>CM028138.1:294772500-299772500 GCA_016271365.2 Neoceratodus forsteri
AAAAGTAATGTCGTGCGTTCGACGCTGTCACAAATTACTTTCATGCATTCAAAAGTGTCGCAAATTTAACACTTGGGAGTGGCAAATGCATTCATTATCAAATCAGATCTGATTGTGTTTGAGTGACAGCTTGTTCTACTAATGTAATGCAAGTTTTGTCAGGCGATCTGAGACAACCAATCGGAGACGGACAACACTGAAGAAGAAGTCAGCAGCAGCCATCTTAGTGCCCAAACTGAGAGCATTTCAAAACCTGTAAATACAGTATATTTTATTATACATTTTTCTAGTATGATAAAAAGTGTTGGCAACATTTTAATACTATTAATCAAAACTTTTTTTAGTGCTGTATTTGATATTGTTACTTGCAATAATCTAACTTGCTGTATTTAGATAAAAGTGTTTAAAGTCAGATAGTAGTTGAGTACTAACTTGTACAGATACAGCTGCAAATAGAGGGAGATAGGAAGCTGCACGTGGACCCATAACAGAAAAGGGAACAAATCAGATATGTTTCTGCAGTTGTAATTGTTTAAAACTGCCTATAAAAAGGATGCATGTCTCCCACCTCTTAATGTTTGCACATTTTAGCTGGAGCAGAAGTCTAGTAATAGTCAGTGCATGGTCTACATTGGTTAATGAAGCCAGAGCACTAGCCAATGATTTTTTTTATTTGTGTGTTATTAATCAGCCCAGTGAAGCGGGCTTGAAGTAAGAAGGGAAAATATCAGTTTTACTTTCACTACTGACTAGCCACTGCATGGGGTGAACACTGACTTTTTTGGTAGCTCTCTGTCCAGTTCTGAGTGCTAAAACTGGGAGTGGCAGAAAATCGCTAAAAGAACTTTGTGGATAGTTGGAAGCAGTATTAGTAGTGGCGAGGCATCTGGAGTATGCTGTCCATAGTGATTTTGGAGGACCTGAAGCTCCCAGATTGCTATGTGAAATGGTTTGGTAGGGTGGAATGAGGTGGGAACACCTCATGCCAACCATGCACAGACTTTGAGAACTCAGCCTCATCCTGACATACTGCTGAAGAGCACATCTTGGGCGGGGTTGGGCACCAAACGCTGGGTAGATTTAGTAACAGAGGCAAGTGGACCTTGCTTCTATTATGGTATGTTGCCTGCCTGTGAACAATCATATTTTCGGATATTACAGAGCATAAGGTCTGGCAAGCAGAACACCATATGTATCTGATTGACAGAGCTTGAAGAAAAGTCAACATACAAATATCTGCTTTTCTAGGCATGCATGGAATGTATACTATACGTCACCCAGAAATTAAGTATTGTAATGATAGGATATTCCTACCAGATGGTGTACATTTCTCGCATGCTGGCAATTGCCATTTCCTGGGAGACCTTTGAGATGCAATCCTCAAAGTCCTCTAAGACTGTCAGACTGTTTCTCAAATATTACAGTATAAACAAAGGTTCTTTTCAGAACCCTATTAATGTGGTCCAAAAATAGATCAACTGCATACTGTATCACCTACACATGTAACTATGCCGATTTAGGAAGATCAGATTGTACCATGTCATGTGTGACTACACTGGAGAAAGCGCAATAGCAATGCATCATGTTGTTGTTAGTACACAATTTCATGATGTTATATGTTTGCATTTTTATATTTTTTCAGTCTGTAAAGTTCATTTAACATTTACTGTGGCATTACACTACTGTAAGTGGTGGAGAGGGGTAGGGGTGTTACAACAGTGAAATGCAGTGGTGGCAGGTTTATGTTTAGCTTTATTTAGTACTATTTGTGCAAATGGAGGCATGTTGTTTGCAACACATAAGCTAAGTAATTTTTTCATATTGTGAAGACATTATTGGTATGCAGGCACCCTGTGCATTACTGAGTTGTTGCTTGTATTGGCTGACTTAGGCTGTGTTCTTGACTGATGACAACACAAACCCCCCAATTGTGTTAGTCAACACTACACTGTAGTAACACATTTATTGTTTTCTTTAAAAACATCAGTTTTCAAATATATTTGAAGCAGTTTCTTCGAGAAAAAAACTAAATATGGTAGTACAGTTACTATTTTCATAAACTTGTAAGACATGACGAGAATTATTGCATGGAACAGATATTACCACAGGCCAGGGCGTAATAAGCGCATGAGGCTGGCTGAGCGCCTTTGCCGCCGCTGGCATGACGTTAAAATCTGTTCCATGCACTATCTGCTGATGTCTTATTGAGCTTATAAATGGTCTTCTTTCTTTTAAAATTTTAAAACTTAGAAAAAGTAATGTTTTCTATTGAAAATACATTTGTTTGTGTGGTTGTGATCAGATAGTCCTTCCACCCTCACAGTATGATGTGATTGGTTCATAGCCCTAGGGATGTTTTTTGAGAGTGTCAGGACCTGATTGGCCCTGGGGCTTCAGCAGCCTCAGCTGGTCACTGAATTCCCTGCATTCATATGTAGGAGAATCATTTCAATGTTCACTGCAGTTTGCTCACCTAAGGAGAAAACAGTGGTTCAGTGAAACGGGTACCTGATCGAATTGGTGAGTGTTCGATCTGTCTCTCTCCCCCACCCCCCCAGCTACCTGTTCCTGTAGTGTTACCCATGGACTGTTTGTCTCACTCTGTGCTCACCACTACTTCAGAGCTGTAAATTAAAAAAAAAGCACAAGAAAAGTCGCTTTTTTTTTTAACTGAAGTCTTTGAGTACTAAGCACAGTTGCAGTGAGCTGGTATAACTCACCGTGGCAGCAGTTAGCTCACCCCAGGTTCTCTGTTCTCACACAATACTTTCCCCCAGATACTTCGCCATTGCCCAGCTAAGTTGCTCTCCCATGTCGCGCCTTGTGGGCCCCTCCCCCAGTGGCCAGCTCTGCTGACAGGTCAGAGCAGACAACCTGCTCAGACCATGAGACTGCAGCGCGTGAAGTGCTAAGTGAGCAGGAGAGAGTGCTTTTAGCGAGGAAACAACAATGGTGGCATTTTCATATACTAACGTTCTAAGGCTTACTGATTTTAGGCTTTTTAGTGCCGTCCTTTTTTTCACCCATGCATGGAACGTATTTCATGCATGGGTAACTAGGCAATCCCTGTGCTTGATTTAGCCTACCCATTTTATAACATGTTATAATGGGTAATGATTGTTCACGGTACTGTTTAGTGCCATTGTTAGCTCTATTTCTTTGTCACATTAATGTGTAGTGGTAGCTGAAGTACAGCTAAATGGTTACTCTTAGACAGAAAACAAACAATTGGATAAGAGTTGGTGATTTCATTTCCTAGTACTAAGCGTAATAAATAAAAAAAAAAAAATCATTAAGTATGGAGATGACAGTCATGGTAATGTTTCTTTATGCTTCTATTTCAGAGACAAAAATCACCATGGGCAGTGGACCTTTGCAGAGGTGTGTGCACTGCTTGAGGGAAGTCAAGCGGGGGAATGCCAGCGTTTTTAATCAACGAACAGACATAGCTGGATCCGATGTGGGCGCATGCACAGCTTCCTGCATGTCCACTAAAAGTGAAGAACAAGACTATTTCTGCAGTTGAAGTGGAAGTGGAAGTTGTTGCACCAGTGCTTTTATGTGCTTAAACAGCATGAGGAGATACCGGACAACGACACATGTTGGTACTACCTTGCATATGAGCTGTGGGAAGCTGCTGGGAAGCCAGCTGCGGGGGAGCGCCTAACTCACTGTAAGTCACTCAACAGAAGTTTTCACAATGCATGTGCCTTTATAAAGATTTTGATTGAAATCATGGAATATGGTATTATACTTAATATTATATGTAAGAATGTACCATGACAAGGGGTTGGTGAATTGGTGGATTTATCATGTCTGGTGTTGTTCAGTCACGAGGCAGAGGCAAGTGACATAGCCACACCAGAAATTATAAATCCAGCCATATACCCAGTTCCTATCATGGTATGTTGCTATAATACAATGTTAAAGTGTTTATTTTGTTTTATGTAGTGATATCAAACTTGTAACAGTGTAATACTGTAGTATTTTTTCACAGTTATTCGATCTGTTTTGTTCAATGAGGTTTCAGAATTTTAATACGCCATAGAATAAGGTTCATTTGACATGTGGGCCATAGTTCAGTTCTGAGGTTTTGCTGAGTGAGCTAATAACAGCAGAATCTGGTAATGATAGTGGTACAGTGATTACACAGTATCCATTGTATATAGACAATATTTTAATTCATTTAAGATTTACACAGCTATTGCGTTTGGTGAATCTAGTGAGTTTAGGCTGTGTTCTTCAACTAATTTTTCTATCTGTATCTCTGGTGTGCATTTGGTACCATGTTATGCAGTCATGCAACTTTGTGATGCAAAATTTACAATACTGGTAGAGTTAAAGAAAATGTACGTGTTTTGCAGTATTATGACACATGGAATGTCAATAGTGTTTTTTTTAGCATACACCATTAAGAATTATGTTTGGGTATCTGATCTGAAATATGGTTACGTCAATATGTGTACTTAATAGGGGATTGTAGATGTCTCGACTTGTTGAAATGTTACACATGTTTGTGGAACAACCACTGATCTTCATTTACAGTTCTCTACTGCTCTTCAAACATTCTATTTGATATTAACAGTATTTGTAATTTTAATATGTGCCCACAATGCTTGTGGTGTACCTAATGAGAGGCAATGTTACCTGTGTGAAGCATGTTTTATTGTTGTATCAACTTTTTCAAGCATGTGATGTAATTACCATTCAAGACTTAGTGATGCCTTTGTTTTCTCTTTTATGACAGGCCAACATAGGACTCCCCCGCCTTCCTGCGAGGTAGTACCAACACAGCGTGAAGCTGTGGAGGGTGGCCAATCAGACATGAACAGTGTCATCGTCGTCTAGTCCAATGGTAAGATGCTGATAGAAATAATTGTACTATGTAATTGGGGTGCTATGAGGATATCATGTAACGTGTGACCTGTACAACTTAAGGGCATAATTTTTAGGAAATACTATTTAGTGAGTAAGTATTACTTGAACCATTTATGTATTATTTGCATTTAGGGAATGGGTTGGAAACATTGTTTTAGGTGATTGAGTACGACAAACAAACAGCCAGTCTGCCATCTGGCAATAGAGACCAGTTAACAATGAGTCTGTGTGTCTACTGCGTGATTAGGTATCAGATCCTTGGTTAAACAGAATCTTCAGTTTGTTAATTCAGCCATGTTTCTCTTAATATGCAGGTGAACTGGACACAGATACAGACACACGCACGCGCGCACACACGCACACACACACACACACACACTGTGCATAACAGTTTCACACTCGTTCCTCCTACCAAGTCTTCTTTGTGCCTGCCTTGTCTGTCTTTCTGGCTGCCCGCTGACTTAGCTGTGATGCACAATTTTTTACGTCGGCTAGCAAAAGAGACAATGTCATGACAGAAGTGGCTATTCCTTGTCAGGCTACAATATGTTACAGCCCCACCACACACCCCCATCATGAGCACAGTTGAGCCTCCAAAGAAACAAATACACAGAGCATTGTAGAACAGACAACTTTTTTTAGATATTTAAACTGTGGCAAGCTGTGGTGTGAGCTTGGGCGCAGCGTAACTCTACTGTACAGGAGGTGTGTAGTGGGTGATATTCAACGGAACTCCGACATGGCTGAGCAGTGTTGAAGACAGCAACATGCCTGCCACCCCGTGCATGATGCAGTGCTACCACTCTAGCGTAAGTGGCCAGAGTGAAGCATGGTGATGTGGTACTGCTAGTAACATTTTGCCATTGCCAGCAAACTTAGTAGTAAAAAAAATAACATGCCAATGGGGCCATGATGCATGAAAGGTGCATATGGGTCCATTTGTATGTTATCATGGCACATTTGCATGCAGTTGCACCATTCCCTGATGAGTTGAACCTGGCGCCTTCTGAGACAACAGATGTTGGGAACTGACATCACCTGCAGCAGAATCACGTTCATTTGCAGTGAAAATATTTTGCTGTTCTGTTTAATATACATGGTGGTCCAGTGAAACACTATCTCCCCATTGTGGACATCTGTAAAAATAAATCTAGAATTCCACAATTTCTCTGGTGGTTCTGTGTGACACTGTCTACATGATCGTGTCCATGTCTATTGCAAAAAAGACTTTTGTCTAATGTCCGTGGTGTTCCACTGGACCGCTATTTGGCTGACCATGGGTATTTGTGAAAAAAGAAATACTTCCAATCCCCGTGGTGATCTAATGGTAACCCTGCAACTGCCCGCTGAGCCCCAACACCCCACTACTCCTATCTGTGCAGCCAGTGGGTGTCAGGTCCTCACTGTCCTACTAGCACAACAGCTGTTGACTGACACTTCAGTAGAAGTGTATGCCTATTGGTCCACAGCCTGAACCAGTGGGTATGTGCCCATTCCATAGTACATATTACACCCACTTGCTGATTTTATAAAACATTGATAGTATGGTAGGTGCTTCTGACCCTTTCATGTGCATTTTTTTAAGTATCATTTTTATATATCCTTGGTGTTCCATTGTACAACAGCCTGCCTGATCATAGGCTACATAAATATAACATTCACCACTAACCGTGTTGTTCTAGTGGAGGTGTATGACTGCTCACAGTCAGAGTTAACATAAAATCCACCTGTTTCACTGGTTACTCAAGTTTATATGTGTGGTCTGAAGCAAAGCACAAATAAGAGTAAACTGCTAACTGTGCTCTTTAAGTGGAAAACAGTACTTGACAGCCAAGTAATACCTGCTCTCATGCTTCAACCACCCTCCTGATGTGCGAGAATCAGTAGTAGAGCACCCACCTGCTGCTCTGCTGTGTGTTGACTGACACCACTGGTAGGGCTGTATGTCCACAATTACAGTGTGTGAGCCAATGATTGTGCAGCACATATTGTTAAACAGAATGGAAAGATGTGAATTGATCAATGCAAATATGTCTAATGTGTACTAACATATGGGTGTGCGACCATTGTTCGTGCTGTGTGACAATGGATGCACGGCTGTAGAACTACTTAACTTGCCATATGACATGGTGGGGGTGGTAGCTGTTCTGCTCCACTCATTTTGGGGGTGGAGTTTTATGTTTAAGGAATAAGCCATATTCAAGGGTTATGTTAATGGTCTGTTACTAATCTTCTAGGGTTGTAGTGTGGAATGAGGTGTGGCTGAGTGCCACATGCCCCTAGATGGTTATTAAGTGATCATTTATATATTTCCTGGGAATGTCTTATTTCTATTATAAAAAAACATGTTCATAGACAGTGTTAAACCTTGTTCATCATATGGACAATCTCTACATGTATCTTAATAAAGGATTTACATAATGCTTTGACAATGTTTGCAGTTAAGCAGAAACCTGAAATGCTCAGACCCTTGCTTTTATTAAACAAAAAGGCATGACCAAGGGTTATGTTAATGGTCTGTTAATCACCCTCTAGGGGTGTAATGTTGAATGAGGCATAACTGAGTGCCACATGCCATCAGAGGGTGACTAACTGACCATTAACATGATCCCTGGAAGTGCCTTACTGCTATTATAATAAATTTTTTTTTTAAACAGTGTTAAATCATGTTCATCATATGGGTAAGCTCTACATGTATGTTAATAAAAGATAAACATAAGGTTGTTAGAATGTTTTCAGCCAATCAGAAAGCTCCATTTCTCAGACCCTTGTTATAATTGGGATTAATGGGTAGGTATGGGGGCTGTCCACTGCGTACTAGGTATTATACATTTTTGTTACTATTTTTTTTTTCAACTGTAATTGGAGAGACATGTTCAGGGAACCACCAAAAATATTGGTTTCTTTTATATTAATTCTGTGCAGGATTGGATGCACATCTCTGTTGGAACACCAAGGACACAGGCTTGCATTATTTGACTTTCAGCCTTCACTTGGGCTGTGGCCACATTGATGTGCTGCAGGTGGTTTGATGTATAAGGGCTGCTGACTGTCAGTGCAGCAGTGGCAAGTATGTCGACCCTGCCATAGTGATAGTAAATGGGGTGGGCATCACTGAATAGGTCTAGGGACATCTACAGCATTGTACACACATGGTGTGACAAGCACACTACAGCATACAATTATGGTGTGGTCACAAATCTTAGCAATTATCTATTACATTGTTGATGCTGTTCATGTAAGGCACTTGCTCACTGTACAGATGAGAACAGTTGCTGTCTGCATGTCACAGTTAAGAACAGAAAGCCATCTAAACACAGAAGTGTTATTGCAAAGATGGATGTGTTCACATGTTTCAGTTACACAATTACAAAGTATTACAAATGTAGCTTATTAAAAAAATATTGTTGTACCTTGATATTTCTTGGTATATGTGATCATGTTTTTTTCACTTGTTTGTTTCATAGAGCCCAGGGAAGCTGAGCGTGAGAGCACAGTGGAGGTGAAGCAGGAGGCCGGCACCAGCTCTCCACGTAAGTAGCATCACAACAGCTGTTCATGCAAGATGTAGTGTCACAGTAACTCAGAATGTATGTTATTATAATTGTGTCTTAGTTGAGCGGTTGTGTAATGACTTATATCATTTAGTAGGAGTGTTCAGCATTCTTTCATAACATTAAATAATAAATGTGAAGACTGTATAGTAGTACATTGTTTAGAGATGCAAATTACTACATTATACATATGTGATCACTAGTATGGTGCAAGCTTCATGTTCATTTGCTTGTGTTGTGTACAATGTGTGTACAGCCATATTACACAGAATCAGTAATTATGCATCACGCATTCAAGTTCACATGCAGGTACATGTAGCCACTGATGGGAGTGAAGAGTGGGGAGTGTAAATGTAGCTGTTTAGTGGTAGGGAGAATAACGGTGTACAACAAGATAACAAATGATGTTTGACTTTGATATTATATTGAGGGATTTCTGCAATAGGCCTGTGAGTGTTGTAGTGGGACACCAGGGACATAAGAAGCACAATTACTATAGTAATACACACATTCAGCGTACTGTGTAGAATGAAAGTGAGGAAGTAGCTTGGGAGGGCACTCAGAACTGTCAGCTGTCATGCTGCAAGCTTTGATGTGACAACCAAACTGTGAGTGACAGTTATGGAACATTTCAAACAGTAATAGCACTCATAAAAGTACAACACGTGCATCTGGATGTATACTGACACAGTAAGAATACCACCAGAATAGATGTCTTGACCTCTTGAGTCTGCTCATTTGGACACTTAGTGCCCTGGTATCTCAGCTTGCTGTCTGCCCCCTTGACTACTCTGGCTGCTACCTTCCCAGTTACAGATATTCTGACAGCATTTAACTTTTATTCTGGAACCATTGTCCTATTACTGTACCACATCCTCTTGTAGCATGTCTGCATGCACCAGCCCCCTTGGCACCACATTACATGGATCCACCACCGTCCTAGTGAAGTACACCTCCTTCTTTTCCCCAGAATTTTCCCTCTTCTAGCTGCAGTGATGGCTTACCCCTCTTCATTCGTTCGAGTCATCCTAACTGGTACTCTTATTTACCCCTTCATGTACCTGAAGACGTCTGCCATGTCTCTTCAGTCCCTTGTGTCTGCCAATGTGTACATATTTAGGTCTTCGTGACTCTACACATAGGTCCTGTTCCCCAAGACACACATTATTTTTATCGCCCTACTCTGGATGCTCCCCAGTAGTAAAATGTCTGTCTTTAACTGTGGCATCCGCAGGTGCAAACAGTACTTGAGATGCGTTCTCAGACTATGACTTACACAAATGTATATTTTCCCTCCTTCTGGAGGCAATCACACTGGTGATGCATGCAGCATCCTGTTGTCCTTAGCTGCTGCCCTTGTGCAAGTGTCAAGGGTGTTCGTCTTGATATACAACAGCTTCAAGTCCCTGACAGCAATAAGATCTTGTAGTATTTCATCCCCCCACCAGGTGAACACTTGCTATGGATTTCTGTATGTGATGTGCAGTAGCTTGCACTTCACTGCATTTTACTCAGAATACTGTTCCTACTACATTTTTCCCTTGGTCCAGGGCAGTCTGTAGACCCAGCTGACCCTTCTGCCCATACACTAATGACCACAGTTTTGAGTTATCTGCAAAGAGAGCAATATTATTTGTAATACCTGCCCTTATGTCAGATGTGTAGGTGGTGACCAGGAGGGACCCAGGTAGTGATCCCTGTAGAAAACTACTGATGAACCTCCTAGGGAATGAAACTATCCTACCAATTATGAAGCTGTGGGTTCGTTGTTGGAGCCAATTGACTATCCATCTGATGTGTCACTACTTCCTGGAGTGTATTTTGGTTTTGTATGTGACATGGGATGAGAATACACATGATTATTGTGTTGCAGATTCTACTGTTTTCTTTTGATAGAGTGGTAATTAATTTAACATCAATAACACTTTCTGATATAGCACTGACATGCATCACTGTGTTGTGCATGGTGTAAGGTTGTATTTCTTGCACTCCACTTCTGAACACAGCTCCTACTATCTATTTAGATGCTGTGTGCAGAATGAATTAGAGTAAGTACTTAGTAAACTCAGTCAACTCTTGCTTACTAAATCTGCGAGATGGTTTCAAGTATTAAAAAACAATTGAGACAGATGCAGTTGACAATTTGATGAAAACGTAAAAACTGGTCATAGGCATGTGTCAGAAACATTATTGTGAAGTACATCATATGGTGAAAAAGTCTCAAGACTGTTACTAAGTTGTTTCATTATTATAAAAAGAAGAAACTTTCACTGATTGTATTGTTGGTCAGCTAATCATGACTTAGGAAATTTTGGCATTTGGTAACAGTTTCTGCCACACTACGGTCACGCAGGACGTGAGAATAAAATACAAAATGACAGTTTGTTCATGGTTTACTGCTGCATTAATGCAATGTCAGTTAAAAAAAGTTTTGAAACATTTATATGTGTACAGAGTGTGAATAACAACTCGATATGTGTTTCTTTTTGAGCAATCGTTAAAGTGATCATGATGATGTACACATCAAATTATGTAATCATACTGTTGGTGTGCAGGTAGTCAAATATTCTCTTGCAGGCGTGAGGAAACATTATAGCCACAAATGGTTAAGTTTAGTTGTCCACACACAATGAGGATGTACTTTCATTGTATGAGACTGTACTGTTTATTATGCTAAAGCATTTAGATACTGACTATTTCTGTATAGTAAATTACACATAAGAATAGCATAGGAAATGTAAAGTTCCTACAACTTTTTTTATGTTGTCAACAAATGACAAAATATGGTGAAAAAATATAATTGAACAGGCAAGACAACAATCTATATTTGTATCAGAGTTCTAAATAGTATCAGTAGTGCCCAATTAATGTATAACTATTACTGCATTAGCTATTAAATATTGTACGTTGAAAGACAGAAAGGACATCAGTGTTTTGAGGCTGCTGTATTGATTTATGTTTTTTGACTCTTTGTAGGGCGCCAGCGTGTTAAGCGGTGTACTGGCCACTGCCGCTGTTACTGCAGGCTCGAGCGCATGGTTGTCGGTCTGAAAAAAGATAATGTTGCACTCCTTGAAGGACAGCAGAAAATGCTGTCCTTCATGGAAGCACAACTATGGACCGTCAGCCTTGTGCTTGAGCCTGTGGTGACAGCGGCTGATGCCACCGTGGCCATTATGAGCACTTCACCTCCTCCACCAAAACCACCACCACCTGTTCCTGTCAGCTTCCCTGGGACGAAGTGACCACCCTCCACAACAGTTCAGTATCCCCTCTGGAGGGTGCAACAGCTTCCACTTCCATTGCGCCTTCACATTGGATCCAGTTTGTAGCTTAGACTGCCTCAAGCAGCACACCTCTCGCAAGAAGTGGCTGCAAAAATGTTTTTCTACAATATTAAAATGATTATATTTTGTTTATTTATTTAGTTTTTTTTAAAGAAGAACCTTTAATAATAAATATATATTTTTGTATGTGTAGTATTTTCTAATTTAAACAAATCAATATTTTTTTGTTTGTCCTTTTTTTGTAAATTCTCAGTTTTATATTTTTGTATGTATTTTTGTAAAAAAATCAGTTATTTTTTTACAATTTCATGAAAATATTGTTTTATACTTTTATAAAAAAATAAATATTTTATTAATACTAATTTTTGTTTGTGCTGTTATTGTGTTGTGGGGATGTTTATCAGCAGCATTTGTGACAAACGGTTGCACAACTGTTATTTCATCATTTCCTGAAACATTATAGCAGATTCATGTGGAATTAAAATCAACATACATATGTAGGCTAATAACAAATAAGCCATGACGCGCGATTCTGTAAATGGTCAGTCAGTCACCTTCTAGGGGTGTACTGTAGCACAAGGTATAGCCAAGTGACACATGCCGCTAGATGTTGATTGACTGTTAACATAGTCCGTGGGAGTACCTTATTGTTCTTATAATTAAGAATGTTTCTAAACAGAGTAACAGCTTATTCAGCATATGGTAAAGGTCTACATGCATGGTAATACAAGATTAACATAAGGTTGCTAGAATGTTTGCAGCCAATCAGAAAACTACATTCTTCAGACCCTTTCTATAATACATATTGAAAAAGGTGTTGCACTCTTTAAGATGAGTTTAATAATTGTAACCATAAGGGACTTCCAGGAATTATGTCGATGAAGAGTTTATCAGCTCGTGAGTACATCTGTAACGCTGTACATCTTGAGCTGTGGTCCAACAGCAGTATGTTATTAGCAGACCATTAATACAACTGATCGCCATCCTTTATTGCTTATATGTTACATAAGAAACCATTCAGCTTACCTACTTTGATGAAAAATATTGTTACACAAAGCATTAAAGATTTTCACAGATAACACATTTCAATTATTCTAATGTCATGGATGTTGCAGTGGTATGAGAATATTCTTGTACATATATTTGTAAGTACGAGTCTGTCTGCTTTTTTTTGTCTAATACAGAGACAGAAGAGGAAGTTGTAACATATGAATATTTAAAAAGTATGCTTACACATAGGCCCAGATATTGAAAAGGGTTGCACCCCTGCACAATATTCAACAGAAAAAGTGCGCCGCACAAATCCCGATGCGATGAAGTGCATCAGTAATGTATGCAGGCACAGGTAGGGGGCGTGCCCATGCATAACCTGCACAGCCCAATATTCAGCCTGGGATGTGCAGAATCATGCATGCGCAACCCCTACCTGCATCTGCACAAAGTTAAGCCAAAAAAAGAGGAACAACTAATGGCCACCCACAGGTGAGCTGCCGCATTGCAGGGTGCAACATGGCAGCTGCCACTTGTGGTTGGCCATCCAAGTTCCTGTTGCACCTGGTGGCATCCCCATGCCCCATTGCGGGCATCCCTGGAGTGAAATGCCACCGTCCCATATCCCTGGTGGTCCATTACACCTCTATGTGCCTGATCGCGAGCATCAGTACAGTCCCCCCCAAAAAGTGCAAACTCCCTGGTGGTCCAGTGGACCGATCACTGCCTGATTGCGGGCATCAGTACCTCATCAAATACCCTAAGACCCTGGTGGTCTAGTGCTACCCACCCACCCACTGGGCCCACCGCCCTGCTCCCACCCCTCGTCAGCGGTGGGTGGCAGCACTGTGTCTGCCACCCCAACACCTGCCAACTGACAGCTCAGTAGAGCTGCATCCCCATTGGTTCACAGCATGACCTAATGGGCGTGCAGCCCATACTGTACCACTCAGTCAAGATATGTGAATGAATTCATTCACATATCTGTACTGAGTAGTACGGTATGGGCTGCACACTCATTGGCTCATGCTGTGAACCAATGGGCATGCAGCCTTACCGAGCTGTCAGTCAGCGGGCGGCGGGGTGGCAGGCAGGTGGGGTGCTGCCGCCCACCAGCTGATGGGGGATTGGGACAGTGGGGCTCAGTGGGCAGGTGGGGTGGGGGGTACACTACACCACCAGAGTCTTAGGGGTACTTGATGAGATACAGATGCCCATGATCAGGCACCGACCAGTCCACTGGACCACCAGGGATATTGTACTTGGGGGGGTCTATTAATGATGCCCGTGATTGGGCTCACTGCAGTCCACTGGACCACCTGGGATATTGCACTTTTTTTTTTACACAAATGCCCGCGATTGGGCTGCAGGTGGTGTTGTTCCCCGATGACTGCTGCCTGGCAGGGTGCCAGGCACAAGTTATCGGGGATTGGCACACCTGCATGCTAATGGCATGCAAATGGGGCTGTAATGAGATGAAAATGGACCCCTGTGCACCTTGTACACATTATGACCCCATTTGCATGTCCCCTTTTGAATATCACAGGTGCTGTGCATGGCACAATGGCACTTGTGCCAGTGCATCTCCATGCTCCACTCTGGCCACTTGCACTGGTGCAGTTCTACTGCGCCATGCACAGTGAGGGTGGCCAAGGTGCGATATTCAAAGCTGCTACTCCATAGCACAGCTCCATTGAATATTGCCCAGGCCACACCCCTGTGCAAGAAAGTTGAGCTGCGCCCAGGCTTGTGCCACAGCCTGGCGCAGTTTGAATATTTGGGCCATAGAGTACAACATTCATCATGTGTCAGAAGAGTAGGTACATTGACTGCACAAAGATAATGAGTAAAACGCTGCAACATGAAAAATTAATATTGCCATAACAGTGGCAAGTGAAAATAAATACATAAATATAAAAAGCAATATGGTTCAATTGGAAGTAGTCTTAGTCTTCATAACAGAAAATAGTACTACATGAGTTACTCTATGCCTCATCTTGGTACATTTCAGTATGTATGTGCAGTACTCTTACAACAACAAATCATATACTATTGTTACTAAACATTCTCAAAAAGACAGGATATTCATGGCAAAAAACTCCATTTAATGCATAAGTTAGGGTTGTTCCACAGCGACAAAAGTGAGGAAATTCAGTGTTAGGGTTGAAAACCCTAACATCGAATTCACCCCCCTCAGCACCACACACACACAGACACACATACACACATGCAAGTACAGGGGAGGACCAAGGCAACACGACCAATGACAGACAACCAGCAGCAGGTGACAGAAATAACAATTATCTAAATGTACTACAGGACATCCCCACCCACCTGACCAGGTACTGCATGCTCAGTGGAGATCAGCAGCAAAACTGAGGCCATGTACACCAAACGTACACATCCCTGATTGCAGCTGCACACAATGTACCACACTTAATAGTTGCATGGCCTTACCTACCGATGCCCCACACCACACCATACCTGGATCACAGTTGTACAAAGGTTTTAAGACTAGTGAGTATACATTGATTAAGAGAACTACATAAATTAACTACAAGACACAGCCATGGTCAAGATAAAAGTAGTGTTGCATTTAGTATGTGATTTACATAGTAGTACATTTACTGCAACTGTTTACTCAAGATAGAGAGGCTGATGTAAACTTATGGAAAAGCATTGCCTGTACAATGCTGTGAAATTCCTACTGCCAGTATCAGATGCATTCTTACTGATGAAGGTGTACTGCTGATGTACATACATATACCTTCAGTGTGTTTGAATACTAAAAATGCAGCAAGTATTCTTTGTAAGAAACAGTATAATTGTGTGGATCAGTCCAAACAACTTCTAAATATCGTAGCACTACTGAGCCAACAATGACGTAGCTGTATCGAAGATGTCTATAGGATAGATTTTCCTGTAGGCACTTACCGAGTATGTTGTACCTGATAAAGACAATGTCATTGCCTTTGTGATGACTAATTTATTGAAATAGTGATACATTTACTATTGTTGCAAAGAGTGATCTATGCCACTTATGGACACAGCCTAATTTTTTTAACAGTTGTTTCATACTGAGGCAGTATGCCTAGTCTTTGGGTTTGCCACAATTCTGTCACTGATGCTATCAAACTGATAACTATGTTAATTGTGCTACAACAGGAATCAAGTAGATATAGTGTAGATATAAATAGAATGTCTTTTAATATTGATTTTACTCACAATGGGATAAGTGTAGTAGGACTGGAGGGGTCATTCTCTATCACAGACTCTGTCAGTTGTAATCACACTAAGGTTTTGATGGCTACAATGATCAAGTTACATTGTTCATCTTCATGAGTTCATATTCGCTGCCATTCTCCAGTAACTAGACAATGGATGGGGTAACTGGGTGGGACACTGTGTTGCAAAGCTCCTGCAGTGCCTAGCAGAGGGAGAGTATCTACACATGAAGGCAATTAAGCAATAAGGCATGACCAATGGTTATGTTAAATGGTCTGTTAATCACCCTCTAGGGGTTTAATGTTGAATGAGGCATAGCCGAGTGCCACATGTCACTAGACAGTGATTAACTGACCATTAACATTATCCCTGGGAGTGCCTTATTGCTATCACAATAAAACTGTTTTTTTTAAACAACATTAAACCATGTTCATCATATGGTTAGGCTCTACATGTATGTTAATAAAAGCTAAACATAAGGCTGTTAGAATGTTTACAGCCAATCAGAAAGCTGCATTTCTCACCCTTGTTTTTATTAGAGATATTATACCTGTACAACTCCTTGGTTTTGCTCAACTCTATTGCTCAGGTGGCCCACCACATGTGGTGTGGTGTGGGGCATCGGTAGGTAAGGCCATGCAACTACTAAGTGTGGTACGTTGTGTGCAGCTGCAATCAGGGATGTGACGCTTGGGTTATGGCCTCAGTTTTACTGTTGATCTCCACTGAGCATGCAGTACTTGGTCAGGTGGGTGGGGATGTCTTGTAGTACATTTAGACAATTGTTTGTTATTTCTGTCACCTGCTGCTGGTTGTCTGTCATTGGTTGTGTTGCCTTGGTCCTCCCCCATACTTGCATGTGTGTGTGTGGTGCTGAAGGGGGTGAATTCGGAGTTAGGGTTTTCAACCCTAACACTGAACTTCCTCGCTTTTGCCGCTGTGGAACAACCCTAACTGATGCATTAAATGGAGTTTTTTGCCATTATATATATTTCTACACTCTCTCTCTCTCTCTCTATATATATATATATATATATATATATATATGAAATTACAAAGAGGCAAGAAAGAAGATTAAGCATCAGGGGAACTTGGGAAGCAGAGAGGTTACAGAAAAGTGAGGAGAAGCAGCCAGAGTCAGACAGGAGCAGGACAGACAAAAAAGGTTACAAGAAGAAGTGAACAAAAGTAGTATAGTCCAAGACAGAAAAAAAAGCATAGCATTTTAAAGCCCATTCCAAATTGACATGTCACTATCTAAACAACCACACTGTGATAATACTTTTAATGTTTCTTACTCAGCAGAAGGCAAAGACATCATAAAATCCTCCCATAAAGGGAACAAGCATGCATTTTGTGAGCACTGTGTTTGTGATTTCTCCATTTTCCATGGTGGTATTCATGATGTAAAGGTCCATCTAAAGACAGATAAGCGCTGGTCAGATGCTAAACTAAAAAAAGAGTTTAAACTCATCAAGAGGTCTGATGATACCCAGGCCAATCCACATAACCCAGTGAATGATGGAGCAACAAAAGCTGAAGTTATTTTTTAAGGATTTGTTTTCAATTGTTTAACCAGGAGTGGCACACTAAGCTGAAAGCTTGTTTACAGGTGCAACCTGGGAGCCCAGAAAAGTTAAGTGACTTGCTCAGGGTCACACAGTATGCAAGTCGACGCCATAGGACTCAAACTCAGGTCTCCAGATTTTCAGCTCGGAGCCATAAACCACAGCGCTATACTGCCTTTGTATTACAGCATAACCTTCCATTTGCTGTGAATGATAGCGTCAACAAACTGATTGCTAGGATGTTTCCAGACAGTGATATAGCCAAACGATATGCATGTGGTCACACAAAGGCATGTCATCTTATTCAATGTATTGGGAAAGAAAGTATTGATGAAGTCAGAAAACAACTGTTATCAGACTCTGGAGAGGAAAAGAAATGGTATTCCCTGAGCACTGATGAAAGTTTTGATAATGATGATAAATACTTCCCTGTACTAGTTTACTGTGAAGACTCAGAAGGGTTAATTAGGACTCGATTCCTGGACATGTCCACAGTCAATTATGATGATGCCAAAAACACTGCAAACACTATGGAAAAAAGGTTTTACCACTTCAGGGCTTCGTCTCAGCAACTGTGCAGCTTTTGTCTCTGACAATGTGTCAGTTATGATTGGCAAGCATAGAGAAGTTCTCAAATTGCTCTAAGAAAAATGTAGTGGAGGAGAAATTTATGGAGTAGGCTGTGCTTGTCATCTTGCACACCTTGCTGCAAAACAGGGGGCTAAAGCTCTGTCATTTGATCCCCAAGACTTTCTAGTGGATATATTCTATCATTTTGACTAGAGTGCGAAATGGAAGGAGTTGCTGAGAGAAGACATTTCTTTCTGTAATGAAACCATTAGGAAGGTACCGAAGCATGTATCAACTCGATGGCTAAGTATGTCATGTACACTGGAGAGAGTCTTTGAGATATGGGATGGGCTCTGCTGCTATTTTCTAACCGATGATGATGATGATGATGATGATGATGATGAGGAGGAGGAGGAGGAGGAGGAGGAGGAGGAGGAGGAGGAGTCTGGTCCATTAAAACACCAGAAGGCAAGGTGGGGGGAGGTGATTCTGGAGCCAATGAGAGAAGATTGGTAAACATGTTCCAAGGGACCCATCTACACATTGTATGTGCTCTTTTTACATGCCATCATTCCCAGATTTGACACATTAAATGTGCTGCTTCAGCGTGAAGATCCCATGATCCACAGACTGCAACCAGGTATGATGAAGCTATATCAGGAGCTGCTAGGATGCTTGATGAAACCTTCTGTGATCATGGAGAATAAGGATGACCTCCTTGCCATAGATGTCACTGAAAAAGATTTGCAAAAATCTAATGCAGATTTATTTATTGGATTTTCTGTCTCTCAAATGATTAGGAGACAGGATCTTGAGGGATCCTGTGAAGTTGCCAAGTTCCATGCTGAGGCGAGGGGATTTTATTAGAATGCTCAGGTGTGCATGAAACAGAAATCCCCCCTCAATGACCCTGTACTTAAGTCTGTTGTGTTTGATCCACAAAATCAACTGACATCCAACTTCTCCATGATAGAAACTCTGTTGGAGAAATTCCCTAATGTAATTCCATAGAAAAGAACTAATGAACTGTTCATGGAGTTCATGTTATACCAGACCTCCACTGATCTACCTACCTTCTCTCTTGAAGAGGACAGGATTGATAAATTCTGGCACCAGGTGTCATAGCTGACAGAACCTGCTACTGGGCAACCACAGTTTAGATTGTTGTCACCATAAGAGCCAGGTTTGTAACATTTTTGGTGGGGCCCAGGGGTCGGGGATCAAGGCCTGGCCCAGAGGTCAAGGCCCCACCTCCTGCAGTGAACAAAATCCAAAACAGAGCAGAATATACCAGGTTTTGTTATCTGTAGGCTAGTAGAGGAGGCGATAGTCATGAGAGAATCTCCAACCCCCCCAATACTCTAGGTCCCCCCACATTGTCACTTACACAATTTTTGAGCACAGTGCATCCCCTTCTGGGCTGCCATATGTACATAGCAGATGTCAGGAGAGACAGAATGTGGCATAAATGGACTCAGTACTGCATTTCACTGCATACCCATATACACCATTATCATCAGGTAGGTAGGTAGGTTACAGAGAAAGTCGGAGACTTTCTCTATGTGTCCATGGCCAGCCATGTCCAAAGAAAGTATTAATAAAGTACTGTATCTTTCCTGGACAGATACTTTATATATGCTTTTTTGGACATGGCCATAGACACATAGAAGACCGGGGGTCAAAATTAAGCTTTGCAGCCAGCAGCCAAAAGGGCTAGTGACTGGGAAAACACATCAGCCCAACAGACATTTCCAGTAGCACAGTTGTGTCCTAGAAATAGCTATGCCATATTGTGCACTGCAGTGCTTGGACTGAATATTCCATTCATTTCTGCATGAATAGCTGCTGTTCTACTGAACTTTCATGTGTTATTTGTGTGAAGTTTATGGTTTCCCTGCATTAATTAATATGTAAATGTAATAAAGAAATATACAAATTAAACTGTTGTCTTGTTGGTATTTTAATTTTAATATTTCCCTTTCTCTAGTGCTGCTTGAAATATAGGAGAGAAAAAGACATCAATAGTTTGACATTGCCACCCGCATGTCTGTCTACAGTGATGGACTGCAGCAGCTCCCCTGTGCATTAAGTTTTGCCCTCTGCACTAGTTTTTTGTCATGTACTGTGCCCCACAAACATAAAAACAATACATGTGAGGTATCACTTGAAAGCTTATGACCTACGCATCATGCCACATCATGTTTTGTATGTTTCCTGCCTATGAGGCGGACTATATATGAGCAGAAACCTTTAGTGGTCATTTTACTTCTATCTTGTGGTGAGGTAAGCTGCAGCAGTGGCCATGTTTAAAGATGAGGGTCTTATGTGCTAAAATGTCAAGTTTATTAGTAAATTAAATAGTTATACTGCTCTTTCTTAGCCTCTGAAAACTTATGGTGTGATGAAATGTTGATTCCGGTCCTGAGAGGTTGTCCCAGCACTTCCCCTGATTGACAGCTGTCGGAGATGCGTGCCTGAAGTAAAATCTTGATTTTTTTCAATGGTATTTTCTCCTAAATAAAATGGAAGTTAGAAATCCTACAGTGGTAATACTTCCTATGCAATTTTTCTAACTTTTTCAAATACTGTAGCTAATTTAATTCCCTGATTGTGATTTACATTTAAATTGGGTGCCAATAGTATATGCAGTAGAAGAGTTTGTCTTAGAACAGTATTTGAAAGAGATAAACTAATGGCATAAAACAGTATGAAGCATATTACCTTTTTAACTTAGCTTTATTTACGAGTAAAGTCAGAACTAGTAACACAGGTCATTCTTATTAGCACTTGTAAAGTTGTGCTGCTTAATATTCTTGCACTGCCAAGACTGTTCAGAACCCCCTACCCTCACATGGTTTCTCACAGTTCCCCCAACTTCCCGACTGCTCCTCACCTGAAAACACAGGCTGTGTCCCATATCTGTACAGCACGAATCCCTATGCCCATGGCTGCCACTTGCCAGTTTTGATACTTTCTGTCTGTGACGAGTGTGACATCACCCGATCGCGACAAAACCGCAAGTCCAAATGTCATCTATTAGAATATTTAAGCTGTAGGGAGTCTTGTAACTTGTAGAATGAGATGGGGTAAGTGATGTGATTGTTCACACAAAGGTTCAGTTCCACTCTATTTTCTTATGGGTCCTCCTGATGCGAAATGGATTGCGCCCCCCCCCCCAGCTAGTAAGACTGGAGTCGTTTCTGTATTGGTCCACCTGCTGTGAGAGCGAACATTCAGGGCCGTTTCCCTCAAGTCAAGCTGCAAATTTTGACGTTATGATTCATATGGCGCTCCCCTACCCTTTAATTTGCACCCTGAAACCCAACCCATTTTTTGTGCATCCTCCAGTGAGACGGACAGTCACCCTCCTTCTCCCCCAACCTCTCCTGAACCCAAAATGACATAGTGCTGCAAGGCTGCATCATTCTGATTATTTCCCGATTATTTGTATTGCCACTGCAGCATAACCAAAAACTGCAGCCTACACTTTTGTAGTTGGGATTTTCTGACTTAGTAATGTGCTGCCAGTGTCCCAGTCCACTCCAGTTCATTCCCTTAAGTTTTGACTTACTGCATTGTTACTGTAATTTTATTTCTTTACACAATCTTCTGTGCATAGGGTGCGAAGTATGTGTACTATGAACAGTTAGTACTATTTGTTTCTTTCCTTGCACCCACCCAAGTGAATGTGTCTCGGTGCATGGAGCATTTTTCTACCATCAGTTTAACAAAATATTCTGTTGGGAGTTGGATTGTGTGAGAAATGTGAAGGCTAGGCCTGATGATGATTCAGTCCAAGCATGTCGGGTGTAGGTGGAGGTGTTGTGTGATATGTGTGTGTGGGTTGTGGAGTATGAGTATGGAAGAGGTGGTGGTGGGTGAGTGTGTGGTGGTGTGTGAGGGTGACGGGGTAGCTGGGATGTGTGCATGGGGGTGAAGGGTTGGGGTGTGTCCATGTGGTTGGAGGGTAGGCCAGGTGTATGCGCATGGGGGTGGGGCGTGCGCATGGGTTTGAGAGTCTATTTATGGGGATGTGTATGGGTGGTGCGGATGTGTGTGTAAGGGCTGCAGATATGTGTTGGGGGGTTGTGGTGTGTGTAGGGATTGTGCTGTGCACGTGTGGGTGTTGGGTGTGCACAATGGGGGTGTTCTTCCAGGGTTCCAGTCCACTCCTTTCCCTAGTACATTGCTCTGAAAGACCGCAGAGTTAATTTTTACTTGTTAATCATGATCTTCTAGACATAGGGTGTTATCACATTTAAAGTCTGTATTTCCCTTCAGATGGATGCGTGTGTGAACTGCGATAGACTGATGGAGGGAGAGCAGGATAGTGGATGCGCTGTGTGTTGGAACTCTCAGTCTCAGTGGTACTAGTTGCCCATCACCATCTCCCACACTTGTGCTGTCATGCATATATCTTTCAACTGTGTGTGTGTGTGTGTGTGTGTGTGTGTGTGTGGTGGTTTGTACTTTGTATGTGTGTTGGTACATGCGTGTGTGTATGTATGTTGATTTAAGGGTGTTGTGTATTAAACTCCATGATGGCTCAGTAGGCAGCAAACCACATTAGTTGTGTGAGGCATACTGTGCTAGACACTGTTTTGGATGGGGAGGGTGCTGGTCAAACTGAACGTTGTTGGGTGAAGGTGAACAATAGTAGACTACAAGGTTATGTGATGTTGCTATAGAAAACTGGCTTTCAGTTGGGATGTTATCCATGCACAATGTCCCAGCTGAAAGTAATACGTTTAAAAATGCATATAAAAAAAAAAGACCAATTTTACAATGCAATAAGGCAGTACAGGTTTACTGTTATGGTTTGCTAATAGCACTTCTTGGATGGTTGAAGCACTCGGCTACGTGTCTTACTTTAACCCATCCAAGGTGGGCCGTTATCCCACCATAGCACACCCCCCCAGAGTGCCTTGCCCTTATTGCTTAATTTTATGGTATCTGTGACTAAGGAGTAGTGGTGATTTCTCAAGCGTTTCAAACTAATAAGTATAAAATGATACCTCAGTGTGTGTGTGTGTGTGTGTGTGTGTGTGTGTGTGTGTGTGTGTGTGTGTGTGTCTGAGTGGGGGGGTGGGTGTCTTTCTGTTGGTGTGGTCTATGTTTCAGTTAATTGATTTGTAAGCAACCTTTGAGCTGTAATGTAAGCTTGTTTACAAATGCTCCACATGTGTTGTGTGTCATCTGGTAGTGGTGTGTGCATGTGTTGTCCAGGGTGGGTGCATGAGTGAGCCAGATGGCCTCTAGGGGGAGAGGGCATGAGTGATGACTATTATTATGCCCGGATGACTAATGGGTGGTGTGCGTGAGTGGTGACACGCTGTTTACCAGGATATCAGGATGCATACCACCAAATAGGCATCCTGAAGTGACGGTCCACTGACATTCTGGTACACTGTCAACACCCATGCATACTGAGTGCCAATTGGGCAATGTTGAAATGACGGTCCACTGGCACTACTGATGGCCGTGCCAATCAGGTGTTCATGACTGGTGTATGTGGACTATGGTGATGGTGGGCAGAGGAGCAGGCAGGCACAGATCAATGTTTTTCTTCATGGATGCCAGTTTCAGATCCATGCCATGATGCTTGGGTGTGTCAGTGGTGGGACGTGCTTGGCAGACTGGTAGACATTTTGGAAAAAATTGCTTTGGACTAGGGTGATGGTGTGCAGAGGAGCAGGCAGGCACAGAACAATTTTTTCTACATAGATGCCAGTCTGCCTGGTCTGTGTCATGCTGCTTGGGTCTGCCACTGATGGTTGGTGGTGGGATGGGCCTGGCAGACTGGTAGGCATGCTGAAAAAAATTGTTCTGGCCTTAGGTGGTGGTTGGAAGAGTGGTTGGTGTGCATGCTGACACAAAACAGTTTTTTTTCTACATGGATGCCAATCTGTCAGGTCCATGCCATGATGCCTGTGTCTATTGCTGATGGTCGGTGGTGGGATGGGCCTGGCAGACTGGTAGGCATGCTGAAAAAAATTGTTCTGGTTTAAGGTGGTGGTTGGAAGAGGAGCAGTTGTGCATGCCAGCACTGAACAGGTTTTGTCTACATGAATGCCAGTCTGTCAGGTCTGTGCTATGATGCTGTGGTGTGTCGGTGGTGGAATGGGCCTGGGAGACTGGTAGGCATGTAGAAAAAAATTGTTCTAGACTATGGTGATGGTGGGCAGAGGGGCAGGCAGGCAGGCACAGAACAATGTTTTTCTACATGGATGTCAGTCCGCCTGAACTGTGCCATTCTACTTGGGTCTGTTGCTGATGGTCGGTGATGGGACGGGCCTGGCAGACTGATAGGCATGCTGAAAAAAATTGTTCTGGCCTTAGACGGTGGTTGGAAGAGGGGCAGGTGTGCATGCCAACACAGAACAGTTTTTTTCTACATGGATGCCAGTCTGTCAGGTCCGTGCTATGATGCTTGGGTCTGTCGCTGATGGTCAGTGGTGGGATGGGTCTGACAGACTGGTAGGCATGCTGAAAAAAATTGTTCTGGCCTTAGGCGGTGGTTGGAAGAGGGGCAGGTGTGCATGCTGGAACAGAACAGGTTTTGTCTACATGAATGCCACTCTGTCAGGTCTGTGCCATGATGCTGTGGTGTGTTGGTGGTGGGATGGGCCTGGGAGACTGGTAGGCATGTAGAAAAAAATTGTTCTAGACTATGGTGATGGTGGGCAGAGGGGAAGGCAGGCACAGAACAATGTTTTTCTACATGGATGTCAGTCCGCCTGATCTGTGCCATGCTATTTGGGTCTGTCACTGATGGTCGGTGATGGGATGGGTCTGGCAGACTGATAGACATGCTGAAAAAAATTGTTCTGGCCTTAGACGGTGGTTGGAAGAGGGGCAGGTGTGCATGCCAGCACAGAACAGGTTTTGTCTACATGAATGCCAGTCTGTCACATCTGTGCCATGATGCTTGGGTGTGTCGGTGGTGGGATGAGCCTGGGAGACTGGTAGGCATGTTCTAGACTATGGTGATGGTGGGCTGAGGGGCAGCCAGGCACAGAACAATGTTTTCTACATGAATGTCAGTCCGTCTGATCTGTGCCATGCTGCTTGGGTCTGTTGCTGATGGTCGGTGCTGGGATGGGCCTGGCAGACTGATAGGCATGCTGAAAAAACATTGTTCTGGCCTTAGGCAGTGCTTGGAAGAGGGGCAGGTGTGCATGCCAGCACAGAACAGGTTTTATCTACATGAATGCCAGTCTGTCACATCTGTGCCATGATGCTTGGGTGTGTCGGTGGTGGGATGAGCCTGGGAGACTGGTAGGCATGTTCTAGACTATGGTGATGGTGGGCTGAGGGGCAGCCAGGCACAGAACAATGTTTTCTACATGAATGTCAGTCCGTCCGATCTGTGCCATGCTGCTTGGGTCTGTTGCTGATGGTCGGTGATGGGATGGGCCTGGCAGACTGATAGACATGCTGAAAAAACATTGTTCTGGCCTTAGGCAGTGCTTGGAAGAGGGGCAGGTGTATATGCTGGCATAGAACAGGTTTTGTCTACATGAATGCCAGTCTGCCACATCTGTGCCATGATGCTTGGGTGTGCCAATGGTGGGATGAGCTTGGGAGACTGGTAGGCATGTAGAAAAAAATGTTCTAGACTATGGTGATGGTGGGCAGAGGGGCAGGCAGGCACAGAACAATGTTTTTCTACATGGATGTCAGTCCGCCTGATTCTTGCCAAGCTGCTTGGGTCTGTCATTGATGTTTAGTGGTGGGATGGGCCTGGCAGACTGGTAGGCATGCTGAAAAAAATTGTTTTGGCCTTAGGCGGTGGTTGGAAGAGGGGCAGGTGTGCATGCCGGAACAAAACAGTTTTTTTTTCTATGTGGATGCCAGTCTGTCAGGTCCGTGCCATGATGCTTGGGTCTCTCGCTGATGGTTGGTGGTGGGACAGGCCTGGCAGACAGGTAGGCATGCTGAAAAAAATGATCAATGTGATGACTTGCAGAGACCACTACACTATCAGCAGAGAGGTAGTTTTTTTTCTTCTTTAAATTCACTGTCTGGGGTCAGTTTTGTCTGTGCATCTGGTCATGACCAAGGAGTGGAGACACATCATCAACACCCCAGCTACTAGTAGTTTATTACATGGAGGGTGGTGTGTGTGTCTTGTGTTGGTTTCTGTCAGTTTGTGGTGCGTGGGTTGGGTGGGTATGGGGGTTGGTTTGTGTGTGTGTGTGTGTGTGTGTGTGTGTAGGCATGTGTGTGGAGTGAGGGGGCATGCCTTTCTGTGTATGTTGTGGATGCATGAGTGTGTGGAGGTCTACTGTAGTCTGGATGAGGCCAGGTCCACCTTTTAATAACAGTGAGGGGAGAGGACTGAGTGTCCGGAGGGACAGCTCTTTTCTGGAGAGGCTAACTTGGTTGCTTCACTGAATGACTGCCCACAGGTGGAGGCCTGAGGGTAGAATGAGATGGGGTGCCAATGGAAGGGTGGGTGCTGTGGGACTCCAGTGTGTGTGTGTGTCTCCACATGCACATGCTGACCTGCCCAACGTAATGCACACTCTACCCTCTGTAGTGGCCTCATGCACCCCGAAGAATTACCACTTTGCAATTGCAATAGTCTCCAGTTTTGTATGTGGCGGCGGTGGCGGGGGGAGGTGGACCATCCCTACTAGACTACAATGGCGTGTGATTGTGACATTGTCAAATTGTTTTTTTTTAGTATGACCAGGGAGGAGTGATGGTTTATTGAGTGTTTTTTAAAAGAGGTAAGAAATAAATTCAAATGTTCTTGCTTGTTAATAAAAATAAAAAAAAATGAAGCAATATCCTTTGTCTGTGTGTGTGTGTGTGTGTGTGTGTGTGTGTGTGTGTGTGTGTGTGTGTGTTTGCTTTCTGTGGAGGCAGTGCCCAATTTGTCACAGTCTGGGAGGGTTGTAAGCTGAGCTACATTGGTTAAGAAGGGATGTAGTGAGGGCAGGGAGGGAGAATGAGGAACCCAGACCAGAAGCACCACCTAGGATGACAGAACCACTGTGGAATGGAGTATGATAGAAATTTGATGAGGTAAAAAGTGAGGGATAATACAGAATCGGGACATCTCATAACAGGCTGGGAGTAGCAGATGACAGAGTAAGGGTTGTTACGTAATAGGTGCGAAGCTCTCTGACTTTAATGGAGAATGAAGAGGGAGGGGCTCTCAGCGCAGGTTGTGGGTTAAGTTAAGGTCCAACAGAGATAGAAAGGTGAAGTCAAGGGTGGTTTATAGACCACCTAGTCAAGATGAGAGGGACAGTAAAGTTATCTCACAAATATTGGAATCTGTGGGAAAAGAAGAGGTGGTAATTGTTGGGTACTTGAACCTGCCCAAGGTGTACTGGAACATACCATCACAACATGTGCTAAGAGTCAGGTGATCCAGGTAGAACTGCATAGTGGGACCCTGAATCAGGGCAAAGGCACAGAAGGAGCTGCAGATAGCTGAAGGAATTAAGAAGGTGGGAGAAGGCTTTCTTTCACTGCATAAGTTGGAAAAGGGACAAGAAGGAAGGAAGGGATTGTTAGGCTTAAGAAAGGGGTGGAGTGCCAGCCTGCTGGTGCAGCAGTAGGCCTACTGCTCATGGCACCACAACCCGAGTTGGGAACTGACTCGGGTGGCTGGAGGGTCAGCTGGGGGGAGGACGATTGAGTGCCCAGAGGCTGTTCTCCTCTGGGGAGGGTGGTTTGCATGTCCTGCCACTCTACAGCCACCTTGGTGACCACAGGTGGAGGTGCTGTGGAAGAGCAAAAATAGAAAGGAGGGGAGATGTGAGCTGGGAGCTGGAGTGTCTGCACATCCTGACATGTCCTGCCCCCTGGCCCCCCAAGCATGCCGGTGACCTGGGGGAGAACCAGAAGCAGGAAAAACCCTGCAGTGCTCCTTGCAGACAGAGCTCCAGGCCCCGATCCTCATGCCCCTGCCGGCACTGGTGACAGCATCCCTGATGATATACAGACACACGGGGGCAAAAGAGGGGGCCCCATCCTGTACCCGCCCAGGGGTTATAACCAAGGCTCCATGGGGGCATGGACTGCACTGGCACCCGGACAGACGAGCGGGAACGTACAAGGCCATGGGAGTCTCCCAAAGGAAAGGGAGTACTGTGGTGAGAAGGGAGCATAAAGAAAGAATTAAAAAAAAAAAAAAAAGGGTGGAGGATAATGGGGAGCACTGTACACCAGAGCCAGGCAGCATCCTCCCTCCTGTTGTCATCCACGCAATGCTAAAAAGTACTTTTATTCTGTCTTCACCAGACAGAAGGACAGACCAGTGCCTTCAGGAAATAAAAGAGGAGCAGGGAGTGAGAGATACGCAGATGTAGTGCTAGAGGAGGATAGCATGAGGCAGGGTCTGCTGGCATTGAAGGTGGACAAATCACAAGTTCCAGACTGAGTACATCCAAGGGTAGTTAAGGAACTGGCTGAGGAGCTGGCAGGGCCACTGGAAGACCTATTTAGTAGTTCACTAGAGTCTGTGTGGCCTTTGACACTGCCCCACAACAGGCTGATCAGGAAGCTGGTTGATTTTGGAGTTTGGGGGGGATGGCCGGATGGGTGGAGAACTGGCTGAGGGACAGAACCCCATAGGGTGGTTGTGGGGTGAAGTTATCTGGCACCAGAAAGGTAACCAGAGGGGTTCCACAGTGCTCTGTGCTAGGGCCGGTATGGTCTTCATCAATGTTTACGGGATGAGGCCATGCCCACCTTTGATTAACAGTGAGGGATAGGATTGAGAGTCCAGTAGGACAGCTTTCTTCTGGGGAAGCAGACTTGGTTTCCTCACTGAATGACTGTCCACAGGTGGAGGCCTAAGGGTAGAATGGAACAGGGGCGCCAATGGAAGGGTTGGTGCTGGGGGACTCCAGTATGCATATGCCTCCACATATGCTGGCTGATGTGTCCAAACATAATGCACACACTACCCTGGAGTGGCCTCATGCACACCAAAGAATTCTCATTTTGCTATTGCAATAGTCTTCTGTCCTGGATTGGGGTGGTGGACCCTAGTAGACTACAAGGGCATGTGATGGCCACTAGTATGGAAAATCATTTTTTAGTATGGGATCTGTGACCAGGGAGGGGTGGTGGTTGCATAAGTATGAAACAATACCCTCATTTTGTGTGTCTTTATTTGTATGTGTTGGGAGGTGTGTGTGTGTGTGTGTGTGTGTGTGTGTGTGTGTGTGTGTGTGTGTGTGTGTGTTGTGGGGTGGGACAAAGTAAGGCAATTATAATGGGGGGGTACACTGAAGTGTAACTTCAAGGGTTAGTGCCTGGACCAAATAACATGGCTGATTAAATGAAGGTGCATGTACATAGCAGTTTGTGAGGTCTTTCCTTGTGGGGTAGGGAAAGGTAGAGAGTGAAGGTGGATATTGATGCAAAATGTAATACTGCTATTGGCTGAGGAGTTAACACTGCAGGTGGTTGAAGGGATTGTATCAGGAGTAAGATGGAGTATCCCCGATTGAAGTACTAATCATGTCTCGCCCTGTGCAGTGGTACCCCCATGCTCAAAACCCAAACACTGGAGATGGTGCCTATCCTGGTTTCCATATTTTACTTGTTACCCCACCCACCCACCCACCTTGCCACAATGATCATTTTAATTGAGAATCCCACCCCATCCCCAACTGAGTAAATTACCCTACCTGACTCCTGTTTCCATAGTATAGCGGCTCCCAGTCCCATCCCTGATCCCAGATGGAATGCTCAGACTGTCCTGGTATTTTCATATCGTATTATACAATGGCAAGAAAGAATCCTGCCTTCTGATTGGTCAGTTGACCATCACAGCAGAGATGCTATCCTGGCATAACATCCATGCTGATCAACTAGAGGATTAATTTTCCACTTGATTCTTGTTTGTTTGCATTTTCTCTTCAAAATCAAAAATATTTTTAAACACCCCAAAAAATTAATTAAAATTATTTTTTGTTGGCCCGGTGGCGCTGAGAGTTGAGGCGCTGGATGCCACACCTCGCACCACACTGGTGACCCGAGTTCAGGAATGGAATCGGGACACCGGGGGCTAGCTGGGAAGGAAGAGGATTGAGCATCCATAGGGAATGCTCTTCTCTCCTGGGGTGGGTAGTGGGTAGGCGTCATTCTGCAGTGGCCTCTGATGGAGACTGGGGATACTGCAGAAGGTGATGGAGGAGGGAGCAACATAGAAAAACGGAAAATCTGCTTTGCGACTGACCAGATGATGGCTCCCAGTTCTCCACTGCCATCACTGCCCTGAAGGAGTCCCTGCAGTTCAGCAGCACCCTGGGGGCAAGTATATGCTGGTTGCCCCCCCCAGTGAGGGGGACCTGCCCAGCGAAGGGTTACGTCCGGGTTACCTTGGGGGTGGCTGCGATCTGAAGAGGGAGGGCTCAGGAAGGGACAGGTGGAGTGGATGGGACCTAGGAAGCCCAAGGGAGTGGTGGGTCGCAAGGCACAAAGGGATAAAAAATATATATAAATTTTTTTCTATATAAAATAACAAACCATTGTATAATAGGAATAATGCCCTCCGGGGTGGATGTTATGCTGGGAGAACATCCCATCTCGGGTGTTGGATGCCCTTGGCTGGTGGCCTCGGGCTCAACCATCTGAGGCGGGTTGTTTATTATCCCTGCATAACACCCATTCCTAAGTGGCCCCCAGCCTATCAGGACCAGATTTCCAACCCAAACCATGTTGACAACTGGCTTTGCCCTCCACACACCACCTCCACAGCCAGTTGTCGATTGATCTGACATTGCAATGTAGTGTGCACTGTACAATTACACACCCATTGGTTGGTGGGGTGTGTGTGGGTGGGGTCTGTGTAGGGTGGTGTCCGTGTGTGTAGGGGGATGTCCATGCAGGGTGTGCTTAAGGGGGCAGTGGTGTGTGCGTGGTGGGTGATGATGGTCAGTGGTGGGACTGGCTAGTGGCTACATGTTGGAATGGGATACGAGTCCACCATGTCCATGCCATGCTGCTTTGGTTGTCACTGATGGTGGTGGTGGGACAGGCCCAGCAGACAGGTATGCATGTTGGAAAACAATTGTCCTGGCATCAGGTGATGGTGGCCAGAGAAGGATGTTACAGATGTTTTTTCTACATGGATGCCAGTCTGCCTGGTCTGTGCCATACTGCTTGGGTCTGTCACTGATGGTCTGGCAGACTAATAGGCATGCTGAAAACAACTACCCTGTCATCGAGTGAGGTGCAAAAACAGGAAGAGGGGGTCTTAGTTTTGGGTTACTCAGTACTGAAAGGAATAAAGTGGGACAGTAAAGGAGAGCAGCAGTGTCACACATGGGTGGAATCAACACCTGTAAAGACAGAGAGTAGGGCAGGACAGTCGTGTAAGGAGAAGAAGGGAGAAACCTCATGTCATGGTGCACTTGGGTACGAACGATGTGGGAGGGGAGGAGGATAATACAGTCTAGTTGGTTAGGGAGAGGTTTATGGAGTTGGGGGGGTGGGCGGCTGTGTGTGTGCATGTGTGTGTTTCTTTGATGGCCATGAAAAATCAACCTCTGATCTCTACCCTGTAGTAGTCTCCCAGCGAATACCAGTTCCTTACCTGAAAACAGATAAAAACATTGACGTCTGGCTCCCGGGTCACTCCTTCATGCCACCTGGGTCCTGCAGCTAGCATCCTTCACTGGTCACTATTCTGCTTCCCCCACAACCACCAATCAATCTCCCTGCTGACCTGAACTATCCCTTCATCAGATGGGTCTCTTCCCTCTCAGGGGGAGAGAAGTGGCCATTGGCACGTCTATATGGGGTCCTAGAATCACACATCCCGATTGGCTGTCTCTGACTGGGGCTTTTTACTCATGGTAAATCCTACAATATATCAACATTAAAGGTGCAAGTCAGCCGCATCTGTCCATGTGTCTCAAATCAATCCGAGCCCCCGAACAGCAAACTGATAAAGCAAGATTCCTTATTAGTCCCACTAACCGCAACACCAAAGTGGGAGTTTGAAAAATGAACTGCTACTTATTACCCCCCCATATTCGACACATTACTATCATAATTGGAGCACTTCAACCTCCACAACTGATCTTAAATAGAGCTGCCAAAGCCACTTTAAAAACTAAAGAAATTTCTTCCTGCCTCACCTCTCAAACCACGATCAGGGTCCAGGGATCGGCTGCTTGCCACCTGTACAGTGTATTCTCATCTTTTCAGATAAATAAATCTCCTGGCACCACTAGTTTCCTAATCATAATAATGGAAACAAAAAAATTCCCTAGTCACTCCTGATATGTACTCCTTGTTGCAAACTTCAACACAGAAGTACATACTGTGAGATGATAGTCCATTAGCAGCTCGCACCACAAAGACTGTCAGTTAGTCGAGGGAACTCTGTAAAAACACTCGCTCATCAAGAAAAGTAAATGAATACATTCACAGTATTTTACAGAGCCCCCTTCAATGTTATGTAGGCCAGTGACTGATCTGGGCTGCCATCTCGCAGACTGCGCTTCCGGGTTGAAGTTTGCCGTCAGGACTACAGTTGATATCTGAGTTACTCGGTGGGTTTATTTGTGTTTTCCTTCTTCATTTTGTCATCGGGAAACTAGTGGTACCAGGATATTTATCTGAGAGAATGGGAAATGCTCTGTGCAGCTTGCAGGCAGCCAGACCCTGCCTGTGGTTTGAGAGATGAGGCAGGTAGAAATTAAAGTGTAAATACCCTGTCAGGGTTATTGCTTAATTAGGCCTGGGATTGGCAGTGCGGTAGTATGCATGGAGCTATCCTGCAGCCAGTAAGTTAGCAAGTGTGATCATGGTCGATCAGCCCCCCCCCCCACGGTCACCCTACCCTTTGAACAGACTTAGTTACATTTTTTAATGCCATATGTTATTGTGTTAAATTCTAACTTACACTTTCTTTAAATAATAGGTATTTTTTTATTATTGAAAATGACTACTGCTTATCCTACTGTACATCTATTTGAACAACAGACATACTGTGGACTGCAGCTACAGTTAATTGTGAGAAGTATTTTCATTGTGATTATGTTATGATATTGCTGAGCTTGTAAGCATGCAATAATACCCTCCAGGGTGGTGGGTATTGGGCAATACTGAACCAGCCAGGAGCCTAATGAAGCCCAAGTAATGCCTACCCTAGAGGGTGTTATTGCACTTAGAGAATGGGGTGGCCTTCTGTCGTGTGGGGGGGGACTGCCATTCTCCTATGGAGTATTGGGGGCAGTAAAATCCGCTAAGCTTCAATTTCAAATTTAGTTCCTCCCTGAATTCACACTCCACCCACCCCCATGGCGTGACCAGGGATGGGAGGGCAGCCACCACGGAGGACAAATCCAGATAGCCTGGGGAACTATGCCGCTGGTGATCTTTTCCTGTTTTCTCCTGAGGGCCCCTTGTTCTCGAACTTGGGTCACCGGCATGCCACAAGGTGTGGTGTGCAGTGCCTCAACCCTCTGCACCACCGGGCCAACATCAGACTGTCCTTTTCTGTTTTCACACCCCTTCACCCCTTCCCCCACATTGCTGGGCCGCACACACTGCAAGGTCCTGTAGCATGATCCTCCTTTGCTAACCCAGTCCCGCATTACCACCAAGCTGGTCCTCCCTGGTGCCTTCCCTCTTGGAGGAGAGGGACCCATCCGGTGACCAAGAAAGAGGCCTAGGTAAGGAGCAAAAAACAAACATATTAGTAGTTTTGATCGTTACTTTGTTTTTACTTTTATATTTTTTTTTTGCCTTAGTTCATTTCATCATACACACATTAATCAATGATTTTTTTTCTCTTGCAGGGAGATTGAGCAGCTGTAGACAATACACTGTCCATTACCATTTGAATTGAGGTAAGATTCACCTGGTTTCTACCCACCAAGGGTAACTTCTTTCTTCTGTTCGTATATTGTTGCAACTTTATTGTTCTGGATTTAATTGTAAGTAAATCTAGCAAGGCATTATCAATGTGGATACTGTTGAGTCTGCATGTGAATAGGATACATTTGTGTATTGTGGCAGATATAGTTTGAAAGCCCATTTATAGTAGTTTTAAATGGCCCATCCTGGTGGCGTTGAGGGCTGAGGCTCTGGATGTCTTGCGTATCTCGTGCCACACTGGTGACCCGTATTCTGGAATGAGCATGGGACACTGGGGATTGTCAGGGTTGGGGAAGGATTGGGTGTCCAAGGGACTGCTTTTTGAGGAGGGGAGATGCCATTAGTCTGCAATTGGCTGGCTCCTAGCGGAGGCTAGGGGACACTGCACCAACACTGTAGACGTGGAGTGTTGATGGGGCAGACACCTGAAGGAGCACATGTGGACTCGTGCGCACTTCCTCTGCTGGTGTCACTGCACACCCCTCTCTGCAGGGTAGAAAAAAAAACAGTAAAACTAATGTAGTCCTCACAAAGGATGATGATTGTTCCCTCTGGTGCCACCATGAGGACACTTCCCCCGAACTGGATCCGGACTGGTGGGTTGAGGTTCTCCCCACCCCCGCCTCAAGGTGTAAATCATGGGTGCTGAAGGGGAAGGGGTCTAATACCCGGTCGTCGCAGGGGGGAAGTCAAAAGGCAAGGCAAGGACTCCTGGCAAAAACAGCAATAAAAAAAGATACTTTTAAATGAGGTATTTGGTATACCTGTAGCTGTAAGCAGTCCAGAGAAATAAGAGTCTGTGCATCATAAATATATTAGAGGCATTCTTAGCACCGTTGTGATGTAACTGACATTGCAGACTCAGTCATCTACATCTCCGCACTGCTTGCAGCTATAGTTATGCCCAATACCTAATTTAAACAAACTTCTAATGGACTTTCAAACTTTGTCTGCCACTGTACAGGAATGTGTCCCTTTAATAACTGATGGTAGGGTGGGTTGTCATTTGCAGGGCGTGCATTACTGCAAGCTGCAATCCATGACAGAACTCCATATGCATTATTGTAACATCTGTTTTATTACAAAACAATGCTGTTCTGAGTATGCATTTCCATGCTCAACAGTATCCGCGCATAAACTATACGCTCTTTAACAGACGATGCATATATTGCCCTGTCGTGGGTTACTGCACATACAGAATGGCCAACTTATGTTTAAGGTTTTAAAAACTGTCTTGATTATTTGTTCCGTCCGCATCCATTCATGTTGCAGCATGTCACCACTTATTATCCACTTGTTCTCGTTTCCTTCCAGTGTGGGTTCTGTCTCTCTCATTGTCGCATTGTTTGTTTTATCTGCAGCCATTCATGTTGCTGCATGTTGTCACTTGGTACCTGACCTTGCACACGTCATCTGGTGTGGATTCTCTCTCTTTTTCGTCATTGCCACATTGTCTTATTTGTTTCATCCACATTCCTTCATGTTACAGCATATCCCCACTCAGTATCCAGTCTTGCACAATTCATTCTGTTGTGGATTTTCTCTCCTTCTCTCTCTCGTCACTGCAACATCTTTGATTTCCATCCACATGGAGACTGAGCAGATGTGTAGACTACACTGACCGTTACCATTTGAATTGAGGCACTCATTTATGTTGCAGCATATCCCCACTCAGTAGCCAGTCTTGTGCAATTCATTCTGGTGTAGAGCTTCTCTCTTACATGTTCTCATTTCACTGCCACGTCTTTAATATTAATTTTTCGTTCACATGGAGATTGAGTAGTTGTGTAGAATACACTATCCGTTACCATTTGGATTGAGGTAAGAGATTCACCTGGGTTATACCCGCTGAAGATAACTTTCTTCTGTTGGTTGTATATTATTGCAAATTTACTGTTTAAGTTTTGCTGAAGTCACAGGTTGTCTTGGTTATTTGTTTCGTCCACATTCTTTTATGTTACAGCATGTCACCACTCACTAGCCACTCTTTCTCATTTCCTTCGAGTGAGGGTACTCCGTCCCTCTCATTGCTGCATTATCTTGTTTTTTATCTGCATCCATTCATTTCGATGCATGTTCTCACTCAGTACCCGATCTTGCACACATCATCTGTTGTGGATTCTCTTTCTAATCACTGCCATGTTGTCTTGATTATTTGTTTCGTCCGCATCCATTTATGTTGCAGCATGTCACTACTCACTAGCCACTCTTTCTCGCTTCCTTCCGATTAGGGTTCTCTGTCTCTGTCATTGTCATGTTATCTTGTTTTTTATCTGCATCCATTCATTTCGATGCATGTTGTCACTTGGTACCCAATCTTGCACACATTATCTGGTGTGGATTCTCTTTCTAATCAGTGCCACGTTGTCTTGATTATTTGTTTCATCCATATCCACCCATGTCACGACTCAGTAGCTTTCAGTGCATCCTTTGAGTAATCCAGCAAGACTGGTGCAGTGCTTCTAAGGTAGGTGAAATAAATGTGGTTACAAACAGTATGTGTATTATTAAATTAGAACTATTTACAGATTGATCTTTCCCTTATGTAGCAGCACACGCTCTTTTGTTTGATAGTGCACTGTGTAAATGGCAGTTGGATACCAGCAATCTAAGCAATTCTTGTAAGTTGTATATGTAATTATTTTATTGTAATGTTAGAATGCTAGATAGATGTCAAATTTTTAAGTCAAACAGGTTGAAGTAATCAGTACGAAGTACAATGTGGAAATAAGAGGGCGTCTGAAAGAATATCATCCAAGCATCAACACAGGTTGTGAGCTGGTTGTGCAGTATCATTCTATCATGGGTAAGATTAGTCTGGTAACCATACAAAGTGGGATGAACTTGTGCATTTACCATTTCTGTTTTCACGTTTAGATCCTGTGCTATTGAGTTTCTTCAGTCAGCATATTTTGTAAGTTACTTTACTCTTAATCCTTTATTCAGTTAATTTGGATATCTTAAATGTGTTTAACTACGTACAGTTATACTAAAAATTGTCCCTCTGCATTCTATAGGAATTCTACCTGTTGCATAGGAATTCTCCCTGTGACAGACCTGCTATCAAGTCAGAATATAGCAACATGCCTGCCATGAGACAAAAGACGCACTCCAAACCACTAGGATTGGGAGAATATGCAGACACAGCCAGCATACATGAAGAAGACTTAATATGGAACACCCTACCAGTAATTGTGAACCCCAAGAATGGTTTGATTCTGGATATATATCACTATGTGTTGAACAAGAAGTGAGACAACAAGCCACTTGGTACAAATATTTGGCTTTTTGTGGATTAAACAAATAATGGATAATCGTGTTATCACTGATGAGGACATGATGAAATATATGGTGGCCCTACACAGTAAAAGAGATGTACTAAGACGACTTTGGAAGGATAAAGAAAGAAATTCTTTGGATGAGGCAGTTTTCTATTTTACTTATGACTTGCCTTTAGGAAAGGATGAAGATACCAAGGAAGTACACACAAGTGAAATACAAAATACAGAAAACTACAGGAACGAAGACCATGCTAGCAGTAGCGGTTCAACACTCAGACACATAAGTTTGACGGCTGCCAAAAAAATTACAATATGTGACAGCATCAAATAAATAAAGAAGTTACTTACTTGAAGAAACTGAAGACAATGACGAGGAAGTACAGAGAGAAGTTACAGTCACAGAAAACAAAGTACTGTCCTAGAAATGTCTGTGTGTGAGAGAGAGAGAGAGAGAGCAGAGAAAGAATAAAAAAATAGCAGAACTGGAACAAAAGAACAAGGAACTAAAAAAGGATAAAGAACAGTTATAAAATTCTATATGTGTTCTCAAACAGATGCTGCGGAAGGCTAGAAAGATGAAGAGCTACTGGAAAACTACAGTGAAAACTACTAAGAATTGCTTCAAGGAAAATGAGGTTGAAGAAATTATTGACAAAAACTCCACCCTTCATGAACAAATTGACAATTTAAAAGAACAGATTGATCATATCCATTCTGACACCCCAACAAGGATCAACACCATTGTTGAAGGAGTATTTACAGTGGATGTCAGAATTTGTGTTTTGGAGCTAGTATAGCTGGAAGTGGCAAAGGATAAAGTCAATAAGGTAATTGCGTTGGTTGGAAAACACATATTTAAATATGAGTTTCCAGAAAGGGACCTTCCGCATTGGCAAACAGTAGTTCATATCACAGATGAAGGACAGTTTCTCGTGAAGTCCATGAACACTGACAAACTGGAGAAAGTGGATCACTGGGGACTTCATAAAGATGGGACCTCAAGGAAAAATCAGACAATACTAGGCAATACCATCACCTTAGACACCGGTTGGAGTTTACCGCTTGGATTCCGATGCATTGCTAGTGAAACTGCAGAAACCATCATGGAAACTTCAAAAGTAGAACTAAATGAGACATCGGACTGAAGAGAGATCATGCTCAATACCATCATCCAAAAATTAACATACATCATGACAGATAGAGCTGCAAATGAAAAACTATCAAACCAGCAGCTACAAAGCTGGAGAGATGAAATGCTACAAGAATGTGGAGATGAATCGCAACACCAAGTTCTACATTCATTCCACTGCATGGTCCATGTCTTACTAGGATTCCATAAATATGCAGTGGACAACCTAAGCGTTCTTCAAAAAGAAATGGAAGAAAACAACATTTTACTTGGACAGGATAAAATAATTAAATATCACAAGGAAGTTGCAGCAGTAAGGACTGTCAGAATGCCATCGGTGGTTCTTGGCCCAGTACCAAATGAGAAAAATGGAGTAAGAGAAAAAGTGACTGAGCTACTGTACCATGAACAGTAATATAAAGTCGACAATTGGGAACTACAGAGACAACATATTCAACTGCCTGTTCAAAACCCCGGCACAGATTCTACATTACAGAATGGATGTCATCAAGTTCCTTGATCATTTGAACACAGAGAATTCAAAGATCAAATCAGTACTTCTGGACTTACAAGACTGCAAAGTGGTAGCAATGGTTCACAGTCTGGCAACCACCTACTTCAAAATGACTGGACCATACTGGGAAGCAATGTTCAGCAGCACATGCAACTTCCTAAAACTGCATCATTACATTAAAAAAAAGTATGCACAGATCAAGACCTGGCTAGAAGATCTGCTCGTTATTCTTTCAAGTGAGGACTCACCAGTGTTCCTAAAATATGCAGGGAATAGAAGTTCGGCACTGTTCAGAATGGTGACATCCATGCTGAAAGACATTGAATTTTTTACAAGGTGTACACAGGAGCCATCCTCAAAGGAATGAAATTGTGCTGTGGAAGGCAATTGGAAGACTTCCTTACTGGAAAGTTCAGTCATGATCCAGAAGAATATGCATTAAAAGCTGTGGATGGAGCACCACTTACAAATCTGACCTGTGAACGGGACTTTGGATCACTGGACGCCAGTCAACAATGGAGGAGGCATGCTACTCTTCATTTCTACACATCCATATTATTACTCAAATCAAACTGTGAGCATCTACAGGCTTGGATTGAAAGTAAAACCTTTGCTGAAGAATAGTGCATCTTCATCAAGGCGCACAGAAATGGAAGGCAACTCGGGGAGGAGTCATAGAGAATTTGAAAGGAAAACTAGAAGTGCACTAGAACAAAATCTGAAAGCAGAACAAGAAAGGAAGAGGAGAAGAGAAGAAAGAAAGATCCAAAAGGAATTAAAACAGAAGCAGAGAGAACGTGGTGAAGGGACTTCAATGGATGTCGAAGACCAACTAAAGAAGAAGAAGAAGGAAAAAAACAGCATTGACTGGAAAGCAGCACATTGTAAATTACAAAAGCTCAGATGAAAGTAACATTGAAGAACCCAGTGACTTCTCTGATTTGGACCTGGCTGAGTCATCAACCATAGTACCAAGGGGGAAAAACGTGATGGTGAATGACTGGATTGCAGTGGCATAAGAAAATGGGTGGTATCCTGGAAGCATTACATCAATAAATACTGATGTTGCCACCGTAGAATTCTTCCATCTAGCCTCACTAGATGGTCAATACAAGCATCCAACAGTCCCGGATATAGCAGAAATAAAACAAGTATTTATCTTCGCAGGACCTATAAGAGCTCCGTTACCAACTAGTGGAGGACGACTTTTTAATTTGCCAGATTCAGCTTGCATTAAACAAATGTATTTGGATTTCATAAAGGAAGCATGGCCGGAGGTATAAACCATTTACTGCAGTTCAGTTGGAGGGATACTGGTTCCCATTGCTGTCAGGTCACCTAAGAGCACAAATTCCAATGTAGTCAACATGTGGAAGACAACAGCCCTATGGGTCTCCAATCAATACGCTGTTTATTCAGACTTGCTCTAGTTACATTATTTTAAAAACTACTTGTTTATTTTCATGTTTATCAAATGACTGTACTATTATTTTTGCCATCTGTTACTTGTTACTTGTTAAAATGTTATGTATGCTTTTCTTATTTTGACATGGAACCTCTGTAAATGAGCTCTTGGCTCAAATGTTGTAATCCGTTATCTTAATAAAGTATACCATGACAGGGTGTGGGGTGATACTGGATGTGTTTTGTTTGATTAAGAGGACTGGAGTGGGATATTGTAATTATAAAACAAGACTTGTCAGTGTTGTGCATGGAAAAATAGTACCAAGTTCATACGCGCTGCCCAGGTTCTAGTGGACCTCAACATTGACTGTAGTGAGGGAAGTAGTATTTTTCGTGTTAAGGTGAACAAAAAGGCAGCATATAACAGGAAGCTTGTGGCAAGTTATGATGAGGTAAGACTGAATGTGCTAAAGTGTCCCGTACATGTCCCGGACAGATTCGTAGTTTGCAACAGTTGATCTTCCCTGTCAGTCTTCACCATTATTCACTTGTGGGTGTCAGCCAAAGATGCAGCATCATGTGGAATTTTTTTTCATTCATCAAAGGGGGGAGAAGTTAGCACCACCTCTCAGCTCAGGGTCTGGAACTTGCAAGACACCATGCTAGGGCATCTTATGACATCAATGAAGTACTAGCCTCCACACTTGCAGGGAGTATGATCTGCATCAGGTGAACAGTGTGGCTTTGTCTATCATGGTTGTCACCCTTGTCCCAGCATAGGATGCTTGCCTCAGTCTTCCAGGACCCACCAGTTTTCCAGTACAAAGACCTCTCCTTACCCCGACCAGTCACAGGCCTGAATGGCATGTGAGGATCCTCTTCCCTCTGTAGTCTTTCCCTACAGGAGCTGAGGAATTCATGACCCTCGGGGAAACACTGGGCCCCCTTTGGGGGGGTCTCGGTACTCACCCACCAGCGATGAATGGTGAAGATTTGACACAGGGAATATATGAAAATTCCATATTTACCATAATTCTTGATCTTCATGTGTATGTTCACCCTTCATTACTGAATCCCACTCTCCTACCCCTCAAGGCCTCAGTACATGGGCAGTCCTCCTCCCTGCTCTCTTGTCCCTGTTTCCTTTTTTCTCATATCACACTCTTATTTTTCTTCTAACCAGTGTGCATAACTGAGGCATGGGAGCAGCCAGTGCCAGTTATGGCTAACCTGCAAGCACGATGTTGTGCATCTGCCTCATGGGTGGCACTGTGGTGGTCACTCCTCCCCCTACATGTGAATGAAAAAGCAAACTCCCGCAGGGTGCTGCGCCACTGGCTGACACCCACCAGTGATGAATGATGAAGCTACGCAGGAAGATCAAGAATTATGGAGTACCCCTGTTGGAACTGGTGGTTTCAAAGTGAGTTTCTTTTCTTTCTTTTTTTTTTGGACACAGTTTTGGAAGGATTTGTGAAATTTCTGTATTGAAAAATGTTTTGTACTATTTATATTATATTTCTGCTGGTTTATGGACTTGAAAGTCATTTTTAATAGTAATGGGGGTTTGTTGTGATTTGTGACAGCAACAGTTGCAGTCTTTGTGAATCCTGAGTTTGAAATGGTAGGAGAGATTTCATGAAAAAAAGCAACACAGAATTCTCAAATTCTAATCGGCAAACACAAGGAAAACAAGTCCTAAAACAGCCAGCACAAAGAAAACAACCAAAATATCATAACATCTATAATAGAGGGATCACGGTTCTCATACAAGTCGGGTCCCTGAAGAAAACAATTACCATTGGGCCATTGTGGCACCAGAAAGAAATATTGGCAACACTGGATCTTGGTTCACAGGTCAGGTCCCTGAAGAAAAAAACTCACAAATTGTCAAATACAGCCAGCACGAGGACAACAACCAACAGTATTTTTGGATAGGGATCATGGTCCTCATACAAGTTGGGTCCCTGAAGAAAGAAAGATTACAAATTCGAGTACAGTCAATATGAGGAAAAAAGTTCTAATACAGTCCCCACAAAGAAACAATCCTGTAGTCTGCGATCAATAGGGCTAGATATGGGATTGCTGAGTGCTGCATCCCAGCATGGACAGCACAAGGCTTCCCATTCCACCATCATGTCACCAGATATATAAAAAACAATATTGGCACATTGGTTCTTGGTTCACAGGTCAGGTCCTGGAAGAAAAAACCCCACAGAGTCTCAAATGTAGCCAGCATGAGGACAACAACTAACATCTCATTGGATAGGATCACGGTTCTCATACAAGTCGGGTCCCTGAAGAAAGAAAGATTACAAATTCAAGTACAGCCAATATGAGGAAAACAAGTTCTAATACAGTCCACATGAAGAAAGCAATCCTATAGTCTGTGATCAATAGGGCTAGATAAGGGTTTGCTGAGTGCCGCATCCCAGCACAGATAGTAAAGAAAATTAGGGTAAGTATTGAGCTGATTTCTTCATCAAATATGCTGTGGATGAGGAGGTGCTCTGAGTGCAGCCACAGCAACAGCAGCGGCGACTGTTTTGGGCACTCAGACGTTAAATAACAAGCAGCAGACTAAATACTGAAGCTGCAAAAAAACACAAAATACTGAGCTAAAAATGTTCTGGTGAATGAAAGAAAATGGGGCATATCACATAAATAACATTATTACAAAAAAACTAGGGGCGGGGGTACTTAGGGAATGAAGAGTTTTATTCTGTATATTATATCACAAGGGTGGATGTATTTCAATTAAAAAAAATTAATATACAAAAACTATGCAAAGAACCAGTGGGAAAACAAACAAATGAAGTGGGTGGAAGTAGATGAGAAATATTAGTGTGTCGAGGGTATATACTGTATATCTATAAAAAAAAAAAAGCTACATTAATATTACAGAAAGTATACAAAATTGCCAATGTTTAGCTGTTCTGTGTGCCTGAAGCACAATGCAAATTAAAGCACACTTACATGATGACTGTGAATCTGAATGAAGGACATACTGATCAAGCTGTTTCAGTAATATGAAACTTCCTTTTGGACTGTTCAAGAACATGCACATTACAAGAGCATCTGCTTGTGAGATAGTTTCCACTGAATAAGACTGTCTTCTTAACCAGAGGAAAGGTGCACACTGATTTGTCTGGAGAGCTAAAATAGACAATTATACTAATAACTATGTTGTGTGAAAATCCTGTAACCTCATTGGTCAAAACATGTCACATGACCGTGATTAAATCCTGCATAACCCATGACTAAGGAATGGCATTTAGAAGAAAAACATATTTAAATGCATTTAAAATGTATTTTGAGTCCATTGTAATAATCACAATAAGGCTCAACAGGGTGTGATTTATTGGGTCATTTACCCACTTCTTGTGCTGTTCATTCACTCAGCAGTGCCTCATGACACATCACAAATGCGTGGGTAAATTAAGCAATAATGCCCTCCAGGTTGTGTGTTGTGCTGGGATAACGTCAGGCCGAGTGCGTCCAATATCTGAGGCATGATGTTATTCCAGCATATAAAATGGGCTCAAGAAATCCTGTAACCTGATTGGCTACAACATCTGAGCCGTATCCTTAACAGAAGATATTGTAGTCAACTGGCACTACCCTCCAGTCCCGAGCCCGATTACAAAAACAGATCACTGACCTGTGCCAACCCAAAACAAATACACAGGCTGGCACAGCTCATAGCAAGGACACACCACTTCCTGCCTGGCAAGTGCTGAACGCACATCTGTAAAACCCTACCACAAGCACAAACACCATGCCGTAAAAAAACACAAACATCTTCCCCATTTAAACTGTAATCTCTGCTTTTATTTTTACCTAAGAGAAATGCACAAGCTTCAAAATGCCTCCACGATCCATATGCCGTCCTCCCACATTCTCCTTCATTAGTGATACACCAAACACTGAACAAAACAGCCTACTTCCTCCGTCTTCATAGTATTGTTCAGTTCGGCATAACAACAACCCAGAAAATGATACAAAACACTATAGCAGCATGTAAACTCGACAGACATTTCTTTTCTTTTCAAAAACATGAATCCGGAAATGACAGTCTACGGTGGCTTGTGATGGACACACTTGCTCCCTGTCAGCCAGCTCTATAATGCTAAAGAAAGAAAAATGATTTAAAAAGATAAAGCTCTAAAATAATAAAACATCCAACAAAACATCTTCTATATCTATCTGTGCGTGTGTGTGTGTGTGTGTGTGTCTCTGTCTCAGGATGGGCAGGCAACGACGAGAAACAACACCTGGACGTGCTCATTTCCATTGCCTCTAAGTCAAACATACAACAAAGGGAAAAAAACAGATTTCACCAATTCTGCTGGTCGGTAGAGCAGACACACTCAGTGTGTGCTGAGTAAAGACACGAACAGACAGACGCAATCACTCTGTAATGACTTTTATTAAAGAGCTCCAGGCCAACACAAGGACTATATTTTTCTTTTTCTACTGATAACATCATATTTTATACTTTTTTATGTGCCCTTTTTAGGTACATTTTTGTATTAACGTCTTTACCGCACAAAGTCCATTTTATAAGCACAATAACACACTCCGTGCAAGGGCCTCGTGCCTAACAATGCACCTGGGTGTGCTCTTATCAGGAGATAACCCACACCTCATCGTGTGTTATTGCTTGCATGACACACACCCTGGAGAGCATTATTGCTATTATACAATGGCTTGTTGTTATACAGAATAAAAAAAACATCATTTTAAAAATGTTTTTGTTAATGTGGAAAAATATTTTTGTTTCTTAACAGAAGAAGCAAATCCAAATCCAAACAATCCAATGCAATGCAATCAGTCAGGAGGTTCACAGTGCTGAGACTAGACCCATGATGTTGTACTGGGATAACATTGCTGGTCCAGTCCCACACTGACTAATCAGAGGCCACCATTATTTTTTGCCATTGTAGATTACCCATTGTAACATGGCAATAAAAGGTACAGCACAATAGAGCAATGCGATTGGTGTAAACACAACTTGTGACACAAAGTCAAGCGGGTATTAATTCCCTAGTAATGCCCGCTAGGGATTGTGAACGTGCTTATAAAGTAATAGTTTGTTCCAATATGTAATGCAATCTGGCCTATAGGTGGCATGACATTGAGAATGGCCACTGAGTGAGTATTGCCACCATACCAGAAAGGCACAGAGGCCTTCAGATTTCACACACACATGTACAGAAGTTCTGCACATTTATGGCATGTAGCCCAAACATGGAGACAGTTTCTGAATCCTCCCAATACAATGAGTGCACTCAACATCAGGACACAAAACTCAGCCTCTGAGTGTACTTTCTCTCAATGAATTACGTGTTTGTGGTATCTGCAAATCATCAAAGTTGCCCTGAATGACTCTGACTAGTAAACCCTTGTCTGTGCTGCACATGCTGTTATTTTGTTGTTTCCCACCCTCCCACCCGTGGACACTGTAATCGGCGGAAATAAACATCTGCCTGCAATGGAATAATGCAGCAGTTAGTGACATAGATTATTCCATTGCAGAGAGACAACATTTAGTGATTTGTCATATTTTTCCTCTTGGCCTTCAGATTTCAGACACACCTGTACAGAACCCCTTCATCCTCGCTACCAGAAGCCTCCTTTCTTGTGGCTTAATGCTTACATAACCCACTCCCTGTTGTGCCTTATTGCTTAAACAATCGTGGGTTTGAAGGTCTGTACACTGATAGTATATCTTGATTCTGTGCCAAGAAAGAAAAGCTGGTTTCTGAGTGTGCATGTATGTGCCAGTCTAACACAACAAGGCATGTGAAGGACCAATAGGTTTGGACAGTAACATGCAACATTGGGAGAACTACTTGTGATGTGGACAGCCAGTTCTGAGTGCTGTATCATTTTTTTAAACATAAAATGTATTAATGACTGTCTCTGCTGAAAATCTGATGCTTTTAGAATGACCTCACTCATCCTCACCCCACCAGGTTTCAGCTGAAAGATGAAAGCCATGAGAAAATGCTGAAAACAGCATGTGTATCACACACACTCAGGTTTTAGAGACAATGTGTTACATGTAAAGCCTTAATCAAGGATCCTGTTTGTCTGAGTTTATTAAAGCCGTAGTTGCTATATCATATCCATTTTATGATGTTGGAGAGGAACCTAGGTTGTTACACAGAGGTGCAAGGTTATAAATGCTCCTGTGAAGCCTGTGTGAGGGACGATGCAGCATGGATCAAAGAGATGTCATTTGAAACATGAGTCATGCTGAGGATTGCAAAATAAATACTTTGAAAAGACATTCTGTTTTTTTGTACAGGATATATATTTTTTATATGTAATCTGACAGAAGAGGAGCCAGCTGACCTCGCACAAAAAGGCCAATACAGTTGTTTAAGGAATACTCTGTTTTACACACATTTTGACCTAGACTCTGACCAGGAAAGATCTTCAGAGCGTTTGTAAACAAGTATTTAGAAAGAGAGTAAAATCTAAGTACTGTAAGTAGGAATTTGCACTGTTTAAACCTTGTTTCTTTTAAAAGATTTGTATGTCTTGTGAAATAAGAGTTCTGTATTTTGTGTTTACATATTTTTAACTGTTTTAGTAAAATTCTTTTTAGAACATACTTTGTCTGTCTTTGACTTCTTTTTAATTGTAAGAAAAGTATATGGTTAAAGCAGACAGCAGGCATAAGCTTGAATGGTGGTACCAAATTGGAAAGAGAAGTGTTTTAAATCTGAGGTCTTTATTAAAGTTTTTAAGGGTTCATCTCTGTATACCTGGTTAGGTGCCCGTAGGCAAAGATATCTGGCCCCCTGAAGACAGAAATATCTGAGCCTGTGCACTGGGTACGTTAACAAGAGGTTCACAGTTTGAATACCTCCAAGACTTGAGACCAAAGGTTGATCCGAACTCACAAAACAGACAAGAGGGTTTCCTTGTTCTGTTAAACTGTTCACAAGACTGCGCTCGGAGGTTGGCACTTTGGAAGTAGAGGGCCTGACCTGCTGAGTGGGTTTGTGACTGATTGGTTGGCAGTGGTGGTATAATTTGGGTATCACAAGCTTGTATTGTTCTGTGTCAGCTGAGACCATAAGTTCTCTTGCAAAGAAAGAAAAAGACAGAGTTTTATTTTAAAAGGAAACAGAACTATATATCACTGGTGTACAGTCAAGTTCCTACCCCTTTTATTTTTTTTTCTAAAGTGCAGTCAGAGTAGCAGTAGTCAGGAAAGATGACTTCCAACTACAGCAGGCACACTGTAGATTACTTAAGGCAGTTGTGTGGGGACAGAGGAATCCCGTTCAAGGTGAAAGCAAGCAAGCAGAGCCTCATAGATGCCCTGATGGTAGCAGATACCCAGAGTAGTGAGTCACCAACCATGACTGGAAAGGACTAAACCTCAAGTGTGGAAGGGCTAGCAGCCAGTGAAGGATCCAGAGCCAATGAGGAGGACAGCAGGGCCACTGTCAGTGAAGAGCCACAGCAGCAGGAGAAGGTCTCCAATATCCTGAATCCAGAGGTACTCAGGCTGCAAATTGAGTTGTGCAGGATAGAGCTGGAGTTCCAGAGAGAGAGCTAGAGAATTGAGAGGCGGACTGTGAGGCAGAGTGAGAACGCCAAGAGGCAGAACGAGAGCAGTGAGTGGTGGACAGTGAAGCAGAACGAGAATGCCGTGAGGCAGAGCAAGAGAAGTGAGAGGCAGAGGAGAAGAGAGAGGAGCACCAGAGGCAACATGAACTGGAGAAGCTATGACTCCGACCAGCGGCACCAGAGCAGGTAAGTGGCTTGGGTTTAACTGGGACTGCAGGACTGGGTTACAAATTGAACTCCAAATTAATAGCTGAGTTGAAAAAAGGGGAGGACATGGATGCCTTTTTAAATTCTTTTGAAAAAGTTTGTATTCAGGCTAAAATTCCTAGAGAGTCCTGGAGCTTCCAGCTATCCCCACTACTTACCGGAAAAGCTCAGGATGCATTGGGCCAAATGGACAATGAGGACAGCAATGACTACAGCAAGCTAAAAGCTGCACTGTTAAAAGGTTTGAATTAACTGCTGAATCACACAGAGCTAAATTCCGTAAGCTCAGGAGAAGCCCTAATACGAGCTATGAGGAGCTAGCCATGAAACGACGTCAGTTTCTAAAATGTTGGTGGGAAGGAATTTAGGTAAACTCTGTTGATAAAACTGAAAATGTGATTTTATAAGAACAGTTTTATTGGGCATGCCTGGGAGAGCTAAAAACCTGGCTAGAGGACCGAGATCCCAAAACAGTGCAAGAGGCTGCTGAACTCTCTGCCAAGAGCAGACCTGCTCTGAGAGCAAATGGGGTGGGTGTGGCAGTGCAGAAAGGGAAAAGTGTGCCTTCAGGGCAGCTAAAACCCTCACTGCCTCCACCAAAACCAGTTAGCTTCAGGTTTCAGAGAAAAGATTTCTCTGAGAGAAGAACTGAATGCTGGTTGTGTAAGGAAACTGGGCATATTGCCAGTGTCCCAAAAAGGCAAGCCATAATACACAACCGGGTGCTAGAAAAGAAGTGGGTTGTTTGTGTATCCCTGGAAGCATGCCAGTGAACATGAGGGAACACATGCACCCAGTCATGGTGAATGGTGTGCAGACACAAGGGTTAAGGGAGACAGGGTCATCCCTGATGTTAGTAAAGGGGGATCTGGCACAGCCTGGTCAGCTTATACACAATAAATACATCACTGTACAAGGGTTTACTGGTGAAGTGAAAACATTGCCACTGGCTAGTGTTCTCCTAGACTGGGGTGAAATGGGGGAACTGTGCAACAGGTGGCTGTAGCCAAAACATTAGCAGTGGATGTGGTCCTGGGTAACAATCTTCAACAGGGGATGGTATGTACAGTTACCCATAGCCAAGCAGCAAGGGAAAATTGTAGTTCCCTGAATCCCACAGAAGCCATTGTGGAAACCACTGGGAGGCTGGTTCCCCAGCCTGTGTCTCCTGATATGGAGACTGATAAAAAGGGGTAGAAATTTCCCCGGTAATCAGTAACCACACAGCTATGGAAGGTTACTCTGAAGAGGGAAGGGTGACCCATTGTCAGAGGGTTGGGATTGACAGTGATCCTGAGGGCCCTGACACTAGTGCTAGGGACCCTAGTTTAGCAACTGAAGGGGACCTGTCCCGTACCTTGGGACTGTGTAAGGGGTTTGCAGCTGCTCATGGGGTGACCCTAGTCTAGAGAAGCTGAGGGCTTGGGCAGACTTGGATGGCACACAGGGAGGTGACAGCAGACAAGGTTTATTGGGAAAATGGACTTATGCATACTCAGGCAGTGCAGACAGTGGAAGGGATGCTAGGCAGGCAGCTTGTCATTCCCCAGGGGTATCGTGAGCAGTTGCTCAAGATTGCACATGATATTCCCTTGTCTGGTCATCTGGGACTCGTGCACACAATGCAGCAGTAAGCCCAGAATTTCTACTGGCCTAACTTCACCCAGCAGGTGAAGGAGTATTGCAGATCTTGTCACCCGTGCCAGGAAATATGGAAGGCACCAAAGAAATAGGGAAGGTGAGAAAGAAAACCCAAGCCACCCTGATTCCATTGCCCATAGTGGAGGAGCCATTCCAGAGGGTGGGAATGGATATTGTGGGGTCTTTAAATACCCCCAGCTCCTCAGGGAAGAGATTCATCCTGACTGTGGTGGATTATGCCACCCGGTACCCAGAGGCAGTCTCCCTATCCTCACTGAGGACTGACAAAGTGGCAGATGCCTTACTTGGGATTTTCTCCCATGTTGGGTTTCCGCAGGAGGTAATCACCGATCGAGGGGGTTCCTTCATGTCGTACCTGATAAAATGTTTATGGGAGAAGTGTGGGGTGGTGCAGAGATGCATGACACCATATCACCCACAAGTCAATGAACTTGTGGAACGATTCAACGGTACCCTAAAGTCAATGCTCCGGGTGTTTGCTGAACAGCATGGGAGGGACTGGGAGAAATACCTTCCCCACCTGTTGTTTGCATACAGAGAGGTGCCCCAAGAGTCGACAGGATTTTCCCCCTTCAAACTTATATGGACGCCAGGTACGTGGGCCCCTAGATTTGATCCGGGAGGACTGGGAAGGCAAGCACGTCACCCAGGGAACTCCCATTGTGGATTACATCCTTAGGTTTAGGAAAAGGCAAAAGGAGTTTATGGGGACAGCCCAGAGCAACCTAGCAACTGCCCAACAGAAACAAAAAGTATGGTACGACCGCAGAGCCAGAGCTTGCTCGTACATGGTGGGTCAGGAAGTCATGGTCCTTATTCCGGTCCAGAAAGACAAGCTACAAGCTGAGTGTGCAAGACCGTACAAAGTGGTTGGGAAGGTAAATGACGTGAACTACATTGTGGAGTTACCTGACAGAAGACGGGCAGAAAGGATATACCATGTCAACATGATGAAGCCATACACAAATAGGGCTGACACGGTGTTTGCAGTGTGTAGTCATGGGGAGGGGATGGATGAAGGAGACCCCCTTCTGGACTTGCAGGAAGAAAGTAAGTGGGAGTCCTCTGTGGAGGCAGTAAAATTGTCTCCCCAGCTGGCCCCAGACCAGATCCAGAAAGTAAGAGAAGTTTTAGCAGACTTTGTCCCCTTGTTTAGTGCCAAGCCTGGACTAACCCCCTTAGCGATACATGATGTGGAGACAGGGACACAGAGGCCCATATGGCGGTCAGCATATTGGGTGTCAGATGCTGTCCAAAAGGACATTAGGAGGGAAGTGGAGGAGATGCTGGATTTAGGGGTAATCCAGAGATCCCACAGCCCCTGGGCCTCACCCATAGTTCTTGTGCCCAAGCCAGATGGTTCAACTCATTTCTGTGTGGACTATCATGGACTGAATGCAGTCACGAAGTCAGACACCCCCCCCGATGCCCTGGATGGATGAACTCCTGGACAAGTTGGGAGGGGCAACCTACCTTACGACCATTGTCCTGACAAAGGGGTATTGGCAGGTAGAATTGACAGAAAGAGCTAGGGAGAGATCGGCCTTCATCACTCCAATAGGCTTATTTGAGTTTAAAGTAATGCCTTTCAGAATGAAGAATGACCCGGCCACTTTCCAAAGGTTGGTGAACCAGGTGTTAAATGGTGCTGAGGAGTATGCCGTGGCATACCTGAATGACATTGCCATCTTTAGTACTAGCTGGGAGGAACACCTATCCCACCTTAGGGAAGTGCTGGGCAGGATACAGAGGGCCGGGCTCACTGTCAAAGCTGAGAAGTGCCAGGTGGCCATGGGAGAAGTGGCATACCTCAGGCATTTGGTAGGCCGGGGGCATCTCTGTCCTAACCAAATAAAGATAGAGGTGATCCAGGCATGGCCCAGACCTGAAACCCAGAAGCAGGTCAGGAGCTTTCTAGGGACAGCAGGGTATTACAAGAAATTTGTACCCAATTACAGTGCCCTGGCTGCTCCCCTATCTGACCTGACAAAGAAAAAGATGCCAAAGAAAATTACCTGGGGCCTAGCTTGTGAGGAAGTCTTTACCAGACTGAAGGAGGCACAGTGCAGTGCTCCTGTTTTGACAAGTTCTAACTATAGCAAAACCTTTATAGTGCAGGTGGACACCTCAGACATGGGTATTGGGGCAGTACTGAGCCAAACATCAAGCCAAAGGACAGATCACCCAGTAGTGTACCTGAGCAGGAAGTTACTTCCCAGGGAGCAAGCGTACTCCATGGTGGAAAAATAATGTCTTGCCGTAGTGTGGGCCCTAAAGCATCTAGAGCCACACTTGTATAGGTAGCATTTTGTGGTGCAGACTGACCACAACCCCCTGGTTTGGCTGATGCAGATGGGGAAAAAACAATGGCAGACTACTAAGATGGAGTCTTGCTTTACAAGGGTATGATCTAAAAATCATACATAGGGCTGGAACAAAGAATCAGAACTCAGATGGGCTGTCTAGGGTCTATGAGGAGTGAACTGATTTGGGAAGCTCATCCCATGTAGGAGATAGATCCCCCAAATTCGGTCTAGATGGGGAGGAGTGTGACGTGGACAGCCAGTTCTGAGTGCTGTATCATTTTTTTAATATAAAATGTATTACTGTCTCTGCTGAAAATCTGATGCTCTTAGAATGCCCTCACTCATCCTCACCCCCCTCCCAGGTTTCAGCTGAAAGATGAAAGCCATGAGAAAATGCTGAAAACAGCATGTGTATCACACACACTTAGGTTTTAGAGACAATGTGTTATGTGTAAGGTCTTAATCAAGGATCCTGTTTGTCTGAGTTTATTACAGCCGTAGTTGCTATATCATATCCATTTTATGACGTTGGAGAGGAACCTAGGCTGTTACACAGAGGTGCAAGGTTGTAAATGCTCCTGTGAAGCCTGTGTGAGGGACAATGCAGCATGGATCAACGAGATATCATTTGAAACATGAGTCATGCTGAGGATTGCAAAATTAATGTTTTGAAAAGACATCCTGTTTTTTTGTATAATAAGATATATATTTTTTATATATATACTGTAATCTGACAGAAGAGGAGCTAGCTGACCCCTCACAAAAAGGAGTTGGCCAATACAGTTGTTTAAGGAATACTCTATTTTACTTACACAGATTCTGACCTAGACTCTGACCAGGAAAGATCTTTGGAGCACTTGTAAGCAAGTATTTAGAGAGTAAAATCTAAGTACTGTAAGTAGGAATTTGCACTGTTTAAACCTTGTTTCTTTTAAAAGATTTGTATGTCTTGTGATATAAGAGTTTTGTAGTTTGTGTTTTACATATTTTTAACTATTTTAGTAAAATTCTTTTTAGAACGTACTTGGTCTGTCTTTGACTTCTTTTTAGTTGTAAGAAAAGTATATGGTTAAAACAGACAGCAGGCATAAGCTTGAATGGTGGTACCAAACTGGAAAGAGAAGTGTTTTCAATCTGAGGTCTTTATTAAAGTTTTTAAGGGTTCATCTCTGCATACCTGGTTAGGTGCCTGTAGGCAAAGATATCTGGCCCCCCAAAGACAGACATATCTGAGCCTGTGCATTGGGTACACTAGCAAGAGGTTCAAGGTTTGAATCCCTTCAAGACTTGAGACCAAAAGTTGATCCAAAATCACAAAACAGACAAGAGGGTAACCTTGTTCAGTTAAACTGTTCACAAGACTGTGCTCAGAGGTTGGCACTTTGGGAGTAGAGGGCCTGACCTGCTAAGTGGGTTTGTGACACTGCTCAACAGTTTCATAACCACAGCAAACCTAGAGACCTTAACTGCATTGTTTGTGTTTGATTACCCATACCCTAAAATATTGTGTAGGCGGAGTAAACACATATTTACTCCAGACACTATTCTAAAACCAAAAGATAAGATGTGATTTTCTTCACTCACTCACTTCATGGTCTTCTCTCAGTGTCAATGACATGGCAGAATTTCTCGCGCATGTGTGACGATGTTCAAAACTTTGTGCAGAACTGGTGACACTGCATCACAAGATTGTGATGTAGTCAGGGCAGTGCAATAACATTGTTCCAGGCATAGATTTCATTGTGGTACATGGTTCCAAGAGTTTTTTTTAAACATAGAAAAAAAAATGCACTTTTCAACTGAAGCAGCAGGGGTGGAATGGGGAGGTCTTCTGTAGCTACTCTAAAGATGGACAATGGGTATTGTCACACATATTTAATGACATTTTCTACTTACTATATTAAGCATCAGCTGTGAAGATCTGTTACCTGGGTGAGTCATGGCAATATTTCTGAGAAACTGAGGCATGGGAAGGTCCATAAATATCTGAGTGCAGACATTGAAATGCCACATTCATTATTGATATGGCTAAAACAAAAAATAAAAGAAAAGGCATTCTGATGAAGAACTAGAATAAAGGCTGCATGAAAAGGAGGTCTAATATACATAAAAGACACAGTACCAGAACAGTATAGGCACTGCACCATATTGCAGCAGGATCAACTCTTAACATAAAAGAGATTAATTCCACTAAAGATAGCTAATCATACAATATACGAATCACATTTTAACACTGAACTCTATGGCATGCCAAACTGTGGCACAAGCCGGTGCCAGCCTGAAAGTCCAGCTCAGATGACATATCTAATAGCTTCACTGGAGAAACTGCATCACAAACAGAATTCTCAGGAGTGGACAGCAATGGTTGTTAATCAGACTTGAGCCAACCAGCGATTAATGCATTCAGGGGCAGGAAGTGCTCCCCAACTATCAAGAAAAGTCAGGAAGAAGAGTTTCATGTGTCAAAGGGAGAGGGGGACACAGGGAGATAAAAGTTGAAATGGTAGTACCCACCACCCAGGTCACCCACTTGACCTGTCGTAGTTGTGATGGCTATCAGCAAGTCCATAGAATATCACGCATTGCCATTGGTCATAGACCATGGTTCATTTTCTGTTCATAACTATGTTGTTCTTACAAACAGTAACTTCTAGACCTTTGTTGCAGGCTACCACAAAGACACAGACAAAAAATGAAACAATTGTTTATGCAAGCTGGAGTACGCATCACAAGAATGACCACAACTGTGGTTGGGAGTGGGAGAAGTCTGCAGTGTTGGCTCTGTTTAGTCCCATTTGTTAATTTGCCTTTTTAAAAAGAAACCTTAAGGTTAGTCAGTGACACCCACATGCAGGGCCAAATCTTGAAGACGGCAAGAAGAGAGGGAGAGTCGGGACACACCAAAGACCAATACAGACAACATGTCTAGTACCAGCTGTCAGTTTCCAGAAAACCTGCCTCTTTAGCCGGCCCGCCGGTGCAGCAATTGGATTTATGCTTGCAACACTGGCAACCCAGGTTCGGGAATGGACTCGGGTCATTGGAGGCCCAGCCGGGGGGAGAAAGATTGAGCATCCCACAACTGCTCTCCTTCTCCAGTGGGAGGGTTTGGAACATCACTGATGCAAGGGGGGCATCTGATGGAGGCCAGGAGTGCCTCAAGCACATGGCGTCAGCAAGGTGACAAAGGGGTGGGACAGACGCTGGCATCATTGCATGTTCCCTTCCCTCCAGAGGGAGAAAAATCCAAGCCTGCGCCTCTCTGCCTTTGTGATGCCCTCCTCTCAGCTGCGGTCAGCTCCCCAGGTTGACTCCTGCCGTATCCCATTGTTTGTGGCACCTCAAGGGGTGGGTGCCATGTCTCTGCCCTGTGGGGTAATCCAGGGGGTCCCAGGAGTATGACTCATGTGGGGATGCCGCAGCTGAGAGGTCCATGACAGAGCGGATGCCTGGTGGAGAAAAGGTGTGGCACAAAAAAAAGTATAAACTGAAAAAAAGAAAACCTGCCTCTTGTGTCTTCTTGATAGTTAGCAACAACAAAACAGCAGCACCATTGAGCAGGTGGTGATCACCTTGATTTATATATTTAATCCACCAGTATGCGCATACAAGTGAATGGCTGAAACTGTGGTTGATGCTAAGGAAAGGTGACGGTGTGGGATCTGTATAGCCCCGTTTGTTGTTTTATAAATTTTAAAAAATTTACCTCAGTGGTGGCATCTTTAATAGAATGAGTAGAGAACAAAAGTGATTAGCATCAGGACCCAGCAAAAATACCTCCCACCTGCCTGTGGCCAGCTGCCAGAAAACCAGTCTACTTTTCAGTTTCCTTGAGACAGGATGTGTGGTGTCATGTCTGCAGTAACATGCCAAATGCCGACTGCCTGAAAAAAAAATTGTTATTGAGCAGGAATATGCAGCAAGGGAATGGTCACAACCATGATCGAGACTGAGGGAAGGCTTCGGTGTTGGCTCTGCGTACCAGTTAAATGCCCTCATCAGAGCCAACAAGCAGAAGTGCATCCAAGCACAGAGGGTGTGTATTGAGGAGTATCTGGACACAGCAAGGATCCAGAAAGCTGGTCTGCCTACCTGCATCCACTTGCCAGAAAAGCCACTGCCTTCTTTGGTTTATTCTGTCTGGGTTGGTGTGATGAGAATGCAGAAGCACCATTGGGAAGGTGCTGACCACACGAACTGCTTAGTTTAAAAAACAATTGTGCTTAATCACACCAGATCTCTCAACACAAGAGAATGGATCCCACTGTGGCTGGGGCAAAAGAAACACCATATTGTGGGCTATGTTATATAGCACATTTGTGAAAAAAAAAAAATAAATAGTTCTCAGAGATGGGGCCCATAATCGATACTGCATCATGAATAGCCGAGAGCAAACATTGTGAGGAGCAGCAGGACGCAGCAACACTGCAGTTAATGATGGAATCTTGAGATTTCTTACAATGCAGAATACCAACTACAGAATGACAAAGGTATTACTTGTACAAAGTTTCAGAAGTCTGTGCTAATTAAGCATCACTTATGACTGGTTGTCATTTTCTTTTTGTACTACACATGATAAGTGTCAATACCTAAGAATGGATTGGAGATTTGGAGTACAGTAGGCATTCAGTTTGCTTTATGTGCCACAGATGCCGCTCATTCTGTGTTAAAAAAAAAAAACCAAAAACAGACACTTTTGGTAAATTTTGCATTTAGTACTTTGATCTGCAGAGCTGTCAGAAGCAAAACAAATGTATGACCTACAGAAATGGCTGGGGAAAATGGGTCTGAAATAATGCCAGAATCATGATCATGCAGTTTGATGGATGTCCCTTTTATGCTGCATTGTCTGTGCATACAGCGGTCTCTTAAATCGTTAAGAGATGACTATAGTACATGCGTTGCCGACCAACTCACCAGATGGTTAAACAGAGAATTTTTGATGTCTGTATATGTCACATTTACTTCACTTTGAGTCTCTTTCTCACATAATGTGGAACATCTTGTTGTGTAGTGTGTCTCTGTTAGAGTAAAGAAAAATTACCATTTCTCAACCTTGCTTACATGATTACCACTATCCTAAAGACTATAAACTGGGTAACAACTGAAAACACCGGTCCATACAGACAGTTTTTATGTTTGCTTGCACACATGTGCAAGAAACATAGTGCCACCATACGAGAATTCGTAGGTGTGCCTCCCTACTTCCAATGCCCTGCTGCCTTTTGCAGGCATGGCCCCACTGTGTCAATGAATGTAAGAGCTGTCTATGACAGCATTTGCAAATGCAGCGGCATACAGTTGAAAGAAAAGCATTGCAGCATGTAGGCAATTTGCATACTACTTCGGCAGTATGTAAAGTGCCTACACATCGGCACTGCAGTGAAAGAGCTGACATAGACAGCTCCTCTCCCACCCAAATCAGTAACACGCTGGGAGCCCACCCCAGCATGCTCATGCGCTCTCCCCACACACACACAGTATGGCCGATGGAGGTACCCAATCCCCCGTCTGCTGTACTGCACTCCCCCAACAGAGTTTTAGGTGCCACGCTGGGAGCCCACCCCAGCGTGACAAAAATCTGTAAGGCTGATGGGGGTGCCCAATCCCCCATCAGCTACACTTCCCCCCAAACAGCCTTCCAGGTGCCACACTGGGAGCCCACCCCAGCATGGCAAATGTCTGTCTGCTGCCCCCAACACACTTCCAGGTGCCACGCTGGAAGCCCACCCCAGCATGGCAAACCTTTCTATGGCCGACGGGGGTGCCCAAACCCCATCAGCTCCCATAAAACTTCCACCTGCCACACTGGTAGCCCACTGCAGTGTGGCAAACGTCCTGCATCATCTTCCTAAAAGAAAAAACCTAGAAAGAAAAAAACATTCCCTCGCTGATTGTCTTGACCCTCCCCCACCCACGCCTCACCCTCTGTGCACCCTGCCTCCTCACCCCTCACCCCATACTTACCTCCGGAGTCCAGCGTGACGACCTTCGGTGGACCAGGAGCACATCTGCACTCTTCAAAGCTGACCGCGAACTGAAGAAATGATAGTAAGCTGTATAATGGAATAAATGTGTTTTTTTTTTTTTCAACTTTGATGCATATCTCAGGCATTTTGGGAAATGTTTTCACCAAATTTTCAACATGGGATTTTTGGGACCCCACCTCATGAATCCTTGCACTGTCATCTTGTTATTCAGTCCTGAAAGGTGATTTTGTGGTCACTGTGCAAAACCACCTTTCGGGACTGATGTACGAAATGACAGTGTCACAATTCATGAGGTAGGCCCCCAAAAACCCTATGTTGAAAATTTGGGGAAAAAATTCCCAAAAATGACCATTTTATGAGCGTGCGTTGCACAGTTTCTATGCATGCTTGTAAGATCATGAATTTTGAATATTTGCACTCCAGATTTTCAACCTTGCCACTTTACCACACCTCCTTATGAGCAGTACAGCAGTCATTCTTCACATCTCGCCCAAAATGTGTTTCCACACATGCAGCATGCAATGGCACAGTCAGTGTGCAAAACCAATGTTCAGAACAGATTAAGAAAATGATAGTGACACTGCTCATGAGCGGAGGTCCCAAAATGCCTGTGTTGACAATCTGCTGTAAAAAATCCCCAAAATAATTATATTAAGGGTGTGCGTTGAGCAGTTTCTATGCACGTTCGTGACTGCACCATTTTTTTTACTGCATTTTTCAACATTGCCATTTTTTACACCTCCCCATGAACAGTACAGCTGTCATTTTTCACATCCTGTGCAAAATGTGTTTTCACACCTCTGGTGCCAAATGCCATAGTCACTGTGCAAAATCAGCTTTCAGCTAACAAACTGATATTACCACTGTTCATAAGGTGAGGGTCACCAAAAACCCATGTTGAAAATTTGGAGTGAAAATACCAACGAATACCTGATGGATTAGGGTTTCTGACCATAATGCCCCACCCTGTAGAGACTGACAGGCATCATGGGTGTGGCTTGGGATTGTCACCTGTAATGCTTATACCATTCCACCCCCACCCACACCCTGCAGCCAGTGAGAGGCATCGAGGTGTGTCTTGGACTCTTCAGCCCCAAAATTCACCCCATTCTCCTATACTGCACCCATCTCACCATATTTCCTGATGGAATGGGGTGTGCATAAGGGCCAAAGACCCCAAGGCACACCGTAACACTTGTCAGTGTCTGCAGGGTAGGGTGTGGTGAAATGGTGTGGCCGTTTTACCTAACAACCCAAAGGCACACCCCACCAATGCCAATGCCAGCAAGCAAACATTCAGCATTGACAAATGCTTGTTTAATTTTTTTTAATACTCCTCTTGATTAAGGCAATACATAAAAAGGAAAATTCTTTGACATTCACACTCAGACATCAGATATCATTATCTAATAAAACGCGCATACTGTACATCAGTGTTGAAGAAAGAATGACAGAGAATCCGGTTATCTCCAAAGGACTAATGACCGGTTGGGAGGATGGGTGGCACAAAGAGCAGATGAGAGCTGGCTCCATTCAGCTGGTTGTTAATCCAAGGAAATGCACAGCTTCAAGGTTGTTATATTGCATTGTCTAGTCATTAAAATTACTTTTTCACCCAATATATTCTTAATTTGAAATTATTTTTTTAAAATATTTAAGCATGAATAAGGCACAATAGATTGTGGATTATTGGTGATTTACCCATTCCTTATGTGGTGTGTCATGAGGTGCAGTCGAGTGACGTAACCACACAAGAAGTGGTTAAATCACCCAGTAACTCACAGCCTGGAGTGCCTCATTGCGATTATACAATGGACCTACGTGTAAAATAAATTTAAAAATGTGTGTATGTTTTTTATAAATGCCATTCCTCAGCCGTGGGTTATGCAGGATTTACACACAGCCATGTGACATGTTATGACCAATAAGGTTACAAGAATTTCACACACCATTGTATAATTCTGATTTTTCCTGTTTTCTCTCAGACTCCAGGGACACGGCAAACATGCACACAGAGGTGCACATGCATGCCCAACACTGGCTTGGCTGGCCCCTTCCGCCCCACCACTAACAATCCCATGACGCACCTTCCACCTATGCTACCCATCGGACCTCCACCCGGCTAATGGGAGTGGAACTACAGAGGGGCAAGCAACCTCCTCTGGAGAGGATAGCTGCCTGTCAGTTGCTCGATCCTGTTCCTTCCACCACCCCTGCTCATGCCAGCTCTCTGATGACTTGTGGTTGTTCCAGAACTACTATTTCATTTTAAAGTAGAGTGGTGTGAGCCTTGCAAGTCACACAGCACCACCTGTCAGCTGGATCAGTTGTTTCTAAAACATTATTGACAAATCCATTAGCCAATAGGTTGCCTTGTTATGTTAATTAATGATTATGTATAATTGTAACTGATGTTATAGAACGTGTCTGCCAACAAATGGGGGCACTCCTTTCACCAGCGCGAGACCGTCTTATTCTGTGAATAGCGTCTACAGTGCAGCAGCCCTGGAAACTGTACATTCCGGGAACAGTTTTTTAATAAATCTAAATTGATCACCATCCCCCTCAATGAACTATTGTAATAACTGGTGCCTCCCCCCAATATCAACACATTTTTGAGACTTATAAAAAGTCTTATCAATCCATGATTTGACATGGCTTTTACGGTCTCAGGCTGGGTTGTATGCATCACGCTTTGACCATGAAAGACTCTGATCTTTGTTTACTTTATTTAGCACAATTGGTTTATTATAAAAAAATAACAAAAGATGTATGATGACACAATTGGTTTATTATAAAACAATAACAAAAGATGTGTGATCTCCAGTTTTCGCTATCAAGGTTTATTCTCTACTTAATATATTCGTTCCTTTATTACAGTTGTTGTTGCCTACAGTGCTGCTTGTCTCACTTTGCTGTTGTAGCACCAGCAGAAGATAAACATTAATTTAAACAACCTCCTCCGAATGATTTCAATCATGGTGAAGACAGCCTAGTACTACAGTAGGTATAGGAGCAATTCAACTTTTCTAACCTAGATACAGATTCTGGAGATGAAATTAAGAGTAAGAGTGACATCATGGTCTAGAATGCCTACTTGCTGTTGCTTAAATCTGTACTGAAAAAAGCATTGATGTGTTTCCAGAGTTTGAAAACTATCCAATTGCAGTCTGCCTAATAGTGGATCTATGAAAATAACTTCTTAACTCCGAGTAGGATAAAATCTTAAGTAATAAATTCATTAATCTCATGATAAATATATAGGAAGTTAAAAGCTTATAATTCCAGTCAGGCAGCAGAGAACTAGAAATGTATGTTTGCAAATTTGCAGAACATATGCCGGTAAAACATGAAGGACAGAAGATTAGGTTAAAACTGGCATCAGGCTAGATATTTCACTCACCAGATCAAGTGGGCAAATGAAAGCTAGTGTGCATAAAACAGGTATTATAGTTTCTAAACACAGTCAGCCATTAACTTTTTTACATATGAAGTACTTTTTTTTTTTTTTTTACCTTCTTTGGTAAATTATAATACTGTTCCTGATGTTCAGTATCAGGTGTGATGACTGGGCCAGCTCTCATCTTGCCAGATGAATGATCTATCTCTAGTAGCAGCCAGACTTCATTAATTTGTTGTGCAATTACTGTGACAGCAACTTGGCAGCTCCCACGAGATATTGATGCAGATGTTATGGATCAGATGCATATCTGCCATCTGCCAGGGAGAGGGCTATTCCATAGGTCTCATATCAATATTAATAATTTATCACACTAGAATACTAAAAAAAACTTCAGAAATAAACAAACTGACTGTACTAAACAATTGTTTCCACTATATGCTGGTTTTAACCGCATTACCTGTTTTGGGAAGTGGAGGTTTTAGCTCAGTATTTTGTGTTTTTTTTTTTTTTTGTGTGTGTGTGGAGGGAGAGCTAATTATTTAACCTGCTGTTAAGCTGTATTTTAAATAGTTTCATTAAATAGAACTTAATTATAGCTTTCAAATGATATATCAATTGGTATATTTCAATATTACTTTATCAGCAGGTACGGCAGCCATCTTGGAATTAAAAATGGCCGCCACAATTCAAAATTGTTAGTTGTGGCAATCCAGTTATTTACTTTACTATTTTTTCACTTGAGAGTTCAGATGATATATCATTTGATAGGTTTAAATATTAATTTAATGGAACAGGTATGGCAGCCATCTTGGAATTAAAAATGGCCGTAATCAGTCCAAAAAATGTTGGTTGCAGATATTCAATGATTGCATTAAGTAGAACTTGACTTGAGTTTTCATATGATATATAACTTGATATTTCTAAGTTATATTAATTGGTTATCAAAATATGGTGGCCATATTGAATTTAAAAATGGCTGCCACTAATTCAAAAATAGAAACTGAAATTATATAACAAACATAATATTAAATATATTCAATTACTAGCATTTACTGTTAATTTGGATGCATCTGTACCTCTAGAAATATCAAAAATAATGTGTAAAACGTTAATCTAAATGGTTTTGACGCCAAATTAGCCATTTAATGGCTAATGTTATGTATCAAAATTAATTTTGACAGTAAAACTAATGCAACCAATGAATTCATGGTACAAAAACACATAAATATTCCGAGTTTCAAAACATTATGAATGTTTATTAAGTAGTTATGCATACTTTATAAAGAAAAACAATAAATTGACATCAATTTTAGACGTGTCTGGGTATGTTTTTCCCTATGTATTTTAATAGGCTGATGATCCAAAAATGAGCACTTTCTTACCATATTAAAACTCGTATATTTTGGCAACTGTAACTCTGATTTAAAAACTTTAAAATGATTTGTAATCCTTGTGATGATGGCCTCTTTCAAACAAAAGAGAAATTTCTTCTTAAAATTACAAGATAAAATTTAACTTGGTACAGCTAGTAGAAATCCAAGAGCCATTATATACAATAAACCTGCTTTTCGGTAGCCACGGGCCCACATAATAAGAGTGAAGAAGTAAGAACCCTAGAAATAACTCAGCTGGCTGGCAGCTGTTGCTTTTTCATGTTTCCCTTCGCAGTTTAATGAGGAATGCAGCTGCCCTTTTTTTTTGTTTTACTTTCTCATTATGCTATAATGATCACTCTTCCCCAACTGGTCTTTTTGACCCCTCTCAGGTCACATTTGTGCCCCCATCTCATCACCACACCACTCTTCTCCCACGTAGCTTAACCCCCCTTCAAAATCTCTGAGTAATGTTCACAAACACTTTAGCAAAAAAATGTAACATTATACAGTTTTCAGCAAACAGAAATATCATTGAATTGGGGTTTATTTCATCTCACTAGCACGAGTCCCACTGGGAACAAGTCTGTAATGTTCGATTATAGCTTTAAGTGGATTCCCAAACTTTTTGTCAAAAACAATCTGAAACATGGGAAAGACTCGATTTCATCAGGGAATACATACTTCACATGTAAGATATAAGCCTGCAACCTTTAATTAGAATTTTGCAGTTTGTTTTCTGCCCCTTGAGCCTGACACCTTGAAAAAATAATCTTCATTCCTTATTACTAATAAGCATTTTGCTTTTCCCTTGTGATATTTTCAAGAAACTGATACACAAATACATACTAATCACAGTTGTGGTGGCAATAATTTGTTAGCTGAATATGAGATCAGGCAGATGCAAAACAATGATCTGATTAGGGCTATGATTACACTGGCATGAAAGGTAAAGGACGCGCATATTTCAAAAACTAACTACTAGTACTACATGATTTTGTTTTTGTATTTTCAGGAGGGAAGAAACATGTCACGGCTGTGCTGCTGCTTACCCCCTGGCCATGACAGGGCCTTTAGGATGGAAACAGAGACCTAGCCTACTGGCTAGCTTACTAACTTGCTTGCTGAAGGCTTCAACAAGACAGCAAGCAAATTAGAAAGCTAGTCAGTAGGATAGGGCTCTGTTCATGTCCTGAAGCTTCCAGGCTGTTCCCCCCATGCATCGGACATTGTACAGCTGTCAGAGACAGAGACCACCCCCATGCACATCAGAGTAGTCACACACTGATGCAGAGGCAGACCACCAGGCCCACTTTAGTCTCTGGATTCAGCATCCCTCCCATCCATCCCCACAGAAACAACATCAGCATCCCTTCCATCCATCCCCACAGAGGCAACATCAGCATCCCTCCCATCCATCTCCACAGAGTCAGCATCCCTCCCATCCATCCCCACAGAGGTAACATCAGCATCTCTCCCATTCATTGCATCCCTCCCATTCATCCCCACACAGGCAACATTAGCATCCCTTCCATTCATCACCACAGAGGCCACCACACCTTATTACTTGGTTACTGCAGTGCTTACCCCCATGCCAGGGCCTTTAGGATGGGAATGGAGACCTAGCATACTGGCTAGCTTGCTAACTTGCTTGCTGAAGGCTTCAGCAAGACAGCAAGCAAGTTAGTAAGCTAGTCAGTAGGTTAGGTCTCTCTTCCTATAATGAAGCTCCCCAGACTGTTCCATTCTTATTTAGTTACTGCATGGGTAACATTTACCAAATTACAATCAAGAATCAACATTCCCTAACAAAACACAGACTAGCGTTTGTTATTGTTAAAATAAGTTTAAATGTGCCAGCCCCTCACCCAGCATGGGCTAAGCAGCCCAGAGTATACCACAATGAGCTGAAGTGCCTGAGGAGTAGGGCTTGGTTTCCTAACCTGATTGCCAGGAGACACTCTGTGAATGTGCACCCCACGGAACAGTTCTGCTGCTGTTGCCTACCTTTGCTGGATGATGCTCTCCTCCTCTGTTGCTCCTTGAGTTGACCTACTCTGTGCTGTTGCCGGCTGCCCAAACCGAAGGACACCACCCAGTCACTTGTAGGCCTGCCACCTGCCTAAACCTCTCTAACCCCACCTGGCATGCTCAGGTCACCCACTTGCTCTACTCCTCTCTGCAGCACTAGTCTGCTGCTCAGCCTGCTGCTTGCGTTTGTTGCTGCTGCCCACTGGTGACCACGTCCACAGCTGGCCTGGTTCCACTCCCCGGCCACCTGACCCTGGGCCCTTCCTCCCCCTTCTCCCCGGCCTGACTCCTCAGACTTGACTGGCCTGCTGTGCTGTCTGGCTGCTGCTGGTGTGGTGTCCTGGATAACTGCCAACTCCTGCTTCACCCCTGGTCTTTCTTTGGCTATTCTTTCTGGCTCCTCTCTTTTCTGGCTGGACCATCCACCACCGCTTGTCCGCTTCTCTTCTTCTAGGCCAGCCCGCTGCCACTCACTCTCTCCTGCCACACAATGGAAACTGTCACCTCCGAGTCCTCACACACACCTACACACCCAGAATCACCCTGATGCACGCACACATATCGAGCCCAATACAAGCCCTCCCCCCGGCCAATCACCATGCGGCAACTTAAAAAAAAAGGGCCACTGAACCACAATGATTTTCTTGGGGGGGGGTGGCAAACCAAAGGAAGGCAGCAAGGCAAAGGCACCAAATTTAAATAATGCCAGATGGCCACGCCCACCAGCCCAATTAAATAGCAGGGTAAGGTAAATATAGCAGAGGGTGCTACAGACAGAAACTAGGGGGGAAAAATGCTTTAAAAAAAAGGCAGCATGTGGCAAAATATTGCTGGGGCTCAGCCCGGCTCAAAAAATATTGCTGGGGCCAATGCCTCACGGGCCCATATAACCCGGCACCTATGGTTGTCACACTTAGCTAAATATGCTCTACTGCTCCCACACAGCAATGCTTTCTGTGAAAGCATATTTAGCATGGTCAGGAAAAACACAACAGAGGTTCAAAGCTCATTAGGAAAATCAGCAGAAGGACATGCAGCAACTGGAGCATATGCTGAGCATACAGGCATCAGAAACAACCTCTGTGCACTGATGGCCTCCAAAATCAATGTGTTCAAGAATATACCATGCACTGCGTGGTCACCATCCAGTGACCTCATCCAGAAGGCTAAATCAGCAACATATAAGAGTCTGATGGCAAGAAAAGAAGCACAGAATTAAGAAGGAAACTGACATTATAAGCATGTTGTATATTCAGTTTGTTACTGAAATTTACAGTGTAGCCTTTAATGACTGAACAGTTACTTCACTGGCAAATTTTTGAGATCTCAAACCATTTTATATTCCCTCTGTTAGTGTTTAAAATGGTTATCTTGTTGGTATATCAACTACTTTTACAGAACAGGTATCAACAGTTAGTGTAAACAGTTCTTGTGGACAACTTTAAAAGTATCAGAATATTATTGTGTCAAATGACACGGTCTTGTGCTCGTTTTGTTATGTTTTGAATTGACATCTTTAAACAGTTTAAAAATACTTTAGAAACTTAGTTGAAAATTAAAAAGACATAGAGGTCCATCAAGATGAACAGATTAAAGGAGAACTGTAGCAATCGGTTAGCTCCTTCCCCCGTAAAGCTTACCCTCCAGTTTAGCTTTAGCCCACAAAAGTGGCATTTAGTATGACGGATGCTGGGGGCTCCATTAAGTGTAATAATGCGTCGGTACTCCGCTCGCTTCAATACAAGTGAGCGGAGCAGCGCCGCACTATTACACTTAATGGAGCCCCCAGCACCTGCCATACTTCCGGTTCACAGACTTTTACAAAATAAAATAAACTCCCTTGCAGCACAAGAAAAATGCCGCTTTTGTGGGCTAAAGCTAAACTGGAGGGTAAGCTTTACGGGGGAAGGAGCTAACTGATCACTACAGTTCTCCTTTAACACACTTGCACTGGTGATTCCTAACTGTAACATTTCATCCAGTAAGCAAAATGTTGAATGGGCCCTTGGAATACTCATTGGCACACCCTTCCCACTCACTGCAACACAGAAGTGTACCTATTTTGATCTGTGAAATGTTGGAGGGTCTGCACCTACATCTCTGTCTGGGGTAGACAAGAAAATAGACAAGAAGTATCAGCTATCTAGGACTAACACTGATGTCCTGTATGTGCACCCTAGTCACGAAGGAGTGGTACAGCAGACAGCTTGTGATAAACCTAATGTTCCCTTCCCCTCTCAACCTCCTGAGAAAGAGTCTAGGAGACTTGATTTCATGGCTAAAAAATCTTATACTTCAGCCTCTCTTGTCTTGCTCCTTTCTTCCTACCTGACTTATACTGCCAAGTACCAGAAGGCTCTATGGCAATCTGTCCTGGCTATTGCCCAGCATAACTCGGATACCATGGTTCAGGACATACTAGAGACAGCTAAAACTGCCTTGGAAGCTACTAAATTTCAATTCCATATGGCAGCAGACAACAATGATGCAACTTCCAGGGTTATGGTCCAGGCCACCTCCCTCAGGCGCTTCACTTGGTTAAGAACAACCAACCTGTCACAGGACACCCAGTCCAAAGCAATGAACTTCCCCTGTGACCAAAACTCCCTCTTTGGTGATAGAATTGAGGCTTACATGAAGAAGGTAGACGAATTCAAGGCGGTCTACCAGAGCAACACAGCCAAGGGTAAGGCTCCTACTCAACAAAGAGCTCAAAACAAAGGGAGCAGGGGCAGGGGTTTCTTCCCTAAACCCTTCTTTCCTTATCCCTTGCTAGTGGACTATGCTCAAGTGAAGGGATTCTACAGAGGGAGAGGCAGGAGAGGACAAAGGAGAGGTATCTCTTCTCCTGCACCTGTCACACAGTCTAAGCCCTGACTCCTCTGTCCAGGTCACCTCCCCTCTACCTGTAGGGGGCAGGCTCTCCCACTACCTCCAGTCCTGGTCCCTCATAACTTCAGACAGATGGGTCCTGGAGATAGTGCAAAAAGGCCTTCCCCTTCAGTTCCAGAGGTTTCCATCTCTCAGGGTTCCTTTTCTATCAAAACCCCAAACTCCTACAGAAAAACTTCTTCTGGAGCTGGAAGTAAAGAAGCTGCTATCAGCAAAGGCAATAGAGAGAGTACCTCCTTCCCAGAGAGGGAAAGGTCCCTATTCCAGATACTTCCTTGCAGAGAAGAAAAATGTGGAGTGGTGACTTATTCTCAACCTCAGGCACCTGAACGGGCACATACACAAACCAAAATTCAAAATGGTCACTCTCTCAGCAGTGATTTATTCCCTTCAGCAAGGAGACTGGCTAGTCTTCCTGGACCTTAAGGACACCTATTTTCATATTCTAAAAAGGCAGTCCCACAGAAAATTCCTAAGGTTCAGGCTGCCATCAGGGCACTACCAGATTGCAGCTATGCCTTCAGCCTTTCTGCAGCTCCAAGGGTATTCCCAAATGCCTGGCTGTGGTGGCAGCTTATCTCAGAAAATGGCATTTTAGTCTACCCATACCTAGACAACTGGCTCCTGGTGGGCAAGACACCTCTGCAGGTGCAAGAGGCCCTCACTATTACAAAACAAACTCACCAGTCTGTGGGATTCCTCATAAACAAAGAGAAGTCCCATCTGACTCCAACTCAGCTCCTGACTAGTATTGGGGCAGAGCTGGAAAATCAGCAAAGCAGGGCCATTTTCCCTGCAGAAAGGGTACAAAAATTCCTGGCACTGGCAAACTCCTTTGTCTTGGGCCAGCCCAGGCTGGCCAGACATTTTCTAAAGCTCCTGGGACACATGGCATCCATGACAGCTGTCATTCCAAGGGTCAGATTCCAGATGAGGGACGTACAGTACCACCTATAGGCTTACTGGTCCCAAAAAAGACATTCTCTGTTCAAGCTGGTTCCAGTCACAAAAACCTTACTCCAAGTTCTGGACTGGTGGAAGGATCCTACCAACCTGTCAGTGGGAATACACTTTCAGCCGCCTTCTCCCACAAAAGTCATTACCACAGATGCCTTCCTCCTGGGGTGGGGATCTCATCTGGACAGCCATTCTGTCAGTGGCATTTGGACTCCCAAGGAATCTGTAAAGCACATCAGTCTACTGGAGCTCAGGGCCATCTACTTTGCTCTGAAGTCCTTTGCCTGCAGCTGAAAGGCCATTCAGTGCAAATCACAATGGACAACACCACTGCAATGTTTTATGTAAACAAGCGGGTGGCACAAGGTCCATAGTGCATTGTACAGATGCAATGAAAATCTTGTCTCTGGCCTACTCCCTCGACATCAGCCTTTCAGCCATACACCTCCCAGGCAAGGACAATACTCTAGTGGATGCCCTCAGTCGGATCAGCCAAGGGCACAATGAATAGACTCTGAACTAACAGGTCCTTGCCACAGTCTTCAGAAGATGGAGGCCTGGGGCACACCAGAAATAGATCTGTTTGTCTCACACCTCAACCATCAACTTCCTCTGTACTGCTGCAGGCATCCAGCACTAGAGACTCAGCCAACATATGCCTTGTCCCTGGACTGGTCAGGGAAGTTCCTTTATGCCTTTCCTCCCTTCCTTCTGATTCACAGAGTGCTGCTGAAGCTCAGGTCTCAGCCTGCAACAATCATCCTGGTGGCACTGGATTGGCCAAGGAAGTCATGGTAATTGCTTCTGCTAGTCCTGGCTTCCAGCAAGCCGATCCAGCTTCTCCTCAGTCACTCTCCCCTGACTCTTCCTCAGACAGGGGTGACTTATCCCAATCTGCATTCTCTTCACCTCAAAGCCTGGTTCTTGAGGACTTAAGGGTACCCAGAATCCCAGTATTCGGAACAGGTCCATAGCATCCTGAGAATGGCCAAGAAACCTAGTAACAAGAAAACTTATGCAGCCAAGTAGAAAATATTTTCTTTTTGGTGTAAGGGGAAGCATTTCAAGCCTCTCAAAGCATCAGTCACCAATCTGCTGGACTATTTGGCTCACTTACAGACCTCAGGCCTCAAGGCCTCATCCATAAAGCTGCACCTTGCTGCAATTTCTGCTTACCTGTCCATAGGCAAGGAGCAGATAATCATTTCATTACCTGTTTTCAAAAAATTCTTTAAAGGCCTTCTCCACCTCCAGCCCCCCGATCAGGGAACCTGTTCCCCTTTGGGACCTCAACTTGTGCATTGCCAAGCTCATGGAGCCACCTTTCAAACCCATGGCTATGGCCCATCTGAAATATATCACTTGGAAGACAGTCTTCCTAGTGGCCATTACCTCTGCCAGAAGAATTTCAGAGTTACAAGCACTCTGCACAGATCCCAACTACATTATCCTCACAGGGTCAAGGTAGAGCTCAGAACAAACAGGAAGTTTCTGTCTAAGTTGGTCTCTGAATTTTACCTTAACCAGTCTACCACTCTGCCTGTATTCTGCATTGAAAAATCCACTTCTTGGGAGCAGAGGCTCCATAATCTGGATGTGAAGAGAGCCCTAACCTACTACTTGGAGCACACCAAGCAGTTCAGGGGCTCCACTACCCAGCTTTCCCTCACCTATGGGGAGGTAGGTAGGGGAAGACCAGCCATTAAGAGAACTATCTCTTTTGAATAGTCTCTTGTATTCAGTTCTGCTGTGACAAGGCTGGTAAACAGCCCCCTGAAGGCCTCAGGGCTCACTCTACCAGGAGCACTGCTGCCACAGTGGCAACCGCAAGGGGCATTCCTTTGCTTGGCATCTGCAAAGGAGCCACATAGAAGACTTTACACACATTCCCAAAGCATTACTGCCTGGATGTACAGACTAGCTCTGATGCCAACTTTGGCAGGGCGGTTCTGCAGAGCCTCTTCTCTAAGTAGGTTCTGTACCCACCTCCCAACTTCACTGCTTTGCAGTCTGCACTTAGTTACTGATGCTAAAGGACCCCTGTGGTGAGAAGAAAAGATTACTCACCGTAGTAATACCGTTTCATCCAAGGTGTCCTTTAGCACCAGTATGCTCCCACCCTGCCTCCCCAGAATCTTTTCTGAAGAGGACTCTGCTTCCGCATTATTTCCAAATGTGTTCCTGAAGTTTTGAATTCCATTTAAAGCAAAGTTTTCATGTTTTTCAATGGTTTTCTGTTCATGCTGTTGCATGATTTTTGGATCCTATTGGGCCACACTAACATGGGCATGTTTCCATTCTTCCTTCAAAAAAATTCTGGTGCCCTCTGGGCAGGCTCCACTCAGCACACCCTCCTGCTCTTTTCTGATTGGCCAATTCATTATATGAATATTCATGGCTCCACCTCCGAGGCAATTCAACCTAGTCAGCTTACTGCACTTAGTTCCTAAGGCTAAAGGACACCTTGGAAGAAACAATATTACTACGGTGAGTAATTTCTTTGCATATTTTTGCCCCACATTTTCAATATGCTTTTTTTGGGGACCCCACCTCATGAACAATTTCTGTGAAATTAGGTAAATCTGTCCCAAAAGGTGATTTTGAAGTCCCTGCACGAAATCATCTTTTGGGCAGGATTTGAAAATTTGCTCTGCATTTGTTTATAAGGCAGTTTCATAAGAAGGCTTGTTGAAAATTTGGTGTGAAAATATTCAACAAAGTTATGCGCCTACAGATAAATTTGTAAATGCAGGCTCATAACTTCGGTAATTTTCAATATTTTTACCCCAAATTTACAATAAAGCCATTTCTTTACAGCACCTCATGAATGTGATAGCTGTCATTTTTCAAATCCTGATCAAAATGTGCTTTTGCATCCCGAAAGGTGATTTCATGGTCCCTGTGCAAAATCACCTTTTTGGCAGGAGTTCAAATGTTTTTGTGTCCTTGTTCATGAGGCAGGGTCATAAGAAGGTTATATTGAAAATTTGGCATAAAATATGAAAAGACAACAAAGATCTTATTTCATGATACAGCTCTTGCAGCAGGTTACACCATTAGGACTGAAGCTGGCAGGCTCAGGACCCCACAGAAAACTTCTAGTTAGCTACATACAGCGAGGGACCGCCCCTGAGGTCGGCCCCACCCTCGATGTCACATACCTCATAAAGGAGCGGTCTCCCAGCATCCCTCAGTTCTTTTCCCATAGTCAGCTCACAAGCATTGGCTCCATGGATGCCTTCAGCTAATGAATGATGCCATTACTTAAGTATCATATTTTATTTCTTTTATTCAAAAAGTTCACCTTTATTTCTTTTACGGTCTGTCATCTTCCCCAACATCATCTGTTGAAAGGCACTCATCGAAGTGTGCTTGTGGCCAATATATTCCTTATAAGGATAAGCACACAGCCTGTGTCAGGTGCCTAGTCCCGAAGCATGACACCAAGGCCTGTCCCATTTGCCAAAACCTTAATAATCGTATGATGATCCACTGCCAAAAAGTTTGAGACCTTTCTCCTACAGAAAAACTAGCAGCAATGCAAAAAATACCTCCTCCACAGAAGGATCCTCTCATAGGTTGGGAAAGCATAAAGAGAAACGGAGGGAAAGGGAGAAAGAGTGCTCCCCATCCACGTGGACATCTGGCTCCGGGGGAGTTTGGATTCGACAACTCGCTCCAACAGGTCTCCATCTCAGACAAAGACCCAGCATCTGCCGGCCAAGGTCCAGACGTTGGGTGGCTCTGGTTCTGCATCCACCCTCCAGCCCCTAAAAGTCCGACCTCAGGTCCATACTTCCAGCCACCATTTGGGCTCCACAGACCGATCTGCTTCCACAGATCACCCAGTCAAGGCACATTCCAAGTTGGTCTCTGCTACAGGCCCCGACTCCCTGGACCAGCACCGGGATTCTGACCAATGAAGGTTGGCCTCCCAACTCCCCCAGAAATATCTCTGGGGTGTCCACTGAATGGACCTCTGAACTAACATCCATTAAGCAGACCTCAGACCCTAAATAGATGTCAGACCAGACATCCACCAAATGGTCCAAGGACCAATGGCCACCAGCTGAGATTCACTCCCAGAGACTAGACGACACCTCATCCATACCGGACGTCGGCCTATCCACACGTATGGATGAAGAGGGTATAGATGCTGGGGTCAAATGCCTAAGCGATGACCAGATGACAGGAGGAAGGGAAGATGCAGGCCTCCCACACAACCCGCCGCCACCCAAGGATCAGACAATGGGTGCATTGGGCCAGAGACTGTCAGACACTGGAAATGGTCAGTCACCTCCACTGGAGACTGGTTGTACCTCGGGCCACATGTCTAGGCAGATGCCAGATCAGACCTCAGGCCTTAGAATTTCAGAGGTAAAAGAATTATTTTCCTACTGGTGAGAAACCATCAGGAAGGATACGGTTCCCAGCAAACCACCACTGGAGGATCAACCCCCACCGAGGGTCCCTCTAAGAGAAAAAAAGTCTGATCAGACCATCCCCTGGAAATGAAAGTCCTAAGCCTAGGGGCTGTTCCAAGGGAAAGAAGTGGCTGAGGTCTTCATCACAGACCCCTTCCCACTCACCAAGCATTGACAGGTCCAAGAAGCACCACAGGAGGTCAGATTCCTCCTCCTCTCATGAATCTCAGTTTTCCTCTCATGTGTCCTCCAGATCAGGATCTCCTTTCAGCATCCCTTTACCAGATCCAAGGGATTTGCCTAGGTCCCCCCCCAGACGACCCAACATTTATGGATATAATGAGGCATATCCAAGATAACATGGGGTGGGACACGGAAGATTTAGATCCTGAGAGGTGCTGCTTCACCAAGTATCTAAGACAAAAGGATCCCAAACCAGTAGTGGTCCCACCACTAGTCAATACCTTCCAAGACGTGACCAAGACTGCTTGGAAGCATCCCTTCTCTTCCTCAGCAGTACCTAAAAAGGTGGATCACCTATATCGGGCTCCTTTAGAAGATCCTTATTTGGGTGAGCAGCCAGTAGCAGATTCTGTGGTGATCACTGCCACGCATGACAGATAACAAAGGCCACAACATTTGAGCACTCAGTCCCCGGACTGGGAGTCAAAACAACTCAACTCCATGGGAAGGAAAATGTATGCCTCAGCCACATTTTCCATCCGCTCATTAAACTTCTTGACCTACATGGTCTAATTCTATAACGTCCTGTGGGAACAAGGCCTGGATTTGTTCAAGAACCTACTGGATGGAAACCAAAAGGAAGAGCTTACTAAGCTGCTTCAGACAGGCTGTGGTGTGGGCACACAGGTGCTCAGTGCAGCATATGATTTGGCAGATTCAGCTGCAAGAAGTGCAGCATCAGGCATGTGTCTAAGATGGCACTCTTGGTTGAGGGTCTCAGGCTTCACACCAGACATCCAGAAGTGTATCCTAGATATCTCTTTCAAGGGCTCAGTTCTTTTTGGTGAGGAGTCTGAAAAGATAATAATAAAATTGCAAGACACCGGAAACGTGGTAGGTTCAGTACAAACCATGTACAGGCCAAAGATGAAGCCATTTCAGAGGCCACAGAACCTTTTCAAGGAAAACCGGGACAGTAGCAGAGAGGAGGCTTTATCCGCAAGAGCTCCCTCATGCTACAGGAGGAGCAGGTGCAATGAACACAAAATCTCCTCAGGCAAACCTCGCCTCCCCCTCCACTGCCTGACTCACTGCTGAACCCTCCTCTCCCTCCAGCCCAAGGGGAAGAGGCAGTCGGAGGTCATATCTCCAAACACCTATCAGGGTGGCAGCAGATTACCTCTGACCAGTGGGTTCTTCAGCTCGTTCAAAGAGGGCGCTCTATAGCATTCACTGGGCAACTACTGTCCAGGCCACCACTGCTCTCTCGGTACTCAAGACAGCATGCCACACTGATCCAAGAGAAGATACAGGATCTTATACTAAAGGAGGCCATAGAGCCAGTCCCATGGATCCAGAGGGGGAGGGGGAAGGGGTACTATTCCCACTTCTTAGTATCCAAAAAGACAGGGGATTTACGCCCAGTACTGGACATCAGAAATCTAAACACCTTCGTGGCATACAAACGCTTTAGGATGGTCACATTACCAGGCCCGATCACAATATTATGCCAGGGAGCTTGGCTCGCAACACTGAACATGCAAGACACATACCTCCATATCCTTATCGCAAGGCATCACAGAAGATACCGGTGATTCGAGTTCCAGCGTCAACACTTTCAATTCTGAGCACTACCCTTCAGACTGTCATCAGCCTCGAGGGTTTTTCACCAAATGCCTGGCAGTGGTAGCTGTGGCCCTCAGGAGAAGGGACTACCATGTCTTTCCTTATCTGGACAATTGGCTCCTGACCACATCATCCAAGGAAGATTTGCATCAGGCACTACAGAACACCTTTTCAACATTCAAGAACCTAGGTGTCACAATCAGCCTACCAAAGTTGACCCTCACACCTTGCCAAAGGTTGCAGTTTATTGGGGTGGTGCTGGACACCACAAAAGGGAGGGCCTTCTTGCCAGATGACAGGGCAGAACATCTAAGAAGTCTAACAAGACACATCCTAGGGCAGAGGCAGGTCTCAGCAAGGACCATGTTGTGTCTTTTGGGCCACATGGCAGCAGTAATAGCCACAGTTCCCCTGTCATGCCTACACATGTGAACCATCCAATGGACACTCAGGGTCCAGTGGGACCAATGCCAGGACAACCGTGATCAATTGGTCTCGGTCCCCAACTCTATTCACCGAGTATTGCAATGGTGGCTAGTTCTGGAACTCCTCATGATAGGGGTCCCCTTCCAATCACCCACTCCAACAGGGATACTGACTACAGATGCATCAGGGTCAGGCTGGGGCTCCAGTCTGGGCACAAGAGGACCCAGGGTCTATGGTCAGGAACAGAGGGTTCCCTCCACATAAACATCCTGGAGATTAGGGCAGTTCTCTATGCCCTACAAGTGTTATGAACAGTACTTTCACCAGGGCATCTACTGATTCAAACAGACAATATGTCAGTAGTGTTCTATATCAACAAATAAGGGGACACCCATTCATACCAGGTCTGCCAAGAGGCAATGAGGTTATGGTATTGGGCAATAGAACACCACATCACCCTGTCTGCAGTCCACATCCCAGAGTTGCAGAACACGCTAACAGATTTACTCAGCAGATCCAGATCTGATGCGTACAAATGGAAGCTCCTGCAAGAAGTTGCAGAAACTTTGTTTGCAAAATGGGGAACGCCAGTACTGTATCTATTTGCCTCCCCATACAATACAAAACTGCCCAATTTCTGCTCACTAGATCCAGGGCCTGGTGTTTTCTGGCAAGACACGTTATCCCTCTCCTGGACAGGCAGATTGCTTTATGCCTTCCCTCCCTTCCCATTGATCCAGAGAGTCCTGCTCAAACTGCAGAATGAAGGAGCAGACATGATTCTGGTGGCCCCTTAGGCTGGCCCCGTTGGATGGCCTGAGACATGGCTAGGTGTCACCCTTGGGGCTTAGCCTCTTACCTCAATCCCAAGGATAACACACCACTGGGAAGAGAACAAATAAATCAGCATAGGAAAAACAGAAAGAGGAGAACAGAAAAAACAAGCATTTGTCAATGCCGAATGTTTGCTTGCTGGCATTGGCAGTGGTAGTGTAGAAGTCACAGAGCTGCGTAATAGGAATGGCAGTGAAATATTGAACTGAAGCCAACCCCACCACCACCCTGCAGAGAGTGACAGGCATTGGGATGTGCCTTTGGGTCATCAGGCATAACGGCCATGCCATTTCACCACACCCCACCCTGCAGATACTGACAAGTGTCACGGTGTGCCTTGGGGTCTTTGGCCCTTATGTGCACCCCATTCCATCAGGAAGTATGGTGAGATGGGTGCGGTATAGGAGAATGGGGTGAACTTTGGGTCCGAAGAGTCCAAGACATACCTCGATGCCTCTCACTGGCTGCAGGGTGCGGAATGATATAAGCATTACAGGCAAGAATCCCAAGTCACATCCCTGATGCCTGTCATTCTCTACAGGGTTGGGCGTTATTGTTGGAAACCCTAATACCTCAGGCATTTGTTGATATTTTCACTCCAAATTTTCAACATGGTTTTTTTGTGACCCCACCTCATTAACAGTGGCAATATCAGTTTGTTAGCAAAGCTGCTTATGCACAGCGACTACGAATTTAGCACCACAGGTGCAAAACATTCGAGCAGGATGTAAAAATGACAGCTGTACTGTTCATGGGGAGGTGTAAAAAATGGCAATGTTGCAAATCTGCGGTAAAAATATTAAAAAAACTGGTGAAGTCACGAGCGTGCATAGAAACTGTGCAACGTACACCCGTAATGTAATTAGTTTGGGGATATTTTTACAGCAGATTGTCAACACAGGCATTTTGGGACCTCCAATCATGAATAATGTCACTGTGATTTTCTTTATCTGTTCTTAACAATGATTTCCCACAGTGACCACGCATCTCTGCGCTGAAAGTGTGAAAACACATTTTGGCCATGTTGTAAAAAATGACAGCTGTACTGTTCATAAGGAAGTGTGGAAAAATGGCACTGGTGAAAATCTAGACTGAAAATATTACAAAGTCATGAACTTACGAGGGTGCATGGAAACTGCGCAATGCTCACTTGTAACAGTCATTTTATGGACTTTTGTCACCAAATTTTCAACATAGCCATTTTAAGACCTCTGCTCATGAACAGTGTAACTGTGATTTTCTTAATCTGTTCCAAACATTGCTTTCGCACACCGAATGCATCATTGTGCGCTACATGTGCGAAAACACATTTGGGGCGATGTGGGAAAAATGGCAGCTGTACTGTTCATAAGAAATGTAATAAAATGGCAATGTTGAAAATCTGGAGTGAAAATTTGCAAACTTCTACAGCGTCGTAGGGAATTAGCATAGCGGCACTTCATTACAACAGTCATTTTAGGATTTTTCACCAAATTTTCAACATAGCCATTTTAAGACCTCTGCTCATGAACAGTGTCACTGTGATTTTCTAATGTGTCCCATACATTGATTTCGCACACCGACTGCGCCATTGTGCGCTACATAGTGGAAACACATCTTGGGCAAGATGTGAAAAATAACAGCTGAACTGCTCATAAGGAGGTGTGGTAAAATGGCAATGTTGAAAATCTGGAGTGAAAATATCGAAAATTCGCGAACTTACGAGGCCTGTGTAGGAACTATGGCATGCAGCTCGTAAAACAGTCATTTTAGAGATAACTGACCAAATTTTTCAACATAGCCATTTAAGACTCTCTGCTCATGAACAGTGTCACTGTGATTTTCTTAATGTGTCCCATACATTGATTTCGCACACCGACTGCGCCATTGTGAGCTACATGGGCGGAAACACATTTTGGGTGAGATGTGAAAATAGACAGCTGTACTATTCATAAGAAGGTGTGGTAAAATTGCAATGTTGAAAATCTGGAGTGAAAATATTGAAAATTCGCGAACTCACGAGCCTGTGTAGGAAGTGCACAACGCACGCTCGTAAAACAGTAATTTTTTGGAATTTTTCCACCAAATTTTCAAAATAGGCTTTTTGAGAGCCCACCTTATGAACACTGGCAGTGTCATTTTGTTAATCATTCTGAAAGATGATTTCCACGCAGTGGCTGCGAAATCACCCTTTGGGCCCGAGTAACGCCATGACAGTGACAGCATTCATGAGAAGGGGTCCCAAAAACCCCATGTTGAAAATTTGGTGCAAAAATTCCAAAAAATGCCTGAGATACGCAATAAAGTTGAAAAACCCTATCTATCCATTATACAGCTTACCGCATTTCCTCAGTTCATGGTCGGCTTTGAAGAGTGCAGACTGTTCCGCTCCACCGAAGATCGCGCGCGAGGTCCGGAGGTGCGTATGGGTGGGGGGTGGGGAGGCAGGTGCGCAGTGGGTGGGTGCGGGTTGTGGGAGGGGGCAGGGAAGAATCGGACGATTTTTATTTATTTATTTTATTTTATTTTTTTTAAATGACGACGGTGACATTTGCCACATCAGGTGGGGCTCCAGCATGGCACAAGGACAGCTGGTTGGGGCATGGAGCCAACGGGGATTGGGCACCCCGTCAGCCATAGCATCAGCTGCCACGCTGGGGTGGGCTCGCAGCGTGGCACCCAGTACTCGGGGAGACAGTGGAGCCGATGGGGATTGGGCACCCCACTGACTATACGATGATTTGCCATGCTGGGGTGGGCACCTAGCGTAGCATCTAAAAAGCTTTTACGGGAGCGCAGCACAACCGATGGGGATTGGGCACCCGTCAGCTATACAGTGTGTGCGTGGGGCAGGTACGCTGTGTGTGTGTGTGTGTGTGTGTGTGTGTGTGTGTGTGTGTGTGTGTGTGTGTGTGTGTGTGTGTGTGTGTGGGGAGCTGCGCATGAGCAGGCGATATCTTATCACTGCTCACTGAAGTGTAGCTCCCCCTTTCAACTGTACGCCACTGCATTTTGGAGCTGTCATAGACAGCTCCAGCATGCATTGGAGGACTGGGGCCGCGCCTGCAACACACTGACTGAATTGGAAGAGGGGGTGACACACCTCCGAAAACTCAGATGATGGCACTATGTTTCTTGCACATGCGTGCAAGCAAACATAAAAATGGCCAGGAAGGCAGTTTTGGGGATGTGTAGAGCACTGTGTAGGTGTGGGTGGGTAAGGGGAATGAATCCATTTCCCTATAGCCCCTTGCTTCCACTGCTGTCCCTGGGGTTCCTCTAGTTGCCTGCCCCTCCAGTACACCTACAGACTGTAGTATTTAGATTTTTGCAGACCCCCCGAACCTAAAACAAACAGGTTGCACCCTTGCTCCATGTAACTGAGCAACACAATACTGCAGAAACACAATCACCACCAAGTGAGTCAGCTTAGGAGCTGCCCCAGCTCAAGAGTGAGGGACTACAGTTGAGATTGTGTCTGACTGTTTTCTTATTTTGATGCCTGTCCATAAGTCATATGCATAACAGTACCACTCCACAGGGGCTGTGCTAAGGATTGCATCATCAGTAGTTGTCCTGCTGGGAGGTAGCCTGGGTGCCAGAGGCCTGCCAGTGGTCACTGCTGTGGATTGTCCAATGAACCATCTGCTCGACCAGGAGACTTCAGCTTCTTTTCACCCAGGATCTTCAGCTCCTCACAAGGAGTTGCAGAGTATCACCAAGATCTTCATTGTCCAGCTAGCAGCATTCTTCTTCATGTTGCATAAGTTTTGGGGTTACCCCATTATGGCCTGTTTATAACAAGCCCTTTGTGTGGTCAGTCCCCAGTTGCTGATCAGTCAATGCATCACAAAGCCTAAGCTTGGTTCGTCAGTTGTCTTGACAGATCCCCATGTCTTTGTCATCTCTGCAAAGTGCACTCAAGAATTAGACTAAAAGGTTTAACCCACTGCATTTGATCAGGCCATTTGTTGGTTCTGAGTGTGCTGTTTTTGCTAGCTTGTTTTATTGCCTTGCAGCATTTTAGAAAAATAGTTATACAGGTGTTCCTTTTGTCCCTGCAAATAAACCTTCTGTATCTTGGTCCCTTAGTAAGCTTCCTGCTTCATCTTCCAGATAAGTCTGGGCTATCCTAAACTAAAAAGGGAGCCACAAACCTCATTCCACCAGAGCTTTGACCCCCTACACAACCAGTGCAACTCTCCTCTACTAGATGCAGGCTTGTTGAAGAGGCTTGGATCCAACCTAATGACCTCACCATGGGGGGGGGGGCAATCCATGGAAGCTCAGAGGTAGAAGTAAATCCCAGCAACAGTGGGTGACAGGGCTGGGGGACTGACTGAGGGATTCAGGCCAGAAAGGAGTGAAAAGAATAAATAAAAAAATATATAATGTAGCAATATACGGGTTGGACACCACTGGGGAAACAGGGTGGTGTGGAGAAGCCACAGGTTGATCATGGCACGGACGATGTGCTGAGTCCAATGTCAATGCCTCAGCTATATGAGGGTTAGAGATTGCAAGCTGAACTCAAAGCTGCAAGGGCAGAAATCCATCAGTTGAGAACCTTGGTCAGTGTCCAGCTGTAAGGAGTACAGAGTCCATTACAACCGAGGGCCCAGAGGCATAAAGAACTGTAGCTGGAAGAGAGGGAGGGAAGGGTTAGGTGGAAAGGGTCACCAAAGGTGCAAGTTGTACCTACCTCTAACAGGTTTCAACCCTTGCTGGAAGCCTCCCTGGAATCACACCAGGAGGCAAAGTCCAGCATACATGAAAAGGGAGCTCCAGCTAGTGGGCATGAGCCAGGAAAGGGAGGGAACCCCAAAGGGGGCAGGAAAAGGGCCATGGTACTGGGGGACTCTGTTGTCAGGGGCACAGGAGGGATGATGTGTTCCACACTGGAAATCGAGAGGAGAGTTCTGGATTTCCCAAGGACAACAGAGGATACCCTCCAAAGGAAAGTGCTGGAACTCACCAGGATGATTGGGGAGGCTGAATAAAGTAGGCATGAATGGTCTGTCCAGGAGGGATTTAGAGGAGGTGAAATAGAGCTTCTACACCCTAGGCAGAACTCTTATGGACAGAGTAGGTGCAGTGACCTGCTCTGTTCCTACCACAGCCCCATTTGAGTCACAGGGAGCAGCTAAAAACAGAGCAGTTTGGTGCATGGATGAAGAATTGGTATAAGGAGGAGGAAGAGGAGTACTTTCAGCTCCTGGGAGGTTGGGGGCCACACTTTGGGGATGGAGGATGGAGGCTGTTTGAAAGGGACGGCCTCTACCCCAACAAAGAGGACACCAGGGTTCTGGGACACATGTGCTCACAAACTGTATAGAGGAATTTACACTAAGTGAGGAATGAGGCAGCACAGTTGGGGATAGGCACATCCACACAATGGATGAAGGGGTAAGGAGGGCTTCATTCAGCAGTAGTACAGGCAGAGACAGGAAGAATAGAAGGTAGGAAGGAGTAGATATAGAAGGGTGATTTTGAAAAATAGACCCAAAGAGGGAGCAAAACCAGGTAAATGGGAAAGTGTCAGCAGGAGGTGGAGCTTAAAAGGTGCAAGAAAAATGTAGTGGCATAAAAATTCAAGAGTATATGGCTAAGATTGTATAGGCATTGGGGGAAGCAGCATGTAAGCAGAGTGATGCGTGCAAATGTCAGGAGCCTGTGTAATAAACCTGTGACCGCTTAACAATAATGGCAGAGGCACAATTGGACATGTTGACTGTAACTTAGACATGGGCAACACAGAACCATGAGTGAAAATTACAGATTCTGGGGTACATAGACTTTGATGGCAGATAAGGATCGCTTGGCCCACCTAGTCTGCCCATTTCCCTACCTACAGGATAAGCTGCAGATCCTAGTTAACCAACAGCCTATTTCTTCCTACCCCCCATAAAAATTGCCTTATATCTGTCCCATGCATTCTTGAATTCTCCCACAGTTTTAGACCCCACAATCTCCTCAGGAAGGTTGTTCCTTGTATCCACCACCCTCTCTGTAAAAAAATACTGTAAAAAAGTACATTTTGTTCTGGAGGGATGGGAGAAAGGAGGACTAGCATTATACATTAACGATGGGTGAAGACAATGGAATAGAGATAGTGTAGGTTCAGGTGATTTCAGAGGAAGGGTGGATGATTAGGGTGAGAGTGGTATACAGGCTCCCAGCACAGAAGGAGAATGCAGAGAACAATCTGGGGAAAGAAATCAGAAGGATGGCAAATCTGGGGTAGGTCATTATTGTGGGGATTTCTGTTTTCCCTATGTGGACTAGAACATCCCAGTAGTGGTGAGTACAAGTGTCAGTCTAGGTTAAACTAAAAGCAGGTAAAGTCCACTACAGGACTAGGGTCCTAGACTTCAGAAGGGCAAATTTTAGGAAGATGAGGGTTGTAAGGAAAAAACTGTGGGATGTGTTGGTGACAGTAGCAGGAGCTGGCAAATGGGACCTGATGAAAACAGCAATACTGGAGGTGACAGCTCTTTGCCCTAGTGTGGTGGGAAAGAAACCACTGGGGTTTTCAACGTGGGTAGCAGAGGCAGTGAGTGGAAAAATGGAAAACTTTATGTAGATACAAATCAAGTCAGACAGAGGAGGACAGAGGTGCATATTAGGAAAAGATACACGTGGTTAGCCAAGTCAAAGACAGAGACTGAGCTGAGGCTAGCGTAGAGGGTAAAAGAAGGTGACAAGGCATTCTTTCATTACCAATATATAGGAGAACAGTGCAAACTAAGGACAAGAGTTGTCATGCTAAAGTAGAGAGAAGGCTAGATGGAGGATTGTGGGGATAAAGCAAATGTGGTGAACGATTAGTTCCATTCATAGTGGAGAATGAGGGTTCACTGCTGGACTGCAGCAAGAGAAGAGGATCTCTGTAAGGTGCTGACATGGAGCCCATCATGAGGAGAGGGTGTTGAAGGGTGTAAACTGAAGGTGAATAAATCAGTGAGCTTGGACAAGATGCAACCAAGATAGCTGAAGAGGATGGGGCAGGTCCTAGCTCGACCCTTGGCAAATCTCATTTGTTTTCTTCAGATAGGGTGGGTAGTGCCGTAGGATTGGAGGACAGTGAACTTGTTCCCCCTGCACAAGAGTGGGAGCCAAGATGAACCAAGCAACTATAGACCAGTCAGTTTGATGTCTAAAGTGGGGAAGCTACTTGAGTCTATAATCAGGGCCTCTAGTTCTCCATAGCACTTCAGTTGTGATTTCTGTGGCAGGGTTTTTTACATTTCTGTGGCAGAATATAGTCCTGCCATTGGCTAAAATATGATGTAATGTTTTTGGTGACATCTCATGCTGATTGCACAGAGGAGGGGCTTCAGGATAAACAAGGAGGGGAAGGGAGTCATGCACTACGAAAAACTACATTTTAAAGGGGAATTCTCAGCTTTTCTGGAGTAAGGTTGTGGGACCTAGAGATCCTGATTAAGCAAATCACATCAAAATAATTTGTTTTTCCAGTTGTGTGTAGTAATAGTTTTTATCTGGTTGATCTTGCAGCTCTCCCAGCCAACATGACAGCCAGCTACGTCTTCCAGTGTACCCTGTGGACAGCCATTTAATGACCCAAAGGATGAGTTAAGTTGCAGGGAACATCTATGTGCCTAGTAGTCTTTTTTTAGCATTCAGAGTGATACAGTGCATTATCGCACTTATTCTGCTGATACCGATCAGCTGAGGAATTATGATCGGTACTATCAGAACAAGCACGATAATGCACTGTATTACTCTCTGAATTTTAAATGAAAGACTACAAGGCACATAGACATCCCTGCAACTTAGCCCTTCATTTGGGTCATCAGAGGGCTGACTGCTGGGGCACTGGAAGATGTAGTTGGCTGACATGGCATGCAGGGGGTGGGGTCACAGAACCAACTAGATAAAAACTAGTACTACACATAAGCAAGTGGATAAAAAAAACATTTGCAGTTTCCATAATCAGTACTTTTAGGTCCCACAGCATTACTCCAGGGGAGCTGAGAGTGATTCTTAAATGAAAAATCACCAAGCATAATGAATTCTACAGCACTACATATATTCTGCAGCAGGAAACAAGTTCTGTGGAAAATTCTGTGGCCTTGTCTATAATTAAGGAAAGAATAGTACAGTTACAGAAGGCCAGTGGTCTGCAAAATTCCAGACATCATGGATTTACCAGTGGGAGGTCATGCAAAACGAACCTGACTGAATTCTTCAGGTGGCTGAAAAAGGCCATACATAGGGTTCAGGCAGTTGATATCTTGTACCTGGACTTAACAAAGTCTTGAACTCTATCCCTCGTGGAAGTTTGATAAAGTAGTTGGATGACCTAGTTCTAGGACAAGATTATGGAGTGGGTGAAAAAAATGGATTGGAGGACCCAGAGTGTAGTCCTAAATGGAGAACCCTCAGGGAAAGGGAAGTTGCAAGAAGGGTGCCTCAGGGATCAGTTATAAGACCGGTTTTATTTAACATATTTATTTGTGTTACAGGGGAAGGGGGGTCAGAGAAAGATATGCCTCTTTGCAGACTTCACCAAGGTCTGTGGAAGAGTGGGCATCAAGGAGGGGATAAGGGCCATAAACAAAAAAAGATCTATAAACTCTATAAAGGTGGTTGAGGGTGTGGCTGCTGAAATTTAAGTGGAAAAAGTGCAAAGTAATGCAGATAAGGGCTGAGAACCTGACAGCAAAGTAAAGGATAAATGCGGTGGTGGTGGTGTGGGGGGGGGTTAGTGAAGAGTACAACAGAGGAAAGAGACCTGGGGATGTTAATATGGTGCGCATTAAGGCATCAGTACAAATATAGCATGGATGTAGATAAGGCAGATTGGATGCTGGGGTACATAGGGAGAGAAAGTGCTATGACAGGGTTGGGTAAAACCCTGTCCCGTGTGTTATACAGAGAGAGTTAAAAGCAAGGGTCTGTTTTGTCCTCTCCTATTCTGCCACTTGTCTGTCTCTTGCCTGTCTGATTGCGTAATCAAATTTTTCTTGTGGCACCTAGGAATTGGCCACTGTGATGGTCCAACAATTCCCCCCATTACCTCCCTTCCTTCACTTGCTGTTTCTATTCTTTCTTTTTCCCTTTGTTTCTGTGTGGATATAACATGTATGGATCTTTCTGTGAAACTGGTATCCCTTGGTTTGCAAATGTATATAATTATTTGTTGAAATGATTGCAGAAAGCTATTTGGGTTTATTAGAAAAGGTAACAATCTGGAGCATAGGGAGTTGACCTTGAGATGCATTTTGACCTCCACAAGCTTGTTTACAGAACTGTCAACAGGAAACCAGCCTTGGCACAAAATTTATTATTTTGTTGCACCTGTTCAGACCAGTTGTGCTGTTCAGGCTAACCTCAGGAAAGAAAATGACAAAGTTTTGATACATTTTGTGAAAAACCGGTGATGTAACTTACTACAACAAGTTGGTGAGTTTGAACTGCATGGCAAAAACATCTTACACAATCAGAGCAGTGTTTTCTGGGGGGAGACTCAGATGAAGGACTTTTTTTGTTTGTACTGCATTTATGAAGCGCTATCCTGTACAATGTTTTTTCTAAATTATTTTTATTAGTAATAATACAATGCTACTTGCAAACTTTATAACTTCTTCTGGTCTGCCTATGCTTTCTGACGTGTGCCTGTATACCTTTTTTTTATTTTAAATTTTTTGGTCAAAAGACTAATTGATCCAAAGGTCATTTGCAGGTGCAACCTGTGAGCGGGGCGGGGGGATTACTTGCTCAGGAACACACAGTATGCAAATTGTGGTTATGGGATTCAAACCCAGACCAGTTGGGTATCCAGGTTTCCATTTTGACACTGTGACCACTAAGCTATACTGGCACCCAATACCTGGTTCACCCTCACCTCTCACAGTGGGTATTGTGTGTAAGTTTGGAGACTACACTTGAGGAAGGACTGAGACTGGGGGTGGTGCACAGATGAGCCACCAAAATGATACAGGGACAACAGGGGATTTCCTACGAGGAGCACTTGGAGGATCTCACAGGTAAACACTGAAGGATAGAAGAAAGGGGATGACATGACTGAGATGTTCAAGTACCTCAGGAATAAACATGATGGGCAGCAGTGAGCTGTTCTCAATGAAACGGAAACATAGAATTTGCCTGCAGGAAAAGACCAGTTGTCCCCTTGTGTCTGCTCACCTCTACCTATTGTATGTGAAATATAAGAATCCTAGTGGCTGTTACACTGTCTCTCCATCATCTCTTTTGATACTGTATTTACCAAACCCATGTATCTTTCCTACCCATTTTTGAATCTCTCCTCTTTTTGTACAGACTACCTCTTTCAGCAGCTTATTCTGCCTTTCATCACCATTTCTGTGCAAATGTAAATTCTAGTATTCCTATTAAATTTGCTCCCTCTTCCCATTCAGTTTCATGGAGTTACTCCTGGTGTTTTTGTTCCCACTCAGTTTGAATAATCTCCTACTACCCACCTTGTTTACCCTGTGGAGGTATTTATACATAGGATCATATGATGAAATGGACAAAAGAAGGTAAATTGCATATATGGATTTGCCAGTTGCTTAACAGTGGTTGTAAGCTGCAACCCCCACATCCCCTCAAATAGGTATCCAGCCTGTTTCTGAATGTACTGATTGAGGAGCATTCCACCACAGATGTCAGTAGACTATTCCACATGGATATCACTCTCTGGCTAAACCAACTTCCCCTTTTATTCTGTCTGGAATAATTCTACCATTAGTTCATGTGTCCTCTTGTAGCAGTTACATTCTTTAAATCTTACTCACAAAAGTGGGAGCAAGGCAGAGGCAGGAAACTACAGACCTGTTAGTTTGACCTCAGTGGTAGGGAAAATGATGGAATCACTTCTGAAAGAAAGAATTGTTGAGTACCTAGAGGCCAGTGGGGCACAACACCCAAGGCAGCATGGATTCACAGTGGGAAGGTCATGTCAGATGAATCTAATCGATTTCTTTGACTGGGTGACCAAAGTAGTAGACCAGGGAGGGGCTGTGAACGCGGGCTACCTAGACTTTAGCAAGGCATTTGACACAGTACCACACAAAAGATTAATAAACAAGTTAGCCAGCCTGGGAGTGGGTCCGAGGGTGGTGATCTGGGTAAAAAACCATCTGGACAACAGGACACAGAAGGTAATAGTAAACAAAGTCCACTCCGAAGAAAGGGGGGGTTACTAGTGGGGTACCGCTGGGTTCAGTACTGGGACCAGTCCTATTTAATGTCTTTATAGGTGACATTGTGGAGGGACTGGAAGGTAAAGGATGCCTCTTTGCAGATGACCAAAGATCTGCAACAGGGTTGATACACAAGGGGGGTGGAAAGGATGAGAAGGGACTTGGCAGGGTTGGAGGAATGGTCAAAAGTATGGCAGCTTAGAATCAATGCAAAGAAGTTCAAAGTAATGCACCTGGGACATGAAAACCCAAGGGAAGAGTACACAATGGGGTGGTGGTATTAACAACAACAAAAATGGAAAGGGACCTTGGGGTAGTCATATCAGATGACCTAAAGGTAGGCAAGCAATGTGAGAAGGCAGTAAGGAGGGCTAGTGGGATACTGGGATGCATAGCACTAATGGAAAACAGGAAGTTGTTATCCCTCTGTACAGTTAGTGAGACCCCATCTGGAGTACTGAGTGCAGTTCTGTAGACCCCATCTCCACAAGGACATGGACAGGATGGAGGCAGTCCAGAGGAGGGCAACTAAAATGGTGCTGGGTCTGCACCAGAAGCCATACGAAGAGAAAGTATAAGAGCTTAATATGTATACCCTCGAGGAAAGGAGGAAGAGGGAGGACATGATAAAAACATTTAAGTCCCTCAAGGGAATCCATAAAGTCCAAGAGGATAGCATCTTTCAGAAGAAGAGATATGCAAGAACAAATGGACACAGTTTGAAGACAGAGGGGAGACGGCTCAGGGGCAACGTGAGGAAGTATTTTTTCATGGAGAGGGTGATGGACGCATGGAATGGCCTTCCTGAGGAGGTCATGGGGTAAAAATAGTGGGAGAATTTAAAAATGCATGGGACAGACATTAGGCAATTCTAGTGGGGGTAGGAGGAAGTAGGCTGTTGGTTAACTAGAATCTGCAACCTATCCAATAGGTAGGGAAACGGGCAGACTGGGTGGGCCAAGCGGTCCTTATCTGTTTCTATGTTACATAGATACATAGATACTGTTGGCAGATAAGAGCCACCAGGCCTATCCAGTTTGTCCGTTTATGCTACCTGATGAAGCTGCCAGCGACCCTATATGGTCACTGTCTTTAGCTTTTTCATCCCATTTCTAATATTCCTTTATTCCTGTCCCATGCATGTTTGAAGTCTGCCACCGTAAGGGTGGTCACCGCTTCCTGGGGCAGGCTATTCCAAGCATCCACCACCCTTTCTGCAAAAAATAACTTCCTGATATTACCCCTTATGCGGCCACCCATCAGTCTCATATCATGCCCTCTTGTTCTGCATTACTTTTAAACTGAAATATATTGTCCCCTTCCACCTTGTTCATGCCCTTGAGGTATTTGAATGTTTCTATCATGTCACCTCTCTCCCTCCTGTGCTCCAGTGTGTACAAATTGAGGTCTCTGACTCTTTCCTTGTAAGGCTTGTGATGTAGATCCTTCACCATTTTGGTCACCTTCCTCTGCACCATCTCTATTTTGCCAATGTCCTTACAAAGGTGTGGCGTCCAGAACTGCACACAATACTTAAGGTGAGGCCTCACCAGGGTCCTGTACAGTGGAACTATCACCTCACTCGTTTGGCTTGTGATTCCCCTTCCAGTGTACCCCAACATCCCAGTGGCCTTCCCCACCACCTTGACCATCTGCCTTGTGGCTTTCAGGTCATCTGTGATTATGACCCCCAAGTCCCTCTCTTCCTTAGTAACTGCCAATAGCTCTCCCTCCCAGCCTGAAGCTTCCTCCAGGGTTCCTGCTCCCACGTGCATGATTTTGCATTTCTTTGCATTAAACCGTAGTTGTCTATCATCTGACCATCTCTCCAACTATTCAAGTTCCTTTCTCATCCTTTCTACCCCTTCCAGGGTATCCACCTTGTTGCAGATCTTGGTGTTATCCACAAACTGGCAAACCTTTCCCTCCAGCACATCTGCAATGTCACTGATGAAGACATTGAAGAGGACTGGCCCCAGAACTGATCCTTGCGGTACCCCACTGGTCACCTCCCTTTCCTCTGATTGGGTTCCATTTACCACTACCCTCTTTTTTTCAGTCCTTTAACAATTTTCAATCCAGTTTACCACCTTGTGTCCCATCCCCAGGCTTCCTAGCTTGTAGACCAGTCTCCTATGTGGGACGATATCGAAGGCTTTGCTGAAATCTAGGTAGCCAATGTCTACAGGCCCCCCCCTTCCCTTGGTCTACTGCCTTTGTCACCCAGTCAAAGAAATGTATTAATTAGTTTGACAGGACTATCCTGTGGCAAACCAATGTTGCCTGGGATCCAACATCCCTATGACTTCTAGGTACTTCACTGTTCTTTCCTTGAGGAGTGTCTCCATTATCTTTCCTACTACAGAGGTTAGACTAACTGATCTGTAATTCCCTTTACTCCCGCTCTTGTGAAGAGAAATATTTGCCCTTCTCCAATCCTGTGGGACCACTCCAGTGTCTAGGGACTCACTGAACAGGGCTGCCAGAGGGGCTGCCAGTTCAATTCTCAGTTCCCTTAAGACCCTGGGATGTATGCCATCTGGACCCAGGGCTTTGTCCACCTTGAGCTTCGCAAGCTGTACTAGGACCCTCTCCTCTGTGAATGGACTGGTTTTTACCTCCTTTTCCTCTGTTCCTTTCAGTTCTAGCTGTGGGCCCTGCCCATGCACTTCCACAGTGAAGACTGAACAGAAATATTCATTCAGGATCGCTGCTTTCTCCCCGTCTCCCTTCACTATCTGTCCCTTGGCTCCTCGATGTTTAGCTACTCCCCCCTTTGCCTTTCTCCTGTCACTGATGTACCTGAAGAATGTCTTGTCTCCCTTTGTAACTGATTGAGATATTCACTCCTCGGTTTGTGCTTTAGCGCTTCTCACTGCTTTTCCTGCCTCTCTGACACTTCTGGTACATTTCCCTGTCCTTGTCTCTTTATGTCTCCTTATACTTCCTGAAGGCTAGCCTCTTGGCCCTTACCTTTTAAGCCATCCCCCTTGAGAACCAAAGCAGTTTTCTTCTTCTTTTTCCCTTATCTATTGACCTAACACTTTGTTTTGTGACCTCCCCTATGGCCTCCTTGGTGTGTGCCCATTTCTCCTCAATGTTCCCATCTCCCTTTTTGCCAGAGTTTCTCTATGCTGAAGTCTCATCTTGGTAAAGTCAGTCCTTCTGAAGTCTAAGACTCTTGCCTTTGTATGAGTTGACTGAATCCCTGTGTCCACCTTGAACCACACCATATGGTGGTCACTGGAACCTAGCTGACCTTCCACCTCGAGCCCTGTTATCCTGTCCCCATTGGTCAGTACCAGATCCAGGATTGCCCAGTCTCTGGTAGAATCCTGCACCAGTTGCCTAAGGCCAGCCCTCTCAAGGGAGTCAACGAAGTCCTGTGCCCTGGCTGAGGCCCCGCTGGGATGGACCAGTCTATTTTCGGCATGTTAAAGTCTCCCATCAGCAGTACCTGCCCCTTTGCTGTCATTTCATGCATGTTTTCCAGCAGCAGTTTGTCAGTTTCTTCTGCCTGCACTGGGGGTCTGTAAATGACCCTTTTGCGAATGGCTGTTCTATTGCCTGGCTCAAGGGTGACCCAAACTTCCTCTGTTTCCTCATGCCTGTTCTGAATTTCAGTTGACTTGATGCTTTCTTTGATGCAGAGGGCAACCCCCTCCCCTTTTACCTTCCCTGTCTTTTCTGAACAGGGCATAACCAGGTACACTTAGGCCCCAGCTGTGGTTCCTGGTGTACCATGTACCAGGTTATGGCCACTAACACAGTTCTCTAGCCAGAAACAATCAGCTCTAAAATCCTTCTTCTTGTACTGTTCCCCTGACCACAATCATCTGCAAAAAAAGACAAAGTATTAGGTTAGCTCTCCCTGCTCTGCCTCCGCCACTGCTGTGCTGTGGGCTGAGGAGACTGAAGTAACATACAGAATTTAAAAGCAAGTCCCCTGCAATATGAAACTTTGTACTTAACTGCTGTTGAAGGTAGAGACCCACCCTCTTAGAAACAGGCAGAACCTTCCAGAAACTGAGTAGCAAACAGAATACCCTAAGAGACAGAAACCACTATGTTTATTCCCAAACATTTCTGGAGGTCACTATTGACTATTGCTCGATACACTAAAATCAAATCTTCTCTTGGCCTCTTGTCATATGTGAGATCCTTTAATCCTGAGATGTTCTTTGTGTATCTGGGCTGCACACTCTCATGTCTATTCCCATGTCCTATATTTTGAGGAGCTCAGAACTGCATACAAAGCTCCACGTGGGGCCTCACCAATGCCTTAAAAGGTGGCCTTATCCCTTCCTTTCTTCCTCCTGCTCAAAAAAATCCTCTTTATGCAGTATACAATTCTTTAACACATTTTGCTTACGGTACTGCATTGTTCTGTTAGTTTAAGGTTACTGGAGATGAATATCTCTTGTACTACTAGATTCCTTAATTTTACTCCACTGGGCATTCATGTTGCCCGAAATGTACAACCACTCATTTCCTGATGTTAAATATTTTAACCTTTTTTGCCTGGACTCAGTACATCCAGCTGTTTTTGTAGGTCAGCTGTATCCTCCTAAGTTTCAACAGTCTGCTCAACCTTGGGGTCATCCGTAAATGTTACCATTATGTACTTGCATGCTTGACACTTACAGGTTGAACAGTGTAGGCCCCAACACAGACCCTGTGGTACATCTCTTGTTACTCTATACCAGCCAGAAAGGATGCCAGTTATTCTAACTCTCTACCTTCTGTCTGTTAGCAAGCTCTTTATCCAGAGCATAATATGACCATGCAATCCCATCTCTATAAATGCATTGCATCTTCCAAGAATTAATCATCTCCATAGAGCCCCACTCTTTGCTCTTAGAGATGAAAACAACAGGACCCTGCGGGAACCAAACCTTTAAGACTGGCAGCGTATGTGCATAGCACCGCTGCACTTTCTCCTCTGGGAACCCGTCGTGTACATAATGGCGCAAGCCCCAACCACCTCAGTTTCTTTTCTCCCGCTGCCGAATCACAGTGCTTTCCTTGTCTTGGGCTAAAGCACCAGGTTTGCATAGAAATAGCATTCTAATCTAGTTCATTGCATTCTTTATCACCAGTTTTATTTATTTTTATTATTTTTAAGATAGTTTTAAGTATTTAGATTGTCAAGTTTCTCTAACAGCTCTATGTGTTTCAATGTCCTTCAAAATCTATTATGGCAGGTAGGACTCCTGAAATGTCTAGTTGCTCCAGCAATGAGGTTGTGTCTGATCACTTGTCTTCTCAGGGCAAGTGTTCTGGTATAGGTCAATCCTGTGATTGAGAGGGTAGGCAGTACTCTTACAGTTGTGCAAAAAAACAGTCCCAGCCTCGCTCATGACCGACATTCCATGGATATTTTCATGTCATCCTAGTATAAGAAGAGTAAAGAAAAGTGATGCATCAGGTGTATAGTCAGACTCAAACCAGTCTTCCTTGATTAATTCATCTCCCTTGAGCACAGGAATTCTAGTGGTTCCTCCTTCATCACTTTCAATGATACCATACTTTCTTGCACCTTTGAGACTGACTCCCCCATCTCCAATACTGCCATGCCTTCTGGAGACATATTGGATGAGCAGTATGGTTGCTCGACAGCTCTCATGGAGCAGTGATGTCAGTACACCCTTTTAATGCCACCTGTGGTGCCATCTGTAAGTGCTGGGGATGTCCTCAGGGTCAGTGCCATCATCAGTGCTGGTAGCACAGTCAGTTACTGGCCCAGTGCTACTGTCGATGGCAACTCCTTTATCACATCTTTGGTGCCAAGGTGGCCTCTTGTAGGACCTGACTGCCTGTGCCAGGATGCCAGGCAGAGACTGTGCCTTGGATCTGCTAGCTCCCTCTCCCTCCTTCTTGTTGATGAATGAGCAAGAATATAATCCAGACCTCATCTATAATAAGTAAGCGGAATCTGAAGAGTATCCTCTGAACCCAGAGGAAACTACACCAGTCTAGTCAGTCAGACCTCCTCAAGAGGATTTCTCTTTTCTGTCACTGCTGAAGAACCAGTGTGAGGCTCTAAACTTCAAGAGAGTGGCGGTGGATGAGGCCAAGAGAATACAGGTGAAGCATCTCAATATTCATTCTACACCTGCATTGCTATTGCCAGCTATCAACCCTGCTCTAGAGACCCTCACAGGGATTCCTGGAGTAGACCTGCATCCATTCTGGCAGTCCCCCAGTTCCCAGATAAGAATTATATGGCACCTCAGACAAAGACGGTCTATTATGCGTAGTCTGTAACTGATGCTATTGTCATCATGGCTAATAATGACAAGACAATTGCATCTAAAACATGTACTGTGTAGCCTCCTGATATGGAGTCTCATAAGACTGACATTATTAGACAATGGTTGTTTGCTTTGACCGCTTTAGGACTCAGGATTGCAAGCTACCAGTATTATATTCTGAGGTATGAATACTCCCTATGGAACAGGCTCAGAGATCTCACAGGGAGTCTAATGATGTTCTCCTCGAAGCAGAACCTCTTGGCAGTTGTTCCTCAAGGGTTTCAGTCTAGTAACCACTCACTGAGGGCTGCTTTGAATGCCTTGGATGTGGCAGCATGTGCATCAGCTGCAGGGATTTGTGTCCTGAGGCATTCCTAGCTGCAGACAGCAGTATTCACCTCTGATGTATGACAGAAGATGATGAATTCTCTATTTAATGGAACTTAACTCTTTGATCATCATGATGAGGATGCTCTTAAGGAGACCAACAACAAGAAAACAACACATAAGAACATAAAGAACATCCAAGCCATGCATCAAGAAGGTTAGGGACATAGCTTCATCCCCTGACAATAGCCATTTATGGCAAGCTTCCCTAATGAAGCTTCCACCAGCAGTTTAAGCAAAGCCCTTCTAGAAGCAGCAACGGCAGAAGCTGTAGCAGAAGGTGCAAACAGTGAAAGCTCCCAGAGCTACCCTATCAATGGAATGCTGGCCCAGTGTCTACCCCAGCTGCTTAAGGTGGATAACCTATCTCTCAGAGGTGGACAACTGGCCTTGCTCAGCCAGCAGTAGGAGATCATTACCACAGCACATGGGTTTTGAAGATTATTTGAGACAGTTGCTTCCTGAAGCTGTTACAGCTACCTCTGACTCCCCACTCCCACCCCAGGTAATAATTGTCAGTTCACAGCACCAATGACAGACCTTCTTACCTTCTTCTTGGAACTAGTGTGGCTGCTGCAGAACAGGGCAGTGTAGAAAGTACTAGAGTTAAAACAAGGTGCCATGCCTTTTACTCCAGATAATTCCTCATCCCCAAGAAGTTAGGTAGCTTGTGCCCAGTTTTAGTCCTCAGGCGCATGAGCTCTTACATGAGGTAGAAAAAATAGGATGGTGTCTCTGGGATGCCTTCTTCTGAACCTCAAATCACAGGATTGGTTGGCATCCCTGGGCATGCAGGACACATATATCTGCTTCCCATTCTGGACCTCAGTGCCCTAAATCTGTACATAGAGTACAAAAGGTTTCAAATGCTGACCCTCCCAGGCCTGCTGCCCTTTCTGCACAAGGGACAGTGGCTCTGCACTCTGGATATGCAGAATGCCTACCTGCATATTCCAATCTTTCAGGCTCATCATCAGTAGCTCTGGTTCTCCTTTCGGAGGGAATATTACCAACTCAAGGCCCTTCCCTTTAGCCTGTCCTCAGCACCTCAGGTTATTACCAAATGCCTGGAGGTAGTGGCAGTGGCCCTGAGGCATCGAGGCCACTGAGTGTTCCCCTACCTCAATGACTGGCTTCTGTGAGCCCCATTGAGGGAGCAACTAGAACTATCTCTATCAGCTACCCTGGATCTCTTTACACAAGTTGGGGTCACCATGAATTTCCCAAAATCCCAACTTGCCCCTTCACAACGTCTCCAGTTTATTGGAGCAGTGATGTATATGGTACAGGGTATAGCTCTCCTCCCTCTAGACAGGGTGGACACCTTGCAGAAATAGGCCCATTTAATGGCCTCTAGCAGGAAGGTATCAGCCAAGTTGATTCTTTGACTGCTGGGCCTTATGGTGGCAGCCATCCCCACAGTGCCTTTAGCCAGGCTCCACATGCGAATTTCACAATGAACACTCAGGGCACAGTGGGATCAGAGACTGGATGACCTGGACCAGATGGTCATGGTCTCCAATTTGATGCAGAGGGATCTCTTGTGATGGCAGGATCTCTCCAATCTCACCAAGGGGGTACCATTTCAGTCCCCTCCTCCCTCCCAGACTCTGACAACAGATGCTTTAGGGATGGGTTAGGGCACTCATCTTGGAGACCACAAAACAAAAGGCATGTGGTCCCATGCAGAACTTTCTCGTCACATAAATGAGTTGGAGATGAGGGTGGTGCTGTATGCTCTTCAGGCCTTTCAGCACCTGCTTCACAAGGGCACACTGTTAGTCCAATCAGACAACATGTAGGTAGTCTGGTATCTCAACAAGCAAGGAGGCACTTGCTCTTATCCCCTATGCAGGGAGGCGATGTGGGTTTGGAACTGGGCTGTTCTGCACCAAATTCACCTCACAGCTGTTCACGTGCTGGGCATGCAAAACGTTCTTGCAGACAGTCTCAGCTGCACCAGAGTAAGAGCCCACTAATGGGAGCTCAAGCAAGGGGTGGTTGACCACAGTTTTGACCAGTGGGGTCGGCCAGAACTGGATCTGTTCACCTCCCCATACAACGCAAAACTACCCAAGTTTTGCTCGTTTACTCAAGGGCATGGTGTTTTCTGGTGAGACACACTATGTCTTTGCTGGATGGGGAGGTTTTTATATGCCTTCCCTCCCTTTCCAGTTCTGTAGAGGGTTCTGTTCAAGTTTCAGGCAGAGGTTGTCCATGTGGTTCTGATCATCCCATTTTGGCCCCGTCAAGTTTGGTTTTTGCTCCTTCAGCAGCTAGCTGTGGAACCTCCGGTTCCCCTACCCCTCTGCACAGATCTTCTGACTCAGGATGAGGGTACACTGGTCCATCCAGGATTGAAATCCCTTCACCTTCACGTGTGGCACCTCAGGATGTAGCAGTTTCATGCTTTGGAATTTCCTCCAGGGGGGCGCAAGTCCTTGTAGAGACTAGAAAACCTTCTACGAGAACAACATATGCTATGACATGGAAACGTTTTTCCATGTGGGCCACCTCGAAGGGTTGGGACCCCTTTTCATGCCCCGTTCTGTCTGTCATGGAGTATCTCTTTCACCTGTATGATTTGGGCCTCAGTTACTTCTCTTTAAAGGTCCATGTGTCGGCTGTCTCTGCCTATCATTCATTGGTAGATGGTAGGACCGTGGCTCAACTGGAAGTTTATAAAACATTTTTGGTGGGAATTCTGCATCTCAGACCCCCGGTGCACAGTCCCATGTCACCTTGGCATCATAATTTTGTTTTAGAAAAATTGACTCTGCCTCCCTTTGAACCTACTGATTCCTGTGATATGCACTACTTGTCCTGGAAAGCGCTTTTCTTAGTGGCAGTTACTTCAACTCGAAGGATTTCAGAGCTTCAGGCCCTGATTTATAAGGAGCCTTATTTAATTTTTCATAGTGACCAGGTGGCTCTTTGTACCAACCCTAAGTTCTTATCCAAGGTGGTTTCTGAGTTTACTTTAAACCAGTTGATTCAACTTCCAGTGTATTACCCTGAGCATTCTAATTGGGGAGAAGCGATTCTTCATACTTTAGATGTACATAGAATCTTACACTATTACACTAACAGGACAGTCTGTCCGGAAAATGGATCAGCGTTTCGTTTCTTTTGCAAACTCCAAACAGTGTTTATTCAAATGGTTGGCAAACTGCATTGTTTTCTGTTACCAGAAGTATGGTAAAACCCTTCCGGGGGAGGTCAAGGGGCATTCCACCAGGAGTATGGCTGCCTCTACTGCTTGTTTCAGGAATGTGTCAGTCATTGACATTTGTGTCATGGCTACCTGGAGTTCAGTCCACACTTTCATAAAACATTACAGCCTGGACATTGCTTCTAGGCGCAGAGCAGGTTTTGGCCTAGCTGTGCTTCAGGTACTCCTGTCTTGATCTGTCTGCATTTAGCAGTTTTTCCTGTCCCTGTGTTTCAGCTTCTTCTGATTCACACTGCTTGGGACTCAGTCCTCAAGGTGATTACCTACTGCAAGAGCCCTCTCAAAGTAAGATAGTAAACTTACGTAAGAACTTACCATAACAGTAGCTCTTCAAGTGAGGTTCTTGCAGTAGTTAACCTTTTTCCCTCCCTCTATCCCCCAAATTTATTTGGGTTCTTGCTCTTTCTTTATGAGCTCATTCAGGGCTTCATCAGCCTCTGTTTCCTTTTCTCCTGTCGCTCCTCCTCAGTGGTCTCCAGTGGGAGAACTGGAAGGCGGGCATGGTGACCACCCAGTATATAGGGTCATGCTGACATCGGTCATGTGATGACGGGTGGGTGGTCCCCCATCAGACACTGCTGGCTAAAGTTTTCTGTGTGGTTCTGACACCAGGGGGCGCAGTCCTCAAGGTGATTACCTACTGCAAGAGCCTCTCTTGAAGATCTACTGTTACGGTAAGTTCTTATGTAACTGTACTTTCTTACAGTGGCTAAAGGAAAATCAAGAACCTTAGGCTTGCTTCCACTGTGGATTTGGAAACCGTGAATTTTTTAGATCTCGATCTTGGGAGTTCCAGGTGAAAAGGTCATTACAAAAATCTATCACTATCCTGCTACCACTTATTGCTGTATGCAATAAACACTCATCTAGCCCATTTGAAGGACTTTATACCATTTAGTCAATTACTTCTCACGTAGAGGAATTGCAGTGGGTTGGATGAGTTTGAACTCCAATCAGTAGAATGAAAGGTTTGTCACAGCTACAGAAGGATTTGGTACAGCCCAAGTAAATTCTGAGGCCATTCTTTGCATTCAGAGAGTGCAGGTGCTTCTCTTTCATGTTCTTGGGGTCATGGAAAAGGCAAGGTAATGTAATCTCCTGCTGCATATAAAAGGCAGTAGCTACTTTTGGAGTAAAGGAGGGCACTGTGGAAAAACAACAATTTTCTTATGGAGTACCAGGTAGGTTTCCTTGTGGGACAGTGCAATAATTTCCCCAATCCATCTTGCCAAGTAAAGGAGTAGCACCTTCAGGATAAGGAACCAGAGAGGAAACTTCAGCAAGAGATTCAAAAAGAGGAACCATCATGGCTTCTAGCACCAAATTTAGCTTTCAGGGAAGAGCAAGCAGCAGAATGGAGGAGAGATGTTTGTGGCATGCTTTAATGTGGCAGATGTCTGGATGTGAACCTAAGGGGTAGGAATCTACATACCCCCATCAGCAGAGTGCTACCACCTGAACCACAAGGGAGGTAACTGATAACCTCTTATCTAGAACCTGTTGGAGAAAATGCTAGACCTTGGACAGAGTGACAGCTGATGGTTTCATCTCCAAGGAGAAGACCAGGAGCAGATCATATCCGAGACCCTATTGTAGGTTTTATGCACAAAAGCCTTCCTGGAGTTTATCAGGGTATGAATCATGGCTTGGGAATATCCAGCCTTCTTGTATAATCTACATTCTGCAGCCAGGCCAATAAACTGAAACATTTGAGATCTTAGTGCAGGATTGGGCCCCAACAAAGGTCTCATCTGCAGAGGAGTAGAATCGGGTCACATAAGGCAGGGTGGATCAGTTCTGAATACCATGCTCATCGGGTCCACTTTGGTTCGATGAGAATCAAGGTTGAAACTCCCACTGTTACTTCCTTGGGATCTTTGGGATCACTGGCCCTGGGGTGGGGGTGGGGATGGGTTTGGGAGGTGGTACATGACAGTACATCAGGCCATGGTAGGGACAGCCTTTTCTTAGTGACTGGTTCTTGACTGGTTCTCTCAGAAACAGTTGAAGCATCTTGGGGACTTGGCGTTTGCCTTGGTGACCATGAGGTCTAGGAATGGAGTGCCTAACCATCAACAGGTCATATTGAAGCCCTCCTAATTGAGCTCCCACTCTCCAGATGAAGGATCTGATGACTGAGCCAGTCAGCCTGCATGGTCAGTGTCCTTGCAAGATAGTTCCTGATAAGAATAGGAGGTTCACGTCCACCCAGTCAAGAACCTTGTATGCCTCTGTCACCATTGCCTTGCTCCATGTGCCTCCTTACTTTCTGATATAGGCTACTTTCACAGCATTGCCTGATCATACTAGGACTTGTTTGTTCCAAATCTTTGTAGGAAAGCATTGCTCTGAATACCACCCTCATCTGGAGGATGTTGATTGGTAGCTTTCTCTTTAATAGAGTCCAAGTGCCCTGTGTTAATGCAGTGCAGAGAACTGCACACCACACCACCCCATCCCGTGAGGCTGTCTGTTGTCAGGGTGAGCCATTAAACATCCTTTAGGGAGACTTCCTTGGATAGGTTGTGATGTTGGGCCCACTAGGCAATGGGGGCCTTTACTTCTGGGGTTAACTAAATCTTATCAGTGAATGACACAGTTTAAATATTCCATAAGTGATGAAGCAGGAGCTGCATTGGACAAGAGTGTAGTCTGGCACCTTGTCTCTAGTCAAAGTTTGCTGCCATGAGGTCAATAATGTGAAGAATGCCTTTGGCTGTCTCTGCCAGTTTTCTTCCGAGTCTTTAAAATGTCTTTGTGAGTGAGTGACCTCTGTTCAGGCTTAGCACTGTCAAGACAGCTTCTGTGACAAATAGTACTCTCAGATGATGTAGGCACTGAGACAGCTGTAGTAAGCTTTTCTCATGGTTGACTATCCAACCAGGTAGTTGCATCATGTCAGTTACTGTTGCCGCTGCTGTCTGTGCCTCCTTGAGGGAATGTGCCTAGAGAAGCCAGACAGTAGGGATGAATCTGAAATCCTTTCTCTCACAGCTGTGCAACTGGATCAGCATTACTTTAATGAATACTTGGGGTGCCGTTAAGAATCCAAACAACAGGGATGTGTATTGGTAGTGCATGCCTTTGATGCTTTCCATTTGTTGAGGCTGCTCAAATCCAGTACAGCTTGCAACCCCTGTCTTCTGTGGGATGATGAAAAAGATGGTGTATACACCTAACCCCTGTTGCAAGGTCCGAACTGGCTGTATGGCTCCAATATCCCTGAAGTGCTGTATTGCATCTTTGTGGAGGGGTTGTGGGATAACAGATAGACCAGACACGGAACTTCAGGTTCAACATGCAATCTCTTTGTGATGTTTATTTAAAACACATGGGATAACCTTAAGCCATGGTATTTGAGACCTGTTTAATTGTTCACTAGAATCAAATGTGGTACCACAGGACTGGAGAACAGCACATGTAGTGCCCCTCCACAAAAGCAGTCCCAAGGATGACCCAGGGAAATACAGACCAGTCAGTCTGACCTCCATTGTGGGCAAGGTCATGGAGACCATACTAAAGGAAAGGTTGGTGGACTATCTAAAGGAGCATGGTCCCCAGGATGCGAGGCAGCATGAATTCATGGGGGGGGGAACATGTCAAACAAATCTTATTGACTTCTTTGTGTCACTAAGACAATAGATGGGCCAAGCGGTAGACATTCTCTATCTTGATTTCAGCAAAGTCTTTGACACTGTGCCCCACAAAAGGTTGATCAGGAAGTTGGTGGATCTTGAGGTTGGGGAAAAGATGGCCAGATGGGTGGAAAACTGGCTGAGGGACGGAACCCAGAGGGTGGTTGTGGGGGGGGGAGAGTTATCTGGCACCAGAGAGGTAACCAGCGGGGTCCTGGAGGGATCGGTGCTGGGGCCAGTGTTGTTCAATGTCTTCATCAGTGACATGGGGGATGGCATTAAGGGCAAAATGTGTCTATTTGTGGATGACACCAAGCTCTGCAGGAGAGTGGACAGAGCTGAAGGGATACAGGACCTACAAGAAGATCTGGAAAAGTTGGGGACGTGGTCCAGGATCTGGCAGCTTGGCTTCAATGCCAAGAAATGCAAAGTTATGCATATTGGAGCCAGGAGTCCCAGGACAGAGTACTACCTGGGTGGATTCCGAGTATCTGCATCAGAGGAGGAGAAGGACCTGGGAGTGATGATCACTAGTGACCTGAAGCACTCCACACAGTGCAAGAAAGAAGCAGTAAAGGCAAACAAGATGCTGGGATGCATATCTAGAGGGATCAGTAGTAGGAGAGAGAAGGTTATAATGCCCTTGTACAGGTCACTGGTAAGGCCGCATCTAGAGTATGGAGTTCAGTACTGGATCCCACACCTCAAAAAGGAATTTATTAACCTGCTGGAGAAGGTCCAGATGAGGGCTACAAAGATGATAGCGGGTCAGCAGGGTAAGGCATATGAGGAGAGGTTGAGAGCATTGAACATGTACTCCCTGGAAGACAGGAGAGAGAGAGGGGACATGATTGGGACTTTCAAGCACTTGAAAGGGATAAATAAGGTTGATAAGCAGAATCTCTTTAAGCTGAGTGGCAATCATAACACATGGGGGCACAGTCTTAAGCTGGAGGGTGGTAGGTTTAGGAGGGAGGTCAGGAAGCACTTCTTCACAGAGAGGGTGGTGGACACTTGGAATGTGCTGCCGGAAGAGGTAATTTCATTGAAGACAGTGGGCAACTTTAGGAGATGCTGGGATAGACATAGGGGGAAAGTAAGTATCATGGGTAGGGAGGATGGGAAAGGAGGGCAGAGACATTAGCTCAAGCTGTGGACCCTGCAATATGAGCAGACTTGATAGCTCAAATGGCCTTCTTCTGCTGGCTTCTTCGTATGTTCATATGTATAACCCTTGATCAATACATCAGTTTGCAGCAACGGACTATGCATGTCCTTCCTCTGCACTTAGTCAGCACCTACCGACCACTGATCTATCTTTCCTGTGGAAATGAATTATCCCCTATGTTGATCTTGTGTGTTTGGGTGATGGGGAGCCCAAATAAAAACAAAAACAAAACAAGCTAAAGACAAAGAACCTCAGTGCAAAAGCACTGAAGCAAGGGTCCCCCAAACGGCATTGGCAATAAAGCCAAGTTTCAAAGAAATACAGAATCACACATACCCCCATAACACAAAGCTTCATGGGATGTATATGCAAATCTCCATGAAATTTTAGGCTGGTTCAACTTCAAGCAGGAATGCATGATGGCAATAATTATTTTAGCATGCTACACTTTATTTCTGACTGCACTTAATAACAATAGTTTAAATCACAGCAGTTTATTTTAATCTAGTACTCTAATTATATCAAAGCCCTTCCCTTGCAGGATTTGAAGGGCACTGTTTTCAAACTACATAAAGTTTCATTTTATAAAGCACCTTGCACTTCATTAATGCACTGCCAACACTTTATGTCTGAAAGTACCTTAAGCACTTTATCTTTCTTCATATAACACACATGTAGTTCTTTATTAAACAGCAAGTAAGCTTGCATTTTATGAAGGTATACATATTTATTCAGATTCCAGCTTTCTTCCTATATACAGTCAGCTACTGTATTTGCTTATAGCCATACCTGTTATTTCCTTAAAAAGGCACATGACTTCTGGTGAGAGACAGAATGGTGAATAAGAAACAAAGAAAGGAAGAAAAGAAATTTAGGGAGGATACAAAAAGACTGCCATAGGTGGCCAACTTACTGCACTGTTAGAAAAAGAACAGGATAGTTTTCTAGAGGTACTGTTGCAACAGATGGTACAGAAGGAAGGGGAGAAGATAGAAATATGTCCCTAACTGCTACACAAATTTCCTGGGTAAAGCACAGCTCTACCACAGTCCTACATTCTTTGTTGTTTGACAGGGTCACTAGACACTGGAGACTGAAGAAAAAAGTGCCAGGCTGGAGTGTGTAGAAACTCAGTGGAGTAGCCTTTGGGAACAACTTCTAATACCCACCAGTCTGTGGTGGTCATCACCCACTGAGCCACAAATTGCAACAGTCTTGCCCTGAGATTGGGGGCAGACCAGGGGTGAGCCATATCTCAGTATGCTTGAATCTCCTTGTGGTCTCATATGTCTCTGTGTTTGCTTCTGTCTCAATTCCTGCCTCCTCTGCTACCTTCCCAGGGAAATATTTCATTGATGGCACTGCCTTGTGTTGCAAAAGGAATGGCATCCTGCTGTTATTTGTCTTGGGACAGAGCCAGCTTGAAGTCAGAGATGTGTTTGATGAAGGCTTCCAATGCTGGTCTGAAGAGCAGGTCTCCTTGATAAGGTATGTGTAGTAGGGAAGCTTTCAATGATTTGTCAGTTGCTCACAGCCTAAGGCAATGTGCCTGTCTGACCAGCAGCGAATATAGGGATTGTTTGGTGATGATCTGTAAGATATTATAAGATGCATCCACAAGGAAGGCAATGCCCCAGGACAGGAGAGTTATTTTAGCTGAGATATCAGAACCTGTAGGTAGATCAAAGAAGACATCTATGAGCCAGTAGGCCATGGCTCTGGAGATATATATGCTAATGTCAAGGTTGCCCACATGACCACACCTACAATTAAGGAACATAGCTTACCTATACAAGACTAATATAGTTTCTATCCCCAGAAATTCTTCAGTATGATTAAGTATAGCAGTCAGCCTCCTATGTTGAACTGCCTCAGAGAGAAATGGGACTTATGCAAATGATGGAACATCCATTGGCTCATGCCAGCATTCAAACTGCTGCCCTTCCCAACTGCTGTGTTCTATAACACTCAGATTTCGTTCTCCGCCTGTCTAGTAAGATGCCTTGGAGAATGCTCCTCGGCATGACTGAATTTACATTTATTTTCCGTGGAAAAAGTAAACTGCTTCATTTATACTTTGTCTGCTTACTCTTATTTTAGGTTTTATATAATTTGGCGCTAGTTTTAGTGTAATTTTTCTTTACTTCTCAGTTCCTCAACGGTTCGAGGAATCAACGATTTCGCTTTATTTCTTTTAACTTTATTTACTTTTACAGTAAAAAGAACTTAAGCCAGACCCCCTTCTATAATTTCTGTGGTCTCGGTTTATTTCTGTCAAACTTGCGTTTTTTTCCAGGCTGGAAACCGACCGCTCCACTCCGTGAGTTGACAAGAACCAAACTTGGCTCTTTTAAATCCCTAAAATTCAGTTCAGGAACCTAGCTTAAGTTCACATATTTCTGTATTTGAATATAGTGGTTATGTCCGATATGCCAAAAAAGAAAACGGGGCCTATTGGGTTTAAAAATTGTCTTAAGTGTGGGGAGGTAATTGCAAAAGCTGATAAGCACAACTTGTGCTAATTTTGTTTAGGTGCATCTCATTTTCAGTCAAATTGTGAGATTTGCAAGACCTTCCCAACTAAAACCATAGAAAAATGTTTGGAACGTTTTAAAAAGATGACCACTCCTTCGGTTCCAGGTGATCAGATGGCGGATCAACTGATCCCTTCTTCTAATAAAAAGGAGAAGCCTAAAGAGCCACGTCTGACAAAGGTGAGTCTTCTAAGCCTAAGTGATCTGGGGAACCAGATGGTGACCCAGTTCCAGCTAAGAAAAAACCAAAACACACTGAACCTCCTGCTGAAAAAGTGAAGGAGCTCCTGGTGAATAAACCGGGCATGCCTATAGCTGAAGCAGTTGCTCAGGCTTTGCAGGTGCTATAACCCTTGCATACTGCAGCTTCTCAGGGCCTGTTACTGGTTCCAGTGCAACTGGTACCAGTAAACCCAATGGTTACAGTGTTGGTTCCGACCACAGTTCCTTCAACGGTTCCGTGCTCAGTTTCACAAGCCCAGGATCCCTCATATGAAGAATATGAGGAGGAGGAGGATGAACCGATAGAACTGAAGATTTCTCTGGATGAGGAGTTTGATTCCCCTCCTAGGCTACCAGAGGATTACCCCTTCCCCAAAGAGGGAAAGGGTTCTATTCAAGATACTTCCTAACCTTAAAGAAAAATGGGGAGTGATGACCCATTTTAGACTTAGGAGCTCTGAACAAGCACTTAGCAAGGCCAAAGTTCAGAATGGTGACCTTGGCAATGAACCTTCCCACTCTTCAGCAAGGAGACTTGCTGGCATCACTGGATCTGAAGGATGCCTACTTTTACATTCCATTCAGGGAATCCCACAGAAAATATCTCAGGTTCAGAGTACCTTCAGGACATTATCAGTTCACAGCCCTGCCATTCGGCCTAACCTCCACTCCCAGGGCATTCACAAAGTGCTTGGCAGTGGTGGTGGCACATCTGAGATGGTAGAACATCAAGTATTCCCCTACCTGGATGACTGGCTAGTCACAGAACAGTCACCACAGCAGGTAAAAGATGCTTTCAAGTTCACCTAGGGCACCTTAAAGTCCCTGGAATTTCTGATCAGTGCCCAGAAATCAGTACTTCAGCCTGTTCAGGTACAACATTTTATAAGGACAGAGTTAAATACCCTAAAGGGGAGTGCCTTCCTCCCTCAGAACAGAGTAGACAGCATCTTGCAGACTGCAGGATCATTCAGTCTCAACAACTCAAGACCTGCAAGGCATTTCCTACAGTTACTGGTCCATATGGCTGCAGCAACAGGAACAGTCCAAGGTTCCTGATTTCAGATGAGGGTCATCCAATTCCACCTCAGAACACGCTAGTGCCAAAGGAGGGATTCTCTCACAAAGCTGGTGCCAGTGTCAAAGACCCTGTTGCAGGCTCTGCAATAGTGGCAAGATAGAAGCAACCTCAGAGAGGGAGTTGCATTCAAGGAGGAATCCCCCATGCTGGTACTCACAACAGATGTCTCCTGTCATGAATCCACTTCTGGGGGCTGGGTCCACTGAGCTCACAGTGCCCACCCCTAAGTGCAATCCATGACAGGGGAAACAGGAATACCCTCCCTGTGTTCTTCTAGAGTGCTTGCTGAGTTCACAACTGAACACTCGCCACAAGGACCCAGGGCTTCCTCTCCAATCTGGGTAAGGGTAAAATACAGTCTCGAGTCTGTAGCCAGGTAAGAACCCTCCTGGGTTGCTGCACTGAGGGAAGGACCCAGGTGTTCCAAGCTCTTTGGGGCTGTCCTCATAACCCTGATAGTTAATTCTTCCCCAGCTGGTGCAGGAACCTAGTTCAAACTCCACAGATCCCCCCAAAACCCTGTGTATTTCCCCTACTTAGGCACTCAGATTCCCTTCCAGGATCCTAGTCTTTGGTGGCGATGGTGGCACCTTAGCATTAAACATGCTGTCAAATTGAATCAATTTTCCCACCTTCACACACACAACAAAATTACTTTTAGGAAGTTATTAGAAGCAAGTGGTTTTACTAGTACTTAGAGGGAAACACTGGAAAAGGCACTGCTTTACCCAAGCGCTACAAAAATGCCTGATTAGTGCTTTCAGACAGCAACATTTTTTTTAAATTACCTCTGATTGCTTTTTTAGTAGTTTAAACAGTGGCCTTCAACTTTTACTTTCTGTTGCTGGCAGCCACCATCTCATGAGCGGCAGAGAGCTTCCTGAGCTTTCTTTATGCTAATATGTCCTGCCAACCAATAGCAGAGGTCAAACAGACATATTAGCATACAGTGAGCTCAGGAATCTCACTGCTGCTCATGAGATGGTGGCTACTAGCAACACAAAGTGGAAGTTGTGGGTAGTTGTTTTAAATCATTAAAAAAAGTTGTTACCATCTGAAAGCACTAATTGAGAGTTTGTGTATGGTCTGAGGAAAGCAGTGTCTTTTCCAGTGTTTTCCTTTAAATAATCATCATACTAGACTTGCAAACAAAAGATTCAGAAATTTGGTTACAGAATAACAAAAAAGTTGGACAAAATACATACAAACGCACTGTGAAATTTAGCTGTCTTGTTTCTACCTTGTCTGTGGAGAATCAAAAGTCCAGAAAATAAATGAAGTCTTCAAAGTCCCAGTTCTTCTTGCAGCCACTTGTCCTCAGTGTATGCTTGGCAGTCTGACTCTATGTGTCAGGAAAACTGTGTTCTGCAAAATGCCCTGAGTTTCTGTTTTGAGGGGCCTTAAATACCCCGGTCCTGAAATCTGTAAAACTGTCCTTCAAATTAGCTAGTGACCTTATGTTTAGGCCATCAGTGGTCTGTCTTGCTCTTTCCCAAAATATTATTTAGATTTCCTCACCACACCAACTTCCTGGCTGGCCTGATACAGTATCCCCTGACCTCTTTTAAATGGAGATGAATTATGGCAGTTGAAGTGTATTCACAATAGACTTCCAGATCCTGTTCTCAAAGTATTTTTTCCTTGAAGTGTAAAAGTTTATGACAGCAAGATAGTTTCTCCTGTCTCTTGTCCTTCTGGACTTGTCTCCTTTGATCAGTTTACCAGGAAATACCAATTTCCCCCCTTTGAAATGTAAAAGGTTATTAGTGGAGGAGATGGCTCATAGGAAATTTTCAATACCCCATTGAAATTCAGCCCATTTATCTCTAGCAGGCCTTGTCTCAGGCAAAGAAGATTGTCAGACATTTACAATATACAGTCTCTCTTCTCAAGTACCCTTTAAAAAAACATGGGCATCCTTCTGGTAAACCTGAAATCCTGGCCTTTTTGGGAATTTAAACATAAAACTTTTAGAGAAATATGACAGTAATATGTCTGCAATATGACTGAGTGGCCAAATTGCCACACCTCGTTCCTATGGTGGGGGCACATCTGAAAGAGCACAAAGTGCCTGGCACTTGGTCCCCTGCAGAGTCACTCTTGCACATAAACCTGTTAGAGCTCAGAGCAGTGTTCCTGGCCCTGCAATCCTTTGCATCCTTGGTAAGGGGCAATGTGGTACAGGTCAGAATAGACAATACCACTACAATGTACTACATCAACAAGCAAGGAGGGACAAGGTCAAACTTGCTGTGTGCAGAGGCAATGAAAGTCTGGAGCCTAGTGTACTCCTTACTGGTGTCCCTTTTAGCCACTCACCTTCCGGGGAAGGTCAACACCCTGGCAGATGCGCTCAGCAGAATCAACCAGAACCACCACAAGTGGCCTCTCAACAGACAGGTACTGGAGGTGGTATTTCAAAGGTGGGGCGAACCATCGGTTACCCCAGTTCTGCTGCAGGCTACTAGCAAAGGGCACTGTGCCCATGGATGCATTGGTGCTGGACTGGTCAGGGAGGAGCCTGCATTCATTTCCTCCATTCCCTTTGTAGCTCAGGGTCCTGATCAATCTCAGGTCCCAACCAGCTACAGTGATTCTGATAGCTCCAGATTGGGCCAGGCAACAGTGGTACTCACTATTGCTCTCCCTGTCAGTTGTCCAAACCATGCACCTCCCTCAGAGGCACAATCTCCTGACCTCCTCACAGGGGAGAATTCTGTATCCAAACCTGAGGTCTCTTAGACTCAGAGCATGGCTCTTCAGGACCTAGAATATTCTAACCTACACCTTTCTGAAGGTGTCCTTAGAGTTCTCAGGGGCTCTAGGAAGCCTTCAACCAAGAAAATCTATGCTTCCAAATGGAAGAGGTTTTCTATATGATGTAATACTAATGACATAGTACCTTCCCTGGCAGGGTTACCAGTCCTCTTGGACTATCTCACCTACCTGCATTTGCTGAACCTACAGCCCACTACCCTTAAGGTCTACCCGGCATCAGTCTTAACCTATCTCTTGGCATGCAAGGGTGTCTCACTGGCTGCTAACTCTATTTTCAAAAAATTCTTTAAGGGGTTAGCTCACTTGCACCCTCCCCATAGGGTGCTGATGCCATTTTGGGACCTCAATATCTGTATTGCCAAGCTCATGAAATTTCCATTTGAGTCCATGGCTACAGCACACCTGAAGTTTGTAATTTGGAAAGCAATCTTCCTGGTGGCTATTACCTCAGCCAGATGGATTAGTGAGCTACAAGCCCTGTGCATAGAGCAGAACTACATCTCCTTCCACAGAGATAAAGTGGTCCTGAGGACCAATAGGAAATTCCTCCCGAAAGTAGTCTGATTTCCACCTGAACCAGTCAGTCACCTTGCTAATCTTCTTCACTGAACACTCTAGTTCAGGGGTATGCAGGCTGCATAGCCTGGATGTCAAGAGAGCTCTCAGTTACTATCTTGACTACATCAAGGCCCACAGGCAGAACAGACAGCGGCTGTTCCTGACCTATGAGGATGTGGAAAGGGAGAACCAGCTTCTAAAAGAACCATTTACATACTAACATACTAAAATGCCAGCAGAATAGGCCTAATGGTCTTTCGTGTCTGCTCATTTGGTCAGCCCCCACCCTAGGTGCTGACCTTGCTGTCCCCCTCACCTTCTCTGGTTTCTCCCTTCCCAGTTCCGGATATTCTTGCTGCATTGGATTTTGCTTCCTGAACCCTTCCCCTGTACCTGTCCCACCCCCTCTTGAACCCCTCCACTGTCTCTGCCTCCACCAACCCCCTAGGTAGTGCATTCCATGGCTCTACCACCCTCTCAGTGAAGTAGCACCTCCTCCTTTCTCCCTGAATCTTCCCCCTCAGCTTCCTCATGCCCTCTAGTGCCCCTCCTTCCTTTGAAGCACCCTCACTGTTCCTCCCCTATTTACCCTCTTCATGTACCTGAAGACCTCTATCATGTCCCCCGGTCCCTTCTCTCCTCCAAAGTGTACATATTTAGCTCTTGAGCTCTCTCCTCCATAGGTCCTGTCCCCCAAGCCCCAAATCATTTTGGTTGCCTCCTCTGGACCCTCTCCAGGAGGTTAATGTCCCTCTTTAAGTGCGGCCTCCAGGACTGCACTAGTACTCCAGGTGCGGCCTCACCAAGCAGTTATACAGAGGAGTATCACTTCCTCCTTCTGAGGTGATCCCCTAGCGATGTATCCCAGCATCCTGTTGGCCTTGGCTGCCCTCCTACAAGTCTCAGAGTTGTTCATCTTGACATCCACCACCACCCCAGGTCCCTCTCAGACATTGAGACTTGTAGTATTCCCCCCAGGGTGTACACTTGGCCTGGGTTTCTGGCCCCAGGTGGAGTACCTTGCATTTCCTGCATTAAACCTCAGCTTCCACTTTCTAGACCATCTTTCCAGAGCCTCCAGGTCCCCTGCAGGGCCACCCTCCCTCCTCCCCATCCACCACGCCCCCAGTTTGAGTCATCTGCAAAGAGACTCATCTCACTCCTGATTCCTGTCCTTATGTCAGATCGTGGCGTTGAACAGAAGGGCCCAGGACTGATCCTGTGGGACCCCACTAATGACCCTCCTTGGGAAGAGACTATCCCACCAACTCGACCCTCTGGGTCGGTCCTGGAGCCAATTGCCTATCCATCGGATCATCTGGTTTCCCACCCCATTTCTCCTAGTTTATCCAACAGGCCCACATGAGGAACAGAGTCAAATGCCTTGCTGAAGTCTAGAAAGAGGACATCCACTGGTCTACCCAGGTCCAAGGCACTTGTCACCCAGTCATAGAACTCCACCAGGTTTGTCTGACACGATTTCCCCGGGATGAATCCATGCTGTCTATCGTCCAGGCACCCTGACTTATCCAGGTCCCCCCCTAGCCTCTCCTTGACAATGCCCTCCATCACCTTGCCCACCACTGATGTCAGGCTGACAGGCATGTAGTTCCTTGCCACCTCCCTTGATCCCCCCTTGTGGATAGGCACTACATGCGCCACCTTCCAGTCTTGGGGCACCCACCCTGTCCTCAGAGAGTTGGTGAAAAGCTCTGCCAGGGGTTTTGCCAGGACATCTGCAAGTTCCTTCAGCACTCTAGGATACAATTTATCCAGCCCGGTGCTTTCTCCGTCTTAAAGGGGCTGAGGGCTTCTCACTCTCTCTGCTGTGATTTCACTTCCAGTACCTCTTCTCCTCTTAGCCCTCCCCACCTGCCAGTGATGCCCCTCTCCCCAGACCTGCCGATTGGTAGGGACCCCCTCCTCATTATCTCTGTCTCCTCCCATGTATGATGCAGCATCCCCATTTTCCCTGGTGAAAACTGAGGTGAAGTACTCATTTAGTACCTCGGCCTGCTCCTCTGGGTCTTGTGCCCATCTCTTCCCTGATTTAATCCTGCTAATCTGCCCCTTCACCCTTCGTCTTTCCCCAATGTATCTAAAGAACCCCTTTTTCCCTCTCCTAATTTCCCTGGCCAGGTTCTGCTCCTTCCTTGCCTTAGCCACCCTCACCACTCTAGTGGCCCTTCTAGCCATCAGCTTATACTCCCCTCGATCCCTTTCACTCCTTGAGCACTTGAATTTCTTATAGGCTGCTTTCTTTCCCCGCACCACCTCCTGGACCTCCCTGGTCCACCAACAGGGGTTTTGGGCCCTACCGCATTTTCGTCTTACTCTTGCACAGGTGCTGGTAGCATCCTGCACCCCTCTCCTGATGATTTCCCACCTACTATCAGCATCCATGTCTGACCCAATCCCATCCAAATGCTCCTTAAGGATCCTTCCCATTTCCTTAAAATCCACCCTCCTGAAGTCAGTTACTTCCGTCTTTGTGCAGCCTTCTACCCCTCCTAGGTCCAGGCAGAACCAGACCATGGCATGGTCACTGCCCGTAATGGGTCCCTTACCTCCAGGCCCCAATCTGGTCACTGTCTGCCAGGACCACATCCAGTACCCATGCCTCCTGGTCGGTTCCCTCACCTGCTGAGTTAGGAGCAGCGTCTTGAAAGACATCCAACAACCTCTGTTCCCTGGTCACAGAGGATGTCATAGATCTCCCAGTCTGTTCCTGGCATGTTTAAGTCCCCCAACACCACCACCGTTCCTCTGCCCAGTCTGCAGTGTCTCCTAACATCTGCCACCAGACTGTCCTCCAGCTCCTCCGACAGGGCAGGGGGTCTATACACCACTCCTATTTTTACTCTCTTGCCCCCCCTTGTTATCAAGGTGACCCAAATCGCCTCCATGGTTCCCTCTGCCTCCTCTACTCCCCCTATGCCAATGCAGTTTTTGACTATCATTGCTACCCCTCCTCCCCTTCCCTCCCCCCTGTCCTTCCTGAACATAGTGTAACCCTCCAGGTTCAGGTCCCAGTCATGTCTTGCAGTGGCCCAAGTCTCAGTGACCGCTGCCACATCCACTGCTCCCTCAGTTAACATCACCTGGAGCTCAGGCATTTTATTTCCCAAGCTCCTGGCATTTAGCAGGACTACCTTCCACCTTTTCCTATAGTTCCATTTCCCTGCTCGTGTTCCTTGGGGATTCTGTTTCTTCTGGTCTGCACTTTGCCAGTTGGTCTTTTCCTGCAATCCTCCTGGTCCCCAGGGGGTGGAGACAGAGTCCCTCCTTTATCGGCATCCCTTGATTGCCTTTTCTCCCCATCCCCCCTTCACAAGTTTAAACCCCACTTTTCACCAATGAACTCCTCTATTTTCAACTTAAGGATTCCCTCCTCCAAATTGAGATGTAGTCTATCTCTAGCATACAGCTCCTTATCCTCCCAGGTCTCCCCCAATCCCCATCAACCCCATACCTCTGGCCTCCACACCACTCCCTGAGCCACTGGTTTATCTCCTAATTTTTCTTTTGTGTTCCACCTAGCCCTTGGCACTGGCAGGATTTCTGAGAAGGAAACTGTGCATCCTATGTCATGACAGATCCTGGCGAGCTCCCTAAATCTTGCCTGTATCTCTAGCTCGCTATTTCCCTCAATGTCATTTGTGCCCAGGTGGACCAGTATGTCTGGGGAACCCCCAGTCCTTTGCCAGCTGATATACCTCGTGTGTAGCCCTGTGCACCGTTAGTCCAGGGAAGCATCTTGTTCTAACTGGCCAGGCTTCTCCCTCCCTATCCCATTTGATACCCTGATCATAGAACCCTCAGCAGGAGCACTCTGACACTCCTTTTCCTCCATTCCCCTTCCATGTCCCTCATCCTTTCTACCGGCCCTTCCACCCAGCTGGCTCCTTGTTCCTCCCCCTATCTGTGTGCCACATGCCACCCGCTCCTTATTTATCATGGCCACTCCCTCCCCTCCAATCCTATGCCTCTCCTCTCCTCCTGAGTATCCTTCTGTACCTTGTTAATTCCCCCTCACTGCTCACAACTGGTCCTTCTCCCCCATCTGCTAAACTAGCCTGGCTCATCTTCCCTTCCTTCCTGTCTCCATTTAGTTCCTCCTTGCTCGTCATTGCCCTGGCCTACCCCTCAGCTCTCTTTACTGAATCCTCCTTGTACTTCTGGTCCTTCTTACCTTTCCTCCCAACTGGTCCTTCTCCTTGCGCTTTCCTCCCTCTTCCCCTGCCCTCCTGCTCCGTTCACTGCTCCCCATTCTCCTGCATTCCAGGTCCCCCTGTTCTTCCTACTATCTGGCCTCTGCCTCCTGCCCCCCACTCCCACACCCTTTCCGTCTCTAACCACCTCTGTCGTGGCTACATCCCCCCCTCATCCTTGAGCAGAAGAAAAGGAATTAAGCGGTTACTAAGTATAAGGTCCCAGTCCACCTCCCTGCCTTGCTTCCTTCTGTCCACACTGGCTATCCGCCTACTTCCCTGAGAATGTTGTCCCTCCGTCCCCCCTTTGTGAGGGTCCCCAGTTACCTGCCTGCTTCCTTGGTAGTGTCCTTTGAGCCCCCTCTGCCAGGGTCCCTATGTGACCCCTGAGTATTCTCCTGCACTCCTTTTCCCTATACCCCTCCCCAGTGCTTGGTGCAACCCTGTGGGAGATTTCCAGCCCCCTTCCCCAACCATACCACCCCCTTCCCCAGCTTTCTCCTCATCCCCGCAACCTCCTCCCTAAGCTGTGCTAGCTGGTAGCACACTGGGCAACCACCAAACTTCCAAGCCCAGTCCAGTATCATGGCTGCAACACACCCTGTGCACCCCACCACCCTCCCAAAGATGCCGACCCTAATGATGTGTGGTTCCATCCCCTTTCAAATAGGTTTCCTTGGGTGAGCCACCAGGTTCCCCCTATTCCAAGATCCCCTACTGCCTAATCAGGTCACCCACTAATCCTAGAGACAGTCCCACTGTACACCAGTAACTCTGTTACTAGGTGCAGTACAACACATTAAACATGTAAGGAAAATAAACAACTCCCTAAGCTCCTCTCTCCTGGCCTTTAAATTCAACCCCAGTGGCTAGAACTACATGAGCTGCACCAGCAGCCTTTTCCTCCAATTGCAGGGAAGGTCTTCCCTATAAATTTGCAGACTTCTGGGGAGGGAGGGTGGGGAGGGTGGGTCTTGGGCAGACACCTGACAAAGAGAGTGTATCAGCCCTGTGTCTCCCCTCCAAGCCCTGCCGCTAAAGAACCAGGCCCAAGCAAATCCCACCAAACAGGTTTTAAATCAGAAGAAATAGGCCTCTACCAGTGCAGCCTGTTACAAAGTGAAACATCCACAAAAACAGCCCCACTTACAGCCACTAAATCAGTTTACAAACATCCAGGATCCCCCAGAACAATACCCTGCTAGCCCCTTAGAAGCAAGAAAGAAAAGAACCTACCAAGTAAAATCCACAAGAACCATGTGAAAACAGCAGCAGCTACTGTCCTGGAACACAACTGATCCTGCCCCCTTCCAGTTCTTTCACACTGGATAGTGGCATGTATCCAGTTCTGCTACAGTAAAGCTGGTAAGGAGCTCCCAGTAGGCCTGAGGGCACATTCCACAAGGGGGACAGCTGCTACAATAGCAGCTGCCATTGATATTCCTCTGCTGGAAATCTGTAAAGCAGCTATATGCAGAACAGTACCCACCTTTACAAAGCACTACAGTCTGACACTCAGTCCAGAAGTGATGCCAGGTTTGGCACAGCAGTGTTGCAGAGCCTGTTTCCTAAATGAGGTTCTGTGCCCTCCTCCAAAGGTATTGCTTTGTAGTCTGCTATAGTTAATCATATTGAAGAATTCCTGGGGTTAGAAGAATAAATTACTCACTGTAGTAATCTTGTTTCTTCCAAGGTATTCTTCAATATGATTAACTCTCCCACCCTACCTCCCCTTCCAGAACCAGTTGGCCTCTGCGTCACAGCTGAATTCTCTGTTTGTCAGGATGGTCATATACTGGTTATGTTAAAGTTTTAAAGCCAGATGGCTTGCTGTTCCCTCTTGTTGGTCCTATCTGACTTTGATATGGGGCATGTTAAAGGGGAATTCATTATTTAATTATTATTATTGTTATCATTATAAGAATAGCTTAGTTAGGGTTTCTAACCCTACAGGCTGTCATGAATCTGAGCATTCTAGAATGCAGCAGTTGGTAAGGGCAGCAGTTTGAATGGTACCACAAGCCAATGGATGTTCCATTATTTGCATAAGTTCCATTTCTCTCAAAGGCAGTTCAACACAGGAGGATGACAGCTATAGTTAATCATATTTAAAAATACCTTGGAAGAAACAAGATTACTGCAGTGAGTAATTTTTTCTTATCTATACCAGATGCTGGATGCTGCATATGACCTCTTCATAATGGTTTCCAATTTACTGTTAAGTGAGACTTTGATGACAGCCGCCCCAGATACTGGTATGGTAGTCATCTTAATATTCACTTGATTTAGGCCCATCCTCCTTTGGGATAGCATCCCAGGATTTGATGGCATGGAACATGTATACCTGGCGAATTGTATGGCCAATGCCTTTCGGTCAGCTTGAACCCATTCCTGTGCAATAATTTCCTTTACCTGTCACGTACTAGGAAGGCTGTGTCCCTCTTGTTGACATTTTAAGCAGGTTCATCATTTTCTTAAAGGCCTACTGCTGGTCCTCCTCCAGGTCTAATGTAACGCAGGTTTGCTTCATTAGAGTAGAGAGCTTTTCCCCAAGGAAAGTTCTTGCCTGACAAGTAGTCCTTGTGTTTCTCATCAGAGAAGTGCCATTTACCAAGTCCAGTTCCCTATTATCTTCATCAGAATGGCACAATGGATGGCCCCTCCAGGTCTGTGTAGCTCCTGTGGGTGGGGTACACCACATTAAGAGGATGTGTGAGGGGGCGGGAGAGGCATCTGGGTTGGATATTTTCTTTTGTTTGCATTCTGCTCTGCCAATCTCCCCATAAAGAGGCTCACAGCATTGGTTACATTTTTGAAGAAGGATGCCATCTCTTGTGGTCTCAGTCCTGGATAGGTCCTCTAAGTGCACTTCATGCCTCCCAAGATGGCACCACCATGAGTAGCACATCTGAAAAAGCCACAGAACCCCCCTCCCCCTGAGACTTTGCTCTCCACACTGGGGCTCTTCCTCTCCCTCAGGCCACTTTACCCACCTGGTTGAACTCATTGACATACCGGAGAAAAGAAGGTGCCTTTTAGGCACAAAGGGAGCACAGGCTACAGCAGCCCAGCCAGGCACTGCAGCCCTGGATCTCCTGTATCAGATAAAGGCTGCCACTGATCCAATAATCTCCAAAATGTGTAGGTGCCCTCTGAGCCACAGCAATCCAGAAAATGTAGGAGAACTATGATAAATCGGAGAAAAATTAACATAAAGTTGCAAAAAATTCCCTGTTGAGCAGGGAGCTGTCTATCAGCTAACTAGGAAAGATGGAAAGAGTGAGGGTGATGGGATGGGGGATGTTCTTATAGACCACTGAGACCCATTAGTTTCAGTAACCTTGAAGGAACCTAAAAAAAAAAAAATTTAAAAATAACTCTTTATCCCCCCCGGCTGCTGGAGGTCTGAATCCAAGCATGGAGGAAGGAGACTACTGAAGACTACAGGAAGTTCCTGTCCCAGAACAGGAAGGGTGAGAGTTGTAAGGGCACATAGGCAGTAGGAAAGTAAGTGTAAAAATACATAGAGGGAGGAGACAATAAGCATACAAAGCAACAGGAGAGGGGACACAAAATAAGTCAAGATGGGAGTAGTGCAGTGCAATGGCTGTGGAGCAGCAGTGTTTCGGGAGACATTCTGGAGGCTGCGATGCTGCTCTGTTTGCAGGAACCTCTCTGGTCTGAGGGAGGAAGTTGCCTGTCTCCAGGCTGACCTGGCTAGGATTCGTGAAACCTCTTCCCCCACCAAGGGACCACCAGGGCCACCACCGTTACCTCAGAGGTTGCCAAGAAAGAGGAGTGGTTGGACCAAGGTGGGCTCAGGGAGGGAGAGGGTGGTGGAACAGTGTTGCATCCCTCCAGTTGTAGCTCTCCACAATTCATATGCTGTTCTGGCAAAGATCAGTTCCTCTACGGAGGCACCTGCAGTGGAGACCAAGGAGGATGTTGGGAACCTCCACAAAGAAGACCCACAGGAGGGTGGCACAAGACCCCGCAGGGGAAGGAAACAACTCCTGGTGGGGGACTTAGTGATTAGGGGGGTAGACATGGGGGAGGAAGGGGATAGGGAGGTAAGATGCCTGCCTGGTGCCAGAGCTTGGAGGGACAGGAAGCGAATCCTCAGGATCACGGGAGCAGCTGCATGAGGGAGGGAGCTGGATGTCATTGTCCACCTAGGGGCAAATGGCCTGGCTGTAAATGGGATCAGAGCGGTGCAATAGGAATTTGTGGAGTTGGGGAGGGACCGCAGACAAGTAGCATGTACGGTAACCTTCTTGGAGGTGCTGCCTATCTATGGCAAGGATGATGCCAGGGTATTCCACACCATGGGATTCAATGAATGGTTGAAAAACTGGTGTGGAGCTCAGAGTTTTGGTTTGACTGGGGAGTCACCTGGAGGGATGCAGGCTTATACTGGTGTGAAGGTCTTCATCTGTTCAGGGGGGATCCAGGATCCTAGGTGACAGGTTTAAATGCTTCATTGGCAAGCATTTAAACTAGCCAAGGGGGAAGGCACTGAAAAGGAGCAGGGAAATCCCAGCCTCCCCCCACAAAGCACAGTAGTTAGAGAGGTAAACACCAAGGCAGAGAAGTCAGTAGGGAGCAGGACAGGGATAAATGCAGAAAAAGGTGTTAAGGACAGGGATGGGGCTAAAAGGGGTAAGACCATGAAAAATAAATGGAAGGTGATGAGTACCAATGCCCACAGTCTGTGCAACAAGCTCCCTGAACTAGTGGCCTTGATGAAAGAGGGATGCCTGGATATTGTGGCAGTCACTGAAACATGGTACACAAAGAACCATGAGTGGGAAGTCAACATACCAGGATACACAGTCTACAGGAGGGACAGGGTGGGTAAAAGACCAGGAGGAGTAGCTGTCTATATAATGGAAGAGATTAAAGCAATAGAACTAAAGAGTAAACAGGAAGTTGATGAGTCACTATGAGTCACCCTGGAGACAGGAAATGGCACCACAATCTGCATGGGGGTTGTGTACAGACCCCCATCTCAGGAGGAGGAAATGGACAAGGAAATGATAGAAGGCATCCTTAAAATGGCAGAAAAAGGGGAGATATTGTTGATGGGGGACCTGAATATGCCAGATGTTAACTGGATTACCTTTGCTGCAGGCACATCCAAGAGCAGGGTCATTTTTGATGCCCTACAGGGGGCATACCTTAGACAGCTAGAGTTGGAACCCACTCAGGAGGGAGCAATCTTAGACTTGTACCTCAAATGGGGAAGGAGAAAGGATCTCAGATTTAGAAGTGGTAGCCATCTGGAGAACAAGTGACCACCAAACAGTGTGGTCTACAATAAACACAACCATAGAGTCAAGCCATACAAAAACAAGAGCATTGGACTTTAGGAAAGCTGACTTTGAGAAAATGAGAGAGTGCCTTAGAAAAGCACTAGCAAATGGGCAAGAAGGAGGGGTGGAGGAAAAATTGGAAATAATCAAAACAGCCATCGCAGAGGCAACAAGCCTTTGTGTGAAGCAAATCAATAAAACAAAACGAAGGAAAAAATCGCTATGGTTCTCAAAAGAGGTGGCAGGGACGGTTAAGGAGAAAAGGATAACATTCAGAAAATATAAGGAAATGCAGGAGGAGCAGGACAGAGAACTTTATCAGTTAAAACAGAAGGAGGCAGGGAAGGCAGTCAGAATAGCAAAGGCACAAACTGAGGAAAAGATAGCCAACTCTCTTAAGGAGGGGGATAAAACCTTTTATAGGTACATTAGGGAGCGAAGAAAGGCCAAGGGAGGGATACAGAGGGAATGTGGGCATAGGGTGACAGTGAAAAAGCAGGGATACTGAATGAATATTTCTGCTCAGTATTCACAACAGATGAGGAGGGGGAGGTGCCTAAACCAAACAAGGGAGAAACTCTGAATGGGGGGGTCGATACCAGTCCATTCACAGAAGAAAGGGTTTTGAAAGAACTCTTGAAACTGAGGGAGGACAAAGCAATGGGGCCTGATGGGATTCACCCAAGAATACTAAAAGAACTCAGGGTAGGACTAGTAACACCACTGACTACTCTTTTTAACAAATCATGGGAGGATGGAGTGGTACCTGAGGACTGGAGGCAGGCAAATGTGATTCCACTTCACAAAAGTGGGAGCAGGGCAGAGGCAGGAAACTACAGACCAGTTAGTTTGACTTCAGTGGTAGGGAAAATGATGGAATCACTTCTGAAGGAAAGAATTGTTGAGTACCTAGAGGCCAGTGGGGCACAGGACCCAAAGCAGCATGGTTTCAGCAGGAAGGTCACGCAGATGAACCTGATAGATTTCTTTGACTGGGTGACCAAAGTAGTAGACCAGGGAGGGGCTGTGGACATGGCCTACCTAGATTTTAGCAAGGCATTTGACACTGTCTCACACAAAAGATTAATATACGTTAGCTAGCCTTGGAGTGGGTCCCAAGGTGGTAGCCTGTATAAAAACTGGCTGGACAACAGGACGCAAAGGGTAACAGTAAACGTAGTCCACAGTGAAGAAAGGAGGGTAACTAGCGGAGTACCGCAGGGTTCGGTACTGGGACCGGTCCTCTTTAATATCTTTATAAGTGACATTGGAGAGCACCTGGAAGGAAAGATATGCCTCTTTGCAGATGACACAAAGATCTGCAACAGGGTTGATACACAAGGTGATGTGGAAAGAATGAAAAGGGACTTGGCAAGGTTGGAGGAATGGTCAAATACATGGCAGCTCAGATTCAATGCAAAGAAGTGCAATGTAATGCATCTGGGAAACAAAAACCCAGGGGAAGAGTACACAATGGGGGTGAGTTTATAACAACAACAAAAATCAAAAGAGACCTAGGAATAATTATATCAGATGACCTAAAGGTGGGCAAGCAATGTGAGAAGGCAGTAAGGAGGGCTGGGGGGATACTGGGATGCATAGGGAGAGGCATCGACAGTAGAAAACAGGAAGTTGTTATCCCTCTCTACAGACAGTTAGTGAGACCCCATCTGGAGTACTGTGTGCAATTCTGGAGACCCCATCTCCACAAAGACATAGACAGAGTGGAGGCTGTTCAGAGGAGGGCAACCAAAATGGTGCAAGGTCTGCACCAGAAGACATACGAGGAGAGGCTAAAACAGTTTAATATGTATACCCTTGAGGAAAGGAGGGAGAGGGGGGACATAATAGAAACTTTCAAGTGTCTCAAGGGAATTAACAAGGTACAAGAGGGTAGTATCTTTCAGAAGAAGAGATGTGCAATAACAAGGGGGCACAATTTGAAGATAGAGAGGGGACGGCTCAGAGGTAATGTTAGAAAGTATTTTTTCACAGAGAGAGTTGTGGATGCATGGAACAGCCTTCCTGAGGAGGTTGTGGAGTCAGGAACAGTGGGAGAATTCAAGAATGCATGGGACAGGCATAAGGCAATTCTAGTGGGGGGGCAGGAGGAAGTAAGCTGTTGATTAATTAGAATCTGCAGTTTATCCATCAAGTAGGGAAATGGGCTGACTGGGTGGGCCAACCGGTCCTTATCTGCCATCAAATTCTATGTTTCTATGTTTCTCAAAACTTTCAATCTGTCGCAGCTAAGATATGAAGATAGTCCATAGCAAATGCTGCTTGCCCATAAAGGAGCCAAAACACAACATATTTTTTTAACTTAAATCATGTGTTAAAAAAGATCACACAAAATATGGAAATTCAATGATTGTGATGTGGGGAAAATACCCATGCCCTCAAAATGGTGGGACACGCAGATGATGTCTGCTTTTTCATACAAGATAAACATTCAGTTGTATTGGAAGCTACTATTTCTTTAGTGTTAAGTTAGTGTTGCTCTGATAATATACTACCAGGTCAGACACCATCTTTCTGATTGGATTTTGAATGGCTTCAGATAGCATGGATGCTGGACCAAGGATCCGCTCTCCTAGAAGCCACAGTACGTATACGAGCTTTCTTCAAATTGGACAGAATTGAAGGATCTGACCATTGGATCCAGTTAACACTTTCCAGGTTGTATCTGATGGCTCTGACATTGGATATTTGGATCTAACCTCAGGTCCACAACTATATGAATGTGTATCCAAAATCCGACTTTGGACTGATGACCATCATATTCAGAGGTGGATACCAGCACTATCCAATGGAAGGTAGTTGGATCCACAAAAGCATTATATCAGCACTAGTCCAGGTTGAAAATAAATTCAGATCTTCTTCGTGGGTATCTCAGTCATCAGGTCTCACCATAGGAAATTGACCATCGGTAAAGCAGGATCCACATGGAAGATTTTCAGCAATATAACTGGGGCCACCCACATTGATGTCATGTGATGACATTATCAATCCTATAAAGGCATGAGTGGCCTAGCTCCCTCCTCAGTTCTTTCCCACCATTGACTTGCTCGCACAGGTCTCTGCGGAAGCTGCGTTGCAGTTTTGCGCCTTTTTTGCCTATGACATTTTCTTTTTATTTACCTTAGAATCTCTTTTTTTAAAAGAGATTCCTTTCTTTTGTTTATGTCAAGAGTTAATCCTTTGACTTTTCTCTTCCATCACTGACACTACAGAAAGAAGACTGCCTCCACAGATGAACACTCTCTCTGTGTCTGCTGTTTTGGGCCTGATCATGAAGTCTCTGACTGTCAGCTCTGCCAGAAGTTTAATCAAACAACCCTCAAGAGATGCAAAAAGACTCCTAAAAATTTTCTAATGGAGCAACAGATAACCAGTTCTAGGCAGGGGTCCTTCGGGGTCCCAGCTTCCTAGTCGCCAGCAGGGTCATCGAGCTCCCAAGCCTCTAAGTCCTGAGACAAGTCCTCAGGGAAAAGTCTTTGTTTTATTTGTTGTCCCTCAACTACTGCCACCATGTATTGCCAAATGTAACAACTGTAACCTTTCACTATGTATTACCTGCTCTTGTTATGTTCTTGATATTTTGATGTTTCTACTCTGTGCCACCTTACGTGGCCTGGGTCATGTCTGAAAACAGTCCCTGGGGTCAGTGCACCTACCCGGTTAACAAAGTTATAAATAAATAAAATAAATAAAAGTCACAAAAAGGACAGAGATCGGGACCGCTCCTCCTGGCGGTGGTCTTGCTCCCTGACAGCCTCCTCTCCTTTGTCCAGGGGTTCTTTGTCGGCTGCACTGATGTATAGGTCCACTGTCCAGGTCTCTGTGCCCACCAGACCCATACCAACAGTGCCTCCATCCAATACCCAGGGCGGCTGGCTGTCGACCTCTGGGTAGTCAGTCCCTACTTTGTGGATGACAGGCTCATTGTTAATGGCTCTCGCAAGGAGGCCTAATCCTTGTCCAGGCCCTCAGGCTACAGGTTCTTTGGCTCCCTCTGACAGGTCGTTACTATCTTCGCTGTGGCCCCCCCATCGACGCAGTCTTTGATGGTCATCGACCTTAATGAGACTTTGACTAAATTCATTTTGGTGATTGTTCCACAAGCTTGGCACCTTTAGACCTTCATCACCAGCACTGTTGACAGAAGTTTCATTGTTGACTTCTCCTAGATGGCCACAGGTGGTCCCCTGTGGGCCATTGTTAGGCCCTCACACGTTGGACCTGGATCTCAAAGAGGTCGACGTCAAGGACGAGTACCATCCTGATCTCATTCTTCCTTATGAGGAAGAGGAGGAGGAGGAAGACCACCTTTCTTCTGATAGGTCCACTGCTTCTTCAATCAGTGGGGACTCTGTCAAGCACAACCCTAGGTCCCCTCCAAAGGACCCCACCTTCTTCAAATTATGAAGCAGCTGTCCTCAGCTATGGGGTTCCATACTGAGTAAGAGGATGTCACCAGGAAGGATTTAGTGGTCCCCAGAGATTCCAGAGTTTCCTCCCAAGATCATTCCTCCTGTTTTACCTGCTCTGAGGAATGCCACTACTGCAGCCTGGCACAGGCCTGACATGGTGCCAGCCATGCCCCGTTGGGCAGATAAACTTATAATGCCCCTCAGGATTTTCCTCATTATGCTGCCCAGCCTGAAACTGATTCAGAGGTTATTAAAGCAGCTCATGACAGGTCTAAGGCACCTAGGCACCTAAGCACCTTAGCTCCCTCCCCCCCCAACAAGGAATCATGCAAGATTGACCTTCGGGCTGAGGATTGTCAATTACCTGTCCCATATGGTAAAGTACCAAAATACCAACTGGAAGAAGGGCAAAGCCACTGTCCAAGCCTTCCCAGAAGGTATGCAAAAGCAGGAGATTCTCAAATGCTTACAGGCCACTGAGGATGTTAGCAAGCACCTCCTGCGTACCCTCTGTGATATTTCAAACACTATTGCCAGGGCTGCTGCCACCGGCATTTGCTTACGTAGGCATTCATGGCTGAGGGTCTCTGGATTTGCTGATGAAGTTCAGCTAAAGGTGCTTAACACCCCCTTTAATGGCACTAAGCTTTTTGGTCCAGATGTCCAGCACATTATCGATGACTTCCAGGCATCTGGCAGGGCTCTGAAATCTGTTCACTCACTCTACCATATGAAACCTAAGAGCAGGCAGCACCCTCCCTTTCATAAGGCACCCAGTAGGCCAGAAGCAGCCTCTTGGCCTCAAGGCAAATGCAGAGCCTCTGCCGCATTGCCCACTCCCTCCACTGCTGGAGCTGCGGCCAAGCACCCTAGAAGTGATGGACCAGCCCTAGCAGCTGGATCCACTTGACTCCTTGCTAGACCCACCTCTTCCGGTCCCCAATCAAGAGGTGGTTGGAAGTTGGTTCTCCTTTGATCTCAATCAGTGGAGAACCATCACAGTGGATGCCTGGATTCTGCAAATAACAGAAAGGGGTCACACTCTAGAGCTCACAGAGTAACCCCCAAAAAGTCCCCCTCTGCCCTCCGACCAACACCCAGCCCACCTAGCTGTTCTCTGGGAGATGGTACAGTCCCTTCTGTGCAAACAGACCATAAAGCCAGTTCCCAGGTGCCAGAGGAACAAGGGGTTTTATTCCAGGCTTTTCCTGGTACCCAAAAAGATGGAGATCTGAGGCCCATCTGAGACTTAAAGAACCTCAGTCTGTACATCCAGTACAAAAAGTTTCGAATGGTAACTTTACTAGGTCTGATGCCCCTTCTCAAGCAAGGCAACTGGCTGTGTTCTCTGGACATGCAGGATGCATACCTGCATATCTCGGTGTTTCCCCTTCACAGGAGAATTTCCTCCAGGTTTTTTTTTCAGGCGAGCATTATCAGTTCAAGGTGCTGCCCTTTGGCTTGTCCTCTGTGCTGCGGGACTTTATCAAGTGATTAGCAGCAATGGCTGTGGCCCTCAGAAGGGAGGGAATGTACGTTTTCCCATACCTGGACAACTGGCTCCTAAAGGCCCCATCCAGAGAATTGCTTCTGGGGACCTTAGAGAGAACTCTCTTGTTGTTTCTGTCCCTGGGCATTACAGTCAATCTGCACAAGTCAGTCATGTTTTCATCCCAAAGACTGCAATACATAGGGGTGATTCTAGACTCAGCACAGGGTAAGGCTTTTCTGCCTCAAGCCAGGGTAGAATGCCTTATTGCTCAGGCTCAGGAGGTGGCCCAGAGCCATTACATCCTGGCCAGGGTGTACCTGAGCCTGTTGGGTCTGATGATGGTGGACATACCCACCATTCTACTGGCCAGGCTCCATATGCGCACTCTCCAGTGGACTCTCTGGGTACAGTGGGACGGTATACCATGATCTGGGTTAATGGAGATGGGCTATGTCCGTCAGAGCGATCCTGAATGGGCCCTTCCCATTAGCGCTACCACTCATGTCAGGCGTGAGGGAGCAGGGCAGTCTGCATGCTTGGCGAGCATCAGAAGGATGACTGCATCAGCTGGACAAATTGGCAACAGGATGACTGGCAACATGGGCACGGAGGGGAGCACCACGACACATACTAGGGCGATGGAGGAAAGAAGCCCATTGCATGGAAAGGCAAACACCCAGCAAGCAGATAGGGCAGGGTAGGTACAGATGCCTGCTGCGACCCCTCTGAGCTACACACAGACCCCTGAGCTACACAGACCCCCCTCTGAGCTGCACATGGACCCACCTCACCACCAGCAGCATAGCCCCATTGTGCACACCATGCGGGAACAACCCACCCGGAAGCAAGCAGAGCATGACAGACCTGCACAGAGGGCAGACCTCTGAACCACCATCGTAGTGCAATGGATCCGCACATGCCACCAGTGTGAGTGGGGCAGCCATGAGGGTCTGGGGATCAAATCCTGCATGGTGCGAGAAGCGCACCATCGCAGACATAGGGCAGGGGTGAGGGACAGGAGGAAACCAAGCAACACACACAGCCACAGAGGTAGGCTCGCACAGCACAATAAGCCACATCCCCGGCAGCACCTGCACTCACTACCACTGGAGTACCATTTGCCGATCCGCCATGACCACCAGCATACCGCAGGTCCACACCGCCACCTACAGAGCCACAGACCATTGCCATGCTACACCTATGGCATGTTGCACCACCAGCACACCTCTTTTATGCTGCCTGGCCATACGGAGCCCCGCGTGCACATGCATAGGTGTCGGTGGGTGGTCCCACACCCATGTGACCACACGGTCCCTTAAAGGGCCTACAGCAGGTAAACCCAGCATTCCACAGAAACAGTGAATGGTGATCATGGAGCCTACAGAAGTACACTTCATCGAGAGCCAGAAGGGAAAGCCGCACCTCACACACTGGGAGTACACCTACCAGTGTGATAAGGAGGTGAAGGACAAGGTGTATTGGCTGTGTATGCAGAACCACAGGAACAGCTGTCCTGCACATGTCCACACCATAGCTAGCAGTGTAGTGTACATCGGCCACCTGCACAACCATGTCCCCGACGCTGGGGATGTCAAGGTGCAAGAGGTGCTGGCAAGAGTGCGCAGGAGGGCATGCACAATGCTGGAGAGCACCAGCCAGGTGCTGGTGCACAGCACTGTGGGTGTGACTGACGCTGTGACCAGGTGGATGCAAGCCCTGCCTCTGCTGTGTTGCACTGTCCAGCGGGTGCATCAGGCTGGTAGGTGTGCCCTGTGGCACCCCGGTCACTGACCGAACTACAGATCCCCCCAGAGTATGCCATCACAGGGGATGGGGCACTGTTCCTGCAGTTTGATAGTGGTCCTGCGGAGGACCGGTCCCTCGTGTTCTGTACCCAGTGGTCCCTGCAGTTCCTGGCCAGCTGCAAGGACTGGTTAGTGGATGGGACATTCCGCTGTGCACCGCCACTGTTCAACCAACTTTACACTGTGCACGGTATGTGTGAGGGGATGGTACTGCCCTCCTTCTATGTCATGATGACATCATGGACCAAACGGGCATATGTGGCCATGCTGGCAAAGATTCCCAGACTGGTCGGGGGTGCAGCCCAAGTCCACCCTCCTGGACTTTGAATGTGTGGTGTGGCATGCCATGGGGCACACATTTAGGGTGACATCCCTACGGGGTTGCTTCTTCCACTTTTGCCAGGCTGTGTGGAGGAAGATCCAGCAGACCCCAGAGCTGCACAGCAGGTGAGGCAGGGATGAGAACCTTGCCCTCCACCTATGAATGCTCACAGCCCTTGCATTCATGCTGGTACCTGTTGTGAAGGCTGCTTACCAGGAGCTCCTGGAGCAGCAGTTCTATAGGGACAATGAGGACAGCATCCACCCGCTGCTCAATTATCTCAAGGCGACGTGGATCAGGCAACCCATAGGATGGTCCAGGTGCAGGCGGACCCTATTCCCACCCGTGGACTGGAGCATGTACCAGCTCACCCTCAATGGGCTGGCCAGGATGAATAACGCTGTTGAGGGCGGGCACCGTGGCTTCTCCACCTGGATGGGTGCCAGCCACCCGAGTCTCTGGCGGTTCCTGGACTGCCTGATGGAAGAGCAGCACATAGCCAAACTTCACATGTGCCAGCTGCTGTCTTGTGCCACCACTGCCACCCAGAAGAGGTGCTACAGGGACCTAACCCAATGTATCGAAACCCTTGTTGCCGGGTACAGAACACACCCCACACCTGACTACCTCCGCAGCCTTATGTGCAATTTCCAGCTGCAGGTGTAGCTGGGTGTGTGCTCTGCCTGCTGATGTTGGTTGTCCTGCATACCTCCTGCCTCCACGGTGTTGCCCCAACCAGTGGCCACCAGCCCTGTCCCACCCTGTCTGGCAGTGGTGTACCACAGGGCTCCACCCATCAATGCCTCCTCTGTACCTGTCATCCCGCACATGCCCTGGTCACCAGTGTGCTGCCTGCCCCCTTAGCCACTGCTTGGTGTGGACCATTGCTGCCGTTCTGCCATCGGGCGTGGCAGGTCCTGCGTTGCTCACCGCACAGCCCCATCTTGCTTCCCCTTGTCACTGGGTGTCCATCCTGTCCTCCTCCCCCTGTCCTGCATTTCCCGGTGGTGGTGCCAGTGTTTTTATTTTGCCCTGGATTCACCATTCTGATGCTTGCCCTGCATTCCTGTGGGCCAGTCGGGGATTTGTGCTGGTGCCTGCACTCTTTCAGTCATCATGCTGCCACAGTCACCTTATTCACATAGAACCCAGTGCGACCAGTATACAGACAATTTAGATCAGTCAGTGCTGGTCTCTTCCCCAATCTGCAAAGTGCTCCAGTGGTGGATGGATCCCCTGAATCTACTATAGGGAGTTCCAGTCCAGATTTAGACACCACATCAAATCGTCATCATGGATGCCTTCAGTTTGGGCTGGGGAGCTCATCTGGGTCCCTTCCAAATCAGGGTTCTTGGTCCCAGATCAAAGCCTCCCTGCATATCAATGTCTTGGAGATGTGGGCAGTTCTGTATGCCATGCAGACCTTTCAGAACCACCTTCTTCTGGGCCATTTGCTGATTTAGACAACCTCAGTGTAAGTGTACTACATCAACAAGCTGGGGGAACACATTCTTACCCTGATGTAGGGAGGCCATGAGAGTGTGGTATTGATCATCGGACCACAGCCTGACTCTTTCAGTGGTCCACATCCCAGGAATGCTAAACACTCTGGTGGACAGACTCAGCCAGACTCAGTCCAGCATGCATGAGTGGGAACTTCTCTCATACATCACAGAAGAGCTATTCGACAGATGGGGTCATCCAGAGTTGCACCTTTTTGCATCCCCACTCAATGCAAAACTGCCCAATTTCTGCTCGCTAGATCCAGGGCCTGGAGTTTTCTGATGAGATGCGTTGTACATCTCCTGGAGTGGGAGGTTTCTTTATGCCTTTTCCCCCTGTTTCCTCTAATTCAGAGGATGCTAATCAAGCTACAGATGGAGGAGGCCACCATGATCCTGGTAGCTCCATTCTTGCCCCACCAGATATGGTTTCCTCTTCTACAGCAGCTGGTGGAGGAGCCTCAGGTCCCTCTTGCCCTCTGTAAGAATCTGCTGACCCAGGATCAGGGGACCCTAGTCCATCCCAACCTCAGGTCCCTCCATCTGCACACTTGGCTCTTGAGGACATAACTATCACCAGATTTGGGGTTTCCAACAGTGTTGGATATCCTAGTTGCTGCCCAAAAGCCTTCCACCTGAGCCACTTATGCCATGAAGTGGAAGCGGTTTGCCATCTGAGCTGCCAAGCATAATCTGGACCCTTTCACCGGTCCAGTGAACCAGATCCTGGACTACTTTATTTCTCTGCCCAACTCAGGTCTCCAGTACTCCTCTCTCATGGTATACCTTTTGGCTGTCTTGGCCTTTCATGAGCCTGTGGGTGACTGCACCACAGCTCAGCTGGATGTCTCCCATACCTTTTTGATGGGCATCCTGCATCTGAAACCTCCAATCCATCCCCTTATCCCAGCTTGGGATCTGAATTTTGTTTTGGAGAAGTTGACCCTGTCTCCTTTTGAGTGAGCCGCAATTTCTGAGCTACGCTTTCTTTCCTGGAAAGTGTTATTTTTAGTTGCTTTTATTTCTGCTTGAAGAATTTCAGAGCTTCAGGCCCTCTGGTGTGAGGAGCCTTATTTAATTTTTCACAGACGGGGTGTCTGCACACGAATCCTAAGTTTCTTCCTAAGATGAGTTTACACTGAACCAATCTATCCACCTTCCTGTTTATTTTCCAGAGTGTGCCAATCCAGGGGAAGCACTGTTCCATATAGTAGATGTGCGCAGAACTTTGAAATACTACCTGCTCCAAATCAAGAAAAGTTGAAAGCTGAAGCAGTTGTTTGTTTCTTTCGCCCCAGGTAGAGAGGGTATGCAAGTTTCCAAACAATGTTTGTCCAATTGGATGGCTAACTGCATTGTGTTCTGCTACAACAAGTACAGCAAAGAACTGACTGGAACTGTCAAAGCTCATTCCACAAGAGGCATGGCACCACTGTGGCTTGTTTCTGAGGGGGCTCAGCTGCTAAAATTTGTGTGGCTGCCACCTGCAGTACCGTCCGCACTTTTACCAAATACTACAGTATGGACAGTGCCTCTAGAGCCCATGCAGGATTTGGCAGGGCTATGCTGTAGGGCCTCCTGTCTTGAGTTTAAGGTTGGCCTTCCTCCCAGACTATTTACTTGCACCTGTAACTGCTTGGGACTCATTCCTATGGTGAGACCTGATGACTGAGATACCCCTGAAGAAGACAGAACAGTTATGTAAGAACCTACCGTAACAGTACTGTAGATCTTCAAGGGGATCTCAGTCATCAGGTCTGTCTTCCCTCCCACCATCCCCTTTGGGGGGCTGTTTACTGGAACTGGCTATCTAGGGTATCCAGCCTTTCTTATTGGCCTGGGCACCTCTCTCCTTCCTTGGTCTCCCATGACTAGAGCTGTGCTCCATTTGTCCACGGGGGAAAGAACTGAGGAGGGAGCAGGACCACTCATGCCTTTATAGGGTTGATGATGTCAGCGTATGACATTGGCATGGGCAGCCCCAGTTGTACTGCTGAAAATCTTCCATATGGATCCTGCTTCATTGATGGTGAAGTTTTTACAGTGAGACCTGATGACTGAGATCCCCTTGAAGATCTACTGTTATGGTAAGTTCTTACATAACTGTTCCATGTTGTGATAAGACTGGATTTAGCTCAGAATGCAGTAGGGGAACCAGCAGGCATTAAGATAATTTCTGATCCCATTAAAGAGGGAGTCTGCCCAGAAGTGCTACATTACATAATTAGAATTGGCATGTCCCCAGTAAGCCTCATACCAAAAGGTAGATCTCTAAGTTACTTTGCTGAAAAGTTACAAGCCATTTTGTAACCCTGATTTCATACCCCGTTCAAAAAAGCCAGTTTCAGTGAAAATCTACTGATGATATCATAGCCAGAACTGACAGCCTAGTTCTTTATGTCAGCAACCCAACACGACTTATTTCTCCAAAGTTTAAAAAACTGTAGTTGTAATCATTAAAAAAAAAGCTGACACAGGGTTGGGTGCACTGTATGCATTATGGCATGTTCCAATGTATGGTACCATGCTTAAGAATGAGACAAGAGATGGTTTTGGAATGCAGCACTGAATAAAGATATGGAATGACAAGGTGTTGCCCAGTTTCAGATTGGAGGGGCAAGCAATCTCAGAATGTGGCAGGGATGTGCAATCGCAAGATATGGTGGGGTATTCAGTCTTGCAATGTGACCGGGGCAGACATCTAGGACTTTGGCAGGGACTGACAATTTCAGAATGGTTCCATGTGTTGATAGCGAAAATGGAATGGTGATGCGTGAGAATGGTGAATGGACTTAGGCGACTGCACTTATGGTGATATGTGTATCTTCGGGGGGCTTCACCCCTGCACCCCCACACCCCCTTACTAAATATTCCTACTCTGGGGGGTGCACCTCATGGAGAGGAGAATCCCCAGTCGCTGTACTTTCAGTCACCATATTCTGTCGCTGTTTTCATTGTTGCAGTTTCCGACATCGCTATGTTCATGGGCTACCTTTCAGAATATAGTAGGAGTGCAGACTGTCATAATGTGACAGAACACACCATTTTATTCTGAAATTGACTGTCCATGCCACATTTCAGAATTGTAGGCACCCACATTTCAAAATTGTGCATAGCATCCCCACCACATTCTGACATTGTATGTCCCTGCCACATTCTGACATTGCGCCTTCTTGCCATATTACAAAAGTGCACATCACTGCCACTCTGAAACTGCACATCCCCACATTTCAAAGTTGTGTGTCAATGCCACATTCTGAAATTGTGTGACTACCACATTCCAAAATTGTGTCACCACCACATTCTGAGAAGGGCATCCAGGCCACATTCTGAAGTCACTGCCACATACCAAAATTGCATATTCTTGCCACATTCTGAAATTTTGTGTTCTTAACTCATCCTGAAATTGTACTTCCCTGTCTTATTCTGAAATTATCACCACTACATTCCAAAACTGTGCATCCTTGCCACATTCCAAAAATGCTCGTCCTCATCACATTCAAAAATTATGCATTTCCGCCACATTCTGAAATTGCAATTCTGAGCCACATTCCATAAATCAGTGTCTCCACCACATACTAAAACTGTGTATCCAAGCCACATTCTGAAATTGTACTTTCCAGCCACATTCTGAAATTGTATGTCACTGTAACATTCCAAAATTGCCTGCCTTCATTAAATTCTGAAAATGTGCATCCCCCCATATTCCAAAATTGTGCATGCCCACATTCTGACAAATAAGTGTCCCTGCAACATTCTGAAACTGTGCATCCCTGCCACATTCTGAAGCTGAACATAACTGTCACATTCCAAAATAATGCATTTTCCTGCCATGCTCCAAAATTATGCACCCCACATTTCAAAAATGTGCACCCCTGCCACATTTCACCCTCCCCCATCTAACCTGGCAGTCGCACCATTCTCACCCCATGTTAACTTACCTACTTAATTCACCAAAACAGGTTGAAAGGTCTTTAGCGCCAACCATGCTGCTGTCCCCATGCTAATACTATGTTCCTACTGTCTTTGAATCCTGAATGTCTGACAATGCCATAAAGGGCTGCTAATTCTGAACTTGTGCAATGCCTTGCTCCTGTGCTTTTATTTATTTATTTAGTTTTTGCTGACCGGGTAAGTGCACTAGACAAATTCTGCCTATTTTCAGGCATGACCCGGGGGGAGGGGGATACAGATGAATGCCGACTGACTTTGAACCAGATTAAGCTGTTGGTGGTATTTTTTAGTGAATGGGGGGAAATTTGACCAGGGCACCAGGGAAATTCCCCTACTCTTTTCAAGAAGTGCCATGGGATCTTTAACATCCACCTAAACTACCACCAGAACAGGCAGCTGGTACCTCAGTTTAATGTCTCATCTGAAAGACGGCACCTCAGGAGTGCAGCACCCCACCCTCATGCTGCACTGCAGGGTCAGTATTGGGATATTAACCCAAGTGCCTGGTGTGGGGATAGAACCCACAGCCTTCTGATCTCCCGGCCTCGGAGGCGAGTGTGCTACCTGCTGAGCCACTGACACTGACTTATCCTGGTTGCTCTGATTGCCACTTCTGGATTGATTGATACCTATTTTAATCTTCCATATTTATGTACCAAAGGCTTATTGTAGAGATTTAGTTTATGACGAGGAACCTTTGCAAATGAGCATGTCTGCTCAAAGGTATGCATCCAATTACTTAACTAAAATAAATTATGAAATTGCACGTGAAAATCTCATCCTGAAATTGTGCATCCCTGCCATGCTCTGAGATTCCAAGTCCACCCCACATTGTGAAATTGTGTGCTGCCACCACAATCTAAAATCAGGCATCCCCACCACATTCTGAAATTATGCATCCATGTCAAATTACAAAATTGCATAGCCCTGTAAGATTCTGCAACTAGGTGTCTCACACATTTCAAAATTGAATATCTTTGCCGTATTGTAAAAATCTACTCCACCACATTCTGAATTTTAGTGTCCTCACCGCATTCCAAAATTGTGTGATGCAGCTACTGTCTGAGATTGTGTCATTGTTGCATTCCACAGCTGCAGCCTGGTGGCATTCTGAAATCTAATCCCTGCAGCATTTATGGATGAGACTGCACAAGGCCACCTGAAATTTAATAATCATTAAAAACTGAAAACAAATTTATTTCTAATCCCAAATAGCTGAAGCCATGAATACATTCTTCACACGAATGCCTTCTGTGAGCAATATCACTTGTAACTTAGATGATCAAAATAGTGTGCCTATACATTTTGAGCATCCAATAGCAGACAGGCCTATGTTTAGATTTAAATTGATTAAAATAAAGATATATGGAAACACCTGTCAGTACTCAATCTATCAAAATCAGGTGGTCTGGACAATACTCGGGCCAGACTGTTAAGAGAAGGAGCAGATATAATTGCTGTACCTTTAGCAAAGTTAATAAATAAAAGTCTTTGTTGCAGTTCCTTACCTGTTATGTGGATGACAGCAAAAGTTGTCCCGGTTCATAAGGGTGGAGATTCTTTGGAGATGAATAATAATCGTCCATTAGCTTTACTCTCCCTTATTTCAAAATTATTGGAGAAGGAAATTCATAAGCAATTGTTCTAGTACTTAACCGATTATGATCTTGGTCTCTCCTCAGCAGTCTGGTTTCAGACCACTCTGTTCAGTGCAAATGGCACTGTTGGACTGTACAGACACTTGAAGAAAGAAAGTGCATGGAGGCAGTGTTCATGAATCTAACAAAGGCTTTTGACACAGTCAGTCACAAATTGTTGATTCATAAGATGGCCAATGAAAGGGATTGGACAAGAAGCGTTGAAATGGTTTGGATCATGCCTGGAAGGGAGATCCCACATTGTAGTAACTGGAGGTGTAACATATGGTGTGAGAGCAGTGAATAAGGGGGTCGGTCCCACAGGGATTGATACTGGGCCCTTTACTGTTTGTTCTTTGCATAGATGAATTGTGAAGATTATTTTCAAATGTGACCAGTAAACTGTATGATGATGACACAATCCTTCTTTACTCAGCCCGCAAACATAGTAAAGATACAAAGTGTTTTGCAGTTGGAGTTTCATAAATTAGAGAACTGGTTAATACAGAATAGGTCTCGGGTGGAGTGACTTCTGTGTTGGCTCCCTCTGCAGACCATCCCAGACCACTTGACCTAGCAGAATGGGTCGGGCCCATAGCATGAATCTAGGTTCCCTGCATGGTAGTTACCTCCAGAGCCACCAAACATCTTTATTTATACAATGAGATGGATAGATCAAGTGACATGACTGGTCATAAGTGATCAGGTATAGCCATGCATAAATGTCACATATTACCACACAGTTTGGAATCTCATTTGTAATCTTTATTTAAAAAAATGTATATACTTATAGACCATTCTGTAAGCCCAGTAGCACATTCCAGGGTTGTGCAGTAAAGCTGAAATTACCCTACTTTACGGGTGGCTGAAGGCAGTTGTCTATGATTTATGCCTCACAGCACACCAGGGAACTTGGGGAAGTGCAGCAATTTTGTTTTTTTACTGTCTCTTTTCCTCTCCTTGCATGGGCAGTTCTGACTTGGTTGGAATTCTGATGCTTGCCCCCATGTCAGGGCCCACCTTTGAGGTCTAGGTGTAGCCCAAGGCATGAGGTAAGGTAGAATTTTCCCGATGTTCCAGCTCTCTTCCCCAGATGGTAATGTGCTCTTGCCTGGTCACCAGGGCATGTGCATCCCATTCCCATCCAATGGTCTACTGGCTGCACTGACCCCTGCATCTGGGGATACTGACTCCTGGCAATGTTATAGAGGTCACTGCAAGCATGTGACATGGCCCCCCTCATGTGGACAGACACCATGGCAGTGCTTATACCAGAGGCTGCAGGTATGCAGAGATCTGGAGTTGCAGAGCAAACCCTAGAGCATCCACATGGGGAGTAACATGGCATGGTACCATCTGGCTGCCCGAAATGCAGGCAATTTGACAATAACGCACATGCCCTTGCTTGGTATTATTGCTTACTTGATTTGGAATGATGGAGACCTCTCTTTTTAACAGGTCTAACCTGATATGTGCGTCCATGACAACAACAAAAAAACTCACACATTCCCACAGTTATTAATGTAGAATACTTTTTTGATATTTTTTTATACAGACAAAAAAATGTTGACCTAGTCTTCATTAAATTCGGATAAATTCCAGTACAGACTTCTTATAGTTTACAGGTGCGTTTCTTCTTCCATATATAGATATATATGTAGAGAGAGAGAGAGAGAGAGAGAGAGCCAGAAATTCAATTTTGTTTTTGTCCTTTTTTCATCTTTTTTATAACAGGCAGATAAATTAACATGTTTAATAATCTGAACATAGTATTATAGCGCAATTCAATACATTTATATGATTTCTTAAGAGGACCTTTCCTCTGGGGCAAAAGGCCACCCTCTGGAAAATGTACAAGCAAGTTCTTTGTTTCCTGTTTTTTTTTTTAACTTTTTTTGTCTTTTTTTAAAAAATGACTTAACATGAACATAATATATATTTATATATAAAAAAGAAAAAAGCAATGCACATGTTTACATTTGGCAAGTTTATACAGCAGCAGTGAAGTTTAGATTTTTAATTTTTTTAAATATATATTTAACATTTTTTTTGTGTTCTTCTATCAATATATCTACATTATCGGATGAGAAGAAGCCCGCCAGCGTAGTATTACATTTGTTTTTTTTTAAATCTTAAGTTGAACACATAGATTTTTTTTAAAATAACACAACAATGCTCTCCATTTTTATTGTTTGTTTTCCCCTCTTTATTAAAACAATGACCATGAGAAACATTGATACTCTACGCATGGGTGACTTTTGACCTTGTAACCCATGGTAAAATACATGGCCTGAGAATGATCGTAGCTGGTAGTTTTGACTGGGGGGACGAGGATGCTGCCTTTTATTTATTATATAAAAAAGAAGGGAATAAAGGCTCAGCCATGGTTCTTTCCCAAGTTATGTTTGGCAGCTGAATCACTTGATCAGCTTATTGTGGATTACAGATTCAAAATGGGGTGCAGTCCATCTTAAATAGAACATAGACTTTGTTTAATCTTTTCTTTTTCTTTTTTTGTTTTTCCCCCCTCCCAAGCCTGGCCTCAATCAGCCAAGACAATCCAGGTCCTTTGCTGACTTGAACCCCAGGGATCCCCACTCACCTGCCCCATGGGAAATCCTTCCACCATAGGGTTTTTGGGCAGGCCACCATTCCTCCTCCAGTCTTGACAGATTTGGAGGTAGGTGGACTCATGCTGGGCAGGTGGCACGGGAAGGAGCCTGAATGTTCCAGCAACATCCTGCCAAGACTAGGAATGGTGGGGAATGGTTCCAGTTTTCTCCCTCCTTGAGACACACCAGGCTGTGAACTTGCAGTGTATACCATGCAACAGGTATGCATGCCATAAGTTGTTGCATCTCCCCTACCTCTGCCATTCCTGACTGGCTCACTCCCGAGCACCCCAAGAGATGCTTCCACAGAAGGGAATGGTCTTTCTCACCACCCCAAGGAGGTGAGTGTCTTAGTGGATGCTAAAATCATCTTCCCTTGCCAGCCCTCCAGTGTCCTAGGCTTATTCCCAAACCTGAGTTGCCAGCATTGTGGATGGCAACCTAGCCACTGCACTAACAGGCCAGCCTTGCTTTATCTTTTCCACTATAATTGGGAATCCGGACATGCATGCAGTTTCAGTCTTACTACTGAGAGATTTTTTTATTTGTTCATATTGAAAAAAAAATGTGGTTTTCTTTATTCAGCCCTTTTCCTCACTGGCATTAACTTTCATTAGTTACACATTATTAGAAATTTGCCCTGCTGCTGTAACTGCCTTCACCCTGGACTTACTTTATAATCTGCAGCTATACCGAAATGCAGGTGTTCAGGAGTGCAGAACTTTAAATAAATACATTTATGACTGGTTTTGGAATCTGATACTGAAACATATACTATGAGCACTGGTAATCAGAAAGTTCACATAAGGCCAGAAAAGGACTGCATCAGCAAGGTACCCTAAAAAGATAAAAATATTTTACAGCCAACAAATTCAGAAGTATAGCAGGGAGATTAACAAGTCTTTCTGTTCCCTTTATCTGCTATTTTTTTTTCACATCACAACTGCTATCAGTTACAGAATGTAAGACTAACCAGCACACCTAAGTCCCTATTATCAAGTGAGGACCTTAATACATCATCAGGAAAGGACATTTTGCTAGGAAAAGCTGAAGAAGCCAGGCTACTGGAGGAAAGTAATTTTTTGGTAATGTAATAAAAGTCACGTTTGATAATAGAAACTTAGCTGTGCTGGCTGTTCTTGCATTCTCAAATGTATTTATTTTATGTAAATAGGTTACGTACAAGTCCTGTCTTAACTCTTAAAACAGCCAAACCTTTGAAAAGAGCTTGACTCGTAACAATTTAGTAGTAGTGTCATAAATCTTGACTTTAGAAACCAACATGGAAAAAAAATACCCACAGCAAAAAAAAAAAAAAAACATACACACACATCATTCAGTATAATAACAGAGCTGCTGATCACAAGATTTCAGTTTGAATAGCCTGCCAAGCAGAACATGGTCACACCACAAAGTACAGTGAGTCTATTCTGAAACATTTAAAAGGTTGCCCCATAAAAATGTTATTATTTTATCATTATTTACCTCGGCTAACCCAGCTGAGATGTGACAGTTTCTTTTCAGTGGGGGGGAGGGTTGCTTCACCTCAGTTGTACAGCTGTGAGAGGACTGAAGCACAAGGATAAGGGAAATATATATATATATATATATATATATATATATATACACACACACACACACATATATATATATATATATATATATATATATATATATATATATATAAAATAGCAAAATATAAATGGTCAAGATGGCTGCCACAGATACTGTTCTCTGATTTGACAAACCAAGTCAACTGCCATACCTATATGTACTCACGAACGCAGGGTGCTGCAATTTTAATGCCAGCATTTACAATACTAGTCCATTTCATGAGTGCAGTAGCACACTCTAGTGTGCTGGGCTCATTGGGATTAACAGGCACTCTGGTATGTGTTGAGAACTCAGCCTGTGGCCTCATGCTTCAATACACCCCAAAAGAGTGTCTATGTCTCTCAACAAACACACACTCTGTAATGTGTTATTTACAAGTATGTTGTAATTTTGTGTTTTCTGCTGCAACAATGGATCCACCTGAAAATAAGATGATGTTCCACCTGGGTGTGATTTTATCCCAAATTGTAAAATGTTTAAATAAAAATCAAAATAATATATATATATATATATATATATATATATACACACACACATATGTCTGATTCCTTGACTTTAATCTTTTATATACAGTAGTGGACAATGGCTTTGCCGGAAAGTTAGGAACCAGTTAGGGGGGAAGAAATGTTGGGTCAGCCCAGCATAGCCTGTCAGCACAAAAAGGGTCCTGTTTCTTTAGTATTATAAACCTCATGGCATAAAATTCTGTGTTCTAACTGGTTCACTAGCAGTCCTTACACCCACAGGTAATGGATCGCCTGTATAGACAGAATGTTGGAGAGCTCTTGCCTGCTATAGGACCTGAATGTTCAGTGTACAGATCTTCAATTGTTTTAAATTAAAATTGCAGTCAGGAAGTTTATAATAACAAAAAAGGCACTGATATAAAATAAGATCTGGTGGGGGGAATTCTTTGCTACTGAAAATAAATTAACCGGCTATGAAGCTGTTAAAAACTGAGGATTTCATTGCTCCATGCCCCCCGACATATGACATTACCCTCCTATTTTTATGAAATTCCCTTCTGTTTTTTACAATTTAATCACATCCCTATAAAGACCTCCTTATTTAACCAATAAGGCATAACAGGGTGTGCGTTCTTGCAGGATGACAGCACACCTGTGGAAGTGATGCACCCAAGATGTGTAGATATCCCACAGTTACACATGCTCTGGAATGCCTTATTGTGATTGTAAAATGGTTCCTCTGATTTTTTATTTAAAAAAACTGAGTAATGAGGTTCAGAAAGTTAGGTATTTCTAATCTGTGATATTGTTCTGGAATAACACATGTTCACGTGATCATATCTGACCCATTACAGGTCTTGGTTTTTCTTACCCATTTTATAATCTATTGTTAAAGGGATTTTGTACACTTGCAGACTTAAGGTACCAGTTTCGGGATATGGTATGTGAGGTCCACGATAGTCCTTTTGTGATACTTTTAATATTTTATTTTGATCCTTTATCTAGTGGTAAGGGATGATAGTTTGCCTACAACAAGATAGCAACTGTCCTTCCGCCCCAATTCATCTGCCCACGACTCAGGCATGTTATGATGTGCAGCAAGAGAAGAAGTAATAGGTGTGCATTAATGAATGAATGGACTGCATTTTCTTATCTTTATCATTATGAGCAGCAAGCTGGAGATAATGAAGGCCACCGCTCTAATAACAAGGGCATTGTTGGTTGAGCGTAGCCTTCATTAATCTCCAACTTGTCATCACAATGTATTAAAGAGTAATGAAAATTCAGTCCCTTTCATTTCAATGTGGTGTGCCCCCACACTCTCCCTTGCTACATGTTATAACATGCCCGAGTTTGGGGGTGTGGAGATAAATTTGGAAGTGGAAGGGATTGGCTGACTATCTTGTTTGGAGCCAAACCACGATCCCTTACCAGTAAATAAAGGATCAAAATAAAATATTAAAAGAATCACAAAAGGACGATCATGGACCTAAGGTTCCATATCCCGAAAACTGGTACCTTAGGTTTGCAAAATCGCTTTAAAGGGCCATTACACTGGTCCTTGTTGCCTAAGTATTTGTGGGGGGTTACGGACCAAGCAAAAGGGGTTGAGCAAAAGGTCTATTTTGGGGGGGAGGAGAGTGCAACTGGACTGGACAGTCATTAGCTGCATAACTACCATGATATGCTGCTGGACTGCAGCAGAGAAATGGTGGTGGTATATTTTAATGTACTACAACCTTTTTTCAGTAATGCAGCAGCTTTTCACATACACACACAAAAAAAAAACTCTTTTTCACTGTGGGTTTTCAGCCACTGTCTATCTGTTTGTGTCCAAACTCCAAATATCCCTCCACCATCTGAAACAAAAGGGTAATTTTTAAGCTCTCAATTCCAGTGCAAAAATAAGAGCTGCACCAAGATTTCTTCAAGCAGGTTTTAGTTTGCACTAGATGCTGAGTCTGTGAATCTTTGACTTGATGGGTCCAATTCTAAAAGAGTTATGCCTGGCATAACAGCACTTGCACCAAAAAGAATGGCACAAGTAGCAAGTTACACCAGCAGTTGCACTGTGTGGGATTCTACAATGTGGCCTGCGAAATGTCGCAGGCCACCTGCACCAAAGAGCAGTTACACCAGCAGTTGCACCATAAACCCCCTGTGACATGGTGCTAGGGGGTTTACAACAGCAGTTGCGCCCTATTCTAGTAGGGCAGCAACAAAGTCCCCAATGTCAGGATTCTACAAGAACCCCCGGAGGAGAACTGGCAAAGTAAGTTACAACAGCATTTTGCTGGCATAACTGTACATATGTCCTCTGGGGGTTCTGGAGACCCACTGCTCCCACTCCAGGATTTCCCCCATGCCCAGAACACCTCAATGGTGCCCCCACAGGGCAGCCCACAACCCCCCAGCTCCTGATCCCCCACAGCAGATGTGCCCAGCTGGGCATCTCGCACCCCAGCCCACAGAATCCCCAAACCCTCAATGCCCTGCTGGGCAGCCCACACACATCATGCCCCCAAACTCTGCACTGTTAGTAGTCTCTGCAGAGCAGTTCCCTCATCCATGCCCCGACCCAGTTTTAGAGGTAACTGCTGAATATTATGCCTCGACAGATCCCTGGTAGTCCAAAGTCCTCAGCCTTTCCATCTAGTTAGTGTCGTCTTCCACCCATCCTTTCGGCTACCATTAGCTGTCGACTGACTCACATGAAAGCACTTACTGTATGAGATCGCGTTCCGAGAAATGAATGAGCATTCATTCATTTCGAGTGCATCTATACAATAAGCATCATGCGGAGCCTGGAGACGGTGGCTGGCTGTGGAGGTGAGAGGTAGGCTGTGCCAGCCAGTGGCTGGGGATGGGTAGAGGGAGACTGGCACTGCTGGGTGGGGTGGGTGGGGCCACTGACTACCAGGGATCTTGGGGTTTAATATTTCAACAGTTGCAGCACAAAACCGGTCAGGGACTGGATGGGGGACACAGCTGCTCTGCAGGGCTTTGGGGCATTTGCTTGCTGGGTTAGGAATTGCGACATGCCAATTTCTGGGTATGCCCTGAGTTGGCATACCTGTTCGCATGTCGCAAGTCGTGGGACTTAGCCATAGAGACCCTTCCCTTCTAGAATAACACACAGGGTCCATGTCGCAACGGCGTTTGGTGCAAGTAGCCTTTGTTGGTGACTTACGTCAAGCTTCTAGAATCAGGCCCGATGTCTTTAAAACATTTTGGCATCACACACTGCCTGCCCCCATCCCAAATTTTTTATCAACGTTGTTAAAATCTGTTAATGAATATATGCAGTGTCATTTAGACACACACACACACACACACAGGATTGTTATATTATATATATATGGAATATTTCATGACATAGCTTCAAATATGCATGTTATTTGATTTGGAATGTTGGTGTTATTGCACAGTGGCAATATCACCAATGTTTTGAGCCAAATAACATGCATATTTGAAGCTACCTCATAGGATATCCAGTGTATACAATAGGAGTTCCCACTGTTTTGTGTCAACTGCAGGTAAAAAACCTACTGTGTTATGTAAACAAATTATCTTTGTGCAATTTTGCTTTCCTTTCCTCTTTATTAATGATGCTAAGTTGAGTATTTTACTTTACGGTTAAAGTGACAGCTCCACTATTTGATGTGCTGCTCACAGGGAGCCAGTTCATGTGAAAACCAAGGGTTGGGGCTACCATGTGAAAAACATAGCTACTGTGCAGATAACATATAACATGATTTCAACTGTTATTTGCACAGTGGCTATGTTTTCAGTGAAGAAACCAGCTTTTATCTGCCAAATGTAATTGCACTCCCATGGTATACACATACATATTTCTGAATACTGATATTTTTTCTGCCTCTTTCTCAGGGGTACTTCTTTCAGTGTGTGTGTGTGTGTGAGAGTGACATCAAGTCTCTTAAAGAATCCCTAATGTCTCAGGGGAACATTGAAAAACATTATTTTTAGACATAATCTTGACATATTTCATATATTTCCAGTAGTTGTCTTGTACTTTGTCTATAGATGCCAAATTAAACACAGAATCCCCATCCCTTGGACTTCTATCTGCTCTGCTATAGGATCACCATTTTCTGTGAAAACAGAAAAACAGGATTAAAAATGGAATTTGCCATTTTAAACACAATTTAAAATAAAATGTTCACATTTTTCTTCCACATACAGTGACATCATCACTGTAAGATTGGGTCTCATCATTACAGTGTAACTTGATTGAAAGCATCCAACAATCCCATATTGACATGATAGTAATGCCACTGCCTGCCTTGCAACAATAAAATGGCAGCCCTCCTGGGGAGACAACATATACAGAACTTATTTGTAGCACAGCAAGGCATTTACAGAAAACTCAGCACAGTTTGCCTTTTGTAAGCTTTTGGGATTGTCTTTTTCTGTAGAACTTAAAAGCCCACTTAGCTAAAGTGCCATTAAAAATGATGTTTTTCATAATTTCCCCAGAAACATTTTAAGGTAGCTCATCAAAAAAGGACCTTTGTTTCCCTCTCCATAATTTTCACATCACACTCTCATAATTTAATGCCTGCATAAACCATCTATTCCTTTTACTTATATTTTTTGGTGGTGAATTAATGGAGGAAGAGTCCAGCCACCAGCAAAAAAAATTAAAGTATGCATCAGCAGAACTCCACTGCACCATATCCCCCACAAAGACTTTCATTTAAAGCCATTCCATGTTGCATTACTGAGGGTATTTACACGAAAACCAGATCTGTGTCCTGTATTGTTCATCTACAGCAGACACTGTTCAGGAGCACAAGTCTTAATGCCCTAACTGTGACATCACAGGCATTTCCACAGAAACATACCATGATGTCACAAGCAAAGCAATATGATTTCAGTTCCTGAATAAGCCACAGCTATAAAATAATTGTAAGGGACAATAATCCAGTGTTTATGTAACAAAGAACCAAACGGCTTGGAATTCCAATGGGAATGATGTGTAACTGAATTCTGCTGCTGCCATCTGTGTTTTTTTTTCTGCTAGTCGCTGGAGTCCCATTTTTAATACTCATGGAAATAAGGGACACATGTCATTAACAAATGGAAGCCCCTGTATTCAAAACATTTGCATGTGTAATTTTTTTCATGTGACAATTTAGTTTTTGGGTTTGAAAAATGACTCTTCAGAGTCTTCAGTTACAGTTGTCACTGTTGTGAATTCACCCGATTACCTTAGGAATATTTTGCAGGAACAGTTCTGCCAAAATAAAAGTGTTTAAAAATTTGCAAGAGGACTCAGAAATTTCACAGACATTATCTTTTGAAAAATGTCCTCACTGCTGTTCATTCACAGGCTGAGTACTATGGGTGAAAGGAGGGGAAGGCAGATCTGCATATTGGCCAGTGCATCTACATGTGAAGAATGCAGTTCATTCTGCATGCTCTTTCATTTCTGAGCATCACTTCACTGGAGGAGACTAACTGTAATGTTAGTGCAATGGTGGTCTGCTTTTAACAAGAAAGACCACCCTGGGATCAGCCAGATTGTTTCACTTCTGACCTGAGAAGTGAATTAAACTTAGTATCTAGCATGAGTGGACAGGATTAACTCTTAAACAATTTCATATTATGTGTATTGTGGCAAAAGGCTGTTTGCTACCTCATCTGGGTGGGGGAGATAAATGTGTAGACATGTGTGTTGTGCAGATGTGCATACAGTTGGGAGGGGTTATTCCTCATCATGGCTGTAGGGAATGCTGGAAAGTGACTTCCTCTGTGGCCAAATCTCACTTGTCAGCTCACTACAGTGGTGTGGATTAGTGCATTCACTATGCTCCCTCCTTCCACAAGAGAGAAAGAGAGAGAACACAACACACTGCCACCGTGCATCTGCTCTGGGTAACCAGAGACCTGTTGTCCATCTCGAACCTCTGTTATGCTGATTAACAAGATGAATTGCCCCCCCCAAGAGAGAGAACATAACACTACCACAATGCATGTCTCTCCACTGCTCTGGGTAACCCAAGATTCCTCCTATGCTTGGGTAATGAAGTTTTGTAATGTGTAATAGTCCCCCCTTCAAAGGAGAGAACAGAACATCAACCCAGTGCATCCACTCACCACTGCTCTGTGAAACTAGACATTGCTCCCAAACTTTGGTAATGAAAATTAGTGATTTTCAATATGCCTCCTCCCAGGAGAGACAGCACAACTCTGGCAGACTGCTTCCACTCTCCACTACTCTTTAAGTTTTGGGTTATCCAAGGTCTCTCCCAAACCTGGAGTTGTACAAATTAGTTGCATGCACTACACCCTTCTCTCATATCCTCCCCCTGGAGTGGGAGAACTGTACACCACCACAGTGTACCCACTGCTCACTGCTGTGGGTAATCTTAGGTCCCTCCCAAACCTGGGTCATGCTCATCAGTAACAGATACTTTGCTTTCCTCCTCCTCCTCCCAAGAAGGACAACCCAACAGCATCTCAATACGCTTGCTCTCCACTGCTCTGGGTAACCTGACACTTTATGTCCCTTTCAAACAAGGGTTGTTCTGATTAGCAACATGCACTATACCTCCCTCTCCTTCCTCAGCACCACTAGAATGTATCCTCTCTTCACTGCTCTAATCTGTGTGTACTGCCAGCTGTACTCTGGGAATCATTGGCGATATTTGAGGTTTGTGAACTAGTAGCCCCAAAAAACAGCTTCTAAAATTGTAGGCAGTGGTCCAACCAATCAATGCTGAGCTTTGCTTCTGTGCGAGGACCTCTTAAAACCACAAGAGGGTCTGCATACATAGTAACATAGTAATTTAAGGTCAGAAGAGACATTAGGGCCATCAGGTCTACCCTGCAGTGTACAAAACTAGCACTGTAATCTAAGGTCAGAAGGGACTCTAGATTCATCAGATCTGCCCACCTGCTAACAGCAAACATGCACTAATCCATACAGATGGCTCACTCACCTTACCACCCAGGGCATCCTGTCATTCCCTTGTTAAGCAGAAATCTCTCCAGGTTTACCTTAAATGCCTGTACTGTGTTCATATCATACAGAGGCAGCATAACCCACAACATTAAAAGCACCAAGCCGTCAACCTAGAAACCCAATAGATATGGGTTTGAAGCCCTCAACCATCAATTGTGTACTGTGTGATCCTCAGCAAGTCACTTAACCACCCTGTGTACCCAGACTGCACCTGTAAATTAGTTTTGACTCAGTGTGCCTTCCATGGCCCCAAATTCTAAAATAAAAAAATACAAATAAAAAATAAAATATCCATGGTCTCAGCTGGTAGCTGTTCCATAAGTTCAGCACCCTCATGCACACTTGATTATTCTATTTTTTGAGGGAGCATTTTTTTATTCTTTAAAAATAGTTTGTTTTAAACTATTTGTTACATACATTAATTATAATTTTACATTTTTTAAAAATAAAATGTTTTTAGTTGAAGTTTTGTGAGGGGGGCCGGACTTTGCTAATGCACTCTTGTCTTTGCCACTAATGAATTGTGGTCTTTCCCATTCACACTTAGAAATGAACTGCATATTGTGAGTCATGCCACTGTGGGTATTAGATTTGTACCACAGCAGTTTGTTATATTCTTTGGTAACCTGGGAAGGCCCACTATCCACAAGGGCCTGTTTTCAGGGGTGACCTGGGAGCACTGGGGTGGTTAAGTGACTTGCCCAGAGTCACACAGTATGCAAGTGGAGGTTGTGGGAATCAAACCCAGGTCTGCTGGATGTACCAAGCTCACTCACAGTTTGTTACTCTAAACTCTAAGCCATACTGCCAGCCCCAGTTTACTGGTTACAACTTTGAAATTGGCTCTTTGTGTGAAGACTTAACTGTTTCTCTTTGAATTTGAATGGAACCAATTTTAGGGAATTAATCCAGGAAGATTATCTGGGGTAGACAGCATCAGGGGAAGTGAAGAAAGATGAGGGGTTATAAAAGGGGCCATTCTCGAGGAAATGTAAACATGTACGAGAGCAGTTCTTAGGAAAGACAAGTATAAGAGACCTATTTGGTTCCCTAAAAAAGCTCAAGGAGGAAGTAAGGGCCAAAAAAAGGCCTTCATAGGGTACAAAGAAAAACAGGGTGATGAATAATGGGATGAGTAGCAAGAAAAAAACTAGACAGTCCAAGAGAGCAGACAAGATTACAAAAGCAGAGACAGAACTGCTATTGCGGAGGGGGTCAAGGGAGAGGAAAACAGGTTCTGTTTTTAGATATATGAGGGAAAAAAGTCAGGAGAGGGAATCATCATGCTAAGGGGGGCTAGTAATAAAGCAAGAAGGGCAGAAAGCAGCTGTGCTGAATGACTACTGCTGTTCAGTATTCACTAGGGAGAACAGCGGCCCTTGCCAGACAGAGGGATAAAGGCAGCTGATAGAGGGGTCCTGGAAATGAGGCTGCAGAAATACACTATTGAAAGTCTGAAAAGGGTTAGCAATCCTTAAGGTAAACAATGCCCTAGGACAAAATGGGATGCATCTGTGAGTACGAAGGGAACTGACATCAGTGTTAGCCGAATCTCTGGTGGAGCTGTTCAATAGCTCTTTGCAGCAAGGGGTTGTTCCCAAGCACTGGAGGATGATGGACATAGTTCTGCTGCACAAGGGAGGGGACAAGGAGCAGCTGGGAAACTATAGACTTTTCAGCCTTACCTCTATGGTAGGGAAACTGAGACCTAGTTCAATACCTGGAGAAAAGGAACAAAAACCACAGAACAGAGTATTGGATGGGAGGGGTTCAGCTGGATACATCAAGAGGAAAGGAACTCAGGAGTCATCATTACTGACTCCTTTAAACAAACCAGTCACTGCAGCAAGGCTAGCAGGATGGGTTTACAGTTGGAAACAGGAGGTAATGGTATCTGTCCTGGAATACTTTATCCGGTTCTGGAGTCCCCACCTGAAGAATAGGGACAGGCTAGAGACAGTACAGTGCAGGGTGACCAAGATGATTCAGGGCCAGGTGGGAAGATCATATGAAGATTGACTAAAGGCTCTGATCGTGTAGTCACTCAAAACCAGACTGGGTTGGGGGGGGGGCAAGATAGAGATCTTCAGGTTCCTGAAAGGAATAAACAAGGTGAACTGTGAAGAGCTATTTACCAGGAACAGAGAACCCAGGCCACAGGGTCATGAGTGGAGGTTAAAGGGGTGAAGGTTTAAAATGGATACAAGTAAGTGTTATTTTACAAAAAGAGTAGTGAAGCCATGGAATGATCTGACAGCAAAGGTAGTGGGTGACAAAGCCATAAACAGCTTCAAACACAGCCGGGACAGAGCCGAGGTATAATAGCTACTCAGAGGGATGAGGGAGGCGGAAACACAGAGAACACTAAGGAGAATAGGGTAAGCCCATGGGGACAACAGGTCCTGGGGATATAATAGGATAACATGGGCAGACTAGATGGCAGTCAGTCATTTTCTGCTGTCATCTATGGTTCTAAGTAATTCCGCAGCTGAATTCAGAGCCGCACAGGGCTATTGTGATGTCATCAGTTCTGTTCTCACTGTAAGGTCAATGATAGTGATTGTGACATATCTTACATCTATAAAAATGTCAGAAACAAATGAATACAACACCAGTGTAGATAAAACTGTCAAGATAACAAGTAATATCTTTGTAGCTGAGCTCAAGATTGTGTGATATATTGTTGTTAGCATGATAATTTATATTTTGAAGGTTAGTTTCCTCACAGCGGAGTACTGAACTAATCAGAGATAAAAAAACATGTTGGTGACCTAAAGCACACTGATGACCTAAAGCACTCCGTGTAGTGCAGTAGAGTGGCAGCAAAGGCCAACAAAATGTTGGGGTGCATTGCTAGGGGGATTAGCAGTAGGCAAAATGAGGCGATACTGTCTTTGTATAGGTCACTGGTGGGATCACATCTGGAGTATGGAGTACAATACTGGTGCCCTTACCTTAAAAAATACATTATTCTGCCGGAGAAGGTACAAAGGAGGACAACAAAAATGACTGCAGGTCAGCAAGGGAAAATCTACAAGAAGAGCTTGGGAGACCTGAACATGCAGTCATTGGGGGACAGCAAGGAGAGAGGGGACATGATAGAGACTTTCAAATACCTGAAAGGACTAAATAGGGTGGATAAGGAGGGTCTCTTTAGGCTAAGTGGCAATCATAACACAAAGGGATACTGTCTTAAATTAGATGGTGGAAGGTTTAGAAGGGAATCTAAAAGGCATTTATTCATGGAGAAGGTGGTGGACAGCTGGAATATGCTACTGGAAGAGGTGTTCTTATTGACAATGGTGGTCAGTTTCAAAAAGGGGTGGGATAGAAATAAGGGGACAGTAAAGGTCATGGGAGGAGTGGATGGAAATGATGGGAGTATTAGTGGGGGGAGGGCAGGGTCTGTAGCTCAAGCTTTTGACCCTGCAATTACGAGTAGAATAGACAGACCTAACAGCATTTTTCTGCTGGCTTGTTCATACGTTCGTATGATGACATCACAATTACCTAGTGCATCACTGAAGCCAGTAGTTGAAATCAAAGAGTTTGATCTTCAAACAGTATATATAAAAGTTATAGCTAGAAAACAGATGTATTAATCGAATATGCTGTGGTCTAACTCAAAATATATAGTTTATCATCCCTTGTGAGAGGATGGGATTTTCATAACTCATTTGTGGTTCTGTCACTGATGAGTTACGGTTTTGCCCCCTCATACTTGAAAATTAATTGCATATTTTGAGTCAGGACATTGCATAAGAAAAGGATTTTATACTGTAAAAAGCAACTCTGCACTTCGACACATGCTTTCGCAAATAAAATGTTTCAGCTATTACAACTTACTAGAGAATATGTTTTTTTCATGTTCAGTGTTCCTTTTCTAGGTTTACAGCACATCTTTGTAGTCTGCCTAAAAAGTCATTAAAAAACATTTGCCTCTCCCCTGTCTGAATAAATTTGTATGTGTAACTGTATATTTACATGGTTGTTTTATCCCTTACATATATGTTTTGTACATTTGTTATATGTTCTAGTCACCCTTGTAAATGGGTCTTTAGCCCAAGGTCTTACCAGATTTAAATAAGCAAAACCAACAATCTCACTGTGTCTTTGTTTATGACATCAAAGTGCTCACCAGGACATCAGACCGTGATGTCACAAACATCAATTGTGTAGTTGGCAGGGGAGAGTTATATACATTTTGAGAGACTCAGTGAAAAAAATGCTGGATTTTCTACAATATTTAGACCAACAGCAGGGGAAATTAAAAAAAAAATAAATAGAAAACAAAGTTAAAACACAATTGTAAATCTAGTGTTTTTAAGCTTTTAGCAGAGAGTTGCTCTAAGCTCTATACAGAATTGGTTGTGCGGTAGCAGCTTGGTCCTTAACACACTGAAGATGAAAACAATGTTTTTTGGAACCCATGCTAGACTGAGAGATTATGGTAGTAGACTACAAGTGGCAGCACAAGATGGAACTATATATGAGAATGTTTTTTCCATTAAATGTCTTCGAGTGACTTTAGACCCCACCCTGAGTTTTGGCCCCTATATGGAAGTAATCACCTTGAAAGTGCTAAGATTGCAGTATTATATAGGATTCAACATTATTTAACCACAGAAATCATCAAACAGTGTGGTACACGTTAAACTCAGATACAGAGTCAAGCCATACAAAAGTGAGGGTACTGGACTTCAGGAGGGCTGACTTTGGCAAGATGGGAGAGTGCCTCAGAAAAGCACTAGCAAACAGGCTAGAAGGAGGGGCGGAGCAACAATGGGGAATCATCAAAACTGCCATCACAGAGGCAACAAGCCTTTGTGTGAAGCAAATAAACAAATCAAAATGAAAGAAAAAGCCACTATGGTTCTCAAAAGAGGTGGCTGGGAAAGTCAGGGAGAAAAAGATAGCATTCAGGAAGTATAAGGAAACACAGAAGGAGCAGGACAGAGAGCTGTACCAGTTCAGGCAGAAGGAAGCAGGGAGGGAAGTCAGAATAGCAAAGGCCCAAACTGAGGAAAAGATAGCCAACTCAGTTAAGAAGGGGGGATAAAACCTTTTATAGGTACATCAGAGAGCATAGAAAGACAAAGGGAGGGATAGTGAGGCTGAATAGAATGAATGGTGGGTGGGCAGAGGGGGACGGTGAAAAAGCAGGGATACTGAATGAATATTTCTGCTCAGTATTCACAAAAGAGGAGGGGGAAGTGCCTAATCCAATTAACAGAAGCACTCTTGATGGGGGGTCGATCCCAGCCCTTTCACTGAAGAAAGGGTTCTGCAAGAACTCCTAAAACTGAAGGTAGACAAAGCAATGGGGCCTGATGGAATTCACCCCAGAATTCTAAAAGAATTAAGTGGGGAATGAATGAAACCACTGACTACACTTTTTAATAAATCATGGGAGGATGGTGTGGTACCTGAGGACTGGAGGAAGGTGGATATGATTCCCCTTCACAAAAGTGGGACCAAAACAGAGGCAGGAAACTACAGACCTGTCAGTTTGACCTCTGTGGTAGGGAAAGTGATGGAGTCACTTCTGAAGGAAAGAATTGTTGAGTACCTAGAAGCCAGTGGGGCACAGGAACCAAGGCAGCATGGGTTCACAGCGGGAAGGTCATGTCAGACGAATATAATAGATTTCTTTGACTGGGTGACCAAAGTAGTAGACCAGCGAGGGGCTGTGGACATGGCCTACCTAGACTTTAGCAATGCATTTGACACAGTCCCACACAAAAGATTAATAGTCAAATTAACCAGCCTGGGAGTGGGTCCCAGGGTGGTAGCCTGGGTAAAACATTGGCTGCACAACAGAACACAGACGGTAATTGTAAATGGAGTCCACTCTGAAGAAAGAGGGGTTACTAGTGGGGTACCGCAGGGTTCAGTACTGGGTCCAGTCCTTTTTTGATGTCTTTATAAGTGACATTGCAGAGGGACTGGAAGGAAAAGTATGCTTCTTTGCAGATGACACAAAGATCTGCAACAGGGTTGATACACAGGAAGGCGTGGAAAGGATGAGAAGGGACTTGGCAAGGTTGGAGGAATGGTCAGAATTTGGATTCAATGCAAAGAAGTGCAAAATAATGCACCTGGGAAACAAGAACCTAGGGGAAGATTACACAATGGGGGGAGGCAGTAACAACAACAAAAAAGGAAAGGGACCTGGGGGTAATCATATCAGATGACCTTAAGGTTAGCAATCAATGTGAGAAGGCAGTAGGGAGGGCTGGGGGTATACTGGGATGCATAGGGAGAGGCATCACCAGCAGAAAACAGGAAGTTGTTATCCCTCTGTACAGACAGTTGGTGAGACCCCATCTGGAGTACTGCATCCAGTTCTGGAGACCTCATCTCCGCAAGGATATAGACAGGATAGAGACAGTTCAGAGGAGGGCAACTAAAATGGTGCAGGGTCTGCAAGAGAAGCCGTATGAGGAGAGACTAAAGGAACTTAATATGTATGCCCTTGAGGAAAGAAGGGAGAGGGGGGACATGATAGAAACTTTTATGTACCTCAGTGGATCAACAAAGTCCAAGAGGGTAGCATCTTTCAGAAAAAGAGACGTGCAAGAACAAGGGGACACAATTTAAAGATGGGGGGGCGGTTCCGGGGCAATGTGAGGAAGTATGTTTTCACAGAGAGGGTAGTGGATGCATGGAACAGCCTTCCTGAGGAGGTTGTGGGGTCTAAAACTGTGGGAGAATTCAAGAATGCATGGGACAGACATAAGGCAATTCTTGTGGGGGGTAGGAAGAAATAGGCTGTTGGTTAACTAGGATCTTTGGCCTATCCTGTAGGTAGGGAAATGGGCAGACTAAGTGAGCCAAGTGGTCCTTATCTGCCGTCAAAGTCTATGCTTCTAACCAGGTTGGCTATTGTTAACCAAAGCTTATTACCAGTAGTAAACAATGCATTGGTTGTCACAGATAATGCATCATTAAGCACCCTGTCCAAGAAGTCAGTTTTGATTCAAAGAATTGAAAGTTTGCATTAATGGCTTCTAATAAGAAAGATGCATCACTGTGAGGTAGTAAACGGGGTGGCTTCCTGTCTCTCTCTAAATTTTAAATTAGTTATGTCTCGTTTTGTTTATAGGGTCAGAGTGGCAGGAATTCCTCCTAGTTTATATAAACATTTGAAGGAATACAAGTCTAATTTTGCTTCCTGTTCTTCAGAGACTTCATGTTCCTTTAGTTCTTATGTTAAGTAGGCAGTGTGCTTTTGCTTTTTCTGCAGCTTCCATATGGAATGAAATACTATTACAAATTAAGTGTTTACCCACTTACAATGCTTTTTTGACTGCATTACAATCTCAATTTAAAGGATAATTTAAATGTGTTTTTAATACTTGCATTTTAATATTTGTACAGTGATTATATATATATATATATATACTGTGTATATATATATATACCATATAGATATTATATATATATATATATATATATATGTATATGTATAGAGAGAGAGAGGAACTTTATCGCTCCATTATTGCTCAGTTTTGTATTGTATAATTTTAAGTTTTATGATCCCGGGTTGTACCCGTAAAAGGGATTGTGTTCGAGTGTACTTACCCATTAAACAAATACATGAATGAAATGAATGAATGAATGAAATAAAAATAAACCAAAATGATTCTGAAAGTTCTGGTAAGGTTCAAGAGAAATATCAGAACTTTTCATGGATTCTGAGAACCTTTTAGAAAGATTTGTGGTTTTGTTCATCCCAGATCAGAACCTCAGAACTGTCTGTGGTTTTCCAGTCCCTAATCAGAATCTTCCAAACCTATTGTAGTTCTCCCAATCCTAACAGAAACTTCAGTGCCTCTCCTATCCCTAATCAGAACTTTTCAGACCCCCAGAGGCTTGGGGCTCCTCTTATCACTAATCAGAACATCTCAAAACCTTTTGTGGTCCTTCCATCCCTAATCTGAACCTTTCGGGTCCTTCTTATCCATAATCTGACCTGATCAGACCCTCATAATCCTTTATGGTTCACCCATCCCTAAACAGAACCTTTCAGAACCTTTTGCAGTTCACCTGCAGCAAATCAGAACTTTTCAGAACCTCAGAACCTTTATTGGTTTTCCAATTATTAATAAAAATATTTCAGAATGTTTAGTAGTTCTACCATCCCTAATCAGAACTTCAGAACATTTGTGGTTCTATTTCTAATCAGAACCCTTCAGAATCTCAGAACCTTTATTATAAAAAGTTTCTCAGAAATGCTGCAATCTGATTGGCTGTTAGGATTCCAACAGCCTTACATTAATCCATGTTATACTGTCATGTACAGCCTGATCACAGTGGCACATGGATTCCTCCTGTCAGAATTCCATCCTCTAGGACGGCTGAATGACTGGAATGATGCATTCTGATTTTGAACCAGCATTCTTAAACTGTTGGTGGAAGAACTATTTTATTAAAAATCTCCCTCTAAATGAGGAAAACATTCAAAGGTATTCTTTTAACCCTCTTCTTTTGGAGCAATATTTCATAATAGCAATAAGGCACTCCCAGGAGTTACCTAACAGTCAATTAATCACCCCGTAGGGGCAATATGGCACTCGGCTATGCCTCGTGCCACATTATACCCCTAGGGGTGATTAACAGACTGTTAATCTAACCCCTGGTCAAGCCTTATTGCTTAAGTGTTTCACACCTTTCCTAGCAATGACATCCAATATCAACAAGGTGAAGGAGCTGATGAAGTCCAGCAGGACAACCATCTGGTTTTCTTATAAATATTCTTCAGTAGCAAAGATCAAGGTGAGAGGGGATTGCAGAAGAGATTGTGCTGCATTGTGTCTATATGTTGTTTTTGTCAAAGGCTTAACATCCCTGCTACCAGATTCAGGGTTTCTCCAATGGTGTTCATTTGAGAAATGTGGGGACAAAATGAAGAGTGGGAGAAGGTGAACTACAGTGGCTACTCTCTGACATTATCAGGAAAGAGAAGCATGCAAGTAAAGCTTGTTATGTCAGTGTATATATCATGTATGCAAACATGGATGCTTAGGGATATCTGCTGTTCACTCAAGTCAAAAGTAACCCCTCCTGTACCCTCTGGATGAAAGGACCGCAATCCAAAGATGAGTGGTTTTGGTATCCTAAAGACTTTATAAATCGCAAGCCCTAATTCAATCAATCTGTGCTGTGCATGGGAAATTCTTCAAGCCAAAATAGACTGCTGGAACAGTGCCAACCAATCAGAGAGCTGCATTCCTCTGCATGTGAGACACTCTTCTGAAAAGAATGTCTCACGAGCAGTTGCCCTACCTGAAATGGGTACATCTGGTGGCTCTTTTTTTAATTTGTAAATAACTGTAATCTATCTCGACCTACAATATAGGTCCCTGATGGAATTCTTACAGATTGTTGCACTTTTTCAAGATAGGGGAATATTCTGTTTCTTAAATTTTAAAATGTGGTATTCATTCAAAACTAATTGTAATAAATCTGCTCTGATACAGCTGATTAGTACCCTACACACATATTGTATACTGTATAGCTTCACTGTGAACATGGCCACATAATACAGACCTGGATCACTGGTATCTATGCTCTAGCCCACAGCCTTGGTCCTCTTGCCACTCCAGCCTTTTCCATGGGTAAAACCTGCTAGGGGAGGATACTGAGCTCCCAAATCAGTGTTTTTAATAAATGTATCCAAACCTTATCAGAACCTGGAAGAAAGGTTCCAATAAGGTACTTTTTCAGAAAGTGTAGTTTCTGGCTGGTTCATAACTTATCCGAACCACGTGTCATAACCCTCTGCTTATGACAGCACAGTTATTTCCACAGCAGCAGCAGTCTGCAATGTTACAGTCATAGGGCTATGCCATCCCATGTAAGACAGCAGCAGGAACGGATGAAGTCTGAAGATCCTGCTCCCACACAGATAGTTGCATTAATGAGCAAATGGGAAGGGGAGAGAGAATGGCTGAAAATAATTCTGTCTGAATATTGCACTTTTTTTCACACTTATTTGCTCAGGATTGCCCAGCTGAGATGCAACATCTCATTTCCAGTGGAGTCCTGCTTCTACCCATTTCCACAGCTGGGTGAACTGGAGCACTGGGAGGTTTAAGTGACTTGTCAAAGTCACTCAGTGAGTATTTGACTCTAGCAAGGTTTGAACTTGTGATCACTTGGCTTCCAAACCAGTGCTCTAACCACTAGACAACACTGCCTCCTCAAAAGTATGTCTCCCGTGGTAATCTTGTCTCTTTAAATAGGGTGTCCAGCCACCAGCAAAACAATCTCAGCTGGAATTAGTAGAACTTCACTGCAAAATATCTCCCCCAAAAAACTTTAATTTCAGGTTATTTCAGTCTGTTACAGAGGATACTTCTATTAGGAGTTATCTCCCTTACAGGTCCTCTACAGCTAGAGCTGAAGTCATAATGCCCTGTTTGTGACATCACTGCCATTTCTATAGCAACAGACAGTGATGTCATAAGCAGGCCATTAGGTTTTTTGCTCCAGGCCCTTCCTCAACAGTGCATGATCTTCAAGGGGCAATGGTCCGGTTTTCATGTAGATGCCTTTAATATTAAAGAACCGACTGGCTTGAAATCCTGGGGGAGGGGGTATTGTGTAACTGAGCTCTGTTGATGCCAAATGGGATTTCTTTTGCTGGCAATCAGAGTCCATATTTAATGTTGTTGATATTATGCAATTAAAAGTCATGAAGAACTGCTCTGTGTTTGAGATGGCGTCTAATGTTTTCCTCTACTGCTTCAACAGGTAGATGGGTGGACTTATAATTATTCTCTGAAGTTGTAATCAACAAATTATTCTTTGAAGATGTAATCAGGGAGATCTCTGAATGGGGGGTAACACCCCACTGCTGTAGTCAACCAGTATTGGCTTACTGACAAATCTATTTCTTTGTTTACCCTGCAGCTACTGTCAAAACGTATCTGTCTAGCCATTGGGCCATGACAAAAAAAAATAAGTTGATCCACTCGAAACTCCTCTACTTATTTTCAAACATATGATGACATTTCAGTGTTTTTACTTATTTTATTTGTATGTGTTGTGTATCTTACTTTTGTGTCATGCTTGTACTGTATTTTCTTCACATTTTTGCCCAGTGTTGCTTATAAAAGCAGGATATCTAGCTGGGTCTATTCTGGTCACCAATCAAATCCAATCAAAATCTTATTTTATATATATATATATATATATATATACACACACATATATATCTATATATTTAGTTTGCTTTTGTTTTACATGATTCTTTCCTATTATCATGTAATGGGGGCTCAGCATAGCATTTTTGACCATGATATTCCCCCTGAAAAAAGCTTTAAGTAGTTTTTGTTAATACAGCTAAATAAATTTAAGCTTACGGACGAAAAACAGAAATCTCTTGTTGCTCCAAGAAAATGGCCAGCAGAATCAGAGGATCAACATATTAATTTTTTCTGGCCTTTTTTAATCTTAAAGAAATATATTTTGGGTGGGGAAGGTCGGGTCTCTTTTTATGTACAGTATATGAACTAGATCAGATAATAGACTGCTACCTCCTAACGTTATTTACTGTGTTTCACATTTTTGGCTATTTATGGATTCACTCTCTTTTTCTTGTAATGTTATGACCAGCTATGCCTCTGCAAATACAGTACTTACTGTGTGCATATGTGTGTGTGTGTGTGGGGGGGGGTGAATAATGTTTTAAACTCTGCAGCTGGGATGAGAAATATGTTGTCTACCATCAAACAGAGTGAAGTCCCCGTACATTAATACTTAGTAATAGTATTTTTTTTAAATACTTAAGTCTGTAGTTTTTTTTTTTTGGTTTTGCAGATATACTGAAAGTGGCAACACAGCTTGCGTAGCTGCCAAAGATTTAGAACCAAGATAAAGACAAGAGAGAGAAGGGAGAGAAAAGGTAGAGCCTTTGTACAGTCTATTCCACTTGTTTCTGGAAAAATGTCATAAAAATCTGTTTCATGGATAATATTTTTTCTACTCAAAAAACAAAATCAACCAAAAAAACCCCAAAATGCTCAAAGTTCAAGTCCCCAGTGGACAGCGGGTTTCTGGAGTTTGTTCTTTGCCAGTAGCAACACAAGGGGAGGGCGAGCAACCTCCCTGTCATTTGTTTATCTAGTCCTCTTCACCTGAAGAAACAATTCATCAGGGGATCTCGGTATATATATATATTTATACATATATATAATTCCTCATTTTCTTTTTTTTTGTTTTACTAGTCAACTGCATTCCCCAAAATGTCTCTCGAATCTTCTGTTAGAGCGATGTCTCCACACTGTGTAACGGACTTCCAGGACTAGAAGAGGTAGCTGACTTACTGACGTCGGTGGTCAAGTATATTCCGCTGTCTATAGCATTGTTGTTCTTATTCGGGGAAGGGGGTGGGCTGCGCCTGTACACACCTGGGGGCTCTGCATCATCTTCAACATCTGTGTCATCGATGAGGGGGATGTTGTGGATGTAGTCGTTGATCAGGAATTCAGGGGTGGTCATGAAGTTGTGAATGGAGGTCCTGGATTCCGGTTTCTCCAGCCCTTCGTAAAGGGAGCTACGGAATGCTTTCACTACCCGGATCTGCAATGGGGGGGTCAGGAAGGAACAACAGAAAGGAAGGGGGAAAAACAAACATTAAGTCAGTGGGTAATAACAATTTTTTGGGTCAGTCCACATTAATGGTTGTTCATAACTGTTCATCCACCTTTTTTTCATGTAAGTTTTTACACCCTCCCACCACTGTTTGTCAGGCCAAAACCAGAGACCTTCCAGCCCAAAATCACTGCACAGCCACTAGGGTTGTCAGAACTAGTTCTAGAAAGATTAGAACCCTTTTAGAACCCATGGGTTCTAAGTGTTAAGGGTTCTAACTGTTAAAAAAAAGTATTTTTTCTTCATACATTTCAAAAACAGGGGATGCCAGCCTGGAAAACAAACTAAGTATTGGGAATTACATGCTAAAAATGTTTTAGAGGGAGAAAATGAGAGATGTGCTGCTCATATGCAGATGTGCTAAAGGCATGGAATTGTGATACTTGGCATTTGCACTTTGAGAGGCTCAATGTGTTTCTCTTTTCTGCATGTGCAGTGAACCGATATTATGGCTGTGCTGAGTGCAGCTCTTTTTATGTGTTTTTTCTCCTCTCAGTATATTTATCAGTTCTTTCTCTTCAATCCTACACACAAAAGAGTTCGAGTTCTAAAGAAGATTAGAACCCTAGAACTATTTGCAAAGTTCTAGCCCAGAACCAGAACCCAGAACTTCAGCAGATTCTGACAAACCTAATAGCCATAGTGGTGTCACAGAGCCCAAGAGTACTGACCAGTATCAGTGCTACAGCAGTCTCACTGGTTATTATTTAGGTGGTACACCATCTTCAAGACTGCACTGTTAACATACAAAGACCTGCACATATTGGGTCCTGACTACCTTAAAGACCTTTTAGCCTGGTATACTCCCAGCCAGTCACTCCACTCCACTGGGGGATTTTTATTGATTATCCAGAGATCTTGCTGGAGCAGTCTGGAGACAGTGCTTTCTTGGTGGTGGCCTCCCCTTATTTGGAACTCACTAGTTCTCCATGTGAGGAGTTCACCCTCAGTGAAGGCATTCAAAAGGGAGGGCATGGGCGGGTGGGCTGCATCACTCTCCAGCTCACCTGGCAACTGAACTGTGCATGGGACTTGGTGTCAGTGGTGGTGGGAGGTCTCAGAGAAGTAGAATGCCACACACAGTGGAGACTGTCATCGGGGTGTGGAATGGGAATCTAGAAGTGGGTGGCATACATGGGGGAACAAATCACAAGAAAAAGAAGCCACAGTCTACATTGCTGCAGTGGTATTTGGGTTTGAATCCAGACCTGGGTTTCAGAGGAGTAGGCCAGGTGGGGGAAAGGAGGAGGGGTGGCAAGTGTATCACAGAGACGGGGTGCTCACTTTATGGAGAGGAAGGCAGGCTGAACCCCAAGAACCCATCCTCTGCTGCATGGCTGTAGGACAGCATCTGTCATCTGCAGCAAAGGCAGCCATGGCCCCTGCCACAGTGGCTCCTGATTGAGGAATGGTAAGGGAGTATACTGGCGGAAGGCAAACCCAAAAGAGAGGCTAACTGTACCTGACATTAGACCCATTTTTAATATTAATATTCAATTTTTTATGGTTGCACTGGAGCATCCTGGGCAGTCAAAAATATCCTGCTCCTAATGCTGTGCTCTGCAATGTGTTACAAGAAGGGTATGTGGGTGCTAGTAAGGTTGGGGGCATTTAAATGTCCCTTTTGATTTTTTTTACTTTGGTTGCAAGCCTTGACTCTGGATGAACAGTTAGGTGAATTTATAACTCATTAGTGTGGTCTGATCATGGAGATGACAGTGAAGAATCCATGAATTTCGAATCACACAGCCTGGTTTCAATAGAATTAGAATTTTTGGGAAAAGGGGAAAAGAAAAACGATTAAAAATTAAAATATTTATATGTAAAAAAAGAAGAATTTATGTTGTGTTAGAATCAGAATCTGCAACAACATCAACCAAAAGAAAGTAGCTAGAAATAAGCAACGGACCCAGGATGAAGTACTAGTTTCAAGCAGAGAAAAGAGTGGATTTAATAATGTATATATATATATATAAACACACACACATGTATATACATTTAACACCGTAGTGCTCAGAATGCGTGCTCCTAGCTTCACTCCACAAACATACATTCACTGTTTGTGTGGTATGGCTATGTTGTGGTGCAGAAAGAAAAAGAAAAGCACACTGAAATGGTTCAAGGCACAGTTAGCATACATCCAAGCCAAAAAGGTCCAGTCCATGGAATTAAAGTTGGAGTTTGTCTTTTTGGGGAGGAGTGGGTGGAACCAAATGTCTAGTCTCTACCTAGGTACCCTGTCATTAACTCAGAGAGAAGGATATTTTTTTTGGGGATTTGAGGTTGTGTGTAAGACACAAGTTGCTTCCAAACACTGTGATCTGTGGAGATGTTTAATAATTAGTGGTTACTTTCTGGTTCAGTAATAAAAATACCCACGTGCAGGAATTCTGTACTTTTCCAGCACAGTATCTGAGTGTAGCTCTGTAAGATGCACAAGGATGAAAGGACAAGGAGACACTCAACATCACAGAAGCGAGGAAGATTCAAGGGAAACAGGATAAACTACTTTAAAAAATGACTGGTGAACATTTGTAATAGACAGTCAGAGCATGTGGTGTCTTTAGTGACCTTCAAGCTTAGACTAGACAAGTATTTTGAAGAAAAAAGGATGACGGTGTTTTCACTGAGTGGTGGGAAAGAGGAACACAATGGACTGCTAGACTTCTTTTGGCCTAAATCTATTTTGTGTATATGTACAGCATTAGAAATGTGCCAGCCTGATGAGTAATTCCCAAATACCATAAATAATGGGGTACCCAGTATTATGTACCAAGTGTCGAGTATGCTTTAGCATTTGTAGCAAAATAAAAGCATAAAAAAAGTCTAGTCCTCCCCAGGAGGCCAGGGGCTAGTCACGTGGTCAACCCTCTCCTCGTCATCTCCCAACCCCTCTGCCATTTTCTCCTCACACATATTTTTCTTCCAGTATAACTTTTCCTGCCCCAGCCAGTGACATGTACTCCCTCCTCAGGGCCCCACAACTGCTAATCCCCCATCCTCCTCTAACCTGTCACATTAGCCGCCCCATAGTGGGGTTCTGTCAAATGCAAGGATGCACTGGCAAATTTGCAATGGGCTCCATGGCATGGGGCCAGAATGTATTGAACATCATTTGTTTAGTTTTTTTCTTTCTGTTTTTCTGTGTCCATTCTAAAGCTCCCCAGTGTCAGACCAGCCCTCTAGTGGTCTCGCTTGACACAGCAAAATTGTGTGCATTCACTACCCCCTCCCCTTAAGGAATCGCATCATGGAGTCTGATGTCACCCTCACCAGGGCAGACTCACACTGTATTCTGCAGCACTCTCCAACCCTGGCTGCACTAGATACAGGCTCTGGGCTCCCCAAGTCCTCTTCCAAACACGGGCCACCAGCACAGCCATCTAGCAGTCCTCACTCATAGCTTTGTTAATAAAAAAAAAACATAGGTGGGATCCTTTGCACTGTACCAGAAACAGATGCTGTATTTTCAGCTGGTCTCCCCCCAATCCCAACCCTCCAAATCCTCCAGATATTAGTTTTTAATAGTTTACCCCCCTTCTGACCCCCAAATGCATATGTGTGTGTGTGTGTATGGCAATAGACAAAATTCCAGGTTGGCCCAGTCACTGCCATGGAAGACTGGAGTGGGGGATGGAGAAGTCTGCATCATTGATGATGACAGACAATAGGTTGACTGACTGAACTTGTAAAGGCATGATGTAGGTTAGGGAGGGGGATGACTAGACTAGCCTGAAAATTTGAGTACCACCCCCTCCATAAACAAGGATCAGGGTCAGGAGAGGACCAAAGAGTTAAAAAAATATTTGGGGGCTACACAATGGCCCAGTGGGTGGTGCATCACGTGCCCGGGTTGGTGATCAGAGTTTGGGAGCAGACTCAAGAACTAGCCAGGTGGGCCTGTGGGTGGGACTGAGGAGGCACTGCCATGTGGCAGGGCTCCCAGCCATGGAGATGGATGCCAGGTTCTGCCAAGGTTCTGCCACACTAGTGGCTCATGTGGTGGGCCAGGGAGCTTGCCTCCTCCATAGGGGTGCACTTCACGTGGGTGTGGCCTACAGGGGCACTGCCTGACTGCAGGTGGGCAATGGTCTGGGAAAGGGGAGGAAATTGAAGAAATGCCATGAGCACTGGCCACCATTCATGACAGCACTGTTATTCTCAGATCCCACCCATGGACCAGAAATCACCTGAAGCAGACACAAGGAGGCAGCCAGGGGCCAAAAAGCTATAAATATATCTAAAATAAAAGATAGGTAAGTGTTGTGTATAGGGATAGAATCCCATCAAGGGGTCCTAATGAGGTCAGTAAGCCATGAGCCCAAAGGACGAGTGGCATTATGACCTCATTAGGACCTCAAGATGATAGAATTATATCGTTATGCACCACACTTACTTATCGTTTGTTTTCTATAATACATGGAAATGGTGCCTTTTTTTTGTACGTGAAGGCTGTGTTTTTGTCAGGAGGCTTATTAGGTAAGGCTGTTTTTTTTTTCAGAGAGCTTGTTAGATAAGGCTATGCTTTTGTCAGGGGCTTATTAGGTGTGCTAATTAGCAAAGAACATTTTTAACTGGTTCAGCTGATGTGTTTATTTATGTGTTTATTGATTTAATCAGTCATTAAAGTTGTTTATTTTGGTGCTTATAATGTTGGTCTATGAGTGTTTTTTTTCCTGCAGTATTCAGGTTTCAGTGTGGAGGTATGCAGCATTAATTGGGAGGTACGCAGCTTTAATTGTTTGGATTGTAGGTTTAATTCATGAGGTGCACAGGGAAATACATGCTAATGGGCTCCTATACGGAAAAGGTCCCATCCATGTATTATATATAGATTTATAACGGCTATACAATGGACTGATTCAAAATATGTAATTTATCTTGAAATGTGAGGGGGCTGAGCCATAACTCACAAGTGGCAGATCCATGAGTGAGTTATGAAAGTCCTGCCCACTCACAAGTGAAGACAAATTGCCTATTTTTGAGTCAGGGTATTGTATATTCGATATATACAGTAGTTTACAAGATATACCTTTTAAATCTACAGTTTATCTGAAGATTTTGCTGTTCTTTGATTTTAACAGCTGGCTTCAGTGTTGTGTTAGGCACTGTGATGTCATCAGCATTGTGAAAACTGCTCACTGATTGGTTCATTATTCTACTGTGATGATAGTAATCTTAAAAATATCCATTGTGACAACAGTAACAACAATATTTTGTGATATGTTGCTGTTACTGATGGCACTAGCTAAGATATAAGGGATATACAATGGTGAGCTGTCAGATAAATGATTTATCTGCAGAAGTGTTGTTTGACCTCGGGGTAACCTCACAAGTAGCATAAACCACAAGTGAGGCGTCCAAAGTCAAACAGCACAAGTGCAAATAAATCATTCATCTGACAGCTCACCATTGTATATTTCATTTATGCAATAGGGATGCTTTCTGTCAGTGCAGGGACATTTGCTTTTGACTGTTTATCTTTTTTTAAATGATAATTTCTGGGACTTTTTGTTAACTTTCCTAGTGTAGGTCTGCCTAGTGTAGTGGTTGCTATTAAATGAAACACCACTTATTTTGTAGGACACTTTGTGCTGAACAAATGGCATGCTCACAGTACCATGCTACTTTTTTCATTTTAAAGTTATTTGCATTTGTTTGTCAAAAAAGTGCATAAAAAATTTAATTTTGTGCTGTTTTTTTTTTGCTAATTACACAAAAACCTAAAAGGTATCTATAAATGAAACACCACTCATTTTGTAAATATGTTTGTGCTGAACAACTTCTATGCTCACAGTACTATTTTCTGCTGGTTTTTGCTAATTATAAATAAATCTATAAGGTAACTATGAATGAAACACCACTCATTTTGTAGATAATTTTGTGCTGAACAACTTTCATGTACACAGTACTATGCTGTCTTTTTTCATTCTAAAGTTATTTGCATTTGAATTTAGTTAGTACTACTACCGAGGCCGAACATTCTAAATGAGTTCCAGAGTGATTGTGACATATCTACCTTGTGTATAAATATGTGATGATGTGTTTACTATGTGTATAAATGTGAGATCTCACATTTATACACATAGTAGGTCAGATTTATCACATAGGATTTATGCCCACACCTATTGTATAAATCTTTTTATCTTCTCATTTTTACTCCCAATTATGTGTGTGTATCTTATATATATATAGTTTGTGGATTTGGAGCAGGTTGGTCTAGGAAGTGTGAAATGGTTTGAAAAGATATTGGTGGCACCTGACACAGTGTCAGGAGCACAGCAATTTTTTTAAAGCTTTATGTGGGGAAAATGGAGGGAAGGGAGTAGAGGCAAGAGATCACTGAGGTGGGGGGGGACTACAGGACTAGCCATAGCCACCTGGGGAGGAGGGCTAGAGAGTTAAAAAAAATACTTAACTGTATACATTCATTTTGCCAAATACTGAGTACCAAATACAGTAGCTGAATATCTGAGGTGTTGAGTATAATTACTCTGAGTATTCCAAAAAGTAACTCACACACACCTAGTATGCATGTTTGTAACTGCAGTATATATGGTGATAAAAAAGCAGAGTTTTTGGTAGACTCTGCCTCTCTCCTACACACTTCAGCCTACATTTGGCCTTAAGGTTTAAAAAAACACTTAACAGTGAAAACCCAGACAGCCAGCTGCATAGAAAAAGGGATGAGCTAAAAAAAAAACTACAAAAAGGACCCTTTATCCCATACTGAAGCCTGCAAGAGGCTGAGCATGTGACAGAAGTGAGGCACTGGCCCTTGATGGCAGTGCAAGCTACCAGGCATTTGTGAACCTCTTGACAGCCAAACAGAGTGATATTTGCATCAGCTGTGAAGGCAACTGTTCCACTCCTGCCCACCTGCCCTCATGGCCCATATAAGGGTGCTGCTGTGGCAGTCCAGAACATCAGGTGCAGGGGATGGGAAAAAAAAATAACGATGATAAAAAAAAAACTCCACATGCTGGTTAGGTTTAAAAACAGAGAACCAACTCTCCTTTTACACAACTCGGAGAAGTTTGAAAATGCAAATGGAGTAATTAGCTTTTATTTAGCATATGATAAAAACTCAAATGTGTGCACATTTTGATACCTGTTTCAAATGGAGGTTAAAAAAAAAGAACACAGGAAACATTCCCATGCTCTTTAAGGTTTGACATTAGACACTGGGTCTTCTCCAACTCACAAAACATTAGTAGGATCTAATTTAAAAGTCTGTGAAGGGGTGTGTGTGGTGTGGCATGGCATAAGAAGGATCTTAAGTTTGTCTGTTTGAAAAATAAACTAAAGAAAGGAGGTCAGATTGTTTTGTGAGGGTGTAAAGCAATAATTTAGTATAATGGCTTCTCCCTGAGCTTCGGCCAGTTCCAGTCTCTTTGTCTCTTATGCATCCAGTAAAGAGAAGTCGGCTCTTAAAGCAGTAGTTTATGTTAAAAAAATGTTTTTATGTACTTTATTATACACTGCTTGATCACTGTTGTTGTTTTATTTCTGAATCCATTTATATAGAATCTCATTTCATTTTATTTTTACCAATTTAGAGCTTAGGTTTTCTGACCTGAATTTAACCTTAAGGTCTTCAGTGTCCAATGAAGTCATGGGGCAATTTTTTGCCTGCTATTTCATCTTAGTCACAAGAATATGATATAAAACAATGGGTGTACTCAAGTATACCAGTGAATACTGATGAAAACCTAATGGCAGCCATATATAATCAAGCTGTCTTAATTATTTCAAAGTTTAAAAAAAGTTAAAGCACTTAAAATGGTGAAAAAGAAAATCTTACAAGACAGGAGAAATGGGAAATCTAAAATGGAACTGAATGGTATAATGTCAATATAACTTTTTCACTGTGACATGAACTGCTGCTTTGACATACTTTCTACTTTATTTCTGCAAAGAGAGAAAAGCATTGGAAAGGGACTTCCTACTGGACTGCTTCCAGCAATAAGTACAGTACTTTTCCAGCAGAGACTCTGTCAGTGCCACCACAGGGGAAAACATGAAAAGAAAAAAGATATACAGAGATAGGAAGTGATTATTACACAAATTAAAATTTCTTGTGTTCTAGGTTTTTTTTATATTGCAATTACCTTGCATTTAGTGAAGAGATTTGCATGGTGCCACCATTACATTCATCCTTTATTTAAACTTATGTGCTGACCCATCCCCACTGCAGTGTGTGTGTGTGTGTGTGTGTGTGTGTGTGTGTGTGTGTGCACGTGTGCGCATGCGTGTGTGCGTGTGTGTTTTTTGGCTAGCCTGAAGAGGCTTGGAGGAGTGTAAGCTGTGTTGACCCATGAATAGTGGTGGCACTGGAAGAGTTTCCTTGGGTGGAAGTGGGTTAAGGTTTGCCCAAAGGAGTGCCCAGACGACTGTGCAAAAGCGCACCACATTAAAACCTATAAAAATCAACATGAAGGAGCTTTACCTCCCAGCAATGCATGAGGTCCATCAATTTTTTAAGTCCTTCATTTCACATGTTGGTGATGGAATTTGACTCCCTTGAATCAGCCACTCAAACCCTTTCACTTCCTGGGTTGCTGTCCCCATCCTTGCTACATTTATTGACATCACATTTTGGAGACCACTGAAGTGCGTGCCATAAAAGTTAATGCTGACATTTTAGCCTTGGTAATGTAGTAGCTTTGATTTGGAATAGATGGGCACCTGAAATATCAATGAAGTATCTGAAAAATGCTTCATTAAACTTTCATGGATCTGAATTAAGATCTCTTCACTCCCTAAAACATGGGACTTGAAAGTGTATCATCACTGGATGGTCAAGCTCCTGTATGCTGATATGGGGCATTTTTTGTGCTGAGCGTGACTGGTCCTCTTGAATGTCAACACCATAGAAATCCTACCAGTTTACTTTATGACAGAATTATTGGCTCTGTGCTGGAACTAGTAGTATCCACCCCAAGTTCCCTGGGTCTCTCATCTTGTCAGCTGTGCCCGTGTCATGGTACGCATTTTCCCCTGCAAAATGTAGGGATAATGGGTCTTCTCAGTGACCTCACCACCACCACATAGCACTCATAATGTGGCTTCAGGGGGTGCAAGAGAGAGACATGGCTCAGCTCTATTACTGCCCCAGAGAGCCAACACATCCCATTTGAGATGAGTCTCTACTGAGCCAATGGGGAGCTTATAGGTTTTGAATCTACTGCAGCTCAGAGTTGTAGACCACCTCGTATGTAAAGTTGGGCTTGGGGCTTTACAAGGACAGTGGGTAGCTGGCCCTAATTCTGTTTTGGTGTGTAGAGGTGCATAATAAAACAATGGCAATATACAGTATTGTCAGGGCTCTTTATTTTTTTTTTGGGGGGGGGCTGCTTTCTTTCTGAATCAATAAGTGCCATGGTTGGGAACATTGGATGTAGTGGTGGAGCCAGGTTTGGGAGCCATGAGGGGCCATTCAGTCAATCATGGGCTCCACAATGGGCACTAAACAGTGAATAAAAATGCTTGTGGTGCACCACTACTCACACTGGGGCAGCCTGGAGGGGTGACCGCCCCCCAGTCCCCTCCTCTAGCTCTGCCACTGATTGGATGTTTTGATACAGAATGTACCATTTTCTTTGGGTTGAGGGTTCTGAGCTCTGAGATAGCCAAAACACTGAATGGAAGCTGAAAGGATATGTCATCACACTTTGGTTGAGGTGGGGATTGTTCTTTCCCCAAGTTAAGAAAACAAGATTCATTACAGGTTTTAAAAAAGGCTTGGTAGTGGAATATAAATTTACAGGTGTTACCCTTTTCAGTGTTGCTGCCTTTCTTATTGTAAGATGGTAAGGTAAAGAAAAAAGTTTCTTACTGCATGTTAGGTAACTGCCACTTTTTTGGGGGGTGTTCTCAGCTAATTCCCAAAGAAGTCTTTGCTTCAGCAGACTTCTTTTAACCCTCATGCTGTCTGGTACCGTGCAAATGAAGTGATCTGCTGATTCAGGAGGAAACATCATGGTTTGAATGCTGTACAGTCGGAGTAGAAGCAAACTGGACAGCCACCATGTTCTGGCGATGGACTGGATGATGAGGAAGCTGTAGCTGTGCTTAAAGCCAGATGAAGCAAGTGTGAGCATCAGTTTTTTTGTGTGGTCTCATGCTGCTGAAGACAAATTCACTGCGAGTTTTAGTTTGCATGGTTATTTAAAAAAAAGAAACAGACAACAAAACAATAAACATAAAAACAACTGCAGAGCCCCGTTCCACACTGTAAAAAAGCTTGGTTGTCTGGGATTGGAGGGAGAAGCTTCAGCTAGTGTAACCCATGCATTGGCGCAACAGTAAACATTCGAGTATAAGGCCCAGTATTGCTGTTCAGGGATTGGCTCTGATTGGCCGATCATTTAACAGAGATTGGCAGGCGGTGGGCAAATGGGGGGAATAGGAATTTGCATGCCAGGTTTGTTGATGTGTCCATCCATGCCTCGGCTCTGGGAAAGCTGATGGGGAAAAAAATCTCAAACAAAAAGAGTGAACTTAAAAACAGCAGAATTCAATGATGAAAGATGAAAGGCCACAGCATATTAGTATCAGAATATCTCGCCATGAATTAATGTCTTTGCCATGAACGAATGTCTTAGATACCTTTCACTCTCTAGATATGGCACAAACATTAGATACTGGCAAGTATCGTTCTGTTTCTGCAGCATTTGGCTACATATCAGAATGGTGGAAGCCAAGCAGCCTTGCTCAAAGGATGGATTTGGTTAAGGAATGTTTTTCAGACTTGATAATAAGCACTCCATTGTAAATGTTGTCCTCTCCTCCAAGATGACTCTGCTGCCACCTCACCCACCCAAGATGGGTGTTGTCATTTCTCCCCAAGATGGGTGTTGTCATTTCTCCCCAAGATGACTACTGTCATTCTCCCCAAGATGGGTGTTGTCATTTCTCCCCAAGATGAGTGTTGTCATTTCTCCCTAAGATGGGTGTTGTCATTTCTCCCCAAGATGACTACTGCCATTTCTCCCTAAGATGACTACTGTCATTTCTCACTAAGATGACAACTGTCATTTCTCCCTAAGATGCGTGTGGTTATTTCTCTTCAAGGTAAGTGTTACAACTTCTCCCAAAATGTTGTCATTCCCCCAACATGATTGTTGTCATTTCTCTCCAGCATGGGTGTTGTCATTTCTCCCTAAGATGGGTGTTGTCATTTCTCACCAAGATGAATGTTGTCATTGCTCCCCAAGATGAGTGTTGCCATTTCTCTCTAAGATGAGTGTTGTAATTTCTCTACAAGATGAGTGTTATATCCCCAGTAATATGTGTATTGTCACATTCCCCAAGATGTGTGTTGTGCCCCCCCAGGATGCGTGTACTGCCACCTATCCCCAAGACTAGTGTGTTGCACCTCCTCCAAGATTACTATATTGCCATTTACTGCAGCACATTTGTGTTGCCACCTCATCCAATACCTCCCCCACTATGAATGTGTTGCCACAAGCCCCTAAAATGATGGTTGCCACCTCCCCAATAAGAGAGCGTTACCAGTTTCTCCCAGAGATGGGAGTATTGCTTTTTCCACCAAGATGGGTGTGAACCACCTCCCTCCCAAGATGAGTATGTTGCCAACTTCCTCAAGATGAGTCTGTTGCCCCTCTCAAGATGAGTGTATTGTATACTCCCCTCAAAATGGGTGTGTTGGCACCTTCCCTCAAGATGTGTGCATTGCTTCCTCTCTGAACATAAGTATATTTCCACCTCCCCTTAAGATGAGTGTGTTGCCCCCTCTCAAAATGTATGTGTTTGCACCTCCAACAACATGAGTGTATTGCCACCTCCCACCATAAGTGTGTTGCCACCTCCCTCAATATGAATTTGTTGCCATCTTTCCTCAAGAAGAGTGTGTTGCCACCTCCCCTCAAGATAAGTGTGTTGGCACCTCCTCACAAATGCATGTGTTGCCAGCTCCCTTCAACATGTCTGTTATGACCTCTCCCCAATGTGAGTATGTTGCCACCTCCTCCTCCCCAACTATGTGTGTTGCCACTTGCACCAACATGAGTGTCTTGTTAACTCTCTGAACATGAGTGTATTGCCCCCTCTCAAGATGAGTGTGTTGGCACCTCACATCAACATGTGTGTGTTGCCACCTCCCACAAGATAAGCATGTTGCCATTTTCCCCCAAAATGAATGCACTGCTAACTCCCCTAACATGAGTGTGTTGCCACCTCTCCCAAGCAAAAGTGTGTTGCTCCCTCTCCCCAACATGAGGGTGTTGCCATCTCCACAGATGTATGTTGCAACCTCACCTGAGATAAGTATGGTGCAACTCCCCCCAACATGAGTGCACTGCTAACTCTCCTAATATGAGTGTGTTTCCACCTCCCTCAAGAAGTGTGTCTTTCCAACTTCCCCAAGATGATAGATGCACCCCCCCATGATGAGTGTGCCACCTCCTACCTCCTCTCAAAGATGTGTTCACAAGATGAGTGCATTGGCACCTCCCCCAACTTGTGTGTATTGGCACCTCTCCCAACTAAGCTAACCACTGCCATCATGGAATCAGTGCTGGAAGGCTACAGTTCTGTTTTGTTTGGGGAGTAATGATGCATTTCAGTAATTCAACATATGATACATGGTGTCATCACCCTCCTACAGCACCCCACATTTTGAATATTGAAAGATAACATGAAAAATGGTTGCTGGTCTGAAAGCTTTCAAATCCATCATTTGTACTGGGAAAGACATCAATATTCAGCCATTTTACTCTTTCTCTCGCTCTTATTTTGTTTTTAAATACTGCCAGTGATACTGCATGCATACATGCCCCAGTGAGTGAGAAACACGTGGAGTGAACTGTCTTTCTTCAAGGCAGAAGGAAGTAATTCAGATGCAAATGATCATAATAAAAGGTGAAGGGGTAAATTAGAAAAGAAGTATATAATGAAAATAACTGTTTAAAAAACAAGATAACAACAAAAAAAAAAGATTACAAAAAAAAAAACACCAATGACTGAGACTTGGACTCCAAAGGACAGGAGAAAGTTAGGTCCATCCACTACATCTTCATATGAGCTGGAACCTAAAAAGTATTTTTTTTTTTTTTTTATGTTTTTCATTGTAAGATAAACAAGATTACATGATGTGAGCTGCACAAGTTCAGCACTTTGCAGCCGGCCCTTCGTTTCAGGCTGTACCCTGCAATGACAGACTCGCAGAGAGCTACATTGGATGAGGTGAATCTAACCTATAGTATATATTTATTTTTTTACTTCTTACCAAGTTCTGCACCTCCAAGCTTCTTTCTGCATTTTTGGTAAAGTGTCTCACATTTAATAAATTGGAACTTATACATTTATTTAAGTATTTTTAAAGGTATGTGGTGGAATAGTGATTGTTTGTGATTCAGGCACTTCACAATAAGTGTTTTTTTCAGGGGGATGGAATAAATTTAGAGGTTTCATTTTTGTGTTTTCACCTTTTTTCACCTATTATATAGCTACCCTGATGATTGTAGTTGCCATGGCTACACCTTTGCTCCAGTCTTGAGGGCTGGTCATCAGATGCTTTTAAAGTCAATACCAATTAGTGCCTGAATGGTAGGGGTGCAAAAATGTTATTACCCCACATTCTCTTTCCATGGGAGCTGAGTGGGAAGTGCCTCACCTGTATTGTGAGGCATACAGGTGAGGAACTCACCTGTATGGTGTACCTGGCACCCAGCTGATCAGAGAGGGATGACTACAAAACTGCAGGTGACTCATGATCTCCCAGGTTGCAGAGTGGCCAGCGTGCTAGAGGTTAGCCTTCAGCTGAGCCTTGCTACTGGAACACTGGAGTGATGCACCAGAGATACCAGGTACCCACATAACAGGTGGACATCTAGAAAAAAACAGGTTCTTTTATCTACAGCTAAAATGGACAGAAGAATAACCCCTCCCCCAACCTGATCTGGTGGCATCTAATTTTTTCAAACCGCATAAAATTAGCTCTGACTGGCCCAGTGGCTTTCCAATGGAGACCAGAGTTTGCATTTCTTCATAAATGTGCTCAACCTGAACCAGTTACTAAGCTCTACTTTTCACATTTAAAGAAACGTACACAAGTCATTTCTGTCTCAGGGACAAGAGTTTTTGCCAAAGCCTGAAACGAGAGTTCAGCTGCCTAGATACTAAACCGTACCAGCCCACTTCCTCCCCTTTCTCTGAACGATTCCTGAAGAAAATGAGATTAGCTGTGATGGAGGGAAAAATGTTGTTAATGAATTTTGGATATAAATAGATCTTTTATATGTGTATTATGGTAAAACAGGTAGTCATTTTGCTGCAGGAGCACACTGAAAAAAATAATCATAATCAGAGAGATTTATCATTCAGCAAGTGCTTGGGCTTTTATACTCGAAGGTTTACACTCAGCTCTGGAGTTCACATTCAAAGCAGACCAGCGTGAAATCAGCCACATGTCTTTGTTGGTTGTTTTTTTTTTTCATCATTAACCACAAAATGCCATATTCTCTCCATTTACAAAAATATGATTATTTTCACCAAGTGCAACAAAGACATTTTTTTCTATCAACCTTTTTATCCTCCTTCTGCCAGACACATCCTATCAGGCCCTTTCCAGAAACTTCCAAACACCAATGGAACTCCATGGTGCCTTTCAACATGACTGAGCCATTCATGGGAGTCTCCTTGCTCTCTCGGCCAGAAGAAGGTCTTGTTGGTATAGTGGGGTGGGGGAGTGACATGGTGCCCAGTAGTGCAGAGACTATCACCTTGGTGGTGGCTATAGTGTTTTTCCTTCATTGCCCTTTCAGGTCCCATCTCTCCCACCTTCCTTTGCATCAGGCGTAGCTTGATGATGGCCCTGCATGAACATAGCAGTGTCCCTGTGAGGCAGCAACCATCTTTGGCTCATCACAGGATGTGGCTGTGGCAGCTGAATCTGGACGCACCCTTCTCAGGCTGGGATGCACAACCATGGGCAGAATTTCCCCAGCCCACCTCACTCATGTGCTCCTGTTTCCTTCTGAACCATGGATTTTGGCAAATAAGTGGATTCACTACTGCTGTGCTATTTGGCAGCCCCTGAAACATTTTTAAGCAGGATGTTTGAATTGCCTGTTGTAGGCTCAAGTAACCAGAGCTGCTTACCTCGTGGCCAAACTGTTTATACTGTTTCATTTAGATAAAGGCCATTTGAAAAAGGTGGTATTAGCAGCATTAGGGTTCCCATCCGCTCTTCTTGCACGCTAGAATGACAGATCCCAGCCGATTTTGTATGAACAGAAATGAGAAACTAAGCTGCCTAGGATTTGAAATAGCAGTGCATGTTAAAAAAACAAAAATTCATAAAAAATAAATGATTCTGTCTTTTTCAATTTTTCGTCACAATCAGAACAGCACACCTGCACCATTACTCAGGCGGGGAGGGTGGGCAAATGGCTGCTTACCCAGCTGATGCTAATGCCGTTCTATGCTCAACTGATGGGAGGGCTACTTTAACGCTAGGCAGCAAGCTTACACCCTCCCAAAGAGCCATGCATTAAATATCTACCATGACTCTGTGAATCTGGATCTGCCAGGTGGCAGTTTATGGGGGGAGTTCCAAGCATCCCAGTCTCTAAGCACCATGTTCAAGTGGAAAAGAGGGACTGCCTTGATGCTGTGAGTGACCATGCAGCACTGGTGGCTCTCTGCCTACAGATTGGGGCTATGGGTGATCACTGGCTGAATGATGAAGAGGTGGGAGGGGCCTAACCAGATAAATCCTTGGAGTGAGCGGCATGACAGCCTGTGTGTCCAGGCCCCGCTCTCCACTACCAGCCACTCTGTCCACTCCGTGGGTGTCTTCCACCACGTTAGGAGCAGTGGGGGATGCTGCCTGGCTGTGGTCAGGCCTCACCATGGGGCGGGTGTTAAACCATGGGATCGGGGGGGCAGAGGCAAGCCTGGAGACATGAAGGGATGAGGCTGTGCCTGATCAGAGGGATGGGAACACCGCACAGAGAGGGGTAAAAATGTAAATGGCAAAAAAGTGTGTCTCATGCATAGGTGCCCTGGAAACAGGCCTGTTTGGGGTAATTATTTTTTAAATTAATATTGATTGACCTCGATCGATAATATATTAATACTGACAAGTAGACCACTAATATGATTGTAAAAGTGGTCTCACACTCCTAGGTTGCAAGAACTGCTTAGTAACAGTTTGTGATTGTTACACCTAATATGGAGATATACAAAGTAAGCAATAACGTTTTACAGAGTGTGCGATCATGCTGTAATAACCACTTGCCCCAGTGTCTGTTGTGGGGTACAAAGTGCAGCTAAGTGCCTTCAGCCACCAAAAAGTGTGGTCATTAATCCATAACCACACACCCTTTAGTGTGTTATCGTGTTTGTAAAATGTTGGAAAAAACATCAAAAAGTGCAAAACAAAAGACATTTTAACTGATCAGTGCAGTTATATTGCAATAAGTCAACTGTCATGTTACTGGATTCTACCAATCATTATTCAGATTTTCCTTACTCATTTTTATAATTATGTTTCTGTTAAGTGCAATGCACGCAGAAGGATGTGCTGTCTATTAGGGAGAGAGATTGTAAGAGAATATGGCTTTCAAAAACATATACCACCTTGACAGATAAAAACAAACACAAAAAAGACCAGACAAAGAAAAATCACAAATACCACGCTGAGCAGATAAAGCAAAGAAAAAAAGACTGAAAAAGAGAAGAGAACATTTTTTCTTTTTTGTTCTTTTTTTTTGTTTTGTTTCTTTAGATGTTATTCACGTGCAGTAAGAAAATCAAACTCACTCCCAGCAGCACAGGCGGCATTGGCAGCAGATAGAACTACGTGAGTGGGGGTAGAAATATTGGTTACATCATGGAGTTGGCTGAGGACTGAGGAGCGTCGACGTACGGCACCCTGAAATGAGCCGCTTCTCTTAAAGGTACTCACTACCTCCATCTGTAGGAGAGAGAATGAGATAACAATAGTTTTGCTGTAACACTGATCAGAGGCAGAAAGAAAAAGAAAGGTGAGGGAGTTGTGTAGAATGGGGTCACTGTTTTTCCTGGGAACAGGACACAGCCAGGATCTGTGGAAAGTCTCGATTGTCATATACAATAATGTCACGCATCGTGATATTTTTTGACACCTCCCCACCACCCATCATGCGGGAGTTTCCTTGACTTGATGTGGTCAGCTAATACTAACTGTGCATATCTCCTGTGAACAGTTTCCACTGTCAACTTTGGATAAGAAGATTTTCTATAAGGGGTTTTCACAGCCACATCACAAAAAGTTAGGTGGATGGCCACTCCTGCTGGCTGGGAAAAACCGCCATACTTGTCATTGGATCAGCTGCGTAAAACAAAATTTTTGCCAACCATAATGACTTAAGGGGGCACTATGGGTTTAATTTAATTTATGTGCACTTGAAGTAGGGTAGTAAAGGAAAGAACTGGAATGTTCTAGTCAGAGATTCCACTTACAAATATCAGGTTAAAACAGACCTCTTAAATTTCTCAGTATCCTGATTACTGAGACAGACATTTCATGTTCAACCTCCAGATGCCCTGAGATTACCTCATAGATCGTGTTGGGCAGGAGCAGTAATGAAGCAAGTCTATTATGCATCATCACCCCTCATAGCACAACTACCAATGTACACATCTGCTGCTCTGTTTGCCAAGATCGAGCATAACTTTCACACTTTGCTTACAATAAATGTGAAAGTAAAGCTTGATCTTGGCAAACTGATCAGCGAAGGTGACATATAAGCTGAAAATCTCCATACATAAGAAGCTATTTACTATGTGGGGCAAGGACGCATCGTGTTATTACTGCTCCCAACCAGCTCGATCTTGGGGGCAGTCAGAGGCTGGACATGAAATGTCTGCCTTAGTAATCAGGATGCCAAGAAATCGAAAGAGTTCTGTTTCATACCTAGCAGGCGGCATCTCTGAATAGAAAAGCAGTTTCCCTTACTACGGTACTTCAAGTGCAAATAAACGTTCTCTTTTAATAATACATGAGCATAAAAGCCTCCTTTATCAAAAATGGAACAATTAGAAAACTGTTTGCAACTGCTAATCAGAGTCATTTTTGGTGGTTTCTAAAGTGATGGCATACCCCAGAGTGTGCAGTTATGCTATATATAATAACATGCCTTAGGGGTTTATGAGGCACAAGGCAGAGCTGACAACAGTTCAGAATTCCTCTTACCCATGTCATAAAATTGTGGGAGAATGTTAGAGGTCAGAATTGATTTTCTAACTACCTAGATTCAGTTCACACTCCACACTTAGCCTGTTTTCCTCTGAGCACGCCAAGTTACTGTAACAGTCTCCAAGCTTGACTCCTACCATCCAACCATTTAGTCCAACAGCTCTGCCCCTCTGGATTCAAAACTTTTCTTTCTGGGAGGAACAGGTTTCCTCTTTCACAGCTACTGGAAGTGAATTAGGATTTGTGTAGTTTTCTGACTTTTTAGTGATTTCTATTAAGTTGTGCTTGCAATTCTACTCATTTCTGTGCCGTAACCACTAGATTCCTGCTCCACTGTCACAATTTGCTGTTAAAAAGAAGTGTCTTCTTAATCTCAGATCAACTCTGCTGGAGATTGGGGCTCTGTTTACACTACAAGACCCTACATGTCTAAAGGTGGCTTTTGCTGATCAGGAGTATTTCTTCACAGATTACAGTCCTTTGTGTCTCCGAAAAATGTCTGTGGAGATTAATAAGGAATTGTGGGAACTATAAGAAGTAGCAAATATATTTGATCTATTAGCACAGACTGACTACATTCCAATAACTCCTGCAAGGCACCTTGAGAAATGAATGACTCTGCTGTTTTTTCTCTACAGATTTTTTGTAAATGACATTTCAAACCTTTCAAAGACTAATATTGAAGGGAAGGGGCAAGTAACTCTCCCTTTCAGATTCTTCAATTTGAATTGACTTTATGTTTATGCTTAAATCCTGATGTGGCACACTGCTCCTGGTATCAGACTATGTACTCACTGGCATTGGAGGAGCATCACCTGAGGGTGCTCCAGGGCAAACCAGTGAAAGTGCAAGTACCATCCGCAGCTAGAGGCAGTGGCACATTTCCATACCCAAGAGGTAAAGTGCATCAGTGAGGATGTTCTGATCCTTCTGTGACCTTTTTTTTTTTTGCTTGGTGAAATATCCATCAAGTACAGACATATTCACATTGCATCATACATTTAAAAGAAAAAAAATGTAATCTATTAAAACTGCTCTCCTCCAATAGTATTTAAAATGTATATACAATTTTTTACCAAAGCTTTTTCTAAAGGTTCCCAGATCAGATCATTTAATTTATTATTTTCCATAGTTTTGTAGTAAGTTTTCATAATAATCATACATTCTAGCAGCAACTGTTTCCATAGTTCGTATCTGGGTGATGTAGACTCTTTCCATAATCTAGTTATACAACGTTTGGCATTAATGCTCAAATTCAGTCATATTCTTTTTGGTGTAATATTTGATATGTAGAAAAGCCAAGAAGACATAACACCAATTCCATTTTTAAATGAACTTCTAAAAGTGTGTTTATTACATCAAATATACATCGCCAGAATGTATGAAGATGATTACATTCTGCCGTAACATGAACCAGATTACCAGTTTCTTCCTGACATCTGTTACAATACAGAGATAATGCTGAGTTAAATTTATTTCATAAATATGATGTACTATATATTTTATGCGTAGTATAAAGTTGTATTTGACTAAGCCTATTGTTTTTTGCATTTCTCCAAGTTCTTTCTTCTGTGACCTTTTCTTGATGAAGGAGGAGGAGGAGTATGCGATTGATCTCCTGACTCCTCAGGAAGGCAAAGGGTTTAAAAACTTTCTTCTGTCTCCCACTCCTTCAAAGGGGAGTCTCTGTCTCATCAATGAAAACAGAAGAAGAAAGTTGATGTGGTCTTGGGATCACTGTCAGCCAAAGGGTTACTTATGCTCTTTCATTCCAGAGGATTCACATGGTCAGTCACCCTCATGGAAGGTCAGGCTGCCTGTGGAGCTAGTCAGTCTGCCCACTGAGTTTCCATCAGGGCAGTCAACTGAGGCTAATGCTGGTTAATTGGACAGTCAATTCTGTTGGAGATGAGTCATCAAGGGAAAAGGTTCTTCTCTTGACCCCTGGTGCCAACTGTGGTGCAACCCAGGCAGGGTGGGTTGGGCTGACAAAGCTCCCAGTTGGACCCCCACTGATTCAGCAGCCACCGGTCATCCCAACTCCAGAGTTCTCTTCTGTTCATTCAGTACTCAAAGTCATTCTGTTACAGTATACAGATCCAGAGGCTACGGCGCCATGTTCATCTCTGAGTCAACATCTGAGATTGAAATTGTGATCACTGTCATGATCTCACTCTTGATACTGATGCAGACATCACCATCAGCAACTGAGTTCTTCTTTGTCTGACCCCCCCACTGATGTTGTGCCTGTCACAGGTAGAAGAGAGCAGCCTGGTAACAGTAGGCATAAATAGCCTCGATTTTGACCTGCATTGCCAACAGACCCATCCAAGATATGGCTGCCTTTCCAGGTGCCGACTATAGTCATGCATCCCATGACTCCATCTCCAGCATTGCCAGCCATGCAACAGCAACCGATGCAGGTGGAGCATGCACCTTCACAGCTGGCAGAAGATGCTTTGACTAAAGACTCTAGTATTAAGTCTGGGCTTGCTACTCTCCCACTGGCAGTGGTTATCCCATTGGAGAGGATCTTCCACACCCTGCATTGGTGGTCATTGCTTCATTATCCCAATTCAGATTTGGATGTGACATCCATCCAATCAACTCTGCATTGTCAGAATGGTAGCCTGCCAACAAACAAGCCGCAGTAGGGGACCAGTCCTCCTTCACAGCCCTCAGGAAATGAATGTCCATGGCCCTTGGCACACCATTAGAGGAGGTTCAGAAGAAGGAGACCAACCCGCTGATATAAATTCTTGAGCAAGATTCCTCACTGGGGTTAGCCTTCCCTATTGACCCTGCTATCATGGGCCTGATGCTCATTATGTGGCAGCACCCAAGTTCCGGCTTGGCCCCAAGTCATCATACGGACTACAATTATGTTGTCAACCTGAATGGATTGACTTAATTTTCAGAACACCTGTCACAAGAGGGGCTAGTGGCAGATGTGGTATTCTAGAAGATGAGGGTGCAGGGTAAATTAGACAAGTCATTGGACAAGGAGTCCAAAAAGCTGGACAACTTGGATGAAAGGTTTATTCAGCTGCATCCCTGGGCATCCATCAAACCAGCTATTTGGCTTTGGTGACTCAGTATAGCCGCGAGCTCTTCCTGAGGCATTCCAACTTCTCTGACCTGCTTTCTAAGGAGAGTCAGCTAGATCTACATGAGGTTCATGATCTGGGGCTGACTGCGGCTAAGCACTAATTACAGGTGGCCTTGGACTCAGCGGAGGTGTTGGTTCAAGTGGTGGCAGTGTCTATATGCCAACATGCTTCGTTGCAGGTTTCACTGTTTACACAGGAAATCTAGCAACAGATGGCAGATCTGCCCTTTACTGGGATGGATCACTTTTGGCCAGGGGTTGAGGACCACCTCACAGATATTGAGAAGTCCAGTATGACCCTGGATTCAGTGATATTGACACCAGCCTCAAGCAACAGTCCCAAGCCCAGGCCATAGGCCTAGGCTGCTTCTTTGGGCATGGTCAGCAGCATCCTTAGCAGCAACAGAGGCAGCAGTTTCAGTAATACTGCCCAGCTAAGCCCTCCAACAAATCAGGAGGTTAGAGTCAGCAAATGGGCTGTGTGAGCAGTTCTTCTGGAGGCCAGTCCTCTGGGGCCACTGTGAGGAGCAAGAAGTGACAAGTTGGGGGGTCCCATCCCCCCTGCATCCTAAACCATGCTGCAGCTTCCAGTCAGGCGTTGACTCTCCCTCCTTCTACCACAGTGGTCCACTATTATTTCAGACATGCAATTTTTGGAAGTGGTAGGATAGGGGTTCTGTCTGGATTTTGAGACTGCCCCTCTGTTGATCTCAAGCACCACTGGAGGTGCACCATTGACAGAGTCTCTCCTCACATTATTGAGTGTAGTTCTTCAGCTCCTCAAGTGGCACACAATAGAGCGTGTCCCCAGAAACTGAACATGGCAGGGATTTGCATCATGGTGCTTTCCCATGTCCAGAAGGATGGGAGACTGGCTCCCTATTCCTAACCTGCAAGTTCTGAACAAGTTTCTTCACAGTCAGAAGTTTTGCATGGTGATGCTGCATGAGAAAGCCCTTGGGCTTTCCAAAGATGTTTTTCTGGATGTTGGTGGCATCTTGGACAGAGTCAACTCACAAGATGTAGACATTCAAGTGGACTAGGTTCTCATGCTGGTGTGAGGAGCATGGATTGCTGCCCCTATCATGCTTCATTTCACATGCAGTTGACTACCTCTTGTCCCAGCCACAGAGAAGGTTGTGAGCCACATCCATCAAGGTGCACCCAGCCACCATTTAGACATACTGTGCAAAGGCAATGATTCTGATTATGGCATAGGGAAAAGTGGTCAACTGATTCTTTAAAGGACTGGTCCATCTGTCCCCTCCAATGTGGGAACATCCACCACCATGGGACTTACTGCTAGTTCTAACATGGCTACTGGGAAAACCATTCAGGCCTATGGAAAAAAGTGGTCTCTCACATTTGCCATGGAAAACCGTGATTTTGGCCACCATCATCTTGGCCAGACACGTGAGTGAGCTCCAGGTGCTAACTGTGGACTCACAATACACAGGACAAGGGACAAGGTTGTACTATACCCCCATGTGAAATGCCTGCCAAATGTGGTCTCTGAGTTACAGCATAATCATGTACTCTTTCTATTGACCTTCACAAAGCTTTATGGCTCAGAGGCCAAGTGAACATGCCACATGCTAGATGTTTGCAGGGCCCTGCTCTTTTTACCTGGAAATTTTTGGTGGAATTTCATGGTGAGGCTCACCAGCTGTTTGTCCTGTATGCTGAAGCTGCCCTAGGCAGACCAGCAGCCAAACTGAGGATTAACCAGTGGGTCACCTCCTGCATCGCTATGTGTTGCAGGTTAGCTGGGGAGTACCCACTCCTAGAGTTGAAAGTTCACTCCACAATACATACTGCCATCTCTGTTCCTGGTGGCAGGTATATTCCTATTTTTGAAATATGCAGGGCTGCTACCAGGTCAAATGCGTGCACATTCATCTCCCTTTACAGCATCGACCGGTTCAGTCATCATGATGCTGCTTTGGGTCCTTAGTTCTCTTGTCTCTTTTCAGCTAATTTGGGGTGCGTGCCTTGCAGTTTCTTCTTAGGACTGCTAAGAGTCTAACAGTAAACTGTATCTAGGTAGTCAGAAATAGCAGTTTACTTGTAACCATAGTTTTACCAGTATTCTGTTCACATCCACACTATCCACCCAACCCCCTCTGGCAAGACTTGGTTTGGATTCCTGTTCCACTATGTGGCATTCAGTGCAAAGGGGCAGAACTGGAGGATGACACTAACAGGTGGCAGGACGAGCCAAGCTTGAAGACTATTCCAGTGCTGCCTATGTGTGGGTGTAAACTGAATACTAGTAGCAGAACAATGGCTACAAGTAAGTAACTTCTATTTGAATTTCTATGGGGGTATAGGCTTCCTAAAAGCAACAGACTCCCTACATGATGGCCTATCCTGCTGTCTTAAGGACCTTGACTAACACTCGGCACCCTAACGTCTGTTGTATACTTTCTCCGCATCATGGACCAATAACTGGTGGCACAGCCCACCATGGATGAGGCTATTTCTCAATAAGGAGCTCTGGTCACCAGTAAATAAATGCCAGTTGGCATCTGCAAATCCCAGCTACACAACAATCCAAAATAAAATGGAACTTCTAGCCATAAGACACAAAGCCAGGGCTGTTCATTTTGCCTTGCTGCTGTTCAGGAACAGTGATAGCTATAGCAGTTTGTTTTTGCAGCCATTTTACAGGCTGAAATGTACAAACAACATCATTTGATAAACGTTCAAACATCTGTAATATAAAAACACAGCTGATATCTATGTTATACCACATTACATCTAACGTCATAGTCCTTTACATGTGACATCACAGTCAGTTCCATAGCAAGACACTGTGAAGTCACAAGCAGAGGATTATGATCTCAGCTCCTGAATAGCACTAAGACAAGCTGCACTGTAAAGGACAAGGGTTGCGATGTGCATTATTACATCTCATGGAGCCATTTGTTGCTGTATAAGAGCGGTCATAAATGGACTAGAAAAATCCTCAAACCTGATTGGACAATTTATGTCCTCAGCAGTGGGTAAATCCCACAACACACACATGTTCCCCTCAAAATAATTTCATAAAAACACTGCCATTTTTATTCCCACCTGTAGCAATCAGAAACAACTGAAACCATCTTTATTTTTGTTGGGTGCCATCCGTTGCTGGCTGTATTTGTAACTTTATTTTTGCTGGGTGCCATCGTTGGTGGCTGTATTTGTAACTTTATTTTTGCTGGGTGCCATCCGTTGCTGGCTATATTTGCAACTTTATTTTTGTTGGGTGCCATCCGTTGGTGGCTGTATTTGCAACTTTATTTTTGTTGGGTGCCATCCATTGGTGGCTGTATTTGTAACTTTATTTTTTTTTTAAATGTTAGTTACAGCACCTGAGTTGCTCCACAATACCTCAACAAATTGCCTATTTAATAAGATAATCAGCTATAAAGTACCTATTGCCCAAGTCACTAACTGCTTAGCTGCAATATCCCACAAGGAATACTACACCTCTCATAACACAGGCACGGGAATGTTACTTTTCAGACCGCAACCTCCCAGGCTCCATTAGCAGAATAAATATAAATAATCAAATAATTAATGGGCTCAACACAACATGTCCCATCAGCAGTGGGAGGGCCAGCGAAGTTTGTTAAACTGGGCACGCAGAACCACGGATGGGCACAAATGAAGCAGAGCTGTGGGAGTCTGCCCTGACATCTAGCTTGACAGACAGAGGAGCATGTGAGCAACACTGTGGATGCAGTTGAACTATTTTAACACTGTTTCTTCAACTGAAATAAAATAAACAACTTTTAATCAATTTTCTTGATAAGGGTCCATTTTATAATCACAATAATGCGCTCCCGAGAGGGTGTAGTTGTGGAATTCACCCACTTCTCATGTGGTTAAAGTCACTCGGCATTCAGCCTTGTGACACACAACACAAGGCATGGGTAAATCCCACTAAAACACACATCCCGGCCTGCTGTGCATTACTGCTTATTTTCACACACCTTTGTCGAGTGAGAGAACAGCAAAGTAAAACTGAACTGTTGTGTCATCCAACTATGCAAGTGAAACCATTCTTATACCAGGAGTGGCTCTTTGGGATGTATTAATACATAACAGATCAAGCTGGAGGGCTATTTTTTTAAATAAAAAAATTTAATTTAAAAAGAGATGCTCTGAATAATGGTGTGTATACCCTGAATACTGACTCCCCGAGTTCAATGAATAGCAGGGTTTCCTAATATTCAGGATAGAATACATCGGCTATTTGAGTATTCGATATTTGCAATTAATAAAGCCCTTCCCAGCTGCCCAGGGTTAGTCTCCTGGCCACCCTCCCACTTTCCCACCCACCCACCTCCCTCTTCCCTTGTCATGTGGTTTAAAGAAAAAAAAGGCCAGCTTCTGACACCATGCCAGAGGCCAACAGCATCTTTTAAAGTAAGCCCCTTCCCTAACTCAAGCCCCTCCAATTGCAAGTATCACACAAAGTACTGGAGGCCTCCTTCCTACCCTGATACACGATTTTGGGGAATCACCAGAAAGTGAAAATGACCAGCTCAGTCATGCTTATTTTCAATGGTGTGCCTTCCTCACTCCAAGTCCTAGTAGCAGCTGTAATAAATGAAGAAAGCTGGTGTGCTGCTGGGAGGGAGGGGCAATGTGACCGCATCATTAGTGATGCTAGACAGACTGATTGGGTCTGTGTGCCTAGCATCATTAATGCTGCAGTCACCCTGCCACATAGGTAAAACTAGCATTGTAACATATATCCAAAATGGAGCCACAGATTCATGGACATTCCCACAAAAACTTCTGATCGGCAAGTCTGCTGACAAAGAAACTTGGGTGAGGAAAATCATCTTCTCTGGTTTCTGCCACAGTCGTCCAGTGTGCATCCCCATTTCAGAACTGGTTACCACTGGCCAAGCCTGCTATGGAATCATCTGGTTATGCAGCATGTAGTCTGCCTCTTCAGAGCACCCAAGAATACCACTCAAAACAAACCATTACATAGGTAAGAACGGAGTGCCCAAGCAAGCGATCTAGTAACATTTGCAAGCTGAAGGTGAATTCAAACCTTTCGTTTGTTTGTTGATGTTGCACAAGGGGCATCACAGACAAGTGGGCATCTGGAGCTTGATCCACCCCACCACACAAAGCATTATTCACTGAAATGGGACCTGTCACCACACCACACACACACACACACACACCACACAAAGCATTATTCACTGAAATGGGACCCGCCACCACCAGCACCACACACACACACACCACCACACACCACCACACACACACCACCACACAAAGCATTATTCACTGAAATGGGACCTGTCACCACACACACACACACATAGACACCACACACACACACCCCACCACACAAAGCATTATTCACTGAAATGGGACCTGTCACCACACACACACACACACACCACACAAAGCATTATTCACTGAAATGGGACCTGTCACCACACACACACCACACAAAGCATTATTCACTGAAATGGGACCTGTCACCACACACACACACACACACACACACACACACACACACACACACACACACACACACCACACAAAGCATTATTCACTGAAATGGGACCTGTCACCACACCACACACACACACACACCACACAAAGCATTATTCACTGAAATGGGACCCGCCACCACCAGCACCACACACACACACACCACCACTACACACCACCACCACACCACCACACACACACCCCACCACACAAAGCATTATTCACTGAAATGGGACCCATACCACACACACACACACACACACACACACACACACACACACACACACCACACACAAAGCATTATTCACTGAAATGGGACCTGTCACCACACACACACACACACACACACACACACACCACACAAAGCATTATTCACTGAAATGGGACCTGTCACCACACACACACACACACACACACACACACACACCACACACCACACAAAGCATTATTCACTGAAATGGGACCTGTCACCACACACACACACACACACACCACACAAAGCATTATTCACTGAAATGGGACCTGTCACCACACACGCACACCACACAAAGCATTATTCACTGAAATGGGACCCGCCACCACCAGCACCACACACACACACACCACCACACACACACCCCACCACACAAAGCATTATTCACTGAAATGGGACCCACCACCACCAGCACCACACACACACACACACACACACACACACACACACACACACACACACTCACTCACACCACCACATAAAGCATTATTCACTGATATGGGACCCGCCACCACCAGCACCACACACACACCACACACACACACCACCACCACACAAAGCATTATTTACTGAAATGGAACCCCACCACCACACACACACACACACACACACACACACACACACACACACACACACACACACACACACATACTCATACACACACCACCACCACATAAAGTATTATTCACTGATATGGGACCCACCACCAGCACCACACACACACCACACACACACCACCACCACATAAAGCATTATTCACTGATATGGGACCCACTACCACCAGCACCACGCACACACACACACCACACACACACACACACACACACACACCACCACACAAAGCATTATTCACTGAAATGGGACCCACCATACATACACACACACCACACACACACACACCCCACCACACAAAGCATCATTCACTGAAATGGGACCCACCACACACACACACACACACATCCCCCACCACACAAATCATCATTCACTGAAATAGGACCCACCAGCAGCACCACACACACACCACTACACAAAGCATTTATTCACTGAAATGAGACCCAGCACACACACACACACACACACACACACACACACACACACACACACCACCACCACACAAAGCATTATTCACTGAAATGGGACCCAGCACACACACATACACACACACACCACACACACACCACCACCACCACCACACAAAGCATTATTCACTGAAATAGGACTCACCACACACACACACACACACACACACACACACACACACACACCACCACACAAATCATTACTCACTGAAATGGGACCCACCACACCACACACACACACACACACACACACACACACACACACACGATCTGTATATTAGGCTTGGGCAGACAGTCAGAGCTATTGAAGGCTTGGACAGTGCACCATCTGGAGCGTATCCAACCATTTGAGCTCTGATTTTTTTTTTTGGGGGGGGAGTAAAAGTGACAGTATTAATAAATTATATGGAACAATAAGGCTAGCAACAGACAACAGGGACAGACAAAACACGTCTCACAGTGGGTGCCACAGGATGTACTGTGTTCATTTTTAATACAAGACTGTCAACCCAAACAGCACATTTTACTACCCTCCCCATCTTCATTGTTTATAAGAATGATGCAATATCTCTGGCTTGCTGTGTTAGGCCATGTCAACAAAAAAGCATATTAATCCATGCAATTCACCACTTTCTTATGTTTGAAAATGCTTTTCCTATTTTTATTTTTTCACTTTGATGGTGTTTCGCTTGAGCACAATCCAGGTGATCATGTCTCATGAAACTAATACTGGAGGTTTTTTCTTTTGCCCTTTATTTCCATCCCCACCCACCAGGCATAACTTGCATTTCATTTGTTAAAACGGACACATTTTTGTTTGAGGATGGGGAAAACCATTTTTAAATTTCGCTCAACACACCAGGCAAATGCCCAGAAGGAAACAAGTCCAAGGATTGACATATGTATTCGTCCTAGTCTTCTTGTCTTTTAATCCTGTGTGGGGCAGTGGCCTAGAGAAGGTGGGATATTGTGAAGCCTATGTATGTATGTATGTACATATGTCACACTTAAATTTTTGGTTGTATCTTGAGAACCGCTAATCAGATTGCCATCAAACATCGTACAGCCATTTAGTATTTATGTGTTCCTCAAAATATTGGCTACAGTGACCTCATTATGCACGAGTTATGGCTTCTGATTTGCTTTTGTGATACACGCACATCAGAGTGTCACTAATGGTGGTGGTGCAGACATTTGACATTATGGGTCCTTTATGATATTAATGTGCCTATTGTGTCAACTTAATTACGCATGAGTTCTAGCTTGTAATTGGTTATTAAAGTTTTGGCTATATCTTGGGACCTGCTTAGCCCTTTGTCATGAAACTTGGCAGAGACAATTAGCATTATCAGGTGTTTTTTTTTTGTGTGTGTTATAGCATTAACTAGTGTTTGCTGACCTGATCTGACATCACTTCTAATCTGTGGTTATATTTTGTAATCTGTTGTGAGAACCACATATCCAATTATTAGCAAACCTCTTAGTAACATTTAGTACCACAACATCTTCATCAAGGACATCTCTTTCCATAGAGCCACGCACTGCACATTAAGTAGTTGGCATCAGGACCACTTGGAAACCTGCCTAGCTAAGGACTGTCCACGAAGACTTTATATTGCTGGCATCTATATATTTTGGGTGGCCCCATAACTCCTTAGTTTCTGTTTTTTCACCATTGACCACTCTAATCAGACCAAAGATCGCTGTAGTTTCCTTCTTTCATTTTTCATTTTTTATGTTTTATACCTTCACTGTTGACAAAGCAACCACTTTTTTTTTTCGCCTTTGTTGCATGGCATATAAATTTTCCATGACAGTGCTCATGAGTTGTGTGTTCACTGCTTATGCCTTTTTGTATGACATTAAGTCCTGCCCTCTCCACCATGGTTTCAACCAGACCAGAAGGAGATGCAGATACAAATCCTTGCAGTCTTTTCTGCAAAAAATGGACATGTCAAAAGTGCAGCTTCTGGCTCTACTACAGGGTCCCCTTCATCAATGTTCTATGGTGCATGCTCAGTCGGAACCATGCCACTCTCCTCACAATTCAGCGATGCCCTTGCCTCCATGGGAGCAGCATCATTCATGAAAAGAAAAGAAGAAAAAGACTTCTTTGATGGATTTTCACCACCATGCTTCTCCCTCCAGATCTCAATCTCCACTGAAAATGTAGGAGGGTAAGTCTAATGCAGTGTCATCGACCTTCACTGCTGAGACTCCAATGTCAGGTGCAGGCTCAAGCTCAGGTGCTACACAGACCCCACAACTTTCTGCAGGCAGGACGCTGATGGGCACTGCTCAGCTGATGCTGCCTTCATCATTGTCTGTTGGCATCATCAAAGATAATGCCACTTGTGTTCTCTGAATTAATCCAGAGACTACTACCTTTCTTGCTGTCATCGATATCCGTGCCACCACCCTCTGTCATTGCTCCCACTTAGTCAGCCAAGGACTCGTGGAACGTATGTACTTGTTCAGGTTCCGGACAATCAGGGCGCTATCTGCAGGGCACAGACAAACAGACTGCCGGCAAGAGGGGCAAAACAGCAAGGGCACCCCTGCAATCAGAGCGCCTGTATAACAGGGTGCCCGGCACTCTGGAGTACACTGTGGTGCCAGCATGAATGGGGCATCCCCAGGAATGAGCAGTAGAATGGTGCAGGCATGGAGCACACAGGCCGTGGCACACACTACTGACTGCGCACAGAAGCACAGAGCCAAACAATGCAAGACCGCCAATGGGCACAGGGGATGGCCACTAGAAGGGGGTACGGACTGCACAGTGCAAGCATTGACAGCATTAGTGGACAGGGGCACAGGGCATGGACTAAGCTGATCAGGGCATGGGGGTGGCACTGGGCATGTGGCCAATACACCGATGGTTTGGGTCTGGTATTTGGCGCCCTGGTCCCATGCGCATTGGGTCCGTGGGGGTGTTGTCTCTGATGCACTGTCTACAGTGGTGCTCCTCACTGTTGCTGTGACTACTGTGGCCCTGTAGGCTTTCGGTGGGTGGGTCTGCGGTCTTTGGCACTGCCCAGCTGCGCTGTGTTGGATGGCACTCCCAGTTCCCTTGCAGCTTTGTGGTCAGACGCTGTGCCTGCCGATGACCTCCCACTGGTCCTCTGATTGTTGGCACACTGCTGCCGGTGCCATGACCACCTGGAACCACTTGTTCCACCTCCACAGCCACCTGGGCACCAGAATAGGACCCCTGTGGTTCCTCTGTACCCTCCTCCACCTAATAAAGAGGAAGAGGATGGATATAATCCAGAGTTGTTGGATGAGGAGGAGAATGAGGAAACATCCTCTTGTATCTCTATGATTCCAGTTCCACTGTCTCCTCTGGTAGGGAGGACACTGTGGTTTACACTCCCAGGTCTCCACCTGAGGATGTGTCATTCCAAACCCTACTATGCCTCATGCAGGAGAAGCTTCAGTTCTCTGCTGAGGAAGAGGACTCTGTTAAAAAAAATTATATGAATTTTTAGAAGACCTTGTTGCTGCATATGTGGGTATTTCTCCTACATATCCTGCCTTAGAGGATGCTACCATAGCAGTCTGGTATAGAACCAGTACCGTACAAGTAGTCCCCAGGAAGGTGGATAAACACTATCCTGCCCCTTCTACCAAGCCTTATTGTATCACTTAGCCAGAAATGGACTCTTTGGTGATTATGCTTGCTTATGATGTGTCTAAGGCACCTCATCATATTAGCATGAAGCGTTCTGACAAAGAATATAGGAAATTAGACACAATGGGCAAGCAGGTTTTCACCTCTGCCACTTTGGGCCTCCCCATTGCCAGTTGTCAGGTGTACACGATGAAATATCAAAACAGCCTATTGAAGACTATGCCCATCTTGGTGAATAACATGCCTGAAGGTTCTAGCACAGAAGCTCCCCAGTGTGTTTATGATGGGGTGAAGGCTGGCAAGCATTTATTGCATTCTATTTATGATGCCCCTGATGCTTTGGCCTGTGCTGCTGCCTCTGGTATTTGCCTCCGTAGATACTTATGGCTGCATGTTGCTGGGTTTGCCAATGATGTACAACTTTCAGTAATTAATTTTCCCTTTTGTGCTTCTAAATTATGCAGCCATGATATGGAATGGACCCACAGGGACCTGCTATTCTCCAAGATGATGTTCCATTCACTCTGGTCCCTTGGTCACCAGCCCCCTCATGGATGTGTTGGCAGCTGATTTTGTAGGGGCTTCCACCCATCCCACTCCAGGGGTGTGGGCAGGTCAGTTACCCAGGCGGCCTCTCAGTGACAACAGTTCTTGGGTGCCCCCTTCAAGGCCACTAAAGAAAGGGAACAGGATGGAGTTCCAGCCATCTCTCCCCTCTCTTTGCTCTCCTTCATTCCCCACTACCTGAAGTTCAGGTAGGAGTCAGGATCGCCCTGTTTCTGACCAAAAGGCCAGTGATCAATTGTACAGATGGCTGCTGGATATCACTTTGGAGGGTCAAGCGCTGGAATTACTGGCACAACATTCGGTACATCCTCCCAGCCCTAACTTTTAATTTCTGGTCCAGTTATTGGTTCTACAATCCAAAGAGTATACTCTATTGAGGGAAAAAGTCAATTCAATCCATTTCCCCTTCCAAAAACAACCAAGGGTCTTACTCCCATTACTTTTCTATAACAGAGAAAACAGGTGATCTCCAGCCTGTTTTACACCTCTGAACTCGGATAAATTAGATAGAGTACAAAACATTTTAGATGTTCTTTTTATCACAGGGAGATTTACTCTGTACCCTGGACATGCAGGACAACTACCTGCATATCAAGTTCAAGTGCTAACACCAGCAGTACCAGCGATTCATGCTGGAGGGCCAGCAGTACCAATTTTGTGCCATACCCTTTGGCTTGTACTTGGAGTCATGGGCCTTTACCAAAAGCTTTGCTGTGGTAGAAGTGGGCCTTTACCAAGAGACCCTATGTGCATTTCCTCACTTGGACAACAGGCTATTCAAGGCCTTCTTCAGGGATCTGACTGTACTGACACTACACTGGACTTGCCAGTTGTTTAATCAACTGGGCATTCTGGTCAATAAACCCAAATCAGTTCTAAGTTCATGCTAAAGTCTACAGAATATAAGTGCAATTCTAGACAATGCATAGGCTATGACATTCCTACCAGAGAACTCTGCCTCTGCCCTAATCAAGCAGGCTCGGATGGTAGCTTTCAGCGATTGGGTCTCTGCCAGGTCCATGCTCTGGCTCCTGGGTCTCATGACTGCTTCCATTTTCACCGTCCCATTGGCCCATTTCCAGATGCAGATTCCCTTGTGGGCAATCTGTGGGGTCAACCAGAGCTGGATCTTTTGTACCCCCACTCAATGAAAAACTGCCACAATTTTGCTTACTTGCTCCAGGCCCTGTAGTTGTTTGGTGAGACACGCTGTCCCTCTCCTGGCATGCGAGGTTCCTCTATGTCATCCCTCCAATTCCCATAATCCAGAGCTGGCTGCTGCACTTTATTCTCCTCCCTTGTATATGCCTCAGTGGGGTCACTACCCACTACCCATCTCTTCTAATGGTCTGGTTAGGGTTTTGGTATCCTATTTCTTTTTTTTTCCTCTCTCCGTTCTGGCTGGCCCTCCTTCCCACCGGCCCTTCCAGCCCCGTAACCTTGGCTTCCCCCAGCTTCCAGTTTGTCTCCAGCAGGAAACTGAGGGCCATCCACATTAAGTAGGGACCCACAGTATTGCGGGCAGCCCCAGCTAGAAACCAATTTCTGAGTGGTCCTGATGCCAGCGAATTGCAGTTCAATGTATGGCTCTGTGGAGGAGAGTCTCTCAAGAATCTACTGTTACTGGTAAGTAACTGAACTTTCCTGAGAGCGTTGGCACACCATCCTTGCTTACTTAATTATGCATATGCTGTGGCTTGTGGTTGAATGTTATATTTGAAACTATACTGTAAGAACCATTTATTCATAGAAACATATGTTTCTATGTAACCACTAATCAAAGTGTATAGATGTGCAAAGCTGGGAAAATTCACTTTGCAGATTAATTAACAAATTTGCCTAATTTCGTGAATTAATCCCTGCGATGTGAAGTTGAACTTCATAGTGGGGTGACAACTCTGCTAAGATGCAAAGTCACAACTTCACCGTCGGAGTTAGAGAACTCTGCATTTTGCACTTTTTTTATTTTTTAGTGTTTATAGTTGCCCCCTACTGATTGTCACCGCACAGAGAATAAAATTCCCTGGTGTCTAGTGGTCCCCCCCCGCCGATCGCCAGACCAATGTAGAATAAAATTCCCTGGTGGCTAGTGGTCCCCCCTAATCACTGGACCTATGTAAAATGAAATTCCCTTATGTCTAATGGTCCCCTCTCCCTGATCGTCGGCTGATGTAAAATTAATAATTTCCCTGGTGTCTAGTTGTCCCTCCCGATTGCAGCCCAATGTAAAATTAATAATTTTCCTAGTGTCTAGTGACCCCCACCAATTGCTGGCCCAATGTAAAATGAATTTCCCTGGTGTCAGTGGCCTCCCGATTTTCAATGGCGTGTAAAATTAGTAACTTCCCTGGTGTCTAGTGGTCCCGTTCCCCCAATCACCGACCCGGTGTAAAATTAATAATTTCTCTCCCTATCCCATCCCAATCCCCAAGTGTCTATTATGTGGTGTCTAATGGACCCCCCCATCCCAGCAGGTAGTGCCCCACCAGCCACCACCCCGCTACCCTCCAACCTGACCCCAAGTGGGCGACTGGCACAGCCCTCCTCTCACCACCGACCAGCTGTCCACTGAGCTGTCAGTGAATTAGCACATACTTGTACAAGCATGTGCTTATTCATTGCCAGCTCGCCCTTATTCATTGAGCTCATTCATTCTGTCAGTGGAGCAGACAAGAGATGCAGTGCAGTATTATTCGTTGGCGAATTTCCCGCGAAGTTGCAAAATTTGCCTACGCGGATCATTTTGCAAAGCTTTTCTGTGTGATAGGAAATTTGCCATTTGTGACTTCACCTTGCTTCTGGTCTTTTTAAAAGTGCAAATCACACTTAAAAACCCAAACGCAAGGCGAAGTTACAATGGCAAATTCTCTGATCACCAGCACAATCTTCCTCTGGTAATTAGTTAGTTCTCACTCACCGGCCTGATGTTGAATAAAGGGAGGGGGGACTACTAGACACCAGGGAAATTACAATTTTACATCGGGCCAGCGATCCATGGTGGAGGGTGGGGAGGGACCACTAGACACCAGGGAAATTAATTTTACATTGGGCCGGTGATTGTCGGGGATCATGGGGACCACTATAGACGCCAGGGAAATTATTCCTTAAATTGGGGTGACAATTAGAGGGGTTGCCACTAGACTCCAGGGAATATATTTTACAACTAGGGGTATGGGTTCGGGTAGGGGAGGGACCACCAAGGAATATATTTTATAACTAGGAGTATGGGTTCGAGTAGGGGAGGGACTGCTAGGGAATACATTTTGCAACTAGGCTGGGGGCATGGTTTCGGGTGGGGGAGGGACCGTTAACCATCAGAGAATAACTTTATTTTATATCAGGTCAGCGATTTTTTTATCCAACATCGGGCTGGTGATGGTGTGTGGGGGGGGGGGCAACTAGACACCAGAGAAAGACCATGCTGGTGATCAAATAATCTGCCATTGTAACTTTGCCTTGCTTTTGTTTTGTTTTTTTTTAAATGCAATTTGCACTTAAAAACCCCAAAAGCAGGGCAAATTCACAAATGGCGAATTTCCTATCACACAAAAGAACATCGCAAAATGATCCACGGAGGCAGATTTTGCGACTTCACGGGGAAATTCACCAATGAATAAAAACTTCACTGCATTTCTATTGAAGTGTCACCAAACTTGGGATGGACATTCACTATTATAACCAATCTTGTCTGCAAAGGAGCAACATAGCTACTAACATTATTTTAAGCAAAAGATGTACAAGCATTTTTACACTTATTTACCTAGGATGACACAACTGCATCGCAACATCTCATTTTCCTTGGGGTCCTACTTTTACACAGTTTTACCTCTGGAGGACTGACACACAGAGAGGTCAGGTGACTTGCTCCAGAGCACACAGTGAGTAAGTAGCTGTGGTGGGATTTGAATCTTTGTTTCCTGGTTCCCAGGCTGTTGCTCTGTCCACTAGACCACACTGCCTCCACAGCCTTCCACTTTCCCAATCCCTGAATAAGTCAACATCAGTATCAATGACATCACATTTCTTGCCACGGAATTTCAATTGCCAGACATTAGACTGCTTCTTCAGTCTTCTCGTATTTTTTTCGTATTGCTAATTCCCACCTTACTATCCATTCTGCTGCAGAGTTTTGTGTTATATTTTAAACTTCTGAATATTTGGCTCTGCCTCTGGCATGTCTTAGTCTATTTATGAGAGACCAAAGTCTCCAATTAAAAATAATTCCTCCCTTTTATTGCTCCTTTACTAATTTCTCTTTCCAGTTCCTCATCTATGATGATGGGGTTTTTTAGACCCATTCTACAAGAACATTTGTATCACTTGTAGAAAGCATCAAGTGGGGTATCAAAGTATAAGAGGAAGTTAGGTCTTGGCCCCACTCCAGGATTACATTTGGACCAGCAGGAGAACCAAAGGATTAGAAAAGAAGCAGAGCTTCAATGACTAGTTTTTATGTTTGCTTGCACGCACGTACAAGAAACATAGTGCCATCATCTGGGTTTTTCAGAGGTGTGTCAGCATCTTCCAATTCAGTCAGTGTGTTTGCAGGCGTGGTCACAGTTCTCCAATCACTGCTGAAGCTGTCTATGACAGCAGTTGAAAATGCAGTGATGTACAGTTGAAAGAGGGAGCTACGCTTCAGTGAGCAGCTCCCCCCCCACACACACACACACACAGATCAACTGTGTCTGTTGCCTGATAGGATGGTGCAGTCTTGTCTAGCTTAGAGAGACAAGCCACACATCATTACTTTAATAAACTGTTCCCTGCCAAAGCAGGACCACCAAAATGTGTGGGTGCCTAACAGTTCTTACACATGCCAGCTCTCCAAAGCACACCTTCATGGACTCCATGGGTTCTAATCCTCCAGAAAAAAAATACCTCAGCATTTCAGCATTTGATATGAAAACTCAGACTTCGTTGTATGTGTAATTCCAAGCGTTTTCTCTTACTAGACTCTGTCAATGTGAACTCCCCACTGCTAAAACCTATGCAAACGAACTTAAGCGTACTGTACTACCTGCAGCTGAAGCAAAGAACTGCCAGAATGCACAAAGGGGAACATACTGCTATGCATTTCAGCAGCAGCCAGTGGGGGAGGTTTTCATGACTGAAGCACTTTAATGCGCTTTTTATGTTTGCTTGCACGCATGTGCAAGAAACATAGTGCCATCATCCGAGATTTTGGAGGTGTGTCACCCCCTCCTCCAATTCAGTCAGTGTGTTGGCAGGCGCGGCTCCTGTAAGCCAATGCATGCTGGAGCTGTCTAGGACAAGCTCCAAAATGCAGTGGCATACAGTTGAAAGGGGGAGCTACGCTTAAGTGAGCAGCGATAAGATATCATCTGCTCATGCGCAGCTCCCCCTACACACACAGAAACTCCCCCACACACACACACATCGCACGAGTAGCCGACTGGGGTGCCTAACTTCGTTGCCTTGTGCTGTGCTCCGCCTCTGCAAATGTCAGGCTAATAGCTGACGGGAGCCCAATCCCCATCAGCTTCCTCTCCCCAGTACAAGGTGCCACGCTGGGAGCCCACCCCAGCGTGACAACAAATGCCATGGCCGACAGGGGTGCCCAATCCCCCATCGGCTGAACACCCCCCACAACGTCCATATGCCACGCTGGGAGCCCACCCCAGCGTGGCAAACGTCCCTGTGTCGTCTATGTTTTTTGTTTTCAACCTGGAATAAAAACGGTCCCACGTAGTCTCCAGCGCACCCTCCCACAACCCGCACCTACCCACTGTGCACCCTGCCTCCCCACCCCCCAACCCCTCACTCCTATACTTCCCTCCGGACCTTGGCGCGATGATCTTCGTGGACCGGGAACATGTCTGCACTCCTTCAAAGCCGACCGCGAACTGAGGAAATGCCAGTAAGCTGTATAATGGGCTAGATAGGGGGTTTCAACTGTATGCATATCTCAGGCTTTTTGAATTTTTGCACCAAATTTTCAACATGGAGTTTTTGGGACCCCTTCTCATGAATGACATCACTGTCATGGCGTTATTGGGCCAAGGATGATTTCCACAGTGACTGTGAAATCACCCCTTCGGCCTGAATAAGGCCATGACAGTGACATCATTCATGAGAAGGTCCCAAAACCCCATGTTGAAAATTTGTGCAAAAATTCCAAAATGACTGTTTTACGAAAGCATGCGTTGTGCAGTTCCTATGTAGGCTCAGAAGTTCACAGATTTCAATATTTTTACTCCAGATTTTAACAATGCCATTTTACCACACCTTCTTATGAGCAGTACAGCTGTTATTTTTCACATCTCACCCAAAATGTGTTTCCGCCCATGTAGCACACAATGGCACAGTCAGTGTGCGAAATCAATGTATGGGACAAATTAAGAAAATCACAGTGACACTGTTCATGAGCAGAGGTCTTAAAGTGGCTATGTTGAAAATGTGGTGAAAAATTCCTAAAATGACTGTTTTATGTAGTGTAGTTTGCAGTTCCTACGGCTCGTAAGTTCGTGAACTTTCAATATTTTTTCATTCCAGATTTTCAACATTGCCATTTTACTACACCTTCTTATAGTAGTACAGCTGTCATTTTCACTTCTCACCCAAATGTGTTTCCACCCATGTAGCACACAATGGCGCAGTCGGTGCGAAATCAATATATGGGACAAATTAAGAAAATCACAGTAACACTATTCATGAGCAGAGGCCTAAATGGCTATGTTGAAAATTTGGTGAAAAAATTCTAAAATGACCCAAACACACACCCCAATGCCTGTCACTCTCTGGAGGGTAGTGGTGGGGTTGGCTTCAGTTCAATGCTTCACTGCCATTCCTATTATGCAGCTCTGTAACTTCTACACTACCACTGCCAATGCCAGCAAGCAAACATTCGGCATTGACAAATGCTTGTTTTTTATGGAGGGGTGGGGGGGGTTAGGAATGGAGGAATGTCAGTAAAGACATCACACTAGTTCAGGAATGAAAGGGAACAGAGTGTGGGGGAGGCAAGTAGAGTCACTACTGACAAACCTGCACCAATCTGAATCTTAAACAAAAAATGGGTGGGGTGGGGCAGATTCTGAGAGCCCCTAATGCCTCACAGAAATGGAAAACACACTCTTTATACACAGTTCAGCTTACACTTGATATTCTTCTCCATTTAGCTCCACCTTTTTCTTTTATAACTACATACAAACAGGATCACTGTTTCCCTAGACGTCACCTGCTCTGGTTGCATGTCTGCACCTGACATCATAGTCCTCTGATTGAGACATAATAATCATTTATACAACTGACTGTGATGTCATTAACAGAGGATTATAATGTCAGGTGTAGTCAAGCAGCCAGTGCAGATGAAATGTAGAGGCCAGTGATCCTGTTTTCATGTTATAGCACCTCTATGTAAAGTGAAACCACACAGGGCAGCATATTGAGACATTCTGCACCATGCAATTTGTGATGTTGGCATGAGCACAGTAGTAGATTCACCAGTCCCTATGCTTGCATGGCACAAAGCAGTTAGCATGTCATCGCAAACCCACAGTTGGAGCGCATGTTAATGATGTGTGGAGTCATGCATACAGAGCACACTTGCATATTGGAAGCCTGGTTTATACTCTAACTGCCTGTTTGAGCAACGTTAATTAACACTTTGTAAAAGCATGCTTCAGCAGCAGAAAGTTGTGGGTTCAAGCCCCACACCAGGTACTTGAAGTAATACACTTAACTGACACTGTAGTGCAGTATGGGGGAGGGGCTGCATTGCTGAGGTGCCATCCTTCTGATGAAACATTAAACAGAGGCACCTTCTGTCCATCTTTGATCAATGTCCAGGTGGGTGTAAAAGGTCTCATGGCACAGCTGGTCAAGTGGCTCACAGCAGCGCTACTGCCTGCCATTCTGGTGACCTGGATTTGGTAGCAAACTTGTGTCATGCAGGGGTCAGCCGGGAGGAAGAACACTGAGCCTCCAATGGACAGTTCTTCTCTTTCTGAGAGTCATGGTGGTAGGGCAGTAGGAACAATGCAAGCTGGAGAGGGCTGGCAGCAGGGCATGTGGTGTGGGCGTACCTCCACAAACAAGCACACTTGCATCACTTCCACCCTGCCAGTCAAGTGGAGAACAGGGAAAAAGGAGCCAGCAGATGACACCCGGCTTGTCCTTTGACTTGCACTGCTGCTCAGGCCCCTGCAGATCAAGATGTGTGTGCTCTGATAGTGAGATGGCCCCCCCCCTCCTGTCCTTGCTATGGGGGTCACGGGCAAATCAGTGGGGAATCACCTTGTAGGGTGTCCTGGGGAGGTAGTAGTCAGCTGGGGTACTGGGTCTGGATGAGGCTGTGTCCAAGGAACAGCAAGAACCATTTTTTTGGAGAAAAAAAGATCCTATGGCACTTATCAAAGAACAGTAGCGGAGTGTCCTTGGTGTCATGACCAACATCCCCATTTCAATAAAACTGGCCCATGTAACCCACCCTCCAGGACACACCTAGAAACGAGCTGTCACAGCTCAGTGTACTGTTCCTTGTCACAAATTACATATAAAATGTAACTAATAATAAAATATCCCCAATGGAAGGTGGATCTTAATATAATGCCATTCTGACCTGGTGGACCTTTAGCGAGCAAACACATTACAAATGCCATGCTGTCCTCGCTAAACACAGCAAAACATTTATTTCACTGTGGCAAATGGTGTGCTGCATTTTCATGTCTCACCCTACCCACATGTGGAACTGGAGTGCTCTGTTGTACCCTGCAGCCCACAGCTTCCATCCACTGCAAGGAACATTGCGCCAAATTCCAAGATGACATAAATAAATATTATGTTTTTCCAAAGTTCCATGAGACGTATGGGACTTGCTAAATCTATTCTTGCATATACTGCTGTTTTTAAATCATTATGTTTTTGTTAAAATAATAACATTACTTTCTCACCCCAGGAGTCCTTTAGTATGCTTGACAGGTGAAGAATGCCAGCTGGGTTCAGCTGCCCCAGAGGTGGAGTCAAAAGTAATGAGTTTCAGGAATTAGCCAATGAGGAGAGAGCAAGAGGCTGTGCTGCCTGTAGTCAGCCTAGAGGGCACCAGAATTATTTCTCCGCTGACTGAGCAGCACTGCCCCGGAGTGCTCTCTCCTTACTTCACTTGAAGAAAGTTATTTTCTTTATCAGCATTTACTTTTGACTTTATCGTGCTGCCTTTAGTGTTTTTGTGAGGTATTTCTTAAATTTTACTTGTTTTTTTCATGGTTCCCTTCGGTTCTAGGGAACCACAAATTCCTTTTCTTTTGCAGTCCCTTTGCAGTTCCCACTCTTTTTCTAAGGTAATATATATTCACGTCTGTAGTGAAATAACCACGGTTCTATGTTACAATGTTTTTAAAGTTTAACGGTTCCTGTTTTTTTCTAAGAGAATCATATTTTGACTTACTAAAACTATCTTCTCATTACTGGGAACCATTTTATCGCAGTTCCATTCCACAAGGGAACTGATGATTACAGCTTCAATTCCCATTACGGAATAACGGTTTTAAAAGTTTTTCTGACAAACTGGCATGTCAGAAACACCAAAGAAAAGGAATGGACAAACAGGTTTTAAAAACTGTTTAAAGTGTCAGAAAATAGCGTCCAAGGCAGACGGCCATGATCTTTAAGTTGTTGAGGTCTGGACCATAACTGTGAGCTCTGTTCTAAATTTTTTTCCAAAACAGTAAAAAAGAGGGCTAAAAGATTGGAAATAAGGGCCTCTCAGTCTGCCCCCCCCTCTAGCAAAAGCACTGAAGATGGGTCTTCTTCCCAACAAAAAGCTAAAGATAGGTCCTCTAAGGACCCCCTTGAGAATAAGTCTGATAAACATAATAATGACCAAGCTAAAAAAAGACCAAATGAGCAGTTTCTGATTCAGTGCCTGCTAAAAAGAAACAAAAAGAGAAACATATCACTGCCCCTCCCGCTGAAAGACAAAGGGAGATGCCAGTGACACAAAAGGATACACCCTCTGCTGAAGAAATGGCTAAAGCTTGGCATATATATCAGACATTACAGACTATGGGCAATTTCTTTAATGCCCCTTCTGCCCCTCATACTTCAGAACATGGGCTTGCTCAGGGCTTTTATTACATTGAGGGTGAGGATGATGATGATGATGATGATGACGAACCAGAGGCTGAACCTATAGAACCTGACGTATCCCCTGACCAAGAGTTTGGCAATTCCTCTAATGGCCAGGAGGATTTTTCCTCTCATTTCACTTTTGTGCAGCATATGGTGGACACCCTGGATGTTATACCCAGGAGACCACTGAACAAGAGGAGGATGCAGACTATCTGGAGATGATGGGTCTCCTTCCTACTAAAATGCTGCTTTTTGCCCATTCATAAATCCCTTCACAGGGCAACCTTTGAGCTGCTCCAGAACCACACATCAGCGCCTGGAGTAGATAAAAAAAAATTGAAAAGAAATAACCAGTTAGAGAAATCTAATGCAGAATTCCTTTATGTACATCCAGACCATGAGGGGGTGGTACACATTGCAGCTTGTGACAAAGCCAAAGTGCCACTTTCTTCTCAACCTCCTGAAAAGAAGTCTAGAAAACTGGACTCAATGGGCAACAAATCTTATACCACAGCCTCCTTGCTGCTTCGCCTCTCTATTTACATGGCCTATGCAGCTCCATATCAAAAGGCTCTCTGGAACTATGTTCTAGCCATAAGTCAACAGGCCCCATACGGAACAGCCCAAGGCCTGGCAGAAACTGTAAAGACAGTCTTAGAGGCTACCAAATCCTAGTTCCATATGGCTGTGGACACTAATGACACTGCCTCCAGGGCTATGCATAGGCCATCTGCCTGTGGTTATGCCTAGCTGAGAACCACTAATCTTTCACAGGACACTCAGACCAAGGCCATGAATTTCCCCTGTGAGAACAATTCTCTTTTCAGGGACAAGACCTAAGCATACAAAAAAAGGTGGAAGAATATAAAACCACCTATCAAAGCAATGCTGCTAAAGAGAAGGCCTCTACTTTCCAGAAATTTCAGAATAAGGGAAACAGGCAGGAGCTATTATCCTAGGGCCTTCTACCCTATGTCTATGCCCCTAGATTACTCTCAGATTAGAAGCTATTTCAGAGGAAGAGGAAAGAGAGGTTAGAGAAGGACCAACTCCTCTCCTTCTCCCAGACTGCAATGTCCAGGTTACCTCCCCCCTTCCTGTAAGTGGCAGGCTGACCCACTACCTCAACCAATGGCACCTCATAACCAAAGACAAATGGGTACTAGAGGTGGTGGGTCAGAGGCTTACCCTGTACTTCAAAAAGTCCCCCCCCCCCGCAGGGCTCCAAACTCTGCAAACCCCAAACCCCAACAGAGAAGCTGTTTGTTAGAGTTAGAGGTGAAAGCACTTCCGACTGCAAGAGCAGTGGAGAGAGAGTCCCCTTCCCTCAGTGGGGAAAAGGCCTCTATTCCAGATACTTTCTCACACAGAAGAAAAATGGAGAATGGTGACCCATTCTGGATTTAATGTACCTGAACAAGCATTTGCTGAGACCCAAGTTCAAAATGGTCACCCTGACTTTGGTGATCCATTCCTTACAGCAGGGAGACTGGCTAGCCTCCCTAGACCTCAAGGACACCTATTTTCATATCCCCATAAGGCTGTCCCACAGAAAGTTTCTCAGATTCAGGCTGCCATCAGGCCACTATCAGTTTTCAGCCCTACCATTTGGTCTCACTTCAGCTCCCAGGGTCTTTACAACGTGCCTGGCAGTAGTAGCAGCTCACTTAAGGAGACAACATGTGTCAGTCTTTCCATACCTGGATGACTGGCTGATAGTAGGCAAGTCACCAGGCAAGGTCGGGGAAGCTCTCAGATTAGCAATGAGTACTCTGGAGTCCCTGGGATTCATCATCAACACAGAAAAGTCCCACTTTGACCCAGTTTAGGTATTGGAGCACAGCTGGATACCAACCAAGAAAAGGCTATGCTTCATAGAAACATAGAAACATAGACTTTGACGGCAGATAAGGACCGCTAGGCCCATCTAGTCTGCCCATTTCCCTACCTACAGGATAGGCCGCAGATCCTAGTTAACCAACAGCCCATTTCTTCCTACCCCCCACAAGAATTGCCTGATGTCTGTCCCATGCATTCTTGAAATCTCCCACAGTTTTAGACCCCACAACCTCCTCAGGAAGGCTGTTCCATGCATCCACTACCCTCTCTGTGAAATAATACTTCCTCACATTGCCCCTGAACTGCCCTCCTTCTATCTTTAAATTGTGTCCCCTTGTTCTTGTAAGTCTCTTTTTCTGAAAGATGCTACCCTCTTGGACTTTGTTGATTCCACTGAGGTACTTAAAAGTTTCTGTCATGTCCCCCCTCTCCCTTCTTTCCTCAAGGGTATACATATTAAGCTCTTTTAGTCTTTCCTCATACGGCTTCTCTTGCAGACCCTGCACCATTTTAGTTGCCCTCCTCTGGACTACCTCTATTCTGTCTATGTCCTTGCGGAGATGAGGTCTCCAGAACTGGACACAGTACTCCAGATGGGGTCTCACCAACTGTCTGTACAGAGGGATAACAACTTCCTGTTTTCTGCTGCTGATGCCTCTCCCTGTACATCCCAGTATACCCCCAGCCCTCCCTACTGCCTTCTCACATTGATTGCTAACCTTAAGGTCACCTGATATGATTACCCCAGGTCCCTTTCCTTTTGTTGTTGTTACTCCCTCCCACCCATTGTGTATTCTTCCCTGGGTTCTTGTTTCCCAGGTGCATTATTTTGCACTTCTTTGCATTGAACTAGCTGCCATACTTCTGACCATTCCTCCAACCTTGCCAAGTCCCTTTTCATCCTTTCCCGCCTCCTTGTGTATCAACCCTGTTGCAGATCTTTGTGTCATCTGCAAAAGGCATACTTTTCCTTCCAGTCCTCTGCAATGTCACTGATGAAGACATTAAAAGGACTGGACCCAATCTGAACCCTGCGGTACCCCACTAGTAACCCTCTTTCTTCAGAGTGGACTCCATTTACAATTATCTTCTGTGTCCTGTTGTGCAGCCAATGTTTTACCAGGCTACCACCCTGGGACCCACTCTCAGGCTGGTTAATTTGACTATTAATCTTTTGTGTGGGACTGTGTCAAATGCATTGCTAAAGTCTAGGTAGGCCATGTCCACAGCCCCTCCCTGGTCTACTACTTTGGTCACCCAGTCAAAGAAATCTATTAGATTCTGCCTGACATGACCTTCCGGCTGTAGAACCCATGCTGCCTTGGGTCCTGTGCTCCACTGGCCTCTAGGTACTCAACTATTCTTTCCTTCAGAGTGACTCCATCACTTTCCATACCACAGAGGTCAGACTGACAGGTCTGTAGTTTCCTGCCTCTGTCTTGGTCCCACTTTGTGAAGGGAATCACATCCGCCTTCCTCCAGTCCTCGGTACCACACCATCCTCCCATGATTTATTAAAAGAGTAGCCAGTGGTTTCACTAGTTCCTCCTTAATTCTTTTAGAATTCTGGGGTGAATTCCATCAGGACCCATTGCTTTGTCCACCTTCAGTTTTAGGAGTTCTTGCAGAACCCTTTCTTCTGTGAAAGGACTGGGATCAACCCCTATCAAGAGTGCTTCTGTTAATTGGATTAGGCACTTCCTCCTCTTTGTGAATACTGAGCAGAAATATTTGTTCAGTATCCCTGCTTTTCACTGTCCCCTCTGCCCACCCACCGTTCATTCTATTCAGCCTCACTATCCTCCCTTTGTCTTTCTACGCTCGCTGAAACCTATAAAAGGTTTTATCCCCCTTCTTAACTGAGTTGGCGATCTTTTCCTCAGTTTGGGCCTTTGCTATTCTGACTTCCCTCCCTGCTTCCTTCTGCCTTAACTGGTACAGCTCTCTGTCCTGCTCCTTCTGTGTTTCCTCATACTTCTGGAATGCTATCTTTTTCTTCCTGACTTTCACAGCCACCTCTTTAGAGAACCATAGTGGCTTTTTCTTTCGTTTTGATTTGTTTATTTGCTTCACACAAAGGCTAGTTGCCTCTGTGATGGCAGTTTTGATGATTCCCATTGTTGCTCCACACCTCCTTCTAGCCTGTTTGCTAGTGCTTTTCTGAGGCACTCTCCCATCTTGCCAAAGTCAGCCCTCCTAAAGTCCAGTACCCTCACTTTTGTATAGCTTGACTCTGTATCTGAGTTTAATGTGAACCACACTGTTTGATGGTCACTTGTCCCCAGATGGCAACCCACTTCTAGATCTGAGATCCTCTCACTGCCCCGTTTGAGAGTATGAGGTCTAGATTGCTCCCTCACGTGGGTTCTGAAACTAGCTGTCTAATGCCTGCCACCTGTAGGGCATCAAGAATGGCCCTGCTCTTGGATGTGGCTGCAGCAAATGTGCTCAGTTAACATCTGGCATATTCAGGTCTCCCATCAACAGTATCTCCCTTCTCTGCCATTCTAAAATGCCTTCTATCATATCCTTGTCATTCCCTCCCCTGACATGGGGTCTGTACACAACCCCTGTGCGGATTGTGATGCCTTTCCAGTCTCAAGGTGACCCACAGTGCCTCCTCTCCTCCCTGTTTACTCTTTTTGTTCAGTTGCTTTTATCCTTCCTTTCATAGAGACTACTCCTCCCCTCTTCTCCCCTGCTCTCTCTCCTGTAGGTTATGTACCCTGGTATGTTAACATCCCAGTCATGGTTCTCTGTGTACCATGTTTCTGTGACTACTACTATATCCAGGCATCCCTCTTCCATCAAGGCCACCAGCTCAGGGAGCTTGTTGCCCAGACTACAGGCATTGGTACTCATTACCCTCCATTTCCTGATGGCCTTACTCCCTTTTGCCCCATCCCTGTCCTTCTTGCCTTTGTCACTTTCTCCATTTACCCTGCCCTTTTCCTATCGACACCTCTATGTTAGTGTTTGCCACACTTACTACTGTGATTATTTGGGGGCTGAGATTTCCTGCTCCTTTCCAGTGCCTCCCCTTGGCTAGTTTAAAAGCTTGCCAATGAAGCATTTAAACCTATCACCTAGGATCCTGGTTCCTCTCCGGACAGATGCAGCCCATCATGCCAATATAGGCTTGCATCACTCAGAGTGGACCCCAGTCCCCAATGAAGCCAAATCCTGAGCTCCACACCAGTTTTCAAACACTGATTGAATCCCATGGTGCAGAACACCCTAGCCTCTCCTATGCCATAGATGGGCAGCACCTCCAAGAAGGTTACCGTGTGCTGCTACTTGACTAAGGCCCTCCCAATTCCATAAACTCTTCCTGCACTTCTCTAATCCCTCTCTTAGCCAGGTCATTTGTCCCTAGGTGGACAATGACATCCAGCTCCCTCCCTGTGCAGCTGCTCCGCAATGCTGAGGATTCTGTCCCTCCAAGCCATGGCGCCAGGCAGGCACCTCACCTCCTCTCCCCTTCCTCCCCAGTTCTACCTCTCCTAACAATGGAGTCCCCACCAGGAGATGTTTCTTCCTGCAGGGGTCCCTGCCACCCTCCTGTGGGTCTCCTTTGTGGAGGTTCCCAGCATCCTCCTTGGTCTCCACTGCAGGTGCCTCCATAGAAGGAACCACACTTTGCCAGAATGGCATAGGAATTGTGAGAGGTACAACTGGAGGGATCGCGCCTGTTCCACCACCCTCACCCTCCCTGAGCCCACTGTGGTCCAACCGCCTCTTTCTTGGCAACCTCTGAGGCAACGGCAGAGGCACTGGTGATCCCTGGATGGAAGAGGAGGTCCCACAAATCCTGGCCAACTCAGCCTGTAGATGAGCAACCTCCTCCTCAGCCCAGAGAGGTGCCTGCAGATGGGACAACACCGCATCCTCCAGAATGTCTCCCGGAAGACTGCTGCTCCACAGCCACTGCACTGCACCACTCCAATCATGTCTTATTTCTGGCTCCTTAACTGTTTGCAATCCTTATTCTTTCCTCTGTTTTTTTTCTCTTTCTCCTTACTTTCTGCCTGTGTGCCCTTTAAGCTCCTGATTGTCCTGTTCTGAGACAAGAATATCCTATATTTCTCAGTAGACCAGAGGTAGACCTCCAGCAGCTAGAGGGGGCCGGAGAGCTACTCTTGCCCTTCTAGGATGGTGGGTCTTTGGTGGTTCTGTGATCACTCACTTCCTGCTCCCAAACAGGAAGTTCCTGTTGTCAGTCAATTCCTGTGGACAGGGTCCAGAACTTCCTCAACTTGGTGAATTCCTTTTGTTTTCAGCCAGCCAAGGCCAACCAGTCATTTCCTCAAACTACTAGGCCATGTGGTTTCCCTAACAGCCACAGTCCCATGTGCCAGATTCCAGATGAGAGACATCCAGGATCACCTGAGGGCTTACTGGTCCCAAAAGAGGGATTCTCTCTCAAAGCTAATTCCAGTCTCAAGAATCTTACTTCAGTCCCTGGAATGGTGGAAGGAAAGGGACAACCTAAGGGAAGGGGTCTCCTTTCAGCAAAGACAACCCTCCAGGGTCCTTACCACGGATGCCTCCCTCCTAGGATGGGGAGCTCATCTGGTGGACCAGTCCATAAGTGGGATCTGGCCCCCCAAAGAATCCAGTTTCCATATCAACCTTCTTGAACTCAGAGCTGTGTACCTGGCTATCAAGGCCTTCACCCCAAAGTTAAAGGATCACTCTGTTCTGATCAAAGCAGACAACACCACTGCAATGTTCTACATCAACAAACAAGGTGGTGAGTTGGCCTGGTGGCACTGAGGGTTGAGGCACTGGACGCCACACCTTGCACCACGCGGGTGACCCAGGTTCGAGAACGAGCCAGGGTCGCCGGGGGTTGGCAGGGGATGGAAGGGATCGAGCATCCAGAGAACTGCTCTCCCTTCCCTGGGAGGACTCCAGGGTTCACACTGCTCTGCAGTGGCACCGAGCAGCAGTCGGGTGCAGCGTAAGCAGATGGTGCAAGCATCAGTGGGGGAAGAGCTTGGCAAGTGGTGGCATGTAGTGCCCAGCCGCCATTGCATGTCCGAGTTCCTCAGGGGACCAACAAAGCAAGGAAAAAACCTCTTCCCTTGAAGATAGGCAAATGCGCCGTCTCCCGATCCACCCTCCCAATGTTGGGCGTTCTCCCCTCTTTGTCCCCTGCCACTCCGGCCAGGCACACTATACTCAAGATAGAGCACCCTGGGAGGATAGGGCAGCCCTTCTCCATGAGGGTTCAGATCCAGGGGGTTCGCTGGGTTGGGGTGAGGACAGTAGATACAGCACCACAGCAGGAGGTAGAGATCATGGCAGGTAGGTAGGTGGAGAGAGTTCCTCTCGGGAGGGTGGAGAAACAAAGGCTACAAAAAGAACAAACAAACAAACAAACAGGGTGGCACAAGGTCAGCCAAACTCTGTACAGAGGCCATGAAAATGTGGTCCCTGGCCTACTCCCTGGACATGCACCTGTCTGCCATTCACCTCCCAGGCAAGGACAATGTATTGGCAGACTCCCTTAGTCGCATCAGTCAGGGCCACCACAAGTGGAGCCTAAACAGACAAATACTGGGCACAGTGTTCAGGAGCTGGGGCACCCGAGAGGTAGACCTCTTTGACTCCAACCTCAACCATCAGCTTCCTTCCACTTTACTGTTGTAGACTCCCAGCTCTGGGTACACTGCCAGTAGATGCTTTAACTCTGGACTGAGCAGGGAAGCTCCTTTACACCTTCCCTTCCTTTCCACTGATACACAGAACTCTCCTAAAGCTCAGGGATCAATCAGCAACCATGATTTTGGTGGCTCCAGACTGGGCAAGACAACTCTGGTACGCCCTACTCCTTGCCCTCTCAGTGAGGAAGCCTATATGCCTGCCACCGAGCCACAGTCTCCTGACTCTGCCTCAGACAGGAGTAGCTTATCCCAGTATAGTTTCTTCACCTCAAGGTGTGGTTCTTGATGAGTTAGAGTACCTTGATGCTCAGTACTCTGAGCAAGTACTAGAGATTCTTTGTATGGCTAAAAAATTGAGGACTAAGAAGACCAATGCATCCAAGTGGAAAAGGTTCTTCTTGTTGTGTAAAGGTAAGCAGATAGTCCCTCTCAGGGCCACTCTGCCTACTCTACTGAACTACTTAGTTCACCTGCAGTCATCAGACTTTAGGGTCTCATCCTTCAAGGTGGATCTAGCAGCCATATCCACCTACCTCTCTGCTGGGAAAGAGAAATCTGTGATCTCCCATTCCATTTTCAAAAAAATGTTCTAAGGCCTGCAGCATCTTCAACCCCCAGTAAGGGAGCCTGTCCCTCCCTAGAACGTGAACCTTTGCATAGCCAAGCTCATGGAACCTCCTTTCAAGCCCTTGGCTACTGCTCACTTGAAGTATGTCACCTGGAAAACCGTCTTCCTAGTTGCCATCACCTCTGCAAGAAGAATTTCAGAGCTGCAGGTCTTGTGTACTGAATCTAAGTACATAGTACTTAGAACAAACAGGAAGTTCCTGCCCAAGGTGGTCTCAGAGTTTCACCTGAACCAGTCCATCACTCTCTCAGTCTTTTTCACAGAAAAATCCACACCAGGTGAACGCAAACTTCACAGCTTGAATGTAAAAAGAGCCCTGACCTACCATCTAGAGCATACTAAGCAGTTCAGAGACTCTCATACTCAGCTCTTTCTCACCTATGGAGAGGTAGGAAGGGGAAGACCAGCCACCAAGAGGACTGTTTTGTGCTGGATAGTCTCTTGCATTCAGTTCTGTTACAGCAAAGCTGGCAAACAGCCCCCTCAGGGCCTCAAGGTGTATTCCACTAGGGACACTGCTGCCACAGTGGCAGCTTCAAGAGATATTCCTTTGCTTGATGTCTGCAAAGCAGCCACCTAGAAAAAGTACAGTTATATAAGAACTTACCATAACAGCAGATCTTTGAGAGAGGCTCTTGCAGTAGGTAATTACATATAGAACTTTCATCGGCAGGTGGCAGGACCCCATGGAAAAATTTCTAGCGAGCAGTCTCTGGTGAGGACCGCCCCCGCCAGGAGACGCCGGTAAAGGGGCGTCCTCCACCCGCCTCCCGATTCTTTTTCCCGCTACAGGCTCACTTAGAGACCAGACGAGAGAGAAGCAGATATTTCCTCACTGGAAAAGGAGCTGAAAAAGCTTAGGGGGATGGAGGGCGGGAAGGTATTACCTACTGCAAGAGCCTCTCTCGAAGATCTACTGTTACGGTAAGTTCTTACATAACTGTACTAGCTTACTTTGAGAGGGCTCTTGCAGTAGGTAATTACATATAGGACTGAGTCCCAAGCAGTCTGGAACAAGAAGAAGCACACGGGAGGAGAAAAGCTACTCAAAGCAGATCCTCTAGCTGTGAAGGCCTTAAGAGAGAAGGCCTTGCAGAACAGCGAGCCCGAAGCCTGCTCTACGGCAAGAGGCAGTATTTAAACTGTAATGTTTTGTAAATGTATGGATAGAGGTCCAAGTGGCGGCAGCACAAATGTCTGCCGCTGACACATTCTTGAAGCATGCCTCAGAGGCAGCAACTCCTCTGGTGGAGTGACCTCTTATTTGACCCGGAAGGGTCTTGTTGTACTTGTCATAACAGAAGGTGATGCAATGAGCCAACTATTTAGACAATCATTGCTTGGAAACAGCATTGCCTTCTCTTTTGGGGGCCAAAGAGACCAAAAGTTGATCAGTCTTTCTGAGATCCTTTGTTCTGTTAGTGTAGTATCTCAGAATGCGGTGAACGTCCATAGTGTGAAGTAGATACTCCCCCTGATTGGAATACTGCATAAAGAAGGTGCGTAATTCTATGGACTGGTTCAATGTAGATTCCACTACCACCTTGGGGAGAAACTTAGGATTGGTGCGCAGAGCCACGCGTTCCTTGTGAAAAATCAAGTGGATTTTACACATCAGGGCCTGGAGCTCAGAAATCCTCCGAGCAGAGGTAATGGCCACTAGGAAGAGCGTCTTCCATGAAAGGAACTTCATGTCTGCCGAGGCCGCCAGTTCAAAAGGAGGCAAAGCAAGTTTCTCAAGGATGAAGTTCAAATCCCAAGGAGGGGCGGGAACTCGGATGGGGGTCTCAAGTGAAGAAACCCTCTGAGGAAAGTCTTAGAGACTTCCAGTTGAGCAAATGTCCTATCTGCGAAGGGACCATAGTAGGCCGAAATGGCCGCCATGTGTACCTTCAGAGACGAGTGACTAAGACCCAGGTCGAAGAGGTGACGCAGGTACTCCAGCAGTCGCCCAACTGAGCAAGAGAAAGGCTCAAAGCCTTTAGAAGCGGCCCAGATTGAGAACCATTTCCACTTCATGGCATACGTAGACCTAGTGGAGGGCTTCCTAGCCTCCACCAAGATCTCAGCCACCTGGGGAGAAACCCCAAAGCAGGCTTGGGCTATGTCTGCAGGAGCCACGCATGCAGTTGAAGGGACTTGAGACCTGGATGAACCAGGGTCCCCTGATCCTGGGTCAATAGAATCCATGACAGCGGAAGAGGAAGCTCCTCTGAGTATTGTTGCAGAAGAGAGAACCAAATTTGCCTGGGCCAGAAAGGAGCAATCAGAATCATTCGTGCTCCTTCTGAACCTAGTTTCTGCAAGACATGTGGGATCAGAGGAATCGGGGGGGAAGGCACAGATGAATCTGTCCCTCCAATCTAGAGACAGAGTGTCTCTCCAGAAAATGCCTCGCTGTTGAACGAGCGAGCAGAAGTCGGGAAGCTTTGCATTTAGATGTGAAGTGAATAGGTCCACCTGAGATGTTCCCCAACGTAGGAAGATATCGTCTAGGACACCCTGATCCAGCTCCCACTCATGAGTTTGAGCAGACGAGTGACTTAGTTTGTCTGCTAAGGAGTTCTCAACCCCCGGAACATGAATTGCCATGAGGTGAAGGTCGTGCTATGCTGTCCAATCCCAGACTCTCATCGCTTCTCTGCAGAGAGGGTAGAACCGAGTCCCGCCCTGTTTATTGATGTACCATACCACACACATATTGTCCGTCTGGATGGCTAGGTGGCCTGGAAGAAAATGCAGGTGGAGGGCCTGGAGAGCATAGAGTACTGCCTGAAGCTCGAGCACATTGATGTGCAGTGATTGCTCGAGCTTGGACCAAGAGCCCTGGGTCCGATGTGGACCGAGATGGTCTCCCCCAACCTTCGCACGAGGCGTCTGTGGTCAGAGTCTGGGAGGGAGGAGGAAGGAAGAATGGAACTCCCTGAAGAAGGTTCTCTCGAACCATCCACCATTGTAAGTCTCGAATCATGGGAGAGGAGACTAGGACCAAGTGGTCCAAGTCGTCTACTAACTGATCCCATTGAGAGCGAAGCATCCACTGAGAGACCCTCATGTGGAGCCAAGCACGAGGGACTGTCGGGATAGCAGCCGCCATAAGCCAGAGGAGGCGAAGAACTGACCTTGCACTGACCCGTCTGTGGCTGGACAACGGGCTTATCTGAGTCTGGAGTGTGGCCGCCCTGTCCAGAGGCAGAAAGGCCCTGCCTAGGGTCGTGTCCAGTATCGCCCCAATAAACTGAAGCCTCTGGGATGGGATCAAGTGAGACTTGGAATGGTTGATGGTAATACCCAGGCAGGCAAAGACCTGCTGGGTGAGGGAGAGGCAGTGCAGGAGTTCCTCCCTGGATGAGGCCGCCAGGAGCCAATCGTCCAGGTACGAGAAAACCTGTACCCCCTGGGTACGCAGGTAGGCCGCCACCACTGCAAGGCATTTGATAAATACTCAAGGGGCCGAGGAGAGGCCAAATGGAAGTGCCTTGAACTGGTAGTGGTCCCTGTGGAAAGCAAAACGAAGATATTTGTGGTGAGATGGGCAAATAGCTATGTGCAGGTAAGCGTCCTGCATATCCAGAGCACACAGCCACTGGTCCGAGCGGTGGAGGGACAGAAGGCTCTGCAGTGAGAGCATCCTGAGCCTCTTGTACTCCATGAAAAGGTTTAGGGAACTGAGATCTAGAATAGGTCTTACACCTCCTGTCTTCTTCGGGACCAGGAAGAAGTGGGAATAGTAACCCGCTCCTTGCAAGGGAAGGGGGACAGGTTCTATCGCCTCTTTCAGCAAAAGTGCTGAAATTTCTTCCTGGACCAGAAGATGTTCCAGAGAGTACGACGACCTTGGGGGAGGATGACGAGGTGGTTTCTGCAGAAACTCTATTAAGTGTCCTTCTACGATTAGCTGGAGCACCCATGAATCCGATGTTATCCTCTCCCAGCGCGGAAGGTGGAGGGAAAACCTCCCTCCTACCAGTTCCTCCGGGAAGCCCACAGGTAGTGGGAGAGGGAAGGAGTCAGGTGGTGTGGGGCAGCACCGCAGCTGAAGCTCCTGCTGCTTTTTTGGGCAGGGGGGGCTTGGCAGCTGGGGGGGCCCGATGTTTAGTGGCCCTCTTTCCCTGTGGTCTCGCTTTGGGCCGATTCCATCTGCGAAAGGGACGACACTGCATATTGATGGGGATGGTACATAGAGTCGACAGACTTTAGCACCGTCCCCTTCTCCTGCAGGTTGGTGATGATGTCCTTGACATCACCCCCGAACAGCACCGAATCCCGGAAGGGCGCTTTCTGGATAGCGGACTGCACTTCCGGGACCAACCCTGACACTCGGAGTCAAGCGTGATGCCGTAAACATATGGCAAAAGCTGAGCTCCTCCCAGCAGTGTCCACTGCATCGTAGGTCACACGAAGAATGTGCCGACTGGCCGAATATGCAGAGAGGACGAGGTCAGCCACTTCCTGCTTGACCTGAGAGTCCAGAAAGGAGTCCAGTTTCGATTCCACCTCACTAAGAATCACCTTCTGGTAATCCCCCATGTGGCCAACGTAGTTCAGAGTCCTAATACCCAGAGTGGAAGAAGCAAAAATCTTCTTGCCATACCGGTCCAGAAGGTGGGATTCCTTTTCAGGTGGAGACGAGCTAAGATGTTTGGGTTGAGCTGACCGGCCATAAGCGGTGCTAATCACAACCGAGCCAGCATGAGAGTGGGAGTCTAAAAAGTCAGCACCCTCTGGAGCCTGGTATAGCCTGTTCGACTTCCTGGGAAGTGGGGCTAAGGCAGACGGTTGTTTCCATATAGTGGTAATAAGGTCGGCATGAGGCTCGATCCAGGGTGGCACCAAAGTGGGAGCTGTCACGGGCAGATCCAGATGCTCAGCAAGTTTTTTACGCTGGGGGTCTGGGTCCAAGGATTGCCACTTATGTACCTCCTGGATCTTCCGTAGCAACTCCGTGAAGGAAGGATCCTCTGGAGGGGACTTTGGAGGAGTCCTTGGCCGGGGCTTGGACGGAGAGCGTGGCTCGTCGTCTTGCTTGGAACAACCATCGGAAGGATCCGAGGTGTCCGAGGAAGAAGAAGATGAGGAAGAGGTAGACTCCCTCTCCCAACAAGGAAGAGGAACAGACCCCTTGGGAATCCCTCGGGAAAGCATGTCCTGCCCCTCTCTGGACCCAGATGGATGAGCCCCGGTGTCCGGAGGTGGGGAGGGAGTGTGTTGTCATGGACATACGGGAACCGGCACCAGCACTGTCATCAGAAGATGACTCTCCAACTCTCTAGTGAGCTGAGCCTTGGCCTCAACCCACCAGGAGGCCAGAGTCTCCTGCAAGTCCACCAGCGGCTGAGGGGGTGGTGGAGGAGGAGGAGAAGGGGAATATGGGTATGGACTATACCCAAAGGGCATGTATCCATAACCCGACGGTGGGAAACCCAGTGTCGGGTATTGAGGAGCTGGGTACTGTGGTGTCGGATATGTCGGCGCCGGGTACTGAGGCACCGGATACTGCGGTCCCAGGTATGGCGGCGTTGGATACGACAGGGCCGGGTACCCGGGAGCCGGAGGAGCTGCCTGAGCAGACGGCCCCGCCGGAGGCCCCATGGGCGGTTCTGGAGCGGAAGACCCGGGGGACGGAGGGCCTGGCTTTGAGGCGACATCAGTGGGTGGGATGTCGTCCGGCGTCGGCAATACCGGCGTCAGAGCCGGCGGCCGAAGAGCCAGCGTTGGAGCCGGCATCTGGGGAACTGACGTCAGACCAGTTGGACCAGAAGGTGGACGGTCTGACGGAGGTGGACCAGAAACCTTAGCATTGCCTGGGGATGGGGAATCCACGGGTCGGGCTGAGGAGACTCAGGTCCCCGGAGGGCAGCGGAGGTTGCGGGAGCCAGAACGATGGACGGGGGTCCAGCATCAGCTCATTCGCCAGCGGACGCTGACGTAACCAACGCGGGCTTAGCAGTAGGATCCGGCAGACGGGAGGGGCCGGTGTCCGACTTAATGGACCCTTCGCCGGAGGCAGGCCGTGATGAGGGGTGGCCTGGTCGGGCGGAACGGGGCAACACGCCACTCCAAGGGTCAGGCATTCATCGGAACTTCTTCCATGCAGTGGCGCTGAAGAGCCGAGCATCCGGCTTATCGGAGCCCGCCACACCAGTAGGCTGCGAAACCACGGCTTTACTGGGAGTGGAGGCCTCCACGAGCCTGGAGGCACCTGAAGGGCCCGAGTGCGAGCCAGACGGGCGGGCCACCGCCTTAGAAGCCTCTAAGGTGGCCGTCATGGAGCGGTCCCCCAGGGGATGTTACCTGTTTCATGGCGACTCCCGAGGAAGACACGGTGGGAGAGGAGCCCTTGTCCCAGTGCCTTTCCTTATCCTTTTTCTTGCGATGGCCTTCAGGGAAGTCAATGCCTGCCGAAGCTTTTTCAGTTCTTTCTCCATGGAGCTCATTTTATTTTTTTAAATGTGGGCTTCCAGGGACTGCTGCCACCTTCTTCGGGTGGCTGCATTAAAGCTGAGGCAGTGCTGGCACTTCTCCACTAGATGGTTGGGGCCCAGGCAAAAAAGGCACAGGGAATGGCCGTCCTTGTGAGGGAGTTAGGCGCCACACGAGTTGCACTTGTTTTTGTGCTCAGAGGGTGTAGGGGATGACATACATCGACGGATACCTGACGATGGCTTAGAAAAAAATCGAAAATACTCGGTAAAACTACCGACGAAGGAGCCTGACAAGCAGGGAACCTTTCCGTGAGACGCTGGCATAAGCTAACGGTGAGAAAGAACTGGAAGGTGGGTGTGAGGGACCGCCCCTTTATACCGACGTCTCCGACACCAGTCACCTGATGTGGGGGCGGTCCCTCGCCAGAGACTGCTAGCTAGAAATTTTTCCGTGGGGTTCTGCCACCTGCCGACGTCAGTCCTATATGTAATTACCTACTGCAAGAGCCCTCTCAAAGTTAAGATCTGTACATACCTTCACAAAGCACTACTGCCTGGATGTACAGTCCAGATGTGTGCCAGATTTGGCACAGAGGTCCTGCAGAGCCTCTTTCCTAAATACGTTCTGTACCCACCTCAACACTGCACTACTTTGTAGTCTGCACTTGTCAAGCATACTAAAGGACCCCTGGAGTGAGAAGAAAAAAATTACTTACTGTAGTAATATTGTTTCTTCAAAGGTGTCCTTTAGTATGCTTGACCTCCCACCCATCCTCCCCTAATCAACCTCACTGAGGATGGCTCTGCATTCCCCTTCCTTTGCTAGACGTTTTCACTGTTTTTGTCTTGAAGTAAAATTTTTCACAGTTGTGAGTGATGTTTATTTTTACATGATTTTTATTCCTGTTGTGACAGGTCATACTTAGGGGCAATGTTTTGCCCCTTGCAGCTTCGAAATAATTCTGGTGCCCTCTAGGTTGACTACAGGCAGCACAGCGTCTTGCTCTCTCCTCACTGGAGCTGAACCCAGCTGGTATTCTGCACTTGTCAAGCACAGTAAAGGACACCTTGGAAGAAACAATATTACTATAGTGAGTAATTTTTGCGTTGCTTGCATGCGTGTGCAAGAAACACATTGTGTCAGCAGTTAAGGAGCATGCCACAATGCGTAAAGAAATTTGGCTACGTCACTACGCAATCAACTGTTTTGGTGCATTACAAGCTACCAAAACAGCTGATTGAGTGGTGTCCCTATGGCGACAACTTCTCCTTCGGCCTCTCAACAGTCCCCAGGAAACCGACGGAAAGCTGCCACTTGCCGTTCAGTGTGCCTTCCTGATGAAACATTTCAATAAATAAAAAAATAAAAAAAGCCAACAGGGTGCCCAATCCCCCTATCGGCATGACCCCCCCCAGTTCATTTGCCGATGGGGTAACCCAATCTCAGTCGGCATAATGCACCTCCCCCCATTTGTTGTTTACTGGGGGGATGCCCAATCCCCCTCAGCTCATGTGTCCCCCCAGCACACTGTATGGCCGATGGGGTGCCCAATCCCCCGTCGGCTCCACTGTCCCCCCCTACGAACTTCCATGTGCCACCCTGGGAGCCCACCCCAGCATGGCAAAAGTCTCATTGGTCCATGGGGTGCCCAATCCCCTGTCGGCTTCACTGCCCCCCCTCCAAATATACTTACTGGTGCCACGCTGGGAGCCCACCCCAGTGTGGCAAAAGGCCCCCATCGTCTTTAAAAAAAAAACCTAGAAGAAAAAAAATGGTCCCTCGTTGATTCTCTTGCCCCTTCCCCAACCCACGCCCACCTCTGCATACTCCACCTCCCACCCCCCGCCTCACCCCATACTCACGTCCGGAGCCTGGTGCAATGATCTTCTGTGGACCGGGAACATGTCTGCACTCTTCAAAACCGACCACGAACTGAAGAATTGCCGGTAAGCTGTATAATGGCATAAATAGGGTTTTTTCAACTTTGGTGCACATCTCGGCCATTTTTAGGAATTTGTTCACCAAATTTTCAATTTGAGGTTCTTGTGACCCCCACCTCATGAATTCAGTCACTGTCATTTTGTTATTCGGTCCCGAAAGGTGATTTCACAGTCACTGCGTGGAACTACCGTTTGGGACTGATTAACGAAATGAAAATGTCACAGTTCATGAGGTAGTCCCCCAAAAACTCCTATGTTGAAAATTTTGTGAAAAAATTCTCAAAAATGACTGTTTTATGTGCGTGCATTGCGCAGTTCCTATGCACTCTCATAACTTCGAGCATTTTTAATATTTTCACTCCAGATTTTCAACATTACCATTTTACCACACCTCCTTATGAACAGTATAGCTGTAATTTTTCACATCTCCCCAGAAATTGTTTTCGCACCTGTAGCGCACAATGGCACGGTCAGTGCGCAAAATCAATGTTTGGGACAGATTAAGAAAATCACAGTGACATTGTTCATGAGGTAGGCTCCCAAAAACCCTATGTTGAAAATTTGGTGAAAAAAGTCTCAAAAATGGCTGTTTTACGAGCATGCGTTGCACAGTTCCTATGCACGCTCATAACTTCAAGCATTTTTTATATTTTCACTCCAGATTTTCAACATTGCCATTTTACCACACCTCCTTATGAACAGTACAGCTGTCATTTTTCACATCTTGCCCGAAATATGTTTTCGCACATGTAGCACACAGTGGTGCGGTCGGTGTGCAAAATCAATGTTCAGGACAGATTAAGAAAATCAAAGTGACACTGTTCATGAGCAAAGGTCTTAAACTGGCTATGTTGAAAATTTGGTGACAAACATCCATAAAATGACTGTTACAAGCGTGCATTGTGCAATTTCCACGTACCCTTGTAAGTTCACGAATTCGTAATATTTTCAGTCCAGATTTTCAACACTGGCATTTTTCCACACCTCCTTATGAACAGTACAGCTGTCATTTTTCACACCCTGGCAGAAATGTGTTTCATACTTCCGGCGCAGAATTGCGCGGTCGCTGTGGGAAATCAGTGTTCGGAACAGATTAAGAAAACCACAGTGACACTGTTCATGAGCGGAGGTCCCAAAATGCCTATGTTGAAAATCTGCTGTAAAATATCCCCGAACTAATTACATTACGGGTGTGCATTGAGCAGTTTCTATGCACACTTGTGACTTCATTTTTTTTTATATTTTCACTCCAGATTTTCAACATTGCCATTTTTTACACCTCTTCATGAACAGTACAGGTGTCATTTTTCACATCCTGTTGAAAATGTGTTTTGTACCTGTGGTGCCAAGTGGCGCAGTCACTGTGCAAAATCACCTTTCGGCTAACAAACTGATAGTGTCACTGTTCATACGGTGGGGGTCACAAAAGCCCATGTTGAAAACTTGGAGTAAAATACTGAAACGCCCAGGGTGTTAGGGTTTTCGACCATAACACCCTACCCTGTAGGGACTGACAGGCATCAGGAGTGTGATTTGGGATTGTCGACAGTAATGTTCATGCCATTCCACCCCCACCCTGCAGCCAGTGGCAGGCATCAAGGTGCACCTTGGATCCTTTGGTCCCAGAGCTCACCCCATTCTCCTATACTGCACCCATTTCAGCATATTTCCTTGTGGAATGAGGCGAGTGTAAAGCCTGAACATTCCAAAGAACACCTCGACACTTGTAAGTATCTGCAGGGTAGGGTGAATTGAAATGTCATGACCGTTATGGGCGACGACCCAAAGGCACACCCCAATGCCTGTCCATCTCTGCAGGGTGGGGATGGAGTTGGTGTCAGTTCAATACTTCACTGCCATTCCTATATTGCATCGGTTTAACTCCTGCACTTCTACTGCTAATGACAGCAAGCAACACTTGGCATTGACAAATGCTTGTTTCATTTGGGCTAATTGCTCTATAACAGCACATTTTAGGAACAAATAGGGCTAGATATTAAAAAGTGTACCTGTCAATGGCGTAAGTGGTTGCTCCATACAACTGAGTTGCACCGGAGCAACAAAGGGATATATTCAAAAGAGATAAGCAATGGTGCATCACTCCTGAATATATCAAAATATGCAGGTGGCGCAAATACAATGCGCCTGCGCATCCCCCAGACAGGTCTGATTACCTGAAACAGGAAATGCGCTGGAGCATCCAAGTTACACCAGGTGCAAAATCCTGATATTCAGACCGAAATATGTAAATGGAGCCATAATGCATGCAAGGAGCAAATGGGGTCATTTGCATGTTATTATGGCCCCATTTGCATGAGTTGTGTAGGCTGGCCAGCGAAATGCACATGGTGCCATGCACAGCATGTGGTCCCTGTCCCTGGTACCAAAGTAGTACCCTCTCCTCATCCTGTACCCCGATCCCCCGTACTCGTTTAAAATAACATTCCCTGGTAGTCTAGTGGTTGCCCCCTCCCACACCCGAGTCAGATACCCGTTATCGGAACATTATTCATTATTACGGATTGTCTCTGATAGCACTAGCTCTGGATCAGATACACTTGAGCCTCAGCTCCTGAAACTAGCAGCATCATACATAGCCTCCCCTCTGGCTAGAATTTTCACCTTGTCTCTCTCTAATAGCCAAGTTCCTGACCTCTGGAAGATTGCTTGTGTAACACCGGTCCTTAAAAATGTGATACCAAGGAGATTACTAACTACAGGCCTATAGCCATCCTATTGGTCCTAAGTAAAATTCTGGAAAAACTTGTTGCAAATCAAACCATTGACTACCTCACAAAGTACAGCCTTCTCTCTCTGACACACAACATGGCTTCCATAAAGGTCACAGTACCTCTACAGCGATTCTCAAATTCACTACTGATGTGCCTACCAGTGTGAACGCTAACCAGCTCTGATGGAGTAGTTTTTATAGACCATACAAAGGCCTTTGATCTTGTTAATCACCCCCTGCTCTTCTCCACTCTTTGCAGTCTGAGCTTTTCACCCCCAGTGTTGCTTGGTATAGAAGGTATCTATCAAATAGAACTCAAATTGTGAAATTCAACTCCTCTTTATCTGATGGTGCTACCATAAATATCAGGGTTCTCCAGGGCTCTATTCTGGGACCTCTTCTTTTCTCACTTTTTATCAACAACATAGATGAGGTTTTTCTTTCATGCTCATCTATTCTCTATGCAGATGATCTTGTACTCTATTCAAGCTCTGATAAGGTCGCCAGCATAAATGCATCCCTTTCTTCAGATTTCACAAATGTCCAAAATTGGCTTAATGCACATAAGCTTGTACATAATGCTAAGAAAACCCAAGCAATGTTACTTGGATCTGCCCCTAAACTTAGGACATGTCAAACTCCCCTATTGGTGCAAGACCGCAGTGGCACACAAATAGAATGCGTTACATCTTTTAAGTACCTGGGAATTCTTCTGGACCAGCCCCTGGACTTCAGCCTGCATATACAATCTGCCTGCAAGGCAGTGAATGCTAAACTGGGGGTTGTTACAAGTCCAGTTTCATGTTGACTCCCTCTGCTAAACTTGCTATTGCCAGAGGCATACTACTCCCTGCCCTCACCTATGGCATGCCGACCTTTGCTGCCACACACAAAACCATCCTTCATAAGTGGGATGTCACTTATAATAATATCTGTCGATACGCCTCCTCGTCACTATGGCTTAAGCACAACTGCCAACTGTACAGGGACCTGGGCAGGTTATCCCCCTCAGCTTGCTGTCAATACTCTCTTGGCTCCCTGATTGACTCTATATTCAGAAACCAGATCCCTTCAGCGCTCGCAACATTGCTGGTACCGCAAACCTCCTCCTATAGACTGCAATCGGTAGATAAATCAATGCTGAATGTACCTATATGTAAAACATCAAAAGGCTCTGTTGCCTTCAATCGCTCTGCTCCTAAGCTTTGGAACTCTCTCCCCCAAGCACTTTGAATATCTGGATCCCATGACAGCTTCAAAAAGGAGCTACACTTACATCTATCCCTTGCTGATCTCTGCACTTGTTTTAGTCCTCCCTAATCCACTCACCCGCCAGATGCTGCCTGGCCTAACTTTACCCTCCCTACCTCATAGCACTTCTTACCCTTACTATCTCCTTGAGAGCTAATCTACCCCAACTTCCCCTTCCCCACACCTGAGTGTTGTTTCAGAGGCCATGATAATGCATCCTGCCCAGTCAGGAATTTGCCCTTGCCTTGTTTCGCTGCCTATTTGAATCTTCATTTTTGTGACTAATTTGAACAATATTTCTTTGCTGCTATTTTGTGGTATCTCTTCCTAGACTGTGTAGGTTTTCTCTGCCTAAAAATTCTATGTGAGTTTCATTGATTGTTATTGTCCTGGCTGCATGTATTCATTACTACTAACTGTTTTGACTTATGCTATTGCAATTTCATTGTACTCGCGCTATGTACCTGTCTTTGATTGTTGTACTCTCACGGGTCGTGCCTGAAAATAGTCATTTCATGGCTAGTGCATCTACCCAGTTAACAAAAACTAAATGAAATAATGTCCCTGGTAATTCACTGGTTTCCCGCCACCCCCCACCCACACAGGACCCCCCACCCTAACTCCCGGTCTTTGGCAGACTGTAACAATAACAGCTGGAACCCCATTGGCTGACAGTGTCAACCAATGGGACTGCAGGAATGTACTGTAACAGTCATTCACAACTTAGCATTCATTCACTAAGTTGTGAATGACTGTTACAGTACACACTGCAGGCCTATTGGTCGACACTGTCAGCCAATGGGGTTGCAGCTGTTACTGTTACAGCATTTAAGGCAGACACAGAGGTGTGTGGTGGGTTTTGCTGCCCGTCAAGACCCTCGGGGCTTGGGGTGGGATGGCGGGGACCACTAGACTACCAGGGATGCTCTATGCTGACATTTCCGGTGATCAGGGTACGGATCAGGGAAGGGGTACAACCAACTGCCAGGGATACTCTATGCTGACATCTACAGTGATCGGAGTATAGATCGGGGAGGGGGGAACCACTAGACTACCAGGGAAATTATCATTTTCTGATAACGGGGATCAGACTCGGGTGTGGGAGGGGGGATCACTAGACTACCAGAGAACGTTATTTTAAACAAGTACGGCAATCGAGGTACGGGATGGGGAGGGGGTCCACTAGACTACCAGGGAATAATGTGTCTGCTTGTGTACGGTGTTCTGGGGTGGGAGGGTAGCCACCAACGGCTGGTGGCTGCTGTGCTGCGCCTTGCAATACGGCACCTCACCTGTGGGTGGTTACCACTTGAGCATAATTTTTCCATGCTCAGTGTTGTGCCCATGTATGCAGCACATCTCCATGATGTGTCGGCAGATGCGCCGCACATCTCAGCTGAATATTGAGATGTGCCGCATATGCATGGGCATGCCCCTTGAAGATGTACAGCATACATTCATGTTTGCACCATCGTGCATCGGGAATTGCGCAGCGCAACTCCCCCTTTTGAATATTGCCCCAGGGCTCATTTCTGGGGTTGTGCCAGAGCAACTTGGTTGCACCAGGCACAGCTCCTTTGAATATCTTGCCCATACTATACGTTTTTTGGAAAGCTGCACATCTCAGCTTTCCAGCCCTACAGTGCGTAGCTTCTGTTCCTATGTCTTGTTGTTATTATGGGAAATTTGTCCCAAAAGTAACATAACTTTTTTGGTTTTGAATGTGGTAATGGACTAAACTGATAAGGGGTAGGGGAGTTTGCAAAAGGTGCTAGGCTTATTACCTGCATAAAATCTCCAGAAAACAAAATCTGATATCATTCCAAAAAAACAACCCAACCTTGATTGTTTGTTCTTTAAAGGGACACTGTCAGTTTTTTTGCATTGTATTATTTCTAGCTAAAAACCCACATTTTATGATTGCTTACCTTCTCTAAAATTGATTGATGTTACTGGTTGTTTTATCTGCCTCCTTGCTTAGTAGACCTGAAATGCTTGCTAATGTATAGTTATACCCTCCTTGTTTTATTTCAAATCCTGGATCTATTATTTATTGTACACTTCCTTTACATTATAAACATCCCCAAATAGTGCAGCCACTCGTGATGCAACAGTCTCCTCTACTCACACTGCATAATCAGTGGCTAAACTGTGTTGGGGTGTTCCTAAGTCCAGGAAAGCTGCAGTGGGAGCTGATCAAGGAATGTAAACAAACATGTTTTTGTGTGGTGCAGTAACACCAATATGGAGGGCAGTCTGTTTTTCACTTTTTAAAAGAAAAACAGACTCAGAATCAAACAACCAGCTGCACTGGCAGCTTCTACAGAATATGAAAATCATAACATGTGTCTTTTTAACTAGGGACACTTTGAGGCCAATGGGGGTTGACAGTGTCCCTTTAAATGTATAAGTTTTCCTGTACAATATTCCTGTGTTTGCCTTGTATATTACAACACTGTATCTAACAGGAACTGATGACCCCCCAACCCTGGACCCTCATGAAAATGAGGAGACACATCTCGACAGACTATTCCCAGGAGCAATAATTTAGCCAATCAGTTGATACGTAACTGTGCAATAGTAGTGCCCCCACCTCCCCCCAAAAAAACAGTCAATACGTACACTTGTAGAGCAGTGGGGGTGCTTGAGAAGGGGATAGGGAAGACTTATTTATTCACAATCTGCAAACAGAAGCTCTGTGTGGGCAGGTCAGGAAAAAACAAAGAGTACCTCCTAAAATGACCATGTGGATTTTCTCTGTCACGTGGTTCTCTGCAGGGCAGAAAGGTGACGCAGGCACCGTCAAAAATCAAATGAAGCACTTCATTAATAAAAGAAAGCCAAAACAGTTCTCTTAAACTTTAACAGTACATCATGCAAAAGAGAAACATATCCATTTGGTTAAACATTTTCTTTCTTTTTTAAAGGAATTAAGAACTACACAGAGGTGATGAGCACCTCTTTACATTTTTCTTCTGCCTTACCTGAGTCTGGATGCGGTTCAGACCACGGAACCAGAGGATTTGTCCACGCCGAAGCTCCCTCTCAGCGTGATCTATCTCCTCCTCGTCCTCCGCCATCTCCTCATCTGTTATCTCATCCTTCCCAGGGCCATGTCCTGCCTCCTTCAGACACTTCAGACGACTTGTAGGGATGGTGGCGATTACCTGGTCAGGTGACAGACACAGAAGTAAGCACATGGCACTGCAGCACTCTTTAGAAAGGCAGGACACTGCTTTCTAACTCTTGAGTCTGGATTCTGGTCACAGCTGCAGAGCAGCTTACCATCTCAACAATTGGAACTGCCGCTGTTGCACCCTTTCTTTATTTTGGAGAGCAGAGGAGTTAAGTAACAAGGCACGACATGATGCGTATTATTAGGGGAGTTACCCATGCCTCGGCTGGTGTGTTATGAGGCACGGCTGAGTGACTTAACCACACAAGAAGTGGGTAAGCCCCCAGTTATCCACATCCTGGAGTGCCTTATTGTGATAATACAATGGACCCATGTGTGAAATGAATTTGAAAATGTGTTTAATTATGTTTTGGTATTTATAAATGCCTTAGATACATAGAACGTGCTGGCAGATGGTGATCACGAGGTCCATCTAGTCTGCTCATGTCTTTTTCCTGCCCCCCCCCCACTTGGAATCATTTGTTAACTTACTGACATGTCTATCCCATGTGTATTTAAACTGCTTGACCGTCTTTCTCTCCACCACCCCCTGAGGCAGTCTATTCCCTGGGTCCACCAATCTTTCAATAAAAAGAAACTTTCTACTATTACTCCGAAGCCTTCCTCAGTTGTGGTTATTTCAGAATTTACCCACAGGTAAATTCCTTAGCTGACCAATCAGATTAGAGGATTTTTTTTACGTGCATTGTATGATGACTGCTTCCCCAGACAATGCCTATATAATGTATGGTAGAATGCTGTTCTGCATGGAAATCCATGCCTAGAACAGTGTTGTTGTGCTGCAGTAGCTAGGTCATCTAGTTTGATGTGCTGCACTAGCTACATAGCTACTGCAGCACAACAACATGGGACGCGCCCACACATGCGCGTTCCACAATTCTCTGCTCCTCTCAAAACGGCCGCGGTGGTGAGACTGACTCCAGCAGAGAGCTATGAGGAGAAAAAATGAAAAGTAAGGACAAATTCTTAATTTTATGATTGCCCATACACTACAAAAAACAGTGTATGAGCAATCATACACAAGTCTGTTTTTCAGTCTTGAGGTTTCCATGGTAACAAGACATCTCGAGCTGAGCTTTCAAAGTCTCCTATTACCACAGAAACCTCTTGATTGAAAAGTAGACTTGTTGTGTATGATTGCTCATACACTAGCCTCTTTATATTTAGCTGGCAAGAGAAGTGTGTGACTATCCTGCAGTTCACGCCCTCTAAGCAGCTTACCTCAGTGACTTGCCAGACTTCCTCAGCCAGCTGATATTACCTAAACAATTCAGTGTACCTGAGAGAGTCAAAACATGCTCCTGATGCAATCATACCAAAATCTGTTTTGTTTATAGTCCTTTTATATTGTATAGTGGAATGCTGTTCTACATGGAAATCCATGCTTAGAATAGGGCTGTTGTGCTGCAGTAGTGACACCAGTATGATGTTGTGCTGCAGTAGTGATGTCACTATTGCAGCACAACAACTTAGAATGTTGCTACACAACTGCTCGCTAGCCAGTTGAGCTGGAAGTTGTTTTGTTTTGACATCTGAACTTACAGAAGCTACTGCAGCTGCAGTCGCTAGCCGTATGTTGATTCAGTAATTTGAGCCACCACCAAACCTCAAGTGACTACCCCACAACTGCCAGTTCACTGAAAGGAAGTGAAGTGTCTGAAATGGCCATGGATGCACATACACGATAAAAATCATGCATGAGCATCCATGCACAGACAAGCCTGTATCTTCATCTTGAGTTTTCTGTGGCAGCCAGAGAACCTCTGAAGCTTCGCTCTCAAGGTTCCTGGTTGCCATAGAAAATTCTCGATGCAGACACAGGTTAATGTGTATGGCTGCACAAAAATTATCCTCTATACTGCATAGTTCCTGAACTTTAAAAATACCATCAAACAGCCCATCCAGTCATGATGCAGCTGTTTCCTCCATCTACATCATGAGTGACATACGTGTGTGTGTGTGTGTGTCCCAAGTTTCAGGAATAATACAGTAGGAGCTGATCAAGGCATAGAAACAGATGTAGATGTGTAAGTTGGCCATATGGGGATGCTGTACTTCCCTGAGGTGCCTGGGTTCTTGGGTGGATTTAGGGTGCTGCAGTCTGGTGGCTAGGGTTGAGGAAACGCTGCTGCTAAAAGTGCACCCCAGCCTGAGGAGGGTTGCACTGTATTTCTCCATCAGAGGGATCCCTGAGGTGGGCATAGGAGCCTGACACATATACACATGAGGCCACAGAGCACTAGGACAGCACCAGCAGGAGGTGGGTGGGGTAGGGGAAACAAGGGAAGAAGCTACAGGTGAAAATATGGTGTCTGCCAGGCAAATGATCCTGGTACTCACTAGCCCCTCACCATCGCTGGATCTCCATGATTTGAGGGAAGAAAAAATGGTACAGTGGACGCGCACCTTGCACATTACATAGGATGTGCTCTCTCTGGATTTTCATACAGCAGCCAGCCAAGGAGGTCAGAAGAGGGCTGTGCTGGTCATCATATGGGCTCCTGCCACTTCAGGTAAGGGGCGAATTGGCAGGGTGGGTGGTCAGTGCTGCAGTGTAGGGTTGTGGGATGCTTTGATAAACCCCTCAAGCTTTGCCCTTGGGGCTTATTTAGCATCCCACACCTCGGGTGTGTACAAAATCCACACTATGCACTCCTTCACATGCATTATTTCATGTATTATTATCAGTAATTCTAATATTTGCTGACTTTGTGCCACACATCATATGAAGCATTTTTCTCCCATATTTTGTACCTGTAGAGTGTACCAGTAGAGTGACAGGGTTTTCAGGGATACAATGATCCTTGTCCTTTACCCACCGGCAGCACTGGGGCAAAGCTTCCTTTAGTGTATTATGCTCCTGGGATGCACTGTCTGCAAAACAGGCTACCCCATCCATTACATGGTGCCCACACACGCCGCAGTGGGATTCAGCACTCGGCATCAGATAAACTCTAGAAGACTTCTGGGATTTAGGTCTGGGACTCCTGGCTTTTTATTTTCAGGATCACAGACTGCCCAGAGGTTCAAATTCCCTGAGAACCCTGATAGTTGTATTTGTGGGACTGAGGCATTTTTGTAGTGAAGCGACTCACAAAAAAGTGAATCACTGTTTTCTTTTATATAAAGCTTCCTGTGAAGACAACCCTTGTGATGGTCAGAGCACCCCGCAGCCCCCCATCAAGCCTTTTATTCTCTCTCAGGCTTTTGCCGCTGAGACCATCTGGACCAGTGTCACCACTTTCAAGGTACCCTCTTTAGCAAGAATGAAAACTCTGGTGCCCTGACGGCCCTTTTCACCACCTTCTACCCTTTAGACTCCCTGTAGTGAGGGTCTTTGCTCTGGGTAGGACATTCTCTATTCTCTCTGAGACTTTTTACTATCCACCCCTTTTATCCAGGTACCCTTTCCTCAGACAAATCGTGGAGAGAAAGAAGTGCCCCCACTGGAACTTGAACCTAGGCTGCCCGGAATACCATTCTGGTTGCGCTACCAGCTGTGCCACCAAGGGAACTAAAAACTGGCCCCTTCCCTGAGAGATGCAGTTACAAGCAACCAGTTACACCAGTCTTTAGAAAAATAATTTATTAATAAACACTGGTTGTGGAACCACAACAGTAATAAACAGGTGTAACACTATTTACACATAGTAAAACAACAGTACACATGCAGGATTATAAAAGAAAGCTTGCATACTTGTGCAGGTAAATGTGTCTAGCTTTACCACAAGTTACAGAGTCTTCTATCCACTAGCTTTGTTACATCAGCCTCTCTCTGCAAACACAATATCTGGCTCCCTCTTTGGACACACAGAAACACAAGCAAAAAAAGAGAGAGAATAACAGGGTTGAAGCATTTATGCCCTCTCTCTCCCCGGTGCCTTGGTCGAGCAAGGCCGATGTGACTTCCCTGTACTCAGGATCATCAGATTGGCTGAAACTGTTTTAGGCCTGGAATTTTGAGTGACACCTACCTTGTGATATTATCTGTCCTCTGTGGCTCGGGGACCCAACTTCCTCTTGCAGATTATTTAGCATTTGAATGTATGTATTCAGATGCTGTTGAGACAGCATATCTCCTAGACCTTTGTGTGCTAATGAACCTATCCCCCTTCCAGGAAGCCAATACACTGAAAGTCCACAGTACCTAAGAAACCCTGCTGGGCTATAGAGAATCTCCCAAATCATACAGGTCCCCCAATGGTACCACCTGACTCCTGGGCGGAGGTTAAATCCTACTCCTCAGATTGGAAACTGGGAAAAAGAAGTGCAAATATTGTGCACCTCAACCAAGAATTTGTTTATTTTTGTATTTTTCATTACATTGTACATTTCTAAAAAGACACAATACAAGAACAATGTGCACTTTCAGTAAAACGTAACATAAAAGAGACAGAGTGAAACTGCGTGAAATTTTGTAACACATTTCACAACATTGCACAATGGTGAAATGCTAAATTTCGCTGGAGTTTAACAAAATTTCACCCATTTCTGTTGTAAGGCATGGGGAGGTTGAATTTAGGGGAATGAGCAATGACATGAGGGATCAACGAGAGGATAAAATCAGTTTTACTCACCTGTCCCCAGACAAGTTCCCCCACTCCCACAACTAGGCACCATAGCCACTGCTCTATGTTGAGTGGCGAACAGCTGAAGGGCTTCCCCCCGAACTGCACAATCAGAATCTGCAACATAGAAGTTAAAAGTAAAGAAAGGACAGAAAATAACAGGACTATCATGGTTGTATAAAATGTAAAATGTTGCTGTTATGCGTAGTGTTTCATGCATTATAGTGTTGATGCTGCAGGTTTTGTTCTGTTTTTTGGCAAAGTGTTATTTCTGGTTCTTTTGTTTTTATTAATGAGTCATTGAGACCTTAGTCCATGTCATTGCATCTAGTCAGCTTGGGTGAGGGTGGAAGATCGGGACTGGGGTGTTGGTGGTTATGAGGTGTGGAGGTGGAGGATAGGTTTTGGGGGTTTGGTGGTTGTGAGGGGTCAGGTGGGAATAGGTTGTCACATACTTGTGCAAGTGTGAAGGGAAAGAAAAGAAATTCAGATTTATATTACACTTTTCATACACGGTATATCCCAGAGCCCTTTTACAATTTAGGGAAGATAAGGGAGAGATTGTTGCACAGGGAGATTCAAAGAGCACAGGGTGAGATTTTGATAGAGATTATGGAGAGGTTAAAAGACTTGCTCAGGGTCACACAGTGAGTAAAAGACCACAATGGACTTCAGTCCTGAATCTCCAGGTTTACAGCTCTGCACTGTAACCATTGGTCCAAACTGCCTCTCAGTGCAGCTGTAATGGGAATGTGGTGCAGTGTTTTTTCTCAGTTACACTTGTTAGTGCTAAATAGTAAAAATAAAAGTCTGGCGACATGAATCCACCCCATCTTTAAATCTGGTTAGTTTAGGCTATGTATATTTAGTTTCTTGTGCCCCAAAAGATGTATTAAGTAGGGTGACGCAGTGGTTAGAGGGACACAGCTATAAACATTGAGATTTCATGTTCGAATCCCCCTACAGCCACTGCCTCACTTTATAAACTTGAGGAAATGACTTGTCCTCCCTGTGCTTTAGTACCCTTAGTTGTAATGGGGTATAAACAGGCCTCTATCCCGACACTTTTCACTGAATACAAGATGTTTTATGTTGGTTGAGCTACCCTTGATGAATGATTCATAAGAATGAAAACCTGCACACAAAACAGAAGGAAGAACACAACAGACAGAGCACTTTGTCACACATCATTATGTAAGATTCCTTCCTTCCCTTCCTCCCTCCCTCCTTTCCTTCCTCCCTCTCTCCCTGTAAGCTTCCTACATTTCTGTTCCATGCCAACCAGTTAATATGCTTCATTGTTCAATTTACAGTGGGATTTCTTTGTCATCTTATAGCCTTAGTGTATGTCAGACATACGCACCAGGAGATGACGAATTCCATGAACTAGAAATTGCATATGTCAGCTGCATGCATCATGGTATGATGATGTCCTCTGGAATGTTTAATGTTCCAAGTAACTTGTGTGGGGCCCAGGTGCACTGGCAGTCATCCACTTTGGTGGCGACTGGGATTTTCATCACACATATGTTCCACAGGTCTTCCCTCTTTCCCTTGGCATGAGCATATGTGCCCTTCTCCCTACAGGAAGGAGGAGGAGGAGGAGCAATCAGGAGTTGCAATTGTGCTGGAACCTCCCAACAACCCTTCCCAGAAGAGGTACACTGCCTTGAGGAGGCTGCCTCAGCCTAACCTGCCTCCTGATGCTGCATCTCAAGTTTGTTCCTGAACCTGAGTCCCAGCATGGCAGCACAACACCATTAGTTGGTCCCCCTTTTTTCATTTTTATAGTATTCAATAGACATATACAACAAAGTACAGTATATTGCAGGGAACAGGAATACAGTCAAAGATGACTGATATACACATCAATTAATACAGGATACAAATCACCTATTCATATTCATTGTTACTAAAATGAGGGCTACCACTTAATATGATAAAATCCCAATAATAATACTTCATGAATTATTACCATTGTTATTATTATTAGCTTGTATTGATTGGGTCAGTACACTAGATACACATTATGACCCTGGAGGTTACAAAACAAGCAATACAATACAGTATCAGAAGGTTACAAGGCAGGCAGTACAGCACAATACAATATAATACAATAATAATAGTACAAATATCAACAGTAGCATAAGATACAAAACATTCAGAGTAATACATAATAAAGTACAGTTAACCATGTGTAGAGTACATACCAGCTGTACCAGCTGAGGCATTGCTAAAAGGTAAGACTATCAGCCTAAGGCACAAAGATGTAAGGACTCTATGCAAAGAATTATGTGCAGGCACAATTGGTGTTGGTCTTAAGGTGAGTCCACAGCAACTGTCTAAAGTGAGTGTGGGGGGGGACAATGGATTGAGAGTGGGAGAGAGTTCCAAAACTTGGGTGTAGCAATGCAAAAGACCTGGTCTTCCATAAGGATGGAAGTCTTGGGTACAGAAACAGATTTGTTTTTTGAACACAGAGAATAAGACAGGTGTGAAGAATTAAGCAGGGATACCAGTCCTAACTGTTTTATCAGTAAAACAGCCTAGGGCAAACAGAGATGACTTTTTGTGGGGAGACATCCAATCCAGGTGGCTAGAGTTCACGATGATGAGTTGCATGGTTCGGAGAGAGCAAACCTACAAATGTTGTTGTAGGTGGTCTCCCACTTGGAGAGCAGAGTTGGAGACATTGGTAAAGGATATGAACCTGTAGTTGAGGGACAGGAGTAAAGACACCCCTGGCTAGGGTCAGATGGGCATCAGGCAGTATTTTATTCAATATGCCAGACCAAGCTTAGCAGTCACAGATTGACAGATAAGTTGAATATGGAAGGAGAAGTCAAGATGCTGGTCAAGTGTGACTTCTAGGTATTTAAAAGATGGTGCAACATTCAGTGGAGTCCCATCTATGTATCTAATAGATGGGGGGCAGGCTCTGAGTTTGGCAGGGGACCTAAGAAGCATGATTTGGGTCTTCCTGACTTTCATTACCGGACTGTTTTGGATAAGTCACGTTTCAAGCTTGTGGAAGTCATCTGCAAGGTGGGAGTTGATGAGGTCTATGCTTTTAGAACTCTGAAAGAACACCAAGTCATCAGCATATAAGATGATTTTACAGAAAGTGATGACAGCAGGGAGGTTATTAATGAACAATGAAAAAAGAAGAGACCTGAGGATTGAACCCTATGGGACCCAGAGTGTGACATGGGCTGGCGCCGCAATGGACCCACCACACTAAACAACCTGTCGATGATTAGAGAAGTAATGTCTGAATCAGGATACAGAATGCACAGATAGGCACAAAGCATGTGCTTTAAAGCACAAGTGTGTGCGGTCAACCAGGTCAAAAACCTTGGACAGCTCAACAAAAATGCCCCCAGTTAGCTGTCCTTGGTCCATGGTAGTTTTGATCCCAGTGACTATATATGTGTGAGGGCTGTGGTGGTGCTATGGGCCTTACGGAAAACATGTTGCTCTGGTATTAATATGTTACGTGAGTAAAGGTACTCAGTAAGTTGGCCGACTACAGCTCAGTCAAGCAGCTTACTGAGGACAAGGAGTATCGCAGTGGAGTGATAGTTTTCGAGACATTTGGTGTTTCTAGCCTTTGGGACAGGGAATGGGACAGCTCTGGACAGCTTCCTGCTGTCTGGAATTGTTCTAGACAGAAAAGGCAAGTTAAAAATATGTTTGACCAGAGGGGCTATGACACGGGCTCCAATTTTCAAAAGCTTGGGTTCCAGACTGTCATATCCAGCACTTGTGAATTGGAAGAATCTAATGAGTAACTTTAGTACGTCCCAGGTTGAGACAAGCTTGAGATAAAAGGGGAAGGGGGGGCAATGGGAAACGGTATCAGAGGGGCTAGAGTAGATGAGAAATCTGTCCTCACTGGAGGGTGGGAATATCGAGGGGTAGGAAGAGAGATTGGTAATTGGTGATTAAAGTGTCAGCGATGGTCTTAGCATTGTTGCAATTCACTCCTATCAAAGTATCAGCAGGGTATTGCTTGAAGGAGCCACCAACCAGGCCTTTGACATTTTTCCAAAAAGGCCTTGGGTCTTTTTCAAAAGCTAATAGGGATTCTTGACAGCATGCACTCTTGGCAGAGTGAATTTCACAGTCTTTTTCAGGGATATCTCTGTCATCAGGTCCATCTATGGAACATCACCATCAGGCATCAGGATCCCATGGAAACTTTTCCTGCAGCAGTCTCATAGAGGTTGCTCACACCGACATCAGGCTCCGACATCACTCACCCTATAAAAGCGTGGGTGGCCCCACTCCCTCCCCAGGTCTTTCCCGCCATCACCCATTCATGCACGGACTCCACGGAAGCTTTGTTGCTCAGTTTGACCGCTAATTTTACTTACCTTTTCATTTTGTTTGCCATCAAATCACTTCTATATAAAGTGATTCCCTTCTCCTTTGTATGTCGAGAATGACTCCTTTGTCGGCTCTTTTCCATCACTGTCGCTGTAGAAAGAAGATCTCCTCCACTAACAAACATCAACTCTGTGTCTTCTGTTTTAGGCCCAGTCATAATGTCCTCACCTGTGAGTCCTGCCAAAAATTCAACCTCACCACCCAGTGCTGACACAAGAAAGCCCTGCAGAAGTTCTTCATGTAGCAACAGGCAGACAGTGGAGAGCAGTTATTTTCTGGAGCCCCCTGGCTAGTTGCCAGCATTTTCCCTGGGCTTGCAGGCTGCTAAGGCCTGTGACAAATCCTCAAGGAAGCACTCTTGGCAGGATAAGGAACGGCCTAAGGACTGCTCCCCCCCATTGGTGATCCTGGTCCCCACTGGATTCTTCCTCTCCTGGGATTGCCCTGCCGACTATTTTGGCATCCGCGCCTCGCCCCATGCAGGTCTCTGCTTCTTCTAGGCCCCCCATGGCAGATTCCTCTCTCAGCCATCATAGGGCTGTGAAAGGGCTGTCAGCCTCTGGGTCGTCTGCCCCTGCCCTGTCGTCAAGACATCTCGAGCCTCAAGGTCCGTTGCTGCAGGGCCCACCCGTAACCTCTTCAGTTAGCAGTTTGTTGTCAGACCAGGGCCTTGCACCTCCTCCATTGATGCCTGCGTTGACAGTGATTTCCTTTCCTGCTGTCAACCTCAATACCATATGGTATACCATTGTAACAGCAATGCTCTTACAGTGACAGCAATCCGCCGACACCCATAGTGTTGACTGTGTTGCTGAAGCGATGCCAGAGTCATCGACTCCAGAGTTTGGTCACTCTCCCCCAAGATCCCCCCCCCCCGGAGTGGGAATCCTTAAGTCTTGGGGGGATGGGGGGGCAGAGTCCCGCATGAACACCGATAGTGTGATGGTGCATTTTCCGGTTGGAGACCAGAGTTGGTGGTGTCAGGGATGTCGGCGACCATATGTCGCTGTAGGGGAGGTCGCCGACATTCCTGTCACCGTGGCAACATGGAACCATACCTTACTTACCTCCATTACTGTGCCTCTCTTCCAACAGTTAGTTTCACAGCCCAGGCCGTTATCACCTGTTTCACCCACGTGCCTTGCGCCCTCAACAGAGCCGTCGGCGTGGCATTCATTGGTCCCTACTTCAGAGCAGATCAACGTTGAGAAGGAGTACCATCCTGATATCCTCCCAGAAGAAGAGGAGGATGAGGATGAAGTTGATGTGGAAACTTCTGACAAGTCCCTGTCTTCTCAGGGAGTGAGGAGTCTGTCAGTTACACTCCTAGGTCCCCCCAGAGGACCCCTCCTTTTTTAATATCATGAAGAAGCTCTCCTCCACTATGAGTTTCCAAACAGAGAAGGAGGATGAAACCAGCAGGAATCTGGTGGACTTCCCGGAGATCCCTAAGTATCCACCAAAGGTTATTCCTCTCCTGCTGCAAGCCTTAAATGAAGCAGCTACTGCAGCCTGGTGCTGGTCCAATATGGTGTCATCCATGCCCAGGATGGTCGACAAGCTCTATCAGGTACCTCAGGGGTTGCCCTTCTATGTGGCCCAGCCTGAGAACAACTCTGGGATCATCAAAACTGCTCACAACAGATCTAAGGCCTCTAAGCACCTTAGGTCCCTGCTCCCCCGACCATGAGTCCAGGAGGTTGGACTTCTGGGTCAAGAGGACTTTTGTCTCAGCTACCCTTGGCCTTAGGATTGCCCATTATTTGGCTCATCTTATTAAGTTCCAAAGCACCCTCTGGAGGAAGGGCAAAGTGGCTGCTCAGGCCCTCCCTGAGGGTTCTCACAAACAGGAGCTTAAGGTTCGCCAGGCCTCAAAGGATGTTAGTAATTATCTCCTCAGAGCCACCTATGATATGGCTGACACTACAGCCATGGCAGTTGCCTCTGGCATTTGCCTCAGATGGCACTCCTGGCTGCAGGTTTCTGGCTTTGCCAATGATGTCCAGCAAAAGGTGTTAAATGTCCCTTTTTTGGGTCACAAGCTCTTTGGTTCAGATGTGCAGGACATTATCAATGAACTGCAGGCTTCTGGTATTGCCATTCAGTTTGTCCACTCCTTGTATCATACCCAGTCCAGGAGTAGGCCAAGGTCCTCCTTCAAAAGATCTTTCACAAGTTAGGTCCTGGAGCCAAGTTTCAGGGCAAATGCAGAGCCAGCTCAGCCTTGTCTGCTCCCTCCACTGGCCCCTCTGCCAAGCAATCCAGAGAAGGGGGTGTGGCCCCGGCTGCCGGTTCAGCCTCCACCTGACTCCTAGATAAACACCCCTTCTTCTTTCTCAAGCCAGGAGGTGGTGATTGGAGGCTGGTTCTCCCTCCAGTTGTCCCAATGGAGAACCATCACAACAGATGCTTGAATCCTCCAGATAATTGAACAGGTCCATGCTCTTGAACTTCTAGAGCAGCCACAAGATGTTCCCCCAGTCCCCATGTTTTACCCTCCAGATCACACTCTGGGAGGAGGTCCTCACCATGTTGCACAAACAGACCATAGAACCAGTGTCCAGGCAGCAAAGGAACATGGGGTTCTACTCCATGTTCTTCCTGGTTCCCAAAAGAACAGGGGGCTTGAGGCATATTGTAGACCTCAAGGGGCTAAACCTTTTTATCCAGTACAAAAAATTCAGGATGGTCACTTTGCATGGCCTTCTCCCACTGCTCAAGCAGGGTGGCTGGCTATGCTCCTTCTATATGTAAGATGCCCACCTGCATATCACGGTTTGCACACCTCAAGGAAGGTACCTCTGGTTCCTGTTCCCGGGAGAGCATTACCAGTTCAGGGTATTGCTCTTTGGCTTATCCTCTGTGCCATGGGCATTTACCAAGTGCTTAGTAACTGTAGCAGTAGCTCTTCGGTGTGAAGGCCATTATGTGTTCCCATATCTAGACGACTGGTTACTGAAAGCCCAGTCCAGGGAGCTCCTATTGTTGACTCTAGAATGTACCCTACAGTTATTCCAGTCCTTGAGCATCACTGTCAATTGGCCCAAGTCTGAGCTGACCCGGTCTCAGAGTTTGCAATACATAGGCACAGTCCTGGACTCTACTCAGGGCAAGGCCTTCCTACCCCAAGACAGGATGGATTGCCTTATTGTCCAGGCCCAGGAGGAGACTCAAAGCTGGCATGTCCCAGCAAGAACCTTCTTCAGGCTACTAGGCCTCATGTACGTGGCCGTTATTATGGTCCCTCTGGCCAGGTTACACATGAGGATTCCACAGTGGGTCCTCAGGGTTCATTGAGATCAGCGCCCAGATGATCTAGATCAGGTGGTCCTTGTCTCCTCTCCAGTACACAGAGTGCTTCACTGGTGAATGGACCCGGCCAATCTCTTAAAGGGGGTTCCCTTTCTTATTCACACTCCTCAACAGACCCTCACCACGGATGCTTCTGGTCTGAATTGGGGAGCCCATCTAGGCCCTTATCAGACCCAGGGTCTCTGGTCCCACTGGCAGACTCACTTCTACAAAAATGTCTTAGAAATGAGGGCAGTTCTGTTTGCCTTGCAGGCCTTCCAAAACCATCTTTCTCCAGGCCGTCTATTGGTGCAGTTGGACAATCTCAGTGTGGTCTATTATATCAACAAACAGGGTGGACTCATTCCTACCCTCTGTGCCGGGAAGCAATGAGGGTCTGGTACTGGGCTCTAGATCATGATCTAGAACTGTCAGCTGTCTATGTGCCAGGCACCAAAACGCCTTGGCAGACAGCCTCAGCAGGTCACAGTCCAAAGAGCACCAGTGGGGGTGGCTGATCACAGTCGCAGAAGACCTGTTCGACAGGTGGGATCATCCAGAGTTGGACCTTTTTGCATCCCCACTCAAGGCAAAACTGCCGCGTTTCTGCTTGCTAGATCCAGGGCTTGGTTTTTTTTTGGTGAGATGCATTGTCCCTCTCCTAGAAAAGGAGGTTTTGTTACAGATTCCCTCCTGTTCCTCTGATTCAGAGGGTTCTCATCAAGCTACAGATGGAGAGTACCACCCTAGTTCTGGTGGCCCAGTTTTGGCCATGGCAGATATGGTTTCCATTACTGCAACAATTGGCTGTGGAACCTCCAGTTCTCCTGCCCCTCTGCTGGGACCTGCTCACTCAGCCCAGGAGACCCTGGTCTATCCAGACCTCAAGTTTCCTCCATCTGCATGCATGGCTCCTGAGGACATTGCCATTGCTAGGTTTGGGGTGTCTCAGAATGTGGCTGACATCCTGGTGGGCTGCCAGAAAACCTTCTACCAAGGCTACTTACTCTATGACATGGAAGCGGTTTGCTATCTGGGACGCTTCTCACAACCTGGACCCTTTCCCCTTTCTGGCTAACCAGATTTTGGAGTATCTTCTGACCTTGTCTGATGGAGGTCTCATATACTCTTCGCTTAAAGTGCTCCTGTCAGTCATTTCTGCCTTTCATGTGCCCATTGATGGGCATACTGTGGCACAGCTGGATGTGGCCCGTACTTCTTTGAGAGGCATCCTCCACCTGAAGCCTCCTATCCATCACCTGGTTCTGGCCTGGGATCTGAATTTTGTTTTGGAGAAGCTGACTCTGCCTCCTTTTGAGCCAGCCACGTCTTGTGAGCTACACTTTCTGTTGTGGAAAGCATTATTTTTAGTTGACATTACTTCTGCCTGAAGAATTTCACAGCACAGGCTCTCATGTGTGAGTAGCCTTATTTGATTTTCCACAAAGATAGGGTCTCTTTGCGTACTAACCCTAAGTGTCTTCCTAAGGTGGTGTCTGAGTTTGCCCTAAATCAATCCTTCTACCTTCCCATTTATTATCCAGAGCATGCCAATCCAGGGGAAGCATTGCTCCACACTTTAGATGTGCATAGAATTTTACGTTACTATACACACCGTACCAAGGACTGCAGGAAGTTCAAACAGTTGTTTGTTTCTTTCGCACCTGGCAGAGAGGGTGCTCCAGTTTTGAAACAGTGTTTGTCCAAATGGTTGACCAACTGTATTATTTTTTGTTACAGGAAATGCAGTAAGGAACTTCCTGGGGTTGTTAAGGGCCATTCCACCAGGGGCATGGCCACTTCAATTGCCTGTTTCAGGGGCGTGTCTGCAGCTGAGATTTGCGCTGCTGCCACTTGGAGTACTGTTCACACATTCACTAAGCAGTAAAGTCTGAACATTGCCTCCAGCAGAATGGAAGGCTTTGTCCTAGCTGTGCTTCAGGGCCTTCTTTCTTGGGCTCTGGCCTTCCTTCTGCCCAGACTGTCCTTGCTCTCAGCACTGCTTGGAACGCATTCCACAGTTGTGATCTGATGACAGAGATATCTCTGAAGAAGATAGCACAGTTACGTAAGAACTTACTGTAACAGTAGATCTTCAAGGGACTCTCTGTCATTAGGTCATGCCATCCTTCCCTCCCTCCTTCCATCCATCCCCCTTTTTTCTCTTTTCTTCTCTCCAGCTCGGCTGTCCTGTTGCTCCAGCCTTTCTGCTAGCTAGGCACCTTCTCTCTCTCCTCGGTTCCCTGGTGGGACTCCATTCTCTCATGGCCTCTGGCTAGGGAAAGAACAGAGGAGGGAGCAGGGTTGCCTGAGCTTTTATTGTGTGATTGACATAGCAGCCTGACATTGGTGTGGGTGGCTCCTAACAGACTGCTGCAGAAAAAAGCTTCTGTGGGATCCTGACGCCTGACAGCAAAGTTCCATAGGTGTGACCTGATAACAGAGATTCCCTCGAATACCTACTGTGAAAGTACATTCCTACATAACTGTTCTTTTGCAACTGTTTCACAGTCACATATACTCCTGCAGCTCAAACATAGATTGGGATGACTTTTAGTGGTACCATTGTTTGTCTTTTTGCTTCAGTAGCTTGAGGAGGTTGCTGCGGAGCCCCTTGGTTGTGATTCCCCGTAACCTCCTTTTAATAAAGGAGGCATGGACTTCCTGGAGGAAGACAAAGACGTGGGTGAATTCAGACAGGGCAGCAGAAATAGTGGGAGAAGAGTAAACACAGGACCAGTCAGTGTTTGCTAGGTCCAAGAGAAAGAGCCCTGGGTCAAAGCTCAAGTAGTCCCTTAGGTTTATAATTTAAGGAGGTACTTTGGGGGTGTTAATTTTCCAGACAAGAGTAGATAGGGGAATGGTCTAATATTGCATCAGGAAGCATACCAGCTTGCAGGATACTGTGAGGTCTGTTTGTTAATACCCAGTCAATGAGGGTATTGGACTCACCACTCAATGACATCCTAGTTGGATCAGAGATGACCTATGTGAGGCTCAGCTTTGAAATTGGAAATTGAAATTTGAACTACCAACTGCCGATATATGGCTCTGCCACATATACTGCTCTCTGATGTATAAAAACTGCCCTTAACAATGCCTGCAGGCTCACCTTAGGGGCACACCGACTAACCCACACCTGCGATCTCTATGCAAAGGCTGACTGGCTAATGCTCTTTGGTCGCTTAAAATATCAATCCTGCCTCCTGGCCAAAAAGATCTGCCTTGGTCAGCTCCCGACTGGGGTCCAGCAACTCCTAGTTCCCAGCATAAATCCCAGGCCCACCCAAAATTCAGAACTGCAGTCCTTGCTGACTCCAAAATGTCGGACATCTCAAGGACAAAGGTCCTTTGCCTATCTGGCCCTGTTGTGGTTCAGCTCCCTCCATGAGAACATTGTTAGCCTGCCCACTCTGTGGACCTTCAAAAAGAACCTAAAGATCCATTTAATACAGGAATCTCAATGTATCTGCCATTGCTAGCACCTAGCAAAGGCATCTCCTATCATCTGCCCTTCACACCCTGCACTTGGGGATCACCCCCCACCCCGTCTCTCCAGCACTTCTATACTCTAACACCCTCGTGTTGCTGACAACTAACAGGCTCCCTGTTGGGCACAGTTATTTAGTCTGTTTCTGTATGTATCTGACTGTGTTTACTTATTCCAGTTTTAGTTTTCGCTGTATTTATTTTTGCATTCATTTATTTAAAGGTCAAATGTACCTAAATGTTCTCATTCTAATCCCATTGCCTTGTTTGTCTCAGTCCTCTGTATAATCACCTACTCATTCTAAATGTAGTAACATGGAACCTATGTAAAGAGCTCTGAGCTCAAATGGTTAATCCGAGAACTGAAATAAATAAATAAATAAAATCATGTTCTAAAGAGGCTGCCACTGGACCCAAGCTAATTCAGGTTAATGACCCCCACAGTAAGAATCTCATCTGACCCCACAGAGTTTCTAACATAGATAAGGAGCTGGGACAGGCCATTAAAGCCACAGGTGTGTGGGCTGGACACACACAGGAGATGGATTTTTTTTGGTGTTCCCCAGGAGGAGTATGATGTACAAGTATTCGACAGATGACTCAGCAGGGCAGGTTTTCTGGACCAAGGACATATTTACATACAAACAAACAAAAAAAATAATTAAAAAAAAATCAAACTTTTGCTTTCATTTTCCTTCTAATTACTCAGACCAGGTTATAAACTTGGCAACTCAACTAGAATGGATATTATTAACTGCAGGTACTGCGGGACACTTTTCAAAAGGGCAGTTATACAGGATTTAGGATGCTGTCCTACATGCTGGACCATCAGAGATCTAAAGACTCAGCTCCGGGCAGCATGGGCAGAGACTGCGTGCCTCAAATTGCATATTCAAGAGGAAATATATTACAAGAACCACCCGCCATTTTCCCAACATCCACTGAAGCACCTCGACTGCAGAGGGTAGTTGGTCCGGGAGGTTGGCAGGTGGTTAGGAGGGGCAAATCGGGTGCCCCATCACTCAATGCTCACCAACGTATCACCTCCACAAACCATATAAAAACTACTAACAGGTATCTTCCTCTATCTCTGAAATCAAACAAAGGGACAGAGGACACTGCAGCACAGGAGCTAGCACTGCAAAACTCACCCAAGACAGGGAGTAAAACAAAAAAGCAAAAAGGAAATCCAAAACACTTCTGATCATAGGAGACTCCATGATTTGGGGATTTGATACCTACCTCTGGCCAGGTGTAATGGTCAGATGTCTCCTAGGTACATAAGCATGGAGAGACGCTGACTGCATTGCTAAAATCATGCACAAAGCAGGAGAAAATATAGATGTCCTGGTACACATAGGGACTAATGATCTCGCCAGCCGGTCAGTTGTGGAGACCAAGGAACACCTGACCAGACTGGGAGACAGACTATCATCCATTTTGTCCGGCATCTCCTTCTCTGAGATCCTGCCGGTCTGTGAGAGGGGGGCAGATGGACGGAAGGTCAGAGAAGGGGAGATAGGGGAGCTAAACATGTGGCTCAGGGGCTGGTGCCAGGAAAAAGGACACAAATGTGTAGGTAACTGGCAACAGTTTGGGGAGCGAACATTCTTTAAATTCGATAAACTGCATCTGACTAAGGAGGGAGTCAGTGCATTGGTGCAAAAGTTTGATGACTTTGCAGAATATTTAAACTAGCAAATGGGGAGAGGGGTGCAGCACTCGATACATCGAATGGGAAGAACACCCCTCCCCCCTCAGCTAGTGATCAAACAGGAGTTCAGCATGTTTGTAGTTCATTTGCATCACCATATAAGGAAAAAGGTCCGGCTCCCCATATGATGCATGAGGGAAAAGCGGACTCGCCTAACTAGCTGATACCAAAATCTGGCCAATGGAAAATCATGTACATAATGCCTGCAGTCTGGGAAACAAGATCCCAGACCTGGAGGTAACAATGACAGAGGCTAAACTGGACATAGTAGCCATTAGCGAGACATGGTTCACCAGTAACCACACTTGGGAGACTTCAGTACCTGGTTATGTACTGTTCAGAAGAGAACAAGGTGCAAAAAAAGAGGGGGGGGGATAGCCCTTTATGTCAAAGAAAATATCAAAGCTACAGAAATTCAGAATACACATAAGGAGCCAGAAGAACTGTGGGTCACCCTGGAAACAGGAAATGGGACAGCCATATGAACTGAGGTTGTCTACAGGCCTCTAGACAAGGGGGAGGACATGGATACATTACTGTTAGAAGATATACAAAACATGACAGATAAAGGGGAGGTTCTGATAATGGGAGACTTCAACATGCCAGATACAGACTGGTCAATACCAGCAGGAACAACTGCCAGAACTAGACACATGGTGGATTCCCTGCAGGGGGAGGGCCTCAAACAACTGGTTCAACAACCCACAAGAGACGGAGCTATCCTGGATCTAGTACTGACTAACAGGGAAAGGATCACAGATCTCCAGGTAGAAGGTCAGCTGGGGGCCAGTGACCATCACATGGTATGCTTCAATTTGGCCATTAGAACTAAATCATCCCATTCCAAGGCAAAAATATGGAACTTCAGAGGAGCTGACTTTGATAAGATGGCTAGCAGAGTTATGCTGGCCCTGGCAAGAAGAAATATAGGTGAGGGGGTAGAGGCAAAGTGGGCAAGCATTAAGGATGCAATAATTGAAGCAACATCCCATTGTGTTAGGGAGAAAAGCAAGAGCAAAAAAAGGAGGAAACCACTTTGGTTCTCAAAAACAGTAGAAGAAAAGATCAGAGCCAAAATGTTGGCCTTCAGGAAATATAAGGGAATGCAGCGGGACTAAGATTGGGAAGCATACCAAACTTCCGTAAGGGAAGCAGGGAAGGCAGTAAGGCAGGCAAAGGCCCAAACCAAGGAAACACTAGCACGGACAGTAAAAGAAGGGGATAAGACTTTCTATAGATACATTAGTGAAAGGAGAAAGTCCAGAGGGGTATTGCTAAGATCAAAGGGGATAAGAGGGAATGTGTGGAGGAGGACCAAGGAAAAGCATCTATCCTAAATAGATACTTCTGCTCAGTATTTACTGAGGAGAAGGTAGAGCAGGGCCCACAGCTCAGCACCATGGACACAGTGGGGAGGGAGGTGTGCCCAAGTCCCTGCACAAAAGAAAGGGTCCTACAAGAGCTCGCTAAGCTCAGGGTTGACAAGGCAATAGGACCTGATGGCATACATTGTAGGGTACTAAAGGAGCCATGAGTGGAACTAGCAGAGCCATTAACAGAACTGTTTAGTGAGTCTCTGAGCACAGAAGAGGTCCCAGAAGACTGGAGAAGGGCTCATGTGATCCCGCTCCACAAGAGTGGCGGCAGGGAGGAGGTAGGGAACTACAGACCGGTCAGTCTTACCTCAGTAGTGGGCAAGATTATGGAGGCACTCCTTAAGGAAAGGATATTGCAACACCTGGAATCTATAGGGGCATAGGATCCAGGACAGCATGGGTTTACAACAGGAAGGTCCTGTCAAACTAATCTTATAGATTTCTTTGACTGGGTAACCAGAGTGGTGGACCAAGGGGGTGTAGTTGATTTCGCCTACCTTGACTTCAGCAAAGCTTTCAGTACTGTTCCACATAGAAGATTGATTAATAAGCTGGGTAGGCTCAGTGTGGCTCAGAGGCTGGTCTACTGGGTGGCAAACTGGTTGGCGGGCAGAAAACAGAGAGTGGTGGTAAATGGTATACAGTCAGTAGAGATGCAAGTCACAACTGGGGTCCCAGGGGCCAGTCCTCTTCAATATCTTTATCAGTGACATTGCAGATGGACTGGGATCCATGACGGGTCGTCGACAAAATATTTGTCAAACAACCCAACAGCAAAACCGGCAGGTTGACTGCATTTTGCAGTCGGCTGCCGGTTTGCAACAAGGAAGTGTTTTCTGGGGGTTTCCCTGAACCCCCGCACCTCCCACTTAGGATTCTCAACTCCAAGTCGGAGCTGAGTCGAGGGTACAGAACCCCTACAAGACAGTGCCGGTGCTGCGTTCCTACAGCGATGTGGCACTGTTATCGCTGTAGGAGACTGCGCCGTTGACATGTCAACGTCAGGGATGTATACCAATGGACTGGAGGGTAAGGTTTGCCTGTTTGCAGATGACACCAAGATCTGCAACAGAGTAGATGATCCAGATGGAGTGGGCAGAATGAGAAGAGATCTAGGAAAAACTGGCAAAATGGTTGGAAGAGTGGCAACTGGGGTTTATTTTATTTATTTATTTGCTTTTGTTAACCAGGTAAGCACACTAGACATCCAAGTGCCTATTTTCAGGTGCGACCTGGGAGGATACAAGGTACATACAAAGCATCAAGCATAGGCAAGGTAACATACAGGATCAGCCAGCATAACAAGTAGATAGGTAGATAACAGCATGTGGGATTTCAGACATAACAGGTTGATAGGAAGATAGCAATAAGATCCATAACATATTGCCAGGTAGAACAAACAACAAAATATAGACAATGTCAACAAGGCTAACGATATGGGGTAAGCCACAGGGGAACCCACTCAGGAACAGGTAGGCAGGGATAAGGGCCCAAAGAATAGCAAGATCATTCACATAGGGAAGAGAACCCCTGAAGCCACCTATAGGTTGGGAGGGGAGTTACTGGCAATCACAAGGGAAGAAAGAGACTCGGGCATCATCATCACAGATGACCTGAAATCATCCTTGCAGGCCACTAAAGCAGTAGGTAAGGCTAGAGGGATGTTGGGGTGTATTAGTAAGGGTATCACAAGTTGTAAGAGGGAGGTAATAATCCCTCTTTACAAGACACTGGTTAGGCCCCATCTGGAGTACTGCGTGCAGTACTAGAGGCCGCACCTGTACAAGAACATTAACAAAATGGAAGCAGTCCAGAGAAGGGCAACCAAAATGGTGCAGGGACAGCATCAGAAAACATATGAGGACAGATTAACGGAGCTCAATATGTATATCCTAGAGCAAAGGAGGGAGAGAGGTGATATGATCGAAATATCCAAACATCTTAAGGGCATTAACAAGGTGAAAGAGTCTAAAATGTTTCAATATAAGAAAAATAGCAGGACTAGAGGACATGGCATGAGATTAGAGGGATGTTGATTAAGAGGTAATATGAGGAAGTTCTTTTTAACAGAAAGGGTGGTGGATGCATGGAATGGCCTGCCTTAGGAAGTGGTGGATATGAATACAGTATAGAGCTTCAGACAGGCTTGGGATAGGTATAAGGGAGCAATACAGATTAGTATGAATAAATAGGCCATTGACAGAGTAAAGACCTATGGCACATTCATAAGGTAGAAAAAATGGGCAGACTGGATGGGCCTTGTGGTCCTTATCTGCCATCAACTTCTATGTTTCTATGTTAGGTGGGACTTATTGTAGGCTAGTAGGCCACCACCAGATTGGGACGAGGCAGACTTAAGGCATGACTCAGTAAGGCCGAGGATGTTGAGTTGGTAGTTTACAACCTGGGCTGTGAACTGCACCTTATCTGCAAGCAGGCTATGAATGTTTAGGTGAGCTATTTTTAATTCTTTGCTACAGGTCCTACCAGAGGAAATAGGGGTGGATACCAGTGCTGGTTCTAGGTTAGGTGCCACATTCCTTGCGAGTGGGAAGTAGAGGATGGCAAACCATAGGGGACAGATCTGCAGAGCACACCAAACAATACTAATGGGCAGGCAGAGCTTGTCTTTAAGATGCTGAACCAGTGGAAGGAAAAGTTGTTGAAGTAATCCTGATTTGGGCAGCTCATGCACACTGTTACAGAATAGATTTGAAAAAGAAATTGGTAGCTGGCCCATCGGCGCAGCGGTTGGATTTCTGCTTGCAACGCCAGCGACCCGGGTTCAGGAACGAGCTTGGGTTGCCTTGACGTTCAGACATCACGTAACTTAAGAAAGCCAGGAAAATCGCTCGCTGGCCGCCGGATGATGGTGCTCTTTTCCCTGAGGGCCTCCAGCACCTTCCCAGGGCCTCCTGTTCCCCAGCAGCATCCCTGGGCCCTATAGAGTATGTGCTGGGGTCATGCCTCTCCCCCCGGTGCCTTCCCCCTCGGAGGAGGGGACCCGCCGGGACCCACCCGGTGAAGGGATACGCTGGGATATCCTGGGGGTCGGCTGCAATACGAGGATCAGAGAAGGGCTGGGAAAGGACAGTAGGGGTTGGGGGGAACTTGGTAGAGCCCGAAGGAGTGGTGAACCAGCAAGCACAGGGGGGAAAAATAGATTACACAAAAAAAAGTAAAAGGAATTGGTTACCAGGGTTGGAGGCAAAGGGGTAAGTGGCATTACTGGGGGGGGATAGGTAGATCAAAAGTGCCCGCCATAAGAGAAGTGAGGTTGCAATGCATAAGAACAGGAACATTATAAAATGATAAGGGTACACTTACACTTGCAGTACCAGGGTGTGAAAGATGCAAGGGGTCAGGGACACAGCTAGCCTTAGGACCAAGATGCAGTGCAACCAGTACACCCAAAAAGGTATTGGGTAGCAAGCCTTAATGTAACATTAGGAGCTGTGAGGGAAATACTCTAACACTCAGATTAGTGTTGGCCTAAGGTCTGGAACACTCTGGATAACCAGGATAGGGAGCAGCTGTAGGCTATGTAATTTTAAAACAATGGCCTAGCACTTCAAAAGGATATTTAACCAGGGCAAAGGCAGTCCGTAATTAGTGTGTACCTCAACAACCAGCTAAATCAGTTCGACAGGCAGACATTTTGAGACACTCAGGGTACCCAGGATTTATTTATTTATTTGTTTACTGGGTTAGTGCACTGATCCAGGGGACCGTTTTCAGCTACGATATGGGCCATGGAGATGGCACATGAGAGTACTGTACAATTTACATGATTATAGATCGAAGGAGCGCTCCCAATCAATCAGAGCTCTCCTTTCCCCTGTGCGAGAGGCACTCTTATTCTGTGAAGAGAGTCTCACGCGCAGATGCCCTGGAAACAGGAATGTTCTGGAAATTTTTTTTTAATATATTGTATTGATGGCTCTGGATCAGTAATATATTAATCAATCCCATCGCCACTCATTGCTGAAAATGGTGGTTTCATTACCTTCAGCCTGAAGCCCAGAACAGCTCAGCTTCGCTTCGCTGTTCTCGCTCAGGTGAAGGCACATGAAATCACTCGTTTTCAGCAACGATTGGCTCTGGGGGATGTATTAACACATACATAAAGAAGGCAGGAGTCATCACATGAGAGTATGATACAGTATACATGATATAAAGGTAGGTGTCATTACATAGGAGCTGTAGAGAAAAAAGAAAATACGATAAAATGCATAGAAGATTACACTAACAAGAACACTGTATATTGTGATTTACAGGAGTACAAATAAGAAACACAATGTACAGTGTGTACATTGTGAATTACAGGAGTACAAATCAGATACAATATCTAACAGTCAGTGAATATGTAAGCAATAAGACACGACAGGGTGGTGGTTGTTATGTGATAACCGCACACCTAGGTGCGTGGTGAGCGCAGACGAGGCCGGTGTCCTCACACCCTGGTGTGCGGATATCATAACTCTACCACCCTAGATGTCTTATTGCACTTATAAATGGGAAATAACTATGGAAAAAGGACACTGACAAGGTGTTTTTATTTTAAAACTCTGTAACATTTATTTAAATGCAGAATAGAGATTAATTGAAACATTGAGATAAAATAGTCCCTTAGTAAACTTTTTGAATGGTAAAAATAGCAATTACCAACAACATTAGCAAACAACAGTCTACTTGTTGTAGTTTATGAGATTGCACTTTACTTCACTGTGATTTTCTTAATCTGTTCCGAACATTGATTTCGCACACCGACCGCGCCATTGTGCGCGACATGTGCGAAAACACATTTTGGGTGAGATGTGAAAAATGACAGTTGTACTGTTCATAAGGAGGTGTTGTAAAATGGCAATACTGAAAATCTGGAGTGAAAATATTAAAAATGCTCTTAGTTACGAGCGTGCGTCGGAACTGCGCAACACACGCTCGTAAAACAGTCGTTTTGGGGAATATTTTCCCCAAATTTTCAATATAGCCAGTTTAAGACATCTGCTCCTGAACAGTGTCACTGTGATTTTATTAATCTGTCCAGAACATTGATTTCGCACATGGACTGCGCCATTGTGTGCTACATGGGCGAAAACACATTTCGGGTGAGATGTGAAAAATGACAGTTGTACTGTTCATAAGGAGGTGTGGTAAAATGGCAATACTGAAAATCTGGAATGAAAATATTAAAAATGCTTGAAGTTACGAGCGTGCGTAGGAACTGCGCAATGCACGCTCATAAAACAGTCGTTTTGGGGAATATTTTCACCAAATTTTCAACATAGGGTTTTGGGACCTACCTCATAAGCTGTGACACTGTCATTTCGTTACTCATTCTGGAAAGATGGTTCCACACAGTGACTGCGGAACCACCTTTCTGGACCCGATTAGCGAAATGACAGTGTCTGATTCGTGGTGGGGCCCCAAAACCATGATTAAAATTTGGTGAAAATATTCAATCTTCGAGATATGCACTAAAGTTGAAAAAAAATCCATTTATGCCATTATACAGCTTACGGCATTTCTTCAGTTCGCGGTTGACTTTGAAGAGTGCAGGCGTGTTCCTGGTCCACCAAGATCGTCGCGCAGGCTCGGGTAAGTATGGGTTGAGATGGGGTGAGGTGGAGGTGTGGGGAGGTGGGTACGCAGAGGGTGGGTGCGGGTTGGGGAGGGGCAAAAGAATCAACGAGGAAGGTTTTTTTTGTTTCAGGTTTTTTAAAGTTACTTACACACGAGGACTTTTGCCACACTGGGGTGAGCTCCCAGTGTGGCTTAGAGAGGACAGTGAAGCCCGACAGGTGATTGGGCACCCGTCGGCTAAGAAGTTTTGCCACGCTGGGGTGACCCCAGAAGCGTATGCAATATTTTGGGGGGGCAGTGAAACCGGCAGAGGATTGGGCACCCCTGTCAGCAAATGAAGCTTTTGCCATGCTGGGCTGGGCTCCCAGTGTGGCACCAGGCAGCTTGGGGGACAGTGAAGCCGACAGGGGATTGGGCACCCCATCAGCTAAGGAAGTTTTTGCCACGCTGGGGTGGACTTCTTTAACTTTTTGGTGCCTACCATCATGCACCGTGCACTTCCATCTCGGGAAGCAATCAGCTTTTTTTTTTCAATGCCTCTCTGCACTCGTGTTGCGTTGTACATTTTAGTTAACTGATAGCCCGTGTCACCGGCCGATTACCTCTATGGATTGCGAGTTACATCAGTGCCATGATAAGTATCAGTTTCTTTTTTTACTTCTGCTGCAGCGATTCACCTATACACCCAGACTACGAATGTGAGCTGTGTGTCAGAGTGGGGACTGTCGTGTGGTATGACAGGGATGGAGCTAGGGCAAGATTGCACTACGATTCCTACATTTTATCATGTGTATGTTGAGGGGAAAAGTACTCAGCGAATGTGGGAGAGAAGCGGTTTCAATTATTTGTCAGTGCTTTGGGAGAGAAGGGTGAACGAGTGTGCAATCAGCTGTTAGGACAGTTTCCCGAAGCTGAGATTGGATGCACAGGTTGTTCATCTACTGCGAACAGCGGGATGTGTGGCCTACTCAGAAAAACACTGCAGTTCAGTTTAGGAGAGGGACGGTGATGCAGCTAGCAATGGCCACTAAGGTTTACTTGATTTATTGTGTGAGATTTTGTTCTCGTTTGTGTTATGGGATCATGGTATTTTTTAAATTTTGATGATTTCACTTGCCAGTCAGATTCTTTACTAACACAGAGGTCGGGCATTCCATTACAGAATGTGGGGAAAGCATTTATTTTGGGGTGGCCTTTGCACAGTTGGTTGGAAAATGTTCCCAACCCGGTGGTTGTTATTCCTTATACCACTGGATTCCAAGCCCTGTCAACCAATCAGGAGACATGATTTTTCTTGACCATTTTAAAATACATTACACCTCTAAAACACCTAAAATCTGAAAAAAGGAGTACCTATTAATGCATAAAATAGGATATATCAGCAATAGGTTAACTAGTACAGTACTTTGCAGTAAAAGTATTTATAGTATATGGTTACCCTTTGTTTATGTATAAAAGTCAGCCTGCTCATAATCCTTGTTAAGCACATTCTAAACCGTTATGCGCATTCTAAAGTGCTGTTATGCGCATTCCGAACAGTTGCTATGCACAGTTCAAAGGTCATACAATTTTAAATTTCTCATTTATTCTATACCTATCTACTTACTTACTGCCCAGTGCCCAAAGTCAACCTTTTACCTTTCAAATGTCTGGAAATTTGATTTTGATATCTGAGTAGAATAAAGAAATGGCAAGATTTTTTGTTTTCACTTCAGTGGGGGTCTGTCACACTAGTGTAAAAAACATATACTATAAAAAATAAAATATGGTCAACCACACACAACTCGGCATGTGTTTCCGTCTTTGGGTTGAGATGATAGCATGGACCTCTCGAGCTTCGCTCTCGAGGTTCATATGCTGTTATCTCAACCTCTTGATGGAAACACAGCCTTGTTGTGTATGGTTGCCCATACATTATTCTCTATACTAGTAGAGTTGGTTGAAAATAAATAATTTCTCTGTCACATGTAAATTTTATCATATAAATACACTGTAACGTTTGTAAATTTGTAAGACATAAGCTGTGTTTAAAACTTAATTTTCATTACACTGTACTGTAGTTACATAGTCTCACTGAAGGCAACCTTCTCTTTATTTTTGGTTTTTACTTATGTGCTGTGGTCTAGTACATAAAAGGAAAACTGCTATTGGATTGAGGTGAAAGGTTAGTAAGGAAAAAAAAAAAACTTTAAACCTGCCAGGTTGCCTTTTTTTGGTGGGCAAGGAGGGTAGATTTCACCTGAAAACTCCGCTATATAAGATTCAAATGTACATGCTTTTATTAACATTAGCAATGTATTTGGGCACTTTGGGTCTGCCTCTGCCTATTTAACTGTGTTTTCCCACCTTTTCTTTTTGTTTATAAAGTATTACTGTGTTGCCTACTTTCTTCATCCTGTTTTTTGTTTTCTGTTTTTCCCCACACTCAAGGCATAGAATGTTTATCATGGAAAGTTTACCATGGAATACAGGGATTCAAAATTCTGCTCTATTCCACTTGTAGAATGTTACCCTCCTGACATTCTGTACACACAGACAACAAAGGCCTGTTTTAGAGCCAGAGGCTCAATTATATCACTGTCAAGGCAAGCATAAGAGATTTCCCTGATGAGCAGATAAAGACAGAAGGGGGATTTTTCACTGTTAGTAAACAAACAGCTGTAATGAAAACTAAAAACAATACTTAATGTTTCTAATTTGTTTATGTGTGTAAGGAGAGTGTGATGATCAGGTAAACAACATTTAATTAATTTATTTTATTTTTAATTTAAGGTAGTTTTATTTTTAGGGCCCAGTTGAAGGTTTTCTTACAGTGTAAAGGCAGCAGCCGTGTTTATAATGGAAGATCAGTTCTGGTTGAAGGGGGACTGATGAAAGATAGTTCTGGTTGTATGAGGACTGATTTGCTCATTGTGTGATGTGGTTTAGGACCAGGATGACTGTGCATATATAGAAATTTAATGTACAGTCAGCTGATGTCTCTTGGCCAATGAGATTTCTAGATTTTTTCTTGCCATTTTATAAGGTGCAATAAAACAAGTGCAATGCCAGAACAGGTAGAGAGTTAAGTGCAAAGAGAGCAAGAGGAGGGTGAGAGATGATTAGTGACTCACACTGCCTGGGGACAGGATGGTTGACATTCATTAGAATAGAGTAGAGTAGTCTCACAAATAAGGTACTTGGAGAAATAGGAACATTTGACTTCAGACTGTAGCTATGCTTTGAGGTGAGTTTTAAAGGTAAGGTGCGAATCAAGTGAGCGGAGCAAGGCAGGAAGTTTGTGCCACAGAGTGGGGGCCATGAAGGACAGGGCTTTGCTTCCTAGAACAGTGGAGATCCTTGGGATTTCCAGTGGGGGAATAGAGATTTCCCAAAGACACCTGGGTGCGACTCTGATTTTGAGTAGGGATGAGTAAGGAGATAGTTTGCTGCACCTTATGACATTATCAATAATGCAGCCAAGGGCAGTCATACCATCCCTGTAGTGGGAGCAAGCCTAGGGACTGGTATAGGGTGCAGTGATGTGTGGAGCATGGTGCCAAGAGTGTGAACCTGCAGATACTATTATAGGCAGTGGTAAGTCTGGAACATAGGGAGGAGGAAACATGGGAGTAAATAGGGGAACAATAATCAAGTAGGGGGAGAAGGTTGCCTTGGGCAATGGCTAGGCGCACCTCATTGGATAGGTAGTGCTTAAGTCTAAAGCCAGCTCCGAGCTTCTGGTTGACCCTGCTAACTGTGCTGTTGACATGTTCTGAGAAAGAAAAGGAGGGTCCAGGGTTATGCCAAGGTATTTAAAGCAGGGAACATTCTATGGGGAGGGCTTTGGGGTAAGAGTACTGTGAGGGAGGAGTTGAATTTAGTGATATTAGAGACATAGGGTTTGGACCCTATAGCGTAGCTTTGTTTTGTTTTGTTTTGTTTTTTCATTAACTAAGAGCTTGTTAAGACAGAAACCAGTTTTGGGCTGCCCCGTAGTTTTGAGAAAGAATGGTGAACATATTCATGAGGGACTTGTCACTGCGATAAAGGACCAGATCATTAGCATACAGTAGGGCCTCACAGGAAAGGTTTTCGGTGGGAAAAGAATTTATAAAGAGGGGGAACAGTAGGGGGCCCAGAAAAGAGCCCGGGAGACTCCAGTGGGCACTGACATGGCCAGGGAGGTTTCTGTTCCAATGTTCACAGACTGGGATCTGCCCAAGAGATAGCTCCAGAACCACAATGAGGATAGGGAGCAGCTGTAGGCCACGTAATTACACAACAATGACTAAACAGTTAAAAGATGATTTAAGCAGGAAGAAAGCAGACCCTAGATTGAGTGTACGCTATAAACCTGTTAATATAGTTCAAACAGCCAGGCAGAGATACATTAATGTGTATGGAGGACAAGCAAAATGGCAGTAGTAAATCCAATCACAACGCAATTCAGTAGGTGTACCCCAGATAGGTAGTTACATAGAAAGGTTGAAGTTGACGGCCTTTTCTCTGTCAATGGCTTATTTATTCATACTCAACTGTATTGCTCATTTATGCCTATCCCATGCCTGTTTGAAGCCCTGCACTGTATTCATATCCACCACTTCCTGAGGTAGGCCATTCCATGCATCCACCACCCTTTCTGTGAAAAAGAACTTCCTCACATTACCCCTTAATCAGCCCCCTCTAATCTCATGTTGCGTCCTCTTGTTCTGCTACTTTTTATGTTGGCGCACTTGAGCAGCCAACATCTTGCAGCAGTGGGGATTTGGAGGCACAGTCACTGTTGGGCGAATGCAGGGCACGCACCAGTAGGTGCATCCCGCATTCCCCAATCAGCCAGCAGCAGGGGCCGACACCCTGCCTGGCTAATGAGGTGAATAGATCTAATAAAAGGTCAGCTGCAATGAGAGCAAAGCTCTCATGCAGCGTGACCACAGCATGCCTCTCCCTACATGCAGGCAACATGGCGGCAGTGACTGCTGCTGTTGCCTGTCAACCCCCCTTCCTTTATTGTGTGCCGACGGGGGTGCCCAATCCCCATCGGCATCATGTAACACCCCCCCTTTTTTGATTGCTGAAGGGCCCAATCCCCTCGTCATCATGCGCCTCAACAGTTTCTCTTTGCCGACAGGGGAGCCCACTCCCCGTCAACATAATGTGGTCCCCCTTCCGTTTTGATTGTCGAGGTGGTGTCCAATCCCCCTCAGCTCCTACGGCTCCCCCTTTCCTTGTTTGCCGACGGGGGTGCCCAATCCCCCATAGGCTAAAGTACCCACCCATCCACACACACACAGGTGGCAGGCTGGGAACCCACCCCAGCATGCCAAAGCACCTACTAAAAATGAAAATGGTCCCCCAATGTCTTTTATTTTTTTTTCCCCTGTAAAGAAGGAAACGGTCCCTCTGCACTCTCCCTGGCCCCCCTCCCACAACCTGCACCCACCCACTGCGCATCTTGCCTCCCCACACACCCCTCACCCATACTTACCTCCAGAGTCTGGCTTGACAATCTTCGGTGGACCGAGAACACGTCTGCACTCTTCAAAGTCGACCACGAACTGAGGAAATACCGGTAAGCTGTATAATGGAATGAACAGGGTTTTTGCAACTTTGCTGCATATCTCGAGCATTTTTTGGAATTTTGGCACCAAATTTTCAACATGGGTTTTTTGGGACCCTTCCTCACGAATTCTATCACTGTCATGGCGTTAATCGGCCACAAAAGGTGATTTCGCAGTCACTGCGTGGTATCACCTTACGGGACCTATTAACGACAAAACAACAGTGCCAGTGTTCATGAGGTGACCTCTCAAAAAGCCTATGTTGCAAATTTGGTGGAAAAAATCCAAAAAATGACTGGCTTACGAGCGTGCGTTGCACAGTTGCTATGCAGGCTCATAACTTTGTGAATTTGCAATATTTTCATGCCAGATTTTCAACATTGTCATTTTTGTACACCTCCTTGTGAACTGTACAGCTGTCATTTTCCACATCCTGCCCGAAATGTGTTTCCACACTTCTGGCGCATAATTGCGCGGTCACTGTGCGAAATCAGTGTTCGGGCCATATTATGAAAATGACAGTGACACAGTTCATGAGCAGAGGTCCTAAAATGCCTATGTTGAAAATTTGGTGACGATACTCCATAAAATGACTGTGTTACAAGTGTGCGTTGTCAGATTGCATGCATGCTCGTAACATCGTGCATTTGTAATATTTTCACACTGGATTTTCACCATTGGCATTTTTCCACACCTCTTGATGAACAGTACAGCTGTCATTTCACATATCCTGCCTAAAATGTGTTTTCACACTTCCAGCACAGAATAGCGCAGTCACTGTGTGAAATCACTTTTTGGGACAGTTTGAGGAAATAACACTGACACTGTACATGAGCAGAGGTGCTAAAATGCCTATGTTGAAAATTTGGTGCCGAACGCCCGTAAAATGACTGTGTTCCAAGCGTGCGTTGCACATTTCCCATGCACCCTTGTAACTTCGCAAATTTGCTATATTTACATGCCACATTTTCAACACTGGCATTTTTTTACACCTCGTTATGAACTGTACAGCTGTCATTTTTCACATCCTGCCCAAAATGTTTTCCCGCACTGCACTACCAAAGCCAATGCCAGCACGACATATTTGGCATTGACAAATGCTTGTCTTACATTGAAACATGTTAGACTATTTCACCTTGTCAATGCCCTTAAGGTGTCTGAATGTTTTGATCATATCACCTCTCTCCCTCCTTTGCTCTAGGGTATACATATTGAGCTCCGTTAATCTGTCATCATATGTTTTCTGATGCAGTCCCTGCACCATTTTGGTTGCCCTTCTCTGGACTGCCTCAATTTAGTTAATGTCCTTGTGAAGGTGTGGCCTCCAGTACTGCACGCAGTACTCCAGATGGGGCCTAAACAGTGTCTTGTAAAGAGGGATTATTACCTCCCTCTTCTGACTTGTGATACCCTTACTAATATGCCCTAACATTCCCCTAGCCTTACCTACTGCTTTAGTGATTTGCTTGGATGATTTCAGGTCATCGGTGTTGATGATGCCCAAGTCTCTTTCTTCTCTTGTGACTGCCAGCTACTCCCCTCCCAGCCTATAGGTGGCTTCAGGGTTTCTCTTCCCTATTTTCATGATCTTGCACTTCTTTGCATTAAACCCAGTTGCCACTCTTCTGACCATTTTGCTAGTTTATCTCTTCTCATTCTGCCCACCTCATCTGGATCATCTACTCTGTTGCAGATCTTGGTGTCGTCTGCAAACAGACAAACCTTACCCTCCAGTCCATCTGCAATGCCACTGCATTTTTTTTTTTTATTTATCAAGTCTAGGATAACAAATACCTTTGAGCCTTGGCTCTTTTACAAAGGTTCCACATCATAGAAATACAAATTATGGGAAACATCAAGACAGACATTACAACAATGTGGACATTGCAAACAGAGTACAGATTAATACAATTCAAGGGTAGCATTGTAACAAGGCAGCCAGCGACATTTGTCAGAGAAAACAGACAACAGACAAGAAGTGCCAGAGTCATAGGGAGAGGGAAGAGGGGAGGGGGGTAGATATTGATAAAGATGAAGATATTGAAGAGGACTGGCCCCAGGACTGATCCCCGAGGTACTCCACTTGTGACTTGCATCTCTTCTGACTGTATACCATTTACCACCACTCTCTGATTTCTGCCCGTCAACCAGTTTGCCACCCAGTTGACCAACTTCTGACCCACCCTGAGCCTACCCAGCTTATTAATCAGTCTTCTACGTGGAACAGTATCAAAAGCTTTGCTGAAGTCAAGGTAGGCGACATCAACTGCTCTCCCTTGGTCCACCACTCTGGTTTTCCAGTCAAAGAAAGAGATTAGTTTGACAGGACCTTCTTTTTGTAAACCTATGCTCTCTTGGATCCTGTACTCCTATGGATTCCAGGTGTTGCACTATCCTTTCCTTAAGGAGTGCCTCCATAATCTTGCCCACTACTGAGGTAAGACTGACTGGTCTGTAGTACCCTGCCTCCTCTCTGCTACCACTCTTATGGAGCGGGATCACATGAGCCCTTCTCCAGTCTTCTGGGACCTCTCCTGTGCTCTGAGACTCACTAAACAGTTCTGATAATGGCTCTGTTAGTTCCACCCTTTGCTCTTTTAGTACCCTGGGATGTATGCCATCAGGTCCCATTGCCTTGTCCACACAGATTTTATTGAGCTCTTGTAGGACCCTTTCTTTTGTGAAGGGACTAGTGTTCACTTCCCTCCCCCACTGTGTCCATGGTGCTGAGCTGTGGGACCTGCCCTAGCTTCTCTTCAGTAAATACTGAGCAGAAGTATCTATTTAGGATAGATGCTTTTACATGGTCCTCCTCCTCACACGCCCCCTTATCTCCTTTGATCTTAGCAACACCCCCTCTGGACTTTCTCCTTTCACTAATGTATCTATAGAAAGTCTTGTCACCTTCTTTTACTGTTTGTGCTAGTGTTTCCTCGGTCTGGGCCTGTGCCTGCCTTACTGCCTTCCCTGCTTCTCTTACAGAAGTTTGGTATGCCTCCCTATCTTCATCCCTCTGCATTCCCTTATATTTCCTGAAGGCCAGCCTTTTGGCTCTGACCTTTTCTGCTACTGTTTTTGGAACCAAAGTGGTTTCCTTCTTCTTTTGCACTTCCTTTTCTCTCTAACACAATGGGATATTGCTTCAAGTATTGCATCCTTAATGCTTGCCCACTTTGCCTGTGGCCCCTCACCTCTATTTCTTTTTGCCAGGGCTAGCTTAACTCTGTTGGCCATCTTATCAAAGTCAGCTCTTCTGAAGACCCATATTTTGACTTGGAATAGGATGATTTAGTTGTAGTGCCCAAACTGAGCCATACCATGTGATGGTCACTGGCTCCCAGGTGACCTTCTACCTGGAGATCTGTGATCCCTTCCCTGTTAGTCAATACTAGATCTAGGATAGCCCTGTCTCTTGTGGGTTGTTGTACCAGTTGTTTGAGGCCCTTCCCCTGCAGGGAATCCACCATGTGTCTAGTTCTAGCAGATGTTCCTGCTGGGTATTGACCAATCTGTATCTGGCATGTTGAAGTCTCCCATTATCAGAACCTCCCCTTTAGCTGTCATGTTTTGTATATCTTCTAACAGTAGTAATATGTCTATGTCTTTCCCCTGGTCTGGGGGCCTGTAGACAACCTCAGTTCGTATGGCCGTCCCATTTCCTGTTTCCAGGGTGACCCATAGTTCTTCTGGCTCCTTATGTGTATTCTGAATTACTGTAGCTTTGATATTTTCATTGACATACAGGGCCACTCCACACCCCCCTTTTTGCACCTCAGTCTCTTCTGAACAGTACATAGCCAGGTCCTGAAGTCTCCCAAGTGTGGTTACTGGTAAACCATGTCTCGCTAATTGCTACTATGTCCAGTTTAGCCTCTGTCATTATTGCCTGCAGGTCTGGGATCTTGTTTCCCAGACTGCGAGCATTTGGGTACATGATTTTCCATTGGTCAGATTTCGGTGTGTTAGTTGTTGGGTGAGGTCTGGCATTTCCTCTGTGCATCGTATGGGGAGCTGGACCTTTTTGCAAACAGGCTCTACTCCTGTTTGATCACTAGCAGAGGGGGAAGGGGTGTTCTTCCCATTTGACGTATGGGTGCTGCATCCCTCTCCCCATTTACTAGTTTAAATATTCTGCAAAGACGTCAAACTTCTGCCCCAATGCACTGACGCCCTCCTTAGTCAGATGCAGTCCATCAAATTTAAAGAACTTTCGCTCCCAAAACTGTTGCCAGTTCCCTACAAATTTGTGTCCTTTTTCCTGGCAACAGCCCTTGAGCCACATGTTTAGCTCCCCTATCTCCCCTTCTCTGACCTTCTGTCCATCTTTCCCTCTCCCAGACTGGCAGGATCTCAGAGAGGAGATGCTGGACTAAATGGATGATAGTTTGTCACCCAGCCTAGTCAGGTGTTTCTTGGTCTCCACAACTGACCGGCTGGTGAGATCATTAGTCCCTATGTGTACCAGGACATCAATGTTTTCCCCTGCTTCCTGAACAATTTTAACAATGCGGTCAGTGTCTCTTCACGCTGATGTACCTAGGAGACATCTGACCATTATCCCTGGCTGGAGATAGGTATCAACTCCCCGAATCATGGAGTCTCCAATGATCTGACGTTTTTTGGATTTCCTTTTTTTTTTGTTTTGGTTCCTGTTTTGGGTGAGTTTTGTTGTGCTAGCTCCTGTGCTACAGTGTCCTGCTCTGCAGTGTCCTCTGCCCCTTTGTTTGATTTCGGAGATAGAGGCAGATACCTGTTTGTAGTTTTTATATGGTTTGTGGAGGTAATATGTTGGAGAGCACTGAGTGATGTGGCACCTGATTTGCCCCTCCTAACCACCTGCCAACCCCCCAGACCAACTACCCTCTGAGGCTGAGGTGCTTCTGTTGGATGTTGGGGAAATGGCGGGTGGTTCTTATAATATATTTCCTCTTGAATATGAAATTTGAGGCGCATAATCTCTGCCCATGCTACCTGGAGCTAAGCCCTAAGATCTCCAATGGCACAGCATGTAGGACAGTGTCCTAAATCCTGTAAAACTGCCGTTCTGAAAAATGTTCCACAGTACCTGCAGTTAATGATATCCATTTCAGATAATTTGCTGGGTTTATAACCTGGTCAGGGTAATTAGAAGGAAGAAAATGAAAGCAAAAGTTTGATTTTGTATTTTGTTTGTTTGTTTTTGTATAACTTTTTAGAACAAGTTAAATTATTAGTGCCCCTGTAAATGAGGTCACCGTGTGGATACCCCACTGATCCGCCTCTTCCTGCTTTGCCACAGGAAATGTCATGACTATGCTACCCTATAAAAGGAGTGTAGTGTGGGGTGGTTGGAGATGGGGGTGGGTGGCTGTGCCCTTCCCCTGCCGAAAAAAAAAAAACACGGATGAAAGAAACAAGGAGGTAAGAGCAGCAACAGTTTGTAACAAATGCAGTAACCCTGAAGCTTATCCTAATGATAGATAAAACTGTAAAACCTGTCAAGCACCACCTGTAATAATTTCACAGAAGATATACCCTGTAAGAAACACTTTGCTACAGAGAAAAATAAAGCAGTAACAGAAGATATACCTTGCAAAAGACAATTTGAATCAGAAGATTACAGCAGTGATCTGTTAGCACACACCTGTAGGCACACCTTGTAATAATTTTTATTTATTTATTTATTTATTAAATTTTGGTGGCTGGGTCGGCCCACTGAGCCCCGAAGGTCCCTTTTTCAGGGGCGACCTAGGATAACAATACAAGATAAAATACAGTGGAGAAAAACTTTTGATTACATAGGTTGTCCAAGCATAAGGTGGTAACAGACAGTGGTTACAGACATGGTTATCATCATGACACAGTTTTGCCTTGGTACTACTTGGCATAGTGATATACATGAGGTAGCATTGGTCCCTAGGTGTCCAGATACTAGAGGGAGGTACATGGTCAGCTCACCTTTGGGAAAGTTTGATGCAGAAAAAGGGGATACCTTAAGAGCCATGGCAGTGGCATGCACTTGTGGCCAGTATATGGGACTTGAGCCTGGTGCAGAAGTTCGTGAGTGAGGAGGCGTCCTGGACCGGGGGGGAGCTTGTTCTATAGGCTGGGGGCTTGGCAAGAAAAGGATCTGCTGCCAGCATTGGTCCTTACTCTGAGGACTTCTAGTAGTGTTCATTCTGATGTCCTTAAATTCCTAGGGTTGTGTTTAATGGCTATGGTTCTGGCTATGCTTGGCGGAGCGGTGGGTTTGAGTAGCTTGTAGGCCTGGACAAGCAATGGGTATTGGAGGCGAGTGGCCAATGTGGGCCACCGGAGCTGGGCCAGAGAGTCACAGTGGTGACGTCGCGGGTGATCTTGGGTAGCGAACCGAGCTATTTTGTTGTATAGGATTTGCATCCTGGATACCTTTTGCTTTGTCATGCCCTGTATAATCGAGGCCGCATAGGTCAGGGTAGGGAGCAGGACACTTGTCGCAATGGAGAGCCTGGCCTCAGGGATGAGCTGGTTCCTGAGTCGGTACAAAGTATCGAGTTTGCGATGTAGGGTCCTGGTGACCTGGTCCACGTGGTCCTTGTAGGTGATAGACTGATCCAGAGTTAGGCCTAAGAATTTTAGGGAGAGAACTACATTAATGCTTTTGCCAGAGAGTGTGGTTAGTCGGAGAGATGAGGACCTGTCAAGTCCCAGTGATCTTGGCCCAAATAGCATTGCCTTGGTTTTTTCTGCATTAAGTACCATTCTGTTCTCACACAGCCATGTCTCTAGGGATGTGAGGTCCTTTTGGAGGAGCGGACCAAGAGCAGCCACATCGCCCATCGCAGCAGAAGGTATACCCAGCAACAACAATTTGAATCAGAGAAAAATAAAGCAATAAAATGTTAGCAACAAACAGTAACAATCCCTGAGAATACAAAATAAAAATAACAGGACACAGTAAATCTGCCCAGCCAAAAGAAGCCTTAATCCTTTCCCTTGCTCTGGTAAGGTTCTTTGCTCTGTCCTTTCAAGCAACCTAGAAGAAAAGAGCTCAGGTGAAGCTAGGTGCCTTGGACAGCAAGCCTAGTCCTAGCAGGATCAAAGTATAAACAGGCAATAAACAGGAATCTGTAGTGAATTTTGATAAGCAGCAGTTAAGCCCAGCAAACTCCTAGCAACCTAGTTGAGGACAAGTAACAAACTCTCAAAAACTACAAGGTCAAGTCAAGTCAAACTTCATTTCTTTAGTGCTCAATCCCGGAGGTTCTGGGTGCTTCGCACAGAGATGAAAAGAGGAAACCCATACAGTTAAAACACTTTAAAATCAGAAATTGTCATTCATAAACATACATAATTTAAAATCATTCAAATTAGTTCTGAAATGCTTACCCTACATTAATTTAAAACTAGTGGACGTTGAACGCCAGATTAAAAAGATGAGCTTTCAGGCCCCGCTTGAAAGCTTTTACAGAGGAAGATTCCCTTAGAACTCTTGGTAGAGTTCCATAAAACTGGTCCTGCCACTTCAAAGGCACGGTGCCTAGAGGTCTTCAACCGCGCCCTTGGGACCACAAGGAGGCTCTCCGTGGAAGACCAGAGTGAGCGCACTGGGCAGACAGGTGTCAGGAGGTCAGACAGGTAACCAGGACCCGAGTCATACAGGGCCTTATAGATGAGCAAGCCCACCTTGAAAGCAATCCTCCACCTGACTGGCAACTAGTGCAGTTTGCACAAAACTGGGGTTATATGAGTGGACTGCGAAAGGCCCATCAACAACTTGGCTGCAGCATTCTGCACCAGGTGCAGTCAGCGGAGGTTACTTCCACTGACCCCGAAGTATACAGCATTACAGTAATCGAGCATGGACGTAACAAGAGCATGCACCAATGACGGCAAGTCCTCCAACGGGATTAAGGGTTAAAGCCAGGCAACATTTTTTAGGTGGTAAAAACCACTCCGGACAACAGCAGACACCTGATTAGGTGGTAGTGACTGGGGCAGTGAGTTAGCATGCTAGTGAAAGGCTGCTTGAAGGTATCTGCACCATAGAAAGGTATGCCATGCAGTCAATGTGGAGATTTTAGAAAGTCATTCACCAAGTCAAGGGTGTTCACTGCTGAGGCAACGTGGCTGACTGACGGCTGACTCACCACTGACTCCAGGTAGATTACTTTCAATGTTCTTTGTGGTGCAGTCCTTCATGCTCCAGACCGCAACACTCCAGACCGCAAGATATTAGTGATTTTAAAATTATTTTAAAGAAATAAAAGAGGGCTCTGAAACTCCAACCTCTCTTTCCACTCAGCTACCTGATAGACAGATTTGAATTAGCTGGGAAGCAGGAAGGCAGGTGATGCACCAACTCTGATCCAGCTGCTCTCTCAGCAGCGGATTCTTTGGTCCCACGGTGGCCCATGCAGGGAGGGAGGAATGGGGTGGCAGCAGGCATCATCCCTTATGACTCCTAAACGGCTCTGGCAGCATGTCCATGGAAATGCTATTTCTTTTTATTTTCAGGATGACTCTGTACCTACACCCTCTCTTCACATCCTGCCAATTAGCTGGAGAGTGGAAAGGCAGATAAAGCGCCAACTCTGGTCCAGGTTCTCTCTTGGTGGCAGATTATTTTGTCCCGTGATGGTCAGTGGGGAGGAGGGAGGAATTAGATGGTAGCAGGCATTATCCTTCACGACTCCAAAATAGCTTTGGCAGCATGTGGAAGTCCATGAAAATGCTACTCTTTTATTTTCAGGATGACTTTGTAGCTCCACCCTCTGTTTATGTCCACCTACCCGCTAGACGGATTTTAATTAGCTGATGAGTGGGAAGGCAGGTGAAGTGCCAACTCTGGTCCAAGCACTCTCTCTGTGGCAGATTCTTTGGCCCTGCAGCAGATTCTTTGGTCCTGTGGCTGTCAGTGGGGGGGGGGGGGGACTGGATCATAGCAGGCATCCTCCCTCACAACCTCAAAAAGTGCCGGCGGCGTGTGCAAATCTGTGGAATAGCTACTTTTTTCAATTTTCAGGAAGGCTCTGTAGCCACTATATAGCCAATGCTTGCATCAAAATTACTAAAAGGTTCAAAGTAAACACTTAAATGTGAAAGCTGCCAGAATGCCACTTAATATGTACTTGATTGCAGGGGTATGGCCAGCGGCCATTGTGAATAGACATGCTTTACCTCGACTCCTGCAAGGAAGAAATAATCAACTGTGATCTGCAGTAGAGAACTGGATATTCCTTAACCATTTACAGCAACTACCTGAGTCAAGTATCTGCTGCTGAACTGAGTGACTTTTGGTCGATTCCTGAACAGGGGGAACCCAAGAAAAGCCACGAATGGTGGAGGAAAGAAAGGGCCTGTACTGGGGCCTAGTGAAGCCTCAACACCGGCAGTACCCCCGAGTCTGGGGATTCTTAATCAACCATGTTGGACCTCCTCAGGGCAATACAGGCACTGGATAAAAGGGTACTCGTCCAAAAATGGGGACCAAAAAAATGCAAGATTTCAATGCCTGAATCATCATGTGTGAGACCCTGTCTGTATTCACTCAGTCGGTAGCAAAGGAAGCAGCAGTGGCTGCCATGAAAGCCTTGACAGGCACAGCAAACCTGATAAAATAGAAAAAGTCCCTATAATACCACTTGGAAGCCCTCAGAACCCCTTGAACCAATCAAGGGCAGCAAATCTGAGACTGTTCGGCTTACCAAAGGAGGTTGAGGGGGATGCTCCCACAGCATACATGGGCTCATGGCTTTGCACGAACTTGAACTTGTACCTGGCCCCCTCAGTCACCAGAGCTTTCCATATAACACCATGGAAACGTCTGGCTAACAATGCCCCGAGAATTCTCCTAGTGCAGTTGATAGGGCCCCTGGAAAGAAACAGAGTACTGGCAGCAGCAAGGAGAATCAGGTCACTTACAGCTCCGGTGGGGGGTCCAAAAATATCCTTATTACCCTATTTCATCTTTGCCACCAGAGACTGCCAGAAAACCTTTGATAACATCTGGGCATCACTGTGGTTTCTGGGCGTATCTCATGCCCTCCAATACTCAGACTTCAGGTCATCTATGGTGGAATACAAGTACTTGTTTACAGATGGCAGTGATGCCGGGAAGCTTCTCCAGAGGATTAACATTAACTTTGGGACACAGGAGATTGCTGCTGACTAGGAGAACTGACCTTGGATACAGGATGTTCCTGGCTGCGTGAATACACAGCTGAGGGAGGCGGTTCTTTGGCAAACAACTATGGTCATTTGGGCCAACCAGGGTTTTAATGTTAAATATGTGTCCATGACTCTGAATCAACAAACTTTTGAACTTTAGGGCTGCCAGCAAGATGGCAGTGGTGACATGGCCGCGAGAAGCTCCGAGACTCCCCTGACCCACGATCTACCTCCGCAGCACCAGGCTACAGGTGAGAGACACTAAATGCTGACTGTTTGAAATTTCTATTACAGATGAACTTCCCGAATGTTTTGGTGTTCATGTTTTGTGAAAAATGTTGTTCTACTTTGTGGCAGGGTTGAATAAGGCCCTGCCCCATTTGTTATGTAGAAAGAGTTTAAACGCAAGGGTCTGTTCTATTCTTTCCTTTTCTGTCTCTTATCTGTCTGTCTGGTTGTGCAACCACATTTTCTTGTGAGACCTAGGAACTGATCACTCTGACGGTTTCGCAATTCTCTGCCTCTCTCTATCTCTCTGCCTTCCCTTGCTGTTCTGTCTTTTCTTCCTCTTGCATATCTGCGGGTATAAAAAATATATGTGAATCTTTATGTGGAAATGTCACTGATACTGGGATCCCTTCGTTTAAAACTGCATATAGTTATACTGCCTGATATTAATATGATGTATCTTTAATGAGAACAAAATGTCCATCACGGACATGGCAGGCACTAGCATCTTAAATATTTAAATGCAGAATCCTGGCATCACACTGTGAGCTTCATGTCCCCCCTCCCCCCATAAATGTGGAGATATCATGGGCATGTCATTTCAGCTCTCCTAAAAGAAGAATATGTATGGATGATGTATAATGCATGTGCTGTGCATTATATTTTGGAAGTTGATCTTATAAAATAATAAAGAAAATTTACAAAAGAAAATATGTACTCGATTAAGTCTGCCCTCTCTTGGACTTTCAGTAAAGCTCCCAAAGGAGAACATGGCTCAGAACTGAATGTGACTAGCAAACTGAATTGTGAAAAAAGAAAATTTCCAGTGTAAAGAAAATGTGAAATGTAACATGCAATATGTTCTCTGTCTTCCCAACCTGAAGTAAATCTCCAAAAGTTTACTGTAAGATATACCAGGTGCTTATTTTACATAAAGATTGTGGTGGCGCAGCGGTAGCCCTACCACTCGCAACTCTGACAGCCCTGGTTTAGAAGCGAGCCTGGGCGTCAGAGGGATGGCCAGAGGGAGGAGGACTGAGTGTCCCATGGACTCCTCTCTTTCCAGCACTCGCCTGACCCCTGGTGGAAACCAGGGGGCTGGTACAGTCGCAGCCACAGACACTGCCAACTATTTCCTGAAATTTCTGTGATATTTCCAGATATATCTAATGCTTTCTCCATTTCTACAGTAGGGACAGCAGAGAGAAACTCTTTAGAAATTTTATGAAATATCTGGAAATAGCTGGCAATGTCTCTGGCAACTACTGTAGTTGGCATTAGCAACTACTGGAGGCGGAGCAGACATTGGCATGCATGCCCCTGATGTAATTGTACATCCTGCCTCCTGGGCCAGAACGGGAAAACCCTCAATTGCATAGGATGCCATCCATCGCCCATTGCAGACTCTGCATCGCCGACTGGGCTCACAGCCACACCAACCGAATACCCAAACTCTGCCAGGGGTTAAGGAGAGTGGCTCCCAGTGGCCCTCCCATTGGGGGTCATCCGTGGGGGAACACGTGGGGCACTGGTAAGTCCCAGAGATGGCAGGTGATGAGGCTGGGTGGGCGGTCGGACTGATGGGGCCAGTGGAGATGTGGGGGGACAAATTTTAGAAAAAGAAAGATTGTAGTGACCACCAAAAATATATCTACACTGAGGGAGAGCACTCTGCTGCCTGCATCAGATACCCTCTGCTGCAGTCCAACAGCACCCAGTAGGACGGACCTACCTCAATGCCACCACACGGACTGCAGCATGATCATTGCCATTTTAATTATATGGAGCATTGAGAAAATACAACCCCTAGGAAGTGCCAATAGAAAAGCAGCAGTTAGGAGACAACACAGATGTCCTATGCCTATAAACTGGGAAGATTAACAGCAACATAAACAGGAACAGAGTATTTTCATAGTTATAATAAAACCCACACAAAGCAATACCCATCCATCCAGTAGTCAGGCAACAGCACAGATACTGAAGTACAATGTTCAGATAAGCATTTATATGTCCCAAATTTTGCAGTTACCCAAAATCTGCACATCTCAGGTCCGATTTAAGACCAGATGAAAACACCATACCAGTGCTGCTGATTGCCATCCACTGCAAAACAAAATGTCCCATATTACTCATGATCTTTATGTAACACTGAACTGTGGGCAAACAAATCACGAGTCCTCATGATCCCTGGTCAACTCCTCTGCTTCCCTCAGGTCAGGTTTAGCCAGTTTTTCAGAGAAGGCTCTGGCAGCTTTAGGACTGGTGAAACAGTAAGGCTTATCACCCAAAGTAAACTGCAGTAATGCTGAGAAACTTTAGCGATACTGAATCCTGGCTTCGCTCAACTTCAAGATGACACCCTCAAAAGCCTTTCATGGGAGTCATTTGCATAGGTGTGATCAGGAAATAATAGTATTTCAGAATTGTTGATGTTGGATGCTTGTTCCCGGGCTGCCCTCAAAATACGATCTCTCTCCCCTAACAGATTCCGTCACCATTAGTATTGTTCTCGGGCCCTCAAATTGCTTATGGGCCCTCTGGAGGTTAATTCAGTATGCATCAGGATTTTTGGAGGGTGTGTGGGCTAAGCGCTGCTACGAGCCAGCGCTCCAAAAAAAGGTGCAGCGTCCTATGCCTGGCAAAGACTCTAGCATAGAGTTGAAGAGCCAGGGCTAGGGCTGTTTAGCATGGTAGTCCTATACAGCAGGACATTCAATTTTCACAGAGTGAGCACTTGGGCAGGTATTGTTTAAAATGTTGCTGGAATTTCTGGAATTGTAAGTTCAGTAAAGCTGAGGCACAGTGGCACTAAATGCATCATTTCTCAAGCACTAACTGGTGTCCTGACTGTTCCTCCCTTTGAGTGCAAGTGTTTTTCTGAAGCCATTGTCCACCAGTACCCTTTGGGACCCCTAAAATGTGAACACTGGGGTGTCCAGATGGCATTTTATAATTGCTGCAGTCTGGTGCACAGGAGGCCCTGTTCCTTAATGGATGATGCTGCAGCTGCAAATGCCTTCCCTGCCACTGAAGCCAATTCAGCCACCTAACCAGTATGGCCATCCACTTTATTTTCAATCACCACCAGTCTTTTTACCAAGTAAGTACCTAGCTTCTTTTCGATCCATTGGTTTCACTGTTAGAGGTTCACTACGTGTAAACATATAGCTCATTGTAAACATGCCAGTGTTGCTGAAGCGTCTCTGTTGGTTGAAGCCTGCTGTGTCTTGGTCTCACCATGTTGGAAGGCCCTGGAACAATCAAGTCCATTTTTGCTGCATCCAGTAGTCTTCCCATCGCAAATAGTTAGCCAGTTTAATTCTACATACTGTCCTCCACTTGCTGTGTCAAAATCCACCAAAAAATAGGAAACATTACTTTTTATTCATTTATCAGTCTGAGTCTAGAGGAGCTCCACCAAAAGTTTCTTGCTTACTGGGCTGCTAAGCTCCACCCCCATTGAGTGGCTCTTTAATGTACAATTTGACTATATATCAAATTCTTTATGGTGGCTTAAGTTATTGAGAATTAGGTAACAGTCATGTGGTTGGATTGGACCAATAAGGTGGCAGGATTTTGGCTAGATTTTTTTTTCATCCAGTTTGCAACAAGTGATTACAGCCAAGCTGGTAGTAGTTAAGAACTGTTATCTTGTGATGGCTGTTAACTGGCCTCCGTGAAATGAGTTGTGGGGGTTCTCAGTCCTTTCCTTAGGAGGACCACAAAAACCAACAACATAACTAGCACTAACCTACCTTCACCCCTTGGCAGTCTCACATGAGATGCCAAGAACTGAATGGGCATGGCATCTGTGCTACCCTCTCACTGTGACCCAACAGAGGTGCTCCTTCCATGACTGGGTTGAGCCATGCTGGAAGGGCAGTGTAGGGATTGCCTACACTGTACATGTCTTGGACAAACAGAGGATTGCAGTGGGGCACGGGGTCATAATCACGTTTACAAAAACAGCACAGCACACAATGCCACAAGCAAAACAGCTAAAGTAGATAAAAGATCGGTTAAAACACCGACTGCCACAAAATGCCATAACACCACTGAAAACAACAGGAAAACATAAGAATTTTCTTGTTATGTGGGGGTCTATGCTCACCACACACCCCGACAAACTATTATAATCAACTCCGAGGGGGTGTGGACCTTGGGGACAAGGGGAAACTTGGGAGGGAGAAAATTTATTTTTAAAAAATAAAAAAAACACAAATAAACTGCCCAGTATCAGGAGACAGAACCAAACCCTGGTCCCCAAGTCTCCTCCGCTTCACCACTTAGTGCCTTAGCCACTCCACCACAGGAGCAGCTCAACCAGGTACTACAACCACAGCTCTTTCAGCCCTTCCCCATATCTCCTTACAGCAACAGAGGTAGCAGTAATTCCCTACCACTATTATACCCGTTACTGTACATGGTTTTTGGCATTTCTGCAGGGCGGTTTTTGCCGCGCTGTTCTTTCAGTGACTTATTGACCTGGTACCTTGCAGTGCCCAGTGCTGTCAATTTAGTAACTTTCAAAAGCTAAACATTCTCCACAAACATTTTTCAAATTAAACAAAAAAATTAGTGACATAGTTATTAATGCGGAATAAAAATCTTGCTTCCCATACCTGTACACCAAATGTCCCTATGACAATCGAGCAGAATATGGGGTTGCCAAAAATTCCATCAAAGACATTTCGTTCACCATGGATCTTGCGTGCATTGATTTCATTGAACAGCTGCATCAGGACGAAGGTGTTGAAGATGATGGTGTAGTGCTCAGAGGGAGGGGAGTGGAGAGGGGCATTACGACCGCTGTCAATGTCAAAAAATTTCTCCCCTAGAACCAAAGAAAGAGAAGAAGAGAGAGAGAGAGAATTAGAATAAAATCTCAGTCCTTAAAGTGATGTTCCGACCTACTGTCATAGGGTATTGGGCTTCATAACCCAATACTTTATGACAGCATTAGCTGATTGCAAGTAAATGTAAACATTTTTACTGTGTCTATTTAGTTTGTGAAAGGATCGTACCTGCCTCCGAAAACCCAGCCAGCCGATCCCTCCCCCATGGATTTGCCTTGAAGTATTCAGGGGGCCTCCGTCCCTTCTCCCTCCATCATCTTCCTCCCACCTCCTCTTCTCCATACTCTCCCCACAAGTGACTCATAGTTTCCCTCAAGCTCCTCATCTCCTTGTTGCTTGTGGTAGCAGGCGACATTGAGCTCAATCGGGATCCTGCCATGTCATCCTACTCTCACCTACCCAAAGGTTTGAGTGACTCATGTCAACCTACACAGTTTCCTCCCAAAAACTGATCTATTGCAACTACTCATGCTGAACCTTTAATTTGATGTGCTAGTCATCGCAGAGTCCTGACTCCCCCCAGGATCCCCAATACTGCTGTCACCGTCCCTGGCTTCTCTATTATCTGACAGGATTGTGCAAAGAGTGGTGGGGGAGTAGCTACCTTTCCTCTTGCATCCAGTTTGAACGTTTGCTTACCATCACTTCCCCTTCTTCCTATGAGATGCTCCTCCTCATCAGATTCTACCTCCCCTTCTTCATCCACATATTCATTCTCTCACTATCATTGTATCATTGATGCTGGTACCCTTTCCTATCCTCTCAGTGACCACCACATGGTCTACTGTGTGTGCAAGATTCATCAACCTGAAACTTTCCCTGAATTCCTCCAGATCCAATCCTTCCAATCACTAGACTTGTCCTTCCTACATGCTGACCTGGTGGCTACTGACTGGTCCTCCATTTTAGCTCCCAGCAACATCAACTCAGCCATCAGATTTTTCAGCTCCAAGTTCATGTCTCTCTGGGATCACCATGCTCCTCTGAGAAAAACTAGGTTCTGATGTTCTCAACTCCCATGAATCACAGTGGAGTTGCTAGCCTGTCACCGAGTGCGTGACCTTGCCTGGCAGACCTACAAGTCCACTGGTTCCCCTATTGACCTTGCTAATTACAGGGCCCTTCGCAATGCCTGTACCAGAGCTATTTGGCTTGCGATGGCCACCTACTTAGCATCAACACTCCAAAACAACCTTAATCACCCCTCTATGTTCTGGAATGTCATTCATGCCCTCTTCTTTCCTATAACCCCCCACCACCATTCTCATGACAGGAGACTCCCCTATCTCAGATCCTGCGGCTGTCACCTCATTTTTCAACTTCTTTTTACCTCCTGTGCTCTCTCCCTCCTTTGTTGCTCCCCCTTCACTCCTGCTTTTCCCCCACCGCCAATCCCCCCTTCCCCTCTTCTTCACCAGCTCCACTGCTTTCCTCAAAGTCCTCCTAGCTCTGAACCTACACAAAGGAGGAAGCCCTCATGGTCTTGACCCCAAACTCCTGTCTCTTTGCTCCTGCCATTGTGCTCCCTGTCACCTACCTTCTAAATCTCACCTTTTCACTAATTTATGGAAACAGGCTATGGTCATCCCCCTTCCCAAAGGGAGTGACCCCTCCTCCCTCCCCAGAAACTATCACCCTATTTCTCTCCTCTGCACTCTGGCTAAACTCCAGGAACATCTGGTCCTCTCCCAGCTCTTCCCTTTCCTTGATTCTCCCTCCTCTTTCACTCCCTACCAGTCTGGCTGTAGGAAGTCCCACTCTACCTCCATCTCCATCCTATCTGGCATTGATCAGGACCCGGTCACTTCTGCTATTTTTGTTGACTTGGACAAAGCCTTCAGCACTGTTGCCTACCCTATCCTCCTGGACAAGCTTAAGGCAGCAAGGCTGTCTGCCTCCTCAGCTGAGTGATTCCATTCCTATCTTGAGGGCAGGTCTTGAGCTGTCCATATTGGTGACAGCTTATCCCTTTGACTCCCTATCTGCTCTGGCATAACCCAAGGGCCCATCCTTGGCCCTATTCTATTCTCCATATTCCTGAATGACCTTCCTTCTGCCTGCATTCACATGAATGCAGATAATGGCCTCAGGTTCCTCTGTGTTTGACATCATGGCCTGGCTCTAACTGGGCTTCAGCAACATTCAGCACTGGTTCTGGGCAAAATAGCGGCCTCTCAATGCCAAGAAAATGGTCTCCATGACTTTTGGCACTAGGCAGAGCCCCCCAAACCCTTGATTGTGTTGTGATTGGGGTGTTTCCTCCTTTAAATACCTCAGGGTCTGGTTGGATTGTCATCTCAATTTCTCAGTGCATGTGGATGCCATCCACCAGAAGCTTCACCCCAAACTTGGTGTACTTTACAGGAACAAAGCAAGTATCCCACTTCCTGTCTGTAGAGAGACTGTCTTGAAGATGATTCTACCAATCTTTGATTACAATGACATTGTTTACAGCGCTACCCCTAAGTCCACCTTAGCCAGACTGGACCCTCTCTTTCACTCCTTCTGCTGCTTTACCCTGGACTGCCCACAGGAACCTACCGCTGTTCACTGTATTCCTCCCAATCCTTTTATTCCCTTAATGCCAGGCATCTCACTCATTTAAGCTACCTTCATCTCCAAATTCCAGCTTGGTTCTCTCCCCTCATACCTTTCCTCCTCCTCCTCCTCCTCACTCTCCCTCTTTCTACATCCTACTCCCTTCACAACTCTGGTCCTCGCTCTCCCACTCTCCCCCAGTAAAATCCTCTGCTGAACAAGCCTCTGCCTCCTTCCACTTCCCCACACTTTGGGTCTCTTTCCCCCTACCATTCATACTGTTCCTTTTTCTATTTACTCTCCTCTGTGAATTCACTGTTCACTCCCGCAGTTGTCACTGATCCTGGTCTCAGGCTGTAATCGTCCACTCTCCAACTTCTCTCCCCCTCTGCCACTGCTTGTGCCATATAATATAGTTTCCTCTGCTCTTCCCTGCTGAACCCAGTAGGGCCTTGTTTATCCAACAAATTGTTGCCATCTGCACCTTATTGAATTATTGCTCTTCAGATGCTTCTTTTTTTTTTTTTGGTTTATAAGTTTCAATAGCAAAAACTTACAATAAAAAACGACACCCAGAGAGAAACAGGATATGGTACAACATAATAGTCTGCTTACAAAGGCTTACAGTTGACACCCTCCCATGAGGTACAACGCTGGGGGAAGCACCCAGCCAATATCCAAAACAGATTAAAACCCGAAGCTTATCACAGCAATACAGCGATGATAAGGACTCCCTCTACAGTATATATGTAAGCATTAATCACCCGACAGAGAGGCTCTACGGTGGATTGATGGCCTGTTGGAGTGCAGGGGGTGGGTGGCAGTGCTTCCAACCATCCAGTGGGCATTAATCCCGGTGAGCCCGCCACTGGAGGTGATTAATGTGTTTAGGTCATGGGCTTGACACAGGAGTGGCAAGCCTCTATTACAGGTGTCTCTCGATCAGAAAGGTTCACAACAGTCGAAAATGTAGACGGACACATTGCGTTCGTAAGACAGTGTTTATTACAGTTTCAGTTATTTTACTACAGATAACACAACTTAGTTCAGGATCGCAGCGCAGTCAATGATTGCTGTGCTACTGCGATAAGAAATTACATCGAAGCGTACATTTGTTTGTAATCAGAATAAGAGTTCGACTCACTGCTGACATCTGGTCGCTTCCTGTGACGCCGTGCCTGATATGCATATCGTGCGTGCTGGACGGGGGTCGATGCCCACTCCTCGTCTGCACACCATTGGCTCTAGACTCATCATCTACCCACCTAGCTATGCCCTTGACTCCACACAGGCTAAACGTCGCTATGCACCTCTCCATGTCCACTTCTCTTTCCTTTTCACTGTGCACAGCGCTATGCTCTCTCAGTCACATACTGTCGCTTCACAGTTGAGATGTCCGCTATGTGTGACAACAGTGTGTGTATTCTTTCACACACTCACTCTGTCTCTTACCGGTGCAGACTCTGGCCACTGCAGGTACTACACAAGCAGGCTCTAATGGGCTACTAGGAATGTGGACACTTTAGGTACTACACAAGCGGGCTGTACTGGTGGCTTAATCACCGCTCGTTTTCCGTCACATGATGCCTTTGCACCAATCTCCACTCTCCATTTGCCTGCTATCTTTAGAGCCATGTTACAAGTAACAGTAATACCAACTTGCCATAGTGGCATGGTGCCTACAAGTGTCCCACATGTAATAACGTGATAAACAGTTATAGAATGACCATCTTGAGGATAGCTCCCCACCGCCCCTAAACAGCCATCAACAAAATCAGGAGTCGCATAAAAGGTTTCAGGAAGAGAAGGCTCATGCAGAGTTTAAAAGACCACTTTGCAGCAGGATTCCTGAAATGTCCAAACATGAGGATACAGAGTCCACAAGTACCTCGCTTATGTTCCAGTCCAAACATTACCTCAATATTGCTGCGCAAAAGTCCCAGCATAGTAGGAACATTATATAAGTCCAAACTTCGAACTTGAAGCAACGTTAAATTTCAAGAATCTGGACTGCACTCACCCCCTCCTCAGTCAGAAATCAGGAAGCCAGGAAACTCTTTTGCTTTATAAATGTTTTATTCCATATCCAAAAGCGGCAACTTGTTCACATTGCCGCTTTTGGATAGGGAATAAAAAACATTTGGTGAAGCAAAATAGTTTCCTGGCTTTCTGATTTCTGGCTGAGGAGGGGTGAATGCGGTCTGGGTTCTTGAAACTTAACATTGTGTTTACTACACGACCTGCACCCCCACCAGAGTGTTTGCCCGCCCCCCCCCCTTGCTGAACTTGAGGCAACCTCAAAGAAATAAAAGTTCAACTAAGCCAGGTAACCCATTGGAAGCAAAGATACCCGACTTCAGACATGTCCAATACTACAAATAAGCAGACGGGAATGCCAACCAGTCACTCGCCTGCTCCATCCTCTGCATCAGATGAGTCTTCCTCGGGTCTGATCCTTTCCACTTCAATCCTTTGTTGTAACTTCGCAGCTTCTTTAGGGTCATTAAAAAAGATAACTGTGACCGTTCCAAAGGATTTTCAATTTTGCCGGTACAAGGAGCTGGTGCAGAATCTTCAGAGTACGCAGTGAGAATTAAGCAATAATGCATGACAGGGTGTGTGTTGCGCTGGGATAACGTCACACCTTTTGCGCTGTTAATGAGGCTTCGATGGCCGAAAGTACTAACGGCAAGGCGTGACGTCTATCCCAGCACAACATACATCTGGAGTGCATTATTGCTATTATAAAATGGCTCGGCTGTAAAAGAAATGTAGTTTTATTTTCAGTTTTTTTGTTTTTTGTTTTTTAGTTACTGAAAATGCCATGTATCCTTCCACTCAATAAAGTAGTCCCAGACCGGTTTCTATGCTTAAAAGTTTTAATATTAATAACATTTGAACAGTAACAAGAGAATTATGCAGTTTTAATAAATAATGCCGTGGGAATAAATAACAGCATGCAGTTTGTAAATAAATAAATAGAATAACAGTATAAATATGTTTAAAGCTTGCTATTTATAAATACATAAAATAATGCAGTTTGCTTATATTACTTTTACTTTTTTTGATTAAAATAGATTTGGTGCAACAGTTTGAACTTTGAACTGAACAGTCTGAACTTTGAACTAGTAACAGCAGAGAGAAAGAATAACAGCAGAGAGGAAGTTCATTTTAGATTCTGTTTTGAGTGCTTGCTTACTGAAATTATCATGCTGCTCTTGCAGGTCTGTTGCTTTTATTTATTGCAGACATGGAAAACGCACATTGAGTTTCCCGTGGTGATGGTTTGTGTATTTAGGCATTGCTTTGAGGAGAGTGAGGTCGCACTGTACGTGGTTGCTGGTTGGCTCGACATCGAGGTTACACTGCTTGCCTCATTTCCTATGGCTTCGGGTTCGGATCTGTGCTCCGGTGCTTGCTGTAGGATTCCAGGCGCAGTTCTGATGTGGACTTGGCCATCATGAGTGTAGGCATCAGTAATTTGCAGAGGAGTTTTTTAGGTGATCGCTGGTCGGGAAATATCTGTGGAGGTATGTGGTTGCTCTGTTGTTTCGGTGGTGCCAGAGAGCAGGTTGCTCCAAGTGTTTCAGTTTTCAAGTGAAGAGGCCCAGTAACTTTGGAGAGATGTTTCAGCTTGGTGGCCCATGACATACATTATCTGTCGGGCTTGCAGTCCAGCATCGGATAAAATTTGTATGGCAGTAGCGCGGAGACTGTGATTCGTATATGTTTGGGGGAGCGACGCTGCTTTACATATTTTGGGGAGCATTGTAGCTAGGAAATGTATTCCCATTGGTTCCAATGTGAACCATGAAGTTTCCTTGGACCATGGTTTGCTTGGTTTTTTTCTTGGATGGAGGTAGAGACTGGGAGCATTTACGGGGATTTTGCTTAGGTATTTTGTGAAGGCTGCTACTAGGCAATGCGGATGTCCTGGGATGGCAAACATGCAGCCACGTAGGTTGTCTCTGCTTCACTCCAGAATTTTGCCATGATTTTTTGTTTTTTTGTTAAAAGTCATTGTTAGGTAGTCGTGGCCAGTGGAGTCAGTGCATAATTGGAAGGAATCTGGCTTTAGTTTGCGCTGCCCCTCACAACCGTGCCTTGCGAAATGAATTTGAATTTCAAGCCACACACGACGGACTAGGCCTTCTGGTGTTTCAGTAGACAGCATGTCTGAGTTTCTCAGCTGGTCAAGATGGGTGAGTGGTATGGTGGGGTGATGCTTTGTACAATCTTTCCCTTCTTGACGGAGGTTTTTAATGTTGGCAACAAATACGTTGTTGGAGGACTGAAAATCCGGATCGGACATGAGATTTATGTTCCTGCTTACTGGTGATTCATTTAGATATCTGTTTATGCCAGCACGAAGCCCCACATAGCTGCTGATACTGTATGGTTGTCCTGTTGTGGTTCTGACTGAACCATAGAAATAGTGAAGGGTAGTGTTTAAATCAGATGGTGATATTTCCTGGAAGTTAATTTCTATTTTTTTTCAGTCAGCCAGTCCAGGAATATTTTCATAACCCAGGAAGTTGCTCGCTTTGTTGTGGGCTCATTTCATTCTGTCTCAAGTTGGTCCAGGTCTTGAGGTGCTATATCTAGGTGTCTCTTTTTTTTCTTTTTTTTTTACCAGGAATTGTAGTAGGTTTTGGCTGGTTTGATTGCTGCTTTTCAGTTTCAAATAATGCAGTTAGGTCTGCAATGTTACAGATCTCAAAGTTTACTTCTGATAGTTCTGACATTTTTTTATTTCTTCACAGCTGTTCTGAGGTAAAGGTTTTGACAGCTTTCCACAGGCGTAGTGATTTCTTTTTTTTTTTCTTAGGCTCTGTCAGGTTGCCGGGAACTGATCCGTGATGTTGTGCTGTATTATCCTCACACCTTCTGGACACTGCTGGCCAATCAGGTGAGTGGATTTTTTCTTGCCATTTTATAATCAAAATTTGTCTATTGCTTTCCACCGTTGCCACGTTGAATAAGCTAAATCAGGAAATAGGGAGATGTTCGCTTCTCCGTATCGCACATGTCTTTTCTGCCTGGCTAGTGGCAGGATTCTATCTCGAACCCCGATTCCTGTGCATACGACCAACAAAGTTTGTGGCCCTGTGCCTCCCAGTGCAGCTCTACGTGGCATAATTCGGTACGCTTTTTCAATAGCCAGCACTGGATCCTCTTCGGACAGACCTAGTAGTTGTGGCAGCATGGTCTGGACAAAACCCAGTGGATCATCACCTTCCTCTTGTTCCGGGAACCTAATCAAATGAATATTCCACTCCCTCACTTGATTTTCGACTGTGTTCAATCTTTGGTGTAACAATGAATTCTTGGCTATCAGCTTGGAGGTTGTGTCCGCTGATTTAATGGATGTGGCCTCCGCCTTTTGCACACTTTGCTCTTTTCCATCCACACGGGTTTCCAGGGCATTTACTCGCGGAGTCAAGGCATCGAGTTTTTTATTCATGTCCCTTACTGTCTTGATGAGTTGAGCCAGGGTAGTATTCACGGTAACAAGAGAGACCTCCTCTTGTGTGTCATCATTCCCACCCGCGGCTTCAGTGTGCAGATGCAGCCTGGCGTCTCACGACTGGGTTGATTTAGACTATAAAAAGTCTGTAGGGTTTGTAGTATTCTTTGATTTGCCCATCTGCATCTCCACATACACCACACCAGCCATAGGGAGCAAACGAGCTTCAAAATACCAAAAAAGAGAGTTTTTTAAGGTTTTAAAACTCTATTCCTTGGGAGCTCTATAAACAAACATCTGCTCTGCTCTGTTCTGCTACCAAGCCGTGCCCCCGATGCTCTTTCTAATGCAGCTTTAATCACTGTGTTACTACTTAACTGTATAACTTGTAATTTTCATTTTTATGACCTATTTGTTGTAACTTATTGCTGCATTCTTCCCACCCCTGTCCTCCCAGGACACATTTGGATATTAGCTGCTTCAGCTCAGTATGCCTTTCCTGGCAAAACTTTTGGAATAAATAAATAAAATAATAAATTAACATTGTCAGCATTGTATTCCTCATCAGCACGGTGCCACTGATTGAATCTCCTCAGCTCTCCATACTTCAATGTTTTGACTCTGTTCTCTGTATGTTTCCAGAGACTACTGCCTTGTTTGATGTACCATAAATTCATTGTCGGCTCAGTCCCCTTCACAGATATCATCACTGTCTGAGGTTTTAGCCATTCTGACCCTTTATCACGTTTTTTCCCCTTACTCCTCCTGATACCGTAGTTGGGATTTGGTGGGCTGGAACTTGTAGGTACACTTTCCTATATTTGTGGGTCTGACTCTTGTCCCACTGTTTTTGGGAGGGCCTAAGGCTGCAATACTTTCTACACCCTACTCTTTTCCAGTGGATGACTATGTGGGTCATGTTTCCTTCCTGAGCCGCTTGGCACCACCTTTGTCCTTGCCAGTGATTCCAGGGCCGGCGGATTTGTAATGTCCTACCTTTTCTGCCTCAGTCTTGCATGTAAGTGACTCAGTGACTGCCATGGCTGCTCATTTAGATCTGTAGTGCCTCATAGTTTTTGTACTGTGCCCTCTGTCCTGGCCTATGCAACCTTGCTGCCTAGGGTGCCTGCCCTTTTCTTCTCCTCTGCTACCATAGACTTCCATATGGTAGTGGTTTATTTTTCTAATATAGCTTTTTACCCCTCAGGTTGCTGACCACTCTGACCTCACCTCCCTCAGACCAGCAACCACCTTCCCCTGGTTTACCTTCTGCATGGGATCCCCCATGGATCCCCCCCCAAGTAGGGGTCATCCTCCCACACCAGAAATCACATCCAGATAATGCTGAGATGCCCAGGTGATGGTGTGGGTCCAGAGAGGTGTGTAGAATGCCAGCCAGCCTTTGGGTCCCATTTTCCATTTTTTGTCCACCTGTTTGAGCTGAGACAACATGGACAGTGCATGTGTGTGGAGGTGCATATGTGACCCAGAACCTTCAGCTTCCCCCCACCCAGTGATGCATGTGCATCTGTCACGTGACCTTCATCTGGTGGCAGTCAACAGCCAAGGTGGCAAGTGTTCCCGATCTGGGAGAGGAGAGCTGCCTGGTGGCTGCTGCATCCACTCCTGCCCCCACCCCCCTGACCCTTGGCAACCTGAGCTCATTCTTGAACTCAGACTGCTGGTGTGGTGTGAGGTAAAGCGCTCAGCAGTGTCTCAGCCCTCAGTGTCACTGGGCAGGCTCTGGTGGTGGTTTCTGTCTCTGGCTCCTTTTGTGATTGGCTTGCCTGATGGTCCTCCCATGCTTGTTGCCTTGCACATGTAATTTTGCTGCCCATGGGTTGGATGCTGACTATGCCACTGCTCCTTGCCACACTGAATGTTTTTTGCGCTCTCCATGGTTTCCAGGTTCTGCTCACTCATGTCCTGGTTGTCATTCATCCCTGGTTTTACTACCATTCCCAGACTTTTGGTGCTGCCTTACACTTTCTGGCCTCATACCTTTCGGCCTGGAGTTACACTTTCCTTGGGAAGTGGCTAGCCTATGCCCTCCCTGCCTGCCCTTCTTACATGATACTAACCTACAGGCAGGCACGTTTGGTTTTATGCACCAATATGCACATTCTCGTTATGCTCTCCTACAGTCCACCTGTCAGTGTGGCCTGTGTGGTTGTAATTCAGTCCTGTTGTAGCTGGGTACTCTACTGGGTATTTCAGCCTTTTGGGCTTGGTATAGGTCTGTCTCTCTTTCTCCAGTTGTCATGGGGGGAGCGTGGCCTGTGCACCCTGGTCCTGAAGAGTACTTCCCATTGTGAAATGGGTATAAAAAAAAATCCAGTAACCCGATTGGCTGAGGAGCTCTGAACCCAGTGCTGATATCCCAGCACAACAGCACTGGAAAAAGATCTGTTATCTAACTGACCTGCCTACTGTACATTAAGCAGGCACAGCTGCATCATTATGTGAGCATTAAACCATGACAAAGGGGGTTCTACCGGGGAATTAATGCCTGTTTTGAGGGTGCAGGCCGAGTACCTTCAACCACCCAACTAGGCATTAATTCTCCAGTAGAACCCTCCTTTGGAGTGGTTTAATGTGCTTGTAACACGGCAGGCGTTTCCAGAAATAAGCAAATTCATTATTTGTACTGCTAACTTGCAATGCAAAAAAGACACACACACAGTTATTACATTTCTTATCTTTAACAGTAAATTGGTAGTACACATTCTGCTGAATGTAGCCTGTCTTACATGTATTGTGGGTGTAGGAAGGCATTACCTCACAACATTTTGATTTAAATGCATAGTGTTATTATTGCTAAATATACTTTTATAATTTTTACTATCATGGTACATTTTCTCCTAACTTACTGTTTGGACCAGTGCTAAATACTTAAATTTTCACCCCATGTACAACAAAATATAGGTTACACTGCATGATGTGACCATGCTAGAGTACATTTTCATATTTTGTTCCTGCAGTTCACTTGGCAGGTCAACAGATGGCTTTGATTGCCAATAACTGTAATATCATAAGTAGAAACTGAACAATTTTCAACCACTAATTTTATTTGTAACATGGGCAAAATGAGAAGGTGGGAAAGAGGCAAATCAATTGGCTGAACTGGGTCAGCTGGCCCCAGAGCAACACAGCATTATGGCACGATAATGCCGTGATGCCATCGGGAGTGCGCAAACGAATACAGTGAAGTAACGTGGACGACCGCGGGAAATGTCGTGCGCGCCTGGGGAGAAGCAACCACTGTATACATTTCGGAAAGGTTGACCAACAGGTGGTGGTATAAAGACACACTCTGGAGTGGGAAGCAGGCAGTATAGCGGTGCGTTGCAGGGTGCGGGAAGTGTGGCCGTGGGCAGAGAGAGCAAAGATACGGAAAGTGTGCCGTAATGGTCGGAGGGAACGAGGTGACAACTGAGTAGTAGCAGGAGAGTAAAAGGCAGTAGTGGGGACAAAACGCGAGGAACAGGATATATAAGCTCAGCACAAGTCTGGTAATCTCTGAAAAGCGTCACCTATTGGTCGGATATGTAGTGTGTGGAGCAGGCGTCTAATTGAGTTGTAGTGTGCTGAGCAATGTGCAGGGAAACACACAAGATTTAGAAGCTGAAACTGCACTGGTTGCAGTCTAGCAAGCACCCGATGGAAATAGGAATAGTCCGAGGGGAATGGGATAGGAGAAATAGAACATGGGGAAAAAAGTTGTTTAGGAAAAGGGGAAAAAGTGTAGTGGTGTTGGACAAGTGCCACCTGTTGGTCGGAAAGAGGAGCGGACGTGTGCACTGGGAGTTGAGAGAACCGGTCTGTGTCCTCGGGCAGAGTAAACTATGCAGCCAAGAAGCATCTCCCACAATGCAGCAGCCCAGGAATATCACTGGAAAAGGCATGCAGACGAGTAGAACAGCTGAGTGGAAGTGGGCGGTTAGTAGGCATAACATTATTTTATGTGTATGTTGCAGCATAAACCAAAGTCGAATGCGATGTGAGAGCGTAGTATACACTATGTAAGTCGATGTCGGCAGGGGAACCCAGCGATTCGCGGCGCATTTTGGCATAAAGAGAGCTTTAGAAACAGCAGCATATAAGCGAAAAGCAGCAAGGTACAGAAATCCTAGTGGTGATGTGTGTGATAAGAAGCAAAAATATCCACATGACACTTGTATTGCACAAGCCATGTTACACGCGCATTAATCACCGATGAAGGTGGCATCTAATGGGGAGTTAATCCATGGTTGGACCGTTGTACGCCCTCGGCCTCGTGCCACAATGGTCCAACCATGCTTTAACTCCCCATTAGATGCCACCTTCATCGGTGATTAATGCTTACACATATAAGCTTTACATTTACTAATATGGTACTTTTTCTCCTAATTTACTTTCAGGATTGGTGCTACATACTTTGATTTTCGTCTGCATGTATTACAAGATATGGGTTGCACTGCATGATGGGACCATGCTAGGGTACATTTTCATGTTTGTTCCTGCAGTTCCCTTGGCAGGCTAACACATGGCTGAGAAACAATGCTAGCAGCACATCACTGTTTTACAGCCTTCTGTTGGTCTGCCATGGGAACTGCACTTGAACAAAGAATTTCCTCGGGTTCACAAAGAGGAACATGGCATTACATAAGCACTAATCCATGACAGAAGAGAGCTGTACTTGGGGATTAATGCCTGGTTTGGGGGCCGTGAGCGTTTCCAACCACCAGCCAAGCATTAAACCCCTAGTACAGCCCAACTCTGAAGTTGGTTAATGCTCTTGTAACATGGTCACTGCACTAAGCAGTTTTGCTTTATATTACTTGTGAGATATTATAGATATACACCCTTTCATTACTTAAAAATACATGTTTTTGAATAAAAAAAAATGTGTAATACTATTTTCCTCAGAACCATATCTATTCAAATAGTGGTGTTTTTTTGTTTACACTATAACAGGCTTCTGATGGAGACCACAGACAACAGTTACTGTAATGGTTGCTTTATTTTTGATAACTACATGTAGAAAACTATAATTTTGCTCTGTTCTCTGCTTTACTCAAGGTCTCTTAATTGTGCTCTGATAGATTCCTACCTAATCTGCATATTTGGTTTGTGTCGGCGAACGATTATTTGCTCTGCTGTAATCATGCTCACTCGCTGCTGTTCTTTTTATTCTTACAGCATTTGTGCTCTACTACACTGCTGAAAACATGTAAGCCTTACACGCAAATACTTTTATATTATTTATACTTGTAACAATACGTGTCACTTATCTACATTGTGCGAGGTGGAAATACTTGCTCTCCGTGTGCAGGGTGCCTGCGTAATTCCCACATTTCGCTCCTACAGCTACTCTTGCTTTCCTTCCACTCTAGGTGTCTCTCTTTGATTCAACAGTGGCCATCAGGTGGGTGGGTGGGTACAGATACGCATTTATAGAACCACACAGCGCTTTTCTTTGTGTCTTTCATGTTGTACAATAGCCCAAATTTTTGTACATGACTTTTTCGTTGTGTGGCTGTCACGGTAATAGTGCCAGCGGGGATTACTGTCAGATCATTTCTCTACGCGACTATTTTGTTCTGTGGCTGTCACAGGAATAGCACTAGCGGGCATTACTGTCAGATTAATACCCATTGCATATTGCTTAGCTGGTTATTTCCAACTAATTGCTGTGCCCTGTTTCTGCTCTGGTTAATACCCATGTTACAATAGGGATTAATGCCTGGTTGCTCCTTGGTCAGCTGTTGCTACTGCTCCAGTGAAACGTGCTTATTTGTGCCTAACATTTATTGCCATGTTACATGCCTCCATTTACTTTCTTGTACTGAAAAAAGTAACATCTGCCATCTACTGGCCAATCAGCAAAATTCCAGTGGCTCAGATGAGACTACTTTTTTATTTTTCTCTTTTGCCTTTTTTCCTTAATTTTCCTCATTCAAGTTGAAACATTTTTTTTTAAATGATTTCTTTACAAATTCTAATGGATCCATTTCATAATCGCAATGAGGCATTCCAGGGTGTGCACTGTGCTGGATAACAGCCCTTCTCGGGTCATGGAAACACTCAACCTTTGACCTTGTGCTTCAGTCCACTCAAGGCATGCTGTTATCCCTGCAGAAATCACATCCTGTCATGCCTTACTGCTTAATTCCACCACTGCTGCTGACCTTTCTCCATATTCTTTCCTACAGGGCTGGGGCTGCCCTGATATAGGCTCCTCTCCCTTCTCTGGGCTTTCTATACATTGAGTGTTTGTCACTGATCTCCCCAGCTGTTTGCCCAGTGGTTCTTTCTGGTTCCTGTTCCAGTGTCCCTGTGTCTCTGACCTGCATCCTTATCAATATTAATCCTAGCCTTTTATTCCCCAGTCTGGTGCTTTTCGGGCTCATGAACCTATTTTTCCTGTCCTGGATGGGTCCTTCATCCTCTGCTCCTGGAGGTTTTACTGCTGATCTCTGCAGCACTGGCCACCTTGATTCTGATTGTTCCTTCTGGTCCAGTCTGTTTTGGTTGCCACAAATGTGGCCCCTTCCAGTCAGGCCTCCATCTTCCCTCCCTCTGTGGGTGTGTCTTTTTCTCTTTCGTAGGCTACCTGTTACATCCAGACTGTCCAACCCTGCAACATCAAACTTGGCTTATTTGTTGTAGCTCTGCCCCATGTGAGGTCCCACCCATCTCCGATGTTCTCTTGGTTGCTTGGCTGTTGTCCCCTTGGTAACCGTGTTTCTTCTTATGGCCCCATTTCAGAATTTGGTGTGCCTCACTCCCTGGACCCTTCAACTGTCCAATCAGGTGTGCATTGGTCTACCTTTTGTCCCTCTCAGACTCTGGCCTCAGATGCTCTTTCATGCAAATACTGTTCGCGCTTCAGTCTTTTCTGCCTTTCATACCCTCTCTATAAGCATGGCTGTTGCACAGTTGTTAGATGCTTTTGTATCCCCAGTCCATAGACTGGTTATGGTATGGCACCTTCATTTGTTTCTGAGTCCCATAATCGGGCTCTGTTGGACTCTGCTGTCTCTTCTCATGTGCATTTACTTGCTTGAGTGGCACTTTGTCAGGTTGTTACCCCTTGGCTCAGCAAGGGTTTAGAGCTGTAGACAGTGGTTGTCGACCCCCCACCCCCGATCTTTACTGTTCTCTGAGCTAGGGTTTTCACTGTATACCCATCCTTGGTTCCTTCACAAGGTGCTGTCTGCCTTTGCACTGATTCAGGCCTGCAGGGCTGGGGCTTTCCTAATACAGGCTTCATATTTTCTCTGGGCTTTCTATACACTAGGTGTTTGTCACCGGTCTCCCCAGCCATTTGCCTGGCAGGTCTTTCGGGTTCCTGTTCCCGGCAGTACTGTGGATAGGGAGTACCTATAAATCAGTATATGTTTGCACTCTGTACTTACTCATTCCTGCTTATAGAGCAGGGGGAATCTGTTGAAACTAGAGCACCTTCCAATTACCACTAAATACATAAAAAGTAAAAAAAAACTTCATTTAAAAAAAGTGAATTTACAAAATATATATATTTAAAGTTGAACATTTCACTCCTTCAGACTCACTACATGTCCTCTTATAAATGTAAATACTGATTCCAAGGCACCTCTGCACTCCTCAGGAGGGTTGTCTTGTGTGTTCTTAAGCTAAGAGGACTGAACTGAAAATGAGCAGTTTTGACACCCAAAGGACACAAGTGACACTCTTGAAAAGTGTTCACATTTAACACTGTTAACATTTCATAAATGGCTTGATTCAGAAAACATTAATACTTGTAAAAATGGCACATAAAAGAGTTAAAACAATTAAAAAAAAACACTGAAAGTGGAACAATCTGCTTTTTCAAAACTCGCGTGTGAGGACCTCTTTTAGTATTAGTAAATCCCTACACAAGTGAATCTTGTTGCTGATTGGCTAAATGAGTACCAAGGACTTAGATACTTAAAGGAGGTCATTATATGCAGCTCAATCTCAGTGCTAATTGGTTTGGTTTATAATAGGTTTAAATATGCAGTTACTGGGTCTTTGAGGGTTACATGAGTGTATCCCCTGATTTATTGGGATGAGAGGACCGTGATGCAGAGCTGAGTGAAATATCTTATTGTGCTGTAATCTGTCACATCTGAGGATTATGCTTCAGCTGTATGAATCACGGAGGTATAATCCCCTGCATGTGACATCATCATAATTTCCATGGCAACAGAATAGCATCAACCGGACACATTAGCAGGTCCCTGCAACTTAAAATGATTTTCCAGTTTCTTGCTAAACAAAGACAGTCGGCATCGACAGGACTACAGTTTCATAATCTTCATAAACATTTTGAATTTCAGGACATTCCATTCTTAATTTCTAATGATGTTTGCATGAAAACAGCAGCAGTGCGCCTTAGACTTCCTCTGTTCCTGAATGTTTATACTAGCGTTGCTTAGATTCGAATTGAATTCCTCAGATTCTGACCCAATTTTTGGAATCAGAAGTTTAATATCCTAATTCTGCAACTAAAGGCTAAAACATGTTTTTACATAAAAAATACGGATTTAGGATTCCAAATCAATTCAGATTATGAGGTCTTTTTTTGGAATCAGAATAGGAATTGAATTTGGAACTGGTAATTCCTAAAGTCCTACAAAATTCTGTTTTATTGGAATTGGCCATTTCCAAGCATCCCGAGATTATACCTGCCCTGAAATCATAATCCTTTGCTTATGACATTGGAATAATTTCCATGGCAACAGGTTGTAATGTCATAAGTAGGGGATTATGACATCACAGCAGAAATAAGCAACATTAATAGATGGAATATGCAGGAAAGTGCTCCAGTTTTAATGAAAATGTCTTCGGTAATACAAAATGGAATGTCCTGAACTTCAAATTTGGGAGGAATTTTATGTAACTGAGATCTCATGATGCCATTTGTCTTTCCAAGAAAACACAACAAAAATCTCTTAAAATGCTTATTGGCCGAATTGCACAACATACTGTTGCAGCCATAGATACATTCAAATATTTCCAGATGGTTTGCTTTGAAATATATCTAAAAGAGATTCTCTCTGGTGGCCCGCGGTTGTATCGCAGGCTGGCAGGGAATTTCTCAAGAGCTATCACAGAAATATCAGGAAATATCACTCATTATGTTTGCTTGCTCGCATGTGCAAGAAACATAGTGCCATGAACGGAGATTTCGGAGGTGTGTCACCTCCTCCTCCAATTCAGGCAGTGGGCTGGCAGGCGCGGCCTGTAGCCAATGCATTTTGGAGCTGTCTATGTGCCGCTCCAAAATGCAGTGGCATACACAGTTGAAGGGCTGCGGCAGTGAGCAGCGATAAGGAGCTGCTCACGCGCAGCTCCCCCAGCTGCAGGTGTGCGCGTCCCAAGACGCAGACAGCCGACGGGTGCCCAATCCTCTGGCTGAACTATTTGTCTCTCCTCCCAATAGTTGCTGCCACGCTGGGAGCCCACCCAGCATGGCAACTGCTATGTTGCTGACAGGGTGCCCAATCTCCGCCGGCTGAACGCCGCCTCCCCAAAGTCATTGTGCCACGCTGGGAGCCTACCCAGCGTGGCAAATGGTCCGCGTTTTTTTTGCCGGCGGGGTGCCCATCCTCCGTCGGCTGAACGCCTCAGTGCCCTGTGCCACGCTGGAGCCCACCAGTGGAAAGCGGGTCCCGCGGACGTGCTCTTTTTGTTTTTTTTACCCTGTAAACTGTCCCACGGCGTGTCTTCCGAGCCCTCCCACATCCCGCACTCCACCCACTGCGCACTCAGCCTCCCCACACCCCCCCTCACCCCATACTTACCTCTGGACTCCAGCACGACGATCTTCGGTGGACCGGGAACACGTCTGCACTCTTCAAAGCCTACCGCGAACTGAGGAAATGCCGAAATGCCGGTAAGCTGTATAATGGGCTAGATAGGAGGGGTTCAACTTTAGTGCATATCTCGGGCATTTTGGGGAATTTTTGCACCAGATTTTCAACATGGGGTTTTTGTGACCCCTTCTCATGAATGATGTCACTGTCATGGCGTTATTCGGGCTCGAAGGGTGATTTCGCGCAGTGACTGCAAAATCACCATTCAGGACTGAATACCACCATGACAGTGACATCATTCATGAGAAGGGGGCCCAAAACCCTCATGTTGAAAATTTGGTGCCAAAATTCCAAAAAATGACTGTTTAACGAGCGTGCGTTGCGCAGTTCCTACGCAGGCTTGTAAGTTCGCGAAATTTCAATATTTTCACTCCAGATTTTCAACATTGCCATTTCACCACACCGTCTTATGAGTAGTACAGCTGTCATTTTTCACATCTCACCCAAAATGTGTTTCCACCATTGTGGCGCAGAATGGCCTGATGGGATGTCTTGATCAATGTGCAGGACAAATTAGAAAATCATAGTAATACTGTTCATGAGCAGAGGTCTTGAAATGGCTATGTTGAAAATTTGGTGAAAAAATTCCTTAAAATGACTGTTTTACGAGCGTGCGTTGCGCAGTTCCTACGCACGCTCATAGGTTTGCGAATTTTCAATATTTACACTCCAGATTTTCAACATTGCCATTTTTCCACACCTTCTTATGAGCAGTACAGCTGTCATTTTTCACATCTCACCCAAAACATGTTTCCGCCCATGTAGCGCACAATGGCACAGTCATTGTGCGAACTCAGTGTATGGGACATATTAAGAAAATCACAGTGTTACTGTTCATGAGCAGAGATCTTAAAATGGCAATGTTGAAAATTTGGTGACAGAATTCCTAAAAATGACTGTTTTATGAGTGTGCGTTGCACAGTTCCCACGCACGCTCGTAGGTTTGCGAATTTTCAATATTTCCACTCCAGATTTTCAACATTGCCATTTTTCCACACCTCCTTATGAGCAGTACAGCTGTCATTTTTCACATCCTGCCCAAAACGTGTTTCCGCCCATGTAGCGCACAATGGCGCAGTCGGTGTGCAACCTCAATGTATGGGACACATTAACAAAACCACAGTGACACTGTTCATGAGCAGAGGTCTTAAAATGGCTATGTTGAAAACTTGGTGAAAAATGCCTAAAATGACTTTTCTGAGCGTGCTCGTTGCACAGTTCCTATGCATGCTCGCTAGTTTGCAAATTTAATATTTTCACTCTAGATTTTCAACATGTCCATTTTATTAAACTTCTTATGAACAGTACAGCTGCAATTTTTCATATGTCACCCAAAATGTGTTACTCGCACATATGGCGCACAATGGTGCTGTTGGTGTCTGGCAATCTTTAGGACAGATTAAGAAAATCACAGTTACACTGTTCATGAGCAGAGGTCTTAAAATGGCTATGTTGAAAATTTGGTGACAAAAGTCCATAAAATGACTGTGTTACAGTGAGCATTGTGCAGTTTCCACGCATCCTCGTTAGTTCATGGCGTTGTAATATTTCCAGTCAGATTTTCACTAGTGGCATTTTCAACACTTCTTATGAACAGTACAGCTGCCATTTTTCACAACATGGCCAAAGTGTGTTTTCACACTTTCAGTGCAGAGATGCGTGGTCGTTATGGAAATCATTGTTTGGCACAGATAAAGAAAATCACAGTGACACTGTTCATGATCGGAGGCACCAAAATGCCTGAGTTGACAATCTGCTATAAAATATCCCCAACCTACTTATATAACTGGTGTATGCGTTGCACAGTTTCTATGTAACGCTTGGACGCCACCATTTTTAAATATTTTTACTACACATTTGCAACAGCCATTTTACACCTCCCCATGAAAGAGTACAGCTGCCATTTTTTACAGCCTGTTCGGAATATGTTTGCATTTGTGGTGCTAAATCCCGTAGTCACTGTGCATAAGCAGTTTTCGGCTACCACACTGATATTCCCCCTGTTCATGAGGTGGGGTCACAAAACAAACATGTTGAAGATTTGGAGTTAAAATACCAATGAATGCCTGAGGTATTAGACTTTTCAACTAAATCGCCCAACCTTATATAGAATGACAGAAATCAGGGGTTTGACTTGGGATTCTTGCCTGTGATGCTTATACCATTCCACACCCTGCAGTCACTGAGAGGCATCGAGGTATGCCTTGGACTCTTCGTCCCCAAACTTCACCCCATTCTCCTATATTGCACCCATCTCACCATATTTCCTAATGAAATGGGGTGCGCATAAGGGCCAAAGACCCCAAGGAACACGTGACACTTGTCAGTCTCTGCAGAGTGGGGTGTGGTGAAATGGCGTGGCTGTTATGCCTGACGACCCAAATGCACACCCCAATGCCTGTCACTCTCTGCAGGGTGGTGGTGGGGTTGGCTTCAGTTCAGTACTTCACTGTCATTCCTATTACGCAGCTCTGTAACTTCTACACTACCACTGCCAATGCCAGTAAGCAAACATTCGGCATTGACAAATGCTTCTTTTGTAGATAATTTTGTGCTGAACAACTATCATGCTCACAGCACTATGCTATCTTTTTTCGTTTTAAAGTTATGTGCATTTGAATATAGTTAGTACTGGTATTGATGCTGAACATTCTAAATAAGTTCCGGAGTGATTGTGACAAATCTACTATGTGTATAAATCTGTGATGATGAGTCTACTATGTGTGTACATGTAAAATTCTGACTTTATTACATAGTAGCTCAGATTTATCACATTGGATTTATGTCCACGCCTATTGCATAACAGGAAATATCTGGCCATGTCTTTGGCTACAGCTGTAATACCAACAGATTTCAGCATTGGAATGGCACTGTACACACCTACAAAAAGCAGTGTGAAGATGATGGTGAGCTGGTATGATGCATGGCCAAGGATGTTCTTCATCATGGTACGAGAGATGAGGGGCTTATTACGCCCATAAGGCTTGCGCAGGAGGAGGGCCTCAGTTGGGGGCTCTGTTGCTAGGGCCAGGGAAGCGAATGTATCCATGATCAGGTTTACCCACAGCATCTGGACAGCCTTCAGCGGGGAGTCCTGAGGAAAAAAGAGACAAAGTTATCATCACTGGACCTACATGTGTTCAGTTCATTTTTTTTTTTTTTTTTTTTGGTGTCGGGTAGTGGAAGTCAAAAACTTCCATGAGTCCAAGTTTGGAAGCTATTCCCAATTTTTAGAAGTCAAAATATTTCCCAGTTCTCAGATTTTAGGAGTCAGTAGTCCAAAAGAAAGAGCAAGCTTTAGAATTTAATTTACAAATTGCTTCTAAATGCCCCATTTCTTTCCAAAACAAATCAACTATTTTTGACTTACTTCATGCCTGCAAGGTCAGTTGTCATCCAATTTTCTTTTTTAATTTTTTGGAAGATAACAACTTCCTCCTTATTTTGAGAATGCCTGTGTTTATTCCGGCAAATTAAAAACTTCTACACACTGAAGCTCTAAACATACCCCAGACACAGAATTCCTAATGATAGAATGCTCTGCAAGGCTAGGGTTACTGTACTAACAGAAACAGAGAATTGCACAGGTAGAACATTTTTATACTATACTAAAATTCACACTTATGACACATTCTAGTTTGACTAGTACCTCAGCAGTTAAATAACGTATTCAAACAAGATGACTCGTGATTGGAACACTTGCAAATAAATATATGTAGAGATGCAGCAAATTTAAATTTTGCCAGCAAAGTCACGGTGAAGTGGCCGATTTTGCCACGTGAAATAATCTGTGAAATTCTCCCGTTGTAGCCCGTTTTCGCCAAGGTGAAATTTTGCCTGTGGAAGGTGAAATGTTACCTGTGCAAAAACAAAATTTTGCCTCTAAAAGCAAATTTGCCTTGGAAAGCAAATTTCTGCTAAGGTGAAATTTAGCCTTTCCACAGGTGAAATTTACCACCCGCAGGCATACTTTTGCATTTTGCTGCGCGAACAGGTGAAATTGCGGGATTACTCCACGAGCAAATTCTTTTCACTTCGACCACCTCTAAATATATGCCACTCTTACTGAGATCCAAGTGACGTATAAAAATTTAAAATATACAAAACACATCACAATGATTATACAACATAAATATACTGCAGAAAGTTTTGGAATTTAGAACTTTCTCAGTTCAAATGACAATACCACAGCCATCAATTACAGAACCTTTATGGATTCTGTTTAGATCTTTGGAAGGTTTTCCCATCGTGGATGTGAACCCAGATCTCCAGCAAGGTAGTGCTGGTTAGTACCACGGCCACCCTATGATGCTTCTTGCTACTGTCACTGATACCTGCTGGGCTGTTTCCTGATATTTATTTATTTGAATTTTGATAACTGGGTAGGCCCACTGAGACAGCATGCCCCTTTTTCAAAGGTGACCTGGAATTAGTTATGTAAAAGACTACACACGGCAGACAATAATGCACATAAGCAGAAGTGAAATTTTACGCATAGGCGTGAGATTGCACTAGTATACCCAGAAATGAGTTACAAACACTGCACACCAGTAGGGAACAATGCGCAAAATAAACTGTTTACAGAGAACAGCAGTTTGGGAAATCTTGTTTCATCATCCTAATGAAGGCTAATTTGACGGGAAACTAACTTTAAATCCTACATTTTAAGTAGCACACCCAACACTTTTTAACTACTTGTTTGCCCAGAAATACACAGCAGAGATGCAGCTTTTCTTTTCTGGCGAGTGTATATGTTGGGAGGGGGACAGATTCTTTCTCAGTTTTACAACTGAATGGGGAGGTCAAGTGACTTACTTATGGTCACAGAGTGTGCCAGTGGGCTGTGATGAGATTCAAATCCCAGGATCACCTAGTTTGCAATTCAGTGCTATAGTGTATTGATGTGTGTAACCTTTGTAAAAGAGCACTTGTGCTCAAAGGTATTCTCTGAAATTTTAAATAAATAAATAAAAATAAATAAGCACTCTGACTGTCTCTTAGTTTTGTGGACAACTTGGTCATTATCTTTTGTATGGCTATAATGACCACACACATACACATACACATACACACACACACACACACACACACACACACACACACTCTCTCTCTCTCGTTTCTACTCTAGCCCCTGCATGGATTCAATGAATTACCCACTACACCTGAAACATGTCTATGCCCCATGCCTTTCAGCATCAGAGGTTGATGTAAAATCGTTGAAGGCAACTCTGCCTCCGGGCACTCCTTGTCACAACTGACCTGGGTGATGCAGGCTCCGGTGAATGCCACGATCACTGCCACCACATTGACGGTCAGCTGGAACTGCAGAAACTTGGAGATGCTGTCATACACGTTCCTGCCCCACATCACAGCCTTGACAATGCTGGAGAAGTTGTCATCTGTCAGAATGATATCAGAGGCCTCCTTCGCCACATCCGTGCCAGCTAAGCCCTGTGGACAGAATGAAATCATAGACGGGCCATATTCAGAAAAGAGGCTTTTAGTTTAGGACAATGCTCAGTCATTTGAATATAATTAAAGTGATTTCTATAATTTCCTGAAAACATTCTAGATAGCTGTGGACCATGTACAAGTTGATTATTAAAATACTCATCAGCTTAAACTTTTAATTTGATAAGGGCCTTGTTAGTTGAGTGGTGGCTTTGATTTTTTTCAAATCATACATCTAAAATAAATAAAAATTTATTTAAAAACATAGCCCTATACAAGTTTATGAAGCACACCCCTCACTTTTCAGACTATTACAGACTATTACATCACGAAAAATGCAAGCACAGGGGCAGAGCTCATTATTGATAAGTGGAAGCGATTGGGCTCTCGGCTACCTGGAGTGTAAATATGATCCCTTTCTGCCTGAAAACCCTAAAACAGAAAAAGTTTATTTTGTCAGCTAAGAACTCCTGGGGAGGGAAGAGTCATTGCTGTGTTTTTGGGGGGTATTTTGTAAAAGGACACAATAGGATCTCTTTAAGCTAACTGATTCAGAATGGAATGGAACAATGATGCTGTCATAGCTTTGGAGTATGTGTTGACCCCTAGTTGGTGAGCATGTGTAACACAGCAACAAATGTATGCCCAGTGACAACACTGGAATGAACAGAAAACAAAATGATGATATATCTGATAGAATTTCATCTTTTTAAACTCAAGTCCCATTTTTTTTTAAACATAGGTCTTAAACATAATTCATTAAATGTTTATACAGTATGTACAGTTACTGTGTCACTTGAGGGTAAAGGTGTCTTTTTCAGGCCTCTGTGTGCCAGAAATGCTCAGTTTTACTTCACATTTCTGTCACCCAGTGAACTTGTATGGTTATAGGAGTACACACCCATGGGTGCTAAAGGAGCGGGCAGTGGTACTGGCAGCCCCACGGGCCAACCTGTTCAGCAGCTCCCTAGACTCAGGCTTCGTGCCATGAGAGTGGAAAACCGTGGATCTAGTGGCCTAAGAGCAAGGCTAAGAATGAGCTGAGGAACCACAGACCAGTCAGCTTAACACAAACTGATGGAAACCATTTTAAAGGACGGGTTGGTCGAGCAGCTTCTTGAGGCAAACTGGCTTGAAGACAACAGGCAGCATGTGTCCGTGGCAGGTAGGTCATGCCAAATGCACTTGATTCATTTTTTTGAATGGGGTGACAAAGGCGTTGGATAAGGGCCTGGCAGTAGACATATTGTACCCGAATTTCAGCAAGGCATTTGACTCGGTCCTTCATAAAAGACTGATCAAGATGTTGGATGGCCTGAGGTCGGGTTGGATACAAAATGTATAGGTGGGTACCAAACTGGTTAGGAAGGAAAACCCACAGGGTAGTAATATAAACTAAAAAGTAGGCAACTTACATAAGTTACATGTGAAAGAGATCTGGGGGTTCTGATAAACAAGGATCTCAAACATGAGAAACAATGTAGTCGGGTCTCAGTCACAGAAAATGAACTGAATGGTTGCATCAAAAGAACATTTGTAATGTGAACAAAACAGTGTACAATATACTACCCTTACACAGTATAAGGAATGGACAAACGAGCCAATGCCAGAGTTCCAGTAGCAGCACATACAATTTTTTTCAAAAGCACAAGTGCATAGTGCGGTATATGCTTTGCTGCTGGCAAAGGGCTCTGACTCAGCATCCTTTGTGCTGCTACCGGAGGTCTGGTAACAGCACATTTGTCCATTCCTGTTATTTTTAGCCGAGCATGGACGACTCGAGGAGGAATGTCTTTTCTTGTTTGAACTGTTACTTTTATACAGGACCTTTATGAGACCCCATCTGGCTACTGCTCTCCACTGTGGAGCCCCTACCTAAGGTTGGATGTAGCATTCATGGAACGAATATAATGCAGAGCTATAAAAATAATACCTAGACTACATAGCAGGCCATATGAGGGGAGACTAAATGAGTTTGAGCTATTTAATTTAGAGCAAAGAAGGAAAACGGGATATGCTACAGCTATTCAAAATCATGACTGACAAAGTTTAAGAACAGCTACGGTTAGAAATCTAAGACAGGAAATTAAATGTAGGCCACATAACAAACAACTCAAACTAGAATGATCTGTAAACAATAGCAGGATGACGTTCTTATCGGAAAGTACTGGTAAATTATGGAGTAGAGTACCAGAAAAGATTGTGGAGATCAATAATCTTATAAGTTTCAAAAGTGAAATCAATTTAAATTAAACACAAAAATGGGAGATAGACTCAATGGGCGACAACCTCCTTCAATCTTAAAAACCTAGTATGATACCCAGTACCGTGGTGGTGGTGAGGGGGAGCACTCCGAGATGGGTGAAGTTACCAGTGGGGTACCACAGGGTTTCAGTTCTCAGGCTGGTGCTGTTCAAAGGCTACGTGACCGGCCATTTGAGAACAGACTAAATGAGCTGGAATTATTTAGTTTTCAGGAAAGAAGGAAAAGAGGGGGTATGCTACAGAGTCCACTGTGCTGCTACTGGAGGTCAGGTACTAGCACATTTGTCCATTCCTGTTGTGAATTTTGGCTGAGCATGGGCCACTCCAGGAGGAGTGTTTTTTCTTGTTTACATAGAAACACAAAATTTGACAGCAGATAAGGACTGCTTGTCCCATCCAGTCTGCCCATTTCTCCCTACCTACGATTATTACATCTGACAGTGTCCGATATACAGCTCTTTCTCCCTCCCTCCCGCCTTCCTTTTCACTATGATTTCTCTGTACTTATCCCATGCGTTCTTGAACCCCACCACTGTTTTCTCCCCCACCACCTCTGCTGGAAGGCTGTTCCAGGATTCCACCTCTCTTCTTGTGAAGAAGTACTTCCTCACATCTCTCCTGAATTTACCCCCTCCAGCTTCATAGCATGTCCCCTTGTCCTTGAGCACCTTTTCTTCTGAAAAATACTCCCCTCCTATACCTTATTTACCCCTGTGAGGTATTTAAAGGGTACCTAAACAAGCAGTTTTTTAAAACTGCAGACTCCAAAATCTGGCTTTACGATGAGGTAAAGAAAAGGCTGCAGTTTACATTTATGCTAAAACTGTATATATGTAAATAACATAAATACAGTTTCATAGCTTTTGAAAAATGTAAACATCAATCTTTCACTTTCAAAAAACAACCTTGGGTTTTCCCTAAGATGTCTGCCAAGTGTATTAAGTGATGAGTCAAGACAACATCATCAGAGCCAGAGACAGAGACCCACATATATTCCTATAGCGCTAACTAGTTCTTCTTCCCCTCTTTGTTTTGAATTGCTGTACCTGAATGATCAATACCATGTATTAACTCGTGGATTATTTTGATTAGTACATATGTTAGGCTATGATATTGTTCATTTTGTTTACTTTAACTTGCTGAAAATATTTTGTAATCCAGCCAACTTTCTCTTTAGCAAACCACAGTATAGTGCAATACTTCAAATACTTGATGATCTAGTGGTTATATGATGCCCTGAATTTTGTTTTTTGTTAGCCAAAAGAGACACACTAAGCTGAAAGCTTGTTTACAGATGTGGCCTGGGAGCACTAGGAAGTTTAGTGACTTGCTCAGGGTCACACAGCAAAGTACCGGGTTGGTTCAATTCCAAAGCTCATGCTCTCTTGTTAATCCACAAATAAGGCTTTCTTTTTCCACATGTACCCCCTGCACCTAGCCTGCCTTCTGTTGAATGCCCCACCATCTGTACCATGTCCTTAGTATTGCCTGGGGCCGCATATGTGCTTACGGTCTCATAAAGAGAATTATCACAGCTCAGATTGTAATCTTGTACATCAGAGAGTTGTGCACACCTATACCGATATGCATCATCAGCTGGCCATGTTAAAAAATTCCTCCCAAATCACTCTCCAGTCCACTTTCTCAATGTTTGACTTCTGCTCCCACAGTAAACATTGAGTGGATCACCACCCTTCTGCACAGTGAAGGTAGTATGTAAAGTTCCCTTGTTGTGTTTTTTTCCCGCCTCATTTACCAACAACTAGGTCTTCCTGGGGGCCAAGCAATAAAGCATCATGACCCACCAGAAAAACTGCTGTTCATGCCCTCATAAGGGCTGCACGTACAATGGATAACAATATTATTAGCAGGAGAGGCATACTAATGCCTTGAGCAAATCCACCTGACTTCCAGTGTCAGTCTACTCCTTTATCTGTGATCTGCAGAACCCCACAGGACAATTCCCAGCAATTCTTCTCCAGTACTTTTCTGTGCTCTTCTCTACAATGCGAGTTGGCAGGCTACCACCCTTCCAAATCTTGAATGACCTATACATAACTCCCTCAATACTGTCCTAACAAATGTCACCCCCCCCCACCTGAGGGTAATCTCCCTACATTGAATTCAAGTAACAGTTTAGGTGCAGCTCTGCCACTCTGAGTATTTGTCATTGCTGGCTACTCTCATCCACAGTCAGGTAGTGATCACGATGCTGGCAGCCCCACATTTTAGATCTCACAGTGATCTGCTCAACGTCCTCCCTCCTGTCTTCAGCTAACCTGAATATAGCTGTACCCTGCTGGAATGGCCTCTTCAGTCTCTCTCTGGCATTCGTTCCTCTCACCTGCTCCCACACAAAAACTGGTGAGTTCACTACCCTTCCACATCATGAATGTGGTTAGTACAATCTCCCGTGTTATTTTTACATATTAATAATAAACGTGATCTTCTGGTAAGCCACGCTGATAGCAGCATGGCACAAGTGGAAAAATAGGTTTTCCTACTCATATAAGATCTAAGCCACCTATGATTAGGCACTATTAAATGACGTGCATAATGATGTGCACACCCACCATTTAATAGTGGACAATCAAAGGTAGCCTAGATCTTTTAAGGATCGGAAACATAGAAACATAGAATTTGACGGAAGATAAGGACCGCTTGGCCCACCCAGTCTGCCCATTTCCCTACCTACTGGATAAGCTGCAGATCCTAGTTAACCAGCAGCCTACTTCTTCCTACCCCCATCCCCTAGAATGGCCTTATGACTGTCCCATGCATGCTTGAATTCCACCACTGTTTTTGACTCCACAACCTCCTCCGGAAGGCTGTTCCATGCATCCACAACCCTCTCTGTGAAAAAATACTTTCTTAAATTACCTCTGAGCCGCCCCCCCTATATCTTCAAATTGTGCCCTCTTGTTCTCGCACACCTCTTTTTTTGAAAGATGCTACCCTCTTGGACTTTGTTGATTCCCTTGAGGTACTTGAACGTTTCTATCATGTCCCCCCTCTCCCTCCTTTCCTCGAGGCTATACATATTAAGCTCCTTTCGTCTCTCTTCATATGTCTTCCAGTGCAGACCCTGCACCATTTTAGTTGCCCTCCTCTGGACAGCTTCCATCCTGTCTATGTCTTTGCAGAGATTGGGTCTCCAGAACTGCACGCAGCACTCCAGATGGGGTCTCACCAGCTGTCTGTACAGAGGGATAATAACTTCCTGTTTTCTACTGGTGCTGCTACTGGAAAGCCCATCATTCTCCTTGTTTCCTGCTGCTATCAGGCTGACTTACTGGAAAGATATGTTTATATTTGATATGTCAAAAACAAACAACGGGGACTGTACTACTTGCATTCATGATGCAGAAGGGTGATAAGCTCACTGGTTTTCGGTGTGAAGAGGAGGAGTAGTGAAGAATGAATACCAGAGGGCGACTAAGAAGGCCATTCCTGCAAGATACTGCTATATTCAGTGAAGGGGGAACACAGAAGGGGAGACATATGAGCAGATCACTGTGAGAAATAAGATGTGGGGCTGCCAGCACCATAATCACTATCTGACCCCATTGTCCTGGCCAACATTCCCCTTCCCATAAAACCAGTTCATGCAATTGTCCAAGGCTGTGTGTGGGTATTAATGTGTGAAATGGCTGCTACTACACGTTCAGTCACATCACTGCCAGTCTAGTATTGCATGCAAAGCACTTTGGGATACAATATGTATAAAAAACACTACATAAATGCTGATTCTTATTATTATTATTATTTTCCCATGGAAAAAGAAGACAAGACAAGCATATATTTGATTTTCAAGAAAGTATGAACTCTAACATTGGGCTGCACAAGAACTTTGCTACAGAAAAGTGGTGGATCTGGGGGGGTGGTGAAGGGTGTGGCTGAACCCCCCCCCCACATTGTAACGTACTTGCTTGCTGCTGTTGCATTTCACTTTGTTGAAGAAGTCTGATTTATTGATTGTACAAATGTTTACATTCAAACTATGGACTACATTTGTAGGTTCTGTCAATAACTTACTAGAAAAGAATAATAGCAGAAAATATTAAGGTTTAATAAAAATGTTAAAAAGTGCGTAATAAGTATGCACAGCACCCCCACTGTAGTATCCTGAATCTGCCATAACCACTAGACCACCAGGTCATTCAAGATTTGTATTGCACTATGGTTTGCCACAGAGACAGTCAGTTGGATTAAAACACAATTTCAGCATGATAAAGTAAACAAAATGAACAGACCCATAGCCTAACATGTGTATTATACAAAATAATACACATGCTTTTGATCATTTGGGTGAAACAATTCTATACAAAGGGAAAAAAAAACTAGTTAGCACTACAGAGAGCCATATATCTCTGACTGTGGTGCCAATTATGTCATCACATAACACATTTGGCGGCCATTTTTGGAAGCAGTAAGGCAGTTTTTTTTTAATTGGAAGACTGATTTTACAATTTTCAATGCTCTGGAACCACATTTAGGTAAATTATATAAATGTATGTAACCCCGCCTACAAATGGGGGTTCCTAAAAAGCCTCCTAGGAGCTTGACTAAGTGTTACCCTACCTGCTGGCGTTTGGCGTTTAAGCCGCTAGAATGGCACTGTGAGTGCTGGTAGAGCCTCCACATACTGTCTCTTTAAGAGCCGTCTGCTTGCAGACACAGACATAATTAATGCTTTTCCAGGGGGGGCTGGTGTTTCCCTGCTCGAATCCTGCTTGAACTGCAAGGCAATCGCTTCATTTTACTGTCGATGAAGGCGCAATGGGAGCCCCTCTGAAAGATATACCTGTTTCCCTGTAAACATTTAAGGCATTAATAATATTGTAGTTTGTCTAACCTGCTTTTGTTACAGCTGGGACTCTGTGTGTGTTTCCCCTCCATTTTGAATCTAAACTGCTGTGCTGGGCCAATGGAATAAGGGAAGCTATAAAATGGAGACTGTTTGGACCAACCTGAATTCAGAATCTCCTGGGAGCCCACTTACAATGGAAAGGTATAGCTAGTAATTCTGGGAAGTGAAGTTCTGGACCTTGGCGTCCTTTTGCACCAACTGAGAGAGCTTTGGAGTGATTGACAGCTGAGTCCACCAACTGGACCAGGTGGCACCCAAAGAGAATGTTCTGCCCTGCGACTGGGAGAGCAGATCAGTTGTAACTGTGAGGAGAGAAGGAGCTCTGTGCTTCTGCGTTGCATAGTTTCACGCGTGAAGTGCATGAGAGGCCCTGCAGTCGGTTGGTGGCCGTTGCAAGCTTGAATCAGACTGAATCCGAGTTGTCTGCAAGGAAGGAAGGCTGAAAAGTGGAAACCAGGCTCACCCTGTAGAAGACTAGAGAAATTGCTGAAGTGCGCTCAGTCTGTCAGGAACTGAAGCTGCTGTGTGAACTCCCGGGTATTTGCAGTAAGTGCGATCGGGACCTAGGAGCAGCTGCCTGATATAGTGATCTCCTTTACATATAAATGTGTTGAATGCTTGTGGAGAATAGCTATTCTGGTTCTCTTGTCACTGTGTGGTGTAAACTGAAAGCTGAACTGAGTGTAATCGGACTCAATCTGTCTACTAGTCAAAGCAGTTGGGCCTGGCCCATAGGGTCTCATCTCCCTGCCTTGTCTGTCTGGCAATCCAGAACAGCCATCTGCATCAGGTTCTCAGCTTGGGGTAGTGTGAGTACAAATCAGGGCATTCCCCTGCGACCTGTTAACAATCACCAGTGTTTCACCTGATTTTCTTTATTTCATTTCCTCAAGGACTGAGCCATCCGGCTCCAGATTACAGTGGGGTGTTGTGCATAATTTTTCCTACAGGGCCCTATCCTTCTGCACCTGCTGGCCAACCCCGGGTAACGGACCTGGCTAGCCCCCCCCTCCAACCTGGGTACCCAGATTGTGACTTTTAAGACCCTGCATGAGTGCACAGTACTGTGATTTAATTCTGCCAATCAGCTTGATCTTCCCCTCCCGTGTTCCACTCCCCTTAAATAAAACAGATTTGGTGTTATTGACTTTAAACTGTCTGAAGTGTCAGTACCTATACAGCAAGCATTGCATTAGTTTGTGTATGTTGATCAACCTTATTTTACAGGGGGTCCTCCGAGACGAACTCCAGAATCGGTCTCGAGGGTAAGTGGTACCTTATGGTTGAACTGTGTGGACATGTGGGGTATGGGTACTGTAATTCTTGTGTATTGTGTGGATCATTAGAGGGATTAGAAGGGGTTCTCAGTGTCCCAGAGGGCTGTGACCAAACTCAACCAACCAATACAAACCCTGACCTCTGGGTGGAGGCACCTGCCCTAGAACCTAGGCCCCTCAACCTGTTGGTAGTCCAGCAGGCAGGGGTAGTAGCCCTTGGAATAGTGCCACCTGGGGGTTACATCTTGGAGGCACCGCTGGGATTAGCATCCTCTAGTGGCCACATGAAGGAATTACCCCATTATGTGTAACTTAAAGGAAAAAATGGAGCTGAGTACCACGCCCAACTTAAAACTTGACCCCCTTAAGTTGATGGTGCACAAATTGATGGGGTGGTGCGAAGCTGAGGAAATGGACTCCCAAAAGGCTGTTCTACTGCTGGATGTCCTCTTGGGCATCAAAAATGCTGACATTGTATCCACTGTAGAACATGTTAAGTGCATGGGCAAAGTGGAAGTAAAGGGGTCATATGCTGACTTGCTTGAACAAACCCTGCAAGTGCTACTTTCATGCAGTATCCTGATAGACCCTGAAAAGGTGCCCCCTGTGATTTTGCCCGAAGGTGCCCAGAAGGGATGGAAGGTTATTCAAGTATGTAGTAGTCTGGCCACCCCGGGTGGGTCCTCTAGTACCAATAGCTTTAAAGAAAAACTGCTTAAACTGTTAGCCTCAGAAAGGAGAATGGCTCAGGAACTGGTAAAGGTATTAGACCTCTCAGACGACCACTCCCCCCGCCTTCCCCACGTACATATCCTGGGTCCCCCAAGAGTTCCATACTAGCCACCTCCCCAAGGTAATTCCCCTCATTCAACTGGATTCATATAGGAGGTTATGACTTTTCTCCAGTACTGTCCCAGTGTCTTCGGGGGAAGATGATTTGGAGACCTGGATGGACTATTCTACCCCTTTGGTACAAGAGTGGCAGTGTTCCGAGGGGGAAAACAGGAAGCGGTTGATGGAAAGTTTGAGGGGTCCTGCCCTGGAAGCCATTCGATTCCTACGGGCCACTAGTCAAAGGCCACTGCAGCAGAATACCTTTCTGCCTTAGAGGGAGTATTTGGCAGCACAGAAACCGAAGATGATCTATTATGGAAGTTCAAGTCAGCTAAACAGTGGAGGAATGAGAAATTGTCTGCTTTTGTTACCAGGATAGAAAGGGCTTTGCAGAAGGCCCACCGAAAAGGGGGAGTACCTGCCCAAGCATTAAACCAGGTCAGATTAGACCACATATTGAAGTCAGCAAGATTTTCGAGCATAATATTACTGAAGCTCAAATTGCAAGACAGAAGGGCCAGCCCTCCTGAGTATTGCCACATGATGAGAGAGATCCATGAGATTTAAACTGATGAAGAGGGCTGGTAACCCTATGCTGGGGCTGTGAACCCTTGTCAGACCCCTGAAAAGAGTGAGCCAGATGAGGCTCAACAGATGAGAAGTTTGATTAAGGAACTGATTGAGACATACCGAGAACCAGATCTGCATCAGGCTCCCCCTGAGCCTAAAAGTGGAGTGGAAGTGCATGTTGTTTCCCCTGAGACCCAGATTGAGGGTAACTTGAGAGCAGAACTAAGGGACTTAAGAGAGATGGTGGGGAGCTGCAAAGGGCTGCCCTCACCCCCAATGGAGGTGGAGATCCAGATGCCCAATGGTATAAGCCCCCAGTTCAAGAAGAGCCCTGCAAGGCCCTAGAGATGCCCCAACAGATAAGAGATCCCCCTCTCTCCAAGGACAATACAGACATTAAGTTCTGCTACCGTTGTGGAGAGGATGGACATTTTCAATCTGCTTGTCGCCTGCTAGAGAACTTGAGAAAAGTTACCAACAGGTTAGTGGCCTGGCATCGCAAAACCTATGCTCAGTCACCAGGGGGAGCCACCCAGAAAAGTTTTGCCACCAGGGCCAATGCCCGATCGACATCCCGATCAATGCCACCGGAATGGTCCGAAGTGGTGGGTCCCTCCATGGAGACTACTGTGAAAGTGAATGGAGTACCCACCAGAGCTGTGTTAGACAGTGGCTCCCAAGAGACAATTATGTTCCAGGACTGGTATCAGAAGCACTTGTCTAACGTACCCCTGCAACCATTGGAAGGACTACATGTTTGGGGCTTGAGTGAAAAGGCCTACCCCTACTCTGGCTATATTCGAATTTGGTTGTCCTTCCCACCTCTGTGGCTGGAGTGGCCAAGCAAGTGGAGACCTTGGCCTTAGTTTGTCCCCCTACCGGACTGTATGATGGGGTCCCGTTGCTGATTAGAACTAATGCACATATGTTTGGGTGGCTGGCACAGTTGTGTTATGAAAAACAGGAGTCCTGGACTGGTAGAGCTCTAAGAATTCTGGCTTTGATTCACAGGGCCTATGATGCCCAGAAGGATGCTGACAGAATGGAACCAGAGGAACCGGTTGGGGTTGTCTGGAAAAAGGATCCTGAGTCTCTGATTTGGGCACCAAATGCCCAATGTATCCTACAAGGACAGGTTCATATAAAAAAGGATGTCAAGAATAAAATATTAATGCTGGATGCACCAGGAGAGGGAAAATTGCCCAAGGGGCTGCTGGTCAAGCCAAGTATCCTGCCTGCTAGAGCCCATGCTTTTGCCAGAAGAGTAATGGTTCAAGTTCATAATGTGTCTGACAGGAAGATTCGAGTAAACAGAGGTTGCACCCTGGCTAATGTGCATTGTGCAGATACTGCCGTGCTACCCAGTAACAAGAGTTTGGGAAGAAGTGACAGAGTAACGCCTGACTTGTTTGATTTCGGTGACTCCCCGGTGCCAGCTGAATGGAAAGTGAGAGTCAGTGAGAAGCTTGCCCAGAAGGACCAGGTGTTTTCTTTAAAGGAGTGGGACATAGGCTGCATACAAGGGGCTGAGCACCATATCCGGCTGCATGATGATAGGCCATTTCATGAGAGATCTCGACGCCTGGCACCTGCTAACATAGACGATGTGAGGGACGACATCTGCAAGAGATGCTAGCTGCTGGTGTAATACAAGAATCCAGAAGCCCATATGCTTCCCCCATTGTGGTAGTGAGGAAAAATAATGGGACAGTAAGGATGTGTGTAGATTATTGCACCTTGAACCGGCAGACTACCCCTGATCAGTATACAATGCCATGCATTCATAGAAACATAGAAACATAGAAACATAGAAGTTGACGGCAGATAAGGACCGCAAGGCCCATCCAGTCTGCCCATTTCTTTTTCTACCTTATAAATGTGCCATCGGCCTTTGCTCTGTCAGTGACCTATCTATTCATAGTCATTTGTATTGCTCCCTTATGCCTATCCCATGCCTGTTTGAAGCCCTGCACTGTATTCATAGCCACCACTTCTTGTGGTAAGCCATTCCATGCATCTACCACCCTTTCTGTGAAAAAGAATTTCCTCATTTCCCCTTAATCGCCTCCCTCTAATCTCATGCTGTGTCCTCTTGTCCTGCTATTTTTCTTATATTTAAACATGTTAGACTCTTTCACCTTGTTTATGCCCTTAAGTGTTTAAATGTCTCGATCATATCACCTCTCTCCTCCTTTGCTCAAGGGTATACATATTGAGCTCCGTTAATCTGTCCTCATATGTCTTCTGATGCAGTCCCTGCACCATTTTGGTTGCCCTTCTCTGGACTGCCTCAATTTGGTTAATGTCCTTGTGAAGGTGTGGCTCCAATACTGCACGCAGTACTCCAGATGGGGCCTAACCAATGTCTTGTACAGAGGATTATTACCTCCTCTTACGACTTGTGATACCCTACTAATACACCCTAACACCCCCTAGCCTTACCTACTGCTTTAGAGGTCTGCTTGGATGATTTTAGGTCATCAGTGATGATGATGCCCAAGTCTCTTTCTTCCTTTGTGACTGCTAGCAACTCCCTCCCAGCCTATAAGTGGCTTCAGGGTTTCTCTTCCCTATGTGCATGATTTTGCACTTCTTTGCATTAAATCCCAGTTGCCACTCTTCTGACCATTCTGCTAGTTTATCCAGATCTCTTCTCATTCTGCCCACCCATCTGGATCATCTACTCTGTTGCAGATCTTGGTGTCATCTGCAAACAGACAAGCCTTACCCTCTAGTCCATCTGCGAGGTCACTAATGAAGATGTTGAATAGACTGGCCCCAGGACTGATCCCTGAGGTACCCCACTTGTGACTTGCATCTCTTCTGACTGTATACCATTTACCACCACTCTCTGTTTTCTGCCAGTCAACCAGTTTGCCACCCAGTTGACCAACTTCTGACCCACCCGAGCCTACCTAGCTTATTTATCAATCTTCTATGTGGAACAGTGTCAAAAGCTTTGCTGAAGTCAAGGTAGCGACATCAACTGCCCCCTTGGTCCACCACTCTGGTTACCCAGTCAAAGAAATCTATGAGATTAGTTTGACAGGACCTTCCTTTGTAAACCCATGCTGTCTTGGATCCTGTGCCCTATGGATTCCAGGTGTTGCACTATCCTTTCCTAAGGAGTGCCTCCATAATCTGCCCACTACTGAGGTAAGACTGACCGGTCTGTAGTTCCCCGCCTCCTCCCTGCTACCACTCTTCTGGAGTGGGATCACATGAGCCCTTCTCCAGTCTTCTGGGACCTCTCCTGTGCTCAGAGACTCACTAAACAATTCTGCTAACGGCTCTGCTAGTTCCTCCTTTAGCTCCTTAAGTACCCTGGGATGTATGCCATCAGGTCCCATTGCCTTATCCACCCTGAGCTTAGCAAGCTCTTGTAGGACCCTTTCTTTTGTGAAGGGGTAGTGCTCACCTCCCTCCCCTGTGTCCATGATGCTGAGCTGTGGGCCCTGCCCTACCTTCTCTTCAGTAAATACTGAGCAAAAGTATCTATTTTAGGATAGATGCCTTTACAGGGTCCTCCTCCTCACATGCTCCCTTTTCTCCATTAAACAGCAATACCCCTCTGGACTTTCTCCTTTCACTAATGTATCTATAGAAAGTCTTGTCACCTTCTTTACTGTTCGTGCTAGTGTTTCCTCAGTTTGGGACTTTGCCTGCCTTACTGCCTTACCTGCTCCCTTAGGGCAGTTTGTATGCCTCCCTATCTTCATCCCGCTGTGTTCCCTTATATTTTCTGAAGGCCAGCCTTTGGCTCTGACCTTTTCTGCTACTGTATTTGAGAACCAAAGTGGTTTCTTCTTCTTTGCACTTCCTTTTCTGTCTAACACAATGGGATGTTGCTTCAAGTATTGTATCCTTAATGCTTGCCCACTTTGCCTGTACCTCCTCACCTGTGTTTCTTTTGCCAGGGCTAGCTTAACTCTGTTGGCCATCTTATCAAAGTCAGCTCCTCTGAAGTCCCATATTTTTGCTTTGGAATGGGATGATTTAGATGTAGTAGCCAAATTAAACCATACCATGTGATGGTCACTGGCCCCAGGTGACCTTCTACCTGGAGATCTGTGATCCCTTCTTTGTTAGTCAGTACTAGATCTAGGATAGCCCTGTCTCTTGTGGGTTGCTGTACCAGTTGTTTGAGGCCCTCCCCCTGCAGGGAATCCACTATGAGTCTAGTTCTGGCAGATGTTCCTGCTGGTATTGACCAATCTGTATCTGGCATGTTGAAGTCTCCCATTATCAGAACCTCCCCTTTAGCATGCAAGATGCATTGGACTGCCTGAATGGCAGCAAGTGGTTTTCTGTGCTGGATCTTTGCAGCGGGTACTACCAGATCCCGATGGCCCCGGCAGACCATAAGAAGACAGCCTTTATCTGCCCGCTGGATTTCTATGAGTTCATGAGAATGCCTCAAGGGATTTCTGGTGCCCCAGCCACTTTTCAATGACCGATGGAGCGTGCAGTGGGGGACATGAATCTATTAGAGTGCCTGGTGTATTTGGATGATGTTATTGTGTTTGGCAGCTCACTGGAGGAACATGAGGGCAGATTGTTCAAGGTGTTGGACCAACTGGAAGACTTTGGCCTGAAGTTGTCCATTGATAAGTGTCAATTCTTCCAAACATCCGTAAAGTATGTGGGACACATAATTTCCACTGAAGGGATAGAGACAGACCCAAGTTAAGTTTGAGGCCCTGACCACCTGGCCACAGCCCCACAATCTAAAAGAACTGCAACGATTCCTGGGTTTCTGTGGTTACTATCGGCACTTCATCAAGGACTATTCAAGAGTGATCCGCCCTTTACTTAATCTTATTGAAGGGTACCCTCCAGCCCACAAAAAATACCAAAAGTCAACATCCCCTGAGACAGAGTGTATTTCCATCCAAATTAAGTATTTGGGGCCCGCTGGACACCTGATTGTGAGACTGCTATTCATGAGATTATCTATCAACTTACCCACGCTCCTGTATTGGCCTATGTAGATCCAACAAAACCTTCTGTCCTTCACACTGATGCTAGCTTGCAAGGGTTGGGGGCTGTGTTGTACCAGGAACATGAGAATGGTCTGAGACCCGTGGCTTTTGCCAGCAGAAGCCTCACCCCTTCCGAAAAGAACTATCTGGTACACAATTTAGAATTTCTAGCTCTGAAGTGGGCCATTGTGGACCAATTCCACGAATATTTGTATGGGGCTAAGATACTGGTAAAAACTGACAACAATCCCTTGACTTATGTTCAAACTTCAGCTAAGCTGGACGCCACTGGCCACAGGTGGCTCTCTGCATCATCCACATACAATTATGCTGTCGAGTACAGAGCCGGCCTGAACTACACAGATGCTGATGCTCTCTCCCGGAGGCCTGATCCTTGAAATGACTGGGTCTGACTGTCAGAACCTGATATTCGAGCACTCTGCCAGAAGTTTGACCGAGAGGAGCCAGCGGCCCCTGACCCAGTGAACTGTTTGGTGGATTTTTTGGGGCCCTCTGAGAATTGCATACCTGCTGCTTATTGCCACTTCTCTGCCTTAGACATTGGTGCTTTGCCTCAATTCGACAATGACAGTATTAAGTGGGCTCAATCCCGAGATCCCATGATCAAATCAGCTTTAGAAGCCTTCCACTCAGGAAAAGATGTGTCCAAATTACGGTCCACTGACTTGAGAACTGCACTGTTATACAAGGAAGGTCCTAAGTTGAAACTGATCAATAGACAGTTATATAGAGAAACAGTAGACAGAGGGGGACAAATAGACAAGCAACAGCTAGTTTTTCCCACTGCCTTTTGAGACTTGGTGCTGAGATCCCTACATAACCACATGGGACACCTTGGTGTAGACAGAACACTTGACTTGGTAAGATCCAGATTTTATTGGCCTAAAATGGGAGCTGATGTCGAACAACACATTAGAACTCGTAGTCACTGCTTACAGAGGAAAGCTTTGCAACAGAGGGCTACCCCTCTTGTTAACATCACCACCAGCGCCCCCATGGAACTGGTCTGTATTGACTTTCTGAGTTTGGAGCCAGATCAAAGAAATATCAGTAATGTGCTGGTGGTCACTGACCATTTCACAAGATATGCCCAAGCTTTTCCCACCAGGGACCAGAAGGCCTCAACTGTGGCCAAAGTGCTTATAAAAAACTTCTTTGTTCACTATGGGGCACCACAAAGAATCCATTCTGATCAAGGAAGGGATTTTGAGAGTCGCCTGATCAAAGAGATGCTTTCTCTGTGGGGAGTATGAAAGTCCAGAACCACCCCTTACTACCCCCAAGGGGACCCACAGCCTGAACGTTTCAACCGGACTCTGCTAGATATGCTGGGCACCCTCCACCCTAAGGACAAGTCTAGATGGAGCCAACAAATCAGCACCTTGGTACATGCCTACAACTGCACCAAAAGTGATGCCACTGGGTTCCCCCCTACCATCTGATGTTTGGAAGAGAAGCTTGACTGCCGGTAGATGTATGTTTTGGAGTTTCCCCTGATGGGGTTCGAGCTGATAATCATTTACAATATGTGCAAAAGTTAAAGGCCCAATTAAATCATACGTATCAATTGGCTCAAACCATGGCTGCCAAAAGAAATCTGGCCAACAAGGAAAGGTATGACAAAAAAGTGAAAGCACTGGAACTCCAGGAGGGGGATCAGGTGTTGCTAAGAAATCTAGGACTGCATCGCAAGCATAAGATTGCTGATAGGTGGCACCATCTCCCCCACATCATGGTGGGCAAACTAGATGATCTGCCTATATACGAAGTAAGACCTGAAAATAATTTGAAAGAAGTGAAAATCATGCATAGAAATCATTTACTGCCCATTGGCCAAATCTTGATTGAGTCTGAGCCCCCAGAAAATGCTCCCTCTGGACCAGTGACTAGAGCTGCTGCAAAGCGAAAACAAAGAAAGTCTGCCCCTACCAGTGTTGAGTTACAGTGTTCCCCACCAATAGCCCCAGTTGAACCGGACTGTCAGCCCATGTCAGAGGAGAGTGAGTGTGGCCTTGAATACTACTCTTCTTACAAACTAAGTCAATTGTTTCGGGGCAACCCCCTAGTCAATTCTGGAGATGAAGCTGGGCCTTCGGGACTGTCTAAGCTCCCAGCTTTGTCCCTGGAGCCAATGCTCCCCGAAAGTGAGGTGCCAAGTTTTGAGTTGGATAACCTAGAATCACTGTGCATGGTGGAATTGTATAAGCTGCCAGAGGAGGAGAATGTTGAACTGGAACAGACTGGTGATATACCAGAACAAGAGGAATATTCTGAGTGCCCAGATGAGTCACTGGCAGTGTCACAAAACTCTCCCTGTGAACTAAGTGTTGTGAACTCTGAGATTGCCACTCCTGGAGCTTAACGTGCTCCAAGTTCTAGCCCCTCTACCCCAATGAAAGTTCCCCAGATGAGTGAAGACACTGCTGAAAGCGGGGATCAAAGCACAGAGACTGTCATGGTTCCCCCTAGAAGGACTGGTCGAGCTGTGAAGCCTGTGGTACGTTTAAGCTATGAGTCCCTTGGCAGACCCATGGACCTATCTCTTAATGTGGTCCATAAGGGAGTGTATGTGACCCTGAGTTCATTGCCCAAACTAAGCCTGGGAGATAATTCCAGATTACTTGTCTTGCCCTCTGAGTATGGTGCCCCTGCCCCGTCCAGCCCCAAGGTAGCTGATAGGGAAGAGCCCCCTCTTTTCAAGTTTCATGTGCAGGAAGTGGTGACCTGATGCTGAAATGTTAGTGTATATGTAAAGTGGTAACCTGTAGTAAGTTGTGAAATACGGAATAACTGCATATGACCAAGAGTTAATATGTGATGTGATTTAAAGGATGCAAATCTAACTGTTAGTGATGTAAATATATTTAGTGGTTGCTTTAAAATGTTATAAGGGTATCTACTTGACGCGGACGCCAAGTTCTTTTCAGGCCAGGAAGGGTGTAAACCCCTACAAATGGGGGTTCCTAAAAAGCCTCCTAGGAGCTTGACTAAGTGTTACCCTGCCTGCTGGCATTTAACGTTTAAGCCGCTAGAATGGCACTGTGAGTGCTGGTAGAGCCTTCACATACTGTCTCTTTAAGAGCTGTCTGCTTGCAGACATAATTAATGCTTTTCCAGAGGGGCTGGTGTTTCCCTGCTCGAATCCCACCTGAACTGCTGGGTAATTGCTTCATTTTATGGTCAATGAAGGTGCAAAGGGAGCCCCTCTGAAAGATATACCAGTTTCCCTGTAAACATTTAAGGCATTAGTAATATTGTAGTTTGTCTAACCTGCTTTTGTTACAGTTGGGACTCTGTGTGTGTTGCCCCTCCATTTTGGACCTAAACTGCTGTGCTGGGCCAATGGAATAAGGGGTGCTATAAAATGGAGACTGTTTGGATCAACCAGAATTCAGACTCTCCTGGGAGCCAGCTTACAATGAGAATGTATAGCTAGTAAATCTGGGAAGTAAAGTTCTGGACCTTAGTGCCTTTTTGCAGCAACTGAGAGAGCTTTGGAGTGATTGACAGCTGAGTCCACCAACTGGACCGGGTGGCGCCCGGAGTTATGTTCTGCCCTGCGACTGGGAGAGCAGATCAGTTGTAACTGTGAGGAGAGAAGGAGCTCTGTGCTTCTGTGTTGTATAGTTTCACACGGGAAGCACGTGAGAGGCCCTGCAGTCGGTTGGTGGCTGTTGCAAGCTTGAATCAGACTGAATCCAAGTTGTCTGAAAGGAAGGAAGGCTGAAAAGTGGAAACCAGGCTCACCCTGTAGAAAACTGGAGAAATTGCTGAATCGCACTCGGTCTGTCAGGAACTGAAGCTGCTGTGTGAACTCCCGGGTATTTGCAGTAAGTGCGATCGGGACCTAGGAGCAGCTGCCTGGTATAGTAATCTCCTTTACATATAGATGTGTTGAATGCTTGTGGAGAATAGCTATTCTGGTTCTCTTGCCACTGTGCGGTGTAAGCTGAAAGCTGAACTGAGTGTAATCAGATTCAATCCGTCTGCTAGTCAAAGCAGTTGGGCCTGGCCCATAGGATCTCATCTCCCTGCCTTGCCTGTCTGGCAATCCAGAACAGCCATCTGCATCAAGTTCTCAGCTTGTGGTAGTGTGAGTACAAATCAGGGCATTCCCCTGCGACCTGTTAACAATCACCAGTGTTTCATCTGATTTTCTTTATTTCATTTCCTCAAGCACTGAGCCATCTGGCTCCAGATTACAATTGGGTGTTGTGCATAATTTTTCCTACAGGGCCCTATCCATCTGCACCTGCCAGCCAACCCCGGGCAATGGACCTGGCTAGCCCCCCAACCTGGGTACCCAGTGTGTGACTTTTAAGACCCTGTATGAGTGCACAGTACTGTGATTTAATTCTGCCAATCAGCTTGATCTTCCCCTCCCATGTTCCACTCCCCTTAAATAAAACAGATTTGATGTTATTGACTTTAAACTGTCTGAAGTGTCAGTACCTATATAGCAAGCATTGCATTAGTTTGTGTATGTTGATCAACCTTATTTTACAGAGGGTCCTCCGAGACGAACTTCAGAATCGATCTCGAGGGTAAGTAGTACCTTATGGTTGAACCGTGTGGACATGTGGGATATTGGTACTGTAATTTCTGTGTATTGTGTGGATCATTAGAGGGATTAGAAGGGGGTCTCAGTGTCTCAGAGGGCTGTGACCAAACTCAACCAGCCAATACAAACCCTGACCTCTGGGTGGAGGCACTTGCCCTAGAACCTAGGCCCCTCAACCTGTTGGTAGTCCAGCAGGCAGGGGTAGTAGCCCTTGGGATAGCGCCACCTGGGGGTTACATGTAGTTTTAGCATTAATGAATACAGCAGCCTTTCCTTTAGTCACCTACGGAGTCCAATTTTTGAATGGTTTGTTGTCAAAATGTTGTTTAGGTATCCTTTAAAGGTCTATCATATCTCCCCTGTTCCTCCACTGTTCCAGGGTATACATATTGAGATCCTTTAGTCTCTCCTCATAGGGCTTTTGATACAGACCCTGCACTATGTTAGTTGCCCTCCTCTGGACCGCCTGCACTCTATCTATGTCCTTCCAGAGATGTGGTCTCCAGAACTGGACACAATACTCTAGGTGAGGTCTTACCAGTGATCTATATAAAGGCAACACCACTTCCCTCTTTCTGCTGGTGATACCCCCTCCCCCATGCTCCCCAGCATCCCATTTGCCCTCCCTACTGTCCTATTGCACTACCTGGCCACCTTTAGGTCATCCAATATGGTTACCCCAGGTCTCTTTTCCGCTTGGTGGTCGTCGATAACACTTCACCCATTTTGTACTCTGCCCCTGGTTTTCTGTGTCCTAAGTGCAATATTTAGCATTTTTGTCACATGGAAACCCAGCTGCCATACTTTTGATCACTCCTCTAGTTTTCTTAGCTCTCTGCTCATCCTTTCCACCCCCCCCCCCAGAGTGTCCACCCTATGGCGGATTTTGGTGTTATTTGCAAAGAGGCAGACCTTCCCTTCCAGCTCCTCTGTAATGTCACTTTCAAAAGCAAATTAAATCTCTATATTACACACAAAATCAGGACTGAAATGGCCCACTAAAGTGGGAGACAGACTCAATGGACAATAGTCTCCTTCTGTCGTAAAAACCTAGTATAGCACCCAGTATGGTAGGGGGGAACACTCAGAGATGAGGGAATTTACCAGCAGGGTACCACAGGGGTCAGTTCTCAGGTCACTGCTGTTCAAAGTATTAATTAATGACATTGTGGAAAGCATTAAAAATGTGCCTTTTTGCGGATGGCACCAAGGAGGGTGGACATGTAGGAGGGGGGTCAAGGACATGAGGGAAGACCTAGGAAAAACTGGAGAGATGGTCCGGATTTCTGACAACTAGGATTCAATGCTTTAAAGTGCAAAGTCATGCATGTGGGGAGAAGGAACCCAGGGTGGAGTACAAGCTGGGGGAGATAACTGTCACAGTGTTCGAGGAGGAGAAAGACCTGAGGACTGCAGTTACAAATACCCTGAAGCCCTCTGCGCAGTTCCGTAATTCAGCAGCAGCAAGGGTTAACAGGATGGTGAGCTATGTAAGAAGAGGGTTCACAAACAGAAGAAAGGAGGTCATAATACCTATGTGCTGGTTGGGGGTGGGGTCAGCGTCCTTTGCTGACACTCGGGACTCTGCAATACAAGCAGACTTGATAGACCAAAAGGCCTTATTCTGCTAGCATCTTCGTATGTTCATATGTCCCCATATACAGATCCATGGTGCAGCCGCACCTGGAGTACTGTATATAGTTTTGGAACCCCTCCACAGAAAGATATTAAGCAGCTGGAGGTGGTACAAAGAAGGACCACAAGAATGATTCCATGACAGCAGGGGCTCTAGTATGAACAGAGGCTGGAGAACTGGCTATGTACTCACTGCAGAACAGAAGGGAACAAGGGGACATGACAGAGACCATTAAGTATGTCAAGAGCAATAAACAAAGTAGTCTCCAGTGAACATTTCAGGACCAACAAAAGCAGGAGGGGAAACAGCTATAGGCTGGCTCGGGGGCAGGTTCAGGAAGGAGGCCAGGAGACACTTCTTCATGGAGAGGGTAATGTATGGGTGGAACAGGCTGCCTGAGGAAGTGGTGGTACGCAGGACTATGGATGGGATAAAGTGAAGGGCAGGGCAAGAGTGACCGGGGATGGCGTGGATCAGCATGTAACCTAGGATACATGGTCTCTGCATCAAGTAGATTTGATAGACTGTAAGGCCTTCTTCTGGTGTCCTACTCTTGTTCTTATAAAAAACAGCTTTTCATCCCTTGGACTTCATCAGCTCTTGCTGCTTGTCTGTACATGAAGTCACAGTCTTCTGCTTGGAATATCCCTCTCCTGCCCAGCTCGGTGGCACTGAGGGTTGAGGCACTGGATGCCACACCTTGCACCACACCAGCGACCCGGGTTAGGGAATGGACTCGGGTTGCTTGGGGGTCAGCGGGGAAGAAAAGGATTGAGCATCCATAGACAGCTCATCTTTCTTGGGGGGGGGGGAGAGTGCAGCACACTGTAGACTGACACCCAGTGGTGGCTGGGTGTCGGCACAGGCACGTCACCCATAAGAGGGGGAGAGCACACGTCCATGGTGTATGGCTGCTTCCCTGGAGGCGGGGTAGCTGTATCGCCCATTGAACAGTTCTAGTGCCCAGGGGAGAAAAGGCTGAAAAGGCCGGGAGCTGACAGAGTCTATGATGACCCGACATGTTCGGGTCGGAGAATGAGTCCTTCTGAGGGAGGGCCAGAGCTATCCGTCAGCTCTGTGGAGGAGCAATAAAGTATAAATTTAAAAAAAAAAGGGATATCCCTCTCCGTTGCTATGGATACAATTATGATGTCACAGGTAGATGAGAATGAGTCCAGGTGTAATAGACAAGCAGCAGGAGCAGAAGTTTAAACATAAAGGGAAGACTTATATAGAAGATATGTGAAAAATATAAGCTAAGCCTACATATTGTGTTTTTCAAAGTTTTTCCTGGGGCACTGTAGTTTATTGTTTTTTTTCCACATACATTTCCCCATGTCCCTGCCACTGTCTACAAGGACACACCCTGTTGATCAAGGATATACTCTGTTTAGGCTTATTTGCTGTCATACTGATGGCAGGGATTTCTTTGCACTAAATTTTCTCCCTTTTGCATCCCTCATCCCTCTGGTGTGAGCCTTGCCCTACAGTGTGCCCCTCCAGAAAAAGCAAGCTCCCTGGCCCACCCGCAGTGGTCTCCGCACCTCAGGAATCCACTGCCATCCCTCCCTGGTAGTCCACTCCTGGGCTCCAGTTGTCTGCATAGTAGTACAATGTGCTGCCACTGGGCCATCAGGGCAGCCTCCCTGTAGCTCTTTTGTGACCCCCCCCCCATTTGTTCCTCTGACCCCCCCACCTCAATGACTGGGGATTATCATGATTGCATTTTTTCTCCAGCAGGAAGGCCGGGAGTGGCTATCTTCACAGATGATTCCAGTGCTGCCCTGTGATTAGCCTGCAGGAGGTGCATGAATGTTGAGCGACTCATACCCTTAATCCCCTTGAGCTGAGTGCCTCTCCTCCAAAATGCATCCAGCCTCCAACTAGCTGCTGGCAAGCAGCTTTTTAAAAGATTTTATAATTACTATTATGTTTCCCAGTTTGTGCACCACCATGATATTTGGACTGACTGGACTGCAACCGTATTCTGGCTGGGAGTGATGGGGAAGTGGCTGTCTTTACAGTTGATGGCACTATCTTTTCATGTTTGTCCTGTAGGGGGTGCTGCAAACACAGTGTAGCCTCCACTCTCCCGCCCAAGATCTGGGCTCCTCGCCTCCATGCTGTGCCTGCACTGCCCCCACACAGTCTTTTTAAAGTTCTGATTCACAATGATTACGTTTTCACTGTGTCAAGTATTTATGAAGTATGTTATTCCAATGCAGGTTGTAAGCAGGTGTAGAGAACTAAGATAAGGTACAAAAAACAAAAATCATATCAATCAACAAGGGTTTACCATTGCAAAACCAACGTCCGCCTTCTTAAGAGCAGGCCCGTCATTCGTCCCATCTCCAGTGACTGCCACAACCTGTCGCTGATCACCGATTGTGCTGTCAATAATTCCTGGAACAGATTCCAAAGAAATAACCTTCAGAAGAAATCAAACAAAATTTGTGTGTGTCTGTGGTGTTGGGCACACTTCCTCCCCATTTTCAGCTTCTTTGTAATGTAAGCAATAATATCCAACAGGGTGGGCAGCATTGGGCAATACTGGACTGCCCAGGTGCATAATGAGGCCTGACACTGCAGACAGAGGGCCTTTTGGCATCTGGTAGGTTCGGTATTGTCCATATCACGCACCCACCCTCCCTGGAGGGCATTACTGCACTTAGAGAATGGGCTACATGTCTCATTTTGTATAGGATTTAAACAAAATAATGTAATAAAAAATGAGTAAAAATTAATTTGTAATCATTTTTTTGATAAAGTAGTCCCTCTAGTGGTATATCTGCCAGTAGAGGGCACTGCAGTGTTTGACAGGTATTTTGTCTTCTCAGTTTATAGCTTGAACTTTGCCCTCTGCCATTTTACCAGAAGCCGTACATTTTCTTTTGTTTTAAAATAAATGTTGAAGCACTAGTACAGCACACTAAATACTTGTGAGTGGTACTCACACCCCCTCCTCTGACCGCGGACCTGCTTTACTGCTGCAGGCTGGCATCATGACTCCACCTGCAGGAGATGAACTCAACAAAATTCTGGCACCGTCATACTCGAGCCAGCAATGCTGCTTTGAGGTGAAAACGGCTGTGCTCAGAGTGAGCTCTGTGCTCTTTTTTTGGATATAAAAATTGTTTGCCTGCTTCCGTTTCAACTTGCCTTCCTCAAGGTTAGTTCATTTAATATTGTTGTGTTAGTTGGGGGGAAGGGGCAAGTGTGATCTGTTCTGTTCTGATGGCCATGCAGCAGCACTGGCTCGAGTATGACAGTGCCGGCATTTTCTTTTTCTTTTTTTTTTTTAATCTGCTTTATTAGTTTTACACAAGATACGACAACAAACAAAACAATACATGAATAAAGAGGAAAAACAACAAATAACCCCCCAACCCTCCCTCCCACACACACCCCACCCTCCCCGGGAGTGTGCCTTAGGCCTAAAGAAAATTATAACTTAACGAAGCAATATGGCTACTGAGGAGCAGGAGAAAGATAAGCAGGCTATGTCAGTTCAAGTACAATGCATGTAGCTTACTCCACCTCTTGTCAAAAAGGGAAGATTTGTGGTGGATACTGGCAATCATCCATTCAGTCCATAAGGAGAAGGACAGCTCTTGTAGCCATTCCTGGTAGGAGAGGAGAGTCTGAGCCAGCCAGTGTCTAAGGACCATTTTCTTAACAGAAAGGGAGATTAAAGCCATATGGTATCTCCTTTCTTTAACTGGGATCTGACTATAATCCCCAATAATGCACATTTCTGGTATAAAAAGCCCTGTTAGACCTAGTAATGGGTCGGCTCTAAGCTCTATAAGGTTCCAGAGAGGGGCTACCTTGTCACACGACCAGAAAATATAGAGGCGGGTACCTTCCTCCTGACCACATCTAGTGCAAGTAGAAGAAGTAAGACGTCCCATCTTAGCCAGCTTAACCGGAGTGTAGTATAAGTTGTTGAGGCTATGTAACTGAGTGACACGGAGTCAGTCTTTCGAGATATACCTATAGAGAGCGCTCCAAGTATATCCCCAGTTGAAATTTGAAGAAGGAAGGAGAATATCCCAGGTTTTGGGGAAACTAGGAGAGGACAGTGAGATTTTGTCTAGAATGAGGGAGTATATTTTGGCTATGCTGTGAGGTTTCAGAGCCGATTCCTGCAAGGAGACAAGAAAGGAAGATTAGTCAGGAGCATCAGAAGGGCACCCCAATACCTGGAGAAGAAGATGCCTCAACTGGAAGATCTTGAAGATATGCACTGGACCCAGGTGAAACTTCTGTAAGATTTCAGGTGCCCTCCATCTAGCAAGGTCTTGCTGAAGAACATCAATCAAATCTTTGAGGTTAAGCTTTTTCATGAGAGATTGATCACGAGCTAGAAAAATGCCAAGATATTTAATGTGAACCGGGGCCCATTTCATACCAAACTGATTAAACTCCGATCTGTGGGTAAAATGGTTAAGGGGCAAAATCTCAGTTTTATCCAAATTAAGTTTATAGTTAGAAAAGGATCTAAATTTATTTATAATGCCTCAACTGGAAGATCTTGAAGATATGCACTGGACCCAGGTGGAACTTCCGTGAGATTTCAGGTGCTCTCCATCTAGCAAGGTCTTGCTGAAGAACATTAATCAAATCTTTGAGGTTAAGCTTTTTCATGAGAGATTGATCATGAGCTAGAAAAATACCAAGATATTTAATGTGAACTGGGGCCCATTTCATACCAAACTGATTAAACTCCGATCTGTGGGTAAAATGGTTATGGGGCAAAATCTCAGTTTTATCCAAATTAAGTTTATAGTTAGAAAAGGATCTAAATTTATTTATAATGCGCAGAACTTTGGCCAGTGAGTTTACAGGATGCGAGAGGTGTAATAATTTGTCATCTGTATAGACCGGAAGTGTTTAATCAGTAATGCTAATTGGGATGCCAGTAATAGTAGGAGAAGATTTGAGTTGTCTAATTAGGGGTTCAAGATAAAGGTTGAAAACCAAGGGAGACAAAGGGCAACCTTGTCAAGTTCCTGTGTACAGAAAAAAACGGGAGGAGAAAACACCATTGCAATAGATTTTGGCTGAGGGGGAAGAATAAATGACATGGATCCAGAATAGAAAGGCTTGAGGAAAGCTAAATTTTTGTAAGGTGGCTAAGAGAAACGCCCAGTCCACCCTATCGAACACCTTTTCTGCGTCGAGGGAAATCAGAGCCATAGGGGTGGGAGAGTCCTTAGCAGTTGAAAAAATATGAACTAGCTTATGAAGGTGGTCGACAGAGCAACAACCGGGTACAAAACCGACTTGCTCCAGACTAAGCAGTCCAGACCAGACCCTGCCGATCCTCCTGGCTAAAATTTTAGTCAGGATTTTAAGATCATAATTTAACAATGAGATGGGATGATAACTAGAGACTTGGGTCAGAGATTTGTTGGGTTTCAGAAGTAGAACTATCAGGGCTTCTAGTATTGTCAGATCCAAGGTTTCAGATGAGAACATATATTGAAATAAACGAAGGAGGAGAGGGTCCAGTTCCTTAGAGAAAACTTTATAAAAACTGGAAGGAAAACTGTCTGCTCCAGGAGCTTTATCAAGAGCCAGGCTGTTAATGGTGGCAATGATTTTGGGTATGGAGATAGGTAATGACATTAATTTACGTTGGTCTTCCGAGAGCTGTGGCAAAGGGATTGATTCAGGTAGCTCTCAGTCCTGATCCCTGAGGAGGTTACGAGGACCGTAAGCTCACTAAAATATTTCTCAAATTTGAGAGCAACATCACGAGGAGAAGATTTCAGGGATCCATCTTGGGCAGTGATGGCAGGAAATAGTCTAGAGGCCTCGCAATGCCTCAATCGAAGAGCTAACAGCCGACCCACCTTCTCCCCCTGATCTATATATTTAGAACGTGTTTTTAAAATAGCATATTCTGCTCTATCTCTGACAAGGTCGGCATATTTATCTCTGAGAGACAGCAATAAGCTATAGGCATTGGGAGGGGAGGAGGGCAATATAGCATTTTCTAAGTCCCGGATCCGCGATAAGAAAGAATGCATCTCCTGATCCCTGGATCTCTTCCTCTTGGATGCAAGATGGATGAACTCCTCCCTGAGAAGACATTTAAGGGCACAACATTTGTGATCCCCCCATGGTACCGAATTAAGATTAATCACAATATACAACTGAATAAAAGATTTGATTTTGGAAACAATAAAATCGTCTTTAAGAAGTTGAGTATTTAACTTCCAGGATGTGTCTCTCTGACAGATCGGAGAAATATTAATTAAAAGCCAGGGGACAGCATGATCTGAAAGAACCAATGGAGCCAACCCGGTGTCCATCACCCCCCACAGCTCCAACTGACTGATGAGAATGAAGTCGAGACGAGAGGAGTGGTGAACAGCAGAGTGGAAGGTAAATTCCCGTAGATGTGGGTGAAAGATTCTCCAAGGGTCACAAAGGCCAAGTGAATCCAGAAGGTCACCAAGTGCACGCTGTGAGGGGGACAAGGGAGAAAGTGTCCGACTGGTATGGTCCAAATCCTGTGTTAGTGTAGTATTTCAATCCCCGCCAATAATAACAGGAGCTGGTAGGAGGGACACCAGCCTATCTGCCAGCTCCATAAGAAAGGCAAGGTCCCCACTGACTGGTCCATAGACACTGCCCAGAATGACCCCTCTCCTGTCCAGTAGGCCTTTTACTAAAATGAAGTGCCCCGTGGGTCTGAGACTGTTTGAGCTGGTAAAAAGGATAAGCTTCTGTCAATCAAAATAGCCACTCCTCAACTCGCAGAGATATAACCAGCAGCAAAAACCTGACCAACAAATTGTCTCCGAAAACAATTTTCTGGCTGAGTAGATGGGTCACTTGTAAAAAGATGATTTTGCCCTGTAAGAGGGCAATGTGTTTAAGAATCTGATACCTCTTAAGCTGATTTCTTGCTCCTCTAACATTCCAAGTTAACATCTTAACATAAGTAGTGGCCATACAACCCAAAAACGTAGGTAAATTTATAAGCACCAAATCCTATAGAGCACGCTCCATTACCCCCCCGCCCAAAATTCCTAAATACAAAAAACCACTACATAAAAAACAACCTGTGGTGTCTACTAAACTTAGAGATAGCACCTGGCCCAACTGGAGCCAAAGGACAACAGGTCCCAAGAAACCTACAGTAAATTCCCTCCCTGAATAAAGCTGAATTGTTAGAAATGCATGGAAATCATACCCTCCCTCCACCCAACCAGCCCGTCCCCCCCACTGAACTATGTACACACAACCCCCCAACCCCGTAACTCAAAAAAGATCAACCCACCAAGGACCACAACCCACACATATTACCCTCAGAGGTAATATGTCCCATAAGGTTATAAGAAACAACAATAATAATAATAATCCCCCCAACCCTGGACCCTGTTCCGGCAACAAAACTGAGAATGGGGACAGCTCAAAAAAGAGAGGGACATTATTAATCCTCAGCTGTCTGTCATAAGCCCATTGAACAGATCGTGTCTTAATACTTGGGGCACCCCCCCCCCCCACCATGCTCTTCCGACAGGAAGAAAGTGCCTTTTTTTTTGTCAACAAGTTTTTATTAAATTTTTCTTCTCTCATAGTAAAAATGAACTGCTGCATAAAACAACAGATATGAATAAAACGCTACTTGACATGAAATGCATTACATATTTTGATAGAGAGGGGCAGTCATAACTGGGCTGAGTGAGGAAAGCACACAAAAAGCATACTAAAGATTATATTATTAAGAGGGTCCAGGGCCGAACCCATCTAATCCAGGACGTGATGTTCCCCATCTCTAGTAGCTGACACACCCACTACCCGGCTCCCGCCCCTCCACCCCAAAAAATCCCAATACAGTCCCATATGTGAAAATTACAAGTGAAAATCCCCAACAAATCAAAGAGCAGTTTAAAATGGACAGCTATAACTAACTATGGAATTTGCTGTTATTAAGAAAGGCCAGCAGGGGAAGCGGACAGTATTTCATCTGAAAATACGACATAGCTTCCTTGTGGGTAAGAATTTGATAGAAAACAGGATAAAATAATAGAAAATAAAATAATCCTCTCAAGCCAGTACCCTTGAAATCTCCCCCTTGAAAACGCTAGTGCCATTTGTCCTAATGTACATAAATCTAGCTAAACAAAACAGATCATGCAGAAGAAGCAACTCCTGGACAAGCTTGATAAAATAATGTCAGCATCACAGTACAGTCCGGCAGAAATGCAGAAGTTCCTGTAAAAAAAAAATTGGGTTAATCGGTTGTAGGGAAGCAAACAGACATTAAAATCGCAAAAAGTGTCTAAAACCGATTGAAGTGGTATTGCTGAAACTCAGGAGTCCCATATTGAGTGTCCACATGGCAAAGCTAATGATCTTTGCAGACAGACATGAACAGACCAATTAACTAAATCCCAACAGTCAACAGGCTAGCCCAGCCCCAAAGAAAACATTAGGTACAAAAAAAGATAATTCAGTCAAATATAGACTTAAGCAGGTTAGGAGTGAAAGAGTAGCCCTTGCGAATGCTTGCACGTTAGCACAGTCAGACTACAGCAAGAACAGATGTTACCATTAGGCACCAGGAAGGCATGGCAGGATATACACTAAGGCCATAGGCCTGCACATCTCAGGAGACCTTAAAAAGTGCAGGGAGTAGAACAAGTAGATCCTTCATTGCTTGGTCAGCCAAGTCAAATGCATGCCATTTATCCCAAATCAAAACTTGCAGGCGAGCAGGACAGCCCATTTTGAAATGGATTCCAGCGGCGATAAGCTTAGATACTGCAGGATGATATGCCGCGCTCTTCTTCCAGGTTTCCAGTGGTAGATCCTGAGCAATACGCAGGGTATGGCCTTCCCATAAAATGAAGCGGAGATCTCTGAGCTTTTGAAGTACATGCTGCTTTTCCACGTAGCTCAGGAATTTAAATATGAATGGCTGTGGAGGTGATCCATCTGCTGGGCGAGGCCGGAGAGAACAATGCGCATGTTCTATAAGGTAAGAAGGGTTACAGGGTGAGGAGCCCGCTACTTTCTGCATCAATTTATGTATGAACTGGACCAGAGAAGTTGTTGACACAGCCAAACTATCTTGGGGTCTGTTTTATCACGCCACTGCTCCAGGGAGTATGTGCAACTTTCAGAGTCTCCCACGTGCCTACCTAAGTCCCCCAGATCACTACGGAGTGATTTAAGTTCGGTGGTGATCTCCAGTAGTGCATCCTTAAAAGGCTGAAGCTCTTGAATGAACCGATCCTCTGTAAGGGGAGTAGCTGCCAGCGTAGTAGTGCTTGGACAGCCTGATTGCGATCCATGGACCTTAGGTCACTTGGGGTTCTTTTCTGGAGTAGCAGGGGGAGTGTGCTGAGGTAAGGTCTGCTTCATGTCCTCTTCCATAGGAACATCAAGAACAGAAAACTGGAGATCCAAATAGCTATTTACGATGAGTGCAACTCCCTTGCTGGCAAAAACTCACAGTTTGGAGGCTGGAGATAGGCAGAATAAGCTGTTTTAGGCAGGAGTGTGCAGCAGCTGAAGTGAATTGCTGCTAGCTAGACCAAGGCATCATGTGACTCAGTGCCGGCATTTTCTTGAATTCGTCTCCTGCAGATAGAGACATGCTGCCAGCCTGTGGCAGTAAAGCAGGTTGGTGGCCGGCGGAGGGGGCATCAATAGTGCTCACAAGTAATTAGTGTGCTGTGCTAGTGCTTCAACATTTATTTTAAAACAGAAGGAAATGTACGGCTTCTGGTAAAATGGGTAACTCTTTTTTTTATACTGCAGTTCAGATGGGGGGTGCAGGGGGAGACTTGCTCATTCATCTCGGTTAGCAAGTGGAAAAAATGGCAGCTAGTAAATTTTGAAATGTGGACGGCACAGTGATACTATGGTACTGAGACAGGGAAGGCTGGCACCTGTTCTTTGCAAGGCCCTACTGGTACTTAATGTACCAGCTTGGCATGGCTCTCAGCCAATCAGAGAGGAAGAAAGCTTCAGCCCATTTTCTAATAAGCACTAAGGTACGATCAGGGGTTGGGTTATCATTAGTTGTTCTAACCATAGCAGGATAAAATAAAAGACAAGGTTGAGTGCCTTATGCTGCAGGGCTAGATTAACAATGGTAGTTCAAGCCCTAGACAGCCTTGATGCTATTATTATAATACAGTAAACTGCTTTTTCTTAATGAATGTTTTTCTAACTTAATTCTAATTGTTTTATTGTGGGTGAGGTTTTCAAACCATTAACATAACCCTTTTAGAATGCTGTCAGCCAATCAGACTGTTTCATTTCAAAGCACTGCTTTGTAAATTATAACAAAGGGAATCCTTTGAGGTAGGCTGGGGTGGGCCTAAAGCATTTAAGTTAAGGATCTTGTCTGTAGCATTTTACAGTAGCTGTTTAACAAATATTTTACTAGGAAGTGGGTCCATGATGTGTTACATAGGAAATGCTAGACATATAAAAATAAGGGTCCATTGTGTGTGTCACTTGCCATCTAGGCAGCTTTAACAATTACATATAGAATAAAAGTATGGGGTGGTGTGTGTAATGAGAAGCTTACACCCCCTCAAGGTGTTAGATGCTGCATAAACCCTGAGAGCGAAGCTCGAGGGGTTTATTAAAGCATCTAACACCAAGGGAGTGTGTAAACTTCGAGTTTACACATACCACCCTATATTTTATTTTATATAATTGCTGGGTTTGCCTTTTTCGCCACAGCAATTATATAAAATACTGGCTGTTCCGGTGCGGTCGCGCTCCCGTTCCATTTTCAGCCGGTACCAACATTTGTCCTGTCAGCATTTTTCAAATGTTTTCTTTTACCCCCTTGAGTGAAATTAGGTTGTGTTATATATATTTTTTTTCAAATAACTTACCACCAAGTTCCACTGGTGGCTGACTTCTCTGGTAGAACTGAAGACAAGCGGCGAGTGGTTGGGAAGGGACGAATTGCGGCGGGTGCATACACGGAGTGAGGGAAACCGTGCTCGTGTTTGCCGTAATAAACACTCCTTTATTATGGCAAATTACACCATGGTTTCCCCCTATAGGAAAAAGGAGAACCCAGTTATTATGTTAAATATTAGGCACCTCTTGGGAACCCTCCCTTCCGTCACTGAATTAAATGTTGTGCCAACTAATGTTATTCCCCTTGAGGAACTGATTCAACTTGAGTTGAAAACATTCACCCCTCGACACTTGCACTGTTTGTTTTGGGAGTTTGTTTCATACATTTACCACTCTCTGAGCGAAAAAAATGTTTCCCATATTACCCCTAACCCCCACCATCCAAGCATATGGTATGCTCTCTAGTTCTCCAGTGTTCTTGAATAAGGAACCATACTCTAAGAACAAAGCAGCACCCATGCAAGAAGAATTGCTTTTAATAAGACATAATATAATAGAAGTTGGGTTTGTTACACATCACTGGCTATTTTAATTATGGGAAAATGTGCCATAAACTTCATAATTAACAGCCAGCCATGTGCAGTAGTGGTTGTGGTCACCTCTTCCGTAGTTGGCAGACCTGGGTTTGGGACTGACTGCAGGGGATTGTTTCTGAGCCATCCGTTTGCAGTAGTGGTTGTGGTCACTGCCTCTGTAGCTTGCGGATCCGGGTTCGGGACTGGCTGCAGGAGATAGTTTTTAGCAGGGTCAGTGGCTCAGCATGTTGTACACTTGCCTCTGATGCCAAAAGATCAGAAGGCTGTGGGTTCTATCCCCACATCAGACACTTGGGTTAAATCCCAATACTGACTGTAGTGCAGCAGGAGGAGGTGCTGCACTCCTGAGGTGCTGTTTTTCAGATGAGATGTTAAGTTGAGGTCTCGTCTGCCTGTTCTGGTGGTTGTTCAGATGGACGTTAAAGATCCCATGGCACTTCTCGAAAAGAGTAAGGCAATTTTTATTGAAAAGGCATGAACATTATGTCAAGAAGAAGAAACAATAAACAGAATCATATATATAATTTATAAAAGAGTAGGGGTATTTGATGTTTATTGAAATCACACAGACAAATAATCAGACCAAATCATAATAATTATAACAACAAATAAGTGAATGTACAGAAATAAAGATAATACAGTACGTACACAAGGGTAATTGTCCCCATAATTTATAGCCCAGGTAACTTCCTTGGCTGAAACTTTTTAAGGTAATTTTTTGCTAAAAAGCAGAAGGAAGAAAAAAAACACTATACCAAAAAAAAATGGAGAGGCACGTAAATCACGTAATAGGTATATCTGAGTCTGTAATCTATGGGAGATTCCTCCAGGTTTGATATATCCAATTACTTGAGTTCTCTTTGACCTCATTTTGATAAATTAATGTCAATTCCCATGTAATTTTTTCAATTAACTCAACATGCATCACATTTTTTTGTCGTAATATAAACCAGCATCTTGCATTCCAAATATACCAAGTTACTACTATAAAAAGCGTATCTAAAGTGGATGTGTCCAATGACCTCCAAGATTCATCAAAATAGCCATACAATAATATTTCCAGTGCTACTGTGATTATGTTGGACATATCCCACTTTTGCTCAAGAAGACCCCAGAAGTTAGAAATGTATGTATAGTCAAAGAACAAATGGGACATTGTCTCTAATTGCTGTTGGCAGTATGGTCTAGAACACATTCTTTCCAGTAATTGTTTGTGTTTCTGATGGACTTTTACATTTAATCTGTTATGACAGCACAGCCCACGTACATCCCACATTTTCTCAGGTGTTCTGGGACAGTTCAGGTATGATAGCAGCCCAGGTAGTAGTCGTACTGAGCAGTTTGGAAAAGTGGCCTGTTCTGTAAACTTTCTTTGTATAACCTGTTTATACAGGAACTTCCTATGTTGGCTAGTGACCATACTAGCTGTCAACTGCCAGCTTGTATTTTTCACAAAAACTTCCCTTACATATGGTGGGTTAACATTAGATTTTTTAACTTGTCTTAAGTGAATCCAATTTCCATTGGTGGAACCAAATACCACATGTGATCTCATATAAAGGTGTTTAAGCCTTTTTTACCTGGGTTAATAAGGGTCTAAAATTGGTTACTATGTATATACAGTAAGACATAACTATGGGATTTATCATTCCTATACCACCTTGATTTTTTGGGAGGTACAGGATATTCTGTTTTAAGGGGGTTAGCCTGCTCTCCCTTATTGCTTGGAAGAAAACGCTGTATAGCGTGACCTCCATTACTCTGGGGGGGGGGGGGAGAGGGGACAGTAAACTAATATGTAAAAAAATTGGCAGTAGAAATGTTTTACTAGATGAACTCTCTTTGCTTTACTCATTTGCCAGTTATTCCAGCTCTGCACTAATCTCTGAGCTTGTTTGATTTTTTTGGGTCCCAATTAAGAATGTCTAATTCTCCTGCACCAAACAGTACCCCTAAAATCTTAATAGGTTCACAAGTAAACGTAATGTTCTCTATTTCAGATAATGGATTTTCTGGGTTCCCAAGTTGTCTTCCTACACATTTACTCATATTAAGAGAAGTTCCTGATAAAAACCCAAACCTTTGGCACAATCCAATCACTTGTCTCACTGATTCTGTGTCTGTTACCAGTACCGTAACATCATCAGCATATGCCTGTGCTATATAGGGAATAGTATAGTTATCTGTTGTAATGTATGCCAAACTAATAGTTGAATTTAGTGCTTGCAAAAGGGGGTCAATACTAAAAATGTGTAATGGTGGGCTGAGAGGACAACCTTGCCGCACTCCTCTCTGTATCTGAAACATTGGCCCTTTCCACCCACTAACTTGTGGGACTATTATTGCTGTTTTATATAATGCTTGAAGCCATTTAATAAAGGAGTTTGGAATGCCATAATAAGCAAGAACGTCCCATAAATAGCTGTGCTCCACTGTATCAAAGGCTTGTTTTTGATCTAAGGCTAGAACGAATCCTTCCAAGCCTCCATTGTTGTCTCTTTCAATTAACTCCTTTAGTAATAGTAATTGGTCACTCATTGTTCTTTCTGGGATGGAACAAGATTGTACTGGGGAAATAAGATGAATTGCAGCTTGTAATAATCTAGTATGTAATATTTTAGATAACATTTTAAAATCCGTATTCAGGAGACGGATATGTCTCCAGTTAGTCATATCGCTTTTTTGCCCCTTCTTAAATGGCAATATTAGTAATCCTTGTGCCATGCCAAGTGGAATTGATTCATGCTTCAACATATATGTAAAGGCCAAAGCTAATTCAGTAGCTATGGAAGAGCCTATTACTTTGTATAGATCAGGGCTTAGCCCATCTGTTCCAGGTAATTTATTATTGTGTAGTGATTTAATTGCTACTCCCACTTCAGTAGCTGAAATATTTTTAGTAAGCTCTTCCTCTAGGAAGGAGGGACAAACAGGGATATGTGTTTTAGATTGAAATTCAGTCACTTTGCATGTTACTACATTTTTTTGGGGAAGGTCCTTAGCATGCTGTGTCATTATTCTTATGATATTACTTCTATCTGAGAATATACTCCCATCTATGTCTCAAAGGGAGTCCATCTGCTTATGCTTTATCCTATCCTTAAAATGCATAAAGGGGCAAATCACTTCCATCTTGTCCTGCGTGCCAAAACTTTGTTGTTGTTGTAAACTTTTTTGTTGCCTAAGATGAAATGCTTGCATTTCTTGTTTCAACACTTTGATTTGTGTGCTAAAATCATGTGTTGATGTTTGGGCCAGGGATTCCACCCTCTGTAGTTGCTGTCTCTGTCTTAAATATTGTATAATATGCTGTGTCCCTATTACCTTTACTCTGTTTTTGTAGAAGTATTCCAATAACAGATTTAACATCCTCCCACCAGAGGGCAGGATTGTCATACATTTCCATAATAGATCTTTTTACTTCCATGAAATACTGGACATTGTGCACTAACCCCATGTTAATTAACAGGGACAAATTGAAATTTCAGATCCCTGGGCCATGAGAGACTACTTGAGAAGAACCTGAGTGTAACTGTAAAAGTTTATGGTTGGAAAATTCAATTTCCCTGACCTGTATTGAGGAAATATTTAAGGATTCAGATATGAAAAAGAAGTCTATTCTTGTCGCTAGACGTTCTTTCTGGAATGTCGGGTGAGAAGTCTTGTGAAAAGATGTATAGGCATCTTTCAAGTTTGCTGTGGATATAATATTTTTTTTAGGGTAGACATGTCACAGTAGATTTTGTTTGTTGTTGTTTGTTTCCCCAGTCCTGTTTGTCCAACCTACAATTAAAGTCTCCCCCTAGTATTACTTTTTGAGAGGATGATAGGTATGGTTGTATCATTTTAAATAAGCTAATTCTGTCTGTTTTGGTTTGTGGAGCATAAATATTAATAATTCTATAATAAACATTTGAAATGTTCGTGTCCAATACCAAGGCTCTGCCTGGTATTAAATCTACAAGCTTGATTAGATGCATTTGGATATCAGATCTAAATAACACTGTGATATTTTTGTATGCTGGTTTTGTTAATGGTATAGCCTCAAATGGAGCCCAGAAAGGTGTTTGTTTTAAAACATGAAACTGTGCCCAGAATCTTTGTAGTCCTCAGTTCAACTTAAAACTAATGTCAAAAGATGTCTCACCAGAGACATGTATCAGAGCATATATTTCATTGGCAAAGAACTTCATTGAGTTTTTTAGTAAAGTTTTAGCCACAAATACTCTATCAGGTAATGATTCTAAACCCTCCTTATACAATAACTTTAATGCATTATGTCTCTTAGCTGGTAAACTAGGTTGATGGAACAAAGAGGCACAAGGCCTAGATGCAGTTCTGTTTATTTGCTGTAATGGTGCTTCTGGGGGCCCCTCTGGTGCAGCTGATGGAGTAGATGACAAGTTATTACTCATTACAGTTAGGTGCATCCCAGAACTAGGCAACTGCAATACTGGATGTCCTGTTAATTTTAGTTCGGTAGGTAAATGTATTGGAGAGTCTACAGTACTATCCTTTCTTGTCCTGTTAATAATACTTGATCCATGTGCTCTGGCAGTAAAGAATTAGTGAGTACCTCTGGTGCATGCCTTGGAGAAGTAACAATCAGTGTAGGTCCTGATATCCATTGCCCAGTTACAGAACAAATCCATCCCGCGTCTTGCAACATTGCATCCACTGACCAGCTGTCTCTTGCATTTGCTTCTTCTGAGGGGCATCTTAGGCCAGACCTTCATCTGTGACTGCCATTCCCAGTGCTCCCTCATCGCATTTTGCTGCAGTTTGATTTCCTCCCAGTGCCGTTGAACTCACCACCGGTTTAGAGACAAGAGGCTCCATATGCTTGTAATTAGTGCTTTTTGAGGTATTTGGGTCGATTTCTGGTAAGCTAGAACTACTTCCCGATTAGGGAACCATAGGCTCTGTTTGTATTTGGACAGTTTCTTCCATCTGATGCTCCAGTACAGAAATGGTTTGTTTATTATGTGGACCCAGAATAATCCCTGTATTTGCACTTGAACTTTCCGTTTGTTCAAGTGCTTTTTTTAATTTTAAACATCTTTGCTCATGTCTTCCTTCTTTACTTTTCAACAACTGTGCAATACTGGCAACTGACATTTTACCGATATATGACTCATCTTGTTTGTTTCTTTGGCTTACCACTGCCTTCTGTCCAGTTGTTTTAAAGGGCACCTGATTTCCGACATTGTCCAGCTTTGTATTGTTGTTATTTCCTTTAGCATCAGTTGAATACTGTTCGGTCTCTAACAAAGGCAAGGCAGGGGTTGAGACCGTCTCCCCAGCCTCCTCAGCATCCATCAGCTTCTCCAGCTCCTCCACAGCAGCGATCTTGGCCAAAGACCAGGATGACAGAGGTTCCCCTACAGGTGAGTAGGGGAATTTCCCTGGTGTCCTGGCCAAATTTCCTCCATTCACTAAAAATACCACAAACCGCTTAATCTGGTTCAATTTCACTTAGTTACCATCTGTATCCCCCTCCCCCCCCACCAGTTGTCCCTGAAAAAGGGACTTCTAGTCTCAGTGGGCCTACCGGGTCAACAAAATTCAGTAAAATAAAATAAACAGTTCTGTCTCCAAAGAGTCACAGCTCATTTTTTGGGGTTTGTTTTGTAATCTAGCTGTTTTTTGCTCCTTCATCTAGCCCTCTGGCTGCCATTAGTAACCTCTCTGCCCCACCCCAGCGAACACACCTTCTGATCCTCCATAGCATTTCCCCCACAGTGGTGTCCTTGGTTCGGTATGGGCCCTCACCTCTTGGCCCGTCCAGCTCTGGTGGGGAGGCCAGTCAGGACCCAAGAGTGCCAGCTGTTGTCCTCACCCTGATGTTGAGGATATTTTAGTCTATCCTTGTCATAAAGGATGAGCTGCATGTTCAGAAAAAGTCTCTGCCTCCTGTGTAGTGCTGTGTGCACACCTTGATTCCACAGTACCCCTGCAGAGGAGGTGCACCACATAGGCTGTCTCTCTTGGCCCATCACAGGGGTCACTTTGGGAGTGGCCCAGCTGGTACCCTCTTCCCATTCCAGGGAGTGCTGCAGGCCACCATAGCGCAACTGAACTGAGCTCCCTTGTGAACCTGGATTGTCCATGCTGGAACACATAGCACTGCCACTGGACTATCTGGTGACTCCAAATTCAGTTTTGACATCAGAAAGTCACACTTCTTGGTTCTGACAGAAAGTCATACATCAGAGTTCTGGCATCAGAAAATCACAATTCATCGTTCTGACATCAGTCACAGTTCACAGTTCTTATAGCAGAGAATCTCAATATACCATTCCGACTTCAGAAAGTCACAATTCACAGTTCTAACATCAGAGAGTCACAATCTGATGTTCTCACAACAGGGACAGAGTCACAAAATTACAGTTCTAGTATTGGAGCCACAGTTCAGTTCTGACATCAGAAATTCACAGTGCTGATATCAGAGAGTCATAATTCACTGTTCGGAGAAGTGACATCAGAGAGTCTCAATTCACAATTCTAACATCAGAGAGTCACAATTCACAGTTTTGCCATCAAAGTCACACTTCTGACATCAGAGTCACAATCTCAGGTCTAGCATAAGAGTCGTAATTTGATGACCTCAAGGCAGGGAAACAGTGTGACAAGGCAGCAGGTAAAGCTAATAGGATGCTGGGATGCATAGGCAGGGGCATCACCAGCAGGAAAAGGGAGGTCATAATTCCACTATACAAGACACTAGTGAGGCCGCACCTGGAGTACACTGTGCAGTTCTGGAGACCTTACCTACGTAAGGACATAGACAGGGTAGAGAAGGTTCAGAGGAGGGCAACAAAGATGGTGCATGGATTGCATCACAAGTCCTATGAGGACAGGTTGAAGGCACTGAACATGTACTCCCTGGAGGAGAGGAGGGAGAGAGGGGATATGATAGAGACATACAAGTATCTTACAGGGAGGAACAGGGTGCAGGAATGCACTATTTTTAAGTGAAAAAGATGTTCCAGGACTAGAGGGCATGGGATGAAGTTGGAGGGAGGACGATTCAGAGGAAACGTGAGGAAGAATTTCTTCACAGAACGGGTGGTGGACAAGTGGAACACCCTGCCAGAGGAAGTGGTGGGGGCTGAAACAATCACGGGATTTAAGAATGCATGGGATAGACATAAAGGAATTCTGGAGGTCAGGGGTAAGGGGCAACAGACTTCCTGGAAAACATAAACTGAACTTACAAACTTAAATGGGCAGACTGGGTGGGCCATAGGCCCTTATCTGCCGACACTGTCTATGTATCTATGTATAATTTAATTCAGACATCAGAAGTTCACTTCCAAGGCTGTCTACTGATGCAGCTAGTTAAGGAACCCACCACGCTGACCACTGTCTCTGGACTGGACAGGGAGGTTCCTGTATGGCTTTCCCTTCATTTCTTCTGGTTCTTAGTGTCCTGCTAAAACTCAGAAGCCATCTAGCAACCATGATTTTGGTGGCTCCAGATCGGCCGAGGCAGCCATGGTACACCCTGCTTCTCACCCTCTCAGTCAAATGGCTAAGTTGGTGGAGTCTCCATCTGAGCCCATGGCTACTGCAGACTTAAAATATGTCTCTTGGAAAACTGTTTTTCTAAAGGCAATAACTTCAGCCAGAAGAATCTCAGAGTTGCAAGCTCTTTGTTCTGAACCTAACTACAACATTTCCCACAGGGATAAGGGAAAAAGTAGGTCTCAGGACTAACAGGAAATTTCTTCCCAAGGTAGTGTCTGAATTTCATCTGAACCAGTCTATAATGCTCCCTTTTTCACAGAGAAATCCACTCCTGGTGAGCGCAGGCTTCACAGCCTGGATGTCAAAAGGGCACTGAACTATTACCTGGAGCACACCAAGCAGCTGAGGTCCTTGCGCAACCAATTTTCCTCACCTATGGTGAGGTGGGTAAAGGCAGGCCAGCCACTAAGAGGACTTGTCTCATGTTGGATAGTCTCCTGCATCCAGTTCTGTTACAGTAAGGCTGGCAGACAGCCACCTCAAGGCCTGAGGGCCCATTCCACCAAGGGCACTGCAGCTTCGGTGGCAACAGCAAGAGACATACCCTTGCTCGACATCTGCAAAGCAGCTACCTGGAAGACTGTACACTCCTTCACAAAGCACTACTGCTTGGATGTGTCTAGATCAGATTCCAGATTTGGCACTGTAGTCCTACAGAACTTGTTTCCAAAGTAGGTTCTGTTCCCTTCTCCCAACTACACTGCTTTATAGTCTGCACTAGTCAAGCAAACTGAGGGATTCCTGGGATAAGAAGAAAAAATTACTTACCACAGTACTATTGTTTCTTCCAGGAGATCACTCAGTATGCTTGACCTCCCATCCAGCCTACCCTCACATAACCTGGCTGAGGATAGTTCTGCAGTCCTTGCCTTAGGCCAAATTTCTTACTGGGGAGCAATAAAATCCTCAGTAAACCATGATGTACATAGTTCGCCTAGAGGCAAGTTCCATTTTTTTCCTTGTTTTTCTATAGTACCAGTATAGGTTTAGGGTTTGGGGCCTTTTGCCCCTCAGGCTATGAAATTAATCTGACTGGAAGTATAGTAGCACCTACAGGAAGCACTCTCTTACTGCAACCTGAATGGCTAATTCCCTGGCATCATCTGCATAATTCCACCTCGAGGGCAGCTGAACACAGCTGGCATAACTGCACTAGTCAAGCATACTGAGGGATCCCCTAGAAGAAACAACATTACTATGGTAAATAATTTTTTCTTCAGGAACGTACTTGTTTGCATTGCATTGTAGGTCAGCCCGGTCTAAGACAGCTACTGCAAAGCAATAGGTTTAGCAACATAGAATATAATGGCAGATAAGGGACACTTGGACCACCAAGTGTGCCCATATTATTCATTTTTTGTTCCTTCATATTCACCATAGACCCACTTGATCTATGGTGCTGTCCCCCCCACCTTCCTTACCCTTACAATTCCCTTGTACCTATCCCATGAGTTTTTGAACCCTGCCACTGTTTTCGCCCCCACTATCTCAGCTGGAAGACTGTTCAATGAATCCATCACTCTTTCTGTGAAGAAGTATTTCCTCACATCTCTTCTGAACCTTCCCCTGTCCAGCTTCATAGCATGTCCCCTTGTTCTACAGTATCTTTTTTTTTTCTGAAAAGTAATCCCCTCCTGTCCTTATTAACCCCTGTGAGGTATTTAAAGATCTCCATCATATCCCCTCTCTCCCTCCTTTCATCCAGGGTGTATGTATTGAGCTCCTTTAGCATCTTCTCATAGGACTTTTGAAGCAGGGTTGATGCAGACCCTACACCATTTTAGTAGCCCTCCGCTGGACCACCTCCACTCTGTTCTATGTACTTCCTGAGATGCGGTCTCCAGAACTGGACACAGTACTCAAGGTACGGTCTTACTAGTGATCTATATAGTGGCAACATCACCTCTCTTTTTCTGCTGGTGACACCCCTTCTTATGCACCCCAGCATCCAACTAGCCCCCCTGACTGCCTTCTCACATTGCCTGGCCACCTTTAGGTCATCTGATATGATTACCCCTAGGTCCCTTTCCTGCCTGGTCATTGTGAGTATCACTCTACCCATTTTGTACTCTGCTCCTGGATTTCTATGGCCTAAGTGCATCATTTTGCACTTTTTTGCATTACAACCCAGCTGCCATACCCTTGACCACTCTTCCAGTTTTTCAAATCCCTACCCATCCTTTCCACCTCACCCCACCCCACACCTCGGCATGTCCATGTTATTGCAGATCTTGTTGTCACTCGCAAAAAGGCAGACCTTCCCTTCCAGCTCCTCTTCTATGTCACTAATAAAGACATTAAGGAGGTCCAATTCTAGCACCAAACCATAAGGTACCCTGCTGGTCACTCTCCCTTAGACTTAGCATACTCCATTTACCACCACCCTCTTCTGTCTCCTATCCCCTAACCAACAACAGGGCTAGGTGGACCACGTGACAGGTTACCAACTTGTTTCCCACCCCCAAGCTACTCAACTTGTTTACCAATCTCCTATGTGGAATGGTGTTGAAAGCCTTGCTGAAGTCCAGGTAGGCCATGTCCACTGCTCCACTCTGATCTAAATCCCTGAACACCCAGTCAAAGAACTCTATCAGATATGTTTGGCATGACCTCTCCCCTGTGACCCCATGGTGCTTCTGGTCCTGTATTCCACTGACTTCTAGATATTCCAATATTCTTTCCTCAAGTAATGTTTCCATTACCTTACCCACCACCGATGTCAGGCTGACATGCCTATAATTGCCCACCTCATCTTTGCTACCACTTTTGTGGAGGAAATGGGACTAAATCCACCTTCTCCAGTCCTTTGGGACCATTCTGGTCTCTGGAGATTAGAAAGAGCAGGCAGTTTATGCTGTCGAAGTGACCCCTGTGGCCGAGTCAAAGAGCTTGCTGCTGCCACAATGGGCATTCTGTGCATACTAAGAAAAACTATGGAGACTACGGTTCCAAACACAAATTGCTGCACTTAACCAAAACAAAACTGTGCTGCAAAAAATAGAGGTTGCCGCACCAGTATGGGCAGCATTCTTTTTTACATTCATGTAAACCACACTATTGTGTTTATAATTACTGGTGACCCCCTTTAACACACAGTTTACAGGTATCTACAAAATGTCGTAATAACCTGAAAACCGGTTATTACAGGGTCTTGCTTTAAGTCCCCTGATACTTCTCTAGTGTTTCCTGTCACTCAATCCTGGCCCACCACCTTATTGGCTCTTAGTTCATCTGATGGTGGGCCATACATAGCAAGCAACATGGCGGCTCCATTTCGCCACTACTGAAGTGTCTGTGCTGGTGGCTGGTCGTCGTCCTATCACAAGGAAAGTTTTAACATTTATGTGGTTGATCCTGCCTTCAAAACAAAAATAAAATATATGGTTGATCCTGCAGTATGCATGCTTTGGTCAGGGCTTCAGCAGTCAGTCAGTCAGTCAGATCGGAAACCAACTGCGGCTGACTGACTGCTCTTGCGGTGTTGCTGTACTAAAATTCACCAGTAATTATGAAAAATAAAGTCTAGGCAGGTGTGTGTTAACGGTTAACGCTGTATAATAACTGGTGACCATTTTTCCCCATAGGGAAACCACGCTATAATTCAATTGTTATAACCAGCTGGTTATAACGATGAACATGCACCCAGTGTCCCTACTTCGGCACATGCGCCTACTACGATCTTTCTTCTCTCTGAGCCATTGCCCACCGTCCCCGCTCCATGGTGCTGTGCTGCTAAGTTCCCTGACACAACAAGCAGTTGGTTAAGTTCTTTTTTTAACAAAAATTGGGCATAGAAAGTAAATCTTTATCTGCATTGTCACTGTAGAAAAAAAATAAACACTACTGTATGAGGATCAAGTTGCCACTGACAGTACTGAAATCCCAACAGTCCAGCGGCTCCATAAAACAAATCCATTTAATTTGCATAATTGCTGTGGTGAAAAAATTATCCCCAGCAATCATACAAAATAAAGGATGGGTAGGTGTGTACAACTTGGATTTTTACACACCCCTTCGGGGTGGGATGCCTAGTGGCATCCCACTCCTCGGCGGGGGGATGTAAAATCCTTGTTATAACCACCTACCCATCCATTATTCGCTATTTTGTTTACACACCCTCAGCGAGTGATGCGCTTGTAAACCTCTCAAGCTTCACTCTTGAGGCTTATGTCTCATCACTCGCCTCAGGTGTGTAAAAAACCCCATCATAACACACCTGCCTAGCCTTTATTCTCTATTTAATAAATAACATCTGCTAAAGTGCAAGGTGCTGAGATGGTGGTGAACTGAGCTTCTGAAAACATAACTCAATGTCATGCCAGCACTCTCATGAGTGCTTCCTGTAATCGCTAGACTGCCAGGCAGCTGGAGCACAGTATGCACGCACGTGGGTACGCGCACCATGAGCTGACTTTTCGGCGTTGCATCCCCTCAGAGCCAATTGGCTGATACCTTTTGACCTCATAAATAGGTATGTAACCCCCTTGTTCCCAGGGGTTACTAGAATCTCAGTTAGAACTAGTGGCAGGCAGGGAAAGGCAGCTAGTGAAATGCCAGTTAAATGGCTTTCACCCTGTCATTCTCTGGTTTCAGTATCAGCTGAGCTGGAGGGTGATGTAGTCTTAGAACTCTTGCAGCAGCATAAGCCACATTTGTTGCTAGCTCGAGGGAGATAGCTTTAGAATGTTCAGTTAGAGAGTGGAGTCAGTCCTGCGTAGGAGTTCCAGGAGGAGGCTGCAGCTTGTTGTGCAGCTCCTCAGACAGCTCTGACAGAGAGCTACTGTTCTAGGTCTGGGTATTTTGTTCTCACCCTAGAAGAAGAACATAGAAGACAGCGATTGACGTGGTGGAGACCTTGCCAAGTGGGTTTTCCTTTACCCCATCCCAGGAGGGATTGAGGCGATCTTCAGGGTTCAGGGGCAATCCCCTCACCCAGTCTGTCTAGTGAAGCTGCCTGTGACAACTTCAGAAACTGTGAGTATTTTTTCTGTCAGCCCAGGAGGGTCACCTGCATTCCTTTTGGTGAATTCCCTCTGACAAAGGGACCCTGTCACCTAGACTGTGTCTGTTTTTAAAAGTGTCTGCCTACAATGGAGTCTAGAGTGAGAGACTGTCCAAGTACAGAACTTCGAGTCATGTAGTACGCTAAGTGTGAAAAACATTTCAAAATAGTATCTACAAGTTTTCTGTGAGGGTGTTATTAACCAGATGAGTGGCCGAGTATAAACTTGGAAGCAAAAGGTGAGACCCCCATCTGGAGTAACCAGTTTACCTCTCCGGGTTCAGTTTGGGCACCGGTTCAATTTTCAGTCAATGCATTTGGCCAGTGCCTGATGGAAATAGTTACCTAGATGTAGGTTTTGGATTCTCTGTCTTCAGTTCACCTCAGTGTAGTGCATGCTGGAAGATTTTGAGCCTGTATGTGCTCTTTGGTGGTCATGTGTGCCACTAGTATTCCTCATGAAATATAGAAAAGTGTCCTAGTACTGGCTGTGTATGCCTAATCGATGGGAAAGTGTCCTAGTACTGGCCTTGTGTGCCTAGTCGATGGGAAAGTGTCCTAGTACTGACTGTGTGTGCCTAGTCGATGGGAAAGTGTCCTAGTACTGGACATGTGTGCCTAGTTGAGAGGAAATGTACCAGTAACTGGCCATGTGTGCCAATCTCCATTTTAGAACCTGAGAGTTCACTGCGTGTGTTCATTATGCCAATGCTAAATGGGATTTCAGGAACTTCTGTACCTTAGTAATCTGCATTACCAGTATGAGTAACCCTGTGTGGGTCCATCTTTGCTTTGTGATTATTCTCTGTGTATGTGAATAAAAGTCACACTCTAGAATCCCAACCTGGTTTGGACAGTACTGTTATTGATTCCACCGTGTCTGGATTTACTTGGGTGCCCCTGTCCAGAAGTACAAACCTAGCACAATTAGGAGCAAATGTTTCCTCCCAGGGACCTGGGTTGCTGGCCATGGTAAAAGGTCCCACCAGGTGAGTGCCAGGTAGTTGCCACACTTGGTTGCCTGTCTGTGATAGGAGGCTTAGAAACAGAGATGTGTATACATGTTTATGTAAACCCCATCCCTCTCTTTTGCCCCCAGACAATATGTGGTGAGGTGAGAGGAGCAGCCCTGCTAGTTAAACAAGGGGGGCTGGTGGGGGAGTTACAGGTATCTCATTTGCATATTCATGAAGTCAGTATATCTAAGTAGACTGTCACAGTAAACCTCCTAGTACCAAGTCATACTTATGTGTAAGCAACAATATCTGTGAAAAAGTGCATGTTAAAAACATTGCAATAAACATTAAAAATATTTTTGTTCAGCATATATAGGAGGCAGTATAGTGCTGTGGTTTAAGGCTCTGAGCTACAAACCGGGAGACCTGGATTTGAATCCCACAGCCCCCACTTGCATACTGTGTGACCCTGAGCAAGTCACTTAACCTCCTTGTGCTCTTAGGTTGCACCTGTAAATAAGCTTACAGCTTAGTGTGTCTCTCCTGGTTAAAAAAATATACATATATATAAACTTACAACATAAAGGAGCATTTGTCAATGCCAAATGTTCATATCTTGAATTACTGTTGGATCAGGGGGTTTGCTTATACAAATGTTTACTATACCCAGGGAAGACCAGATGAAATGCAATATCTCATTTTCAGTGGTGTCTTGCTTTTACACATTTTTGGATTATATTTACCCAAGAGAAGCCAGCTGAGAGGCACTATCTAATTTTCAGTGGACTCCCACATTTTGACCCCAGAATTTCCAACATTGTTTTAATGACCTGATGTTATGATCAAGGCAGGTGGAATTTTTAAAATCCCATCCAAAAGGTGATTTCGTAGTGCAACTGTGAAAACAAGTTTCAGAGGGGATTTGAAAAATGACACCTGTCATGTTCAGGAGATGAGGTAATGAAGAGGTTGAACACTAGGGGCCAAAATCTGCAAAAAAAAAAAGTTATGAGTAATTGTTGGAACAAATCAAAATTTCTTTGTAACTTAGTTTTTTTTTCACATTTTGACCGCAGATTTTCAATGTAGATTATTTATGACAACTTCTGAACACGACAAGTGTAATTTATAAAATATTGACCAAAATGTCATTTTGTGCCAAAAATGTGAAAACACGTTTTGGCCAGGATTTGAAAAATGACAGCTGCCACACTCCTGAGGTAGTACGAAAAAATGGCCTTGTTGAAAATTTGGGGTGAAAATATTGAAAATGACCATTGGTGGATGGTTTTCTTTTTTTACAGGGTATATAAAAATAAAAAAAGACTATGAGGGATGGTTTGCGTTATTTCAGACACTGACACTGGGGACTGGGCACTCCAGTGTCAGTGTTATGTTTGGCGGCACCAGGGGTGGACTTCCCATTGTCACGCATTGAAAACAGATGGGGTAAGGGGTACTAGCTGGCACAGGGTATTGGACACCCTGATGTTGGAAAATTAAAAGAAGGGGTTTGTGAGATGTGTTGGGTGGTGGGTGCTGACTGGGAGGGTCAGCTGGGGGAAGAGTAACTTCAGCGGTGTGCCGACAGCAGCAACAGACGTCAATGGATGTTTTTTTAAAGGATGCATAAAAATAAAATAAAAAAGTCTATGAGGGATGGTTTTCTTTATTTCAGATACTGACACTGGGGATTGGGCACCCCAGTGTCAATGTTATGTTTGGCAACACCGAGGATGGGCTCCCCAGTGTCGCACAGTGAAAACAGGCGGGGTGGAGGGTATTAGCCACCTGGCACTGGGGATTGGGAACCCCAGTGTTAGCAAATTAAGAAAGGGGATGCAATGGGAGGTGGGAGGGATACTTGGCAGAGGGTGGGAGGGATTGTTTTTATATCTGGGGAGGACCACAGCTGGTTGATCATGATGCTGATCAGCTCCACTTGCTGGGTAGCTTATGCATTTCAAAGGAAAGCACTGCCCTATGACTCAGGTGGCTTTATTCTTTGAATTTCATGCAGTTTCTGCCTAGTAAGATCAGAAGAGTGTCATGATCAACCTGGCTGATGACTGATCTGAGTACTGTCGAGCCCCTTGCAGACTGCCCTGTGTTGGATTGACAGTGACAACACCTCTCAAACCCATTATCATACCAATATGTTCATATTGCATAAGTGCAAGGGTGACTATAATAAGGGGGATGGGGGAGTTGAGAGGAAGGGAGTGATACAATACAACAGGAAGGCTAGGTAGACCATATGACAACACACTAACAGGGTCTGAAGGCACAGTGGCCAAACTGCTGGCAGCACTTGAAGTCCAGAGTATATAGAAAACACTGTAACGACAATTCCTCATTCAGTCTTAACGAACTCATGGTTTGTAAGGTATAAATTTAGATACACTCTCCCTGTGCCAGTCACTTGAGTGCACGTCCTGCAGTCGCTCAGTCTGTCCGACGCATCCAACCCAAGTAGGCATGTGCACATATATACCACTGTGGAAGTTGAACAATTAACTGGTGTGGAGATCTTATACATTTTTCCAGTTTTGGGGTGTTTAAAGGTGGAGGGGTCAACTGTATCGCTACAGTGAACATAATCTCTGCAACGCTAGTTGCCAGATGGTGCTGCTGGTAGCCATGTTCTGCTTGTCACTGTATTCTCATAAAGACTGTGCAGTATGGTGTCCTTGATATTCTCCCCCTTCCTGTAAATGACATGAAGGTGTGAGAATTTTGCTTCAGTAAAAACTGAGTCACTTCTCAAAACTCTCCAATGCTTTTTAATGATGGCTGATATCTGTTATGGTTCATTACAATACCCAAGTATAACACAAGTGCTCACTCCTTTCTCCCATGTATTGTCTTATCTCACCCCCCTGACCACCCATCCGCTAACCCCAGCCCTTCTTCTCTCCCCCTTCAATACTATGTCTCTCTGCTGAATGCTAGACTAAGCCTCTCCTGGCTGTGAATTTACCAATGTTACATACTTAGGTAACTCAGGAATCTCCTGGCCTTAAGTTGTATATTGTACCTGTTAAAACACTGCACCACACTCCTGGAGTGCTATTGTTTTCTCCCCAGCACTTCTGTAACTGTAATTGCTGTGTAACCTATCTGTATTTTATTGTCTTCAGTGCCCTTAACTATCTGTAACCAATGTATTGTCCTGTATTTTTTTCTCTCTTTTGAAATGGAACCTTTGTAAAGAAGCCCCTCAGCTCAAAGGTATACATCCAAAACTGAAATAAATAAAAATAAATAAATAAATAGTGACATGAAAGTCACTGGCTGATCGTCCTGTGTTTGTATCTTTGGTGTTAGCCGGTTTGTTCTCTCTGAATTTCTTGCTCTCTCAGTTTCCTTCAGGATGGCTCTTGGAGTATATCCCCTTTGTAAAAACCTGTTTGACATCACTTTTTTCTTGTATGCTGTATTCTGCGTCTGTGCTGCAAATATGTTTCACACACAGCATCTGGTCCACAAGGATATTATTTATTAGAGAGTGTTGGTGACAATTTATGTTTCCTGATTGACACCAATGTCCTTCATCCAGTATATTGATGGGGTGGATACTAACCTTCAGTTTACATGTACAAGAGATTTACAGTCAGTAAACCTCTTACACTTGATATATAAAAGTGGGACTACTCTAGCTATGGCTGTATGTAGGAAACTAATGGAACTTAACACTCTTTTACACTTCAGTGATAACCCCCAACATTTCATGTTAAATAATATCCCCATGGGCCAGATACCACATGTGAAATGTATTTGCAACACAGACGCAGATTACAGTATACAAGAAAAAGTTGTGCCAAACACATTTTTGCAAAAGGGATATGATCCAAGAGCCATCCTTAAGGGAATTGAGAGGGCAAGAAATTCAAAGAGAATGGACCTGTTAACACAGAAGGTACAAGCACAGGAAGATCAGCCCGTGATTTTCGTCACTACGTATTGTAATGAAGTATATCAGATATCAGCCATCATAAAGAAGTATTGGAGAGTTTTCAGAAGTGACCCAGTTTTTGCAGAAGCTACATTCTCTCAACTTCAAATCACTTATAGGCAGGGGAAGACTATAAGGGACACCAAAGTGCACAGTCTTTAAAAGAATACAGTGACAAATAGAACATGGCTACCAGCAACACCATCTGGTAGCTAGCATGTGGACACTGTGCTCACTGTGGCAATACAGTTGACTCCCCCACCTTTAAACACCCAAGAACTGGAAAAAGATCTCCACATTTAACGTTCATCTTCCATGGTGATATATATGCTCACGTGTCCATGTGGGCTTTGATTTGTTGGACACACTAAGAGACCTCTCAAAGAATGCTTGGGAAAATGTAAGTCGACTATAAGGAATAAAATCATGACGAAAGCAATGGCAAGGCATTTCATTGAGAAGGGACATGGTTCCGCTGCCAGTCTATGCTTTACAGGAAATGAAAACATAAAAGTGGAGAGGCACTCGAATGACTGGCACAGTAAGGGTGCTTCTGGATTTATGTGTTACAAACCATGAGTCCATTAGGATTGAATGAGGAATTGTGTTTGAGTGTATTCTGTAAGCTCTGGACTTCAATGGCTGCTTGCCATTTGTTTAATGTCTCTTCAGACCCTATCAGTGTGTTGTCATATGGTCCACCTAGTTCTCCTGTTGCACTGTATCCTTCCCTTCCTATCTACTTTCCCCTACCCCTCCCGCCTTTTTTATGTTGTTGTATGATTATATGTTAAACATCTTTCTAATGCTTACCTCAATGTTTTTAGCACACACTTTTTTCACAGGTATTGCTGGTTACACATAAGTGTTTCTTGGCACTAGAAGATGTCCGTGACAGTCTATGTGGACACACCCACTTCATGAATATGCAAATGAGATGCCTATTTATGAAGTCGAGGGGTATCAGTTGATTAGCTCTGAGGAAGGCTACACTGGAACATCAGCTCACGATGTGCACACCCACAGATATGCTTGCTGTCTACTGGCCACCTGGCAGTCTAGCCATTACAGTAAGCACTTATGAGAGTGCTGGCATGATAATGATTTAAGTTTTCCGAAGCTCAGTTCACCATCATCTCAGCACCTTGCTCATTAGCAAATGTTACTTATTGAAAGCACTACTGAACATTTGCTTGTAGTTTGCACAAAGGTAATAAAGAATGCTGCCCATATTAGTGAGGCAACCTCTATTTTCTGCAACGCAATTCTGTTTTGGTCAAGTGCAGCAATTTGAGTTTGGAAACAGTTACTGTAGTTTGCCTTAGTAGTAAACCTCTGTATCTGCTAGCGCCAAGCTGGGACACACTGCAATGCTAATAAGGAAGCCCCTCAGACTTTCCTTGCCTTGCTAGTTCTGTGCATATGCAAGACTGATAGAGGCCATGGCCCATGCCCAGGGAGGTAACAAGAAGCTGGGAGAAAACACCTGTTTATATCTCCATGATGGCTGAGGCTCACGCTGCCTGACCAGGGTAGATCCCTGACAGGAGGGTATATTCCAAAACAAAAGCAACTGGCAGAGAAACAAAAATCAGTTACACTTTATAAGTATCAGTTTTAGTGTAACTAATCACGGATTATAGTATATTGCAAGAGTTGGTTTCCATGTAACTAATCACAGGTTACACTTTAAGTGTCGGCTCAATGTAACTAATCATGGGCTACACTTTGAGTGTCATTTACAATGTAACTAATCATTAATTACATGCAACAGGGTAATTACCATGCAATTACATGTTTTTTGCATGCAGCTACATTGCAGTTGCAATGTAGCTACAGTATAGTTAAACTGTAACTGCACTTTAGTTAACTGACCCTTAAAGTGTAACCTAAAAATCTATATAAAAAAGTTGCAAATTATGACTCTCTGATGCCAAAACTGTGATTGTGATTGTAAGTTCATAAGAACTGTTCAGACTATCCTACCCCAGACTCTGAGAGCACTGCCTTTAGTACTTTCAGGACTCCTCCAGTCCGAGGATGGAAGTCAGGGTCACAATGGGAACCTGGGACTCTAGTGAGGCAGTGCGATGCTTTATCCCCAGCACCACTTCACCAGACTTTTCTTTTTATAAGGAAACTTTAGCTAGCTAGAGTACACAGTTGAAAACAGTGGCAGTTTGTAATATCACTGAAATCCTCAGCATCAGACCGGTACCGTCCATTAATGATCCGCCCTAGTAGTGGACGCTTAGCTCTCCCCACCTGTTTCTTTCGCATAGAGATAGAATCATATGCTTACTTAATACTCAACCAGAGTATTCTCTATAAGCTCACACATTTCAAAAATTCTCAGAACCTTTAAAAAATGGCCATTTTTGCTCAAAGGTACTTCCCAATAAATTAAAATGAAATGACATATCTTCTTCAAGGGCACCTCTTTCATCAGGCCACACCTTTGGGACTATAACCATGTCAGCACTAGGACCACATGGAAACTTTTGTAAGCACTCAGGGGTTGCCCATGATATCAGGTATCAGCATATACATAAATGTGGGTGGCCCCTCCTCTCCTCAGTTCTTTTTCTGTTGTTGATCAGACTCATTGGACCCACTATCAGAAATGCTGCTGCTCATAGCCACCGTTTTATTATTTCTTACAACAAAGTAATCAATTTATAATGATTTTCGGTGACCTGTATACCACTAAAGTAACTGTCTAAACTCTTCCAATATTGAAAGTGCAGAGAGAAGATCTACACAGGAGACTCCCATGACATCTGTGTCTGCAGCTTAGGCCTCTCTCACAATGTGAAAGCATGTGAGATCTGCTGGGGATTCAACTCCACAACCAGGCAATGCAGAAAGGGGGCTTTGGAGAAATCCCTCCTCCAAAACTGGCAGTATAGCCTAGTGGTTAGAGTAATGAGCTGTGAATGAGCTTGGTACATCTAGCAGATAGACCTGGGTTTGATTCCCACAACCTCGACTTGCATACTGTGTGACTCTGAACAAGTCACTTAACCACCCCAGTGCTCCTGGGTCGCCCCTGAAAACAGGCACCTGTGCCTAATGGGCCTTACCCGGTTACCAAAGATGAAAATAAAAATAAAATAAATAAATTAAATAAAATAAAAGGCCACTGAATGAATGGAGAAGCAGCATCAGGTAAAATCCACATTGCCAGCCCTGTCAACCGAATCATGGTCGTTGAAGTCCTGGGAAAAATCTTCGAGGAGTCAAAAACACAAACACTGGGATAGAGACGAGGCCTTCCTGGCCAGATCCAGGTTGCCCCTGCAGACTACAAGTATGACCTCTGCTTTAAAGTCAGTTGCTCTGGCGGTGACGCAGACTGCACCCCTCCCCAACTGTTGACCAGACACCAAGGTCGGAGCTTGGCACAGGCATTAATGGGTCTATTATGGCTGGTACCTCACCATCAACAGAGATCCAACCTCCAATGTCGAACACTCCAATTGTGCCTACCAACCAGTGTGCCAACACTCAGGCAGTACTCATTATATTTTCAGACATGATAAGATATCTACTGCCTGGCCTCCTTGTTCCATGGGGACCATCAATGGGGACTCCAACAAATACCCCATCAATACTGCAAGGTACACATTTGACCTCCACAGCTGCCACCAACATCACAGTCCTACATTCCCATCAATGACAGAGTCAACAATGAATATGAATATATCCTGATCTCATGATGCAGGAAGATGAGGAGGAGGAGGAGGAAGACTATGCTGAGAGCCACTGTGGACAAGGCACCAGCTCCACAATCTCCTCTTGCAGTGAGGACTCCATTGTGAGCACGCCAAGATCACCCCTAGGGGATCGCCCATCTTTTACCATGATGCAGCAAATGCAAGCTGCCATGGGTTTCACCTTAGAAGAGCAGGATTCTACCAGAAAGAACCTGCTGGAGTTTCTGGAGATGGCAGAGTCTCCCTCTGCTGTGGTTTCCCCACTGTTTCCATTCTAGAGGATGCCACTTATGCAGCCTGATATAAGGCCAAACAATATACCAGCTGTGCCCAGAAAGTCAGACAAAATGTATTCTGCACCTTCTGGAAAGCTGTTTTATGCTAACCAGCCTAAGACTGACTCAGTAGTGAACACAGCTGCCCATGATAGGTTCAGGGCACCTAGGCATCTGAGCTCCCTTCCTCCTGATAGAAAATCCAGGAGGTTGGGTATTCTAGGCAATCATACATATGCTTCTGCCTCATTGAGCCTGCATATTGCTAATTTAATTTATTTATTTATTTAAGTCTCGGATTACAACCTTTGAGCTGGAAGCTTATTTGCAAAGGTTCCACATCAGGAAGGAGTGAAATACACAAAGAATTATAGAAGTCAAGTAGCCAGTAACATTCAACAGGTAAATCATATCCAGATACATTAAAATCGACAATCTGGTAGCCAGGAAATTAGGGCTGTCAGATCAAGATTCAGGCAAGGGTAGTTATAGGTAGCATTTGGAGCAGCGGTAAGTCATACTTGGAAAGGCTTTTGTGAAAGGAGGCTAATGCCAGGTATGAGGTGAAGGTTAAACAAGAGTAGTGGGGAAGGTAGGTGGTAAGATTCTGTGCAGAGAGCCGGGGGTGCCAGGCTGCCCTTTGTCAGTTGAGAGAGGAGAGGTCAAGGCAGAGAACCAGTGGAACTTAGGTTCCCTTTGTCAGCAAGGAAGGTGTAGAGTGTGGGGTGGGGCGTAGGAAGATCAGTAGGCATAGCTGAGAAAGGTAGAGATCTATAGAGGTGAGAAAGGGTAGGGAGGAAGCATAGGATTAGGTGGGAGCAGTGGGAGAGGGAAAGTGGAGGGGTAGGGAGATTAGCAGGGAACAGTAATTGTTGGATGGGATTTATGAGATGGGAGCTGAGGGAGTCAGGAGAAGTAGCAGAGGGGGGCAGAGGAGGAGATGATGTAGGCGGAGGGGAGTGGGCCAAGGTGAGGAGACCAGTGGCCGGGCAGCCTTTGAGGTGAGGTAAGTAGAGGGGTGGGAGGTAGTAGTAGTAGTAGGGTAGAGTTGGGTAGGGATGGAGGGGGAGGTCTGTAAACAGGCTAAGGTCATGGTGCTGGTAATGTAGATTATGTGTCCTAGGCCAGGGGCTTGCTAATACTGGGGGCATGAGCATATCATGCGGCTCGAGAGGTGGGTATGGAGTTTTTTTCTTGAATGGACCTAATCTGGGTTCAGATAGGAGGTCAGCTGGGAGTGAGTTCAGCCACTTTGGTGCACAGTACACAAAAGACCATTGCCCTTGGGTCATGCGGTGGAAGGGAACTTTGTATTGGGTATTGAAAGAACCTCTGGTCAACCTGGAGGGGGCTGTTTGATGAAGCATAGAGTGGACACCTGGTGGGGTAACATACCAACATACTAAAATGCCAGCAGAATAGGCCTAATGGTCTTTTGTGTCTGCTGGTTTGGTCATCCCCCACCCTGGAAGCTGACCTTGCTGCCCCCCTTGCCCTCTCTGGCTTCTCCCTTCCCAGTCCCGGATATTCTTGCTGCATAGTATTTTGCTTCCAGAACCCTTCCCCTGTACCTGTCCCACCCCCTCTTGAACCCCCCCACCGTCTCTGCTCCACCAGCCCCTGGGCAGCGGATTCCATGGCTCCACCACACTCTCAGTGAAGTAGCACCTCCTTTCTCCTCTGAATCCCCCAGCTTCCACCCATGCCCTCTAGTTGCCCCCTCCTTCCTTCGGAGCACCTTGACTGCTCCTCCCCTATTTACCCCCTTCATGTACCTGAAGACCTCTATCATGTCCCACCAGTCCCTTCTCTGCCACTTTGGTGCACAGTGCCAAGTATGGCTTTTTTGGCCAGGAGACAGGCTTGGTATATGATGCAATTGTCAAGGTACAGTCATCCTGTAAGTGCATATAGGTCACACATGTGTGTTAGTAGCGGGGCCCCCAGGACTAGCCATCAGGATTTGTTTAGGGCAATGGCAATTCTATTCAGGGTAGATTCCGGAGCAGAGCTATAAACAACGAGGCCATAATCTATTACAGAAAGCACTGAACTTGCTATTGCTAGTTTAAGGGCTTCGGGAGTGAGGCTATGTCTGTCTTTATATAGTTGTCCAATTTTCTGCACACCGTCTTAGAGACATAATCAACATGCAGTGTGCATGACAGGGTGCTATCCAGTATAACCTGAGGTATTTGAAACTGTATACCAGTTCAAGGATTTAATTTTCTTTGTTTTGGCTAGTTAGATGGGCTGATTTACTTTTGCTGTGAGGGCAGGAGAAGAGCATAGTTTTTGTTTTCTTAGCTGAATAGTAACCGTGCATTGGTAAACCAGTCTTCAACCAGATTGAAGTTACACTGGAGACTTTGCTCAAGGGGGATGAGCTTGGAGTGGCTAGAATAGAGTACAGCATCATCCACATACAACAGGATTTTATCATGGCACATTTTGGGGCGATTGTTTAGGAAAAGGCTGAAAAGCAGCAGGCCTAATATGGACCCTTGGGGGACACCTGTGCTAACATTATGTTTGCCAGAGAGAATATTGTCAATTTTAACTTGTTGGACCCGACCAGTGAGATAGCTACGGAACCAGCTCAGGAAGGTGGAGGACATGGAGGTCTTACGCAGTTGAGCTAGTAGAAGATTATGGTTCACTGTGTCAAAGGCCTTAGTGAGGACAATGAAGGTAGCCCCCACTAAGTGCTCTTGATCCAGCGAGTCATGTATGAATCTGGTGAACTCAACAAGGGCAGATGCTGTAGTGTGTAGCTTTTGAAATCCATGCTGTTCTTTGTACTGAATTTAGTATTTATCGAGGCAATCGATTAGTTGGTCGTAGACCACCCATTCTAGGGCTTTAGAGATTGGGGGTAGAATTGAGATCAGCTGGTAGTTAGTGTGAGTGGTCTTGTCTCCACTTTTGAAAACTGGCAATACAACTGCAGCTTTCCAGAGCTTGGGGAACTGTCCAGTGATAAGTGATAGATTGAGTATTCTCGTTAAGGGGACCAGGACTGCATCTATAGTGAGTATTAGAAGGTTTGAATCTAAGCCGTCACTACTTTGCCTGGATGTGTGAAGTACCTGAATGAGATATTTTTTGGCTTCAATGGGTCTGATGACCCTGAGATAGATAGGTGCGGCAGGGGTACTATGGTCGGGGGAAGAGGCAGCTGCCATTATATTTGGGGCATTATTGACAGTGTTGAGGTAGCTGGGTGGGAGTACTTCACTGAGGTTGGTAAAGATCCTGTTAAAGGTGTTTGCAATGGTTTTTTGGGTCTTGGGTTATTTTCCCATTCAGGTTCAGCAGGTCAGGTGGAGCTCGATTAGGGTTCCCTGTTAATGTTTTCATGTTTGCACAAAATTTGCAGCAATCACCCCAGGAATTGTCCAGTTCAGTTCTACAGAAGTGTGATTTAGCCTGATGTATTGCCTGGGTACATTTATTGCAGGCTGCATAGTAGTTTTGGAGGTCAGATTGTGTGCCCCTGCTTTTGGCTATATGCCAGAGGCTGTCCCTGGTATGCATGAGATCAATGAGTGAAGGGATTATCCATGTCTTGTGGGACCCTCTGATCTTTTTAGTGGTGAGGGGTGCAAAGCTATCACAGGCTGAGTTAAAGGTCTTTATGAATTACCAGGCCCATATCATAAAATATCAGAACGCCCCTAAGGAGGAAGGCGAAGGCTGCTGCACAGGCCTTGCCTGAGGGTTTTACTAAGCAGGAGTTAAAGAAAACTCTCACTGCTGGTGCTGTTTTAGGGAAACATTTGCTCTGCACAGCTGATGATATTTCTGATGCCTCTGTTAGGACTGTGGCTTCTGGCATCTGTCTCAGGATATATTCTTGGCTCATGGTAGCAGGTTTTGCCACACATGTGCATCAAACAGTTCTTAATGCCCCATTTACAGGGCAGAAACTGTTTGAGTATGATGCAAAAGAAGCTTTGAAAAATCTTCAGTCATCTGGCAAGACACTGAAATCCGTACACTCCCTATATCATACCCAAAGCAGGGGTAGGAGCAGGGGTAACTTTCACCCATCTGCTGTCAAGGGCCAGCATCCAACCTACAGACAGCAGGGAAGAAGCAAAGGTGTGGAGGCCATGCCGGTCTCCATCACAACCCCAGGTGCCCATTTAAAAGCACCTAGAGGTAGCAGAGCCACTGGCTGTGCCCTCACTGGCTCAGCATGACCCTTTATATACCCCCAACCACCTTTACTTCCAGGAGTGGTTGTAGGGGGTTGCCTACTCCTCCACTTGGACCAATGGAGGGAGGTGACTGCAGACACATGGGATCTGGAGATCATAGAGAAGGGTCATGCTCTGGAGCTTCTTGACAGCCCTCCAGATCATCCACCAGTTGTGACAACATATCCACCATGGCACACATCCCTGTTGCTAGAGGAAGTACATAATCTGCTTCAAAAATGGGCCATAGAACTTGTACTTCCAGAAGAGAGGAAAGTACAGTTACATAAGAACTTACTGTAATAGTATATCTTTGAGAGGAGCTCTTGCAGCAGGTTACACAATAAGGACTGAAGCTGGCAGGCACCAGGACCCAGGAAAATGTCTAGCTACCAGTCTACAGCAGGGGACCATCCCCTGATGTCGGCCCTCCTCCAGCATCAGCCAATTATCGAAAAGGGACGGTCCCCCAGCCCTACTTAAGTTCTCCCACTGGAGACCCCACCACAGGTAAAAATCAGAGAACTGAGGAGGTTCCTCAAACTGAGGAAAAGGAGGTAGCTGAGCATGTAGCAGGAGATACCAGTGGGAAGGAGGGAGGGAAAGCAGAACCTGCTGCAAGAGCTCCTCTTGAAGATCTATTGTTATGGCAAGTTCTTACATAACTGTACTATCTTACTTCACGTGGGACCTCTTGCTGCAGGTTACACCATAAGGACTGAGTCCCAAGCAGTACAAGGACAAACCCTGATGGACGGGTGGGGAAACAGGTAACTGGAGTCCTTAGGAGAGCAGGCCCTGGAGGACAGCGAGGCCAAAGCCTGTCCTGCACCTGGAAGCAATGTTCAAACTGTAGTGCTTAATGAAAGTGTGGCTGGAACTCCATGTGGCAGCTGTGCAGATATCTGCTGCTGACACGTTGTGTAAAGAAGCAAAAGAAGCAGCAACTCCCCTAGTAGAATGGCCTTTAATCGATCCCAGTAAAGGCTTGTCACACTTTAGGTAACAATAAACGATGCAGTGAATCAACCACTTAGAGTCTGCTTAGAAACAGTCACCCTTTGAGATTTCAGGGTGAATGAAAGAAACAACTGATCAGATTTCTTGATATCCTGGGTACAAGTCAAACAGCAGTGAAGAACCCGGTGAGCACCCAGAGTATGAAGCACAGCATCCCCTCAATTAGAATGCTCTGGATAATATACAGGAAGATGGATGCACTGATTAAGAGTAAACTCGGACACCACCTTTAGCAAAAACTTAGGATTGGTCCTTGTGGAAAACTAAATAAGGCTCTCTGCACATCAGAGCCTGAAGCTCGAAAATCCTCCAAGCAGATGTGACGGCAACTAGGATAAATAACAGAAAGTGCAGCTTGCACTTCATGGCTGGCTCAAAGGGAGGCAAAGAAAGTTTCTCCAAAATAAACAAAAGATCCCACGGAGGGACAGGGTCCCGAATGGGAGGCTTCAGGTGTAGAATACCTTGCAAGAAGGTGCAGGGTTAATCCATTGGGCAAGAGCCTTGCTCTGAACTGGTGCATGATATGCAGAAATAGCAGACAAATGCACCTTAATGGAAGAGGAAAGGAGGGAGGGGGCGACATGATAGAAACTTTCAAGTACCTCAAGGGAATCAACAAAGTCCAAGAGGGTAGCATCTTTCAGAAAAAGAGATATGCAAGAACAAGGGGACACAATTTGAAGAGAGAGGGGGGATGGCTCAGGGGCAATGTGATGAAGTGTTTTTTCATGGAGAGGGTGGTGGATGCATGGAACAGCCTTCCTGAGGAGGTTGTGAGGTCAAAAACAGTAGGGGAATTCAAGAATGCATGGGACAGACATAAGGTAATTCTAGTGGAAGGTAGGAAGAAGTAGGCTGTTGGTAAAACTAGGATCTACAGCTTATCCAATAGGTAGGGAAATGGGCAGACTAGGTGGGCCAAGCAGTCCTTATTTGCCATCAAAGTCTATGTTTCCATGTTTCTAAGAATAGCTCAGTCCTGAGTCTGACAGAGAAAGGAGCTACTCGAGAACAGAGTTTACCAGACAGGTTAAGGGGTCAAGGTGGTGAGCGGATGCCCAGATACAAACCGCTTCCATTTCACAGCACAGGTGGCCCTAGTAGAAGGCTTCCTGGTGGCTACTAAGATATTTTCTACCCTAGGGGAGATCCTGAACTGGGTAACCGCTAAGTCAGTGGAAGCCATGCATGCAGTTGCAGCGACTTGAGGTCTGGATGGAGTAGAGTCCCTCCCTCATGGGAGAGCAAGTGTGAGCTCAGGGCAGAGGGAGCGGAGGTTCCAGGGAGGTGAGCCAACAGGAAAGGAGGAGTTGGGGGACTACAACTTAAATGGTTGGAGGTCTAGGGACAACTGCAGGAAGTTACTGGAGACAGTCTAAGCAGACGCATTAATGCCGGAAATGAAGGGATAACACAAATGGAGGTGGGGAGTTTGTTCCAAAGGGAAGGGAGGTGAAAGGAGAAAGCGTGTTGACAAGCCAAAGTGTGAGCTCGGGGGAAGGCAAAAGTATGGGAATGACAGGAATGCAGGGGGTAGGGGTAGGGGGGTGGCCGGAGCAAGAACAGAGGAGAGATAAGATGAGAGGGATTCAAACCAATACTTAGAGATGAAGGTAATGCAGTGGGCTAAGCATGCATTTCTGCTGAAAGAAGGGGAAAGAGAGGGTGGAATATAGGTCACAGTGGTATGTTGAGAATGGGGAGTTGGAGGCAAAGTGACAGAAAGCATTGAAAAGTACATCAAGCCTGGCAAGGGTGGTGGCGGGTACTGACCTGTAGATGATATTGGCATAGTCGATAACTGGGAGGATCCATTTAGTTATTAAGTCTCGATGGACTGGGAGGGAGAGACAATCCTTGTGCCTGAGGAGCATTCCCAATTTGGAGTGAAGTTTTGAGTGCAAGGCATCTAGGTGGGATGAATAATGAAGGGACGGGTCGAGCCAAACCCCTAAATATTTATAGATAGGGACCACGCCAAGGGGGGGTGCCAGCCAGCATAGTGATCACTGGAGGGAATGGCAGCCTAGCTAGTTTTTGCTTTGGGCCAAAGGTCATGGTAACAGCTTTCTTGGCATTCATTTTGAGGCGATGACCCTGGAACCATTTTATCACTGTGTGAAACTCCCATTAAAGGGATTTGGAAGTCTGAAGCAGGGAGGCCAGACAGGTAGATGACAGTGTCATCTGCATACATGTGTATGTGGGCAGTGAAGCAGACGGAGGAGAGATCATTAATAAAGAAAGAAAAGAGGACAGGTCCAAGTATGGAACCCTGGGGAACATCAGAATGGATGGGGAGGGGAGTAGAAAGGATATTTCCAACCTGCACAGCCTGGTGCCTACCAGTGAGATATGAGTTAAACCATTTAACCACAGGGGCAGATAGTCCAGCAGTATGGGAGTTTATGAGGAGGGGTATCACGTCATTACAGCACAACCATTTCAGCGTAGCATTATAAGCCCATATCAATTAGTACTAATGCTACAGAACATCATAATGCCGTAACAGCGCATTGCCCTTTGAATCACTTCATGTTATATTGCAGCCCATACTTGAGGTACCCTGCCACAGACAGTGTTTCTGACAGCTTGCAAATGTACAACCTAGACCCCCCAACCCCACAATCACTGACTGATGGACCATCAATCTGGCAGTATGCCATCCGAGGTACTTACAGGCAGGGGCGCCGACAGGGGAAGACAGCCAGGATAACTGTCCCGGGCCCAGTGGCTCAGGCTGTTCTCTGAATGTCAATTTTGTCCCGGCAGCCAGCTGGTCCCATATGAAATCTATTACAGGAAGCTTGTTATCCCGTATTTTGGTGTTGGCTTGACTCGGCTCCTATAAGAACTCAATGTCCCACTATTCCTGGCGGTGCACAACTGTTCATGTATGAAGGACGGTGACTCGGGGTCACAGCATCATTCATGTTAGGTAGAGTGGGAAGCCTGGGATGAGCATGCCATGCTTGTGTGCTGACGCCGCTGCTGCAAGAGCTTCCAACTTGTCCACACCCCATCTAGAGCACCTACTGAGCAGCAATATTTTAAATTGTGATGGTGCAGCACTTCATTGGAAGAAGGCTGTGACTCCGAGCGATGCAGTGCTGCTGGTTTGAACTTTGACTGGTGGTGCTGGAATTTAACAAGAGGAGAAGAAAAAGCTGCCCTGGTAGGAGCCCCCCCCCCCCGGCTGGCCTGAGAGGAGAGAGAGCCTGATATTGGGATTCAGGAGTCCTGATTGAACGCACCAGTCCCTGTGACTGTCAGACATGCAATCTCATTGGGATAGAGCTGCAGAAGCAGAACTGAGCCAGGTGACTGGTCTGGAGAAGAGAGAGGAGCAAGCGACTGGCAGAAACATCAAACAGCAGCTGCGAAAGTGGTGTGGTGGGGAAGATACTCAGTGTGGGGGGGGTTGGCCTTCTCCATCCGCCGTTCTGCAAAGCCTCCTCTGTTCATCATAGGCAGCTCCATGGAGTGGGGGACACAGAGACTAGGATTGAGCCCGAGGAGGAGGAGAGCCTGGAAGGCCTGGTTTGCTGGCTGGCTCACCTGGCTGGCTTTGGCCTGGAGGAGGAGGAGGAGGAGGACTGGAGGACGGGGGTCATACCTCTCAAGTGTCCATCATTAGGAGGGACATGCCTCATTTTACCCTTCAAATTTGTCCTGTCCCTCATTTGTCCCTCATGGAAAAGGTATTGCACACAGAGAGAATGTGCTGTAAATTCAGACTTTAAAGCAGCACTTAATAATATTCTAAGATGTTAAATCAAAAATAAATTTTGTAAAAATAAGGTAATGGTTTCCACAGTGTCCTGAGCTTGTATCTCCATCCACGTCTGAGGATGTGTCCCTCATTACTAGAGTCAGTGTCCCTCATTGTCCTTCATTTTGAGTGCCTGTGTCCCTTATTTCAGTGATAAAAGGTTGAGAGGTACAGACGGGATGTTTGGTCTGGAGCAGGACTAGTAGGTTGAGCGCCAAGAGGGGAAGGGAGGGTGAGGGGGCATAGTCCTAAAGGTGTGTCCCGGGCCCAGAAATTTTTATCGGTGTCCCTGCTTACAGGTCTTGGCTTTTTGGCGGTGGCTGGTGAGAAACCCCGTGGAGGCCTCACTACTGGCCTCCTTAGAACAGGCTACACATCTGTTCAGGGCGAATGTGAAGCTCTTCAGCTCATCCGTGCACTTTTCAAAATACCTCGTATTTTACAGCGCAGACACAGTAATCCCCCACACACTGAAAGAGATAAGAGTTAACCTTGGAGTCTTAGACAAGGACAGCCAAACAGACTGTAAAATGGAAACGCAGCAGCATTTCAACATCGACTACCTTTCCGAAACTGAACTGTACCGGGCAAAATAAACTATTAACCTATTAAATGTTTACTGTACCTGGCAAATAAAACAACACAGCTATACGTAAGGAAATGGTATTTATTACATAGAAACATAGACTTTGATGGCAGAGAAGGACCGCTTGGCCCACCTAGTCTGCCCATTTCCCTACCTACTGGATAAGCTGCAGATCCTAGTTAACCAACAGCATATTTCTTCCTACCCACCACAAGAATTGCCTTATGTCTGTCCCATACTTCCTCACATTGCCCCTGAGCCGTCCCTCCCCCCATCTTTAAATTGTGCCCCTTTGTTCTTGCACATCTCTTTTTCTGAAAGATGCTACCCTCTTGGACTTTGTGATTCCCTTGAGGTACTTGAAAGTTTCTATCATGTCCCCCCTCTTCCTCCTTTCCTCTAGGGTATATGTATCAAGCTCCTTTAATCTTTCCTCATATGCCTTCTGGTGCAGACCCTGCACCATTTTGGTTGCCCTCCTCTGGACTGCCTCCATGCTGTGGTTACTAACCCGTTACTAACTTCAAGTGACGGGTTCGGAACAATGGATTTGTTGCATACTCCTTTTCTTTTTATTCTGTGTGTGCAAGGAATGAGAGTCATAAGTCTGCATCAGTTGCAGAAGCTAATATACTTGTTTTTTTCTTTGTACAAGTGAGGTATTTTCCTATTTCTTTTGTCCGGGTGGGGGTGGGAGGGACCCTCCCACAACATCCACAGCCAATTGAGAACTGGACAACTATCTGTCAAATGCCTAGATAAATTGGATAAACTGCACTTTGCACATTTATGTGTAATCCCCCTGCAAATGGGGGTTCCCAAAAGACTTCCAAGAGCTTGCTTGAATGCTCCAAGCCTGAATGGTGTTTGGCGTTTAAGCCATTTATCTGTGAGTGTTTTTAGAGCCTCTGGTACTGTCTCTTTAAGAGCTGTCTGCTTGCAGACATAATTAGTTTGTATGGGGGGACTGTGTGTTTCTCTGCTTGAGTACCACTCGAGCTGCTGCCAATTCACTCCATTTTTGCAGTCACTAGGAGTGCAAAGGGAACCTATCTGAACGATGTAACTGTTTGCCAGAAATCATTTAGAGTAATAATGAAAATACAGTTTGTCTAACCTGCTTTCTTTGCAGTCAGAACTGTGTTTGCCTAGTTCCCCATTCTAGTTTTGAACTGCTGAACTGGACCAATCAGTGTGGGTTAAGGTAGCTCTAAAATGGTGCCTTGGACGAATCAGAACTTGGACTCATAATCTGAGCCAGCCACAAGAGGATTGTATGGGCAGTGACTCTGGGAGCTGTAGTTTGGACTTCGGCGCCTTTTTGGACCAACAGGAGCAGTCTATTGTGAGTGACAGCCAATCCAGCCAAGAACTGGGAGGAACTCAAAGGAAGTGCCCGGTTTTGTCTGCTGGAGTTTCAGTTGAGCTCTGGCAGTGAAGAGGAAGGATCCCTGTGTGCTTTTTCGGTGTGCAGTTTTAGTCGGAAACGTGTAAGGCCCCGAAGTTCGTCTGCAGTTTGTGTAACTGCTTGTTAGAACTGAATCCATCCTGTGAAGAGAATCAAAGGATATCTGAAGAGTAGAAACCAGGCTCACCCTGCAGAAGACTGGAGAAATTGCTGAATTGGCGCCGGTCTGTCAGGAACTGAATCTGCTGTGTGTTCTCCCGGTATTGTGCAGTAATTCGATCGGGATAGAGAAGCAGCCTGCCTGGTATAGTACTTTCTTTTATCATATAAATGTGTGAGGAGGCTTGTGTAGCTGAAGTGAATCCTGCCGCCATTAAAGGACTTTTGCCTGTTACTGTTTACCATATAAATGTGTGGAGGAGGCTTGTGTAGTTCAAGTGAATCCTGCTGCCATTAAAGGACTTTTGCCTGTTGCAGTTTGTCATATAAATGTGTGAGGAGTCTCGTGGAGCTCAAGAGTAGCCCTGCTGACGTTGAAGGACCCTATCTTGTTTGGAGGTCGTGAGTACTAATTCAGGGTCGCCTGTTGAATTGCCACATTGAATCCAAATGGAATTACTGTACTGCTGACTGTTTAACTAATTTTTCTTTTCTCTGTGTGAAAGGGCCCTACCAGCTGCCACGGTTTGGACTAGCCACTAGGGCTTGGGTACCCAGGGGCAGTAACTGGTAGGGATAGGCCTTGCACAGAGCCATAGGTAGATGAGTAAAGTGATAAGCTAATTAACCTGATTTCCCCCTGTCCTTGTTATATCCCCCTAAATAAATCAGAGCTGCTTGTTTCAGCAAAGTTATACTGCCTGAGGTATTTGTCTATGTTAAAGTATTGTACTGTGATTGTTGCACTGTATCTTCTTATTTTACAGGGGGTCCTAGTGCCTGAACCAGTCCTGGGGGTAAATGCATACTGTGAAGGTAATTCTGATATACTGTGTGGGCCACTAGTGGGAAGAAAGGGGGATTTCAGTGTCCCAGAGGGCTGTGACCAAGTTAGTTTAACTATTGCAAACCCTGACCTCTGGGTGGAGGCACCTGCCATCGGATCCAGGCCCCTCAACCTGTTAGTGGCAAATCAGGCAGGGGTAGTAGCCCCTGGGATAGCACCATCTAGGGGTTACATATGGGTTTAGCATCATTTGGCATTAGCTGTTGTTGCTTACAGCAATTTTGTTGCGCTGTTATTGGCCACGATGAATATGGTTGCACTCACTTGACATAGAACCATGAGGAGGAGGTGACAGACAGAATCAAAGGCCTTCACAAGGTCAATGAATATTGCAGAAGTAATATGACCTTGATCCATGGCTGAGAAAATGGAATCGGTGAAATGGAGGAGGAAGGTGGTGGTGGAATGAGATTTTCTGAACCCTGATTGGACAGGGGAGAGGATATCTGTGGAAGTGAGGATGTCATTGAGCCTTATAAGGACAATGGCTTCTCAGATCTGCTAGTGAGGGGAGGAGGGAGGAGCGAGATGAGCCAGTAATTCCCAGGGGAGGTTGGGCCACCATTCCTATGGAGGGGAAGGACTTTGGTGAGTTTCCAGGCCAAGGGAACAGTGGAGGTGGAGAAAGAAAACATGAGTAGGTGTGTTAGGGGGAATACAATAGAAGAGGTACAGATTCTGAGAAGTCTCGGGCTGAGGCCATTGGGGCTGGTCATAGAAGGGCTTAGGGACATAACTGACATATAGACCTCTTGTGGGGGAAACTAGAGAGAGAAGCGGAAACCATCAGGTGTGGGGGAGAGGGGGATATCAGGTTGGGCAAAAGGAAGGTCATCAGGAAGTGCACAGGTAGTGAAAAATTTATTTAGGATAGTCGCTATAGAGGATGGATCAGAGATCTGAACTCCAGCCTCTATGTGGGTAGTCGAAGTAGGTTTGGGGGTGGGGGGTGTAGAAGTGACCAGAGATCTTTCCAGAATGAGGGGAGTGATCTTAGGATTGCAGGCATGCCTTAAAGTAATTTGCTTTGATCTGGTGGATAGCCTTCGTACATTTCAAAGAGACCTGTAGTGTTGGAGATCAGATGGGGACTGTGAGACTTTAAAGTGTGACCATGCATGGCCTCAGGATTTACAAAGGGACAGGAGATTCGGGGGTGATCCATGGATGGTGGAGATGTTTGACCCTGACTTTTTTTAAGGGGGCATGGGTATTCCATATTTGAAGAAAAGTGGTGGTGAAGTGGGAGGTGCTGTGTCGATACTGGGAGTGGAGAAGACTGGGCACCAGTCAGCTGTGGCAAGGTCATAAAGTAGGATACTAGTGTTGGGCGCTCTAAGGGGGCTGTACCAAATATATTTAAGGGGTATAAGTGGGGGGAGGCACATCTTCCTGACTCAGTAGGTGAGACAGTAATCACTGAACACATCAGAAAATGTGCCTGCAGCAATAATGCAGTGGGGGTGATGTGAAAGTACCTGGTCCAGTAGTGAATGGGTCTGAGAGCATGGGATGAGATGGGTAGGCCATGTCATTTTTTATTTAGTTATTTATTTAAGTATTTGGTAACCAGGTAAGTACACTGATCCAGGGGACCATTTTCAGGCATGACCCGGGCCACACAGGCAGCAGTTACAGAGGCTGTGACAAGTTATACAATGAGTACAAGCCATGTGGATATACTGATCAACTGGGACAGATTCAGAGTGTCTGGTGGAATGAGCCCTAAGCCCTATGGGAGGCTCCCACCCAGCCAACCTATAGCAGAGGTCGATGCAGGAGACAATCCACCTGCCAATTGTCCACTTTGCTGCCGGTCTGCCAAGTGCAGCTTCAGTGTAGGTGACAAAGAGTTGGTGAGCCTCACCCCAAACTCCAGCCGTATGCTCTCTATAATAAGAGAGCGCTTGTCGCAGGTCCAAAGTACAGAGATTACAGTTGACCTCCGAAGATGGGTTGGTAAATTATAGAGGTAAGTTAATCACCTGGTTAAGGTGAAATTCTGATATAACCCTCAGGAGAAACTTTGGGTGGGAACAAAGGATGACCTTGTCCCTGTGGAGAACCAAATAAGAAGACTCCACCGTGAATGCCTGGAGCTCACTGATCCTTCGGGCAGAGGTGACAGCCACCAAGAAGGTGGTTCTCCATGACAGGTATGACATCTCACACCTGTGCTTTGGCTTGAAAGGCTTGCCCATGAGCACTGCCAAAACCAGCAACAGATCCCAAGGTGGTGGTGGTTCACACTCCAGCAGGTTCAAGTTGTTAAAAGCCCTTAAAAATGCACCTGACCACCTTCTCCTGCGCCACTGTTGGCATACCAGCCCACGCTTGATATGCAATAATGCTTGCCAGGTGTATCTTGACGGTCACCGATCTCAGCCCTAGCAGAGAGAGGGACCACAGACAGTGCAGAATGCTTGCCAAGGGGCAGGCAAGGGGATCAATCTCCTTGCCCTGGCACCAAATGGAAAACCATTTCAATTTAAAAACATAATATTGAATAGTCAACTCCTTTTGGGATGCCCCCAACAACATGAAGCACATTGTCTTAAAGTCCCGAAGCCTGAAATTCTAGCCGCTCAGGAACCAGGTTGTGAGGTGCAGGGATTGAAGATCCGGGTGCAGGATCTTCCCCTGATGACAGGACAGCAGATCTGGGCGCATGGGCAACCACCATGGAAGTCTTCTACTGAGATTGAGGAGATCCAGGTACCAAAACTGGGGAGGCCAGACCGGTATAATCAGGATCATCCATGCCTTGTCCCTCTGCACCTTGACCAAAACCTTTTATTTATTTATTTATTTGTGAAAATCAGTTTACAACCTTTGAGCCAGGGGCTCATTTCCAAAGGTACCTCGTCACATTGAGGACATACGTAGCAATTTTAGGTTACATAGCACAGGTATGCTGAAATAGGCATACATGAGAGGCGCCACGTCACACTGAGGTCAAACAAAATACATTTAAGTTACAGGGTACAAGTAATTGAAATAGGTCTTACACAAGTTGGTTTCATATATTGAGCAATCTACTGGCATTACCATAAAACAGCAGGCACTGGCCAGGTTATACATAGGTATGGTGTACTGGGGAAGAGGTGGTGGGGTGGGCTAGGTGGAGAGCCACCCGGTGGGCATTGTCATGAGTGGAGAGGTTGAGGTCGAGGCCTCATTCAGAGACAGAAGCAGCTACGAGTGTTGAAGAATTGGTTTCAAAGGGTGGTTTTGAATTTGGAGATAGTGGTGGCATTGGTGATGGGAGCAGGGAGAGAGTTAAACCAGGATGGGGCTCTGTAGCAGAAGGACCTCTGACCATGGGTGGTTCTTGATCTGGGGACCAGAAGAGCGGTCTTGTTGGAGGACCGTGTTGCAATAGTAGGTGGGATCCGGTGGATGAATGCTGTCACCCCTGGAGGGGAGAGCCCGAGTAGGGTTTTTTTGTGAGGAGGCAGGTTTGATAGCGAAGCTGTTCATCAAGGGTAAGGAGTTTAGCTTCGTCATACAGTTGACAGGTGTGTGTGAGCCTGGGGGCACCAGTAATCAGTCTGCAAGCCTTATTTAATGTTATGTGAATTTTTTTGAGGGCAGTCGTGTCGGCAGCACCATAGACTGGTAGGCCATAGTCTAGAAGGGACAGTACTGAGGATGTAACAGCGAGCCGGAGGGCATTTGGGGGAAGGCAGTTTCTATGGTGGAAGATGATGCCAAGCCGTATGTTAGTGGCGGATTCAAGGGTATCAATGTGGTCGTGGAATGTGAGAGCTGAGTCGAAGGTAACCCCAAGGTATTTGTAGGAGCAGACTTGTTCCAGTGGTTGTTTGGTACTAAGAAGGATATGGAGTGGGTGGTTGCTAGCTTTGTTTTGGGGGTGGGCAAAGAGCATAGCTTTGTTTTTTTTAAGATTAATGATGAGTCTGTGCTCCTTAAACCAGGCTTCGGCAGCGTTGAAGGACTGTTGTAGGGAGTCCTGAAGGGAGATGGGATTGAGGTGGGTGGCAAAAATGACAGCATCATCTGCATACAGAAGAATTTTGCCAGAGCATGCACTGGGCAGGGTGTTCAGATAGAGTGAGAAGAGAAAGGGGCCCAGGATGGAGCCTTGGGGAACCCGAGTGTATGGGACGGGTATCAGAGAGTGTCCCATTGATTTTAACACACTGTGAGCGAGCGTCTAGATAGCTCGCGCACCATGCTAAAGGGCCAGCTGAGAGACTGGTGTGGCAGAGGGCATTCAGCAGAAGAGGGTGAGAGACAGTGTCGAAAGCCTTTGATAGGTCGATGAACATTGCACCACCTAGGGAGCTGGTGTCCAGGGAGGAACGTAGGAAATTGGAGAATTCAATTAGCGCAGTGCTTGTAGTGTGACCAGCATGGAAGCCATGCTGCTCTGGACATAAGATGTTATGCTTAGTCAGATATTCAGTGATTTGAATGGCCACCACTTTTTCCAGGGCTTTGGGGGGAGGTGGAGATTCATCGGTAGTTGTTGGCGGAGGACCTGTCACCCCCTTTATGAATGGGCATGATTACGACTGTTTTCCAAGCTGTGGGAAATTGTCCCAAGCAGAGCGATCGGTTTAGTAGGCTGGTGAGTGGGGCAAGGACTTCATCTAGCACCAGCCTGAGGATACTGGGGTCCAGTGAGTCACTGCTGGGACTGTTGCCATTTAATGCTTTGATTAGGATGGGTCTGGCTTCCCGGGCAGATACCTTGCACAGGCGGAAGCTGGGGTGGTGGAGGACAGGGGGAGGTTGGTTGGGGGGAGGGTCAAAGAAATTACTGGGGAGGACTGAGCTAAGGTCAGTGAAAGCAGTGTTGAGGCAGTTAGCTATGAAGGCAGGATCGGTGGAGGTAGTACCATCACTAGTGAGCTGGGATGGGGGAGCATGATTTTCCATTTAACTGTTTAATATTATCCCAGAAAGTCTGGGCTGAGCCCCAGGAGGAGGTGAGGGTGGCCTGGTAATGGTCAGCCTTGGCTTTTCGGACGGCCCAACAGCACTTATTCCAGGCTGCATTGTATGCTTGTCTATCAGACAGCTGGCCCGTTTCAGTGGCAAGGTGCCAGAGGTTATCCCGATTTCTAAGCAATTGTAGAAGGGCAGGGCTAACTGAGGGTGCATTCTGTTTCTTGGATCAGATTTTGGTGAAGGGTGCAAAGAGATCACAGGCCTTGTTGAAGGTTTGGGAGAAGAAGGTGGAGGCAGTGTCAATGTCGGGTGCACAATGAATGGGGGACCAGTTTATCTGGGTGAGAAACTGTTTAAGTTTTTTCAGCCCACCAGGGCGGAGGCGCCTGTGGAGGGTGGTCTGGGCTTTGGGTTTGGGATTGGGGACTGTTCAAAGGAATAGGATAGGGCAGTGGTCACTTAGGGAATCCGGTAGGACCTGAATGTTTTGGATTTTTTGTTGTCAGTTGGTGATAATTACATCCAGAAGGGTGCTGGTTCCTCTTTTTGGGTTTATTCTAGTGGGCTGGGTGATGAGTTGCGTCAGATCTTGGGTGGCAAATGAGTCTTGGATCGTGGAAGAGGAGGTGCTAAGCCAGTTTATGTTAAGGTCACCAACTAGGATTTGTTCCGCCTTATGGTGGAGGGTGGCCAGATAGTTAAAGATACCAGTGCTGGGTTCTGGTTCTTTGGGGGAATGTAGGCAGTGGTGAGATAGAGAGGGCCCCTAGAGGGGTCAGGGGTGAGTTTGAGGGTAAGGGCCTGGGCCCCATTTACAAGGGCAGGGGTAGGGAGTGCTTGTCCAGTAATTGTGTCCCTAGTGTAGATTGCACAGCCTCCCCCACGTTTGCCTACTCAGTCCTCCCGGTATAAGGTATAGCCAGGGAAGGAAACAAATGAGTCAGGGGTGGATCTGGACAGCCAGGTTTCAACCAGGGCTATGATGTTTGGTTGATGTGCCATGGCCCAGCACTGGAGGGAGTCAATTTTTTTCAGCAGGCTGCATATGTTCATGGAGGCTATTTGGAGGCCAGTGGGCCAAGTAGGTAGGTGGGTGGGAGGGGGCTAGGCCTGGGTTGGGATGTATGTTGCCAGATAGTAGTAGAAGGAGGACCAAGGCTCTGGTCCTGGGGTGGCAGCAAGTCAGCTTCCGTGGTGCATGCTGGGATGGGGAGGTGGCCATGGCGGAGCAAGGAATGGGCAGGGTTTGAAGGTTTGGGAGGGCAAGGACGAGTTCCAACCATGGAGAGTCAGGATAGGCAGTGGTGGGGGGGTAGATAGGGGATGGGTGCTGTGGGCCAGGGTATATGGTCAGTGTAGGGTGGGATCGGACTAGGTCAGAGGGAGTTGGGAGTGCTGGGATAAGTGGGCCTGTGAATATGCCTGGCTGATGGGATGTGTGTACTAGCAGGAGAATGAGTGGGAGACATTTGAGGAGAAGGTGTGCAAACATAATGCTTATGGTAGCAGCAAGGCAGAAAGGGTTCAAGTATTTTGGCTGCCCCTAAGGAAGTGTGGATACCACTTTGGACTGGTGGTAGGGTCACAGACTCTGGTGGACAGGGTACAAGGTTCAAATCACTGGCAGGGCAAGTGAAAAAGGACCTGGGTGAGTGTGGGATTCCACATTCTGGGTGGCTCAGAGCTGGCTGGAATTGGGCCAAATCCAGGGTGAAAATAGCGACTCCTAGAAGTCACTGAGGGTTAGTGTCATGCTAGGGTAGGGTCTGATGGTTGCGCAGGGCCAGTACGCAGGGCTAGCTTGGAGTCTGGGTATAGGTATGAGGTGTGGTCAGAAACAGGATTGAGAGTAAGGGAAGAGAAGTAGTGTATGTGGGTAGAGGGGTTCCAGGAAGTAGAAAGAGGGGAAGTTCAGGTAGTGAGACTGATGTGAGTAGTCAGAGGGTCCCTCTGGTGACAGGCTGGTATAACCTGCTAATGGGAAATAATACACAGGAAGTGATATCACAAGTATGAGACTACATAAGTAGGCTCTAACGCCCCTCACAAGGGTGCTACTGCTAGTTTAATTACCTCTGAGCACCTGTTAGAGTCTCTTGCTCCATAGGGAGCGCTTGAGTTGCTCGGCTGCATCTGTGGATTAAGGGAAAGGGAGGGAAGGCATGCAAGAGGCCTAGGGTCCAGAGCTTTGTGAAGGCAGGGGGGCAAGTACAAAACAGCCTCAGTTTCATGTTCTCCCTGGAGGCAAACAGATCCACCAGAGGAGTGCCAGACAGGGAGAACAGGTGGTCCACCACCTCCTGATGCAGAAACCACTCATGCAAAGTCTCGCCCCTCTCGCTAAGGGCTTCTGCCAGCTGGTTGTTGACTCCTGTGACATGAATCAATAGGTGATCTGCACCAAGCTGTGCATGAGGGTCCTGGTGTAGTGGACCTCCTGACACAAAGGAAGGGAGTGCATGCTGCCCTGCTTGTTCAGGTAGAACATGGTCATGGCATCATCTGTCTGGACTTGCATTTTCTGACCCTGGACAAAAGTACCGAATTCCATCACAGCTAAGCTTACTGCACGGAGCTCCAGCAGATTGATGTGGTAACGGGACTCCATCAGGGGCCCAGGTCCCGTGACCTCCATGGTCCCGCAGGAGGGCTCCCAACCCCACCACAGATGCATTTGTAGTCAGAATGACAGATGGCTTGGGGAGGACAAATGGGACTCCTTCCTCCAAATGTTGTGGGACTAGCCACCACTGGATATCATCTCACATTGGCTGGGTCACTGTAAACAGCTGGTCCAAGTGACCTAGGCACTGAGACCTCTGATGTACTAGCTCCCATTGAAGGTGACACATCTCCCAGTGGGCCCACTGGACCACGCTGACGCAGGATGCCATGTACCCCAGCAGCAGCAGGAAGTCTCAGCAGGGCGCAAGCACCCTACCTGAAATGACTGGGCAAAGGAGGTAAGATCCAGTGCCCGGTCCATAGGGAGTCGGGCCTTGGCCCTGAGGGAGTCTAGCTCTTCCCTGATGAAGTGAATCACCCTGCGAGTGGTTGAATTTGAATTTGGCCATATTGACCAGAAGGCCCAAGTCTCTGCCAGTGTGGTGAGCTAGGTCTCTGGATTGCTCCACTGCCTCCTTGGATGGTGCAGCTATCAGCCAGTCACCCAAGTAGGGGTATACCCTGACCCTCAGCATCACAGGCTGCCACCACTGCCATGCACTTGGTGAAGACCCTGAGTGTTGAGGAGACGCTGAAAGGCATGACCTGAAACTGGTAAAGAATCCCTTCTGTGTGGAACCAGAGGTTTCACCAGTGGGACGGGTGGACTGAAATGTAGAAGAACACGTCCTGGAGCTCCAAGGAACAGAACCACATGCCCTGTTCCAGAGATGATATAATCTGGTTCAGAGTGACCATCCTGAACTTGCACTTCTGGAGGTACTGATCATCTGTTTCAGGACTAGCAAGTATTCGACATGAAGCCCTGATCTGCCATGGAGTCTGGCACACGGGCTATAGCTCCTTTCTCTAGCAGCTGAGCAACATCCTCCCTGAAGGCAGACAGTGTGTCCTGTGACACCACGGACTTCTTTGGTGTGTGGGGCCAGCAAGGTGGACAAGCCTCAAAACTGAGAGGAAACCCTTTGCCTACCACTTCTAGGACCCACTTGTCTGAGGTAATTATGGATCAAGCATGCCAGAAGTGGCTCAATTGACCCCCCTATGGGGTGCTGGGGCAGGGACTGGGCAGGTGGGAGGTAGACACATCAAACCCATCAGCAGGCAGTTTTGGAGGGGGAACCCACTGGTGCTTGCTGCTGAAAGGGCACCACTAACCCTACCTCTGCCTATTTTTGAGGCCCTGACCTGAGAAATTGATTTCGGGGTGCCAAGCCTGTGATAGTCCCCACTAGGGCTGCTGCTGCCTAGGCTATTGTGACAGAAAGAGATGAAACGGAAAGGACTTTTTCTTCAGCTTTTGCACTTTCTGCTCCTTCTGTGAGGAGGTCACAGAATCTAGGGTGGCACTGAACTTCTCAATCCTGATGAGGTGTCCCATCCCAGGGTCAAAGAGGTCAGTGCCCAAGAAGGGGACATTAGCCAACTTAAGCTGGATGTTCGCTGTGAAGGAAGAAATCCTCAGCCAGGCCCTGTGATGCATCACAACAGCCATAGCCATGGCACAGGTGCATGAGTCATTCATATCCAAGGCCATCTGAAGCTGGTGTTTAGGCAGTGCTTGTCCCTGGTCTTGGACCACTTTCACCGCCATCTTCTTGTCAGCAGGGAGGTAAGGGATGACATGGTGTAGGACTCTCATCATGGAGTGACCAAAGTGGACCATCATCAGGCTGTAACCAAGTGAGGATGCAGCATAAACTTTTTTTCGCTGCATGGCCAAGCTTCTTAGACTCTTTATCAGGGGGCTTGTACACATTCCTGGTATTACTGGATTTGTAGAAGCCCACACCAGCAACCAGACCCTCAGCCAAGAGGTGGTCTGAAAATCTGGACAAGGTGCCGACAGGGACCGCATACTTGTGAACTAGATGGGCCGAGGGTGCCAGACAGGAAGCTGGATGCTGCCAAAGCTCCAGCACCGGTCCAGTGATGGCCAAAGCCATTGGGAAGGCAAGCCTAGGAGATTCATCCCAGTTCAATATCTCTGAGAAGGGATGCTTAGCCCTTTTCTGGACTGGCTCCAAGGGATCCTCCACAGACTTGGACATAAGTCTGAGCAAAGCCCCAAAAGACACTGGCCCATGGTTGGTAGTTAGTTCTTCAAATGATTCTTAGTTAAAGGCATGAGCCCCCCAAGATTGCATAGACGTCCCTTCAGAGTCAGATAAGCAATCCTTGAATATGGACCTCAGCTGTTTTCTGCCATGCACCACTCGAGGCTTTGCTTAGTACATGATCTCCAGCAACAACCCACCTGGCAAGCTGATAGCTGAATGCGAGTCCTTGGAAGGGGCTCCCTGCATGAGCTGCCATGGAGGCAACTCCACCAGTATCAGTGGGGAAACATGTTGGAACAGCTGTCTTGGTAGGACTGGTACAAGCTGAACTGCTGGTTGTGAGGTGACCAAAGGGGTTGCGAGTAGAACCCTACCCTGCCCAACCAAGGCCCACTGCTGCCAGACTTGCTCTCTGTAGTGCCACTACATATGACAACAGAGCCTCTCATCATCCAGGGATGAAGAGAAGCACAGACAGTGGTGCTTCCCAGTCAAATGAGATTGAAAGCATGAAGAATCCTGTGACCTTGATCTCGACCTGGACCTCGAGCATCAACTGTATTGATGACATCAAGAAGATATAGCCGCAGGAGCAGTATAGACTGCCTGCGCAGGGTTAGGCCATTCGACCTCAGAGGAAGGCAACTTCTGAGACACAGCCATGGTAACCAGCTGTGCCTGGACCTCTTGGGCGAGGCCCAACAGGACAGGGGTCTGAGAGATTGAGTCATCCTCAGTCCCCTCTGACAATGGGTCAGTATGGTTGAGAAAAATCTTGAATGCTTGCTGAACCTGTGTCAAGACCAACAAGCTTGACAGGGGCATCGTGGAGCTGGTGGCCTTGCCCTCAACCAAAGTTTTAGCTGAAGCCAAATGCTCGACAGTGTTGAGCAGTCAGGGAAGTCGAGGGAGCGGAAAGAGTGCATTCTTTCCTGATCCCACAACCAACAGCAGGCATTTTAGGATTTCCTGCTCTTACCATGTCAGGCAGGCTCTCCCCAAAAGTCTGGAGGGTCTTGCATATCTCCCTGAAGATGCCATCAAAAACTGGATCCATGTTGGCCCCCAGTGGGAGCAGGATTGCACGGTGACTGACAAGGTACCTGCCACGGCCTTAGCCGCCACTTCTTCCATAGCTGCAATCTGGGCCGTGAACCCTGCAACTGCATGGGCTGACTTATGTGCCTGCTTCAATTTTACAGGAGGGTCACATTCAGTTGTCCCACCTAGAAGAAGACAGGCATAGTGGTCTTCCAGGGAGAAGGGAAGCATAGCTTGGCAAAGGCCGCAGGCAGCAACATCGTGTTGTTCACCGAGGCAGTGGATGCACGACACAAGCAGATCTGTCTGAGATATCTTCTGGCTGCACTGGATGCACCACCTAAAACCACAAACTGGCTTAGAACCCTTGTGATCCACAATGCTGATGTCGAAGATGGAGAGGGAGAGGGAACCGGGGATATACTTTTACTGAATAGAAGAACAAGTTAGCCAAATGGCACACTTGAAAACAAATCAGTCCTACAATGCGCGCAGAGCTGTGAAGGAGGAGGAGGCCTGATGCTTCCAGAAGAAAGTACCATCTAACATCATGGTATGGAGCTGAGGGTTATGCCAACTGGGTGGTGGGAGGGGCTTATTTTTTAATTTTTTTATTTAATGATATCTTGGCGAACACCTGTGAGCGGATGCTCATTTGTAAGTTCCACATCAGCTACAAGAAGAAATTGAACAGGTACATAGCATTGCATCCAAGGCATTGCATTACAAGCAAGTACAAAATTGCACTGGTACAAAACAATACATTACAAGCAAAGTAGACAATAAATTAGTGTGGATTACAAGATTGGGGTAGCATTTAGCTTAAGATATAACATTTAGACACTGCTATGGCATTGGTGAGAAGGTGCCTGCATCGGAGAGTTAAGCCTACTTGTGGGGTGAGAAACAAAGTGGAGAACAGGCTCAGCTGCGGGATGGTGAAGTGTATGCCTATGTAAGGGGTTAAGAACCGGACTTAAGGAAGGTTGGAGACAGTGGAGCTATGACAGCAGCAGACGGGGAAAAGGAGGGCAGGACAAAGAGGGGAATGGGTGCCCAGAGGGGGGAGGGGAGGGGGGTAGACGGGGGACAATGAAGTGTTGTAAAGGTAGTTGGCCACAGGATTAGGTGGGACACTAAGTGCTACTACTTAAGCTTGAACACTGTCCAGCAAGAACAGCTCTTAAAGGCAGACTGCCAGAACTGTGGATAAGTGAACCATTTCCACATCCCTAGAGCAGGTGACTATCTTCCATCAGAACTATTTTCTCTTTTGCATTGCAAATATTCCCCATAGACTTAAACTGGGGTTTGCTGCACTATTCTGGCAGGGATTTCTGCTTTTCTTTAAATTATTTTGAATTCCTCATAAAAAGTGCTGTTTTCTCTTACTTTGTGCCTGATTTATGGGCTGTTTTTCTGTATTTTAAAATAAGTGTTACAGTCTTTTGAAATGCTGTGTGGGCTAGACGCTTAGGCGCCTAACCCCCATACCCTCCCAGTCTATTGTTGTGCAAATCTTAAGTTTTAGCACCTTACTGCAGATTACTGCAATAAAGGTACCTTGCTGACTGCCTTCTCCTCTGTCCCCCACCTTGTAGAAGGCGCAGCCCTCGAGGTCCAGGGAGCGGAGGGGCTCCGAGCCGCCAGCGGGTCGGCGGCGCCTGTGCAGCCGACCAAGGGTTCCAGGAGGCCGTGAGAAGCAGGCAGAAAGGTACGGGCAAAGCCGCAACATTTTTGCCCGCCCCCTCCCCCCTCTTGGTTGATTCCTTTTATACACTTTCTCCCGCCATTTCTTAATCCACGCCCACATCCCTTTCCTTCCTCCCTTAACCCATACCTAACCTCCACAATGCTACTTTGCTTCCTTTTGCTCCTGAGCCTCGTGATCTCACCCAATTCCTTATGATATTAATGTTATGCCCAGTGTCAAGATAAATAACTCACAGTTAATACGACCTGCCCACTTCTGCCATCCACAATGGCCAACCACGGATTCCTTATTCACCCTAACCACGCTATAATGCAACCTCTGGGATATCCCACATAAGGCCACCCTAACAATCCAGCACAGCCTTGGCACCTTACTTGTATCATGGCTTTTTATTAACCCACTATGCTGTCCATTAAATTATTATGCTATGATAAAATTGCACCTATATACCAGGACCATCACTCATCTCACAGCAGGCACCCAGGATTAGGAGGAAACGCCTCTGACCACTCACTATCCCTGTCCCTTGGTGCCCTCCTCAAATTAATCTTCTACCTTCTGATCTGTTTTGGTACCATTGAAATAAATCCTGGCCCCATTGAAAGTTTATTTTCCCTGCTGATCTATCCTCTATAAATGGCCTAAGCTTCCTACACTTCAATGCCTGCAGCCTCTTAAAAATTCTCCATATACAGGCCTGGGTGGCACATACCCTGCCTGACTTTCTGGTCATCTCTGAATCTTGGCTCATACCTTCGACCAAAGACAGTGTTGTAAACCTTACCAACTATCAGCTCTTCAGAGCAGATCGCCCTTCCAGGGGTGGTGGGGTGGCCATATACATTAAAGACACCACCTCTGCTACCTGCCTCATCAACACATCCGAACCAAAGGAATTTGAATGTTTGTCAATCAAAATATCCCTTCCTAACTTGTCTTCATTTAAATTGATTGGCTGCTATAGGCCCCCCTCAGCAGGCCTCAAATTACTATCTCACCTGGGGTCAATAACCAATCTAGGCCCTGAAGATACCATCATCCTTGGTGATTTGAATTTAAACTGGCTATCTAATGCATCTGCTCCATTGGTAACCTTTGTGACACCTATGGCTTTACACAGCTAATTAAAGACCCAACCAGGGTTAACCTAAAAATTCTAGCAACAGCTCACTCCTGGATATTATGTTGGTAAACAAGCCTCACTTATATACGCATGCAGGAGTACTACCGAATGATGTAAGTGACCATTGTCCCATAGCTGGCATAAGATCTTCACTCAAACCACCAACCCTGCTGAATTTGTCCTCAAAAGGTCAAAAAGAAGTTCAACATACCAGGATACCTCCATGACCTGAGTAACACAATATATTGGCAAGATTTCTACCTCTAACCTCAGTGGAAACAGCTCTCCAGATCCTAAAGGACATTATCACTAATGCTTCAATATTCATGCACCATTCACCAAAATCAGAACTAAAGCAAGGTCCTGCCCCTGGTTCACCACTGATCTTAAAACAGCCTTGTAGCCAGAGACAAACTGTGGAAAAGGCAAGAAAAACTAAGGATTCCAGAGACTGGCTAAATTTCAGAAAAGCAAGAAACTCATGTACAACACAAATAAGATCTGCCAAAGCTGCCTATTATAGAGCTGAATTGATGCTCCTATAATAACCCAACCAGGCTCTGGGGAACTATAAAGGTATCTTGGGCCAAAACTCTACTCCCGCTTAACCTGCAAACTGCTACTAAATAACACAGAAATTACGGACAAACAAGAAATCCTAAATACTCAATGACCACTTCACCACAGCTGGACTAGCATTCGACTCTTTCACCTGTAAATCTCCTGAGATCTTTCCTTGAACCTTCAATCCACCGTGGGTCAAAGGCTACATCAACCTTCTCCTTCAACCCAATATCCTTGAAAGAAGTGGAAGATCTCCCTCCAATTTAGATACTTCAAAAAGTGCAGGTACAGACTCCTGGACCCTACTTCCTCAAGATTGCATCTCAAGTCTTATCTGCCCCTCACTCATCTCTTCAATCTTTCCTCACCACTGATCCATTCCTCCACTTGAAAAAACAGCTCGAGTAGTTCCTTTACTCAAATCTGGTGATCCCATGGACCTCAATAAGTACAGGCCCATTTCCATCCTATCAGTTCTATCCAAGACGCCGAAGTTAGTAAACTCACAATTAAGGGACTACCTGGATAACAATAACCTCCTAAATACAGCACAATCAGGATTTAGATCAAGGCATAGCACCATTTCGCCCTAGCCAAAGTAACCAATGACTGGCAGATTGCTATGGATAAGAAGAATAGTATCTGTGCTGTGCTCCTGGATTTGAGCAAAGCATTTGACACAGTGGATCATGAATCATTAATCACCTCCTTGGCTCACTAGGGTTGATTCCCTTCACCAATTGGTTCAAGTGCTATCTATCAGATAGATCACAACTGGTAAAAAATGGAATCTACCTATCCACCTTAAACCACTGTTAAGAGGTGTACCGAAGGCTCTATTCTTGGCCCCATCCTCTTTGCCATCTATATTAATAATATTGATGCTAACCTCACTCAATCCAACATCCATCTGTTTGCTGATGATACTGTATTATATGTTAGCAATCCTTCATTATCTAAAGCTCAGAACTGCTACAATCTGAATTTTCCATCCCACCACACAACCTACTGGATAAAAAACTACTTCTAAATGCCAAAAAAACAAAAGCTATGTTCTTTACCTCAAAGAGTTGCTCTGCCACTACCCCACCATCCACCACCCTACAACTAACCACCTTACTTGGAGAGAAGCTGGAATTCGTTGATAACTTCAAATACCTTGGAGTCTGGATTGATAACAAGCTTGACTATTCTGTCCATATTGAGGAGCTACTAAAGAAACTGAGACAAAGGCTTGGTTTATTTTTTAGAATAAAGCACTACCTCAACAGAGACTCCAAAAAAAGATTAATACAGGCTTTATTCCTATCCCTCATTGACTATGCTGACTTTCTGTACGGACATTGTTCACTCCCCCTCTTAAATAAACTGGACACCCTATACCACAGGTCCATCAGATTCATTACTGACCTTCCCTTCAGCACCCATCATTGCTCCCTTTATAAGGCAGTTAACTGGACATCATTACAACACAGAAGAAATAGGAATGTTGCAATTTGATATTCAAAGCCTTATCAGGCAAGCTACCACCTATATCTCAGACTGTTTTACTCAAATTACTTCTAGGCCATACAACCTAAGGATCAGCAAAATTATCATTCTTAAGGTCCCCAATGTCTGCACCCAGTTTGGGAGGGCTGCTATCAGCTACTCACTAGCAATTGTTTGGAATTCACTCCAAAACCATGAAGCTAAATAACCTCCTACCCTTAATATCCTTCAAAAGATTATTCACCACCCTATTCCCAGAACTCTGCAACTGCTTCCACAAGGCCTAAACCCGGCCCTACCTACCCCCTGTTCCTATATGCTGATAAAACCCCGCTTCCAGTCCCAAGATTCACCCTCAAAATGCCTGCTAGGTCCTATAATTCATATTACTCCTGATGTGCCCATTACCTTCTGTCTCGCAGATTAAAAGTTTTAATGTGCCTTGTACATATGTATATTGTTATATATTAGCACTTATGTCATTGTATTACTGTTTATGTTACCCCTGTCATTGTATTATTGTTTATGCTACCCTTGTCAATGTAATAACACTTGCACTTCTTGACCACTCAGGTCCATCTTGTAAATGAGCTATGCTCAATGATGTTCGCCTGATTAAATAAAGATTTTGATTGATTGATTGATTGAAATATAATAGTCTCATGACCCTTCCACATTAACTAACAAGTACTGGAAACTATCACTGATTACTGCTGAATAGCTGGCCAATGTGTATAAACTACATAACACTCCAGTCGTGTATCTTGAAAAACCTATAGAAGCTGTACACTATTTTTTCTGTATTTATAAAAGTTTACAGTCTTGTGTATACCATATTTGCATTCAACTGAATTATATTTAGGCTTATGAAGTGATAATGGTTTCTGATTCATGTTAGTAGCAGATGGGATTCTGTGGTAAACTCGAGTCCACAAAATCTTGCCTGCTATGTTGTCGGCTCTAGTGCAAGAGAATATTGGCTTGCAGTTCAGTTCGTTTTTCGGAGGACAAAGCCCCCAGAAACCCCCCTTACAACCCTGCCTCTCCCACCACTGCCACAAATAATAGCTTGATATTATGAATTGAAGTGAGTAACTGATGTTCTGTAGTGATGCATGTACCCGTAGCAATGAGAATTACATTCTGTGGTGATAAAAGTCACGTGTCAGACTCTACAGAGTTCCAAAAGTTGTTATTTTATTATCGTGATTCCCCCTCCCAGTCATTTTTAAAAATATTTTCTTGCACTTGGGTCCCCCTCTCCTCCACCTTGATGCTGGGGTTACATGGCTGCACCCTTCCTCTGGCTGGGAGGGCAAGTGAGCACCTATCTTCCCAGCTGAAGCTACTACTACTCTGATGTCAGGCAGTAGAAGTCACGAATGCCAGGTCAGCTCCCACTCTCCCCAGGAGCTGAGTGGCTCATTTGCACAACACACCTGACCACTGCTTGCACCAGCGTGAGATTCTGGGTTTCTGCTGTCCTGCCACTACCCCCTCCCCCATCATTACCAGTAAAAGGTAGACTTGGTCCTTCACTACTACTTAACTAAATGATGGTCTGTGAACCTTTTCTTGGCACCTTAGTGGCAGGGAGGGGAAAGGTTATCATTTTTTTTATTAAGCTTTTTACCCCCTGCCCTGAAGCAGCTTCCCCACTTTTGACTGAGAGGCAGATCAGGTCCCCCCCCCCCATGATGACCTCCAAGGCTCAACACCGATCTATGGACTAGGACCCAAGAATGTTGGGGGGGGGGCTGGTCAGGGACTTCATACAGGTTCCAGAGCTTGCTTCTCAACCCAGGTCATCTGCAAGGTAGTTCAGTATACCACCTCCAGGCCACGGGGCTGATCAAAAGGGTAAGGGTCACTGGCATTTTTGTCTTTGGTAGCAAAGCACATGCATCACTAGAGCTATGATCATAACGTATCTCTTTCTCATTTTTATGTTTGCTTGCACGCATCCTCCCCTCCCTTTGCTACGGACTCGTGACCTTCGCCCCTGTGCCAAAATCCATCCTCTCGAAATGGGATACGGCCTACAACAGCATCTGCCGCTTCGTGCTTTTTGCTCCTCCCCTTACACACCGCTGCGAACTCTATGCCTGTCTCTAGTGGCTCCCTCCAGAGAAGCACCGTACCTTTGTAATAGGTAACTTCATTGACAACATTGTCAGATCAGCCACCCCTGCTGCCCTTGCCCTCCCCCTCAACCCTGACACCACTACCTACCACCTTAGGTCAAGGGCGGCAACCAACCACCCAGTTCCTAGGACACGCTCCCTTGCGGGTGATCGGACCTTCGCCAGCTACGCCCCGAAACTATGGAACTCACTCCCAGCCCTTACACGGTCCACCCCCTCCCACACTGGATTTAAAACTTCCCTCTGGAACTTCCTGAAGGGTCCCTCCACCTGCCCTTGCACCTCGTAAACTCGCCCCTCACTCTGCTGGCATGGGGGGCCCTGTGCCCTCTGGGACCACTGCACTTACTCTACTGACTATCTGGCCAAGCAACAACAAACTGGGTCACCTTAACTGGTATTGCCTGCACTCCCATTACATATAAACCTGACTCACTCACGGTCTATGTATGGCCTAGCTCTTAATTCTCCCGGGCCCCCTGTAACCCCCCCGGGCTCACCTGTTGTTTTTTACTGACTGTCACTCCTCTATGTATTCTGACACTTCACTGTATGTAAAAACTATCTTAGTCAATTCACTGTATGTAAAAGTTGTATTATTCACGTCACTGTATGTAAAAGCTGTATTTAGTCACTGTATCTGTATAATTCAAGTCTGTAACTCTCCCGGGTCGCACCTGAAAATAGGCACATGGATGTCTAGTGTGACTTACCCAGTAAACAAAAGCAAATAAATAAATAAATAAATGTGCAAGAAACATAGTGCCAACATCCGAGTTTTTGTAGGTGTGGCACCCGGTCTTCCAATTCAGTCAGTGTGTTTGCAGGCGCGGCCACAGTTCACCAATGAATGCTGTAGCTGTCTATGACAGCAGTTGAAAATGCAGTGGCATACAGTTGAAAGGGAGAGACCGCTTCAGTGAACAGTGATACGATAGTGTTGATTAGCATATTGCCAGCAATTCTGCTTGTATACGTCTCTGCTTTCTCTTCCTGGAACATAAATTCAGTTTGAAGTGAACTACGGCCAACGAGGGTGCTGAATCCACTGTCAGCTCAGCGCCCCCCCAACACACTTCCAGGTGCCATGCTGAGAGCCCACTCCAGTGTGGCAAACGTCCTTCTGCTGGCCACCCCCAAACATAGTTCCAGGTGCCACGCTGGGAGCCCCTTCCCAGCGTGGCAAACGTCCGTCTGCTGTCCCCCCAAACACACTTCCAAGTGCCACGTGGGGTTCCCAATCCCCCGTTGGCTCCACTGTCTCCCCCCAAAAACAAAAGTTCCAGCTGCCATGCTGGGAGCTCACCCCGGCATGGCAAAAGTCCCGTGTCGTCTTCCTAAAAGCAATAAAAAAGACCTAAAAACAAAAAACAGTCCCTCGTTGCTTGTCTTGACACCCTCCCCCACCTGTGCCCACCTTCTGCGCACCCTACCTCCCCACACCCCCACCTCATCCGATACTTACCTCCGGAGTCTGGCGCAATGATCTTCGATGGACCGGGAACACATCTGCACTCTTCAAAGTCGACCGCTAACTGAGGAAATGCCGGTAAGCTGTATAATGGAATAAATAGTTTTTTTTCAACTTTGATGCATATCTCAGGCATTTTTTGGAATTTTGGCACCAAATTTTCAACATGGGGTTTTGGGGAACCCTCCTCATGAATTCTGGCACTGTTATGGCGTTATTCAGCCCCGAAAAGTGATTTTTGCGGTCACTGCGTAGAACCACCTTTCAGGACTGATTTACGAAACGACAGTGTCACAGTTCATGAGGTAGGCCCTCAAAAACCCTATGTTGAAAATTTGGTGAAAAGATTCCCAAAAATGACTAATTTACAAGCGTGCATTGTGCAGTTCCTACACATGCTCATAAGTTCGCACATTTTTAATATTTTCACTCCAGATTCTCAACATTGCCATTTTACTACACCTCCTTATGAGCAGTACAGCTGTCATTTTTCACATCTTGCCCAAAATGTGTTTCTGCACATGTAGTGCACAATGGTATAGTCGGTGTGCGAAATCAATGTTTGGGACAGATTAAGAAAATCACAGTGACACTGTTCATGAGCAGGGGTCTTAAAATGGCTATGTTAAAAATTTGGTGATAAAAATCCATAAAATGACTGGGGTAATGAGAGAGCAATGCGCAGTTTCCATGCACCCCCGTAAGTTCATGAATTTGTAATATTTTCAGTCTAGAGTTTCACCACTGGTATTTTTCCACACTTCCTTATGAACAGTACAGCTGTCATTTTTCACACCATGGCTGAAATGTCTTTTCACACTTCCAAAACAGAAATGCGTGATCGCTGTGAGAAATCACTGTTCGGGACAGATTCAGAAAATCACAGTGACACTGTTCATGAGTGGAGGTCCCAAAATGCCTGTGTTGACAATATGCTGTGAAAAATGCCCTAACTAATTACATTACAGGCATGCATTGCACAGTTTCTACGCACTCTCGTGACTTAACCAGTTTTTTTAATATTTTCACTGCAGATTTTCAACACTGCCATTATTTACACCTCCCCATGAACAGTACAGCTATCATTTTTCACATCCTGTTCGAAATGTGTTTTCACACCTGCAGTGCCAAATGGCAAGTCGCTGTGCAAAATCAGCTTTCCGCTAAAGAACTGATATTACCACTGTTCATGAGGTGGAGGTCACAAAAAAACATGTTGAAAATTTGGAGTGAAAATACCAACAAATGACTGAGGCGTTAGGGTTTCTGACCATAACGCCCCACCCTGTAGAGACTGACAAGCATCAGGAGTGTGACTTGGGATTGTCGCCTGTAATGCTCATATCATTCCACCCCCACCCACACCCTGCAGCCAGTGAGAGGCATTGAGGTGTGCCTTGGACTTTTCGGCCCCAAAGTTCACCCCATTCTCCTATACAGCACCCATCTCACTGTATTTCCTGGTGGAATGGGGTGAACATAAGGGCCAAAGACCCCAAGGCACACCATGACACTTGTCGGTGTCTGCAGGGTAAGGTGTGGTGAAATGGCATGGCCGTTATGGCTGATGACCCAAAGGCACACCCCAATGCCTGTCAGTATCTGCAGGGTGGTGGTGGGGTTGGCTTCAGTTCAGTACTTCACTGCCATTCCTATTATGCAGCTCTGTAACTCCTACACTACCAATGCCAATGCCAATGCCAGCAAACAAACATTCGGCATTGACAAATGCTTGTTTTATGGTATAATGACACTGTGCTTGCTGACTGTTAGCGCAGTCTGCGCAGATGGTGTTCAAGTTGTTTTCCTAAAACAGTAGCTGCATTTGGTTTCAACGTTCCCACAATCTTACTGGAAACACTTATTCTTCTGCATTGCAATAATCTTTGCCAAGCACTGGAAATGATGGAAATTATTAGGCTGACTTAATAGAGGTGGGTAAGCTTTAAGTTTGCCAGTTCATGCCAGCCAGATGCCTCTACACATTTTTATTCCTTCCCTCAAAATACTGTTTCCCAAAAATAAAGAAATCTGCATATCCGTCATATTGTGGACCATTTTTGCATTGAGTGGGGGCATGAGTATAATGGGGAAAAGCAGAGACATAGACTATGACATGAAAACATAGACTATGACAGCAGCAAAAAGGCCTATCAGCCCATTCAGTCTGCCCAACCCCAAAGGGATGTGTGCTACATAACACTGGCTCACTGCCATGTGCCACAGACCTGCCTGGTGTTCCTGGAAGTGCCTGCACCCTCTGAACTTCAGGAAGGAGCACTTCTGCTAGGGTGGGGTGGGAGGACCTGCATGGGTGACACAATAGTGAGTGGTATGCACTGGGCAGCAACTACAAAATTAGCAGAGTTTTGGAATGATAAGCAGGGCCGAGAGCCATGGCTGGAGATAGGCTGCTTTGTCTGCCAATGAGAGACTCAGGCTTTCCTTTCCAGGAAAAAAGATAAAAACACAGATATTTATTCTTTCATGGTAGAGGAGCTAGGCCTCCTAGTGGCCCAACTGTAGCACACTGTGTCACCAAGCAAGCAACCTATATTTGGGAGCAGCCCTAGGAGCCTTCTCTGAGCAACCAGGTTTGGGGGTAGTGCTGCCTCTGGTAGCATGTCCCAGCTTGAGAAGGGATGGCACCATTTCCCACTGCCCAGGCCACGAAGACTACTGTATGCATGTGAGGCCTGTATGGGCTGTTCATGATGCTGGGGAGGTGGAAGGGCATAGTCAACTAAAGGGAGAAAACATCTTGCTGACGGCTCATTGTGCTTCGCGCCATGTAGCCTATTCTTCTCCAGATGTGGACATGGGGATGGGCCTGGAGACCCCCCCCTTCAACCCCAGTACAACAGGGGGTAAGTCATGAAGGAATGAAAGCTTGGTTACTGGTGTTGTGGCAGGGAGGTAGTTGACCAGAGGGTGACTAGTGGCAGGGCAGTGGAAAAAAACATGTAAGTATAAAAAATACAAAAAAAGCGGGGGGCTAGCTATCTGGAATCTAATACTAGTGCTAAACAAAAGCAAAGAGTTGCTCACTCAAAGCACAGCAAAATGCTGGTATAATATGCAGCCTCTCATGAGAAGAATGTCAAGTACTTACTGCAACAGTAGATCTTTGAGAGAATCTCTTTCATCCGGCTACATCTTTGGAGCTATACCCGCATCAGCGCTAGGACTACATGGAAACTTTTGCAAGCCAGGGACCATCCACGACAACGTCATACATCAGCATCTACATGAATGTGGGTGGCCCCATCCCTCCTCAGTTCCTCACTGGAGAGTATTCTCGGAGGACCTTTCTATGATGAACCAGGAGATAATGGCAGCACCCAGCCTACCAGGTGACAGTGGGTGCTAGAAAAGGCAGTAATGGAATAACTCAGTGCAGAAAGTCCAGTGTCATACCCCTGAGGGGGTAAGGAGGGTGGGTAGGCATGGCCTGATGAAAGAGATTCTCTCAAAGATCTACTGTTATGGTAAGTATGTAATTGTTCTATCTTCTTCGAGAATATCCCTTTCACCAGGCCACACCTTTGGAATGAGTCCAAAGCAATACCAAAAAACTGACAGTCTGGGAGGATGGAGACATACAAACTTATGAAAGCAAGCCATGTAAGACAGTCAGGCCAAAACCTGCTCATCTGTGAAACACACTGTCCAGATGATAATGTTTAGTGAAGGTGTGGACAGTGCTTTATGTGGCAGCTGCAAAAATTTCAGCAGGTGAAACATTTTGGAAAGAAGCAACAGAAGTGGTCATGTCTCTTGCAGAATGACCACAAACTATTCCAGGAGATTTCTTAGTGTACTTCCTATAACCAAAGATAATACAATGTGCCACCCATTTGGACGGGCACTGTTAAGACACAGGAGTGCCCTCTTTCCCAGGGGTGAACAAAACAAAAGCTGAGAGGACTTTCTGCAGTCTTTGGTGCGATTCACACAATATCTGAGGAGTCTATGTATATCCAAAGCATGAAGTAATGCTTCCCCTGGACTGGCATACTTCATGTAGTATACTAGAATGTGAATTTTTTTTAATTTATTTGTTTAAATTTTTTGTTTATGTCCCCCTTCCAGTGCCGCATTCATTCTCTCTCTCTCTCCCTCTCTCTCTCTCTCAAGGTCTCCCAAGGTGTCCATCTGCTTAGCTGTACTCCTGAGTGCCTCCTGGGAAAGCCATCCCCCATAATGGCATAGTTTACCCCCAGCCAGGGAAGGAAAGAGCCCCGGCTGCTCTCTACCTACACAAATCTGCTTTGGGTGGCTCTCTTCAGGAACCAGGGTTGATCCAGTTGCTAGACACTGGGACCAATTGCCAGGTGAATGCAGGGTCCATTTCAATTTTTCTCCTGGTTCCCAAGGACGGTGGCATACAAGGAAGTCCAAGGAGACATGTACACACAGAGATGTGCTGCCACTCCAGACCCCAACTGATGTCCTCCCCTTCCGCATGGCGTCACTGAATGCACTGCCACCCATGGTCACCCAGGTGGCAGTATTGCAGTGGGCGTGGCAACTCTCCCTCCCCGGAGGAGAGCGTCCCTAGGATGCTCAGTCCTCCCCCTCAAGCCAGCCCTCCAATGACCCAGGCTCGTTCCCAAACCCGGGTCACCAGTATCATGAGCAGTAACTCTACCGCTGTGCCAGCAGGTGGGCTGAAGATGGATGGTTTGATTTAAAGTAAATTCAGACACCACCTATGGTAAGAATTTAGGATTTGTTTGTAAAGCCACTCTGTCTTTCTGGAAAATCATATAGGGAGGCTCACACATTAGAGCCTGTAGCTCTGAAATCTTTCAAGCAGAAGTGATTGCAACTAAAAACAATGCTTTCCATGGAAGGAAACATAAGCTACAGCTCAAGCCTGGCTCCAAAGCTCCAAAGTAGCCAAAGTAAGCTTCTCTAACACAAAATTCAGGTCCCATGCTGGGACTCGATTCCTAATGGGAAGTTTCATATGTAATATACCGCTCAAAAATGTATGGGCTACCTGTAATTGGGCAACCGGACGTCCATCCACAGGTGCATGAAAGCAGAAATGGCTGCCAAATGCACCTTGAGTGAGAAATACTGAAGGCTGGAGTGTGACAGGGATAGCAAGTATTACAGCACTGCACTAACCAGACAAGTAAATGGATCCAAGTGCTTGAAAGCAGCCAACAGTGTAAACTGCTTCCACTTCAAAGAATAGGTATGTCTGGTGGAGGGCTTTCTGGCAGTCACCAGAACATCGGTCACCTTAGAGGATACTCCAGATCATGCCATGGCTATGTTTTCAGCAGCCATGCATACAGAGATAGGGATTTAAGGTCCAGATGGACCAGAGACCCTTGTTCTGTGACAACAGGCCCCTGTGCAGCAGTAGAGATACTGGGGATTCCACTGCTAACTGAGTGGATACCAAATCTGTCGGGGCCATAGTGGAATGATGAGGGTGAGGGTTGACCCCTCCATCTTCAGTTTGAATAGTACTCTTTATAGGAGAAGAAAGGGAGGGCAGACATACAGAAAGCTCCCTTTCCAAGAGAGGGAAAATGCGTCTCATCAGAATACTCCAGGACCTGAAATGAGCGAGCAAAACTGCGGCAGTTTTGCATTGTGTGGGGATGCAAAAAGGTTCATTTCTGGATGACCCCATCTTTTGAAAAGGTGTTCCACTACTGAGGTCAACAGCTCCCATTTGTGTACTGTGGACTGTGACCTGCTTAATGCTCAACTTGTGTGTCAGGGCATTTTGGACACCTGGAAGATGTACATCTGAAAGTTCTAGGCTGCATTCCAGAGCCCAATGCCACACTTATTGCTTCCTAGCATACTGGATAGGAATAAGTCCTCCCTTGTTCACTGATGTAATGCAACAGCATCACACTGATGTTGTCCATCTGTATTAACAGCAGACCTGGTGTCAGATGCTTCTGAAATGCTTGGAGACTGTGTAGGACCACTCTCACCTCCAAGACATTTATGTGCAATTTCTTCTGCATGTGGGCTCAAATACTCTGTGCTTGGTAAGGACACAGGTGCACTCTACACCCAGATCCTGAGGCATCTAAGGTGAGAATTTGTATTGGAGGTTCTTTTTCCTCCTTTTTTTCCCCTTTCTTTATTAACACATAAAACTATTTACAAGGCATTATATGAAAATATTGTTGTATATCAACTGTTTCACATAGGATAAAGATATATCATACACACCTATAACAGAGTACTTATATCTTGGTCTAGATCAGTCTGGAGAAATGTGAAGGGGAATGACTATGAGAATGAAAATAAAAAGCAAGAATCCTAAGCGGGCAAGGGTATCTTAGAAAAATATGGGTTGATATTCCTGGAAATTTAAGAGTCTAGTGAACAGAGACCAAATTTAATCACATTTTTTTCATATGTTGAAGTGTCTGATAGTGAACCTGCTCTACTCAATGAATGGATATGATGGAGTTCATCCAGGTGACAAACAGAGGGAGATCGCTATCTTTCCATTTTTGTAAAAGATCCTTAAAGGCAGTTATGATCCCAATGCAAACAAAGCATTGTGACCAGTAGGATATATTTTAAAGAGGTCCACCATGACACAGCATGATCCAGAATGCTCCTTTTGGAAGAGGTCTGTCCACTGGTCATGATAGCACATCTAGAATTGACTGTCACCATGTCGTTATAGCCGGGCAGGTGATCAGCATATGTTCAATGTTGCCCACAGAGTTAGAACAGCTTGGACAGAAATTGAGTATGAGGGGTTCATAATGTTTAATTGATAGGGGGTATAATATAGGCAGAGAATAATATTAAATTGAATGCGTTATAATTTTAAAGATTTTAGTCCTCGTAATTTGACGTTGATCATTTTCTTCCATAAAGTACTGGGGATAGACTGATTCAGTTTTTCTTCCCATTTATATTTGAGTAGATTGAAATGATATCCAGAGTTAAGTAGAACAAAATTATATAATTGTGAAACCATTTTGACTTGGGATGGGGAACTGAAGGTCTGTTCAATTAATTCTAGTATGATGTTATAGGGTTTATATAATTTTTTTTGATATGAAGTCTCTGATTTGGAAATATCCATAAAATTGGATATTCAGAAACCTGTATCTTATTTTTAAGGTTTCAAAATCCAAAACCTGATTAGGTTCCGTGAATTGATTAATCTCTATAAGGCCTTTAGAGTACCATGTTTTGAAAGTAGGGTCTGAAATAGAAAGTATAAAGTTTGCATTTAAGTAAATTGGTGAATGGAGTGAACATAGACCTTTGTCTGATGAATTATTGAGGACACGGTTCCATATATTGATTATTGTACTTGTACAGAATGAGATGTTTTCAAGTTTCTTCCTGTCTGTACTGGCATATAATATATGTTTAATATTGAGATTGGGGAATCTAGAGGTTTCTATTTGAGTACAGGGGGCCGTGAAGGTCATTTTGGAACCATTTGTAAGCTGTTGCTAAGTTTGCTACATAATAGTAAAATTTCAAATTTGGTAAGGCTAAGCCACCTTCCATTAATGGTGAAAAGAACTTAAGCATTTTCAGCCTGGGTCTTTTACCCTTCCATAAAAACTTTTTGATAATATCCAAGTGATTGAAGTATTCATCTTTCAAAATTATGGAGATGTTGTGAAACTTAAACAGAAATTTGGGAAGGATGTTAATTTTAACTATATTAGTTCTGCCAGTCACAGTTAATGGAAATGATTCGCAAATGGGCAGCTGGGTTTTGGTTTCTTGGATAAGAGGTTCAAAATTCAATGACTGTGGATTTTTACCTCATTATCTATTACAATTCTTAAGTGTTTTATTTTGGAGACAACCTGTATTGATTAGTGAGAAGGAGGTATGAAGGTATCTGAGTGACTTTTGGTATCCATTGTCTCGGTCTTGGACCAGTTTCCCTTCTAGCCAGAAGCTGCATCAAATCGGCTAAGAATATCTAACATGGGTGGAAGCACTGGTTCGTATTTAATACATATTCCAGTGCATTGTCTGCATGAAGGCTAATATGGTGTTCTATGTCAGCAATCTTAGGACCCTGGATGAGTTGGGATTCCTTTAACACTATAGCAAGGGGTTCAATGGCCAGGGCAAAGATCAGAGGGGATAGTGGGCATCCCTGTCTAGTTTCATGTTGCAGAGTGATTAATGGTGAAATATTCTAATTTGTTTTGACCCTTGCCATCAGATAAGAGTACAGTATATCCACCCAGGTCCTGAAATCGAGTCTGAAACCGCATCTATGGAAGATGGTTTTAAGATATGGCCATTTGATATGGTCAAATGCTTTTTTGACGTCTATTAACAGAAATGAGTGATCTAGGTCTTTGAAGCTGTCCATGATTTTAAGAGTTCTTCTAATATTTGAGGTTATGGTGCTACCCCTAATAAAGCCACTTTGATCCAGATGTGCTGTATTCGGTTAGGTAATACTTTTTCTAATCTGATGGCAAGGATCTTGGCCAAAATTTTGGTATTGGAGTTGATAAGTGAAATTGGTCTGAAAGAGCTGGGGAAAAGCTGGTCGTTGCCATTTTTTTTAAATAATGGAATGCAGGCTTCCTTAAATGAAGATGGGAGAGTGCTGCTTTGAAATATACATTTGCATAATTTTTTAAGACGAGATACCAATGATGGAGAGAACATTTTAAAAAAGTCCATAGGCAGGTCGTTGGGACCCAGGGCTCTCCCAGTAGAGAGATTTTTGATTGCTTGAGTTATTTTATTAATAGAAATTTCCTGTTCGAAACTTTGAGTTTGATGAATCAATAGTTGGAAGCTATAGGTTGGCAATAAATTGTTGAGTATTATCTTGAGTGTATGTATGTTCTGTTTTATATAATTATTGATAGTACTGGTAAAAAAAATATTGCTAATATCAGAGGAGATGTAACTATCTGTCCATTGGGATCTTGAATGCTGGTTATTAGATTATTCTGTTGATGTGATTTTACTTGCCATGTCATTGGTTTATCCAGTTTATCACCCAAGGCATAATATGTGCTTTTCGTGAGTAAATTTCATCTTTCAGCCTCTTCAGCCACAAGTCTATTGTATTGTTCTTTCAAATTAAAAAGTTGTTATAGGTCTGAGGGGTTATTAAATTGCATATGTGAGGATTCTTTATGTTAATCAATCTTTCCAACTCATGCAACTTTTTTGCCTAACTTTATTTCTTTTCAAAGTGTAGGAGGTAACATACCCTCACAAATAAGCCTTAAAGGCTTCTCAAATCTAACTAATATTAGTGTCTTCTATTGTATTTTGTTCAAAAAGTGTTTCAATGTCTATCCTCATCTGATCACAACATTTTTGGTCCTTTAAGAGGCTTGGATCAAATCTAAAGGTATGTGATTTAGGGCTATCTGAGCAAAATAAAGTTAACTGTAGGGGTGCATGATCAGATATAACGATATTATAATAGCAGATCTCCTTCATTTGAGATAAAATAGAGCAGGAAACTACAAAATAGTCAATTCACGAATATGATTGATGGACATGGGAGAAATAAAAATACTGTTGAAGGCTTGGGTTTCTATGTCTCCAGATGTCAATAAGGTTAAGGTCCTTCATAAATTGCAGAAGTTTAACAACAGCTGATGGTAACATATCTGGACATAGGCCTGATCTGTCAAGGTTAGAGTTCATGATTAAATTAAAGTCACCACCTACAATGTTTGGTGCAGGGAAATAAACCAGTTCCAGAAATACAGTATATGTGTGAAGAAAGAGGGGGAATTTTCATTAGGGCCATAGATATTACACAATGAATACTGTAAGTTTGGCCTGCAATTAAAATTTGACAGATTATAAAATGACCATTAGGGTCAATTGTATGTTTAACAATATGTACATTTAAACTTTTTCTAAAGAAAATTGAGACTCCCTGTGAGTTATTTTTATGTGGAGCATTCAGTCCTGGTCCCCATTTCTTAGCATAGAATAGAAAATTGTTTTGTAATAGATGCATTTCTTGTAAGAATATACAATTGGCTCCCTTTTCGTCCAAGTAGTTAAAGATTGTCCTCGCTTTTATTTTATCTTGCAGCCTGTTCACAGTCCAGCTAATACACTTTAATATACTAGCCATCGTGTCTAAATAATCAGAATGATAAATTTTAACCTATGTGAATTACTTATAATCACAAAATGTGCTGAATGCCTAAATAAGTATTTTGGATGTTTGCCCAATGTGTCATCACCATCACCTTTTGCACCACATGCCCCCCCATTTCCCATTAACTCTTCATTTATCCACGCATTGACCATCCTATCTGTGTGAAACCAGATGTATGTCATTTCGAATTATAGCCATAGTGTAGCTAGTCATTCACCGCTAAGCCCTGCATTTCGTTAGTTGGTCTGTAAAGTATTTGAAGAGCAAGTTATTGCTGAGGAATTGGTAATCCTGGAGGCTTTAGAGAAGTCAATGGATTTATTTTGAGTAAATTGTGTGTCACATTTTTGTAGGAAAAATTCTGCTTGTTTGGGGTTAGTGAAGGATTGCATCTTTCCATGTACAAAGAAGCACAGCCCAGCTGGGGGGAGTAGTGAAAATTTAATGTCTTTTTGTCACAGCACTTCTTTAGCTCTGTCAAAAACCTTTCTTGTTTGGACTGTACTCATGTAAAAGTCTGTAATTGCTGAAAACTACATTTTCAGTCCTCAGGCCTCTGTGGATACAGGTTGCACATATGATCGCTTTGTGATCTTGAAAACAGTGAGGGTATTTTTGTTTTGTTTTTTAACTTTCCATTTATTATTTTAAACATTAATACATTTTCAAAATGCTTTGAACACTGAGCATTCAAAATGGAAAAATGAAAACCATTGAGGATGCCACTCCTCTTAATACATGCAATATAAAATATAAGGCCAGTGCAATACAGATACGACATGCGGGAGGAAAAAAAATGCATATCTCATGCAATACTTAGTACAAATATCCACTGCTGTGTGAACTGGCCCATGCGTGGCATGATATTTATCCAAACTAACAACGTCATTTTATGACTATCAGAAATTCTCCCTCTACACACAGAGGGGAGAAGAAAAATTATCATGCTTACCCCAGTGTCAGGTACCATATGGTACTCAAAACTATTAAAATTGCCTATGGATTGAAACAGCTCAAGAAACATTAGCTTTATTAGAACAATAAAAACTTTAGCTCAAGAACATACTATTTAATCATTAACTTTATATAATGTATGGTGGATGGTCCCCTACAGCACCCCAGGCTAGACAATTATCCCAGCTGATAGAAACAACTATTAACTGCAGCATTAAAACCTTACCTGGTGCAGGCCACTTACCCACCACAACACCCCTATATTAAAGAAGAAGCAGAAGGATACATTTTACATTCAAGTGAATTTGTCATCTGGGGATGATTCTTGCTGGATCACAGGGGCTGATGGCATACTAGTGTTCTTTTGGGCCCATTTCAGTGCATCTGCTGGTTCCAAAAAAAATAAACACCCTTCCATTAAATACAATCTGCATACGAGCCAGGAACGCTATGCCATGTGGGATCTTCGCTTCCCGGAGCATGGCACAAACTCTATCAAACCTCTTTTTTTTTCGCGCGTAGCATAGCATACAAGCGCACCATCTGTCCATCTTGCAGCAAAGGTCCCTTTTGATGTGCTAAGGCAAGAAGAAAATCCCTGCTACCCACACCATCCATGATCATAACCATAGCTCGAAGTACCCCTGGATCCTCTGGCCTACCTCATGGGGTCACCCAATAAGCTTTCTGAATATGAATCAGGTGAACAGTGACCTCTTCTCTCAACTGCTGAACCATCCAATCCATCAGGAACAAAGAGAGATGGTATCCCTCACTCTTTTCTAGCATTCTGATTATGGGAACATTTGAGGATTGTGCTTGAATTTCTAGGCTTTCAGGCCTTGAACGGAGATGAACATTTTCCTTAGTTAAGGAGGCCGGAGTTCCCAAAGCTGCATCAGCCCATTTGCCAGTCTCCACTATGGTGGTTTGCACTGTTGTAAGCGTTGTTTCCAGGACTACCACACGATTCGTAAGGGAATCAAATTTTTCTGACAACCCTGACACTGACTGGATTCATCGATTTATTTTTAACCCCAGAGACTGTAGAGTTTCTACTGCAGTGGGTTCTTCTGATGTATCGGGCACTTTCTCCGGGGCAGCTCTAGTGACAGGAGCTGCTGTCATGATTTTGGATCTTGTACCCTCGGGCGGCATTTTATCTTTCTGACCCAGTTTGTTCTTGCCTCTCTCTTATTGCCAATCATAAAGTTATAACAAGGACTTCTCACCAAAAAGTATATAATTAAGCTGTGTTCAGTTTCGTGAACTAGAGTGATGCATTTAGGAATCCATCTTACTCAAGCTCCACAGTGCCCCACGGAAATAGTGTGGTTTAACAAAAAACTATCTTGAGTTTCTTCGACAATCAGCGCCTGCAAAAAGATTTCTTGGGTCCCCCCTTCCCATGGGCTCTGTCTAGAGTGATTATATCCTATAGGTATTAACAATTTAAGGCTGTAGTAAGTAGCTTTTAGAAGTAAGGGAGGGGATCCCCCCTTCCTTCTGTTCCCTCCGGGGTGCCTATTAGCTTAACGTTGTTTCACCTGCATTGATCTTTCAGGTCATTTATTTTCTGTTTCAGCTCTGTGAGTATTCCATCTTGAACAGCCTGTTTATTAATGACTGGAGGATTTTATCTTCCAGGTCCCTGATTCTTTGCTCAGCTTCTGCAGTGCTAACAGAAAGCTTCTCCATTCTATTATTCAATTCTGAAAAGGTTCTGGAGAGGTCCGAGAGAGCTGATGTGACAGTAGCAAACTCCATTTTAATATTGTTTCTAATTTCCTCCTGAAATTGCTTAGATATAGCTGAGTTTAAGGTGTCCGGGACACCATTAGAACTAGACCACCCCTGTGAAACAGGTAGAACAGTAGGCACACTAGCAAAGGTGACTGCCATTACTATTGGCAGTGTTATAGTATTTTGTGTTGCGCCTTCAAGTTCTGTACTTTAAGTGATAGCCTTCTTATGAGTAACTCTCTGCTGAAGTTCTTTCTTGGAAGCATTTTCATGTAAAGTTATGGAAACAGTTTCACTAACCTCAGTTGGTGCAGAAGATCCTGTAGTTTCATCCATATTGTAAGTGCTGGTAATTTTGTCCTCCTCGTCGGTGGTAGTATAGTTCAACTCTTCTGTTTTGATGTCCAGAAGCTGATTCGCAGTGATACTGCACCCAGGCTGATGTTTTGATGGAGTCTCTGGAAGGGGGGGGACAGTGGTTTACCCAAGAAGATCGTAGCAGTTTGTATAAAAAAGTTCAGCTTCTGCTGTTGAAGACGAGGTTGCCCAATAATGGAGACTGCAGATTTAGAACCTGAGACTTCCGTAAGTGGGTCAGCATCAGTGTTCAGTTTTTTCTTTTTTCCTTTTCCTCTGCTCGCGACCCTGCTCCAAGTGATCAGTAGAACACTGACTTCACTGGGACATACTCCTGCAATTTGTTGGGCCTGAGACTTTTTACAGCAATATAGGTAATGTCTCATTCATGAATAGCTTCATAAACTGGTAAGTTTTATAAACAAATGATGGATCAACCACCAGGGAACAAAGGCTACCATATGGTGAAAGAGAGGAGCTCAAGCGGAGTCACAACCAGTGCCATAGCTCTATGTGGCCATCTTTGATCTGCCTCAGACAGAGGCTCCTCCTCCCAGTCTGCTTGTTAGGGGAAGGGAGAATTTGTACTGGAGTTGAAATTAAAAATTGGAAACCCTTGAGCAAGTTGGTGGTCCATCCACCATGTCAGTGCTTTTCTCAAAGAAAATGCGACTAGCACTTGTTTGTCTAGGTCATTGGTGCTTGGTCCCACTGAACTTGTAGGGACCACTGTGAGATCCACATATGCAAGCAGGTCAGTGGCACTGTTACAGTGGCTGCTGCCATAAGGCCTAGAAGACATAGCAGAGTCTTGGCTGGGACATATTGACTGTGGTACACCAGTTGTGCCTGAGCTAATAGGTGTTCTGTTCTGTCCAGAGGCAGGAATGTACAGCCCTTAGCTGTGTCCAATACTGTCCCTATGTATTGCAGTCTTGGATAGGAGGTCATTACAGACTTTGGTAAATTGACTGTCACTCCTAAATGGTCAAACAATCTCCTGGTTCGAGCCAGGGTGTGCATCAGTTTAACCCTGGAATAGGCCTTCAATAGCTAATTGTCCAGGTAGGAAAACACATACTTGCATTCCCTGTAGCGGGCTGCTGCTGCCACTGCCACTGCCAAGCATTTTGAAAAAGACCTGTGGTGCAAAGGATAAACCAAAGGGCAATACTCTGAACTGGTAGTGCAGCTCTTCCAGCATAAATCCAAAGTATTTTCTGTGAGGCTTCCTGATGTTGATATGTAGGTAAGCATACTTCATATCTAGGGAGCATATCCAGTTCCCTGTTTGCTACAGAAAATCAGAGATTGCAGGGAAACCATGCAAAACTTCTTGTACTCTATGTAGAAGTCCACACCTCTCACGTCTAATACAGGCTGCAGATCACCTGTCCACCTGGGGACTAGGAAGTATCAGGAGAAGAATCCTCTGTTCTGCTGTCTGGGGGGAACCAGTTCCATGGCACATTTTTGGAGTAAGGCCTGCATCTCTTCTCTCAGTAGGGACTTGTGCCCCAAGGGATAAGTTGAGAGAGGTGGTGGATGATTTGGAGGGGTATCCAGAACCTCCAGCGCACAGCCTTTCACAATAATGTTCAGTACCCATTTATCTGTAGTAATCTTCTTCCACTGTCTCAAGTGAAGGGAGAGATGACCCCATTGTGGGGGCAATGGTGGTTGGGGAGTGTATGGTTTTGAGTCATGCTGAACCAGTTGGGGTAACACCATTGGCTCTACCTCCTCTAGGAACTTTGAAATGGGCACCAAGGGGAAGGGTGGCTGGCAACGTTCCAGCACCCTTACTTCTTCCTTGTTACCTATAGGTCTGTCTACCACCTCTGGCAGCTGGTGGACAAAACTGATCCCTACCCTTATCCTTGGCTGGTGTGGGGTACAGGGTTTTTGACTAACCTCAAGGTCATCCTAGACAACTGAAGGCCTCTTATTGCCTCTTCAGAATTGTACCCATTTTATTACCTCTGAAAGGGGCATTTAACACTGCTTGTTGAACACCATTGGCAAACCCAACTACTCTAAGCCAGGAGTATTTCCTCATGTACATACCAGAGGCAGCTGCCCTGGCAGAGGCATCTGAAACACCATAGGCTGAGCAGGTTAAATGCTTACCTACCTCCACCCCTGCAGTCAAGGTTTTTGATTAACTCAGCTTTGACACTACCATCAGGTAAGGCCTGTGCTGCAGCTTTGGCACTTCTCCACAAGGTATTTTGTAATTTAACCATGTGGGCCTGGTAATTTGAAATAAGCAAGCCTGATGAGGCAGAGGCACATGTTTCCGCATGACATCTAACCTTCTGGATTCCTTGTCAGGAGGGAGGGAGGGAGCTCATGTGCGTAGGTACCCTGGATCTGTGATTAGCAGCAGTGATCACCACTGACTCTGCTTCTGGCTTGTCGGCATAGTAAGGCTTGTTAGATGGTGCAGGGTACATCTTGTCAGCCTTTCTAGGGACAGCGGGTATAGCATTAAGTCTACATAAGTTACCTAAGTGGCATCCTCCACAGCTGGGTATAATGGAGGGATGACTATGGAGGGGGTTTCTGTCACCCCCAAGAACTCCAACATGTTTTTCTTTGTGGGGTCTTCTTCTTCCAGAGTGAAGCCCATGGCAGCCTGCATTTTCTACATCAGTTCCTGAAAAGAGGGATCTTCTGGTGGCGACCTTGGGGTATTCACCACAAATTACTCACTGCAGGAGGATAAAGTGGAGCTAGTACCACGCAAATACTGGTCCTCAGCATAACACTCCTCCTTCTTATGATCTTCATCCATTATGAAGTCTGGGTTATATTCAACCTCATCATCATCCACCTCGATGACGGGGATAGAAGACAGCACCAGCAATACTGGCAACAGCTGAAGAGGTCCCTTTTTTATAGTACTGGGTGACTGTGTTAACGGGTTCTGGGAGGCGGAAGGTCCCGTCAACATTAACACAGGCTGGTCAGGCAAGCCTGGCAGTAGTCAGCATAATATTTCTGAGAATGATATCAACACAGTTTGTGCATTGATGCTGCCTGTATTAGGGGTCATGATTGTGATTGTTGATGGTGGGTGCAGACCTGGCACTGATGGCGTCATACCACCTGTAATAGGCCTGGTAGCACCTAAACCAACCCTGATCTTGGTGTCTGGTTGATGGTTGGGGGGGCTGCAGTCATCTTGCCATAGCAGACGATGATGAGGTGAAAGAGGTACCTGCTGGCCACAGCGGTGACCTAGATTGCACCGGGGAGGCCTTGTCCTTGTCCTGGTGTTTATGCTTGTGGCTTTCTAATAACAATTTTTCTTTGGATTTGAATGGCCCAGCATTCAGTCAATGGGGCAAGCAACAGTGATTTTTCCTGCATTTGTTTTTCCATCATTGCCAAAGTTTTCTTTAATAAGAACTTTTCCTGTACTCCTTTTCGGCATTGCCTGGTAACAGAATTGAAGTTCCTACTGATCTCACACATTTGAATGCTGTGAGAGAGGCCCAAACATCAGACATACACATCATGTCTGTAATCCTTATAAATCTTCTCTTTGTACTTGCAATAATGGAATAATTTGGCTGGTTCTTTAGTGGCATACAGGAGAGCTGAAAATCACTAAAATAATGATTCTTTACAGTTTGGAAAAGAATAAACAATGGTGGCTAACAGTCAACATTTCCGTGTGTAGATCTGATGAGTATGATCGATGGCAGGAAAAAAAAAATGAGGAGATATGGGGCCATCCACGTTTATGTAGACGCTGATGCATGACATCGTTGTGGGCAGCCCCTGGCTTGACAAAGTTTCTGTGTGGTCCCAGCACTGATGCAGGTATAGTTCCAAAGGTGTGGCCTGAAAAAGGAGATATCCTTGAGGAAGATTAAACATTATGTACTTTAAAGAGGGGTATAAGCAGCCTATATGTGTTGTTTTACACCAGGGGATAAAGAACATATACAGGGGGAAACTACATATTATACTTCTGCAGCATTATCTATGTAATGAAGGCTATGGTGGAGGGCCTTTCCTGGAGGATAATGACCTGATGGAGGAGTTATGCCTTGACCTTATACCTCCCTTTGGTCAATATCATTCAGAAAAAAGCAAAGTCAGGAGGCCTTATTACTGTTATAAACTTTTTCTTTAAATTTTCAGATTGTCTGAAATTGTTAAAACTGTTTTAGATTATAAAAAAAAAAACTGTCCAATTAGCACAGTGGTGATTGGGATGTGGTGACCCAGGATCGTGACTGAGCCCTGGGCATCAGAGGGTGGGAAGGGGGGAAGAACTGAGTGTCCTGGAGGCCAATCTCCTTCACAGAGGTAGTTGACAACTAAAGCATGTAAAGTAGCAGTGCAAGTGGAGTGGCATGGGGACAGTGGTCACCATTTGGTTCAGTGTATCGGGACATACTAGCATGCATGCACTTTCCCTGGAACCCTTGGTGGTAGTATCCAGAGGGTGGGGAAGATAAAATAAATACAGTGGTCCAGTGGATAAGGCAGATCAGCACTTTTGGGCCCCACACCTATGTCTATACAAGGGGAGCATCTGATTTGGACTCCTAAGGGGATAGGGGAAACCCAAGATACCCACCAGATGAGTCAACTCATATGGGGTACAGCACCCTGGGTACATTGAGGTGGCCATAGTCTGAGGAGGGGGCTGTGGTACTGTGCCCTGCAGAAAAAAGAATAAAAAAAAAATTGGGCTTTTTCTTGTGATGACTCTTGCAACCTACTAACATATAGTATACTGGAGCATTCTCTGGGTGTTTAGGAGCCAATAAATCAGCTTATTCAGTTTTTTAGTAAACTACATTGACAAAATCTTCACGGAAGACTAGATGGCTCACTGGATTAGTAGTGGGTTTAACTTCCATATCTCTGCTTCAAATCAAGCCCAACTTGGAAGAGGCCAGATTTGCTGTCATATGATTGCTGTTTGGTTGATGATGTAAAATGAGTTGTGGAGGTTCTCAGTCCCATGCCTAGCAGATAGGTGGGCATGAATGAACGAATAAATAAACAAATAAATACATATTTATTTATTTATTTTATTTAGTTTTTGTTGACCGGGTAAGTGCACTAGACAAATCCTACCTATTTTCAGGCACGACCCGGGGGAAGGGGATACAGAAGAATGCCAACTAATTTTGAACCAGATTAAGCTGTTGTGTAAACTGTGATAAGGTATGTACGCTAAGTATAGATTGTTATGACTAATTAATCAAAATTATAAATAGGATATAAATAGTTAGGGTACAGTAATATATCCAGAGCACTCTCGCTCCACTGATGCTTTGAGCATTGACATTGTGGCTATTTTAGGGTCACTCAAGAACAGTAAGTTTGAAAGAAAAAGTTGGTTTGTTTACAACATTCAAATGCTGGTGTAACAACCCCCACCTTCCAGCAGGGGAAGGTGGTTGTTTTGCTTTGAGTACCTGGACACAGGTCTGAGTGGCATCAACCTGAAGAGTTAGCATGGTGGGTGGAGCTTAGAGTGGAAAAGAAAGATGCCCACGCCATGCCAGGGAGTTCCTGGAGAGTGCTAGTTCTTGTAAGGACACTGTGCAACATTCTATAGCCATTATGAAGCCCTAAATTGCCTCAGTTCTGTTTTTCCAGCTGTCAAGTGCACACATTGGTAGTGAACTTAATCACAAACCCAGTTCTCCTATTTCTTCCATTTTCTTTATTTTTGCCTGATGTTGCATACAAATCATACAAAGACCAAAGAGAAAAAGTAAAGACCATAGGTCTAAGATGGGGGGGCTACTATATTTAGTAACAGGGGTGTGCAATCATACCTTGGAGCTGACATATAGCAAAAAAAACAAGACAAATGTCTAATGTGAGCTCAGCACATTGAACTGTGAAATAAAGGGATCTCTGAACACTTAATATATTCACAAATAAATCTCCTTTAATCAATAAACAGACGCCACATGGCATTTACAAAAAGATAAAAAACATCTCACCCACTAGTAAGAAAAAGTGCAAGGTGCAATAGGCATGTGTTCCTGGTGTCCACATTGTGTCCTATTCCAAAAGCGGCAAGCTTGCTTAGAGAAAACACACTGGAGGCAAATTTTAGCATCAGCAATGGTGCAATAAAGTAACCCAACTGATGAATCAGGTCACCATACCACTAGCTATCCACACCTTGGGGAAAGGCACTAAATAAAATAGGAGCCAAAACCATCAGGCCAGCAAAGGATGCATGCATACAGGAACTGAGCGACTTCCGGTGCTCTTACTAGCGACCGTGCGTGCAGTCATCGTCAGAGCGTGATCCAAAGCCCACAAGGTGTCTTTATAAAGTTCTCAGATCGATGTAAACAAACCCAGTGTGCAAAATTTAAAGAGCAAGTGCATCCAAAAAAGAGGAGTAAACCAAGTGAATTAAAAGAAAATGCATAGACCAGTTGTTGAAACATGTAACATACTTACTAACAGCTTATTTATACTATTAAATGGTTAAAAACCTATAAACAGGACACTAAAACAGTTTAAACAAATAGAGGAAGAACACCAGAATATATAGAGGCAGAGCCAGCAAGTCATGCCTGTTATGTGATCAGCGCACAGCAAGTCATGATCACATGATTCAAACAGTGGAAAACAAAAACAAATATTCAAAACAGGCAGAGCTGGCAAGCCATACCTTTATTGTGATCAGAACACGACATGTCATGATCGCTTAAGCATTTGTGTATCAAGGGAGATAGTGAAACAAATCCAAGGTGTCTGAAACAAAGGATGTCCATAAAAAATATTATTTATGCAAGTCTATCCTTTTTTGAAGGGGGTACGGGGGCGGGGGGAACGCTACTGGTACAAGTAGCTGTATAGTAGAATTTCTTCATTAAGTCCACGAGAGATCAAGCTGTCATGTTCAAATATCCCAAACACTTCTCTTTGTAAGAGTCTGGACCCCAAATCACCTCCTCCAAAGTCTACTTCTACTTTTTCTAAACCTACAAATTTTAAAGAGGCAGGAGACCTATGCCTGACTTCCAAACAATGTCAGGCCATGGCATAATCTGTATTGGCATTCCATATAGCTCCCTTGTGTTCATCAATCTGATGCTTGAGAGCTCTATTGGTCTGTCCTATATAAGACATACCACACAGACATATAAGCATGTAAATAATCCCCATAGAACTACAGTTGTTAAACGAGTTGATTTCATATTTACTTCCCAGTCTTGGGTGGATAAAGGTTTTAGTATCCACTGTGTTCGAACAATGTATGCAGTGTCCACAACTGTAGTTCCCTTTTGGTGGAGGTGGAAGCCACATTCGAGGGTTTTCTTTCTGTGCAAGAATGTATGAATGTACTAACATATCTTTAAGGTTCTTGCCTCTTTTATAGGTTATCATAGGTAGGGTCTCCTCTATTTTCTGAAGTCGTAAATCAGACTGTATAACTTGCCAGTGTTTCTTTATGATGTTACCAATCTTCGGGGTTATCGGGTTATACTCTGTAATAAGCATGAGTGTATTATTCCCCTTTCTATGCCTTGGTTCCATTAGACATTCTCTGCTTACATCATCCACTTCGGTGAGGGAATCCTAAAGAAGTCCTGGTTCATATCCTTTCTCCAAAAAGAGGGTGGTGAGATCTTTTTTAGCATCCTTAAATGTTTTGTCTGTGGAACAAATGCGTTTCGCTCTAATGTATTGTCCTTTTGGAATATTCGCAGTCACTGATACTAGATGGCAACTGTCTCTCTGTAGTAAAGTGTTTCCGGAAAGGGGCTTCATGTACAAACTTGTCTCCAAACCTGTTCCCCTCTTGGAATCATAAAGTCCAAAAATGGAATGTTAGTTAGACTACTTTCATAAGTAAACTTCAGATGTGAGTTGGTGTGTTTAAAATATTATATAACGTGACTCAATTCTTGTTCGTTGCCACACCAAATCATTAAGCAGTCGTTGATATAATGCTTCCACAATTTAATGTTTTGGAAGAATGGATTCGATTCTCTGTTATAAATTACTTGGTTTTCCCATGCCCCCATTTATATGTTAGCCAGGTTGGGTACGAAGGTGGTACCCATCGCAGTCCCCTTTCTTTGGACATAAAACTGCCTATTAAACCAAAAATAATTAGTTTCCAACACACACCTGGCTAATTCGATTATATACTCTGTTCGAGGATTATTCCTTTCTCTTCGTTGTAAACTTTTTTGTAAAGTAACAAGTCCTCCCTTGTGGAAAATGTTAGTGTAACCCCCCTACGAATGGGGGTTCCTGCAAAGTCTTCCTTGAGCTTGTCTAAATGCTCACTGCCAGGCTGGTGTCCTGCATTTTTGCAGTTTAAATGTGATTGCCAGAGAGTGCCTATATAGCCTCTGTGTACTGTCTCTTTAAGAGCTGCCTGGATTGCAGTCATAATTAATCTGAAAGGGAGTTTTGTTAGAAGATGTGCTTGTTTGCTGATCATTTCTTAGAGAAGTAATAATATTGCAGTTTGTTCTAACCTGCCTTCTTTGCAGCATGGACAGTTCTGTTTGTTTCCATCATCTTGGTCCTGGACTGCTGAAATGGGCCAATCAGTACATTTGGGACTCTAAAATGGCGCTTGCCAATAGGGGCTTGGTGGGGTCAAAACTTGTAGGAATTGTAGTTTTGGGCTTTTTGTGCCTAAAATAACCTGGAGGGGGAGCCCTTGTTGTGACTGACAGACAGATCGCCAACCGAACCTTTTGGATCTTGGGGAAGTCCCAAACTGCTTGCAGTTTCAGTTAGATCTAAGTTGGGAAGTGAAGAAGTAACAGCTCAAGGTAGTTCGAGCAGCAATCCATAGTGGATTCACGTGGGAGAACTGTAGAAAGGCCTGCGTTTTGGTCTGCATGCCTGCCTGCTGTCCCTGAAAGGGAACTTGTGCCTTTTTCAGACTGAATCCGAACTTGGAGAGCGAAGTGAGCCACTGAATTGTGACCAGGCTTCTGCCTGAAGAAAACTGAAGATTTGCTGAATGCGATCGGCCTGTCTGGACTTCCAGCCACCTCTGAACTCCTGGACTGTGCAGAGACTCTGTAATTGCGACCAGAGAGCCTTTTGCCTGGCACAGTGGAATTTCCTTACATGTGAATGTGTTTTGTGCTTATAGTGTGTCGTGATTTGGTTCCCCACCATGGCTTGAACTATATTCTGCTTGCTGGAAGCTGCATTAGAATTTCCTTACATGTAAATGTGCTGTGTGCTGCTAGTGGGTCATGATTTGGTTCCCCACTGTGGTTTGAACTGTATTCTGCTTGCTGGAAGCTACATCCAGCCCAAGGACTGAATCCAAAATCATACCCATTGGGCCTGGGCCTTGCCACAGTGGCCCAGACCAACTACCCACTGCACAGAGAAAGCCATCAATGAGAGATCTGCCTGGGGATCAGCCCCCTGCTCAACACTTGAAAAGGAATGACGCCTCAGTGATTCGTGTGGGCACCGCTTCTCTGAGCACTCCAGCTCAACAACCTGCAGTCTTGATTTCAACCTGCATGTGTCCAGTATTGGGTATCGTGAGTCAACATCAGGGTAGCTTCCTGCAACAACAGCTAAATCTAAAGTGTTGTCATCAGATTGTCTTGTTGCTTTTTCTTTCACAAACTGAGCCCCACTGGCTCAGGATTACAAGTAGTGTGTGTTGTGCATGTTGCTTTCTTCTATCACAGGGCCCCAACCAGCTGCAACGTTCCTGGCTAGCCCACCATTTTCCTACCTGGGTACCCAGAGTGTGTGACTGTGTAGGGACTTAAAGTGCATGCATAACTGTTTGATTAATATAGCCTTTAAGCTAATCAACCTGATTATGCCCCTTCCTTGTTCAAGTCCCCTGAATAAATCAGATCTGACTTTTCTTTGCTGCATTTAACCTGACTGTGGTTTCTGTTTGTGCCAAGAGTACTGTGCTGTTGCCATTTACTGTGCATAACCTTGTTTTACAGGGGTTCCCCAGGGTTGAGCCAGAGGAACCAGCCCTGGTGGTAAGTGCAAACAGTGTGGGTACTGGTATGGTGTATAAGGGGTACTGTGAAAGTGATTATCATATATTGCTCAGGCCATTAGAAGGAAAAGAGGGGGTTACAGTGTCTCTGAGGGCTGTGCCCAGGTTAGTTTGACCACTACCAACCCTGATCTCCAGGTGCAGGCACCCGTTTCAGAACTCAGGCCGCTTAACCTGCTACTAGCCGTGCAGGCAGGGGTAGTAGCACTTGGGATAATGCCGCCTAGGGGTTACATTAGAATAAAGACTTTCTACGTCTGTAGTTACTAACACAGCTGTAGGTGTCACAATCACATCTAAAAGGTCTCCTTAGTGTCCTTCAAATATGATTGTAAAGATGGAACTGGTTTCTGAATGAAAAAATCTTCGAATTTGGACATATTCTCTGTTACAGATCCTATGGCAGAGACAATTGGTCTCCCTGGGACTGGCCTGGTCTGTTTATGTACTTTAGACAGAAGATACAACACTGGCTTTCTAGGAAAAGGAACTGTGAGAAATTCTGTTGCTTTTTTTGGTTGTATAGCCCATTGTTTCCCTGCTGTTGATCAGAGCATCTGCCTTGGCTATTGATTTCTTCGGTGGGATCATTTCTTATTTTTTCATAAAACATCTGATTTTCTAGTTGGCGATTAGCTTCAGTAACGTATGCTTCTAGACCCCACACCACCACGGCACCTCCTTTATCAGCCTGTTTTATCACTGTGCCTTTTTGCTCTTGTAATTCTTGGATGGCTTTTCTTTCTTTATTAGTGATATTTTGTGTCTGCTGCTTATATTTGTTTCACTTTAAAAGAGTGTGAACTTCGTTAGAAATGAGGTTGCAAAAGGAGTTGATAGTGTGTTAGTCTGAGGAGGTTAAAGGTCAAGGGCTTCCTAAAATTCATGATCTCTGTAGTGGTGTTCGAAGTAGCTCATACTGAACTAGGGCAAGAGGAGAAATAATCTTTTAAATGTAGTTTTCTACAGAACCAAAATAAATCCACCTCAGCTTGGAATGGGTTTACTTTATTGGTGGGGACAAAACTTAGGCCTTTAGATAGAACTTGAATCTCAATGTTAGTTAACATTACATTTGATAAGTTGATGATCTCCAGTATGGATTGCATGGTCTGGGTGACCTCCCCCCCCCAATTTTGCCTTCCTCTGTAGTTCTGTCTCCATCTGTTGCCTCTTGATCTTCTTCCTCTTTCCCTTCCCTCCCCTCTTCTCGCACATCTTGTTCCCTGTAGTCCAGAGTGTCGATATCCTGACTGCATCCTAAAAAACGCCTTTTTTCTTCTAACCTCTGTGCGTCTTCTAGGTCGCTATCTGGACCAGACAAGATATTCATCCCTTCTTCTTGAAATTCTGTTTGGTGTCTGGGGGTTGCATTGGGCCTTCTCTTAGCTCCCCGCCAGGTATAAACATTGCCAGCTTTATAATCCCCTTCGTCCCGCAAATATTTCTTTTGCTTGTATGCAATTAATTCTGACTGGACTTTAGACACAATGTTATCAGTTCTCTGCTTCAAAGTCTCACAATCAGCTGTTGGAAATCTATCTTTTAGTTTTGATTCTAGAGCCTCCACTTCATGCGCTGCCTTTTCTGCTTCTTTTTTTACTTTTTTGATAGTCAGAAGCATTAAATCATAACTGCACTAATTTAAAATTCTCTCCCAGTCCTGGAGGTATTCTGGGTCATGCAGCCCGAAGGAAGGTGGTTTCTGGACCCTCATACCTTGAGGTATTCTGGGTCATCCAGCCCGAAAGAAGGTGGTTTCTGGACCCTCATACCTTGAGGTATTCATTTGTCTCTCCAGTACTGTGACAAAGATGCAGCGTGGAGGTTAAACCTGATGTTTCTTTTGCATGTATTCATAGCTCCTAAAATCGACTGAATCTCTCTGAGCTTTTAGGCCTACTCCTGATAGGAGAGCTTGTACTTGTTCAATAGCTAATACAATATTGAGCCCTGCTTCTTCTGTAAAGGACAGGCCCTCTGCAGTGGGTGTATGATTAGCCATGTTTGTAAGCCCCTGGAGCTTGCCCTAGCAGAAATAGCTCCTAAAATCTGCCGTACCAATATCCAAAGAGACAAAATAAAGACAAGAGGTCTAAATATGGGGTTACCATATTTAGTATCGAGGTGTGCACTCATCCCTCGGAGCTCACATATAGCAAAAAAAAACAAGATAAATGTCTAATGTGAGCTCAGCACATTGAACTGTGAAATAAAGGGATCTCTGAACACTGACTGTATTCACAAATAAATCTCTTTTAATAAATAAACAGACTCCACATGGCATATACAAAAAGATAAAAAAGCATCTCACCCACTAGTAGGAAAAATTGCAAGGTGCAATAGGCATATATCCAGTAGCCATCTGGGAACAAGTGACCACCAAACAGTGTGGTTCACGATAAACACAGACATACAATCAAGCCATACAAAAGCAAGAGTATTGGACTTTAGGAGGGCTGACTTTGGGAAAATGAGAGAGTGCCTCAGAAAAGCACTAGCAAACAGGAAAGAAGGCTGGGTGGAGGAATAATGGGGAGTCATCAAAACAGCCATCACAGAGGCAACAAGCCTTTGTGTAAAGCAAATCAACAAAACACAACGAAGGAAAAAACTGCTATGGTTCTCAAAAGAGGTGGCAGGGAAGGTTAAGGAGAAAAGGATAGCATTCAGGAAATATAAGGAAACACAGAAGGAACAGGACAGAGAACTTTATCAGTTAAAGCAGAAACAGGCAGGGAAGGCAGTCAGAATAGCAAAGGCCCAAACCGAGGAAAGGATAGCGAACTCTGTTAAGAAGGGGGATAAGACCTTTTATAGGTACATTAGGGAGTGAAGAAAGACCAAAGAAGGGATACTGAGGCTTAATAAAGGGGAGGGAATGTGGGCAGAGGGTGACAGTGAAAAAGTAGGGATACTGAACGAATATTTCTGCTCAGTATTCACAAAGGAAGAGAGGGGGCGGTACCTAAACCAAACAAGAGAAACACTCTGAAGACGGGGGTCGATACCAGTCCATTTACAGAAGAAAGGGTTCTGAAAGAACTACTAAAATTGAAGGTGGACAAAGCAATGGGGCCTGATGGGATTCACCCAAGAATTCTAAAAGAACTAAGGGTAGAATTGGTGACACCGATGACTACTCTCTTTAACAAATCATGGGAGGATGGGGTGGTACCTGAGGACTGGAGGAGGGCAGTTGTGATTCCTCTTCACAAAAGTGGCAGCAGGACAGAGGCAGGAAATTACAGACCAGTTAGTTTGACCTCAGTGGGTAGAGAAAATGATGGAATCACTTCTGAAGGAAAGAACTGTTGAGCACCTAGAGGCCAGTGGGGCACAGGACCCAAGGCAGCAAGGATTCATGATGGGAAGGTCGTGTCAGATGAATCTAAAAGATTTTTTAGACTGGGTGACCAAAGTAGCAGACCGGGGGGGCTGTGGACATGGCCTACCTAGATTTTAGCAAGGTGTTTGATACAGTCCCACACAAAAGATTAATACACAAGTTAGCCAACCTTGGAGTGGGTCCCAAGGTGGTAGCCTGGATAAAAAATTGGTTAGACAACAGGACGCAAAGATTAGTAGTAAACGGAGTCCACAGTGAAGAAAAGAGGGTTACTAGCGGGGTACCGCAGGGTTCAGTACTGGGACCAGTCCTTTTTAATGTCTTTATAAGTGACATTGCAGAGGAACTGGAAGGAAAAGTATGTCTCTTTGCAGACGACACAAAGATCTGCAACAGGGTTGATACACAAGATGGAGTAAGGATGAGAAGGGACTTGGCAAGGTTGGAGGAATGGTCAAATGTATGGCAGCTCAGATTCAATGCAAAGAAGTGCAAGGTAATGCACCTGGGAAACAAAAACCCAGGAGAAGAGTACACAATGGGGGGTGAGATACTGACAACAGTAAGAATGGAAAGGGACCTGGGGTAATTATATCAGATGACCTAAAGGTGGACAATCAATGTGAGAAGGCAGTAAGGAAGGCTGGGGGGATACTGGGATGCATGGGGAGAGGCATCAATAGTAGAAAACAGGAAGTTGTTATCCCTCTGTACAGACAGTTGGTGAGACCCCATCTGGAGTACTGTGTACAGTTCTGAAGACACCATCTCCGCAAAGACATAGAGTGGAGGCTGTCCAGAGGAGGGCAACCAAAATGGTGCAGGGTCTGCACCAGAAGACATACAAAGAAAGACTATAGGAGTTTAATATGTATACCCTTAAGGAAAGAAGGGAGAGAGGGAACATGATAGAAACTTTCAAGTACCTCAAGGGAATCAACAAAGTCCAAGAGGGTAGCATCTTTCAGAAAAAGAAATGTGCAAGAACAAGGGGGCACAATTTGAAGATAGAGGGGGGACGGCTCAGAGGTAATGTGAGGAAGTATTTTTTCATGGAGAGGCTTGTGGATGCATGGAACAGCCTCCGGGAGGAGGTCGTGGAGTCAAAAACAGTGGAGGAATTCAAGAATGCATGGGACAGACATAAGGCAGTCCTAGTGGGGGCTAGGAGGCAGTAAACTGTTGGTTAACTAGGATCTTCAACTTATCTGTTAGGTAGGAAAATGGGCAGACTAGGTGGTTAAGCGGTCCTTATCTGCCATCAAATCCTATGTTTCTAGTTCCTGGTGTCCACATTATGTCCTATTCCAAAAGTTGCATGCTTGCTTAGAGAAAACAAACTGGAGGCAATGTTTTAGCATCAGCAATGGTGCAATAAAAGTAACCCAACTGATGAAACGGGCCATCGTACCACGAGCTATCCACACACAGGGGAAAGAAACTAGAAAAATAGCAGGCCAAAATCATGTGGCGCAGCAAAGGATGCATACATACTGGAACTGAACGGCTTCCAGGTGCGCTTACATAGTGACCGTGCGTGCAGTCATTGTCAGAGCCTGATCCAAAAGCCCACAAGGTATCCTTATAAAGTGCTCAGAAGGATGTAAACAAACCCAATGTGCAAAATTTAAAGTGCAAGTGCAACAAAAAAAGAGGAGTAAACCAAGTGATTTAAAACAAAATGCATAGACCAGTTGTTAAAACATGTAACATACATACTAACAGCATATTTATATTACTAAATGGTTAAAAAACCTATAAACAGGAAGCTAGAACAATTTTAATAAATAGAGGAACAACATCAGAAAATATAGAGGCAGAGCCGGCAAGTCATGCCTCTTATGTGATCAGAGCAAGGCAAGTCATGATCACATGATTCCAACAGTGGAAAACAAAAACAAATATTCAAAAAAGGCAGAGCTGGCAAGTTTTATCTTTATAGTGATCAGAGCATGACAAGTCACGATCACTTAAGCATTTGTGTATCAAGGGAGATAGTGAAACAAATACAAGGTGTCTTGAACACAGGATGTCCATAAAAAACAAAGTTCATTTATGCAAGTCTATCTTTTTTTTTGAAGGGGGGTATGGGGGGAAGGGGACACTACTGGTGCTAGTAGCTGTATAGTGGAATTTCTTAATTTAGTCCATGAGGGATCAAGCAGTCATGTTTAAATATACAAAATGCTTCTCTTTGTAAGAGTCTGGACCTCAAATCGTACCTTCTAAAGCCTACGTTTCTTTTTTTTTTTTTAAACCTATGAATTTTAAAGAGGCAGGAGACCCATGCTTGACTTCCAAATAATGTCAGGCCGTGGCGTAATCTGTATTGGCATTCCATATAGCTCCCTTGTGTTCACAATCCGATGCTTGAGAGCTCTCTTGTTCTGTCCTATATAAGACATATCACACGGACACATAAGCATGTAAATAATCCCCACAGAACTACAGTTGTGGTGCTGAGGGTTGAAGCGCTGGACGCCACACCTCGCGCCACGCCAGCGACCTGGGTTCAGAAGCGAGCCCGGGACATCGGGGGTCGGCAGGGGAAGGAGAGGATTGAACGTCCGGAGGACAGCTCTCCTCTCCTGGGTGGGAGGAGGATCCATACTTGGTGCCCGACTGGCCCCTGGCAGAATCCGGGGGCACAGCAGGCACAGAGTTGATGTTGGGGATGGGGAGTAATGACACCGGCAGCAATGTCTCGATGTAGGGGCGTGCCACTCCTCCCTAGGAAATCGCAAAAATGCCTGCAGATGAACGGAAGACGGAGCGCCTGGAGCGTGCCCCCTATATGCCCTCACCTGCCTGACTACCCACAATCCAACGCCACTTGCAGTATCGAGGTGCCTGCTACCTCACCTCGGCTCTGCTTGGGGGGGGGCCATAGCTCCATGGGGACCAGGAGGTAAGTGTTGGGCAGGGCGAGTGAGGCAGGGAGATGACTCCTTGGTGCTCCCAAAGGATCGGGGTCCACAGGACATAGGAGAGTTAAATAGAAATAATAAAAAAAAAGAACTACAGTTGATAAAAGAGTTGATGTCATATTTATGTCCCAGTCTTGGGTGGTCAAAGGTTTTAGTATCCACTGTGTTCGAACAATGTACACAGTGTCCACACCTGTAGTTCCCTTTTGGTGAAGGTGGAAGCTACATCCATGGGTTTTCCTTTTGTACAGGAATGTATAAATCTGCTAACATATCTTTAAAGTTCTTGCCTCTTTTATAGGGTATCACAGGTAAAAATATTTGGGGCTATAGGGTTATACTCTGTAATAACAAACATGAGTATATTTTTCTCCTCCTTTCTATGGCTTGGTTCCATTAGAAAAGACAATATATTAGAGCAAAATGCATTTGTTCCATCGAAGAAACATTTAGAGATGCTAAAAGGGATCTCACCACCCACTTTTTGGAGAGAGGATATGAACCAGGACTTCTTTTTGATTCCCTCACTGAAGTGGATGATGTGATCAGAGAATGTCTAATGGAACCAAGGCATAGAAAGGGAAGAATACACTCATGTTTATTACAGAGTATAACCCTATAGCCCTGAAGATTAGTAACATCGTAAAGAAACACTGACCAGTTATACAGTCTGATTTACAACTTCAGGAAATAGGGGAGATCCTACCTATGATAACCTATAAAAGAGGCAAGACAGAACAAGAGCTCTCAAGCATCGGATTGGTGAACACAAGAGAGCTATACAGAATGCTAATACAGATTATACAATGGCAAGAAAGAATCTTGGACTGTGATTGGTCAGTTTGGGGCTGGACCCTTGGTGTTATCCCAGCACAATGCCACAGGTCTAGTCTCAGCACTGTGAACCAATGTAGAGGACCATGATGACCATTAGTTACTCTTTTTTTGCATCTCCTCTTAGGAAGCAAAAATATATTTCCACTCTAATAAAAACATTCTTTACAATTATTTTTTTTATTTTATATATAACAACAAGCCATTGTATAATAGTAATAACGCACTCCAGGGTGTGTGTCATGCTGGGATAACATGCACCTGGGGCATTGGGCGCGTCGGCCTCGGCCTCATGCCCAACCCCCCCAGGCGTGGCGTTATCCCAGCACGACACACACCCTGTCATGCAGTATTCCTTTATTATGCCATGACCTGACATTATTTGGAAGCCAGGCATGGGTCTCCTGCCTCTTTAAAATTCGTAGGTTTGGAAAAAGTAGAAGTAGGATTTAGAGGGGTCGATTTGGGGGCCAGACTCTTATAAAGAGAAGCATTTTGGATATTTGAACTTCACAGCTTGATCGCTCGTGGACTAGATGAAGGAATTCCACTATACAGCTACTTGCAACAGTAGCGCCACCCCCCCCCATACCCCCTTCAAAAAAGGATGGACTTGCATAAATGAACTTTGTTTTTATGGACAGCCTGTGTTCCAGACACCTTGTATTTGTTTCACTATCTCCCTTGATGCACAAATGCTGAAGTGATCATGACTTGTTGTGCTCTGATCACTATAAAGGTATGACTTGCCGGCTCTGCCTTCTTTGAATATTTGTTTTTGTTTTCCACTGTTGGAATCATGTGATCATGACTTGCCTTGCTCTGATCACATAAGAGGCATGACTTGCTGGCTGTGCCTCTATATAGTGTGGTGTTGTTCCTCCATTTGTTTAACTGTTCTAGCTTCCTATTTATAGGTTTCTAACCATTTAGTAGTATAAATATGCTGTTAGTATGTATGTTACATGTTTCAACAACTGATCTATGCATTTTGTTTTAATTCAATTGGTTTACTCCTCTTTTTTGGATGCACTTGCACTTAAAATTTTGCACACTGGGTTTGTTTACATCGATCTGAGAACTTTATAAGGACACCTCGTGGGCTTTCGGATCACGCTCTGATGATGACCCTCATGCACGGTCGCTATGTAAGCGCACCTGGAAGACGTTCAGTTTCTGTATACACGCATCCTTTGCTGCGCCACATGGTTTTGACCTGCTATTTTTCTAGCATCCCCCCCCCCCCGGGTGTGGATAGCTCGTGGTACAATGGCCCGTTTCATCAGTTGGGTTACTTTTATTGCACCATTGCTGACACTAAAAATTTGCCTCCAGTTTGTTTTCTCTAAGCAAGCATGCAGCTTTTGGAATAGGACACAACGTGGACACCAGGAACTTATGCCTATTGCACCTTGCACTTTTTCCTACTAGTGGGTTAGATGTTTTTTATCTTTTTGTACATGCCATGTGGAGTTTGTTTATTGATTAAAGGAGATTTATTTGTGAATACAGTCAGTGTTCAGAGATCCCTTTATTTCACAGTTCAGTGTTCTGACCTCACATTAGACGTTTGTCTTGTTTTTTTTGCTATATGTGAGCTCCGAGGTATGAGTGCACACCCCTGTTACTAAATATAGTAGCCCCCCCATCTTAGACCTCTTGTCTTTATTTTTTCTCTTTGGATATTGGTACGGCAGATTTTAGGAGCTATTTCTGCTAGGGCAAGCACCAGGGGCTTACAAACATGGCTAATCATACACCCACAGCAGAGGGCCTGTCCTTTACAGAAGAAGCAGGGCTCAATATTGTATTAGCTATTGAACAAGTACAAGCTCTCCTATCAGGAGTAGGCCTAAAAGCTCAGAGAGATTCAATCGATTTTAGGAGCTATGAATACATGCAAAAGAAACATCAGGTTTAACCTCCACGCTGCATCTTTGTCACAGTACTGGAGAGACAAATGAATACCTCAAGGTATGAGGGTCCAGAAACCACCTTCTTTCGGGCTGCATGACCCAGAATACCTCCAGGACTGGGAGAGAATTTTAAATTAGTGCAGTTATGATTTAATGCTTCTGACTATCAAAAAAGTCAAAAAAAGAAGCAGAAAAGGCAGCGCATGAAGTGGAGGCTCTAAAATCAGAACTAAAAGATAGATTTCCAACAGCTGATTGTGAGACTTTGAAGCAGAGAACTGATAACATTGTGTCTAAAGTCCAGTCAGAATTAATTACATACAAGCAAAAGAAATATTTGCGGGACGAAGGGGATTATAAAGCTGGCAATGTTTACACCTGGCGGGGAGCTAAGAGAAGGCCCAATGCAACCTCCAGACACCAAACGGAATTTCAAGAAGAAGGGATGAATATCTTGTCTGGTCCAGATAGCGACCTAGAAGATATACCGAGGTTAGAAGAAAATAGGCATTTTTTAGGATGTAGTCAGGATATCGACACTCTGGACTACAGGGAACAAGATGTGCGAGAAGAGGGGAAGGAAGGGAAAGAGGAAGAGGGGGAGGATCAAGAGGCAACAGAGGGAGACAGAACTACAGAGGAAGGCAGAATTGGGGGCGGGGGAGATCACCCAGACCACGCAATCCAAACTGGAGGTCATCAACTTATCAAATGTAATGTTAACTAACACTCAGATTCAAGTTCTATCTAAAGGCCTCAGTTTTGTCCCCACCAATAAAGTAAACCCATACCAAGCTGAGGTGGATTTATTTCAGTTCAATAGAAAACTACATTTAAAAGATTATTTCTCCTCTTACCCTGATTCAGTACAAGCTACTTCGAACACCACTAGAGAGATCATGAATTTCAGGAAGCCCTTGACCTTTAACCCCCCTCAGACTAACCACACCATCAACACCTTTTGCAACCTCATTTCTAACGAAGTTCATACTCTTTTAAAGTGACACAAATATAAGCAGCAGACACAAATCATCACTAATAAAGAAAGAAAAGCCATCCAGGAATTACAAGAGCAAAAAGACACAGTGATAAAACAGGCTGATAAAGGAGGTGCCGTGGTGGTGTGGGGTCTAGAAGCATACATTACTGAAGCTAATCGCCAACTAGAAAATCAGATGTTTTATGAAAAAATAAGAAACGATCCCACCGAAGAAATCAATAGCCAAGGCAGATGCCCTGATCAATAGCGAGGAAACAATGGGCTATACAACAAAAAAAAACAGCATAATTTCTCGGAGTTCCTTTTCCTAGGAAGCTAGTGTTGTATCTTCTGCCTAAGGTACATAAACAGACCAGGCCAGTGCCAGGGAGACCAATCGTCTCTGCCATAGGATCTGTAACAGAGAATATGTCCAAATTTGAAGATTTTTTCATTCAGAAACCAGTTCCATCTTTACAATCATATTTGGAGGACACTAAGGAGACCTTTAAAGTACTTAAAGATGTGATTGTAACACCTACAGCTGTGTTAGTAACTATAGACAAGGCCCCTAGTGCGCTGCGGCAGAATTTTCTGATTTCTGCGGCAGGGTTCCTAGGATTCTGCGGCAGCATTTTCTGATTTCTGCAGCATGATTTATTAATTTCTGTGGCAGAATGCATCCCTGCCATTAGATAAAATATGAAGTGATGTCATTGATGACATCACCTACCAAGCGTAGAGGAGGGGCTTCAGGATAAACAAGATGGGTGCAGGAGCCTGTCACTACAGAAAAACAGTATATTTGAATGAAAATTCACTAAAAACAATGAATTCTGAGGCACTATAAAAAATTCTGTGGCAAGATGCAAATTCTGCAGAAAATTCCGCAACTGCAGAATCGCAGAATTCCAGCGGCCTTGACTATAGACTAGAAAGTCTTTATTCTAACATTCCCCATGAGGGTGGACTTGTTGCTTTACAAAAAAGCTTACAACAAAGAGACATTTTTCATTTAATTTCAAATTTATTGTTAGACTATTACAGTCATCCATAATACATATGACATTATCAGACACATACATACACATGATCACATTGGCATAATAAAAAAAAATGTAGGGAACACAAACATGTAATACTTAACGTTTATATTACTGTAATCCCTATATTAAAAACACAAAAGCTAAAATGTTATTTGTCTATACAATGCCTTATTCTAATTTTTAATATATCAGTCTATTGCACATTTCTCATTCTTAATTTTCTTCTTATTACCATGAAGTACTTAGCCACTCTTTCAATAGTCCAGGTATCAGCTGTGTGAATAAGAATGTTTATTTGATATTTTGGGTCTAAGACAGATTGTGAATTTAGAAAAGGTTTGAGCCAATACGCCCGTTCTTTAGTATACCAAGTACATTTCCACATGACATGATAGAGATGAAATAATTACTCACCATAGTAATGTTGTTTCTTCTAATGGAGTCTTGCTGTATTCTGACTATATGCAGTTAGCCCCAGCACTTGAATGGCTCCGGGGAGGAAAGGGTTAACTCAATGCAACTGCATAGAACATTGATCTTGAGCTTGGTTTTCAAACCTCTGTCTCTGGTGCATCTCACTGTAACTGTCAGAGTCTTATGAGCAATACTAACTAACTAATAGCTATAGAAATTGTTTTAAAACGTTAAGCCATAGGCAACAAAACTTGGGTCCAAAATACTCAAGTTGAGAACCCAAGAAAAAAGCTATGTAGATAGTGAACAATCTATATAAAAACACCAACCATTAAGAAGAAAATCCACCTGTTAAGGCAGGGAACAAGGTACACCTCTGGGGTGCAACATTGTACCTGCCAACTCACATCCCAAAAGACTAGGTTCTGAGAGGGGAGGCAGGGAAGGAGGTCAGAATACAGCAAGACCCCATTAGAAGAAACAACATTACTACGGTGAGTAATTTTTTTCTTCAAACAACATGAAGCCTTGCTGTATTCTGATTATATGCAGTACCCCGGAGGAGGGAATAACAGAACCTTACTTTGGGAACAGGCTCTGCAGTACTGCTGTGCCAAACCTAGCATCACTCCTAGTCTGGGTATCCAGAGAGTAATGCTTGCTGAATGTATGAACTGCTTGCCAGGTGCCTGCTTTGCAAATGTCCAAGAGAATATCCCTAGCAGCTGCCAAGGAAGCAGCTGTACCCCTGGTTGAGTGTGCCCTCAGTCCTGAGGGTGGATCTTTCCCCAGTTTTGAATAACAGAATTGGATACAGGAGACAATCCACCTGGCAACAGATCTTTTTGTGGCAGTTCTACCTTTTCCTACTTCACTGTAGGTAAGAAACAGCTGAGTGCTATCATTCCTGTGGGCCTTAGTTTGCTCTATGTAATAGCTTAGAGCCCTCTTAACATCCAGACTGTGCAGTCTTCTCTTCCCTGAAGAAGAATGGTCAGTGAAAAAGACAGGCAGAGACACAGACTGGTTCAAATGAAAATCTGAAACCACTTTAGGTAGTAACTTTCTGTTTGTCCTGAGGACCACCTTATCCCTGTGAAAGGAGATGAAGACAGGTTCAACTGACAAGGCCTGTAATTCTCTGATTCTCCTGGCAGAAGTAATGGCTACCAGGAACACAGTCTTCCAAGTCAAGTACTTAAGCTCAGCAGAGGATAAAGGTTCAAAGCGGGGTTGCATTAGCTGTGCAATGCAGATATTCAAGTCCCAAGCTGGAGTGGGCTCCCTGAAGGGCGGGTTAATGTGAACCAGACCTTTGAAAAACTTACTGAAGACAGGATGAGATGCCAGGGAAGATCCCTTACCTGCAGAAAGAAAGGCAGAAACAGCTGCTAAGTGAACTTTAAGGGTAGCAGGCCTAAGGAGTAGCCCATTAAGATGAACCGGATTGTCCAGGGCTGTGGCAATGCCTGCAGAATCTGGTTGTATATCTTTCTAAGAACATCAAATGCTGAACCTTTTCCATTTGGAATTGTAAGTTTTCCTGGTGGAAGGTTTCCTAGAAACCTTAAGGATATCCATTACCCCTTGGAAGAGATTCAGACCTGCATATTCTAACTCTTCAAGAGCCAAGCCTTGAGTCTGAGAGAGACTGAAGATTGGGAAACCAAATCCTCCCCTGAGATGAGGTCAGGAGGTCGTGCCTCCTGGGCAGAAACAAGGGAATTGACACTGTTAGAGATAGCAACAGAGGATACCAAGGTTGCCTGGCCCAATCTGGAGCCACCAGAATCACTGTGCATGGTTGAGACCTGATCTTGATCAGTACTCTGAATATCAGAGGAATGGGAGGAAAGGCATAGAGAAACCTGTTTGTCCAGTCTAACAGGAGAGCATCTAGAGGTACAGTCACCAGGACTGGGGTCTGCAGCAGAAGAGGGGAAGTTGATGATTGCCTGGTGCTGCGAAGAGATCTATCTCTGGAGTGCCCCATCTCTTGAAAATCACCTGAGGGACATAAGGGTTCAGGGACCATTCGTGGTGACCCTGAGAAATCCTGCTTAAGGCATCTGCCAGCACATTGTCCTTCCCTGGAAGATGAACTGCTATCAGATAAGTCTGAAGAGAGTAAGCTAGAGACCATAGGTTCATGGGCTCCGTGCACAAGGCTGTGGACCGAGTGCCCCTTGCTTGTTTATGTACCACATTGTAGTGGTGTTGTCTGTCCTGACTTGCACCACTTTGCCTTTGACTGATTCCAAGAAGGCCTGGAGGGCTAGAAACATTGCCCTGAGCTCCAGAAGATTGATATGAAGGACAGACTCCTGTCATGACCAAACACCCTGTGCAGTGAAGGCTCCTAAATGGGCTCCCCACCCCAGGAGAGAGGCATCTGTGGTCAGGACAACTGAGGGTGCATGAATGAGGAATGGGACACCCTGCCTGAGATTGTCCTGATCCAACCACCACTGAAGAGCCTGGACAAGAGTCTGAGTCACTGGAATCTGTTTTGTGAGAGAATCTTTTTTCTGAGACCAAAAGGACCTTAAGTGGAACCGAATGTCCCTCATCTGCAACCTGCCTCCTTGAACCACTGCAGTGGAGGCTGCCATGTGACCTAGGAGTTGAAGAAAATGTTTGGCTGGGCGAGACACCAGAGGTCGAAAAGAAGAAGCCAGATCTGTACGGGCTCTTACCCTTGAGCATGGGAGGAAGGCGTTTGCCTGGATAGTATCCAGTTCTATCCCTATGAAGGTAAGGAGATGTAGTGGTTCGAAAACTGACTTAGAGAAATTTAGAAGGAACCCTAGAGAACTGAGAAGATTCTGGGTAACCTCTAGAGCTGACTTGACCTGGTCTGAAGATTGGCCTACAATCAGCCAATCGTCTACATAAGGGAAGACAGAGCTGTCTTGCCTTCAGAAGAAGGCTACCACTACTGCAAGACATTTTGTGAACACCTTTGGGGCCGAAGTCATGTCGAAGGGCATGGTTCTGAACTGGTAATGACCTGAAGACAACTCGAACCTGAGGTATTTTCTGTGGGAGCACCTGATAGGTATATGGAAATAGGCATCCTTGAGGTCCAGGGAAGTTAGCCAGTCTCCTGGCCTCAGAGAGGGAAGAATTATTCCCAGAGTCACCATTTTGAATTTTGGCTTTGTAATATGTTTGTTCAGATATCTCTGGTCTTGAATGGGTCACCACTCCCCTGTCTTTTTTGGGATAAGGAAGTATCTGGAATATAGTCCTTTGCCCCTGAGTTGTGGAGGAACCCTCTCTACAGCTTTGAGGGTTAGTAGGGAGGATACTTCTGCCTCTAGGGCAATTGTTTCTGAAGTTGTTGCAGGTGGAAAAGATATGGCTCTCACTCTGAGGATTCTTTTGAAGCTGAGAGCCAGTACCTGGCTTACTACTTCCAGGACCCAACTGTCTAAAGTAATAGACTTCCAGGCCTGGAAGTAGTAAGCCAGCCTGCCCCCTACTGGGATAGAGGAGGTGACCCGGTCTGACACATCAGGGTGTCTGTTTGACAGGGGCTTTAGACTGAGAAGAGGATGCAGCCCTGCTCATCCCTCTTCTGCCTCTCCATCTGAAGAATCCCCTCTGCCGGAAAGAAGAGGAAGCCTGGACTTGGTAGAAAGGCCTGCCCTTGCCTGCCCTAGACTGCTGCTTCTGAGGAGTAGCTTGTCTTTCCTTGGCCACTGCACTCCTGTAGGTGGTCCTGTGTTCATCCATCTTTTTCATGTAAGATTCTGTCTGCTCCCCAAACAGAGAATTACCAGACACAGGGAAATCCATAGCCTTAGCCTGGGTATCCTGCGAGAGGCTAGTACACCTAAGCCAAGCAAATCTCTTAAGAGATATAGATGTAGCCATGACTCTTGATGCCACATCACTGGAGTCCACAGCAGCATGGAATTGTACCTTAGATGCCTCAATTCCATCAGCAGCCACCTCCTCCAGCTCTTTGGCCAGCTGGGGGGAAGCCTTCTTAGCCAGCTCCAGAACCATATCCCACCTGGACGTCTGGTACCTGGCTGTATAGGCCATATAGTTAGCCTGTCTGAGCCCCAAGGAGGATTCCAAGTACTGTTTCTTGGCCATGGCATCCACCTTCCTGGAATCCTTATCTGGGGGGTGTGATGCCAAAGGAATATTTGCCCTGTCACAGGCTGCAGCCTACACTACCCCAACATGGCTGCAATGGTTATACAGAAACTCCATACCAGAACCTGATAACATACACCTACTGTCCATCTTTTTATCCACAGGAGTTATAGAAGTAGGCATTTGTAGTAATTTTTGAGTCTGTTTCCCCAAAGATTTGTGAAGTGGAATAGGCAGCCTCTTGGACTCTGGGACGTCCATCATCTCTACATAATCAGGTTGCTCTGCCTCCTCAGCAGCTTTCACAACTGGGAGCTGGAGAGTTTCAGACACTTTTTTATAAAACAAGAAGTTTCGTAATCCGATGGAGTTGGAACCATCCAAACCGATCGCTTACCAGAAGGTGTCAGTTCAGATGGAACCGGGTGGAGCGATTGAGTAATGCTGATCACTTTTGCAATTTCTTCGGCAGTTGGAACCTTCAAGGTGGGATCCGAACTGGCTGACTTCTTTCTTTTTTTAGATGGAACCCATCCCTCAGAATCTTATCTCCTTTTGCCCGAGGAGGTATTGCCCAGTTCAGCAGGGACCTCCTCAGGTTTGGAGGGAACCGAACCGGGCTGGCCATCCAGATCAGCAGACTTCTCAGCCTCCTTTTCCTTCAGCCTACTTAATCTTTTTTCTAAAGTGGCTTTGGGGAAATTCTTACAAATTTGGCAGTCTGTTTTGAGGTGGTCAACCCCCAGACAATATACACATATGAGGTGGGGATCAGCTTTGGCAAAAGTCTCCCCACACTCAGTACAGTGTTGAAACCCAGTGGGACTGTTTTTTTCCTTGGGTTTCTCAGACATAGCCTTCTCTTGAAAAGTTACCCTTTACAGCCTTCAAGCCAGGTAACACCGACCGATCAGTTGCCAACCGTGTCACAGGTTGTGGAAAGAACTGAGCAAAATCTCAGTTTTTTGAAACCAATCTGAACCAGGACCAACAAGAGGAACCAGAGATAAGAGAAACAAATTTGTGTCGGTTCCCAACCAGACCAACCGATGGGAAACTGAAGATAAAACAATTTCTTCACCAAAATAATCACTAGTTACCTACTTACACTACCTGTACCTTAGACAGAGATTCGATACAGAAAAAAATAATGAAACAGTTGTTAAAACCAACCAATTTTTACCATAACTGAACCGAAGTGAAGGAGAAATCTCCTGAACAACTTCACAGTTAGGCAGAGTAAAGAATCTGATGGTTACACTGAGATGTACCAGAGACAGAGGTTTGAAAACTGAACTCGAGCTCAACGTTCTATGCTGATGCATAGAGTTAACCCTTTTGTCTCCGGAGCAGTTCAAATGCTGGGGCAAACTGCATATAGTCAGAATACAGCAAGACTTCATGTTATTTGAACATTTACTCCTCCCTCTGAACATGACCAATTTTCTGTCCCTTTATATGTTTTTCCTTGATGGTATTTTAAAACATTGCTAGGGAATCTTTCAAATTTATATGCACTAAATAGTTTATTTAACTTGGGATCTGTTAGAATGTCCAAATATGGTTTCATCCCTATATAGTAATTACTTTTTGCGAACCATTTTGAGTAAGCTGTATTACTATCATATTCTAAGTCATTACTTTTCCAAAAATGTAATATCTTTTTTGAAATGTACTTTTTATTTTTGTCACTAATCACAATTCCTTTCTTAACATATTCAGTCAGCATAAGCAATTTATGTTTTTTCAGGTATTTCAGTATGTTGTTATACCAAAGCCCAGTGCAAATGTCCATAGTATGCCAGTCTTGTTTTTCCTTTAAGCATAGATTTGATATTCTACTTGAGTCTTGCTTTGAGATTCTCGTCCAGAAATTTACCTTCCTAGTTTCAATTATGGCATTTATATTTATTAAGCCAAGTTCTGCTCTTAGATATTACACTAGGCATGAAGGGCCTAGTTCCATAATATTTCTTAACATTTTGTTTAACGGAATGCTTAAACATTCTTTGTTCGTAGTGCCCCACATCTCTGAGCCATACAATAATTGCGCTTCATATTTTGCATTAATTGCATGTACCAGAGGTCTAATACTTAGTCCACCATATTTATAATCAAATCTAGTTAGGCCTATTACAGTTTTTTTTCAGAGTATCTATCAATTTTATATAATGGTCATTCCACATAGTGTTGGCCCTAACTTCTATTCCTAGATGCACATAGGAATTGACAACTTCCACTTTTTCCTTCCCTTGTATCCGTTTTCCCTTTTTTTGTTTAAGTTGTTTTGTCCAAAAATTACTATCTTTGTTTTTACTAACAAAGAGACAAGAATAAATCCCCAACAGAGTACATAATCGAATTAGCCAGGTTTGTATTGGAAACTGATTATTTTTGGTTTAATGGGCAGTTTTATGTCCAAAGAAAGGGGACTGCAATGGGTACCACCTTCTCACCCAATTTGGCTAACATATACATGGGGGAATGGGAAAACTAAGTCATTTATAACAGAGAACCAAATCCATTCTTCCAAAACATTAAATTATGGAAGTGTTATATCGACAACTGTTTAATGATTTGGTGTGGCAACGAACAAGAATTGAGTTACTTTATAGAATATATTAATCACATCAATGCACGTCTTAAGTTTACTTATGAAAGTAGTCTAATATTCCATTTTTGGACATTATGATCACCAAGAGGGGAACAAGTTTGGAGACAAGTTTGTATAGGAAGCCCTTTTCCAGAAACACTTTGCTACAGAGAGACAGCTGCCATCCAGTATCAGTGACTGTGAACATTCCGGAAGGACAATATATTAGAGCAAAACGCATTTGTTCCACAAAGGAAACATTTAGGGATGCTAAAAGGGATCTCACCACCCACTTATTGGAGACAGAATACAAACCAGGACTTCTTTTGGATTCCCTCACTTATGTGGATGATGTGAGCAGAGAATGTCTAATGGAACCAAGGCATAGAAAGGAGGAGAAGAATACACTCATGTTTATTACAGAGTATAACCCTATAGCCCGAAGATTTGTAACATCATAAAAAAAACACTGGCCAGTTATACAATCTGATTTATGACTTCGGGAAATAGTGGAGACCCTACCTATGATAACCTATAAAAGAGGCAAGAACCTTAAAGATATGTTGGTACATTCAAACATACCTGTACAAAAAGAAAACCTATGGATGTGGCTTCCACCTCCACCAAAAGGGAACTACAGGTGCGGACACTGCATACATTGTTCGAACACAGTGGATACTAAAACCTTTAACCACCCAAGACTGGGACATAAATATGACATCAACTCTTTTAACAACTGTAGTTCTACGGGATTATTTACATGCTTATGTGTCTGTGTGGTATGTCTTATATAGGACAGACCAAGAGAGCTTTCAAGCATTGGATTGGTGAACACGAGGGAGCTATATGGAATGCCAGCACAGATTATGCCATGGCCTGACATTATTTGGAAGCCAGGCATAGGTCTCCTGCCTCTTTAAAATCTGTAGGTTTGGAAAAAGTAGAAATAGGATTTAGAGGGGGCAATTTGGGGTCCAGACTCTTACAAAGAGAAGTGTTTGGGATATTTGAACTTGACAGCTTGATCCCTCGTGGACAAAATGATGAAATTCTATTATACAGCTACTTGTACCAGTAGTGTTCCCCCCCCCCATACCCTCTTCAAAAAAGGATGGACTTGCATAAATGATTTCATTTTTTATGGCAATCCTCTGTTCCAGACACCTTGTATTTGTTTCACTATCTCCCTTGATACACAAATGCTTAAGTGATCATGACTTGTCGTGCTCTGATCACTATAAAGGAATGACCTGCCAGCTCTGCCTTTTTTGAATATATGTTTTTGTTTTTCATTGTTGGAATCATATGATCATGACTTGCCATGCTCTGATCACATAAGAGGCATGACTTGCCGGCTCTACCTCTATATACTCTGGTGTTGTTCCTCCATTTGTTTAAACTGTTCTAGCTTCCTGTTTATAGGTTTTTAACCATGTAGTAGTAAAACTATGCTGTTAGTATGTATGTTACATGTTTTGACAACTGGTCTATGCATTTTGTTTTAATTCACGTGGTTTACTCCTCTTTTTTTGATGCACTTGCACTTTAAATTTTGCACATTGGGTTTGCTTGCATCCTTCTAAGCACTTTATAAGGACACCTTGTGGGCTTTCAGATCATGCTCTGATGATGACCGCACACACGGTCGCTACGTAAGCACACCCGGGAGTCGTTCAGTTCCTGTATACACGCGTCCTTTGCTGCGCCACATGGTTTTGATCTGCTATTTTTCTAGCGTCTTTCTTCCAAGTGTGGATAGCTCACGGTACGGCAGCCCGTTTCATCAGTTGGGTTACTTTTATTGCACCATTGCTGACGCTAAAAATTTGCCTCCAGTTTGTTTTCTCTAAGCAAGCATGCAGCTTTTGGAATAGGACACAACGTGGACACCAGGAACGTATGCCTACTGCACCTTGCACTTTTTCCTACTAGTGGGTGAGATGTTTTTTATCTTTTTGTGCATGCCATGTGGAGTCTGTTTATTGATTCAGGGAGATTTATTTGTGAATACATTCAGTGTTCAGAGATCCCTTCATTTCATAGTTCAATGTGCTTACCTCATATTAGACGTTTGTCTTGGTTTTTTAAATCATACAAAGGCTCACACTGAATTGCCTCTTTTCTGGCATTTCCAAGACCAACATAGCTGATTAGTGGCCTACCTTGGGCCTAGCCATGTCATGGACTCCTGTAACACCTGCTACTCCTGCAACTACCAGATACTGGAATATTGATGCTTGAAGATGTACTGACTGGTTCCCACCTTTGGCGGCAGGCATCAGACCAGAAGGTCACAAGGTAGGTTGCTGAACCATTCCCTTAGGTCCCCTCCCCACTGTTCGGAGTTGGGTGACATATGGAGCTCTCCCCACTACCCCCACCACCCACTAAGCTTGGGTCATGATGGAGTCTCTGGTGGTGGCCTCAGGTAGACTCTTGGCTCCTTCTTGATGGCTAAAGGAGCATCACCACAGTACTGTGTTTGGTAACCCTGGGCACCGGACTAATCTGATGGGGTCATCACTTTTGGTGTTGATTGTGACTTCAGCATCAACTGTCAGCACCAGTGCCACTTGTGGCACTAGTGCTGCTGTTAGTGCCACTCCTGGTGCCATTGTTGGTGTTGCCACTGGTTTCGACTCCAGTGTCCATGCCAAAGTCAGTGACAGTGGGTTACTAAGATCAGTGTCAGCATAGATGCAGAAACCACTTGCAGTGTTGGCATGGGCGCAGTGCTAATGCTGGCATCAGGACTTACACTGGCATCAGCACAGGCACTGGCGCCAGATCTGGGCTGGACTCTGCAGCAGAACCACTCAGAGCTGGCTCCATTGTCATCTGACAGAGGGCTCCCGCATGAGATACCCAGTCTGAAGCCTCTGCCACGGTTGGGGCTTCAGAGTCGGTAGAGTCTTCTTACTTCTCCCCTTGGATGAGGAATTCGAGAGAGGCAGAAGATCAATGCTAAGGCACAAGTTCTGTGGCCCAACAAACCACTAATGCCCTTCTAGGCTTCCAACTCAAATGCCACAGACCTGGCTCAACAGGGTGGCAGAGATATGAGGCCTCCAAGATCCCTGTCTCAGCAACAGTACCACCAGTGGATGGGGAACATAGAAAACTGGTTTAGGGAGTGTGACAGGGCCCACTACCTGGGGCCTCCACAGCTCCACCCACTGGTGGTTTTCCAGCCTCTTTTCCCTCAAGTCTTCTTCAGGGGGTAAAAAAGCCTACCTACCCATGACCTCAGTGCTAACTACATTATGTATCAGTGATTATTGGGGGAGATGATGGAGGCTCTGGAAATCTCATGCTTCATGGACCACGATTCAAATGCTATGTCGCTGAGCCTCTTTTTAGTGCCCTCTCCAGACACCACTGTGATCCCTCTCTGGTACCTATCCTTGGAAGAGGCATCTGAGGCGACCTGAAGACATCCATACAAATACCTCCTGTCCCTCAGGATTTCCAGTTGTGGTACCATTCCCCAACCAGATTCATTGGAGACCACCACCATCCAGACCCCAAGGGGCACCACTCCCATGACCGAGCAGAACCCCCCCATCTCTAGAATTTGGCCTTGGAAAGAAAAAGTTTTAGTACTACCCGGTGTTCCCTCACCGTAGCATCATACCAGGCACACATGGTGATGTACCGGAGAGGTCAGTGACTCCAGCTACACAGTCTATTATCTGGAATGCTGGTGAATGACTCTTTGTGGTCCGCCATGGATATAGTGATTTAAGTGGAAAGGAAATTGATGCAGCATGGCACCAGTTAAGGGGGTCTTTTGAAGTGAATGAGGAGGATTCCTGCACCATAGCTTCAGCCCTTTGTTTGAAGCAGATGTAACGGCTATGACTTTCCCGGCTAACTCCACTTGCCTGCTACAAAATTCTGAATTTCCCTATACCGGGGAACCTTCCTAATCTTTCAGAGATCAGTCTTCACCATTCAGTAATGTTGGCTTTAAGCCAGAAGCGTAGGACCCCATGGGAATGTATAGCTGTGAATGTCTTGAGGAGGGGTGCTGGTGTCGGGGCGGTGCCGTGCTCGAGTGTGGCATAGAACATGGTGCTCGCAGGCTGGCCAGTAACCAACGCTGACTCCCCAGCCTCCTCAGTTGTGCTTTTCTCACCATTGAGGAAGCATGACTTTGTGGGAGCATCAGAAGATTCTTGAATTTCTCTGTTCTGTTCACCTGTTTACTTGATGCCGTCAGTGTTCCGTTGCAATCTCTGCAGCTCCGGTTTGTTTCTTTCTCTTTTTTACTGTACAGCATCGAGTACTTTTTACTTTGTTTTTCTTTCAGTCCAGCCAAGCATGTCCAGTTTGAGGCCTAAAAAATCTAGTAAGGTGGTGATTGTTCTGATGTATCTGTGCCCCTGTAGCAGGGATCAACAAATTTCAAATTTATATGCTAGTCCAGGACAACTGGCCTAGCCAAAAATGGTAGTCCCAGTGTTTCAAATGGTAGTCCATGGTCGGAAGACTTTATTTTAAAGATAATGTAAAAAAAAAAATGCAGCAATGAAGTACATTTTGTATCAATAATATTATATTGATGTAGGCTTGCTTGGCCACATTTTTTTTATACTAATAAAATGTATTTTGTGTCAATCACTGTGTGGTGGGTATCTTTCACTGGGGGTGAGGTACACTAGAATGCGATTGGGAGGGGGACAAACACTACAAAATAAGACATTTCTTACACCCTCCCTTCCTACTACTGTTCAGCTTTTACTGTATTTTTTATTCAATATGCCCAGCTTATTGGTAGGATTGGCAGAGGCAGCTAACTTACCAGCTCAGCTCTGCCTCTCACCTTAATTAAATGACAAAGTACTGAGGCTCAGTAGTTGAGCCATTCATCACAGCCACCAACCACAATGTCCTTTCTCCCTGGATGGAGCTCTTCAGTACCAGACCCTGCCTCCACCAAATCACACAGACACACACACACACACACACACACACACACATGTCCTCTTTCTTTCCTGTCTCTCCGGCCTGTGAGTGTGGGCAGTCGGAAGATCTGACCTCACGGCTCCTGCCCCCCCCGGCCATCACCACCAGTCACTTTCATCTCCCTCTTTTCATTTTTTTAATTTTATTTAGTTGTTTTTTTTTCTTTGCTGGTGCCCCAACAATTCCAGGTCTTACATGAGACAGCCGAGCATGTCCTTTCCCTACAGACTGAGGGAAAAGTGCACCTTCCCTTCAACAATCCACGTCCTTCATAGCAGTGACAACAGTGACCCCACAGCCAGTAGATTCCCTTCCCCTCCGTATGCGTACCTGCATACAGTTGGTGGCATGCTCCTCTCTGCCGCTGCAGTAGCTGATTCGCGACTTTTGGCTTTGCTGCTTGCTCCTCTCCCTCTCCCATGCTGGCTCTTCATCCCGTGGTGATGCACCTGGTGAACTCCCAGACTCCTCTGCATGGGACTCTGCTTCCCAGCGCTGAGGTGAGTTACATGGCCACGGACAGTGGGTGACATACCTCTCAACCTCAGGACTTTGAAATGAGGGACACAAACTCTTAAAATGAGGGACAGTGAGGGACAATGATGGACACAGCACACTGAAATGAGGGATACCATGAGGGACATCAGAATAATATAGCCTGAAACTCCACCCAGATCCTATCTCTTTCTCTGATGATCTATGTGGATTACTGTCTGTGCAGTGTGCAGACTAGATTGTCAGCGACAGAATCAGTCAGAATAAAATAAATTACACACAATTCTCTTTCTCTAGTGAGTGACTGTCAAACTGTCTCACTTGTCTCTGTGAGAATAATGAGATGATCATGGACCTACCTCCTCCTGTCTGACAACAGGCAGCAACAGCAGCACACAGTACTAGTGTCCCAGGCCCAGCAGTGGTGATGATGACCCTTAGTCCTCCTGCCTCCTGATGGGGCTCTGTCTCTGTGACTCCTGCTCTCTTCAGGCTCCAACTCACCTTGGGACAGTATTACAGTAACCATAATGGTCGGGTGACTCAGGTTAATCAAAGGACATGGATGGATGATGGACTTACGCCGCAGCTGCCCTGCTGCACACAGCAAGGGAATGAGTCCCAATCCCAGGCCGGCCTGACACCCCGACCTCAGCAGCTGGCCTGGCCTGGCACTAGTAGCAGCGCACACTCCGGACCTCCGCATTCAGATTAACACACCGGCCAGGAAACACAGCGAGCCAACGAGCAACCAAAGGAACAACTTTTTGTAGCACAGGCTAAGGCTAGCTATGGCTGTAGAGACAGAGTCCTTGATATGAAGCTGAACTCCTTCCTCTCTCCAAGTCCATGTCACAGTTCGAGCATGAGATCTCAAGTGCTGCCACCACATTGCCGCCACACACTTCCAAATCCTGATTGGCTAACTGTGCAGAGAAGGAGGAGCTGACTCACCTGGCGATCTATCGGGTGGCAGGCCTGATGATTTGATTGACTTCTGTTTGCTTGCTGAACAAATCAGCAAGTCCAGCAGCAGCGCCGATGCCACCGGCCCACCACAGTGATTGTCTGACCCATGCGCTTGCCCCCAATCCATCTCAGAGCTGCGCACACAGGCACAATACAATACATTTAAAGGGCCCATCTGACTGTCATTATAAATGCGGGACAATGACAGATGCTGGCGGGACAGCGAGACCACTTTTGCAAATCGGGCCAAATGCGGGATGTTGAGAGGTATGGTTAGGTGATGTGAGCACACCTTTTGGACACAAATGGTACAACAGGCAAAAACATGTTTTTTTTAATTTTTTATTTTGGGCTGCAGTACTTGTCCGCGGACTACTGGTTCCAGGAAAAATACTTATCCCTGACTCTTCGTTGATAGCCCAGGACGTTGGGCTATTGGATTTGTCGAACCCTGCCCTGTAGCAATCCAAAGGCCATTACGGACCTCCGTGATCGGTGTTTTACCTGCCTGAGTCCACACGATTTATTTATTTATTTATTTAAATCTCAGATTACAACCTTTGAGCAGGAAGCTCGTTTACAAAGGTTCCACATCATGACAAAACAGGGATGCAGTATTTAAATTATACAAGCAAAACAGTGTTAACAAAGAAAACAAACAGGCAATTCAAATACAGATGTTTAACTTGTAGGATTATAAAAGTACAGGTATTATGGTACAGTATATGCAGCAACAAAATCATGTGTAGCATAAGTGCACTAATAATGCAAGGCAGGGGGAGAGAGGACCATGGATGGGAAGGACTGGTAGCAGGGGGTGAGGGGAGGAGAGGGACAGTGAAGGAAGGACTAAGAGAGGGGATAAGGGGAGGACTGGAGCAGCTAAGTAGGCCTTGTCAAAATTTAGCAGATGAGGAGAGTAGATAGAGGGAGGCATGAGGGGGATGGGGCCGGGCATGTAGAACAGGGTGGGGGTGGGAGAGAGATGGAGGGACATGGCTGGGGAAATTGAGGGAGGCATTGAGAGAAATATGAAGGCAAGGGGTGTAGGAGGGGAAGGGGAGGTGTTGATAGGGGCTTGAGGAGGTTGGTAGCATGACATGGACATCTGCGATGCCTGTTTTTCGATGGATTACCGCAGTCTTGTCCTCCAGGCGCCGAAGGTTGGGAGGGACCCCCCCAACATTCGGAGACTGGCCTCGCATGCATGACACCAAGGTCAGGTCCCTAGGTCTTTCCCCATAGCCTCTCCCATGTACTATACATACCGAGGGAGAGCAGGCCTCCGCTGAGCCTGGAGGCCTGCACAAGGGGTCTGCTGGACAGTCGCCCTCCTCTGGGGGGGGATCAGTTGAGCACCCCTCGCAGTCTGGCACCCCCTTGAGGGACTGGACAGTCCCAGTGTAGAGGCCTCAGCTTATATTCTGGGCCTACATCAGCGGTGCTGTCTGAGGCCATCTCTGCTCCCAGCACCGCCTTTGGTGTCGTTGAGCAAGACATCACCGGTGGTGCCACTGGGTCTCCCTCCGACACCGCTCTCAGTGCCAGAAAGAGCAGAGTATCTGTGGCACCTCTCTGGAGATCTCCTTGATCTTGTCGGCTGAGTCTGATGAGGATCAGGATGAACCTGACTGTCCTCCAAGTTCTTTAGAGCTCCAGATGCTTCCCAGACCCAGTCTGAGGCCTTCTTGCAGCCATCTTCTCTGGCCAGAGCTGCTTGCAGTATCACAGGATCTCCCAGTGTTGATCTTGGTGCAGGGCTGGAGGGTGGCACCGCATCCCATGCTGGGTTAGAGGACAGTACTGGGTCCGGCACTGCAGCTGTTTCTGATGTCAGACCCAGAGTTGTTTTGGCTGTCGGTGCCAGGTCCGGTGCTGAGGGGGATTCTGGTGCCAGCCCCGGTGCTGGATTCTCCATTCTTCCTACCCTTAGGACTGCTGCAAAGGAAGGGTCTCTATCGAGAGGCAGGTCCTTGTCTGCTGGATCGGGGATGGCGAGGTGACGTCAGGCATCCTGGCCTGTCCACATGGCATCCGATGCCTCAGAACAGAGCTGGAGTGCTGAATCAGGCCTCCTTTCCCTCCTTGTGGATGGGGATCTGCAGTCAGTGGGGACAGGGGCCACCTTCATGAACCGGAATGGCTCCGGTCTCCTCACCAAGGGGTTTCCTCCCCTAGGGCACCACCCTGTTCACTCCTCACAGGTTGCACATTCTCTGCTGGGCAGGCAGTGCAGCCCCCTCCCTGGGGAGAGATCCCCTACATGCTCCCACAGCCTTGGAAGAGGGCAATCAGTCTCTCATGACCCTTCTCACCCTTCCTCAACTCTGCCTCCTCCCCCTTCCTCAACTCTGCCTCCTCCTCCTCCCCTTCTCCCGGGACTTTCAGGTGCCCTGGGATCCATGACATGGGAACAGTACAGGGCGACAGTGGCTGCGTTCCCAATTGGTCTTAGATCCATTGATGTGGTTGTCTTTGCACCTCCACCTTGTGCACCACCTACCCCTGCACAAAGCTTCTCCACATCCTTGGCTTCCTCCTCTAAAGAAGAGGACGTTTCCTCTCACATTTCATCTGATATTGATTATTTTAATTATCAGCAGTTCCTCTTGACAATGCTAGAGGAGCTTCATCGTCCCCATTTTGTAGGTCACAATCCTGCACATGTGATGCTATCCTTCCTTGGGAGTACAGCTCAGAATTCATGGTGATCCCTTCATGGCCACGGCCCTTCTTGGAGGGGTCGCACAGCATCTGGCAGTTTTCCTCCTCCTCTGTCCTAGCCCCTAAGGACTGCCTGCACAGGTACTGTGCAGCCCCTGGGTCTCTAGGAGCTATGCCCCAGCCTTCTTCAGGCTTGGAGTGGCTAGATACACCCTCTGGGTGTCATTGTCCTTTTTCTGAGACCATTCCCCCACAGCCAGACTCTGCTGAGTTTGATTGCTAGGGGAGGAGAGCTTTCTTCTTGGCGCGTCTCCTCATGTCAACATCCACTCATCAGGCACATCAGGTAGCTTATGCAAGGTGCCTGTGGGCCATGCTGGGGAAGATCCTCATGGCCATGCCTGATTGCAAGGCAACCCGATGAGCCATCGCCATCTCTCTGTGGGGCCTGCAGCTAGCAAGACATCAGGCGAGGGCATCTTATGACACCAACGTGGTAACCTCCAGGTTAGTAGGCACAGCAGTCTGCATCAGGTGGACTGCATGGCTTTATCTGTCCCCATTATCACCCTTGGCCTGGCATAGGGTGATGGCCTCGCATTTCTGGGGAGCCCGTTTCTTCTCCAGCAGGGCCAGGTGAGACCTGTCAGGGCACCCTCCCTCTCCTAGTCTACAGGAGCCTCCGCCTGCCCCTGATCAATCTCGGGTCATGCCAGACTTGTGAAAGCCCTCTCCTCTTGTTATTCTCTCACATGAGGCTGAGAGAGGTTTTTTCCCTCAAGGAGGTGCCAGCGCTACCTACATGATGCTTGGTACTCACCTAATAGTAATGAATGGTGAAAACTGTGCTCTGGAAGTTATGAAAATTATGTACTCACCATAATTCTTGATCTTCCACGATATCTTCACCATTCATTATTGCCTCCCAGTGCCCACCCACGTTCCCAACATGACTAGATCTCTGCGCAGTGCCTCCTCACTGTTGGTCTTCTCCTTTCTCTGGGGCCACTACTGCTTGCACCTCCTAGGCATCCTGGGTCCTTCTCCAGGAAAGGCCTTATCTTTTGCGCTACAGGGAAAAGGCGAGCAGGAATGCATTGTCTTCTTTAGTGCAGGCCCCTGGGGCTCGCACTGTCCATGGTGCGGAGGACTCTGGACATCCTTCATGTTGGGCATATGGATATTTATTTTGCCAACGCCTCAAATGGGGATTGATATGCTGCTCTTAGTCTTACCATTGTGCCAGCTTACAATGCACACCTTGTTATGGGTAAGTCTTCTAGAGCACGCCCTTTGGCAGAACTCAAACTCCTCTTCACCAACTTCTCAGGCCCTTGGGGCCTTCATCCCTTTACCTCCTTCCGGGCACCTTCCAGGGCCCTCTCCACCTCTTACTCCACCTTGGATACCCTAGGTAACAGATCCAGGCAAAGTTCCCATGGAGCTCCCTGTCACAAACACACTCAGCAGGTCAGGCCTTCTGCACCCACGGTGCCAACCTCCGAGCGCAAGAGTGTGAACAGGTAGCAGACAGGGTAACCCTCCTGTCTGCTTGTGGGTCCAAATCACCTTTAGCCTCAAGTTCTGGGAGGATTCAAACTATGAACCTTATGCTAGCGTACCCAAATGTACAGGCTCAGATAATCTGCTCTTCGGGGGAATGCCAACTATCTTTCACCTAAGGGCACCTAACCAGGTATCCAAAATGAACCCTTAAAACTATATAAAAGACCTTAGGTATATTCTTACCTTTTCCCAGTTTAGTAACACCTTCAAGCTTTGAACAGTTTTTGTCAGTCTTAACCCTCTATACATCACATGCGAAAAGAACTTCAAGGACACACCCAAGACGCCTTTCTTTTTTTTATACTTCTTTATTGAATTCATCCTTCACAAACAAACTTCATCTTACAAGAATAGAGAAGTTACTTTTCATCACAGTGTTGAAGTGGATATGACCTGCTTAAATTACACTTTGCTCAGTCTATCACTGCTCTCTATTCCAAATACATGAGATTGAACTAAAGACAGTGTCAGAAAAAACACCGCCCCTATATTGGGGCCATGTATGTGATGCCTCCTTTTAACATATATGTTTTCACAAGTTAATTGTTTATATAAGAACTCTTAATGTTATTGAAACTATAAATAACTATTAATAAAATCAATAAAAAATATACTAAAAGGATCAAGGTTTCATTCTCTTTAGCAAATTTTATATCTGCCATATAAATCAGAAAGTATTGAAACTATTAGTTGCACGCTGGTTACTTTAGTTCTTCACATAATCTATTTGGTAATGGGTCTTTCTCAGAGCCTCTAGAAAGCCCAGCACTCAGCTTAGCCAGGCCCAGTAGGTGAGAATCCCCACATCCATGTTAAGTGAGGGGGGGGTGAGAAAAGGGAGAGCATCATCACTACCCATGTTTGGCATTAAATGTCCTGTCCCAAGCAAACCATCCATCTAGCCCATCGGTTCTGAGAGGCTGGAGATCTCTGCTGTAGCCTGAAGGTAAGTGCCTCAAGCTGTTGAATCTGTGCAACCACTTCTAACCAGTCTTGTTTTGTCGGCGAGCATGCCTGTAACCATCTTCTGATTATTGTTTTCAGTGCTGCCATGACCACAATTTGCCAAAGATAAACAGCCCCCCCATCCCCGTATTTCCTCAGGGATCTCTCCCAAGATCAACATTGCTGGTCCTAATTGGCTTTGGGGCTGAAATATTTGCTTTAATGAATTGGTTATAGTTGTCCAGAATTGTAGAAGAATAGGGCATGGCCAAAAAACATGGGTGTGCATTGCTCTATTTTCTCCACAGTTTCTCCAGCAATGTGAGGGTGTGCCTGGGTGTTGCTTAGAGACTAACACTGGCACTTTAAAGTATCTAATTTTCAATTTCCATAAAAACTCCCTCCAAGAGGGAGAGGAGGTCACCCTCCAAGTACTCTTCCAGCCCTTTTCCAATTGCCATTCTGTGATAACTTTATTAAACTCTCGTTCCCATTCCTGCCTAATGTAATCTGTATTAGAAGTAATCTGCTGTATATATCTCCTATATAAATGGGATATCGCTCCTAAGGTATTGTCTGAGCTCTAATGTTGCTCAAAAATCTGCTCTATAACCCCCAAGGTACCTGTGAGCTGATCCTGTTTGATTTTCTGGTTAATATAACTACAGATTTGGAGATATCTCATTCCGTCCACCGGTGTAAGATTAAAACGCCTTTGGGCTACATCGAAGGGGAGCAGACCTCCCTCTTGTAGTAACTGCCAAGGTGCTTATAAACCTTTCATGGCCCTAGAGTGGAACCAGGGGTCCCAAGCAGCCAGTCCAAAGACAGGGTCCAAGACCCACTATCTATATCTCCAATTCCCTCCATGTCTCGCCCCACTCAAGGTCCCCCTTTTCTAGCCCTCTAGTGTGGTCTGGGTGGCAGTAAGTCCCCCCCCCAGGACCCTGGGAAGGTGTCTGGGATGAAAAATAAGAGCCAGCAAGGGGGGGGGGATACATAAATCCCCATCTCAATCTCCTTCCAGGTGGCCTTATATGTCGCATGACCCCACAGTAATCCAATCCTCATTTGAGAAGCCACACAATAACCCTCAAGGCATGGTACAGCCAGTCCCCCTCGTTCTTTAGGAAGAAACATGATTTGTTTCCTAACTCTAGGCCTCTAATTAGCCCATATAAATCTCATAATCATTCTTTGCCAAGTCTCTAGGTCTTTCTTAGAAATAATACAATGGGTGCCCTGAAAAAGATATAAGTACTGAGGAAGAGCATTCATCTTTACTGCTTGTATTCGACTATGTAGCAAGAGTGGTAATACACTCCATCTTTGGCTGTCCCGCTTTAATTGCTGTACTATGGGTATAAAATTAAGTTGATAAAGCTGTGAGGATAGGTTGCTAATATTTACTCCCAGATATCGCATCTGTTTTAAGTCCCATCTCATGGAGTAGGCAGCTTTAATTCAGGAGGGGGAGGGGGAGCATACCCGCAGGTTAGAATCTCTGTCTTGGAGGTATTCAAAGAGTAGCCTGCCAGCCTGATGCTCGTATTCTCGCTCTTGGATCACTGACCGATAATATCATCAGAACAAACATCCCGGTCTCGCTGGCCTCCCTATTAGCTCCGCTGCCCCCCCAATGGCCTCCGCTCGGCCAATAAAAGACTGTTGAAAATACCATTTCTTACTCAACGGCCAAACTATGGAACTCCCTGCCTCTTGAGATTCGCCAAACCTGTACACATACCCTGTTTAAAAGCAATGTTTGCGCCTTCCTATTTAACCATGTCTCCTGTACCTGCTTCAAATCCCCATAAACCCGACACAAATCTCCCTCTCCTTCATACCTCTAACTGCTATATATACTATTTCACTGTCCACCTCTTCTAGCTCAGACTATAAGCACTTATGTGGTATGCTTTGTTATCTATGAAACTGCTCTCAATCCAGTGCTTTGATAAAAGGAATAAGCTTAGTCACTAGGACATATTACTGTTATTCCTTTTGGTCACGCATGCCAGCCACTTGTGACATCTCTACGTCTTTGAAGAACCTCTAAAATCAAAATGTATGTATTCTTCCTGCTTATATTGTGTAATTTTGTTTCTTGTGCTATATTTAATGTATTCATTTCCCTGTTTTGGCAAAATGTATGTATGGCAAATGTACGTCTCAAATGTATGTTTCTCAAATTTCTCCTACTCACTGTAACCTCCCGGGTTGTGCCTGAAAATAGTCATGTCTTGGCTATGGTGCTTACCCGGTTAACAAAAACTAAATAAATAAATAAATAAAGCAGAGAACTAAGCTAATTTATTCATCTCCTGGGTTAGAGACTTCTCAGGGTCCTCCAGATACAACAGTACATCGTCAGCATATAAAGAGATCTTATGCTGACGGTCTGCCATCCAAACCCCCCCCGAATCCTAGCGTGCCTTCTAATGCACTGTGCTAAAGGCTTGATGTATAGAGCAAATAAAAGGGGTGACAATGGGCACCCCTGGCTGGTCCCTCGTTCTAGGAGAAATTTCTGTGCATGGTGTGCATTTGCTCTGACGTAGGCCGTCTATGTTTTATAAATTTTGGAAATCCAGGTTTGAAAGGAATTCCCCAATCCAAAGCAGGCCACAGTCTCCTCAAGAAACCTTCATGATACTTTATCAAATGCTTTTTCTGCATCGATACTGACTAGCAGGGCAGGTTTTTTTGTATAGTTTAAATGATCAATTATATGAATGGTCCTTCTAAGATTATCCTGGGCTTGACATCCCGGGATAAAATCCATCTGATCCAAATCAACTAAATCTGGAATCAGTATCTGCAGCCTCCTAGTCATAATCAAGGTCAGAATTTTGTCATCTATATTTAGTATTGAAATAGGACGATATGAGGAGCACATAAGAGGATCTTTACCAGGTTTGGGGATCACAGAAATTATGGCTTGTGTCCATGAGGGGGGAACATGTCCTTCCTCACCCTGTAAAGAGCGGAACACCCTGCCTAGAATGGGGACAACCTCTGACCTAAACTTTTTATAAAATTCCTCTGGGAGTCCATGGGTTCCCGGGCATTTAAGGGACTTTAGGCCCCTAATTGTAGAATCAGCTTCTCCATCTCCAGTTGGTCTGTTTAGGTGATCAGCCTGTTCTCATGAGATTGAGGGTAAACCCAAACCCCTCAAAAAATCTTTAATGTGATCTCTGGGGGGCTGTGAACCCTGTTTATATAAGGAGGAATAATATTCCTGAAAGGAATCAACTATTCCCCCATCTCTTTCTCTACCTTATGAGAGACGGGGTGATGTACAGCCTGGATGGTTGCCCTACTTCGATGACCCCTCAGCCTCCCGGACAAAAGCCTCAAGGACTTGGGTCTACCCGCATAGTAATTTTGCTTTAAAAACAGTAGTTTTTGTTCAACAGCATAACTGAACATAATTGAGAGTCTGGCTTTCAGTTGCTTTAAGGTCTTAGTCCTTTATCTGTCTATTTTAATTTTTTGTTGTGCTTCTTGTTGTTGTATCTGAATCATTAATTCTGACTTAGTCTCTCTTTCCCTTTTCCTCCTAATTGACCACTCTATAAATTTCCCCCATATGACAGCCTTTAGGGTATCCCAAAGAATGGCCAGAGAGGTCTCAGGTAGGTTGTTATCCTTCAAGGTATGTTCCACCATCTGGCAAACCGAATCCACTACCTCCCTATCCTGAAGCAAGGATAGATTCAGTCTCCAGAAGGTGTTTTTCTTTACCTCCCCTAATCTGATGGTCAAAAAAAACAGGGCATGATCAGAGAGCAGAAAGTCACCAATTGAAACCCCCTGGACCAAACCCACCAATTCCTTAGGGACCATAAAATAATCTAATCTAGTGTAAACTTGGTGTACTGCTGAATAAAAAATGTAGTCTCTCTTTCTGCCCTCTAAGTGGTGCCAAATATCTACATAACCTAATTTGTTCAGCATCCTCTTTACACGTTTGGCCGTACCATGTTCCTTTCTTGGGGTCTGGGTAGAGGAATACAAAGAGGGAGTAAAAATTAGGTTTAAACCACCTCCCCAGATCACCTCCCCCTGTGCCCACTCTTGTAAGTTTAAATAAAGAGCTGAATTAGAACCTGGGGGAAAGTACACCGATGCCAGGGTCAATGGTCTCCCCTGTAGGGTCCCCCTCATCAAAACATACCTTTCCTCCCTATCAGCCAGCTCATCTGTTTTTACAAAAGTAGTTTGTCTGGAGACTAAAACTGCAACCCCCCCCTCCGGCGTCCCTTTTTGTATGAGGCAACGCTACTGCTAAAACCCATAGAGCTCAACTTGGAATGTTCCTGTGGAGATAAGTGTGTCTCCTGTAGAAATATGAAGTCTACTGCCAGCTTCCTCATGTAGCTCAATACTTTGCTATGTTTGACCGGGCTAGATAAACCGTGGACATTAAACGAACAAAACTTCCTATCTCTAGCCATTAAAAGGGTTTGTAACATTCCTTCTGTTCATCCTCGCCAGGTTATTCCAGTAGATACCTCCCGTGTCCCCCCCAAGGAACCAGCAACCAGCATGCAACTCATTCTGTGTATCAAGACCTTTGTAACTAATGTAACAGTCTGCGAACAGGGCATCAACTAGAACAGCATAACAAAAAAACATTATTTGCTTCCAAGGTAGGAAACCTGAAGTTTCAGGTTTCTTTTCTCCATTCCCCTTACCATCAGGCGGGGGGTGGGGGGGGAGAGAGAAGAGGAGGAAACAGAGTGCCTCATATGAATGGGGCCCTCCCCTGGGGTCGTGGATGTTTATCATGGCTCCCATTTAGATTAGACATATGCGTCACAGCAACCTCCATTTGAGTACACCAGCAAAAACCATCAGGTCTCTCCCCCCCCACCCCGAAGAATTGCTTTCTTTTCTTCCATTTATATTTGTTTTCAAATAGAGAGGACTGAAAAATAATGGAACCTAAGGTGCATCCCCATTATAAAATTATAGGACTTGTTAGTGCCACTAATGAAAGGAGAATCCCAAAACTTGAACCCCTTGATCTTAAATGCATTTCTGAATCTCCCCAACTGAAATCCTCTGTTATCCCCATATGGAAACAGGGGTCAGTTCTTTTCCATTATACACCATTAAGGACCCATTCTGTATGTCGCTGGCTCCAATGCTGTAAATAATCTTAACTCCCCCCCCCCTTCGTTAACAAACGAGATGACAGCCCTCCTATTAATCAATTATTCATTGGCAGGGAAGGGGGAACACCCCCTCGTTCAAAAGGAGCGAAAGGAGAAAAAGGAAGTGGGTCCCGATGGCTTCAAACCCAATGTAGACTGCCCTTAAAGAATCAGAAGGAGAGAACTGTAGTCATTAGGTCGACCAGGCAGCATTGGTGCATCAATGGGATAAATATCCCTGTAATTTGTTAAGTTCTGTCTCTAGTTCAGTGCAGGGAACAGACTTCCCAAATTGCCATAAGGGAGACATCAATAAACACAACCCCCTAACCAACTGGGGGGGCCCTCCTTCAGTTCAGGATCGACCGCCCCTAAACAAACGAAAGACAGTCGGCAGGATTTGCTTTTCAGCTAAACCCAATAAACAGAAGTAACCACCATCCATGTGTACCTCTCCTCTGATTTCAGCCCAACAAAATTGAATCAGCTTGGTGTGGGTCTCGTTCTTTCATTTTCTTCAGCTCGGCCATCTTTTTTAGAATCGCCCGGGCTGAATCCAATACTGACCCTGACTTCTTCCTTCCTGCAGCAAGATACCAGTCCATGTACTCCATCTGTTACCACTTAGAGTGTTCTGGTTTAAGTTGTTGGAGGGGTTATACCCTTCTCGACCAGCGCTTTATTCAGATCATCTGGAGAATTATAAACTTTAGCTCCTTCTGCCCAGAATATTCGGAGCCTCGCCGGGTAAGGGGTCTGAAAACGGAGTTGATGTTCTCTACATATTCTGAAATAAGGGACCCAGCATTGTCTGGCCTGTTGAATCTCAGGTGGATAGTTGTTGTCAAGAGTCAGTCGAGAATCAAGGTATTTTTAAGTCCTTCCTCTGCCAGGCACGCTTTAAAATATCTTCTTTGACTTGGTAACTTGAGAATTTTACTATAATAGAGAGGGGCATGGCAGCGGGATCAGAAGGTTTAGATACCAAAGATCTGTGAGCTCACTCCACTCGTATTTGATAATCCTCCGGTAGCCCCAATATATCTTTTAGAAGATCTTCAATGAAAAGAGACATGGGCTGAATCTCCACACCCTCTGCAAGACCGTAGAGATGGAGGTTATCTCTCCTTGATCGACTTTCCAGGTCAGTGCACTTTGCTTGAAGGGCCACGGTATGTTGGTACAACAAGCCCACAGCCTGGCACAGTAGTTCTTCATTGCTTTCTGTGTGCGCAAATCTTTGTTCAGCTCACTCTATCTGCTATTCCAGTTTGTTGAATTTGAGTGTTAAACTGTGGAACTCCCTTTTATTCTCAAGTCGTTAGTCCTGAATCTCTTTCAAAAACATTTCAAAACGCGACCTGGACAAAATCTCCGACTCTCCCTCCGTGTCATAGCCAGAGCCATGCTGGCTGGTAGGAGAGGTGCTCTGACTGCGGGCCTGCTGCTTGTCTTTCAATCAGCTGGCATCAGGCTTTTTATTAGCCGATTTCTGGGGAAATTTGTCCCCTCTGTCATGCTTAGTACCTCCAGGCAGCATTTTTTCCAGAATTTATGGAATCTAAGTACTTTTTCGGAGGTTTGCAATTCTTCTCGGGTAGAGAGCTTAACTCTTAGGCTGTTGCTGGTGCCGTGACATCACCAGAAGTCCCCAGCATATCTTTCAAAATGATATTTTTACTACAATGGATAAAAATATGTACAATGTAAACACAGAACACTATCAAAAAGCATACAATTACTTAAAAGAAAACAAAGTTAAAGTACAAAACAAACTCCTACCATAGTACAATTAGACTTTTTCTATTTAATGTATTACCTCTTTACAGTGCTTAAGTTAAATCAGAGATCTTGTTTTTTAAAAGTCCAAAAAGAAATGTGTCACAAAGATCAGGCACAAGTCTTCATTTAAACTGTGTCTCTCTCACACACCCCTTCTATGATGTCATCTAGCTTCTCCTTTTAGAATATAAAAAATATACAAACAATGATCTTCCTGTCGGGGATATTTTAAATACTGTGACTTCAACAAAAACTAATTTCCAAAATTATGACAGTCTTTAATCAAGCCTTTCCTTTGATCTTGTGTGGTTTCCTGTTCCTAAGGCATCAAAGATTTTTTTACAACTTTAGCACCATAATGATATATCCTGGCAGCAGGTTCAGTTCTAATTACAACAGAAAAACAGGAGATCCTTAATTAAGTCTCTCTAGTCCTTTAATTACCTCCTGGTTTCAGGTTAATATATCCTATAGCTTTTCTGACAAGGGGGGGCACCCATAGCACAGGATGTCTCATATGAGACACTCACATACCACATTCTATATTACAAATATCATAGAACAATCATGACCAGCTGGCCAAGCATCAAAGTTCTCCCCACATAGACTGAATTTGGGGGCTCTATCCTCTGCATGGGAGGAGTTTCCCAAATCAGGTCACTCCTCATACAGACGCGAAAGGCCATTGGCGTCCTGATTGGTCGCTCCAGCCCTACATAAGATTGTCACGTCATATCCTTGCAAGGCAAGACTCCATCTTAACAGTCTACCATTAGTTTTTCCCATTTGGGTCAGCCAAACCAGGGGGTTGTGGTCAGTTTGTACCCCAAAATGCTGCCCATATACGTATGGCTCTAACTTCTTTAGGGCCCGCACTATGGCAAGACACTCTTTTTCCACAGTAAAGTAAGCCTGCTCCCTGGGAAGTAACTTTTAACTCAGGTACACTACAGGGTGATCTTTCCCTTGGTTGGATGTTTGACTCAGTACTGCCCCAATACCCACATCTGAGGTGACAGTCTGGGCTATAAAGGGTCTGCTATAGTCAGGACTTGTCAATACAGGAGCACTGCATAGTGCCTCCTTCAGTCTGGTAAAGGCTTTTTCACAGGCAGGTTCCCAGATAATTTTCTTAGGCATCTTTTTCTTTACCAGGTCAGATAGGGGTGCAGCCAGGGCACTGTAATTGGGTACAAATGTCCTATAGTACTCTGCTGTCCCTAGAAAACTCCTGACTTGCTTCTGCATTTCTGGTCTGGGCCATGCCTTGATCACCTCTGTTTTTACTTGGTTAGGATGAAGCTGTCCCCGGCCTACAACATGCCCGAGGTATGCCACTTCAGCCATGGCCACCTGGCACTTCTCAGTTTTGACAGTGAGTCTGGCCCTCTGTGTCCTGCCCAGCACTTCCTTAAGATGGGACAAGTCTTCTTCCCAGCTGGCACTAAAGATGACAATGTCATCCAGGTACACCACAGCGTACTCCTCAGCACCATTTAACACCTGGTTCACCAACTTTTGGAACATGGCCGGGTCGTTCTTCATTCCAAAAGGCATTACTTTAAATTAAAATAAGCCTATTGGAGTGATGAAGGATGACCTCTCCCTAGCTCTGTCAGTTAACTCTACCTGCCAATACCCCTTTGTCAGGTCAATAGTCGTAAGGTAGGTTGCCCCTCCCAACTTGTCCAGGAGTTAATCCATCTGGGGCATCAGGTGGGTGTCTGACTTTGTGACTGCATTCAGTCCCCGATAGTCCACACAGAAACGAGTAGAGCAATATGGTTTGGGCACAAGGACTACGGGTGAGGCCCAGGGGCTGTGGGATCCCTAAATCCAGCATTTCCTCCACCTCCCTCCTAATGTCCTTTTGGACAGCCTCTGACACCCAATATGCTGTCCACCGTATGGGTGTCCATGTCCCTGTCTCTACATCATGCGTCACTAAGGGGTTTAGTCCAGGCTTAGCGCTAAACAGGGGGGCAAGGTCTGCTAAAACCTCCCTTACTTCCTGGATCTTGTCCGGGGCCAGTTGGGGAGACAATTTAACTGCCTTCACAGAGGACTCCTGCTTGCTTTGTTCCAACAAGTCCAGAAAGGGGTCTCCATCGTCTGTCCCCTCCCCAGGACTACATACTGCGAACACCATGTCAGCCCTTTTAGCATATGGCTTCATCATGTTGACATGGTACATTCTTTCTGTCTGTCTTCTGTTAGGTAACTCTATGATAAAGTTCACGTCATTTACCTTCCTAACTACTTTGTACAATCCTGCACACTCAGCCTGCAGCTTGTCTTTCTGGACCGGAATAAGGACCATGACTTCCTGACTCACCGTGTACGAGCGAGCTCTGGCTCTGCAGTCGTACCACACTTTTTGTTTCTGTTGGGCAGCTGCGAGGTTGCTCTCGGCTGTCCCCATAAGCTCCTTCAGCCTTTCCCTAAACCTCAGGACATAATCCACAATGGGCATTCTCTGGGTGGCGTGCTTGCCTTCCCAGTCCTCCCGGATCAAGTCTAGGGGCCCATGTACCTGGTGTCCATATAAGAGTTCTAAGGGGGAAAATACTGTCGACTCTTGGGGCACCTTCCTGTATGCAAACAACAGGAGGGGAAGGTATTCCTCCCAGTCCCTCCCATGCTGTTCAGCAAACGCTTGGAGCATTGACTTCAGGGTACCATTAAATCTTTTCACAAGCTCATTGGCTTGTGGGTGATAAGGTGTCATGCACCTCTGCACCACCCCACACTCCTCCTACAAACATTTCATCAGGTCTGACATGAAGAAACCCCCTCAATTGGTGATAACCTCCTGCAGAAACCCAACATGGGAGAAAATCCCAAGTAAGGCATCTGCCACCTTGTCTGTCCTCAGTGAGGATAGGGCGACTGCCTCAGGGTACCGGGTGGCATAATCCACTACAGTCAGGATGAACCTCTTCCCGGAGGAGCTGGGGGTATTTAAAGGCCCCACAATATCCATTCCCACCCTCTGGAATGGCTCCTCCAATATGGGCAATGGAATTAGGACAGCTTGGGTTTTCTTACCTGCCTTTCCTATTTCTTGGCACTGGTGACAAGACCTGCAATACTCCTTCACCTGCTGGGTAAAGTTGGGCCAATCGCTGCATAGTGTGTGCAATTCCCAGATGACCAGACAAGGGAATAGCGTGTGCAGTCTTGAGCAACTGCTCACGGTTCCCCTGCAGAACGACAAGCTGCCTGCCTATCACCCCACCCTCTGTGTTCACAGCCTGAGTATACATCAGTCCATTTTCCCAATAAACCTTATGTTTACCGTCACCTCCCTGTGCTCCATCAGAGTCTGCCCAAGCCCTCAGCTTCTCTAGACTAGGGTCACTTTTCTGAGTAGCTGCAAAATCCTTACACATTCCCAAGGCATGGGACAGGTCTTCTTCAGTCTCTAAACTAGGGTCCCTAGCACTAGCGTTAGTGCACTCAGGATCACTGTCATCCGTAACCCTCTGACAATGGGTCACCCCTCCTTCTTCGGAGTAACACTGTGTAGCTGTGTGGTTAACTGCTATGGGGGAAATTTCTACCCCCTTTTCATTAGTCTCCATATCAGGAGACACAGGCTGGGGAACCAGCCTCCCATTGGTTTCCACAATGGCTTCTTTGGGGTCCAGGGAACTACAATTTTCCCTTGCCACTTGGCTACAGGTAACTGCACACACACCATCCCATTTGAGATTGTTGCCAAGGATGATGTCCACTGCTAAAGTTTTGGCTACAGCCACCTGTTGCACAGTTCCCCCTGTTTCACCCCAGTCTAGGAGAACAGTAGCAAGTGGCAATGTTTTCTCCTCACCAGTGAAGTCTTGTACAGTTACAAATTCATTGGGTATAAGCTGACTAGGCTCTACCAGATATCCTTTTACCAGCATCTGGGATGCCCCTGTGTCCCTTAACCCTTGTGTCTGTACACCATTCACTGTGACTGGATGCATGTGTTCCCTCATGTTCACAGGCATGCTTCCAGGGACACATAAACAACCCACTTCTTTCCTAGACCTATTCTGCATATTGCTTGCCCTTTTGGGACACTGTCTGGCAATATGCTCAGTTTCTTTACAGACCCAACATTGGTTTCTTTTCTCAGAGAAATCTTTTCTTTGGAACCTAGGGCTAACTGGTTTTGATGGAGGCAATGAGGGTTTTAGCTGTCCTGAAGGCACGCTTTTCTCTTTCTTCACTGTCATGCCCACCCCACTCGCTCTCAGATTAGGTCTGGTCTTGGCATAGCGGTCTGAGAGTTCAGCAGCCTCTTGCACTGTTTTGGGATCTCGGTCCTCCAGCCAGGTTTTCAACTCTGCTGGGCATGCCCAAAAAACTGTTCTAGCAAAATAGCATTTTCAATTTTATTTACAGAGTTTGCTTCAATTCCTTTCCACCGTTTTTAAAAACTGACGTTGTTTCATGGCTAGCTCCTCATAGCTCATATCAGAGTTTCTCCTGAGCTTACAGAATTTAGCTCTGTATGCTTCAGCAGTTAAATCAAACTTTTTTAACAGTGCAGCTTTAAGTTTGCTGTAATCATTACTGTCCTCATTGTCCATTTGACCCAGTGAATCCCAAGCTTTCCCGGTAAGTAGTGGGGGTAGCTGAAAGCTCCAGGACCCTCTAGGAGTGTTAGCCTGAATGCAAACTTTTTCAAAGGAATTTAAAAAGGCATCCATATCCTCCCCCTCTTTAAATTCGGCTATCAGTTTGGAATTCAATTTGTAACCCAGTCCTGTAATTCCAGTTAAGCCCAAGCCACTTACCTGCTCTGGTGCTGGTGGTTGGAGTCATAACTTCTCCAGTTCATGTCGCCTTTGGCACTCATGATCCTCACGGTCCGCCTCTCACTGTTCACGCTCCCTCTTCTCCTCTGTAGCTCGCTGTTCTTGCTTCTCTTCTCTCTGGAACTCCAGCTCCATTCTGCACAACTCAATCTGCAGCCTGATTGCTTTTGACTCCAGAATGCTGGTGACCTTCTCCTGCTGCTGTGGCCCTTTGCTTGCACTGGCCCTGCTATCCTCCCCATTGGATCTGGACACTGCAGTGGCCGCTGGCCCCTCCACACACAAGCTTTGGTCCCTTACAGTCACAGTCACTGACTCGATGCTCTGGGCATCTGCTGCCACCAGGGCATCCATGAGATTCTGCTTAGTGGCTCTCTCCTCATACAAGACTCCTCTGTCCTGGCACAACTGCCTCAAGTATTCTTCAGTGTGCCCGCTATAGTTGGAAGCCATCTTCTTCCCTAACTATGGCTACTCTAACTTGCACTTTAGAAAAAAAAATAAAACAGGTAGGAACTTGACTGTAAGCAAAATGATATAGTTCTGTTTCCTTTTTAAAAATAAATCACTGCCTTTTTTTGCAAGTGAGCTGTACAGTATTAAGCTGATACACTGAATGGTAAAAGCTTGTGTTACCAAATTTATCTGCACCGCTGCCAACCGATCTGTCACAAATGCACTCAGCAGGTCAGGCCCTCTGCACCCACAGTGCCAACCTCCAAGCGCAAGAGTGTGAACAGGTAACAGACAGGGTAACCCTCCTGTCTACTTGTGGGTCTGAATCACCTTTAGTCTCAAGTTCTGTGGGGATTCAAACTGTGAACCTTATGCTAGTATACCCAAATGTACAGGCTCAGATAATCTGCTCTTCGGGGGGATGCCAGATATATTTCGCCTAAGGGCATCTAACCAGGTATCCAAAATGAACCCTTAAAACTCTATAAAAGACCTTAGGTATATTCTTACCTTTTCCCAGTTTAGTAACACCATCAATCTTTGAACAGTTTTTGTCAGTCTTAACCCTCTATACGTCACATGCAGAAAGAACTTTGAAGACACACCCAGACAGTCTTTCAAAATTATATTTTTACTACAATGGATAAAAATATGTAAAATGTAAACACAGAACACTATATCAAAAAGCATAAAATCACCTAAAAGAAAACAAAGTTAAAGTACAAAACATAAACTCCTACCACAATACAATTAGACGTTTTCTGTCTAATGTATTACCTCTTTACAGTGCTTAAGTTAGATCAGAGATCATGTTTCTTAAGAGTCCAAAAAGAAATGTGTCGAAAAGATCAGGCACAAGTCTTAGTTTAAACTGTCTCTCTCCCACACACCCCTTCTATGATGTCATCTAGCTCCTCCTTTTAGAATATAAAAAATATACAAACAATGATCTTCCTGTCAGGAGATATTTTAAATATTGTGACTTCAGCATAAACTAATTTCCCAAATTATGACAGTCTTTAATCAAGCCTTTCCTTTGATCTTGTGTGGTTTCCTGTTCCTAAGGCATCAAAGGTTTTTTTACAACTCTAGCACCATAATGATATAACATGTTTTTCCTCTAAGACGTCATAAAAGTTTACGAGCCCTATATCCTGGCAGCTGGGTCAGTTCTAATTACAACAGAAAAACAGGAGATCCTTAATTAAGTTTCTCTAGTCCTTTAATTACCTCCTGGTTTCAGGTTAATATATCCTATAGCTTCTCTGACCGGGGGTTCACCCATAGCACAGGATGTCTAATTTGAGACACTCACATACCACATTCTATATTACAAATATCATAGAACAATCATAACCAGCTGGCCAAGCATTACACTCCCTACTCCGGAGATATTATATTCCCTATGTACCATTTGGAGGGTTCAGACTTCTCTGTTACCTTCCGCCACTTTAAATATGGTAGTGGTGGGGTTCCCTGTAGGCTAGCGCCTTTCTGGTTGGAGATGTATTTGACACCTGCTTTGCAAGGTGCACCTCCATGTTCATTGGGACTCTGCCTCCAGGAGTGATCTCTCACCTCTTGGGAGGGGGAGTAGAGAGACTGAGAGAGACTCTTCTTTGAATTATTTTGCCCAGTCTTTGCTGAGTCTTCCCTGTATAACAGAAAAAAAGAAGAAGGGGAAGCGTAAAACACGTGTTCTACATCTCCCTGGCAAGTATTCAGTTCAAGGTAAAATGCTTTGCTACTAGCACCCTGTCTGTAAGGGGGCTTCTGGGACAACTCTCCTTCAGCCACTCCTTGGAAGTTCTACCTAGATAGGACATAAAACCTAGCTTCTGTTCAAAGCTCTGCTTGGAGTGCTGTGTCCTGTCCACATTCTACAGGGAAGTCTCTCTGCCTACCCTAGGGGAACTTTGCCACTGCTCGTCCCTGTTTGGGGCTGAGGAGCTCAGTTCCTCCCTCTCTCTCTCTCTTCTCCCTCCTTCTCTTCTCTTCTTTCTCCCTCTCTTTGGTCTGCCCAGTGGTTTGGGTCACCACTGGCCCTTAAAACCAGCCTAGAATCCTTACCTCTCCCTCCTGTGGACAGCCTTCAAATTTTCAGTCTATATCCATTCCTTTTCCTGCCCCTTGGGCTCCTTGCCCTACCCCTAACCTTCCTCTTCTCTGTTCTTCAGAGCAAGTAGAACTGAGGAGGTTGGGGAGTCAGCATTGGTTATTGGCCAGCCCACAAGATCTACATTCTACGTCGCACTCGAGGGTGATATTGCCCCAATGTCAGCTTCCCTCCTCGAGACATTTAAAGCTATATGCTCCCATGGGGTCCTGTGCTTCGGCTTGAACCTAACAGTAATGAATGGTGAAGTTATCTTGGAAGATCAAGAATTATGGTTAGTACGTAATTTTCATTTCTCTCTGTGGGTGAGGCAGCAGTTGTCAGCGGCTCTTCTAGCTCCTGCAGGATCCCCCACATTCACCCACTCAACCTTTGGCTGAAGTTGACTACGGCAGTCCCCACTCACTGCCCGTCCCACCCTGGAACTAAGAGCTGAGGCCTCTGGGCTTCAGGGTTGAGCCTGCTCCTTCCTGTTTGACAGAAAGCTTGCTACTCAACCAAAAAGTGTAGCTCTATGGAGCAGACCGATTCTTAGAAAATAGAAAAGTTCCTTACTGTAACTGCAGATCTTCACAAATATCTTCTTCTCTACAGAGCACCAGCACTCATCTACCCACCATCCTCTTATTTAATACTTCAGAGCCAGAGTTACTGTCTCTGGGGACCCAACCTTTAGTGTGGGCATGCCTCCTGTCAGAGGCAGCTACTACCCCAGATATTATTATATACAGTTTTCTTTCGGGGATTTGCTCCCTTGCATTTGGCTTGCAAAGCATAGCTTTGGCTCAGGTTATCTGGTAGTAAAAGAGTAGTAGAAAATGTTATTTTTATACAGGTGTATGTTGGTACAAAACACCATTAGGGTCAAAATAGCACTATTTACAAGGTGGTCCTGTTGAAACATACATTTTCAAACTCAAAATTGTGTAATAAATACATTGCAAGCAACTTGCTAAACATAATAAAGTATGTACTGTTGAATTTTTATTAATAATATTGTACACGTACAAGGTGTATTCAGCTCCTGTTACATCTGAGTACTGAATGCCTTTGATTTAGGTGGAAGTTGTTTAATATGTAGATTGATGTCATTCCAAAGTTGTGCTATTGCTTGGGAGAATACCATGTTCCTGTATTATTTTTTTGGAACAGATTTTTCATATTCCCTATTTTTTTTTAAAATCTTAAATCGTATTAATGTTCTACTTTCTGCAATCTGTCTATTAAATGTACTGGTTTGTTTTGATTTAGTATGTTCTTTCCAAACTTGGGCAAATCAGTTTTCGTCTGTTTTCTATTGTAAGCCAGCCCAATTCTTACACGTTACACAGTGATGGGTTTTACAACTGAAATGTAACACAAATCTAGTCGAATTATTATAGATAACATCTACCTTTTTTAAACTTGTTACATTTGCCTGGCTATAAATATAACATCCATAATCTAAAATCAGTAATAAAAGCTGTGTTGCAATTGCACGTCTCAAGTTTTTTGGTGTACAGAACACTGTACTTCTAAGAGCTCCAGGTTTACAGTTTACCTTTTTACAACTGTGGATGGAGCCAACAGGAGTATTGCATGTACAAAAGGAGTGATGTCATGTTTTCTGTCCGTGGAACTGACTGAAGGTGTAAATAGTCTCCTCCGCCTTACCCTCCTCCAAGCAATGTTTTCCGTCCTCAAATAAATACAGTACGCTTTCATGTTAGTCAATGGTTGCAGGGTACTATTTTCTTTCTTAAATGTTGGTACAAGAACTGGAACCTGAGTAGTGGGAGGCAGCATTAGATTTTTTTTTTGGAGTAAGATTCATCTCCGCCTCCACCCCAAACTTTTTTCTGATTCATGTGGGAGGGGCATGAGATAGCTGTAGCATGCTATAACAAGATTCACTAGTTTGGGACCTTCTCAAACAACAGACATGCCTCTGCAGTGGGGAACAGAACATAAGATATTTAATGCCTTCAAACTGACTTAAAAATCTTTCAGGACAAATGATTATCAGAGCCACCTGGGGTCTCAGAAGGAGACCTAGACACACATCTAGCTCTGTAAGAAATTTTTCATTTTTAATTTTTGTGGGGGCTGTGGGAATCAAACCCAGATCTAACTGCCCAGATCATCGATGCTATAAAATGCTATAATTAACAGACTCTAGCTGTTTTCTTACAGAAACCCCACTTAGTTAGATATCAAGTATTTGCTAAATTGTAAATGTAGGTATCAGCATTCTGCTAGTAGTTAGTGCTGATTGTGGTCTGTGACAAGATCATTTTTTTTTTTTTTTTTTTTTACAAATGAAGTGTATGGTAGGAAGCTGAAAACAGACTTTGATGATAAAGTGTGTTTTTTCCTTTAAATTTGAGATGTATTAGAAAACACTGAACAAAAAAACAATTGGTGATTTTAAAAGCTATTCTGATCAGAGCTGACAAAAAATTCTTAACTATTTTTTATTTTATCATGGACACTAGAAATAGGATGTCAGCATTCACTCAATTAAACCTGTTTTTCATGTTTTTTTATAGCATCTTGCCAAGGTAATCTTCCCAGAATACAATCTGTCACGGGGGGAAGGGTTGATAGTTGAAATTGTTTTAAAGGAGTAGTCCACCCAGAATGTGCAAAGAACATATGTAGAGTGTTTTAATATGTATGTTAAATCCTAGTGTGTCCTTTCCTCTGTCTGCTATTCGGAGTTTTTCCTAAATTAGCTTGCTAGCTGTATGGTAGTTTCACGACCACTGGGGATCTCCATGACAAATAGTTTTATTGGCTTTCTTTCTCCTATGATGCCCCCTGTCTCATGTGACAGTGATGTAGCCATGCTGTTAGATTTAGCATGTGTACTGCTTTAAAATTAGTTTAGCAACAGCAGAACCTTGCAACTGGTCTTATCCAGGGAGCACAAATGTCAACAGTTAATTTAGCAGATACCTGAAAGCTATCTAACTGAGGTTTCTGTAAGACAACAGCTACTAAATAGCTTTAATTCACTACTTTTGTTTTCTCCGTGCATCAGGTCTAGCTACCAGGAGTGTTTTAACATCAAAAACACAAATAATGAATTAGAGCTATTTAGCAGCTGTTTTCTTACAGAAACCCCAGTTAGATAGCTTTCAGGTATCTGCTAAACTAACTGTTGACATTTGTGCTCCCTGGATAAGACCAGTTACAAGGCTCTGCTGTTGCTAAACTAATTTTAAAGCAGTACACATGCTAAATCTAAGGGCATGGCTACATCACTGCCACATAAGACAGGGGGCATCGTAGGAGAAAGAAAGCCAATAAAACTATTTGTCATGGAGATTCCCAGGGGTCATAAAACTACCATACGGCTAGCAGACAATTTAGGAAAAACTCCAAATAGCAGACAGAGGGAAGGACACACTAGGACTTAACACACATATCAAAACACTCTACATAACATATGTTTTTTGCACATTGTGGGTGGACTACTCCTTTAATCATGAAGCACTGGTGTTAGTAATGCATTTAAAAATACAATTTTTAATTGTCTTTACAGTTAAACATGCATTTTCATGTCAGGGCACATTTTTGGGGGGTTCAAATTATTTTAAACATGGGCACAGTACTTGGTAAATACAGACTTTGATGATAAAGTGTATTTTTTCCTTCAAGTTTGAGAAGTATGTATTATATATAAGTGTAACCACATTGTAAATGGTTAAGTAGGCAGTGGTTTAAGGCTCTGAGCTACAAACCTGGAGACCTGGGTTTGACTCCCACAGCCCCCACTTGCATACTGTGTGACCCTGCACAAATCACTTAACTTCCTTGTGCTCTCAGTCACACCTGTAAACAAGCTTTCAGCTTAGTGTGTCTCTCCTGGTAAAAAAAAAAGTGCCTAGAGTTATTTTTTTAATATAGTTGAGTTTATATGTGGTAAGTAGGTAGGGTATGATGTATTGAATGTGGCAGTAGGATTCAGCATGTGCACTGCTTTAAAATCATTTCACAGTATTTTATACTTTCTTAAACAGATACTCCACATTTGTGTGGGGGCTGTGGGATTCAAACCTAGATCTCCAGATCTGCAGAGAAAAGCCTTAAACCACTGCGCTATACTGCCTCCCTAGTTATGGCAGTCATCTGTTTTATTGAATCCTGGCTGTGACTATAGGTGTTTACAACTGAATGATAATAACCGCATTTGCTTCACTTGCAAATAGGTAGGTATTTGTGTCTAATTTCTGTTTGACTTACTGTAGGTTACACATAGAATCTGAAAAATTCATAACGTACTGTATTGTGATTAAATTAACTGATAAATGGGGATTTTGGTTTCTTTTACAAATTCATTTTTCCTGACCATGGATATACTAAAAACCAAAATTTCTCAACAAAATGTTAAATAAAGAGTTTAACTCACAGCAGCAGAAGAAGCATGTTGGCATTAAAAGCTTAGTAGCATGGATGTAGAGGCACCAGTATTTAGGCATGACTTTGGTAGAGGATTTATTGTGACTGGGGGGGGTGAGGGAGAGAGTGAGTCTTGATATTTGTAGCATAATGGTTTTCTGAAACTTCAACCTTCAATGGGTTAGACTCTGCAGCCATCTGTACAGTATATCACTAAGCCATATGCAGTGTGGTATGGGTAAAACCCAGATCACCAGACCAAGACCAGTGCTGTAAAATCTGCACTGGGCACAGCTTGTGCAAATATTGCTGATCCAGTGAATCAAATAAATATGTGCAAATAAATAAATACTCAGCTTCACCTTGTGCTTCAACCCACCACAGGAGTGACGTCATTACATGATAACACACACCCTGTCGTACCTTACTGCTTAAATATGGCCTTTCTCAATGTACTATGCTTTGATTCTGTTAGTGTGTGCAACAGCCTTCATGTGAACACTATGGGCTTCTGTTTGACTCCTGATGTCTATTTGCTTTAGCTATTGTATATTGTTTGAACTGCTTTGGTCTTCTTGATGTGGTGCCTGTGTGCCTAAACTATGTAATCTGTTTATCTACTGCAACCCATGTATCTCCAGTGAATAATTGTTATAACTGTCTGCTCTCCGAGCCATTGTTTTTGGACTTGTTAACTGTGCTGTCTTTGTATTAGTTTTGATGAGGTGCCTTTGTAAATGAGTCGCTGACTCAAAGGTTTGTAAATCTTATATTTTTTAAATAAATAAATGTTTAAGCCCATGAAACACCCTTATTTAGTTAATGCATTCACAGTCATAGTGGCTCTGCCAGAGCTTGTTTGTTACAGTACTGACATGGTGATCAAAATTTAAACTTTTGTCTAACCAGATGCCCTAACATTTGTATTCAGATACCTGTTCTAATTCTGTACTATCTTTTGTTACTATTTTTAGTCATGGACTGTCTTCCCTCCTACCAGTGGTGCCAGTAGAAAAAGTCATAACTTCATATGTTTTTACTATTTAGTACCAAACCAGAATGTTCAAACCAAGAATGTAGATCCACAAAGTCTATCTGCAATTTTTCTTCTAGGTGTTTGTAATCTTTATCAGAGGCAACCATTACTATCTCATCTGCATATAGGTGAATTTCTGAATGTTTTATAAAATTTGACAATCCAGTCATATATATCAAATAATGATGGACTCAGTATTGAACCGTGCAGTACTCCTCTGAGCACTCCATTTAAGTTTTCCCTCAATGCTGGAAAGCTGCGGTGATCACCCTGATCTTTATAAGCGGGGAGAGAACCTGCCTGGCCAACTACAGGCCAATCTCAATTCTGCCCCACCCCAAGGCACTAGAGAGGATAGTGTACAATCAGTTAGGTATGTACCTTGATAAGTACAACCTTCAATGCCAGGAACAGCATGGCTTTCGGAAGGCACACAGTACTTTAACGGCATTGGTTGAGTTTACTGGTCATATCCATGAAGCACTTGACTGAGGGCTCTTGGTGGGGGCCACTTTCATCAACCTCACCAAGGCCTTCAACACGGTCAACCATGACTTGCTTCTCACACAACTCTCTAACATTGGTATATCCTCTGTCTCTCTAGACTGGTTCCAGAGTTACCTCCCTAACAGGACTCAGCAGGTCAAGATTCTTGATGTTCTATCCGACCATCGGCACGTCAACACAGGGGTGTCCCAAGGTTCCATTTTGGGCCCCCTGCTGTTCAGCCTGTTTCTAAATGAACTCCACAAAGTCTGCCAGAATAAGATCCTTCTATATGCAGATGATGCTGTTCTTTACATGTGTCACTCTACTCTGGAAGAGCTGGAAAAAGGCATGCAAGACGACTTTACTGCTGTGGAAAAATGGGTCCTTCAGTCTAAGCTCTTGCTCAACTACACTAAGTCTAAAACAATGTTGTTTGCCTCCCATCAAAACCGTCATAAGTCACATCACTTCAATATCTACAATAACAAGTTTGATACACTCGAAATGGTCACCACCTTTAAGTACCTTGGTGTCTACCTTGACAGTTCTCTCTCTCCTACAGCCAACACATAGACCATGTTGCCAAGGCAGCTAGTGCCAGACTAGGTCAGCTCTACTGGCATAGGCAGTACCTCACCGAAAGTGCCATCAAACTTGCAGTTAAGAGCTCCATGCTCTCTATCATAGATTATGGACTGGTAGTCTACAGATTCGGTACTGATACAGCACTCAGGTGAATCAAGATTGTTTTAAACAAAGCCTGCAGACTAGTCCTGGGTGTGGTCCACTTAACTCACACTTGTGAACTATACTCAAGCACTGGTTGGTTAAACTTGAATAGAAGAATTCAGTACCAAGTCTGTCTATTAGCTAAAAAATCCAACCCAGCTATTAGCTAAAAAAAAAACAAGGTCTTGCTCCTCCTGAAGTGAGGCAACTGCTAAGAAACTCCACTTCCTCCAGACTAACTAGTGGGTCAAGTAAAGCTGCCTTCATTATCCCATTCCGCCAGACCTCACTAGGGCAATGGTCCTTCAAATACAGGGTCCCCTGCTGGCTAAATTCCCTTAACTCTGAGCTGATTGAGGAAACAAAACTACGCCCATTTAAGGCCAAGCTGCTGCAGTACCTGGCCACTCTTAGTAACTGTGACTGTGTCACCTGTGCCTAATCCTACTGTTACTGATAGCTTATCTGTCCTGCATAGCACCCATCTCCTCCCCCACTTCCTCCCCTGCCTGGTGTGACCCCACTGAGCACTTACCCCCACGTCCCCTCTTTATCCCCCCGCCTTCCTGCTTTCTCTTCACAAATATTAATCCTCCCAATATTCTCCCTCCCCAGTGTCCCCCTCACCTCACCCCCACTTTAAACCCTTTCCCTTATCCCTCTCTCCCCCCACATTACCCAGCCCTGCCCTATCACCTACTTACATAACCCTGGGTAGATTCCTATCCAATCCCACCCCTCCGACTACTCAACTCCCTTATTCTGGCACCCCCTTTATCTCTGCCCTCACCCACCCTCTGTTCTCCTCTATTCTGTCCTCCCCCTCCTTTGGTCACCACCACTTCTGACCCTCCATAGCTCTACCTGCACGCTCTAAAGCTCAGCTACCACTATAAATTGCTTGTCCACCTTAGGTATGCTCCTAGTACTGTTGCAATAAAGTTGACCTCTCCTACCTTATGTATTTTGACTGTACTTGCTTGAATCTGTATCTGTATGAACCATAATGTACTTGCCTGCTGTATATACCACTATTTGTTTTGTAATGTCTACGTACCTTGTCTATTGCCTTACAACATGAAATCTTTGTAAATGAGCTTTTAGCTCAAAGATGAATCTGAGATTGCAATATACAGTATAAATAAATAAATAGTTCACCCTCAATACACAGTCTCTGAGTTCTGTTTGTAATATACAATGTAAACCATGTTTGGACTTCCTCAGAATTATTTAATTTTCCTAATATATCTATCAAAAGCTGGTGATTTATTAAACTGATAGCCTTTGAAAAATACAACATCTCTCTTTTATTCAATGGAGTAGTAACTAAATCTAAAAGGTAAGTGAATGTGGGGCTCGTGGAATGCCCCTTCCGAAAACCTGATTGAAGTTTAGTGATGAGATTATATTTTTTCAAATAATCATACAGTTGTGTTTGAATAAGTCTTTCAAAAACCTTTGACACCACTGGCAGGAGGGCAGTTGGTTGATAATTTGATGGCACTGTTTGTTTACCGTTCTTAAATACTAGTACAGTTTTTGTAATCTTCCAATTTTCTGGGTATGTACCCGCAATCAAACTCCAGTTATACCATTTTGTGAGGATTGGTGCAGTGACGTCTGCTGCATCTTTTAGGAACCTAGGGCTCAATTTTCAAAGCCCCAGGAATGCTGCAAGTCCCTGGTGCACCGATCATTTGGCGCACGGGATTGCGGCATTCTCCTGGGCAACAATCGAGATTTTCAATCCCAAGCACCAAATGCCATAGGTTAGATCAGCTTCTCCCTGGTCTAACTTGTGCCATTTGGGGGACCCTTTTTTATGGGGCGTGCACCAAATATTTGGCACAAGCTGCTGGAAAATGAGGAAACTGTTGCAGCTGAACCCAATATACTAAAATTGGGTGCAGTTGTATCAAAGGACTTTGGCATGGGTCCAGCCACCATGACAGGACTCTCTGGACTGGGTCAGATACCATGACCAGCTGGACTGGTGTCAGATCCACTGAGGGGACTGATGCAGGCAACGCCATGGCTGGGGAGCACCAGCAGAAGAACCGATGCTCAAAGTGCCAACACTGTCTGAGCCTGTTGGCTGACAGCCTGTGTGTGTAGAAATGGGCCTGAGTGTCAGGGGGTGAGGGGGCAGGAGAAGAAGTCCCCTGATCCAAGGAGCTGCTGCCTGAGACAGCAAAGAGGGTGGACAGCTGTGCCTTCAGCATCCTGGAGGAATAGAGGTCTGGCTGGGCAGATGGAGCAGGCCTCCTGCAGGAGGTCGACTCCAATGCGGTTGTGGATTTATGGGACGACCATGAGTGGGAAGTATATCATTCCTGGTGTTTGTCCCAGTGTTTGTGCTTCCCACCAGATTTGTGTGAAAAAGAAGCCCCGGAGGGATGAGCCGGGGAGGCTGAAGAGCTCCAGGCCAGCAGCTCCTTTCCCATTGTGGACAACTTCTGCTTAAGTATGTGGCTCTCCAGAATCTTAAGTTGACGTCTCCGACTGGCCTGGCTGAATTACTGGCAAAACTGGCAGGCTTCAGTGTCACAGCTGGGGCCTAGGTAAAGGATGCAAGCAGAGTGGCCGTCCTTTTCCTAAATTTGTTTGCTGCATGCACACTTCATGGAGCAGTTGGAAGATGAAGCTGGTGTAGAAGACATAAACCTAATGGTTGAACACTGAAAATTAGATGTTTACGACTGAAAAAAGAAGAAAAATTAAAAAGCACAGGAAGTTCACATAATGGTGGTTGACTGTAGCTGTGTAGTCCGCTAAGGTCCAATGTGGACAGGTAGATGGTGGGAAAAGAACCGAGGTGGGTGTGGGGGACCGCCCGCCTTTATAGGACAGGCTGACGTCAGACACTGACATCGGTGGTGGGTGGTCCTCCACGGTAGACAGTCAGCTAGAAAGTTTTCTGTGTGGTCCTGGCACCAGGTAGCTTCAGTCCTACTGGTGCTGGCCTGCTGCAAGAGCTTTCCTCGAAGTAAGATCTTTCCTTTGCATTGAAATGCACTTTTTATAACATTAGCAGTTACTTGCTTTAAATTTATAAAGGGGATGTGGTAGTTGGTAAAATTAGAAAAGTCATCAGCACACAGTAAATAAACATAAAAAATGAGACTGCCAGCCAACTCTGTGACTCCAGGTAGCAGTCTGCCTGGAACATGGGTGACCCTGTTTCACACCATGAGCTCGAGACATCAGGAGTGTACAGGTAGGATGGAGAAAGTGTGTCCGCTTGGGCAGTCACTTCCTTCAGAGACGGTTGCCAATCCTGCCACCAAAGGACTCTGTACTAAGCAGGTCACAGACAAAGGGAGGGCTGTTGAGGTGTTCTTATTTTTGGTATGGTGTATTTGACTGGCAGCACCTGATGAGGGGAAAAACAGCAAAATGAGCACGCAATCTGGGATTAGGTGATGTCTACTCCCTCCACATCTGAATGGGCTGTTCCATGCTTCCTCCTCTGCCAGACATATCACCAATCTCTTCCTTAGTTGGATTTGGACCCTCATCCAAAAAGACACTGCTGATCAGGCACTGCTGTAGCGGGGAAGGCCACAAGGTTGTGCGGAACAATAACATGGGTTAAATACCCAGAGGGGTATTTAGTTGCCAGGATGAGCAGCATGATTGTGAGTGGAAGAAGGCCCTTGCCTGGGCCACCGGGTAAGGGGAAAAAGACTAAATTAAATTTAAAAAAAATTAGGGTAGTAGGCCTATCTATTTCATAGTATTTTTTGTGGACTTGTACCTCCTCTGTGATAGAAAAATTATTTCTGGAGTAGATCTATTGCATACCAAACTTGAAGTCAGAAATTCAACACCTCTGACATTTTTGTTTATCTACTCGTGTTTCTTTGACCATTTCTTTATTTAGTATTACATAAAAATATACTTTTCATTTTTAGTGAGGGAGGGCCTCCTGCCCAGTTTTACAGCTGGAGGAAACTGAAGTACAGGGAGGTCAAATGACTTGCTCAAGGTCACACAAAACAGTGCCTGTAGTGAGGTTTGAACCTGGTTATGTGATGCATACAGTATATGTGTGAATGTGTGTCTGTTTAGTTTACCTTTCACCAGGGTGTGCTTGTCTGTTGGAGAGGAACGAGCCAGGACGCGCAGTTTTGGCCAAATTTTGTCCAGACGCTCCTGTTCAATCTGTGGAGAGCAAAACCACACATATGTTTTCATACATATCATCTCTATGGGCTCAGTTTCTGTGTTACAAAGCTTGCATTAATGGTGGGGGTTCCTTTTTTAAGCACTAAAATTGTTTATTGACATGTCTCGTCAGATACATTTATATAGCTATATATATATATATGGATAGACACACACACACAGGTTTTGCAACATATTACATTTTTACATGGTTATTTCAAAAGAACAAAAATGCTGTGCCCCCCCCCCCAGTTACATTCATTAGGAATTTTTTTCCCCTCGGTAGTCCAGCTGCCCTCCCCATCAGTGCCAGCCATCTTCCAGCCCTGACAACCCCACTTACAATCACCTGGGATCTGGCAAGGGCAACAGCAATGTAAATTTTATTTATACAGTACCCAATCCCTGAGACTGGCTGCCTTACAATAAAAAAAAATAAAAAATAAAATAAAACAATAATTAAATAACAGAAGTATGAATCATCTAAAAGCAAGAATTCAGGCAAAAACACAAGTTAAAAAGTGGGTTTTCAGGAATCTTTTTTTTTAAATGACATTGAAACACAGAAACATAGAAGTTGTCAGCAGATAAGGACCTCTTGGCCCACCTAGCCTGCCCTATATTCCTACCTACTGTGCCATTGCAGACCCTACTCAAGCTGTAGTCTTCTCCCGGCTTGCCTTTCTTGAGTTCCCCTCGTGTCTATCCTATGCATGTTTGATTCCTGTTACCATTTTAGCATACACCGCCTCTGCTAGTAGGCTGTTCCAGGTGTCCACCACCCTCTCCCTGAAGAAGTATTTCCTCACATCTCCTCTGAGCCTCCCCCTCCAGCTTGATAGCATGACCCCTTGTCCTGGAGCAGCTTTTCCAATGGAAAATGCTCCTTTCCTGTACCTTATTAATACCTGTGAGGTATTTGAACATTTCTATCATATCCCTCTTTTCCCTGCTTTTCTCTACAGAGTACATTTTTAGTTCTTTGAGTCTTTCCTCTTAGGGCTTTTGATGCAGTCCCTGCACCATTTTGGTTGCCCTCCTACATACCACCTTCACCCTATGTCCTTCTGGAGCCGGGGCCTCCATAACTGGACACAGTATTCAAGGTGGGATCTTACCAGTGATTTATACAGGGGTAATACTACCTCCCTCCTTCTGCTGGTGATGCCCCTTCCTATGCACATGAGCATCTGCTAGCCTTTCCCACTGCCTTACCACACTGCTTGGCTACTTTCAGGTCATCAGAAATGATTACCCCATCTCATTTTCCTGTTTAGTGGTTGCTAATACCTCTCACTCAACTGCTACATTGCCTCTGGGTTTCTGTACCCCAAGTGCATGATTTTGCACTTTTTTGCATTGAAACCCAGCTGCCATTCACTTGACCAATCTTTCAGCTTTTTCAGATCGTCCCTCATCCCCCCCACCGTGTGTCCACTCTGTCACTCTGTAGCAGATTTTTGTGTCATCTGCGAACTGGTATACTTTCCCCTCCAGCCCTTCTGCAATGTCACTAATAAAGATATTGAAGAGGAGTGGGCCTAGTACTGACTGCCTATGCCACCGCATTTGTCACTTTGCCTTCTCCAAAGTGGACCCCATTTACCACCACCCTCTGACTCCTATTGCTTATCCAACTTCTTACCCATTTTATTACTTGTGGACCTACTCCTAGGCTGCCCAGCTTGCTCACCAGTCTTCTATGTGGAATGGTGCCAAAGGTCTTAATGAAATCCAAGTAGATCACATCTACTGCTCTTCCCTGATTCACTTCCCTGGACACCCAGTCAATCAACTCAACCCTCCCCCGTGAACCCATGTTGCCTCAGATCCTGTAATCCACTGGTAGCAAGGTATTTCCCAATCCTTTCCTTCAGTAGCGATTCCATTACTTTACCTACTAGCGAAGTCAGGCCGACAGGTCTGTAATTTCCTGTCTTCTCCCTATTTTCACTTTTGTGTAGTGGGACCACATCTGCCCTCCTCCTCCTCCTCCTGTCCCCCCAGAACCTCCCCTGTTTCTAGTGATAGGTTGAACAGAGCTGTCAGAGGTGTAGCCAGCACCTCCTTCAGCTCCCTCAGTATGTTAGGGTGCACCCCGTCCGGTCCCATTGCCTTGTCTTCTTCTAATTGCGCTAGTTTCTTGAGGACTCTCCTCTGTAAAAGGACTAGTGTCCACCTCCCTTCCTTTAATGCCCTTGTCCCTTATCTTTGGCCTGTCACCTACCACTTCCTTTATAAATACTGAAGAAAAGTAATTGTTCAATATGCCCATGTTTTGTTTTTCATCTTCCTCTCAAACCCCTCCATCCCCCCTTAGCCTTACTATCCTTCCTTTGATCTTTCTTTTCTCGCTTATATAACTTTTTGGTTTTTAAACTTTATTTTTTCTTTTCATCATTTACATGAGAATATTATTCACATACAGTTAACAGACCATACTTAATTATACTTCTGGGACCTAGGTCCCTTAATTATAGGTTATTTCTGCATTTACCATATAGAGGTACATCATGGGGGGGTCAACTTCTTAACTAGTCCTAAAATTATACAACAATTGCTGTGCTAGGAGCCCATGAGTTTTATAGCTGTGTTCTAAAATAAAAGGCTTGACCAGCAATTTATCCAGTATAACAGTGTCCCATTATTTATGGGACTATGTATTGCCATGTACATACCTAAATTTAAATCATGGGTTCTAAAAAAGATTTAGCTGCAGGTACAATACAAACGGAGACACGAGAAGATACAAATTCACCTATAAAGTGTAGCGTTAAGAAATCAAGCCAGAAACAAAGCAATTACTGTAGTAAGAATGACTCAAGGTTGTTCACCATATAGCAGGTTTTAAACTGGTAAAGACTCCTGCCTTATTAACTTTAAACTTCACCTCATTTAAACATGAATATTCCAAAATTCTGTGCCAACTAAGAAGTACACTTAAGAGGAAATAACCAGCATATTTTAATTCTAAGCTAGTAACTTCAGATTTTAAAGACAGAAAAACTCTCAGTGTCCAGTCAAGACAACTGTTTATAGTGTCCACTCTGACTCACAAACATGAGGCCTTCAAGTGTCCACGTTATCCACATTACCCTCAGAGTCTTCACCTTTGGCCCGCATGTTTCTAGTTTCAGCCCCCCCCACTGGTCAGCCCACTTACTCGTTTCCACAGGGTCAGAAAAAAAGGTAGATTTTACCCTGACGTGTAATTCGCAGTCGAGCTGGGTAGATCATCATGTGGGACACTCCGATGTTTCTCAAAACTCTCCTCACCTCGTCAAATTTCTTCCAATGTTGTCTGGTAGCACAGCTTATGTCTGACAAGAAATTAATTTGATGCTCATCCTAGAATAGTGGGCTGGCTCAATGGGCATGCTGAAGGATCCGATCTCGCACTCCAACTCCCGATGTCACCACCATTAATGTATGGGGCTCTTCTGAGTTCTACATATGGCCCCGAGGAGTGATCAGATATACTTTTTGCACTTCCCACTGGCTATCCTAAGCATCTGGGGTTAGTTTTTCCATGAGCCACTCCTGTATGAACATCACTGGATGATCCCCCTCAACATGTTTGGGGAGACCGAGAATCCTAACATTGGCCGACCGCACTTGATTCTCAACTTGTTCCAGGCTGGTGCATAGGTGCTGGGTTTCCTTCACCATAAGAGCAGTGGAACTTGTGGAGGTGTCCGTTTGTTTGCGGACCTCAACCATTTCACCCTTAAGCCCATCCACTGTTGTCTCTCGGACTACCACTCAACCATTGAAGTTGTCTACCTTCCGATTCAGGGTGTGATAAGTTTCTGCATTTTCAGTCCCAGAGGTGCCAAAGTCTCCATTGAGCCACTGTGTGGAAGTTGCAGACCCAGCTGTCCCTCCAATATTTGTACTTTTTTCAGCTCCACCAGCTGTACAATCCTTCCTTGGATTCCCCATTCTGAACAATTTGAGATTGCTCTTTCCACTGATACCCTCGAAACAGTGATTTGAGGCTTGGAAAAGTATTGTTTTTGGTAGATTTGAATAATGTTTACAGAGCTGTATGATTCTGTTGGGCTCCACCCTCGCTTATATATCCAAAGAATGTTTTATCCCCTTTTTTCACTGATTGGGCAATATTCTCCTCCGTTTGTACCTTTTTACGCTAATAACTGCTCTCCCTGCCACTCTTTGTTTCTCCTAGTAACTCTCCCTATCCTCCACTTTCTGTGTCCTCTTGTACCTTCTAAATGCTAGGGTTTTTTTGCCCTTACTTTCTCCGCTACTTCTCTAGAGAACCATAACAGTCTTTTTTCTCTTGCCCTTGTTAACCTGCCTGACATAGAAATGTGTTGCCTTTTCAATGCCCACCTTTATATTTGCCCATTGTTCCTCGACTCCCCCCAGTTTCCCAATCCCTGTGGCATTCTCCCATTTTCTTAAAATTGGCCCTCCTGAAGTCCAGGACCCTTGTCTTTGTGCGGCTCGATTCTAGTCCATTTCTTATATTGAGCCACACAGTACGGTGATCACTGGTCCCCAGGTGGCCACCCACTGTGATGTCAGCAACACTGCCCCTGTTTGTCAGTAGTAAGTCCAGTATTGCCACCCCACAAGTGGGCTCCTTAACTAGTTGTCTGAGGAACGCCCTTTGCAGGGAGTCCAGGATGTCCCTACTTCTGACTGTTGCTGCAGCTGGTAGGCTCCAATTCACATCTGGTAGATTGAAGTCCCCTACCAGCAACACCTCACCTTTGCATGTCATCCTTTGGATTGCTTCCATCATATCTCTATCCACCTCTCCCCTCTGTGTTTGAGGTCTGTAGATCACTCCTGTGCAACCCACAGTACTTCAGCTCCTCCCTGCTCTCCCTGTATTTCCATAGCTTTTATGTTGTCCCTGACATAAAGAGCCACTCTTCCACATTTTTTACCTACCCTGTCTTTTCTGAACAGAGTATTCCCTGGTATGGCCACATCCCAGTCCTGGTTTTCATTGCACCAGGACTCGGTTATTGCTACTATGTCCAGGTCTGCATCTGCTATGGTGACCTCTAGGTCTGCAATCTTATTGCCCAGACTTCAAGCATTTGCACACATGGCTCTCCAGATTGTCCTGCCCCCCCCCACTTATTTCCTATGTGATCTTCCTTATTTCCTCCCCTATTTTTTTACTATCTCTCTTTCCTTCTACCCCTTGGATTCCTTTGTTATTTGGTTTCTTTTGGGATGTCACTCCCTCAGGATTCCCATTGCTGACCTTGTGAGCTTGTTGGGGGGGGCAGTTTATATCTCCCTGCTTTATTCAGCCTTCTCCCTTGGCTAGCTTAAATGCTCGCCAATGTGGCATTTAAACTGTTCAATAAGCCCTTACCCCTCCAGGTGGGGCACCAGTCCCCAATGAAGCCAAAACCCTCCTCTCTGCACCATTCCTTCAACCATGTATTGAAGAGCCTGGTGCAGAGAATTCTATCCTCCCCCTTGTCATAGACAGATAACACCTCTGAGATCACTGTTAATGTGCTTCATATTGGTGGCTGTGCTCCATTTTCTTCCTCCTGTCACCCTGCTGATGATGCCCACACTAGTTGTTAGCCTCATATGTTGTGTTTTGCCTGCGTGGTGAACCAAGCTCCACAGCCCGCCACTGCTGCTGCACGCGGTGGCAGACCATGCCCCCCCAACCCGGTTGAGGCATGATGCCATTCGCAGAGTCACTCAACTTCATTGTCCTGTCTCCTCTGTCAAATCTGGGTTACCAGTGTGGAAGTGTGTCACACTACCGCTGTGTCATCCAGAAGCCCAATTAGGGCTTCTTTCCAAGTATTTTCACATACTCATAGCTCTTTCTTTGCATAAGTATCTTCCGAAATGTCTTATGTATTCCAAAGGAGTTCTTTAAGGAACAAAATCCTCTACCCCTGGAATGACATATACCACTGTGTTCTCACAATGTGTCAGCTTTTCAGTTGGATAAATCTTATTTATGGTGGCCCATTACTCCTTCCTCATTGAAGGGAATTTATAACACTTTCTAGTGACTCATTTGTTTGCTACTGTGACTGGAATAGAAAATGAACAGAACAGCTATATTTCTGTTCTTTAGACAGTCCATCCTCTATAAGGGCTCCCATCTGAAAATTATCTGGTAAGCTGTGTATTTCAGTTCTTGTAATCTACTAGTGCTGTGCAGAATGTGGAATTCGGCTGGCGGAATTAGCGACGAATGACCATTTCCCAGTTCTTCTGCAAAATTCTGCCTGCTGTGATCCGCGGAATAATATTCTGCGGTACAGCTTTCTTTCCCATGGAAAATTATTTTATGAACATTTCCACAGAAAATACTGAGATCTGCAGAATAATATTCTGCAGAAATGTTGTGGAAAGACTCATTCTGTATTTTTCTGCAGTGGAATTCTGCCATTCCGTTTCTGGCAAAATTCGATAGAATTTCAAAAATTCTGCGGAATTTCATTCATAATTTGAAAATTCCACACAGCACTATAAACTACCCATATCCTCCATTAGCTTTCTCCGTTATTTTTCCTAACTACTACCATGCCCTAAATGTGCACATGTGGCCAGCTTTCTGGCATGTGGAAGGGGTTATTAATATCATAGCTATAACTCAGCATTATGCTACTGATTCCCTCATCAACAGGGTGTGAAAAAACAAAAACCAGGGTGCAACTAAAAAATAAATACCACTGATCCCCAAAACAACATGTGAGCAAATTGCTTCTGAGACAATGTTGTCTAATCTACCACCAGTCCTGACTGCTGCCTTCAAAATGTTAGTTTGGATAGATGGCCATTTAACAATGCTGTATGAAGATGCTTTGGGCTATCCTGCCACTTCAGTCCCTCTTTTACTCTCAGTTTACTCAGTTTTGTAAGACATAAGAAGGCTTACACCCATCTAGAATGTCTCCCAGGACTTCGTGGGTAGATTGTGAACCTATTTCCATCTAATGAAGTTATCCAGTCTATTTTTGAAGGAAATAAATGTTGATGCTTCCACCACTTGATTAGGTAATGTATTCCAATCTTTAGTACTTCTTATAGTAAAGATGTTATCTCTTTTAGTAGTCCCACCTTTTGATATTAATAATTGATGATTATTGCTACGAAGTTTTTTCAAGTGATCATGAAACAGAAACCCGCAAGTGTCCTTTAGGCTAGGATTATGTAAGATTTTATAGAGCTGTAGGAGGCTTCCCCTCCTCCTTCTGTTTTCCAGGCTTACTAAACCTGTATCCTGGAGTCTGGCACTGTGCGATAAAGTTCTTAAACGAGGGACAAGTTTAGTGACTCTACGCTGTACCCTTTCAAGTAGTTCAGTATCCGGTTTTAAATATGGATCCCAGAAAGGGGAACAGTAATCCAGATAAGGTCGAATGTAGGATCTGTAAATAGGCATAATAACTTATTTATTTATTTTATTTATTTGAATTTTGATAACCGGGTGGGTTCACTGAGACAGTCATGTCCCTTTTTCAGGGGTGACCCGGGGAATAAAGACAATTCCTTGAGTAGGTACAATATACAGTTGGGTACAAGAGGTAAAACAAATACAAGGAGTACAATCAGTGACAGAAGAACTATATATATATATATCTACAAAGGTGTGTTAATGAACAGACAGTCAGTTTCCTCAGCTGCAGGACGACGATTCTATGATGGTCCAGAAGGGCCCAATGTTGATAATCCTTTGACTGGGCTTGGGACCACTGTGATGAAGGCTTGGGACCGCTGTACTGAGACATTACATCTTAATACCAATACATAGTACTATAAATTAACATAGTTACAAAATATACGAGAGGGAAAAGGTGAGAGCAGGGAACGGAAAGGGTTTATGAGAAGACAGAGAGGGGCGTGAGAGAGGTGGAGGGAGCACTAGGATTAAGAGAAGGGGTTAAGCAGAAGATTGGAGAACCACAAAGTGCAGGTGAGAGGTGCATAGAAGATGGCGGAGGGGGTTAAATATAGTTGCCGCAGCAGATTGGGGGGAAAGAAGATTTCCTTGTAGCTTCTTTTAAACAGGGGAAGAGACGTACATGAAAGTAAACTATGTGGGAGAGTATTCCGCTTTTGAGGTGCTGAGAAAGTGAAGGATCGCCTGCCAATGGCTAGGCAAACTTTGAGAAGACTTGGGAAGACTTGCTCACTCTTATTAGTGAAGGACCATTTTAGACAGTTTATGTTTTACACAGTTTACGATCCTATTTGTTGTTAAGGCTATTTTCTTACACTGGTCATTAGCGGTCAACTTATTGTTGATAAGTATTCTGAGATCTCTTTCCAGATTTACACACTTTAACTCTGTGTTGTACAGGAGTAGTTATACATAGGATTGTTCCTTCCGAAGTGTAGAACTATGCACTTATCCACGTTAAACACCATTTTATTGGTAGTAGCCCATAGTTTGATTGTGTTTAAATCATTGGCCAAAGAAATATATTTATTCAGAGTATTAACTGGACCACCAATTTTGGTGTCATCTGCAAATTTAATGATGTTGTTACCTAACTCAGAACTCAAATCAGCAATGAAAAGATTAAACATTGTGGGACCGAAGACAAACTCCTGAAGTACTCCACTGGTTATGTGAACAGGATCTGATAAGGTACCATTTACACGCACATATTGGATCCTATCAGATAACCAGTTATGGATCCAATTAACAATTTGAGGGCATATACCTATTGCAGTTAACTTCAATACTAATTCAGCATGTGGTACTTTATCAAATGCTTTAGCAAAATCGAGCATAAGTATGTCAATAGGAATGTTATTATCTAGATTTGCACTTATCCTGTTATAAAAGGAAATCAGATTAGTACTACACGAGTAACCACTGGTGAATCCATGCTGGGTTTTGTCTACGAAGTTCTTTTCGATTCTGTCCTTGATTAATCTCTCGATGATCTTACAACAGATAAGGGTGAGGCTGCTTGATCTGTAATTATCAACCATCCCCCATTACCCTTTTTGTAGTTAGGGATAACTGCTTCTCTCCAGTCGCAAGGAACCAAGCCAGTACATATGGACATATTGTAAAGTAGGGATAGTGGGCAGGATAGGCAGGTAGCCAGTTGTTGTAGAAATTTGGTAGAGATATTGTTGCCCCCAAGAGAGGAATTTGACTTTAATTTACTAATGGCCAATTCGATTTCATTCCTGTTAAATTCTGCAGTGCTAGAGTCAGGCAGGATTTGTAAAGTTAGTCTGCGATCCTTAATGTTGAACACAGATCCAAAATATTCATTAAAGTGATCAGCTATTAGCTTGTTGTCATTAACGGAAATGTCATTAATATGCATTGGTCCTATGTTACACTTAGTACTTTAGGTTGAATTTACATATGAATTGAGTAACTTGTAATTATCTTAAGTGTGTGTAATTTTGAATTCAAACTGACTTTTTCCCTTTTGATCATATGTTTAAGAAGTCTTTGTTGAACCTTGTAATTATGGGAAGAGAAACCCTGAAATCACCTATAGGTTAGGAGGGGAGTTGCTGGCAATCACAAGGGAAGAAAGAGACTTGGGTATCATCATCACCGATGACCTGAAATCAACCACGCAGACCACTAAAGCAGTAGGTTAGGCTAGAGGGATGTTGGGGTGTATTAGTAGGGGTATCACAAGTTATAAGAGGGAGGTAATAATCCCTCTTTACAAGACACTGGTTAGACCCCATCTGGAGTACTGCGTGCAGTACTGGAGGCTGCACCTACACAAGGACATTAACAAAATGGTGCAGGGACTGCATCAGAAAACATATGAGAACAGATTAATGGAGCTCAATATGTATACCCTAGAGCAAAGCAGGGAAAGAGGTGATATGATTGAAACATTCAAACACCTTAAGGGCATTAACAAGGTGAAAGAGTCTAACATGTTTCAATATAAGAAAAATAGCAGGACAAGAGGACACAGCATGAGATTAGAGGGAGGCCAATTAAGGGGTAATATGAGGAAGTTCATTTTCACAGAAAGGGTGGTGGATGCATGGAACAGCCTACCTCAGGAAGTGGTGGATAGGAATATAGTGCAGGGCTTCAAACAGGCATGGGATAGGCATAAGGGAGCAATACAGATGAGTTGAATAGATAGGCTATTGACAGAGTAAAAGCCTATGGCACATTCATAAGGTAGAAATAATGGGCAGACTGGATGGGCCTTGCGGTCCTTATCTGCCGTCAACTTCTATGTTTCTATGTCAACTTCTATGGACATTATTGGCAGTTCTATTTTTTTTTATTTATAGAATGGCATTTCTTTTCTTTTGATCTGTTTTTTGATTACCTTGTTAAACCAAATTGGAACTTTCCCTTTATGATTACATTTATTTTTAATCGGAACATATTTCCTTTCTATGTCATAAATAATGTGTTTAAATAAGTTCCAAGTTTCATCAACTGTACAATTACTGAAGATATTTACCCAGTTAACGCCCATTAGCTCATTCCTGATGCTTATAAAATCAGCTTTAGAGTAATCTTTGATAGAGGGGGCACCCTTGTGACTTAGACCCACCAATTAAGGCCTTAAAGTAAACAGCATTGTGATCGCTAGACCCTAAAGGGGGAGTGATTACAAGGTCGGAGATAAAATCATCCAAATTGGTTAATACCAGATTCAATATGTTGGCATCTCTTGTTGGAGAGGTAACTAATTGGTTTAATCCTAAAGTGGTAACAGTATAAACTGATTTTGTGGCTGGTTTTATCAGTTAGGTTTTCCCAATCAATGTTGGGATAATTAAATTCCCCAACAAGGATAACATCACCTATGGAAGAAGCATATTTGATTTCTTTGATAATTGAATCAGATAAAGGAAAGCAGTCATTTTCCCAAATTACCCACCCCCGCAAGCCTTACCCCGCGAGTAGGGGGTTCGCAAATAGAGCACCTTTTTCAGTGGATTTTTACTTACTTTATTTTATTTTTGAAAAGTCCTGAGTTCATCAAAATGACGCATGCTCTGTGGCTCCATTTCATGACAAAGTGCGGTGATGCACTGCTCGGCTCCAATGCAGGTGTATGGGAGCCAAGCAGTGCGGTGCCCACTTTGTCATGAAATGGAGCCACAGAGCATGTGCCATTTTGCTGAACTCCAGACTTTTCAAAAATAAAATAAAGTAAGTAAAAATCCACAGAAAAGGGCACTCTATTTGCGAAACCCCTAATCGAGGGTGGGTAATTTGGGAAAATGACTGCTTTTCCTTTAAGTTAGAATCAGAATTTGGTGGTCTGTAGTAAGTGCCAAACAAAATCTTCCGTCTGCCAATAAAATGTAGCTGTAGCCATAAACTTTCAGTTTCCTGATTATAAAGCTCAGGGAGAACAATTTCAGCACAGTTAATATTGTCCTTGACATACACACATACCTCTCCTCCCCGTTTATTGGTTCTATTAGTGTAACGTAACTTGTACCCCCTAATGTGCATATTCCACAGATTTGAGTCCTCTCACTAGGTCTTGGTGACTGCAGCAATATCGATACAGTAATTGTTTAAAATGATCTCTAGCTCAGCTAGTTTGGTTGAGTTTCAGCTCGTGGCATTAATTAACGTAAAGCTACAGTGTTCCTTGGCAGAATGGGGTGTGTAATTCAAAATACCATAGGGGAGAGACAACCCCAGTGGTCCCCCAGTAGTTAGTTTAAATGGGTGTTTATTGTTGTTAGGATACTTTTACCAAGCAGCAAACTCCCTCTCCTACTTAAATGCAAACCATCCTATGAATATAAGCTGAAATTGTTATTAAAAATGTCCCAGTGTGGGATGCATTTGTACCCTTTAGTAAGGGTCCATTTCCGGAGTCACTCGTTTATTATTTTTATTTTAACATTCTTTTCGGATCCAGCTCTAGGCACAGATAATATTTCTGAAAAACAGATATTGTTTCCCTTACTTTATAATTTGTTGGCCATGTTAATAAATTCCTGTTTGAGTTCATCAAGTGATGCCTTATTTATGTTGTTAGTCCCCGCGTGTATTATTACAAGGGGATTTGGCACAGCATCATGTAGAATGTTATCTACCATATGTGTTATGTCTTTAATTTGGGCTCCCCCAAATGTGGAACATGTTCGGTTTGATTTATCAGCTTGATACACGATTTTATCAATATATTTTACCCCTAGTACAAAGGTTTGTATTGGGGTTGGTCGTGGTCATGCCTCTAAATGCCAAACTGTGGGACTCAAATGTATAAGCCCCACTGTATAATGTGGATATACACTCCATGTGGGACAGACTGAGTTCTGAGTGATGAAATCAGGGATGTCACTCATAATGTGGGACAGCCGAGAGGTATGAATCCCCCGTACAATGTGGGACAATATTCTTTCCACGTGGGATGGAGATTCTGAGGCGTAAAATCAGGGATGTCGCACAAAATGTGGGACAGTTGAGGGATATGATTCTCACTGTACCATGTGAGACTGTACCTCCTTCAAGTAAGACATAGGAGGTTCTGAAGAGTAAAATCAGGGATGTCACTCAAAACGTGGGCCAGGTAAGATGTAAGAATCTCACTGTACAGTGTGAGGCCACACCCTCTCCATTTGGGATGGAGGGGGTTCTGAGTGGTAAAATGGGCAGATAAATAAATGCCCAGAATTTGTCAAGCTGTCCTTGAAGTCTTTAGCCAGTTATTTGTCTGCTTAGGAGCAGTGCTTTGAATTTTGTGGGAATAATGAAACTGCACTTGCCGATTATTTAAATTCTAAGCTGCAAAACAAAAATATTTAAATGTGTGTCTACATTTTTGTATAAAAGTTCTACTTTTCAAAATGATGAATAATAACAAAAAAAACAGAATGGGTGGGATATTCAAAAGGGTTGCGCCATGCGCAACAGGGTTGAGGATGCGCAAGTCCGAATTTGCGCCATTCTGCGATATTCAGCAGTAGGCAGTTGCGCCACTGAAAACAGGCTGAGCAACAGCGCAATGCAAATGAAGGCATGCACAACCGAAGGGGGTGGATCCATGCATAAAGAGCGCAATGCAATATTCAAAGGTTTGCGCAATGCGCAATAAGCGGAACAACGGAAGGTACGCCACAGCGGAAATGAGCCAAAATAAAAGGTTCAAGTAAGAGGCGCAAGAACACTACAGGGATGCCAAGTGAGACAGACAGAGAGAGACAGACAGCAACAGTCCAGAACAGGGCAGGCAAGGGAAGTTGTGTGGGCCATAGGCTGCAGAGGCCAGCGGGGGTACCTGGTGCAGTGGAGGTAGCAGTCAGGACAGCGGGTGTAACAGAGCAACATCAGCCAGGGAGGGTCACAAGCCAGGGAGATGGACAGTGAGTGCCAGCTTCCACATGGAAGCTTAATGAGGGGGGTGAGAATGTATGCTGCAGGAGGACGTGGCCGTGGAAGGGCCCGGTGGTACGCCCCCAACAGGCAGTACCGTGCCTGCATCAGCTTTGAGCTGTACACAGATGTAGAGATCGTGGGCCGGTACCACCTGAACAGGGCAATACTGAGGTGGCTCTGTGAGCTGTGCAGTGATGTGATGCAGGCACCCTCACGACCGAGTCACGCTCTGTCGGTGGAGACCAAGGTGACAGCCTGCATGTGCCTGTTCGCCACGGGCACCTTCCAGAACTGACAGGGGACACCACAGGTATCACACAGTCGGCCACGTCATGCATCCTCACCCAATTCCGCAGCGCACTGCTGCCACATGCTGCAGAGCACATCCATTTCCCCAGCACCGCGGCAGAGCGTACAGCAAACATGCAGGCGTTCCACAGGGTAGCACGTATGTCTGGCATGCTAGGGGCCATAGACTGCACCCATGTGGCCATTTGCACGCCACCTGGCCCCGGTGGGGCTGCATATAGGAACAGGAAGGGCTATTCCAGTGTCAACTGCCAGGTGGTGTGTGATGCCACTGGGTGCATAATCAATGTCTGTGCCACACACCCTGGTGGAGCACATGATGTCTTCATATGGTATCAGTCCGCACTGTGCCATCGATTTGAGAGTGGGGACATCCCCACAGGCCATCTAGTGGGTGAGTACGCATGTAGGAATTGCAAGCGTGGGGCAAGGGTGGGAATGCCACAGGTGCTATGGTGGTGGCACACAGGGATATTGGCAATATGGACCTGAACATGATACTCATCTCCACCATCTCCACACAGGTGACAGCGGATACCCACTCCGTCCCTGGCTGCTCACACCATACCGGCACCCCATGACCCCATCGCAACAACGCTATAATGAGGTGCATGCCGCCACACGCAACATCATTGAGCGGGTGTTTGGGATGCTCAAGGCACGCTTCCGATGCCTAGACACCTCCGGCGGTGCCCTACAGTACAGCCCCTCAAAGGCCTGTGGGATATTCCTGGCCTGTTGTATCCTGCACAACATGGCCAAAGACTGTGGGATAGCCATTCAGGTCGAGGAGGGGGACAGCGATGGGGACACCAGCGGCACCGGTGAGGATGGTGATGAGCAGCCCCCCCTTGTACGGCGGGACCCCCGACTGATCCGGCAGGCCCAGCTGCACCGGGACACCATCTCGGAGGAGCATTATGCATGACACAGGTAAGTCAAGGGGCCATGTGCAACCAACACTGTCCTGGCGCAACCCACAGGCACACAGAGTAACACACCAGGGGTGCATGATGGCAAGGGGAGTGGAAGGGACCAGGCACCTAACACACCATGGGGAGGGTGAACAGTCATATGGACACACACACACACACACACACACACACACACACACACACACACACCAGGCACAAAGCGTACATGGGCAGGTGCACAGCAGAGCAGGAACAGACATGGCAAACACACAGATCCACAGACCACACCCACCACCTGTACTGTCCAAGTATGTGTGTCAGATGCTGGGCACCCTTGCACCTTGGTGTACAGTACAATGCAGGCATCATCATGCACACGCACCTGTGGACAGCAGTTGGGATGGTGTGCAGGTAGTCCGTGTGTCGGTGTGATGGGCAGGGCACCCACCAGTGCACTGCCCACAATGACGCACATTGCACACAGGGCAGCACCAGACAGGGCCCGCACTGGGAGACAGGTCAGTCATGTTGCACTGTTCCATGGCCACCGCGGATGCATGTGCGGCCCTGCTGTGACCCAACAGCACTGGCAGGCTGAGCAGGGGGCCACATGGGGTGGCACCGATGGACCACCAGGGGTCCCACTGCGCGATCGCGATCTTGTCCGCACTGGGGTCTGTAGTATGCCAAACATACCTGCACCAGGGGTGCTCAGGATGCCCACAGCAGAACCCGGTGTTGACAGGCTGGGTGTCGCATGACGCCGGGAACGGGGAGTGGAGAGCGTACTGTGTGGGGTGCGCAGTACAGGGGGCACCTGCTTGTGTGCCCAATGCAGTCACGACAGCGACCTATGCCTGGGTCTGCCTGTCAATGGTGGCGGTCACATCCATCCGCATATGGACCATCTCTGCAAGGATCAGAGCACAGTCCCTGCTGTGCCACTCCACAGCCACACACAGTGCCTCCACGGACATTGCAACCTGCCTTTGCTGCTGTACTGATTCCCGCAGCAGGCGGGTGTGCTCTTCAAATGGGTACTGTGCCACAACAGCATCCTGTCCCCCAGGGTATGGAAGGTCCTGATGCTCAACACCCCTTGAGGGTGGGCGCTGTTCACCAGGACCAGGAATGGGCATATCAAAGGGCGGTGGGCATGTGCCACCGCTGGACACTGTACCCCCAGACCTGGTGCGTGACTGCTGCTGCTGCCCCTCCAACCGCTGTGCCCCAGGGACCACTCGTTTCACTGCTGTGGCCACAACAGTGCCAGACACCTGCACAGCCACTGGTGCTGCCCCACCAGTGCTGACAGGCACAGCCTGGGACTGTGCCGACATGCTGGCACACACGTTGGAACCAGCTAGGCCCAGGGGCACGTGCTGGCCTGCTGTGTGTCCGTCATGGGACACACACATCACTGTCCATTGCAGTCCTTGCATCATCAATGGTGCAGGTACGTGCTACAGCCACAGTCACAGCATGCTGGCATGCTTGCATGCCAGACTGCTGAGACACAGGCTGTGCACCCCCCCCACCTGACTCACCGACAACAGAGTTGGCAGCCAGGTGTGCATGCTGGTGCAGTGCATGCTGGCTGGCGACAGAGGTGGATGGACCCTCCTCCAACTCCGGCAGGTCTTCCTCACTGCCTGGACCCACCACCACCATCCCCTGAAGACGAACAGGATCTGTAACAGAAAGTGAGGACATGTGAGTGCATGTGAACAACCTTCCCACCCCCCAACACCACCACCACCATGTCATACCGTGCAGTGATGGGCTTCCACCTGTCTGGAATCCACCTCCTGGTATGCCCTCAATAGCACTCTGCTGCATTGATGCAGCCAGTCAGTCCTCAGCCGGGGTCAGCTCCGCCACCGCTGGCTGGCCCCCGCCTGTGCCAGCACGTGCTAAACTGAGAGCTGCCACCTTCTCCTTCACCCTCCTGCGGTCTGTCCCCATCTTCTTTTTGCATTCCTGCACATAGCACTGGTGGCTTCCATGCAGGTTCTCTGCCCGAGCCACCCCCTCCCATGCAGCCACATGGGTCTGAGGGGTGCCCCGCCGTCCACTCAGTAGTGGCTCCTCCTCCAGGTAGGCCTGGAAGAGGGCCTCTGTCTCCGCCATGGTGAAGTTGGGCCTCCTCCTCCACCCACCATCCTCACCCTCACCTTGGCTCTGCTCGGTCATGTCGGTCTGTATGGGTGGAAGTGGACACCTGTCACTGTGCAGTCTCAGCGTTATCCATGACCATTGTCCAGAACATCACACAGCATGCAACCCATCTCTCACCTGCAGTAACCAAATCTGGCCAGCGCAGCCCAATGTCGCACATTTATAGCGCAATGCATGCAAATTAGGAGTGGAGCAACTGTAATGAGATGCAAATCGAGCCACTGCGCCTTTGAATGGCTGATCAGATGATTTGCATGTGTCGGCTGAATATCGCGCCGTTGCGCTTTGCGCAATACAGTTGAGCTAGCTGAGCCAATGGCGCATTTCTGTGACTGTGTAGTACACCGCATTGCTCACGCCGAGGTGGCTTACACAGGCGTCTGCCATGCTGATGACGTGCTGTGCGCGATCAGCAATTCAGGACATGGCCACCAATGTGCCAGTGGCGCTACAGCGCTGGGAACCAAATGGCACTGTGGCACAACTGTGCAATAGTCCACTGTGGCACTGGCACGCAGGTGATCGTTCGCGCAGGACGTGTAGACATCCGATGGCGCTGTGCGTGGCCTTGCGCCACTGACCCCTGACCTTGTGCCCGACCTCTGCCCCCTAGCACTGTATGTCTGGCATGTGTACGGCTCTAGCGTGTTGTTCGGTGACAGCGCGATAGGGAATGGCAGCGCTGTACCGACAGCGTGATAGGGAATGGCGGCGATGTACCGTGCAGCACTTCCACGTGGGGTTGCCGTGCTGCGGAGTGCCATATTGTCTACTATAGCATTAGAGATGGCACACAGGAGAGCCCCTCAGTGGGATGCCCTTGAGCTGGCCAACCTTGTGGCCACTGTGGAGCCACACTATGGCCCACTATTTGGTGAGGTGCCACTGGACAGGGCCAGGACCCAGGTCTGGGAAGAGGTGGCCACTGACCTGGAGGTGGCCACTGGCGCAGGAGAGACGGCCCGAACAGTGCAGGCACCGGTATGGGGACCTGGGAGCAGAAGGGAGCGGAGCTACTGGCACGTCTGCGGTCACATGCCAGGAGGCGTGGTGCCTCCTCCAGGTGGGTGATCGTCTACACACTTGTATGGTCCATATGGGTAACATTGTCTCATGTGTCCAGCACAGGGGAGGGATGGTCTAGGGTTGGCTGTGGCAGTGTTTACAGGGTATGGGATGGGTGGGTCTGGCTGGGAGGTGGGCACACACATTGGGGCGGGAGGAATATGCTTTGAGTTTGTACTGATGTGTTTCTCTCCTTTTGTCTCCCACAGGCGTGGCCGAGCAGAGGAGGAATTTGGATCAGCAGTGGAGGGTGGTGGCTGCAGGACAGGATCGTGGCGGTAAACAACCACAATGCCGGCAGCAGCCCGATGAGGGTGAGTGCCATGACACCATGATTGCTAGTGCATGCTGTGTGACAGGGTGGGAGGCAGGGCATGGCCACCATCCATGGACACCACTGCCATGCACGCGACATGTGACAGTCAGCACTGTCCAGTGCCACTGCATGTCTGGGAGTGCGTCACTGGTGGTCCATGCGTGCACTGGGCACATGGCTGTGGCACTGCCTGCTCACCCCATAGCGATGTTACTGTACGGCTTTAGTTGTGCTGTGCTGGACATGGGCGGTGTGTGTGTGCAGTGGTACACATGGCTGTTGCTGCCTGGTTGGGCATGTCTTGTGGACACGGTCGCTGTGGGTGGGCGCACACCATCACAGGAGCGTGGCACATGGCTGTCTGCCATGCATACTGGGTGGGCTGCAGGGGGATGGACAGTCACACCCATTGACTCTGATCCCTTGTCCTAGCTGTGCGGATACTCCTGCGAATGCAGCGGTCCATCCAGGACCTTGTGCGGGTGGCGCAGAAGTCCCTTGCCATCCTGCAGGATCTGCAGCAGCATGGCATGAGGAGGAGGAGGCGACCCAGACAACAGCCCCAGGCAGCAGAGGACCAGGCTGGCCGCCAGTGAAGAGAGACAACCTCCCCCCCTTTGACCAACCCTCACACCCCACCTTCCCTCTCCCATATGTTCACCCCTGCCCCTTACCCACCCCCACCTTGTTCCTGTCCCTTCACCCTGTGTTTGTACATAATTGTAAATAGTCATTGTTGTTATATTTTTGGAATACAGTTATTTTGATATGAATACTGTGGTGGTCTCTGATTTGCAGCTGGCTATAGGTGCTCAGTTGCAGTGGTGTGCATGGCATCTGAGGTGGTTCAGTCATGGGTGTGTGTGTGTGTGTGTGTGTGTGTGTGTGGGGAAGTGTCTCTGGTGTGGGAGTGGCCATCCGTCGGTAATTGTGGTGTGTGTGTGTTGTTCCCTGTGCATTGCATTACTGTGTGCAGTGGTCCATGGTGCCTGCTCTGTGTCCATTGTGCCCCTGTCAACCCATCCTTGGCCTGTGCAGCTGACACCCTTGCATGTCTGTGGCCTGCGAGGTCTGCTGCCTTATCAGTGGTGGCTGTCCCTGCAGGTCATCCACTGTGACCATCACCATGCTGGGTTGCCTCCTGTCAATGGTGTGGTGCATGTTTGCCTCGGGTGACACTGTGGCCTCCGCAGTTGCTGTCCCACCTCCATGCTGCGGCTTGTGTGTATTGCAGGGGCTGTGCACCACTGTCTGTAGCTTGTGTTCCAGGCATCTGCTGGTGGAGTACAGGGCCACAGTTCATGCACAGGGTGGGTGTCACCCCCTGTGCCATGAGGGACTGCAGGCTGTGTGTGCACAGTTTTCATGGGCCCACACTGGGAGCTTGGCTGCCACACTACTGCGTCCCTGTGTTAGTGTCCCCATGGGTATGGGTATGTGTTTGCCCCTGCACTGTGTTGCATCCAGTGTGCTGCATGCTTCCACACACCACTGTGGGTGTCTGAGCAGGCTGCTGTGGCTCATGGTGGGTCTGGCTTGTATGGTTCTGTGGTACACAAGGTTGCAGTGTGGCAGTGGGGGGGTGGTGGTGGTATGCATGGGGATTCCCGCAGTGGTGGTCACTGCTCATGGGGGGTGTCTTGGGGTCACGGTGCAGGGTGTGCTGTGCACAAGGAGGGGGGCTGCTGTGCCATGGGGTGGTCCGCCCCTCTTTGTGTGGCAGTCTCAGCTTGCTGGTGGGTGTGCTGGGGTACCATGGGCCAGCTGTGCTTTGTTTGCTTGTCCCCATGGTCCGATGGCTGTTCCATCCCTCCCCCAGTTATGCTGTGCTTGGGGTGTGGGGGTACATTGTTGGTTCTGCAGTGTGTCCCTGTGCCCATCTGTGGCATGGGTGGTGGGCCCCTGCCTACCTCCCTGGTTGTGCAGTTCCATTGCTCTGCTGCTGGGGGGCTCCCTGCTTGTGCTATGACACCTCTAGGCTGCTCAGCTGGGCAGCCCTTGTTGTGCCATAGCGCATTGTCTCTGCTCAGCTTCCCCCTTCCTGGTTGCGCTATAGCGCAGGTTGTGCGATATTCAGACGCTGGCTTGTTGCGCAATTTGGCTTGCTCCATGTTTGAATATCGCGTCTATTGCGCATGTGCGCGAGTGACTTGTGCTTGCTCCTGCTGTTGCACACTTTTTGGGCGCAGTTTGAATATCCAGCCCAATATTAATAACAATTCTGTCCTGACTGGTGAAGATAAGATGTTCAACACACACTGTTCACTTCAGTAGAGATGAGGTATGTGGGCAGTAACACACAACAGTGTGCGTTTGATGGGAGATACTAACACCCCTCTGGTGCGTGCACATCAAGGCACAAGGCGGCAGACAAAGTACTCCCCAGCACACACCAGAGGGGATGTTTGTACCTCCCAACGAATGCATTACTCTGAAGTGCTGTTAAACTTATAAAATGGACTGGATGAAAATGTTTTAGCTTAGAAAATGAAGCATCATGCATTTATGAGTATGTATAAGCATGGTATGTAACCTGTTTTGTCCTATCAGAGAGCAGTATTTGTGGCGTCTGTCTTGACCAACATGCAGTTATGACAGTATAACGGTGCATGTCAGCTAAACTGTCTTTTCAGCTTTTGGGTCTTTTTTTTACCACTCTATAAGAGCGACAATACAAACCAGGGTGTGTGGTTTAGCTGTACTAACCACACTTCTTGGGTGGCTGAAAACATTCAACTGTGCTTCATGCCTTACAACCACCTGAGGTGTGCAGCTATTACAGCAAAACAGCATTCCCTGCTGTGTCTTATTGGTTACATATGTTCAGCTACTGTGTTTCTTATGGTTATGAGTGCGTTCCCGAGTTCTTTGGGTGAGAGAACTGCGAGGCGCAGCTGAACATTCTGGCATACAAAGGACTTGATGAGACACTGTTATAACCATAAGAGATGCAGTAACTGTGCATAAATATTATAGATTTTGTTAAAAACTTAAGTTTATAAAAAGGGGAATTAATTTTTAAATCAAAATGCTTTCTTTGGCAGAAAATGTGCGAGACCCCTAAGCAGAAAGTGGACTATGCCAACTGAACTTAGAACTTTGGAATTTAGGAACTGGTTGCATGAGGCTCCCTCCTATAGTTATTATAAATCACATAATTTCCACCAATCAGTGCTCAGAACTGTCGGGTCTTTCATCCTGCATACAAGTTGTTGTCTTGTATCAAGTGTTCTACAGACAGGTGGCGAGAGGGGCATTACAGACACTTTTTTAAAATTAAAAATATGGAACAAAACTTATTATAAATCACTCTGGACAACTTCAGTGATTTATAATAACTTTATATATTGCTGTGCAAGATCTCTCTTACTGCATAGGAGCATCATTTCACACAGTTTAGGCAACAGAGCCTCTCAGTTTTGCTTCAGAGTCCTCTTACCCAAACTGCACCAGATGACACTTTCATACCATAAGCAGCATCTTGCTCATATAACATACACTTATTTTTTTAAAACTTTCTGTGTATGCCCCCCCCTTTGCCCCCTGCACTCCGTATCCTCAGGAGTTGCCTATGACATCTGTCCCCTTGCTTTCACATATTCAGAGCCTGTGGTAGTCCCTCCATGTAGCCATGGCTTACCCCCAGGCGGGGACGAGGTGGGGCCTGTAAACCCAAGTTCATGAGTTTTGTTAGGACACTGGACCGGGACAGGCAGGGGAACTGGAGATCTATGTCAGACGCTCCATCTCCTCGGAGTGCAGGGAGCCAATTTTTTCCCCATTTCCTGAGCGTGACATGCACCCCGACGTCAAGGCGTGACTGCCGACATCCGCCACACCGTCCCCTTTCCTACAGCCGGGCACTTGCTGTACCTCAGACCTCCCCCTGATGTCAGTCAAGTGCTGAGCCTCATCCCTCCTCCCCCCCCCGGGAGAAGATGAGCAGTCCCCTGGATGCTCAAGCCTCCTCCCTGGCCTGCCCTCTGACTCCCTGGGCTCATTCCTGAACCCAGGTCATTGGCATCGCAAGTGGTAGTACTACCGCTGCGCCGGTGGGCCGGCACTTATAAACTCACATAACTGCACCTGGAATATTTAGAAATAAACAATCCCAGTTGGTTAATAATTAGGTCATGATTTATAATCAGGAGGCAGTATAGCGCAGTGGTCTAAGGCTCTGAGCTGCAAATCTGGTGAGATCCAGCAGACCAGACCTGGGGTTTGAATCCCACAGCTTCCACTTGCATACTGTGTGACCCTGAGCAAGTCACTTAACCTCCTTGTGCTTCCAGGTCGCTCCTGTAAAAAAGCTTCTAGCTTAGTGTGCTATACCTGGTTAAACAACTAAATAAAAAAAAAAAAAAATTAATAATACGAGTCTTAACCCTCACTAGCAGTGCGAAATAATGTTGTTATCCTATGTAGCTCATGCCATAGCCCATCACAGCATCTAGTAATGAGCTGTTCTCAACTCAGCATGCCCTCCTGGACAAATACTGTTAATAATCACTTTTGTCTCCACACAGGAGTATAAGACACAGAATTCACAACTGGTGAAGCCTCAAGTAAGTTAGAAAGGTCTCATCCTCACTGGTGTGGATATGTGTTTTCCCACTGAGTATCCTACATGCACCCATGTTGAGGAACACTGTACCATTCAGTCATGAATTGTGCCTCGCATGTCCACACTCCCCCAGCCATCCATAGTTTCCACACCTACCTCTCCTTTCTCATTCCTGATTCGCCGATTAAATTCCTTTCCCTCTATGCACAGGAAGTCTTCTCCTGGTTGGATGATGCCACACTTGGCTGCAATGGCACGGGCGGTGTTGATGTTGTCTCCAGTGACCATGCGGACAGTAATGCCGGCTCGTTGGCATTTCCGAATAGCCTCTGGAACCTGGAACCATACATTTAAAACAGTTTATAGTATTTTCATTTCACCGTAGCTTTTCTCCCCAACAGGTGTCTTACTTCTGAACCCTTCCAGGCACATACTAAGCCCCAACAATTTTTGTCTCCACTGGCCTCCCGTACAGCTTTCCCCACTTGTCAGGGCCTTAAGAGATGCCCCCAGTCTTGAAATCCACACCCAGTGTGGTTGAGTGAGGTGGTGGCCCCACAACCACCTGGGGCCATTATACAATGTCCAAAAAGAGCCAGTTCTGGGTGGGTCCCCTTCTGTATAGGTAAGGAGTAAATATAATTTTGGGGCTGGTATCACAATACACACAAGGGAACAGTATTTAAAAACAGCCACACCAACAGCAAAATATCTTTCAAGTATTTTTTTTTTCTTTTATTTAATGATTATGCCCGCATCTCCGGGCCAGTCCTCCAGCTAGAAGCCACCGGGCCGGTCCTCCAACTAGAAGCCACTGGGCCATCCCTCAGTCCCTGCCTCACCTACTGCAGACTTCCCCATAGAGCCTTGGTTTACCCTCTGGATAGGGGTAGGGGGTGGTCAGCTACACCCTTGGTTGTGCACCTTATCGGGCAGCTTGCAGTGGCAGCAAGGACTGCCCAGAATATCCCGGGGTCCTGGCTGAGGCCAGCACCAGGGTTGAGCTTTTTATTTGTTCTCCAGTGCCAGTGATCACCTGGCAATGCCAGCATGCACACTGGGAGACCAATGTGATGGCGCATGCAAATCAGACACAGAGCATGGGTCCCCCATCCGATGTCACCCCGTCCCGTTCTGTTGGTGTTCTTGGCTGCACTGCCACCTATAGTCACCCAGGTGTCAGTATTGTAGCTGGAACAGCAGCCCCCCCTCCTCCAGAGAAAGCGAGCATTCCATGGAACACTCAATCATTCTCTCCCCCCCCCGGCTGGCCCTCCAACAGCCCAGGGTCGTTCCTGACCCGGGTCATCAGTGTAGCAAGTGGTAGCTCTACCACTGCGCCAGTGGGCCAGTTACCAACTATTTTATTGAGCTTCCATAAATCAAGCAGAGATCCCTCAAACCCTGCCCAATGTTTTGCCCAAATGTGGGCTTCCTCAGGGTAAAGGATCTGAGCTATCAGGCTCAGTTCAAGATAGCAATAATCCACTTTTCGGATGTCATGTAGCAGGAATAATATGACTGCTTTAATATTCACCACCAAGTCCGATACTGTTACCTCAAAGGATGCCAGCTAGGAGGAGCATCTGGACTATGGTGGGCTGAATTGGGGGGATCCAGAAGGTTGCGGGGTTGCAGGCACATTCCTCAACCACAACCAGTACAACTACAGAATTCATACACCACTCTGGTGGAGTGGGGCTATCAAGAGGAGGCATCTCTGGTAGTAGTCAGGGAGGATGTATGTGTGCCCTCCCAAGTGGAGGCCCCAAGGATGGTGAAAGAGGACCTCAGAGAAGGAGGAAGCAACTTCTAGTGGGGAACTCAATTGTCAGGGGGCTAGAGATGGGAATAGGAAAAGGGGTGGAGAGGAAGGTCAGGTGGCTGCCTGGTGCAATCGCCCAGAGGGATGGAAAACATTTCTTATGGATCACTAGAGTGACAGGAAGGGGGGATAGATGTCATTATCCACCTGGAGACAAATGATTGGGCTTGGGACAGGGCAGGAACAGTGCAGGGGGAGTTTAGGGAGCTGGAAAGAAGTCTTCGGCAGGTAGCACGCTCTGTAGCTTTTGCAGAGGTACTGCCTGTCTATGATAGGGGAAAAGTGAGGGAACTCCACACCAAGACTTTCAATGCGTGGTTGAAGGACTAATGCAGAGAGGAAGGGTACAGCTACACTGGGGACTGAGGGCCCACCTGGGAGGACAAGAGCCTATACAGAGGTGATGACCTGCATCCATCCGGGAGGGGTACCACAGTTCTCAGTGGCAGGTTTAACCATTACTTTGATGAACATTTAAACTGGCCGAGGCGGGTGGTGGAAAAAAGGAGAAGCAGACCCCCACACACACAATCTGAGTTAGAGTTCAGGGAAATTCAGAGGGGCAAGAGTCCTACAATGGAGCAAGTTATTCAAGGAAGTAGGGGGTCAGCAAAGGAGGAAACAAAGCAGACAGAAGAATAGAGGGAGGAAGGGGGAACAAAAGAAATTAGGGGAAAACTACAAGCAAATAGCTAACAAAATGTGGAAGGCCATGTGTGCTAATGCTAGGAGTCTGGCAAATACTATATCTGGGACATAGTCATGTCAGGCTATACGGTGTTCGGAAGGGACAAGCTAGGAAGGAAAAGGGGGGGTGCTTTATATGAAGGAAAGCATAAAAACAACAGAAATAAAAGGAATTCAGGAGAGAGCAGTGGTGCTGTGGGTCACCCTCAAGGTAGGAAATGGAGCCACTATTCGCACAGATGTGATGAACAGGTTTCCGTCACAGGGGAGGACTTAGATAAGGTGATGTTGGAAGCAATTAGCAAAATGGCGGAAAAGAGGGAGGTGTTGCTGGTACGGGACTTCAATCTGTTGGCCGTAGACTGGCACCTTACTGCTGCAGCTTCAGATAGAAGCAGGGACATCCTGGACTCCCTACTGCAGGTGTTCCTCAGGCAGCTAGTCAGTGAACCCACTTGGGATGGGGCAATACTGGACCTGGTGCTTAGTAACAGGGACAGTGTTGCAGATGTCAAAGTGGGTAGCCATCCGGGGTCCAGTGATCATCATACGGTGTGGTTTAACATAATAACGACTGCAAATTCAAACCTCACAATGGCGAGAGTCCTGGACTTCAGACGGGCTCATTTTACTAAGATGGGTGAACGCCTCTGCAATGACCCGGCAAATGAAGATGAGTTGAGGGGGGGCGGAGGAAAAGTGAGCCAAACTAAGAGAGTATATAGTGAAGGCAACAAACCTCTGTGTCAAGCAAGTGAGCAAAAGTAAAAGAAAGAGGAGGCCACTACGGTTCTCGAAAGAGGTAGCAGAAAAGGTAAAAGCTAAAAAAGTAGCATTCAGAAGGTATAAGGAGAATCGGGGAGTGGAAGATAGGGAGATGTATAAAGGAAAACAGAGAGGCAAGCAAAGTTATAAGGAGAGTGAAGGTGCAAACTGAGGAAAGAATAGCTCAGGGGGTATCAAAAGGAGACAAGACATTTTTAAGGTGTGTTAGCAAAAAAAGACAAAGGAAGGATTGTATGGATAAGGAAGGGGTGACTGTATGGAGGAGGATCAAGAAAAAGCAAACATCTTGAACAAATACTTTTGCTCAATTTTCACAGTAGAAGGGGAAGGGGATGATCCAGGAAAAGGTGCTAGGAGCTTTGATGGGAGGGAAATGGACGTTAGTCCATTTTCTGTGACGAGAGTCTGAAAAGAACTCACTAACCTGAATGTAGACAAAGCTATGGGGCCAGACAGGGTACATCCAAGGGTGCTGAGAGAGCTCAGGTAGGTACCAGCTGCACCTCTTACAGACCTTTTTAACATGTCACTGGAGACTGGCGTGGTCCCAGAGGACTGGAGAAGGGCAACTGCAATCCCAATTCACAAAAGTGGTGGCAAGGAAGAGGTGGCAATTATAAGGCCTGTCAGCCTAACATCAGTGGTGGGCAAATTATTGGAAACACTATTGAAAGAAAGAATTGCGGAATGTCTTGTAGCCAGTGGACTGCAGGACCCAAGGCAGCATGTGCTCACAGAGGGTAGGCCATGCCAAACAAATCTGATAGATTTCTTTAACTGGGTGACAAAGGAGCTGAATCAGGGAGGAGCAGTGGTCTACTTGGATTTCAGCAAGACTTTCGACATTAGTTCCACATAAGAGACTGGTGAGCAAATTGGGAGACTGGGGGGGTGGGTAATCAGATGGTAACTTGGGTAAGAAACTGGTTAGTGAATAGGACACAGAGCATAGTGGAAAACGGAGTGAGCTCTGAGAAAGGGAGGGTGACCAGTGGGGTAGTGCAGGAATCAGTGCTGGGGCTGATCCTCCTCATTGTCTTTATAAGTGACATAGCAGAGAATCTGCAAGGGAAGGTTCACCTCTTTGTGGATGACACCAAGCTATGCGATACACTGAACACTCGGGGGCAGGGATCTGAAAAGACTGGAAGAGTGCTGAGTTTTAATGAGAAAAGTTCAAATAATGCACCAGGACCACAGAAACCTTGAAGTGGAGTACAAAATGGGCAGAGTGACACTGACAAAGATAAAGCCGTGAAGAGATCTAGGGGTGATTATGTTGGATGACCTAAAGGTGGCCAAGCAGTGTGGCAAGGCAGTTGGAAGGGCTAGTGGAATGTTGGGGTGCATAGGAAGGGGTACTGCCAGCAAAAAAAGGGAGATGGTGCTACCTCTGTATATATCACTGGTAAGAACCCACCTTGAGTAGTGTGCCCAGTTCTGGAGACCGCATGTTAGGAAGGACACAGACAGAGTAGAGGTGATCTAAAGAAGAGCTACCAAAATTGTGCATGGTCTGCACCAAAAGCCCCACAAGGAAAGGCTAAAAGAATTAAACATGTGCACCTTGCAGGAAAGGAGGGAGGGAGGGAAGAATATGATAGAAACCTTTAAATACCTCACAGGGGTTAATAATGTACAGGAGGGGATATCGTTCAGAGAAAAAGGTGCTCTAGAACAAGGGGGCATGATATAAAACTGGAGGGGGTAAATTAAGGAGGAACACTGTACAGGAGGGGGGATGGATAAGGTTCTGATGGAAGCCATCCAAAAGATGACAAATAAGATGCAGGTGCTGGTGATGTGAGAGTTCAGTCTGCCAGACAGAGATGGGAGCATCCCAGCTGTAGCTTCAACTAAGAGCAGGGACATCCTGGACTCCCTGCAGGGGGCTTTCCTCAGGCTACTAGTAAAAGAACCCACTCGTGAGGGGGAAATTCTGGACTATGTACTTACCAACAAGGACAGTGTTGCAGACGTCACAGTGGGTGGCCACCTTGAACCCGTGATCATCATACAGTGTGGTTCCATATATGCACTGTGGCAGAATTGAGCCACACAAAGGTGAGGGTCCTGGACTTCAGGAGGGCTGATTTTAGAAAGACAGGGGAGTGTCTCAGGGAAGCCCTGGCAGGGGGAGAGGACTTGGGTGGAGTGGAGGAACAGTGGGCAAAACCAAAAGCAGGGATAGTAAAGGCAACAAAACTCTGCATCAGGCGTGTTAGCAAAAGCAAGAGGAAAAGATTGACTGCTATAGTTCTCAAAAGTGGTGGCTGGGAAGGTAAGGGCAAAAAAGTTAGCTTTCCAGGTATATAAGGTGACACAGCGGTAGGAGGATAGGGAGGTGTATTAGGAGAAGTAGAGGGAGGTAAAGAAAGCAGTCACGAGTGAAAAGGCACAAATGGAGGGAAAAAATAGCTCGGGCAGTAAAGAAAGGGGACAAGACATTTTTCAGGTATGTAAGTGAAAGGAAAAAGATCAGGGGAGGGATTGTAAGGCTAATGAGGGAAGTAGGGGGGTGTAGAAGGCAACAAGGAAAAAGCAGACAACCTGAATGAATATTTTTGTTCAGTGTTAATGGAGGAAAGAGAAGGTGAGGGATCACAGATAAATGTCAGGGGCATCAAAGGTAGGGATGTGGGCACTAGTCCATTTACAGGAGAGAGAGTCTTGAAGGCACTCACAAATCTGAAAGTGGACAAGGCAATGGGGGCCAGACAGGATACATCCACGGATGTTGAGGGAGCTTCAGAGAGGTACTGGTTTCACCTCCGACAGTCTTGTTCATCCACTCACTGGAGATGGGGGTGGTCCTGGAGTGGTAGATGTGGCCTAACTAGATTTCAGTAATGCCTTCGACACTGTTCCAGATAGGAGACTTGTAAACAAGCTGGGCAGCCTAGGAGTGGGGCAGAAAGTGGTAAATTGGGCAAGAAATTGGTTAGGGGACAGGTAAGAGAGGGTGGTAGTAAACAGAGTCAACTCCGATGAAGGGAGGGTGACCAGTGGAGTGCCACAGGGATCAATACTTGGACTGGTCATATTTAATGTCTTTACTGGTGACAGTGCAGAGGGGCTAGAAGGGAAGGTATGACTTTTTACGGATGGCACAAAAATTTAAAATAGAGTAGACACTTGCTGGGGGGGGCCGGGGAGATGAAAAGAGATCTAAGAAAGCTAGAGAAGTGGTCAAGGGAGTGGTAACTGAGTTTCAATGCAAAGAAGTGCAAAATCATGCACCCGGGGTGCAGAAACCCAGGGACTAAGTTCAAACTGGGGGGGTAGTATAAATGACCACTAAGCAGGAAAGAGACCAGGGTAATCATATCTGGTGACTTAAAGGTGGCCAAACAGTGGGACAAGGCAGTAGGGAGTGCTAGTGGGATACTGGGGTGCATTGGGAGGGGTATCATCAGCCGAAGGAGCTGAGGAGTTGGTGCTACTACTGTATAAATCTTTGGTAAGACCTCACCTAGAGTACTTTGTCCAGTTCTAGAGGCCACATCTCCAGAAGTACATGAACAGAGTAGAAGCGGGCCAGAGGAGGGCAACTAAAATGGTGCAGGGTCTGCATCACAAGCCCTATGAGGACAGACTAAGGGACATCAGTATGTACACCTTGGAGGAAAGGAGGGAGGGAGAGAGAGAGAGAGAGAGAGAGAGAGAGATGATAGACACTTTCAAATACTTCACAGGTATAAATAAGGTACAAGAGGGAGGCATTTTTCAGAAAAAAAAGCTCAGGAATGAGGGGGTCATGCTATGAAGTTGGAGGGGGGGGGTAGACTCAGAGGAAATGTGAGGAAGTACTTCTTCACAGAAAGAGTGATGGATGTCTGGAACAACCTCCCAGTGGAGGTGGTTGGGACAAGAACTGTTATGAGTTTCAAGAATGCATGGGATAGGCATAAGGGAACCTCAATGGATAGGAAGGAAGGGGGGTGGGTACCACTACAGTCCCCTGCCAGAATCACCTTTGGGCGCATGTCGGGGATGCCCGGCGCATCTCGGATGCGCTGGGCACATCCCTTTTGTGAATCCTGCCCATATTGTTTTTCCATCTTCTTTGAATCCACAGTCCAGTTTTTTAGCATGTGTTCACCTAATTCCCTCTGTCCTCCACTCTGACAATGGGATTACCATGACTGTATGCTTGAACCCGAGAAGGGAGTGTGCATGCTGCTAGCATTGACACACTCTGTGTTGGCTGACCAGAGGAGGGTGTTAGGATCAGCTCTGAAGGCAGTTGCTCATTTGCCCTCACAGCTACAGGAAGGATGCAGCTTTTGGTGCCACAAGTGTTGGGGTGGGGGCTGGAGAAAAAGGGGACAAAAACAGGACAGGGGGTGAGAATCGGTTGTGGCTGCCCTCAGTAGTTTAAAGAGCTACTGATGCCTCCAAGAACGCTTAAAAAAACATAATAATTAGGTGAAATTCTGCTTGTATTCCACATATATATTATAGACTTCTCCTCCCCATTATTTATTACTGAGAAAATATGCATGAATACATGATTTTTATCCCTTGCAGTTACTTTAAAGTTAATCTGCCTCTATAGCTTACTCCCTACTTCAAGTCATAATGCTCTGTTGTGACTTCACAGTCTGTTGCCATGAGAGTAACTGTGATGTCACAAGCAGTGCATTCCTCAGGTAGGGAGACAGCAACAGAAATAGATTAACTCTTCAGGAGCAAAAAGCCTGTTTTCATGCAAATGACCTCAGCAATAAATAGTGGGGAGAAGGAATAAAGAACTAATGTGAAATACAAGCTGAACTTTATCTAAATATTAGGTGTTGTTAAAGTTCCCTTGAAGGTGTCAGCTGCTCTTTAACTGAGGAGTGTGAACAAAGTGGAAGCAGAGTGCATTGGGTTTTCAGTTTAAAGGCACATTGTGTCCACTAGAACTACTCCAGCAGTTCATTATCTACTAGATAAGGGCCCCAGCATCTCTCTCTTTATTGTGTAATTGTAGCAGGCATTTTCTAGCTGCTCATCAACCACAAATGGTAGGTCTTAGTTCACTCCCCAGTAATCAGCTAATAATAAAACAAGCATTTGTCAGTGCTGAATGTTTTCTGGCAGTGTAACATGGCTTTAAAGTGCCCCTGATGTTGTTCGGACAACTGAAAAACATAGTATCAAGACACAATTTAGCTTATATTTCACCTTTTTTGTAACTGTTGCCCTTATTTGTTTATTATTAAAGACATTTACATGGAAACAAGGGGACGGATTTTCAGTGGTTCAGGATCTAAGTCCCGTTCTGTAGCCACCGCTGCACTAGGAAATCTCTGCACCTGCTGGGTTTCCTAGCTTCAGCCTGTGCTCTGCATGGGCAGCAGGAGCAGCTGTGGGAGATGTTATGCCTGGTCCTATCAGGTGTAATATTTCGACACAGCTGTGCCAACAAAATCGCCAAATGCTGGTGTAAATCATGGAGGCAGTCGTAAACCAGCTCTACCTTTAAAAATATGGTGGCTTCAGGAAAAACTACAGCTCTGCAAATGGACACCCTCTTGCACCAGTTTTTTCCACGCACCCGGGTGACTTTCCGGGGCTTTGAAACTCTAGCCCAAGATCTCGGCCCTATTTGCTATGGCTGCTTGCCTACTTTTGCAGTTACAGTTCTGTTTATTGCACCATGTGCGGTAATTATGATGTCAGAAACAGGGTATTATTATGTCATGTGCAGACACACAGCCAAAGTTAACAAAGTCCAAGGGACAGTGATCTTGTTTTTATGTCACTTCCCTCAGTGCTAAAGAAAAAGAGGAAAGAACTACAAAAAAATATCGTTCTGACTGAATGATACCGCAGGTAAAAGCACAGAAATGTAAAACAGTGCTGCAGGTTCATCCCCCCTCGGGGCCACAAACAATATTGTCAATCCTGATCAGTGGCATGGAGGGCTGAGGCACTGGACGCCTCACCTCCCGTCACACCGGCGACTTGGGTTTGGGAATGGACCAAGGTCGCATGAGGAGGGAGAAGGATACAGTGTCAGTCAATGGATCTCCTCCTTGGGTTGGTGGGACAGTGTGTACTGTTGCTTGGCTGCCACCTAGTGGAAGGTGGGTGGCACAACAGTGGTCAACAGAAAGTACAGTTACGTAAGAACTTACCATAGCAGTAGATCTGCAAGGGGATCTCTTACAACAGGCCACACCTATGGAACTATAGCTGCCAGACACTAGGATCACACAGAAACTTTTCTGGCTAGCAGTCTACCGGGGGCCGCCCATCCCAATGTCTGGCACTGATGTCATTGCATGCTATAACACCGGGCAGCCCCCAACACCCTCCTCAGTTCTCCCACCAGAGACCATAAGCAGAAAAATCCTGCAGAGGAACCAAGGAGGGACCAAAGGTTCCTGCCACAAAAGTGATAGAGAGGAGTTGCAGAAAGAAGAGAGACTCACAGGCTCAGGGGAAAGGAGGGACAGCATGGCCTGCTGCAAGAGATCCCCTCGCAAATCTACTGTTACAGTAAGTTCTCACATAACTGTACTATCTGACTTCAGGGGAATCTCTTGCAGCAGGCCACACCTATGGAATGAGTCCCAAACAGTTCCAACATCAAGAAATGCAGTCTGGGTAATAGGAAACCAAGCACCTAAGAAAGTATGCCCAGTAGAACAGCTGGCCAAAACTGGCCCTACACTTAGAGGCACTGTCCAGACTGTAGTGCTTGGTAAAGGTGTGGACAGTACTCCAGGTGATAGCATCACAAATCTCTGCAGCTGACACATTCCTGAAAAAAGGCAGCAGAGGTGACTATGCCTCTGGTGGAATGGCTACGGACAACGCCAGGAAGGTCCTTACCATATTTCCTGTAGCAATAGGTGATACAGTTGGCCAACCATTTGGACAAACACTGTTTTGAAACAGGGACACCCTCTTTCCCAGGGGCAAAAGAAACACACAGCTGTTTGGATTTTCTACAGTCCTTTGTATGATGGGTATAGTAATGCAGAATTCTATGTACATCTAAAGTATGGAGCAATGCTTCCTCTTGGATTGGCAAGCTCTGGGTAACAAACAGGAAGTCGGATAGATTAGTTTAAAGCAAACTCAGATATAACCTTAGGAAGAAACTTAGGATTCATACGCAAAGACACCCTGTCTTCGGGGGAAACCAAATAAGGCTACTTGCACATGAGCACCTGTAGCTCTGAAATTCTTCAAGCAGACATAATAGCAACTAAAAATAAGTCTTTCCACGACAGAAAGCATAGCTCCCATGTCACGGCTGGCTCAAAAGGAGCCAAAGTAAATTTTTCGAACACAAAATTCAAGTCCCAAGGTATGACTGGATTGTGGATAGGAGTCTTCAGGTGAAGAACGCCTCTCAGAAATGTACTGGACACCTCCAGTTGTGCCACCACACGTCCAACAATAGGTGCATGGAAGGCAGAGGTGGCAGACATGTGCATCTTAAGAGAGGAGTACTTCAGACCAGAATCTGAAAGGGACAGCAAGTACTCCAGAATCTGATTCACTGGACAAGTGAAGGGATTGAGCTGACATGAAGCAGCTCACAGGGCAAAGCGTTTCCACTTCATAGAATAGGTGGCCCTAGCAGACGGCTTCCTAACAGCCACCAGGACATCAGTCACCATGGGCGACACCCCGAACCGAGCAATGGCTATGTTCTCAGGAGCCAGGCGTGTAGATACAGGGATTTGGGGTCCAGATGGACCAGGGTGCCCTGGTTCTAAGAGAACAAGCCGATGCACAGAGGAAGAGGCACTGGGGATTTCACTGCCAGCTGTTGCAGTAAGAGGAACCAGATCTAATGAGGCCAGAATGGGGCTATGAGTATCACTGTGGCCCCTTCCATCTGGAGCTTGATTAGAATCCTCTGAAGCAGTGGGAAGGGAGGAAACTCCTAAAGAAACCTCCCTTTCAAAGAGAGAGACAACGTGTTCCATCAGAAAACTCCAGGCCCTGAATCAAGTGAGTAAAAATGCGTCAGTTATATTTTGAGTGGGGTTGAAAAAAGGTTCATCTCTGGACAACCCACATGTCAAACAGTCCTTCCACAACTGAGGTCAGCAGCTCCTACTTGTGTATCCATGACTGTGACTGGCTTATGATGTCTGCCAAGATGTTTTGGGTGCCAGGAACATGGACGGCTGACAGTTCTAGACCGTATTCCACAGCCCAGTACCAGACTCTCATGGCCTCCTAACAGAGAGGGTTTGAATGAGTACCCCCTGTTTGTTGATGTCATGGACTACACTGATGTTGTCAGTCTGCAATAGCAGAAGGCCCGGGGACAGCTGAGTCTGGAAGGCCTGCAGGGCATAGAGAACTACTCTCATTTCCAGAACATTGATGTGGAGTGAGGACTCCAGAGCGGATCATGTCCCCAGGGTTTTGTGGGGCCCCAGATGGGCCCCCCACCCCATCCCCAAAGTGTCTGTGATGAAAATTTGCTGAGAGGAGTGAATGAGGAAGGGAACCCCCACCCTTAACAGGTGGCTGGATTCCATTCACCAAAGGAGAACCTTTTTCACTGGAGAGGAGACCAGGACCTGCTGTTCCAGGTTGTCTGTACACTGGTCCCACTGGACCCAGAGTGTCCATTGGGGTACCCTCGTGTGGTCTGGCAAGAAGCACTCTGGCTATAGAAGCCACCATCAGGCCCAGGAGCTGAAGGAAGGTTCTAGCTGAAACATATCGGCTGTTGTATAGCAGGTGGGCCTGGGCTATCTGGTGTTCTGCCCTGTCCTGGGGCACGAAGGCCATGCCCTGAGCCATGTTCAAGACTGCCCCAATGTACTGAAGGCATTGGCATGGAATCAGAACCGACTTGGGCAGGTTCACAGTTATCCCCAGCTCCTGGAATAGGAGGGTGGTATGTTCTAGGGTCTGTAGCAGGCGGTCCCTGGACTGGGCCCTGAGGAGTCAGTCATCCAAGTAAGGGAAGACATAAAGGTCTTCCCACTTGAGGGCAGCTGCCACCACTGCCAAACATTTAGTAAATACCCGAGGGGCCAAGGACAAATGAAAGGGCAAGTCCCTAAATTGGAAGTGTTCCCCCTGGAACTGAAACCTCAGGAACTGTCTGTGGGATGCATGAACCTTGATACGCAGATAAGCATCTTTCATATCAAGGGAGCAAATTCAATCCCTCTGGTGCAGAAGTGGAAACAGACCCTGAAGTGTCACAATCTGGAACTTTTTGCACTATATGAACAGACTGAGCTCTCAGAGATCTAGTATGGGCCTGAGACCCTGCATTTGGGGACCAGAAAGAAATGAGAATAGATCCCCTGTTTTGATGGTTCACTGGTACGGGTTCCACTGCCTTCTTTTGCAGCAGAGATTGGATTTCCTCCCAGAGCACCAGTATGTGGACTGGAGGGTAAAAGGACAGCACCAGAGGGTTTTCTGGAGGCCACTCTAGAAGTTCCAGAGTGTGGCTATGCTCTATGAGCTGTAACACCATACTGTCATTGGTTATATCCCTTCACTTGTCCAGCTGTAGTGAGAAGCGACCCCCAGTGACCACCTCCTGATTTATCGTGGGGAGGGGTCAGTCAAGGAGTCAGGTGGGGGTGGAGGAAGCTGCAGCTATGGCTGCACTATCACCCCTGGGAGCCTTGTTAGCTGCGGCAGTGGGGGTAGGCAAAGAAGCAGATGCCCAATGCTTGCTCTGAGGTCTGGTGGAGGGTCTGAACTTCTTGGTCACCCTACGAAAGGGCACATGTTGTCCACTCTTAGCTTGAGTGTGGTACATGGAGTGGATAGATCTTAGGGTACATCCAGAGGCCTGTAGGGCATCAAAGATCTGTTGCACAACAGCCCCAAACAATTTGTATCCCCTGAAAGGGGCATTCAGGATAGATAACTCATTGGCCTGCACAAACCCCGATACTCTAAGCCAGGAGTGCCAGCATAGGCAGATGCCGGCTGTGGCCGGCCTGACCGAAGCATCAACTGTGTCCTAGGATGAGCGGAGGAGATGGCAAAGCAAGACAAGTTTTATTTTTCCAGAAGCCCAATCCTGGAAGCTCTGGGCACCGCACAAGTCAAAAAGAACTATTCATAAAACAATAAAATGACAACAATGTACATAAATAATATAGAAAAATAAATAAGACACAGATTTAAAACTGTAGTTAAAGAGAACTGTAGCTTAAAATAAAAAAGGAAAAAGGGGCCAACCCAGGGCAAGATCTAATACAGAAAGTCCGGGAAGGCCTGACTAATCAAGTGGGTCTTTAGGCGGGTTTTGAATACCTCAATCGAAGGGGTCTCCCATACAGATGGTGGAAGCAAATTCCACAGGACAGGGCTGGCGTTGCTAAATGCTCTGTCACCAGCAGTTTTCAACCTCGTCCTGGGAATCGCAAGGAGGCCCCTACTGAAGGAGCAGAGGGAACAGACTGAGGTAATGGGAGTCACAAGATCAGACAAGTAACCAGAGCCCAGCCCATGTAGGACCTTAAAGGTGAGTAAGCCCACCTTAAAGAGGACCCTCCATCTGACTGGCAGCCAGTGCAGTTCGCATAACACCAGGGTGACATGGCAGTATTTCGACTGACCCATCAGCAGCCTGGCAGCCTTGTTCTGCACTAGCTGCAGTCTGCAGAGGGTACCTCCTGAGACCCCGAGGTAAAGCTCATTATAGTAGTCTAGCCTTGATGTCATGAAGGCATGTACCAGGGTGGGGAGGTCCAGGGGTGGAACTAGGGACTTGATCCTGGGGATATTCCTCAGGTGGTAAAAGCTGGACCAGACAACAGATGACACCTGGGCCTCAAATGTCAATCCACTGTTGAAGGTCACACCAAGATCGCGTACCCTAGATGAGGCCTTCAGTGGCACAGAACCCAGGAACAAACCTGTCTCTGTACCAAAGGCCATCCTATCAAGCCCTCTGTTTGACTCCACAACCAGTACCTCTGTCTTATCGGGATTCAGTCACAATAAACTGGAGGCCATCCAGACGTTGATCTTGGTGAGGCATTTATTTAGCATTTCCACTGCACTGGATGTCCCTGGTGAGAAAGAAAGATACAGCTGGGTATCATCCACATAGAAATGAAAACCGAAGCTGTACTTCTTAATGAGCACTCCCAGGGGCAGCATGTACATGACAAACAGCATCGCTGACAGGACCAAACCCTGAGGTGCTTCACATGACAGGAGGTTAGGGGAGGAAGAGAAATTCCCCATCTCTACCCATTGCCTCCTGTTTGTGAGACAGGACTCAAATCAGTGGATGACAGCGCTGGTGATTTCACAGAATTTCCTCAGGCAGTCGAGCAACACACAATGGTCTACTGTGTCAAAAGCTAAGGAGAGACTAAAGAGCACGAGAATTGTCCCTTCCCTCGATCTCTAGCCCTGAGGAGGTCATTATGCACCCGAACTAATGCGGTTTCCATGCTATGACTACCACAAAACCCCCGACTGGAAAGGTTCATATAGCTCAAAGGCCTTGAGGTGCTCCTCAAGCTGAAGCACCACAACCGTCTCAACAACCTTCCCTAAGAATGGGAGGTTGAAGAGAGGACGGTAATTCGACTTGACGTCAGTGTCTAAGGATGGTTTCTTCAGAAGGGGCCTGACCAGAGCCTCCTTCAAGGCATATGTGAAGACTACCTCTGAGAGAGAACATTGGACAATCAAGGCAAACACAGGGCCAACTGTGTCAACACATCTCATTAAGAAACGCGTCGGCACCGGGTCCAGTTCACAATATGTGCTTCAGTCCATGAGTGACCCCCAAGACCTCTGCTGCCTCCACTGGTTTAAACTCCCCCAACTAGGCAGAGTGCTCTCCAGATGCCCAAGATGGCAGCTGTCAGTCATCTTATGGCACACTGGTGGTACGCCCTGCCAGATGGTGGACACCCTGTCTGAGAAGAACCAAGCAAACTCTTCACATAAAACGTTTGAAAAGGCTTTTTTTGATTTTAGAAAGGCTTGGTTTAGGTGCCTGTCCACAGTCCGAAAGAGTGCAGTGGGTTGATTCTTCCAGGCAGCAATCTCCCTGGACAGGAACTCTGCCTTCTTACAGGTGATTGCCCCCCTGGTACTCACCATGATGGGAGCATAGGGCAAGTATGTCCACCTCCAACCTAGACTTCCGCCAGCAGCGCTCCAACTTCCGATCCATGATCTTCATCACCTAGAGGTCCCCATCAAACCAAAGGGACCTCAAGTGAGAAGATCTGGATCATACATGGACTTGTGCAAGAGAATCGAGTGCTGCTGTCAGCACCTTATTATAGGTAAAGACAGCGTCGCCCATACCCTCCATGCACGCACTTCCCACACTAGATAGATTGGCTACTGCCAGAAAACCCTCCATGGTCAAAATCCTCAAAGGGTGGTAGCTTACTATCTCTGCAGGGGGAGGGCTCTCAGGGGGCCCCTGAACAAGAACTCCACCTTGCAATGATTGGACCAAATGACCCGATCAGTCTAGAGGTTACTAACCTCAAGCTCTAGCGAGAAAACCAGCTCCAACGTGTGGTGGGTCACAGAGGAAACTTCTTGTGACAGGCCCAGAGATTACATCATCTGGAGGAGATTATAAATTAGTCTCGAAGTTTTGTCATCAGCCCAAACATTGAAGTCCCCCAGAATTAAACATCTGGGGGACTCCAATGTTTTGCCGATGACGAAATGGCTATCTCCTGCAGGAATTCTTCTGCCTCCCTAGGGGGGCGATAAACTAGGAGAATCCTGCAGCCTGTGCCTGAACTCCCATGGACAGTCACACATTCAAAGGATCTCAGCCTTCTCAGTGGGTGCACGGTGAAGCCTAGCTCAGATCTAAAATAGATGGCCACTCCCCCGCCCCTGTGCCCCACTCTGGGGCAGTGCACTACCAAGTACCCGGGCCGGGGAGATGGCAGCCTCTAAAACTGGGCCAGCATCATCGTCCGCCCAGGTCTCAGTGATGCATGTCAGATCGATGCCAGCTCCTGACTGAAGGGACTGCAGGAGCTGCTGCTTCCATGAGTCATTGGGAAGGGAACTGGAAAAATTCCTTGGATTGGTCCAAAGAAAGATTTTGGAACTGGACCATATGGGCCATATAGTTTAGGATCCTGATGGCCAGAATGGCCAAGGCAACGGTCCTCTTTCTCAATAAGTCCAATCTCTAAGATTCTTTGTCCGGGGGGGGGGGGGGTGAACTTAAATGTTTTGGCCTTTTAGTGCGGTCATGTGTCGCATTAATACCACCAAGTTGGCCTGTGCTGGCTCCATGAAGAATGGCTTCCCTGCTGGGCCACGGTAAAGTTTGTCTACATTCCTGGACATGGCAGGGACCAGGTTAGAGCAGTGCCAAGCTGCCATGGTGGTATCCTCAAAGGGTTCAATCAGAGGAGGAATCACCAAAAGAAGGGCACTGGGAAGACATAGGTAGGTAGCTTACTGATGTCTGCTGGGGTTTTGCTCCTCCGTGTCAAAACTCATCACCACCTGTATCTGGCGGAGGACTGCCATGAATGACAGATCATCTAGGGTGACCGCAGAATGTATTTCCGGGTCTCCTCCCCTTCTGACGCATCTAACATGGGTGTGGGGACCAGTGTTGGGGGTTCTCTAGGGTGCGGGCCCTGCAGGGGAGCCAGGTGTGCCTGCATGAAGTCCCATAGGTAGCAGAATAAAGAAGGAAAGTCCACTGTGACTGGTGTTGGGTAGCCAGGTGACGCCGGCTGAGGAGGGACTGGAGTAGGCATCGGTGGTGGAGTCGGTGATCAAGGTTGGATAGGCCTAGACCCCAAGGAGGAGGCCCCAGTCTGAGTCCCCCTATGGGACTGTGAAGAGGACCAGGAGGCAGCCTGGGGTGACACCAGGGAAGGCTGCATCTCCAAGGCTGGGGGGGCCAAAATCATGGTGGCGGATGGTTGTCAGGTAGTCACAGAAGACCCACAAGCCGCTAAGCCTGTGCCAATCGAAGACAGACTGGCAGAGCCTCCTGACTGTGAGTCCACCAAAAATAAGGGCTGGAACAGCAGGGGTTTAGGGGGGCGGAAGGAAGCCTGGACCCGAAAGATCTCCACCTGCCAAAGTAAAGTTGGACAGAGGCTTTGTCAGTGGTAGCTCTGCAGAAGATAGGGCATGCAAGGCAGACATTGACACTCTCCGAAGAGAGGGATGGCCCCACTGCAGTCGCTGAGTGATGCGGGAATCGGGAGCAGGAGTTTGGCGCAGTCCTTGCCTCTGTGATTATATTTGCCTGAGGATTTATGCTGGAATTTCAATGAATGAGAACCCGAGGATGAGGCCGGGGAGACTGAAGAACCTCTGGCCTGTAACTTCGTCTCCATGCTGGTGACATTTTGCTGGAGCAGGATGTTTGCCAAGGTCCGCTGGTGATGGCAGCAGGTTGCCTGGTTCAAGCCATGGCAGATGGAGCAGGTGTCGATGTTGTGGTCTGGGCCTAGGCAGAGAACACAGGCAGAGTGGCCATCTTTCTCTGGGAGTTGCTTTCCGGAGGCGCACTTAGTCCTATGGTTGGAAGACATAGAATACTGAGAAGACAAATGAAAAAGGAAAATCACTGAACAGTGATAAAAAACTTGAGGTGAGAAAACAAAAACCGAAGAAGCAGAAAGAATGGTATTCTGCTTAAGCTGCAGCGCTCTGAAAGGTCCGACGTACATTGGCCTCCAGCGGGAAAAGAACTGAGGTGGGCATGGGGCCACCCACTATTATAGCATGTGGTGATGTCGGTGCCTGATGTTGGGGTGGGTGGCCCCTGGTAGACTGCTAGCTAGAAAAGTTTCCGTGTGGTCCTAGTGCCTGGTGGCTATAGTTCCATAGGTGTGGTCTGCTGCAAGAGATACCCCCAAAGTCAGATCTGAAAGTCAGAGGTGGGCATTGAAATTGTGCACCGTTTTCATGGTCTACATTTACACCATTGTACACTGCTGGCTCTGACTCAAGAGGAGTAATGGGTGAAAAAGAACCCTGTTTGCAGGATGATGCTTTGACCCTAAAGGCACCACACCACCACCACCACCACCATCCATGGCACCCACTCACACAACAAGATAAGAAGCAGATTGGGTAAGTCCTGGAGGTGGGGTAAATGGACTGAGGGTCAACAGCAGAAGGGAGCCAATGGCGAGGGGCAGGAGAATCAGGTCCATATATAAAAACCAAAAAGGATTGCAAAAACATTTGAACTATAAACTGAACTGTGTCTAGCTCACATTTTTCAAAGTTATCCAGCTGGTATTGGGGCTCTTTAAAGGGGACATAAACAGTACGTAAGTTAAAGGGAAGCTGTCATTTGCAGGGGCTCCCTCCTGCAAACATCACCCTCTGGTTAAGCTTTTTTTTTGCTGAGCATTTTTTGCTAAGAGCTATTTTTATGCCCGGCAAAGTAGTTTAATTTGAGAAAACAAAGTCCGCTACCCGGAAGTATGGCAAACTATCAGGCGGCACCATTAGCTGTAACAATGCAGCACCACACCCTGCGCTTCAATTCAAATGCATTGAAGCACAGGGTGCAGCACCAGGCCATTACAGTTAATGGTGCTGCCTGATAGTCCCTCATACTTCTGGATTGCGGATTTTGCTATCTTAAATTAAACTACTCTGCCGGACATAAAAAAATGCGCTTTTTAGCAAAAAGCTTAACCAGAGGGTCACGTTTGCAGGGGCAGGAGCCACTGCAAATGACAGCTTCCCTTTAAGTCCATTATTGCTGGTGTTTTGTGTTCACTATTGACATGCTGTTAACATAGTTGAAGCTCTTATATTTGCATTCTGCTTGCTGCTTTTTTCCCAGCTTAGCTTAGTGCTTTCAGACACGCAAACACACACACACGCACGCACGCATGCACACACACACACACACACACGCACGCATGCATGCACACAAACACAGAGTGAGGCTTGATGTTTGTCTTCAATGCCTGATGGTGTCTGCTAGCTGGCTAATGGGCAGAAAACCAGTTTGATTGGTGGGACTTTATCGTTTGAACTACAGAAGTTTACACCCATTAGCCAGCTGAACACTGTCATCATCAGTTTTTCAACACTAGCTTTTGAGGGGCACGCCTGTATTCTACATCCGTTGGTTTACAGTACACACCTACACAGCCCCCTACACAACAGTAACAATATGTTTGCGTTGCTCTGCACACAAACATGAAAAAGGTGCAGACTCAGCAGCACAGGTTTCCTGGCTCTGCTCCTACTGTCACAAAGTTCTAGGTGAGAACTGTGAGGGAGACTTCGGGGGAAATGAGGGGAATAACACAGCCCCAGCACCAGCCCCAAAGCTGGAATTACACTTTAGGACTTTTGGTAGCTGTGGGGCCATGGGATCATATCCTAAAACTGAGCCTCCTTCACATTTTAAGTAATTGTCAGTGTTGTGTGAGCTACAGGGGTGCACTTCAGAAATATGGAACTCAATTTTCAAAGCCCCGTGGAATGACACATGGTACCTGCATCAACCATAAATGAAGTAAGTGGCACCTTGTGCCAAAAGATGCAGCATTTCCAATTTTTGAACATGGTCTGTGTCGAAAAGGGGAGCCGCTGCACCAAAGTGTCACTGCACCAACCTTGCGACCCAGATGGGGTGTGCCAGGTTGCAAGGAGGGCTTGCACCACGGTGGGGCCGCAGCATCCCCTTTTGTGAGATTTTACAAGCCCCGCCATAGACGCAGCAAGACGCTCAGCTTATATCAGTCAGGAAGTGGTCTATGCAACTTGTGCCAGTGCCACACACTGTGGGGAATGGGGGGGATCTGAATGTGGGGCAGGGTGCAGAAGGAGCACTGGAGGTGGCACAGGGGGAGTCGGAGGGACAGCTGGGAATAAAAAGTAGTGATGTGGCACCCAGCGGGGTGCATTTGCTTTTGTATTAATTTTGTAAATCTCCATCAATTCGTAGTAGTGTACTAGAAGTACAGTGCCTATTACTTATACTGTACACACAGAAACAGATTTAACCCAACACATCCAAGGAGGGGCAAGTGATAATTCTGCATAACATGGCATCGTAGTGAACTGTAACACAGCAGACCTCACGACTGTATGCTGGACGCCACACCTCGTGACACAACGGTGACCCAAGTTCCAGAATGGACTCAGGTTGTTTGGGGGTCGGAGGGGCAAGGAAGGATTGAGTGTCTGTAGACAGCTCTCCTTCCTCAGAGGAGGGGGGATCACATGGCGAGCTGTAGGCTGATACCCAGCAGTTGCTGAGTGTTAGCACAGGCATGCTGCCAAGAATGAGGAAGGCCCACGTCCAGGGCGTTAGACTGCCTCTGCAGAGGCAGCTTCTATGCCCATTGCATGTTCGAGGGCCCGGGGGGAAAAACAGCACAAAAGAATCAGGAGCAGACAGGGTCCATGATGATCCGACTACTGGGTTGCAGAACAAGTCCCTCCAGGGGAGGGACCATAGCTCCCTGTCAGCAACCCTCCCCCAAAAAAAGACCTGACAACTGTTCCATTATACAGACTGAAACAATCACATGACACCCCCAACAATAGGTATACAGTGGATGATTGTTCCAGTCTGTATAATGGAACAGTTGTGAGGTCTGCTGTGTTACGGTTCACTATGATGCCATGTTATTCAGAATTATCACTTACCCCTCCTTGGATGTGTTGGATTAGATTTGTTTCTGTAGGTACAGTATAAGTAATAGGCACTGTTCTTTGTAGTAGACTACTATGAATTGATGGACTTTTATAGAATGAATACAAATGCAAATGCACCCTGCTGGGTGCCACGTCACTACCTTTCATTTACAGCTGTCCCCCTGACTCCCTCCATGCCACCTCCTATGCCCATTCTGCCCCCCTCTGGGCAAACAGTTTCATCACCACCCCCAACCATCCTGGCCCCTCTAGTGATGCACCAGGCAGAGGCAGATCCCTGTGGCAATTCCCGGAGGTGCACCAACTGTTTGGCGCAGCTGTTGGCTTGCGGCAAACCCAAGGAGTCTGGCGCTGGGACCCTGATTTTTCTAAAGTTGGGTTGCAGGGTCCCTGATGCACCCAGAGTTTGCTGCAGCCCTAGACTGCCACAACATGTGGCAGTTTAAGGGTTCTTTGAAAATCAAACCAATGGTGTCCAGGTTCCTGTATAATTCCAGCACTGGCTCACCCTGGAGCTGTGCCTCCTGGGTGCGCTGCACCCCAGCTGTTTGTCCATACCTCTGGTCTGACAGGGTCCTCGATGCCCACCACAGCAATGCATATAAGGTCTCCCACAATCTCATTCTCGTTGTCCCACTCGGGCTCTGGGATGCCTGGTAAATCCCTGTACGCAATGCAGATGGTGCGCAGGCCGTCACATGCCATGGGTTCAATAACTTTCTTTACCATGTCTTCTCTGTCACGGGGCCGGAAGCTGCGCATCTCCCCACTGCTAGTCAGGATGGAGGAACACCTAGTTATCCAAATTGAGAACTCTGTATTAGTTTATCCATTGCTCTGTGGGAGACCAATGCACTTACAAACATTAAATATGTATTTTACAACAGATCAGTGATTATGTTAACTCAGGATGATGAACTAGTCCTATTTTTTCCCTGTTTAGGGCCCCATAGTGATTGCAGGCTTTTTCCCCACTCAGTATACATTTTTTATTTACTTAGCAGTTCCAGAACCCAGTGACATCAGCTGAACTGAAGACTACAGTGAGGCGGAACACAATGACACCAGCTCAGCTTGTGTCACTGGGTTCCACTTCATTGTAGTCTTCAGCTCAGCTGATATTACTGGGTTCTGGAACTGCTAAGTCATTAAATACTGGATGGGAAAAATCCTGCATTAATATGGGGCCCTGAACAAGGAAAAATTGAGCTATTTACTTTTCATTAAAAATACCACCAACAGCTTAATCTGATTCAATGTCAACTGGCATACATCTGTATCCCCCTTCCCCGGGATGAGGCTGAAAATAGGCAGAATCGTCTAGTCCTTCTTGCCCAGGCAACAAAAACCAAATAAATAAATACATTTCAAAACAAAACCACAAAACAATACCCTGGGGTGAAAAAACAGACTTCACACAAGCCCAAATTCACAATTTATATTAAAAGTGTAAACAACATTGTTCATGTTCCCTTTAATGCAAAAATATTCATATTTACCAGTGACAAACCATATAGCATTCTTGGTTAAAGAGCCACTCTACACTTTAGCATGTACTTTCACAAATAAGATGTTTCAGCCATTGCAATTTACTGGAGAATACATTTTTTTTTAATTTTGAATTTTTTTCCCCAAGGTTTACAGCACATCTTGATAATCTGTCTCAAAAGCTGGTACAAAAAACGTTTGCCTCTCCCCAGTTAACCTCACAGTGTTTTTGTTTATGACATCGTAGTGCTCATTGGGACAACTGACTGATGTCACAAACAGCAACTGTCAGGTAGGTAGGGGAGAGTCAGATACAGTTTAAAAGACTGTGAAATAGGTCTGGCATTATCTGCAATATTTAGTAGACCAACAAAAGGGAAGATTAACAAATAAACAAAAAAAAAACAACTGGAAAACAATAGCATTAAAACAACATTTGGTGTAAGTTTAGTGGTTTTAAGTTTTTTATTACAGTAGAGGGAGAGTTGCTTTCTAACTTACAGTGAAGTCAGGCCTGAACTAACTCTTCTTGGAAACCTATTTGTAGCAGTTTCAGAGAACTCTTAAACATGTCTTAATTCAAACAGCATCTATCGTTGTTAACTTCACTCCAGCCTTACAGCTCATAAATGAGCCATTTTTCAAATATTCAGTCACAAAAATCATTCTTACACATGGGATGGAGAGCAGTGTGTTCTTCCAATATCAGGGCACGATAGCCCTGGTGTAAATGGAAATTAATTGGGTTCATAATAACTATTCTTATAAGCAAACTGTTCCTTTCATGAGTTCTGACATATATTGCAAAAAATGGTTTAATTAATTAATGCATCTATTAGGGTTGAAGCACAAAGTGTACAAAGTAGGAAAATGAAAAACTATGGTAAAAAGTTTCTGGTGCTTGCTGGCCCAGTGACATGGAGGGCTGATGTGCTGGTGCTGACCTGCTGCCAGGCTGGTGACCCGAGCTCAGGAACAAACTCAGGTCGCTGGGGGTTGGCTTGGGGAGAGAGGATCTTGTGTCCCAGGGTCTGCTCTCCTTTCTTGCGGAAGGGTTGGCAAGCCATCCTGGCCTTTGACTGCTATGGAGAGGAGGCCTGGTGGGGGTGCAGGCACAAGTGACTCAAGGGAAGGGGCCATGATCCATAGTACATGCTCGCGCTTATGCTGCTGTGGTAAGGGCACCTGGGAGTAAAAGTAGAAAAAAGGAGCTGGGGGCTATGTGACACCCTGCTTATCTACCCTGGTCTGCACCACCAACCAGACACTTAGGAGCCTCTGGGTATGTGTACTCTGGGGGGGGGGGGGCGTGAAGGATGGCCCTCTCTTCTGGCCCTGCCGGGGGAAGGGGCATGCCATAGGAAATCAGCTCCAGGTAAGGTCTGATGGAGGTGACTGCCAGCCAAGAGGAGGCGGGGACAGGACCAACGAGCCACCTTGGCGTGTTCCTCAGGGTTTAAATGGTCTCGAGATTCAAGGTTGGCATTACCCTAATACTGGCAACATCTATGCAAGCATTGCTGTCTCAGTGTTTTACTTTGAGAAAACAGTGCTGATATTATAGAGATACATAGACATCGGCAGCTGAAAAAGGTTCTTTCCCATCCAGCCTGCCCACCCTAACTCTTCTGCCTTGCCCTAGTGGCTATCCTCCGTTTTACTGTTCCCCCTTTTTCCTTACTAAACCACCTGCCTGTCCGACCCGTGTATGAAGCTGCTGACTGAACTAGCCTGTACTACTTCTTCTGATTGCTTATTCCACATATCCACCATCCTTTCTGTGAAGAAGCGCTTCCGGGTGTCCTTTTTGAATCTTCTCCCTCCCACTTTAGTGAATTCCCTCTTGTCCCTGTGTTTGAACTCAAGGAGACTAGTTTCTTGGTGTCTACTTTATTTGTTCCATGCAGGTACTTGTATGTTTCAATCATGTCACCCCTTTCCCTCCTTTTCTCCAGGGTGCACATATTTAATTCCTGCAACCTTTCATCATATGTCAAATCCACAAGGTCATACACCATCTTAGCTGCCCTACACCATACTGCCTCCACATTAACGTACTCTTTCCTCAGGTGTGGGCTCCAGTAACTTGCGCAGTATTCCTGGTGCAATCCCACAAGTGACCTGTACAGACAGAGGATCACTTCTCACGTTCTATTGCTTATTCCCATGTCTGTGCAACCCAACATTCTGTATGCTTTGCTCACTACCCTCTTGTAATGTGCAGATGTTCTCAGGGTCTCCAGTATTATCACCCCAAATCCTCTACTTCTGGAGTGCTATCCAGCACCACCCCTCTTGTTCCATATTGCACCCTTGGGTTCCTTTTTCTCAGTGTGTATTACTTTACATTTTTCGTTGTAATGTTCAGCTGTCAGATATTGGAGCAGCTTTGCACCCTGCTAGATCCTCCCTTGGTTCCCTCCTCCCTTCCACCATACCTACCCTGCACAGACCTTGGTGTCATCTGCAAAGAGGCAGATCTTATCATTGATGTAGGAGCTTCACCTATGTCACAGATGAAAATAATGAGGAGGAATGGTCCTAGTACTGACCCCTGAGGTACCCTGCTGATCACTTCCCTCACCTCTGAAAACTCCCTGTTGACTACCACCTTCTGTGTTCTAGCCCCCAGTCAGCTCTCTTCCCATTTTGCCATCTTTTCCTCTACTCCAAGGTCCCTAATCTTTTTAACCAGCCTCTTGTGGGGGACTGAGTCAAATATTTTACTGAAGTCAAGGTATGCTATATCAGTACTATATAAACTGCCTGCCCCATGTCTTCTGCTGTGGTAAACCAGTTGAAGAACTCTACCAGATTCATCTGACAAGACCTTCCCCTTGTGAACCCACCCTGTCTGGGATCCTGCAGCCCATTCCCTTCTAGAGACTCCATGAACGTCTCCGCTACAGACATCAGGCTAAATACCTGGCCAATAGTTTCCAGGCTCATCTCTCTTCCCAATCTTGTGTAACAAAACCACATCCACTGTCTTCCAGTTCCTAAGGACCACCCCCATGGCTAGCAAGCTATTGAAACTGCATAAGAATAATGCCAACCCTGTGTTGCATGAACATTCAAACCTTGAGGAACACCACACCACCGATTCACCACAGTTCCAGGGACTTTCTACTAGGGATCCTCTGAAATTTTATTTTTTATTTTTATTTAAAAGTTGGCAACCGGGAGAGGCACACTGAACCGAGGCTCATTTCCAGGTGCAACCCGGGGGAAGGGGGAAGAGGAGGCACATTACATAATTACACAGTGTTAAACAGGTTACAATAATACAACGCAAAGAATACATTAAGTACATAGTATCAGGCAGGTTAAAAGAGATTGTCTGGGTAAGAGGAAAATACATGGGTTCATTTCCAGGTGCAACCCGGAGTGCCATACAGTGAAACAACAAATGCAAAGAGTAAAGTATCACAAAGATGTGGGTCACTCTAACAAGGTGCAGGAAATCATGGGAGGCAGCTGGATGTACACCAGGTATAAGAGTTGAGTGCAGGGGAAAATAACACCAAGGCTGGTTGGGGCTTTGGAGGCATAGGACTCCAGTAGAGGGTTAGTCAGATTGGTGGCATGAGCAGGGTGGAGGCAGGTAGTGATAGAGGGTCTGTTTAAAGAGGTTTAGTGATGGTGGCATTTGTGGGGGAGGGGTTCCACAAGTTGGTGACATGGAAGAAGAAAGCAGCCTTTCCAGATGTAACCCTCCTACAAATGGGGGTTCCTGAAAAGTCTTCCTTGAGCTTGCCTAAATGCTCACTGCCAGACTGGTGTTCTGTGTTTTAGCAGTTTAAATGTATTGCCAGAGAGTGCCTGTATAGCCTCTGTGTACTGTCTCTTTAAGAGCTGCCTGGATTGCAGTCATAATTAATCTGAGGGGGAGCTCTGTTAGAAGATGAACTTGCTTGCTGATCATTTGTTAGAGTAGTACTAATATTACAGTTTGTTCTAACCTGCCTTCTTTGCAGCATGGACAGTTCTGTTTGTTTCCATCATCTTGGTCGTGGACTGTCAGAATGGGCCAATCAATCAGTACATTTGGAACTCTAAAATGGAGACTGCCTACAGGGGCTTGGTGGGGCCAAAACTTGTAGAAATTGTAGTTTTTTTTGGGGGGGGGGCCTTGTTGTGACTGACAAACAGATCAGCCAACCAAACCTTTTGGATCTTGGGGAAAGTCCCACACTGCTTGCAGTTTCAGTTAGATCTGAGTTGGGAAGTGAAGAAGTAACAGCTCGAGATAGTTTGAGCAGCAATCCATAGTGGATTCGAGTGGGAGGACTGTGGAAAGGCCTGAGTTTGTCCTGCATGCCTGCCTGCTGTTCCTGAGAGGAAACTTGTGCATTTTTCAGACTGAATCCAGATTTGGAGAGTGAATTAAGCCACTGAATTGTGACCAGGCTTTAACCAAAAGAAGACTGAAGATTTGCTGAATGCGATTGGCCTGTCAGGACTTCCAGCTACCTCTGAACTCCCAGATTGTGCAGCTACTCTGTAATTGAGACCGGAGAGCCAATTACCTGGTACAGTGGAATTTCCTTACATGTGAATGTGATGTGTGCTTATAGTGGGTCGTAATTTGGTTCCCCACTCGGTGTCTGAACTGTGTTTTGCTTGCTGGAGGCTGTATCTAGCTCCACGGACTGAATCCGTATCCATTTCAGTTTGCCTGGGCCCTGCTACACAGAGAAAGTCATGATGGGGATCAGCCCCCCTGCTCAACGCCTTGAACAGGAATGACACCTCGGTGATTCGTGTGGGCCCTGCTTCTCTTGGCACTCCAGCTCAACAGCCTGCAGTCTCGATTTCATCCTGCCTGTGTCCAGCATTGGATATCATGAGTAAACATCAGGGTAGCTCCCTGCAACAGCAGCTAAATCTAAAAGTGTTGTCATCTGATTGTCGTGTTGCCTTTTCTTTCATGAACTGAGCCCACCGGCCCCGGATTACAAATAGTGTGTGTTGTGCATGTTGCTTTCTTCCAATACAGGGCCCCAACCAGCTGCAACGTTCCTGGCTAGCCCACTGTTTCCCTACCTGGGTACCAAGAGTGTGTGACTGTGTAGGGACTCTGAACTGCATGCATAACTGTCTGATTAATATAGCTTTTAAGCAAATCAACCTGATTACACCCCTCCCTTGTTAAAGTCCCTTGAATAAATCAGATTTAACTTTGTTTGCATTTAACCTGACTGTGGTTCCAGTTTGTGCCAAGAGTATTATACTGTTGTTATTTGCTGTGCTTAACCTTGTTTTACAGGGGGTCCCCAGGGTCAAGCTAGAGGAACCAGCCCTGCTGGTAAGTTCAAACAGTGTGGGTAATTGCCTGGTGAATAAGGGTCATTGTGAAAGTAATTATTGTATATTGTTCAGGCCACTAGAAGGGAAAGATGGGGGTTACAGTGTCCCAGAGGGCTGTGCCCAGGTTAGCTTGACCACTAACAACCCTGACCTCCAGGTGGAGGCACCTGTTTCATTACCCAGGCTCCTTAACCTGCTACTAGCCAAAGGGACAGGGGTAGTAGCCCTTGGTATAGCACCACCTAGGGGGTTACATCTTGGAGGCTCACTGCTGAGATTTTGTGCCTTCTAGTGGCCAAAGATTATGAATTATTGTTAAGGATTAATGGCTACCTCAGTAGAAATGGCTGTACACCAGTTGATGGGGTGGGGTGGGGTACTGGGCAGGAGATTGACCCCCAAAATGCACTGCTTACACTGGATATTCCCCTGGGTACCAGTAAGTACACTGTAGAGGGAGCACTCTCCAAAGTTGAATGTTTAAAAAACCCTGTGGTGGTGGGTCACCAAGCTGATTTGATCGCCCAAACCTTCATAGCATTGGTAGAGTGTAGTGACCTTGTGGATAGCTCTAAAGTGCCACAGACTATTGCCTCAGAAGGGGTCCTAGAAGCTTGGAGAGTGATAACAAAAGACAGTAACGACCCTGGGGAGGATGAGCTCCCACCATTATCTGAGACTTTTGAGGAGAAATTTGCTAAGTTGTTGCTGGAGGAAGGGAAAACCATAGAGGACTTTAAGAAACTATTCCTGCCACCTGGGTGTGTTCCTTCCCCAACACCCCCTCCCACCCCAGCTCCTGTTACTGCCCCACCTTCTGTGCCCATGCCAACGTTGGCCCATGTACCCGCCATTAGTCATAACTCCTACCGAAGGCTGAGAATCTTCTTGGGCACCCTTCCCACCCCCCCAGGAGGAGGATGACTGGGAGACCTGGATAGACTATGTTGCCCCCTTGGTACCCGAGTGGCAGTGTGTGGAGGCTGAAAAGTGGAAAAGAATCATAGAAAGTTTGAGGGGCCCCGCCCTTGAAGCCATTAAATTTTTGAGGTCCACGAACCCTGATGCATCTGCTCAGAAGTACCTATCTGTACTTGAAGGCAATTTTGGGAGCATTGATTCGGGGGAGACTTTGATGTGGAAATTCCAAGGTACCAAACAATGGAAGGGGGAAAGTTTGACTGTGTATGTTACTCGACTAGAAAGAGCTCTGCAGAAAGCTTACCAGAAAGGTGTGTAGCCGCCAGTGATTTGAACCGTATGAGATTGGGGCAGATACTGCAACATGCCAAGCATCCTAAACTGCAGATCATCCAGTTAAGGCTCCAGGATTGAAGAGGTAACCCACCTGACTACTGTGACTTGATAAAAGAACTCCGGGAGGTAGAAGGTGAAGAGGGAGATTGTAATTGTGGGGTGAGTGCAGCCAAAGTGATCATGGCACCGGAAGGCCCTTCCGAAGTGGAGACCACTATGAGTGTCCCGCCATGGGCTAAATGGTGGGGGAAGGAGTTGCTGAAGGAAGTCAGAAAAGTACAACCAGGTGCGTTCCCTGAGGTATCCCCTGCTGACAAAGACCCTGGCCCCTGTCAGGACGTGACTGTTATGGGGGTTGGGGTACACCCTCAGGCATCCTCTACTGAGGGTGGCCTCTCAGCTGAGCTCAAGGAATTGACTGCCACCCTAAAGGAACCTTTAAGATATGGTACACTACCAGCAGAAGTCAGATCACAATCTCCCATCAATGCTCCAGCATTCCCTGTTATGTTCTCCCCAAGGATGCCCCAAGAGCCTGTCATTTGTCACAATTGCGGCAAGGATGGCCATATGAAGAGGGAATGCCAGTCTCAGAAGGACTTAGAGAAAGTGGTCAACCGGCTTCAAGGAGAGCTTCAGAAAATGAGTCAGTGGTCAAGGGGTACATGAAATGACCGCAGTGAAGGCTTCGGCCATCCTAACTCAAACCCCTCTGTGGCTAAATCGTCTGTCCAAGCCCCTGCTGTTTTCCCCCAGACTGGTCCAAAATAGTGGGCCCTTCAATGAAGACTACTGTGGCTGTGAATGGTATTCCTACTCGGGCTGTGCTTGACAGTGGGTCACAAGTGACCACTGTATTTCAGGACTGGTATGACAAACACTTAGTTGATGTGCCATTACAGTCCCTGGAAGGCCTACATGTGTGGGGGCTGAGTGGCAAGTCTTATCCCTACCTAGGATATGTCTGCCTCTGGTTGTCTTTTCCTGCAACTGTAACTGGTGTAGAGGAGCAAGTAGAGATACTGACCCTCGTGTGTCCCCCCACCGGACTGTATAATGAGGTTCCCCTGTTAATTGGAAGAAACGCCCACATGTTTGGAAGACTAGTGTAGTTGTGTAATGAAAAACAAGGGAAATGGACTGGGCAGGCACTGAGAATCCCAGCCCTGATAAAGAGAGCCTATGATCTGCAAAAGCGGACTACCGAAGCCAACGGAGATGAGCTAGTGGGGATAGTGCGGAAGAAAGATCCTGATTCTCTGGTACTCCCTCCCAATGCTCTGTACACCATTCAGGGAGAGGTTCGCATTAGAAAGGAAGTGAAAAATAAAATGTTAATGTTGGATGCACCGGGTGATGGAAAGCTGCCAGAGGGATTAATGGTTAAACCCAGCATTTTAGCTGCATGTGCCCATACCAATGCATGACGAGTGATGGTCCAGATTCAGAATGTGTCAGATCAGGAGGTCCAGATGAACAAAGGGTGCACTGTAGCTACAGTATACTGTGCAGACACTGCTGTATTACCCAGTAACAAGTACTCTGGTGAAAAGGAAAAAGTGACCCCAGACTTATTCAACTTTGGTGATTCCCCATAGCCAGCTGAATGGAAGGCTAGAATTAGCAAAAAACTCGCCCAGAGAGACCAAGTGTTTTTGTTAAAAGAATGGGACATGGGGTTTGTCCAGGGTGCAGAGCATCACATACGCCTGCATGATGACCGGCCATTTCAAGAGCGATCCCAACGCCTCGCCCAAGCGGACATAGATGATGTTAGGAGGCACCTGAAGGAAATGCTTGCTGTTGGTGTTATACAAGAATCAAGGAGCCCATATGTCTCTCCCATTGTGGTTGTGCGTAAGAAGAATGGGTCCATGAGGATATGTGTTGATTATCAAGCCCTGAACCGGTGGACCATCCCAGATCAGTACACCATGCCCCGTATACAAGATGCCCTGGATTGCTTGAATGGGAGCAAATGGTTCTCAGTATTGGATCTTCATGGCGGATATTACCAGATTCTGATGGCCCCAGAGGACCGTGAGAAAACAGCTTTCATTTGCCCTTTGGGGTTCTACAAATTCTTGACAATGCCACAGGGGATTTCGGGTGCCCTGGCCATCTTTCAGTGACTACTGGAATGTGCGGTGGGAGATATGAATTTTCTGGAATGTCTAGTGTACCTAGATGGTGTCATTGTGTTTGGGCGCACATTAAAGGAGCACGAGACCCGACTGTTTAAAGTGCTGGACCGATTGGAAGACTTCAGCCTCAAGCTGTTCATCGACAAATGCCAGTTTTTTCAAACCTCCGTGACGTATGTGGGGCACATAGTATCTGCAAAAGGAATAGAGACCGATCCCAGTAAGGTTGAGTCACTGACTACTTGGCCCCAGCCCCATAACTTGAAAGAACTACAACGTTTTCTGGGGTTCTGTGGCTACTACCACAGTTTCATGAAAGACTATTCAAAGGTGATTCGCCCGCTTCTGAATCTTACCCAGGGTTACCCCCCTACTAACCGTAAATACAAGAAAGGGGCTGTCAAAGAACCAGAGAAAGTGTACTTCCACACAGGTGAACCTTTTGGGTCCCGCTGGACACCTGAATGTGAAGCAGCCTTCCACAAAGTCATATACCAGCTCACCTATGCCCCCATCCTTGCCTATGCTGATCCTACCAAGCCCTATGTGTTGCATACAGACGCTAGTCTGCAGGGACTAGGAACTGTGCTGTATCAAGACTGTGAAGATGGTCTAAGACCAGTGGCTTTCGCCAATAGGAGCTTGACCCCGTCAGAGCGAAACTATTCTATGCACAAGCTGGAGTTCCTTGCCCTAAAATGGGCCAATGTTGACCAGTTTCATGAGTACCTCTATGGGGCAAAGATATTGGTAAAGATCGACAATAACCCGTTGATCTATGTACAGACTTCAGCTAAGTTAGATGCCACTGGGCACCGGTGGCTTTCTGCCTTATCAACCTATGATTATGCTGTTGAATACAGACTGGGACTGAACCATATTGACGCTGACGAACTGTCATGAAGGCCTGCTTCCAAGAGCGATTGGGTCAAGCTGTCTGAACCTGACATCCGAGCATTGTGCCAAAAGTTTGACAGAGAAGAACAGATGTCTGTGGACACAGTGGACTGTCTAGTAAATTGCCTGGGCCCCTCCTGATACCTGCATACCAGCTGCCCATTGCCATTTCTGTGCTCTAGATATTAGTGCACTACCTCAACTTGACAATGACAGTATTCAGTGGGCTCAATCCCAATATCCTATGATTCAACCCGCATTTGATGCCCTGAGTGCGGGGAAAGATGTGTCTAAGTTGCGTTCCCCTGACTTGTGAACTGCCCTGTTGTTTAAAGAAGGCCCCAAGTTGAAGTTACTCAATCAGTTGTTATACAGAGAGACAGTGGATCACAGTGGTCAAGTAGACAAGCAAGAATCGGTCCTTCCCACATCCTTTAAACACTTGGTACTGAGGTCCCTCCACAATCACATGGGGCACCTCGATATTGACAGGACTCTTGACCTGGTACGATCTCGATTCTACTGGCCCAAGATGGGGGCCGATGTTGAGCACCATGTAAAGACCTGTAGTCATTGCCTCCAAAGAAAAGCCCTGCCTCAGAGGGCTGCTCCCCTTGTCAATATCACTACGAGCACCCCCATGGAACTGGTCTGCATAGATTTTTTGTGTTTAGAACCTGATCAACGGAATGTGTTAGTGGTTACGGATCATTTCACATGGCATGCACAAGCTTTTCCAACTAAAGATCAAAAAGCCTCTACTGCGGCCAAGGTGCTAGTGGAAAAATTCTTCGTCCACTATGGTGCCCCCCCCCCCCCAGCGGATCCACTCTGACCAAGGCAGAGACTTTGAAAGTAGGCTAATCAAAGAAATGCTCTCTCTCTGTGGGGGAGTGCGGAAGTCAAGAACCACCCCTTATCACCTGCAGGGGGAACCTCAACTAGAACATTTTAACTGCACCCTTCTAGACATGCTGGGCACCCACCTTCCAAAAGACAAGCATAAGTGGAGCCAGCAGATTAGCACCTTGGTACATGCATACAATTGCACCAAAAATGATGCTACTGGGTTCTCCCCCTACCGACTCATGTTCGGGAGGGAGGCCTGACTGCCAGTTGATGTCTGCTTTGGGGTCTCTCCAGATGGGGTCCGAGCTGAAAACTACCTTCAGAATGTACAGAAATTGAAAACTCAATTGAACTGTGTATATCAACTGGCCCAGACAATGGGCGCTAAAAGAAATCTCGCCAACAAAGAGAGGCACGACAAGAAAGTAAAGGCTCAAGAGCTACGGCCCGGAGACCGAGTGTTGATACACAATTTGGGACTACATGGCAAGCACAAAATTGCTGATAGGTGGCATCATCTTCCTCATGTAATAGTTGGAAAGTTGGATGATCTACCAGTATACAAGGCTTCCAGAGAATAACTCCAAAGCTGTCAAGACCATGCACCGTAACCACTTGCTGCCTATTGGCCAAGTTATTATTGAAGCTGAGCCAGCAGATATTGCCTCTCCTGGGCCGGTGACTCATGCTGCTGCAAAAAAGAGACAGAGTCAACCTACCCCAGTAGTTACAGAGTTAAGGTTTCCCCTGCAGCAGGCCCAGAATGATAGTGACTGTCAGTCCACTTCTGATGAATGTGACTATGGTAATACCTATTATCCCTCCTATGAACTGAGTCAGTTGTTTCGTGGAAATCCTATGCAGAATCGTGGGGATGAAGCTGGGCCTTCTGGACTGCCTAACCCCCCAGCTTCATCCCTGGAGGCAATGCTCCCTGAAAGTGAAGTGCAAAGTATCACGTCTGAGGCTGCGGGCTCCCTGTGTTTAGTGGAACTGTGTGACTTGCCCGAAGAAGGGGCTGATGGTCTGAGTCTCTCTGGAGACACACCAGACCTTGAACAACAATATGAGAGTGCTGACAGCCCCCCTTCAGTGCCACAAAGCCTAACTGTACCAGAACCTTCTCTAAATGAGCCAAGTGTTGTGGAAACAGAGCCTACAAAGCAAGGAACTGACAGTGCTTCCAGTTTGGACATTCCCATCCATGCAGAGGCACCCCTCACGAATGACAAAAGCTCCAAAGTTAGTGCTGAAAGTACAGAGACTGTGGCTGTTCCTCCCAGAAAGACTGGCAGAGCTGTCAAGCCAGTATTGTGCTTCAGTTATGATTCTCCCAGGAAGCCAGTGGATTTGCCTCTTAATGTGGTTCATAAAGGTGTTTATATTTCTCAGAGCTCACTACCCAAACTGAGCTTAATAGCCAATTCCAGGTTGATTGTTCTTCCTTCTCAGTATGGTGCCCCTACCCCATCCAGCCCCAAGTTAGCTGTTAGGGAAGGGCTCCCTCCTACATTGTTTAATGTACAGGAAGTTATAACATGAATCAGTATTGTGATGTCACAAGTATGTTAATCATAGTGGAATCAGTATTACCTGTATGAAACATGCATAAGTATTGTCCTTATAGACATAGTAACATGAAGTGTAGTGAATATGTATAGTAAAGTAATAAGTTTATGTTAACTGATGCATGATGGTACAGACTTGACGTGGATACCAAGTTTTCTCCAGGCAGGTAAGGGTGTAATCCTCCTACAAATGGGGGTTCCTGAAAATTCTTCCTTGAGCTTGCCTCTAGCTCACTGCCAGGCTGAGCTTGAGCTGGCTCACTGCCAGGATGGTGTTCTGCATTTTAGCAATTTAAATGTATTGCCAGAGAGTCCCTGTATAGCCTCTGTGTACTGTCTCTTTAAGAACTGCCTGAATTGCAGTCATAATTAATCTGAGAGGGATCTCTGTTAGAAGATGTACTTGTTTGCTGATCATTTATTAGAGTAGTAATAATACTGCAGTTTGTTCTAACCTACCTTCTTTGCAACATGGACAGTTCTGTTTGTTTCCATCATCTTTATCCTGGACTGTCAGAATGGGCCAATCAGTACATTTGGGACATCTGCGTGCATCGAAATCCCGAAAGATGGAGGAGGACCAATACATATCCCCCGCCGGTAGGCAGTCACGTGGTAATGCCACTTCAGCAGAAGTCAGGGATCTGCGAAGGGTCCAGGTCATGAGGGCACCGTTGCAAATGCCCTCCCCCAACCCCTGAAACGAATTCAGAAGTCAGGGATCTGCCAAGGGAACAGGTCATGAGGGCACCATTGCAAAAGCCCTCCCCCACACCACAAAATAAATTCAGAAGTCAGGGATCCACCGAGGGTCCAGGTCGTGAGGGCACCATTGCAAAAGCGCTCCCTTCACCCCCAGAAACGAATTCAGAAGTCAGGGATCTGCAGAGGGTCCAGATCGTGAGAGCACCGTTGCAAAAGCCCTCCCCCCAACCCCGAGATGAATTCAGAAGTCAGGGATCCGATGAGGGTCCACGCCAGAGGGCACCATTGTAAAGCCTCCCCCACAACCCCGAAATGAATTCAGAAGTCAGGATCCGCTGAGGGTCCAGGTCGTGAGGGCACCATTGCAAAAGCGCCTTCCTTCAATTCAAACGAATTCATAAGTCAGGATCCGAGAAGGGTCCACGTCAGAGAGCACAGTTGCAAAGCCCTCCCCCACCCCCAAAATGAATTCAGAAGTCAGGGATCTGCTGAGGGTCCAGATCATAAGGCACGCATTGCAAATGCCTTCCCACACCACAAAACGAATTCAGAAGTCAGGGATCGCCAAGGGGTCCAGGTCATGAGGCACCGTTGCAAAGCCCTCCCCCACACCACGGTTGGATTCAGAAGTCAGGGATCTGCCGAGGGTACAGGTTGTGAGGGCAACGTTGTTGTAAAAGCCCTCCCACCCCCCGAGATGAATTCAGAGTCAGGATCCGAGGAGAGTCCACGTCGTGAGAGCACAGTTGCAAAAGCCTCCCCCACCCCCAAAACAAATTCAGAAGTCAGGATCCACCGAGGGTCCAGGTCGTGAGGGCACAAATGCAAAAGCCCTCCCACCCCGAAACAAATTCAGAAGTCAGGGATCCCACTGAGGGTCCAGATCATGAGGGCACCATTGCAAAAGCCCTTCGCCCACCCCCTAAACAAATTCAGAAGTCAGGATCCACTGAGGGTCCATGTTGTGAGGGCACCATTGCAAAATCCTCTCCCACCCCCAAAACGAAATCAGAAGTCAGGGATCCACCGAGGGTCCAGTCTTGAGGGCACCATTGCAAAAGGCCCTTCCCCCCCAAAATGAATTTAGGTACGGAGTTACTGTGCACCACGCATGAAGAGAGCTGGTCCCTGCACTAGCTTTTGGCACCTTTTCAGAATTCAAGTTTGTGATTACATTTCTGTCGACACAACAGTGGAGATCGTTTTTTCAATGCTGTTTTTCTTAGTTCTTAAGGGATTTTGACTACTGTAGCCTATGCACCTCAATGGAGACTTGGGAATTTATCAACTTTTAACTGTTGGACTGTGTACCTTAAGTGTGTCCCAATCAAATTAGAGTTGCCTGGTCTCTGAGCTATGTACTTTAATTTGAACTAATCCTACTAGCCTTGTTTAGCTGTTTACTTGTAATTTAATTGTAATTCTGAAATGCTTACCAACACTTTGCTAGCTAACCTGGCGGTTACCTGAACTTGTGTTATTTGTAACTGCGCCAGCTCATTTCCCTGCGTTGGATACTCCGTGACAGCATTTGAGATTCTTACTCTTTGTGGCTGTGATTAATCTGCACCGCAGTAAGGAACCTCCTTTATTCAGGACCTTGGCTGTATGATGCCTCCCTCAGTGAATTAATGAAATAAAAGCAATGAGAAATTAAGATATACAACTTCAATTTAACTTAGGAATCCCGGTCCTCTATTGCCTATGCTAAACCAGGGCCTGGGACACAGTCTAAATGTAGCTCCTCAGTCAGGTTGTAATCAGACTAACTGATGCAAATTACTTTTGTGGCTTGGTATTAATATCCTACCTCTTCTTTCTCCACAGAAGTCAGGGATCCGCCGAGGTTCCAGGTCATGAGGGCCCTTCCCTTTTACCCTTCTTGGGGTGACTGAAAAAGCCCTCCCCCACCCCCAAATGAATTCAGGTATGGAGTTGCTGCGCACCACGCATGAAGAGAGCTGGTCCCTGCAGTAGCTAGACCTGCAGTCGCTTTGCGACTGCTCCCCACCTGCCTCCCAATACCCTCCCACCCTTAGCCAGTGTTACTTTTATTTAGGACTCCCTCACAATACTTTGTGCATCCCACGTAGTGTATTTTTTTTTTTAAGTCCCTTGTTTCCCATCTGCTCCTTATATTCTCTTGCCACTAAAGGTCGCCTTTACTCCTTAAATCTTGCTTACTCCTACTCTGCTTGCAGTTTTGGTTGTTACTGCCTTCTTTCATTCACCCCTAGCTCTCCACTTTTATGCCCTCTCTCCTCTCTTTTTTGTCCCCTTGTCATATTCCAATCTTATAATGGCTTCCATGTCTATACACACCCTTCTCTCTTTAGCACTTATGTTATGGGTACTCGCAGTTCTCACCGGTCCTGCTAAGATTACTTCACCCATCTCTGTATGCTCACTGGATAATTTCTGCTTCTCCAACCTCCTAACTGACTCCATCCCTAATCCTCATCCTCCATCCGGGCTTATTTTCAAACAAATGGGGTTATTAATTAGATATATCCAGTTTAGGTTCACTATCTCTCCTGAATATGCTGCCCAGACTTACATTATTGCAACACTCTGGATATTTACCCTATCCCTAACTCTTGCGGGGGATGTTGAGACTAATCCAGGTCCTGCTGTAGCCTCTAATCCCACCCAGTCTCTCCCTTTGCACCATCTGCCACAATCATCTGGCCTCACCTTTGCTCACATTAATACTAGGAGCCTCTTGGCCAACCTCCCTGACCTTGAAGCCTGGATCAGAGCTAACAACCCTGATATCCTAGCCATATCTGAAACGTGGCCTCACCCTTCCGTTACCGATTCCCAGTGTTCCCTTCAGGGATATAACTTGCTTCTGGTGGATTGCACTAGTGCTAAAAGAGGCGGAGGCCTGGCACTTTACTACAAAGCTCAACTGAACATCACTATAATCCATGACCCCCCTTGCCAACTGTGAGGTTCTCCATTCCCTCCTACTGCTTGGGGGCATTAAAAAACTTCATATTTTCTGTATATATATATATATACCTCCCAGAAACTCTAGGCTAGGGCTCGAGGAGTTCATGGAATATTTGCTATCTGTGACTGGGAAAAGTGACATAATACTATTGTGGTTTGAAATCACAGAAAGAGCAGAACCAAACCACACAAAAACACGTATCCTGGATTTTAGGGGGGCAGACTTTGGGAAAATGGGGAGATGCTTGAAAGAGGCATTAAGGGGAATGGGACAGGAATCAGGGATTGAGGAACAGTGGGCAGTATTTAAAATGGGGATTACAAGAACAACAGAATTATGCATTAAGCAGGTTAGCAAGAGGAAAAGAAAGAGGAGACCATTATGGTTTTCCAAAGAGGTAGCAAAGAAAGTGAAAGCCAAAAAGATTGCATTCAGGCAATACAAAAGACACAGGCAGAAGGGGATAGGGAGAAGTACCAGGAGAAACAAAGGAGGCAGGGAAGTCAGTAAGGGAAGCCAAAGCTCAGACAGAAGAACACATTGCAAAATCAGTGGTTAAAGGGGACAAAACCTTTACAGGTACATAAGGAAAAAGAAGGACAAAGGGAGGGATAGTGAGACTGAAGGAGAGGATGGAGCCGGTGGAGGATGACAACAGTAAAGCTGACATATTGAACAGATATTTCTGCTCAGTCTTTACTAAGGAAGAGGGGGTAATGGGTCTGAAGGGAGTACAAGGGTGAGAATGGTGCAGAAATGGACACAAGTCCCTTTTACACGAGAAAGGGTCCTGAAGGAACTGGAAGTAATAAGAGCTGATAAAGCAATGGGGCCAGATGGGTGCACCCCAGGGTCCTAAAGAACTAAGAGAGGTGGTGGCTGAACCTCTGGCTATCCTGTTCAGCCAATCACTGGAAACAGGGAGGTACCCAAAGACTGGAGGACAGCAGATGTAGTCCCCTTATACAAAAGTGGGAACAAAGAGGAAGCAGGGAACTACAGACCAGTCAGCCTCACCTCGGTAGTGGGAAAGATCATGGAAGCACTACTGAAGGAGAGATTGGTGGAACATCTGGTTGTCAATGGACTACAGGACCCAAGCAGCATGGTTTCACCAGGGGAGGTCAGTCAGACCAACCTCATTGAATTTTTTGACTGGGTGACTAGGGAGGTGGATCAGGGAGGGCAGGGACGTGGCCTATCTGGACTTCAGCAAGGCCTTTGACACTGTGCCACATAGAAGACTATTACACAAACTGGGGAATATGGGTGTGGGCAGGACAGTAGTGTGGTGGGTAGGTAACTGGCTGGGTGGCAGGACACAGAGGGTGGTGGTAAATGGCTGTCACCCACAGAGGGAAGAGTGACCAGTGGGGTACCACAGGGTCAGTGCTGGGACCGGTCCTATTCAACATCTTCATCAGTGACATTGCACAGGATATAGAAGGCAGAATTTCACTGTTCCTTGATGACACAAAGCTCTGTAACAGAGTAGACACACCAGAGGTGTAGACAGAATGAGAAGGACCTGCAGAAACTTGAAGAATGGTCAAGGGTTTGGCAGTTGAAATTCAATGCAAAGAAGTGCAAGATAATGCATATGGGGTACAAAACCCTGGCACAATATATCAGTTGGGGTGAGGATATAGCATGCACCAAGCAGGAAAGGGATCTTGGGGTTGTCATCTCCTGATGACCCCAAGGTAGGGAAACAGTGTGACAAGGCATCAGGTAAAGCAAATAGGATGCTGGGATGTATAGGCAGGGGCATCACCAGCAGGAAAAGGGAGGTCATAATTCCGCTATACAAGACACTAGTGAGGCCCCACCTGGAGTACAGTGTACAGTTCTGGAGACCATACCTACGTAAGGACATAGACAGGGTAGAGAAGGTTCAGAGGAGGGCAACAAGATTGTGCATGGGTTGCATCACAAGTCCTATGAAGACAGGTTGAAGGAACTGAACATGTACTCCTGGAGGAGAGGAGGGAGAGGGATATGATAGAGACATACAAGTATCTTACAGGAGGAACAGGGTGCAGGAAAACACTATTTTTAAGCGAAAAAGATGTTTCAGGACTAGAGGGCATGGGATGAAGTTGGAGGGAGGACGATTCAGAGGAAACATGAGAAAGAATTTCTTCACAGAACGGGTGGTGGACAAGTGGAACACCCTGCCAGAGGAAGTGGTGGGGGCTGAAACAATCACGGGATTTAAGAATGCATGGGATAGACATAAAGGAATTCTAGAGGTCAGGGGTAAGGGGAAATAGACTTCTAGGAAAACAAACTGAACTTACAAGCTCAAATGGGCAGACTAGGTGGGCCATAGGCCCTTATCTGCCGACACTGTCTATGTATCTATGTATCTATGTATAATCTGTCTTGGGGATTTTAACCTAGACTGGGCCGGACCTAGCTCCTCACTCCTATCATCCCTGATAAGCAAGGCCAATCTCTCTCAGTTTATTCAGGAACCCACTAGGATCTCCCACGGTGGTGCCTGCACCACTCTCTTAGACTGGATCCTGACAAATAGGAAGGAGTTTTTTTTTACCTCGGCCGGTGTTCTCCCAGACATCATAAGTGATCATTACCCGGTTTACTGTATATGGGATACCTCCTCCCCCTCCTTCCCTTCAAAAGTGTTAACTTTTTCCAGTCTCTCCAACCTTAATATGGAAGCTTTCATTCACAATCTTAACCTGGTTGACTGGTCTCCACTCTACTATACTGATGACATAAACATTGCTACAGACTCTTTCAACTCTTCCCTACTCTAACCGCAAAATAGACACATCCCGGTCACCACAAGAAGGGTAAAAGGAAAGGTCACCAAATGGCTCAAGCATCCCCTGCTCCACCTTCTGAAACTCAGGGAAAAACTGTGGTCTGCTTGGAAGGCCTCCCATCTACTTACTGACTTTGAAGCCTACAGAGCCTTACAGAACACCTGCAAAACAGAGATTCACCTGGCAAAAAGCTTTTATTACAGGAATCTCCTAATTTCCTCCGCCTCCAACCCTAAATAGTATTGGTCTCAAATCAAGGAAATTTTTGGGAACAACAAGCCTCTGACACCTACAGATATGTACATAAATGATGCCCACTGTAACCACCCTCTCACCATTGCTAATGCTTTCAACTTCTTCTTTTCCTCACTACCTACTCCAACCCCCTCCTTGCTACCAAAAGCCTGGCCTGCCTCTTCTCCCAGAGCCCCCACTCCCTCTACTCTGGAGCTGGCTCCAGTCACATATCATGAAGTTCTAAATCTACTCAAAACTGTTCCGGCTAGTGGTAGCCCAGGCCCTGATGGTATTCATCCTGGGATTATTAGGCTGTTTGCTGCCTGGCTTGCAGCGCCCATAACCAGGCTTTTCAACCTCTCTATCAGCACTGCCTCTGTCCCCTCGGTCTGGAAAATGGCTAGAACTATACCTATTTTTAAGAAAGGAGATGATAAACAACTGTCCACCTACTGCCCCATCTCACTTCTCCCCAAGCTCAGCAAGCTACTTGAGAAACTAGTCCATCAACAAGTCTCCGAGTACCTTCTTAAGTTTAGTCTTCAATCCCCTTTTCAACATGGCTTTAGGGCTAGGCACAGCACTACCACTGCACTGACCCAATTTACCAGTGATGTCAAAGGTAATATGGATAAGGACCTACTCACAGGAGCAGTGTTCATTGACCTTTCTAAAGCGTTCGATATGGTCCACCACCTGCTTATACTGACTAAGCTACAAGCCTTAGGAGCCTTTGACTCTACCCTATCCTGGTTCGGTAGTTACCTTGAAAACCGCTCTCAGGTTGTTGCCTTCTGTAAGACTCTCTCCTCCCCTCCCCATTCCTATCACTCGCGATGTACCGCAGGGTTCTATACATGGTCCTCTACTCTTTTCCCTCTTCCTTAATGATATTTCCAGTCCTTCTCTTCACAGTAGCATACTAATGTACGCTGATGACTTTGTGCTTTATTATTCTTCCAAGTCTATTGCCGGCATAAACCTCAACCCTTCACATGACTTTCAATCCCTTCATTTCTTGCTCCCAGATAACCATCAAATCCTAAACATAGGTAAGACCCAGGCCATGCTTTTTGGATCCTCTAAAGAAGTGCCCTCTGAGTCTCCTAAGCTCCTTGTCCACTGCCATGATGGTACTACTGTCACTAACACCTCTACTTTCAAATACCTTGGGGTTACGCTTGACCCAGCTCTTGATTTTTCGGAGCATGTCAATGAGGTTTGTCGATCTGTCAATGCTAAAACTGGCACAGCCTATCGAGTGCGCCACTCACTCACTCACTCCAACAGCCAGGCTATCAGTAGCTAGAGGTGTACTACTCCCTTAACTGCTTTATGCCCTCCTGGTTCATTATCTTGCCAATGCCAGTGTGCTCTATAAGTGGGACACTTCCTATAATAATATCTGTAAGTCTGCCTAATCAGCTCCTTGCCTAACTCATCACTGCCTACTCTACTCTGCTTAAACTGGTTGTCTCCCAAAGACCTCCGGACATATACCTTTGGGTGTTTTGTTGACTCCCTTACTAGACCACCTCGTCCAGCCTCTCCGGCTGACTTACTTACCCCGGTCTCTCACTCCCGCTCCCTTAGGTCCTCTTCCATCCCAATGCTCTCAGTATGGCCCAGTGCTACCAAAATGGGAGAACAGGCATTCTCCTATTTTGCTCCTAAGTTCTGGAACTCGCTCCCCCCTCAGGTTAAAAATTCCACCTCCCACCTTTCTTTTAAGCGTTCTCTGTTCTCTAACCACTATGCCCTAGGTAACTGTAATTACACATAAGTGGGAGTTGCCACTTAAGTCTCCATGCTATGCAGCTATCATTGTATAACTTACTTTATTGCATCTTATTTATGTGTTTCCATTTTCCACTAAGCTTGGCTAAAGACTGAGAAGAGCGTGCTCCTCCCCTAGCCAATCTCACTTCTTATTTTTTACTTTATTGTCTACCATCATTCTGTGCTTGTATAATTGTCTGCATGCCCAAAAATCCTCTGATGTATCACAACCTGTGCTGTAATGATTGTACCTATGTTGTTGTTGAATTGTACTATTGTTCATATCTGTATTCTCAATTTTGTACTCTCCCAAGTCGTGCCTGAAAATAGGCAGGATTGTTACCTAGCGCACTTACCCGGTTACCAAAAGCTAATAAATAAATAAACAAAATGAAGCCTGCCTACAGGGACTTGGTGGAGCCAAAACTTGTAAGAATTGTAGTTTTGGGCTTTTGTTGCCTAAAATAACCTGGAGGGGGAGCCCTTGTTGTGACTGACAGACAGATCAGCCAACCGAACCTTTTGGATCTTGGGAAAGTTCCACACTGCTTGCAGTTTCAGTTAGATCGGAGTTGGGAAGTGAAGAAGTAACAGCTCAAGATAGTTTGAGCAGCAATCCATAGTGGATTTGCGTGCGAGAACTGTGGAAAGGTCTGAGTTTGGCCTGCATGCCTGCCTGCTGTTCCTGAGAGGGAACTTGTGCTTTTTTCAGACTGAATCCAAATTTGGAGAGCGAATTAAGCCACTGAACTGTGACCAGGCTTTAACCTGAAAAAGACGGAAGATTTGCTGAATGCGATCAGCCTGTCAGGACTTCTAGCTACCTCTGAACTCCCGGATTGTGCAGAGACTCAGTAATTGCGACCGTAGAGCCATTCGTCTGGTACAGTGGAATTTCCTTCCATGTAAATGTGCTGTGTGCTTATAGTGGGTCATGATTTAGTTCCCCACTATGTGCCTGAACTGTGTTTTGCTTGCTGGAGGCTGTATCCAGCTCCACGGACTGAATCCATATCCATTTCCATTTGCCTGGGCCCTGCTACACTGGCCCAGCCAGAATACTTGCTACGCAGAGAAAGTCACCAGCCTGGGGATCGGCCTCCTGCTCAACGCCTTGAACAGGAATGATGCCTCGGTGATTCGTGTGGGCCCTGCTTCTCTGGGCACTCCAGCTCAACAGCCTGCAGTCTTGATTTCATCCTGCCTATGTCCAGTATTGGGAATCATGAGTAAACATCAGGGTAGTTCCCTGCAACAACAGCGAAATCTAAAAGTGTTGTCATCTGATTGTCGTGTTGCCTTTTCTTTCATGAACTGAGCCCTCCGCCCGGATTACAAATAGTGTGTGTTGTGCATGTTGCTTTTCCATCACAGGCCCCTCAAACCAGGTGAACATTCCTACATGGCCCACTGTTTTCCTACCTGTTACCAAGAGTGTGGACTGTGTAGGGACTCTGAACTGCATGCATAACTGTCTGATTAATATAGCTTTTAAGCAAATCAACCTGATTACGCCCCTCCCTTGTTCAAGTCCCTTGAATAAATCAGATTTAACTTTGTTTGCATTTAACCTGACTGTGGTTCCAGTTTGTGCCAAGAGTATTGTAGTGTTGTTATTTGCTGTGCTTAACCTTGCTTTACAGGGGGTCCACCAGGGTCAAGCTAGAGGAACCAGCGCTGGTGGTAAGTGCAAACAGTGTGGGTAATTGCCTGGTGAATAAGGGTCATTGTGAAAGTTATTATATTCCTTTGATGTGGAAAACAGCCCAAGTGTTTCCCCTCCTAAAATCAGGGGATCCCATGGACCTCAACAATTACAGGCCCATATCCATTCTTCCAGTGCTATGCAAGATGCTAGAGAAATTAGTGAGCATCCAATTAAGAGATTACCTTGAAGTTAATAATCTCTTAAATCCAGCTCAATCTGGATTTAGGGCCAGACACAGCACTATCTCTGCACTGGCGAAAGTCACAAATGACTGGCAAACTGAACTAGACAAAAAGAACAGTGTCTGTGCTGTATTCCTTGATCTAAGCAAAGCATTCGACACCGTGGACCATGAGCTGCTACTCTCTTCATTGCACTCCATAGGCTTAGACCCACCCTCTCTTAAGTGGTTCAGGTGTTACCTTACTGCTAGGTCGCAGCAGGTGAAAGCTGAAGGTGACCTATCCTCACTAAAACCACTTCTAAGAGGAGTTCCACAAGGATCTATCCTGGGCCCTATCCTTTTTGCCATTTACATTAACAACATTGACTCAAACCTCACCAAAGCCAATGTTCACCTCTTTGCAGATGACACTGTTTTGTATGTCAGTAATCCATCGCCTGCAATGGCCTGTGAAATGTTACAAGCAGAATTCTCCCTTTTGCAACACCAACTACTTGAGAAAAAGCTCCTCTTAAATGCAAAGAAAACAAAAGCTATGTTCTTCTCCACTAATACCTAAACTAACACCTCCTCACTAAGCAATCTTCCCCAGTTATCCACCATCCTTGGAGAAAGCCTGGACTATGTAGATAAATTCAAATACTTAGGGGTATGGATTGACAGCAGGCTTGACTACACATATTATATTGAAGAACTTCTGAAAAAACTTCGCCAGAGGCTCGGCCTATTCTTTAGAATTAAACATTTTCTAACCAGAGACTCAAGGCTGAGACTAATCCAGGCCTCATTTCTTTCACTTATCGACTATGCAGACTTTCTTTATGGTCACTGTCCTATTTCCTATTTAAGCAAATTGGATACCTTGTATCACAGAGCACTAAGGTTTATTACAGATCTTCCATTCAACACTCATCACTGCTCTCTCTATGCTGCAGTTGGTTGGGCATCCCTACACCTCAGAAGGAACAGAAATGCTGCACTATGGATATTTAAAGCTTTGTCTAATAAACTTCCAACCTATATTTTAGACTGCTTTACACTGGTCACAGCTAGGTCCTATACCCTAAGAAGCAACAACTTCATCACGCTTAAGTTACCCAAAGCCTACACCTGGTATGGGACGCCTGCAATCAGCTACTCTCTAGCAATGGCATGGAATTCTCTTCAGAAGACCCTAAAGTTGACCAAGTTTATACCTCTAGCATCCTTTAAAAAGCTCTGCATAAGTCTCTTCCCAGAGAAATGCAACTGCTACCACAAGGCCTAGTCCAGTCACATTCACAACACTCCCCCTTTCAGTCAGCAATTATTATTGGCAGCTCTCCCATAAATTATCCCCTTAGTTTTTCCCTCCCATGCAGCCCCCTTATTTGGTAACTCAGCCCATCATACCTTTTTTCACAGTTTTGCTTCCCTTGACTAAGATCTCCACATCAACTCCTGGCACTTACCTCAACCCCAATTACTCCCCCATACCTCCTACTACTAGTAGCCATAGCCCCTATCTGAGTCTCCCACCAGCCCCTCCATGACGTCCGTCAGAGGCTGTTTATCACCACTTTTTGCAGTCATTCAATCATTATATCTGTTTGTCTGCTTTAGTTTGCCCTGGAGCCTGTAATACCGAGTACCCTATGTTGCGTGCTTGCTTTGGCTCCTCTATTGGGACTTGTTCATACTGGATTCTTCTAGGGTATTTTTATTGTATCCTTCCTTGTCCTGTTAGGTGTTATCAACCTCTATCCTTGGATTGTATATATGTTTATATTACTTTATCTGTTTAAATACAAGTGTTTTGTATATATCTGCTACTGTACCATCAATTTGATCCTTGACCTTATCAGGTCCATCTTGTAAATGAGCTTTGCTCAATGATGTCCGCCTGAATAAATAAAGATTTTGCTTGATTGATTGAAAGTAATTATTGTATATTGTTCAGGCCACTAGAAAGGAAAGGGGGGGGGTTACAGTGTCTCGGAGGCTATGCCCAGGTTAGCTTGACCACTAACAACCCTGACCTCCGGGTGGAAGCACCCATTTCATTACCCAGGCTCCTTAACCTGCTACTAGCCAAGCAGGAGGGGTAGTAGCCCTTGGGATAGTGCCACCTAGGGGTTACACAGAGTTAGAGTGAGGTGGGAAAGGGCGAAAGAGCAGGGGTCATGTTAATTGACTGATTCCGATCTGATTTTCGGATTTAGAAATTTAGGAACTTCCAAATCATAATCGAATGGGATTTGAAATCCTACATCCTAAACTCCTCTGTAAAAATAGGTTTCAGGATTCACTTTAGGAAGTAGTCAGACTGCAGTTCTAAAAATCCTAAATCGGACACTCAGGTCAGAATCCGATGAATACGATTCAGTTCAGCACATTCTGAGCAACACTACTTTCACCTGAATTTTAATTTCCTTACTTTGTGCTCTTTGTATTTCAAATCAACCCTAATACAGTATCTACACTAACGTTGTTTTCCATTTAGTTACTTTTTGGAAAACATATATAACTAATATATTTACCTTCAACCCTCTTACGCCCCATGACAAACACTGCATAGTGACACTGAGACAATCCTATCTCTTTAATATTAAAAAAATATATATATTTGTTTTTTAACAAGAAAACACTTGAAGAATCCTTCTTGCACCCTATGCTGTCATCCAGACAAGTTTCCAACTTAATTACCAACAGATTTTCTGGTTTTTAGTGCACAATTGTTTTCTGTTCTTCCACTTTTGTTACCGCAAAGCATGACGATGTGGGTTTGGAGCCACAAAAGCAGGTTCACAACTTACGAAAGAATGATCTGTTTTTGTGAGATGCAACAGCATAATTTATTAATATTTTAAAAACTATTGATTTTATTGACCAAAAAGAAAGCAGTTGAAGAATTAACCTTTCGCCCTACATCATCTCCTACATAAGTTTCAACCTTAAGTTCCAACACATTTTCTAGTTTTGATACACAAAGGTTCTTCTTGTTTTTACCAACTTTGTGACTGCTAATACTCACATGTTCATGTAATGTTGTGTACGTCCTGGTCTGCAATAAAATTTGGAGTTTTTATCCACAAGACGCTTTGACTGTGCTGTGCGGGTGCTCGTATTTAGTTTCTTCTAATACTCACAAAACCTTGAATCTTATCTCAAGAAAATGAGTTTTTACTTATGAAAGTTGTAAATTTCAACTTTTTGAAAATCCAGTTATGAAAAATATGTGAATACAATTAACTGCACATGTGAGAAAAAGGCATTTTATTTTCTTTATAATTTAAAATCTATATATTTTTCTGTAAAGCCACCTGTCAGCCAATCATTCATGGATCAAACTCTAACAAACCTGAAAGTTTCATGTTTAAACTCAGATCTGTTTTTTTTGCTATCAATAAAGAAAAAAAAAGTCATAAAAACCATTTTTTATGTACTGTCAATCTTCTAGAACTTTTAAACTGCTAAGTCAATAATTACCAAATGTAGAGGATCCCAAGATCCTGGCACCGAATATGCACAACAAATTTCAGGCTATTCCATCTAGGCATGGCCATTTTATTAAGGTACAAAATGAACTTAGAAGTGTCTACTCAACCCCAATATAGGGGCATGGTTAATAGTGATACATATCGATATAGAGACAAAGAAAAAACATTTGTAAAACACCAGTGGAGATAAGAAGAATATAGAGAATAATGTATGTGTAACCATACACAGCAAGGCTGTGTTTTCATCGAGGGGTTGCGATGACAGCATATGAACCTTGAGAGCGAAGCTCAAGAGGTCCATGCTGTCATCTCAACCCTGGGGTGGAAACACATGCCGAGTTGTGTGGTTGCTCATATTTTATTTAATATAGTATATTTTTTTTACACCACAGTGACTGATCCACGCCGAAGTGAAAACAAAAAATCTTGCAATTTCTTTGTCCTGTTCAATTATCAAAATAAAATTTACAGACTTTTGAAAGTTAAAAGGTACAACTTTGGGCACTGGGTGGTTAGTAAGTAGCTAGGTGTGGAATAAATGAGAAATTTAAAATTCTATGACCTTTGAACTGTGCAGAACAATCGTTCAGAATGTGAACACCACCACTTTGGAATGCGCACAATGGCTTAGAATGTGCACAGCAAGGATTTTGAGCAGTCTGATTTTTTATACAGAACAAAGGCTAACCATATACTATAACAAGATAAAAAACAGTTACATAAGCACTTACCGTAACAGTAGATCTTCGAGAAGATCTCAGTCATCAAGTAACACAGTAGGAACCTTTGCCGTCCGTGAAAGGGAATCCACATGGATAATTTTCAGCAGTACAGCTGGGGTCGCCCACGCCATCCACGTCTGTCAATGTCACCAACCCTATAAAGGCATGAGCAGCCCCCTTCCCTCCTCAGTTCTTTCCCCCGGGGAATAAGGGAGCTAGGCTCTTTGCATTATAGATCGGGGAGAGAGAGAGAGGTGCCCAGACCTAAATGAAAGGCTGAATACACCAGACAGCTAGTTCCTAGACAGGAGTCCCAAGAAGGGGGGTAGTGGGAGGGAAAGCATACCTGATGACTGAGATCCCCTCAAAGATTTACTGTTACAGTAAGTTCTTACATAACTGTTCTATCTTCTTTGGGGGTATCTCAGTCATCAGGGGACACTGTAGCAATGAGTCCCAAGCAGTTACACGTGCAAAACATACAATCTGGGAAAAGGGCACGCCATAAACTTAAGACAGGAGTCCCTGTAATACAGCCCTGCCAAATCCTGCACGGGCTCTTGAGGCAATGTCCAGACTGTATTGCTCGGTGAAAGTATGGACTGTACTCCAGGTAGTAGCCACACAAATGTCAGTGGCTGAGATGCCACAGAAACAAGCCATGGAGATAGCTATTCCTCAGGTGGAATGAGCTTTGACAGCACTAGGCAATTCTTTGCCATTCATGTTGTAACAGAACACTATGCAATTAGCCAACCATTTGGATAAACATTGCTTAGAAACTGAAGAGCCCTCTCTAACTAGGGTGAAAGAAACAAACAACTGCTTTGACTTTCTAGACTCCATGGTCCTAAGCAGGTAGTACTTCAGAGTTTTGTGCACATCTAATGTATGGAGTAGTGCTTTCCCTGTATTGGCATGCTCAGGAAAATAAACAGGAAGGTGGATAGACTGATTGAGTGTAAACTCAGAAACCACCTTAGGGAGAAATTTAGGACTTGTGCGCAAAGACACCCTGTCTGTGTGAAGAATCAGATAAGGCTCCTTGCACCAGAGGGCCTGAAGCGCTGAAATTCTTCAAGCAGAAATAATTGCAACTAAAAACCAACGCTTTCCAAGACAGAAAGAACAAATCGCAAGTCATCATGGGATCAAAAGGAGACAGGGTCAGTTTTTCCAAAACAAAATTCAAGTCCAAAACTGGGACAGAACAGATTGGGAGTTTTAAATGCAGGATGCCCCTTAGAAAAGTACGGGAGACATCCAGCTGAGCAATCGTGTGGTCATCCACAGGCTCATGAGATGCAGAAATAGCCAAAAGGTGGACCTTGAGGGAAGAGTACTGGAGACCTGAGTTGGAGGGTGAGATCAGGTAGTCCAGGACATGGTTCACCGATCAGGTGAAAGGGCCTAAGTTATGTTTGGCAGCCCAGACGGCAAACTGTTTCCACTTCGTGGCATACATGGCACTAGTGGAAGGCTTTCCGGCAGCCACTAGACTGTCCGTCACTCTGTTAGAGACCCAGAACCTGGCGATGGCAATGTCCTCAGAAGTCAGGCATGCAGATGGAGGGATCTGAGATTGGGATGAACCAGGGTCTCCTGAGCCTGGGTCAGCAGATTACTGCAAAGAGGAAGAGGGACTGGAGGTTCCTCTGCCATCTGCTGAAGCAGAAGGAACCAAATCTGTCGAGGCCAGAGCAAAGCTACTAGGATCATGCTGGCCCCTTCCATCTGCAATTTGACTAGTACCCTCTGGATCAGAGCAAACAGTGGGAATGCATAAAGAAACTTCCTGCTCCAAGAGAGAGACAATGCATCTCACCAGAAAACTCCAGGCCCTGGATCTAGAGAGCAGAAATTGGGCAGTTTTGCATTGAGTGGGGACACAAAAAGGTCCAAATCCAGATGACCCCATCTGTCGAACAAGTCTTCTGCAATGGATAAGAGAAGCTCCCATTCATGCATACTGGACTGAGACCTGCTGAGACTGCCTGCCAGACTATTTAACATGCCTGGCACGTGGACTGCAGAGAGTGTCAGACCGTGATCTAATGCCCAGTACCACACTCTCATGGCCTCCCTGCAAAAGGGTACAAATGAGTCCGCCCCATCTTGTTGATGTAGTATACTATGCTTAGATTGTCCGACTGCACCCGCAGTTGACCTGGAGTGAGGTGTTCCTGAAAAGCCTGTATGTCTCATCTCCGGGACACTGATATGCAGCGAGGCTTCCCACTGGGACCAAGAGGCCTAGGGTTGGAAGGGACCCAGGTGAGCTCCCCAGCCCAGATCTGAGGCATGTGTGGTTAGGATCTGATGTGTGGAGGAGATCTGGAATGGGACGCCTCGAAGCAGATTCAAGGGGTCCATCCACCACTACTGTACTTTACGTACTGGGGAAGAGACCAGGACTGGTTGGTCTAACTCATTCATGCGCTGGTCCCACTGTACCCAGAGGGTCCTCTGGTGTATACACATTTGGAATCTGGCCAGTGAAACAGTGGTATGGCAGCTGCCATAAGGCCCTACAATCTGAGGTATATCCTGGCAGGAATGTACCAACTCTGGGCGAGTTTCTGAGCTTGAGCTATGAGGCACTCCACCCTGTTTTGGGGCAGGAAGGCCTTCCCCTGCGCCGAGTCCAGAACCGCCTCTGTATACTACAACCTTTGGGATGGTGTCAGAACAAACTTGGGCAGATTGACAGTGATGCCCAGGGAGTGAAAAGTTAGAGAGTTCTCTCCAGAGTTAGCAGAAGCTGCTCCCTGGATGGGGCCTTCAGAAGCCAATCATCCAGATAAGGGAAGACATATAGTCCCTCCCTTCTGAGAACTGTTGCGAGCACTGCTAAGCACTTGGTAAAGACCTGTGGTGCAGAGAACAAGCCAAAGGGCAGCACTTTGAACTGATAATGCTTGCAGTGAAAGGTGAAATGGAGAAACTTCCTGTAAGGAGGAAAGACCGAGATGTGCAGGTAAGCATCCTGCATGTCCAGTGAACAGAGCCAGTCCCCTGTCTTGAGAAGGAGCATCAGGCCTGGTAAAGTTACCATCTGGAACTTTTTGTACTGGACATACAGACTCAGGTTCTTTAAATCCAGAACAGGCCTCAGATCTCCAGTCTTTTTGGGGACCAGGAAAAACCTGGAATAAAACCCCTTGTTTCTCTGATGCCTGGACACTGGCTCAATGGCTTGCTTGCACAGAAGGGACTGCACTTCCTCATGGAGCTCTTGTCCAGGTTAGTTTCTGTGCTCCAGTGATACAGAGCTGTTGGGTGCAGACCAGAGGTGGCTGGCCCCTAAAAATACTTAGTCCCAAAATAGAATGCACTCCAAGCTAATAAAGGAAGATGGATGGACAATGTTAGTCAATTTTAACTTATTTACTTAATACAAAGCAATAACGGCCAAAGCCAGAGAACACAAACAGGATATTTTCTCACAGAGAACAGACAGGTGAGCTGGGGGATAACAAGAGGGTGGAGGTGGGGCTTCTGGAGGCTACTTGATGAGCTCCAAGGTGTGACCCTTTTCTATGATTTGCAGAATCCATGCATCTGAAGTTATGGTTCTCCACTGATTCAGATGGAGGGAGAACCGACCTCCGACCAATGCCTCCTGATCTGGGACCAGAGGAGGGGGATCCAGCAAGGAGTCAAGCAGAAGTGGAGCCAGTTGCAGGGGCTGGTCCCTCACTTTTGAGGTGCTTGGCTGCCACTCCAGCACTGGAAGGGGTGGGTAAGGGAGCCTGAGGTCTGTGCTTTCCTTAAGGATGGGGAGCTGATCCAGGCCTGTTGTTCGTTTTATGAAAAGGAGGCCATCCTCTACCCTTTGGTTGAGAATGGTAGATGGAGTGGACAGACTTGAGGGCCCTGCCCGAAGCTTGCAGATCATTTGTGATGTCCTGGACATCAGGACCAATCAGCTTGGTGCTACTGAAGGGGGCATTAAGCACTTTTTGCTGCACATCAGCCACAAACCCAGAAACTCTGAGCTAGGAGTGTCTGCATAAGCAGATGCCCATGGCTTCATTCAGGGCTCTGAGGAGATGTTTACTAACATCCTCAGCAGCTTGGAGGCACTGAAGTAGCTCCTGCTTTTGAGTGCCCTTCGCAAGGGCCTGGGTGGCAGTCTTGCCCTTCTTCCCCAATTGGCTGCTGGTATTTTACCATGTGTGACAGATAGTTTGCAATCCTCAAACCTAGAGTAGAGGAGGTGTAAACCCTTTTTACCCCAGAGGTCAATTCTATGAGATTCCTCTTCTGGGGGAAGGGAACTAAGGTGCTTAGGCTCCTTAGACCTGTCATGAGCTGCCTTGATGACCAATGAGCCCATCTTGGGCTGGGCAACATAGCAGGAAAGACTCTGGGAGGTGTGATAAAGTTTGTCCACCCTGTGGGGCATAGCTGGCAGCATATCTGATCTGTGCCAGGCTGCTGTAGCTGCATTCATCAAGACTGGTAGCATGGGAGGAATGATCTTTGTGAGAGATTCTGGAATCTCCAGAAAAATCCACCAGTTTTTTTCTAGTGGCATCCTCTTCCTCAGTGTGGAAGCTCATGGCTGAGGACAACTGCCTTATCACATTGAAAAATGTGGGGTCCTCAGAAGGAGACCTGGGGGTATGTTTCACCGAGTCCTCACTCACAGATTAGGCTGTAGATCTGCCAGAAAGCAGGATATTTTCATCTTCTTCTTCTTCCTCCTCCTCCTCATCTTCATGAAGAATGAGGTCTGGGTGGTACTCCTCCTCAAAGTCAATCTCTTCAGCTTCTGGGTCTGGCATTGGGTGCGCTGCCGACGGCTCCTAGGGCCAGTAAGAAGGCTAGACAATGAAGCTACCATCAGCAGCATCGACGAGAGGCCTAAGTGCCTGGACAATCACCGAAGTGAGTTTTTTTAGGATCTCATTCAAGTTGACGGTGTTGGTCGATGGAGAGGAGGTCGACAGCACTTGTGTCGATGATCCTCTTGTTAAGCCCTCTGAACACTGTTGCCCTGGAAGGAGAGGGGGTAAGCCTCAATGTGAAAGTCATAATGATGGCCGGCTACCTGGGGAATAGGGTGGAGGTGCTGTTGGTATGTGTCTGGTGGAAACAGAAATCTGGACAGCAAATTTCTTCACTGGTGTAGCCACAACTGATGATGACCCCCCTCAGGAGAAGGAGAGACTGACAGGGAATGAGATCAGTGCCGGGGACAGTCGTGATCTCAGTCTTTTTTGTGACTTTTCCCAACAGACTTGTCTTGGGCCTTGGAGGCCTGGGAGCTCTAAGAGACTAGGACCCCAGAGGACTCCTGCCCAGAACTGGCTACCTGTTGATCCATCAGAAAATTTTTGAGAGCCTTTCTGCATTGCCTGAGTGTCGTTTGGTTAAACTTCTGGCAGAGCTCACAATCAGAAACTTTGTGGTCAGGCCAAAGACAGCAGACAGAGAGAGAGAGAGAGTTTGTCTATGGAGGCAATCTTCTTTCCACAGCGGCAGTGATGGAAGAGAGAAGATGAAGCATTAACTCTCGACGTAAACAAGATGAAGGAATCTCTTTGAGAAAAGAGATTCTAAAATTTAAAGTTAGAAAAGTCATAGGCGAAAAAAGACACGAATACTGTGATGGAGCCTCTGCGGAGACCCATGCGAGGGAGTCAACGGCAGGAAAGAACTGAGGAGAGAGCAGGGCTGTTCATGCCTTTTTAGGGTTGGTGTGTCGATGGATGTCGATGGTGTGGGCAGCCCCAGTTGTACTGTTGAAAATGATCTGTGTGGATTCCTCTTCTTCGACAGCGAAGGTTCCTATGGTGTTACCTGAAGACTGAGATATTGAGATACGCCCTCACTATATGAATTTGTCAATTCATATAATACATGTGCCTGAAATAGCAGAGTGTGGCAGACACCTGTTTGTCAGTCTGAGAGGAAAATAATTGTTCTTACATGGACCTATGTATTGAGGCTACATCAAAGACAAACTACTTGTATGAATTAACAAACTTTAGATTTATTTTATATCCACTAAATAAACAACCTAGTGTTATATAGCTAGAAAAAAAAACAGAGTTTTGATGGGACAGAACTGACAACTGTGATACAGACAAACTGATTTCTCAAATGCATACCACTTCAGTTCAGCACTGAAACTCAAATGATCAGCTTTCTGGAAGAACAAAATGACAGATGTTCAGCTAATTCATCTGAACACATACCAGAGACTAAGTTAGTAAAAACCCCGGACAGAAAACAATTAACTCTACAGACTGCTTTAATTAGGAAGTTTACAGCTCTTCAGTCAAGCAGGGGCTTGCACTGCTTAAGCAGTAGCTTACTCCAATAAGATGTCATCACTCTCCAAGGCTCAGTCAGAGAGCCAGAAATACCCTGTTTCCAATTAGTGCAGAATAAGTCAACAAATGCTGATCTAAAGAGAACCACAAAACCAAATAACATGACATTTTCAGGAAACACTACTCATGACACAGGGGCTTGAATTCAGGCTTTTTTTTTAACAATGTATAAAATGATTGCAATTGATCTTTAAGCTTCATTTTTGTACCTATACATCATGTTTATTTGCCCTGACTATATTCCACTGGAATTGATGAAGTAACTGCTATTGTATCTTACTATATTGTCTGACTCTGATGTGAACCAATCAGAGTTCAGCTTTCACGCTGATAGCAGTGACAGTAACATGTTGGAAAGCAGGGGATGTGTGGAACAGAAACTTGAATGGTTATGTATGTTTCAGGAGAGACAGAAAGGAAAACAAATGTGGAGGGGGTAGCATTATTGATAAAGAATGACATAATATGTCATGACATTCCAGACAAAATTAAAAAAGTCAGGATACTAAAGCAGAGTCTGTTTGGCTCAAAATAGAACCTTCAGCACTCATATCATTCACTGTAATCTTCATATACAGACCACATTATCACTAGTAAATACAAATATAAATGAAATTTAAAAAACAATCGATCTAGGGTTAAGTTCTCATTATGGGTGATGTAAATTATGCTAATATTGATGGGTAAATGGTGCGAACACTAGTGGAAAGTAAGAAACAGATTTTTAGGAATTATCTAGTGGAAAGCAAGAAACAGATTTTTAAGAATTATCACTTGACAATAATCTGACACAACTTGATAACACCGCAACTAGAGGTCAAAATATACTGGACATCATTTTGTCATCACCTGCATTATCTACAAACAACTGTAAAGTTAACGAATGTTTATTTAACAGTGACCACAACATGACGGCATTTATGATAAATAATAAAATAACTCACAAAACAAAGGGATCCACAGTGGTGGTTTTCAATATATCTGTAGAAGAATTAAATGTTCGGACAGTATGAAATATATTTAAAAAGAAGTTATTAGGACCCAGTCCACTAGCACAGTGGTAGGGTTTCCACATGCAGTGCCAATATCCCGAGTTCGGGATTGGACCCAAGAAGTCAGAGGGCTGGCCGGGGGGAAGAGGACTGAGTGTTCTACGGACTGCTCACCTCCCTCGGGGTGGAGTGAGTGTCTAGTGCATGCTTGACCTCTGGCGGAGGCCAGAGGGAGAAGCCAGTGCTGGAGTCTAAGTTGTGGGGAGGAATGCTGGACATTGGCACTTTGGCACTGTCACGTCACTGCACGCCATGTCTCCCATGTGAGGACAAAGCATCCAAACAAAGCCATCCCCATGAATGATGCCCTGCTCCACCGATCCCACCCTGCCTGCCCGTGGCACTTGGCTGGTGACGGAGTTCAGTGTTCTGTCAGGACTGGCCCAACCCCACGGCTCTGCCCCGGGGGGGGGCCCACCAGGGACCTAGTTCACATTCCACTGGGGGTGCACTTTCTCAGCGGCCCCACCCTGGGAGGCAAGCCCAGGAGAATCACCACCTGAAGTAAGTCTGGGGGCTGTGTGGGGGGACTTGGGGAGTGGGTGCTGAGCCTTCATGGGACTGGTACAAAAAAAAAGTTATTAGATCTAAGAGATACCAATATGTCCCTCATAGAAACAAATATAATGAGAAAGGTAAATTGACATTGTGGCTAAACAGAAAAGTAACAAGGCCAATTAGAGCTAAAGAATAGGCATACAAAAGGTGTTTAAGAACTAATACAGAAATTGCAAGGACAGAATACAAAACTGCAGTCAGAAACTACAAAAAGAAAATAAGACAAGGGAAAAGTAAATCACGAGAAACTGGCCTCAAAAGGAAACAAAAAAGAATTTTTCAAATATATAAATAGCTCTAAAGCAAATAGCATACAAATTGGATTGCTTGACATAGATAATGATAGGGTAAGTAATGAAATAAAAATGTGGAAGCCTTTAACAATTACTTTGCCTCACTCTATGTCAAACCAATGCAAATGTTGAACTTAGAAACAGAGCACAGAAATATTGCACCTGTAATAGAAACAGGGTTTACAGAAACTGAAGTAAGAAAATTGAGAGCATGGAGTAAATCAATCTATAGGTCCTGAGGAAATACATCCAAAACTCTTAAAAATGACAATGAGCAACACAGCAACAGTATTAACAAAAATAATAAATAAATCACTAATGACGGGGGAGGTTCAGCGTTACTGGAGGCACGCTGACATAACACCAATTCATCAAAAGGGCAGAAAACACCTAGTAGAACAGAGTACTGCCCTATCAGTTTGACATCTATCTGCAGTAAACTAATGGACTCCCTCATTAAATACAGTATAGATAAACATCTGGTAACATAACTGGGACACTGCACAACATGGTTTCAGAAAGGGACGTTCATGTACCGCAAACCTCATTAGTCTCTATAAAAAAGGTTAGTAAGGCCCTAGAGGATGGGAAACCAGAAGATGTTGTGTTGCTAGCTTTTAGCCACACTTTTGACATCATCCCCCATAAAGACATATTAAATAATCTAAAAGCATTGAGTCTGGATTGGAAACTAATGAACAGTCATGGATAAGAGACCAGGCACAATCAGTAGTCATTAAGGTAAAGTCATCAAATAAACTTGGCGTGATGAGTGGAGTCCCCCAAGGATCAATACTGGGTCCAATTACATTCCAGTTATATGTACTGTACGATATGGGAAATGACTTAAGACAGCTGGTTTCTAAAGTATGCCGATGACACAAAACTGAGAGATCATGCAACCCCCAACAGTAGTACTGTAGGAGTATGCAAAATGATCTAAGCAAGTTATAATAGTGGGCTGACAAAATGGGTATGCAATTTAATGTCTCGAAATGTATGGTAATACATGTAGGTTTAAATAACTCAAAGCTAGATTACTGTTTAGGACACATTTAAATCAATAGCAAAAATACTGAAAGGGATCTAGGTATAATTATAGATGGGAATTTTATAATGAGACCAGATCACAACAGCATAAGACAGAAAACAAATTGCATGCTGTACAATACAAAGAAAGAAATCACCACCAGAAATATTAATATTTGGCCGGCCCGGTGGTGCTGAGGGCTGAGGTGCTGGATGCCTTACCTCGTGCTACGCCGGTGACCCGTGTTCGGGAATGATCATGGGCCGCCGGTGGTCGGCAGAGGAGGAGAGGGATAGAGAGTCTGAGGGACTGCTCTCCCTCTCCAGGGAAGGGGGACTCCAGTGGTCGGCGCAATGCATGGCCCCTAGCAGAGGCTGGGGGGGGCAGTGAGCCAATACTGTGCAAAGGGGGCTGAGATCAGGCAGACACTGGGAGGAGTGCATGCGGATGCGTGCATGCTCCCTCCACTGGCGTCACTGCACGCCCCTCTCATGTAAGGGAGCAAACATGGAAAAATGGTCCTGCTGGTCATGCAGAGTGAAGCAACCACCTACCGCATGCCCCAACCCTGAATGGCACTCCCTGAATTGGATCTGATTCGAGGTGAATGAGCTTAGGGGGGCTCCTCGCCACCCTGCCACGGGGGGTAATCTATGGGGGAGGAAGGGATGCTGTCTGATTTTGGGGTGTGGGACTGGATGGGTGGCTGGTGATGAGGGCCGACTGGGGGACCTGGGGCAGAAACAGATAAAGAAAAAAAAATGGAAATATTAATATTTGGGGTGAAATATGTAGAACAGGGCATATTCGGATTACTGATCGCAGTTCTGGTCACCACACAAAAATTAAAATTGCGTACTTACAGTAATTCTTGATCTTTCTGTGTATCTTCACCATTCATCACAGTTGGGTACCTGGCTGGAAGTCAGGACCCCGTAGGAGCTTTTTTTTTTTTTTTTTACATAGGCGGAGCCAACGAAGTGACAGCAGCTGCCCTCGAGGCCAATGTACAATGTGGCGCTCACGGGTTGGTTGTCAACTGTTGTCAGCACCGCCCCTTGTCAGTTCTGAGTCACCACAGAGTGAGAAATAAGGGAGGGAGGGGTGGGACAGGAGAGTCCAAGGAACAGATAAAAGGAAAGGATATACAAAATAAAGGAGGAATAAGTGACTGAGAGTACAGAAAGAAGGAGGAAAAGGAAACTAAGGGATTGGGAGGGGCTCCAATCTCTGGGAAAGAGGAGAAGGTAGGAAGAAGGAGAGGGAAAAATATTAGTAGGGGAGAAGACAGTGTCCACCGACCCTGTGGTCTGGACCCCCCAAGTTAGACCCTGAACAAAATCAGACCATCTGTCCAGAAGAGTAGAGTTTAAGAGAAAACCTGGCAAGGCAAGCAAGGTTTATTCACAGGGTTTGAGAACTCCTGGCGGAGGACAACTATCCCAAAGAGATTAGTCACAAGGAAGAAAGATAGGTTGAGGGGGGGTCAGGAGTCGAGTCATGTCATCTCCCCAATCCAAAGGAAAAAGGTGGAAAGAACTTCGGAGAAGAACCTCCCCCAAAATCAAAAGAATTGGGATTATTCCCGAAGGACAGAGGAAGAAGAGAGGGAAAAAGGGGGGCTCCATCTCCACCATCCCACCCCAAAAAGGTGCACGAGGGCTGCAAGAGAATAAAGGAAAAACCCCCTTCACCCCCCCCAAGCTGAAAGCTGAGGTCCACATTGTGTGTCTCCAGTGTTCCCCCATCCCTGGCCAAAGGGAAGGGGAGAGAGAGGGAAGGAGAGAGACACACACAGAGGGAGGAGGGAACCCAGAAACTAAGGCCCCGGGGGATGGTGGGCGGGCTTTTCTGATGAATGGTGAATATACTCAGAAAGATCAAGAATTATGGTAGGTACGTAATTTTCATATCTTATCTGTGTCAATCTTCACCATTCATCACAGTTGGGATAGTACTCAGCCCCCTTGAAGGGGGCCCGATAGGACCCTAAGGGACTAAGCCCCTTAGCCCCCAGTGGGGGATACACTGAAAGGGAGAACCCCTATGGGCCTGACGAGGACCGAGAGTGGTCTGAGTGAGATGGGGACCCCCCAGAGGGGGAAGGAAGGCACCCTGACACCTGCTGTCTCACCCTATGGGAGAAAAGGTGGGTTCTTCAGTAGGCAGAGGAAATCACCCTACGCCAGGCCATGCTGTCCGGCTAATGCAGATCATTGTCCCTATGACTCTGGAAGCTACCTTGTTGGCATCATAGGATGCCCTTGCTTGGTGCCTTGCTGGTTCCAGGCCCTGAGCAGAGAGTGCAATGGCCTATCTGGTCACCTCCGTATCAGGCAGAGAGGTTAGGAGCTGACCTAGCCTCGACCACAAGAACCTGTCATAGGATGCATAGTGGGCCTGATGAGATGCATTGGACAACAAGATCTGTGCCGAGTAGAAAACCTTCCTAACCCAGAAATCAAAATCCGAAGAGTCTGAATCCAGGGGCCGGGCATGGTGAGGGGCGCATAGCCCAGAAGGAGTGTCCAACTGCATCAACCCCGAAAGTGGGTGAGGCATGTGACCTGGAGACTCCGGGTGAGCGCAATACCTCTGGCACAATTCCCTTGGGGCTGGAACATTGGAAAAGGGACACTGCCAGAAATGCAGTGACGCTTCCTGAAAGGGGACAGGCTAGGCGGGAATCACCAGGTTGGCCACATGGAACTCACCTTAAAAGGTGCATGTCAAATGCTCCATATTGCTTTCTGAGCCAGGGGCGATCTGGAGATCCTCCATCATCCTTGCGAGGAAGCACTGATATGAAGAAAGATCAGCCACAGGGGAAATGTGGGTGGATGGTTTCTCCCCCTCCGAGGAGGGGGATGAGGAAGTGGATGAGTCCAGAGATTCAGGGGGTGGCTGCTTGGGAGGAGGGTGGAACACCCTCTCGTCCATAGCGCTGACATATGTTGGAAAATGAGCAGCCGACCCCCTGAACTGCTCCCAGGTCAAAGATCTCTTAGGATTGGCAACACCGGGCAGAGAGTGGGATGGAGACAGAGGAATAGGGGCCAAATTCTTTAAAGAAGAGGAACGTCCTCTGCGCAGGCAAGAGGGCCTAGCAGAGGCTCCCAACTGGGAAGGAGACCCGAAAAACCCAGCAGCCAACATCTGAACAACCCCACTGGAACTGCTAAGACCATGCCCTAAGGAAGAATCCCCCCCCTGTGAGGTGACCGGGACCATGAGAGTCCAGAAGGATGGTCCCTAGCCTCCAAAGAAGAGGTCCCTCTCGAGGAAAGAGAAGGGGAAAAGTGAGGATCTGCACTACGGCTCCTCCCCGAAACTGGGTAGGTCCCAGCGAGAGGCCGCCACACAGAACTCAGGCCCCTCGACCATTTGGACTCCAAAAGAGCCCTCTGCCTCATAACCACCAGCCTAGGCAACTGACAACTCCAAGTGGGCTCCGAGGAGACCACCAAGGGTGCAGCACCCTCCTCTTCCAAGGGTGCACTGGGCTGTCCCAAACGCTGACTGTTCAGGCACTCCAAAGAAGGGGGTGTCCCAGCTGAAGGGACAGACAACCCCCCCTGACTCCAGGCTGCACAGCAGTGGCCACCTAGACCACTGCCAGCTGGTCAGTGCCACTGACCCCAGAATCAGGAGGAGTTGTCCACCACCCTGAGGAAGGCTGAGTGGTGGCCAAAGAGATAACACTGAGGGGTCAGATGACTCAGAGAAGTCTGGGATCCAGTCTGGATGCGACCTGGAATCCTCCTCCTCTGAGGTGGAAACAGAGGTTCAGTGCCAGACCACCCTCTGACCCCTGCCCATCCCAGGGCTGTGAGAGGTGCCAATCCCAGGCCCAGCACCTCAGTTGATGCCGTTCCCCTCCCTGGTGCCGTGACTGGCACCAGAGTCAGAGATGGCACCAACCACAGCGCCGAAGCCAGAGCCTGTGCCGAGGACAGCACCTCCCTCCTCCTCAGTGCCACGAACGGCGCCGGAGCCAGAGACGATGTCGATGATGGTGCCTGACTCCCCCTCAATGCTGAAGCCAGAGATAGCACCGACCATGCCGCTGTACCCCTCCATGGTGCCGCGAATGGCACCAGAGCTGGAGATGGTGGCATCCCCAGTCTCGGCACAGAGAACTGCGCAAAGATCAGAAACAGACCCAGAAACCACAGGTGTACATCCCATGGCGCGGCTCCCATCATCAACACCATGAGTGGTGCCCACAGCAGAAATGGTGCTGAGAGATAGCCCAGTGTCAGCCATGGTGCCACCCAGGGCCCCAATGCCGCAAATGGCTCCAAACCCCAAAACGGTGCCAGCGGACGGCATCAAGGACAGTGGCAGCCCAGACCCGCGGACCCTGGGGCGCGACACTGGAGAAGCTCTAGCCTCTGAGAATGCGATTGCCGGGGAGGTACTTCTCACCAGACTCCTGGAAGAGCCGGACTGGGTCTCCTGCACCATAGAAGAAGCCCCTGTTGTGGCAAGGCTAAGAGAGGTAGAGGCCCCCTCCTCCATGGTCTGTATAGAACTGGCAGGGGACACAGAGGAAAGGTCAAGCATCCGTGCTTTGGCCTTTCGACTGTGCGCCCGTTCCCCAAAAGTCAGTAGCGTGCCCTACTTTAAACATGCACAACTCAATGACACGGTGGTCCATGGAGAAGCAGGCATCGCAGTTATCCATGTCGTGAGACGGGCCAAGGCAGCGGAGACACCGATCATGAAGGTTCGTGATGGAGTAACGGTGGTCACAGGGGCATCAACGCATAGGGGGTCACCCCATCTTAGATTACCTTTTGCCTCCCGAACCAGACATGCTCTACCAGAAAAATTAATAAAAAACAGTACTCGAGATCACTGAATAACAAGCATTTGTCAATGCCGAATGTTTGCTTGCTGGCATTGGCAGTGGTAGTGTAGAAGTTACAGAGCTGTGTAATAGGAATGCCAGTGAAGTACTGAACTGAAGCCAACCCCACCACCACCACCCTGCAGAGAGTGACAGGCATTGGGGGGGTACCTTTGTGTCGTCAGGCATAATGGCCACGCCATTTCACCACACCCCACCCCACCCTGCAGACACTGACAAGTGTCACGGTGTTCCTTGGGTCTTTGGTCTTATGCTACTCCCATTTCATTAGGAAATATGGTGAGATGGGTGCTATATAGGAGAATGGGTGAACTTTGAAATAAGAGTCCAAGGCATACCTCGATGCTCACTGGCTGCAGGGTGTGGAATGGTATGAGCATCACAGGCAAGAATCCCAAGTCACACCCCTGATGCCTGTCATTCTACATAGGGTTGGGCATTATGGTTGGAAACCCTAATACTTCAGGCATTCGTTGGTATTTTCACTCCAAATTTTCAACATGTTTTTTTTGTGACCCCACCTCATGAACAGGGGGAATATCAGTTTGTTAGCCGAAAGCTGCTTATGCACAGTGACTACGGCATTTAGCACCACAGGTGCAAAAACATTCCGAACAGGATGTAAAAAATGACAGCTGTACTGTTCATGGGGAGGTGTAAGAAATGGCAATGTTGCAAATCTGCAGTAAAAATATTTAAAAAAATTGCAAAGTCACGAGTGTACATAGAAACTGTGCAACGCACACCCATAATATGATTAGGTTGGGGATTTTATTTACAGCAGATTGTCAACTCAGGCATTTTGGTGCCTCCGATCATGAACAGTGTCACTGTGATTTTCTTTATCTGTGCCGAACAATGATTTCCCACAGCGACCACGCATCTCTGTGCTGAAAGTGTGAAAACACACTTCAGCCATGTTGTGAAAATGACAGCTGTACTGTTCATAAGGAAGTGTGGAAACATGCCACTGGTGAAAATCTGGACTGAAAATATTACAAAGTCATGAACTTACGAAGGTGCGGGAAACTGCTAATGCTCACTGTAACACAGTCATTTTATGGACTTTTGTCACCAAATTTTCAACATAGCCATTTTAAGACCTCTGTTCATGAACAGTGTAACTGTGATTTTCTTAATCTGTCATAAACATATGCTTTCGCATACCAACAGCACCATTGTGCGCTATATGTGCGAAACACATTTTGGGAGACATATGAAAAATGGCAGCTGTACTATTCATTAGAAGTGTAATAAATGGCAATGTGTAAAATCTGGAGTGAAAATATTAAATTAAGAAACCGCCAGCATGTATAGAACCAAGAATGCACGCTTTGTAAAACAGTCATTTTTAGAATTTTTTCACCAAATTTTCAACATAGCCATTTTAAGACCTCTGCTCATGAACAGTGTCACTGTGATTTTCTTAATGTGCCCCATACATTGATTTTGCACATTGACTGGCGCCACTGTGCTACCATGCGAAACACATTTTGGGCAAGATGTGAAAATGACAGCTGTACTGCTCCATAAGGAGGTGTGGTAAATTCGCAATGTTGAAAATCTGGAGGAAAATATTGAAAATTGATTTATCTTACGGGCGAGGAACTACAATGCACCCTCGAAACAGTCATTTTTAGGAATTTTTCACCAAATTTTCAACATTGCCATTTTAAGATGTCTGCTCATGAACAGTGTCACTGTGATTTTCTTAATTAGTCCATTTATTGATGATTTCGCACACCCATTCTTGTCATTGTGTGCTACATAGGTAGAAACATGTTTTGGGTGAGATGTGAAAAAATGACAGCTATGGTGCTTCATAAGAAGGTGTGGTAAAATGGCAATGTTGAAAATCTGGAGTGAAAATATTGAAAATTTGCGAACTTACGAGCGTGCAAAGGAACTGTACAACGCACGCTCGTAAAACAGTCATTTTTTGGAATTTTTTCACCAAATTTTCAACATAGCCATTTTAAGACCTCAGCTCATGAACGGTGTCACTGTGATTTTCTTAATTTGTCCCGACCTTGATCTCGCACACCGACTGCGCCATTGTGCGCTACATGGGCAGAAACACGTTTTGGGCGAGATGTGAAAAATGACAGCTGTACTACTCATAAGAAGGTGTGGTAAAATGGCAATGTTGAAAATCTGGAGGACAATATTGAAAATTCGCTGATCTCACGAAAGCGCATGAGAACCGCGCATGCACGCCGATAAAACAGTCATTTTTAGGGACTATTTACCACTTCAACATGGTTAGACTTTCTCATGACGATTTCACTGTCATGACATTCATTCGGGCGGGTGATTTCACATTGCGACTGCGAAATCACCCTTCGGGCCCATATAACGCCATGACAGTGACATCATTCATGAGAAGGGGTCCCAAAAACCCCATGTTGAAAATTTGGTGCAAAAATTCCAAAAAATGCCTGAGATATGCAATATGGACCACATTGCCTACCTATTTTATTCCTACTTTCTAAGCCTTTTAGTCTCTTACCCCCCCCACCTGCCAAAATATAAGTTTACCACTTCTCTCTTGCTGCCTTTGCAGGATTTGAACCCTGCACTCTTACTTCCAAAGTCAGCAGTTCCACCACTCAGCTAGCACACCTGTCTATTTTTATTGCAGGATTTCAAAACTCTAAAAACGCACTAACCCTCTGACACAACTAAAGTGTTATCCGAGTGCTTCTGCAGACCTTGAACCCAACTCCCTGCTGCTACAGCCACTGGTCAGGCTCCTTCCTGCTACCCTGGTCAAGACTTGAACTTGGTACCCTGTGCACCTCAGGCACCTGCACTGCCACTACACCATAGCAGCAACTAGGCTCAAAGGTGACCTCTAGCTACTATCTCCCCTCTATCATCCTAGTACCCCCATTCTTTCCTCACTTCAGCTCCCCCACCCTTTCCAACTATGCATGTGCATCCCCTGCTCACCGGCCTATCTCTTCTCCTCCTCCTTCCTTTGCCTTCCACCAACCCCAGTGTCCCTATTAACCCTCGGCCTCACTACTCCAGTGTTCCTACCTACCCTCCTGTCTTCCCCTCCTCCTTTACCACTACTCCTCCCCCTCCCTCCTCCTCCACACATCCCATATGCTCCTCTCCACCTCACCCCCCTTCCAGACATTACCTGTCCTCCCCCCCCAGCTCCCCTGCACTTCTGATCACACAGGCCTTCTGCCTGTGCTCCCTACCCACCCCTGTGCAACAAAACCCCTTCCTCATTCTATCGCTCCCGGCGAACTCTCCATCTGCCTCCTCTAACCAGAGCACTCTCTCCTTCTACTCCTAACAGGAACATACATCACAACCCAGGCCCTGCCCTCCCACCCACCCACCCAGCCCACTGGTCTTCAAGTAGCTCCATGAACATATGCAGCCTGCTGAAGAAATTTGACGCCCTACAGTGCTGGGTTTTGGCTCATCAACCAGACATCATAGCCCTGGTTGAAACCTGGCTGTCCAAATCCACCTCTGACTCATTTGTCTCCCTCCCAGGCTATACCTTATACCGGAGGACCGAGGTAAACGAGGGGAGGCTGTGCAATCTACACCAGGGACACAATACCTGGACACGCACTCCCACCCTGCCCTTATAAATGGGGTCCGGCTCTACCCTCAAACTCACCCCAGACCCTCTAGGAGCCCTCTCTATCTCACCACAGCCTACATTCCCCAAAGAACCAGCACCCGGCCCTGGTATCTTTAACGGACTACCTGGCCACCCTCCACCATAAGACGGAACAAATCCTAGTGGGGGACCTTAATGTAAATTGGCTCAGCACCTCCTCATCCATGATCAGAGACTCATTTGCCGCCCAAGATCTGACACAACTCGTCACCCAGCCCACGAGACTTAACCCTAAGAGAGGTACCAGCACCTTCTGGATGTTATTATATCTAACCGACCCCATAAAATCCAAAACATCCAGGTCCTCCCAGACTCCCTAAGTGACCACTCCCCTATCCTATTTCATTGGGCAGTCCCCAATCCCAAACCCAAAGCCCAGACCACCCTCCTCAGGCGCTCGCCCTGGTGGGCTGAAAAACTTAAAGTACTCCTCACCCAGATAAACTGGTCCCCATTCAGCGGCAAACCGACATTGACACTGCCCTCGCCTTCTCCTCACACCTTCAACATGGCCTGTGATCTTTGCATCCTTCACCAAAATCCAGTCCAAAAACAGAATGCACCCTGGGTTAGCCCGGCCCTTCTACAATTACTAAGAAATCGGGATAACCTCTGGCACCTTGCCACTGAAACAGGTCGTCTGTCTGATAGGCAGGCCTACGATGCAGCCCGGAATAAGTGCTCATGGGCCATCAGGAAAGCCAAGGCAGACCATTACCAGGCCTCCCTTACCTCCTCCTGGGGCTCAGCCCGGACTTTCTGGGATAATATTAAGCAACTTAACGGTAAAGCTTACTCCCCTGCCCCATCCCAGCTCACTAGAAATGGCACTACCACCACCGAGCCTGCCACCATAGCTAACTGGTTCAACACCGCTTTCACTGACCTTAGCTCAGTCCTCCCTAGTAATTTCTTTGACCCTCCCCAACCAACTTCCCCTGTCCTCCAGCACCCCAGCTTCCACCTCGCAAGATTTCCACCCGGAAGCCAGACCCATCCTAATCAAAGCTCTGAATGGCAACAGTCCCGCAGTGACTCACTGACCCCAGCATCCTCAGGCTGGTACTAGATGAAGTCCCTGCCTCACCACAGCCTAATTAACCAGTCACTCTGCCTGGGACAATTTCCCACAGCTTGAAAAACAGCCATTATCACACCAATTCATAAAGGGGCGACAGGTCATGCCAACAACTACCGGGCCAATCTCCATCCCCTCATCTCTAAAGCCCTGAGAAAGTGGTGGCCATTCAAATCACTGATTATCTGGCTAACATAACATCTTATGCCCAGAGCAACATGGCTTCCGTGCTGGTCACAGTACCAGCACTGCCCTTACTGAATTCTCCAACTTTCTACACTCCTCCTTGGATACCAGCTCCCTAGCTGGTGCAGTGTTCATCGACCTCTCAAAGGCTTTCGACACCGTCTCCCATCCACTTCTGCTGAATGCATTCTGCCACACTGGTCTCTCAGCTGGCCCCCTAGCATGGTGCACTAGCTATCTTGACACTCGATCTCAGTGTGTAAAAATTAATAGCACACCTCCGACTACCCGTCCCATTCCTCTCTGGGGTTCCTGCTGCCCATCCTGGGCCCCTTCTTCTCACTCTATCTGAACACCCTGCCCAGTGCATGCCCTGGCAAAATTCTACTGTATGCAGACGACACTGTCCTTTTTGCCACCCACCGCAATCCCATCTCCCTCCAGGACTCCCTACAGCAGTCTTTCAACAGTGCCGAGGCTTGGTTTATCGAGCGCAGACTCGTCATCAATCTTAATAAAACCAAAGCTATGCTCTTTTCCCACCCCCAAAACAAAGCTAGCAACCACCCACTCTATATCCTTCCAAGTACCAATCAGCCACTGGAACAAGTCTGCTCCTACAGATACCTTGGGGTTACCTTCGACTCAGCCCTCACATTTCACAACCACATCGACGCCCTAACATCCGCCACTAACACATGGCTTGTCATCCTCTTCCGCCATAGAACCTGCCTTCCCCCAAATGCTCTCCGGCTCACTGTTACATCATCCGTTCTGTCCCTTGTAGACTATGGTCTACCAGTATATGGTGCTGCAGACACCACTGCACTCAACAAAATTCACTTAAGCCTGAATAAAGCCTGCAGATTGATTACTGGTGCCCCCAGGCTCACACACACCTGTCAGCTGTATGTCGAGGCTAACCTGCTTACCCTGGATGAACGGCTCCAATACCAAACCTGTCTCCTCACAAAAAAAACCCTACTCGGGCTCTCCCCCCCTTGGGTAACGGCATCCATCCACCAGAGCCCTCCCACTGTTGCAACACGGTCTTCCTACAAGACCACTCTAATGGTCCCCAGATCAAGAACCAGCCATTGCCAGAGGTCCTTCTGCTATAGATCCCCAACCTGGTTTAACTCTCTCCCTGCCCCCATCACAAATGCCACCACCATCTCCAAGTTCAAAACCACCCTTCAGAACCACATCATCAGCACTCGTAACTGCTCCTGTCTCTGAAAGTAGCCTCCACCACTGCTTCTCTTGACAACGCCCTCCGGGCGGCTCTCCACCTAGCCATCCCCACCACCACTTCCCTGTACACCATGCCTATGTTTAACCTGGCCAGTGCCAGCTGTTTCAGTGTTTACCTATTAGATTGCTCACTTGATACCAACTTGTGTAACACCTGTTCTCAATTACATGTACCCTGTAACCTAATTGTATTTGTCTGACCACAGTGTGACGTGGTGCCTCTGTTGAACGCCTATTGTTTTGCAAATCTATGCTATGTAATCAAAAACACAATGTATGTCTTTATGTGACGAAGTACCTTAGGAAACGAGCCTCTGGCTCAAAGGTTGTAAACTGATTCTTACAAATAAATAAATAAATAAATAAATAAATAAATAACAGTTGAAAAACCCCTATCTAGTCCATTACACAGCTTACCGGCATCTCCTCAGTTTGCGGTTGGCTTTGAAGAGTGCAGACATGTTCCCGGTCCACGAAGATCGTCGCATAGCCCCGGAGAGTAAGTATGGGGTGAGGGGTGTAGGGAGGCAGGGTGCGCAGTGGGTCGGTGTGGGTTGTGGGGGGCTGGGAGAAGCGCCGTGGGACCGTTTTATTTTGCAGGTTAAAAAAAAAAGCAGTGATGGGATGTTGCCATGCTAGGGTGGGCTCCCAGTGGCACAAGGATGGCTGAGGGGCACGATGGGCATGGGAATTGGGCACCCTGTCGGCCATATGATCAGTTGCCACGCTGGGGTGGGCTCCCAGCTGGCATCTAGTACTCGGGGTGACTACAGTGAGCCGACGGGGATTGGGCACCCCGTCAGCTATTCTATGAGTTGCCATGCTGGGGTGGGCACCCAGCGTGACATGTGGAAGGCTTTGGGGGCGCAGCACAAGCCGACGGGGATTGGGCACCCCGTCGGCTATACGTGTGTGCGCGGGAGGCAGCATGCAGTATGTGTGCGCTTCTGTGTGTGTGTTTGTGTGTGTGTGGTAGGGAAGCTGCGCATGAGCAGGCGATATCTTATCACTGCTCACTGAAACGTAGCTCCCCTTTCAACTGTATGCCACTGCATTTTGGAGCTTGTGACAGACAGCTCCAGCATGCATTGGCTTACAGGGGCCGCGCCTGCCAGCACACTGACTGAATTGGAGGAGGAGGAGGTGACACACCTCCGAAATCTCAGATGATGGCACTATGTTTCTTGCACATGCGTGCAAGCAAACATAAAAACAGAATAAAAGGAACAGTCTTACCAGTCAGCGGCATCGAGTAGAGGCGTGGCAAACAGAACCGATCAATTTTTGACTGCAAGTAGGCCGAATGAATTAGGCTGCAAGCTATGGCACAGTTTCTCTCAAGCTCCTCACAAGGTCCAACCTCTATGGCAGGAGATGAAGAACTGACAAGTGGGGTGGCGCCAACGACAGTTGACGACCAACCCGTGAGTGCCATGTTGTATGTCAGCCTCGAGGGTGGCGCCGTCACTGCATCAGTTCTGCCCATGCAAAAAAAAAAACCTCCCGTGGGGTTCTGACTTCCAGTCAGGTACCGAACTGTGATGAATGGTGAAGACTTACACAGATAAGATCAACAGCTTAATCTGGTTCATGCTCAGCTGACATTCATCTGTATCCCCCTCCCCCGGGTCGTGCCTGAAAATAGGCAGGATTTGTCTAGTGCACTTACCCGGTTAACAAAAACTAAATAAATAAAATAAAGATATAAACTAGAAAAAAATCCAGCACAGATTCACCAAAACAATTTCAGAGATAAGAAATCGTTATATGAGGATAGGTTGTTAACTCTAAACATGTACAGTCTGGACAACAGAAGGAAAAGGGGTGACTTGCTGTTAATGTTTCAAATCATAAAAGATGATAACCTCTTCTAAGGGCATGGATGTGGTTCACTTATCTACACTTTGGCATTTCCATTAGAATAAGGTTATTGATTTTATTCTTTGGTAACTGGGTCAGGCCCACTAGGCACAGGTGCCTGTTTTCAGGGGCAACCCAGGAGCATTAGGGAGGTTAAGTGACTTATTCAGTCACACAGTATGCAAGTGGAGATTGTGGGAATCAAACCCAGGTCTGTCTGCTAGATGTACCAAGCTCATTCATAGCTTATTACTCTAACCTCAAGGCTATACTGCCAGCCTCAGTTATTGGGGATTAATTATTATTAATTATTGGCTGGACATCTTTAAGCTAAGCATCTCCCACCATTCGGGCAGTATATCCCCCAACTGCTCCCCGTGATGTCAGATCTTTCTTTCCACTGGAAGAACAGGTCAGCTCTTTTGTGACTCCTGCCTAGGTTCTCTCTGTTCCAAACTGTTTTCTTTTCTGTTTTTTGTTGCTTTTTCCTCACCACCATGTGTGGTCCTGAGGAGCAGATGGGCAAGAAGAAAAAAATACTCACCGTAATAATGTTGGTTCTTCCAAAGGGATCCCTTACTATGCTTAATAACTGCAGTCATTCCCCTGGAATGAGCCGGCCCAGAGCTTTTAGTATTTTATGTTAATTATAGAACTCAGAATTAAATTTCAGTCTCTGCTGTGTGGTCATGCTAACCCCTGCACGGTAATGTCAGATTCAGTTTTAAAGCTAGGGTGAGCAGGCACCACCAAAACTAGCTAAGTAAATAGCTACCAAAAAATACCAAAAAATAGTCCAAAAATTTGTAAAACTGTTTCAACATGGCAGAACAATTTTAAATGTTATAAAAAATAAAATATCTAGACCACTGAGCAACAATTGTAAAGGCACTGTAACAAGTAATGCTCAAGCAAATAAACAGAACTGATTCTACTGTGAACCTTTTGCCAGGTTCTGGAAGGGGAGGTAGGGATTAGGGATTGTTAAATACAGTGAGGGATCCCTTTGGAAGAAACACAAACACAGACAATGATGGCAGAAAAAGACAGAGGCCCACATATTCAGAGGAGATGTGCTGCCCAAAATGGAGGAGCGTGGTGCATCTCAGCAAATGCTCGAATGCACGATATTCAAAAGGCAGAGATGCATCACACATTTCCGAATGTGCAATCACACAGAAACAATGTATGTGGTACAAAAACAGGGGACGGGTACATAAATATGCTGTACATGTGTATATTCAGCCAAAATGTGTGGTGCATCTGTCACGCATTCCAGAAGTGTGCTGTGCAAAGTCAAGCAGACAAAAGGATGGCCAGCCACTCACAGAAAGGCCACAGAACTGCAGACAGGCCATTCTGAGACAGCCCTTGGAGGTGCACCAGGATGTGCTCCAGGCACCCATACACAGCAGTCATGCCAGGACAGAAATACCCAAAGCCACAGGTGCTGGCACACCATGTGCACTGCCCAGAGTGCCATCCCCCAAACCGCACCCAGGACATAGACATCCAGCTGCCACATGCCAGTGTTATCAGGTGCCCCCCAGCACACCATCGGAGCAGATGGCCACACTGCAGCATATGTGCCAGGGGCCATGGCCTACACCCATGTGGTCTGCAGGGTGCCACACCATGCCAGAGACTGACTTTGGCACACACCCATGGTGGTACACCATAGATGCCGACAGGGGGGACCCACCCACTTGGGTACCTGGTCACCCTCTGCATACTGCCATTCCATGCAGTTCTCACAATGTTCCTCACATACGGTGATGTGTGGGTTACTGTAGGTGACTGTACGCTGCCTACAGAGCTGGTGTTTCACATGCATGTGGTATACCGATTAGACTGTGCCCTCCCCTGTTGCTTGTCCAGGTAGGCCCTTGTGGCCATTGTCCAGATGGGTCCCCTGTACCCCAGTCCGACCCTGTACATGGCTATGGGTAATAGCACTGTACCCAGGCCAATGCAGTCCACCCACTCACACACAAACATTCCATCATAACTGCCTGCTAGGCTGCAGTACCTCATGTTCACCTCTGTGGGATGGTGAGGCAGCCCTGCAAGGCTGTAATTGTGCATGCCTGGGGTATGCAAATGGTCTGAATGCATTCCAGTAATGAGCTGCGAATGTGGGGAATGGGCTTGAAATGTGCAAGATCAGTGTCAGAGGCTCAGTAGGTAGCACACTTGCCTCTGAAGTGGGGAGATCAGAGGGCTGTGGGTTCAGTTCCCACATCTGACACTTGGGTTAAAATCCCAGTACTGACACTGTAGTGCAGCATGAGAGGGGAGCTGCACTTCTGAGGTGCCGTCTTTCGGATGAGATGTTAAACCGAGGTTCCATCTGCCTGGATTGGTGGTAGTTCAGGTGGATGTTAAAGATCCCATGGAACTTATCAAAAAGAGTAGGGGAATTATTTATTGCAATAACCAAAAAAACATCAATACACTGTCACCAGAAAAATATCAACCAAAAATAGTAACATCACTGAAGGACTATTTTAAATAAGACAAACAAAACCAACTGTACAATCACCCTAATCAGATACAGACAATGTTAAATCCAGTAAACATGTTTCCAATATTCATGAAATAAGTGAACCGTCAAATGATGCGATTCAAAGTCCTTTTGAGTCTGCAGAGCTGATTCAATATGGCGTAGAACGACAGAAGGTAAGGTATCAGAATGCTGTAAAGAAAACTAACATCTTGCCTGCCACAAATAAAACTTGATACAAGCAAAGATCACAGTGAGAGTGCTTGGATGATCACAGGGGAAAAAAACCAACGAATAATTCCCAAGAACCAAACATTCATATGAAATATGACATGATGCTCCCCATCCCCATTTAACAAGTAAAGCAAACCAAAATTTGCCTGCATAAGGACAAGTAAGAAAAAAATGAGTCATTGTTTCTTCCATACCTGCACATTCAAAATGAATACAGTTCCTTTCAGGAAGAGCTTTATGCTTCAGATTTCCCTTAACCCCTAGCCTCCCATGGCAACTAAGCCATGTCACATCCCACATCCGGCCAGGAATCCTCCTGTCGGCAAGAACCTTCAAAGCCAAATGTACTTTAGTAGGAAAACATCTGGGAAAATCAACCTGAATAAAAAAATTAGTAGACATTATTCTACTATACAGGCCCTTTCGGGAAAGCCGATGAACCTCGCTTTGAGCAAGAGGCCACTGATGTAGCTTGACAACCACCAAAGGAAGGAATGAGGGTGTTTTATAATTTGATTTAACAATAGGTGCCTGAATAGTCCATCGTAACAAAAAATCTTGAAGCGAAAAAAAAGTCCACGTGTCCCAAGGATGAGATTGATACTGTGCAACCTCTTTAAATGTAGATTTGATAAAAAAAGAAAAATAAAAAACAATTGGGTTAATCATACCAAGGTCACCAGTCTTAATTGGCAGATATGTAAAATCACGCTTAACCATGTTCAGTCGGCTTCCCCACAACATCTGAAAAAAAATACTGTAAAAACGGGTTTCATATTGTCCAGGCAAAGGAAAAACTGAATTAAAATAAAGAAACAGAGGGAGCAAGAATTTTTTGATAATCAAAACACGTTTTTGCTTAGAAAAAGTCCAGGATTTCCATAACTGAACCTTGCTCTCACCCAATTCAATGCACGGTTTCCAGTTAAGATCATCCAAATCACCAGCACCAAAAAAACAACCCAAAATTTTAATAGGGCCCCTAGAAATAGCTATCTGCCCAATCATGGGCCAAAGGGCCCTCCCCTCAAAAATACCAGCACTCTCATCATAGTTCACAGAAGTTCCTGAAATCAAACCAAACTGTGCTAGAACATTCAATGCTAAAAGGCCAGAAGCTGCATTACAAAGCAGAAGGCACATATCATCAGCATAGACAGCTAAAACCTGTGAAGGAATATCAGGAGTAGGTGACAAACCCATAATTTGAGGACGATGAAGTTCCCGAACTAAAGGGTCCAGAACAAAGGTGTACAATAAAGGGCTAAGCGGGCATCCCTGATGCACCCCCCTGCAGAAATCAATCTCTTCCCCCAATATCCTGTTAACAAGAGGAAAGTTTTGGGCACCACTATACAAAAGTTCTACCCAAGCCCTAAGTTTAACTGAAAACCCATACCGCTGAAGAACTTCAAACAAAAACCCATGTGAAACCTTGTCAAAGGCTTTTGCCTGATCCAAAGAAAGTAAATATCCTGAAAGTTTCCCCAGTCGACTAAAGTCACAAATATTTCTCAGTAGGGGCAAATTTTGTTGGCTATGTCTACCTGGGATAGAACAAGTTTGGACTGGATGTATCAATGAAGAAGCAACACGTTGGAGACTATAGTACAAAATGGCTGAAAAAATCCTGTAATCCGTATTTAATAAGCAAATTGGTCTTCAATTCGCAACGTGTTTATTCCCTTTTTTAAATAAAAACATAGTTAAAGCATCTGAAAATCCATGAGGCAGTTTAGAATTTGCAAGAATTTCATTGTACACCTGTGTCAATATAATACTGATATGACATCATCCAAGAAAAATTTGTACAATTCATTTATTAGGCCATCAGGATCAGGTGATATTCTAGACTTAAATGGGTAATTTCTGACCTGATCTCATCTAGGGTTATGGGCATATCCAAAAAAGGGAATCAGTGGATGAGATCGTGGGTGGCTGGAAAGAAAACAATGCTTCCCAGGTACTGGTGGGCTGAAAAGCCCGACCATGTTGAGTCCGTAAAAAAAGCTGAACAATATGTAACATCTCAATATCAGTTGTTTTCAAAATCCCCTTATTATCATAAAGGCCATTCATGAGTTTTTTTTCTAAGGCTTGTTTACAGGCCGAAAAAGGGTCTGAACTGGGTGAAGACTTTAGTCCATAGGACAGGTCTTCATGAATTCGACAAGCCTTCCCATAATAAAAATTTTTCATGAGATTTCGGAGTATGACAAGTTGTTCTTGGATCCAAACATCGGAACAAGAGGGAAGTGACATCAATTCATAAAACTGTGATCAATGTCCTAAGTAAGTAATATAATCTGCTGAATGAGTTTGATGATTATAGTCATGGAAGTCAGTCTAAACTCAAGTTTAGTATCCATCCACCAATCACCCCAGGAATCGTACATCCCGGCTACCGAGCACCACCTATCAAATGTCTGAGACAGAAGAGACTGGAACTGCTCTTGAGTCAGAAAAATCGGATTCATCTTCCATCTCGCAGGAAGAGCAGGAAAATAAGGTGGAATACGAGAAAGTGAAAAACGTACCGTCAATAACATATGATCCGAAAAATCACAAGGGGTCAAATGAAAGGAAAATGGCATCAAATATCGGAAAGCAAAAACAAAATCAATTCTGGTAGCAAAATTGCTACATTTGTATGTAGGCCCTGGGTCCGAATGAAGCACTCTATAAGCATCCGTTAAAGAGGCTTTGAAAATCAATTTAAAAAGAGCATGGGAATCACAATACATCTTACACTGTAACTGATCTTTAAATTTTAAATCCAGGCCACAGTTAAAATCCCACCCCCCAATATAATATGTCTAGGTGAAAAAAGATAATGCTCAATTTCACTAAAAAGATCGATCCTGGCCGATTTAACCTGGGGGACATAAATGTTTATGAGACAGAGGGAAAAGCCCTGGTAGGTGCAATCAAGGAGCAAGGCTCTCCCTGGGACCAGATCAACTAGTCTAGTGACCTGCACAGCAGTATGACAAAATTATATCCCAACCCCATCTGCAGCATCAGGCCCATAGGACCAGAAAGAAGGCCCAGAGTGCCACAATTTCTTAGTGTAATTAATGTCCGACAGGGTAGAAAAACGCGTCTCTTGCAGAAATATAATGTCTGCAGAGAGGGACTTACAATAATGTAGAAGTCCCATATGCTTCCTGGAATTCTTAATACTACATGAATTCAATGAAACTATAGTTAAAAAAGCCAGGGAGCTAGACTAAGATTTGTCCTTTTTATGCTTTCTTCCTGACTTTTTCTGGGACTCCACTAGATCAGGACCTCCCTCATCATCACACTCCATGCCAGACAAGGCCCCGGATTTAACCGTCAAATCAGATTCTAAATCCCCATCTGGATCCTGCAAAACCTGAAATGTATTGTGCGTAGGAGTGGTAGTTGGTACAATTAACATTTTAGCATGAGACCTTGTCACACGTCTCGATGAGGTTTTGAAAACTCAGGAGCTGGGGGGGCGAAATGAGTGAGGTAGGAGCCGTAAGCCCTGAAGCCTCAGGGGGTTGCAGAACATGTGATTCACCAATATCGGAAGACTCATCAGTGGGGTGAGGCATATCTCCACCAGGAGGAGCCAAGGCAGAAGGGCCTAAGCTAGAAAGGTCGGGGTCAGGGGAGACAGTCTCCTCAGTGGTAGGCCTAAAATGGCCCTGGGCTTCTGAAATCAGGGTCTCTTTGTCAAGGCCTCCAGAATTATTTTGGCCAGCATATGGACACTGGTGGTATGCATGCCCCTGGACATCCCAGAGGTTGCAACGAAAAATATTTCGACAAGTACCACTGTCATGATCCAGTTCTCCACACAATGTGCATTTGATTTTATCACATGCGCAACTGAGATGGCGAGGGCTACCACATTTATAACATGCTTTGGGTTGGTCTGAGTAAAAACATACTCCCCTATCCCTGCCCAAAAAGAAACTATTTGGAACGTGCTGGACAAAGTCCCCTACAATGCACAATTTAACCTTAAATTTCCAGCTTCCTGTCCAGATTCCCTTCCCATTAATGACTGGCTCAGGAGGCCCCAACACAGTGCACTTACTCTCTAGCCAGTATAAAATATCCCCCACATTTACCCCCTCATTCCGAAACATGATGTGAACAGTTTTAAACAATGGCTTCGTAATGGGAATAGCCCAGAACAGAGGCCATAAAGGAGTAGTTTTCAAAGATTCGTATTTTTGCCAGAATTCTCCAGGCATGTAAAGGATTTGAAACTAATGTCAAAAGTGTCTTCTCCCCAAATATTTATGAGGGATATATGTCTGAGTCTTGAAAATTCATAGAGTTTTTAAGCAGCTGGAGTACTACAAAGAAACGATCAGGATGTTCCTAAAGACCCCCCACCCTGTACCTGAGGTGTACAGCGTTATGTCTAGGAGCCTGGTCCAAGCGATTATTCCTAAAGAGATCTGAAAAGCGGAGGCCAGTATGAAACCATTCCTGTCAAGGAGAGGAAGGGGGGGAAACATTCGGTGTTTCAATATCAGGCTCCACACCAGCACCCAAATTAGAACTATGCAAAGTCTCACCATTAGTAGCCAAAGTACAGGGATCTAAAGGCTGTTGAGCTGCAGGCTGCACAGTCGCAGGAATCCCAGAAACGTGAGTCTCTTGCGATGTGAAAGAAATCCAGTTTGAATCTGGTATCCAGCGCCCATCCTGACACATCCAACCAGCATCTAGCAGGGCTGATTCTTTACTCCAGTCTCTCGAGGGAAACTAGCCCGCAGACGAAAGTAACTTCCATGTTACAGCATGCAGAGTCTCCAACATGCAAGGCAGCACTATATCCTGAGCCTCAGAAACAATCGAGCCTGCCGCTATCTCGACCGGCTGATCTGTATGCATGCCATCCGCCTGCGTCAGAATTGAGCGGTCAGCCAAAATAGGAGAAGTAGTCAAAGAAACCTCTACAGTCTTCAACTCCGGTGAAACTTCTGCCACCGAAACTCCTGCTACACGGAACACACCGTGCATATCTCTCGGTAGCTCCACAGGCGCATCACTAGAAACGCACTCCACTCAGGACTGATCCATTTCCAACTTCTCGGTAGAGCTCTCCCTGCCAGCAGCAGGTAAGACGTATGTCTCCATCAAGATCCCAGTACAGTCTGCCATTCCATTGAACAGTCAGCAGCTCCCCCTACTGCCAGTAATGCAGTAGTGGAATTTCCCCGGTGTTCTGGCCAAATTTCCCTCATTCACTAAAAATACCACCAACATTTCATCTGGTTCAAGGGCAGTTGGCATTCATCTTTATCCCCCTCCCCCGGGTCGTGCCTGAAAATAGGCAGGATTTGCCTAGTGCACTTACCCGGTTAACAAAAACTAACTAAATAAATAAATGAGGTCATTTGCATATCCTAGCTGAAAATTGCAATTTGCGCACCACACATGTGGCTACCTATTGTGCATTTTCCTATGCTCCGCATAGGGCTCAGGCCACCTGCCATGCCGCGCGTCTCCTAGTGTGCAATCATGCATGTTCAGGATATTCAGTTGGACATGCGCAATCTCATCTCACAGCGCATCTTCTGAATATACCATTATTTTGTGCCGGCACATCTCAGTTGCACAATACAGGCACTTGCGCGATGCAGCCTGGGACTTTTGAATATGGGGCCCCAAAGGTACATGCACTCTCCCCAAAGCCCCTAAATTCTTGGAACTTTCCATGGAACCTAATGTTCCTCCAGGGTACTAACCCTTCTGGTCCTTTCCCCCTTCTCTTCCCTGGACCTGTCGCCCTGGGCAACCACTATTCCCGTCATTCTATCCCACTTGAAACCTCCAACTGTGTTCACCCCCACCACCTCGACTGGCAGACTGTTCCAAGACTCTACCACCTTTTTCATAAAGAAGTACTTCCTCATGTCCCTTCTGAACCTATCGCCTGCTAATCCTCACTTGTGTCCACATGACCGTTAGTTAGTATTCAGGCCAAATAATTCCCTGCAGCTCACTTTATTAATGCCTTTGAGGAATTTGAAGGTCTCAGTCATACCCCCTCTCCCTTCTGGCTTCTAATAAGAACATACTCAATGCCTTGAGGCACTCCTCATAGGATCTACCTTGCTGTCCCTGAACCGTTTCAGTCACTCTGTGCTGCACTGTCTGCAACTTGTCTTTGTTTTTTCTCTGAGGTAAGGATTCCGTAACTGAGTGCAGTACTCCAGGTGAGGCCTCACCAGGGATCTACAGAGGGGAAGTATTACCTCTTTTCTTCTACTGCCAACCCCCGATACATCCCAGTATCCTGTTAGCCTGCTATAGGTCTTGTTGCAAGGAAACAAGGAAACCATGCACTCAGGCTCAGCATGTGGGTGCCAGCTAAAATTAAACCTCTGATTACCGAAACATACACCAAATGCTGCACACCACAGAAAATAATAAGCTGATAATCAGAAATGAATATAAAGCAACACACAAAGTTTATTGCAGCAGAGCCCCACCGACTAGTGGCACTACTCCCCAGCACTGCGGGTCCTCACGTGACCCTTCATCAGGGGGTGTGTCTCTGTATAATCACAACCCTTATATCGCAATAATTACAAAATCTATTGATGCATCATGAACAATTAGATTGATGTGTCAATAGATCATTCATTTCTGATTATCGGCTTATTATTTTCTCTGGTGTGCCGCTTTTGGTATATGTATAGGCCTTGTTGCGCTGGCTCATTTGTTTAAGGGAGTTACTAATGATAACTTCTAGATCCTGTTCTTCATCTGTAGTGCTAAGTCTCTCTATCCTCCCATCCAGTACTCCATCTTGGGATTCTTTTTCCCTAGGTGCATTACCTTGTACTTTTTAGCTTTGAACTTTAACTGCCAGACCTTTGACCACCCCTCAAGCTTTTGTAGGTCCTTCTGCATATTCCTTATTCCCTCATCACTGTCCACCCTCCCACAATATTTTGTGTCATCTGCGTAGAGATACAACCTGCCCAAGATTCCTTTACCAATGTTACTAATGAACATGTTGAAGAAGACCAGTCCCAGGATAGATTCCTGTGGAACCCCGCTCATTACCTCCCTCTCCTTTGACATAACCCCATTGACCATCACCCTCTGTTGTATCCTTGCTAAGACAATTTCTCACTCATTTTGCTAGTCTTTTAGCCACACCCAGGTCTTCCATCTTCTTAAGCAGTCTCTTGTGTGGTATCGAATCAAAGGCCTTACTGAAGTCAAGGAACAGTAGGTCCACAATGTGGCCCTTATAAGATCCTTTGTCATACAGTCAAAGAAACTATCAGGTTGATCTGACAAGACTTTCCTGTCATGAAACTGTGTTGTTGTTTGCTATCCTGCAGACTGCTGCTCTCTAGGTAGTCTATGAGGTCCTCTTTGATCAGAGATTCCATTAGCTTCTCCACAATAGAGGTCAGACTGACAAGCCTGTAATTCCCTGGTTGCTTCTTATTCCCCCATATGTAGTGGCACAACGTCTGCCTTCTTCCAATCCCCTGGAACTTCCCCAGACCTAAGTGAACTGTTGAACAGCCCAGTCAGTGATTCAGGCAATGATACTGCTAACTCCCTAAGTATAATCAGATGCCACCATCTGGACCTGGACCTTATCTATCTGAAGGGCTGCCAGCCCTTTCAGGATCCTTTCACTAGTAAACAATGTCTGACTCATTTCCAGGGCTCCCTGTGTGGCCACTTTGATGACGCTCTCTGGCATGGGACCTATATTCATCCTTAGTGAATACTGAGCAAAAGTGGTCATTCAGGATGGTGGTCTTTTGTCCATTATCCTCTATTACCTACACCCTCAACTAGCCGTGCTGTTCCCCACCACCTTTTCCTTTTTTCACTAATGTATGTAAAAAACTGCTTTTCTCCATTCTCGACCCCCTCTGCTATGTGCAGCTCTCTGTCTGCTTTTGCCTCCCTGATGGCCCTCTTTGATTCCCTATTTTTCTGTAGACAGAGGGCTGGACAACCTCCTTGGGGCTACCTCTTCTCTCCCTCCTGAACTCCACCCCTCTCCACCCCCTTGGACCAGTGAGTCTCTGGGGGAGTGGGTGAGGGGGTAAGCCCCTGTTGAGCTGAGTTCGCAGCAGGGATATCTCCATCCTTAATGCTGCCGGCTGAGGCCAGAACTCTGCTATGGTCTCACAGAAGAGACAGTGCCCCCTCCTCCAGAGCACATCTCTGGGGAAGAGTACCCCACAGTCCCTACAACTGAGTGTGTCACCCCCAAGACAGAAATTTAAGTAGTGCCAGCTTAGATTAGAACGTACTCCACACTCTGGTGGGGTGAATCTAATAACAACCATCTATCACAGGTGTATGGTGACAGTAAATAATTACCACATTTTTCAAGTGTACCAATATGTCTAGTATTTATTTAGGTACTCAAGCTAAACCACAGCTATAGATATGTGACAAAGCAACTCTGAGAGCAGTAACAGCTGGTGGGATTAACAGGTCTCCCCAGTTCAGTCCCCCACACTACTCTCATGAATCCCTCCCCACCAAGAGGCAACTGCCTACAACAGCTGTAGGAAATATTTTTACACCACAATACCACCCACTGCAACATTACTATGGTGAGTAATTTTTTTTCTTCAAACCCCAGAAATCCCTCACCTATACTCATCAACTGCAGACTCCATAGCATACCTTGGGAAGTGGGTACAGAACCTTACTAGGGAAAAGGTTCTCCAGGACAGCAGTGCCAAAGCTAGCATCCCTTCTGGACTGTATGTCCAGACAGCAGTGCTTTGGGAAAGTATGCAGTGTTTTCCAGGTAGCTGCTTTACAGATTTCCTGCAGGGCAACACCTCTTGATGTTGCCACAGAAGCAGAGGTGCCCCTTGTGGAGTAAGCCTTAGGGCCATACAGGTGGCAATTTGCCAGCTTTGTCATAACAGAACTGTATGCAGGAAACTATCCAACGAGAAATGGTTCTCTTGGATGCTGGTTTCCCCATCCTCACTTCATCATAGGCGACAAAAATTGTTAATGGACCTTGCATCCTTTGTGTGGTCCAAATAATAGCGCAGAGCTCTCCTACTATCCAGACTATAGATCTTTTGTTCTCCTGATCTGCGTTTTGCTGTAAGGACTACTGGAAGTGTAACTGACTGATTCAGATGGAATTCAGGCACTACTTTAAGTAGACATTTTCTGCTAGTTCTAAGGACTACCTTGTCCCTGTGAAATATGATGTGGTTAGATCTGTGCAGAGGGCTTGCAGTTTGCTCACGCTTGTGGCAGATGTCACTGCCACCAGGACAACTGCTTTCCAGTTGACATACTTCAAAGTAGCAGTTGCCAAAGACTCAAAAGGAGCATTCATTAGCTGGGCAATACACAGAGTCAGCTTCCACAGAGGGACAGGATCCCTTACAGGACGGTACAGTTGATTAAGGCCTTTAAAGAACCTTTTGAAAATGGGCTATGGGGCCACGGATCTGTTCTTGCCAGCTGAAGCGTAAGTTGACACTGCGGCCAAATGAACCTTCAGGGTTGAGGGCCTGAGGCCCAAGGACTGGAGATAGACTAGATAGTCTAGGACTGTAGCCAGACTTACTCACAATGGGTTGAGCTGTTTTGAGCAGTACTCTCAACAAAAGTGGCAAGAGGTTGGAAGGCATATAGAATCTTCCCTGACCAGTTGAGGACTACAGCATCCTCTGGGACTGTACCCACCGACTGGGGTCTGCAACAAACAGTGGAAGCTGGCTGTTCTCCCACAATGCAAAGAGATCTATTTCTGGTGTATGCCACCTTCTGAACACTGTCGCCAGCAACTGCTGGTTTAGGGCCCATTTGTTATTTCCCTGGTTGATTCTGCTTAGGGAATTTGCCAGCACATTGTCCTTCCTTAGCACAGTGTATTGCTGAAACTTGAACCTCCAGTCAGTATGCTAGGTTTCAGATCTTCATTGCTTCTGTGCACATCTTTGAAGATCTTGTTCCTCCTTGCTTATGTAACTCATTGTTGTGGTGTTGTTTGTCCTGACTTGGGCAGACTGACTGCTGAGCTGGGAGAAAAAAGCCTGCACTGCCAGATACACTGCTCTCAGCTCCAGGAGAATTATGTCCTCCTGTGTACTCCAAATACCACTCAAAGTGATGTCCGCCAGGTGGGTACCCCAACCCAGGAGGGAAGCATCTGATGTGAGTTTAGCCGTAAATGATTGCCGAAGGAAGGCAATTTCTCTCTGAGGTTGCATTCATTCTTCCTTCCACCATTCCAGTGCCCTTAGCAAAGACTTTGTGACAAGTACTAATTTGGACAGTGGATCTCAACTCTGAGACCAATGGTCCCTGAGGTGATATTGGGCATCTCTAATTTGGAACCTGGCACCTGGTACCACTATAGTGGATGATGCCACATATCCCAGCAAATGCAGGAAATCCTTTGAAGGTCTGGCCTGACCTGCCTTGAAGTATTTTGTAGTTGTGGTCAGATTTGCTACCCTTGCCTGGGGAAGAAATGCCTTCCCTTGCAGGATATGCAGCTCCGCACCTATAAAGTCCAGAACCTGAACTGGTTCTGTTTGTGACTTTTGAAGATTTGAAGAAGCTCAGGTCTTCCAAGGTGCCTTGTGTCAGTACAAGGGAAGATTTGGTCTCCCAGTGAGATCTTCTTCACACTAGTCAGTCATCCAAACAGGGAAAAAACACCAACCCTGTCTCCTCAAAGTGTTGCCACCACAGCTAAGCACTTTGTGAACACTTTTGATGCTGAGGATAGACTGAAGGGAAGGGAAGGGCAGTGAACCAGTAGTGGCAATTCCCTATCCCAAATCTGAGGTACTTTCTGTGGCTGGACCTGATTAGTATGTGAAAGTAGGTGTCTTTCAGAACCAGTGAACCCAGCCAGTCTCTTTCCTGCAGAGATGGAATCAATGAGCCCAGTGCTACCACCTTCATTTTTTCTTCCTTTAGGCGTTTGTTCATATATCTCAGATCTAAAATGGGTCACCACCCCCCATTTTTCTTGTGGGTCAGGAAGTACCTTGAATAAAGTCTCTTTCCCCATTGTGAGGGAGGTACTTTTTCCATTGTATTTGCGTGCAGTAATTTTTGTGCCTCCATTTCTGACAGGATTCTTTCTGTTGGGGTTTGAGGATAGAATCCCTTGTGGTTCTCATGTAAGGAAAACAAAAAATGTCTGCACATTAAGACACAATAACCATTCCAATGTTAGGAGACAATAAAATACTATTGATTTGTTTGAATTTTAAAAACCAGTAGCAACCCCCCCCCACCCCAGTCACTGAGCATGGGGTCATAATGTCACACACAATATAGCGCAGGTCAAAACCGTGCACCAAACACAACATGCTGCAACACAGCGATGGCACATAATGCTGACTGCAACAGAAATGCTGCACGCCCAAATAATGTTATTGTTTTTCCCCCCACACCTCCCGGACTATTTATAATCAGCTACGACAGGGTGTGGACACGGGAAAAACAGAATTTTGCCATGGCACTTAGCCATCAGCATACTGACGGGAATCTAAAAAAAATTCCCACACCAGGGATTCAAACCCTGGTTCTGCCTTGCTTCCTATTCTATGGTCGGGTGCTCTTGCCACTCCACCATGGGAGCGGCTCGACTGAGCACCTGACTAGCTGTCTCTCTACATCCACTTCCCCTTCCTATGCAGAGTGACAGGGGTAGTGATACTTGTGTATCGCTCATATACCCCTGTCGCTCTAAAGCACTATGTACTATAGACCGCGTGGTTCTTCATGCACGGTTTAGTCTGCACTATAATCACCAGATACCCAGTCACTGTTTGGGGGGGAGGGGTGCTACCGCTTTTTAAATTCAAATAAATCAGTTGTCTTTTATCATCTCCTAACATTGGAATGGTCATTGTGTCTTAACGTGCAGCCTTTTTTTGTTTTCCTTACATGAGTTCTCATTATTCTGCTCCTTTCTTAGGTACCTGAGCCACCTTTATTCTTCACCCTTGTGGTTCTGCAGTCTTAGGCATTTTCTGAACTGCTGGCATAAACCTTTGACTCAATATTTCCAGGATCTATTTGTCTAATTATTTTTGTCCATTCCTGGAAACAATGAGTCAGCCTTTCTCCCACTGCCAATGGATGGGTGACTTGTGCAGACTTGTCAGAGGTTTTGCTTGGCTTGAGCTTGGGGGGCTGGTTGTACAGCTGCACTTCTGGTGCCCCTTCTACCCCTACCTCTGAAGTAACCCTTCTGTGGAGGGTAGTCATAGGAGATGTAAGCACGGGAGAAGTGTCCCTTACCTCTGTCTCCCCTTCAGTAATGCCTGTAGGAAGTGGAGGCCTTTTTGTGTTCACTTGCACTTGTGCAAGGAACGTCTTGGGACTATACGGCAAGTGAGAGGTGTGTCACTGCCAAACCAATTACAGCTGAAACTGCAAGGGGGTTTGGCAGTGTACACCAATGATCAGGCACTCTGGTCATGACAGCAGTTCAGCTTTGATGACGTGGAGCACGCTGGACTTGCAAGAAATGAACCGCTCCAATGGGAGCGCTTCATTTCTTTCTGTAGCCTGAACTCTGACCATGCGCATTAGAGTGCACACTAATGTGCATGGCCGGTGTTACGGCTGCTGTATTCTCTCTCCCCGGCTTCGCTCTTCTGACCCCCCCCCCCCAAAGGCTTCAGTGAGAGCCATGGTGTGGCTTTCCTCTCCCAGTGCTCACTTCTTGGCCTCCACCCGCCTCAACTCTAGCCATGGTGTGACTTTCTCGTCCCCTCTCCCAGTGCTCGCTTCTCTGCCCACCTGCCTCAACATTAGCCATGGAGTGGCTTTCAGTTAAAGTCAACATCGGGGTGCCCAATTCCTGTGTCGGCAATTAAAAAAAAACAGCGCCACCACAGACGGACACTGGGAAGTCCACTCCCAGTATCCCCATATCTATATCCCCCCCTTTAGAAATGGCCAATCTGGGTGGGCCAAGCAGTCCTTATCTACTGTAAAAGTTTATGTTTATTTTTTCTTTAAAAAAAACATGGTCCTCCATGTTTTTTTTATATAAGTGAAAATGGTCCCACGTCGTCTTCCCCGTCACCCTCCCCCATCCCGTCCCTCCCACAGCGCATCCACCTCCTTGCACCCCCCTTACCCCATACATAACTCCAGAGGGTGGTAGCTGCGATCTTCTCTGGATGGGGACATGTCTGCACTCTTCAAAGCTGAACCACGAACTGAAAAATGAAGGTAAGTGTCGTATAATGGCTATCAATGGGGCTTTCAACTTATGTTGATATCTCAGCCATTTTTTGGAACTTTTGCCCCACATTTTCAACATAGCCTTTTTGGGACTCCACCTCATGAACACTGGCACTGTCATTACGTTACTCGGTCCCAAAAGGTGATTTCGCAGTCATTGCATGGAATCACCTTTGGGACTGATTAATGAAACGTACAGTGCTAGTGTTCATGAGAGAGGTCCCAAAAGCCCATGTTGAAAATCTGGTGAAATAATCCAAACAAGCATTTGTCAATGCCGAATGTTGCTTGCTTCTATGTGCTGTTTAGGTATTTGAAGTCTTGGAGTGCAAATATTGAAAATTTCTGAACTTACGAGCGTGCGAAGGAACTACACAATGCACCGTAAAACAGTCATTGTTAGGAAATTGTTCACAAATGTTCAGCATAGCCATTTTAAGACCTCTGCTCATGAACAGTGTCAGTGTGATTTTGTTAATGTGTCCCTATATTGAGTTTGCACCGACTACGCCATTATGCGCTGAGATGAGCTGCGTTTTGAGCAGGATGTGAAAATGACAGCTGTACTGCTCATGAGGTGTGGTAAAAGGCAATGTTGAAAATCTGAGAGGAAATATTGAAAATTCGTAAACCTACGAGCGTGCGTGGGAACTGTGCAACGCACACTCGTAAAACAGTCATTTTTAGGAATTCTTTCACCAAATTTTCAACATTTCCATTTTAAGATCTCTGCTCATGAACAGTGACACTGTGATTTTCTTAATGTGTCACATACACTGAGTTCGCACACTGACTGCGCCATTGAGCGCTACATGGGCGGAAACATGTTTTGGGCAGGATGTGAAAAATGACAGCTGTACTGCTCATGAGGAGGTATGGTAAAATGGCAATGTTGAAAATCTGGAAGGAAAATATTGAAAATTTGTGAACTTACGAGCCTGCGTAGGAACTGCGCAACACACGCTCGTAAAATAGTTATTTTTAGCAATTTTTTCACCAAATTTTCAACGTAGCCATTTTAAGATCTCTGCTCATGAACAGTGTCACTGTGATTTTCTTAATTTGTCCCGTACATTGATTTCGCACACCGACTGCGCCATTCTGCGCTACAAGGGCGTAAACACATTTTGGATGAGATGTAAAAATGACAGCTGTACTACTCATAAGAAGGTGTGGTAAATGGGAATGTTGAAAATCTGGAGGAAAATATTGAATTACAACTTACGAGCTCTGTGAGGGAACTGAGCAACACACGCTCGTAAAACAGTCATTTTTTGGAATTTTTGGACCAAATTTCAACATGGGGTTTTTGGGACCCCTTCTCATGAATGATGTCACTGTCATGGTGGTATTCAGGCCCGAAGGGTGATTTCGAAGTCACTGTGCAGTCACTGCACATGCGTGCAAGCAACATAAAAATTACCACATTACAAGTGTGCATTGTGCAGTTTCTATGCACGCTCGTAAGTTCGCCAGTTTTTTATATTTTCAATCCAGATTTCCCATATTGCCATTTTTTCACACCTCCTCATGAACAATACAGCTGTCATTTTTCACATGCTGCCCAAAATGAGTGTTCGCACCTATGGCACAGAATGGCATGGTTGCTGTGCGAAATCAACTTTCGGGATGGATTACCAAAATCACAGTGTCACTGTTCATGAGGTGAGGTCCCAAAAAGGTCATGCTGAAAATCTGGTACACAAATACCCCCAAACACCTGTGTTACATGTAATCATTGAAATTGCGCTACGCATGCATGAAACTTTGGCAAAGTTTTATATTTTCACTCCAAATATTCAACATTGCCAGTTTTTCACACCACCTCATGAACAGTATGGCTGTCATTTTTCACATCCTGCCCAAAATGTGTTTTCGCACCTGTGGTGCCAAATAGCGCAGTCGCTGTGCAAAATCACCTTTCAGGATTGAGTAACAAAATGTTAGTGCCACTGTTCATGAGGTGGTGTCCCAAAAAGCCCATATTGAAAATCTGGAGAGAAAATACCAACAAACACCCAGGACATTAGGGTTTCCAACCACAGCGCTCCACCCTATAGAGACCAACAGACGTTGTGGGAGTGCCTTGGAGTCATCAGCCATAATGCTCACGCCATTCCACCCCCAACGTGCAGCCAGTGACAGGCATTGGGGTGTGCCTGGGGTCTTCAGCCTTAATGTTCACCCCATTCTCCTATACTGCACCCATCTCAGCTTATTTCCTTATGGAATGGGGTGAGTGTTAGGGACGAAGACCCCAAGGCACACCGTGATGCCTGTCAGTGTCTGCAGGGTGGGAGTGGGGCATTAGCATTGGAAACCCTAATGCCTCATTAAGTAAGTAAATCAGGGAGGGATGGTTGACATCACCTACCTTGGTTTCAGCAAAGCATTCGACAACGTCCAACATAGAAGGCTGATTGACAAGATGGGTAGTCTGGCCAAGGGGCACAAGCTGATAAACTGGGTTAGAAACTGGCTGATGGGCAGGAGGCAGAGGGTGGTGGTAATGGGATCCAATCTGGCGAAAGGGGTGACCAGCGGGGTACCTCAGGGTTCAGTCTTGGGACCATTTACGGTGCAGCTTCCACCATGCAGTACTCACCATTCTCACTGCTGCCTCCTCTCTCCTGTGAAGCCAGTACCAGTACCAAACACCACTGCAAATACCTGCAAGTGAACGTTCGGCATTAACAAATGCTTGTTCTTCTCAGTGTTGCTCTTGTAGGTGGTTTTGTATTCATTCATCTTCTCCATGTAAGCCTCTATCTTGTCACCAAAGAGTGAATTTTCCTGATAGGGAAAATTCATTGCCTTTGTTTGGGTGTCCTGGGATAAAGTGGTAGTTTTAAGCCAGGCAAACCTTCCTAGGGACACTGCATTGGCCATGACCCTGGATGCCGTGTCGTTTGTGTCCACTGCCATACAGAATTGGTACTCTGTGACTTCTATGGCTGACCTTGTTGTGGCAGCCATAGCCTGTGCCAGGTCACCAGTAACCTTCTCGCTCAGTGCCAGTATGGAGCTCCAAAGGGCTTTCTGGTACTGTGATGTGTAGCCCAAGTGGGCTGCGTGCTTTAGAAGCAGAGAAGCTGCAGTATAAACTTTTTTGCCCATGGCATCCAGTTTCCTGGAATCTTTCTCAGGAGGCTGGGAGGAAAGCGGCACCTTGGCCTTGTCAGAGGTGGTGGTCTGGACCATGCCCTCATGATCAGGGTGAGAATGCAGGTATTAAGATCCCTGTTTGTCCACCTGATATCTATGCCAGCAGCTGAGATGGGTGCTGGCATGATTTCACAGGTGATTTTCTCAAAGGATTTATGGATGGGCAGCAGCAGCCTCTTTGTGGGAGTTAAGCCCATCACTTTCATAAATTTCACCTCATCCTCATCTCTCTCAGTTTCCTGTGAGGTGATGTTGAGGGTGTTTACCATATGCCTCACAAATGTACAGTGAGAAGTAGTCATCTTAGGGTCTAGGAGGGGAGCCAAATTCTTGTTCTAGAGAACCATCTGGTTTTCTGTGGGTTATCCTTCCTCTTCCTCCTCAAAGTACATTTCAACTTCCTGCTCCACTGGCATGGGGAATGGAACCGGAGCTTGGGGAGGGGGACAGGCATATTTACGAATTCCCTGCAGCTAGGAATGCCTGGAGGAATTGCTATGCCTTAGTGACAACCTCTACGGAGGGCATTTTATTTGTGTCTACTGGTAGCTCCTTTCCTTCTTCAGAAGGAGGGACAGCAACATGCTTTTGTTTTTACTTGGCAGGCCATCTTTGGTGCCTGCTCTAAGGCTCTTTTATTTTTGCTGGATTCATGGTTCCACCTGCAACCCACCTGCAGGGGCTTACCTGCTTTGCCAGTGCTTTCTCCAGTTGCTTTTGCAGTCTCCATCCTGCCCAGCTGATATTTCTGTTAGATGGTGCTGGAGGACCCAGACCACGGAGCTGCCTACCCGTTGATGCACGCCGGTGCAGCTCGGACGGCCTCGCGCATGTGCAGTAGCAGTTTAGGGATGTGGCCATTGCGGCAGCTGTCTAAATGCTTCCCCAGTGCTCTCGACACCCTAATTCAGCCAAATGGGGCTCGGACACCTGGTGGAGGTGAGTGAGGAGCAGTTTTTAAATAGCGCATGCAAGCGCTGACTAATCGGGGCCAATTTAAATATTCATGAGGGGAGCAGTATGAATAATAATGAAGGAGCCTGCCTGCTGCCTGTGGGTAGTGAGTTTTGGAGGCATCGACAGGCTGGGGGAAAGTGAAATGTTTATATGGGACAGCGATTCAACAGGGCAAAGGAGCTGCTCTAATTCTGTGGGTATATTGTGAAATATAAATGTTTACTCTGGCTGCAGTGGGAGTTACAAGTTGGGACTGCAAGTAGAATTGTTAATCAGCAGCCATGATGCAATAATATGGTCCCAATAGGACAGTCAATCAGATACCTAGGCACCCAAAACTGTTTGAGACGACTTATGGGAGGAGGTGTGAACTAATTTCAGGTGCCAAGAGATCTTTGCCAATCAATAATCAAAGAGGGCTAATGATTATTAATATTTGTGACGGATGACTAGGATCAGCCAATCAGAGGACAGGATTTTTGGGTAAAATCCCAGGGACTTTGGGCAGTTGGGGCAGTCTGTTCTGGGCTCTAATCAAGTCAAGAAGGGCTCAGTGCTGTGTGGTGAAAAAGTCTAAAGACCTTTCACAGGACTTAATCAGAGTATTGCTGAGGATTGGAGGTGAAGGATTCTTGCAGTTTAAAGGAACTGTGCATCTTTACTAAGTGTTCCAGACATCTGGTGGAAATTGCTGGTTTTTGAGGAGATTGGTTTGCTGCAGTGATTCTGCACCATTTGGGACTGAGAGGAAACCCTGAGCTGAGAAAGAGACTTTCTGGGAACTGTGTGTGTGAGCCAGAGTTAAAGGTGAATGCTGTTTTGAATCAGAAAAACTGGGAGAAGAAAAAAGGTGAGCAGGTGTCCTATGGTTCAGGAACCTGTTGCTGCTGCTGAAATCCAGACGTGGAAAGGAACTGTTAATCTGAAGTTTGGAATCCCTTGCCAAAAGGCACTGGAAAGTGGAAAAGTTGAGAAACCATCTGGCTGCACACTGGAGCTGTATTCCCATTTGAGAGAAAGGTGGAACCAGGGAACTCCCAGCTGCACTCAGAGCCAGGTAGAGAACTAGCTAACCCCTAACGATTGGGTTCTTCTGGTTGCAGGGGGCCACTGGCATGCACTGGAGTGCTTGGGCACTCTTGACGTGTGAGGGAGTCGGGCTGTGGAGCCACTCTGGGTCCTCTGTGATTTGTTGGGCCTTAGATTGGTGCTCTTCAATGGGCCTGAATAGGCTGAAGGGAACAAGCTGCGAGACTTCCAAGCAAGGTGGCAAGCGGCCAGATGTTCAAGTAAGCTCAAGCCTTCTCGTCAGTACTGCTGCCCAGTTGTTGCTGCCCTCTTTGGACTGAGTCTGCAGACCTTGGAATTGGTGGAAGCCCCTCCCCCCAACCCAGAGACTGCTCACAACTCCGGAACCGTGAGTAACTCTGGGCCTACCCTGATCAAGGGAACTGGGGAAAATGTGCTAGCAAACAAAGGATTAAAACTTAACTTACAGAGTTTTATTCCTTAAAATACTCTTCAAGGGCCCCAACGCCGGGCCAACCCCCAGTACCGACCAGGCCTGCATCATCACAGTGTACCCTTTTAGACTGAACTGGGGTTGCACTGGTACCAGTGGGGGTGGGCGCTGGAGTCTCTTAGCCCACTTGTACTTTTATTGTTAACCATTCGAACTTCTTTTTGCGTTCGCTTGTGCACTTGCGCAAGGAACGTCTTGTGCTAGTAGCACATTTCAGAGGTGTGTCTGTATTGGTGAATGCAAGGCACACTTTAGTAGGTGCATCCCTTATTCCCCAATAAGCCAGCATGCTAGCACTGACACCAGCACTATGCAAAGTGGACACAACTTCTAAGAAAAGTGCCGCTGCAATCGAAGACAAATTTGTCATGCAGCAGCACTTATGACACGCCTCCCAATGAGCGTTTCCTGGTGAAGCATTTAAATAAACATGGCGGCAGCTGCCACCGCCATCTGCACACAATCTCCAGAAAGCTGACTTTCGGGGTGCCCTATCCCCCTGTCGGCATGTTTAACCCCCCCCAAGATTGTGTGGCACACTGGGAGTCCACCCCCAGTGTGCCTCCCTGTGTTCGGAAGCCGATCGCCGCATGTTCCTGCCCCTGCCCCACCCCCATTGTGTGTCACACTGGGAGCCCACCCCAGTGTGGCCAACGTCACCTCCCCCAAAGTCATGGGGCACACTGGGAGCCCACTCCAGTGTGCTCAACATTTTTTTTGCACCTGTAAAGAAAGAAAACCGTCTGCGGTGTTCTTTTTTTTTACCTGAAACAAAAAAAAACGGTCCCTTGCTGTTGGATCCCCTCCCCCAACTCGCACCCACTGTCTGAGCACCCCAACTCCCCACACCCCCCACCCCATACTTACCTCTGGAGGTCGGCGCCGCAGTCTTCGGTGGAGCGGGAACGCGTCTGCACTCTTCAAAGCCGACCACGAACCGAAGAAATGCCGGTAAGCTGTATAATGGCATAAATGGGGGTGGGGGGGTCAACTTAGGTGGATATCTCAGTCATTTTGTTTTTATTTTCCCGCCAAATTTTCAACATGGGGTACCTGGGACCCCACCTCATGAACACATGCACTGTCATCTCATTACTCAGTCCTGAAAGGTCATTTCGAGGTCATTGTGCAGAATCACCTTTCGGGACCGAGTAACAAAATGACAGTGCCACTGTTCATGAGGTGGGGTCCCAAAAAGCCTATCTTGCAAATTTGATGGAAAAATTCCAAAACATGACTGTGTTACGACCGTGCGTTGCGCAGTTTCAATGCATGCTCGTAACTTCAACAATTTTTAATATTTTCACTCCAGATTTCCAACATTGGCATTTTTTCACACCTCCTTATGAACAGTACAGCTGTCATTTTTCACATCCTGCCCAAAATGGGTTTTCATGCATGTGGCACATAATGGCACGGTTGCTGTGTGAAATGAATGTTCTGGACACATTAACAAAATCACAGTGACACTGCTCATGAGCAGAGGTCCCAAAATGCCTATGTTGAAAATTTGGTTAAAAAAATTCCCCAAATAATTGCATTACAGGCATATGTTGCGCAGTTTCCCCACACATTCGTGACTTCACCAATTTTTCATATTTTCACTCCAGATTTTCAACATTGCCATTTTTGTGCACCTCCTTATGAACAGTACAGTTGTCATTTTTCACATACTGCCCGAAATGTGTTTTCGCACATGTGGCGCACAACGGCGCAGCTGCTGTGGGAAATCAATGTTCGGGACAGATTAACAAAATCACAGTGACACTGTTCATGACTGGAGTTCCCAAAATGCATATGTTGAAAATTTGGTAAAAAAACTCCCCAATATAATTGTGTTATGGGCGTGCGTTGCGCAGTTTCTACGCATGCTCGTGACTTCACCAATTTTTCATATTTTCACTCCAGATTTTCACCAATGCCATTTTTTTTTACACCTCCTCATTAACAGTGCAGCTGTCATTTTCCACATCCTGCCCAAAATGTGTTTTTGCACCTGTGACGCCAAATGGCACAGTCACTGTGCAAAATCACCTTTCCGCTAACAAACTCGTAGTGCCACTGTTCATGAGGTGGGGTCACAAACAGCCCATGCTGAAAATTTGGAGTGAAAATACCAACACACACCTGGGGCATTACGGTTTCCAACCATAACACCCCACCCTGCAGAGACTGACAGGCGTCAGGGGTGTGACTTGGCATTGTCGGCTGTACTGCTCACGCCATTCCACCCCCAACCCTATCCTGCCGCCACTGACGGGCATCAAGGTGTGCCTTGGACTCTTCAGCCCCAAAGTTCATCCCATTCTCCTATACTGCACCCATCTCAGCTTATTTCCTTATGGTAGGGGGTGAGCGTAAGGCCCAAAGACCCCAAGGCACACTGAGACTGTTCTCAGTGTCTGCAGGGTAGGGTGAGGTGAAATGGCGTGAGCATTATGGCCGATGACCCAAAGGCACACCCCAATGCCTATCAGTCTCTGCAGGGTGGGTCCGGGGTCGACGTCAGTTCAGTACTTCACTGCCAGTCCTATTATGCATCTCTCTAACTCTTGCACTACCAATGTCAATGCCAGCAAGCCAACATTTGGCACTGACAGATGTTTGTTTGCTTAGAGAGACAGAGGGGGAGAAGAGAGAGCGAGAGAGACAGGGAAAGAAGAGAGAGAGAGACAGAGGGGGTTAAAAGAGAGAGACAGACGGGAGAAAGACAGACAGAGAGGCAGAGGGAGAGAAAGAGATAGAATAGGGAGTGAGGGGGAGAGAGAGAGAGAGAGACAGTGGGGGAAGACAGAGAGGGGAAAGAGGGACCATACCTCTCAGCTTTCCTTGATTTTCAGGGATGTCCCTGATTTTGCCTCAGAATGTTCCTGTCCCTCCTAAAATTTGTGTTACCTGTAGCTGAACAGTGGGTATACTGTATGCTCACAATATTGTCAAACAGAGTTACAGACTTGCTCTTCTGCAGACAAAGTATTTTACACCAATACTCTTACGCTGCCTGCTTCAGGGAATATAACCAATTGTTAAACTGTGTCCCTCATTTAACTTCTTTGTCACTGATTTTTTAAGCCATGTCCAAGTGTCACACACCACTGCAAATACCTGCAAGTGAATGCTCGGCATTGACAAATGCTTGTTCTTTTTACAGCTTTCCTGTTCCAGGTACCCCTCCCCTAGCCCTCCCCCAAAATAAAGCTGTGTTTTTTTTTTTGTTGCAATTGCTGTGTAGAGGGTATTTTGTAAACGCTAACTGTCAAGTGTTTGTGGTGTATGGTACTGGGGAACAACTTGGTATCCAGTGGTGGGGTGGTTGGAAGGTATGGTAGGGTGTCAGCATGGCTCAGTTGGTAGCACATCTGCCTCTAGGCCAGCAGGTCGTGGGTTCTCGTCCCACACCGGGATTGGACTTGCACCTAAAAATTGTTGGCATCCGAGTGCAGTGCTGGGGTGTGCCGTCTCTCGAATGAGATGTTAAACTGAGGTCCATTTTGCTCATCCTGGTGGGTGTCCAGGTGGAAGTAAAAGAACCCAGGGCACTCTTTGCAAAGAGCAGGGAACATTCCCGGTGTCCTGGCCAACATTCCCGTTCCCATAAACTGGTTCATGCAATTATCCAGGCTGTGTGTGGGTGATGATGTGCGATATGGCTACCACCACACATTCAGTCACTTCACCACCAGTCTAGCATTGCTTGTAAAGCGCTTAGGGATACTGTGTATGAAAAGCGCTATATAAATGCTGAATCTTCTTCTTCTTCTTGGAAGGGTAGGTGGGTAGGTACAGCATCCCAGACGGTTGTGCCAAGCAGACACCTGGCCCACTATCAACCTACTCTGAGTGGATACACTGCGCTATTTTACTATTACTTTGGGATAGAATCACCATAGCTGGACCCAGGACCCTTAACCTGTGCGGTAGCCAACAGGCCCACTGGCACACAATGCCTGGACTACACACCCTGATTTCTGAATCATCTCTTACAGCCTTATCTTTCTTTTCTGTCTGCTTTGACAGGGACTGGTGCTTACTTAGAGAGGTTGGACCCTCGTCTGAGCCTTAATGTGATGTAAAGGCAGACTGAGAAGCCATAAGGTCTGTTAACTTTTTAGCCATTTTCTTTTGCATTTTAGGGCAAAACTTAATACAGAGCTCACAGTAAAAAACTGATCTGGACCCAAGCACCTTAAACACAACTTGTGGCAGCCCTAGCCAGGAGTTGAAAACAAACTTCAATGTTTAAAGCCTGTAGGTTCTGTCTTCTTTTTGAGTCTGTCAGTCATGCCAAACATTGACACCCTGGGAAGATATTAGCAGTTCCCAAAGAAAACATTTTAAACTTTAAAACACACAGGTTAAGAAAGGGTTTACAATAGCAGAAATGCAGTTCAATTCCATACCGACATCAACCTCACCTTTACTCACTCCAGCTTTAAGCACCAGCTAGAACTCACCTGCTACAGTCAGACCCAGTAGTCAGACCTCTGCTCCTGCTTCCTTCACCCCTGAACTCTCTCTGACACCTCTCCCGCTGTACCGGACCTGCTATCGGCCTTAGCCATACTCCTTGCACTTACTGTCTACTGTCTTAAATCAGTTTCTACCTAATGTATCCCCATTGTTTTTACCTATACTCTCTCCCTCCCTCAATTGTTAACTAACCTTCCTCCTCCTCCCTGGGGGCGTATCAGCCAACCGTGCAGCACTTGATCTTAATAAGTTCATCCTATTGTCCTGCCATTTATTTTAGATCTAAGTATTGCTGTCTTTGTTTATTGTTCATTAATGTTGCTTAATACTCATCCCTAAGACTTTTGTACATTACTGGTGTATTACACTGACGGTGATGATTGTTTATTTCCCTTCGAACTATTCATGTATTTTGTATTTAATGTACTTCTACTACACTGTATTGACTGTAATTGTTTGTATTCTCCTGGGTTCTGCCTGAAAATAGGCATTTTCTTTGTCTAGTGCACCTACCTGGTAATCAAAAAGCAATAAATAAGTAAATAAAATTCAAACTGCAAGTGAACTTAACCTAAATGATGTTAAATAGGCCAAATATCATCTCAGTTCCCTAAAAAAGAGGAACCGAGAATAATACAAAAGGAAACCGCAGAGTGGTTTAATTTACAGTAATAAAATACCTAATAAATAGAAAAATAAAGTGTTTCATTGAGAGTGAGAGGGATCTGGGAATCATAGTCTCATCCAGCCTTAAGGTAGGAAACCAATGTAGCAGACCGGTGGGAAAGGCCAGTGGAATGTTGGCATGCATCGGCAGAGACATTACTAGCAGAAGGAGGGAGGTAATAATGCCCCTGAGTACAGGGTCCAGTTCTGGAGACCACACCTCCACAAGGATATAGATGGGATGGAGAGGGTTCAAAGAAGGGCAACCAAGATGGTGCAGGGTATGCAAGGGAAGACAAACGAGCAGAAGTGTATAAGAGCTGGATCTGTACACGCTGGAGACTAGGAGGGAAAGGGGAGACTTGATTGAGACTTTTAAATATGTGAAGGGGCTCAACAAAGTAAGGGAAGGGGCTTTACTTAAGAAGAAGGAGAGGGCCAGAACTAGAAGGCATAGCCTCAGACTGCAGGGAAAAAGATACAGAGGCAATGTGAGAGGGCGGTTCTTCACAGAGAGGGTGGTGGAGCCCTGGAACAGACTACCCGAAGAAGTGGTGTGGGCTGAATCGGTGGAGGGATTCAAGAGGGCACGGGACAGGCATATGGGACTGAGTATTGGGGAGAGGGGGCTGGTAGGGTGGGAAGGTGTGGGGGTAATAGGGCAGACTAGATGGGCTGGTGTGGCCCTTTTCTGCCGTCAAGCTTCTATGATTCTGTGAGTGGGAACAGCACCACAAAACGGCCTGCTCCAGTTCCTGGGAACCCATGCGGAACCAGAGAAATTGAGAAGTAACTAAACACAGTAAGGTATTATAAAATTTTAAATAGTAAATCGTAAACCGGTCAGAAGTTGAAGACAAGACTTTGGGATGACTGCTGCTGAGATATAAATCTGACATTAGAGTGCAGGGGTGAGCATGACCGCACAGCAGAGTTTGAATTTCATTCTAAGTTCCATAATTGGCATAAAATTCTAAAAGCTCCAGAGCGGCTCATTCCAGGGGAATGTTTGCAGTTGTTAAGCATAAGTGAGGGATTCCTGGGGTTTTAAGGCTAAGCAGAAGAAGAATTCCGGCAGCCACCTCCCCCCTATGCGTCAGTGCTCCTGTGGGGGCCAAATTGCTGTTCAAGACTAGCATGACTGACTGCTGAGCCTGCCTTGATGATGAAAACAATATGAATGTGTGACACCTGCTTTTCCATGAACTACCGCACCCTTGAGAAGCACGCATGGAGGTAGCACCATGATCTGCCCACCTTTGGAGGCAGGCATCACACCAGGGACACCAAGGTAAGGTCCCTGTGCTCTTCTTCTGAGCCGCTTCCCAGTACTATATGTACTGAGGAAAACCAGGGCCATCCACATGCTCGCCTCACTGAGATGTCGGAGGCCCTGAGGGAGGGGTCTGGTGGACAGTCAGCTTCCTCTGGGACGTCGGCTGAGCACCACTTCCAGTCCATCGGCCCTTCAGGGCAGTGGACATCCCAGTGGTGAGGCCAAAGCTCTATGCTTGGTTTACACTAGTAGGTATCTCGGCATTGTGGCCTGGTGCCACCAGGGTGGTGCCAACTGCAAGACCAGGCCCCCCCAGCACTGTTCATGGTGCCAGAGGATGGGAGGTTTCTACAGTTGGTTCCTACCCAAGGCTTGAGAGTACTGTCATTTCTCCCCCCAAGTGTCTGGATGACCCAGGAAAGTATGTTGGTGCCAACATTGAGGCCTGAAGACAGGGCTGGCGAGGATGGAGGCCATCCTGGGCCTGGTTCCAAGCCTGTCTTAGGGCTGGGAGCCTCCTCTGGAGTTGCCTCTCAGGTGGTCACCAGGGATGGAGCCAGGACTCCGCTTGCACTGTTAATGGTGCCAACTTGGGTTTCAGTGCCGTTCCTGGTGTTGGATCTCGTCCCAGTGCCGTTCGCAGTGCCAAGGATGGGTCTGGTGCTCTCAGTGGTGCAGGGTCCAGGGCAGACTCTTCTGGTGTCCCTGGCCTAGAGTTTGGACTTGGCCTGGGGCAGGATTAGCACTGGTGGTGGAAACTCTGGCAGGGGTTGCAGTGTAAGTTCAGGGCCAAGCTCCTCTCTGGATCCATCTAGCCATATCAGTGGTGAGGACCAGGGCAGCCCCATGGGACACATAGGCTCTGCTTTCTCCAGGGATTTCTCCCCCAGGGTCTATCTGGACAGGTTCACAGATGTTGGCCATTCACAGATGGGCAAGTTTCCCAGGCCCTCCCTTCAGGCAAGGTTCCCTGAGCATTCTCACAGCCCTGGCAGAGGACCTGTCCTGGTCACCCATGACCCTTGTTCTCCTCCCCCACCTCTCCTTCTCTTCCAAGTATTTCTGGTCCTCTTGGGCCCATGGCCTGAGATCAGCTCAGGTCAGCACATGGTGTGTTCCACCAATTTCACCTCAGAGCTGATCAGGATATTTTTAGGCCTGAGTTCCCTGCTCCGCCGCTACCTGAATCCGGCTCCTCCTCTCCCACTTCTTTCTCTAAAGAAGAGGATTTTTCAGTCCCTCTCTCCTCTGATGCTGAGTATTCTTGGTACCAGCAATTCCTTTCAGAAATGTTGCAGTAGCTGAGTCTTCACCACCTAAATGGTCACAATACTGCTGCCTTAGTGTTGTCATTCCTTGGAGAATGCAGTAATGACAGTACTGTCATTCCTCCATGGCTCCAGATGTTTACAGATGTGTCCAGGAATGTCTAGCTGTGTCCCTTTGCCCCAGCTCCAGTCCCTAGGGATGTCCAGCACAGGTATTACTCTCCTGCAGGGTCTTCTGGTTCTATCTGTCAGCCCATCATGGAGATTCTGGTGCTGCAGACACCCTCTGGGCCTAGGCACCCCATGCACAACTGCTCCCTGACACTGAATGTACGGAGCTCGATGCTTGGGGTAGGAGAGTTTTTGTGGCAGCATCCACCATTGTGTGCATTTCTGCACATCAGGCACACCAGGCAGCCTATGGCAAGTACCTGAGGGTGACTCTAAGCCAATTCCTGGCATTCTTGCTGGACTGCCAGGCAACCAGGCAGGCCATTCGCCTTTCTGCCCAGAGCCTGGAGCTGGTGAGCCACCATGCGAGGGCATCTTATAATGCCAAGCAGGTAGCTTTCAGACTGGTGGGAACTGCAGCATGGACAGCATGGGTCCCATGTAAAAATCACACTGACAAAATAGCGGGTGGCAATTGCGCGAGTATTTAATAGCAAGTGAGACAAAATAGCACCTAGTATTTGTAGCGAATGTGTTATTAGTGTTAATGCAAAAATCGCGAATTAACGGTTGGTAAGGTATTCACTATCTTTGTCCACACACTCGTAGCCTGGAATTGCATATACAGTACCTTCTTCTGAGTTTCCCTTTTCAAGCTCTGGAGGCCATTTCAGTATAGCCTTAACGGTAGGTAAGGTCTTCACTGTCCTCCTGTGTCCCAGAATGCTGTAGCACAGCTAGCACAGCTGAAGGCCATTTCCAAAACATGATAAATATTGCTATTGCTTTGTGGTCATCCACAACTGCGCCGAAATGGAGATCGAACTGATTCTGAGCCAAAAAAGCAAGCCCCATGGTCTCTTCGGGGGTTTTGTTTATCGGAAAGAAAAAGTAACCACCAGGAAAGTGTACTGGTGATGCGCCGATTCCCACAAGCATAGTTGCATCGTTCACCTACATACCATGGAAAACAAGGTAACTGCTCAAATTAAGGAACACAGCCACATAGCTGATGCTGGTGATATTGGTGTAAGAAAGGTTATGGCCATCGTTAGGGAACGAGACCGTGGCAGTGTTGAGAGTACCTCTCAGGTTGTAGTTCAGTGTACTACCAGTGCATGTGACTCAGTTGCAAGCCGTTTACCAGGGGTTCCACTTATTAAAAGAATAGTGCAAAGAATCAGGCAGGTAGAGCGTGAGTGTCCGGCAATGCCTAGCTCTGTCATGGAACTTGAAATACCTCATGGATTCACTGTCACTACTTCTGGTGAACCTTTCTTGCTATTTGACAGTGGTAAGCAGCAGGACCGATTCCTTCTGTTTGCAACAAATGCAAATGTGCGGTTCCTGAGTGAGTGCAATGACTGGATGCTGGATGGGACATTCAAATCTTGTCCATCTCTATTCGACCAGTTTTACACAATACATGGTCTGAAGTCAGGGTCTGTTGTCACTGCACTTTATGTGCTTAAGTGTTCTTGAAAATCTGCTACCTATGCCAGGGTTTTTAACCAGTTGAAATCAATCTGCCCTGCCCTGCAACCATCAACCGCAATCATGGATTTTGAAAAAGCTGCATGGAAGGCTTTTTCTTTATCTTTCCCAAATACTGACTTAAGGGGATGTTTCTTTCATTTTGCACAAGCGGTATGGAGGCAGATACAGAAACACCCTATTGTGCACAAAAGGTATTGTGAAGACCCAGACTTTGCTTTACATTTACGTATGATGCTGTCTCTTGCCTTTGTTCCCCAACATGATGTTCCCTGTGAATTTGATGAAATGCGCGAATGGGAACTTTTTCAAAGTAACAAAGACAGGCTGTTACCACTGCCTGATTACTTTGAAGCAACATGGATTGGAAGACCAATGGGAAGATCTGGTAGACGAAGAGTTACTTTCCCTCCGGATCAGTGGAATTGCAGCGATGCCACTGCCAGAGGTCTAGCATGAACAAACAATGCAGTGGAAGGCTGGAATCGTAGTTTTCATAGCCGTTGAGGAGCGTCTCACCCGAGTGTATGGAGGCTTATACAGTGCCTACAAGAAGAGCAGTGATTGACAGAATTGCAGGTGGGACAGCTTGTGTCTGGTGCACTTGCATGTGGCACTAAGAGGAAGTACAAGGACTCTAATGAGAGGGTTTGAACCATTGTATCACAGTATGACACAAGAAGCCAATATGAATTCCTGAGAGGACTTGCATGTAATGTTCAATTTCAGGTATCAGGCATGTCAAATTAGTGATACAGCATGCATACTGTGAATTGTTCACAATTACAGCATCTGTTCACTGTTTTGTTTGATTTGGCTTTCTTTTTTTTTTTGCCTTAATTGCATCTGAATGATTCGGCTGATTTTTTTTTTTTTAAATCTAACTGAAATAAAGCTTTTTTAATTTGGCTCATTGGGGTATCAGATAATTTGGCTAATTGTTTTTTTTTTCACTTGAAAAGTTGCTGTTTTGACATGCCAGTCCATTAGTGCCAGTTGCAATTGCACATAAGTACATAACATCCTAACTTCAGACTACAAATTGTGTAAAGCTACATCTCCAGTAGTCACTTATTTGGTATTTGCTTATTTTCCGTTGCTTATTAGTCACTTATTTGTCCAGCACGATTATTAAGTAGCACTGCCAGGCGAAGTCGCTATTATTACTTTGTCACCATTTAGTCCCGCTATTAATTCATGCGCTATTTTGCACTCGCTATTTTTACTTTGCGATTATGTATTCGTTACTGTAATGGTATACTGACTTCATGTCTTCGCCTCTCCTGGTTGGCACCCCTGGCCCGGCATAGGGTGCTCAACTTGCACTACCAGGGGAGTCAATTCTTCTCCCACGGGTCAGGTGTGAGTTGTTGGAGTGCTCTCCTGCTCCCAGGCCACAGGAACCTCTTCCTGCCCTTGATAAGTCTCGGGTCCTGCCAGATCTGTAAGTAGTCCCTGCTCTTCTGTGTGTTCCCCCAAAGGTGGCTGAGGGAAGTGTTATTTACCTCAGGGGGAACCAACTCCTCCCCTTTTGGTTAAAGCTTGGTACTCTGACCCATGAGTGGGAATATTAAGGGGATACGCGATGTCCCCGCATATGATACCATATATATCACAACAAGTAGACAGTGACCTCAGCTCACAAGTGGCACAGCATAGCGGAGCCACGAGTGAGGGTTTCCGAGGTCACTGTCCACGAGTTGTGATCTATACGGTATCACACGCTGGGACATCGTGTGTCCGTTTTATACAATAGGGCTCTGGCTTTTTTTCACTTTTCTTTTTTGTTGGTTTAGCGGCATGGGGGAAGGGTAGAGTGATGTACACTATGGTGATAACTGGCGATGCCGTGTGCACTGTGCTTGATATCTTCACGGTGTACAAGTCATGATCTGGTTGGTTATCATACTGTGGCTCTGATATGTAGATTTTTGGAATGGTGTCATGGGTAGGTTAATAACAGATCACACAGGAGTCAGCAATAAAGGTACAACATACCTAAGAGGCATGATTTTATTAAAAAAAATGAAAGTAAATCAAGGCTTACAGCAGTATACTTCGAGAAATTAACAGTAAAAGAAAATAATAAAGGAGAGCAGAAAACTATGCTTTGTGGTCTCCCTCAGACCAGAGATACGTTGGGAGAGCCACACAGGACCTCTACCTGACCACATCTGCCATAACAGTGAGAAGAAGCTTCTTTTGAAGGGAGAAACTCCTGCCTTTGTTTTTAAACTCTGCCTCCTTATTAGACCAAAACATGAAAAACCCCTCTTTACAACACTTTCTGTTACTTTCATTATATGGAATACATAGTTCAGATTGAATATTCCAATTTTAAAGAGGAATAATAAATCAAGAGATTCCCAACATAATATATCCATAATTATTCAAAAGTGGGCTGCATTATGGCCAAACTCCACCCCTTCTAAATTTGATGGACAATTATCACCTATATAAAAGAAGGAGGCAAGGTGCCGTTGGCTCCCTATAGGAGACTGCACCCAGCAAGGAGAACAACAGTGATTGGTAAGGGGATCTCTGCCTAGTTACCTGCAAGGAGCTCTCAAAGCTACCAACTTCGTTATACATGATATATTATTTTAATTCTTATTTTCTTATAGTTATACAATTGCTACACTCAGAATGGACATAACAATTGTCTTGCAGCTGTTTTATTGTTTCAGCAGTAATACTCCTCGAGTCGTGCATGCAGTTGCTGTTAGCAGTAAAATAATTTCCTAAGTGTTATGCTTATTTTTTAGATAGCAAAGCTGTTTAGTTTACTGTTTAGCTGAAGAGACCTTTTCCATGGACCCAGGGCTGCAGCGAGACCCCTCCGGGTCTCTGCATCACGGGTATTCAACTTTGTGCAAGAGCCACGGTTATGCAGCGCGTTCTATGCGAACATGCAAGAGGTAACGGCTAAGCCCATTTGCCTCCCACAAAGAACAGCAAACCTTTTTTAGCACTGTATGAAGAGAACAGGGGCAAGCACAGCGCTATCCATGAAGTGCCAACAGGATTTATGTGGAACACAGCGAGGGAAGGAAAGAAAGAGATTGAAAGCAAAGCATGGAAATACTACAGCTGGTGGCCATTCCACCGTAGTAGATACAAGAATATAGCAGCAAATAGAACTTCAGGAGAAACGAAAATATGAATAGAAAACAAGATGCTGTTGCGCAACAGGCTCAGGAAAGAAAGAAAACAAGGAGACAAGCCATGTCCATACCTGTACCTTAGGCACACTCGGGGGGGGTCAGCTATCACAAATGGCATATCACTTCACCCCTATTGTATAAATGGTGAAAACTGATTCTTGGAAGATGTGAAAATTATGTACTCACTGTAATTGTTGATCTTCCACAATATCTTCACTATTTATTGACATGCCCACCCACCTTCCCCGCTACTGTATGAGTCAGAGCTCCTGGGCTGCTCACCCTGGATTGGGAACTTGTCATCTTCTTGCCACTCCTTCAGAGCTCTCCCCTCCCTTGGAGGGACAGCCTTGTCTTCCTAGCTGGAACTGAGCTCTCTTACCCTTTCCATTCTCTTTTTTTGGTGTGGTTAATTAAAAAAAAACAGGTATAGGGTTCCCTATTTTCCTAACCAAAAAATAAAAGAGAGAGAAATGAAAATCTAAAAAAAAAGCTTTTTTTCAAGTTTTTGTACACATCCTTCCTCTCCCTCTCTCTTGCCCTCTAAGGAGATTAGCTGGTACCTCTGAAGATGTGGTGCCTCTGTTTCAGCCTTTGCAGATCCTTCAGCCTCTGCCAAATGGTAGCACAGCCTCACTGCTATCCAACCGGTGAATCGGAGCCCCTGGGATAGATTGTGCCAGACGGCGGCCGCCCCCCTCAAAGCAGCGGGTGGTCGATGGTCGCGAGGGCCAGGCTTCTGAAGCCCTCCCTCCAACCGGTGAATCAGAGCCCCTGGGACAGATTTTGCCAGATGGCACCCCCCCGATGCAGCAGGTAGTCGATGGTCACGAGGGCCAGGCTTCTGAAGCCGTCCCTCCAACCAGTGAATCAGAGCCCCTGGGACAGATTTTGCCAGATGGTGCCCCCCCAAAGCAGCGGGTGGTCGATGGTCGCGAGGGCCAGGCTTTCTGAAGCCCTCCCTCCAACCAGTGAATCTGAGCCCTAGGGCAGATTTTGCCAGATGGCGTCAAGCAGCGGTGGTCGATGGTTGTGAGGGCCAGGCTTCGAAGCCTCCTCCAACCAGTGAATCTGAGCCCCTGGGACAGATTTTGCCAGATGGCGCCCCCCCCCGAAGCAGCGGGTGGTCGATGGTCGCGAGGGCCAGGCTTCTGAAGCCCTCTCTCCAACTGGTGAATCGGAGCCCCTGGGACAGATTTTGCCAGATGGCACCCCCCCCCCCGAAGCAGCGGGTGGTCGATGGTCGCGGGGGCCAGGCTTCTGAAGCCCTCTCTCCAACTGGTGAATCGGAGCCCTGGGACAGATTTTGTCAGACGGCACCCACCCCAAAGCAGCGGGTGATCGATGGTCGCGAGGGCCAGGCTTCTGAAGCACTCCGTCCAACCGGTGAATCGGAGCCCCTGAGACAGGTACACAGAGCCTGAGCTGCTGTAGGACACCAGCAGCGCTAGGAAGCTGAAAGGGGAATTTTTCCTTTGGTGCCTTTTTCCATTTTAAATTTGCCTGGACTCTGAATGAACAGACCTTGCTTTGTCTGACCACGTACTACTAATTGGACAAGTTTTCTTTTTTTATTTGCTACTTGTGTTTAATTTTGATCTCCAGCCAGTGGCAATTTTAGTGCGATTAATCTGGTTGTAGTTGCTGAATTGAAGTTTGGCCCATGAATGTTCAAAACTGGTGCCTTTTAATATAGCAAGCAAGCATAGCAGTAGATTGCATGTACAGACCCCAGCTCCAAACTGCTATTCCTGTACACTTAACCTTGCACCCTGCCTAACCTTAGTGCAGTGCAGTAAATCTTAAAGTAAAACTAGTTAAGCCTTCCCTTTTCTCTCACCTCCCTCCCCCTTTCTCTGAACAATAGACCCTTACTTACATAAAGCTATCTTCTCTTCCCTTCCCCCAGATTTTGCCAGACGGCACCCCCCCCCCCCCAAAGCAGCGGGTGGTCGATGGTCGCGAGGGCCAGGCTTCTGAAGCCCTCCCTCCAACCAGTGAATCGGAGCCCCTGGGACAGGTACGCAGAGCCCGACCTGCCGTAGGACACCAGCAGCGCTAGGAAGCTGAATTGGCCCCGCCGCCCCCACCACCACCCTTGGTCAGCTCTCCCTTATATAGGGGCTGTCAAGGGCGTTTTAACCAATCAGCTCACTTTCCCACCCGCAGGTTATATTCTTCTTCCACTAGAGGCAGCACCACACTTTCCCCTATACTTCCTCATACGCTATGCTCTCGGCAACTTCATGCAAGGATCCTCATACATCTAACTTTAATCATCAACCTGTAGTGCAGGTTGGTTATAACTCTCGTCGTGTATCTCCTTTTTGCTCTGCCTGCTTAGTCCTAAACCTACCGTACACCTACATAAGGATCCTACTACCATAAGCGTTGATTAACAAATCCAGCAGCCTGTAGCTCCATCTGGACAGCCCCTCCTGCTTCTGCTCTGCCTGGTAGCCTAACTCCCTTTGCAATCCTAGAGGGGCTATCTTTCGTTGTTCTGCAAAAGTGCCAAGTAGCTGTGTTAATTAATTTCATTTCCCTTGTTAGCTACCGTGGTAGACAACGGAGACTTTGCTAATTAGCTGCTCCCTCTTCCATGCAGTTTTTTGCTAACCCTGAAGCTAAGGTGAAATCGGACTTCCTACTATTGGTCTATTAGCCTAGGTGTTCTTTTATCTATTGTTCTATGTAGCATAGGTGGATATCGGAATTTCTGTTGCTCTTTACCTCGCTGATACCAATTTGAGCCCTCTCCCTGCTGCGATTACTTTTATGTTAGGTGGCAGGCTGAACTTCTGCTGCTTTCTACCTTGCTGATACCAAATACAGCTCTCTCCTTCTGTATTAGCTTAGGTGGTAATCTGAACATCTGCTGCTTTCTACCTCGTTGTAATCAAATAGAGCTCTCTCTTTGAGTACCTCCTAGAAGGGAGTTAGTCATTGCAAATATCTATAGCACTACCTATTACCATTTAACCAACCTTTTCCGGTGAGCACATAAAGCCTTGCTTCTTTTACGCTGGTCACATTTATAAAGTCCTGATTTTTTGCAGGTCAAAGAACTCTATATTTCCCGACATCCTACGCACCAATGACTCACTTAACTTATTTCAACAGTACTCTAAGCTCACTCAGAACATTTTTACTTATCTCTTTTCTCCTCATATGGCTACCTATTCTATACTACTCTCCAAGCTTTAATCAACGTTGCACCCACCCAGATGACTACAAACTCTATATACTGGGAATGACTTCATACTGGCCACGTGACACCTCTCCGCTTCTCATCTCTAAAAAACTCATCTATCACCTATCCTAGACCCTCCATAAATCCCAAGTGCCTGGCAGCATCCTGCCCTCCCCTTTCGTCCATCGTAAACTATGGTACCTTTTACTCTTGGCCCTGTTACTAGCTGGGGATGTTGAACTAAACCCGGGACCAGTAGGTAACCCTCTTCTAAATAATACACTTTGAAATGACACCAAGGGCCTCCGTATTGCACACATGAACATCAGAAGCCTCCTTCATAACAGTGCGGAACTTGAGACCTGGGTCGCACAACACCACCCTGATATACTGTGCCTATCGGAAACTTGGATAAAACCATCCACCCCTGATGCTCTCTGCTCCCTGCCCAATTACAATTTCATCAGACAAGACAGACCCTCATCAAAGCGTGGAGGTGGAGTTGCCATTTTCTATAAGCAGCACCTGCTGCTATCCCATAATGTACTGCCTACACTGTCACACTGTGAAGCACTTCATACCACACTACAGCTAGGCTCAAAAAAATTACACATAGTCTGCACCTACAACCCCCCCGCTTGTGGCACCAAGGGTCTCGAAGAACTCCTCTCCCTATTAGACAGTACCATTAGTCATAATGAAGTCCTTATACCGGGAGACTTAAACTTGAACTGGATTGGCAATGCAACCCAATCCTCTCACTCCCTGGTGCAAAGCCACAGCCTTCACCAAATGATCGCAGACCCAACTAGGGTTATGGCTCCTCCTCAGACCAGTACCCTGATTGACTGGATCCTTACAAATTGCCCTGACAGCATAATGGGCACAGGCACCCTAGCTGACGCAATCACTGACCACTCCCCCATCTACCGTATCTGGTCTACCAGTAAACCGTCTTCTCCCCCAAAACTCATTACTTTCTGCAATTTGGCCAACTTTAACCTAGGACAGTTTACTTATGATCTATCATTGATTGACTGGTCCCCGATCTACACCTCAACTTGTGTTCAGACAGCCTTTGACTACTTCTTGGCCTACTTTAGCCCTGTACAAGACACTCATGCTCCCCGAGTCACCCGACGTATTCATGGTACTCAGTCTAAGTGGTTAACAAAAGCTCTGCTTACCCAAATAAGAGCCAGGGATAAGGCATGGTGGCGGTTCAAGATCACTGGGATGCAGACTGACCATAATCTATATCGATCCCTGAGAAACTCATGCAAGAAAAATATACACTTAGCCAAAAGCTCGTTCTGCAAGGACCTCCTAATAAAAGCCTCAGGTGACTCTAGGAAATTGTGGTCAACCATAAAATCACTTCTTGGAGCTAATCACAGGGCTCATACTAGTGACATGCTGTTAAATGGCATTCACTGCAACAACCCAACAACCATAGCTAACTCTTTTAATCACTATTTTGCAGATCTCTCAAACTACCTCACGTCTTTCCCTCCTGCCCACAACTCTGTACCCCCTAACGTCACTAGTCCAACAATCTCACACCCACCCTTTAGGTTTCGGAGTATAAAAAGAGGTGAAGTGTTAAAACTGCTACACACTATTCCTGACAGCACCAGCACAGGGTCTGATGGACTTGAACCGCGGCTCCTAAAAGCTGCCACTCCGCTCATTGCTCCTCCCCTAACAAAAATTTTCAACCTGTCTCTATGCCATGGCAAAATACCTAATATTTGGAAATCAGCTAAAGTCACACCTATCCCTAAGAAGGGTAACCCCAAAGAGATACAGAACTACCGTCCCATTGCAATCCTCTCTGTACTTAGTAAATTGTTGGAAAAACTAGTGTCCACCCAAACCATTGAATAACTCCAAAGATATAACCTTCTATCCAGCTCACAGCATGGCTTTCGCAAAGGACATAACACCGCCACTGCCCTCCTCAAACTCACCAATGACATATATACCTCTATGGATTCGGGCCTTCTAACAGGTGCAGTCTTCATTGACCTTACTAAGGCATTTGACTTGGTCAACCATACAATTCTTCTTACAAAACTACGCTCCCTAGGCTTCTCCAATGATACAGTGGCCTGGTTTGGAAACTACCTGTCCGACAGAAAGCAAGCTGTAGTTTTCAACTCAGCCATATCTGACCCTTCCACTATTCAAGTCGGAGTGCCTCAGGGCTCTATCCTTGGGCCCTTACTTTTCTCAATCTTTATTAATGACATCCCACTTCTTGCACCCAGCTGTTCATCTCTGCTATATGCGGACGATCTAGTTATTTACCACAGTGCTAAAACTGTTACCGACCTAAACCATCCTCTTGCCGTAGATTTTGCTAATATTCAATCATGGCTCACTGAAAACAGACTTATTCTCAACTCTAGTAAAACCTACTCCATGCTCTTTGGTTCATCTGCCAGACTTAAAGCGAATCATACTGCCCTAATTATCCCATGTACAGACGGCTCCTCACTGAACAGCACTAATTCCTTTAAATATCTGGGTGTCACTCTCGATCAATCTCTAGACTTTGATCTACACATTACAACCACCTGTAAATCAGTTAACACCAAAATTGGTAGTGCCTACCGAACTAGATATGCCCTGACCCCATCTGCTAGACTTGCTGTGGCCCAAGGCTTTCTTCTCCCAGCCCTTTCATATGGCTCAGTCACTTATCACTCTGCCTCCAAATCATCCCTCCATAAGTGGGATACCACCTACAACAGCATCTGCCGCTATGCCTCTGCATCTCCCCGTTTCAAACATCATTGCCAGCTCTACAGTGACCTAAATTGACTGTGGCCCTCTGCTCACAGACTACAGGCTTTTGGTTCATTAATTGACTCCGTTGTCAGATCGGGCCTCCCACCATCCCTCCCATCCCTATTGGTCACACAGCCTCTCTCCTATGGACTGCGATCGACTGACCAAGCCCTTTTTCACCTTCCCAGACTCAGAACTAACTTGGGTTCACACGGCTTTTCTCACGTGGCCCCTAAATACTGGAATTCCATACCCCAAGCTATTCGACAAACAACTACCCATGACACCTTTAAGAAACTTCACAAAAAGCACCTTCACTCTATAAACTCCTGCATTTGCTTTAACCCACCTTAGCTCCACTCTCCTTCCTACACTCTCCTTCCCCTGCACTGCTTTAGTCTTCTTCTCTAGTTGTTTCTCTTCCCCACCTCTCTTACACCCTCCTCCAGGTCATCTCCCTCCTTCTCTCTATGTTCTCTCCCTTGTTCCTGTAATCTTCTCTCTTTATCTCTCCCTCTTCCTCTCTCTCTCTCTCTCTCTCTCCCCTCCTATCACACTCCCTTTCTCCCCTCCCTTTTCAACCACCTCTTTGTAACTTTACATATTGTTCTATATGTATGCCCTTATTGTAATACTTCTGTTCTTATTTATTGTGTTACCTGTCATACTGTTTCTGCAACTTTATCATACTTTTTAAACTTCCTCACGCTTGTTACTGAATGTATCTCCCCATATCTGTGAGCTTTTTTACTTGACTATGTATTGTACTGTTTCATGTGCTGCGTCACATATATGACTTTGTATTCCTAAAACTGTATTCTCCCGGGTCGTGCCTGAAAATAGGCATCCCTATGCCTAGTGCACCTACCCGGTTACCAAAAGCAAATAAATAAATAAATAGCCTTCACCTCCAGTGCCTGGGAGGGAAAATTGCTAGGGAGTGTTGAGTGTCCCTTTTCTTTTACTGCACCACACCTAGGTGCTGGATCTTTTTCTTTCTTTTCTCCTTTCTCTTCACTCTCTGGAGTGGCAAGAGGATGATGGCAGTCCTCTTGGTCTTCTCCAGCCTCTCTGCTATCTTCATGCATTTTGGTTTTTCCTCCAGAGTCATCCTCCTCTGTGAGAACAAGACCCCTTCCCTAATTGGCTTCTGCCATCCTATCCTCAGGGTATCCCTTGATATGGGTGTCCGCTATTGAATGCTTACAAACAGGGAGACTCAATAGCACACCTGTTCATAGGGCTACTGGACAGGGGGGTGAATATGGCTATAGTGACATCCTGTTGCTATGTGTATACGTTCACGCAGGGGGGGGAAGCGAGCACGCCGTGCGATGGGTGGAAGGGGAGGGAGGGTATGTGAGGTGTAAGTGCGGTGGTGGGTTGCTGAGCTGGCCATGTGGCGTGGAGGGTTTGTGGCAAGCTAGGGTTGGAAGGGTGCTGGGTTCAAAGCTGGGTGCATCCGTATTTTTGTGCTGGTCCATTAATTTTCTTTTCTTTTTGTTTTCACTCCCCCGCCCCCGACATGCACCCCCCTGGAGTTGAGAATCTTTTAGTGAGGGGTGCGAGGGAAAAAAAAAAAAACTATGTTTCCAGTGCCCTTTTGGTCTGCGCTGCAAGTGTGCATTGGCAAAATAGATTTTTGACAATGTACACTCGCCCTAATGGCGATCGCCTTTCCGCAATCGCCATTATCACATAGAACATATCCTCAGATATTCTTCTGGACCTCTCTCTTTAGACCAGCCAGTGCTATATGCCAGAGTGCTGCCCTCCCTGTCCAGGTGGTTAGTAGGCTCTGGCTCTTACACCCGCTACCCCTGTGCCATTTAGGCCCATCCCTTAGCTTCTCTAAGTTGGTAGTCAGGTTTTATTATTTTTATGATTTTACACCCTATATCCTTTTCCTATCCCTTTGGGCTAGGAGTCTATAGCCCTCTCTCTTTTTTTTTCTCTCCCACCAGCTTCTCTCCTAGCTAACAGAACTGAGGAAAGTGGGGGGGGGGGTGGCACTGGTTACTGGCCAACCCACAAGTGCGATGTCATTAAGTCTTCCTTGTGGGCGGCGCTAGCACCAATGTCGGTCCCCTAGACTACAAGACTTTGCTCCTGCTAGGTCCTGGTGCCTCCAGCTTAGACCCACAAGTTCAAATAAATGGTAATGCTATTCTGGAAGATTAACAGTTACGGTGACTATGTAATTTTCATGCATTTAAATGATGGTGCCTCCTTTGGGGCGGGGGGTGGGTTCCATCTGTGCACCTGATGGACAGGGGTGTGAGGCAGTTTCTAACTTTAGCAGGAGACCCAAGCAGTATGGTCTGGTTAACAGCAAAGAAAGCAGTTTCAAGCAAAAATGAAATAGTCACACCCCCAAACTGCTTTTTTTCACAGCAATATCTTTGCAATACACAAACCAGTATGGCTTTTGCAACACAAACATTTAACTTAAACAAAACTTTCCAGAGTAAAAGGCAGCAATACTGTAAAGTAAAAACCAAGTAAACATTTATCCACAGTTACCTAACATAGAAAACCTCTCAGAGTACCTGCAGGCAGTTTCAACAGATACAGTTTAATTAAAACACAAACAAATTTTTCATTGCAAAAGCTGGCAATGAAAGAATGATTACTGGCTTACAAAAAGCAGTAACTGCTGCATAGATCAGGGCTTCAGTACATTGCTCACCTATGCTACTAGAATCATTATACAATATTTATCAAACCAGAGCGTTCATAACAAGCATTTGTCAATGTCGAATGTTTGCTTGCTGGCATTGGCATTGGTAGTGTAGGAGTTACACAGCTGCATAACAGGAATGGCAGTGAAGTATTGAACTGAAGCCAACCCCACCACCACCCTGCAGAGACTGACAGGCATTGGGGTGTGCCTTTGGGTCATCAGGCATAACGGCCATGCCATTTTGCCACACCCTACCCTGCAGACAAGTGTCACAGTGTGCCTTGGATTTTATGGGCCTTATGCTCACCCCATTCCATACGGTGAGAGGCCAGCCCGGTGGTGCTGAGGTTTGAGGCACTGGACACCATACCTCGCGTCACGCCCGCGACCTGGGTTCGGGAACGAGCCCGGGGCGTCCGGGGTCGGCAGAGGAGAGAGAGGATTGAGCATCCGTGGACAGCTCTCCTCTCTCTGGGGAGGGATCCAGGGAATGCCCGGTGCAACAGTATCACCCGGTGGAGACCGGTGGATGTGCGCACGTATGGCATTAAGGAGAGGGAGTGGAGTTGCGGTGGACGTCGTGACGTCATTGCACGACTGAACTCCGGGGGGGAGGGGAAGGGATGAGGGAAGCAAAGGAAAACCGCCCAGCTTGTGGATAGGTGACGGCACCTGCATCCACCTGACCACACTCCACTGCCAGTTGCACTCCTTACCTGGGCCGAGCCCAGCCCAGCCTGAATTTCAGATAGGACGCCTTGGGTGGATAGGGCAGCCCTACCTCAGGGGGCTCAGAGCCGGGGGGATAGCCGGGCTGATGCCAGGAATCAGGAGGCCTCTCGGGCACGGAGGTAGAGTCGGGGGCACTGCAGGATGCCTGAGAGAGCTCCACAAGCCGGGAGAAAAAACAGAGTTCAAAAAAGAAAAAGAAATATGGTGAGATGGGTGCAGTATAGGAGAATGGGGTGAACTTTGGGGCCAAGGAGTCCAAGGCACGCCTCAATGCCTGTCACTGGCTGCAGGGTGTGGGTGGAGGTGGAATGGCAGGAGTATTACAGGCGACAATCCCAAGTCACACCCCTGATGCCTGTCAGTCTCTACAGGGTGGGGCATTATGGTCGGAAACCCTGACATCCCAGGCGTTTGTTGGTATTTTCACTCCAAATTTTAAACATGTTTTTTTTGTGACCCCCACCTCATGAACAGTGGCAATATCAGTTCGCTAGCTAAAAGCTGATTCTGCACAGCGACTATGCCATTTGTCACCACTGGTGCGAAACACATTTCAAACAGGATGTGAAAGATTACAGCTGTACTGTTCATGGGGAGATGTAAAAAATGGCAATGTTGAAAATCTGGAGTGAAAATATAAAAAAACTGGTGAAGTCACGAGCGTGCGTAGAAACTGTGCAACGCACACCTGTAATATCATTAGTTTGGGGATTTTTTACAGCAGATTGTCAACACAGGCATTTTGGTTCCTCCGCTCATGAACAGTGTCACTGTGATTTTCTTAATCTGTCCTGAACACTGATTTCCCACAGCGACCATGCATTTCTGCACCAGAAGTGCGAAAACACATTTTGGCCAGGGTATGAAAAATGACAGCTGTACTGTTCATAAGGAGGTGTGAAAAATACCAGTGTTGACAATCTGGACTGAAAATATTACAAATTCGTGAACTTACGAGGGTGCGTGGAAACTGCGCAATGCATGCTTGTAACACAGTCACTTTATGGACTTTTGTCACCAAATTTTCAACATAGCCATTTTAAGACCTCTGCTCATGAACAGTGTCACTGTGATTTTCTTACTATGTCCCGAACATTGATTTCGCACACCTACTGCGCCATTGTGCGCTACATGCGCGAAAACACATTTTGGGCAAGATATGAAAAATCACAGCTGTACTACTCGTAAGGAGGTGTGGTAAAATGGCAATGTTGAAAATCTGGAGTGAAAATATAAAAAATTTGCGAAGTTATGAGCGTGCGTAGGAACTGCGCAACGCACGCTTGTAAAACAGTCATTTTGGAGAATTTTTTCACCAAAGTTTCAACATAGGGTTTTGGGGGAACTACCTCATGAACTGTGGCACTGCTGTTTTGTTACTGGGTCCCAAAAGGTGGTTCCATGCAGTGACCACGAAATCACCTTTCGGGACCGAATAACAAAATGACAGTGATGGAGTTCATGAGGTGGGGCCCTTAGAACCCCATGTTGAAAATCTGGTGAAAAATTCCCCAAAATGGCCAAGATATGTTCCAAAGTTAAAAAAAAACATTTATGCCATTATAGACCTCACCGGCATTTCTTCAGTTCTCGGTCGGCTTTGAAGAGTGCAGACGTGTTCCCGGTCCACCGAAGATCATCGGGCTGGGCTCCAGAGGTAAGTATGGAGTGAGGGGGCGGTGTGGGGAAGTGGGTGCAAAGAGGGTTGGCGTGGGTTGGGGGAGGGGGGTAAGACAATCAACGAGGGACCGTTTTTTGGTTTTAGGTGTTTTCTTCATTTTTTTCGTTTTAGGAAGACAACGCGGAACTTTTGCCACGCTGGGGTAGGCTCCCAGCATGGCAGCTGCAATTTTTTTGGGTGGGGAGCCAGTGGAGCCAACGGGGGATTGGGGACCCCCGTCAGTCATACAGATGGTTGCCACGCTGGGGTGAGCCTCAGCGTGGCAACTGGAAGTCTGTTTTGTTGGGGAGGAGTTCAGTGAAGCCTTAGATTGGGCACCCTTGCCGCCATTCTAACTTTTACACGCTGGGGCGGCCTCATGGCATCTGGAAGTGTGTTTGGGGGCAGCAGGCGGACATTTGCCACGCTGGGGTGGGCTCCCAGCGTGGCACCTGGAAGTGTGTTTTGGGGCCACGGAGCTGATGCGGGATTTGGCACCCGTCAGCCATATGGTGTACTGGGGGAGACATGAGCACACTGGGGTGGGCTTCCAGCGTACGATATGTTCATGGGGGAAGAACTGTCTATGACAGTTCAGATGCAGTGCCGATGTAGGCAATTTGTATACTGCCGACGGCAGTATGCAAATTGTCTGTGGCGGTGTTTTCCTTAGAACTGTATGCCACTACATCTGAACACTGTCATAGACAGCTCAGACATTCATTGGCGTGGTGCAACCGTGTCTGCAAAAGGGAGCAAGGCATTGGAAGTGGGGGAGGCACACTTACGAAAACTCATATGGTGGCACTATGTTTCTTGCACATGCGTGCAAGCAAACATAAAAATGAGCCCTCTATCTGTAGCAGTCAGACATTTTATGTCATGTCTGTGCCTGCTCCCTGGAGACTGGACTCCAGGAGAAGGTTTCAGGGCAGCCACCAGATAACAAGGTGTGCAAGATGGATATTATGGAGAAAAGTATGTTTGCTTCAACCACTCCAGACCTCAGGATTGCAATTTACCAATCCTATATGGCTAAATATGACTACTCACTCTGGTCTAAACTGAGAGCTATGACAGGCATGTTACCAGAGTTAGCTTTTAAGTTGTTTTTTGTTTGAGGTAATTATTCCAGACTTTGAAGCCAGTGACCACCAGATCAGAGCTGACCTTGATGGTTCCAACACTGCTGCACAAACGAAAGCAGCAGGGATCTGCATCAGAAGAACTCCTGCATCAGACCTGCTAGTTTTGGGAATGAAGTTCAGCAGAAAGTTAATGACAGTGCTTTTTGATGGGTCATACTCTTTCAGCCAAAATGTAGAAGAGGCCTTCAAAGAGTCCAATGACAGGAAGTCAACCAGAAAGACATAATAAGTTTCTCTTCACAGAAGAAGGGGGGAGTGTTGATTCTTCCATCATCACCAGCAGCCCTTTCTTACATACATAGACAACCCAACCCTTTCTTACATAAAAAGGCACTGACAGCAGATAAAAGGTCTTGGCCCATCTAGTTTGCCGACCCTATCTAACTATTCTGCCTTGCCCTAGTAGTAATTCTACTCTTTTCCAGTTCCCCATTTTCTCTAACTAAACACACCTGCCTATCCCATCTTTGCTTGAAGCTGCTGACGAGACTTGGCCTATACCACTTCTTCTGGTAGCTTACTCCATTTATCCACCACTCTTTCTGTGAAGAAATGCTTCTGGGTGTCCTTTTTGAATCTCCCTACTGTCAGCTTTAGTGAAATCCCTCTCATCCCTCTGTTTGAACTCAAGGAGAATGGTTCCTTGGCAGACCCAACCAGGCCCAAAGGACTTCCATCATTTAATGTCAAACCAAGGCTTTCCAACAAATGCAGAAGCACAACAGAAAGCAACAATTTCAAGGCCTGAAAGCAACCCTCTGAAGCATCATTGTTGACTCTGATCCTTCCTCAGCCACCTGACGTGGACCAATTTCTGCCTATGGGGAATGGGGGGTGCTGTCCCTGTTCTATCAGCAATGGGAGACCATTATCATATACAACTGGATACTGGAATTTTCCCCTGGAGCTGGAAGAACACCTACCAGACCATCCACCAAAGAAGCTGACTTGGCTCCAGGGTCCAACGGTCAAGCACCTTTATCTGCAAGAAGCAGGACTGCTACTGAACAGGCCAGTGGAGAAAGTTCAGGAGTCACATAAAGTCAAAGGTTTCTACTCCAGGTATTTTCTCATTCCTATAAAGACAGATGGCATGCGCCCAATTTCCGAACTCCGACATCTGAACATCGGCATGAAACTCAAGAAATTCAGAATAGTATCTCTGGGGATGCTGCTTCCATAAATATAGCAGCAGAATCCATTGGCATCACTAGAGATGAAAGGTGCATATCAGACCAATCCACTACGAACATCTCCGATTCTGTGTGTACCTCGAATATTGCCAGTTCGAAGTCCTGCCCTTTAGGCTTCCATCAGTGCTACTTGTCTTTACCGAGTGTTCACAGTTTTACTGGCACACCAGAAAACTAGAGATACAGACATTTCCCTACCTGGACAATTGGCATATCAAAAGCCTGTCCCAGAATCTGACAAAAATGGTACTTCAACTGGCATGCTTCTCTCACAATTCTATGGGATGTCCTACTGAACTTGACTTCAGTTCATAGGAGCAGTCTTGGATTCCACTCAACTCTAGTCCTTTCAACCAATTGGCAGAATAGACTATATTGTAGAGCTGACCTGTTGCATTAGAATGAAAAATCAAGTACAGTGGACACTATTCAGAGATTGATGGTTCTCATGGCAATCCCAGTCTTTTCAATTTCCCTCAGAAGGTTCCAAATGAGGACAGATGCTCAGTACACTGTGGTCTCAAGCATCCCAACCAATTGACCACCCCCTACAAGTGACGAATCCTCTCACTCCCTCACATCTGTGGTGAATCAAAAAGGAGAACCTCTTCAAGGGGTTCCTGTTCTCTTTCCCAGAACTTAGGTTGGGGAATGCACTGCCTGGGTCTCCATCCTCAGGGAACCTGGTCCATCCAGGAGCTGCATCTCCACATCAGTGTGTTGAAGATGATGCAGTCCTATATGGTCTGTGGCACAACCCAACTCAGCAGGTCAGGCCCTCTGCTCCCACAGTGCCAACCTCCGAGCGCAATCTTGTGAACAGGAAACAGAAACAGGGTAACCCTCCTGTCTGTTTTGTGGGTTCGAATCAACCTTTGGTCTCAAGTCTTGGAGGGATTCAAACTGTGAACCTCTTGTTAGCGTACCCAATGTACAGGCTCAGATAATTCTGCTCTTTGGGGGGGGCAGATATATTTTGCCTACTGGCACCTAACCAGGCTTACAAAATGAACCCTTAAAACTCTATTAAAGACCTCAGAATAAACTCTTACCTTTTCCCAGTTTGGTAAAACCAGTAAGCTTTGTACAGGGTCAACTTTAACCATGTATGCTTCCTTTGTCAAGAAAAATAATTTCGGAGGCACACCAAGTAGTCTCTAAAGTAGAGGTTTACTTAAAAATAGATAAAAATATGTAAAATGTAAAAACAGAACCATATTTCACAAAACATACAAATCACTTAAACAAAACCGGTTTAAAAGTGCAGACAAAATCTCCTACCACTGTACTCTCAGAATTGCCTTTTCCAATCTATACTTATTTCCTAACAGTGCTTGATGTTGCTTTTTCAGAATCCCAACATATGTGTGTAAATGGAAAACAGAATACTGTTTAAAAACTGGCTTTGTCAACCTCTTTGTGTGAGGTCACCTAGCTCCTCCCTGTCAGAATATAAAAAAATCATACCAACAGAATTTCTTATTCAGAAGGTAAATTAAAATTCTGTGACCTCGGCAAAACTCATTTTTTTCATATGACTTTCTTTGATCTTATGAGCAGCTTCCCTTTTCCAGGACATCAAAGGACTTGTTATGACTGTCTGCCAGATCTCACTGAGGTGCAACATGCTTTGTATCACCATGTGAAAGGAACTGTTTCTCCTCTGAACGTCATAAAAGTTTATGATATATCTTGGCAGCTGGCAAGCTGCAATTAGTCACATAAACAGGAGATCCTAAATTTTAAGCCTCTTCTAGCCTGTAATTATCTCTTGGCCTTCATCTTAAACCGGGGGGGGGGTGTTAACCTGTGGGTTATCTCAGCATGCCTCATGAGAGACACTCAATAACACATTTTTATATTACAAAAAGCGTAGATTAATCAGAACCAGCTGTCCAAAGTGTCACAGTCTGCAAGTCCTGTCAGGTGCAGTCCTTGACAAGGTAATACCTCTGCAGACAACCAATGTGTCATGCTCTACCTTAACAAACATGGTAGAATCTGCTCCTATGCCCTATGCAGGGAAGAAATGAGAATTTGTGAGTGGCATTTGGAGAGCAATGTTCTGATCCAGGACACTCATGTACTAGGAGGGGACAATGTCCTGAAAGAGTCTCAGTTGAACAGTGGCAGATCTGCATAAGTGGTCTCTCATAGAAGACACAGTACAGACTCCATTCAATGATTGGAGCAAGCTGAAAATAAAACATTTTGTGACCCGCCACAATGCAAAACTGTTACTTTACTGCTCTATAAATCTAGAGCTTAGAGCTCACAATGTATTCAAGCTGCAGTAGACAGGTACATTTCTCTATGCCTTACATCTAATCACATTGGTTCAGATGGTTCTCCTCAAACTGGAGGCCAACAAGGGTCAATTGACTATGATAGTATCATGCTGACCTCAACAGATATGGTACCCACTATTATGTCAAATGGCGATTCAAGGCCTGTTGGACTTTCCATTGAGATCTAACTTGTTAACCGAATTTCAGGGTCAGTTACGGAATCTGAACCTTCTACTGCCACACCTCCAAGCTTGGCTCCTGAGGATACAGAGATTAACTGGTTTGGTGTCTCTAACATGTCTCCCAAATGTTGCCTGTGGCTAGAAAACCCTCCATCAGGAATGTCAATGGTGCCAAGTGGAAGCATTTCTGTATCTCTGTTTGTCTGTATGGTGTTCTAACATGCCTCTAGATCCTTGCACCTGTTCTCCAGAGCAGGTTCTAAAATATCTGTTGGTCATCTCTGAAACTGGCCTACAGCATTGATTACAATGTACACCTGTGCAGCTCTGGGCCAGATGTTGTGCAGTCATATTCAGTCCTCCATCTCTCTCAGCTACTGCTGTAACATTTCTCTCTCAGCTAAGGGGTGACACCATCTGAAAGCCCAGTCCAGGTATAGCCCAGGGATACCCTACACATCTAAGGGTAAGGTCACAAGTCAACTGCTTGCTGGAGGATTCCCTGCAACATTAAAACCCAAAGTGCTTTCCACTCAACCCCAGGTATATACTGCCTTTACTCTTTTTTAAATATTTCTAAACTTTCCTTCCTTAGCACCCACCTGGCCCCCTTCAGTCCTTTACTCCTCCCAGTCCCATCAGCCACCATCACTGGGATTTACCTTGCTCTGTGTCCCCCCCCCACCGTGGATACCCCTCCACCCCCCCACACATACGGGTAGGGCCACCTGGGAGCCACCTCCTTTAACCCTTATGCAAAGTTTAGCTTCGATGTAGAGAGAGAGCGACTAGTCGATAGTGTGGGATCTGCAATGGATGGGACAGCGGACGGCATCCTGCACAGATGAGAGGTTTTCCACTTTGTTGCTGCCCCGTTGAACATCAGTGGAGGGATGCGATCCGAAGCTTCGATGACAATGCAGTGCCACTCCCCTTCCTGATACTGGCTCCAGCTGTAATGCCACCTATGGTCGCTCAGGTGGCAACAAAACAGCAAAAACCAGAGCCTTCCTCCTCCGAGGCGGTAAGCATCCATGAAACGCTCAACCATCCTCCCCTGGCCAGTCGTCCAGTGTCCTGGTCTTATTCCCAAATCTGGATCGCTGGCGTCGAAAGCGGTAGTGCTACCACTGCCCTGGCCGCCTTTACACTTTCTGTCAGTACAATTATAAAGCTACACTAGAAAGTAGTTGGTTATTTTCATTTTTCTACTGAACTATGTAAGTCTATAGTCAGGTACACTGATCCCTGAACAGCCTTTCTGGTTAATACTGTAAGACAGGTTCAATCCTGACCCCAGACCAGAGTCAGAACCTTAAGGTCCCTTTGTTTAGGTGGTACCTTCTACACATCTTCAGTAGCCATATGACCCTCTTATTCCTTGCAATTCAGCAGTGGGTGAGGTTATACTTGGGGACAGAGCCTTCCTATTCTGTTCTGAATTTACCAGATCTCGCATCGTGATATGAATTTTGGATTCATACATTTCACACATACTGTGCTATATGATACCACAGCACCTGCTCAGCTGGTGTGCGGGAGGCATCATCACTGTAGGGGCTTTAACTCAGGCACTTCTGGCTGACAACCACCCCTGCTCTGGGCACCTCACATCAACCAGCTCCTTGTCAACGGACACTGTGCTGGGCACTGATGTGGCAGCACATACCTCAGCCTGCGCTCTGACAGAAGTTGGCAGTCTCCCCGTATCCTCTGCCAGAGGCAGCATATCCAATGTCCTTCCCGCATGGGGACTCTCGTTACAAATAACAGGCATATCTCCTACCTGGGTCTGCAACTCAGTCTCTCTCACCAGGACCCTCACCATCTTCAGCACAGCTGGCAGCTTCTCTTGAGAACTGAGCCATAACTTTCATCCAAAAAAAAAAGGTGAACACCCAATGTCGGTGGGTCCCTCTGTGCACTGCAAGGTCACCAGGCACTTCCCTTGAGGAGCAGGCTCAAAGGGCACCCAAACCCTCCTGAATGTCTCCCTTTCTCTCCCTTCAGAATTAATGGTGATTTACACTAATTGGCCCCCAGACTCAAAATCCCCAGAGTCATCACCATTTTTCTGACCACCAGATGTGTAGACAATGACTTCTGTTATTCTTCCACACTGGAGCCACAGACTACTGCTCCAAGTGAGGGGCCCTCGTTTCCTCAGGCAGCAAGCAACCTGAAGTAAGAGTGCCAAGAAGGCCTACCTATTCCCTCCTATCACTCTGCCATCTTGACACTTATGCCATGCCCCAACTGGTATTCTAATTTCCACCCACTGTCTGTCAATCTCTACCAATCAGTAGGCTCCGTGGTCTTGCATTCTAGTAAACAAGCCCTTTCCCTCTGCTGGCAAGAGAGGCTTGTTAAATCTTTAAGCTATTTCAGCATATTGTAAACTAATGAATGGACTTTCAGTGGCATAAAGTACAGTTATGTAAGAACTTACCCATAATAGTAGATCTTCGAGAGAAGCTCTTGCAGCAGACCAACACCAGTAGGACTTAGCTGCCAGGTGCCAGACCACTCAAACTTTCCAGCTAGCAGTCTACCACAGGGGACCATGCACCGCGATGTCACCCTCTGACATCAGCCTATCCTATAAAAGTGGTCGGTCCCCCACATCCCCCTCAGTTCTCCCGCCAGAGACTCGAAGCAGGTAGTGGAAGAAGAAACTAAGGAGGTTCCCAAGAGACAGGAAGGAAAAAGCAAAGCAGAAAACCCATGCGAATGGAAGAGGATACAGCAGATAAAAAGAAGGAGGGAGGAGAGAGGGAAAATCATGGCCTGCTGCAAGAGCTCCTCTCGAAGATCTAGTGTTATGTTAAGTTCTTACATAACTGTACTATCTTACTTTGAGGAAGCTTTTGCAGCAGGCCAACACTGGTAGGACTGAGTCCCAAGCAGTTTCAACAGAATAAAAGCAGCAGCTCTGGGAGGAGGAGGAGGAGGACAGACAGCAGCCAATGGCCTAGGAAAGAAGGTCCTGCAGAACGGCTAGGCCGAAGTTAGCCCTATGCCTAGAAGCAATTTTTAGACTGTAATACTTGGTGAAAGTGTGGACAGAACTCCAGATGGTGACTGCGCAGATGTCCTCAGTAGACATTTCCAAAACAAGCTGTGGAGGTGGCCATACCCCTCGTGGAATGGCCCTTAACCACTCCCAGAAGGTCCTTGTTGTACTTATGGTAGCAATGAACAATGCAATTGGCTAACCATTTAAATAAGCACTGTTTGGACACTGGAGCACCCTCTCTCGGGGGCAGGGGTGTAGCCAGGGATTTCAGATCTGCATACCAAGTGGACTCACTGCTACCCCCCCCCCTTGTTAGGGTGAGCTACCCCGGTGTAGCCAGACAATATACCTTGTTTGTTGCCTCTTTTGGCACAATAAATACAACATTTGTATCTCTTGACAATGGTTGGTGCCATGTATGGGTAAATACAAATGCCATGCATTGCTCACTAAGACACCCACATACCAGCCGAGAGCCTGTAAAGTTGTATTGTCCTTGGGATGCAAAGGCAGTATTAGTGACCAGTCCTTCTAGTTTCAACTCCTATGAATACAATTACAGAAAGGTTCAGTATTTTCTTTGTTAGTTTTCATGGAAAAAGGAAGCAGTTCAGAGCCTATTTGCTACCCCCCTTAAATAAAGTTGCACACCATGGAGTACTTGGAGTATGCCTGCCTACACCCATGCTCGTGGTCAAACTTAAACAACTGATCAGACTTCCTAAAAGTCTTGGTTCGGTGCACATAGTATCTCAAGATTCTATGTCCATCCAAAATATGAGCAAAGCCTCACCCTGATTAGAATACTCAGGAAGGTAAACCAGTAGGTGGATGGATTGGTTTAAAGTAAACTCTGACACCACCGTGGGAAGAAATTTAGGATTAGTACACAAAGACACCCTGTCTTTGTGAAATTTACACCCTATACCTGGTGATATGGGTATGTTGGAAACATAAGATTGAATGGTAACTATTTTTTGCCATCCTTTGCTAAATTAGTAGAACTTTCACTGATATTTATAATGAAGATAAAGGGAAATGCTTTGGTTAGGAGATGTCTCTCTGTAACATACAATGTTTTTAATTCCATTTAAGCACTTTAGCGTGAATGTGTCTTTAAATATTTGGTTTAAAAGAAGTCTTTCATATGCCTCCTCAGATTCGTCCCCTGAGGAAGGCCCTGCATTGGGCTGAAGCACTGGGGAAGTAGGGCGCTTTTGGGCTACTTCACCACATTAAATGTTTTACTGACCATTGCTACGGAGTGAGTGCTGAGTTTTTTCCTGTTTGTATATTTTTTGGGGCTAGGCAGCCCTTGAATTTCAGCACCACTAGCTTCATGTGCGCATTTACTTGCACGAGTTTGTCTTTATACATAACAGCCTGAAGCTTGGAAATCCTTTGAGCAGAAGTAACAACAACTAAAAAGGGTATTTTCCATGACAGAAAATGCAGCTCACAACTCGTGGCTGATTCAAAGGGAGGTAACGTGAGTTTCCCCAACATAAAACTGAGGTCCCAAATGGGAGGTTTCAGATGCAAAATTCCCCACAGGAAAGTGCGAGACACCTCAAGCTGAGCCACAGCCCTGCCCTCGATAGATGCATGGTATGCAGAGATGGCAGAAAGCTGCACCTTAAGGGATGAGTACCCCAAGCCTGAATCGGAGAGGGAGAGAAGGTACTCCAACAACTGATTCACCGGACAGGTGAAGGGCTCCAGCTGGTGTGAAGCAGCCCAAAGGGTGAAGTGCTTCCATCTCGTGGCATAAGTGGCTCTGGTGGAGGGCTTTCTCGCAGCCACCATGACATCCGCGACCCTAGAGGAAACCACAAAGCGGGCTATGGCTACGTACGCAGGAGCCACGCATGGAGATGCAGAGATTTTAGATCCAGATGGACCAGGGTGCCCTGGTCCTGTGAGAGCAAGCCAATGCACAGGGGCAAGGCCACCGGAGGTTCCATTGCTAGCTGCTGCAGCAAAGGAAGCTAGATCTGACATGGTCAGAAGGGGGCTATGAGTATCATCTCCGCCCTCTCCAACTGAAGTTTGAGGAGCACCCTCTGAAGGAGCAGGAAGGGATACAGAAGCCTCCCCTTCCAGGAGAGGGACAATGCATCTCACAAGAAAACTCCAGGCCCGGGATTGAGCGAGCAAACAAGTGGCAGTTTTGCGTTGAGTGAGGATGCAAAAAAGTCCAACTCTGGTTGACCCCATCTGTCAAAAAGATCTTTGACTACTGGAGTCAGAAGTTCCCACCTGTGAGCCATGGACCGGAAATGGCTTAGACTGTCCGACAGGATGATTTGGAAGCCTGGAACATGGACAGCGAAGAGCTCCAGACTGTGCTTGATGGCCCAATACCAAACCCTCATCACCTCCCTGCACAGGGGGTTAGAGTAAGTCCCCCTGCTTGTTAATGTGATACAACAAGCACATGTTGTCCGTCCGCTCCATGAGCGGACCAGGGAGGAGATGAGTCTGGAAGGCCTGCAGAGCATACCGAACTGTGTGCATCTCCAGAACATTGATGTGGAGACCTGTTCCATATCTGTCCTGGTGCCTTGAGTCTGGTGAGCATCAAAAGTCAGCTCCCCAGCCCAGTCCTGAGTCACCCATCACAAGGATCTGAGGGGCTGAGATTTGAAAATAACCCCCCCCCCCAAGCAGGTTTCTGGCTCTAGCCACCACGACAGGACTCTTCTGTCTGGATCAGAGACCATGAACTTCTGGTCCTGGTCATCTGTGCACTGGTCCCACTGGACTCTCAATGTCCACTGAAGTATCCGCATGTGAAGGCGAGCAAGGGGAACCATGGTAATGGCTGCTGTCATGTGGCCCAGGAGGCATAGGAAGACTCTAGCAGGGACCTGGTGACTGGAGAAGACCAGGCGGGCCTGGGCCATCAGGTGTTCTGCCCTGTCCATGGGCAAGAAGGCCATGCCCTGGGTGGTATCCATGACTAACCCTATATACCAGAGGCACTGGAAGGGAGACAGGCCGGACTTTGGTTGGTTGATGGTGATACCCAAGGCCTGGAAAAGGCAGAAGGTATGCTCCAGAGTCTGGACAAGATGGTCCCTGGATGGCACTGCTAGGAGTCAATCGTCCAGGTAAGGAAACACGTAGAAGCCCTGCCGCCTCAAGGCAGTCACTACCACCACCAGGCACTTGGTAAAGACATTGAAGGCTGAGGACAGGCCAAAAGGGAGGGCCCAGAATTGAAAATGCGCTCCATGGAAATGGAAGCAGAGGAAGCACCGATGGGAAGGAAAAATATTGATATGCAGATACGCAGCCTACATGTCCGGAGAACAGAGCCAGTTTCCCCGGTGCAGGAGGGGCAATAAACTCTGAAGGGTGACCATCCTGAAGCATTTGTACTCTACATACAGGCTGAAATGTCTCAGATCCAGGATGGGCTGGAGATCCCCAGTCTTCTTGGGGACTAGGAAGAAGTGGGAGTAGGACCCCCGCTCCACTGAGCTGGAGAGATGGGTTCTATGGCCCTTTTTTGCAGAAGAACCTATATTTCATCCCAGACAAGAGGCAGATGAGCTGGGGGGGTTAGAGGAGTTGCCCAGAGGAGTTTCTGAGGGCCACTCAAGAAGTTCTAATGTGTGGCCACATTCTATGATCTGCAACACTCAGTTGTCCGAAGTAACACCATACCACCTGTTGAGGTGAAAGGACAAGTGACCCCAGACTGCCTCCCCTAGAACCCCTTTGGAGGGGTTAGCCAAGGAGTCCGGATGTAGGAGAGAGTGCTGGGAGGGTGGCCATGGGCGCTCCAGCGGCTCTGGCGGCGACTGCGGATGGAGCTGCCACCGCTTTGCATTTGCCCTGACCTTTGGCAGGTGAGAGGGTGGGTGGGTGGGCCTGTCTGCAGGAGGAGCAACAAAAGGCGGTCACTGACCTGACTTAGGCTGGGTATGGTACAGTGAGTGCATGGACTGGAGGGCTTGGCCCAACTCCTGAAGGGAGGAAATTAGATCCAGGAAACTCCCCAAAAGAGACAGGACCCCAAAAGGGGGCATCCAAAATACTGGACTGCACATCAGAGGCAAAGCCGGACACCTGGAGCCAAGAGTGGCACTGGTGACAGATGTCGGTAGCTTATCTTCTGCCTTAGACATCTACACATCATAGGTGGCCAGAAGGACATGAGTTTCCACATTGGAGCCCGCCTTTAAGAACTGGGCAAGCTGTTTCTTGGAGGGGTCATTAGGCAAAGCCTGAACCAGCTCCCTGGCCTTGTCCCAAATGATGTTCTGGTATTGGGCCATGTGGGCTAAATAGTTAATGGCCCAGATGGCCAGGGTGGAGGAGGGAAGACTCGCTTGCCCAGGTGGTCCAGCTGTCTCGACTCCCTATCAGAGGGAAGAGCACTGAGGTGCTTGGGTTTCTTAGTGCAGTCATGTGCCACACTGATGACCACCGAGTCAGCTTTAGGCTGACCCCCCCATAAAAGGCTTATCAGCTGAAGAGTGGTAGAGCCTATCTGCTTTTTAGGCACCACTGGGGCTGAACAAGGAGGATTCCAAGCCGCCCTGGTGATATATGCATAAGAGTCAATGGGGGGGCACTACCAAGAGGGGAGGGCATCAGGCTGCCTCAAATAAATGGCCAGCCGACACCACTCCAAATCATGTTCCTCAGTTTCCCAGTCTATGGTGGCCTGGATGTGCCTCAGGATGTCCATAAAGGACGTATTATCATGAGGGGACATAGGGACCATCATAATGGGCTCTTTACCCTCAGAAGAGTCCCCTGGAATGGAGGAAGACTCTGAATAGTAAGGGTCATCTTCATCCTCCGCATCTGGCTCACTCTCAGCCAGCAGATGCCCATCCTGTCAACCACAGGAACCAGCATTGGGTCTGGACCCCGGCGTATGAGGGACACTGGGACCTGACACTATCTACAAATTACTACTGGTGTTGATGCAGGATGCCCTTACATATATTGTAGTTCTGAGCAATCTTACTTATAGGCTTCAATGTTCAAAAATGTTATAAAAAAGTAAGATATAATCCAAAGTCCATGAAAACTCATATATTTATTAAACTTTTTCTTCACACCCATATACATCAGGCAACAGTTTCGTGGCTTAATGTCACTTCCTCAGGCCAATCGTATATGTACAGTGTTGACACTAAATTAGAAACAAATAAATCCATTCAGATACACAGTTTTTAAATTTCTGCTCCTTTTACATTAATACGTCACATTGGTATATACTGCCAATAATTCTTTATAAAAACATATTGAATTGAGTCACATTTTCAATTAAAATTTCATTTAGAAACTAATTATAAAGCATCTTCTCTTTCTTAGTTAAATCCCAATCCATTTTATATTATTGTCCCCATATTAAAGTCAAATTTTAGTTCAATGTAGTATAAACTTTGTATTACTTTCAAATATGCAAAAGAACACCTTAATTTTCATTTATTTGAACTCCACTGATCTGGAAGTTCTGATATATTACTCTCAAAACAAGCACCATGCCGCCCTGTTCCTATTACCAGCTATTAGAAAAAACATATATTTATTTCAAATGTTAATATCTTTAAATCTTGTATAGTTATTATTTAAACATCATATTGCCAATCACCTGGTCACACTCTAAAATGGGCCAGTTCCCTTCTCAAAATTTTCATCCACTTAATAGTAATCTTGCTAGGAAAACCACATCTAATGTATCTTTGGCAATTGTCCTCATGAACTGAAAGCAGCTATGAGGAAGAAAACAAACATAAAAATTAATTTCTAACACTGTTTTTTACTCAATTTAATACTATTATTCATTTCTCTGTTTAAAGTTTGAATTTTACTACGGTAATCCCTACCTGTTGTTTCCTATTCTTACATGGAGCTCAATTGCTCATTGCTTTCATTAAACCACGTTCTGGGATAGAACTTAGTGTCTTTGCTTCTTTTTCGACTTACTACAAGAAGGAAAAGAGGACATCAGTAGTTGAAAACATTTTTGATCCCTGTGCCACAGATTTAAAATAAACTTTAATAGGCAAAAGACTGCCTTCTGGAAGGAGCCAAGCGGTTTGATCTGGGTTTTAAATACCCTCCAAAAGCTCACAAAATTAACTAATTGAATAATTGAATAACCTCCTTAATTACCCTGAATCCATCTATTTTCAAACTAGTATAGAGTAAAGACAAGTATATCACTTGCCCAGCCTTGTGGCTAAATGGTTAGAGCAACCACTGTCCCACTCAGAAGTTCAATTCCTATCTCTGGTTTTTACCAAAATTATTTGTCCCCTGTATGAATTACTCTATAAATACATTAATTCTTTGAAATTCACTACATATTGATCTGTAACGAAAATTTTAACATGGGTTTTAGTGTCTCCTAAGTGTCAATTCTACCCTGAAAAACCTTTGTACTTGATGTATACTCATTACCTCCTTGTTTTGACCTAAGGGTTTAAATCCCACCACAACCACTGAAACCATCTATTATTTTACTTATTGTTTTCTGTGTTAGTTTTGTAAATAGACCTAATCTCCTAAAATGTAAATATTAATTGGTAATAAATGTTTCAGCCTTTTGTTGCATATATCAGTTTACATGTGATATGTGCTTTAATCTTTATGTATGTGAAAGGTGGGTTAAACTCCACCCAGGGCCACTACAAACACCTGTTTTCGCTTTGTTTATATCCACTTAATATTTATATTAACTAGTAAAGTATTATATTACCAGGAAATTCTGTTAATGATATGCTTGCAATTCCATTCATGTGTTATGTGGGTTAAACTCCCACCAGAACCACTTATTTTTGACTGCTTCATTCTTGTATTAACAAATTCAATGTGATCTTACCATAAAATGTATTTTACTGATTACATATGTAACCCCTAGATGGCGCTATCCCAGGGGCTACTACCCCTGCCTGATTTGCCACTAACAGGTTGAGGGGCCTGGATCCAATGGCGGGTGCCTCCACCCAGAGGTCAGGGTTTGCAATAGTTAAACTAACTTGGTCACAGCCCTCTGGGACACTGCAACCCCTTTCTTCCCACTAGTGGCCCACACAATATATCAAATTACCTTCACAGTATACTTACCCCCAGGTCTGGTTCCGGCACTGGGACCTCCTGTGAAATGAGATACAGTGCAACAATCACAGTACAGTACTTTAACATAGACAAATACCTCAGGCAGTATAACTTTTGCTGAAACAAGCAGCTCTGATTTATTTAGGGGGATATAACAAGGACAGGGAAATCAGGTTAATTAGCTTATCACTCTAATAATCTACCTATGGCTCTGTGCAGGCCTATCCCTATCAGTTACTGTCCCTGGGTACCCAAGCCCTAGTGGCTAGTCCAAACCGTGGCAGCTGGTAGGGGCCCTTTCACACAGAGAAAGGAGAATTAAACAGTCAGCAGTACAGTAATTCCATTTGGATTTAATATGGCAATTCAACAGGAGCAACCCTGAATTAGTACTCCGACCTCCAAATAAGATAGGGTCCTTCAATGTCAGCAGGGCTCACTTGAGGTACACAAACCTCTTCACGCATCCATATAAAAGAAAGTACTATACCAGGCAGGCTGCATCTGTATCGATCGCAATTACTGCACAATGCCGGGAGAACACACAGCAGATTCAGTTCCTGACAGACCGAGTGCAATTTTCAGCAATTCTTCCAGTCTTCTACAGGGTGAGCCTGGTTTCTACTCTTCAGAGATCCTTTGATTCTTTTCACAGGACGGATTCAGTCCCTAACAAGCTGTTACACAAGCTGCAGACCGGAACTCTGGGCCTTACACGTTTTTGACTAAACTGCACACTGAAAAAGCACAGGGCTCCTTCCTTCTTCACTGCCAAAGCTCAACTGAACTCCAACTGACGAAACCGGGCACTTCCTTTGAGTTCCTCCCAGTTCTTGACTGGATTGGCTGTCACTCACAATAGACTGCTGCTGTTGGTCCAAAAGGCACTGAAGTCTAAACTACATCTCCCAGAGTCACTGCCCATACAATCCTCTTGTGGCTGGCTCAGATTATGAGTCCAAGTTCCGATTCGTCAAGGCATCATTTTAGAGCTAACATACCCCACACTGATTGGTCCAGTTCAGCAGTTCAAAACTAGAATGGGAACTAGCAGACACAGTTCTGACTGCAAAAGCAGGTTAGACAAACTGTAATTTCATTATTACTCTAAATAATTTCTGGCAAACAGTTACATCTTTCAGATAGGTTCCTTTGCACTCCTAGTGACTGCAAAAATGAAGTGAATTGGCAGCAGCTCGAGTGGTACTCAGAGAAGCACACAGTCCCCCATACAAACTAATTATGTCTGCAAGCAGACAGCTCTTAAAGAGACAGTACCAGAGGCTCTAAAAACACTCACTGATAAATGGCTTAAATGCCAAACACCATTCAGGCTTGGAGCATTCAAGCAAGCTCCTGGAAGTCTTTTGGGAACCCCCATTTGCAGGGGGGTTACACATATACTTTCATTCATGTTATTATATGGGTTAAACTCCAACCAGGGCCACTACTAACTCCTGTTATTTCCACTATGTTTATGTCCACTTTAATATTTATGTTAACTAATTAAGTTTGACGTTACCAGAAAATTCTGTTGATGATATGCTTACAATTCCATTCATGTACTGTGTGGGTTAAACTCCCACCAGAACCACTTATGTGATTTAAATCTTCCTTCATACTAATGTTGATACCAAATATTTGCTACAGATTATATGTATTATTAATACTAAGCAGGTATATTCAAATCCTAGTTCCAATTGCATGATTCGTTCATACCAATCCTTGGGTTAACACTGTCCATTGTGTATATCCAATACACTTCTCTCTTTAATAACAAAGTGTCCCATGAATTTCTGTGTCCTTGAGGTTCCAAAACTTTCTCAAGTCCCCAAAATCTCAGTGATGCTGGTGTATGTCCTTCATGGTTAAAATGTTTTGCCACTGATGACTTCTCGTCTCTCATCCTGATGTCACTTTTGTGTTCCCTGATTCTTGTTCTAAGTTTTCTTGTCGTCTTCCCAACATAGAGTTTGCCACATGGACATTGGATTATATAAATTACATGATGTGACTTGCACGTTATGTGTTGTTGAATTATATATTTCTTGTAAGTAAAAGGATGTTCAAAATATATTTTCTTAGATGTATTGTTACAGTGGCAACATTACCCACATGGGTAATTACCATCCTTTAATGGTCCTAAAAGTAATTGTCTCCCTTGGACAGGATTCTCCTCATATCATCATGGAGAGGTCGAGGAGGTAATCACAGAGGTGTCATTAATGACTCGAGATTCTTTATTACAACAGAAGGGAAAGAAGAAAATTGAAAATAGAATAGTTTTCTCAACACCCTACTGTCATTTGAGTCAAAAAATAAAGAACACATTAATAAATAATTGGCATATACTCCAGGCAGGTGGTAGTCCAAATAAAAGATTTGCAGATATACCGTTAGTTACATCCAAGAAAAATAAAACACTAAAAGATAAATTAGTGCACACACAACACAGGAAATATGAGGAGAATCCTGTCCAGAGGAGACAATCACTTTTCAGCGATGGGATTTATGTCAACTGCAAGTTGCGGTTGACATAAATCGATTCCCTGTCCATTTTTTTCTCGGAAGGCTCTGCTCCTCACCCCGTGCTAATGATTATCAACTCTGAATGCAGTAGATTCAAGGAGGGTGCAGGGCCAGTAGACAGTGTGCCCCTGTGTCAGGCACACCAACACATCGATCTGTCAGCAAACTATCGATTTTGTCGACAGCAATGTAGGTCGCTGTGTTGGTGTTGCTATCGGGGGGGGTGGGGGCATACCAAGCCCACGAGCAGGAAGCAGACCAGTCCCGGTCCTAGTGTTTTTGTCCTAGTGTTTATGCTTCCTGCCAGATTTTTTCCCAGGACTGTGAGGAGGAGGAAGCCCCGAAAGACTGGGCTGGCAAAGCTGAAAAGCTCCTAGCCTGCAGCTCCCTTTCCATAGTGATGAGCTTCTGCTTGATCAGTTGGCTCTCTAGGAGTTTTAAGCAACATCTCTGAGTGGCCTGGTTGAATTTCTGGCAGATCTGGCAGGTTTCGATGTCATGACTGAGGCCTAGGTACAGGATGCAAGCAGAGTGATGGTCTTTTTCAGGAATTTGTTCGCCATAGGTACACTTGTGGAGTGGTCAGACGAGGTAGGTGGAGAAGACAAACTTGAGGACAGTAACATCGAAAATTTGATGTTAAAACGAAAACAAATTGTGAAAAAAAACCTTGCGGTATGAACAGATAATGGCGACTGGCTGTAGCTGCAGCATCCAGTGAGGTCTGATGTGCACGGGTCGACGGCAGAAAATAACTGAGGGGAGTGTGGGGGACCACCCACCTTTATAGGATAGGCCGATGTCGGAGGGTGACGTCAGTGGTGGGTGTTCACCCGTGGTAGCCTGCTAGCTAGAAAGTTTCCATGTGGTCCTGGCGCCTGGCGGCTAAGAGCTACCGGTGTTGGCCTGCTGCAACAGCTTCCTCAAAGTAAGATCTGCCCCTTTTCAGGAGTTTCCTGTGGGGAATACTTCATTTGAGACCTCCAGTCAAGAAGCCTGTTGCCAGTCAAGATCTAATTCTGATACTGGAAAAGCTCACCCATAAACCATTGGAGCTAGCTGCACATGTGAAGTGAAATTCCTCATGTGGAAAATAGTTTTCTTCATGGCCACTACCTCAGCTCAAGAGTGTCAGAGTTGCAAGCATTGATTATTGACTCTTTGCACGGTACATAAGGATAAGAGCGTTCTCCACACACACCCAAAGCTTCTGCCAAAGATGGTATCATAGTTTCATGATGACCAATCATTGGTAAGGCCAACATTCTTCCCAAAACCCAATAATGTATAGGGTAAGGGTTGCTGCTTCATTCTCTCAATGTCAGAAGAATTTTCAGCTTCTACCTCAATGTAGGTGAGGTGGTTGGAGCAGCGCTGCTTTACATGTTGAAGGCATACTCATGGGGTTCTACACTGATGCAGGCGAGGTGGCTGGGGCAGTGTTGCTTTACACGTTGAAGGCATACTCATGGGGCTGTACACTGATGCAGGCGAGGTGGCTGGGGCAGCACTGCTTTACATGTTGAAGGCATACACATGGGGCTGTACATTGATGCAGCAGGGTGGTTGGGGCAGAGCTGCTTTACATGTTGAAGGCATACACATGGGGTTGTACTTTGCAGGCGAGGTGGCTGGGGCAGCGCTGCTTTACATGTTGAAGGCATACACATGGGGTTGTACTTTGATGTAGGCAAGGTGGTTGGGGCAGTGCTGCTTTACATGTTGAAGGCATACTCATGGGGCTGTACACTGATGCAGGCGAGGTGGTTGGGGCAGCACTGCTTTACATGTTGAAGGCATACTCATGGTGCTGTACACTGATGCAGGCGAGGTGGCTGGGGCAGTGCTGCTTTACATGTTGAAGGCATACTCATGGTGCTGTACATTGATGCAGGCGAGGTGGTTGGGGCAGCGCTGCTTTACATGTTGAAGGCATACTCATGGGGCTGTACACTGATGCAGGCAAGGTGGTTGGGGCAGCGCTGCTTTACATGTTGAAGGCATACTCATGGTGCTGTACACTGATGCAGGCGAGGTGGCTGGGGCAGTGCTGCTTTACATGTTGAAGGCATACACATGGGGCTGTACATTGATGCAGGCGAGGTGGCTGGGGCAGTGCTGCTTTACATGTTGAAGGCATACTTATGGGGCTGTACATTGATGCAGGCACTGGCACTTTCCAACCCAAAAGCTCTGGTTGTGGTAGGGGTCCTCGTGCCTCTGGACCTAAGAGCAAACAGTGTGGTCATGGCCAGTTTTACGCACAGCTGCTTGGTTGCCACTCGCAATGCTGGCAACACGGATTTAGGAATGAGTCTGGAATTTTGTGGTCCATCCAGGATGAGGATGTTCCAAAATCCCAGGGACACTTTCCTCCTCCTCTGGGAAGAGACAGGGGCTTGCTGTGCTATGATGCTGCCACCTGGGCAACCACAGGTGGCAGTGAGATCAGAGCAGCTCAGGGGTGAGAGAATGATGGATTGTGCTGTGCACAGTCTCGCAACATGTGCACATATGCATTTTGCACATTTGCAGCTGCCATCCTGTGGGTGTGGAGGAACAATGTGGAAAAATCCTGGAAGTGGGCAGTATGATGCCCCAGTTCCCTTGGGCCCTGACCTCCCGACTGGTCACTCACCTCTAGAGGAAAAAAAAAAGGGGTTGCAGAATGGAGACCCCCCCACTCCTGGAAGCACCACTGAGGAGGTAAGGTAAGTACCAGAGATGGGAAGAAATGGAGCTGGATGTCTGAGTTGAATAGAGCAACACCAGTGACAAGGGGGTAGAAACAGTATAATATTTGGCTGGCCCCTCAGCGCAGTGGTATCACTACCGATGTGATGCCAGTAACTGGCATTCAGGAATGAGTGCAGGTTATCGAGGGCTGGTGGTGGGAAGAAAGGAAGGATCTTGCATCCCATGGTCAGCTCTTCTTCTTCCTCGGGGAGGGGGGGAGTTGCTCCCTTAGCAGGACTTCCAATTGGTAGACAGCAGTTGGCAGCACAGCTGGGAGCACGAGAAGAGGTGGCGCCACTGCCTGACACCCGTCATGCATCGTATGCCAGTGCTTGTATGCATGGCCACGTCACTGCACACTGGCACCCAGGGCATCAAACCAGGAGCCATGCAGGAAAATGCCTGGCATCCAAGTCAGCACTCCCCTGCAGTCTCTTGAATAACTGGTGCAGCTGGCCACCCACCAAATAAAGTTCCTGAAAAAATGGTTGAGAACCTACAAGTTTGTGAGAGAGTTGGTGACGGGCTGGGGGTTGCCATCAGATGTGATCAAAGTGAGAAAAAAACTCTATAAAAATTTAAATACTGTGGCTCCATGGAGGAGATACTCTCTTAGATCAAGATCAATGGTAAATAACTTTCCTTGTTTTTATGAACTGCTGTCCACTACAAACTAAACTGAGGACCACCGCAACTTGTTTCACTTAGGCCACTAAACATCAGATTATTATTAATATTCAGAGGACTATTATCATATCCTCTCTAAGCCTTTTCTACTCTAGGCTAAATATTTTGAGTATGTTCAATTTTTCCTCATACCTCTTGCTCCCTAAATTCCTAATTAGCTTGGTAGCCCTGATCTGAACCCTCTTGGTTTCTGCACTGTTCTTTCTGTGCTGCAGTCATCAGAACAGGACACATTACTTCAGGTACAGCCTACCCAATGCAATGTATAGTGTAGGATCGCCTCCCTTGACCCAAAACATACCTCCCTCTAAGGCTGGCGACATTTATCTTGTGCCAGTGGAATTCTGGCAAAATTACAGTTTCACTTCCCTGAAATTTCACAAAATTTCCATGAACATTTCATAAAAGTTCACCAAAATGTTGGTTTAAAATATTTCCATCTAATTTTAAAAGTATTTGTCCGAATTGCACCAAATTTGGTATGCTGACTTTCTCATGGTCCATAGCCTCTAAACTTTCAGAAATTTCAAAAATTACATTTTTCAGTTATGTAAACTGCAGAATTTTAAGCCTCTATAACTTTAAAACTAGAGAACCAAATATCAACAATTTTGTTAGGTTCATTGATCCTAAATATTACACTTTGAGGCCACTCCCTTGGCCCAGAAGCACAGCGTTGCACTGCCGTGCTGATGGCATGGGTTCAGAAGCAAGCCCAGGAAGTCACATCAGGAGGAAGGCCATGGCTGAGACAGCTACTGCTCGGCAGTGCGCCTCAGTTGGGGAGGGTTTGTGGTGGGTTCCACCAACATAGCCACCCCTGTGACTGGGTCAGGGAGTTTGCTCCTTCCACAGGGGAAGCTGTGGCTGTGTGAGGCTGACAGAGGAACCATCCACACCAGGGGAGATGGGAGGGACAAAATATTGGAAAAAAATCCAGTAGCCAACTGAAAGACGGTTGGGTTCAGTGTGACCTGAGTATATCTCTGTAAGCAGAGTATATCCCTGAGAGACAAGCTGCAGACCGGGAGAAAAACCAATATGGAAAAGGAAAAATAATCTGTGTGCGTCAACTCTCTAATGTCTTGCTCAAAGGTTGGGCAGGTTACAAGCAGCCAAAGATTAAAGTAACAATCATTAAAGTTGAATTTCATGAACTTTTGTGAAATTGGGGAATGTTGTGATACATTTGTCGAAGCCATGCCCATACATTTTGTCCAGTGATACAGTTGAGTTGCCATTGTAGAGGACAGTAAAGGCTGGGTAATGTGGCAATAAGGTAGAATTCCTAGGAGATTCCATAGTAAAAGTATAGCAGGCGCCAAATGTCAGGTCACTAGCTTGAGTGACGAACCACGAAGAATAGCCATGGACATCACTGTGCACTAACCTGAATTCTTGCAACATGTCAGGTAACCATTAACACTCACTGACTTAATGAGTTGTGGAAGCACATGCACGTGCAGCATTACTTCTGTACAGTGCTACCTGCTGACTCTTTAACAACCCTGCAGATAATGTATATTTTTACTGTCTGAAAACAGTGGCACCAAGTGACGCCAAGACTTTCAACTAGTTGTGACTTAAGCCACTGTGACAGAAACATCTGAATGTCTTCAGCAACGATTTGGGCTGTGTGGAATGTGAAATTCTGCTATTGGGTTGCTATGGAATGGCAATTCCACTTCTAAAATGCTTTGCAGAATTCCTTTTTAAATTCCATGGAATTTCATAGAGTGTTTCTGTGAAAACTGCAGAACAATTTTACGCAGATCACCTAAACCACGGAATGATTTTCCACGGATTGCAGAAAAAAAATCTGTGCTTTATGTGAACTGCACATTATTAATCAGCAAAAAATTCCATAATTGGAATCTCAAAATTCCGTAACCGAAGAAAATCAGCTGAATTTTCTAGAATTCTATGGAATTCCATTCTGTTGAAAATTCAACATTCCGCATAGCCCTAGTAATGATGGAGCATGATGCTGGGCATCACAGTTGCAGGAGTGTTGCAGGGGTTTTGCGGGGCCATGACACCAGTGCAGGAAAGGCGATTCAGTAGTGATAAGTACTCACAAGAAAGCAAGCTATCAATTTAGCTGAGTATTTTATGTATCTGCAGACTCGCAGTTATGTATAGCTTAGTTATGACATCCTTGTGTCTGTAACTAGAAACATGAAATGTTCAGCTACAGACTGATCCTTCCCTGTTACACACATGTGTAACAACGTCTGAAACTTGGCTCTGTCTGCACTTTTGCATTTTTGTTTTAGTAGTTTTGTTTTCGTATTTGGTTCTCTCTGCATTTTTGTATTTTCCCTCTTACAAATGTTGTAACAACGACTGAAACTTGATTATTTCTGTTTGCTTTTGCGCGTATAACACGTGAATGTATGGTACCTCATTGAAAAGGTGCTCTGCTCAACTGAGTATCTGATTCATATGATGAATAAAATATTTTACTACTAAGTGCTCTGTGCAAGTTAAATTCTACAAGTGGAACTTTAGTGGCATTACCTAATATACCGCATCCATGAATTTTTGAGCAAATTTTGCCAATAAGTAATTTGTAAAGAATCCGCAATAAATTTGAACCTACTAAACCACATTTATCCAGCTTACTTAGATTATGAGACAGATTTACTTTGGTACGCATGCCAAATCTTGTGTATACCAGCAAAACCAGTGGAGCTATAAACATCCAAATATTTTGAAAATGTTCACACAATTTAACAAATAATTAAATAGTGACATTTTGAACTGTAATTTACAATTTGCACAACCAGTTGCCTCTTTAGGAGATTCTGTGACTCTGCCACGAAAGTTTGCATATAAAGTTTCTATTATCTAACTCCAAAGGTGGCTAATGTAAGCACAGAAATATTTTCAGAAATGTTCACATGAATAATAAATTGACAGGTGAGCCCCTATAACTTCCCTGCCCCTCAGCCACATATCACGCAACCTGGCATCTTTTTAGGACCACTCTCAAACAATGAGCATGCCAAATTACAGACCTCTACCTATAAACTGACCGAGTTAAGCCTAATTATAAAGGTTGGAACATTCCACAAAATTTCATGGAATTTTGCAGAATTTCACAAAATCAGAATTTGCTAATTTTGCCCTACCCTACCTCTTACCCAGCCTACAGTTGTGTTTGTTCAATAGAACGTGAAAACATGTTGCCTGCCTGCCTGCCTTTATCTTACTGTCCATTTATTAGATCCTTTTCATCATCTGTACTGTCTACTGTTGCAACACACAGGGTGTATGTGCAACCCACATGCCTTACACTTCTATGCAGCACTTTGTGTTTTCCCCCAATCAATCGAAGGTCCCATTTTTCTGCCCCTATTTTATAAACATACTTAATTTTGTTATTATGAAATGGGTAGGGAAATCCTGCATTCTGATTGGCCAAGCCACCCTGGCACCCATGTCGTTTACCACAGCCTAATCCGTTGTGGGGAAAAAAGTTCCAGTGCCGGGATGGCTCATCACCAAACATATCACTGTGTCTCTATAGAATCTTCATTATTTTTTTTAAAGAATGCCATTTATTTCTGACGCTAACAAAAATTTCTTGAGGGTATACCTTATATGCTGTAGTAACCTGCATATTACTCCACTGTGAGTCTCTGTAGCACAGCACCATCACTTCTGACTCCCTGCAGTAACTGTTATGGGACCCAAAAGAGCAGTATGACACTGACGGCAGCCACCAAATAAGCTACTGCCAGAAACAGCTGTTAACACAATCCCTCCCAGTCCTCAGAGCAGGAACCAGGAAAGAGCACCACAATGCAAGCACTGGCAATCACCCCTGGTCCTTAGAGTGAGCAATGGGGACCAGGAAACAGTAAAATAAAATGGCCAGAACCTGCAACAAGGGATACATTTCTAAAACAAAGTAAACAAAAAAAGAAAACTATCTAAAACAGCAAGAACACATGGCTTAACAGCAGAAACATGTAACCAAATCTCCCAGCTCCCCCTAATGGTAGACATTTGTGGAGGAAATATTTACTTTCTAGTTCATTTTATGTTCTTGTTTTTTTTTCTTTTACTTACAGAAAATTCATAGTTACCCATTTTATAAGCACAATAAAACACTATAAGGTGAGTTTTAGGCTGAGATAAATGCACTTTCAGGAGCTGTAAGGCCTCACTATACCCCTGGGCCTGCATTTATCTCAGTCTAAAGCCTACCCTGTCATGTCTTATTGCTTGCTTATAAAATGGGTTGGAAATTTTATCTTGCTGATTGGAATAATAAATTACGATATGTTAATCCCCCAGATATGCACAGGTTGGAACAAGTTCAGGTAGTGGAATTTGGAACTCCAGGGCACATGCTATTAGATTTATCCACTTCTTGTGTAGTTTGCGGCACTCAATTATGCCTCGTGCCACATTGCCCGAGGTGTGGGTAAATTCCACTGCAACAGGCCTTGTTGTACATTATAACTTAAATTTAATCTAGTGGTTCTGTAACCCCAGAGAACCAGGTTCTAATCTAAAGCCAACATTTATTGTGTGACCCTGGAGGAAGGGCGAAGTACTGTACTTGAAGAGTGAACACTTCTAAACTACTGTGTATGCTTCGCTTTCCCTTTTACACTTTTTTCTGAACATCTCAATTATTTTATGCCCTTCATTGTCCCTTATTTTATCTTCAAATAATTATTTTCTTCTGCATTTATTGTATTACTGTTGACAAAGCTAGCCCATTGGCAGTATCCAACTGTTTTTCAGTTTACTCATTTTATAACCACAGTAAGACACTCCAGGTCATTTTCTGGTGTTAACGCATTTCCAAGTGCTAAAGACCCTCAGCACACTGTGCATGTGGGTATGCATGAACTCCAAACAACCAACACCTTGGCTTTTCTTATATTTCTCTTACAGTTCACTACAGAACAGCTTTTTTTATGATTTTGCAAATTTTTCTCAAGTTTTGCTGTTTGTTTTTGCCAGCTGACAGTATAATATCCACGAAGTATAAAAAGATTTCATCTGAAGTTTCTGATTTTACAGTGCACAGGTTATGACAACACAGAGCTCACCATGACAACAGACAGTCATATCACAGGCCCAGTAACTGTGAGAGCTGTTGGGAGCATTCAGCTGTTTTTAAAACAGACCATGGAATAAAAAAGTGTTTGCGAGACAGCCCAGTGGCGTGCATGGCTTCTCACCTCTTTCTACACCAGCGACCTGGGTTCATAAATGGACACAGGTCACTTGGGGGCTGGCCAAGTGAGGGAGGATTGAGCGTCCATAGGACTGCTCTCCTCCCTCGGGGAGGAGGATTTCCATGGCTCACTGTTGACTGCCACCCAGGGGTATCTGGGTGGCAGCACATGCAAGTCACACAGTGGGGAAGGGATCCCACGTACAGAGCACCAGGGGTGTCTCCGCAGAGGCAGAGCACACACATTGCACTCACTGCACATCCGTGGGCCAAGGGAGAAAAATGAGATAAAATGGAGGACAGGCTCCATGAAACTCTACCCATCATTCTGCCATTTCAGTCCAGGACAAGTCTTGATATACGAACTGGGAGGGGAGGGGATGATGGCCCCTCTCCTTGGCCCTGCTATGGGGGGGGGGAATCTATAGGGGATGGGACACCTAACTGAGAGGAGGTAAGAGACAGCTGTGGTGCATGGGGACAGGGCAGAGAAGCCGCCTGTTCTGCCAATGGAGGATGAAAACCTTTATGAGAAAAAACAAGTATTTGTTAAAGTGAACAATTTGAAAGGTTGATAATGGAGCATAGACGAAAACCTTAAAGACCTCCAAGTTATATTCAGTTTCTGTACACATAAGGTTTATTTTACAGTTCATATTTTATGCCCCCTTCCATCACCCTCTGAGTCCTTCTCCCTACCCTACCTATCTGTACTACCAACCTCCAAGAAACCTCGGCTTACCCCCAGCTGGATTATGGGGTAGGGGGGATATACTTCCAAATTAGGAGGGGGGACGGCTCAGATATACCAGGGCCTCTCGGGGAGCTGACACTAAGGCCACTTTTCCATTTTTTCCTATGCTCCTCCTCAGAAAATTCTGGCACGCAAAGGGACCACTGTGAATGCTCACATAATGTACGTACAGCATGGGACCCCAACCAGTATCTTCCACCTCCTACATGATGTCCGCTGCTGTGCTGTTATCTGTGGTCACCCAGGTGACAACATTACAGCGAGGACAGTGGCCCTCCTTCACCTGAGGAGAGTGTTCTCTGGGATGCTCTGTACTCAATGTCCCAGGCTCATTCATGAACTAGGGTCACTGACGTCAGGAGTGGTAGTCATAGCACTGCACCAGCAGGCCAGTTTTAAATATAAGAGTTTCAAACACTTTATTGTAGTCCAAACTGTCTTCTATAAATTGTAAGCCTTTAGCAATACTTTATAAAGAAGGAGCAGCACAGAAGGTGCACTGCATTGTAAAAGCTGTTGGCAGACATACTTTTTTTAAGACGATCTCTGATGCCCCCTTGCTGTAGAGTCGGAATCCTCCATCAGGCAGCCGGATGATGGTGCTCATGGACTTGCGGACAGAGTTGAATGTGTAAACCTTGTAGAGCTTTTCTTCGGGGATCTGGTCTCGGACTGGCTGGTAGTCACGCTTCAGGTCCAGGAGAAACCCGAGCAGGGAGCACTCTGTCTTGTTACCCACCTGCCGTGGTAGGCCCCCTTCCTTCTCTGGAGGCTACGGGAGGACAAACATCAGTCAGCTTGGCTTGGAGGCCAGGCAGGTGAAATAAACAGGCAACAGAGATGTCTGTTAATACAATAGTGCTCCGTGTGCTTGGACCTTTTCAACATTAGGTAAAATTTAAAGTAGCAAAGGTGAGATTTTCAGAGCAGATCTGTCACAGATCATCTTGCCGTATTTTTAATGCGGACATCTGTCTGCATTGTTAGATTATTCATTACATAGTCTAACAGCATGAGAAACTCTTCAGAAAGTCGGCACGTCTGGCAAAAAAAAAAGTATGCATGTGTCATTTTTCTGATGCCAGCTGCTGTAAAGCAGGAAAAGTGATACAAATGCAGGGTACCCTTTAAAAATAGGGCATCTGCATTTAGACACATTTGGTCTGACACAGACAGGGGTGGATCACGCTATGCACCTACATCAGACCCATCTGAAAATCCCCCTCAGTCTCTAAAGAGATTTACCAGGTTCCAGCAAAAGACAAAGATTCACAGCTGGTACTAGCAGAACTCTGTTACATAACATTACCCTAAAAAATATGGACTTCTGGACCTTCCATTGTCTATTATTGAAGACATTTTGATTAAAACAGAATCTGTTTCCATCTGTTCACTTTACTTATACCTGCCATGAAGTCATAATCTTCTGCTTATGACTTCACAATGTTACCAATGGAAATTATTCTGATGTCACAAACAGTGGATTATGAGCCCCATTTTTAGAGCCAGCTGTTGGTGCCACACACGCTTTAACTGTGTGCACGGGCGGCCTTGGGGGCATATTCAGACAGTCAGTGGGCTCTTACTCATGTGCGCTGCATGTCTGAATATAGGAGCTGTGGAAACGCAGCACGCAGTGACTATGTGCTGTGACAACACAACCCCCTGCAGGAAAATGACTCATAGAAGCAAAGGGAGCTAGCGAGGAGGGGTCCTGCCTGAGTCCCTGTGCACCTATATTCAGATAGGGAGTGTTTTTGAATCTATCTCTAACATATAATTATGGGTCAGGAAATTTGCATGTAGATAATTTGATCTCCCAGGTTAATAAGCTGGTGGGTTTCCTGTTTCGGAACAAAAATTGCTTAGATTCTGTGACATTGGACCTGATAGTTAAGATGCAGATTTTCCCTTTAATCGATTATGGGGACGTTTTATATGATGGAGCCACTAGGGATCAAATAACAAAGTTAGATGTTCTAGTTAATTGGCTTGCCAGATTGATTCTCAGGTGGCCAAAACTTACTCATCATTGCGAATTGTATAAAAGATTAGGTTGGTTATCATTAAGTAGGAGAAGAATGATACATAAACAGCTGTTTGCTCGTAAATATGGGCTGGGTTCCATGCCTATATATCTAAAGAATAGATTTTCCTTTAGAAGTGTTGAATTGACATTGAGAAATCAAGTTGTTACGGATATGGTTGTCCCCCTTGTAAAATCAAAACGTTTCCAATATTTATTTAGTAATTTTATTCTGATATGTTGGAATAGCCTTCCTCATGAATATAAGCAAAAGAATGGTAAGCCCTTATCAACATCCCATCTAAGAAGACACCTGATATCTATACAGGAACCTTGTAATTGTTATTGATATTCTTTTTTCTTTTATGTTTTTGTATTGATGTTTGTTGTTTGATTGTATTTATTATGTTGAGTGTTGACCTGTATTATCTATTTTTGTAAAGGTTACCATTGCAAATGAATTTTTACCCTATTGGTTTTAACCTTGAATAAACAAACAAACAATATATGAAGTTGTGTATGCATGTCTCCAATGGGCTGGGAGCGCTACTGGAGGGATCCCTGCCCTGTACTTTTGAGTCCCAGCCTTGCATGCATAATACTACATATCACAGCTGTTAACTCCTCAATGAATCATATAGAGAGTTTTAAAATAGCGCTTAAAACCCATCTTTTTGGAATAGCTTTTCCTGATTTTGCTTGATCTGTTACTTGATGGTATGCCTGAAAATTTAAGTATAATCTGGTTGTATTTTATTGGTGTTTTTATGCATTATTTATCTGTATAAGCACTTTGATCAAATTGGAATTGCGCTTTTTAAAAATAAACTATTGCTTGATTGATTGATGTGCTTTACTATACATAATAGTAACATAGCATTAAGCCCACGTTAGTTTAAGTTATGCTGCAGCTGGCTACCAGATTTGTTAGTAATTATACATAAAATAGTGCTATACCGTATTGCTTGATGTTGGGAGCTGATTTGGGTCGCGACCAACCTCCCTGGATGCACAAAGTAAACTGGAGATACTAAGAGGTGAAAGGAGGGTTGGTCCATAGCCAATTCAAATCTTTTGAATCGAGGCCAGCCCAGTGGCAGTGAGGGTTGAGGTGCTGGATACCTTACCTCACGTTATGCCAGTGACCCGGGTTCGGGAATGACCTTGGGTTGTCAGGGTGCCGGCGTGGGGGAGGAGGAGGACTGAGCAGAGCCGGCAGGCTGCTCTCCTCTCCTGGGGGTGAGTTGTCCCCCTCCCGTAGTTCTGCTCCCACTGGGTAGAGGTCTGGTGGGTTAGCATAGGTGAAGGGGGCGGTAAGGAATGGAGGGTGGAAGGGGCTGAGCTGATGCCACGGTGTGTGTGCATGCCTCCACATGCATGTATGGGTGTGTGCCAAGGCCTTGGGTGGGGAAGCTACCTACAAGAAAAACCCATAAAAACCTATAAAAAAAAATCTGATTGGATCGTTCATCAGCCTATTGGATTGATGGGGAATATCCCACTGGTTTTGACTGTGGAGTACTATAAAGGGTACGAAATATAATGCCTTTTGCCCCCCTGAGCCATTTTCACTGCTAGCATGCTAATAAGCACATATGGCATACAAGGCGCTAAGGGGCCACTTGCATGCCAGTTTATGCTTATTAGCAACTCTGCACAATGCTGCCATGCATGACTGTGAGGAGGCATTTTATGGCATCATCTGTAATCAAAGATGATACGCTATCTAATATGGAAAGCTGTTGCTGTATAAAGAGCCAGATACTGTTTTAATTGAAATTAATGATCTGCATGTGGAGGGAAGAGGGAGAGTGTCTCAAAGCACAGATTTGTGGCACTGTGGACATGAAATAAATATTGTGCATGCTTGCAAGGACTAAGCGAGTGCTGTTATTTGTTTAAATTGAAATTGTATGGAGCCATGGCTACCCGACCTCCACCCCCGATCACTGGTCCCATCAGCATACATATGTAAAATCCCATAATCTTCACCATTGATTCACATCAGTGGGTCTTAACCAGAGGAAGTAGGACTCTGCAGAAGCCAGGACTTTTCACGAGTGCTGGCGCCGAGGTAAGCCGTGTACATGTGCAGCTCTGCAAGACTGTCTTGCTCTGCGTGGCTTTCTTCAGCACCAGTCCTCAACCACCTTAGTTCCTTCCTGCTGAGTGTTCATCAGTGATGATGTTGCTCGCCTGCCAGGAGTGTCACAACTTCATGTCTACATGACAAGTGTTTGGCTCTCTCAGTTTTAGTAATTAAAGCTAGAGTTTGTTATTTTTGTGTCAGTTTAGTGATTTTATAAAAATATTTCTGTCAGTTTCTCTCAGCCTTGTCAATCAATGGTCGACAGCCATGGAGGACAACTGTAGGGATTCTTCTTTGGCAAGCTGCTCCAGCAGTGGGGCTATGTCCAGTCCACTTTCCCCATTGGGAAAGGGTTCTGACAACAGGTGGTCCTGTCCTCAGGAGGAAGGACAGTCCTCCTGGAAGCACAAAAAGAAGTGGATCCATTCCAGATCCTGGTTGAATTCTCAGTGCCAGTCGCCTTTAAGTTCTTCCTCTTCCCGTTGGAAGGGCAAGAAACAGTACCACTTGAGGTTGCCCTTTGTAAGTTCTACTATGAGATCCTCAGTCTACTGGAGCTAGAGGCCCTCACCAGTGCAGTTGGTGTCACCGAGGGCCTCTGGCACAAAGTCTTGAGCCCAGAGCCCCTCTCTGTCTGTAAGTTGGGACTCCAGTTGACAGCTCGTATGGAGCAGTTGGTGCAGCATCTGGCACATTTGCCTCTGCCAGGACAGCTGGTCCCTAATCCTTCGGTGCCAGTGAAACTGGAGCTGCAGGTGTGACCCTCAAGCCAGGTAGAGTGTTTGGCTCTTGCAACTGCCTCTAGACCCATGCTGGTAACTGCACTGCCAACTCCTGTCCCACTGGCCACATCCCCATTCAGTGTCACTGTGATGGGACTGGCCACATTACCACTGCCGGTCACTTTGATGCTAGCTGGGTCATTGGTTACAGGATCAGTGCTGATGTCAGTGCCAGGTTTAGGCCTTTTTGGGCCTGGCCTCACACTGATTCCTGTGCTGCTTACAGTGCTGGGGATCAAACCGGTGCCAGATTCAGTTCCAGTTACAGTACTACCCTCTGGCACCAACCAATCATCCCTTGGGGTCAGTGTTGCTGGTGTTGCCAAGGCTATATTCTGGATTAGAGGGACTATGATCCACCCCTTCTATGACCCTCCCTTTAGGGAGGATGTAGAGGGGGGAGCGAGTCTGACCCCAACCTCATAGTTTCTGAGGGTGGCGAAGAGGCGCTTTCTTTAGCCTGGACTCTTCAAATGCAGGCCCTTCTTCTGTTCCACAAGAGAAGCTAACTTTCCAGGCTTTACTCAGGAATATGCATGCTGCACTCGATATTGAACCTTTAGCCATTTACCCAGGTAAATGTCTCCGTTCGCAGTGGTTAAATGTTGCTACCATGCTGGTCAGTTTGGTTCCTCCTATTCTACCAGAATTTGAAACCTTGTCAGATGCGGTCTAGAATAGACCTGCCTCTACTCCCTCTATCTGCAAGCAGATAGACAGATAGGAAGTACATGACTTCTAAGGATAGGCCAGTGTATGTTTCTCAATCTGTAGCTAATGCCATTGTTATTCTTACTGAGAATGATAGAACCATTCTTCCTCAAAAGGTCACTGCTCACCCTATTAACAAAGTGCCACACAAGACTGACACCATGGGCAGACAGGCTTTCACCACAGGAACCCTTAGCATGCAGGTTGCTAGCTACCAAGGGCATTTCTCCAAATATGAGTATAGTCTTTGGAGCTCGCTTACATCTCTGGCAGAGTCCCTGCCAGATGCTGAAACTAAGCAAAATATTCTGCAGACTGTCACACATAGAACTGAGTCTAACAGTCATCAGCTCAAAGCTGCTGTGGAGGCCTTTGATACTGCTTCCTGCTCTGCTGCTCCAGGTATCTGTATCAGAGTGTTTTCCTGGCTACAGACTGCTTTTTTTTCTCAGGATGTCCAACAAAAGGCTAGGAATGTCCCCTTCAATGGTACTTACCTGTTTGGACAGCAGGTAGAGAAGACCCTTGAGGTATCTCAGAAAACTAGAATGACCCTTAAGACTTCCAGGCCAGTTCCTGTTAACCCTCAGAGGGGGAAAAGATGTTATTTCTTTCAAAATCAGCAGTCCTTTAACAGGAAAGGCAGGGGGGCCCCAAACAGATCGCACCCTCCCAAGTCTCACGAGAAGGTGCAGTCAAAGGCATAGATGCTGAAACCATCCAGTGTCACCCTCTGAAGTTAAAGCTCCAGTCTTGCCTCAGCTGTCTGAGGCAGATCCCTCCTCCCCAATGAGGGGGGGGGGCTGACCCAGTTGTACTGTCAATGGGAGTCCATTATGATGGACAAGTGGGTCCTCAGATCGTCTGAGAGGTATACTCCCTGGACTGCACAGAAATTCCTCCAGACTATCCACCTAGAAGGCAGCCCTTCTTATCAGCTTATATATCAGAGCTTCTGGTGCAGGAGATTGCAAGGCTTCTGAGTAACAGGGCAACAGAAATAGTGCCAGAGTCAAAATGAAACACAGGCTTCTACTCCCACTACTTCCTAGTACCAAAGAAATCAGAGGGTATGCACCTCATTCTTGACCTCAGAAACCTGAACAAGTTCAGGGATCGAAAAAAGTTCCAAATGATTTCTTTGGGGTCTCTGCTTCCTTTTTCCGAAACCTCAGGATTGGTTAGCTTCCCTGGATATGCAAGATGCATACCAGCACATACTGGTGCACCCCAGCCACCACAGATACCTTCGATTTGTTGTACTGAGACAGCATTAACAATGCAGAGTCCTGCCTTTTGGGCTCTTCTCAGCATCTCAAGTCTTTACAAAGTGCTTTGCACTACTCACAGGGCATCTGAGAAAACTAGGACTCCAGGTTTACTCTTACTTGGACGACTGGCTGATAGCCAGTCCATCCATGCAGGAGATGGAATAAGTAGTGGCCATGGCCTCTCAGTTCCTTACCTGCATGGAGTTTTGCTGAATCTAGAGAAATTTCAACCCCCTCACCCTCACAGCAGCTGCTGTTTGTAGGAGCTCTTCTGAATACAACCAAGGCCCAGGCCTTCCTTCCAGATAACAGAATGCAGGCGATCCTGCAGATGGCATGCTACATCATGGAGCACATATCTGGTCAAGCTCATTTCATGCAATGCAGTGCATGCTAGATTTGATAGCCTCCTCAGTTTTCACAGTGCTCCTGGCATGGTTACACATTAGAATGACTAAGTGGATGCTCAGTGCACAGTGGTCACAAGCATCACATCCTCAGACCTACCTCATTCAGGTGACCAAGCACGTGGCTCAGTCACTCATGTGGTGGTCAGCAGAGAGCAATCTCCTCCAGGGCTTTACCTTCTTCCAATGGGAGCCTCAAATGACTGTCACCACAGATGCCTCCCTGTTGGGGTGGGGGCCCACTATTAGGGCCTCCAAACACAAGGTGTGTGGGACCCACCAGAGTCTCATTTCTACATCAGTGTGTTGGAGATGTGAGCTGTTTTGTATGGCCTGCAAGCCCTATTGTATCTTGTCAGCCACAAAACAGTCCTCCTCCAGACAGACAAGTCTGTGATGTATTACATCAACAAACTAGGTGGGGCATACTCTTAAACTCTCTGCAGGGGGGCGATGAGAGTGTGGGAACAGTACCTGGAGCAGGGGATCCTGCTCCAAGCTGTTTATCAGTCAAGAGTCCAGAACACTCTGGTAGACGAGCTCAGCTGAAAAGAGGCTGATCCTCACAAGTGGTCACTAGCTCCAGATGTCATTATATTGCTGTTCAATGAGTGGGGCACCTCAGATGTGAACTTTTCTGTGTCCCCACTCAATGTCAAACTGCCTCGTTTCTGCTCCAGAAATCCAGGACTTCGCGTTTTCTGTCAGGATAAATTCAGCCTGCAATGCTGCTCAAACTGGAGGTGCACAATGGCAAGATGACACTGGTCGCCCCCTGCTGGCCTCAATAGATATTGTTTTGTCTGTTTAACAGACTACGTCAGCAAACGGAAGATTCTTCCATTCAGGACAGACTTACTGACTTAGGGTCACCTGGCCCATCCCAGCCTGCACTCCTTTCACCTTCATGCCTGGCTCCTGACAAGATAGAAGTGAACAGGTAAAAGGTATCTAAGAGAGTCTCTGAGATACTTTTGGCTGCACATACAGTAAGCCTTTCATCAGGAAGATGCACACTGCTAAATGGCAAAGGTTTTCCATCAGGTGCACCACAACCCACGTGGAACCTTTTGATTGTCCAGCTGACACGGTTCTGGAGTCCTTGCTGGATCTTTCCAAAGCTGACCTTCAGTATTCCACAGTTAAGGTTCACTTGTGTGCTATTTCTGTATACCACAAGCACGTCAGTACCCTTTACCTGGCACAGCTGCCTCTGTTCAAGAGGTTATTTAAGGACATCTTACACATAAAGCCTCCCATTAGGAAGCTGATGGCTGTCTGGGATATCAACCTTGTGCTGGATATGCTCACCTGCAAGCCTTTTGAGCCCCTTTCAACTTGAACGCTAACTTTTTTAACTTGGAAAGCAACATTTCTGGTGGTTATCACGTCTGCTCACAGAGTGTCTAAAATCCATACTTTGGCCACGGATCCTTTGTATATTGTTTTCTACAAGGACAAGGTAGTTCTTCACATACACCCAAAGTTCCTATCTAAAGTGGTGTTAGAGTTCCATCTGAATCAGACTGTAGTGCTGCCTACCTAATTTGTCAACTTTCAGAATGAAAAAGAGCACACTCTCTATCCTCTAGATGTTAAGAGGGTCCTTAGATTTTACCTGGACATAACCGGTGGACTTTAAGCAATCCAAACAGCTCTTTGTCTCCTTCAGCCTAATCAAAAGGAACAGCCTGTTACAATCAAATGCATTTCTGATTGGATTGTGAGTTGCCTAGGTCACTGCTATGTCATGGTTCAGGCTAAGTTTGAAGGTCCAGTATGTGCCCACTCCACCAGAGCAGTTCCCACATCCCTGGCAGAGATTCGCTCTGTGCCTGTTGGTGATATCTGCAGAGCTGCCACTTGGAGCACAGTGCACACTTTTGTTAAGCACTATGCCCCTAGATGTCCATGCCAGGCAGCATGCCACCTTTGCAAGGACAGTCCTGGACGGACTTCTGCACTGAGTGAGCCCTTCACTCCTGCCACCCTAATCTAGGGTATTTTGTCTGAGCTTGGATATTCTGACTCACCAGTGTGAATCAGTGGTGAAGACTGATTCCTGAAAGATATAAAAATTACATACTCACCATAATTTCTGATCTTCTAGGAATATCTGTACCATAGAGTCACACACTCACCCAACATCCCCTGGGCTCACTCCAGTATGCTTAACTGATCTTTGCCTCTTGTTCTTGGTTTGGGTTGTGAAGACACTGTGTTACTGGTTTATTGACTCTTCCTACACGTGACACCAGGGCTATCTCATGCCCGTAGATTAAATGCATAAGTACTTACTAGGTTATGCTGCACCTTCTCGGTAAAAAGGTATTCAGATGGTTGAGGGCTGGTGCTGATGTAAGCCATGCAGCGCGAGCTAGTCTCGTAGTGCCACACATTTGCACAGCCTACCTCAGCACTAGTCCTCCTGAAAGGTTCTGACTCCTGCAGCATCCTAGCACCTCTGGCTAAGACCCACTAGTGTGAATCAATGATGAAGATATTCCTAGAAGATCAGGAATTACAGTGAGTACGTAATTTTCATTTCCCAGTAGTCTAGTGAACACCCCTCCTCCCAATCTCCAGTCTAAGCGGTTAAATAGTAAAAACCCTATCCTTGGTAGTCCAGTGGACCCCCAACCCCACCCATCAATTACAGATCCAAACTGTCAAAATGGTCCAAACACTACTTCTCTGGTAGTCCCACACTTCCCTATCGCAGGTCTGAGCTGTCTTAATTTCCCAAATAATAATTCTCTGGTAGTCCACCTGATCCGTATACCACAGCTTCTCCCCATCCTGCCCACTTAGTACCCTCCACCCCCACCCCAAATGGCACCCCACTCACCTTGTATGGCAGTAACTTACAGCTGACACATCCCAAAGACGGCCACCGGCATAGCCCCTCCACTCACTGCCTCAGCAGGTCGTTGTCTGAGTGACAGACAGCGAGCACACACCTACTGTAGAAACAGCTGTTTCTACAGTCGGCATATGCTCGCTCCTTGCCACTCAGATGGTGGCTGGCCGAGATGGTGAGGGGTGGAGCTGTGCCATCTCTGGGAGGTGGCAGCTGTCAATACTTTCCATATAAGGTGACTGGGCTTCCACTGGGTAGTGGGGGTAGAAGGTGCTAAGCTGGCAAGATGGGGGCATGATGTGACAATTGGGTGGGGGTTCACTAGACTACCAGGGAATTAGGATTTAGGATAGACAACCTGAACCTTCTATTTGGGGGGATTCACTGGGCTTCCAGGGAAACATGGTTTGGACTTTTTTCATAGCTCTCACTGTGACTGGGAATGGGTGGATTGGATTGTGAGTTGTCTAGGTCACTGCTATGTCATGGTTCAGGCTAAGTTGCCAGGGATACGGAATTTGGGCATTTACAGGTTGACCCCACCAATGATTGGGTGATGAGGAGGGCTAGAGAAGCTGGCTGGGGCTGGCAGCCCATGCTGCCAGTCCATTATCCAATGCTCGGTCAGAGGAGAGGGGGCATTGTGCACCACTGTGCTGTGAATTCCTTTACCAGTGCTGCAACAGCAGCTGTATAGTGCATTCAAAACTTCTGAATATACTGCTGCATCCTGTATGTAAGTGAATCCCTTATTTACATGGGCACAGCAGTATATTATTCATGTATGCACCAAGAGCTTAGCACCACGCACCAGGGGGCCACTGAAAATGGCCCCCAACCTGTCCAATCAGGCTACTCCCTGTTAGTACATTGCTAACATGTTTAGCAACATGCCAACCTCCTGAAAATATGGGCCTATGACTTTAGGGCTGGTATAAGCAGCAGGAATGTATGAAGTCTATGGGGCAAAGATCCTGTTGTGCAAATGTCTTTAGGTAATAAAAATGGAATGTCCTGAACTCTCAAATCCACGCACACTTTCAAGTGTCATGTTATGAGTTTTGAATTCTGACAAGGGTGACAGTCATCTTGGTTTTGCAGGAAACCGGAAACTCACTTTGAATAATAAGAAGACTTGGAACCTGGCCAGCATACTGTACCTCTCAACCAAGATTATGTCACTCAGAGTGGGGGAAGAGGTATAATGAGGGACACCTTAGCAAATCTTAGCAATAGAAGCCCTAACCATAGAGAAATAGGTACTTTCATGGACACATGGTTTGCAGTCCACTGGACAGTGCTGATTAATTGGCTATCCCCAAAAAAGGTGGCCTGTATCAAGGAAAGCTACTGCATTTGGGTTTATATATTGCCTTTTCACACATACTGAATCCTAATGTGCTTTACAAAACAATAAGTTATTAGATACTGGTAGTGCAAGGACTATAGAATAGAACAGAGTTTGGATTTATTCAGTGTGTTTTATACACTCTGTATCCCAACACACTTTATAAAGCAAGGAGTTAGATACTGGTGATACAGGGGCTGCAGAAAAGAATATAATTTGATTTTATGTAGTGTCTTTCATACACACTGGACCCCACAACATTTTAGAAAGCAATAAGTTAGAAACTGGTATTGCAGGGACTGTAGAATAAAATAGAAAATAAATTTTGGTTTTATATAGAACTTTTCATACACACTGTATCCCAAAACATGGTACACAACAGTGAGTTAGATGCTGCTACTACTGGGACAGTGAAATAAAACAACATTTGGTTTAATAAAGCACCTTTCATACACACACACTGCATACCAAAAACATTTTGCTGGGAGTCATTAGATGCACACAGTGAGGTTAAGGAAAGGCCATAGGAGTTAGGTTCATAGAAAGTGAGAGAATTAAGCATTGAGAGGAAGGGGCTTGCTCAGGGTCGCACAGTTAAGTAAGTGGTAGTGGAAAGGTTCAAACCTAGGTCTCCTGATTTTCAGCTCTATGCTCTAACCTTTGAGATATCCTGTCTCCCAGTCTGTCTGGTCTCAGGCTGGTGCAGGCATGGTGTCTCTTGGGTGATTCTCATCTCTGATCCCCATTTTTGGATCAGTTTCTCTGCCACCTGGTTGAGCTCTTGCCACAAGGACTAGGCAGTAACTTCATTTCTGGTGAAAAGAGGAGCTGTCGTTATGGCCTGTAGCAGGACTGTAGCTCAAGTAGGAGGGAGGTGGCTGCAGGTGTGATGGGGAGAAAAACGTAGAGAAAAGGGAAAAACAAAATTAAAAAATGTTTCCACCGGGGACTGCAAAAGCGCAGGTGGTCGGGAATAATTGTTAGCCTAACCAAAAAGCCAGGTATGTCCTACACAACGCACTATTTTTTTTTTGGCACTGCCTGACACCTCTTGGCACCAAAGTGCAATCATCAGCACTGCTTATGTTTAAGAGATTTTTTTTTTGGCAGGAAGAAAACAGAACTCCTTTGGTGGCAAGCCACTGACGTATGCACCTTGGCTGCGCTGTGGTCTGCCCAAGGTGACTTTCAAAAACAGGCTGTATCCAGTTCCCAAAGAAATAAACAGGATGAGCTAGTCAGAATAATAATGAACATCCTTACTTACACATAAGGGGAAAGCCGTTAACACCCTATTATAGCTCCTAACTTGGTATCAGAAGGCAGTTTATTTGTGTAGCTGGTAGCCACTGGTTTTCATCTTGAAAAGAATGGATACGTTGTTTGTATTTGAGGTGCTTTATGAAAATAAGAAACATTGTAAACAAAATTCTGGGAGGGGGATACTTGTTCTGTTGCTTCCTGTGGCAGACAATACAGAAGCCTTGACGTTGCGGGTAACTACATGAGGTTGGCCCTTCCCTCTACAGACTGGTATCAGCGTAGCAGCTTGAATATTGGGGGAGTTGGGAGGGGTATAATGGGAAAAAATCTCTGGCAGCGGTATTTGGCGCATACATCATCAGACTTGACTCCCCACTTTCCTGCCACAAAAACTGTTCAGCGCCTTCAGGAGCTGCTGAGACATTCCCAGCTGTGAGTGGGGCCCCATATGGTGCATAGCATGGGGATTGGTCTGTACTGGAGACACGGTGAGGAGGACTGTTGCCCTAAAAGTGGATGTCAGGGGACCAATCAGAAGTGTTGATGACAGAGATGAGGCAAACAGAGAATTAGAATAAATAATCTGGTGTTCCATTTCAGAAGGGTCCTCCCTGAGCACACTGAAGGATGCACTGGTGAGGTCCCTTGTGAAAAGAAAAGCATCTCTGGACCCAAACTACTTGGCAAATTACAGATCTGTCTCTAACCTGCCCACTGTGGGAAAGGTTATTGAGAAGACAGTGGCTCTGCAGCTCAAGGCACACCTTACAACTCTTTAGCATCTATAAGCCACTCCAGTCTGGATTTAGATCTGGGCACAGTATAGCGACTGCATTTGTCAGGGTGCATACTGACCTCCTCAGGGCTAGAGATAGAGCAGAATGGTCAGTTCTTGTTCTATTTGATTTGTCATCAACATTTGACACTGTAGACCATGGGATGTTATCAGATCATCTAAGGGAGTACTGTGGACTCTGTGGCACGGTCATCAGTTGGTCTGAGACCTTCCTCAGGGACAGGATGCAGAGGGTAGTGATGGAGAATTTCTCCTCATTCCCGAAGCCCCCGCTGTGTCATGTACCTCAGGGCTTGAGCCTCTCTCCTATGCTGTTCACTGTATACATTGGCCCTGAGTGATATCTCCAGATGTTATGGTTTGGGTTTTCACTGCTCTGTAGATGACACCCAGCTGCATCTGTCATTTGCACCCATGATGCCTGCCGCAGCTTATGTACTGAATTTATGCCTAGTAAGATTCAGGACTACATGTCCTCCAGCTGGCTAACAGTTAGCTCAGACAAGGCAGAGGTATTAGTGACTGAGCCTCCTCATTGGCAGCGTGCAGGGGGCTACAGCGGAGATGACCAGCCTTGTACTTGGTTTCTCCAGCCTTGTGACCTCTGCTAAGGTTAAGAATCTGGGTGCCGTTTTGGACAAAAGACTGATGCTTGAGACTCAGGCATCATCCATAGCCCAGAGTGGCTTTTACCATCTCAGAAACATTTCCTGACCCTTTGATGCCTGCAGCTGGTGCAGAATACGTCGCCAGGTTGCTGACAGGCCTTCCAAGAGCATGTCACATGACCCTCATCTTGCATGACCTGCACAGGCTGCTGGTGAAGAATCACCATCAAGGTCGGTTTACTGACCTACAAAGCCCTATATGGAGTGGGCCTGGATTATCACCTGTCCTCTTTCTTCCGTGCTCGCCCCTCTGCTTCTCCAAGGTGAGCCTCCTCGTGGTTCCCAGGGCCAGACCTAAGACATCGAAGGATCACACTTTCAAAGTGGCCATCTCGACCCTATGGAACTTGCTTCCCAAGTCTCTGAGGGAGGCCCCCAGGTGGAGACCTTTAAGAGGGGTCTTAAGCCTTACCTATTCAGACAAGTGTTTGATCTCTATGGTTAGCCCCCTGATTTTTTTTTTCTTACGATGGATTCATTTATTTATTTTAGTTCAAGCTATATTTATTTATTTTAATTTGTATTCACATTTCTTTTACATAGCTCATGTTCTAATTTTATAACGTACAGCACTCGGAGCCCCTGGGATTGGGAGCTCAATTAAATGATCTACTACTACTAATTTTTATAATTTATACTTTATTCCCCCAGCCATCCATGACAGGTACTGTATGACTCCTCTCTTACCTCTGGCATCAGAACATTCCTCTTCACTTTTTGGATGTTACTTGGCCCATACAGCACTAGTCCAGATCCTAACCATCCTCCTCTGGGGCTCCACTGCTTGCCCTCACATGATGGGGTCCCAAGTGGTCTACCTGCACTTAACAACCTTCAAGGACGATCCAAAACAGTGGCAGCAGTGGGGAAGACTTGGTTATTTCATAAGCTTCTACTGGGGTGGAATTATCTCTTCTGTAAACCCTCCCAACAACCCAGCATTTGCCTTTGGTCTCCCATGGCACCATCCTGTTAGGGGTAGACATTGCATGGTCACCCACAACGTCTGTGCCATTCCCGCTCCTATAGCAAGAGGTTCTCATAGAGTAGGCACTGGTTCTCTCCTCCAGGGTTCAGCAGCCCAGGATGGGGGAATCTACCAGTTAAAATTACCAGGTTGGGAATTAAAACAACTTTTCAACAAAAGGGAAATAAATTTAACATCATCTGCAGAGCCCAAAGGACTATATAATTTATTGCCACATTTGGAAAGCAGTGTGCTGCAGTGGTTAAACCATAAAACTGTGAAGCAGGAGTTACCAGGTTTGAATCCCACACTCTGCTACTGGTGAGAGACACTTGTTAGGGACTGTGTTACTCCTAGGTAATAACATACATATACAACAAATAAAATATAGCCAACCCTACAAAAATAAGGGCGTAATGCTATCTCAGCATTCTAGAGACAAATATTAACCACAAAACTGAAATGTTGCCAGAACCCTTTGAAAGGATTGCACCCTTATTATTTATAATTGGCTGTAATTTATTCTTTATATTACTGAATAATGACATATACCCAAATGACAGGGGGAAAAAAGATGTTGGAAAACAAGAACTTTTTAGAACCTTTTTTCAGGGTGGGGGTTCTGATCAGTACCGGGAAAGGTTGGCTCGTCCCCAGGGGTTGCCAGCACTCACTAGTATCTTGGTGGTGTAGGCACAGTTGAGGGCGATGGCATTGATCAGCAAATCCATGATTTTGGGGTTGATGCTGCTGGGGTCGGGGACCTCCTTATGGTGGGCATCCCCCAGGTAGGACTGTACCACTGTCATGCGGTTGGTGGTGAGTGTGCCTGTCTTGTCAGAGCAAATGGCCGTGGCGTTCCCCATGGTCTCGCATGCATCCAAATGGCGTACCAAGTTGTTGTCCTTCATCATTTTCTGTAATAGGAAGCATAAAATAAGAGAGAAAAAAATAAAAAGAGAGAGAGAATAGTCCTGTGATATCCTTTTCTTAATTTTCTTTACGTTTTAATTACAATTTTATAAAATTTTAAGTTACAAGGACATCATTATTACAAGTAATATCCTCATATCAATACCTCAAAGATGTTTGATTTTCAAAGTCATTATTGATAACAACTCAAATACACAGAAGCGCAGACAGTAAGGGCGGAAGAGAACTTTAAACATGGTTTCGTAGAGGATGATGGGAAGAAGGTTAACATCCACAGCAAGCACTTTTGCTCAGTCTTTACAGTGTAGTTAGGGGGTCCACTCCCTTACTGTGGAAAGCAGGCTAAAGGAGGGGCAATGAGGGAATTGGAATTGGGACAGTTCTTGAGGAAACAGTACTGAAGGGTCTATGGGCACTCAGTGTGGATAAGAAAACATTCACTAAAAATACCACTGACAGCTTAATCTGGTTCAATGTCAGTTGTCATTCATCCGTATCCCCCTCCCCCGGGACGAGGCTGAAAACAGGCAAAACTGTCTAGTCCTCCTTTCCCAGTTAACAAAAACTAAATAAAACTAAATAAAATAAATAAAGAAATGTCTCCCCGACCAGATGGGCTGCACTCCAGAGTGTGTGTGGGGACTTCGGGCAACAACATGCAGAGCCTCTGATGGCCTTTTTTTTAACTGCTTGCTAGGGACTGCAGTAGGTAAGACTCAGGAAACTAAATACCAGTTACCTTGACCTCTATGTGGGACACTTCTGGAGACTACCATTAAAGGGAAACACAATTTTTTGCCACAACTCCACCACCCAATAGATAAACACCTGATTTTGGGTTTCGCAGAAAAAAAAAAATATGTTGTTACCTTTTGGCAGCTTTATTTAAGTTTGGAAAATTCTCCAGTATGTAAACAATGGCCATGCTTTGCAGTGCCATTTCTGGTGCAGGAAGCAGCTTTGCACCACTCACTTGTATGCATGCAGCCATTTATGTTCCCTGCATTAACCATGTTGATGCTTAGGCTGTTCCATTTGTCAACCACTCTTGCCATGAAAAAATGTTTTTTGATGTCTTTTCTACATTTCCCCCCATCAGCCTTAGACTGTGTCCCTTGGTGGTTGAACCATTTTTTTATTTTGGACAACTCTACATGGTCCATCCTGTTGTACCCCCAAATGTATTTACACATTTCTGTCATATCTCTCTTCGAACCTCCAAAGTATCCTATGATGTGGGCCAGTCAAATTGAGCGACTCAGTATGATCGACTCAATTTGATTGCCTGTCAGATGAGGGAATGTGAAAGTATAGTGAGACGCGGTATGAGCTACACTGAAAGGGACAGAATGGTGAGTGAAGAAGAAAGTGAATGGTAGAGAGAGCTACAGGGAAGTAGCACATTTTATGCAGTTGGGCCAGGTATCTCCAAACTGACCACTTGGTGCTGTGGATTGAGTCATTGCCTCCAGTGCAGGAGGTCTTATGTTCGGACCTTGCTAGGTGCATGTACATATTTTTAACAGTGTGTGTGTGTGTGTGTGTGTGTGTGTGTGTGTGTGTGTTTCTGTACTTAATATTTTCAGTCTCCCATTCCCTACCTAATATTTTGTATCTCCTATTCCCCGACCACCTGGAATTGTGCTCTATGGTCCCCCATCACCCCCACCGAATAGCCCCCCTCCTGACTTGCCTCCTTACCTAAGTGTCAGGACCCCCCCCCTCGGAGTTGATTAGAATAAGAAATGGGGGTGCGGGAGATATGTCAAGTAACTATCGCTCCGTAGCGTGTGTTGTGTTGGTCGCTTATGTTGTGGTCACTGTAGTGCACAGATGCCATTTGTGTTTTCAGCATTGTGCACTAGCTCATGTGTATGGTGCTATTATTTCTTCACCATTATCACATGGAACCAGCCTCCAGTGAGCACATACTGAGGTCCTACATTAGCTCCTTGTAGGCCTTGCCTTTTTGGCCATTAATCATTCCTTCTTTGGCTGTTCTTCAATCTGTCCCAATCCTTCATACAGGTACATCTGATCCCTTTTTCACTGTCCACCCTCCCAGAGAGCTTAGTGTTATCTGCAAATAAACTCACTTTAATGGAACAAAATAAACAGAGCTGACCAACTCAGCTTTTAGGATGGTAGGCAGGCTTCTTCATCTGGCCTGTCTGGGTGCCATGAGAGCATTTACATCTTCGAAATGTGAGAAGTTTGCTCATTTGTTTGTTAGTTAAGGTGTATTCCATTTGGGCAGGAATTACTCCAATTGGATCAAGACAGCCCAACAGAGGAGTGCCTCTGAGTCAGGGATGCAGTCAGTGGTCCTGGGAGTTTTGGCCAGTGGTGATGGAAAAGGCATGTGAGGTGATCTCAGAGCCATGGCCAACATTTTGCAACCTGGATAAATCCCAACATGATTACTGATGAGTTGTGTCAGGCATCTGGGCCCGGTGTTCACTGAGATTGCCTGGTGTTCTTATCAGAGGGGTTTTTTCCAGTGGTGCTTAAATGCACACTGGTGAAACCTCTCCTGAAGAAACCATCTTTGGATCTGGACGTCTTGTTAAATTACTGTCCAGTCTCTAACCTTCCGTTTCTGGGAAAGATTATTGAGAAGGTTGTTGTGCTCCAGCTTGAGGCACACCGTGCAGCCTCTGACATCTTTGAGTCTCTCCAGCTGGATTTAGATCCAGGCACAGCACTGAAACTGCACTAATTAGGGTGCATAATGACCTGCTCAGGGCGAGGGATAGAGGAGAATGGTCAGTACTCATCCTCCTGGATCTCTCATCGGCATTTGATACCATGGACCATGGGCTGCTTTTGGACTGGCTCAGCGAGTAGGCAGGACTCACTGGCAAGGTCGTCTGCTACTTTGAGCCCTATCCCAGGGACAGAACCCAAAGGGTAGTGTTGGGAAGATTTTCCTCATGCCCAGTGGTTTTGTCCTGTAGCCTACCCCAGGGCTCGGTTCTATCACCCATGTCGTTTGAGGCCTATAGGCTGCCCATGGGTAAAGTCATCAGAAAATATGGGCTTGGGTTTCATTGCTATACACGTGATACCCAGCTCTATATGTCTTTTGCAACTGGGACACTGAGTGCAGTTGATGTGCTTAACAGGCTCCTGGCTGAGATCCAAGACTGGATGTCATCGAACTGGCTGAGGTTTAACCCACCCAGAGAAAACTGAAGTCCAAGTGACTGAACCAGGCCATGGGGGCAAGTGGTGGCTACTCAGAGGGAGACTGGGATTCAGCTAGGTCCTTCTGAGCTTTTAGCCACCACTGAGGTGAAAAATCTGGGAGTCATTCTGGGTGAGGGTCTGACAATGGAGGCTAATGTGTTGGCAGTAGTTGGAAATGGCTTTTTCCGTCTGCAGAATATTAGCCAGTTTAAGTCCCTTATCCCTCCTGGTGACCTGACCACACTGGATCATGCGTTTGTGACCTCGAGGCTTGATTACTGCAACACTCTCCTCCTTAGGGTCAGTGGAGGTATGGTACAGCACCTGCAGCTGCTGCAGAACACTGCAGCTCGGTTACTAACTGGCCTCCCAAGATTTCCCCAGCATTGCATGATCTGCACTGGCTGCCAGTAAAGTGGTATATCTCTTTTAAAGTGGGACTCATAGCCTATAAGGCTTTTCATAGACTGGTCCTGTGCTACCTGGCTGATCTCCTGCATCCTCATATACCTCTTCACCTTCCCCGTCCACAGAGGAAGGCCTCCTGGTGGTACCGAGAGTAAAGCTGAAGACTTCGGAGGACCAGGCATTTGAGGTTGCAGGCATGGTCCTCTGGAATTCTCTGCGCAGAGGTCTGAGGGTTGCCCCCTTTGTGGAGGTCTTTGAAAAGGGATTGAAATCTTATTTATTCCAGCAAGCATTTAGGGTGAATATGTAATATCTTTAACCCCTTTTTAGTATCACCTATTAATTGACTAATTTATTTATTTAATGGTATGTTTTCTTTTAGAGTGTTATGGAGTTGTACATGTTGAGTATAGTTTTATTTTTGTTGTGTTATTGCAATGGTGCCCTCAGCCTCTGTAGAAGGGTGCCATTATAAGGATAACTACTACTACTACTTCTTTATCCTGCAGCCTGACCGCAATTTCACTAATGTATAGAAAAGGATTGGCCCTGTGACAGACCCTGAGATGTTCCACTGGTCAGCCTTGGAGAATCTGTCATTGAGGACCATCCTCTGGGTCTTCCTGACAACCTTTTTCCAGTCCATCTAATGAGACCTTCCATTAAACACAAGCCATCCACCTTCTTAACCAGTCTTCGCATGGCTTTACTAAAATCCAGATACACAATAACAGCAACTTGCCCCTGTCAACAGACTGTGTCATAGAGTTGAACAAGTCTTTGCAGGTTTGTCTGAGACAATCTGCCCCTCTAAAACTCAAGCTGGTTTTTGTATGACAGCTCCCACTCATCCAAAAATATAACGTGTTCATAAATATTATTTCTAGAATCTTATCCACAGTCTGTAATTTCCAAGATCCTTCCTGTCCCAACTTTTTTGCAGGGGTACTATGTCTGCCACCCTTCACTTCTCTGGCACCTCATCTGTCAGACCCATTGCCCTGAACACTCTACGATGCATCCCATCTGGCTCTGGGGATTTGTTAACCTTCAGATCCTTCAAGAATCAATCTTCTCCATAGAATCCCACTCTTTTGTTTTAGAGCTGGAGATAACAGGACCCAACAGGAACCAGAGCTTTTTAGGGATGACAGTACCAGTGTCTATCATGGCTGTGTGGCATCAGGCATGTGCCCATAGGGTCTCCATTCCTATTTCCCCCCACTAAAATGCAGTGCTTTCCCTGTCATGGACCACAGCTTCAGTTTGCTTATAAATAGCGTTGTAGTCTTGTTTGGATTATTCCTCTCACTATACAGAACTGAGTTTATTGTCTTTCGAAGTCTCAGTAACATTTTCACATCAAGTTCCCACAGCTCTACCACATTCAATGACCTTTAGTAAGTGGGGCATCTTGTAAGGCAAGTCGCTCCAGCAGCAGGTGTGGGGGGGAGTTCTGGTACCAGACAGTCTCTCAAGCAAAAGATATGCAGTCCTCCTATAGTCATAAAAAGAAAGGGTCATGGCCGCTCTCATGCATGCTCCACATCCACTTCCTGGGTCTGTTCAACCTCAATCTCATCCTCACATAAAAAAAGAAAAAGCAAAGCAACGGCATAGGTTCAGGTCAAGTTCTCAACACTCTGCAAGGCATTCATCTCTGCTCAGTGTGACGGAAGTTCCAGGGTCCACTCTTTCACCACCCTCAGCAAAGAAGGATATGACACTGGACCACTATACTGCAGCAGAGGGTGCTATGTGACAAGGGTGACTGCAGGACGGCAACCCACGGAAAGGCATAAAACTACCAGGGTGACTGAAAAACAGCATGTTGTTTAATGTGGGGGGTTTTGTCCCCCGCACCCCCCTCCACACCGCCTTTACTTAGGATTACTACTCGGGGGGGGGTACAACTGGGGGAAAGAGGAGAAATCCCAGGTCTCTCACATTGTCGGCACAGTTGTGCCATCGCCCTTATGACCAGTCGCCGACATACAGTCACCCACATTTCAGGTTACCCAGCAGAGCCTAATGTCTCTGTCACCCCACCATCTTTAAGAGATGTCACCAACGAGCAGTTTAGGTGATAAATAGCTCTTTTAGAACAACAGCTCCTCTGCACCCTATAGGTTTCACCCATGGTGCCAATTAGGGTGCTGAGAACTACTCTGGATTTGGCCTCTCCTGTGCCACATAGATACACAGATACATAGAATTTGATGACAGATAAGGACCGCTTGGCTCACCCAGTCTGCCCATTTCCCTAAATACTACATACACTCCAGATCCTAACTGATCTGCAGCTTACCTTCTCTTTCCTACCACTAGGGTTGCCTTCTGCTTATCCCATGCATTCTTGAACTCACCTATTGTTTCTGCCTCTGTGACCTCCACAGGGAGGCTGTTCCATGCATCCACCACCCTTTCTGTGAAAAAAATACTTCCTCGTGTTACCCCTGAGCCTCCCCCCCCAGTCTCATATTGTGCCCCCTTGTTCTTGCACATCTCTTTTTTTGAAAGATGCTGCCCTCTTGAACTTTCTGTTTATCCCCTTGAGGTACTTGAATGTCTCTATCATATACCCCCTCTCCTTTCTTTCCTCCAGGATATACATATTGAGGTCTTTCAGTCTTTCCTCATATGGCTTATGGTGCAGTCCCTGCACTACTTTCATTGCCCTTTTCTCGACTGCCTCCACTCTATGTGCTTTCGAAGATGTGGTTTCCAGAACTGAACACAGTACTCCAGATGAGGCCTTACCAACTGTCTGTACAGTGGCATCACCACCCCATTTTCTACTGGTGATGCCTTTCCCTATGCACCCCAGCATCTCTCAGGCTCTCCTCACAGCCTTTTCACATTGCTTGGCTACCTTCAGGTCATCTATTATGATTACCTGCAGGTCCCTTTCCAGTTTAGTTGTCGTCAGTACCTTCACTACCCCCATCGTGTATTCCTCTTCTGGATTCCTGTGCCCCAAGTGCATGACTTTGCACTTCTTTGTATTGAATTTATGCTGCCAGACTCTTGACCACTCCACCAGTTTGCCTAGGTCTCTTCTCATTCTTTCCACCCCACTTAAGAGTGCCAACTCTATTGCAGAGATTGGAGGCAGTATAGCCAGTGGTTTAAGGCTCTGAGCTGCAAACCTGGAGACCTGGATTTGAATCCCACAGGCCCCACTTGCATACTGTGTAACCATGAGCAAGTCACTTAACTTCCTTGTGTTCCCAGGTCGCACCTGTAAACAAGTTTTAGCTTAGTGGGTCTCTCCTGGTTAAAAAAAATATATATATATCTTGCTGTCATCTGCAAAGAGGCATACCTTCCCTTCCAGCCCCTCCACAATGTCGCTATGGCATTTATTGAAGAGACAGGCCCCAGCACCAAGCCCTAGGGCACCCTGCTGGTTACCCCCTGCTTCCCGGATTGAACTCCATTTACCACTACCCTCTGTGCCCTGTTGCCTAGCCAATTTCTGACCCAGTTTATAACCTTGGGACCCACTCCCAGAATGTCCAACTTGTTTACTAGCCTCTTGTGTGGGACGGTGTCAAATGCCTTGCTAAAATCTAGGTAGGACATGTCCATCACCCCTCCCTGATCAACTACCCTGGTCACCCAGTCAAAGAAATCTATCGGATTTGTTTGACAAGACCTTCCTGCTGTGAATCCATGTTGCCTCGGGTCTTGTGCCCCACTGAACTCAAGATATACTGCAGTCCTTTCCTTTAACATTGATTCCATTATTTTCCCACCACTGAGGTCAAACTGACTGGCCTGTAATTTCCAGTCTACCTTGCTCCCACTTTTGTGGAGTGGTACTACATTCACCCTCCTCCAGTCCATCGGCACCACTTCCTCCTCCAGTGATTTGTTAAATAGGACTGTCAGTGATGCCACTAATTCCCTTCTGAGTTCTTTTAATATTCTGGGGTGTACTCTGTATGGCCCCACTGCCTTGTCCACTTTTAGTTTTGATAGTTACTTTAGGACTCTCTCTTCTGTGAATGGACTGGTGTCCACCTCCCTTCCATGTGTATTTCTACTGCCTAATTGTGGTCCCTCCCCTTCCTCTTCCTTTGTGAATACTGAGCAGTATTCGTTCAGGATTTCTGCTTTTTCTAGGTCCCCTCTACCTCCCCCCATTTAGCCTCACAATCCCTCCCTTGGTCTTTTTCCTTTATGAATATACCTGTAAACCCCCCCCCCCCCATAAATGAGGGTTCCCAAAAGTCTTCCTTGGGTGTGCTTAAATGCCCACTGCCAGGCGGGCGTTCTGTGTCTTTACAGGTGTAAAAGTGCTTGCATGCGAGTGCCCTGTTAGCCTTCGTGCCTGTCCCTTTAAGAGACATTATTTTTGTAGTGTATAATTAATCTGGGTAGGGGTCGAGTGTTTCCAGGCTTGAGTCCCGCCCAAGCTGCAATAATATTGCTCTGTTCTGCCATCGCTAATGGTGCAAAGGGAGCGCTGTTATAACTGGTAATTGTTTGCTGATTAGCTGCTCTAATAATGATGATATTATAGTTTGTCTAACCTGCCTTTCTTTACAGCATGGACATTTCTGTATTGCACCAATCAGTACCTTTTGGGGACCTTAAAGTGAAGTCTGTCCCCAGGGATCTTGTGGGAGTGAATTTCTGTAGGAATTGTAGTTTTTTTCATTTTGGCACCTAAATGGACCTGGAGGGGGAACCCTTGCTTTGACAGACAGATGAATCAACCAACCAAACCCTTTTTGGAGCAGAAGGAAGTCCCGGTGCTGCCTGCAGCAGAGAGTCAGTCTGAGTTTGGAGATGAGAGAGTGAACTGCTCAAGACATTCGAGCAGCTGCTCCTGCATAGTACCGCAGGAAACTGGTGGGAAGGCTGTGTCTGGCCTGCCTGCTTCATCTTCCCTTCTGAGGGATCTGCTAGTGAAATTAATCAGACTGAATCCAAATTGGCTTGTTACCAGAAATACTGAATTGTGACTGCCCCGTTACATGAAGGGAAGACCAAAGATTTGCTGTAAGCGATCGGCCTGTCAGGACGTCTGACCACAGAGATCACAGTTTTGCTCAGGAAAACTGAAATTGCAACTGGACTGTCATCTGACCTGTGGTATTGTGTTTTGCTTTATTATAAATGTGCTGTAAGCTGTCAGTGGGTCACGATTTGGTTCCCCACTACTTAAGTGTGTCATGCCTGCGGAAGCTGTCTCCAGCACCTATCGAACTAAATCTGAACTGTTCACCCGGCCTGGGCCCTGCCACCTTGACCCAGTCAGCTACTTCAGACACAGAAATCACCATTGATGAGAGACTCGCCCGGGGATCAGCCCCCTGCTCGACATCTCGAACAGGAACGACACCTTGGTGAATCGTGAGGGCCCTGCTTCTCCTGGTATACCAGCTTTTCAACCTGCGGACTCCATTTTGTCCCTCCTGTGTTTTGTGTTGGGAAACGTGAGCAAACACCAGGGTAGCTCCCTGCAACATCAGCTAAATCAAAAGTGTTGTCATCTGTTTCAATTGTTGTTTTCTTGTTATGAACTGAGCCTCCAGGCTCTTGATTACAAATTGTGGGTGGTTGTGCATGCTTCTTCTTTCCATCACAGGGCCCTGACCAACTGCAACGCTGGCCTACCCCGGGCAATGTGTCAGGCTAGCCCACCTTTTTTCCAACTAGGTACCCCGAGTGTGTGACTGTGAAGGGACTCTAAAGTGCATGCATGATTGTCTGATTGAATCAGTTACAGAACTAATCAGCCAAATTACGCCCCTCCTTTGTTCATTCCCCCTGAATAAATCAGATCTACTTCTTTTTGCATTTACCTTGACTGTGGTTCCATTTTGTACAAGAAGCACTGTACTGTTATCTGCTGTGTCTAAACTTATTTTGCAGGGTGTCTCCAGGGTCGAACTGGTGGAATCAGCCCTGGTGGTAAGAGCAAACAGAGTGGGGATTTGTATGCTGATTAGGGGTTATCGTAACTGTCTGTTGTTCATTGCTTAGGCCACTAGAGGGGAAAGAGGGGGGTTACAGTGTCCCGGAGGGCTGTACCCAGGTCAGCTATGCTACCAATAACCCTGTCTTCCAGGTGGAGGCACCCATTTTTAGTACCCAGGCCCCTTAACCTGCACCTAGTCATGCAGGCAGGGGGAGTAGCCCTTGGGACAGCGTCACCTAGGGGCAGTGGCAGTTTTAGGCACAAGCGAACCAAGCGGCCGCTTGAGGCGCCAGCACAGAAAGGGTGCACTGAAGTAGAACATATAAGCAGAAATCATCTTAAAATGCAAAAAAGTGTCAACCTAAAAACCACAATTCTCACCCCAGGTATTCTTCTATATTCCTTACTCTCTGTAGTCAGCCTCCTAAATAGAACTGCCCAGAGACAAAACGTTATACAAATGATAGAACCTATTATTGGCTCATGCCACTGATTCAAACTACTGTCCTTATCAGCTGCAATGTTCCACCAACATATCAGATTTCTTTCTCTGCCTGACAAGTCAAGATGCCTCGGAGACTTCCCTCTCAGCCGTTCCTTGGGTGGTTCTTCACTGAAAACAAGTATTTTAATTATTCCTACTGCTGCCTTTATTTCTGTTTAAATTCCTACTATTAGTTTAGCACTTATTTTAGTGTTTTTGGTTTAATTTTCTCGGTTCCTCGCGGTTCAGTATAACTGTTGGGGAACCAAGCCTTAAATCCCTTTCCAGAGCTTTTATTTCCTTATCTCCAGTTCAGTTTAGTTATTTTTAGTATTTCATTTTAAATAAATTCTTGCTTTTGTTAGCTGCCAAGCCGGTTCAGTGAACCGCTAACCCGGTTCAAGTTGTTTGGTTCTCGGTTCAGTATTGGAACCTTCACCAGTTGCTGAACCGACCGCAACTGGAAAAAAAAAAGAGTTTACTTTATTTGCAGTTCTGTTTTTCTTAATCAGTTTGATGATGGCAGAAAAACCTAAGAAAAAGGCTGGACCCCCAGGGTTTAAAAACTGCCTTAAGTGTGGGGACATTGTCTGGCCTGGTGGCACTGAGGGCTGAGGTACTGGATGCCACACCTTGCGCCACGCCAGTGATCCACATTTGGGAATGAGTGTGGGCCACCAGGGGTCGGCAGGCAGGAGATGGATTGAGCATCTGATGGACTGCTCTTCATCTCCGGGGAGGGGGGGCGATCTGCAGTTGGCGCGCATTTGACCCCTGGCGGAGGCTGGGGCTTGATGCTACACTGCCGCAAGTAAGGGGGATGGGAGCTCAGCAGACGCTTGGTAGGGACACGCACGGGTGCATGTGTGCCCACTGCTGGTGTCACTGCATGGCAAATGCCCGTAAGGGAGAAAATATGTAGGAAAAAGACACTGGTGGCTGGTCATGGTGGCTTGATGGCTGTCCCTGGCACTTCACCCTGCGGTAACACCATGAACTGAATCCTGCTTGGCAGGTGAGTAGGGGCTCCCACAGCCCTGCCATGGGGGTAAGCCGTGGGGAGTTGCAGGGGTGAATGCCTGAAGAAGCAAAAGCATGGCGATGGCAGCTGGACAAGGAGATGACCAGGGCGAGGGGAGAAGATAAAGCAAAAAAAAACAAGTGTGGGGATGTTTTGCCAAGGCAGAGAAGCATAGGCATGCATGGTCTGCCGAAATGAACAGATTTTCTGCAGATTGCGAAATCTGCTAATCATTGCCACAAAAGACAATTGACAAGAGGCTGGAAAGGCTCCAAAGAAAACTTGAGAAGGGTGCTACAGGTTCTGACCAACCCACATTCTTTAAACATGCGGGTGAGACCTCACTGTCCAAACTGAGCACCCCTGACAAGGGTGACGCAGCTTCCAGTAAAAAGGTGGGTGAACTGGTTGACTCCCCAGTTCCTGCCAAAAAGACAAATAAAACAAAGCACGTTGAACCCCTGACTGAGAAACCAAGGGGGTTTCATCTGTGCCTCATAACCTGCCATCCTCAGAAGAGATTGCTCAGGCCATGAAGGCCATACAGGCTTTGCAGGGTCTTATACCTGCTCCAACTCCTCCAACACCGGCTCAAGTTCTGGGTGGACCTTCTTCTGTCCCAACTCCATCTCAGGAGCAGATGCAGTTTGAGGAGTATGATTTGCCTGAAGTAGATGAGGGTGAACCTATTGAGGCTGAGATCTCACCTGAACAGGAATTTGGGTCTCCTCCTAGAGAAAGAGGATTTTTCCTCTCATTTTCCCTTCATAAGGAAAATAGTGGAAGCCCTTGATTTGGCTATCACAGAGGTTACAGAGGATGAGGAAGAGGCCAAATACGTGAAAATGATGGGGTTAACAGTCACAAAGAAGATATTACTCCCTATCAACAAGTTTTCAAAAAAGACTTGTTCAAGGTTTTGCAAACTCCAAATTCTCCCCCCTCCCCCCAGACAAGAAGGCAGAAAAAAAGTACCAGCTGGACAGACAGGGGGGCTTTGTTCCTCTTCTCTCACCCTGACCATCAAGGGATAATCCAGCAAGCAGCCTGTGAGAAGGAAAGGGTGACAGTGGCATCACACCCACCTGAGAAAGATTCATGCAAAATAGGTAGTATGGCCAAGAAGGGCTACCTGGCATCCTCACTGGGAGTCAGACAGGCTATTTACCAGGCTTATTCTGCACAGTATCAAAAGTCACTGTGGCAGTCAGGATTGCCCATGGTAGATAAGGCTCCTTCGGGCCTCTTGGATGATTTGGCTGAGATAGCCAGGTTTGGGCTGGAAGCAGCAAAATACCAGTTTCAGATGGCAGCAGATGGCAGTGATACTGCTCGGAGATGGATGACCCTTACCATAGCTCTTAGGAGGTTGGCCTGGTTTAGGACCACTAATCTTACACAGGATACCCAAACCAAGGCTATGGATTTTCCTGTGGAGAATCATTCAATATTTGACAGACTGAGGCTTATATGAAGAAGGTGGATGAGTACAAGGCCACCTATAAGCAACTCGACAAGGAGACCCTCCTTCTCTACAGGTCATACAGAAGGGAGGCATAGGTGGAGCAGCCTACACCAGATCTTTTAATCAGGCCCAGGCTGTCTCTCAATATCAGCAATATCCGCAGCAGACAAGGTAGTTCAGAGACAGGGGTAAAAGGGGCTCGGGAGGATTCCAGACTACAGGCCCAGCCCCAAGCAAAACAGAATCTCTGACTCAGTGGTCAAGGCCATCTCCCCTGGCCATATCCCAGTAAGGGGCAGGCTGGCTCACTATTTCCAGGCTTGGGAGTCCATTACCACAGGCAAGTGGGTCCTGGAAGTGGTGAGTCAGGGTCTGCCCCTAAGTTTCAAGTAATTCCCTCTCGAGAGTGTTCAAAACCAGCTTCCCTCTTGGAAAAGAAACTATTGGAGAAGGAGGTTCAAAGCCTCCTCCTGTTAAAAGTAGTAGAACATGTTCCACCTCAGCAGAACGGAAGGGTTTTCTACTCAAGATACTTTCTCACCAAAAAGAAAAATGGGGAGTGGTGACCTATTCCAGAACTCAGTCTACTGAACAAGTACTTAGTAAAGCTGAAGTTCAAGATGGTCACATTGGCAGTTATTCTGCCAGTCATTCAGAGAGGAGATTGGCTAGCATCTCTGGATCTGAAAGATGCCTATTTCTACATTCCCATAACAGAATCTCACAGAAAATATCTCAGATTCAGACTTCCATCAGGACATTACCAGTTTTCAACCCTACTCTTCAGTCCCTCCTCAGCCCCAAGGGTATTTGCAAAGCATCTGGCAGTGGTGGAGGCACAACTAAGAAGGTTAGGTTTATCAGTCTTCCCCATCTCGATAATTGGCTGGTGGTGGGAAGCTCACCCAGGCATGTGCAAGATCCCCTGCAGGTAACACTAAACCTGTTACACTCACTAGAGTTCCTGGTAAATCAGGAGAAATCTGTTCTCACTCCAGTACAGGTTCTGCACTTCATAGGAGCAGAACTGAACACCTTAGAGGAAGAGCCCTCCTCCCTCAGGACAGAGTGCAATGCATCTGGCAAATAGCGGCTTTTTTCAGGCTGAACAAGCCAAAGCCAGCAAGATCATTTTTGCAGCTTCTAGGGCACATGGCTGCAACAACAGGCACAGTTTTGGGTGGCAGGTTCCAAATGAGAGACATACAGTTTCACCTTGGTGCACATTGTTGCCAAAGGAAAGAGACATTTTCAAAACCAATTCCAGTAACAAGAACATTGCTGTAGCCCTTCAGTGGTGGAAGGAAGCAGACAACTTCAGGAGGGGTATCCTTTCAATGGGAAACCCCATCAGCCACTTACAACCGACACCTCCCTGTTAGGGTGGGGTGCCCACTTAGGGGAACACACTACTCATGGAACCTGGTCCAGCTCAGAGTCACTCCAGCATATAAATCTGTTGGAGCTGAGGGCAGTGTTCCTGGCACTGAAGGCATGTGCACCACTACTGCAAGGAAAAGTGGTATAGGTCAGGACAGACAACACCACAACAGTGTACTGCATAAACAAGCAAGGGGAGACAAGGTCAGGCCCCTGTACATTGAAGCAGTGAAGATCTGGAGTTTGGCTTACACACTGAAGGCCTCCCTACAAGGCCATTCATGTGCCAGGGAAAGACAGTACTCTAGCAGATGCCCTGAGCAGAATCAATCCAGCCCACCACAAGTGGTCCATCAACAAGCAGATACTGGAGGCAGTATTCAGGAGGTGGGGCACACCAGAGATAGATCTCTTTGCATCCCTCGAATCATCTGCCTCTTTTCTGCTGTAGACCACCAGCCAAGGGTACAATCCCACTGGATGCTTTGACAATGGACTGGTCAGGAAGAAACCTATATGCTTTTCCTTTTCCTCTCATTTTCAGAGTACTGATCAAACTCAGGTCACAATCTGCATCAATGATCTTGATAGCACCAGACTGGGCCAGACAGCCGTGGTATCCTCTATGATTCTCCATGTCTGTAGCTAAACCAATACATCTACCCAGGAGGCACAACCTGCTGATCTCCCATCAGGGCAGGATCTTGTACCCGAACTTCAGATCTCTTCAACTCAAAGCATGGCTCTTGAGGACTTAAGAGTTTGCACACTCTAAGTGTCCTGGATATCCTGAAGGGCTACAGGAAGCCTTCTACTAAGAAGACCTATGCTTCAAAATGGAAGAGGTTCTCTGTTTGGTGTGCTCCCAAAGGTACCTCCCCCTCTCACGTGAGGATACCAGCTGTCCTGGATTATCTTACCTACTTACACTCCCAGGGTCTGCAACATACATCCCTGAAAGTGCATTTAGCCTCAATATCTGCTTACATTTCTGTTGGGAGGAGCACCTCCATGGCATCCAGTCCCATTTTCAAAAGTGTTTTTAAAGGTCTGTGCCATTTCCACCCACCTATTAGGGAACCAGGACCAGCATGGGACCTGAACATATGCATGACCCAGCTCATGAGGCCCCATTTGAGCCCATGGCTTAGCACACCTAAAGTATGTTATATGGAAAACTTTTTCTGGTTGCTATTACTCAGCTAGAAGAATTAGTGAGCTTCAGGTCTTGTGTGTCTAGAAGGATTATCTTTCCTTCAGAGACAAGGTAGTATTATGAACAAATAGAAAATTCCTCCCCATGGTGGTCTATGACTTTCATTTGAACCAGTCCATTACCATGCCAGTCTTCTTCACTGAACATACTAGTTCAAGTGAGGCAGACTCAAAGTCTGGATGTCAAGAGGGCATTAAGTTACTACATGATCCACACAGAGATCATGGGCAAGACAAACAGTTGTTCCTGACTTATGGGGATGTGGGTAAAGGTAACCCAGCTTCAAAGAGGTCCACTTCTCACTGGATAATCCAGTGCATTCAGTTTTGCTATTCGAAAGTTGGCAAGGGCTGAGAGCTCATTCCACAAGGGGCACAGCTGCAAACATGGCAGCAATCAGAGATGTTTTAGTAGTGGAGATCTGTAAAGCAGCTACCTGGAGGACAGTACACACCTTTACTAACCACTATAGTCTAGACACTTAATCCAGAAGTGATGCCAGTTTTGGCACAGCAATCCTGCAAAGCCTCTTTCCAAAAAGTAGGTTCTGTGCCCACTTCCAAAGGTACTGCTTTGAAGTCTGCAGAGAGTTAGGAATATAGAAGAATACCTGGGGTGAGAAGAAAAAATTACTTACCATAGTAATCTTGTTTCTTCCAGGGTATTCTTCTATATTTCTAACTCTCCCAACCTGCCTCCCCTTCCAGAACCAAAGCCTCTGCACTCCTAACTGAGCTTTTAAATATGGAGTCCCAAACACTGACATACATTGTTTAAACCCTAATGGGTGGAGTTTTTCCTTCCCTTCTTTTTCCAGGTGATTCTAGCATTTGGTGGGGGGGGGTGGGGTGTTGGGTTTTTGTTAATATTTGTAGTTTCTACTAGACAGTATAGTTTTATAATGTATGGTAAGTGCCTATTAACCACCATAATCAGCAGTCACACAGCTTTGTTATGCACTGTTTGGAATTTTAAAAGTTGTTAACCACACTTTGGAACTTCCAAACAGTGGCATAACAAAAAAGAATGCACCAGAGTTCCATAATTCTCACACATAGAATGCAAACAGTGTTTTTTGACCATAAACCATAAAAGATGATGGCTGGGGATCGGTGACAACCACGCACAAATCACCTCTCATGGTTGCTAGGGCTACAGTAAACCTCTCAAGCTATGCTCTGAGGTTTACCATGTTGCCCTAGCAACCACTCGAGGTGATTACAGCATGGTTATCACCCGATCCCCAGCCATTATTCTCTATGTGTAGATAGATAGGTATAATTATAGTTAAAATCACCTTGCAGGCTCCTTAGATATCTGATATGTTGGTGGAACGTTGCAGCTGATAAGGGCAGAAGTTTGAATAAGTGACATGAGCCAAGGATAGGTTTTATCATTTGCATAATGTTCTATCTCTGGGCAGTTCTACTTAGGAGCTGACTGCAGAGAGTTAGAATACAGAAGAATACCATGGAAGAAACAAGATTACTATGGTAAGTAATTTTTTCTTGTTGTCATCACCCTTACATTCATAGAATTCTTATCACTTTTTGGATGTGGATTGGAGAAGAAGGGAGGATGGGGAGTGATGTGAAGCAGTGTAGGGGGCACCACAAGTATTTCTGCTTGGGGTGCCATTAGGTCTTAAACCGGCTCTGCCTAGGGGTTACATACTTGAAAAAGGTTTTGTCACCTTCCTTTACTGATTGGGCTATTCTTTCCCCTGTTTGCACCTTTGCGCTCCTGACTTGCTTTCCTTACCTCCCTCTGCTTTGCCTGATACAGTTCCCTCTCCCCCTCCCTCTGCGTTTCCTTGTACTTTCTGAATGCCTGTTTATTCTCCCTAACCTTTCCTGCCACTTCTTTTAAAACCATAGTGGTTTCTTCTTTCTTTTTGCTTTGTTTACTTTCTTTACACAAAGGCTTGTTGCCTCTGTTATGGCTCCTTTTAGTTTCTCCACTGTTCCTCTTCTGCCCCCCTTTTCCAGTGTTTTATTGAGGTGTTCCCCCATTTTTGTAAAGTTGGCCCTCCTGAAATCCAGGACCCTTACTTTCATGTGGCTTGACTCTTCTACTGTCTTCACCTTAAACCACACTGTATGGTGATCACTAGACCATAGATGGCTGCCCACTGATATATCTGTTATTCTGTCACTATTGGTGAGAACAGGTTCAGTATTGCTCCCTCCCATGTAGGCTCCACCACTAGCTATCTGAGGCACTCCCCCTGCAGGGCATCCAGGATGCCTCTGCTCCTGGCTGTGGCTGCAGTATGGGCGTTCCAGTTAACAACTGGCCTATTTAGGTCCCGTACCAACAACACTTCCCCTTTCTGTCCTCTGTGTCAGCGCTGCTTGTGGCATCAGCACCATCATTGTTGCTGCTGGCTCTCTTGGTGCTAGAGCCAGCTTCAGTGCTGATATGACTTCTTTCTCAGGTTTCACTGTTAGCACCGGCAAAGGCCTTGGCACCGTGTAAGGGGGTTTTCCGAGTACTACTGCTAGAGCCTTTGGCTTCATCCTCTTTGCTGAATGACAGACAAAAACGTAATGTTGATCTCATTGATAATGAGACAGATTATGTGGAGTATACATTGGTTCAGGTCATGACCGCACCTTCACAGTCAGTGCAGGCTTCTCAGGAGGCTCTTTCCAGTCACTGAAGAAGAATATTCATAAAGCTCTGAACTCTGAGACAGCGGCCATGGATCAGCCTATGAAAATACAGATGGAGTACCTGAATATACCCTCACTCCCTGTGTATCTGGTGCCTCCTGTCCAGTCTGCTCTGGAAACCCTTACAGAAGCAGCATGTAGCAAACCTGCTTCCATTCTGGTGGTCCCCTCAAATACCTGATACATACATGGTCCCTCAGACCGAGTCAGTCTATTACATCACGCCTGCAGCAGACACCATTTTTACCATGGCTACCTAGGAGAAGTCATTTGCTTCAAAATAATCATGGCACAGCCCCAACAAGGAGTCTTGCAAGACTGACATTATGGGAAAAAGAATGCTTGACTCAGTTACTCTGGACCTCAGAGTGGTGAGGTACTAACCCCCTTATTTTGTGGTATAAATATTCCTACAGAACAGGCCTGGAGATACCACAGTAAGCCTTCTGAAGTCTTCATCAAAGCAGGACTTGTTGTCAGCTGTTACACAAGGTTTTGAATCCAATAGCTACCAGCTAAGAAGTACCTCAGGTTCTGCACACAACTTGAGCACTATCGGTTCAGAGTCCTGCCATTTGGCCTTGCATCAGTGCCATTCACCATGTGCTTCGCAGTCCTCATGGTACATCTCAGAAAGATTAGAATACAATCCCTTGTTCCTCTAGCTGTATAATTGACTTATTAAAAAGCACATCCAGACATTAAACAGAGCTAGCATTGACTTCAGCATGTCAGTTTCTGATATCCATGTGAGTCCTGCTTAATCTTCAGAAATCACAGATGGTTCTCTCCCAGAGACTGCAGTTCATAGGCACAGTCCTGGACTCCATTCAAGGCAAAATTGTTCTTGCCAGAGGACAGAGTGGAGTTGATTGTGTGCATGGCCTGCTATATTGGGGACAGAACTCAGATGACAATGCATTCCTTGCAGGAGATGCTGGATCTAATGGTAGCCATGGTTTTCACTGTACACCTGGCAAGGTTAAACATTAGGGTATCTCAGTGGATGCTCAGCACCCAGTGGTTGCAAGAATGTCAGCCCCTAGATCAACCAGTTTGGGTGCATAGCTTCTGGATTACTCCTTCTTGTGGTGATCGTCGAAGAAGAATCTCCTCCATGGGTACCCCATCGCCCCTCAAGAGCCTCATGTGATGGTGACAATAAATGCATCTTCAGTGGAATAGGTTGCACACTGTCATTGTCTCCAGACCAAAGAGACTTGGGCGGACTTGAAGCAGCAGCTTCACATAAATGTGTTGCAGATGAGAGCTGTTCTGTATGGGCTACAAACCCTGTCGGACCTAGTCTGTAATAAGGTGGTGCAGCTTCTGACCACAAATGTGTCATGTACAACCTCAGCAAGCAAGGAGGAAAACATTCTCCCTCTGTGCAGGGATGCAGTGAGAGTCTGAGAGTGGTGTTTGGAGTGCAACATCCTTCTACAGGCCACCCCTCTCCCAGGTGTCAATAATATCTAGGCAGACAGTCTCAGTTAAACAGGAACAGACCCTCACAAATGGTCCCTCACTGAGCACTTAGTCTGATCTCTGTTCAATAACTGGGTCAGGCCAGAAGTGGACCTTTTTGCATCCCATATAATGAAAAACTGTTGAACTTTTACTCCAGAAATCAAGAGCATGGCACTTTCTGTCAGATTGCACTCAGGCTGCAGTGGACAGGTTGCTTTCCTTATGCCTTCCTACCAATCCTTCTCATTCAAAGCCCTTCTCAAGCTGGAGTCTCACAGGGGCAAAATGGTACTGATAGCTCCATGTTGGTCCCAAAAAATTTGGCATCCATTGTTACACCAAATGGCAGTACAACATCTGAAGGCCTGGCCCCTGAGGACAGAGGTACTGATACAGTCCCAGGGCCAACTAGTGCACCCAGATCTATGACCGCTGCATCTCCAGGCATGACTCCTGAAGAGATAGAAGTTGGCAGGTTTTGAGTGTTTCATTCTGTCTTTCGAGTCTTTCTGGCAGTTTGAAAACCCTCCACTAGAAAAGTCTATTGGGAAAAGTGTAAGCGCTTTTACATCTGGTGTCTCAAGAATCCAGAAATCCCTTTCATTGCCCTCTGGAAAAAATTCTAACTTATCTTTTTGGTCTTTTGGAGTCAGGCCTCCAGTACTCATCAATAAAAGTCCGTTTGTCAGCCATCTCGGCATATCACAAATTGGTCTACACTCTAACTATAGTCCAATCTCTTTCATATTTTCCTAAGTGGAATCCTGCATCTAAGACCTCCCATAAAATAACTAGTCAGCAGGGATGATTTCAGTTTGGTCTTGGGCATGCTCGCCTGCAATCCGTTTGAACCAGTGACTACTTGTGACATAAAATCTCTAACTTGAAAAACTGTGTTTGTTGTAGTGACCATTACTGTTGCATGCAGAATTTCTAATTTGCAGACCCTAGTGACAGATCATCTGTACACAGTTTTCTCAATAAAGATAGGGTGGTACTCTGAACACATGCTAAATGTCTGCGAAAGGTGGTGTCAGAGTTACACCTAAATCAGTCACTGGTTCTTCCAGCCTTCTACCTCAAGCCTGGAAATCTGAGAGAAGTGTTGCTGCATTCCTTGGGTGTTAGAAGAACAGCTTCTATCTTGACAAAATCAAGGGCTACAGGCAAGCTCCTCAGCTATTTGTCTCTTTCGACCCCATTCAGAAGGGGCTTCTAATTTCCCAGACAAAGCCAATCAAATTGGATTGTTAATTGCATCCTGTACTGCTACTTATTAGCAGAACAACATTTGTAAGGCTCTGTCAAATCTCATTCCATCCAAACATTGTCTACCTCACTTACTTTGCACCATCTGGCTCCTATTTCAGAGACACGTAAGGGTGTGACCCTTTAGTGTATACACTGTCACCAGATGCTTTACTCTGGATAGTCACTTAAGGAGACATGCAAGTCTTGGGTTGGCTGTATTACAAGAATTGCTCTTCTCATGGGTCCTAAGTCTTCAGCCTCCCTAGCCTGGGGGATTATATACAACTTGCTACTAGACCAAAAAGTGGAATTCTATGGGGAAGATTGATTCTTGAAAGATAGGAAACTTACCGTAACTCTAGATCTTCAAGAAAATATTTTCCATAGAGTACAACTCACCCACCCTCCCTCCCTTGGACTCAACTCAGCCCTGTTTAACTTTATTTATTTTATTTATTGAAATGTTTCACCAGGCAGGCCCACTGAGCAACAAGTTGCTCTTCTCCCATTGTTACCTGGGGGGAAGGGGTACAATTGGAATGAGACATTAAACATTAAAGTTACAAGATCAACATTAACATACAGTTGTAAGGCAGGTGTTACAGACAGTGTTACAACAGTGTTGCAGATAACATGTAGAAAGAGTGGACAATAATAAGTGCCGGGTTAATAAGTAAACAAGTGCTTACATGAAAGAAAAGGGGAAAGGAGGAGGGGTGAGGTGGGGGGGGGGGGAGTCATGTCCCTGGAGACCCCTTCAGAATGCGAGGAACCCTGCAAGGAGACTGGGGGGGACCAGAGAGAAGGAGATAAGGCAGTGTCCCACAGAGACCCCTTTAACATGGTGAGGGAAGGGAGTAGATGAGAGATACAAGCCCCTTGGGGGTAAGAGAGGGACCCATGGAGAGCATTCGGTGTCCTTTACATTTTGTGAGAGATCAAGGGAGGCCAGTAAGAGGAAGCAATTTGTGGGAAGGGGAGGAGGGCTAGAGATTTAGGGGGAAGGTGAGCACAGGGTAAAATGAAGGTGAGGGTAGGGGGGTAGAGTTTGTCCATGGCTTAGAGGAGGGAATTAGGGATGGACATGGCAGGAGCAGCTAGGTGCAAGGTAATTATTGAGGGCAGAGCTGATGGAGTAGGTGGTGGATGAGTGCCGGATTTGGGGGGGGAGGGAATCCAGATTTTTGGGAGGCAGTGAGAGTAACTAGATTGGCGATTTGGGTGGATCTGTGAGGGACAACCAGGGTACAAGATTCAGTTAATCTAAGGGAATGGGAGGGTGGGGTGGGGGTGTTATAAGAGGAGGTGAAGAGGTAGGAAGGAAGGCACCACCAGTACTTGGGTGAATTTAGCACAGTGAGAGAGTCGCTTGTTTGTAAGAGAGGGGAAGGATAGGGTATGGTAAAGATCACAGTGATGGATACGAGGGGGAAGGGGGCTTCCAGGGCAAAGTGTCAGAAGGAATTGAAGAGGGTGTCCAGTCTGGCCAGGGAGGACTTAGTGGCAGCACCATAGACTATGTCACAGTAGTCAAAAATTGGCAGTATCATCTTCTGAACAACCTAGCCACAGGAGGGATGCAATTACAGTTCCTGAACAGGGTACGAAGCTTGGGGCACAGTTTTTCTGGATGGCGTCAATATGTCCAAAGAAGTTTAGGTGTTGGTCCAACCAAACACCTAAATACCTGAAGGAGGATGTGTCCTCAAGTAAAGTCCCCTCAAGGGTGTGAAAAGTGGGTAGGGAGGGAAGCCTAGAGAGTCTCTGCCTTGTGCCAAAGCTCATGGAGACAGTCTTCTTGGTGTTGAGAAAAAGTTAATGGTTAGCAAACCAGAGCTGAACCTTGTCGAAGTCTTGCTGTAAGCTGGTTGTAACCTCATCAGGACAGGAGCCACATGCATACAGGACTGTATCATTGGCATACATATGTATAGCAGAGGATGGGGTGCAAACAGAGGGAAGGTCATTCAACTTGTCTCCCCCTCCCCCCCCGAATAGGTATAAGCTGTGACTTCACTTGCCATTTTGTTGTCCATTGTTACAGGGACCAGTGGACTTCCTTATGCCCTTTTACTTTCTCGCTAAGGATATCAGTTTGGACAGTGTTGAGCTCTCCCTCTTGGCAAAATAGTTACTGAGGTGGTTGGATTCAGTGACACTATATAATCCAACAACACCATATACCCTTGGGGTATGCAGATGACACCATATGCAGGTGCTGGAAAGTGGTGCCATCAGCTGCAAAGATTTTGGTTCCTGTGGGGTCCTGTTGCCTTCGGCTCTGACACCAAAGAGAAGTACTCTATGGAGAAGATATTTTTGAAGATCTAGAGTTATGGTAATTAACTTTCCTATTCTACAGCACTTTGAGAGCCCTGCTTTGAAATCCTGCCAATCTCCCATTTATGTCCCCCAGGTACCTCAAATGTTATCTTCCTGTCTCATATTGGACCTAAAGCCTCAACTTTGAGTACCAAACTAAAGTACTCTTTTAGGACATCTGCCTTCTACACGTCATCCTCCACCCCCACTCCATTCTTTGTCATCCTTTCTATATTGTTTGTCTCTTTTTCCTGACACATCTGAGAAGGACCCTTCTGTTTTCCTTAACCCCTTCCGCTATTTTTTATTCAGCATCTGCTTTTGCCCTCCTAATGAGTTGTTTGCTTGGCTCCAATTTTTCAGTATACTGCTCCCTACCGGCCTAACTCTTCCACCTTATAGATCTTAAAAGCCCTCTTGTTTGACTGACAGCCTCCCTCACCTACCCGTTAAACCACAGTGGGTTGGATTATCTACTGGCTAAAAAGTACACCTTGGAGCCAGTGACTCTTAGGGAACATGAGGAGATTAAAAACTTTTCTCTTGTTTCTTCAGTCCTTTAACAATGAGAATATCTCATATTCTCAAAAGCACAAAAAGAAAAGCCATGGTTGATTATGGGAGAGGGAGGATTCCTGCTTTCCCAGGTCAAGAGTTTCTAGGGATCAGTTGCCTCAGCTTGAACCAATCACGTCTTCTGTGAAGCTGTCGCAGGAGTTGCTGGTTGAGTTGTCGAAGTTTTGATGATCCCATCAAGGACCCTCTCAACCCAGAGTTGGGAGGACAAGAACTGGTTCCTCATCCAGCTGCCAGTGCTGCCTGAGGCTCCTTCATGGGATGTATCAGGCTTGATTGGGTCATTGCTGAACACACTTCAATGCAGTCACCTCTGGTTGTCATGACTCCTATTCAGCCTCCAATGAATCTGATAGCCAGGCAGGTGACGTACACAGAGATGCTGGGTGGCCCCAGACAACCTTGTGGTTGACACCAGAGGTTAAGATTGAGATCCCCCTCTTGATCTGGGTTTCAGAGTTGATACTGTCACTGACATCGATGATCATCATAAGGTCTTCCTCCTCCTTGTCTAGATCCTGCTGTTGATGTCAATCCTGTCGTAAATGGGAGAATGCAGCCTCACAGCAATGGGCCTTATGCATTTGCCCAGGGTCATGGTCGACCAATCTGGCCACTGGTGCCTCTCCCGATGCTACTTCCAGTGCAGCATCCTGTGGCTCTTCTCCCCAGCATTTCTGGTAGTGCCGCCGCAACTATTCAGGTGGAGTCGTCTCCCAACACAATCCCGAGAAGGTGCTTCATTGAAGGATTTGAGGGTTAGATCAAGACTTCCTCATCTCTTGTCGGTGGTCCTCACCCTGTCAAAGAGGGCTGTCCACATTCCATGTGGATGGTTGACACTTCAATGTCCCAACTTGGATTCCAAGGCATCTTCCATGACATTGACCCAGTAATGACAGAAGGTTGACTCCCCAGCTAGCCACTCCTCCTCATGGGATTTGGTCTCCTTTTTTATCCCACTGGACCACACATCCACATCCCTGGACATTCCACTGAAAGAGGTTCAAAAGCAGGAGATATAGCCCCTCATGGATATCCTGGATCAGGATCCCTCACCAGGGGTCCCATTTCCAGTTGCACAGGCAGTGGTAGGCCTAGTGCTCAGTGTGTGGCAGCACCCAGCCTCATGATAGCCTGTGCTGCATTGTATGTACTGCAAGTAAACAGTTCCTTTGGTTGAGTTGTTCAGGCTCTCAGAATACCCACTCCTGGGTGGACTTGTGACAGACACAATCTTCTGCAAGGACAAGGTACAGGGTGAGTCAGACAAGCCACTGGACAAGAAGTCCAACAAGCAGGGCTTCCTTGGCCACAAGGTATATGCAGTGGATTCCATTGACATTCACCAGGCCAGCTATGTGACTTTGATGGCAAGGTTCAGCCATGAGCTTTTTGACAAGCTCTCCCAACTAATATCTCTGTTCCCTGAAGACAGCTAGTGTAATTCATGGGACCTCTGGGACTTGAGCTTAGGACTGTCCAAGCACCAATTGCAGGTGGTACTGGACTCAGCTCGGGCAGTAGCAGGGGCAGTGCTAGCATGCCAGGATGCGGGTCTTGCCTTTCACCCCAAAGACCTAACATAAGTTGGTGGACATTCCCAAGGGACAGTGTTCTGCCGACATGCCAGGTTGTGGGCCTTGCTTTTCACCCCAAAGACCTAGCATAAGTTAGTGGACTTGCCCTTCCCTTCTTGGGCACTGACCTGGGGTGTATGACCATCTTATGTGCATTTATGAAGCACAGTGTCACCCTGGATGTGGTGTTTGGTCATGCAGTTCAAACAGTAGTCCAAACCAAAGCAGCAGAGCTCTTTTTGGGGTTCCTTTCAGGGAACTGGAGAACAGCCATTACCACAGCAGTAGTTCCAACAGTACTGGCCTGCTATGTCCTTTGAAAGTCCTGCAGCTAGGGTTAGTGAAAGGTGGGGCAGTGATGCTTCCAGTGGCTAGTACTCTGAGGCTCTTCATCCTAAGGTAAAATGTGATGGGCTGAGAGGTGTCATCCCTCCACTATCACAAACCTACAACACCTCCCAGTCAGGGGACAACCCTCCAACTTCCTGCTGCAGTAGTTCCCTATCACCTTGAACAAGTGGGTCTTGGAAATGGTGAACTCAGGTTGTCTCTAAAATTAAAGATCTTTCCCCCTTTTAGGTCCCAGGCACCACTAGATTCTGTGGTGTCCATGAACACTATGCCCATATTTCACAGCAAACTCACTCAGCTCATCCAGCCTGTCCCTGACACGCAAGTGCTGCAGGGATTCATAGCTCAGTACATTTTGGTACCAAAATGGATAGGGAACTGGTACCCCATTCTGGTCCTGCGTGCTTTGAACAAATTTCTTTGTAGGCAGAAATTCTGTATGGTCTCTCTCAGTCAATGATATCCTCCTAATATTCCTAACAGCCAGGGGCCCGGTTCTGTTCCCTGAACCTACAGGATGGTTACTTTCACATCCCAAGTCATCTGTCTCATTGCCAGTTCTTCCACATTAGAATAAACAGGACTCTCTGCATTTCTGGGCAATGCCTTTCAGTCTGTCATTGGTACCCTGGGTGTTTACCAAGTGCCTGTCAATTACTGCAGCCTTTCTCAGGCTTAGGGTATCAATGTATTCCCTATGATGACTGGCTCATCATGGGTAGCACCAGGGCATATGTGGAGCAGTCCAGGGATCTGGCCATTCAGAAGTTCCTGGACTTGGGAATGATGATCAGTCTGGCCAAGTCCAAACTGGTACTGACACAGGTGAGCCTACTCATTGGAGCAGACCTGGAATCCCTCTGAGCCAGGGCCTGTTTGCCTTCAGACCAGGTGGTGGATCTGTCCTTCTCTGCCTGCTCATTTCAGGTTGGTCAATTACACCCAGCCCCAGATTTCCTTTGGCTTCTCAGAACCACAGCCTCTACAACAGCCATGTTCCAGTGGGCCTGCTGGTGAATGCACACTGTTCCAAGGGTATTGGGGCATCAGTGGTCCCAGTCCCATGCTGACCTGCACCAGACGATTCAGCTCACCAAGCCAATGGGGGATGCCATTACCAGCTGGTTGTCTCCATGAACCTCTCGGAGGGCATCTGGTTTGTTTGGGTGGAACTATCCCTCACCTTGATGACAGATACTTCATCTGTCCAATAGTATGCAACCTTGATCAGCTCTAGTCCCTATCTCAGTCTGGATTATGAGCCACATTCCTGAAGGTGCACCTGGCTGCCATTTTGGCATATTAGGTACAGGCTGGTATACAGACAGTGGCTCAGGATAAAGTGGTTGGGTCTTTTTTCAAAGGCCTGGACCACCTGTCCCCACCAGTGTGAGAGCCTCCTCTACCACCTGGACTTGCTGCTGGTGCTGCCATGGGTAATGGGCAAACCATTTGAGCCCATGGACAAGTGTGAGATGTCACACTTATTGTAGAAGGCTGCATTCTTGGTTGTTACAGCTTCGCCTAGATGGATGAATGAAGTCCAGGCCCTTTCTGTGGAGTTTCCATATCTGGTTTTTCACATGGACATAGTTGCCTTACACCCCCCTGCAATGTTCCTGCTGAAGGTGGTGTTGTAGTTTCACCTTAACCAGGTGCTCATTCTCCTGACCTTCTTCCCAAAGCTGTACTCTTCATAGGTAGAGTGTGCGCTTAATTCGCTGGATGTTTGCGGGCACTACTGTATTACAGAAAGTGTATAGTGGAGGATCTTGGTGAGGATCACAGCTGTTTTTCACATATGCTGACGCTATTTCAGGCAGACCGGCAGCTAAGCAGATTATTAGCCAATTGATAACCTGCATTGACCTGTGCTACAGGTTGAGGAGTCACCCAAGGATTTGAAGGCTCACTACTCCAGTCATTATGCTGCCTCCACTGCTACTTCCAGGTAACTCCTGATTGAGGCGATCTGCAAGGCTACTATCTGGTCTGTGCACACACTTTCATATCTCAATACAGCATTTACATACTCTTTTATCATGATGCTGCATTTGACACCTCAGTCCTCCAGTCATGTTTTGCCTAATTTGAGGTGCTTGCCTTGCTCCCTCCTCCAGAGGACTGCTAGGATTTTGTCCAAGTGTGGATACTGAACTGAATCTTGGTAGTCAAAAACAGAAGTTACTCAGCTGTAACCATAGTTATGCTAGTAGCATTCAGTTCACATCTACATGACCCACCAGACCTCCCCGGCAAGGTTTCTTTTGTATTCCTCTTCCAGCATGCAAATCTGATGGTTGCGGGGGCAGAAATGGAGGACCACACCATCAGGTCATAGAAGGAGTCAAGCTTGAAGCCTGTTCCAGTGACTGACCATGCTTAGTGGAAGATGTTAACTGACTATCAGTAGCATAAAGGACAGTTATGTAAGAACATACCATAACAGTTGATCTTCGAAGGGATCTCAGTCATTAGGTCACACACATATGGGACTTCACTGTTGGTGAAGTAGGATCCACATGGAAGATTTTCAGCAGTACCATTGGGGTCGCCCACACTGATGTCATCTGCTGATGTCACCAATCCTTTAAAGGCATGAGCAGTCCCGCTCCCATTCCCGTCTCAGTTCTTTCCCCCGGAGACTAAGGGAGCAAACTCATGCCATAGGGAACTGAGGGGGAAAAGAGAGGTGCCCAGGTCTAAATAAAAGGCTAGATACATCAGTTAGCCAGTTCTGAGAAAGATCCCCAAAAGGGGGATGGTGGGAGGGAAGGCAGACCTGATGACTGAGATCCCCTCAAAGATCTACTGTTAGGGTAAATTCTTACATAACTGTTCTATCTTCATCAGGGCTATCTCAGTCATCAGGTCACACATATGGAATGAGTCCCAAGTAGTTACAGATGCAACAGAACAGTCTGGGAGGAAGGTCGGCCAAAGCTTATGACAAAAGGCCTTGTAGGACAGCCCTGCCAAAGCCTGCTCTGGCTCTAGAAACAATGTCCAGACTGTAGTGCTTGGTGAAAGTGTGGATGATATGCCAGGTGGCAGCTGCACAAAAGTCAGCAGCTTAGACCCCTTGCGAACAGGCCACAGAGGTAGCCATGCCCCTTGCAGAATGGGCTTTCACTGCCCCGGCAATTCTTTGCCATGCTTGTTGTAGCAGAACACAACACAATGTGCCAACCATTTGGAAAACCATTGTTTAGAAACCTGAACACCATCTCTACCTGGGGCAAAAGAAACAAACAGCTGCTTCGACTTTCTGCGTTCCTAAATGAGGAGCACATAGTACTTCAAAATTCTGTGCATGTCTAACGTATGGAGCAGTGCTGCCCCTGGACTGGCAAGCTCAGGAAAATAAACTGGTAGGTGGATAGATTGGTTCAGGGTAAACTCAGACACCACCTCAGGGAGAAACTTAAGATTCTCACCCCAGGAATCCCTCGGTATGTTTGACTATAGTAGTACTGCCAGCTGGGTTCAGCTGTCCCGGCATTGGTGCTTACGCTAATGATGGCTGGGCATTAGCCAGTCAGAACGTGGTTGAAGACTGCTGCCTGTAGGTGCTGCTGCTAATGAGTCAGATTAATTTCTCCACCTACTGGAACAAGTTGGCCCCAGAGCTCTCTCTCTGGTTTTCATCGCTTGAAGAAATTTATTTTCATTAAAGTAATTTTATTTCTGTAGTTTCTGCTGCCTTTAGTGGTTTTTCACTATTTTTGTTGTTTTTTTTCCTTAGTTCCTGTCAGTTCCCAGGAACTGAGAAATCTTCCCCTGATATGGGTTTTCACCACAGTTCCCACGCTTTATTTCTGACTAGAAAATCACTTTCTGTGTTAAAAGTTTTCTATTTTTTATATTTTAACTTCATATTTTTTTATCAGTTCCCTTGTTTTAAGGGAACCACATTTTCCTTTAATTTTTTTATCATATTTTGTTATTTTGGAACCGATTTTAATGGTTCCATCACGCTTGGGAACCTACCGCAAATTTTCATTTTTTTTCCTTTTGGGAACAAAATATTTAGTCTTCTGACGATTTTGGTATGTCAGCTAGACCTAAAAAGAGAACTAGACCTACAAGTTTTAAAAACTGCATTAAGTGATTTAAAGTTGTGGCCAAGGCAGATGGCCACGATCTTTGTTTAAGTTGTTTGGGTCCAAATCATAACTGTAAACTTTGCTCTAAATTTTGCTCTAAAACAGTTAAGAATAGAGCAAAAAGACTAGAAATTGTCTTCTCAGTCTGCCTCCTTCTCTAATAAGCTTTCTGAAGAGGGTTTCTCCGTTCAGCATAAATGTAAAGATAGGTCCTCTAAGGACCCCCTGGAAAATAACTCAGACCAAGCAAACAAAAGAGACATTTTGAGCGGGTTCCTGATTCAGTGCCTGCCAAAAAGCAACAAAAAGAAAAATATATCACTGCCCCTCCCACTGAAGAGCAAAGGAAGATGCCAGTGACACAACAAAATATGCCTTCTCCTGAGGAGTTGGCAAAGGCTTGGCAACTTTATCAAACCTTTCAAGCCATGGGCAGTTTATTTGGTGCCCCACCTGTTCCCATGGGCCCTGACCAAGGCCAGGGTTTTTATTTTGAGGAAGGCGATGATGATGAGGAGGGCATAGAACCTGATGTGTCGCCTGACCAGGAATTTGGCTCCCCTTCACATGGTCAGGAGGATTTTTCCTCCCATTACACATTTGTCCAGCAGATGGTGGACACCCTGTACCTCTCCATATAGGAGATTACTGAGGAGGATGAGGAGGCAGACTTTCTGGACATGATGGGTCTCCCTCTTCCCAAGAAGCTGCTACCTCCAGTTTATAAGTCCCTTCGCAGGGCAACTTTCAAACTGCTCCAGAATCCCACCTCCATTTCTGGGGTGGATAAGAAAATTGAGAAGAAGTACCAGCTAGACAAAACTAATGCTGAGTACCTCTACATTCATTCTGACCACAACGGCGTGGTACAGACTGCAGCCTGTCATCATGGCTAAAGTGCCTCTTTCTTCTCAGCCCCTGATAAAAGTCCAGAAAACTGGACACCATGGCAAGAAGTCTTACACTACAGCTTCTCTGCTGCTACGCCTCTCTACATTCATGGCATATACAACAAAGCACAGTACCAGAAGGCTTTGTGGAACTCAGTCCTGGCTATTAGCCAGAAGGCTCCTGACAGCATTGCTCAGGACCTGACAGAAACTGTCAAAACCACCTTGGATGCCACAAAGTACCAATTTCATATGGCAGTGGATGCCAATGATACCGTTTCCTGATCAATGACCCAAGCCATTTCCCTCAGAAGGTTTGCTTGGTTAAGAACTACCAACCTCTCTCAGGATACTCAAACTAAAGCCATGGATTTTCCCTGTGAGAACAATTCTTTCTTTGGGTACAGAACAGAGGCATACATGAAAAAGGTGGAGGAATACAAAACCAACAACCAGAGTAATGCAGCTAAAGGCAGAGCCTCTACTTCTTATCCCCAGGGCCTTCTATCCCATGCCCATGGATTACTCTCAAATGAGAGGTTACTTCAGAGGAAGAGGTAGAAGGGCTCAAAAGCATACTGATCCTGCCCCCTCACCGAAAGCCCAGTCCAAACAAGATGGGAATGCTCAGGTTGTCTCCCCTCTCCCAGTAGGAGGAAGGCTGACCCACTACCTCCATCAGTGGCAGCTCATCACCACGGACAAGTGGGTGCTGGGAGTGGTGGGTCAGGGGCTTGCCATGCAATCCAAGAAATTTCCCACACAGCAGAGAAACAGGAATTTCAAGCCCCTAACTTCCACAGAAAAGATTCTGTTGTTGGAGTCAGAGGTCAGATCTCTCCTGCTAGCAAATGCAATAGAACGAGCACCCCCTCCCAATGGGGAAAGGGCGTCTATTCAAAATATTTTCTCACCCAAAAGAAAAACGGGGACTAGCAACCCATTCTAGACCTCAGGTACTTAAACAAACATCTGCTAAATCCCAAGTTCAAAACGATCACCCTGTCAGTAGTGATCCCATCCTTACAACAAGAAGACTGGCTAGCCTCCCTGGACCTCAGAGACATCTACTTTCACATTCCAATCAGGCCCTCTCACAGAACGTATCTCGGATTCAGACGCTCTCAAGCCATTACCAGTTTGCAGTACTACCATTTGGCCTGACCTCAGCTCCCAGAGTCTTCACAAAGTGTCTTGCAGTAGTTGCAGCCCATTTAGGAAGACAAGGGGTCTTTGTCTTTCCTTATCTAAATGACTGGCTCATAGTAGACAAGTCTCCTCAGAAGCTCAGGCACTCTCTGCAACTCACTCAGCTCACCATGGAGTCACTGGAGTTCCTGATCAACACAGAAAAGTCTCAACTGGAACCAGTCCACCTTCTGGAATTCATAGGAGCAGAACTGGACACCCAGCAAAGGAAAGCTTTGCTTCTCCTAGACAGAGTAGAAAACCTCCAGACCCTGACAGACTAGTTTGTTTTCAGCCAACCAAGACCAACCATGCGCTTTCTCAGGCTCCTAGGCCACATGGCCTCCACTACAGTGGTAGTCCCAGGTGACAGGTTTCAGACGAGGGACATTCAGTACTATCTGAGGGCTCATTGGTCTCAAAAAGAGACTGTCAAAGCTGGCTCCAGTCAACAAGACTCTCATACAAGCCTTGGACTGGTGAAAATACAGTCACATTTTCAGGGAAGGAATTCCCTTCCAACAAAGGGAGCCCTCTAGAATGCTCACCACAGACAACTCTCTCCTGAGGTGGGGAGCACACCTGGCAGACCAGTCCATAAGCGGGTTGTGGTCTCCCAGGAAATCCAGATATCACATAAACCTCCTCCAACTCAGAGCTGTGTACTTAGCTATAAAAGCCTTTGCCCCCCAGCTCAAGTGCCAGTCTGTCCAAATCAGGACAAGCAACACCACCACGTTTTACATCAACAAGCAAGGGGGCACAAGATCCTCAAAATTCTGCACAGCGTCCATGAATATCTGGTTGCTGGCTTACTCCCTGGACATGCAACTGACTGCCATTCATCTGCCAGGCAAGGACAATGTGCTGGCAGACTCTCTGAGCTGCATCAGCCAGGGCCACCACGAATGGACCCTAAACTAGGAAGTGCTGGCTACAGTTTTCAGGAGATGGGACACTCCAGAGATAGACCTCTTCACTTCCAAACACAATCACTAGATTCCCCCTGTACTGCTGCAGGCCTTCAGCACTGGGCACAGTGCCAGTGGATACTCTGTCCTTCAATTGGACAGGAAGGTTTCTTTATGCTTTCCTGCCTTTTCCCGTGATTCTCAGAGTGCTCCTCAAGCTCAGGAGACAGCCAGCAACAATGATTCTAGTGGCTCCAGACTAGGCAAAGCAGCCATGGTAGTCTCTGCTCCTCGCCCTGTCAGCCAAATGGACCATTCACCTGCCTCAGAGCCACAGTCTCCTGACCTTGCCTCAGACGGGGGTAACATGCCCCAATATAGAATCCCTCTTCACCTCTAACATTGGTAATGGAGGAGCTTGACTCTCAGTATTCAGAGCAAGTCCTCAGAATCCCAAGACTAGCTAAAAAAGCAAGTACCAAAAAGACCTATGCTTCCAAATGGAAGAGGTTCTCTTTCTGGAGTAAAGACAGGCAGATTGATCCCCTGAAACCTACCCTGCCCACCATATTAGATTACTTATTTTACCTGCATGCCTCAGGCCTTAGGGCCTCATCACTGAAAGTCCACCTGGCAGTCATTTCAGCAAATATTTCTGTAGGCAAAGAGAAATCTATAATTTCTCATCCTATTTTCAAAAAATTCTTTAAGGACCTGCTGCACCTTCAACCCCCACTTAGAAAGCATGTCCCCCCTGGACTTGAACCAGCTCTATGTGATAACAGCACCTACAAAACTGTGCCAACAAAAAAACAGTGAGTGCACATCACCAAAAAGCAAAATGGCGGTGAACACTACAGCATCCACGAAAACAGCGATGGGGCATACCTTCTGGCGGAGGAGTGGCTTAATGGAACTTACATTTTATGCCGCTTTCGGCAGGGTTCGAACCCGCACCCCATAAATAATATAAGCATCATGGGGGTGACAATGGAGGACAGGGAAACCTCAGGAGGAGGACTACTCCTTGGGGACACAAGTCAGCAGGGGAGAACATTGGGGGTAATCTGGGGGCAAGGGAGAACAAAGTCGGAAGGGAAGGGAATGGAAGGCCAACAACAGGAAAAAAATTTATTAAACAAAAACAAAAACAAAAAAAATCCCCCACAGCCAGTCCCAAACCCGGGTCCACCAGCCTTAGAGGCAGTGACTGCAACCAGTAAACCAGACAGCCAGCTCAGAACTGGCCTGATGAACAAAGCCCTATATACTCTGTACAGAAAGGAAAATGCTGAATTTACAACATGCTATTAAGAGCGCATAGCCCATTTTACAGTCGCTATTTTCATGTCACCCAAATTAACTCGCTGTATTCACAGGATACCCTTGAATATGTATAGCCAAGTTGATGGATGCTCCATTCGAATCTATAACTACAGCAGATCTAAAGTGTGTCACTTGGAAAACATTATTCCTAGTGCCCATCATTTCTACCAGGAGGACTTCAGAGCTGCAAGCTCTCTGCACTGAACCTAACTACATCATCTCCCACTGGGATAAAGTAGTTCTCTGGACTAAGAAAATTCCTTCCCAAAGTAGCCTATGCATTTCACCTCAGTCAGTCAATTACTCTCCCTGTCTTTTTTTTTTTTTTACAGACAAATCCACTCCTGGTGAGTGCAGGCTCCACAGCCTGGATGTTAAAAGGGTGCAGACATACTACCTGGAGCATACTAAGCAGCTCAGGACCTCTCGTACACAGCTGTTCCTCGCCTATGGCGAGCTGGGCAAGGGCAGACCTGCCTCTAAGAACTATCTCTTGTTCAAGCAGCGCTAATAGCAACCAAAAATATCGCTTTCCAAGACAGAAAGTGTAGCTCGCAAGGCATGGCTGACTCAAACGGAGACAGGTCAACTTCTCCAAAACAAAATTCAGATCCCAAGCCGGGACAGGGGAATAGGTTGGAAGTTTCAGATGCAGGATGCCCTTGAAAAAAGTACAGGATACATGCAACTGATCCACAGTGTGGTCACCCATGGGCTCATGAAAGACAGAGACAGCCGAAAGGTGCACCTTGTGGGAGGAGTACTGGAGGCCTGAGTCTGACAGAGACATCAGGTAGTCTAGAATCTAGCTCACCAGACAAGTTAAAGGGTCCAGATGATGCTCGGCAGCCCAGATGGCAAGCCTCTTCAACTTCATGGCACCTGTAGCTCTAGTGGAAGGCTTTTGAGCTGCCAAGAGGACGCCTGCCACCTTTTGGGACACTCCAAACTGGGTGATGGCTATATTCTCAGAAGCCAGGCATGCAGACAAAGGGACTTGAGATTGGGATGGACCAGGATTCCCTGAGCCTGCATCAGCAGATCCCTGTAGAAAGACAGAGGGACTGGAGGCTCCTCCGCCAACTGTTACAATAATGGAAACCATATCTGCTGTAGCCAGAATGGTGCTATCAAGATTATGCTGGCCCCCTCCATCTGCAGTTTGACTAGCACCCTCTGAATCAGAGGAAATGGAGGGAAAGTGTAAAGGAACTGTCTGCTCCAGTAGAGGGACAATGCGTCTCACCAGAAAACTCCAGGCCCTGGATCTAGCGAGCAAAAACGGGGCAGCTTTGCACTGAGTGGGGATGCAAAAAGGTCCAACTCTGGATGACCCCATCTGGTGAACAGATCTTTTGTGATGGATGAGAGAAGTTCCCACTAGTGCATGCTGGCCTGTGTCCTGCTGAGGCTGTTGGCCAGGGTGTTTAGCATGCCAGGGATGTGAACCACTGAGAGGATCAGACTGTAGTCTATTGCCCAGTACCATACTTTCATGGTCTCCCTGCACAGGTGGTATGAGTGCATCCCCCACTTGTTGATATAATAGACAACACTGAGGTTGTCTGACTGGATCAACAGCTGACCCGGGAGGAGATGGTTTTGAAAGGCCTGCAAGGTATACAGGACCATCCGCATCTCCAGGACATTGATATGCAGGAAGGTTTCTGTCTGGGACCAAGACCTCTGAGTCTGTAAGGGACCCAGATGTGCTCTCCAGCTCGAACTGGAGGCATCCGTGGTGAGGATCTGCCGGGGGGGGGGGGATCTGGAATGGGACTCTTTTTTGAGAGGTTGTGAGGGTCCATCCATCACCACTGGAGCACCTTGCGGACTGGGGAGGAGGCCAGCACTAACTAATCTAATTAATTTGTGCATTGGTCCCATTGCACTCTGAATGTCCACTGGAGAACTTGCATGTGCAGCCTGGCTAAGGGAACCGTGAGAATGGCCACAGCCATCAGACCCAGTAGCCTCAGGTATACCCTGTCAGGGATATAATGGCTCTGGGCAACCTCCTGAGCCTGGGCAATGAGGCATTCCACCCTATTTTGAAGTAGGACAGCCTTGCCATGTGCTGAGTCCAGAACCGCCCCTATATACAGTATTGCAGCCTCTGTGATGAGATCAGGACAGAGTTGGGCAGGTTGACAGCGATACCCAGGGAGAGAAACAGCTGAAGGGTTCTTTCCGGAGTCTGAAGGAGCTGCTCCATGGATGGGACCATTAGGAGCCAGTCATCCAGATAGGGTAAAATATATAGTTCCCTCCCTTCTGAGAGTTGCAGCTACTGCTGCTAAGTACTTTGTAATGACCTGCGGCACTGAGGCTAAGCCAAAGGGCAATACCTTGAACTGGCAGTGCTCACCCTGAAAAAGAAACCGGAGGAATCTCCTGTGCGGTGGAAATACCAAGATATGCAGGTAAGCATCCTGAAAGTCCAAGGAGCACAGCTAGTCACCCTGTTTGAGTAGGGGCATCAGGCCTGGCAGGGTGATCATGCTAAATGTTTTGTACTGGACATGCAGACTGAGGTCCTTGAGATCTAGAATGGGCCTCAGATCTCCAGTTCTTTGGGGACCAGGAAGAACCTGGAATAAAATCCCCTGTTCCTTTGGTGCCTGGGCACTGTCTCAATGGCTTTTTGTGCAGGAGGGACTGTACCTCCTCCTGGAGGATGGACAGATGGGCTGGGGTATAGGTGGAGGGTTACTGGAGGAGTCTCTGGGGGCATCTCAATGAGTTCCAGAGTGTGATCCCTCTCTATAATCTGATGCATCCAGGTATTTGAAGAGATAGTTCACCATTGATTGAGATGGAGGGAGAACTGACCTCCGACCACCACCTCTTGGTCGGGAACCAGAAGAGGGGAGTCTAGCAAAGAGTCAAGCAGAGGTGGATCATGCTGCTGGGCCTGAACCACCATTCCTAGTGTGCTTTGCTACAGTACTGGAGGAGGAGGAGGGGGCAGGCAAGGTGAAGGAGGCCTTTCTCTTGCCCTGAGGACAGGAGGCTGCTCCAGACTTATGGGACACCTTGCAAAAGGGAGGGTGCTGTCTGCTTCTAGGCTGCATATGATAGAATGAGTGGACAGACTTGATAGCCCTGCCAGATACCTGTAGGTCATTGACGATGTCCTGAACATCTGGACCAAACAGCTTGGAGCCACTGAAAGGGGTGTTAAGCACCTTTTGCTGGACATCTGCCGCAAAGCCTGAGACCCTCTGCCTGGAGTGCCTATGAAGGCAAATGCCTGTGGCAGCAACTCTGGCAACAGTATTCGAGATATCGTACAGGGCCCTGAGGAAGGTGCTTGCTGATATTCTCTGCACTCTGCAAATATTTAAGAACCTCCTGTTTCTGGGAACAGTCAGGGAGGGCCTGGGCAGCCGCCTTGCCCTTCTTCCAGATGATATTCTGGTATTTGACCATATGAAAGAGGTAATTGGCAATCCTCAGCCCCAAGGTGGAGGAGGCATATACCCTCTTACACCAAAGGTCAATCCTCTGGGATTCCCTGTCAGGGCGGAGGAAATGGAGGTGCTTAGGGACCTTAGACTCATCAGGAACTGCCTTGATGACCACGGAATCAGCCTCGGGTTGGGCAGCATAGTAAGAAAGGCCCTGGGGTGCATGACATAACTTATCTGCCCTGCAGGGCATGGCTGGGACCATGTCAGGTCTGTGCCTGGTGGTAATAGTGGCATTCATCAGTGCAGGAAGGATAGGTGGAATGACCTTAGGAGGAGCTTCAGGGATTTCTAGAAAGTCCACCAACTCCCATCTGGTGGTGTCCGCTTCCTCAGTATGGGAACCCATGGCTGAGAAGAATTGCTTCATAACAATTAAAAAGTAGGGTCCTCTGGGGGAGTCCTGGGAGTATGCTTGACAGAGTCCTCACTCACCAAACAGGCCATGAACCTGTCAGAGGAAATAAGCTCCTCCTCCTCTTCCTAAGGCAGAATAAGGTCTGGGAAATATTCCTCGCTGTCCTCGTCGACCTGCTCCAACTCTAGGTCCAATGAACAAGGGACCAACAATGGCCCGTGAGAAACTGCCCGAGGAGGCTGAAGTGGCATCAATGACAATGGGGCCATCAATGGCGCAGGGGACCCAGGCCTATAAGTGCTCAGTTGGCGGACCAAGACTGCAGTAAACTTGGTCAGGATATCACCGAGGTTGACAACAGTAGACTGCTGCGTCAACAGAGGAGGGTTCGATGGTACAAGGTGCGACAACCCATCCATTGGACCCTGTGAGCCTGAAGAGCCCAATGACTGAGGCCCTGGAGAAGCATCAGGCCTCGAAGGAAGGGCTGTCATCGATGAGCCAGGTGTCGATGAACTGGGGGTCAATGACCAGCCGCCCTGAGAGGCAGGTGGTGTGCTGTCATTATGGGTCTGGTAGGAACGGAGACCTGGACAGCTACAGGTGTCGGCTCAGCCACAGCTGACATAGTACCCCTGGAGGAAGAAGAAGAAGAAGATGTCAAGGAGCAGGAATGCTGCCGGAGGGGATTGATCCCAATCTCAGTCTTTTTTGTGACCTTTCCCTGAGGACTTACCTCAGGCCTTAGTGACCTGGGAGCTCAACAAAACCACTGGCAACTGGGAAGGAGGGACCCCTGAGGACCCCTACCCAGAACTGGATACCTGTTGTTCCATCAGGAATATTCTGAGAGCTTTTTTTCATTCTATGAAGGTGGTTTGATTAAATCTGTGGCAGAGTTCACAGTCCAAGATGTTGTGGTCAGGCACAAGACAGCAGACACAGAGAGTATGTTCATCTGAAGAGGCAATCTTCTTTCCACAGTGGCATATGGAAGAAAGAAGTGGAAGGTAAAGGAATCTCTTATAAAAAAGAGATTTTAAAAAGCGAGGTAAAATAAAGTTATTGGTGAAAATGGCGCAAAACTGCATTGAAGCTTCCACGAAGACCTATGCGAACAGAATCGACAGCAGAAAAGAACTGTGGAGGGAACAGGATCGCTCACACCTTTTTAGGGTTGGTGATGTCAGCATGGGCGGCCCCTGTGGTACTGCTGAAAATCTTCTGTGTGGATCCTGCTTCACCGATGGTGAAGTTCCATATGTGTGACCTGATGACTGAGATACCCCCGATGAAGATCTATGGTTACAGGTGAGTAACCCCTATTTTTACGTAATCGCGAATATGGAAAGGATTTTGATGTTTTTTTGCATTCTCAAAATCATGTGAGAATCGCAGTTTTCAAGCATAATTGCTGCTTTAGCAGGAAAAATATCATGGTCTTAAAGTGAAATCAGTTTTTTTTACTTTCCATTTATGCCCCTTCAGCCTGCAGCATCTGTCTCTCTTGGAACACCCATGGCTACCTGACCTCCTGCAACTCACTTACCTATGGTTGACGATCCTCCAAGAAGCCTTTGCTGGTCCCCAAGCAGGAGGTGGGGGGCAGTGCCAGAGCTCAATGTATTGTCAGGCACTGCACAGGCAGTTTGCGGACCCATATATTAGGGTCAATTATGGCAGTAGCTGAGGCCATTTTTTCAGTTTCTTCCTCTAGTTTGGATATCATGTACCATATCGTCAATAGCGTGCGCATGTGTAGTGTGTCAGGCACGAAGACTACAATGTACCCTTCTCTCTCAGCCCTCTGACCACACTACCACCTGTAATTGCCTAGAAGGCAGTACTGTGACAGACAATGGAACCCTCCCACCACGGAGAAGTAGACTGTCTTCTTGGGGTTGCTAAATCTTCCTCACCTCAGCCATCCCCCAATGACTGAAGCCCATACCCGAACACAGGTCACTGGCACTGTGGTTGGTACTGCTATCACTGTGCAGACGGACTGGCAAGTCAGCCATTTTATTTAAAAAAAAAACAAGATTTTCATATGCAAATGATGATTCTTGCACATTTCTTATGCAAGAATGGAGATGTTTGGACAATTTTGTCATTTTTGCAAAAAGATTTACAGTACGTGTAAGTGCACAAGTAAATTTTGCCCAGTCCTAGTCTCTAATGCTCTAGAGCAGAGACAGGTAAGGCCAGTTACAAAACAAATCCTAGCTGACATCAGCAAAGTTCAGTTACACAGAATTCTGAACTAAACTGACTTTCTAGGGTAGACTGGATATAATGCAAGTGATTTTACGCTCGTACTGTCAATGTTTCTAAGTCATTGCATACTTTATTATTAAAGACATCGACATAAAATGAAGGCATCTGTGTCCCTTGCAGTTCATCATCCCTTGAGGCTTATTACTTAGCTGAGACTATTCACAGTGTGATGCTGTGGAAACTACTGTAATGTCACAAACTGAAGAGTATGATGACAGCTGTAGAATGATATGTATGCAGTGGCACCCTTGCAGTGCTCACCTTCAAGCTTGTCCACAAGTCACTGAATGTTGACTGTTATATTGTACTGCTTATGTCTCTCGGTGCACAGTTTACACCTTTTGAAATATAATTCCAAGCATTACAAAATATCATTATAGATCGAGGAGCGCTCCAGACCAATCAGAGCACTCCTTTCCTCTCACCTGAAACACTCTTTTTATGTGAAGTGTCTTATGCACAACAGCTGTAGTAATCGACAGGTTTGGGAGAGTTTCCTTTTTTAATTTTAGTATAGTGTATGGTGGAGCGTCGTTCTCCACTGAAATCCATTGCTGTCGAAATGTTGTTCTCCTACACTAGTGACGTTCGCAGTGCAGCAGAACGATTTTTTGTTCTACTGCACTGCGCACATCACGCACTGTGTCCTCGAGCAGCATTTGACAGTTAGAGCTCACTCCATAGACAGGACACATAGCGAAAGCAGCAATGTCGGCGGCAGTACTAATGTTTAGCTTTAAAACTTTCAAAATGTAAAGTTCTTAAACAATTAAAATGTCAAGCATGAAAACATTCAAAATGTAAAGTTCTTCTTTCCTTCCAGTAAACCAGTAAAAATGTTTTGAAGCAGAAACATGTTGTAGTGATTTTTTTTCCCCAAAAAACGACGTTCCACCATACACTATAAAGAAAAGTGCATGGGGAACAGTTGACAACAGGGCTAATCTTTCACCTCGTTGGTACTATGACGACGGATTACCTCTCGAGCTGTGCTCTCGAGGTAATCCGTCGTCATAGTGCCAACTCGGTGAAAGAATAGCCCTGTTGTCAACTGTTCCCCATGCACTATTCTATATATAGTGTATAGTGGAATGCTGTTATGCATGAAATTATATGCCTGGAATATGCTTGTTCTGCTGCAGTAGTGATGTCATTATGTTGTTCTGCTGCAGTAGTGATATCACTACTGCAGCAGAACCACTTGGAATCCTGGCACATTGTTGCTTTCCTCTATTTAATTCTGTGGTGACAGTATTCTAGAACCTCTAGAGACTTATCAAGTCAATTTCAATATGAAAAAGAGAGAAGAAAAAAAAAACACAAAGTACACATTTCCCATAGTACTACTATACACTATAAAAAATACAGGATGAGCAACTTTATGCACAACCTGTATGTTCTGTCACCTTGGGCTTCCGATTCCCATGGACCTCTTGAGCTTCACTTTCGAGATCAGAGGGAATCAGAACCCCTCTGTGACAGAACACATTGGTTGTGCATAGATGCCCATCCAGTATTCTCTATATATTATTAATTGATTTCACTCAATATATTCATACAGCTGCAGAGACCACTCTTACGGTTGTAAGAGTGGTCTAAATTACATCCTTAGGATATCAGAACTGCTCACCTTCAGTTTGCAGTTCTCATATCCTAACAAAACATATGAGACCACTCTTACAATCGTAACAATGGTCTTGGAAGCTGTATTAACATACATTAAAGATTATTTCTGGAAATGGTCAGATGATACTAGTGGTTATTATGTCTAAGAATAAACATCTTTTCTAGTTTTATTTATTTGTAATTTTTGACCCGGAAAGGCAAACTATGCTGTGATAGCTCATTTTCAGGTTTGTCAGGGAGGGGTTACATTGACCTCTTTTATCGACAGGGGAAGGGGAGGTTGCCCAAAACACAGGGGATACTTCCCTACTCTTCTTTAAGTCCCGTTGGAACTTTAACTTCTACCTGGACAATGACCAGAGATGGCAGAAGGGACCTTGGTTTAATGTCTTATTCGAAGGATGACACCTCAGCAGTGCAGTACCCACCTTGTACTGCACTATAGTTTCAGTTATGGGTATTACCCCAAGTAACTGCTGTGGAGCAAGAAACCAGATCTTCTAATCTTTTGGCCTGCCTTAATAATAAAATGAATGGCCTGAAATTAACACCTGTTGGGTAATGTTACACAATGGAGTCTGGCTGATATCAGCAGTGGTTTATTTTCCTGGAGGCCAAACCCTCACCTTAAAACATGATTTAGAAATAAACATGCAAGTGGCACAGTAAGTCACAGGGTGAGCTTGATGTCATGAGTGGCCACTCAACATCACCCTCCGCCCCACCAGTGACATAATTCTGTGCATCCTAGCTCTAGCAATGTGATGGACCATCTACGGTTTATTTACTGTGACACATTCGAATGGGGTTCACTTTTCAGATTTTGTTTGTGGTACACAGTGGGTAGGGGAAGGGGACACATTCTTTGCTGTTGAAGACTCCAGTTCTTCACAGGGTGGCTTACAACTGGAGCTGTGGGGAAGCCGCTTGCCATGCTGGAGACCTGGGCTCATGCCCAGAGCACAGGTTGTTACTGCGGACAGGCAGGGAGGTTGGGGAAGCATTCATCTAGACTCTCCCAGCTTCTGGGTGGAGAATGGCAATTTAATAGACTATTTGCCTGCCCCTGGTGGTCCAGAGAGCAGACTGACATCTCGCGGCAGGGTGAATGGTGTTTTACTCCATGTCAGCATCCTTTGCATGTACACGCACTTGCAGTCCTCGCCATCGACATGCCTGAGTGTGGGTCAAAAGACAATAGGCAGTAAAACAAAAGAAGGCTGTGGGATGATGACTCCAGCCCTTTTAGTCTCCATGCCACACTAGGAGATAATCAGCTCTAAGGGACAAAGATCTTATTTCAGTACCTCCAATGCAATCACTTTGATGGCCCTCTTCTGGGCCTGACATATGGAGGGGTTCCAATGTTGCAAGGTCTCCCGCAACAACAATGCCACCTCATAGCTCACAGGAGGTGCTGCTACAGCGAGAAATGTTTCCTTCATCTTCTGGAGTCTGAGAGGGCTGCCTTTGCTGCAGTCCAGCAGCTCCACTGGGTTGGTTTCACAGATCAAACTCAGATTGCCGACATAAGATTATGATGCTCTCTGCTAGGGCAATTATGCTGAGTAAGAAACTGAATTTTAAGAACTAGAACTTTTTGGGGGTCTTGGTCTCGCACCCTTAGCTCCCCTCCTGCTATTTTCCTCAGCCCTCTACCCTATTAATTTGGAGTAGTCAACTCTGCAACCCTTTTTTGGCCAGGAGAGTAGGTGAGCAGCTGCCTGCAGAACCAATTCCGCTCCTTGTTCAGCAGCAACGGGTGCACAAATGCTGGGCAGTCAGTACCCCCCCCCCGGGAATGCATTTGGCCTTCTTGCTGGCCCTGTTTCTGGGTTCTGGAGTACAATGAGCTGCCACTAAAGGAGACACTTTTTCTTTTTTGGGTGGAAGGGATGGGGGTATCTAAATAAGTACACTAGACTCACTGCCAAAAAACAGAAAACTGAACATTTTAGGGGGGCAGGGCCCCACGGTCTCCCCAAGTCAGTTACCATTGAACCCGTGGGCCACTGCCCACCCAGACTTAATTAAACATAGGGATTATTCCCTAATTTTAGTGGCCAGTGCCGACTCTGGAGATGCTGCATCTCAATTAGTCTATCCCCGTTTAATGGGCTCTGAGTAGGTCCTATTGCCTGATGACCGACTTCCCAAACTCAACGAAAACTGTTTGCCGGTCCTCTTACCTTCACAGAGTAGGCCAATGAGATGGTAACAGCCAGCGGCAGGCCCTCAGGAACGGCCACCACTAAAACGGTGACGCCGATGATGAAGAATTTGACAAAGTACTGCACATAGACAGGGGTGCACTCTGCGATCCAGGCTCGTCCCTGGATGACAAAGGTCTCGATGACAAAGTAGAGAACAAGGATGATAACCGTGATAGCAGACATCACCAAACCTGGAATTGGGGGAAGGGAGAGAAACAGGGGAGATAGAGAGAGAGAGAGAGAGAGAGAGAGAGAGAGAGAAATAGAGAGAGAGCGAGAGAGAGGGAGAGGGAGAGATCATGAGTGAGACAGAGAAAGAGAGGAGGAAATGTAAGAGATTTAACATTTACTTCTGTAACACTAGTGATAGCCTTATGTTTCTGGGAGCCCCCAGTGGGGGTTAGTCACTGGGTGCCCTCTACCAATTCTTTTTTTATTTACTCTTTATACTCCTACTGCCCTATCTGCAAATCTGGCATCCTCCCAACCCCAATGCTGTTTACCTGGCCCACTGTGCCCACATTGCTCCCTCCCCATGATGGAGTCTTCAGGGCAGCAGTTATCCTCTCTAGAGAAACATCCAGCATGGTTCAGCACACCATCTTGGCAGCAAACTCCCCCCCACCTTGAACCCCTGGACTTCCTTCTGCAAGCCCTTGCACAAACACAGATTCTGGTGTCACAAGTGTCATTGCTGCTGCAAACGCCAGCAGGTCAGTGCCCATTTAGTTATGTCCTTCTGCCTCCAATTGGCTGGGCTACACTTCAGTAGGTAACTTGTAGGGTCCATGATTTTTCATGGAAAATGGACAAACAGATGGAAAAAAATGGAACTGACCATTTGGGGGGGGGGGGAGAATTGGCACGTTTTTAAATTTTTGCACTAAACTGATTTTTTTTGTGCCATTGTCTAGAACCCCCTCCCCCCCAAACACACATACTTTGTACCAATTTTTGAAGTAATCACTCCACTGTTTTTCCAACATACTTCACGCCCCTGGGGCCAATCTTCCTTTAGCTATTACCAAGTGCCCCATTACGGGCCATGAAGTCCTATCCCAGTATGTCACCACTGGCACTACCCACCTTCAGTTGGATGCCTTCCCAGATTGCCCCCGAGACAGGACTTGCAGCAGATGTTTTACCCCTTATTCATCTTGCAACAGCAAGATAAAGGAGACTGGGGTGGGGTTTTTGGAGATGTTAGAGGAACTGCGGCCTACACAGGCCAAGATGGACTGGCAGAGGGTCATGTGCTGAGAGGAGGCTGGCCATTTTCCTGATTTCTCCCCTCTAATCACCCATGAAAGTGCATGCTCAGAGGTCCATGTTATGAAGAAAATTAGGTTTTTGGATATGAACCTGGGGGATACTCATGAAGGGATTGGTGTACCTACTACCAGTGGTGATGTTACACTGTCATGCCATTCAAATGTTTCCCCAGTGGACATTATACCTGAGATAGTTGATGAAAATGTAATGTCAGCTGAAGATGCAAATGTTAGGGTTAATTTTGAAAGGGTATTGTACAGGTCTCAGATCAAACAGCACATTTTGTTCAGATCCGACAAGACTCTCAACAATAAACAGTTTTCAGCACATGATCAAAAATTATATCAATAAGTTACTTGAAACCTCACCCGTGCCACACTACCACAACTTGTCTGCAGGGCAGAAGTAAGCCATCAGGGAATTACAAGCTATGAAAAATATTACAATTAATCCCATGGATAAGGGTGGTCTAGTGGTGGTACAAGATTTGGAAAAATATATGGCTGCGATTGAAAAACAGTTGAGTGATGGTACCTCTTATAAAAGGTTGACATATAACCCTACCAATGCCTTCAAGGTTATTTTAGATGACCTGTTGACAGAGCATTTGAATCATATAAGACAGACTAGAATGAAGTAAACTTTCTCAAAACCTCTGTTCTGGTGTGTCCCACATTCTACACACTTCCCAAAGTCCACAAGTCTGTGAAGGAACCTCATGGGCGACCTATCTGGTATAAGGTTGCTCAGTGAGGGTCCCCCCAGATTTGTGGATCATTTTCTGAGGGTGACCGTGCAAATCTCCAAGCTATATTAAGGATACAACTGATCTCATAACACAAATTGAAGGGCTGCAATGGGATCACACTTCAGTTAGCTCACGACAGACATTGCCTTGCTGTATACCTCTCTAGTCCACCAACAAGATTTGATAGCCACAGAGGAGTTCCATATGGTGGTCAGTATTTGAAAAATGCACCACATACTTTATTTTGACATTACTTCATTTTGTACAAGCACCGTAAGTATTTTCAGAAATGTTTTCCTCCAAACACAAGGGACAGTCATGGGGGCCTCCCTAGCACTGTTGTACATGAACATATTTGTCGTGCGGTGGGAGAAAAAAATGGTGACCAGTGAAACCAGCCCCCACCTCTGACACATCATAAAATGGTTTTGTTTTATTGATGATATAATATGTGTCGGGGGTTGGGGTTTGGAAAACATCCCCTTTTCATAGAGTGGTTGAATAATAACAGTTTGAATCTGAGATGTGTCTACAATACTCACCAGAGAGAAACTGAGTACCTGGACATTAAACTGGGGGTGGAGGCTAACTCAGTAATTTACTCCCCATTCAAGAAAACTATAGCAGGTTAAACTCTGCTTACAGCAGAAAGATCACACCCTCAATCCCTGGTTGACAGTATCCCCTTCAGACAATTTCTATGTTTAAACACAATTCCACTCTTGTCATAGATGTATGAAAAAGAAGCTGGGATACTGTCAACCAAGTTTAGAGATATAAGGAAATCAGTGGAAGTGGTCAGGTCACCAAAGCATATAAAAAAGCAAAGTCAGCAGCTAGAACAACATTATTACCGATTAAGAAGAAAAAATGTACAAGAACATTTTAAGCGCAAAGTGGCTGTTGTTCTCAATTATGACCCAAAAGCTAATCAAATTCAAAAGATCTTTAAAGAAAGGTGGCACATTTTGGCAACTGATCTGGATTTGGGACCACTGATGGGAAAAGCTCCCAGAATCTCCTTCGGAAGGAATGACATCTTGGTGACAAATTAACCAACAGCCACTTTGTGAATCCTAATACAGGAAAAAGATCTAACAGACCAGGGTTCTTTACTTGTAAAAAGTGTAACATTTGTAAATTTGCACTAATGATGGAACTTTTTAAACATCCTAATGCAGGTTGCATATACCAACTTAGCCAATACACTGATTGCCATACACCTTTTACAGTCCAGGTTGGCTGGTGCCCCTTTGGATATAGTTATGTGAGCTGCACAATGTGCTAACTCAAAGAGAGGGTGCAGGAGCACATTGGGAGTGGCAAGCAAGCAAACAAGCGCACTTGGGGCTCATTTTAAAGCCCAGCATGGGTGGCCTTCAAATGGTTTTCAATTTTGTACTCTTGAACACATTGCATGATTGCATTGAGATGGGGGCTGGACACGCATTCTGTTACAACAGGAAACTTATTGGATCTCTACATTAAATGCATTACAGTCATTTCATCATAATGAAGAGATTACTTGCAAACCTTTCTTTTGTGGGGAAGGCAGTCAAAATAGCAAGGCACGGGGTCATAATGTCGCAAGACATTATGCAACAGCAATATATCGTGCTGCCAATACAGTGCAATATATTGCCAGCAGCATAAGTCTTTGTTTTGCACGGGGCTCCGACCACGCATCCCCCCCCCCGTTATGGGGGTTGTGCTTCACCAACCCCCAACCAAAATAACTAACCTGGGGACAGTTAAACAGCACAAAGTGTGAAAAATAAAAAAATCCATGCATCTGGAACCGGGAATCGAAACTCGGTCCCAAATGCACTGCTGCCTCCTTTGCTGCCAGTGGCTCATCCTGTCGAGTCACAGAAGCTGCTCGTCAGCCCCCTGTCCCAGCAGAGGTCTTATCCTCTGCCTGGGAGAGTGAGAGAGTGCACTACCGCGCATTCACCCTTTCATGGTTTTGCACCCTCTTGTTCTTCCCTACCACGCTGTTCCCATTGCGCGGTTTTGTCGCATGACATACTGACCCGGTAGAGAATAGCAAAGGCCCAATCCGAGGAAAGGATAACCAACTCAGTTAAGATGGGGGATAAACTTTTATAGGTACATTGGGGAGCAAGGAAAGACCAAGTGAGAGATAGTGAAGCTTAATATGTGGGGGGGGGGGGGAGCGCACAGAGGGTGAAAAGTGAAAAAGCAGGGATACTGAACAAATACTTCTGTTCAGTATTCACAAAAGAAGAGGAGAGGGAGGTACCTAAACCAAACAATAGAAGCAGTCTGGATAAGGGGGCTTGATACCAGTCCATTCACAGAAGAAAGGGTCTTGAACGAACTCCTAAAACTGAAGGTGGACAAAGCAATGGGGCCTGATGGGATTCACCCCAGAATTCTAAAAGAACTAAAGGGAGAACTAGTGACACCACTGACTACCCTTTTTAACAAATCATGGGAGGATGGCGTGATACCTAGGGACTGGAGGAGGGCAGATGCGATTCCCCTTCACAAAAGTGGGAGCAAGGCAGAGCCAGGAAACTACAGACCTGTTGGTTTGATCTCAGTGGTAGGGAAAATCATGGAAGCACTTCTGAAAGAAAGAGTTGTGGAGTACCTAGAGGCCAGTGGGGCACAGAACCCAAGGCAGCATGGATTCACAGTGGGAAGGTCATGTCAGTTAAATCTAATAGATTTCTTTGACTGGGTGACCAAAATAGTAGACCAGAGAGGGGCTGTGGACATGGTCTATCTACACTTTAGCAAGGCATTTGACACAGTCCCACACAAAAGATTAATAAACAAGCTAGCCAGCCTGGGAGTGACTCACAGGGACAAAGCCTGGGTAAAGAACTGGCTGGACAACAGAACTCAGAGGGTAATAGTAGATGGAGTCCACTCTGAAGAAAGGGGGGTTACTAGCAGGGTACCGCAGAATTCAGTACTGGGACCGGTCCTCTTTAATGTCTTTATAGATGACATTGCGGAAGGACTAGAAGGAAAAATATGCCTCTTTGCAGATGACACAAAGATCTGCAACAGGACTGATACACAAGGGGGGTGTGGAAAGGATGAGAAGAGACTTAGCATGGTTGGAGGAATGGTCAAAAGTATGGCAGCTTAGATTCAATGCAAAGAAATGCAAAGTAATGCACCTGGGAAACAATAACCTAGGGGAACAGTACACAATGGAGGGGGAGGTATTAACAACAACAAAAATGGAAAGGAACCCGTCATATCAGATGACCTAAAGGTTGGCAAGCAATGTGATAAGGCAGTAAGGAGTGCTGGGGGAATACTGGGATGCATAGGGAGAGGCATCACCAGCAGAAAACAGGAAGCTGTTATCCCCCTGTACAGACAGTTGGTGAGACTCCATCTGGAGTACTGCGTGCAGTTCTGGAGATCCCAGCTCCACAAGGACATAGACAGGATGGAGACAGTCCACATAAGGGCAACTAAAATGGTGCAGGGTCTGCACCAGAAGCCATACGTAGAGAGACTAAAGGAGCTTAATATGTATATCCTGGAGGAAAGGAGGGAGAGGGGTAGCGTCGTTCAGAAAAAGAGATGTGCAAGAATAAGGGGGCACAATTTGAAGATAGAGGGGGGACGGCTCAGGGGCAACATGATGAAGTATTTTTTCATGGAGAGGGTGGTAGACGCATGGAACAGCTTTCCTGAGGAGGTCGTAGGGTCAAAAACAGTGGGGAAATTCAAGAATGCATGGGACAGACATAAGGCAATTTTAGTGGGGGGTAAGAGGAAATAGGCTGCTGGTTAACTAGGATCTGCAGCTTATCCAATAAGTAGGGAAATGGGCAGACTGGGTGGGACATGCAGTCCTTATCTGCTGTCAAAGTCTATGTTTCTATGTTTCTTGGGCTTATAGATTTACCACAGTCTGATGGAATTCTTGTAACCAAATGCTTTATGGTAACTGAAAAAATGAGCTAAGTCTGTGAATGTTTTAATTAATATCCTTTGTTGCTACCATTTTTCCACACCCTTTTTCGTTTGTTATCCGTTATTACCCCCTCCCCGCCACTGTTTTTCCCCTAGTTTTTCCCCTTTTGCATGCCCTTTCTTGGGCCCCCCCATTCCTCTTGGGTTCTGCAGTTTTTATCTATGCACTTTTTGGCAATATTTTCATACCAAACATTCCTGGGTTCAGTGCCACAGATTTGGAATAAACAAACTGTCAAATGAATAATTATATCTCTTTTTTTATGTTTTGCTTGCACTCATGTGCAAGAAACCTAGTGCCACCATACGAGTTTTCGTAGGTGTGGCACCCTCACGTCCAATGCCCTCAGCGTTTTTGCAGGCGCGGCCGCACCGCACCGATGAATGTCCCAGCTGTCTGTGACAGGTCCAGATTGCAGTGGCATACAGTTGAAAGAACGACTGCTACGGTATCACGGGTGAATGTAGGGCACGCATACCGCCCTGCCATCAGCAGTATGTAAATTGCTCCACATCACCACCGCTGATTGTAGCGTGGCTGTATGCGCACTTCCATTGTTGTACCAATGCAGTGCCCAATCCTCTGCCTCATGCACACTCCGCCAAGCACACTGTATGTCCGACGGGGGTGCCCAATCCCCATCGGCTCCAGTGCCCCCTTCCCCAAAAACAAACTCCCAGGTGCCATGCTGGGAACCCACCCCAGCGTGGCAGAAGTCCAACATCCTCATGTGCCCCCCCACCCTGTATGGCCAGCAGGGGTGCCCAATCCCCCATTGGCTCCACTGCCCCCCCAAAACTTCCAGGTGCCACGCTGGGAGCCCACCCCAGGATAGCAAAAGTCCCACGTCATCCATGTAAATAAAAAAAAAAAAAAAACCTGTAACAAAAGAAAACGGTCCCTCATTGACTCTCTTGCCCCCCTTCCGCAGCCCGCAGCCCACGCCCACCCTCTGCGTACCCCACCTCCCCACACCCTCCTCACCCCATACTTACATCTGGAGGCCAGTGCAATGATCTTCGGTGGAGCGGGAACACGTCCGCACACTTCAAAGCTGCCCGTGAACTGAAGAATTGCTGGTAAGCTGTATAATGGCATAAATAGGGTTTTTTCAACTTTGTTGCACATCTCGGTAATTTTTTTGAATTTTTGCACTAAATTTTCAACATGGGGATCTTGGGACCCCATCTCATGAATTCAGTGACTGTCATTTGGTTATTCGGTCCCGAAAGGTGATTTCGCAGTCACTGCGTGGAACCACCTTTTGGGACCAATTAATGAAATGACAGTGTCACTGTTCATGAGGTGGGCTCTCAAAAAGTCTATGTTGCAAATTTGGTGAAAAAATTCCTAAAAATGACTGTGTTACGAGCGTGCGTTGCGCAGATTCCACACATGCTCACAAATTCGTGAATTTGTAATATTTTCACTCCAGATTTTCAACACTGGCATTTTTTCACACCTCCTTATGTAAAGTACAACTGTCATTTTTCACATCCTGGCTGAAATGTGTTTTCGCACTTCCGGCGCAGAATAGCGTGGTCGCCATGGGAAATCAGTGTTCAGGACAGATTAAGAAAATCACAGTGACACTGTTCATGAGCAGAGGTCCCAAAATGCCTATGTTGAAAATTTGGTCACAAAAGTCCATAAAATGACTGTGTTACAAGCCTGCATTGCGCAGTTTCTACGCACCCTCATAACGTCACAAATTTGTAATATTTTCACTCCAGATTTTCAACACTGGCATTTTTCCACACATTCTTATGAACAGTACAACAGTCATTTTTCACATCCTGGCCGAAATGTGTTTTTGTACTTCCGGTGCAGAATAGCGCAGTCACTGTGGGAAATCAGTGTTTGGAACAGATTAAGAAAATCACAGTAACACTGTTCATGAGTGGAGGTCCCAAAACGCTTATATTGAAAATCTGGTGAAAAAAATTCCCCAAATAATTGCATTACGGGTGTGCGTTGCGTAATTTCTATGCATGCTCGTAACTTCACCAGTATTTTTTATTTCGCTCCAGATTTTCAGCATTACTATTTGTTTACACCTCCTTATGAACAGTACAGCTGTCATTTTTCACATCGTGTTGGAAATGTGTTTTTGCACCTGTGGCATTAATGGCGCAGTCACTGTGCAAAATCACCTTTCCGCTAACAAACTGATAGTGTCACTGTTCATGTGGTGGGGTCACAAAAAGCCCATGTTGAAAACTTAGAGTAAAAATACCAAGACATGCCCAAGGCCTTTCGGTTTCTGACCATAATGCCCTACCCTGTAGGGTCTGACAGGCATCAGGGGTGTAACTTGGGATTGTCAACAGTAATGCTCATGCTATTCCACCCCAACCCCACCCCCCTGCAGCTAGTGACAGGCATCAAGGTGCACCTTGGACTCTTTGGCCCCAGAGTTCACACCATTCTCCTATACTGCACCCCATTTCAGAGTTATTTCCTCATGGAATGAGGTGAGTGTAAAGCCCAAACACCTCAAGGCACACCTCAACACTTGTCAGTGTCTGCAGGGTAGGGTGAGGTGAAATGTTGTGACCATTATGGGTGACGACCTAAAGGCACACCCCAATGCCTGTCCATCTCTGCAGGGTGGGGGTGGAGTTGGTGTCAGTTCAATACATCACTACCATTCCTACACCGCATCTGTCTAACTCCTGCACTTCTACTGCTAATGCCAGCAAGCAAATATTCGGCATTGACAAATGCTTGTTTAAACATGATACTGTAGTACGTCAGTATGCTGACTTCCCATAATTTAAATTATTGGTCTGGGACCCAGTGATTGGTTAAGAATTATGTACTTGCAACAGTGATGTTTGTTGCCACTGACTATAACTTTGCCTACGGGCAGACTGGATGGGCTTCATGTCCCATTCTGCTTCACAATTTTACAAAGTTTCATGATAATTTCTATGTAATGCTTGTATTGTTACTTTGGAGACAGAGTGAAAGACGTTTTGAAGATAGTCTTTCCATGAAATTAGTCTTTAGCAGGCAAGATATAATGTCAAATTATTTTCCATTTTATTGTTTTGCATTGTTTTTACACACATATGTTTATCAGTTATCAGTTGTTCTAGTCACTCTAAGGCTCTTGCACTTTATCACAACTTGTCAGGACTTCCCAAACGTATGAATATTTAAATATTCATTATGCATATGCATTTCTGTATGCTCAAAAAGGGGCTTTCTCTGATGCAAACACTGCCTCCTGATAAAGCCTCACATGTAGGGTGCTACGTAAGCATTTGCACTGCATCCCTGCACTAACAGCACTGCAATAAAATGAAGTATTCAACTTCCTACTGGCGAGTGCTCTGCTCCTTCTTTTTGTTTTTCTTTTTGTTTCAGAGGTGCATGGTGAACGCACGTTTGACAGACCAAAGGTCATGTGTGCTCCCCTTCCCAGTGCACATAATGCACTCAGCTGCACCACCACTTGTGGTCACCCAAGTGGTAGTAATGCAGGGAGCTCCAACACTCTCCCCGGAGGAGAGCACCCTGTGGAACACTCAATCCTCCCCAGCCAGCCCTGCAGTGAACCAGGCTCAGGATGAAACCTGGGCTGCTTTTGTTGCAGTCAGCAGTTTTTTCCACTGTGTTGGCAGGTTGATGTTGCAGTCCCCACTTGATGCCAATTTGTCATGCAAAACTTCCATTTTGCGCCAAATTGTTGGTCAAAACCCTCATTTAGCACTGTTTTAAAATATATATATATTTTTTAACTACCTAGATTCAGTTCACTAGCCACACTTAGGAAGTTTTCCACTGAGCATGCTCAGTTTCTGGAATGGTCTTCAAGCTTGACTCCTCCCACAACCCAACCATCAACCCAACCGTGAGGTCCTCCAGCTCCACCCCAGTGCACGCAGATCTTTTCTTCTGCTGGAAGGAGCAGGTCTCCTCCTTCACAGCTCCTGCTAGTGAATAGGAATTCTACTAGTTTTCAGGCTTTTAACTATTTTTCATGGTTTTAATACAGCCTTTGATTCATTCCTGTATCTTCACCATTGGCTTCTTGCACTGTGGTGGATCTTCGCTATGGATCAGAAAAATAAGCCGGGATTCAAGAGGTGAGCGGTGTGCAGATACTCAATATCTGTGACTGATGGGAATGATACCTGCTTGTACTGCTTGTGCATTACCCACAATGTGCAGCATTATGCCTGGTGCCATGTTATGCACCCTCAGATGCTCAACAAGCACTGGCTGAGGGTTTTTCTGGGAAAACCAACAAAAATGCTTGTGCCATCCATGGTTGCAGGGTTAGTGGAGTAGTTTAAACCAAGGAGGCAGAGGGGGCCAGTAACCCTGGATCTTGTCAGTGGAGGAGAAGTATTTGTTGAATCTTTCAACTTCTCCTGGAGACAAAGGTTTTAGGAATTTTCTTCTGTCTCTACACTCCTTCAAAGGTGAATCTCCATCTCGGTGCTAAAAGCACAAGAAGAAGAGTCAACTTTAGTCTTTGGAAAGCTGTCAGTCAAGGAATTGTTCACATTCACCTCTGTCAGAGGGTCTATGTGGTCAGTCACTCTCGAGGGAGATCGAACTGCACATAAAGCTCATCAGTCTGGCTACAGAACTCTCATGCAGGTAGCCAACTAAGTTGATACCAGTTGATTGGATGGTTGACTATATCCCCAACAAGTTCATCAAAGGAGAGGATTCCACACTCTCTGATTTTTGTACTGAATGTGGTTCACTCCAAGCAGGGTGAGTCAGATCTGACTGAACTTCCAGTTGGCCTCCATTGGTTCAGCAGCTGTCAGTCATCCTGACCCAGCACAGCCTCCTGCTAGGCCAGAACCCAAGGGGCAGGATTTTTGAATGTCCTAGATTGTGCAAACCCTAGTGTGCCGACAATATTGTGCATGGGGCTTGCGGTGATCTAACGGGATTTTCTATCCTGTATAGCAATTGCCACAAGTTAGAACAACATTTTATGGTTTAACGTGCAGCAATCCTAGGGGCGTTTTTATGGAGCTTGCACCAGATATTTGGCCCAAGCTGCCAAATTCGTGGAAACTGTCGCAACTGCACCCAAGATTGTAAAATCGGATGCAGTTATGGCAAAAGATCTGGCACACAGCCAGAACCTAAGTGCCATGCTGCAGGACTGGATGCAAGCCCTGTGCCACGCTTAGAAAATCCTGCCTAGGGTCTCTCCATCGGGGTACCTGGATCCATAGGCTCCAATGCATATTTATCCGCGAGTTGATGTTTGACATTACAGTTGCACTCTCAGTCCAGTAACTGACATCAGTGCCAACATCACTGTCTAGTTCTTCCTCACCATCGTCTGGCTCCCACTAGTGACATCAAGCCCATCACAGGTAGAAGAGTGCAGTCTAGCAGCACTAGGCTGATGGACCTTTTGCTCAGGGTTGGGGTCGAATTGGTAGTGATACTGAACTGTCCTGGCTTTGACTGCCCTTCAGGAGGGTGCTGACTTCGGTCGTGTGTCCCCCAGCCCCACTCCCCGACATTGCCAACTGTGCTGAAATGACCAACAAAGATGGAGCCCCCAACTCCACAGCTGGCAGAGGACCTTTGACCAAGGACTTTAGGTCATCTCCTGTTGTTTGTGGTTTCCTTGGCAGATTGGATCATCTGGTGGTCAGTGCTCTTTTATCCTGACTCAGATTCAGATGCATCATCCATTCCATCATCTCCTCCTCAGCAGGATGGCAGCCAACTAACAGACAGGACCCTTGTGGGGAACCAGTCCACCATAGTCATCCTCATGGAATAAATGTCACTGGCCCTGGACACTCTGTTGGATGAGGTCCAGAAGAAGGAGACCTACTCGCTGTTGGACATTCTCTAACATGACAACTCTCCAGAGGTGGCCTTCCCTATTGCCCCTTCCATACTGGACCCAGCACTCAGTGTCTGGGAGAACCCAGCCTCTGGCCTGGCCACACTGCACCATATGAACTTAAAGTATGCAGTCTCTCTGTGTGGACTGCCCAGCCTTTTGGAACATCTGTCACCAGAAGGGCTAGTGTGAGATGCAGTGTACTGCAAGATGAAGGTGTAGGGTAAGTTGGACATGTCTTCAGACAAGTAGTCAAAGAAGCAAGACCACCTTATTGGCAAGGTCTATACAGTTGCTTCCCTGGATATCCACCAGGTCAGCTATGTAACATTGATGGCTTAATATAGCATTGAGCTCTGAGAGGCTCTCCAGCCTCACTGACCTGTTCTCTGAAGACAGCCAGTAGGATCCATGTGAGATATAGATGAGATTTGTGATCTTAAGCTGATAGTAACCAAGCACCAGTTGCAGGCTGCTCTAGACTAGCACACTAATGGTGGCTGTGGTGTTATCCATAAGCCATAATACCTGGTTGTGGAGTTCGCCTTTCACTCAGGAAATTCAGCAATGAGTGGTAGATCTGCCTTACACATGGAGGGATCTCTTTGGGCCAGGGGTCGAGGATTATCTCCTGTGTATCAAGAAGTCCAATGTGATCTTGGATTCGCTGACACTGGCAAACAATCCCAAGCAGCAGCCCAAGCCCAGGCTACAAGGTTCAGGTTCCTTTCATGTCCAGCATCACGGCATGCAAGGTAAGTGGCAGCCACAGCAGCAACAGAAGCAGAAGGTCAAGCAGCACCATCTGGTCAAGCCCTTCAGCAAGTCTGGGGGTCATGGCCAGTGCAAGGTGGAGAGGATGGTTACTCCAGAGGCCAGTCCTGAGGAGCTTCCTCCAAGCAGCAAAAGTGATAGGATGAGGGGCCCTATCTCCTTTCCATCACGACCCCTACTGCAACTCCCAGTCTGGAGCCAACTATCACACTTTCTACTACAGTGGTCTGCTAGCACTTCAGACAAGTGGGTCCTAGAAGTGGTGGGACCAGGATTGTTTCTGGAATTCAAGACCTTACCCCCTTGTCAGTCCCGAGTGCCACTGGAGGACAGGCATTCACCAGAGTCTCTCCCTGTACAATGAAAAGGTTCATCAGTTCAAGTAGCATGTGATACAGCCTGTCCCAGTAAGCAGAGCTCTGTAAGGATTCATGTCATGGCACTTTCTGGTGGCAAAATGGATGGGGCAGGGGGGCTGGTGCACCATTCCTCATCAGTGAATACTGAACAAGTTAATTTGTAGTCAGAAGTTTCACATGGTAACATTGCACCAGATTATTCCATCCCTGAAGTATTTAGTTCTGTCTCCTGGAGCTGCAGAATGTGTACTTCCACATATCCATCCATCCAGCACACAAACAGGACCTCTGCTTTTGGGAGAACAGAAACTTGTATCGACTCAGAGCCATGCTGGTTGGCCTGTCGTCAGCACCCAGGGTGTTCACCAAGTGCCTGTCAGTTGTGGCAGCATTGTTCATGGGCATAGGGGTCAAGGTGAAGCTGAAGCCTTGTAGGGAGACAGATGAATGATGGCGGTCATGCTGGCTAGCCACAAAGAGCAGCAGTAGAGCATGTTTTTTGATTTGTTTTGTTTTGGTTCTGGACGCGGGTCGTTGGATGGGGAGGCTGGGTGTTGGTGCGCCCTCTGGAATTTTTCTTGGCAGTGTCTCACTCCCAACCTCTGAACAGGTACGTAGCCTGGGGGTAGTTTTTGATGATGGACTGACCCTACATTCCCAGGTGTCGGCTGTCGTCAAACTATCCTTTTACCATTTTAGGAATATTGCCAGGATTAGGCATCTGGTTCCGTCTGACAACCTTCCTATCTTGGTCCATGCCTTAGTGTCCTCGTGCTTGGATTACTGCAACTCCCTTTATCTAGGGCTTTCTGGGGTTGAAATCTGTCACTTGCAGCTGGTGCAGAATGCGGCAGCCCAGCTTTTGACAGGATCTGCTCAATCCTGTCATATTACTCCGGTGCTGCGCGAACTGCACTGGCTGCCAGTACAGTGGCAGATCACCTTTAAAGTCAGTTTACTGACTTTCAAAGCCCTCCATGGACAAGGCCCAGACTATCTGAAAGAGCTTCTGGTTCCCTACTGCCCTGGTCAATCACTCCGCTCACGACGAGGGGTTGTTAGAGATTTCAAAGGTGAATTTGAAATCATCTGGTACAAGAGCTTTTGCTTATGCAGCCCCCACCCTTTGGAATTCTCTACCCCGTTGGTTACGGGAGTGCGCAACTGTGGAGGGATTTAAGCAGGGCATAAAAACCTTTCTGTGGCAACAAGCCTTCTTAGCCAATTGAATGTTTGTTACTGATTCATAGTTATGTGATTTTAACTGAATTGAACTTGATGTCTGATGTTTGTATGATTTTTGTTCTTTTATATTGTTAGGCGCCTTGGCAATAGATAAGGTGCCTTATAAATAAAATTATTATTATTATTATTTATTATTACTATTTCTGATTTTGTTTATTTTTGGTTGTTTGTTCCGTTTATCTGTTAGTTAAAATTTATTTATTTTTATTTAGTGTCAGGTAGATAGGGTTCAAGCAGTAAGTCAGTGAGTTTGAGACGTGTGCATTGGGAACCTGGCTCTAGTTGTAATCAGCAAACAAAGTCGCTAGTTTAATCTTCATTTTTACCGGTCTTTACCAGGGTCTTGTTCTGTTTCCTGGCACTGGAATATTTGTTCATATTTTCTCTGACGCTAGTCTGAGAAGTGCTGTGGTCATCTGGCGGCTTTCCCATACTCGACTGATTCTTTTGTGTTCGGGTTCGAGTGAAGTGGAGAAGAAGAGTTGATATAACCTGAAGTTCGCTGCTTAAAGGAGCTGCCTGGAAAGGTTTGTTATGTAACAGCGGAGGAGCCAAAGCTTATTCCTGCAGAAACTGCCGCAGAGGGACTCCTGTTTGCAGCAAGCGGGATCCAAGAAGCGGACTGGGACCAGAACTGTTCGAACGTCTCACATCATCGACGGACTTAGTGTTTGTGAAGCCCATGGGGTTTGGGGTTTACCTTTCTCAGAAGTGGGGGGTTTCTTGGGTCATTTACTGAGTTGGACAGCGGCAGGGCTATTGGCTATGTGGGAGCTAAGGGTCTGTGTCCGCTGAAGAGTGGGAGTATTGTCTTAGGTTCTCCTAGGGTTCCTGGGGAGTGGGCCAGAGGGCTAACTCTACTTGGGACTCGACGCGACGATTGAAGGGCCTATGATGGCAGGCCCCCAGATGTGTGATCAGAACGTTCTGAGCTTTATTCGCTTGAGCTGTTTGTTCCCTCCCCAGGTCGGCTGTGTGATGGCCGTCTTGGGGAAAGAAGAACCCTCTGCTGGATTAAGGGTCCATTGATGGAAACTGACTTCCCGTGAACTGTATCCTCAGGAGGATATCATTTTATCTGGACTCTGCAGGATGGTCAGACTCTCTTATTCTTTCTTGTGACCAATTTGGAGTGGTGGGCAGTGAGAGTGCCCTCTACAAACTGTACCTGTTTGTAATTTCTGTTGACTTCGTCTTGGCCTATGCGAAAGATAGAGCCATGAGATAGCCTGTTTTTCTCAGAGGACTGAGAGCTCTTCGGTACTCCATTTTCATCATTGAGAGTTTTTAAGCGACTTCTCTATCGGACAGTTCCATTTTTTATCTGCCATGATATTATATTCAGTTTTTTCATTTTATGACTGGGTGGGGACTGATTTGGAGGACAGGGTGGTTAATGTGAGCTGATTTGGGATTTTGATTTGCTGTTGGTTTACTGGACTGAGTGTAGGGGGCTTTGTGTGATTGGTTGACTATAGTTATTGTTTTGTTTGTGTCTGACTGCTGCTGTGATTGGTGATGTACTGGGGAGGTATAAAGGTGGTCAGGCGTTATTCCCCCTCTAGGCTCAGGGATCTCTGCCCTTTTGACTGTCCCACTTTACCTTCTGTGGCATATTTAAGATGTCGTGCTCTGGGTATAGTCAGGAGGCAGAAGAAGGGGGGAGGCCGTAGAGCTGGCGGGGGACTGGAAAGGGGTGGCTGGATTGGGGTGGTGGGGACAAGGAGGTGCCCTGGGGTGTCTGGTTCTAATACCCAAGTACTCTGCTGTGCGCAGGCAGGCAGCGTGGTCTTCCTCGATGGCTCATCCAACTCGGGGGGGGGGGTGTTATGTAATGCCAGGTCTATTATAAACAAGACTGCTGTAATTGCAGATCTTGTTGGTACATCTGACCTGGCATGCATCACCGAGACCTGACTGGATGAAAATGCTGGCCCAATATTGGTCTCGGCCGTTCTGGTTGGGTACTCAGCGATTCACCGCTCGAGGATGGATCGCAGGGGTTGGGTGTAGCCATTTGTTTTAAAGCGGAACTAGACCTTGTGTCTGCACCAGTGGAGCCCTCCAGATCCTTTGAATGTATCATGGGCGTGGATGTGGGGTGCAGGATACTGCTCATCTACCATCCACCGAGGGATGGGAAAGTTTTCCTGCAGGAGGTCGCTGACTTCATTGTCGATGTGGTGTTTGGGATCCCCCAGATGGTTGATTCTGGGGGATTTCAATGCCTGGGTCGACGATGAACTCTTGCAGTTTGGTCAAGACCTTCTCCAGCTTATGACCTCACTGGGCTTCACACAGGTTATTATCTCTGCTACTCACATTGGTGGTCATTCACTGCATCTTGTGTTTCTCCTGGGAATGGAGGTCTCTGACTTGGTGGTGGAACCAGTCAGTTGGGCTGACCATTACACCACAGGGTTCAGTTTTGTGGCTCCCACTAAAGGGCCTGCCCCTACGAAGATGATATGGTACCGCCCTTTGAGGGGCATGGCCCCAGAAGGCCTGATGGCGGTGCTAGACCTATCGGGCTTGTCGAGTGAATGCATGGATCTGGGAGATCTAATACTTGCCTATAATAAGGTGGTTACGGATGCCCTGGATTCCATTGCTCCTCTTCGTGTTTGACCACTCACTCTTTGCCAAAGGTCCCCATGGTTTGATGGGACCTTGAAGAAGTTGAGAAGAGTGGGTTAAAGGCTAGAGAGGGCTTGGCGAAAGTCCAGCCTAAAGGCTTACAGGATTAGATTGATGGACCATTATACTGTCTGTTAATTGACAATCACCCGTAAGAAGGCAGAATTCTTGTCCAGGGAGATTGCAGTCACACTGAATCAACTGGCTCAGCTCTTCCAGACTGTTGACAGATTGTGCAATCCAATGGAGCCTTGTCACAAGAAAGATGTGATGAATTTGCTCGATTCTTCGCAGATAAGTTTGCCACCATCAGGTCTGGTATCTGCCCAGCCCCCTCTATGGGACATTGCGGAGGTCGGCAGGAGGTTGCGTGCACCCAGTCTGTCTGGTCCAACTTCGGCTGGCCAGACATCATGGACATCGTGAGGATTATCCAGACCTTGCGGCCAACCAGCTGTAGTTTGGACCCGGGCCCAACATGTCTCCTAGTGGGGTGTGTTGATGAGATCGTCCCGGTCCTGGCTGAGATAGTCTGGAAGTCATTGGAGAGGGGGGTCTTTCCAGATCCCTTGAAGGAGGCAGTCATTTGACCGCTCCTTAGAAAAAACTCTCATGACCCAGACTGTCTTGCCAACTACAGACCTGTCTCTAACCTGCCTTTTGTTGGCAAGGTTATCAAGAAGGTGGTTGCACGGCAGATGAATGATCATTTATCCAGCCACCATGTCTATGACTCTCTTCAGTCTGGATTTAGGAAGAAGCACAGCACCGAGATGACCCTTGTTCAGGTGCTAAATGACCTTCTAATAGCAAGAGATTGGAGGACCTGTTCCATCTTGGTCCTCCTTGATCTCTTGGCAGCATTTAACACCATTGACCATGGTGTGCTGTTGGAGTGCCTGCGGTTCATCTGTGGACTATTGGATATTATACCCTGGTGATAAAAAAAGATTAAATCCTAACATATGATTGACTGGTTGGCACCTGCGAGGTGTTGTAAATCCAACAATCACCAACGAAAGAGGTGCCAACCAGCTGTATCCTCGTGACACCCAAACTAGAAACCATCTGAAAAGCTTTTCATTTCAAAACAGCCTCCATTATTTCTCCCCGCTACGAAACCTTGAACTGCGGCTCTGTCTCCAGTTCTGCAACATAGCAATGGAGTCAAGTTTTGAAATAATTGACCTGAGCAAACTAGATGAAATTTTTCATTCGCTTGAGTCAACTGAGCCCCAAATGCCACTGCCAGTGTCTGAAACCTTCTTACCTCTCGCTCCCGCTACTGTCTCTGCCTATCCTCAGGTCCCGACCACTGAAGTAGCAAACAATTATATTCCAGTCCCTTGCGCAGGTAGCACTGCTCTGCCGCTTTCAAACTCCACGGTCATCACTCCAGCAGCAGGCCCATTCAAACCCAGAACTATTTTGTATCGCGCAGCAATAAAATAATGAAAAACTATTTAAAATGGGGAAAACAAAAATGTTTTTCTCTATTTAAAAATTAAAAAAAGAAGAAAGCCATGGTATAATCGCAATAACCCACTCAAGGGTGTGAGTTATGGGGGGATTTACATAGAAACATAGAATTTGACGGCAGATAAGGACCGCTTGGCTCACCTAGTCTGCCCATTTCCCTACCTAACGGATAAGCTGCAGATCTTAGTTAACCAACAGCTTACTTCCTCCTACCCCCCACTAGAATTGCCTTATGTCTGTCCCATGCATTCTTGAATTCCCCCACTATTTTTGACTCTACAACCTCCTCAGGAAGGCTGTTCCATGTATCCACAACCCTCTCTGTGAAGAAATACTTCCTCACTTTACCTCTGAGCTGTCCCCTCTCTATCTTCAAATTGTGCCCCCTTGTTTTTGCACATCTCTTTTTGTGAAAGATGCTACCCTCTTGGACTTTAATGATTCCATTGAGGTATTTGAAAGTTTCTATCATGTCCCCCCTCCCTCCTTTCCTCGAGGCTATACATCTTTAGTTCCTTTAGTCTTTCTTCATATGTCTTCTGATGTAGACCCTGCACCATTTTGGTTGCCCTCCTCTGGACAGCCTCCACCCTGTCTATGTCTTTGCGGAGATGGGGTTTCCAGAACTGTACACGGTACTCCAGATGTGGTCTTACCAACTGTCTGTACAAAGGGCCAACAACTTCCTGTTTTCGATTGGTGATGCCTCTCCCTATGCATCCCAGTATCCCCCCAGCCCTCCTTACTGCCTTCTCACATTGCTGGCCCACATTTAGGTCGTCTGATATGACTACCCCCAGGTCCCTTTCCATTTTTGTTGTTGTCAGTATCTCACCCCCTCATTGTGTACTCTTCCCCTGGGTTTCTGTTTCCCAGGTGCATTACTCTGCACTTCTTTGCACTGAATCTAAGCTGCCATACATTTGACCATTCCTCCAACCTTGCCAAGTCCCTTTTCATCCTTTCCACCCCATCTTGTGTATCAACCCTGTTGCAGATCTTTGTGTCATCTGCAAAGAGACATACTTCCCTTCCAGTCCCTCTGCAATGTCACTTATAAAGACATTAAAAAGGACCGGCCCCAGTACTGAACCCTGCAGTACCCCACTAGTAACCCTCCTTTCTTCACTGTGGGCTCCATTTACTATTACCCGCTGTGTCCTGTTATCCAACCAGTGTTTTACCCAGGCTACCACCCTGGGACCTACTCCCAGGCTGGCTAATTTGTTTATTAATCTTTTGTGCTGGACTGTGTCAAATGCCTTGCTAAAGTCTAGGTAGGCCATGTACAGCCCCTCCCTGGTCTACTACTTTGCTCACCCAGTCAAAGAAATCAATTAAGCAATAGTGCCCGACAGGGGGTGTGTCATGCTGGGATAATGTCACGCCTCAGGTGGTTGGGCACGAGGCCGCAGGCCGAGTGCATCCAACAACTGAGGTGTGGCGTTATCCCAAACGACACACACCCTGGAGGCTATTATTGCTATTATACAATGGCTCGTTGTTATATATAAAATAAAAAGATAATTTTAAAGAATGTCTTTTATTGTGGAAAAATATTTTCGGTTCTTAAGAGGAGATGCAAAAAAAGAGGTCATCTAGCTCATCATATAGCTCATCTACAGGTTCACAGTGAGGCTGAGACTAGACCCGTGATGTTGTGCTGAGATAACAGCATGGGTCCAGCCCAAGATTGACCAATCAGAGACCAGGAAATTTTCTTGCCATTGTATAATTAGATTTGTCTGACATGACCTTCCCGCTGTGACTCCATGTTGCCTTTGGTCCTGTGCCCCACTGGCCTCTAGGTACTCAACAATTCTTTCCTTCAGAAGTGATTCCATCACTTTCCCTACCACTGAGGTCAAACTGACAGGTCTGTAGTTTCCTGCCTCTGTCTTGCTCCCACTTTTGTGAAGGGGAATCACATCTGCCCTCCTCCAATCCTCAGGTACCACGCCATCCTCCCATGATTTATTAAAAAGGGTAGTCAGTGGTGTTACTAGTTCTTCCCTTAGTTCTTTTAGAATTCTAGGGTGAATCCCATCAGGCCCCATTGCTTTATCTACCTTCAGTTTTAAGAGTTCTTTCAGAACCCTTTCTACTGTGAAAGGACTAATATTAACCCCCCTATCCAGAGTGCTTCTATTGACTGGATTAGGTATTTCCCCCTGCTTTTCCACTGTGAATACTGAGCAGAAGTATTCATTCAGTATCCCTGCTTCTTCACTGTCACTCTCTGCCCAACCACCTTCCTCTTTGTTCAGCCTCAGTATCCCTGCCTTAGTCTTTCTTTGCTCCCTAATGTACCTATAAAAGGTTTTATCCCCCTTCTTAACCGAGTTGGCTATCTTTTCCTCGGTTTGGGCCTTTGCTATTCTGACTGCCTTACCCGCTTCCTTCTGCTTTAACTAAAACAGTTCTCTGTCCTGCTCCTTCTGTGTTTCCTTATACTTCCTGAATGCTATCCTTTTCTCCCTTACCTTCCCCACCACTTCTTTTGAGAACCATAGTGGTTTTTTCTTTTGTTTTGATTTATTTGCTTCACACAAAGGCTTTTTGCCTCGGTGATGGCGGTTTTGATGTTTCCCCATTGTTGCTCCACTCTGCCTTCTTGCCTGTTTGCTAGTGCTTTTCTGAGGCACTCCCCCATTTTGACAAAATCAGCCCTCCTGAAGTCCAGTACACTCACTTTTGTGTGGCTTGACTCTACAGCTAAGTTTATCGTGAACCACACTGTTTGGTGGTCGCTTGTTCCCAGATGGCTACCCACTTCAAGATCAGAGATCCTCTCTCTGTCCCCATTTGAGAGTACCAGGTCTAAGATTGCTCTCTCCCGAGTGGGTTCCAAAACTAGCTGTCGGAGGCATGCCCCATGTAGGGCATCGAGAATGGCCCTGTTCTTGGATGTGGCTGCAGCAAAGGTGCTCCAGTCAACATCTGGCATATTCAGGTCCTCCATCAGCAATATCTCCCCTTTCTCTGCCATCCCAAGGATGCCTTCTATCATTTCCTTGTCCATTTCCTCCTCCTGAGATGGGGGTCTGTATACAACCCCTGTGTGGATTATGGAGCCATTTCCAGTCTCCAGGGTGACCCACAGTGTCTCCTTTCCTCCCTGTTTACCCTTTAGTTCTGTTGCTTTGATCCCTTCCCTTACATAGAGAGCTACTCCTCCTCCTCTTCTTCCCTCCCTGTCCCTCCTGTAGATTGTGTACCCTGGTATGTTGACATCCCAGTCATGGTTCTCTGTGTACCATGTTTCTGTGACTGCCACAATATCCATGCATCCCTCTTCCATCAAGGCCACCATTTCAGGGAGCTTTTTACCTAGACTACGGGCATTGGTAGTCATTACCTTCCATTTTTTTATGGCTTTATTTCTTTTTGCCCCATCCTTGTCCCTACTGCCTTTGTCTTTTTCTCCATTTACCCCTGCCCTTCTCCCTATCGACTGCTCTATTTTGGTGTTTACCTCACTAATTACCTTGATTTTTTTTGGGGGGGGCTAGGATTTCCCTTCTCCTCTTCAGTGCCTTCCCCCTCGGCTAATTTAAATGCTTGCCACTGAAGCATTTAAACCTATCACCTAGGATCCTGGTTCCCCTCCAGAATAGATGCAGACCATCGTGCCTGCATAGGCCTGCATCCCTCCAGGTGGAGCCCCAGTCCCCAATGAAGCCAAATCCCTGATTTACCATAGCTGGCAGGGATTTACGCCAGCCATGGTAACTCCCCCCATAACCCGCACCCTCTCATGGTTTATTGCTTAATTGTCCTTAGATGGTTTCAATCATTCCTCAAGGGTAGGATGCAGAGAGTAGTCTCAGGAATTTACTCCTCTGACCCTCTTTCCCTATCCTGTGGGGTACGGCAGGGCTCTATTTTGGCACCCTTGTTGTTCGCTGTCTATATGCTGCCATTAGGGGGCATTATTAGGAGGTAGGGGTTGAGTTTTTACAGCTATGCAGATGATACTCAACTGTAGTTGTCCTTTGTACCTGAATGGGGAGATATCCTCTCGGTGTTTAACAACTTCTTATCCAAGATCCAGGACTGGATCAGTGCTAGCTGGCTGAGGTTGAATCCAGATAAGACTGAGGTGTTGGTGGTGGACCCAGATCATTGGGGGTGATGTGTTGGCTGGACAATCTTCTGGTCTTTGGCTCAGGAGTGTCCAGCTTACCACTTCAGATCAGGTGCGTAACCTGGGCATTATTTCTGATGACTGCTTGACCCTTAAATCACAGGTGTCAGCCGTTGTCAAGACCTCTTTTTACCATCTGAGGAATATTGCCTGGGTGAAGCACCTGGTCCCTCCTGAAGATCTTCCGACACTGGTCCATGCCTTCATTATCACTCACCTTGACTACTGTAATGCTCTTTACCTAGGGTTACCGGGGACTGATATCCGCCACCTACAGCTAGCGCAGAATGCAGCTGCCATGCTTTTGACCGGTATGTCTTGGACCAGCCATATTGCTCCTGTGCTCCGTGGACTGCACTGGCTGCCTGTGACGTGGCATATCATCTTCATGGTCAGCTTGCTGACCTACAAAGCCCTACATGACTAGGGACCTCACTATCTGCAAGATCTCCTCTCTCCCTACCGCCCTTCCCGGCAGCTCCGATCCACGGACGAGGGATTGCTAGAGATTCCCAGGGTGCGTGTGAAGACATCTGGGGCTCGCTCATTCACTTTTGCTGCCCCTACCCTGTGGAATTCTCTACCTCATCGGGTAAGGGACTGCCTGACCATCCAACATTTTAAAATAGCATTAACAACCTACCTGTTTGGCCTGGCATTTTCTGACGAATGTTAATGTCGTGTCAGATGTACTTTTATTAATCTGTCTGATTGTGATTTGTATTGTGTTTCAGATGATGTTATTATGTATTGGTTTTAAATTTTTAATGTCTGATAATTATGTACAGATGCCTTGATTAGTGGAAAAGTGTCTTTTATAAATAAAATCTGATTTGATTTGAAGGTCTTTCAACTCCTTGACAAGTGGCTCATCACAGGGTGCTCATTGTGGGATGTGCACCAGTCCTGGGATCTGGCCATCCAGGCATTCCAGGATCTAGGCCTGATCATCAGTCCAAGATCACACCAAAGCAAGTAATCTGAGATTACTTTGGCTTCTGGGCTTCATAGCCTCCACCACAGTCATGGTATATTGGGCCCACTGGCTCATGTCACCCATTCAGCAGAAACTGTGGTCCCACTGGCATGAACCCCTGGACCACTCGATACAGGTGACCCAGCCGGTGCTGGATGCTTCCTATTGGTGGTTGTCCCCTTGCAGACCTCTCAAATGGCAACCCATACATCTGAGTGGAGAATCTCATCACTCTGACGATGGACACATCACAAGTGGGCTGAGGTGCCACATCGGTGGGGCCTCAAGAGCACATGATTTCTGATCTCCATGCAAGGCTCAGCTTCACAGCAACCTGCTGGAACTCTGCACTTTTCAGCTTGTTCTGGCGGAGTTCATAATGATCTTCCAGAGTTAAGTGGTCCTGGTCAATATAGACAGCATGACCACCATGTTCTACATGAACAAACAGGATGACACATTCCCTTCCTCTGTGTCAGGAGGTGCTACAGATATGGTTTCTGACACACTCTCTGTGTACAGACCTGGTAGTACTCCACATCATGGAAGAAAACAACCATCAGGTGGATGCTGTCAGGGAAAGGCATCCCAGGACTGGTCCATACGTCCACAGTGGTGTCAGAGAACATCACCAGTGGATTTGTTCACTTCCTGGGAAAACAGGAAGCTGAGGCTGTTCTGTGCCTGATACCCTCAGCAAGGCACTCTGCTGAGGGACCCACTCTCTCAGTCCTGGTTTCAGGACCTCCTGTATGCCTTCCCTCCATTTCCTCTGTTTCACAAGGTGGTCCTCATGGTACGGAGGAACAGGGCATCCCTGACTGCACCAGACTGGCTATGCCAGTTCCAGTAAGAAAGTCTCCTCAGTCTCAGCAGCAGACTATCGCACCTCCTTTTGCTTCTACTCGACCTGCTGATGAGGTTCAAGTGGACAAGCATGCAGCCAGACCTGCACCTGACTGCCTGGTTCCTGGACGGCTATAGTTCCAGACCCATGGGCTTTCTGATGATGTTCTCCAGGTTCTGCAAGCATCTCAGAAGGAGTCAACTAGCTAGACATACACTTGTAAGTGGACAAGCTTCTTGTTATGTTTTGAGGATTGTTGCCCTTCTCCTGCTCCATGTCACACATACTCGAATACCTCTGGTCTCTGCCTCAGGCAAGGTTGCAACTTGCGAGCCATGTCCCTCAAGTTGTACCTGACTCTCATTTTGGCATACCATGTGAAGACAGGTTTGGAGGCTGTGACACAGGACAAAGTGGTCAGTCATTTCATTAAAGGGCAAAACAACCTGTCTCCTCAAATGCATTAACCACCTCCACCGTGGGACTTACAGTTGGTGCTGTTGTGGCTAATGGGGAAACAACTCAAGCCTATGGACAAGTGGGAGCACTCACACTTGTCATGGAAACTTGCATTTTTGGCCACCATATCCTCAGCCAATGGGTGAGTGTGATTCAGGTGCTATCTTTGTTCTCCTTATCTGTTTTTTCACAAGGACAAGCCTGTCCTGTCTCCCATGCAAATTTCAGGCATTCCTCCTGCCGACCTGCTTCCCTAAACCTCACACTTCGGAGGCTGAATGGATGCTTAAAATGCTCAATGGCCACAGGACCTGCTCTTCTTCCAGGAGCATATGATGCAGTTTCATGGAGAGGCTCATCAGTTGTTCCTAACTTATGCTGAAGTTGCCCTACTGTAAGCAGACCAACAGCCAATCAGATAAATGACCAATGTATCACTTCCTAGATCATTCTGCATTACAAGTTGAATGGGGAGGAGCCACCCGTGTGGTTAAAAGCTTACTCCACTAGATATGCTGCTGCCTCTGCTGCTGCTGCTGCCAGGTACTTGCCCATTTCTGACATACATATGGCTGCTACCTGGTTGTATGCACACACATTTATTCCCCATTAGTTGCTCAGTTATCATAATGCTGCCTTTGGGTCATAAGTCCTCCAGTTTCTATTCACCTAATTTGGTGTATGCGTCTTGCCCCCTCCTACTGAGAACTGCTAGCAGTCTGCTTAGTTGTGGATTGTGAACTGAATCTAGGTAGTTAGAAATAAAGGTTACTTACTTGTAACCATACTTCTACTACGGGTACTCCGTACACATCCACACAGCCCACCTGACCTCCCTTGGCAAAGCTTGCTTCAGATTCCTTTTCCAGCACACAGATCAGAGTGCATTGGCAGTGGAGCTGAAGGATCACATGGCTGGGTGACTGGAGGAGTCAAGCTTGGAAACTATTACATTGACTGAGCATGCTCAGTGAAAGACTGCCTAAGTGTGGATGTGGACTGAATGCTAGGGTTGTGCGAATACCTTCCTGACCACCCTCTCAACCCATCCCAACAATTTCTCACCCACCTCCCCCTTCCCTGATTCCTGAGACTCAAAAAAGAAAAGCTCCAAACTGCCGGCTCCATACAGCGTTTTTTAAATTACACCTACCATCCTAGCCTGACTCCTCCCCTTCTCCAAAATGTGACATTTCATATTTCAGCCACCACTCGCAGACCCCAATCCTTGAGGGTTTGACTAGTAGTGATGAATAGCCAGACAACTCCACTTCCGCAGCATGCCCTTGCCCAGCCCACACAAGCTAGCTGCCTGTACTGTATCTGAATGGAGTGAACAAGCTGGCATGTTCACGGGGGCAGAATGTCATTATTGATCCTGTTGCGTGGCATCACTAATGATGCTACTGCTCTGCCCTCCGCCCTCCTGATTGCGCCCGTCGCCCAGTCGACACAGCACAGGTAGATAACTATGGAGCATGTTGGTGCACTGCTGTGAGGGATGACTGAGTAGCTGGCATGCACTGCTACCCCCCCACAAAAACAAGGATCGAGGCAAGGGAGGGGGCTGAAATATAAAATCTCATGTTTTAGAGAATGAGGGGAGTTGGGGACTAGGGTAGGGGTGCCATTTAAAGGATGCTATCAGCTCCTGGCATACTGCCAGAAGCTGGCTATCTGGAGGATTTCTTTTTTCAGTTTTTGGGGCACCTGTTAAGGGAGCGGTGAGAAGAGCAAACGCTTTTTGTTCCCCATTGAATTCCAAGAACAGTGGGCTATTTGGAAATCATTCCCGAATATTCAGGAAGCCCAATATTCGTGGTGTTCAGGAAATAACATTCAGGGTGTGCCCCTTTGAATGCTAGTTGTTGAACTGTGGTTACAAGTAAGTAACCACTATTTCTGTGTTACTTAGTAGTGTAAAACTGTTGACTTACACTCAGGTTGCGGACACAATGTACAAAAATACCTTTTAAGATTTGACCAAATGGAACTGGACATTTCTGAAAATGGAAAATCAGTGTCCCTACACATTTATTTATTTAACTTAAAATTTGATAACCAGGAAAGGCACAATGAGCTGAGGCTGGTTTCCAGGTGCGACCCAGAGGAGTGATAGGGGAGGAGGATAAACATAAATTACAGGCAAGCAACAAAAACAGGCAATTCAAGACAAAATATGAGTATAGCAAACATCAGTTGAATATAAAACAAAAATTGGAGAAACAGGAAGATTACAGCAATGTCAAACTGACAGAGAATGAGTGCGGCAAAAATAAACGCCATAGGTATTGGAGACTAGGGTTAAAATATATAGGTGATGTTAAGTGGTTTTGGAGGAAAAAGTGGGGGAAGTAGTCAAAAGGAGGCATAGATAGGGAGTTTCAGTCAGCTAGCAGGAGAGAGGCAGGGTAGAGGAGAGGCACGAGCAGTCAGAGCGAGGGAGGAGTCGAAGGGAGGACTTCAGGGAAGTGAGTATGGGGGAGTGATGAACTTCCCTGGGAAGCTGATTCCAAAGGGCAGGGAGGCAATAAATATAAATAGAAAAAAGCAAACATCTTGGCCCTCAAGTGGGGGTATGAGAGGGAGAAACAAAGAAAGAAAGAAAGAAAGAAAGAAAGAAAGAAAGAAAGAAAGAAAGAAAGAAAGAAAGAAAGAAAGAGTATCCCTGGAATGAGGGAGTAGGTAGAAAGGTGAGCAGGTGATAAGTGGGAGGAGAGATAGGAGAGGAGGGTCCCAAACCAGTATTTGGCAGTTAGGGAGATGCTGCAGACCAGGAGCCTGTGGGAAAGAGACACAACAAAAAGAGTGGAGTAGAGGAGACAGTGGTGAGTGAAGGGAGGGGGGAGGAGGTTGCAAAGCGACAGAAAGAGTTTAGGAGAGTGCCAAGTTTAGAGAGGGAAGTCGCAGGGGCAGAGGTATAAACAACGTCAGCATAATCAAAGATGGGTAAGAACGTTTTAGTGACAAGATCATGGCTAGTAGGTAAGGGGAGACAATGTTTGTGCGGTAGAGGATGACGAGCTTTGGGCAGAGTTTGGTGCAGACGGTGTCAATATGGAAGAAGAACTCTAGGTTACTGTCCAGCCAGACTCCTAAATATTTGAACGTGTGAACCACCTCTAGGGGAGATCCATCCAGAGTGAGGAACATGGGGGTGGGTTGAAGTCTAGACAGCCTCTGTCTGGAACCAAAGAACATAGAAACAGTTTTCTTTGAGTTTAATTTTAACTGGTTCACCTGGAACCAGCGTTGTACTTTTTCAAAGTCATGCTGGAGTGGGGTAACAACATCACTTGGGGTGGAGCCAAAGGAGAAAATCACGGTGTCATCCGCATACATATGTATGTGGGACACAGAGCAGATGGAGGGGAGGTCATTAATAAAGATTGAAAAAAGGATGGGACTGAGAACAGAGCCTTGGGGTATGCATGAGAGAATAAGGAGGAGGAAGGATAGGGCATTGCTGACTAGGACTGATTGCTGTCTATTGTGCAGGTAGGAGCTGAACCAGTTGACTGTAGTTTGATATATCCCGAGAGACTGGAGTTTGTAGAGCAGTAGGCGATGGGAAACAGAACCAAATGCCTTTGCCAGATCTATAAAAATGGCAGCAGTAATTTGGCCTTGGTCCATCACAGATTGTACCGAGTCGAAGATCTGGAGCAGGGAGGTGATAGTGGAATGCTGTTTTCTGAAACCCGACTGAAATGGGGAGAGGGTGCCAGATGCTGTGAGATGGTCCAAGAGCCTGGAGTAAACCAGAGACTTTTGCAGTTTGTCAAGAGACGGCAGGAGAGAAATGGGCCTGTAGTTGGTGGGGGGGGGGAGTTGGACCCCCCCTTCATGGAGTGGAACCACTTTAGCCAATTTCCAGGCCTGGGGGATGGTACCAGTAGACAGGGAGAGATTTAGCAGGTATGCTGGGGGTAGGCAGTAACCGTGATATGAGCGAGTCAAACTGAGTAACTCAATTTGAATGACTTAGTTTGACCAGCTGCAATGATAGCGACCATTAAATTATAGCGAGCAGTGGTTATAGCGAGTAAGGTAGACAAAACGGCGACAAGTAAAATGGAGCAACCGGATTAGGGTCCTATAGGGAGTGAGGATGTAGGAGCATATTTGACCATGCAGTTTCCAGCTGGTCATTTGGTGCTGCGGTATGAGGTATGTTTCTGGTGTGGGCGACCCAGGTTTGGAGCTGGGTGGGAGAAAGTCAGGGTGTGTTTGTTTTGTTTAGCTTTGTGCTGTGGAACTTTTTTTTTTGTGTCCCCCTGCCCAATGTTTCTTTTGTAGGGCCCCCTTCCCCGAATAGCTCCCTCCCAAATTTTCCCCTTTACCCCAGTGTCAGGCCCTCCCCTGCCCAGAGTTGCTTATAAAAGTAATGGGGGGTTCAGGAGGCATAGCCCCACCTCATAAAAAAAATTATTTAGATTGCTCCCGGAGAGAATGTTGTGGACCCTCGCTGTTTTTGGGTCTGCTATTGTGAGCATCGCAGTTGTTGTAATCTGCGATGTACACTAGCCGATATTGTAGTCGCCTTTGTGCTATAGCTGTTATCACATGGCAGCAGAGTAGGCGATAGCTGTGGCTGAGATGCAAAGGAGCTTTGGGTGAAAACCATCTGGGCTAGATTTTGCTGGGTTTAGGGACACTGGCATTTTGTAAGCCTCAGTGGGAAAGATGGGATGGTGAAGGTAGCCAGTACTGGGAGGGAGGGGTGAGTCCCGTAGGGGAGGCAGTAGTGTTATCAGACAGGGCACAGGAGGCAAAACATTTGTTAAAAGTCTCAGCTATGGTGGCAGGGTTGGAGATAGCTGAGTCATCTAGTTTAAGGACTAGAGGGGCAAGAGTAGCCAGGGGGTCAAGGAAGGAATGGATAACATTCCACAAACTTGTAGGGGAGCCAGAGTTAGCCTGGAGCTGGGACTTAAAATAAGCAGATTTAGCCTGATGAATAGCCTCGGCACATGTGCTTCGGTGGGCTTTTTACAGATGGAGGAGTGCAGGGGACAGAGAAGATTTAAATTGTGCCCAATATTTGTATCGGACTTTGCAGAGGGATAAGAGGTCTGGTGTGATCCACAGGTGGTGGAGACATTTAACTCTGGCCCTTTTCAGGGGGGTATGGGCATTCCAGATCCATGTTAGAGTGTCTGTGAAAATGCAAAGTGTCGAATCATCTTCAGGGGTGGAGTGCATTGGGGACCAGTCGACATGGGATAGGTCTTGGAGTAGAGTAGCAGTGTTAAGGGCACGTAGAGGGCAGTACCAGATATATTTTGGGTTGAGAGGGGGACAGCAACTTTTCTGACACAGTAAGTGATGCAATGATCACTGAGTGCATCTGGAAGGACACCAGCAGCGATGATCCTGTAGGGATGTGAGGAGAGCACCCAATCAAGGAGGGAGTGATTTGTGGATTTTGAATTTAGGCATGTTGGCTCTGAGATTAATTTTGTGAGGTTAGGTGACTCGATCTTGAGAAGGGTGGGTTTAGCAGATGGGAAGATCCAGTCTAGATTAAAATCTCCAAGTAGAATAAGCTCACTTTTGTCCGAGTGGGAGGAGATGGAGGAGATACAAACAGCAAGGGAGTTGTGAGCCACTTTGGGGGTGGGGGGGGAAGTAAAGTACACTGATGTAGATAGGGATGGTGAAGGGTGGGAAAAAGAGTGTGATGAGGCATTTGTGTGAGGTGGGAATGGATTCCTTTAGTGTGATAGAACAAGATAGAGATTGTCTCACATACATGGCTACTCCACCACCGTGTTTGCCATAGTCCTGGTGGAAGAGGTTATAGTGGGGGATAAAGAGGGATGAGTCTGGAAACCTGGCAGACAGCTAGAATTTGGTGACACACAAGACGTCAGGGGTATGCTGGGTGACCCAAACCTTAAGGGCATCCAGTTTGGGTAGAAGACTCCTAAGCGTTCAGGTGGAATATGTGGAGATCCTTTTGTGGGCCGGGGGGGGGGCAGGGATGGGTTTAATATCTACACCTAAGAGTAGGTGAGAACCAAGTGCATTTTGTAAAACCACGAAAAGACATGATGCCTGTAAAGTATGCATAAGTGGAGTGGGAAGAAAAACGATATTTTAGGAATCAGAGGCAGTGAACTGTGGGAGATGACAGGGGCACTTAGATGCCATTTCGTTAGTCTCTGTCATGCCCTCTGATGTCCTCTGTGTGGTGTTGCATAATGGGGAGGAGAGGGGGGATTGTCATGGGGATGGAGTGTGGGTAGGGACACTTGGAGCTCGATGGCAGAGCAGGATAGTGTAAGTACTTTTGTTAGTCCTGAAGTCCATAAGTTACTGCAACCCGATCCGGGAGGGTAACAAAACAAAGGAAAAACAGTCCCCAAATGTTGTAAATACAGTTTTTTTTTTTACTTTGGCCCCTTGCCTGGGTCCGTAGATAACATTTTTAAATTTAGTTTTATTATATTATAAAGATACATATACTAACTTCTTTTCATACACACATGTGAATGGCTTGTCATTTTGTGACAAACAGCAGTTCATCATGTAAGTATTAATCATGTTTGTAGATTAAAAAAAACACATTTCTTGTTGTCACACTCCAAAAGAAACCCTTGCAGCATTAAAATAAAACTTGCAGAGTAGCAAATCATTCATTGGCATGGGTGTAAAATTCTGCTTCCCAAGCCAGAGAGAAGTATAGATGAGTTAGAAAGAGTTCAGAAGAGGGTGACAAAAAAATAGTTGATGGTATGGAGAGTTTAAACTGTGAGGACAGACTGTCTGACCTGCGCGCTGCTCTCAGTGGAGGAAAGAAGACTAAGAGGAGATCTGATAACTGTCTTCCGAGTGGTGAAAGAAATGTCACTGCTGACACCAATGCCTCTCCTTCGCCAACTGGTTGGGAGTGCGTAAATGCGGCGTGGCCTGCGCCGGTCTGCCCATCCGGTTTGTGCAGCACTTCATCTCATTGGTGCATTGGCTGCCAGCTGCCTCTACAGTGGTATTTCAGGGCTAGCAGTCCAACACAAGTTTCGCAGGTGGTAGCAGGATGCGCCTCCACCATGCCACCAGGCCAACAGCAAGACCGTTGGAAACCTTAATGTGTCGAGAAGTGAAAGGCCTGTTGAACCACTAAATGGAACCTGACTATCCCAACTGGTGCTAGGCTAGTCAGTGCAACAAAATCTACACAACAAACATGAAAATATTTCTCTTTTTTACGTATTTGTAATTTGTTTCAAGGAAAGGCACACTGAGCTGTGACAGCTTGTTTCTGGGTGCATTGGGGAGCGTTACATGAACCAGTTTATTGAGAGGGGTAATGTTGTCTAGGGGACAAGTTAAAACTGCTTACTCTTACCATAAGTGCCAAGGGGTCTTTATCTTCCACCTGGACAGCCACCAGAAATGGGCAGAGGGGACCTCAGTTTAACATCTTATCCAAAGGACAGCACCCAAATAGTGCAGCAACCACCTATGGCTACACTGCGGTGCTGGTGTTGAGCACTGGCCTAAGTTCCTGCTGTGGGACTAGAACCCATGCTCCTCTGATCCTCTGGCCCTGGAGGTGAGCATGCTACCTATGGAGCTGCTGACACTGCAAATAGCCTATTGTAATAACCCTAAACTGAATGATTCATTGACGAAGTACCTGCTTTCCCAATCGTCACGGCCAGCTTGGTTAACTTCCCCTGCAGGACAGATTTTTCCTTCTTCGGGACACTGGTTTTCTTCTTTTCTCGCTCTTCTACTTCTCCTCCCTCAGCACTTTTCAAGGGCTGCATCTCCATGGCAACAGCACCATCTTGCTTCTTAGCTGTGGAGAAAGTGACAGAAAATTATGCAGACCTTTTTTTTGGGGGGAGGAGGGGCAGTGGGCATTGCTATCTACTGTGCCTCCATTGTCAGGTTTGTTGAGTTTGTATTGTAGAGGATCAACCTGCATAGGGGTCCAATCCCCCCTCCAAACAAACAATTAATCAGTTAGCATCAGCAAACCTCCACTATACAATATTCCAAAGAAATCCTTGACTTTCCAGCTATTCCGTTCTTCATTACTGAAAGTATTTGCATGAAAACGGACTCTTTGTCCACTGCAGTTCCTCTACAGTGAAGGCTTATTCAGGAGCTGAAGTTATAATGTCTACCTGGTGGCATCACAGCCATTTCCTCAGCAACAGACTGTGATGCTTCAAGTAGGGCATTATGATGTCATACCTGAGCTTGGCCTCAGCAGTGCATGAACTATATCAGAGAAAGATCTCGTTTTCATGCAGATACCCTTAAAAAGGGCATATGTGCATAGGAATGCATACACTATTTAAATCGTGTTGTACAGATTTATTTTTGAGAAGCAACATTTGCCCTACCTCAGGAGTGCAATTTTCACTGCTCAACTGTTGCTATATTATTAAATAGCTATTGACATCACAATGAAAACTTTAAAAAACATGATAATTAGGTGCAATTCTACCTGCATTCCATTTATGTTCCTTAGGTTTCTCCTCCACATTATTTATTACGGCAGAAAGTCACGTAAATATGTGATCTTTATCCCTTAGAGTTCCTTCAGAGTCCATCTGCGTCTATAGCAGACTCCCTACTTCGACATTATCCACTGTTGTGACATCGCAAGTGGTTGCCATGAAGGTAACTGTGATGTCACAAGCAGTGCATTATGACCTCAGGTAGGGAGAAAGCAACAGGAACAGATAACGTTTTCAGGAGCAAAGATCCTATTTTCATGCAAGTGACCTGAGCAATAAATAAGGGGGAGAAGAAATAAGAGACCTTATGTGAAAAACAAGCTAAACTGTGTCTTAACTATTTTGTTTTGTTAAAGATCTCCTGAAGGTGTCAGCTGCTCTTTAATGTAGAGCTCCATATGGACAAGCTACAATGCTAATGTATAAACTGAGTGCAGGTTTAGTTTTTTCCCACACTTAACACAGACTAGGGCACTCGTATAACTGTAGAGGACTAGACAGGGTTATACCGCATATACTACAGTAGAACAACACACATGGTTATATATACAACTAGGGCAACATATAGGGTTGTGCATAGAAAGGGTTATGTATACAACTAAGTGGCAACAGAGAGGGTTATGTATACATATGGGTCAACAGACCAGGTTATGTGTAAACAGAGTTACAACTGAGGGTCAACAGACAGGGTTATGTATACATTAGAGGGCAACAGACAACAGTGTTTCCCCCAGAAAAATTTGAAAGGATGAAGGCATTTGTTAAAGCAGCAGAGTTATTTGTACAGTTCATTTCTTGGAGCTTTGAGTTTTCTCCCATTTTTCATTTGAGTCAGTTTTCTTTTTCATTCTGCATGTTTCTTTGGGGCTCTTGGTCACCTTTCCTTTACTGTTTTCCTTGTGGGATCCCCAAAAATGGTATAATTGTAACAATACTGGGAACCAAGGCTCTGCTTTTAACATGGGGAAACGTGGGTGTGCTGTAAAAGGATGGGGACTCAAAAGCCCTGTTTACACCGCCGACTTTGCAGCACATCAACCCATGCGCACTGGCTGATGCGCTGCAAAGTTGGATATGTGGACACATTCTGGAGTGCTGCAAGTGTGGCTCCGATTCATTTTCTGCACCGAATCAGCTGTCGGTACCCGTATCGGTGCGAGTGCAGCAACCGGCAGTGTGGACACTTTGCTGCCCTCGCTCCACTTCTTTCCCACTGTCTCCTGGCATCCTCCTTGGCATTCACAGCCCCTCCTGGGAGTGACCTGCAGCGCTGTGAGGGTGGGCTGTGTAAATGGTGGATTGCTGGTAGAACAGCCACCACAGCAGGAAGGGAGCAGCGCATATGCCAGAGCACTTAGGTTGTGTAACACAGTTAAAATAAAAGGATGATGGCACTCCCAAGCAGAAATGCTTTAGGGGAAACCCTGGATAGTGTTATGTATAAAACTAGGTGCAACAGTCAGGGTTATGTACACAAGGGAAATATAACAGATAGGGTTATGTATAAAGCTAGGGGCAACTGATGGGTTTATGTACACAATGGAGATATAACAGATAGGGTTATTTATACAACTGAGGGACAACAGACCTATATATACAATGGAGCAACAACTGACAGGGTTACGTATATAACTGGGGGCAACAGACAGGGTTATGTATACAACTGGGGGCAGCAGACGGGGTTATGTCTAAAACTGGGGGCAACAGACAGGGTTATGTACATAATGGAGGGACAACAGACAAAAGTTATGTATACAGCTGAGGGATAACAGAGAGGGCTATGCATACAACTGGGGCAACAAACAGAGTCATATAAACAGTTGGGGGCAACAGACAGGGTTATATATACAACTGGGGACAACAGACCTATATACACAATGGAGCGACAACTGACAGGGTTATGTATATAACCGGGGGCAACAGACAGGGTTATGTATACAACTGGGGGCAGCAGACAAGGTTATGTCTAAAACTGGGGGCAACAGACAGGGTTATGTATACAACTGGGGGCAGCAGACAAGGTTATGTCTAAAACTGGGGGCAACAGACAGGGTTATGTACATAATGGAGGGACAACAGACAGAGTTATGTATACAGCTGAGGGATAACAGAGAGAGCTATGCATACAACTGGAGCAACAAACAGAGTTATATATACAATTGGGGCAACAGACAGGGTTATATATACAACTGGGGGCAACAGACAGGGTTATGTATACACTGGGGGCAGCAGACAGGTTTACGTACATAACAGAGGGACAACAGAGTCATGTATACAGCTGAGGGACAACAGAGAAGGCTATGCAGATAACTGGGGGCAGCAGGCAGACTTATATATATGACTGGGGGCAACAGACAGGGTTATGTAAACAACTGGGGTAACAGACAGAGTTATTTATACAACTGGGGGTTACAGACAGGGTTCTGTATACAACTGAGGAATAACAGACAGGGTTTTGCATACCACTGTTGGCCACAGACAGGGTTATGTACTGCATACAGCTGACAGCAACAGATAAGGTTATGTTTACAACTGGGGTTAACAGACAGGGTTATGTATACAACTGAGGAATAACAGACAGGGTTATGCATACAACTGGTGGCAACAGACAGGGTTATGTAATGTATACATCTGAGAGCAACAGATAAGGTTATGTATACAACTGAGGAATAACAGACAGGGTTATGCATACAACTGAGGGACAACAGACAGGGTTATGTATACAACTGGGAGCAACAGACAAGGTTATGTATACAAGTGCTTGTCAACAGACAGTTATGCATACAACTGGGGCAACAGACAGGGTTATGTATACAACTGAGAGACAACAGACAGGGTAATGTACACAACTGTGGTCAACAGACAGGATTATGTATACAACTGAGGGACAACAGACAGGGTTATGTATACAACTGAGGGACAACAGACAGGGTTATGTACACAACTGAGGGCAACAGACAGGGTTATGTACACAACTGAGGAATAACAGACAGGGTTATGCATACAGCTAGTGGCAACAGACAGGGTTATGTACTGTATACAGCTGAGAGCAACAGATAGGGTTATGTACAGTACACAACTGAGGAATAACAGACAGGGTTATGCATACAACTGAGGGACAACAGACAGGCTTTTTATGTATACAACTGTGAGCAACATACAAGGTTATGTATACAAGTGCTTGTCTACAGACAGTTATGCATACAACTGGGCAACAGGCAGGGTTATATATACAACTGAGGGACAACAGACAGGGTTATGTATACAACTGGGGGCAACAGATAGGAGTATGTATACAATTTGGAGACAACAAACAGGGTTATGGTGTACACATTTTGTTTCCTAGTGACTTGAGATTCAGATTACTTCATAAGTAAGCAATAAGACATGACAGGGTGTGCATGGAACATATTTTACTGCATGGCCATGAGTGTAATAAGGCACAAGGCCTTGGCCAAGTGCCTTTAGCCCCTAGCATGTGGTAAAATATGTTCCATGCACACACCTGGAGTGTCTTATTGCGTTTATAAAATGGGCTACATTTTTTTTCTTTAAAGAGTCAGAAAAAGTACTGCTTATATGCAGAAAAAACATAGTTGCTTATGCAAATTTTTGATAAAATAGTTCTTCCACCGACCAGACAATGACATCATCATGATGTGCTGTTGAACTTTGTCCTGTACTGCCATCAGTAGTAAAGCTTTCTGACAGCCTGATTCAGGATCACTGTCCCCTTCTTGTATTTGTGTGGTGTTTTTTCTTTACTGTGACAGGCAGGAAAGGAGACTGAGGAAGAACCATTTTTGTTTTTTACTGCGATAAATCGGAACAGAAGGAGAGCGAGGGAGAACTGTTTATAATTTTTTCTTTGCTAAGCAACCAGAGCGAGTGCTTCTTTTGTTTGCTTCGAGTCAAACCGCCTCAATTCAGATTCAGACCACTGTTTTTAACTCTTCCACTCATGCCTACTGCTTTGCCAGAAGGAGCAGAGCAGCAGGAACTATCACAGAGCGGGCGCGGTATGCTCTAGGACTGATACTGGCAGCGGCACAAAAGAGTGGACAAGACGAGTTAGTTTTTTTTTTTTTCTCTCGTAGTTTCTTTCCTTACTCTGCTTTTTTTGTGAAGGGGGAACTAAATAAATAGCTACTGTAGCTGTCCAGAATTCCTGATCTTTAAGTCTGCTATTTTGGGGTCAGAAATGTCCATTCACCCTCTCCTTCCCTGTTGATTAATATTAGCGAGGAAACAACAATGGTGGCATTTTTAAATGCCAACTTTCTAAGGCTTAATGATTTTAGCCTTTTTTACTGCCGTTCTTTTTTTTACACATGCATGGAACATATTCCATGCATGGTGAGTTTGGTCCCTGATTGGCTGGTTTAGCCTACCCATTTTATAATGTTGTATAACTTGAGCTTTATTGAAAAGTCAGACGAGATTTTTTTTTATTTGTTTAAATCCTGAATGGAATAGGTTCCTTTTACCTCTCTGACTTTCTGTGCCCCTATATATGCCCCACCATGATCCTTACATACTTACGGAGGACTGCTATCAGTACCAAGGTCTAAACTTAAAATAGCAGGAGACCCGTCATTCTTGGTAGCAGCCCGTCCTCTGTCACAAACTACCAAATATAATGTGCCTACAGCCCTACACACCAGAAAATTTTACAGAAATGCTAGAAACTATTTTGTTTCTACAGGCATTTCCATAATACTGCAAAAGTACTGAAGCAAAGGCTATGCTGAAAGTGCATTGTTGTAAAGCCAGTTATTACTCATGCCCTCCCCCGCCCTGTAATGTGGGGCATCATGGGAAATATATGCAAATCACCACCAAGAAATGAAAGCTGACCAGTGTAACCCTGGTCTCATTGGTTTTGCATTGAGGCTCCTGGCCTTTAAATTATTTTTCTCTGTGGGCTCACCATGACCCAAACCTGTGGAATCATTTGACTGGTTGACCCCATGTCCCAGGTCCAGGCAACAGGTACAGCACAATGAGGAGTCCTAACAAAGATGAAACATATGTCTTGTTTGTTGTTTTTAGCCTGTTCAGATAGTTTGTAAGGCATTTTGACATGTTATGATCCTGCTTAAAGTCCAGTCAGCCTGGTTCCTTCTTGGTGATTTGCATATTTGGGGTATGGGTAAATTTGTGTTTCTGTAGTAATGTACCTCATCATTTGTTTTTAATTAATTTTAAGTAATTATCTTAAGTATGTACTGTTTGTATATCATGAGGCACCTTGGATAGTAGAAAGGCACCAGATAAACTAACTTTATTTCTTTTACCACCGTAGGAGGCTGCTAACCTCTATCATGGCTATAAGCGCCCATCCCGCCACCAACAGATGTCTCACTAAATGATGCACTTACTAAATGACACCTGGCTTACCTGAGAAACATTATGCCAGCCGTGAGGCTTTGCTACAGACCGACCCTACAGCACTTTGAGACGCATACGTGCGGATCCCCATCATATTCCACATTCTGTTATGCCTCATGTTGGCTAAAGCATTTAATTCATAGGGAAAGGGAGGGTCAGGACTGGGAGCATACCTCCTAACGTAACAGTATGCCTGGAAGAAAGAGGTAGATCACCTAGCCTCAGGCTCCCTGAGGTTTCTAATACTGGTGTTTTTTTTCTCTTTGTAGTGTCACAGTCCATTACGTTTACTGGTACTACTTCCCAATAAAAAAACGGCTGCAACTGTTTCTTATCATTTTTAATGCTGCTCCTGACTGAATAGCAGGAAGCAAACATGATGGATTGTCGGTCTTTTTTTGCCTCACATTTTCTATGTTCCTACAGTATGTTTATGCACCATCTTGTGCCTTACTCTCACCTTCCCAGGAACCATCAGAGGCCTGATTTCCAGAGGGTCAATATCCCTGCACATGCGGCTCATAGTGGGGGGCCTCAACATGCTCCCACAGCCCCAGCCACATGCGCAGGCATTTCAAAGCACCCTCCTCTGCTGGAAATGGGATACTGCAGCTCGGCTGGGCTAGTCAAAGTTAATTAGCTGAGAACAAAATTGCAGAAGGACCTTTCTCTCTCTCTCTATACGAAACATCACACTATGACTGAAAAATTCTGCATTCTGATTTGTTAAACATGTTCTGAGAGGTATTTCAACAATGCTCTCATTTTACAATTCCACACAGACATGCAGAGATTAGAATTTGCAGTTAACTAGTTTTGATAAGAATGCTGCAACAACTACACCATTCCATAGATTCTGAAGGAAGATTTGATTTTTTGACTATTACCACATCTACTCTTGTATCAAATATCTCATTTGCCTCTACCCTCTGCATACCTCCTTGATCTCCTACTTCTCCCGCCACCACCACCCACTGTCCCAGCTTCCACTTCCTTTGAATGCCCCCCCTTTTGCTGGATTGAAAGCTTTGTGCAGCCTTCTGCATCACCACTCAATAGTTATGCCATTTCATAACTTATTTTTCATATTGCCACTGCTTTTATTACTGGCCATGTATTGACACCTGACCCCCTCTTGTGCTCATGCTGTACTTCACAGAATGGTGAACTGTGTGATTACCGTCTGGCACTCAGTAGATCCCAGCCAATCAAGAAACTGCATTTCCTATTCCAGTTTTTTAATGCTACTGTACACTGTTTTTTGTTACTGCTGCCTCAGCTGAGTGCTTATGTCACAACATTTTATGAGAAATGACAAAATGTCATTTTAGTCACTGCCCAGTTTTCCATCTGCTAACAATAGACTTACTGAATAGCAGTGCAACCATTTGCATCCCAGGTTTGTGAACAAGCTTGGGTCATCGGGAGATGCTCGGGGGTGGGGGGGACTGAGTGTCCCAGAGGATGCTCAGGAACCAGAACAAATGGCTGAGTTTGTTAACAGAATGGCCTGCGTGTTCTCAAATGGCATGTAAAAGCAACAACAAGAAGTAAGTACGTCAAAGAACACCACATACACTAAGATAGCAATGTTTTTTTTGTTTGTTTTTTGTTGATTCTGTTTCTCTCCTTTCCGACCGGAACGCTCTCGGGCTGACTCACTCGCCGAAGCCACTGTACCACCCGCTGTGTTCCTGCCATCTTCAGATACATTACGATTCCCCAGGGACAAGGGGGCTACAGCCCCAGGAGATCGAAGGGGCAGTGGTGGAGAACCAGCGTTGGGCGTGTGCCGGCAGTGGCACTGGAGGAGCCATCACCTATCCAGCGGGAGGGGCTTTCCCCTTAGTGTGTCCTCCTCCCCTCCCTCCCCCCCTTCCGTGGTGCATGTCCCAAGTGGCGCAGGCAGCCTACGACGTCAAGCCACACCAGTTAATGCCAGTCTAGTGCATGCAGAGGCCTAGTCTCCACCAGGGGCTGCTGGTGCACCAGACACCACGGGACGCTCTCCCCTGGGATAGGAGAGCAGCTCAGCGGGCGCTCAATCCGATCCTGCCCCTGCCAACCCCCGGTACTTGAGCTCACTCCTGAACCCAGGTCGCCGGCATGGCGCAAGGTGTGGCGTTGAGCACCTCAACCCTCAGCGCCACCAGGCAGGTCCTAAGATAAAGTACAGTTACGTAAGAACTTACCGTAACAGTAAATCTTCGAGAGAGGCTCTTGCAGTAGGTAATTACATATAGGACTGACGTCGGCAGGCGGCAGGACCCCACGGAAACATTTCTAGCTAGCAGTCCCTAGCGGGGACAGCCCCCATGTCAGGTGACCGGCGTCAGACAACGTCGGTATAAAGGGGCGGTCCCAGATGCCCACCTTCCAGTTCTTTCCTGCCACAGGCCCGGAAGGCCCAGACGAGAGAGAAGCAGATATTTCCCTCAATGGAAAAGGAGCTGAAAAAGCCTAGGGGGATGGAGGGCGGGAAGGTATTACCTACTACAAGAGCCTCTCTCGAGGATCTACTGTTACGTGATAAGTTCTTACGTAACTGTACTATCTTACTTCGAGAGGGCTCTTGCAGTAGGTAATTACATATAGGACAGAATCCCAAGCAGTCTGGAACAAATGAAAAGGCACAGGGAGGAGGAACTACTCCAAGAAGTAGCAAACAACCTTGCAAACCTCAAGATAGGAGGCCTTGCAAGACAGCTAACCCGAAGCCTGATCTACAGCGAGAGGCAATGTCCAAACTGTAATGTTTAGTAAATGTATGGACGGAAGTCCAAGTGGCAGCAGCACAGATGTCTGCCGCAGACACATTCTTGAAACAAGCCGCAGAGGCTGCTACTCCACGAGTGGAGTGACCTCTGACTTGACCCGGTAGGGTCTTGTTGTACTTGTCATAACAGAAAGTGATGCAATGAGCCAACCACTTTGATAGGCATTGCTTGAAGACAGCATTGCCTTCCCTTTTGTGAGCAAAAGAGATGAACAACTGATCAGTCTTTCTGAGATCCTTCGTCCTATCAGTGTAGTATCTCAGAATCCTGTGGACATCCACGGTATGGAGCAAGTATTCTCCTTGGTTGGAGTACTGCATGAAAAAGACAGGTAATTCAATAGACTGATTTAAGGTAGACTCCCGCTACCACTTTTGGGAGAAACTTAGGATTCGTGCGAAGAGCTACTCTTTATTTGTGAAAGATCAGATAAGGGATTTTACACATAAGGGCCTGAAGCTCGGAAATTCTGCGAGCAGAAGTAATGGCCACCAAGAAGAGCATCTTCCACGATAAGAACTTCAAGTCTGTGGAAGCCGCAGGCTCAAAAGGAGGAAGGGTAAGTTTCTCGAGAACAAAGTTCAAGTCCCAGGGGGGAGCCGGAGTCTGAACAGGGGGGTCTGAGATGAAGGACCCCTCTGAGAAAAGTCTTGGATACCTCCAGTTGGGCAAATGCCTTATCAGCGAAAGGGACATGGTAGGCTGAAATAGCCACCATATGGACTTTCAAAGAGGAGTGACTGAGACCCAAGTCGAAAAGATGGTGCAGGTAATCAAGCAGAACAGCTACAAGACAGGAGAAGTGCTCCACGTTCCTGGATACAGCCCAAATGGAAAATCTTTTCCATTTCATGGCGTAGGTGGACCTAGTGGAGGGTTTTCTAGCCTCCACCAGAATCTCAGCCACCTTAGGAGAGACGCCAAAGCGAGACTGGGCTAGGTCTGCAGGAGCCATGCATGAAGTTGAAGAGACTTGAGTCCCGGATGGATCCCCTGATCCTGGGTCAGCAATCCTCGAGATAAAGGAAGAGGAAGAGGAGGAACCTCCGAGTATTGTTGTAGAAGACAGAACCAGATTTGCGTGGGCCAGAAAGGAGCGATCAGAATCATTCTCGCTCCTTCCAATGCCAGTTTCTGCAACACAAGGGACCAGAGGAATTGGGGAAAAGCATAGATGAATCTGTCCTTCCACTTAGAGACAGAGCGCCGCTCCAGAAAGTGCCTCGCTCTGGAGCGAGCGAGCAAAAGGTTGGAAGCTTTGCATTTTGGGAGGAGGCGAACAGGTCTATCTGTGGAGTCCCCAAATCTGGAAGATGCTTTTTAGAACTTTTGGTCCAGTTCCCACTACGTGGCAGAGTCAAGAACGACTTAGCTTGTCTGCCAGGACAGTTCGACCTCGGAACATGGATCGCTGTGAGGTGAAGGTTGTGAAGAGTTGCCCATTTCCAAACCCCCATTGCTTCCTGCATAGTGGGTAGGACCGAGTCCCTCCCTGCTTGTTGATGTACCACACCATGCACATGTTGTCTGTTTGGACGGCTAGGTGACTGGGAAGGATGTATTGGTGAAGGGCCTGGAGAGCATACAGCACTGCTCGAAGCTCGAGCACAATGATGTGGAGAAGTAACTCCAATTTTGACCATAAGCCTTGGGTTCAGTGAGGACCCAGATGGGCTCCCCAACCTTCGCCTGAAGCGTCCATGGTCAGAGTCTGAGCGGGGGAGGATGAAAAAAGGGGACACCCCCGGAATAGGTTCTCTCGAACCACCCACCATTGCAAGTCTCTTATCATCGGCAAGGAGATCAGTATCAGATGATCTAGGTCATCTACCAGTTGATCCCACTGAGAGCGGAGAGTCCACTGAGAGATCTTCATGTGGAGGCGCGCGTGCGGAACCGTCGGGATGGCAGCCGCATGTTCCCCAGGAGAGGGAGCACCGACTCGCTGGAACCCTCCCTATGCCCGATAGAAGGGAAATCTGGGACTGAGGAGGCCCCCTGTCCGGAGGCAGGAAGGCCCTGCACATTGTCGTATCGAGGATTGCCCCGATGAACTGGAGTCTCTGGGAAGGATCCAGGTGAGACTTGGAATGGTTGATGGTGATACCCAGGCCAGTGAAAACCTGCTGAGTGAGGGAGAGAAAATGCAGGAGTTCCTCCCTGGACGGGGCCGCCAGGAGCCAGTCGTCCAGGTAGGGAAAAACCTGAACTCCCAAAGTACGCAGGTGGGCCACTACCACCGCCAGGCATTTGGTAAAGACTCGGGGAGCAGAGGAAAGACCAAAAGGGAGTGCCCAGAATTGGTAGTGGTCCCCCTGGAACACAAACCTGAGGTACTTTCGGTGCGAAGGGCGAATGGGGATGTGCAGGCACGCATCCTGCATATCCAGTGCACAAAGCCATTGGCCTGGCTGAAGCAGGGGCAAGAGGGTTTGAAGGGAGAGCATTCTGAACCTCTTGTATTCCACATATAGGTTCAGGGAGCTGAGATTGAGAATGGGTCTGAGATCTCCCATCTTCTTTGGTACAAGGAAGAAATGGGAATAGTAACCCATCCCGTGAAGGTGAGGGGGGACGGGCTCTATGGCCTGCTTCGCGAGGAGAGTAGAAATTTCTTCCTTGACCAAAGGAAGATGGTCCCTTGAGTAAGAGGAGTTCAGAGGGGGGTGACGTGGAGGTTTCTGCAGAAACTCTATGGAGTGCCCCTCTGCTATGATCTGAAGCACCCATGAATCCGATGTTATCCTCTCCCAACCCAGAAGGTGGAGGAAGAATCTCCCTCCTAACGGTTCCTCCGGGGCATCCGGAGGCGGTGGGAGAGGGAAGGAGTCAGGTGGTGTGAGGCAGCACCGCAGCTGGGGCACTCGCTAATTTTTTGGGCGGCGGGGGCCTGGCAGCTGTGGGGGCCTGACGTTTGGTGGCCTGCCTTCCCTGAGGTTTCGCTTGAGGCTGGCTGCATCTGCGAAAGGGACGGCACTGCAGGGGATGGGGACGGTACATTGAATCAACAGATTTAAGGGCCGTCCCCTTCTCCTGCAAGTCAGTGATGATGTCCTTGACATCACCACCGAAAAGCACAGACCCTCTGAAAGGTGCTTCTTGGATTGCTGACTGCACCTCCGGGACAAGACCTGACACACGGAGCCATGTGTGATGCCGAAGACTTACGGCGAACGCAGAGCTCTGTCCTGTGGTGTCCACTGCATCATAGGTCATCCTCAGAATGTGACGACTGGCCTAATGAGCAGAACGGAACAGGTCGGCTAACTCCTGCTTGATTTGGGAGTCAGGCAAGGAGTCAATCTTGGATTCCGCCTAGGTAAGGACAGCCTTCTGGTAATCCCCCATATGTGCTACATAATTTAGGGCCCTAATGCCCAATGTGGAAGAAGCATAAATCTTCCTTCCATACTGAACCAGAAGGCGAGATTCCTAATCCAGGGGAGACGAGCTCAAATGGTTCGGGTGTGCTGACCGGCCGTGAGCAGCGCTAATCACAACCGAGTCTGCATGGGGGTGAGAGTCTAAAAGTCTACACCCTCTGGAGCCTGGTATAGCCTGTTGGACTTCCGAGGAAGTGGGGCTAAAGCCGACGGTTGTTTCCAAATGGTGGAAACAAGGTGGGCATGAGGCTCGATCCAGGGTGGCACTAGAGTAGGGGCCTTAAGGGGAAAGTCCAGATGTTCGGTGAGTTTAACCCACTGATGATCTGGCTGTAAGGAACACCATTGATGGACTTCCTGGATCTTCCTGAGCAACTCCGTGAAGGAAGAATCCTCTGGAGGAGACTTCGGAGGAGTCCTCAGCCGGGGCTTGGACGGAGAGCGAGGCTCGTTGTCTTTCTCGGAACAACCATCGGAGGAATCCGAGAGAGAAGAAGAAGAAGAGGAATTTGAAGCAGAGTAAGACTCCCTAGCTCATCTAGGGGGAGGAACGGGTTCCTTAGGGGGGATCCCTGGATGCGTGTACTGCCCCTCTCTGGATCCCGAGGGCAGAGCCCGGGAATCCGGAGGTGGAGAGGGAGTGTGCCGTCTGGGGCGTACGGGAGCCGGAGGTGGCACCATCGCCATAAGATGGCTCTCGACTTCCTTGGTGAGCTGAGCCTTGGCCTCAGCCCACCAGGAGGCCAGAGTCTCCTGGAGATCCACCGGCGGCCTAGGGGGCCATGGAGGAGGAGGAGGGGAATAGTTGTATGGATGAAATCCATAAGGAGAGTATCCGTAACCCGGCTGCGGGAATACCGGAGCTGGGTATTGTGGTGTCGGGTACTGCGGCATCGGTGGAGTCGGCACCGGGTACTGCGGCGCAGGATACTGTGGACCTGGGTAAACTGGTGTTGGATAAGACGGCAGATACCCAGGTACCGGAGGAGCTGCTGGAGCAGCCGGCCCAGTAGGAAACTCCACGGGTGGATCAACTGTGATAGGCCCGTGGGGTGGAGGGCCCTATGGGAGAGGAATATCCTCCACTGGGGTCAGAGGGGCCGGCGTCGGAACCAGCGTTGGCAGGGCCAGTGTCGGGGCCAGCGTTGGTGGAGCCGGCGTCGGGGCCAGCATCAGAGCCGGCGTCAGATCCGGCTCTGTAAGAAGGGGATCCGACGGCGGGGCAGTATCCCGAGCCTCGCCTGGGGATGGAGGGGAAAAGTCCCCGGGGTCAGGCAGGGGGGGACTCGGGCTCCCTGGATGGCAGTGAAAGCTGCGGGGAACCTGGGACGACAGATGGAGCAGGGTCTGCCGTAGGCTCCGAGGCCCGGCGCATGTCAGAGGAGCCGACGTCCGGCTTATGGGAGGTGCCCGCACCAGTAGGCCACAAGCCTGTGGCGGTACTGGGGGCAGAAGCCTCCTTTTGCCCAGAGGCACCTGGTGGGCTTGAATGCGAACCCGACGGGTGGGCCGATGCCTCCTCCAAAGCCTTGGAGGCTGCCGTCGGGTGATCCTCCGGAGGGGACGTTACCTTGGCCACGGCTCCGGCCGGAGTCACAGAGGAGGAGGCCTTCTCCCAGTGCCTTTCTTTGCTCTGCTTCTTGTGTCCTTCAGGGGAGGTCGACGCCTGCCGAAGCTTCTTCAACTCCTTCTCCATTGCAGACATCTTCTTTTTGAGGAGATGGGCTTCTAGAGACTGCTGGCGTCGTCTGCGGGTGGCCGCATTGAAATGAAGGCAGTCAAGGGCACTTGTCGACCGCGTGGTCGGGGCCTGAACAGAAAATGCAGAGGGAGTGACCGTCCTTGTGAGGCAGTTGGGCACCGCACGAGTTGCACTTAGTTTTTGAAGGGGACGACATATACCGACATTCACCTGACGAAGAAAAAACAAAATACTGATACTTTTTGGAAAAACCGACAAAGCAACAGGACTGAGCTTTATGAACTTCACCACGAGGCACTGCACGAGCTGACGGCAGGAAAGAACTGGGAGGCAGGCGTCCGGGACCGCCCCTTTATACCGACGTCATCTAACGCCAGTCACCTGACATGGGGGTGGTCCCCGCCAGGGACTGCTAGCTAGAAATTTTTCCGTGGAGTCCTGCCGCCTGCCGACATCAGTCCTATATGTAATTACCTACTGCAAGAGCCCTCTCAAAGTAAGATCAACGGTATCAGAAATTTATTGTGAACAACATGTTTGTATCAATCCAACCAAGCCGACTGACATATATGAGCCAAGGCACTTCGAAGTGGGTACCTCTTCCTCAGGAGTGCTCACTCTTTTTGTTGTGTGCCCCAGGGAGGATGCTCTGCTGCCCTGGGGGGGCATGCATGACCCCACTGCTATACTGCCACCTGGTGGAAGTACAGGTGAAAGTCCTCTGCAGGAGGGATAGATGTCTGCCAGGCTCTGGGGTGGCACACTTTAGCGTGCTCTCACCTGGATCCCCTTGTATGTGAATGTCTGCAAGGGGGGGAGGGGCCAGAAAAACAGAAATATACCCAGAGCATAGTGGGATGATATTAGCATGCTCAGGTCCCTATCCTCACGACTGGCTGCCTCCAACTTGGGAGGTCCTTAGACAAGGGAGACCACTACTTTGCCAGCATTTTCCATGCCCAACAAGCCCTGCCCAGTGGCATGCTGGCATATTTCAAGAGGGTACATGCCAGAGAACTGAGGGTACAGGGCTTAGTGATTGCCACTGGAAGGGGGCCGCTCCAGGAGACCAGGGGGCATAAACAAATAAAAAAAATCTTCATTTGGTCACTTTAAATTTTTTTCTTATAACATTTTATAAAATCTTTTTATAATGAGCTGGGAATATAGAATTAATTGGTGACCAATGGGAACTGAATTTATAAGTGGCTAATGACCAAAATGACATCATCGGAATATTATGGAACGGGTAGGTAATGGTAGGGGCAGCAGTGAGAAAGGACAGGGGTTAACACTATGGTAAGTCAAAACAATATTATTTTCATGACGTCAGTTTGTAATACTACAACATAATTACAATGTAATCTAAACAGCATATATTTTGTTTCCAATAAAATCGGAGGGTTAGACTAAATGCACACTGAAAACACTAATATAATTAAAAATCATATTAAATGAAAAACTAAGCATAGTTTCATTATTCTTATTTTTTTTCTTGACAGTTAATTTCTGAGAAAAAGCTATGGTTGAAATGTCAACTCTGGGGGTGGGGGGCAGAGTTAGCAGCTGAACTTAGCAGATGTGCACCATTTGAGCTCCTGAGCTGCACTAATTTTAGCTTTTTCTGGTGGCTTTTTCTTACAGTTTATATGACAAAACAGAAGAGAAAACGTTAATATACTATCAGGAGAAGTCTGGAGTGGGAGACTTGGTTCTGTGATATAAAAACCTAACCAACGCTGAAGAGCACCGCTGTGTGAGGATGCGTTTTTCCACTGCTCTCACCTCCAAGAATAAAATCTTCATTAATCCACAACATTTATAAATAGGATCTGCAAAATTTACATTGATTTTGAATTGAGACTGAAGATGGAAGAATATCTGTTACAGAATTCCGGCATAGCACCGCATTTCTCAATGAAAAACGTCAAAAAGTAGGCAACTGCGTCATCGGCTGATCCTGCTGGCCCAATTTCCCTGTCTGCAGCGAAGATGTCTGTCTTGGGCAGGGTAGTGACTGAACAAGTGCTGGCCACTCTGATACCGAGATGGGAACAACTGGAAAAACGAACGGACAGCTGCTTGCAAGGAACTGTGGAGCAGACGTCTGCACAGGCTGCTAGACTAACGAAGGCAGAGGAACTTATCTCGGGCCTTGAGGACATGACAAACTCACTACCGGGAAGAATGGCTGCTCTCGAAAATGAACTGGGGGAATATGAAGAAATGTTTGACTACCAGGAATATTATCATAGGCGCCTCAACCTCACACTGTGGGGTCTACCAGAAGGCAAGGAGGGGGCCAACATCTTGAGCTTTTGCGCCAAAATATTTCCAAAGCTGCTGGGCCTGCAACCTAAAGGAGGGTGTTATAAGTTGGAAAGGGTGCACCAGGCAGTGATGCCCAAGCCCACCAATGGTCAACCGCCCTGTCAAATAATCATATGATTTCACAATTTTCAGGACTGACAGGAGGTTTTGAAGGCTTCTCACAAGACGACAGAGGTGAATTTTGTAGGTGTCAGGCTTTTTGTCTCTCAAGATTATTCGGCACACCTCTTCATAAAATGCAGGGCCTTCGACCCAGTTATGGCTCAGCTTAGAGAAATGCAGGTTGAATGTTTTATGTTATGCCCTGCATTGTTAAAAGTTAAACATGAAGGGGCCACTTTCATATTTTGGAAAGTAGAAAAAGCTGTCACGTTCATGAAGGAGCTGAAGACTAAGACTGAGTGAAATGCCATGACTATCCCTTCTGGAACTTTTGGGCCATGTGGCCTTTGAGAAGCCTTTACTTTCAACTGGTTGTTTGGTTGGCGTATGGACATATTGGGGGGCAACCCACTCTAGGGCTGGCTCTGGATACTCTCTGCTTCCCTGGGTAGAGGGGGCAGTGAACGGTAAATTTTTACAAATAATGTACTTTGTGCTGGTACAAGACACTATTCTGCATTTCAGAAAAGATTGTCTGGGTGGATCATTTTTTGAAGGGGGAGCTGCTATTGAGGCCCAGACATTGCTATCCCAAAGTGATATATTCCCTTAAATTGGAACCTTGGCAGGAAATACTGTTCCACTCAACTAGATTGAGGACTCTGGCTCATCAGTTAAGCTGGGCGGCAGGCGCAGGTAGGGGTGTTGTGCGTGGTTAATTGGTATAGCGCTGCCTCTGCCTGTGCCCCCTGGCCTGGATCTAAGCTTCATTATCTCTACGGTATATTAACATCCTGGGCCAAGTATGTGAGAAATGCCTGCTGGGTAGAGGCCTGGTACTTTAAAGCACTGGAAAAGAGTTCTATAGACTGCCTGGAAGGACTTTGAGCTGGGACTGGAGAATTTTCTTGGGGGCTGGTATGTACTGGGGACAGGGGCGTCCCAGTGTTGGGGGAAGGCTTCCTAGGTCTGCACACAAGCTGCACCCTGTGCCAGGGTGCTGCTCCTCTGTGTGCGTGGGGGGGGGGGGTTAAGCCTGGGTGTGGGTATTTATCATAATCTACAATACGATTAAAGATGTGGGAGTGCTCTGGCTCTCAGAAGCTACTGTTGGCTAGCTGGCCCGATGGCGCTGAGGGTTGAGGCACTGGACGCCACACCGGCGACCCGGGTTTGGGAATGAGCCCAGGCCACCAGAGGTTGGCAGGGGAGAGAGAGAGAAGTGAGCATCCGAAGGACTGCTCTCCTCTCTCAGGGAGGGAGAGATTGCTGTCCCACTCGTCAGTCTCCCTCTGATGGTGGCTGCAGGAGATGCGAGCTGGGAAGCACGTTGCCAATGTATGCCGTCAGTGGGGAGGGACGGAGGAAAAAGGAGCTTGCAGGCTCCATGATGCCTCTCCTGTGCCTGTCCCGGCTCCCTGGATATCTGGATTTCACCCGGGGTGGGGAAAGTCAGCACCCCTTCGCCTCTGCCCTGTCACGGGAGGAAACCCTTGGGGGATTGCAAGGGAAGTTGGGCCGGGAATGGAGAGCCGGAGACTGAGTTACTCTGAGGGAGGGACTGGAGCCACCAGGCAGGCTCCCAAGGAGCATAAAGAAATAATAGAAAAAAAAAGTTACTGTTGCCTGAATCTGTTCATTATTCGAGGTTTCCAGTGTTATTTCATATATTTTTGCATTGGCTGTTCATTGTTCTTTGGGTTCTGGCTGGGGGAGTGGACTCTGCGAAGGGGGTTGGGTAAAACCCTGAGATATAGTGCAATGTTAATGTATGGGCTTACAAGGGTGAGGGCTTGTGAAGAGGCCTATTGGTAAAAGATATTTTCCCAGACTCACATACTTGCACAGAGGGTTATCTTCCCCTATTTTGTGTAGATAACGCCAGGCTCACCAAACATCTATTTGCTGTGGTTCTAGGACAGCGAACCTTTTCTTAAATAGGAATATTCTTGGAGGGGGGTCGGGGGTGCTCATTCACATTTGGAGGGTTCTTGGCCATTCTCTGCAACAGGGTGGACACTCTGGGAGAGGTGGAAAAAATTAGGAGGGACCTAGGTAAACTGGAGGTATGACCCAGAGTGTGGCAGATGAGAATTAATGCAAAGAAGTGCAAAATCATGTCTTCGGGCACAAGAACCCAGGGGAGGATTACATGATGGGGGAGGGAAAGAGAAACTGATGGTCACCAAACAGGAAAGGGATTTGGGAGTAATCATATCTGATGACCTAAAGGTGGTCAAACAATGTGCCAAGGCTGTGGGGACAGCCAGAGGGATGCTGGGGTGCACAGGGAGAGGTATCACCAGCAGAAGGAAGGAGGTGGTAATGCCACTGTACAGATCATTGGTGAGGCCTCATTTGGAATACAGACTCCAGTTCTGGAAGCCGCATCTCAATAAGGACATAGACAGGGTGGAGGCGATTCAAAGAAGGGCAACAAAGATGGTGCAGGGCCTGCACCAAAAGTCATATGAAGAAAGACTGAGAGACCTCTGTATGTAATTGTAAATGGAGTCCACTCTGAAGAAAGAGCGGTTACTAGTGGGGTACCACAGGGTTCATTACTGGGTCCAGTCCTTTTTAATGTCTTCATAATTGACATTGCAGAGGGACTGGAAGGAAAAGTATGCCTCTTTGCAGATGACACAAAGATCTGCAACAGGGTTGATACACAAGGAGGCATGGAAAGGATAAGAAGGGACTTGGCAAGGTTGGAGGAATGGTCAGAAGTATGGCAGCTAGGACATAATGCAAAGAAGTGCAAAATAATGCACCTGGGAAACAAGAATCCAGGAAGAATACACAATGGGGGTAGTAACAACAACAAAACGAAAGGGACCTGGGGGTAATCATATCAGATGACCTTAAGGTTAGCAAGCAATGTGAGAAGGCAGGGGCTGGGGGTATACTGGGATGCATAGGGAGAGGCATCAGCAGCAGAAAACAGGAAGTTGTTATCCCTCTGTACAGACAGTTGGTGAGACCCCATCTGGAGTACTGTGTCCAGTTCTGGCGACCCCATCTCCGCAAGGACATAGACAGGATAGAGGCAATCCAGAGGAGGGCAACTAAAATGGTGCAGGGTCTGCAAGAGAAGCTGTATGAGGAAAGACTAAAGGAGCTTAATATGTATACCCTTGAGGAAAGAAGGGAGAGGGGAGACATGATAGAAACTTTTAAGTACCTCAGTGAGTCATTTTCTGCCCAACAATAGTGCTTTTTCAAGGTGTGCCTTGAAAAAGTGCTATTGTTGGGTACAAAACAATCGTTGGTGGCAATAGTGGTACCTCTGTTGAAAATTTGTTATTAATAAAAGCGTTATCTTGTCCAAGTACTGAAAGTGATCGTCCCTTTCTGGAGAAGCCCGGCTTCTTGGATTGATCCCTGATTCTGACCCTGTTGAACTTTCTATGCCTGTTCTATCATGAGGTCTTCCTCAGCCTCAGCAGCAGACACCAATAGCTGCTTTCTCTTCTACTGGACCTACTAAAGAGGTCCAAAGGGTTGATCAGGCATCTGGATCTGCAGCCCCTGTACCTGTCTGTCTGGTTCCTGAGTGGCTAGAGTTGTAGGTCCTTAGACTTTCTGAAATGTTCTCTGGGTACTGGAGGCATCTCAAATTAGGTTGTCTGACGACACACTTTTGCAAGTGCAGCAGGTTCTTATGTTGGTGCAAGAAATGTGAATTACTGCCACTTTCCTGCTCCATTTCACACATACTTGACAACGTCTGGTCCCTGTCTCAGGCAGGGTTGTGAGCCACATCCTTTAGGGTGAATCTGGCTACCATTTTGGTGTACCCTACCAAGGCAGGAGTGCAAATGGTGGCCCAGGACAAAGAGGTGAGTCATTTCTTGAAAGGACTTAATCACCTGTCCCCTCTGGTGCAGGAACTGCCTCCACCATGGGACTTAATGCTGGTGCTGTCACAGATGTGTAGTAAACCACTCAAGCCTATGGACAAATGTGATCTCTCACATCTGTCATGGAAATCCATGTTTTTGGTCACCATCACCACAGTAGGATGGATGAGCTCCAAGTGCTATCTGTGGAGTCACCGTATCTGGCTTTATGCACGGGCAAACTTGTTCTATCCCCATGTGTGAAATTCCTGCCAAACGTAGACTCTGAGTTTGACCTTAATTAGGCACTCATTCTACCAACCTTGTTTCCAAAGCCTTCCAGTTTGGAAGCTGAGTGAATGCTCCATTTGCTAGATGTTTGCTGGGCCCTGCTCGTCTACTGGGAGTGTTACAAGCGTATAGTGGAATTTCTTGTGGTGAAGCTTGCCACCTTATTGTCACATACGCCGCAGCTGCTCAAGCGGACATGCAGCCAAATGGATGACTTCCCGACAGATAACCTCCAGCATCGTTCTATATTACAGACCGACTGGGAAAGAGGAACCTGTGAAGGCTCACTCCACTAGACATACTGCTGCCTCTGTTGCTGCTGCCAGCTATGTTCCCATTTCTGAAATATGTAGTGCTGCTGCAGTACCTGTTCGGATGTACGCACCAGCATATCCCATTACAGCATAGACTAGATAAGTAGGCACAATACTGTTTTTGGGTCCCAATCCTCTAGTCTATTTTTGCCTAATTTGGGGTGTGCGGACTGTGCACCTCTTCCTCATGAGGACTGCTAGGAGTCTGCCTAAGTGTGGCTCATGAACTGACTCTAGGTCCTTAGAATTAGAGGTGACTTATTTTTAACCATATTTATACTATAACTAATCGGTTCACTTCCACATGACCCACCCAACCTTCTCTGAGAAGGCTTGCTTCAGATTCCTGTTCCACGTGCAGATGTGACTGCAGAGGGGTTGAAGTCAGAGGACTGCTTGATCAGTAGAAGATGGCCTAAGTGTAAATATGAACTAAATACTAGTAGAACTATGGTTACAAATAAGTGACCTCTCTCCACATATATGTAATCCCCTCCTTAAACGGAGTCTACTTTTGCCTCTCTCTGGAGCAGTGCTGCCACCTTCCCCAGCACCGCTCCTTCACCCCAGATCTAGTCCAGACTGCAGCTGCAGGACCCAGTGCTGAACTGGGCGCTGCCATTTGTTCTACTGGCTTGTTTAGCACCCTTTTCATTATGGCCGGCATGTCACTGCCTCTCTTAGCTTAACCAGCCCCTGGACCGCCTTCAGGGCTGGCAAGTCCAAAGCAAGGATGTTGCTCAGTGTTAAGCAGCTCTCAAAGCTGCACAAAGTGCAAAACTGCTTCTCCACTGGGAGCACAAACTTTCGGGACACTCAGCAGTGCTCCCCTGCCATCAATTCACCCTCCAGTCCCACAAGATGGCAGCAGGGACTGGGAGGTATTGATCCTGATGGCCAGAAGTCACACCAAGGGAGAGAAACATGTTAGAATGGACAATAAAGTGAAAGACTACAAAAGTGGCCATGTTTATAGTTTCCCTAGTCCCCAGACTGCTGAAAAGGGGGTCACAGGACACACAACCTGGCTGGGAATGTTAGGTGTTCCTGTGTTTAACTTTACAGAGCCAGCCAGCAACAGACTAGCTCAGCTCTGCAAAACAGCTAAATTAGTATGCCGTCCCTGTGAAACACGGATCAATTTGGAGCTCTAGCTCAGCTCTACAAAACAGATAAGCTGCAAGCTGGCTCAGGACTTGTATGCATGATTTCCCCCAGGAACTGACATTCACTGAGAGCCAGGGGTTTAGCATAATGAATAAAGCATGAGATGCTGGTCACTGGTATTTGATCCCTGGATTTGTGCACAAGGGATAGACATGTGCAATACAGCAGATTTGTCTGGGAGGCACAAGGCGAAAGACCTGTGAGAAAAGTCAGCAGTCAGCCAGAATGTTGGAAGAAAACTGTTGAAAGAATCTTTGCAAAAAGATTTCTGTTTCCTCCAGGAACAACACCAAAGATCCTGCCATGGGCTTTGTGAGCTATCAGGACTTGTTCTGACAGAGGTCTAAGTCACCTGAGGCACTCAGTAACTGCCTGCTCCTTGGGGGTGGGTGAAGGCAAGTTCCTTGTGGAGTGAAGAAGACATCAGAGACCAACATGGCCCTCACCCCTTGCCACCCAATAGCGCATTGGGTCCACCGCACCTGTATCATTGCCTCCATCTGCAACTCAGAGTGAGGCATCCCAACACAGTCAACCTGCAGATTCTGCTAAGGTCATGAGTATTGAGTCAATGCCCCTCCAGTTCTTCTCCTAGTCAGAAGCAGATAAGAGTAAGTGCTAGGCATTTCTGCATTATTATTCAAAGCCCATTTATAGAACTGCAACAGCCAGGAGCAACTAGCATTTGTGTTGAATAATTTGTCTGGAATCCCCAACCACTAGCCTTCAATAGGTGCCAGACCATGGTCCAACATCAGGCCTGCAACTGCCCACTGTGTGCACAAAATTAACGAACTGCACTGGGAGCTCCCAAGGGACTTTGGGGTAATGATGCACTAGTAGGGGGAACTGTGAATACTGTGTGGGTACTCACCAGAGGGTGGTGGGATTCGGGGACTGATCTCAGAACTGTTTCACTGCATTTAATCCATTCTTCCCCCATCCAGAGCCTGTTCCTGTCCCCTAATAAATATCTCTTGTGCTTAAATTGCAATTTATTGTTTTGAATCTTGTTCTGTGTGCATGCATAGCGTATCATTTTGGAGTTATGTATTATCATAAACGTTCCCTGTCATGAGGGTAGGGGCTGCATTGACTTCATATGGGGCACTACCCTAGCAGCCATCTGTCAAAAGGATCTCCATAGGTGGAGGCACCGCACCACATTTTCATTACTTCCAGTACCAACCAAGTCCAGGTGCCATTCTCTCGAAGGCCTTATAGACTGTGCCCAGGTATTATCCAACAGGCGTTGTTTCACACGTGTGTATGTAAATATATATATATATATATATATATATATTATGGTAGCACAGTAGTGCTACCATAGTTAGGGTTGAGGAGCCATTTACATTACATGTTAAACCCAAAATTTTGCACCTTCATAACTTTGCAACTGTTCAACAAATTTGCCTGAAATTTGGAATACAGAATCAAGACCCACACGCCTTGGGATCTGCCAAGTTTTGTACCGGTCAGATATATGGCTGCCAAGTTATTAAGCGTGATCTGCGCATGCGTTTACGCTTTTTTTGGAATTCTACGGTTGCGCCTACAGGTCACACAGTTTGAGCAACTGGTCCGAAATCTTCAGGGAACATGCAGATGTCCCTGATGTGCCTTTCAAAGATTTCGTGAAAAAATATTAAATGGTTCAAAAGTTATTTAAAAAACAATTTCCCATTATATGTCAATGGGAAAAGTTAAAAAGTTCAACACTTTCGCAAATGCACATTTTACTGTCGCAAATGGCCCTTTTACTGTCGCAAATCCGCCATTTTGTTTTCAGTTAGTGATCAGAAAAATGCTTAGCATTTAAAATTGAGACCCTCTAGCAACCTAATTCTTTTTGTATTCACCTAGTCGGGCCCTGAGGATGCTAGCCATGTCTTTATTTTGGGGTAAAACACCCCAGAAATATGATTTTTAGATTTCTGGAAAAAGTACGTTCGCAAAGTAGTGTCGCACTTGTGACAGTGTCGCAAATTTTTGAGAAAGCTTTCACAAATCACAACACTGCTTTGCAACACTATGCTCAAAATAACAGTAATTCTTTGGCAGCCCACTGCAAAAGAACAGTTTGGAGTTTTGGACTGAAATTTATAGGGAATGCAGCTGGCATCTCACAGATGTGCCATTCAGTGTTTTGCTGAAAAATATTACATGGCGGCAAAGTTACAATACTCCAAAGTTGACACTTTTTCCCATAGGATAACATTACGGCGTACGACGCATTGCAGCAATCATTTGGCGCCCTGCTACAAAATAACGGTTTGGTCTTTTCAGCTAAAATTTGCAGGTAATACAGCCAACATCCCACAGATGTGCCCTTCAGTGGTTTGGTGAAAAAATATTACAGGGAGGCAAAGTTATGGCAGTCTGAACTTCTGTTATTTTCCCATAGGATAACATTACGGCGTTCGACGCAGCTTTCAGGGCCCATATCTCAAAAACGGTGCGAGATAGGGACTTTTTGTTGAAAAAATTCTTAACCCCCCTACCAGCAGCTAAGTACAAAACTAGCCAGCAAAGTGATAATACATACGACTTTTAAATTTTTTTTCTATGTCGTACGGTTCCTGAGATATAAGCAATTTACTATTCCAAGTCCTCATTTTTGTGTTCCAAGAGTCATTATTTTGCATACATTCTTTCTACTCACTGTCTTTCTCTAAACAGCTTTTGGGGAAAACCAGCCTGTGCGCTTACATTACTGTTACCATTACCGTTTCTGCTTGCGGTTCCGTATCTGTTTCACTTACCGTTCACGTTTACACCACCATGTGCGTTACCCTTTGCGTTTTCATTTGTGGTTGCATTTGCATTGTTTTTAACATTTCTGTCTACAGTACTGTTTCTCTTTCTGTTTGCTTTGCGTCACCATTCGCATTACGATTTGCGTTTGCGGGCACAATGTTACTATGTGACAAGACATCACGTGGTGGGAGCATGGGGCCCGGCCGCATTACATTCACTATTTCTCATTATCATTCTCAAAAAGAAGGAAAATTAGAGGCAAAAAACTCCGTTTAATGCATCAGTTAGGGTTGTCCCATAGCGACAAAAGCGAGGAAATTCGATGTTAGGGTTGAAACCCCCTTTGCACCCCTCCAGACCCCCCAACTGGAATCAGGGTGTGCATTGGGGTCATCAGTCCTGTCACCCCATTCTCCTATTCCTCAGCTTCTTTCCACATGTGATGGGGTGACAGTTAGGGCCGACGACCCCAATGCGCACCCCGATTCCAGCTGGGGGGGTGGGCTGGAGGGATGCAAAGGGGGTTTCAACCCTAACATCGAATTTCCTTGCTTTTGTCGCTGTGGAACAACCCTAACTGATGCATTAAACAGAGTTTTTTGCCTCTAATTTCCCTTCTTTTTGAGAATGATAATGAGAAATAGTGAATGTAATGCGGCGGCGGGAGCGTGGAGCCCGTAAACATTGTGCCCGCAAACGCAAATCGTAATGTGCATGGTGACGCAAAGCGAAATAGAAAGAGAAACAGTACTGTAGACAGAAATGTTAAAAACAACGCAAACACAACCGCAAATGAAAACGCAAAGGGTAACGCACATGGTGGTGTAAACGTGAACGGTAAGTGAAACGGGTAAGGAACCGCAAGCAGAAACGGTAATGGTAACAGTAATGTAAGCGCACAGGCTGGTTTTCTCCAAAAGCTGTATAGAGAAAGACAGTGAGTACAAAGAATGTATGCAAAATAATGACTCTTGGAATAGAAAAATGAGGACTTGGAATAGTAAATTGTTTATATCTCAGGAATCGTACGACGTAGAAAAAAATGTAAAAGTCATATGAATTATCACTTTCCAGGCTAGTTTTTTGCTTAACCCTATGAGGGGGCTAAGCATTTTTTTGACAAAAAGTCTATATCTCGCACCATTTCCGAGATACGGGCCCTGAAAGGTGTGGCGAATGCCGTAATGTTATCCTATGGGAAAAAAACAGAAGTTCAGAGTGCCATAACTTTGCCTCCCTGTAATATTTTTTCACCAAACCACTGAAAGGCACATCTGAGGGATGTTGGCTGTGTTCCCTGCAAATGTCAGCCCGAAAAGACCAAACCGTTATTTTGCAGCAGGGCGCCAAACGATTGCTGCAATGCATCGTACGCCGTAATGTTATCCTATGGGAAAAAGCATCAACTTTGGAGTACCGTAACTTTGCCGCCGTGTAATATTTTTTCAACAAAACAAGGAAAGTCACATCTGTGAGATGTCGGCTGTGTTCCCTCCAAATTTCAGCCCCAAACACCAAACTGTTCTTTTGCAGCGGGGTGCCAAAGAATTGCTGTCATTTTCCCACAGCCTAGAAAAGTACTGTCACAATTTGCGAAAGCTTTCGCAAAAATTTGCAACACTGTCGTTAGTGCGACACTACTTTGTGAAAGTACCTTTTCCAGAAATCTGAAAAACATATTTCCGGGGTGTTTTACCCCAAAATAAAGACATGGCTAGCATCCGCAGGGTCTGACTAGGTGAATACAAAAAGAATTAGGTTGCTAGAAGGTCCCAAATTTAAATGCCGAGCATTTTTCTGATCACCAACTGAAAACAAAATGGTGGATTTGCGACAGTAAAAGGGCCATCTGAGAAAGTAAAAACTGTATTTGCGACACTGTCGAACTTTTTGTTAACTTTTCCCATTGACTTATAATGGAAACTTGTTTTTTGAATAACTTTTGAACTGTTTAACATTTTTTCACGAAATCTTCGAAAGGCACATCAGGGACCCTGGCCGCACATTCCTTGAAGACTTTGGACCGGTCGCAAAACCGTGCGACCTGTAGGCACGACCGTAGAATTAAAAAAAAAAGCATAAACGCATGCACAGATCATGCTTAATAACTCCGCAGCTGTATATCCGACCGGTACGAAACATGTCAGATCCCAAGGCATATGAGTCTTGATTCTGTATTCCAAATTTCAGGCAAATTCATTGAATTTTTGCAAAGTTATGAAGGTGCAAAAGTATGGGTTTAACATGTAAATGGCTCCTCAACCCTAACTATGGTAGCACTACCGTGCTACCATAACATATATATATATATATATATATAAAATGTGTGTGTGTGTGTGTAACAGAGAATTCACTGCAGGGTGTGTGGTCAAGCTTTGCTATACGTATGCCTTGGTGCATCTACAAAGTTCATTGGGAACATGATTTATAATCATTTTAGAAAAACAGATATGGAAAGGGGAAATGGTTTAACCAGGAAAAGCACACAAAGCTGGAGCTTGTTTCCAGGTGCAACCTGGGGGCGCAAGGAAGTTAAGTGACTTGCTCAGGGTCACACAGTATGCAAGTGGGAGCTGACATGATTCAAACCCAGGTCTCGAGGTCTGCAGCTCAGTGCTCATAACCACTATGCTATACTGCCTTCTACCGGAAAGGGACAAACAAGTTAGACAATCTCCTTGGTTAGCATTGAAACTGCAAGGTCATTACCTAAAATATTATCTGACAAGCATAAAGACAGGAAACTGAGGTCTATACTAATTAGCTTTAGGATTGAGGCATTTATAAGCACACCTTGGTCAAGAGATATAACAGTGGGAAAAAATTTTAATGGAAAATATTGCTGCTGCAATATGGGTTTTTAAGAAGACCATGAGCATGTGTTGCTTACATGTAAATGACAAAACAAAGCTCATAATCACCGGTTGGGTCAGATACTATCTTCTGTTTTAGTCTCAGTTTCTGAAACAGATACTTTCTTACTGAAAATAGACGATGATGTGGTTTTACAAAAGCTCACAAATTTTTCATTGGCTTTCAAAAATATTCCTTTGAAGAAAACTTGACTGTTTGCACTGAACTAACTAGATATTCTTTGGAGTCTGGTACTGATATGTACAATTTATTTTTTTATTAATAACGTATTTGTTTCTTTTTTAATTATGTGTAATGGCCTGTGTTTTTATGAATGAACAATAAACTTAGAAATATATATATATATATATAATATATAATATATATGTGCAAGTGTGTGTGCATGTGCAGGTGTACATATATTGTGGCTGCCCACATGCCAGTGACCCAGGACGCTGGCATTCAAGCAGCCTGGTTGGGGACTGTCCGAGGCAGGGAGACCCTAGACAGTGGACCAGGGAGCTTTCTTCTCTTTTGGGGTGATGTTGCATGTGTAAAAGCCAGATGCTATGGGGTCACCAGATACTCCAGTCTGAGGACCAGGTGAACAGATATGTGAGGACAAAAAGCTGTACAAAAAAGGAAAAATGTGCATTCTGAAGGTATTCAATCCAATCCACCTTTATTTTTATAGCGCCTTTCAAAGCCAAGGCACTGCACAAACCATAAATACAATAAAATACCATAAAAACTGATTTACAGATATATAAAACCAAATCATTATCATCTGACTCTAATTCGGGAAGGTCAATAAAAACAAATATGTTTTCAACATTGTTTTAAAACTACTGATGGTCAGGCATTCTCTTAAGTGACAAGGTAGAGAGTTCCACAGGGTCGGTGCTGCGAATGAAAAAGCACTGGCACCAGATGTTTTAAGACAAACCCTGGGAATCTCTAGCAATCCCTCATCAGCAGATTGGAGAGGACGATTGGGGGGAGTAGGGAATCAGGAGGTCTTTAAGGTAGTCAGGTCCCTGTTTGTGTAGGGCTTTAAAGGTAAGCAAGCCTACCTTATAGGTAATGCACCACTGAACTGGCCGCCAGTGCAGTTCACACAGGACAGGTGTAATATGACTGGACCTAGAGGTAGCACTCAACAACCTGGTCACAGTGTTCTGCACCAGTTGCAAGTGGCGGATATCAACCCCTGACAGCCCTAGGTAGAGGGCATTGCAGTAGTCAAGACAAGTGGTAATGAAGGCGTGGACCAATGTTGGAAGGTCACCAGGGGGAGTCAGATGTTTCACTCGGGCAATATTCCTCAGATGGAAAAATGAGAATTCGACAACAGCCGACACCTGAGACTTCAGGGTCAAGCCATTATTGAAACTAACGCCCAGGTTTTGTACCTGTTCTGAGGTGATGAGCTGGGCAGCATCAAGCCAAAGGCCAGACATTTGCCCAGCATCAACACCCATCCCCAGACGACCTGGTTCCACTACTAACACCTCAGTTTTATCCGGATTCAGTCTCAGCCAACTGGAGCTCATCCAGTCTTTAATCTCGGAGAGGCAGCTGTTTAGAACAGAGACTGCATCAACTTATCTGGGTACAAAGGACATATACAGCTGAGTATCATCTGCATAGTAGTGAAAACTCAAGCTGTAACACCTGATGATTTCTCCCAAGGGCAGCATATACACTGCAAACAACATGGGTGCCAAAATGGAGCCCTGAGGCACCCCACAAGGCAGGGAGAGGGCATCAGAGGAATAAATTCCTGTGACCACTCTCTGAGACCTGCCTGTCAGGAAAGATTGAAACCATTTGAGGACTGTACCTGACAGTCCATAAAAAAGCGCAGGGTCTCCAAAAGCACCTCATGGTCCACAATCTCAACAACTGCTGAGAGATCAAGAAGGACCAAAATGGTACAAGCCTTTCGATCTCTCGCCATGAGGAGATAATTTAATATCCGAACAAGGGCAGTCTCCGTACTATGCCTTTTCTGAAAACCAGACTGGAGAGCCTCATAGACACCATGAGTTACTAAACGACTGTCCAGCTGCACCTCAACCACCTTCTCAATAACCTTCCCAACAAAGGGAAGGTTAGAGGCAGGTTGGTAGTTAGCTGGATTGTCGGGATTTAAGGAAGATTTTTTAAGGAGTGGTTGAATGACCGCCTCCTTTAAGGGGTCTGGAAAGGCTCCCCCCCTCCAAAGATCTCCAAACAATTTCACCTAGGTTCATGCAGATAACATCTACACACCCCACCAACAGGGAGGTAGGGCCCGGATCCAAACTGCAGCAGGTTGGGCGCAAAGTTTGGACAGTCTTCACGATGTCCATGAATTCTGGTCGGCCAAACTCCATCCAGACAGACTGGGCATTCATCACCTCCCGTTGACCACCTCATCCCCTCATGGAGAAGGCTTGGTCAATTCCAGACCTGATGCTGGCAACCTGATCTGCGAAGAACCAAGCTAGCTCATCACACTTAATTTGTGAAAAAAAATCTTCCAGACTGCAGACAGACTGGATTGCAGTCTGTCGACAGTGCGGATGAGTTGTGCCGGTCGGTTTTGCGCAGCAGAAATCTCCCTGGACAGGAACTCTGCCTTCTTATGGGTGATTTATGATTGATAGATATTATAATGTTCGATCAATCTAAGCCTGTCAGCATCAAGGCCAGATTTCCGCCAGACTCTCTCCAACCTTCGACCATCCCGCCTCAACTCCTTCAAGTATCCATCATACCAAGGAGACCTTGGGCGAACAGTGAGTGGTCAAACATGAACAGGAGCAATCAAGTCCAGGGCATCTCCCACTGCCCTATTATAAACCAGTACAAGGTCCCCTGGACTTGTGCTTTCACACAGCAATCCTGATAGATCCAGTACTGCTGAAAGACCATCTGGGGTAACTCCCCTCAAAGGGTGGTACCGGACCATCTCCACAGGGGAAGGTCCAATTAGGGGAGCCCTGAAACTGAACCCCATGGTGTGATGGTCAGACCAACTGACTGTTTCCACCACCAAATCACTGATCTCCATCCCCAGGAGGAACAGCAGATCCAGTGAGTGGCCTCCAATATGGGTAAAGGAGGTAACAACCTGTATAAGGCCCAGTGATGTTATTAACTGGAGGAGATTTTGACCAAATTGTGAGAGCTTGTCGTCAACCCAGGCATTGAAATTCCTCAGAATTATCCATCTGGGAAACTCCAATACCATGTCAACGATGAAGTCCGCAATCTCCCACAGGAATAAACCCCTATCACCTAGTGGACGGTAAATGAGGAGTATCCTGCAACCTATACCCTCACCCATCACACACTCAAAGGATCTGGTGGTCTCCACTGGAACATCCAAAAGGCCCAGTTCGGTCTTAAAAAAGATGGCTACACCCCCACCCCTATGATCTAACCTCGGGTGGTGAATCACCGAGAGCCCCGCTGGAACTGCAGAAGCCAAAACTGGGCCTGCATTTTCACCCAGCCAGGTCTCGGTGATGCATGCCAGGTCCACCATTTCAACAAGATAAGCTACAATGGCTCTCTTGTTCTTGATGGACCTAGCATTGCATAACACTGCCCGAGCTGGATGAGATGCTGAGGAAGACCTCAACTCCTGTCCAGCACTAACTTCTGGTCCCTTGGGTATGGGAACAAGACAGAGACTTCCCCTATCTTGACACCTTTTCACCCCAGGGTGGTGCCTGGTCCTCACCACCTCAATACGTCCCCCCCTTTCCCTTCCCCCACCAGGCTCAGCCCTGCCCCTCTTATGCCTCCTAACAATCCTGAGGGATCTACAACACTTATAAATTTCAGTTGTTAAAAAAGGGCAAACAAAGGGGCATAATTCTCTGAGCCTAGTGGGGGAATACTGTCTGACCATCCTCATACCTTCCGTACACATTATAGCATAAACTATCTACACACAGCAGAAATATTTACAGCAGACAAGTATAATACACTACAGATAAAACCCATACCACAACTTTCACTTGTGAAACTTAAAATCACTAAATATTACATATAATACATTTGTACCAAACAGCAACAACGCCTTGCAACAGTCAAACCAGATCGAGTTCATCGACAGTTATTATCCAGATGTAAAGTTTAAATTACATTAAAGATTTTGGAAAGAAATCAGAAGATGTTCACGGTGTGATCAGAGGAGCTCTCACCATCCCTGTTAAAAAGTCTGACCATATATTGCAGCCCTCTTACTGCCACATTTTAACTGTCTTTAATGTTTTGGACAAACAGAGGCTCTCTCACTGCCCCTTAGACAAGCAGTAATTATATACAACCAAATAGTGTACTTGTAGATTTTAATGGCTAAGTCCAACATCCATTTCTCCATGGATAATCCAAAGATCTTCAACCGAACTCAAACAGCCCACTTCCTGAGAATTCAGTCCAAGGGGAAATAGGATTGAATCTAGGCAACCACTCTTTAGCAGGCCTGAGCCAGACTCCCACACAGCAGGTACATAGTGTAAGCAATCCCCACAGTATAGCCACTGGATTTTACCCAACAAAGTCAGACAGCCCCCGGATAAGCCAGGTACAGTTCAAGAGAACCAACCCTCCAGTCAGCACTCTCCGAACCTCCCCTGCAGGAAACGGCTGCACCGCGCACCTCCCAGGACTGAACAGCCCGCCCAGTTTACATACTCGCCTTCTCAGATCCCTTGCAAGAACTGGCTCAGATGAAAGGACAGCTTAGATCACTTCAGGACAGCTGCAGCGTTTAATCCATAAAAGACACTCAAACTCAGATATTCCAGATCCATTAAATCCACTAATCGATCACATTCAGGCAAATTGTCCTCCAACCACCATTCAAGCATAAAATCACAGGGATTTTGCCAGACTAGTAGGGCCACAGCCTACGACCATTCATAGAAGTAGGACGGCCCCAGTAGTAAACGGCCAAACAAACGACACAATGCGAGAAACAGCGCAATTGCTGAATGATTACTGAACGACTAACAACTAACAAATTAACTAACAAAAACAATATTATATAAACTAAGACAAAAGCTAAAAATACTAATCAATCTGCTGTAGCATTGAGTGGCAGACCCAGCATGGCCGCCATCTTCTGAAGAGAGGGAGACTGCTATATTTCTCAAGTGCATCAAGCTGCATCATGGTAATGGGGTATGTAAGCATATTAACTAGATTAAGAAAATGCAACAAAACTTTAAAAAAATATTTAAATGTTAATACAGCTTCTTCTTTTTGCTTATGCCCCCTTCCCACCTCCAGTACCCAGCTCCTCTGGCGCTCCAAGGCACTACTTTACTAGGCTCTGCCTACCATGGACACCATTCTCCATGGAGCTGTAACTTACCTCCTCAAGTGGGTTGGGGGAGGAAGAAATATCCAGCCCTAACTCAAAGTCATAAGGAGGCACTTCAAGGAGGCAAGGTGAGACCCAGGTATGCCAGAATCCTTTGTTGCTGGCACTGGGGCCACTGTCTCTTTTCTTCCGACCTCCCCATAGGACATTGTAACTGGGACATCAAGGGGCTTGTGCATGCAATGCGTGGTAATGGCCTGACAGCAGCAACGTCCTAGCTCTCCCACTGGCCCTCCAACCACACTGGCACCTGCAGTTACCCAGATGGCAGCACTACAGTGGATAACTGGACCTCCCTCCCTGGAGAAGGAGAGCATCCTTTGAGATACTCAATCTTTCTCTCTGCCTGGCCAGCCCTCGATAACTCAGGTATTTCTCGAAGCTGGGCCACTGGCGTCACGAGCGGTGGCTCCTACCATTGCACTGATGGGCTGGCCAATACATTTACTTCCTAACTTATCTAATATATACCCCATCCTTTTAATTTATACAACTATATTTGTCATTTTTTTTTTTTTTACAAATATATTTAAAGAAGTAAAATGTATTGCCTGTGAAGATGCCAGCCCAGTGTTGTGCATTTGCCCCAAGATCTCAGCTCTTTGCATATCAATTCTGCCTGATTTCATTGCTGACTAAGAATATCCCTGGCTTTGTACTTGTACTTCTTCAAAGGTATGAAAAGCATTTGCTGTGGAAAACATAATCTGTAACTGCCCTCCACCCAAACGATTTCAAAACAGCTGGTGGTAGCATGAGACCTGTAAAGCATTCATTGTTAGCGCCATTTAACATTACCTTTGTTCTGATTATTCTCCACTGCCCCGTCCTGCTGCTTGCCTATAACGAGAGAGGAATGACAAACACAACACATAAAAACTGACAACACAATGACACCAACACAATGGCAGTATGCACAGTTGCGCAGTACAAACAACACAAACACACACAACATACATTGCTGGTGTGAGCCCCAGCACTGTAACAAGTGATGGGTGGACCTTTTCTGGTCCAGATATGAACTCAAAATGTTCCCAGTGTGACTTTCGTTTTTTAAACCTATTAACTTCTGTACAATTGCATATTGAGCAGCAGCATTTGTCAGTTACCATTAGGTTTTATTTTAGTAGTAACGTTTTTTCTGAGCCGGTGGCACTGAAGGTTGAGGCGCTGGATGCCACACCTCGCGCCATGCCAGCGACCTAGGTTTGGGAATGAGCCTGGGCCGCTGGGGGTCGGCAGGGGAAGAGAGGATTGAGCATCCAGAGGACTGCTCTCCTCTCTCCAGGGAAGGGGACTAGTTGTCCCACCCACTGACTGCCCTCTAGTGGTGGCTGGAGGGCAGTGTGGGTCTGGAAGCTCAGAAGCCGACATGCTCACGTCAGCGGGGAAGGAGAGAGAAAACAGAAAAAGGCCGGGGCTCCATGGACCCATGATGGCCCAGTCGCTCCAGTGAAGTCTGCCCCCGTCACCAGATATGCCGTACTGGGTGGCAGGGGACTGCTGGCACCCCTCCACCTGGAGGGGGAGTCCATGGGGGAATCTCGAGGGGCAGATGAGCTGTGGGTCAGGCTGAAGGATTTACCCCTCCAAAGGGGTCATTGCTCCATGGAGCCTGTGGAAGGAGTTAAATAGCAATAAAAAAAATATATATATATATATATATATAGTTGTTCTGGCAACAATGTTGGATACCCATGTATCTTTTTGTTTTCTTTCATTCCTAACTAAGATATAAAAGTTCCCACTCTTATGCCATCCCTGCCATGAACATATTAGATATCTTGGTACAATGCTGTGCTGTTTAGCATCGGAAATATTCTGTAGCACCTTTCTAATACACCCACAGTATGAAACTAGTATGCACATTCAACAGGTAACCTGAACAAAGAGATTTTTAACAACTGTGAATGGTGGCCATCTTTCATGACACGCAGGCCCCTTGAGAGGAATTCTGGACCCCAGGAAAAGTTCAGGCTCTGGGGCCCCTATGCAGCTGCGTACAGTAGTGTGCCAGGTGGCCTGGGCCCTCTTTGGTGCTGGGCCCCGGGAATTATCTCTGGCTCCCTCATCGTCTCAAGGGCCCTGATGACACGAGTCAATAATGATAAAATTCACTACAAAAGTTGTTCTAAAAGTATCTGAGAAAACTAAAAATACATGAGGATCAATCTAGGGATGGCAGAAATACATTTTTGCTAAAAAAATGAATGATAAAAGAATATGATGATTTTTTTTGCCAACTAACAAATACTGCTGCTTGAGTAACCATGTACACTTTTTTTTGAAGTGGGGTTTTCCCTCAGTTTTTCCCCTCATCCCCTACCCAATGATTGATATCACCATGGCTACAGCCTTCCTTTGTCCTGGAGGGCAAGCAGGCAAGCTCGTCCCTTCTCAGCCGAGGCTAGTGCTGCTTTGTGGTCGACCAGCTGACAGGGAGTTATTATTCCTTCCCTCCATAGGTGCAAAGGTCCTTACCAGCCAGACCCTACTGTGGGCTTACACAACCACTCACGTAAACCCCTGTCTCTCTGATGGCAGCACGTCACATTGCCACCACACCATTGGCTTGGACTCTAATTGCTTTTTGGGGGGAAGTGCCTTTTGATTCAGACTTGTAGAACCAGCTAGGTTTTACTTTAGCACATCTTTTCTTTTACAAGTTCAGCCTATTTTATAAATGAAACAGGGAGGGATTAAAAGTGTGCTTGTGCAGTTTGTTTCAAATCTGATGGATGTTGGGATTTTGAGGCAGGGGGGCGTGGGGAATAACTCCTATGGTGGCTAACCTGCCAGTCTTTTAAGAATACTGGCAGGACAATTGTAACTGAAAGCTACCTGCTTGCAGCCATCAAGTAATGTTTTGTATAGTGCCATGGGTATTTTAGTTTAGGAGCATTCATGCGGGGAACTGTAGTGTCTTATACCATTTAAAAAATAAGCTGTAGGGAAAAACGCAAGAATTTGGCAAGTGGGACAATACAGTCTCCACCCCACCCATGTCTGACTTCTTTCTATGCCCCACTGAGTCAGAATATGCTACCCTTACTCCACTCAGTCCATGTCTGACTGCTTTATATCCCCTACTAAGTCAGATTTAAGAATATGCTACCCTTACCCCACCCCCACCCTTGTCTGACAGCTTTATATCCCTCATTGACTTAAGTGTAAGAATATGCTAGCCCTCCACCCACGTTTTAGTAGTCTACTTCCCTCACTGACTCAGGTTTGGAAATAAGCTACCCCAAGTCCCACACTGTCCCTCCCACACTCCGAGTGCTTCACCTCCCTGCAGTGAAAGATCTGAGCCCCCTTTCAAACCAAAGGATTAGACCTGGCAGGCCATCCAGTTGGTGTCAGGCAAAGCCATCTTCTTCATCTCTAATATCAGGTTTTTATGTTATTGAAGCACTTTTATATAACCCTGAGAGTTTTTTTTAATTTATTGCTGGGCCTAGGTACCATGTTTTCCCTCCATTATTTATAGCCAATTGTCCTGTCTGCCCACTTCAGCACTCACAGAGGGTGTTGCGGCACCCGGTATCAGCTATGAGGGTGAAGAGGCATATCTGCACTGAGATCCCACTAAATCCTGCTCATATCTTGGCCTCAAGTGGGGCAGCAGCTCAGACTTGCTTATCTGTCATAAAGCAGCAGTGCATATTACTGATAAAATATTGTACTAAACATTTTTATTCAATTTTAGATTCTACTTTTTCTCCAGTCACGTATGATGCCCTTTTGTCCCCCATTTCGAGGCTGCTGTAGCAGTTCTTTTAGAAAAGAAACAATTAACAGAGAGCGCCATTAAATATGGCTACCCCAAGTTTTCTGCATTTATATACTAATTGTTTTATCATTTGTGGTTTACATGAGCAAGCATGGTAGCCCATTGGCATGGTGGTAGTGATGCTGCCGACAATACTGGGAACTCTGGTTAATGCCCTGAGCCTGGATTGTCAGAAGGTCAGTGAAGATAGTATTGTGGCTCCCACAGGACACTCTCCTCCTCCTCTAAGGGGTGGGAGAGCTGTAGCATTCAAAGGGAAGGAAGACACGCAAATGCTTCAGGCTTGCCATCATCATTTTGTGAAGCCATTCTCTCAGTGAGGGTGGGGGAGGAGGAAAAATGGCCATAACTGGACAGATGAAGTTATGCTCTTCCTCCACATCCATCACAGGCTTTCACATCTGTGATGAGACCCAGGAATACTGGCTCGTTATCTGCAGCTGTGGCAGGCTTTTCACGTTTTTCTTCCCTCTGCTTTGCCCTTTGAAACTCCCATCTCCTTATGGTGCAATGCATTGCTAGAGGCCTCAAGAAGTGCAGTAATGGCAGGTACAGGTATATGCCTACCCCTACCCCTCACAAATGAGCAAACATTCAGCCCACCATGAGGTGCCGCAGTGATGCAGGAGCATGGCACCATCCACCCCTGGACTGAGACATGCTGACATGGGCAGCACTCTTCCTACTGGGCCGGCCAGTTTCAAGGAGCGGTTTTTGCTGCAGAACAGGCGACATCTGTATGGGAGTGCAGTGTGTTGCCCCATGGTCCCTTCGTAACTGCCCTATGATGAAGAATTAGAAAACAATTTACAACGTGAACGGTTGCTTTAAAGCTTTTGGTTGGGTTAGTCTCCTGCAGTAGCAGCAGGTTTGCTTTGATGACAGAGAACTTTCTGCGGCAAAAGGCTGTGAAGTCACAAACACTGCAGTTATGATGTCCACATTTGGCACTTAATAATCAGATGTTGTTTGTATGCAAGACTGTGTGAATTCAGTAAAGTGTTTGCCTCTTAGAACATATCTGAATGACCTATATCATGGGACAAAAATGTTACAGTGAAGTGACAATGTTGTGACTTTTAATGTTTTCTGAAAGCTTCTCCTTGAAGAAGGATTGCTTCTGTGCAGCTGGTGCACCATTAATTAGAGATGACCTTATGCTTTTGAAGACCCCAGTAAGGTTGGACAATGCTGGTGGGACACCATACCTTCTGTGCATATCTGTCTCAGATTGGTTTGGCTGCACCCTCATTAGTAATGTCCTGACACTGTGATGTCCCATTTGAAGTCTACATTAGGAATGGCAGGGTGGTTCAGTGGTTGGAGCATCGATAGTGAGCCCATGAGGTCTCAGATTAAAATCCCATCACAACCTCTGGCTCTTGGCATGACCCTAAGCAGGTCATTCAACCCTTGCTTGGCTGCAGTCCCCTCTCAGCCATACATTTGTGTAGAAGCAGGACTCCCATCACTGACAATAACACGTTCTATGATGCACCATAGTTAGACTGTTTGGGTTATCTAAATTAAAAAAATAAAACTTCTAACAACTGACGAATTATACCAACTCTGACTGCCTCCCCCAACCTCAGCAAGTCTGAGCATTCAGTCGGCACTGGGATTACTGGAACCTAAGGCTGACTGTTTATGATATACTAGCAAAGCCTATAAGTTAGTAGAGACTCCGAGGGTGAATCTTATAAGAGACTCTGAGTGTGAGGTCTGGGCGAGAGAATGGCAATGCGAAGCTGAGGGGTTCTTGCTGCCCAAACCTCAGGAACGGAGTCTCTTACACCATTGAGACACCCTTCAGAGGCCTTATTAACTTACTGTGATAACTGGTGACTGTTTTACCTATAGAAAATACTGACTATAATTCACATTTATAACCCCTGGGTTACAACAGCAAACACATGCCAGCTTTTCCTATGGAGCATTTGCAATGACCTTTGCAGTAACCCACAGTGATACCGTCAATCTCTAATCAAAATAAAAAACGTTTTCTGTAGCGAAATCCTGTGTCAGTGTGTTTTTTTTTTCTGGCTGCTATCATCTCATCTTTTCAAAGGTAAATATCAATCCAGCTAGTCTCAGACGGAAAGAAACTTTCTCTTGAACAGAAACCATGGAAACCTGGAATGCCTCATTTGCATATTGTCACGGTAACCTGATTTCAGTCCTAGCTGAATCTTCACAGGGAGAAAGTCTTTTAGTTGAGTAATGTCACAAGAACTTAAATGTCTATTTTATTTAACAAAAAAGTCAAGTTTCCGTGTAGTGTTATCTTATTTAGTTGATGTTTGTTTTCAGCACTAAGTGCGATTCCAGCAGACAACTTTCACACTATTTCTTGCCTTCCAAGTAACACAGCAAAATAACAGTCACCAGCATTTACATAAAATGACACATGGGGAGAAGTACTAACTCAAATTTTATGCTCATCCTCAGTGTGGGATGCTTTAATAAACCCCTCAAGGTTCACTGTCAGGGTTTATGTAGTATCTCACACTTTGGCTGTACATAAAGGCCCACATATTCAAAGGAAATGCGCGGCACATCCCAGAAGATGCACGGATGTGCGATATTCAAAAGGTGGAGATGCATCACGCATTTCCAAATGCTCGATCGCACAGAAATAATGTATGTGGTGCAAAAAAAGGGGGCGGGCAGCTGAATATGACACGCCAAGTGTATATTCAGCCAAAATGTGCAGCGCATGTGTCGCGCATCCCAAACCTGTGCTGCCCAAAGTTAGGTATGTAAGGGGGTGGTCTAAACTGGCCAGCCACCCACAGGCAGGCTGCAGAACTGCAAACAGGTGACCCTAAGACAGCCCTCATAGGTGCACCAGGATGTGCTCCAGGCACCCACACACAGCAGTCATGCCAGGATGGTAGTACCCAAAGCCACAGCCATGTTGTGCCAGTTCGCTGGGTACCTGCTGGGTGCTACTGGGTGACACCTCCAGCATCTCTCAGTCAACCATCTCCCTCACCACACCCAGGTTGGGGATGTCCAGCTGCCACATGCTAGTCAGGCATCCCCCCAGCACACCACTGGAGCAGGCAGCTACAATGCGGAACATGTACCAGGTGCCATGGCCTGCACCCATGTGGCTGTCAAAGTGCCACCTGGTGGAAGCATGTGCCCACGGTGGCGTCTGGGACAGCAGAGAGCAGGATGCATGGTGGTAATGGTGGTAGCATGGCATGGGTCAGGGACAGGCACACACCCAAAGTGGCACACCTTAGATGCACACAGGGTGCCCGTACCAGACCCACACCACCAGGAACCACATACATGTCACCAGTGCCATCCCTGCAGTGTGACAATGCCACAGGTGCCCTGGATTCAGGTCACTATGGTGTACTGGTGGTGGACAGTGCACAACTGTGAGCAGCGTGGGGCAGGGGTGGCACCATCTGCAACCTGGAGGTGGCAAGGGCATGCCCCAAGGGCACTGGACCCTTCCAGTGTTGTGCATGTGGTCACGCAGGGCACAGACATGGCCATGGGTAGTAGCACTGCAAACCTCTCAACTGTCACACAGTATGGGGTACGGCACCCATGTTATCACTCATACACCCTCTGACCCACATAGAGTGGGACTGGGACTGTTATGCAGAACTGTATAATAATATGAAATGCTAGGTATCAGCACATTGTAACAACATTGGTGCACTCATTTCCACAGTCTTCCAAGCTTGCACTGTCATGTTTGCTGTTGTATCACACATTCTGACCAGTTGTCACCCACCTTGGCACACATTTGGGTGCAAAGGAGTAGGGGGGGTTATGTAGCACAGTACTCAGGCCAGTGCAGTCCACCCACAAACAACCATGCATTCTCACCTGCCTGCTAGGCTGCAGTACCTCCAGATCACCTTTGTGGACTGGTGGTGCTGCCCTGAAATGCTGGAACTACACATGCCAATGGTATGCAAATGTACTGATTACATCCCAGTAATGAAATGCAAATGAACTGTTTGGGTGCTGACTGTGCAATGAGACCATTTGTATATCCTGGCTGAATATTGCAAATCTGCATGCCACACAAGTGGCTTTATATCGTGCATTTCCGTATACTTCGCACTGGGCTCTGGGCACCTGCTGCGCCGCACATCTACCACTGCGTGATCGCGCATGTTCAGGATATTCAGCCACACATGTGTGATCGCATCTTATGGCGCAACTTCTGAATATGCCATTATTTTGTGCCAGTGCAGCTGAGTTGTGTGGCACAAGCACTTGCTCAATGTAGCCTGCCACTTTTGAGTATGAGGCCCAAAATTATCATTATGCACTCCTCCCCATGCATTATTCTTTCTATAAATCCTTGAGTTATGTAGAGTGAGTTACATGTTTTAAGTCATTTTATTTACAGTTTAAAAGTTTCTCTAGCTGTCCTCCCTTGGGATCTAAAGTGGAGCACCACTTCTAATGCTCCTACACGAGAGAACACTGTACCAAACATAAGAGATACAGTGGCCCTGTACACTGATTGGCTAAAATCTCTTAAGTGACTTATAATGGAAATTATGAGTGTAAAGGAAAACTTTCTAGGGGGTGCACAAAGCATGATGTGTGTGGTGTGTGCCAAGCTGTCTGAGTTTGCAAGGCACCAGTGGGGTGGCAGGAGGGATAAGAGCTGAATGGAAGAAAATACCAGTGGGGAAAACCTTTGCGAGACACCTGAATACAGGCAGCAGAACTCTCAGGCCCCCCCCCCCCACTGGATCCCCAGGTCTAGGGGGTGAAGATAAGTGGTCCAGTAAGGGCTGAGATGTGCCAGTTAGTCCTGATAGAGGTTGTGAGACCCAGGCACACAAACATCCTGTATATCAAAAAAACTCTTTCTGGCCTGTGCTTGTAGTCATTCTAAATCAGTATGTTCCCAAGGCTTCCTACTCCTCCATCTTTCCTTACCACTAACGTGCACTAAAATGATGGCTTCAAGTCATGCACCACACAATGTAAAGAGTCCGGGGAAGGGACAGATTTCATTTTTGTTCCTCCCTACTGACTGCTACAAGGACAATGCTGTTACCAGGTTACCAGAACCACATATACAGTGGGGCAAGGCGAGCTGCCTAGGACCAAGCGTGGAGTCTTGTCCAGGTCTCTGCGTATATTATTTGAGCCAATCAGCAGCAGCCCATCGTTGGGTAATGGTCTAATTCCAAGTTAGGGCAAATCCAACAGTATAGACAACCCCTTAGTAGATTGATTTTTATCTTATATTTATTTTATTGAACTAGATATACAGCCGTCAGTACAGCTGCGTGAAAAGTAAACATAACTTCATTGTTTGACAAGGAAACTAATGTTGTTTGAAAGACTGTAAATGTAAAAAAATGTTCATTGTGAGATGTCCCAACAGGGGGCTGTTCATTGTGTCCTGCTCTTGAACCAAAAGGCAAAAATCCTTAAGTACACCGTATCATGTGGGATAACTGGGCTTGTGTTGTTTGTCCTTGTGAAGGGGGACCTATAGGAGGATCAGATTGCAAAGACATCTTCAATGACTCTAAAACCAACTGGGGCAGAAGACCTTCACTTTAGATGCAATTCAGAACTGTAACAGTGCAGTATGGGGCCACAGGGGCTCCAAGATTGCACATAGGAGAAATCATAAAGATCTCCTTATTACACAGAAAAGTTATAACTATGAATCGAGGTTGGCTGTTTCACCAAGTACACATGAAAACGATATGCCCAACTAATTATACTGCTGTATAATAAAACAGTGCCACTTAAAGCAGGAACCCCTTAGTTGTTTGATTTTGGATTCTTGTCCTGGTCGCTGGGAATTTTTTTTTAATATACGTTTTTTTAACCCTTGCCCTGCTGTCTTTCCAAGGATTTCCCGTGCTCAGCCTGGTATAGACATCATGTAGACTGCCAGGTATATTTTCCACAGTTTTCCCCCCTTGCTTCCCTGCCTTCTCCCGTGATGTGAGCAGTGCCTCATGGCATGATCCATACAGCATACCCCTGCAGAAGGGGCAAGCACCTTGGCCCAGCTGCAGGGGCCACTGTAATGCTGGAACCTGCCTCCAGACCTCCCTGGTTGAGGCTCATTGCTTCTCAGCAGCTGCCTGCAGCCTATCCTGCCTCTTGATGCAGTGACCAAAGTCCACTCCTGAACTCCAGTAGCCTGCATAGCAGCATAGCGTGTTGCTGTAGGGCCATGGGGGTAGCCCACATCTCCGGGAATTTTAGCTGGATAATCCAAGTCAATGTGAGTGATCTGCTGGAGGGGAACAAAATCTGAATCTGAATCACTTCACCCACTCCTAGCTTACTATAAGGTGCCCCCCACCACACTACACCAAGATTTGACCCCTTATATGGAAATCAAAGGGAATCAGGATGTTTGTTTACACATGAGCCATATTGATCATTGAGATCTCATGTAGAATGGCTTGAGGGTGGACCTATGATGCTACCATGAAGGAAGCAGACTTCATATTACTACTAGGTTGCCTTTTATGAGCAATCTCTGTGGGGTCTACCACCATATTACAGTGCTCTGAATCCTGGACATTTTCCCCCCAAGCCTGTGCCATACTACATAAACCCACCCTCTTAGTCATTCTGTATGAGATCTTCATGGTTTTAGCACCTTGGCCCCATAATGTCATTCCCTGAGAGGGACAGGATCTGCAGCTAGCTATGGAGAAATGTCACCTTCTGGAAAACGTACCATTGGAGTACCCGGAGTTTGCATAAGTGGCAGCAGCTGGGTGAACACCTGTGGGAGAAGTGGTAGTAGCTATGGAAGTGGGTTAGAAAACAATAACAGAGAAAGGGAATAATGTGGTATTAAACGAAATAAATCAAACACGGTAGTAATATGGGGTAAGCAGGGAACCAGGGAGAGGAAGGGGAGGAAAGAGAGAGAGAGAGAGAAAGAGAAAAACAGATAACGATGAGGAAAAAAATACTTGTGGAGTAACTTCTCACATCCTGACTTTACTTAAAACAGGGGAAACCAAAAATAAAAGATGAAGCAGCATAAGCATAATTGGCAAACACGTGACTGATTCCTAGCCTCTATCTACCCTATCTCCCCTCAGGCCTCACCTGCCCTTCATCTTAAAAAGCTAGCATATCCTGAAGAGGTAGACAGAAAACATTATTAAATGTTTAAAGGTAGTCACTTATAACTCATTGCTGAAATACCGCCTTTTTTTCCCCAGTTAGAAAATTGTCTGCCTGATGGTATTAGGTGAGAGAAGTAGAACAATACTTTACCTGGAAGCTGACAGTTCTAGTGCTATTCCCTCCGAGGCCTCATTCGTATTATTTGACCTCACTTACTTTGACATCATAACTCCGAAGTTAATGCACTGTTCATTTCATATCACTCTTCCTACTACCCGATTGGTTAGCTGTGATTTCACAGTCGTTCAATGCTGTTGGCGTATGTAAAGGAACAATGCCAAACAGATCACTCATGAGGTACAGTGCTGTTCTACACATCGCACCCTGTACTGTTGCTTAGTGAGTTATGATGTCATAATCAGTGAGGTCACACAGTGCTGATAAGGTATGAAGGGGAACAGCACAAGATATGCCAATCGTCACGTAAAGTGCTGTTCTACACATCATAACTTATAAACCAAGCATGGTGCCACTCAGAGTCCAAGTATGCGCTCAGAGTCTGAATATGGTGCTCCCACCATTATTCTCATTGTCAGTATGAAAAGAAGCTAGTCACATATATTCTCCAACAATAGCGGTAAGTACAACAAGACAGCAATCTTTACTGTGCAAAAGTAGTGCTCTAAAACAATTAAAGTGCTAAGAGCTATACCACTATGTAAATGTTAAATAGTAAATACTGTGCTTTACAATATGTTGGCTGCACAAAAACAAGCTTTTGTCACAAAGTATTCACCACTTACAAAGATGGCATTGCTCTTAGCACCTCAGTTGTTTTAGAGCTGTGATTAGTGCTTAGTTTGGGTGTGCACTGTCAATGGTATTGGCAGTTTTTTAATTGAGACAGTTACTTATTTGGCTATATCTTGTGGGTGCACTATCAATAACATTTGCTGTTTTCTAATTGGCTATATTTTGTGTGTGTACTGTCAATAACTGGTTATTTTCTACTTGGGACAGCTACTTATTTGGCTATATCTTGTGTGTGTACTATCAATAACACTGGTTATTTTTTTAATTGGGACAGCTACTTATTTGGCTATATTTTGTGTGTGTGCTATCAACAATATTGGCTGTTTTTTTAATTGGGACAGCTACTTATTTGGCTATATTTGGTGTGTATACTGTCAATAACACTTACGGGGCCAGATATTCAAAACTTTGCCTAGGCTAAATTAAGCACTGCCACGCAGGCAAAGCATGTAGGCACAAAGCAACCTATATTCAAAAGCAATAGCCCAGGGCAAACAGTTTCTGAATATAGCATGGGAATGAGGCCGTGTAAACTGCGCTGGGAGTGCAGGGCAAATGTAGCCCTGGAATAAGACAGCACTGAATACAGCAACCAGGAAGTGCAAACCACAACAACAGCACAGTGCACAGAGATGTGAAGGTAGGTAGAGAGGAACTATGTGGGCAATGTGTGTTCTGGCAAATGCAGGGACACAGTACAGCTGCAGGCAGCAGCACACATAAACAAACTGTGCTCAAAACTGTATAATATTCCCCGAAGCATTAGCACCGTGCTAACACGTTAGTGCGGCAATAGCGCAGAGCTAAGCGGTTTGCCCGGTGCAAACACGTTAGCCCCACGCTAAGCTTCGCCATATTCAAAAGTGGCATGCAAATGAGCCTACTTAGATAGTCTGTGGGCAAACAGCCACATTAGCATCTCATCATGCCCTGATTTGCATGCAGTTTGCACAGCGTTACTGCAGGGTCCCACAGCTCCACCTGTAGGTCAGTATGGAGGTACAGGGGGCTGGCCAGGTCAAACCGCAGCTCCACCTGTAGGTCAGTCAGGCAGTGCATGATGATAGCTGCAGGCTGCATGTAAACAGTACAGCATAGCATAGCATATTGTACCCCAGGGGACAACTGTCACATTGTAGGTCATGCTACAGTGCACAGCAGAAACTACAGTAGCAAGGAGGCCACTAGTGCGTGGACACAGCATTGCCTATGGTGTGTAGGGCAGTGATGATGACTGCCCTATACACAGTGACAGGCCCAACCTGCAGGTGTTCACTGACAGAGGACATTGCTGTTACACTATTGTGTGACCCACAGATGCTGCACCTCTGGCATAAGATGCTCACAGTGACATGTACATTTCTGGCTTTGTGTGCTGTGGCAGTTGTACAGCTGTGCGGTATGTGGCTGGGGGGGCATATATTATCCGAAAGGAACACTGGTGTTGGGGTATTCCCAATACTGGCCCATGTGCAATGCATGATGTGTCCCAGCCTTGTGGCCACACCTGGTCTGTGGCACAGCCTCGCCACCCATACACGTTACCCTCAACATCCTCCATGCCCACAGTGCTGCATGTGTGTGTTGGCATCTGTTCATGTCCACAGATGTGTGGTACACAGGTGTGTGCTGTATGGCCACACTGCCATGCTGTCCACTGGCGACAGGGTCACCACTTACTGCCTGACATGGCTGGGACTGGTGGCAGATGATGGCATCATTGTGATGCCATCAGTTAGCAGCATGCTTCCTCTATGTTTGGCTTTATCTATGTGTCATATTTATTTGTTAGGGTCCTGCAAAACCCGTGCTAAACCCGCACAACCACTCCGCAAAGCCAAAGTTTCGTGCAAAGCTGATTGCCCAGGGTTAAGACAAGTTTTTCCTAGGCGGTACTGCACCGCGCTAATCTTCTGGCGCTAAGTCGCGCCAAAACCACTTAAGCGCGGCGCTAGTTGCTGAATATAGCATTGCACCTGTATTCATGTCAGTTTGCCCCTTGCATACATTATAGTTTTGCCCGGCGCTAATGCAGTTTGCTCGTGATATTTGGCCTTTTGAATATAGCAGACCCGCGCTAATCCCGTGCTAAACCTGCGCAAACAGTTTTTGCCCAGTGCAAAGTTTTGAATATCTGGCCCACTGTTTCTTAATTAGGACCACTACTTATTTGGCTATATTTTGTGTGTGTACTATCAAGAACACTGGCTGTTTTTTAATTGGAACACCAACTTATTTGACTATATTTGTGTGTGTGTGTACAATTAATAATAGTGGCTGCTTTTTTAATTGGGACAGCTACTTATTTGGCCATATTTTGTGTGTGTACTGTCAATAATACTGACTGTTTTCTAATTGGGACAGCTACTTATTTGGCTATGATTTCTGTGTGTACTGTCAATAACATGGGCTGTTTTTTAATTGGGACAGCTACTTATTTGGCTATATTTTGGGTGTGTACTATCAATAACACTGGTTGTTTTTTAATTGGGACAGCTACTTATTGGGCTATATTTTGTGTATGTACTGTCAATAACACTGGTTGTTTTTAATTGGGACAGCTACTTATTGGGCTATATTTTGTGTATGTACTGTCAATAACACTGATTGTTTTTTAATTGGGACAGCTACTTATTTGGCCATATTTTGGGTGTCTACTGTCAATAACATTGGCTGTTTTTTAATTGGGACAGCTACTTATTTGGCTATATTTTGTGTGTGAACTATTAATAACATTGGCTGTTTTTTAATTGGCTATATTTTGTGTGTGTACTGTCAGTAACACTGGTCATTTTCTACTTGGGATAGCTACTTATCTGGCTATAAGTTGTGTGTTTACTATCAATAACACTGGCTGTTTTTTAATTGGGACAGCTACTTATTTGACTATATTTTGTGTGTGTACTATCAATAATATTGGTTGTTTTTTTAAATATGGACAACTACTTATTTGGCTATATTTTGTGTGTGTACTATCAATAACAGTGATTGTTTTTTAATTGGGACAGCTACTTATTTGACTATATTTTGTGCGTGTACTATCAATAATATTGGCTGTTTTTTTAAATATGGACAACTACTTATTTGGCTATATTTTGTGTGTGTACTATCAATAACAGTGACTGTTTTTTAATTGGGACAGCTACTTATTTGGCTATATCTTGGGTGTGTACTATCAATAACACTGGCTGTTGTTTAATTGGGACAGCTACTTATTTGGCTATATTTTGTGTGTGTATACTATCAATAATATTGACTTTTTTTAATTGGGACAGCTACTTATTTGGCTATATTTTGTGTGTACACTGTCAATAACACTTACTGTTTCTTAATTGGGAGAGCTACTTATTTGGCAATATTTTGTGTGTGTACTATCAATAACACTGGCTGTTTTTTAATTGGGACAGCTACTTATTTGGCTATATTTGTGTATGTACTATCAATAATAGTGGCTGTTTTTTTAATTGGGACAACTACTTATTTGGCCATATTTTGTGTGTGTACTGTCAATAATACGGACTGTTTTCTAATTGGGACAGCTGCTTATTTGGCTATATTTTGTGTGTGTGTATTATCAACAACAAAGGCTGTTTTTTAATTGGGCAACTACTTCTTTGGCCATATTCTGGATGCGTACTAGCAATAACATGGGCTGTTTTTTAATTGGGACAGCTACTTAAATGGATATATTTTTTGTGTGTACTATCAATAATATTTGTTGTTTTTTAATTGGGACAGCTGCTTATTTGGCCATATTTTGGGTATGTACTGTCAATAATACGGGCTGTTTTTTAATTGGGACAGCTACTTATTTGACTATATTTTGTGTGTGTACTATCAATAATATTGGCTGTTTTTTTAAATGCGGACAGCTACTTATTTGGCTATATTTTGTGTGTGTACTATTAATAACAGTGACTGTTTTTTAATTGGGACAATTACTTATTTGGCCATATTTTGTGTGTGTACTGTTAATAATACTGACTGTTTTCTAATTGGGACAGCTACTTATTTGGCTATATTTTGTGTGTGTGTACTATCAATAACACAGGCTGTTTTTTTAATTGGGCAGCTACTTCTTTGGCCATATTCTGGGTGTGTACTAGCAATAACACGGGCTGTTTTTTAATTGGGACAGCTACTTAAATGGATATATTTTTTGTGTGTACTATCAATAATATTGGTTGTTTTTTAATTGGGACAGCTGCTTATTTGGCCATATTTTGGGTGTGCACTGTCAATAATACAGGCTGTTTTTTAATTGGGACAATTACTTATTTGGCTATAATTTCTGTGTGCACTGTCAATAACACGGGCTGTTTTTTAATTGGGACAGCTACTTATTTGGCTATATTTTGGGTGTGTACTGTCAATACCATTGGCTGTTTTTTAATTGGGACAGCTACTTATTTGGCCATTTATGGGTGTGTACTGTTAATAACACGGGCTGTTTTTAAATTGGGACAGTTACTTATTTGGCTATAATTTCTGTGTGTACTGTCAATAACACAGACTGCTTTTTAATTGGGACAGCTACTTATTTGGCTATATTTTGGGTGTGTACTATCAATAATATTGTCTGTTTTTATGTTTGCTTGCATGCATGTGCAAGAAACGTAGTGCCATCATCCGAGTTTTCGGAGGTGTGGCAACCCTCTTCCAATTCAGTCAGTGTGTTTGCAGGTGCGGCTGCAGTTCTCCAATGCCTGTTCGAGCTGTCTATGACAGCTCCAAAATGCAGTGGCATACAGTTGAAAGGGGGAGCTATGCTTCAGTGAGCAGCGATAAGATATCGCCTGCTCATGTGCGCTCCACCTACACACACACACATGCATACTGCGTGGTCACCCCCTACACACACACTGTGTTGCTGACGGGGGTGCCCAATCCCCCACCGGCTGTGTTGCATGCCCCCTCCAAAACAGTGTTCCATATGCCACGCTGGGTGCCCACCCCAGCGAGGCCACACATCGTATAGCCGATGAGGGTGCCCAATCCCCTGTCACCTCCACTGGTTCCACACACACCCAGAATACAGGGTGCCATGCTGGGAGCCCACCCCAGTGTGGCAACATATGCTATTGCTGATGGGGGTGCCCAATCCCTCATCGGCTCCATGCCCTCTGCCCCACCAGCCATCCTTGTGCCATGCTGGGAGCCCACCCCAGTGTGGCAAATGTCCCGCATCATTATTTAAAAAAAAAACCTGAAACTGAAAACGATCCCTCACAGTCTCTGCCCCCACCCGTGCCCACCCTGCTCACCCCACCTCCCCACCCCCTCACCCCATACTTACCTTCCACACTCTGGCGTGATGATCTTTGGTGGACTGGGAACACGTCTGCACTCTTTCAAAGCTGACCCGCGAACTGAGAAAATCCCGGCAAGCTGTATAATGGGATAGATAGGGTTTTTCAACTTTGCTGCATATCTCAGGCATTTTTGGAATTTTGCACAAATTTCAACATGGGGTTTTGGGACCCCTTCTCTTGAAGTGCTCTCACTTCATGGCATGTAATCGGGCGAAGGGTGATTTTCAATCACTGCACAAAATCACCTTTAGGGACTGGATAATGAAAGCTAACACTGCCACTATTCATAAGGTGGGCTCTCAAAAAGCCTATATTGAAAATTTGGTGGAAAAATTCCTAAAATGACTGTTTTATGAAGCATGCGTTGCGCAGTTCCTACGCACGCTCGTAAGTTTGAAAATTTTCAATATTTTCCCTCCAGATTTTCAACACTGCCATTTTACCACACCTCCTTATGAGCAGTATAGCTGTCATTTTTCACACCTTGCCCAAAACGTGTTTCCGCCCATGTAGTGCGCAATGGCGCAGTCGGTGTGCTAAATCAATGTATGGGACACATTAAGAAAGTCACAGTGACACTGTTAATAATCAGAGGTCTTGAAATGGCTATGTTGAAAATTTGGTGAAAATATTCCTTAAAATAACTGTTTTACGAGTGCGCGTTGTGCAGTTCCTATGCACGCTCGTATGGTTGTGAATTTTCAATATTTTCACTCCAGATTTTCAAAACTGACATTTTATTACACTTCCTTATGAGCAGTACAGCTGTCATTTTTCACATCTTGCCCAAAACGTGTTTCCGCCGATGTAGCGCGCAATGGCGCAGTCAGTGTGCGAAATCAATGTGTGGGACAGATTAAGAAAAATCACAGTTATATTGTTCATGAGCAGAGGTCTTAAAATGGCTATGTTGAAAATTTGGTAACAAAAGTTCATAAAATGACTGTGTTATGAGTGAGCATTGTGCAGTTCCCACGCACCCTCATAAGTTCATGACTTTGTAATATTTTCAGTCCAGATTTTCACCAGTGGCATTTTTCCACACTTCCTTATGAACAGTACAACTGTCATTTTTCACAACATGGCCAAAATATGTTTTCACTTTCAGCGCAGAGATGCGTGAGTCGCTGTGGGAAATCATTGTTGGGACAGATAAAGAAAATCACAGTGACACTGTTCATGATCGAAGTCCCAAAATGCTGTGTTGACAATCTGCTGTAAAATCCCCAAACTAATTACATTACGGTGTGCGTTGCACAGTTTCTATGCACGCTCATGACTTCACCAGTTTTTATTTTAATTTTTACTACAGATTTGTAACATTGCCATTTTCTTCACCTCCCCATGAACAGTACAGCTGTCATTTTTCACATCATGTTCGGAATGTGTTTTTGCACCTGTGGTGCTAAATGCCGTAGTTGCTGTGCATAAGCAACTTTCAGCTAACAAACTCATATTGCCACTGTTCATGAGGTGGGGGTCACAAAAAAAAGCATGTTGAAAATCTGGAGTGAAAATACCAATGAATGCCTGAGGTGTTAGGGTTTTCAACCATAATGCCCCACCCTGTAGAGAATGATAGGCATCAGGGGTGTGACTTGTGATTCTTGCCTGTAATGCTCATACCATTCCACACCCTGCAGCCAGTGAGAGGCATCGAGGTATGCCTTGGATCTCGCCCCAAAGTTCACCTATTCTACTATACCGCACCCATCTCACCATATTTCCTGATGCAATGGGATGCACATAAGGGCCAAAGACCTCAAGGCAAACAGTGACACTTGTCAGTGTCTGCAGGGTAGGGTGTGGTGAAATGGCGTGGCTGTTATTCCTGACGACCCAACGGCACACCCCAATGCCTGTCACTCTCTGCAGGGCGGTGGTGGGGTTGGCTTCAGTTCAATACTGCACTGCCATTTCTATTATGCAGCTCTGTAACTTCTACACTACCAATGCCAATGCCAACAAGCAAACATTCGGCATTGACAAATGCTTGTTTTAATTGGCACAGCTACTTTTTGGCTATATTTTGTGTATGTACTGTCAATAACACTGGCTGTTTTTTAATTGGGGCAGCTACTTATTTGGCTATATTTTGGGTATGTACTGTCAATAACATTGGCTGTTTTTTAATTGGGACAGCTACTTATTTGGCTATATTTTGTGTGTGTACTATCAATACTATTGGCTGTTTTAATTGGGACAGCTACTTATTTGACTGTATTTTGTGAATGTACTGTCAGTAACACTGGCTGTTTTTTTAATTGGGACAGCTACTTATTTGCCTATATTTTGTGTGTGTACTATCAATAACATTGGCTGTTGTTTTTTTAATTGGGACAGGTACTGATTTGGCTATATTTTGTGTGGGCACTATCAATAACATTGGCTGTTTTTTAATTGACTATATTTTGTGGGTGTACTGTCAATAGCACAGGATGTTTTCTAATTGGGACAGCTACTTATTTGGCTATATGTTATGTGTTTACTATCAACAACACTGGCTGTTTTTTAATTGGGACAGCTACTTATTTGGCTATATGTTGTGTGTGTACTATCAATAATACTGGCTGTTTTTTTATTCGAACAGCTACTTATTTGGCTACATTTTGTGTGTGTACTGTCAATAACACTGACTGTTTTTTAATTGAGACAGCTACTTATTTGGCTATTTTGGGTGTGTGCTATCAATAACACTGGCTGTTTTTAATTGGGACAGCTACTTATTTGGCTGTATTTCGTATGTGTACTGTCAATAATATTGACTGTTTTTTTTAAATTGGACAGCTACTTATTTGGCTATATTTTGTGTATATACTGTCAATAACACTTAATGTTTTTTAATTGGGATAGCTACTTATTTGGCTATATTTGTGCGTGTACTATCCATAACACTGGCTGTTTTTAATTGGGACACCTACTTATTTGGCTATATATGTGTGTGTGTACAATCAATAATAGTGGTTGTTTTTTTTTTAATTGGGACAGCTACTAATTTGGCCATATTTTGTGTATGCACTGTCAATAACACTGACTGTTTTCTATTTGGGACAAGGCCTTAATTAGCTATATTTTGTGTGTGTACTATCAATAACACGGGCAGTTTTTTAAAAGAGACAGCCACTTAATTGACCATATTTTGGGTGTGTACTATCAATAACATGGGCTGTTTTTAATTGGGACAGCTACTTATATGGCTATATTTTGGGTGTGTACTGTCAATAACATGGGCTGTTTTTTAATTGGGATAGCTACTTATTTGGCTATATCATGGGAGTGTACTGTCAATAACATTGACTGTGTTTTTAATTGGGAAAGCTAGTTATCTGGCTATATTTTGTGTATGTACTGTCAATAACACTGGCTGTTTTTTAATTGGGACAGCTACTTATTTGGCTATATTTTGGGTGTGTACTATCAATAACATTGGCTGTTTTTTAATTGGGACAGCTACTTATTTGGCTATATTATGTGTGTATTATCAATAACATTGGCTTTTTTTTAAATTGGGACTGCAATTTATGTGGCTATATTTTGTGTGTGTACTGTCAATAAGACTGGCTGTTTTCTAATTGGGACAGCTACTTATTTGGCCATATCTTGGGTGTGTACTATCAATAACACAGGCTGTTTTTTCATTGGGAGAGCTACTTATTTGGCTATATTTTATGTGTGTACTATCAATAACATTGGCTGTTTCTTAATTGGGACATCTACTAATTTGGCTATATTTTGGGTGTGTACTGTCAGTAACATTGGTTGTTTTTAAATTGGGACAGCTACTTATTTGGCCATATATTGGATGTGTACTATCAATAACATGGGCTGTTTTTTAATTGGGACAGCTACTTATTTGGCTACATTTTGTGTGTGCACTATCAGTAAGATTGGCTGTTTTTTAAATTTTGACAGTTACTTATTTGGCTATAGTATGTGTGTGTGTACTGTCAATAACACTGGCAGTTTTTTAATTGGGACAGCTACTTATTTGGCCATATCTTGGGTGTGTACTATCAATAACACGGGGTGTTTTTTAATTGGGAGAGCTACTTATTTGGCTATATTTTGTGTGTGTACTATCAATAACATTCGCTGTTTCTTAATTGAGACGGCTAATTATTTGGCTATATTATGGGTGTGTACTGTCAATAATATTTAGGGATGTAAGTTTGTCATGTCAGTCATACATGTCATTGATTCCATGATGTTTGATCTTTATTCAGGACTTCCATGACTTTCACTAGTGTCATCAGAAGGCAGCAATGCTGACAGTGCCACAACATTTATTACTCTTTACTAATGATTTCAAGAATAAACAGTGAGTCATTAAAACCTCATCCATGACAAACTTACATCCCTAATAATAGTGGCTGTTTTTTTAATTGGGACACCTACTTATTTGACTATATTTTGTATGTGTACTGTCAATAACACAGGCTTTTTTTACTTGGGACATCTACTTATTTGGCTATATTTTGAGTGTGTACTATCAATAATATTGGCTGTTGTTTTTAATTTGGACAGTTACTTATTCAGTTATATTTTGTGTCTACTGTCAATGACACGGGCTGTTTTTTAATTGGGACAGCAACTTATTTGGCTATACTTTGTGTGTGTACTATCAATAATATTGGCTGTTTTTTAATAGGGACAGCTACTTATTTGGCCATATTTTGGGTGTGTACTATCAATAACACGGACTGTTTTTTAACTGAGACAGCTACTTATTTGGCTGCATTTTGGGTGCATACTGTCAATAATATTGGCTCTTTTTAAATTTGGAACGCTACTTATGCGGCTTTATTTCGGGTGTGAACTGTCAATAACACGGGCTGTTTTTTACTTGGGACAGCTAGTTATTTGGCTATATTTCGCGTGAGTACTATCAATAATATTGGCTGTTTTTTTAATTGGGACAGCTACTCATTTGGCTATATTTTGGGTGTGCACTGTCAATAGCATGAGTTGTTTTTTAATTGGGACAGCTACCTATTTGGCCATATTTTGGGTGTGTAATATCAGTAACATGGACTGTTTTTTAATTGGGAGAGCTACTTATCTGGCTATATTTGAGGGTGTACTGTCAATAACACGGGCTGTTTTTTTAATTGGGACAGCTACTATTGTGGCTATATTTTGTGTGTGTACTATCAATAATATTAGCAGTTTTTAAATTGGGACAGCTACTTATTTGGCTATATTTATGTGCGTACTATCCGTAACATGGACTGTTTTTTTTGTCAAGACAGCTACTTATTTGGCTATATTTTGGGTGTGTACAGTCAATAAGACAGGCTGTTTTTTTACTTGGGACAGCTACATATTTGGCTATAATTTGTTTGTGTACTATCAACAATATTGGTTGTTTTTTTTAATTGGGACAGCTACTTATTTTGCTATATTTTGGTGTGTGTGCTGTCAATAACATGGGCTTTTTTTTAATTGGGAGAGCTACTTATTTGGCCATATTTTGGACGTGTACTATTAATAACATGGGCTGTTTTTTAATAGGGTCAGTTACTTATTTGGCTATATTTTGTGGGTGTACAGTCAATAACACCGGCTGTTTCTTTAATTCGGACAGCTACTTATTTGGCTGTATTTTGATTGTGTACTATCAATAATATTGGCTGTTTTTAATTGGTACACCTACTAATTTGGCTATATTTTATGGTGTACTGTTAATAACACTTAATGTTTTTTAATTGGGACAGCTACTTATTTGGCTATATTTTGTGTGTGTACTATCAATAATATTGGCTGTTTTTTAGTTGGGACAGCTACTTATTTGGCCATATTTTGGGTGTGTATTATCAATAAGATGGCCTGTTTTTTTAATTGAGGTAGTTACTTATTTGGCTATATTTTTGGGTGTGCACTGTCAATAACATCGGCTCTCTTTTAATTGGGATGCTACTTATGCGGCTTTATTTTGGGAGTGTACTGTCAATAACACAGGCTGTTCTTTAATTGTAACAGCTACATATTTGGCTATATTTTGTGTGTATACTGTCAATAACACTGCCTGTTTTTTAATTCGGACAGCTACTTACTTGGCTATGTTTGGGTGTGAACTGTCAATAACATTTTTTTTTTGTAATAGGAACAGCTACTTATTTGGCTATATTATGTGTGTATTATCAATAACATTGGCTTTTTTTTAAATTGGGACTGCAATTTATGTGGCTATATTTTGTGTGTGTACTGTCAATAAGACTGTCGGTTGTTTTCTAATTGGGACAGCTACTTATTTGGCCATATCTTGGGTGTGTACTATCAATAACACAGGCTGTTTGTTCATTGGGAGAGCTACTTATTTGGCTATATTTTATGTGTGTACTATCAATAACATTGGCTGTTTCTTAATTGGGACATCTACTAATTTGGCTATATTTTGGGTGTGTACTGTCAGTAACATTGGTTGTTTTTTAATTGGGACAGCTACTTATTTGGCCATATATTGGATGTGTACTATCAATAACATGGGCTGTTTTTTAATTGGGACAGCTACTTATTTGGCTATATTTTGTGTGTGCACTATCGGTAAGATTGGTTGTTTTTTTAATTTTGACAGTTACTTATTTGGCTATAGTATGTGTGTGTGTACTGTCAATAACACTGGCAGTTTTTTAATTGGGACAGCTACTTATTTGGCCATATCTTGGGTGTGTACTATCAATAACATGGGTGTTTTTAATTGGGAGCTACTTATTTGGCTATATTTTTTGTGTGTACTATCAATAACATTCGCTGTTTCTTAATTGAGACGGCTAATTATTTTGCTATATTATGGTGTGTACTGTCAATAATATTTAGGATGTAAGTTTGTCATGTCAGTCATACATGTCATTGATTCCATGATGTTTGATCTTTATTCAGGACTTCCATGACTTTCACTAGTGTCATCAGAAGGCAGCAATGCTGACAGTGCCACAACATTTATTACTCTTTACTAATGATTTCAAGAATAAACAGTGAGTCATTAAAACCTCATCCATGACAAACTTACATCCCTAATAATAGTGGCTGTTTTTTTAATTGGGACACCTACTTATTTGACTATATTTTGTATGTGTACTGTCAATAACACAGGCTTTTTTTACTTGGGACATCTACTTATTTGGCTATATTTTGCTTGTGTACTATCAATAATATTGGCTGTTTTTTTTAATTTGGACAGCTACTTATTCAGTTATATTTTGTGTCTACTGTCAATGACACGGGCTGTTTTTTAATTGGGACAGCAACTTATTTGGCTATACTTTGTGTGTGTACTATCAATAATATTGGCTGTTTTTAATAGGGACAGCTACTTATTTGGCCATATTTTGGTGTGTACTATCAATAACTCGGACTGTTTTTAACTGAGACAGCTACTTATTTGGCTGCATTTTGTGCTCGTCAATAATATTGGCTCTTTTAAATTTGGGACGCTACTTATGCGGCTTTATTTTGGGAGTGGAACTGTCAATAACACGGGCTGTTTCTTACTTGGGACAGCTAGTTATTTGGCTATATTTCGCGTGAGTACTATCAATAATATTGGCTGTTTTTTTAATTGGGACAGCTACTCATTTGGCTATATTTTGGGTGTGCACTGTCAATAGCATGAGTTGTTTTTTAATTGGGACAGCTACCTATTTGGCCATATTTTGGGTGTGTAATATCAGTAACATGGACTGTTTTTTAATTGGGAGAGCTACTTATCTGGCTATATTTGAGGGTGTACTGTCAATAACACGGGCTGTTTTTTTAATTGGGACAGCTACTATTGTGGCTATATTTTGTGTGTGTACTATCAATAATATTAGCAGTTTTTAAATTGGGACAGCTACTTATTTGGCTATATTTATGTGTGTACTATCCGTAACATGGACTGTTTTTTTGTCAAGACAGCTACTTATTTGGCTACATTTTGGGTGTGTACAGTCAATAACACAGGCTGTTTTTTTACTTAGGACAGCTACATATTTGGCTATAGTTTGTTTGTGTACTATCAACAATATTGGTTGTTTTTTTTAATTGGGACAGCTACTTATTTGGCCATATTTTGGGCGTGTACTATTAATAACATGGGCTGTTTTTTAATAGGGTCAGTTACTTATTTGGCTATATTTTGTGGGTGTACAGTCAATAACACCGGCTGTTTCTTTAATTCGGACAGCTTCTTATTTGTATGGTGCCCAGAGCCTCCGGCTGTATTTTGAATGTGTACTATCAATAATATTCACTGTTTATTAATTGGTACACCTACTAATTTGGCTATATTTTATGGTGTACTGTTAATAACACTTAATGTTTTTTAATTGGGACAGCTACTTATTTGGCTATATTTTGTGTGTGTACTATCAATAATATTGGCTGTTTTTTTAGTTGGGACAGCTACTTATTTGGCCTTATTTTGGGTGTGTATTATCAATAAGATGGCCTGTTTTTTTAATTGAGGTAGTTACTTATTTGGCTGTTTTTTGTGGGTGTGCACTGTCAATAACACCGGTTCTCTTTTAATTGGGATGCTACTTATGCGGCTTTATTTTGGGAGTGTACTGTCAATAACACAGGCTGTTCTTTAATTGTAACAGCTACATATTTGGCTATATTTTGTGTGTGTACTGTCAATAACACTGCCTGTTTTTTAATTCGGACAGCTACTTACTTGGCTATGTTTGGGTGTGAACTGTCAATAACATTTTTTTTTGTAATAGGGACAGCTACTTATTTGGCCATATTTTGGGTGTGTACAATCAATAACATGGGCTGTTTGTTAATTGGGACAGCTACTTATTTGGCTATATTTTGGATGTGGACTGCCAATAACATTGTTTTTTTTAATTGCGACAGCTACTTATTTGGCCATATTTTGTGTGTGTACTGTCAATAACACGGGCTGTTTTTTACTTGGGACATGAAATTATTTTGCTGTATCTTCTGTGTGTACTATCAATAATATTGGTTGTTTTTTTAATTGGGTCTGCATCTTATTTGGCTTTATTTTGGGTGTGCACTGTCAATAACATGGGTTGTTTTTTAATTGGGACAGCTACCTATTTGGCCATATTTTGGGTGTGTACTATCAATAACATGGACTGTTTTTTAATTGGGAGAGCTACTTATCTGGCTGTTTTTTGTGGGTGTACTGTCAATAACATGGGCTGTTTTTTAATTGGGACAGCTACTAACATGGTTATATTTTGTGTGTGTACTATTAATATTATTGGCTGTTTTTAAAAAATTGGGACAGTTCCTTATTTGGCTATATTTGTGTGTGTACTATCCATAACACTGGCTGTTTTTAATTGGGACACCTACTTATTTGGCTATATATGTGTGTTTACAATCAATAATAGTGCTTGTTTTTTTAATTGGGACAGCTACTTATTTGGCCATATTTTGTGTGTGTAATGTCAATAACACTAACTGTTTTGTAATTGGGACAAGGCCTTATTTAGCTATATTTTATGTGTGTGTACTATCAATAACACAGGCTGTTTTTTAATTGGGACAGCTACTTATATGGGTATATTTTGGGTGTGTACTGTTAATGACATGGGCTGTTTTTTAATTAGGACAGTTACTTATTTGGCTATAATTTCTGTGTTTACTGTAAATAACTCAGGCTGTTTTTTAATTGGGACAGCTACTTGTTTGGACATATTTTCAGTGTGTACTATCAATAACACAGGCTGTTTTTAATTGGGACAGCAATTTATTTGGCTATAATTTATGTGTGTACTGTCAATTAGACTGGCTGTTTTCTAATTGGGACAGCTACTTATTTGGCCATATCTTGGGTGTGTACTATCAATAAAACAGACTGTTTTTTAATTGGGAAAGCTACTTATTTGGCTATATTTTGTGTGTCTACTATCAATACATAGAAACATAGAAACAGAATTTGACGGCAGATAAGGACCACTTGGCCCACCTAGTCTGCCCATTTACCTATCTAACAGATAAGCTGCAGATCCTAGTTAATCAACAGCTTTCTTCCTCTTACCCGCCACTAGGACCGCCTTATGCCTGTCCCATGCATTCTTGAAGTCCCCCACTGTTCTTGACTCCACGACCTCCTCAGGGAGGCTGTTCCATGCATCCACAACCCTCTCAGTGAATAAATACTTCCTCACATTACCCCTGAGCTGTCCCCCCTCTATCTTCAAATTGTGACCCCTTGTTCTTGCACATCTCCTTTTCTGGAGGATGCTGCCCTCTTGGACTTTGTTAATTCCCTTGAGGTACTTGAAAGTTTCTATCATGTCCCTCACTCCCTTCTTTCCTCAAGAGTATACATATGAAGCTCCTTTAGTCTTTCTTCGTATGTCTTCTGGTGCAGACCCTGCACCATTTTGGTTGCCCTCCTCTGGACAGCCTCCACTCTGTCTATGTCTTTGTGGAGATGGGGTCTCCAGAATTGCACACAGTACTCCAGATGGGGTCTCACCAACTGTCTGTACAGAGGGATAACAACTTCCTGTTTTCTACTATTGATGCCTCTTCCTATGCATCCCAGTATCCCCCCAGCCCCAATAACATTGGCTGTTTCTTAATTGGGACAGCTACTTATTTGGCTATATTTTGGGTGTGTACTTTCGGTAACATTGGTTGTTTTTTAATTGGGACAGCTACTTATTTAGCCATATATTGGGTGTTTACTATCAATAACATTGGCTGTTTTTTTTTAATTGGGAAAGCTAGTTATATGGCTATATTTTGTGTTTATACTGTCAATAACACTGGTTTTTTAATTGGGACAGCTACTTATATTGTTATATTTTGAGTGTGTACTGTCAATAACATTGGCTGTTTTTTAATTGGGAGAGCTACTTGTTTGGCCATATTTTGGGTGTGTACTATCAATAACACAGGCTGTTTTTTAATTGGGACAGCTACTTATTTGGCTATATTTGTGTGTACTATCAATAACATTGGCTGTTTTTTAATTGGGACAGCAATTTATTTGGCTATATTTTGTGTGTGTACTGTCAAAAAGACTGGCTGTTTTCTAATTGGGACAGCTACTTATTTGGCCATATCTTAGTTTAGTTTAGTTTATTATTCTAGGAATTATTACCTTTGAGCCAATGGCTCTTTTACAAAGGTTCCACGCCATCAATGTACAAACAAACAAGACATGTTACATAGAAAATTATAAAGGTTTCAATAAGCCAGTATAATACAGTACATCACAGGAAAAAAACAAAACATTGGAGGAACGGTGAAGTGGGAAGGGTAGGAGGAGAAATGGGGAAGGGAGCAGACTTAGAGTAGTTAGAGGTACTCGGATGCCTTTGTCAAGAAAAGGAGCAGAGGAGGATGAGGAGGATGAAAAACAGTAAAAACAGCCTTGAGGGAAGAATCATTAGTCAAGGCAGTCACAGGAGCTAGAGGCCGAGAGGTGAGAGTAAAGCATAGATTTGAAAGCTCCTAGTGACGTGGAGGATGTGATGAGTGAGCTCAGGACATTGTACCAACTGGGGGCACGATAGGCAAAAGATCTTTGGCCCTGTGTGGTCCGGCATCTGGGGACCTGGAGAGGCTGGTGTTCCGATCTTCTGGTGGGACAGATGCTGGTATTTGGGCAAAGTAGGTATTGGATACATGGCGGAGTGTGGCCCAAGATGGATTTTTTTGCCATCAAGCATGTGAGGTACCTTATGTGATTTGAGAGTTGCAACCATCCAGTTTCAGTGTAGAGCTCACATGTATGAGTACATCTTTGCGCTCCAGCGAGCAGCTGACAGGCCTTGTTTAGGGTGGTTGTAATGCACCTTAGTGCGGTGGTAGTGGCAGAGCCATAGATAATTAAGCCATAGTCTATGATTGAGATGACAGAGCTTTGGATAGCAATCCTCAGCACAGCTTGGGTAAGGAATTGCTGGTTTCAGAACAGGATACCAATGCGCTGGTTCACTGTTTTCGCTGTGTTATCAATGTGGGTCGCAAAGGTAAGACCTTGATCAAAGGTGATTCCAAGGTATTTAAATGTTGACACTTGTTCAAGGGTATTTCCTGGGTATGTTTTGATAGTAAGTGGAATTTGTCTTTTCTGTTTTGTGGACTGGAGAAAAGCATGGATTTTGTTTTTGTGATTCAGGACCAGTTTGTGATCTAGGAACCACTTTTCAACATTGGAGAAAGCAAGTTGCAGGCTCGAGTGGAGTTTACGGGTCCTTATGGAGAGGAGAGAATCACTGCATCGTCAGCATAAAGGATTATTTGTTCTGGGCAGGATTTGGTGAGAGAGTTTAGGAAAAGCCTGAAAAGGAGGGAGACTAAGATTGACCTCTGAGGAACACCTGAGAGGACTGGATTTGAGTCTGAGAGAACTTCTGAGATTTTTACTGATTGAGCGTTGGGCCAGGTAACTTTTAACCCAGGCACCTGGTCCTTCTGAGAGCCCAAGACTGTGTAGTTGTGGGATAAGTAAGCCATGGTGAACAGTATCAAACGCCTTTGTTAGGTCAATGAAAACAGCTCCGGTTTGATATCCTTTGTCCAAGGCAGTGTGAATTTCTCCTGAGAATTCCAGTAGGGCGGTCGACGTACTGTGTCCTTTCCTAAATCCATGATGCTGCAAGCAGAGTATGTTATACTTATGCAGGTAGTCTGAGAGTTGGTCAGCCACAAAGCATTTGAGGGCCTTGGAGAGGGGTGGAAGTATAGATATAGGCCCGATAGTTTCCTGGTAGGGACTTGTCGCCACTTTTGAACACTGGTGTGACTATAGCAGACTTCCATTTGCTGGGAAATTGACTAAGGCAGAGAGAGAGATTGAAAATTTTGGTGAGTGGGTGTACCACCTCTTCCAGGGTAAGGGACAGAATTTTAAGATCAATAGTATCACTGCTTGCTCTGGATTCAGAGATAGCCTTTTTTATATATTTGTAGACTTCATGTTCCTTAAGTATTTTGAAGTGGAAAAGTGGTTGGTCAGGTGAGGCAGTAGGAGATGTTGGTTTTGGTGAGTTCGTGTCAGAGAAGAAGTCCGGCGGGAGGATCCCACTGAGGTCAGTGAAAGTTTTATTTAAGGCCTTTGCCATGACCATTGGGTCTAGGGTAGTGGTTCCATCGACAGTCATTATAGTGGGAGAGGATTTGGACTGCTTACCCATGATATTTCTGATGTTGTCCCGGAATGATCTCCCATCACCCCAGGAGTTTGTGAGGGCATTTTTGAAATAGGAGCTCTTCATTAGTCGGATTTATTTGGTACATTGGTTTTGTGCCTGTTTATATTTCTGGATATCCGTTAAGGAGCCTGTGGCTCTGGCTATGGCCCAGAGGTGGTCCCGAACTTTGAGTTGGGCCAGTAGTTTGGCCATGAGCCAGGGATTTGACAGCGCTTAGATTTTACACTTTTTTACTGGTGCATAGGTGTCACAGGCAGTGTTGAAAGTTGTGATAAAATAATCTAGGGCTGCATCAACATCTAGAGTATTGTATATTGGGGACCAGTCTTGCTGTAAAAGACAGGTTTTGAGCTTAGTAAGGTTTCCATGGGGTAGCACTCTGCTTGAGATGGTTTTTGGAGGTGGTTTTGGAAATTATTTGTCCAGGTGCAGATCACAGGGGTGGTCACTGAGAGAGTCCGGAGAACAACTGTGTTTTTATGGCTGGGTGGCTAGAAGGATCCAGTCAATGAGAGTGCAAGTTCCAGTTTTGTAGTTTTTTCTAGTGGGGAGCTCACCATCTGCGTTAGGTTAGCTGCTAGGATAGCATCCTTGAGGGACCCAACGTGTGATGCAAGCCAATTTATATTAAAGTCACCAAGGAGAAGGAGCTCGGTGTCAGGTGGTTGCGATCTTACAAATTCAAGAACAGTCTGGAGGCCGGACCCTGGATCTTTAGGAGGGATATAGACAGCAGCCACAGTAAGCACTTTATTTTGGGCACCAAGTAGTAGCTTGATAAGGAGAAATTGCACAGAGGAGTTAGTGGTGGAAAAGCAGACAGGGTGGCTAGAGAGGTTGTCCTTAATGTAAATAGCACAACCTCCCCCCTTTATTAGTCCTGTCCAGTCTGAAAATATTGTAGCCTTGTAGTGAGATGGCATGGTCCGGAGTGCTTGGTGTCAGCCAGGTTTCAACAATGGCAAGTATGTCGGGATTGTGTTGACTGGCAAATACTTGAAGGGATGCCAGTTTTGGAAGGAGGCTACAGATATTTAAGGTGGCCATGGTGAGACCCCCCTCTGTTTTTGCTAGATTTGTTTCCCTGGTAGAAACAGGGTCAGGGTTCAGATGGACACTTCCTGACATCAGAAGGAGGAGGAGCAGGAGTTTAAGGGACATCTGCCGCAGCTCATAGTATAACATACAATGCCTCTGTTTCTTGTTAGTTTGAGTACAGTGTAGTCATTTAGGGTCCCAGCGTAGGGTAATGGCTAGGAGCAGGTGTCGATTTGTCAACTTTCCAGCGGCGTGAGCTGTCATTTGCACCCAGTCCTTTGTAGGAGGGTGCCACAAGTGAGGTTGGGAGGATTTGCCATGGTGCAAGGTTGCTGGTATCGAGATTGAATGGTTAGTGAGAGGTAGAGGAGACTGCAAATGTTTCCGTAGCAAGGGTGAGTGTTCCTGAGTGACTCGTGGTGAGCTATCAGACCAGAAAACTGATTGTTACTGTAGATCAAAGACCCAGAAAGTGTTAAATTCCTGAAGGTGATGAACATTAGCCTAGGGCATATGCAGGATGTAAAAATCCTTCGTTAGAATCTTCCCTTTGTTCTCCAAAACAGTTGTGAATAGACCTCAAAGACAAGCATACATCCTTTAAGAAGGTCAGAAGGAAATGTGGATTCAATGCAGCACTCCACAACCCAGAAACTTGTATAAAAGATTTACTGACCTCACTTTTGCTTTTTGATGTCTACCAAAAAAGTTGATTTATGATAAGAATGCCTATACCTGTTGGTGATGTTTTGTAGCTTCTTAGTCCAGGAAATGTTCACAGATGTTTTGTCCAAGAATGGTCCAGTTCCTCCAAGTAGAAACACATGAAAAACCACAAAAACTAAACTACTGACAGAGACAAAAATAAACAGCCAGCTACTGTATGTCCCTTCTGAGACAGAAGTATGAATTATCTTGGGTGTGTACTATCAATAACACAGGCTGTTTTTTTAATTATGAGAGCTACTTATTTGGCTATATTTTGGGTGTACTATCAATAACATTGGCTTTTTTTTAATTGGGACAGCAATTTATTTGGCTATATTTTGTGTGTGTACTGTCAATAAGTCTGGCTGTTTTTTAATTGGGACAGCTACTTATTTGGCCATATCTTGGGTGTGTACTATCAATAACACAGGCTGTTTTTTTTAATTGGGAGACCTATTTATTTGGCTATATTTTGTGTGTCTACTATCAATAAAATTGGCTGTTTCTTAATTGGGACAGCTACTTATTAGGCTATATTTTGGGTGTGTACTGTCGGTAACATTGGTTGTTTTTTAATTGGGATAGCTACTTATTTGGCTATATTTTGTGAGTGTACTATCAATAACTTAGGCTGTTTTTTAATTGTGACAGTTACTTATTTGGCTATGTTACGTGTGTGTGTACTGTCAATAACACTGGCTGTTTTTTAATTGGGAGAGCTACATATTTGGCTATATTTTGTGTGTGTACTATCAATAACATTGGCTGTTTCTTAATTGAGACAGCTAATTATTTGGCTATATTTTGGGTGTGTACTGTCAATAATATTTAGTGATGCAAGTTTGTCATGTCAGTCATACATGTCATTGATTACATGACATTTGATCTTTATTCAGGACTTCCATGACTTTCACTAGTGTCATCGGAAGGTAGTAATGCTGACAGTGCCACAACCTTTACTACTGTTTACTAATGATTTCAAGAACAAACAAGGAGTCATTAAAACCTCACCCATGACAAACTTATATACCTAATAATAGTGGCTGTTTTTTTAATTGGGACAGGTACTTATTTGGCTATATATTTTGTGTGTGTACTGTTAATAACACGGGCTGTTTTTTACTTGGGACATCTACTTATTTGGCTATGTTTTGCATGTGTACTATCAATAATATTGGCTATTTTTTTTAATTGGGACAGCTACTTATTCAGTTACATTTTGTGTCTACTGTCAATAACATGGGCTGTTTTTTAATTGGGACAGCAACTTATTTGGCTATATTTTGTGTGCGTACTAGCAATAATATTGGCTGTTTTTTAATTGGGATAGCTAATTATTTGGTTATATTTTGTGTGTGTACTGTCAATAACATGGACTGTTTTTTATTTGGGACAGCTACTTATTTGGCTGTATTTGGCTTGTGTGCTATCAATTATATTGGCTGGTTTTTAATTGGGCCAGCTACTTAGTTAACTATATTTTGGTAAATGTACTGTCAATGTGCCAGGTTGTTTTCATGGGACAGACACTTATTTGGCCATATTTTGGGTGTGTACTATCAATAACATGGACTGTTTTTTATTGGGAAAGCTATTTATCTGGCTATATTTTGTGGGTGTAGTTACAATAACACTGGCTGTTTTTTAATTGGGACATGTACTTATTTGGCTATATTTTGTGTGTACTATCAGTAATATTGGCTGTTTTTTAATTGGGACAGCTGACAGCTACTTATTTGGCGATATTTTGTGTGTACTGTCCATAACACGGGCTGTTTTCTAATTGGGAGAGCTGCTTATTTGGCTATATTTTGGGTGTGTACTATCAAAAACACATGGTGTTTTTGTAATTCAGACAGCTACTTATTTGGCTATATTTTGGGTGTATACTGTCAATAACACAGACTGTTTTTTACTTGGGACAGCTACTTATTTGGCCATATTTTGGGTGTGTACTATCAATAACATGGGCTATTTTTAATAGAATCAGCTACTTATTTGGCAATATTTTGTGGGTGTACTGTCAATAACACGGGCTGTATTTTAATTGGGACAGCTACTTATTTGGTTATATTTTGTATGTGTACTATTCATAATATTGGCTGTTTTCTTAATTGGGACAGCTACTTATTTGGCCATATTTTGGGTGTGTACTATCAATAACACAGACTGTTTTTTAGTCAAGACAGCTACTTATTTGGCTATATTTTGGGTCTGTACTATCAACAGGATTGGATTTTTTTTAATTGGGACAGCTACTTATTTGACTGTATTTAGATGTGTGTACTGTCAATAACATGGGCTGTTTTTTAATTGGGAGAGATACTTATTTGGCCATATTTTGGGTGTGTACTATCAATAACACGGGCTGTTTTTCAACTGGGACAATAACTTATTTGGCTATATGTTGTGTGTGTACTATCAATAATATTGGCTGCTTTTTAATTGGGACAGCTAGTTATTTGGCTATATTTTGAAAGTGAACTATCAATAATATTGACTGTTTTTTAATTGGGTCATCGACTTACTTGGCCATATTTTGAGTGTATGCTATCAATAACACAATGTAAGTTTTTTTTTAACTGGAACAGCAACTTATTTGGCCATATATTGGGTGTGTACTATCAATAACATGGACTGTGTTTTAATTGAGACAGCTACTTATTTGGCAATATTTTGCATGTGAACTGCCAATAACACGGGCTGTTTTTTTACTTGGGACAACTACTTATTTGACGATATTTTGCATGTGTACTATCAATAATATTGGCTGTTTATTTAAGTGGGACAGCTACTTATTTGGCTATATTTTAGGTGTGTACTGTCAATACTGTATCTGTTGTCTGACCTATGTAACCCCAGGTCGCATCTGGAAACGAGCGGTCCCCGCTCAGAATGCTTATCTGGTAAATCTCTTAAATAAATAAATAAATAACACAGGCTGCTTTTTAATTGGGACAGCTACTTATTTGGCTATAGTTAATGGGTGTACTGTCAATAACATGGGCTATTTTTTAATTGGGACAGCTACATATTTGGCAATATTTTATGTGTACTATCAATAATATTGGCTGTTTTTCAATTGGGACAGCAACTTATTTGGCCATATTTTGGGTGTGTACTATCAATAACATGGAATGCTTTTTAATTGGGACAGCTAATTATCTGGCCATATATTGGGTGTGTACTATCAATAGCAAAAGCTGTTTTTTTAATTGGACAGCTACTTATTTGGCTATATTTTGGGTGTGTACTGTCAATAAAATTAGATATTTTTTAATTGGTACAGCTGCTTATTTGGCTATATTTTATGGGTATACTGTCAAAAACATGGGCTGCTTTTTTAATTGGGACAGCTACTTATTTGGCTATATTTTGTGTGTGTATTATCATTAATATTGGCTGCTTTTTAATTGGGACAACTACTTATTTGGCCATATTTTGGGTGTGTACTATCAATAACATGAACTGTTTTTTAATTGAGACAGCTACTTATTTGGTTATAGTTTATGGGTGTCTTCTCAATAACACGGCCTATTTTCTAATTGGGACAGCTACTTATTTGGCAATATTTTGTGTGTATTATCAATAATATTGTCTGTTTTTCAATTGGGACAGCTACTTATTTGTCCATATTTTGGGTGTGAACTATCAATAACATGGGCTGTTTTTCAATTGGAACAGATACTTATTTCACCATATTCTGGGAGTGTACTGCCAATAACACCAGCTGTTTTTTACTCGGGACAGCTACTTATCTGGCTATGTTATGTGTGTGTACTATCAATAATGTTGGTTTTTTCTTTAATTGGGACAGCTACTTATTTGGTTATATTTTGGGTGTGTACTGTCAATAACACAGGCTGTTTTTTAATTGGGACAGCCACTTGTTTGGCTATATTTTGTGTATGTACTATCAATAATATTGGCTGTTTTTTAATTGGTACAGCTACTTATTTGGCTGTGGTTTATGGGTGTACTGTCAATAACACAGGATATTTTTTAATTGGGACAGCTACTTATTTGGCAATATTTTGTGTGTGTACTATCAATAATATTGGCTGTTTTTTTAATTTGGAAAGCTACATATATGGCCATATTTTGGGTGTGTACTATCAATAACATGGACTGTTTTTTAATTCAGACAGCTACTTATTTGGCTATATTTTTGGGGGTGTACCATCACTGGCTGTTTTCTAATTGAGACCACTACTTATGCGGCTTTATTCTGGGTGTTTACTGTCAATAACACGGGCTGTTTTTTAATTGTGACAGCTACATATATCGGTATATTTTGGGTATGTAAAATGAATAACACGGGCAGTTTGTTAATTGGGACAGCTACTTATTTGGCTATAGTTAATGGGTGTACTGTCAATAACATGGGCTATTTTTTAATTTGGACAGCTACATATTTCGCTATATTTTATGTGCACTATCAATAATACTGGCTGTTTTTCAATTGGGACAGCTACTTATTTGGCCATATTTTGGGTGTGGACTATCAATAACATGGAATGTTTTTTAATTGGGACAGTTAATTATCTGGCTATATTTTGGGTGTGTATTATGACTAGCAAAAGCTGTTTTTTAATTGGGACAGCTACTTATTTGGCTATATTTTGGGTGTGTACTGTCAATAACACAGGAAATTTTTTAATAGGGACAACTACTTATTTGGCTATATTTTCTGTGTGTACTATCCATAATATTGGCTGTTTTTTAATTGGTACAGCTGCTTATTTGGCTATATTTTATGGGTATACTGTCAAAAACACGGGCTGTTTTTTTAACTGGGACCGCTACTTATGCGGCTTTTTTTTGGTTGTGTACTGTCAATAAGATGTTCTGTTTTTTAATTGTGGCAACTACTTATTTCACCATACTTTGGGAGTGTATGTGCAATAACACGGGCTGTTTGTAAATTGGGACAGCTACTTATTTGGCTATATTTTGTTTGTGCACTATCAGTAACATTAGCTGTTTTTCAATTAGGACATCTATTTATTTGGCAATATTTTGTGTCTGTACTGTCAATATCACTGGCTGTTCTTTAATTGGGACAGTTACATATTTGGCCATATTTTGGGTGTGTACTATCAATAACACAGGCTGCTTTTTAATTAGGACAGCTGCTTATTTCGCTATATTTTGTGTGTGTAGTATCAATAACAGTTGTTTTTTAATTGGGACAGCTACTTAACTATGTTTTGGGTGTTTACTGTCAATAACATTGGTTGTGTTTTAATTGGAACAGCTACTTATTTGGCAATATTTTGGGTGTGTACTATCAATAACATGGGCTGTTTTTTAATTGGGATAGCTACTTATTTGGCCACACCTTGGCTGTGTACTATCAATAACAGGGGCTGTTTTTTTACTGGGAGAGCTATTTATTTGGCTATATTTTGTGTGTGTTCTATCAATAACACTGGCTGTTGCTTTACTGGGACAGCTACTTCATTGGCTATATTTTGCGTGTGTACTGTCAATATCACTGGCTGCTTTTTAATTGGGACAGATACTTATTTGGCCTTATTTTGGGTGTGTACTATCAATAACATGGGCTGTTTTTTAATTGGGACAGCTACTTATTTGGTCATATTTTGGATATGTACTATCAAAAACATGGGCTGTTTTTTAATTGGAACAGCTACTTATTTGGTTATATTTTGTGAGTATACTCTCCATAACATTAGCTGTTTTTTAATTGGGACAGCTACTTATTTGGCTATGTTTTGGGTGTGTATTATCAAAAACACAAACTGTTTTTTTATTGAGACAGCTACTTATTTGGCTGTAATTTGAGTGTGTACTGTCAATAAAATTGGCTTTCTTTTAATTTGGAATGCTGCTTATGCGGCTTTATTTTGGGTGTGGACTGTCAATAACGCAGGCTGTTTTTTAATTGGGGCAGCTATATATTTGATTATAGTGTGTGTGTGTACTGTCAATAACACTGGCTCTCTTTTAATTGGGACAGCTACTTATATGGCTATATTTGGGGGGTGTACTATCAATAATATTGGATGTTTTTTAATTGGGAGAGCTACTTAATTGGCCATATTTTGGGTGTATACTATCAATAACATGATGAGTTTTTTTAATTGGGACAGCTACTTATTTGGCCATATTTTGGGTGTGTACTTTCAATCACATAGACTGTTTTTTAATTGGGACAGCTTCTTTTTTGGCTATATTTTTTGTGTGTACTGCCAATAACATGGGCTGTTTTTTACTTGGGACAGCTACTTATTTGGCTATATTTTGCATGTGTACTATCAATAATATTGGCAGTTATTTCAATTGGGACAGCTACTTATTTGGCTATATTTTGGGTGTTTACTGTCAATAACATGGGCTGTTTTTTAATTGGGACAGCTACTTATTTGGCTATAGTTTATGGGTGTACTCTCAATAACACAGGCTATTTTCTAATTGGGACAGCTACTTATTTGGCAATATTTTGGGTGTGTACTGTCAATAACATGGGCTGTTTTCTCAATTGGGACTGCTACTTATTTGGCCCTATTTTGGGTGTGAACTGTCAATAACACGGACTGTTATTCAATTGGGACAGCTACTCATTTGGTCAAAATTTGGGTGTGTACTATCAGTAGCACTGGCTGTTTTCTAATTGGGACAGTTACTTATTTTGCTGTATTTTGTATGTGTTCTATCAATAATACTGGCTGTTTTACAATTGGGACAGCTACTTATTTGACTATATTTTGCGTGTGTACTGTCAATAACATGGGCTGTATTTTAATTGGGACAGCTACTTATTCGGTTATGTTTTGTGTATGGACTGTCAATAACATCAGTTGTTTTTCAAATGGGACAACTACTTACTTGGCAATATTTTGGGTGTGTACTGTCAATAACATTGGCTGTTTATTTATTAGGGACAGCTACTCATTTGGCCATATTTTGCATGTGTACATTCAATAACACGGGCTGTTTTTGAATTGGGACAGCTACTTATATGGCTATATTTTGTGCATGTACTATCAGTATCATTGGCTGTTTTTTAATTGGGACTGATACTTATTTGCCCATATTTTGGGTGTGTACTATCAAAAAGACGGGCTGTTTTTTATTTGAGACAGCTACTTATTTGGCTATATTTTCGTGTGTACTTTCAATAACATTGGCTGTTTTTTAATTTGGACAGCAACTTATTTGGCTATGTTTTGGGTGTGTACTGTCAATAACATTGGTTGTTTTTTAATTGGGACAGCTACTAATTTGGCCATATTGTGGGTGTGTACTATCAATAACACAAACTGTTTTTTAATTGAGACAGCTGCTTATTTGGCTATATTTTGTGAGTGTACTATCAATAACACTGGCTGTTTATAATTTGGACAGCTACCTAGCTATGTTTTGGGTGTGTACTGTCAATAACATTGGTTGTTTTTTAATTGGGACAGCTAGTTATTTGGCCATATTTTCGGTGTGTACTATCAATAACACGGGCAGTTTTTTAATTGGGTCAGCTACTTATTTGGCTATATTTTGTGTGTGTACGATCAATAATATTGGATTTTTTTAAATTGGAACAACTATTTATTTGGCTATATTTTGTGTGTGTACTGTCAATAAAACTGGGTGATTTTAAATAGGGACAGCTACTTACGTGGCCATACCTTGGGTGTGTATTAGCAATAACACGGGCTGTTTCTTAATTGGGAGAGCTACTTATTTGGCTATATTTTGTGTGTGTACTATCAACAACATTGGCTGTTTCTTAATTGGGGCAGCTACTTATTTGGCTACATATTGGGTGTGTACTGTCAAAAACTTTTTTTTTTCATTTGGACAGCTACTTATTTGGCCATATTTTGGGTATGTGCTATCATTAACACAGGCTGTGTTTTAATTGGGACATCTACTTATTTGGAAATATTTTGTGTGTGTACTGTCATTAACATTGGCTATTTTTTAATTGTGACAGCTTCTTATTAGGCTATATTTTGGGTGTGTACTCTCAATAAGATTTGCACTTTTTTATTGGGTCGACTGCTTATGTGGCTTTATTTTGGGTGTATACTGTCAATAACATTGGTTGTTTTTTAATTGAGAATGCTACTTTTTTGGCCCTTATCTGACGACACTGTCTATGTATCTATGTATCTATCTATGTTTTGTGTGAGTACTATCAATAATATTGGCTGTTTGTTAATTGGGACAGCTACTAATTTGGTCATATTTTGGGTGTGTACTATCAATAACACAGCCTGGTTTTTAATTGAGACAGCTGCTTATTTGGATGCATTTTGGGTGCGATCTGTCAGTAACATTGGCTCTTTTTTAATTTGGAATGCTACTTATGCGGCTTTATGGACTGCTACTAATTTGGCTATAATTTCTGGCTGTACTGTCAATAACACTGGCTGTTTTTTAATTTAGACTGCTACTTATTTGGCTACATTTTGTGTGGTGAACTATCAATAGTATTGCCTGTTTATTAATTGGGACAGCTGCTTATTTGGCATAATTTGGGTGTGTACTATCAATAATAGGGACTATTTTTAATCGAGAAGCTACTTATTTGGCCATATTTGGGTGTGTGCTGTTAATAAAATGGCTCTTTTTTAATTGGGACAGCAACTATATGCGCTTTATTTTTGAATGTGTACTCAAAATAACATAGGCTGTTTATTTTGGCTATATTTTGGGTGTGAATTGTGAATAACATTGGTTGTTTTTTAATTGGGATAGCTACTTATTTGGCCATATTTTGTGTGTACTATCAATAACATGGGTTGTTTTTTAATTGGGACAGCTACTTTTTGGGCTATATTTTGTGAGTGTACTGTGACTAACACTGGCTGTTTTTTAATTGGGACCGCTACTCATTTGGCTATATTTTAGGTGTTTACTGTCAATAACACGGGCTGTTTTTTAATTGGGTCAGCTATTTATTTCACTATGGTTTGTTTGTGCACTATCAATAATATTGGCTGCTTTTTAATTGGTACAGCAACTTATTTGGCCATATTTTGGGTGAGTACAATCAATAGTAAGGGTTGTTTTTAATTGGGACAGCTACTTATTCAAAACATTTTGGGTGTGTACTGTCCCTACACAGGCTGTTTTTTTTAATTTGGACAGCTGCTTATTCAGTTATATTCTGGGTGTGTACTGTCAATAACACTAGCTGTTTTTTTAATTGGATGACTACTTTTTGGCCATATTTTGTGTGTATTGCCAATAACAAAGACTCTTTTTAATTGGGAGAAGCTGCTTATTGAGCTATATTTTGAGTACGTACTGTCAATAACACAGGATGTGTTTTAATTGATACAGCTGCTCATTAGGCTACATTTGAGTGTGTACTGTCTAACATGGGATGTTTTTAAATGGGACAGCTACTTATTTGGCTATATTCTGGGTGTGTACTGTCACTAACAAGGGCTGTTTTTCAATTGGGACAGGTAGTTATTCGGCTATATTTTGGGTCAGTGCTATCAATAATGTTGGCTGTTTCCTAATTTGGACCTCTACTTATTAGTCCATATTTTGGGTGTCTACTATCAATAACCTTGCTGTTTCTTAATTGGGACAGCTACTTTTTTTGCAACATTTTGATTATTGACAGTCAATAACAGTGGCTGTTTTTTAATTGGGACAACACTTATTTGGCCATATTTTGTTTGTGTACTATCAACAACACTGGCTGTTTTTAATTGGGATGGCTACTTATTTGGCTGTATTTTGTGTGTGTACTGTAAATAACATTGGCTGTTTTTTTATTTGGCTATATTTTGTGTGTGTACTGTCAATAACACGGGCTGTTTTTTAATTGTGACAGCTACTTATTTGGTGCTACTTCAGTGTATGTACTATCTATAACTTTGGCTGGTTTTCTTTAGCTATATTTTGATGTTTGTACTGTCAATAACATGGGCTGCTTTTAATAAGGGGCAGCTACTGATTCAGCTATATTTTGGGTGTCTACTGTCAATAATATTGGCTATTTTTTAATTGGGACAGCTACTTATTTGGCTATATTTTTGTGTGTACTGTCAATAACACTGCCTGTTTTTTAATTGGTACAGCTACTGATTTGGCTATACTTTGGGTGTGCACTGTCAATGACATTGGCTGATTTTTAATAGGGACAGCTACTTATTTGGCCTTATTTTGGGAGTGTACTATCAATAACATGGGCTGTTTTTTTATTGGGACATCTACTAATTTGGCTATATTTTGTGGGTGTACAGTCAATAGCATGGAGCTGTTTTTTAATTGGACAGCTACTATTTGGCTACAGTTTCTGTACCTCAGTAATATTGGCTGTTTTTTAATTGGTACAGCTACTTATATGGCCATATTTTGTGTGTGTACTAACAATAACACAGGCTTTTTTTAATTGGGATAGCTACTTATTTGGCTATATTTTGTGTGTGTACTGTCAATAACACGGGCTGTTTTTTTAAATGGGACAGCTACATATTAGCAATATTTTGGCTGTGTACTGTCAATAACATTGGCTGTTTTTTAATTGGGACAACTACTTATTCAGCTATATTTTGGGTGTGCACAGTCACTAACTCGGGCTGTTTTTTAATTGGGACTGCAACTGATTCGGCTACATTTTGGGTGTGTACTGACAATAACGCAGGCTGTTTTTTAATTGGGACAGCTACTTATTCGGCCATGTTTTGGCTGTGTACTATGAATATCATGATCTTTTTTTTTTAATGGGACTGCTACTAATTTGGGTATAATTTCTGGCTGTACTGTCAATAACACTGGCTGTTTTTTAATTTAGACTGCTACTTATTTGGCTACATTTTGTGTGTGAACTATCAATAGTATTGCCTGTTTATTAATTGGGACAGCTGCTTATTTAGCCACAATTTGGGTGTGTACTGTCAATAATAGGACTATTTTTTAATCGAGAGCTACTTATTTGGCCATATTTTGGGTGTGTGTTGTTAATAAATTAGCTCTTTTTAATTGGGACAGCAACTTAGCAGCTTTATTTTGAATGTACTCTAAATAACATAGGCTGTTTATTTTGGCTATATTTTGGGTGTGAATTGTGAATAACATTGGTTGTTTTTAATTGGGATAGCTACTTATTTGGCCATATTTTGTGTGTACTATCAATAACATGGGTTGTTTTTTAATTGGGACAGCTACTTTTGGGCTATATTTTGTGACTGTACTATCAATATCACAGGCTGTTTTTTAATTGGGACAGCTACTTATTTGGCCATATTTTGGGTGTGTACTGTCAATAACACTGGTTATTTTTTAATTGGGATGGCTACTTTTTGGCCATATTTTGTGTGTACTGCCAATAACAAGGGCTCTTTTTTAATTGGGAAAGCTGCTCATTCAGCTATATTTTGGGTATGTACTGTCAATAACACAGGATGTTTTTTAATTGATACAGCTGCTTATTCGGCTACATTATGGGTGTGTACTGTCCTTAACATGGGCTGTTTTTTAAATGGGATAGCAACTTATTTGGCTATATTCTGGGTGTGTACTGTCACTAACACAGGCTGTTTTTTAATTGGGACAGCTAGTTATTTGGCTTTATTTTGGGTCAGTGCTATCAATAATGTTGGTTGTTTTTTAATTTGGACCTCTACTTATTCGTCCATATTTTGGGTGTCTACTATCAATAACCCTTGCTGTTTCTTAATTGGGACAGCTACTTTTTTTGGAGCATATGTACTGTCAATAACAGTGGCTGTTCTTTTAATTAGAATGACTACTTATTTGGCCATATTTTGTTTTGTGTACTGTCAACAACACTGGCTGTTTTAATTGGGATGGCTACTTATTTGGCTGTATTTTGTGTGTACTGTAAATAACATTGGCTGTTTTTATTGACTCTATTTGTGTGTACTGTCAATAACACGGGCTGTTTTTAATTGTGACAGCTACTTATTTGGCAGTATTTTGAGTATGTACTATCGATAACTTTGGCTGTTCTTTCTTTGGCAATATTTTATGTTTGTACTGTCAATATCATGGGCTGCTTTTTAATTGGGGCAGCTACTGATTCGGCTATATTTTGGGTGTCTACTGTCAATAATATTGGCTATTTTTTAATTGGGACAGCTACTTATTTGGCTATATTTTTTGTGTGTACTGTCAATAACTGCCTGTTTTAATTAATTTTTAGCTACTTATTTGGCTATACTTTGGATGTGCACTGTCAATGACATTGGCTGATTTTTAATTGGGACAGCTACTTATTTGGCCTTATTTTGGGATGTACTATCAATAACATGGGCTGTTTTTAATTGGGACATCTACTAATTTGGCTATATTTTGTGGGTGTACAGTCAATAGCATGGGCTGTTTTTAGTTGGGACAGCTACTTATTTGGCTACAGTTTCTGTACTATCAATAATATTGGCTGTTTTTAATTGGTACAGCTACTTATTTTGCCATATTTTGTGTGTGTGTACTATCAATAACACAGGCTTTTTTTAATTGGGATAGCTACTTATTTGGCTACATTGTGTGTGTGTACTGTCAATAACATGGGCTGTTTTTTAAATAGGACAGCTACATATTGGCAATATTTTGGCTGTGTACTGTCAATAACATTTGCTGTTTTTTAATTGGGACTACTTATTCAGCTATTTTTGGGTGTGCACAGTCACTAACTCGGTTGTTTTTAATTGGGACAGCTACTTATTAGGCTGTATTTTTGTGTGCTCTATGAAGAGTATTGGCATTTTTTAATTGAGACAGCTACTTCTTTGGCTATATTTTTGGTTTTGTAATGTCAATGCGACGGGTTGTTTTCTAATTGGGACAGCTACTTATTTGGCTATATTTTTAGGGTGTACTGTCAATAACTTGGGCTGTTTTTTAATTGGGACAGCTGCTTATTCAGGTATATTTTGAGCGTGTACTGTCACCAACTCAGGCTGCTTTTTAATTGGGACAGATACTTATTCCTCCATATTTTGGGTGTGTACTATGAATAACATTGGCTGATTTGTAATTGGGATGGCTACTTATTTGGCCATATGTTGGGTGTGTACTGTCAATAACACTGGCTGTTTTTTAATTGGGATGGCTACTTATCTGGCGATATTTTGGGTGTGTACTATCAATAACATTGGCTGTTTTTTATTTGGCTATATTTTGTGTATGTACTGTGAATAAGACAGACTGCTTTTAATTTGTAGAGCTACTTATTTGGCTATTTTTGTGTGTGTACTGTGAATAACACTGGCTGTTTTTATTGGGACAGCTTCTTATTTGGCTTTCTTTTGGATGTTTACTGTCAATGACACGGGCTGTTTTTTAATTGGAACAGCTACTGATTCAGCTATATTTTGGGTGTGTACTATGAATAATATTGGCTTTTTTAAATTGGGACAGCTGCTTATTTGGCTATCTTTTGTGTGTGTGTACTGTCAATAACATTTTTTTAATTGGGACAGCTACTTATTTGACTATATTTTTGGGAGTACTGTCAATGACTTTTTTTTAGTTGGGACAGCTACATATTTGGCTATATTTTGTGTGTGTACTATAAACAGCATTGGCTGTTTTTTATTTGGCTATATTATGTATATGTAATGTCAATAACATGGGCTTCTTTTTAATTGGGACAGCTACTTATTTGGCCATATTTTGTGAGTGTACTGTGACTAACACTGGCTGTTTTTTAATTGGGACCGCTACTCATTTGGCTATATTTTGAAGTGTTTACTGTCAATAACACAGGCTGTTTTTAATTGGGTCAGCTATTTATTTTGCTATGGTTTGTTTGTGCACTATCAATAATATTGGCTGCTTTTAATTGGTACAGCAACTTATTTGGCCATATTTTGGGTGAGTACTATCAATAGTAAGGGTTGTTTTAATTGGGACTACTTATTCAGAAACATTTTGGGTGTGTACTGTCCCTACACAGGCTGTTTTTTAATTGGGACAGCTGCTTATTCAGTTATATTCTGGGTGTGTACTGTCAATAACACTGGCTGTTTTTTAATTGGGATGGCTACTTTTTGGCCATATTTTGTGTGTACTGCCAATAACAAGGGCTCTTTTTTAATTGAGAAAGCTGCTTATTCGGCTATATTTTGGGTACGTACTGTCAATAACACAGGATGTGTTTTAATTGATACAGCTGCTCATTAGGCTACATTTTGAGTGTGTACTGTCCTTAACATGGGATGTTTTTTAAATGGGACAGCTACTTATTTGGCTATATTCTGGGTGTGTACTGTCACTAACAAGGGCTGTTTTTCAATTGGGACAGCTAGTTATTCAGCTATATTTTGGGTCAGTGCTATCAATAATGTTGGCTGTTTCCTAATTTGGACCTCTACTTATTCGTCCATATTTTGGGTGTCTACTGTCAATAACACTTGCTGTTTCTTAATTGGGACAGCTACATTTTTGGCAACATTTTCGGTGTGTACAGTCAATAACAGTGGCTGTTTTTTAATTGGGACAACTACTTATTTGGCCATATTTTGTGTGTGTACTGTCAACAGCACTGGTTGTTTTTTAATTGGGATGGCTACTTATTTGGCTGTATTTTGTGTGTGTACTGTAAATAACATTGGCTGTTTTTTTTATTTGGCTCTATTTTGTGTGTGTACTGTCAATAACACGGGCTGTTTTTTAATTGTGACAGCTACTTATTTGGCGATACTTCGAGTATGTACTATCTATAACTTTGACTGTTTTTTCTTTGGCTATATTTTGTGTTTTTACTGTCAATAACATGTGCTGCTTTTTAATAGGGGCAGCTACTGATTTGGCTATATTTTGGGTGTCTACTGTCAATAATATTGGCTATTTTTTAATTGGGACAGCTACTTATTTGGCTATTTTTTTGTGTGTACTGTCAATAACACTGCCTGTTTTTTAATTGGTACAGCTACTTATTTGGCTATACTTTGGGTGTGCACTGTTAATGACATTGGCTGTTTTTTAATTGGGACAGCTACTTATTTAGCTATATTTTGTGTCTGTACTGTCAATAACATGGGCTGTGTTTTAATTGATTCAGCTACTTATTTGGCTATATTTTGTGTGTACTGTCAATAAGATGGATTGTTTTTAATTGGGACAGCTACTTATTTGACTATATTTTGGGTTTGTACTATCAATAACATGGGCTGTTTTTTATTTGGGACAGCTACTTATTTGCCTATATTTTGTGGGTGTACTGTCAAATATATGTGCTGTTTTTTTTAATTGGGAGTGTTACTTATTTGGCTATAGTTTGTTTGTGTACTAATCAATAAAATTGGCTGTTTTTTAATTGGTGCAGATACATATTTGGCCATATTATGGGTGTGTACTGTCAATAACACTGGGTGTTTTTTACTTGGGACAACTACTAATTTGGCCATATTTTGAGTGTGTACTGCCAATAATATTGGCTGATTTTTTAATTGGAACAGCTACTTATTTGGTTATATTACGGTGTGTACTGTCTGTAACACGGTCTGTTTTTTGATTGGGACAGCTACTTATTTGGCTATATTTTGTGTGTGTGCTATCAATAATATTGACTGTTTTTTAATTGGTACAGCTACTTATTGGGCTTTATTTTATGGGAGTACTGTCAATAACACGTGCTGTTTTTTTATTGGGACAGCTACTTATTTGGCTATATTTTGTGTGTGTACTATCAGTAATATTGGCTGTTTTTTAGTTGGGACAGCTACTTATCTGGCCTTATTTTGAGTGTGTACTATCAATAACACGGGCTGTTTTTTAATTGGGACAGGTACTTATTTGGCTATATTTTGTATGTGTACTGTCAATAACACTGACTCTTTTTTAATTGGGACAGCTATTTATTTCGCTATATTTTGGGTGTGAACTGTCAATAACATTGTTTTATAAAAGGGACAGCTACTTATTTGGCCATACTGCATGTGTACTAACAATACCATGGACCGTTTGTTAATTGGGCAGGTACTTATTTGGCTATATTTTGGGTGTGTACTGTCAATAACATGGGTTGTTTTTTAATTGGGACAACTACTTATTTTGGCCATTTTTTGTGTTCATAGTATCAATGACACGCACTGTTTTTTAATTAGCACAGCTACTTATTTGGCTATATTTTGTGGGTATACTGTCAATAACACAGGCTGTTTCTTAATTGGGACAACTTATTTGGCCATATTTTGGTTGTGTACTGTCAATAACATGGGCTCTTTATCAGTGGTGAATGCTGCTTATTCGGCTATATTTTGGGTGTGTACTGTGAATAACATGGGTTGTTTTTTAATTGGGACAGCTACTTGTTCGGAAACAATTCGGGTGTGTACTGTCCCTAACATGGGCTGTTTTTTAAATGGGACTACTTATTCAGCTATATACTGGGTGTGTATGGTCATTAACATGGGCTGTTTTATAATTGGGACAGCTAGTTATTCAGCTATATTTTGGGTGTGTACTATCAATAATGGCTGTTTTTTAATTGGGACCTCTACTTATTCGTCCATATTTTGGGTGTTTACTGTCAATAATACTGGCTGTTTTTTAATTGGGTCAGCTACCTATTTGGCTATATTTTTGGTGTGTACTGTCAATAACAGTGGCTGATTTTTAATTGGGACAGCTACTTATTTGGCCATATTTTGGGTGTGTACTATGAATGACACAGGCTGTTTTTAATTGGGACAGCTACTTATTTGGCTGTATTTTGTGGGTGTACGTCAATAATGAGTGTTTTTTTAATTTGGACAGCTACTTATTTGGCTATAGTTTGTTTGTGTACTATCAATAATATTGAGTGGTTTTTAATTGGTATAGCTACTTATTTGGCCATATTTTGGGTGGGTACTATCAATAATACGGGCTGTTTTTTAATTGGGAGAGCTACTTATTTGGCTGTATTTTGTGGGTGTACTATCAATAACATGAGCTGTTTTTTAATTGCAACCACTACTTATTTGGCCGTAGTTTGGGTGTGTACTGTCAATAAGGCTGTTTTTTAATTGGGATAACTACTTATTCAGCTATATTTTGGGTGTGTACAGTCACTAACTCGGGCTGTTTTTTAATTTTGACAGCTGCTTATTCATCCATATTTTGGGTGTGTACTGTCAATAACACTGGCTGCTTTTTAATTGGGACGGTTACTTATTTGGCCATATTATGTGTGTGTACTGTCAATAACACGGGCTCATTTTTAATCGGGACAGCTACTTATTTGGCTGTATTTTGCGTGTGCACTATCAATAATATTAGCTGTTTTTTTCATTGGGAAAGCTACTTCTTTGTCAATATTTTTGCTGTGCAATGTCAATAAGATGAGTTGGTTTTTGATTGGGACAACTACTTATTTGGCCATATTTTGGGTGTGTTCTATCAATAACATGGGCTGTTTTTTAATTGGAACAGCTACTTATCTGGCTATATTTTGTGGGTGTACTGTCAATAACATGGGCTGTTTTTTTAAATGGGACAGCTACATATTTGGCAATATTTTGGCTGTGTACTGTCAATAAAATTGTTTTTTTAATTGGGACAACTACTTATTCAGCTATATTTTTGTGTGTACAGTCACTAACTCGGGCTGTTTTTTAATTGGGACTGCTACTTATTTGGCTGTACTTTGTGTATGCACTATGAAGATTATTGGTGTTTTTTTTAATTGGGACAGCTACCTCTTTGGGTATATTTTGGTGTGTAATGTCAATAAGATGGGTTGTTTTTTAATTGGGACAGCTACTTATTTGGCTATATTTTGAGGGTGTACTGTCAATAACTTGGGCATTTTTTAATTGGGACAGCTACTTATTCAGGTATATTTGGGGCATGTAGTGTCACTAACTCAGGCTGCTTTTCAATTGGGACAGATACTTATTCCTCCATATTTTGGGTGTGTACTGTGAGCAACATTGGCTGTTTTGAACTTGGAATGGCTACTTATTTGGTCATATGTTGGGTGTGTACTGTCAATAACACTGGCTGTTTTTTAATTGGGATGGCTACTTATTTGGCTATATTTTGGGTGCGTACTGTGAATAACACTGGTTGTTTTTTATTGGGACAGCTTGTTAGTTGGCTTTCTTTTGGGTGTTTACTGTCAATAACATGTGCTGTTTTTTTATCGGAACAGCTATGGATTCAGCTATATTTTGGGTGTGTACTGTCAATAATATTGGCTTTTTTTAAATTGGGACAGCTGCTTATTTGGCTATCTTTTGTGTGTGTACTGTTAATAACATTTTTTTAATTGGGACAGCTACTTATTTGGCTATATTTTGTGGGAGTACTGTCGATAACATTTTTTTTAGTTGGGACAGCTACATATTTGGCTATATTTTATGTATGTACTATAAACAGCATTGGCTGTTTTTTATTTGACTATATTATGTATATGCACTGTCATTAACACAGGCTAATTTTTAATTGGAACAGCTACTTATTTGGCCATATTTTGTGTGTGTACAGTGAATAACACTGGCTGTTTTTTAATTGGGACCGCTACTTATTTCGCAATATTTTAGGTGTTTACCGTCAATAACACAGGCTGTTTTTAATTGGGTCAGCTGCTTATTTCACTATAGTTTGTGTACTGTCAATAATATTGGCTGCTTTTAATTGGTACAGCAACTTATTTGGCCATATTTTGGGTGAGTACTTTCAATAACAAGGGTTGTTTTAATTAGGACAGCTACTTATTCAGAAACATTTTGGGTGTGTACTGTCCCTACACACGCTGTTTTTTAATTGGGACAGCTGCTTATTCAGTTATATTCTGGCTGAGTACTGTCATTAACACGGGCTGTTTTTTAATTGGGACAGCTAGTTATTCGGCTGTATTTTGGGTGTGTACTATCAATAATGTTGGCTGTTTTTTAATAGGGACCTCTACTTATTCGTCCATATTTGAGTGACTACTGTCAATAAGACTGGCTGTTTTTTTAATTGGGACGGCTACTTATTTGGCCATACTTTCTGTGTTTACTGTCAATAACACTGGCTGTTCTTTTAATTGGGACAAATACTTATTTGGCCATATTTTGTGAGTGTACTCTCAATAACACTGGCTTTTTTTATTTGGCTATACTTTGTGTGCTTGTACTGTCAATAACACATGCTGTTTTTAATTATGACAGCTACTTATTTGGTGATATTTTGTGTGTGTATCAGTAACATTGGCTGTTTTTATTTGGGTATATTTTGAGTATGTACTGTCAATAACATGGGCTACTTTTAATTGGGACAGCTACTTACTTGTTATATTTTATGTGTGTACTGTGAATAACACTGGCTGTTTTTAATTGGGGCAGTTACTTGTTTGGCAATATTTTGGGTATGTACTGTTAATAACATGGGCTGTTTTTTAATAGGGACCGCTACTGATTCGTCTATATTTTGGGATTGTACTGCCATTAATATTGGCTATTTTTTAATTTGGACAACTACTTATTTGGCTATATTTTGTGTGTGTACTGTCAATAACACTGGCAGTTATATAATAGGGACAGCTACTTATTTGGCTATATTTTGGGTGTGTACTGTCAATAACATTGGCGATTTTTTAATTGTGACAGCTACTTATTGACTATATTTGGTGTGTACTATGAATAACACAGGCTGTATTTTTAATTGGGACAGCTACTTATTTGGGTATATTTTGTGGGTGTACTCTCAATAACATGGGCTGTTTTTAATTCGGACAGCTACTTATTTGGCTATAGTTTGTGTACTATCAATAATATTGGCTGCTTTTTAATTGGTACAGCTACTTATCTGGAGATATTTGGGTGTGTACTATCAATGATATGGGTTGTTTTTTAATTGGGAGAGCTACTTATTTGGCTATATTTTGGCTGTGTACTGTCAATAACATTGACTGTTATTTAATTGGGACAGCTACGTATTCAGCTATATTTTGGGTGTGTACCATCACTGACTCAGGCTGTTTTTTAATTGGGACAGCTACTTATTCATCCATATTTTGGGTGTGTACTGTCAATAACACTGGTTGTGTTTTAATTTCCACGGCTACTCATTTGGCCATATTTTGGGTGTGTACTGTCAATAACACTGGCTGCTTTTTAATTGGGACGGCTACTTATCTGGCCATATTTTATGTGTGTACTGTCAATAACACTGGCTTTTTTTAAATTGGGACAGCTACTTATTTGGCTGTATTTTTCGTGTGCACTATCAATAATATTAGCTGTTTTTTTAATTGGGACAGCTACTTCTTTGGCTATATTTTTGGTGTGTAATGTCAATGAGATGGGTTATTTTTTTAATTGGGACAACTACTTATTTGGCCATATTTTGGGTGTGTACTATCAATAACATGGCCTGTTTTTTAATTGGGGCACCTACTTATTTGGCTATATTTTGTGGGTGTACAGTCAATAACTTGGGCTGCTTTTTGATTGGGACAGCTACTTATTCAGCTATATTTTGGGTGTGTACTGTCACTAAATTGGGCTGTTTTTTAATTGGGACAACTGTTTTGACTATATTTTGGGTGTGTACTGTCAATAATATTGGCTTTTTTATATTTTGACAGCTGCTTATTTGGCTATCCTTTGTGTGTGTACTGTCAATAACACTTACTCTTTTGTAATTGGGACAGCTACGTATTTGGCTATATTTTGTGGGTGTACTGTTAATAACACGGGATGTTTCTTAGTTGGGCAGCTACATATTTCACTATATTTTGTGAATGGTACTATAAATAACATTTGCTGTTTTTTATTTGGCAATATTTTCTGTAAGTAGTGCCAATAACACTGGCTGCTATTTAATTCAGATAGCTACTTATTTGGCTATATTTAGTGTGTGTACTCTGATTAACAATGGCTGTTTTTTAATTGGGACAGGTACTTATTTTGCAATTTTTTAGGTGTTTACTGTCAATAACACGGGCTGTTTTTTAATTGGCACAGCTACTGATTTGGCCACATTTTGGGTGTACACTGTCAATAACACAGGCTGTTTTTAATTGGCGAGACTACATATTTGGCTGTATTTTGGGTGTACTCTCAACACAGGCTGTTTCTTAATTGGGACATCTACTTATTTGACCATATTTTGGTGTGTACTATCAATAACATGAGCTGTTTTTTAATTGAGACAGCTACTTATTTGACCATATTTTGTGTGTGTCCTGTCATTAACACTGGCTGTTTTTTAATTGGGCTGGCTACTTATTTGGCCATATTTTCAGTGTGGAATGTCAATAACACAGGCTTTTTTCAATTGGGAAAGTTGATTATTCTGCTATATTTTGGGTGTGGAATGTTAATAACATGGGTTTGTTTTGAATTGGGACAGCTACTTATTCGGAAACATTTAGGGCATGAACTGTCCCTAACATGGGCTGTTTTTTAATTGGGACAGTTACTGAATTAGCTATATAGCAGTGTCAGTGGCTCAGTAGGTAGCACACTCACCTCTGAGGCCGGGAGATCAGAGGGCTGTGGGTTCAGTTCCCACATCAGGCGCAGTGTTAATATCCAGTACTGACACTGTAGTGCAGCATGAGAGGGTGCTGCACTCTGAGGTGCCGTCTTCGGATGAGACATTAAACCGAGGTCCCATCTGCCTGGATTGGTGGTAGTTCAGGTGGATGTTAAAGATCCCATGGCACGCTGGCCTGGTGGCACTGAGGTTGAGGCGCTGGACGCACACCTCACGTCCGCCGGTGACCCGGTGCGGGAGCGAGCTCGGATCGCCGAGGGTCAGCGGGGGAGACAGGCTGGGCGTCCGAGACAGCTTCGCCTTCTCCCGGGGAGGATTCCTATACCGGTGAGCGGCGACCCCTGGTGGAGACTAGGGAGAGCGACGGCAAGCCGGGTCTCTAGGGGCTCGATTGGTTGCTAGCATAGGCTGGCAGCCTATCAGCCCCAGAGGCTGCTCCTTCGTGGGAGGAGTGGGGGGGTACGCTGCTGACGCCAGCGGATGCCTGGACGCGTAGGCACGCAGCGGGGAGAAAAACAGAAAAATGGATCCCCCACAGAGCCTGGATGAAGGAGCACCGAGCCGGGGTCCTAATGTGCCAGCGCCTGTCCACAACCCGGGACCTGAACAAGATGCCAAGATTTCAGGGGGCCCCTGTCCCGACCCCACCCAGGGGGTATTCCGTGGCTCGATGAAGGGACCTGAGGTGAGCAGGAAGGGCGCTGGCAGGGCAGGGCTTCATGGGTGCTCCAGAAGGAATGGCTCTGTGAGGGCAGGAGGGAGTAGAAACAGAAATTTAAAAAAAAAAAGATCCCATGGCACTTATCGAAAAGAGTAGGGGAATTTCCCTGGTGTCCTGGCCAAATTTCCCTCATTCACTAAAAAATACCACCAACAGCTTAATCTGGTTCAAGGTCAGTTTACATTCATCTGTATCCCCCTCCCCCGGGTCGTGCCTGAAAATAGGCAGGATTTGTCTAGTGCACTTACCCGGTCAACAAAAGCTAAATAAATAAATAAATATTCTGGGTGTGTACTGTCACTAACACGGGCTGGTTTTTAATTGGGGCAGCTAGTTATTAAGCTATATTTTGGGTGTGTACTTTCAATAATGTTGGCTGTTTTAATTGGGACCTCTACTTATTCGTCCATATTTTGGGTGTCTACTGTTAATAAGACTGGCTGTTTTCAATTGGACAGCTACTTATTTGGCCCTATTTTGTGTGTGTACTGTCAATAACATGGGCTGTTTTTATTTGGGTGTATTTTGTGTATGTACTGTCAATAACACGGCTGCTTCTTCATTAGGACAGCTATTTATTTGGCTATATTTTGTGTGTACTGTGAATAGCACAGGCTGTTTTTTTAATTGGGACAGTTTCTTATTTGGCAATATTTTGTGGGTGTACTATCAATAACATTAGCTGTTTTTAATTGCAGCTACTTATTTGGCCGTATTTTGGGTGTGTATTGTCAATAAGGCTGTTTTTTAATTGGGACAATGACTTATTCAGCTATATATTGGGTGTGTACAGTCACTAACTTGGGCTGTGTTTTAATTGGGACAGCTACTTATTCATCCACATTTTGGGTATGTACTGTCAATAACACTGGCTGTGTTTTAATTTTCACAGCTACTTATTTGGCCATATTTTGGGTTTGTACTATCAATAACACGGGCTGTTTTTATTTGGGACAGCTACTATTTGCCTATATTTTGTGGGTGTACTGTCAAATATATGTGCTGTTTTTTAATTGGGAGTGTTACTTATTTGGCTATAGTTTGTTTGTGTACTAATCAATAAAATTGGCTGTTTTTAATTGGTGCAGATACATATTTGGCCATATTTATGGTTTGTAATGTCAATAAGATGGGTTATTTTTAATTGGGACAACTACGTGTTTGGCCATATTTTGGGTGTGTACTACCAATAACATGGCCTGTTTTCTAATTGGAACAGCTACTTATTTGGTTATATTACGGTGTGTACTGTCTGTAACACGGTCTGTTTTTTGATTGGGACAGCTACTTATTTGGCTATATTTTGAGTGTGTGCTATGAATAATATTGGCTGTTTTTAATTGGTGCAGCCACTTATTGGGCTTTATTTTATGGGAGTACTGTCAATAATACGTGCTTGTTTTTTATTGGGACAGCTACTTATTTGGCTATATTTTGTGTGTGTACTATCAGTAATATTGGCTGTTTTTAGTTGGGACAGCTACTTATCTGGCCTTATTTTGAGTGTGTACTATCAATAACAGGCTGTTTTTAATTGGGACAGGTACTTATTTGGCTATATTTTGTATGTGTACTGTCAATAACACTGACTCTTTTTTAATTGGGACAGCTATTTATTTGGCTATATTTTGGGTGTGAACTGTCAATAACATTGTTTTATAAAAGGGACAGCTACTTATTTGGCCATACTGCATGTGTACTAACAATACCATGGACCGTTTGTTAATTGGGCAGGTACTTATTTGGCTATATTTTGGGTGTGTACTGTCAATAACATGGGTTGTTTTTTAATTGGGACAACTACTTATTTTGGCCATTTTTTGTGTTCATAGTATCAATGACACGCACTGTTTTTTAATTAGCACAGCTACTTATTTGGCTATATTTTGTGGGTATACTGTCAATAACACAGGCTGTTTCTTAATTGGGACAACTTATTTGGCCATATTTTGGTTGTGTACTGTCAATAACATGGGCTCTTTATCAGTGGTGAATGCTGCTTATTCGGCTATATTTTGGGGTGTGTACTGTGAATAACATGGGTTGTTTTTTAATTGGGACAGCTACTTGTTCGGAAACAATTCGGGTGTGTACTGTCCCTAACATGGGCTGTTTTTTAAATGGGACTACTTATTCAGCTATATACTGGGTGTGTATGGTCATTAACATGGGCTGTTTTATAATTGGGACAGCTAGTTATTCAGCTATATTTTGGGTGTGTACTATCAATAATGGCTGTTTTTTAATTGGGACCTCTACTTATTCGTCCATATTTTGGGTGTTTACTGTCAATAAGACTGGCTGTTTTTTAATTGGGTCAGCTACCTATTTGGCTATATTTTTGGTGTGTACTGTCAATAACAGTGGCTGATTTTTAATTGGGACAGCTACTTATTTGGCCATATTTTGGGTGTGTACTATGAATGACACGGGCTGTTTTTTAATTGGGACAGCTACTTATTTGGCTGTATTTTGTGGGTGTACGGTCAATAATGGGCTGTTTTTTTTAATTTGGACAGCTACTTATTTGGCTATAGTTTGTTTGTGTACTATCAATAATATTGAGTGCTTTTTAATTGGTATAGCTACTTATTTGGCCATATTTTGGGTGGGTACTATCAATAATACGGGCTGTTTTTTAATTGGGAGAGCTACTTATTAGGCTGTATTTTGTGGGTGTACTATCAATAACATGAGCTGTTTTTTAATTGCAACCACTACTTATTTGGCCGTAGTTTGGGTGTGTACTGTCAATAAGGCTGTTTTTTAATTGGGATAACTACTTATTCAGCTATATTTTGGGTGTGTACAGTCACTAACTCGGGCTGTTTTTTAATTTTGACAGCTGCTTATTCATCCATATTTTGGGTGTGTACTGTCAATAACACTGGCTGCTTTTTAATTGGGACGGTTACTTATTTGGCCATATTATGTGTGTGTACTGTCAATAACACGGGCTCATTTTTAATCGGGACAGCTACTTATTTGGCTGTATTTTGCGTGTGCACTATCAATAATATTAGTTGTTTTTTTCATTGGGAAAGCTACTTCTTTGTCAATATTTTTGCTGTGCAATGTCAATAAGACGAGTTGGTTTTTTGATTGGGACAACTACTTATTTGGCCATATTTTGGGTGTGTTCTATCAATAACATGGGCTGTTTTTTAATTGGAACAGCTACTTATCTGGCTATATTTTGTGGGTGTACTGTCAATAACATGGGCTGTTTTTTTAAATGGGACAGCTACATATTTGGCAATATTTTGGCTGTGTACTGTCAATAACATTGTTTTTTAATTGGGACAACTACTTATTCAGCTATATTTTTGTGTGTACAGTCACTAACTCGGCTGTTTTTAATTGGGACTGCTACTTATTTGGCTGTACTTTGTGTATGCACTATGAAGATTATTGGTGTTTTTTAATTGGGACAGCTACCTCTATCGGTATATTTTTGGTGTGTAATGTCAATAAGATGGGTTGTTTTTTAATTGGGACAGCTACTTATTTGGCTATATTTTGAGGGTGTACTGTCAATAACTTGGGCATTTTTTAATTGGGACAGCTACTTATTCAGGTATATTTGGGGCATGTAGTGTCACTAACTCAGGCTGCTTTTCAATTGGGACAGATACTTATTCCTCCATATTTTGGGTGTGTACTGTGAGCAACATTGGCTGTTTTGAACTTGGAATGGCTACTTATTTGGTCATATGTTGGGTGTGTACTGTCAATAACACTGGCTGTTTTTTAATTGGGATGGCTACTTATTTGGCTATATTTTGGGTGCGTACTGTGAATAACACTGGTTGTTTTTTATTGGGACAGCTTGTTATTTGGCTTTCTTTTGGGTGTTTACTGTCAATAACATGTGCTGTTTTTTTATCGGAACAGCTATGGATTCAGCTATATTTTGGGTGTGTACTGTCAATAATATTGGCTTTTTTTAAATTGGGACAGCTGCTTATTTGGCTATCTTTTGTGTGTGTACTGTTAATAACATTTTTTTAATTGGGACAGCTACTTATTTGGCTATATTTTGTGGGAGTACTGTCGATAACATTTTTTTTAGTTGGGACAGCTACATATTTGGCTATATTTTATGTATGTACTATAAACAGCATTGGCTGTTTTTTATTTGGCTATATTATGTATATGCACTGTCATTAACACAGGCTAATTTTTAATTGGAACAGCTACTTATTTGGCCATATTTTGTGTGTGTACAGTGAATAACACTGGCTGTTTTTTAATTGGGACCGCTACTTATTTCGCAATATTTTAGGTGTTTACCGTCAATAACACAGGCTGTTTTTTAATTGGGTCAGCTGCTTATTTCACTATAGTTTGTGTACTGTCAATAATATTGGCTGCTTTTTAATTGGTACAGCAACTTATTTGGCCATATTTTGGGTGAGTACTTTCAATAACAAGGTTGTTTTTAATTAGGACAGCTACTTATTCAGAAACATTTTGGTGTGTACTGTCCCTACACACGCTGTTTTTAATTGGGACAGCTGCTTATTCAGTTATATTCTGGCTGAGTACTGTCATTAACACGGGCTGTTTTTTAATTGGGACAGCTAGTTATTCGGCTGTATTTTGGGTGTGTACTATCAATAATGTTGGCTGTTTTTTAATAGGGACCTCTACTTATTCGTCCATATTTGAGTGACTACTGTCAATAAGACTGGCTGTTTTTTAATTGGGACGGCTACTTATTTGGCCATACTTTCTGTGTTTACTGTCAATAACACTGGCTGTTCTTTTAATTGGGACAAATACTTATTTGGCCATATTTTGTGAGTGTACTCTCAATAACACTGGCTTTTTTTTATTTGGCTATACTTTGTGTGCTTGTACTGTCAATAACACATGCTGTTTTTTAATTATGACAGCTACTTATTTGGTGATATTTTGTGTGTGTAGTATCAGTAACATTGGCTGTTTTTTATTTGGGTATATTTTGAGTATGTACTGTCAATAACATGGGCTACTTTTTAATTGGGACAGCTACTTACTTGGCTATATTTTATGTGTGTACTGTGAATAACACTGGCTGTTTTTTAATTGGGGCAGTTACTTGTTTGGCAATATTTTGGGTATGTACTGTTAATAACATGGGCTGTTTTTTAATAGGGACCGCTACTGATTCGTCTATATTTTGGCATTGTACTGCCATTAATATTGGCTATTTTTTAATTTGGACAACTACTTATTTGGCTATATTTTGTGTGTGTACTGTCAATAACACTGGCAGTTATATAATAGGGACAGCTACTTATTTGGCTATATTTTGGGTGTGTACTGTCAATAACATTGGCCGATTTTTAATTGTGACAGCTACTTATTCGGCTATATTTAGGGTGTGTACTATGAATAACACAGGCTGTTTTTTAATTGGGACAGCTACTTATTCATCCATATTTTGGGTGTGTACTGTCAATAACACTGGCTGTGTTTTAATTTCCACGGCTACTCATTTGGCCATATTTTGGGTGTGTACTGTCAATAACACTGGCTGCTTTTTAATTGGGACGGCTACTTATCTGGCCATATTTTATGTGTGTACTGTCAATAACAGTGGCTTTTTTTAAACTGGGACAGCTACTTATTTGGCTGTATTTTTCGTGTGCACTATCAATAATATTAGCTGTTTTTTTAATTGGGACAGCTACTTCTTTGGCTATATTTTTGGTGTGTAATGTCAATGAGATGGGTTATTTTTTAATTGGGACAACTACTTATTTGGCCATATTTTGGGTGTGTACTATCAATAACATGGCCTGTTTTTTAATTGGGGCACCTACTTATTTGGCTATATTTTGTGGGTGTACAGTCATTAACTTGGGCTGCTTTTTGATTGGGACAGCTACTTATTCAGCTATATTTTGGGTGTGTACTGTCACTAAATTGGGCTGTTTTTTAATTGGGACAACTGTTTTGACTATATTTTGGGTGTGTACTGTCAATAATATTGGCTTTTTTATATTTTGACAGCTGCTTATTTGGCTATCCTTTGTGTGTGTACTGTCAATAACACTTACTCTTTTGTAATTGGGACAGCTACGTATTTGGCTATATTTTGTGGGTGTACTGTTAATAACACGGGATGTTTCTTAGTTGGGGCAGCTACATATTTCACTATATTTTGTGTGCGTACTATAAATAACATTGCTGTTTTTTATTTGGCAATATTTTCTGTAAGTAGTGCCAATAACACTGGCTGCTATTTAATCAGATAGCTACTTATTTGGCTATATTTAGTGTGTGTACTCTGATTAACAATGGCTGTTTTTAATTGGGACAGGTACTTATTTGCAATTTTTAGGTGTTTACTGTCAATAACACGGGCTGTTTTTAATTGGCACAGCTACTGATTTGGCCACATTTTGGGTGTACACTGTCAATAACACAGGCTGTTTTTAATTGGCAGAGCTACATATTTGGCTGTATTTTTGGGTGTACTCTCAACACAGGCTGTTTCTTATTGGGACATCTACTTATTTGACCATATTTTGGGTGTGTACTATCAATAACATGAGCTGTTTTTAATTGAGACAGCTACTTATTTGACCATATTTTGTGTGTCCTGTCATTAACACTGGCTGTTTTTAATTGGGCTGGCTACTTATTTGGCCATATTTTCAGTGTGGAATGTCAATAACACAGGCTTTTTTCAATTGGGAAAGTTGATTATTCTGCTATATTTTGGGTGTGGAATGTTAATAACATGGGTTGTTTTGAATTGGGACAGCTACTTATTCGAAACATTTAGGGCATGAACTGTCCTAACATGGGCTGTTTTTAATTGGGACAGTTACTGAATTAGCTATATAGCAGTGTCAGTGGCTCAGTAGGTAGCACACTCACCTCTGAGGCCGGGAGATCAGAGGGCTGTGGGTTCAGTTCCCACATCAGGCACTTGTGTTAATATCCCAGTACTGACACTGTAGTGCAGCATGAGAGGGGTGCTGCACTTCTGAGGTGCCGTCTTTCGGATGAGACATTAAACCGAGGTCCCATCTGCCTGGATTGGTGGTAGTTCAGGTGGATGTTAAAGATCCCATGGCACGCTGGCCTGGTGGCACTGAGGGTTGAGGCGCTGGACGCCACACCTCACGTCACGCCGGTGACCCGGGTTCGGGAGCGAGCTCGGATCATCGGGGGTCAGCCGGGGGGAGACAGGCTGGAGCGTCCGAGGACAGCTCGCCTTCTCCGGGGGGAAGGGGATTCCTATACCGGTGGCGGCGACCCCTGGTGGAGACTAGGAGGCGACGGCAAGCTGGGTCTCTAGGGCTCGATTGGTTGCTAGCATGGGCTGGCAGCCTATCAGCCCCAGAGGCTGCTACGTGGGAGGAGTGGGGAGTACGCTGCTGGCGCCAGCGGATGCCTGGGCCAGCGTGTGCCTGGCAGGGAGAAAAACAGAAAAATGGATCCCCCACAGAGCCTGGATGAAGGAGCACCGAGCCGGGGTCCTAATGTGCCAGCGCCCATCCACAACCCGGGACCTGAACAAGATCCCAAGATTTCAGGGGGCCCCTGTCCCGACCCCACCCAGGGGTATTCCGTGGCTCGATGAAGGGACCTGAGGTGAGTAGGAAGGGCACTGGCAGGGCAGGGCTTCATGGGTGCTCCAGAAGGAATGGCTCTGTGAGGGCAGGAGGGAGTAGAAACAGAAATTTAAAAAAAAAAAGATCCCATGGCACTTATCGAAAAGAGTAGGGGAATTTCCCTGGTGTCCTGGCCAAATTTCCCTCATTCACTAAAAAATACCACCAACAGCTTAATCTGGTTCAAGGTCAGTTTGCATTCATCTGTATCCCCCTCCCCCGGGTCGTGCCTGAAAATAGGCAGGATTTGTCTAGTGCACTTACCCGGTCAACAAAAGCTAAATAAATAAATAAATATTCTGGGTGTGTACTGTCACTAACACGGGCTGGTTTTTAATTGGGGCAGCTAGTTATTAAGCTATATTTTGGGTGTGTACTTTCAATAATGTTGGCTGTTTTTTAATTGGGACCTCTACTTATTCGTCCATATTTTGGGTGTCTACTGTTAATAAGACTGGCTGTTTTTCAATTGGACAGCTACTTATTTGGCCCTATTTTGTGTGTGTACTGTCAATAACATGGGCTGTTTTTTATTTGGGTGTATTTTGTGTATGTACTGTCAATAACACGGCTGCTTCTTCATTAGGACAGCTATTTATTTGGCTATATTTTGTGTGTACTGTGAATAGCACAGGCTGTTTTTTTAATTGGGACAGTTTCTTATTTGGCAATATTTTGTGGGTGTACTATCAATAACATTAGCTGTTTTTTAATTGCAGCAGCTACTTATTTGGCCGTATTTTGGGTGTGTATTGTCAATAAGGCTGTTTTTTAATTGGGACAATGACTTATTCAGCTATATATTGGGTGTGTAGTCACTAACTTGGGCTGTTTTTTAATTGGGACAGCTACTTATTCATCCACATTTTGGGTATGTACTGTCAATAACACTGGCTGTGTTTTAATTTTCACAGCTACTTATTTGGCCATATTTTGGGTGTGTACTGTCAATAACACCGGCTGCTTTTTAATTGGGATGGCTACTTATTTGGCCATATTTTGTGTCTGTACTGTCAATAACACTTTTTTTTTTTAATTGGAACAGCTACTTATCTGGCTGTATTTTGTGTGTGCACTATCAATAATAGCTGTTTTTTAATTGGGACTGCTACTTCTTTGGCTATATTTTTGGTTTGTAATGTCAATAAGATGGGTTATTTTTTAATTGGGACAACTACGTGTTTGGCCATATTTTGGGTGTGTACTATCAATAACATGGCCTGTCTTCTAATTGGGACACCTACTTATTTGGCTATATTTGTGGGTGTATTGTCAATAACTTGGGCTGCTTTTGATTGGGACAGCTACTTATTCAGCTATATTTTGGATGTGTACTGTCACTAACTTGGGCTGTTTTTTAGTTGGGACAGCTACTGATTCGGCTATATTTTGGGTGTGTACTGTCAATAATATTGGCTTTTTTTTAATTGAAACAGCTGCTTATGTGGCTATCTTTTGTGTGTGTACTGTCAATAACACTTACTCTTCTGTAATTGGGACAGCTATGTATTTGGCAATATTTTGTGGGTGTACTGTTAATAACACGGGATGTTTGTTAGTTGGGACAACTACATATTTGGCTATATTTTGTGTGTGTATGATAAATAACATTGGCTGTTTTTTATTTGGCAATATTTTCTGTAAGTACTTTCAATAACATGGGCTGCTGTTTAATTTGGACAGCTACTTATTTGGCTATATTTAGTGTGTGTACTCTGAATAACAATGACTGTATTTTAACAGGGGCAGGTACTTATTTGGCTATATTTTAGGTGTTTACTGTCAATAACACGGGCTGTTTTTTAATTGGCACAGCTACTTATTTAGCCATATTTTGGGTGTATACTGTCAATAACACAGGCTGTTTTTTAATTGGCACAGCTACATACTAGGCTAAATTTTGTGGGTGTACTCTTAATAACACAGGCTGTTTCTTAATTGGGACATCTACTTATTTGGGTATATTTCGGGTGTGTACTATCAATAACATGGGCTGTTTTTTAATTGAGACAGCTACTTATTTGATCATATTTTATTTATTTATTTATTTAAGCAGCAGTTTGGAAAACCTTTGAGCCATTGGCTCATTTACAAAAGTACCTTGTCACAGTAAGACAAATGAAAATACACAGTATAACAGTACAACACAGTATAACAGTAACTTAAGACATAGATGCAAACAAGCTGGTACAGGTAGGATTGATGCAAACAATACCAGAGTTATGTTGTCCTTAGCAGCTTAGTAGTAAGCTTTGTCATAAGTATTGAGTATGGCTTTGACTAGTGGCAATTACAGCATCGGGTGTTAATAAGGTGGTTACGTAAGGAAGTTTTGAAGCACGATATAGTTGGAGCTTCGGAGATGGAGGGGGGCAGTGTGTTGAACCAGGAGGGGGCCCTAAAGCTGAAGGCTCTTTGGCCGTGAGAGGTCCTAGCTCTAGGGATAACAAGAGGTTTTCCCAGAGGTCCAGTATGAACTAGTGGGACAGAGTGGTATGGTGGTGGTCAGTCCTGGCAGGGATAGCCCAAGGAGGTCTTTTTTGTAAGGGTACAGGTCAGATATTTGAGGCGCTCATCAAGATCAAGTACCAGTGCTTTAGCGTACAGTAGTCATTTGTGTGTTAGCCTAGGTGCCCCAGTAATTAACCTGCAGGCCTTATTCAGAGTAATGCGAATTTTATGGAGTGTGGTCTGATCAGCAGCACCATACACCGGCAGTCCATAGTCCACTAGGGACAGGATAGAGGAGGTGACTGCGAGTCGAAGAGCCTCTGGGGGGAGGCAGTGTTTATATCGATGTAAGATGCCCAATCAGATATTAGTGGCAGTGGCTAGGGCAACGATGTGTCCATGGAAGGAGACGGAGGGGTCAAAATAGATCCCTAGGTATTTATAGGAGCAAACTTGCTCGAGTGGGAAAGAGGACCCAGAGTGAATGAGGAGTTTGAAGTTGCAGGACTTGTTTTGAGGATGAGTGACGAACATGGTTTTTGGTTTTTTAACATTTATCACCAATCTATGTTCCTTGAACCAGCCCTCGGCTTCGGCGAAGGACTTCTGCAGCGAGTCCTGGAGGGCAATAGGGTTACGACTTGAGGCAAAGATGACTGCATCATCAGCGTACAATAGAATGTTCCCCGAGCAAGAGCGTGGAAGGGTGTTAAGGTAAAGGGAGAATAGTAAGGGGCCCAGAATGGAGCCCTGAGGAACCCCAGAAAAGATGGGACAGATGTCTGAGTGGGTCCCATTAATTTTTACACACTGTGAGCGGTCAGACAGATAACTGGTGCACCAGGAGATAGGCCCAGCAGCAAAACCAGAGACTAAGGGCATCTAGAAGGAGGGGGTGGGAGACAGTGTTGAAAGCTTTAGAGAGGTCAATGAAGACCGCACCAGCCAGAGAACCAGTGTCTAAGGAGGAGTGGAGAAAGTTGGAGAACTCTAGGAGGGCTGTGTTGGTACTGTGGCCTGCTCGGAAGCCATGCTGCTCAGGACATAGGACATTGTAGGTGGAGAGGTAGTCAGAGATTTGAGAGGCCACCACTTTTTCCAAGGCCTTGGAGAGAAGAGAGAGAATGGAGATTGGTTGATAGTTTCCAGCCACAGTCCTATCACCACCTTTAAAGATAGGGGTGACAGTGGTGACTTTCCAGGCAGTTGGAACCTTCCCCAGGCAAAGAGAGTGGTTGATGAGGCATGTGATCGAGGTAAGGACTTGTCAAAGACCAGCCGTGGGATACACAGATCCAGGGTGTCACTGCCTGTACTATTACTCTTGAGGGCAGTGACAAGGTGCGGCCTAAGTTCTTGGGCAGAAACAGCTGGAGGAGAAAATAAGGCGAGAAAGATTTACGGCAGGTGCTTGGGGAGGAGGGTCAAAAAAATTTGTAGGGAGGGTAGGGCTAAGGTCAGTGAATGAGGTGATGAGGTGGTTGGCTATGAGGGCTGGGTCCGAGGAGATCACGCTATTAATGTTGATCTGGGTGGGTTGGGGGAATGTGTACTCCCATTTAACTGTTTAATGTTATCACAGAAGGTTCTGGGGTTCCCCCATGAGGCAGTGAGTGAGGACCGATAGTGTTCAGACTTGGCCTTTCTGATGGCCCGAGTGCACTTGTTTCGGGTGGCAGCATATAACTGCCTGTCATTGGGCCGGCCAGTCTCAATGGCAGGGTGCCATAGGTTGTCCCTATGTTTGAGTTGGTGGATCAATGCTGGGGTTACCTAGGGGGCATTCTGCCTTTTAGAACGGCGGGTCAACATTGGGACAAAGATATCACAGGCATTATTAAAAGTTCGGGTAAAGAAGGAGACAGCAGTGTCAATGTCAGGAGTTGCCTGTACAGGAGACGGCATTAGACACCGCCCGGCATGTGGACTGTGCTATGGGTTTGGTGACTGAGGAAGACCAGTGGAATAGAATGGGGGAGTGATCACGGAGAGAGTCTGGGAGACTTGTACATGGGGATCCGATTAGGGCGGTTGGTGAGTACCACATCAAGCAGAGTACTGGAGCCTCTCTTGGGGTTAGTCCTGGTAGGGTGGGTAACTAGTTGCGTTAGGTCTATTGCAGAAAAGGAGTCTCAGGTAGAGGAGGAGGAGGGCTGAGCCAGTTGACATTTAAGTCACCCACCAGAATTTGATCAGTGGAAGGAGGTAGTGAGGTAAGGTATTCTGTAAGAGGGCAATGGCCTGCATTTGGTCCCTGGGGGCACGTATGCAGTAGTCAGATAATGGAGTCCTTTAAAGGGTCAGGGGTTAGTTTCAGCGTAGTGCCTGGGCCCTGGAGTCAGGATGGGAGCAGGCAGGGCTAGTCGGGAGGATTCCTTGACATAAATAGCGCAGCCGCCGCCCGTCTCCCAACACGGTCGGACCAGAAGAGGGTGAAACCAGGAAGGGAGACTAGGAGTCAGGGAGGATTCGACAGCCAAGTCTCTCACCAGAGTGATGACATCAGGGTTAACTGATGTGACCAGGCATTGTAGTGAGTCAAACTTTTTAGGAGGCTACAGATATTCATGGAGACCATGCACAGGCTCAGGTGCAGTCGCGGAGCTCCTGGGAACTGGGCCAGGGTTTGGATGAATGTTCCTGACAGGAGTAGTAGCATGACTAACACCCTGGCTGGGAGATGGTGAGAGGTTTTCTACGATTGACATAGAGGGGGAGGTGAGGCTAAGGGAGCAGGGGTGGGCAGGGTGGTACAGGAAGGAAGGCAAGAATAAGAAGACACCCAGATGTGCCTGAGGTGAGGAGAAAGCTAGGGGGAGGTTAGGGAGCACCGAGACACACAGAGGTCCCAAGGGGCAGGAGAGCAGGTTCAGGAGCAAGGGGAGGGAGGGGTGCCAGGGCACAGTGCGGAGTAGCAGATGGGTAAGTGGGTAAGTGCACTGCTAGTGGGGATAGGCACAGGCAGAGTGTGAGGCAGGGCCAATACATTGTGGTGAGCAAGATCCCAGGGAAGTAGTGTTGTACAGGTAGAAGTAGGAAGTAGCGAGGGAGCATAGGTCCCTCTAGTGGCCAGCAGGTATAACCTGCAAATGGGAAAGTGGGGATGTCACCGGATGTGATGTCATGGGGTGGATCCTTAAATTGACAGCCGCCCCTGGGTGGAAGGTGGTTGGGGCGGGAGGGGGTAGACGCCGAAGCGCCTGCTGGGCTAGCACCCCCCAGGCATCCAGATGAAGAGAAGAGGCTCGCTACCTCGAAAGTTATCAGGCTGGAGATCTGGCTTCCTCAGCTCCTCAGGTGAGCTGCTTGTGTTGCTTGTTTGTCCTGAGTGCCTAGCTTGGGGGGGGAGCTGCCTCGAAAGTTATTAGGCTGGGGATTCGGCTTCCTCAGCTCCTCAGGTGAGCTGCTTGTGTTGCTTGTGTTGCTTGTTTGTCCCGAGTGCCTAGCTTGGGGGGGGAGCTGCCTTGAAAGTTATCAGGCTGGAGATTCAGCTGCCTCAGCTCCTCAGGTGAGCTGCTTGTGTTGCTTGTTTGTCCCGAGTGCCTAGCTTGGGGGGGGGAACTGCCTCAAAAGTTATCAGGCTGGAGATTCGGCTTCCTCAGCTCCTCAGGTGAGCTGCTTATGTTGCCTGTGTTGCTTGTTTGTCCCGAGTGCGTAGCTTTGGGGGGGAACTGCCTTGATAGTTATCAGACTGGAGATTCGGCTTCCTCAGCTTCTCAGGTGAGCTACTTGTGTTGCTTGTTTGTCCCGAGTGCCTAGCTTGGGGGGGGGAGCTGCCTTGAAAGTTATCAGGCTGGAGATTTGGCTTCCTCAGCTCCTCAGGTGAGCTGCTTGTGTTGCTTGTTTGTCCCGTGTGTCCAGTCAATAACACTGGCTATTTTTTAATTGGGTCGGCTACTTCTGCTCGTATTTTGATGTGTGCTGTCAATAACATGGGCCATTTTTCAATTGGAAAAGCTGGTTATTCGGCTATATTTTGGTGTGTACTGTCAATAACATGGCTTGGTTTTCAATTGGGATAGCTCCTTATTCAGAAACATTTTGGGTGTGTACTGTCCCTAACATGGCTGTTTTTAATTGGGACAGTTACTGATTCAGCTATATTCTGGGTGTGTACTGTCACTAACACGGGCTGGTTTTAATTGGGGCAGCTAGTTATTTAGCTATATTTTGGGTGTGCACTTTCACTAATGTTGGCTGTTTTTAATTGGGACCTCTACTTATTCGTCCATATTTGGGTGTCTACTGTCAATAAGACTGGCTGTTTTCAATTGGACAGCTACTTATTTGGCCATATTTTCTGAGTGTACTGTCAATAACACTAGCTGTTTCTTAATTGGGACAACTACTTATTTGGCCATATTTTGTGTGTACTGTCAATAACACAGGCTGTTTTTAATTGGGACAGCTACTTATTTGGCGATATTTTGTGTGTGTACTATCAATAACATTGGCTGTTTTTAATTTGGGTGTCTTTTGTGTATGTACTGTCAATAACACAGGCTGCTTTTTAATTAGGACAGCTACTTGTTGGCTATATTTTGTCTGTACTGTGAATAACACAGGCTGTTTTTAATTGGGACAGTTTCTTATTTGGCAATATTTTGGGTGTGTACTGTCAATAACACAGGCTGTTTTTTAATTGGGACAGCTACTTATTTGGCCGTATTTTGGGTGTGTACCGTCAATAACACTGACTGTTTTTTTATTGGGACAGCTACTTATTGGGCTATATTTTGGGTGAGTACTGTCAATGACATTGGTTGATTTTTAATTGGGACAGCTAGTTATTTGGACATATTTTGGGTGTGTACTATGAATAATACAGGCTGTTATTTAATTGGGACAGCTACTTATTTGGTTATATTTTGTGTTTGTACTGTCTATGACACGGGCTGTTTTTTAATTGGGACAGCTGATTATTTGGCTATATTTTGGCTGTATACTGTCAATAACACTGGCCATTTTTTAATTGGGACAGCTACTTATTCAGCTATATTTTGGGTGTGTACTGTCAATAACACTGGCTGTGTTTTAATTGGCATGGCTTCTTATTTGGTCATATTTTGGGTGTGTACTGTCAAGAACACTGGCTGCTTTTTAATTGGGATGGCTACTTATTTGGCCATATTTTGTGTGTGCACTGTCAATAACACGGACTCTTTCTTAATTGGGACAGCTACTTATTTGCTGTATTTTGTGTGTGCACTATCACTAGTATTAGGTATTTTTTTAATTGAGACAGCTACTTCTTTGGCTATATTTTTGGTGTGTAATGTCAATAAGACGGGTTATTTTTTAATTGAGCAACTAGCTATTTGGCCATATTTTGGGTGTGTACTATCAATAACATGGAATGTTATTTAATTGGGACAGCTACTTATTTGGCTGTATTTTGTGTGTGTACTGTCAATAACACTGACTGTTTTTTTATTGGGACAGCTACTTATTTAGCTATATTTTGGGTGTGTACTGTCAATAACATTGGTTGATTTTAATTGGAACAGCTAGTTATTTGCCGATATTTTGGGTGTGTACTATGAATAAAACGGGCAGTTTTTTAATTGGAACAGCTACTTATTTGGCTATATTTTGTGGGTGTACTGTCAATAACGGGCTGTTTTTTCAATTTGGACAGCTACTTATTTGGCTATAGTTTGTTTGTGTACTATCAATAATATTGGCTGCTTTTTAATTGGTACAGCTACTTATTTGGCCATATTTTGGGTGTGTACTATCAATAATATGGGCTGTTTTTTCAATTGGGAGACCTACTTATTTGGCTATATTTTGTGTGTACTGTCAATAACACAGGCTGTTTTTTAATTGGGACAGCTACTTATTTAACTATATTTTGTGGGTGTACTATCAATAACATGAGCTGTTTTTTAATTGCAACAGCTACTTATTTGGCCGTATTTTGGGTGTGTACTGTCAATAAGGCTGTTTTTTAATTGGGACAACTACTTGTTCAGCTATATTTTGAGTGTGTGCAGTCACTAACTCGGGCTGTTTTTTAATTTTGACAGCTACTTATTCATCCATGTTTTGGGTGTGTACTGTCAATAACACTGGCTGTGTTTTAACTGGCATAGCTACTTATTTGGCCATATTTTGGCTGTGTACTGTCAATAACACTGGCTGCATTTTAATTGGGACGGTTACTTATTTGGCCATATTTTGTGTGTGTACTGTCAATAACAGGGGCTCTTTTTTAATCGGGACTGCTACTTATTTGGCTGTATTTTGCTTGTGCACTATCAATAATATTAGCTGTTCTTTTCATTGGGAAAGCTACTTCTTTGGCAATATTTTTGCTGTGTAATGTCAATAAGATGGGTTGTTTTTTAATTGGGACAGCTACTTATTTGGCCATATTTTGGATGTGTACTGTCAATAACATGGGCTGTTTTTTAATTAGGACAGCTACTTATTTGGCGATGTTTTGTGGGTGTACTGTCAATAACATGGGCTTTTTTTTAAATGGGACAGCTACATATTTGGCAATATTTTGGCTGTGTACTGTCAATAACATTGGCTGTTTTTTAATTGGGACAGCTACTTATTCAGCTATATTTTGGGTGTGTACAGTCACTAACTCGGGCTGTTTTTTAAATAGGACAGCTACTTATTTGGCTGTACTATGTGTGTGCACTATAAAGAGTATTGATGTTTTTTTTTATTGGGACAGCTACTTATTTGGCTATATTTTGAGGGTGTACTGCCAATAACTTGGGCTGTTTTTTAATTGGGACAGCTACTTATTTGGGTATATTTTGTGGGTGTACTCTCAATAACATGGGCTGTTTTTTAATTCGGACAGCTACTTATTTGGCTATAGTTTGTGTACTATCAATAATATTGGCTGCTTTTTAATTGGTACAGCTACTTATTTGGAGATATTTTGGGTGTGTACTATCAATGATACGGGCTTTTTTAATTGGGAGAGCTATTTATTTGGCTATATTTTGGCTGTGTACTGTCAATAACATTGACTGTTATTTAATTGGGACAGCTACGTATTCAGCTATATTTTGGGTGTGTTGGGTGTGTATAGTCACTAACTCGAGCTGTTTTTTAATTGGGACAGCTACTTATTCATCCATATTTTGGGTGTGTACTGTCAATAACACTGGCTGTGTTTAATTTCCATGACTACTTATTTGGCCATATTTTGGGTGTGTACTGTCAATAAAACTGGCTGCTTTTTATTGGATGGCACTTATTTGGCCATATTTTGTGTGTGTACTGTCAATAACACGGGCTTTATTTAAATTGGAACAGCTACTTATTTGGATGTATTTTGCGTGTGCACTATCAATAATATTAGCTTTTTTTTTAATTGAGACAGCTACTTCTTTGGCTATATTTTTGGTGTGTAATGTCAATAAGACGGGTTATTTTTTAATTGGGACAGCTACTTATTTGGCCATATTTTGGGTGTGTACTATCAATAACATGGCCTGTTTTTTAATTGGGACATCTACTTATTTGGCTATATTTTGTGGGTGTACTGTCAATAACTTGGGCTGCTTTTTCACTGGGACAGTTACTTATTCAGCTATATTTTGGGTGTGTACTGTCACTAAATCAGGCTGTTTTTTAATTGGGACAGCTACTGATTCAGATATATTTTGGTATGTACTGTCAATAATATTGGCTTTTTTATTGAGACAGCTGGTTATTTGGCTATCTTTTGTGTGTGTAGTGTCAATAACACTTACTCTTCTGTAATTAGGACAGCCACGTGATTCGGCTATATTTTGTGGGTGTACTGTTAACACAGGATGTCTCTTAGTTGGGACAGCTACATATTTGGCTATATTTTGTGTATGTACTATAAATAACATTGGCTGTTTTTATTTGGCAATATTTTTCTGAAAGTACTGTCAATAACACGGGCTGCTGTTTAATTCAGACAGCTACTTATTTGCTATATTTCGTGTGTGTACTCTGAATAACAATGGCTGTTTTAAATTGGGACAGGTACTTATTTGGCTATATTTTAGGTGTTTACTGTCAATAAGACGGGCTGTTTTTTAATTAGCACAGTTACTTATTTGGCCATATTTTGGGTGTATACTGTCAATAAATAAAATCAAATAACTTAATAAATAAATAAATAAATAACACAGGCTGTTTTATAATTGGCACAGCTACATACTTCGCTATATTTTGTGGGTGTACTCCAATTAACACAGGCTGTTTCTTAATTGGGACATCTACTTATTTGGCTATATTTTGGGTGTGTACTATCAATAACATGAGCTGTTTTTTAATTGAGACAGCAATTTATTTGACCATATTTTGTGTGTGTCCTGTCAATAACACTGGCTGTTTTTTAATTGGGCTGGCTACTTATTTGGCCATATTTTGAGTGTGTACTGTCAATAACACGGGCTCTTTTTCAATTGGGAAAGCTGGTTATTCGGCTATATTTTGGGTGTGGAATGTCAATAACACAGGTTGTTTTTGAATTGGGACAGCTACTTATTCAAAAACATTTTGGGTGTGTACTGTCCCTAACATGAGCTGTTTTTTATTTGGGACAGTTACTGATTCAGCTATATTCTGGGTGTGCACTGTCACTAACACGGGCTGTTTTTTAATTGGGGCAGCTAGTTATTAAGCTAAACTTTGGGTGTGTACTTTCAATAATGTTGGCTGTTTTTTAATTGGGACCTCTACTTATTCGTCCATATTTTGGGTGTCTACTGTTAATAAGACTGACTGTTTTTCAATTGGACAGCTACTTATTTGGCCCTATTTTCTGAGTGTACTGTCAATAACACTAGCTGTGTCTTAATTGGGACAACTACTTATTTGGCCATATTTTGTGTGTGTACTGTCAACAACATGGGCTGTTTTTTAATTGGGACAGCTACTTATTTGGTGATATTTTGTGTGTGTACTATCAATAACATTGGCTGTTTTTTATTTGGGTGTATTTTGTGTATGTACTGTCAATAACACAGGCTGCTTTTTAATTAGGACAGCTACTTATTTGGCTATATTTTGTGTGTACTGTGAATAACACAGGCTGCTTTTTAATTGGGACAGTTTCTTATTTGGCAATATTTTGTGGGTGTACTATCAATAACATGAGCTGTTTTTTAATTGCAACAGCTACTTATTTGGCCGTATTTTGGGTGTATACTGTCAATAACACAGGCTGTTTTTTAATAGGCACAGCTACATACTAGGCTATATTTTGTGGGTGTACTCTTAATAACATAGGCTGTTTCTTAATTGGGACATCTACTTATTTGGATATATTTTGGGTGTGTACTATCAATAACATGAGCTGTTTTTTAATTGAGACAGCTACTTATTTGACCATATTTTGTGTGTGTCCTGTCAATAACACTGGCTGTTTTTTGATTGGGCCGGCTACTTATTTGGCCATATTTTGAGTGTGTACTGTCAATAACATGGGCTCTTTTTCAATTGGGAAAGCTGGTTATTTGGCTATATTTTGGGTGTGTACTGTCAATAACACGGGTTGTTTTTGAATAAGGACAGCTACTTATTCTGAAACATTTTGGGTGTGTACTGTCCCTAACATGGGCTGTTTTTTAATTGGGACAGTTACTGATTCAGCTATATTCTGGGTGTGTACTGTCACTAACACGGGCTGGTTTTTAATTGGGGCAGCTAGTTATTCAGCCACATTTTGAGTGTCTACTGTCAATAAGACTGGCTGTTTTGCAATTGGAGAGCTACTTATTTGGCCATATTTTCTGAGTGTACTGTCAATAACACGGGTTGTTTTTTAATTGGGACAGCTACTTATTTGGCAATATTTTGTATATGTACTATCAATAGCATTGGCTGTTTTTTATTTGGGTGTATTTTGTGTATGTACTGTCAATAACACGGGCTGCTTTTTAATTAGGACAGCTACTTACTTGGCTATATTTTGTGTGTACTGTGAATAACACAGGCTGTTTTTTATTTGGGACAGTTTCTTAGTTGGCAATATTTTGGGTGTGCACTGTCAATAACACGGGCTGTTTTTTAATTGGGACAGCTACTTATTTGGCTATATTTTGGGTGTGTACTGTCAATAACACTGACATTGGTTGATTTTTAATTGGGACAGCTAGTTATTTGGCCATTGGGTGTGTACAATGAATAATACAGGTTGTTAGTTAATTGGGCCAGCTACTTATTTGGCTATATTTTGTGTTTGTACTGTCTATAACATGGGCTGTTTTTTAATTGGGACAGCTGGTTATTTGGCTATATTTTGGCTGTGTACTGTCAATAACATTGGCTATTTTTTAATAGGGACAGCTACATATTCAGCTATATTTTGGGTGTATACTGTCAATAACACTGGCTGTGTTTTAATTGGCATGGCTTCTTATTGGGCCATATTTTGGGTATGTACTGTTAATAACACTGACTGCTTTTTAATTGGGATGGCTACTTATTTGACCATATTTTATGTGTGCACTGTCAATAACACGGGCTCTTTCTTAATTGGGACAGCTACTTATTTGCAGTATTTTGCGTGTGCACTATCAATAATATTAGGTGTTTTTTTAATTGGGACAGCTACTTCTTTGGCTATATATTTGGTGTGTAATGTGAATAAAAGACGGGCTATTTTTTAATTAGGCAACTTCTTATTTGGCCATATTTTGGGTGTGTACTATCAATAACATAGAATGTTTTTTAATTGGGACAGCTACGTATTCGGCTATATTTTGAGTGTGTACTGTCAATAACACTGACTGTTTTTTTATTGGGACAGCTACTTATTTGGTTATATTTTGGGTGGGTACTGTCAATAACATTGGTTGATTTTTATTTGGGACAGCTAGTTATTTGGCTATATTTTGGGTGTGTACTATGAATAATACAGGCTGTTATTTAATTGGGACAGCTACTTATTTGGCTATATTTTGTGTTTGTACTGTCAATAACACGGGCTGTTTTTTAATTGGGACAGCTGCTTATTTGGCTATATTTTGGCTGTGTACTGACAATGACATTGCCTATTTTTTAATAGGGACAGCTACTTATTCAGCTATATTTTGGGTGTGTACTGTCAATAACACTGACTGTGTTTTTATTGGCACAGTTTCTTATTTGACCATATTTTATGTGTGCACTGTCAATAACACGGGCTCTTTCTTAATTGGGATAGCTACTTATTTACTGTATTTTGCATGTGCACTATCAATAATATTAGGTGTTTTTTTAATTGGGACAGCTACTTCTTTGGCTATATTTTTGGTGTGTAATGTCAATAAGACGGGTTATTTTTTAATTGGGACAAATACTTATTTGGCCATATTTTGGGTGTGTACTGTCAACAAGATGGAATGTTTTTTAATTGGGACACCTACTTATTTGGCTATATTTTGTGGGTGTACTTTCAATAACTTGGGCTGCTTTTTCATTGGGACAGCTACTTCTTCAGCTATATTTTGGGTGTTTACTGTCACTAACTCGGGCTGTTTTTCAATTGGGACAGCTACTGATTCTGCTATATTTTGGGTGTATACTGTCAATAATATTGGCTTTTTTTAATTGGGACAGCTGCTTATTTGGCAATGTTTTGTGTGTGTACTGTCAATAACATTGACTTTTTTTAAATGGGACATCTACATATTTGGCTATATTTTGTGTGTGAACTATAAATAACAGTGGCTGTTATTTATTTGGCTATATTTTGTGTTGGTACTCTCAATACCATGGGCTGCTTTTTAATTGGGACAGCTACTTATTTGGCTGTAATTTGTGTGTGTACTGGTAATAACACTAGCTGTTTTTTAATTGGGACAGCTACTTATTTCGCTATATTTTACGTGTTTACTGTGAATACCATGGCTGTTTTTTAATTGGCACAGCTACTGATTCGGCGATATTTTGGGTGTGTACTGTCAGTAATATTGGCTCTTTTTTAATTGGGACAGCTGCTTATTTGGCTATATTTTGTGTGTGTACTGTCAATAACACGGGCTGTTTTTCAATTGGGACAGCTACTTATTTGGCTATATTTTGGCTGTGTACTGTCAATAACATTGGCTGTTTTTTAATTGGGAGAGCTACTTATTCAGCTATATTTTGGGTGTGTACAGTCACTAGCTCAGGCTGTTTTTTAATTGGCACAGCTACTTATTCATCCATATTGTGAGTGTGTACTGTCAATAACACTGGCTGTGTTTCAATTGGCACGGCTACTTATTTGAGCACATTTTGGGTGTGTACTGTCAATAACACTGGTTGCTTTTTAATTGGGATGGCTACTTATTTGGCCATATTTTGTGTGTGTACTGTCGGTAACATGGGCACTTTTTTATTGGGACAGATACTTATTTGGCTGTATTTTGCGTGTGCACTATCAAAAATATTAGCTGTTTTTTTAATTGGGACAGCTACTTCTTTGGCAATATTTTTGGTGGGTAATGTCAATAAGACAGGTTGTTTTTTAATTGGGACAATGACTTATTTGGCCATATTTTGTGTGTGTACTATAAATAACATTGGCTATTTTTTATTTGTCTATATTTTGTGTAAGTACTGTCAATAAAACAGGCTGCTTTTTAATTGGGACAGCTAATTATTTAGCTATAATTTGGGTGTGTACTGTCAATAACACAGACTGTTTTTTAATCGAGACAGCTACTTATTTGACCATATTTTGGGTGTCTACTGTCAATAACATTAGCTCTTTTTTAAACTACTTATGCTGCTTTATTTTGAATGTGTACTCTCAATAACATAGGCTGTTTATTAATTCAGACAGCTATATATTTGGCTTTATTTTGTGTCTATTCTCAATAACACTGGCTGTTGTTTAATTGGGACAGCTACTTAATTGGCTATATTTTGAGTGTGAATTGTGAATAACATTGGTTGTTTTTTAATTGGGACAGCTACTTATTTGGCATTATTTTGTGTGTACTATCAATAACATGGGCTGTTTTATAATTGGGACAGCTACTTATTTAATTATATTTTGTGTCTGTACTGTCAATAACATGGTCTGTTTTTTATTTGGTACAGCTACTTATTTGGCTGTATTTTGCATGTGTACTATCAACAATATTGTCTGTTTTTTTTATTTGGGACAGCTACTTATTTGGCTATAATTTTGGTGTGTACTGTCAATAAAATGGATTATTTTTTAATTGGGACAGCTACTTATTTGACTATATTTTGGGTTTGTAGTATCAATAACATGGGCTGTTTTTTAATTGGGACAGCTACTTATTTGGCTATAGTTTGTTTGTGTACTATCAATAAATTTGGCTGTTTTTTAATTGGTGCAGATACATATTTGGCCATATTATGGGTGTGTACTGTCAATAACACTGTTTTTTTTTTACTTCGACCAACTATTAATTTGGCGATATTTTGTGTGTGCACTGCCAATAATATTGGCAGATTTTTTTAATTGGAACAGCTATTTGGTTATATTATGGGTGTGTACTGTCAGTAACATGGTCTGTTTTTAGATTGGGATAGCTACTTATTTGGCTATATTTTGTGTGTGTACTATCAATAATATTGGCTGTTTTTTAATTGGTACAGCTACTTATTGGGCTTCATTTTATGGGTGTACTGTCAATAACACGGGCTGTTGTTTTATTGGGACAGCTACTTATTTGGTTATATTTTGTGTGTGTACTATCAATAATATTGGCTGTTTTTTAGTTGGGAGAGCTACTAATTTGGCCATATTTTGAGTGTGTACTATCAATAACACGGGCTGTTTTTTAATTAGGACAGGTACTTATTTGGCTATATTTTGTATGTGTACTCTCAGTAACATTGGCTCTTTTTTAATTGGGACCACTACTTATGCGGCTTTATTTTGGGTGTGTACTGTCAATGACACGGGCTGTTTTTTAATTGTGACAGCTACATATTTGGCTATATTATTGTGTGTGTACTGTCAATAACACTGGCTCTTTTTTAATTGGGCCAGCTACTTATTTGGCTATATTTTGGGTGTAAACTGTCAATAACATTAATTGTTTTATAAAAGGGACAACTACTTATTTGGGCATACTGTGTGTGTGTGTGTACTAACAATACCATGGGCTGTTTGTTAATTGGGACAGGTACTTATTTGGCTATATTTTGGGTGTGTACTGTCCATAACACGGGTTGTTTTTTAATTAGGACAACTACTTATTTGGCCATTTTTTGTGTTCGTAGTATCAATAACACGCCCTGTTTTTTTAATAGCACAGCTACTTATTTGGCTATATTTTGTGGGTGTACTCTCAATAACACAGGCTGTTACTTATTTGGCCATATTTTGGGTGTGTACTGTCAATAACATGGGCTCTTTATCAATGGTGAAAGCTGCTTATTCGGCTATATTTTGGGTGTGTACTGTGAATAACTCGGGTTGTTTTTTAATTGGGACAGCTACTTATTCGGAAACATTTTGGGTGTGTACTGTCCCTAACTTGGGCTGTTTTTTAATCGGGACAGCTACTTCTTCGCTATATACTGGGTGTGTATGGTCATTAACAGGGGCTGTTTTTTAATAAGGACAGCTAGTTATTCAGCCATATTTTGGGTGTGTACTATCAATAATGGCTGTTTTTTAATTGGGACCTCTATTTATTCGTCCATATTTTGGGTGTTTACTGTCAATAACACTGGCTGTTTTTTAATTGGGACAACTACTTATTTGGCCATATTTCGTGTGTGTACTGTCAATAACACTGGCTGATTTTTAATTGGGATGGCTACTTATTCGGCTATATTTTGTGTGTACTATCAATAACATTGGTTGTTTTTTTTTAATTTGCCTATATTTTGTGTGTGTACTGTCAATAACACAGGCTGATTTTTAATTGGGACAGCTACTTATTTGGTGATATTTTGTGTGTGTACTATCAATAACATTGACTGTTTTTTAATTGGGACAGTTACTTATTTGGTAATATTTTGGGTGTGTACTGTCACGAACATGGGCTTTTTTTAATTGGGACAGCTAGTGATTTGTTTACATTTTGGGTGTGTACTGTCAATAATGTTGGCTGTTTTTTAATTGGGGCAGCTACTTATTTGGCTATATTTTGTGTGTGCACGGCAATAACACTGACTGTTTTTTAATTGGTACAGCTGCTCATTATGCTATATTTTAGGTGTGTACTGTCAATAACAGTGGCTGATTTTTAATTGGGACAGCTATTTCTTTGGCCATATTTTGGGTGTGTACTATGAATAACACGGGCTGTTTTTTAATTGGGACAGCTACTTATTTGGCTATATGTTGTGGGTGAACTGTCAATAACATGGGCTGTTTTTTTAATTTGGACAGCTACTTATTTGGCTATAGTTTGTTTGTGTACTATAAATAATATTGGCTGCTTTTTAATTGGTACAGCTACTTATCTGGCCATATTTTGGGTGTGTACTATCAATTATACGGGCTGTTTTTTAATTGGGAGACCTACTTATTTGGCTATATTTTGTGTGTACTGTCAATAACACAGGCTGTTTTTAATTGGACAGATACTTATTTGGCTATATTTTGTGGGTGTACTATGAATAACATGAGCTGTTTTTAATTGCAACAGCTACTTATTTGGCCGATTTTGTGTGAACTGTCAATAAGGCTGTTTTTAATTGGGACAACTACTTATTCAGCTATATTTTGGTGTGCAGTCACTAACTCGGGCTATTTTAATTTTGACAGATACTTATTCATCCATATTTTGGGTGTGTACTGTTAATAACACTGGCTGTGTTTTAATTGGCACGGCTACTTATTTGGCCATGTTTTGGGTGTGTACTGTCAATAACACTGGCTGCTTTTTAATTGGGACGGTTACTTATTTGGCCATGTTTTGTGTGTGTACTATCAATAACATTGGCTGTTTTATATTTGGCTATATCTTGTGTATGTACTGTCAATAACATGGGCCGCTTTTCAATTCGGTCAGCTACTTATTTGGCTATATTTTGTGGGTGTACTGTGAATAACACTGGCTCTTTTTTAATTTGGACAGCACTTATTTGGCTATATTTTGGGTGTGTACTGTCTATAGCATGTGCTGTTTTTTAATTGGGACAGCTACTGATTTGGCTATATTTTGGGTGTGTACTCTCAATAATATTGGCTGCTTTTTAATTGGGACCGCTTCCTATGTGGCTATCTTTTGTGTGTGTACTGTCAATAACACTGACTGTTTTTTAACTGGGACAGCTACTTATTTGGCTATATTTTGGGCATGTACCTTCAATAATTTTAGCTGATTTTTAATTGGGAAAGCTTATTATTTGGCTATCTTTTTGGTGTGTACTGTCAATAACACGGGTTGTTTTTAATTGGGTCAAGCTTCTTATTTGGCCATATTTTGGGTGTGCACCATATATAACGTGCTGTTTTTAATAGGGATAGCTACTTATTTGGCTATATTTTGTGGTTGTACTGTCAGTAACATGGGCTGTTTTTTATTTGGGACAGCAACTTTTTTTGCTATAGCTTGTTTCTGTATTATCAATCATATTGGCTGTTTTTTAATTGGTACACCTACTTATTTGGCTATATTTTGGGTGTGTACTATCAATAACACAGGCTGTTTTTTATTTGGGACAGCTACTTATTTGGCTATATTTTGTGGGTGTACTATCAATAACATGAGCTGTTTTTTAATTGCAACAGCTACTTATTTGGCTGTATTTTGGGTGTGTACTGTCAATAACGTTGGTTGTTTTTTAATTGGGACAACTACTTATTCAGCTATATTGTGGGTGTGTACAGTCACTTACTCGGGCTGTTTTTTAATTTGGAGAGCTACTTATTCATCCATATTTTGGGTGTGTACTGTCAATAACACTGGTTGTTTTTTAACTGGCACGGCTACTTATTTGGCCATATTTTGGGTGTGTACTGTCAAACAGGTTCTTTTTAATTGGGACAGCTACTTCTTTGGCTATATTTTGGGTGTGTACTATCAATAACATGGGCTGTTTTTTAATTGGGATAGCTACTTATTTGGCTGTATTTTGTGGGTGTACTGTCAATAATTTTGGCTGTTTTTTAATTGCGACAGCTACTTATTCAGCTATATTTTGGGTGTGCACTGTCACTAACTTGGGCTGTTTTTTAATTGGGACAGTTACTTATTCATCCATATTTTGGGTCTGTTCTGTCAATAACACTAGCTGTTTTGTAATTGGGACAGCTACTTATTTAACCATATTTTGTGTGCGTACTGTCAATAACACGGGCTGTTTTTTAATTGGGAATGCTACTTATTCGGCTATATTTTTGGGGTGCACTGTCAATAACATGGGTTGTTTTTTAATTGGGACATCTACTTGTTCAGCTACATTTTGGCTGTGTACTGTCACTAAGACAAGCTGTTTTTTAATTGGGACAGCTACTAATTTGGCTATATTCTGGGTTTGTACTCTCACTAACACGGGGTGTTTTTTAATTGGGACAGCTAGTTATTCAGCTATATTTTGGGTGTGTACTATCAATAGTTTTAGCTGTTTTTTAATTGGGACAGCTACCTCTTCATCCACATTTTCAGTGTCTACTGTCAATAACTCTGTCTGTTTTTTAATCGGGACAGCTACTTATTTGGCCATATTTTCGGTTGTACTGTCGATAACACTGGCAGTTTTTTAATTGGAACAGCTACTTATTTGGCCATATTTTGAGTGTTTACTCTCAATAACACTGGCTGTTTCTTAATTGGGATGATACTTATTTGTCTATATTTGTGTGTGTACTATCAATAACATTAGCTGATTTTTATTTGGCTATGTTTTGTGCGTATTGTTAATAACATGGGCTGTTTTTTAATTGGGGCAGCTACTTATTTCACTATATTTTGTGTGTGTACTATCAATAACATTGGCTGTTTTTTGACTATCTTTTGTGTATGTACTGTGAATAACACGGGCTGCTTTTTAACTGGGACAGCTACTTATTTGGTTATATTTTGTGTGTGTACTGTGAATAACACTGGCTGTTTTTTAATTGGGACAGCTACTTATTTGGCTATATTTTGGGTGTTTACTGTAAATAACACGGGCTGTTTTTTAATTGGGACAGCTACTGATTCGACTATGTTTTGGTTGTGGACTGTCAATAATATTGGCTGCTTTTAATTTGGACAGCTACTTATTTGGCTCTTTTGTGTGTGCACTGTCAATAACACTGATTGTTTTTTAATTGGGACAGCTACTTATTTGACTATATTTTGTAGGCATACTGTCAATAACATGGGCTGCTTTTTACTTGGGACAGCTACTTATTTGGCTATATTTTGTGTGTGTACTATCAATAACATTGGCTATTTTTTTTTTTATTTGGCTATATCTTGTGTATGTACTGTCAATAACATGGGCCACTTTTTAATTCGGACAGCTACTTTTTTGGCTATATTTTGTGTGTGTACTGTGAATAACACTGGCTCTTTTTTTAATTGGGACAGCTATTTATTTGTCTATTTTGGGTGTGTACTGTCCATAGCATGGGCTGTTTTTTAATTGGGACAGTTACTGATTTGGCTATATTTGGTGTGTACTCTCAATAATATTGGCTGCTTTTTAATAGGGACTGCTTCCTATGTGGCTATCTTTGTGTGTGTACTGTCAATAACACTGACTGTTTTTTAACTGGGACAAGTACTTATTTTGCTATATTTTGGGCATGTACGTCAATAATTTTGGCTGATTTTAATTGGAAAGCTTATTTGGCTATATTTTTGGTGTGTACTGTCAATAACGGGTTGTTTTAATTGGGTCATCTTCTTATTTGGCCATATTTGGGTGTGTACTATCAATAACATGGGCTATTTTTTAATTGGGATAGCTATTCATTTGGCTGTATTTTGTGGTTGTACTGTCAGTAACATGGGCTGTTTTTTATTTAGGACAGCTTCTTATTTTGCTATAGTTTGTTTCTGTATTATCAATCATATTGACTGTTTTTTAATTGGTACACCTACCTATTTGGCCATATTTTGGGTGTGTACTATTAATAACATGGACTGTTTTTATTTGGGACAGCTACTTATTTGACTATCTGTTGTGGGTGTACTGTCAATAACATGGGCAGCTTTCTAAGTGGGACAACTACTTATTCAGCTATATTTTGGGTGTGTACTGTCACTAACGCAGGCTGATTTTTAATTGGGACAGCAGCTTATTCATCCATATTTTGGGTGTGTACTGTCAATAACACTGGCTATTTTTTAATTGGGATGGTTACTTATTTGTCCATATTATGGTTGTGTACTGTCAACAACACTGGCTGTTTTTTAATTGGGACGGCTACTTATTTGGCCATATTTTGTATGTGAACTGTCAATAACACGGGCTGTTTTTTAATTGTGAAAGCTACTTATTTGGCTATATTTTGGGTGTGTACTGTCAATAACATGTGTTGTTTTTTAATTGGGACAGCTACTGATTCAGCTACATTTTGGGTGTGTACTGTCACTAACACCGGCTGTTCTTTAATTGGGACAGCTACTTATTCGGCTATGTTCTGGGTGTGTACTGTCACTAACACAGACTGTTTTTAACTGGGACAGCTAGTTATTCAGCTATATTTTGGATGTGTACTATCAATAATGTTGGATGTTTTTTAATTGGGACAGCTACTTATTCAGTGGGCCAAGCGGTCCTTATCTGACGGCGGACATCAAATTCAATGTTTCTATGTTGTCCATAATATGGTTGTCTACTGTTAATAACACTGGCTGTTTTTTAATTGGGACAGTTACTTATTTGACCATATTTTTTTGTGTGTACTGTCAATAACACTGGCAGTTTTTTAATTGGGATGGCTATTTATTTGGCTATATTTTGTCTGCGTGCTATCAATAACATTGACTATTTTTTTCATTTGGCTATATTTTGTGTGTGCACTGTCAATAACACGGGCTCTTTTTTAATTGGGACAGCTATTTATTTGGCTATATTTTGTGTGTATTATCAATAACATTGGCTGTTTTTTATTTGGCTATATTTGGTGTATATACTGTCAATAACATGGACTGCTTTTATTTGGGACAGCTACTTATTTGGCTATATTTTGTGTGTGCACTGTGAATAACACTGGCTGTTTTTTAATTGGGACAACTACTCATTTGGCTATATCGTGGGTGTGTACTGTCAATAACATGGGCTATTTTTTTATTGGGACAGCTACTGATTCAACTATATTTTGGGTGTGTACTGTCAATAATATTGACTGTTTTTTAATTGAAAACGTCTTATTTGGCTAAATTTTGGGTGTGTACTATCAATAACACGGGCTGTTTTTTAATGGGACAACTACTTATTTGGCTATATTTTGTGTGTGTACTGTCAATAACACATGCTGATTTTTAATTGGGACAGCTACTTATTTGGCTATTTTCTGGGTGTGTACTGTCACTAACACAGGCTGTTTTTTAATTGGGACAGCTAGTTATTTGGCTATATTTTGGGTGTGTACTTTCAATAATATTGGCTGCTTTTTTAATAGGGACTGCTTCCTATGTGGCTATCTTTTGTGTGTGTACTGTCAATAACACTGACTGTTTTTTAACTGGGACAAGTACTTATTTTGCTATATTTTGGGCATGTACCGTCAATAATTTTGGCTGATTTTTAATTGGGAAAGCTTATTTGGCTATATTTTTGGTGTGTACTGTCAATAACGGGTTGTTTTTTAATTGGGTCATCTTCTTATTTGGCCATATTTTGGGTGTGTACTATCAATAACATGGGCTATTTTTTAATTGGGATAGCTATTCATTTGGCTGTATTTTGTGGTTGTACTGTCAGTAACATGGGCTGTTTTTTATTTAGGACAGCTTCTTATTTTGCTATAGTTTGTTTCTGTATTATCAATCATATTGACTGTTTTTTAATTGGTACACCTACCTATTTGGCCATATTTTGGGTGTGTACTATTAATAACATGGACTGTTTTTATTTGGGACAGCTACTTATTTGACTATCTGTTGTGGGTGTACTGTCAATAACATGGGCAGCTTTCTAAGTGGGACAACTACTTATTCAGCTATATTTTGGGTGTGTACTGTCACTAACGCAGGCTGATTTTTAATTGGGACAGCAGCTTATTCATCCATATTTTGGGTGTGTACTGTCAATAACACTGGCTATTTTTTAATTGGGATGGTTACTTATTTGTCCATATTATGGTTGTGTACTGTCAACAACACTGGCTGTTTTTTAATTGGGACGGCTACTTATTTGGCCATATTTTGTATGTGAACTGTCAATAACACGGGCTGTTTTTTAATTGTGAAAGCTACTTATTTGGCTATATTTTGGGTGTGTACTGTCAATAACATGTGTTGTTTTTTAATTGGGACAGCTACTGATTCAGCTACATTTTGGGTGTGTACTGTCACTAACACCGGCTGTTCTTTAATTGGGACAGCTACTTATTCGGCTATGTTCTGGGTGTGTACTGTCACTAACACAGACTGTTTTTAACTGGGACAGCTAGTTATTCAGCTATATTTTGGATGTGTACTATCAATAATGTTGGATGTTTTTTAATTGGGACAGCTACTTATTCAGTGGGCCAAGCGGTCCTTATCTGACATCAAATTCAATGTTTCTATGTTGTCCATAATATGGTTGTCTACTGTTAATAACACTGGCTGTTTTTTAATTGGGACAGTTACTTATTTGACCATATTTTTTTGTGTGTACTGTCAATAACACTGGCAGTTTTTTAATTGGGATGGCTATTTATTTGGCTATATTTTGTCTGCGTGCTATCAATAACATTGACTATTTTTTTCATTTGGCTATATTTTGTGTGTGCACTGTCAATAACACGGGCTCTTTTTTAATTGGGACAGCTATTTATTTGGCTATATTTTGTGTGTATTATCAATAACATTGGCTGTTTTTTATTTGGCTATATTTGGTGTATATACTGTCAATAACATGGACTGCTTTTATTTGGGACAGCTACTTATTTGGCTATATTTTGTGTGTGCACTGTGAATAACACTGGCTGTTTTTTAATTGGGACAACTACTCATTTGGCTATATCGTGGGTGTGTACTGTCAATAACATGGGCTATTTTTTTATTGGGACAGCTACTGATTCAACTATATTTTGGGTGTGTACTGTCAATAATATTGACTGTTTTTTAATTGAGAAAGCTTCTTATTTGGCTAAATTTTGGGTGTGTACTATCAATAACACGGGCTGTTTTTTAATGGGACAACTACTTATTTGGCTATATTTTGTGTGTGTACTGTCAATAACACATGCTGATTTTTAATTGGGACAGCTACTTATTTGGCTATTTTCTGGGTGTGTACTGTCACTAACACAGGCTGTTTTTTAATTGGGACAGCTAGTTAGTTGGCTATATTTTGGGTGTGTACTTTCAATAATGCTGGCTGTTTTTTAATTGGAACAGCTACTAATTCGGCCATATTTTGGGTGTCTGCTGTCAATAACACTGGCTGTTTTTTAATTGGGACAGTTACTTATTTGGCCATATTTTGCTTGTTTACTGTCAATAACACTGGCTGTTTTTAATTGGGACAGCTACTTATTTGGCCATATTTTTAGTTTGTACTGTCAATAACACTGGCTGTTTTTTAATTGGGATGGCTACTTATTTGGCTATATTTTGTGTGTGTACTATCAGTAACATTGGCTGTTTTTTTACGCTACATTTTGGGCGTGTACTGTCAGTAACATGGGCTGTTTTTTTAATTAAGACAGCTACTTGTTTGGCTATATCGTGTTAGTGTACTATCAATAACATTGGCTGTTTTTTATTTGGCTACATTTTGTGTAGGTACTTTCAATAACACAGGCAGTTTTTTAATTGGGACAGCTACTTATTTGGCTATATCTTGGGTGTTTACTGTCAATAACATTGGCTTTATTTTAATTGGGACAGCTACTTATTTAGCTATATTTTGGGTGTGTACTGTCAATAACACGGGCTGTTTCTGAATTCAGACAGCTATTTATTTGACTATATTTTGGTTAAGTACTGTCAATAACATTAGCTGTTTTTTAATTGGGGCAGCTACTTATTTGGCTGTATTTTGTGTGTGTACTGTCAATAACACGGGCTGCTTTTTTAATTGGGACTGCTACTTATTCGGCTATTTTTTGGGTGTGTACTGTCAATAACGTGGGCTGTTTTTTAATTGGGACAGCTACTTATTCAGCTATATTCTGGGTGTGTACTATCAATATTGTTGTCTGTTTTTTATTGGGACACCTACTCATTCAGCCATATTTTGGGTGTCTACTCTCAATAACTGGCTATTTTTAAATTGGGACAGCTACATAATTTGGCCATATTTTGGGTGTGTACTATGAATAACACTGGCTGTTTTTTAATTGGGACAGCTTCTTATTCGGCCATATTTTGAGTGTGTACTCTCAATAACACTGGCTGTTTTTTAATAGGGACAGCTTCTAATTCAGCTGTATTTTGGGTGTGTACTGTCAATAATATTGGCTGTTCTTTTTTAATTGCGACAGCTACTTATTTGGCTATTTTGTGTGTGTACTGTCAATAACACGGGCTGTTTTTTATTTGGGACAGCTACTTATTTAGCTTCATTTTGTGTGTGTACTATCAGTAACATTGGCTGTTTTTTATTTGGCTGTATCTTGTTTATGTACTGTCAATAACACGGGCTGCTTTTTAATTCAGACAGCTACTTACTTGGCTGTATTTTGTGTTTGTACTGTGAATAACACTGGCTTTTTTAATTGGGCAGCTACTTATTTGGCTATATTTTGTGGGTGTACTATCAATAACATGAGCTGTTTTTAATTGCAACAGCTACTTATTTGTGCCATTGTAGGGTATGTACTGTCAATCAACGGTTGTTTTTCTTAATTGGGACAACTTACTCTATTCAGCTATATTGTGGATGTGTACAGTAACTTACTCGGGCTGTTTTTAATTTGAAACTACTTATTCATCCATATTTTGGGTGTGTACTGTCAATAACACTGGCTGTTTTTTAACTGGCACGGCTACTTATTTGGCCATATTTTGGGTGTGTACTGTCAATAACACAGGTTCTTTTTTAATCAGGACAGCTACTTATTTGGCTGTATTTTGAGTGTGCACTATCAATAATATTAGCTGTTTTTTTAATTGGGACAGCTACTTCTTTGGCTATATTTTGGGTGTGTACTATCAATAACATGGGCTGTTTTTTAATTGGGACAGCTACTTATTTGGCTGTATTTTGTGGGTGTACTGTCAATAATTTGGGCTGTTTTTTAATTGGGACAGCTACTTATTCAGCTATATTTTGGGTGTGTACTGTCACTAACTTGGGCTGTTTTTTAATTGGGACAGTTATTTATTCATCCATATTTTGGGTCTGTTCTGTCAATAACACTGGCTGTTTTGTAATTGGGACAGCTACTTATTTAACCATATTTTGTGTGCGTACTGTCAATAACACAGGCTGTTTTTTTAATTGGGAATGCTACTTATTCGGCTATATTTTTGGGGTGCACTGTCAATAACATGGGTTGTTTTTTAATTGGGACATCTACTTGTTCGGCTACATTTTGGCTGTGTACTGTCACTAACACAAGCTGTTTTTTAATTGGGACAGCTACTAATTTGGTTATATTCTGGGTTTGTACTCTCACTAACACGGGATGTTTTTAATGGGACAGCTAGTTATTCAGATATATTTTGGGTGTGTACTATCAATAGTTTTAGCTGTTTTTAATTGGGACCAGCACCTCTTCATCCACATTTTCAGTGTCTACTGTCAATAACTCTGTCTGTTTTTAATGGGACAGCTACTTATTTGGCCATATTTTCGGTTGTGCTGTCGATAACTATGACAGTTTTTAATTGGAACAGCTACTTATTTGGCCATATTTTGATGTTTACTCTCAATAAGACTGGCTGTTTCATAGTTGGGATGGTACTTATTTGGCTATATTTTGTGTGTACTATCAACATTAGCTGATTTTTTTATTTGGCTATGTTTTATGTCATACTGTTAATAACATGGGCTGTTTTTAATTGGGGCAGCTACTTATTTCACTATATTTTGTGTGTGTACTATCAATAACATTGGCTGTTTTTGACTATCTTTTGTGTATGTACTGTCAACAACACAGGCTGCTTTTAACTGGGACAGCTACTTATTTGGTTATATTTTGCGTGTGTACTGTGAATAACACTGGCTGTTTTTAATTGGGACAGCTACTTATTTGGCTATATTTTGGGTGTTTACTGTAAATAACACGAGGCTGTTTTAATGGGGCAGCTACTGATTCGGCTATGTTTTGGTTGTGGACTGTCAATAATATTGGCTGCTTTTAATTTGGACAGCTACTTATTTGGCTCTTTTGTGTGTACAGTCAATAACACTGATTATTAATTTAATTGAAAATAGTCACTTGTTGGCTGCTACACTTACCGGTCAACAAAAACTAAATAAGTAAATAAATAAATTGGGACAACTGCTTGTTTGGCTATATTATGTAGGCATGCTGTCAATAACATGGGCTGCTTTTTACTTGGGACAGCTACTTATTTGGCTATATTTTGTGTACGTACTATCAATAACATTGGCTGTTTTTTATTTGGCTATATTTTGTGTGTACTATGAATAACACTGGCTCTTTTTAATTGGGACAGCTATTTGTTGTCTATTTTGGGTGTGTACTGTCCATAGCATGGGCTGTTTTTAAGTAGGACAGTTACTGATTTAGCTATATTTTGGTGTGTACTCTCAATAATATTGGCTGCTTTTTAATTGGGACCGCTTCCTATGTGGCTATCTTTTTGTGTGTGTACTGTCAATAACACTGACTGTTTTTAACTGGGACAAGTACTTATTTTGCTATATTTTGGGCATGTACCGTCAATAATTTTGGCTGATTTTTAATTGGAAAGCTTATTTAGCTATATTTTTGGTGTGTACTGTCAATAACGGGTTGTTTTTTAATTGGGTCAGCTTCTTATTTGGCCATATTTTGGGTGTGTACTATCAATAACACGGGCTATTTTTTAATTGGGATAGCTATTCATTTGGCTATATTTTGTGGTTGTACTGTCAGTAACATGGGCTGTTTTTTATTTGGGACAGCTTCTTATTTTGCTATAGTTTGTTTCTGTATTATCAATCATATTGACTGTTTTTTAATTGGTACACCTACCTATTTGGCCATATTTTGGGTGAGTACTATTAATAACATGGACTGTTTTTATTTGGGACAGCTACTTATTTGACTATCTGTTGTGGGTGTACTGTCAATAACATTGGCAGCTTTATAAGTGGGACAGCTACTTATTCAGCTATATTTTGGGTGTGTACTGTCACTAACTCAGGCTGATTTTTAATTGGGACAGTAGCTTATTCATCCATATTTTGGGTGTGTACTGTCAATAACACTGGCTATTTTTTAATTGGGATGGTTACTTATTTGTCCATATTATTGTTGTGTACTGTCAACAACACTGGCTGTTTTAATTGGGACCAGCTACTTATTTGGCCATATTTTGTATGTGTACTGTCAATAACACGGGCTGTTTTTAATTCAGCTACTATATTAGCTATATTTTGGTGTGTACTGTCAATAACATCGTTGTTTTTAATTGGGACAGCTACTGATTCAGCTACATTTTGGGTGTGTACTGTCACTAACACAGGCTGTTCTTTAATTGGGACAGCTACTTATTAAACTATGTTCTGGGTGTGTACTGTCACTAACACAGACTGTTTTAACTGGGACAGCTAGTTATTCAGCGATATTTTCGATGTGTACTATCAATAATGTTGGATGTTTTTTAATTGGGACAGCTACTTATTCGGTGGGCCAAGCGGTCCTTATCTGACATCAAATTCAATGTTTCTATGTTGTCCATAATATGGTTGTCTACTGTTAATAACACTGGCTGTTTTTTAATTGAGACAGTTACTTATTTGACCATATTTTTTTGTGTGTACTGTCAATAACACTGGCTGTTTTTTAATTGGGATGGCTATTTAGTTGGCTATATTTTGTCTGTGTGCTATCAATAACATTGGCTATTTTATTCATTTGGCTATATTTTGTGTGTCACTGTCAATAACACAGACTCTTTTAATTGGGACAGCTATTTATTTGGCTATATTTTGTGTGTATTATCAATAACATTGGCTGTTTTATTTGGCTATATTTGGTGTATATACTGTCAATAACATGGACTGCTTTTATTTGGGACAGCTACTTATTTGGCTATATTTTGTGTGACTGTGAATAACACTGGCTGTTTTTAATTGGGACAACTTCTCATTTAGCTATATCAGTAGGTGTGTACTATCCAATAACATGAGGCTATTTTTTATTGGGACAGCTACTGATTCGACTATATTTTGGTGTGTACTGTCAATAATATTGACTGTTTTTAATGGAAAGCTTCTTATTTGGCTATATTTTGGGTGTGTACTATCAATAACACGGGCTGTTTTTTAATGGGACAGCTACTTATTGGCTATATTTTGTGTGTACTGTCAATAACACATACTGATTTTAATTGGGACAGCTACTTATTTGGCTATTTTCTGGGTGTGTACTGTCACTAACACAGGCTGTTTTTAATTGGGACAGCTAGTTGTTGGCTATATTTTGGGTGTGTACTTTCAATAATGCTGGCTGTTTTTAATTGGAACAGCTACTAATTGACCATATTTTGGGTGTCTACTGTCAATAACACTGGCTGTTTTAATTGGGACGAGTTACTTGTTGGCCATATTTTGCTTGTTTACTGTCAATAACACTGGCTGTTTTTTAATTGGGACAGCTACTTATTTGGCCATATTTTTAGTTTGTACTGTCAATAACACTGGCTGTTTTTTAATTGGGATGGCTACTTATTTGGCTATATTTTGTGTGTGTACTATCAGTAACATTGGCTGTTTTTTTATGCTACATTTTGGGCGTGTACTGTCAGTAACATGGGCTGTTTTTTTAATTAAGACAGCTACTTGTTTGGCTTATCGTGTGGTGTACTATCAATAACATTGGCTGTTTTTATTTGGCTACATTTTGTGTGAAGTCGTTCAATAACAGGGGCAGTTTTTAATTGGGACAGCTACTTATTTAGCTATATTTTGGGTGTGTACTGTCAATAACACAGGCTGTTTCTGAATTGGGACAGCTATTTATTTGACTATATTTGGTGAAATACTGTCAATAACATTAGCTGTTTTTAATTGGAGCAGCTTCTCATTTGGCTGTATTTTGTGTGTGTACTGTCAATAACATGGGCTGCTTTTTAATTGGGACTGCTACTTATTCGGCTATTTTTGGGTGTGTACTGTCAATAACATGGGCTGTTTTTAATTGGGACAGCTACTTATTCAGCTATATTCTGGGTGTGTACTATCAATATTGTTGTCTGTTTTTTTATTGGGACACCCTTATTCAGCCATATTTTGGGTGTCTACTCTCAATAACTGGCTATTTTAAATTGGGACAGCTACTTATTTGGCCATATTTTGGGTGTGTACTATGAATAACACTGGCTGTTTTTTAATTGGGACAGCTTCTAATTCAGCTGTATTTTGGGTGTGTACTGTCAATAATATTGGCTGTTCTTGTTTAATTGCGACAGCTACTTATTTGGCTATTTTGTGTGTGTACTGTCAACACGGGCTGTTTTTAATTTGGGACAGCTACTTATTTAGCTTCATTTTGTGTGTGTACTATCAGTAACATTGGCTGTTTTTTATTTGGCTATATCTTGTTTATGTACTGTCAATAAACGGGCTGCTTTTTAATTCAGACAGCTACTTACTTGGCTGTATTTTGTGTTTGTACTGTGAATAACTCTGGCTCTTTTTAATTGGGCAGCTACTTATTTGGCTATATTTTTGGGTGTGTACTGTCCATAACACGGCTGTTTTTAATTGGGACAGCTACTGATTAGACTATACTTTGTGTGTGTACTGTCAATAATATTGGCTGTTTTTTTAATTGGGACTGCTTCTTATGTCGCTATCTTTTGTGTGTGTACTGTCAATAACTCTGACTGTTTTTTAATTGTTGCAGCTATTTATTTGGCTATATTTTGGGTGTGTACTGTCAATAGCGTTGGCAGATTTTTAATTGAGAATGCTTCTTATTTTGCTATATTTTGGATGTGTACTATCAATAACACGGGCTGTTTTTTATTTGGGATAGCTACTTATTTGGCTATATTTTTGGTGGGTACTGTCAATAACATGGGTTGTTTTTTAATAGGGACAGCTTCTTATTTGGCCATATTTTGGGTGTGTACTATCAATAACATGGGCTGTTTTTTAATTGGGACAGCTATCTATTTGGCTATATTTTTTGGGTGCACTGTCAATAATATAGGGCTATTTTATTGGGACAACTCCTTATTTGGCTATAGTTTTTTCTGTATTATCGTTCATATTGCCTGTTTTTTAATTGGTACACCTACTTTTTGGGCCATATTTTGGGTGTGTAATATCAATAATATGAGCTGTTTTTTAATTGGGACATTATTCATCCATATTTTGGATATGTACTGTCAATAACACTGGATGTTTTTTTTTTTTTTTGGGGTGGCTACTTATTTTGCCATATTATGAGTGTGTACTGTCAATAACACTGGATGTTTTTTAATTGGGACGGCTACTTGTTTGGCCATATTTTGTGTGTCTACTGTCAAAAACACGGGCTGTTTCTTAATTGGGAAAACTACTTATTCGGCTATATTTTGTGTGTGTACTGTCAATAACACGTGTTGTTTTTTAATTGGGACAGCTACTTATTCGGCTACATTTTGGGTGTATACTCTCACTAACACGGGCTGGTTTTTAATTGGGAAAGCTACTTATTCGGCTATGTTCTGGGTGTGTACTGTCACTATCACGGGCTGTTTTTTAATTGGGACAGCTAGTTATTTGGCTATATTTTGGGTGTGTACTATCAATAATGTTGGATGTTTTTTAATTGGGACAGCTAATTATTTAGTCCATAATTTGGGTGTCTACTGTCAATAACACTGGCTGCTTTTTAATTGGGACAGCTACTTATTTGGCCATATTTTTTGCATGTGTACTGTCAAGAACACTGGCTGTTTTTTAATTGGGATGGCTACTTATTTGGCTATATTTTGTGTTTGTGCTATCAATAACATTGGCTGTTTTTTTTTATTTGGCTATATTTTGTGTGTGTGTGTACTGTCAATAACAGGGGCTGTTTTTTAATTGGGACAGCTATTTATTTGGCTATATTTTTGTGTGTGTACTATCAATAACATTGGCTGTTTTTTATTTCGCTATATTTTGTGTATGTTCTATTAATAACACAGGCTGCTTTTTAATTGGGACAGCTACTTATTTGGATATACTTTGTGTGTGTAGTGTGAATAACACTGGCTGTTTTTTAATTGGGACAGCTACTTATTTGGCTATATTTTGTATGTGTACTGTCAATAACACTGACTTTTTTAAATGGGACAGCTACTTATTTGGCTATATTTTGGGTGTTTACTGTCAATAACATTGGCTGATTTTTTAATTGAGGAACTTCTTATTTGGCTATATTTTGGTGTGTACTATCAATAACAGGCTATTTTTATGGGACAGCTACTTATTTGACCATGTTTTGTGTGTGTACTGTCAATAACGGGTTGATTTTAATTGGGACATCTGCTTGTTTGACTATATTCTGCATGTACTGTCACTAACACAGGCTGTTTTTAACAGAACAGCTACTTATTTGGCCATATTTTAGGTGTCTACTATCAATAACACTGGCTGTTTTTTAATTGGGACAGATACTGACTTGACCATATTTTGGGTGTGTGCTATCAATAACACTGGTTGTTTTTAATTGGGATGCTACTTATTTTGCTATATTTTGTGTGTGTCATATCAGTAACATTGGCTTTTCGCTTTATTTTGTGTGTGTACTGTCAATAACACGGCTGTTTTTAACTGAGACAGCTACTTGTTTGGCTATATCTTATGGGTGTACTATCAATAACATTGGCTGTTTTTATTTGGCTATATTTTGTAATGTACTGTCAATAACACGGAGCTGTTTTAATTGGGACAACTAATTAGTTGGCTATATTTTGTGTGTGTACTGTGAATAACACTGGCTGTTTTGTAATTTGTACAGCTACTTAATTGGCTATATTTTCGGTGTGTATTGTCAATAACGGGCTGTTTTTTAATTGGGACAGCTACTTATTTGGCTATATTTTGGGTGTGTACTGTCAATAACATTAGCTGTTTTTTAATTGGGACAGCTACTTATTTAGCTATATTTTGGGTGTGTACTATCAATAACACAGGCTGTTTTTGAATATGTGGTTTCTTATTTGGCTACATTTTGGGTGTGTACTGTCACTAACATGGGCTGTTTTAGAATTGGGACAGCTACTTATTTGGTTATATTTTGGTTATGTACTGTCAATAACATTGGCTATTGTTTAATTGGGGCAGCTACTTATTTGGCTATATTTTGTGTGTGCTGTCAATAACATGGGATGTTTTTTAATTGGGACAGCTACTTATTCGGCTACTTTCTGGGTGTGTTCTGTCACTAACACAGGCTGTTTTTTTAATTGGGATAGCTACTTATTCAGCTATATTCTGGGTGTGTACTATTAATAATGTTGTCTGTTTTTTAATTGGGACAGTTACTTATTCAGCCATATTTTGGGTGTCTACTGTCAATAAGACTGGCTGTTTTTTTAATTTGGACAGGTACTAATTTGTCCATATTTTGGGTGTGTACTGGCAATAAAACTGGCTGTTTTTAATTGGGATGACTACTTATTTGGCCATATTTTGAGTGTGTACTCTCAATAACACTGGCTGTTTTTAATTGGGATGGCTCCTTATTTGGCTATATTTTGTTTGTGTTGTCAATAACACTGGCTGTTTTAATTGGGACAGCTACTTATTTTGTTAACACCAGATGGCACTAGCACCGTGATGAAGAACAAGTATAGTTTGAAGCATTGGTTACTGGATGTAGCTCTCTGCTGTTGCTGCAGATTATTTGATTTTGTTAGCATTGTCCTGTAATGAATGCCTTCTTTTGCACCTTTCTGGATAGTAAGTGTGTTTTAGAGTACATGTGCATTGCTGACATCACCACTTGTTCTTTTGGTCAATCATGATGTTACAGTCCGTGAGAGCATGTCATATTGATGAGGTATGAAGGAAGAATGGCACCATATGCCAGCCTCCAGGTAAAATGCTGTTCCATACATTGCATCATGTACTGTCTCTTTTGTTACATACAGTAACACAGAATTTCCTGGCAGATAAGGACTACTTGGTCCACTTAGTCTGCCCATGTTCCCTGCCTAACTCTCCTGCCCATCCCCCTTCCCCTAAGATTCATTATGCCTATCCCATGCATTCTTGAACCCCACCACAGTTTTCACCCCCACCATTTTTACTGAAAGGCTGTTCCAATAATCCAGCACTCTTTCTGTGATGATGTACTTCCTCACATCACTCCTGAATAGAAACATAGAAATGTAGAATTTGAAAGCAGATAAGGGCCGCTTGGCCCACCTAGTCAGCCCATTTTCCTACCTAACAGATAAGCTGCAGATCCTAGTTAACCAACAGCTTACTTCCTCCTACCCCCCACTAGCACTGCCTTATGCATGTCCCATGCATTCTTGAAGTCCCCCACTGTTCTTGACTCCACAACCTCCTCAGGGAGGCTGTTCCATGCATCCACAACCCTCTCAGTGAAAAAATACTTCCTCACATTACCTCTGAGCCGTCCCCCCTCAATCTTCAAATTGTGCCCCCTTGTTCTTGCACATCTCTTTTTCTAGAAGATGCTACCCTCTTGGACTTTGTTAATTCCCTTGAGGTACTTGAAAGTTTCTATCATGTCCCCTCTCTCCCTTCTTTCCTCAAGGGTATACATATTAAGCTCCCTTAGTCTTTCTTCGTATGTCTTCTGGTGCAGACCCTGCACCATTTTGGTGCCCTCCTCTGGACACCTCCACTCTGTCTATGTCTTTGCGGAGATGGGGTCTCAGGAACTGCACACAGTACTCAGATGGGTCTCACCAACTGTCTGTACAGAGGATAACAACTTCCATTTTCTACTATTGATGCCTCTTCCTATGCATCCCAGTGTCCCCAGCCTTCCTTACTGCCTTCTCCATTGCTTGCCCACCTTTAGGTCATCTGATATAATTACCCCCAGGTCCCTTTCTATTTTACTGTTGTCAGTATCTCACCCCCCATTGTGTATAGCTTCCCTGGGTTTTGTTTCCCAGTTGCATTACCTTGCCCTTCTTTGCATTGAATCTGAGCTGCCATACATTTGACCATTCCTTCAACCTTGCTAAGTCCCTTCTCATCCTTTCCACTCCATCTTGTGTATCAACCCTGTTGCAGATCTTTGTGCCATCTGCAAAGAGACATACTTTCCTTCCAGTTCCTCTGCAATGTCACTTATAAAGACATTAAAAAGGACCAGTCCCAGTACTGAACCCTGCGGTACCCCACTAGTAGCCCTCCTTTCTTCACTGTGTACTCCATTTACTACTACCCTTTGCGTCCTGTTGTCTAGCCATTTTTTTATCCAGGCTACCATCTTGGGACCCACTCCAAGGCTGGCTATCTTGTGTATTAATCTTTGTGTGGGATTGTATCAAATGCCTTGCTAAAATCTAGGTAGGCCATGTCCACAGCCCCTCCCTGGTCTACTACTTTGGTCACCCAGTCAAAGAAATCTATTAGATTCATCTGACACGACCTTCCCATCGTGAATCCATGCTGCCTTGGGTCCTGTGCCCCACTGGCCTCTGGGTACTCAACAATTCTTTCCTTCAGAAGTGATTCCATCATTTTCCCTACCACTGAGGTCAAACTAACTGGTCTGTAGTTTCCTGCCTCTGTCCTGCTCCCACTTTTGTGAAGAGGAATCACATCTGCCCTCCTCCAGTCCTCGGGTACCACCCATCCTCCCATGATTTGTTAAAGAGAGTAGTCAGCGGTGTCACTAGTTCTACCCTTAGTTCTTTTAAATTCTTGGGTGAATTCCATCAGGCCCCATTGCTTTGTCCACCTTCAATTCTATTAGTTCTTTCAGAACCCTTTCTTCTGTAAATGGACTGGTATCGACCCCCCGTCTTCAGAGTGTTTCTCTTGTTTGGTTTATGTAACTCCCCCTCCTCTTCCTTTGTGAATACTGAGCAGAAATATTCATTCAGTATCCCTGCTTTTTCACTGTCACCCTCTACCCACATTCTCTCCCCTTTAAGCTTCAGTATCCCTCCTTTGGTCTTTCTTCACTCCCTAATGTACCTATCAAAGGTCTCATTCCCCTTCTTAAAAGAATTGGCTATCCTTTCCTCGGTTTGGACCTTTGCTATTCTGATTGCCTTCCTAGCCTCTTTCTGCTTTAACAGATACAGTTCTCTGTCCTGCTCCTTCTGTGTTTCCTTATATTTCCTGAATGCTGTCCTTTTCTCCTTAACCTTCCTTCCACCTCTTTTGAGAACCATAGCAGTTTTTTCCTTAGTTGTGTTTTATTGATTTGCTTTACACAGAGGCTTGTTGCCTCTGTGATGTCTGTTTTGATCACTCCCCATTGTTCCTCCACCCCTCCTTCTTGCCTGTTTGCTAGTGCTTTTCTGAGGCACTCTCTCATTTCCCAAAGTCAGCCCTCCTAAAGTCCAGTACTCTTGCTTTTGTATGGCTTGATTATGCAGCTGTGTTTATCATGAACCACACTGTTTGGTGGTCGCTTGTTCCCAGATGGCTAACCACTTCTAAATCTAGATTCTTTCTCCATCCCCATTTGAGGTACCAGGTCTAAGATTGCTCCCTCCAGTGGGCTCAATACTAGCTGTCTAAGGCATGCCCCTGTAGGGCATCAAGAATGACCCTGCTCTTGGATGTGCCTGCAGCAAAGGTGCTCCAGTTAACATCTGGCATATTCAGGTCCCCCATCAACAATATCTCCCTTTTTATGCCATTCTAAAAGCCTTCTATCATTTCCTTGTCCATTCCCTCCCCTGAGATGGGGTCTGTATACAACCCCATGCAGATTGTGGTGCCATTTCCTGTCTCCAGGGTGACCCAAAATGCCTCATCTGCTCCCTGTTTACTCTTTAGTTCTGTTGCTTATCCCTTCCTTTACATGAGAGCTACTACTCCTCCTCCTCTTTTACCCTCCCTGTCCCTCCTGTAGATTGTGTATCCTGGTATGTTGACATCCCAGTCATGGTTCTCTGTGTACCATGTTTCTGTGAACTCACAATATCCAGACAACCCTCTTCCATCAAGGCCACTAGTTCAGGGGCTTGTTACACAGACTATGGGCATTGGTACTCATTACCCTCCACTTTTTGATAGCCTTACCCTTTTAGCCCCATTTCTGTCCTTACTGCCTTTGCCTTTTTACATTTAAATCTGTTCTGCTCCCTAATAACTTCTGTACCTTGGTGTTTACCTCACTAATCACCATGTTTTGTGGGGGAAGACTCGTATTTCCCTGCTCCTTTTCAGTGCCTCCCCTTGGCTAGTTTAAATGCTTGCCAATGAAGCATTTAAATCCCTCACCTAGGATCCTGGTTCCCCCGGACAGATGCAGACCATCGCACCAGTATGGGTTCTGCATCCCTCCAAATAACTCCCAGTCCACAATGAAGCCAAAATCCTGAGCTCCACACCAGTTTTCAACCACTCATTGAATTCCCTGGTGAGGCGTTCCTAGCATCTCCCTTGCCATAGACAGGCAGCACCTCGAGAAGGTTACCATTTGCTACTTGTCTAAGACCCTTCCCAACTCTATAAACTCCTCTTGCACTGCTCTGATTCCATTCTAGCCAGGTCATTTGTCCCTAGGTGGACAATGACATCCAGCTCCCTCCCTCATGAAGCTCCTCCCACGATCCTGAGGATTCACTTCCTGTCCTCAAGCCGTGGCACCAGGAAGGCACCTTGCCTCCTCTCCCCTTCCTCCCCATTTCTACCCCCTAATGATTGGGTCCCCACCAGAGTTGTTTCCTTCCTTGTGGGGTCCCTTGCCACCCTCCTGTGGGTCTCCTTTGTGAAGATTCCCAGCATCCTCCTTGGTCTCCACTGCAGGTGCCTCCATAGAGGAACCACTATCCACCAGAAGAGTGAATGAATTGTGGAGAGGTACAACTGTAGGGATGCAACTCTGTTCCACCACCTCTCCTCCTTGAGCCCACCTGGTCCAGCCTCCCTCTTTCTTGGCAACCTCTGAGGTAGTAGCATTGGCCCTGGTGGTCCCTGGGTGGGGAGGAGGTTTCACAATCCTAGCCAGGTCAGCCTGGAGGCGGGCAACCTCCTCTCTCAGACCAGAGGTGCTTGCAAATAGGGCAGCATCGCAGCCTCCAGAATGTCTCCTGGAACACTGCCCACAGCCATTGCACTGCACCACTCCTATCATGTCTTATTTTGTGTCCTCTACTGTTTCTCTGGATGCTTATTCTCTCCTCTCCTTACAACTCTCACCCTTTCTGTTCGGGACAGCAACTTCCTATCTTCTTCAGTAGCCTCCTTCTTCCTTGCTCAACATCAGACCACCAGCAGCTGGGGGGAGAGTGAGCTACTTTTTTCCTTTAGGGTTGGAAAAACCAATGTTTCTCTATGATCCTTTCCTTCCTACTTCCAAACAGGAAGTTTCTGTTGACAGTCAAATCCAGTGGCTATAAAAGTAGAATTGGCTTTGGGTGGGTGGGATGGAGGGCAATCAGTAAGAAAAAAGGCTAGCAACAGGAGGTTGTAATTTGACTCACCAGCTTTATAGTGTCTAAACCACACCCCCAGGTAAGCTCTCTTTCCTCCTACTGGTTTAGCAAAGTCAGCTGATACAGTACCCTTCCCTGCACAGAACACACACTGACTTTCTTTCTTTTCTTTCTTTTTAACCCTAAATAAGACCCCTTCTACTTCTAATAAAGTTATCTGTCTACTTCATCTTAACAGTCACTGACTCCTGCTGAGATATAAGTTTTAAATTAATAAGAAAATGTAGCTTCTTTTAGTTAGCTGCTTTCTGCTCTACAAGCAAGGCTAGCAACAGGGAATCTACCCCTACTCATAATTAGTGGGGTGAAAAGTGCTGATGAGGTATGAAAGGGAATGGCACTAGATTTGTAAGTCACCAGGTAAAGTGCTCTTCTGTGCATCACACCTTGGACTGTCTCTTGGTGAGCTAAGATGTCACAGTCAGAGAGGTCACAAAATGCTGAAGTGATATGAAGGGAAACGGCACTAGACATGTCAGTCACCATGTAAAGTGCATACACTCTGAGACTTTTTATTTTCTGGTGTTTTCAAAACCTTATTCTTTATGTTTTGGAATTTAGAACCTGTTATTCTTAAAGTGATTTTCTAGCTTTGTTTATATCAGCTACCATTCATATAGTCTGGTAGCTGATGTTGGCGATAGTCATCCCAGCTGCTTTTAATAATTTTATTTGAAGTCTTTATTTTTGTGCAAGTAATTGTAGTTTGGCCCTATGAGGTGACCAGCTGATCCCTTTCACTTCCTGATAGTGCTGATACTCCCTCTGACGTGAATGGAGTTCCATTTCAATAGAATTTTTATGCTCAAATATGGTCAGTTGGAGATTAAGGCCATAACAACTAACAAGGCCCTTGTTAGTCAAACAGCAGCCTTCGTTAATCTCCAACTGGCCATTCTTATGCATAAAAATGCCACTGAACATTACGTGTCTGAGCATGGGGGCATATCAGTGCTATCAGAAAGTGGAAGGGATTGACTGGCCACCTCGTAGGCCAAACTACAACCCTTGCACAAAAATAAAGACTTCCAATAAAATTATTAAAAGCAGCTGGGATGACTATTGCGGTCATCAGCTGCAAGAATGTTTGAGTAGGGGGGAATCTTGGAAAATTACTTTAACATTTCAGAACAGGAAGAGCAAGGTTTCTCTCTAGTTGAATTACAGCTGTGCTCTCCAATAATGCCAGGGAAGCGTGAGATGAGTTGTCATAGCAGCAGACAGAATCGAGCACCAATTCAAAACTGGCAGTTTGAACCTTTCTAATGCATTCCTTTTTTTTAATTTACATTTTTTCATTTTCTCCCTGATCCCAGGACCCCGTCATACATGGCCGTGCTTGAATGTGGAGGCACGCATGCACGTCAGGTACTGGGTACCGGCGTGGCCCCTTCCATACACCCCATGCTGTCTCTGGGCTCCCTATTACCCAAACTGCCACCCATCCTCCACCAGGTGGCAGCCAAGGGCTGGGGAAACTCCTCATCCCTCCCCAGGAGAGGAGAGCTGCCTTGTAGCAGCTCAATACTGCTCCTCGCCCTTCCCCCCTTGCCAATCCCCCACAACTCGGGCTCGTTCCAGAACCCGAGTCACCGGCATGGCAGGGTGTGGCATCCAGCACCTCAACCATCAGCACCACTGGGCCGGCTTTCACTGCATTCCATCCCAACCTAGCAGCTGCAGGGATCAACATTTAAAAGGGCACTAATCATATAAAAATGGAATGATTCCTCCCAGGTGAAGCAACTTGATAATGAGGGGAAGGGCTTTTATTTTGAATCAAGAGAACCATGGCACATAAAAAAAGACAGACAATGACATTAGGCCTTTTAAGCAATATCTTGCTGAGGTAGGGGAACAACAGTCTTTCCTCACTTTACCACTCGGGGCAGTAGATTGTTGAAAAATGATCTCCACTTGTGTTATAGAAAATAACACAACCCCCCTTTGTTGAGAACATGCCAGATTCTCATTGCCTTGTTAGTTTAGTGACATCAGGAAGGCACTTGAGCTTCGCTTTCATGCCCCTCATCCACCGAACTAACCTGACATTGAGAATCTTCTTTCTCAATGAACGGGGGTTCATTATTGTGTATGTTTGTTCAATGTGTCTTACCTCATACTGTCCCTTGGTAACATATGATGTCACAATCACTGAGGTCACACAGTGCTCATGAGGTATAAAGTGGAACAGCACTAGATACGTCAGTCACCAGGTAAAGTGCTGTTCTATGCATCACACCTTCTATTGTCTGAGTGAGTTACGATGTTACGGACAGTGAGGTTACAGAGTGCTCATGTGATATGAAGGGGAACAGCACTAGATAAGGAGTGTGCAAGTAATGAATAGTATTTCCTGAGTACCACGAATAATGTACTATTCGTTATTTGGATCCAAATTATGAATAGTGGCACTATTCATCCCCTACCTATTTGAGAAATACTATTTAACAACAACAAAAAAAAGGAAACAGCTCTCAACCCTCTTTCCCAGACCAAATCCTTAAATCCAAGCCCCCCTCATCCCACACCCTCTGTTAGACACCCAATTCCACCCTCCTCCTCCTTCCCAGCACCACAGTTTGATGTTTAAGTACTAAAACCTCCCACATGGGGCGACCAGCAAAACATGCCAGCCTCTGTGGCCAGCCCTCATCTAAACACTTGTTTGCACCAAAGAAAACCAGCTCCCCACCAGCAGCATCTTCTGTCCCCCTTCCCCCTAGTACCCAATTCTTGCTGTCTCTTGATTCTCCATAGGCGACTGGCACAAACCCACCCTCCCTCCATGGCTGGTTGTCTGCAATAGAATGAAAATGCTCCTGTGGTTACTCACTCTGTGCAGTGAAATGGACAGCTGATTGTTTTACTATACAAAGTGAGCAAGCATGGAGCGCTTTCACTCTGTTGCAGGTGACTTGCAATGGAGGAGGGCAGGTTTGTGCCGACTGTTTAAGGAGAATCAAGAGATGTCAAGAATTGGGTGCTGGGGGTGAGGAGGGTGAGTGAGAATTAATTTTCTTTTAGTGCAAATGAGTGCATAGATGGTGGCTGGCCACGGAAGCAGGCAGGTTGTGGCAGTCCCCATCGTGGGACTTTAGTACTTATAATATCAAATTGTGGGAACTGGGTGGGGAGGAGGGTGAGATTGGTTTTCTTACAGAGGGTGGGGGATGGGGCTTGGATTTAAAGATTTTGGCTGGGAAGGAGGGTGGGTGGAGGGGCTGTTTCTTGTTCTTTTTTTTTAGTTACATCCCCTAAAACCTAAATACGAATATCCCAATATTTGGGAGCCGAATAAAATATTTAGCCCAAATATTCAGGATAAGATATTCACACACCTCTACACTAGATAAGTAATTCGCCATGTAAAGTGCTGTTCTACATGCATCACCCCCTCTTCTGTCCCTTGGTGATGTATGATGTCACAGAAAGTTCCACGAAGAGCTGATGGAGCATGATGGAGAACAACACTACATGTCAGTCATTAGATAAAGTGCTTCTCTACATGTCATACCTTGTTCTGCTTGCTGGTGAGTTATGATTTCAGATAGTGAGGTCATACTGTGCTGTTGAAGTATGAAGCGGGACAGCACTATATACTGTATGTCAATATACAGGTAAACTACTGTTTGCACCACAGCTTGTATATTCTCTTGGTGAGTTATGAGGTCACAGCCAGTGAAGTCATGAACTGTAGTGCTGATGAGGTGTGAAGGGGAACAGCACTAGATATGCCCGTCATTAAGCGCTTCTCTGCACATCACACCTTTTTCTGCCTGTTGGTGAGTTATGACGTGACAGTCAGTGAGGTTATGTACTGTAGTGCTGATGAGGTGTGAAGGGGAACAGCACTAGATCTGTCAGGATAAGGTGCTGTTCTATACCACACCTCATACTGCCTCTTGGGAGGTTCCATGTCATAATGGCGATCGCGGAAAGGTGATCACCGTTAAGGCGAGTGTACAGCACAGAAAATCAATTTCAGCGATGTACACCCCTGATGCACAGCAAAAGGGCACCAGGGACTTAGGATTTTCTTGTTTTTGTGGGAGCGAACCCCCTACTAAAGGATTCTCAACTCCAGGGGGGTGCATGTCGGGGGGTGCAAAATGAGGAAAAAAAATATTTTCGGGCCGGGCGCAACAAAATGCATGCACGCCCAGACCTGAACCCGGCACCCTCACAACCCTAGCCTTCCACCCACCAACCACACCATGGGGCCAGCTCAGCAGCCCACCGCAGCCAAATACCACACAAACCCTCCCTCCCCTTTCGCCCGTTGCTCAACGTGCTCTCTCCTTCCCCATCCACATGTACATATACAACATCCTATTGCTATATTCGTGGAACCCCCATCCGGTGACTCCCCTGTCGACAGGTGCCGAGATTGAGTTGCCCTTTTTGAAAGCACCCAATCTTGGTCGCCAATGTCACAGGATACCCTCTTGGTGAGTTATGGTGTCGCAGTCACACAGTGCTGATGAGGTATGAAGGGGAACAACACTAGATATGTCAGTCACCAGGTGTAGTGCTGTTCTACACATCACACCTCATACTGCCTCTTGGGGAGTTATGATGTCACAGTCAGTGAGGTCATACAGTGCTGATGATGAGGTATGAAGAGGACAGCACCATATCTATCAGTCATTAGGTAAACTACTGTTTGCACCACACTTCATACAATCTCTTGGTGAGTTATGATGTCAGTGAGTGAGGTTATGCATTGTAGTGCTGATAAGGTGTGAAGGGGAACCGCACTAGATATGTCAGTCACCAGGTAAAGTGCTGGTCTACACATTGATATCAGAGTCAGTGTGGTCACACGTGATGATGAGGTAACAGCTGACTACTTTAAAAAAAAACAATATGTATGTTCAGGGGTTGCACTAGCTCCACAATATTTTGTCAAAGCTATACCAGCTTTTATTAGATTTTACTTTTCCCTCCCATGCAGAGTGGTACAGTCGCTCCTGTTTACTAGCAGAAATCAAATGTTCAGGAGATCGTAAATCTTTTATTTTGCTGCCCACGTATAAAATGTATTTTGTTTTAATTTCACTTGGTGCGGTGTACTTGTAACAAAATGTTCTGTATTAAAATAAAAACAATGCTGAAATATACAGCTGTATTGTTTAGCCTTCTTAGAGTCAATCTTCTCCACAGAGCAGAACTCTTCAGTATTAGGGCCAGAAGCACTAGGGGCCCAGTGCAAATCAGAACTTTTTGAACTTCTGGCACCAGTAGCGGACATCAAGCCATGATGCAGGCATATGCCAAAGTACTATATATGGCGCCAACAGCCCCTACCACCTCAGTTCCTTCTTCCCCACTGTCAAGTACAGTACTCTTCACTTCTTGGGACTCAGCTTCAATTAGGCCTCACTCTTTCTGTCTTGTCGACAATTCAATATGCCATGTAAAAGGTCTTTGATGGAAAAACAAAAAACCCTTTTCATTGGTGGAAATGAGAAAAACAGACTGTGACATTAGATTTTCATTGACTTTGTTCCGATTGTCTGTGACTGGAATATGGTATTGCACACTATCATGCCTATGCCTGCAATATGACCCTCATCTTTTACACAAGAGTTGCAATCTGGGGGATCCTCGATCTCATCGAAAACTTGTTCAACACTGCAGATTCAAGTCCCAGGTTGTTAAGCCTTCAACAGAAGACTTGGTAACTTCTGGCCAGGAGTCCCAATGGTCAACTTTGGATACAGTGGTGGACATTATGGATGTAAAAGATCGTATCCTCCTTGACTTGAATTCTGAGTTTGAGATTCATACCCTCCACTTTGGGTAAGGAGTCAAACGTTTCACTGCTGGTGCCTCCTGTAGCAGCCTCAACCCCTTATGAGCAGTCATCATCATCTTTGCTATCACTCTTATGACCTGGTCCAGATTCCTTCCAAAATCCAGTTCTAGAATGGTTCCAGGTATCCCATCGTGCTGAATCAGCCCTCTGTGGGTGATTTCACTGCTTGCTCTGTCCCTTAGAGGATTTAATCCATGCTCTGAGTCAGGATTAGATATGGCACTATACTCTGTGCTGGCCTTGGTGATGAGTACTTACTTGGCACCATGCACCAGCATGGCACTGATTGCATCAATGCTGAACTCTTTCTCAGTGCCAATTACTTATTCATTGCTGGATACCTTTTTAGTGCTGAATACTCAGAGCTGTGCACCTTCTAGGTACCAAGCACCTTTTTTGTTCCAAATACCTTGGGTGTACCCGCTATAGTGCCACCACTGGCATTCCCTACCAATTCCTTTTCAGTGGGACCAGATGCCATCAGGTAATTTTTACCATCTGGACCAACTGCCATGTTTTAGATACTGTCAGTGATACCACACAGTCATGCTTTGTCCCTTTGTGACAGCACAGCACTTTGGGACATGGGCTGTCTTTGGAGGGGACCAGTGTGTCTACCCTGCAGGCTCTGCTCCCACATGGGGACGTTTTCTAGATTTTCACACAATATGTCACCATTTGTTCTCAGAGGGGATGGCACCATGACAATCATCATAGCTTCTCATGCTGCCAGCCCCCTTTATGTCCTCAGGTGTCGTTAGCTTCCCTCATTAAGAGTATAATGCACCTCCTCAGTCTCTGAGCATCTTGTCTGACCAATAGTTTTCTCTCTAACTTCAGGTAGTCAGGGGGTTGGTTCAAGGACACCTAACCATCAGTCACACCACCACTTCAGGCTCCAAACTGTTTCAAGGTGGAAGCAACTAAGGGGGAAGGGGGTCTTCCTCTTCTTGGCAAACAAGAAAAAGGTGGAAGGCACTGAAATTGCACAACAAAAATCCACAGTGCAAAAGGTTGCTGGTTTGAAAAGGTGTATGCTACACCTTATGTTTATTAAGCAGTACCAAACTTTGGTATCAAAATGATAGACTCATAAAATCACATGTAACACCCCCCTTCCCCTCCATGAGCGGGGCTTACCTTAATTTGCCCCTCTGGCACTGCCCATTCACCCGCTGCCTCTCTGCCGCAAGTCCTGGTCCCTGGGTGCTCCTGAGTCTCAGAGGCCAGAGAAGCAAGGTTGCAGAACCACCATGCTGGCTCACACCTTGAATGTGCAAGCGGCAGTCCGCACTTGCATAGTAGCACATTCTTGTTTTCTCACCACATCTAAACGAAAGCCTCCCGGTGCTCCCGACCCCCAGAAACAGCTAGTTGGGGGTAGGAGACATGGAGGAAGCAGTTTAAGAGCTGACAAACTGTTTATTTTAGAAGTGCCAATAAGTGCCTTGGGAGCCATCATAAATATTAATGAGGGGCTGCTGAATATTAATGAGCTCTCTGCCTGCCGCTTGGGGACACAGTAAAACAGAGCTTGTGACAGGCAGGGAAAAGGGTTGTAAAATATAATTCTGCAGCCAGATGATAGGGGACAGAGGTTACTAAGGATTGGGGGCAAATGTTTATAAAAATATTCTTTAGCTGCACAGAGACTTAAAAGTTTGAGTCCATACAAACTGTTTGGGACTGTTTACTCAGGCAGCCATGTTTGATCTTTTGACCCCCAGTCCCAGAAAATCAGGAGTCTAGGCACCCAAAACTAAAAGAAATGGCTTCTGGGAGGAGGTGCAGACAATGTTCTAGGTGCCCAATTCAATACCCAGTCAATAATGGAAGGGACTGGATGCTTATTAATTTTATTGATGGACAGCTGCTTTCAGCTAATGAGAAGCTGCCAATTTTCCAGTGAAACCTCAGGGACAGTTACAGCTTGGGGCAGTCTGGCTTGGGCTCTCGGAGAGACAGGAGGGCTCAGACTGTGTTGGGAAAAAGTTTGGAAGTAGGTCCACGACTTCCACAGCGAAAGACTGGAGATTTGCCTGTGTTCAGCACCTGGAAGCCCCAGGATGAAAGTGGGTTTTTGCTGAATCCTGCAGCATCCTGAGACCTCAGCTTGCAAAAAGAGTCTGAACATTTTGTTGGAGGCTGCAGTTTGCCTAGTTTGACCTGAAGCTGAAGCCAAAAGTGGAAGGAAGCTTGTAGATGTTCCTGTGCCAGGGAGCCAGAGAATACTGTGAAATCCTGCTGTTTGAAATCTGAGGCTCTCCGCCAAGAGACTGTGTGCTGTTCAGCCTAGAGCCATCTCAAATTGCCTGCAGAAGTGTTCGTGCTCGAGCCACTCTGGGCCCAGGTAAGGGACCTGCCAGCCTTTACCAAGTGGGGTGGATCGGGACACAGGGAGCCACAGGCGCATGCCTGAGTGCTGGAGCATTCTTGACCCTTCTGGGGGAGTAGAACCGTGGGGTCACTCCTTGAGTTTGGGCTCTTTGTGGATCAGGAAACCTTGTGCAGTGCTCCTGTTCTCAAGTAGAGAAGAAGGTAACCAGCTGCCAGACTCTGCAAGCAAGGCAGAAGGTGACAAACTGCCAGGTCCTGCAAGCCAGCCAGGAGACAAGTTGCCAGATTGTTCTACCTCATCCATTGAGACTGCTGCTAATTCATTTTGCTGCTCAAGGCTCCAGCCTTCCAGCCTGCCTTCAGATGCTGCCTCCGACCCTGTGAACTGGGACTCCAGAACCGTGAGTGAAACAGGGCCTGCCCTGACCTGATGAGTTAGTTTAAAGTTTGCAACAAGTTACAGCTTATTTGAAGTTTATTCCAAGAGCCCCAATGCTGGCCAACCCACAGCAACCACCAGGCTTGCACCTTAACCTGGGTACCCAGTTAGACCGTAGGGACACTGGTACCACTGGGGAGGTGGGCAAGGTAAATGTGTTGATGTTGTTGTGGGTGGGCATAGTTGTTGTTATTGTTCATGGGATTTGCCAGCTTACCCAGTATTATAATTGCTGTTTCTTTGCTTTCCTATTCCCCTTTCCCTATAATAAAAGTGTTATTGAAGCTATTGTTAAAACTGTCGGTGAGCATATTATTAGCTACAGTCATTATTTCCATGTGTTTTATAGTGCTACAGTTTAAAGTGGTATTCTGTGTGGGGGTGACTGGAAGGGGAGGTGGGTAGGTACAGCATCTCAGGGGGTTGTACTACTCAAACATCTGGCCTACTGTACTTTTACTCTAAGTGAAGGCACCGCTCTAGTTGTTTATATCTTTGGGAATCAGAACAGAACCCAGACCTCTTAACTTGTATCATAGTCATCAAGCAGGGGTAGTAGTCCACTGGTACTCGGCGCCTAGGTTACACACAATAGCCTAGGGACACTCACCAAACACCCCAGCAGCTTCAAGTCCTACTGACTCTTCCTCAGGGAGCTCGAAGCTGCTGGGTTGTGTGGTGAATGCCCTCAAGCTGTTGCGAGTTTGTTATTTTGATATCAAAGTTCAGTACTACTTTAATAAAAATGAGGTGTTGCCTGCACCTCTTCAAACTTGCAATCTTTTGCACTGTGGATTTCTGTTGTGCAGTTTAAGTGCATTGTAAGTTAGCCACTTCAGGAGAAGCACCAGCCATCTTTCCAGTGCACATCTGATCTATTGCTGTCTTCCTCTTCTTCCCTGTCCTCCTTAGAAGGGACTGAGAAATCCTCATATCTTCCTCCTTCCCCAGCGAAAGCTATTATTTTTCCAGCATTTCATTAACAGCATGATGGCTGAGAAGGCATGACCTGCTGTCATGGCTGGTAAACAATCTAGGCAACATTTTGGATACCTCAACCTTCCCTTCCCAAAGTCACTACTGGTGCTTTGGACAAAGCATAAACTATGGGTTGCCACCCTTTCAGCCTGGTGTTGCCTTCTGTTCCTAAAAATGCCAGCATATAAATCCCATACCAGTGGGAGATACAGGACACCCTTAACATCCTAAAGTGAGGGTTGCCATTTTCAAGTCAACCCAGGGTCCTCACTATGTGAGCATCTCTGTGGCTCATCCACCTTCAGTGGAGTCCAGGAAATTAGAAACTTGAGGTAAGAGGTTGCATGCCTTGGCATCTGTGGCTTTGAGCACTGCAAGCTACCAATCCTACTTAGCACAAAACCAATTGAATTTCACAAAGGGCCATCATGCAGTCTTTCATGACCTACCACCTGGAAACCATAAGGAGCGCCTCCTAAAACATGCACTGTGAGCAGCAAATGCAAGCTGGCACTATCTCCATATGGCATATGACTCTTCAGTTTCTTCTGCTTTGGTTGCAGCTACTGTCAGCTTCCTTCATAGGCATAACTATTTGAGGCATTACAAGCTTGGGACCAATCCCCGTAGAAAAATCCTAAATGCCCCTTTCAGAGGGTTATCTTCTCCAGGACAGGAGTGCCACTCACACCCTTAGTCATACAGCCAAGATCTTGGGACTGTCACTAGCAGTTCCCCCTTGTTAAAGGGCCCTCTGCCTATTGCTGCTCCTGATGCCAAGTCTTAAGTACTGTACCTCTCACAAGACCAGCATTGGTAGTGCTAGGTCTAGTGCACCGGCTGTCCAAAAAAAGCAACTGAGCATGTGAGACTATTGCTTTGTCTCCAGCACACCCCGGACCTGGTTTTCGGTAACTTCTGTGCTTCCAGATCTCTTTAGGTATTAGCTCTTCTGTCATATACCAGGCCAGTCAAGCCTGCTATAGTTACAGTACTTTGTTTTTAGGCAGGGGTGTAGCCAGAAATTTTCAACTTGTACTCAAAACTGATGCACTGTTGCCCCCCCCCACCCCTTTTGCCATATCTGAGTTCAAGTAATCAGTTTATTCCTGTAATTCTCCTTCTTTTGTTTTTCTGCCTGCTTGGTAAGTTGTTGTTCGCTATGGGGCACTGATGCCAACAGCCAAATACACAAACAAGAACAAAGGCAAACGGGCTTAGCGTGACACAGACACAATGTGACTCACAATGTCCTTGCTTTCCTCTTTTTGTTGCCCCTGCCTGATTTATTTTACTGTACTCTGCTGAGTACAGTGCGTATGCCTGCCGACACCCCTGTTTTTAGGCACTGCTGTGCAGGTTTCTCTGCACACCTTTTGAATTACTGGTTGGTGTTCTTCTACTCTGCTTGCTCCTTGACTCATCTCTCTCTCATTAGTAAGTAATGCTCTGTAATTGACAAGTGGTGTTCTTTGGAGAAGACTGACTCTAAGAAGCTATGTAATTCCCGTGGTAACCAGAAATTTGTCCAGGCTTCCCTTGAAGGCCTATACTATTTTCATGTTCACTGTCTCTGCTGGTAGTCACTGTAAAATGTTCTTCCCACTACAGAGAGGCAAACCAAATTCCTTGCTATAAAGGAAATTCATGTGGTCACTTCAGGTGAATATCTGTTTTTCAAAGTCTTTAGGGTCTTGCTTTGTCCCACCTCTAATTTAATCTCTCCCTATTCTCCAGCACTCTTTCATTACTTCTCTTCTGCCTGCGGTCTTTCCCCATTTCCGGCCACCTATGCCTCTTTGGGGGAGACAATCGTTTAGTTTCTATGTTCCTCACGTCTGGAATAAACCTCCTTTTCATCTTCATTAAATTGACTCTAATTGACTCTGCTCCTCTCTTAAAAGGAGAATCTTTAAGTTTATAAGTTAGTTAGTGTTTGTTCACCGGGAAAGGAGGGCTAAGAAATATATCCTGTTTTTAGTCTTATCCCGGGGGAAGGGGAATACAGATACAAACCACCTGATAATGAAGCAAGTTAAGCTGGTGTTATTTTTTAGTGAATGGGGGAAATTTGACCCGGGCTGTAATGTCTGTCTGAGCCATCACCAGAACAGGCAGCCTTGATCTTGGTTTAACATGTCATCCGGAAGGTGACAGCTCTGATAACACAGCGTCCCCCAAACACCATGACAAGGGGACAGTGCCCCCTGCATACTACCAATACCACTTTCTGCAGCACCTGGTGTTCACTGAAGGTGTCCCATCCTACTACTGACCAGGTGTGACCCTGCTTAGCTTCTGAGATCTAATGGGACCAGTCTCCAAGGTGGTAAGTCTGCATTAACAAAAGGACCCCAAATAAGGAAAAAAAATAGGACTATTCCAAAACAAACATAAAAAACAATACACTGGCATCTCTAAGCAGATCACATGTGCCCAAATGAACAATCACATCAAAAATCATAGAGAAGATGCATGCTCCCCTTACATAGAAACATAGACTTTGATGGCAGATAAGGACCACTTGGCCCACCCAGTCTGCCAATTTCCCTACCTATTGGATAAGCTGCAGGTTCTAGTTAACCAACAGCTTACTTCCTGCAACCCCCCACTATAATTACCTTATGTCTGTCTCATGCATGTTTGAATTCCCCCACTGTTAAAGACCTCACAACCTCCCCAGGAAGGCGGTTCCATGCGTCCACCACTCTCTCAGTGAAAAATAATTTCCGCACATTACCCCTGAGTCGTCCCCCCTCTATCTTTAAATTGTGCCTGCTTGTTCTTGCACATCTCTTTTTCTGAAAGATGCTACCCTCCTGGACTTTGTTGATTCCCTTGAGGTACTTGAAAGTTTCTATCATGTCCCACCATCCCTCCTTTCTTCAAGGGTATACATATTAAGCTCTCTCTCTCTCTCTCTCTCTCAGTCTCTCTTTATATGGTTTCTGATGCAGACCCTGCACCATTTTAGTTGCCCTCCGCTGGACTGCTTCCATCCTGTCTATGTCCTTGTGTAGATGGGTTCTCCAGAACTGCACGCAGTACTCCAGATGGGGTCTCACCAACTGTCTGTACAGAGGGATAACCACTACCCTTTTTCTACTTGTGATGCCCCTTCCTATGCATCCCAGTATCCCCCCAGCTCTCCTTACTGACTTTTACATTGCTTACCCACCTTTAGGTCATCTGATATGACTACCTCCAGGTCCCTTTCCATTATTGTTGTTGTTAGTACCTCCCCTGCCATTGTGTACTCTTCTCCTGGGTTTTTGTTTCCCAGGTGCATTACTTTGCACTTCTTTGCATTGAATCTAAGTTGCCATACGTCTGACCATTCCTCCAACTTTGCCAAGTCCCTTTCCATCCTTTCTACCCCCTCCGTGTATCAATTATGTTACAGATCTTTGTGTCATATGCAAAGAGGCATACCTTTCCTTCCAGACCCTCTGCAATGTCACCTATAAAGACGTTAAAGAGGACTGGACCCAGTACTGAGCCCTGAGGTACTCCACTAGTAACCCCCCCTTTCTTCAGAATGAGTTCCATTCACTATTACCATCTGTGTCCTGTTGTGCAGCTAGTTTGCTACCCAGGCTACCACCCTGGGACCCACTCCCAGGCTGGCTAACTTGATTATTAATCTTTTGTGCGGTACTGTGTCAAATGCCTTGCTAAAGTCTAGGTAGGCCATATCCACAGCCCCTCCCTGGTCTATTACTTTGGTCACCCAGTCAAAGAAATCAATTAGATTCATCTGACATGACCTTCCTGCTGTGAATCCATGCTGCTTTGGGTCCTGTGCCCCACTGACCTCTAGGTACTCAACAATTCTTTCTTTCAGAAGTGATTCCATCATTTTCCCTACCACTGAGGTCAAACTAACAGGTCTGTAGTTTCTGCTTCTACCTTGCTCCCACTTTTGTGAAGGGAATCACATCTGCCCTCCTCCAGTTCTCAGGTACCACCCCATCCTCCCATGATTTGTTAAAAAGTGTGGTCAGTGGTGTCACTAGGTCCCCCCTTAGTTCTTTTAGGATTCTGGAAATCCTGTCAGGCTCCATTGCTTTGTCCACCTTGAGTTTTAGGAGTTCTTTCAGGACACTTTCTTCTGTAAATGGACTGGTGTCAACCCCCCTACCCAGAGTGCTTCTATTGTTTGGTTTAGGTAACTCCTCATTTTCTTCTTTTGTGAATACTGAGCAAAAGTATTCATTCAGTGTCTCTGCTTTTCACTGTCTCCCTCTGCCCACCTCCCCTCTCCTTTATTAATCTTCGCTATCCCTCCCTTAACCTTTTTATGCTCCCTAATGTACCTATAAAAGGTTTTATCCCCCTTCTTAACTGAGTTGGCTATCTTTTCCTCGGTTTGGGCCTTTGCTATTCTGACTGCCTTCCCCACCTCTTTCTGCTTTAATTAATACAGTTCCCTGTCGTGCTCCTTCTGTGATTCCTTATACTTTTTGAATGCAGCCTTTTTCTCCTTAGCCTTCCCTGCCACCTCTTTTGAGAACCATAGTGTTTTTTTTTTACTCTGTTTTGATTCTTTATTTATTTCACACAAAGGCTTGTTGCCTCCATGATGGCAACTTTGATTTTTCTCCATTGTTCTTCCCCCCCTCCTTCCTGCCCACTTGTTAGTGCATTTCTTAGGCACTCACCCATTTTCAAAGTCAGCCCTTCTAAAGTCCAATATCCTTGTTTTTGTGGCTTGTGTCTCCATGGTTGTGCTTAATGTGAACCACACTGTGTGGTGGTCACTTGTTCCCAGATGGCTACTGACTTCTAAATCTGTGATCCTCTCTCCATTTGAGAGTACCAGGTCTAATATTGCTCCCTCCCGGGTGGGCTCTAACACTAGCTGTCTAAGGCATGCCCCCTGTAGGGCATCGAGAATGACCCTGCTCTTGGATGTGGCTGCAGTACATGTTGTCTAGTTAACATCTGGCATATTCAGGTCCATCGACAGTATCTCCCCTTTTTTAGCCATTTTGAGAATGTCCTCTATCATTTTCTTGTCCATTTCCTCCCCTTGAGAGGGGGGTCTGTGTAGAACCCCATGCGGATTGTTATGCCATTTCCTGTCTCCAAGGTAACCCAAAGTGCCTCTTGTCCTCCCCCTTTACTTTTTCCCCATAATCATAAAAAGCTATAATTAGCTCATGCATTTCAAGTGTAAGCTCGCCCTTCAAGTAGGGGCTTATGCTCCCATTTTAGGCATCCCTTTCCCCCTCCTACCCCCCCCCAAGAGCTATGGAATGTGTTAGTGCTCTGGGGGATATTGGCTGCTGGATGCCTCAAGGTGGCAGCAGACAGTAGGTTTTAAGGAGTATATAAGGGAGCAGACAGGAAGTTTTGGGGCCTTTCCAGCCCAGGTATTAGGCCAGGGCTGGAGGGGGCGGCTGGAAGAGCAGAGTTAGGTGGGCAAGTTAGGGAGCTCGGTGGTCCGGGTGGGCCAGTGGCGGGAACCCCCCAAAGTGTAGACAGGATGGCTTTCACAGCATCATGGCAATAAGGAGCTGGAGGAATGGAGCTCTGTGGGGGAAGTATGGTAAGCCAGGTCCTGCATCGTTGGGGGCAGGGAATGTTGGTGGCCATGTAGGGCAGGAAAAGTAGCAGCCCTTAGAGAGCCCTGTAAAGTTGAGAGTCATGGGCTGCCAGGGCTGTGGGGGCAGTGGCAGGGTCCCCACAGGACAGAAGCCGGTGGCAGTGGCTCTTCCTCATACTCGGTGTGGCAGGGTGGCCTGGGTGTGCAGAGGGAGCCGGGGGGCCCTTCACTTGAATATGGGGCCTGCTTAGAGGGGCAGGTCCTGGGGTGCTGGCACATGGAGAGCAGGTGGGTCATAGGCTGTAATGGCAAGCCTTGGAGGGTGGCCCTCAGCCAGAGCTTAACGCAAGCCTAGGAGGTGCTTAAGGGGATGTGAGCCTGGCAAGGATCCCCTGTAGAGGAACAGCAGGAATTGGAGCAGTTCTGGGCCACTAGTTGGTGAAGACAGGCTGTTTGGAGGGACCTGGGTGGTGACAGTGCCCTGGAGCTTCCCAGTGGCAGAACAGCCAGTGGCAAGGGACTAGAATATTGGAGCAGGGCCGGGTTTTGGGGCCGCTACACCAGTGGAGCTGTTAAGATGGAGGCTGAGTGAAATGAGGGGGCAGGTGCTGAAGCAGGACCAGCACAGAGCCAAGCTCAAGTGGGTTATGTGGCCTGGGTCATAAGGAAAAATCCTGGTACCTCTTGTGACTTGGACTAGCACCCAGGGGTCCAGGTGGGGGAAGCAGCCCACTTTCCCACGCCAGAGTTGGGGGACGACCAGTGCCAGAGAGTGGGTAATTCAGCAGTAGGGAAAAAAGGGTTAGGCTTAACAGATTCAGAGAGCCCAGAGATTGAAGGGATCTAAGTCGAGAGGCCTTGGGTAAAGCATCCAAGAGAAAGAGAGTGGAAAAATCCTTGCTTGTTACTGCCTTAAAATCCATAGTTTCTGCTGCTCTAAATGTCCAGCCAGTATGTCTGTAAAAAGTTTGATTAGCCCCATGGAGCTGTTTTATTTATTTGAATGATGTGACCCCTGCACTGCTGAAATCATTTGCTGTGCGGGAGCTAAATAAAGAAGCTAGTTGGGAGGAATAGCAGTGATGTGCCTTATTTAAACCGAAGGGGGAAGCTAATGAAATGGAAAACTTTTTTTCCCTTTCTTTGCAGCTGAATTAATTTCTCATAAGTTTGATTCCAGATGAAATTTCCATCCCGCCCTTGGCCGGATCAAAGGGATCTGGGGGGGGGGGTGCTCCAGAGATTCAGGAGATGTGCAGTGTGGAGTTCCTGGTCCAGTGTGCCAGCATTCGGGGAGAATCCAGATTCAGTGGGTAAAAGTGAGAGTGCACAGGAGATTGAAGATGCCAGTAAGCTAGGCCACATCTTTTCCTGCCTTGTATGGGAGTGCATTGTCTCAGTGATTTAGCGCTTGAGGTGATCCTTTCCTTTATGCCCGGACCATCTGCAAGTTATATGCCCTAGATGGGGGCAGAGAATTACACAATGCACATGCAAAGTATAGCTTTTCATGACTAAGTAGAAGAAGGCTCTGTAGGATATGAACAGCCACATTGTACCTTAAGCGTACAGCAGTGCAGTCATAGCAGCACTGTCTGGAGCATAGAGTGTAGACGAAAAATGTGGCTTTTCCACCAGTTTCAATTGCCACAAAACCATATCCAAGGCACACAGACACCCTTTATTCCCATAGGGGCTGTTTTTTAACTACTTGCTCTAGTTCTGTTATTGTTCCATCTTTTCTGGCCCATTAGTAAACTCAGTAGGTATTTCTGATTTACACACTGGTGGAAACCACTATTTTACTTCATTTATGTTATTTATTTAAAAGTTGGTAACCGGGAAAAGCACACTGAGCCGGGGCTCATTGCCAGATACTACCCGGGGAACCACATGATGTAGTTTTATGTCCCTTTCAACCACAGAGTTATATATTATTATAATAAGAGTGAACAGAAAGAATCTGATTGGCTCACAAGCATTCTAAGTCCCTAGATAAACTGTTGGTAAACCTGAGGTTGGAGTCTTATCACAAGAAGGCACAGCAGATCCACACTCTAGAGTGGGAAAAACAAGATCTGTCTAAAATACCAAGTATTAAAAAAACTGTCAGGGGCCCAGTGGCGCTGAGGGTTGAGGCGCTGGATGCCACAGCTCGAGCTATGCTGGTGGCCCAGGTTCAGAAACGGACTCAGGGTTGCTGGGGGTTGGCAGGGGGGATGGAGGATTGAGCATCCCAATGGATGCTCTCCTCCTCCTGGGGGGGGTTACCAGGGGTGCCACGTGCACCTGACGCTCCTGGGGCTGGTGGAAGCATAGGCTTTCAGGGGTAATGGTGGCTCTCTGGAGCTGGGGAGGGGAGGATGTTGTGGGCACTTGGCAATGATGTGCATCAGCAAGTCATCTACACTAGGACATATGTCCTTCACGCCCGACGTCCTCAGGGGGTAACGGGAGAAAATGGGGAAAAATAGTGTATGCCCACGGCCCTCCGAGCAACAATGAAACCGGGGAAGGGGTAGCCTTGAATAGCCCAGGTGGACGGAGTAGGAGGGGGCACGAGGCCTCCTCTGAAAGCCATGGGAGCCGGGCAGGTGCAAAAAAAACCCCAAAACTATCAGACAGACATTGAAATTGCAAATAAATTATCTGCTGTAGGCAGTGGGCACATACTGTTCTATTTATAATCATACTTTTTTGTTTTAAAGATTATCTTTAAACTCTGTTTTTTATGTTGTCTTGCGCGTGCGCAAGCAACATCTTGCGCTAGTAGAGAAATGCAGAGGTGTGTCAGTGTTGGCAAATGCAGGGCATGCATGCTTTAATAGGTGCGTCCCCTCATTCCCCAATTAGCCAGCATGCTAACGCTGACACAAGAATTCTGTAAAGTGGACACAAGTTGAAAGAAATGTGCTGCTGCAATCAGAGACAAGCTCGTCATGCAGCGGCACAGATGACACACCTCCCATACGTGCCTTTCCTGGTGAAGCATTTCAATAAATATGGTGGCTCCTGCCATTCACCACACATTCCCCAGAAAGCCAACTTCGGGGGTGCCCAATCTCTGTGTCGGCATCCCCCCATTCAATTTGTTTGCCGACGGGATGTGCAATCCCGTCGGCATATGTATCCCCTCCATGCCTAATTTGTTTGCCAGCAGGTGCCCAATCCTGATCCCCATCAGCATCACCCCCACCCACACACACACTTTCTTTGCTGACAGGGTGCACAATCCCCATGCATCATGTCCCCTCCTCCCACACACTTTTGTTGCCGACAGGGTGCCCAATCGCCCGTGCGACTTCAGCCCCCCCCAACTCATGGCACTGGAGCCCACCCAGTATGTCCAAATGTATTATTCTGTGAAACCTGTAAATAAAGAAAACATTCCCCAGGCGTCCTTTTTTTATCCCTGCAAAACAGAAAAGCGGTCCCATATTGTCAGGACACCCCTCCTCCGTAACACGCACCCCTTTGCGCACCCCACCTCTCGCCTACCCCCTCACCCATATTTACCTCTGGAGGTCCGGTAGCTATGATCTTCAGTGGAGTGGGACACATCTGAACTCTTAAAACTTCGACCCATGAACTGAAGAAAATCACGGTATGCTGTATAATGGCATCGGGGGTTCAACTGAAGTGGATATCTCTGCCATTTTTTTTAATTTTTCCTCCAAATTTTCAAGACGGGGTTCTTGGGACCCCACCTCATGAACACATGCACTGTCATTTTGTTATTCAGTTTCAAATGCTGATTTTGTGGTTACTGCACGGAATCACCTTTCAGGACTGAATAATGAAATGACAGTGCAACTGTTCATGAGGTGGGGTCCTAAAAAGCCTATGTTGTAAAGTTGGTGAAACAAATTCCAAAAAATGACTGTGTTACAAGTGTGCATTGCGTAGTTTCCATGCACACTCATAACTTCAACAATTTTTAATATTTTCACTCCAGATTTTCAACATTGCCATTTTTTCACACCTCCTTATGAACAGTACAGCTGTCATTTTTCACATCCTGCCCGAAATGTGTTTTCGCACATCTGGCGCACAATCACGCAGTTGCTGTGGGAAATCAACTTTTACGACAAAATCACAGTGCCACTGTTCATGAGCAGAGGTCTCAAGATGCCTATGTTGAAAATCTGGTTAAAAAAATCCCTCAGACAATTGCGTTACGGGCATGCATTTCGCATGCTTGTGACTTCATAAATTTTTCATATTTTCACTCCAGATTTTCAACATTGCCATTTTTTTAAACCTCCTCATGAACAGTACAGCTGTCATTTTTCACATCCTGCCCAAAATGTGTTTTTCCACCTGTGGCGCCAAATGGCTCGGTCACTGTGCAAACTCACTTTTCGGCTAACGAACTGATAGTGCCACTGTTCATGAGGTGGGGTCACAAAAAGCCCATGTAGACAGTTTGGAGTGAAAATACCAACAATCGCCTGGGGTGTTAGGGTTTCCAACCATTACACCCCACCCTGTAGAGACTGACAGGCGTCAGGGGTGTGACTTGGGATTGTTGGCTGTCATGCTCATGCCATTCCACTCCCACCCCACCCTGCAGTCAGTGACAGGCATTGAGGTGTGCCTTGTACTCTTTGCCCCCAAAGTTCACCCCATTCTCCTATACTGCGCCCATCTCAGTGTATTTCCTTATGGAATGGGGTGAGTGTAAGGCCCAAAGATCCCAAGGCACACCGCGACACTTGTCGGTGTCTGCAGGGTAGGGTGAGGTGAAATGGCATGAGCGTTATGGCCGACAACCTAAAGGCACACCCCAATGCCTGTCAGTCTCTGCAGGGTTGGAGTGGGGTTGGCGTTAGTTCAATACTTCACTGCCATTCCTATTGTGCATCTCTCTAACTCCTGCACTACCAATGCCAATGCCAGCAAGACAACATTCGGCATTGACAAATGCTTGTTTTTTATTTAAACATAGGACTACCACATAAGCACAGCAGTAAAACAAGTAAATACATTTTATGAGGGTCTGTAATCCCAAAGTTAATCATCATGTGACCCTGTCCCCCACCCCAGAAATTGTCCCGGTCTCTCCTGTGATTGTTGGGTAGCTCAATCACCACCACCAGCTTACTGATGCTAAAGTGAAAACGTGACCACCTGAGCTCCCTCCTAAACCCAGGTCAGTACAATGCACTGCCTCTGAGTCATCGAGGCGATTAGTATGTTTCTTACAAACAAAGCTTGCAGTTATATATTACCTTTTCTTGCTCACTGCTGTGAAGGCAGCAGGGAGGATCTAGCCACTTTAGCATAGCAGGAGGCTTTTCCTTTTTAGAAGCAAGTTTACTGCATAGGTACAGTATAGGTCAGTTGAGTTTTACAGCAGCATACAAGTACCTGGAAGTCACAGCATGTTATTATAGGTGTTAGATCTAAGGTATCATGACATAACTCATTGCAATGTAAGGGAGGTGAGTGCTAACAGACAGTACCACTCATATACTAACTGTAGTTTCAGGTTCAGTTCGCTCTGCTCCCCTTGGTGTGTTAGAGTTGTAATTATCCTCCCTTGCAGGATTTCTTTGGGCTATGGGGGGCAGTCCAGGTCTCTATCAGGGTTAAATCAGAGGAGTGGGAGGTTATGAGCGGGGTTCCACAGGGATCGGTCCTGGGTCTGGTCCCCTTCGACATGTTCATTAGTGACATTGGAGAAGGAATCCACGACAGGTTGTGTCTCTTCTCAGATGACAAAACTATGTGGGAGGATGGATAGTGATGCGGGAATAAGGGAAATGCAGAGAGACCTACAAAAGCTAGAGGGGTGGTCAAAGGTCTGGCAGTTAAAATTCAATGCTAGAAAGTGCAAGGTAATGCACCTAGGGACAAAGAACTCCAAGACAGAGTACTGGATGGGAGGAGAGAAACTTAGCACTACAGCTGAGGAACGGGATCTGGGAGATAATCATTAGCAATTCACTTAAGCAGTCGGGTCAGTGCAACAAGGCCTATAGCAAGGCTAACAGGATGCTGGGATGTATCGGGCGGGGTACTGATAACAGAAGAAAGGAGGTAATACTTCCCTTCTACAGATCCCTGGTGAGGCCTCACCTACAGTATTGCACCCAGTTCTGGAGTCCGCACCTCAGGAAGGATAAGGATAGGCTGGAGACAGTGCAGCACAGAGTAACAACAATAATTCAGGGCCAGCAGGACAGATCTTAATGAGGTGCACCTGAAGGCACTAAATATGTACTCACTGGAGACCAGAAGGGAGAGGGGAGGTATGATAGAGACCTTCAAGTTCCTTAAAGGCACTTGACTCCCTCGTACCGGTCCGTATACGACCCAAATCTTCTCACTTGAGGCCTCCGTGGTTTGATGGGGAGCTCAATGTGATGAAGATTGGGGTCGAGGTTAGAGCTCTGCTGGCGTAAGACTGGGCTGGAGGTGGACAGACTGGCCCTGCGTACTCACTATTGTGAGTACCAGGAGCAATCAACCATAAGAAGGCAGAGTTCCTGTCCAAGGAGATTGCTGCTGGGAAGAATGGACCAGCTATGCTGTTTCAGACTGTGGACAGGCTGTTGTACTCAGCCTGTCTCCAGCTGAAAAAAGCTTTTTCAGATGCTTTATGCGATGAGTTTGCTCGATTCGTCTCAGACACGGTGTCCTCTATCCACTATGGAATTCCATCAGTGAGCCACACTGTGACCAACAGTGATTGGCTTGGGCATCTGGAGAGCGATCTGCCTGTTTGGGTGGAGTTTAAACAGGGTGGAGGTGGCTGAGGTCATTGGGGTTGTTTCCAAGCTGAAGCACACATATTGTGAATTGGACCCAGTGCAGATGCATTTTTTTGATGGGATGCATCGACTCCATTGGCCTGTGTTCACCTTGATTGTTGGATGCTCTTTGGCAGAAGGGGTTTACTCAGATGCCTTGAAGGAGGCAATGGTGAGACCCCTTCTGAAGAAACCAACCTTTGACCCTGTCGTCAAGGTGAATTACTGTCCCAATTTCATCATCCCATTTTTAGGGAAGGTTGTGGCACAACAGCTTGAGGAGCACCTTATGACCATTGATCTATACAAGCCCCTCCAGTCTGGGTTTCAGGGGAGGCATAGCGCGGAAACTGTGCTGGTTCAGGTGCACAATGACCTCCTCAGGGTGAGAGATCGAGGAGAGGGGACAATTCTCATTCTCCTTGATCTCTCCTCAGCTTTTGACACTGTAGAACACTGTGTGTTGCTTGACTGCCTGAGGGAATTTTGTGGACTTACTGGCACTGTCATCTGCTGGTTTGAGTCCTATCTCACAAACAGGAGGCAATGAGTAGTGATAGGGAATTTCTCCTCCTCCCCTAGCCTCCTGTCTTGTGGAGTTCCTCAGGGTTCTGTCTTGTCACCAATGTTGTTTGCTGTGTATATGCTACCCCGGGTGAGATCATTAGGAAGTACAGTCTGGGCTTTCATTGCTATGCTAATGATACCCAGCTGTACCTTTCCTTTGCCCCTGGAACATCTGGCACAATGGAAATGCTAAATAACTGCCTTGCTCAGATCAATGACTTGATGGCCTCCAGCTGGTTGCAACTTAACCCCAATAAGACAGAGGTACTGGTGGTGGAGTCGAACAGACGGTATGATAGGGTTGTCTCGGGTACAGGGACAGGTTTATTCCTGGGTTCTGTGCCACTGAAGACCTCCTCTAGAGTGCATGATCTTGGCGTTATCCTTGACAGTGGCCTGACATTTTGAAGCTCAGGTGTCATCCATTGTCTGGACCAGCCTTTTTCATCTGAGGAATATTGCCAGGATCAAGCCCCTAGTTTTGCCCATGGACCTCCCCAGCTTAGTGCATGCATTCGTGACGTCCAGGCTTGATTACTGTAATGCACTCAACCTCAGGGTCTCTGGAGGCATCTTGCACTGGCTGCAGCTGGTGCAGAACATGGCTGCCAGGCTGCTGACGGGATAGTTGAAATACTGTCACATCACCCGGTGCTGCATGAACAGCACTGGCTGCTGGTCATGTGGGGATCCTTTTTAAGGTGGGCTTGCTCACCGTTAAGGCCCTACTTGGACTGGGGACTGGCTACCTGTTGGACCTTCTTACACCTACTGCCTCAATCCGCTCACTCTGATCCTCCTCGAGGGCCTCCTCATGATTCCCAGGACGAGGTTAAAAACTGCTGGCAACAGAGCATTTAGTGTTGCCAACCTCATCCTGTGGAATTCGCTTCCACCAGCTGTTTGGGAGGCCCCTTCAGTTGAAATTTTTAAGACCCACCTCAAGACTTTCTTATTCAGCCACGCTTTCCTGGACATCTAGTTTTAAGATAAGTGGCCCGTGAATGTCTTACTACCTATTTTAGTCCAGGTCCCTATTTGGGGGGTGACCGTTTTAATATTATTGCTGGAATTTATTTATTGTTATATGTATTTTACTGTGTTTATTTACTTAATGTGTTTGCTATGTTTTAATTGCATGGTACCCAGAGCCTCCGGGATTGGGCACCATAGAAATAAAATTTGCCTTGCCTTGTCTTAAAGGAATTAAACTGAACTGCGGGGAACTATTTAGTCTGATCACAAATTCACAGTCATGTGGACATAAATGGAAATTAACAGGAGGTAGGTTCAGGAGAGATGTGAGGGAAGTATTACTTTATGGAAAGGGTGGTGGAACCTTGTAACAGTGTCGGCTGAAGTAGTTGGTACGAAAACAGTCAGGGGATTCAAGCAGGGCTGGGACATAATGAAGGGAATGGTGATTACCAGGGGGTGAAAGGATTAAGGAGGAGAATAGAGAGAGGACCGGGAGGATTGGTACCCTGGAGGAACAGTAGGCTCCAGGGACTTTAGGGTACTTGGGCAGACTGGATGGACTTCTGATCTTTTTCTGCTGTCACTGTCTATGTTTCTATCTCCCATATGCAGCACCCATCGCAACCATTCATTTGTGAAGCTAGGTGTATGCTGATCTACCCGGAATGTTAGTTGCTCCATTAGCTACATCTCCTCCACTATGGTCATCCAGTTCTGCTGGGTTGGAGGTTCAGGTGACAACCATCTTCTAGCTATGGCTTTCTGGGCTACTACTAACACCACCCGCCACAGGTATATAGCGTCCTTGCCCCTCGCTCGTTTTGGTAGTAACCCCATGGTGGCCTACGCAACCGTCAGGGGGCTAGTTAGTGTAAAAAGTTCAGTTAGGGTCTCTCCAATTGCTCCCAAGAATTCTGTTACGGAATATAACAGGAGACTTGAATAGTTCCCAGGTTGGGGGGTGTTAACATGACAGTTCATGTGGATAATAGTAAGTCAGCTAGAACATTTTGTTTGCTATTTTTATTTTTTTATTTTTACTAATATGCTTAGTTGGTAGTCTTGTGTTTTAGACTAAATGTCTAAAGACTAAAGACTTTTACTCTAAACTAAGGGAAAAGGTAATACAAAGGAACTATTTTTTACAATAAAATAGCAAAGTAAAGTTGGTAAATAAAAAAACAATTATTTAAAACTTATGAGTATAGCAAAAATGTATAGAAAGGTTTCTGTATATCTGTTCATTTTTATAATAGCATTAATGTACTCCTGGGAGTTGGCTTACCAGTAGTTAATCCAATCACCAGGTGCATGAGGCCCTCAGCTATGCCTTGGTGCCTCATCACGCACCTGAGGGTTTGATTAACTACTGGTAATCCAACTGCCAGGCACACTTTAGTGCTTAAATAAAACATGGATAAATTGTGACAACAATGGTAGCGCTCAAAAAGGACACAAATTACATAATGCAGTTCTAAAAAGGTTCTTACTACTAGTGTGTTAATCAGAAACACCAACTGCATAGAGCTGTGCAGAGTTTTCCAATTCTGCTCCTGCCAGAATGCCACGGAACTTCAGACATGCTGCCTAATTCCACAGAATTCTATCAGATGCAAAATTCCAAAAAATTTTGAAATGTCCGCATGCCCAGTATCATGGCTCGACTTTTAGGCCATGATTTAAGAACGTCTTGGCACTGGTTTCAGAGAAATAAACAGTTTCCTGAGTTTAGTTTTCTTTCTTTAACCAGAAAGTGTATTTAACTGAACTCTGGTAGAATAATCCCTGAATGAGCCTTTTGGCGCTTCATCACCATTAACAAATGTGACCTCGCTTTGGGATCTGCATGGGGTCAGTAGGTTCTGACCGCCTGGGTTTCACTTTTGAGTAAAATTCGTGAAAGTAATAACTTTTATGCAGACTTCATTGCTGCTATTTCTAACATGCAGCAAGACAGCCCATCTGCAGGGAGTCAGCTCAAGGCACGTTTCTGACTACAGCTGAAAAACGTAAGTTACAGGTGGCCAGTGCCCCTTTAACCCGATATGTCAAAAATATCATAGCTAAACAAGTCCTTTTACCAGCTTTTCAATCTCAGATACAACTTTCCATAAACAAGCTGTAACCTTTAATAATGTTGCCAGATTTGCTACCCAGTCCACAAAAAATGTTAATTACTGTGACCTTTACCATAAATTTGGGCATATGCTGATGCCGAAGGGAAAACTTTACAATGATGTCGTCGACAACGACAACAACAACAGATCACTGTAAAGGTACAAAAAAATGGGCAGACTGGATGGACCTTGCAGTCCTTATCTGCCGTCAACTTCTATGTTTATATGCAAGTCTGATTGGGACCCTGGCATGGCTTCCCCAGGTCTTGCACGCCCTTCCCGAATCAGCTCCGACTCAGAGTTTATTATAATAAAATAAGGGAGGTGCAGGGGGCAGAACACTACTTTTCCAACGGCACAATGCTGACCACAATTGCAGTCGATATAGTGCCATCGCTGTGATGGTGGTTGACAGATTTACTGTCAAACCAGCACCGTGGAACCCCCTTTGGGACACTATCACCCCAGTTAAGGATTTATTATACTGTGTCAGTATTTTTGAAAACAATTTGGAAGAAAAATATCCCAAGTGTACTAAGTAACAGATTGTTACACAGAAACATGGAAAGTGTTGTCAGAAAAGGCCCATCTAGTCTACCCTATTTTCCCTGCCTAACACTACTCCCTGTACACTATTTTGTGTCCCTCCCTCTTCCTTACCTCTGTTCATAATACCTACAGTATGTGCCTATCCCATACGTGCTTGAAGCTCCCCACTCACTTCACCACTACCATCTCTTTGGCAGGCTGTTCCAAGCGTCTACCACCCTCACCTCCTTTTTAAACTTCCCACACTCAGGTTTCATAGCTTGCCCCCATGTAGTGCTGTTCCTCCTCCTTTGAAAGAATCTCCTCCATTGCACTTTGCTCCACCTCCACTTGGGTCTTCTTGTACTTTCTGAAAGCTGTTTTTTCTCCTTTACCACCGTAGACACCTCCTTTGAGATCCACAGTGGCCTCTTTCTCCTCTTACCCTTGTTTATTACCTTTAAACAGCTTGCTGTTATTATTCCATTGTGCCTCCGCCCCCCAGCTATCCCCCCTTCAAGGTATTTCCAAAGGTAGTCTCCCATTTCTCTAAAATCTGCTCTCCTGAATTCCAGGATTGTTATTTTAGTGTGTTTTTTTCTCCTGCCCTATCCATATATTAAACCACACTGTACTATGATCGCTTCAACTCAAGGGCTACCCACTGTGACATCTACTGCATTGTCCCTGTTTGTAACTACCAGATTCTACCTATTTACCTTCTTACTTTACCTTACTTGTTACCTACTCACAGTCTCAAAACTTTATGTGAAATTTCTACCAGATTGTTTATTGAAATCAGAATCAAAATGAAGGTGGCAGAGCATTCTCTGTCATAGTATGGACCAAAACTGCTAAACAGACTGGCGGAAATTGGATTGGATATTAGTTTAAAGACACACATGTAACCCTCTCCCTCCCAAGGGCTAAGGGCGCTGATTGGTGTACTGGGACATACTCCATAGGGCTTTATCTTGGGTTATTTCAACCCATGCCCAGAAAGGGTTAATATTTTGCCGCCCTAGGGACCTGCTTTATTTGGGAGTACCTGGGGAAGTGGGTCTGGCTTGGGGGTGCGAGAACACGCCAGTGAGGAGGCAAAGGGGGGTTCATGGTGGAAGAGCATGATGGATTGCCCGCTCAAGGTGGCTGCTCAGATTCTCAGGGTAGGTGGGAAGAAAAAATGTCAGGCTCCTCACGTGGCGGTGGACATTACAAGTGATTCCCCAGTTGCAGACAAGGCAGTGCCAGGGGCCAGCAGCATGAGAGATGGATGACCACAGAGGGAGACAGAAGCCTATGTTAGGGCCAGATATGAAGCCGAGGGAGAAAGGTTGATCTGGAAGTGCTGCTGAGAGGGAGCATCAGCTGGAACCTCCGCTGGGGATGTGTCACATTAGTTCTTGGGGGGCGGTCACCCAGAAGAGATTTGTGGATATGGAGCTTCAGTGAAGACAGAACCTGCTGCCCTGAGCTGGGAGGCAAACAAGTTCTGAGCAGGTGGGAGAAGTGGGTCTTATAGGCAGATATAGCCCCATGAGATTGCTTTGATGCTGCCTATGGATAAGTGAGCTGCCTGAATTTTAGGGGTCATCTAGATCATGCCCCTTGATATGGACTTATGGACTCGGGGTGCATTTTGTGAAGACTGCTGTGAAGTGCATCCTTTTGTATAGACATTTCTGGATTGATAAACTGATGTGACCATCTCGGTCCTGGTGTATGAGGGATGTCCCCCCATGAACTGTTATTAATTCTTGGCTCCATGGAGTTGTATTGTTCTGTTTTAATAAATGGGATCCCAACGGGTTACTGGAAATAGAGTGTTGTCTCAGTTCTTTGATTGACTGTTGCTACCACTAACCATCAGTTCTCTCCTAGCCCAGCACCTCAGTGACACAGTGGCACCCTGCCTACAGAGGGACCTGGAAAGTATAAGTCATCTTTTGCAGTGTCTGCTGAGGCCACCCCCTCCCAATGAACAGTTACCATTGGCATACCCATAGACACCGAGGAGGGTGTGGACTACAAACATATTTAAGAGAAGCCTAAAGAAACATCTACAGGCTTCATCAGCCTGTAACTGCTTGGAAACCACTTGATTGAGGGATGTATGCCTAAAATGTATAAATGTATATAACGTATGTATGTGAATATATTTTCAAGTTAGTTTAATATCTGATTTTACTTTTACGGGATGTATGTTGTAAGAAGTGATGTTTTCCTATTGTAATCCTTTTTAAACAGGCGTAGCTGAAAATGGGTCATTTGATCCAGTCCACCTTCCTTGTAAAATAAGTCAAATTAAAAAAATCTATATTCCACATAGCTCTATAAATAGGTTTCTAAAAAGGCCAGTAATGATGGAACAGTAACAGAATTGGAACGGAGCAAGTAGCAGCTTCTAGAGAACACAGGCCTACAAATGAAAAAAAACTCTCTTTTAAATCTTATCTCAAAACATTACTTTTTAGGGCTGTAGCTGCTTTGCTAGAGCTCTTTTGCTCTGAAAATGGCCGATCTCACAACCTCTTCCGTTGGACTTTTGGAAGTATCCTTCCAAAAGCCCAACGGAACTGAAAGCCCTCCACCATGATCGGCATACGGAATAACAGCCACACTATTTCAGTTGTTACTTCTGCATTCCGATGCATGCACTGCACATGCACACGAGTCACGCACATGCACGGAGTCATGCACCTGCGCAGTACTGCGGTGAGTACTGCGGTGCTGGCATATTGCGAATGGCACAATGCCATTCTCTAGTTTGTGCCCCTGTCCCCAAGTCATCTCTGAATCATGATGCTATATCACAGCACTGGGAGCCCACCCCAGTGTGCAAAATGTGGTTTTCTATTTTTCTGTAAAACAGAAAATTTTCCTTTGTTGCGTTTTTGTCCTGGTGCCCCCTACCCACACCATGCCTGACATTGGGGTGCCCAATCCCCATGTCAGCATTAATGTGGCACACTGGGAGCCCACACCAGTGTGCCTAAATGTTTAGTTTTCCTATAAATTAGAAAACAGTGCCTCATTGTCGGTTTGCTTTCCCTGCAAAACTGAAAACGGTCCCTCGTCGTCACTGTGGTCCCCCTTCCCCCTCCCCACCCTCCTACTGAGCACCCACCTCACAATCACACGCTCCTTACCCCATACTTACCTCCAGAGCTCGCGCTGTCATCTTCTCTGGACTGGGACACGTCTGCACTCTGCAAAGCCCAACCACAAACTGAAGAATTAAAGGTAAGCATGCTATATAGCCATTCAATTGGATTTTCAACTTATGCTCATATCTCAGCCATTGTTTAGAATTTTTGCCCCAGATTTTCAACATGGTGTTCTCGGGACCCCTCCTCATGAAAATTGTCACTGTCATTTTGTTACTCAGCCTGGAAAGGTGATTTTGCAGTCACTGCGTGGAATCACCTTTTGGGACCAATTTATGAAATGACAGTGCCACTATTCATGAGGTGGGATCCCAAAAAGTCCATGTTGCAAATTTGGTGAAAAATTCCAAAAAAATGACTGCAATACGAGCGTGTATTGTGCAGTTTCTACGCACGTGCCTAACGCTGCTAATTTTTTATATTTTCAATCCACATTTGTAACATTGCCATTTTTGCACACCTCCTTCACAACAGTATAGCTGTCATTTTCCACAATCTGCCCAAAATGTGTTTTCGCGCTGGCACAGAATAAAGTGTTTGCTCTGGAATCACCTTTTGGGACAATTAAACAAAATGACACTGGCACTGTTCATGAGGTGGGGTCCAAAAAAGGCCATGTTGAAAATCTGGTGCAACACCTCCAACATATGGCCAAGTTACACCTGGGCGTTGAATAATTTCTATGCACATGTGTAACTTTCGTCACTTGGTAGCGCTTCACAGCCCTATCGGCTCTGGCCAGAGTTTGTTTCTGTAGCTTATCTTTTCTCTTCACAAACGTATTTTTGCTGTCAAAAAATATTAAATTATTTAAGTTTATCCACACTTCAGTCTTGACATTTTACAGTTAGTATTATGATTTTAGTGTTTTTTTCAGTACATTTTTCTAAATTAATTTCCAGATTAATTTTTGCTTATATTTTGAAATTGTATTGCTCTTTAAAGGTAATATAAACACTAGTTTTCATGTTTTCTAATATAATTGGAAATTTGCGTATGGGTGATGTCTAATACTTGCAGGGTATTGTTTATATGTTTGTTTTGAAATAGTCCTATTTTTCCCCTTACTTAGAGTCCTATGTCAAGATACCTTCCTCCCCCACATTTTATTTTTTCCCATATTGTTTTTTTCTCCCCTCCCATGCTTTTGCACAGGGATGTACCCTGTTATGGCATTTCTGCTGACCATTTAGACAGTTGGGGGCTTTTTCTCTCACATTTTCTCCTGTACTGCTTCCCTTGTCTCCCTCAAGGAAGCAGCATGCCCCTGCAGAAGGAGCAAGTTCCTTGGCCCACCCGCAGGGGTTGCTGCACACAGGTACCTGCCACCAACCCTCCTCAGCTAAGGCACACTGCCCTCCAGTAGCTGTCTGCAGCCAGGCCCGCCTCCTGACACAGCGACCAGGAGCTGCTCCTGAACTTTGACTGTCTGCATGCACAGCAGCGCAGTTGCCAATTTTGGACCATTAGGGCGGTACACCAATATTCATTTTTGAATTACTTATCAGTTCTGGAACTCAGTGACATCAGTTGAGCTGAACCCTTACATGGAAAGCTTCACTCTAGGACTTCCACTCAACCGATGTCACTGGCAGTGCTGAAATTACGGGGGTGCTTGCCAGGTCTCGGCCCCCTATCTCTGAAGCGAGTCTGGGTAGTTCACACATCACTTCCATTGACTTATAATGGGAAGAGGGGGCTCAATTTAAAGATAGTGTCCTTATATAGTGTCCTTATGGGCCCCCCTAGCTCTCAAAGCTCATAAAGCGTAATTCCAACACTGGTCTCTGGGTTCTGTAACGGATAAATAATACAAAAATTAACGTTTGGCAGGGAAAGACAGCATCAACAAGGGACTCTCTATATAGGCAAAATAGGACTATTTCAAAACAAACACACAAAACAATATGTTAGGGTATTAAAAAGATTTCATACATGCCAAAATTCCTAATTATATTTTAATTAAAGTTGTGATTTAAAAAAAATAAAAACATTTTGGGTTTCATAGCCCACTACCCTGGGGTGGCTATAGCCCCTCAGTGTTAAAATGATAAATTGCAGTGCATTGTTTAAAGTTGGGAAGGGATTGCAATTCTGGCAGAACTGCCAGCCAGTCAATCCCTTCCCACTTTCTGGTCTGCCTGCTCCGCCCCCGTGCGCTCACGTTTTGTGACATGGAACCAGGGAGAGCGCGGGGACATGCCCCACACAAGTCTATGGGGCTCATTTTCAGAACGTTTTTACACAGCTTTAAACTACCTATTGATAAAAATGAAAGCCACTGCTCAACTAATACAGAACCTATTGATATGTCATTGATATGACATCAGGTTGCTGTTGTACTATCAGTGTGATGTCTGATCAGTGGTACAACACCTTTCAGTGCTTGAAACTGACAGAAACAGCTGCCCCAATTTTATGTCAAGTGAACAGCTCTATATGATGCAAAAAATAACAAATGGTCAAATGAAGAACAATGAGGCTGAGTTCCCATCTCAGGAAAACTTGTGACATCACAGACCACTCGGGTTTATGATGTCACAAGGTTCCCTCAATGGAAACACAGCCTTCTTGTGTACCTTTGGCCATCTCTTTTCCTAGTTATATTGTATCTGATTACGTTTTTTAGATTTGTTTTCTAGTATCCGAAAATGTTTTTTAATGCAATGATCAGCCCCAAGTCAGATTATACCCACTTATTTTCCGTGTTCATCTTCCCTCACTGTGTATTACCGAAGACTTCTGCAGGAAACCAGGATCTCTGTGACTCGGACTTCTCATCCTCCTACCTTCCCCTCTGCTGAAGTAACACTTCACTGTTTCTGATACCATAGTCATTTGCACAGCACCAAAGTATATCACAAGCAAAAGACTATAGGCCAGATTTCAAAAGGGCGAGAATACCGCAAGCCCCAGGTACACCAAAGACATGATGCACCAGGCCTGCAGTATTCTCCTGGCCGGAGTTCAGAATTTTCTATTCTGTGTGCCAGCTGCTGCAAGTTAAACCAACTTTTTGTGTTCTAGCTTGCCGCAATCCTAGGGTGCCTATTTTACGGAGCTTGTGCCAGATATTTGGCGCAATCTGCTGTAAAATGTAGAAACCGTCGCAACTGTGCCCGAGGTTGTAAAATCAGGTATAGTTGCGGCAAAGGGGTTTGGTGCACTACCAGAACCTAAGTGTCATGGCACAGGGCTTGACACAAGCCCTACGCCATGCTTTGAAAATCCAGCCCTATGACTTCAGTAAAGTGGAAAGTAGAAGGAGCAGGATGAGAGTAAGTTTAAGGGGCAGATATTAAGTTTTTTTCTGCAGATGTTCCAAGTAGTGAAGAATGAGAGGAGATACATGAAAGAAAACTAAAGAGGAACATTTATGGACAGTGTCCTTCATAGTTTGAAAGCCCATCAAAATACATACTGTAGAACAGGTTATATTGAGTGTAAAATAATTATAGCTATATTCGCTCAAATGACAATTGTGCAAAAATAAAATGGCGCTAAATGGCCAAAATTGCACATTTTCAATGGGCATGAATTATGTGCAACTTGCAGAGCATGAAATTAAATCTACGCAACTGCAGGCAATTAGTGCCATGTGCTAAACAGAACTCAAGAACAAACAGTTCTACACTATCTTTTAAATGAGGTATTGGGCTGTTCTGTAGCTGGCAGCAGTTCACAGAGATCCTTGATTAAGCCAGCCTTATTTTGATTGATACCACTCATCCATCATTTCTAGAACCTTGTGATCTCACACATAGTGAAGCTGTTACTAACAAATCTTCTCCCTGTGCTTGAATACAGCTCAGCAGTCATCAATGCTGCTAGTAAATGAGTTCTACAAAAAAAGAATACTCTTTACTATCACAAATCAAATTTGCCTCTGGCTGCAGATGCAACACCCACTGTTGCACAGTGCTCAGCAATAGAGATGTTGCAAAAATTTATTTTGCTGGCAAAATGGCCGCGAAATCAGCCATTTCACTCGACGAAATATTTCACGAAATTGAAACAAAATAGTGAAATTTCACCCACAATTTCGCCTGCATATGCCCCATCATTTGTATTTTATTTTCTGCCTCCCTGGCGTCTAGTGGTCTCCCCCCCCGGCCAATCACTGGCTGAATTCAAGACCCCCAATCACTCTGAGTTATCCCTGGCTCCCAGTCTTTTAAAAAAATCCCTCCATCCCTCGTGTCTAGTGGCCCCCAAGCCAATCATGGCTGAATTCAAAACCCCCAGTAACCCGGGGCCCCAGGCCCCAATCTTTGAAAAAAATTCCTTTCCCTGTCCGTGGTGTTTAGTGGACCCCCGATCACCAGCTGAATTAAAGTAAAAACCCTCCACCCAGCTCCAGTCAATCCCAGTTATTTCCCCTCCTCCTCCTCCTCCCCAGCCATGGCCCCGGTTCAATCTTCAAAAAAAAAAAAAAAAAGGCAATCCCTTTTCTGTCCTGGTGTCTAGTGGACCCACCCTGCTTTAAGTCAGAGCCCCCTCCCCCAGTACGATCAGGACATTGGCACAGCCCTCCACTCACCTCCATGGCTGGCAGCCCGTCTGAGTGCATAAAGCACATGCTCATTCATTGGGCACTTAATGAGCTGCCAGTCGTGAAGATAGTGGAGGCTGTTGATCCAGGGGTACTAGAAATGTGGGAACTCTCACTTAAGACAAGCTGGGGGTCCACTAGACAACCAGGACAGGGAGGGATTGCCTTTTTATTTTGAAGATTGGAACCGAGGTCAGGGCTGGGAGGAGGGGAAAATAACTGGGATTGTCTGGGGGAGTTCTTACTTTAATTTGGCCAGTGATCAGCCTGGGGTCCACCAGACACCAGGGACAGGGGAGGATGCTTTTTTTCAAGAGATTGGGGTCTGGGTGACTGGGGGATTCTTGAATTCAACCAGTGATCGGCGGGAGAGGGTACACTAGACACCAGAAATGGGAGAAATTATTTTTTAAAAGCTTGGTGGCCATTGGAGAAATTGAGAAATTTTACCCGTGGGTGGTGAAATTTTGCCTGCAAGCGTCAAATTTCGCCAGTTCGAGGGCGAAATTTCACATTTCCCCCAGCGAAATATTTCACAAAATGCACAAATTCTGTGAAATATTTTGCTGGGTGAAATTTTCCAATTTCGCACAACACTACTCAGCAACCTTAACTGGCCACCTCCACAAGTCAGAGCTGATCTCACTCTTGCCTGCGTCATCAACAAAACTCTATATACTGGCAACCCGCCTTATCTAGCTAGACAGATCCTGCTTGTCAATCTTCCAACATCCCGATTTTCCTCCCACAACAATATCGTTGTCCTGCTGTTTCGCACCAATATGGGCCAGCAGTCCTCCTATCCTGCTGCCTCTATATGGAATGCAATACATCCTCCCAGAAGAAAAGCTACCTCTCCCCCCACCGTTGCAAACCTTCTGAAATCCTACTACTCCACCTCTGTCGCATGCCGATGTTCCCATTAACCCCCCCATTTTCCTCCACACTCTATCCTTTCACCCAGTACCACCTGCACTCCTTTTCTGTTCTTCTTCCAATTAGAAACAATATTCAAGTGCACATGTCTCACCCTTTTGCACTTTCCATAAGCAAATTCATGTGTATATTGCATTATATATATTTAAGGCTGCCAACTTTCCAAGGCCTAAAACTGAGACAGGGTCCATCCTGACCATGTTCCCCCCCAACCGTGTCACTCTCATGGGCTCCACCACAGACAACGCTGCACACAATCAATAACATTTTGCTGCTTGCTCTGGCCATGCCGTCCCACAGTAACACTAGTAGCAAACATCCACATTAAAACAATGCATCACGCTGCTGCAGCAAGTTCCAAATCACGATGTACAAAAAGTTCATTAGACGCAAACCTGTGTTAAATTGTGTTCAGACAGTCGAACTGCATGTATTGCTCTTCCTGACAATCTCATCCCAACCCGCTTACACTCCCCTCATTTGCTGAGCATACTTCACTTCAGTGACTCCCACCACCACACCAGCTTGTTTTCACACACTTCCCTGCAGCTGATCAGGTTCGGGTACCTTAGTTCACTGCTGACGGTTTCTTCTGTCTGGAGTCCCTCTCTGCTGCTGGCAGGAAGATGTCCACATGCACTTGTTTGCACTACTAGCCAGTCTAACCTAACAGGAAGGAACATGCTTTACTGTGCTCCCGCTGACATGCTTGCGGTACAACATAGGCGCAGGGGTTGAAGTCGTAAACTGTTGTCCAGCTTGAGCAGCGCCACAGTGGTACTGAAATAACTGTCACTAACAGATTAGCAGTCAGCAAAAAAAAAAAAGGGCAAAACTGGGACAAGTAAGCAAAAAACCAGGACAAAAGTGACATTTTGCAAAACTTGTGGGGATACTGGGACATGCCTAAAATAGGGACTGTCCTGGGAAAATAGGGACTGTTGGTAGCTTTATTATATTGTTATCCCTTCACCTGCTACACACGGTGTCTTGTTATTGTATCATGTAAATAGAGGATATACAATGGCCTTTGTTCTAATATGCCATTTATTTCCATGAGTGAGGGGGCGGGACTGTAACTCATGAGTGGCAAAGCCATGAGTGACTTATGAATGTCCCGCCTCCTCCCGAATGGAAATGAATGGCATATTAGAACACAGGCCATTGTATGTTCTATGTATACAATGTCTGTGTTCTGTGTGACAACTGAGGCCAGATTCATTGTGGGACTGGCAGAATGGTTTGTCAGTCAAGTTGATTGTGATGTAGGCAAGTGAAGAATAAACAATGTTATTGTCCCAGTGAGTGAATAACATCATTTATCTTTCACTTATTTAAGTAGCGGAATCCCTACATATTTTGTATACATACTGTTCTGTACATATTGTTCTGTACATATTGTCCTGTACATATTGCTATCATTTGCTGTTTATGTATCATTATGACAGTTTACTTATTTGTGCATTTGCACCTGGGTCATGCCTGAAAAAGGCTTCTTCTGCCAGTGTACTCACCCCATTCAAATTGAGTGTACTCACCCCGTCATCAAAGTTAAATAAATAGTAAATAAATATAGTGTTGTTAGGAATGGCATCACCCAGCATGACATCCCAGGGTTCCAAAACTGGTGTACAATTCGCTATCAATATAGGGCATATTTAATCAAGGATATCTCCAAACTGCTGAAAGCCACAAGTAAGCTCAATACCTCATATTAAAAAGTTTTTCACAGGCTTTCAGACTACACAGCATATTTTACATAAATGTGCCTTTTGAATGAAATATAAGCTAAAGTTTATCTTAATGTTGTATCTTAAAAGTTTTTCCTCAATCCTGGTTGGTCCATAGGTAGAGTATTCCACTAAGCTGGTGACTCATTTCCTGACCAACCTTGTTATAGGGTAGCCGCAAGCCAATGAGAAGTGACATTGACAATCATAAATCCTCACTCCGTCTCCCTTAATCAGACATAAATGAGTTCTACCTTGGAATTATAAGTCTATACTAGACAGAATTATAAGTCTATTTAGATAGCCCAAATGGTCTTCTACTGGCTTCTTCGTATGTTCATCTGTAAACAAATATTCATAAGCCTAGCAAGGTTCCTGACTGGCTACTGGATCAGTCAATAATGTCTTAAAAATGACTGATCCGGCTATCAACTGATGCTGTGCGGCACACAGCATCTTAAAATAATGGCCCGGATATTCAAACTGCGCCAGGCTGTGGCGCAAGCCTGGGCACAGCTCAACTTTGTTGCGCGGGGTGTGGCCTGGGCAATATTTAATGGAGCTGCGCTATGGCACAGCAGCTTTGAATATCGCACCCTGGCCACCCCCACTGTGCATGGCACAGTGGCACTGCACCAGCGCAAGTGGCCAGAGTGGAGCATGGAGATGCGCTAGCGCAAGTGCCATTGCACCATGCACAGCACCTGTGATATTCAAAAGGAGACAAGCAAATGGGGCCATAATTTATGCAAGGCACACAGGGGGCCATTTGCATTTCATCATGGCCCCATTTGCATGCCATTAGCATGCAGGTGCGCCGATCCCCGAGGACTTGCACCTGGTGCCCTGCCAGGCAGCAGCCATCGGGGACTGACACCCCCTGCAGCCCGATCACGGGCATTCGTGTAAAAAAAAAAAAACCCGTCCTAGATCCCTGGTGGTCCAGTGGACCTCTATGTGCCCGATCGCTGGCATTCGTCCTGAAGATTAAGCCCCCCCAAGTCCAATATCCCTGGTGGTCCAGTGGACTGCACTCAGCCTGATCGCGGGCATCAGTAAAAGAACCCCCCCATGTCCAATATCCCTGGTGGTCCAGTGGACCAATCGCTGCCCGATCGCGGGCATCAGTACCTCATCAAATACCCCTACTACCCTGGTGGTCTAGTGTACCCCCACCCGCCCACTGGGTCCACCGCCCGCTCCCCCGTCAGCCAGATCGGCAGCATCCACCCACCTGCCACCCGCCGCCCGCCGACTGACAGCTCAGTAGGGCTGCACGCCCATTGGTTCACAGCATGAGCCAATGGGTGTGCAGCCCATATCGTACTACTCAGTCCAGATATGTGACGCCCACCAGCTGACGGGGGGAGGAGCGGGGCGGTGGGGCCCAGTGGGCAGGTGGGGTGGGGGGTACACTAGACCACCAGGGTAGTAGGGGTATTTGATGAGGTACTGATGCCCGCGATCGGGCAGTGATCGGTCCACTGGACCACCAGGGATATTGGACTTGGGGGGGGTTCTATTACTGATGCCCGCGATCGGGCTGAGTGCAGTCCACTGGACTACCAGGGATATTGGACTTGGGGGGGTTCTATTACTGATGCCCGCGATCGAGCTGAGTGTGGTCCACTGGACCACCAGAGATACTGGACTTGGGGGCTTAATCTTCAGGATGAATGCCCGCGATCGGGCACATAGAGGTCCACTGGACCACCAGGGATATTGGACAGGGGGATTTCGCAACACAGATGCCTGCGATGGGGCATGGGGGGGGCGCCGCCAGGTGTGGCAGGAACTCGGGTGGCCACCCACAGGTGGCAGCTGCTGTGTTGCACCCTGCAATGCAGCAGCTCACCTGTGGGTGGCCATCACTTGTTCCTTTTTTTTTTTTTGCTTAACTTTGTGCAGGTGCAGGTAGGGGTTGCACATGCATAACTCTGCACATCCCAGGCTGAATATCGGGCTGTGCAGGTTGTGCAAACGCCCCCCACCTGTCCTGCACATACTGATGCGCTCCAGCGCGCCGGGATTGTCGCGGTGCACTTTTCCTTTTGAATATCACGCTGCGCATCAGTGGGTTGTGCATGGCGCAACACTGTTGCGCCATGCACAACCCTTTTGAATATCTGGGCCAATATGTACTCGTACCACACAGCTCACAACACAGCACTAAAAACAGAAAATTAAGTAAAAAAAAAAAAAAAACTGTAAAATCTGAAGTTGTTTTTGCAGTTAGACTTACAGTTCCAATAACAACTTTGAAGTTCGTCCTTTCCTTGGATTAATGACTGGCTGAAGGGAACTGACCCTTGACTTCACCTTTGGCCATCCATTCTCCTTACTGGTCATTAATCCCTTGGAAATGACTGGTTTCTTGGTCATTATTGCATAAGCACCTGGCATGTACTCATTGCAACCATGCTCCAAGAGTGCAATTATTCAACACAGTCCTCTTTTTCTGCTTTCTGCATGTCCCTATGAGTGGGTATGCTGCTTCCCAGGAGGGGGACGTGATTGCTACTTTCAGTTTCATACTGGTCAAACAGCTGCATGACCCACATTATGCCACGTTGTCCAGTTTACCATGATCTGATTGAGGAAAAACTCAGTGTGATTTTGCAAATATTGCAGGTTCTTGAGTGCACATTATTTTTTCAGTTTTGAACTCCAGTCATGGAAGAACTGCATGCTTCTTGCAAGCCAGTATTTTCTGTTGAAACTGTTTTTCTAATGTTGGTTCACATTCTTCATTGTTCCAGCTTAATTGGCCTTTTAGTAAACTTTGTGGGTGTTTCTGATTTAGGCACTGGTGGCAAGTGACATTTTAATATAATAAGGCTGTTAGCCTGCGGTTAGTAGGGTAGTGGTTGTGGTTGGTTGTATAGTGGGCTACTCATCCATACCCCCTACTGAGCACTACTTAAAGATGCATGCCCCATGAACACTCATTTCTTTGCTGTAGCTGCATGGCTTCCAGCTCTACCATCCACCCTGCCCATCCTCCACCTCCCTGGGTTGTCACACAGCTGCAGCTTGAGGCGTCCTGATGTTCTTCCTGCTGGGTCCATCTATTGCCTTGGCCCTGGCTGCCCTCTCTTATGCTGCACTCTTCTGCGGTGCTGCTCCTATTAGCCCACTGCCAGTTGGCTCCCAGTGCTGTCACTCACTCCTGCTGTGGTGCTCAGTTCCCCTTACAACTGCTGCCTGCACTTTGGATCCTAGTAGACACTGGCTCTGTGTCTTGACTGCTTCTGCGTCTTCATCCGCTCCTCCCTCGCCTTGCCTTCACCTTCCTTGTTGCTGTTTGCCTCCAGTGGCTGGTTTTCTCCAGGGGTGTGAGTCCTGTGCTTCTATTTCAGTACTGGGAAGTAGGGGGTGGGGTCTGGGGTATGTTTTGTTGGACCCTGAGTACTGGCTGGGATCCTGCCTCACCTCCCTTCATTCTGGACATGGCTCAGGCTGTGCTGTGTGCCACATATTTTGAGCACCACTTTACATGCCTACTGTCTAATGTCTTAGCAATAACATGATAGGCTTGTACCTTATAACTTCTATCAATCAATCAAGTCTTTATTTATTAAGGCGGTCACCGTTTTGCAGAGCTCTTTTTCAAGGTGGACCCGTTTGAAACATAGATACAGGTTATGCAAACGACATACATTAGTTACAGTATACAGTGTGGGCAAGGCCCCAAAGCGGAATTTATATACAGGTAGTAATACACATAAATATATAAGAATTAGGATACCGTTTAGGTCTGGTCAGTAAAAAATAATTGCATAACAACATTTGAGGACTACAGACCCTATATACGCTTAAAGATGTACGCCGGCTGGTGCTAGGAGGTAAAGGATAATTTCACAACAGCATATAAGGATTACAGACCCCATATGCACTAGAGGCCGTGGCTAACTGACTAGGACAGAAGTACAGCAGCACATTTAAATGGGGCGGAATATAGGGTGTGGAGTAGGTGGGTATAGTGTTGAAGCACAAGTTGGAAATGTTCTCAACATACAGACGATAAGACAGTAACAACCACCATAATTTAGAGGTGGCTGTGGTCATGGTTCAGACCTGTGGGTGAGCCACGAGTGATTTAGGAGCCATTTGAGGACAAGCAAAGCAGTTGTAGACGTCGCTTGCTGCACGCGAGTATAGTGCCTTGAAGATGGGCAGAGGGACAAAGGTGTTTAATTTAAGAGTCTTTTGTAAGTTATTCCAAAGGGTAGGGAGCATGAAGCTAATTGCCACTCTACCGAAACGTAAGTTTACTCTGGGTATTGCAAGGGAGATGAAGGAATGGCTTTGGAGCACATAGTTTATTATTGTGAATGGGGTAGGCACTCGGAAATATATTGGGGTAGTTTGTTTGTGAGGGCATGGTAAGTCCAGAGAGCAGCATATTTATGGCACCTAAGTTTAAGGGATGTCCATCCCACAGTATCATACAGGATGCAGTGATGAGTAGAATTTGGGAGACCTGTGATAAACCTTAGTGCACGGTGGTACAGCGTGTCGAGTTTGGCTAGCTGGGAGATGGGGCACTGGCTATACAAGAAATCCACGTAATCCACCAGAGATAGGAAAGTAGATTGGACCAGTCTTGTTTTGGCATCTATAGTGAGGAAGTGGCTTAGCCTGAAGAAAAGTCCAAGCCTTTGCCAGAGTTTTTTCAACAAGTCTTCGATGTGTTCTGCGAAGGAGAGTCTGTTATCAATCCATACTCCCAAATATTTACATTTGGTTACGAATTCTAGTTTCTCACTTAGTATTGTAATGATTTCTGGAGTGTCTCCACTGTCTGTAGGACTGGGTGAGTGGGCAAGCAGAGAAAAGAGCATTGCTTTTGTTTTTTTAGCATTCAATAGTAGTTTTTTTGTGGATTAACTGGCTTTGCAGGAGGTCAAACTCATTTTGGAGGTCATTACAGGCAGCCTCTGGTGTGGGTCGGCTGATGTATAGGACGGTCTCGTCTGCAAACAAGTGGATATTGGCATTTTTTATATAGTAGTCTATATGTCATTTATATATATTGCAAATAAGAGCGGACCTAGTATAGATCCTGGAGGGACCCCTCTTAGGAGCAGTTTATGAGGGGACAGCTCGCCTTCTGCTTTATCTTACTGGAAACGTCCAGAGAGGTAGTCAGTGAACCAGAGCAGTGAGGTAGAGTCCACTCCGATGGTTTGAAGTGAGGTGAGAAGAAGGTTGTGGTCAACAGTGTCAAAAGCTTTGCTTAGTTCCAAGAAGACCACACATGTGAAGTTCCTTGTGTCAAGGGCTCTCAGCCACGCATCGGTAACTTTGGACAGCGCTGTAATAGTGCTATGTTCGGCTCTGAATCCTGACTGCATCGGGTTAAATAGATTTGTTACTTCGAGGTAGTTCCTTAGCTGTGTATTCACAATTTTCTCCAGTAATTTAGATAGCACTGGGAGTAGAGAAATGGGTCTATAATTGTTGAGGTCCCCTGGGTCACCTCATTTAAAAAGTGGTATGACATAGGCGGTCTTCCAGACAGGTGGTAGGGTGCCCTGTGAGAGGGACAAATTGAATAGGTGAGTGATGGGGATGGTGAGGACATGGTATGCAATTTTAATAAAGTAGGGGTCCAACAAGTCAGCACCTGTGCTTTTTTTTAGTGTCCAATCGTAATAAAAGGTCTTCAACTTCTTTTAATGAAGTGGGTTGCAGCTTGAAGAGGTTGGAGGAAGCAGGAGGTATTTGAGGGCAAACACAGTCCTCGTCACCACTGGGCATACTCCCTGCAACTCAGAGTTTCTGCCGTAGCTGGGCCAGTACATTCATCTGTGCATTGCCTCATATAATGCAAGTTATCTTGCTATACTATCAATGTGCTCTTTGTCCTAGTACTGTACTACTGCCACCACTCATCCTGGGTTCAGCACAGGGCCTAGTTTTTTTAGGATTGGCACTGAGGCCCTAGATTATTAGAAATCAGTGGTAGCCAGATTTCTTATTCTGTGCTGTAGTCTTTAGGTCTATCCTGAGATGTTCCGTACTCCGAGCAGTAGCCAAGTGTAACCACCCAGTCCCCTGGAGTTACCAGAATCCCCTCAGTATCAGTGCTAGGCAGGGAGAGGCAACCGGTAATTAACTAGTTAAATGGGTTTTTCACCTGCTCACTGTTTTGTTTACTTGGCTTCAGGTGAGATGAAAGTGATGAGCTCATTTGGAACTCTTGCAGCAACATAAGCCTTTGCCAGCTGTGAGGAGGGAGTTTAGAATCTTGAGATGGTGGCCATTGTGAATCTGTAGTTGGAAGAAGGAGGAGTGAGAACTGCTCAGCTGAGGGCTCTGAGTGAGGGCCCTGCATTCTCACCCTAGTCCTAGTAATTCTCCGGTTTGCCAAGAGAAGTGGTGCAAACCGTTGTCTACAGCAGGATCTCCAGATTTTCATCCCCGGAGGGGTGAAAAGGACTGATAGTGGATGGATCCAAGGGGCAACCCCCTTTTTGATCCAGAATGTTTTGAAGCTGCCTGTAATGTCTAACAGTGAGTAGGATCTGACATTTTACTGCAGAAAGCAAGTACCTGTGCTGTTGTGTTCTCTGGATAAGAGGGCAATGCACAACTCTTCTGTGAATTCAGAAGTTTGAGACTGGGTATGGATTCGGGAGCAAAGGGTGGGCAGACCCCCATCTGGAGTAACTAGTTCAGGACTATAGGTTCAGTAAGGGCACCTGGTTACTTTAGACATAGGGCCAATGTCTGAAGAGGATCTTATCCCCTGAAGTGGGCTGTTCTAGTTATTAGCCAAATGTATGTTCAGTTGTGGCCAGTGCCACTAGAAGCAACGTTCAATTGTGGCCAGTGCCACTGAAAGAAATGTTAAATGTCCTATGAAACATGGGAATACCAGTATGAAATGTTCAGTGTCCTACAGTGTAGGAATATGAAGAGTTTTCTGTCAGATACAGTCATTTTGTTGTTCTTCAAGTTCCTAGTGCCATGATGTGTAAACCTTGGGGGTCCACCCTTGCTTTAGAGAACATATTTTGGAATAAAGTCACACTCCAGAACCCCAAGTATGGTTTAAAGAGTTACGTTTTTGCTTCCTATGTTTGGGATTTTCTGGGTACCCCTCCAGAAGTATAGATCTAGCATAGCCCTAGCAAAAAGTTCTCTTCCCCGGGAACTGGTTTTGTAGATACTTATAGGTCATATTGATTTTGTACACCGCCACCCCTTTGGATCTCTAGAGAAATGAGCCTGGTATACATTCCCAAAGCTAGGGATGGTACCAATATTTCTAAATGTTCCTGTAGACTGTGCCCAGTAAAGGGTGCCAGCGGTAGCTAACTATGTAAAGTAGCGTGGGGGGGTGATCATACAAGCTTGTCCTATTGGATGAGCATTGCCTGCAGGGTGGAACACTCCCCAGGGGGTTACATTAGACATACGGCAGTGGCTTTCTCATACCCACACTCTTTCAAACTCAGGAGACGTTTGAGTAGCTTTTTATTGCTTGACACTTAATTGTCCATCAGACCTGCCTATGGTTATGCCTGGTCTCTATCCATTCCCTTTCATTTAAAGGAGTACTACATCCTCACATTTAGATGTTATGTGTTTCCTTGTCAACAGATAACTCTTTTCATGTAGTTGTTGGGGATAAATGTGTTTGCTTTAGTTTGCTTTCACTGTTCACACCAGTCCCTGTAACTAGCCGGGGCTCCATTTTCTGGTTGTTGAAATCTCACTGTCCCTGTCAGCTACATTAGCATCGCCAGTATGTGTGTTAAGACATACCTTACTGCATTTACCATGTGGTGCAAAGGTTGAGGTGCAAACAATGCACCTCTGTCCTCGGTTACTGTTTAGGAATAGCCTGCCTGGCAAGGCTGTGGAAGCTAGCACTGATCAGGCTCTATTAGCAGCACTAGAAAGATTCCTGAAGGAGAATGGCATTACGAGTTGCACAGCATGAGTAGGGGTAACATTCCAGCTATTAAGCTTAGATGTGTGCCCATCCATATATTGGGTATAGTCACTGCCCTGCAGCAGAAAAGACGGACGAGGTGGTCTCCAAGTCCCTTCCATCACAATAATACTACAGTATGTTACTTGGCAGCTACCCTCATTGAAATAATGATAGCCTGTGGCAACAGTGGTATCTGGATGAATAGACTGAATCTTAGATAAGACCCCTGTGGTTGGTCAAATTCTCACCTATCAGACCTCCACTGGTAACTTACAAATGTATTGTGCTTCCATTTTCTCTTTCTCCCCCCTGAATTCCACCACATCTGGAGAATGCTCTTATGCTAGAAATATCTCATGGCAGCTTGTAGTTGATGACAAGCAGAGCTGGTTGTAAATGAAAAAAGGAATCCTGGAGAATCTTGTCAGTTCAGAAATTTAGAAACAAAAATAATCTGCCTCTACCCCTAGAAAAAAGCTCGAGTAATTAGACATGCAATATAGTAAATGCCGTGTAGTTTTCATATGATTAATGTGCAGCAGTATGCAAATAACTAGGTTCAACAACAAGAACTGATAATATCCTTTTGGGGGTTCTAATTAGAACAAGGAAAGGGTTTGTTGTGTCAAGAACTGGAATAAGTGACATTGAAATCCCAAGATAACATTGCTTTGACATCAAAAGTTAATTATACCATTGTTCTGACACTAGATCGATGGTATTAAGGGATGGGATATTCAGACAGTTCCATATACTGCATTACAGAAGTGATAAATGATAGCTGTCAATTACAAGGCTGTAATCCCTCGAGGGGTTCTGGTCACATCATACACCACCACAGAGAAGCTTGAGTGGTTTGTAAATGTCACTAGAACCCTTACATGACATTACAAAGCTTCTAGTTTATAGTAGGACTGTTTTATATTTTATTTTTGTCTAACAAGCAGTCCAGCCCTGCAAATAATGCCTAAAACTGTCACAGATAAATTCCGATATTTGTAGGTACAGAGTGAATCATCCTGGTATTTACCTCAGAGTGCTACAGTGTTAGTGGAACGTTCAAACAGTTTGAGTGACACAGGCATCCCAAAAAAAGCCACCATTCACAGATATCACATCACAACTGTGAGTTGCAGCTTTACAAGACTATGGTCTGTCTGAGAATTACAAGAGCTATATATTATGAAAACTAAGAGCTTGAAAACCATCATAACTGCAACCAATGCCTTGAGGAAAACTTTGAAAAATGTAACATTTAGACACAATTCAGCTCATATTCTGCATTACTTCTGTATGTCTTTTGCCCATTATTTATAACTAATTTACATGAAAACAAGATGTGTGTTCCTTGAGTTTATATTTTCTTATTGCATATTCCTCACCTGAGGTCAAGGTATTCTCTTGTGACATCATAGTCACTCCAATGGCAACACAGTGTGACCTCACAATAAAGGATTATGCCATTAAGTGGGAAATGACAGGCTGAGACGGGAATATTACTTAATCCTGACAGTCAGTTTCCCGGCACCCAACATCCCGAAGCTACAATCCTGACACCCTCTTGTCAGAGACATCAATGTTGCCCGTGGTGAAGTTTGCAATCTTAAATACGAGGGGGGGGGGTGGAAAAAAACTCTGCCACAGGCAACATCCTAACTGTCAGGCAACCGGCGGTCGGGATCGTGGCTTCCGATGTTGGGTATCGGGGAACTGACTGTCAGGGTTAAGTAGTATATCGACTGAGACAGATCAATTCTAAGGGATACAGACCCTATATGCATACGCAATTTCTCAGTAATAATTAAAGGGCTGGATAAATCTACAGCAGTTATCTGAAATACAAGTTGAATTCGGTCTAAATATTATGTTTTTCAAAGGTTTCTGTGAGGTGTCAGCAGATCTTTAACAAGGCCTGTAATTCCTGTAAGTTCATTTTGGTGACATTATAAACCACGTGAGCTTTACTGTTGTGGTTTATGATGTCACTAGACTCCCTCGATTGCATTTATAGCCTAGTTTCTGATGGCTTCTTATCTAGTATTCTATTTTTTGCAGATATATGTAATATGACAGTACTCTCAAGTATATGCAGTGCATTTTTCATTGAAAAGTTAAGAGGCAGTGTAGGTTAGTAGTGAGACCCAGGTTCAGTTCACACAACTGCCACTTACTGTGTCACCTCAAGCAAGTCACTTAAGCTCCTTGTACGTCAGCCCTTTCTAACTGTCAGATTGGGGTAGCAGCAGCCCCACCACCACTGCTGCAAAGAGATACTGCATCTTAGCTGGACTATCCTGGGGGTGGGGGTGGGGAGGGGAGGAGGAAACAATATCTTCTTCCCTGTGGTATGTATAACTGCTATGATTTAAAACATTGGCATACAGCTACCCAGTCATGACATCACTTGCTGTCTCAAAGTTCCATGACATGGCTGCTATGAATCAGTATTGGGCCGTGTAAGGCATGAATAGCTCCACACTGCTGCCACCTACAGGTAATCCCAATACACTGTTTAAGACAGCTTCTTAGTTTTGAAGCTGGGATGCCTTGGAAGTATTTTGAGGAAAGACAGGATTTTGTTCTATTCACATAAGAAAAGGAACATTATCAGCATCCATTCCAATGTCATATGTCATATATTCCTGCTGCTGGATTACATGTGACATCATACTTCTCTGTTTGTGACATCACAATCATATCTGCAGTATTTTGTTGTGATGTCACAAGCAGAGAATTCTGACTTTAGGTCATGGGGGGGTGGGCAGTAGAGTCATCACACACACACATGCACACATCATTGCAGGGTTGGCCTGGAGGCACAGCAAACATTGTCACACTCCCATTTGGGAGGCTCAGGTTAGATTGCCAAGTGTAACCTCCACTGCTTGGGTCACTGTGGCTCTGAGAGAACTGCAGGGAGGATGCCCTCAGATGGTTTTAGGATGGGGCAGACTGAGTCTGCCCAAAACGAAAGCCTATCCAGTGGTTCACTCATGATGTATCTTGGTGTCACAAATTGGAGGTATCGGCCCATTGGCCCTTAGACTCAAGCAGTTGGTATAAGTGGGGGGGCTTAGAATCAGTGGGATATTGATAAGGAAAAGGGAGGAGAAAAAGAGTAGCAGTTTAAACCGAAGAGGGAAATCCCCGTTGCACCACAATGCATAAAACCCGACTCAGCCTTGGGGAAGGGGGCATAACAGGAATGTGTCCTATAGCTTCTCACTGAGGCTAGTGAGGGAAGCCATGAACAACCTTGGCTTTCAAGTGACATTATAGCACACAAGGTGCCATTAATATTTGAATTTTGCAAGAGGTGTGGCTGTTAGGATTTTTCCCCATATTTTGTGAAGGAGGACCCTGTGCTCTTTGACTTTCATAAACTAAGAAGGGTTTATAGTTTTGTTAATAAACCACAAAATGGTGGACACTTGCTTGTTTTAATTTCAAAGTGCTTTATTCAGTGCTTATGTGATACCTTAGTGTACAGTCGTTGTCAGACAGGAGCAAAATGACCCTGGAGTGTCAAGCCACTCTGCCTCTTCAATTAATTCCCTCTGCTCCTGGTGAACAGCCCTTCAATGTACCAAGAACTTGAATAAAAATTCTTCAGTCTAATAAAAGGTAGTACCCCTTAAAAAGTGTACAGAATGTTTATAGTTCCCATACCCTATAGGGATTTCTAGATAGATTTCCTGTGTATGCTGTAGAAAGGTCCTCTGGGATATCCAGTGCCAGTCACGCAGGGAGAGGGAAGTGACTGACAGTTGGAAGATGTTATAATGTGAATCATGTTTAGGATAAGGAACTTGGTGACTGACTTATGAGAGCTGAAGGGAGGAAAGGACACACTGGGTTCGGGATGTTACCGCCTGGCATGGGTCCTTCAAGCATCCCAAACTGTGTATGTACACATTGTCTCTCAGGAACATGCTGTCGCTCGGAATTCCTTATGGTGAAATTGGATTAGAACTCTGAGTCTGTGATCAGTTGTTGTTAAGGAACCGAACAATGGCCTAGATTTATTGAGAATGTAACTGAATGACGTGCTCAGCAGGGCCGCAGCTGAGATAAGGGTTATCTGTCACCTGCTCAGAGTTTTTGTCTTGATCTGCATTAGGGAGGTGGGATGGAGTATTGAAGAAGAATGGGAATCATGTATATCAGTGGTTGTTTGGAGCTGCTATAATACCATTGATGAAGGAGAAGTAACCTGTGAGCACTAAACACCTATCCTGCTTGAGGATTCTATCAGTGTGCATATTGCACTTACTGACTTTGTGTTTGAACCCACAGCTGCCACCCCTTGGGACCACACTCCATGTGTCTACCTTTAGGGTCTCCTTGGCACTAGGAATCCTAGCTGACCTCCTCCCAAGTGTGAGAGGGTCATGTATGCAACTCAACTGCTGGGGTTGACTTACATTTTCCAGTGTGTGTGTGTGTGTGTGTGTGTGTGTGTGTGTGTGTGTGTTTGTTCTGGTACAATGCTTTGTCTGAAAGAACAGCTTGTGGGTTAGTGCACTAAACATGTGTACAGGAGATCCTAGATGTTAATGTATACCTACAGCCACTGACTCACTCTGTGAACTTGAGCATGTCCCTTTACCTCCCTGTGTTTCAGTCCCTTCCAGTTTTAACATAGGGTAGAGACGGGACTCCCCATCACAGCCACCGATGAAAATGCAATGTTTCTTCTCAGCTGGGCTATCCTAGGTGAATGAAAACATTTTAATTCTGAGCTCTACTATTGATAGGGTTGGGTGGGTGGTCATGGGGCATGGGGTTGGAACATATGTACCATTTAGTAAGTGGTCCAGAAAACAAAATTATGTTTTTCTGAAAGGGATGTGGTTCAGTAGATTTGATATTCCACCTGAGAGGCTGGAGTTTGCATGCAAATTCTGTAGTCTTACATTGAGGTTGGCTGGAGACTAAGATGGTATGGGGCAGTGAGGCACTTGGCTCCTGGTTCACAGGGAGGGCACATGTCATGTGGCATTCCTGCACCCTTTGCCAGAAAACTATGGTGTGGCATTAACATTTGCTGTGGAGGTAGGTTACCCACCCTACCATCCAGAGGAAGGGTGTTGCCATAGCAATAACAAACACTGGGGTGGGGGTAAAAGAATGATAAAAAAAATAGATCTTCATCCAGGGTACTGCATCTCAGTCATCAGGCCACACCATAGGACCTTCACTGTCGGTGAAGCAGGATCCACATGGAAGAGTTTCAGCAGTACAACTGGGGCTGCTCACGCTGATGTCATCTGCCGATGCCATCAACTTTATAAAGGCATGAGCGACTCTGCTCCCTCCTCAGTTCTTTTCCACTGTCTACTCTGTTTGCATGGGTCTCCAGAGAAGCTCTGATGCAGTTTTCTGCCATTTTTGCCTACGACTTTATTTTAGTTTTTCAAAATCTCTTTTTTTTTTACAAGAGATTCCCCTACCGTGTTTATGTCAAGAGTTAATCCTTCCCCTTCCCCTTCCCTCTTCCATCGTTGCCACTGTGGAAAGAAGATTGCTTCTACAGACGAACATTCTCTCTGTGTCTGCTGTCTTATGCCTGAACATAACATCTTGGACTGTGAGCGCTCCCATAAATTCAACCAAATCACCCTCAGGAGGTGCAAAAAGGCTGTCAAAAACTTTCTGATGGAACAATAGGTAGCCAGTTCTAGGCAGAGGTTCTACAACTCCAGTTTGAAAAATATTATGTCATAACGACGTTACAGTGATGGATTTATGTCAACCACAATTGCGGTCGGCATAAATCCATCCCAAAACACTTTCTGTAGGACTTTGCTCCCCGAAACCCCCATGCAGGGGACTCTGCCTCTCACACCCCCGTACTTAATATAATCAATTGCAAGTCAGAGTTAATTCAGGGTGGGGGTGCAGAACCACAGGAAAGCAGTGCCGGGGTCCCGTGGTGACAGTACAGTGACCCGTCATTGTGTTGCTGTACTGTCGGTCACTTTAAAGGTGTCAACATTCGATTGGCATACACTGGGCAGGGGTCCTCAGGGGTCCCTCCTTCCCCGTTGCTGGTGGGTTCCTCAAGCTCCCAGGCCACTAAAGCCTGAGACAAGACCTCAGGAAAGTCATAAAAAATACTGAAATCGGGATTACTCCCCCCAGTGGTGGTCCAGTTCCCCAAAAGCTTCTTTTTGTTCCTCCAGAGGAACTCCGTCGGCTGCACTGCACTGATGCCTGTCACTGTCCAGGTCTCTGTTCCTACCAGACCCATAACGACAGTGCTGCCGCCACCTCTCAAGGCAGCCAGTCATTGACACTCAGGTCAACGGCCCCCAGTTTGTCGATGCTTGTCTCATTGATGACAGCCCTCCCGTCAAGGTCTGAGGTTTCTCCAGGTTCTCAGGCATCAGGCTCTTCAGGCTCCAAAGGCCTGATGGAAGGGTCACCGTGCCCTGTGCAATCAAGTCCTCCTCTGTCAATGCAGCAATCTACTCTTGTCGACCCCAGCAATATCTTAACCAAGTTTACTATGGTCTTGGTCCAACAGATGGGTGCTTATAGACCTGGGTCCCCTGCGCCATTCACAGCCCCATCATCGTCTACACCACATCAACCTCCTCATGTTGTTCCCCATTGGCCATTGTTGGTCCCTCGTTCATCGGACCTCAAGGAGGAGGAGGTCAATGTTGAGGAGGAGTACCATCCTAACCTCATTTTGCCTGAGGAAGAGGAATAATCTGCCTTCCTCCGACAGGTCCACTGCCTCCTCCCTGAGTGAGGACTCTGTCAAACATACTCCCATGATTCCTCCAGAGGACCCTACTTTCTTCAATGTTATGAAGCAGCTGTCCTCATCTATGGTCTTCCATACTTAGGGAGAGGATGCCAACAGACGGGATCTGGTAGACTTTCTGTAAATCCCAGAATCTCCTCCTATCCTCTCGGCCCTGAGGAATGCCATTAATGCTGCTTGGCACCGACCTGATATGGTTCTGGCCATGCCCCATGGGGCGGATAAGTTATATCATGCCCCCCAGGGCCTATCTTATTACATTGCCCAGCCCAAGACTGACTCTGTGGTCATCAAGGCTGCCTATGATAGCTCAAAGGTGCCTAAGCACCTCAGTCCCCCCCCCCGAACAGGAAACCCCACAGGATTGACCTTTGGGGTAAAAGGGTATATGCCTCCTCTACCCTGAGGCTGCAGATGGCCAATTATCTCTCTTACATGGTCAAATACCAGAATACCATCTGGAAGAAGGGCATGGCTGCAGCCCAGGCCCTCCCAGACTGTAGCCAGAAACAGAAGGTTCTCAAATGCTTGCAGAGTGCAGAGGATATCAGCAAGCACCTCCCTAGGGCCTTCTACAATATCTCGGATATGGGTGCCAGGGCTGCTGCCACAGACATTTGCCTTTGTAGGCACTCCTGGCTGAGGGTATCAAACTTTGCAGCCAATGTTCAACAAAAGATACTTAACGCCCCTTTCAATGACTCTAAACTGTTTGGGCCAGATGTTCAGGACATCATTAATGATCTTCAGGCACCTGTCATGGCTATTAAGTCTGTCCACTGACTCTATCATATACTGCCTAGGAGCATACAGCACCCTCCTTTTCGCAAGGTGTCCCACAAGTCCAGAGCTGCCTCCCGTACGCATGGCAAGAGAAAGGCTTCCTCTGAATTGTCTTCCTCGTCCTCCTCTGGTGCAGCAGCTAAGTGCCCCAGGGGTGACAGATCAGCCCCAGTGGCTGGATCCACCTCCGCTTGACTCCTTGTTAGACCCTCCTCTTCCAGTCCACGACCAAGAGGTGGTGGTCAGAGGTCGGTTCTCCCTCCATCTCAATCAATTAAGAACTTTCACTTCAGATGCCTGGATTCTTCAGACCATAGAGAAGGGTCATACTCTAGAACTCACAGAGATGCCTTCAGAGACCTCCCCAGTACCCTTCACCTATACCCCTTCCCACCTGTCCGTTCTTCGGGAGGAGGTCCAGGCACCAAAGGAACAGGGGATTTTATTCCAGGTTCTTCCTGGTCCCCAAAAGAAGTGGAGATCTGAGGCCCATTCTAGACCTCAAATACCTCAATCTGTATGTCCAGTATAAAAAATTCTGCATGGTCACCCTGCCTGTCCTGATGCTTCTACTCAAGCAGGGTGACTGGCTGTACTCCCTGGACATGCAGGATGCTTACCTGCATATACAAGTGTTTTCATTGCACAGGAGATTCCTCCAGTTCCTCTTTCAGGGTGAGCACTACCAATTCAAGGTATTGTCCTTTGGCTTATCCTCTGTGCTGTGGGTCTTTACAAAGTGCTTAGCAGCAGTAGCTGCAGCTCTCAGAAGGAAGGGACTGTACATTTTCCCCCATCTGGACTACTGTCTCCTAAGGGCCCCATCCAGGGACCAGCTTCTTCGGACTCTGGAAAGAATCCTCCAGCTGTTCTTTTCCCTGGGCATCACTGTCAACCTGCCCAAGTCCATCTTGATACTGTCTCATAGGCTGCAATATTTAGGGACAGTTCTGGACTCGGTGCAGGGCAAGAGCTTCCTACCTCAAAACAGAGTGGAGTGCCTCATTGCCCAAGCTCAGGAGGTAGCACACAGCCATTATATCTCGGCAAGGGTATATCTGAGGCTATTGGGTCTGATGGCTGCAGCCATTCCCACAGTTCCCTTAGCCATATTGCACATGCAGGTCCTTCAGTGGACCCTCAGAGTACAATGGCACCAACAAACGGACAGATTACATCAGTTAGTGCTGGTATCCTCCCCAGTCTGCAAGGTGCTCCAATGGTGGATGGACCCACAGAATCTGTTACGAGGGGTCCCATTCCTGATCTCCCCCCCAGCAGATCCTCATCACGGATGCCTTCGGTTCAGGCTGGGACGTGCACCTGGGTCCTTTTCAGACTCAAGAAACGTAGTCCCAAACTGAAACCTCCCTGCCAATCAATGTCCCGGACATGAGGGCGGTCCTTTGTGCCATGCAGGCTTTTCAGAACCATCTCCTCCCTGGTCAGCTGTTGATTCAGTCCGACAACCTTAGTATTGTCTACTACATTAACAAGCAGGGGGGGACATATTCATACACCCTGTGCAGGGAGGCCATGAGAGTATGGTACTGGGCACTAGACCACAGTCTGGTTCTCTCGGCAGTCCACATCCCAGGTGTGCTAAACACCCTGGTGGACAGCCTCAGCAGGACTCAGTCCAGCATACATGAGTGGGAACTTCTTTCGTCCATCGCAGAAGAAATGTTCACCAGATGGAGCCATGCAGAGTTGGACCTCCTGGCATCCCCACACAATGCAAAACTGCCCAGTTTCTGCTCACTAGATCCAGGGCCTGGAATTTTCTGGTGAGACATGCTGTCCCTCTCCTGGAGCAGGAAGTTCCTTTATGCCTTCTCTCCCTTTCCTCTGATTCAGAGGGTGCTAATCAAGCTGCAAATGGTGGGAGCCAGCATGATTTTGGTAGCAACATTCTAGCTATGGCAGATATGGTTTCCATTACTGCAACAATTGGTGGAGGAGCCTCTGGTACCGCCTCCCTTCTGCAGAGATCTGTTGATGCAGGCTTAGGGGACCCTGGTCCATCCCAAACTCAAGTCCCTTCGTCTGCATGCCTGGCTCCTGAGGAGATAGCCATCGCCCAGTTTGGAGTGTCCCAGAGAGTGGCGGGCATCCTTGCGGCAGCTCAGAGGCCCTCAACTAGGGCTACATATGCCATGAAGTGGAAAAGGTTTGCCATCTGGGCTAACAAGCATCACCTGGACCTTTTTTTTTTTGACTACCTGATATCGCTGTTGGACTCAGGCCTCCGGAACTCCTCCCTCAAGGTGCACCTTTCGTCTGTCTCTGCATTTTATGAGCCCATGGGTGGCCGCACTGTGGCTCAATTGTATGTATGTATCCCGTACTTTTCTCAGGGGCATTGTACACCTGAAACCTCCAATCCATTCCCCTGACCCAGCTTGGGATTTAAATATTGTTTTGGAGAAATTGACACTTTGTCCATTTAAGCCAGTTGTGACTTGCGAGCGCCGCTTTCTGTCTTGGAAAGTGTTATTTTCGGTTGTTATTACTTCTGCTTGAAGGATTTCCGAGCTTCAGGCTCTCCGGTGTAAGGAGCCATAATTAATTTTTCACAAAGACAAGGTATCTCTGTGTATGAATCCTACGTTTCTCTCTAAGGTGGTGTCTGAGTTTACCCTGAACCAGCCTATCCACCTATCAGTTTATTTTCCCTGAGCATGCCAGTCCAGGGAAAGCACTGCTCCATACGTTAGATGTACACAGAATTTTGAAGTATTATCTGCTCCAAACTATGGAAGGCAGAAAGTCGAAGCAGCTTTTTGTTTCTATCACTCCAGGTAGAGAGGGCATTCAGGTTTTTAAGTAATGTTTGTCCAAATGGTTGGCACATTGTATTATGTTCTGCTACAACAAGCATGGCAAAGAGTTGCCAGGAGCGGTCAAAGTCCACTCCACAAGGGGCATGGCTACCTCTGTGGTTTGCTTCAAAGGGGTCTCCATCACTGACATTTGTGCTGCTGCCACCTGGAGCACCATCCATGCCTTTATCAAGCACTACAGTCTGGACATTGCCTCTTGAACCTGAGCAGGCTTCGGCCATGCTGTTCTTCAGGGCCTTCTGTCTTAGACTTCGGCTTGCCTGCCACCCAGGTTGTTCTGCAGTTACTTGTCACTGCTTGGGACTCACTCCTGCAGTGTGACCTGATGACTGAGATACCCCTGATGAAGATAGAACAGTTACATAAGAACTTACCGTAAGAATAGATCTTTGAGGGGTTCTCAGTCATCAGGTCTGCCTTCCCTCCCACCATTCCCCTGTTTAGGGTTCCCATCTCAGACTGGCTATCTGGTGTATCCAGACTTTTATTCAGGTCTGGGCACCTCTATGTCTCCTCGGTCCCTCATGGCACAGATGTGTTCCCTTAGTCTCCGGGGGAAAGAACTGAGGAGGGAGCAGGGATCCTCATTCCTTTATAGGGTTGGTGACATCAGCAGATGACGTCGGCGTGGGTGGACCCAGCAGTATTGCTGAAAATCTTCCATGTGGATTCTGCTTCACTGACGGTGAAGTTCCTACAGTGTGACCTGATGACTGAGATACCCTTGAAGATCTACTGTTATGGTAAGTTCTTATGTAACTGTTCTTTTTCTCCGTATATATACTCTACATAGTTCCTTATCTTCTGAACAGGAACTATGCCACCTCAGAGTTCTTACCAGGGAATTGATTAATTGGGCATTATCATCTGGCACAGGCCACCACCACTACCACAGCACCCTAAAATGTGGCACAGCTAAAAAGAAAAAATGGTCCAAAACATAAAAAAAATCAATTTGGCACTTTTTGGCTTAAATAAATCTAATTGAGAGGGAAGATTAACTGATTATCACTCATTATTCTCCAAACATCTCATAGAGACCCTTGGGACACAGAAGTGACACAAGTCAGTAACACTAATTGAATACACAATTAATCCATCCATCTCTTGTTTCAGAACAGTCTGCAAGAAACAATAAAAAAAAAACAAAAACCTAATACTGTGTACGGAACATAATCGGCCTAATTCCAGCAAGTTATTATAGACTGTGGTTTTTTTTCAAAGTTTTTATTAGGAATAATCTGATTTCTGATGGCCTTTTGCCTGCCAAATGGAAAGCTTTTAAGACTTTATAATTAATTTACGTGATGGATCTTTTTTGGAAAGAATTATTTTTATATCGCTTTGCTCGTCACAGGAGGGAAGTACAACCACATAACTAATGAATCTTAAAGTAGCCTCAGCAGCAGTTCATCAGGCAAATCGTCTCCACTAATAGCACCAACCTCTCAGGACAATGCTGAATATTTAATACAAGAAGCAGGAGAGGGCTAAGGAGGTCAAGCTGCACCCATGGTCTTACCATTTTTTTCTTGCAGTTTAATTACCCCAGGACAGCCCAAATGAGACAGCATCATGTTGTTTCCATGAGATGGGCACTGCTTTTATTCCTTTATTTTTCATAATTTTGTTTTCCCCAAGTTTCAGTTCCTTATTACTCCTGTTTCCCCTTCCCATGATGATCACGTCTACAATGGCTGCTCTCTTTCTCCTGTCATTGTCGTTTCATAACGGGCCGGCTGTAGGTGTAAGAAGGCTAGGTGGTACACTCTTTCTCTACTCGGGAGTCAAGCGCCTCACCTCTGTGACGTACCAGGTCCACAACCGGTGGGCCCTATTTTCACTTAACTTTACAGCTGAAACTGACGTGGCATACAACTCACTTGCTCACAGTGATGCAGAGAGAACCAGCAGCTGCAGTGGTGGTCATGTTGGGATTCAAGCCTGGGGACCTCTTAGACTGCAGCACAGTGCTCTAACCAGTACACCATACCAGGTACATGATCTAAAACATTTGTTTGTGCACTCTGGTTGCTGGTGCAAGCTTTTATTGGTGGGTGGGGTGGGGGGTGAAAACTGCCAGCCCAGAAGTCCAAGGGACAACATCAAGATTTTACAAAAGTTGCAAGTTCTCAGGCTGTCCCTGGAGACTGTGACTGTCCTTCCCTCCACCCACAAAATGTTTGCTAATTTCCATGAGCAACCATATTGCATGTGAAGATGTTCTGATTATCTGCTGGCCCGCTGCCTTTATCATATCAATGACTAAAACTTCTTATATTTTGTCCACTTGTTAGTTATTCTGATTTGCTTACTTGTAGACTATCGTGCATCATTTTCATCTTTTCTCTTCTGTTCATGTGTTTTTTTCTCAGTTTTGTGTTGTCTTGTGCTTCAACCAATGTTGTAAAAGGAGACGATTTCTCCAGCGAACTTCACCCCGTAAATCAATCAATAAATAGCTGCTCTCTAAAACATAAGCTACTTCTCTTTATACTGTATGTCACCTGGGCTGATACAAGATGTTGTATTCTTGATCCCAGAGCCTGTGATTCTGTAATGAACAAAAAAAGCTGAACTGTTTTGGGTTTAGATTGATGGCCTAGCTGTAAAGCATTCACTGGCCACTCAGGGGACTATGGGTTTATGTCACAAGCCAGGGATTCCCAGTCGGGCCAGTGTCAGGCTTAATGCAGTCCAGGATCTGCTACGCCTATGTGTTAAGGGACTGGTCTGCCTCCCCTTCAGGCCAAACCTTCTGTCCCTTTTTCAGGGCAGGGTCTTTCACATGGAGCTTCAGACCCTATACTTGAAGGCCTGGTTTCTTAAGAGTCTAGAGTTTGAATCATTGCAACTGTCTGGGTATGTGTTATGAATCCTCATAGCTTCCAGGAAACCGGCCCACCTTCAAGGCCCACTCTACTAAATGGTGGAGATTGTCTTCTTTGTGCCGTGTGATAAATTGCTCTCTCCTGACACCTGTCCTGTGTGGGAGGCATCTTGGACTATTTGCCCTCCTTGTATTCTGCTAGGTTGTACCTCTCATTCCTGAAAGTTCACTTGTCAGCCATTTTGGCTTTCGGGTATTCCAAGCCAAGCTACCAAATGGCTGCAGCCAGCAAGCAGTTTTTCAAGTTGGTAATCCACAGGTTTCATCCTGTGAAGCCCCAGCCCCATCCTCAGACTTCAACCTGGTCATGATCAAACTAACGGGCCCTCCTGTACAGCCCGTGCATACTTGCTACCACCAGTACCTGTCCTGGAAGGTTACTTTCATTACAGCCATTACTTTAACCACACAAGTAAGAGTGCTTCTGGCTCTCTGCATTGACTCAGGCTACCTAGTCTTCCACACGGACAGGACAGTCTTCAGGAAGAACAACTGCTTTCTTCCTAAGACAGTCTCAGAGTTCCATATCACCAGTCTATCTCACTCCCAATCTCAGAAATACACAAACAGAAAAAGAGAGGACAGAAAAAGACCTGGACAATCCATCTAGTCTGCTCCAAGATTCTCTACTCAGTCTTACCGTTGTGGGGTATCTCAGGGATCAGTCCTGGAACCAGTCCTCTTCAATATCTTCATCAGAGACATTGCAGATGGACTGGAGGGTAAGGTTTGTCTGATTGCAGATGACACCAAGATCTGCAACATTGTAGATGATCCAGATGTGGTAGGCAGAATGAGAAGAGAGCTGGATAAACTGGCAAAATGGGCGGAAGAGTGGCAACTGGGGTTTAATGCAAAGGAGTGCAAGATCATACACATAGGGAAGAGAAACCCTGAAGCCACCTATAGGTTGGGAGGGGAGTTGCTGGCAATCACGAGGGAAGAAAGAGACTTGGGCATCATCATCACAGATGACCCAAAATCATCCAAGCAGACCACTAAAGCAGTGGCTAAGGTTAGAGGGATGTTAGGGTGCATTAGTAGGGGTATCACAAGTCGTAAGAGGGAAGTAATGATCCCTCTTTACAAGACACTGGTTAAGCCCCATCTGGAATACTGCGTGCAGTACTGGAGACCGCTCCATCACAACGACATTAACAAAAAGGAGGCAGTCCAGAGAAGGGCAACCAAAATGGTGCAGGGACTGCATCAGAAAACATAGGCGGACAGATTAATGGAGCTCAATGTGTAAACCCTACAGCAAAGGAAAGAGGGAGAAAGGTGATATGATCGAAACATTCAAACATCTTAAGGGCATTAACAAAGTGAAAGAGTCTAATATGTTTCAATATAAGAAAAATAACAGGACAAGAGGACACAGCATGAGATTAGAGGGAGGCCGATTAAGGGGTAATGTGAGGAAAATCTTTTTCACATAAAGGGTGGTGAATGCATGGAACGGCCTACCTCAGGAAGTGGTAGATATGAATACAGTGCAGGGCTTCAAACAGGCATGGGATAGGCCTAAGGAAGCAATACAGATGAGAATGAATAGATAGGCCATTGACAGAGTAAAGGCCTATGGCACATTCGTAAGGTATTTTATTTATTGAAATGTTTCACCAGGAAGGCACACTGAACAACAAGTTGCTAGTCTCCCAGTGCAACCTGGGGGGTGGGGTACAGATGGATGAAAAGGTAGAAAAAATGGGCAGACTGGATGGACCTTTCGGTCCTTCTCTGCCGTCAACTTCTATGTTTCTAAGTTATTTATTTCCCTCATCCTCCCCGCTCCTTTGTATATTATCCCATCTTATACCTCCCTTAAATGCATCCTGATTTTTCTTGAACCCTGATATTGTCTCTGCCTCCATATCCTTGTTTAGAAGTTTGGTTTAACCATCCACCCCCCCCAACTCCTTCCAATGAAATAGCACTTTCTAATGTCTTTTTTGAACCTCCCCATTCTAGCTTAAGCACATATCCTCTAATGGACCTACTACTTCTTAGATTAAATAAACTTGCTGTTTCCACATTACTGAACCAATTCATGAACTTGAAAGTCTCTATCGTGTCCCCCTCTCCCTTCTATCCTCCAGCACATACTTATTACTAATTTTCAGTGTTTCCTCGTACGTTTTGTCTTGTTGTCCATGGATCATCTTCATTACTCTTCACTGCACTGTCTCTAATCTATCCTTATCCTTTTTTAGATATGAACTCCAGAACTGCACACAGTACTCCAGATGTGGCCTGATCTGTCATCTAGCCAGGGGCAGCATCATTTCCCTCCTTCTACTACTTATTCCACTCCCTGTGCACCCCAGCATCTTGTTAGCCCTCCTATATGTCTTACTGCACTGAGCAGATGGTTTTAGGTTATTTCTTATCATCACCTCCGGGTCTCCCCCATGCTCTCCACAGGCACCCCATCAATATAGTAAATTGTTCCAGGATTCTTCACTCAATGTGTATCCTGTTGCACTTGTTGGAATTTAATTTCAATCACCAAATATGGGACCATTTCTCCAGTATTCCCACATCCTGTCTTATGTTGTTAACTCTTCTTTACTGTCAACCCTCCCACAGAGCTTTGCATCATCTGTGAACAGAGTTACCTTGCCCTGAATACCCTCACATATGTCACAGATATACATACTAAACAGTAGTGGTTCCAGGACCGAATCCTGGAGCACTCAACTAGTCACTGTCCTGTCTTCAGAGAATTTACCATTGGATGTTCAAAGATCTGCTGATGCAGCTTTTGGTCACAGAGTGTTGCAAGCAGCAGTTTGCAGGTAAACATCTTCCTGCACGTGATTGCCATATAGGATAATATTCTCCCCCCTCATGGTTTTTCTGGGTACTGCCTATTAGAACCCAGTAATTATGAATTCCCATTGACAATGTGGATCACTACAGAAAGAAGAAATTTCTTCATACTTACTGTAATTTCCGTTTCTGTTAGCTCCAACATTGTCAGTGGGACCCACCTAGACGTCTCGCTCCTGCGGGACAATATTATCCAGTATGCCAGCGGTGGATGTCCATTGTTTGATTATAACCCCTAATTACAAGTTTACCTAGGCATCCCTCTATTGTTTACCTGCTGCGCTGGATTATTTAAAGGGGCACTGTCAGCTTTCTCCACTTGTTTGTGGTCTTATCTAAGCAGTGTACTTTCTGACACAGACCCATCATACATGAGTTATAAAATGCACCCGGTGATATAAAATGTTTTTTTTACCTGTTTTATTAAATTTTCACAAAACTCGAGTCTGATCTGAAAGCACGTGCCAGCAGAAGCATCGGAAGGATGAGAACGCGCGTCAGGCACGAACGCAGTCTCGAGATGCAAGTTTTTAGCATGCCTCTTGTAATAAGAGGCTTCCCAGTAAATAATTAAACACTGAGTGGTTTCAGGTGCCTAAAACAAAACTGGGCACTACGAGCATTGCATTTTACATTTTAATCGACCGAAAATCCGCATACTCGAAAAAGACGCTTACAAGATCCCGTGCATGCATAAGACACATGCCGATCTCACGCATGCACGGGATTTCAGGTTGCGATTAAAAGTAAACCGCAATGCTCACAGTGCTCATTTTTTGGTTTTAGCCTCCAGAAACCACTCAGTGTTTATTCATTTACTGGGGAAACCTTTTTATTAAGTGTCATGCTAAAAAATTGCGTCTCAGGGCTGCATTCGTGCCTGACGCGCATTCTCAACCTGCCGATGCTTCCGGTGGTGGGAGATTTTATTTCAGACCAAGGAAATGTTGAGTTTTGTGAAAATGTAGCAAAACAGGTACATAACCTTCTTTTTTATATCACTGGATGTATTTTGTAACGCATGTAAGATGGGTCTGTGTCAGAATGTACACTGCTTAGATAAGACCACAAACGAATGGAAAAAGCTGACAATGCCCCTTTAACAAAAAAAAAAAAAACCTTTTCAATTTGGCTGCATTCACGCACTTTTAACAGGTTCAAATTTGAAGTGAGCCAAGAGTGTCTCCTTTGTTACCGGTAGTATTTTCTCTCCATGCAGTTTTGGTCAGGTTAATGATTATATTTCCTTGTTTCAAGTTAAGAAGTTTTCAGAATGATCTCAAGTTGTAGTCTCTCTCAGGAAGACAAGCCTCCAATAGCCGTTTGTTGTCACCAAAAAAGAGAGTTCCTCAGACCGCAGTTCACTAACTGTTTATTTCACCAGGGTTTGTTTCACCAACCCATCTTTGGAGGCAGACTGCAGGCTCTATACCTTGGACCTGCAGAGGGCACTCTTGTATTATGTGGAGTGCACAGCTGGAGTTTGGGAACAGGCTAGCCAGCTGTTTGTCACCTCCGCTGAAGCCACGCCTGGCAGATCAGCAGCAAAGTGGATATCTTCTTGCATCGGCCTCTGCTATGGGCTGGCTGGTGGGAAGCCTCTGGTAGGGCTTAGGGCTCATTCCACTGGACATTACGCTACTCAGTGGCTGCTTCCAGGGATGTCCTCATGCAGGAGATTTATAGGGATGCTACTTGGAAGTCAGTGCACACCTTTATTTTCTAGTACTGCATCAACCTGGAGTCACACAGTGATGCAGGTTTTGGGACCCCAGTTCTCCGGTCTTTTTTTGCCAAGTAGGAGTGTGTGCCTTGCTTCTCCCTCCTAGAGAACTGTTAGGAGTCTGTCAGAGTGTGGATAAATGAACCACATCCACACCTCTTTAACCATAGTTCTAGGAGTGGTATATGGTGTGGCAAGATAAGGCCATACCTTATTGTCTTGGTCATATTTCATATCATTGTATGTATATAATACACCAGGGAAGGCTATGAAAAAGCCGTATCAAGTTGCAAGGGAACATGGGTACAAAGACATGGGCCCTGGGGAATGATGTTGTAACTCTTATTACTGGGCAGATAATCTGTCAGCTGCTCCTCAGGGACTAGAGGTAATTAAATCATTTAAAAGGAGACAAAAGAATGATTAAGAAGAGCTTGCCAGCAGGCATGATCATTTGTGTCTGAAAGGGCCACAGCATCCAGAGGAGGCTGGATGTCTGGCTTCCCCTTGTCTCTGCAAGGCTACCCTGAGCTAATCTCGTTACCACTGAATGGGCTACCATATAAGTATATAGCTATACTGAGTGTAGCTTGATTACATCCACTTCAAAGAGAGGGAGGGCTGGAGGGTTTTCCTAAGAATTCAGGTTTAGACTAGCTGATCTGAGTTGTTTTTCTCTCATATTCAGAACTGCATATTTGTTGTTTTGTAATAAAATACTAAAAACTGATTGGTTGCAGAGCCATAGAAATAGAATGCTAACTAATTGCAGGGCATACGACTGCCCACTGGACCTGCCCTTTGAGAAATCCCATTAAACAAGGGAGAAAGATTGTATTTGAGCCTTTAGCCTTTTTTTTATTTGGGGACCCTGCCTCTCTGCTTAGGAGAGCAGAGACAATTTCTGCTCAAGACATTTTCCTAGACCACAAGAGCTAAGACCTCAATTACCACTTCTAAGGACGCTTTGCACTTCAGAATTCAGCAACTAAGAACTCGAGGTAGAACTTTAATCTCAGAGTTTTAAAGTGTAGGTTTTTATGTATATTTTCCATTTTATTTACAATATCCTGTAACCAATGTCTAAATTACTTGTCTTTATGTTATTTACTGCATTTATTAATTAATTAGTAAAGCTTTGGCTTACTTTTAAGATAGTTCTGCCAGTGTCGTTTGTGTGTATTGCCTTGGGAAGAGCTGTTCAAACTATACTACACCTGTGTGACTGTTTTAAGGCCAAACACTACCAAAGTGAAGTATCACTAAGGACTTTGTGATGAAAGGAGGGGAGGAAATATGAAGGGTCTCAGAAGGAGTCTGAGGGGGTTCGAACCAAGCTCTGCATTTCTGGGGAAAGACACATAATAGGGTGTATAGTCCCCCCATCGCCTGTGGCTTTTTTGGTTCATGATGCAATGGCTGAGAGGTTCTATCCCAGGAACACAAACTCAAGACTGTATTTGTACAGTACCCCCTTGCACAGAGAGAGGGCACCCTGGGATACTCTGGCATATGTTCAGTTGTGAGACAGCGAGTGTGCTAAAGGGACAGAGGAAGGGTATCCCTACCCTCCATCACAAAAGAGATTCACTGGGACACAAAGAATCCCACCTCAGGGGAGTGGGCTTGTGACAGATTTGGTGAGCAGTGGTGTAATTGGTGAACTGTTTGAACAACCACACACAAAGAGGGCAGAAAATTGGAAACGGAAAATTGGTTGCAAAGTTTAGTTCCCCACCTTGTTTTGCTTTTTTTGCTGCAAGTAAAATACAGACTAGTGGTAGTGTAGGGAAGAAAGATGACTTCCAAGTACAGTGACTACACTGTAGAAGAGCTGAGGAAGGTGTGCCAAGAGAGAAGAGTTCAGCTTGAGGGGTGCAGTAAGGAGCACCTCATGGAAGTCCTTGAGGCAGACGATGAACAGGCGGCATCCCGGGACATAGAGTCACAGCCGATGACTGATAGGGACCAGACCTTGGGCATGAGGGTGCCAAGGGACATCACAGTGTCCAGTCCCAGGGAGGAGGATAGTGAGACCATAGAGGACCCAGAACCACTACACCAAGTAAAGTCCACAGCAGATCCTGAGCTAGAGAGGCTGAAGCCACAATTTGAGCTGAGAAAATTGGAGCTTGCTGAGAAATGGCTTCAAAGGGAGCATGAAGCAGAGGCGCAAGAAAGACAGCATCAGAGGGAACTTGCCATGCAAGAAAAGCTGCTTGCTAGGGAGGAAAAGCAGTGCCAGAGAGAGAGTTTGAACTGGAGAGGCTAAGACTCCAACAACCAGCACTAGAGGAAGTAAGTGGCAGGGGTGAACCTGAAACTCCAGGGCTGGGGTATAAATTGAATTCCAAATAAATGAATAGCTGAATTTAAAGAGGGGGAAGATATGGATGCATTTTTGAATTTGTTTCAAAAGGTCTGTATCCAGGACAAGGTATCCCGGGAGGCCTGGAGCTTTCAGCTATCCCTGCTGCTTACTGGAAAAGGGTGTGAGGTGCTAGGCCAAATGGACAATAGCAGAGACTATGAGAAACTTAAAACTGATTTACTTAAAAAGTACAAACTAACTCCTGAAGCCTACAGGGTTAAATTCCGTAAACTCCGAAAAAGCCCTGATATGAGCTTAGAAGAATTAGCCACAAAACAATGGCAGTTTTTAAAACATTGGTGGAAGAGGGTGAAAACAAACTCTGTGGGAAAAATTGAGGAGATTCTACTTTTAGAACAGGTATTTTGGGCTTGCCCAGCAGAGCTAAAAACCTGGCTGGAGGACCAGGATCCAAAAATAGCAAAGCAAGCTGCTGAGCTCTCGGATCATTATGCCAGGAGCAGACCTGCTCTGAAAGAAAGTGGGGGAGCAGGTACTGCAGGGTAAAGGAGAAAAGTGCACCTTCAGGGCAGCTAAAACCCACAAAATCTCTGCAGAAAGGGTAAGCCCCAAGTTGCCAAGGAGGGATGTCCTGGAAAAAAAGAATGATGAATGTTGGTTTTGTAAGCAGCCAGGGCATCTTGCTAGGCAGTGTCCTAAAAAGATGCAAAATGGACAAAGTGTCCCTCGAAAGGAGGTGGGTGCACTGTGTATCCCTGGGAGTATGCCTGTCAACATAAGGGAGCACATACACCCGGCTACTGTAAATGGACCCATGGATTAAGGGACACAGAAGCATCTCTTACCCTGGTAAAAGGGGATTTGGTTGAGCCTGAACAGCTTATACCTAATCAGTTTGTCACTGTGAGGGGATTCACAGGGGAGGAGAGAACCCTGCCACTAGCTATTGTTCCCCTGGATTGGGGTGAGACAGGAGAGAGGGTGCTAAAAGTGGCAGTAGCAGACAACCTCACCCTGGATGTGATTATCGAGAACAATCTATAGCAGGGGGTAGTGTGTGCTGTTACCAGCTGTCAGATGGCTAAGGCTGCTTGTAATTCCCTGAACTCCATAGAAGCCCCCATGGAAAAGAATAGGAGGCTGATTCCTCAGCCTGTGCCTCCTGACATGGAAAATAGTGAAAGGGAGGTAGGACTTCCGCAAGTAGCTGTTCACCAAACAGCTACAGAATGTTACTCTGAGGAGGGAGGGGTAACACATGGTCCAAAGGTTAGGGATGGCAGTGACTCTGAATGCCCTACTGCTAGAGCCATGGACACCAGTTTAGGAATTGAGGGGGACATGTCTCATGCTTTGGGAAAATGTGAAGATTTTGCATCGGCTCAGAAGATTGACCCTAGTTTGGAGAGGCTGCGGGCTTGTGCAGAATCTGATGGGACACAGGGAGGTGACATGAGACATAGGGTATTTTGGGACAATGGACTGTTGTATGCACAGGACATGAGGACAGAGGGAGAGAGGGAGGGGTGATGATCAGGCAGCTTTTCGTTCCCCAGGGGTATCATGAGTGGTTGCTCAAGGTCGCCCATGGTATCCTCATGTCCAGACAACTGGGCACTGCTCGCACTATGCAGCGATTGGCACAAAATTTCTATTGGTCCAACTTCATCCAGCAGGTGAATGAATATTGCAAGTCTTGTCACCAGTGCCAACAGATAGGGAAAGCAGGTAGTAAAACAAAAGCTACTCTACTTCCCTAGCCCATTGTGGAGGAGCCATTCCAGAGGGTAGGAATGGATATTGCAGGACCATTGAATACCCAAGCTCCTCTAGAAAAAGGTTTATCCTGACAGTGGCTGATTACGCCACCTGATACCCAGAGGCAGTCGCCCTCTCCTCAATTAGGGCAGACAAAGTGGCAGATGCCTTACTAGGGATTTTCTCCCATGTTGGGTTTCTGCAGGAGGTTATCTCTGATCAAGGTGGTAACTCCGTGTCAGACTTGATTAAGTGTTTGTGGGAGAAGTGTGGGGTGGTGCAAAGACTCATGACACCTTATCACCCACAAGTCAATGGACTTGTGGAATGTCTTAATGGTACCCATAAAAATAATGCTCCAAGCGTTTGCTAAACAGCATGGGAGGGACTAGGAGAAATAACTTCACCACCTGTTGTTCGCATACAGGGAGATGCCCCAAGATTTGACAGGGTTCTCCCCCTTTGAACTCTTATACGGATGTAGAGTGTGTGGGCCCCTAGACTTGATCCAGGAAGACTGGGAAGGCAAGCACGCCACCCAGGGGACTCCCATAGTGGAGTATGTCCTTTAGTTCTGGGAGAAGCTGAAGGAGCTTATGGGGGTGGCCCAAAGCAACCTGTCAGCTGCCCAGCAGACGTAAAGAGTCCAGTACGATCACAGAGCCAGAGCTTGTTCATACAATGCAGGCCAGAAAGTAATGGTCCTTATTCCAGTCCAGAATGACAAGCTGCAGGCCAAGTAGGCGGGACCATACAAGGTAGTCCGACAGGTAAATGACGTGAACTATATTGTGGAACTGCCTGACAAGAGACATACCCATCGACTGTACCATGTCAATATGATGAAGCCGTATGGAAATAGGGCTGACATGGTGTTTGCTGTTTGTAGTCCTGGGGAAGGGAAGGCTGAAGAAGACCCCCTCCTGGACTTGCTAGAGTAAAGCAAGTGGGAGTCATTGGTGGAGACAATCAAACTGTTGCCTCAGCTGAACCCAGAACAGACCCAGAAAGTGATGGAGGTTTTAGAGGACTTTGCCCCCTTATTTACGGCCAAGCCTGGATGAAGCCCCTTAGTGACCCATGATGTGGACATGGGGACGCAAGTGCCCATATGACTGACAGCTTACTGAGTGTCTGAGGCTGTCCTAAAGGACATTAGGAGGGAGGTAGATGAAATGCTGGAGTTAGGAGTAATCCAGAAATCCCACAGTCCCTGGGCCTCTCCTGTAGTCATCATACCCAAGCCAGATGGGTCTACCCACTTTTGTGTGGACTATCATGGACTCAGTACAGTCATGAAGTCTGATGCTCACCCAATGCCCTGAACAGATGAGTTGTTGGACAAGGTGGGGGGACCTGACAAAAAGGTACTGGCAGGAGGAGTTGACTGCCAGAGCTAGGGAAGTGTTGGGCAGGATACAGAAGGTAGGACTCACTGTCAAGGCCAAAACATGCCAGGTGGCCATGGCTGAGGTATCATATGTGGGACATGTAACATAGATCATGCTAATGCCAATGCAGATGGCCTATCCCGCCAATCGGAGTAAGGGACAGAACTAGAGGAAACTCTTGTTAAAAAGGGGCGTGTTCCCCCCAGGTTCTGTTAAGGAGGGAGGAGTGTGGTGAGAGAAGGCCATACCTTATTGCTTTGGTCATATTTCATATCATTTTATGTATATATATATATACACACCAAGGAAGGCCATGAAAAAGCCCAGTCAAGTTGCAAGGTATCTTGGGTACAAAGACATGGGCCCTGGGGAAGGATGTTGTAACTCTTGTTACTAGGCAGATAATCTGTCAGCTGCTCATCAGGGACTACAGTCAATTAAATCAGGTAGGTAGGGAGGGGGGTAAAGGGCAGATTCAATAAGCCAAAGGGTCCTTTTCTGCTGACACATTTCTATGATTCTATGAAATCATTTAAAAGGAGACAAAAGAATGATTAAGCAGTACTGGTCAGCAGGCACATCCATTTGTATCTGAATGGGCCACAGCATCCAGAGGAGCCTGGATGTCTGGCTTCCCTTTGTCTCTGCAAGGCTACCCTGAGTTAATCTCATTACCACTAAATGGGCTACCATTTAGGTAAATAGCTATACTGAGTGTAGCTTGATTACAGCCACCTCAAAGGAGGGAAGGCTGCAGGGTTTTCCTAAGAATTCAGGTTTAGACTAGCTGACCTCTGAGGTTTTTTCTCTCATATTCAGAACTGCATATTTGTTGTTTTGTAATAAAATACTAAAAACTGATTGGTTGCATAGCCATAGAAACAGAATGCTAACCAATCGCAGGGCAAGTCACTGTCCACTGGACCTGCCCTTTGAGAAATCCAATAAAACAAGAGAGAAAGACTATATCTGAGCCTTTAACCTTTTTTTCATTTGAGGACCCTGCTTTTCTGTTTAGAAGAGCAGAGACAATTTCTGTTCAAGACATTCTCCTAGACCACCAGAGCTAAGACTTCAACTATCACTTCTAAGGACACTTTGTACTTCAAAATTCAGCAACTAAGTACTCAAGGTAGAACTTTAATCTCAGAGATTTAAAGTGTAGGTTTTTATGTATATTTTTAATTTTATTTTCAATATCCTGTAATCAACGTCTAAATTATTTGTCTTTATGTTATTTACTGCATTTATTAATAAATTAATAAAGCTTTTCGCTTACTTTTAAGATAATTCTACCAGTGTTGTTTGTGTGCGTTGCCTTGGGAACAGCTGTTCAAACTATACTACACCTGTGTGACTGTTTTAAGGCCAAACACTACCAAAGTGAAGTATCACTATGGACTTTGAGATGAAAGGAGAAGATGAGCTACAAAGGGTCTCAGGAGGAGTCTGTGGGGTTTGAACTGAGCTCTGCATTTCTGGGAAAAGACACATAATAGGGTGTATACCACCCCTTCCCCAAAGCCTATACATGCCTGTGGCTTTTCTGGTTCATGGTGCAGTGGCCGAGAGGATTCTATCCCAGGAACACAGGCTTGAGACTGTATTTATACTCCTTCACACAGAGAGAGGATGCCTTGGGATCCTCTGGCATACATTCAGTTGTGAGACAGCGAGCATGCTAAAAGGACAGAGGAAGGGTATCCTTGACCCCCCCCATCACAAGAGGGATTCACTGGGACACAGAGAATCTTGCCCCACGGGAGTGAGCTTGTGACATATGGTTCATAGCCACACAACCCACCCGGCCTCCCCTGGCAAGTGGCACATGGATTCTGCTTCCAGCATGTAAGATCCGATATCACAGAGCAGAATCGGCAGATATACTCCTGGGTGGTGGGAGGCACTTAGCTTAAAGACATCTGGCCAATAACAGTGTTCCAATGGAACTGACAGAGTGTGGATGTGAGCCATATATCACTCCTAGAACTACAGTTACCAGTGAGTAACCTTCTCTTATTGCCCACCATCTGTCTTTCACACCTTCTATGCTGTCTACCCTGAATAACTTGTCCTAGACCAGCTCCCTCAACATGTTGTTGTCCGCCCTTTTGAAATCAAGGACCTCAGCTCCCGATTGGCGTTTTTTGTCCCAAGGACCAGTTCAAACCAAATAGAGTTGTGGTTGCTGTTCTGGGTTCTATTAAGTCGGTTTTTGATCCAATCAGTTATTCCATTCCCTGTCCCAAGTTGACTCATCTTAATAACAAGAACCATATGTGGTACTAAGTCAAAAGCTTTGCTAAAACCTAGGTATAGCACATTCACTGCCTGACCCCTGCCTGCCATCTGTGTTATTGCATCAAAAAGATCGATTAAGATGGTCTGACATGATGGGCTACTGGTGAATCCATGCTGATTTCTACCCATTAAATCATTTTCCTCCAAGATCTATCTCCTTCTTAATAGATGTCTCCAAATGTTTTCCCACTACAGATGTACCCTTTGTGTAGTGGAACCACTTTAGCCACCTGACAGTCTACAGGCACTATACCTGTTGCTATTAATTCCCCACAGAGGATCGATAGCAGTTCCGTCAACACAAAAGTGTAAAAACATTTTATAAAAAGTTTCTGATACTTTGGTTGCAAAACCACATAAAGATACACATTAGAACTTGTGTGATGAACTCAATGTAGTGTGGTTTAATGGTCCGGGCACTAAACATAGCTGAGAGATCCCATCTCAAATCCCATCACAGTCTCTTATTCACTGTGTGTCCTTGAGCAAGTCATTTGATCTTCCCCTGTTTCAGTCCTTCCCAGTTGTAAGACTGATACAGAAACAGGACCCCCCCCAATCTGATTATAAAAGAAACCTGGTTAAATAAATTCTACCAGACAAATGGAAGAATACAAGTGTTAAGTGACAGAACAGTCAAACTGTTCTAAAGTAATTTGAGTTTTGGCTGGAGGAAGCACTCAGTGTGTGGGCTGTGAAATCTGCAAAGCTACAGGAGCCCCCTGTAGCTACTGGTTCAGCATGCCAGGTGGAAACAGCTGTTGTCAGGATGTACTGCAATGCTGTAAAACCAACCACCCAACCGATAGAGTTACCTTTCTTGTCCTTCTTTTCTTCTTCCTCCCCTCCAGCACCAAGAAGCGTGAAGATGATGCCAGTCTGCGAATTCACTCCAACGGCGGTTACAACCATTCTTCCTGACCCCTCCATCACGTGGGTTCCTGTGGACCACAGAACAGTCACATTTAGAACAGGCGTGACATTAATGTACTGTACCCTTTACTGTGTCTGTGTGTGGGAGAAATGTCTCTCTCTCTCTCTCCTCCTCAGTCCCCATCACCAATCAGCTTGGTAGCCACAGCCACATCTTGACTCTTGCATATGATGCTAAATCCCTCCTCTGGTCTGCTGGGGTGGCCTGCACTGTCCCTCTGCAGGAGCAGAGTGCCTCAACTCTTTGAGGAACTCAGCCCTGTGTGTTCCAGGGTGGCATAACAGAGTCTGCTCACTAACCCCAAGTCTCCCAGGTGGGCATACAGAGCCCTGCCACAGCACAAGGAGCAGAAACAATTTGGCCCTCTGCCTGAGTGTGGTGCATTGCATTTAACAACCACTAGGAAAAAAACAAAGGAATGCCTGCACTCTATGAGAAAACTCTGTTACAAACTATTCAAGGCACATATAATGCCAGAAGTAGTTTTATGTGTGCAATTAAAGAAAATCAAGCCAAAAGACAGCTGCAGTGACTGGCACCCCAGCGCTTCAAACCTGGGTGTTTTTTCCTCAGAGGGACAGTTGCAACACCACTGGGGCAATGTACTATTTGCTTTTAAAGGAGATGAGATGCAAGGCATCATTACCAAAACTCCTATTTTCTTGCCCCTGTTCTCTTTCCGCACATTTCTGTCTATTCTCACTGGTCTTTGAAACCAGCTCTGTATGAAGCTCCCCCATCCATTTTGTCATTACTGGTACTCCTACCAATGACATCATCATCTGCATTCAGTCAGTGATTCTGATGCTGATGCCATGACTTGCATGTGCTGCTATTTCTAGACGGTGGAGCACATTGAGGAGCTGCTCTATTTTCATCAGTGCACAGTAACAACCCATACAAGCAGCGATATCTGCATTAGGGGCCACTGACTGACTGCAGCCAATAATGTCACTGGTTAGAGCATCTTTAATGGTGCAGCAGAGGGGCTGCAAACAGAGTTTGTTTTAAAGACCCAAGGGACATAGCAAACTAAATAAGAAAGACACTGTGTGTTGACTACAAAAAGCTTTGAGATGCCTGCACAAAAAGTGCTTTATACTGTAAATGCAATTATTAAAATAGTAAGCAAAAACACTGAAACATGATTGGTGAGTTGGAACCATCACCTGTAATGTTATCCTTGCACAGAATCATGTGCAAAGTGAATAGTACTGTGCTGTACTGTATTGTATTGTGTGCATCTATTTTACATGTAACCTAGCACAAAAGAAACCGGCACTGGGCTACAGGCTGCAAATACCGATTACACTTTATTTGGTTAAAATGTAACAAAACACACTTCCAGGTTACCTCTTCATGGCAGTGCATTGCAAAAGTAACATTACGCAGGTGGGGTACCATGCTATTTGACTCCTTTGGTGCATATTTGAGCAGGACTGAATATTTAGGTTTGACAAATTGAAAAAATGAAATACTGTATTGTCAAAATGTAAAAACAGTAAATATATGGTGCAAGTACTGGGACAACAGTCCCCACAAAGGAACAGAGATAAGACATTAATTAGATGTAAGTGTAATGAAGGTACCACCAAACCAGTAAGTGGGGGCCTACACCCTCTTTTAAGGAGAAGGTATGTTTCTTTAAGTATAAAAATTGTGCACTATATCTTTAAATCCCATGCTTTAACTGGAATCCACTTCCTGGTTGTAGGACTCTTGAAAAAGCTTTAAGTAAAACCAGTTGAGTCACTGGCAGCTTTTCACTGGCACTCTCTGTCATTTTTGTAATGTGCTGTCATGAAGAAGTCACATCTTAGCGTATTTTTTTAACATTTTTAACCAAATAAATTGTTACTGGTATCTGCTGCCTGTAGCCCAGTGCCAGTTTCTTCTCCGTTGTGTTACTTGTGTTTATCAGGCACAGGCATTCTGAGTGGAGCCGTGGTGTTGTGCCACTGATCTCTTTTACATGGGCCTCCTACTCATTCAAAAATAATTTTTAAAACTATTTTTGAATTTTTTTAACGTTTTTGTTGTGTGCACAAATTAGCCTTTTTATAACAATAATGCACTCTGGGTCATGTGTCTTTTTGGGATAATGACACTTCTTGGGTAGTTGAAGTCACTCGGCCTGCAGACCCCTGACCTATTCACCTGAGGTGTGACATTATCCCAGTGTGACACACACCACACCATGCATTATTGCTTAAATGGTATGGCATACATAAAGTGAACAAGGGGGCAAGCAAATTTGAACTGGGAATGCTGCAGTGCTTACCTCAGTTTTAAAGCAGCAGTTGTCTTATCCAAAAAGAAATTTATCATGGACTGCTCCATTTACAGGACCTCAGCCAGCACTGATCTGAGTGGAACCATAGCGAGTTTAAAAAATCCTCAAAGAAAAGTGTTTAATTTGAACTGAAAACAACTACTGTGGATCAGAGTTAAATGCAAAGCTTTCTGGTCCCTAGGCCTGTCTTTCTGACATTATACTGATCTTGACTCGTGCCTGCTAAAGGATTTCTCTACCTTGACTTGCATGGCGTTCCAAATCTCTCACGTATGTTGGCATGGAAATATCTCTATTCCTTATCTGCAGATGTAAATCCTTCCAAAGGACTGGCAGCATAACTGAACTGGAGTATACTGATGTACTTTGGTTACAGGAATCACTCAACTGGATGATAACATTACGTAAGCAAGCAGTTCCTTCAACTTGTAACCCAAACCATCAGAGATCATTTTTTTTTACACAGTAGCTATCTTCCCCTTAACCTAAGTGAATGGAATATATGACTTAAGTGAGAAATTCTTTATGGCAGGGAAGTGACCAGGGCTTCTCTCCAAGGCGTTATGTCCTGTGCCCATGCAGAAGTTAAATGTCTGTGTGCCTTGCCATGATATATTATGTAATCACATGATGACAGTCTTTTTTTACTTTTTACCCAGTTTTATTTATACAAATTACAGTAGATCCTAATCTTTGAGTTTTGCTTAATTTTCAAATTTAATGAGTTGCATAGCCCCCTGGTAGGCCATAGATGTTTTCCTTGAATTTCCATGGACCATTGGGATTTATAAGTGGCCTGCTGCTACTGGATCTGGTAGCATGGCTGTGAACATTGCAGGCCTTGTTCCATCCAAGTAAATTCGGGAGAAAGGAGAGAATTGTTACATTTGTACAGGAGAGTAAAAAGGTGACTCTGCTGTCTGTAATCCCAAAGTACCTAGCTCTAGTCCCTACCCATCAGGTGTACTAAACTGAAGTATTCCTTTCCTAGGACAATTCTGGCTGCCCTGTTTAGATGGATCAGAATTTTATTTAAATGGCTCTTAGAACAAGTGGATCTGATGAGCCAGGAGCAAGCTCAGGATATCTACGATTGGGTGACCATGGCCAGAGTGCTACCAGTGCATTTCCTGGCTGGGGTGGGGAACAGTAGAGTGTTTCCCTGCCACAGTGACCCCTGAGTGGGCCAAAGGGCTCACCCTCTGCCACAGAGGGAGGTACAGACATGGCAACATCAGGAAATGTAACTGTGCGAAGCACCAATGGGAGGAGGGAGTGTCGGGGGGAGAAAGTGGTGGGGGAAGGGGATTAAACCATGGCTGATGGTGCTCTCTGGCCCTGTACCACAAAAATGAAGTCATGTCATGGTGCTGGGGTTGGCAGGTCACCAGCAAAGCCTGAAGTGTTGAGTGGCATGGGGATAAAAGCATTGATTAACAACAAAAAACAAGCATTTGTCAATGCTGAATTTTGTCTTGCTGGCATTGGCATTGGTAGTGCAGAATTTAGAGAGGGATGCATAATAGAAATGGCAGTGAAGTATGGAACCGATGTCAACCCCCACCCCACCCTGCAGAGACTGACAGGCATTGAGGTGTGCCTTTGGGTCAGCAGCCATAACGCTCATGTGATTTCACCTCACCCTACCCTGTAGACTCTGACAAGTGTTGCATTGTACCTTGGGGTCATCGGGCCTTACGCTCACCCCATTCCATAAGAAAATACATTGAGATGGGTGAAGTATAGGAGAATGGGGTGAACTTTGGGTCTGAAGAGTCCAAGGCACGCCTTGATGCCTGTCACTGGCTGCAGGGTGGGGGTGGGATTGGAATGGCATTAACATTACAGCCAACAATCGAAAGGCACACCCCTGATGCCTGTCAGTCTCTACAGAGTGGGATGCTATGATTAGAAACCCTAATGCCCCAGGTGTCTGTTGGTACTTGCACTCCAAATTTTCACAGGGCCTTTTTGTGACCCCACTTCATGAAAGCATTTGGGACCTCTGCTCATGAACAGTGACACTGTGATTTTGTTAATCTGTCCCAAACGTTGATTTCCCACAGCGACTGCGCCATTATGCGACAGATGTGCGAAAACATATTTCAGGCAGGATGTGAAAAATGACAGCTGTACCATTCATAAGGAGATGTGAAGAAATGGCAATGTTAAAAATCTGGAGTGAAAATATTACAAATCATCAAAGTTACGAGTGTGTGTGGAAACTGCACAACACACACTCGTAACACAGTCATTTTGTGGAATTCATTCACCAAATTTTCAACATAGGCATTCTGGGACCTCTGCTTATGAACAGTGTCACTATGATTTTCTTAATCTGTCCTAAATGTTGATTTCCCACAGCGACCGCGCCATTGTGCGCCAGATGTGCGAAAACACATTTCAGGCAGGATGTGAAAAATGACAGCTGTACTGTTCATAAGGAGGTATGAAAAAATGGCAATGTTGAAAATCTGGGTAGAAAATATTAAAAATTCTCAAACTTATGAGCGCGTGTGGAAACCGCACAATGCACGCTCGTAACACAGTCATTTTTTTTTATTTTTTCACTAGATGTGTAACATTGGCTTTTTGCGAGCCCATCTCATGAACAGTGACACTGTTGTTTTGTTAATCAGTCCCAAAAGGTGATTCCACGCAGTGACCACAAAATCACCTTTTGGGACCGAATAACAACATGACAGTGACTGAGTTCATGAGGTGGGGTCCCAAGAAACCCATGTTGAAAATTTGGAGCCAAAAGTCACAAAAATGGCTGAGATATCCACCTAAGTTGAACCCCGCCCCCACACTGATACCATTATACAGTTTACCGGCATTTCTTCAGTTTGCTGTCATCTTTGAAGAGTGAAGACGTGCTCCCACTCCACTGAAGATCTTCGCGCCAGGCTCCAGAGGTAAGTATGAGGTGGGGGGGGTGTGAGAGGTGGGGTGTACAGAAGGTGGGTGCAGGTTGAGGGAGGGGGGCACCGGAGACAACCAGGGGCTGTTTTCTCTTTTACAGGTAAAAAAAAAAAACATATATCGCAGGAAGGTTTTTTTTACAGGTTTGTCTTGGTACACTCTGGTGGGCTCCCAGTGTGCCACCTGTGTTTTTTTGGGATGGGGACTGAAGCCAAAGAGAGACTGGGCTCCCCGTCGACAAAGAAAATGTGTCTGTGTTTGGGGGGGGTGCATGATGCCGAGGGGGATTGGACACCCCATTTGGCAGACAAATTAAAATAGGGGGACATTATGCCAACTGGGATTGGGCTCCCCTTTCGGTAAATGAACTGGGGAGGGGGCATGCTAACACAGGGGGATTGGGCATGCCCGACATTGGCTTTTAGGCGGGACTGTGCAAAGTGGATGGCGACAGCCATTGCCATATTTATTGAAATGTTACACCAGGCAAGGCACGCCCTGCAATGACAGGTCGCTCCCTCATTGCAGCAGCGAAACTGTTTCAAGTTGGTGGCAAGCTTTTGTAGTGCTGTCATAAACAGTGTGCTATTTCATTGGTGCCACAGGTAGCCGAGAAAAACGAGTAAAGCCATTGGCCTAACATGACCGCACTCTCCAAAACCTGCTACTCAAAGCTACCACAATATGTTGTTTGCGCTTGCGTGCAAGACAACATAAAACAGGAGTTAAACATTGTGAGGGCAGGTTTAATATCAAAAAAGTATCCAATGCATTTTAGTTTACTAAACCTAAGACTTTGCCCTAAGGTTTGTTCATTTGCAAATCATGCTAGTTCACTGCCCAGGTACTTTGTCAAGTGGACTTTCCGGAGTACAGAGACATTCAGAGGAAGAGAGAGAGAGAGTGAGGGAAAGAGCGAGAGAGGGACACTGAGGGCAGAATTTGAATCTGCTATGAAAACTGCAGAGCCTTTTGCTCATTTTTTTTTTTTTACTTTTTATTTGATTTCTACATAAACATATATATACAAAACTGCTTGGTTCAGAGTTGTAGAAACAGTAATAAAGAAATATTACAATTAGTGAACTGATACAATCCTCATCCCACTTTACCCTTTGAGGGAAATAGGGAAACTATACAGATAAATGATCTGCATGGTAAAAATATTAGTCCAGTATTACTGCTGCAGGTACTGCAAGCTACTGCAGCAAGATCATAGACTGAGACATATAAACTAAAACAAAGCTAGTAGCCCTGAGTGACAAACACTCATAATAGTTACATCTGTGACATATTTGTACGTGTCCACAACAATGAAGTGAGTCCAATAATCCTGATCTAACTGCAGACCCCTCTGACCCCACAACAAACCAAATATAGCGGTAGAACAGTATATCATCTCTCCCTCCACATTTAAATCTAAACCACTAACCTGCTTATTGAAGGTATGTCTGTACAAATGCAACTATTGTGTTCTTAGAGATGTCTTTACCTGTATAGTGTTATGTTTTTGCCTGTATAATGTGTTTTTTTTTAAAGTTGGAATAATGTATTATAAAGTCACATATCTCCGGGATGAATGTACTTGCTACATAATAATTTCTTCTCTTTTAATGTAATATGTAACGTCCCACAGGGCAACTTTGTCAGATAGGGCACTGTTAAAAAATAAAGATTTTTGCCTATCTATTTATTTATCTGTCTATTTATCTATCTACCTAAATGCAAATACATAACAGGGAGGAAAACATCCCTCTGAATCCAGCAAGTTTCATATAGTAAACACTAGATTGTAAAACAGCAGTGATCCACAAACAGAATCTATGAAAAATTGTTGAGATGATAGAGTGCTGTAAACTGCTGAGCATTATATAAAACATACCTAACAGTTATTGAGTAAAGAGTAACTTTGGCTGAATATCACCTCCTCCTATCTAGTGGCTATGTATAAAAAAGAACTGAGGTCCTTCTTTGATCTCAGAAAGCATTTTGCCAGTTTAACTCATTATTACCTGGGCAGCCATTTTGTGTCAGGTAAATAATGGATAGTTCAGACTTCATACGAAGCTATTGGAAGTAATGAGTAATGGCAGCTGTTTGGAGGTCTCTGCAAAACAAGTTGTGGGGGATCTCTGCCTGTTTCTACTGAGTAGGTGTCCACATCACAAAACCCACCATCACAATTAGCACCCTTGCTGGTAGTCTAATATGAGAGACCAAGGGCTTAGTAGGCATGGCGTCTAAACTACCCTCTTACCCAAGTGGTGATCTCTCCAAGACGGGGCTGAGGCACACTGGCAGAGCAGTGTGTGTGTGTGTGTGTCAGGAAGCCTACACTGTAACTGCCCATGCTCTACCTGCCACGCGAATACATGAAAGACTTTAGTCTCTAGTGCTGTCATCTGTTACCTTTCACAAGCACTTAAATTTGCTACAAAAGGAAGAATAAATAAGCTACCAGCTAGCTACTGCGTCCCTTGCAAACAGCTAAACCAGCAAAAATGGTTGCTCTGCCCCATGGATATCTATCAGCAGTGCACCTGCACTTTGATAAAGAACTATAAATTAAGGGAGACCTCCCTTCCTTAACAACTGAGCCACTCATATTCTGCAAAGAGTGTCTCACACTGCTGCCTTGGAAATGGGACAGTGGAATTTTTTTTTAATTTTTTAGCATTTTAAAATAAACTTTTGCCACTGCTCTGCCTGTAATACTGTGTATTGTGGGGTCCCCCGATGTAACTCTTATGGATGTATGATTGGTCACACCTGCATTCTTAAAGTGCTGGCAGTACCCACCTCAGAATGCGCATAGACACGTAAAAATGTAACAGCACAAAAAGGCTCACTGGCTCACCCTGTATGCCTATAGAGATGCAGGACTTATTGGCAGAAAAGGATTGCTTTGCCCATCCAGTCTGTCCAGACGGCCTCTGCCTAGTCTGTCTCTGCAGACTCTAACTGGTCTCCAGCGTCCCCGCCTTCTCCCTTCTCGCTTCCTAATATTCCTCTATGTTCATCCCACACATGCTTGAGACCCGTACTGTTTTCGTCTCCACCACTTCTGCTTGCAGTCTAGTCCAGGCATCCACCACTCTTTCAATAAAGTAGTACATCCTCGTACAGTATCTTTCCTAAACTGCCCTCCCAGCTTCATCACATGCCCTCTCATTTTAATGCTCTTTCTCCTTTGAAAGAGATTCCCCTCCTGCACCCTGTTCACCCAGTGAGGTACTTGTAAGTCTCTATCATGTCCCCTCTTGCTCTCCTGTCTTCCAGAGTGTACACAGTGAGATCCCTCAGTTTCTCCTTGAAGGCTTTTGATGCAATCACTGCAAATTTTAGTTGCCTTCCTCTGGACTGCTTCCTCCTTGCCTATATCCTTTCTGAGGTGTTGCCTTCAGAACTGGACACAATACTCCATGGTGGGTCTCACCACTGAGCGACATAGTGGTAACACCACCTCCCTCCACCTGCTGGAGATACCTCTCCCTAGGCACCAAGCATCCCACAGGCCCTACCCTCTGTTCTGTCACACTGCCCTGTCTCTTTGGGGTCATCAGATATAATTCCCTTTCCTGCTAAGGAATAGCCTGTGGAGCATCCACAGTCTTGAATACTCAGTAATGACACCACCATGCAGTGCTGATCTGCCAGCATCCTACTACCTTGTGTAATCGTTGTAAACCACTGTATGCCTGAAACATTTTATGCTCTTGTTTAGACCATGTGTAACTGCAATTACCACTGTTAATCTGTACTCTTCGAATCTTACATATCATCTTCTCTTTATTTCTGTGCCATCTGTATGGCATGGGTCGTGCCTGAAAGCGATCCCTGGGATCAGTGCACCTACTTGGTAAATACATAAATAAATAAATAAAAAATAAATAATATGACTGGCTATATAATTATAAACCTATTTCTGTTTAGTAGGTTCCACTAGTGGAACCAAGAGGTTGTGGCTGTTTTCAGCTGCTTGCTGACACTATGTACTCAGACAAAGTGCAGTATGCCCAATGGAGTGACAGCGGACACTCCAGCATGTCTGTTGCCACCACTCCACCAGCAGCAACAGCCTTGATAATGCATAATGTAGTAGGATGCTGGCAGATCAGCACTGCATGGTGGCGTCCTCACTGAGCATTCAAGACTGTGGATGCTCCACAGGCTGTTCTTCGGTGATGAGCCACATTGTTTAATGTTTACTATGAGGCTCTGCATTTGGTGAGTTTCATATATAAAACTCTGGATTACTGATATAGCCATTACTTACATGAGTTTGGCAACTTCACTGAAGTGAGGCCGGCCAGGTGGCACTGAGGTTTGAGGTGGCTGACGCCACCTCGCCTGCCCGGTGACCCAGAGTTAGTGAGCTCAGGTGCAGGGGGTCGGCAGGGATGGGGAGAGATTGAGTGCCTGCTGGGCTGCTTTCCTCCCCCAGAGGGAGGGTGGGGGATAGCTTGGCACGCTAGCAGCTAACAGTGCAGATCGGGGTGCTGCAGCGTGTCAGCTGCATGTCATACTGTGTGGATGATGCTGGCAGTGCTGTCTTGCACCAGAGCATCATGGGTGCACCACACAGGGGTGAGGGGCACTCAGAACATGGAAAAACCCGGCCCCAAGGTGGGAGGCGATGGCACCTGACCCCCATGCCTACTGCTGGATCCACCCTGCCTGGCCTTCCAGGTCCTCCACCCAGGGGCTCACTCCCACAGCCAGAGTCTACAAAGTAAAGAGCACCCAATGAGGAGGGGCAGCCCTACCCCAGACGGGTTAAGCTGAGGGTGCTGGCTGAGGGAGGGTGGGGACAGAGGAGGCACAGGTTCAGGGGGATTTCATGCAGGCAGGAACAGGAAGGATGCCTGAGAGATGACTCCTTGGGCCGTGACCGGAGGGAAATAGAATAAAAAAAAAACTTCACTAAAGTGTAGCTTAAGAGGAAATGTAATAGAGTACTGTGTTAATCTCTCTTTATAAAATGGAGAGAGAAAATCCTGTATTTTGATTCTTTCAAGCAGGTCACCTGACCATGGATTAATTCACAGTAACCCACAGTTGCCTTGCTGGACTATGAAATCCTGATTGACAGCAATGTAAAGTAACCTACTCAAATCACTCCACCACAGAAACATGTTAACAGAGATATGGTGAATTTTGCCCACAACGTGTGGAAATTTCACCCTCGAATGGCTGAATTTCACCCATGAATGGCAGAATTTCACCCTCAAACAGTGGAATTTTGCCACATCTCTAAGGACATCCCCATTAGGACAAATCCACCTAGTGGAGAACTACAACTACAGCATCCTTAGCAGGAAAAATCATTAGGCGGAAGAACTATTTTATTACAAATGCATGTTAACAGTGATTTATTTTAAGATTTATTTGGGTAAACCTCTACAATGGAGCTGCCCATTTTGTAAGTGGAATAACCCATTCCAGGGCATGGGTTTACTGAGCATTAATCAACACCTTGGTGGTTGAAGTCACTTGGCCTGTGGCCTCATGCCTCACCCAGGCATGGATTAATGCTCAGTAAACCCATACCCTGTCATGGGTTAATCCATTCATAACTTACTAATACTGTTTAAATATTTTAAATCACTAAGAGCACTTTTCCTTGAAAAAGCTGTCAGATGAACCAATAAAAAGTTGGGTGCTTTATAAGTGTCACAGCATGAAATAAAATGAAATATTGACAGACTACTGAATACTGAGGTTCACTGGTGGATTTATTCATCATTTTGCATTGAGATAAAACTGACCGTTTTGAGAACATCTCAGTGAATGTTCTAAAAATATTTGGTGACACTGCCCTGGGATCTCTTGCTTTTCTAATTAAAGCTCGGTTTCCATATCCCGAATCACTTTTTAAGCACTTACAGGTCCTCCCTCAGTGAAGGACAGGAGATCACTCATAGTCAAAAGAGTGCCATCCAGAGACTCATTAAGACAGGAATGAAATGGTACTTTCGGATGGAGGTGTTTCATATTTTTCCTAAGGGAGGCAGTCAGTTCTCCTAGTTAGAGAGCAGAACAGTGAACCTGGAAACCTGGATATGAATCCCCTAAACCACCACTTTTTGTGTAACCAGTCTCCATGTTTTTTGAAGCTCCGTGTGTTAAAAATAGCAGCAACATTCTCCCTCCTTCTTCATCTTCTGGACTGTAAAGCACTTTGGGAAACAGTGTATATATGAATGATTCTGTAGAAAACCAAATTCCTTTCCTTACTTTTCCAAACTCCGACCAGTAATTTGAGAAATGTTCAAAGAAGATTTACCCCTGTCAAGTGATAATCCTCTTTTAGTCACACTGTCGGGGAGGGGAAGGGGTATGTAAACGTGACATAATAATTTTATTTTTAAATTGCTTTACTTCATTGCTCTGTTATTGAACAAAAGAAAAAGGATTGTGCTATTTCTAGATTAGTAATGCAATCTCAGGAGCTGATTCATCACATAATCTCATAAAAACGTGACAGATTAATTCACAGAATAAGGAGATCAAGCAATTTGAAAATTACATTTTGTTATACATTTCCTTGATGATGGCCCCCCCCCACACACATTTCTTCAAACCAGATGGCTGAGAAAGGTGTGTGTGTGTGTGTGTGTGTGTGTGACCATTACTAATTTAGGAAGGTGTAGAATGGTATGAAGTTGACTTAGTTACAAATGTGCCAGTGAGTCTCAAGATGGTCATCTAATGTTTGCCACTGCTTCCACTAGCTCCTGGCATAGGCTTCAGACTTTCTGAGTAAATTCACAATACTGGAACCCAGTCAGGATCTGCTAAAGCTGCAGGCTCTATGTTGATTAATAAAACATACGTCTTTGTGTAACTGTCATACACAGAACAAAATGTACATAATGCGCTTTGTACACCTTCATTCTTTTATTTGTGTATAATCAATTGGAAATGTTCTGTTTAATATTTTCAGACTGCTGCTATTTGTACACGGTTCCTTAAACAGGATGATCCTGTGAAATGGAGAACAGCTCAGGGATCGTCTCAAACCATATCAGGACAGCCACAGGGATGGGACATCAGAAGCAGTGGGTTTATTTCGGGGGGGCTGGATGATGTTTCTGCTACCCAGCTTCTATAAATACAATTATATAAATGAATATGATGCTTAACTGGGAACAGTACTCATAAATTCTAAGGGGTGGAAAAAACAAACACTATAAATCCAGGGTCATTCTCGCCCCTTTTGCAACAGGAGTACCTGAGGTAAATACAAAATGAATCTAGATTTTTGTGATATCTATTTATCAGTTAAGATGTTTACCTTGGGGGGGAGCAGACATACTCAGATTAAATTGAAAAGTCATGTTTTTAAGTGGGTCCTAGGAGACAGCAGGTTGCATGAAATCACTCACTCCTGTAGTGCATCTGTGAGTCAAAATGTTCTATGCTCAACCTCATTCAAACTGGACACCGCAAAGTGAATGACAAGTGACAGAGTCTCTGACATTTGTTTATGTATCTGAGAACCGGTAACAGAAACAAGCACACCAAGTCACGGCTCATTTCCCAGCGTGATCCCAGGGTAGAGGCATGACATCACAGTGAAACTTTGGAAAAACATAGTATTTAGACACATTTCATCTTAATATGCCATATATGTTTGTACATTTTCATATGTATCTCTCCCTTTTCATAATCACTACATATTAAACATGAAAACAGGATCACTGTCTTCTAGACAACATGTATTGTGGCTGCTTGTCTACACCTAACATCATAATCCTCTGTCTATGACATCATAATCATTTCCAAAGCAATAGACTGGGGAGGGGAAGGCATAGAGGGGTGCAGAACAAGTCAAAAGAGATAGCATGTTGCTTGAAATATACACACAAAAAAGTCCCTGACATCACAGAGAAACACTGGAAAACAATTTTTAAGACACATATTATCTTATTCAGTATTATGTATATTTTTTTACAAATGTCTATATTTAGCTTGCCCTTTTTCATAACAACTTTACATATTAACATGAAAAGAATGATCACTATCCTCTAGACGGTATCTACTGGGACTGCTTGTGTATGCTTAACTTCATAATCCTGTTTGTGACATCATAATTGTTTCCACAGCAAGAGAGTGTGATGTCACAAACAGAGGACTGTGATTCAAGGTGTAGCCTAGCAGCCAAAGCAGATGAAGTTTATAAGGCACAGGGGTTATGCTTTCATATTAATTTGCATAATTATAAAGAGAAGGGGGAAACTTCATACAGAAAATATATCAAATATAAGCTGAAATCCTTACCCGGTTACCAAAAGAATTAAAAAGACAAAAGAGTCTGAAAATTGTGTTTTTTCCTCAAGTTTCATGGTGAAATGAGGGGCTATTTAAAGACCAAAAGCATTTTATAACAAGCATCTGTGTCAATGCTGGATGTTCACAACTGATATAGAATCCCTGGGGTACTAGATGCATTGTGGTGCACTTTATGGGCTATGTATTACCAGAGTTAGGAGCCTGCATTTATAAATTTCAATGCAGGCTCATAACTTTGTTGCTGTTTAATATTTTTGCCACAAATTTGCCAACATAGACTTCTTATGACCCCACCTCATGAACAACTGCAGAGAACATTTTCAGCTCCTGCCTGAAAGGTTATTTCGCACAGGAACTGCAAAATCACCTTTTAGGAGACAAAAACACATTTTGGATAGGATTTGAAAAATGGCAGCTGTCACACTCATGAGGTGTTATAAAGAAATGGCTATGCTGAAAATGTGGGGTAAACATATTGAAAATACCAAAGTTACGAGCCTATGTTCACAAAATTTGACGTAGGCTCGTAACTTTAATATTTTTACACCAAATTTTCAACATAGCCTTTCTATGACCCTGCCTCAAGAACAAGGGCAGAAAAGAGTTTCAACTCCTGCCCAAAAGGTGATTTCATGCAGTGACCACAAAATCACCTTTTGTGACAGATTTGCTTAATTGCATTGCAATTGTTCATGAGGTGGGGTCCCAAACATGGTATGTTGAAAAGTGGGGGCAAAAATACAAAACAATGGCTTAGTTATGCCACTAAGTTCGAAACCCCATTGAAATACATTGAACCACATTACTGATTTCCTCAGTTCATAGTCCAGCTTTGAAGAGTGAAGACATGTCCGCAGTCCACAGAGGATTATGGCATTGGACCCCTGGTAGGTAAGTAAGGGCTTGAGAGGGTGTGGGGTGGTGGGTGATGAGTAGGAGGGTCAGGTGGGGGGAACTAATGGTACAACAGACATTGATTGATGGTTTTCATTTTTACAGGGTTAAAAAAAAAAAAGAGTGAGGGAACTTTTTTAATTTCACATAGCGACAGGGACACTGGGGTACTGGGAACCCCCAGTGTCAGTGTTATGTTTGGGGTGGGGTGGTCAGTGCTGAGAGGGAAGGTCAGGTTGTGAAACAGTTAGAGGGGTGGCAGCAGCAGACATCCATGGATAGTTAATGAAATGAGGGCTTAAAGTGATAGAAATTGGGGTAATTTTAACTCAAGCCTTGATACCGGACATGTGTGAATGCATGTGCATATTCCTGGCATATGTATTTGCATCCGCATTTGCATGGCTTGAGTTTAATACCACGGTTTCTATCACTTTAAGCCCTCATTTTATGTTGGCTTGCATTTTCCCTTAGTTCAGCTTTCTTTATACTTTAAAAAAATCTGTTTAGCTGAACTCAGGTGTGTGAGCTGTGAAAGAGCAATCTGGCGCTTCAGCACCATTTAAAGATGTGACCATGCATTGGGAGTGGCGCAGGAGACCCATGCAGACTGCGGGGGTTTCACTTATGAGGTGGTGACACTGGGGGACTGGGCATCCCCAGTGTCAATGTTATGTTTGTGGGGAGATGTGGGGTGGTGGGTGCTGAGAGGAAGGGAGGGTTAGGTGGGGGGCATTTGCAGGGGCACCAGCAACAGACATCGATGGATGGTTTGCTATGTTACAGCTGGCTTCTGCAGCAGCATGGGGCTCTTCCTGGATGTTTGAAATTCTTCAGCAGGCTGATCATGACAGGTCAGCTCTGCTTGCTGGGTGGCATAGATCAAAGGAAAGAGATGACCCATAATTGGGTCAGCTTTTTCTTTTCAAGTACAGGACGTATCCAACCAGCAAGCCAAAATTGTGCCATGATCAGCCTTGTTGATGATTAATGTGGCACTGATGCACCCCTTGGATACTGCTCTGCATTGGATGGACAGTGTCACACCTCTCAAAACCCAGGTCTCATAACAAAATTTTCACTGCGCACACAGCGAACATAAAAATTAGTTTTTGCATTTATATACATTACATAGTTATCTAATGCCAGTTGAAAACTACTCAAAGAAACTTACTGGGGATGGTTATAAAATCTTTGGCATCTTAGGAGGAACTTTGAGAAAGCGTAATTTTTAGAAATAATCCTATACTGATTCCAAATATTTTCTACATTTATTCCCCTTTTCTCCATGATGATGGAAATTAACAAGAAAACGAGATCAGTGTCCCTCTAGATATCATCTGCTCTGGCTACCTATCTATGCCTGAAATCACAGTCCGTCTGCTTGTGACGTAACTGTCATCTCCACAGCAGCAGCCTGTGATGTTCCAAGCAGTGCATTATGATTTCAGATGTTAGACAAGCCAACAACACAGATGAAACCTAGAGGGCTGTGATGTTGGTTTCAAGTTAACATTAAAGAAAAAGGGTACACTAGGTGCAGAAAGTATTTATTTATTAGGTTGTTTCATCTGGGAGAAACATACTGAGATACATATTAAATCTTGTTTACAGTTGTGACCTGGGGAGAGGACTGGGATACGTTGAATACAGCATTGTATAACATACTGTAGAGCCAATAAGATACCGAAATAGCAACAGTTGATACAATATAGCACAAATATGGTAAATAGTAGCAAGTAAAATAATCTAAAGAGCTGTAGAGAACAGTATGCTCCAGCAGCAGTACAAAATATGCTTTTGTACAGACCTAAATGGTGCTCTCCTACAGGAAGATGCTGAAGTGTAAGAAATAAAAGTTGAAATGTGCATAAACATTACGTTTTTTGGTTTTCAAATTGTCCCCCGTAATGTCAACAGCTCTTTAAGTAGAAGTTTATTTCAAGATGTCAGGCCAGCATACAGTTCATCCCCAGATCTTCCAAGGTTTCCATGGAACTCAGCACATCATGAGAAAAGAGCTGAGAAACCATGGTATGTTAATGCCTCTCTCCATAGCTTCCATGGAAAGTACAATTGAATAAAGGACTTGTAAACCATGGAGGTATTTGCAAATCTCTCCAATGGTTGCTGTGGAATGTGCCACATAAAGAGCTAAGAAATCATGGAGTATTCATGTATCTCTCCATGGTTTCTATGGAATGTACCATGGAAAAAGAGCTGTAAAACCATGGAGCATTTAGACATTTCTCCATGGTTTGCGTTGACCACGGCATGCTGTGGAAAAAGAGCTAGAAAGTCATGGAATAGTCACACATACAGAATTTCCATGGTTTCTATGAATCTTGATGCACCATAGGAAAAAAGCCAAGAAATTATGGTGTATTCACATATTTATTCATCTGTAATATTTTAACAGGAACTGCACACTGAGCCGTAATCGCCAATTTCTGATGTGTCCTGGGTGGAACTGACAGGGGCCAGTTTCATTCACGGGGGCCGGGGATGCTGGCCGTGACACTGGAGAAACTCTACTACTCTTCTTCCATTAGATAACTGTGATGGTCTAGAGGTGCTCTGTGAAGTACTCTACTCTAAAGGTGGTGAAAAGAGATGAGTGAGGCACTAAGGTCTGAATTATGTGGATAGGATAACCGTTACCCAGACAAGGAGAGGCAGGAGTCAACCTAGTGCTTCAATGCCCGAAGGGCGTTTATTTTGTACCAAGGGTAGAGAGACACAGTCACAAGAGGCAGGAGGGGTTGCCTCAGAACAATAGGGTAATAAACAGAGAAATACTTTATCTATGACTACTAAGATTATTACCACAAGAATAAACTATAGGCCTACTGCCACTCTTATTCTGAAATTATTCTACACTTCAACACTCTTAGATGAGGATCAGGTGACATAAGCCACTCAGAACTGTACTAGGGTAATTATCACCAAACATTTCCATCAAAGTCTAGATATTATAAGAGTCCAGGGATCTGGCATCTTCGAGTACACCATCGTTCTTCATTGGTAGCTACAAAGGAAATAAAACAGAACTGTAGAACCCTAATCACAATTCCCAGCAAAGATCTAGTTAAGGCCACTGGGGTGGTGAGAGGTTTGGTAAACAGACCATATGTTTCTTCGGCAAAAGTCCACTCTCTCCAAGGCTGCCAGAATGAAGAACCAGAGAAACTGGTTCCTGAGATAACCCACTGAAAACAAAGGGTTCCTCAGCCAAAACCCACTTCCAGGGTTGCCAAGGATGAAGATAGATCAAGACCTGCGTGGCACCGAATCCAATGGAGGACTACCACGACCTGACTGATGCTACGGCACTCCAAGGGCCAGCTAAACTCGGAAAGAACTCTGACAGGACCAGGAACCAGAAGAATCTGAAGAGATGATGGTTGATTCTGCAATCCTAGGATCAGGAACTAACACAAAACAAAGAAACGGCAGATGCGTCCCGTAATGGGCTTCGACGGACTCGACGCTCGGCGAACGACCAGGAAGGGCACAGACCAGGTTCTCCAGGATAAGAACACTCTTCTGTAGAGGGTGACCAACTTCGGGACATCTGGAACAGGAACCATACGGAACGACACTGGCACAGCGGTCGTGATGCATTTTGGCAGATGTACCTTCAAGCTGTGAAAAACAAGAAACGGCGGGTATGACTTGTATGACTGGTGAAGGACTCGACTTCGGCGGACGACACAGATGGACGTGATGAGCTGATGGATGATCCCACAGGAGGGAAGAATGCTGAGAAGACGTCTTCTTCCGAGTAGAGACTGATTCTGAGTACATAGTATTACAGACCACACTATGGGACTGCAGTGCAGTAGAAGATTGAAACTGTCTTCATACAGTAGTAACCATATAACTGAAAGATGCCCAGAGAACTGTGGAATGATACAATAATTTGCCGGGGAAAGGGCAAATTATAAATTTAGCGGTAATTATTACTGATGGGGCTAATGTCCAGGTGTTTAGAGCAATAGTTCAGATGCTTAGAGCAATAGTTCAGATACTTAGGGCAATAGTTCAGGTACTTAGGGCAATAGCCATTGCCTAAGCAGTACAGTTGTTACAGTAGCTTCACAGTATAAGCGAATTGAGCACTCTTAGACAAATCCCTCTTCCTAAATGTAGGTCTTCCTGAATAGGATCTGGCTATCCCTGGACGTTTTGGCTAAGGAATCCTTTAGTACCACTAGGCTGGCTTGCCCTATTACACTAGGCCGGGGCCTCCCTTTATACTACTAGGCTGGCTTGCCCTATTACACTAGGCCGGGGCCTCCCTTTAGTACTACTAGACTGGCTTGCCCTATTACACTAGGCTGGGGCCTCCCTTTAGTACCCTGCTTTACCTCGGGCCTAATGCCCTACTTTTATCTAGGGCCTAACGCCCTACCAAGACTTGGGCCTGGTGCCCCTCTTCATATTGGGCCTGGTGCCCCACTTTATATTGGGCCTGGTGCCCCACCTTATATTGGGCCTGGTGCCCCTCTTTTGATTGGGCCTGGTGCCCCACTTTAGATTGGGCCTGGTGCCCCACTTTAGATTGGGCCTGGTGCCGAACTTTAGATTGGGCCTGGTGCCCCACTTTATATTGGGCCTGTATTGCCCCTTTAAGACTGGAAATGGCCTAGAGTGGCAGGGCCCCTTTAAATCTGCAGCTCCCTGAGAGCTACTGTCACTCAGTAGCCAAAACACCACCCCAAGTCCCGCCCACTAAATGAATATTTAACAGGCCGCTATGCAGGCCTTGATGGTTGGCCCCTCCTTTGGGCGTCACATTGCCCCGCCTCCCCTCCGCATACTTAATTTCGGGTCCTGATGGCCCGCTTCCCCTAGCGGTGCTCGGCCGCTCTTCTCAGCACCTTCTGTGCGCTTCTAAAAAAAAAAAAAAAAATTTCTCTCTTTACAGGTGGCCAGTACGCTTCAAGTGCTGCCGCCGACTCACCAAGGCGGGAGGGATGCTGGCAGTGGGATGAATGTGCAGGCAGATAAGGGGATAACAGGGGGGCCTAAGATGGCTGACAGAACAAGCGGCGTGATGCGGCTGGCAGGGCTGCCGACGGGGGACCGAAAATTAAACTTTAAAAACTCAAGGGGGTGTCAAAACAAGAAATCAACGGGGCCACACAGCCCAAACCGCAGCAGACAGCCGATCACTTTCTTCTGGTGCCTGATGGCACCGCGGACCAAAACGGAGCTATGGAGGGATCTTCACTGGCTGGAGCCAGAGCAGGCACACAGACTGGCCCTCGGGGAACAGCTTCAACCACCAGGTAAGCTCTACTGGTTCCCCTTAACCATCTGCATCCTCTCTGCTCCACAGCCAGCAGGAACTACCCAGAATAACTGTCAAACCTTTGAAAACAAACCCTCAGGTTCTGGAGCGTTTGGACTGGAATGCTATGCATGAGCAGCTCAGCACAGCATTCCATCTAAGCCATTGTGACATGTACTGCTATTAAATCTGCTTTTTGACCACACTATAAAGTGCACAGGGCACTTTTCTGTATTATTTTACAGTTTCCCTTTATAAGGAGGTGAATCTTTACTTTTAGGGGCCCTTTATCATTGTACCCTGCTGCCTACACCTACAGCAGGCACCCTGAGCACCTGTAAACCCCTAGTTTATTTACTGATTCAAGTTTTTCTGGGATGCCCCAACTTTGGGGCATTACAGATTCGGGCCCGTCTAAAAATATGTGTCCCCATGTATTCCCTTAACACTTAATAAAATCTATTGTCTTAACCTCTAAAATCTTACTTAACACTCTATGAAGTCTTACGTTAATAAAACACTCTTAAATTCTCTAAAATATTCTTAAAACATCTACTATACTGTAAATTTTTGAAGTTTTACCCTAAAGTGACTGTGTCATGGAAATTACTTAGATTAGATCTACCTGTTGTACCAGGGTACGAGTTGAGAAGCTTCTGTGATATACCTTCTAGGAGGGATACCTGCGTTCGATCTTTGGGATCTGCGGGGTTGGAAATCAACAGGTTCTTGAACAATATGTTCTCTTTCCAAGAAATCCGGCATTTCCGGAGCTATCACTGGTACACAATTTGAATGGTCATGGGAATGCATATACGAAGTACAGGTCCAAGGTTCTGTACACCAATTGGCTGGTGATTCTAGTTCCCACATTTTGTCTTTTGTGGACTCCTGCCTCTCTTTTGGCGTGGACTGTCCTGATCTTTAATGAGCACAGCGTCTCTGAAAAGTAAGCTTTTAGGAGATTCAGTGAACAATCTTGGTACCATGTCCTAATTCCTGTTGGATCTTGTATACGGTAGTTAGGATAAGGTATCTCAATAATATAATAAGGTTCTGGTTCCCACTTTGAAGACAGTTTGCTGCATTTTTGGGTCTTCTTCAACATTATTCTTTCTCCAACAAGTAAAGGTATAGCCTTGGCCTTGATATCATAATTTGCTTTCTGCTTTTGCCGTACTTGCTCCATGTGTCTACCAACAATTTTTCCAGCTTCCTGCAAACGTTGATTATGTTCTTGGACCCAATTTGTAACTGGCTTCTTTACTTTAGTTTCTTCTTGTGGTACTTCCAGCACTAAGTCCATCGGAAGTCTTCCGTATCATCCAAACATTAAATAATGAGGTGTATAACCCGTGGAGCAATGAATAGTATTATTATAAAGATATGTGAGCTCGGAAAGTAGAGCTGGCCAGAAGGGATGTTTATATTCTGGTAGGGCTCGCAACATTTCCAGAAGAATCTGATTTGTTCTTTCGCAATGTCCATTACCTTGGGGGTGGTAAGCAGTGGTTTTTAACTTATAGCTTCCATACAGGGCTCAAAGTTCATGAAATAGTTGGGATTCGAAAGACGTTCCTTGATCTATGAGGATTTTTGTAGGATATCCGTAAGGTCGTACAAAACGTCTCATGAAGGTTTCAGCAGTAGTTAGAGCAGATAGTTCTTTTACTGCACTTGCAACCACGAACTTGGAAAAGTGATCAACCATAGAGAGGATATAGATGTGTCCATTTGTGCTAGGGTCTAACTTCAAATGATCAAGAGCAACTAGTTCCAATGGTGCGTTACTAACTATTGGATGGAGAGGAGCACTCTGATTCACCTTCTCCTTGCGCTTTAAGTTACATGCTGGACATTCCTCACACCATTTTATTATATCGTTTTGCATTCTTATCCACTAAAATCTCCTTCTGATAACAGCTTCAGTTTTTTTTGTGACCAAAATGTCCTGAATTATCATGGTACGCCTCTAACACTACGGAAGCACTGGTCTTTGGAACTATGATCTGAGTCACTTCTGTGTGTGTGGTAGGATCTCTACTTTTCTTAACCAAACGACAATCTTCTATGGTCAGACGAGTTCTGTGTCTCCAAAGTTTCATCGCTTCTGTGTTCAGCTTCTTTCTTTCTTTTTGGGTCATGCATTTCTGTTGAGCAACTAGAGCTTTTACTTGGCAAACTATAGGGTCTTGGCTCTGTAATTTCACCCATAGATTCTTTTGGTTTGCAATCATGTCATCCACTTCTGGTTGACTTTCCACTTTAAACTCTGGAGCAATTTGACAACATGCTTGTGCAATCTCAGTTGGTACCTGCAGAAAAGGTGGCATTTCTATGTTTTCCATCAGGGTATCATCTATTTCTGATTCTCCTTGTCCAGGCATCCAGGACAAGGCGTCAGTGTCCGCATTAGCTTTACCAGAGCAATATTTTAAGGAGAATTGGTAATTCACAAGTCGAGAGGCCCACCTTTGCTCGAGGGCTTCCAGCTTTGCAGTATTTAAGTGTGCTAAAGGACTATTATCCATGAAAACCATGAAAGGGGTGGCAGCTAAATATTGCTAGAATTTCTCGGTGATAGCCCAGACTAGCGCTAAAAATTCAAGCTTGAAAGAGCTATAGCAGGCGTCGTTCCGCTCGGAGCCTCTTAATCCTCTGCTTGCGTAGGCTATTACTCTTTCCACACTATTCTGTTCTTGTGCCAGTACTGCGCCCAACCCTTTGTTGCTGGCATCGGTATACAACAGAAAAGGTTTTGCATAATCTGGATACACCAATATAGGAGCCTCAGTTAGTATCTTTTTTAATTGATTGAATGCCTCTTGTTGTTCAGTACGCCATGTAACCAGGCGATTCTTTAGGACTCGACCTTCTGCTGATCCTCTTAAAAGTTTGTTGTAAAGGCACAGCAATTTTGGAGAAGTTCTTGATAAATCTCTGATAATATCCCACAAATCCCAAGAATTTTCAGACCTCTCTAATGGTAGTAGGAACAGGCCATTTCTTTACTGCTTCGATCTTCTCTGGGTCTGGCGTCACTCCATCTGCAGAGACTATATGTCCCAGATAACTCACTTTAGTCTGTAACAGATGACACTTAGAGGGTTTTATTTTAAGACCATATTGGATCAATTTTTGGAAGACTTCGTCCAGGTGACGCAAATGATCTTCATGAGTCTTTGAATATACAATGATATCATCTAAATATAACAACAGGGTATCGAAATTCCAGCTCCCAAGACAATGTTCAACCAGTCTTTGAAAAGTTCCCCCGGTGCATTACACAAGCCAAAAGGCATCCTGATGAATTCAAAGAGATCCATGGGGGTAATAAAGGCTGTTTTCTCTTGATCCCTTGGCACCATAGGAACTTGCCAGTATCTGCTGGTTAAATCCAGAGTGGAGAATACGGCTGCTGATTGGAGAGCCATGAGAGAATCTTCTATCCGAGGCAAAGGATACGCATCCTTATGGGTAATGGCATTTAATTTGCGGTAATCCACACAGAATCGGATCTTACCATCCTTCTTCTTTACCAGGACAATTGGCGCTGCCCAGGGGCTGTGACTTTCCTTGATCACATCAGCCTCTTTCATTTATTTAATCATTTCTTTTACTTGCTGGTACATGGCTGGTGGGATAGGCCTAAATCGTTCTCTGATAGGCGGATGTCCATGGGTACTGATGTGATGTTGTACCCCACGAGCTAACCCAAAATCTAAGGGGTGTTAGCTAAAAGCTTCCTTCCAGTGTAAAACCACTTTCAAAACATTAGCACCTTGCTTAACGGTGGTCTTCGGATTGCCTACTTTTATCTCTTTAGTCTATTCTGGTATCTGGTCGCTTTCTATCCCACCTTCAGGCACTTTCTCTACCCTTTCCCCAGCTTTGATAATGTCCTGTAAACACACCGTGTGGATCTGGGCAGCCGGCTGGTTTCGGTACAGTTGTACATCGTGAGTCCCGTAATTCAACACTCGGACTGGTATCCGACCTCTGATTACAGTAGCTACACTCCGAGCCACTATTATCGGCTCTTCCTTGTTCATAGGGTAAGGTTCCACTAGAGCATCATAATCTTGACCCCTCAGGCCCACCTTTGCTTTGCACCAAAAGGTGGTTTTTGTGCCTGGCTTCAATGTCATTGGTCTAGCATCCGTCACTCTTACTTTACCAATTTCACCTTCAGCATTAGCGAACCGTTGATGGCATTGCAAGTTGTAGATAGTTTGTTGCAGGGCATGTTTCTCCACTCGGGGGACGTGTTTGGCTTGCTGTTGGAGAATGCTCACTAATTCGTCAAAGCAATTTTGTAGAACATTCATCCCCAGAAATAGTGGTGGCAGTTGATCACTCTCGAGGTCACTCACAATGATGCCTGTGTTGCACTGAATGTTCTTTCCTAGCTGTACATCGGCTTCTAGATATCCTAAATACTGTACTTTGTTGCCGTTGCTTGCTATTAACTTTACCCATGATCAAGGAGGTGGCTTCAGATCATTAGGTGTCCAATATCTTCGGAACTCTCGTCCTTGCAATGTAGTAACCTGCGATCCGGTGTCTAACAATGCCATAAGCTCGATGCGATCGACCTTGACTGGTATCATTGGACTTCTACCAATGAAACATGACTGCTCTAATGGGACTGCTGGACCTGATTGTCTGCTCTTCGAGGGTCAGTCCTCACCCCCGAAGAATTTCTGTTTAAATTCAGGGTGTTAGTTACTGGCTGACCACATCTTCTTTCTATATGGCCACTAACACCACACCGGCAACATATGGGCCTTCCTTGGCCATCAAACTGATCTGTGGAGTGCCTCCCTTCACTCCTTCTCAAGTGGTTCATTTGGTCACTCTTCCTTTCTTTCCCTGATGGATTGAAGCCTTTCTCATTCTTCCAACCCGCTTTCCAGCTTTGCATTTCCTTAAACATCTCCACCATCTGGTTGGTCAGGGTAGCAATTTGCTCGGTCAGCTCTGACTGTTGTCTAGCGCTAGTCTGCACAGAACAGATTGGTGTCTGTATCCTTGGTTCATGCATCTGTTCATGTTCTGAACGCCGGCTTGGGTAGGCAACAGCTTCTCTTCCAGGTTCCAGTCTTTGTAATGACATTTCCTCTGGCTGGAGTCTTAATTGCCAAGAATTGCCTTCTTTCCATCCTTTTGTAGTGTAGGTTGGCCATTGAGTTCCCATAGAGGTTGCCATTTGGGGATATACCGGAGCCTCTTCTCTGGAATGTCCCGAACCAAATATTCGAATGGCTTTCTCCTTAAAATCCAGGAAGTTGACTTCAGGGTTTTGCAAGTGCAGCATGCGTAGCTCTCTCTTCAGGGCCTTACACTGCACTCCTTCAACAAATTTTTCTACTAGTACTCGATCTGCATCTCGGAGCTCTGCCACGTCTACCCTCTCTATTGCTCGTAATAACTCTTACAGACTCAGTGCGAATTCCCTCAGGGTCTCTTGGGGTTTCTGGGTGCGAGAAAAAAACTTCATTTTGAGGTCAGACATGGTCCTAGCATCAAAGATTTGCTGTAGCCTCTGGAGTATCTGGTCCACTGCGGCTTTTGCTCCACTCGGCCAGGATTGGACCTCTCGGTGGGCAGCTCCTTTTAGTTGCCCAATTAAAATTTTGACCTTCTGTTGCTCGGGGATCTGATACAGCCGAAACATTGCCTGCATCTTTGAACGGAATTCCCCTAGGTTGCTGGTCCCATTCCCATCTTTTTCTCCAGAAAACTGTGAAAGGCATGGCGCTCCCAAATAATACGGCATGGTTAGTGGAGATGGTACTATGTTCCCTCGAGGTCCATCTCGGTCTCCTCCAGCCGACTATCTAGCTCCTCCAGACAATCCACTACTACACCCTGGCTCCATCTGTGCTTCTTACTAAGCCACTCGAACTTTGGACTCCTCGGATAAATAATTATCTATATCCTGCCGACTATGCCAAGAACATTTTCACTAATGTGATGGTCTAGAGGTGCTCTGTGAAGTATTCTACTCTAAAGGTGGTGAAAAGAGATGAATGAGGCACCAAGGTCCGAATTATGTGGATAGGATAACCGTTACCCAGACAAGGAGAGGCAGGAGTCAACCTAGTGCTTCAATGCCTGCAGGGTGTTTATTTTGTACAAAGGGTAGAGAGACACAGTCACAAGAGGAAGGAAGGAAGGGTTTCCCCAGAACAATAGGGCAATAAACAGAGAAATAATTTATCTACGACTACTAAGATTATTACCACAAGAATAGACTATAGGCCTACTGCCACTCTTATTCTGAAATTATTCTATACTTCGATACTCTTAGATGAGGATCAGGTGACATAAGCCACTCAGAACTGTACTAGGGTAATTATCACCAAACATTTCCATCAAAGTCTAGATATTACAAGAGTCCAGGGATCCGACGTCTTCGTGTACGCCGTCGTTCTTTGTTGGTAGCTACAAGGGAAATAAAACAGAACTGTAGAACCCTAATCACAATTCCCAGCAAAGACCTAGTTAAGGCCACTGGGGTGGTGAGAAGTTTGGTAAACAGACCATATGTTTCTTCGGCAAAAGCCCACTCTCTCCAAGGCAGCCGGAATGAAGAACCAGAGCAACTGGTTCCTGAGATAACCCACTGAAAACAAAGGGTTCTTCGGCCAAAACCCACTTCCAGGGTTGCCAAGGATGAAGAGAAGTCAAGACCTGCGTGGCAATGAATCCAATGGAGGACTACCACGACCTGACTGATGCTACGGCACTCCAAGGGCCAGCTAAACTCAGAAAGAACTCTGACAGGACCAGGAACCAGAAGAATCTGAAGAGATGATGGTTGATTCTGCAATCCTAGGATCAGGAACTAACACAAAACAAAGAAACGGTGGATGCGTCCCGTACTGGGCTTCGACGGACTCGACTCTCGGTGAATGACCAGGAAGGGCACAGACCAGGTTCTCCAGGATGAGAACACTCTTCTGTAGAGGGCGACAAACTTCGGGACATCTGGAACAGGAACCATACGGAACATAGAAACATAGAATTTGACGGCAGATAAGGACCGCTTGGCCCACCCAGTCTGCCCATTTCCCTACCTAGTGGATAAGCTGAAGATCCTAGTTAACCAGCAGCCTACTTCTTCCTACCCCCACCCCCTTGAATTGCCTTACGACACTGGCACGGTGGTTGTGATGCATTTCGGCAGACGTACCTTCAAGCTGTGAGAAACGAGAAACAGCTGTGAAAAACAAGAAATGGCGGGTACGACTTGTACGACTGGCGACAGATTCGACTTCGGCGGATGACACAGACGGACGTGATGAGCTGATGGATGATCCCACAGGAGGGAAGAATGCTGAGAAGACGTCTTCTTCCGAGTAGAGACTGATTCTGAGTACGTAGTATTACAGACCACACTATGGGACTGCAGTGCGGTAGAAGATTGAGACTGTCTTCACACAGTAGTAACCATATAACTGAAAGATGCCCAGAGAACTGTGGAATGATACAATAATTTACCAGGGAAAGGGCAAATTATAAATTTAGGGGTAATTATTACTGATGGGGCCAATGTCCAGGTGCTTAGAGCAATAGTTCAGATGCTTAGAGCAATAGTTCAGATACTTAGGGCAATAGTTCAGGCACTTATGGCAATAGTTCAGGTACTTAGGGCAATGGTTCAGATACTTAGGGCAATAGTTCAGGTACTTAGGGCAATAGCCATTGCATAAGCAGTACAGTTGTTACAGTAGTTTCACAGTATAGGTGAATTGAGCACTCTTAGACAAACCCCTCTTCCTAAATGTAGGATCTTCCTGAATAGGATCTGGCTATCCCTGGACGTTTTGGCTAAGGAATCCTTTAGTACCACTAGGCTGGCTTGCCCTATTACACTAGGCCAGGGCCTCCCTTTAGTACTACTAGGCTGGCTTGCCCTATTACACTAGGCCGGGGCCTTCCTTTAGTACCACTAGGCTGGCTTGCCCTATTACACTAGCCCGGGGCCTCCCTTTAGTACCACTAGGCTGGCTTGCCCTATTACACTAGGCCGGGGCCTCACTTTAGTACCACTAGGCTGGCTTGCCCTATTACACTAGGCCGGGGCCTCCCTTTAGTACTACTAGGCTGGCTTGCCCTATTACACTAGGCCGGGGCCTCCCTTTAGTACCCTGCTTTACCTCGGGCCTAATGCCCTACTTTTACCTCGGGCCTGATGCCCTACCAAGACTTGGGCCTGGTGCCCCTCTTCATATTGGGCCTGGTGCCCCACTTTATATTGGGCCTGGTGCCCCACTTTAGATTGGGCCTGGCGCCCCACTTTAGATTGGGCCTGGTGCCCCACTTTCAATTGGGCCTGATGCCCCACTTTAGATTGGGCCTGGTGCCCCACCTTATATTGGGCCTGGTGCCCCACTTTAGATTGGGCCTGGTGCCCCACTTTATATTGGGCCTGTATTGCCCCTTTAAGACTGATAATGACCATGAGTGGCAGGGCCCCTTTAAATCTGCAGCTCCCTGAGAGCTGCTGTCACTCAGTAGCCAAAACACCGCCCAAGTCCCGGCCCCTGAATGAATATTTAACAGGCCGATATACAGGCCTTGATGGTTGGCCCCTCCTTTGGGTGTTGCATTGCCCTGCCTCCCCTCCGCATACTTAATTTCGGGTCCTGATGACCTGCTTCCCCTAGCAGCGCTAGGCCGCTCTTCTCAGTGCCTTCTGTGCGCTTCTAAAAAAAAACAAAGTTTCTCTCTTTACAGGCGGTCAGCACGCTTCAAGTGCTGCCGCCGACTCACCACTCCTGCCACCGACTCACCACTCTGCCGTCCTCCAGAGGGTTGCTGTGCTGTCAGGAGGCGGGAGGGATGCTGGCAGTGGGAGGGAATGTGCAGGAAGATGAGGGGATGACAGGGGGGTCTAAGATGGCTGACAGAACGAGCGGCGTGATGCGGCGGGCAGGGCTGCCGAAGGGGCACCGAAAATTAAACTTTAAAAACTCAAGGCTGGGTTCAAAACAAGAAATCGACGGTGCTACACAGCCCAAACCGTGGCAAACGGCTGATCACTTTCTTCTGGTGCCCCGATGGCACAGCGGACCAAAACGAAGCTATGGAGGGATCTTCACTGGCTGGAGCCAGAGCAGGCATACAGACTGGCCCTTGGGGAACAGTTTCAACCACTAAGTAAGCTCTACTGGTTCCCCCCTTAACCATCTGCGTCCTCTCTGCTCCACAGTCAGCAGGAACTACCCAGAATAACTGTTAAACTTTTGAAAACAAACCCTCAGGTTCTGGAGCGTTTGGACTGGAATGCTGTGCATGAGCAGCTCAGCACAGCATTCCATCCAAGCCATTGTGACATGTACTGCTATTAAATCTGCTTTTTGACCAAACTGTAAAGTACACAGGGCACTTTTCTGTATTATTTTACAGTTTCCCTTTATAAGGAGGTGAATCTTTACTTTTAGGGGCCCTTTATCATTGTACCCTGTTGCCTACACCTACAGCAGACACCCTCAGCACCTGTAAACCCCTAGTTTATTTACTGGATTCAAGTTTTTCTGGGATGCCCCAACTTTGGGGCATTACATAACTCATCATTATATTCTCAGGAAATTCTAATTTCAGAAGAGTTACTTATTTTGGATTACTCAAATAGTTAGGCAGATGATATCTGGTGCAGGTGGTCCTACACCAGGGCAAGGAAGGGATAGTCAGGAGGTTCAAATTGTATTCCTGTAAGAAACAGCATAGCAAAAAATGGCTGAAGCACCGAGGACATCCGCCTCCTGCACTGAACCCAATACAGCTGACCAAGGTACTCTGCCTCCAGACCACCACGAGGCACCATTTGGGAGTAGAAGGGGGGCTCCCCGATGGCCCTGCCCTGGGGGGGCAATATAGGGTGCACTCTGGTAATGCAGCAGGTAAGTCCCAGGGGATGGGGTAAGGTGGCAGGAATGGCAGGACCGATCAGGAGCCAGCTGGGGGGAAAAAAGGATAAGAGTTGCCTCTTTGAATGAGAATACAATAAAGTCTGTTAAAAGATAACTAGTGACTGTCTCGATGGTCCGGCAGCAGCAGTTCAATTTGTGGCCATGCAGGTGACCCGAGTTTGGGAGCAAGCTTGAGAAAATACATTGGGAGGTTGGCCAGACTGCAGCAGCTACTGCTTGGTAGTACACTGCAGTTAGAGAGGGTTGGCATCAAGCTTCAGTGCCACAGTGACCCCTTTGGTGGGCCAAGACAGCTTGCTCCCTCAGAAGGATATTGCTGTGTATAGCCAAGGCCACCAGGAAGGTTTTGCCTGATGCCGGGGAGGTGGGAGTGGTGGGGAAAAAACGTATGAGATAAACCCATACATCCATTCCAAAACAGCCTGTGTCATGCAGCCATGGGGATTCTACCACTGAGCCTTTTCCAAAAAATGAACTGCCTTTGGGGGGGAACAAACCTCCTTCCAGAGTCCTTGCTATGGAGGTAAAGCCATAAGGGTTGGCGGATTTGGAAGGAAAGATCCAGAGTACTATGAACACTGGGTTAAGCAGGGTATATCTGTGGGATCAGAGTATATCCGTGCAAAGAGTATAGCCAGGGCAGGAAAAAACTGTATTATAAAAAAAATGACCAGTGGTATTGACTGTTAAACGAGTTATCATCATATGATTTTTTTTCTTGCAAGAAACATGTTTAGGTTCCATGATGGAAGCACTAAAAGTCCACCAAAGTCAAAACACAGGAGGACCCTTCTGGTCCTTTGGGCTTGATTTATGTGACTGGGTTGGGATTTTAGCAATTCTTCCACATTTTCTGTGCCATCAGTTCATAGACATTTGTCCGGGTGCAGCATTTTGTATAGTTACCTATAGTATTTACTTTTACTTGCATTACTGCTGTGTCCTGTTCCACAAGTTTCTATGTAACTAATTAGGGGTCACCCCTGAAAAAGGGACCACAAGGGCTCAGTTGGCTTACCCGGTCAACAAAATGAAATAAATGAATATATATATCAGGGGGGTGGGGGTGTTCAATATAGATTTTTAGATCCATTAATTGGTATGCAATTCAGACTAAGACAGCCAGAGCTAAACTGTAGAAACTGATACAGCCATATTTTCTTGGGGCAATAGCGGAAATACTGAGAGGGGATTTTAATTGTGTTACAAGTAAACAATAGTGGCAGAGAGACTGTGCAAGTGTATTGCTATACTTCATTTTTTAATGAGATGGCATCCACTGTAGGGTTGTGAGATGCCTATAAATTACTTCACCCATAAAGAGGAGGGACTGGGGTTTAGGAGCACCATATGTACAAAAATAGAATGTATGCGTTAATAAGGTAAACTTGCTTACAACAGAAGTTTCATATCATTTGTTACTTGGGGTGGAACTGGATCAGTCTGGAGCAATACACATTGATGGAGGTTATTGGAAATTAAACCCAAGTCTTCTCCAACAAAAGAAAAACAGTTTTGCAAGACTTGGGGAATACAGAGTACTTAAAACGGTGGTTGAGCTGTATGATATATTGGGGGCCTAGCAAGAAGAAACTGTGGTGGCTGTGAAACATTTCCTTTCAGATCTGGCTATACCCAAAGGAGAAAGTCTTACAGAAGATACTGTTAATTGAGTATGCAATTATGTAGATGTATGGAATCAAACAGAATGGATTAAATCCAAGATAAGGACTTTTTGGTATAGTTGGAGGTATAACTTGTGGCAGACCAATGCTACGGGACACAGAGTACATGGGTGTCTAAAGATTGTTTTGAGATTTGCAAAGATAGGGTACACAGGAAAAGTATGAAAAAGATTAGAAATATTGAGGGAGGTATAGTGGGCATGAAAAGGGAAACAGTACATGAAGTACAGTTGTACTTCCAGGAATGTTTTGGGGCTCCTGCACAAGTATACAAAGGGGGAAGCCCCATTAGTTTTCAATATCCCCTTCGTTCCCCAAATCTCTGATGGCCATCTTAACCCAGTTACAGATCTAGAAATTAAAACAACTATGTGTTCAATGGTGGATGGATTCCAATTTCTGACAGGTGGCCCTCGTATTGACTTTATAATGAGGCCTTTAGAACCTTACTTAAACCCAGGTGGACAGTGCTGTTTTTTAACTTTATGAGTATTGGTTGGATCTTAAAATCTGGAGATATAGAAACAGACAATGTTGACAGAAAAAGACCACTGTTCCTTGAGTCTGCATAAGTTTTACCCTACTGTACCCTGTGACCTATTGTCTAGATGGGGTTTTCGTCCTACTCACCTTGCTCTCTGTATTACCGCTACCCGCCTGAGTAACTATTAAGCCCTTTGCTGTGTCCAGCTGAGCTTGAACCCATTAATGGTTTTCACGCCCACTGCCTGCCTTGATATATCTTATTCTACTCTGAGGTCAGCCATCTAGATTGGGTTTCTTTCCCCTCTTCCCCCTGTTCCCTGTTAATGCCCTACCTTACCTCTACTCTCCTTATTACAGTAACTATTGAACCATTTACTCTATCTCAGCTGTGCTTGAATCCATTCATAGTTTTTGCACCCATCACTTCTGCCACTAGGCTGTTGAAGGACTCAACCACCCTCTCCATGAAGTAAAACTTTCTCACATCCCTAATGAATCATTTCCTCACCCACCAGTGTACATTCATGTTCCCTCATTTTCAACCAGTCATTCCTGCTAAATAGTTCCTTGCAGTTTGCACTGTTTATGCCTTCCAAGAGCTTGAAGGTCTCTGTCACATCATCCCTATCCCTCTCTGCCACCAGAAAGGACACATTCAGTGCCCTGAGCCATTTCTCATAAGATCTGCTCTGTGGGCCCTGAATCATTTTAGTTACTCTATGCTGCACCATCTCCAGTCTGTCTCTGTGTTTCTCAGATTATGATTCCAGAACTGGGCATCGTATTCCAGAAGGGGTCTCCCCAGTAATCTTCAGAGAGGTGTCATTACCTCTATCCCCCTGCTGTCAAAATCCCTTCCAATACCATAGGGTCTGTGGAGGTACAATAGGCAGGGAAACCTTGGGCAGATAGGGTGAGTCTAGTAGTCCTTTTCTGCAGACAATTTTCTGTTTTTAAGTTTCTAATATACCCCAACATTCTGGCTGCCTTGTTGTAGGCTCATTACATTGGCTATTTCTTTAGGAAGTCTGTTATGATAACCTGCAGGTCCCTTTCTTCTGACATAGTGGCTAGCTGAACTTCTCCCATCCAGTATTTATTACTGGGGTTGTTGTTCTCTGTGTGCGTCACCTTGCACATTTGGCATTGAATTTTAACAGCCAGACCTTGTTCCATCTCGTTAACCTTTTCAGGTCCCTCTGCATTCCTTTATATCCTCCTCACTGTTTATAATAAGAAACCAATAAGTTTGCTTAACTACAGCTATAAAATATTGGCAAATAAATTAAGTTTCCACTTAATGAAGACTGTTAGGATTCTTGTGTCCCATTCGCAATTTTGTTCTGTTAAGGGCAGAGTGATTTAGGGTAATTTACTAGACTTATGGAAAGTAATGGAAAGGTGGAAGTTCAGTCAGTTATAAATGTTTACTTCAAGTGTAGATCCAAAGAGCTCTTTTGACAATGTGTCACACAAATTTTAGTTTCAAGTGTTGCAGTTATATGGGATCCCTGACTGGTTTAAGAATTGGATTGACATTTTGTATACATCAGGTATTAGTATTCCTTATGTTAATAGGTGGCAAGGTCCAAGTGTGAGATATGGGAAGGGGCGAGACAGGAGTATCCGCTTAGCCCTTTACTGTATGTTTTCAGCTTGGACCCTCTAATGCATAAGATTAGTCAGGCCAATAATACTCTTAGTCTATTAGAGGAGGAGGAGGAGGGACAAAAGATTACAATTACTGTCTATGCTGACATTTGCATTTTTTTAGGGAATGTGCAGTCTATTTTTACATGTTAATCAATACTGAAAGTTTGGACAATTAAAGTGATCCAGACAATTATAAATGTAAATTGGAAATCTGTGAAGCAAAGTGTGACATGAAAAATTTGTTTTTGGGCCAAATTGAAGAGGATGCATATTATTAAAACTGTCTTGCTCCCAAAGTTTTCTACGTAAGTTATGTGTCCTACCCATGTCTGTTCATGGGTTTTTCTTCTAATGTTACCACTTGGTTTTCTACTTATTTGCATGAGACAATGCAATCTGTTTCTTAGAATGGTAGTCTTTCTTTACCTTTACTTGTTTCTAATGGGGTTCCGCAGGAGTCTAGCCTTTCTCTTTTCTATTTAATCTTTTTGTGAATCCTTTACCCTCCATTGTCAACTCTTGCTGCATCAGTTTTTATATTGATGATACTGTGTTTTTTTATGCCAGCAAATCTCCGTTTGTGCTTTTCACGACTCTGGGGTGATTTTGACAAAGTTGTGCATTGGTTCTTGGATAATCTACTACAGTAATCTTAAAAAGAAAGAAGACTCAAACAATGCTGTATGGATCCCAACATTCATTATCCCTGGTGGATTCTGCTTTTTGTATTACTCTGAAGGATCATCCTCTGGAACTTGTTAAGGAATTTAAATATCTCGGGGCCCAATTCCAAGACAGCCGGCGTAACTCAGACACAATTGCAGGTTACACTTGTTGCCACTACACCATGGACCCTACGCCACATTCCAGAAGCTGCAGGGAACCAGCAATTGTGACTTGCGAGATATGCCATGGGTGTGGAGGTAGCCCACACATGGCGTATCAATGCCGCAGGTCGCATCTCACAGCAAGCATCAGTCAGCCCCCCCCAGAGCCTCCTGTCTCAGACCACTGCAGAACTCATCAGGGGGCATGGGGGGGCAAGGGCAGATGGCACAGGCATCTTGGGGGTGCTACTGACATGGAACCCCGAGGGTCCCTCATGGTCGGGGATTTGGGGGGCAGGGGTGTGCTAGTGGTTGCCAGGGGACAGTATGGCGCCATTGCCATAGTGCTGTGAGGCTGCATCTGATGGTGCCAGCCATCAAATTCCAGTTATGACAGCTCCGAGCTGTCAGAAGTCAGCTACACCACTGCATGTCCTGGAATCACAATTGTGGGTTATGACAATGGGCCTTCTGGAATTGGGCTAAGTTGCTTTTGCAACCCGCAGTTGCGCTAGTCGTTGCGGGCTGTGGCATATGTGTGGTCGTAACTTGCAATTGTCACAGCCTGCAGACACAATGGCAAAGGTGCCCTCCTGGAATAGCAATGGGTGTATCACATGGCGTAAGTTGTGGGATACACCATGGGGATTGGCATATCCCACCTTACACCAGAATAGCCTGTCTTGGAATCAGGCCCTTGGTCTTCTCTTTGACCCCGTTTTGACCTTTAAATCACATAATATTAAAACTGCATCTAAAATTTGTCAGTGCTTGAGCCATTTGAAGCATGCCAGACATTGCTTGTCCAGCATGGCTCGCTAACAGAAATTCTTCCTATTCTAGATTACGGTGGCACTATTTATCACCATGCCAAGGATTCGCACCTTGCTCTCCTAAAAACGTATTTATTTTCAGTTACTGTGTTTTATTTTAAAATCTAATAGGGATGAGCATCATTGCTCTTTATTACATGAGTTAAATGGGCTATCTTCCAATTCTAGGCTTAACTTAATTGGCTATCTCCTGTTTTTAAAACAGCTAACATCCTAACTTCTTCATATTTCTCTGAGAAGCTAACCATCCCGTTCATAAATATAGCCTTAGGGATGTGCCTCATCAAAGTTTTTCTTTACCTGAATTTGCCACATATTATTGCAAAAGATGTTTTACCTATGGTGTCCCTCTTTCCTGCAACAATTTAACCCCTTAGCTTAGAAATTGTTTGACTGTTGGGTCTTTTAAATTTGGTTTAAAGAAAAAGTTGTTACAGGATCAATCTATTTGCAACTGTTTCGCTAACAAATGTTTGTATTGCTTGTCTAAATGTTTTAAATACTGTATGTATTAGTGTTTGTAGTATGTGTTTAGAACTTGGGACATTCAAAGAGATTCAATTCAATGCAAATGAGACTTGCTTCTCATAGAACTTATCCTGTATACTTGGAACTTTTAAATTAAAAAAGTATAACGAATGTGAAGAAATAAATTATTAATATAGGCTTATTAAAACAAGGGAACAGGAAGGCATTGTATAAACACATGGTGGATCATGTCTATGAATGTGTTATCACTTTCCCTGAATGTGGTATGCATGGTACAAGAAAGGCGCTGTCCCATTTGAATGACAAATGGTTGCCATTTAAAAAAATACACCATTTGGTTTGGTTATTCTGACAAATGAAATGTTAAAAAAGTGTTATATTATTACAGAATAAAAGGACAGTCAACATGCACATTTCATTTATGATGAAAATAATTTGCCCTCTTTACATATGGGATAACTACAATCACTAACATTTTTAATGAAAGGAGGTGAAAAAAATCCACTGTATTAAGAAGTGGTTCAAGTCCATTTCATAGTGGGAGTTGTCCATCTATGAGGAAAAAAGAAACTTATAGTAGCTATACAGTTCTGCATGCAACAGTTGTGCTTATTTTAGTCCATTATGTCATAAACACAAATAATCTCCTATTGTAAACTAGTTATACTTAAGAGAAAAAAGAATAAAGGCAAATCATATTGAAAACTGGTGTTGCTATATGTAACAATCAGTTTTAGATCTATTTTTTCCATGGAAGACAAAAGATCTTTACCTGAATCGATGAGTGAGCTGACCAAATCCCAGTCTTGATGTTTCAGACTCTTGGGCTCTCAAATATGCTAACTGGCCCACATCAAAAACTACATTAGTCTTGCCAACTTTAGTAATCTTGACTTTTCCTGGTGTTAACAAAGTATACACCAGTTTCTAACACAGTCTGATAATATGCCAGGAACTTCCTACACCACTGTGTTTGGTAACCGAAGTTGAGAAAGACATAATATAGATAATTAATTTATTCCAAGATACCTTTCATTCCTGCTAATTTGAAAATAAAGTCTTTGAGTCAATACAAAAGCCAATGTTGCCAAAATTGTTGACTCAAGAGTTAAGGTAGGATCCTGTGATGTTTTACAAACTCGGAAAGCTCAGCAAGCAGAAGAGGGCTATTGGTAGCTGGATAAAAAGTGCTCACAAGGATATCTTTAACAAATTGATGAGTTGAAATGCTTCAGGTATCCCAACCATCCCAAAGCTGCATTACCACAGCTAATTCTCTGTTTGTTGAAACTTGAGAAAGATATTATAAAGTTTCCATAATTATGCCTAATAGCATCAAATGATTCTGATCCTCACAGCCATTTAGAGTTAATTCCACTGAAGGGCCGCTGGTTGGGGTGGTTAACCTCATGGCTAAATCAAGCAGATGAAAACAGCAGCTGCATTCAATAAGAGGGTATATTTATTTATACTTCGTTTACTGGGTAGATACACTGGTGCCAGGCACTTTTTTCAGGCATGACCCAGGTACTTCAAGCATATTAAATAAAACAGTAACATAATGTGGCAGTACATGATACAGCAGCAAGAAATAACGGGAACTAGAATACAACATATACTACAGTAAAATGACACAGTTGCATATTCGTCAAGTGCAGTAATAAGCATGGAGATTGTAAATAATGAACATTATGAGCAGTGAGCCTGTACAGTAAGTTATACAGTAGTGACTGGTTTTATTATAATTTAATGCAGGAAGCAAGTCTAGAAGAAAGAGGAGCATGTATTAAGGTTCTGCAGATGATCCTTCATTTTGTGAGTAAAAGCTTTGGGAGAGGAGGACAGTCTGATAGGAGTAGGTATGGTGTATCAAAGAGAGGCAGCCCTGTGATTGAAGTATTTCTGACAGCAGGGTCTTCAGTAAATTGTTCACTGTGGAACAGGACTGTGTGATTTTTTTTTTTATTCTTTGGTAACCGGGTAAAGCCCACTAGGTACAAGTGCATGTTTTCAGGGGTGACCTGGGAGCACTGGGGAGATTAAGTGACTTGCTCAGAGTCACACAGTATGCATGTGGAGGTTGTGGGAAACAAACTCAAGTCTGCTCAATGTGCCAGGCTCATTCACAGCTCACTATCCTAACCTCTAGGCTATACTGCCAGTTGAGAGGTCTAAGCAGCTCTCTGAGGCACTGAGGCATGTCTACATGCAGAGTCTTGTGCAGTATATGAAGTTGACAAGTGTAAGTTGGGCCCTGTGCTTTGGTTGCAACCAGCAGAGCTGCTCAACGCTGGTACAATGCTTGGACCTGAAGCTATGGGAGGTGGCAAATCTGGTCACTTTTTTTAGTAAAGGAATTTTTTCTTTTTTTCTCATACAATCTTTGGTGCAGTGTCTGTTATGTTGGCCCCATAGTCCAGTAGTAGGAGAAGGTTGCTTTGTGCAGTCCTTACTGTAGTGCCTGCAGTGAGGAGTCTCTGGGTGTGGTGAAGCTGCCCAGTTTCTTGGACATTGAGGACTAGAACTTCATTCTTTGCACTACTGGAGCTACTGTTTGGTATTCCTAGTTAACTGTACTGTATCTCCATTCTTCACTACAAAGTGAGTGTTACAAGTGGACTGTGCCAAATGTGAAGCCAGCAGCTTTTTCGTCCAGGAAAACAAGGGAATACAATTGGGAGATACTGAAAGTCTCTCCTTCCGAAAATAAAAGGTATGTGAAACACTCCAGGGAGCAAAACCACATCATTCTGGTACAGGTGATATTAAACAAGCTTTTTTTAAATATGAAACATTGCATTGTAAAGACATTGACATTACTTACAATATCACAACGCTTGAATAGTGTTTATTGCTAAACCTTTTATTCATGTTTTTCCAAAAAGAACATACAGGGCAGTTCACAGATAGTCAGTTTAGTCAGTATGCAGAGACAGAAGTATAATAAAAGTGCCATAAAACCTTGCCTTAAACAATTATAGGCCACAGAGGTTAGCGATGCACTATTAAAAAAAAGACAGCCTTTTGACAAACTGTCAGAAAAAAATAACAGTGCTTCTGTGTATTGAGTATCACAGCAGGTTGGTGATGTGGGTCACGTTTCTACTGTACTAGAATAAAATGAGAATAAAACCTTAACTATATGTAAGAACAAACTGAGTGCTGTACATGGCATGATGTATGAACAAATTCTGGTTTAAGCTGAGGAGTGGTTATGGGGCAAGATGTACTTGGTGGGTGGGTGAAGAGGAGTCTCCCCTAGATTTGAAATCATATACAAGGATATATTTATCCTATCCCTGTTCTAGCCGGTAAGGGTGTTGCTCAGGATAGTTGTGCATCATCTTGCACATCTTGATATAGGCAGGTGGTATAGAAGGGGGACCACACATTGTTAAGTCATTCCATGGTATTTGTCACCAGGTGAGACATGCGCTAGTAAGTGGCAGATTGGGTCATACTCGACAGAAATTTGTTCATGTGTGGTATTTCTGAGGATCGCCACCTGTGTACTAGTAGCCATTTTGCTTCAACACTGGCATGAATCACCAGGTCATAGTAACATTTCTTTAAGTACAGAACCTCTTGTCTTGACCCCACAAGAAAAAGGTTGGGGGATACAGGGATTGGTGTTTTAAGGATCTTTCCCATAGTACTGCAGATGTCTGGTCAGTATCTTATTAATGCTGAGCAGGACCATAGGATGCGGAAGAGATCTCCTTGAGGCTTGTCGCATCTCCAGCAGTGGTCTGTGGGGAAGAGGTGAGCAAAATGCAAAACCACTGGGCCATGATACCAGCAATGTAGTACCTTATTTTGGAAGAGCCTACTTTGTGACTCTCTGATTGGGTTGCAGGCCATCTTCCAGCAGGCCAACCATTCCTCATCTGCAATGTCCCGGCCGTGGGAAGCAACCCAGGACCACCGTGCCTGTGCTGTTTGATCAGGTATATGGTAAGAAGTAGCTGGTACCTGCTTCTCCTGCCATCTTAGATATCCACAACAAAAGGGGATGTAACAGTAGTGGACTGTGAGTCTCTTGAAGTGCTTTAAGTGTGAAGCTACTTCAAGTGTGAGGACAGTGCACTGTGCATTTTGAGACGTCTCTAGAACTCAGATTTATGTAGTCTATATCTGGCCTGTAGGTCCTAAAAGGAGTCTTGGGTGTTGGTATGCAGTAAGAAGAGGTCAGTCAGAGTATAAATGTCTTTAGTCTTCCAAATTCCCCAGACCAGCTATTCCCCTCCCACCTTGATGCTGTGGTTGCCACATAGAGGTGTAAGCACTGGGTGTGCCAGGTCAACATCTGGCCACTACCCTGATTAGTTCCAGGCATGAAGGGAAGTAAGGATAGTTGGTGGAGCTTATGCAGGTGCAGTACAAGGACTGTAACGACACACAGATGGGGTGCATCCATCAAGCAAGGGGGATTCAAAGATTGTCCACAGAGGTGGAGGTACGTCTGGATTATGAAACCATCTGGTAGTTTGTGCTGCTCTAAAAGCCCAATAGTACCCCTTGAACTATGGGAGGCCCCATTCACTTTTGCTCCAGCGTGATCTGAGTTTTGTTCTGTTATACTGAGGCTGCTTACCTTCCCATAAAATTGACCCAGGATTTTTTCTATTCAATCACACCAGCAGCTACTGTACATATAGAGGTTGAGAGGTGTGATAGTAGATGAAATAGTATAGGGACTGTAATCATCTTTATTGCCTCTACCTTGCAGTCACAGATAACTGTGGGGGCTTCCATCTGTCCAATTCAGTCTCTATCTTGGATAGTAGCAGTGTCAGGTTCCCATCATAGATTTTTGTTAATGTGGGGTGTTATCTTGATCCCCAGTTATGTGACAGATTCCAGGGCTCAACACAAATCAAGAGCTGCGAAGAGGAGTGGCTGACATTTATGGTTAAGGGGAGGACCTCTGTTTTGTTTTGAATAATCTTGAGCCCAGATAAGTGAAGGTTTGTGGTAACTGCACCAGTGAGTTAATGGAAGCATGTGCCTCATCCTGGAGGACAAGAAGATCATCAGCATAGAGTAAGGCTTTGTGTTGGGTATCACCTATGTGTATTTCCTTGATGCCATGATGTTGCTTAACTGCTGTGGCCAGAGGCTCAATGGCCAGGACAAACAATATGAGGGATAATGGGCAACTTTGACTGGTTCTCCGGCTGAGAGAAGGGTGCCGAGAGTATGCTATTGGCGAGAACCTGTGCTTTGGGTGAGGAACACATTGCCTGTGTCACTGATAAGAAAAGGATGCCAGAGCCTGCATGTGCCAGTACTGCATATACTGTAGATCCCCCCCCCAGTTAAAAGCATTTTTGAAGTCAATTGCTACTGCTGCATCTGGAGTTGTTAGTATGGGCCACATGCATTAGATCTGCCAATGTTCTTATGTGAACCAAGCTTAGTTGCTCATGAACCAGTCCCACCTGGAATGGATGGGTCAGTCGGGGTAGAAACACCTCTAATCTGGTGGCCAGGATCTTAGCATAAATGTTGCACTCTACTGTTATGAGTGAGACTGGGTGGTAACTAGACAGAAGGGCAGCATCTTTACCCTTTTTTTGGGAGAATGGTAATCATTGCAGTGGTCATAGTTAATGGAAATTTCCAAGCTGAACCAACCTCTGCCTAAAGGCACTGTAGGACTGGGCAAATCTGGGAGGTAAGGATCTGATATAGCTCAGCAGGAGACTGTCCCCTCCTGGGACCTTATGCGGGTTGAGGGTCTTTAAGGCTGCTCCTATTTCTTGAGTGAAGAGGAGGTCGAGGGCCACAGTCTGGGCTGGTTCAAGCTTAGGAAGTTTGAATGCTGAGGGAAAGATGACAGTTCGGCACAGTCTGGAGAGGATACTGAGGAATATGACTTGCTATAAAACTCCATCATAGTTTAGTTTAGTTTAGTTAGTGTGTGAGAGTGCATATTTTGTCTACAGAATTCTGGAGGGAAGCTATGTGCCTCTCAGCCTGCTGTTTCTGTAGGTGACAGGCTAATAACCCCCCTCCCAGTAGCAATGTTTCAAGTTGAGGATGGCTAGTTCAGCTTCATGGGCCATAAGTGTGTTGACATCATGACGTTTTAACATAACCTTTTGTAGTTGTGATGTGGCAGTTGCTTTGGGGTTCACCTGAAGGGTAGCTTCTTTTTGGGCTAACTGATGTTCCAGTGCAGCAAGCTCCTGCTCCCTCTGCTTACAGCAGTGTGCCATATAGCCAATAATGCACCCCAAAGTGTAGCTTTAAAAGCTTCCCATAACATAAATACTGAAGTGGCTCCATTGTCATTTACATGGAAGAATTCTTCAGATGCTTCCATGAGCCAGGTTTTAAATTGTGGGTCTTGAGAAGGAGAGGGTCCATTCTCCAGCCAGGGGAATGGCTGTCTGTGTGGCCCAACAATATGTCTGCTTGGAGAGGGGCATGGTCTTAAATGACCAATCAGTTTGTAGTCACTGCTGCAACCATCAGGGTCAGGTGTTGGGAGGTAAGCCACGTATCTAGATGACTGAATGTCCCATGCACTGCTGAGTGGTATATGTAGTCTCGATTTCTCAGGTTATGTAGGCACCAGATATCACCCAGAGCTTGGTCAGAGAGCCAGAGCTTTACAGCTTGAGCTGCACAAGAGTGTGGTTCAGGTTTTCCATGACTCCTGTCCTGGGAAGGGTCTAGAGTAAGGTTAAAGTTGTCCCCTACTAGGACTGGGATCTGTGGGTCATTAAACTCTAAGACCTGCAACGCCAGTGTTTAAAAAAATGGTGAGGAATTTACATTCGAGGGATAGAGCTTTACCACTACAAGGGGGCCATGAGGTGTGTCAAACAGTACAAGCACCCAGCGGCTGTCCTCATCTGTAGCTGATTTATGGAGGGTCTAGTGCAGGTTATCTTGCACTAGAATGGAGACTCCTCTTTTTTAAGAGCTAGCGGAGCTGTGGACTTCAGCCCCACCCATCCTCTTTTAAACTTTTGAGTCTCTAGGTCACTGAGTTTTGTTTCTTGCAGTAAGACCAACTGAGACCTGAGGCTGTGATGGTGGGTTAACACCTGCTTGCATTTGACTGTGAAGTTAAGTCACCTGCTATTCCAACTATGGCAGCATAGAGCAGCAATTATGAAGGTTTTATATAGTGATATATCATGGTTCGGATTTCTGAGGAAATCAAGCAGGGGCTGGTGTTAAAGGACAAGAGGTCTCAGTGAGACTGTTATCCCAGGGAGTGTTTCTACCCTCCCCCCAGCCCATCCCCACTTCTCTGACATTTGACATGTTCCCAATTTCAGGAAAGTAACAGCACTGTTGTAGATAACAACTCATAACTGTAAAACATAGCAAAGTGAGAACAATCCAAAGGTATTGTAACATAAGGAAGCAACTGAAGGTGTACGGTGTATGGCTCTTTAAATAGAACCAGACATATCAACTGGGCCTCTACAGGCACCCTAGGCTCTTGGTGTGTCCATCAAGGGTGGCAGATATCAAATTGGGACAAGTGGACAAGAAGCAGCTGTGCAGTTAGAGAAGAAAGACTAAACTAGGACCAATGGACCTGACAGCCAAATTCCCCACTCTCCATCCCTAAAGTTATATAGTCATAAGTCATAATAGAGCTTTCCCATTCCTCCATGGCAAGGGGAGTGGCCTGCTTCCAGTTTCAGCTTATGCTTCCAGAACAGATGCCTTCTGGAGGGGCAGCAGACTCTCTGATCTCAGATGGGGACAGCACCCATACAGTAGGTGGGTGGGTGCCCACGTGTGTGGTGGGTGTACATTTTTCTGGTCCCATAAGGTGGGGGAAGTGCAGGAGAGACAGTAGGTTTAAAAGAAAAACAGGGAGGGGGGTGTGTAGGTGTAGGGTACTGGTACTGACTCACTCCTCTGCAGGCTTTTCAGGTATGGAGCATCCCGTCTCCCCGCATGCCTATATCAGTACATCAGTATAGGTCACAAGCCAAGTGGGATATGTGAGGCTAGGGAGGTTCATAGTAGGATGGATTAGTTAGCAGGGCTGTACAGCATCCATGAAGTCAGGCCCAGTGACTAATCAGTGGTACAAAAAGCTGTGGCTGACCCATGCTTTTAAAAACTTGTTAAGGTTTAGCTTTGCACTAACTTGTCTAGAGTGGAATTTATTGGCCGCTGCTCATGTCCAAGCCTCAGGGGGTAAGGGCTGAGCGAGGGGACCATAGCGTGCTGGAGTACATGTCTAAGAAGTATTGTCAGCCTCCTGTAGTGATAGTTTAGGGATGTCGAGGGATATGCATCAGAAGAGCACAACCTGGTACAGTCGCATCGGAGCTCAGTACTCAGACTGGAGGGGAGGGAGACTGAGAAGGAAAGGATCAGCAGAGAGAAGAGATGGGAAGGAGGTGAAGGGACAAAGAAAAAGAGAGGTAGAGGGAGACATGGAGGACCATAAGTCATTGTGGGCTGTTCTGGGTTGCTGCAAGAGTTAAGGTCAGGCTGCTATCCCTTTCCTGAGGAGAGACACAAAGGAAGAGTTACTTAGGCTGGCACAATTCCATTACTACCAAACCCCTAAACTCAGACTGGGATCGAACCCATTGTCTCAACCCTGATTCATTAATAAGCAGGCATTGGGAAAGGCTCTGTGACAGTACAGGAGTGTAGCTGTATAATTAGACTTCTCGGCATCAGATAGGCTCAATGGTGAAATTCGAGAAGGAGAGATAGGCCTATGCACAGTGGAGGTCTCCCGGCACATACACACCAATCTGAGTGGAGCTGTATCACAGACTATAATACAAAAAACAAAGGGGGGAGGGGACGTCCAGACAGACCAAGTCTGTGTTACCTGAGGGCAGGGATTTAGTTCACCCAGATGCAGGTACAAGGGGAGAAAAATAGTGCTGACCCACATGACCTGCGATGTACATCAGGGAGTATCTATGATTGCAGCAGTGCAGGAAGTGGATGACCCCTAATGGTCAATGAGGAAGCCATGCATCAGCTTCATAAGCTGAAGCTGAATGGTGAACCTTGGTCAAAAGGGAGATTATGTACCCAAGAATATATCCCCTGTCACCAGGGAATTCCACTTTACATTAAGGCTATTAGTCCCCTGTAAAGTATAACTTGCAACACTTCCTCCGAAAGCCATTTCACCTTCCCCCAGCAGTAAGTAGTACATGATGTTTAAAGCAGCACACTTGTTTATCAAATAAAATGATATCAGTAGTGACAGTGGTATTTATCAGTCCATTCTATTGGAAGTTCTGTGCATCAATCTCATGTTTGCTTGGTGGTTACAGGCTTTGGGGGCTAGTGAAATAGCAGAGCAGGCTGCCTAAGCACCTCCACAGAAGTGAAGAAGGTACAGGTCTTATGATGGAGTTCGATGTAGGCTAAGGAGGTAGTGTGTTGAGCCCATCGAGGGGGAGAGGAAGGAGTGTTCAGGGGACATTACCTTGGTAGAGACGAGCAGCACTCAGAGAAAAAGTCCGAAAAAAGACACCTCAAAGTCATGTGGGAGGAGGTCTGGGTGTTTGCTGAACAGAGAGCACTGAGCTTGGCATTTTATGTTCTTCAGCTCCAGGAGATCCAGAGGAGGGCAGGGGATGAGGCAATACTACCACCAAGGCCCAGGACTGGTATGGAGGGAAGGGCCAAAGAGGTAGCTTGTTCCTTCACTGTTGCAGCTGGTTGTTATCCAGTAGGCTCCAAGTTATTAGTGAAATCTACCGGAAGGGAGACTGAAGTAGAGGGTCATATCTATTCAATGTGAGCAGGGTGGAGGGCCCTTCCTCCCCATCAACTGAGGCCTTGCAATGGCTGCAGCCCCATGATCTCACCTGTGGCTGCAATGGGTCTGCCCTAGGTGATCTCCGATTACAATTTCTGCATTTGCTCTTGGGTGGCTGCATCCAAGCCTCCACTTCGTCCTCAAGGTCAGGAGACTCTGAGGTCTGGGGGGTAGTGGATGCTGAATTCACTTCCATCTGTGTGGGAGTTGGGTCTTCTTCCTCCTGGGGCTGCAACCTAGGATTAGTTGTGGCCATATTCCTCAGCCAATTTCTTCAGATGTAATCCATTGCTGCCTTGGGTGTACTGAAGGTGATGGGGACTCCATTATGCATAAGATGCAAAAGAGCTGGGTATCGCAAAGAAAAGGGATCACAGCTTTATGTAGTACCTGGCAGGCATCTGTGAATGCCCTGCATTGGGTGGTGAGGTCTTTGGAGTAGTCCTGAAAGGCAATCACCTGGTGTCCTTACTAGTCCAGAGTGTGAAGTTCCCTCACCCTCCTCAATATATCTTGGTTCACTTGGAAACGACGGAAGTAGGCTTTTAGGGGTTATGGACATTCTTCCTGTTTGGGCTGGGGAGCTAGAGACCAATGGGTCTGCTCTATATCAAACCTTTGGTCTCCTGGAAGTTTCTGCAGTTGTGGGAGAGCATGAGAGAGAAAAGCAATTGTGTGCCCCAGCTCCACATTTTCAGGGAAGATGATGAATCATAATTTATTTAGTTGGCCCCTGTTCTTGAGGTCATCGATATTGCCTTGCATAGTCAATATTGCCTGCTCCTGTTCTCTAAGGAAGGCCTGTAGTTCATGACATGAGGATTTGGTCACTGACATGTATTCTCCATTGCTGTAGTTCTGGATTCGAGTTGGGCAATTTTCTCTGTGTTATGAGCTGAACTTTTTGGGATTTCTTTTAATTATGACTGGAAATGCAAAAACATCGATTCCACCTTGTTGGGAGGACCATCGCCATAGCTGATGCTGTCTCCATGCACAGGCCGGGGCTGAAGGCCAAGGAACAAAGCAGCCATCTGCTTGTTTCCTGTTATGTGAAAGTTATTTAAATATGGCATCGGATGAAAGCTGGGGTGCCAGTTGTCCTGTGCAGACCTTGAAAATGCTGAGTAACATCAGAAAAGGGGCAGATGCTTGATGATTAAGGATGAGGGTAAGGAGAGAGACAGATTAAAGCTGCCATCTTGTTTGAGCGCTAGTCACACATCCCACTTGAACAGTATTTAGAACAAGACCAGGCCCCCAGAGGTCTCAGAGTTACTGTTACCCCTTCTAGTGGCCTGGTATCATTTAAACATAAAGAAGAATGGCTGTAATTAGCCAATGACTGCTCTAAGGGGTTTGTAGAATTCATCATTAAAGAAGATGTGAATAAGCATGAGGATTTAAACACAGAAATTACACAGGCTAAAGAACTGGTATTGCGATATAAAGGTCACCAGGAGTTTAAAGACTGTGAACTTTCACTACAAAATAAATTGGGTAATCATGAGTGAGCTATCATTCCACACAAACAAACAAAACTGAATAGAGATCAAGAAGACTGTGAAAGTGGATTGGTCCTGAGTTGGGGAAGAAGCAGGTGGAAAAGTAGGGGGCAGACCAAGGATCAGATTCCAGAGAAGCAGAAGCTGCCCTAAACAACAACAAAAAAACCTCACCAATGATGGAGATAATAACAGCCCCACAACAGAAGAACAGGACTCTTTAGTGGGGACAACAGGAAACACAAAAAAATGAAAATCAGCAAAAGAAAAAACAGGAAGGAGAAGAGGGGAGGAGTCAATAGGTGCAAATGACTACAGAATTCTGAGAAACAAGAAAACAACAACTTGCAAATAATTAATCTCTCAAATATTTGCTTATCTGACAACCAAGCAGCAGTCCTTCAGAAGGACTTGACTTTTATACCCACTTCCCATTTGAATCAGTTTTAAATATTCATAGACCTTGAAAAATTCTTCCAGAAAGTACACTTAAAACATTTTCTTAATAAAAATGAAAATATACAGACATTTGATCTCAATGTGAGTCTACTGGAAGAAACCATAATAGATCAAGAGGACCTAGACTTTCTGCTAGCTGAGATCCCAGATGCAACAACTGATGAGGAACTCAACTGTGATAATCGTGTGAGCAGGGACAATGGATCACTTGCTCTACACCCTGAGGGGAATAATGAATTGTATCCCAATGTAGGACTAGAAACCTTGGACCTGCTTACTGAATTGGAGCTTAATACATTACTGGAAGTAGATGATTCTTCCTTGGGACGTTCTTCTAATGAGACTGATACACTGGAGCCAGGAAGCAGGGGAACCTCAGCTCAGAATGGCAAGGTAAAATATGATGCTTTTTCCTGACCGACCAGGTGGTCACCTTGTTATGGTGGTCTGGCTTGATCATAATTCAGCTGCATGATGAGACTAAGAACCCCTCTAACAATTTAAAACAAGTAAGAATACTGGAGTTATTTGAAAAAATTGCAGGCTTTAAAGCAGCAGAGTGTGTGTTTGTGTGGAAGTGGGGGAGGGGGAAAGCACTGGTACCATAATTACTGTATATGCTTTTGTTTGGTCACAAACCAGGTGCACCCCTATAAATTTTACAAAGATGTATTGTAAATGTGATGGGTTGAGCTTGCCAAACCCTTAATATTACATTGAAGCCAGAAGCCTGTAATGGATTCAGTTTACTTGTAGCAGGTAATTACTTGAAAGAGCAGAGACACCTTTTGTTTAAGGGAAATCTATATTTTGCCCTAAAACCTACAGTCAGGCAATAACTACATTTGAAAAGGTGGTTAATAAACAGGTTCAAGATTTACTTAACAATGTCAGTCACCCAAAAAGTTTCAGTCTCACCCAGGGTGAGAAAATTGCACTTAAAGAACTTGCAGCCAATAAAGAGATTGTTATTAAACCATGTGACAAAAGGGGGGTGTAGCAGTACTTGATAAAGAGCATTATAGGGAGATAGTTGTGTCCCTTTCAAATAATCAAAACAACTGAAAGGAACTCCACTCCATCCCCACAGGCATTTTTTTTTAAAAAGAGCTGTATCAGATTCTTACTCAAGCAACAATGGTGACATCAAAGATCATGAATTCAAATTTTTGTGGCAAGAGTACCCAGTGATTCCTGGATTTTACATCCTACCCAAGATATACGAGAATGCCACTAGACCACCAGGGAGATCCATTGTCTCAGGGGTAGGTTCCATCAGTGATGACCTGGGTATGTTTATTGACTTTTTCCTATAAGAGCCTCTGCAGCATTTAGATTCCTACATTAAAGACACTTCACACCTTTTAAGGAGGTTGCATGTTATTAAATGGCAACCTGAATTCACCTGGCTTAGCACTGACATAGTGGCACTGTACACCTCAGTTAGGTACAATCAAGGGCTAAGGGCATGTCAGTATTTTTGGAGAATCACCCCAAAGCCTCAGAAATACCTATACCTTTCATCCTCACTGCATTAGAGTACGTTCTCATATATAATGCCTTTGAATTTGAAGGCAGTTCTTTTTTTATCCAGACTCATGCCACGGCAATGGGGGCAGCTATGGCCCCCACTTATGCAAATTTATTTCAGGAGCTATGGGAAATCACACATATTCTAAATCAAGAGACAAACCCATTTTTCCTAGCGTTAAATAGTGGTACCGCTACACTGATGATGCAATTTGTGTATGGGAAGGAAAACAATCTGACATACAGGAGTTTATTGAGCGGCTAAATCAGAATAATGTAAACCTTCAATTCACATACAGCTCCAGTAGGGAAAGGCTGGATGTTTCAGACATCACACTCTCCATTGATGATTTTGGCAACATCATCACATGCTTCAGAAAACCCACAGCTACCAACTCTGTACTCAAAACCGGCAGCAGAACATGCCACCCCACTTGAAAAAATTAGTACCATACAGTCAGTTTCTATGACTTCATAGAAACTGCAGTACCATTAAAGCCTTTGATGCACAAACAAAAAATTTACAGACAAAACAGAGAAACATAGAATTTGACGGCAGATAAGGACCGCTTGGCTCACCTAGTCTGTCCATTTCCCTACCTAATGCATAGGCTACAGATCCTAGTTAACCAACAGCCTACTTCCTCCTACCACCCACTAGAGTTGCCTTATGTCTGTCCCATGCATTCTTGAATTCTCCCACTGTTTTTGAGTCCACTACCTCCTCAGGAAGGTTGTTCCATGTATCCACAACCCTCTCTGTGAAAAAATACTTCCTCACATTATCTTTGAGCCATCCCCCCTCTAAAAAGAAAGCATATGGATTGTCAAACTTAACACTGTCAAATCTGAAGGTCTGAATGACCAGTGGGACCTCAAGTCCTTTCTGTAGTTCTCCATTTAGGGCTGTGTGTATTTACACATACTGGGGTCAGCTCAACCTTACTTTCGAGGTCTATTATAACTCTGATTCATGTTATGCTGTTAAGCCTTTTTAAGTGTTTTCAATACCCCTTCCTTCTCCCACCCCCCCATTCTTGCCTACTTCCTTTATGAATTACTCCTGCCAGACATATTATTGTAGATATTAGCTCACTTATGCACTATTTACTTTGTATGTCATTTTTTGCACTGACATATTTTCTGTTTTACCCTTCTTCTCCCTAGGATCTATCTTTTTCTGATCACTACACTGGAACCTGATGCCATGCTGATCTCCAATGAAATATGGGAATTTACCCTAGACGAGCTGCGTGCATGGAACCAGAGTTTCTACCTCTTGTTCTGTGAGAGACATTTTTCACCTTTTCATAAGATTGTACCAGGACTGCTAAGAACTATGTCTCACCTAACATGCATCCATTGCAGGGAAATTATATACTTTAGCAGGCTTATTTGTTCTTTGTAAAGCATTCCTGTCTGTAGGACTCTATTGTTTGTATTGCTACTTTCCTGCTATTCACTGGCAGAAGACACTATACAACCATTTGGAACAGTAATTGCTTTATTTTTCCTTCACCTATTACTTTTTACTGTTGTGACGTGCAATGTGTTATTGTTATAGGCAGAGAGGCAATGTCTCAGTTATTTTTGCAGTGCTTGGTTTGCATTGCTTGGCAGCACCGTTTGCACTCCTCTGCTGTGGGTTTTTACTTTCTCACAAAATCAACAGGTCTTATCTAACACAGCATCAGTATGATGACTTGCTTTTGAACTTATGAATGTTTTTGTATTTGTGCTCAGTCCTGTTTGCTATGAAATTTGTATTCAAGCGCACTCATTTTTGAGTTCGCGCATGCGCGTCAAACTCCTCGGGAGAGTAGGCTTTGAGGGGTGTGACACTGTTTGTTCAATGCAGAGTGCTCTGCATGGGGCTCGACAGTATCACAGCAATCCTCAGCCAGGCGGATTCTGATGCTGTTTTGCCTGCAGTGGTCTGCACATGAAAAGAAAAAGCCGTGCCAGTCAGGAGCTGGCTTTTTCCTTTCATCTGCAGGTCACCGCAGAGCAAACAGCTGTTTCGAGTCTTGACGTCCTGCTGTCTGCCATGTTAACGTTTTTCCCAGCAGAGCGGAGCAGGCCACAGCCTAAGTTCCGTATGGGCTGGGGGTATTGCGTGTCCGAAGGCACTACTGTAAGTGTGATCAATTGCACTGGCTGGGAGGAGGTGCTTTCCTCGCCTACCTCCTCCATGTCCTGCTCTCTGCCATAGTGCTGGTGACCCCCCCCCACCAACACCAGGGTGCTCAATCTCCATGTGGCCTGTCCCTGCCCTTCAGTAAACTGGTTTCAGCACCGAGATGCCTACTCCCGGTGTTGGATGCACCCTCCCCCACATATTCTCCAACCTCAGGGTGCCCAATCTCCGGGTCGGCATTGATCTGGCACACTGGGAGCCCACCCCAGTGTGCCAACATCCATTGTTTTACTGTAAAAAAAAGAACACAGACCCATGAAGTCTTTTTTTTTTCATTTTTAAACCTGAAAAGAAAGAAAACGGTCCCTCGTGGTTGTTGCCAGCCCCCTTCCCCAACCTGCACCCTCCCTCTGCACACTCCACTTCCCCGCACCCCCGCCTCATCCATACTTACCTCCGGAGGTTGGGAGCAGCGATCTTCAATGGACTGGGAACATGTCTGCACTCTTCAAAAGCTGACCGCAAACTGAAGAAATGACGGTAAGTCCTATAATGGCAGTGAATGTGGAGGGTTCAATTTAGGATGATATCTCAACCATTTTTTAGAGTTTTGGTCCCAAATTTTCAACATGGGGTTCTTGGGACCCCACCTCATGAACACAATCACTGTCATTTCGTTTCCTGATCCCGAAAGGTGATTTCACGGTCACTGCGCGGAATCACCTTTTGGGACCAATTAACTAAATGACAGTGCCACTGTTCATGAGGTGGGGTCCCAAAAAGCTCTTTTTGTAAATTTGCTGAAACAACTCCCAAAAATGACTGAGTTCGAGTGTCCATTGTGCAGTTTCAATGCACACTTGTAACGTCATCAATTTTTAAGATTTTCACTTCAAATTTCCAACATTGCCATTTTTTCACATCCCCTTATGAACAGTACAGCTGTCATTTTTTGTGCCCTTCCCAAAATGTGGTTTTGTACCTGTGGTGAAGGATGGTGCAGTCGCTGTGTGAAATCAACTTTTGGGACAGATTAACAAAATTCCAGTGCCACTGTTCATGAGGGGTGGTCCCAAAAAGGCCATGTTGAAAATCTGGTGAAAACATTTCAAAAAATGACTGCGTTAAAAGCGTGTGTTATGCAGTTTCTACGCACACTTGTAACTTTGCCACTTTTTCATATTTTCACTCCAGATTTTCAACATTGCCATTTCTTCGCATCTCCTCACGAACAGTACAGCTATCATTTTTCACATCCTGCCCAAAATGTGTTTTTGCACCTGTGGTGCTGAATGGCAGACTCACTGTGCAAAATCACCTTTTGGGATAGAGTAACAAAATGATACTGGCACTGTTCAAGAGGTGGTGTCCCCAAAAGCCCATGTTGAAAATTTGGAGCAAAAATACCAACAAACACCCAGGGCGTTAGGGTTTCCAACCATAACGCCCACCCTTAAAATGCAAGACAGAGGAATATACAGAGAAAAATATGGGAGTCATGTACAAGAGCAATACCAACAGTGAACTCTCAGCATTGACAAATACTTGTTTATGTGGTGACACTATATGTGCATATGTTTATTCATCATCTCAGCACTATTTAAACAATGGTGTGGTTCTCCTAGCCACACCCCCTGATGAAGACTCTTTGAGACCCGAAGTGCTGGGGCAAGTGGCATGAGGTCCTGACTATGGTATTTAACTTCCTTTTAAGGGGAGAAGATAGTGGTCAGGATTTTATGATTGCAATTTTGAGATATATTTATAAAAAGGGGGATAGGTTTGCCTTGGATAACTGGAGGCCTCTTAATCTCCTTAGCACTGATTATAAGATTCTTGCCAAGATCCTTAGTAGCAGGTTGCAGAAGGCTGCTAAGGAGGTAATACATGAGTCACAGACCTGTGCCGTCCCTGGGAGGAGAATACAGAATAATTTATTTTTATTACAGGAAATCTTTGAAGCAAAAAATACACATAGGGTCAAGGGTTTTGTTTTATCCTTAGATCAGGCCAAGGTCTTTGATAAAGTGCATCATCATTACTTATTTCAAGTACTGAGCTATTATGGAATACCTCCTGTATTTCTCAGTTGGCTTATGCGTTTATATGCTTTTGCTGGTTTCAAGCCACTGATAAATGGTTTTCTGGGAGACTTTATTCCTCAACGTATAGGCATTAGACAAGGTTGCCCTTTAAGCCCAAGATTATATATTTTTGCTCTAGACCCGATTATTAGGCAGATTAAGTGGGAATCTCAAATTGTTGGTTTAGCCCTGTATCCTGATTTATGGCCAATTAAAATCTCCACTTATGCAGATGATGTGGTTTTATTCATGCAGAATAAAATTGCAGGGGATAAGGCAGTACAGATTTTTTATAAGTTTTCTACTATATCAGGGGGTACTTTGAATTTACAGAAAAGTGTCTCTATCCCTTTAGATGATGCCTCTGTTCAAATACCGGAAGTTGGTGGTATAAAGACAACCACTGACCCACAAAAAATTTTGGGGGTGTGGTTTAATATATCAGATGGACCTACCTTTAATTGGGAGAAAAGATTGTTTCTCTGTGAAAATAAGGTTCAGATTTGGAAAACATGGAAATTGGGGAAAAAGAAAAAGGTCATAATTGTTATGAACTTTCTGCTTCCGATATTTTTATATTTAAGTTATATTTATGTCCCCCCATACATTTGGAGACACGACTTTTCAGTGTCTTTTTTCAAATGATATGGGGTAGTAGACTTAACCTCATTAAACAAGAAATTACCTATTTACCTATTAGGAGAGGTTGCCTTAGTATGATTAATCCTATTTTGTTATTCCTTTTTTCTTTTTAACATATTATACTGTGGAAGAAATGATACTAGTACTCGGAGTAATCTTTGGGTAGGGTGTTCTATGAAGGAGGCTATGGGAAAATGGGACACATTAACCCCCAAAATTACACAACATTTACAAATACCCTCATATGCGGTAGTTTGTTTTAAGAAATTGAGACAATGGAAACTGTTGAAAACATCAGTTATTTCTCTAACTAGGAAGCAGTTGTACCAGACAATTGTTAGTATTTCAGAACCCTCACTTTTATTTCCTGAATGCTGTCTGACAAAAATGGGTTCTGCTTTACAGATTCTTCTGGACAAATGAATTCCACAACATATGTGGGATATTACATGGTTATGCTGTCATGGGAAGTTAAATGTCCGTGGGAATTTAAGGTATAAATCTTTTCAAGAGAGGTATTGTCCCAAACTAACTTGTGTACACATTAAGGAAACTATGCAACATTTCTTTTTTGATTGTGAGGATTCTCATTTATTATGAAAAACCTTAGCTTTTAAATGGCAATGGCCATTCCTGAGTAGAATTACCTACCAGACATTACTATTGGGAGATTTTTCTGGCATATGGGGTAAATTTAATGAGAGTACATTACAGGTTATTTTTGCTATTTGTAAATACTTTTAATGGCAAGCCAGATGTCAATATGTACTGCAACAATTTCATTCTCCTCCTCACAGCATAATACTACAAATTGAAACAGCTATATCTCGGATTATGGCATTGGAAAAACAAACGTTACCAACGGCACAGTTTCAACTGTTATGGAAACATATTTCTTTTCTTTAGTATGATATTGTCTACTTGGATTTCCTTTCACTGATAAGAGTGCTTGGATTTACTGTGTTTCTTTTTGCCTTATGTCATGTATTGACTCTATGATTTGCTTTTCATTACCTTTGATTTCTTTGTATATTGACTCCTGATTGTTTCTTGGATTTTTTTGTTCATGATGTTGTGTATTCTTTTTTTAATAAAAATTCCCCTACTCTTTTGTTGGGTCACTCCTTCCAAAATTGTCCATGGGCAACACATAATAGCCCAGACCAGGGAAAGCAGGGGGAGCAGGGTGTATACCTTGCAACAACAAAAAAAGAGAAAGCTAAACAGGAAAAACTGATAGCAGAGGCCCAGAAAAGAGATGAAGAAGAAAATACAGCAGCGGGTAGTGTGACAACAAAGAAGGATGAATAGACTGAGAAAGCAAACCACAAGGAGTTAGACAGTAACAAAGAAGGAGTGAATGAAAAGAAACAGAATGTGGAGGGAAAGCAAGAAGATTTTCAAATGGTGACAAGATCAAAAAACAAGGGACAAAAAAACATTAAGGAGCAGAAAGTGATAATAGCAGAGGAGAATGTGACTGTGACTTTAAAAAATAAGTTTGAGGTGTTGCAAAAGGGGGTGGAAGAAGACTGGCTTGATTGTGTATCAGAGGGTGAGGGAGAGGAGGAAGAGGAAGAGGAAAGAGCAAGGGATGATTCTACAGATGCACAAGCTTCCAAAAAAAGAAAGAAGGATAAAATAGGATAGAAGGGGGGAAATTTGGTTGCGATCATATGACCCACTTGCATTGTATTTCTTGTAATGGTGACAGTAAAAAAATAGAAGTAGGAGATTGGTTACTTTTGGAATACTAAGTGGGTTAAATGCAGACATTATTTTTTTGCAGGATACCAGATTAAACTCTATCGAGAATATCAATTGGGTCCAGAAGGAGTGGAGATGGGGCCCTTCTGTATGGTCAATGGGATGGAAGCATGTTCGGGTGAGGATTGCTTTTGGGGATTATGACGTAACAATTTCTAAGGTTATGGATATAAGCCCAGGTAGGGTCTTAATTTTGGATGTAAGGTATAAAGGGAAGGAACTTTGTTTAGTTAATATATATAATCCTCAAACAAATGGGGAACAAATTCAACTAGAGACAACAAGACAAACAGAACCATATTTGCACACAGATAAACTAACCTCGTGTGTGTGTGGGGGGGATTTTAACTGTGGGTTATCAAATCAGGATTGGGGAAGGAAATCAAACAAAGTTTTTTGTGATACAAATTCCTTGAGGGGTATTTTTGAGAAGGCAGCAATGGAGGATGTGTACAGTATAAAAAGGAGGAAAACAGAACACACTTATTTTAGAGGGACGTTAAAAGTCAAGAATAGACTTTTGGTTTATGCCTAAAAATACAGTAATCTTGGATGCAAAAATAACCCCATTAGAAACATCAGATCATACGATCTTAAGTGTTTATATAAATATTGCAAAGGCGATGACTTGTGGAAAAGGGTACTGGAAGATGAATACAGAATTATTAGAGGATAAAGGAGTGATAGAAGAACTGAAAGATATGTGGGAGGCAAGAGGGACAGTTCTGGATCTCTATGATAACATAATGAGGTGGTGGGATGACACAAAACAGGATATTAAAGAGATTTTAATAAGGGCTGTGCAGAATAAAGGGAAATCCCAATATCACAAATATCTGGGATTAAGGGCAAAATTATATAAGGAATTAACAAAACAGCATAAGGATGGAAAGAATCATATAGGAAGGATAGAGGAAATAAAAAAACAGATGTGGGAATACCAATACAATAGAACACAATTACTTATAATGGAGCAAAAATGCAGAACACAAAGGACTAAAGCACAGACCAACCTTATGGATGATAGTGATAACAGAATTGGCAAGACAGTCATATTTGAACTAATGAATAAAAAAAAGAAAAAAAACATCAGATATTAAAGAAATATTATTAATAGTACAGGAATATGTAAGATTAAAATTTCAAGATAAAAAGAGAGAGATTCAAAAGAAACCTTTTCCCAGTAATCTCAGATGATGAGAAAGGGTTATTGGATGAAGATATATCAGAAAGGGAAGTTAAAGAAGTAATTGAAGGTTTAACAAATAATACAGCACCAGGATTAGATGGAATCCCACATGCCTTTTATAAAAAGTTCAGGAATGAATTAGCCCCAGTTCTAGCTTCTATATACAATGGTATAAAAGAGACAGGAGAATTATTGGATTCAATGAAACAAGAGGTTATGGTTTTTATTCATAAAAAATGAGAAAAGGCACAGATTGAAAATTGTAGGCAAATCATGCTGCTTACAAGTGATTACAAAATGTTAGCAAAATTCATACAGAAAAGGTTGGTAGGATATGTAACAAAGCTGGTAATGGAAACACAGACCTGTGCAGTTCCAGGCAGAAACATAACACATAATTTGTTATTAATAAGAGAAGTAATAGACAAAGGAGAGAAAGGAGAGTTAGAAGGATATAGGTACAGTTTAGATCAGAAAACTGCATTTGATTCAATACAGCAAGAGTACATATGGGAAGTGCTGGGGAAATACAACATACCAGAAGGATTAATACAATTAACAAAAGCCTTATATAAAGAAGCTCAAACATGCCCGATGGTAAATGGACATCTGGGCATACATATGTACATGAAAAATGAAGTTCGGCAAGGATGCCCATTGAGTCCTTTATTATACATTATGTGCCTGGATGTAATTTTAAGAATAATTGAATTAGATAAGGGAATAGTGGGAATTACATGGGGAAATAGGGAAATTCCAAAGACATGTGCATATGCAGATGATTATGTGATCTTTGTTAAAAACCAGGAGGTAGGTGAAAAAGTGCTACAAATAATAAATAGTCAGACTGTAAGTACAGGGATTGAAATAAATAAACAAAAAAGTAAAAGTTCCCAAGCAGGGAATATTAAGACAGGAAAACAGGGTAGTATAGATATAGTTGAAAATAAGATAGAAATACTGGGAATAATTTTTGAAGGGGAAGATTCTGTGAGTGAAAATTGAGGGAGGAAAATCCAGATTGCAGAAAGGAAAATAGGAAAATGGAAAAACTGGAACATGACAAAAGAAAAGAGAATTTTTATGCTAAAAACATTTGCAGTCCCAATATTTCTACACATAGCTTACATATATCCTGTTCCGTGGCATATGCAAACCAAGTTGCTAGGGTTGTACTTTACCCTTCTATGGGGAAGCAGATTAAATCCAGTAAAAAGAGCACATACTTACAGACCAATAAGGGGGCGTTAAACATGTTGCAAGCAGTGGTCTTTTTTGTATTAATTTTTATTTATTGAAACATAAAACCAATCCTGCAGGCAGAACAGAATATATGGATGTTTCTTACAGAAGAATGGAAAGAGGTTTTGTTTTATAATTGGGGTAGAAAAGGGAACATACTGTAAGTACAAAAGCACATATACCAACATATGTTAGTGAATGCAGGAAATATTTAAACTTATGAGAAGTAGCTAAAGATGATAGTGTGATAAAAAAAGGAAAGCACACTATAATATCATAATGGAGGGAGAATATTATGAAGAGCCACTTTTTAAGGTAGAAAAGAATGTAAATACAGAATATGTGTTGGCAGCTTTGCTAGAATACAGAATTCCAAAGAAAATGAGGGAAGTAAACTGGATGTATATTCATGGTAAGATCAATGTAAGTGGGAATTTGAAACAAGAAAATGGATGAAAGGATTTGCACTGTGATAGAATGTGGAATGCACTTAGAAACTATACAACATATGTTATTTAAACGTGGTTATATAAAACCATTTTGGGACCTACTAGCTGGGTTGTGGAGTATGGAAGTGTTTAAAGATCTATCATATGAGAGCGTGGTATATGGTCAATTGACAGAAGATTTTAAGGATATGGAAGCCAGTACAGTATATACAGTATTTGTAATAATTAAATGGGCAATCTGGCAGGTAAGATGTCTGAGGTTTATTCAAAACAAGGAAAAAAGGGTAAACGACTTAGTATTTAAGGTACAAGATGAAGTGGATAAAGTATTTCAAAATGACTGAAAAGTTTGGGATGGAAAGAGGGAATAGGTTGTGGAGGAATTTTGAAGGGGTGGGATAGAGATGATAAAGATGAATTGGAGTAGTTGGGGAATGGGAAAAAGAGGGTAGTAGGAAGTGGAAAAGGAAATGGAAGAAAGTGTTTAAAAGATAGAAAATGAGCAGAAGAAAAGTATACACATGGAAGGGTAAAAGTTGTGTGGTTTTCTTATCTACTTTGGAATTTTGATTATGTTGTTTGAATCATGTAAATGTATGTTTTTGATCTTAATAAAAACTTCCCCTACTCTTTTCGAGAAGTGCCATGGGATCTTTAACAACCACCTGAACAACCACCAGAACAGGCAGACAGAACCTTGGCTTAACGTCTCATCTGAAAGGTGGCACCTCAGGAGTGCAGCACCCCCCCATGCTGCACTACAGTGTCAGTATTAGGACTGACCCAAGTGCCTGGTGTGGGGATAGAACCCACAGCTTTCTGATCTTCTGGCCTCAGAGATGAGTGTGCAACTTGCTGAGCCATTGACACTGACAACCTCTTGCTTCTCTGTGGTAAAAAAAAAATATGAATCTGTATGTGAAACTGAGATCTCTTGGTTTGCAAATGTATATAATTACATTGTTGAAATGATTACAGCTAGCTACTTGGGTTTCAGAGAAGACAGCAATTTGTAACACTGGGGGTTGATCTTGAGAAACCGTTTGACCTTCACAAGGTTGTTAACAGAGTTGTCAGCAGGAAGCCAGTTCTAGACAGAATATATTAATTGATGGGCACCTGTTAAGGAGTCTAGATGTACACTTCAGGCTGGCCACAGAAAGGGCAATGACAATGTTTTCTTATATTGGTGAAAAAAATATATAGTTTAACAAGAACAGGATGTAGAATGTAATTGCCAGGGAAAAACATATAAAGAGAGCAATGTTTTGTTTGGTTAAGTTAGAGAGACTGAGATTTAAATTAAAAAAAAAGTCTCTCAGATGAAGGACTTTGTTTTGGGGTTTTTTTTTGTTTTGTTTGTACTGTCTTTGTGAAGTGCTATCCTGTACAACTTTATTTCTTATTTTATTGTTAATAATAATAATTAAATGCTACTTGCAAATTTTACAATTTCTCCTGTTTTGCCTATGCTTCCTGACCTACGCCTCGACCACACTTGTATGCAGTATTTGGAGGCTCCCCATCTGTGGCAGGATGACTACATTTTTCCAGACTGCAGAAATGGTTGTTAAATATGCCTGCTACTGTCTTCATATCAGTGTATTTAGAGCCATTAACTTTGATGATCATGGGAGCCTCAGTGGTTCTGGGTTATGTATGTTATTGATATAGATCCAGAATTTTGTAGGGTCACTATGGCTAGATTGTTGCTGTGCTTTAAACTATGAACTCTTGGCTAGATTGAGTTTGCATGTGCACTTGTTCCTCAGGAGCCTGTAGCAGTGCTGAGCAAAATGAGATATTCCGCTGGTGAAATTAACAAAGAATGACAATCTCACCAGCAGAATTTCTGCCAAAAGTTTGCTGGTCTTCTGCAGAATTCCACCTGCTGCAATCCACGGAATAATATTCAGCATTTTCTCTACAGAAAATCATTCCACAAACATTTCAAAGGAAAATATTGAGATCTGCGGAGTAAAATTCTATGGAAACATTGCAGAAAAACTCATTACACATTTTTCTGCTGAGGAATGCCACCATTCCAGTTCTGGTTAAATTTGGCAGAATTCTGGCAGAATTTCAAAAGTTCCATGAAATTGCATTTGAAAATTCCACACGGCACTAGCCTGTAGGCTTCCCCATTGGGTCTGGAGTATGTCCCAGGCTGAGTCTCTAATCCTTATTAATTTGAAGAGGTCACTAGTTAGCCACTTTGAATTTAGGTTTTTGACTTTGTGCCTGTTCAAAGGGGCATGTTTATCAAGTAGCTTTGTGAAAAGTTGTGTGAAAAGTATATAAAATGCTAGCACACAAGATCCTTGCTGCACATAGCTCTTTATTGTCAAACAGGCAGACAACAGCAAAAGTATGCGGTGCAAAAAATTTGGCAGTCACAATGGAGGTACAATACACCTTTGCACTGCATACTTTTGCTGCTGTTTGTCTGTATAGCAATAAAGAGCTATGTGCAACAAGGACCTTGTGTGTTCACATTTTATATACCCTCTTATCGAGTGCAGCTGCTGTTTTTATCTATTTTATAATAACAGTAGGAGGAAACTGCCAACAGGAGGCAAACAGGACTGGGGACCAGCTGAGCAGTGTGAGGAGAGGGACTGTGGAGCAGACCAGGAACCAAAGGCCAAGTGAAGAGGTGGAGGGAGTAAAGAGAGGAGTAGTGGAGCATACCGGAGACCAGCTGAGACTCAGAGAGGACTAAGTGAACTTAATCTTTTTGTTTTATTAACATTTGTTTCTGCCACAGTGGGATAGTAGTAAACAGTATTGTACTCACTGTGTTTTGCTGTACTGTGGGGATTTTCAGGAGCAGGACAGGAGGGTATAAGGGCAGCTGTACTGCAGTGTTTGGTCTGATTGTTTTTCCTTTTTATAGAATGCAGTGGCCAGTAGTTAGATTTCAGCTGGTGACATGGCTGTGACACCAGCGGCCCTCTAAACCTATCTGGTGGAGAAAATAGAGGGCCAAGCTAGACAAACGAAAAGGGATTTAGACATCCTTATACAGGGCACACAGAAGCAGTAGGAGGAAACTGCCAACAGGAGGCAAATGGAACCGAAGACCAGCCAAGGAGTGTGTGTGGAGAGGGACCTTAGAGTGGACTGGGAACCGAAGGCTGAGTGGAGAGGTGGAGGAAGTAACGAGTGGGATAGCGAAGCATACCAGAGACCAGCTGAGACTCAAAGAGGACTAACTTTTGCTGGTCCTGCTGGTAGTGGGACAAGGCTCTTGAAGCAGGAACAGGAGCTGATTATTTCTGGATGCTGACAGGAGTAGTCCCACCCACCTCAAGGCTCTTAATCCTCCTTATATAGGGTGTGAGACCATGGGGGGGTCCACCTTCTTACCACCTATGAGGATGTACCTACCCAGGAAGGGGAGGAGCTAGTACTAAAAGGCTAAACAGGGGAAGACCACAACAAACATGATGGGACTGGTGCAGTGCAGTGGTTGTGGAGCTGCTGTCTTCAGGGAGATGTTCTGGAGGCTACGATGCTACCCTATCTGCAGACACCTCTCTGGGTTGAGGGAGGAAGTCACCTGTCTCTGGGTCGAGTTGGCCAGGTTACAGAGGGGGCTTTCATCCCCACCCAAAGATCCATAACCTAAACCTCCAAGGATGCCCAGGAGGAGGAGGAGGAGGAGGAGGAGGAGTGGTTGGATCATGGTGGAAAATTATTTAGTTTTGTTTAGTAACAGAAGCTTTATTAAAATGGGGTATGTTTTGTATATATGTTTGGGGGGTTGGTTTGTGTGGGGATTAATAACTATGCGTATCTCTGAAGATAAAGAAGTTAGGGGTAATATGATTAAAATATCTGGTATGTACTCTGTGGGAAATGCTCGATTTACCTGTGAAGATGGTTTTGTTCGGAGAAGAAACCATTTTACAAATGAACATCGATATTATAAAATAATTTTTTGTGTTAAGCATGTATTCTGTGAGTTAAAAATATCAGGGAGTACCAATATGTTATGTTTAATATTATTGATGCAAAGTGGAGATATTGAGTTAAATCCAGGTCCTGATTATAAAAGGATTAAACAGCTTTCAATGGTTCATGAAAACGTTAGGAGTATAGTACATAAGATAGATGAATATAGGGTATGGGCAGCTAAAACTGAGTATGATTTACTAGCAGTTTCAGAAACATGGTTACACTTAGGCATAATGCGGGATGAAATTCAGCTTTCTGGATATTCTATAGAATGTGCAGACAGAGGTAAAAGGGGAGGGGGGTGATGTTGTTTATTAAGAATATTCTTGGCCCTTATGAAGTATTGTTAAGAATAAATAAGGAAGAATTGATTGTCTTATTATTGAATTAATTGCGATAAAATTAGTGGTAGGAGTGTTTTATGCACCCCCTAAAACAAAAAATAAATCATTTGATGTATTAGCAGAGTTAATTTTAGAAAAAATAAGGGATAAACAAGTGATTTTAACAGGAGACTTTAATGCAGACTGGTTCCAGACTAGAGGGAGAAAATTGGAGAGTAGTTTTTCAATTTTGGGGTTAAATCAAATAATGCAAAAACCTACAAGAAATACAAAAAATGGAAGCCAGGGTTCTCTCTTAGATTTATTTTTTGTGTCCCAGGATATAGTTAAAACCTGGGAAGTATTACCTTTAAACTTGGAGGATCATAATCCCATTACTTGTACTATTGAGCTACAACATTTTATTACTCAACAATTAAGTATGTATTGGTGTAGAGATTTTAAGGGGTTTAATGAGCAATGTTTTGTAAATCACTTGAAGCAAATTCATTGGGATAGAATATATTTAATACCAGATATAGAATTGGCTATTCAGGAGTTTAATGATATATTTCTGAATGTAATACAGTACCATGCTCTGTTGATAAGAAAAATTAAAAGGAATAAAGAAGACTCATGGATTATTGATAAGATAAAAAAATATTTAAGGATTAGAGACAGAATATGGAAAAGGGCGAGAAAAACAAAAAAAGATTAAGACTGGAATATTTTTAAGTTATGGAGGAATAAATGTAAAAGTATAATTAAAAATGTAAAGAATAAATATTATCAGAATAAAATAAATAATATTTCTGATACTAAACAGTTTTGGAAACTTATTACAGATTTAAAATCCCCAGATAAAGCTATTATAAGTCCTATTTTGGTACAAGGCAAGAAACTGGTGACTGATACAAAGGATATAGCGGACATTTTTAATACATATTTTTTGGATTCACCGGACTTAAATTTGTCAGATTTAAATATTAATAGAATGGATTCTTCTATTGTAGTAGATAAGATAGGAGTCCATGTAGGGATATTTAAATTTGAAACCTTAAAAGAAAGGGATATAATGAAAGAATTAAAAAATTTAAATGTAAATAAATCAGGAGGTATTGATGGAATTGAGGCTCGATTTTTGAAGCTGGTGCACATGTAATAGCCCCTGTTGTGGCTTATTTGTATAATTGGAGTTTGAGTGCTTTTACTGTTCCTGAAATTTGGAAGATGGGGAAAATTATTCCCATTTATAAGGCTGGTGATCGGACAATTCCTTCAAACTACAGGCCAATAGCTCTTTTGCCAATTTTATCCAAGATCCTAGAATGTAAAGTACATGAGCAGCTAAATAATTATCTGGATTTAAATACTGTATTAACAGATAAACAACATGGTTTTAGGAAGGGGAGATCCACAAACACTGCCCTGTTGGAATTTAATGATTTGGTTATTACATCTATGAACCAAGGGAAACATACTGGGACAGTGGTTGTGGATCTCCGTAAGGCTTTTGATTTGGTACAACATGATTTGCTTTTGATTAGGTTAAGGGCCATAGGGATTCAGGGACAAATGTTAAAATGGTTTGAGTCATATTTGACAAATAGACAGCAATGTGTACAATGTGGTATAACGGTGTCGGGCCCTGGGAAACTGGAGAGGGGTGTTCCCCAGGGCTCGATTCTGGGTCCATTATTATTTAATATATATGTTAATGATTTAGTTCAAATGGTTGAATATAGTGAGGTAAGATTGTACGAAGATGACACTGTCTTAGTGGCGTCTGCTGACAATCTCTTAGATATGATGGATAAACTTCAAAATGATTTGTTACAGATGCAAAAATGGTTGAGTAATTCTGGTCTTCTTTTAAATGCTAAAAAGACACAAACTATGTTGTTTTCAATCGGTTCATACAAAGGAAAAGAATCTAAGTTACAATTACATCTACAAGATGGTACAAAAATTGAAAATGTATTAACATACAGGTATTTGGGGTTTCAAGTAGATGTTAGGATGACATATATAGAACATATATCAGTTCAGACAAAAAAGTGAATAGTAGATTAGGGGCCCTTAGAAGAATTGCGGATAGTTTACCTTTGGTAGCAAAGGAGCGGTTGGCAAAACAGATGTTGTTACCTATATTGGAGTATGGTTCTATAATTTATATGAATTCAACTAAAACTGCATTAAATTTGGTTAATCAAACATGTTATAGGATAGGAATATTTGCTTCTGGAAATACTAAAAATAAGCATCACTGTATAATTTATAATAAATTGAATTGGCTTCAACCTGAAGCAAAATGAAATTACCTTTGGCTTATTATATGTCATAAAATAATCCATAGAAAGTATAATCATCCTTTGTATGAACAAGTAAAAAGAAAGTCAAATAATGAAATATATATAAAGACTAGGAATGTATTAAGTAATATTCCAATGTATAGAAGTTTTAACAGATTAGGGGATAGTATGCTCCAGAATAGTGTAACACAAAGTTGGAATAGATTGTCTGAATCACAGAAATCAAACATAGATTTTTTTAAATTTAAAAATTATTTGTTTGACAGTTTGAATTCTTTATATATGTGTTTTAAATAAGTGTGGATGTATTGTGTGATTTTATTTTGTGTTTGTATTAGTACTAGTTTAGATAAATGTTAATTGTATTAGAAGTTACATGCAGGACTTTGTTGTAAATGGGATTTTGCCCCAACAAATGTTATTTCCTGTGAACAAATAAACTTTTAATCAATCAATCAATGGTGGGCTCAGAGAGGATGAGGGAAGGGGGTCTGAAGCTTATCACCCAACCAGTCCAGCTAACTAACTCCTTTGCTGTTTTGGAGGAGTGTGATAGCCCCATTGGTGCACCCACAGCTGAGACCAGGGAGGATGAGCTGGCCCTCCATGAAGGAGCCCAAGGGAAGGGGGGGCAGAGAATCCCAGAGGAAGCGGAAGTTTCTACTGGTGGGGGACTCAATTGTCCAGGGAGTTACTTTAGGGGAGCCTAGCAGGAAAGACAGGGAGGTCAAGTGCATCACAGGAAGCATGGCATGGAGGGATGGGAAGTGAATCAATAGGATTACAAGGGCAATAGCAATGAGGGAGGAACTGGATGTCATAGTCCACCTGGGGATGAATGACGTGGTGGAAGACAGGGCAGAGTTAGTCAGAATATAGGAGTATTTCAGAAAGCTGGGGGGAGCCTGAAGCAGGTAACACACTCCATCTCCTTCTCGTAGGTTCTGCCTGTCCATGGCAGGAGGGAGGCTAGGACACTCAGCATCCAGGAATTCAACTCCTGGTTGAAGGAATGGTGTGGAAGGGAGGGAGGGGGGTTTGGCTTCATGGGAGACTGGGGACCTCCCTGGATGGATGCAAGCCTGTGTAAGGACAACAGCCTGTATCCGTCCGGGAAGGGGACCACAATCCTGAGTGACAAGTTTGAATGATTCAACAGCGAGCATTTAAACTGGCCAAGTGGATGGACCCAGGAGGGTCAGGAGGCTTAGTATCACCCCACCACCACCAAGGGCACATGCAGGAAAATAAATTGACAGCAAGTACAACTGAAATTGGCAGAGGAAGGGCAAGGTGGTGAAATGGGGACCACAAAAGAAAGGTAACTGGGATAGGAGAATGAAGCAGAAGAGCAGTAACGTGTAGAGGGAATAAGCTAAAATGCACAACATGGAAGGCCATGGTAACTAATGCTCACAGCATGGGAAATAAACTCCCAGACCTGCAGGTCTTGATAGTAGAGGCAGACCTGGACATAGTAGCAATAACTGAAACTTGGTACACTGCAAATCATGGGTAGGAAATCAATGTACTGGGTTAAGCTAAGTTCAGGAGGGATAGTGGATGTAGAAAAGGGGGAGGAGTCACCCTGTATGTCAGGGAGTGTATAAAGGCAACACAGGTACCGAGTAGGCAGGGGTAGGCTGAGGCACTGTGGGTCACCCTTGAACCAGGAAACAGCACAGCAATACGTAGAAGGGTGATATACAGGCCTCCAGGACAGGGGTAGGAAGTGGACAGGGAGCTAGTGAATGAAATACACGAGATGGCACTGAAAGGTGAAATTCTGCTGATGGGAGATTTCAATATGCCAGACATGGATTGGACCACCCAAGCAGCTGCTTCAGACAGAAGCGGAAGCATCCTATATTCCTTACAGGAAGCAGGACTCAGGCAGCTTATGCTTGATCCCACCAGAGACTAAGTGATTCTGGACCTAGTGATGACCAACGGGGATAGAATCACAGATGTCTGAGTAGAAGGGCAACTGGGATCCAGAGATCACCACATAGTGTGGTTCAGCATGGGGACAGGGACTCAGTCAAGTCACACTAGGGCAAAGGTATTGGATTTCAAAAAGGCAGAATCTACTGAAATGCGGAGAGGTATCAAAATAGCCCTGGAGAAAAGGGGGATTGACAGACAGCACCAGGTTCCAGTGGGTTTCCCACAGCGGCATGACACTGTAGTTACTGTGGGGGACCTCACTGGCGAAATGTCACTGTTGGGGGGGGTAACCAGTGGTGGATGGGGTACAATCTGGGGAAAGGTAGGTAATCAGTGGGGTGCCTCAGGGATCAGTCCTTGGGCCAGTCCTGTTCAATGTGTTCATTAGTGACATTGCAAAGGGGCTGGAAGGAAAGGTCTGCCTGTTTACATATGACACCAAGATCTGTAACAGGGTGGATACTCCAGAAGGGGCGAAGACAATAAGAAAGGACCTGTGGAAGCTTGAGAAAGGATCTGAGGAGTGGCAACTAAGGTTTAATTCAAAGAAGTGCAAGGTTATGCACCTGGGACATAGGAACCCTGGGGAAAGCTACAGGATGGGGAGGGGGAGTTGCTGACAATCACCAAGGATGAAAGAGATCTAGGGTTCATTACATTATTTCAGATGACCTGAAAATGTCAAAGCAGAGCATAAAGGCAGCAGGGAGGGGCAGTGGCATGCTGGGGTGCACAGGCAGGGGTATCACCAGCAGAAGGCAGAAGGTAGTGATGCCGTTACATAAAACCATGGTCAGGCCTCACATGGAGTACTGTGTGCAGTTCTGGAGGCCGCACCATCAAAAGAACATTAACAGGCTGGAGACAGTCCAGAGAAGGGCAACTAAGATGGTACAGGGCTTGCACCACAAAACTTGCAGGAACAGATTAAGGGACCTCAATATGTACTCGCTGGAAAAGAGGAGGGAGAGAGGGGACATGATAGGGACATTCAAGTACCTCAAGGGCAAGACGCATGGGGGAGACATCTTCCAATACAGGAGGAGTTCAAGAATGAGGGGGCATGACATGAAATTGGAAGGTGGCCAGTTAAGAGGGAATGTGAAGAAGTTTTTCTTCACAGAGAGGGTGGTGGACGCAAGGAATGGTCTGCCACAGGAGGCAGTGGGAGCGAGCACTGTGGTTGGATTTAAACATGCATGGGACAGGCATAGGGGAATCATAGAGGTAAAGCAGAGGGAGGGTCAGATGCTGTAATCAGGTACAGGGCTTACGGGCAGACTGGATGGGCCTGGCAATCCTTATCTGCCGACAATTTCTATGTTTCAATGTTTATAGCATCAATACACTGAAGTTTTGCCTTGTGCTTCTCAATGCATACAAAATGTTTCCTAACAATTTCTACCATGACAGCAACATAATCCCATGTGGCTTGAACCTCAGTCTGCAAGAACTCTGTTTTTATGTTGCTTGCACGCATGTGCAAGAAACATAGTGCCATCATCGGAGATTTCGGAGGTGTGTCACCTCCTCCTCCAATTCAGTCAGTGAGCTGGGAGGCGCGGCCCCTGTAAGCCAATGCATTTTGGAGCTGTCTATGACACGCTCCAAAATGCAGTGGCATACAGTTGAAAAGAGGAGCTATGCTTCAGTGAGCAGAGATAAGAAGCGTAGCTTCCCCCACCCCCCCGACATGCAGGCGTCGCGCCCGCACATACTGTGTAGCCGGCGGGTGCCCAATCCCGTCGGCTGAGCTGCGTCTCCCCGGTTGTAGGTGCCACGCTGGGGCCCCCCCCAGCGTGGCAATCAATCCATAGGCCGACGAGGTGCCCAATCCCCCGTCAGCTGAAAGCCCCCTGGCGTCCTTGTGCCGCTGGGCCCGCCCAGCATAGCGATCTGCCCGACATCTTTTTTATTTTAACCTGAAAAACGAAGCGGTCCCAGCGCCTCTCCGACCCCACAACCGCACCCACCCACTGTACCCAACCTCCCCGCCCCTCACCCATACTTACCTCCGGACTCCGGCGTGGCGATCTTTGGTGGACCGGAACACGTCTGCACTCTTCAAAGCCGACCGCGAACTGAGGAAATGCCGGTAAGCTGTATAATGGCCTAGAATAGGGGTTCAACTTTGCTGCATATCTCAGGCATGTTGGGAATTTTGCACCAAATTTTCAACATAGGGGTTTTGGGACCCTTCTCATGAATGATTCACTGTCATGGCGTTATTGGGCCGAAGGGTGATTTTGCGCAGTGACTGCAAAATCACCCTTCAGGCCGAATACCACCATGACAGTGACATCATTCATGAGAAGGTCCCAAATCCCATGTTGAAAATTTGATGCAAAATTCCAAAAACTGTTTTTTCTGACGTCGTTGCGCAGTTCCTCACATGAGCTCGTGAAGTTCCAAATTTTCAATATTTTCACTCCAGATTTTCAATATTGCCATTTTACCACACCTCCTCATGAGCAGTACAGCTGTCATTTTCATCCTGCCCAAAATGTGTTTCCGCCCATGTAGCGCAGAATGGCACAGTCGGTGTCCGAAATCAATGTCTGAGACAAATTAAGAAAATCACAGTAACACTGTTCATGAGCAGAGAGTCTTAAATGGCTATGTTAAGGGTAGTGAAAAAATTCCTAAAAATGACTGTTTCAGTAGCGCGCGCAGTTCCTACATGCGCTCGTAAGTTCGCAAATTTTCAATATTTGCACTCCAATGACTTCCAAATACCTAAACAGCACATAGAAGCAAGCAACATTCGGCATTGACAAATGCTTGTTTTACTTGAGCACGTCAAATCATCAGTCGTACCAATCAATCCATGCTATTATCTCATCATGGATTTACGTAAGGATTCTGATGTCCTGCCCTTTTTAGACTCCACAGGAGAATACCGAGATTGTGGTGAAACCCAGGGTACAAAGGTATGTTGAACACCTTAAATTTGCGGCTTTGCAGTGGACGTTGAGTAAACTTATGCCTGCGGAGTGGTAGGCAAGGTCAGGCTCTCAGTCTCACTGCCAATTTCCAGGCTAGGCTTCCCCAGACAACACCTTTGGTCCAAAGGGCCTGTTTTTGAAGAAATAAACCCTTCATGAACAGCTGTAGAGTATTTTTTCCATTTGTTTTTTTGGTAACATCCATGTTGAAAGAAACTACCAAAGAGTTTCAATTCCCAATATTTTAGGTAAAAGACATTAAAAGCAGTACAGGAGCACAGGAGCTAGGCTGCACGCAGTTCAGCCATCTTGGCTCCACGCAGGTATTTTATTTATCAAGCCCCCAATCCCTGGGGCTCAGGGTGCTGTACAACCAACAAATAATAAAATGAATCATAAACATACACTTCAAAATGATAGATTTAGAAATCAGTATTAAATTAAATCCAACTGTAAACTTAAATTGGATGTGCTAGATCAGTGTTTCTCAAATGAGGCCGCCGTGACCCCTTGCAACCACCAGCCTTCTTTTGTACTGCCACAAGAGCTCTTTGGAGACCCAGTTAAAAATGGAATGGATAATTTCTTACCTTAAAAACAAAATTATAGGGGATGCATTTCAAGTAAAAATATGTCAGAGACTAGGCTACATGTATACTGTGTGAAAATACATGTTTTATATTGGGGGTTTAGTGTATATCATGTGGGGTTTGAGGTAATAAAAAGAAGGAGTAAGGCCACCACCAGTAAGTTCTGGTGGCCACATTTTGAGGCCACCAGGCTTTGGGGATTGAGAACCACTGTGCTACATTAAATAAATATGTTGGCAGATAGGCCTTCAAGGCCTCCACTGTGCAGGTGGAAAAAATGCTACCAGGTAGTGTATTCCAAAGGAGCAGAGATGCCCCACCAAATACCCTATCCGCAGACTGCTTTAAAGAAGAATTTGGGATCACGAAAACAGTGCCAGTGAGACCCACATAGTTTCTCAGGGGATCCAACAGCACCCCACGGTCAATGGTGTCAAATGCTGATGAGTGATACAAGAGAACCAAGATGGAGCACAGTTCTCGATTCCTCGTTATGAGGATATCATGTGTTACCCTGATGAGCCCGGTCTCTTCTGTGCTGCAATGGGGCCTGAAACTCAACTGGAGAGGCTGAAGATGTTATACCGTTTCAGGTGAGTCTCAAGCTGTGCCACCACCATCTTCTAGATAATCTTCCCTAAAAAGGGAAGGTTTGAGACCTGCCTGTATTTTATCAGGTTAACAGGGTCCAAGGATGTTTTTTTTTCCAAGAGGGACTTAACCACTGCTCTTTTCAGAGTGGCAGAAAAAACTCTCCCCCCTCAAGAAGCACCTGGCAATCTCAGTGAAGATTGGCCCCAGAGATTCTTGGCAACCCAAAAGCAGCCAGGTATACATGGGTTCTCACACACAGCAGGTGAGGTGCAGACCTGAGATCACCTGGAGCACCTACTCTTTGACAACTGGTTAAAACTCAACCCAGGTTGGCAGATCATCATTGCTTCTCATTGGCTGACATCACCAGCCCATGACAGACCGCTGAAGGAAATAGCCATCTGGATAGAGGACACTTTGTCAAAAATGAATCTGCTAAACTACTTGCACTTTGCTGTGGAAAAAGCTCAAAAGGAATGTCGACGGGGGATAAGTCAATCTGTCCACAGTGCAGTAGAACTGAGCTGGCCAATTCTTTCAGTCTTTTGGTCTCACCAACTGTTTGTACAGAGGGATAACAACTTCCTGTTTTCCACTGGTGATGCCTCTCCCTGTTTATCTCAGTATCCCCCAGCCCTCCATACTGCCTTCTCACATTGCTTTCTTACTTTAGGTAATCTGATATGTCTACCCCCAGGTCCCTTTTCATTTTTGTTGCTGTTAGTACCCTCCACCCCATTGTGTACTCCTCCCCTGGGTTTTTGTTTCCCAGGTACATTACTTTGCACTTCTTTGCATTGAATCTAAGCTGCCATACGTTTGACCATTCCTCCAATCTTGCCAAGTCCCTTCTAATCTTTTCCACCCCACCTTGTGTATCAACCCTGTTGCAGATCTTTATGTCATCTGCAAAGAGGCATACTTTTCCTTCCATAAACATAATGATGGGTGATCGGGGCTTGGGGGGGAATTAGACTACCAGGGATACCAGGGAGTTTTGAATAATAATGATGGGTGATCGGGGCTTGGGGAGCCACACTGGCGCACCCTCCCAGAGGAATACTAAGTTCCATTAGACCAGCCCTTGTCTCATCTAATGGTACTTACACCTTTGCCCTCTGGGAGAGTTTTGAGAATAGCAAGTTAGGGGATATGGCAGCCTGCATCTGCCACATGCCCTTTAGCGCCACGCTGCAGCCCATGTTGTGGTGCAAGGCTGGCACATGCCCCCTTTAGCGCAAGCAGCCTTTGGCTTTTGAACATAGTTCAGGGCACAACTTTTGAAGGAAGATGCCATTTGCACCATTTATGTTTGACACAGGCACCTTGTGTCGATCTAAGGGCTTTAAGAATCGGCCCTCAATCTCTCGCTGTTTCAGGATAGGGAGGTCCTAGAGCAGATCCCTCAGCTTATTATGCAGGAAGTACAAGAAAACACCACCACAAACATCAGTGGAGGACACTTTGGGATACCATTAAAGCTATAATTAGGGGGAAACTCATAGCTACAGGAGCGGGCAGGAAAAAAACAATGAAAGGAATGCCAACTAGCTTTTGAAAAGCAAATACAGACCCTGGAAAAATTACAACAAATAAAAATTGATAGACACAGAGGAAAGGAATTAATCAAAGTAAAAAAGGTACAAGACTACAAAGCAGAACAGAATTTAAATTTCTTGAACATAGATATTATGAAGGGGATCCACGTGCCCTCAAGCTGCTGGCTTGTAGACTTTGGGTGCAATGGGCTTGGGTGCACATCACAAAAATAGTACATCTGGCATCAGGACTTTGGGTTAGCAAGGTAGAGTCTATTATAAAAGCCTTTACAACATGCTACCTAAAGTTATATGCTGCTCAACTGAGGTGCACAGCAGATCAGATAGATGCATTTCTTCATCAACTTAATTTATCCACCTTACAGAAGCTCACAATATAGATTTACATCATCCAAACTCGGCTGCCAAAATTACTAATGCTATTGGTGATAGTAAAACAGGAAAGTGCCCAAGGATAGACAACTTTCCTGCCATATTTTATGAAAAATTTCAAGAACTTTGTAAGCCCCCTCTCATTTTGAGAGAGGCTTGTGCTCCCTTTAGGGACCCCCTCCGTCTTACTGCCCCCCCAGAGCTTAGGGTTTTGGTTAGTGCTCTGGGGGCACAATTTCTGCTTTTTGCCATTTGGTGGCAGTAGAGAGCGGGGTTTTAAGGATATAAATAGGCAGAAACAGGAAGTTTAGAGGGAGTTCCCAGGAAGCAGGAGGGACCTCACGGGCATTGCAGGGCAGTGCGGGGTTGGGGACCCCTCCACGCTTAAGGCAGGCCGGCTTTCAGTGACAATGCATTGGGTCCCCAGGGTGGTTCATGGAAGGGTACTTACACAGGTAGATGTGGGCATTATTGTGAGGCCCTGGGCTCTGAGGGGTGGAAGGGAGAGAAATGGAGGTGCAGGGTAGGTAGACCTCAGGATCTGGTGTAGGCCCTGTTTAGGTTGGTAGTAGGCCTGGGTCATCAGGGTTGCGGCAGGCTGTGACAGGGCCTCTGAATTTCCGATATGGCAACGCGGCCCAGTGTTCACTGGTGAGGTGGCCCAGGGGAGCCTCTACCCTTTTTGGGCCTGTTTGGAGGGACAGGCCTGGGGGCTAACGGTCTTTAGCCGAGTGGGCCGCAGAGTGCCCTGGAGGTGTATTTCCCCCTGATGCTGGTTGCACATATAAGGCAGCAAGATGGATGAAGAAAGATACAGTCATGCAGGGTTTAGATCATGCATCCTGTCTTACGTTTGAACCCAGGATTTGGAAAGGAGCTGGTAGTGGTCTGAGGAGACAGGGAAAACCAGGACAGCAGCTGGGCAGGAGAGAATGGGTGTATGGTGCAGTAGGTTTGGATGGTACTGCACCATCCGTGTCCCTGGAAGGCCAGAACAGAGAGTCAGGGAACGGTGTGGGAAAAGCTGTATGTTTTCCTGGGTTTTAAGGATAATGTAGGACCCCCGGTGGAAACCAAGTAGGAAGCTTTGTTAGGTACTTACCAGTGCCAGGGATCCGTTGGAGCTTCACGGTCCAGGAAGAGGTTGTTGTGTCCTTGATGAATACCAGGTTGCTGTTTAGGAACTGTATAAAACTCTTGCTCTGCCTTAAAAACTGACATATTTCCTGACTTGTATGAAGTTTAGTCCATGGAGCTGAGGTTTGAATTTAAGTCAAAGATAGACCCCTGTAGCCCATTAAATCATTTGAGCACAGGAGAAATAAAGTGATTGAGTTTTAAAAGGATTAATTGGAGTCTTTTCAATTTGTAACTAGAGAGCAGATGAATTGTAAATACTCAAGGTTTTAATCTCAAATGAGTTTTCTTTCAGTGGGTTTTTATGCGAAATCCTACACCTGTGTGTCCTGGGATCGGGTGGGGGGTGGGGTTCCTGCGACGAACGAAAGAGAAAATGATCAGAAGCCAAGGTTCCTGTGTGGAATTTGGGGTGCCCAGAGTGTTCGTGGCCACTATCACTGAAGTTTCCCAGCCGAAATGAAGATGTCTTCAGGTAGGCCCAGATGTTTATATCCAAGCTTGAACCTGTGGGATACTTCTGGTGAGATTTCTGTGCTGTGCTGTTTCGCCCTCTCTCTGTGGAAGATCAGAGTTGCCCCTAGACATTGGTGAGGGGGTGGGCCACAATCTGTTATACTATTACTTCAGATGGCCTATCAGGAAGCTTTGACAGTGGAGGATATTCTTCCCCCATCATGGGGCCAGGTGATAATCTCTGTTATACCCAAACCTGGCACAGATCTCACCTTATGTTCATCGTACCATCCTATATCCACCTTCAATGTTGACTATAAGTTCCTGACAGCAACTTTAGCTAAAAGGCTAGAGGGGCTTATCCCACTTTTGGTGGACATTGATCGAACAGGCTTCGTGCTGGCAGACAGGTGACAGATAATGTCCACTGTACACTACACATTATTTTATTTATTTTTCATTTATTTAGTTTTTGTTGACCGGGCAAGTGCACTAGACAAATTCTGCCTATTTTCAGGCACGACCCGGGGGAGGGGGATACAAATGAATGCCAACTGATCTTGAACCGGATTAAGCTGTTGGTGGTATTTTTCGTGAATGGAGGAAATTTGGCCATTGCACTGGGGGAAATTCCCCTGCTCTTTTCAAGAAGTGCCATGGGATCTTTAACATCCACCTGAACTACCACCAGCACAGGTAGATGGGACCTCGGTTTAATGTCTCATCCAAAAGATGGCGCCTCAGGAGCGCAGCACCCCCCTCATGCTGCACTACAGTGTCAGTATTGGGATATTAACCCACGTGCCTGTTGTGGGGATAGAACCCACAGCCTACTGATCTCCCGGCCTCAGAGGTGAGTGTGCTACCTGCTGAGCCACTGACACTTCACTTATTCACCATCTTAATACCAATAAGACCCCAGCATTGATATTTAGATCAGGTCCTAGCCAGTTTTAGATTTCCAGCATCATTTGTTGAAACTATAGACTATATACTGGCCCACAGGTGCAACTGAGGGCTAATGGCCATATTTCTCACTGATTTACTTTGGGAAGAGGAACTCGACAGGGGTGCCCATTGTTGCCATTGTTGTTTGCCTGATATATTGAACCACTGGCATGATGGATTCAGCAAGATGGGGGGTTACAGGGGGTTGTTGTCGGTCGGGCTGAACACAAAATTGCTCTTTATGCAGATTATTTGTTATTATGCATGTCAAACCCAGAGATGTCCCTTCCAAGATTAATGAGGGTGGTCACTGAATTCTCTGGTTTGTCGGGATACACTCTTAAGTCTGCCAAGACAGAGATTCTTACCTTTTCCTTCACTCCATCCCAACACCTCCACAGATAATACCCCATGAAGTGGACCCTTTCATCCTTAAAGTACCTCAGCACCACTCTGCGTAATTTGACTAAAATTTTATTTTTAGATAACTGCTTGCCATTGATTAAGCAATTAGACATGGATCTTAAAAGATAGGCCTTGCCTCCTTTACCTTTAAATGCTCATATTCATGTGGTAAAGATAAACCTCTTACACCGATTTTTATGTCTTTCAGTGCTCCCCAGTGCGGTTAACTAAGCATTTGGTAGCAGACATACAAAAACAGCTATAAGTTCACATTGTCAGATCAGAGACCAAGGGTGAGGAGTGTTCTCCTCTTAACTAAAAAGAAATGTGCAGGATGGGCAGTTCCTGAGCTGGGGGAATACGGTCTCGCCACTCAGGTGTGATGAGCCCTTTTATGGAGGCAAAACCAGCTTCAAGCTCATTGGCGCAACATGAGGGAGACTCAGGTGAGCGCCAGACCACTTTGGTCCATTCTCTGTGAACCACACCATGGTCATCTGCAGTTTTCACCCAGACTTCTGGTTCTCGGCAATGAGATTACACTACATGCATGGGATATGTTCCAGCGTTACCCCCTGGTACATGTGGATCAATGGAGATATCGGTGGTTGGCGTGGAACACTAATTTTTTGTTCAAGATCCATGGATCATTGGTAGGAGAGACAAGCGCAGAGAGGTCTACAATACCCAACACAAGTGTTACAAGGTGACAGTATTCATACATTTGAGGAATGCTGTAACTCTTATGGATGGTCACTAATCAACAGATTTAGATACTGTCAAATAAGAACTTATATAAAGGCCCAACTGAGATGCACCCAAACTGTAAAGGCCTCTTTTTTTGGGGGGGAGGGACAACACTGGAGGGAGTTAATGCCAATTTCTACTCCCTAAGGGAGTGATATTCTGTATCTATCAGCTTTTAAATTTTCACAGGGAGGCATCATCCAATCATATAATCACAAAATGGGAGTCTGAAGCGGGGTTTCACCTCACACAAAAAAAAATGGATTAAGGTTTGCAAAGGTTCCTTTAAGACCTCCTCCTCGCCCCGCTGGCAGGAATTCACGTGGAAACTCAAAACTCAATGTTTTATTACTCCTGAACTCAAAGCTAAATGGGATACGACTAGCAAATCAGCATGCTGGAGAAACCATGAGGAGTTGATGGCTTCCCATACTCATGTATTTTATACCTGTCCAATATTGGAAAGTTTCAAAGTGGAGGTATCAAATAAGTTAGATGCCCTTTTTCAGATTTCTAGTCCATTAAAATTTCATAATTTAATCTTGGGACTACCTCCACCATCGGTGTGAGGGACAGGCTCCCATTACCTGTAGTACATATGTACGGCTGCAGTAGGGAAGGTTATTACCCGTAAATGGCTTTGCCCTGAACCACCTACAGTGATGGAGTGGTGTATGGTATTAAATGACATCCAAGAGATGAAAAGATTGACATATCTAATACAAGGCAGAACAGATAAATTCATAGAGCGCTGGACAAAGTGGACAATTGAACTGGGATAGCTGGTCACTTTTAAGGGAATGAGAACAGTGACTAGTACTATGCCTGAGGCTGGAGGATGGGTCACTAGAGGGAGGCACACTAGATTAACCCTGTTACAGAAACTCTGGGTTGGATGCTGCACCTACCCTCTTGGCCACGCGGGGACCTATATGTTAGCCAGTCAGTCTAAATGTTTTTAACAGTATATAATATACTGTGTCCTATTTGGTTCAAGTTATACAGTTTTGTTACTTGTTTGTTATGACTAGATGCTAAACTACACTATATGAACATTATGCTCACTGGACTGAAGTGACTCAAAGAATTGTTACTTCTTGCACTACAGTTAAAACTGTAAGCTGTAATTCTGTGAAAATTTTCAATAAAGCAAGTATAAAAAAAATACCAGAGACATCCAGCACCTCCTGGAGTTTGCAAAGCTCCAAATTATATTTTGAACAGTACTGACTCATCTTCTACAGGAGGAGGGTATTTAGACAGTGGACTTTGCAGAGGAATGACACTGCATGATGATCCAACCACATGACAGGATGAACCTTGACCGTACTAATGTCAAAACCTGATGAGAAGACCAGGTCCAAGGTGTAACCATGTTCGTGCGTGACAGCGACAACTGCCTGCATTAGACTTAGTGAAGTCATCAACTGGAGAAGCTGCTGACCAAGGGGTGAGGTTTCATCATCTACCCTGATACTGAAGTCTCCCAACACCAAAGGTCTGGGAGCATTCCACACATGCTTGACTATGCAATCCGTTAGCTCCTGCAAAAAAATCACACCCACAACCCGGGGTCGGTATATGAGGATGATTTTGCATCCAGTAGCTGACCAGCATCTAACTGCCACACATTCTAAGAACCTGGAAGTTCCTGTGAGGTATGCAGTGAGTTCCAATGCAGATTTAAAACAAATGCCCCACCCCTCCTGCCATGCCATCTTGGGCAGTGCACCATCAAGCAACCAGGTGCTGTTGATTCCTTTAGTACAAGGGCAATTCATTACCAAACTAGGTCTGTGTGATGCAAACAAGGTCAGCCAAGGAATCAGTTATTAAACCCTCCTTCACTGCAGTTTTATTCCTACACAAGCTTGTGTTACAAAGAATGGCCCAAAGGGGAGGATCAGAGTTGGCTGATCTGACTACCACTGGCCTGTTGGCAGAAGGCAGAGCCCTAGGAAGGGTACATGACAAGGAAAGGCTGATCTTGATTCCAAATCCTCCCTAGGTGTGTCCTTGTTTTTACCAACCCAATCCTGCCCCCTCCCATCATTACATCCGGCCCTTCTCCATGGTTACTTCCCCATCTACGGAGAATCCCAGACACACTTTAATGAGTAAGAACCACTGCAAATGGGAATAATTGGGTTCCCCAAAAAGAAAGGAGCTGCTGTAGGTGGTCCACAGAGTAAATGAGTCTGTAAGACGCAAGGCCTCTACACATTTTTGAACCCCAGAAAAAACAACCTAAGCACTAAAAATAACCAACTACCACCCTTTCCTCAAATCAACAATCCTCAAAAATAAAATCAACAAAACCAATAAATTAAAAAGAAAACACCCTCCAACACCCACCCTACACAATCACATAACTGAACAAGTATGATCTACCCCACTTGTGCACCCTATCAACCATACAAAGTAAAACAATTTACTCAGATTCACCAATCCAGTGAGTGCACCATAAACAGTAAAACAGTACATAATGAGACAGTTCAAAACGTATAACAAAATAAACAGTGTAGATCCATTTCTCTGCCACTGAGAAGGGAACAGGTTTGTTTGTCCATATGCAAACACTCAGTCAAAACATACATGAAGTGCTGGAGAAGAGGAAAACAGTGACAACCTCCGATGCTCAGTAAATTCAGTCTGCTCTCACTAGGCTCTGCAATGTTTCTAAGGAAACAAGGAGTGGAGGAGGGGGGCAAATGCTCTCTCACAGTGCTCTCTTTACTGGTCTAGGAAAAAAACAACCCAAGAGATGACAGAATCCAGGTTAGCAGACAGCAATGCGCTGTCCCAATCCACTGATCAGGGCCTATCCAAGGACCACACTCCCAAGGCGGCCCCGGGAACTGCACGAATGTATCAATCTACAGGAACAGAAGGGTTACCCGATGCAGATGGTTTGCTCTTCCACCTGCATACAATCCACCCAGTCACCTTGAAGCAGCTTCCAAGTATATCACAATCACCAAAGACTTAACCACCAACCATCCATCTCAGTTCCATGGTCCAAAACTCACACTTCACAGAGAAGGGGAAGGGGAAAACCACACTACCAGCATGCTAGAACATCACTCAAGCCGCTCCTCCAGACATAAGCTGAGTATTGGTGGTGGGAAGCGGGAAAGATAACTCCAGGCTCTACTCACTGTGATGACAGTACACTTCAAAACAAGAGCTTAGTGTACAGCAAACACACTCACAACAAAACTGAGTGCACAGCCAGTGTATGATGCAGTCATACACACTGTGCACTCACAGAAAAGTTAAAACAAACAATAGTGTGGCTCCAGCAATTGCAACACTGAGAACTGCAAAACAGACAGTGCACTTCCTGGTGGTCTCCTGTACTAAAAACAATTAAACTAAGATGACTTACCATACTTACTTAACAACTAACTGCAGCTAAAAGGAGGCAACCTAGCCACTACCCTACTCTAAGCAGGGTACTTTGGATACTTTAAAAGCTAAAAGACGTTTTTTAAAGTTGTCATAAAGAAAAAATAGTCAGCTCAGTTAGAGCTGACCAGACGCCCAACCCAGCTTTGCGGCCATCCTCCCCCTTTTAAAACATAAAGGTTAGAAGAGAGGTTTAAGGTTTAAGGTCTGATGGTTTTTACATTGACGAGACAATGCGCTGTTTGTTATGTATACACGCATGCGCAGCAAACATTTTGTTAGGATAGTGGCTTTTGAGGGGTGTGACACTATCAGTCCAATGCAGAGTGATCTGCAAGGGGCTCATCAATGTCACACCAATCATCAGCCAGGCTGATCATGACACTGTTCTGGCTTGGTGGGTGGAAACTTTGCATATTTCAAAAGAGAGAGCCAACCCAATCATAGGTTGGCTCTTTCCTTTGATCTACACCGCCCAACAAGCACAGTTGATCTGTCATGATTAGCCTGCTGAAGCTGAATTACGTCCTGTAACAAAGAAACCATCCACCAATGTCTGTTGCTTCCCTGCCTTTACTGTCACACTCCCACCTGACCCTCCCACTCAGCACCCACCACCCCAACCCCCTTCCCCACAAACATAACACTGACACTGGGGGTGCCCAAACCCCCAGTGTTGTCACCTGAAATAAAGAAAACAGTCCCTTGTAGTTTTTTTTTTTTTTCTAAATGCACCCTGCAAAAGAGAAGACCCTCCATCAATATCTGTTGCAGCCACGGCCATAACTACCAGCCCCCAAGCCCATGTTAATTCTTGCTGTGCCATGGACAGATATATCCGTCCAAAATTCCTATACATTCTAATTCTGTCACTAGTCTATTCCGGCATAGGGGTGCCCAATCCCCCATGCCAGCTGCTACCTCCACCCTGACCATTTGCCGCCCCCCTAGCCCAACCCATGTTAACCCTTGCTGTGTCACGGACAGATACAGCTGTCCAAAATTCCTATACGTTCTGTCACCAGTCTATTCCAGCACGGGAATGCCCAACTCCCCATGCTGTCTGCTACCCCCAACCCTGCCCCTTTTACTTATGCAGCACCAGGGAACCCACCCCTGATAATGCCAAATGTAACGCTGACACTGGGGGTGCCTAAAATAAAGAAAACCATCCCTCGTAGTTTTTAAAACCCTGTAAAAAAGAAAACTGTCTATCGATGTCTTTTACTGCCGTTACTGTCCCCCCTCCAACCCTCCCACTCAGCACCCACCACTCAACACCCCCCCAAGCCCTTACTTACCCACCGGGGGTCCAAAGCCATAATCCTTTCTGGACCACAGACACGTCTTCACTCTTCAATGCTGGACTGTGAACTGAGGAAATCAGGTATTAGGTTCAATGTATTTCGATGGGGTTTTGAACTTAGTGGCATAACTTGGCTATTTTTGAATATTTTTGCTCCACATTTTAAACATGCCTTTTTTAGGACTCCCACCTCTCGAACAATGACAATGAAATTAGGAAAATATATCCCAAAAGGTGATTTTGCAGTCACTGTGTGAAATCACCCTTAAGGCAGGAGTTGAACATTTTCTCCACCCTTGTTCATGAGGTGGGGTCATGAGAAGGCTATGTTGAAAAGTTTAGGTAAAAATATTAAAACATCAACAAAGTTATGAGCATATGCTGAAATTTGCGAAGGCAGGCTAGTAACTTACGTGATTTTCAATATTTTCACCACAGATTTTCAACATAAGCTATTTTGTCACAGCACCTTATGAATGTGACTGCTAAAACTTTTCAGATCCTGACCAAAATGTGTTTTTTGCACCCCAAAAGGTGATTTTGTGGTCACTGCGTGAAATCACCTTTCGGGCAAGAGCTGAAAATTTTCTCTGCCCTTGTTCATGAGGTGGGGTCATAAGAAGGCTATGTTGAAAATCTGGGGTAAAAATATTGAAAAAACAACAAAGTTACAAGCCTACATTGAAATTTACGAACACGGGCTTGTAACCTAAGTAATTTTCAATATTTAGACCCCAAATTTTCAACATAGCCATTTTTTAACAGTGCCTCATGAATGTGACACCTGTCATTTTTATTTATTTATTAGCTTTTGGTGACCAGGTAAGTACACTAGGCAAAAATCTTGACTATTTTCAGGCACGACCCGGGGAGAGTACAAAATACATACAATATATCTGAACAAGGTAATTTGACAGTCACAGATGAAGTACAAAGTGCAGCTAATTATCCACACAGGGATATACCAGGAATGTGTGTTTTCACACTTCTGGTGCGAAATCACCTTTTGGGCAGGATTTAAAAACGTTCTCCATCCTTGTTCATGAGGCAGGCTCATAAGAAGGCTATGTGGAGTCATAAGAATGGTATGTTGAAAATTTGGGGGTAAAAATATGAGAAAATAAAGTTATGAGTCTATGTTTCAATTTTTCAGTACACACTCATAACTGTGGTAATTTTCAATATGTTAACCCAAACTTTTCAACATAGCCATTTTTTCACTCCACCTCATGAATGTGACAGCTGTCATTTCTCTAATCCTACCCATTATGTGTTTCAACACTTGTGGCACAAAATGATATTTCAGCCATTGTTTTATAAATGACACCTGTCATGCTCAGAAGGAGTGGTCATAAAGAGATTATGTTGAAAATCTGGGGTAAAAATGTGAAAAAACAACTAAGTTATGAGGAAACAAATTGTTCCAACATTTACTCATAACTTTATTTTTTGCAGATTTTGACCCCTAGTGTTCAACAAATCCCTTGTGTTACCTTACCTCCTGAGCATGGCAGGTGTCATTTTTCAAATCCCCTCCGAAACTTGTTTCCATCTCTCTTGATCATAACGTCAGGTCATAAAAAGAATGTTGGACATTTGGGGTCCACATGTGGGAGCCCACTTAAAAGTAAAATATTGCCTCCCAGCTGCCCAATCCGGGGTAATCATAATCTAACAATGTGTCAAAGCAGGACACCACTGAAAACGAGATACTGCATCTCATCTGCTCTATCCTGGGTATATATGTTGTAAAAATGTGTACAAGCAAGACCCAGAACAAGCGGCAAACATTCGGTATTCACAAATGTTTGTTTTTAACTTGTTCCTATATAAGACTTTTGGGGCAGATACGGCAGTTTGATGGAGAGAACAGAGAAACATAACATAGAAACATAGAATCTGGCATCAAATAAGGACCGCTTGGGCCACCTAGTCTGCCAATTTCCTTACCTGATGGATAAACTGCAGATTCTAGTTAATCAACATCTTAATTCCTCCTACGCCCCACTAGAATTGCCTTATGTCTGTCCCATGCATTCTTGAATTTTCCCACTGTTCCTGACTCCACAACCTCCTCAGGAAGGCTGTTCCATGCATTCACAACCCTCTCTGTGAAAAAAATACTTCCTAACATTACTTCTGAGCCATCCCCCCTCTATCTTCCAATTGTGTCCCCTTGTTCTTGCACATCTCTTCTTCTGAAAGATGCTACCCTCTTGTACTTTGTTAATTCCCTTGAGATACTTGAAAGTTTCTATCATGCCCCCCCCCCTCCTTTCCTCAAGGGTATACATATTAAGCTGCTTTAGTCTCTCTCCTCATATGTCTTCTGGTGCAGACCCTGCACCATTTTCGTTGCCCTCCTCTGAACAGCCTCCACTCTGTCTATGTCTTTGCGGAGATGGGGGTCTCCAGAATTGCATGCAGGACTCCAGATGGGGTCTCACCAACTGTGTGTACAGAGGGATAACAACTTCTTGTTTTCTACTGTTGATGCCTCTCCCTATGCATCCCAGTATCCCCCAGCCCTCCTTACTGCCTTCTTACATTGCTTGCTCACCTTTAGGTCATCTGATATAATTACTCCTAGGTCTTTTTCGATTTTTGGTGTTGTTATTATCAGAGGTTTAAAAAACTGAGTTACTCTGAAGTGATGTATGGGATTCCAAGATACAATTTTCTGGGGTTTCCTTTGGTCACCTTGGACTTAGTATTTAATGTTTTACAATATCTGACAGGTGAGGGTGCAGGTTTCTTTGCTTAATACATTAATGTCAGACTCAGAACAATTAGAGAGGGTACATAAACAACTCAGAGACATCTTGGAGAAAGGAGACTTTTGTCCTCCCCAAATTTTCAAGCTATTTGGCGTAACTTGCCAAGTAGATTTAGTTGGAGACAGTGCCTTTGTTTTTTTTTTGTGGAGCCACTCTCAAGAGATAAAGGAGGATGTGTATAGGTCCAGAGGAACTGGGTGGAACTGTGTATTTCTCTAGTACAGGATACTAGATGAGGCAATTGGCTGGTATGGGAGAGACATTTAGGGAGCTTTTATTAGATGACATGGCTAGAATATGAGGTATGAAAGTGATGTATTAATTGGTGTACAGAATGTTTTGGTCATTCTATGAAACTAATGGAATGTACTGCATGCATTAATGTATGTTGGAATTTTTGTTTTACATTTTAAATAAGAAACACACCCCTACTCTTTTTCTTTAAGTACCTCAAATCTTTAACTTCCACCTGGCGAGTGACAAGAGCTGGGCAGGACCTCCATTTAAGATGTCATTCAAAGTATGGCACCTCAACAGTGCAGCACCCCCCCACCAATACTGCACTAGTGTCAGTTATCGGTATTACCCTAAGTACCCAGTGTAGGGTTAGAACCCATCATGACTGTCATTCTCTGTGGAGGACAAGGAGGACATCAGGGGTCAAACAGTGTCACAGTCTCTGTCTGAGTCAAGTTAGGGGTAAAGAGGAGGTTAAAAAGTCACCCTGTGGGTGTGCTACTGGCCCCCCAAAAAGCTCAGAAGAGCATAATGCCCAGCCGGCTGAGGGAATTATGGGGGCATGCAAATTGGATGCAGTGCTGATCCTGGTGGAATTCAATCTCCCAGCCAGAGACTGGGGTTTTGGCAGGGCTAACAGCAGGGCTGAAACACAATTCCTGTTCACCTTTAAGCACTACTTTCTAGAACAGCATGTCCAACAACAAATTAGGTTTAATGCCACCATCGACATTGTTCTCAGCAGTGGTGATAGGATAAGCTTCAGTGTTAATGTCAAGGAGGCAGTGGGACACAGTGACAACAACCAGGAAACCTTTTTCCAAAGCGACAGCAAAAGACTATCTGCAATACAGCCACCAGGAACCAGAACATCAGAAAGGTGGATTTTACCAAGATGAAGGACCTGATGTCCAAGAGTCTGGAGCAGCAGCTGCATGATGTTGGTAATGCAGAGCAAGTGGGGCCCATTGTAATGGGAGCTTGAGCCTCAGGGGTCTGCATCCATGCAAACAATAAGGGATAGAAGACCAAGAAGTGGCCTGCCAGGCTGAATAGAACCTAAGGCAACTTATCCTGCACAGAAAGAAAATCTATGACCACTGCAAAGAGACCAGTTGCCCCAGGCCAGAAAGGAGTACAGAACGATACATGTACTTACTTAGGACTGCAAGGGTATTATTAAAAGACAGAAAAGGAGAGACAGGGAGTCAGGATAGTGTTAGGAGCTGCAGGCAACCCCAAAGCCTTCTTGCAGTACATAAATGGAAGGAGGAAGGTGAAGAAGGGTATTGGGCCTATGACAACAGGAGTACGGGGGGGGGGCTTTGTGAGAAGCCAGGTGCGATGGCTAAGATGCTAAATGAATAATTTGCTTCAGTGCTCACCGGGGGCCCCTGAGTAGGGTGGGTGCTTCCTGGAAGGGCCCGTCGCATCAGGAGTAACCATGATGCAGCCTATAGACATCATGCCCACCCTGGTAGCTGACTACTGGATGAACAGCAAGCCAAGTAGACTTGATACACTCCAGGATCACAGTGGAGCTAAGGAAACAACTGACAGGTCTGCTTGCTGTAATCTTTCAGAAGTCCATCCTGACAGCCGGCCCGGTGGCACTGAGGGTTGAGGCACTGGACACCACACCTCTCTCCACGCCGGTGAGCCAGGTTTGGGAGTGGACTTGGGTCACCGGGGGTCGGTAGGGGTAGGACAGGGATGGAGTGTCCAAGTGATTGCTCTCCCTCTCCGGGGTGGGGGGTTCCCAGCTGTCAGTGAACTTTTGGCCCCTAGCAGAAGCTGGGAGTGGTGCACTGGCAACATGCATTGGGGGCTGAGTTGGGGCACGGCGCTGGGAAGGAGTGCATGCGGATGCATGCACGCTCCTTCCCTTAGCGCCCTTGCATGCCCCACTTGTGTAGGGTAAGGAGGAAAAGGGAAAAAATCTGGTGACCAGTAACGGTGGCTTGATGGCCATCCTAAAGGATGCCCGGTTTGGGGGGACATCGCTGAACACTGGATCCTGACCAGGCGGAGATTGAGGGGGTCTCCCTGCCACCCTGCCATGGGAGAATCCATGGGGGTAACAGGTGAGGGTCCCCAAGAGAGCCAGGTGGCAACAGACGGTGGCCGGAGATTAGAATGGGCCAAGGACTTAGGCAGACCAGAGCCAGGGCAGAAAAAAGAGTAAGAGAGAGAAAAAAAAAAAAAAAAGAAAAGTCCATCCTGTCAGGTATGGTGCCAGGGGACTGGGATGTGGCCAATGTGGTGTCTATCCTCAAGAACCCTGGCAACTTCTGGCTTCTGGCCCTTCAAGTGAACTTTCCAGTTATACTTCATTCAAGTGTGGGATGCTGTTATCTTTCAACCTTTGCAGAGTCTGATCTCCCATAGCTTCTGCAGTATCTCTACCCCCCTTCTCTCTCCCAATTTTGTCTAACCCCCTCAAGGGGAGTGGATGAGTCTGCCATCAATACCTTACATAACTGTGAGACCTGTCTGAATTTAGCTTTAAGCATTACTACATTATAGAAGAGTTGTTCTTGCTTTTCATCAGGGGTCACGAAAAGGTTGGGGGTGGCTTTGGTGGAAAGGATAAAAGTGCCTCCCTGAAGGTATCTATAGTGGCCTTCTCATCTGAGCCCAAATCTATCTTTAAGTGGTGGAAAAGAAGCACAGTTTTGTGCTGAAAGGCACTGAGCAAACCATGTAGATCCACTGGTTTCCCAAAAGACAAATCTTCCATCCAGGAAAGGTGGCATGTAGTCAACCTGAGGGGGGCCCACCCATTAGGGGTTCAGGTAGCTCATCTCAGCCTGAGTAAAATGCATAGGGAGTGTCAGGCCCAGGGGTTATGGACTCAGGGCCACATCTGTGGTGATATTCCTGCTGTAGGGAGGGTCCATAGTGCTCTACCTTGGAGGGTGTCATTTTTTATGAGGTACCAACCAGACTGAGCCTTTTGTTTGGCCCACGTCCAGTATGTCTCTTTGCAGATGACACAAAGATCTGCAACAGGGTTGATACACAAGATGGAGTGGAAAGGATGAGAAGAGACTTGGCAAGGTTTGAGGAATGGTAAAATGCATGGCAACTCAGATTCAATGCAATGAAGTGCAAAGTAATGCACCTGGGAAACAAAAACCCAGGGGAAGAGTACACAATGGGGGGTAAGATACTGGCAACAGTAAAAATGGAAAGGGACCTGGGGGTAATTATATCAGATGACCTAAATGTGGGAAAGCAATGTGAGAAGGCAGTAAGAAAGGCTGGGGGGATACTGGGATGCATAGGGAGAGGCATCGATAGTAGAAAACAGGAAGTTATCCCTCTATACAGACAGCTGATGAGACCCCATCTGGAGTACTGTGTGCAGTTCTGGAGACCCCATCTCTGCAAAGACACAGACAGAGTGGAGACTGTCCAAAGGAGGGCAACCAAAATGGTGCAAGGTCTGCACCAGAAGACATATGAAGAAAGACTAAAGGAGCTTAATATGTATACCCTGGAGGAAAGAAGGGAGAGAGAGGACATGATAGAAACTTTCACGTACCTCAAGGGAATCAACAAAGTCCAAGAGGGTAGTATCTTTCAGAAAAAGAGATGTGCAAGAACAAGGGGGCACAATTTAAAGATAGAGGGGTGACGGCTCAGACGTAATGTGAGGAAGTATTTTTTTCATGGAGAGGGTTGTGGATGCATGGAACAGCCTCTGTGAGGAGGTCATGGAATGAAGAACAGTGGGGGAATTCAAGAATGCATGGGACAGACATAAGGCAGTCCTAGTGGGGGGTAGGAGGAAGTAAGCTGTTGGTTAACTAGGATCTGCAGCTTATCTGTTAGGTAGGAAAATGGGCAGACTAGGTAGGCCAAGCGTTCCTTATCTGCCATCAAGTTCTATGTTTCAGCCATCAGTGACAGAACCTTGGCCCATTATATAATATTTTTTAAGACAGGAAAGGCTGAATCCCCCCTGAGAAGTGACTGCTGGAGTGTCCTTTTTGCCACCCTGAGATGTGTGCCACCCCCCAGAGAAACGTACATATATCTTGTGCACCATATTCCAGAATTTAACAGCGATGGGTATAGGCAAGGTCTGGACAAAAAATAAAAGGTGGCGAGGGCATTCATCTTCAGGACTTTTGTTCTGCCATATAAGGTTAGAGGTAAAAGATTCCACCCGGCCCCATCGGCCTGTAAGGTATTGCACAGCTTATGTTAGTTGTTTTTAAATACCAGTAAGGTGCCAGCTGACACTTGTATCCCAAATATCTGAACATATTGCGTTTTGCCCATGTGAAGGGGAAAGTCACTTTAAATCTGGTCAGGGGTGTGCCACTCAGTAGCAGGGCATCAGATTTAAACAGGTTAATCTTGCAATGTGCTAGGGCCCCAGGCTGATCTAAAGTGTTGAGTAGGTGAGGGAGGGAACTGTCCAGGTCTCCCAAGAAAAACTGAATCAGTATACAGTGCCAGTGTCTGTTTCCTCCCTTCTGCCATCACCCCCTTTATACCCCTGTTGCTCCACATTGCTAAGACTAATGGTTTGAGGCTGAGGGCAAAAAAGAGGGGGGGACAGTGTGCACCCCTGCCTTGTCCCCCTTCCCAGTATTTTTATTTTTGTTCTAGTTGTAATTGTTACAGGGTCTCTCTCTATGCTTTTCTGTTTATATATTGTAGCTCTGAGCCTTGGGAAGGCACCTTAATAATAAATAATGCTGCTTCTACTGCTCACACTTGCAATCTACAGCATATATATCAGTGTGCAGCTGCAGCAAGTAAGTAACGTGAGGCAAATCAAACGATGGACTGCATTACAAGAATAGCGAGTCATTCCCTTTATAAGGCACTGGTACGATCTCGCTTGGAGTACTGTGTGGAATTCTTTTCATCGCAGTGTGTGCAGGTGTGGGTCTCCATCAATGAAGATATAACTACTATCTCACAGGCCACTAGTGAGATAATAATGATATCTTGGCAAGCTGAGTACATCACAAGGGCTTGTGGCTTTATTGCACTGCGAGCACTTCTCAGTTGTCAATGCACACACCTCGCACTAAGCATTCTTTTTTGCTTATTTTAAACAGAGACCTGTCAGTGTGAAGCCAGAGTGCTGTCTTGCTACTGGCACATGAAAATAAACCCCCCTACTACCTGACACACACACACACAATATGTCTTTTTACAGGACAACTTTTTTGGCAGCGAGCATGTCCCTCTTCAGCCGCCGTAGTGCTGAGTGGCTTTCCTTTTCAGTGTGACTCAAGTCAAAGTGAAAGTGTGTTTTTCAAAGTGAAGCCACTGAGCACATACTGAATGGCAAACCAAAATGGACACAGCAGACTCGTGGCTTCACCACTTGTGGGATATCAAGAATTCAGTGACATCTCGTGGAGATATTTTTATCTCACTCTCACCCATGTCATAACCCAGATATACTGTATATGTAGGATAAGCACTGCAGTGTGTTTGTGTGTGTGTGTGTGTGTGTGTGTGTGTGTGTGTATATATATTTATAAAATGGATAAAGAATCCATATCCAAATAAAACACATCACATGACCGTGAGTATATCAGAGTGTGACCACATACCTGCACTTTTACCCCCCTTCAAAACAATGTTGCCATTTTATAAGATAGCCAACCCACTCTACAGTGTGTTGTCGTGCTCTGATATATGCACACCTTGGGTGGGTGACGCACACCAAGGCGTGTGTGTATCAGAGCGCGACTGCACACCTAAGAGTGGGTTATCTATTCCATATACATATATTTATAAAATAGGCATCCAAATACAAATCAAAATCCAGTGGTCTGATTGTATAAAACACATCATATGACCGTGCGTATATCAGAGCGTGACCACACACCTGCACTTTTACCCCCCTCCAAAACAATTTTGACATTTTATAAGATAGACAAACCACTCTGAGGTGTGCAGTAGTGCTCTGATATATGCACGCCTTGGGTGGTTGACGCACACCAAGGCGTGTGTATATCAGAGCGTGACCGCACACCTCAGAGTGGTTTATCTATGTCTCTGGGACACTCCTGTATAAATAGTTATGTCCCTCTAATACAGGGCCTATTGTCCTTTACACCTCCCCTGGATGTCGCTGCACCTGTTGAATGTTAATTTATTCAGATTCGGCCCTCTGAGCCTCCCCATGGCTCTAGGCCATCCCTCCTTGCACTCTACTGACGCTTTCAAACTTAATTTCTATATTTGCTTTAAAGGTTTCATATATGTATATGTACACACACGTATAGATAGATATTCATGTAGTGCCCCAAAGTTGGGGGCACAACAGAAATAATTAAGGTGCCCCGTAGACCTCATTTAGGTGGGTAGTGAAGGGGTAGTGTGTAGGGGCCCCCCGTAAGTGAAACTCCACCCCCCTCACCCAGCAGTAGGGCAGAAAGGTTTGAAAAAAATTCTTATTTCCTTGGCTGCCTGCTCTTTCTTGGAATCCCCCAACCCCTCCCAGCAGGCAGCGCGAGTTTAGGGCACCCACGTGCTAGGTCTGTTGTCTCTGCCCTGCGCATGGTGCTTGTGTGCTTTTAAAACATGGAGAATCAGTGGCTGGCTAGCGTGAGCTTGGGGTTCCAGAACTCAAACCCTGAGGGTAGTGCTTTAAACTTGGGATCCTAACTGTTCCCAGGGAGCGTTGTTGCTGAGCCCTGGAAGAGAGAGGACCGTGAGAGTGCGACGGGAACTTGAAGGGCTTACCTGGATGTTAAAGTTGGTTTTGTCGACTCTGCATCTGTGCCCCTCTCTGGTCAGTGAAGCTGAAGCAGCCTGCGGTGTGTGGTTGAGTCCACGGTCAACCGTGGTGGCCTGTGGCACAATGTGGGCTCTGTTCTGCCCCATTTTTTGTTTTAAGTTTATTTTAAAAAGTGAAGTAGGTCCATCGGTGGCAGTGGTGCCCAAGAGCCACATCTGGAGAGAGAGAGAGAAGTGTGCCGTGCGTCACGGAGCCCTGCGAGGTCCCCGAGGACCAGAGTCATCTGCCTCCGCACCTGCCTGCAGAAATCCCTCCCACTGCCAACAAGACCTCCCGCCTCCCTTCCGATCTTCACCCTGGGCCAGGGCGGTGAGTTGGCGGTAGCACCAGCTGTTAGGTGTTGACCGCCTGAAAATTTTAAAGCAAAATAAAGAAATAAAATTTGAAAGCGTCAGTAGAGTGCGAGGAGGGCTGGCCAAGAGCCATGGAGAGGATCAGAGGGCTGAATCTGAATAAATTAACATTCAACAGGTGCAGCGACACCTGGGGCGGGGTAAAAGACAGTAGGCCCTGTATTAGAGGGACATAACTATTTATATAGGAGAGCCCCAGAGGCGGAGTTAAGGCAGGGCTAAGGGCATTTGGGCCCCACTGAGTCTGAAACAAATATTTAAAAAGGTAGTTTCTTGGGGAGCAGAATTTAAAAGGGCAATTCCCTTGGGGAGAGTAAAGGGGCAAGGCAAGCCCCAATACATTATGGAGCCCAGCAAGGCTAAAGTAAAGGAAGGGCCATCAAGCCCAGGTGCCCTGCACCTCAGTTAGGACACTCTAGTTCCTGAGCTACTGGAAAAGGGGTTCAGCATCTCAGGAAGTGGGAGGTTGGTTCTGGGACCACTGTTGTTTTTGAGCATCGGGATAGCCACTAAGGTCATATTGGTGAAGAAGAGATTTCAATTATTTCCAACTTTCGGACTGCCCATAGATGTGACTAAGGAAGGAGAGGGCTAGCAGCTCCCTAATCAAGCTAGCACTGAACAAGTGGGCATTTGGGGCATTTTAGAGTGATAATAAGTCTGCAACTACCTGAACTGTATTTTAGTGCCTGTGACCACCTGAACTGTGTGTTAATTGCCCCCCCGGAACTAGTCAATTGCCCCAAAACAGTTTATTTGCCCTTGCTACTGGCAATTGCCCCAGGAACCGGTCAATTGCCCCAAAACTGTTTATTCGCCCTTGCTACTGGCAACTGCCCTCTAGGAAATGGTCAATTACCTTGAAACTGTTTATCTGCCCCTACTACTGGCAATTTCCCCTGGAACTGGTCAATCACCCCGAACTGTGTTCTTGTGCCTGCAGTCACCTCAAGCTGCAGTTGCTTCGTAGTGTGCTCCCACCTTGTATCAGTGATTTCCAGAATCAGTCTTCAGCAGCTCCAGGAAGGTGTTCAGCTGGTGGTTTCCAGAATCAGTCTTTAGCAGCTCCAGGAAGGTGTTCAGCTGGTGGTTTCCAGAATCAGTCTTCAGCAGCTCCAGGAAGGTTTTCAGCTGATGCATCCCACGCCTTCAGTATCCAGCATGAGTACTTTGGCCCTGCAGTGAGGGTCCTCTGGAAGATCATCATTCACAACATCACCCTTGCAACATCACTTTTTTATTTTCCACTAGTATCAGTTTACATTTTGGCTCTGTGCAATCTGGTTGTTCAGTTTGTTGTTTTCTTTCTTCATTGCAGTTTCCTCAAGATCTTCTGTTCCCGTATTCAAACCAATGCCCATTTGTTATTTCATGCTTATCCTAGGCTCGTTCAGCCTTGGCGCCCAGAAACCTACCATCTGTCTGGCTTCTCAAGATATCTTCATCGTGGTTCTCAGTTTCTGTAGGGTCTTCTCGTCCATTCCTGCATCCGGCATCTCGTCCTGGCAGTCCATGGAGGGCTATGGCTGGGTGGTTCCTGCATCTGTCGTCTCATCCCAGCCATCCACAGAAGGACCATGACTGGATTGTGCCTGCATCTGTTGTCTCATCCCAACAGTCCATCAGAGGACTGTGGCTGGATTGCTCCTACATCTGTTGTCTCATCCCAGCAGTCCACCACAGGACTGTGGCCGGATTGCTCCTGCATCTGTTTTCTCATCCCAGCAGTCCACCAGAGGACTGTGGCCGGATCATTTGTATTTGTTCCTCATTGCTGCTTTCTAGCATCCCCATGGAGGGTTTGTGCCAAGGAGTTCTTGTGCTTGTTCCTTGTTTCCAGCAACCCAGGAGAGGGGGTGTAGCCGATGGACCCATGGCCTGTTTAAAAAGCCTCTCCACTTCCCTATAGTCCCATGAAAATTTCAGTAGCTGAGCCAGCCGGCAAGCCTGCCAGTTCCCCCTTTCAGGAATCCTCCTCTGTTTAGTCTTTTCTCACTGCACAGATCAGCCTGCATATGAAAAGAGACATTGACAGTTGTACACGCATTGCAGATTGTGCCATTTTAGAGTCTTGCTGCAGCTTACTGCAGTAGTTCTTGGGTCTGAAGTACTCCAGGGTAGTCCCAATTGGGCAGAGGTGCACCTCAGGGTCGGGGTAGAGTTACCTGTACAATACTGAGAGTACCTTTACAGTTTTTAAAGGCTTGTATAGTTTTTAGAGTTACAGTACCCAGGTTTAGAGGTTTAGAGCTTCATACTGCAACGAATCTTAGAGTGCTAAGTTTTCCCCAGGCCCTTGTGACCGTGTTTTCCTTCTTCCCTTGTTACTAATAAGTGCCATGCAGCATCTGAACCTCATTTTTGACTCCCGCCTGTCTTTGTCAGGTGGTACCATCCATCTTTATAGAACCTGAAGTGTCCTCCTGTCGTTCCACCTGCTGGGAGCAGCACTGGTTTTGGTAAATAGTGTGCTACTTACCTGGGTCATCATAACACTTTACCCTCTAGTCACCCGTTACAACAATTGGACTCCTACAGCACACAACACTATACCATCACTTATATAGGCTATGCAATAGGCTGACTCAAAATACGCAGTTTATCTTCATGTGTGAAGGGGAGGACCATAACTCATGAGTGGTGGAGGCACAAGTGAGTTATGGAAGTCCTGACCCCTCAGATGTGATGATATGCTGCATATTTTGAGGTAGACCACTGCACGTTCAATTCATGAATCAGTTTACTAGTCATAGTAATATTCTCAAAGCACATTACAAGAAACATTGACTAATTATGAAGTCACTCTTTGCAGAGGCAGATTGCATTGCTCAGAAGATACAAGTCATGTAATCTTATTTTGTCCCAGATATGAAAAGTTAAGGAGGGAATGGTTAGCGTCTTATCTGTCTAGCTGTCTGGATCCCCTGGAAAAACAAATTCAAGAATTCTTGTTTGGTTCAGAAATGGATCTTATAATGAAAATGTGCTTGTCTTTTAAGATCTGTAAGTATCATGAATAAAAAGTATGTAATGTATAATATCCTTGTCCAACTGAATATTTATTGTTTGATGCGAATTGAAATGGCTTTGTAAGCTGATTAATACATTACCTGTATTACCTACCTTGTTATAGCTTTTATGTCAGCCTTATCTGGAGTCACACTGTAAAGTAGCAGGGTAAGCAGCAGAGGATAGGAGGGAATGTTTCATGGTCACCAAAGAAACACAAGAAATTAAAAGACAGTAGTATTTTTTTTTTCATCCGTAGTGATTAGAACGTCTGTATTTCCTTTCTAAATTTCTTTATTTGTGTAAGGAGGCAATCATAAGAGGAACAAATGTCTAATTATATACCTATTTATTAAAATTTAAGGGAGTTTTTCTTTCTCGGGATTTATTGAAGTATTTCAGTGAGTGAAAGTGGCAACCATCACCATGTTTGTGACGGTAAATAGGGATGAGTGCAGTGGGTCATGAATTCCATATGTGAGTTTTTATGCTGGTTTGTGCATACGTGCAAGCAACATAGTGGCACCATACAACTTTTAGAAGTGTGCCGTCCGCTCTGCCAATGCCCTGCTCCATTTTGTAGGTGGGACCACACCGCAGCAATGAATGGCTGAGCTGTCTATGACAGCATTTCAGATGCAGTGGCGTACAGTTGAAAGGAAACCACAGCTGCAATCAGCGGTGGTAGCATGTAGCAATTTACATACGTATTGGCAAGCAGCGGTTGTCATCGGCAATTAACATATTGCTGACATCAGCAAGCAGCGGCTGTCGTCAGCCACCTCTCTGCCCCCATGAGATTTACATATGTGAAAGCTGACAGGGGTACCCAATCCCCTATCAGCATGCCCCCTCCCCAGTTCATTTTGCCTGGTTGGCATGATACCCCCCATGTGTTGTGTGCCAAGGGGTGCCCAATCCCCTTGGCTCATGTGCCCTCCCAGCACACAGTATGGATGACAGGGTGCCCAATCCCCATCGGCTTCACTCCCCCCCCCCAACAAACATCCAGGTGGCACGCTGAGAGCCCATCCCAGCATGCCAAACATTCCGGTCATCTTTATTTTTTTTAAATCCTGTAACAAAAGAAAACGGTCCCTTGTTGAGTTTCTTGCCACCTCCCCCAACTCACCCTCTGCGCACTCTACCTCCCTGTAACCCCTCACCCCATACTTACCTCTGGAGCCCAGTGCAATGATCTTCGATGGACTGGGAACACGTCTGCACTCTTCAAGGCCGACCATGAACTTAAGAAATGCCAGTAAGCTGTAAAACGGCATAAATGGTGTTTTTTTTTCAACTTAGGTGGATATCTCAGCCATTTTTTTGACATCTGGCACCACATTTTCACCATGGAGTTCTTGGGAACCCTCCTCATGAATTCAGTCACTGTCATGGCGCTATTTGGTCCCGAAAGTTGATTTTGCAGTCACTGCGCAGAATCACCTTTCAAGATTGAGTAATGAAACAACAGCATCACTGTTCATGAGATGGGCTCTCAAAATGCCTATGTTGCAAATTTGGTGAAATAATTCAAAAATGACTGTGTTACATGCATGTGTTATGCAGTTTCCACGCATACTGTGAACTTCACTTAATTCTTCAGAATTTGTAATATTTTCCTCAGATTTTCAACATTGGCATTTTCACGCCTCCTTATGAACAGTACAGATGTCATTTTTCACATCCTGACCGAAATGTGTTTTCGCACTTCCAGTGCAGAATAGCGTGGTCACTGTGGAAAATCACAGTTTGGGATAGATTAAGAAAATCACAGTGCCACTGTTCATGAGGAGAGGTTCAAAAATACCCATGTTGAAAATCTGGTGGAAAAAATCCAAAAAATTATTGTATTACAGGCGTGCGTTGCGCAGTTTCTACGCACGGTCGTAACTGCCAATTTTTCATATTTTCACTCCAGATTTTCAACACTGCCATTTTTTCACACCACCTCATGAACAGTACAGCTGTTGTTTTTCACATCCTGCCAGAAATGTTTTCACACCTGTGGCACCAAATAGCGCACTCGCTGTGTAAAACCACCTTTCTGGATTGAGTAATGAAATGATAGTGCCACTGTTCATGATGTGGGGTTACAAAAATCCCATTTTGCAAATCTGGAGTGAAAATACCAACAAACACCCGGAGCATTAGGGTTTCCAACCATAATGCCCTACTCAGTACAAACTGACATGCATTGGGGGTGTGACTTGGAATTGTCGCCTGTAATACACACGCCATTCCACCCCCACCATACAGCCACTGACAGACATAGAGGTGTGCCTTGGAGTCTTTGGGACCAGCGTTCACCTCATTCTCCTATGCCACACCCATTTCAGCATACTTCCTTATGGAAACGGATGAGTGTAAGGGCTGAAGACCCCAAAGCACACCGCAACACCTGGTCTTTGGCCCCAGCGTTCACCCCATTCTCCTGTACCACACCCATTTCAGCATATTTCCTTATGGAATGGGATGAGTTTAAGGCCCAAAGACCCCAAAGCACACCGCACCACCTGTCAGTGCCTGCAGGGTAGTGTGAGATGAAATTGTGTGAGCATTATGCCCGATGATCCAAAGGCACACCCCCAACGCCTGTCACTCTCTGCAGGGTGGGGGTGGGGTTGCCGTTATTTCAATACTTCCCTGCCATTCCTATTATGCATCTCTCTACCTCCTGCGCTACCAGTGCCAATGCCAGCAAGCCAACATTCGGCATTGACAAATGCTTGTTTTTACTGGGCATTAAGCTGAGGTAAAAAAGGTATGGGTAACAGACTGCCATGCCCAATCAGAAGCTAGGATTTTCCCTACTCATTTTATAAATATATGATATTGAATGCCGCAGCTGGACACTTGTTTCTTCCTCCCTGCTGTGTTCCTAATCTGGCTGCTCCAGCAAATCTTGAAACAGTGTAGCTACTTTACCTGTATGTGTGAATTTAGCCCCTGCATGCATTACCTGACTCATTTTCACCTCAGCGGCCATTTTGCATCAGGTTAAGCAGCGGATGGCTCAGATTTTATACAGAGCTATTGGAAGTAATGACTTACATTAGAAAATATAATTTAAAGCTGTTCCCCTGTAGTGCAACATGGAGTGCAATCCAGCACTAATACAGTGACAACTCGGTTGCCAAGGAGATTGGTGCTTCGGGGCATGCTGGGACAAATACCGTACAGTCTCTAGGCTTCCTGGTGTGATCTGTAGTTGTAAGAAGTGAATCAAATAATGGTTATAGACTTTAAAAATTCGGTTTGCAATGGTGGTGACTTGCATTTGGGAAGGAACCCCAGTTGTCATTGGCCAGCTGGGGGGAATAGGGACTGAACATCCCAGAGAATGCTCTCCTTCTTTGGGAAGGGTTCTACCTTCTACCACAACGCTGTTACCTGGGTGATCTCAGGTGGCAGTGCAAGTGGAGGGAAGGTGGGAGGAACAGGACATCACTGACATTAGGACACAGCCGTGCATCATGGGTGCGTGCCCCTTGATGTCCGCGCTGTGATGTCCCTGTGGGGTCAGAAGCAACAGTGAAAAAATAGCGTCAGTTCCTGCTATGATAGATCCTGGTATATCCAAGTCCAGCCTCACTACCACAGTGTGCTCTCTAATGACACATGGAAGTCTCAGAGTAAATCCTCCATCTCCGTACCACATTCTGGGGGTAAGCTACTACTCGATGGAAGATGGTACCTGAAGGTAGGTGGGGCTGGGAAGAAGAAGGACCTTGCAAGCTCAGGAGGGAGCTGGGAACTGGTGTGTAAAGGAGACAGAGATAATAAATAAATAAACAAATACATAAATTTTCAAACATTTAAAATGCAGGAATGATTTAGGATATGGCAAGACTTGCCATGTTATATCTTTAAAAGGGGGGTGCTCTTTATGAGTTCATCCCCTGACCTATGATGGGGCAAGGCAGTGAGATCTGCTGAAGACTGTTCTCCTTAAAGAGATTTTCCAGTTTACAGTAAAACAAGTTATAGTTGGCATCAGCAGCAGTCCCCACAAAATTAGAATTTTAGGAGATTCCGTTTTTCTTTACAGAACATGCCTTCATTAAAACAGGATCTTTTTCCCCTTAGGTGACATCTGATCACATTTCTTACAACTGCTTGTGAAGTCATAACTATCTACTTATGACATCACAACCTGTTGCCATGGAAATTAATCTGTTGTCACAGGCAAAGATTATGACTTCAGGGCTGGAAAGCAGCAGGAAGCGATGAAGCCTACAGTATAACTCAGCAGGATACGTGTTATTTTTATGTAACGTCTTCCTTACAAAAGTAGCCAAAAACAACACCAGAAGTGTGCAGTAAGCGCAAAAGCTGGAGGGAAAGTAATTCATTTATAAACTGAAGAATGAAGATACGAAAAATAAGACTGAAAGAACAAACTCAATAATGGCTCTATATCAGGGTACACCAGAGCACGTGCCCTGGGTGGAAAAAAAAATGTCATGTCCCAGCTGGTACTTCATGTGGTGCAGCGCTACCCCAGTAGCAACAATACGTGCACTTTATATAGGTGCCCTGGCTGCCAGCTGTTGTGTTCTGCTAGTAGCCAGGTAATCAACAGAAGCTGGAGCCGCCACTACAGAAAATACGTATTTGATTGAAACTTGAAAAAAAGGGTCAGAATCCAGTAAACTGATACAGTCTATTTCAATTATCTCAGTTAGCTGAAGGGGCAAATAACCTATTGTCATGCAAATGTTTTGTCTTCAGTAATAAGACATGGAAAGCCCTCCAATTTAATTTTTTTTAGAATGTTGTATGATTTCAGTCTCACTGATACCAAATGTAATTTATCGGCAGGAAACTGGAAATCCGCTTAAGAAAACAATAAGTAAAATGTTTAGCAAGCCCCCAATGCTCATCACTAAAAAAGGTATTGATGTTTAAGCTTATTCTATGAACAGTTCCTTGCCTTGCCTTGCTGGATCAGCAATTTTAGGAAAACGTCACCCATGATTGCCTTGTGTGTCTGTTCTGCAGCCGTTGAGCTTTCTCTCTTGGACTAGACAACGTGCGATTTGTGGGACAGCAACATTTCTTTTTTGAGTGGGGGGCAACCAAATCCTAGGTCCGAGTTGACTCCAGCAAGTTAGCCAGACTGGAACTTTTCAACATGCAGATTTTTCAAGTGAAAAATCACACACAACAGGGTTATGTTTTTAGTGGGAGATATGGACACCTTGGGTGCACCTGAGAAATTTGTATATCCTGGTACGCAGTAAACTGGACTGGACTGTATTATCATGCAGATACAGCAAGTTGACTTTTAAAAGCAAAAAACTGATTTAAAAACTAATGATTCAATCACCTGTATTCAAGGTGTGTAATTGGACTAAGATAATTACACACCTTTGGAATGTTGTTTTCCAAACAAATTGTTTCCTCTTCCCAAGTCAGTTTATAATTCTTGATATACAGATGTTTAAAAATGGTTTCATGACCCTGATGACCCAGTGGTAGAGCATCACATTACAATGTGGACAACCAGAGTTTGGGAGCAGATGCCAGTCACGAGGCAAGAAGCAGGCCAGGCTGCAGACAGGGAGGGCTAGCGATGGGTTCCAGTATGCAGGAGCCCCTATGGGTGGGATACGGAGCTTGCTTCTGCAGGGGTTCACAGTATTTTATGCCAAAGGACACGGCCCAGGACTGGAGAGGAGGAAGGTTACTTGGGAGAAAATGTGGGAAGAAAAAAAAAAACTGCCTTCTGAATGATGGCAAACTGCCTGAACAGGGTATAATCCTGATCAACGTGATATAAACCTAGGTGACGGCAGGGAGGGAGCAGAATAACCTATATGGAAAAAAAAATAGTTTTGTTCTGGTGCAGGGGCAGTGCATTGTGCAGCCACCTAGGAGTCTGGAGTTCCCATGCATTGTCCCAGAATCCCATGCTGAGGCTGGATGGAAGTCTGGGCGCAGAGTGGAGGTGGGGTGATAGGCTCCCTGGAAGGGAGGCAGGGTGCAGGCTGCCTAGTTTTTGTACTGCCCCCACTAGTGGGCTAAGGATTAGCAGTGGCATTGGCTGTAAAGGCAGCCATGCATCCATGCTTCCATCTAGATAAAGGACTCAGGTAATCCTGACTGTAGGGGTGGATGGTTGGAAAAATGGAGGCCAAAAAATAATAAAAGAAAATGAGTTTCACTCAGCACTCATTCATCAAGTCAGTGACGGCACTGCAGTCAGTAGTACATTCCTTCCACTTTTACCCAACTATCCAGTTACTTTTGTGGCTTGGGCAATGACAATGTGTGCATTTAATGAAGAGAGAGAGAGAGAGAGAGAGAGAGAGAGTGAGCACAAGAGAGACTTCAGAGCTCCAGGCAGATGGGATCAGCTGTTATTCTCTAATTAATTTAGGCTTTCCTAATATAATTTTGCTGATGCAGGGACAGCGAAAACATGCAGGAAGCTTTTATCCTTATTATGTGCTGAGCTCATGGATATTTCAACACACACACCCCTTCTCCTCCTCCTCCTCCTCCACCACCACCACCTCCTGCACCCATGGGACAGAACTGCAGGGCTGAGTGAACCATGGAGCAGCATTAAAGAAAACCTTTCTCTTTTTTTTTTATTCTAGAACAACAAAGAGGAAGCTTCCTTACCTCAATGGGAGTTCATTTGTGGCACTTGTATAATTTTTTAAACAGCCCTCCAAGGAAGGGAAGGGATTGTAATTTAGCTCCCCAAGGAAGGGAAGGGATCATAATTTAGCCCCCCAAGGAAGGGAAGGGAAGGGATCATAATTTGCCCCCAAGGGGCTAGCCACATGATCCTTTTCCACTTCCTACTAACCTGCTCTGTCCCCGTGCTCTGATGTTCTATGACGTCTGTATAGAGAGAGCACGGGGGTATGCCCCATTGAAGTCTATGAAGCATCATTTTCAAACATTGTTTTTGGACATTTAAGTGGACATTATGTAAAATCTGAGCTATGGGGTTAACTGACAATAGCCTTGTTAGTTGACCCTTGGCTCCAATTTTACCTAATGTCCACTTAAATGACCAAAAATTGTGTTTGAAAAGGATGTTCCATAGACTTCAATGGTGCATACCCCCGTGCTCTCCCTATACAGATGTTATAAAACATCAAAGCACGGGGACAGAACAGGTTAGTAGGCAGTTGAAAGAGATCATGCGGCTAGCCCCTTGGGGGAAAATTTCGATCCCTTCCCTTCCCTTCCTTGGTGGGCTGTTTAAAAAATTATACAAGTGCCATAGAAGAACTCCCACTGAGGTAAGGAAGCTTCCTCTTTGTTGTTTTGCAGATGGAGAAAGGTTCTCTTTAAGTCTCCAAATATGGCTGCAGCCTCTCACAGCAGCCTGAAAGCATACTTCATTGGCGAAGCCAATGGATTTTTGAATTGCATGCCCACACCTCCAGTTGGATGCCTTGTGCCTGTCAATCATCCCTGGAAACAGGCATGTGCCAGGTACGCTATGGAGAGGTGACCACTCTTCTGGTGAGCCCTCGCTTCTGCCCACTGTCCTCTACCATCTGAGATTATGTTTGAGCTATGCAGAAATGGTTTGCCTGCAAAGACAGGGAACGCTCATGTGTTATCACACTTGTGGGAGATGGGTGCAGAGTAACCTACAAAGTGATTATTAATAGTTGTGAAAGAAATTCTGAAGATAATTCGATCCCTTCTGAAATTTGTAGGTTCGATTCATCCTCTTGTTTTCTTCCCCCATGCTACTCATCACAACTACTGCTCAGTCCAGAAAAGCTTGCCTCGGCATTGGGTGTTTGATTCCAAGCTGCAGTCAGAGGTGGTGAAAAACAGGTGGTTTGTACCTGCAAACTTGCAGCAATGCCCAATATTGTGACTCCTGGCACTTGGGCACACTGTTGGGGGTCCCTCATGGGAGTGCAGTCACTTATTGCCATTCCAAATAACAGTGTGCATGACCCTGGATTAGGATGTATCTGATGTATTACCTCTCCGACTGACATATCACAGCTTGCCACACCCTTGCGATTGGAGGCACTGACAAATAATATGCAAGGCATCTTCTGGCCTGGCAGCAGGGCCCAGTGCAACCACCAGACATCATGCAGCCCACCTCCCCTTGGGGATTGAAAGCGCTGCCTCGGGCAATGCTTCCATCCATGGCTACCAGAAAGTGGGTCTCTAATAGTCCTCTGTTAATGAAATCAGTCTGCTGTTATGATATCTCAAGCAGATGATTATGATTTCACATACAGACAAGCAGCTGGAGCAGATGAGGTTTGAAGGATCCTGTTTCACTGAAAATCACTTGGGAAATTAAGAATGAGTCTTGGGGGCGATAAGCAAAGAAAATGTATTAAATGTCAACTAAATTGTGTGCAAATATACTTCTTTTCTCTGAGGCATTAAGCAGCCCTTAAAAACAACATTAGATTTTAAATTCACATAGCCAGCTTCCTCCGTTACTGTCTTCTTCTTTATGTCAGAATTTGGGGTAGAAAAGTGCAAAACTGCTTTTAGGATCTGTATTGGGGCTTGTACTGTAAATTAATTCACATCCCAGTCCCAGCACAGGGTTGGGCTAGGACTTCTGGCTGGGAAATGCGTAGGGCAGCAGCACCACTGTCCATTGCTGACCACAAGGTTAAACAAATCAGTGACAACATAATATCAGTCTAGGGCAGACAGTTATGGATAGGTCCAAACTACTGTCAGCTACAGTATAGATTATTTTATACAGTAGATTAGCTAGATATGTATTAGACGTCCCCATGTAAAAGATCTCACTGTTTTCTTTAGAGGGATTTGACTTGGATAAGAATGGAAGATCGCAGAAAACTGCATATTTTGGGCATAATGGTGGAAGTGTGATAGGGTAGAATAGGACCCTGTCCCATTTGTTTTGGAGAAAGTGTTTAAAGGAGAACCGTAGCAAACGAGTATCTCCTTATCCCGTGAAGCTGACCCTCCGGTTTAGCTTTAGCCCACAAAAGTGGCATTTTTCTTGCACCGCAAAAGAGTTCAGTTTATTTTGTAAACGTCCGTGAACCGGAAGTAATGCCGGCGCTGGGGGCTCCATTAAGTGTAATAGTGCAGCGCTGCTCCGGCCGCTTCAATACAAGTGAGGGGGGTCGCAACAACAGTTGGCAGGATGGCGTTGACGTTGGTCAAGGAGGCCCCGCCGGTGACAGGCCCTGAGGTGAGCAACTCACTGCATGAAGTCCCACATTGACGAAATGAGGGCCTGGATGATGATAGTCATTGGTGATGACAGAGGGCCCTCTGGCATTGACGAGGGTCATCATCGAGGCCCCTGAATCGGCAGGGAAGGCCGAAGCAGCCACGAGATGGGAGCATGTTGAGGGACCAACTGATGAACCTGCATCCCTGACATCACAGGAATGGGGAAGGGCATCAACAAAAGAGGCCTGACGATGCATGACCATCACCCGCCACAAGAAGGCTGGCATTGCTTCCTGACTGTGGCTTCTGATGAGGAAGATGGGCATTCAGCAGGGGCGGATGCACTGTCAGGGGTAAGGAAAACCCTGGCGACGATGGGCCAACATCAGCAGAGGAGGAACCAATGGGCAACATTGCCAGAGTCCCCCCGTGGCAGACAGGGTGAGGGAGGGAGGCAGTGGGAATCATTGGCAGGAGAAGGGAAAGGCCTGCCAATGATGAACCAACACTGGGTGGAGAAGTTACAGTGAGAAAGGTTGCCAAGGCTGACTCTGTAGCAGAGAGGGCGTAGGCGGCAGAAGGTGTCACTGTCGGTCTGCCTGGTCGGCGACCCTGTGACGGTCAGCGCAGGCTGCGGTGACCAAGAACATTCCCAAAATGACCAGTCCTTCTGCTAATGGCGGTGCTTCCCTGACGAACTGTCCCAGGACTTGGCGGCATGGAAGCTTGTAGACAGGGCCAGGGAAGCAGAGGAGCGCTGAGCGTGAAGCTCCTTTTCCAAGGTGATGACCTTCTGTTCCATAAGGAATTACTTTAGTGCTTTCTGGCAATGCCGCTGAGTAGCCTGATTGAAGCCATGGCAGATTTCGCAGGCCTGGACATCGTGGTTAGTGCTGAGGCAGTGGACATAGGCCTCATGGAAGTATTTATTGTAAATCTTCTGTCTGCAGCTGCAGCAATGGAAGAGAGTGTCAGAACTGGGTATAAACAAAAAAGGAAAGGGAAATCACTTTAGAAAATAAAATGAGTGGCCAGCCCATTGGCGGAGTGGTTGGATCTCCACTTGCAATGTCGGCAACCTGGGTTGGGGAATGGACCCAGGTAGTCGGAGGGCCAGCCGGGGAGAGAAGGATGGAGCATCCTAAGGACTGCTCTCCTCTGGGGGGAGAGAGGGTAGTGTGACTGGTGCATGATGGACCCCTGGCAGAGGCAAGGTTCACCACAGCAACCGGCACCAGAACATAGTTCGAGGGGCCGGGTGGACACCGGCCATCATTGCACGTCCCCACCCCCCGCATACAGGGGAGAAAATACAGCTGCCTGCTGCCTGGATGAAGCCTGACCCTCCACTCCGATGAGCTCCCAGGCTAGGAATCATGGCAAAATGTGGGAGTGGAAACAGAGGGTCCATGACTGAGGCTGAGGTAATGGCGGCAGGCGGCACGAAAAAGTATAATAAATAAAAAAAAGAAAATAAAGTGATTGAAAACTAGGGTGAGAAACAAAAGGTAGACATTTCTCAAAAAAAAGGTGCTTGACTGAAGTGATAGTGCACCGTGGAGTCCAAAGTGCAATGGCCAACAGCGGGAAAAGGACTGAGGGGGGCATAGGGCCCCCTATAACTATATAGGGAGGATGTTGACATGGTAACGTCGCCCAGTTAGACTGCTAGCAAAAATGTTTCCATGTGGTTCTGGTGCCTGACGGTTATAGTTTCTAAGGTGTGACCTGCTGCAAGAGATCTTCGATGAACATATCCGCTTTCAGTGCTGAAAATGAAAAGAATTCACTGAGGGAACCCATCACCTTTGATCTAGTATTGAACATATCTGACAAGGGTCTGGGGATATGTTGCTTCATTATATAGCATATTGCACACACTGCACTGTTACACTTTACTTAGTTTTATGTCTTTAGGGGTGTGCATTTTACATAGAAACCGTCCTCCTTCCTCATTTTACTCCTGGAACCGAGTCAGAAATTCATTTTCACTCCCAGAACTCATTTCCCCAGGTCCCCTCTCATTTCCACTATAGTCTGCTTTAAAGTTCACTATTCAGTCTTAAAAATGTGACAGATGCACAATACTAGGATATAGTGGTAAGGTCACAGGTTTGGGAACCAGCAAGTGCAAGTTCGGGTTCAAATCCCAACAGAGCCACCATTCACTGTTTCCCCGAGCAAGCCGCAGTAGCTGTAAATGTAAGAGCAAGGTTCATGAGATATCAGGAATTAGTATGGTGTTCTGCAACAGGTTAAACAGGGTTTTGCTTTACTTCTATTTTTTTTCATCTATTCTAATACAAAGCAGTGTAATTACTTGTATTATGGTGTTGAATTGGTACAGTTCCTTGACAGGGATCTGACATGGTGCAATCACAGCTGTAACACGCCAACTTTAGTTGTAAAGATTACAGTTTACATTGCCACTGTCTGCAAACTTTTGCAAATTGGAGCCATCTACATTAGTTGATGACAGAAATGTTTTTCAGTCACTGACACTGATTCCTGCTATGTTTAGTTCTGTGTAGCCAGCAGCACTCTTCCAGCTGCAGAGGTGGCACAGAAAACAGAAAAAAGTGTCACAACCATAGATTCATGAATAAAGTAGATCTGATGGGAGGAAGGGAAGGGGGTGGGGGCATGAACAGAGACAAAAGAGCAGAGATCTCATGCATACCAATGATGTGATAAGATTCTACTATGGAAGTAGAAGGTAATATGCATCAGTTCCTGTTCCTCTCTGCCATGGTCCCTCTTCTCTTGTTAGCAATACATTGTATAGCTCTTGCAATGCAGCCATAAAAATTGGCTGTCAATCGCTTGTGACTAATCTGAGGGGGCTGCATCCACGTTGGGACATCCCAAACTGTGTGTACCAAAGACAACAAATTAAACCATATTTAAATTTTTTATAATAACTGGTTAACCCCATTATCAACTCGTTTACGATAACTGTAAAAAGACCTATCAACCCATGGGTTGATATGACTTTCACGGTCTCACGCTGAGAAGCCAACAGCATACCAGACCAATGAAACAGACGGAGGCAGCACGAGACAGTTCTCCATCTCCAACCGTGTACTCTCATTTTCAGGATGAATCCCATTATAATAACTGGTTAACCCCATTATCAGCTCGTTTTCGGTAACTGTAAAAAGACGTATCAACCCACAGGCTGATATGAAAAAACTCATATCAACCCATGGGTTGGTATGACTTTCACAGTCTCGCACCGAGAAGCCAACAGCAGGCCAGACCAATGAAACAGACGGAGGCAGCATGAGACAGTTCTCCATCTCCAACCATATACTCTCACTTTCAGGATGAACCCCATTTTAAAGGACATGAACAGAGCATCAATCCTGCCACCAGTCATTATAAAAAATAAAACATGTATAAGGGGTTGATATGCAGTTTTTTTAGCACACCCTCGGTGTGTGATAATAGTGAAACCTCTCGAGCTTCACTCTCGAGGTTTCTCTATTATCATACACCTTGGGTATGTAAAAAAAACTGCATATCAACCCCTTACATATGCATTATTCTCTATATATACTTATTCTTTATTGGTATTGTCAAGAAATTGCATGCCTTAAACTGTAGATCTCAAGAGGCAGCTCTGAAACAGGGAGACATGGCTTTTAGCTGCAGGGACAACATTTTAGCGCCTAAAAAACATGAAATTTCTTTACACAGAGAGTGGTTAAAATATGAAGCTCCCTACCACAGTAAGTTGTTGCTAGTAACTCTGTAGACTCAGTTCAACACAACTTGAACTTATATATGCATGATAAAGGAATTAGTGGCTATGAGCGCTGAGAAACATAGAGGAACCAGAAAAACCACTTAGGTTTCCTTTCTCCTGTAATAACCTATGAATTTATGATCCCCCTCCTAGTATTGGTAAATGTGGTGGAGTCCAGCGTTCCTATAACAGCCTTTTGTCACTGGGAGTTAAAGTGAAGGTCCTCTCAGCCTTTTATTCTGTTTATCTGTGTAGTCTGTAGGCATGAACAATGATCGTCTCTATTGCACCCTTCTAATTTCAACAGGATTTAAATGCAAAAGAAGTCCTTAGGTCTGGTCTGAAAACCTGCTCAACTCCCTTGCCAAGTTCATGACCTGACTTATGAAAAGCACCCTGCAATTTTATGATGTTTTGGTGCTAAACTCTGCAGTAGTTACACTGTATTAGTCAGTGCTGTTGCTGTCCTCTGTAGCCCTTATGTTCTTGTCTTATGCCGACCATGAAACTTTTCAAGGCATAGTAAGTACCCTGCTGCTTTCTGTAGTTTAAAGTGTATCTGAGTTAGAAAAAATGCTTTTAGAAACATACATAGAAACATAGACGGTGTCGGCAGATAAGGGCCTCATGGCCCACCTAGTCTGCCATATTTTCTCCTTTATCCTACTCTGACACTGTAGACCCTACTCTGCATCCTGTTCCTCTCTTCCCCCCTTTTATTTCCAAGATCCCTCTGTACCTATCCCATGCTTCCTTGAATCCTGTAACTGTTTCTAACTTCACCACCTTGGCCAATAGGCTGTTCCACTTGTCTACCACTCTTTCAGTGAAGAAGTGCTTCCTCACATTTCTTCCGAGCCTCCCTCCTTATAATTTCATAGCGTGACTCCTCGTCCTTGAGCATACCGAGACTTCACAAGACATGTAACAAAACTGAGTGACAGCATAACTTCTGCTGACTTGTGCACATACGCATCATCAACTCCCATGATACCATGCATGAGTGGGGTCATGACCTTTGCAATGGAGACAAACAGGTTTTCACACCAGGGCAAATCAGAGTGAAGTGATCTCATTTACATTTCAATTAGGATGAAATTATAGGGATGCAAGAGAGGGAATCATTGTTCATGCCTACAAACTACCCAGGCATACAGAACATATTGTTTATGCCTACAAACTATACAGGTATACAGAAAACAGGTTAGGGGGAATTTCCCTTTAATGAAATGTGACCTTGCTAGGGAGTGCCCAGTGCTTAGTATTCATAATGGAAGCACACTTACCTAACATAAATTAATAAATCTTAGAGTTCACAACTGCAAACACTGGTAACTCCTAAATGAAATCATTGAGTGGTGTCCAAGGTACAAGCTGCACTGGCAGGGTCTAAATACACAGCCTGTTATACGGGCTCACCTGCATTTGGTGCCACTGCATCCACGTTGGTAAATTGTGACCCATGTGTATTATGACAGGCACTAAATGAAAACTCATTTTATTTTATTCTACATACTGTAACAATGGAGATCTAGAGTGAAGAGAGAGGATGATAGGGAGTGTCTGTAACAAAAGCACACTTACCAGACAACAGCATGGGATCCTTTTCCAGGGATTTGCGTACGTGGTCCGATTCTCCCGTCAGTGAGCTTTCATCAATCTTCAGGTCATTTCCTTGGATCAACACTCCATCTGCAGGCAGGAGGTCACCTGACAGGCAAAACACATGGAGTCATGGTTAAAGAAGGAACTCTCCCACCCCACTGTACTTTCAAATGTGTTCTTTTTTAGCACATGCTTTCTAACCCTATTCATCAGTGTTGATGTTTGTTTTTATTGCTCCATGAGAAAATGACAAGCAAGGTCATGCATTAGGCACTGTGAACTTCAAGGTGATAGGAAACCATTTATTGATTGATTGATTACTATGTATTGATTGAGTGATTTAGTTTTAGTTACTCTCTGTATTATCCCTGGCTGTGCTCACCTCAGGAGCTGGGGTCCTGTACACTGACTCCCACGCATAGTCTCCAGTACTTAGTTGGAGCAAGCAACCTTCCATTCCAGAACCGCTGCCAGCTCAGATTGATCTGTCAGTTCTTGGCTTACGCCCCCATGGCGGGGTTCCCTGTTCCTGCTGTGGGCTCAGTGTACTAGGGGACAAAGACGTATCACCTCGGGTCAATCGGCAGCTGCGGGAGAGGAGACAGTCATTCTGCATGATCAGTGGGTGTGGCTTCTGATTGGACTGCTCCTGTCATGCTGATGCCAACCAGGGCAGTGTTCATCCCTGGTTAACAACCTGTCCAGTATGATCTCGCTCTATGCTCATGCATGCAGCAGACCTGGGGGGAGTGCCTGACAAGGCCTGGTCATCCACGTTGCTATGGGAACTTCACCTCACTCCCTTCAGGTGTTGTTCACTGTGCAGTGTGACGCAGTCACCCACCCCAGAATGACAGCCTCCAAACAGATTCCTTCCTGCTGGCCTGTGCTCCTGATGTCATGGGCTCGGGCTACAAACCAGGCTCACCAGTATGCCAGAGTGGTACCCCAATGCTCAGCACCACAGAGCTAGCGCATTAGGAAACTATTTTAGTATGTGTACCCCTTTATCGAATCCCAGCAGCCACAGTGCACATTTTGCTAAAACATAATTGTAAGACACAGTTCAGCATATATTTTATCTATTTTCTTTATTAGCTTTCCTCTTTTCTTCATAATGACGCACATTAACATGAAAACAGGACCACTGTCCCACTAGACTTCATCTGCTCTGGCTGCTCATCTGCAGCTGACATCCAAGTCATTCATTTGTGGCATTATACACCATTTTCACTGCAACAGAGTGTGGTATCACAAAAGGATTGTGATGTCAAGTGCAGACAAGGTGCCAGGGAGCAAATAAAGTCAAGGAGGCAATGTTCCTGTCTGCAAGCTAATTGTGTATTTTTATCACGAAAAAAAGGATGCTTCTGCAAATACAGAAACTACATGAAATATAAGCGAAACATGTCTCAACTAGTGGTGATCAGATATCTCGAAACCCGATCCACCTGCCCTTTTATTGATTTTTGGCATATCCGAATCTCATTTCTGATTCAGGTACAGAATTCAACTTCCTGCCTGCATTAAGAACTTCACATTTTGGATTTCGGAATTGGTTTTATGAATCTGATTGAATCCAACTGGAATATAGTTAAATCCAATCGGAATCTGCTTGATTAGGATATAGTGTGTGTGGCAACTACTGGCAGGCAGCCTTAAGGTATGCAATGCCCCTAGGCGAACTTGCAAATGCACCCCCCCCAAGCAGGCCTGTTACCTGGATTTTTCCAGGGGGATTCTTTTAGTGAGTGGTAAAGGCATGTTGTGCACATAGGGCTGGATATTCAAACTGTGCCATTCTGTGGCGCAAGCCCTTGCGCTGCTCAAAAAAGTTGCGCTGGGGTGTGGCCGGGGCGTTATTCAATGGAGTTTCGCTATTGAGCAACTCCTTTGAATATCACCCCCCGGCCACAGCCACTGTGCATGGCGCAGTGGAACTTGCACCACCGCAAGTGGTCAGAGTGGAGCATTCAAGATGCGCTGGCACAAGTTCCATTGCGCCATGTGCAAATTTCCGATATTCAAAAGGTGACATGCAAATGGGGCCATAATTCATGCAAGGTGGGGGGGCCATTTGCATCTACTTATGGCCCCATTTGCATGCCATTAGCATGCAGGTGCGCCGATCCCCGACGACTTGCGCCTGGTGCCCTGCCAGGCAGCAGCTGCTGGGGACCGATGCTTTCTGCAGCCCGGACACGGGCATGAAGTAATCTTCGGGATTAGCTCCGGCATCATGGCATTAGTATTTCACTTTCTCACTAGCCCGATCGCTGGCAAACAGTACTTCACTATCTTAATCGCTGGCAAACAGTAGTATTCTCACCTCATTTGTGCCTGATCGCGGGCAGAACAGAGTTGACCCTCTCAAGAATATTTCCTCTGTGGTCCAGTGATCGCTGGCCGATCGCTGGGCACAGAGTCAATCCCCCGGGTCCAGTACTGGTGATTTAGTGGTTTCACCTCACCCACCCACGATCCTCACCCTTCCGCCTCCGCCAGCTGGTGACAGCACTTCCCGCGCCTGCAGCTGCCTCGCCTACTGACTCTGCTGGTAGGGCTGCACGCCTACTGGTTCAGAGCAAGAGCCAATGGGCATGCAGCCCTACTGAGCAGTCACGTCGGTGGCGGCGGGCGGCAGGCAGGTGGGTGCTGCCGCCCGCCGCTGACGAGGGAGGAGCGGGTGGTGGGGCTCTGTGGGTGGTGGGGTCAGCTACTAGATCACCAGAGAAGTTGAACTGGGGTTGACTCTAATGCCCACGATCGGGCTTCATGTCCACTGGACCACCAGGGATATTGTTCTTGGGGGTTGAACTTGTTCTGCCCGCGATCGGGCTAGTGGGGTGGGAATTATTACAGTTTTGCCCACGATCGGGCTAGTGGGGGTGGAATTACTACTGTTTTGCCCATGATCGGGCTAGTGGGGTGGGAATTACTACTGTTTTGCCCGGGCCATCAGGCCAGTCGGGGATATTACAGTTTTGCCCGCGATCGGCCAGTCTGGGTGACTATTATGCCCGCAATCGGGCTGCAGGGGGGCACAGGGAAGAAGTGAGGCCACCCACAGGTGGCAGCTGCTGTGTTGTGCCCTGCAATGCAGCAGCTCACCTGTGGTGGCCCTCGATTTACTCCTTTTTTGCTCAAAGTTGTGCAGGCGCAGGTTGGGGTTGCGCCTGCACACTCTGCACAGCCCGGTTGAATATCGGGCTGTGCAGTTTATGCATGGTTCCTCCCTCCGTTGAGCATGCCTTCATTAGCATTGTGCTGTTGCTCAGCATGACTTGGGGGCGCAATGCCTCCTGCTGAATATGGCAAATGGCACAATTTTGGACTTGCAGGCGCACCCTATATTGTGCATGGCCAGCCCTTTTGAATATCCAGCCCATAGTGTGCAAAAATGTTTGTAAAAGACAGGAGTCGGGGCCAGTAGGGACCCCTGGTGGTTTCGCGCGTTTTATGTGCTTTTTGGTGCATTTTAAGGCTTACACAGAAGATAAAACAAAGTTCTGTTATCTTTCAAGGGCATTCTGTACACTAAAGTGGGTGGGGGGAAGGAATTACTTCACAATGAAAATATTTTATTATGAAAAAATGTCACAAACCCAAACACTGGAAAACCCATACCTCAGCAACACATTTTTTTCCTTTAACAAAACAATTCAGTCACAAAAAACTACATTCTTTAATCCCAGCTAGATTCAGCAGGCTAGTTAACGCTCACTGCTGTTTACTGAAATGCAACTGCAACTTGCCTGCAAGAGCTTGCGTTTTGTTTTGGGCCAAGTTTGCTGCAGGTAATAAACTTTCTGACAGCAACTACACCAGGAACAAAACTTTTGTTTTTCCTTCCCCCTTTCTGCCATTCAGGCACTGTTACAGCAACTCCCAGCTGGGTCTTGCCACATGGCATAGGTGGCTTTAATTTATTTTACACAACATAGTACTACATAATCATCTTATATTGCACAACGTTTCCACCATGGGGCTGGGGCTGAGGGTCCACAGTCCAGGAAGTTCAGGAACAAGAAACAAAAATGTCAGGAAATTGACATTTTTATGTTTTAGCTCAGCTAACTGGCTGCATTACTTCAGAATCATCACTCAGTTTGTCACTGACCTTGTTAGACAAAATGGTCCACCTCTTGATAAATTGTTGCTCTGCTGGTCTGGCTACCCCTCTGGAAACAACATGACTACACCAGTTCAGGACCACATACACTCAGTGGACCCTGTGGGACCCCCTGACTCCAACAACAGGCAGTTGTTTTCTGTTTTCTTTGGCCCAAGCCTGGGACGAAAATCTCCTCCTCTGGGATGCCAGGGGGATAGACCACCAGTCTCTGCCACACAGCCAAATCTGGGTTGTCCTGCTGCCTGGACCTGCACTGCCCCCTGCCCCCCCACTGGCTGGCTGCTGCTCACTCACTCTGCAGTCACTGGCTGGCAAGCCCTATTCAAGACTGGTAGTGAACACTTTTACTTTACTCCCACCGCTCTCGAGGGTCTCTCTCTCTCTCTCTCTCTCTCGAACTTTCCGACCAACTTCCATGCCACTCACTTCACATTCCTGCCCCAGTGGTGATGAGAAACCACTCAATGACTGCGAATCCATGATGGTCCAATGCTGTCCGGCTGCCCTGCATGCTAATTCCATGGACCTTGTCCTCTCCCTGATCCTATCTGGACTCAGCAAGTCCTGACTGCAGCTTGCTTCCATCCCTCCCGTGTCACAGTGAGATAGCTCCGGTGCCTTCAGCAGCACAGTGCCCCTAAGCCCTCATCCTTAGTAGCTCCCCATGCCCTACACACTGACCTCCAGTCTTCTTTGGGGTTTGTCTCGTTTCTTTTGCAAGTTTAAAATGGAACTCGGCTTTCCCTCATTGCTTGCTAACACAGCTGTTCAATCCCTTACTGCCTCACAGCTGTCTGCACACGTAATCAAAACTGATATGCCAAGTGTTAGCCACTCCCAGTTCACACCACTCTGCTTATGCACTCCAACCGCTGTGGCAGCAGACATGAGACAGACAGTAGCACCGATCCAATAAAAACAGGAGTGGCTCTTTTATGGGTGGGTCAGGTAGGCAGGCACGCAGCGATGAATCTGACGGACAAGTCTTCACACACACACACAAATTACACCAGATTTTTGTTAATTGTCAATCCATCCAGGTGACTTGCAAAAAAAAAAATCAATAAGAATTAAAAAAACTGAATTTTATTTGATGTGATGACGGCCCCTACTGAATGGTGCCCTAGGCGGCCACCTAGTTCACCTATCCTTAAGGACGGCTATGACTACCAGTATACCCAACAATCCTAAATCCAAACTTTTGGATCCAATTACAATGTATCAGAATCTGAAAATCGGAATTCGATCATCCCATGTCTGATAGTCTCAGTATGTGTTTTTCCAAAGTACTCCCTGTGACATCAGTGGCTCATTAAATGCCTTCTTTTTCCTATCTGTGTATGGTTTCCACTACTATAATAGGCTTGAGCTGGGGTATTTGGGTAAAAGGACTGATTTTTTGCTTTTTATTTCCCCAGTATTGCCCCTCTCCCCCCCCCCTTCATGAATGACAGTTGCTATGGCCACACCTTTCCTCTGGGGGGAGCCGCTGCTTTTACAGCTGATGGTAACATAGTTCTGTGGTTGCACAGCAGGGGATGCTCAAATGCCAAGCAGCCCACAGCCTCCCTCTCTGGGAGCCAAGCACCTCAGCTTTGTCATGCACTAGTCCCCTCAGCAGGCCTGGCCTTAGTGTGGGATTCTGGGACTTGCACACAACCCTTAGTCACCATGTGGAGAAAGTATTTGTATCATTTATTTTTATTGTCATAGAGTCTACCTGTAAGTCCTCTTTTTTGTTGTTAATATAATTATTTACTGAACATCTGCACAGCACTGTATGTTGCACAGTAAAAAAAACCTTTTGGTGAACAGATATGGAGTCGGGCCATCATTTCATATAATATGTAGTTACATTCTGAAAATATGATGGAACATCAAAGGCAAGTTCACACCCCCACCCCGGTACAGTGCAAGGGGTGGGGTGCAACTGGTCCAGTGAGCTGTCTAAAAGGTAATATGACCACAATAGATTACTGTTCGTAATTATATGTCAATGGCCAGAGTGAGGGAGTGGTGGGCAGATGGAATATTGTATATTGATTAGTGAAGATTCCCAAATAATTTTTGTGAAGAGGCCTCACCCATCCAGGCATAAGTTTCTTCAATGAGTGGTCTGCTGCCTTTTCTTAAGGCAGGAAATACCTATCAGCCTTTTAGCCCTCTTGATTGTTTACTGCTGACTGGTTTTGGGGGTTTCTTGAACATCTGATGTATGCTGGATTGTGGCTATGACATCACAGAATGCCCACAAAGCACAGAAATAGTCAACAATCAGCAGTGAAGGGGGAGACTGGTAACCAGTCTCAGTGGCAGTACAAAACTAAGTAACACAAGTATATATTTTTTTAATTAGTGGTTTATCTCCTTCCTACCTGACCAACTCGATTCCAGATCGATACCCTCAGCACCATCACCCGAGTTATCTGGGATTTGCTGTTGTCCAGGTTCCTCTGCCAGAGGACCAGAAAGCCCTGTCACCTGAGTGGGGCCTGCGGTGGACGAGGCCTGCATCCTGCTTATTGAGGTTTTTTTTTCCTGTTTTTCCTCCCAAGCCACAGCGTGTGCAATGATACATCACGCAAGCTCTGTGCCTTCACAGAGACGCCCCCCCGAACGTCAAGTGGGTGGAACACATTCCGTGGCATCCCACTGTGTTGCCACCTAGAACCTCCAGGTGGCAGCTACCTAGCAGGATGCATGGGCCCCCCTCCCGAAGAAGGACAGCTGTCCTGTAGATGCTCAGTCCTTTCTTCCCCAGCCTGAGTGACCTATATCCATTGCAGAACCCGGGTCACCGGCATGGTAAGAGGTGAGGTACTCAGCACGTCAGCCCTCCACTCTGCTCAGCCAGTTTACAAATCCATTTTTTAACAAAAATAAACAAAATTCAAATCATATTGAGAGAGTGGATAGGATACCAGGCAAACCTCCTCCTCCTCCTCCTGTTAGACTTCCTCTCCTCTATTCCTTATCCATTCCTTTACCTCTCTCTCTCTCTCTCTCTTCTCTGGCGGTCCAGTTCCAGGAGTTTACAACTCATTCTTGATCCTGCACTTAGGACCCAGCTCTCAAAGCCCTCCATCTATGTGGAATACTGCTTCAACAGCTTGATACCTGTTGGGCTGGTGGGAGCACAGTGCTAAACTCTGTATAATATTTTGTATGTGTGTTGGGGAGGGTATGAGGGTAACCCCTCTGCATTCCCTATGCTGTGGGCACCACTTTGGGGTCCAAAACACACCCCTAATCCATGTTCCCTAGCCCTCTGCAATGGTACTGATAAGATATGATGAAACGTTTAATTTTTTCCATCAAGGTTTTTATTCCTAGGCTGCTGGCCCCCTTCAGTCCTCCTGTTTCCCACCCCATCGCCTACCATCTCAGCAACTTACCTTGGACTTGACATCCCCCATGGATTCTCCTCATGGTAGTCCAGGGCCCTGTAGGTGGTGAGGAGTCTGCAGCAACCAGGGTCTTAATCCTGCTGTCAGTCATATGGTTTTCTGTTCTTTCCATGCCCTCCCCCCCCCTCCAATGTACAGCCCACTACCTGCCCCACATGATGGTAATGTCCCCTGCAGAGGAACATGCTTCATGGCCCAGTGCAGGGGTTGCTGGAGTGGCAGAATCAGATGCCATCCCACCCCAGGCTGGGAGCGCTGCCAAGGGGTAATGCCTCCCCAGCTTCCTGAGCTCATTCCTGAACTCAATTCACCCACGGGGAGTATGCAGTGCTACCCACTGGGCCATCAAGTGGCCCCCTTACATTTTTTATTTCCCCTCACAATTCCTTGCTCCTGCATAACAGGGGATCCAGTCAACGGCTCTACTGGGCTTCTGATGACTGGTCCTGTATCTGTTCTCCCTCAGTTAGGTCTGTATGTTGTACTTTTACTTTTCATCTACTGACCATCCTGTTTTCCTTCCCTAGGTCACCCCTGGAAATGAACTTCAACTCAATGTGCTCTTCTGGTCAAAATTTCTAAATGAATAAGAGATTTTTTAGAGGTTTCAGATTGTTACCTTTCGTCTTGAGCTAGCTGAAGAAATACCCACCAACACAGCATATTTCATAAAGTTACTGGCTTTAATTACATGATTTGTTGTAGTGGTTTATAACAGGGAAATGCCACTTTTCAGTGGTAAATCAGAATTTTGTTGCATTCACTTTGAATGTTAGAAACAGGCCACAAAAGCATTTAGTTTTGTTATAAAGCAGCACTCAGTGATCTGAATTGCTGACCGCGCTTTAAAAGTGTTAGGATAACCACTCCACTGCAACAATCCGAATGATTGCTGTCTGCTGGACATACCTCTCAAACTCACAGCATTAAAAATCATAGCACTGGACTTCAAAAATCATAGCAAAGGGCCAGAATGTGTAGCACCTTCTTATTTTAAAATATTATGTCTACAGACAGTGGGCCCCATATAGTTAGTAATAAGGAATGTTTCTATCAATTTAGTTCAATGATTTAATACTTTGTATAGTTGCTGTGTCTCTTTGTATTTGAAACTGTACTCTGTATTGTTACTGTGCCTCCCGGGTCGTGCCTGAAAATAGTCACCTGTTGGCTACAGCACTTACCCGGTTAACAAAAACTAAATAAATAAATAAAATAAATGTCCAGAAATAGCTCTAACATTATGAGGAACATCAGTACACCTATGAGGAGCAAGGGTAAATTTGAGTGTGAAAATCATAGCGCTATGCGGAATTCATAGCAGTTGAGAGGTATGCTGCTGGAAGACCCTGGAGTAAGACATCACTCAGTTGGAGGTGAAACTTTGCAGAGGGAGGCAGGCTGAGACAGCTGGAGCTAGAAGATAAGTATTTTCTCTGTGCTGTTTCTATTCTTTTAGGATTCAGGAAGCATTTAATGAGATTGCTGTATGATTGAAACTATATAACTAAAAAACAAATGATTTTGTCCTGGCTGGGAGGAGGGGGGGCATTTAACTGAGTGAGGGAAAGGCGGGGAAATACACAGGAGGGGAAGGGGTGGACACGTGATTATGACCAGCCAATAGTGGGGCTGGGATCCATTTATATTTTAAAGGGGACCAAGCAACCCCGAAGCGTGAGCGACCCCGCAACTTGAGTACCACAAAGCAGGAGTGTAGCATCTTGAGTAGCGTCTGCAGGGCGTCAGCAAGGAGGACAGCAGGCAGCAGGCCATGCTGGTAGACAGAGAAGGGCCACATATTTCCTGTACAGATATGGGAAGCCTAAGGTGGGGGAAGGGTTCCGTGGAGTGGAGTAGGACCAGGATAAGGGAGAAGAGGATGTGCAGAGTTAGTCAAATAGGGTGGGAGATGGGAAGCATTGTATGTTGCCAAGGATGTGGAGCAGCCATATTCCTGGGAGTGGCTTGGAGGGCAGGGGGCTGTAGGGTGTGTTGGCAGGTGGGCTAGCTCAGGCTGGAAATAGGGTGGTTGAGGAGGAAACTAGAGGCATGGAGGAGACAGAATTATGGGGGAACAAGGCCAGGAGGGGAAACTAATGAGGTATCCAAAAGAGCGCAAAACAGACAAAAATAAGGGGGAACTTGGTGGGACAGCAGGAGTGTCACACAAGCGGGTGCAGCCAAGGAAAAGAAGTGATGACTAGACGAGGGTCAGGCACAGGAGCATGACTAAGACTGGGTCAAAGTAAAGATATCAGCCTGTGGGAAGGGGGACTGGAGTCATTCAAGGAAAGGAGATTAGCACTGTAAACAGATTCTCAGTGCTGACTAGTCCAGAAGACCAGGTAGCAGGGAGGAGAGGAGCTACAGTGAAGGAGCAGGGAGAGGACACTACAGGGGAAAAGGTATACAGTGGGGAGGCAATAGGCACTACACCAAGAAGACACATTGGCAAGGGGGGCAGCGAGGTGATGGTGATGCAGTCTCTCCAGAGGGAAAGAAGGAGCAAGGAGACAGGAGGAAGGGGGAAGTGGCAGGCAGCCTGAGGAAGGCTAAGGATATTGAAAGGAGGGGAGTCTGAGTGGGGGAAGGCCACATTTCAGGGAAGACATGGGGACGTAATAGTAGAGGAGGTGGTTGCATGATGGACACAGCAACAAGTCAGTGAAAGGGGGAGGTTCCACATATGGAAATTAGTTCAGAGGAGGAGGTCAGTAGCCCGGTCATAGTTGCGAGGGGGTAGAGGTCAGGGCAAAGGTTAGGGGAGGCAAAGAGGGGCCAAGACATGGGGGATAAGAGGGCCTCAGTTGGGGGGGTTGGGGAGTGGAGGGCAACAAGAGTGGAGGGTAACAAGAGGGTGAGAAGGAAAAGCATCAGAGAGTCATAATTCTAGGGGATTCTATACTTAAGGGTATAAGGTGGTGGGGAAGGGGTGCCAGAAAAAGTAACATCTGGGTAGAGTGCATGCAAAGCATAACAGTGAGTAGAGTGGGGCAGCATATGGGCAGATATCTGGGGAAGGTGGCGGCAAGCTGCACATTGTGATGCACCTGGGAATGAATGATCTGGAAGGGAGAAGGATAGAGGAGGTACAAGACAGCTTCAGAGAAGTGGGAAAACTATGCAGCAAAGAGGGAACAATGGTAGCCTTCTCAGAAGTTGTGCCAGTGCCAAGGGCCAGTACAGACAGGAAGAGAAGAATCAGCAACTTCAACAAGTGGCTGAGGGAATGGTGTGGGACCAAGGGGTAGGGATTGGTGGGGGACTGGGGTAGCACATGGGATAACACAGATCTTTATGCAGGGCAGGTTCACAGGTGTTGAAGCAGAAGCTGGGGGATTTCATCAATGAGAGGTATCATTTAAACTAGGTAGGGGGGAAGGCATTGGAGCTGGAAATCACCAGGAGAGGGGGTTCTGTGGACCTCCCTCCACCAGAGGGATAGATACGACCGTAGACGAAACAGAGGTTGTAGTGAAGGGTAAGGAAGGATAGGATAGGTGCAGCGTGGAGAATGGTTTACTAAATGCTAGGAGCCTGGGGAAAAAGTTGGCAGAGTTGCAGGCATTGATGTCAAGAGGGAGAGGTGGACATAGCTGCCATTACTGAGACATGGGCAACCAAGCACCATGACTGGGACCTAACCATCCCAGGGTACAAACTTTTCTGGAGGGACAGAGATAAAGGGAAAGTGGGGGTTGCAATTTACGTAAAGGATCAGATGTAATAGGAAAGAAGGGGAGGAGGGCAGGTCGGAAGTAATCTGGCTGCAACTACGCAGACAGAAAGGGACCAAGATCTGTCTGGGGTTGTTTATAGACCTCTGGCCCAGCAGGAAGATATTGACAGGGAACTGGGGGAGCAGATACAGCGGCATAGTGGCAAAGGGAGCAGAGTGGTGGTGGGGGACTTTAATCTACCAGGGTTGGATTGGAGCATTCCAGCAACCAATTGTGTCAGGGAGCAGATCCTCCTGGAAATATTCCAGGATGGCTTCCTTACCCAGAGGGTAATGGAGCCAATGAGGGAGGGGAATATACTAGACCTGGTACTGGAAGATGGGGAGCAGGTCAGGGATGTAAGGGTGGAGGAACCTCTGGCAAGCAGTGACCACCACACAGTATGGTTTTTAATCAACCTGTGTAGGGAAGTAGCCACTACAAAAACTAGGGTCCTGGATTTCAAAATGGTTGACTTTGGCAGGATGGGAAACATACTGGAAAGTCATATGGCAAGCATCCACCCAGAAATGGACACGGAACAAAAATGGGCAGTCATCAAGACAGGACTGGCTGAAGCCACTAAAACTTGCGTCAAGAGTCAGAGCAAGAAAGCCAGGACCAAGAAACCCAGTTAGATGAGTAGAGAGGTAGTGGAGAAGGTGAGGGAAAAGAGGAATGCATTTTGGACCTACAAGCGATCCAACAGGGCAGAAGACAAAGAAGAATATGTGAACAAATCCAGAGAAGTGAGCAGAGTGATAAGGGCAGCAAAGGTGGCTAGGGAATGGAGGTTAGTGCAGTGGATCATAGGAGGGGAAAAGGATTTTTTCAGATATGTCAGAGAGAAGAGGAAGAGCAAGGATCAAATTGTTAGGATCAGGAGGGGAGGTGGGTGGGTAGGAAAGAGGGCTGAGCAGCCAGAAGTACTTAATGAATACTTTTGTTCAGTCTTCACCAGGGAGAGGGATGGGCCCATACCTGAGAGGAAGGGCGAGGTGGGAGAGGGTGGGGGAGAAGCGACCATGGATGGGGAAATCATGGTGGAAAGACTGAGGGAGGGTCTTAAGTCCCTGAAGGTGGTCAAGGCACCTGGCCCAGACGGAGTCTACCCCAGGGTGCTAAGAGAGTTGGCAGAGGTACTGGCAGGGCCACTGTCGGACCTGTTCAATACCTCTTTGAACTCAGGGTGCATGCCCAGGGACTGGAAGGAAGCACATGTGGTACCTCTCCATAAAAGTGGGCCCAAGGACGAACCAGGGAACTACAGACCGGTGAGCTTTATTGCAATTGCTGTTTGTCGTTTCAGTTTAGTCACTGATGTATCATCAGATGCAAATAATTAATGTAATGTTATCTGTTTCTCTTTGTCATCACTGATAATGACTGTACCTGGCTGTATACTGTTCAAATGTTTGTTCTCACCTCATACTGCGTTATGAAATACTCTTTAATGTTGACTCTGGTCTCCCCTGTCTGCCCTGTCTGTACTCTCCGGGTCATGCCTGAATATAGGCAACATTGTTGTCTAGTGTACTTACCCGGTAAACAAAAACCAAATAAATAAATAAATTGTGGGAAAACTGATGGAGACAATCCTCAAGAAAAGGAGGATAACAATCTCCAGGACAGCAGGCAGCAAGGGTTTGTTTCAGGCAGATCCTGCCAAACAAACTTGGTTGATTTTTATAACTGGGTTATGAGGGCACTGGACAGGGGACATGAGGTGGATGTCCTCTACCTGGATTTCAGCAAGGCCTTTGACTCGGTGCCACACGGTAGGCTGACCCGCAAGTTGAAGAGTCTGGAAGCAGGGAAGAAACTGGTTAGATGGGTCGAGAACTGGCTGCAGGGTAGATAGCAGAAGGTAGTAGTGAGGGGGAGGCATCTGAACCCAGGGCAGTAACAAGTGGTGTACCACAGGGCTTGGTGCTGGGACCAGTTCTGTTAAACATTTTCATAGGCAACATTGCAGTAGGGATTAAGAGCAAGATCAGTCTCTTCACAGATGACACAAAGATCTGTGCCGAGGTAGATGGGGGGAGGGAGCAAAAGTACTTCAGGAGGATTTGGCAAAACTGGAGGAATGATCTCACACTTGGCAGCTTGGTTTCAATGCCAAGAAGTGCAAAGTGATGCATTTAGGAGGCAAGAACCCAGGACACAATTACTGGCTGGAGGGTGTCCCTTTAACAAAATTCAAGGAGGAGAAGGATCTGGGGGTGCTGGTAACCGGGGAGATGAACCACTCTGCTCAATGCAGGATGGCAGCAGCGAAGGCAAACAGGATGCTAGGTTGCATAGCAAGGGGGATTACTTTGAGAAGTGGGGAGATCATCTTGCCCCTGTACAGGTCCCTGGTGAGACTGCATCTAGAGTACTGCATGCAATTCTGGCACCCCTACTTGAAAAGGGACATCAAACTACTGGAGGGGGTACAGCGCAGGGCAACAAAAATGATACTGGGGTTGGGGGACAGACTATATGAGGAGAGACTGAGAGAGAGAGATCAATATGTATACCCTGGAGGAAAGAAGGGAGAGAGGGGATATGATTGAGACCTTCAAGTACCTGAAGGGTTTGAACAGAGTAGACACCAGGTGTATGTTCAGTCTGAAGGGCGGAAGGAAACCAGGGACACTCTATGAAGTTGAAAGGGGCAGGCCCAAGAGGGAACGGAGGAGGCACTATTTCACAGAAAGGGTGATGACAGGGTGGAACGCCCTGCCAGAGGAAGTCATATCACTGCAGAGTGTTAGGGGCTTCAAGGGGGGTGGGACAGATTCAAGGGGAGGGTACAAACCAGGAGGGGGCGCAAGATGGGGGGAGAGCATATGAGGGAGGGGAGGCAGCTGCAGTCTAATGGACTGAAGTGCTGCACACTCAAGCAGACTAGATAGACCGAATGGCCTGTATCTGCTGGCAATTTCATATGTTCGTATGTCACCTCATTGTTCGTATGTCACCTCATGAAATGCAGGCACCCCATTCCCTAGTACTGAATATGCTTTTGAATGCACACAACCTTGGTAGTGCACTGTAGCATACTAAAAACACTTTAAAAAAAGCTATTGATAGTAAGGTAGCGCTGCAGTAGCGCTTCCACTGGCTATGCTGCCTCCTCAGGTTGGAAAATGGACCGGAGACACATGGGGACCAGACAGGGAGGGAAGGAGGATTGAGTAACCTAAGGCCAGCTCTCCTCCCTTGGGGAAGAGGGGAACACAGCAGCTCTTCTCCCTGGAGCAGAAGTAATGGCAACTAAAAATAACACTTTCCGCGTCAGAAGGCATAGCTCACATGTCACAGCTGGCTCAAAAGGAGTCAAAGTAAGTTTTTCCAACACAAAATTCAAGTCCCAAGGTGGGACTGAATTGCAAATAGGAGGCTTCAGTGAAGGATGCCTCTCAAAAATGTAAGGGACACCTCCAGTTGTGCCATCGTATATACCTCTGTAGGTACATGGAAGGCGTACTGGGTCATAATGCCGCATGACATAATAGCGTACGGCATTATGGCAAACCTGACCTTGTGCATGACCCCAGTTGGACCCCCTGAAGTTGAGAATTTTAGTGGGGGGTCCGGGGGTGTAGGAGGAGTCCCATGCAGAACAAAGACAGATGTCTCATGCCAAACTCAGCGCTAGCGCGACAGTTACGCGGCATTATGTCATTTCGACATAATGACCCCGTGCCCATGGAAGGCAGAGATGGCAGATGTGGACTTTAAGAGAGGAGTACTTCAGGCCAGAGTCTGAAAGGGACATTAAGTACTCATGAATCTGAATCACCAGACAAGTGAAGGGATCCATCTGATGGAAAGCAACCAACAGCGTAAAACATTTCCACTTCATAGAATAAGTGGCCCTAGTGGAAGGCTTTCTAGCCACCAACAGGACATCAACCACCTTGGGTGGCACCCCAAACTGTGCCATGGCTAAGTCCTCAGGAGCCAGGTGAGAAGATGCAGGAATTTGAGGTCCAGATGGACCAGGGTGCTCCAGTTCTGGGAGAGCAAGCTGGTGCACAGAGGTAGAGGTACTGGAGGTTCCACTGTCAGCTGTTGCACTAAAGGGAACTAAATCTGATGATGCCAGAAGGGGGCGATGAGGATCATTGTGGTCCCTTCCATCTGGAGTTTGATCAGAACCCTCAGAAGCAGGGAGAAGGGAGGAAATGTGTACAGAAACCTCCTTTTCCAAGAGAGGGACAATGCGTCTTGCCATAAAACTCCAGGTCCTGGATCAAGCGAGCAAAAATGTAGCAGTTTTGCATTGAGTGGGGATGCATAAAGGTCCAACTCTGGATGACCCACCTGTCGAACAGGTCTTCTACTACTGAGGTCAGCAGCTCCCACTCATGCGCCCTTGACTGCGACTGACTTAGGGTGTCTGCCAGGATGTTTTGGATGCCTGGAACATGGACGGCCAACAGTTCTAGACCATGTTCTACAGCCCAGTACCAGGCTCTCATTGCTCCCCAGCAAAGAGGGTATGAGTGAGTGCACACCTGTTTGCTGATGTAGTGGACTACACTGATGTTCTTTGTGGTTCATAGCTCAGTGCTTGTGCTACATACAGCAGAGCTGAATGATGTAGGTTATGCTTTGATACATAGGCCAGACCAGTAAGTAGGACAATGCTGGCTAGGTATATGAGTTATGGAATGGTTAGTGCTTAGATACTTCAGCATAGATATGAACAAGTCAGTGATTGTTGAACTGGATTGGATATGTATAGTGCTTATGTGCTTGAACCGATGAATAACTTGTTAGGACTTGATGTTTTGGCCTTTCTCTGTATCCCACCCTAGGAAGGATGCTTATTAGAGTAGGATTGAGACCCCCAAAAAGGAAGAATTATGATTATCTTCTCCAACTCCAGAGAGTGTGGCCAGTAGCATGCAGGAGAGGATAAAACCCTTAGGGGAACCTCTGAGGACCCATGGCTACTAACCTGCCCTTCCTTCTGGGCAAACTAAAAGAGAATAATCCTAACGAACAAATTTTAAGTCATCAGCTAGTCCAAAACCCAGTCAATGAAGATCTGAAAGTTGATGAAGAGAAAGTGGAATCCAGTACTGATGTTGAATGTCCAGTGAGAAGATGATAGCATGTCCTTAGCAAATTCCTAGTCTGAGATGTCAATGTCCAGGGCAAAATATTGATAGGTCATTTGGAATCCAGTTGATGCATAGTCAATCTTGAAATGTTGGTCCAAATTCTGATAGGAATTGATGGAAGCATAGAGTCTTTAAAAGTGAGGCGAGTAAGTTGGATGCAAGTTGTGAAGCTGAAGAAGGTGGAGCAAATGAATCCCAGGTCCTGAGTGGGCGAAGCAGTAAGTGGACATTAGGCTAGAAAGCCCAGAAACCTCCAACCCATCCAGCGAAGCAAGTATGGTTAGAAACAGAACCTCCACGCCCCGAGCTGGGTGAGGCAGGTGTAGAGAAAATAGTCGAACCTCCAGGCCCCGATGCTGCGCGAGGCAAGTGTAGAGTAGAAATATTTGGATCTCCAGGCCTTGATGCTGGGCAAGGCAGGTGTAGGGTAGAAATAGTCAAACCTACAGGCCCTGATGCTGGGTGAGGCAGGTGTAGAGTAGAAATATTCAAACCTCCAGGCCCCGATGCTGGGTGAGGCTGGTGTAGGCTAAAGGCAGACTTATGAAAGCAGTAAGATCGTCCTGAAGACATGTCATGTCATGTTCCTGATGATTGCGGATGGCAGAAGAATACGGTGGAGAGCACTGAGTCGGATGAAATGGCAACTAGACCAAATTTAATAAGCCTCATGGCACTGGAAGTAGGATAATGTCTGAGGCCTAACTAGGAATGGCACTATGGATAGAGCTCAGCTGAGAGTCTTGGCAGGAAACGGTAGAAGTAGTAAATCCAAATGAACTGAAGCAACATGGCAAGAAACCTCCAAGGGAATTGATTGTGAATATCCTGAAATGTAGTCTAGATGTAAGTCCACTGTGGAGTGAAGGATATTCCAGGTGAGTGGAAGTACGTGTGAGCAGGCGAGTTGAGGACCGCAGCGTCCAGAACTCGAGTAGTACAACTGAAGGCGAGACATCCTGGCAGAGTGTCCAATCTTGATGAAAATGTTGGAGATGACTAAGTGACATGGAATGAAGGTTTCTGGCAGACAGAGATCCAATGAAATGCCCAAAAGGAAGAAAACAAGCCAAAGGAGGCAGGCATGGAAGCAGCAGGAGCAGACCGATCCAGGCCAGGGAGAAGAAGACACGGCAGAGGAAGGAATGTCCAGATACAGTCCAGATCCAGCAGGCAAATGGCAGGGAAACACGACTGAAGCAGATGGTCTGCAGAAGGCAATCCAACATGCCGCAAGAATGGGAAGGAATGAAGCAGCAGATCTGGGTGGGAGAAAACTGCAAGGGAGGGACACTTGCATGGAGCTGAATCCAGGGCACAGGGAAGAACAAGGCCAGAGAAATGAACATCTAGAGCCAGGAGCGAAGAACCACAGGAATGCCACGGCAGACCAATGCCGGAGGGGTACTGGAAAGCAGGATCGAATGATGCAGCAGGGAAACCCATAGGAAGGCCAGCAGGACAGGATCCGGAGCAGGTTGTTGCATGCGATGACAGAGCACACAGCTGGAGTGCAGATCAGGCTTCCAAAGACAAGGCAAAGCGACTAGCCGGACCCCTACGTGGGGCAAGATGAGTGGCTGGACCACGTAGGTCAGCTGGAGGAAGGAATAGAGAGCGGCAGCTAGGCACCACAAAGGTTAGCAGTCTGCAACCCCCCTCCCCCCGCGCAGGCAGAAAAGGAGCAGGAGCTTGCCAGGCGAAGCCCTCACGTGGCCAGCAGAAGTGGCTGGACCCCACGTAGGCCAGGCAGAAGGAGACAGAGAGTCACGCTAGACCCCACAAAGGCTAGCAGGACTGGAGACACTGCCACGGAGGGCCGCCTGGCACAGCAAGCATCCCAGAGGCTGAAGCCGAGGAGCTTGTGAGGAATCGAGCAGGGACCACAGTGACAGCCAGTAAAGGTACACAAGGAACAGCAGGTGTAGAATGGTGTCCTCGGAGTGCAGAAGAAGATCCTGGAGATGAGACTGAGGATGAGAGGATGCAGTAGGCATGAGCAATCGATTGCGGAAGCAAGCGTGGACCTGCACGTAGGTCAGGAAACAGAATAGTAATAAGTGGACCTGCATGGAGGTCTGCATAACACGTAGCAATGAAACGGTTAGAATCCAGGTGAAAGGGCCATGCAGGATGGCTCAGGGGCCACACAGCTGGAACTGGAAAGAAAACGCATCGAGGTGTGAGGCACTGTCCGTGGAATTGGCCAAGTCCATACAAGAGGAGTAGTGGCAATGCCGTCCAGTGGTGAAACCCGCAGATGGAGGTACATGGAAGGAGTCAAACAACTGAGCAAGGATATCTGACAGGTAAGGAGTATGCAGAGGAGCAATACCAAGCTAAATGTAGGAGCGTAATAGCCAAGGCTGTAACATACAGAAAGAGCCAGGCTCCCCACTCCCTGGCACCAACTGGTACCATGAACTGGATGGACCAGGAGAAGCCTGGACCTGGAGAAGCTTGGAAAGCCATGGGACTATGGCACCATCTAGTGAGGAAAGCAGGACACACAACATGCAGACAATGGAATGGGACAGAGATGAAATAAGGAGCAGGACCCTGGCTGAGAACAAAGCATAAAGCACTCAGCTTCAGAACAGGGTGCAAACTAATGCCCAGAACTATCGGTGCTGGCATAACAAGATCATGGAGAAGCAGGGCAGGGAATGCAGCATGCGAATGATGAATAGTCTAGGAGGAGAAAAGAGGAGCACAAAACTGCAGATCCGCAGATGCAGGCAGCCGACAGCTGTAAGTGCGAGGCAGCCCGAAGGCGCAGAGTTGTGTATAAGTGGCATCAAGTTAAATCAGGCAGTAGAGATAGGAGGACGGAGGAAAGCCAGAAAGGCAGGCGGCAGTGTGAAGCCATGAGTCCAGAAGTCTGAGGCAAAGCGAGAGAGTGGTGGAACCATGAGCAGAACTGAGGTAGTCATGGAAAGAACAAACAGCCATGTCAGAAACTGCACCGCGTAGCAGCTCCCGGCTCCCCACGTTCCAAATGAGTCAGGTCAGGTACAGTGCCATGGGGACTGCAAATAAAAGTAAAGGAAATCCTACTCCAGTACAGGTATTGAAATCAAAGCATCAAATCCCAGATGCCCTCCAGTAGGAAAAAGGAAGGAAAACAAATTGTAGTCCATTGATGTCTGAAAAGACAAGGTGTAGTCCATTGCTTGTTCAACCAAGTAGCGGCGAGAGTAGCTGAAACCGCGTGCCAGAATATAAGAGCAGGCTGCAATGTCTGGTTGGGCTACAACTGCAAGCAAACCATTTTCTTACTGTGTCAGTCCATGTCCCCTAGGAGATGGTGCTGCAGCCGGGAGAAGCAGGCAGAGTAGATATGCGTAGCACTAGAATGATTCCAGTGGTGCACAGTGGAAAGAAGCCAGCAATGGCAGACAGCAGCGAGGGACAAGCAGCAGGCCCTCAGCAAGATGTGACAAAGTAAGCAACAGAATGGTGAGAAACAGCAGCAGTGGCGGACAAACTGAGGTGCAGCTGGCAGACCCCCCCCCCAGGCAGAAGCACAGAAGGGAAGGAAATGGGGGGAAGCACAAGAAGGAAGGGAAAGGAAGCAAGGCAATGCCAGGCAGAGGTGGGGGAGTAGAAAGCAGAACAACGAAACAGGGAAGGGGAGAAGAGGGGGGGACAACCAGCTGCACGCCGGGAAGGGCATGTGATGCACTCTAAGCTGAGCAGTGATGGCCTGAATGTTTAAGTAAGAGATGGGAGAGGAGCTATTTCCCCCACAGAAGTACAGGCATACACCTTACGTGTCCATCTGCACTAGCAGAAGATCTGGTGATAGCTGAGTGTGGAAGGCCTGCAGGGCATAAGGAATGGCCCACATCTCCAGGACATTGATGTTGAGAGAGGATTCCAGATGGGACCAGGTCCCCTGAGTTTGATGGGGCCCTAGATGCACCCCAGCTCAACCATGAAGCATCAGTTGTGAGGAATTACTGAGGGGAAGGAATGAGGAAAGGAACCCCTCTTAACAGGTTGTTGGGTTCCATCCACCACAGTAGAACTCTTCACTGGAGAGGAGACCAGGACCGGCTGTTCCAGGTCATCAGCCTGCTGGTCTCACTGAACCCTCAGTGTCCATTGAGGAATCCTCATGTACAATCTGGCTAGGGGCACTGTGACTATGGCTGCAGCCATCAGACCCAAAAGCTGGAGGAAGGTTCTGGCTGAGACATAGCGGCTAATGTTGAGCAGGCAGGCTTCGGCTATAAGACAATCTGTCCTGTCCTGGGGCAGGAAGGCCATGCCTTGAGAGGTATTCAGGACTGCCCCAATGTACTGAAGGCGCTGACAGGGGGTCAGAGCTGACTTAGGCAGGTTGACCGTAATGCCCAGATCCTGGAATAGGCAGGAGGTATGTTCCAGAGTCTGTAATAGGCGCTCCCTAGACTGGGCTTTGAGAAGCCAATTGTCCAGGTAGGGAAAGACATAGAGTTCCTCCCACTTGAGGGCAGCTGCCAACACTGCCACGCTTTTGGTAAACACCCGAGGGGCTGAAGGCAAGCTGAAAGGCAAGGCCTAGAACTGGAAGCGTGCCCCCTGGAAATTAAACCTTAGGTATTGTCTGTGGGAGGCATGTACCCGGATATGCAGGGGTAGGCATCCTTCATGTTGAGAGAGCAAATCCAGTCTCCCTAGTGCAGAAGGGGAAGCAGACCCTGGAGTGTCACCATCCAGAATTTTTTGTACTGGATGAACAGATTTAGCTCTCGGAGGTCCAGAATGGGCCTGAGATCTCCTGTGCATTTGGGCACCAGGAAGAAATGAGACTAGAACTCTCTACCCTGTTGAGTCTCTCGAAGGGGTTCTATGGTCCTTTTTTGCAACAAGGAGTGAATTTTCTGCCAGAGCACTGGAATGTGGTCTAGAGGGTAAGAGGGCAGAACTGGGGGTCTTTCTGGAGGCCACTCCAGAAGTTCCAAAGTGTGGCCATTTTCTATGAGCTGCAGTACCCAGGCATCTCTGTCGATTTCCCTCCATTTGTCCAAGTGTGGGGAGAAGCGACCCCCTACCACCACCTCCTGCCTTATGGGTGGGGGGAAGGGTTGGGCAAAGAGTCAGGCTGAACCAACAGAAGCAGCCAAGGCCACTCCTCCTCCTCTGTTTTTTTTTTCCTGTGGTAGAGGAGGGGGTGGGCATGGCAGAGGTGGCTCAGTGTTCACCCTGAGGTTTGCTAGAGGGCTTGGGTCTATGAATAGACTAAGAAAAGGGCACCCGCTGATCACTATTTGTCTGGTTGGTGTGATACATAGAGTGAACCGAATGCAGGGTGTGGCCCATGGCTTGTAGTTGAGGCAATATGTCTTGCACATCTACACCAAACAAATTGTAGCCTCTAAATGGGGCATTCAGGATGGACAATTGAACATCCTGAGCAAAGCCCAACACCCTCAATCAAGAGTGCCTATGAAGGCAAATGCCTGCCATGGCAGCCCTCACCAAGGCATCTACAACATGGTTGGCAGCCCTAAGGAGGTGAGTGCCGACACTGGACCCGGCTTTAAGAGACTGCAGCAACTGCTGTTTTAGGGGCTCCACTGGGAGGGCCCAGGAAGATTCAAGGGCTTAGTCCCAGAGCTCGTTTTGATACTGGAACATATGGGCAATGTAATTTAACACCCTGATAGTCAGTGTGGCAGAGGACAAGTTCTCTTTCCAATGAGATCCAGCCTCCATGACTCCTTATCTTGGGGTAAGGAACTAAGGTGTTTGGGCCTTTTGGTGTGGTCGTGGGTGGAGTTGATGAACACCAAATCTGCTTGAGCCTGATTGGTGAAGAAAGGCCTTCCTGCTGGAGCCTGGTATAATTTGTCCACCTTTCAAAGCATGGCAGTTATCAAATTGGGTCAATGCCAGGTGGCCATGGTGGAATCTTCAAAAAGCTCAATTAAGGGTGGGATGACCAGAGGTGGGGCATCTGGTAGCCTTAAATAAGTGGCCAGTTGATGTTGAGCAGGATTTTGCTCCTTGGTGTCAAAGCCCATGGCCGACTGTAACTTTCTCAAAACCGAGATAAAAGAGTGATCATCGGGGGGGGGGGGGCGCAGGATATGCCTCTGGGTCTCCTCGCCATTGGATGAGACAGTGGAGGAGTTGTAAGGAGTAGCTCCTCCATCGTCACTGTCATTGCCTTCATTAGGAATAATGAGGTCTGGACATCCCCCGAGTCCTAAAGGGGGGAAGCAAGACCCCAAGGTTCTGGGGCATGGATCACGGCCCCATGTAGTGAAGCGGGGGGGGGGCATTGCAGGGATAGGTCGTGGGGAGGAGCAAGCTTAGCCTGCATGAAATCCCATAAGGCGGTAAGCATAGAGTGGAAGTCCACTGCTACTGGCGTTGGACTCATCGGCATTGGTTGAGGAAACACCAGGGTCAGCACTGAGGTCAGTGCCAGGTTTGGCACCAGGGAGGGTAGCTGCAGAGGCTGAGGCCTGTGGGGAGCTCCTTGGTGTGGGCTGGCATCAAGGATGTCGACAGTGACCTGGGCTTGGCCTGTGCTCACTCCAGAGAAGGTAAAGACTCTGGGCCCGAGATGATGACTGCAGAAACGGCTGAGGTCAGCAACAAGAGTATTGGCTGTGACCCAGCAACTGCCAATGCTGAGCCTGTTGACAACGGGCCAGCAGTGCTACCTGACTGAGCACCCGTGGAAAATAAGGACCTGAACGGCAGGGGCTGTAAAGTAGCCCTGCCACTGAAACATTGGTGGGGGAGCTGCCAACAGTAGCCCTGCAGGGGAAAGGGCATGTAAAGCAGAGGGGGCCACACCTGATGATGAGGAAGGCCCCACCACAGTCAGTGCATGAAATGGTGACCAGGATCGAGACGAGGAGGACCAGGTTCTGTCCTTGGGACAGTCCTTATCTCAATGCTTATGCTTCCCCGTAGTATTGTCTCAGGCCTTGGAAGGCTGTGAGCCTGCAAACGTTGAGGGGGAAGCGAAGGAACTTCGAGCCTGAAGCTCCTTCTCCATCTCGGCAACCTTCTGCTTCTGCATAAAAAATTTGAGCATCTGCTCTCAGTGCTTCCTGATGGCCTGGTTGAGGCTGCAGCAGATCAAGCAAGCCTGAGTGTCGTGTTCTGGGCCTGGGCAGCAGACGCAAGCCTTGTGGTCATCCTTCTCGGGGATCTTCTGCCCGCAGGCACATTTTTTGAAGAGGTTCCCAGAGGTGAAGCTCGGCATAAATGGAGAAGGAAAATCACTTTATAGCTGAAGTCATATACACAAGGGAGAGAAAAACAAAAAATAAAGGTTCAAGGAAGAAATTTGGCGAAATGGCAGTCGACTGAAGCTGGCAGAGCTCTGTAAAGTCCGACATACGATAGTCGACAGAGGGAAAAGAACTGAGAAGGGCGCGGGGGCTGCCCACTCTTACAGGATAGGTCAATGTTGGCATATGATGTCGGTTTGGGCGGCCCCCTGGTAGACTGCTAGCTAGAAATTTTTCTGTGTGGTCCTACTGCCTGGCATCTATAGTTCCATAGGTGTGGCCTGCTGCAAGAGATACCCCTGAAGTCAGATCCATTAAGTCCATGAGAATATCCGTGATGGGGCTGGGGGTGCCATTAGACAAGCCGGGGGATGAAAAAATTTGATTAAAAAAAATGCTAGATTTTGTTAAGAGGGCACAAAAGCACAAAACTTACATTTGTAGTTTAAGACACTAACAACCCCATTTAAATGGGAACATAGGTGTGCAGGGTCCCTCAGAATTCTGAAAAGCCATGACAAGCTCTTTTAAGCAAAGTATCGGGCTTATCTGTAGGTGGCAGGTGTCCAGATATATCCATGACTATGTCTGCTCTGCTCTGCATTGTTTCAGGGCAGCAGCCATTTCATCAAACCTTGGAAATGAAAGTGTTTTCATGGCTGTGGAAGCTGTGCTTAACAACACATTGCTTCCCAAACTGTGGCATCATTTTCCTGGCTGTACGATGCCGGTTTGACAACCCTTTTGTCAATCCACATCTTGTCGACAGGAATCATGTTGACCACAAGTTGTGGTCTACATGATTCCTGTGTGTCTCCCAGTCCATTTGTTTTTTTATCAGTGTGCTTCACCCCCCGAACCCCCCATGCGGCCGCTCCCCCATCTTTAGGATTCTCAACTCCAGTCGGAGTTGATTCAGGGCAGGGGTATAGGACTGGGAGACAGTGTGCCCCTGTCTCAGGCACACCAACACAGCGACCTGTCGCAAAGTGTTGATTTTGCTGACAGGAGTGTATTTTGCTGTGTTGGTGTCACCATACGTGGCTACTACCCATTTTCCCACTTATGGTTCCATGAAAAGGCGGCTGCCATGACTTACTACAAGACTAAAGCATGGATATCTCCCGATTGCTGACACCTGCAGGTTAGCCAATAGCTAATTTGAAAGAACTTTTCATTGGTTTTCAGACCATGTGAGACCCCACCACCCCTTTAAAGGGGACAGGGAATATATGCTAATTGGCAGCTGCTTGTAATGTTCCTATTTACAGAAATTATATTCATGCCAACAAATGATTAATTTTTTATTGCACCTAAGTAAACAATGATGTGAAAAACTCCGTAGTGTTTTCACATACAGTGAACAACATTATTGTATAGTTCTTTTCATGGAACCAGTATTTTTGAGGTTTTTTTTCATTAATGTTTTTATGCTCCTTTGACCGCCCCCATCTCATTTGTCCCCTCAAACCCTATCATCCACCTTCTCCAGATACTGTACTTACCCTGTCCTCCATTCCCCATTGCTTGCCCCCCATGGAGGGCCTTCGGGGCTCCCAACCCCAGAACCTTTCTAGAAGTCTCTCGGATGACCAGGATCCAATGGAGGCGCGTGCCATGGTCAGTGGTGAGAGGCATGCAGCAGGCAGATCTTGCTTCAGCGCTGGACGGATTTTTCTGCCATGTTTCTTGTCCCTGCCCCAGTTGACATTCGCAGTGTCTATGGAGAAGTGCCTCGGATGCACATAGCATGCTCCTGTTAGGAAAGCAAGCTCCCCAGCCCAGTAGCATTAGCCACTGTAGCACCAGAATGTGGCACCTCCCATCTCTTGGCTGGAACACCGTGCTCTCCCCTGCCTGGCTGCCTGCATGCTGGCTCCCAAGTTCACTCCCAAACCAGGGTCACCAACATGGAAGTGCAATTTGGAGTTTTGACTGTCACAGCTCATGTACAGAATGCTAGGCAGGAGTTGTTGACCTGTCAGAACTGTGCTCACACAATAGTTCTCTACACAGGGTGCAAAATAATCAAAACACCAGAGTTCTGGTTCCACAAAGAGAGATGAACAAAATGTTGTCTGTGAAAAGTGAACAATACAAAATACAGTTTTTGTTAAATAGTTTCTATTATGTACACCGAAATGCGGATCTTTTGGGGGTATAAATATCATTGTATGGACTACTGTAAACTGCTAGCTTTAAACAATATTTCTCACGAAGTGGATACAGTTCACTATCCACACACTGTCAGTTCTGCTTGAGAAAGCTGAATCATTGGAAGTCTTCAAGCTAAGCTCCTCCCAACATTAAGATAATATATCCTCTGGTTCCATCCCATTATTTCAGATCTTTCTTTCTGCTGGATGGGAGACCCTTCTCAGCTCTGCAGTGTTGTAGGATTTCGAGTTTTTAAAGCTCTTGTCAGGTGAATTTTTGACTGTTTTAGTCCACATTCAGCATTAAAGTTGCTACTGAGTTTTCTGAATCCACTTTTTGATTGCATTCAGAGATGGAAGGCTGGAAATCAGGGTTTGAATTCTGTACCCATTGCAGACAGAAAACATTGGCTATGGATCCCCACAAAATGTGCTTGTCATGCCTAGGCAGTCAACACAATGTTGTGGGATGAAGTCTTTGTTGGGCCATGCTGCTAGTGTTCATCACAGACCAGAAGTCCAGACTGACCCTAAGATGGCCCAAGGACCATAAAAAGGCCTCAGTGACTAACAGATTAGCTGCTAAGCTTGCCATTATGGAAGAAGAGGTGGCAGCTGTGGTGAGTTCCTCGTTGGCCTCAGTGCTGTTCCAGGCTGGAGCCAGCATTGGAGAGTCATTCTATGATGCTTTTAGAGAGATGTGCATGGCCCTCCAGACCTCTGGAGAGAGCTCTTCTCACTGCAGCAAATAGCACAAGAAGCAGTGCCATCATAGGTCGTGGGACCAGGAAAGATTAGCTCTTCCTTCTCCTTCGAGTCCCTCAACCACTGAGATTTGGCCGAGATTCCTGCGGTCGAGATGGTCAAGGGCTTCAGAGTAGCCCCCTCAGGCTTGTTGGCCTCGACTGTAGTCAAGCAGGGGGTCAAGATTTTTCTTGAGCCTGTTAACCAGTTGTCAGAGGAGAACAATGAAGAGTTGATCATGCAGACCCCAGTGCTCACGGGCTTCACGCAGGAGGATGAGGCCCCGTCTGCACTGTCAGTTGAGTTGCCTCAAGACCTGCCTCCACTGGTGGTCGTGCCGCCAAATCCATTACTGATCACCCTGCCAAAGCAGGTGGTTTATACTAACCTTCTGGAGGACTCCTGTTGATGTCAGTCTTAGAGTCGATGGTCACAGTCGAGGCAACTTTGATGCTCTCAATCTCGCTCGACTGTGAGGTGTTCCTGTCAATGTTCCTCAACTTCCTATCCTCAGATGAGGAGATGCATAGCTGGAAGATGTGTTGCCACTATAAGGAGCTTGTCTGACAACAATGAGCCATAGCTGAGAGGGGTAGGGCTTTGCCCCCTGGACCTTTGGTCCCTTGGCCTTAGCTGGTCACTGCCATGCCATTCAATGCCTCTCAACATTCCCCCGTGTCTGTTTCTCCCCCACTTTGAGTGGAGCCATCTCCAGCCCAACCTCTATTGGGGTCACTGACCAAAGAGTCTCGCCTTGCTGCTGGCTTACCAGGCTGGCTGTTGGTGGAGATCACCCAGAATGAGAATACCTGGGTGGTCAATGGCAGCAAATGATCGAGGGCTGTCTTTGAGAACTCCTCTAACTTGGAAGTTGAGTCGTCGACTGCCTGGACTAGGACTCACCTTCAACCCGAAATTGGCCAAAGAGTTGACTACAGCCCATGGACCTGTGTCATTTGGAGCTGTAGTTTGACTGATGTCAGAGTTCAAGAAGGTTCCCTTAGAACCAGTCCAGAAACGGGCTAAATACCCAATTCCTGATATAATGGATAGGGATGATTCCCATGGGCTTGCATTTCCCTTGGCTAAGGCCATCTTGGGACCAGCCCTGGAGCTTTGACAGCATCCAGAATTCTGCCCAGCACCCTCTACCTGTATGGTTCGCAAGTATGATGTCCCCAGGGGTGCCCTTTCTGGGTTCTCTGATCACCCTTCTGCAGAGTTTAGTTGCAGATTCTGCCTTCCAGAAATCGAGAGGTCAAGGGGATGTGGACAAACCTCCAAACAAGGTGTCCAAGAAGACTGATCATGCAGCTAAAAGGGTGTACACTGCTGGATCACTGGGCCTCTGTTAGGCCAGTTATTCAATCATGATTGTGAATTTTGACCATTTCCTCTTCAGAGTGCAAGGGGAACTCCTCCCTCTACTTCCAGCTAATAAGCAGCTTCCAGTGAAAAGCATCAGGGGACCAAGGTCAATCCCTGGCTAAGCACCAGCTTAGACAGCCTTGGACATGGGCGACTCCTGTGCCCTTGCTATAGCTTTGTCCGTCGCCATGTGTTGCAGGGCTTAGATGAGGCTGTTCACCTTTACTGCGGACACTCAGCATAAGTTGGCTGATGGCCTCTTCTTGGGCACCAACCTCTTCAGCCCTGAGGTGGCAGGACATATCACCTGGACTGAGACATTCAATCCACACTTGATTCTGTGGCTTCATCTCAGAAGGACCAGAAGGCCTAAAAGCCTTTCAGCCAGAACCTAAGCAGTGCCACAGAAGAGGCAGCTTCAGCGCTGGCATCCGAAACCCCAGTTCAGTGGCAAGGGGCAAAAAAGAAGGGGTGGGGGCAGAGGTGGGTGGTGCTTCCATGGCCCCTGTGACCATAATCCCCTCCAAAGCTGTGCGGTGATGGGTAGTAGACTGCCATCCCTCTCTCATCCACTCCCTGTTACATCTCCCAGTCGGAGGTCAGTTATGCCATTTCTTGCCACATTAGTCCACCATTACACGGGACTAGTGGGTTCTGGAAATGGTGGGCAAAGGGTTGCCTCTTGAATTCATGCCTCACCTGCCATACTAACTCTGAGCTCCTCAGGAGTCCAGGGTGTCATAGGACATGTTGACCGTATAAGAAGCTAACATTGTTCAACTCCTACAGTGTGTGGCAGTAGCCTGTGTTCCAGATGCCTTGGCCACTCAGGGATATGTGCCCAGGTATATCCTGTTCTAAAACAGAAGGGGGGCTGGTACCCCATACTGGACTTGCACAATCTGAACCATTTCATGCAAATGTTCCAGATGGTCACTCTGAATCAGATAATACCATCCATGGAGCAGGGCATGTGATTCTGCTCCCTTGACCTTCAGGATGCATTCTTCCACATCCAAGTTCACCAGTCCCATTGCCAGTACCTTCAGTTCTGGGTGGAGGGGATCCTGTACCAGTTCCAGGTCATGCCCTTTGGCCTCTTGCCTGCACCCAGTGTCTTCACTAAGTGCAAAGCAGTGGTGGCAACCTTACTCTAGTGCATGGGCTTCTGGGTGATTCCCTACCTGGATGACTGGCTGATATCCAGGTTGTCCAAAGAGGCTGTGAAGAGGTCCAGGGATCTGGCCCTCCAGACCTGTCAGGAATTGAGCTTTCTGTCAATCTGGCCAAGTCAGAGCTGATCCCTTCACAGGCGATGAAGTTCATTGGGGCAGAACTAAAATCCCTGAAGGCCACAGCCTGCCTCCTGGCAGACCGGCCATCAGATCTTACCTCTTTTCCTCAGTCATTTCAGGTTGGATGCTCACACCCTGCCTGGGACTTCCAGCAGCTGCTTGGTACATGGTTTCCTCCACTAGCATGATCCATTGCTCTCACTGGTGGATGGGCCACCTGCAGTGGGAGTTGGTCTAGCAGTGGACCCAATGCCTAGGGCACCTGGACCAGCCGGGTGTGGTGACCCAACTGATGTGAAATGCCATCCAGAGGTGGCTGTCCCCAAAACATCTGGAGGAGGGAATCCTGCTTGTCCACACAGAACCATCCATCATGTTCACGGTGGACGTGTCTCTGATACAGTGGGGAGCACACCTGAAAGATCACAGAGCCCATGGGTTCTGGTCTCTCTGGGAGTCCTTACACCACATCAGTCTGCCAGAGCTCTGTGTAGTGCATCTGGCACTGATGGAATTTTTTCCATTGATTTGGGGTCAGGTCATTCAAGTCCAGATGGACAACATGACTGCCATGTTCTACCTGAACAGGTAAGGAGGGATGCATTGAATCCCACAGTCACCTATGTGCATACTGTGTGATTCTGAGCAAGTCACTTAACTTCCTTATGCTCCCAGGTCGCATCTGGAAACAAGCTTCAGCTTAGTGTGCTACTCCTGGTTAAACAATGTTTCTTTTCCCTCTGAGTCAGGAAGCTCTCCACACCTGGCCACTCATGCACAGCCTAGGTGCAGATCTCCTGGCAATCCATGTTAGGCAGGAAACAATCAGCTGGCGGATGCTCTCAGCCAGGTTGAGACATTGTGCAAGTGGTCCCTGCATCAGGAGGTGGTAGACCACCTGCTTTCCTTGTGGGGCAACCCTTGGGTGGATCGTTTGCCTTTTGGGAGAACAGAAAACTGAGGTTGTTCTGTTCTTGGCCCCACAGTCCGGGACACTGATGGGGGATGCCTTTACAAGGTCATGAACCCAAGGCCTTCTACATGGCTTCCTTTCCTTCCCTTTCCTTCCCCTTGGCTTACAAAATCATGATCATGGCCCAGAAGGACAAGGCACAGATGATCCTGATAGCCCTAGAGTGGCCCAGCCTGTCCCGGTATGCAGATCTCCTCAGCCTCAGCAGAAGCCTCTATGGAGGTTGCCTCTCCATATAGATCTGCTGACCAGACAACATGGGAAGGTCATGCACCAGGATCTTCAATTCCTTCACCTCTCAGTTTGGTTCCTGAGCGACTAGAGTTCCAGGGTCTGGGCCTTTTGGAAGATGTCTTCCGTGTCGTGGAGATGTCCTGAAAGGATTTGGCTCATAAATTCTATGCACTTAAGTGGAAGAGGATCTCAATCTAATTCCACAGTAAGGAACTTGATCCCCTAACTTCCCCATGACAAGCATCCTTGACTCCCTATTGTCCCTCTCCCAGTCAGGACTGAGAACGATGACCCTTAAGGTGCAATTGCCAGCCATCTCTGCATACTGGGCATGGGCTGGTATGCCAATAGTAGCACAGGAGAATGTGGTCGAGTACTTTTTTAAAGGCCTGGATCACTTGTCCCCTCTGGTGCATGAACCACCAACTCCATGGGACCTACTGCTGGTGCTGGCACTGCTCATGGGCAAGCCGTTTAAGCCAGCGCAAAATGTGAGCTGTCACATTTGTTGTTGAAGATCACCTTTCTGGTGGCTATCACATCAGGCAGAAAGATCAGTGAGCTCCAGGTGCTCTCGGTGAAGTCTCCTTATCTGGTCTTCCACAAGGAGAAGGTCATCCTTTGTCTCCACCCGAAGTTCCTGCCAAAGATCCTGCCAAAGATCATATCGAAGTTTCACTTCAACCAGGTGATTAACCTACTGGTATACTTTACCAATCTGACCTTGGAGGCAGATCACAGGCTTCATACCCTGGGCCTACAGAGGGTGCTCTCTTACTATAAGAAGCATACAGCTGGAATCTGTGGTGAAGCTCACCAGCCGTTTCTAACATAGGCTGAAGTCATGCCTGGCAGCAAAGCAGATGATTGCCAGGTGGATTACATTCTGCATCGACCTCTGAATTAGGCTGGCTGGCAGGTAGTCACCCAAGGGGCTTAAGGCTCATTCCACCAGACATACTGCTGCCTTGGTAGTTGCTTCCAGGGATATCCCAATTGCGGAGATATGCCAGAGTTGCAACCTGGAGTAAAGCATACACTTTCGTTTTTCATGACAACATTGACATAACGAGTCAGCGGGATGCTGCTTTTGGGTCCTCAGTCCTCCAGTCTCTGTTCACCAAATAGGGGTGCATGCCTTTCCCCCTCCTCCCAGAGGACTGCTAGGAGTCTGCCAGATTGTGGACAGTGAACTGTATCTTCACTGTTAGAAATACAGGTTACTCACCTGTGGTCGTAGTTCATCCAGTGGTATACAGTTCACGTTCACACAACCCACAGAACCTCCTCTAGCAAGCGTCACCCAGATCCCCACTTCCAGTGTGTAAAAGATTTGATGTCACAGGGCAGAACAGGAGGATATACCACCCAGGTAGCAGGAGGAACTTAGCTTGAAGACTTTCGATGACTCGGCTTTCTCCAGCAGAACTGCCAAAGTGTGGGTGTGAACTGTATACCACTAGTAGGACTATGGTTACAGGTGTGTAACCTACATATCTTGGGGTATAATTTCCATAGAGTTCATCACTGTCTATTATTATCCGATGATAGTATTGGTATTATTTGCATTGTAAATACCTTCTGTGCCTCATTTCTGCTGAACAATTTTGTCAACTTTGCTGTAACTGCTTGCACCCAGGATCTCCTTGAAAATGAGCTGTGCTGAATGGAGTGTATCCTCATGAAACAAACAATGCAAATGACAAAGTTCTGAAAATAGGAACCTTACGAACAGCTGCATATTAAATTAATTATCTGTCATTTCTTGGTTTCACACAGCAAAAATTGGCCTACGGAGAGGGGTGAGTTAGCATCACTTTAAATGGCCTTTTTGTTTCCAAATTTTAGAACTGGACAGGTTCTAGGAAATTCCAGTTTTTTTCAGAAAAGGTTCTGCCCAGCCCTAGTTAACTCAGACACCTCTGCCTGAGTGTTTGATCACCAGTGATCATGTATTGGGGCTAATCACCATGGGAAAAAAAAATGACTGTTTGGCAGGACTATCTGACATAATCAAGGACCTCAGAATTCTGCAGTTCTGCAGCTGCAAGACTAATTTCCTGCTGCAGGTTTCATAACTTGGAGGGATTTTCATTTTTTAAATACAGTATTAGATTTCCCGTTCTAGGGTCTTTTTCCCCTCTTTTGGTTCGATCTACATAGGTGGCCTGGATACGCTCAAACTGAGCATATCCCAGCCATGGCTCTCTGCACCCTGATGTTGGTCTGCACAAGTTGGCAACCACAGCCCCCCACACACCGCCCTCTGCTAGTGCTGAGCAGTGCTTTTGGGGGAGAGAGGGGTGGTGCTGTCTCAAACTACAGGCATCCAATTGGATGACCATACCAGACTCCCAGTTGATCTCTGCCTGTGCAGGGTGCAGGGCATGATGGGATATGGTAGTCCTCCAAGGACTGCCATATCCCCTTTTGGAGTGCTGACAGACAATGAAAGTTTTTAAACGTTGCTGGCCAGTACCATTCCTGCCCCCAGCCCACTGTGGAGGCTCCTAGGGTTGACAGGGGGGGCTGTTCGGGCCCGAGACTGAAGATAGGGGTGGATAGAGGAGGGTGCATAGCCCCAAATGCTGCCTTTTTGGCTGTGTAGCAACTGTCCCCTCTGCCAGCCATCTGCACTACGTATCTGCTTCTGTGGATGCAGTGTAAGCCCGTGGCCGTCCTGTGGCCTGCCTGCATAGCCACACTCACAGACTGGCATCAGGTGTGCTAGGGTGCAAATCCAGCTAACCAGCTTCATGGATGCTTTGGAGTGCCTCACTGGTGCACATCATGCATGTGGGGGGGGGGGCACTCTGTAGCTTTTCCTGGCACTCCACATTTGTGTAAGAGCGGAAGCCCGTTGTGGCCTGGCCCGAAATTTGTCCTGACGCCCCTTCCCCATGCTCTATATCTGATGTCATCAGTAACATTGCATGGTATGTAAATCGATGGTTGGAGACAAAGATCTACCTCAGAAGTAATTAATTACTGACCCAGACGTTCAAGAACTCTGCCACAGAAATGTAGGCCTAAAGCGATACAGAGAACCAAGAGACCTGGGTATAATGTGACAGAATGGCTAATGTTTTGAGAAAAAAAAAAAAAAGAGTGTTAACCACATTCAGCCTACCGTATTTCACTTGAGCAATGTCCCCCACAATGAGATCTGCCACGGGGATCTGGATGACCTGGCCATTACGGATCACAGTGAACTTCTGCTCCTGCTCGATCCGGCTCTGTAGGCCTCGGAACTGCTTCTCCTTGCTCCAGTCATTGAAGGCCGTCACCAGCACCACACAAATCACCGACAGCAAGATGGCAGCCCCTTCAATCCAGCCAGCTTCTGCCTCTCCCTCGTCCTCCCCTGTTGATACATTGCCACAAGCTTGGAGAAAGAGAGGAACAGAAAGTCAGGTTTTGAGTCCAGAAAACCATCAACTACTACTATGACCTGCATTATCTGCAGAGTGGAATTAAGAGCCTGTGATGTCTCTGGGAAATAGTTGGGAATTATACACTACTCTACAGTAACTGTATTTCCTATAGTTCTGGGTTTTATTGTCCCCTTATTCGCTATTACTATAGAAATGTCTGTGAAACCAGGAACACTATCCTTTAGCCTTCTGCTGCTCATCTACACAAAATGTCCTATTCTCCTGCTTGTGACAACAACATTATTTCCAGGGTAATTAGTTGTGATTCATAAATAAAGGACCGTGACATCACATGTAGACAGGTAGCAAGATCAGTTGAAGTCTGGGGGTTAAGGATCCTATTTTCAAGCAGTTATCCTTAGTCAAACATTGGGTCCAGTGTAAATCATGTTTTATTCAATGGAAGTCTTGATTTCTGTGAAAATCAACATACAGTATCTCGAGTCTCCTGCGAGATACTTAAAATCTGAGGCTAGTGCCTAAACTGCATTCTTCATTTGCTCCTGCATACGGGATGGCATCCAAATTGCGTTTTTAACCATTTTTACTGATACACGCAGTTTGGGGGGTTTCAGAATCCCAGGCTAAGTTTTTTTTTCCACGTTTAATGTTTGAACAAACTGGTTACATTTGATGTCGTTTTTAGCAGTCAGTGGGCAGCTCACAAAACATACAATACATTCTGATGAGCACAAAACATTAAAACACTAAACATGGGGACCAGTTGTTTGGTAACATGGCATACAGAATTGACCTGGGTTTGATTCCCACAGCCTCCACTTGCATACGGTGTGACTCTGAGCAAGTAACTTAACCGACCCGTGCTCCCAGGTCACCCCTGAAAACAGGCACTTGTGCCTAGTGGGCCTTACCCGGTTACCAAAGTCTAAAACAAATAAATACAATTAAACGGTCATAGTAAAACACATTTGTAGCTGATCCGACTTGATAGTACCTGCGACTTGCCCAGCACACAACATTTACTGGTGAGGGGACAGCAAGAGATGCTCAAATATGGCATACAATCTTTAATACGATACCTCCATCTAGTGCACCAAGTGATGAAGGTAAGTTGAGGTTAAGCTCAGTGGCACCCAAATGCAACTGAAAAGCTAAGTAGTGGTACTATGAGCTGTGAAGGGGATCACAGTAAATAGTTACAAGAAGTTATCCAACCCCTCGTGCCCTGGTGCACACAAAAGGTTTTGAGAGTCCCTAGTTTGAAAGTGGATCTGGTGCATGAGGTAGAAACTTAATATATGTAATAAGTATAAGTCACTAATGAACTATATCTGCTTCAGTCAGGGTGTACCTATTTCTGTCGGAGGAGAGGGGGAACTGGATTACTTCCCGATATCTCTCCCAGTATTAGGAATGAAAGGAGAGGTCTAAGCAGTATACAAAGGGAAGGGGGAGGGAAGGAAATGGGGGACATGACTAGAGCAACGAATGTGGGAGGACGCCCAAGGGCTTCAACAGGAAGTGATGCTATATGTGGCAGGGGTGCGTAGGCAGTAAGTTATTACTAGAACTTAGTAAGTGGAAAAGAATGGCACAACAGGAATCTCATACTAACCTAGCAGGGGCAAGAGTAATAGGTTTCTATAGATAAGTTGCCATGTAGGGCCCCCACATTTGCATGTGTAACCCCCCTGCAAATGGGGGTTCCCAAAAGACTTCCAGGAGCTTGCTTGAATGCTCCAAGCCTGAATGGTGTTTGGCGTTTAAGCCATTTATCAGTGAGTGTTTTTAGAGCCTCTGGTACTGTCTCTTTAAGAGCTGTCTGCTTGCAGACATAATTAGTTTGTATGGGGGGACTGTGTGCTTCTCTGAGTACCACTCGAGCTGCTGCCAATTCACTTCATTTTTGCAGTCACTAGGAGTGCAAAGGGAATCTATCTGAAAGATGTAACTGTTTGCCAGAAATCATTTACAGTAATAATGAAATTACAGTTTGTCTGACCTGCTTTCTTTGCAGTCAGAACTGTGTCTGCCTAGTTCCCCATTCTGGTTTTGAACTGCTGAACTGGACCAATCAGTGTGGGGTAAGCTAGCTCTAAAATGGTGCCTTGGACGAATCAGAACTTGGACTCATAATCTGAGCCAGCCACAAGAGGATTGTATGGGCAGTGACTCTGGGAGATGTAGTTTAGACTTGGCGCCTTTTGGACCAACAGCAGCAGTATATTGTGGTGACAGCCAATCCAGTCAAGAACTGGGAGGAACTCAAAGGAAGTGCCAGTTTTGTCTGTTGGAGTTTCAGTTTAGCTCTGGCAGTGAAGGGAAAGGAACCCTGTGCTCCTTCAGTGCACAGTTTTAGTCAAAAAACATGTGTAAGGTCCAGAGTTCCGGTCTGCAGCTTGTGTAACTGCTTGTTAGGACCGAATCCGTACTGTGAAGAGAATCAAAGGATATCTGAAGAGTAGAAACCAGGCTCACCCTGTAGAAGACTGGAGAAATTGCTGAATTGCACTCGATCTGTCAGGAACTGAATCTGCTGTGTGTTCTCCCGGGTATTGTGCAGTAATTGCGATCGGGACAGAGAAGCAGCCTGCCTGGTGTAGTACTTTCTTTTTTACCATATAAATGTGTGAGGAGGCTTGTGTACCTCAAGTGAATCCTGCTGCCATTAAGTGACTTTTGCCTGTGACTGTTTACCATATAAATGTGTGAGGAGTCTCTTGGAGCTCAAGAGTAGCCCTGCTGACGTTGAAGGACCCTATCTTGTTTGGAGGTCGTGAGTACTAATTCAGGGTCGCTCCCTGTTGAATTGCCACATTAAATCCAAATGGAATCACTGTACTGCTGACTGTTTAAACTAATTTTTCTTTTCTTTGTGTGAAAGGGCCCCTACCAGCTGCCACGGTTTGGACTAGCCACTAGGGCTGGTACCCAGGGACAGTAACTGGTAGGGATAGGCCTATACAGAGCCATAGGTAGATGAGTAAAGTTATAAGCTAATTAACCTGATTTCCCCTGTCCTTGTTATATCCCCTAAATAAATCAGAGCTGCTTGTTTCAGCAAAGTTATACTGCCTGAGGTATTTGTCTATGTTAAAGTACTGTACTGTGATTGTTGCACTGTATCTTATTTACAGGAGGTCCCAGTGCGGAACCAGTCCTGGGGTAAGTGTATACTGTGAAGGTAATTCTGATATATTGCGTGGGCCACTAGTGGGAAGAAGGGGGTTGCAGTGTCCCAGAGGGCTGTGACCAAGTAAGTTTAACTATTGCAAACCCTGACCTCTGGGTGGAGGCACCCGCCATTGGATCCAGGCCCCGCAACCTGTTAGTGGCAAATCAGGCAGGGGTAGTAGCCCCTGGGATAGTGCCATCTAGGGGTTACACATGTACCAGTCAAGCTTATCATAGAAACATAGAAGCTGTCAGCAGATAAGGACCTCTTGGCCCACCTAGCCTGTCCTATTTTCCCTACATACAATGCCACCGCAGACATTACTCGATCTCTGGTCTTCTCCCCCTTGCCTTATTTCTAAGGTCCCCTTGTGTCTGTCTCATGCATAGTTGAATCCTGTTACCGTTTTAGCACCCACCGCCTCCACTGGGAGGTTGTTCCAGGTGTCCACCACCCTTTCTGTAAAGAAGTATTTCTTCACTTCTCCTCTGAGTCTTCCCCCTCCAACTTCATAGCAAGACCCCTTGTCCTTGAGCATCTTTTTCTTAGTAAAATGTTACCCTTATGTACCTTATTTATTCATTTATTTATTTGTTTGTTTGTTTATTTATTTTTTTGAACAGATTTACCAGGAAAGCAACATCAACTAAGAATAGCTCGTTTCCAGAAGTGTCCTGGGGGGAGGGGGGAACATAGGTGGGGGGATAATACAACATTTAGGTAAATACAGAGTACAGTACATTTAGGTGAATACAGAGTACAGAATCATACACAAAGCGGAATACAACGCAGGTAGCTGGTAGCTAGGAGCAAGTGCAATAAACAGGATCTGTCACTGCAGTTGCAGATCAGGTAATAGGAGTCTGAGTATAGGTTAATACGTAGACTAAGGTGAGCAGAGCATCAGTTATTGAGCACTTAAACATTAGGTTACAACTAGGGGAGAGAGCGTGGACAATATGTTGAATACAAGCTAAAGATGAGCAGGCAATCAGATAACAATTTAACTTCGGTGAACATTAAGCATATGCCAGGAGGTCACCCTTTATTAGTGCAGTGGGGAGGGACGGGAAGGAGGCCTAGTGACTAAGTACTGTAAATTCGGAGAGTAGTGATGTGGAAACTGGGGGGGTGAGGAAAACTTGCAGGTAGTAGAGGATGGACAGCCAGAGCCACCTCCCTTCAGGATGTGAGAACCCTGCAAGTAGATGTGGTGCTAGCCAGGAGAGGGGATGAGGAGTAGGGGATATAGGTTGAAGAGAGGAGCATGAGGAGCATGCAGAGGAAGTGGAATGGGGGAAGGAGGTTTTTAGGGGAGGAGAAGGAATGAGGAGTATTGCAGAGGGACGTGGAATGGGGGAAGGAAGTTTTTAGGGGAGGAGGAAGGAATGAGGAGTATTGCAGAGGGACGTGGAGTAGGGGAGGAGGTTGTCCTCAGGGGAGGAGATGGGGATAAAGGGAAGCAGATTGCAGAGGAAGAGGAGAAGGAGGACTAGGAGGAGAGAGGAAGAGAGGAGGAATAAGTGGGAAGGGAGGGAGAGAAAGGGGATGAGAGTAGTGAGAGAGATGGGGGTATGAGAAGGAGAGAAAAAGGAGGAGTGTACTGTGGGGCATGGAAGTTGGGGTCAGGGGTAGCAAGGGGTAGGGCCGGTGCAGCGGAGAGTATAATGTGGGGAATAATTTGCATTTGCAGAGTAAGAATTAGTTGGGGTAGGTATGCTGGTGATTAGTTGCAGTTGCAACAGTGAACCAAGTGTGTCCGGAGGAGGAATGCGAGGGAACAGTGAGAATTGACAGAGTAAATTGCAAGAGGGAGGGAGGGAGTTCCAGGAGTGGGGAAATAGGTAGGAGAAGGTGTTTCGACCAGATGAGGATCACCTTGGCTGGAGGGCAAGCGTTCTGAGTGTAGATGCATGAAGTGAGTAACTGGAGGGTGGGGGGATTGACAAGAGGGAGGACAGGTAAGATGGTAGAGTTCCAAGCCAGAACTTACCTACTAGGGTGGTGGTATGGGATAAGCACCTGGCAGTAAGGGAAGGGAAGGAAAGAGAGGTATAGAGATGGCATGGTGGGCAGGTATTATTAATACCTGTGAGGTATTTGAATGTTTCTATCATGTCTCCCCTTTCCCTTCTTTCCTCTAGAGAGTATGTATTTAATTCCTTGAGTCTTTCCTCGCAGGGCTTTTGATGCAGGCCCTGTACCATTCTGGTTGTCCTCTTCTGTACTGCCTCCACCCTATCTATGTCCTTCCGGAGATGGGGCCTCTAGAACTGGACACAGTACTCAAGGTGAGGCCTCACCATTTATCTATACAGGGGTAACATCGATGGTGAGGCCTCACCTCGAGTACTGCATCCAGTTCTGCAGGCCACATCTCTGGAAGGAGACCAGAGACCACATAAGCCACCCTTTCATATCTGGCTCTTAGTGCAATCAGGTTCCTCCACTCCTGGATCTCTATCAACACTAGCTCCTTCCAGTGCTGTAGTAGAACACACTTGACTGCACACAGAACATGGTTAATGCAGTGTGTTTGGGGATGTGTGTAAAGTACATCCTTCTGGGAGGAGTTCAAGTAACACCAGGTATAGGTCTTTGAGCCTGGGTATTAGGACAAGTTCACGCAAATGTCCCAGACTGATTCCCCATACTGGTCTAGAACAGGACAAGACCAAAGGATATGGAAAAGTGAAGCCTGGGGGGAAGCACATGTCACTCACTTGTGAGCATGAGACCTGCTCTGTAGAGTCATTGTGCTGTCCTATATGTCCAGCTATTTCACATCCACCTTCGAGGCCAATTTAGACCACCCGTCAAAATTTTGGAAGGTAGACCACACTCTCTTCTCTCCTCTTACTCAATCCCTTTTATTAGTCCTCAAAGTGGGAGATACAGTACTTCAGTTTCTGACCCCTCTCTGGTGCCTCAGAGTTTAACTCCTTCTTTACCACCTGTGCTTCCTCTGTTCTCTCCTCCTTCCCCCCTTCCTCCCCTACCTCATCCCCTTAATGGTCCTCACAGCTGCCAGTCCCTTCTACCCCCCTTTCTCCTTCTCTCCTGTGCCCCCCCCATTCTCGATGCCCTCCTTGCCCTCAGCCCATCCAAGGGTAAAAGCCAAGATGGCCTGGATAGCAAGCGGCTCTATCTTTCTGCACCTGCAATCTCCTCCCCTTTGGCTGACCTCCTTAACCTTTCCTTCTCCTGCTTCTCTGTCCCTGCTGACTGGAAGACCACCACTGTCATTCCTCTACCAAAAGGCGGTGACCCATCTACTACTACTAGCAACTACCGCCCCATCTCCCTCATTCCTATCTTATCCAAATTACAGGAACGTATTGTCTTATCCCAGCTCTCTCCCTACTTAGACCCCTCTTCCTTCTTCATCACCTACCAGTCTGGTTTCCAGAAGAATCATTCCACAGCTACCTCCTTCCTCCAGCTCACTAACTCCACTCACAGTGGAATGGACCGTGGCTTCCTCACCTCCTCCATTTTCGTCGATCTAGCAAAGGTGTTTGATGCTGTCATCCACTCCCTGTTACTATCCAAACTCCAGGCTGCCGGCCTTCCTGACATGACCATCGGCTGGTTCCACTCTTACCTCATGGGCAGGTCCCAGTCAATCAAAATTGGAGATGCCCTCTCCCCTCCCCCACCTATAATCATTAGGGCCCCACAAGGTTCTGTGCTAGGCTCTATATTTTTTTTCCATCTTCCTCAATGACCTCCCCTCTGCCTGCTCGTCCTCATCCATCCATATGTATGTGGATGACACAGTTCTCTTTACCTCAGGCCCCTTAGTTGATGATGTAGTGCACCAACTCCAGCTCAACTTCCAACAAGTTCAGCTCTGGCTATGCACTAACCTGTTTTTCCTCAATGACAAGAAGATCATCTCCATGCCCTTTGGTACAAGGCAGAGAATCTCTAGGGTCTTCTCCCTTCCCACCTTCTGCACCTTGGACAGCCCCCCCCCCAGAGAATGTTACCACCTTTAGGTATTTAGGTATCTGGCCTGACCAACACCTAAACTTCTCTGACCATGTGGATGCTGTTGTCAAAAAACTGCACCCCAAGCTTGGTGCCCTGCACAGAAACAGTGACTGCATCCCACTGCTGGCCTGCCTCGCTATCATCCAGAGAATGATCCTCCCAATCTTTGACTATGGAGACGTAGTGTACAGTGCTGCCCTAAGTACTGCTCTTGCCAGTCTGGACACTCTATTCCACTCTTTTTGCTGTTACGCTCTTAACTGTCCCCCTCGTACTCATCACTGCTCAGTGTATCAGTCTCTGTCCTTTCCTTCCCTGGATGACAGGTGCCGAGCCCACTGTGCCAACTTTGTAAGTAAATTCTGGTTCGGATCTCTCCCCTCCTATCTCACTACCTCTCTCCCCCCCCCAACACACACACACACTCCCATACCCTCAGAAGCTCCAGTGTTCATACCATTGTAGTCCCTCCGGTCTCCGACCATTGGCCTAGCTGCTTTCAGCTACTGTTTCCCTAAAATCAGGAACTCCCTCCCACTTGACCCTTTACCTTGGGTTCTCTCAAATCACCTCAGAGGCCATACCTCCCCCTCTTGCAACTGCTCCTAAATTCCACCCCACCCCTACCTCCCCCTCCTGTAAATGCCCCTAAACTCCATCCCCTTCCCTCCCCTCTCCTTCTTCCTCCTGCTACTGCCCACCTCTCATTATCCAAGTGGTATACCACTGCTTATAGGCACCTAAACTCTGACTGCTTTACATTTTGGATGGCTAACTGTAACTGTAATCCAAATATTCATGGCTTACTACTGTTATTATCCTCGGTGTACTTGTGCATGTGCGCTATTTCTAGTCTGTACATGGATTGAGAACTTACAACTGTACCTACTCTCAATGTAAATTGTGCTTGTGAGCTATTTTCTGCTCTATAAATGGACTGCCAACTGTAACTGTACTTGTGTTCTCTGGCTCATGCCTCACTCTGTACCACTCCCCCTTTCCCCCAGGATGCATCTGGAAACGAGCTGCCAGCTCAGTATGCCTTTCCTGGTGAAACCTTTAAAGAAAAAAAATACACAAATAACAATAAAACATGCTCGATGTGGACGTAGCATTTTAGCTTGCAATTCTCTGTTAGCTACACAGAAATACTTCCAAACATTTCCCCAGTGCTCCTTTGGAATGGGCTGATCCATTTCCCGGGCCCATTTGTCTCTCGGTCCTACCTATGTAATGGGAGGTGGAACTTTCTCTAGTAGATGCTTACGTTTCCCAGATAGGTGATTTGGGGTGGTTAGTGTCCCTACCCATTTGTCTACAGTGGGAAGAGGAGGCAGAATGTGAGTGGGGGATACTTGGAGTCTGAGGAGGTCAAGCATCTGTAGGTATCTCCAAAAGTGAGCATGGGGTAGGCAGCATTTGGACTGAAGTTCCTCAAAGGAGAAAAGGATGCCTGAGGTAGGATGACTAAGTTCGCCTTGAGTGCAGATGCCTCTTACTAGCCATGAATTCCAGTGGAGCTGTTGGTCCTCTAGTCTGAGCTGGGGATTTCCCCAAAAGAGTCATTCCTGTGTGGTTTTGGCCACCCTAGCTGCCCAGCACATTTGCTCCACATCTGCCTGGAGTGTTTAGTGCAAGGCGACATGGTCGCTTGTTGCCCTACCCCAGGGAAGAGGAGTGATATGTAGGTTGGGAAAACTCCTAGAGTTTGTTCCAGAGCTATCCATTGCTGGGGCAGGGGGTGTTAAATCCAGTTTGTAGCATGTGATGGCTTGGTGCATGAGAACACAGTCATGCTTCTTTTTTAGATTGGGAAGACCAAACCCCCCCTGGTACCAGTCAAGCTGGAGAATAGACATTCTGATTTTAGGTGCTTTCCCTGTTCATATGAATGAGGAGAGTTTGGAGGACAAGGCTTTGAAGAATGAGGCTGGGAGCTGTAATGAGATGCTAGACAGTATGTAATGGAGTTTTTTTTAGGGGGGTGACCATCTTAAAAGCATTAACCCTATCCTATGTGGAAAGTATAAGGAAGGATCACTGCTGAGTAACAGAGTTGACTGTGTTGAGCATAACTTGGGCGTCTGCTGTTATAGTAGTTGCAATCGTGGGTTTGAGGTGGATTCTGAGGCAGACAGTATGTAATGGGCTCCTTCACCAGGTTATGTGGTATTTAACAAACTGAATCCCAGAGATTGTTGGGTGAGAATACCTGCACTATTATGCATTACACCCACACAAGAAGCCATATGGAATTGGATTTCACTTGTGTATTGTGCAATGTAAACATAACTAGTGATTAGAAGCCATTTATTTATTTATTGTTAAAGCTTTATTTTTAAGCTTCAATGTAAAACAATACAACTTGGAAAAACATAGGCAGTCATTTTTGTGTTTGCTTGTGTGCATGTGCAAGAAACATTACGCGGCAGCTTAGGAGAGAAGCGGGTTGTGGAGGCGCGGCACTGTGGCAGTCAACGGATGCATTGCATTTGAGGGCTTGGCACTGGTGGACTAATGGAGGCACAGTGTGCTGATGACACTGGCTTCCATTTATTTATTTAGTGTTAAAACCTTATTTTTAAACCTTACTGTAAAACAATACAGCTTAGAAAAACATAGGTAGTCATTTTTACAACTGATGATACTCATGGTTAGAAAATAGAATACATCATTTTTACAGTTAGTGAATTGTCAAGCCCCAAACAGAGGTACAACACGTAGGGGGAAACCATTACATTGGTAATAACATATCACCCTTGTAACCCCTAGGTGGTGCTATCCCAAGGGCTACTACCCCGTCTGCTTGGCTAGTAGCAGGTTAAGGGGCCTGAGTTCTGAAACGGGTGCCTCCACCCGGAGGTCAAGTGGTCAAGCTAACCTGGGCACAGCCCTCAGGGACACTGTAACCCCACCTCTTTCCTTACTAGTTGCCGGAACAATACACAATAATCACTTTCACAATACCGCTGATACACCACACAAGTACCCACACTGTTTGTATCTTTCCTCTGGCTCGGCCCTGGGGACCCCCTGTAAAACAAGGTTATACACAACAAATAACAGCAGTGCAGTGCTCTTGCACAAACTGGAACCACAGTCAGGGTAAATGCAAATAGATCTGATTTATTTAAGGGACTTGAACAAGGGACGGGAGTAATCAGGTTACTTTGCCTAAAGGCTGTATCAGTCAAACAGTTATGCATGCATTTCAGGGTCCATAAACAGTCACACACTCCAGGTACCCAGATGGAGAACGATGGGCTAGCCAGGAACGTTGCAGCTGGTTGGGGCCGTGTGATGGAAGAAAACAACATGCACAACACACACTATTTGTAATCCAGAGCCGGAGGGCTCAGTTCATGAAAAGAAAACAACAAGACAATCAGATGACACACTTTTAGATTAGGCTGTTGTTGCAGGGAGCTACCCTGATGATTACTCATGATACCCAAGACTGGACACAGGCTGGACGAAAATTGAGACAGCAGGTGGTTAATCTGGAGTGCCAGGAGAAGCAGGGCCCACACAAATTGCTGAGGCATCGTTCCTGTTCAAGTGTGGAGCAGGGGGCTGATCCCCCAGCAGGTCTCTCGTCGATGGCTTTCTCTGTGCAGCGGGTAGTCTGGCTGGCCAAATGGAGACAAATTCGGATACAGTCCGTTTTGGGCTGGATACAGCTTCTAGCAAGCAGAACACAGTTCACACAGTGGGGAACTAAATCACGACCCACTAACAACTCACAGCATATTTACACATAAGGAAATTCTACTGTACCAGGCAAACTGCTCTCTGGTCATGATCACAGGGTTTCTGCACAAACCAGGGATTCAAAAGCAGCTGGAAATCCTGACACGCCGATCGCATTCAACAAAATCTTCAGTCTTCTTCAGGTATGGGCCTGGTAAAAAAATCAGTGGCTTACTTCGTTCTCACAAATGTGGATTTAGTCTGAAATAATTCTCTTCTCTCCCTCTCAGGGGCAGCAGGCAGACATGCAGGCCACAGCTCAGGCCTTTCCACAGTTCTCTCGGGTGAAACTACTCAGATGGCTACTTGACTGGCTCAAGCTGTTGCTTCTTCAGCTCCTAACTTAGATCTGACTCAACTGCCAACAAGCCTTGGACTTTTCCCCAGAATCCAAAAGGTTCGGTTGGCTGATCTGTCTGTCAGTCACAACAAAGGCCCCCCCTTCAGGTGCAAAAAGGTGCCAAAAGCCCAAAACTACAATTCCTACAGATTTTGACTCCAGACAGATCCTGTAGTCTGGCTCCATTTTAGGTCCCGCCAGTACTGATTGGTCCAATTTGCAGTCCCAGGCCAAATGGTGGGGATAAAGAAAACAGTTCTTGCTGCAAAGAAGGCAGGTTAGACAAACTACATTATCATTATCACTCTAATAGGTTTTCAGCAAACAGTTACATCTTCTAACAGAGCTTCCTCTGCGCAATTAGCGATGGCAGAAATGGAGCGATTACCAGGCAGCCTGGGTGGGACTCGAGCATGACAACACTCAGCCCCCTCCCAGAATAATCACCACTGCAAATCTAGGCAGCCCTTAAATAGGCAGTACACAGGCACTCTCTGGCGATAATGTTTAACTGCTAAAATGCAGGACACCAGCCTGGCAGTGAGCATTTAGACATGCTCGAAGAAGACTTTTCAGGAACCCCCATTTGTAGGGGGGTTACACCCTCATTTACTCAAAACTGTCTAAATACTGCCATAAGCAGGGGTAACACAAAATCATAGGTCATACACCATTGTTTATCCTAAACAAGAACAGTAGGGTATAATCCCCCTCACCCATCACAGATTGGAACACAATTTTGGCAATCCCATGTGAACCCTGCTTCTAATCAACTAGGCATTGATCCTTTATAAATGTACCGTGATAATCTATCAGAAAACTACTCTAATAAAACCCAACAGGGTAACCATAATTAATACAATACCTTAAGAACTTCTATTAATGCAGAGATCCACACTTTAGTTGACTAAAGTATGCAAACCATGCAGGAGTGATCAGTTAAGAAAGATACATTGCAATTAGGGTTAGAAATGTTAGCATAAAAACTTCTGAACAAAGCATAGTTCTAAACTGTAAAGTATAGCGTAAAATTGCAAGTCTTTAGTGCATCACACAACAATTAAGCCAATTACAAATGGTATATAATGATTTGTCCCGTATTTTGTGAGACTCTAGTCCCAGGAATAGTCCAGAGAGGATCCCCAAGCTTAGCAGCGAGCAGTAATGCACAAAAGGACTGAGCCCCACTTTGCTTCTGCACCATGATGAAGTATGGACTTATGGTTTGAAAATGAAGCTTCAGTGGGGAGAAGATGGCCAGAGCTGCCTGAATGGAGCTGTCTGATGCCACATGGTGCCACCATTTTGCCTGCAATACATGGGACCTGGGGCTGAATATGACACATAAAGATAGTAATACACATTATCCAGATCAACACACATCTTTAAAAAAACAATAATATAAGTTCAAGAAACCCTCAGCTCCAAGCATGCTGAAAAGCTACTGTAGCTTTCCCCTGGGGCTACCTGCATGGCAACAGAACCAAACACTATGAACATTAAGGGTGGGAACAGAGTCTCACGAAATACTGGACAAATACTTTAGTCCACTAAAGTGTGGATCTCTGCATTGATAGAAGTTCTTAAGGTACTGTATTAATTATGGTTACCCTGTTGGGTTTTATTAGAGTAGTTTTCTGATAGATTATCACGGTACATTTATAAAGGATCAATGCCTAGTTGATTAGAAGCAGGGTTCACATGGGACTGCCGAAACTGTGTTCCAGTCTGTGATGGGTGAGGGGGATTATACCCTACTGTTCTTGTTTAGGATAAACAATGGTGTATGACCTATGATTTGGTGTTACCCCTGCTTATGGCAGTATTTAGTCAGTTTTAATAAATGAGGATAACATGTTATTACCAATGTAATGGTTTCCCCCTGCGTGTTGTACCTGTGTTTGGGGCTTGACAATTCACTAACTGTAAACATGATGTATTCTATTTTATAACCATGAGTATCATCAGTTGTAACAAGCATTTGTCAATGCCAAATGTTTGCTTGCTGGTATTAACATTGGAAATGCAGGAGTTAGACAGATGCAGAATAGGAATGGCAGTGAAGTATTGAACTTCACGCCAACCCCACCTCCATCCTGTAGAGACGGACAGGCATTGGGGTAAGTGTTTCAGTCATCACCCATGACATTCATGCTATGTCACCTCACCCTATTCTACAGACACCGACACGTGTTGAGGTGTGCCTTGGGGTGTTTGGCTTTACAGTCACCCCATTCCATAAGGACATACGCTGAAATGGGTGCAGCATAGGAGAATGGGGTGAACTCTGGGGCAAAGAGTCCAAGGTACACCTCGATGCCTGTCATTGGCTGGGGGGTTGGGGTGGGATGGCATGAGCAGTACAGTCGGCAATCCAAAGGCATACCCTGATGCCTGTCAGTCTGTACAGGGTGGGACATTATGGTTAGAAACCCTAATGCCCTAGGCGTTTGTTGGTATTTGCACTACAAATTTTCAACATGGCCTTTTTGTGACCCCACTTCATGAAAGCATTTGGGACCTCTTCTCATGAAGAATGACAGTGTGATTTTGTCAATGTGTCCCGAACTTTGAGTTCCAACAGCAACTGTGCCATTCTGAGCCACATGTACGAAAATACATATCAGGCAGGATGTGAAGAATGACAGCTGTACCATCCATAGGGAGGTGTGAAGAGATGGCAATGTTGAAAATCTGTAGTGGGAATATTAAAAATGCTCACACTTCTGAGCATACGTGGAAACTGCGCACTGCATGTGCGTAACACAGTCATTTTATGGACTTTCATCACCAAATTTTCAACATAGGCATTTTAGGACCTCTGCTCATGGACAGTGTCACTGTGATTTCCTAAATGTGTCCCAAACACTGATTTCCCACAGCGACCACGCTAGTCTGCGCTGGAAGTGTAAAAACACATTTCGGCAAGGATGTGAAAAATGACAGCTGTACTGTTCATAAGGAGGTGTGGGAAAATGGCAATGTTGAAAATCTGGAGTGAAAATATTACAAATTTGCGAAGTTACGAGAGTGCGAGGAAATTGCGCAATGCATGCTCATAACACAATCATTTTATGGACTTTCATCACAAAATTTTCAACATTGGCATTTTAGGACCACTGCTCATGAACAGTGTCACTGTGATTTTCTTAATGTGTCCCAAACACCAATTTCCCACAGCGACTGCGCTTTTCTGCTCCAGAAGTGCGAAAATACATTTCAGCCAGGATGTGAAAAATGACAGCTGTACTGTTCATATGAAGGTGTGGAAAAATGGCAACACTGAAAATCTGAAGCGAAAATATTGCAAATTCACGAAGTTACAAGCGTGCATAGCAACTGCGCAACGCACGCTTGTAAAACAGTCATTTTTTGGATTTTTTCCACCAAATTTGCAACATAGACTTTTTGAGAGCCCACCTCATGAACACTGGCACTGTGGAGTTTACATCATCTGAAAGGTGATTCCGCGAGTGACCGCAAAATCACCTTTCGGGACCAAATAACACCATGACAGTGGCTGAATTCATGAGGAGGGGTCCCAATAACCCCATGTTGAGAATGTGGTGCCAAAATTCCCAAAAATGTCTGAGATATGCACCAAAGTTGAAAAAATCCTATTTATGCCATTATACAGCTTACCGGCATTTCTTCACTTCGTGGTCGGCTTTGAAGAGTGCAGACATGTTCCTGGTCCAACGAAGATTGTCGCGCTGGGCCCTGGAGGTAAGTATGGGGTGAGGGGTGTGGGAGGCAGGGGGCGCTGAGGGGAGTGCGGGTTGGGGAGGAGCCACCAGACTCAACGAGGATCGCTTTCTGTTTTACAGGTTAAAAAAAATAAAAAAATAGCGGGGCGTTTTTGTTTTTAACAGGGACATTTGAATGCGGGGTGGGGTCCCAGCATGCCCCTAGTGTTTTTTGGGGCTGTAGCCGACGAGGGATTGGTCACCCCTCACACATACCGAGGGGGCAAGACCCAAGGGGATGGGGCATCTCCCTTGGCACAAAACGACTTTTTTTGGGACAGTATGCCAATGGGGAATGGGCTCCCCATTGACAAATTAAACTGGGAAGGGGGGACTGAAGCCGATGGGGATTGGGCCCCCGTTGACAAACAAAGACTGTTTTTTTGGGGGGTGCATGATGCCGAAGGGGATTGAGCACCCCCTCGGCACTGGGGGCTGTGTAATATTATTTGTAAACATGGCAGTGGCTTGCCGCCATGTTGACAAACAATATAACACTAGGCAAGGTACGGCCCTGCAATGATGGGTCGCTCCCTCACTGCAGCAGAATGCCTGATGCTGCAATGATGAGGCGACCTCTGACTGCTGCGGCGGAAATGTTACAACTTGGTGGCACTTTTGGAAGACAGTGTCATCAGCACACTGTGCCTCCATTGATCCACCAGTGCCAAGCCCCCAAATGCAATGCTTCCGTTGGCTGCCACAGTGCCGCGCCTCCACAACCCGCTTCATTCCTAAGCTGCCGCATAATGTTTCTTGCACATGCGCACAAGCAAACACAAAAATGACTGCCTATGTTTTTCCAAGCTGTATTGTTTTACATTGAAGCTTAAAAATAAAGCTTTAACAATAAATAAATAAATGGTTTCTAATCACTAGTTACGTTTACATTGCACAACACACACGTGAAATCCAATTCCATATGGCTTCTTGAGTGGGTGTAATGCATAATAGTGCGGGTATTCTCACTCAAAAATCTCTGGGAGTCAGTTTTTTAAATAGCATAGACTGGTGAAGGAGTTGTCTGCCTCGGAATCCACCTCAAACTCACGACTGCAACTACTATAACAGCAGACGCCCGTGTTATGCTCAACACAGTCAACTCTGATACTCAGCAGTGATCCTCCCTTATACTCCTTTACATACTGTCTAGCATCTCTTGATGACCTGGGCCACTCAGTATTTTCATTTCCCCATCCCCAGTTACTTGCTGGCCAGCCAAGAAACACCACTGGCTTCAGGTGTGAAGGTGACTTCTCTTCTGCCCTCCCTAAAATGAAAAAAGATGGAGCACGCCAACAACCCCTAAAGGTGCTGCTGTTGCTTGAACTTAACCAAAATAACAAAAGGGGAAATGGAACACTCACCAATGGAGATACAGAGCTGTTTATTTCAAAGAAATGTTGAGCTAAACACCCCTACGTATCACGTCTAACAACGGAGGTTTCATCAGGGGGCCTGCTGAAGAAGCCACTTTTGACATGTGATATGTAAGGGTGCTTGGATCCATATTTCTTTGACATAAACAGCTCTATATCTCCATTGGTGAGTGCATCATTCATCTATCTGTTCTTCTGCTCTCTCCACTGGAGGAAAGGTAGAGCTGTGACAACCCAATTGTCAGGGTGGGGGACAGAGGGAAATAAAATGTTTTTCTGACTAGGGACAAGTGAACTGGTAAACTGTGCCACAAATTCTGGTGCAAACTAGAACTTCAGCAATATAGGCAGAACTTGATTTCTGGAAAAAAAAATCTGGCACCTGGGAAGACAAGCTCAAGAACTGTAAAGCCTGTAGTTGGCAATCAGATTTTGTGGAAGGCATGTGAAGGAGTGATAAGTTCATTTGGTGGAAATATTTTAAAAAGGCCAATAATTGGATGAAATCCAAAAGCTTTGGGGGAGCAAAACAATGAAATACAATGCAGCTGTGCCAGCGACCCAGATTCAGAAATGCCCCGGGACGATGAAGGGCCAGCGGAGGAGGGTGGCTGAGCATCCCACAGGATGTTCCCCTTAAATGGGTGGCTGACTATTCCCCAGTGAAAGAGCAGCACCTGGGGGAGCCCAGGAGTTGTAAGACAGCCACCAGGGACTATAGTGTGTGTGTGTTGGGGGGAGAGATTATGCAGTGGTTTTGCAATGCATCATATATTCATAGCCAAGCATCTCAGGAGAGGGAAGTAAAACAGATCCCCCACACCAGCAGGATGACATCAGCATGTTCAGGCTGTACGTCACCCACCTTTCAAGCCTGACGGAGCTCCCTGACCACTGAATTCAGAGAAGATGGTGGGGGGGGGGACTGGGCTATCCCCTGAAAGCCTTACTGTAGGAGGGTTCCTCACAAGGCAGGTAAAGGAGAGCTTCCTGGGGCCTGGGACAGTGATATAGCTGGGTGGTAGCCCAGCAGGTAAGGGCCGGAAGGGGGGGAGAGAAAGAAACAGAAAGATTAATTAAAAAAGTGGAATGCAGCTGCTCAGACTTTTAGTACACTCAGAAGTAGTATACTGGAGAGGCAGTTCACAGGCTTCGCCCCCCCCCCACCTCGCCACCCCACCAGTCCCTTCCTGAAAGGTCGGAGGAGGCACTTTCCTCGCCTGCCTCCTCAACATCCTGCTGTCTCCGTTTTCTTATTTTCTCCCACCTGTGCAGAGCAGGTCACAGCCTAAGCTCTAGACGGGCTTGGAGTATTTAGTGCCCGAAGGCATTTTTACTCTAAGCGCTATCAATCACGCTAGCGGATCCCCCACCTGCTGACATCGGATGCTCTGTCCCCGTGTCAGCATGTATCCCCCCTTCCCCTTTAATGTGGCACACTGGAGCCTCACCCCAGTGTGCCAAAAACTACCTGTGGTGTTTCTGACACCGGGATGCCCTCTCCTGGTGTCGGGTGCACCCCACCCCCATGCCCCTATATTCTCCGGCCTCGGAGTGCCCAATCCCTGGGTCAGCAATGATCACCCCCCAGTACTCTGGCACACTGGGAGCCTACCGCTTGTGCCAAAATCCATGAATAGTTTACCTGTAAAAAAGAAAACAGACCCACAACCACTTTTTTTTTTAAACCTGAAAAAAAAAGAAAGTCCCCCATTGTTCCCGCCAGCTCCCAAACCGCACCTTCCCTCTGCACATCTCTCCTCCCCGCACCCCCCCCCAATCCTTACCTCCGGAGGTTAGAAGCAGCAATCTTCTGTGGACTGGGAACACGTCAGCACTCTTCAAAAGCTGACTGCAAACTGAAGAAAATCATAGTAAGCCCTATAATGGCAATCAATGGGGGTTCAACTTAGGTTGACAGCTCAGCCACTTTTTGGAGTTCTGGTCCCAAATTTTCAACATGGGGTTCTTGGGACACCACCTCATGAACACAGTCACTGTCATTTCGTTTCTCGGTCCCGAAAGGTGATTTCGTGGTCACTGCTCGGAATCACCTTTTGGGACCAAGTAACAAAATGACAGTGCCACTGTTGATGAGGCGGAGTCCCAAAAAGTCCTTATTGCAAATTTGGTGAAAAAACTCCCAAAAATGACTGTGTTTCGAGTGCCCGTTGCGCAGTTTCTACGCACGCTTGTAACATCATCAATTTTTAAGATTTTCACTCCAAATTTCCAATATTGTCATTTTTTCTCACCCCCTTATGAACAGTACAGCTGTCATTTTTTGCATCCTTCCCAAAATGTGTTTTTGTACCTGTGGCACAGAATGGCACGGTCGCTGTGCAAAATCAACTTTTGGGACAGATTAATGAAATTCCAGTGCCACTGTTCATGAGAGCAGGTCCCAAAAAGGCCATGTTGAAAATTTGGTGAAAACATTCCAAAAAATGACTGCATCACGAGAATGCATTGCACAGTTTCTATGCACACTGGTAACTTCGTCACTTTTTCATATTTTCACCCCAGACTTTCAACATTGCCATTTCTTTTCACCTCCTTATGAAAAGTACAGCTGTCATTTTTCACATCCGGCCCGAAATGTGTTTTCGCACCTGTGGCGCCGAATGGCACACTCGCTGTGTGAAATCACCTTTTGGGATTGAGTAACGAAATGATACTGCCACTGTTCATGACGTGGGGGCCCAAAAAGCCCATGTTGAAAATTTTTAGCAAAAGTACCAGCAAACGCTAGGGGTGTTAGTGTTTCCAACCGTAATGACCAACCTGTACAGACTGACAGGCGTCTAATGAAGTAAACCAGTGCTTGAAGAACATAAGAAATTTGTGTTGAGGGTGATGCCTTAAAATGCAAGGCAGAGGAATATACACAGAAAAATATGGGAGGCATGTACAACAGCAATGCCAACAGCGAACTTTTGGCATTGACAAATGCTTTGGTCTATCAAGTCTGCTCGTGTTGCAGGGTCCACAGCTTGAGCTACTATCTCTACCCCCTCTCCCCACTACTCCCATCCTCCCTATCTATGACCCTTACCCTTCCCCTATACCTGTCCCAGCATCTCTTAAAGCGTCCCACTGTCTTCAACAATATTACCTCTTCTGGCAATGCATTCCAAGTGTCCACCACCCTCTCTGTGAAGAAGTGCTTCCTGACCTCCCTCCTAAACCGCCCACCCTCCAGCTTAAGACTGTGTCCCCTTGTGTTATGGTTGTCACTTAGCTTAAAGAGACTCTCCTTATCAACCTTATTTATCTCTTTCAAGTACTTGAAGGTCCCAATCATGTCCCCTCTTTCACACCTGTCTTCCAGGGAGTACATGTTCAGTGCCATCAACCTTGCCTCGTATGCCTTACCCTGCTGACCAGCCATCATCTTTGTAGTCCTCCTCTGATCCTTTTTGAACTATGGCTCACACCATTATTTTTTTAGATAAAGCTGTGGTAAGCTGCTTCCATACCACCTGCTAATTTACATCTCACTGACAGGCCTTTGTGACATCACATTTTACTGCTTAATTGACACGTTTATGATGTCAACGCAATTGGCAACCAATCAGATCTGTACATGTTTGTTAGTTGCAACTGATTTTCCCCACGATTACCCATCTGCGGTGCAACAGCTCATTTTTACGTCTGCATGGTGCTGTCACCATGCTGACGTATTGCTATCAGCAGTAGGGGAAAGGACTGACAGGATTGTGAGACTGTGGTCTTCCACTGAGTGTTTGGCTCATATTACTCTGCTGTTCTCTCCACTTACTACAGTGGTGTGCACCCCTGCCTGCAGTAGATAGCACTATTTCTAGAGCCCATTTGATAATTGTGCCTGTTAATAGAGCCTAAGGCAATAATTGCTGTAATTCCTATTGAAACACATTTATCATTTTAAGGGCATATAACATAACTAGCTTTGGAACAGCTAGTTAACTTCCATAAACAATGAAGAGATCATTTTCTTTCAACAGCACTTTTCAGTAAGCAAGCTGTCCTGCATTCCACTGCTGCCTGCTCTCAGATTACTTTGCAAAACAATGGAGTCTTAACCCTTGATTATTTTAGTAGTTATTCTTCAGCCTTCTTGTGTTAGACACATATAAGTTGACATTCTATTTTAGCTGCCTGTTTTGTGAATTTCCCTGTTCAGACCCATAAAGACATTGGTTTTTTTTAACTTTCTTGCCTCTCTCATTTGATGTTGCTGTCCAATGTCCACCTCCACATTTACATCTTTTATTTCTATCTGATTGAGCCTCACAACATATGAGGTTAGCACGGAGGAAGGTTCACAGCTGTAGCTATAGCAGTCTGTATATTGAGGGCCCAGCAATCCTCAAACAGTTTGCTGCCCCTCTGTGCATGCAGAGGTCCTGGAAAAGCATGTAAGGGACTATAGGTCCATCATGTCCAACCCCTCACTGTTAATAGTAACTTAATGTTGCAATGGACTCTGGGTCCATCTATCCAACCACTCAATGTAACACACTGAAGTAATTAAATGTTGTAAGGGACACTAGGTCCATCATATCCAACCCCTCACTGTAACATAGTAATTTAATGTTGTAAGGGACACAAGATCCATCACATCCAACCCCTCACTATAACATAGTAATTTAATGTTGTAAGGGACACCAGGTCCATCATGTCCAGCCTCTCACTGTAACATAGTAATTTAATGTTGTAAGGGACACAAGATCCATCACATCCAACCCCTCACTATAACATAGTAATTTAATGCTGTAAGGGACACCAGGTCCATCATGTCCAACCTCTCACTGTAACATAGTAATTTAATGTTGTAAGGGACACCAGGGCCATCATATCCAACCCCTCACTGTAACATAGTAATTTAATGTTGTAAGGGACGCGAGGTCCATCATGTCCAACCCCTCACTGTAACATAGTAATTTAATGTTGTAAGGAACACCAGGTCCATCATGCCAAGCACATCACTGTAATATAGTAATTTAATGATGTAAGGGACACCAGGTCCATCATGTCCAACCCCTCACTGTAACATAGTAATTTAATGTTGTAAGGGACTCTAGGTCCATCATGTCCAACCCCTCACTGTAACATAGTAATTTAATGTTGTAAGGGACACCAGGTCCATCATATCCAACCCCTCACTGTAACATAGTAATTGAATGTTGTAAGGGACACCAGGTCCATCATGTCCAACCCCTCACTGTAACATAGTAATTTAATGTTGTAAGGAACACCAGGTCCATCATGTCCAGCCCCTCACTGTAACATAGTAATTTAATGTTGTAAGGGACACCAGGTCCATCATGTCAAGCACATCACTGTAATATAGTAATTTAATGATGTAAGGGACACCAGGTCCATCATGTCCAACCGCTCACTGTAACATTGTAATTTAATGTTGTAAGGGACACCAGGTCCATCATGCCAAGCACATCACTGTAATATAGTAATTTAATGATGTAAGGGACACCAGATCCATCATGTCCAACCCCTCACTGTAAAATAGTAATTTAAGGTTGTAAGGGACACCAGCTCCATCATGTCTAGCCCCTCACTGTAACATAGTAATTTAATGTTGTAAGGGACGCCAGGTCCATCATGCCCAGCCCCTCACTGTAACATAGTAATTGAATGTTGTAAGGGACACCAGGTCCATCATGCCCAGCCCCTCACTGTAACATAGTAATTTATTGTTGTATGGGACACTAGGTCCATCATGCCCAGCCCCTCACTGTAACATAGTAATTAAATGTTGTAAGGGACACTAGGTCCATCATGTCTGGCCCCTCACTCTAAAATAGTAATGTAATGTTGTAAGGGACACCAGGTCCATCATGTCCAACCCCTCACTGTAACATAATAATTTAATGTTGTAAGGGACACTAGGTCCATCATGTTCAACCCCTCACTGTAACATAGTAATTTAATGTTGTAAGGGATGTGAGGTCCATCTTGTCCAACCCCTCACTGTAACATAGTAATTTAATATTGTAAGGGACGCAAGGTCCATCATGTCCAACCGCTCACTATAACATAGTAATTTAATGTTGTAAGGGACGTAAGGTCCATCATGTCCAACCCCTCACTGTAACATTGTAATTAAATGTTGTAAGGGATGCAAGGTCCATCATGTCCAACCCCTCACTGTAACATAATAATTTAATGTTGTAAGGGACACTAGGTCCATCATGTCCAACCAGTCACTGTAACATAGTAATTTAATGTTGTAAGGGACACTAGGTCCACCATGTCCAACCCCTCACTGTAACATAGTAATTTAATGTTGTAAGGGACACAAGGTCCATCATGTCCAACCCCTCACTGTAACATTGTAATTAAATGTTGTAAGGGATGCAAGGTCCATCATGTCCAACCCCTCACTGTAACATAATAATTTAATGTTGTAAGGGACACTAGGTCCATCATGTCCAACCAGTCACTGTAACATAGTAATTTAATGTTGTAAGGGACACTAGGTCCACCATGTCCAACCCCTCACTGTAACATAGTAATTTAATGTTGTAAGGGACGCAAGGTCTATTATGTCCAACCCCTCACTGTAACATAGTAATTTAATGTTGTAAGGGACACTAGGTCCACCATGTCCAACCCCTCACTGTAACATAGTAATTTAATGTTGTAAGGGACGCAAGGTCCATTATGTCCAACCCCTCACTGTAACTTAATAATTTAATGATGTAAGGGACACCAGGTCCATCATGTCCAACTGCTCACTGTAACATTGTAATTTAATGTTGTAAGGGACACCAGGTCCATCATGCCAAGCACATCACTGTAATATAGTAATTTAATGATGTAAGGGACACCAGATCCATCATGTCCAACCCCTCACTGTAAAATAGTAATTTAATGTTGTAAGGGACACCAGCTCCATCATGTCTAGCCCCTCACTGTAACATAGTAATTTAATGTTGTAAGGGACGACCAGGTCCATCATGCCTAGCCCCTCACTGTAACATAGTAATTGAATGTTGTAAGGGACACCAGGTCCATCATGCCCAGCCCCTCACTGTAACATAGTAATTTATTGTTGTATGGGACACTAGGTCCATCATGCCCAGCCCCTCACTGTAACATAGTAATTAAATGTTGTAGGGGACACTAGGTCCATCATGTCTGGCCCCTCACTCTAAAATAGTAATGTAATGTTGTAAGGGACACCAGGTCCATCATGTCCAACCCCTCACTGTAACATAATAATTTAATGTTGTAAGGGACACTAGGTCCATCATGTTCAACCCCTCACTGTAACATAGTAATTTAATGTTGTAAGGGATGTGAGGTCCATCTTGTCCAACCCCTCACTGTAACATAGTAATTTAATGTTGTAAGGGACACTAGGTCCACCATGTCCAACCCCTCACTGTAACATAGTAATTTAATGTTGTAAGGGACACAAGGTCCATCATGTCCAACCCCTCACTGTAACATTGTAATTAAATGTTGTAAGGGATGCAAGGTCCATCATGTCCAACCCCTCACTGTAACATAATAATTTAATGTTGTAAGGGACACTAGGTCCATCATGTCCAACCAGTCACTGTAACATAGTAATTTAATGTTGTAAGGGACACTAGGTCCACCATGTCCAACCCCTCACTGTAACATAGTAATTTAATGTTGTAAGGGACGCAAGGTCTATTATGTCCAACCCCTCACTGTAACATAGTAATTTAATGTTGTAAGGGACACTAGGTCCACCATGTCCAACCCCTCACTGTAACATAGTAATTTAATGTTGTAAGGGACGCAAGGTCCATTATGTCCTACCCCTCACTGTAACTTAATAATTTAATGTTGTAAGGGACACTAGGTCCATCATGTCCAACCTCTCACTGTAACATAGTAATGTAATGTTGTAAAGGGCTCTAGGTCCATCATGTTCAATCTCTCACTGTTTAACAAGAGTTCTTGTAAGTCTTAGGAAGTATCAGTATTCAAAAAGAGACATGTTACTTTATTTTAATTAACTGAAGAAAAGTTCATCCCTCCTGATACAGGAAGTGAGTGGATTAAAATTTTATACAACCAGGCCCACATTACACCTTGGGATTGAGCAGTCAGCCTTGCCTTTATGCAGAGGACTGATGACTAGGCTTCAACTATCCAGGAGTCCATGGCATGCCACTTTTTGCTGAGAGGGCAGGGTGTGAGCATGGAAAAGGGTGAGGGGGAAAACACAGAGAAGGGTCAGCAACAGCCAGTTGTGAGAGTCATGCTGGTTAATGCATGGGTGAGGGATTTGTGACACAAACACAAAGTAGTCAAAGACATATGAATATTGCTTCTATTTGAAAACCTGAAGCTGCCACTATTAATATAGCTAGGCAGTCACCAGGAGCCAAACCCCAGTGCCTCTTTCCCTTCCCCTCCAACACTGGGAGCCCAATTCCAGGGTTGGATGGTAAACTAAAATGAAAAGTAAGTAGCTACTTGCTGCCCAACCCTCGTGCCACTAAACGCCTCCCATTCTGACACCAAGTGCCCAACTCTGAAGTCAGACAGTTAATAAAAAAAAGTAGGTGGACAATGACAACCAAATCCAGGTGCTACCAACCTTCCATTGTGACACCAGGTGCCCAGCCCCCAGGTTCAAGTATCAATGAAAAAAAAGTAAGCAGACACTGGGAGTCCAAATCCAGTGATGTTTTAGAAAGAAACGTTAGTTGTTTTTTGCATGAATCTATTGTAGCATTGCTCCCTCATATTCCTTGTACTATGGCACTTCTGTGTACTTGTCACTCATACATCAAATAAAAAGCAGCTGTATTCCATGGTCAGCAGTAAAACTTTATCCAGCTTCATAAAAAAGCATATGCGAATTCATAGGATGAATACTCAAAGTGCAGTAGTGCAATGAATAGTCGGAAGCAATGCTATGCCAGATTGGTGCGAAAACAACTATTGTTTCACTCCAGAAGCGGAGCTTCATCACAGTTAGTAACTTAATGCAGAAATGCCCTTATATTATCCATCACCAGTGATGTGTACAAATTTAAAATTTAAAACAACGAATGTGACACATCCTCAGGATACGGGGAGGCACTTATAAAATTACAGCCGGCAATTAAGGTAATGAAAAGTATATCAAACCTGGTATAAACTACCCACAAAGCATATTTTCACAGTTCATTAGTACATGTAATTAGAAAAAAACTTTACATACAAACTACAATATCAGGAAATATAAATGATATAGAAATCAATTTTGTGGATGTTGGGGTGAAGCATTTAGGATATAAAATGTACAGGTATTCATTTATATATCCCTTCTCTTGAGAGGAAGTTTCTTTAAGACTGTGGAACCAGTGAACTCTGCAGTACAATGATTCCACATGTCAGGAATCTATTCTAAAAACAACATATAAAAAGCAGGACATTATTATATCAGATGCTCAGGCATAATGGATCTATACCTTGGGGGGCTCGCCATAGCCCAGGTGTGAGCGATTGCTTTGAACTTATGCACTTTCTGTAAGATTTCCATAGACAATCTTTATTTCCAGTATATGAAGATGACATACTTTGCATTAGAAGTTTCTTTATTGTATTATGACTAAATGAGCATCTGTACCTTGGGGGGATACAATAATGTCCTGCTTTTTATTGTTTCTTAGAATGCATGCCTGACACTTGTATCACAGAGTTCATTGGATCCACGGTGCTAGAGAAAATGTCTCTCAAGCAAAGGAATACCTATGAATAAACACCTGAACATTTTATATCCTTACTGCTGCACTCCAATATGTGCAGACTGGACTTCCATATACATTTATATTTCCTGATATCGTGGTTTATATGTAAAACTTTGTTTTTCAATAATTGTATGTACTAACCAACTGTTGAAACTGCCTTCTGGGTAGTTAATACCAGGTTTGATATTATACTTTTCATTACCTTTATTGCCAGTTGTAACTTTATGAGACTCCTCGTATCCTGAGGATGTGTTACATTAGTAACAGACTGCTGATGTTTCTTTCATATACGACAGTGTATGCCATATTACATGTAATATGACAAATTTTAAATAGAACCTTTAACAACAAAACACTGTACTAATTTCTGATATGAACATTCACTTAAATCATTTTGCAGCCGTATTGGCTCTGACAAGATTTTGTTAGTTAAGGTTGTCCTGTTTCAACACTGGTTTTATAACTGAGAGTGGACTGATGTTCAGTGATGCCAACTGACTTGATCTGGCTCACACAGTGAGTAATAATCTCTGGAGGGATTTGAACCTGAGACCCCCAGTTCCCAACTCTGCATTGTAACCACCAGGCCACACTACCTCCCAGCTCTCTGATTTAAGACAGAAGACATCTCTCTGATTTAAGACAGAAGACATCTGGCTTGGAATATTAAAATTAATATTATTGTTAAGCACTTTTGTAACCATCTGCCAAAATAGAATCCAGCTTCAACAGAAAAATCAGCACATAGGAAGTAGGTTGAATTCTTCAAAAGCAGTGAATTAAAGAAGCAAATAGTTGCAAGTGGTTAGTGCCAGAGAAGAGATAATCTGTTAGTCAAGCTAATTTATTTGAAACTCACTTCACTGGGTAGAACCATGTTTTTTCTTCAGCCTCCAGTGGAAGAATGCAGGTATTGTACACTTCCTGAATGAGAGTTTAGCAAAAAGCTATCTTAAAAACTTCAATAAAAAAGAAAAGGTAATACTGACAAAGTAAAATGTTTCACTTTTAAAACAGCCATATACAGCCTGTTTTGTTTGTAATCTACTGCATTTAATTGCATATATTGTTTCTTTTTGTGATTTTTTGTTGTTGTTGCCTTCGCCTACCACACGACAGCTGAAAATGAGTCTTTCACCAAGCTTCCTGTTAAACCAAAATAATGAAACATGCAAGGTAACTTTTGTGGTGAAAGAACAACAAACAAACAAACAACAGCAACAACAAAAAAACATTCATGAACCCCAGTTTTCAAAGTCATTGCTGTTTTGGGGGAAGTCACAAAACACTACTTTCTAAGTCCCCCTAAATTTCAGAAATCAGTGTTCTAATAGAGGCCAGGAGAGAAATAGAAATAAAATCTTTTTGTTGGGTAAAGATAATGCCTTTTATTAGACTAATGAAAAGTTAGCCTAATAAAAGGTATTGGGCCCAATTCTAGAAGGGTGGCACAAGTCACATAACGGCATAACGTCCACCTGCAACTGCAACATTGACCGTATGCCCCTATTCTAGAAGGGTAGTGTCACCGCAGCTAAGTCCTGTGACTTACGACATGCAGCCAAGTACGCCAACAGAGGGCGCTAATTCTGGAGCATACAAGCCGCAACGCAGATTGCAAGTGCCCCCCATGCCAAGTTAGCCACACAGGGCGCCTGCAGGGCTGCCCATATCAACTGCCCCCAGGTATACAAGTAGAGATCTGCAGGGCTGTCCACCCCCGCCTCACGAAACCTACATTAATCTCACCAAGCAGGGCTGCCTGTCAATTCTGCAGCCCCTCAAGTGTCTAAACAGAATCCTGCAGAGCTCCCATACCCCAGCCTCCCAAAGTGTTCAAACAGAGCCCCACAGGGCTTCCCATATCCCCAGCCCCAAATCCCCGTTGGAACATGCCCCACAGGGTGGCGCTGTTATCCCCCCACCCGTGCCCCGACCCCGAGTCGCAGCCGCAAATGCAGCTTTGCGTGAATGCTTATGTTGGATTACAATCAGCAGTATAATAACAAAATTGGCACACATCCAGAGGTGGAGTCGAACAGCCGTCTCGCCGGCCGCTGCCCGCCGCTCACCAGAAACTTGATCCACTCCTGCCCACCTGCCTGGCCCCCCTGCCCAGACTGCAAGCACAGGCAGTCTCCGTTGGTGTGGCACCACACATCCAGAGGTGGAGCTGAACGGCCGTCTCACCGTCCGTCGCCCACCACTCACCGGAACCTTCATCCGCTCTTGCCCACCTGCCTGGCCCCCTTGCCTGGACTGCAAGCACAGGCAGTCTCTGCTGGTGCAGCACCACGCATCCAGAGGCGGAGCTGAACGTCCGTCTAGCCGGCCAGCATTCACCGGAACCTTAATCCACTCCTGCCCACCTGCCTGGCCACCCCCTGCCCAGACTGCAAGCACATGGAGTCTCCGCTGGTGCAGCACCACACATCCAGAGGTGCAGCCAAATGGCCATCTCGCTGGCCGCCGCACGCCTCTCACCGGAACCTTGATCCACTCCTGCCTGGCCCCCCTGCCTGGACTGCAAGCACAGGCAGTCTCCACTGGTGCGGCGCCACACATCCAGAGGTGGAGCCGAACGGCCATCTCGCCGGCCGCCGCTCACCGGAACCTTGATCCACTCCTGCCCACCTGCCTGGCCCCCCTGCCCGGACTGCAAGCACAGGCAGTCTCCGCTGGTGCAACGCCACATATCCAGAGGCAGAGCCAAACGGTCGTCTCACCAGCCGCCGCCTGCCACTCAGTGGAACCTTGATCCACTCCTGCCCACCTGCCTGGCCCCCCTGCCCAGACTGCAAGCACTGGCAGTCTCCGCTGGTGCGGCGCCACACATCCAGAGGCAGAGTCGAACATCCGTCTTGCCGCCTGCCGCCCGCCGCTCACCGGAACCTTGATCCGCTCCTGCCCGCCTGCCTGGCTCCCCTGCCTGGACTGCAAGCACAGGCAGTCTCCGCTGGTGTGGCGCCACACATCCAGAGATGGAGCTGAATGGCCGTCTCACCTCCCACTGCCCGCCGCTCGCCGGAACCTTAATCTGTTCCTGCCCGCCTGCCTTGCTCCCCTGCCTGGACTGCAAGCACAGGCAGTCTCCGCTGGTGCGGCGCCACACATCCAGAGATGGAGCCGAACGTCCGTCTCGCCTCCCGCTGCCTGCCACTCACCGGAACCTTGATCTGTTCCTACCCGCCTACCTGGCCCCCCTGCCCAGACTGCAAGCACAGGCAGTCTCCGCTGGTGTGGCGCCACACATCCAGAGGTGGAGCTGAGCAGCCGTCTTGCCGGCTGCCGCTCACCAGAACCTTGATCCGCTCCTGACCGCCTGCCTGGTCCCCCTGCCCAGACTGCAAGCACAGGCAGTCTCCGCTGGTGCGGCGCCACACATCCAGAGGTGGAGCCGAATGGCCGTCTCGCCAGCCGCCACTCACCGGAACCTTGATCTGCTCCTGCCTGCCTGGCCCCCCTGCCCGGACTGCAAGCACAGGCAGTCTCCACTAGTGTGGTGCCACACATCCAGAGGCGGAGGCGAGCAGCCGTCTCGCCCGGCCGCCGCCACTGGAACCTTGATCCGCTCCTGCCAGTTCTGCCCCTGCCTGGACTGCAAGCACAGGCAGTCTTCACAGCGGCACCACACATCCAGAGGCGGAGCCAAACGGCAGTCTCGCTGGCCGCCACCCGCCGCTCACCGGAACCTTGATCCGCTCCTGCCCACCTGCCTGGCCACCCTGCCCGGACTGCAAGCACAGGCAGTCTCTGCTGGTGTGGCGCCACACATCCGGAGGCGGAGCCGAACGGCCGTCTCGCTGGCTGCCGCCCGCTGCTCACAGGAACCTTGATCCACTCTTGCCTGCCTGCCTGGCCCCCCTGCCTAAACTGCAAGCGCAGGCAGTCTCCGCTGGTGCGGCGCCACACATCCAGAGGCGGAGCCGAATGGCTGTCTCGCCGGCCGCCGCCCACCACTCACTGGAACCTTGATCCACTCCTGCCCGCTTGCCTGGCCCCCCTGTCCAGACTGTAAGCACAGGTACATGCTGCTTCCACAAGCTTCGCTTCATTCTCCACCGGGACTCCTCTGATTGGCGCAGCTCCTCCATGCTGATTGCTGATTGGATCACCGGCCGTGGGCTGCCTTGCCGATTGGTGCGCCTTTTCCTTTGGCTCTCTGGACCATAGACAGTTTTTCAGTGCCTTTTCTCGGCCGTTTTTCAAGCATAGCTGCTTCTGCATTTACACAGGGGTTATATGTACTGTTTATTTGCTTAAATGTATAAGTTTGCTTATGTTACATTACTAGCCTGATTTTATCTACTGAATTTAAATTACTAAAAGTGCTGTGATTGCTTAAAACTGTTAATCTCCTTGCTCTATCTCCTTGTTGCCAATCCCTACCTGCCTACAACTAAAAATCCTGCCTGCTCCCAAATCTCTCTACCTGCCTACAATTTTCCCTACCCTGCCTGCTTCTGAATCTCTCTTAATATCACTCACTTTTCTGTTTCACTAGACCTCTTCCTATCTGCATAATCTAACTTCTTTCCCTCCCCCCCCCGGGCTCTGGCCCACTGTTTCAAATTACCCACCTCCTTTCCCTTGCACCTAGTACCCCACCCCCAGCCATCTTAAACCTCTGTACTTTGTCCTTTTGTTCTAAGCTAGATCACCTCCACCCCCTGCTGACTGTCTGCCGCTGGCCCCCTGCCCCCGATTTCCCCTGTCTCTGTGACTATAGCTCCTCTAACAATATATTTTCTGTGTTCTTCCTTCTTCAGGCAGTCTCTCTGGTGTGGCTCCACACATCCAGAGGCGGAGCTGAACGGCCATCTCGCCGGCCGCCGCCCGCCGCTCACCGGAACCTTGATCTGCTCCTGCCTGCCTGGTCCCCTGCCTGGACTGCAAGCACAGGCACATGCCGCTTACCAGCTTCGCTTCGTCCTCCACTGGGGCTCCTCTGATTGGCGCGGCTCCTCCGCACTGATCGCTGATTTGTCTGCCGGCCGTGGGCTGCCTTGCCGATTGGTGCACCTTTTCCTTTGACTCTCTGGACCATAGACTGAGTTTTTCAGTGCCTTTTCTCAGCCGTTTTTCAAGCATAGCTGCTTCTGCATTTACACAAGGTTTTTTTCTCCCTCCCCCACCCTCTCCCAGGCCTCCGTTAAATACACTGTAATTCCTCCTCTCGGTCCTCCCCCTCTTCTCATTGGCTTCCTTAATAATCTGGCCTGATCTGAATCTAACCTCAGAGGTGGTAATTTCCCCCAAGCTCCTACCATTATACCACCCTTTCTGGCAGGATTAAATTACTTACTGGCTAAAATCCCAACATTACCTAAACTGCTTGCAATGCCTGTTTTTCATTGCACAAGTTTTTCCCTCTATCTTTACTCTTGCTAGCCTAGTGTGACTGCCACCTCGCCTGCTACTCTGAATGAACCCCCTCTACCTAGTTGCATCTTAGCTGATTTACTCTGTGTGAAGTTTTAGCCAGACCCCCTAATAAGTTAACCTTTCTTTCAGCAGCCTCTCAGCCTCACTGGTGCCTTGAGCTGTTAGTCACAGCCTCAAAATAACTATTTTAAAAATGACCTCTTTGATGTTGCTGACTCTTATGGTCACACTACCACTACTATTCTTGTCCATGCCTATGGCACTCCATAATAAAGCTACCCCTCCCTACTTTGCATTCCAGGATTACTGCTACTCTAATCTACTAATACTTCCTGCCCCCTGTTTTGACCCCTCCCCAGTGTTACTAAATAAGATCTGGAAACACTTAGCTGCCCATGTACATAAGAAATGCTACCTGCACCTACATGCCCGTGGTTCTTTCATGCGCCGCAAGCTATGGTACTTTCTCCTACTTGCTATCCTGCTCTCAGGTGACATTGAGTTAAATCCAGGACCATCTACTGTCCCACCTGATACTATCACCAATGCCAAAGATCACATCATAACATCAGGAGCCTTGCTCACAAGCTTACTGAGCTTGAATTCTGGACCACCCTTTACAAGCCTGATATTATATGCCTAACTGAGATGTGGCTAAAACCTGCCATACCTGATTCTCTATGCCCCCTTCCCTACTATAACCTTCTGAGACTTGACAGAACTACACCCAAAAGAGGGGGTGAAACAGCTGTCTACTTTAGAGATCACCTTGATGTCTCTGCTGTTAAGACATCTGACCTATGCCACTGTGAGGCACTTCACGTCCTGTTCACTCTAGGTAGTAAAAAACTTCACATCGTGTGTGTCTACATAGAAACATAGAATTTGACGGCAGATAAGGACCGCTTGGCCCACCCAGTCTGCCCATTTCCCTACCTAATGGATAAGCTGCAGATCCTAGTTAACCAGCAGCCTACTTCTTTCTACCCCCACCCCCAAGAACTGCCTTATGGCTGTCCCATGCATGCTTGAATTCAACCACTGTTTTTGACTCCACAACCTCCACCGGAAGGCCGTCCATGCATCCACAACCCTCTGTGAAAAAATACTCCTTACATTACCTCTGAGCCGCCCCATCTTCAAATTGTGCCCCTTGTTCTTGCACACCTCTTTTTAAAAGATGCTACCCTCTTGGACTTTGTTGATTCCCTTGAGGTACTTGAAAGTTTCTATCATGTCCCCCTCTCCCTCCTTTCCTCGAGGCTATACATATTAAGCTCCTTTAGTCTCTCTTCATGTCTTCCGGTGCAGACCCTGCACCATTTAGTTGCCCTCCTGGACAGCTTCCATCTTGTCTATGTCCTTGCGGAGATTGGGTCTCCAGAACTGCACACAGTACTCCAGATGGGGTCTCACCAGCTGTCTGTACAGAGGGATAACAACTTCCTGTTTTCTACTGGTGATGCCTCTCCCTATGCATCCCACTATCCCCCCAGCCCTCCTTACTGCCCTCTCACATTGCTTGCCCACCTTTAAGTCATCTGATATGACTACCCCCAGGTCCCTTTCTATTTTTGTTGTTGTTAGTATCTCACCCACCATTGTGTACTCTTCCCCTGGGTTTTTGTTTCCCAGGTGCATTACCTTGCACTTCTTAGCATTAACCTAAGCTGCCATACATCTGACCATTCCTCTAACCTTGCCAAGTCCTTTCTCATCCTTTCCACCCCACCTTGTGCATCAACTCTGTTGCAGATCTGTGTGTCATCTGCAAAGAGACATACTTTTCCTTCCAGTCCCTCTGCAATGTCGCTTACAATGACATTGAAGAGCACCGGTCCTAATACTGAACCCTGTGGCACCCCACTAGTAACCCCCCTTTCTTCAGAGTGGACTCCATTTACTATTACCTCTGTGTCCTATTCTCCAGCCAATTCTTTACCCAGGCTATCATCTTGGGACCCACTCCCAGGCTGGCTAACTTGTATATTAATCTTTGTGTGGGACTGAGTCAAATGCCTTGCTAAAGTCTAGGTAGGCCATGTCCACAGCCCCTCCCTGATCTACTACTTTGGTCACCCAGTCAAAGAAATCTATTAGATTCGTCTGGCATGACCTTCCCGCAGTGAATCCATGCTGCCTTGGGTCCTGTGCCCCTCTGGCCTCTAGGTACTCGACAATTCTTTCCTTCAGAAGTGATTCCATCATTTTCCCTATCACTGACGTTCAACTAACAGGTCTGTAGTTTCCTGCTTCTGCCCTGCTCCCACTTTTGTGAAGGGGAATCACATCTGCCCTCTTCCAGTCCTCAGGTACCACCCCATCCTCCCATGATTTGTTAAAGAGGGTAGTCAGTGGTGTCACTAGTTCTACCCTTAGTTCTTTTAGAATTCTGGGATGAATCCCATCAGGCCCCATTGCTTTGTCCACCTTCAGTTTTAAGAGTTCTTTCAGAACCCTTCCTTCTGTAAATGAGCTGGTATCAACTTCTGTATCCAGAGTGTTTATATTGTTTGTTTTAGGTACCTCCCCCTCTTCATTTGTAAATACTGAGCAAAAATATTTGTTTAGTATCTCTGCCTTTTCACAGTCACCCTCCCCCCCCATTAAGCCTCACTATCCTCCCTTAGTCCTTCGCTCACTGATGTACCTAAAAAGGTTTTATTCCCTTCTTAACTGAGTTGGCTATCTTTTCCTCAGTTCGGCCTTTGCTGTTCTGACTGCCTTCCCAGCTTCCTTTGCTTTTAACTGATACAATTCTCTGTCCTGTTCCTTCTGTGATTCCTTGTACTTTCTGAATGCTTTCTTTTCTCTTGAACCTTCACTGCCACCTCCTTTGAGAACCATAGTGGTTTCTTACATCATTTTGTTTTGTTTATTTGCTTCACACAAAGGCTTGTTACCTCTGTGATGGCAGTTTTATTATTCCCCATTGTTTCCACCCTCCTTCCTACCCATTTGCTAGTACATTCCTTAGGCACTCACCCATTTTGGCAAAGTCAGTCCTCGTGAAGTCCAGTACTTTTGCCTTTGTATGACTTGACTCTATTGCTGTGTTTATTGTGAACCATACTGTTCGATGGTTGCTAGTTCCCAGATGGCTACCCACTTCTACATCTGTGATCCTCTCTCCATCTCCATTTGAGAGGACCAGGTCTAAGATTGCTCCCTCTCGAGTGGGTTCCAATACTAGTTGTCTAAGGCATGCCCCTGTAGGGCATCTAGAATAACCCCACTCTTAGAAGTGGCTGCTGAAGTGCACTCCAGTTAACATCTGGCACATTCAGATCACCCATCAGCAATATCTCCCTTTATCTGCCATTCTAAGTATACTTATCATTTCTCCCCCCTGAGAGGGGTCTGTATACAACCTCTGTGCAGATTGTGGTGCCATTGTCTGCCTCCAAATTGACCCACAGTGCTTCTCCTCCTCCCTGTTTACCCTTTTGTTCTGTTGCTTTGATTCCTTCTCTTATGTAGAGAGCTACTCCTCCTCCTCTTTTACCCTCCCTGTCCCTCCTGTAGATAGTGTATCCTGGTATGTTTACGTCCCAGTCATGGTTCTTTGTGTACCATGTTTCTGTGACTGCCACGATATCCAGATGTTCCTCCTCCATCAAGGCCACTAATTCAGGAAGCTTGTTACCCAGACTACGGTTATTGGTACTCATTGCTCTCCATTTTTTGATGGTTTTACCTTCTGTAGCAGCATCCCCCACTGACCTTTCTACCTTGGTATTTTTCTAATTTAGTACCCTGTTTCGTAGGGGGAGGCTGGGATTTTCCTGCTGCTTATCAGTGCCTCCCCCCTTGACTAGTTTAAAAGCTTGCCAATGAAGCATTTAAACCGATTGCCCAAAAGACTTGTTCCCTTCCTGGACAGAAGCAGACCATCCTGCCAGTATAGGCTGGCATCCCTCCAGGTGGAACCCCAGTCCCCAATGAAGCCAAACCCCTGTGCTCTACACCATTTTTTCAACCATTTGTTAAACTGCATGGTGCAAAGTACCCTCGCCTCACCCATGCCACTGACAGGCAGCACCCTGAGAAGGATACTGAGTGTGCTACTTGTCTTAAGCCCTCCCCAACTCTATAAAGTCCTTCTGCACTGCTCTAATCTCATGATGAGCCAAGTCATTTGTCCCTAGGTGGACAATGACGTCCAGCTCAGACTCCCGTGCAACTGTTCTCGTGATCCTGAAGGATCGCTTCCTGTCCCCTCAAGCCATGGCACCAGGCAGGCACCTTACTTCAGTTTTCCTGCTCCCCCAGTTCTATCCCCTTAATAATTGAGTCCCCCACCAGGAGCTGCTTCCTTTCCCTGTGGTGACCTCTGCCTTCTTCCTGAGGGCCTCCCTTGTGACAGTTGTCTGCACCCTCCTTAGTCTCTTATGTGGGTGCATCCATAGGGGAACTATGCTCCCCCAGAATGGTGTATGGATTGTGGAGTGGAACAACTGACTGGGTGTGCCTCTGTTCCACCACCCTTACCCTCCCTGAGCCCACTGTGGTCCAACTGCTGTGCTTTCTTGCAACCTCTGAGGTAGTGGTGGTGGCTCTGGTGCTCCCTGGATGGAGAGGTTCCCTGCTACTGTCCAGTGCGGCCTGAAGACGGGCAACTTCTCCCTCAGGGCAGATAGTTGTCTGCAAACAGGGCAGCATCTCAGCCTCAGAAAGACTCCCGGAAGACTGCGCCCCACAGCTATTACATTGCACTGCTCCCCCACATAACTGTCTACCTTGTTTAGTTTTTTTTTTGTGTGTGTGTGTATGTGTGTGTGTGTGTGTGCGTGTGTGTGTTATTAGTGTGTTATATAGAAATATATGTATTTATATAATGTGTATGCTTATATTGTCAGTGCAGTGTGCTAGAGAGGATATGACAGTGATATGCACCTTGCCCTCCTGAGGAAATGATGTCAGAACCCCAGGTATAAAGGAACTATTTCCAGGGGTGGGTGGGGTGAGGGGTGGGAAGGGTTTGGGCCTAAACTGTGCCCTCACGAAACAATCAGCTAAAAGCTCTGACCTACTGCTGCGATGAGTGCCTTCCTGTCAGCAAGATGCCCTACACGACAATTTGACAGAGAAAATACCCTGCTAATCAAACAGAGAAAAATCCAAACATCCAAGTCAGACACAGGTAAACCTCCCCAGCTCCAAAACAGCCTGGTGACTTGTGCTCTGAAAGCAGTCAGCCCCAAAACACATCAGCTGTGCAGAAGGGCAGACACAGAAAACAGTATTAAGCCCCTGTGGGTTGAAACTCTTCCTGCACTGAAAATCTTAACAATTGTAACAAAAGTAAAGCAAGCTCCACCTCCCTCTGTTGATTGAAAGACTGCCTTTTCTGATAATTCTAAGTTCCTTATTTTACCCTTCAGTTAGAAGTATCCTCCACCTGAAGAATATTAATTTTCCTAAGGAATCTGCTTCAAACCAAAGACAATTGTAAATTGTAAGGTTCACCTCCCTCTGTTGTGAGCACAACTCGCTTTCTTGCAAATCTTAAGTCCAGTGTTGCAGCTTCCAGCCAGAGGTAGCTTCACCTGAAGACTATTAGGTTATTTGATAAGCCTGCTAAAATTAGTACTTTTATCAAGGTCTGTAAGACTCTTCCAGAGCTATTGACTGTTAAGTAGCTGTGATGTAAGCACTTCCTGACACAGTCTGGCCTGGCCTTTTAAGGCACACAGAGATAAACAAAAGAAAAACCAGTTTCCACCCCCTAGGCACTGTCTGGGTCCAATACACAGCCTGTAACCTGCTCTCAATTCAGGACTTATGAGGTCTGGGTCCCCCTACAAATGGACTAGTAGGGCTAGATGACTTATTGGAACAAGCCACATGCCTTGTCAGAAGGAATGAGGTCCTTATACTTGGGGACCTAAACATAAATTGGCTGGGCAGTAACAAAACAACATTAATGACCAAGTTGCAGAGTTATAACCTACACCAGCTTATTGATGAACTTACCAGAAATACCCGTCGCTCCAACACGCTACTAGACTGGATAATGACCAATCGCCCTGAAAATGTAATTGCCTCTGGAGTACTGCCAGATGCCATCACTGATCACTCCCCAACATACTGTATATGGGGAAAAGACAGGCCTTCCCAATACTGGACCTCGCTTCATCACCTTCCACAACTATGCAAACTTTGACCCTGTCTTTCCTGAATGACATTGCTTCTACTGATTGGTCCCACATTTTCTTACCCAATGATGCTCAGGCTGCCCTGGACCTACTCTTGAAACACTTCCTAGAACTCCAGGACAAGCACTGCAAACTCATAACCCGCAGGGTAAAAAATAGACAAACCCGATGGCTGAAAGCTGACCTGCTAGCTAAACTTAAGCTAAGGGACAAAAGCTGGCTCCGCTATAAAAACTCAAGGCTAGCCTCTGACCTCAACAACTACAGGGCTCTGCAAAATACCTGCAAAAAGGACATCAAAAAGGCCAAGAGCGCATACTGCAAAGATCTACTGGCCAACTCCTATCGTGACCCCAAAAAATTTTGGTCACATATTAAATTCTTTCTTGGTTCTAATCTAGCATCCACCCCTAATGACATGTCTCTTGATGGGGTACACTGTAATAATCCCAGAACTATTGCAAACTTCTTTAACCATAAATTCTCAGACTTAACCAACTACACCTCCTCTTTCCCTGCCCAACCAAGTGTATCCACCCGACCTATTGCAAACGGTCCTCAATTTTTTTCAAGGCAATCACAAAATGTGAAGTGCTCAGATTGCTAAACAATATCTTGGACTGCACTGCAGCTGGCTCAGACAATCTAGAGCCCAGGCTTCTTAAGATTGCAGCCCCTTTCATCGCTGCTCCCCTAGCCAAGATCTTCACGTTCTCCTTGTGCCAGGGCCACATCCCAGACATATGGAAAACTGCTAGAATTACTCCAGTCTTTAAAAAAGGAGATCGTAAAGACCCCTCCAACTGTAGGCCCCTCGCCATCCTATCTGTCCTGAATAAAATTCTTGAGAAGCTTGTAGCTACCCAGACAATCGACTTCTTACAGAAGCACAATCTGCTCGCCGTTGCCCAGCATGGTTTTCGTAAAGGTCATAGCACCACTACTGCCCTCCTCAAATTCACATCAGATACTCAAGTGGCTATGGACTCCAGCCTCCTCATCGGTGCAGTTTTTATTGACATGACTAAGGCGTTTGACTTAGTTGATGACTCCATCATTCTAACCACCCTGGGATCACTAGGTTTCTCAACTAACGTTGTCAGATGGTTTGGTAACTACCTAGCTGATAGGTCTCACGTTGTGAATTACAACTCTACCCTCTCGGACAAAACCATCTTAAATATTGGAGTGCCGCAAGGCTCCATCCATGGGCCCTTACTTTTCTCTCTTTTTATAAATGACATCTCCACCGACCTCCACAGGACAGCCTCCCTACTATATGCTGATGATATTGTGCTGTATGCTAGTGCTAAAAGCATTGATGACATTAACAAATGACTCTCTCTTGATTTCCAGGTAATACAAAAGTGACTATTTACTCACAAACTTGTATTAAATGAGTCTAAAACCCAAGCTATGCTGTTTGGATCAACAGCGAAGCTAAAGCATGCCCATTCTCAATTCAAAGTCATCTCCTTAAATGGGTCAGTAGCTGGGGTAGTATCCTCTTTTAAATATCTGGGTATTACCCTCGATCCAACACTACATTTTGACTTACACATCAATCTAACTTGCAAACAGGTACGTGCCAAACTAGGAATAACCTACTGAACCAGCTATATGCTCACTCCCTCTACTAGGCTTACCATTGCCCGTGGCATTCTCCTACCATCACTTACCTATGGGACTGCAACATATGTTTCTGCATGCAAATCAATTCTAAGGAAATGGGATGTTACATATAACAACATCTGTCACTATGCCTCCTCCTCACACCAGCTGAAACACCATTGACTCCTCTATACTGACCTGGGATGGCTTCCTCCTGCTGAACTAAGGCTACATGCTTACGGCTCTGTCATTGACAACATGGTTCATCTACAAATCCCTAAATCCCTAGCAGGCCTTTTCCAAAACCTGACTCCGTGCTATGGATTGTGTTTCATGGTCCAGGCTCCTGTTTTCATCCCTAGACACTGCACCACTAAAGGTGCTAATGCTTTCACCTGCCATGCCCCCAAATACTGGAACTCCCTTCCACTAACCTTGCGACAATCAACATCCCATGCATCTTTCAAAAAAGGTCTACGTACTTATCTTGAAACTTCTCACAAATGCTATTTCAAGCCTCCCTAGCCATTATCACCCCAGTCCTACCTCTTCTTCCTAATCTGTCCCCTACAACGCTAAGCACTTCTCCTTTACCTCCCCTTTGCACTTCTCCTCTACCTCCCCTTCCTAATCACCTACTTCTATCACCTACTAATATCCCTCCTATAAGTTAACTTTTCAATCCCTTATTAGTGCTGATAATGTCATAATTTCATGTTTCTCTCTAAGCAAACTGTGTTTGAATTTTGTTTTTGTACTGCTCCATATTTTTCCGCACTGTTACCAAAACATTTTTGGTTTTAGCTAATTCTTTGCAACCTACTTGTAAACTGTTGTAATGATTTTGTTGCTGTACTTGTATTTGGAATGTCATTCCTGTATTTGTTGTTTTGTATCCTCCTGGGTCATGCCTGAAAATAGTCATGACTATGGCTAGCACACCTACCCGGTAAACAAAAACTAAATAAAATAAAAAAATAAAGTAGTGAGCATAATGTAAAACTGACATATGAGTGCATGATAAGAATACATAAGACCCCATGCTCCAACCCCGAGTCGCAGCCACACATGGGGAAAATACCCTGCCCTGGAAGCCTAGTTGCCCCCCCAGCCATGCCAGCCCAACCAGCACCCCCCACCCATCCACATTAATTTCTGGGCTGTGTCTTTACAATGCGCACTCATCATGAACTCAGTAGGTGGTTGGCCGTGGTGGTGAGAAGTGGAGCTGTGCCAGTTGCCGGCTTGGGATGGGTGGGGAGTTGTTGGGTGGGCTGGCATGGCTGGGTGGGGGGGCCACTAGGCTACCAGGGCAGGGTATTTTCCGCATTTGCGGCTGCAACTCGGGATCGGGGCATGGGGTCTTATGTATTCTTATCATACACTCATATGTCAGTTTTACACTATGCTCACTACTTTACTGTCAATTCTGTTATTATACTGCTGATTGTAATCTGACATAAGCATTCACACAAAGCCGCATTTGCGGCTGCGACTCGGGGTCGGGGCACAGGTGGGGGGATGATAGCGCTGCCTTGTGGGACGTTTCGTAATGGGGGATTTGGGGGCGGATGGTGTGTCCAGCCCTGCGGGGCAGTTATTGTAGGATATGGGGGCAGGGGGGTGTGGGCAGCCCTGCAGGTCTCTTACAGTTAACATCAGGGGCAGTTAATGTGGGCAGCCCTGCAGGGCACATAATGGACACGTCAGGGTGGGGGGCACCCACTGGGGTATGCTGGGCATGGGGGTGGGCAACTGTGGTATGCCCACTGGACTCCAGGTGGGTCTACAGGAACCCCAGGGGCATCCGTAAGTTATATCATCTAAATACTGGTGTAACTTACATTGCCGGTTCTCCTCTGGGGGTTCTTGTAGAATCCCGACCTTGGGGACTTTGATGCTGCCCTTCTGGAATGGGGTGCAACTGCTGCTGTAAACCCCTTAGCGCCATGTCGTAGGGGGTTTATGGCACAACTGCTGGCGTAACAGCTGTTCGGCGCACGTGACCTCTGCCATGTCACAGGTCACACTGTAGGATCGCGCATGTCACAACTGCTGGCATAAGTTGCTACATACGCCATTCTACTTAGCGCAACTGCTGTTACGCCAGGCATAAGTGTACTAAAATTGGGCCCACTATCTTTACCCAGCAAAACAATTCTCTTTTTGTTTCTCTCTTGCTTTTGTGTGGTTAACAGGGCACAACCCTACCTTGATCTAAGAGTTGCTCAAATCGTTTTAGGTTTGATCTCCACCATAGAGCCCTGCACTTTGGTCTAAACACCAGAGGTGCTAGGACCCCGCAGGAACCAGTGCATTTGGGTCTATCATTGTCAGTGCACGACACCAACATATGGTACAGCGCTGGTCCCCCCGTCACCTCAGTACCCTTTTTCCCTGTTATACAGCATACTACTGCATCTGGGATCAGGACTTCTCATTGGTGTGAATAGATTTCTTGCCTAGTTCCTTTCTGCTTTCATCATTTATATATTGTATTTACCTTTACATAGTAGTTTGGCATTATTATTTTCCAATTTTACACAGTTACTTGATGCCAGGCAGTGACTTGGTTCCTTTACAGCTTTCTCTGTGTTGTGGCCGACGACCACTATGTGGGCTTTTTGAATTTCACTCAATGTCATCCTTGCTATTTTCAGTGGCTTCTCAGTGCTTTTAAGCTTCTCAATACTGACCTTCTCTTTTACAACCCAAAACTTAAGTATGTGAGTTTTCAGGCCTATCCCAATGGCCGACATTGCTCTCTCAGGCTGCGGAGGAGGGTGCAACAGAATAGGTTTTAGGATGGAGCCTTTTTGGGAATTTTCATTAGGAAAGGAGGAGTGTTTGGTTGTGGTCTTGTTTGAGGTCAGACCAGTGCAGAATCCTTTTTATGTCTGTCTCCATGTCCATACCTTGACATATTGATGATGATGGTACTAGCAACAATGCTGATAGAGACCCGCCTTAGTACTGAGATGGGGACTGACGTCAGAGGCCTTTGACATCTGTCACTCATGTTTATACCTTCAGGTGATGTTGATGCTGACAATGGTACTGGCATTGGTGCCATCATGGTGTTGGTGCTGTCATGGTACTGATGCTAGTCCCCTCATGGTGTGGACACTGGTACCCATAAGGTGTGTGCTATTTTAGTGCATTTTTGTACAGTTTTTATATTGGTGCTGAGGTCATCAACATCACTGCCATTTTTGTGAAATTTAGCACAATTTCCATGCAATTTTGGGCAATGTTTGTACAACTTTGTACCAATTTCATCTGACACATAGAAGTGCCAATTCCGCCTAAAAGTCATGCTTGGTAAATTGATGTGCTACCACAGACCCTGACTGTGTCAGAGCACCTCTCTTTATGCAGTGGTGCCATAATTATCAGCTTCCAAATCAATGTGCTACTACTCTTTGATCAGAGATGATCCTCTGAGCAGAAGTACTCAGTAAGCAAAGGTTAGTACTAGTCTCTCTCAACTACCTGAAAATGACCAATCTGTTCACTATGGAAGCATTGGGAGGTGTTGCCATGGGCAAGTAATACAATATCTCTGGGCTGAGGCACACCTCTCGCAGGCAGTCACTAGTGCTGTGTATTTCTATTTGTGGTGTTATGACCATTATACTTAGAGAACTTCTTGAAGAGTTCCCACTGCATGACTGGAGCATGTCCTTTTAGGGATCTAGCTTCTGCATGTCCACACAGAATGCTTTACAGTGCAGACAACTTTCTCAGTAGGCAGTATTACAGGCCTTCCCTTACACTGATGATTAGCTCCTGAGGGGTGGATGCATTCAGTAGTTCGGATACCAAGCCTTCACCCTAATAGGGAGGTCCATTGCTGTATGGACCATTATGTCCAAGTGAGGATTATGTCCAGGCAAACTATATGCAGCGCATCTTGAGCTGCACACCACCTACAGCTCATTTAAAATGACTCTGGTACCCTTCACAATGAATATTGAGCTCAACATTTTAAGTCTCCCCAGGTTGTGCCCGTAAGTACCACAGATACAAATGCTGTCTATCTGGTGATCTCTTGGCCAGGTGTTTGGTCCCAGTGTCTTGGGCCAGTAAGTAATTGGACAAGAGATAAGGTCGTGTTGTTTATCATTGGGCTTTAGCGGATGACATCTGACAGATAGTAGTTCTCATAGGGGAAGGCATGGTGGCTGGCCTAAGGAGAGAGAGGATGTCACAATCAAGCCCTCGTGCATGCCCATTCCATGCCAACTGCACTACCATCTCGGTCAGGGTCCAAACAGAAAAATATCTTGGCAGCCATCAGGCCCCACGTCACTGACTGGGCTCGCACACCACTTCAGATTCGGTTTCCACAGAGGAGTTGGGGCACCCCGATAGCTCTCCATTTGAGGGCAATCCATGGGGACTCTTGGAGGGTGAAGGGTAAATCCTGGAGATGGTGAGTGACAATGCTGGGGTGTTGCACTGAAGAGGGCAAGGCAAAGCAGTTGTAGAATAAACAATAATTAAAAAAATAAATAAATAATTTTCGCTCAGTAGATCTTCTTCGGAGGTATCTCAGTCATCAGGTAACACCGAAGGAACCTTCACCGTCGGTAAAGGGGAATCCACAAAGAAGATTTTTAGCAGTACAACTGGGGCCACCCACATCGGCAACATCTGTCAACGTCATCAACCATATAAAGGCATGAGTGACCCCGCTCCCCCCAGAGTACTTTCCCATAATCGACTTGCTCGCATGGGTCTTAGTGGAAGCTCCATCGCAGTATTCACGCCCTTTTTCACCTATGGCTTTTCTAACTTTACTTTTTAGAATCTCTTTTTTTAAAGAGATTCCTTCAACTAATTTATATCGAGAGTTAATCCTTCATCTTCTCTCTTCTCTCTTCTGTTGCTGCCACTGCGGAAAGAAGATTGCCTCCACAAACAAACACTGTCTCTGTGTCTGCTGTCTTGGGCCTAACCACGAAGTTTCTGACTGTGAGCTCTGCCAGAAGTTTAAGCAAACAACACTCAAGCGACGCAGAAAGGCTCTCAAAAATTTCCTGATGGATCAAGAGGTAGCCAATTCCAGGCAGGGATCCTCTGGGGTCCTGGCCTCCCAGTCACTGACCGGCTCTTCAAACTTCCAGACCTCCAAGCCCCAAGACAAGTCCTTAGAGAAAAGTCACAAAACAAACAGTGATCGTGACTACTGTCCCCGGCGTCAATCTCATTCCCCATCAGCCTCCCCTTCTCATGGGGGGATCTCTATCAGCTGCACCAATGAAGAAGTTTTCTGTCCAGGTCTCTGTATCCACCAGACCAATACTGACAGCACCTCCGCCCGATTCTTGGGGAGGCCAGCCATCAACCTCCGGGTTGTCGTCCCCTCCTTCGTCAATGACGGGCTCGTCATCGATAGCTCTCCTGTTGAGGCCTGCCCCTTCTCCCTCAAGGGCAACAGGATCCTCAGGTTCACAGGGCTTAACAAGTGGGTTGTCGACACAAATGCCGTCAACCCCCCCCATCAACGAACACCGTCAACATGAATTAAATCCTGACAAAATTCACTTCGCTGATTGTCCAGGCACTTAGACCCTCCTCACCAATGCCATCAATGGCAGCTTTGTCATCGACACCTTCTCATCAGCCCCAGGAAGCTCCCCACAGGCTGTTGTTGGAGCATCCAATACCAGACCCAGATGCTGAAGAGGTTGAAGTTGAGGAGGAGTTCCACCCAGATCTCATTCTTCCCGAAGATAAGGAGGAAGATAAGGAAGAAAAGATCCTGCTTTCTGACAGATCTACAACCTCTTCTGTCAGTGAGGACTTGGTAAAACATGCCCCCAGGTCTCCTTCTGAGGACACCACATTTTTCAATGTGATGATGCAGCTTTCCTTAGCCATGGGCTTCCACACTGAGGAAGAGGTTGCCACCAGAGAAGAACTGGTGGATTTCCAGGAGATTCCAGAATCTTCCCCAAAGATCATTCCTCCAATGCTGCCAGTCTTGAGGAATGCAGCCATGGCAGCCTGGCACAGATCAGACATGGTGCCAGCTATGCCCCGCAGGGTGGACAAACTTTATCACGCCTCACTTGGTCTTCCCTGTTATGCTGCTCAGCCCAAGACAGGCTCAGTGGTCATCAAGGCAGCTCAAGACAAGTCTAAGGTACCTAAACACCTTAGTTCCCTTCCCCCAGAAAAAGAGTCTTACAGAATTGACCTCTAGGGTAAAAGAATTTCTGCCTCCTTTACTTTAAGTTTGAGGATTGCAAACTATCTGTTGCACATGGTAAAATACCAGAATGCCAACTAGAAGAAGGGCAAGGCTGCTGCTCAGGCCCTTCCAGAGGGCACTCAAAAGCAAGATCTGCTTCAGTGCCTCCAAGTCACTGAGGATATTAGTAAACATCTCCTTAGAACCCTGTATGACATGGCTGACACAGTTGCCAGGGCAGCTGCCATGGGCATATGCCTGTGCAGACACTCCTGGCTCAGAGCATCTGGGTTTGTGGCTGATGTGCAGCAAAAAGTGCTTAATGCCCCCTTTAATGGCACCAAGCTGATTGGCCCTGATGTCCAGGACATCATTAATGATCTGCAAGCTTTGGGCAGGGCATTCAAGTCTGTCCACTCCCTCTACCACACCCAACCAAAGGGTAGAGGTCAGCCTCCTTTTCATAAAATGAACAATAGACCCGGGATAGCTCCCCATCCTCAGGGAAAATTCAGAGCCCAGGCCCCCTTGCCCATCCCCTCCGGTGCTGGAGCAGCAGCCAAGTGCCCCAGAAGTGAGGGACCAGCCTCTGCAGCTGGCTCTATCTCTGCTTGACTCCTTTCTGGAGCCCCCTCCTCCGGTCCCAGACCAGGAGGCAGTGGTCAGAGGTCAGTTCTCCCTCCATCTGAATCAGTGGAGAACCATAACTTCCTAGGGGGGTGTGTACTGACTACGACTGCCTCGGGAATGTGTAGCCTGTGCCCCCTCACCTGACACTCCACACTTTCAAGAATAGTGTTCAGTGCAGGCACGCCCCCTGCCATGCCCACCAGACCGCCCCTGTGCGGAGATCGCCAGTGGGACAGGGGATCAGCGTACCGCCCGTGCCTCTTTGGTGCATCGGTCCGGGGGCAGCAGTCATAGAATGTTCTATGCACCTCTGGTACATCGGCGCATAGCCACTCTGTACCATGAAGAATAGGGCCCCATATGTGTATTCTCCAGTGGACCCTCCAGGTACAGTGAGACTAGCGCATGGACGAGTTAGACCAGCCAGTCCTGGTCTCTTCCCCAGTATGCAAGGTGCTGCAGTGGTGGATAGACCCCTTGAATGTGCTTCAAGGCGCCCCATTCCAGATCTCCTCCCTGCATCAGATCCTAACCACAGATACCTCAGGTCTGGGCTGGGGAGCACACCTGGGTCCCTTCCAAACCCAGGACTCTTGGTCCCAGTGGGAAGCCTCCCTGCATATCAATGTCCTGGAGATAGAGGTGGGCAAGGCAGAGCCAGGCTCGAACTTGGCTCAAGCTTAGTGTCTGGCTTGGCTTGACCTCTATAAGCAACTGAGAGACAAGGTCAAGGCAAGCCAGGTATGGTCAAAGTAAGCATTTTTTGTCAACTTGAGCAATTAGTGTACTGTCAGAAACGTACAACTCCTATGTAAAGAACAGCCAGCAGTAGCCAGGGCTCGGCTCATGTTTTGGCTCGTAGAGTCAAGCCAGATCACTGGATTGGCTCTGGCTTGGTTCTAAGTGAAAAATTCCTGGCTGGCCCACCTATACCTGGAGATGAGAGCTGTGCTGTATGCCATGCAAGCTCTTCAGGAACACCTCACTCCAGGTCAACTGCTGGTACAATCAGACAACCTAAGCGTAGTATACATCATCAACATGCGGGGGGGGGGAACTTATTCTTACCCCCTTTGCAGGGAGGACATGAGAGTGTGATACTGGGTGTTGGATCACGGTCTGACACTCTCTGCAGTCCATATGCTAGGCATGTTAAACACTCTGGTGGACAGTCTCAGCAGGACTCAGTCCAGCATGCACGAATGGGAGATTCTCTCATCCATTGCTGAAGACTTGTTAAAAAGATGGGGTTGTCCAGAGCTGGACCTTTCTGCATCCCCACTCAATGCAAAATTGCCCAGTTTCTGCTCACTAGATCTAGGGCCTGGAGTTTTCTGGTAAGACACATTGTCCCTGTCTTGGAGCAGGAGGTTTTTGTTATGCATTCCCTCTGTTTTCTCTGATCCAGAGGATGCTAATCAAGTTGTAGATGGAAGGGGCCAGTATGATCCTGGTAGCTTCGTTCTGGCCTCGACAGATTTGGTTTCATCTGCTTCAGCAGATGGCAGAGGAACCTTTGGTCCCACTTCCTCTTTGCAGGAATCTGCTGACCCAGGCTCAGGGGACCCTGGTCCATTCCAACCTCAGATCTCTCCATCTGCATGCCTGACTCCTGAGGACATAGTCATTGCCAGGTTTGAGGTCTCTAACAGGGTGGCAGACATCCTAGTGGCCACCCGGAAGTCTTCTACTCGAGCCACATATGACATGAAGTGGAAGCAGTTTGCCATTTGGGCTGACAAACATAGCTTAGACCCCTTCACCTGCTCAGTGAACCATATCCTGGACTGCTTGATCTCACTCTCTGACTCAGGTCTCCAGTACTCTTCCCTCAGGGTCCACCTTTCAGCTATTTCTGCATTTTGTGAGCCCATGGGTGACCGCTTGATTGCTCAGCTGGATGTCTCCCATACCTTTCTAAGGGGCATCCTGCATCTGAAACCCCCAATCCGTTCTCCTGTCCCAGCTTGGGATTTGAATTTTGTTTTGGAAAAACTTACCCTGTCTCCTTTTGAGCCAATCGCGGCTTGCAATCTATGCTTTCTCTCTTGGAAAGCGTTGTTTTTAGTTGCAATTACTTCTGCTCAAAGAATTTCAGATCTTCAAGCCCTCTGGTGCAAGGAGCCTTATTTGATTCTTCACAAAGACAGGATGTCTTTGCACACAAATCCTAAGTTTCTCCCTAAGGTGGTTTCAGAGTTTACACTCAATCAGTCTATCTACCTTCCTGTTTATTTTCCTGAGCACACCCATCCAGGGGAAGTACTGCTCCATACATTAGATGTGCATAGAACTTTGAAGTATGCTTAGGACCAAGGAGTCTAGAAAGTCAAAGCAGTTGTTTGTTTCCTGTGCCCCAGGTAGAGAGTGTTTCAGTATCTAAGCAATGTTTATCCAAATGGTTGGCTAATTGCATTGTGTTCTGTTACAACAAGTACAGCAAAGAACTGCTTGGTGCTGATAAAGCTCATTCCACCAGTGGAATGGATACCTTGTGGTTTGTTTCCAAGGGGTCTCAGCTGCTGACATTTTTGTGGCTGCCACCTAGAATACAGTCCATACTTTCACCAGCACTACAGTCTGGACGTTGCCTCTAGAGCCTGTGCAGGTTTTGGCAGGGTTGTGTTACAAGGACTCCTATCTTCAGTTTATGGAGAATCCTCCTCCCAGACTGTCTGTTATGGACTGGTAACTGCTTGTTACCTGATGACTGAGATAACCCCGAAGAAAGTAGAACAGTTACATAAGTACTTACCGTAACAGTAGATCTTTGAGGGGATCTCAGTCATTAGGAATGCTTTTCGCTGCCACCATCCCCCTTCTTGGGGCTCCAGTCTAGGAACTGGCTATCTGGTGTATCCAGCCTTTCATTTAGGTCTGGGCACCTCTTTCTCCTTCCTCATTCCCCCATGGCAAGAATCTAGCTCCCTTAGTCTCCGGGGGAAAGAACTGAGGAGGGAGTGGGGCCGCTCATGCCTCTATAGGTTTGATGAAGTCGATGGATGTCGACAGCGTGGGCGGCCCCAGTTGTACTGCTAAAAACCTCCCGTGAAGAGTCCCCTTCACTGACGCCGAAGGTTCCTAAGGTGTTATCTGATGACTGAGATCCCCTCAAAAATCTACTGTTATAGTAAGTTCTTATGTAGCTGTTCTTCTCTCTCTCTCTCTCTCTCTCTCTCTCTCTCTCTCTCTCTCCTGGGTGATACTGCGACAGTTGAAGCCAGCATGGCTTTACAGGTGCATGCTGCTGGCACGTGCATAGCACCGTATGTCAGTGCCTTGCACTGATGTCACCAGCACCAAAAGTTAATTCCCAAGAGGTCCTAATGCCTGTGGTCCTAAGACTAAAGACTGTGGGCTCGATTCTCAAAAGTCTTCATAAGCTGCACCAAAGTTGCGCTGATTGTTGGTGCCTCAGGGACCCTGCGCCTGATTCTCAGTCAGGTAGGGTCCCCGCAGCAAAGTCCTGCAGCTTGTGGCAGCCGTAGCAGTGTGCCAAACAGAGGACACACTGGGACAGGTTGCCGCAAGTCATGGGCGACAGTGCAGCAATGTCCGTGAGCAGTCCCTGGTGGTCTAGTGAACCGCCCCACTCTAGAACCCCTATTATTATACTAATACTATCCCTGGTGGTCTAGCAGACCCCCTCCCACTCCCTGATTCCCTGTTATTAAAATAATAGTATCTCTGGTGATCTAGTGGTCTAGTGGACCCCCACCTCAGCAGGCAGTGTCCCATCACCCCACTCCCCCCATCCCCAAACCAAGCTGGTGAGTGGCGCAGCCCACTGCTCATCACCACGGCCAGCCACCAACTGAGCCTCAATGGGCCCTATTCACAAAAGAAATGTGTGGCTATGTGCCACGTAACTTGGGTGCGTAGCCACCGCACAGCTGCCTGCGTTCACTGCACCCCTCCACCCTACTCTAGACACCGTGCACCCCCATGCCCCGATCCCTGGCTCATCAGCGGAGCTCCACGGGGTGGGCCTGGGGTGGTGTGGAGGAAGGAAGCACCCCCGAGTCACAAAATTGTGGCATGATGCACACAGGGGCTGCAGGCTCCACATCCGGAAGGCAGTAATAAACCAACGGGGCCGGTTACGTGCCTCCCAGGGAAGCTGCCTCCAGAAGCGGTGGACACAGTGGGGGGCAACGGCCCCCCCAACAGTGTTGCCCCTGCCATTGGGGCACTTCAGGAAGACGGGAGTCAGGCAGATGGGGTACCCTCCCCCACATTGGCAAGGTCAGTGCTCTGCATGCCGGATGACAACACGTGCCGTGTTGCGCACAAAGGGATCACTACGCGGGTCCCTACCTGGGCTACAGTAGGGACCCGCGGTGGATCCCTTGTCTACTTATAACTGCCTGCCCCCCACAGACCTGCACACTGGGGACCGGGCCACGAGTGGATGGGCAGGGGCCAGTATTCATGAATGCATCCCCCGCATGGAAATCCAACGGGTGCGGAGCTGCGTGCCCTGCCACGTGCTTCATGCATGTCTTTTTGTGAACAGGGCCCAGCAGTGTACTGTATTCAGCAGACGCTCACTGATTGACAGCAAGCTGTCAATCAATGAGCATCTACTGAATACAGTACAGCACTCATTGAGAGCATAGTTGGCAGTTGGCTTTGGGATGAGCGGTGGGCTGTGCCAGTCGCCGGCTCAGTTTGGGGATAGGGGAGCTTGGTGGTGGGACACTGCCTGCCAGGTTGGGGGGTGGGGTTCTACTAGACCACCAATGATGTGTTAATATGTCTTAATAACGGGGGATCGGGGCTGCGGGGGGCCACTAGATCACCAGGGTTCTTTCATAATAAGAAAGGTGATCAGGGCTTTGGGGGGGTCCACTAGACCACCAGGGATACAACTATTTTAATAATAGGGGATCAGGGTAGGGGAGGGGGATCTGCTAGATCACCAGGGATACTATTATTTTAATAATAGGAGATCCGGGCCGGGGAGGGGGTCTGCTAGACCACCAGGGATACTATTATTTCCATAACAGCGAGTTAGGGCTTGGGGGCCACTAGATCACCTGGGATCATTATTTAACATAATGAGGGGATTGGTGCTGGGGAGGGGAGACCGAGGCACAAATAGGTCAACTCTCCTGGAGGGCATATTTCTAAGTACCCTTAGACCAGCCCTAACTGGTCTAATGGCATGTATAAATTTGCCCTCTGGGAGAGTTTTGAGAATCCCAACTTTGGTGGCCTGTGCCTGCCACAAGCCCCTGGTGCCATGCCATAGCCAGTTTTGTGGTACACGGGCGGCACAAGCCCCGTTTCATGCAGGCAGCCTGCGGTTGATGCAGGCTGCCTTTGAAAACAGCTCCTGGTGCATCGTTTGGTGCAAGGGGCACTTTGCATCATTCCTTGTGGCGCAAGCCCCTTGCACTGCACTAGGGGCTTTGAGAATCGGGCCCTGTGGCTGTATGGAGGAGAAACCCTAGAAGATCAAGCGTGACTGATAAGTAGCTTTCCTTTTTTTGAACATATCATATGGACTGGATTTTCAAAGGCTCAGATGCTGATGTTGTGGCATTTTTTGCCTCTGTCTGCATCCATCCAATGGTACTAAAACTCAGGAACTCTATATTTAAGGCTCTGGAGTTTTTGCAACAGTTTCTGTGATTTGCGGCAGCTTGCATCAAAAAAATGATGTGTACGTCATCTTTTGAGACAAGAAGAATTTTGCTGCAAAGTCACATAACTGTATCCAAACTTCAGACTGTGTTAGACCACCTTTGCATGGAGCAGCAGCATACAAAATGTGGATGCATTTACATCAGGAAGTGCCAATGGTGCTTTGAAAATCCTGGCCCCCTTCTTTCAGATAAATCAGCTCGCTTTGACTGTCAGGCCTACAAAACTGGACATCACCTAATTTCCTTCTCCCACACCTTTGGGTCAAGTATATTTTTTTCACTTTTTTTGAAGGCAAAATACTTTAAACAAGCATTTATCAATGCCGAATGTTTGCTTGCTGGCATTGGCAGTGGTAATGTAGAAGTTACAGAGCTGCGTAATAGGAATGGCAGTGAAGTACTGAACTGAAGCCAACCCCACCACCACCCTGCAGAGAGTGACAGGCATTGGGGTGTGCATTTGGGTCATCAGGAATAGCGGCCTCGCCATTTCACCACACCCCACCCTGCAGACACTGACAAGTGTCACGGTGTTCACTAGGGTCTTTGGCCTGATCGCACCCATTTCATTAGGAAATGCAGTGAGATGGGTGCGATATAGGAGAATGGGGTGAAGTTTGGGCTGAAGAGTCCAAGGCATACCTCGATGCCTCTCACTGGCTACAGGGTGTGGAATGGTATGAGAATTACAGGCAAGAATCCCAAGTCACACCCCTGATGACTGTCATTCTCTACAGGGTTGGGCGTTATGGTTGGAAACCCTAATACCTCAGGCATTCGTTGGTATTTTCACTCCAAATTTTCAACATGTTTTTTTGTGACCCCACCTCATGAACAGGGGGAATATCAGTTTGTTAGCCAAAAGCTGCTTATGCACAGCGAGTACGGCATTTAGCACCACAGGTGCAAAAACATTCCGAACAGGATGTAAAAAATGACAGCTGTACTGTTCATGGGGAGGTGTAAAAAATGGCAATGTTGCAAATCTGCAGTAAAAATATTTAAAAAAATGGTGAAGTCATGAGCGTACATAGAAACTGTGCAACGCACACCCGTAATATAATTAGGTTGGGGATATTTTACAGCAGATTGTCAACTCAGGCATTTTGGTGCCTCCGATCATGAACAGTGTCACTGTGATTTTCTTTATCTGTGCCGAACAATGATTTCCCACAGTGATCATGCATCTCAGCGCTGAAAGTGTGAAAACACAATTCAGCCATGTTGTGAAAAATGACAGCTGTACTGTTCATAAGGAAGTGTGAAAAAATGCCACTGGTGAAAATCTGGACTGAAAATATTACAAAGTCATGAACTTATGAGGGTGTGTGGAAACTGCGCATTGCTCACTCGTAACACAGTCATTTTATGGACTTTTGTCACCAAATTTTCAACATAGCCATTTTAAGACCTCTGCTCATGAACAGTGTAACTGTGATTTTTCTTAATCTGTCCTAAACATTGCTTTAGCACACCAACAGCACCATTGTGCGCTATATGCTAAAAACACATTTTGGGCAACATATGAAAAATGGCAGCTGTGTACTGTTCATAAGGGAAGTGTAATAAAATGGCAATGTTGAAAATCTGGAGTGAAAATATAAATTTGCAAACTACGAGCATGCATAGGAACTGCATAGCACACTCGTAAAACAGTCATTTTAGGAATTTTTCACCAAATTTTCAACATAGCCATTTTAAGACCTCTGCTCATGAACAGTGTCACTGTGATTTTCTTAATGTGTCCCATACATTGATTTTGCACATACTGCGCCATTGTGCACTACATGGTGGGAACACATTTTGGGCAAGATGTGAAAATGACAGCATACTGCTCATAAGGAGGTGTGGTAAAATGGCAATATTGAAAATCTGGGTGAAAATATTGAAAATTCACGAACTTGAGTGTGCGTAGGAATTGCAAATGCACCCCGTAAAAACAGTCATTTTAGGAATTTTTCACCAAATTTTCAACATAGCCATTTTAAGACCTTTGCTCATGAACAGTGTCACTGTGGACTTTCTTAATTTGTCCCAACATTGATTTCTCGCGACCCGACTGTGCCATTAGTCGCGCTCACATGGCCGGAAACATGTTTTGGGTGAGATGTGAAAAATGACAGCTATACTACTCATAAGAAGGTGTGGTAAAATGGCAATGTTGGAAATCTGGAGTGAAAATATTGAAAATTCGTGAACTTACGAGCGTGCATAGGAGCTGTGCAATGCACTCGTAGAAACAGTCATTTTAGAATTTTTCACCAAATTTTCAACATAGCCATTTTAACACCTGAGCTCATGAACAGTGTCACTGTGATTTTCTTAATTTGTCCCGTACATTGATCTCGCACACCGACTGCGCCATTGTGTGCTACATGGGCAGAAACACATTTTGGGTGACATGTGAAAATGACAGCTGTACTGCTCATAAGAAGGTGTAATAAAATGCAATGTTGGAAATCTGGAGTGAAAATATTGAAAATTCGCGACCTTACGAGTGTGCGTAGGAACTGCGCAATGCACCCTCGTAAAACAGTCATTTTTAGGAATTTTTTCACCAAATTTTCAACATAGCCATTTTAAGACCTCTGCTCATGAACAGTGTCACTGTGATTTTCTTAATTTGTCCGGTACATTGATTTCGCACACCGACTGCGCCATTCTGCACTACATGGGTGGAAACACATTTTGGGTGAGATGTGAAAAATGACAGCTATACTACTCATAAGAAGGTGTGGTAAAATGGCAATGTTGAAAATCTGGAGTGAAAATATTGAAATTTCGCGAACTTACGAGCCTGCGTAGGAACTGCGCAATGCACGCTCGTAAAACAGTCATTTTTTGGAATTTTGGCACCAAATTTTCAACATGGGGTTTTTGGGACCTTCTCTCATGAATGATTCACTGTCATGGTGGTATTCAGGCCGGAGGGTGATTTACTGATCACTACGGCGAAATCACCCTCCGAACCGAATCTCGCCATGACAGTAATATATCTATGAAGAGGTCCCAAAGACCCATGTTGAAAATTGTGAAAAATTCCTCAAAATGCCTGAGATATGCAATAAGTTGAAACCTCTCTATGTAACCCATTATACAGCTTACGCGCATTTCCTCAGTTCGGGCGTCGGCTTTGAAGAGTGCAGACGTGTTCCTGGTCCACAGAAGATGCGTAGCGCTGGAGTCCGGAGAGGGTAAGCATGGGATGGGGGGTGTGGAGGCTGGATGCGCAGTGGGTGGGTGCAGGTTGTGAGGGGGGCTTGGGAGATGCTACCGCTGGACAGTTTTTATTTTACAGGTCTAAAACAAAAGATAGCCATGGGACATTTGCCACGCCTGGGATAGGCTCCCAGTGTGGCACAAGGACTTGAGGCGTTCAGCCAGCGGGGATTAGGCACCCCGTTGGCAAAATAAAAAAAAAAATCGGCGGCACGTTTGCCACGCTGGGGTGGGCTCCCCAGCGTGCCACAAGACACCAGAGGCGTTCAGCCGACGGAGGTCGGCACCCCGTCAGCAAAAAAAAAAAATCGCCGGCATCACGTTTGCCACGCTGGGGTGGGCCCCCAGCGTGCACAAGGACATGGAGGCGTTCAGCCGGGGGATTGGGCACCCTTGCCCGCCAAGGGATTACAGTGCTTGCCACGCTGGGGTGGGCTCCCAGCATGGCACCTACAACTGGGGGTGGGTGGGGCGCAGCTCAGCCGACGAGGATTGGGCACCCGTCCAGCTATACAATGCGGGGCACGCCGTCTGTCTATGCTGCGGGGAGCTGCACGTGAGCAGCCGATATCTTATCGGTGCTCACTCAGCGTCGCAGCTCCCTTTCAACTGTAGGTTACTGCATTTGAGCCGCACAGACAGCTCCAAAATGCATTGGTTCACAGGCCGCCGCCTGCCAGCCCACTGACTGAATTGGAGGAGGAGGTGACACACCTCCGAAATCTCCGATGAAGGCACTATGTTTCTTGCACATGCGTGCAAGCAAACATAAAAAGGACCATCCCTTAAAAAGATAGCTGGAGTAGAGAGCTTTGACATGCAAATTAGCATGTTGGTGATATGCAAATGTGTGCAAATTGCTAGGCTGTAATAGAGACTGGAAAACAAGAACCTTTGGAGGTTCTAATTAGAACTTGCTTAGGTTTGTCACTTCCTGTCTGGAACCGGTAGGCTAAGTGAGACCATTATACTTCGGAGTGGCTTCTTTCAAGGAGGCAATTAACATATAATTAAGCAATAATTGACCAACTCACCATGACCCAAACCCATAAGACCAACTTTGGGGCTGGTTCATTTTCCCTGGGGTGTCATGCAGACAAGGCACGCTGATGAGTCCTGGGTAGGATGAAACACATGTCTATGTTTTCTGTTTGTACTTTGTAGACTGTGTGAGAGGCCCTTTGGTACCATGCGTTCTTGCTTAAAGCTGAACCAGCCTAAAATGTTATGGTGATATGCATATATAACCCATGATGCTTTGCATTATGGGAGTATAATGTGATTTTGTATTTCTTTGAAACTTGGTTTTATGGCCAATGCCCTTTGGGGTAACCCTTGCCAAAGTGCTTTTGCACTGAGGTTCTTTGTCTTTTATTTAGTTGTATCGTGTTGACCAGGAAAGCATTCTGTGTGGGAAAATAACCCCTTCTACATACTTTACATTAGGAGTTAATAAAAACCACTCATGGGTTTTCTCCACACGGTAACACCTATTCCCCATGTCACTGACCTGCCTTCCCGGGGATTATGACTGCCACACCCTTCCTCTGACAGGGACTTTAAACACGTGGCTGCCTTCGCAACTGATGCTAATAGTGCTCCTTTGTTGGTGAGGAGGGAGTATGTAAATGCCAGACATGAGCTCACTGTCTCCCAAGAGGAAGAGTGGCACACCACACCACACTGCCACTGTTCCACTGGACCAGTCAATTTGAGGGTGAATCTTTACATTGTTAATTTACTATCAAAAGCAACTTTTTTTTTTAAATTTCCCTCCATCTTCATGGCAGTATATGTATCCTCAGATAAGGATCTACATTAAATGGGCATCTGCAGACACCAAAAATGTCACACCAATCTTTTGTGCCTACATCAGTTTCTCACTAAAAACAGTATGGAATTATGCGGACTCAACATGTGTCTCCATTTTTGACAACTCTGCTCAACAGGAAACTCCTGAAGACTCACTCTTCCTAGGTTTTATAGTGGTACACCTAAGTTTCGTTCAGTGGAGGAAGGACGTTCTCTGACCCCTGCCTACTAGGAGTACGCAGTATTAATGTGCATTCATATTTGTGCCTGACACTGAATGTCTGTCTCCCTCAAAGATTTCCATACTGCTACCCATTATACTTTGCAATGGGTACTTCCTACACTGTAAACTAGAGGTGTGCAAGGCCCAAGTGTTAGTCCCAGAATGCTGTACCACAAAATAAGGAGCACTTGAGATCAAGTTGAAAAACCATAGTGTCCCTATGGGACCACAGTGCCGCACTCAATGACCCTTACTTTCTACAGCGGCAGCATCTCAATAAATTTAATGCCAAAATAATCTCATCAGTTCAGAAGTGATTTCATCCCTGAAACAGATTACTTTTCCCAATTGAAAATGGTTGGATGAGTGCGGGTTGTTTTGTTATACCTGTCACGTTTGACAAACAAAACGATGATGCATTATTTTTCCTTGTGGTGAGTCAGTTTAAAATTGATGACCAGGCCTGCACAGTGGTGCAGTGGGCTGAGGCACCAAATGCAAACGCTACCCATCACACAAGCCACACGGGTTCAGGAACAAACCGGGATCTCTGGGGGTCAGTCAGGCGCAGAAGCATCAAGCGTCCATAGAAAGCTTTCCTCCTTCGGGGGGGGGGACATAGCAAGGTGCTGCTTGCCTGCCATGCAGCAGAGGTTGGGTGGCACTGCATCAGTGGACTTCTCTTGGAGGTCCAGGGGCAGGCACTCAAGGAAGTATGGCATCTGTACGCCACATGCCCATGCCATGGTGCACATTCCCAACCTTGGGGGTGGGGTGGAACAAGGAGGAAACCCCCAAGCACCATGAGGATGGTCAGAAACCCCAAAAGCTTTGCTCCACCACCCACCACCCATTGTACCCACTCACCCACAGTGGTAAGCAAGCAGTTGGGGTAGAGCCCGGGACAGTGGATGACGGGGCTGGGGGTCACTGTCAGAAGTGGGCTTTTTGGGGCAACTAGTGGATAAACAAATAAAGAGGAAAAAACTGATGAGCCTGTGTTGGTTATATATTTATTAAGATGCTACCCCAATAGAAAGTAGGGATCACTGAGTGTGGCCCTGCTGTCCCATGAGCACACTATGGTTTTCTATTTGGTTATATACCAACTCACATTTGGGTGCCAGCACCAAAGCAATTAAATACTGCAGTATGAACTGCCAAAACTACTTATTTTTGGTTCTCCCGGGAGTTTTTGTCTCAGAAACTTGGGACCAAATATCAGGTATTAGTGCTTATTTGTGGCTATTTGGGTTGAATTACTAGGGAGAAAAAAATTAAAAAAACATTTTAGACTTCCCCAGGTGACAAGGGCCAGTTCTGTTGGCACCCCTACCCCACCACAGCCCTCTACAACCCCCACATTTTTCCACACAAACCTTTTTTAGTTAAAAAATGCTCCTGGCACATTTTTTCAATCTAGCCCCCTACCAAGCCTGATCCTTCCCATCCGCAAACTGCTAATTTTTCATAATTTGCCCTCTTCTAGACCCATGGTCCATGTTTTGGGAGGCTAGCAGACAAAATTCCAGGCTAGCTCAGTCTTCCTCCCCTTTCGTAACCCACACTGTGCCTTTAAAAGCCCAGTCAGTTAGTTGACTGAGCACCTGCTGCACAAGACCAAGGATGGGGGGGGGGGATCAGAGGGATCTGTGTCAGTTTATCCCCCTCCAATCCAAAACCTAGATTGGTGCCGGAGTGTGCCAAACTACTACAAGAGTTGGTGCATGGGGAGAGTTTGCCTATTGAGGGGAGATGGGTTGAAAAAATGCTGTCCATTTTGGCACAGTGCCAGGTGCATGACAAATAAATAAAATAAAGCTGTGGGAGGGTGAGGCTAGGGGAAGGAAGGATGGGAGATGACTAGGGTGGGAGCATGATGGCCACAGGGATAGCACTGGCCACCTGGGAGGGCTTGAAGGTGTTTCAATGTTTTTGTTAAATATTTTCATTTATAGCTGGCCCGGTGGCACTGAGGGTTGAGGCGCTGGATGCTACACTCTGCCATGACGCTTGGTGACCTGGTTGGATGTGAACCGGCCGCCAGGGGTTGGCAGGGGAGGGATAGGATGGAGCATCCAAAGGACTGCTCTCCTATCCTGGGGAGGGATCCAGGGTTCCATTGCTCTGTAGCGGCCCCTGGTGATGAACGGGGAAAGCTACCAGAGTGGTGTAGAAAGAGGGGGTGGAGTACGGCAGATGTTGGCTATGTGCCTGGATGTCATTGCATGCCAGTACCCACAGGGAGGAAACAGTGGAAAATCGGGCTCCAGGTCGGGCAGCATGAGCTTCCAACCCCGCTGGCCGACCCGAATGGCGCCTCCTCATCTGGATCCTGTTCAGTGAGTTGAGCTGGGGTAGCTCCTCACCACCCCGCCATGAGGGGTAATCCGTGGGGGTTTGAGGAGGATGGCCTGATCTCGGTGTTTGGGCTAGGGGGTCAGTCGGGATGTATTGCCAACCAGAACCCGGGGGGGGGGGAGTATAACAAAAAAAATATATATTTTCATTTATGTTAGCTGAATATCGATCACCGAATAATAAATAGATGAGTATCTATGGTGTGGAGTATGAATTCTGGCTGAGTATTACATTGATATAGCCATAATAGGATAGTGGTTGGATTTTACGAGATAATAACTGGAACAGGGTAAATAAACCCTGAGGCTATACGCCTAGGTGTTTATTAACACCCCTGTGTAGTTATTAAAGAGTAAAAACCCTGACCAATATACTACTACAGCTATTATACTGAAAGAAAAAATGAAAACATTTTTAAAATAGAGTGCCAAAATTGCTCTCTTAATAGCACTACAACGTGTTTGAGAGAAAACCGAAACTGTTCCAACAGTTTCTCACAAATGCGCTGTAGTGGTAGTCTTAGCCAGTTAGAACAAGGGGGTTAGCATACAGTCTCATTCCTGAGTCTTCTGTCCAGTTATTGCAGGTTAATGGAACCATAGCAATCTGTTCTGATTGACTGAGAGTGATCTTTTTCAGTATAATAACTACATAAACTGCTTCCTTTTATGCTTACCGTAAGTGTGCTATAATTTAAGATGTCTATTAAAGTTATTAGGTGTGGTGGGTGATGGTTACCTCTCCTTACCTTCGCTCTCCTCTCCAGGGGGTTGGTAAAATGAAAGACCTAGAGATATGATGGCCGCAATCTCTAAGATGATCAGCGTCACGTCTTGTAGTGCCTCCCAGACTAACTGCAGGAATGTCTTGGCTTTCTTTGGCGGTATAAAATTCATGCCATAAATCTGCTTCCTCTTCTCCAGGTCTGCTGGATTGCCTGAAAGACCTGCAAGGGTAGAGTAAAACTAAATATGAGCTCCCAGTGGGTGAATCTAGAATCAACTCAGCCAGTCTTAAAAAAGATTTACAGGTTTCCTGCAAACACATTAACAACTGGCATCTACAGCATTCAAATCTCGGAATGTTCCTCAAGCACTAGAATTTTGGAACATTCTGTTCGGTATGAAGAAAGACATTTGCATGGAATCAGGCTCTCTGCCCCTTAGACTTCATCTGTTCCTTTTTTTGTATTCAGATTTTTATTGTACAATTTCCTCATATTTCCACTGAACATTCAAGAAGAACAAATATAGGGACATATTATCCATGTAATACAGCAAAATTAGCACAGGGTTGGTGATTACTGATCCATTTATGTAGAGTACACATAGATTTGGTTTAATACCAGGAAAGCATTCATAGACCTAACCAGTCCTTTCAGGTCTACTTCGCAGTCCTGTTTTATAACCACAGTCATTTCGCAGGTGCCTTCAACAGGGATACAATCCGCAGGGCAACATAACAACAAGCATAAAGAGTTGTAAGAAGGAACAAAAAACAATGATATCCATCTGATATAATCAAGTAGGAAGTTTCCTCATACACATGGGGGAAGGAAAAAGGGAGGCCCCTTTTAATCAGTAGGGCCCACCCAGTACATACAGTGCATTTAATGTATGTAGAGATATGAACTTCATTGGTTCTTGCTGCTTTTGCTGCGAAGGCAGGAAACAGTGTGCTCAGCAGTATCGGGGACCCAGGTGCTTGGAATGGAGCTGCCAGCTCCAGTGGCTAAACTACACTCAACACAGGAAGGACCACAGTCTTCATCATGGGGTCCAAGATGAAGACTATGGTCGACGTGCCAGGGCTTGTCTCAGATTGACAGGAGCGTTCTGTCCTTAGTCTGGGTAAAGCTGCACTGAATAAATTTTGCTTTTTGCAACATCTAATTTGCCGTTGACTCTTTTACATGGACTGGTCCTGCTACTGAGTGCTCGGTCACTCTTGTCTTGACTGCTGGTTTTTTTTTTTTTTTGGCCTTGGTCCAAATCCTCTGCTTTTGACATCAGACTCATTTCCATGGCAACAGGTTGTGATGTCATAAGCAGAGGATTATGATTTTATGGCAGGGATAAGCCACATAAACATATGAAATCAAAAAGGAAAAGATCCCTTTTCAATGAAAATATCGTTACTAATAAAAACTGAAGGTCCCAAACATTATACAGCAATATGGGGGTTGGTGTAATTGAGTTCTGCTGATGTCAGCTGTGAATTTTTGTGCTGGAAACCAGAAAATCACATTTAAGCTATTTATAAAGGAAATAACAAAAAATATATATTCAGACATAACTCAACTTGTATTTAAATTTCTGTATTTCTAACACCAGGAATGTCATATGTATGATGTCACATTAATTGCAGAATTTTGCTGTAGAGTGTCCCCCGGTGATTGAATTATGACTAATTCAGTCCCTGCTCTCTGGTCCTGCACAAACCCACAGACCTTCCCACGGCAAATCTTTCTCTTTGCTGAAGACATGGGGCGCCCCGGAATCAACACCTTGATGTTTAGTTCAGTTTTTTTAACAGTATTATTGCTTAAAGTTTATTTTTATTATTTTACTAACAATTGTCAGTACTCCACACTGTTATTTGATTTTAAAAGAAAAGTACTGCAGTTTTTCAGTTATTATATGTTAAGTGAATCAATAAAAGTGGTTTCTGCCAGTTACATTCCGGATTCCAGTTTAAACAAGTTATTAATTTTTTAACATCTTGACGTATTCTTACACATTGTCTTGCACAGCAGATATTTATTGCACTTTATTGCAGTCTGTTCAGCAAGTTGGACTCCTACCTATGCTGCTTCTATTATGTAAGATGTCAGTCATTAAGTATGATGTCAGCAGCCTCCACAGATACAAATGGGTTGTACATCCAACTGGAAGTCTTCCCCCTGATAAAGACTACCAGCTGAAAAGCTAGGTTATCTAGCCTGCAGTTCGGGCATTTTCTTTTGCACCATGTCATACTGACAATAAAATAATGTGTTTGCATAAGTTTTGCTGTTTGGACTGCTCCTTTTGAGTGTGCTTATTTTTTTCCTTTGTTCCCTGTTGGAGGATAGCACTTCTCCTCAGCTGCTCTGCAGACTGTTGCCTGGGAGTGCAACATCTACCCTGTCCAGATTCATTATGTGAACTGGATTTGATGGATGCATACGTCCACATCCCAATAAGACCCAGGCATAGAAAATAGATTCACAGTAAGTCAGATTCAATACCAGGTCAGAGCAATGCTTTTTGTTCTAGTCTGAGCACCGAGGATGTTTTCAAAATACCAGTCAGTAGCAGCAGCCTCACTTCACAGGCAGTACACAGTGATTTATCCATACCTAGATGACTGGCTAGTGTGTGGAAAAACAATGGAATGGGCTGTCAGCAATGCAAGTGGTGATGTCCACCTTGTCAGAATTTATGGTTCATGTTAAACTTAGTGAAGTCCCACTTGGAACCTACTCAGATACTGGAGATTATAGGGGCAGAACTGAATTCTCGGGAAGGCAGATCTTTCCTTCATCAGTGAAGAGCAGAAGCTCTGATTCAGTATGCAAATTCCTTACAGACAGGTTCCTTAAGGACTGCCCAGGAGGTTCTTAAATTGCTAGGCCTCATGTCGTTGACCATAGCAGTAGACATCCGGCAAGGTTGCAGATGAATACACTGGTGTGAAAATAGTGCTCCACTAAACATACTGGTTCCAGTGAAGCAACCACTAGTGGAAGCACTGCCATGATGGAGGGAAATAGGGCACCAAATTGAAGGTGCTTCTTTATTTTCAAACCACAGGTCATGACAATTCTCACAACAGATGCATCCCTATTTGGCTGAGGAGGTCATCTTAAGGGGAAATAAGGAAACAGAGTTTGTATCCCACAGGAAAGGCTGGAGTACATACTGGACATCTCTTGGAGTTGAGGGAAGTGCTGCTTTCCCTAAAATCCTTCTCCTTATTGGTCCAGAGCTAAGCAGTTCGGATAAGGACAGCAGATAAGACTACCACAATGTATTACATGAACAAACAAGGAGGAGCCAGATCTTCAAAGCTTGGTACAGAATCTCTGAGAATCTTGGACTTAGCTTATAGCTTGAATACAAGCATCTGTGCAATACATCTTACAGGAAAGGACAGTGTACTGGCAGACCCTTCAAGCAGGTTGGGATACATATGGACACTGGATGAATCAGTCCTAAATTCAATATTCAGAAGATGGGTACCAGAAATAAATCTATTTGCATCATGGGAGAACAGGAGGCTATCTCTGTTCTGCTGTTGACCCACATCCTTGGGGACTGTTTCAGAGCATGCCCTCAGTCTGCCTTTCAAAAAATAGGTTCCTGTATGCATTTCCTGCTTTCCCTCGGATTCAGGAAGTGCTTTTGAAAATAAGGAGCAAGAATCCCACTATGATATTGCTATTACCAGATTGGGCCAGGCAACCTTGGTGGTACTCCCCAATTTTGGGTCTGTCTCAGAGGACCTTCTGACATTGTCACAGGACAGAATGTTTTACCCAGACCTGAAATCACTCCACTGCAGAGCATGTTTCCTAAAGAGTCAGGCTTTTAAACAACAGCCAAAAACACAGTTCCAAATGGAAAAAGTTCACCATCTGGTGTAATATAGTAAGTCCATTTATTCAGTAAAGCCTGATATCCCAGTGATACTGGAATATTTTTCCTTAATGTCTGTTAATAATTGTAACATATGATGACATTGCTCTAAACTTTTGTTGCTGTTTTTGCTATATGTCATTGTTCCTGCTGTTAGCCTGTAATTTGCCTGGGTCGTGCCTGAAAAAGGCATATGTATGCCTAGTGTACCTTATTTGGTATCAAAAACAAACAGACAAACAACTAAATTGATAAAATTTGATAGAATTGAAAACAAATGGTTGTTTACAACTATCATCACTTAAAGTGCATTTGACTGCATACAAATCTTGTACAGCTTTGAAAACAGTGACTTCTCATTGTTTTTTTAAAAGATTCTTTTAAGGGTTAAACCACTTACATTTGCCAGTAAAGAAAACAATCCCACCTTGGTATTTTAATTTTTTTCCCCCGTTAATCCTTTATTTTTCCACTCTGGTGCAGGCTGCATCCTCCCAGTCTGACCCCCCAGCCCTGTCACCTACCCTCCCAGGGACTAAGCTTGATCCAGCAACATCTTCTACAGCTTACCCACCCATGTGGTGAGGTTGGCAGGCCCACCCTACTGTTGAGATATAGACCCAGTGTGCTGCAGAGGGCCGTGTCACCACTGTAAGACCTGTGAGAATTGGATCGCCTCATAAAGCTCTGCTTGTCATTTCTTTTTTCTGTGTACCCTAGAAGGAGAGGACATGCAATGCCATGCAAGATGGCCCTACGCACCCTCCCACACAGGATGGCATAGGTTGTCGCTCCTCCTCTGTCTGACATTGTGGTCCCTTGCTTCCTTGTCCCCACTAGGGGCTAGGCTAGTGCTGAACACCACGTCCTTCCAGTGAATCGCTCAGTCCTCCTCTCCCTGACAAACTCTCAAATGTCCCAAGCTTACTCCCGAACTTCAATCACTGGTGCCACAAGCATTAGCACTTCCACAGCTCTGATGGGTCAGGCTGGTATTTGAATTTAGTGCTAACACAATTCATAGGATCATAGGATTATATGAGTCTGATAGCTATTGGCCCTTACGACTCACCCGGAACTAAATAGTATAGAACGTGGTTTTACCACCCATATATTTGTCTAGTAAGGATTTAAAGACATTCATAGAGTTGCTTTGGACAACTTCTACTGGTAAACTGTTCCAGAGGTTCACCACCCTCTGGCTGAACCATGCTCCTCTTTTGTTTGTTCTAAATAGGTCCCCTTTTAACTGAAGGTTGTATAGGCTAGTCTCTCTATCTAGTAACTTCCTCTCAATGTCATGACATTTTACGAGGTCCTTATTGTGAAAGGCTTTGTAAAGTAGACACGTCACCTCTAAGTATTCTATATTCCAGAAAGTACAAGTTCAAATCCCTCAGTTTCTCCTCATATGTTTTATTGGACAGTGTCCCTATAAACCGTGTTGCCTTCCTTTGTACACTCTCAATTAACTTAATGTTATTTTTTTGTATACGATGCCCAGAATGGCACATAATATTCAAGATGGGGCCTAACCAAGGCCCTGTATAGTGGCACTACCACCTCCCTGTCCAAATTCTTTATGTTACACCTTATATAACCCAAAATCCTATTGCTCCTTCTCACTGGTTCTCTACACTGCCCATCAGATGATAGTTTCTTGGTAACAGTGACTCCCAGATCTTTCTCAGTATTAGTGTCCTGTAGCCTTTTGCCCCTAGAGTGTACGTTGCCACCTTATTTCTTACCCCCAGATGCATTACCTTACATTTAACTAGGTTAAAAGAAAGCTTGTGCCTATCTGTCCAATGTTCTAGGTTCTGAATCTCACACTGGAATTGCTCTATTGCCCTGGTGTTGTCAACAATAGCTCCTATTTTCACATCATATGCAAATTACATATCCAAGTATTGGCTGATGTTTGCATGGATGAAATCAAACGTTTAATAGTGTAGGCCTCAAAACTGATCCCTGTGGGACCCCGCTAGTGACTGCGCCCCATTAAGAGAAACAACCCCTCACACCAACCCTTTGGGCCAGATATTCAAAACTTTGCCCTGGGGCTAAATTAGCACTGTCCGGCAAGCAAACTTAGCCTGGAGCACAAAACAAGCTATATTCAAAAAGTAAAAGCCCAGGGCAAACAGCTTCTGAATATAGCATGGGAATGAGGCCATGCAAACTGGGTTTGGAGTGCAGGGCAAACATAGCCCTGGAATAAGACAGCACTGAACACAGCAACCAGGAAGTGCAAACCACAACAACAACAACAACAACACAGTGCACAGCGACGTGAGGGTAGGTAGAGGCGAACTATGTGGCCAATGTGTGTGCCAGCAAATGTATGGACCTAGTACTGCTGCAGGCAGCAGTGGATATGAAAGAACAGCGTTCAGAACTGTATAATATTCCCCAAACTGTTAGCGCTGCTTAGCGCGGAGCTAAGCCGTTTGTCCAGTGCAAACACGTTTGCCTGGTGCTAAGATTTGCCATATTCAAAAGTGACATGTAAATGAGCCTACTTAGGTAGTCTCTGGGCAAACAGCCAGATTAGCATCTCATTATGCCCTGATTTGCATGCAGGTTGCCCAGCATTACTGCAGGGTCCCTCAGTACCACCTGTAGGTCAGTCTGGAAGTACTGGGGCTGGCCAGGTCTGGTTGCAGCTCCACCTGTAGGTCAGTCTGACAGTGCATTATGGTTGCTGCAGGCTACATGTATGCAGTTCAGCATAGCATTGTGTACCCCAGGGGACAACACAGCATAAGCACAGGTGGTGGTGGTGGTGATACATGCAACTGTCACACTGTAGGGCATGCTACAGTGCACAGCAGACACCACAGTACAAGGGGGCCAGTAGTGTAAGGGACACAGCAATGCCTATGGTGTGTAGGGTAGTGAAGACCACTGCACTGTACACAGTGACAAGCCCACCTTGCAGGTGTGTACTGCCAGTGGACATTACTGTCACACTGTTGTGCGACCCAGATATGCTGCACCTCTGGCATGGGAAGCTCATAGTGACATAGACATGGCTGGCTGTCTGTGCTGTGGTGTATGTACAGCTGTGCAGTATGTGACTGGGGGGGCATGTACGATCGGACAGGCACACTGGTATTGGGGTATTCCCAATACTGGCCCATGTGCACTGCATGCTGTGTCCCAGCCTCGTGGTCACACCCGGTCTGTGGTGAGGCCTGGCCACCAGTACACCCTCCCCTCTGCACCCACCATGCCACAGTGCTACATGTGTGTGCTGGCATCTGTTGGTCACCACAGACGTGTGGTCTGCAGGTGTGTGTGCTGTATGGCCGCACTACCATGATGGCCCCCGGGGCCGGATCACCACATACTGCCTGGCATGGCCGGGACTGGTGGCAGCAGTTGGCATCATTGTGGTGCCATCAGTGAGCAGCATGTTTCCTCCATGTCTGGCATTTTCTCTGTGTCATAGTCATATATTACGGTCCTGCAAGACCACACTAAAGCCACGCAAGGCCACAATGTCACACAAAGCTGTTTGCCTAAAGTTAAGATCAGTTTTTCCTGGCCGGTAATTTGTACCATGCAAAGGGTCACGCTAAGTCGCACTAAAAACCTTAGCGCAGCACTAGTCACTGAATATCCCATAGCGCCTGTATTCACGTTCAGTTTGCCCCTTGCATATAATTATGGTTTGCCCAGTGCTAATGCAGTTTGCGTGCACTATTTGGCCTTTTGAATATAGCAGACCCACGCTAATCCTGCGCTACACCTATGCAAACGCTTTGCGCACCATGCAAATCTTTGAATATCTGGGCCTTTGTCTCTTGTTATCCTGCCATGAGTTAACCCAGCTAACTATGTTGGCATCAAACTTCAGTTCATTTAGCTTCTCAATCTGATTCAAATGTGGCACCAAATTGAAAGCTTTTGAAAAATCCAGAAATAGTATGTCAACTGGAAGTCCAACATCTAGGGATCTGCTGATTGGTTCAAAGAAATAAAATAGGTTGGTCAAACATGACCTTTTAGGTTTAAACCCATGTTAGGAAGTATCTGCCAAATGTTTCTTAGTTATCTGTTTGTCAGTTTCTTCTTTTATAAATTCTTCCATTGTTTTACATATTATAGCAATGAGGCTTATAGGTTGATAGTTACTAATATCCTCTCTAGGTCCCATCTTATGGATGAAAATGACATTTGCATTCTTCCAGTCTGGTAATACTTTCCCTTCCAGAACAGAGCATGAAAAAATATGTTAAAGGGTTTGACAGTTCATCAGCGAGTTACTTCAGTAGAAGGAGAGAAGCAACTCGAATCACTAAATAATGCAAAGCCCACTTGTTAGGACACAATGAAAAAACAATGAAAAATCTTTATTTTAGTAAACATACTACACAGAAGTGTATTGAAGCAAGCGATGTGGTATCACACTTTTACAGTAAATGGAGCCATGCAGCGTCCACCATATTCCCCGCTCCCAGACTTTACAAAATTAAAATAAAGTAAGTAACAGTGTATAGACTAAAGACTTGTCCTTGCGAAAAGCTTAATTGGGGAAGGAGGGTAAGCCTTTCATGAGTGGAGAGCTGAAATTGAGGACAGATTTCCTTTAAACAGCTGCTGTATCTAATCACAGAACCTGAATCAGAGAGTATTTCTAAAAAGTCCTCGGTTGGGCTTATAAATTCCATAGAATTAACAGTAATAGACAGCACTTTAAGGGACTAACATTAAACTGCCAAGGGGGTAGGCCACCTTCCTCACCTTCCTTGGCTGATGCAGGCAGATGCAGCTTGACTCTGCCAGTGTCTCCTCCACCCAGTGCTCATCGACACTTACTAGAGGTCTGCCTTTACAGCCAGAAAACCAGAAGTGCATCGTCCTGCAAATTCCGGTTTTGTGCTGTCACAGCTTTAAAAATATTCAGTAGAAACAATAAAACACCACCAAAGGGTGGATTTGAGCCAATCTAGCCACTGTGTTCAGTGACAGCAACCCCTGTCAATTCAGCCTCTACAGGCTGTAATATGATGCTGTCAATACTGGAGGCTTAGCAGAACCACCAGTATCCCACTATAAACTGCAAAGCTAAGAATGCTTGATTTGGGTAGTAAGGGACTCCCCACCCCCACCCCCGCAGTCCAAAGTATCTTAAAACAAGGCAACTGTGCACAATATAAATAAGCTTTATGTCAGACTGCCCTCAGCAGTCACTCACAACTCACCAATTGATGAGTTCACACTCAAACCAATAACCTCTTCTAAGCTAAAGTGTGCAATGTGGGAAGCTGTGTTCTTAGTGACCATTACCTCAGCAAGTGAGGTCAGTGAAATGCATGTTCTCTGTACCGACCCTAGCTATTTGGTTTTTCAGAAAAAGAAGGTGGTGCTGAAGAGCAATGTAAAATTTTTACCAAAAGTTGTTACTCCATTCCATGATTTGAACCAAACCATGATACTACCTGTGTTTTTTCTAGGCCGTACACATCCAGGAGACAAAAGGACTTCACAGCCTGGGCTTTTGCAAGCAGAACTGAACAGATTAAAAGTAATGTCAGATGACTGCTGGTGACATATGGTGAGGTGGAAAAGGGCCACCTTGCTGCAAAGAGAACAATCTCAAGATGGGTTGTTTCTTGCATATGCCTCTGCTATTCTAAAGCTGTTGAGGATAGTTTGTGATCCAGTGTGGTTGCCTGACCCTAAAAAAGTAATGATGAACCAGGAGGAGTTTGCTCCATATCTTCAGTCTACAACCCGGATGAGATGTTAAACCGAGGTCCCATCTGCCTGGATTGGTGGTAGTTCAGGTGGATGTTAAAGATCCCATGGCACTTATTGAAAAGAGTAGGGGAATTTTTTATTGAAATCAAAAGCATTTACACAGGTATTCAAATAGACCAAAATAAAGAAAAATAAATTCAACTATAATATGAAATAAACAGCTCCATTGGACACTTTAAGACATTTCAAACTCAACAGATGGAGTGACACTTATGCTCTCCCAAAGTAACTAAATACTAAAACCTGATAATGTCAAGCAAAATGTAACAGTTCCTAATAAAAAGGCTATCTAAGTACAATAAAATAACTCAAGTCAACAAATACTGGACTGTGTAATAATGTATAAGAGATAAAACAATCACCCCTTTTTTCTCAAAAATCTGAAAGAAGACCATTGCGTAACCAATTCATTTGTAGTATCACAATGGAAATCAGTAATCAACCACTTCTGAAATTCCTTTACAATAATAAAATACAGCTCCAAAACCCGGGATATTCTGTTGTTGCAAACTAACGACATCTACATATCCAGATCAGTATACAAAAAGCACATACAACCCTAAATATGCAAATGTGCTTCTGAGCAAAATGGGAATGAGGAATGCCATAAAATAACAGAGTAGGGGCGGGAGGTATAGGTATCCCAATTTTCCATCTGTTTTTGACAACATCCCAGAATTGGATGATAAACGGACAGGAAAAATATAAATGATCCATTGTTTCTATAACATTAGGACAACTTTCCCTAGGACAATATCTCTCTTGAAGTGATTTGTGTTTCTGATTCCCTTTAATATTGATTTTCTGGTGTACACCTAACCAAATTAGTATCCCACATAGATTCAAGGATATGCGGGTCATGTTATGTGAAGATATAAACTTTGTTGGCGCTAGTAAAATGGGAAAAAGGGTCGACCTGAAACTGTGTTATCAATAATTCATCATATAAATACCGTCTAGAAAGGTCTGGGGCCACTGAATAGCCAATATCCATTTAATTACCCTATCAAAACCTCCTCCCACCTCTTCACAAGCCTAGGACGCCTTTTATTCTTGTGGAAAATAATCCCTTATCCCATTCTGACAAAATTCCTTGGAGTATCGGGAGAACCCATTTAATCCATTGTTTAGTAGAATTTTTATTATCGGACTAAATTCATGCAAAAAGATCGTGAAGTAAAATAATATAGGGTTCAGCATATTTACACCGCCATCTTTGACTCGTTTGTAGAGTACCGACTTTTGATCGGATTCAATCTGCTCCCCAGAAACAAGTGAAAACAGTCTGGATAAAGACGTTCAATTTCTTCGGTACCAGAAAACAGCACTAAGATATATAAATATCGGGGCCAGAAGGACTTAATCAAGTAAACCTTTTTTTCCCACTTTCCATTTATTCCATCTACTAACCATGTCGTTCCCTACTGATAACAGTCTAGACCAATTGTATTCCATAACATTGCTTTGCCGCCAAAATAAACACCCAAAATTTTGCAAGGGTCTGCAGCCACCTCACAACCACCAACCATCCTAGAATCCTCTGGAAAACCCGCTTAAGGCCAGACATTTAGTTTTCCCAATATTTAAAAGTGGCTCCTGAAATTTTTCCCTACTTGAATTAAACTGAAGCAGTGAGCAGAGACTGTGGATCCTGAATAATCAAACACATATCATCAGCATATGCAAGTACTTTGTCCGCTGATGAAAAGCCCCCCGATATGCCCAAAATATTCGGGGACCTTTGCAATAATCTCATGACAGGGTCAATAAAAAAGACATAAAGGAGTGGGCTCAAAGGACACCCTTGACGCACCCCCCTAAGTACTGGAATTTTCGGACCCATCCAGCCATTCTCATAGGGGATTACATACGCTAGGCCAGAGCAAATTTTCATAGCCAGTCCACAAAATCTTGTGGGATTCTATGTTCAATAGGCAATCCCATAAATAGGAGTGGGACACCCTATCGAACGCTTTGGCCTGGTCTAGGCTGACAAGAAAACCTAGATCGCTCCCAGCCTGATGTCTACCATCACCCTCCACTATTTCCCTAAGCAGTAATAAAGCATCCGTGATACTACGTCCTGGAACGGAACAAAATTGAGATGGGTTAATCAGTACATCCATAACTGAAGCCAGTCTATTCCCCAACAGTTTAGCAAATACTTTAAAATCAGTATTCAGCAAAGTGAGGGGCCTCCAATTAGTCAAATTAGTAGAATCACCTGATTTAAACAGAAAAAACAACAAGCCCTCATACATTTGATTTGGTAAACAACATTCCTTCTGAAAAAATCTAAAGACTTCTAATATTTCTAGTGGAATTATCTCCCATAAGAAATGATACAATTCGGCAGGTAACCCATCTGAACCAGGTGAAATCCCCGTTCGAAGATTTTTAAACACCCTATCCAATTCTGACTTAGAAAAAGGGGCAGTCAAAGCATCGCATAAATCTGGTGAAAGTTGAGGTAGAGCTGCTGCATGAAGTAATTGCGTAGTATATGGTGAGTGTACCACTGGAGAACCAAACATATCTGTTGCGTGCTGTACAATAATATTCATAATGGAAACATTATCGGTAGCTAAAGTACCCTGGGGAGTCATTAGGCCTGATATCAATTTTCTCTCCCGTCTATTTTGGCAACTAACATACGGATTAATACTTTCTGCCTTCCCATGAGTACCAAAGGATTGTTCCAGTTGAAGAGAACATAGCCTGTCATATTGGAAAGATTTCATTTTCTGTTTTATAAAACTAATTTCTCCACTAAGGTCCAACCTCCCATACTCTGACTTGATAGCAATTCTCCCAGTTTATGTCTAAAGCTAAATAATCCCTATATTTCGTTCTGGCCTGAACCCTCCCCTGCAACTGAAGGAATTGGATAACAATATTTTTAAATCTCCCACCATGCTCCCATATCCTCATAAAGAAAAATTGTCGAGGCCTTATCTTCCACCAGAGACTTGAGGCCTGACAAAATATTCGGATCTGCTAATAATGAGACATTTAATCTCCAAAACCCCAATCCTGGTCCCCTAACAGGGGGTAATGCAATACTAATCCCAATCAACATGTGATCGGAAGTTTCTATGGGAATTATAAATCGTTTTGAAATATTTAAATTGTGCTTCAAAAACAAAAAATCTATCCTAGAAAAAAGCTTTCCTTTATAAAAGGTTGCTTTCACCTCTTTCGACATATCGGTTTGAAAGTCTTTCAGACCAGCTTGCAAAACTAAAGATTTCAAAAAATTTTTATCACAATATTGTTTTCCCTTTTCCCCCTGGATTTGGAAGTTTATATTAAAGTCACCCCCCCAAAAAATCTGTCTACTGGTAAATAAGTACGGTTGGACTTTAGTTAAGAGATCAATCCTTAAAGCTTTGGATTGTGGGCCATAAATGGTAATCAATCTACAAGACAATGTATTGATAACCACATCCAACAGTAAGGCCCTACCAGGTTCAATGTCCACTAGACGCAAAACCTGTACATCGGTAGAACGAAAACAAAAACCTACCCCACAACAGGCTTCCGAGCCTATCGACCACACCGAAGTACCCCACCACCAATCCTTGGAAGCTTGAGATGTTTCCGCTAAAGTATGAAATCTAGTGTCCTGTAGCATAAAAACATCAAACTCCAAATCACTTAATATACCGAAAGTTGTCCTACGTTTATAGAACGATTTAATGCTGTTAACATTCAAACACGCCACCCTCAGGTTCATGAAATCAAGGAGGTTTGTTTAAATGTTTCCTAGTAGACCTAGTTACACGCTTCTGTACCGACTGATCCAACGGGGGTTGCAATATCAATTCAGATAGGCCCTGACTAGAAACCTGGGAAGTTCCCTCTATGGGATTCTCCTTATCCAGCAGCTCTCCCCATGAGGAAAAGGCTGAAAATCTGTTAGTAAGGGGTAGTGGAGAAAGAGTTAGCTGTGATTGCCTTTGATCTGAGTCAGCCTCTTTAGAAGAGGTGGGATTAGCAGCCTGAGAACCTTCTACAGTAAGAAAACCTGTCTCTCCAGCCTCATCAAGAGGTAAGGACAAAAGGACCGGATCTTGTGCAGGTGAAACCTGCGGATTAATAAAAGAAGCGCCAACTACCTCAGCAGCAGCTAGCGTAGGATTCTCAATAGTGTGAGAAGGTAAAGGTGGAACCACAGTGGGCACCCTCTTGACTAAACTCACCGTCATACCTCCAGAAACCAAATCACTACTACCTCCACGTCCCCACGCCAAACCGGAGGAAGGGAAGACATGCCTACCTCATGCCCCTGGGGTTTTGCTCGTGACAAAAGTGTGTCATGTTCAGAGACAGATTCCAAATTATGGGCACCCATGGACATCCCTGGAAGCTATGAGCAGTATCCCCATAAGTTACAGATAGAGGCGCAGTGCACTGGTCTGCAGAGTGCCCCAATAAGCCAAGAAAACATTTGATAGCTGTACAATCGTTATTTAAATGCGATAAATCGCCACATTTATAACAGCTTTTAGGTTGACCAGCATAAAATAATATCCCTCTATCCTACCAAAAAAGGAGCTGGGTAAATGTTGAATGCCGTTATCAGTGTGTTTTAATTGGACCTAAAGTCCACCCCCATTCCAAAGCCATTTTCGTCAATTATTGGTTTGGGATGCTCCACAGTAGAACATTGCTTTTCTAACCAGAATTTAATATTTGAAACATCAACACCCTCATTCCTAAATAAAATTGTAACAGTTTTAACAGTAGGTTTAGTCACAGGAATTGCCAAAAAATTCGACCAATCAACCAGATGCTTGCGCTCATAATACAGCTTCCAAAATTTGTCTAGTAATGCCATCGAGCAAAAGCTAATGTCATAGTTCCTATCACCTGGAGCGTGGATAAAGGCATATACATCTACAGGAGTAAACCCCATGCTGTCTTTAATTAGGGTTTCCCCACCCATACTCTATCCGGAACTATAGGTGCATCTCAACATAAGCGGAGACGAACTAGGACCTTCGTTTTGCTGCCGTCACAGGTTTATGAAAAGACCAGCAAAGCATTTTGAAAACCCTGGTTTTGTACAGGGGCTGCTCTTTCACTGCAGCGACAGACACGAGTTCATATCAGAGAACTCAGGCAAACTTGACCCTCACTCTCGTCATTGCAGTACCTAAGTTTGAAAGTACCTGAAAGTCCTGAGGTAGGAGATGCTGTCGGAAGGGTCAGAGACATGAATATTCGGCAAAGCTGTCGTCGCGTCTAACGCATCACCAAAATCCCGCCTCTGTCTCAATCTGCATGTCAGTAGTGTAGCTCGGTGAATGCAGCGACGGCAAATCAGTGCGACCAGTCGCATCCCCCCCAGAGCAAATCGGAGAACCCGGCAGCGTACCCACCGGATCAGGAGACCAACGGTTTCCCGAATAGATCCATCCTGCTCTGAGTAGAGCTTCCTCCGGTGACCACTCCGCTTCATCCGCAGCCTGCACAGAGTCTTTGGGCAACAATATCGACTTGTTCCCAGCACAGCTAGAGTCCATGCAGGTAGATATACGTTTGCTAGTATTAAGTGAAGGACTGGCGACCGACCTTTTCCTTTTTCCGTTCCTCTTCAAGTCTGGACTTGCTCTGAATATATTCTTGTTCTGCATTAGAAATAAGTGCAAGTAATTGGGATTTTTGGCGTCTAGTTCTTCTTGTAATCTAAGTTCCTCAGGATGCAAATCCCCATCAGCCTCCATCAAGCCAGATTGATCCAAACAGGTCTCTGGTATTACTTGAAACCAAACTCTGTGCCAAAGGAAAGTTATCATCACGTAGCTCCTAGAAGCCTCTGTAAGTCCACAAAACTGACCATCCTCCTCCATGGTCTGGGACAGACTGTGCTTGTCCACAGTCTTCCACAGCGCAACAGCGCCCTCTGCCTCCGAAGAGTAGGGGAATTTCCCCGGTGTCCTGGCCAAATTTCCCTCATTCACTAAAAATACCACCAACAGCTTAATCTGGTTCAGTTTCAGTTGCTTACCATCTGTATTCCCCCCCCCGTCGCCCCTGAAAAAGGGACTTCTAGGCCCAGTGGGCTTACCAGGTCAACAAAATTCAACAAACAAACAAACTTTTATGGAAAAGTGACCCATACACCAGTATAGATTTTTTTAGAATTCTTTTATTTTCAGGATATATATATTTTAGGCAGAGAATTCATCCTGCTGCAGAACTTTAAATATCAGCATTTCATGGTTCATTCAATACCACTTCATCATGGCACCTTTTCGATTACAAACACGAGTTAAAAACATTTTTTATTACTTTTTCTCCCCAATCTGACCAAGGCCCCCTTCTGCCTCAGATTCCCCAGCCCCATACCCATTTGTCTCCTGGACTTACCTTGATCCTCCAATAGCTCCCAGGGCTTACCCCACAGTGGGGCCATTGGGGACAGTGGTCAACCCCCTCTGGAGACAGAATCCAATGCTGAGGAACTAGGAACCTGGTGGATGGTGTGAGACTAGTGAGGTGGGGCATTGTCCTGGCTTTGGACAGCATTTTCTCCTCCTCCTCCTTGTTTTCTCCCTCCCTGAGATGGTGGCATGAATGTGAGTCTGCATGCATGCAATAGGCATATGCAGCATGGAGCCAGCCAGTCTGTCCCTCCCACATCCACCCTGAATTGCTGCTTCATCTGTAGGCCCCCAGGTGGGACAAACACTTTGGGAATGGACAGCCTCCCACTACAGAGGAGGCAAGCATCCACTAGGATGCTCAAGCCTCCTTTCCCAGCCAACCTTCCAGTGCCTGAACTCATTTCCTGAACCCTGGTAGGGCTACCACTGGGTTGACAGCCTGCCATGAGGTAAAAACTTATATATACCACATCTGTATCTATTTACATGACTATCACTTGTTATTATCCTATCTTTTTTATTTTTTTTTATTTACTTTTTTCCCTTGCCATGCCTTGGCCCCATCAACGTGGGAGGGGCCCAGTTCCACCCTGATGTGTCTACCACTGGTGAGGTCCAGCTGAGCTAGATACAACTTCCTGTCTCCTCTTGAGCATGAACACAGGAGTTCCCAAGGTTCTGTGTGAGTGGGCAGTGGGCAAGGTCAGGGTCAGGGTCAGAGTGCACCCGGGCTCATTCTTCTCAATGCAGGCTGCTATTTTCTCTGTTGTGGTCCCATCCCCTGGTATGTCAGCATGCTAATAGGTCCATGCTGATGCACACAGAGCATGCTTCATGCAGACCCTGGACGATGTCCCCCCTCCCCCCATTTGTGCTGTCATTGTGCTATGACCAGTGGCCACCCAGGTGACAGTGAGGTAGTGGCAGCATTTGCCCTCCCTAAGGGGACAGAGAGTACTCTGGGACCCTTGATCTTCTTCCCCTGGACTGCCCTGCATAACGCGAGCTCCTAAACTTGGATCACCAGCACTGCGGGCAGCAGCCATCCCACTGTGTATCAGGCTGGCCTATCTCAAATATCTCTATTGTATCTACTCATGAGAAGGGTAAACTCATATATCAAATCATGATGGTAGTCACCCCATACAGATTAAATATTCTCAAATTATAATAGTCTGAGCTTTTCTTACCCATCTGCAGTTGGAGATTGCCTGTAAAATTTTACAATATGTGTCTTATTTTTTCTTTAACATCTCCACTGGGGGAACAGTTTTGTGGAGGAGATTTTTGATTAATTTGGTAACCGTAGGTACACTTGGACAAGAGCTTGCCTGTTTTCAGGCACAACTTGAGCCATAGGGTTGGATAGTGTTACATATAGTGTTCAGACATGAAGTAGAAAAACAATTACACTACTGGCAGGCAGAGATTCATTTCAAAATGGCATAAGTACATGTAATATGTATGTCTATATATGTATATACTATATACCTAAATACCCTTTCATTGGGATTTTAAAGAGGACCTTTCATGATGGTCCAAAAAGCTACAGCTTGTAGTAATTACATGCAGTACTAGACCTGAAAGGGTGTGTGCATTTATTTTTGGCCAAAGGTTACTCTGCCGTCCATAATTTGGATTTGTTTTTGAGTCATGCTGCACTTGCCTTTGCTGATCAGCTGCTGGGCTGCTGGTTCCCAATGGCATCACTATAGGATAGAAGAGTTGTAGTGTAACATTTCACATTTCACAACATTTAACATAAAATGTCCTATCATAACCTTCTTTAGGAAGGTGTGTAACCAAGAACCTTCTTTAGGAAGGTGTGCAACAAAGAACCTTCTTTAGGATGGAGTGCACTTGTCAAGAAATGTAGTCAACACCTATGATGTTGCGCAAGAAATGCGGTAATACCTAGGTTTTGACTGAAATTCACCACACCCTAAGATTAATAGGTTATTTTGTTATATGATTGGCTTATGTAAATTGAATAAGCAGCACCACTACAGCAACATTATTGATGAATTGAAATGAACATGCATGTAAAGATGAATAACCACAATATACTCTTAGAAGAAATCCGAAGGCTCAAGTAGAATTCTTTTGCAAACACAATGCAAACCTTAAAATTGGTGCCATGACTCGGATGTCTGAAGACAGTCTATATGGTTGCTGATGACATCAAATGAACTGAAGGGGCCAAGCTGTGGGGAACACCTTACTGCACCTGACCTGATCAATCAAGTACAGAAGGGAGTCGAAAAGGGACTCAGGAGGACTGGTATGAAGTCAGATGTGATTTGCCAGTCACAAGATAGGCGTAAGTATGGATACCATTTTACGTAAATTTCTAGAAACATATTTAAAGGAAGGTCCGTATCGCTCTCCTGAACAACAGGAAGATGCGTACTTATGCTACTAGGCAATGTACGGACAGAAATGAGAAGGTTAAAGTAGATAGAACTAAGTTAGCCAACATCTGTCAAATGTATGTACAGTATCAGTGTGTAATAACAGCTAGGATGTGTAATATAAAGAGGCAGATGTTAGAAAATGAAAAGAAAAGTAATGAAGGTTTAGCCCTCCAAGAAAAAGAATTACAAAACTGTATTGCTGATACTAAAGGCATGGAGGAGAAGGTAGAGAAGGAGCTACAAAAATGTGCCACAGAAGTAAAAGAGATAGAATATAAATTAAGTGTGGCACAAGGGGAGGTTTGTGGGTTAAAAATTAAGAATAATCAGTTAGAAGAAAATCTCAGATTTGTAAATAAACTAAGTCAGGCTCAAATTAAAGAGTTGGCTAGCAATTACAGCTGTTCCTCGCTACTCACTTTAGGAGAAGCACTACGTTTGATCATAGTACACCATATCTTGTTATGTAGTGCCCAAGGTCACGCTGTTCTCCGTAGTTCTGTTATTACTTACTTGGAGAATGTTTAGAAAAATAATTGCAGAAACATTACTGTATTCGGTAATGAATGTTATCAGCTTCATTAACTATAATGATGCCAGAGTGAAGTCTGTCTTTTACTCACTTGGCTTTGTTCTCTTGAAGCTTATTATTGTTTCATTTTAGTTGAGAGGCTCTTGGTTTCTTTATTCCTGGTTAACTTTCGTTAGTGGCATAGTGTTGTAGGGTATGTTTTTGAATGCGCCGTCCTAGATTTTGATGTGTGGAAATATTTGAAGTTAGGAAACACTGCCTAATTCAGCATATGCTATGTCTGTTTGTCACTGTTCCACTTTATCAGAGTCTTTAGCTGTGTTTTCTGAAGCTACTCTGGTTCATTTTTTATGTTTCGTCCAATGACATGTTCCGGTTTGCAGTGTTGGCACATTGTCTGCAAACTTTCTATCTTTTAGATAAGTGGTTGGTTTAATGTTGCAGAGGAACTGATGTGCATACAAATATGTGAGTGCAGTTGCAGATGTGGTGGGTATGCAGCATTGGATGGGGCATGTGGATGGGGTGGCTCCTTTGGGCAATTACATAGGAAATATAGAGATTAGAACATGTCAATCAGGAGCATGCCCAGGACCTCTCATATAAGGAACAGTTCTTGTATACATTACAAACACAGGCACAGCTGCAGTGCCAAATCTCTTTAGAGTTAAGAAAGAATAACTAATTCCTTTTATCTAATTGAGTGTTCAACTGAGCAAAAAGCTGCCAAAACAGTAATAAAAATATGGTAATTTTCACCTTGTTGAGATTGATGACCTTTTGCAACACAACTTGACCTTCCATGTTTAATCTAAGTTGAGCACAATATTTTGTCAGGATTTTTCAGGTCCTGCTGTATTTTAAGCTGTACAAGTGAACTTTTTCACTCTGACATGGAAAATGTGATTTACTGTTTAAAAATAGAAAAGAAGTAATCAAGATTTATTTAAATCTCATGTCAACTAGCTTAAAAAGAAGTTTTTTCTATGATTTTTTTCTTGTAACATCTTTTTATGGCTCTTAAACAAGCACTAATGATGGCTCATGCCCTCATTAGCCCTTCTAAGTCATCGGATTTTGAGATACAGGTACATGCCACTGATCAAGTGATTAGTGCAGTCCTGTCACAAAAGCGATCAGAGATTTTACGTCCAATAGGATATTTTTCCCAGGTATTAACTCCAGTAGAGGAAACCTATGAAGAATGTGTAAAACACTTATTAGCTGTATATTGGGCAATACAAGCTACCAAACATATTGTGGGGTTTAATCACATTGTTTTGCAAACTTCACACACACCTGTAAAATTTCTTTTAGAAAGAGATGTAAGGGGAGTATCCTCTCAGAGACTGGTGAAATGGGCATTGTCCCTACAAGAGAAAAATATCACAGTAAAAAAATGTACCTCCCCCATGTTAGTAGAGTTAATGACATGGGAGGGAGAAGCGCATGACTGCCGGGAAGTCATGGGTATTGAATATAAACCAATTTTTGGTGCTAAACCTAATTTTATGGATATTTATGTGTATGTGGATGGTTCCCGCTTTTGGGAGGATGGCCATTTCCATACCGGTTATGCTATTTGGACCCCTGGAACAAATCAAAAAATATTAGTACGATATCCATCGTCATTTTCTGCTGCACGAGTGGAATTGGAGGCAGTACGCGAAGCTATTATCGCATCTCCATAGGAAGCCATTAATGTCTTCTCGGACTGTGCTTTTGTTGTCAATTCCTTGTTAGATTTTCTTCCTATTTGGATGAAAAGAGGAATGCAAACAGCCACCAGTGAACCCGTGGCTTTTGCTACCATATTACAATATATATGGGACATACAGTAGGAGCTCAAACACCTTTGAGAATAGCAATCTGTAAAGTAAGAGCTCATCAAAAGAATCCAAAGGATATCCATGAATTAAATAATAACTTAGTAGACAACTTGGTTCAAGTTGCAGCCAAACAAACAAACTTATGGGTAGACCCTCTAGGAGGTGACTCTACACAATTGTGGGAGACAGACACATTTGACAAACACCATATTAAATGGATAGCTGCCATCTCACAAGTCCCAAGTTTGGGACGTATCCAAGATACAGATGCTTGGATAGTGGGTTGTCGGAACCAATAAAAAGACACTGGACAGTGTGCAACCAAACATGCTACCATATGGGAAGATATGGTAGTATAAAAATGACAACCTGGGTTTAGGAAGTGGATACCACCCACTTAATTTAAAAAAGATATTATCATGGATAATCATCACATTAAAGGTCATTGTGGACTCCACAAAACTTGTAAAATATTGGCACAGAAATATTGGTGGCCAAAAATGGGAAAAGATGTCAAACAATGCCTGGAGGATTGTCTCAGCTGTGCACAGATGAGTCCTCCATTACCTTGTTAGAGGGTTCCATTAGGGCGTATACCCCTGGCGGACAGTCCTTGGTCCAGCTCACAAATTGATTATGTGGGGCCCTTGCCTACTGCAAAAGGGGGGGTTCTGATATTTACTAGTCATTGTTGATATATTTTCCAAATGGGTAGAAGCACTACCAGTACGCAATGATAGCGCACAAGCTACTGCAAAAGCATTGTGGTAACAAGTGTTCTCACGATGGGGTTTTCCCAAAATGCTTAAAAGTGATAGAGGAACTCACTTTACAGTGAAAATGATGACAGCCTTGTGTGATATCTTAGGTATCACTCAACGTTTGCATTTTCCCTACCATCCACAATCTTCGGGTATGGTAGAAAGGTTAAATTGCACTCTGAAAAATGCACTGAAAAAGGCAATGTTGGATACTGTTAAAGGGTGGGTGACACACTTACCAGAAATCCTACTGGGTATTAGAGGTACTGAAAACAAGAGTACTGGCTATAGCCCAAACCAATTGATGACTGGATGGGATATGTGGCTGTATTATCCTTCAGATCCAGATCTATCAACACCTGTGTTGGACCGCATCAAAACTGATGTGTTCTTGCAACAGCTACAAAAACATTTAACTGTTTATTTACCCCATGCTGCCAGAAATATGGCACAGACTCATTGGAAAAACAAACAGAGACATGATGAAAAAGTGATACCGCCCATCGAAAGGGGTTATCACGTCATGGTGAAAAATTTTGGTCAAAAGGGACCATGGGATGCTAATTGGATGGGGCCCTATACCGTCATTGATGTTTTGGGGCTATGGGTCATTCAGGTCCGACGAATCCGACAACGGTCTACAGAGACCAACTGGGTCCATGTGGACCAGTGTATATCAGCCTTTAAATGATGACAACTGATACTGCTCTGTTTCTCCCAATAGGTGAAGTACAATGATATTTCCTGTACTCATACTGGGTATTACTTTACTGATCCTGGCAACTTCCGACAGATACAAAGGATGCCCAGAGCACATTTGGAACAGTTTATACAACTGGAACTTTGCCAGTCGTACAGTGTAGGGTTTCCTAGTATTGCTGGGGAAACAATATGAACACACTGGTTATCTTCTTATTAAATGATACTTTATTTGCTATGGACAATGTCAGGATGCAACGTGGGGATGCTTGCCAGAAGCCTGGCCTAGCACAGCAATGTTTGTAGTGAACACAACAGCCCCCCAAAAAATCTATGTCCATTCTACCTTGGGTGATACCACCAATTTAACAACAGTGCAACAAACATTGTTTCAAATGAAATTAAAAGACATGTTACAATTTCCATCTAACATAACATTGTTAAATGCATCGTATTGGGGTACAAATGGATCATGACATGAAATGTGGCATTTTTTATATAATACAACTGTTATATATACAGTAGGGTCAAAGCAATTTTTCACAGTATTGTCTTTAACAAATACATATTCTTTGTTAACATATATTACAAATGCACAATGGCCTGGAATGGCCTGCAATGTATCTTTAACTAGTAAATCTGCTGTATGGGATTTACAATACCAAAAACAAGGTATATCAGGGCAAAAATTCTTGCCCCCATCAGATGGTATTATCTTGACGCAAAATGTATATCCTTTGTATTATCCATGCAAGTTGGAGTATTATATTATTAAGCTACATTTGCCTTTTCCACGATTACCGCTTCAACATAATGATCGGGCTTCAGTATTATTGTGGCAACAGTATTATAATAATACTTTAAATCAATACCATGCTAGACATAGAGTGTGGTCATTTAAAATTCCTGCAGAAGCATCACCAGGCTTAACCCATCATAAAAGAGATGTATGGGGCTGGTTGGGGTCAGGATTAGGAATGGCTAATGGTATTGATGCTATGGTTTTAAAAGGTCATATTCGTTCTTTGGAAACAACTTTAACGGATATGGCTACTGGACCATTATCAACTACTGTGAAATTAGCACCTGATAATGAAGAAATTGATTGGTTTGCATTTAGAGAAACCTTACAGAATTTTTAAACTATTGCTCAGATAGCAGTCCATTTTTATAACTCACTTTCTAATATGTCTAAAGAAAACTACATAAAATTGGCTTACTCTCAATTAGCTGCTAAAACACATGCTTATCTATTCAATAAATTAAATAAAATTAAAACAAATAGGTTACCCTTAAAAATAGGTGAAACCAATGTGACTAGATTATTAAATCATCCCACTGTATTCTTACCACCCTTAGCTATGATAAAAGTATGGAACTCACCAAATCAATATGCACAAGTGCTGCAACATGTGATTCCCATACTAGTGATAAGACCTGTATGTTTGGAACTACCGAAAATATTGTGGCAAATCAGTAATTTGGGAGTATTAATACATGATCAGATCATGAGACTCCATATACCAGGTAATACTATTATCCCAGTACACAATAACTATGTTGTCTTACCTAAGCAACAGTGTGTACAAGAACATGAAACCTTAATATGTGGGGAAGAGACATCAGCTGCCCCCTGGTTTCCTGATCAGTGTAAATTTACCTTAACGTCTGCAAATGAATACCACCAAGCTATGAGATGGAACCAGTCATGGTGTGTAATCACAGGTCAACCTTGGAAAGTATGGGGGTGTAGTGACAAGACCTGGTGGGTTGCAAATTGGACCCTCCGGGAACGTCCTGCCTATAGCCAAACAAATGTTACCCATATTGATGGTTCAAGTATGGCCTTGGATTTACTCACTGATTTGGCAACTCCACCTCATTTCAAATTACCCAAAATTAATAAAATGACACTTGGTGCCTTTTTGTATAGTCAACAAACTAAAGGACTTATTTTCTCACAACAGGCCTCTGCTAAAGAGGTAGAGAAGCAGTCATCATATATCCCTATTATATCCTGGTGGGATTGGGGTTCGGCTGTTTTGGGTACTAGTCCAACCCTAAAAGTGGTAGTATGCAGTATTGCAGTAATCTGTATTCTCGTAAATATAAATGTTACAATGGCAACACCGTATTGTGTGATCTCCGATTATAGAGAGTCACAAGGAGGGGGGGGGGTTGTAGTGTAACATTTCACATTTCACAACATTTAACATAAAATGTCCTATCATAACCTTCTTTAGAAAGGCGTGTAACCAAGAACCTTCTTTAGGAAGGTGTGCAACAAAGAACCTTCTTTAGGATGGAGTGCACTTGTCAAGAAATGTAGTCAACACCTATGATGTTGCTCAAGAAATGAGGTACTACCTAGGTTTTGACTGAAATTCACCACACCCTAAGATTAATAGGTTATTTTGTTATATGATTGGCTTTTAATAGGGTGTTGGCATTTTTCAAGATAACAAATCTTTATATAAACATTGTATGTAAATTGAATAAGCAGCACCACTACAGTAACACTATTGATGAACTGTAATGAACATGCATGTAAAGATGAATAACCACAATATACCATTAGAAGAAATCTGAAGGCTCGAGTGGAATTCTTTTGCAAACATAACGCAAACCTTACAGGAGTGACTCACACTGCACAGTACCATGCAGTTGCAACAATGTTGCAAGGGAAACCTACCAGTACTCAGTGTACATACTGTGTTCCCCCTTCCCCAAGACACCCTGGGACAGATATTCAAAACTTTGTGCTGGGTGCAAACGTCTGCGCAGGTTTAGCACTGGGTTAGTGCGGGTCCGCTATATTCAAAAGAGCAAAAAGTGCGCGCAAACTGCATTAGCACCGGGCAAAAGTATAATGTATGCAAGGAGCAAAGTGAGGGGGCGTGTCAGCGCAATGCTATATTCAGCGAATAGGACTGCGAAAAGCGGTGTTGCATGACTTAGTGCAACACTTTTTATGGTGCAAATTACCACCCAGGAAAAGGTAGTCTTAACTCTGGGCAAACCAGCTTTGTGCGACTTTATGGCTTTGCGCTGCATTAGTGCGGCTTTGCGCAACCCTAACCTATAAGTATGACACATAGAAAAAAACAGACATAGAGGAAACATGCTGCATACTGATGGCATCACAATGATGCCATCATCTGCCACTAGTCCCAGCCATGCCAGGCAGTAAGTGGTGATCTGACTCCCATTGGACACCATGGCAGTGAGGCCATACAGCACACACCTGCAGACCACCCTTCAGTGGACACCAACAGATGTCAGCACACACATGCAGTACTGTGGGCATGGAGGATGCTGAGGGGAGGGTGTATGAGTGGCCAGGCTGCACCACAGACTGGGTGCGGCCACAAGGCTGAGACACATCATGCAGTGCACATGGGCCAGTGTTGGGAATACCCCAACACCAGCGTGCCTGTCTGATCATACGTGCCCCTCCAGCCACATACCACACAGCTGTACAGACACCACAGCACACACAGCCAGCTACGTATATGTCACTGTGAGCATCCCATGCCAGTGATGCAGCTTCTGTGGATCACACAACAGCATAACAGTAATGTCCACTGTCAGCACATACCTGCAAGTTGGGCCTGTCACTGTGTACAGTGCAGTGGTCATCACTGTCCTACACACCATAGGTATTGCCGTGTCCCTCACACTACTGGCCCCCTTGCTACTGTAATGTCTGCTGTGCTCTGTAGCATTACCTACAGTTTAACAGTTGCATGCAACACCACCACCACCTGCGCCTGTGCTGTGTAGTCCCCTGGGGCACATTATGCTATGCTGTGCTGTACAGATGTAGCCTGCAGCTACCACCATGCACTGCCAGACTGACCTACAGGTAGAGCTGTGGGCAGACCCAGCCGGCCCCTGTACTTCAAGACTGATCTACAGGTGGAGCTGTGGGACCCTGCAGTAACGCTTAGCAAACTGCATGCAAATCAGGGAATAATGATGAGGAGGCAGTATAGTGCAGTAGTTTAAGGCTCTGAGCTGCAAATCTGGTGACATCCAGCAGACCAGACCTGGGTTTGAATCTCACAGCTTCTACTTGCATACTGTGTGACCCTGAGCAAGTTACTTAACTTCCCTGTGCTTCCAGGTCGCTCCTGAAAAAAGCTTTCAGCTTAGTGTGCTACTCCTGGTTAAACAAATAAATAAATAAAATAATAATAATGAGATGCTAATCTGGATGTTTGCCCAGAGACTATCCAAGTAGGCTCATTTGCATGTCACCTTTGAATATAGCAAGGTTTAGCCCCGGCAAATGGCTTAGCTCCGTGCTAAACCCGAGCAAACGTGTTAGCACTGCGCAAACATTTTGGACATATTGTACAGTTTTGCGCAGTGTACTTTCACATACGCTGCTGCCTGCAACTGTACTGAGTCCACACATTTGCTGGCACACACATTGGCCATATAGTTCACCTCTACCCTCCTTCGCATCGCCGTGTACTTGGCTGCTGTTGTGGTGTGCACTTCCTAGTTGCTATATTCAGAGCTGCCTTATTCCCAGGCTATGTTTGCACTGCACTCCCAGCCCAGATTGCCCAGCTTCCTTAGCATGCTTTGTAACACGGCATTATGGAGAGCCGTGCCAGGGCGCCACACGATAGGCGGGAGGGCATCACATGGTGCAGGAGCAACGCGGCATTGTGAGGCGATAATGCCGTGTTGCTGTTGTCAATGAGGAAGCGTTCCGAGCCCAACACGGCATTATTTCTCATAATGCCGTGTGTTGCTGTATGCGTTCATGAGTTCAACACGCATTATCGTCTCATAATGCCGTGTTGGTCCTGCAGTAGGCACGGCAGCCACTGAATCCCAACTAGCGCTGCGGGCAGTCGGGGGCTAGCAAGACAAACGGGGATAGAGGCACCGTGCAGCGAGACTGTGCCGCAGGAATGGAGTGGGGACAGGCAGAGAGGACACACATAGGAAGAGAGACACGCACAACCCTCGCTCCACCAGCAACCTCGGCACACGCCAGCGGGAGGCACCGGAGCCTGTAACAAAGCGCCCAGGAGACCACAGTGCAACACAGAATGGCGCGCAGTAGCACCACCGAGGCAGACATCCAGCCGGCGAGCAAGAGCAGCAGAGCGAGCCAGGAAGCAGTGCGGGGGCCTCGCAAGAAGGCACCAACATCCGGCTACGGGTTCAGCAGCCACAGTTTCACGGTCCACGGGACTGTTATTGTCAATAACGGTGTTACCGGAAGCCAGAGACAGCCCAACGGAGATCACTAGTAAGGCACCAGGTGCCAGAATTGTGCCAGCGAAGGGAGCAGGCAAAGCGGCGACGCACTGGCAGCACACACACGAAGTGACGCAACCAGCAAGCAAATTAGGCGCTACGCCGTGGAGCATAACTCACCATCACGGCAAGTGCAGTCCTCCGAGGCAGGATCTGACTCAAACGGCCGCTCCGAGGCAGGGGAGATGTGATGAGATTCCCAGGCTCACAACAATCTCCTTCTACAGAGAGACCTCTTTTCAGACACATCAGTATATAACAGAGCACTGTGATCGCATCTCAGAGTAACAATAAAGGTGAGAGAAATTTCGTTAGTCTCTGGTCTCTTTTTTGCCATACACTTTCCACAGTGCATGCCCTGCTTAACATCGATCTTCTCCGTGTCACAAGTGCATTAATCACCTCCAGCATCGGGCTGTACCGGTGATTAATGCCTGCTGGGGGGTTGAACCCTCGGGCTTCACCCTCGTGCAACAACGCCCCCCAGCGGGCATTAATCCACCGGTAGAGCCCTCCTCTGTCTGTGATTAATGCTTACATATTCAGCAGGATTAGCACTGGAGCTATCTTTTGAATATAGCGGACTACTGGGTCCGGGCTAATTTAGTGTGCTGGGCAGCGCTAATTTAGCCCCGGGGCAAAGTTTTGAATATCTGGCCCCCTGTTAACAATGCATTATGCCAAAATCCAAATGTCTTGTCAGTGTGTTTTTTTTTTTTGTGAAATTGACTCTGCCCTACAGTGATGTCAGCAGTACAACCCTGGGCCCACAGCAACACTAGGCTTGCTATAGAAGCTCTGGTTTTTAGCAGCTCAGATTGCAAAAACTAACTGCAGTGGACAGTATTGAAATACAATTCCAGAATCAATGCAAGAAGGGGTAATTTATGCATGAAAGTCAAAAGACTGGGAAAGGTCCTCTTTAAAGCCAATGGTATCTAATGCACATCACAAACTGCACTGCGCAGGTCAGGCCCTCTGCTCCCACAATGCCAACCTCCGAGCGCAATAGTGTGAACAGGTAACAGACAAGGTAACCCTCATGAATGCTTTTGGGTCTGAATCACCTTTAGTCTCAAGTTCTGGGGGGGGATTCAAACTGTGAACCTTATGCTAGTGTACCCAAATGTACAGGCGCAGATAACATTTTCTTTGGGGGATGCAATATATCTTTCACCTAAGGGCACCTAACCAGGTACCCAAAATGAACCCTTAAACTCTACAGGAGACTTTAGGTATATTCTTACCTTTTACCAAGCTTAGTAACACCATCAAGCTGTTGAACAGTTGTCAGACTTAACCACCTATACGTCACATGCAAAAAGAACTGATAGACACCCAGGCAGTCTTTCAAAGAAAAGGTTCTTTACTAAAAAAAAAAAAAATATGAAAAAAATGTAAACACAGAACCATATATCAAAGAGCTCACAATCACATAAAAGAAAAAAAAGGAAAACTACAGAACAAAACTCCTACCACAATACATTTAGATCTTTTCTATCTAACGTATTACCTCTGTAAGTGCCTTTAAATTAGAGAGATCTTTGTTTTTTTTCAGAGCCCAAAAAGATATGTCCCACATTTCAGACACAAGTTTCAGTTTAAACTCTGAGTGCCAAATATTCAAAGCTTTGCACAGTGCGCAAACCGTTTGCACGGGTTTAGCGTGGGTCTACCATATTCAAAAGGTCAAACAGCACGTGCAAACTGCATTAGCGCCGGGCAAACCATAATTATATGCAAGGGGAAAAGTGAACATGAATACAGGCGCTATGAGATATTCAGCGACTAGCGCCACGCTAAGGTGTTTAACGCGACATAGTGTGGTACAGATTACCCCCCATGAAAAGCTGGTCTGAACCCTGTGCAAACAGCTTTGCACAACATTGGTGCTTTACACAGTGTTAGCATGGGATTAGCATGGCTTGCGCGACCCTAACATATGATCATGACACTTAGAAAATGCCAGACATGGAGGACACATGCTGCTCACTGATGGCACCACCATGATGCCAACAGCTGCCACCAGTCCCAGCCAAGCACATACAGTAAGGGGTGATCCGACCCACAGGGGACATCATGGTAGTGTGGCCATACAGCACACACCTGCAGACCATATGTCTGTGGTGACCAACAGATGCCAGCACACACATGCAACACTGTGGGCATGGTGGCCATTGAGGGGAAGGTGTATGGGTGGCCAGACCTCACCACAGCCCAGGTATGGCCACAAGGCTGAGACACATCATGCAGTGCACATGGGCCAGTAGTGGGAATACCCCACAACCTGTGTACCTGTCGGATCTTACATGCCCCCCAGCCACATACTGCACAGTGGTACAGATGCCACAGCACACACAGCTGGCCATGTATATGTCACTGTGAGCATCCCATGCCACAGGTGCAGCATCTGTGGAGCACACAACAGCAAAACAGTACTGTCCCCTGTCAGTAATCACCTGCAAGCTGGGCCTTCCACAGTGTACAGTGCAGTGGTAATCACTGCTCTACATACCATAGGCATTGCTGTGTCCCTCACACTACTGGCCCCCTTGCTACTGTAGTGTCTGCTATGCACTGTAGCATGGTCTACAGTGTGACAGTTGCATGCAGCACCACCACCACCTGTGCCTATGCTGTGTTGCCCCCTGGGGCACACAATGCTATGCTGTACTGCATACATGTAGCCTGCAGCAACCATCGTGCACTGTCAGACTGACCTACAGATGGAGCTGCGGCCAGACCTGGCGGGCCCCTGTACTTCTAGACTGTCCTACAGGTGGAGCTGTGGGACCCTGCAGTAACTCTGCGCAAACTGCATGCAAATCAGAGAATAATGAGATGGTAATCTGGCTGTTTGCCCAGAGACTACCTAAGTAGGCTCATTTGCATGCCACTTTTGAACATGGCAAATCTTAGTGCCGGGAAAACATGCTTGCACCGGGCAAACAGCTTAGCTCTGCGCTAATGCCACACTATCGTGTTAGCGTGGCACTAACAGTTCGGGGAATATTATACAGTTTTGATCACTGTTCTTTCACATCTGCTGCTGCCTGCAGCTGTACTGGGTCCATGCATTTGCTGGCACACACATTGGCCACATAGTTCATCTCTACCTGCCCTCACGTCACTGTGCACTGTGTTGTTGTTGTGGTTTTCACTTCCTGGTTGCTATATTCAGTGTTTTCTTATTCCAGGGCTACATTTGCCCTGCACTCCCAGTCCAGTTTGCATGGCCTCATTCCCATGCTATATTCGGAAGCTGTTTGCCCTGAGCTACGCCTTTTGAATATATCTTGCTTTGTGCTCTGAGCTAAGTTTGCCCGCTGGGCAGTGTTAACTTAGCCCAGGGGCAAAGTTTTGAATATCTGGCCCTGTGTCTCCACACCCCTTCTGTGAGTCATCTAGCTGCTCCTTTTAGAATATAAAATTACAAACATGATTTCCTACCAGGAGATATTTTATGTGAACATCAGCAAAAACCCATTTCCCAAATTATGAGTCTTTGATCAACCAGTTCCTTTGCGGTTTACAACCCTGTAGTCCATCACCCAGGTGTGAGATAGCCAACAGGAATCAGATAAATTACGTCCTTTCCTGATGTAATAAAATTCGTATCTAAGTTCTAACTTCAAAAGCAGCAGCAGGTGATGAGGACCATAAATTGTCTCTCTAGAAGGATGTTCCAATTAACTGTTTCCTTCTGGTCTGTTTAATTACATCCTGGTTTTCAGCAGCTGACACCTTGTAATTTAAATAGCCAAATCTCACAGACTGATATGTCATACACTGACCATTTATTTATAATATCAATATCATACAATAATCATAACCAGCTGGCCAAGCTTCACAATCCTCCCCACCTAGACTGAATTTAGGGGCTCTATCCCCTGCATGGGATGAGCTCCCTAAGTCAGTTCACTCCTCATACAGACGTGACAAGTCATCTACGTTCAGATTGGTTGCTCCAGTACTATGTAAGATCGTCATGTCATAACCCTGCAAGGCAAGACTCCATCTTAATAGTCTACCATTAGTTTTTCCCATTTGTGTCAGCCAAACCAGGGGGTTGTGGTCAGTTTGTACCTCAAAATGCTGCCTGTATAAGTATGCCTCTAACTTCTTTAGGGCCCACACTATGGCAAGACACTCTTTTTCCACAGTAGAGTATGCCTGCTCCCTGGAAAGTAACTTTTTACCCAGGTACACTACGGGGTGATCTTTCCCTTGGTTGGATATCTGACTCAGTACTGCCCCAATACCCACATCTGAGGCGTCAGTCTGGATTATAAAGGGTCTGCTATAGTCAGGACTTGTCAACACAGGAGCACTGCACAGTGCCTCCTTCAGTCTGGTAAAGGCTTTTTCACAGGCTGGTTCCCAGGTAATTTTCTTAGGCATCTTTTTCTTTACCAGGTCCGATAGGGGAATGGCCAGGGCACTGTAACTGGGTACAAATTTCCTATAGTACTCTGCTGTCCCTAGAAAACTCCTGACCTGCTTCTGCATTTCTGGTCTGGGCCATGTCTTGATCACCTCTATTTTTACTTGGTTGAGACGGAGGTGTCCCCAGCCTATGACATGCCCAGAGTGTATCACTTCAGCCATGGCTACCTGGCACTTCTCAGCTTTGACAGTGAGCCCGGCCCTCTATATCCTGCCCAGCACTTCCCTAAGGTGGGACAGGTGTTCCTCCCAGCTGGCACTAAAGATGGCAATGTCATCCAGGTATGCCACGGCGTACACCTCAGCACCATTTAACACCTGGTTCACCAACCTTTGGAAAGAGGCTGGGGGGTTTTTCATTCCGAAAGGCATTACTTTAAATTCAAATAAGCCTGTTGGAGTCATGAAGGCTGACCTCTCCCTAGCTCTGTCAGTTAACTCTACCTGCCAGTACCCCTTTGCCAGGTCAACAGTCGTAAGGTAGGTCGCCCCTCCCAACTTGTCCAGGAGTTCATCCATCTGGGGCATCAGGTAGGCATCTGACTTCATGACTGCATTCAGTCCATGATAGTCCACACAGAAATGAGTGGAGCTATCTGGCTTAGGCACAAGGACTATGGGTGAGGCCCAAGTGCTGTGGGATCTCTGGATTACCCTTAAATACAGCATTTCCTCCACCTCCCTCCTAATGTCCTTTTGGACAGCCTCTGACACCTGATATACTGTCTGCCATATGGGTGTCTGTGTCCCTGTCTCTACATCGTGCGTCGCTAAGGGAGTTAGTCCAGGCTTGGCGCTAAACAGTGGGGCAAAGTCTGCTAAAACCTCCCTTACTTCCTGGATCTTGTCCGGGGCCAGCTGGGGTGACAATTTAACTGCCTCCACAGAGGACTCCCACTTGCTTTCTTCCAGCAAGTCCAAAAGGGGGTCTCCTTCATCTATCCCCTCCCCAGGACTACACACTGCAAACACCATGTCAGCCCTATTAGCATATGGCTTCATCATGTTGGCATGGTACATTCTTTCTGTATGTCTTCTGTCAGGTAATTCTATGATATAGTTCACGTCATTTACCTTTCTGACTACTTTGTATGGTCCTGCCCACTCAGCCTGCAGCTTGTCTTTCCGGACTGGGATAAGGACCATGACTTTCTGACCCACCATGTACAAGCGAGCTCTGGCTCTGTGATCGTACCACACTTTTTGTTTCTGTTGGGCAGCTGCCAGGTTGTTCTGGGCTGTCTCCATAAGCTCCTTCAGCCTTTCCCTAAACCTAAGGACGTAATCCACTATGGGAGTTCCCTGGGTGGTATGCTTGCCTTCCCAGTCCTCCTGGATCAAGTCTAGGGGCCCACGTGCTCGGCGTCCATATAAGAGCTCGAAAGGGGAAAACCCTGTTAACTCTTGGGGTACCTTCCTGTATGCAAACAACAGGTGAGGAAAGATATTTCTCTCAGTCCCTCTCATGCTGTTCAGCAAACGCTTGGAGCATTGACTTCAGGGTACCGTTAAATCTTTCCACAAGCCCACTGGCTTGCGGGTTATAAGGTGTCACGTGCCTCTGCACCATCCCACACTGCTCCCACAAACATTTCATCGGGCCCAACATGAAGGAACCCCCCTCGATCGGTAATAACCTCCTGTGGAAACCCAACATGGGAGAAAATCCCAAGAAAGGCATCTGCCACTTTGTCTGTCCTCAGTGAGGATAGAGTGGCATAATCCACCACAGTTAGGATGAACCTCTTTCCAGACAAGCTGGGGGTATTTAAAGGCCCCACAATATCCATTCCCACCCTCTGGAATGGCTCCTCCATTATGGGCAATGGAATTAGGGCGGATTGGGTTTTCTTACCTGCCTTTCCTATTTCTTGGCACCGGTGACAAGTCCTGCAATACTCCTTCACCTGCAGGGCGAAGTTGGGCCAATAGAAATTCTGGGCCAACCGCTGTGTAGTGTGCATGATTCCCAGATGACCAGACAAGGGAATATCGTGTGCAATCTTAAGCAACTGCTCACGATATCCCTGGGGAATGACAAGCTGCCTGCCTATCACCCCTGCCTCTGTCTTAGCATCCTGAGTATACATCAGTCCATTTTCCCAATAAACTTTATGTTTTCCGTCACCTCCCTGTGCTCTGTCAGAGTCTGCCCAAGCCCTCAGCTTCTCTAGACTAGGGTCACTTTTCTGAGCAGCTGCAAACTCCTTACACATTCCCAAGGCATGGGACAGATCTCCTTCAGTCTCTAAACTAGGGTCCCTAGTTCTAGCATCAGGGCACTCTGGATCACTGTCATCCCTAACCCTCTGACAGTGGGTCACCCCTCCTTCTTCAGAGTAACCTTCCACAGCTGTTTGGCTAACTGCTACTGGGGAAATTTCTACACCCTTTTCATTAGTCTCCATATCAGGAGACACAGGCTAGGGAACCAGCCTCCCAGTGGTATCCATAGTGGCTTCTATGGGGTCCAGAGAACTACAGTTTCCCCTTCCTGCTTGGCCATGGGTAACTGCACACACCATCCCCTGCTTGAGATTGTTGCCAAGGATGATGTCAACCTCTAAAGTTTTTGTTACAGCCACCTGTTGCACCCCCTGTTTCACCCAGTCTAGGAGAACACTAGTGAGTGGTAATGTTTTCTCCTCCCCAGTGAAGCCTTGTACAGTTACAAATTTATTAGGTATTAGCTGATCAGGCTCTACCAGATCCCCTTTTACCAATGTCAGGGATGCCCCTGTGTCTCTTAACCCTTGTGTCTGTACACCATTCACAGTGACTGGGTGCATGTATTCCCTCATGTTCACAGGCATGCTTCCAGGGACACACAAACAACCCACTTCTTTCCTAGCCCCATTTTGCGTATTGCTCATCCTTTTGGGACACTGTCTGGCAATATGCCCAGTTTCTTTGCAAACCCAACATTCATTTCTTTTCTCAGAAAAATATTTTCTTTGAAACCTGTGGCTAACTGGTTTTGGTGGTGGCAGGGAGGGTTTTAGCTGCCCTGAAGGTATGCTTTTCCCTTTCTGTGCTGCCATGCCTGCCCCATTCGCTCTCAGAACAGGTCTGCTCTTGGCATAGCGGTCTGAGAGATCAGCAGCCTCTTGCACTCTTTTGGGATCTCGGTCCTCCAGCCAGGTTTTCAGCTCTGCTGGGCATGTCTGAAGAAACTGTTCTAACAATATAGCATTTTCAATTTTATCTACAGAGTTTGCTTTGATTCGTGCCCATCAATGTTTTAAACACTGACGTTGTTTCATGGCTAGCTCCTCGTAGCTCACGTAAGGGCTTTTCTTGAGCTTACGGAATTTAGCTCTGTATGCTACTGTAGTTAAATCAAACTTTTTTAAAAGTGCAGCTTTAAGTTTGCTGTAATCATTACTGTCCTCATTGTCCATTTGACCCAATGCATCCCGAGCTTTCCTGGTAAGTAGCAGGGATAGCTGGAAGCTCCAGGGCCCTCTAGGAATCTTTGCCTGAATACAAACTTTTTCAAAGGAATTTAAAAAGTCATCCATATCCTCTGTCTCTTTAAATTCAGCTATCAATTTGGAATTTAATTTGTAACCCAGTCCTGTAGTTCCAGTTAAACCCAAGCCACTTACCTGCTCTGGTGCTGGTGGTTGGAGTCGTAGCTTCTCCAGTTCATGTTGCCTCTGGCGCTCACTGTCTTCATGGTCAGCCTCTTGCTGTTCACACTCTGCTTCTCACCATTCTCGCTCCACGTTTTGCTGAAGTTGTTGCTCTTCTCTCTGGAACTTCAGCTCCATTCGGTGCAACTCAATTTGCAGCCTGGTTGCTTCTGGCTCCAGAATGCTGGTGACCTTCCCCTGCTGCTGTGGCCCTTCACTTGCACTGGCCCTGCTGTCCTCCTCACCAGATCTGGACACTGTACTGGCCGCTGGCCCCTCCATGCCCCAGGTTTGGTCCTTTACAGTCATGGACTCTGACTTGACACTCTGGGCATCAGCGGCCATCAGAGCATCCACGAGATTCTGCTTGGTGGCTCTCCCCTCGTGCAGGACTCCTATCTCCTTGCACAACTACTTCAGGTAGTCTGCAGTGTGCTCACTGTAGTTGGAAGCCATCTTCTTCCCTAACTACAGCCACTCTAACTTGCATTTTGAAAAAGAAATAAAACAGGTAGGAACTTTGACTGTAAGCAAAATGATATTGTTCTGTTTTCTCTTTTAAAAACAAATCACTGCCTTATTTTGCAAGTGAGCTGTACAGTATTAGGCTGACACACTGAACAGTTAAAGCTTCTGTTACCAAATTTATCACACTGCTGCCAACCAAATCTGTCACAAACGCACTCCGCAGGTCAGGTCCTCTGCTCCCACAATGCCAACCTCCGAGTGCAATATTGTGAACAGGTAACAGACAGGGTAACTCTCAGGTCTGTTTTTGGGTCTGAATCACCTTTAGTCTCAAGTTCTGGGGGATTCAAACTGTGAACCTTATGCTAGCATACTCAAATGTACAGGCTCAGATAATATTCTCTTTGGGGGATGCAATATTTCTTTCACCTAAGGGCACCTAACCAGGTATCCAAAATGAACCCTTAAAACTCTACAGGAGACCTTAGGTATATTCTTACCTTTTACAAAGCTTAGTAACACCATCAAGCTGTTGAACAGTTGTCAGACTTAACTACCTATACATCACATGCAAAAAGAACTGACAGACACCCAAGCAGCCTTCCAAAGAAAAGGTTCTTTACTAAAAGATAATAAAAATATGAAAAAAAATGTAAACACAGAACAATATATCAAAGAGCTCACAATCACATAAAAGAAAAAAAGGAAAACTACAGAACAAAACTCCTACCGCAATACATGTAGACCCTTTCTATCTAATGTATTACCTCTGTAAGTACCTTTAAATTAGAGATCTTTGTTTCTTAAGAACCCAAAAAGATATGTCTAACATTTCAGACACAAGTATCAGTTTAAACTCTGTGTCTCCACACCCCTTCTGTGAGACATCTAGCTCCTCCTTTTAGAATATAAAATTACAAACTTGATTTCCTACCAGGAGGTATTTTAAATAACGTGGACATCAGCAAAAACCAATTTCCTAAATTATGAGTCCTTGATCAACCAGTTTCTTTGAGGTTTACAACCCTGCAGTCCGTCACCCAGGTGTGAGATAGCCAACAGGAACCAGCTAAATGACGTCCTTTCCTGATGTAATAAAATTCATATCTAAGTTCTAACTTCAAAAGCAGCTGCAGATGATGAGGGCCATAAACTGTCTCTCTAGAAGGATGTTCCAATTAACTGTTTCCTTCTGGTCTGTTTAATTACATCCTGGTTTTCAGCTGCTGACACCTTGTAATTTAAAGGGCCAAATCTCACAGATTGATGTTTCATACACTGACCATTTATTTATAATACCAATATCATACAATAATCATAACCAACTGGCCAAACATCACAATGCACACCTATTATTTGTTCAAGCTAAGTTTGTTTGATCAGCCATTTGGCCATTAAATGAAACACAACACACACACACATATATATATATATATATATATATATATATATATATATATATAATTTTCTAATATTTTGTTGGCAGCCTTTGCAAACTGTGTGAGAGCTTTCGGCACCATGCATTTCTGCTTAAAGTTGAACCAGCATAATATTCTGTGGTGTTTTGCATATGCAGCCCATGATGTTTTGCATTGTGGGGTCATGTGTGACTTTGTATTTCTTTGAAACTTGGCTTCCCAGCCAAATGCCCTTTGGGGTAACCATTGCCTCAGTGCTTGCGCACAGAGGTTCTTTGTCTTTTAAATATTTTTTTTTTGTTTTAATTGGGTTCACCACAACATAGCCCAGAGAGACTATCTTAGGTTAACTGGTTCATCCAAGTGGGGAATCAGACAAATAAAACATACTGATGAGTTCTGGAAGGATAAATATGTAATCCATGAGTCTTTGCATTGTGGGGTCATGTGTTACTTCATAGTTCTTTGAAACTTGGCTTCCCAGCCAAATGCCCTTTGGGGTAACCATTGCCTTAGTACTTGTGCACAGAGGTTCTTTGTCTTTCTCATATATATATATATATATATATATATACATACACATGGGGAGAAAATACAAAAAAAATATAATGTTCTGATTATATAAAACACATCACATGACCATGCATATACTAGAGTGCAATCCTACACCTGTACTTTTACCCACCTCCAAAACAATTTTGCCATTTTATAAGATAGATAACCCACTCTATGGTGTGTGGTGGTGCTCTGATGTACGCACGCCGTGGGTGGTTGACGCACTCAGCCTGCAGCCTTGTGCGTTACAATGCACACCAAGGCATGCGTATATCAGAGCATGACTGCACACTTCAGAGTGGGTTATCTATTACTTATATATATTGGATGGGTAGGTGGTTATAATGAGAATTTTACGTACACCTGAGGTGTGGGATGCCACGTAAACCCCGAGAGCGCACATATATAGTACAAAAATCATACTAATACATCACAAATCCCTACTTTCATTAATAATACCAAGGACAAAGAAAGGGAAAAAAAACACATGCACATCAGAAAGACGTCAGGTAACTGGAATTATATAGATGGATGTTAGGTAGGTCATATCAGCTGATGCATATAATACATGAAACCCCAACCTGGGTTTGGGCCTGGTTACCTACACTCCCCAGCTGGGGTAATCTCTGCACTGAAAAGGACACAGATATGTAGAAAAATATTAATTCACTCAACGTCCATCTATTACAAGTATAATTCTTTAAGGAAGTTAATAAAATTTTTATGTATTCCAGTATCATGAGACATGAGTAATAGTTCAATAGCACATCAGTTTTACAATACATATTCTGTAGTTGTGGTCCAAGCCACTTGACTCCAATGTTCTGATAAAGAGTACATAATAAGATTATGTGTTTCAAGTTATCCTGCTCAAAATAATTACATTTGCAAACTGGTGACTGAAAATTATCAAATTTTTTTTGGTGGCCAAAAAAGCTATTACATAGCTACGGAGGCAACAGCAGCCACCTACAGTGAATGCTTGTGTAACCCCCCTGCAAATGGGGGTTCCCAAAAGACTTCCAGGAGCTTGCTTGAATGCTCCAAGCCTGAATGGTGTTTGGCATTTAAGCCATTTATCAGTGAGTGTTTTTAGAGCCTCTGGTACTGTCTCTTTAAGAGCTGTCTGCTTGCAGACATAATTAGTTTGTATGGGGGGACTGTGTGCTTCTCTGAGTACCACTCGAGCTGCTGCCAATTCACTTAATTTTGCAGTCACTAGGGTGCAAAGGGAACCTATCTGAAGATGTAACTGTTTACCAGAAATTATTTAGAGTAATAATGAAATTACAGTTTGTCTAACCTGCTTTCTTTGCAGTCAGAACTGTGTCTGCTAGTTCCCCATTCTAGTTTTGAACTGCTGAACTGGACCAATCAGTGTGGGGTAAGCTAGCTCTAAAATGGTGCCTTGGACGAATCAGAACTTGGACTCATAATCTGAGCCAGCCACAAGAGGATTGTATGGGCAGTGACTCTGGGAGATGTAGTTTAGACTTCAGTGCCTTTTGGACCAACAGCAGCAGTCTATTGTGGTGACAGCCAATCCAGTCAAGAACTGGGAGGAACTCAAAGGAAGTGCCGGTTTTTGTCGGTTGGAGTTCAGTTGAGCTTTGGCAGTGAAGAAGGAAGGAGCCCTGTGCTTTTCAGTGTGCAGTTTTAGTCAAAAACGTGTATGGAGCCCAGAGTTCCGGTCTGCAGCTTGTGTAACAGCTTTTAGGACTGAATCCGTCCTGTGAAAAGAATCAAAGGATCTCTGAAGAGTAGAAACCAGGCTCACCCTGTAGAAGACTGGAAGAATTGCTGAAAATTGCACTCGGTCTGTCAGGAACTGAATCTGCTGTGTGTTCTCGGGTATTGTGCAGTAATTGCGTGATCGGGATACAGATGCAGCCTGCCTGGTATAGTACTTTCTTTTATATGGATGTGTGAAGAGGTTTGTGTACCTCAAGTGAGCCCTGCTGACATTGAAGGACCCTATCTTATTTGGAGGTCGTGAGTACTAATTCAGGGTTGCTCCTGTTGATTGCCACATTAAATCCAAATGGAATTACTGTACTGCTGACTGTTTAATTCTCCTTTTCTCTGTGTGAAAGGGCCCTACCAGCTACACACGGTTTGGACTAGCCACTGGGGCTTGGGTACCCAGGGACAGTAACTGATAGGGATAGGCCTGTGCACAGAGCCATAGAGTAGATTATTAGAGTGATAAGCTAATTAACCTGATTTCCCGGCCCTGTTATATCCCCTAAATAAATCAGAGCTGCTTGTTTCAGCAAAGTTATACTGCCTGAGGTATTTGTCTATGTTAAAGTACTGTACTGTGATTGTTGCACTGTATCTCATTTCACAGGAGGTCCCAGTGCGGAACCAGACCTGGGGTAAGTGTGTATACTGTGAAGGTAATTCTGATATATTGTGCATGGGCCACTAGTGGGAAGAAAGGGGTTGCAGTGTCCCAGAGGGCTGTGACCAAGTTAGTTTAACTATTGCAAACCCTGACCTCTGGGTGGAGGCACCCGCCATTGGATCCAGGCCCCTCAACCTGTTAGTGGCAAATCAGGCAGGGGTAGTAGCCCCTGGGATAGCGCCATCTAGGGTTACATCTTGGAGGCTCACGCTGGGATTGTGTGTCCTCTAGTGGCCATATTCTACGAACCACTGTTAAGAAAAAAATGGGTACCCCGACAGAAGTGGCTGTGCACCGGCTGGTGGAGTGGTGTACTGGGGAGGAGATCGACCCCCAAAATGCTATGCTTATCCTGGACATCCCCCTGGGTATCAATACGGACACTGTGCAGGGGAGTACTTTCCAAGGTGGAAGGTTTACAAAACCCTGTGGTGGTGGGTCGGCATGCTAATCTGCTCACCCACACTTTCCTGGCCCTAGTAGAGTTTAAGGATCCCATAGATAGCTCCAAAGTGCCACAGACCATTACCCCAGAGGAGCCCTCACTGCTTGGAGAGTGATAACTAAGGACAGTAAAGACCGGGGGAATCAGCCCCCACCACTATCTGAAACTTTTGAGGAGAAATTTGCTGAATGGTTGCTGGGAGAGGGGAAAACTGTGGAGGACTTGAAGAAACTATTCTTGCCACCTGGGGGTGTTCCTCCCCCAACACCCTCTCCTGCTCCAGTGCCCGTAATGGTGGCTGAACCAATGCAGACTCCTATTTCTGCACCTGCCATTAGTCAAGACTCTTACCGAAGGTTGAGGATCTTCTCTGGCACCCTCCCCACCCCCCAAGGGGAGGATGACTGGGAGACCTGGATAGACTATGTTGCCCCCCAAGTGCTAGAATGGCAATGCTCGGAAGGTGAAAAGCGAAAGAGGGTTGGTGAGAGCCTCCGAGGTCCTGCCCTGGCTACCATCCGTGCTAAACGGGCCAGTAACCCTGAAGCGACTGCACAGGCCTATCTTGAGGCCTTGGAGAATGTGTATGGGAGCCCAGATTCTGATGAGGACCTATGGTGGAGAGTAAGAGATGCACAACAGTACCAAGGGAGTTGTTGTCTGTGTATGTATCTCGGCTGGAAAAATTGTTGCAAGAATGCCTCAGAAAAGGTAGTTTGCCAGCGATTGAACTGGACCGAACCAGGCTGGACAGGATCCTTAAGTCTGCCCCTTCTCAGAACTGCTGTTGCTTCAGTTACACCTGGCAGATCGACTGGAATCCCACCTCCTATGATGAGTTAATGAGAGAAATTCGAGGAGTTGAGAAAGACGACCTCGGGAGGGACCTGCACCAATAGCTGCGGCTCGACCCGAGTGACTGAGGGTGACCCATCAAGTGAAGTTCAGGGGCAGAGGTTGGCAGTCAATGAGTGCTCTGACAAGGAAAAGATATGTCACAATGGGGCTAACTGTTGAGAGAGATCCGGAATTCAAAACAGTCCCTTTATGAAGGCCACGCCCAAGTCGGGCCCTGACCTATATCCGACTGCATCTGCTATGGGGTGGGGTACCCACCCATGTATCTCCTGCTGATAACAGCTCCGAACTCGATTCCTTGACCATGGAAGTGGAAACTGACGAGATGTCTCCAAATGCTTATCACGCCGCAGACAGAGATGGCACCAAGGTTTCCAGTTAGTAATACCCCGCCCTGGCTCCCAGTGTGGCGCCTCGGCCAGCTCAAACTCAGAAAGTATGTTTTGCTATAATTGTGGGAAAGATGGGCACATGAAAGGGGATGCCAGTCCCAAAAGACACTGACAAAGTTGCATATAGGCTACAAGGAGAGCTTGGAGAAGAAATCAGTGGTTAAGAGGTGCAGACATGATCCCAGTGAGGGCACCAAAAATGCTAATTCACGTCCTTTGTGGCAAGGTCAGTTGCCCAGGCCCCACTACCGCCTCTCCAGACTGGTCCAGAATAGTGGGTCCCTCCATGGAGACCACTGTAAAGGTGAACGGAGTGTCTACAAGAGCTATATTAGACAGTGGCTCCAAGTGACAATTATGTTCAAGATTGGTATCAGAAGCATTTGTCAGACGTACCTTACAACCATTAGAAGGACTGCATGTATGGGGTTAAGTGAGAAGGCCTACCCCTATTCCGGTATATCCGATTTGGCTGTCTTTCCCCACCTCCGTGGCTGGAGTGGCCGAACAAGTAGAGACCCTAGCCTTAGTGTGTCCCCCACTGGACTGTATGATGGTGTCCCTTTGTTGATTGGAACAAATGCTCATATGTTCGGAAGGCTGGCACAGTTGTGTTATGAAAACAGGGGTCAAAGACTAGTAGAGCTTTAAGAGTTCGGCTTTAATTAAGAAGGCCTATGAGGCACAGAGAGATGCTGAAAAAACAGAACCAGAGGAACCGGTCGGAATTGTATGGAAGAAGGATCCTGAGTCTCTGATCCTGGCGCCAAATGCCCAGTGTACCTTACAGGAGAGGTCCAGATCAGAAAGGATGTTAAGAATAAAATATTAATGTTGGATGCACCAGGCGATGGAAAATTGCCAGAGGACTGCTGGTCAAGCCTAGTATTTTGCCCGCTAGAGCCCATGCTTATGCCAGAAGGGTAATGGTCCAAGTTCATAATGTGTCTGAAAGAGACATTCGAGTAAACAGAGGTTGCATCCTGGCTAATGTGCATTGTGCAGACACTGCAGTGCTACCAGCAGCAAGAGTTCAAGGAAGAATGACAGAGTAACGCCTGACTTGTTTGATTTGACGACTCCCGCTGCCAGCTGAATGGAAAGTGAAGATCAGTGAGAAGCTTGCCCAGAGAGACCAGGTGTTTTCTTTAAAGGAATGGGATGTAGGATGCGTGCAAGGAGCTGAGCACAATATCCGCTGCATGAGGAAGACCATTTCTGAGAGGTCTCGGACGCCTGGCACCTGCTGACATAGATGATGTGAGACGGCATCTGCAAGAGATGTTAGCTGCTGGTGTAATACAAGAATCCAGAAGCCCTTATGCTTCCCCCATTGTGGTAGTGAGGAAAAGAATGGAACAGTAAGGATGTGTGGATTATCGCACTTAAACCGGCGGACTATCCTGATCAGTACACAATGCCCGCATTCAGGATGCTTTGGACTGCCTAAGCGGGAGCAAGTGGTTCTCTGTGCTGGATCTCCGAGGGTACTATCAGATCCCATGGCCCCAGAGGACCGTGAAAAGACAGCCTTTATCTGTCACTTGGCTTCTATGAATTCATGAGGATGCCTCAAGGGATTTCAGGTGCCCAGCCACTTTTCAACGATTGATGGAGCGTGCAGTGGGGGACATGAACTTACTAGGTGCCTGGTATACCTAGATGATGTTATTGTGTTTGGCAGCTCACTGGAGGAACATGAGAGCAGATTATTTAAGGTATTGGACCGACTGGAGGACTTTGGCCTTAAACTGTCCATTGATAAGTCAATTTTTCAAACATCAGTAAAGTATGTGGGACACATAGTATCCACCGAGGAATAGAGACCGACCCAAGTAAAGTTGAGGCCTTGACCACCTGGCCACAGCCCAAAAATCTAAAAAGAACTGCAAAGATTCCTGGGATTCTGTGGTTATTATCGTGCGCTTTATCAAGGACTATTCAAGAGTGATCCGCCTTTACTTAACCTTACTCAAGGGTATCCCCAACCCACAAAAATACCAAAAGTCAGCTCCCTCAAGACTGAAAGAGTGTATTTTCATCCGAGTGAAGTATTTGGGTCCGCTGGACTCTGATTGAGACTGCTTTTCATGAGATCATATATCAACTTACCCATGCTCCAGTGCTGGCTATGCCGATCCAAGAAAACCTACGTCCTGCACACTGATGCTAGCTTGCAAGGGTTGGGGGCTGTGTTGTACCAAGAGCACGAGAATGGCCTGAGACCAGTGGCCTTTGCCAGTAGAAGCCTGACCCCATCCGAAAAGAACTATCCTGTACATAAGTTAGAGTTCCTAGCTTTGAAGTGGGCTATTGTTGACCAATTCCATGAGTACTTGTATGGGGCTAAAATACTAGTAAAACTGACAATAATCCTTTGACCTATGTGCAGACCTCAGCTAAGTTGGATGCCACTGGCCATAGGTGGCTTTCTGCATTATCTACATATGACTATACTCTCGAATACCGAGCAGGTCTGAACCACATAGATGCTGATGCTCTCTCCGGAGGCCTGTTCCCAGAATGATTGGGTCCGATTGCAGAACCTGACATTGGGCACTCTGCGGAAGTTTGACAGGGAGGAACAAATGTCCACGGACGCAGTGGACTGCATGGTGGATTGCTTGGGAGCCTCTGAGAATTGCATACCTGCTGCTTATTGCCACTTTTCTGCAATAGACATTGGTGCACTGCCTCAGCTGGACAATGACAGTATTCGCTGGCTCAATCCCACGATCCCATGATCAAAGCAGCTTTAGAAGCCCTCTATGCAGGAAAAGATGTGTCCAAATTACGCCCACTGATTTGAGAACTGCACTGTTATACAAAGAAGGTCCTAAGTTGAAACTGATCAATAAACTGTTATACAGAGAAACAGTAGACAGGGGGACAAGTAGACAAACAACAACTAGTGCTGCCCACTGCCTTCGAGACTCAGTACTGAGGTCCTTGCACAACCACATGGGGCACCTTGGTATAGACAGAACACTTGACTTGGTGAGATCCAGATTCTATTGGCCTAAGATGGGGGCTGATGTGGAGCAACACATTCGAACTTGTAGTCGCTGCTTACAGAGGAAAGCTTTGCCCCAGAGGGCTGCCCCCTTGTTAACATCACCACCAGTGCACCCATGGAGCTGGTCTGTATTGATTTTCTAAGTTTGGAGTCAGATCAAAGAAATATCAGTAATGTGCTGGTGGTCACTGACCATTTCACGAGATATGCCCAAGCTTTCCCACCAAAGACCAGAAAGCATCCACTGTGGCCAAAGTACTTGTAGAAAACTTTTTGTTCACTATGGGGCTCCACAAAGAATCCATTCTGATCAAGGGAGAGACTTTGAGAGTCGTCTGATCAAAGAGATGCTTTCTGTGGGAGTCGAAGTCCAGAACCACTCCTTACCACCCCAGGGGACCCACAGCCTGAGCGTTTCAACGCACTTTGCTAGATATGCTAGGCACCCTGCACCCAAAGGACAAGCCTAGATGGAGCCAACAAATTAGCACCCTGGTACATGCTTATAACTGCAAAAAGTGATGCCACTGGATTCTCCCCTACCGCCTGATGTTTGGAAGAGAAGCTCGACTACCAGTAGATGTGTGTTTTGGGTCTCTCCTGATGGGGTTCAGGCTGACAACTATTTACAGTATGTGCAAAGTTAAGGCCCAGCTAACTCATGCGTACCAACTGGCTCAAACCATGGCTGCCAAAATCTGGCCAACAAAGAAAGGTATGATAAAAGGTGAAAGCACAGGAACTCCGGGAGGGAGATCGGTATTGCTAAGAAATCTGGGATTGCATGGCAAGCACAAGATTGCTGACAGATGGCACCATCTCCTCACATTGTAGTGGGCAAACTAGATGATCTGCCAGTGTACAAAGTAAGGCCTGAGAATAATTCAAAAGATGTAAAAACAATGCATAGAAATCATTTATGCCCATTGGACAAATCTTAATTGAGTCTGAGCCCTAGAAGATGCCCCTCTGGACCAGTGACTAGAGCTGCTGCTAAGAAAAGATCAAGAAAGTCTGCACCTACAGAAGCAAAGTTAAAGTGTTCCCTCCACAAGTCCCAGTTGAGCATGACTGTCAGTCCATATCGGAAGAAAGTGAGTGACTTTGAATACTATCCTTCTTACAACTGAGTCAATTGTTTGGGGCAATCCCTAGTCAATACTGGAGACAAAGCTGGGCCTTCTGGACTGTTTAACCCCCCAGCTTCATCCCTGGAGCCAATGCTCCCAGAAAGTGAAGTGCAAAGCATCAGATCAGATGAAATGGAATCATTGTGCATGGTTGAACTGTTTGAGCTTTCAGGGAGAAAATGATAGATTGGGGCAGACTGGTGATACACGAACAAGAAGAGTATTTTGAGTGCCCTGACAGTCCACTGCCAGTGTCAAAGCTCTCATGCGAGCCAAATGTTGTGGACTCAGAAACTGTAACTCCTGGAGCTGAAAGTGCCCCAAGTTCTAGCCTCTCTACCCCATGGAGACTCCTGACAAGTGTGGACAATGCTGAAAATGAGGCTCAGAGTGCAGAGACTGTAACAGTTCCCCTAGAAAGACTGGTCGAGCTGTAAAGCCTGTGGTGCACCTCAGTTATGATTCCCTTTGGGAGGCCTGTGGATTTGCCTCTCAATGTTGTCCATAAAGGAGTGTATGTGTCCCTGAGCTCACTGCCCAAACTGAGCATCAGTGCTAACTCCAAGTTACTTGTGTTGCCCTCTAAGTATGGTGCCCTTGCCCCATCCAGCCCCAAGGTAACTGATAGGGAAGGGCCCCCTCTCTTCAGGTTTCATGTACAAGAGGTAATAACTTGAGTTATGGTACAATGTGTATGTAATACTGTGTAAAGAGTGACGTACTGCAATGTTTCAGAAATGTGTTCTTGGTAAAATGATATATTGACTGATGATTACATGTGCGAGCCTAATGCAAATGTATATGGTTGCAGTTGAAACTTATGGTACTTGTTGACGCGGACGCTGCTTTCCCAGGCCAGGAAGGGTGTAACCTCTGCAAATGGGGGTTCCCAAAAGACTTCAGGAGCTTGCTTGAATGCTCCAAGCCTGAATGGTGTTTGGCATTTAAGCCATTTATCAGTGAGTGTTTTAGAGCCTCTGGTACTGTCTCTTAAGAGCTGTCTGCTTGCAGACATAATTAGTTTGTATGGGGGACTGTGCTTCTCTGAGTACCACTCGAGCTGCTGCCAATTCACTTAATTTTTGCAGTCACTAGAGTGCAAAGGGAACCTATCTGAAAGATGTAACTGTTTACCAGAAATTATTTAGAGTAATAATGAAATTACAGTTTGTCTAACCTGCTTTCTTTGCAGTCAGAACTGTGTCTGCTAGTTCCCCATTCTAGTTTTGAACTGCTGAACTGGACCAATCAGTGTGGGGTAAGCTAGCTCTAAAATGGTGCCTTGGACGAATCAGAACTTGGACTCATAATCTGAGCCAGCCACAAGAGGATTGTATGGGCAGTGACTCTGGGAGATGTAGTTTAGACTTCAGTGCCTTTTTGGACCAACAGCAGCAGTCTATTGTGAGTGACAGCCAATCCAGTCAAGAACTGGGAGGAACTCAAAGGAAGTGCCCGTTTTTGTCGGTTGGAGTTCAGTTGAGCTTTGGCAGTGAAGAAGGAAGGAGCCCTGTGCTTTTTCAGTGTGCAGTTTTAGTCAAAAAACGTGTGTAAGGCCCAGAGTTCCGTCTGCAGCTTGTGTAACAGCTTGTTAGGACTGAATCCGTCCTGTGAAAAGAATCAAAGGACTCTGAAGAGTAGAAACCAGGCTCACCCTGTAGAAGACTGGAAGAATTGCTGAAAATTGCACTCGGTCTGTCAGGAACTGAATCTGCTGTGTGTTCTCCGGGTATTGTGCAGTAATGCGATCGGGATACAGATGCAGCCTGCCTGGTATAGTACTTTCTTTTATATGGATGTGTGAAGAGGTTTGTGTACCTCAAGTGAGCCCTGCTGACATTGAAGGACCCTATCTTATTTGGAGGTCGTGAGTACTAATTCAGGGTTGCTCCCTGTTGAATTGCCACATTAAATCCAAATGGAATTACTGTACTGCTGACTGTTTAATTCTCCTTTTCTCTGTGTGAAAGGGCCCTACCAGCTGCCACGGTTTGGACTAGCCACTAGGGCTTGGGTACGCAGGGACAGTAACTGATAGGGATAGGCCTGTGCACAGAGCCATAGGTAGATTATTAGAGTGATAAGCTAATTAACCTGATTTCCCCCTGTCCTTGTTATATCCCCCTAAATAAATCAGAGCTGCTTGTTTCAGCAAAGTTATACTGCCTGAGGTATTTGTCTATGTTAAAGTACTGTACTGTGATTGTTGCACTGTATCTCATTTCACAGGAGGTCCCAGTGCGGAACCAGACCTGGGGGTAAGTGTATACTGTGAAGGTAATTCTGATATATTGTGTGGGCCACTAGTGGGAAGAAAGGGGGGTTGCAGTGTCCCAGAGGGCTGTGACCAAGTTAGTTTAACTATTGCAAACCCTGACCTCTGGGTGGAGGCACCCGCCATTGGATCCAGGCCCCTCAACCTGTTAGTGGCAAATCAGGCAGGGGTAGTAGCCCCTGGGATAGCGCCATCTAGGGGTTACACTTGGTGCCAAGATTCTTAGTGAAATTTACTCAGTAGAATGAATGATGGCATCATTGTGAATTCGACTGCCCCAATTTGAGACCAAATGGCACTGTTGGGCATTCTATATGATGTCAGCGGATAACTCATTTATCCCATGATACCAGTCAGTAGATCCCGAGGGGTTCCAAAGAATCCTCATAACTAAATATGCATAATGCCCTTATATATTATAACTATAATGGTAATACCTCTACTTTTGTCAAAACTGGGTTTGCAATATGCTGCTGCTATTGTAACAGGAGTACTAACTGTTTATTTCAATTCTTGCACTTTATCCTTAGGCTGTTAGTACTGCTTAAGATATGCCTTCGAATACCTGAAGCACTTTGCACTGGTTGTTGTGTATTACATTGACTCAATTAAAAAAAAAAAAAAAAAAAAAATTACCATATTTTTGTCTATAAAATAACATATTATGGTACATATTCAAAGCATTCGCTGGTATAACTATTTGCCAGTACTGCCGCGGTCCTTAGCTGCAATATTCAAAACAGCACATAGCACCAGCGCAATGTGATAGCGCTGGCACAAGAAAATAATGCATGCAGGGAACCAAGGGAGGGGTGGGGCCATGATTACCAGGGCACTGGGATATTGAAAAGAATAGCGCGGCGCTACAGCCCTTAGCCCGACCTGTAGTGCTGTACAAAATACCGCCGCCAAAAAGCATGCGGTAATCCAGTGCAAACAATGTCAAGAGCCCCCCCAAGTGCCCCTCCCCATCGCCATTAAGTAAAGTAGCATATGAGCATCCCTGGTGGTGCCCTGCACGGTATCAGCCCCGATCTCTATAAACAAATGTGTATCCCCATTGCTCCCCTGCACAGCTCCAGCCTGATCTCAGTAAATAACATCATTAGACTCCCCGTTATTCCCTTGCACAGCTCCAGCACTGATCCCCTATGCAATCCACGTCCCGAATACCTGGTGGTCTAGTGGCCTCCCACCCAGAAGTGCCCTACCACCCTGCTCCTGCCCCCTTCCCGTAGGTACTGCACAGCTTGTTATCCAGAGAGAGAGAGTGAGTGAGAGAGAGAGACAGACAGACAAAGTGACTGAGCTTCAGCAGATCTAAATCCAAAGTGCTGCAGTGTCCCCTCTCTCTCTCTCTCTCTCTGTCTCCCTGTAATCTTCAATTCCCCCTGCTGTGCCAGCCAGTGTACCCCCTTTGCTTCAGCCGCCCCCCACAGCACAGTGGGAGCAGCTGACCACCGCAGCCTGAGCTAAAAGTGCCCAGTCCCCCTTGCAGCAGTCACTGGGAGCAGAGATGCAAGCATCACAGTCTCACAAGGAAAGGCACTGGTACCCCCTCCCGACAGATGGAGTGAACATCTGGAATGGCTGTCATAACTTGTCTCTGTGGTTAAGAGAGTGCCGTTGTGCCTGTTCCATAACTTACCAGCACAATCCTGCACTGCTGTGTCTGTATTTCTTGGCAGCTCCCACCCCAACCCCCAAACCAGTGACTGTATGAACACGGTCACCCGAGAAAGAGATGGAGAGACCGACTGGGCAAGCTGTTCCACCATGCGGCAAAAGTGAAAAGGAAAGTGGCTGTTGCTATGTCCCGTCCCATGCCATTCCATATCTTCCTGAACCGTATCCAAGGGACAGAGAAACGTGCAATGGGCTGCAACAATCGCTCCTGTGTAGACTAGTCAATTCATTGATCGGGCAACAGCACAGCTAACTATTATCATCACACTCCCATTTCCCCTCTCTGCTGCACACAGACTTTCTACTGTGCACTCCTGTAGTTCGGGCTGCATGAGTGAGACACTTCAGTGAGAGACAAAGAGAGCGTGAGGTGCCCCAGGACAAAACTGGATCTGTTGTGTGTGGCCTGTCCTCTCCCTCTGTGTCTCTATTGTGCCACTACTTTGGGAAGCATTCCGTGAGAGATGATTCCCCCCCGCACACCCCCCTAGTTCTTGCTCCTGGTCCCGGTCCTCCATGCAGTGAGACCGTGAGCTGTCAAACACATCCAGTGCACTGGGTGTTGTCTGTCTGTGTCTCCGCTCCTGGCATCAGTAGCAGCCAGCCAAGACACTGGAACACTGAATCCCTCCACTGTCGGTGACAGGACCAAGAGGCAGTGCTAGATGACAGAGTGACAGCAAAGATATGTGGTCCAAGGACCATTGTTTCTTTTTTTGGGGGGGGGGTGCACAATTGCAACAGTGTCTGTGTGCTAGTGTTCTGACAGAGAACATGTCATTGAGAGAGAGAGAGAGAGAGAGAGAGAGAGAGAGAGAGAGAGGGACAGTGCTTAACTGAAACATACAACACTGTGTGTCTGTCTCTCTGAGGAGGTGACACTGGTGACATTGGGATCTGTCAGCCAATCAGTGCTGTTGTATAGTACCAAGGAGGGAGAGCAAGACACACAGGGCTGGGTGCCAAAGGGGAAAGGTTGTTGCATGTCTGTGTGGTGGTGGTGATGGTGGTGGGGGCCAGGCAGCAGGGAGATACAGTTGTCTGAGCTTGTAAATCTCTGTCCCCCTCAGTTTGTGACCTTGTACATGTGAGAGAGGTGCAGCATGGTCCAATACAGTTGGGGCACAGTTGCTCACTGTCTCTGTATGTGTGTGCGTGGGGGTATCTTTCTGCACGTAGCGGGACATGTAGCAGTGAATGTACTGCACAACAGATGTCACAGATTCTATCAGTAGTGTATCTGTGACAGTTCTATGTTCATTACAGCAATGCAGGCTGCAGTACTTGTTGGGGATAATTTCACTTGGTGACAGGATACAGTACCTTTTTCGCTGTGTAAACTGTAAACTGACATGTTTACTGAAATGTTTTGTTTAAACATGACCTATGTTATAAGTGCATTGAAGTACTCCAGGGTGTTCTGATAATGTGCCTCATAACGCCCCTGAGGTGTGCATTAATCCACATTATCAGCACACCCTGTCATGCGTTAATGCTTACATTTACTGAGATCGGGCTGGAGCTGTGCAGGGGAGCAGCGGGGATATTTACAAATATTTTTATTGCAGTCGGGGCTGATACTGTGCAGGTGACCACCAGGGATGATAACATATTTCCTAATGGAGCTCTGTGGGGGCAGGCCACTGGACCACCAGGGAAACTGCATATATATAGATATGGATATGTATTTATGTACTCATATGTGTGTGTATATATATATATATATATATATATCTCAATACGTATGTAGGATTGGGGTTGGGGGCACTGGCCCACCCTATAGACACCCATGCACACCAGCAGTAGTGCATGCATGCTGTATTAGGTTGCTTATGCTGTCATGACCTCTACATGTTGCACCCACATATCTTCCAGAGACCATCCATGAACCCACACTAGAGCATCCAAGGAGGGGACAACAGTTATTCACTCCCATCAGGCTCTGCTTCTGTTTGTTCCCCTGGCCTGGGGCTCATGCTGCCCCTGGATCTTCCAGGCTTTCCTCTCCTCAGCAGGGTACATTGAGCCATACATCTTGACTGTCGCTGATTATGCAGGTCATCCCTCATTGCACCCCTCACAACTGCTCTGTCCCTTAATTGTCCCTTGGGTGCACAGTACTGTTCGCATAGAGACTGTGCTGTTCACTCAAACTGTCATGCATACCTGTACAATATTCTGTGACTCTGACACACACACAGGCCCTTTCTACAGGTACACATAATGCTTGCCATTGTGTTCTGATCCTGTATCCCCATGTTTGCAGATGTCTCCCTCAGTATGGGGATCAGTGTCCCTCAATCTGAGCATCTGTGCCCCTCATATCGGTGATGATGGGTTATGTGGTATGCGCTGCGTAAGCCTGCCGACAACCACTGTCTGCAGCTACCACACTGTTGCTCAGGTCTGGCATACAGGTGAAGCTGTTTGCTCACCCTGGCCTGTGGCTTCTGACCTGTAGTTCTAGTCTGACCTAAAGGAGGAGCTGTGTGCACCTCCCAGCCTGTGGCTCCTGACCTGTAGTTCAGTCTGACCTACAGGTGGAGCTGTATGCACCATGAAATGGCACCGGGCAAACTACGTGGTAATATATGCAAAGCAGGCCATAATGAGATGCAAATATGACTGTTTACCCACGGATTACCTAAGTAGGCTCATTTGCATAGGAACTTTGAATATAGCAAACTTTTGCACCGGGCTAATGTGTTAGCACTGTGCAATTGTGTTAGCCTCGGGAAAAGCTATCAAAGGCATTGTAGAGTTCTATAGCGTGTGGCCTGCAGTGTTGTAGGTAGGGAAATGGGCAGACTAGATGGGCCTAGCGGTCCTTATCTGCCGTCAAAGTCTATGTTTCTATGTTTCTATGTTTGCAGTTGTTGTGAAACATGTCATTGCTGTCATATACACTGTCCACCAACTTCAACTCTGCCCTACTCCACCTCTGTGTCCATTGAGCTGCTATTGCTCTTTCACTTTCCTGTTGTTACATTCAGAGCTATCTTATTTCCTGGGCTGTTTTAGCATTGCACTACCATCCGTTTGCACTGTTTCCTTTGCATGCTATTTTCAGAAAGTGTAGCACTGGGGCTATTTCTTTTAATTTAGCTTGCTAATGGTTCACAGCTATTTTAGCACGCTGGGCACAGCTAATTTAGCCTCAGGGCTAAGTTTTGAATATCTAGCCCTACTGCTATAAATCTCCATTCTAAGTCATGCACAGACTGCTCTATCTTTGCGGTCAGATATTTAACTTAGATATCCCTCCTGTGGGTAAGTTCCTTTTATTTTTTGAATTAAATTGCATGCCTTGTCAGCTATTAGCACACTTAGGGTTAAATATTCAAAACTTTGCCCCGGGGTTAAATTAGCCTGGACCTTATAGCCCACTATATTCAAAAGGAATGGCCCTGGTGCTAAACCTGCTGAATATAGCATGCTAAGGAAGGAAGGCAAACTGGGCTGGGAGTGCAGTGCAAAAACAGCCCAGGAATAAGACAGCTCTGACTATAGCAACCAGGAAGTGCAAACCACAACAGCATCCCAGTTCACAGCGATGTGAAGGAAGGCAGAGGTGAACTATGTGGCCAATGTGTGTGCTAGCAAAGCAGTGAAGTCAGTAAAGCTGCAGTGCATGTGAAATTACACTGTGCAAAAATATACACAATGGGCAGGATTCACAAAAGGGATGCGCTAGTGCATCCCCGGAATGCGCCTGAGGGTGATTCAGGCAGGGCGACCATGCGCTGGCGCAACTCTGATGTGCTGGCACAACCCCGATGTGCTGCAAACCACCTGTAATGATATAGGCACATCCGGAGGCGAGGGAGTGTGTGCCCATGAATACTGGGCGCAGCCCCATTCACAGTCCAATTCTGTGCTGCAACTCCGGGGCAAGTACCGGGTTGCGCCACAGAAAGATAAGTCCAAAAAAAAGTGGTGTACATTATGGGCCACCTACAGGCTGGCCGCCACACTGCGGGCAGCAGCACAGGCGCCTGACCACCCTGGCAGCCCGGTGAGCCCCCACCAAGCCCCATGCCCCCGTACACTGCTACCCCTGGCAGCGTTACTGGACATGTCCCCTCCCAATCCCTGTACAGAGCCGCTCCACGGCGGCAGTAGTGTGATGACCCCGGTCCCGTAAAAAGCCGCTCACGGCAGCGGTAGGAGGATTGAACCCCAAGCGCCCGTCACGATGCCTCTCGTGGCGGGGGCTAGACTGCAGGATACACCCCCCGAGCCCCAAGCACCGGTACAGCAGTCACCGCGGCAGGCGTCTGCGGACAGTCCCCATGTACACCAACCCACCCCACCCCCACCCCACACCCCAGCAGGGACCCACTGCGGCGGGCAGCTCAGCCCACCCGCATGCCACCACGGCCGCCCACCGACAGCTGTCTGCAAATGACAGCTATAGCACAGACTGCAGTGCTTCAGGCTGTCGATGCTGTCAGTAGCAGACTGCTCAGTCGTGGCGGCGTGGTGGTGTATCTTGGGTGGGTTGTGTCGCCGACAGCGGGTCCTTGCTGGGGAGAGGTGGGTTGGGTGTACATGGGGGCTGTCTGCATGTCTGCTGTGGGTGGCGACTGTGCGGGTGCTTGGGGCTGGGAGGTGTAGCCTGCAGTCAAGCGCCGCCGTGAGTGACATCGTATGGGTGCTTGGGGGGCATCTGAAACTCTACTGCGCTGTGAGCTGCTTTATGCGGGGACTGGGGGTCATCACCACTACTACTGCCGCCATGAGCGGCTCTGTATTGGGGTTTGGGGGTTGTCACCACTACTACTGCCGCGGGGAGCGGCTATGTATGGGGATTGGGGGGGTGTACGGTGCTGCTACTGCCGCCATGTGCAGCGCTCTACAAGGGCTTGTGGCAGAGGGATCCGGTACATACAACGCCACCTGAAGCCGCATGGCTTGGGCTGGGGTCGGGCGGTGGTTGCGCTGGGGGCATTCTGCTGGGGATTCCCAGCTGGCGATATGCAGATGGGGTCATAATGACATGCAAATTGCCCCATTGCACCATGCATATCTAATGGACTAATTTGCATGCCCCTGGCTATGAATAGCGTTTTTGAGCGCAGGGCATCCTGAGATGCCCTGCCCTGATGGACTCACTGCCTGTCATGGGGGATGCTCCGGAGCAGCCTGGGATGCTCCTGGGCATCCTGGCCTGGGTGCACCGGTGCTATTCACATAGGGGGTGCACTGGGGGCATCTCCCAGTGCCTCCTCTGTGAATAGCCCATTTTGCACCCAGTGCATCTCCCCTGCACTGGGGCAGCCAAGTTGCACTGGGCGCATCTCCTTTGTGAATCCTGCCCAATATTTCCAAAGTGCATCTGTGGCACAAACACGTTTGCACAGGTTTAGTGCGAAGCTAAACCATTTGCCTGGGACAAAACTGTGCTGTATTCAAAGTGATGTGCAAATGAACCAACTTAGGTAGTCTGTGGGCAAACATCCAGATTAGCATCTCATATGACCTGATTTGCATGCAGTTTGCCCAGACCTAGTGCAGGGTCCCAAAGCTCCACCTGTAGGTCAGTCGGGAAGTACAGGGCTGTCTGGGTCTTCCCACAACTCCACCTGTAGGCCAGTCTGGAAGAACAGGAACTGGCTGGGTCTGCCCACAACCCCACCTGTAGGTCAGTCTGGGAGTGCATGGTGGTACCTGTAGGCTACACTTGTACACTACAGCATAGAATATTGTGCCCCAGGGGACTACACAGCACAGGCACAGGTGATGGTGCTGTATGCAAGTGTCAAACTGTAGTACATGCTACAGTGCACAGCAGACACTACAGTAGCATGGGGGTTAGTAGTGTGAGGGACACAGTAATGCCTATGGTGTGCAGGGCAGTGATGATCACTGCACTGTTCACAGTGACAGGCCCAACTTGCAGGTGTTACTGACAGTGGACATTGCTGTTATGTTGTTGTGCGACCCACAGACGTAGCACCACTGGCATCTAATGCTCTCAGTGACATATACACGGATGGCTGTGTGTGCTGTGGTGTCTGTACAGATGTGCGGTATGTGGCTGGGGGTAGCATATACCATCAGACAGGCACACTGGTGTTGGGGTATTCCCAGCACTAGTCCATGTGCACTGCATGGCTTGTCCCAGCCTTGTGACTGCACCCAGTCTGTGGTGCAGCCTGGCCACTTGTACACCCTCCCCTCAACACCCTCCATGCCCACAGTGCTCCATGTGTGTGTCCTGGCATCTGTTGGTGTCCACAGAAGGGTGGTCTGCAGGTGTGTACTGTATGGCTGCAATGCCATAGTGTCCACTGGGAGCCGGGTCACCACTTACTGCCTGGCATGGCTGGGACTGGTAGCAGATGATGGCATCACAGAATGCCTACAGTGAGCAGCATGTTTCCTCTATGTCTGGCTTATTTCTATGTGCATACTTACTGGTTAGGGTCGCACAAAGCCAAGCAAATGACTCGCAAAACCACAAAGTCATGCAAAGCTGGTTTACCCAGAATTGACTATCTTTTCCTGGGCGGTAATTTGCAGCGCGCAAAGTGTTGCGCTAAGTCTCAGTAAAACTTTACGCGCGCCGCTATTCTCCGAATATAGCATTACGCCTGTATTTATGTGCACGTCCTCTCAGTTTGCCCCTTGTATACATTATAATTTTGCCTGGCAGTAATGCAGTTTGTGCGTGCTGTTTGACCTTTTGAATATAGCGGACCCGCACTAACCCGGCGCAAACGGTTTGCGCCCAGCACAAAGCTTTCAATATCTGGCCCCTAGTTTTTAGAATCTTTCAAACCAAAAAATAGTTTTGATAAATTCTTTTAGCTCAGTCATGGGAGAGACTCAATATTTAATATCATTTTAAATTTTTTTAAGCACTAACTTTGTTTTTATTATTCTTTTTCCTTTTAAAGACATAGGGGGGCAGATATTCAAAGCTTTGCGCTGTCCGCAAACAGTTTGTGTGGGTTTAGCGCAGGATTAGCACGGGACTGCCATATTCAAAAGGCCACATAGTGCGGGCAAAGTGCATTAGCGCCGAGCAAACCATAATTATATGCAAGGGGCAAAGTGAACATGAATACAGGCGCTATGAGATATTCAGCGACTAGCGATGCGCTAAGGTGTTTAGCATGACATAGCGCGACCCTTAAGCGCGGAACAAATGCCGCCCAGGAAAAGCTGGTCTTAACCCTGGGCAAACAGCTTTGCATGTCATTGGTGCATAGTGCGGTGTTTCATGGGATTAGCACGCTCATGCCACTCCCAATATAAGAGCATGACATTAGAAAATGCCTGACATGGAGGACACATGCTGCTCACTGCTGGCAACCACCATGATGCCAACAGCTGCCACCAGTCCCAAGCCACACAGACAGTAAGGGGGGATCCGACCCACAGAGGACAACTAGGTAGTGTGGCCATACAGCACACACCTGCAGACCATACATCTGTGGTGACCAACAGATGCAAGCACACACATGCAGCACTGTGGGCATGGTGACCAGTGAGAGAAGGGTGTACGGGTGGCCAGACCTCACCACAACCCAGGTGTGGCCACATGGCTGGGACACATCATGCAGTGCACATGGGCCAGTAGTGGGAATATCCCACCACCTGAGTGCCTGTTGGAGCATATATGCCCCCCCCAGCCACATACCGCACAACTGTACAGAAGCCACAGCACACATAGCCGGCCATGCAAATGTCACTGTGAGCATCCCATGCCACAGGTGCAGCATCTGCGGAGCACACAACGGCGAAACAGTACTGTCCACCTTCAGTAATCACCTGCTTGCTGGGCCTGTCACACTGTACAGTGCAGTGGTCATCACTGCCCTACATACCATAGGCATTGCTGTGTCCCTCACACTGCCAGCCCCCTTGCTACTGTAGCATCTGCTGTGCACTGTAGCATGGGCTACAGTGTGACGGTTGCATACAGCACCACCACCACCTGTGCCTATGCTGTGTTCTTCCCTGGGGCACACAATGCTATGCTGCACTGCATACTTGTAGCCTGCAGCAACCATCATGCACTGTCAGACTGACCTACAGGTGGAGCTGCTGCCAAACCTGGCCAGCCCCCTGTACTTCCAGACTGACCTACAGGTGGAGCTGTGGGGTCCTGCAGTAACACTGGTCAAACTGCATGTACATCAGGGAATGATGAGATGCTAATCTGGATGTTTTCCCAGAGACTACCTAAGTAGGCTCATTTGCATGTCACTTTTGAATATGGCAAAGTTTAGCACTGGGCAAATGGCTTAGCTCCGCGCCAAGCCTGCGCAAACGTGTTAGCACGGCACTAACGGTTCGGGGAATATGACACAGTTTTGCACACTGTACTTACACATGTGCTGTTGCTTGCAGCTGTACTGGCTCCACGCAATTTGCTGGCACACACATTGACCACATAGTTCATCTCTACCTGCCCTCACGTCGCTGTGCACTGTGTTGATGTTGTGGTTTGCACTTCCTGATTGCTATATTCAGTGCTGTTTTATTCCAGGGCTACATTTGCCCTGCACTCCCAGCCCAGTTTGCACAGCCTCATTCCCATGCTATATTCAGAAGCTGTTTGCCCTGGGCTATTCCTTTTGAATATAGCTTGGTTTTTGTTCCTGGCTAAGTTAGCCCCGGGGCAATGTTTTGAATATCTGAGCCCTGGTCTTTAAGAGTTCATCTATTCCTTCTGCTTTCTCCCAACCTGCAATAATAGTGCACTGCTTGTTACCTCACAGTTACTCCCATGGCAACATATTGTGATGTCACAACAGAGGACTATGACTTGAAGTAGGGAGTAAGCTATAGAGGCAGATGAACTCACAATGAACTCTAAGGAATAAAGATCATATATTCATACACATTTCCTTGGTAATAAATAATGAAGAGGAGAAATATATAAATGGAATGCAACTAGAAATGTACCTAATTATTATGTTTTTTAAAGTTTTCTTTGAGGCGTCAGTAGCTCTTTAATTCAATCCAGTAGAGGGAAAGCTCGTCTTGGTGCAGTTTTACTCCTCTCTGACTCCTTATATTATTTGTTACCTCGAGCAGTGGTCTTAGAAAGACTTAAAATCTTCTTATTTAAGAAAACTGAACTAGCCCTTTTTATGTTGCTTGCATGCATGTGCAAGAAACATAGTGCCATCATCGGAGATTTCGGAGGTGTGTCACCTCCTCCTCCAATTCAGTCAGTGTGCTGGCAGGCACGGCCCCTGTAAGCCAATGCATTCTGGAGCTGTCTATGACACGCTCCAAAATGCAGTGGCATACCGTTGAAAGGGGGAGCTATGCTTCAGTGAGCACCGATAAGATATCGGCTGCTCCGCGCAGCTCCCCTCCTGAACACTGCGCGGGCGCCGCACCCCGCTGCCCGCTTGCGCACTGTATAGCCGCGGGGTGCCCAATCCCCGTCAGCTGGTTGCACCCCAGTAGTAAGTGCCACGCTGGAGCCCACCCAGCGTGGCAAGCGATCACTGGCGACAGGGTGCCCAATCCCCGTCGGCTGGCGCCCCGTCCTTGTGCCACGCTGGAGCCCACCCAGCGCGGGCAACAAATGCTACGGCTCACGGGGTGCCCAACTCGCCGGCTGAACGCCTCCACGTTCCTGTGCCACGCTGGGAGCCCACCCCAGCGTGGCAAACGTCACGTAGTCAATTTTTTAAATACCTGTAAAACAAAAAGCGGTCCCCTGGCGTCTCCCAACCCCTCCCACAACCCCACACCACCTGCGCACTCAGCCTCCCACACCCCACCTCCCCTCACCCCATACTTGCCCTGGACTCCGGGCGATGATCTTGGTGGACCGGGAACATGTCTGCACTCTTCAAAGCTGACCGCGAACTGAGGAAATGCCGGTAAGCTGTATAATGGGCTAGATAGGGGTTTCAACTTTGTTGCATATCTCAGGCATTTTGGAATTTTTGCAAATTTTGAACATGGGGTTTTGGGACCCCTTCTCATAGATGATGTCACTGTCATGGCGTTATTCTGGCCGAAGGGTGATTTCATGATCACTGTGCAGTCACTGCGCAAAATTACCGCCGGGCCTGAATAATGCCATGACAGTGATATCATTCATGAAGGGTCCCAAAAACCATGTTGAAAATTTGGTGCCAAAATTCCAAAAAATGACTGTTTTACGAGCATGCGTTGTGCAGTTCCTACGAAGGCTCGTAAGTTCGCGAAATTTCAATATTTTCACTCCAGATTTTCAAGACTGCCATTTTACCACACCTTCTTATGAGCAGTACAGCTGTCATTTTTCACATCTCACCCAAAATGTGTTTCCACCCATGTAGCGCAGAATGGCGCAGTCGGTGTGCGAAATCAAAGTACGGGACAAATTAAGAAAATCACAGTGACACTGTTCATGAGCAGAGGTCTTAAAATGGCTATGTTGAAAATTTGGTAAAAAAATTTCCTTCAGATGTTCTGCAATATTACTAATGAAGACATTGAACAGAACTGGCCCCAGGACCGATCCCTGCAGCACCCCACTGGTCGCCCCCTCTCCCTAGACTGCATACCATTTACCACGACTCTCTGCCTCCTGTCTGTTAGCCAGTTTCTAACCCAGTTTACCACCCTTTCCCCCATGTCCAGCCTACCCAGCTAGTTTATCAGCCTCCTATATGGGATGGTGTCAAAGGCTTTGCTGAAATCAAGGTAGCGTTGTCCACTGCTCCACCTGATTCACTTCCTTTGTCACCCAGTCAAATAAATCAACCAGATTTATCTGACATGATGTCCCACTGTGAATCCATGTTGTCTATGGTCCTGGGTTCCGATGGCATCTAGATGCCCCACTATCCTTTCTTTAAGCAATGTCTCCATGATCTTCCCCACTACTGAGGTGAGGCTGAATGGCTATTGTTCCCTGCCTCCTCCTGCTGCTGGACTTGTGTAGAGGACCACATGTGCCCTCCTCCAATTCACTCATGTTGAATGACTCAGTGAACATGGCTGCCAGAGGTACTGCTATCTCCTTCGCAGTTCTGTTAATATCCTTGAGCGTATGCCATCTGGTTCCATCGCTTTGTCTACCTTCAATTTAGTGAGCTCCTGCAGGACTCTTTTGCCTTTGAATGGACTATTGTCCACCTCTTCACCCCCTTGGCAACTGCTGTACTGCTGTGGCCCTTGCCCCTCCCATTCTTCTGTGAATACTGAACGGAAAAACACAGTGGATGTCTTGGGAGGAAGGCATGAAACTGTCACTTCCAAATACCTAAACAGCACATACAAGCAAGCAACATTCGGCATTGACAAATGCTTGTTATTGTTGACCCAGTAGTTCCCATCCCTTAGTTTATTTATTTATTTTATTTAGCTTTTGTTGACCGGGTAAGTGCACTAGACAAATCCTGCCTATTTTCAGGCACGACCCAGGGGAGGGGGATACAGATGAATGCCAACTGATCTTGAACCAGATTAAGCTGTTGGTGGTATTTTTTTTTTAGTGAATGAGGGAAATTTGGCCAGGACACCGGGGAAATTCCCCTACTCTTTTCGATAAGTGCCATGGGATCTTTAACATCCACCTGAACTACCACCAATCCAGGCAGATGGGACCTCGGTTTAATGTCTCATCCAAAAGACGGCACCTCAGAAGTGCAGCACCCCTCTCATGCTGCACTACAGTGTCAGTACTGGGATATTAACCCAAGTGCCAGATGTGGGAACTGAACCCACAGCCCTCTGATCTCCCAGCCTCAGAAGCAAGTGTGCTACCTACTGAGCCACTGACACTGCTTAGTGACGCCACAGAAAACAAATTCTGGTCAGATCCACCACGGCTGCATAATGAAGTTAGTGAGATTGTGTTGAATTGTGAAGGATACATGGAGAAACAACACAATGCTTTTTAACGAGTAAGATTTGTTTTATTTTCTATTCTAAGGAAGGCAAACACATTATTAGGAAAAGATATGGAGGTGTCGATTTTAATGGAAGGAATGGTAAGCAATAAAGGTTTTGTGTAACGATCATATACTCACAGCGATAGAAACAGACTGATTCAGAACCCTGGAACCCAACCATCAGAATCAATTAGGAATGCACATTTCATTATTCATATTGAGGCCAATCAAACCAAACATCATGACTCAGTTGGCCTGTACTTGCACGGCATGGCTAACCCTTGTTCTGCAGATGCAGTCCCAGTTCTCTACATTAAGATGCAAAATTTTACCTATGGACTACCGATTGCTACTTTTGTGACTGACATCAGGACTGTGATACTGTCCTCTATGCACAATTAGAACAAAAAAAAATATTTAGGATAAAACATACATTTTTCCCACATAACACATGGGTGCTCCTATTTTACATACCAACACTTATTCTGGTTTCTGTTATACACAGACTTGTACCTAGGAATTACAGAGTTTGGATCAGTCCAATTTCAGATATTAGGCTACTGCTATTTAATATATGACAATGCATATGTCACCTTGGGAATATTTCTATATTATCCTTCTGTTTTGGGGGGGGATTTTGCATAGAACAGTGACACTCATGATATCAATCACACAATTAGTATTCCATACTCATTACACCAAGATGTTCCATCTTACTGTAGAGAGTAGGGACTGCATCTGTGAAGTGGGGGTTGACCATACCTTGCAAAGATACCTCAACTCATCATCATGATGGTTGCCGAGGGACTGGAAGGAAAAGCACGCCTCTTTACAGACACAAAGATCTGCAACAGGGTTGATACACAGGGGAAGGTGGAAAGGATGAGAAGGGACTTGGCAAGGTTGGAGGAATGGTCAGATGTATGGCAGCTTGGATTTCAAAAGGGCAAAGTAATGCGCCTGGGAAACAAAAACCATGGGAAGAGTACACAATGGGGGGGGGGTAGTAACAACAACAAAAATGGAAAGGGACCTGAGGGTAATCATATTAGATGACCTAAAGGTTAGCAAGCAATGCGAGAAGGCAGTAGGGATGGCTAGGGGATACTGGGATGTATAGGGACAGGCATCACCAGCAGAAAACAGGAAGTTGTTATCCCTCTGTACAGATAGTTTGTGAGACCTCATCTGGAGTACTGCATCCAGTTCTGGAGACCCCATCTCCGCAAGGACAAAGACAGGATGGAGACAGTCCAGAGGAGGGCAACTAAAATGGTGCAGGGTCTGCAACAGAAGCCATAAGAGGAGAGACTAAAGGAGCATAATATGTATACCCTTGAGGAAAGGAGGGAGAGAGGAGATATGATTGAAACTTTTAAGTACCTCAAGGGAATCAACAAAGTCCAAGAGGGTGGCATCTTTCAGAAAAAGAGATGTGCAAGAACAAGGGGACACAATCTGAAGACAGAGGAGGATGGCTCAGGGGTAATGTGAGGAAGTATTTTTTCACAGAGAGCATGGTGGATGCATGGAACGGTCTTCTTGAGGAGGTTGTGGGGTCACAAATAGTTGGGGAATTCACAAATGCATGGGACAGACATAAGAAAATTATTGTGGGGGGGGATGGAAGAAATAGGCTGTTGGTTAACTAGGATCTGCAGCTTATCCAGTAGGTAGGGATATGGGCAGACTAGGTGGGCCAAGCAGTCCTTATCTGCGTCAAAGTCTGTTTCTATGATTTTTGTGTTGCATCTTTTTTTTACTATGCTTCATGGAATGTGCATTCCCTATTGATTCAGATGGTGGGGTTCCAGGGTTTCACATCTTTGTGTTTGTCTCATACCACTATATGACTGGTGCGAAAAGAACTTAAAACTATTTTTGAGTTTACTTCCAGTACATTACAAGTTGTTTTACAGGTCCTGTACCAATCTACTATACTTAGTAGACTACATGAATTTTTATTTATTTATTTTTACACTTGTCATTTTTTAATCACAGTTGGAGCACTTAGTAGCTATACACAACAGTAAGACAGGCTCTAGGATTTTTATAAAATACACGGATCATAAAATAACTTGGATCATAAAAAACTAAAAATGGGACTGTCTAGATACTGAACTAAGTCTGAATAATGTGATATCAGCATGACCACAATTAACATTTAAATGAACCAGTACTTTACAAGATACCCTTGTTAAATCTATATTTATAAAAGTAACATTTAATCTGAGAACAACTTGAATGCCTGACAGTCCACATTGAAGAAATTATTTATTTTCCAGGAACTGGGAGGAATCAGTATATATTTTCATTGGTTTTACTGTGTATATGATGTATTTTTTATAAGTCATTACTTGTAAGATATGTGCTTTGCACCCTTGTTTCTATGGTTACAAGCTTCATAAAACTTCACACACAAAAAAGACAAAGAAAACCAAGTTGTGATTAGCACCTCGTTTACAAGAGAGTCTTCGAAAATCAATGAGATCATAATAAAGAAACTGAGAAGTTATAGGTATTGAACCTTGTTATTCAAAGGGCAAAATAATTACAATTAAAAACTGATAAAGGTATAAAGCTGTAAGTAAGAGTGAAACAACCACGCTGGTATGCACACCACATAAAGTAGTTCTTGAAAAGAAACAGATTGAGGACAGCACAATTAACACTGCAAGTCCAGAAGAAATATACATTGTCGCCTCTTGCTGTACTGAAATGCTACAGCTGATGTAAAATACAAAGCAAGGTGGTGGCGAGGTTGGAGGATGGGCGTGAATAACACCATATACCCAGCAGGAGGGACTTTACATCTCTCGGAATTTATTTGTGAAAATAAGTGATCAGGATAGGAATGTAAGCTGAGCCAAGGCTGGTTAAAGAAATAGTTGCTTAACTTGTAGACTTGAAATAATTGCATGTCTTCCTTTCCGTAACATCTTTCCTTGCACAAACAGGTTTGGCTTCGAAGCTAACTTGCTTAACACCAGGGGGAGGAGAGAGTGGCTGGGGCTGCTTGACTCCCCCCCTTCACCAGAACAGATTGAAACTTCACTCTGGGACCTACCTAAGTGCTTTTCCTCGGGGTTGAGGCACCGGCAAGCGCACTGTGAACCGGTGGACCTCCCCCGACGTCCAGGACTCCCCTAGCGGCATTTCCTCACTCCACCAACTAACAGAGGGCTCAGAAGGGACTTTGATTTTCGGCCCTCCTGCCCACCCCATTCCCTCCTCCCATTAAATACACCGTCACCATGCCCAACGCTGGAACTGACCAATACAGGGCTGAGACAGCTCTACCCATGGGAACGCCTTCCATTCCTCTGACTACACGGGTATAAGCTGTTGAACTGAACATACCCAACAGATCACTGCCCACACAAGACTATCTTGTATTCGCTAATTGCTCAATCAATACTCTTGATTACTATACCATCCTACTGAAGTGTTACTACTGAATCTGTACCCCCCAGTGAGTTAATAACCTCTCAGCTAACTTGCATAGCCAGCTTATACTCAATATTCATACCTGTTTAAATGTGCCTTAAGGGGCTTTGAAAGCAATAGTTGAACCTGATATACATACTGCTAATAGACTGTATTACTGACAAGTCTGCTTCCCACTAGACAGCCTCCTATCAGCTGGGAACTCACTTAAATGTGCCTTAAGGGGCTTTAAATGCAATAGTAGAGCCTTATATACATAATGTTATTAGATTGTATAACTGACTAGTCTGCTTCCCACTAGAAAGCCTCCCATCAGCTGGAAAACTCATCCTAGCCTCGGCACCACCTCTCACTAAGTCGTGGACTGACTCTGCCCAGAAACCACTACTATATCAGTGGACAGTTCTGGTATCTAGGTTACCCCAACTTTTGCCTCCTCCCATCCCACCTGCCAGGCAGCATGAGTCCCCCCAAGCCTGGACACCTATCTTAGTGACCCAAACAGAGGGCCCCTCCTGGCCGTCCTGTACATACTATCCCTCCTATGGACTGATATGACCATGTCCATAGGTGAACAGGACCCCAGATGTCACCCTCCCTCTGGACCTCCCCCCACTCACTCCTGGTGCCATCACCCCCCTCAGCAACATAGAAGGACTCCTGACTGCACATGAATTCTGCAGAAGAGGCATCCTATACTCCACACTACTCACCGCCAAGCGGACTATCAGGGCTAAGTCCCTACCCCTTGGAAGGATCCCTACTCTCTGCCTCCTTGCAACCCTCCTGCTCATGGCCGGGGATGTCCAGCCCAATCCTGGACACCCCTCTCACAACCTTCTGGTCTCCTCCCCACTAGACCCCCACTGGGCATCCTTCAAGGGACTACGTATTGCGCATATGAATATGCAGCCTAAGACCAAAGGTTCACGAACTACAATCCTGGCTTGACTGGTACAACCTGGACATCCTGGGGGTTACCAAAACCTGGCTCAAACCTCACATTCTACCACATGAGGTAGCCGCTTCTGGATATATCTCCCATAGAAGGAACAGACAGGGCAAAAGGGGGGGAGGGGTGTTAATCTACATGAAAGACACCCTTAACGCCATACTGATAAACCTGAAACAGGCCACCTGTACAGAAGGTGAATCGATCTTTGTGCACATCACCCTTGGCCCTTGTAAGCACCTTAATATAGGATGCGTATACAACCCCCCAACGAATGCGTGGTCATCCCTTGAAGCGGTCCTAAGGGATATATCTGAGGAGGTATCCACGGAACTACTCATACTGGGGGACTTTAATCTAAATTGGGCCCCCCAAGGCAACCACTCTTTAATAGGACTGGTCCAGGATGCAAACCTAGAACAGGTCATCGCTGGGCCCACCCGAATGAATTATAAGACGGGTAACCATACCACTCTCGACTGGATACTCACGAGTAATCCCTCCCATGTACAGGCAGAAGGCACCCTAGCTGATGCACTGAGCGACCACTCCCCAGTCTTCTCTACTTGGAAAAACATGGCCCCCAGATTCCGCCCGCAAATCCTGGTGGCACAGGATTTCTCTCACCTACTGCCTGAGCACCTGTTAGGATGCCTCAACAGTATAGATTGGAGTCCCATCAAACTACTCCCCACACTGGATGAAGCTGCTGCCTTCTTCCAGGGAGCAATCACCATGGTGGCCGACCGGCTGGCCCCCATGAAGAAATTCCGCACCAAGGGGAGCTGCTACAAGTGGATCAGCCCCAACGTGAAATCACTCTTGAAATACCGGGACTCAGTTTGGAAGAAATACAAGCTGTCCTCACTACCAGCTGACCTTACAATCTATAAGGCGCTCCGAAACAGATGCAAACTGGCCATAAAAGTGGCAAAACGAGAGTATGTCCCTAACCTACAGAAAAAGAACCTAGGTAATCCTAGACTCTTTTGGGCCCACATAAACGGGCTAATAAAGGGGAGCGGAAAGACTGTACATGGCCCCATAGAGGTGAACGGACATCTAACGAGCGATGACATAATCATTGCCATGGCACTCAACCACCAGTTCACTAACCTGGACCAGATCTATGCGCGGGTTTGCCCATCCACCCCCTTGGCCCTTATGACCCCCCCTTATTAGACCGTCCCTCCTTCCACCTTAGGCTAGTTAGACCTAAGGAAGTCCTCCCACTATTAAAAGCCCTCAAAGCAATGGGATCCATGGGACCTGATGGTATACCCCCCCTGAATTCTCAAGGAAGAGGCCTCAGCACTCGCTAGGCCCCTAACCTGGCTCCTCAACCGTTCCATCACCAAAGGGGCCATCCCCGGTAAATGGAAAATGGCTCATGTAGTCCCTGTCCATAAGGGAGGTACGAGGGAATCTCCCAACAACTACAGGCCAATCTCCCTACTCTGTAGCCTTGGTAAGATCCAAGAGAGATTGATATACGGACAACTCTGTGACTACCTAGAGATCCCACCAACTACTAGCCTCCTCCCAGCATGGTTTCAGAACCAATCATGGGACTGACATTGCGCTCATCAAGTTCTCTACAGATGTACTCAGAGAACTGGATAAGGGGTCCCCCAGAGGAGCTGTCTTTATAGACTTATCCAAAGCATTCGACCTCGTCAACCACAACCTGCTGCTCTCCAAATTGAGCCATGTTGGGCTTGACTGCCACTCCCTGTCATGGTTCTCCAGCTACCTCACTGGGAGATCACAGAGGGTAAAATGGAAAGACTCCCTGTCAGAGCCTCTTCCTCTAACAGAGGTGGTGCCCCAAGGGTCTATACTTGGCCCCTTCTCTTCGCTCTTCACCATGACCTCTGTAACCACTGTGGCGGGAGCTCAGTGGTACAGTATGTGGGTGACGCAGTCCTCTACCGGCCCTCCACCAACCTGGGAGAACTCTGTTCTGGGCTCCAAGATGACTTGGAATCCCTAGAGGAATGGCTGGTCACCAATAGAATGGTCATCAATCCGAACAAGACTAAGGCCATGCTGTTCAGCCCCAGAACCCTTAATCGAGACAGAAGCCAACTCCTCCAACTGACGACCACATCAAGCAAGAGGCTCGAGGTGGTCCCTTCTATAAAATACCTCTGCCTCACCTTGGACCAGGGCTTCACCCTCAAGGAGCACGTAGACTAGGTAACCAAAAATATCCACTCCAAACTTGGGACCCTTTACAGGTTGAAAGACCAGCTGATACCAGCGGCCTGGGTCTCCATCGCCACTAGCGTTCTGCTCCCCACCATCACCTACGCGGCCCCTGTTGTCCAGGGAGCAGCTAGACAAGAGCTAAACAAGCTACAGGTTCTCTACCACAAGGTGGCATGCTTAGCCACATTAACAGGCCCAAGGACCCACAATTGTGGCACGCTGTCCCAACTAAACTGGCCCTCCTGGGATGACAGACTCCAGCACCCCTCACTCTGCCTCACCTACAAACTACTCCACTCCTCACCCCCACCCAGCCTCGCTGGGCTCACCTCCATTAAGAGGAACCCTAGGCACCTCCGTACAACTGACAGGACTCTCCTTGCAGTGCCCAGGGTTAGAACTAAGGCGGGTTGGAAGTCGTTCGCCTTTACTGCCCCCACCCTATGGAACTCCCTGCCTCATGGTGTTCAGGAAACCACCTCCCCCTACACCTTCCGCACTAGGCTTAAGACGCACCTGATGACCTCCACTAAGTGCAACCTGTTAAGTTAACGCACTCCCAAGTGTTAGCCCACACTCTGTGGTCCAATTCCTATACCGTTGGTATCTGTTGTATTGCTACCATGTTTACCCTGTTATGTATCTATGTGACACATGTTATGTATCTTGCTGTATACAATCTCTTGTAATAATGTATGTAACTCTCGGGTCGCCCCTGTAAAAGGGACTCTCAGGGCCCAGTGGGCTCACCCAATTATCAAAATTTAATAAATAAATAAATACTCCTGATTTCTGTTTATGACAGGCAGTAAACATTCCTGCATGAAAAGACTTTACCATTGAAGCGCTTATAAAGTGAGAAACTACACAGTGACATAAAAACATCACTTTATAGGAGCTTCGAAGGCAAAGTCTGTTCCAGGAATATTAACTGCCTGTCATGAAAAGAAGTCAGGAGTCAAATCTACAAAAAACAGTTAAGTAACTCACAGTTGCACTAGCAAATATGATTTACACTTTTACAGACATTTATCCAGCAAAAAGACATGCTTCAACTTATTCTAAAAACAGAGAAGCAAAACTCAGTAACCACATAGGCTCAGTACACACTGCATTTCCAACAAGACACTGGCCTGCTGTAGGAGCTATTAGACATCAAACCAAAGGGCATTCTGGGAAGACTACCTGGACAAAATGCAATAAAACAAACCTGAATGGCAGCCCCCAGAGGTCATAAAACACCCAGAGAAAGCAGGGAAAGTTAGAAAAAAATCCTCTCACAGCCTAGGCAGAAACAAAACACTGGGATCACTGTTTTGCAAAATGTATCCCTTACAATTTTTTCTTATTTGCAAGACAGCATATATTTATCCTAATAAATCTGTCCTACTGCCACATTCAAAACACTATCCCCTACCTACTTGCCACATATAAACTGAATTACAACACTACTACACTTATATATATAATACATACTTCTCAAACTTAAAAGAAACCCCTGCATTTTATTAAGGACTAGGATCTTCTGTTCTCCTAGTCCTTAATAAAATGCAGGGGCTCCATAACTCGATCACTGCATAGACTTGTTCTGTTGCTTGTTCCAGGTCCCAAACTAGTGTATCTTGTTCCAACATGATATCCACCTCATGCCCCTCCCACTATATATTGTTAATCCCAAAAGCTGAACTTTATGTTTTTAGTATATAAATGTTTAAGAAAAACCTGTGGCTCTTTCAACTCGAATCAGAACACTGTGTCTATTGTTTTCCTTGGGAGCTGTAGTTCCAGGCAGTCCTTAATTACTCTTTCCTTCTGAGTCCCCAGGTGGCTCTGATAATCATTTCTTCCAAGGGTTTTGAATGCCTTCAAATTGACTTAAAAACCCTTGGAACAAATGATTATCAGAACCACCTAGGACTCAGAAAAAAAAGATGAACTCTAACTCTTAGCTGCTACCAGGTGGAGGCTAGTTGACGGTGCCAAACCACAAGGGAGACCAGGCATTAGGTTGGGTGGGAGGGGCGGGGCCATCACCGTAGCCACAGTGTGCATGCGTGCTTCCATGCGCATGGGACCCCGTTCTGGGTCCCGGGAGAAAACAGAAAATGGGGCACAGAGGCAGGCTAAATGAAGCCCTGAAGTCAACGAGGCAGATTGAGATTCTCTGAGAGAGGACTGCAGCCTGCCTGCCTGGAGCCCCAACGGGAAGAAAAACCTATATAAAAAAAAAACACATACCCTCTCTCTCTCTCCACCACCTAAAGCTGTCAAGGGGCCACCTGCAGGAATAAGGGCCCATCCCACATGATAAACCGTAGCCTCATTTGTTGCTGCTAATGATGTTCCACTGTTAGATGTTTGCAGAGCAGCTACCTGGTCCACCACTCACACTTTTTCATCCAATTATTGTCTGGGTATCCAGAACAGGATGGATACAAGGTTCAGGACCTCTGACCTTCAGAACCTTTTCCCAAAGTGGTTCCTAGAAATGTTTCTCCTAAATACTGCTATGAATCTGCGATTAATGTTATATAACACATCGCATTCCAGTTGTTCCTATAGTTAGAAGAAAAGTTACTCAAGTTCTGTAACTAGGGTTTTTTGTTTTGTTTTTTTAACATATATTTCCCCCCTCCTCTGGTGAGGTCCTCCTTCTGCCCCTGCCAATCCCTATTTCCATTCCCCAAGACCCAACCACTCACATGACCAGGCCTCCAGGCCCACCCACAACACACTGCTGTACTGCCACCCTGACTTTCCTCCCAGGTCTAGGGTCACCTTCTGCCACTGTGGCTTTCTTCCACGCTGTCTATCTGGCCACCCATAGAATGGGTGAAGACCTGGAGGATCCCTGGCTGGTGATTTTGTGGGTCCAGTGATGAACGTGGTGGGCGGCGGGTACAGGGCTACATCTGCCCTCATCCAGTCTGAGATTTTTCCCCGGTTTTTGTCCTGCCCTTCCCCCAGGAGCATGCTGCGTCACTGCATGCCAGCAACCCGACACATCCCATGACCCAACACTGACTCCAGGTTCATTGTTCTGACACTCTCCCCTGCACCATCACCCATGGTCACCCAAGTGACAGTAGAACAGCAGGGCTGTGAATCCCCCCGCCTCCCCCGGAAGAGAGTGCCCTCTGGGATACTCGATCATCCTCCCCACCTGGCAAGCCCTCCAATTGCCCTGGCTCGTTGCTGAACCTGGGTCTTCAACATCGCAAACAGTAGCTCTATCGTTGTGCCAGGGGGCCAACTACTGTGTTTTTTTTCCTAAGGTATGTGAAGTATGGTCACACTAACCCAACCCTACCTCCCCTTCTAGAACAGTGGTCTAAATTTCTTCAGCTTAATTTCTATGAGCTACGATTGATGCTTGAACATTTATTGGAGATTTCACCTAAATACTGGATTTATATGGTTTAAACATATTCTCAGCTGTACAGTTTTCAATTGTTTTCTTCTTTAAATGGTTGATCTTACCATTTTAAAAACATTTTACTTTTTCCTAATTTAGGTGTGCATGCCCCAATAGGCTCTTCAGCTTAAGATCTGCAACTGAGAGGTCTGTGGGCACCTGACCACCAGATGCAGAAAGCAGAGTTTGAATTAATCACAATTCTACCTTTGCAGCAAAACTCTTTCACAGGATGCTACAGTCAGTGTGACAATACATTGCATCCCATAGAAGAAACATAGTTACAAAGGGCAAGTAACTTTTTCATCTAGTACAGTATGGTATAGTATCGATCTGGAATTGCATAGTATCTGGTACTAGCACCTATTTAGTATAGTGTGGCATCTGGAAAAAAGTACTTAACCTATTTGGCATAGTACAGCATCTGGTTGGTACATGTTCCTAACCTATCTGGTACAGTATGACACTGCTGCCAAACTGGATAGTATGGCAAATGGTGCTGGTACCGAACATGTCTGGTATAGTATGGCATCTGGAACCAGTTCCTAACATGTCTGGTACAATACGGCATCTGGTAACAGTACCTATCATATCTGTATAGTACGGCATCTGGTACCAGTACCTAACATGTCTGGTATAGTACGGCATCTGGTACCAGTGCCTAACCTGTTTGCATAGTATGGCATCTGGTACCAGTACCTAACATATCTGGTATAGTACAACATATGGTACCAGTAGAAGAAGAAGAAGAATCAGCATTTATATAGTGCTTTTTCATACACAGTATCCCAAAGCACTTTACAAGCAATGCTAGACTGGTAGTGAAGTGACTGAATGTGTGGTGGCGGCTATATCGCACATCGTCACCCACACACAGCCTGGATAATTGCATGAACCGGGTTATGGGAAAGGGAATGTTGGCCAAGACACTGGGAATGCTCCCTGCTCTTTGCGAAGAGTGCCCTGGGTTCTTTTACTTCCACCTGGACACCCACCAGGACAACACCAGGATGGGCATAAAGGACCTCGGTTTAACGTCTCATCCGAAGGACGGCACACCCCAGCAGTACAGCACCCCCCAATACTGCACTCGGATGCCAGCGATTTTTAGGTGCAAGTCCAATCCCGGTGTGGGACGAGAACCCACAACCTTCTGGTCCAGAGGTGGATGTGCTACCAACTGAGCCACGCTGACACCTAACATGTCTGGTATAGTGCGCCATCTGGTACCAGTATCTAACATATCTGGTATAGTATGGTATCTAGTACCAGTACCTAACATGTCTGGTATACTATGGCATCTGGTAACAGTACCTATCATGTCTGGTATAGTACGGCATATGGTACCAGTACCTAACATATGTCGTATAGCATGGCATCTGGTACCAGTACCTAACATGTCTGGTATAGTGCAGCATCTGGTAACAGTACCTATCATGTCTGATATAGTACGGCATCTGGAACCAGTACCTATCATGTCTGGTATAGTATGGCATCTGGTACCAGTACCTAACATGTCTGGTATAGTATGGCATCTGGTAGCAGTACCTAACATATGTCATATAGCATGGCATCTGGTACCAGTACCTAACATGTCTGGTATAGTGCGGCATCTGGTAACAGTACCTATCATGTCTGGTATAGTATGGCATCTGGTACCAGTACTTAACATGTCTGCTATAGTACGGCATCTGGAACCAGTATCTGACATGTCTGGTATAGTATGGCATCTGGTACCAGTCCCTAATATGCCTGGTATAGTACAGCATCTGGTACCAGTACCTAACATGTCTGGTATAGTACGGCATCTGGTACCAGTACCTAAAGTATCTGGTATACTATGGCATCTGGTACCAGTACCTAACATATTTGGTATAGCATAGCATCTGGTACCAGTACCTAACACATCTGGTATAGTATGGCATCTGGTACCAGTACCTAACATATGTCGTATAGCATGGCATCTGGTACCAGTACCTAACATGTCTGGTATAGTACGGCATCTGGTAACAGTACCTAACATGTCTGGTATAGTATGGCATCTGGTACCAGTACCTAACATGTCTGGTATAGTACGGCATCTGGTACCAGTACCTAACATATCTGGTATAGTATGGCATCTGGTACCAGTACCTATCATGTCTGATATAGTATGGCATCTGGTACCAGTACCTATCATGTCTGGTACAGTACAGCATCTGGTACCAGTACCTAATGTGTCTGGTATAGTACAGCATCTGGTACCAGTACCTAAAGTATCTGGAATAGTACGGCATCTGGTACCAGTACCTAACATGTTTGATATAGTACGACATCTGGTACCAGTACCTACTATATCTGGTATAGCATGGCATCTGGTATCAGTACCTATCATGTCTGGTATAGTACGGCATCTGGTACCAGTACCTAACATATTTGTAAAAGTACATCATCTGGTCCAAGTACCTTTCATGTCTGCTATACTACGGCATCTGGTACAAGTACCTAACATATCTGGTGTAGTACGGCATCTGCTACCAGTGCCTAACATATCTGGTAAAGCATGGCATCTGGTACCAGTACCTAACATGTCTGGTATAGTACGACATCTGGTACCAGTACCTACTATATCTGGTATAGCATGGCATCTGGTATCAGTACCTATCATGTCTGGTATAGTACGCATCTGGTACCAGTACCAACATATTTGTAATAGTACAGCATCTGGTCCAAGTACCTTTCATGTCTGCTATATTCACGCATCTGGTCCCAGTACCTAAAATATCTGGTATAGCATGGCATCTGGTACCAGTACTTAACATGTCTGGTATAGCATAGCATCTGGTACCAGTACCTAACACATCTGGTATAGTATGGCATCTGGTACCAGTACCTAACATGTCTGGTATAGTGCGGCATCTGGTAACAGTACCTATCATGTCTGATATAGTACGGCATCTGGAACCAGTACCTATCCTGTCTGGTATAGTATGGCATCTGGTACCAGTACCTAACATGTCTGCTATAGTATGGCATCTGGTAGCAGTACCCAACATATGTGTCGATAGCATGGCATCTGGTACCAGTACCTCACATGTCTGGTATAGTACGGCATCTGGATACAAGTACCTATCATTCTGGTATAGTATGCATCTGGTACCAGTACCTATCATGTCTGGTATAGTATGGCATCTGGTACCAGTACCTAACATGTCTGGTATAGTGCGGCATCTGGTAACAGTACCTATCATGTCTGATATAGTACAGCATCTGGAACCAGTACCTATCATGTCTGGTATAGTATGGCATCTGGTACCAGTACCTAACATGTCTGGTATAGTATGGCATCTGGTAGCAGTACCTAACATATGTCGTATAGCATGGCATCTGGTACCAGTACCTAACATGTCTGGTATAGTGCGCATCTGGTAACAGTACCTATCATGTCTGGTATAGTATGGCATCTGGTACCAGTACCTAACATGTCTGCTATAGTATGGCATCTGGAACCAGTATCTGACATGTCTGGTATAGTATGGCATCTGGTACCAGTCCCTAATATGTCTGGTATAGTACAGCATCTGGTACCAGTACCCTACATGTCTGGTATAGTATGGCATCTGGTACCAGTACCTAACATGTCTGGTATAGTACGGCATCTGGTACCAGTACCTAACATATCTGGTATAGTATGGCATCTGGTACCAGTACCTAACATATTTGGTATAGCATAGCATCTGGTACCAGTACCTAACACATCTGGTATAGTATGGCATCTGGTAGCAGTACCTAACATATGTCGTATAGCATGGCATCTGGTACCAGTACCTAACATGTCTGGTATAGTATGGCATCTGGTACCAGTACCTAACATGTCTGGTATAGTATGGCATCTGGTACCAGTACCTAACATATCTGGTATAGTACGGCATCTGGTACCAGTACCTATCATGTCTGGTATAGTATGGCATCTGGTAACAGTACCTAACATGTCTGGTATAGTATGGCATCTGGTACCAGTACCTAACATGTCTGGTATAGTATGGCATCTGGTACCAGTACCTAACATATCTGGTATAGTACGGCATCTGGTACCAGTACCTATCATGTCTGGTATAGTATGGCATCTGGTACCAGTACCTATCATGTCTGATATAGTATGGCATCTGGTACCAGTACCTATCATGTCTGGTACAGTACAGCATCTGGTACCAGTACCTAACGTGTCTGGTATAGTACGGCATCTGGTACCAGTACCTAAAGTATCTGGAATAGTACGGCATCTGGTATCAGTACCTAACATGTCTGATATAGTACGACATCTGGTACCAGTACCTACTATATCTGGTATAGCATGGCATCTGGTATCAGTACCTATCATGTCTGGTATAGTCACGGCATCTGGTACCAGTACCTAACATATTTGTAAAAGTACAGCATCTGGTCCAAGTACCTTTCATGTCTGCTATACTACGGCATCTGGTACAAGTACCTCAACATATCTGGTGTAGTATGGCATCTGCTACCAGTGCCTAACATATCTGGTAAAGCATGGCATCTGGTACCAGTACCTAACATGTCTGGTATAGTATCGACATCTGGTACCAGTACCTACTATATCTGGTATAGCATGGCATCTGGTACTAACAAGTCTGGTATAGTATGGCATCTGGTACCAGTACCTAACATATTTGTAATAGTACAGCATCTGGTCCAAGTACCTTCATGTCTGCTATACCACGCATCTGGTCCAGTACCTAAAATATCTGGCACAGCATGGCATCTGGTACCAGTACTTAACATATCTGGTATAGTATGACATCTGGTACCAGTACCTAACATTTTTGGTATAGTATGGCATCTGGTACCAGTACCTAACATGTCTGGTATAGTATGGCATCTGGTACCAGTACCTAACATATCTTCTATACTATGGCATCTGTTACCAGTACCTAACACTTCTGGTATATCATGGCATCTGGTACCAGTACTTAACATATCTGGTATAGTATGACATCTGGTACCAGTACCTAACATTTTTGGTATAGTATGGCATCTGGAACCAGTACCTAACATATCTGGTATAATATGGCATCTGGTACCAGTACCTAACATATCTGGTGTAGCATGGCATCTGGCACCAGTACCTAACATGTCTGGTATAGTATGGCATCTGGTACCAGTACCTACCATATCTGGTATAGCATGGCATCTGGATGCCAGTACCTAACATGTCTGGTATAGTATGGCATCTGGTACCAGTACTCAACATGTCTGGTATAGTACGGCATCTGGTACCAGTACCTAACATGTCTGGTATAGCATGGCATCTGGTACCAGTACTCTAACATGTCTGGTATAGCATGGCATCTGGTACCAGTACCTAATATGTCTGGTATAGCATGGCATCTTGGTACCAGTATCTAACATGTCTGGTATAGCATGGCATCTGGTACCGGTACCTAATATGTCTAGCATAGCATGGCATCTGGTACCAGTACCTAATATATCTAGTATAGCATGGCATCTGGTGCCAGTACCTAACATGTCTGGTATAGTATGGCATCTGGTACCAGCACCTAACATGTCTGCTATAGTACGGCATCTGGAACCAGTACCTATCATGTCTGGTATAGCATGGCATCTGGTACCAGTACCTAACATGTCTGGTGTAGTATGGCATCTGGTACCAGTACCCTATCATGTCTGGTATAGTATGGCATCTGGTACCAGTACCTAACATGTCTGGTATAGTATGGCATCTGGTACCAGTACCATAACTATCTGGTATAGTATGGCATCTGGTACCAGTACCTAATCATGTCTGGTATAGTACGCATCTGGTACCAGTACCTAACATGTCTGGTATAGTATGGCATCTGGTACCAGTACCTATCATATCTGGTATAGTATGGCATCTGGTACCAGTACCTATCATGTCTGGTATAGTATGGCATCTGGTACCAGTACCTAACATGTCTGGTATAGTATAGCATCTGGTACCAGTACCTAACATATCTGGTATAGTAGCATCTGGTACCAGTACCTAACATGTCGGAATAGATGGCATCTGGTACCAGTACCAACATGTCTGATATAGTACGACATCTGGTACCAGTACCTACTATATCTGGTATAGCATGGCATCTGGTATCAGTACCTATCATGTCTGGTATAGTACGCATCTGGTACCAGTACCCAACATATTTGTAAAAGTACAGCATCTGGTCCAAGTACCTTCATGTCTGCTATACTACGGCATCTGGTACAAGTACCTAACATATCTGGTGTAGTATGACATCTGCTACCAGTGCTAACATATCTGGTAAAGCATGGCATCTGGTACCAGTACCTAACATGTCTGGTATAGTACGACATCTGGTACCAGTACCTACTATATCTGGTATAGCATGGCATCTGGTATCAGTACCTAACATGTCTGGTATAGTACGGCATCTGGTACCAGTACCTAACATATCTGGTATAGTATGGCATCTGGTACCAGTACCTAACATGTCTGGTATAGTATGGCATCTGGTACCAGTACCTAACATATCTGGTATAGTATGGCATCTGGTACCAGTACTTAACATGTCTGGTATTATATAGCATCTGGTACCAGTACTAACACATCTGGTATAGTATGGCATCTGGTACCAGTACCTACCACATGTCTGGTATAGTGGCATTTGGTAACAGTACCTATCATGTCTGATATAGTACGGCATCTGGAACCAGTACCTATCATGTCTGGTATAGTATGGCATCTGGTACCAGTACCTGACATGTCTGCTATAGTATGGCATCTGGTAGCAGTACCTAAAATATGTCGTATAGCATGGCATCTGGTACCAGTACCTAACATGTCTGGTATAGTGCGCATCTGGTAACAGTACCTATCATGTCTGATATAGTACGGCATCTGGAACCAGTACCTATCATGTCTGGTATAGTATGGCATCTGGTACCAGTACCTAACATGTCTGGTATAGTAGGCATCTGGTACCAGTACCTAACATGTCTGGTATAGTATGGCATCTGGTACCAGTACCTAACATGTCTGGTATAGTATGGCATCTGGTACCAGTACCAATATGTCTGGTATAGCATGGCATCTGGTACCAGTATCTAAATATGTCTGGTATAGTATGGCATCTGGTACCAGTACCTAATATGTCTAGTATAGCATGGCATCTGGTACCAGTACCTAATATATCTGGTATAGTATGGCATCTGGTGCCAGTACCCACATGTCTGGTATAGTATGGCATCTGGTACCAGTACCCAACATGTCTGGTATAGTATGGCATCTGGAACCAGTACCTATCATGTCTGGTATAGCATGGCATCTGGTACCAGTACCTAATATGTCTGGTGTAGTACGGCATCTGGTGCCAGTACCTATCATGTCTGGTATAGTATGGCATCTGGTAGCAGTACCTAACATGTCTGGTATAGTATGGCATCTGGTACCAGTACATAACCTATCTGATATAGTATGGCATCTGGTACCAGTACCTATCATGTCTGGTACAGTACAGCATCTGGTACCAGTACCTAATGTGTCTGGTATAGTACGGCATCTGGTACCAGTACCTAAAGTATCTGGTATAGTACGGCATCTGGTACCAGTACCAACATATCTGGTATAGCTATGGCATCTGGTACCAGTACCTAACATACTGGTATAGTGCGGCATCTGGTACCAGTACCTAACATATCTGGTATAGTATGGCATCTGGTACCAGTACCTATCATGTCTCGATATAGTATGGCATCTGGTACCAGTACCCATCATGTCTGGTACAGTACAGCATCTGGTACCAGTACCTAACGGTCTGGTATAGTACGGCATCTGGTACCAGTACCTAAAGTATCTGAATAGTACGGCATCTGGTACCAGTACCTAACATGTCTGATATAGTACGACATCTGGTACCAGTACCTACTATATCTGGTATAGCATGGCATCTGGTATCAGTACCTATCATGTCTGGTATAGTACGGCATCTGGTACCAGTACCCAACATATTTGTAAAAGTACAGCATCTGGTCCAAGTACCTTCATGTCTGCTATACTACGGCATCTGGTACAAGTACCCAACATATCTGGTGTAGTATGACATCTGCTACCAGTGCTAACATATCTGGTAAAGCATGGCATCTGGTACCAGTACCCAACATGTCTGGTATAGTACGACATCTGGTACCAGTACCTACTATATCTGGTATAGCATGGCATCTGGTATCAGTACCTAACATGTCTGGTATAGTACGGCATCTGGTACCAGTACCAACATATTTGTAATAGTACAGCATCTGGTCCAAGTACCTTCATGTCTGCTATACTACGGCATCTGGTCCCAGTACCTAAAATATCTGGTATAGCATGGCATCTGGTACCAGTACCTAACATGTCTGGTATAGATGGCATCTGGTACCAGTACCTAACATGTCTGGTATAGTATGGCATCTGGACCAGTACCCAACATGTCTGGTATAGCGCATTTGGTAACAGTACCTATCATGTCTGATATAGCACGGCATCTGGAACCAGTACCTATCATGTCTGGTATAGTATGGCATCTGGTACCAGTACCTGACATGTCTGCTATAGTATGGCATCTGGTAGCAGTACCTAAAATATGTCGTATAGCATGGCATCTGGTACCAGTACCTAACATGTCTGGTATAGTGCGACATCTGGTAACAGTACCTATCATGTCTGATATAGTACGGCATCTGGAACCAGTACCTATCATGTCTGGTATAGTATGGCATCTGGTACCAGTACCTAACATATGTCGTATAGCATGGCATCTGTTACCAGTACCTAACATGTCTGGTATAGTGCGGCATCTGGTAACAGTACCTATCATGTCTGGTATAGTATGGCATCTGGTACCAGTACCTAACATGTCTGGTATAGTATGGCATCTGGTAACCAGTACCTAACATGTCTGGTAAGTATGGCATCTGGTACCAGTACCCAACATGCCTGGTATAGTACAGCATCTGGTACCAGTACCTAATATGTCTGGTATAGTATGGCATCTGGTACCAGTACCTAACATGTCTGGTATAGTACGCATCTGGTACCAGTACCCAATGTCTGGTATACTATGGCATCTGGTACCAGTACCTAACATATCTGGTATAGTATGGCATCTGGTACCAGTACCTAACATATCTGGTATAGTATGGCATCTGGTACCAGTACCTAACATATCTGGTATAGTATGGCATCTGGTACCAGTACCTATCATGTCTGGTATAGTATGGCATCTGGTACCAGTACCTAACATGTCTGGTATAGTATGGCATCTGGTACCAGTACCTATCATGTCTGGTACAGTACAGCATCTGGTACCAGTACCTAACGTGTCTGGTATAGTACGGCATCTGGTACCAGTACCTAAAGTATCTGGAATAGTACGGCATCTGGTACCAGTACCTAACATGTCTGATATAGTACGACATCTGGTACCAGTACCTACCATATCTGGTATAGCATGGCATCTGGTGCCAGTACCTAACATGTCTGGTATAGTATGGCATCTGGTACCAGTACCTATCATGTCTGGTACAGTACAGCATCTGGTACCAGTACCTATCATGTCTGCTATAGTACGGCATCTGGTACCAGTACCTAACATGTCTGGTATAGTATGGCATCTGCTACCAGTACCTAACATATCTGGTAGTATGGCATCTGGTACCAGTACCTAACATGTCTGGTATAGTATGGCATCTGGTACCAGTACCTAACATGTCTGGTATAGTATCGCATCTGGTACCAGTACCTAACATATCTGGTATAGTATGGCATCTGGTACCAGTACCTATCATGTCTGGATATAGTATGGCATCTGGTACCAGTACCATCATGTCTGGTACAGTACAGCATCTGGTACCAGTACCTAATGTGTCTGGTATAGTACGCATCTGGTACCAGTACCTAAAGTATCTGGAATAGTACGCATCTGGTACCAGTACCTAACATGTCTGATATAGTACGACATCTGGTACCAGTACCTACTATATCTGGTATAGCATGGCATCTGGTATCAGTACCTATCATGTCTGGTATAGTACGGCATCTGGTACCAGTACCCAACATATTTGTAAAAGTACATCATCTGGTCCAAGTACCTTTCATGTCTGCTATACTACGGCATCTGGTACAAGTACCTAACATATCTGGTGTAGTACGGCATCTGCTACCAGTGCCTAACATATCTGGTAAAGCATGGCATCTGGTACCAGTACCTAACATGTCTGGTATAGTACGACATCTGGTACCAGTACCTACTATATCTGGTATAGCATGGCATCTGGTATCAGTACCTAACATGTCTGGTATAGTACGGCATCTGGTACCAGTACCTAACATATTTGTAATAGTACAGCATCTGGTCCAAGTACCTTTCATGTCTGCTATACTACGGCATCTGGTCCCAGTACCTAAAATATCTGGTATAGCATGGCATCTGGTACCAGTACTTAACATGTCTGGTATAGTATAGCATCTGGTACCAGTACCGAACACATCTGGTATAGTATGGCATCTGGTACCAGTACCTAACATGTCTGGTATAGTGCGGCATCTGGTAACAGTACCTATCATGTCTGATATAGTACGGCATCTGGAACCAGTACCTATCATGTCTGGTATAGTATGGCATCTGGTACCAGTACCTGACATGTCTGCTATAGTATGGCATCTGGTAGCAGTACCTAACATATGTCGTATAGCATGGCATCTGGTACCAGTACCTAACATGTCTGGTATAGTGCATCTGGAACAGTACTACATGTCTGGTAGTACGGCATCTGGTAACCAGTACCTAACATGTCTGGTATAGTATGGCATCTGGTACCAGTACCTAACATGTCTGGTATAGTATGGCATCTGGTACCAGTACCTAATGTCTGATATAGTACGCATCTGGAACCAGTACCCATCATGTCTGGTATAGTATGGCATCTGGTACCAGTACCAACATGTCTGGTATAGTATGGCATCTGCAGAGTACCTAACATATGTCGGATAGCATGGCATCTGGTACCAGTACCTAACATGTCTGGTATAATGGCATCTGGCAACAGTACCATCATGTCTGGTATAGTATGGCATCTGGTACCAGTACCCAACATGTCTGCTATAGCATGGCATCTGGAACCAGTATCTGACATGTCTGGTATAGTATGGCATCTGGTACCAGTCCCTAACATGTCTGGTATAGTATGGCATCTGGTACCAGTACCTAACATGTCTGGTATAGTACGCATCTGGTACCAGTACCTAACTATGTCTGGTATAGCATGGCATCTGGTACCAGTACCTAAAGTATCTGGTATACTATGGCATCTGGTACCAGTACCTAACATATTTGGTATAGCATAGCATCTGGTACCAGTACCTAACACATCTGGTATAGTATGGCATCTGGTAGCAGTACCTAACATATGTCGTATAGCATGGCATCTGGTACCAGTACCTAACATGTCTGGTATAGTATGGCATCTGGTACCAGTACCTAACATGTCTGGTATAGTATGGCATCTGGTACCAGTACCTAACATATCTGGTATAGTACGGCATCTGGTACCAGTACCCAATCATGTCTGGTATAGTATGACATCTGGTACCAGTACCTAACATATCTGGTATAGCATGGCATCTGGTACCAGTACCTAACATGTCTGGTATAGTACGCATCTGGTACCAGTACCTACATATCTGGTATAGTACGGCATCTGGTACCAGTACCCATCATGTCTGGTATAGTATGGCATCTGGTACCAGTACTCTATCATGTCTGATATAGTATGGCATCTACCAGTACCTATCATGTCTGGTACAGTACAGCATCTGGTACCAGTACCTAACGTGTCTGGTATAGACGGCATCTGGTACCAGTACCTAAAGTATCTGGAATAGTACGGCATCTGGTACCAGTACCTAACATGTCTGATATAGTACGACATCTGGTACCAGTACCTACTATATCTGGTATAGCATGGCATCTGGTATCAGTACCTATCATGTCTGGTATAGTACGGCATCTGGTACCAGTACCTAACATATTTGTAAAAGTACAGCATCTGGTCCAAGTACCTTTCATGTCTGCTATACTACGGCATCTGGTACAAGTACCTAACATATCTGGTGTAGTATGGCATCTGCTACCAGTGCCTAACATATCTGGTAAAGCATGGCATCTGGTACCAGTACCGAACATGTCTGGTATAGTACGACATCTGGTACCAGTACCTACTATATCTGGTATAGCATGGCATCTGGTATCAGTACCTAACAAGTCTGGTATAGTACGGCATCTGGTACCAGTACCTAACATATTTGTAATAGTACAGCATCTGGTCCAAGTACCTTTCATGTCTGCTATACCACAGCATCTGGTCCCAGTACCTAAAATATCTGGCACAGCATGGCATCTGGTACCAGTACTTAACATATCTGGTATAGTATGACATCTGGTACCAGTACCTAACATTTTTGGTATAGTATGGCATCTGGTACCAGTACCTAACATGTCTGGTATAGTATGGCATCTGGTACCAGTACCTAACATATCTTCTATACTATGGCATCTGTTACCAGTACCTAACACTTCTGGTATATCATGGCATCTGGTACCAGTACTTAACATATCTGGTATAGTATGACATCTGGTACCAGTACCTAACATTTTTGGTATAGTATGGCATCTGGAACCAGTACCTAACATATCTGGTATAATATGGCATCTGGTACCAGTACCTAACATATCTGGTGTAGCATGGCATCTGGCACCAGTACCTAACATGTCTGGTATAGCATGGCATTTGGTACCAGTACCTACCATATCTGGTATAGCATGGCATCTGATGCCAGTACCTAACATGTCTGGTATAGTATGGCATCTGGTACCAGTACCTAACATGTCTGCTATAGTACAGCATCTGGAACCAGTACCTAACATGTCTGGTATAGCATGGCATCTGGTACCAGTATCTAACATGTCTGGTATAGCATGGCATCTGGAACCAGTACCTAATATGTCTGGTATAGCATGGCATCTTGGTACCAGTATCTAACATGTCTGGTATAGCATGGCATCTGGTACCGGTACCTAATATGTCTAGCATAGCATGGCATCTGGTACCAGTACCTAATATATCTAGTATAGCATGGCATCTGGTGCCAGTACCTAACATGTCTGGTATAGTATGGCATCTGGTACCAGCACCTAACATGTCTGCTATAGTACGGCATCTGGAACCAGTACCTATCATGTCTGGTATAGCATGGCATCTGGTACCAGTACCTAATATGTCTGGTGTAGTACGGCATCTGGTGCCAGTACCTATCATGTCTGGTATAGTATGGCATCTGGTAGCAGTACCTAACATGTCTGGTATAGTATGGCATCTGGTACCAGTACATAACCTATCTGATATAGTATGGCATCTGGTACCAGTACCTAACATGTCTGGTAAGCATGGCATCTGGTACCAGTACCTAACATGTCTGGTATAGTATGGCATCTGGTACCAGTACCTAACATATCTGGTATAGTACGGCATATGGTACCAGTACCTAACATATCTGGTATATATGGCATCTGGTACCAGTACCTAACATACCTGGTATATGGCATCGGTACCAGTACCAACATATCTGGTATAGTATGGCATCTGGTACCAGTACCTCATCATGTCTGATATAGTATGGCATCTGGTACCAGTACCTATCATGTCTGGTACAGTACAGCATCTGGTACCAGTACCTAACGTGTCTGGTATAGTACGGCATCTGGTACCAGTACCTAAAGTATCTGGAATAGTACGGCATCTGGTACCAGTACCTAACATGTCTGATATAGTACGACATCTGGTACCAGTACCTACTATATCTGGTATAGCATGGCATCTGGTATCAGTACCTATCATGTCTGGTATAGTACGGCATCTGGTACCAGTACCTAACATATTTGTAAAAGTACAGCATCTGGTCCAAGTACCTTTCATGTCTGCTATACTACGGCATCTGGTACAAGTACCTAACATATCTGGTGTAGTATGACATCTGCTACCAGTGCTTAACATATCTGGTAAAGCATGGCATCTGGTACCAGTACCTAACATGTCTGGTATAGTACGACATCTGGTACCAGTACCTACTATATCTGGTATAGCATGGCATCTGGTATCAGTACCTAACATGTCTGGTATAGTACGGCATCTGGTACCAGTACCTAACATATTTGTAATAGTACAGCATCTGGTCCAAGTACCTTTCATGTCTGCTATACTACGGCATCTGGTCCCAGTACCTAAAATATCTGGTATAGCATGGCATCTGGTACCAGTACTTAACATGTCTGGTATTATATAGCATCTGGTACCAGTACCAACATTCTGGTATAGTATGGCATCTGGTACCAGTACCTAACATGTCTGGTATAGTGCGGCATTTGGTAACAGTACCTATCATGTCTGATATAGTACGGCATCTGGAACCAGTACCTATCATGTCTGGTATAGTATGGCATCTGGTACCAGTACCTGACATGTCTGCTATAGTATGGCATCTGGTAGCAGTACCTAAAATATGTCGTATAGCATGGCATCTGGTACCAGTACCTAACATGTCTGGTATAGTGCGACATCTGGTAACAGTACCTATCATGTCTGATATAGTACGGCATCTGGAACCAGTACCTATCATGTCTGGTATAGTATGGCATCTGGTACCAGTACCTAACATGTCTGGTTAGCATGGCATCTGGTTACCAGTACCAACATGTCTGGTATAGTAGCGCATCTGGTACCAGTACCTATCATGTCTGGTATAGTATGGCATCTGGAACCAGTACCTATCATGTCTGGTATAGTATGGCATCTGGAACCAGTATCTAACATGTCTGGTATAGTATGGCATCTGGTACCAGTCCCAATATGCCTGGTATAGTACAGCATCTGGTATCAGTACCTAATGTGTCTGGTATAGTACAGCATCTGGTGCCAGTACCAAACATGTCTGGTATAGTACGGCATCTGGTACCAGTACCTCAAAGTATCTGGTATACTATGGCATCTGGTACCAGTACCAACATATTTGGTATAGCATAGCATCTGGTACCAGTACCTAACATATCTGGTATAGTACGGCATCTGGTAGCAGTACCTAACATATGTCTGATAGCATGGCATCTGGTACCAGTACCTAACATGTCTGGTATAGTATGGCATCTGGTAACAGTACCCAACATGTCTGGTATAGTATGGCATCTGGTACCAGTACCTACATGTCTGGTAAGCACAGCATCTGGTACCAGTACCTAACGTGTCTGGTATAGCACGGCATCTGGTACCAGTACCTAAAGTATCTGGAATAGTACGGCATGTGGTACCAGTACCTAACATGTCTGATATAGTACGCATCTGGTACCAGTACCTACCATATCTGGTATAGCATGGCATCTGGTGCCAGTACCTAACATGTCTGGTATAGTATGGCATCTGGTACCAGTACCTATCATGTCTGGTACAGTACAGCATCTGGTACCAGTACCTAATGTGTCTGGTATAGTACGGCATCTGGTACCAGTACCTAAAGTATCTGGAATAGTACGGCATCTGGTACCAGTACCTAACATGTCTGATATAGTACGACATCTGGTACCAGTACCTACTATATCTGGTATAGCATGGCATCTGGTATCAGTACCTATCATGTCTGGTATAGTACGGCATCTGGTACCAGTACCTAACATATTTGTAAAAGTACAGCATCTGGCCCAAGTACCTTTCATGTCTGCTATACTATGGCATCTGGTACAAGTACCTAACATATCTGGTGTAGTACGGCATCTGCTACCAGTGCCTAACATATCTGGTAAAGCATGGCATCTGGTACCAGTACCTAACATGTCTGGTATAGTACGACATCTGGTACCAGTACCTACTATATCTGGTATAGAATGGCATCTGGTATCAGTACCTAACATGTCTGGTATACTATGGCATCTGGTACCAGTACCTAACATATTTGTAATAGTACAGCATCTGGTCCAAGTACCTTTCATGTCTGCTATACTACGGCATCTGGTCCTAGTACCTAAAATATCTGGTATAGCATGGCATCTGGTACCAGTACTTAACATATCTGGTATAGTATGACATCTGGTACCAGTACCTTACATTTTTGGTATAGTATGGCATCTGGTACCAGTACCTAACATGTCTGGTATAGTATGGCATCTGGTACCAGTACCTAACACATATCTTGTATATACTATGGCATCTGTTACCAGTACCTAACACATCGGTATATCATGGCATCTGGTACCAGTACTTAACATATCTGGTATAGTATGACATCTGGTACCAGTACCTAACATTTTTGGTATAGTATGGCATCTGGTACCAGTACCTAACATATCTGGTATACTATGGCATCTGGTACCAGTACCTAACATATCTGGTGTAGCATGGCATCTGGCACCAGTACCTAACATGTCTGGTATAGCATGGCATCTGGTACCAGTACCTACCATATCTGGTATAGCATGGCATCGGGTGCCAGTACCTAACATGTCTGGTATAGTATGGCATCTGGTACCAGCACCTAACATGTCTGGTATAGTATGGCATCTGGTACCAGTACCTAACATGTCTGGTATAGTATGGCATCTGGTACCAGTACATAACCTATCTGATATAGTATGGCATCTGGTACCAGTACCTATCATGTCTGGTACAGTACAGCATCTGGTACCAGTACCTAATGTGTCTGGTATAGTACGGCATCTGGTACCAGTACCTAAAGTATCTGGTATAGTACGGCATATGGTACCAGTACCTAACATATCTGGTATACTATGGCATCTGGTACCAGTACCTAACATACCTGGTATAGTATGGCATCTGGTACCAGTACCTAACATATCTGGTATAGTATGGCATCTGGTACCAGTACCTATCATGTCTGATATAGTATGGCATCTGGTACCAGTACCTATCATGTCTGGTACAGTACAGCATCTGGTACCAGTACCTAACGTGTCTGGTATAATACGGCATCTGGTACCAGTACCTAAAGTATCTGGAATAGTACGGCATCTGGTACCAGTACCTAACATGTCTGATATAGTACGACATCTGGTACCAGTACCTACTATATCTGGTATAGCATGGCATCTGGTATCAGTACCTATCATGTCTGGTATAGTACGGCATCTGGTACCAGTACCTAACATATTTGTAAAAGTACAGCATCTGGTCCAAGTACCTTTCATGTCTGCTATACTACGGCATCTGGTACAAGTACCTAACATATCTGGTGTAGTATGACATCTGCTACCAGTGCTTAACATATCTGGTAAAGCATGGCATCTGGTACCAGTACCTAACATGTCTGGTATAGTACGACATCTCATACCAGTACCTACTATATCTGGTATAGCATGGCATCTGGTATCAGTACCTAACATGTCTGGTATAGTACGGCATCTGGTACCAGTACCTAACATATTTGTAATAGTACAGCATCTGGTCCAAGTACCTTTCATGTCTGCTATACTACGGCATCTGGTCCCAGTACCTAAAATATCTGGTATAGCATGGCATCTGGTACCAGTACTTAACATGTCTGGTATTATATAGCATCTGGTACCTGTACCGAACACATCTGGTATAGTATGGCATCTGGTACCAGTACCTAACATGTCTGGTATAGTGCGGCATTTGGTAACAGTACCTATCATGTCTGATATAGTACGGCATCTGGAACCAGTACCTATCATGTCTGGTATAGTATGGCATCTGGTACCAGTACCTGACATGTCTGCTATAGTATGGCATCTGGTAGCAGTACCTAAAATATGTCGTATAGCATGGCATCTGGTACCAGTACCTAACATGTCTGGTATAGTGCGACATCTGGTAACAGTACCTATCATGTCTGATATAGTACGGCATCTGGAACCAGTACCTATCATGTCTGGTATAGTATGGCATCTGGTACCAGTACCTAACATGTCTGGTATAGTATGGCATCTGGTACCAGTACCTAACATATGTCGTATAGCATGGCATCTGTTACCAGTACCTAACATGTCTGGTATAGTGCGGCATCTGGTAACAGTACCTATCATGTCTGGTATAGTATGGCATCTGGTACCAGTACCTAACATGTCTGCTATAGTATGGTATCTGGAACCAGTATCTGACATGTCTGGTATAGTATGGCATCTGGTACCAGTCCCTAATATGCCTGGTATAGTACAGCATCTGGTATCAGTACCTAATGTGTCTGGTATAGTACAGCATCTGGTGCCAGTACCAAACATGTCTGGTATAGTACGGCATCTGGTACCAGTACCTAAAGTATCTGGTATACTATGGCATCTGGTACCAGTACCTAACATATTTGGTATAGCATAGCATCTGGTACCAGTACCTAACACATCTGGTATAGTACGGCATCTGGTAGCAGTACCTAACATATGTCGTATAGCATGGCATCTGGTACCAGTACCTAACATGTCTGGTATAGTACGGCATCTGGTAACAGTACCTAACATGTCTGGTATAGTATGGCATCTGGTACCAGTACCGATCATGTCTGGTACAGTACAGCATCTGGTACCAGTACCTAACGTGCCTGGTATAGTACGGCATCTGGTACCAGTACCTAAAGTATCTGGAATAGTACGGCATGTGGTACCAGTACCTAACATGTCTGATATAGTACGACATCTGGTACCAGTACCTACCATATCTGGTATAGCATGGCATCTGGTGCCAGTACCTAACATGTCTGGTATAGTATGGCATCTGGTACCAGTACCTATCATGTCTGGTACAGTACAGCATCTGGTACCAGTACCTAATGTGTCTGGTATAGTACGGCATCTGGTACCAGTACCTAAAGTATCTGGAATAGTACGGCATCTGGTACCAGTACCTAACATGTCTGATATAGTACGACATCTGGTACCAGTACCTACTATATCTGGTATAGCATGGCATCTGGTATCAGTACCTATCATGTCTGGTATAGTACGGCATCTGGTACCAGTACCTAACATATTTGTAAAAGTACAGCATCTGGCCCAAGTACCTTTCATGTCTGCTATACTATGGCATCTGGTACAAGTACCTAACATATCTGGTGTAGTACGCATCTGCTACCAGTGCCTAACATATCTGGTAAAGCATGGCATCTGGTACCAGTACCTAACATGTCTGGTATAGTACGACATCTGGTACCAGTACCTACTATATCTGGTATAGCATGGCATCTGGTATCAGTACCTAACATGTCTGGTATACTATGGCATCTGGTACCAGTACCTAACATATTTGTAATAGTACAGCATCTGGTCCAAGTACCTTTCATGTCTGCTATACTACGGCATCTGGTCCTAGTACCTAAAATATCTGGTATAGCATGGCATCTGGTACCAGTACTTAACATATCTGGTATAGTATGACATCTGGTACCAGTACCTAACATTTTTGGTATAGTATGGCATCTGGTACCAGTACCTAACATGTCTGGTATAGTATGGCATCTGGTACCAGTACCTAACATATCTTGTATACTATGGCATCTGTTACCAGTACCTAACACATCTGGTATATCATGGCATCTGGTACCAGTACTTAACATATCTGGTATAGTATGACATCTGGTACCAGTACCTAACATTTTTGGTATAGTATGGCATCTGGTACCAGTACCTAACATATCTGGTATACTATGGCATCTGGTACCAGTACCTAACATATCTGGTGTAGCATGGCATCTGGCACCAGTACCTAACATGTCTGGTATAGCATGGCATCTGGTACCAGTACCTACCATATCTGGTATAGCATGGCATCGGGTGCCAGTACCTAACATGTCTGGTATAGTATGGCATCTGGTACCAGTACCTAACATGTCTGCTATAGTACAGCATCTGGAACCAGTACCTAACATGTCTGGTATAGCATGGCATCTGGTACCAGTATCTAACATGTCTGGTATAGCATGGCATCTGGAACCAGTACCTAATATGTCTGGTATAGCATGGCATCTGGTACCAGTATCTAACATGTCTGGTATAGCATGGCATCTGGAACCAGTACCTAATATGTCTGGTATAGCATGGCATCTTGGTACCAGTATCTAACATGTCTGGTATAGCATGGCATCTGGTACTGGTACCTAATATGTCTAGTATACCATGGCATCTGGTACCAGTACCTACCATATCTGGTATAGCATGGCATCTGGTGCCAGTACCTAACATGTCTGGTGTAGTACGGCATCTGGTACCAGTACCTATCATGTCTGGTATAGTATGGCATCTGGTACCAGTACTTGACATGTCTGATATAGTACGGCATCTGGTACCAGTACCTATCATGTCTGGTATAGTACGGCATCTGGTACCAGTACCTGACATGTCTGGTATAGTATGGCATCTGGTACCAGTACCTGACATGTCTGGTTCAGTACGGCATCTGGTACCAGTACCTATCATGTCTGGTATAGTACGGCATCTGGAACCAGTACCTATCATGTCTGGTACAGTACGGCATCAGGTACCAGTACCTAACATGTCTGGTATGGTACGGCATCTGGTACCAGTACCTAACATGTCTGGTATAGTACGGCATCTGGAACCAGTACCTATCATGTCTGGTACAGTACGGCATCAGGTACCAGTACCTAACATGTCTGGTATGGTACGGCATCTGGTACCAGTACCTAACATGTCTGGTATAGTATGGCATCTGGTACCAGTACCTATCATGTCTGGTATTGTATGGCATCTGGTACTAGTACCTGACATGTCTGGTATAGTATGGCATCTGGTACCAGTACATAACCTATCTGATATAGTATTACCTAACCTTTTCAATATAGTATGGCATCTGGTACTAGTATGGGAGCTATACAGGAATCTATCCAGTATACTACGCCATCTGGTACCAGTATCTAAACCAGCCAGTATAGTATGACATCTAGTACTGGTACATAACTAATCCAGGATAGTATGGTAACTGGTACTGGAACCTAACTTTTTTGGTATAGTATAGCATCTGTCATCAGTATTTGAGCTATCTTGTATAGTATGACACCTATTTATTTATTTATTTAGTTAGTTTTTGTTAACTGGGTAAGTGCGCTAGTCAGCAAGTGACTGTTTTCAGGCACGACCCGGGAGGTACAATTACAATACACAAAGAGTACAGCCAGATTATTAAGACAACGAGTACAAAAAATGCAGAGAGAAATACATATGGCAACGTAACATACATTAGTAAACAAAAACATACTTTAGCACTTGATCATGGAACATACTCAAAAATGTGAATAGTAGAAGGTAGAAAATAAGAGAGGATAGGCATCAGTAGAAAAGACACAAGGAAGGGAAAACTGGCAAAAGGATGGGAGGGAGAGATTAAGTGGAAAGGAGGTGCCGTCAGATACAGCAACAGCGGGTGAGGTACCAACCTCGCGGCCGGGCCTATGGAGCCGAAAGACGGCAGGCGTAAGAGAGGTGGTAGGGGAGCGCAGACGGCAACAGCGGTAGGAGGTAGGAAAATACAGCCAGTCTGGTGGAACCGATAGACGGCAGGGCGAGAGTGAGGATGCCGGTGAGAGGAGGATAGAGGCGGAGGAGTTACGGCAATAGCAGCAAAAGTGTCAAAGTCAAACCGAGCCAGTGGAACCAAGAGACGGCAGGGCAGGGAAGCGGGGGTCGGTAGACGGTGGGAGTAGGCGGTAGTAGGTGGAGAGAGGTGACTAAGCACAGCCAGGAGGGTGGGGACTAAGGAGGGGCATGGATGAGGTAGGAACAGGTAAAGGTGAGTTTGGTGGGAGGGCAAAAAGGGGAAGAGGATATAACAGAAGAAGGGGGGAAGAGAGCAGCAGGGGTAAGTGAGAGAGGCTGTGAAGCGAAGATAAGAATGTCATGGAGTAGAATAGCGACTTACAATTGTCAACAGCTAACATTAGCTTATAAAGAAACAGGTTAAGGCAACATTAATTACAAGGCACAAAATAAAACATTAATTACAAGGCACAGTATAGAACACCCATTTGGACAGGCAAAAGTGCTAGCAATGAGGAAACAGTACAAATGCAGCGGATCAGGTAGGGTCAAAGCAAACACATTTGTCCATAGTAGTGAGGAAAGTCCTGAGTTTGCTCTTAAAAGTCACATGAGTGGAGACATCTCTTAGATCCTGAGGTAGTAGGTTCCATAGGTGGGGGGCAGCATGATGGAAGGAGCCCATGCCCTTTTTAGTCCGACAAAAGGGGACGGATAGTAAGGTCTGATCAGCCGATCTAAGATTCCTTGTGGGAATGGCTGGCCGGAGGAGATCAGACAGGATAGCAGGCTTGGACGTCCTTAGGATGGAATCAACTAAATTGTACAAGTAGTACTGCCTGGTAGGAAGGAGAGAGCCAACCAAGGTCCTGATATAAGAGACAATGATGCTGCAGCCGAGGTGCTTTGGTTGCATACCTGCACACATTATTGAAGGTAGTATCCCATAGTTGCAGTGAAGATTTGGTGGCCAAGGACAGGATGGGACACCCATATGTAAGGGTTGGCAATAGAATGCCCTGCATCGCCAATTTAGCAGCAGGGGTGAGCAGGTATTTGGTCTCTATAGGCAGCCCCCAATTTGCAGTTAATTGACTTGCAGGTTTCCTGTATATGTGCTTTCAGGTCCAAGGTTTGATCCAGGTGGATGCCAAGGTAACGAAAGGAAGTGACAGTTTCTATAGGGTCCCCATCGATATCAGAGACAGAGATGGTCAGAGGACAGGATCTAAGCTTGTGATTGGAGCCAAACATCATAACTTTTGTTTTATTTGTATTTAAAACCAGGCGTTGAGAGTTCAACCAGTGTTGTACAGCACGAAAATCTGCAGTGAGGCAGCATTTAGATCCAGGACCTTATCAGAGTGATAATAAATTACCAGGTCATCCGTGATAAAGAAGTGAGTGACCTGTGGTGACCAGCTCAGGAAGTTTATTGATGAATAATGAGAATAGAAGAGGGCCAAGTATAGACCCCTGAGGGACCCCAATGTTGATAACAGCACTGTCTGACATGGATGAATTAAACTTAACAGCTTGTGTTCTGTTGGAGAGGTAGCTTTTGAACCAGGTAGTGACTGGGGGAGAGAAGCCCAAGGTACTGAGGGCGGATAGTAGCAGAGATTGGTCAACCAGATCGAAAGCTTTGGTTAAGTCAATGAAGACTGCCCCTGTTAACTTTCCTCTATCCATATTGGTAACGATATCTGAAGTGAATTTTGCAAGTGCTGTCATGGTGCTGTGATGCTTTCTAAAACCATGTTGTGCTGAGCTTAGTAAATTGAATTTCAAGGTATTCAGTGATTTGCATGGATACTACTTTTTCCAGGATTTTATTCAGAACAGACAAAATAGCAATAGGCGGTAATTTGATATGTCATTTTACTGCCTTTCTTAATACAGAAGTGACTCTGGCTGCCTTCCAGACTTCAGGGACAATGCCATAGGAGAGAGATAGGGTGAAGATGTGTGCCAGGGGCCAGAGATGTAGTAAGAAGCCATTTTAGTAGTCTTGGTTCTAGGCCATCTGAGCCAGTACTGGTGTTTTCAGAGAGTGACCTGAGCAGCTTTAGGACCTGATGCCTAGACACTTCCCTGAGATAGAAGGGTTGGTTAAGTTTGGGGTCCTTCAGATGCTGTGGGGTTAAACTGTGAAGCAGAGGATTGTGATGGGAGGGAAGCTGTGTAGGCAGATAAGTCAGAAAATTGTTGTTAAAAGCATTTGCAATGGTAGTAGAATCATTACAGTGTACACCATGTAGGACCATATCTGAGGGAGTGACATCTTTAGCAGAACCCAAGAAGGACTTAATGTGACCCCAAAACTTAGGTGGGTCATTGGAAGAATTAATCAGCAGGTTTTGGCAGTATTTACTTTTGGCCTGCCTGATGCATCTTTTACAGTCATTTCTGTATTGTTTATACAGAATGAGATCTGACTGTAGTCCAGTTTGTTTGTACTTTTTCCATTGATTGTCTCTAAATTTTAACTTTTGAAGCAGGTCTTTTTCAGCCACCTCAATGCTGGCCCCTTACCCTCCTTTTGACTGTAGGAGGTGCTTTTTTGGATGTTGCCAAATCTAGTCAGAAATGAATTGAGGGCAGTATCAACATTGGTTGCGGTATAAATGTTAGACCAGTCAACACAAGAGAGGTCAAATAGAAGGCTTGTTTGTCCAGGGCAGCATAGTTTGAAAACCTAATCAGACGTGGTGGAGGAGGAGGAGGTGGACAGGATCGCCATCGACAAAGTGTGGGGGAATGATCAGTGATTGAGTCAGCAAGCACTGTGGCATCTAGTACATGATCAGGTCTGGTGGTGAGGATCCAATCAAGTAGGGACCCTGAGTGCTGAGTACCTAGTACTGGTATAATGAACTGGTATAGTATAGCATCTGGTACCAGTACCTAACTAGTAGTATGGCATCTGGAACTGGTACCTAACTGGTATAGTATAGCATCTGGTACCAGTACCTAACTAGTAGTATGGCATCTGGTATTATCAGTACCTAACCTATACAGGATAGTATGGCATTAGATATTGGTACCTAACCTATCTGTTGTGGTATAGTATCAGAGACTGGTTAAATTTCAGAAGTGCTGTGCCTGCTCAGAAAGCACTGGTTGAGCCCTCATCTAACCTCGCCATCAAGTGATTTGCTGCACAGAGGGGAGTTTTCTCCACCAACACAAGCGGCAGGGGCAAGACTCACTCCTGAGAATGGCTTTGAAGCATGTGGCTGGCACAGCAAGAGGGCAACCTTTCATTATTTGCTGTTCTATCGCTGCCCTTGACACAAACTCACTAAGGGATACACAGAATGCGAGTCAAAGCTCTGTCAGTGAGAGCCAGCTGCAGGATCAGCAAAAGCACTTCCTGTTATCTGTCAAAGTTAGTTTTGTAGAGATGTTTGCAGTGCTCACTAAAGATGCTAGAGTGACAGGATTACAGGACCAAAGCCCTCTAATAGACAGACAGACAGAACTGCAGATATACGGATAGAAACTCTCTGTAGTAGATAAATAGATAGGCAGACAGATAGTATACTGGCGCGGTAGGGCTGAGTTAATGTGTTTCAAAACTCCTATTTTTCACAGCTTATAATTTGACTGTCTTTGTACTTTGACCCTCCTGTGTGAGGTCCTGCTTGTCATACTGTACCATTTTCTACTGTTAATGCTCACTGTAATTTTGTATCTCTGTATTCTGTATTCATTTCTGTACTCTCCCGGGTCATGCTTGAAAATAGGCAGATCCAATTGCCTAATGCACTTACCTGGTTACCAAAAGCTAATAAATAAATAAGACCTAGGGTTTGGAAAATCATCATGCTCCCCCTCAGTCCTAGAGGTTTTTAAAATAATATCACTAGTAGTTTTGGCGCTGTGAAGTGCACTAATTAGGAAAATAAGCCCAAAATACAAAACTTTTTTTACACTCGAATAACAAAACTAAAACAATTTTCAGGTTAATTAGTTTAATCTTTAACTGGATTGGACTTCGACCTGTGAGTACAGCGATTCTGGTGCGGCAGCCTAACTTTCAATTTTTTTTTCATCTTGAGAGAGTTTTGCAGTTTTGTTTGCTGGTGACTTGAAGGGTGAAGCCTTCGGTTGTCTGCTGGGTGACTGCTGTCCCTTCTAGGCTTGGGCCTGGGGCAGGATTGCCCATTGCACATTGTTCCAGTGTCAGTGGCTCAGTAGGTAGCACACTCGCCTCTGAGGCCGGGAGATCAGAGGGCTGTGGGTTCAGTTCCCACATCTGGCACTTGGGTTAATATCCCAGTACTGACACTGTAGTGCAGCATGAGAGGGGCGCTGCACTTCTGAGGTGCCGTCTTTCGGATGAGACGTTAAACCGAGGTCCCATCTGCCTGGATTGGTGGTAGTTCAGGTGGATGTTAAAGATCCCATGGCACTTATCGAAAAGAGTAGGGGAATTTCCCCGGTGTCCTGGCCAAATTTCCCTCATTCACTAAAAAAAAATACAACCAACAGCTTAATCTGGTTCAAGGTCAGTTGGCATTCATCTGTATCCCCCTCCCCCGGGTCGTGCCTGAAAATAGGCAGGATTTGTCTAGTGCACTTACCCAGTCAACAAAAGCTAAAAAAAAATTGTTCAACCACTGAGGAGTCGGCTGGGAAGCCTGGTGCTGTCCTAATCTGCCAAGGGGGGTTTAGCATGAAGGCTGACACGCCAGGTATCTGCAGCTTCTGGTCTCGGGCCTGGGGGGAGGAAGCAGTGGGCCTCCCGGTAGGGCAGCTAGAGAGTTTCTGAACTCACTGAATACATCTAAGCCTCATTGAAATCTCCCTGTTCATGGCTGGAGCTGCTTTGACTGTGGACTTTGGGTTCGGTTTCTGCTCAACTAGGGATCTGGTTCTATTGGATTTTTTTCACTTTTGCTGCCTTCCTTGCCCCGCTCCCATTGTGGTGTTATTCAGCTATGTGCCTTCGTATTCCATCTTGTCCTGTTTTTTCAAGTGCAACAGTCTCTGAAGGGTGGTGAGAGTATCCTATTTTATGACTTTTTCATATCCCTACTGGTGACTTCTTCCCTCTTACTGTGTGAGAGACAGGAACTGGAACTGAAGTGCTATTTTATCCAGATTGGTGTGAGCTTTCTGGGCATTATTTGCATTGCACTTTTTATGGTTGCTCCTCCTGACTCTCGCTTGCTCCACTGATTTCCGTAACCTCAGGGCTGGTTCAGCTGTTTTTTGGGTATTAGGTGTTTTGTTTTTGTATGGTGGTTTAGTGCTGGGTTTTCCAGCTAATTAGGATGTGCTGGTATCTGGCTCTCCCAGTCAGGTGCTACTCTTTCTCTGAGCTCCGAGCCTTCTGCCCTTTAATTGTCCTCCTCTCGTGGCTGCGGTTTATGGGCAGTGTAGGGCTCTCTGCATTGTGAACAAAAGGAGAAGAAGAGCCGGAAGCTCCGAATCTTGGGGGAAGAGTGAGCGGGGGGGCTGAATTGGGGTTGTTAAGTCCACGAGACACCTTGGGGCAAAATGGGTTCCAGATTATGGTCTAACTTATCTGGTTACTATACCCAAGGGCTCCAGAATTTCAGGGCTGGTAGTCCGATCGGTTCTAGAACCCCATCCATCTCGAGTGGTGTTGTGCAATGCCAGGTCTATAAAGAACAAGACAGCTATTATAGCTGATCTTGTTGGAATGGCCGACCTGGTATGCATCACTGAGACCTGTCTGGATGAAAATGCTGGCCTAATCTTGGAGGCGGCTATTCCAGCCAGGTTCTCGGTGATACACCACTCAAGATTGGACTGCAGGGGCGGGGGTGTAGCGATCTGTTTTAGAATGGAATTGGGCCTTACAGAGGTTCCAGTTCAGGATCCCAGATCATTTGAGTGTACTGCGGCTGCAGGTGTGGGCTGCAGGTTCATTCTCATCTACCGTCCACCCAGGGGTGAGAGTATGATCCTGCAGGAGGTCGTGGACTTTGTCACTGATATGGTGTTGGAGTCACCCAGGTTGATGGTGCTGCGTGACTTCAATGTCTGGGTCAATGACGAGCTCTCGCAATTTAGTTAGGACTTCCTTCAGCTTATGAATATGCTGGGCTTCACACAGGTTGTTACCTCTGCAACCCATGTTCATGGTCACTCCCTTGATCTGGTTTTCCTCCTGGGAATGGAAGCCACCAATCTGGTGCTGGAACCAATCAGATGGTCTGACCATTGCACTGTAAGATTCAATTTCCGAGCTCCCCCTTATAGGCCTGCCCCTGTGGAGATGGTCAGATACCACCCGTTGAGGGATGTTACTTCCACTGGCCTTTCGGCGGTACTTGACCTATTGGGATGTACAGATATTAGTGAGGGTCCAGAGCGTCTAGTCCAGGCCTATGATACAGCCGTGGGGGACACCCTGGATTCCATCGCTCTTGTCCATGTTCACCTCCTCACTCTCCGCCCTCGGTCCCCTTGGTTTGATGGGGCCTTGAGGGAGTTGAGGCATGTGGGGCGAAGGCTAGAACATTGCTGGCAGAGAGCCGCCTTTGATGCCGACTACCTTAGACTGATGGAACATTATCAAGTCTATCAATCAGCAATCTCCCATAAGAAGGCAGAGTTCCTGTCTAGGGAGATTGCTGTGGCTCAGAATCAACCGGCTCAGCTTTTCCGAACTGTAGGCAGGCTGTGCAATCCAGCCTGTCTTCAGGTTCGGAAAGCATTTTCACAAGAGAAGTGTGATGAGTATGCTCAATTCGTTGCCAATAGGGTGGCCGACATCAGGGCTGAGATTCACTCAGCATGTTCTACGGGGCTTGGCAGTGGTCGGTGTATGGTCACTACACCTCGGTCCTCCTGGGGTCACTTTAAACTGCCTGCAATCAATGATGTCATGCGGATTGCCCAAAGTATGCGGCCTACTTCCTGTAGTCTTGACCCGGGCCCTACATGTCTCATTTTGGGGTGTGTAGATGTTATCAGCCCTGTCTTGGCAGAAATAGTCTGGTGTTCCTTAGAGTTAGGTGAGTTTCCGAACTCTCTAAAGGAGGCAGTGGTTACACCACTTCTTAAAAAAATCTTTGGACCCAGACTGTTCTGCTAACTACATGCCAATTTCTAACCTTGCCTTTATTGGGAAGTTGATAGAGAAAGTAGTTGCTCTTCAGTTGGACAACCATTTGACCATCCACGACATCTATGATTCCCTCCAGTCTGGTTTTCAGAAGAGGCATAGTAAGGAGACTGCTCTGGTTTGGGTGCTCAATGATCTCCTGATTGCTAGAGATCAGAAGTGTTGTTCAATCTTGGTCCTTCTTGATCTCTCTTCAGCCTTTGACACCATGGACCATGGTGGGGCTGTTTGAGTGCCTGAGAGATATCTGTGGCCTATCAGGTACAGTTCTTAGAAGGTTTAGATCTTTCCTCACTGGCAGAACCCAGAGAGTGGTGCTGGGGATTTATTCCTTGTCCTCATTCTCTCTGCCATGTGGGGTTCCTCAGGGCTCTGTGCTGTCCCCTATGTTGTTCACGGTGTATTTGCTGCCATTGGGAGACATTGTAAGATGGTCTGGGCTGCGGTTTCACTGTTATGCAGATGATGCCCAGCTCTACCTGTCATTTGTCCCTGACCAGGATAGTGCAGTCTCTGTCTTTCACAGCTGCCTCGTGGAGCTCCAGGACTGGATGCGGGCTAGCCAGCTAAAGCTGAACCCTGGAAAGACTGAGGTGTTGGTGGTGGAGCCAGGAGGGCGGTCTGCCTCCGGGCTGTGGCTCATGGGTAGCCAGCTCCTGCCCTCTGTTCAGGTGCGGAATCTGGACGTAATGTTTGACGAAGGGCTGACACTTCGTTCGCAGGTGTCAGCTGTAGTCAAATCCTCTTTTTACCATATGAGGTACATTGCCCGGATTAAGCACCTTGTTCCGTCCCGTGATCTTCCAACGTTGATCCACGCCTTTGTGACCTCTCGCCTTGACTGCTGTAACTCCCTATACCTAGGGCTTCCAGGGGTTGATATCCGCCTCTTGCAGCTGGTGCAGAATGCTGCTGCCAGGTTACCGGTAGGGGTTTCCCAGACCAGTCATATTACTCCTGTGCTGCATGAACTACACTGGCTGCCAGTTCAGTGGCGGATCACCTTTAAGGTCGGTTTACTGACCTTTAAGGCCCTTCATGGTCAGGGTCATGGTTACCTGCAAGAGCTCCTGTTTCCTTACTGCCCCCTCCGACCCTTCCGCTCAGCAGACGAGGGATTGCTAGAGGTTCCCAGGGTTTGATTAAGGTCATCTGGTGCAAGAGCTTTTAGTTATGCAGCTCCGACCCTGTGGAACTCTCTACCTCGTCGGATCAGAGAGTGTCTGACCCTGGAGACCTTTAAGATGGCATTAGAAACTTCTTTATTTAACCTTGCTTTCAGAGATTAGTATCTAATGATTTGTTGCTGTATTTTAATGTTTTATCTGTTTTTAATTCTTTACAGCGCTTTGATACATGTTGAATTGCACTCTATAAATAAAATGTTATTATTATATTACATTGGAGAAATAGGTAAATCCCAGGATGTCCCCAGTCGTACTCCACCCAACCCAGTGTATGTGTAGAGGAGTTTATCATAAGAAGTATAGGTGCCATAAAGTAGTCCAAATTAAGTAAAAACAATGATAACTCTGCATCTGTAAAGTCTATTTCATAAATCCATTTTTATTATTCCAGCCCCCCCCCCAAAAAGAATTAGACATTTCATGACTAATGTCACTTCTTCAATTCATGGCGGATTATTAGAAAGTAGCCCAAAATAGGGCCTTTTGTATGTTTCACTATGAAAAAGGGCAGATTAAAAAGCTGTAAGTGGTTAAAAACCACCAGAGCCCATGCATGTACAAACAAATAAAAAAAGCCAGGAAAAAATGACAAAACTCAGTTTTTTCTGTTTCATGATCGACTTCCAAGTCGATCATGAATGAAGAAAACAAAAACAGTCATGTTACACCCACCCGCTGCCCATATCCTGCTGCAAACACAAATACATACAGTATGTATCTTTTTCCTTAATAATTGACTTCAAAGTCAGTCATGAAAAAAAAAAAACTTCCCCTTCCCCTTCTTTTCTGACACCAGGTTCCCAATCCCTGCATTAGATACCTCACCACACATTCCTGACACCAAGTACCCAACCCTCATGTCTGATGCATCTTGCTGCAAAAGAAAAAATAAAACACTTTTAAACTATTGTATAGCCTTGAAGACCTTGTATATTGTATAGCCTTGAAGACCCAACCTTGAAGACTTGCTTGCAGTGTACCCCCCACCAAAATTTTAACAAGAACCCTCGCCCTATGCCACCCATACCACCCTCCTCCCCTATTCCTCCCCACACTGGAAAAGAAAACCTTCCCCACCCAGCCCACACCACAATGGTTAACCCACCCCAATCTCTAGCACCCATCCCACCTGCCCACCAGCTACCTGGATACACAGTTGTTTGATCAGTCCCACTGTGTGACTGGCACAGCCTTCCCTCTGCCTCACTGTCTTCTGCTCTGCCGTGTCTGAAGCCTCTTGCAAATAAAAGAAAATTGCCCTCCCCCCAAAAAAAAATTAAGTTCTGCGCATGTGCAGGGAACTAGATCTTGAACTTGGTGGACTGAAAACATAATTTAGGACTAATTTCAAATCCCCCCAAAATTCCATAGTCGTTGGGGGAGTGGGGGACTAAGCACCTTAACCCTTAAATTTGGGGAAAAAATTAAGGGTGATTGTAAAGTCATAAAAACATGACTGAAGTTATTTTTTAAATCACCCTTCATCTTAACATTTTTTTTAAAATTTTAAGGCCACATTATGGGGCTAGGCTATTTCACTGCATGACCATCCAAATGGCAACTTTAACATCTACCTGATGAGTCACTGATGCCATGCCCAACAGGGCTAGTGTCATGCCTGACAAGTCTGCTACTTCATGTAGGGCCTGCAGGGCCTTGCACAAGCAAGCTACAGGTCAGCACCATGCTCAACAGGTCTGCGCTTCATGTAGGGCCCACGGGGCCTTGCACAAAGCATGCTGCATATCCATTGCCATGCTAGAGAGGTCTCCTGCCTCATGTTGGGACCACAACTAAAGGTATCAGTTTTTATAGATATTTTTCAAATAGTGAGGAAACAAATTGCAAAAACATGCTTTAACCCTTAGGCTGTTGACAGAATTAGAACGTATAGGAATTTTGGACTAATATATCAGTCTGCGGCCCAGCAAGGGTTAATGCATCAGTTAGGGTTGAAGCACAAAACATAAAAAGCAGGGAATTAAGAAGTTAAGGGAAAAAGTCCATGAAGCCTTGGTGAATCTCTAGTGGGCTGTTCCTTGGGGTTTGAACGATCACTCAACACAGCACTGACATTACCTTAACTTTGGCCACAGTCTTGTCAGACAATGTAAAATACTGACATAGTAATGCTTGAATAGAGGGTGCCAAAGTTAGGGTAACATCAGTACTATGCAGTGTGATTGTTCAAATCTCAAAGAACAGCAAACTACAGATTCACCAACCCTCCATGGACTTTCCCCCTAATGTTTTACTTTCCTACCTTTTATGCTTTGTGCTTCCACACTAACAGGTGCATTAACATAGTTTTTTTTGCAATACATCTATATTCTTTGCAAAAAACTGCATTAATCCACCAGTTAGGGTTCAACTTAATGCCACAAAGGTATAGAAATATGGCGTTAGGATTTCCAACCCTAACTCCCCCCAAGCAGCAAAAGGACAAGACCACACAAGCATCCACAGATAGCCATCATCAGGTAAGACAAACAACATACAACTGTTTTCAGATGACAAAAATGCAGTTGCACTAATGTGCTACCTTCGGGGATTTGTATCTGTGGAACGCACACCAACAGACATACACGCACACTTTTGGCTGCAGGTAGACATCCACGATACGCAGATCACTCCATTACTTCTGTGTGCAGAAGCACAGGCTCCTGCAGTCACAGATACAAATCAATGATACCCAAATTACAAGAGTTCTTTTGTCTGCAGAAGCACAGGCCCTACAGGCCCATCACTTCTGTAGCCACAGGTACTCATACATACTGTAAGACATATACACAGTTCCCGCTGCAGAAGTGCAGGCCTCTTCTGCAGCCGCAGGTGTAAGACATAAACAATGACCTCTGGCTGTATACATGCAGGTGTCATGAAATCCATTATATAAAGATCATAACAGTACTTCTGTCTGCAGAAGTGGGCAGGCTGCTGAGGGGCTTGCACCTCTTCAGCCACGGGTGGAAGACATACATACTGACTTTTTATGCAACAGCATATAGAAAGCAATGAAACAAAAAAATGCGCTCAGGAGTGAAAAAAACAAAATGATGGCAGCCAAATAAATTACATGCCGCAGTATTTATTGCAACTCGGTACATAAAGGACACCTAGCCCTGGTGCTTTGACCTAACTTTGTCTTCATCGGTGGGCATCTGTCATAGAGGAATACTGTAGGTCAGGAAGCATAGACAAACCAGGAGAAGCTATAAAATTCGCAAGTAGTGTTTTATCAATAACATAAAGCTGCACAGGATAGCTTATGATACAGGCAGTTCAAACAAAAGTCCTTCATCTGAGATTCTCTTTAAAATCTCCAGTTCCCTCTCTATCCCTAAACAAAATATTGATGTCTTTTCATAAGATATTTTTCCCTAGTAATTAAATTCTGCATCCTGTTCTTGTAAATTACACCACATGTGTTCCACAAAATGTACTAAGACTTTGTTAATTTCTTTCCTGTGAGCAGCCTGAAGAGTACATTAGTCTTCCTAACAGGTGCAACCAATTAAGACATCCTTCTCCTAGGGCTGATTTCCTACTGATAATTCAGCAAACTAGCTTGTGGAGGTCAAAATCCGCCCCAAGTTAACCCCCTGTGTTCCAAATAAAATCAAATAGCTTTCTACATTCATTTCAACAATATAACTGTATACATTTGCAAACCAAGGGATCTCAGTTTCATATAATGGTTCACATACAGTATATTGTTTAACCACAGAAAAGAAAGAAAGAAAGAAAGAGAGAGCAAGTGAAGGAAGGGAGAAACAGGGAGAAATTGAGAGACCATCAGAGTGGCCAATTTCCAGGTGCCACAAGAAAAATTTGATTGGGCAATCAGACAGGCAAGAGATAGACAAGTGACAGAATAGGAGAGGAGAGACTAGATCTTTGCTTTTAACTCTCTTTGTATTACAAATGGGACAGGGTCTTACCCAACCCTGACACATGCCCCTCTTTAAGAGGGACCCTGTATTTTTTTCTTTTTAAAACAGGTTTCTAAACCTTCTTGTATTTCTCTTTTAACATTACCTTATAACATTTACAGTTCTTTGTATATGCAGTATCCATTTTCAAGACACCTAGTTCTGCAAACACTTCAGTTGTGCACACTTTTTTCAACCTTCTGAATTATACAGTAAATTCCCAAACCATATATTGGCAGAAAATCAGCACTGACATTCTCTTTTTCTGGATTTGTGCATCACTTTCAGTTTAAATTGCTGTAGTGTCCAGTATCACCTTGTAATTTTGCGATTTTTATCCTTCATTTGATTAAGCCAACAGAAAGAACTGTGATTTGTTATACAGTAAGTATGAAGTCAGCTCCTAGCAGATAAAACTTAGGTGCTCCATTGCCCATTCTGCAGCAAGGTATTCTTTTACAGTAGTGGAGTACTTTTACTCTCTGTCATTCAAATTCCTACTGATATACAGAATGGGATGTTCCTTCCCATCTATATTTTGACTCAGGACTGCACCTAGGCCTACATCTGATGCATCTGTCTGTGACAGAAATTGTTTCTCAAAGTCTGGATTTCTTAAAACAGAAGCCAAACATAATGCTGCCTTGATGGCCCGAAAAGCTTCATCATACTCTGGTGATCATTTCACATTATTCAGGTACCGTTTTTTCCCGAGTTCAGTGAGGGGAGTAGCTAACTGGGCAAAGTTGGGAACAAATCTCTGGTAGTAACCAGTCAGACCTAAAAATGACCTGACATTGTTTCTTTGTTTTAGGAACAGGACTGTTAGTTACAGCTTCTATCTCAGAAATCTCTGGCTTTACTTCTCCATTTCCCAAAATATAACAGAACTATCTGGTTCCCTGCATGCCTAATGCACACTTGGCAGGATTAATGGTCAGACCTGCATTTTTGATAGATTGGATAACTGTTCATAGGTGTTCCGGGTAGTTTTTCAAGTCTGGACTGTACACCACAACATCATCCAGGTAAGCAGCCCAATAACCAGTGTGAGGGTCCAGAATTATATCCACGTACTGCTGGAATGTAGTGAGTGCACCATGTAAACCAAACAGTATTGTGGTGAACTGATAGAATCCAATTGGAGCAGTAAATCCACTATTGGCTCTGGATTCTTTAGCTATGGGAATCTGATAGTAACCCTTGGTGAGATCAAGTGTACTGATGTAGTTGGCACTTCCCAGTCTACCCACCAAATCATCTATCCTAGGTATAGGATAGCTGTCAAATATAGACTTTTGATTAAGTTTCTTAAAATCAATGCAGATTATTACACCCACTTCTTTTTTATTTACAGTCACTATGGGTAATGACCAAGCACTTTTTGATTCTTCAATGATATCCAACACTTTCATGTTTTGTGTTTCCTTAACCACATCTCCTTTTAATTGCTCTGGTATTTTGTATGTCTTTTGCCTGAGAGTGCAAGCATTCTCTGTCACTATTATATGCTCGACACCTTTTGTTTGGGCTGGCAGTGTGGTAAAAGCACTTCTAAACGTCTTTACTAAGTTGCCAATTTCTGCAGTTTGTTCTCTGTGTAAAGAAACATTCATCTTTACAGCATCAGAAGTTACAGTTTGTTCCAGTCTATCATAAACTATATCAGCATTAGAAACATAGACACAGAAACATAGAAACATAGAATTTGATGGCAGATAAGGACTGCTAGGCCCATCCAATCTGCCCGTTTTCCCTACCTGTATCAGCGGCCGCTGACCCTACTTGGTCATCGGCTTTAGCCTCTCTTTCCCACCTCTAGGATTTCCTTGTACATATTTCATACATTTTTGAATCCCCCCACTGTGTTTGCTCCCACCACCTCCTAGGATTGACTGTACCATGCATCCACCACCCTTTCCATAAAGAAAAACCTCCTCCCATTCCCTTATCCTGCCCCCCCTCCAGTCTCATATCATGCCCCCCTCATTCTTATACAACTTCTAAACTGGAAGATGTCTCCCACTTGTACCTTGTCGATGCCCTTAAGGTACTTGAAGGTTTCAACATATCCCCCCATTCTCACCTCTCCTCCAGAGTATACATATTGTGGTCTTTTAATCTCTCCTCATATGCCTTCTGTTGCAAGTCCTGCACCATCTTAGTTGCCCTTCTCTGAACAGCCTCCACCCTGTCTATGTCCTTCCACAGATGTGGCCTCTAGAACTGAACACAGTATTCCAGATGAGGTTTCATCAGTGTTCTGTACAGTGGCATCACCATCTCCCTTCTTCTGCTTGTGATATCCTTTCCTATGCACCCTAGCATACCACTGGCCCTCCCCACTGCCTTTGCACACTGCTTGGCCACCTTTAGATCATCTGAGATGATTATTCCCAAATCCCTTTCTTCCTTTGTGACCGTCAGTAACTGTCCCCCACTCTGTAACTCTCATCAGGGTTTTTGCACCCCAGGTGCATGATTTTGCACTTCTTCGCATTGAATCTTAGTTGCCATACCTCAGACCATTTTTCCAGCTTCCCTAAGTCCCTCCTCATTTTCACCACCCCTTCTGGAGTGTCTACTCTATTGCAGATCTTGGTGTCATCCACAAAAAGGCAAACCTTCCCTTCCAGCAATGTCGCTAATGAAGACATTAAATATGATGGGCCTCAGGACTGATTCCTGTTGTACCCCACTGGCCATCCTCTGTTCCTCGAATTGGACCCCATTTACCACCAACCTCTGCTTTCTGTCCCTCAACCAATTACTGACCCAATTCACCACCTTTTGGCCCACACTCAAGCTCCCCAGCTTGTTTACCAGCCTCTTATCTGGAACGGTGTCAAAGTCCTTGCTGAAATCGAGGTAAGCAACATCCACCGCTCCCCTGATCCACCTCCTTTGTCACCCAGTCAAAGAAATCTATCAGATTTGTCTGACATGATCTCCCCGCTGTGAATCCATGCTGTCTTGGATCCTGTGCTCTGCTGTATTCCAAGTGTTCCACAATCCTTCCCTTAAGAAGTGCCTCCATAATCTTCCCCACTACGGAGCTGAGGTCGAAAGGCCTATAGTTGACCGTCTCCTCCCTGCTTCCACTTTTATAAAGAGGGGCTAACTGCACCCTCCTCCAGTCCTCTGGAACCACACCTATACTGAGGGATTCATTAAATAGGTCTGCCAGAGGTGCTGCTAGCACCATCTTTGGTTCCTTTAATATTCTAGGGTTTATGATATTTGCCCCCATTGCTTGTCCACCCTCAGTTTTGTGAGTTCCTCTAGGGCTCTCTCTTCTGTAAAATGACTGGTGTTCACCTCCCTTCCCACTTTGATTCTGGTGGCTAGTTTTGGCCAATCTCCCTCCCCTTCTTCAGTGAATGCAGAATAGAAGTATTTGTTCAGTATTTTCACTTTTTACTTGGTCACCCTCCACACACTTCCCTTCTTCCCTTCTTCACCTTACAATCCCAACCCTGGCCTTCCTTTTTTTGCTGATGTGCCTATAAAATGCCTTGTCCTCTTCCCTTACTGTCTGCACTATCCTTTCTTGCGTTTGTGTCTTTGCACTGCTAACTGCCTTCCCTGCTTCCCTCTGGTTATTTAGGTACATCCCCCTATCTTCTTCCTTCTGTGACTCCTTATATTTTCTGAAAGCCAATTTTTTGGCCCTTACCTTCTCAGCTACATCCTTTGAGAACCATAGTGGCTTTTTCCTTCTTTTGTCCTTGTTTCTCTGCCTAATATACTGGTTTGTTACCTCCACTATGACTCCTTTTAGGAGCGCCCACTGTTCCTCCACCCTCCTCTGGTTTCCTTCTTCACCAGGTCTTCTTGGATACATATCGCCATGCTAGCAAAGTCCGCCCTCCTGAAATCTAAGACCCTTGCTTTGTGCGGCTTGACTGTGTACCTGTACCATATTAAACCACACTGTGTGGTAGTCGCTGGACCCCAGGTTCCCTTCCACCCGGACTTCGTTGACTCTGTCTCCACTGGTTAGCACCAGGTCTAGAACTGCCCTGTCGTTGGTGGGTTCTAGCACTAACTGCCTGAAGTCTGCCTCATGTATGGCTTCCAGGATGTCTCTGCTCCTGGCTGATGCTGATGCCAGAATGGTCCAGTCCAAGTCTGGCATATTAAAATCACACAGCAATACTTCCCCTTTTGCTGCCATCTCGTGGATTTCTTCCACCATCACCCTATCCACCTCCTCCCCCCTGTGCTGGAGGCCTGTAGATCATGCCTGTGTGAATTGCTGTGCCGTTACCTGGCTCAAGGGTGACACACAATGCCTCAGGCTCCCACTGTCTTCACTGTACTGCAGTTGCTTTTATGTCTTCCCTGACATAAAAAGGCCCCCTCCCTTTTTACCCTCTCTATCCCTCCTGAATAGAGCATACCCTGGTACAGTTACCTCCAAGTCATGGCTCCTCATGTACCACATCTCGGTTATTGCCATTATATCCAAGTCAGCCTCCACCATCAAGGCCACCAGGTCTGGGATTTTTTTCCCCAGATTGCGTGCATTTGTATACATGGCCTTCCATGTTTCACTGCCTTTCCCCCTGCTGTTCCTGCTTTTGCCCTCTTGTCTCCTTTTTTTGATGCATTTTTCTTTCTCTTGCTGTCTCCCTTTCTGTGCCATACTCCTTGTAATGAGTTCAGGTTTACCTGTCATCAACTTATCCTCCTGATCTTCCCTGTTGGCTGTTCTACCCTGTGAGGGTAGGCCGCTTGAGTCTCCCTGCTCCCATCTTCCCCCCCGGCTAGTTTAAATGATTGCCAAGAAAGCATTTAAACTGTTCATTGAGGACTGCCGTCCCCTTCCTGGACGGGTGCAGGCCATTGCCCTTGTACAGGCCCACAGCCCCCCAGGTGGGTCCCTAGTTACCAATGTAGCCAAAACCCTTCTCACTGCACCAGCACTTCAACCAAGTGTTGAAGTTTCTAATGCAGAGATTCCTAGCCTCTCCCTGCCATGGACTGGCAGCACCTCCATATATTGGTAGCATTTTTCCTGTCAGGGGTCTTAGTCTCATAGTTAACTGTATCAGTACATCTAACCCCTTTATAAAGCCCTTGCCACATCATTAATAGTTCACTCTCTGTAGTGGGTAACAGTAACAAGACCTTTTCATCTGGCTCAAAAACTTTTTCTTTCACCCCACGGTCATAACACACTTTCTGCTGTATTGGGGCCTCTTCCTGGGTACTGTGGGCAATTTCAACATATTTTGCCAGCTTCATTCTCAGTGCCCCCATATAAGATGTAGTACTGTAAGTTCTTTCTGAGCTTAGTTATCTTCCCATGTTTATTTCACTACATCTAGTGGCCTTCTAGGTTGTCTACCATACAACATTTCAAAGAGTGAACAGCCTGTTGATGCTTGTGGCACTTCTCGGTAAGCAAAAAGCAGGTAAGGTAAATACTGGTCCCAATCTTTTCCTTAACCTTTCACAAACCTTTTTAAAATGTGTTTCAGGGTTTGAGTAATGCGCTTAACAAGACTGTCTGTCTAAGGGTGATAAGGGGAGGTTCTTATGGCAGTGATACCTAGTAGTCAGTACAGCTCCTTCAGTAATGAAGCACCAAAATTACTACCCTGATCAGTAATAATCTCTTTTGGTATGCCCATCCTCCTGAAAAGTTTGGCAAGCTCTGCTGCCACTTTTGGGGCTGTGACAGTATGCATAAGAACTGTCTCTGGGTATCAAGTAGCATAGTCACATACTACAAAAATTAATTTATTAAATTTTTACTTTTGTCTAAGGGGCCAACCAGATCCACTGCAAATCTCTCAAAAGGAACATCTATTAAGGGTAGGGGCACCAGGGTCACCTTGTCTTTTTTAGTCACAGGGCTATTTTCTGACACTCAGCACAAGAACTACAATAGGTAGCAACATCGTCCTGGGTCCCAGGTCACCAAAATCTGTGCAACAGTCTGGCAAGGCTGTGGTCCCTCCCCAAGTGACCAGCCATAGGACTATCATGTGCTATCTGTAACAACTCAGTTCTGTGCGTCTTTGGTATGACCAATTTGGTCTATCTGTTCCTTCATCTCAGGATTAACCCAAACTCTATACAGTAGCCCATTACATTTTTTTAGACATAGGTTCACCCTGTTATTGTTTCACACCCAGCTGCTTAAAATAACATTGCAGAGAAACATTGTCAGTTTGCTCAGAAATAAAATCACAATCAGTTATCAGTTCAGTTTCACCAGTTTCATATATCATCCCCTTCTGTTCATCAGTCTTTTGTTGCCACTGTATTTTCAGGTGTCTTCTTTCTGTCCCAGACTTCTGGATCTTGGAGCTGGGCTTAAACAAGTCCAAATCAAAGTTGCCAGAAAGAAAACATTCCCCAACATCTGAAATTTTCTTTGCCTGTGTTCTTGCTGAAACCACAGGTTTTGCTCCCCCTGTGATTAACTCAGCAAGTCCTGGAAAGTCATTTCCAATAATCATAGGTACAGTTATCTTTGGTACTGTCTCCACTTTCATTTGGTGCGACACTTCATTAATGTTCAGAGTCACTTGGCTGGTGGGATAGTGTTGAGTGTCCTCGTGGGTGAAGATGACCTCAGTACCTCATCCTCTTGCACAGTCTTTTCTCAGAACTTCAGCATGCAGCAGATTCTGTTGGCTTCCTGAATCTGTAAGTCCTTTCACAGTCTAATTCCCCACCTTGACATCTGTTAAATACTTGCATCAGTTTGCTAAGGTCAAATTTGCTCCAGTGTTACCCTCCTTACTATTATGGCAGTTTCTTGTAATATGGCCTGGCTTATTATAGTTATAGGAAATAAAGTCTTTGGGGGCAAATTTGTTACCCCATCAGAGTTTTTATCTGACCTGGATTTAAATCAGGAAAAAAAAAGTCTTACCAGTCCCTGGTTGTTACTTTGCTGCTGCGGTGTCTGTCTGGCTATCTGATAGTCCTCAGCCAAAGGAACAGCCTTTTCTTCGAATTTCTGGTTGGTATTCTTTTACCCAAAGCTGCACGTCTGTGGGAAGGATGTTGATGAATTGCTACATTGCAAATAGGTCTATGATCAGTGGGACTGTTTTGCCCTCTGGTTGGAGCCATTTAATGAGGAGTTCTCTGAGTCGGATGAAGGCTTCTTGAGGATTGTCGACCGAGTTGTACTTCAGGGACTGGAATCTCTGCCTGTAGGTCTCTCCTGAGCTGTCATATCTTTTAAGGATTTCTCTTTTCACAATGTCATAGTTTTCTGACTGCACAATGTCCATATTGCAATAGGAAAATTAGGATTTACCTCTCAGACAAGGTACCAGGCTGATTGCTTATTGCTGTTTTGGCCACTGGCAGGCTCCGGCGACCCTTTTGAAAAGTTGTCAGGTATTCTTCAATATCATCCAAAGAACACAGCATTGTAAGTTTAATGTCTTTTAATCTCTTTGTGTTTTGCTGGACCTATACCAGATCCTCTAGCTTTGATAGCTTGCAAGGGATCCAACCATTGCTGCTCCTGTTGCAAAATCTCTTCTCTTCTCAGTGCTCCTAGATGCTGCATCTATTTTTCTTTCTGTTTCTTAGTCTCTGTTTGTTGTATAGCCCACCATTTAGAGAAGGCAGACATGCTTTCACGTTCTGTCCCTGCCTGTTCTACTACTTCGTCTTCTTCTATTACTGGTGCAGGCTGTACAGTCTCAGTTTGGACTTTTGCTTCTGCTTCTAGTTTGGCTGCCATTCTTCTAGTAAACATTCCTGGGCTTGCTGTTGCAGGATCTATACCTTTCTTCTATGCTTCCCTGGTACCAGATCTAGTGCCCACACACAAAACTCCTGGCTTAGAGTATTCATGGCGTAAATCTCACTTCTAACACCAACTGTCATGGAGGCATAGGTCAGGAAGCACCGGCAAACCATGAGAAGTTATGGAATTCACAAGTAGCATTTTATTATTATTATCAAAAACAAAAAATAAAATTGCCCAGGTAGTTCTTGATACCAGCAGTTCAAACAAACAGAAACCCTTCATTGGAGACTCTCTTTAAAATCTCCATCTCTCTCTCTATCTCTAAACAAAACATTGCTGTCTTTATACAGGATGTTTTTTACTTGGCAATTAAATTCTGTATCCTGTTCTTGTAAATTACACCACCTGTATTCCACAAAATGTATTAAGACCGTGTCAATTTATTTCCTGTGATCAGCCTGAAGAGTACATCAGTCTTCTTAACAGGTGCAGCCAATTACGACATCCTGTCTCAGGGTTGATTTCCTGCTGATAATTCTGCAAAAAAGCTTGTGGAGGTCAAAATGCACCTCAAAGTTAACTCCCTGTATTCCAGAAAAACTCAAATAGTTTTCTACATTCATTTCAACAATATAACTGTATACATTTGCAAACTAAGGGGTTTCAGTTTCACACAGACAGTCACATATACTTTTTAACCACAGAGAAGGAAGGGGGAGGAGAATAGATGCAGCAAGTGAAGGAAGGGAGAAAACTGAGAAATTGTGGGACCATTGGGGTGGCCAATTTCTAGGTGTCACAAGAAAAATCTGATTGTACAGACAGGCAAGAGATAGACAAGTAGCAGAATAGGAGAGGACAGAATAGATCCTTGCTTTTAGCTCTCTCTGCATACATAACAACTGTCACAGGGTCTTACGGGTCTTACCCAACCTAGTCATATCATCAAAACCATGTAGTAGCGGATTCAACTATGTGGCAAGGTAACACCCGCTACCCCTTAGGCCACCAAAAAGTAGCTGTTTTAATCTAATCTGAGCTTTAAAAGGTAACATTTTATTTTTCAGGGAAAGTGCTACCCCCTAGCCAAAACCGTTACCCCCTTGAAAAATTTCTAGATCCACTGCTGAAACCACAATATTCAGATATAATAATACTTCTGTCTGCAAAAGTGCAGGCCCCCATGAGGCCTGTGCTTCTGCAGCCACAGGTGCTCATACATGCTGTATGACATACACACACAGGTGTGGCTGTAGATACAAATCCACGAAGATAGCACATCAGTGCTACTGAATTTGTGTAATCTGGAAACAGTTGTATGTTGTTTGTCTTACCTCATGATTTGTGGGGCTGTGTGGCAGGCTGCAGAAGTGCTGGGCTCAGAGGGTCCTGTGCTTCCACATGTCTACAGATACAGACATGCAGGGCAAAGAGTCCATCTGTCAGCCAAAGTGCAGAGCCCTCTAGTAGCTATGGGTGCAAAACGCAGGACCCTATGCCAAGAGAAGATTTCTCTTCAATATATGGTGCTTGGGTCTGTATGGACAACCCTGATCCCTCCTTTCACAGGTTGGGGGGGTGGTGCCACATAACAACACCGTACCCCCAGCCTTCGGTCATCCAGCTGGCTCAGTAAGTTCACCCCTGAACTCAGCTCCCTGGCACTGGATCAAAAAGCATTACATACTGTTTAAAGGCTGGAACTAAAAAAATGTTTCTTAATAATTTTTTATTTTTTTTATTTCAAATTTTCAAGACAATCATTTTATGACTCCCCCTTATAGCATGACATGTGGCATTTATTGACTAGTGTCAAAAACATCATTTTGCACCACAACTGTTGACAGTCTGGAGTCAAAATATTGATAATTACCAAAGTTATGAGCAAGCATAGAACATTTTCAAAGTGCAATCATAACTTTGTTGTTTTTTTAATATTTTGATCCCAAATTTTGAACATAGTCTTCTTTTGACCCCAAGTCATGAACCAAGTACAGTAGGTGAAAATTTTCAAATCCCACCTGAAACATGATTTCAAGGAGAGAAAGTGAAATCACCTTTCGGTCATATTTGAAAAATTTCCCCTCTGTTATTCAGAAGGTGGGATCCCAAAAAGGCCATATTGAACAGTTGGTGTAAAAATATTAACAATTAGAGAAGTTATGAATGCATGTTGAAATATTTCAGTGCTCACTCATCACTTGGTCATTTTACCATCTTTTTCCACCAAATTTCCAACACAGTCTTCTTCTGACCCCACTTAATGAACATGGTAGTTCAATGTTTTCAAATCCAGCCTGAAACATGAATTCACAGTGCGACTGTAAAATCACCTTTTGGGACATATTTAAAAAATTTCACATACCCTGTTCATGAGGCGAGGTCACAAAAAAGCTGTGTTGAAAGTTTACTGGAAGAATATTGAAAATAAGCAAAGTTATGCGTGAATTTTGAAATATTTAGATGTTCAATCATAACTTTGTCATTCTGCCACGTATTTCTACCAAATTTTCAACGCAGTCTTCTCAAGACCCCACCTGATGAACCCGGTAGGTGAACATTTTCAAATCTCACATGAATGGTGACTTCTTGGAGTAACTGCGAAATTACCTTTCAGGGCATATATGAAAAATGTTTCCTAGTTTGATCATCAGGTGGCCCAAAAAAGCCACGTTGAACATTTGCATCTCGAGCTGATGCGATAGACCTCGTGGCCTAATCTGCTGGCATTTTTGTATGTTCGTATATTCAAAAAAGTACAAAAGCAGAATGCAAAGGTTTGTACTGCAGTTGCGCCTGACCCAAGGGTTGCTATATTCAGACAGATAATGCACCAGCATGATCTTACTGAATATTGAGCCATGTCGTGGCAGCATGAAGTCACTTTGCACTGCCCTGAAAAGGACCTGGGCTGCATCCAGCCATAATGAATTGTGCACCCAGACTAGATAGCGCAGGGAGCCATGGTGCAAAATTCAGCCGCAAAATGCAAATGAGCCCACTTGGCATCCATGGCGCTAAGGGGCCATGTGCATAACCATTATGGGCTCATTTGCATGGGAAGTGGCAGCAGATTTGCATCCATCCTGTGGTCACCTGTCACGTTGGTCCTGGCGGCATCCAGCCCACCACCACCCAAACGCCCATCCCTGTAATGATAATGTAGTCCTGGTGTCTAGTGGCACCCACCCCCCACCCTCTGATCACTGTCCTGGTATGGAAATGTAGTGCCTGGTGTCCAGTGGCACCCCACCTGGTCACCATCCAGTATATATGCAGACCATTTCTGGTGTCCAGTGGACCCCCATCCCCCATCCTCCAAGCTCCCATCCTGTATAGTCCCAGGTCAATACTGTTGTCTAGCAGCAACCTCTACCCCACCAGTCACCCAGCACTATAGTTCCAGGTTATCCCTGGTGTCTAGCAACAACTCCCACCCTCTGAACGCCCATCCTATATATGTGTATGTATGCCCTGGTGGCTGTGGTACCCCCCACCACCAATCAACCATTCTGGTGATACCATTAGGTCTGCAGTGGTTAGTGGAACCCCCCAGCCACCGATCACCCATGCCGGTGATACCACTGGATCTGAGGTGGCTAGTGGAACTGCCCACTCACCAAGCACCCGTTTCCATGATACCCATGATACTAGCAATGCCCTGGTGGCTGGTGGATCCTCCACCTGCCAAACACTCATCCCGGTGTTACCATAGAGGCCACGGAGGCTAGTAGAAACCCCTCACATAGTTCCTTGCCTCCCTGGTGTTTAGTGGCATCCCTCCCCGACCTCACAGCCCAGATACCTGAGCCTACCCCTGGCATCCAATGGTACCCCCTTGTGACTGACAGTCACCACACAGAACAACGCACAGTGACAGTTACGTGGGCCTCCACCCACACTGTCCGCACCTAGCACACCACCCAGCCAATCCCCTCATACCTGTGCTGGTGGGGCCATGTGGTGGAGGTGTGACAACTGGTACACCCCTCCTTTCACCTCCATGCACTGAAGTTAGACATATGCAGGGTGGAGGTAGACCACAGGAAGGCAATTAAAATGGTGCAGGGGTTGCATCAAAAGCCTATAAAGAGACTGAGGGATCTCAGTGTGTACACCCTGGAAGAGAGAAGAGCGAGAGGGGACATGACAAGACCAACATGTACCTCACAGGGGTCAACAGGGTGCAGGAGGGCAGTCTCTTTCAAATGTGAAAGAGCACCAGGACCAGAGGACATGCAATGAAGCTGGTGGGGTGGGGAGTTTAATTAGCCATTTATATACAGTAAATAACTTAAATACTGGAATCAAGTCAGCAAACATTCATCTATTTGCTGACGATACAATGTTATACATAGCCAGGCCCATCCTGGAGCTTGCATGCAACGATCTCCAAATCAAATTTAATCATTTACAGAAAAATCTTTTGCACTCAGAGCTCCTCTTAGGTGCTAAGAAAACAAAGGTTATGCTTTTTGCCCCATCAGTTAACACCTCCAAACCCTGCACCCCAAGGATGGCCCCTCAAATTCTCACTCTGCTTAGTAAGCCTCTGGATTATGTGGAATCTTTTAAATACCTGGCAGTCTGGTTAGACTTTAAACTATCACTCAAAATCCACACAGAAGAAATCTCCAAAAATAAAACAGAGGCTTGGGATTTTCTTTAGAATTAGGCATTTTCTAACTTGGGAGGGGAAAAAAAGGTTAGTACAAACTATGTTCTTGCCTCTCCTAGACTATGCCAACTTCTTGTATGGGCATGGCTCGAGCATGGCCTTTTCCAAACTTGACTCCCTTTATCATCGGGCGCTTAGATTTGTTATCGATGCTCCCTATTCCACCCATCACTGTACTCTCTATACTTCCATAGGCTGGAGCTCACTTAGTCTTAGGAGACAAAGAAATGCAGTGTTCTGGACATATGGAGCCATCACTAACGAGCTTCCACAATACATTAAGGACTGTCTGCCTGTTTGTAATCCTGGTAACTACCTATTAAGAAATCTGTCTTATATTTCTCTTCTGATCGCTAAAGCTAGAATGCATTTTGGCAGAGTGGCAATAAGCCATGCCCTCCCTGTTCTTTATAATAACACACAAAAAATACTTCAACTTGCTACCCTGGTGTCACTGTCCTTCTTTAAAAACTTGTTTTTGTGGTCTTTTAAAGAGACTGCTTCCACCTATGACTCCCAAACCCCTGGCCCTGCCTTTCCCCGTCATCCCCTCTTTCTCACCTATAAGCCCCCGGTCCCTTCCCTAACTTCTACAGGCCACACCTCTGTCTTGTCTTATCTTGCTGCATCAGTAACTGATGTTCCTACCCTCCCTCTGAGGCCTTTCTTCCTACTTTTTATAGTACCACCTACACATTGTGTAGCTCTTGTATATATACTATGTCTATTCTGTGTATTGTCCATATATATCACATCTGCCTATATTGTAAATTGACCTGTCGGTATAGTGCACAAACTTGTATGCTGACATAGATACCTTCCATGCCCTGTACCTTATCGCTTGTACCTGTATGCTGCCTGTCAATGAGGTTCCTTGAATGTATTATGTTGCACCTTTGTGAACCTCATCCAGGTCCACCTCGAAAATTAGTTCCTCTCAATGGTGTTCTGCCTGGTAAAAATAAAGATTTGATTGATTGATTAAGAGGGATGTGAGGAAGTACTACTTCACTGAAAGAGTGGTGGACTTCTGCCAGTGGAGGTGGTGGAGGCAAAAACAGTAGGAGGCTTCAAGCATGCATGTAATGGACATTGGGGAGTATTAATAAATAGGCTGGGATGAAGGAGGATTGCTGGAGACTAGTTAGGCTCTGCGGAGACAGACTAAACAGGGACCATCTGGGAAGACTGAGTAGGCCAAGAGGTCCTTTTCTGCCAACAAATTCTATGTTTCTGTACCCATTAAACCCTAACAGAGAGAGGAAGTAATTTTATATTGTGCCTTTCATACAAACAGTATCCCAAAGCACTTTGCAAAGCAATGATTTACATACTGGTAACGCAAGGACAGTACAATAGAACAGAATTTGGATTTATGTAGTATATTCCATACCCACTGTATCCCGAAGTGTTTTACAAAGCACTGAGTTAGATACTGGTAGTATAAGGACTGCAGAAAATAATTTGCTTTTAAATAGAACCTTTTATACCAACAGTTTCCTCAAAATGATTTACATTCCAGGAAAGGAATGGGGAGAGCATTGTTTCAGTTTTATTTGCAAAGGTATATTCAAACCGGACATAGATATTACAGAGTGGTTAAGTACAGGGAGGTTATTTAACTTCCTCAGGGTCAAACAGTAAAAGGTGGTTGAGAGATTAAACCTAAGTCCTCAGATTCATAGCTCTACATTCTTAATCACTAGACCAAACTGCCTCCCATACTAACTGGGGAACAAGTTCTCAGGTAGTGTTACTTATTTACCCACGACGTCCCAGTTGAGATGCAATGTTTTGTTTGGCAGCACCCTGCTTCAACTTAATTTTACATTTGGGTGGACTACATAGGGAGATCAAGTGAACTGCTTGTGGACAAGCAAATACATAAATCTGAATATTCTGCTTCACAGTTCTATTCTCAACCAGTTTGTGACCCTCGGCCTCATGTTCAGGCAGTTAGCACCGCACTAACAAGGTCTGTGTCACACAAACTGGGCTTTGAGCACTGGAGAGGCAGTTAGCACAAGTGCCATATTTAAATACAGTTAGCATAGCAGAAAGTTGTTACAACATAGCATTGATGGACTACCGGTGAAAATGCTAATGAGGTGCAGAGTCTTGCATTCTGCACAGAGTGGTGAAAGAGTTCAGAAGGGACTTGCAGCTCTGAAGGTGGACAAAGCTATGGGACCAGACAGGATGCGTCCAAAGGTTCTAAAGGAACTTGGGGAGGTGCTAACTGCCCCACTGACAGCCTTGTTTAACAGCTCACTGGAAACAGTCATGGTTCTAGAGGACTAGAGAAGAGCTGACATGGTCCCTCTAGATAAAAGCCAAAGCAGGTAGGAGGCTAGCAACTACTGGCCAGTCCAATTTGCATCAGCAGTGGGGAAATTAATGGGAGCCCTGTTAAAGGAAAAACTGGTCAAGTATCTTAAATCCAATAGGCTGCAACACCGCGAGCAGCATGAATTGAGGGGTGAGGTTATGGCAAATGAATCTGATGTATTTCTTTGAAAGGGTGACCAGGGAAACAAATCAGGGAAAGGCAGTGGACATGGCCTATCTGGACTTCAGCATGACCTTCAACACTGTGCCATATAGAAAGCTGATAAAGAAACTGAGCAGCCTAGGGGTGGGACCCAAAGTGGTAAATCGGGTTAGAAACTTAACAGATAGAAGACAGAGGGTGGTGGTAAACTGCACGCACTTGAATAATAGATGAGTGACCAGTGAGGTGCCACAGGGCTCACTACTGGGACTGGGCATCTTCACTGTCTTCATAAATGACATTGCTGAGAAACTGAAAGGGAATGCATGCATTGTTGCAGATGATACTAAAATCTGCAGTAGGGTGAACATTCAGGAGAGGTTGGAGAGAATGAGCAGTAATCTGGGGAAACTCGAGGAGTGGTCTAAAGCATGGCAGTTGGGGTTCAAGGCCAAAATATGGAAGATCGTGCCCCTATGGCATAGGAACCCAGGTGCTGAGTACTGGATGGGAGGGGAGGGGAAGTAACAACAGTAACTAAACAGGAAAGGGACTTTGGGATGATCATATCTGATAACCTCAAGGTGGCAGGGCAGTTTAACAAAGCAGTAGGTTGAGCTAATGGGATGCTGGGGTGCAGAAGGAGGGGTATATCCAGTAGGCAGAGGGTGATGGTGTTGCAACTGTATCACTCACTGGTGCGATCCCACCTGGAGAGCTGTGTCTAGTTTTGGAGGCCGCACCTCAGGAAGAACACAGACAGTGCAGAGGCAGTCTAGAGGACAACATCTAAAATGGTGCTGGGGTTGTACGAGAAGTCTCCTTCAAATGAGAAGGAGCACTAGGACCAGGGGACATGTTATGAAGCTGGGGGGAGTTTAAGAGAGATGCAAGCAATTATTTCTTCACTGAAAGGGTGGTAAATGCCTGAAAAGGACTGCCAGCAGAAGTGGTGGAGTCAAAAACAGTGGGGGCTCCAAGCATATGTGTGAGACATAGGCATGTATTAAAAACAGTCAAGGAGGAGCGAGGGTTGCTGAAGACCAGTTAGGGTCTGTGGAGACAGATTAGGCAGGGTACCTCTGGGCAGACTGGGTGGGCTAAACAGCCTTTTTCTGATGACAAATTCAGTGTTCTATGTTCATTCTGGTATACTGGATGCTTTTTGAGTGCTGTAACAGCCAGTTTGCACAGCCCTAGGTAATACTTCCAAAAAGAATGCTTTAACAATCAGGGCCAGATTAAGGCAACCTGGGGCCATAGGCCCAAGAGAAATCTGGGGCCCCCCTCATTGTAACCATGCCACCTCACTATGACCCCACCTCTTGGCTAGTGCATATCGGTTACTGAAACATGAAAACAATGTTCTTACTGTCCCTAAAAAGTGGCATAAAATGCTTCAAAATTAATGAAACTGGTTGGCCTGGTGGCACTGAGGGTGGAGGTGCTGGATGCCACACCTCGTACCACGCCGGTGTCCCAGGTTTGGTGACAGACTTGGGTCACCAGGGGTTGGCCGGGTGGCCAGGGGGAGAAGGACTGAGCACCCAATGACTGCAATCCTTCTCCAGAGAGGGGTGGGATGCTGGCCCCACCACTATACCGCCACCACCTGCGTGACCACGGGTGGTGTTGGTGTGGTTGGGAAAGCAGATAGACAGGGAGGGGCCAACGACAGCAGAGAACTGGAGCAGAGGCACGTCTCCATCATGCCTCCATCTCATTGGTCCTCCTCAAGTGCTGATGTTGGCAGTGGGTAGATAAGAACAAGGAAAAACACCCTGTGGCTGATCTAGGTGAAGGGCTCTTGCACTGCTGCGACCATGGAGGAACCAGGAAGTAGCTTTGGTTGCACGTTCCACTGAGGATCGAAGAAGGTAGAATGGACTCTTCAACCCCACCTGGGGGGTCAAACTGGGTCTCCAGAGTTATATTGGAGTGAAGCACCTATGGGAGCATCCTCACGGTCCTCATGGCACAGACTAGGTGCATTGGGATGCCTGGAGAGAGGACCAGTTGCAGTGCAAGGGGGAGTATAAAGAGATAGTAAAAAAAAAAAAAAAAATATTTTTTAAACTAATATTATCAGTATGGAAAAATAACAATAGCCTGAGTTTTGATAATTCAGAGAAAATAATTAATAGGCCTGGTAAAAATAATTTTTTGTACGTGAAATGTCATGATTTGCACTTCTCCAAAGCCCCCCAACCCGAAACACACATGTGTGCACTCGCAGTCTGGGTGTTATCATATTGTCCTGTCGGGTAGTATGAACCACGATGTGGGAGTTTTGTTGGGTTGGGTAGGAACCGATCCCTAAAACAGGCTAGGTCCTGGGTGGTGTAGGAGTTAAGTTTGTGGTTTACTGAGGGGTTTATAAACTTTAGAGATTATACTGAGTGATTATTGGAAGAATTTCAAATGAAACATTTCTGTTACTAATACAGTAAGTATGTCAGGATCCATAAATGGCAAGATTTACTGATGGAAATCTTGAAATGCATTCATTTGTTCACCCTGGAAACAGAGCTGTATCAAGGTCAGAACTTCAGTATGAGCAAGATGAGAGAATTTAAAAAAAAAAGAAAAAAAAGAGTATGATTTTTAATTGTATCATCGAAACGTATTGTAGATTTCTTAATTTTAGGAGAGAGATTAAATTTTTTTTTATTTATTGAGATATCGGAATTACAAAGCTTTGAGTCAGAGACACCTTTGAAAAGGATTCACATCATGGAAATACAAAACAAGAGAAATGGACAATACAATGAAAGGTATTACAAATGAATGTGAAGGGTAAAACAACCCGGAGTCAAGTATGGTACAATGGCAATGAGCAATACATTGAAAGGTATTTCATCTGCATGCGTAGGGTAAAACAACCCAGAGTCAAACATGGTACAAAGGTTTCAAGCAAATTAAAAGCTATTGCTTACATTCACATTTCAAGGATGATACAAGGTTACCTAAGCCAATAAAACAGATATATAAGATAAAATATAAGCACACACACTGAATTGCACTGCTAATCTTTTATAGTTAAGAGTAAGATTCTAAGCTAGGATTCTAAATGGGTGTGGGAGACAAAGCAAGGAAAATGGGCTTGTTCACACCTTAAAGGTCATCCTGGCTGGGGCCCCTGACGCTGTCAGCTGCACTTAACACCTAATCAGGGTGGTGAGAGTCATGTCACAGTTCAGCCCCTGACTTACTCAATGGCTCAGTCTTTTACAAAAACATGCAGCTCAGGCAGAAAGAAAAGGATATATAGTAAATATATGTTGGGGATTGCTGGGGGCCCCTTGGCAGGCAGGGGCCCTAGGCCTGTGCCTATGTTGCCTATGCCTTAATCCGGTCCTGTTAACAATGTGCAAATAGTGAAGACCATCCCCAGCCTTCATCAGTCCCCCATGTAAGACTTCCCCTGGTATCCAGTGGCGACACCATCCCTCACTCTTCCCTTCCCCATGTACAGTATCCCTGGTGTCTGGCGGTACCCCCTCCCTCTCCCCATCCCTATTTAGTATTTCCTATGTGCTTGGTGGCACACCCTTGCACCAGAACAACCCAACCCTCAACCTTGGTCCCTAGACAGTGGCTGGCACAAACATCCATGATATTTCAGAGACATCTCGCAACTATTATATTGATATAATTATTTATCAACTCTACACATGCCGCATTACTTCAGCCTCACAGTAAGACCAGCACTCAACCTATCCAATATCAGTTACCCGTAGACAGTTTGTTTACTTTATTAACGTGACATGCAAATTTCTGAACCTCTCCTGGCAAAAATCACGTATATCTGTGCGTTTGGTGCTAGTCCTCAGTTGTTAGCAAAGTCAGCATAGAAGGTTTTACTTTGGCTTCAGTCTCATTCACCATTCATGCATTGCCGGGGCTGGTAAAGTGCTTTCATGCAGAAAGTGCCTTAGCATTGTTTTTACAAACAACGTTTAATTGTGCAAACATGATGATGCTAAAATAAGCCTCTGCAAAAATGTCAACCAGTGAATGCAATATAAACTGTTCGCCAATTTTTCAAGAGCACAAAACAAGACATTAAAGTCCTTTAAACTGCACTGCTGCTGGTGGTCAAACACACTAATTACATATTACTGCCCACTGCTGGCTTGCAGGCATACGTTTTGGGTGAAGACCCTTCCTCAGACCTTCTGGCACATCAATAGAGTGGATGCATGAGCCAGCTAGTGACTGACTGAGGGGGTGAGCATATGGTTTGTGTAGGCTGCCTTTGCAGGACCACAGTTTTTTTTTTTCCTCATTCTTTGGTAACCAGGTAAGGCCAACTAGGCCCAAGGCCTGTTTTCATGGGTGACCCAGGAGCACTGGAAAGGTTAAGTGACTTGCTCATGGTCACACAGTATGCAAATAGAGGTTGTGGGAATCAAACCCAGGTCTGCTGGTTGTACCAAGCTCAGTCACAGCTCATTACTCTAACCTTGAGGCTATACTGCAAGCCCTACACCAGGACACCTGACATCAGGAAAATACTAAATTGGGATGGGAAGTGGGAGAGGGTGCCACTGGACTTCAGGAAAATATTAATTTGGGGATGGGGAGAGGGAAGGCAGTGGTACTAACACCAGGGAAATAATAAATGGGATGAGGTGAGGGAGGCGGTGCCACCAGACACCAGGAAAATGCTAAATGGGGAAAGGGAGAGGGAGGAGGAGGAGGCAAACTTCTCACATGTGGAACTAAATAGGTCTGTTGTACTCCCCAGCCCACAGCCTCCATTGGTTGTGTGGAGCAATGATCTGTGATAATGACATGTAAATTGGCAGATAAGGAGCTGTTAGAGCCTTGCATGTTGAGCAGGGTCATTAGTATTCTATATACAAATATTGTAGTTCTGTGAGTCAGTGCTAAGGTGTTTGTGCCTCGCAAAGTGCACAGCTTTTTCATTGTAAAGTGATGCTTAGCATGTGTGGTCACTCCCGTGGTTAGCACTCTCACAAGGGATTGGGCTTTGCTTTGTGCAGTGCTCACAGGGGGAATACAGGAACCTATCTGCACTGCCTAGGGCTTTAGTGGAATATTTCCAATAAATCTCCTTTTGTACCGCATGCAAAGTAGTGTGACCACGAAGCACTTTGCATGCCAGTCTTTGCACAGTTCAGGAATGGGGCCCTCTGTCTCCTATTTGGACACATCTGTATTCTCCCCTCCATTCAAAACTCCCCAATACTCTAGCTACTGTAAAAACATCTGCCTGTGCTAATATTGTCCAGCATACTGGTGATTTTAGTTGAGTCATCCCAGATAATTCTAGTCATTTTTACTATTATTCACGTGACAATATTCCACTAGAAAGCTGTACACTGATGCATATACAGCAGCAGTTGCTAAGCTTCTCTGCACCCTGATTAAGAATAGTGGAAGTAGGACAGGTGTAGTGTTCCCAGGACCTTCCAGAACAGTTTCTAATCTCGGGCATCCTGAAGACTCTTTTTTGAGTACACAGATGGGCATCTGAAAGGTATGGTTAGAAATTTGTTCGCATACCTTCAAGATACAGGGGAAATAATCAGGGTACTTAATGATGTACAAGTACAGGATAACTATCCTCTAGTGTCCTTAGATGTAGTTGCTCTGCTCAAATATCCCACTTCATCTGGGTAAAAGGGCACTGAAATATTACCTGGATCTCCATAGTGACCCTACTCCTTCCACTGAATTCATCCTACTTTTGGTAGATTTGTCATAGAAAGTAAATTATAAAATGGGTAGGGGAATTACTGCATCCTGACTGGCTAAGACCCTTGCATTGTGGGGGCAAAATGCACTGCAAAAAAACAAGTTCTTGCCAATTGGGGCACAGTACAAAAAAATATCAATGGGCAAACATTTAGAATTTTCATGTTTACTTCTGGCAGACATTTTTTTTTTTTTTGCCAGAGAGAAAAATGTTTAAAACATTAACATCAGCAACCTAGTAAACCCGTTTACTTTAAAACAGCTTACATTTTTTTGTTGTTGTTGTTTTGGTTAACTCATTTACTGGCTTCATTTTACTGACTCGAGACTCCCGCCTCCAACCTTTTTTTCTTCATTTGACCATGCTTACCCCTACACATGCAACACTAAACATGCTCTTTCTCTTTTTTTCAGTCAAGTGCCCTTCCAAACAGCGCTTGCGTATGTTTTCATTTCTGTTTTAACCTCCACTACGTACATGATGTCAAACTACCTCTTCAATCTTAAGCAAAACAGAAAAATGTTACAATCCCTCACCGGTGCCTTCTTGGAAACTAAGTAGTAGTACACAGCAGTCAGACTTGTTCCAATTCAACTCTTGTTTAAAGTAACAGCTTTTAAAACAAACTCTGGCCAGAGCCAATAGGGCTCTGAACCACTACCAAGTGACAAAAGTTAGACGTGTGTGTAGAAATTATTCAATACCCAGGTGTAACTTGGCCATATGTTGGAGGTGTTGCACTAAATTTGCAACATGGCCTTTGTTGGACCCCTCCTCATGAATAGTGCCACTGTCATTTTGTTTAATTTTCCCAAAAGGTGACTGCGCAGAGCAAACATGCTATTCTTTGCCACAGTTGTGAAAATACATTTTGGAGAGGTTGTAGAAAACGACAGCTATACTGTTGTGAAGGAGGTGCACAAAAATGGCTATGTCAAAAATGTAGAGTAAAAATATAAAAAATTAACAATGTCACGAGTGTGCGTAGAAACTGCGCAATGCACACTCGTAATGCAGTCATTTTTTGGAATTTTTTTCACCAAATTTGCAACATGGGCATTTTAGGAGCCTACCTCCTGATTTGTGGCACTGTCACTTCGTGAATTGGTCCCAAAATGTGATTCCACGCAGTGACTCAGAAATCACCTTTTTGGGCTGAGTAACAACATGACAGTGGCAGTTTTCATGAAGTGGGGTCTCAAGAACCCCATGTTGAAAACTTGGGGCAAAAATTCCAAGAAATGGCTGAGATATGAGCATTAGTTGAAAATCCCATTGAATGGCTGTATAACATGCTTAGCTTGAATTCTTCAGTTCGCGGTTGAGCTTTCCAGAGTGCAGACATGTCTGGGGCAGAAAGATGACAGCGCCGAGCTCCAGAGGTAAGTATGGGGTAAGGGGGGGGTGGGGAGGTGGGTCCTCTATGGGAGGGTGGAGGGGGACTGCAGCAATGACGAGGGACCGTATTTAATTTCACAGGGACACAACCGACAGCAAGGGACCGTTTTCCATTTTAAAGCAAAAGGACACAGGGACAAAGGAAAACAAAACATTTTCAGCACACTGGGGTGGGCTGATAATGTGCCACATTAATGCCAACATGGGGATTGGGCACCCCATGACGGGCATGACGTGGGCAGGGGGCACCAGGAAACCGATGAGGGACCATTTTCTAATTTATAGGAAACAACACAATTCTGCACACTGGAGTGGGCTCCCAGTGTGCAAGACAGATGGCCATGACTTGGGGGGGGGCACAAACACTGGAGAGGGCATAAACAGTGGCATAGTGCCATACCCAACATGGTGGCACCACATTACTGTGCATGTGCATGTCTCCATGCATGCGCGCAACTCATGCGCATCCGCAGTGCATGCATTGGAATGTGGAAGGAACAGCCAAAATAGTGTGGCTGTTATTCCATATGCCAATCATGGCAGAGGGCTTTCAGCTCCATTGGGCTTTCGCAAGGATACTTCCAAAAGTCCAATGGAAGAGGCTGTGAGATTGGCCATTTTCAGAGCTAAAAAGCTCTTGCAAAACATCTGTAGGCTCTGCCCACAGCCCTAAGAAGAAACAGTCACAGCCCTGCAATGATGCTTTACCTTTCCCATTTAAATCTTTTACTCAAGGTCTCATCTACATAAGGACATTGATAGAGGGTAGCCTGTGATGACAGCAATTATAAATGAGCGACTTTAGAAACAGTGACTCATTTATAGCGCTATCATCATCAGCTACCCTGCAAGAGTAGCAATGGATCAGTGACCACAGCGACCAGAAGGGGAGGAATAGGGAAATGCAGGGGATGGATAGGAGGGAGGGTGTAGGCAGGAAGGAGAAGCCTGCTGCTACTGAGCCAGCCCTGTGGTGTGGGTGGCTGGCTGCGGTGCAGTAGACACTGGGTTCGGGACCTGCTGCGGGAATGTTTTGCCACTGCTTGCGGCTGTCTTTCTTTTTTTTTTATTATGCAGTGTTTTATGCCCCCCTCCTAGTCATACACCCCCCTTGGAGTTAGGAATCTTTAGTTAGGGGGTGCTGGGGGGTGCAGCCCCCCCGCAAAAACATTTTGATTTACTGGATGTTGGCTCGCTGAGAAATGTATATCGCTGAAATGCTTTTTGGCAATATACATTTGTGATGATAGCGATTGCTGTTTTTGGATCGCTATCATCACATGGAACCTTGATAGGGGTTCAGAGGAGGGCAACCAAAATGGTGCAGGGACTACATCACAAACCCTACGAGGACAGGCTGAAGGAATTAAATATGTACTCCCTGGAGAAGAGGAGGGAGAGGGGAGAGAGGAAAGGGAGATATCATATAATTTAAATATTTAAGTACCTCACAGGAAGGAATAAGGTACAGGAGAATACAATATTTCAAAGAAAAAGATGCTCTAGGATGAGGAGGCACAAGATGAAACTAGAGGGAGGGAGGGAGGTTCAAAAGAAACGTGAGGAAGTACTTCTTCACAAAGAGCGTGGTGAAAAAATGGAACAGCCTGCCAGCACAGGTGGTAGAGGCAGACATGATTACAGGTTTTAAGAATGCTTGGGATAGGCATAGAGGGATACTGGTAGTCGGGGTAGGGGTACAACCTAATACCAGCACATCATGAAAGAGCACAGTTCTTAGGGGTAATAGGGCAGACTGGGTGGGCCAAAGGCCCTTATCTGCAGACAACGTCTATGTTCTATGTTTCTAAGTAAGCTCTTGAGATACAGACCTAACCTGGGGTTACTAAACCCACAATCCGCTCGCTCACTCGAACTTAGCCCACCTACACGCAGACCATCGGTAGTTTCCTGACTCTGGCTACTGTAGATGGTAGTGCGCTGCCAGCAGGCCAGTTGTGAACACTGTAGCCTTGGCATCAACTGCCTGCTGTCTTACAGTTCATTTGCCCTGCCCAATCACCAAACAGTGGAGTTCTAAAAATAAACAAAACATTCTGTCATATAACCCATTTTGTTCTTACCAATTAGAGACAGAACACTCTTGCCTCTAACCAGCCTTGCTCATTCTTTTATTGGATCTTTCCAAATTCTCTACATGCATTTTTTAAGTCTGTTTAGTTGCCCATTTTATATGTGCAATAACCATTCCAAGGATGTGCATAACGCTATGATAACTGCACTCCCAGGGGCACCTGGCATGCAGCCTGCAGCCTCATGCCTGACTACACCCCTGGGAATGCAGTTATCACAGCGCAATGCACACCCCATCATGTCTTATTGTTTGTGTATTAACCTTTTTGAGTGATTACTTTCTGCAAATGAGTGGCACAGCAAGGCTACATTTGCCCCACCTACACTAACTGGTTTATGGGCAATTGGGAGAGGGAGGTTATCTATGACTCTGAAAGAAATACACTTTGTAGCAAAATACAACTCTGGCAATGTTTTATTGAAGACATTGTCACGATGTGGTATGGTACCAGAGAGGATTTGGACACATTTTTAGCATATCTGCAGAATACCAAAAAATGTCTGCATTTCTCAGTTACACACGACCTTAGGCTTAGGGAGACAAGATTACTGGATCTCAGAATAAGAAACGATGGGTGCAATGGGATCAACACATGTCTCTATAGGAAGTAGGCAGGCAGGAAATACTATTCTGTCTACGGACAGATATCATCTCAGACATACTATTTGTAACATACCCAGAAGCCTCATCTATAGGACTCAAAGAAATTGCAGTGGTCAGAATGACTAGTTCAATCTGAACACCTGTGCGACAGATTTAAACAAGGGGCTATGGATGAAATGTAATACTAACAGCTAAAGCCAGTGCTAATAGTATATCTAGGATAGTCCTCTTGGAAGTTACAGTACAGAGATGAAAGGGTGGGGGAGTGAAGGATGAATTTTGTAACCACATGTGCATGTGAAGCGAATGAGGCCCTGACAATTCTAAAAAAAAATAACTGGAGCATTTTGGAAATGGAGTCTAAATTGTCTCAGAGTGCAGTCAAACTACCCAGAATGGTTTATCAAACAGCACCAAACCTCAAGGACAAATTATTCCACAGTATGCAATCACAGGGAAAAACAAAGTACTTGGCTGCCCTTATTGCCTCCAGGGTGTCCTAAATGAAGTCTCTGTAAATTTCACAACGTGGTTATGGCTGCAAAATCATTTGTTAACCCCTACAATAGTCAAATGGTAGAAATAGAGAGGTTTATCAACTGCGACACGATTTATAGAATGATGTATATCTGGCACTATGCACCAATAGGGAACTCTCCATGGGCAGAACCAAACGATGCTTTAAAGAAAGGATCAGTGAACATGTCAGAGCTATTAATCAAAATAATAAAAATCGTGCCCTGACTGTACATAGTAATGGTTGTGGGAATGTGCTTGCTAACAAACCCATTTTCGTAAGAACTGAAAAAGTCTTATTTATTTATTTATTTATTTTTGTTGGAAAAATATGGGGTGACCTGGATTATATGCAGGCCAAGAGGGAATACTTTTGGATACACAGTGTCATTTAAGTGTGCTCTCATGGCTAGGTTTGAATGTCTAATCTAAACTAGCTCCACATTTCTAAATAATCCTGTAATCACTGATGAGTTGCTGATTTGATACCGTTGTCTTTTATCATTTCTCTGTAGAATGTTGGCTCAGAATTTTCTCCTGGGAGGTCCCCCTGTTTGGTACCTGTGGATTTTGTATCCAGCAGTAGTTAGTCCCTCTCTCCAGAATATATACCTTCCTGATTGTAACTGGAGTCTGTTTTTTTTTTGGCCCCAGACCCAATTCCGCACCTGCCCAGCACACAGTCTCCACCATACCCAGGCTTGCCCTCCTGGGTGGGGTCACCAGGCGGACACCCTCTCTCAACAGTCACATGGAATCTTACCCTGGCTTAACTCCCCCCCCCCAGGGTGGGACCACAGGAGCAGGACCCCCTCGACGGACAACGGAGGCAATGGAGATGGAGTCAGAGCAGGGCATCACACACAGGGTTGGAATTTTGTGAATGCTGTGGAAACCCTTGGAGGTAGGATGTGCAATGACATCCTTGGGATGAGCCTGTCTGTCCTGCCTCCAACTGAATTAGGTGCCAGTCAGCAAGTATCCCCTGGCCTCTGCCAGAGGTCACTAGTGCACCATATGCTCACCTGCCCCCCCCCCCAGGCGGAGAGCCGCCCTTTGGGTGCTAAATCCTTCTCCCCCCCCCACTAGCCCTCTGACTCCTGGGTCTGTTCCCAAACCCGGGATGTTGGCGTTGTATGTGGACGTCTTGCTGCTGTGCCGGTGGGCCGGCTTGGAGTCTGTTTTCATTTGTGCAATATATGCAGTTTTTAAATTATGCTCTATTGATTCCATGTAAGCATTAATCCATGACGAAGGTGGCATCTAATGGGGAGTTAATGCATGGTTGGGACTGTTGTGGCCTGAGGCAGCAGGCTGAGAGCCTACAACGGACCCACCATGCATTAACTCCCCATTAGATGCCACCTTCGGAGTGGATTAATGCACTTGTAACATGGTGTGCACATTAGTACAGCTCTGACAGATGACTGTATACTGCTGTAACGAATGAAACATCATACTGTTGGAGTTAGAAAGTAAAGTGTTCTGTTACTTTGAGTGGTTAACGTCACGCTCTGTTACATACATATATGTCATTTCAATACTTTTGTACCAAGGTCCAGTGATACATGCCTTAACAACCACAGTGAGTTTTTTCATATTACTGACGGCTGTTCGACTGTTATGATACTCAGGAGGACCCTGAGTTGCGACTTCTACAGAGTTGGCTTCAGGGTTTTTTCCTCATTTGCATACAGCGTAACCGGCTTACTGCAATTACATCATGCTGTTTACCTGGGACGGTTGTTTTGAGACTGGTGCTTCTGTTATCAGCGTGTGCATTTGCTGCTCCAGTTCTTCTCATCCCTGTCAATCGATAATGCGGCATACTTAGAGTTCACGGTTCCATATACCGTGAAGTAGTCAAAATGTAATGCGGTTCCGGTTTATTCTGCCCCCGTCGACTATGTCCCATGTTCTGTTCTCTGGGCTCTCAATGGGTGCGCGCAGTGGTTCCTCATATGGCTCTCTGTGTCCTGGTGTGCCCTCTCTACTTGCTGCTTCTCCAATTTCTGCTCTCGACCCCTTTTGTGCTGTTTCTGGTCTGGAAGGCTCCTGCTGTGCCAAACTCTTCTCCACTTTCCGACCCACTGTCTATCTCTCTCATCTCTCTCATACTCAATTTCTCTTTCTTTCTGTGTCCCTGGTACTGTCCCTAGTATCCCTCGTGTCTACCTACTTCCTTTCTCAAAACTTGATCACGCTCGTTTTTTACCTAATTTCTTTTGCTACACTGCTTGTTTCTCACCTCTGGCTACTTTCTGAATTTCACAAGCAACACGGCATTATCGTGCCATAATGCCGTGTTGCTATTGTGCCAGCTGACCCAATTCAACCAATTGTGTTCCTTTTTCAGCATCATCTTATTTTTGCCATGTTACAATACTGAAATAAAGTAGCTCAGAGTTTAGATATAATAATTTAAGATTTATAAATGTCTTCTGGTGGTAGGAATAATCCCTAACTGAATGTATTTGTACAAATGTTTCAATTATTTATGATTACTCATCGCACTTTATTATTTTTTTTTTTTGCTGTTTCTGTATAATTGTTTTTTTTTAACGCCCCCAGTTTTTAACCAGGAGAGACTCACTAAACTGAAAGCTTGTTTACAGGTGCAACCTGGAGACACAGGGTAGTTAAGTGATTTGCTCAAGGTCACACAGTATACAAGTAGGGGTTGTAGGATTCAAACCCAGGTCTTCAGATTTGCATCTCAGGGCCTTAAACCACTGCGCCAAACAACCTTGTGTTATTTTGGTGTTATCCTGTAATGTAATATGTGTAACTGTATCTTTAAGACCAGTTTATAAAAAAGTTTTGCCTGCAGTGGCCACCAGCAGTGACAAAGCACCAGAGAGTACAGGTGCAAAATGCTAGCACTGTTGTACTTTTGCTGAGCTTTTACCAGCATTAATACATTTTAACTGGAACAAAGGCTTTTGTGAGTTTTTGGTAGCGGCAAGAGTGCATAGATTGTTGTTCTGTTATATTATTTTGCTTGAGCACCCAGCATTTATTTGAGTGGTCCTTTTGTGTTTGATGTTGATGCCTAAAGCAGTTGCTAAACTCCTCCATGCCATGATTACAAGTAGTGGGAGCAGGACAGGTGTAGTGTGGGAGAGTTTTTAGTTTATGAATGTGGCCTGGATCAGAATCACATCTTGGGTCACAACAGAATTGGCTTTGATAGTCTGAGCTTTGGGGTACCTTAGGATAGGAGTGAAGGATGCCTTTCTGCCTTGTTCTTTGTTTTAGGGAAAGGGAAGGGGACATTGTTTAACCAAGAGAGGCACACTAAGCCAGATCTTGTTTCCAGGTACAAAAGACCAAAACACACCAGCACTCCAAAACAAGACGTTCGTTTAGGAACTCCAACGAAGGGTTCCACACATCGACTCTTTGCAAAAATTCAAACATTTATTAGGAAAAGTTCCCCTTGCACAGAGTGATGAAATTATAAATGCAACACAAGTCTGTGTCACCAACAGCCCTGGTGCTTTGCCACGTCAGGCTTCGTCAGGGTGTGAATTGGGAGCATAAGGAAGTTAAGTGACTTGCTCAGGGTCACATAGTATGCAAGTGGGGACTGATGAGATTCAAACCCAGATCTCCAGCTCAATACCCTTAACCATTACACTATATACTGCCTCCTCTTACAAAGGTCTATTCATAGAGATCAGGAAATAAGATGATTGGTTCTAGGAGATTAGGAACATAAGATCTCCTTATATGTGAACAACGTATTGATCTATAAGGAATGATAATGCGTCTGTCCTTTGTGTAATGGGTATAATCAACAAATACAATAAACTTTCAAGTTACAAAATAAACTAGCATAAGATGGATGTAATGGAGCACTTTAATAGTTCAGATGGCACTAGACAAATGCCATCAAACTTTCGGGGCATGCAAACACTCCATTAATTATCTTGGTGTTCACATAAACAAAGACCTCAGCACATTTCATAAAGACAATTATGAACCACTTTTACAGAGAACAGTCACTGATCTGCAGAAATGGGAATGCTTGCCAAAATCCTGATAGGGAGAATAAATGTAATCACAATGAACATACTACCTAGATTTCTGTGTCTTTTCCAGACTCTAACAGTGAAACTAGACAATAACTTTTTTTTTTAAATGGAAAAGAAGATTAGCTGATTTCTTTGGAAACCCAAGAGACTGTGCATCAAGAAAGATCAACTTCCGTCTCTCTCTCTCTCTCTCTCCCTACCATGCTAAATGGGCTGGGAACCATGTACGTCAATATTTGCTGAAACTGTAACACTAATGGCACTGCATACTATGTATTTTCTTGCCGGTGTATGTCTTGTATTCTATTTCATACTATGTACTTTGTTGCTAATGTACGGCTTGTTATATTGTATTTTTTACTGTCAGTTTATTTGGCTGTACTCTCCCAGATCACACCTGAAAACAGGCATTCAGTTGCCTAGTGTGCCTACCTGGTAAACAAAAGATATATAATAAGTTATATGAAGCTAAATCTGGGAGAGTTCTTGGTTTCCCAAATTTATTGTGGTACTATTATGCTGCTCAAATTGAAACAGCTTATTTTTGGTTCCACGAGACTGATCCTAGACCAGCTTGTATACAAACAGAAAAAATTATACCCAAATATTATCATTAATAATGTATTGTTTGTTAATTTCTCCCCAGACTCTAAATGTAGTAGTAGTAAAGTTTATTGTTCAACAAAAATGTTATTACAATTTCAATAAATGAAGGATAAAAAGGGCCAAAGGCCAAAACAAACAGTGCTATTACAATTTCAGTAAAAAAGGACAAAAAAGGCCAAAGCCTGCCATATCATGATATAGAAATATTTACATTTATTATATATTGTACATAGTTTAAACTTGCCTTAGTCATATTACCAGATGGAGCACACAATGAAGTAGAACAGCCCAGCCAACAAGAAACAAAAAACAAAACACACCTTACATAAACACTGTGGTACCAAAAAAATAAAACTAAACAAAAAAATTACAACTGAAATGACAGCAGAAACTATATTATCTAACAAGTATAACATCTAGAGGTTTATAATCATTAGGAGCAATTGATCCTTTGGACTGAAATGTTCCCTGTGCCCAGGATACTCTTGTGCAATGTTTCTTGCAAATACAGTAGTAGGAGGGTAGATACAGTTCTAAGTACAAAACTGCTGCAAAAACTAACAGCAAGTGCTTGGAAAGATGTCAACAAACTGATGAAAGGAAATTGTAAACTATCATTATGCAAACCTATTGTGTTATTTAAGAACTCAAACCCTCACTGACAGAGTCAGTATTTATATTATGGTGCTCTTTGGGCTTAACAAAATTAGGGGATTTATTTAGACAACAATACACGACAGGATATGTGCCACGTTGAAACAACGTCATGTCTCGTGTGTTTGTTTTTCCTTTTGTAAAATTTATTTACTGATAGGGAACATCACTGAGTGACAATGGCACAACAAAGAAAATTGATTACTGACAATGCATTGTACAGGTGGACAAAAGTATATTTTACCAGCATATTGACTTCTAGCTAGTGTATCTTCACTCTAGACTTCTGGAACATAAACAGCACACAAAATATTAGCTTTCAACATACATGCTTTCAATCAAACAAATAAAGCAACATAGTAGTTGTAATAAAAATTGGGCATCAGACCCCTGTGCCTGCAAGTTCAGAGTGGAGAGTACAGTTAGTTACTGCACTAATGTTCAACTGATCTGCTACACAGGGAAGATATTGTTTTATGGCTTTTCCCAAGGGGGCCTGCCCAAGTAGTCTTGCACACCTGTGCACTCTGATTTGCTCTGCATTGTATGTGTTCTAATTTCAAGCACCCATAGAGGTTTTTGCTACATGCAGCTACATCTGGCAAGTCCCTAACAGCTAGGCTTATGAGATAGTTCTGTGGGCATTTAATAAAGCCAGGTCCCAAAGCAGTCTACTTCCCCAGGGCATATGCACACTCTGCTCAGCCCCCAACAGGAATTCCGATAAGATATTGGGAAGGGGGTGCTTCAGTACTGCTTGCATAATATCATGTACCTCACTCCAGAAGCTATAATTGTGGAGCAAGAGAGGGACAAGTGCAAGAAATCTCCCTCCTCAACTTTACACTTCGCGCATAGTGGTGATCTGGAAGGATCGAAAATACTTAACTTTCGTGATGACAGATAGGTATGAAGCATGAAATTTAACTAAACCTGTCTTAAGCGATTACTCCTGGTCCCATTCTTAAAGTGGGCAGCTGCTGTTTTCCATTTGGGTTCAGAAAGTTCTAGGTCTAGATCACTGTCCTATTTGGTGATGATATCAAGCATGGGGAGGGGGCAACTCATCAGAAGCAGTCTGTAAAGTGCCGTCAGAGGTCAACAGTTTGGAGGAGTTCTTTATATTAGCTCTTCTATGGGAGAGGGCACCCTAATTTCCCACTGCAGCTGGTTGTAACCAGTTCCTAACTCTAAGATACACAAAGAAATCACCTGCATGGATTTAGAATTTGGACTGGAGGTCTGCGAAAGAGCACATTATCCCCACCATATCTGCTCCCAGGCAAGCCCAGTGGATGAGGGCCTGGTGAATAAAGACATTATGTCCTGCTTTGGGCTTGCAGATTGCTATCAGCTTAGCTATAGGGGATATTATACCAAGGTGTTTGATATGCATGTGCCGCCACCCATTCCCTCTGTAAATTGGCAGTATTGTCCAGATAGGAAGTGGGATGACCCTGCAATGCTGGGGCTAGGAGACCTTTACAGTTCCGTACACATTTCTTCCTCCTCAAAAGAAAGATATGGCAGTTCGTGGGAGGCAGTGGCCATGGAAAGAAAGGCAAGTTGTGCAGCCAAACAGTAAAATGTAAAGTTTGGTAGTGCACCTTCGTCCAGTCCCATCGGCTGCTGCAGACTAGAGTGCTTAATCCATGCCAGTTTGTTATTCCAGACAAACCTATGAAGTAAGAAGTCTACTGATTTAAAGAATACAGTGGGAACTTCCATTGGCAGTGTCAGCAACACATACAGGCATTTAGGCAATGCACACATTTTTATAACATTGATCCTGCCCATCAGTGATTATGGTAAATTCTGTCATCTGGTACACTCTGACTTCAGGGACAGTAGCAGGGGATTGCAGTTATTCTTATACAGACCGGCGGTGGAGCTAGCGAGATGCACCTCAAGATATTTATTAGTATCCACTACCATTAGGCCAGGGGGTTATTAACAATATATTCTTGGTTCAGTTTCCCTACTGAGAGTAGTTCACTCTTGCCCCAGTTGACTTTGTGACCCGGTAGCTGTCCATACTCCTTCAAAAGCTGGTGGACTGTGAGCAGACCCTGTGATGGATTTTGCAAGATCATAATTATATCATCCACAAATAAGGCTAGTCTGTGTTCCACCTGACCTCCCCCATCAAACCCCTAATCCCCAGATGTGTCCTCACCCCTGCTGCCAGGAGCTCCACTGTGAGAATATACAACAGGGGCAAAAAAGGGCATCCTTGCCTAGTCCCACGGGTCAAGGAGAATGGGTCTGTAAGGCTGCCATTAATCATAATTTGGGTCTCTGGGGCTTGATACAGGGCACCAACCCAATGGATAAACTGGCCTCCTAACTGAAACCATTTAAAGGTCTCAAACATATACCCCCAATCCACGCGGTCGAAAGCCTTCTCAGTGTCCAGTGTAAGAATCTTTCCCCCGAGATTGGCTGCCATCCTGGACCAGTGATGTCCCACATTCAGGGTACATCTGACATTGGTTTTCCCCTGTCTCCCTTTCACAAAGCCAGTCTGATCTTGGTGAATGACATTTTTCAGCACTAGTTCCAGCCATGCAGCCAAAACATCTGCTATGACTTTATAGTCAGCTGTGAACAATGAAATGGGGCCTATAGGAGGTGCATAGGGAGTGATCCTTACCTGACTTCAAGGAAACTGTTATTATTGCTGACCACATGGGGGGGTAAATCTTCCTACATCAAAGCACTCCCTGACCATTTTATAGAGAGGGTCACTAATACTGGGCAGAAAAACATTATAAAAGTCTATGGGAAGACAATTAGGGCCAGGGGCCTTCATTCCACGTAAAGCTTTAACTGCACTTTCCACCTCCTTTTGATCAAAGGGCCTTCTGAGGTCCTCAGACTGTTGCTGGGTAATGGGTGCCTTTGCAAAGAAATTATTATATTGATCATGGGAAGGGTGAGCTTCCTGGGTATGCAAAGCTTTATAGTATGAGCAAAATGCTTCCTCTGTGTCCCTTCTTTCATTTGCTAAAGGGCCATTGTCTGTTTTCATTTGCATGACATTCTGGCCCCTTCCCTAGTCTTAAGTTGCCATACTAGCAGCTTTTCTCCCTTATCACCATCAAAATATTGGCCTGCCTTCCTGAGCGGTATGGCTCTTTCTATTTCCTCACTGGCCATGCTGTTAAATTGCCATTATAGTCTTTGCAATCTTTGATATAGGGCCCCCGATGGAGTCACCATATGGTCCCTTTCATTTGTTGTATATTAGCCTCTAACAGCTCCAGATCTACTGCTTTTGCTTTACGCTTGTGGCTAGCAAATGATATTGTGAGGCCCCATACCACTGTCTTTAGGCCTCCCACCAAGTGGCATGGGAAGTATCACCTTTCCCTGCTGTTTGTCAGATACTCCACTATTTCTTTTTAAATACTATGCCATATTCAGGCTGCTTCAGTAGCACGGCAGAACTCACACCTTGGCGGCCACCGCGCATGGTTGATTTCGCCACACGCCAGCGACCTGGGCTTGGGAACGGACTCGGGTAGCTGAGGGCCGGGCCGGGGAGGAGGATTGAGTGCCCAATGGCTGCTCTCCTCCTCCAGGGGGGAGGGTGGGGATGCAAGTCCCACTGAAACACCGCCACCTGGGTGACCACAGGTGGAGGTGCAACGAGACTGCACAAAGCAGGGAGGGAAGGACGTCTGCCGGGAGCCGGAGTGTCAGGCACATTGCGACGTGCTGCGCCGCCTCGGCTCCCCTAGCGTGTGATGTCCTGTGGGATGCCCTGTGGGGGGGGGAAGAAAACAGGAAAATACCCCACTGGACTCCTGGTAGATGGAGCTCCTGGCCACGATCCCCAATGCCCCTGCTGATGTCAGTACCAGCATCCCCCGACGAAAAACTAAGTCATGTCGAGGTGTAAGGGCCTCCACCCTGTACCTGCCTGGGGGGTATAGCCAAGGCTCCATGGGGGGGATGGACTGCACTGGATGTCGGCTAGTAGGAGTGGGGATGAATCAGGCCGATGGAGTCTCCAGAAGGAGCAGGAGTTCGGTGTTGAGAGAAGGGGGCATACAAAGTAAATATAAAAAAAAAAAAAAGACAGACTCCACACCCTTGGGGGTGGCAAGGACCTTCCTACAGAAAGCAACAGGTGGGCAGGGGTGTGATTGGTCATCAGGTGAGGTTCATGCTCCATACTTTCCCCCACTCCCAAGAGAGCTGTAGATACAAGAAGCCTAGCAATCCAACCATAAAATGAGTGTGCCTGGTTTAAAAAAACACTCTCTTGAAAGGTTCTCATGTCTCAAGCTGTCACTGAGGTCATGGGTACCACTAGGTTAAACAGCCATTTGGTACCATGGGACACAGGGACATGGGTGAGGTTAGATCTATCCAGCACTGTATTTACTATGCAGTTGAAATCCCCTCCTAGTTCCCATGGCCCAGTGAATGCTGCCATTTCCAGTGTGAGTTTTTAGAAAAGAAGGGGTCATTTATGTTAGGGCCATGTATCGAGCCAACAGATTGGGGGCTTCCATTGGGCATTTCGATGTGCACCAGTGTGTATTGACCAAACGGATCCATTTTAACCCATTTTTACCTCCTCTAGGATCTTGGGCCTCAGCCATACTGCTGTACCCCTGGATTATGTGTTAAAGCAGAAGCCATGCTCTGCTCCCTCCAGCTCACCGCAGTTCTGCCCATCTCCCTTTCAGTCATGTGAGTTTCCTGCATTAATAATATATTCCCCCTTGAGCTTTCAGACCCCGTTTAGTAGTCTCTTATGCTTCACAACATTTTTTAAGGCCATTTACATTTCAAGTCACAAGCTGTTACTTGTCAGCAGTACTAAAAACTATTCAAACGGGTAATGTTACCACCCAACCAGCATAACCTGCTGGATCTGAAGACCACCTGAACAGTGAAGGTTCTAGTATGTGTCACTAAAACAAAGAAGATTATTCTCTTTTTTAACAATTCTCCACCCCCCCACCACTAACCTTTGGCAACATCCCTCCCACAACACTGCCCACAACTTCCCTCCCTTCCTCCCCACGAACATTATCAACTGCCCCCCTTTGCCTTGTTGAGCTAAACAGTGCTCAAAACAACTTCCCCTGCAAAACACTGGTGGATTTTAGGAAGCTCATTCTGTTTCGGTGGCACCAGAGTAGTAAACTCAGATCTAAACACAGATAATTAATGTCAGCTAACAAACTGAAGTGTGTCCACTCGTTCCTGGTTATAACAGCAGTTCCTGAACAGCGCGGTATAAACTGCGCATGTTGGAATAGCGACGGGTAGAATAGCATAGAGCAACTAGTGCTACTCCTGTTGCTATTCACACTTACAGGAGAAGGGGAAGAGTGAGGACATTGCAGTTATTGGCTGAGCTGCCCCTGTGGCGGAGCGGGTTAAGGCAGCAATTTGGCCAGAATGGATTGAAATAGCAGGGTTCTAATCCTGGTCTTCTCTCAAGATTTTGCAGCTGGAAAAACCTGATATTTTTTACAAGGGTCAGTAGAAACAGTAATTCCATGGCCCCAATAATTTAGCTTTTCCCTGTGATCCACTCCCCCTCAGAGTTAGGATCTTTAATTATGGGGGGGGGGGTGCTGGGGCAGAGCCCCCCACAAGAAAACAGTTTTAAATTGTAGTTTGCTTTTGAATGGTAGTGGTCGTCCAACCACTACCATTTGCCCTGTGTTTCCTGGTGGCATTTACTACTGTCATTGTTGGGGAGCACTGTCAATACAGCACTGTTCTAGATGGCGCTGTTACTGACAGCGCTATTCGGACCTAGTGCCCAGCCACTCCTGTCTGTGGAAGTGCAGGTGCTAAGCCTCTAGTTGCTCACTAGAACCCTCCAACAACTTAAAAAAACAAATAAAATCGATATAGGAACTATAATCAAGTGACAGTTCACAAGCGACCTCTAGTAGTTAGTGAAGATGCTGGCCCATACAAAGGGCAAAGAATATCTCAAGGGTAGCTATCACTGTTATACAGCATGACAACAGTGTCCCTTGGGTCAAGCATGTCCCTCCTTATCCACATAGTGTACCCCTCCCATGGGTGGGGCTAACCTTGCTCATCATCCTGAGTGCTTCTCTGCCTCCCTGGGCGCTGCTCTGCCCCCGACTGCCGGCTCCCATCAGTTCCCAGTCCAAATGTGCCGTCGTTATGCTCCTGTTGGCTTCTGGGTTCAAGAATATGTTTTAGGGGGAGCTGGAGAAACCATGGACAGGAAAAATAAGAATTAAACCCACCTGTTTCAGCAGGTTAGGGAGCACACCACCACACGGCTCATATTGTAAATGTGCAAGCTGGCAGGTGCGCATACAGTTTTCAAGCTCACAGGCGGCAGTGCATAAAGCAATTGATAGCTCTCCCAGCTGCTTTTCCCATGTGCTCTGACCCCAGGACATTATAAGCAGCATTGGGGAGTCCAGAGGTCACACAGAGAAAGAAAATAAATGTTTAAAAGAGCACTCTTAAGCACTATATATAATAAGGAAGTATTTTTTAAAAGCAGTCGAGGCTGCTATACTCTGTATGGCTCAGTCTGTTGCCTGGTGGGTCAGTGCTACGGCGCTCATGACAGGCAGGGGAAGCCCCTTGCAAGACACTCTCTGCTACTGGTCAATGGGGCAGAGTGGCATTTAATGGACTTTGGAGCATTTATTTCTTAAAACAGTGTTGCTTGCCTGCAGTATAACTGAATGTCGGGACTGTAAATATGAACTGAACAGCAGTTGCCTTTTTGTAACCCATGACCCCAGAAGCAGCTAATCATGATTCAAGGAGCCCTTGGGACTGCAGCTATGGCTCCTGGAAAGGGGGAAAGGACAATGGCCCCTATGCACGAACGTGCGGAGTGCCTATGCACTGCGGATCTGTGGCGTGTGGCCACTCTACACCCATTGCACCCCCCTTGTGCAGGATGCACTAACTGGGGTGCACAGCCCCAACACACCTGATCCCCTGGCCACATGGACTGCAATGCACCAGGGATGGGTGGAGGGCATGCCAGCACTACGCGCCATTCACTAAGGCACATAGTGCTGCCCATGGGGTGTGGAGGAGGGCACAAGTTACGGCGTATGCGCCCTGCGCATACAGACAACTGCCCAGTCCAGGTGGGTAGCCCCTGTCCCTCATCAACAGGACCCCTACTCCCAACCCCACTGGCTGCTCGGTGCCACCCACCCCAGCACACAGCTGTACCCCATCCCCTTGATAGCTGACCCTGCCACACACACACACACACACACACACACATATAGGAGCACTGACCCTGGGATTAGAGACATCCCCTTACCTGTACAACACCACCACCAGCCCCACCCTTGGCCCGATCCCTGGCCATTGGCCTCAGGCATTCAAGGGAGTTCAATACTACCCTTCCCATGGCACCAACAACACAACCACACCTGCACCTGTCCTCCAGTGCCACCGTATGGACGGCTGGCCTGCAGCCCGAAGGTTGTGTGGTGGGCTGTGCTGCTGGCCATCTCTCATGGTGGCAATGCTGCGACAGGACAGGGTGGCGGGGCGGTGCTGGGGTGGGGGGGATGATGCAGCACAGTAAATGGGGCAGAAGCACAGATGCGTTCGGGTGATCTGTCATGGGGATGGGGCTGTGCTGCATGGGAGGGGGGCAGGCATATGGGACCGGAGCAGGGTTGCTCTTGGGGATGGAGGCTGGCATCATGGGCTCAGCTGGGGAGACGGTGCCTAGCCACATGGATCCGGGTGCGCACGTGGCTATTTACGCACCCAGACCTGCGCCCTGCCATATAAGGGATCACTGTGGGACCCAGGCGGACATCCATTAGATGCCTGACTGGGTCCAGCTGCCTCCTGGCCGCCCTGCGGCTCACCATGCCAAGGGGTGGTGCTGCGGACAGGTGGCGGACAGTGGTGAATACCGGCTTGTGCACACCTGTCTGCAGGTGCAGAGCTATCTGGGTGGGATACGTGACACCGCGTGTACGTCCCGCTTGTTCATGCATAGGCCCCATTGTTCTTGGCGGCTGAACAGACAACCAATCAGGCATCGAGAGGACCTAATGTTTATCAATTTTAACGATGGACAGCATGTTCAACCAGTGGGAAGCTGCCCCTCTTTCTTGAAACCCCCAAGGACAGTTACAGCTAGGGGGAAGTCTGGCTGAGGCTCTCTGTGAGACAGGAGGGCTTGGACTGTATCAAAGAAAGTTTGGAAGTATGCCTTAGGCTTCCACAGCCCAATGCCAGGGGACTTTCCCCAAGCTCTCTATCACCTAGAGAGCCAGAGTGATTGGAAGCACTGTCTGCAGCTAAATTCATGCAGCATCTGAGAGGTGCCCTCAGCCTGTGAGGAGGGCTGGACTGTGTTCTGCAAAATGCCCGAAGTGTTATCTGGGGGAAGTGCCTAATCCAATTAACAGAAGCACACTTGATAGGGGGATCGATCCCAGACCTTTCACAGAAGAAAGGGTTCTGCAAGAACTCCTGAAACTGAAGGTGGACAAAGCAATGGGGCCTGATGGAATTCACCCCAGAATTCTAAAAGAATTAAGGGGGGAACTAGTGAAACCACTGGCTACTCTTTTTAATAAATCATGGGAGGATGGTATGGTACCCGAGGACTGGAGGAAGGCGGTTGTGATTCCCCTTCACAAAAGTGGGACCAAGACAGATGCAGGAAACTACAGACTTGTCAGTCTGACCACTGTGGTAGGGAAAGTGATGGAGTCACTTCTGAAGGAAAGAATAGTTGAGTACCTAGAGGCCAGTGGGGCACAGGACCCAAGGCAGCATGGGTTCACAGCAGGAAGGTCATGTCAGACGAATCTAATAGATTTCTTTGACTGGGTGACCAAAGTAGTATTTATTTAGCTTTTGTTTACCGGGTAAGTACACTAGACAAGTATTATGCCTATTTTCAGGACCAGGAGGGGCTGTGGACATGGCCTACCCAGACTTTAGCAAGGCATTTGACACAGTCCCACACAAAAGATTAATAGTCAAATTAATCAGCCTGGGAGTGGGTCCCAGGGTGGTAGCCTGGGTAAAACATTGGCTGGACAACAGGACACAGAAGGTAATTGTAAATGGAGTCCACTCTGAAGAAAGAGGGGTTACTAGTGGGGTACTGCAGGGTTCAGTATTGGGTCCAGTCCTTTTTAATGTCTTCATAAGTGACATTGCAGAGGGACTGGAAGGAAAAGTATGCCTCTTTGCAGATGACACAAAGATCTGCAACAGGGTTGATACACAAGGAGGCGTGGAAAGATGAGAAGGGACTTGGCAAGGTTGGAGGAATGGTCAGAAGTATGGCAGCTAGGATTCAATGCAAAGAAGTGCAAATAATGCACCTGGGAAACAAGAACCCAGGGGAAGAATACACAATGGGGGGAGGTAGTAACAACAACAAAAAAGGAAAGGGACCTGGGGGTAATCATATCAGATGACCTTAAGGTTAGCAAGCAATGTGAGAAGGCAGTAGGGAGGGCTGGGGGTATACTGGGATGCATAGGGAGAGGCATCAGCAGCAGAAAACAGGAAGTTGTTATCCCTCTGTACAGACAGTTGGTGAGACCCCATCTGGAGTACTGCATCCAGTTCTGGAGACCCCATCTCTGCAAGGACATAGACAGGATAGAGGCAGTCCAGAGGAGGGCAACTAAAATGGTGCAGGGTCTGCAAGAGAAGCCGAATGAGGGGAGACTAAAGGAGCTTAATATGTATACCCTTGAGGAAAGAAGGGAGAGGGGGGGACATGATAGAAACTTTTAAGTACCTCAGCGGAATCAACAAAGTCCAAGAGGGTAGCATCTTTCAGAAAAAGAGACGTGCAAGAACAAGAGGACACAATTTAAAGATAGAGGGGGTGGTTCAGGGGCAATGTGAGGAAGTATTATTTCACAGAGAGGGTAGTGGATGCATGGAACAGCCTTCCTGAGGAAGTTGTGGGGTGTAAAACTGTGGGAGAATTCAAGAATGCATGGGACAGACATAAGGCAATTCTTGTGGGGGGGGGGGTAGGAAGAAATAGGCTGTTGGTTAACTAGGATCTGCGGCCTATCCTGTAGGTAGGAAAATGGGCAGACTAGATAGGCCAAGCGGTCCTTATCTGCCATCAAAGTCTATGTTTCTATAACACTGCCACAGCGACTGCATCTTGGTAAGTGCCGCTTCTACTTGCGAGATACTGGATAGGTCATTCACTCATGAACCCCCCCCCCCACCTCTCTGTCCCACCTCCAGCAGCTACCATGCTCCAACAGGTTCATTTTTATGTTTGCTTGCATGCATGTGCAAGAAACATAGTGCCATCATCCAAGTTTTCGGAGGTGTGGCACTCCTCTTCCAATTCAGTCAGTGTGTTTGCAGGCACGGCCGCAGTTCTCCAATGAAGGCTGCAGCTGTCTATGACAGCAGTTGAAAATGCAGTGCTGTACAGTTGAAAGGGAGAGCTCCGCTTCAGTGAGCAGCGCTCCCCCCCACACACACATGCACACACGCATATTAATGTGTAATGTGCACAGAAAACAGATCAAAGAGCTCCCCCATGCTCCTCCTTGATAGTTTATTTACATTTCTAATATATATTTCTAATACATTTATATTTCACTGAGTGAAAGGGAGCAGCTACCATACTGCTACACGCAGGGAGAGACAGAGACAGCAGTTAATGTGTGGCAGGATGTAACCCATGTCTGTGTTTCATCTCTCTCAGGAGTTACAGTGCCATCTCTCCCCGTACTCCTTCTGTGTCAAGAGAGCTGCCCATGTTTGATCCCCGTCCCATCATCTGCCAAATCTGTGTGCTACCGAGGTCCCATCTCTGTTCCCTCCCCCCCAGCCACCATCAGAGCTGAGACAGGCTGAGGAGTCATCCTGAACTAGTTGTCTCCAGAGGTGTACTGCCATAAGAAACAAAAGTTTGTCCTGAGGGACATTCATACAGTGGCTGTGTTATTTCCGTGCAGTAGCACTATGTATATTCCCAGCTGTGCTCCAGGGAAGTGGTTTCACCCTGTATGCCTAGAGAACTGCTCACCGGGGAGGGAGAGAGCATGGGACAGAGAAAGGCTGTATTCTTTTCCCCATCCCCGATACTCCATGCAGAATGAGCCACTACACAGCCACTAGAAAGATGTGTCACTGGTCCTGTGTGAGGAGCCGCAGTGCAGAATGGCAACTGCCAATGATGGGCACAGCTTTAGATTATTTTTCAAATACACAGTGAGTTTTAGGGAAGATTTGTCAGGATTTTGGTTGGCAGTTAAATAGACCCGATGGTGAGCCGCACGTCCTCTCAGATAGATGTCGGAAAATCATACCAGACCCAATGGCAGTCATTGCCCCACAGCAGAATTCTTTGGCCCATGCCCACTCCTACAAAAATATAGAAACTGAGGTTGTGGTGTGGTTTTCTGCACCTCATTGCCCCTTTGGCCACCTACCCAGCTGTTGCAGGAGAGCGAGAGAAAAAAAAAACAGCAATGGTGAGCAGATTGTCAAAGTTCTGTGTCAGGTTCCCCCACTCTGTACAACACTAAGAGCACTGAGCAGATGCACCGAGGGAGCCACTGACAGTGAGTGACTGGGACAGTTCATACACTGTCCTCTATCTGCGCTGATTGCCCTTCTGTCCCGTAGCTACTTGTGCACTGAGATTGTGGCTGGCTGGTGACGTGTGAGAGGAGACACATAGAGCAAGTGGTGAAGTAGTCGTGGTGGGCCTCTCTCTCTCTCTCTCTCGCTCTCTCATCTCCCTTCAGTTCCTCTGAAGGTTGCCCTGTGTCAGTGTGCTCTGAGGGTAATAAATGCTGTGGAAATAACCATGGAATTAATGAATGACCACAGAATTTGTGGTCGACCGAGGACGTTTCAGAGGATCGGCAATCATGAAAAACAGTGAAACTGTAAACCATTTCAAAACAAAAAAAATAAGTACTAATCACCAAGAAATTCAGTATTTTTTTTAATGAGCCCCTGGCATCGCTGCCTGCCCTGCCGTACCTGTCAATTTCCCACCCACTTCTATCCCTCCCTTTATTGCAGCCTTCCATTGCATAGTCCAAGCAAAATAAATACCCAGAGGCTGGTATTGCACTTGGCAGTGACATTCCTCCAGATCCTCTGTCCCCCTGAGTTTCCTTCCAATTTCTTTTTTTTAGCTTTATTTATAAGTTTTTTCATATATCAGCAGACATACAACAAGCATTTGTCAATGCCGAATGTTTGCTTGCTGGCATTGGCAGTGGTAGTGTAGAAGTTACAGAGCTGCGTAATAGGAATGGCAGTGAAGTACTGAACTGAAGCCAACCCCACCACCACCCTGCAGAGAGTGACAGGCATTGGGGTGTGCATTTGGGTCGTCAGGCATAACGGCCACGCCATTTCACCACACCCCACCCTGCAGAGACTGACAAGTGTCACGGTGTTCCTTGTGGTCTTTGGCCCTTATGCGCACCCCATTTCATTAGGAAATATGGTGAGATGGGTGCGATATAGGAGAATGGGGTGAAGTTTGGGGCCGAAGAATCCAAGGTATACCTCGATGCCTCTCACTGACTGCAGGGTGTGGAATGGTATGAGCATCACAGGCAAGAATCCCAAGTCACACCCCTGATGCCTGTCATTCTCTATAGGGTTGGGCGCTATAGTTGAAAACCCTAATACCTCAGGCATTCATTGGCATTTTCACTCCAAATTTTCAACATGTTTGTTTTGTGACCCCACCTCATGAACAGGGGGAATATCAGTTTGTTAGCCGAAAGCTGCTTATGCACAGTGACTACGGCATTTAGCACCACAGGTGCAAAAACATTCCGAACAGGATGTAAAAAATGACAGCTGTACTCTTTCATGCGGAGGTGTAAAAAATGGCTATGTTGCAAATCTGTAGTAAAAATATTTAAAAAAATGGTGACGTCACGTGCGTACATAGAAACTGTGCAACGCACACCCGTAATATAATTAGGTTGGGGATTTTTTACAGCAGATTGTCAACTCAGGCATTTTGGTGCCTCTGATCATGAACAGTGTCACTGTGATTTTCTTTATCTGTGGTGAACAATGATTTCCCACAGCGATCACGCATCTCTGCACTCAAAGTGTGAAAACACACTTCAGCCGTGTTGTGAAAAATGACAGCTGTACTGTTCATAAGGAAGTGTTGAAAAATGTCACTTGTGAAAATCTGGACTGAAAATATTACAAAGTCATGAACTAACTAGGGTGCGTGGAAACTCGCGAATGCTCACTCGTAACACAGTCATTTTATGGACTTTTGTCACCAAATTTTCAACATAGCCATTTTAAGACCTCTGCTCATGAACAGTGTAACTGTGATTTTCTTAATCTGTCCTAAACATTGCTTTACGCACACCAACAGCACCATTAGTGCGCTATGTCGCGAAACACATTTTGGGCATATATAGAAAATTGCAGCTGTACTGTTCATAAGGAAGTTTAATAAAATGGCAATGTTGAAAATCTGGAGTGAAAATATTAAATTTACAAACTTACGAGCATGCATAGGAACTGTGCAACGCACGCTCGTAAAAGTCATTTTTAGGAATTTTTTCACCAAATTTTCAACATAGCCATTTTAAGACCTTTGCTCATGAACAGTGTCACTGTGATTTTCTTAATTTATCCCGCACATTGATTTCACACACCGACTGCGCCATTGTGCGCTACATGGGCGGAAACACGTTTTGGGTGAGATGTGAAAAATGACAGCTGTACTACTCATAAGAAGGTGTGGCAAAATGGCAATGTTGGAAATCTGGAGTCAAAATATTGAAAATTCGCGAACTTACGAGCATGCATAGGAACTGTACAACGCACGCTCGTAAAACAGTCATTTTTAGGAATTTTTTCACCAAATTTTCAACATAGCCATTTTAAGACCTCTGCTCATGAACAGTGTCACTGTGATTTTCTTAATTTGTCCTGCATATTGATTATCACAACGACTTGCGCCATTGTGCGCTACATGGGCGGAAGCACATTTTGGGTGAGATGTGAAAAATGACAGCTGTACTGCTCATAAGAAGGTGTGGTAAAATGGCAATGTTGAAAATCTGGAGTGAAAATATTGAAAATTCGCGAACTTACGAGCCTGCGTAGGAACTGCGCAACGCACACTCGTAAAACAGTTATTTTTGGGAATTTTGGCACCAAATTTTCAACATGGGGTTTTTGGGACCCCTTCTCATGAATGATATCATTGTCTTGGTGTTATTCAGGCCCAAAGGGTGATTTCACGCAGTGACTGCGCAGTGACTGCGAAATCACCCTTTGGGCCCGAATAGCTGTCATGACAGTGACATCATTCATGAGAAGGGGTCCCAAAAACCCCATGTTGAAAATTTGGTGCAAAATCTCAAAAATGCCTGGGATATGCAACAAGTTGAAACCCCTATCTAGCCCATTATACAGCTTACCGGCATTTCCTCAGTTCGCGGTCGGCTTTGAAGAGTGCAGGCGTGTTCCCGGTCCACGAGATCGTCGCGCCGAGCTCCGGAGAGTAAGTATGGGGTGAGGGGTGTGGGGAGACTGGGTGCGCAGTGGGTGGGTGCGGGTTGTGGGAGGGGGGGGAGACTACGTTGGACCGTTTTCTTCACAGGTGGAAAAAAGAAAAAGCGGACGACGTGGACATTTGCCACACTGGGGTGGGCTCCAGCGTGGCACAAGAATGGTTGTGGGGGTGTTCAGCCAGCGGGATTGGGCACCCCGTCGGCCTAAGGATACATTGCCACGCTGGTGGGCTCCAGCATGGCACTTATTCTGAGGGGAGGACTGTGGAGCGGCAGAGATTGGGCACCCCGTTGGCTATATTATTCGTTGCCATGCTGGGGTGGGCACCCAGCGTGGCATTTGAAGCCTTTGGGGGCTCAGCACAGCCGACCAGGGATTGGGCACCCGTCGGCTATACAGTGCGTGCAGGGGAGGCGCGTATGCCTGCGTGGGCACGCGCGTGTATGTGTGTGGGGGGGGCAGCTGCACATGAGCAGGCGATATCTTATCGCTGCTCACTCAAGCGTAGCTCCCCCTTTCAACTGTATGCCACTGCATTTTGGAGCGTGTCATAGACAGCTCCAGAATGCATTGGCTTACAGGGGCCGAGCCTGCCAGCACACTGACTGAATTGGAGGAGGAGGTGACACACCTCCGAAATCTCCCATGATGGCACTATGTTTCTTGCACATGCATGCAAGCAAACATAAAAAACAATACATCAATCAGACATTATACACAAAGCTTGACAGTACATTGCATGCTTTCAATTAACCATATGGATATCCTTAGGTTTAAAAAAAATATATATATCTTAATTTATTTCTTGGGTACATAGTCATGGCTAAAGGAGAAATGCAAAGGGTAATCAATGACTTATTTCAGGGGGAGTAAACCTAGCAGTCCAAATCTTATCCTAAGGAGCAAAATCAGGCCTCAACAATGAGATATACAGTACCCTTCTTCTCCATTTTATTTCACACCTTGCCTGTTTCTTGTTTATAATTGCTGTCAGGGATTCCATCCTGTAGATGGACAACATTAATAATAATAATTTTATTTATATAGCACCTTTCAACATGTCAAGGTGCTGAACAATTTAACAATTCAAACACTACATACACAAACATATACATAAAATCAGCATACCACAAGATAACATATATCATAATAAAATCCAGAGCATTAATAAATAATTAATTATCTAACAAAGCCATGCTCCACAAATAAGTTTTCAGCTCTTTTTTAAAGAGTTCCACGGAGGTGCACTGCTGTAGCCGACATGGTAGAGAGTTCCAAAGAGTGGGTGCAGCAAATGAAAATGCTCTGCTGCCAGAAGATCTCAGACTCACTCTTGGGATCTCTAACAACCCCATGTCGGCCGGGCGGAGTGATCGGCCAGGGCAATAAGGGACCAGGAGGTCTTTCAGGTAGAGGCTGGACCCTGGTGGTGAAGGCTTTGAAAGTCAACAAAATGACTTTAAAAAGGTGATCCGCCACCGCACAGGCTGCCAGTGCAGTTGGCGCTGGCAGGGGAGTGATGTGACAGAAACGACTTGTCCCAGTCAAAACCCGGGCTGCAGCGTTCTGCACCAGCTGCATGCACGGATTTCAACCCCAAAAGCCCAAAGTACAGGGCGTTGCAATAGTCTAAGCATGAAGATACAAAGGCATGAACCAAAGTAGGAGGGAGTCAGACGGAACAAGATGCTTCACCCTGGCAATGTTCCTAAGATGATAAAAGGAAGTCTTGACAACAGCTGGCACCTGAGCTTTAAGAGTCAGCTTATCGTCAAGAATAAATCCAAGGCTACGCACCTGTTCTGAGGACAGCAAAGATACTCCACCAAGAATAATTCCAGACGGAGCACTGATATCCGGCCTCACCACCCAACCACCAGGATCCACCACCAGCACCTCTGTTTTCTCCGAGTTCAACTTTAGCCAACTAGAATCCATCCAGTCTTGGATCTCCCTCAGACAGCTGTTAAACACCGAGAGAGCTCCATCCTGGTCGGGTGCAAAGGACAGATAGAGCTGGGTGTCATCCGCATAGCAGTGAAACCTCAGCCCATATCGTCTAATGATACCTCCGAGGGGCAGCATATACACAGCAAACAACATGGGTGACAGCACGGATCCCTGGGGCACTCCACACAACAGAGGGTTGGGTCAGAGGAAAAAATTCCCGACACAACTCTCTGTGATCTCCCGGTAAGAAATGACGTGAACCATTGCAGAACGGTTCCAGACATTCCACAAATATGCCCCAGACGAGCTAATAGCACCATGTGGTCCACTGTGTCAAAGGCTGCACAGAGATCAAGAAGAACAAGAATGGAGCGTCTCTTCTGATCCCTCGCCATCAGAAGATCATTTAACACCTGAACCAGCGCTGTCTCGGTGCTATGTCTTTTACGGAAGCCCGACTGGAAGGATTCGTAGACATTATGGATGGTTAAATGGTCATCCAATTGAACCGCTACGACCTTCTCGATAACCTTCCCCACAATTATTCACCTTACTTGGAGAGAAGCTGAATTTGTGGACAAATTCAAATATCTTGGAGTCTGGATTGATAATAAGCTTGACTACTCTGTCCATATTGAAGAGCTACTAAAAAAGTTGAGACAAAGGCTTGGCCTATTTTACAGAATAAAACATTACCTTACCAGAGACTCCAAACAAAGATTAATCCAGGCATCATTTCTATCCCTCATTGATTATGCTGACTTTCTCTATGGTCATTGCTCACTCTCACTCTTAAATAAGCTGGACACCCTGTATCATAGATCCAGCAGATTTATTACTGACCTTCCCTCCAGCACCCATCATTGCTCTCTTTACATGGCAGTAAATTGGACATCCCTACAACACAGAAGAAATAGGAATGCTGCAATCTGGATCTTCAAAGCTTTATCAGGCAAACTCCCCTCCTATATCACAGGCTGTTTTACCCGAATTACTTCTAGGCCATACACCTTAAGGATTAGTAAACTCATCATGTTAAAGGTTCCTAATGCCTGCACCCGGTTTGGGAGGGCTGCTATCAGCTACTCCCTAGCAGTTACTTGGAACTCACTCCAAAATCTATGAATCTAAATACCTCTTACCCTTATCATCCTTCAAAAGATTATTCTCCACCCTATTCCCAGAGTTCTACAACTGCTTCCATAAGGCCTAATCTCCCATCCAACCTACATTCCCCCTTCCCTATTCCATTCTGTTTAGTTCTCCTTCTATTATCCAGTCAGCTGCTATATTCTTATAAAAGCCATAAAGGCCCTGTTATTTGTATATTATCCCTGCTATATTACTTTTTACAGGTTAAGTGATTTTTACTGTGCCTTGTATATATGTAAATTTTTGTTTACTATCATTTTATGTCATTGTACTAGTGTTTATGTTATTTTCTTGTCCATAAAAAAAAAAAAAAAAATACTTGTACTCTGATTTGTATGACCACTCAGGTCCATCTTGTAAATCAGCTACGCTCAATGATGTTCGCCTGACTAAATAAAGATTTTGATTGATTGATTGATTGAACCTTCCCAATAAAGGGGAGGTTAGAGATAGGTCGATAGCTAGAATAAGAGTCCGGGTCCAAGGAAGCTTTTTTCAAGAGAGGAGTTACCACAGCCTCTTTCAAGGAACAGGGAAACTCACCCAATTCCAAGGAGCACCAGACTATTTGCGCCAGGACCGGACCAATGATATCCAAACAACCCAGAATAAGGGGAGTTGGACCGGGATCCAAACCACAGCTTGTGGGGCGCATAGAATGGATGATCCTCATAATGTCCACGAACCCAGGTCGTCGAAAGGAACTCCAGGAGAAATGGGGCACTGTCATCTCATGCTGACCAAAGGCTTCACCCATAGAGCTTGCCGGACCCAGGTTCTTCCTGATGTCGGCCACTTTAGTTGCAAAGTATCGAGCGAGTTCGTCACACTCTACTTGGCAAAAAGCTTTCCGAACATGCAGGCAGGCTGGGTTGCACATAGTGTCCTAATCTGGGATAATGCCACATAATATGGGCTAGGGCTGCTGGGGAATGTCCACATCCCCACCAAAAAGCAGGAGACCTGGTGGGCTGGAATTCTGCCTGGATTGTGGGCGTCCTAAAATATCTGTGTGTGACTTTCCATGAAAACTCTTTCCAGCTATTGGCTTCTGTTCCCCAGTGAATGCAGCCCAGGGGTCTGTCCCATGTTTCCTCAAGGAGAGTCTCTTTCCAATTTCATTCCTATCTCCTTTCCTTCACACAGAGTATGTGCCCCTCTCTGACTAAACTGTGTGTGTCCACCTCATTCTTTTTCATAGTTTTTTACTGCATATACAACATATGCCTAATATGCATTTCACAATCACTGCACTGTTCATAAAATATGCTGCAACTAACTGCACCCTGGGAAAAAATACACACCTTTTGCCTCTTCCTTACTTTTGGGTTTCATCGGTGCATAAATACCCAGTGTGTGTATTTTGCTATGGTAACATCACTTCATTTAGTTGTGGCCATAACAACGGCATATTCTCTTCTAGATGCAAATAAATCCCCAAACACATGAGGTGTACAGTTTTCAAGGCACTGGGGAATGTTTTACTTTGTATTTCACTTTAAATCTGCACAGTGACTATGTGTATGAGGTTAGCAGAGATCAAACCCATAAGGGAAGCAAAGCACAAAACGAGCTAGGCATTAGTGAGTTAGTGCACAGTGCCGACAGAGGTGAATAAGGTGCAACATGCGTTTCCATACAAGCCCCAAATAAAGGCGTCCCCGAGATCCAAGTCAAGAGCTGCAGTTACTAGCTCTGCCAAGAGTCTCACAAACTATCTGAGTGATGTCACTTGCAGATAGCACAGGCCAATACATATAAACTAAGTTATTTATAAAAGATATTTAAATGATTTACACCAGAAAAGCTGAAAACCATTCTTAAATGTCCATCCACCCACCACCCTATACCCACCACCCCTAACACACCTTAAAAATTAAATCTTTACACTGTCTATGTAACCAAAATGAATATTCTAACACTTGCTTTTCCTGAATAAATTTTTGGTTATACAGACAGTGTGACGATTTGTTGTGTTCCTGTCCTGGGTGGCACCTGGCCACAGTAAACTGATACCCCCTTCCCTTGCTGGGACCCTGGGCTGAGCTAAGTCCTGCTGCAATCAGGAAAATTAAAATTTTAACCAAAGCCTCTGCGGCTCTCCTTGTAAAATAATTCAGCCCAGGAGGGTGTTAACAAAAAAAATATAATTTCCCTAAGTGTCCCGAGCAGGGAGTATGCTGGCAAGGAGGGGAGGTTATTTCTTAATTTTGACCTTGGAGTGGGTTCGATCCCCCGCAGAGCCAGAGAGGCTTCAGTACAAATTGTAATCTTTTTTGTTTCCCACCAGCAAAGGAACTGAGCACTGAAATACAGAAATTTACATAAAAAGAAAAAGAAAACTAATCACATCCCCCAGCTGGTACCATCCCCGCCAGTGACATCACTTTGCAGTTTATTTTTGGCTGAAATACTTTCAAAATTGCAATGCTGTCCTGACCAGAGACCGCCACAAGCAGAAATTATTTAACTCAGTTTGAGCCCCTCCCTGACTCCCGTGCTCGATCCATTTGCTGGTTACCCAGAGAGGCTTCAGTTCAATTAAAATACAATGAAAATATTTTTTGTTTCCAACTCAGCTCTGGGCCAGGTGTCAGTCAGGACAGGATAGGATAGGACAAAACAGGGGCACACCAAATATGCACGCTGTATGGTACTTGCAACATTAATTCAGTAATGGCAACATTCCAAAAATTCATAACAGAGTTCATATTGGCTGAAAACTGCATGAGGACGTGTGTCCCTGTTTTGCCCTATAATGGCTGGCCCCCACCGCCAGAGTAAAGAGCTTTACCCGCCCCCATTTTTACCTTTTACTTACTTGAAGCCCCTCCATGACTCTCTGAGGCTAGATGCAGTTGCTAGGTTTCAAACCAAACAAAATACTTACATTATATGTGCGTGCATGTGTGTGTGTGTGTGTGTGTGTGCGCTTCCAGCTACAAACATTCCATGTTGTGGTGGGTGGGGGTCCTTTCTATGGCATTGCTGTGTGTATGTAATGTGATCAAAATTGTTTGATTGTAGTTAAAAACAACAAAGTTATGAGGCTACACTGAAGTTTGCGTTGCAGGCTCATAACTTTACACCCTACCACATACACCATGCAAGGAAACATTTGGCATTGACAAATGGCAATGTGCAATCTAATGCTCCTACTTAAAGCCACACATGGCTCAAATATTCTTTCATATGTTCACATGTATTACATTCACATTATAGGTTGCCTGTAGATACATAATTACACATTAAAAAACTTCCAAGGTAATCATACACAGGATTTAAAACCTGTTACAAGAATACTGGATGGGCAACTATGTACAACCAGTGTGTTCTGCCACAGAGGGTTCTGATTCCCCTCTGACCTCAAACAAAGTGCTCTCGGGGTCCATGGGAATCAGGACCCGAGGTGACAGAACTACACTGATTATCCATAAAGTTGCTCATCCTGTATTTTTATAGTGTAATAAATCCTCCCACTTCCTCCTCTGCTGCTGTCTTCCCACTCCCTCATTTTCCGGCTGAACATATACACGTTCCTGATTTTGCAACCGCACCTCAGAACAGCAGGAGGAAAAGCCGGTGAGGAGAAGGGTTTGTAGGTACACCAAAGCACTGCACTGACAGCTTGCAGGAGGAAAAAGCAAGAGCTGCTTTGATTGTAGTGGTGGGTGACTGTAGAAGAGGGGAACAGAAGGAGAGCTGCCTGAAAAGTCCGCAGCACACAGGTATAGGAGTCGCTGCACACTCCCCCATCGATCCAGAAAAGAAACCGCTGCAGAGGTCACTGCCAGTCAGAGGCTGCTACTACTCGAGACCCTGCTCCAACCAGATGGATCTTTCTAGTGGTTAAGTCTAAGGGCCCTCGCTCTGGGCACAGAGATGCAACTGGCCACTGTCGCCGGGCCATGATCGCCACCTGCCCTGGTTAGCTCTGAGAACACAGCCCAGCACCACAACAGTCAGGTGGTCGGCGGATTGTTGCGGCCAAGTCCCCTACATCCCAGTGCAGCCTTGGCTCTATGAGTAGCTGGGAGTGACGGTGGATCGATCGCAGCAGGCTGGAGGGAGATGCTCTTCTGGGCTTAGCACTACCCTGCTCCCATCACCAGGGCACCAGATAGCCATTGTGGAATCACCCCGGGATCAAAGCGAGAGACACAGTCACTGAGCTGGAGAAGATACAATCAGAACCCCTGACTATGACACCAAACTGCTGTCACCTCCCTGGCACCCTGACAGAGACATCCAGTGACCCTCACTCCAAACCCTGGCTTGGGCAGACAGGCTCACCTGCATCGACTTGGCCAACTCCTCCATGGCTTTCCTGATGAAAAAGAAGCTTACATTCCAGACCACTTTCACCGTGGAGGAGCTGAATGCAGTTCCGTTCATCAATGCAGTGCTGTTCTGTAAGATCAGGCTGCTGGACTGCGGACACTTCACAGACTTGTCATCCAGGTAAGGACTCTTACCCCCCCACCCCCGGTCTGTGTATTCTTTCCTTTTACCACCCTCCTCCCCATGCATTCCCTCCCTGTACCCCTCTTTTACCCCACACAGTTAACTCTGCCACTGCGTTAACCTGTAACAAACTAAAATGGTCCCCTGTCATCTACCTGGTCCCCCTCCCCACCCACACTCTGCGCACCCATGCCCCTTCTGCCTCCTCTTAAGCCCCATAGCTGTAGGGCATAAATGAATCAAAAAGAATTGCTGCCATAGCGGCGATCAGAAAGAAGGGCAGGAGAAGCTTTCTAACATACCTCCTCCACCTTCCCCTGGCTTCATTTGTGCCCCCTCTGCCTCCTCTTAAGCCCCGTAGGGCATACATTAATTTAAAAAAAAACTGATGCCGGAGCGGTGATCAGGAAGGTGGGAATGAGGCACTTTCATTACATGCCTCTTCTACCTCCCACTGGCTCACTCCTTTCCCTGTCTCCCACCCTGCGGAGCAGGCCACAACCTAAGCTCTGTATGGGCCTGGAGTTCCAGAGCACCAGCAGGCACACTTAGTACAGTGGTGTCGCGCTATCGGAAGGCTTCCCAGCACTCCAACTTGCTCCTCTGCTGCTGCCACAAATAAATCCCCCATTACTGTGTACACCATAACTAGGGCTCAGAGAAGCCCCTCTTAGACCCAGGAAGGGTTTAAAGTTTATTTTAACATAAATGCTGACCTCAGAACATCGGGGCTAGTCCAGTAGGCCACCAGGGCTATCTTTATGTTGTTACCCCCCCTTTACAGGGCATTTCCAAGCTCCACTGACCACCAATAGCACTTTTATTTCTACAGAAGGGCTACTAACCTCCAGTAGCCCACTTGGGCTACTAAATAAATTACTGACCACTCGACCACCACTAGGGGCAAAGGGTCTCAGCTGAGCCCCCCTTTCCCTAACCTCAGTCCCTTTTCTCTCCTTCTGCTTTCTTACTGCTTTTGATCTAACTAACCTATTTCTCTTCTATTTCTGCAGGTCTGACCAAACAGGGCTTCTACCTTACTCAGGTAAGTACTACTTTTATTTCTATCCTATCCCTTCTGCCTGCTGTGTCCCCTGACAGCTGTGGATCCTTTGTGGCTGTTTTTATGTTTTATTTTACAGGTACCTTGACGTCACCACTTTGGACATCTACCCAGGCACTCTGCGGCAGGTAAGTCCCTTTATTTAACCTTACTTTGGGTGAGTTGACTGCAACGGGTGTCCATGTCCATTACAGCTACCTCTGTTGCTGTTTCTCTGTCCTGGGCGCTTTCTGCTTGTGGCCGGTGAGGACTTTGGGAAGGCTTGTCAGTGCAGTAAGTTCACTAACCCTTCTACTTCTGTAATTGTTTGAGACATGCAAAGTTAACAGGGAGATGTAACCATGCCCACACACATTCCATACTTACGTTCAGGTGTTCTGCTCAGGCAGATGTCCATGGAAACATAAACACAGATTGTCAGCATAGCCATTTCTTCACAGCACCTCAAGACTATGACAGCTGTCATTTTACAACTGTGTTCTCGCAGCATCCTGACAGGTGATTTCGCAGTCACTGCACTAAACCACCTTTTGGGCAGGAACTGAACATTTTCTCCACCATTGCTCATGAGGCGGGGTCATAAGAAGGCTATGTTGAACACATGGCAAAAAAACAATAAAGTTATCAGGCTATGTTTCATTTTGCTAGCACAGGCTCATAACTTTAATACACCCCTGTCACATACACCGTGCAAGCAAACATTCGGCATTGACAAATTCTTGTTTATGTGAGGCGCTCAGCCATAGTAGTTAACCCCCAGAGAGATAAGTAGTTTGAGGGCTTGTGCGTCAAGCTCACAACGCTTACTACTGTGGGAGATGGTCAACTGCGCCACATGGCTGTGTGCACAGTTGTGCAATAGCAGGCCTCAAGCAGTGGGGAGTCTCGAGGGTAGGAAGGGAAAGGCAAGGAATTAAACTAGACTCTAACTAAGGGTGTCTCAGGCAAATCGCCAGCCAGGGCACTCACATATGTTGACTATAGCGGTAGATGCATGCCATCTTCAAGTTGCTGGGCCAGTGTGTCTCACAGTGCTGCGTCCTTTTGTGGTTGCCTCCTCTGTACTAACAAAGTCTTCTGTGGCCTGGGGGATATCAAACAAGCCAGGAGATCTGCCAGTCCTGGTTAATTCTGAGGCAGAAGGAATAGAGATGAGTAAAGTCCCACCCATGCAAGTGAAGCTTCGACTTTATGCCTGTAAATTACTGCCATTTACAGTGGAGGTAATGGCTGTAATCTTGAAAAACCATGACCTTTCTGCCATCGACCTGTATGCGTCCATGTGTTGTTGCAGCCCTGCGGCATGCTCTTTCTCAGGGTAATGGAAGTAACAGATCAAAAAACGAATGGGCCACTCGCCTGATCTGGGTTCAGTGGGCTATTTCAGTTGGGAAGGCGGCTGCAGCTTCACCCAGGTTTAACTTCTCTATTAGCCATTTTTGTACAGTGGGTCCAGGAGCTTTATCCTTAAGTCCCTCGGGGAGCCTGACCAGTCGAAGGTTACACTGGCAGGGTCTATTCTCTTGATCATTAGATTTGTCCTGTAGGTCTTTCAATTATTTTTTAAGTGTATTGCTGTCCCTGATAAGATCTAGAATAAGAGTCCTCCAAATCACTGATCTGCCACTCAGCTTCATCTGGTCTTGTGGTGTGGGAAGCGCTATTTTCTGTGAGTCCTGTAACTATAGTTTGAATGTGCAGAATTTGGGCTGTTATGTTTTCAAACCCTGCCTTGATTTTGGTTTGCAGGTTTGCAAACATCACCACCAGAGGCTGGTCGGTGTCTTTAGTACCCAGGCTCCAGACTGAAGCCACAGCCCACATTCGTGTGCAGTCTTCCTGTGGAACTGGAGCAGAATGATTTGTCGGTGCTGCAGTCGCAAACCTGAGTAGTGTCTGCTTCTTTTGTGATTTCTGGGAAGCCACTATCAGTTTATGATCGCAGGTGGCTGCAAAATTAGCTTATTTAGCTGATAGAAGCTTGTGCCATGTGGGAGCTACACTAGACAGCAACCACCATGTTGCCCTGCTAGGCCACAGGCTGAGTGCTTCCACTACCTGAGAAGTAACATTATTCAGGCATAACATCCAGCCTGTCGTGCATTACTGCTATTATACAATGACTTATTTTTATATAAAATTAAATATATATATCTTGTGGACAGTTTTGTAGTTTTTTTTTGCCTGTGCAGGCATATCTTTTTTTTAAAGTTCCGTTTTCCCTTTGTCCAGTAGGTGGTACTGTTCTGTATTGAGTTTCCTGTTACTGTCTTTTTCACTTTCCCCCACCTATTGTGTTTTTGCACAACCACTGCTTCTGCCACTCTCAAGTAACAAGACCATCCCCTTCCCCCAGTATAAGAAGTAATGGGCAAGGAGGAATGTCTTTATTTTTTTAAGAATTCAAAGAGTCAAAGAAGTCAAAAGTGAAAACTGAAGCCAGCAATTAAGTAGTGGGTGCTCTGCTTTTGAAAAGCAGATGTGCTGAAAGGAGATGGGATGAGTTGGAGACTAAAGCCAATCGGAATAACAGCTTCTATTTCAGTTTAAAGCAACAGATGTAAATGTGCTAATTGTTTTATAGTCTAGGGGGTTAAGGAATGGGGGACTGAGCAAGGGACGTTGAATGTAAAGCCAATGAGAGCTTTGACATTTGGAGGAGGGAGTGATTTTATTTTTCTCATGTTGCTGTGGTGATAAATCTGCCAGATCGTCATACAGTGATGTTATGGTCAAATAACATCCTTGTTGAAGGTAGGCACTGAACAATTAAAGCCTAGCATTTTTTGTGCCACTGTATAATTGGTAATAACGGACTGCTCTCATTTGAACAACTTACAAATCTGTTTGGCATACTAAACTCCCAATTTTCTTTAGATACCTACAGATGAGAAATTATATTAGTAGCACTTTGGGCTTTCATGCCATACAATTTTCCCAATTAAAGAAAATATTAACTAATCTTAACTGAAGAGATTATCTTATTTTAAAACTTTATAATTAAGCAATAATGCATTCCAGGGTGTGGTATATCATGGCTGGGATATCGTCACACCTCGAGTGCATTGTGAGGCACGAGGCCACAGGCTGTGTGCCTCATGACCAGAGAAGTGATAATATCCCATGATATACCACACCCTGGAGTGCATTATTGCTATTATGAACTGGATTAAAATTGGTAGAAATACAAAAAAAAGGTTTAAACTCTTTTTTGATTAGATTTTTTTAAAGTGAATTGATACATGGACAGAAAAAAGTTCCTGTGTTGTGTATGATGTCAGTAGGTGGCACTGTACTATAAATATATCCATCCTTTTCCACACCTCTCTCCCCACCCAGCGCAGCTGTACTGAGCCTCCGATCGACCGCTACCTCCGGTCTGGTCCTGAACCCTGCATGCTGTTTCTGTGGACTCCTCACCAGGAACTGACCTACAAACTGCAATTTTGGAATTCCACAACAGAAAAAGACACTCCTAGCTGCAGCAGCCTGACTGCTCTGTAGAACATCCCAGCTGCTACAGACCATACTAAAAGAAAAAAAAGACTCCTCATGAGCAACAGCAGCTCCACTTCCGACAGTGCTCTGTCTCTCTCACCTGCTCTTCTCTCAGAAAAAGGTACCGGATGCTCCTTTTCATTATCCCCGAGACCCGAAACCCAGCAGGTCCCTCTACTTTCTCTCAGCTCAACACCCAAGCAGTTATAAAGTCAGAGCATCCATTTTATGCGTGGGCAGTTTGAAGTGGGGATTTTAATAAATTGGGGAATGAGTTTATGATCAGCAGTCGTGGCGGTTGAAGTTTCAGGAGCCGCTCGAGCCGCAACTTACTCCGTCCTGCACAGTACAGTCTCTGGCTGCATTACTGTATGAGCAGTGCCAAAGGAACATTTCTGTGGGCAGTCGGATGGCAAGGAAGCGGAGGAAGCTGTGGGCAGTGAGGAGGCTGGTGGCTGATTTTTTGAAGCCATAAGTATGTAGCCCGATACCATCACGGCTTCAAAGACCTCTTGGTCAATCAGCTTTCTCCAGTTTCAGGAACCAGTTCATAATTTAGTATTAGATCATACCCATAGCTGATTTATCTACTTTAAGAGCAAAATGGAAAAGAGATTTAGGCTCACCATTTAATGACCAAACACTGGAATGAGGTAACAGCTTCTACCTCACAGGTAACAACAGATACTCTTCAGCATTTAACACCAGACGCACTGCAAACCATATAAGCTTAGCAAAAATGAAATCCCACACCTTCACCTTTGTGTCCTTGCTGCAAAACTGCTAGAGGTACATTACTGCACATGTCTGCCACACGTAAGGACATATAAGCTTATGAGATAGTGTATTGCATTTCTTAAATCAAGCTTTGTTACTAATTTTCCGATGGCAGTGAAATAGCCCTTTTAGGATACGGATCAGAGATGGAGTGGAGAGCATTGCAGGAGAAGACTAACACTCATATAAAACTAGAGTTGCTTAATGCACAGACACGCATACTCTTACATAAAAAGAACCAAAATCCACTTGCAACTATGCAGTAGATTGGTCTCATGGTGAATAATGTGCAGACTGAGACAGACCACTACATACTTAAGAAAAGGGTGGGGCAACATTTGACCAGGTATGGAGCCCATTTTCAAAGCAATTGAAAAGGCAGTGAATCACTCTTGACTGGCTCGGGTTTCAGGGATTAAAACTGTAATGACTCCAAGCAGGTACACGTACATACATATGAACATATGAAAATGCCAGCAGATACAGGCCATATGGACTATCGAGTCTGCTCGAGTGCGCAGCTCCCAGTCTAATCTACTGCAGCTACCACCCAACCCTTCCTTGCCCAGTCATCTGATTTATTGTCTCCTTCTACTGACTCCCCCTACCCAGCTTCCCCTAGTTTTGACCTTACTTTTGACCCAGTCCCACCCTCTTAAAACTGCCCACAGATTTTAATGATATCACCTCCTCTGGCAGTGTATTCCACCTCACTACCACCTTTTCTAAGAAGTAGTGCCTTCTCATTTCCCTCCTGAATCTTCCACTCTCCAGTTTCAGACTATGTCCCCTTGTGTCCCTCCCCCATTTTATCTAAACATGCCCTCAGTACTATTCCTATTCATGCCCTTTAAGTATTTGAAGGTCTCAGTCATATCCCCTCTCTCCGTTCTATCCTTCAGGGAATACATGTTGAGCTCCCCCAGGCTTTCCTCATATGGTTTGTACCCCAGCTGAAGGATCATCTTTGTTGCCCTGCACTGGATTCCCTCCAGTAGTTTGACATCAGTCTTTAAATAGGGGTACCAGAACTGCACACAGTACTCCACTTGAGGTCTCAGCAGCGACCTGTACAGCAGCAGAATGAGTTCCTCTCTCTCCTAGAGGTGATTCCTCTGGCAATGCAACCCAGCATCTTATTAGCCTTCGCCGTTGCCTTCCTACACTCCACTGAATGATTCAAATCCCACTGTGACAAGTACCCCAGATCCTTCTCCTCCACTGAAGTGGATAACTGCACTCTCCCAGCCAGTAGCAATTCCCAGGGTTCCTGGCTGCCAAGTGCATGACTTTGTACTTTTTAGCATTGAACCCCAGCTGCCATGTGTCTGACCAGTGCTCAAGTCTTGCCAAATCCTCTTGGAGTATCTGCCCCCCCTTCCACACTATCCACCTCCACACTGATCTTGGTGTCATCTGCAAAAAGACTGATCTTACTCCTAATCCCATCCGATATGTCAGAAATGAAGATGTTAAATAGCACTGGTCGTAGTACTGAGCCTTGTGGGACCCCACTGGTTATAGCTTTGGGAGTCGAGAGTTCTCCCCTTACAACTGCCCTCTGCTGTCTGTCCTGCAGCCAACTCCTAATCCATCCAACTAGTTTCTCCCCTGTTCCCAGGATTCTCAGCTTACTAGTCAACCTTCCATGTGGCACCAAGTCAAAGGCCTTGCTGAAGTCCAGATACAGGACATCCACTGCATGGACTCTATCGAGTGCCCTTGTCACCCAGTCAAAAAAGTCAACTAGGTTTGTCTGGCAGGATCTGCCCGAGACAAACCCATGTTGCCTATTGTACTGGAGATGGTTCTCCTCCAGAAAGATCACAAACCTCTCTTTAAGGATAGTCTTCATTAGCTTCCCCATGATGGAGGTGAGGCTGACTGATCTGTGGTTACCTAGTTCGTATAATTTAAGATTTTCATCTTTTTGGTTATGGTATGTGAATGATGTTACTGTTCCACAGAAACATAGACAATGATGTCAGAAAAAGACCAAAGGTCCATCCAGTCTGCCCCAGTTCCCTATCTAGCCCTGGAACTACTGTCCCTCTAGGGTCCTAGCCCTCCCAATCCCCTTCCCCATTCTCTTCCTCAGTTCTGATGTCCTGAGCAGCCACTGTATCTTTTCTTCTGTCCCAGCCACGCTTAAAACCACTAACAGTTTTTCCTCCGCCACCTCAGCTGGCAGCCTGTTCCATGGCTCCACCACCCTTTCTGTAAAACTGTATTTCCTCATGTCCCTCCTGAACCTCCCCTCCTGTTAGTTTCCACTCATGACCACATGACTGCGAGCTAGTATTCAAGTTAAATAATTCCCCGCAGTTCACTATGTTAATTCCTTTTAGGAATCTGAAGGTGTCTATCATATCTCCCCTTCCTTCTGGTCTCCATTGAGTTCATGTTTAGTGCCTTGAGGTGCTCCTCATGGGACATGCCTTGCTGGCCCTGAATCATTCTTGTTACCCTGCGCTGCTCTGTCTCGAGCATATCCCTATCCTTCCTGAGGTGAGGACCCCAGAACTGGGTGAAGTACTCCAGGTGTGGCCTCACCGAGGATCTATACAGGGGAAGTATTACCTCCCTTTTCTGCTATCAGTACCACTTCTGATACATCCAAGCATCCTATTTGCCTTGCTATAAGCCTTGTTGCACTCGTTCCTCAGCCGTGGTACTAAGCTTCACCCCTCCCATCCACAAACTTTTTTGTTGTCTGAATAAAACAAATCATTGCTATACATATGCTGAGGAATAGGTATGTTTTGTATTTGTTTTCTAATTGTGGTGTATACCTCAACATATTAACTGAAATGATTTTAGCAACAACAGAGTTCAGTTGGTCCATCAGTAGCATCTGCTGGTCACATAACTATAGAATAACATTTGGTAGTGCTATGTGTATGAAAAGGAAAGTCTTGAGAAGGTTTAATGATGCTACAGTATACAAAAGAATAACTTTTTGCATACTTCTGCTAGCAACTGCAATTGGAGAGCTGCATACTGTAGTTAAAGTAAAGGTGCAGGACTGACAAAGCAAATGGGAGTAGTAACCTGTAGGTGATGTGAATCAGTCTCCTACCATTCAGACTGCCACATAGTGCTGTTTTCCATGAAAATGAATCATTTTGTTTTGGTATCATAGGTAGGTACAGAGCAAAGAAGACTTTCGTCCATTGTGCTCGCTTAGGCCCTAGTTATGGTAGCTCCCTATATTGTTCGCTACACAATGTTTGTCCAGCTCCCTCTTGAACTCAAGCATGGTCTTACTAGCAACCACCTCTTCAGGCAAGTTGTTCCAGACTGGAATTACCCTAGCACTAAACCAGTGTTTTCCTTTTATTGTCTTAAAATGTTGCCCCTTCAACTGCCATGAGTGTGTCCTAGTGTCATAATGCTGATCCCTGAGTGTAAGTCCCAGTTTCTCCCTTAAGTTGATGTCTTTAAGTGAACTATACACCATACACAAGTCTCCTCTCAAACGACTATACTCCAATGTGAACATCCCCAACTCTTCCAATCTGTCCTCGTAATCTTGGTCCCTAACAGCTGCCACCAACCTTGTTGCCCTTCTCTGAACCCTCTCCAATATCTTGACATCTGTCCTAAACCCTGGTGACCAGAACTGAGCACAATACTCCAAATGCGGCCTCACCAGCGCACCAAACAGAGGCACAATCACCTCCCTCTTCCTACTCTTAATATGCTTCTTAATATTAATAAGAATACCACTAGCGGGCTTTATAACCTGGCTACAGTGTTGATGAAACTTGAGATCATTAGTCACTTTAACACCCAGATCTCTTTCTTCAAGTACCTTTCCCAGCATATGTCCATTTAGAACATGATCAGCTTTTTTTGTTATTTTTCCCAAAGTGCATAACTGCACATTTATTGGTGTTAAAAGATAACTTATAATCCCTCGCCCATCTTTTCATTTTAAATAAGGCTTCTTGCAGCTTCATTACATCGTCACTATTTTTGATTCTAGTACCAATCCTGGTGTCGTCTGCAAATTTGGTTTCCCAAACATCCCTCCTCCAGTCAGTGAGAGTGTGTGTATATATATATATATATATATATATATAACAAACAAGGCCCAGCACTGATCCCTGGGGAACTCCACTTTCCTCTCCTAACCAATCAGAATGTACACCCTTTAAACAAACCCTCTGCTTTCTATCACTCAACCATGCTTTTACCCAACATGTAATATACCCAGGTATTTTGTGTTCTGTTAAGGCATCCACCAATTCCCCATGTGGGACCTTATTGAATGCCTTGGAAAAATCCCAAAACACTATGTCCACAGAGGTGCCCTCGTCCAAGGCCCTACTCACATGCACATAAAACTCCAGGAGATTCGTCTGACATGATAAACCCTTCCTAAAGCCATGTTGTGCATTATCACAGTCCCCTGCCAAGTTCATGAACTCCACTATTTGGTCCTTAATAATAGATTCTAACATTTTCCCCAAAACAGTGGTCAAGCTTACAGGCCTATAGTTACTCAATTCCTGTTTTGACCCTTTTTTATGGAAAGGGACGACATTTACTTTACGCCATACCTCTATCACCTCCCCTCTATCCAGTGATGTTTGGAGCAATACTGTTATGGGTTCTGCCAGTACTGTTGCCAGCTCCCTAAGAACTCTAGGATGGATTCCATCTGGTCCCTGAGACTTATTTGGGTCCAGGTGCATCAATCTGTCCTCAATATCCCCTTTATTCAAAACAATTCTATAACCTGCATTATACTGATGGTCCCTAGTACTTTCAGATTTACCATTAAAGACCGATGAAAGATAAGTATTGAAATGCCCTGCCATAACTTGGTTGTCCTCAACTAAATCCCTAGCCTGGTCCTTAGTAGGCCCTACAGTAGTTTTACACCCCCTTTTTATTATTAATATAAGTGTAGAAAGATTTATGATTATCCTTAACTCTTGTAACAAAATTTAACTCATAATTTCGAGTTGCCTGTTTAATTGCTTTTTTTAGTTTCTTTTAACAGTTTATTATACACAACCCAATTTTTTGCGCACTCACTTTTCCTAGCTTTATTGTAAGCTCTTTTTTTCTTTTTAATCAATTTCCTAATTCTACGGGATAGCCATGAGGGAACTTTACCTAGTCCATTATATTCCTAAGTGGAACATACTTGTTTACCAAATCAACAATCTTCTTCTCCAAGATAGCACAGTTATCCTTTAATGTTCTGTTTTCAAACTCTTTCTGCCATCGCCACTCCATGAGTTCCATCCTCATTTTATTGAAATTGGCTTTGTTAAAGTTCTGAATCTTGGTTGAACCAAAAATCATAGAATATACCCCCTTAAGTTCAAAACTAATCATACAATGATCACTTGAACCAAGTGGTGAGGTAACAATGCAATTTTTAAATCGAGTCCCCTAAATTACTTAATACAAGGTCTAATGTATTATCCCCCCTTGTGCTACTCCCTATGTGTTGATCCAGACCTGATAGTAAAAAAGAGTCCAGGTATCTTAACTCATTTGATGTCCCTGCTATTTGTTTTGACCAATTGATACCAGGCAGATTAAAGTCACCTAAAAGAATAATACTTTCAGTAGACTCTAAGGAGTTCAAGAAATTAAGAACAGCCTCATTGTTTTGGGGGGAAATTGAGGGAGGTCGATACATAACCCCCACTGTGATATTTGGGCCATCTAGTGGCAATATCTTAATCCACAGATGTTCAATTCCTGGTATTTGGGGAACTTCTATAGCTACTGATTTTATTGTATCGAATATATTTAGTGCTACCCCTCCACCGTTTTTACTTAATCTATCCATATGATATAAATCAAATCCCGGTATATGATGGTCCCAGGTATCCTCAGATGTCCACCAGGTCTCAGTTATGGCACATATCTGGACATTGTCAGTATTTAGCAAACAAACTAGTTCTTCAAATTTGTTTGTAAGGCTCCTGGCATTAAGAGACAGGCATTTCCAGTCCTGAGATACATTAATCTTCTTAAAATGTTTGGGGATACTTCCTGATGCCTGGGAAGCTAGATGACTACCCCCTACCCCCTTGGTACCTAGTTTAAATGCTTCACTACCTGTTGTTGTATTTCCCTAGCTAGTAGTCTAGTACCATGTCTGTTAAGATGCAGCCCATCATTCCCAAATAAACCTGGGTCCATAAAGGTGTCCCAGTGGTGGATAAATACAAAACCCTCCCTATGGCATCACCTTCTCAGCCACCCATTTAGCTGTCTAATGTCCCTATGTTTGGCTGCCCCATCTCGAAGGATGGGAAGGATTTCTGATATCATAATGTGGCATCCCTGTACCCTCAAGTCCTCGCCAACAGCCTCAAAGTCCCTTTGAATATCCAGAAGTGCCCTTTTTCCAACATCATTTGTACCAATGTGTAGTACTGTGACTGGATTAAGGGTATTGTCCAATAATCCTGGCAACAATTTACGAATATCCCCTATACCTGCCCCAGGTAGAGTACTAACAGTTGTAAACTCATTCCTACCTTGGCATAATATTTTATCTATGTTTCTAACCATGGAGTCACCAATAACCAGAAGCTCCTTGTTTTGTTTGTGAACTCTTGGTAACCCTTGCTTATTGTCCCCTACCATTACTTCATGTCCTTCTCTGAACATACTAAGGTTTGGATCTAGTTGGTCAATATTGCCCCGAACTGCCTCGGTACTGAGGATGTCATATCTATTGTGAATGTCAATCTGCCCATTTCTACCAATATTCCTTCTTCCCTTTTTACTACCCTTTTTCACTCTACATCAATCTTCCTCTTCCTTAGAGTCCAAGTAATTGTTTGCATCCAGTTGTATATCTTCCCCTTCTACATATGCAACCCCAGCTGACTGATCCTTTACATGTTTGTTCAACACAATCATCCAAAGCTGAATCAATAAATTTTTCTAATGAAGATATCTCTATCTGTAGTTGAATCCTATTTTGTAGCGATTCAATTTCTTGTTTCAAAATTTCAATCAAGATACATTTATCACAAACAAAATAATTAACATTCTCCCCTTCCTCATACATTTTACATGTGTGACAAAAGTTCATAGTAACATAGTCCCTATCTATCATACCCATATTTAGTTCCATATTAAAGCAGGATTCCCTAAATGCTCCTACTTACAGACCTTCATAGTTTGCAGTAAGACTAATGACTCCTTCCCTCGACAGATGCCGCTGGCCTCTGCCCGCATTGCCGCCGCTCTGCACTCAACTCCGATCGCTGTAGCTGAGCTTTTACCAGTGCAGCACTGTGACATTGCCTTCATTGCTATGGCAACCGTCCCGAGCACTCCTGAATCCTGGGGCAGACTATGGGGGTAACCTGCCCTTAAAAGATCAGGTTATACCCCACCTGGCAGCACAAAAATGCTTTTCCAAAGCCCACAGAGTGAGCCAGTCAGCTGCAAGCTCCTCGAGTAGCAAGGAGTTCGAGCAGCGCCACCGGGAATCAAAGTGCCCAACTTCAATTAGTTCTCAATGCAGCTACATCTGCCGTGCAATCCTCACATGCCCGTAAGGCACCAACAGTAGTCCTTTCACTGGACTCTGCTCGCTGTAGGCGAGCTTTTACCAGCGCAGCACTATGACGTTGCCTTTGTTGCTATGGCAACCATCCCGAGCATTCTTGAATCCTGGGGCAGACTGTGGGGGTAACCTGCCCTTAAAAGATCAGGTTATACCCCACCTGGCAGTACAAAATGCTTTTCCATCACCCACAGAGTGAGCCAGTCAGCTGCAAGCTCCTCCTTTGGTGTTCTGCTTCATTTGCATACCCCATTTTTTTTCAGTGCTGCAGCCCCCAACTGTGGCATCAGGCCAGGGGAACTAAGTTATTAAAGGGACATTGTCAGTTTTTAGTTTTAGACAGACAAATTAGCTATGTACTGTACCCACAATGCCTCACTATGTACATTAGTATACAGGCTATTATATTTCTGTGCTCACTGCAGAAGTAGGAGACATCTCTCAGTGCAGAAGTCTTGTAGCTAGATACGGTATGCACAATGCATTGTTATGAAAATAAACATACAAAAGCTTATATTGTTGACACCACTACAGAAATATGAGACAGCATCTCACAGTAAGGAAATTGGAAAACAGAAACATAGACTTTGATGGCAGATAAGGACTGCTTGGCCCACCTAGTCTGCCCATTTCCCTACCTAGAGGATAAGCTGCAGATCCTATTTAACCAACAGCCTATTTCTTCCTACCCCCCCACAAAAATTGCCTTATGTCTGTCCCATGCATTCTTGAATTCTCCCACAGTTTTAGACCCCACAACCTCCTCAGAAAGGCTGTTTTATGTGTTCCAAAAGGTTCTTATTTTACTCACAGGGTCTTACTATGGACATTTACATATTAGTGCTCGTCACTACGAGCATACGGGGCTGTACTTCTGAGTAAGGCACATTTAAGTCAATGTTATAAATTACCCAGGATTTCTTGCTGTTATATGTAAAACATTCACAGCTCCCTGGTATGACATCATTTTGGGGGGGGGGGAGTCCCCCATGCACAGAAAACTGGAGGACAAAACGCTGATAAAACATAAAAAAAAGTCCATGACAGATATTTTTACAAAACAAATTGCAGCTTCAGCATCTAAAGCATGTCTGGCAGTGGCATACTATGTGTAAAAGCATTTGGGGAACCTTCAACATTTACTTTAAGCATCTATAGCTGTAATTTCCAAAACATTCAATAAAAATAAAATTTTATTTAAAATAAAAAAGTAAAGGATGCCTGGTCCTGTAGAGAAACAGAATACTTCAGTCTTTAGTGCTATGGGTCCTTCACCTTTCACCATCATTAACTACATCACAATGTGGAGAGGCCTGTACTGTACCGGCACTTCATGTACCTGACCCTGCAGATAAACAAATGCTTCAGTCCCTGGTGCTGTCAGCTCTTCACCTTTTCACAGCACTAAACACATCACAGTGTAAGGAAGCCTACTTTGTACCTGCCATCACTGTACCTGATACTGTGATAGAACGCCTCAGTCTCCTGTGCTGTTGGTCCCTTGCCTTTCACCAGCACAAAGTTCAACACATTATGGGGAAGCCTGCACTCTGTCTGCCCCATACTGTGCTGGAACCTATGGATAAACAAAAGGCTTCAGTCTCCCATGCTGTCAGTTGCCCACCTTTCACCAGCACTAAATTTATCGTAGAGTGGAGAGGTTTGCCCTGTGCCTGACCGCACTGTACCTCTCCCTATAGATAAACAGACTGCTTTAGTCTCTAGTGCTGCCTGTCTTTCAACTTTCACCACTGCCTAACTCACCACTGAAAAAAAAGAAATAAAAGCCCTCTGGCCTTCTATCGGCCATAGTGGGATGACCTCTCCTCCTGAAGGGGAGAGTTGGACTAAGACCTATAACCTTGCAGGGTTCATCCGAGCTAATTGGCCAGTGAGTACATGGTCTGCTGTGGGCTGGCTGAACTTGCTCCCATGTGCCCCTTTTATATTGAAGCCACTAATTTAGCCTGTCATGAGAGCAGCACTGAAGGCCCCCGTCTCCGTTTTCCTCCTGATCTCATCTATTGATCAGTGAACAATATCTGCCATTTAAGTGAGCCTATTTCCAGTAAGTGTGACAGATGCACCCAAGTAATCCCTGACCCCCAACATCTAGCCATCATGTACCTTTACAAAATATCAGCAAATGAAAACTTAAGAAACCTCTTTATCCTCCTTTCTTCACATACACAAAAAAATAGATTTCCATTCATTAATGTAGATAACAGCATTGCCAGACACAGTCGGAGCTTCCAGCACTGTGCTAACTGCTTTTTAATTACACCTTCTGTTAATTACTCCTTCGCACTACCTCCATCGCCAGGTCCCAGATGGGCTCATTTGGACAGCATGCAATGTCTTTGTTGCTGATCTGCTCCACTGCCATCAGATGCACTGTGTTCACTGACATTGAAGGTTCCTTCAAGGAGAAATGCTGTAACTCAGAATTCACACATTCCTTCCTTCATTTAGGTTATTCCAGCAACAGCTAGTCTCTCCTCCCTCCTCCTCCCCTCCTTCCTTCCTCCCTCCTCCTTCCTTCCTTCCTCTCCTCCCTCCTTCCTTCCTCCCTCCTTCCCTCCTTGTTTAGAGCTGTATTTGTATGATTATTCATTTGCTCATTAATTCAGTACAATAACCAGAGTCCCAGGGATGGGACGCCTTATAAAGTTAGTTTCCTTCCTTCCTTCCTTCCTTCCTTCCTTCCTTCCTTCCTTCCTTCCTTCCTTCCTTCCTTCCTTCCTTCCCTCCCTCCCTCTTGTCCTAATTTGTTTTGTCTGTTGTGCAAACAACTGTGGGTCTCGTACCCTTCGGGGAATGTTAGGTTGCTGAATGACTTCAAGGTTCTTTTCACAAGACCCTTGCAGAAGGGGCTCACATTACACAGTCTAGTTCCTTTTTCTGCCAACACAGCGCTATATTCTGGAGGGCAAGCCATGCTGTCTGCTTCCTTACCCCCCTGCTAAAAACAACAACAAACTGTGTGTTTACTTTGTCTGCTTTCAGGTTATGGAGTGCAGTGCATGACAAAATTCAAACACTCTGTTCTACAAACTGAAGAGCTGGTTTCTTCAGGAAGGCTTTCCTATTTGATTCATTGATATTTCTGGGTCTGTGTGGTTTTACTGTGTTTCGGATGTGTTATCATTTTAGTGTACAGCACTAGTATAAAGCACCTCCTCCGACTGTCTGTCTGTCTAGCTATCTATCTATATCTACCTATCTATCATGTAATCTGTCTATCTCTGCCTGTCCTCTATCTATCTATCTATCTATCTATCTATCTATCTATCTATCTATCTATCTATCTATCTCTGTAATCTAATCTAATCTAATCTATCTGTCTATCTCTGTCTGTCCGGTATCTATATGTCTGTCTGCCTATGGCCCAACAGAGACTGGACATGTCAGAGGTGATGTGTTTGCTTACCAGAGTATGGAGAAGATTTCTAGGGCACCTGGCTCCTTCCCCAAGGAAACAGGTCTCATTGCTGTCAACAGGGAGAAATGGAAGTACTAGAAGAAGTTGAAAACCCAATTAGCAGCATCAGCTAAATGAGACAGGAAAGTTACTAAAAACGGCAACTCGATATTCAGGAGAATCTTCTCCATGGACCACACTCTTGGAAATGGTGCTGTTGGTGCCAGAAGAATCCCACGACAACATAAGAACTTTTGGCAACCTATGTCCTAGGCACACGTCCAGTATGCAACCTCATGCTCACTGATGTTGTATATGTGAAGTGGACGTGGCCAACTGCCTCCCATCCGGCCAGAGATGGTAGAGGGCTCCAGCTACTTACTAAAATACTACTACTATGCTACGCTAGTAAAATAGCAACAATTTTGATAAAAGTTTTAAGACAAAAAAGTTTTGTTAAAACACCAAATTAGACAGAGCCCCACTAACCAGCAACATACATGAATACAACTATAGTCAGAGTACAAACACAGGTTATAAAATTATGCTGCCTCGTGCCAATTGAAGTCTTTGTCAAATGAAACTGCCGAATAGGAACCTGAAAAGAGATACATTCTTAGCACACCTTCTTTGCAGGGGGGCAGAGAAAGGGAAAGAGTAGGAGAGGGTGGCAGCATGGAGGAGATTCTCAAAAATCTAGAGCTACTAATAAGCAACATTTCTATAGGCCATCTTCACTAAAAATATGCCCTCAATGCAGCCCCATTCTTTGTGGGATTAGTAAGCAGTACCCCCTGTAGAGAATCACTATATGCCTCTGTTGGGGTCTGAATGTGCTATGAAAACAGGCTTGGAGCACTTCCAGGGCAAAGTTAAACTTTTCCAGTATATCAAGTCTAAACTATAATGCTATCATTGCTACGTGACTATATGGATTTTACTCCAAATAGCTGTATTCAAAATTTCATAAGTTGACACAGAGCGGGGGCATGAAACTGAGGTTACCATTCCTGTGGTGTCATAATTTGTTACTTTAACCAGCAACTCCTTGCCAAACTTGTGGCAGTACAGTCCTATAAAGGATGAGCTATATTTTGAAAGACACTGTTTAGAAATAGCCCTAGAATTTGCTGGAAAAAGAACACACACAGCTGGTCAGATTGCCTGATGTCTTTGATTTGATCCACAATGATTATTCCTGAATGTAAATAAGTGAGCATAATACACTCTGAGTAGGGCAGGAGAATGGATTATGGTCCCTGGATTGGCACCAAATATTGAACCTTTTTCTTTTTAGGTCACATGGTTTTCTGAAAGATAGTCTTCTAGCTGCTAGGAGGACTTCCATGACTGCCTGAGGGACTTAATATCTTTAGATCTTTACAACCTCAGGAGCCAAGCAGGGAGTTGTCAGAGTGCAACAGGCTGCCCTGATTCTGTGACAGTAGGCTGTGCTAATATGGCAGGATGAATGGCTGTTCCACTGTTATTTCCTATAGTACGGGGATCCAGACATGTCTGGGCTGGGATGGGGGCAACTAAAATCATGGTGCCTGAGTTGCTCTGAAGTTTGAGAAGAGTTCTCCAAAGCAACAGTACTTCAGGGAAGGCACTGAAATCTCCCCTACAGGACAAGAACAATGTGCCATGCAAAAAAGTCAGACCCTGGAGGGAGTGAGCAGAAACACTACTTTGCATTGCATGAAGACCCAAAAAGGTCCAGGTCTGGCTGATCCCACTGTATGAACAGCTGTTCAGCTATCTCCCCTGAAGCTCCCACTTGTGTGGATACTATGGAGTGGCTGAGTGCATCAGGAGCACATTTTGCACCCCTGCAAAATAGACTGCTGATATCCGAACACTGTTCTGCATTGCCCGTCCCCATACATGAAGTGACTCTTGGCACAATGGGTACAAGTGAATTCCCCATTGTTTAATGAGATAGAATATCGCACTGCTGGTCATCTTTTTGAATCAGTGGGAATAACCCACCAGGTGCTGCTTGAATGATTTCAGCTTGTACAGCACTGCCCTAATTTCTAGAACACTTATGTCCTATTTTATTTATTTGTGTGTGTATTTATTTATTTGAAAATTGGTGACTCTCTGAAAATTGGTGACTGGGAAAGGCACACTGAGGTAAGGCTCCTTTCCAGGGGCAATGTGGGGGAACTGAACAGGGGAGGCAAACATATAGCATGAACGCAGTACACAGTTAAGGCAATTACATAGCGTGACACAGTTCATGGTTACAGTAAAATGGAATAGAGTACATGATTAAAACATGATGTCTAACAGCTGTTTCTCCTGCTGTTTCCCCCTGTCCACTACCCTAATGATGGGGGCCACCATGGCTGCACCCTCCCAACGGAGCCTTCGCAGCCAATGCCAATGCTGCTTCATGGTCAGCTGGGCAGCAGGGTGCTCGCCAATGTGGGGTGGCTTGTATCCTCCCTCCTTTCAGAGCTGAGTGCCTCATCTCGATGATGCACCTGACCTCTCACTGGCTTCAGACTTGGATTCTGGGACTAGCACGCAACCCAAGTCTTCCAGGTTGTAGCACAACATGCTGCTGCCGCACCACTGAGCTGGCCCATTTTCTGTGGGGAAAAAAATTCTAATCACAGTGATTCATCCATAGCCACACATATTGTGTCATCCCAGTTGGAGTAACCACCATTAAGTGCCTCAGACTCTTTGTGGGCATGCAGGGTATTCAGTCAAATGGCTTTCCAAAGGGCTTGCTTTAGGGCTATGTCTCTATGGAGTGCTTTGCAGTTCTAGCGATGCATCTCAGAAAACAATGGATCCAAGCATTCCCTTATCTGCATGGTGAGCTAATACTAAACCCTTCCAGAGGGAGCAGTTCAGGTAGTTCATACCTTCTTGGAAACCAGGGAGATACTTCTAAGTCTACCACCCTCAGCTAGTCTCAAAGACCGCAGTTCTGGAGAGTCTCAGTGAAACTCGGTTCCATTTGCAAGGCCTAACAAGACTCACCGATAACCACTCATAAGCATCACATTCGCTGGGTCACACCATATGAGTGGTAGACAGTTGCTGTTGTGATAGAAGCAGCATATCTGCAGAGGTCTTCCCCTTTCTAGCTAAGCAGTCTTACACCTTGTTGTGTTTAGTGATTTAAAAATTTAATTTTAAAACATTTTAAGAAGTTTGCTGTTTGGTAATTTATCTTTCTCTTCTCCTTGGTAAGAAAATTACTGAGGCAGTTGGGCCCTGCGCTGCTTTAGATGCTGATGGCGTGTGCATGGCATCATTCGTTGATGTCATGCACTGACATCACCAGCCCCAAAAGTGCTTGTTTCTGCAGGGTCCTAGAGCCTCTTCCTTTAAGACCAAGAGTGTTGATCTATGAAGGAGATACTCTAGAAGACAGAGGTACAGCTAAGTGACTTACTCATCTACAAAAAGCTATTTAAAGTGTACAGTACAGAATTCAGTATGGAGAGTAGTGCAGATAGGCAGGAAGGTGTTGGTAATGTGCAGGACTGTAGATGGGGTAAGTAGCTCCCAAAGGGGCAACTGGGAACCCAACAGGGAGCCCAGGAGGGAGGGAAGAAAGGGGTGGAAAAGAGAGTGGCATAAGGCAAACTGTGGGCAGGAAAAGGAGGTGGATAGTTGCAGGAGTGGATGGACCCGGTATGCGGCATGGCAGATGAAAAAGAGTGGGTGGGGAGTAGTTAAAGGCATTGGAGCAGGGGGGCAGAGCTTGTAGTTGACTGGAAGAGATGCTTTCAGCAGAGCTCTGCAAGCCATACCAAACGATAAACTACTTTTGCCATGAAACATATTAAATTTGTGCGGCCGGTGGCGTAGAGGTTGGCGCTGGCCTGCCACCGACACGCGACCAGGTTCGAAGAGCGGACTCGGGTCTCGAGAAGTCAGCAGGGAAGGGCAGGATCGAGCGTCCACGGACTGCTCTCCTGTCCTGGGTGGGTTGGGAGCATCTTCGCCCATGCAGCGGCCCCCGGTGGAGACTGGAGGCACTGCAGGTAGTGACGCAACAAGGGGGGAACAAGAAAAATGAGAAAATCCGCTCTGGAAGTTAACCGGATGACGGACGCTGGCTCTGGACATCCCTGAAGACTCCCTGAGAGCCACAATTGCCTCAGCAGCTCCGAGGGTCCGAGAAAATAGTAGTGTGCTGGTTCCGCCCCCGCTGGTGCCTTTCCCCTCGGAGGAGGGGGACCCATCCGGTGCAGGGTTACACCGGACTAGCCCGAGGAAGGCTGCAGATATGAGGTAGGTGGCTGAGGGGAGCTAGTAGGGGAATGTCCGGGTCCATGGCGGCCTGAAGGAGAGGTAACTCTGGGGCACGTAGGAGGGGGAAAAAAAAAAAAACATATCAAATTTGTAATAGTTCCACTGCTAGTTGATGGTGATTTCTGATTTAGAAATGTCAGTGGCTGTGGACGCAGTGGAGGGTCTTGGGATTTAATAAATAATTTTGCATATTGATATACATATACAGTGCTTGTTCTAATCTTACTCAGTATGAGGATGATCGAAAATATAGGGTGATTAATACATAATGGTCTTTAAGGGTGTTATACCTTAGGCTTGCTTCGATATGATTGTTAATAAAACCAATATGTTTTCAGGTATCTGCCCCCACATTCTTGGACTGGAGATATTCCTCTAATGTGTTTTCTTTTGATGGGGCATGTATGCATGTATTAGAAAATATGTATTATAAGAAAAAGGAGGAAAGAACAATTTGAATAAAATAAAATATTGTATGTGATTGCCTTTCTCTACAATTTGGTGCAGCTTTGAAGAAAACTGGCCTGGTCTCCTGTGAGGGCCATTCAACTAAGTAGAAGGAATGCATGGCTAAGGATGAGCCAGTGCAGCCCGCAGGTGGGGAGCGAGAGCCATCTAATACCACATTGTTGTTGGCATTGCAAAAACTAAAGCAGGACATAAGGCAGGAAGCCTGCAACCTTGATAAAGTCAATAACTTTAATAGCAGCGTCCTTACCATCGAGACTCGCATGGATGCTGTATTGGCTGACATGAACAGTGTACCTGATATGGTGGGAAGTCTGCTACTGCAGTTTCTAACTTGGTTAAGGAGAATAAAATTCTTCAGTTAAGGATGGAACATCTTGAAAATGGAATGCTATAAACAAACCTCAGACCTTTGGGTGCAGCAGATGGGTCAGAGGGTCCAACATCAGGCAATACCAGATCCAGATGGGATGGGCAGAATGAAAAGAGATCTGGATAAACTGGCAAAATGGTCAGAAGAGTGGCAACTGGGGTTTAACGCAAAGAAGTGCAAGATCATGCACATAGGGAAGAGAAACCCTGGAGCCACCTATAGATTGGGAGGGGAGTTGCTGGCAATCACAAGGGAAGAAAGAGACTTGGGCATCATCATCATCACAGATGACCTGAAATCATCCAAGCAGACCACTAAAGCAGTAAGTAAGGCTAGGGGAATGTTGGGGTGTATTAGTAGGGGTATCACAAGTTGTAAGAGGGGGGTAATAATCCCACTTTACAAGACACTGGTTAGGCCCCATCTGGAGTACTGTGTGTAGTACTGGAGGCCACACCTGCACAAGGACATTAACGAAATGGAGGCAGTCCAGAGAAGTGCAACCAAAATGGTGCAGGGACTGCATCAGAAAACATATGAGGACAGCTCAATATGTATACCCTACAGCAAAGGAGGGAGAGAGGTGATATGATTGAAACACTGAAACATCTTAAGGGCATTAACATGGTAAAAGAGTCTAACATGTTTCTATATAAGAAAAATAGCAGGACAAGAGGACACGGCATAAGATTAGAGGGAGGCCAATTAAGGGGTAATGTGAGGAAGTTCTTTTTCACAGAAAGAATGGTGGATGCATGGAACGGTTTACCTCAGGAAGTAGTGGATATGAATACAGTGCGGGGCTTCAAACAGGCATGGGGCAAGCATAAGGGATCAATACAGATGAGTATGAATAGATAGGCCATTGACAGAGTAAAGGCCTATGGCACATTCTTAAGATAGAAAAAATGGGCAGACTGGATGGGCCTTGCGATCCTTATTTGCAGTCAACTTCTATGTTTCTATGTTTCTAATATGTCTCGTAGGTTTTGCAAACTGTAGCGGGATGGGACTTATCTGGTTTGTAATAAAGGCCTACAAGATAACATCCTGCAAGCAACCTTCGAACCTGGACTTCCCTAAGACTATCCTAATTACCAACAGGGTTCACCAGTGGGATGAAATACTGCCCTTGGCTAAACATAAAGGAAGCTTGCAACTACCAGATGGGGCCTCGCTTTTCCTTTTTCCCAATGTCAACTTTGTCACATGGCAAAGGAGAAAGGGGTTCGATTCTAAGCGCTTAGGTCTCCAGAAGCTCGGCATCATGCATTCAATGCAATTACCAGTAAAGCTCAAGGCTATCTTTTCAGGCAAGATTTTTCTGTTTACAGACCAGATAGATGCTGGTAAACACCAGAAAAAAAATCAAAAAAGGTTTGCAGGACAGTATGCTGAGTGGGAAACAGAAGGTGAGGACTGAACTGAAACAGCTGACATTTCAACATACTTTGTGCTCCATTCTCTCTGTTTTTGAATGGGAATAGAGTATCCTCTCTTGTGTTCATTACGTGGCTACCTGTGATATACATTTACATTTACATTTACATTTAGCAGTGTGTTTATTTCATCCTTCATTACTTTATTAAACCAACACTGGTGGAGTTAGTCGTTTAAATTGGTTATTTTTTTTTTTTTTATTTGGTTTAATAGTACAAGGACTTCATCTCTGGGGGACGGGAATGCTCCTCGAATGCAGTCTGAGGTGGTGCTCCATACATGGCTCTGATCACCAACTCCCAGTACAGAGCTTTCTGGTGAGACATATGAAGGAATTACAGGGTTTTTTTTCTGGTGGCTCCAAGCTAGGAGGAGGTAATAAACGCAGAAACATAGAATTTTCTGGCAGATAAGGACTATTTGGACCACCTAGTCTCTCCACTTTTCCCTGCCTATAGTGTCACCGCAGATCCTACTTGATATTATATGGTTCAACACTTTCCTCTTTCTTACTTCTACCATGCTTAGCTGTCAATAGCATTTTATTATGAACTGGATAGAAAAAAATCCAGTTTCCTAACTGAATGAGAGCGTCTCTCAGCCATGACTAAATCTGACCAAATCATTACGTTTAAAACAAAGTTATTGCCAATATTCCTTTTTCACTTTGCACCATACCATTCTGCTGTTCTGCCCACACAGCATGGCCACCTTAGCACCAATTTTCCCCCATAAAATAAAAACGCACTACAAACTCAAAATACAGTACATAAATACACCATCAACCAACCATAGTTTTTAACAAAAGACACCTCCATCCAAACACCCACTCTTTCAAAGCATTCCTCCATACCTGCTCACACCGTCATTTTCGTACCTAAAAAATGCTACTTTGCTGCTATCCCGTTCTCCACACACATGCCCACAACTGCTGCCAATTTCACCCTAAAAGCATCTGTGTGCACTGTTCAGTATAAGCCAGCTCAGCATCTTAAAGTTTTACCTAGTTGACTGCAGCAATAATCACTACATAACCACCATTTAAACCACTGATAGTTGACAGAGGTGTAAAATCACTGACCAACAGTCATGTTTCATGTTTTCCCCTGACCAATCTCCCAGCCTTATGACATGCAGATAGAAAGGAGGCAACGAATCAACATACAACTAAAGTCCATTATAGATTTATTTAATATTTGTAAATAGCTGGTACCTGTAATGTCAAAGTGGTAAAACACACTCAGAAACTCTGAGAAAGAGGCAAAGAATCATCAAGGTGGCACACTAGCACCAACCGGCAGCAGCTAAACATTGACACCTGCCGCTCACACCAAAAACTAGAAGAACTTTATTATTTAAATGAACACCTACACATAAAAAAATTAAAATAAAACATTTTAAAAGTTGTATTTATTTATTAATTCTTTCATTCAATCATGGATCCAGTTCATAACAGCAATAATACACTCCAGGGAAGGGTGTAACATGGGATGTTGTCACATCTCGGGTGCATGACACACTCAGTCTGCGGCCTTGTGCCTCACAATGGGCCTTCGCCGCCTATGCGCCCAGGCTGTGGAACTCCCTTCCTGCCAGCACTCACTCCTCCCCCTCCCATCCCTGCTTCAAAACCTCCCTATGGGGCTTCTTAAAATCTGCTTCCGCCTGTCTCTGCACCTGAGATGCCAAAACTGGGCTCCTCTGCTAAGGAGATGAGTCCCCTGTTACTGAAAGCACTTTGTCCACTGGTGAGCTCGGTGCTGCCTGATGTACTAAATGTAATGGGTCCCTCCTCTGCCCAATCTGTTCTTGTAAAGTGTACCTGCTCAACCCAATTTCATGTTTTCCCCTGACCAATCTCCCACAAATTGTACTATCCATGTAACTCACTACCCATACCCACCTGAGGGTAATGATAACCCTACATGTAGACTACTGTCGTCCCTGCCTGTACTATGCTGTTAACTACCTCTTGTTGCAGGGTATATGTCTGATGTTCTTGAATGTACCTTGATATGCCTGATGCTTTTGTATGTACCTTGATAGGCCTGTTATTCCTGTATGTACCCTGATTTTGCCTGATGTTCTTATATGTATCTTGTAATCTCCTGGGTAGCACCTGAAAATAGGCAGTTGGTTGTCTAGTGTGCTTACCTGGTAAACAAAAGCAAATAAATAAATGCACCTTGAGATGTGATGACCCTATCATATATACATAAATATATGCCATCAAATTCTTTGTTTTATGAGGTCACCCATGCCTTCAACACAAAATTAACAGACCTCTCTGCCCCACCTAAGTAAGCTACCTACCCACCACCCACCCAGCCCAGGTGACCAGTCAAAGCACTCCTGCCCCGCTGGTACCCCCCCCTTTCTTTTTACTTCAGAGCCATTTTCTACAGTGATACCTTCAAACTTATCAAGAGCCTACCCAGTAGGGGCAGCCCTGGTAGTGATGGTCTTTAGCCCTCATTTCTCAAGCTCATTGCCCTCACCATTTCCAAATCCCTCACCTTTATCTTTAACTTGGCATTAGCCACAGCAACCACTCCTGCCTCCTGGAAGAACACCAAGGTGGTCCCAATCTTTAAGGCAGGTGACCCCCTATCCCTCGACAACTACAGACCTATCCCCATCCTCCCTCACCTGAGCAAACTCCTGGAAAAAACTGTCCACCACCAGCTCTCTGAACATTTAGGGAAATATGACCTGCTGTGCCTTCAACATCACGGGTTCTGGAAACACCACAGCACCACGTCAGCCTTGTCCCACTTTACCAATCATGTCCTCCGGAACATGGACACCAGGATAGCCACTGGTGCCATATCTGTGGACCTGACAAAGGCCTTAGACCTTGTCGACCACACCCTTCTCCTTGCCAAGCTCCAACACCTTGGTTGCTCGCCTGAGGCATCATTATGATTCCGAAGCTATCTCTCGGGCAGAACACAATCTGTTATCATCAGCTCAGCCATCTCCCTGGCCTTGTCCATCTCTACTGGAGTCCCACAGGGATCCATCCTGGGCCTCCTGCTGTTTTCCCTACTTATAAATTCCCTTCTTGCTGAAAGCCTTTCCTGCGAGGCCCTGCTGTATGCCGATGATCTGGTCTTATTTCACAGTGATGGATCTCTCACAAATCTATCCACCACACTTACTCAAAACTATGGGGCAGCCCACAAGTGGTTTCTGTCCAACAAGCTCTTAATCAATGAAAAAAAAAAACAAATAATGCTTCTAGGATCCAAACCATACCTATCCAATATCACCAAATCCAATTCCTCCCTTACTGTACTTACACAGAAAGCCCCCCCCCCCACACAAAATGTCCCGCTTTAAATATCTGGGCATAACCCTAGACCCCTTCCTCATGTACATGAAGCACATTAACAATGTAGTGCAATGGGTCAACCACAAACTAGGGACTAGCTTTAGAATCAAGCACTACCCATCCAGCGAGGTGTGCCTAGCCATTGCCCAAGGTAACCTTCCCCCCATTAGATTACTGTTCCCCTATTTACTCCCATGTTTTCTCCCCACTGCGTACTAGACTTATCACTGTCTATAACAATATCTGTAGGTTTGCTGTCCTGTCACCCTACTCCACACATCACTGTACCTTATACCAGTTGCTAGGGTTGCCCCAACTGCAAGGGCAGCTTGACTAGTCACTTGGCAGTATCGTTGATAATGCAATTAGGGGTGGCTAACTGCCACCATACTCATTCCTTCTAATATGCAGAGTCACTCTCAGGTGTCTCCGTGAATCCCGGTACCCCCACTGGTGGACCCCAGGATCTCCACAGCTAAGGGCAGCAAAGCCCTATCCTTTGCAGCTCCCACACTGTGGAATAAACTCCCTGCCCCACTCCACTCTCTTCATTCACACCTTACCTTTAAAACCTATCTCAAAGCATGGCTGCTGTCAGAAGAGTCCAAAATTCCTGCTATTCAGGGTAACTTGGATGTGAACCCTCACCTCTACTACTAGTCCCCACATTCCTTTTTCCTGGTAGGGTGCACCACTCATCTGTTGCACCCTACTCTCTTTTCTTTCCAGATTGGACTACTGCAATGTCCTATACCTTGGGCTCACTGGAGACAACCTTCACTGACTGCAGCTGGTGCAGAACATGGCGGTGAGACTACTGTCAGGCATAAAAAGAAACAAACATATTACTCCTGTCCTCCGTGAGCTGCATTGGCTGCTGGTTAGATGGAGGATCGTCTTCAAGGTAGGGCTCCTTACCTATGAGGCCCTGCACGATAGAGGGTCAGCCTATCTGCAAGATCTCCTGTAACCCCACCAGCTAACCCGGGCTCTCTGTTCTGCCGAGGGCAGCCTCCTAAGAGTTCCCAGGGTTAGGCTGCGGCAATTCTGGGGACAGTGCGTTCTCGGCTGCCACGCCTACCCTGTGGAGCTCACTACCTAGATATTTATGAGAGGCATTCTCGGTAGAAGCCTTTAAAAAAGGTCTTAAAACGCTCCTCTTTCAACAGGCATTTGATTCATAATTATAAAGAGGAAACTGGATACAGTATTTTACTTTATGTATGGATAGCTGTTTTAAGTACTTTTTATTCCCGTTGACTTGGATTTTAATATTGCATTGTACTGTATTTTTGTTTTAATGTACAGCACTCTGAATCCACGGAAAGGGGCATTTTATAAATAAAGCATCTATCTGTCTGTCTATCTATCTATCTATCTATCTCTCTATCTTGTTTGACTTTACACTTGTTTCTATTGTTGCCACATTCCCATTCCCTTGACTATGATTCTTGTATCCCTATGTATTTCTTGCATTCCCAATGATTTATTGTACCTTGTAGTATGCCTTGTGTACAATGTATTTTATTGTTTGCTTTTTTGTTTTACTGTCTTACCTAGGCATCTACCCATCCTAAAACATGTAACGTATTTTTTGTATTCAAATGTACACTCTTCTTAAATCATGTAATTTGCATTGTTTGTGTTCAAATGTGCATCCTTCTTAAATCACGTAACTTGTATCGTTAGTGTTCAAATGTGCACCCTTCTTAAATTACGTAACTTGTATTGTTAGTGTTCAAATGGCACCCTTCTTAAATCATGTAACTTGTATTGTTTGTGTTCAAATGTGCACCCATATTTAATCATGTAACTTGTATTGTTAGTGTTCAAAAGTGCAGCCTTCTTAAATCATGTAACTTGCATTGTTTGTGTTCAAATGTGCATCCTTCTTAAATCACGTAACTTGTATTGATAGTGTTCAAATGTGTAGCCTTCTTAAATCATGTAACTTGTATTGTTAGTGTTCAAATACGCACCATTCTTAAATCATGTAACTTGTAGTGTTTGTGTTCAAATGTTCACCCTTCTTAAATCATGTAGCTTGTATTGTGTGTTCAAATATGCACCGTTCTTAAATCACGTAACTTGTATTGTTTGTGTTCAGATGTGCACCCTTCTTACATCATGTAACTTGTATTGTTTGTGTTCAAATGTGCACCCTTCTTAAATCATGTAGCTTGTATTGTGTGTTCAAATGTGCACCGTTCTTAAATCATGTAACTTGTATTGTTTGTGTTCAGATGTGCACCCTTCTTACATCATGTAACTTGTATTGTTTGTGTTCAAATGTTCACCTTTCTTAAATCATGTAACTTGTATTGTTTGCATTCAAATGTGCGCCCTTCTTAAATTATAACTTGAATTGTTTGCGTTCAGATGTGCACCCTTCTTAAATTATGACTTAACGTATTGTTTGCATTCAAATGTGCGCCCTTCTTAAATCATGTAACTTGAATTGTTTGCGTTCAGATGTGCACCCTTCTTAAATCATGTAACTTGTATTGTTTGCATTCAAATGTGCGCCCTTCTTAAATCATGTAACTTGAATTGTTTGCGTTCAGATGTGCACCCTTCTTAAATCATGTAACTTGTATTGTTTGTGTTCAAATGTGCTCCCTTCTTAAATCATGGAACTTGTATGGTTTATATTCAAATGTGCACCCATATTTAATTATGGAACTTGTATTGTTAGTGTTCAAAAGTGCAGCCTTCTTAAATCATGTAACTTGCATTGTTTGTGTTCAAATGTGCATCCTTCTTAAATCACGTAACTTGTATTGATAGTGTTCTAATGTGTAGCCTTCTTAAATCATGTAACTTGTATTGTTAGTGTTCAAATATGCACCATTCTTAAATCATGTAACTTGTAGTGTTTGTGTTCAAATGTGCACCCTTCTTAAATCATGTAGCTTGTATTGTGTGTTCAAATGTGCACCATTCTTAAATCACGTAACTTGTATTGTTTGTGTTCAGATGTGCACCCTTCTTACATCATGTAACTTGTATTGTTTGTGTTCAAATGTGCACCCTTCTTAAATCATGTAACTTGTATTGTTTGCATTCAAATGTGCGCCCTTCTTAAATCATGTAACTTGAATTGTTTGCGTTCAGATGTGCATCCTTCTTAAATCATGTAACTTGTATTGTTTGCATTCAAATGTGCGCCCTTCTTAAATCATGTAACTTGAATTGTTTGCGTTCAGATGTGTACCCTTCTTAAATCATGTAACTTGTATTGTTTGTGTTCAAATGTGCACCCTTCTTAAATTACTCGGAATTACTCAGAAAAATTAGACAAAGCAGGTCAAAGGCCCAATTAGTTGTCTCCCACTCTACATGGGTGAATTCATCGCCCAGAAGCCAATAGATTCTTGTCAAGACCATGCTTAAAAGGTTGAAAAGTGCTAGCATTAACCACTTCCTTAGGAAGAGAATCCCATGACAGAGCAGTTTTGACTGTAAAAAAAGTGATGTATTTTTTTGGTATTAGCGTGTGGGACAATCAATTGTTTATTGTGGGATCTTAATTGGACATTCCTATTGTTAAACTTAAAACCACACCTCTCCGTGATTGTTTGGTTATTTATAATATTGAATAGTAAGAGTAGGTCTCCTCTTTCACTCCTTGTCTCCAGGCTAAACAGGTCAAGGTGTCTGAGTTTGTCCTCATAACATTTATCTGATAAACCATGGATTGACTTTGAATTATTTCAATTAAATTAACATCTCTTTTCATATATGGGTTCCATATTGGAGATCCATAATCCCGATGGGGAATAATGTATGATTTGTAAAGCCTCATTATACAATCTCTGTTCCTGCCTACAAACAATTTTTTTATGGCGTAGATCAGTCTGTTAGCTGCTCTGGTTACATACTTGACAATGGTCTGTTGAAATTAGGTTATTTATTAGTGTACCCATCTCTCTTTCAATAATTGAACTTTCTAGACTCTTGCTTCCGAGTTTATAAATGTATTTGGGTTCTTAATGCTGAAGTGGAGAACAATAAATTTAGTGAAGTTGAATTTCATTTTATAATCTGCCCATTCATAAATTCCATTTAGATCATTGTTAAGAGTGAGGTGCTGCTCATACAAGTCCACCTCACCTCCTACTTTAGTATCATCTGCAAACTTAGCTATGGTGCTCTTAATATCAACACCCATGTCACTGATAAACAGACCAAAAAGCACAGGGCCTAATACGGACCCCTGTGGGACCCCACTAGTCACATGTCCTTAATCCAAAAGGCACCCATTAATCCTTACTACCTGAGGTCCTTGTGTTAACCAGCATTAAATCCAAATCATGTAACTTGTATTGTTTGTGTTCAAATGTACACCCTTCTTAAATCATGTAACTTGTATTGTTTGTGTTTAAATGTGCACCCTTCTTAAATCATGCAACTTGTATTGTTTGTGTCCAAATGTGCACTCTTCTTAAATCACGTACCTTGTATTGTTTGTGTTCAGTTGTGCACACTTCTTAAATCATGTGCCTTGTATTGTTTGTGTTCAGATGTGCACCCTTCTTACATCATGTAACTTGTATTGTTTGCATTCAAATGTGCACCCTTCTTAAATCATGTAACTTGTATTGTTTGTGTTCAAATGTGCAGCCTTCTTAAATTACTTGGAATTACTCAGAAAAATTAGACAAAGCAGGTCAAATGCCCAATTAATTGTCCCCCACTCTACATGGGTGAATTCATAGCCCAGAAGCCAATAGATGCTTGTCAAGAGCATGCTTAAAAGATTGGAAAGTGCTAGCATTAACCACTTCATTAGGAAGTGAATTCCATGACCGAGCAGTTCTGACTGTAAAAAAGTAATGTCTTTTTTTGGTATTAGCATGTGGGACAATCAATTGTTTGTTGTGGGACCTTAATAGGGCAGTCCCATTGTTAAACTTAAAACCACACCTCTCCATGATAGTTTGGTTATTTGTAATATTGAATAGTAAGAGTAGGTCCCCTGTTTTGCTCCCTGTCTCCAGGTTAAACAGGTCAAGGTGCCTGAGTCTGTCCTCATAACATTTATCTGATAAACCATGGATTGACTTTGTAACTCTCCATTGAATTCTTTCAATTAAATTAACATCTCTTTTCATAAATGAGTTCTATATTGGAGATCCATAATCCAGATGGGGAATAACGTATGGTTTGTAAAGCCTCATTACACAATCTCTGTTCCTGCCTACAAACAATTGTTTTGTGGAGTAGATCAATCTATTAGCTGTTCTGGTTACATACTTGACAATGGTTTGTTGAATTTAGGTTATTTATTAGTATACCCAGCTCTCTTTCAATAATTGAACTTTTTAGACTCTCGCTTCCTGGTTTATAAATGTATTTGGGGTTATTAATGCTGAAGTGGAGAACAATACACTTAGTGGAGTTGAATTTCATTTTATTATTTGCCCATTCATAAATTCTGTTTAGATCATTGCTAAGAGGGAAGCGCTTCTCATACGAGTCCACATTACCTTCTACTTTAGTATCATCTGCAAACTTAGCTATGGTGCTCTTAATATCAACACCCATGTCACTGATAGACAGACCAAAAAGCACAGGGCCCAATACGGACCCCTGTGGGACCCCACTAGTCATATGTCCCTGATCCGAAAGGCACCCATTAATCCTTACTACCTGAGGTCCTTGTGTTAACCAGTATTTAATCCAAATCATATAACTTGTATTGTTTGTGTTCAAATGTGCAACCTTCTTAAATCATGTAACTTGTATTGTTTGTGTTCAAATGTGCATCCTTCTTAAATCACATAACTTGTATTGTTTGTGTTCAAATGTGCACCCTCCTTAAATCATGTAACTTGTCCTGTTTGTGTTCAAATGCGCGCCCTTAAATCATGGAACATGTATTGTTTGTGTTCAAATGTGCACCCATCCTAAATCATGTAACTTGTAGTGTTTGTGTTCAAATGTGCACCCTTCTTAAATCATGTACCTTGTATTGTTTGTGTTCAAATGTGCACTCTTCTTAAATCATGTAACTTGTATTGTTTGTGTTCAAATGTGCACCCATCTTAAATCAAGTAACTTGTACTGTTTGTGTTCAAATGTGCACCCTACTTAAATCATGTAATTTGTATTGTTTGTGTTCAAATGTGCACCCTTCTTAAATCATGTAACTTGCATTGTTTTTTCCAAATGTGCACCCTTCTTAAATCATGGAACATGTATTGTTTGTGTTCAAATGTGTACCCTTCTTAAATCATTTAACTTGTATTGTTTGTTTTCAAATGTGCACCCTTAAGTCATGGAACATGTATTGTTTGTGTTCAAATGTGCACCCATCCTAAATCATGTGACTTGTATTGTTTGTGTTCAAATGTGCATCCTTCTTAAATCATGCAACTTGTATTGTTTGTGTCCAAATGTGCACCCTTCTTAAATTATGTAACTTGTATTGTTTGTGTCCAAATGTGCACCGTTCTTAAATCATGCAACTTGTATTGTTTGTGTTCATTTGTGCACCCTTCTTAAATCATGTAACTTGTATTGTTTGTGTTCATTTGAGCACCCTTCTTAAATCATGTAACTTGTATTGTTTGTGTTCATTGTGCACCCTTCTTAAATCATGTAACTTGTATTATTTGTTTATTTGAGCCATCTTCCTGGCTGGGTCATGCCTGAAAAAGTTCCATTGGCTCTCTGCCCTTACCTGGTAAACAAGTAAATAAACAAATGTTTAGATTAATGCTTAATTGTTACAGTCTGATATTGAATTTCCTTGAATCTGGTTGCAGTTTTTGGAAGGCTTTTACCTTGAGGTTCAATGGGGGGGGGATATCTCCTCCCACATCCCCTTCTTAAACCTCAGGCTTCTGCTTGCTCTGCTTTGAGCATTTTGAAATGGCACAATGGACGGCTGTGCTGCCTGGCTGGTGGGGCTTGGTTTTTCCTGTTGTTTCCCACCATTTCTGTTCCTGCTTTCTCTCTCCCTCTTCACTTGCCGTCTCCTCCACATTGCTCTCCTACCTCCATCTCCTCCTGTTCTGGCTCCCCCTCTTATTCTTTTGTAGCTTTCTTTCCTGTCAGCTTGTTTTCTCCCCCCTTCCTCCCCCTTTGGTGTTCCCTGTTCTCCCCATGCCTTCACTCTTTTGCCTCCTCCTGTCCCTCATTTTTTTGGGGGCTTTCTTACCTTGACAGACGCAGCTCCGATTTTGGTCCTGCCGGTGTTTCCGGGGCACATTCCCCCACTGCGCTCAGCTTCATCGGCTGCTCCAATCTGGCTCCATCAACCTTCCAATGCTTGGAATGTGACATCACCCACCAGCACCTGACCTGCGGCTCCGTGCAGTTCCACTGCTTCATCGTCATTTCCTCTTGCCAGTCTGGTTTAGGTTGGGCACACAACACCTGAGCTCCTTGTCTACTGCAACTGGGGCAACGGGGACCCTTTCTGTGGGAGTTCCCCGCTGTTGCCGCACTATGCGGAGGACTGCCTTATACCGGGACTCCTTAAGATTTCTCCATGCTTGAGGAGGATTTGCCTGCATTGATCATTCAGTTATTCTCTTGTCTTCTACCCTGGAGATGTGGATCTGGATAAAATCTACAAGCTTCTTCATAACTACTGTCAGAGGGGCACTACTACAATCTCGTCCCCATATCAGGGCAGCTGACTAAAGTAAACCTATCTTTTTGGTGCCCAGCTGCCTTCCTGAAACCGCTCATACTGATGGCTGCCCTTAACCCAAACACTTAGTGGCAATCCATTGGCAATACCCATGTAACCATCATACCCGACAGTGAAAAACTTTCTATTTGGGGGGGTTGAGATATTTCTATCCCCATGGACCCTCAGGACAGCAATGCTGTAAATCACTCGATAAATGCAGGTCTTATTTGATGGCACGGGGTCATAATGTCGCACGGCAGAATGCTGTGTGGCACAATCACGTTGCGCGATTTTGGGATATTTTCTTTTCTGTGGGGGGCCCCTGGACCCCCCCCCACTTAGGATTTGAACTCCGGGGGGGTGTCAACTTGGAGAGTGTGCAGGTCCAGGTTTCGCCATAATGCCGTATGCTATTAAGCGTATGACATTATGACCCAGTATGTTATTTGATTCCCCTCCTGCTGTAGACCTGCATTGTTGTTCAGGATATTGGTGTAATTTTGCTTCCATGGTGGGGGGGAGCGCATTTGCCATCCTTACTCAGTTGGTATAATACTACGGTGACTGAGGATCTGCGAGGGGGGGGGGGTCCACTAACCATTTGGACATGCCCACAAGGATTAACCATTGTCTCCCATCCAGACATCACTCCAATTGGACCTCTTTTCATCACCTGGAACCTTTATCTTTAGCGTTGACTTTCTTGCTTACTGTCGATCTCAGAAACAGGATTCTTCAACCAGCAAGATTCAGACTTAATTCTTGGACATAACCACAGCTAAAACCTCAGCCCACATTTAGGATTATTCTCCTCTTAGTATGCCAAGAGGATGGACAGGTCAGTAGCCATGGGTCCTCAGAGGTTTCCCTCAAAGAGGGTTTTTCCTCGCCTGCGTGCTATTGGTCACAATCTCCAGAGTTGGAGGAGGTAATCACTATGCTAATTCTCTTTTTGGGCCTTAAATCTTACACCTACCCAGTATCCTGCAGAGGGTGGGATACAGAGAAACGCCAAAGCTCAAGTATAAACATCAAGCACATACCATTCAGCTCCTAAGTATACACAAGCACTGAGCTATGTACCACACACTGAATTAGAAGGCTTTTAGCCTGAGGTTCAATGGGGGGGGGAATAGCTCCTCCCACATCTCCTTCTTAAACCTCAGGCTTCTGCTCACTCTGCTTTGAGCATTTTAAAAGCACTCTCCATCCTCCTCTGCCTCCTTCTCCGGCACTATTGTCTCACCCTCTTTGCTGGGCCTTAAATCTTACACCTACCAAGTATCCCTTGACCGGGAACCCCCCCCCATTGAACCACGACTGTGGTCTGAGGAATCAAAGAAGAGACATTCCTGTCCTTGACCGGGTGACCCCCCCCCTTCATTGAACCGCAGCTGTGGTCTGAAGAATCCAAGAAGGGACATTCCTGCCCTTGACCAGGTGAGCCCCACTTCACTGAACCACAGTTGTGGTCTGAGGAATCCAAGAAGGTACGGCAGGCTTTTGAATTTGGCATCCAAAAAGAATTCTTGAGCCAAGCACAGCCGCCTGCAATTAATTGGCTTTGCTGCGAACTGCTTCAGCTGCTTGTTTGGGACTGATTTTTTTTTTCTTTGTACCTAATTTTAAAACCTCTCCCTGGTTAATGCTGAAAGTAATGTAATTTGATAAAACTGTGCATGTTTTGTCTTCTGTTTAATTCAGAACTCTCCTGGCTGAATGCATTTAATGGGCTGGGTAGAAACTGAGTATTTTAATTTGTTTACTCTGCTAAAAGCTTCCCTGCCCTAGTTCAAGTTCAATTTTAACTGGGTTCCTGTCCCTGCCCCCATGCTGCCTTGAGGTCTGGCTTGCCAGCCCTGTAGGGTTGCCAGCAAGGATTCCATTGTGCAACACCCCCCCCCCCTCGATTTTAGCTCCAACCCTCCTCCTGTCCCCTTTGTTCTGTCTGATTAATCTTTTGCCCTCCTTATGGTGTTACCTCTCTGTCTCCATTTCTTTAGAGACATTCCTGCCCTTGACTGGGTAACCCCCCCCATTCATTGAACCACAGCTATGGTCTAAGGAATCCAAGAAGGTACGTCAGACTTTTGAAACTGGCGCCCAAAAAGAATTCCTGAGCTATGCGCAGCTGCCTGCAATTAATTGGCTTTGCTGTGAGCTGCTTCAGCTGCTTGTTTGGGACAGATTTTTGGCCCACCCCACACCCCTCCTTCCTTTATTAAATCCTATTCCTGACCAAGCCCCTCTCCATCTTGGCAACAGTCCCTCCATCTTAAAGGGGAACTAATCCTGCAATACAGCAAGGCAGTGCCAGTTAAAGGGCAATTGTGCCCCTGGTTAGTCTCATCACAAGCTAGAGGTCCTCACCCCCTAGTTCTGTAATTTTTCTGCTGAAGAGGGAAAGACCCTTGCACAATGTACCTATGCACTAGCACTCTCTTTGGTATACTGTAATTACTACCACCCACCCCTCACATATTTCCACCCTGTTTCTAGGGTGCATAGTAACTCAAGAATGCTATTCTTTTATCACACCAAGGTACTACTCATCTTCTGGTCCCTCCTGGTCCATCTGCAGTTAGCTGAGGAGCACCTAGTAACTAAATGCACATTATCCCACATTACTAGTGACATTTTGTTACTCCATCACAAAAATTTCGCACTCGACTTTCCTTATGAGCCTTTACCACTCCTAGGACTTCTGGCCCAAGCCCAACATATTAAAATTCTTCTGCTTGTTCATCGACCCAAAAATATACATTAGTCACCTTTCCACGGCCCTCCTCTTAAATCCTGTATGTGTATCTTACTATTATCTGGTGACATTGAATTAAACTCCGGGCCTAGTCTGAAACCCAAGGCAGAACCCACCACTAGATCTAAAGGCACCGTCCTAACCTCATGCCCTACCTGGTCTGACACAAAAGGGCTCAAAATAGCCCATTTAAACGTACAAAGTCTCAAGGGAAAAATGGCAGAGCTGAAAATCTGGACCCAGCATTACAAGCCTGATATTCTATGCATAACTGAATCCTGGCTGAAACTCTATATCCAGAATCATGAGATCGCCCTTCCTAGCTTCTCCTCAATCTGCCGTGATCAGCCCTCCAGGAGGTGGGGGGGGGGGTCCTGATATACACTAGGGCTGGGCTGGTTGACAATGAGTTATTAGATTTAAATATAAACCCGGAAGTTGAGCATATATTTATCACGGTCACCCTTGGCCAAGTTAAGCACTTAAATATTGGCTGCGTATATCTACCTCCAAATACAGCATCCATCTCCTATGTTAAATTCTTCAATAGCCTGAATACCCTCCCTCAAAATGACACTATACTCTGTAGCGACTTCAACCTTGACTGGTTAGACCCAATAAAATGCAGTATCAAGCTGTCCTACTGGACGCAAAGCTAAAGCAACTCCTGGACAAACCTACAAGGCTAAACATGAAGTCAGGCAGGCACAATCTATTTGACTAGATACTTACCAACAACATATCCTTTATTAAGGCTGCTGGAGTCCTCCCTGATGTTCTAAGTGACCATTCCCCAACTTTCTGCATTGGGAAGAACAATTCTCCGCACCCTCCTCCAAAAATCCATAAAACTAGGGACCTAACTAACTTTGATGTAGGAGCCTTTTGGCAAAATATTGCTTCAGCCAACTGCACACCAATAACCTCCCTCTCTGACATAAACCAAGCATTAGACTATCTCATCAATACTTTTACCTCCATTCTTGACTTGCACACCCCATTCAGAACAAGAAGAGCTAAAGGCACTTACTCCCCTTGGCTCACTCAGGAGCTGAGACACCTCAAGTGTTCCCGGGACAAAGCATGGAAAGCCTATAAAAGCTCTGGACTCCATTCAGATTAGCAACACTACTGACATCTATGCAATACGTGTCAGTCTAAAATCTCAAAGTCCAAAAGAAAGCATCTTCAGTCCCTGCAGGTAATGCAGCTTGCCAACCCTAAATGCTTCTGGAAGCAAATTAATGCCTTTCTTAAGGGAAACATATGGGTCAGCCCCAATATATTACTGTAAAAGGTTCTGTACTAATCATGCCCTCGAAGATAGCCACTGGAATGAATCTGTTCTTCACTGACCTTGACCCCTACAAGGCCAACCTTCCTGCTTTGCGCCCAGAGATGCACAAGCCTCACCTTGATTCCCTCCACCCACAATTCCATACTAAGCTCAGCTCGTGCAAAGAGGTCCTTAAACTTCTGATGTCTCTTAACCCAGACAGTTCACCTGGATTCTACTCCCTACATCCAAAATTTCTTAAATTAGGCGCACCTGTGCTTTCCCATCTGCTCACCATGCTTGTAAACAGATCCTTCCTCACTCAGACCAGTATCCACCTCCAACAGTGACACTTTTACAGCGACCGTCAATACAGCAACTACAGCACCAGGTCACTGTACGGACAGTCGCTGGACCCAGGCACTGTACTCGGAGGATTTTCACCCCCTCCCCTAATAAGCTCTGACTTGGAGTTGATTATAAAAAGTGTGGGGGGTGGGGTTTAGGGTAAAGCCCCAAAGAAAAACATGTGTACAAGTCAGGAACCGTCTGCCGACCGCAAATGCGGTCAACATGATGGTTTCATTGTCCGGTTGTTCAACAAACATTTTGTCGACGACCAATCGTAGATCCATTCAGACGATCCCAGACAGGTGGAAAACTGTGGTTGTTGTCCCAGTCCACAAGAGCAGCTCTACTAACCAAGCAGCAAATTACAGACCAATTTCTACTCTATGCCCTATCGCTAAAATTCAAGAAAGAATTTTGTATAACCAATCATACTCTTATCTTGAGCAAACCAATGCCCTCACAATCTATCAATATAGATTTCAGGAACTGCATGGGATGCAATCAGCTCTCCTATGAGTTATGGCAGATATATTCCACACTATGGATCAGGGTAAAGCCACCGGAGCTGTCTTCGTTGATCTCACGGAGGCCTTTGATCTTGTTAGTCACCCCCTTCTAATCACTACACTCCATTCCCTTGGCCTTGATGACAACTGTGTCTCCTGGGTCTCAAACTACTTGTCCAAAAGGTTTCAATGCGTCAAGTGGGCTGGAACCATATCATCCTTGTCTCCTATCACTAATGGGGTCCCCCAGGGTTCAATTCTGGGGCCTCTGTTATTCTCAGTCTTTGCAAATGACCTGCCATTGAACTGCGGGAGGGGGCAATAATTCAGCTCTATGCTGATGATGCCATTCTATACAGATCCTCCAGTGATGTCTCCTGCATCAGCATTGAACTTGATAAAGACTTCCAACTCCTAGAAACCTGGTTCCAAGAGAACCTGTTAGTGCTAAACACCAATAAAATGAAGTCCTTGTTGTTCTGGCACACCTCCTTCAACATGGACTCCCAACCTCCACTAGTGGTCACTTCGTACTCTGGTATAAGGCTTGAAGGGGTCAGTTCCTTCAAGTATCTGGGTCTGACACTAGATGAGCACCTGTCCTTTGATTCTCATGTGACTAATGTGATTAAGGTAACCAACCAAAAGATTGGCCTTCTATATCAAACTGCTTCTTACCTAACGCACCAAGCACGGTGGACTATTGCCACGGCTACCCTTCTCCCTGGCCTGTTCTACGGTGCCCCAATATTCCACTCTGCCAAGAAACTGCTATTGGCAAAACTCAAAGTAGCCTACCATAGAACTGTTTGCTTTGCTGCCAAGGTCCCGGCTCACACCCACCATTGTGGTGTACTTAACACCCTTGGATGGCCATCTTTTGGGGACAAACAGGACTTCCCTGTGCTTTGTACCACTTTCAAACTTGTCCATCTCCCTTCGCAATCTACCCTGTCGAATCTACTCACCATCAAACCCTTCCATAGGAACCTTAGATCCTCTCACTTCCCACTTCTAAATCTACCTAGGCCTTGCTTACTAATTGGCCAGCGATTCTTCTCGTTTACCGCACCCCAAAAGTGGAATAACCTCCCTCACACCCTACTTTCTTGTAAGACTCTTCCCCTCTTCAAAAAACACTTTAAGGAAATCTTCTACCCACCTCCTGCATGCAATAGTAACTGCGACTAACTATCTCCTGAATTATTCTGCTCTCCTTTGCACTTTCTCTTTCCCACTCCCCTGCTCCACCTATCCCATCATCCTTGGCTGTTCCTTATGTAATTATCTGTAGCATATGTAGTGCTCCCTGTAAATAAAATCTTATATTGTACAATAAGATAGCTTCAAAGTGGATTGATCATATCTTTGTACTTAGTGCCTGATCATGTATTATTTATGTACATATTTGACCCTTCTAGATATTACTTGTAACTATGGTCTGCTCCTGACATCCTATATATATACCTCTGTACAGTATTGTCTTTACTTACCATGCTTGGAATGTGTTTATTCCCCAGGTCACCCCTGATATAGGGACTTGTGTGTCCTAGTGGGCCTACCCATAGGTCTCACAGGTCTCATAGGAAATACAAAGCATATTTTTTGACTTTCGTCCATTTTGCTTGCTGAATCCTAAGTGCAAATATATTTATATATCCCTAGTCTTATATTGGCCAAGGATATCCAGCTTAGCTTTGAAAATTTCCATAGTGGGACTCTCCACCACATTCTTTGGTAGGGAGTTCCAAGTAGGTCATCAAACTTTAAATAAAATAAATAAATAAATCCCACAGAGGGTGGGATACAGAGAACTGCCAAAGCTCAAGTATAAACATCAAGCAATATCATTCAGCTCATAAATATACACACGCACTGAGTTATGTATCACACATTGAAATACAAGTTCTGTCTCTCTTGTCCAAGTTTAATGTGTGAATTAATTGAATTCGTTTTTTTTCTTCCCTGTTTATCATAAGAACGTTTTTGGTGTTGGGTGAGGGGGCATCAATGGTAAGGTTGGAATTATTTTACTCACTACAATGTTTTGGACACGTGGACAAAAATGTTACAGATGTGCGGAGTATGAGTGCTTGTCACTCAGGACTGCCATTCAATTATTAATTTGTATGTATCACTCCATGGCCTTGCTGCGATAGTTCACTGGGTTAACATCTTTAAATTAGCAGAACATATAATTGCAATGTTTAGTTATTCCCTGCTACTGGGTAACTACTGGGTGGCTGCAGAGTGGATTTGTATAGTAATTGTGATATTTTTGTTTTGCCATTGCTGATACTCTGAATTAAATAATTACATATATACTTTTGTTTATACAGAAATCAAATAAATAAGAAGTAAAAAAAAGGCACTGGGAAAAAGGATGCTAGGTTAGGTTAGTTGCAGATGGCAGTGAGAGTTAATAACACTGTAGCTTAATGCATAATCACTGGGGTTGTGGCCCACAGACGGACCTGGATGAAGACAACCAATATCAAAGGAACTGCACCAGAGGCCTGTGACCTCCCATTCAAGGGAACAACACTTTCTGGCACAAAATAAAACCAAAATGAAATACTCACATTGCTGCTAATAATGCTGATTTTACAACGGAACAAAAATGATGGTACACAAAGTACTGTACCCTGGCACTTTGAGTCCTATGCTTCCTCCTCAGGAGGTCCTCTGACACAGAAGCACAGGCCTCAAAGCACTGGGGTATAGTGCTTTTGTGTCTCACTTTATGCTGTAATAAAATCAGCACCATTTCAGACGTAGCTAAGGTAACCAATGATTGGCTGCGTGACTTGGATAGTAAAAACTGTGTGCTGTATTCCTTGGTCTAAGCAAGGCTTTCGATACTGTCGATCATAGCCTGTTCCTCGCCTCCCTAAGGAGCATAGGTCTGGATTTGTCATCTCTGCAATGGTTCACTGATTACCTCTCAGGTTGGCTACAGCAGATTAAGGCAGAAGATGAGCTTTCCCCTCTTAAACCCTTACAAAGAGGTGTGCCTCAGGGATCCATCCTTGGGCCTCTACTATTCGCCATTTATATTAAAAATATTGACAATAGAATAGGCAAAGCCAAAGTACATTTGTTCGCAGATGACACAGTACTGTACGTAAGTCATCCTACACCTGAGGCTGCTTGTGCAGATCTCCAGGCTGAATTTAACCTGCTGCAGAATCAGTTGTTACATAAAAAGCTCCTACTTAATGCCAAAAAAACAAAAGCAATGCTCCTCTCTCCTGGCATTCGAGCAGGGAACCTGGCCAGCTCTGGATCCCCTCTACAAATCACAACAATCATAGGTGAAAAGCTGAAATTTGTGACTACATTTAAGTACCTAGGTGTGTGGCTTGACCACACCCTATCATTCTCTGATCATCTTAAGGATTTGATTAAGAGATTAAGGCAGAGGCTGGGCCTGTTTTTCTGAATCAATAACTTTCTCACTAAAGATGCTAAAATGCGCCTGGTACAAACAACATTCCTCTCCCTGGTGAACTATGCCAACTTCTTATAAAGTCCGTGTCCTACCTCTTACCTTGCAAAATTGGACACACTTTATCATACAGCACTTAGCTTCATCATTGGGCTCCCATTATCCACTCATCATTGTTCCCTCTATGCTGTTGTAGGATGGTCCTCACTTCGGTATAGGCGTAATAGAAATGCTGCCCTTTGAACTCTCAGAGCACTATCTAAAAAGCTTCCCCAATACATTGCGGACTGTCTCTCGATATGTGTGCCTGGTTGCTATGCGCTGAGAGGTGACTCCGTTCTTGCATTATACATACCCAAGGTTAAATCATGTTTTGACAGAGCAGCATTTGGCTTTATGCTGCCTACTCTGTGGAATAATCTGCAAAAAGAGCTGAACGTAAGTTTCCTTATCAGCCTAGATACTTTCAAGACCTTTTATGCATGCACTGTGAGGGAATCCTGTAACTGCTACCCTCATACCTAGTATGCCACTGAACAATGGGTACCCCCTGACCTTGCTGTCCCCATTTATGCTTGCTGCCCTGGCTATGGCCTGGTACTGATCCTCAAGTTTCCAGTCATCTATCCCTCAAATAAGTTATATGTGCACCGCTGCCTCCTCTCCTGATAGCTTTGAGAGGTCAGTGTCTATAGACATGTCTTATACTGACTGTTGTTAGCCTACTATGACATTGTCCCATGTTTCTCCTACAGCGAATTGTATATTTCTTTCTGTGATGTATATGTACATATATGTATAATACTCATCATCATGTTGTAAATCCTTATGATGAACTGGGAATGACTCTCCCAGGCCAGTTTTGTAAATATTATTGTTTTGTAAATATTGTTCATTGTTACTGTTGTAACTGTTTGGCCCTACCAGGTCCATCTTGTAAATGAGCCCTGCTCAATGGTGATTGCCTGGATACATAAAGATATTGATTGATTGATTGAGTGTGATCAGCAGCAGCAATGTTAGTGCTTCATTTTTGATTTTTATGCTGAATACCAATGCCGAAGCCCCAGGATTTGAGGAAGGGCATCTTTTCTTGCTAGACTCTCAACAATCCTTTTTAGGACTGATGTAGAAACGTTCCTGCAGAAAGCCAAGGACCCTAGACCATCCATTATGACCGTGACAAATTATGGCAAAAGATCCACCTCACCTTGCTGGGAAAGGCTGTCAGCCCTTTTGTTCTCATTCCCAATTGGGCAAGAACCTACCCTGGCAACTATGGCAAGGGCAAGGGATGTGGCAAGGCCCCCACTGCCTCCATTTTGTCTGCTCTTGAGCAGCGATGAGGACAGCAGAGCCGACTTCTTTCTCTCCATTCTCCAGATCTTTTCAGACTTCCTGTGGGAGGATGGATCTCCCAAATTGGCTCTTATCACCACAAACAAGCTGGTATTGGAGATTCTCGGGAAAGGTCTGACTTTGAAATTTGTATCAACTCCCTCTCCCAGTCATATGGTAAAGTGCAGGATATTCTGTTTATCCCCCTACAGTCCCAGCAGCCCCCTTCTGCCTATCTCCAGCCTCATCCCCATCACCCCAGCAACCCCTAGGACTTTTGCTGGTTTCCCTCCCCATGTTCCTCCAGGGCTTCCCCCTTCCGGCAAGGGCAGTGGAGCCCCACCTACTTCCACCACGAACTGATCCAGTTGTGGGAGGGATCTGCCTAAGTAGCCAGGTGCTGGTCCTGCAGACTGGGCAGCATCATCCTGCCACTTGGGGATTTTTCTGTTTTCTGCCTGATTCTCCTAGGACATCAGCATCAAGGGCATGCACCCGTGCAATCGTGCAGCACCTGCTGATGCCCCCACCCACTAGCTGGTCTTGCTGCACTTCCACCTATGGTCACCCAGGTGGCAGTATAGCAGTTAAGCTGACTTCCTTCCCTCCCTCCCCGGAGGACAGTGTCTGCTGGGACACTTGATCCTCCTCCCCCCAGCCAGCCCCTTGCAGCTTAAACTTGTTCCTGAACTTGAGCTGCCAGTGTGGGAGAGGTAAAGTACTAAACTGTTCAGCCCTCTGTGCCACCAGGTTGGCTCTGTAGGGTATTTTCTGACCTGGAGCAAAAGTGCTTAAGAAAGGAATATCAGTGCTTTCTGTTTGCAGAGGTAATATAGGCAGTTCCAGAGACACAGAGAGGAGGGGGATTTCTTTTCCAGTATTTTCTGGTTCTCAAAATGTCAGAAGAGTGGCAACCCACCTTGGATCTCAGAGGCCTGAACAAATGTCTTCTTCAGTGCACAGAATTCAAGATAGTGTCTTTGAGGGAGATAACTCCTCCTTCCAAGAAGGAAATTGGTTCTTCTTCCTAGATCTGAAGGATGTGTATTAACACAACTCAGTCAAATCCTCCCAACAGAAATTCTTTTGGTTTAGACTGAGAGGCAGAATATATCAGGACAGAGACATGCCATTTGGACTCACTTTTGCTTACAGGGTTTCTACCAAATGTCTGGCGGTAGTTGTACCTTACCTTTGCATACAAAATGTTGATAGTGAAACCATATCTGGATGACTGTCTAATCACAGCCAGTACATCAGAGACAGCTGGTGAAGGTTCAAGACCTCATGGTGGATACATTCCAGGAACTGGGATTCCTCCCAAATCCAATGAAGTCAAAACTGACCCCAACTCAGAATATAACATTCATTGGGGTAGAACATAGAAACATACAAGTTGTCAGCAGAATAGGACCTCTTGGCCTACCTAGTCTGCCCTAAGGTCCTTACCTACTGTGCTACTGTAGACCCTAACTGACCTTTGACCTTCCCACCCAGCCCTGTTACTAAGGCCCCCCTGTGTCTATCCAGTGCATGTTGGAAACCTATTATTTCGGTACCCACCACCTCTGCTGGGAGCCTGTTCCAGACATCCACCGCCCTTTCCATAAGGATGTATTTCCTCACATTCCCTCTAAGTCTCCCCCTTCCAGCTTCATAACATGCCCCCTTGTTCTCAAGCATCTCTTTCGGTGCAAAATGCCACCCTCCTGTATCTTATTGATACCTTTGAGGTATTTGACTGTTTATATCATGTCTCTCCTTTCCCTCCTCTAGAGACTACATATTTAACTCCCTGAGTATTTCCTCATAGGGCTTCTGACTCAGGCCATGCACCATTTTGGTTGCTCTTCTCTGTACTGCCTCCACCTGATCTATATCTTTCCTGAGATGGGGCATCCAGAACTGGACACAGTACTCCAGGTGGGGTCTCACCATTGATCTCTTCAGGAGTAACACTACTCCCTCTTTCTACTGGTGATACCCCTCCCTATGCACCCCGGCATTTTACTAGTCTTTCCCACTACTTTATCACAGTGCTTTGCTACCTTTAGGTCATCAGATATGATGGCCCCCAGATCCCTTTCCTATTTTGTGGTTGTTAACACCTCCTCCCCTAAATGATACATTGCTCTTGGATTTCTGTGCCCCATGTCCATAATTTTGCACTTTTTAGAGCTGAAGCCCAGTTACCAAATCCTTAACCAGTTCTCCAGCTTTTTCAGATCTTCCCCCATCCCCTCGGTGTGTCCACTCTGTTGCAGATTTTTGTGTCATCTGCAAACAGACATACCTTTCCTTCCAGCCCCTCTGCAATGTTGGTAATAAAGACATTGAAAAGGACCGGTCCCAATACTGACCCCTGAAGCACATCACTAGTTACCTTACCTTCTTCCAAGTGAACTCCATTTACCACCACCCTCTGAGTTCTGTTACTGATAGGAACTAGACAAGACCATAGTCAAGTCTCTCCTGCCCCTTAGATCAAGCCTGGGACCTGATGACATTTGTGGGTCCTTTCAGGTGGGTTAGCACCACATTGGTCGGGGACTTTCTTTTGACTCCTTAGCCTGATGGCTTCAACTATATTTGTAGTCCCTTGAACCAATTCAGTGGTGTCTTAAGCAATGGTGGTACCAGAGGAGGGATCACAGATATTGCAAGGCAGAGGTGACCCTAAGACTGGTGGAATCCCTACCTTAGTGGCAGGAGAAAAGAACATCAGAGTAGAGATCCCATTTTCCTATAGTCCACTTCAGTGACAGGATGGGGAACCCATCTTGGTAAAGAGGTCGTGCATGGAACTTGGTCCAAGAAGGAATCCTCCATGAACATCAATGTTTTGGAACTATGGGTGATTAGCCTGAGCCTTCAGGCATTCAGTCCACTAGTGGCAGATCAGACAGTTCAGGTAAGCTGAACAGTCTGGCATAAGTGCTCTCAAAACCAGGAGGTCCTGGACAGCACCACTTCAATGTTTTACCTGAACTAGCAAGCAGGAAACAGGTCATCCACATCATGTCAGGAAGCCGAGAGTCTGAAGAAACTAGCCTTCCCCATTTGCACTCACCTCCTTACAGTTCATCTGGTGGACAAGCTGAACAATCTGGCATAAGTGATCTTTAAACCAGGAGGTCCTGGACAGCACATTTGAAGAGTTGGAAACTCCCCCCGATAGATGCATTTGTCTACTGAGAAAAGAAAAATGCTTCCTCTGCTCTGAGCAAGGTCACCAGAAAGAGGAACCATATGGCAGGAGCCTCTCACCCTGAACATGAAAAGAAAATTCTCCCTCTTCTTCAAAGGGTCATCAGGTTTGCCAGAAGTGGCTCTGAAAAATTCTGATAGCTCCAGCTTGGGCCCAGCAGATCTGGTACTCCATTGTTCACAATACCATCCCTTTCTCCTCAGGCAGGGCCTTCTCACCAGATCCAAAAGAATAACTCATCTGATAACCAGCTATTTCACCTGAAGCATAGCTCCTGAAAGGGTAATACTTCAGGACTTGGGACTATCAGAAGAAGCCCAGGATATGCTGGTTGTTGCTAGAAGGCTTCCTACTAGAAATACCTACATCTTCAAATGAAAAAAGATTTTCCATTTGGTGCAGAAAGCTTTCCATGTTTGACTCCCTACAAGGGTTTTTTCTCAGACAGCTAGTGAAAGAACCCACTGTGGTGGGCACCGTTGGACCTGGTGTTAACAAACAGGGACAGCACAGCAGATGTCACAGTGGGGAATCCCCTAGGTACCAATGATCACCATACAGTGTGGCTCAACATAAGGAAAGGAGCAGTAGTGAGTCTTATGAGGCAAGGGTCTTGTACTTCAGGAGGGTGGATTTTAAAGAAATGGGAGACTGCCTCAGAAAATACCTCAAAGGGGGATTGCCAGGGATGAATATAGGTACAGTGGGGAAGAATAAGGGATGGTATAATTAGGGCAACAAACCTCTGTGCAAAAGATGTAAGCAGAAGCAGAAGTAAAAAGAGACCATTATGGTTCTCTGAAGAAGTGGCAAGGCTGGTGAAAGAAAAAGGGTGGCATTCAAGAGGTACCAGAAAAAGCAGAGAGAGGAAGACAGAAAGATGTACCAAGTCAGGTAAATGGAAGCAGGTGAGGTGGTTAGGGGAGCAAAGGCACAGACAGAGGAAAGGATGGGGGTGTCAAGAGGGGATAAGACTTTTTTTTACATATGTAAGCGAGAAGGAAAAAAGCAAAGGGGTGTGAGGATTAGAAGGGTGGAAGGGTTAGAGTGAGCGCAAGCAGACCAAGAAAAAGCTGACATTTTAAACAAGTTCTTCTGCTCAATCTTTACAGTACAGGGAAGAGGCAATGATCCACCAGGGGAAAGAAGGAATGGGGGAGGGAGGTGGACACAAGTCATTTTCAGAGTAAGGAGTCCTGAAGGGACTCGCAGCCCTGAAGGTGGATAAGGTTATGCCAGTAGATGGGATGCATCCCAGGATAGTGAAAAAGCTTAGCGATGTACTAGCTGCCCCACTGGCAGCCTTGTTCAACAGCTTGCTGGAAATAGAAGTGGCTGTGAAGGACTGGAGAAGGGCTGACATGGTCACTCTATATTCAAGTGGCAGCAGGAAGGAAATTACAGAACAGTCAGCCTCACTCCAGTGGTGGAGAAACAAACTAATGGAATCCCTTCTGAAAGAGAAGTTGGTTGAGCATCTAGAATCCAACAGGCTGCAGGACCACAGGCAGCACAGATACATGGAGGAAGTCATGCCAAAAGAATCTGACAGATTTCTTTGACTTGCTGACCAGGGAACTAGACCAAGGGAGGGCAGTGGACTTAGGCTATCTGGACTTCAGCAAGACCTTCGAAACTCTGGCACCTACAAGGCTGATTAGGAAGTTGACATATTAGGAGCGGGGTCCAAACTGGTAAGTTGGGTTTGAAACTGGGTAATGGATACTAGCCAAAGGGTGGTGGTTAGCAGCACACACGTAAGGATGGGAGAGTGACCAGTGGGGTACTACAGGGTTCAGTACTGGGACCAGTCTTATTCAATATCTTCATAGAAGACATTGCAGAATAAATGTAGGGGAAGGTATGACTTTTTGTAGATTACTCCAAATTCTGCAATAGGGTGGACACTCAGGAGGGGGTGGAGAAAATGTGCAGGGATACAGGGAAACTGAGGATTGGTCAAATACACAGTAGTAGGGTTCAATGATAAAAAGTGCAAAATCATGCACTTAGGGCACAGGAACCCTGGTGCTGAGTATAGGACTGGGGAGCTAATTGGCAGTCACTAGACTGAAAAGGACCCTTGGGGTTATTATATCAAAAGAATTCAAGGTGGCAGTGCAGTATGACAAAGTTGTGGGCAGGCTAGTGGAATTCTGGGATGCATAGGGAGGGGCATCACCAGCAGGAGGAGGGAGGTGGTGCTGCTGCAGGGAAGGGCATCACCAGCATGAGGAGGGAGGTGGTGTTGCTGCTGTATCACTCTCTGGTATGCCTTCACCTGCAGTACTATTTCTAGTTCTGGAGACCACACCTCAGAAGGGACATAAACAGGGTGGAGAATTTTCAGAGGAGGGCAACCAAAATGGTACCTGGACCTAGTAAAGAGTAACGAGCTATCCTGATTATGGAGGCCATGGGTATTCTATTATACACAAAAGGAAATGGATGATGTATTTTGAGGCTAGCTATGTACTTCGACAGTTGAATCAAACATAAGAGGAAACCCAGAGCAATGAAAAGAGAGGGACAGGGGATGTCGGCTATGACCTCAGGGAAGATTTCTAGATAGATAGAATGGAAGTCTCTTACCCTAATAAAATACTAAAAGTATGGTACATTAATGTAAAATGGTACAATGATGTAAGATCTATGCTTGTAATATGATCTTTTTTGAAAATATGTAACCAACTGTACAAAAAGAAATAACCAACAACTAATATAAAGAAAATATAAAAAAAAAAAAAAAATATAGAGCTATCCTGGATCTAGTACTGAGTAATGGGGAAAGGATCACAGATCTCCAGGTAGAAGGTCACCTGGGGCCAGTGACCACAACATGGTATGGTTCAGTTTGGCTACTAGAACTAAATCATCCCATTCCAAGGCAAAAATATGGGACTTCAGAGGAGCTGACTTTGATAAAATGGCCAATGGAGTTAAGCTAGCCCTGGCAAGATGATACAGGTGAAGGGGTACAGGCAAAGTGGGCAAGCATTAAGGATGCAATAATACTTGAAGCAACATCCCATTGTGTTAGGAAGAAAATAAAGAGCAAAAGAAGGAGGAAATCACTTTGGTTCTCAAAACAGTAGTAGAAAAGATCGGAGCCAAAAGGTTGGCCTTCAGGAAATATAACGGAAAGCAGCAGGACTAAGATAGGGATGCATACCAAACTTCCCTAAGGGAAGCAGGGAAGGCAGTAAGGCAGACAAAGGCCCAAATCAAGGAAACACTAGCACGAACAGTAAAAGAAGGGGACAAGACTTTCTATAGATACATCAGTGAAAGGAGAAAGGTCAGAGGGGGTATTGCTAAGATCAAAGGGGATAAATGGGAGTATGTGGAGGAGAACCAAGGAAAAGCATCTATCCTAAATAGGTACTTCTGCTCAGTATTTACTGAGAGAAGATAGGGCAGGGCCCACAGCTCAGCACCATGGACACAGGGGGGAGGGAGGTGTGCACAAGTCCCTTCACAAAAGAAAGGGTCCTACAAGAGCTCGATAAGCTCAGGGTGGACAAGGCAATGGGATCTGATGGCATACATCCCATTGTACTAAAGGAGCTAACTGCGGAACTAGCAGAGCCATTAGCAGAACTGATTAGTGAATCTCTGAGCACAGGAGAGGTCCCAGAAGACTGGAGAAGGGCTCAGGTGATCCCACTCCACAAGAATGGCAGCAGGGAGGAGGCAGAGAACTATAGACTAGCCAGTCTTACCTCAGTAGTGGGCAAGATTATGGAGGCACTCCTTAAGGAAAGGAAAGTGCAACACCTGGAATCATTAGGCGGAGAGGATCCAAGATAGCATGGATTTATAACAGGAAGGGCCTGTCAAACTAATCTTTGACTGGGTAACCAGAGTGGTGGATCAAAGGGGTGCAGTTGATGCCGCCTACCTTGGCTTCAGCAAAGTTTTTGATACTGTTCCACATAGGAGATTAATTAATAAGCTGGGTAGGCTCAGGGTGAGTTAGAGGTTGGTCAACTGGGTGACAAATTGGTTGGTGGGCAGAAAACAGAGAGTGGTGGTAAACAGTATACAGTCAGGAGAGATGCAAGTCACAAGTGGGGTACCTCAGGGATCAGTCCTGGGGCCAGTCCTCTTCAATATCTTCATCAGTGACATTGCAGATGGACTGAAGGGTAAGGTTTGCCTGTTTGCAGATGACACCAAGATCTGCAACAGAGTAGATGATCCAGATGGGGTTGGCAGAATGAGAAGAGATCTGGAAAAACTGGCAAAATGGTCGGAAGAGTGGCAACTGGGGTTTAATGCAAAGAAGTGCAAGATCATGCACGTAGGGAAGAGAAACCCTGAAGCTACCTATAGGTTGGGAGGGAGTTGCTGGCAATCACAAGGGAAGAAAGAGACTTGGGCATCATCATCACAGATGACCTGAAATATTCTAAGCAGACCACTAAAGCAGTAGGTAAGGTTAGAGGGACAGGGGATGTATTAGTAGGGGTATCTGGAGTCATGAGAAATAATCCTCTTTAAAGACACTAGTTAGGCCCCCATCTGGAGTACTGTGTGCAGTACTGGAGGCCGCACCTGCACAAGGACATTAACAAAATGGAGGCAGTCCAGGGAAGGGCAACCAAAATGGTGCAGGAACTGCATCAGAAACCATATGAGGACAGATTACCTGAGCTCAGTATGTATACCCTACAGCAAAGGAGGGAGAGGGGTGATATGATCGAAGCATTCAAACATCTTAAGGGCATTAACAAGGTGAAAGAGTCTAACATGTTTCAATATAAGAAAAATAGCAGGACAAGAGGACACAGCATGAGATTTGAGGGAGGCTGATCAAGGGGTAATGTGAGAAAGTTCCTTTTCACAGAAAGGGTGGTGGATGCATGGAACGGCCTACCTCAGGAGTGGTGGATATGACTACAGTGCAGGGCTTTAAACAGGCATGGGATACGCATAAGGAAGCACTACAGATGAGTATGAATAGATAGGCCATTGACAGAGTAAAGGCATAAACATACCAGGATACACTATCTACAGGAGGGACAGGGAGGGTAAAAGAGGAGGAGGAGTAGCTCTTTACATAAGGGAAGGAATCAAAGCAACAGAACAAAAGGGAAAACAGGGAGGAGAAGAAGCACTGTGGGTAAATTTGGAGACCAGTAATGGCACCACAATCCGCACAGGGGTTGTATACAGACCCCCTTCTCAGGGCGAGGAAATGGACAAGGAAATGATAGAAAGAGTACTTAGAATGGCAGAAAAAGGGGAGATATTGCTGATGGGTGATCTGAATATGCCAGATGTTAACTGGAGTGCAGTTGCAGCAGCCACTTCAAAGAGTGGGGTTATTCTAGATGCCCTACAAGGGGCATGGGGGCATGCCTTAGACAACTAGTATTAGAGCCCACTCGAGAGGGAGCAATCTTAGACCTGGTTCTCTCAAATGGAGATGAGGAGAGGATCACAGATGTAAGAAGTGGGTAGCCATCTGGGAACTAGCACCATCGAACAGTATGGTTCACAATAAACACAGCACAGAGTCAAGCCATACAAAGGCAAAAGTACAGGACTTTAGGAGGGCTGACTTTGCAAAAATGGTGAGTGCCTAAGGAATGCACTAGCAAATGGGCAGGAAGGAGGGTGGAAGAACAATGGGGAATAATAAAACTGCCATCACAGAGGTAACAAGCCTTTGTGTGAAGCAATTAACAAACGAAACAATGTAAGAAACCACTATGGTTCTCAAAGGAAGTGGCAGTGAAGGTTCAAGAGAAAGAAAGCATTCAGGAAGTACAAGGAATCACAGAAGGAGCAGGACAGAGAACTGTATCAGTTAAAGTAAAAGGAAGCTGGGAAGGCAGTCAGAACAGCAAAGGCCCAAACCGAGGAAAAGATAGCCAACTCAGTTAAGAGGGATAAAACCTTTATAGGTACATCAGGGGCGAAGGAAGACCAAGGGAGGGCTAGTGAGGCTTAATAAAGAGGAGGAAGAAGTGGGCAGAGGGTGACTGTGAAAAGGCAGAGATACTAAACAAATATTTTTGCTCAGTATTTACAAAGGAAGTGGGGGAGGTACCTAAAACAAACAGTAGAAACACTCTGGATACAGAAGTTGATACCAGCCCATTTACAGAAGAAAAGGTTCTGAAAGAACTCTTAAAACTGAAGATGGACAAAGCAATGGGGCCTGAGGGGATTCATCCCAGAATTCTAAAAGAACTAAGGGTAGAACTAGTGACACCACTGACTACCCTCTTTAACAAATCATGGGAGGATGGGGTGGTACCCGAGGACTGAAGAAGGGCAGATGTGATTCCCCTTCACAAAAGTGGGAGCAAGGCAGAAGCAGAAAACTACAGACCTGTTAGTTTAACCTCAGTGGTAGGGAAATGATGGAATCACTTCTGAAGGAAAGAATTGTTGAGTATCTAGAGGCCAGAGGGCTCAGGACCCAAGGCAGCATGGATTCACAGTGGGAAGGTCATGCCAGACGATCTGATAGATTTCTTTGACTGGGTGACCAAAGTAGTAGATCAGGAGGGCTGTGGACATGGCCTACCTAGACTTTAGCAAGGCATTTGACACAGTCCCACACAAAGATTAATATATAACTTAGCCAGCCTGGGAGTGGGTCCCAAGATAACAGCCTGGGTAAAGAATGGCTGGAGAATAGGACACAGAGGTAATAGTAAATGGAGTCACTCTGAAGAGGGGTTACTGGTGAGACACCGCAAGGGTTCAGTATTAGGACTGAGTCCTCTTCAATGTCTTTATGTCACATTGCAGAGGACTGGAAGGAAAAGTATGTCTCTTTGCAGATGACATAAAGATCTGCAACAGAGTTGATTCACAAGGTGGGGTGAAAGGATGAGAAGGGACTTGGCAAGGTTAGAGGAATGGTCAAATGTATGGCAGCTTAGATTCAATGCTAAGAAGTGCAAGGTAATGCACCTGGGAAATAAAACCAGGGAAGAGTACACAATGGGGTGAGACTAACAACAACAAAAATGGAAAGGGACCTGGGGTAGTCATATCAGATGACCTAAAGGTGGGCAAGCAATGTGAGAGGGCAGCAAGGAGGGGCTGGGGGATACTGGGATGCATAGGGAGAGGCATCACCAGTAGAAAACAGGAAGTTATTATCCCTCTGTACAGACAGTTGGTGAGACCCCATCTGGAGTACTGCGTGCAGTTCTGGAGACCCAATCTCCGCAAGGACATAGACAGGATGGAGGCTGTCCAGAGGGGGGCAACTAAAATGGTGCAGGGTCTGCACCGGAAGACATATGAAGAGAGACTTAAGGAGCTGAATATGTATAGCCTCGAGGAAAGGAGGAGGAGGGGGACATGATAGAAACTTTCAAGTATCTCAAGGGAATCAACAAAGTCCAAGAGGGTAGCATCTTTCAAAAAAAGAGGTGTGCAAGAACAAGAGGGCACAATTTGAAGATAGAAGGGGCGGCTCAGAGGTAATTTAAGGAAGTATCTTTTCACAGAGAGGGTTGTGGATGCATGGAACAGCCTTCTGGAGGAGGTTCTGGAGTCAAAAACAGTGGTGGAATTCAAGCATGCATGGGACAGTCATAAGGCAATTCTAGGGGGTGGGGGTAGGAAGAAGTAGGCTGCTGGTTAACTAGGATCTGCAGCTTATCCATTAGGTAGGAAAATGGGCAGACTGGGTGGGCCAAGCGGTCCTTATCTGCCATCAAAATCTATGTTTCTTTGTTTCTATGTTTCTATGGCACATTCATAAGATAGAAAAATTGAGAAAACTGGTTGGGCCTTACCGCCCTTATCTGCCATCAACTTCTATGTTTCTATGTACAGGGGTTGCAAGGAAAGCCCTGTGAAGATAAAATGGGTGATCCCAACATGTACACCCTGGAAAAGACATGCAATGAAGCTTGAGGGGGAAGGTCAGGAGAGATGTGAAGGAACATTTCTTCACTAAAAGGGTGGTGGACACATAGAAAAGACTGCCAGTGGAAGTGGTGGTTAGAATGGTGGAGGGCTTCAATCGTGCATGGGATAAACATAGGGGTACATTAGAACAGAGGCGCTACAGCCCAGATAAGGTCTGCAGAGGCAGAACAGGCAGACAACACACGGGCAGACAGTGTGTACCAAGCAATCCTTTTTTGCTGACAGATTCTATCTTTCTATGTCCCTTGCCCAGTTGCCAGGATGGAAGACTACCTGTTTCCACTGGTGTCTTCAGGGCTGAAAACCGCTTTCCTATAAGTTAACCTAACAACTATTTTGGCATGGAGATCCAGGGAAAGAGCTTTTTTGATGGCCTCAGCAAAGAGATTCCTGAAGGGGATAAATCATTTTAATCTGTTCCCTAATGAGATGACCCCTGCTTAGGACCATAATTTAAGTTTTATCTACATTGTTAAGTCCCCCCCTTCCCAGTCAAACCACTGAGCTTGTATGATTTTCAGTGTTTTGTCTTTGGAAAACAGCATCTTATTTGCTGAAGCCACTGCCAAGAGAGTGAGATTTGTGCTCTCTGCATTGATCCTGACTGTTTGGTTCTTCATTATGACAACTCAGTCCCATGAAAGACAACACAGAGATGCACTAGTGACCCTACAAAGAGGCAACTATATAGCAAGCATAAAACAACTAGCTATCTCTTTTCTCTTTCACTCTCGTTCCCCTTTTCTTTCATTTTTTTCTCTTTCCATTATTTATGTTATTTTTCTGTTTGTTCTTCAGTTTTGTGTTATTCAAGTCTTTATATTTTGCTGGATTATAACAGACATATAAATATCTATATCTATCTATATATATATATATATATATATATATATATAGGATACATGATGGGTGACTGTGGAATATGGAAAATATTAGCATGCAGTGCAAGTGAACTGTGATAATATCACAGTGGCGAAGCCACAGTGATTATCTAGTTCACTCTACCACAGTAATAATGCCATATTTCACAAGTCACCACATCATGTCGTGTTTATACAATAGGCCAGAATTATTAGGGGAGGCAGTTGTTTTGCAAAGTTTGTTTGTTTTGTTTGGTTATTATCCTATAGTGTGTGGGTTTCTTTTTTGTGCTCATCCTCGTAGTAGAGCAGGTTGTTAAGGTAAGTAACAGCGTTGCTATGCAGCCAACGCAGGTTTGTGTAGAACGTGCATTGCTATTGGTTTGCTTTTTAGTGTAGGAGGGTCAGAGAGTTTGAAGATTATGGCGGTTCTTTTCGTATGATGGCAACAGTTATGCACTGTAACTTCTATGTCATGTAATGTTGATTTATTTAATTTGTGTGTCTGCATTGCTAAGTGACATCGGGGCTGAGTTGTCAAGTGGAATTAAGATGGTGAAGAGTGGAAGAACACTATCAGGGAGGTTCGGACAGTGCAGGAACTGTTTGACATTCAGGAAGGTTAGTGTATGTTCTTCTAATTTGAAATGGAAGAGAGACTGCTGGTTTGAGGTTCTGTTTCTGCTTTGAGCAGTTTTTCGGTAGGGAGCTGGGGCTGTGCAAATGAATGGAGCCCTGTTGTGTGTCTGATATTTACGGGGTAGGCTTGGAGATATCGGAACTGTGTTGAAGAAGTGCTGGGAGTTATTACTGCTTTTTAGTGCATCTCTGGGTAGTGTTTATTTAATTTTTGGGGGCTCTTTTAGTTTAGTTCTGCTTTTCTGTGTTGTTGTTGTTTTAACAGATTCGTACCAAACTTGATCTGCTGTGAACCTGTAACACGTGGCTTTCATTTAAAAGTAGTTTGGTCAGGCAGATAAGTAAGCACTGTGAGAATATTAACTGCTGACGTAGTCACTGTTGAATATCAGCAGCTGATGTAAACACTGTGGAATATCTGTTAAGATATTCCAGTGTCTACGTCAGCTACCTGATATTCAAGAGTGGTGAAAATAACATTTATTCAGAGTGTTATTCCTTCACCCCTATTCTATAAATAAGGGATATGCAATGCCCCCATTGAAAATATCTCTGATATTTTCCCCGAGTGCAGTTTGACCTTTGACATCACGAGTGGCAAAGAGATATTTTCAGTGGGGGCATTGTATGTTCCATTTATGCAATGGGCCAAGTTTTTTTATCTGTGTTATTTTCATTTTTTTTAAAATAGGTATGTCTTTATTTATTTATTTTTGCTTCCAGATGACTGAGCGTTGTGTTCCGTAAAACCAAACTTTTGCATCAGGACACTGTGCCGTTGTGCTGCTGGGGAGAGTGGTAAGAGTAAAAAAGAGAGAGTTGGTTGCTTTTTTATGTGCTGGGGTTTGGAGGAAGTTAATGTTTTGCGTGAGGCTAAAAGTTTTTTTTTGACATATTTGAAGTGAAAGAATGTGGAGTGGGGGAGACAATGAAAATAATTCAGTGTGTGTTGTCTGGTATTTTGGACCTTTAGGAGAAATGGTGATTAACATCATGTGAAGCTGAAAGTTTATTTGTTTTAAATACGTTACAGTAAAAGAACAGAAGAGAAAATGAAACTGTTCTGTGTACTGCTGGAGAGAAATTAAACTGCCAGTGAGAGCTGGAATACAAGTGAGCAGGTACACTCTGATTGTGCTGCTCATGCTGCCAGCTCCCACCAATCAAAACCTTTGTGAGCAGTTGTGCTGAAGTGCAGATAGTGCCTGGTTATTACCTACAGTGAGGATAAATGACCTACAGTGAGGATAAATGAGATATTCTCACTGTAGGTCTGACCAGACAAAAATACTGCTGTTATTTGCCACTTTTTATCCTCACCCCCACTGCATAAAAAACATATATACAGATATATATATATATATATATATATATATATATATATATATATATAATACCTCTTATAAGACTTAAATGGGAAATGTAGTAGTAGTAAAATGTTTATTCATAAATTGCTTTATGAACTGATACACTTAATTAAGCAATTGCTCATTTACAATGAGGGCCATGTGTTACAACTTGTTACAATACATTCAAGAAACAAAATACAAAAATACAAAATTACAAAAAGTCTATTAAAAACACGTATCCTGAGTTCAATGTACCACTGACTCTTAAGTTATATTTCTTTTTCAAATACAACATTCTACATCTGTTTATGACTGGACAGTTATTCAATTAAAGTGCAACAGTGCCTAGAATTTCCATTAAATACCCTTAGCCAGAATTTTACAACCCCTCACTTTGAGATGTTCCCCACGGTTCTTACATTTTTGGCAAGCTATTCCACAACTGTTGACTTCTGACAAATTCTGATTGTTTCCCTATGTCTTTGTTGTACATTGGTACAACAGGATCCAAGGTACCCGCTGATCTCAAGGAATCTGCTTTTACCTTGGGTACCAGTTTTTCCATAATATAATTTGGTAGTTTTCCCATTAACCCTTTGTATACAAAAGCCAGAAAATGTTCACTACGGCTATCATATAAGAACTTCCATCCAAGTTATCTACACATTAAATATCTATGTGTTAAATAAGGGGCTCCTAATGTAAAGTGAGCTAACCTGCAAAGGCAGGTGTCCAACTTATGCAGGTCTTTTTTTTATCTGAGGAGTATAAAATATCTCCATGATTAAACAAAGGGAGAACCATATAATCCACAACCAGTTTCTTTACCGCTGTACTCATACAATCTTTAATTCTATATAGGGCACCTAACCTTTTCCCTATGCTCCGAACCAAGTTATTTATATGGATAGTCCAACTCAAAGAGGCATCCAGCCAGAGGCCTAGGTATTTATACATATGGACCTGCTGGATTGTGAGGCCCCCCAGGTCTTCATTCCCTTCCCCTAATCCCATTCTACTAAACAACATAGTCTGGGTTTTCTTTGTATTTAGCACCAGACCACTGCAGTCCAGGAAGGCCTGCAGACCATCAAATGCTGTCTGCAAGCCTTCCTGCATGGCAGTCTTGTCTCTATTAACAATATATATCACTATATAATTGGCATATAGATGGTAATTAGCTGATGAATTACAAAATTGAACCCTATTAAGATAAATGCTAAATAATAGAGGCCCCAAGATTGAGCCCTAGGGGACTCCCAATCTAACAGGGCACAAACCCAAGACCCATGGTCCCAAAGACACCAACTGAGGTCTACTCTTTAAGTAAGAGGACAACCACTTTTGTTCCAACCCTCGGAGACCAATGGATGCTGCCCTGGACAGGAGGATGTTACGGTTCAAAGAATCAAAAGCTTTAGACAAATCAACAAATAATGCTCACATGAACATCCTCCTGTCCAGGGCATCCTGAATATCTCCCACCACTTTCACTAAGGCCGTAGTTGTTCCATGGCAACCGCGAAAGCCTGATTGCATCCTCTTCACAAGGTGATATAAATCAAGATGTTCCTTTATTTGTTCTGTTATCAGTTTCCCAATGATTTCTGAGAGCTGTGGCAGCAGTGAAATAGGGCGATAGTTGCCCAGTTCCGCTTTGTCACCCCCTTTAAATATAGGGATAACTTTTGCTTGTTTCCAAGCAGTGGGAAAAACACCCACACTTAAAGACAAGTTATAAAAGTATGACAAAGGTTACGCTACAATGGGAGAAGCATATTTCAGCAACTTGGTTGGTAAATTATCCAAGCCCACAGATTTTGATGCATCTAATTTTAACAATTCCCTAATTACAGACTGAATCTTTATCTTTTTAAATAAAATTTGATTATCTAGTAGTGTGTCTCCCTGGTTTGAATTCAATAAACCTGCTGTGGGTTTCCCTTACCTGAATAGATGAAGCCCCTGTTAAATTCTTCCACCACCTTAATTGAGGCAGGAATCATGTCACCTTCTATTTTAAATACGTTTGATGAATCATTACCTTGTCCTTTTAGTAAAATATTTACAATCTTCCAGAATTCCCTGGGGTGAGATGAACAATTACTTTCTAAAAGCTGTGTATAATATCTCTGTTTGGCTATCCTAACTTATTTAACATACTTATTACGAATCTCCCTGTACTGGGCCCAGTCTGACATATTTCCACTCTTTTTAGCTTTCCACCACTTTTTATCCCGGTGCTGCCTTAATTTTTTTAAGTCTAATGAGTACCATAGGGCATTTCTGGTTTTTAGCTCTTTAAATTTGAGAGGGGCATGCTTGCTACACACAATCATAAATTAATTCAAGTACTCCCACATATCATCAATTGTTGGTATTAATTGTAGGCGGCCCCAATTTATGTTACTAACATCTGACATAAAACGAGTGTAATCAAAGTGTTTGTAACTATGCCAGTAGACAAACTTACTCTGTTCTTTCTCTATAAGTTTTTCCATTATACAAAACATCAACTGATGGTCTGAAAAAGTCTCGGGCATAACCCCATATTGTAAAATGTTATCAGTCTTATTTGTAAAGATTAAATCTAATATTGATGATGATGCTGGGTTCTTTATATCAGTCCGAGTTGGGTCATAAATCAATTGAGTAAGCCCCACATTTTTCTGGAGCTTGACCAATGGATGAGCCTCATCAATATTTTTCCAGTCCAAATTAAAGTCCCTAGCCACTAACAATTCATGACTATCGACATACAGACACAACTTATTCTGAAGCAGGTTAAATACCCCAGAGTCTACCTTGGGAGGACCATAAACTCCTGTGACCAGCATTTTTTTATTGTGTGGAGATCTTAATTCCAAAAGCAGGACTTCTAGTCCTTCGAGGTGTTGTTCAAATTTTAATTGAGTCAAAGATAAATTGGATAAGCCATAAATCAAAATCCCCCTCCCTCCAGTTCCTGTCTTTTCTCCACAAATTGTATCCTGGGACATTTAACAAGTTGTCCCCAGTTTTGTCATTCAACTTTGTCTTGGTTATTATGGCAATACTGGGGTTGTTTTCACCCATCCAGACATTTATCGAATCCATTTTATGTAGAACGCTCTGGGCACTAAATTGGACCAGGGTGAATCCTCCCTCTTGCATTTTTGTAGGTGGTCCCGGGTTCGGGTGAATGTCACCACTCAACAATAGACAGATCATTATTAGTCGCTGCAAGATAAACTCAGGTCTATGTTTAAGTTTAAAATGATGCAGCACTTTTAGCAGCCAGGCTATAATTTCAGGATTGCTTTGTGGGCCCCTTTTTGGTATAAATTATAAAACTATGTGTTCTGATCAAAAACTGATTGAACACGTTTGTTAACAAACCAAATTATTGGCCCCACAATGCACTCTGTGTTCTGACCAAGTGCAATGTTTTATCAATGCATGGTTTGCTAAAGCAAAGTGCAAATCACAATTAACATACCCATCCTCCTCCAATGTTGAAACATTGCCCAGTAAAACAATGAACCCTAGGCATAGCGTGATAAAATACATGTTTCAGCCAGTAGGAGTTATCAAGTTATAAATCAAGCTTTAAGATACAGCAAGCTAAGTATTAAAATACCTAACCTCTTACCACCACTATCTCTGATCATTCGCCAAACATCTTTAGGTCCAGGAGCTAGGGTTAACAGCACAAGTTGTTCTATCAGTTTTCTGGTACCGAGTGGCGCTTGCACTACTCACGTTGCTCGTGCCATGGAACTCACATAGTGTGGCGCGGTACTTAAATATGCTAAAAGCACCCTGCCAACTAACTGATTGGCTCTGCCTGTGGTTCACCGCTGAACCCCCTTCAGCACAGAGATGCACCTACTTTATGGAATAACAGTCACAATCACTCTGTGCAGCACAATAAAAGACAGTTCCCCAGACTTTTAGTGGCAGTTTCATTCGGCAATATTTTCAATAACACAGTTCAGGCAGCACACTTGATACCGACAGTAATTGCAGCAGCCCTCCTCCGCCAATTTCAGCTCTCACCTGAGGCAGGGGACATTGTTGTTGGCTCACTGTTTTGGCAGGTGCGGCCCGGTGCTTAAATATGCTAAAAGCACCCTACCAACTTACTGATTGGTGATCTGGTATGTTAGGGACATGCAACATGAGTTAGATAAACTGAATTAAAGATGGTTAAGTGTATTAGAAATAAGTATAAAAGCATATTTATCAAATTATATGACAGATTTCTTTCAGAAACTGCAATGGACTCTGATGTAGCATCAGTTTTATTGTACACAGACAAATGTCTTTCAGTTTGTAATGTGCAGTAAATTGAAAAGCTGAAAATGTGGATAAAATATTGATTACAAAAAAAATTATTTTTGAAGCATGCACCCAAGCTTCTTGCCAAGTGGTTTAGTGTTCCATGTTGACCAGCTCATTTCACTCCCAATTTTCTTCCCTGGGCCACATGCCAATAGCGGTGAGGGAATCCTTTACCATATAGATGTTAACGTGGCATAAAGCTACTGTCTCAGTAGGACGGAGACCATCATGGGATCAATTAGACAGCTATTTGGCACCTATAGAGAGGTGTCTCTTGCGACAGGGAGCTCCTGCCACTCTTGAGGACCGACCTTTTCTTAAATCTGTTGCAGCATTTCTTCAATTTCTTAGCCTAATCTATCCTTTACAATTTCTAGTCCATAAGGTTGGCCACGTATGGGCATCCCCTTCCCTTTCTTGACTGTGCTATAGTGTCCTCTTTAATTTTTCTTTTGCCTCTCAGGTCCTCTTACAGGGAGGATACTGTGGTGACCTCCAAGTGTATGTAAAACAGGTTGTGTTTATCATTGTTGGATTTAGTATGTAATAGCACTATGTTATAAAATACCTTGATGTATATACCTTGTGTTTATGAAATCTGTAAATGTTGAAAATACCATGGCACTAGGTGTTTTTTAATAATGGTAAAAAGTACTAGGTGACTATTATAGAAATTAAATTAGTTGTGCTATTTAAAATCCATGTAAATTGCTGTAAACTGAACAAGTCTGAAACTTCATGGTGATTTGCATATATCCCATGATGCTTTGCATTATGGAAGTATGTATGATTATACCCTTTGGGGTAACTCTTTCTCCAGTGATTCTGCATTGAGGTTCTTTGTCTACAGCTTGTTTTTTTTTTTTTTTTTTTGAGCCCCCACTACCCAAGCAAACGAGGCCCACATAGGGATGAAGGGTTTTCACTAAAAATGTTTAAATCAGAGATCAGTGTCAGTAGAGGTGCTGGCTAAGTGCAGAGAAAGGATATATGTAGTCTGTTGCTGCAAACTGATGTACTAAAGAAGGAAAATGACATTGCTGAAGCTTATTTCCTGTATTTTGAATAAACATCACACAGAGATTGTGTGTTGAAACTGAAGTTCGGTGTCTGGTCCATCTGTTATCCCACAACCCCCCCACACATCTCCAAGTTTTCCTGTGGTTCAAAAGACCCTTTCTCATTGGATAGTCTCCTACATTACCCATTTCTACATGCGTGCCCAGTCTATTAGAGATATGGCCACTTCTGTGTCAGTCTCTAGTTCAGTCTAATTTGCAGAAATCTGCAAAGCCACCAACTAGGTATTCACCCAGACTTTTTCTTCCCAGTACATTGTAGGCCTCTGCTCCAGCAGGGGTGCAAACTTCAGTTCTGCTGTGCAGAAGAGCTTATTTCACAAGTAGCTGTAGCACTACCCTCCTCCCAGTTGTACAGTTTGTAGTCAGTGCAATGTGTATGGCTATGAACAAATCCTCATTAGAAGAAAAGGTTGCTCATTTGTAAATGTGTGTTTTACAGAGGTATTCATCCATAGCTACACCCCACCCACACCCATCCTCCTCTGTTTGGGTGGTTTTGGGTTGGTGTACTATTAATGTACTAATTGTATCTACTTGCAGGTGCTTTTCCCTTCAGCAGGAAAGATCTGATGGTTGGAGTCAACCACATGAAAAAGGTGGGGGTGATCACTCTGCTGTGGTTTGAATTCGATTGGACAGTTGTGGATTCCAGCTCCCTGAGCTAGAAAGATATAGTTTGTGTGGTTAGAATAAAACAATTGCAGATGAGTAAACTTTTCCTACTGTGTATACAGTATGGTAAGGAATGACACAAGAGAGAGATAGGAGGGAATTATAATATAGTAATAGTTAGACTAGGGGTTTATATCCTGAAGCAATTGACCAAGGGATATAAACACCAGGACGGACTTTACTATAAACTACTGTATAATTCCCTGTCTCAAATGTGTTATTGTACTCATAAAATGGTTTTAAATACTAAATGAAACAGCTCAGTTTCACTACTGTATGTGTTGCTTGGTACTGTGGCTTTAGGAAGATGTTGTCTGAGAAGGGGGAATACTGAAGGGGTTCACTTCCTGTTCTCTTTGAGGTGCTGAAGCAAGAACTCTTAAGTACAGAAATTCTCAGGTAGCCTGCTATGCACCTGCACTTCCTCTCTGAGGTACTGCAGCAGGAAGGAGACCTCAATGTTCTGTAACCTGTTTGCATTCTAAAAGGTTACTTTCTTTCATTTTCAGCTGTGAAATTATTTCTATGTTGCAAGTCACTGAGCAGTAAGGACGGTTGAGAGAATACAGTCTTTTGGATGGGGGACTATATGGTAACTTAATTTTTTTTAAAGGAAAGCTGTCATTATTACGTGCTCCTGCCCTAGCAAAGCTTACCCTCTGGTTAAGCTGTTAATGTATATTGCAGCTTTTTCCTCGTCACAACATACATTATTTTAACATAAAATTTACAGCAGAAGTATGGCAGGCGTAGAGGCCTCCATTATGTGTAAAGGTGCAGCAGCGCACTGCTCACTTCAGTACATTTTGTATGAAGACTAAGGGTGCGTCACGCACTTTATACAAAGAATAATGAGCCCCCCTATCCACCATACTTCCGGGTTATGGATTTTACAAGTTAAAAGCTCTAATATGTTAAACGACATGACAACATGTCACTTTATAACGGAGAGTAGCTTTAGCATCAATATGTTCACAACTCACTAATGAGTGCTGCTTTCTTTGTATGTTAAAAGTACAACAAAATTGGCACCACACTCAGCTGAAAAAATACAAAAAGCTTTATGTAGTAAATAACATAGCTTAATATACTGCCAGGCAGAACATTCAAACTAGCCAAGGGTGGTGGAGGAAGAAACTGGGGATGCAGAAATTGCCTTCCCGCCCAACACAGGCTGAGGTAGAGAGTAGCGAGAACCGAAGGAGAAAAGAACTTGCGAGGTTGCAAAGTAAGAATGGAAAGAAGCAGGGTGAAAGACACAAAGGGGTATGGGAAATGGAGCATGAAAAAGAGGGTGGGAAAGGGGTCAAAAAGGATAAAAGGGGGTAACAAGCAGAGTGTTAACAAAATCTGGAAGGCCATGTGTGTGAATGCTAGAATTCTAGGAAATAGGATTCTGGACCCAGAGGCCATCATGGCAGAGGCCGACCAGGATACTGCGGCCATTACTGAGTCATGGTGCACTAAAAATCATGACTGGGGTGTGGGTGGCCATACCAGGCTATACTCTGTCTAGGAAAGAGAGGGTGGGAAGGAAAAGAGGGAGTGTGGTGCTTTATGTGAGGGAAAGCATAAAAGCAACACAGATACAGGGAATATGGTGGGGGGCAGAGGTACTGTGGGTCATCCAGGAGATAGAGAACAGAGCCACTGTTTGCACTGGTGTGCTATAGACCTCCAGCTCAGGGGAAGGAGTTAGACAGGGCACTGATAGAAGCCACTGACAAAATGGCAGAAAAAGTGGAGCTGCTGCTGGTGGGGGACTTCAATTTGCCGAATGTAGACTGGAGATGCCCACCTGTAGCTTCAGCAAAGTGCAGGGACATCCTGGACTCCCTGCAGGGGACATTCCTCATGCAACTAGTCATTAAGCCCACTTATAATTGGGCAATACTGGACCTGGTACTCATTAACAGGGACAGTGTTGCAAACATCAAGGTGGGAGGCCAACTGGGGAACAACAATCACTGCAGAGTGTAGTTCAAAATAAGGGCAGCTGCAGAATTGAACCACACAAGGGTGAAGGTCCTGGACTTCAGGAGGGCAGACTTTATAAAGATTAGTGAATGCCTCAGGGATGGCTTGGTGGGGCGGTGACCTGGGTGGGGTGGAGGAACAGTGGGTGAAGATAAAAGGGGCCATAGTGAGAGCAAGGAACCTCTGCATCAAGCAAGAGGCAAAATAAACCACCAAGGTTCTCAGAAGAACTGACAAAAAGGTAAAAGCTAACAGGATAGCATTCAGAAGATATAAGGAGATACAGAGGGAGGAGAATAGGGAAATGTGTCAGAGGAAACAGAGGGTAGCAGGGAGAGCAGTAAGAAGTGCAAAGTTGCAAATGGAAAAGAGAACAGTTCAGGCAGTAATGAAAGGTGACAAGACATTTTTAAGGTAAGTACGTAATAAGTGGAAGATCAGGGCTAGGATTGTAAGGTTAAAAAGGGAAGGGGTACAGTGCAGAGGAAGACCAGGAAAAGGCAGACATCTTGAACAAACACCTTTGTTCAGTGTTCACTGAGAAAGGAGAAGGGGAGAGGTGGCAAAAAAGTAATGGGAGCATTGGAGGGAGGTGGACACTAGTCTGTTCTCGGCGGAGAGAGTCTTGAAGGGACTCGCTAATCTGAAGGTGGATAAAGCAATAAGACCAAATGGGGTGTATCCAATGGTATTTATGGAGCTCAGGGAGGTACTGGCAGCACCTCTGACAGTCCTATTTAACAGTTCATTGGAAACAGGAGTGGTTCCAGAGAACTGGAAGAGGGCAGATGCAGACCCACTACATGAAAGTGGTAACAGGGAATAGGTTGGCACTTATAGGACAGTCAGCCTAACATCAGTGGTGCAAAAGTTAATAGAATCACTGCAGAAGGAAAGGATTGTGGAATGTCTCCAGTCCAGTGGGTTACAGGACCTGAGGCAGCATGGATTCATGGCCGGGGTGGGGGTGTCAAATCAAACAAATCTGATAGATTTCTTTGATGAGGTGACCAAGGAACTAGATCAGGATGGAGTAGTGGACTTAGCCTACCTGCATTTCAGTAAGACTTTCAACACAGTTCCACACAGGAGACTTGTAAGCAAGCTGGGTAGCTTAGAGGTGGGTCCCAAAGATGGTTAGCTGGGTAAGATGTTAGGGGATAAGTGGCAGAGGGTGGTGGTAAACAGAGTTCACTCTAAGGAAGGAAGGCTGGCCAATAGGGTGCCTCAGGGACCAGTGCTGGAACCAGTCATCATCAATGTCTCTTACAAGTAACACTGAAGAGGAGCTGGAAGAAAAGATCTGCTTCTTTGCAGATGACACCAAAATCTGCAATACAATGCATACTCAAGGGCGGGGGGGGGTTAAAAGGATGAGCAGTGACCTGAGAATACTAGAAGAGTGGTCAAGGGTATGGCAGCTGGGTTTCAATGCAAAAAAATGCAAAATAATGCACTTGGGGCACAGAAACTGAGGGGCAGAATACAAAATGGGTAGGGTGGTACTGACAACCACTAAACAGGAATGAGACCTGGGGGGGGGGGTAATCATATTGGATGGCTTAAAGGTGGTCAGCCAGTATGACAAGGCAGTTGGGAGGGCTAGTGGGATGCTAGGGTGCATAGGGAAGGGCATCCCTGCAAAATGACGGCGGTGGTGTTGCCTCTGTACAGATCACTGGTGAGACCCTACCTAGAGTACTATGTCCAGTTCTGGAGATCACATCTCTGGAAGGATTGAGTGGAAATGGTCTAGAGCAAGGCAATTAAAATGGTGCAGGCTTGGCATCAGAAGCTGTACAAGGAGAGACTTAAGGACCTGAATATGTATATTCTGGAAGTGAAGAGGAAGAGACGGGATATGACAGAGACCTTTAAATATCACACAGGGGTAAATAAGGTACAGGAGGGAAGTATTTTTCAGAAAAAAAGGTGCTCAAGAAAAAGGGGACAAGATATGAAGCTGGAGGTGGGTAAATTCAGGAGGGGTGTGAGGAAACACTTCTCCACAGATACAGTGGTGGATTCCTGGAACAGCCTTCCAGCTGAGATGGTGGGGCCCAAATAGTGGTGGGGTTCAAGAATGCACAGGATAGGTACAAGGGAATCTTACGTAAAAGGAAGGGGGTAGGCTCTGTGGTGATACTGTAGGCAGGGAAAAATGGGCAGACTAGGTAGGCCAAGCAGTCCTTACCTGACTGCAAATTATATGTTTCTATGTTTTTATGCAAATTACTTCAGTGATAAACAATGGAATGTCCTGAAATTTATTTTTCCTTAATGTTATGAGGCTTGAGTCCTGCCAATGACAAATGACATTGTTTTGCAGAAAACAGGAAAACCACTTTAATTACACTTCACTAGAAGTCCTTGAGTCTTTCTGCCACTGATGCAACATCTGGTAAAATTCCCTAATTTCTCAAGTGGAATGTGGAATTCCCCTACTTCCGTCTGCAGAATGTAGAGTTCCATTCATTTCTGGCAACGGAATGTGAACTCTGCCTGGAAGAAAAGTTGGGGCAGAGTCCCAACATTCAGTAAAATTCCATGGGAGTGGAAAACCCAGTCCTTCAAGGACCCCGCTGGAGGAATTGTTATTCCAGCAGCACTAATTCCCAATCATAGAAAGAAATGATGGCTGGGTGGTGTGGAGGGCTGAGGCACTGGCCACCTTACCTCCTGTCACACCGGTGACCCGAGTTTGGGAATGAGCTTGGTTGCCAGGGTCAACCGGGGTGGGGGAGGATCAAGCATTTGAAGGACTGCTCTCCTCCCCCAGGGTGTGGAGGCATGTGTACCCGGTCCTTGACTGCCATCAGGTGGAGGCCTGGTGGCAGTGCAGGTCGAGTGGCAATGTGGGGAAGGGCTGCAAATGCGTGATGCAAGTGTGCCTCCACACCCATGTATTTATGCACTACAGTAGGGACACGACCCAGAAAAGCAGAAAAAATGGATGGCAAGGGTATTGTGAAGCCCTGCCCGCCTACCTCCAGCCCACGATGCTACCAAGGATACTAGGTCCACACTAGATATTTGGACTGGGAGGGAGGACAGCCCTCACCCCTCCAGCCCCACCACAGGAGGAATCCGTGGGGTGCCAAAGACTAGAAGAGTACCAAAGGGAAGTAGTCATTAACGGAAGGAGGTGAGGACAGGCCTGAGTAGCCACCCCAGCCGTCTAAGGGCAGGAAAACTTCTGTAGCAAAGAAAGAAAACTATATTTAGTTATAATTCAACTTGTATTGCATCTTATCTTTGGTAGATTTCTACTCCCCCTTATTTATTACTGAGGAATTGTGCAAAAAAAAGGGTCTTTATCCCAAAGAGTTCATCTGCCATCATAGTGTAATCTCTACTTGAAGTCACAATCCTCTGCTGTGATGTGGCAGTCTTCTGCACTGGGAATAACTGTGATGTCTCAAGCAGAATATTATCGTATGAGGTGGGGAATCTCAAGCAGAATATTATCATACAGTATGAGGTGGGGAATCTCAAGCAGATTATTATCATATGAGGTGGGGAATCTTAAGCAGAATATTATCATATGAGGGGGGGACTCTCCAGCAGAATATTATGATATGAGGTGGGGAATCCCAAGCAGAATATTATGATATGAGGTGGGGAATCCCAAGCAGAATATTATGATATGAGGTGGGGAATCCCAAGCAGAATATTATGATATGAGGTGGGGAATCTCAAGCAGAATATTTTTATATGCAGTGGGGAATCTTAAGCAGAATATTATCAAATGAGGTGGGGAATCTCAAGCAGAATATTATTATATGAGGTGGGGGAATCTCCAGCAGAATATTATGATATGAGGTGAGGAATAAGCAACTGGAGCTGATGAACTTGCATGGAACAAAGATCCTGTTTTCAAGTATGTGGCCTCAGCAGCAAATAATGATAGAGAGAAGAAATACAGAGCTAAGGAGAAATACTGTATAAGCTGAATTGTGTCCAAACATTATGTTTTTGAAAGCTCTCCTTAAGGTGTTGGCTGTTCTCTAACTGACTGGTACAAACATTGAGATCACAAAGAGGTTTTGTTTCAGAAACAGTGTTTTCTGTGTTTATTTCCTGTTTTGTGCATCTTATACTGTGATGGAAAGGGATAGGGACCTGGGGGAAGCAAACTGTGTTCCAGGAGTGAACATGAAAGTCTAACTCAGTTCCTGGAGTAAAATGGGTTAAGCCTGCTTCTCTGTGCAAGGCGTCCCTCAAAAAGCACAGAACTGACTAAATAAAGTGTAAAAATGTAACATAATGATGACACATGTCCCCGCAGGCCCCCTGTCAGTAATGTTTGATCCTACATCAAAGCTGGTGGATTCCCCAGTGAAGTTACTCCATTTCCAATGCTGATTTTTTTTTCACAATTTATTTACTCAGGACAGTCCAAACGAGACACAGCATCTCATTTTTTTAGTGGAACAGGAGGAAGGAATCATGCTCCTACTTGGGTTTTAGAGCCACAAGGAAACTAAAGCACTGAGAGATCAAATGACTTACTCAAGGTCACACCGCGAGAGACAATGGCTGTCAGGATTCAGGACCAGGGTTTCCTGGTTCTCAGTGTAGTACTCACACCACAAAACCATGATGCCTTCCTTTATTAGCTGCTCCTTTCTCTCTAGTGACAAGCTCAGTCTTACGCTTTTGAGACTGCCCTTTCTTTTGGTAACTCATGCCTTGCAAGGAAATCACAACCAACACTGCTTGTTATTTACTACAGTGTTCACTATGTGTATTTCTTTTGCTGGGTTTCCACAGATGCTTACGCAGACAGTGCAATGATCCACACACTAGGCTGGATAGAGTAGCTCTCTGGAGTACTTCTCATGAAACCGCACTGCAGCAGGCTGCGGGGTCACAGGAACCACAAAAGGAGCTCTCTGTCTCTGCATCTCCTTCGCACGTGTGCTCTCACTTACTCATACGCATTCATCATTCATGAGCCTAGGCCCTTGGGAGTCATACTGCAGCACAACCCACCTCATTAAGGGTTCGGTGTCGCTCATATTCCAATGCTCAATTCAGGCCATGTCTGAGTGTAACCCCCCCTTACAAATGGGGGGTTCCCGAAAAGTCTTCCTTGAGCTTGCTTAAATGCTCACTGCCAGGCTGGTGTCCTGTGTTTTAATAGTTTAAATGTATTGCCAGAGAGTGCCTGTATAGCCACTGTGTACTGTCTCTTTAAGAGCTGCCTGGATTGTAGTTATAATTAATCTGAGAGGGAGCTCTGTTAAAAGGTTGTACTTCTTTGCTGATCATTTGTTAGAGTAGTAATAATATTGCAGTGTGTTCTAACCTGCCTTCTTTGCAGTCTGGACAGTTCTGTTTGTTTCCATCATCTTGGTCCTAGACTGTCAGAATGGGCCAATCAGTACATTTGGGACTCTAAAATGGAGCCTGCCTACAGGGACTTGGTGGGGCCAAAACTTGTAGAAATTGTAGTTTTGGGCTTTTGGTACCTAAAATAACCTGGAGGGGGTGCCCTTGTGACTGACAGACAAATCAGCCAACCGAACATTTTGGATCTTGGGGAAAGTCCCACACTGCTTGCAGTTTCAGTTAGATCTTGGTTGGGAAGTGAAGAAGTAACAGCTTGAGATAGTTAGAGCAGAAATCCATGGTGGATTTGCACAGCAGAACTGTGGAAAGGTCTGAGTTTGGCCTGCATGACTGTCTGCTGTTCCTGAGAGGGAACTTGTGCTTTTTTCGGACTGAATCCGAATTTGGAGAGCGAATTAAGCCACTGAATTGTGACCCGGCTTTAACCCGGAAAAGACCAAAGATTTGCTGAATGCGATCAGCCTGTCAGGACTTCCAGCTACCTCTGAACTCCGGGACTGTGCAGAGACTCTGTAATTGCGACCGGAGAGCCATTTGCCTGGTACAGTGGAATTTCTTTACATGTGAATGTGCTGTGTGCTTATAGTGGGTCATGATTTGGTTCCCCACTGTGTTTTGCTTGCTGGAGGCTGTATCCAGCTCCATGGACTGAATCCATATCCATTTCCGTATTGCCTGGGCCCTGCTACACTGGCCCAGCCAGAATACCTGCTACGCAGAGAAAGTCATCGACAAGAGACCGGCCTGGGGATCAGTCCCCTGCTCAACGCCTGGAACAGTAACGACGCCTTGGTGATTCGTGTGGGCATTACTTCTCCGAGCACCCCAGCTCAACAGCCTGTAGTCTCGATTTCATCCTGCCTGTCTCCACTATTGTGTAGCTTGAGTAAACATCAGGGTAGCTCCCTGCAACAACAGCTACATCTAAAAGTATTGTCATCTGATTGCCTTGTTGCCTTTTCTTTCATGAACTGAGCCCTCCGGCTCCGGATTACAAATAGTGTGTGTTGTGGATGTTGCTTTCTTCCATCACAGGGCCCCAACCAGCTGCAACATTCCTGGCTAGCCCACCATTTTCCTACCTGGGTACCCAGAGTGTGTGACTGTGTAGGGACTCTGAACTGCATGCATAACTGTCTGATTAATATAGCTTTTAAGCAAGTCAACCTGATTACGCCCCTCCCTTGTTCAAGTCCTCTGAATAAATCAGATTTAACTTTGTTTGCATTTAACCTGACTGTGGCTCCAGTTTGTGCCAAGAGTATTGTACTGTTGCTATTTGCTGTGCTTAACCTTGTTTTACAGGGGGTCCCCAGGGTCAAGCTAGATGAACCAGCCCTGGTGGTAAGTGCAAACAGTGTGGGTAATTGCCTGGTGGATAAGGGTCATTGTGAAAGTAATTATTGTATATTGTTCAGGCCACTAGAAGGGGAAAGAGGGGAGTTACAGTGTCCCGGGGTGTGCCCAAGTTAGCTTGACCACTAACAAATCTGACCTCCGGGTGGAGGCACCCGTTTCATTACCCAGACCCCTTAACCTGCTACTAGCCAAGCAGGCAGGGGTAGTAGTCCTTAGGATAGCGCCACCTAGGGGTTACATCTTGGAGGCTCGTCGCTGGGATTTTATGCCTTCTAGTGGTCAGAAATTATGAATTATTGTTAAAGATTAATGGCAGCCCCAGTAGAAATGGCTGTACATCAGTTGGTGGGGTGGTGTACTGGGCAGGAGATTGACCCCCAAAAATGCTCTGCTTATACTGGATATGCCCCTGGGTACCAGTAAGGACACTGTAGAGGGAGCACTCTCCAAAGTTGAATGTTTAAAAAACCCTGTGGCGGTGGGTCGACAGGTTGATTTGGTCACCCAGACTTTCATAGCCTTGGTAGAGTGTAGTGAGCTTGTGGACAGCTTTAAAGTGCCACAGACTATTGCCTCAGAAGGGGTCCTAGCCACCTGGAGAGTGATAACAAAAGACAGTAAAGACCCGGGGAGGATGAGTTCCCACCATTATCTGAGACTTTTGAGGAGAAATTTGCCAAGTTGTTTCTGGAGGAAGGAAAAACCGTAGAGGATATTAAGAAACTATTCCTGCCACCTGGGGGTGTTCCTTCCCCAACAACCCCTCCCACTCCAGCACCTTTTACTGCCCCGCCTTCTGTGCCCGTGCCAATGCTGGTCCTTATATCTGTACCCGCCATTAGTCACGACTCCTACCGAAGGCTGAGAATCTTCTTGGGCACCCTCCCCCCCCACCCCAGGGGATAATGACTTGGAGACCTGGATCACTATGTTGCCCCTTGGCACCTGAGTGGCAGTGTGTGGAGACTGAGAAGTGGAAAAGAATCATAGAAAGTTTGAGGGGCCCCGCACTTGAAGCCATTAAATTTTTGAGGTCCATGAATCCTGATGCATCTGCTCAGAAGTACCTATCTGTATTTGAAGGCAGTTTTGGGAGCATTGAGTCATGGGAGACTTTGATGTGGAAATTCCAAGGAACCAAACAAAGGAAGGAGGAAAGTTTGTCTGTGTATGTTACTCGCCTAGAAAGAGCTCTGCAGAAAGCTTACCGGAAAGGTGGGGTAGCCGCCAGTGATTTGAACTGTATGAGATTGGGGTACATACTACAACATGCCAAGCATTCTAAACTGCAGATCATCCAGTTAAGGCTCCAGGATAGGACAGGTAACCCACCTGACTACTGTGACTTGATAAAAGAACTCCAGGAGGTAGAAGGTGAAGAGGGAGATTGTAATTATGGGGTGAGTGCAGCCCAAGTGATCATCGCACCGGAAAGCCCTTCCGAAATAGAGACCACTACGAGTGTCCTGCCGTGGGCTAAACGGTGGAGGGAGGAGTTGCTGAAGGAAGTCAGAAAAGAACAACTGGGTGCATTCGCTGAGGTATCCCCTGCAGACAGAGACCCTGGCCCCTGTCAAGACGTGACCGTTATGGGGTAGGGGTGTACCCTCAGGCATCCTCTACTGAGGGTGGGTTCTCGGCTGAGCTCAAGGAATTGACTGCCACCCTAAAGAAACATTTGAGACGTGGTACACTACCAGCAGAAGTCAGATCACAATCTCCCATCAATGCTCCAGCATCCCCTGCTATGTTTTTCCCCAAGGATGCCCCAAGAGCCTGTCATTTGTCACAAACGTGGCAAGCATGGCCGTATGAAGAGGGAATGCCGGTCTCAGAAGGACTTAGAGAAAGTGGTGAACTGGCTTCAAGGAGAGCTTCAGAAAATGAGTCAGTGGTCAAGGGGAGCACGAAATGACCGCAGTGAAGACTTCAGCCATCCTAACTCAAACCCCTCTATAGCTAAATCGTCTGTCCAGGACCCTGCTGTTGTCCCTCCAGACTGGTCCAAAATAGTGGGCCCTTCAGTGAAGACTACTGTGGCAGTGAATGGTATTCCTACTCGGGCTGTGCTTGACAGTGGGTCGCAAGTGACCACTGGATTTCGGGACTGGTATGACAAACACTTATCTGATGTGTCATTACAATCCCTGGAAGGCCTACATGTCTGGGGGCTGAGCGACAAGTCTTATCCCTACCTAGGATATGTCCGCCACTGGTTGTCTTTTCCTGCAACTGTAAGTGGTGTAGAGGAGCAAGTAGAGACACTGGCCCTAGTACATCCCCCAACTGGACTGTATGATGGGGTTCCCCTGTTAATTGGAACAAACGCCCACCATGTTTGGGAGACTAGCACAACTCTGCCATGAGAAACAAGGGCAACTGAATGGACGGGCCCTAAGAATTCCAGCCTTAGTAAAAAGGGCATATGACTAACAACAGAAACCCAATGAAGAGGACCCAGATGAGCCAGTGGGGATAGTGTGGAAAAAGGAACCTGACTCCTTGGTATTGACCCCCAATGCCCAGTGCACAATCCATGGAGAAGTCCACCTAAAGAGAAATGTGAAGAACAAAATATTGATGTTGGACGCACCAGGTGATGGAAAGTTGCCGGAAGGATTATTGGTTAAACCCAGGATCTTGCCTGCCCGTGCCCGCGCCTATGCACGACGAGTGATGGTCCAGATTCGAAATGTGTCAGATCTGGAGGTCCGGGTGAACAGAGGGTGCACTCTAGCTATAGTACACTGTGCAGACACTGCAGTATTACCCAATAACAAGTACTCTGGCCAAAAGGAGAGAGTGACCCCAGACTTATTTGACTTTGGTGATTCCCCACTGCCAGCTGAATGGAAGGCTAGGATTAGCAAGAAACTCGCCCAGAGAGACCAAGTGTTTTCATTAAAGAATGGGACGTGCAGAGCATCATATACGCCTGCATGATGACTGGCCATTTTGAGAGAGATCCCGACACCTCACCCCAGCAGACATAGATGATGTGAGGAGACATCTGCAGGAAATGCTCGCTGCTGGCGTGATACAGGAATCAAGGAGCCCATATGCCTCTCCCATTGTGGTTGTGCATAAGAAGAATGGATCAGTGAGAATGTGTATTGTTTATCGAACCCTGAACCAGCGGACCATCCCAGATCAATACACCATGCCCCGTATACAAGATGCCCTGGATTGCTTGAATGGGAGCAAATGGTTCTCAGTATTGGATCTGCGTAGCGGATATTACCAGATTCCAATGGCCATGGAGGACCGTGAGAAAACCACCTTCATCTGTCCTTTGGGGTTCTACAAATTTCTGAGAATGCCACAGGGGATTTCAGGTGCCTCGGCCACCTTTCAGCGACTGATGGAACGTGCGATGGGAGATATGAACTTGCTGGAATGCCTAGTGTACCTAGATGATGTAATTGTTTTCGGATGCACATTAGAGTAGCATGAGACCCGACTGTTTAAAGTCCTAGACCGATTGGAAGACTTCGACCTCAAGCTGTCCATTGACAAGTGCCAGTTTTTTCAAACCTCCTTGAAGTATATGGGGCACATAGTATCTGCAGAAGGGATAGAGACCGATCCCAGTAAGGTCGAGTCATGGACTCCTTGGCCTCAGCCCCATAACTTGAAAGAAATACAACGTTTCCTGGGATTCTGTGGCTGCTACTGCATGTTCATAAAAGACTATTCCAAGGTGATTCACCCGCTCCTGAATCTCAACCAGGGTTACCCCACTTCCAACCATAAATACAAGAAAGGGGCTGTCAAAGAACCCGAGAAAGTATACTTCCAAACTAGTGAACCTTTTGGGCCCCGCTGGACACCTGAATGTGAAGCAGCCTTCCATGAAGTCATACACCAGCTCACCCATACCTTCATCCTCGCCTACGCTGACTCTACCAAGCCCTATGTGCTGCATACGGACGCTAGTCTGCAGGGCCTAGGAGCTGTGATGTATCAAGACCATGAGGATGGTTTGAGATCAGTGGCTTTTGCCAGCAGGAGCTTGACCCAGTCAGAACGAAACTATCCTGTGCACAAGCTGAAGTTCCTTGCCCTAAAATGGGCCATTGTTGACCAGTTTCATGAGTACCTCTATGGGGCAAAGATATTGGTGAAGACTGACAATAACCCGTTAACCTATGTACAGACTTCAGCTAAGTTGGACGCCACTGGGCACTGGTGGCTCTCTGCTTTATCAACCTATGATTATGCTGTCGAATACAGGCCAGGACTGAACCATATTGATGCTGATGCCCTGTGATGAAGGCCAGTCTCCAAGAGTGATTGGGTCAGGTTGTCTGAACCTGACACCCGAGCATTGTGCTAAAAGTTTGACAGAGATGAGCAGATGTCTGCTTACACAGTGGACTGTCTAGTAGATTGCTTGGGCCCTACTGATACCTGCATACCGGCTGCCTATTGCCATTTCTCTGCTCTAGATATTAGTGCAATACCTCAACTTGACAATGACAGTATTCAGTGGGCTCAATCCCAAGATCCTATGATTCAACCCGCACTTGATGCCCTGCATGTGGGGAAAGATGTGTCTAAGTTGCGTTCCCCTTACTTGAAAACTGCCCTATTGTTTAAAGAAGGCCCCAGGTTGAAGTTACTCAATCAGTTGTTATACAGAGAGACAGTGGATCATAGTGGTTAAGTAGACAAGCAACAACTGGTCCTTCCCACGGCCTTTAAACACTTGGTACTGAGGTCTCTCCAAAATCACATGAGGCACCTCAGTATTGACAGGACTCTCAACCTGGTACGATCTTGAGTCTACTGGCCCAAGATGGGGGCCAGTGTTGAGCACCATGTAAAGACCTGTAGTCATTGCCTCCAAAGAAAAGCCCTGCCTCAGAGGGCTGCTCCCCTTGTCAATATCATTAGCAGCACCCCCATGGAACTGGTCTGCATAGATTTTTTGTGTTTAGACCCTGATCAATGGAATATTGGCAATGTGTTAGTGGTTACGGATCATTTTACATGGTATGCACAAGCTTTTCCAACTAAAGATCAAAAAGACTCTACCGTGGCCAAGGTGCAAGTGGAAAAATTCTTCGTCTACTATGGTGCCCCCCAGAGGATCCACTCTGACCAGGGCAGAGACTTGGAAAGTAGGCTAATCAAAGAAATGCTCTCTCTGTGGGGGTGCGGAAGTCAAGAACCACCCCTTATCACCCACAGGGGGACCCTCAACCAGAACATTTTAATTGCACCCTTCTAGACATGCTGGGCACCCTCCACCCAAAAGACAAGCATAAGTGGAGCCAGCAGATTAGCACCTTGGTACACACGTACAATTGCACCAAAAATGACGCTACTGGGTTCTCCCCCTACCGCCTCATGTTTGGGAGGGAGGCCTGCCTGCCAGTTGATGTCTGTTTTGGGGTCTCTCCAGATGGGGTCTGAGCTGAAAACTATCTGCAGTATGTACAGAAACTGAAAGCTCAATTGAACCATGCATATCAACTGGCCCAGACAATGGCTGCTAAAAGAAATCTCGCCAACAAAGACAGGCACGACAAGAAAGTAAAGGCTCAAGAGCTACGGCCTGAAGACCGTGTGTTGTTATGCAATTTGGGACTATATGGAAAGCACAAAATTGCTGATAGGTGGCACCATCTTCCTCATGTAGTAGTTGGAAAGTTGGATGATCTACCAGTATACAAGGTACGCCCAGCGAATAACTCCAAAGCTGTCAAGGCCATGCGCAGTAACCATTTGCTGCCTATCGGCCAAGTTATTATTGAAGCTGAGCCAGCAGACATTGCCTCCCCTAGGCCTGTGACTCGTGCTGCTGCAAAAAAGAGACAGAGTCAACCTACCCCAGTAGTTACAGAGTTAAGGTTTCCCCTGCAGCAGGCCCAGAATGATAGTGACTGTCTGTCCACCTCTGATGATAGTGAGTGTAACGATGCCTAATACCCCTCCTATGAACTGAGGCAGTTGTTTTGTGGAAATCCTATGCAGAATCATGGGGATGAAGCTGGGCCTTCTGGACTGCCTAATCCCTCAGCTTCATCCTTGAAGTGAATGCTCCCTGAAAGTGAAGTGCAAAGTATCACGTCTGAGGCTGTGGACTCCCTGTGTTTAGTGGAACTGTGTGACTTGCCCGAAGAAGGGGCTGATGGTCTAAGTCTCTCTGGTGACACACCAGAACTTGAACAACAATATGAGAGTGCTGACAGCCACCCTTCAGTGCCGCAAAGCCTAACTGTGCTATAGTCTCCTAAAAACGAGCAACCTCTGGCTTTGTCAGAGGATAATAATGAGCAAAGTGTTGCAGAAACAGAGCCTACAGAGCAAGGAGCTGATGGTGCTCCTGGTTTGGACATTCCAATCCATGCAGAGGCACCCCTCACAACTGACAAAAGCTCCAAAGTTAGTGCTGAAAGTACAGAGACTGTGGCTGCTCCTCCCAGAAAGAGTGACCAAGCTGTCAAGCCAGAGCTACGCTTTAGTTATGATTCCCCTGGGAGGCCAGTGGATTTGCCTCTCAATGTGGTTCACAAAGGGGTTTACGTCTCACCAAGCTCACTGCCCAAACTGAGTTTAATGATCAATTCCAGGTTGATTGTTCTTCCTTCCCAGTATGGTGCCCCTGCCCCACCCAGCCCCAAGTTAGCTGACAGGGAAGGGCCCCCTCCTACATTGTTTAATGTACAGGAAGTTATAACATGAATCAGTATTGTGATGTTACAAGTATGTTAATCATAGTGGAATCAGTATCACATGTATGAAATGTGCATAAGCATTGCCATTATGGATACAGTATTGTGAAGTGTAGTGAATATGTATAGTAAAGTAATTCGTTTATGTTAACTGATGCATGATGGTACAGACTTGATGCGGACAACACGTTTTCTCCGGGCAGAGAAGGGTGTAACCCCCCTACAAATTGGGGTTACTGAAAAGTCTTCCTTGAGCTTGCTTAAATGCTTACTGCCACTCTGGTGTTCTGCATTTTAGCAGTTTAAGTGTATTGCCAGAGAGTGCCTGTACAGCCACTGTGTACTGTCTCTTTAAGAGCTGCCTGGATTGCAGTCATAATTAATCTGAGAGGGATCTCTGTTAGAAGATGTACTTGTTTGCTGATAATTTATTAGAGAAGTAATAATATTGCAGTTTGTTCTAACCTGCTTTCTTTGCAGCCTGGACAGTTCTGTTTGTTTCCATCATCTTGGTCCTAGACTGTCAGAATGGGCCAATCGGTACATTTGGGACTCTAAAATGGAGCCTGTCTACAGGGGCTTGGTGGGGCCAAAACTTGTAGGAATTGTAGTTTTGGGCTTTTGGTACCTAAAATAGCCTGGAGGGGGAGCCCTTGTTATGACTCACAGACAGATCAGTCAACCCAACCTTTTGGATCTTGGGGAAAGTCCCACACTGCTTGCAGTTTCAGTTAGATCTGAGTTGGGAAGTGAAGAAGTAACAGGTCCAGATAGTTCGAGCAACAATCCATAGTGGATTCACGTGGAAGAACTGTGGAAAGGCCTGAGTTTGGCCTGCATGCCTGCCTGCTGTTCCTGAGTGGGAACTTGTGCTTTATTTGGACTGAATCCGAATTTGGAGAGCGAATTAATCCACTGAATTGTGACCAGGCTATAACCTGAAGAAGACCAAAGATTTGATGAATGTGATCGGCCTGTCAGGAGTTCCAGCTACCTCTGAACTCCTGGATTGTGCAGAGACTCTGTAATTGCAACCAGAGAGCCATCTGCCTGGTACAGTGGAATTTCCTTACATGTGAATGTGATGTGGGCTTATAGTGGGTCGTGATTCGGTTTCCCACTGTGTGTCTGAACTGTGTTTTGCTTGCTGGAGGCTGTATCCAGCTCCACGGACTGAATCCATATCCATTTCCATTTGCCTGGGCCCTGCTGCACTGGCCCAGCCAGAATACCTGCTACGCAGAGAAAGTCATTGACAAGAGACTGGCCTGGGGATCAGCCCCCTGCTCAATGCCTTGAACAGGAACAATGCCTCGGTGATTCGTGTGGGCCCTACTTCTCCGAGCACTCCATAGAAACATAGAAACATAGAAGTTGACGGCAGATAAGGACCGCAAGGCCCATCCAGTCTGCCCATTTCTTTTTCTACCTTATAAATGTGCCATCGGCCTTTGCTCTGTCAGTGACCTATCTATTCATAGTCATTTGTATTGCTCCCTTATGCCTATCCCATGCCTGTTTGAAGCCCTGCACTGTATTCATAGCCACCACTTCTTGTGGTAAGCCATTCCATGCATCTACCACCCTTTCTGTGAAAAAAATTTCCTCACATTCCCCTTAATCGGCCTCCTCTAATCTCATGCTGTGTCCTCTTGTCCTGCTATTTTCTTATATTTAAACATGTTAGACTCTTTCACCTTGTTTATGCCCTTAAGGTGTTTAAATGTCTCGATCATATCACCTCTCTCCCTCCTTTGCTCAAGGGTATACATATTGAGCTCCATTAATCTGTCCTCATATGTCTTCTGATGCAGTCCCTGCACCATTTTGGTTGCCCTTCTCTGGACTGCCTCAATTTGGTTAATGTCCTTGTGAAGGTGTGGCCTCCAATACTGCACGCAGTACTCCAGATGGGGCCTAACCAATGTCTTGTACAGAGGGATTATTACCTCCCTCTTACGACTTGTGATACCCCTACTAATACACCCTAACACCCCCCTAGCCTTACCTACTGCTTTAGAGGTCTGCTTGGATGATTTTAGGTCATCAGTGATGATGATCCCAAGTCTCTTTCTTCCTTTGTGACTGCTAGCAACTCCTCCCAGCCTATAAGTGGCTTCAGGGTTTCTCTTCCCTATGTGCATGATTTTGCACTTCTTTGCATTAAATCCCAGTTGCCACTCTTCTGACCATTCTGCTAGTTTATTCAGATCTCTTCTCATTCTGCCCACCCCATCTGGATCATCTACTCTGTTGCAGATCTTGGTGTCATCTGCAAACAGACAAGCCTTACCCTCTAGTCCATCTGCGAGGTCACTAATGAAGATGTTGAATAGGACTGGCCCCAGGACTGATCCCTGAGGTACCCCACTTGTGACTTGCATCTCTTCTGACTGTATACCATTTACCACCACTCTCTGTTTTCTGCCAGTCAACCAGTTTGCCACCCAGTTGACCAACTTCTGACCCACCCGAGCCTACCTAGCTTATTTATCAATCTTCTATGTGGAACAGTGTCAAAAGCTTTGCTGAAGTCAAGGTAGGCGACATCAACTGCTCCCCTTGGTCCACCACTCTGGTTACCCAGTCAAAGAAATCTATGAGATTAGTTTGACAGGACCTTCCTTTGTAAACCCATGCTGTCTTGGATCCTGTGCCCTATGGATTCCAGGTGTTGCACTATCCTTTCCTTAAGGAGTGCCTCCATAATCTTGCCCACTACTGAGGTAAGACTGACCGGTCTGTAGTTCCCCGCCTCCTCCCTGCTACCACTCTTGTGGAGTGGGATCACATGAGCCCTTCTCCAGTCTTCTGGGACCTCTCCTGTGCTCAGAGACTCACTAAACAATTCTGCTAATGGCTCTGCTAGTTCCTCCTTTAGCTCCAGCTCAACAGCCTGCAGTCTCGATTTCGTCCTGCCCATGTCCAGTATTGGGTATCGTGAGTAAACATCAGGGTAGCTCCCTGCAACAACAGCTACATCTAAAAGTGTTGTCATCTGATTGTCTTGTTGCCTTTTCTTTCATGAACTGAGCCCTCTGGCTCCAGATTACAAATAATGTGTGTTGTGCATGTTGCTTTCTTCCATCACAGGGCCCCAACCAGCTGCAACATTCCTGGCTAGCCCACCGTTTTCCTAACTGGGTACCCAGAGTGTGTGACTGTGTAGGGACTCTGAACAGCATGCATAACTATCTGATTAAAATAGTTTTAAGCAAATCAACCTGATTATGCCCCTCCCTTGTTCAAGTCCCCTGAATAAATCATTTTTAACTTTGTTTGCATTTAACCTGACTGTGGTTCCAGTTTGTGCCAAGAGTATTGCACTGTTGTTAGTTGCTGTGTTTAACCTTGTTTTACAGGGGGTCCCCAGGGTCAAGCTAGAGGAACCAGCCCTGGTGGTAAGTGCAAACAGTGTGGGTAATTGCCTGGTGAATAAGGGTCATTGTGAAATTAACTACTGTATATGGTTCAGGCCACTTTAAGGGAAAGAGGTGGGGTTACAGTGTCCCAGAGGGCTGTGCCCAGGTTAGCTTGACCACTAACAACCCTGACCTCTGGGTGGAGGCACCCGTTTCATTACCCAGGCCCCTTAACTTGCTACTAGCCAAGCAGGCAGGTGTAGTAGCCCTTGGTATAGCACCACCTAGTGGTTACATCTGTAAGTACTGACTGCAGCTAAAGTAAAACTGAGCACATGTACTTTAACACCTAGTGGCAGCCTGAAAATGGGGACAACTGGGACGTTGGTTAAGATGCTGTCAATCTCATTTTTTTTTTCAGAATGCTTTGAGGCTGTGTAACCCCAGTTAAAAGAATCTAACTTAGAGGAACATTCAGATAATGAGAAACCTGGTTAGAGAAACATTCCACTAACTGGAACCTGGGAGAACATTAACAATAATTTTACAGAACATTCCGCTAATTATACAGCACAGAGGAACATTCCACTAATAATATTCTAGGTTTACAGGAATATTTTACTAATGAAATCCTCAGTTAGGGATGGGGTATAGCTTGCTAACAGTAACCATAGTCAGGGGAAGAGTCCACTAATGATAGCCCTGGTTACGGGAATATTCTGCTAATGGCAACTCTAGTTAAGGAAATGTTCTCCTAATGATATCCCTGGTTTGGGGAATGTTCTGCTATGATAAAGGTGGCTAGGGGAACATTCTACATTGAGAGACTTAGTCAGAGGAACATTCTTCTAATGATAACCCTGATTTGGCGAATATTCTACCAACGAAAACTGTGACTAGGTGAACGTTCTGCATACAGAATCCTAGTTAGAAGTACAGTTTTCTAAAGATAGCCCTGGTTTCGAAAACATTCTGCTAAAGAGAACTGTGGCTAGGGGAACATTCTGCATTGAAAATCCTAGTGTGAGGTACATTCTTCTAATGATAACCCTGGTTTGGGGAACATTCTTCTAATCACAACTGTAGCTAGGGGAACATTTTTAATTGAGAACCTTAGTTAGAGGTGCATTCATCTAAAGGTTGCCCTGGTTTGAGGAACATTCTGCTAAAGAGAACTGTGGCTATGGGAACATTCTGTATTGAGAACCCTAGTTAGAGGAACATTCTTCTTACAATAGCACCATTAGGGCGATGGTACATCTGCAAAAAAATATTTCAGTGCTGTAATCCCCAGCACACAGCAAAATGGCACTGGGGAGTTGGGATTTTCCACTTTATGCAGGGGGCTGCGAAGATTCGGTCTGAGCGCAACAAAAGGTACCTGTGCCCGGACCCAAACCCAGCACCATTCCTGCCGCAGCCCTGAACCACCACCACCACCACCACAGAGCAGCTCGCTGCAGCGCCATCACCTACAACCCTCCGTCCCTCCCACCCCACACTGGCATGCTTGCCACCCTGTGCAAGACGTCGCGTGAGGCATGTAGCGACAGGGATGTCACTTATTTCGCAACTCCCCATCCAGTCGCCCACCTTCCCCAGTAGCCCTGATGACAGGTGCCACAATTGAGTTGCCCAATCATGATTGCCAAAGTCACGGGATACCGGGGAACATTCTGCTTATGATATCTGTGGCTAAGGAAACATTCTGCATTGAGAACCCTAGTTAGAGGAAAACAATAACCCTGGTTTGGGGAAAATTCTGCTAAAGAGAACCATGGTTAGGGCAACATTGTGCTAATTACAGCCCTGATTTTAGGATCATTCTTCAAATGCTAACCATGGTTTGGGGAAAATTCTGCTAAAAAGAACCACGGTTAGGGAAACACTGTGCTAATGACAGCCTTGATTTGGGGATCTTTCTTCAAATGCTAACCCTGGTTTGGGGAAAATTCTGCTAAAAAGAACCACAGTTCGGGGAACAGTCTGCTAATGAGAGCCCAGGTATGGGACCATTCTGCCTACGAGAACTCTAGTTAGGGGAATAGTCTGCTACCAATAACCCTAGTTAGGAGAACACTCTGCTAACTATGTCTGCTGTATGAGGAACATTCTGCTAATCAGAGCTCTAGTTAGGGGAACAGTCTGTTAACAATAACCCTAGTTAGGGAAACATTCTACTAATGATAATGCTAGCTAGGGGATCATTCTGCCAATGATATGATACAGTAGCTCTTTACTACAACTAGAAACCTAGATAAAGTTCATAGTGTATAGCATTAAAGGGAAACACCCATGTAGGCGGACCCATACCTATTGTGTGGATGTTGCCCCTCATTTGCACTTTAGGCTGCCCAATACCTATTGTATGGGTGAGGCCCCTGATTTGTACTTGAAGTAAAGGTGTGAGATATGCAATAGGGCTTCATAGCCTGCTACCCTGGGTCGGTGATAGCCCCTCTGTGTTAAAATTATAAACTGTAATGCACTCCTGTAAGTTTGGGAAGGGATCATAACTCTGGCTGAACTGCCAGCCAACCGATCCTTTTCCACTTCCCAGTCCACCTGCTCGGCCCCTCCCCCCCGAGCTCCCATGTTTTGTGATGTGTAACCAGGGAAAGTGCAGGGGACGTGCCCCATGCAAGTTTATGGGGCTCATTTTCAGAACGCTTCTACAGAACTTTAAGCTACCTTTTGATAAAAATGAAAGAATGAAAGCCACCACTTAACTGGTAGGGACTCTAATAGTTGAGTGGTAGCTTTCACTGTTATCTAAAGATAGCTTAAAGTTCTGTAAAAACACCCTTTTTTTATAATTAAAAATTAGTTAATTTAACAACCAATGACATTAACAATTAATAGAAAAACCGCAAGATGTCATCATAACACTCACAAACCCCAATAAAAAGAAACAACCCTCCCCCCACCTCCCCCTAGCCCAACATGAATAACATCCCCCATGAAGAGAGCATGTAGAAGGAAAAAGAATCCCCCAACCCTCACTCCCAACCCAGAGCACCAGAAAAACAAGGAGCCTCAGACTTGTGAAATAAAATATAAGAATAGAAAAAAAAAATTAAAGGAGAAATAAAAAAGAAAAAGAAAAAGAATAACAAAACGAATAAGGAGAGGGAACCCTAGCCGAAATTCCCTTAGTCTACGCCTTGTTGCATACACATGAGGATGTGCAGAGTTACCCATCTCCAGAGAAAAAGGTAATCTCATTGGTGGAGTCTTGCAATTTGTTTTTCAATCATAAGGGCCTGCATAAGCTCATTACACCACTCCTTGTTGGAGGGCGTGGAGTTGTCTCTCCAATGCCTCAAGATGATCACTTTACTCAACCACTCTCCCAATTATTCATGACTATCTCATTGCTACCCCTCTCCCCCGGTTAACTAAAACTCAGCAGTCATTCCTTAGCAGACCCATTAGCCAGCAGGAAATTGGGGAGGTCAGGTCTCTCTCTTAAGACAAGGCACCGGGCCCTGATGGTTTTCCATCTAACTTTTATAAAACCTTTCTTGAGGATTTGGTCCCCTTGCTCCAACAACTTTTCTCCTGCTTCTGTGAATCCAAGATATCAGATTCTTCCCTGCTTCAAGCTATGATTGATGTTCTCCCCAAACCCGGGACATCTCTGGAGTGTGTCATGAATTATTGCCCTATTTCTCTCATGAATTATGATGTTAAAATATTTGCCAAGATTTTAGCTACTAGGATACTTCAGGTATGGGAGACGCTGATCAGCCCGGAATAAGTAGGGTTTGTGAGGGGTCACTCCTCGGTAGACCACCTCCAAAAACTGTCCTATATGTTCTCCGCATCCAGGGATACTGATCAGCCTATGGCTTTGTTCTCCCTGGATGCGGAGAAGGCTTTTGACAGGGTCAATTGGCCTTTTTTGTTTTCGACACTTGAGGTGTTCAGTTTTCCATCAGCCTTCATCCAGTGGATTCAGGTTCTCTACTCTCACCCCACGGTGAGGATATGGGGTACCTTCACCCACCTTTTCCCACTGCTCAGGCACATGCCAGGGTTGCCCATTGTCCCCTTTATTGTTTATCTCTATTTAGCGCCCTTGCTACTTCACCTTATGAATTCTCCCCGTATACGTGGCATAAATATTGGCCTGCATGATTTTAGGCTCTCCACATATGTGGATGATATTTTACTACATGTCTCCGACCCCGCTATGTCCATTACTGCAGCATTATAGCTTATCCAAAATTTCAAGTTTCTACTCAAACTATAAACTTAACGTGGATAAGACAGTGGTGATGCCTCTTAACTCCAAGGTCTTTAAATCAGACATCAGTCCTCTAGGTCTCACTTGGGCCACCCGGTTAAAATACCTGGGAGTCATACTTGTTTAGAACACATTTCAGTGACAAAAGTATGAGATGTTTAAGTTATTTAAAGCACTAGTACAAGTTCACTGCACATCAAAGGGCAGCTTTTAGTCTATGCTGCAGGATCATGCATACCCCAAACCCCAACAAACAGTGAAATGCTGAAATAGAAGTGAGGGAACTCAGGGAACAGTTTTTTTTAATTCAATGTTGGGTACATAGCTTGGTGCTTGTGTATACTTATGAGCTGACTGGTATCTGCTTGGTGTTTATGACATGAGCTTTGGTGCTTCTCTGCATCTCACCCTCTGTAGGATATTGGGTAGATGTCAGACTTAAAGCCCAGCGGAAAGAGTGAGACAGGAGTGCCGGAGAAGAAAGAGGAGGAGGCAGGGGAGGATGGAGGGTGCTGCCGAACGCTCAAAGCAGAGCAAGAGGCAGCCTGATGTTTAAATAGGGGATGGGAAGGAGCTATTTCCCCCTTCCCCATTGAACATCAGGCTGTAGCCTTCCAATTCAATGTGGAGTACATAGCTTGGTGCTTGTGCATACTTATGAGCTGACTGATATATGCTTGGTGTTTGTGACATGAGCTTTGGCACTTCTCTGCATCCCACCCTCTATAAGATACTGGATAGGTGTCAGACTTAAGGCCCAAAAAGAAATAGTGAAGTGACTACCTCCTCCAACTCCATACAGTGTGATCAGTAGTATACAGGAAAGGAACCCCTCCCCCTTAGGAGGAAACCTCCGAGGACCCATGGCTACTGACCTGCCTGTCCTCTGGGCAGACTAAGAGGAGAATAATTTTAAATGTGGCTTAAAGTTAGGAATGGTTATGTCCATGAGTTTGGTCTGATTTGCTGGTTGAAGTGTCCTGTTCGAGGTCGAGATGAGCAGAAAGTCGCTGTGGCAGATGCAAGTTCGAGCAGATGGAAATATCCAACTTGGAATGAAGTCTGGATGCTGTGACAAAGGGTAATCTGATTCTGAGTTAGATGACTGTTGTACATCCATAGCACAGCCGATGAGTAATAGATAGTGCTCCATTGTGGGTCTGATTGTTATGGCAAAAACCTCTTGTAGATTCAACATCGCTGTATGTGACATAATCTGAAACAGATAGGGTGATAGCCTTCGTTGGGATGACAGGACCCCACGTGGTCCGCCACTGCAGTAGTATGGAATAATGCAAGGAATGAAGGATGAGAGTCACATAGCTGACTGAAATGACATGTAAATGCCAATAAGGACCTTTTTGGGGCATGCGTAAATGGGATGGCGGGACCCCACACGGTCCGCCATCACGCACAGAGATGCTAGGCATTGAAACTTTAATGGGTAATATGGTGGATTGTAACAGAAGACATTAATGAACTGATGACAGAAGTAGGTCCAGAGGTATGCTAGCTGGGACAGAAATTCCCATGTAGTTCTGATGTATGTAGTAGCACTGAATGAATGACGGAAAGTCTCGGGTGGCCAAACTAGGAAGGCTAGACCCCAATGAGAGTCTGCTATAGTGCAAGTAGAAGTACAGTTGCATAGATAGGATAACCTCTCTTTTTGAGGCTATTTGGACGGTTGGGATGGTGAGATCCTCACGTGGGCTCGCCATTGCCATAATTCGATAACTCTAAGGTGAGGAAGCAGAAGGCCACCGAAACTGTAATACGATAGAGATGCAGTTGAGCAAGATGGCCCCCACTAGGGCGCGTTGAGAAGGGATAGCAGATGTACCTACATGTCCTGAATCATTGATTAATACATGGTCCGAGATAAGGCAGTATCATTGTTCTATAGTTCGAGGTAATGCGAAAGTCACAGAAGTTGAACTAGAAAGCCATCACAGTTCCAATGGAGAAGCGCATGATAGGGATGGAGGGACCCCATGTGGTCCGCCATCACCATACCACTGATAGTGCATGATTGGGATGGCAAGACCCCATGTGGTTCACCATTGCCACTGTATAGAGTAGAGTATAAGCAGGATGACGGGACCCCACATGGTCCACTATCACCATAATACAGCCTGAGTCAGGAACGGATGCAGGAACCCGCAGTCTATTGTCACGGTAGAGCACTGACCCAGGTAGGGAGGACAAGACCTGAAGTAAGCCAATCTGCATTAAGGGGCTGATGGAGCAATGAGATGGATCCCTTCGACTGGATGTTGAGCAGGGTGGAGGGACCCCCATGGTCTGTCTTTGCCATTGCAGGAGTTGTACATGAGATGAAAGGCGGGATCCGTGACCCATAAAGTATTGTGGGATAGGGACAGCAGGACCCTATGTGGTCTGTTATCACTGTATCTGCTGAGTAGGCCGTGGTAAGCAATAGTAGCATGATAGAGATGGCGGGATACCCTACGTGGGCCACCATTGCCATATCTGAGTAATGCGATGGCTTCCATCAAGTAGTGCATGATAGAGAATGGCAGGACCCCATGAGGTCTGCCATCACCATACCACTGAGTAGTGCATGATTGAGAAGGTGCAACCCCATGTGGTTCACCTTTGCCATAGTAAGCAATAGTGCATGATAGGGATGGCAGGACCCCACGTGGTCCGCCATTGCCGTATCTGAGTAAGACGATGAGTTCCATCAATTAGTGTGAGATAGAGATGGCGGGACCCCACATGGTCTGCCATCGCCATACCACTGAGCAGTACATGAGTGGGAAGGCGAGACCCCATGTGGTTCGCCTTTGCCATGGTAAGGCATAGTATATGTTTGGGATGGCGGACCCCACGTGGTCCACCATCGCCATGGTAACGAAGTCCACAGATAGTTCCAAGTAAGTCCACCTGCATAAATGTAATGAACTTGAGTTCCACCATCACGAAGGTAAGGAATTATCCAAGGTAAGGGGCAAGAGCGATCCAGAGAGGAATACTGAAGGAGAGTAGTAGACTGGTTGGCTTATCCTGGAGAAGTATCGCTGGTGTGATGGTGGTGGGGTTAGGTATAGTCTGGGGTGCTTACCAGCATAGCTAAAACTGTATGAAATATATCATGATCTAGCTGGCCTAGAATATCTCCCTTGAATATGGTAGGCTATGATTGCTGAGGAAGCAAATATAGAAAGTCTTCTGAACAAACGAAGGGGGCTCCATACTTTAAGGAGAGTAAAGAGTCTCAGAAGGAACAAAGTGGACATACCTCGATAGAAGCCATACAAATATGGTAGAACCAGCTAGAGTAGATTGAGGTCCTGTATGAGTGTTGTTTCTGGGAGTGGAAACTCCGTCCAAACATAAGTCCAGCTTTCTTGACTGAATAAATATGGTATGAACAAGCTTACTAGGTGCTGGATATAGACACAGGTCTCGGGTAAAAAAAAAAAAAAATAGGTACTTCATGAGCAAATGCAGGGTAGTGGGAAAAGGACCTGTTGGTCATAGAGCGGGGAGCGCCCCATGAAAGGATGGAAGATTCTTACCTAGTAAAGGAGGGGAGCCCACACGCCAGAGTGTGGGTTATAGTGAACACTGAAGCAGTCAGCAGAACACAGGTTGGAATGATCAAAGAAGCTGGACCCTATGTCAGGAAGCAGGCATCCAAGTAAGTTGGAGATCCTGGGCAGCTGATGAAAATCCGAGCAAAGAGGACAGGGCAGAAAGAAACAAACCAGGAATGCCAGGACGAAGGCTAGGGTGTACAACCGCCAGAGCGGCGAGATGCCTCTACAGTAAGGACTTGAGCTTCAAGGTGAGGCAAATCAGAGCAGATGGGTGCTATTGAGTCCTTGAAACTGTTGAATCGAGTTGTAAATTGGGTAACGGCAGCCAGGAGGGTGTCTAGCGGGGTGGCCATGCTGTTTGTAGTGGAACAGGAGAGTTAGCTGAAAGGGCTTGTGGCACAGCCACACTTCAACATCCAGGAAAATGTGGAGAGCAGTGGCGGCAAGTGAACAGGAGCAAAGTGGAGGGCATGCAGAGGCAGTGTGGCAGATTAGCAGACAGACAAAGCCCCAAAAGGGAAGAGAGGACAAATGGGAAGGAAGGGAGGGGCAGAAGGCGAAGGCGAAAGCACCAGAGAGCACAGAAGCGACAAAGAGCGGGGTTGGGGGACAAGCAGAGCAGGGAGAAAAGATGGCCACAGCCAACCATCCTCTCAGCTGCTGCCGGACGCTCAAAGCGGAGCGAGAGGCAGCCTGATGTTTAAATAGGGGATGGGGAAGGAGCTATCCCCCCCATTGAACATCAGGCAATAGTCTTCCAATTAAAAAAAATAAGTACAATTCAAAACCCCTTCCTTCAATGATTCATATCGCAGCTTTCCGCTTACTGCCTGATACCACAGAGCTTGCTGCCACAGTCCACATCCACCCCAATTCTCCCAAGCTCTGCCTTGGCAAACGTCCACCATCTAAATGCCCATCTCTGGCCTCTGACAAGTCCTTCCTGACCATCAGACAACAGATGAGACCAGAGACCCATATAAATGCTGGCTCCCACACCTCAAACATAGTCCAGAATGCAGCTTCACTGACAAAATACCTGCCACCTTACCCACTAACCAAATAACCCCCTCCATGGCATCAACAGATACTATGTCTCCAGGCCTAGTTCATAGACTCCCCTAGCACACTGCTGCTGGGCTGGCTGTCAAGTTTGAGAACCACTCACTATTATGAGATTCATCGGAGTCAACCCTACCACCCACTTCAGATCATGTCTCTTTTCCTGTCATATCATATCTCTGAGCTCCACTCAACCTCAACCACTCTGCTGCCTGGGTCCTGTTTTGGCCTTTGATTGAGAGGACCCAATGGCAGCTTGACACAGACAGTCACTGGCCATGCAACTGTGAACTGTCCATCATGAAACCAACCACTTAGAAAATCAAATGGCGACAAAATCTGGGGACGTACATGCACAAAACAAAATCTGAGGGCACTGCAGGTGGATGCTGAGATTAACGTCGTCATGACATCAGTGGTTCAGGTTCATCTGTTCCCCCCTCCCCCCCATTCAAAGACAAGCCCCGAACAGTAACACGGTGGGAAAAAAGTTAAGCACATAAGTAGAACAGAAGTCGTTGCTCCACAGATAAGAAAACTGCTCCTAGCAAGGGCCCTACCTACAAGCGTAGTTTGTGTAACACTAAATCAAGCCTTGTAACCTGATTCTTACTAGGCTGACAGGCCTCTCCATTGAACTGTGGCTACATGTAAACTAAATCTCTTCACTGAGGAAAACAATTTTCCTGGTGACTATCACATGCAGGTTCTGGGTTGGTGGTAGGTACTACAGTGTTTACTGTCCTCATGAGTCCTGTTGTCTTACCGACTACCCTTACAGTATCTGTTTTTTTTTTACTGCTTGTCATGCGACCAAAGAGTGTGGCTCAATGGAGGAGATGGACTCTTAGAAAATAGGAAAAGTACTACCTATAACTCTTCATCACCTGCCCACCATTCCCCAGATTCACAAACATTTTCTGTATGTGTAGTCTAACTTGCCTGCCCACTTTTCATTCATCATAGTGTACATACTGTTTTTCCATTATAGGGGCAATTAGGCCTTTTTATGCTTTGGTTGTATTACTTCCAGTGTTTTAAAAGTTTTGCATTGAAATTTTATTTAGTTGGTACTTTTTTCTCCCGTTCTGGCATAGCTCCCCATCACACTGGCCTCCCAAAAAAAAAAGCCTCATCACTACAGTTTCCCTCAGGACTTACCTAACCTTTGATCCATCTGTCAACCCCCCCCCCCACTGAGGTGGAGGGAGCACAAGCCTGACCCGCTGGTCAAGGATTCAGTGGCCACTCCCGAGCTGCCGAGCGCAGGGCCTGCAAGGGGTGGTGGTTGTTCATGCCAGCCAGGACATTTTTGCCCTCTGTTGCCTCCCTTCTCCCCTTGTGGCATGGAGAAGCAGCGTGCAATGATGTCAATGGTGGTACTATACAGGTTCCCATGCGTGACGTGTCAGACATCTACCACTCCTCTGCTGATTGGTGCACTTGTCCCCAGCCTCCACTATGGGGCAGCAGTGCTAGTCCAGGAGGTCCCTACATGAAGAAAGGGGATCATCATGTCTGACATTGTTTGCTCAGGGAACAGGGTGGGCACTAGGGTTGATAACCCCAAGGAAGACCCACAACTGATTTGCCAAGACTCCAGAGACCCAAAATCCTAAAGATTTTCCTTTTGCTGCTTGGGAGGTGGAAGTGGGGAGTTAGGGTTGGAAACCTTAATGCCACATTTCTCTACTTTTATGGCTTTAACTGGAACCCTAACTGGCGCATTAACAATATTTTTTGCAAAGAATTTCCTTTCTTGTTGAGATAGAAGAATCATATCCTCATTAGGGACCTGTGTGAACAGATGCAGACATGCAGGGCCCTTTGTGCCCTGCGCCAAGGGAAGACTCCATCTGCTTAAAGAAGTGCAGGGCCTGAAAGTGCGCTGCACTTCTGTGCAGCAACAGATGTGAAGAATTCATGGGGCTGTCTGGTGTACTGCAAAAGCCAGGGCCCCTGATCCCTGTGCTTCCATGTGGCTGCAGATACAGATGCACAGGGCAAAGAGTCCATGTGTCAGTCAATGCAGAGGGCCTTCTGTCACCTACGGGTGCAGAGGTGCAGGGCCGTATGCCAAGAGGAAAGATATCTTCACTATATGGTGCCTCAGCCAGTGCTAGCAACTCAGCAGCCTTTATTCCCTGGCTGGGAGCTGTTGCATAACAGCGCCACCCCCCCCACCCTCACCCTATGTAGTGGGTCACTGAGTTCTCTCTAAACTTGACTCACTGGCATGGGATCACAAAGCATACCCACTGGGGTGAAGACTGGCATTACACAGAAAGTTACTTATTAATTATAATTTTTTTATTTTGACCCCACATTTTCAAGACAGTAATTTTATGACTCCTCTTATAAACGTGACTTGTGGCATTTATAAAATATTGTCTGAAATATCATTTCACACAACAAGTTCAAAAAGGAAAACACATCTCTTCCAGGATTTCAAAAATTGCACATTTATGAGGTGCTGTGGATAAAAAGCTATATTGAAAGTGTGGAGTTAAAATATTAACAAGCATTTGTCAATGCCGAATGTTGTCTCACTGACATTGGCACTGGTAGTGCAGGAGTTTTTTTTTTTTAGTTGTTTAACCAGGATTAGCATACTAAGCTGAAAGATTTTTTACAGGCGTGACCTGGGAGCACAGGGAAGTGAAGTGACTTGCTCAGAGTCACACAGTATGTAAGTGGAAGCTGTGGGATTCAAACCCAGGTCTGGTCTGCTGGATGTCACCAGATTTATAGCTCAGAGCCTTAAACCACTGTGCTATACTGCCTCCCTAGTAGTTAGAAATGCATAATAGGAATGGAAGTGACGCCAACCCCAACCCAACCCCCACCCTGCAGAGACTGACATGTGTTGGGGTGTGTCTTAGGGTCATCAGCTATAGCGCTCATGCCATTTTACCTCACCCTACCCTGTAGACACTGGCAAGTATTGTGGTGTGCTTTGGGGTCTTTGGGCCCTATACTTACCCCATTCCATAAGGAAATATGCTGAGATGGGTGCAGTATAGGAGAATGGGGTGAACTTTAGGGACGAACACTCCAAGGCACACCTCGATGCCTGTCACTGGTTGCAGGGTGGGGGTTGGGGTGGAATGGCATGAGCATTACAGCCAATGATCCCAAGTCACACCCTTGACGCCTGGCAGTTTCTACAGGGTGGGGTGTTACAGTTGGAAACCCTAACATCGTAAGCATTTGTTGATACTTTCACTCCAAATTTTCAACATAGGCTTTTTGTGACCCCACCACATGAAGAGTGGCACAATCAGTTTGTTAGCTGAAAGGTGGTTTTGCACAGCGACTATGCCATTTGGCATCACAGGGACAAAAGCACATTTTAGTCAGGATGTGAAAAATGACAACTGTATTGTTCATGAGGAGGTGTCAAAAAATGGCAATGTTGAAAATCTGGAGTGCAAATATGAAAAATTGGTGAAGTCATGAGCATGCATAGAAACTGCGCAACACACGTCCATAACCCAATTATTTTTAGGATTTTTTTAACCACATTTTCAACATAGGCATTTTGGGACCTCCCCTCATGAACAGCGGTGCTGTGATTTTGTTAATCTGTCCCAAAAATTGATTTCCCACAGCGACCACACCATTGTGCGCCACAAGTATGGAAACACATTTTGGGCATGCTGTGAAAAATGACAGCTGTACTGTTCATAAGGAGGTGTGAAAAAATGGCAGTGTTGAAAATCTGGCATGCAAATATTGCAAATTTGCAAAGTTACAAGGGTGTGTGGAAACTGTGCAATGCACGCTTGTAACACGGTCATTTTATGGACTTTCATCACCATATTTTCAGCATAGGCATTTTAGGACCTCTGTTCATGAACAACATCACCGTCATTTTCTCAAACTGTCCCAAAAACTGATTTCACACAGCGACTGCGCTATTCTGCGCCGGATGTGCGAAAACACATTTCGGCCAAGATAAGTAAAATCACAGCTGCACTGTTCATAAGGAGGTGTGTAAAAAAATCTGGCATGAAAATAGTACAAATTCACGAAGTTATGTGCATGTGTGGAAACTGTGCAACACACACTCGGAAAACTGCCATTTTTTTGATTTTTTTTTCACCAAATTTGCAACATAGGCTTTTTGAGAGCCCCCCCTCATAAACAGTGGCACTGTTGTTTCGTTAATCGGTCCCAAAAGGTGATTCCATGCAGTGACGCGAAATCACCTTTCAGGACCAAATAATGCCATGACAGTGACTGAATTCATGAGGAGGGGTCCCAATAACCCCCTGTTGAAAATTTGGTGCAAACATTCCCCCAGATTCCTGAGGTATGCACCAAAGTTGAAAAAAAAACTATTTATGCCATTATACAGCTTACGGCATTTCTTCAGTTTGTGGTCGGCTTTGTATGGGGTGGGGGGTGGGGAGGCAGGGTGCACAGACAGTGGGCGCAGGTTGGGGAAGGGAGCAGGACAGACCATGCAAGACCGTTTTCTTTAGGTAAAAAAAACATTGTGGGATGCTTTCTTTTCACAGGGCATTTGGCAAGCTGGGGTGGGCTCCCAGTGTGCCACCTGAGTGTTTGGGGGGGCTAGCCGACAGGGTATTGGGCACTCCCATTGGCACATACCGAAGGGGGAGGGCAAGAGCCGAGGGGGATTGGGCACCCCCTCGGCACATAACAAATGGGGGGGTGCATTATGCTGATGGGGAGTGGGCTCCCCCGTCAGCATGTAAACTGGGTCAAGGCAAGCCGACAGGGGGATGGGCAACCCCGAAGTTGGCATTGTGGCAGGCAGTGGATCAGTTACTGCCGCCATGTTTACTGTAATGCTTCACCAGGGAAGACACGTCGGGAGGTGCCGCTGTGTGACAAACTTTGCTCTCATTGCAGCGGACCTTTCCTTAGATGTGCTTGCCACATTGCATATTCCTGGTGTAGCGCATGCATGCAGGCTTATTGGGGAATGAGGGACACACCTACTGATGCATGCCCTGCATTTGCCCAACAATGACTGCGCCTCCAAATCTGATACTAGTGCAAGATGTTGGCTGTGCAAGCACGAGCCAACATAAAAATGAGTGAAGTTATGAGTGAATGTTGAAACATTACAATGTTCACTCATAACCTGGGCATTTTACCACATTTGTAAACCAAATTTTCAGCATTGCCTTTTTACTACCCAACCTCCTGAAACCGGTAGGTGAAAATGTTCAAATCCCCACCGAAACTTCATTCCGCACCACAGGTGCAAAAACCCATTTTGGCCAGGATTTGAAAAAATGATAGCTGTCACACTCATGAGGTGGTGTGAAAAAATGGCTATGTTGATAATTTGGGGTCAAAATATTGAAAATACATTTTCAACATAGCCTTCTTATCATCCACCCTCACAAGCAAGAATGGTGAAAGTTTTCAAATCCCGACCAAAATGTGATTTCACAAAATTATCACAAAATCGCCTTTTGGCCCAGAGCTGCATAATTCCACTACACTGGTCATGAGGTGGGGTCCCAAAAAGGCTACGTTGAAAATTTGGTGTAAAACTATTCAAAACTGATAATACTATGAATAAAAGTTCAGATCCCACTGAAATACATTAAACTACACTTACTAGATTTTCTCGTATCACAATCACTGGTTCCAGCAGAAAGATGTATCTTCAATTGGAGAATGGATCTTCACTGTGGGACATGTTCAGATGAGTGAGGGTGTGTTGTGGGGGTGTTGTGGGTGTGGGGTGGTGGTTGCTGAGTGAGTGGTCAGTGTTTGGCGTGTGTGGGGGGCGATCAGATCAGCAAGTGACTGTTTTCTTGTTTACAGGTTAAAAACAATTCATCAAGGGATGTTTTTTTTATTGCAGCTCATATAGTGTCAGGCTACTATTCAGAATGGGAGCAGGTGACCTGGAGGGGAAGGGGGTCATGAAAAGCGATACTGGGGTTGGGCACCCTGCTCCACTTACATGAAACATAAAAATACATAAATACTTGGAAGGTGGGTGGGCAACCTGGAGGAGAGGGGAAAGAAAGAAGCAGTACCGAGGGTGGGCACCCTGGTCCACTTAAATATTTAAATTAGATTAGATAAAAAGATAGATAGATAGACAGAGAGATAGATAGATAGATAGACAGACAGACAGACAGACAGACAGACAGACAGAACAGGGAATTACCGGCTCACTGCTTTAACTGAAGCCTGCAGCATGACTTCCAGCTGTGGCTTCAGCGTTTGAGAAAGTCCCACTGGTTCTACACAGTGAATGCGAGTGAACGGCTCCTTTTGCTAAGCTTAGTACCCGGGATTTAGGGGTGCCCAGAAAAGGTATTTCTGTCCACTTTTTTAAAAACAAACACCAGAATGTATCTAAACGGGTCCCATTTAGCTAGGTTTAGGTGTTTGTTTTGTACAATTACACATTTTTTAATGTATTTTCATATTTTTTTATTTAGGGCAGGGGGACAAGATAGCAGCCATCACAACACAAAACATTTTTTTCGTGCTGTGAGAAGCAAGTGGTGAGAAATGAAAAATGGTCTTGAGACACAGAATTTTTTGTGTTCTATCAGAACACTGTGCATGCTCAGAAAAGGTAAAAAACAACACTTTAAATCCTTATAACTCTGGAACCCTTTAATATTTTTTTCACAAAACCTTCCAAGGGCACTATGTTGGCTCAGCCCACTTCTATCCCAAAGGTTGCAGAAATAAAATCTATACCATCTAGGTTGTGGGTGACAGCAAAATCAAAAACCTATGTTAGGTATAGAAAAAAAATTAGATGTGTACAGGAAAATGACATATGCAGATCTCAGAAACTGCACAAGCTGCCGTCACAAAACTTTTCACATATTTAGACCTTGCCTCCTAGACAATGCATGCAAAATGTCAGCTAATTTTGTCAAATGCTACCAAAGTTATTAAGGTGCAAAGTTAGGGTTTAACATAGAACCTGTCATTTATTTGAAAAGTTTCACCAGGAAAGGCATACTGAGCTGAAAACAGCTCATTTCCAGATACGCCCTTGGGGGAAGAGAAGAGGAATGCAGTTTATTTCACACAACAGTGCTTAAATCTAATATACTTGCTAACACTACATATATACATTATCAACTTCCTGAGGGTTGTACAACATGCATAGAGGAACATCTGTTTTATAATGAGGCAGATTACAATAGTTGGTGTCGTCGGAAAAACTATATTTTGAATATTTCTGTACAGTTGCAGTTTGCGATGTGATGTCACTAATGTCACATCAGCAGCTGGTTCTGTTTGAGTTGCAGTTGACATGATGAGCTATGCAGAAGCCTTGTCAACTATTTCTTAGTGTACAAGGATGGTGTATGTGTGTGTGTGTGTGTGTGTGTGTGTTTGTCTAGCTGCCTTGTCATCCTGTTACGCACATCAAAGGACCAAGCTGCACCGCTACTGTGTCGGCACCGTCCTTTGAAGTGCATGGCCAGTACAGTTCCCACACAAAACCTGTGTCATGAGGACCCTGCTTAGTAATTTGCCTGCCAGAGACCAGCTCCTGAACCAGCACTATCCATTGGACTCGTCCCCCCCACACCCCTCTATAGCACTTCTCATACCAACATGTACATTTAAACATGCTTACGGCAAATATATATTTAAAAATTCAAAATTACAGCGTAAAAGTAATAAAAATTGGTCTCACTAAGCGAGAGACAACTGTCATGTTTTTTGGTACTGTTCTGCCCTTCCACAGGAAAAAAAGCAGTCAATTATAAAGAACGTCCCCAGAAGCATGCATCACCTGTCTCGCAATGGTAGTTGGTGCCATAGCGACAAGCTGCGCATTTTGAGAGAGCCTTGTGCTTGCACTGTTGTGTTTCTCTGATGATTCTAACATTCAGAGCTTGGAACTATAGTATTACGGACTCTGAATGATAGTATTACGGCACACAAATGATGGTAGTATCACTTTTCAATAGTGATATCACTGGGATTTTTCGTATGCTTAATTTGGCTTATCCATATATTAAATATATATATATGTTCATTGCAAAAAAACTTTGTTAATGCACCATTAGGGTTGAAGCACCAAAAGTAGGGAAATACAACCTTAGGGCTCCCAAGCCTAAAACCCCACCCCCACTGTGCATGTAGGAACAGGCAGGAGAGGTATGTTTTGGGGTTGCGAACCCTAATACTCACCCCATTCCATGAGTAAGTAAGATAAGATGGATACAGCATAGAAGAATGGGGTGAGCATTAGGGTTCACAACCCAAAACACACCCCTCATGCCTGTTCCTGCATGCACAGTGGGGGTGTGGTTTTGGGCTTGGGAGCCCTAAGTTTGTATTTCCCTAATTTTGATGCTTCAAACCAAATGGTGCATCATCAAAGTTTTTTGCAACAAATTTCCCTACTTTTTGAGGAAGTATAATTGTAGCTTTAATTGATTATGGGAGCAGTAGGAGCACAGGGCCCTCTGGACTGAATGGTTCTCTAGGCCCTGTGCTCCCATCCATGCCTGTTGTAATTGTCCCGCATTTTCATGTGCGAGTGCAGGAACCCCCGAGCCCTGCGCTCCTATCTATCCATAGTGAGTAGTAGGGCCCTGTGATCTCATACATGCCTAGTGTACTTGTCCCTCATTTCCATGTGGGATTGTAAGGCCCTCTGGGCACTGCACTCCCATCTGTCCATAGTGAGCAGTGGGGGCACAGGGCCCTCCAGGCCCTGTGCTCTCATCCATGCCTATTGTAACTGTCCCTTATATGCGTGTGGGACTCCCACCAGTGCATAGTGTGTTGTGGTACCACTGTGCCCTTCAAAGCAGTACTGTTGCCATGTTGATAATGCATGCCACAATATAGGTCATATGTGCCCCATTCATTACAATTCACCAATATTTTGAAACAGGGCCTAGTAACATACAAAACAACTTAGTACACCCAAAGGTGTACTAAATTACCCATAGCACCAAAGCTGTATCTCAAAGAGTTTTTGAGATATAGCATCTGTAAAGTACCCCAACCATCACAATGTTACCCTAAGGGAAATTCTGAAACTTCAAAGTGGTATAACTCTGCCGTGCAGCAGCATTTTTCCACCAAACCAGCTAAAGGCACATCTTTGAGGCAAGTCCTTTATACTCCAAAAATGTCAGCCCAAAAGCCCAAATCATTTGTAAGTTCATCATGCGCACAAGCGCAGATGAACTTGTAGATATGAGAGTTGCTAAACAGGGGTGTGGGGTGCCAGCCCAATGACCAGTGGTGCTGCGGGGGCCGGTCTGTAGCCAGAAAAGCAGCAGGCAGCACCCTGATGACACTGTTTTGCTGAGGGGGCTGGTCACAGCAAACATTTTAAAGGAGAGAGCTGATGCTGCGCGCAGCTCTGGCCTTTGAAATGCAAGCCCTTCAGCTGCAGCTCAGTGTGTCTTTCCTGGTTAAATAATTTCCCCGTTCCCCGCAGCCACATAGTGTGCCTTTCCTCATTAAACAATCCCCCTGGTCCCTGCTGGCCCATAGTGTGTCTTTCCTCCTCAAACAATTCCCCCGGTCCCTGCAGCCAAATAGTGTGTCTTTCCCCCATTAAACAATTCCCCCTGGTCCCTGCTGGTCCCATAGTGTGTCTTTACTCCTTAAACAATCCCCCCATCCCTGCAGCACCATAGTGTGTCTTTCCTCCTAAAAATTCCCCAGTCCTGCAGCCCCACATTGTGTCTTTCCTCATTAAACAATCCCCCAGTCCCTGCAGCACCATAGTGTGTCTTTCCCCTAAACAATTCCCCGGTCCCTGCAGCACCATAGTGTGTCTTTCCCCTTAAACAATTCCACGGTCCCTGCAGCCCCATAGTGTGTCTTTCCCCTTAAACAATTCCCCGGTCCCTGCAGCACCATAGTGTCTTTCCCCTAAACAATTCCACGGTCCCTGCAGCCCCATAGTGTGTCTTTCCCCTTAAACAATTCCCTGGTCCCTGCAGCCCCATAGTGTGTCTTCCCCTTAAACAATTCCCCAGTCCCTGCAGCACCATAGTGTGTCTTTCCCCTTAAACAATTCCACGGTCCTGCAGCCCCATAGTGTGTCTTTCCCCCTTAAACAATTCCCCTGGTCCCTGCAGCCCCATAGTGTGTCTTTCCCCCTTAAACAATTCCCCCAGTCCCTGCAGCCCCATAGTGTGTCTTTCCCCCTTAAACAATTCCCCTGGTCCCTGCAGCCCCATAGTGTGTCTTTCCCCCTTAAACAATTCCCCAGTCCCTGCAGCCCCATAGTGTGTCTTTCCCCCTTAAACAATTCCCCGGTCCCTGCAGCCCCATAGTGTGTCTTTCCCCTTAAACAATTCCCTGGTCCCTGCAGCCCCATAGTGTGTCTTTCCCCTTAAACAATTCCCCAGTCCCTGCAGCCCCATAGTGTGTCTTTCCCTTAAACAATTCCCTGGTCCCTGCAGCCCCATAGTGTGTCTTTCCCCTTAAACAATTCCACGGTCCCTGCAGCCCCATAGTGTGTCTTTCCCCCTTAAACAATTCCCCTGGTCCCTGCAGCCCCATAGTGTGTCTTTCCCCCTTAAACAATTCCCCTGGTCCCTGCAGCCCCATAGTGTGTTCTTGCCTGGTTAAACTGTTTCCCTTTTCCCTTTCCAGCATCGGGATGCCCACTCCCAGTGTCGGATTGCCCCCTTCCCATCTATATCCCTAACTGACATCGGGGTGCCCAATCCCACTGTCAGCATCCCCCCTCCTCCCCACCACTATTGTAATTTGAGGCACACTGGGAGCCCATCCCAGTGTGCCTAAATTTATAGTTTTTTGGGGTTTTTTACCTGTAAATAAAGAAAACATTCCCTCGCGGTCTTTTTTTTAAAAGTTCACCTGTAAAAATTAAAACCGTCCCTCGTTGTGTTCCCATTCCCCTCCCGCATCCCGACCCTCCCTCTGTGCACCCACCTCCCGTTACCCCAAATTTACCCTCCAAGGTCTGTGGATGTGATCTTCTGTGGAGCGGGACACGTCTGCACTCTTCAAAGCCAACCGACAAACTGAAAGAATTCAGTGTAAGGCGTATAATGGGAATCAATGGGGGTTTCAACTTACCTTGATATCTCAGCCATTTTTAGGAATTTTGGACCCAAACTTTCAACATGGGGTTCTTGGGACCCCTCCTCCTGAACATGTTAGTGTTATTTTGTTACTCAGTCCCGAAAGGTGATTTTGCAGTTGCCGCGTGGAATCACCTTTTTGGGACCAAGTAATGAAACGACAGTGCCACTGTTCATGAGGTGGGGTCCCAGAAAGCCCATGTTGCAAATTTGGTGAAAAAATTCAAAAAAATGACTGCGTTAGGAGCGTGAGTTGCGTAGTTTCTTTACACGCTCTTAACTTCGTCAATTTTTAATATTTTCACTCCAGGTTTTCAACATTGCCATTTTCTTTATACCTCCTCATGAACAGTACAACTGTCGTTATTCACATCCTGCCCAAAATGTGTTTTCGCACCTGTGGTGCCAAATAGCGCAGTCACTGTGCAAAATCACCTTTTGGGATTGAGTAACGAAATGATAGTGCCACTGTTCATGAGGTGGTGTCCCAAAACAGTCATGTTGAAAATTTGGAGTGAAACTACTAACAAACATCTGGGGCATCAGGGTTTCCAATTGTAATGCCCCCCCCCCACCCTGTAGAGACTGACAGACGTCAGGTGTGCGTCTTGGGATTATCGGCCATAATATCACACCATTCCACCCCCACCCTGCAGCCAGTGACAGGCATCAGGGTGTGCCTTGGAGTCTTTGGCTGAAACATTCATCCCATTCTCCTATACTGCACCCATCTCAACTTATTTCATTATGGAATGGGGTGAGTGTTAGGGCCGAAGACCACAAGACACACCACAACACCTGTCAGTGTCTGCAGGGTGAGGGTGGAATGGCGTGAGCATTACAGCCGATGACCCAAAGAGACACCTGCAATGCCTGTCAGTCTCTACAGGGTGGGTGTGGGGCATTAGGGTTGGAAACCTTAATGCCTCATTAAGAAAGTAAACCAGGGGAGGAATGTACCTACAGTACCTTGCTTTCAGCAAAGCCTTCAACAATGTCCAACACAGAAGGCTGATTAACAAGATGAGTAGTCTGGCAATGGTGCACAAGCTGATAAACTGGATTAGAAACTGGCTGATGGACAGGAGGCAGAGGGTGGTGGTAATGGGATCCAATCTGGGGAGAAGGGGTGGCCAGTGGGGTACCTCAGGGATAAGTCTTGGGACCAGTCCTGTTCAATGTCTTCATTACATTGCAGAAGGGCTAGAAGCAAAGGTCTGTCTATCAGTTTGCAGATGACACCAACATCTGTAACAGAGTGAATACTCCAGAAGGGGTGGAGAAAATGAGCAGGGACATGGAGAGGCTTGAAAAATGGCCTGAGGAGTGGCAACTGAGGTTCAATGCAAAGAAGCCTAATTATAAGTCTAATTAATTATGCATGACGGCAGCACCACCCGTGATTGGTTGCCGTGCCGGTCTGAAATCTCTAAGAAGTGAACTGTGCAGTTCCCGCTGTTGCGCTCCCACTGCCACCACAGAAAAAGTAAGTAAATGTTGCAAAAAAGAAGCCATTATTGCAAATAGACTTCTAATCACAATAATGACCTTAGAGCTGGTCATTTCCTTGAGATTAATGACCAGCTGGGTGGGGGTGTACTTAAATAATGCACCTTAGAAGAGGGAAACCTGTGGAGAGTTACAGGATGGGGTGGAGGTGCTGACAATCACCAAGGAAGAAAGGGACCTAGGAGTTATCAGTTCTGATGACCAAAAGGTGTCAAAGCAGAGCATGCATGTTGCAGGGATGGCCAGTGGCATTCTGGGATGCATAGGCAGAGGTATCACTAGCAAAAGGCATGAGGTGGTGATGCCATTGAGGCCTCACCTACAGTACTGTGTGCAAATCTTGAGGCCGCAAATGCGTAACGCCATTGACAGGGTGGAGACAGCCCACAGAAAGGCAACCAAGATGGTACATGGCTTGCAACAGAGAACATATCAGGAGAGATTAAAAGGACCTCAACATGTATTTATTGGAGGAAAGGAGAGAGTAGGGGAACATGACAGATACATTCAAGTACCTCAAGGGCATAAACAAGGTGCAGAGGTGGACATCTTTCAATACATCAAATGTTCAGCATTGACAAATGCTTGTTTTTTATCCCCCCCCAAAAAAAGAAAACCACCCATCATTGTCCGCTGTGGAACCCCCCCTCTCCTAAACAGTATACAGACACTGAGAGTGCCCAATTCCCCAGTGTCCTCATCTGTCTGTCCATTGTTGTGTGCTGTGTGAACCACCCCCAAACAGTATGCAGACACAGAAGTTTTAATCCCCAGTGTCATCTGTCTGTCCATTGTTTTCTGCTGTGTATCCCCCCCAACAGTATACAGACACAGGGGGTGCCCAATCCCCCGGTGTCCTCATCTGTTCAGCACACTCCTTGAAAAAACCAAAACTGTCCTTCCCCTGCAAAAAAGAACAATGTCCATATTTATCCATTCTGCCGTTACCCAACCCCCTACTCTCCCACTCAGGACCCACACCCCCAATACCCCATATTTACCCACCAGAGGTCCATCACCATAATCTACCTTGGACTGCAGGCACGCCTTTGCTCTTCAAACCCCAACTGCGAACTGAGGTAAGCACTTTAATGTATTTCAAAAGGGTTTTCAACTTAGTGGCATAACTTGCCCATTTTTAAATATTTTTGCCCTGAATTTTCAACATATGTTTTTTGGGACCCCACCTCACCAACAACTTCACAAAAGCAATTTTCATACATCCCCCCTCCTTCCCCATGACACCAGTGTACACGATGAACTTCTGGCACTGACAAATGCTTGTTTAGTTATGAAGTGATAAAGAAACAGACATATCTGGAAAAGTAGTGTCACAAACGGTGGCAGTACCCTAGTTCTTTTGGCAAACAATGTGGCAATTAAGCAGTTCAAACCAAGTTAGCCACATCAACAGAACTACCCCATGAGATTATGCAAGCAAAATTTCATGCACATCCGTTGAAGGGTTGCTATGTTATTAAAGGGCAAAGTAAGCAAAACTGGAAGACTGTGAAAATGGAAAAAACATAAATTTAAGGATGTTTAAGTCACAATATCTCAGAAACCACAAAAGCAGTTCAAAGGAAATTAGCAACATCAACAGATATACCCCACAAAATGATGCATCCAAACCCCTTCATACATATCTGTTGAATGGTTGCCAAGTTATTAATGTGCAAAGTATGCAAAACTGGATGACTGTTTGTGAAAATGGGAAAACATGTAAATTTAAGGATATTTGAGACACAGTATCTTCAAAACCACACAAGTGATACAAATGGAATTAAAGACATCAACAGACCAACACTACAAAATTATGCATGCAAAGTTTTATGCACATACTGTATGTTGTACAGCTCCAGAGTTATTAAAGTACAAATTATGCAAAACTAGAAGACAGTAAAAATGGAAAAAAACATGTAAGTTTAATGATGTTTGAGACACAGTGAGCCCGATTCCAAGATGTGTTACACATGGTACAAGGTGATGTATGCCAAACCCCATGGCGTAAATCGCAGCTTGCACCATGTGTTACGCAAGTCACGATTCCAAGTCACGACCTGTGCCATGCCATATGTGGGTTGCGCCAAAGGTGGGCTATGCCATCCACTATGCCCACAACCCGCAGCGACATGGTGCAAGGGTGGGTTATGGCAGCTGTCCTCTTAGAATAGGGCACAGTATGCTATTCCAAAAGCTGCAATGGCACAGCAGAGTTAGACCAACACGTAGATGGTCTAAGGGGCATCTGTCCATGCCAATAGATGGATGCCCACTCTGGAGTGCTGTGGCATGAACATTGACTGACTCCCCGTATCTCCCCTATCACAGACATGCCCTCACCCCCCCGAATGTTGGGACCCCTGGGCTCCATTTCACCAAGTGTCCCTCCAAACGCCAGTGCCACCTGGCCATCCCCCCAATGCCACCTGGCCATCCCCCAATGCCCCCTGGTGCATGCAGCAGTGTTCCGGGGTGGGGGAACTCCAGGGGGGCAGTTCTCTGTGGGCTGTGACTTGCGGCACCCAGGTACATTATGCCACTCCTGTGGTGCTAGCCTGCGGCTGCTCACAAGTCGCAGGACGAGCCGGGACCCCTGACTGTCTTGGAATACAGCGCAGGGTCCCCAGCGTAGTGCCACATGACGCAACCTGCATATACCCACGAGTTGCACCATTCATTCTGGAATCTGGCCCAATATCTCACAAATCACACAAGAGGCTCACATAAAATTTATCACATTTACAGACATACCCCTTGTGATTATGCATGCAAGTGTTCATGAACATCTGTTTAAGTGTTCTAAAGTTATTAAGGTGCAAATATGCGAAATTGGAAGTTGGAAGACAGCCTGCGAAATGGGAAAAACATGTACGTTTAAGGATGTTTGAGACACAGTATCTCAGAAAACACACAACAGATTCATATGCAATTTACCACATGAAGAGGTCTACCACCAGAACTTATGCATGCCAAAGTTCATGCAAATCCATTGAACAGTTGAAAAGTTATTAAGGTGCAAAGTATGAAAAACTGCATGACAGTTTGCAAAAAGTACGTTCACTTTCAGAACATATACTTTTCTCATATGAAATAATGGGAAATTAAAAATGTAATGACTTTGGAACAGATTAATATTTTTTCACCAAACCTTCAAAAGACTCATCTGTGACCCAAAGGCTTTCTACCCTGACAATTTCAGACCACAACATAAAGGGAAAGGAAAGGAAAGCAAAAGGGAACATTGTTTAACCAGGAGTAGCACACTAAGCCGAAGCTTGTTTCCAGATGTGACCTGGGAGCACAAGAAAGTAAAGTGACTTGCTCAGGATCACACAGTATGCACCTAGGTGGCTGTGGGATTCAAACCCTGGTCTCCAGATCTGCAGCTCAGAGCCTTAACCCATTGCACTATACTGCCTCCTAAAGGCATTTCTGAGATACAGGTGGACAAAGAAACAGGAAAAAAATGGGAAATTTAGGATTTTTTGATACTTTCTATCTCATAAATCACATAACAGATTCACACAAAATGCAGTACGCCAAGGGACCTATACCTGCAGATTTTGCAAGACAAATTTCATGAAAATTTGTTCAACAGTTCCAAAGTTATTAAGGTTCAAAGTTTTGGGTTTAACATAGAAGTTGCCATTCAACCCTAATACAATACTATATATATATACACACACACACACACACACACACACACAATAGTAACACCAACATAGCAAATCAAAGTACCAATGGTACTAAAGGAGACAAAAAGATCTGTACAAAATAATTACGTTGCCAGAAAGAAGGCTGACAAGCTTCCCTTTGCAATGAAAAGGGAAGTGGCATTGGGGATGGGGGTCTGAGACACAGTATCTAAGAACTGCAGTAAGAAATAAAAAAATGTTCCACTCTGGGGCTCAAACCCAGACCCTTTACTCTCCGCTAATTAATAGCCTGTAGCTCTAACACTCTACTAAGCTTCCTAGACAGGAGCTGCAGTAAGAAAGGACATCCAGCACTGAGTGCAGACTCCCCCTCTCCCCAAGTTCTCTATTTGATCTGGCAGCTTCAATGCCAAGAAATGCAAAGTTATACATATTGGAGCCAAGAATCCCAGGATAGAATACTACCTGGGTGGAGTCTGAGTATCTGCATCAGAGGAGGAGAAGGACCTGGGAGTGATGATTACTAGTGACCTGAAACACTCCACGCAGTGCAAGAAAGCAGCAGTAAAGGCAAAAAGATGCTGGGATGCATATCTAAGGGGATCAGTAGTAGGAGAGAAGAGGTTATACTGCCCTTGTACATGTCACTGGTAAGGCTGCATCTACAGTATGGCGTTCAGTACTGGTGCCCACACCTCAAAAAGGATATTAACCTGCTGGAGAAGGCCCAGAGGAGGGCTACAAAGATGATAGCGGGTCAGCAGGGTAAGGCATACGAGGAGAGGCTGAGGGCACTCACTGAACATGTACTCCCTGGAAGACGGGGGGGGGGGACATGATTGGGACTTTCAAGTACTTGAAAGGGATAAATAAGGTTGATAAGGACAGTCTCTTTAAGCTGAGTGGCAACCATAACACAAGGGGGCACAGCCTTAAGCTTGAGGGTGGGAAGTTTAGGAGGGAGGTCAAGAAGCACTTCTTCACAGAAAGTGTGGTGGACACTTGAAATACGCTGCCAGAAGAGGTCATCTCATTGAAGACACTGAGCAGCTTTAAGAGAGGCAGGATAGGCATAGGGGGAAGGTAAGGATCATGGGTAGGGAGGATGGAAGGAGTGGGTGGGTAGGGCAGGGACATTAGCTCAAGCTGTGGACCCTGCAATATGAGCAGACTTGATAGACCAAATGGCCATCTTCTGCTGACTTCTTCATATGTTTGTATGTTTGTATGAAGTAATGTTTCCCAAGTTGCATTTAAACCTCTAAATCTGAGCTGGAACCTTTCAAGTTATTAGCAATATAGAATGTCAAACATCACTGAAAGTCTCTCACTAACATCAGCAATGACATCTAACAGTATCTCTCATACTCTATAAATTGTAGTAAGAAAGAAAAGATGTTTCACTCTGGGGATCGCACCCTGGCCCACCACTCTCTACTGCTTGGTAGCGTGTAGCTCTACTGATGCAGTAAGCATCCTATACAGGAGATGTATGCTGTAGCAAATGACATCCAGCAATGAGTGCAGACACCACTCTACACAGCTGCAGTGGATTTTTGTAATTAACAACCTGTCTGTTTGAAGTAGTGTGAAAGCCTGAACTGGAACTTTTCAAGTTATCAACACTACAGAACTTCAAATCTTGCTGAAAGCTTATCATTATAATCATCACTGACATCTAGCAATTTATCTCATACTATATAAATTGTAATGAGAAAGATAAAACTGTTCCACACTGGGAATAGAACCACAGCTTGTGTAGGTCTGAAACCGTATACTAAGACCTAAAAGCCCTATCGTTGACATCATCAGTGATATTGTGCAATCAAATCACTCACACTGAATGTACCTTTGAACTTGAATATATGCATACAAGAGTACACATGGCCAAAACAGACACTTAAAGCCATGCTGGCACCTAAAAATATTGTCACAATGGATATTTTTAAGGTTACTGTGATCACAGTGGAAAACTGAACCAATCAGAGAGCAGCTTTCGTAATGCTGATGACATCACAATGCCTAATGCAGCACTGAAGGCAGCTGTTAAAATCAAAGAAAAACAGCAACATCTTCAGACAAACTGCAGATTTAAAAGCTATAGCTTGTAAACTAATGTTGGATATATCAAATATACAACAGCCTGACTCAAAATAGGCAATTTATTATCACTTGTGAGTGGGGAGGACTTTTATAACTGCCGCGTGGCTTTGCCACATATTAGTTATGGTCCTGCCCCCTCATGAAGACACATTGCGTATTTTGAATCGGCCCATTGCATATCCCCATATCCTTTCATGATCCAGTATGTCATAATGATGTATTGGCCCACTAGGCCCATGGTCTGGTATCAAGGGCAACCCGGGAGCACTGGGAAGGTTACATGACTTGCTCAAGGTCGCATAGCATTCAAGTGGAGGTTGTGGGAATCAAAACCATGCCTGCTGGATGTACCAAGCTTATTCACAGCTTGTTACTCCTTACTCTAACCTCTAGACTATACTGCGAGTGATGCATTATGTCATAGTGCCTTCTTTCAGCTGCATGGCAGTACCTTGGAAACGGCCATTGTACTAATAACCATTCAGACAGTAGCAACATACAGAACTAGCCAATAACAATGATTTACACATAGAATGTTGTGACTGGCTCATTTCTGAATCCTCTCTGTCAGCACAAGCCTGAAACCACCATAAGAGAAACTGACATTAAGTGAAACATGTAAACGGACAGCACTACTACACAATTTCTTATTTGTATCCAAAACCATATGTCTGTATAAACAGAACATGACTATGCCTGACTGAACATATCACATTTATCTTCATTTGAGGCCAATGATGTTAAGATATCTCATTCATGGCTCTGTCACTCATGAGATATCCTAATATCACTGGCCTCTCATGAAGATGAATGTGATATATATCTCTATAGATATATCAAGACAGAGAGACAGACAGACAGAGATATTTGGAAGGCTATAACCTCATGTTCAATGGTGGGGGGGGATTACTCCTCCCTATCCCCTATTTAAACATCAGGTCGCCTCTCGCTCTGCTTCGAGTGTTTTGGCTGCATGGCTTGCCAGCTGGGGGCTTCCTCCCTGCTTCTCATTTTGCTGTCGTGCGGTTGTAGAGGGCCCCCTTGGTGAGCTTGTTTTGCAATCTGCCTGGCTGTTTCTCGTTTCTTTGCCCTTGCCGTTTGTGCTTTTCTTCATGTGTCTCCATTTTCCTTCTTTGCCTGTAGTTGTTTGGGGAGCTTGGCCTTTGCTCACTGTCTTCTGCTTATGCCCTGCTTCTCTTTCTCCCTCCTGGTGTCCTGCCCTCCCATTTCTGTTTCTCTTTTCCTGCTCTTGTTCTGCCCTTTCCCCCCCTGTGTGCCTGCCTCCCCCTTCCCCTCCCCATCTGCCTGCCTCTCGTCATACACTCCTCGTTCCTCTCCCCCGCCTGTTTCCCTGTACCTTCTCTCTTTTCTGTTTCTTTTAGGCCTTTTCGTCCCGGTCGGCCGCCATGCTGCCTCGCTTCAGTTCTTCCCCTGCTTCCACGCCTATGGATTGCCTCCTCCAAGGTCTTTCGCTGATACTGCTGTGCCCTGGTCCTGTTCTTTCCTCCTCTCACTGCTCTGCGGCTTGCAGACTGGCCCCCGGTGCACTCTTGCTCTTGCTGCACTGCCCTGTGCGCCTTCCCTCGCTTCGATGCTCGGCTGCTGAATTCTCCAGCCTAACCAGTCACTCCATATTGAAACACTGTCGGAATTATTTGACTTTCCAGGAGCAGACCCTTTTTTTTTCTAATTACAAATACGGCCATATCTCCTGGGCTTAGGAACAATACAGCTTCTGGAACAGACTCCAACCACATATACCCTCCTACCAGACCATCTGCATCCCTTTTTATGCATACAAGCATGCAGCCGTGATAAAAAACCTATAAAGCCCCTCCCTTAAGTAATTCTCAGCAGAGCAGTGGCTCCACGTTCACTCCTGCAACATTCCAGGCTATTTGCAGGCTCCGTTTTACCAAATTTTGAATCAAGTGCAATGGTTATCATAGATTTATCATCTCTTTTAATATGGTACACTTTAAAAACAAGGTGGATCTCATCCGATCCTGCTGACTTGAATCACTTGGCCAATGACACTCTTGCCAAGGGTGTTAGGAAATTTTTAGAGGTTATTTACAGAGATAACTTATCAACGCTCAAGCTAGTGTTAGTGTTTTCTTTTCGTGAGTTGTCCTGGACTATATTTTGACTTCAAGAGTGCTTTTCTACTATATTTTTATCGAGGCTATTCAATACGGACATAGATTCCCATGTACATTCCTACAATTCTTCGTTTTCTTCAGTCATCATTCAACACCTCGGTCTCTGCATAGCACTCATCAGGATTTAAAGGAACAATGACATGCCGCATTCTGCCACTTCCTTGCAAGACCAGTTCAGCTTCAGCAAGGAGTCCTACTCAAGATGCATTACTTCTGGCTCAATCTTATTCAAGTTACTAGAGGTGACTTCATTGGAAATCCTCCACCATGCTCAGACTTGGTCATTAATAACGTGTCGACGCCCTCCTTACTAATGGCTATACTATGGCAATGGCAGACCACGAGGGGTCCCGCCATCCCATACATACTCTACACCTTACCAGGGCAAAGGTGAACCATGTGGGGTCTCACCTTCCCAATTATGCTCTGCTCCATGGGACAATGGGTTTTGCTTTCTATTTTCGTCCAACTCCTACTTCGACGATGATGGGCCATGGAACATCCCGCTATTCCACTCAATGTCTAGTCTAAGGGATTCAAGTTGTTGTTCCAGGATGCCCCTTTACTCCAGACTGACTCACTTCAGGTTTCGTACTCCTTACCTGGGACTATGCTACTTCTGTCTCTAGTGCTTACTTGGCAAAGGTGAAGGGTGAAGGGTCTCGCCTTCCCAGTCAAATGGTACGGCGATGGCGGACTACATGGGGTCACGCCATCTCTACCACTCACTACTCAATGGACCTCATTGCATTACTCAGATAAGGTGATGGCAGATCACATGGGGTCCCACCGTCCCTATCACTCACTCTTCTATTGGAACGGTGATGGTGGACTACGTGGGGTCCCACCAGTCCAAACATGCAAGCCTTCAAATAGGCCTACCATAGCGTAAAAGTATTTCCTAATCATTTCAGCAGTTCATACACGCAATAATTGCTTCTTTACCTTGGACTACAACAGACTCTCACTCACGAGGATTCCCTCTTTATCACCTGGATCGCTATATACTATGGCGATGGCGGACCACATGGGGTCTCACCATCCCTTTCTTGCATTCCCTTCAAAAGCCTTCCTCGTATTCCTTGTCTTCCAGTTCTTCTTTCGTGACCATCGCTTTCCCTTAAACTATGCAATAAGACAGCAATTATGGACTTATATTGGGCTATGTGTTAGCCAGCGATTCAGGACATGCAGGTGCATCTGTCACCATCTCAATACACTCTCGTGGGGCCCTCCTTCCTCAAATTCATCCATAATCTTACAGTTTTCAATGGACTTTTGCCCCCTCACTTCAGATTCATCATTTGATGGTGATGCGAACCCACATGGGGGTCTCACCATCCCACCAGTTCCTATTGCCCCTCAAATGGGGGATTATCCTCTCTACTCCATCAGACTTCTTCTTGCACTGCAGAAGACTCTCATCGAGGTCTCGCCTTCCCAGTATCGTTCACCTAGACCTTCAGATTACTGTAGTCCTTTATAATTTGCATTATTCCGTACTAATGCACTGACGGACCATGTGGGGTCCCGCCATTCCTACGAAGGCTATCGTCTTTCTGTCTCAGATTATGTCACAATACAACCATGGCAAATCTGCAGGTTCCTGCCATCCCAACAAACAGACTCATTATGGAGCACTATCTATTACTTAACGGCCATGCTATGGAAGTACATCAGTCATCTAACTCAGAATCAAAGTAACCATTGTTACAGCATCCGGACAGCATTCCTAGTTGGACATTTCCATCTGCTTGAACTTTCATCTGCAACATCGACTTCCTGCTCCCTGGACTTCAAACAGGACATTTTGACCAGCAAAAAATCAGACCGAACTCCTGGACATAACCAAACCTAACTCTAAGCCCCATTTAGGATTATTCTCCTCTTAGTATGTCCAGAGGATGGGCTGGTCAGTAGCCATGGGTCCTCAGAGGTTCCCCCTAAGGTTTTTTTTTCCCCTCTCCTGCATGCTACTGATCACACTTTCCAGAGTTGGAGGAGGTAGTCACTTTGCTATTCTGTTTGGGCCTTCAGTCTACACCTGCCCAGTGTCCTACAGAGAGCGAGATGTGGAGAACTGCCAAAGCTTAAGTCATAAACACCACGCATATACCATTCAGCTCATAAGTATACACAATCAATAAGCTATGTACTCCACATTGAACTATGGGATATGCTATGGCCCCATTACACATATCAAAATAATTTTTCCAGAGTGCAGTTTGACCTTATGACATCATGAGTGATGAAGCAATAAGTGATGTCAAAGGCCAAAGTGCTTGATGGAAAAATAACATTATTTGTAGTGGGGCCATTGCATATTTGATTTATGCAATGCCCTTTCTTCGCATTTGGATGTGCTGTTTTTTTATTCCTGTCTTACTTGGTTTTATTTTTTATTTTACAGATGGCAAGTGGTGTTTCAGGATGACCAAACCATGAAGGGACAGCAATGATTGACTGCAGCAAGGAGTTATGCAAGAGTCTCTCAGGGGGTGGGGCATTTCACAGAAATTAGCCTCTTGCAGGTCAGGAGCATTATGTGTGCCACTGTTGGTTGGCAGTAAGGCAGAGAAAGAGAAACATGGTATGATCTTCACTTTAAACTAAGGAGCTGGGAATTGTGTGGAGAAATTCAGAGATAGAGCCATGGGAAGGGGAGCTTCATGGAGAAGAGAATCTTGGGGATCAGGAGCATTATGTATGCCAGTGTTTCTCAGCAACAAGACAGAGAGAGAAACACTGTAAGACCTTTGGCTTTTAATTAAGAAGATGGGAACTGTGTGGAGACATTTGGCAATATTCACTTGTGGCTTGTGTTCAGATTTACAACAATTGACTGCTTTGCACAGTTTGAGAGCAAGAAAGTGAAAGTGTTGAGCAAGAGAAAGTGACTGGTTGGAGTCGGCAGCTCGTGCTGCCAGTTACAGCCAATCATTGCCTATTGTGTGGCTAAATTTGGCCATGGGGATCTAGAGTGAGGATAAATGCGATACTCTCACTCTGGGCCCTAGTAAATAAACAACATCATGTTTCATTGCTGAAAAGTATCCTCACAAGCATTGCATAAATACATACATAGATATACAAATATATAGTATATCTCAAAATAATATCTGTACCATCAAAATATTATATTACATGGCAGCCCTAAGGTAGCAGTACAGCAGTTCAATAGCAGAACATACTGTAGGGTTTTTGGACATCAAACGTCTTTACAGCGCAAGGGATGAACCTAGCATTAAATCATCCTGCTTCTTCCTATATTCTTTGCCCTTTGTTTATGGTAGAGTTTCATGACAGGGTTGTTTATTCTACCATATCTGTCTGTTTATTTGGTTGTCATTTTGAGTCAGTGATATGAAAAAACTTCCTACACAGTTATTACCTTCTTTTTGTCTAAACATTCCAACACCCAATTATCCATAACACGGTCATACCCTGAACTCCTGTCAATAATGGCACCTAACCATTTTTGGCTGGCTCCTAATCTCTGAGTATACCCTACTATAATTCCAGAGTGCCAAACTGAGAACCCATTCCAAGGGATGTATGCATGACTTTTATAACATGGGGTTGGAAAAAAATAGAAATCCAATTGGTCAAACAGCATCAGGTGACCGTGGATTAAGTACGGTTAAAGAAGTAGTACACCCAGAATGTGCAAAAAACATATGTTATGTAGAGTGTTTTGATATGTATGTTAAATCCTAGTGTGTTCTTCCCTCTGTCTGCTATTTGGAGTTTTTCCTAAATTGCCTGTTAGCTGTATGGTAGTTTTACGACCCCTGGGGATCTCCATAACAAATAGTTTTATTGGCTTTCTTTCTCCTCGATGCCCCTGTCTCATGTGACAGTGATGTAGCCATGCCCTTAGATTTAGCATGTGTAGTGCTTTAAAATTAGTTTAGCAACAGTAGAGTCTTGTAACTTCTTATCCAGGGAGCACAAATGGCAACAGTTAGTTTAGCAGATACATGAGAGCAAGTTAACTGGGGTTTCTGTAAGACAACAGCTACTAAATAGCTCTAATTAATTATTTGTGTTTTTGATGTTACAACACTCCTGCTAGCTAGACCTGATGAACAGAGAAAAAAAATAGTAAATTAGAGCTATTTAGTAGCTGTTGTCTTACAGAAACGCCAGTTAGATGGCTCTCATGTATCTGCTAAACTAACTGTTGCCATTTGTGCTCACTGGATAAGAAGTTACAAGACTCTGCTGTTGCTAAACTAATTTTAAAGCAATACACATGCTAAATCCAAGGGCATGGCTACATCACTGTTACATGAGAGGGGCATCCTGGGAGAAAGAAAGCCAATAAAACTATTTGTTATGGAGATCCCCAGGGGTCGTAAAACTACCATACAGCTAGCAGGCAATTTAGGAAAAACTCCAAATAGCAGACAGAGGGAAGGACACACTAGGATTTAACATACATATCAAAACACTCTACATAACATATGTTTTTTTAAATTCTGGGTGGACTACTCCTTTAAATGCACAGTTGATGATTTGTATGCTAGCAGTAGTTCTTTTTGTGATAAACCACCTCTTCGTATTGTTCCGTCAGGAAATTATTTTTCAACTTTCTGTTTTTGTATAGCTTCTACAACAAATCAGTGTCAGTGGCTCATTAGGCAACACACTGGTGTATGGGGCCAGAAGATCGAAAGGTCATAGGTTCTAGCCCCACACCAGGTATTTGGAGTAATACTCATGTAACCCCCCTGCAAATGGGGGTTCCCAAAAGACTTCCAGGAGCTTGCTTGAATGCTCCAAGCCTGAATGGTGTTTGGCATTTAAGCCATTTATCAGTGAGTGTTTTTAGAACCTCTGGTACTGTCTCTTTAAGAGCTGTCTGCTTGCAGACATAATTAGTTTGTATGGGGGACTGTGTTTCTTTGATTGAGTACCACTCAAGCTACTGCCAATTCACTCCATTTTGCAGTCACTAGAGTGCAAAGGGAACCTATCTGAAAGATGTAACTGTTTGCCAGAAATTATTTAGAGTAATAATGAAATTACAGTTTGTCTAACCTGCTTTCTTTGCAGTCAGAACTGTGTCTGCTAGTTCCCCATTCTAGTTTTGAACTGCTGAACTGGACCAATCAGTGTGGGGTAAGCTAGCTCTAAAATGGTGCCTTGGACGAATCAGAACTTGACTCATAATCTGAGCCAGCCACAAGAGGATTGTATGGGCAGTGACTCTGGGAGATGTAGTTTAGACTTCAGTGCCTTTTGGACCAACAGCAGCAGTCTATTGTGAGTGACAGCCAATCCAGTCAAGAACTGGGAGGAACTCAAAGGAAGTGCCCAGTTTTGTCGGTTGGAGCTTCAGTTGAGCTTTGGCAGTGAAGAAGGAAGGAGCCCTGTGCATTTTCAGTGTGCAGTTTTAGTCAAAAACGTAAGGCCCAGAGTTCCGGTCTGCAGCTTGTTAGGACTGAATGCCCTGTGAAAAGAATCAAAGGATCTCTGAAGAGTAGAAACCAGGCTCACCCTGTAGAAGACTGGAAGAATTGCTGAAAATTGCACTCGGTCTGTCAGGAACTGAATCTGCTGTGTGTTCTCCGGGTATTGTGCAGTAATTGCGATCGGGATACAGATGCAGCCTGCCTGGTATAGTGCTTTCTTTTATATGGATGTGTAAAGAGGTTTGTGTACCTCAAGTGAGCCCTGCTGACATTGAAGGACCCTATCTTATTTGGAGGTCGTGGTACTAATTCAGGGTCGCTCCTGTTGAATTGCCACATTACATCCAAATGGAATTACTGTACTGCTGACTGTTTAATTCTCCTTTTCTCTGTGTGAAAGGGCCCTACCAGCTGCCACGGTTTGGACTAGCCACTAGGGCTTGGGTACCCAGGGACAGTAACTGATAGGGATAGGCCTGTGCACAGAGCCATAGTAGATTATTAGAGTGATAAGCTAATTAACCTGATTTCCCCTGTCCTTGTTATATCCCCTAAATAAATCAGAGCTGCTTGTTTCAGCAAAGTTATACTGCCTGAGGTATTTGTCTATGTTAAAGTACTGTACTGTGATTGTTGCACTGTATCTCATTTCACAGGAGGTCCCAGTGCCGGAACCAGTCCTGGGGGTAAGTGTATACTGTGAAGGTAATTTGATATATTGTGGGGCCACTAGTGGAAGAAAGGGGGGTTGCAGTGTCCCAGAGGGCTGTGACCAAGTTAGTTTAACTATTGCAAACCCTGACCTCTGGGTGGAGGCACCCGCCATTGGATCCAGGCCCCTCAACCTGTTGGTGGCAGGTCAGGCAGGGGTGGTAGCCCCTGGGATAGCGCCATCTGGGGGTTACATCTTGGAGGCTCACCGCTGGGATTGTGTGTCCTCTAGTGGCCATTTACGAACCACTGTTAAGAAAAAATGGGTACCCGACAGAAGTGGCTGTGCACGGCTGGTGGAGTGGTGTACTGGGAGAGATCGACCCCAAAATGCTATGCTTATCCTGGACATCCCCTGGGTATCAATACGGACACTGTGCAGGGAGTACTTTCCAAGGTGGAAGGTTTACAAACCCTGTGGTGGTGGGTCGGCATGCTAATCTGCTCACCCACACTTTCCTGGCCCTAGTAGAGTTTAAGGATCCCATAGATAGCTCCAAAGTGCCACAGACCATTACCCCAGAGGAGCCCTCACTGCTGGAGAGTGATAACTAAGGACAGTAAAGACCGGGGAATCAGCCCCACCACTATCTGAAACTTTTGAGGAGAAATTTGCTGAATGGTTGCTGGGAGAGGGAAAACTGTGGAGGACTTGAAGAAACTATTCTTGCCACCTGGGGTGTTCCTCCCCAACACCCTCTCCTGCTCCAGTGCCCGTAATGGTGGCTGAACCAATGCAGACTCCTATTTCTGCACCTGCCATTAGTCACGACTCTTACAGGTTGAGGATCTTCTGGCACCCTCCCACCCCCCCAAGGGGAGGATGACTGAGGAGACCTGGATAGACTATGTTGCCCCAAGTGCTAGAATGCAATGCTCGGGCGAAGCGAAAGAGGGTTAGTGAGCCTCCGAGGTCCTGCCCTGGCTACCATCCGTGCTAAACGGGCCAGTAACCTGAAGCGACTGCACAGGCCTATCTTGAGGCCTTGGAGAATGTATGGGAGCCCAGATTCTGATGAGGACCTATGGTGGAGAGTAAGAAATGCACAACAGTACCAAGGGAGTTGTTGTCTGTGTATGTCTCTCGGCTGGAAAAATTGTTGCAAGAATGCCTCAGAAAGGGTAGTTTGCCAGCGATTGAACTGGACCGAACCAGACTGGACAGAATCCTTAAGTCTGCCCCTTCTCAGAACTGCTGTTGCTTCAGTTACGCCTGGCAAATCGACTGGAATCCCACCCTCCTATGATGAGTTAATGAGAGAAATTCGAGGAGTTGAGAAAAGGCGACCTCGGAGGTACCTGCACCAACAGCTGTGGCTACGACCAGTGACTGAGGGTGACCCATCAAGTGAAGTTCAGGGGCAGAGGTTGACAGTCAATGAGTGCTCTGACAAGGAAAAAGATATGCCACAATGGGCGAACTGTTGAGAGAGATCGGGAATTCAAAAACAGTCCTTTATGAAGGCCACGCCTGCAAGTACGGGCCCTGACCTATATCCGACTGCATCTGCTATGGGGTGGGGTACCCACCCATGTATCTCCTGCTGATAACAGCTCCAAACTCAATTCCTTGACCATGGAAGTGGAGAAACTGACGAGATGTCTCCAAATGCTTATCACGCCGCAGACAGAGATGGCACCCAGGTTTCCAGTTAGTAATACCCCCGCCCTGGCTCCCAGTTTGGCGCCTCGGCCAGCTCAAACTCCAGAAAGTATGTTTTGCTATAATTGTGGGAAAGATGGGCACATGAAAAGGGAATGCCAGTCCCCAAAAGACACTGACAAAGTTGCATATAGGCTACAAGGAGAGCTTCGGAGAAGAAATCAGTGGTTAAAAGGTGCACAACATGATCCCAGTGAGGGCACCAAAAATGCTAATTCACGTCCTTTTGTGGCAAGGTCAGTTGCCCAGGCCCCCACTACCGCCTCTCCAGACTGGTCCAGAATAGTGGGTCCCTCCATGGAGACCACTGTAAAGGTGAATGGAGTGTCTACAAGAGCTGTATTAGACAGTGGCTCCCAAGTGACAATTATGTTCCAGGATTGGTATCAGAAGCATTTGCCAGGCGTGCCTTACAACCATTAGAAGGACTGCATGTTGGGGTTAAGTGAAAGGCCTACCCTATTCGGGTATATCCGAATTCTGGCTGTCTTTCCCACCTCCGTGGCTGGAGTGGCGAACAAGTAGAGACCCTAGCCTTAGTGTGTCCCCCCACTGGACTGTATGATGGTGTCCCTTTGTTAATTGGAACAAATGCTCATATGTTCGGAAGGCTGGCACAGTTGTGTTATGAAAAACAGGGGTCAAAGACTAGTAGAGCTTTAAGAGTTCCGGCTTTAATTAAGAAGGCCTATGAGGCACAGAGAGATGCTGAAAAAACAGAACCAGAGGAACCGGTCGGAATTGTATGGAAGAAGGATCCTGAGTCTCTGATCCTGGCGCCAAATGCCCAGTGTACCTTACAGGGAGAGGTCCGTATCAGAAAGGATGTTAAGAATAAAATATTAATGTTGGATGCACCAGGCGATGGAAAATTGCCAGAGGGACTGCTGGTCAAGCCTAGTATTTTGCCCGCTAGAGCCCATGCTTATGCCAGAAGGGTAATGGTCCAAGTTCATAATGTGTCTGAAAGAGACATTCGAGTAAACAGAGGTTGCATCCTGGCTAATGTGCATTGTGCAGACACTGAAAAGCTACCCAGCAGCAAGAGTTCAAGGAAGAATGACAGAGTAACGCCTGACTTTGTTTGATTTCGCCACCCCCGCTGCCAGCTGAATGGAAAGTGAGGATCAGTGAGAAGCTTGCCCAGAGAGACCAGGTGTTTTCTTTAAAGGAATGGGATGTAGGAGCGTGCGAGGGTTGAGCACAATATCCGCTGCATGACGAAAGACCATTTCGTGAGAGGTCTCACGCCTGGCACCTGCTGACATAGATGATGTGAGACGGCATCTGCAAGAGATGTTAGCTGCTGGTGTAATACAAGAATCCAGAAGCCCTTATGCTTCCCCATTGTGGTAGTGAGGAAAAGAATGGAACAGTAAGGATGTGTGTGGATTATCGCACCTAAACCGCGGACTATCCTGATCAGTACACAATGCCCCGCATTCAGGATGCTTTGGACTGCCTAAGCGGGAGCAAGTGGTTCTCTGTGCTGGATCTCCGCGGTGGGTACTACCAGATCCGGTGGCCCCAGAGGACCGTGAGAAGACGGCCTTTATCTGTCCGCTTGGCTTCTATGAATTCATGAGGGGATGCCTCAAGGGATTTCAGGTGCCCCAGCCACTTTTCAACGATTGATGGAGCGTGCAGTGGGGACATGAACTTACTAGAGTGCCTGGTATACCTAGATGATGTTATTGTGTTTGGCAGCTCACTGGAGGAACATGAGAGCAGATTATTTAAGGTATTGGACCGACTGGAGGACTTTGGCCTTAAACTGTCCATTGATAAGTGTCAATTCTTTCAAACATCAGTAAAGTATGTGGGACACATAGTATCCACCGAGGAATAGAGACCGACCAAGTAAAGTTGAGGCCTTGACCACCTGGCCACAGCCCAAAATCTAAAAGAACTGCAAAGATTCCTGGGATTTTGTGGTTATTATCGGCGCTTCATCAAGGACTATTCAAAGTGATCCACCTTTACTTAACCTTACTCAAGGTATCCCCAACCCACAAAAAATACCAAAAGTCAGCGTCCTCAAGACTGAAAGAGTGTATTTTCATCCGAGTGAAGTATTTGGGGCCCGCTGACTCCTGATTGTGAGACTGCTTTTCATGAGATCATATATCAACTACCCATGCTCCAGTGCTGGCCTATGCCGATCCAAGAAAACCTTACGTCCTGCACACTGATGCTAGCTTGCAAGGGTTGGGGGCTGTGTTGTACCAAGAGCACGAGAATGGCCTGAGACCAGTGGCCTTTGCCAGTAGAAGCCTGACCCCATCCGAAAAGAACTATCCTGTACATAAGTTAGAGTTCCTAGCTTTGAAGTGGGCTATTGTTGACCAATTCCATGAGTACTTGTATGGGGCTAAAATACTAGTAAAACTGACAATAATCCTTTGACCTATGTGCAGACCTCAGCTAAGTTGGATGCCACTGGCCATAGGTGGCTTTCTGCATTATCTACATATGACTATGCTCTCGAATACCGAGCAGGTCTGAACCACATAGATGCTGATGCTCTCTCCCGGAGGCCTGTTCCCAGAATGATTGGGTCCGATTGGCAGAACCTGACATTCGGCACTCTGCCAGAAGTTTGACAGGGAGGAACAAATGTCCACGGACGCAGTGGACTGCATGGTGGATTGCTTGGGAGCCTCTGAGAATTGCATACCTGCTGCTTATTGCCACTTTTCTGCAATAGACATTGGTGCACTGCCTCAGCTGGACAATGACAGTATTCGCGGCTCAATCCCGCGATCCCATGATCAAAGCAGCTTTAGAAGCCCTCTATGCAGGAAAAGATGTGTCCAAATTACGCCCACTGATTTGAGAACTGCACTGTTATACAAAGAAGGTCCTAAGTTGAAACTGATCAATAAACTGTTATACAGAGAAACAGTAGACAGAGGGGACAAGTAGACAAACAACAACTAGTGCTGCCCACTGCCTTCGAGACTCAGTACTGAGGTCCTTGCACAACCACATGGGGCACCTTGGTATAGACAGAACACTTGACTTGGTGAGATCCAGATTCTATTGGCCTAAGATGGGGGCTGATGTGGAGCAACACATTCGAACTTGTAGTCGCTGCTTACAGAAAGCTTTGCCCCAGAGGGCTGCCCCTTGTTAACATCACCACCAGTGCACCCATGGAGTTGGTCTGTATTGATTTTCTGAGTTTGGAGTCAGATCAAAGAAATATCAGTAATGTGCTGGTGGTCACTGACCATTTCACGAGATATGCCCAAGCTTTCCCACCAAAGACCAGAAAGCATCCACTGTGGCCAAAGTACTTGTAGAAAACTTTTTTGTTCACTATGGGGCTCCACAAAGAATCCATTCTGATCAAGGGAGAGACTTTGAGAGTCGTCTGATCAAAGAAATGCTTTCTCTGTGGGGAGTGCGAAAGTCCAGAACCACTCCTTACCACCCCAGGGGACCCACAGCCTGAGACGTTTCAACCAACTTTGCTAGATATGCTAGGCACCCTGCACCCAAAGGACAAGCCTAGATGGAGCCAACAAATTAGCACCCTGGTACATGCTTATAACTGCACCAAAAGTGATGCCACTGGATTCTCCCCTACCGCCTGATGTTTGGAAGAGAAGCTCGACTACCAGTAGATGTGTGTTTTGGGGTCTCTCCTGATAGGGTTCAAGCTGACAACTATTTACAGTATGTGCAAAGTTAAAGGCCCAGCTAACTCATGCGTACTAACTGGCTCAAACCATGGCTGCCAAAAGAAATCTGGCCAACAAAGAAGGTATGATAAAAGGTGAAAGCACAGGAACTCCAGGAGGGAGATCGGGTATTGCTAAGAAATCTGGGACTGCATGGCAAGCACAAGATTGCTGACAGATGGTACCATCTCCCTCACATTGTAGTGGGCAAACTAGATGATCTGCCAGTGTACAAAGTAAGGCCTGAGAATAATTCAAAAGATGTAAAAACAATGCATAGAAATCATTTACTGCCCATTGGACAAATCTTAATTGAGTCTGAGCCCTAGAAGATGCCCCTCTGGACCAGTGACTAGAGCTGCTGCTAAGAAAAGATCAAGAAAGTCTGCACCACAGAAGCAAGTTAAAGTGTTCCCTCCACAAGTCCCAGTTGAGCATGACTGTCAGTCCATATCGGAAGAAAGTGAGGTGACTTTGAATACTATCCTTCTTACGAACTGAGTCAATTGTTTGGGCAATCCCTAGTCAATACTGGAGATGAAGCTGGGCCTTCTGGACTGTCTAAGCCCCAGCTTCATCCCTGGAGCCAATGCTCCCAGAAAGTGAAGTGCAAAGCATCAGATCAGATGAAATGGAATCATTGTGCATGGTTGAACTGTTTGAGCTTTCAGGGAGGAAAATGATGGATTGGGTCAGACTGGTGATACACCAGAACAAGAAGAGTATTTTGAGTGCCCTGACAGTCCACTGCCAGTGTCCGAAGCTCTCCTCGAGCCAAATGTTGTGGACTCAGAAACTGTAACTCCTGGAGCTGAAAGTGCCCCAAGTTCTAGCCTCTCTACCCCAGGAGACTCCCTGACAAGTGAGGACAATGCTGAAAATGAGGCTCAGAGTGCAGAGACTGTAACAGTTCCCCTAGAAAGACTGGTCGAGCTGTAAAGCCTGTGGTGCACCTCAGTTATGATTCCTTGGGAGGCCTGTGGATTTGCCTCTCAATGTTGTCCATAAAGGAGTGTATGTGTCCCGAGCTCATTGCCCAAACTGAGCATCAGTGCTAACTCCAAGTTACTTGTGTTCCCCTCTAAGTATGGTGCCCTTGCCCCATCCAGCCCCAAGGTAACTGATAGGGAAGGGCCCCCTCTCTTCAGGTTTCATGTACAAGAGGTAATAACTTGAGTTATGGTACAATGTGTATGTAATACTGTGTAAAGAGTGACGTACTGCAATGTTTCAGAAATGTGTTCTTGGTAAAATGATATATTGACTGATGATTACATGTGCGAGCCTAATGCAAATGTATATGGTTGCAGTTGAAACTTATGGGGGTACTTGCTTGACGCGGACGTCAAGCTTTCCCAGGCCAGGAAGGGTGTAACCCCCCTGCAAATGGGGGTTCCCAAAAGACTTCCAGGAGCTTGCTTGAATGCTCCAAGCCTGAATGGTGTTTGGCATTTAAGCCATTTATCAGTGAGTGTTTTTAGAACCTCTGGTACTGTCTCTTTAAGAGCTGTCTGCTTGCAGACATAATTAGTTTGTATGGGGGACTGTGTGTTTCTTTGATTGAGTACCACTCAAGCTGCTGCCAATTCACTCCATTTTTGCAGTCACTAGGAGTGCAAAGGGAACCTATCTGAAAGATGTAACTGTTTGCCAGAAATTATTTAGAGTAATAATGAAATTACAGTTTGTCTAACCTGCTTTCTTTGCAGTCAGAACTGTGTCTGCTAGTTCCCCATTCTAGTTTTGAACTGCTGAACTGGACCAATCAGTGTGGGGTAAGCTAGCTCTAAAATGGTGCCTTGGACGAATCAGAACTTGACTCATAATCTGAGCCAGCCACAAGAGGATTGTATGGGCAGTGACTTGGGAGATGTAGTTTAGACTTCAGTGCCTTTTTGGACCAACAGCAGCAGTCTATTGTGAGTGACAGCCAATCCAGTCAAGAACTGGGAGGAACTCAAAGGAAGTGCCCAGTTTTGTCGGTTGGAGCTTCAGTTGAGCTTTGGCAGTGAAGAAGGAAGGAGCCCTGTGCATTTTCAGTGTGCAGTTTTAGTCAAAAAACGTGTGTAAGGCCCAGAGTTCCGGTCTGCAGCTTGTTAGGACTGAATCCGTCCTGTGAAAAGAATCAAAGGATCTCTGAAGAGTAGAAACCAGGCTCACCCTAGAAGACTGGAAGAATTGCTGAAAATTGCACTCGGTCTGTCAGGAACTGAATCTGCTGTGTGTTCTCCCGGTATTGTGCAGTAATTGCGATCGGGATACAGATGCAGCCTGCCTGGTATAGTGCTTTCTTTTATATGGATGTGTAAAGAGGTTTGTGTACCTCAAGTGAGCCCTGCTGACATTGAAGGACCCTATCTTATTTGGAGGTCGTGAGTACTAATTCAGGGTCGCTCCTGTTGAATTGCCACATTACATCCAAATGGAATTACTGTACTGCTGACTGTTTAATTCTCCTTTTCTCTGTGTGAAAGGGCCCTACCAGCTGCCACGGTTTGGACTAGCCACTAGGGCTTGGGTACCCAGGGACAGTAACTGATAGGGATAGGCCTGTGCACAGAGCCATAGGTAGATTATTAGAGTGATAAGCTAATTAACCTGATTTCCCCTGTCCTTGTTATATCCCCTAAATAAATCAGAGCTGCTTGTTTCAGCAAAGTTATACTGCCTGAGGTATTTGTCTATGTTAAAGTACTGTACTGTGATTGTTGCACTGTATCTCATTTCACAGGAGGTCCCAGTGCCGGAACCAGTCCTGGGGTAAGTGTATACTGTGAAGGTAATTCTGATATATTGTGTGGGCCACTAGTGGGAAGAAAGGGGGGTTGCAGTGTCCCAGAGGGCTGTGACCAAGTTAGTTTAACTATTGCAAACCCTGACCTCTGGGTGGAGGCACCCGCCATTGGATCCAGGCCCCTCAACCTGTTGGTGGCAGGTCAGGCAGGGGTGGTAGCCCCTGGGATAGCGCCATCTGGGGGTTACACTCATAACTGACCTAGTACTGCATTGTAGTACGAGAGGTATGCTGCACTGATGTGGTGCAGTCCTTCAGAGAATACCTTAAACCAAGGTCCCTTCTGCTCATCCCTAGTCACTGTCAGGTGGAAGTAAAAGATCCCATGGTACTTACTGAAGAAGAGTAGGGGAGTTTCACTAGTGTCATGGCCAATTTTCCCCATGTCAGTAAAACTGGTACATGTAACCTAACCCCCAGGAAACACCAGGGAACAAGATATCACAACTCATCTGCCTTTACTGTTCAAAAAAAAAAAGCAAATGACAAATAAATGTGTCCTCTTGGTTGCTGTCCTGGTCCCCTTCTTCTACAGGTGACCTCCAGCCCCATCCCCCCAATCTGCAGCTGCCACAGACTCCACTGTTAGCACCAGGGGAGGGAATGGAGAGGGACAGACTTACCTGTCTAAAGATCCGGTTCCTCAACAGAAGATGACAGGTGGTTACACAGGGCCTGAGTGTACTGGTCTTCACCCTGCCAGGGCAGGGTTTCCCTGGCTTTTGTTTCCTCCCTTCAAAAAATAGCATTCTCACAGAGCTTAAGGGGATGTCCACACGATTTGCATCCCTGAACCTGACTGACTTACAACTGCCCTCTCTGCTGTCCTCTGTATTACCATCTGTGGTCACCCAGGTGGCAATACTGTGGGGGAGGCAGAAACCCTCCCTCCCAAGAAGAGGAAAGGGTCATCTGGGTTTCTCTAACTTCCACCCCCGCAGTTGGCACTCTGACAACCAGGGCTCATTTTGATCCTGTGTCACTGGCATCCCAAGTGGCAGCCCTATTGCTACACCAATGGGATGGCTTTAAACACATTTTTTAATTTACATTATTGATTATGAAATTGACATGAGAATGACATGTCAACTGTGAGCATATAATAACCCAGAGTTTTGTCTGATCCACAATGTGGTGGCTAGTTGGAACAGTCTACCCAGCTATGTTATCAATGCTAGGACTATTTCCGGGTTCATTTCAAGGGGGTTATTAGGAACAAAAGGGAGAGGGGGTGGAGAGAGCGCTGTGTGGTTAGAGTAAAGCCAAGTGGGGATATTAGAGCAGACTCTATTGACTTAATAGTCTTTCTTAAACCTTCTATTTATCCAATAAGATATCTGGTTAAAGAGCTAGTAGAACCAAAAATAGCAGACAGGAAAACTTTACAAATTTTAAGAGAAATGAGTAGTAACTTTTTATTTTTGAACTAGTTTCTTTTTCCGTTTGCTCATTAGACAGTTTGCTTTGTGACAGTATTATGCTGGATGTGTGGAATAGCACTTTGCCTGGCAGCTGACATATCTAGTTCTATGCCCCCTACTCCGTTGACTGTGACTTCACAGGTGACTGACCCAGCAGCTACTGAGTGGCTCTTCCTGAGAAGCTGTGATGTCACAGTCAGTGAGTTGACAATCCTGATGATGAGGTGGAGGAATAGAACTAGATATGTCAGAGCTAAGCAGAGTGCTGTTCCACAGATCGCATCTACTAACATCAGATAAAAAAAATCTAATTACCCAAAGGAAAAAGGAAAAGCACCTCAGATATAAAAGCTAATAGTTGATTGCTTTTAAAAACTAATATTGGGACCTATGCACTATGCCAATGACCCGCATACTCCAGGCACGTGGGCACAGATACGCTGGAATGCCATGCAGCGGAGGTCCAGCGGATCCCTGGCAGCATTCATTAAAGGTGTGCTGGCCAAGTGCATACACAATTCCCCAGTCGTGTGGGCAGCTATGCGCCAGAGCAGTCTGGGAGGAGGGAAAGGGGCATACCCACACTAAGTGCCATTCACAAACGTGCGTAGTGCTGCACACAGGGGAGCATAGGAGGGTGATGGAAATGGCAGGGACGACCATGCCATAGCTGCTGTACATGCCACATGCACACAGAACCCCTGCCCAGTCCTGGCAGCCAATTCAAATCCCCCCAACGGAACCCCTGCCCATCCCATATGCCAGCCTACCCCTGGCACAAATTCAGAGCCCCATCCCTGTAAGTGCCATAACCCCCCACATCAGAGCCCCATCCCCATGAGTGCCGTGAACCCCCACACACACATCAGGGCCCCATCCCCATAAGTGCCATAATCCCCGCACATCAGGAACCTGCCCCGTAAGTGCATAACCAACCCCACACATCAGGGCCCCATCTCCGTAAGTGCCATAATCCCCCCGCACACATCAGGGCCCCATCCCCATAAGTGCCGTAACCCACCAGCATACATCAGGACCCCGTCCTCATAAGTGTTGAAACACCCCTGCACACATCAGGGCTCTGTTCCCGTATGTGCAAAACTCCACCCCAACCCACAGCCACATCATGGCAGACCAAGTCCAGTACATCACATCCAGACCACCACCTCCGACCACTGAACTTGGCTCCTCTGCCCCCTCATTGGTGGTCAGTGGCTCCCCCCCTCATAGCACCGACAACAACCCCCCATCCTCCAACCTGCAATTTGGTGCCACAGCCATGGGCAGTCAGCAGCACATCCATCTGCACACCGCCTCAACCGCCGGCCATCCAACTGATGCTGGGAGCGGGCTGCTATAAATAGGTAGCGCACTCCCAGCATCAGCTGGATGGCCAATGGCCGAGAAGGTGTGCAAAGGGATATGCAAGGGGGTTGGGTAACGGCGGAATGGACAACGATGGGCAGTTTCCTTTTTTACAGGGGAAAAAAAATGACGAGGGACAATTTTCTTTTTTTTCAGGAAGTTTGCTGAACAGACGAGGACACTGGGGGATTGGGCACCCCCAGTGTCTGTATAGTGTTTGGAGGGGCTACACAGTGGACAGCAATGGACGGACAGATGACACTGGGGGATTGAGCACCCCCAGTGTCTGCATACTGTTTTGGGGGGGGTTACACAGCACACAACAATGGATGGACAGATGAGGACACTGGGAGACTGGGCACCCCCAGTGTCTGTATACTGTTTAGGGGAGGGGGTGTTACACAGCAGACAATGATGGATGGTTTTCTTTTTTTTTTCAGGATAAAAAACAAGCATTTGTCAATGCAGAATGTTTGATGTACCTTGTTTATGCCATTGAGGTACCTGAACGCATCTATCATGTTCCCCCACTCCCTTCTTTCCTCCAATAAGTACATATTGAGGTCTTTTTAATCTCTCCTGATATGTTTTGTGTTGCAATCCATGCACCATCTTGGTTGCCTTTCTGTGGACTGCCTCCGCCTTGTCAATGTCCTTGCGCATTTGAGGTCTTCAGAACTGCACACAGTATTGTAGGTGAGGCCTCACTAAAGCATTATACAATGGCATCACCACCTCATGCCTTCTGCTAGTGATACCTCTATCTACGCACCAGCATGCCACTTGCCATCCTTGCAACATTTGTACTCTACTTTAACACCTTTTGGTCATCAGAACTGATAACTAGTAGGTCCCTTTCTTCCTTGGTGATCATCAGTACTTCCACCCCATCTTGTAACTCTCCACAGGTTTCCCTCTTCTCAGGTGCATTATTTGGGCTTCTTTACATTCAACCTCAGTTGCCACTCCTCAGACCATTTTTCAAGCCTCTCCATGTCCCTACTCATTTTCTCCACCCCTTTTGGAGACTTCATTCTGTTACAGATGTTGGTGTCATCTGTAAACAGGCAGACAGACCTTTCCCTCTAGCCCTTCAGCAACGTCTGTAATGAAGACATTGAACAGGACTCGTCCAAGGACTTATTCCTGTGGTGCCCCATTGGACACCCCCTCTCCCCAAATTGGATCTCATTACCACCACTCTCTGCCTCCTGTTCATTAACCAGTTTCTAATCCGGTTTATCAGCTCATGCCCTGTTGCCAGGCTACTCATCTTGTTAATCAGCCTTCTATCTTGGACGTTGTCGAAGGCTTTGCTGAAATCAAGGTAGGTGACATCAAACGTCCATCCCTGATTTACTTCCTTAATGAGGCATTAGGGTTTCCAACTCTAATGCCCCACCCCCACCCTTCAGACACTGACAGGCATTGGGGGGTGTCCCTTTGGGTCGTCAGCCGTAATGCACTCACCATTCCACCCCCACCCTGCTGACACTGACAGGCATTGTGGTGGGCCTTGAGGTCCTCGGCCCTAACACTCACCACATTCCATAATGAAATAAGCTAAGATGGGTGCAGTATAGGAGAACGGGGTGAACATTTGGGCCAAAGACTCCAAGGCACACCCCGATGCCTGTCACTGGCTGCAGGGGGGGGGGTTGAGCGGTAAGAGCATTACAGCCGATGATCCCAAGGCACACGCCCGACACCTGTCAGTCTACAGGGTGGTGGTGGGGCATTACAATTGGAAACCCTAAAGCCTCAGATGTTTGCTGGTATTTTCGCTCCAAATTTTCAACATGGGCTTTTTGGGACAGCACCTCATAAACAGTGGCACTATCATTTCGTTACTCAATCTCAAGAGGTGACTTCGCACAGTGACTGTGCCATTTGGCACCACATTTTGGGCAGGATGTGAAAAATGACAGTTGTATTGTTCATGAGGAGGTGTGAAAAACTGGCAATGTTGAAAATCTGGAGTGAAAATATGAGTAATTGGCAAACTTACGAGCGTGCATAGGAACTGTGCAATGCACGCCCGTAACGTGGTCATTTTTGGAAATTTTTTAACCAAACTTTCGACATGGCCTTTTTGGAACTTTCCTTCACGAACAGTGGCACTGTGATTTTGTTACATCCCCAAAGTTGATTTCACACAGCAACTGCGCCATTCTGTGCAACTGGTGTGAAAACACATTGCAGGCAGGATGAGTAAAATTACAGCTGTACTGTTCATAAGGAGGTGTGAACAAATGGCAATGTTGAAAATCTGGAGTGAAAATATTAAAAACTGCCAAAGTTGTGAGAGTGCGTAGAAACTGAGCAATGCACACTCATAACGCAGTCATTTTTTGGAATTATTTCACCAAATTTGCAACATTGGCTTTTTGGGACCCCGCCTCATGAACAGTGGCACTGTCATTTCGTTACTCGGTCCCAAAAGGTGATTCCGCGCAGTGACTACGAAATCACCTTTTGGGACTAAAGAACGAAATAACAGTGATATGTTCACAAGGTGGGGTCCCAAGAACGCCATGTTGAAAATTGGGGGCCAAAATTCCTAAAAATGGCTGCACTATCAACATAAGTTGAAACCCCCATTGACTCCCATTATACAGCTTACCTTTCATTCTTTCAGTTTGCCGGTCGGCTTTGAAGAGTGCAGACATGTCCCACTCCACAGAAGATCATGTCCACCAACCTCGGAGAGTAAGTATGAGGTAAGGGGGGGGTGCAGGGAGGTGTGTGCACAGAGGGATGGTCAAGATGGGGAGGGAGACAACGAGGGATGGTTTTCATTTTTACAGGTGGCAAAAAAAAAAAAGACCACGAGTGAAGGTTTTCTTCAATTACAGATAAAAATAAATAAATATAAATTTAGGCACACTGGGGTGAGCTCCCAGTGTGCCACAATAGTGGTGGGAAGGGGGGGATGCTGACACGGAGATTGGGCACCCTGATGTCGGCTAGGGATATAGACAACGGGTTGGGGGGTGCATCCGACACCAGGAGTGGGCATCCCGGTGTCAGAAAGGGAAAGGGGAAATTATTTAACCAGGAAAGACATTAATCCACAAGTCGGCATTAATCCATCTGAGAATATTGTTTTTTCTTTGGGGAGGCTTTGCCTCCCTCACCCTGCACTTAAGATAATCAAGGGGAAATTGTTTAACCAGGAAAGACACATTAAGTGGCAGCAGAGCAAGGGGACATTGTTTAACAAGGAAAGACACACCATGTTGAAGCTGAAGGGCTCTGTAGTTTGAAATGTTTGCCGAGATGAGGCCCCTCAGCAAATCAGTTTCATCAGGACACTGCTTGCTGATTTGCCAGCCACAGACCAGCCCCTGCAGCACCACTGGCCATGGGGCTGGCACTCTTCACACCTCTCTCTAGCAACTCTCATATCAACATGTTGGTCTGCGCTTGCGCGCACGATGAACATTAAAAGTGCACAGTCATTAAAATCAACTGCACTTTTTCACCCCCACACACCCCGGACTTTAAATAACTAACTCTGAGGGGTGGACTTGAGATGGAGAGGAAACTTGGTGGGGAAATTCTATTTTTGTGCAAAAAAAAATGCGACAACAAAGAGGCAAGGGGACCAAACTGCAGCCCCAGGTCTCCATCACTGCTGTGCATTGGGATAGCACATCATTTTAGCAAATGGAAAATGGTGAGTGGAATTAAGGTGAGTTCGCATTTCCTCCTCCCCAATGTGCTACAACCTCGGAGTTGGTATCTATAGAAAGGGAGTGTGGAGGCACCGCCTGTGAAAAAAAAATGTCACCATAATTCTGCTCACCGTAAAGCCAGTGCTGTTTTCACAGTCGCCATTTTCCATTTGCCAAAATAACATGGAACTATGCGCTAGTGCCTTAGCCACTCCACCACGGGAGTGGCTCGACCAGGCACTGCAGCACCGGCTTCTTCAGCCCTTCCTTCACTTCGTGGTCAGTGACAGGGATAGTAGTAATTCCCTACTGCTGTTATACCCCTGTTGCTCTGAATGTTTCCACTCTTTACACAGTGTGATAATTGCAGCGCTGTTTTTGTATTGACCAGTACCAAAAATCTAGCACTACATTCCTGGTTAGAGCAACATTCAGCTAAGATCCCTGATTAGTCAAAACATTCTTGTAATAAAATACCTAGTTTGGGTAATATTCTGCTAACAAAATCCTTTACTAGAAGAACATTCTACTAACAAAAGCCCTTACTAGAAGGACACTCTGCTAAAAAAATCCATTACTAGAAGAACATTCTGCTAAGAACATCCTTGTTTAGAGGGACATCTGCTAATGACCACTCTGGCTGTGCAAACATTTTGCTAAGGACTATCCACCATTTTGGTAATGAGATCCATGGTTAGGGTCACAAGCAGCTTGCTAGCCAAATCCCTGACTAACGGAACCATCTACTAATTATAACACTGGTGAGGGAAACATTCTAGTATTAATATCCCTGATTAGGGAAACTTTCATTCAATAAGAACCCTGGTTAGGGAAACATTTTGCTAAATATAACCCTGGTTGGGGAACATTCTGCTAATGAGAACTCTGTCTTGGGGAGCATTATACTTAATATAATCCTGCTTAGGGGAACATTTTGCTATCAAGAACCCTGGGAACACTCTTCTGAGAATCCTGGGTAGGGTATTATTCTGCTAATGGGAACTCTGGTTAGGACAACATTATGCTTAACAATACCCTATTTAGGGGAGCAGTGCTAAGGTTGACCCTGGTCAGTGGACATTCTGCTAATGCTATGCCTTGTTAGGGGAGCATTCTCTTAACCATAACCAAGGCTAGTAGAATATTCTGCTAATGATAGCGCTTAAACTGGTATAGCCATTTCCAGCGCAAGTGCTTCAGTCATTTCAGGGTAATGTTCAATGCCAGTTATAGATAAACAGATACAAAATATGTGGAAAAAATGCTGCAATTCTATCTAGCTAAGGTGCTACAGTCATTTCTGACTAAGGTGCTACAGTCATATCTGGACAAAGTACTATAGTTCTATATGGGCAAGGTGCTACAGTCATATCCGGACAGAGTGCTACAGTTATATATAGGCAAGGTGCTACAGTCATATCTGGATAAAAGTGCTACAGTTATATATGGACAAGGAACTACAGTTATTTCTGAGTAAAGTTCTACAGTCATATCTGGACAAAGTGCTGCAGGTAAATGTGGGCAAGGTGCTACAGTCATGTCTGAGTTTAGTGCTACAGTAATATCTGGACAAAGTGCTAAAGTTATATCTGGACAATGTGTTGAAATTATATATGGGCAAGGTTCTACAGTTATTTATGAACATGGTTCTACAGTAATATCTGGACAAAGTGCTGCAGTTATATCAGGACAAAGTGCTACAGTTATATATGCGCAAGGTGCTACAGACATTTCTGAGTAAAGTGCTGCAGTTATTTGGGCAAGTTGCTACAGTCATATCTGGACAGCTCTACGACACTGGTTCGACAAATATTTTGTCGGCCGACATTACAGTAAAGCCAGTTTATCTTATTTCAAGTGCAGTGGCGCCAAATCCATCCGAGAACATTATTTTTTCTTTGGGGAGGCTTTGCCCCCCCCCCCCACTTAAGATAATCAACTTCCAGTCGGAGTTGATTTGGGAGGGGGTGCAAGACCTCGAGAAAGCAGTGCCATGGTCCCACGGTGATAGTACAGCAACCCGTCGCTGTATTGTCGTTCACGGTAGGGGTGTCGATGTTCGATCGGCATACGATCTGGACAAAGTGCTACAGTTATATATGGGCAAGGTGCTACTGACATTTCTGAGTAAAGTGCTACAGTCATATCTGGACAAAGTGCTGCTGTTATATATGGGCAAGGTGCTACAGTCATTTCTGGTAAAGTGCTGCAGTTATATATGGGCAAGGTGCTACAGTCATCTGGACAAAGAGCTACAATCATATCTGGACAAACTGCTGCTGTTATATATTGGCAAGCTGCTATTGTCATATCTGGACAAAATGCTGCAGTTATATGGGAAAGGTGCTACAGTCATTTCTGGGTAAAGTGCTACAGTTATATATAGGCAAGGTGCTACAGTCATTTCTGGACAAAGTGCTACAGTGATACATGGGCAAGGGGCTACAGTCACAGACATGGGGCTAGCAGTATAGCTTAGAGGTTACAGTAACAAGCTTTGAATGAGCTTGGTACATTCAACAGAAAAACCTGGCTTTGAGTCCCATAACCACCACTTGCATACTGCGTGACTCTGTGCAAGTCACTTAACCTCCCTAGTACTCCCAGGTTGCCCCTGAAAACAGGCACCTGTGCCTAGTGGGCATTACCTGGTTACAAAAGAATTAAAAAAATAAAATAAAAATATCTGGACAAAGTGCAATTTGGGCAATGTGCTACAGTCATAGCTGGACAAAGTGCTACAGTCTTTTCTGGACAAAGTGCTGCTGTTTTATATCGGCAAAGTGCTACAGTCATATCTGAACAAAGTGCTACAGTTATATATGGACAAGGTGCTATAGACATTTCTGAGTAAAGTGCTGCAGTTACATATGGGTAATGTGCTACAGTCATATCTAAACAAAGTGCTACAGTCATATCTGGACAAATTGCTACAGTCACACCTGGACAAATTGCTGCAGTTATATATGGGCAAGAAGCTACAGTCATTTCTGAGTAAAGAGCTGCAGTCACATCTGGATAAAGTGCTACAGTCATATCTGGACAAAGTGCTACAGTTATATATGGGCACGTTGCTACAGTTATATCTGGATGGCTCTACGAGTCACTTAACCTCCTCAGTGCTCCCAGGTCACCCCTGAAAACAGGCACCTGTGCCTAGCAGGAATTACCTGGTTACAAAAGAATAAAAAATAAAATAAAATAAAAATACCTGGACAAAGTGCTGTAGTTTTATTTGGGCAAGGTGCTACATTCATATCAGGACAAAGTGCTACAGTCTTATCTGGACAAAGTGCTGCAGTTCCATATGGGCAAGATGCTACAGTCATTTCTGGGTAATGTGCTGCAGTTATATATGGGCAAGGTGCTACAGTCATTTCTGGGTAATGTGCTGCAGTTATATATGGGCAAGGTGCTACAGTCACAGACATGGGGCTAGCAGTATAACCTAGAGGTTAGAATAACAAGCTCTGAATGAGCTTGGTAAATTCAGCAGACAAACCTGGCCTTGAGTCCCACAGCCACCACTTGCATACTGCTTGACTCTGAGCAAGTCAGTTAAACTCCTCAGTGCTCCCAGGTCGCCCCTGAAAACAGGCACCTGTGCCTAGTGGGCATTAGCTGGTTACAAAAGAATTTAAAAAAATAAAATAAAAATATCTGGACAAAGTGCTGCAGTTCTATATGGGCAAGGTGCTTCAGTCATATCTGGACAAACTGCTGCAGTTCTATATGGACAAGGTGCTACAGTCTTTTCTGGACAAAGTGCTGCAATTTTATATGGGCAAGGTGCTACAGTCATATCTGGACAATGTGCTGAAGTTTTACATGGGCAAGGTGCTACAGTCATATCTGGACAATGTGCTGAAGTTCTATATGGGCAAGGTGCTACAGTCATATTTGGACAAACTGCTGCAGTTCTGTATGGGCAAGGTGCTCCCGTCATATCTGGACAAAGTGCTACAGTTACTGTATATATGGGCAAGATGAAACAGTCATTTCTGAGTAAAGTGCTACAGTCATATCTGGGCAAAGTGCTACAGTCATATCTGGCCAAAGTGCTGCAGTTATATCTGGACAAAGTGCTGCAGTTATATCTGGACAAAGTGCTGTAGTTACATATGGGCAAGTTGCTACACTCATTTCTGAGAAAAGTGCTACAGTCACATCTGGACAAAGTGCTGCAGTTATATATGGGCAAGGTGCTACAGTAATATCTGGGCAAAGTGTTACAATTATATCTGGACAATATGTTGAAGTTATATACATGCAAGGTGCAACAGTAATATCTGGACAAAGTGCTACAGTTATATATGGGCAAGTCGCTGCAGTTATTTCCAAGTAAACTGCTACAGTCATATCTTGACAAAGTCCTACAGTTATAGCTGGACAAAGTGTTGTATTTTTATATACAGGCAAAGTGCTACAGTCATTTCTAAGTAGAGTGCTACAGTCATATCTGGACAGAGTGCTATAGTTATATATGGGCAGGTTGCTACAGTCATTTCTGAGTAAAGTGCTACAGTCATATCTGGACAAAGTGCTACAATTATATCTAGACAATGTGCTGAAGTTATATATGGGCAAGGTGCTACCGTCATTTCTCAGTAAAGTACTACAATGATATCTGGACAAAGTTCTACAGTCAAATCTGGACAAAGTGCTACAGTTATTTATGGGCAAGGTGTTACAGTCATATCTGGACAAAGTGCTGCAGTTATTCGTGGGCAAGGTATTACAGTCATATCTGGACAAAGTGCTGCAGTTATTCGTGGGCAAGGTGTTATAGTCATATCTGGACAAAGTGCTGCAGTTATTCGTGGGTAAGGTGCTACAGTCATATCTGGACAAAGTGCTGCAGTTATTCGTGGGCAAGGTGTTACAGTCATATCTGGACAAAGTGCTACAGTTACATTGGGATAAGGTGCTACAGTCATATCTGGACAAAGTGCTGCAGTTATACACGGGCAAGGTGCTACAGTCATATCTGGAGAAAGTTACACATTGGGAAACCTTCGTCAATAATGAATCTTTATTTTGCTGGGATAGTCTTCATTTAAGCAAACAAGGGGCATACAAACTGGGTACTACATTTGAGAATATTATTAGCAAAACTTTAAACTAACCAAAAAGGGGGACAAGGGCAGTACAGTTACAGATACAGTTATAAGTAATAACCTATCAAGTCTGAAATTATGGAGCATCAATGCAAGAAGTCTGAATCAGACTAAACTAGCGAATAAAACATTCTGATGACTATGCATAAACTAGATATAGTATTTATACCAGAAACATGGTGGGATGATACAGATAAATGGTCCAATAATATCCCTGGTTATCAGTTATTTTGCAAGAACAGAATTGACAGAAAAGGAGGAGGAGGTGTCTGTTGCTATATAACCGAGTGTATAAATTGCCATAAAGCTCACCTCTATACTGATCACAATAAAAGGATTACTGAGACTCCCCCAAAATTAACTTAGGTGTATGTTATAAACCACCTAACAGTAATTATAATTATAATTATGATCTAACCAATGTAATCAGTACAGTTCTTAGCCTAGGTGATACCATAATACTAAGAGATTCTAGTACCCCAGGTATTTCTTGGGATTTAATGACGAGTGTGTCAATGTTTGAACAGATTTTTGTCGAAACCTTGTCCTCCTTTGGTTGTGATCAACTTATGACCATGCCTACAAGAGGCAAGAATATTCTGGATCTAGTGATAACAAACTAAAGAATGTATTAACAATGTTGGGGTAAACACCTGGGGACGAGAGACCATAAAATTGTTACATGTACCCTTAATCTGGTCAATCTAAAAGCAAAAACAAAAGCATCACTGCTGGACTTTAAAAAGGCTAACTGGAATAAAATTAAACAGGTCCTATTAGGAATAAACTGGGAACAACATTTTGAGAGACTAGATGTGGAGCGAATATGGAGTGTCATAAAAAATAAATTACAGGTGCTAATGGAACTCCATATCCCCATGCGCAAAAGAACTAATGTAAAAGGAATCATTCTGCTCTGGTGCTCCAGAACTACAAACAAGCATTTGTCATTGTTGAATGTTGTCACGCTGGCATTGGCAGTGGCGGAGGTGGAGAGGCATAGTGCTGTGAGTTTGTTAATGTGTCCCAAAAGATGATTTTGCACAGCAAGTACGCCACTGTGCGGCAGAGCTGCAGAAACGCATTTTGGGCAGGCTGTGGAAAATGGCAGCTGGACTGTTGATAATGAGGTGTGCACAAATGCCAGTGGTGAAAATGTAGCATGAAAATATTGCAGATTGATGAAGTTACAAGGGTGCGTGGAAACTGTGCAATTCAAGCTTGCAACACAGTCATTGTCCAGACTTTCGCCACCAAATTTTGAACATAGGCATTTTAGGACCCCTGCTGATGAATAGTGTCACCGTCATTTCCTCAAAGTGTCACGAAAAGTGATTTTGCACAGTGACCATGCAATTCTGCACCGGACATGCGAAAATACATTTCAGCCAGCTGTACTGTTCATAAGGAGGTATGAAAAAATGCCAATGATGAACAGCTGGAGTGAAAGTATTAGAAATTCACAAAGTCACGAGCGTGCATGCAAACTGCACAACACGCACTCGTAAAACACTCATTTTATTGACTTTCGTCCCTAAATTTTCAACATAGGCATTTTAGGACATCTGCTAATGAACAGTGTCAGTGCCATTTTCATAATGTGTCTCGAACACTGGCTTTCCACAGCAACCATGCTATTGTGCATTGGAACTGCAAAAACAGATTTTAGTCAGGATATGAAAAATGACAGCTGTACTGTTCATTAGGAGGTGTAGAACAATGGCACTGTTGAAAATGTGGAGTGAAAATATTATAAGTTTGCGAACTTACGAGCGTGCGTGCAAACTGCGCATTGCACGCTCGTAACACAATCATTTTATGGAGTATTGTCACCAGATTTTCAACATAGGCATTTTAGGACCTCTGATCATGAACAGTGTCACTGTCATTTTTGTAATGTGTCCCGAACAGTGATTTTGTACAGCGACCGCGCTATTCTGTGCTGGAAGTGTGAAAACACATTTTGGCAAGGATGTGAAAAATGACAGCTGTACAGTTCACAAGAAGGTGTGGTAAAATGCCAATGTTGAGAATGTGGCACGAAAATACTGCAAATGCGCTAAATTACGAGTGTGTGTTGCGCAGTTGCTATGCACGCTCATAAAACAGTCATTTATGGAGTATTGTCACCAAATTTTCAACACAGGCATTTAGGACCTCTGCTCATGAACAGTGTCACTGTCATTTTTAATGTGTCCCAACACTGATTTGTTAGCGATCACATTATTCATGCCAGAAGTGCGTAACACACATTTCGCCAGGATGTGAAAATTACAGCTGTATGGTTCACAAGAAGGTGTGGTAAAATGCCAATGTTGAGAATCTGGCATGAAAATAGTGCGAATACGCTAACTTATGAGCGTGCATTGCGCAGTTGTTACGCACGCTCGTAAAGCAGTCATTTTTTGGATTTTTCCCACCAAACTTGCAACATAGGGTTTCTTAGAGCTCTTCTCGTGAACAGTGGCACTGTCATTCGTTACTTGGTCCTGAAAGGTGATTCCGCGCAGTGACTGCAAAATCACCTTTCAGGATTGAATAACGCCATGACAATGCAAGAATTCATGACAAGGGGTCCCAAATACCTCATGTTGAAAACTTGGGGCCAAAATTCACAAAAATGCCCAAGATATGCATTAAAGTTGAAAAACTCTATACATTCCATTATACAGCTTACTGGCATTTCCTCAGCTCGCGGTCAGCTTTGAAGAGTGCAGACGTGTTCCTGCTCCACTGAAGACTGTCGCACCAGACTCCGCAGGTAAGTATGGGGTGAGGGGAGGCAGGGTGCGCAGAGGGGGGTGCAGGTGGGGGGAGGGGACATCGAGACTACGAGGGACCATTTTCATTTTACAGGAAAAAAAAACAGTGCAGGACAGTTTTTTTTTTTGCAGGGGATTTGGCACACTAGGGTGAGCTCCCAGCATGGCACCTAACTGTTTAGGGGGGTGTCTGTAGCCAACAGGGGATTGGGCACCCCCGTCAGCACACAATGAAAGCTGGGGGGTGAGCAGAGGGGATTGGGCACCTCGGCATTTCAACAACTGGGAGGGTTATGCCCGACGGGGTGGGCTCCCCATTGGCACACAAAGAGAGTGGGGGTTAACCAACAGGGGGATTGGGCACCCCCGGAGTTGGCAGTAGTTGGGCGGCCGCCCACTTGCCAACCATGCTCATAATGTTGGCAAACACGTAGGAAGGGTTCATTGTGTATGACAAGCTTTGCTCGGATTGCAGTGGACCTTTTCTTAGATGTGCTCGCCACATTATGTATGCATGGTGTGGTGCCGGCATGCGGGCTGATTGGGGAATGAGGGACGCACCTACTGGTGCGTGCCCTGCATTCGCCCAACAGTGACCGAGCCTCCAAAGCTGCACTGTCCAACGATGTTGCCTGCGTAAGCGCACCAACATAAAAAACAAATCAGAAGGAAACATACAGCCTTTAAAATTTACAAAGTGAACTCAACCCTACTAAACCAAGCAAAATACAGATCACAACAAAAACTTTAAAAAAAGCAAAAATCAAGTTAGTAAATAGACTGGCACACAAAAAGGACTGCAAGAGCTTGTATGCATATGTAAATCATAATAAATAAACAAATGATAGAATAAACACAGTAACGGTCAATAGTGTAGCTATCAACAATAACATTAAAATTGGTAATTATTTCAATCAGTACTTTATGTCAGTATTTCACTCTAACAATCTAGCTTCTCCTACACTAGGTCTAGAAGATGGTGACCCCATTAATATAACCCATGATATGATTTATCTACAGTTGTGTAAATTAAATGTATCATCTTCCCCCAGCCTTGATAATATTGACCCAGTGGTCTGGAAGCAATTGTCGGAAACTGTAGTTGGGCCACTCGCTAAATTGTTTAACAAATCTATTCTAACTGGCGAAGTCCCATTGAACTGGTGCAGGGCCATAGTGATACCAATCCACAAAAAGGTTAACAAAGCCTGTGTGGTCAACTATAGGCCAATAAGCCTTACATCAGTATGCTGTAAAATATTGGAGATAATAATTAAAAACATCCTGGGTAGTGAAGTACTCAAATTGAATCTTCAAGACATTACCCAACATGGGTTTAGGAAGGGACTTTCCTGTATCAGTAATCTTGTCTCCTTTTATAATATAATAAGTGATCAGTTAGATATCAAGGTACTTGTTGATGTGATCTTTTTGGATATCAGTAAGGCCTTTGATACGGTCCCTCATGACCTATTAATAAAAAGACTAGCTAAACTGGGAATTAATACATACCTAGTAAGATGGATTAGTAGTTGGCTGAAAGATAGAAAACAATCTGTGAGAATTAATTTGTCTCTCTGACGATGGCAATGTGACTAGTGGAATCCCTCAGGGGCCGGTGTTGGGTCCCGTATTATTTGGAATATTTATAAGCGATATAGGTAAGGGACTGAGTAGTGTAGTGTCTAAATTTGCGGACAACACCAAAATTGGGGGGAATGTCTGTACATTTCAAAAACACCAACAACTCTTCCAAGATCTTCAAGCTATTGAACGATGGGGATTTGACAATAAAATTATATTTAACAAACAAAAATGCATAGTAATGCATTTTGGGAAAAATAATCCCGGGTATCAGTATAGCCTAAATGGTAAAACCCTTAGGACTAGCTCAAGTGAAAAGGATTTAAGAGTTTGGATTGACTCCAACCTGTCCACCTCATCAAATAGTCACAAAGTTGCTCAGCATTGTAACAGGACTGCACACTCTATTAAAAAAGCATTTATATCAAGGGATACTGATTGCATGTTAAAACTGTATAGAACATATATGATTCCACACTTGAACTATGGATCTCCACTATGGTGTCCATTCTTAAAAAAAGATGTGCTTACAACACAGAAAATTCAAAAAAGGTTTACAAAGTCAGTCAAAGGGTTAAAAAATCTAGAATACAAAGATAGGTTGGACCGTTTAAATCTTTACCCATTGGAGATGAGAAGGTTAAGGGGAGATTTACTCCTAATGTACAAAATCTGCAACAACCCAGTAATGAGGACACAATGTGGTATCCAGTTCCAAACTTAGGTAAACATTTGTGGTCTCATTCTAAACAAATTATAATACCCAAGGTCAATACTACAAAACATTTTAATTTCTTTAATATACGCATTGCAAGGAGGTGGAACGCTCTACCCAATCATATCATAGAGGCATCCTCTATTAACATGTTTAAATCTAGGTTAGATAAATACTTGTTGGGCAACAGAAAATTGTAATATACCCACTAGGATGTGGGAGATAATTAAATGGGCATGAGCCTACTTTGTCTATCTATACCAAGTTATACCAAGTTAAAGTGCTGCAGTTATATATGGGCAGGGTGCTACTGTCATATCTGGACAAAGTGCTACAATTTATATCTGGACAATGTGCTGAAGTTATATATGGGAAAGGTGCTACAGTAATATCTGAGAAAAGTACTACAGTTTTATATGGGCAAGGTGCTACAGTCATTTCCGAGTAAAGTGCTACAGTTATATCTGGACAAAGTGACACAGTCCTAGCTGGACAAAGTGCTACAGTCATATCTGGACAAAGTGCTATAGTTATATATATGGGCAAGTTGCTACAGTCATTTCTGAGTAAAGAGCTACAGTCATATCTGGACAAATAGCCATCAGCACAGTGGTTGGATTTCTGCTTGTGATGCCAGCGACCCGGGTTCAGAAGCAGACGCCGGGCATCAGAGGGCCAGCTTCAGGGAGAAGGATTGAGCATCCCATGACTGCTCTTCTTCTCCAGGAGCGAGGGTGGTGGAGTGTTCAGCGCTGTGGAGAAGTTTACCTATAGCGCTACAACAGCACTAGCGCCGACAACCCCTACAGCGACGGCTGTAATGCCGACTGTCGGCATTGTAGCCACAGGGGTGTCAGCACACACAATCAGGGGACATCCCCAAACTCCCCGTCTCTAGGATTCTAACTCTAGTCGGAGTTGGACTTGGGGGCAAACACTAGCGAGGCAGTCTCAAGGTGCCACAGACCATCACAACAGCAGGCGGATTTTGCTTGATTCCAGTCGCTGTGATGGTCTTCACTCTGCCAGAGTCACTGCAGTAATGGTGTACCCTGTGGGGACACCCAGTGGAGGCTGAACAGCATTACAAGCACCGACGCATAGTAGCTCAGGGGCCGGGCGGATGCTGGTTGTCACTGTATGTCACTGCCCCACCTATAGGGGGAAAAACATGCTGCCTGCCCCTCCACCCTAATGAGCTCCCAGGCCAACTCCCTGATCTATCCCATTGTCTGCGGCACTTGGGCCGGTGCTGCAACCCTGCCATGGGGGCTAATCCAGGGGGTACCTGGGGAGTTGCAGCTAATGTGAGAGTGGGAGCGGAGGGGGGCCGTGACCTGGGCGGAAGGTTCTGTAGCTAGGTGGCAAAGAAAAAACAGAATTAAAAAAAATATCTGGACAAATTGCTACAATTATATCTGGACAATGTGCAGAAGTTATATATGGGCAAGATGCTACAGTAATATCTGGACAATGTGCTACAGTTCTACATGGGCAATATGCTACAGTCATTTCTGAGAAAAGTGCTACAGTCACATCTGGACAAAGTACTACAGTCATATCTGGACAAAGTCCTGCAGTTATATATTGTCAAGGTGCTACAGTCATATTTGGACAAACCGCTACAGTCATACCTGGACAAATTGCTGTAATTATATATGGGCAAGGTGCTACAGTAATATCTGGACAAAGTGCTACAGTTATATATGGGCAATGTGCTACAGTCATATCTGGACAAAGTGGTGCAGTTATATACGGGCAAGGTGCTACAGTGATATCTGGACAACGTGCTACAGTTATGTATGGGCAAGATGCTATGGTAATATCTGGACAAAGTGCTACAGTTATATATAGGCAAGGTGCTACAGTAATATCTGTACAAAGTGCTACAGTTATATATGGGCAAAATGCTACAGTCATTTCTGAGTAAAGTGCTACAGTCATATATGGACAAAGTGCTGCAGTTATATCTCGGCAAAATGCTGAAGTTATATATGGGCAAGTTGCTACAGTAATTTCTGAGTAAAGTACTGCAGTCATATCTGGACAAAGTGATACAGTTCTACATGGGCAAGGTGCTACAGTCATATCTGGACAAAGTGCTGTAGTTATATATGGGCAAGATCCTACAGTCATTTCTGTGTAAAGTACTACAATCATATCTGGACAACGTGCTACAGAATGTCTGTACAAAGTGCTACACTTCTATTTGGGCAAGGTGCTACAGTCATATCTGGACAAAGTGCTGCAGTTATATATGGGCATGTTGCTACAGTCATTTCTAAGTAAAGTACTACAATCATATCTGGACAACGTGCTACAGTCATATCTAGACAAAGTGATACAGTTATATATGGGCAAGGTGCTACAGTCATATCTGGACAAAGTGCTACAGTTATACATGCGCAAGTTGCTACAGTCATATCTGGACAAATTGCTACAGTTATATATGAGCAAGGTGCTACAGTCATATTTGGACAAAGTGCTAAAGTCTTACCTGGACAAAGTGCTGTAGTTATATATGGGCAAGGTACTACAGAAATATCTTGACAAAGTGTTGCAGTTACATATGGGCAATGTGCTACAGTCATATCTGGACAAAGTGCTGCAGTTATATATGGGCAAGGTGCTACAGTCATATTTGGAAAAAGTGCTGCAGTTATATCAGGACAAAGTGCTGCGGATATAGGTGGACAAAGTGCTGCAGTAATATATGGGCAAGGTGCTACAGTCATATCTGGACTGAGTGCTGCAGTAATATATGGGCAAGGTGCTGCTGTCTATTTTTTAGTAAAGTGCTACAGTCATATTTGGACAAAGTGCTACAGTCATATCTGGATAACGTGCTACAGTTATATATGGGCAAGATGCTACAGTCATTTCTGGGTAAAGTGGTATGGTTATATATGGACAAGATTATATAGTAATTTCTGGGTAAAGTGCTGCAATTATATATGGGCAAGATGATACAGTCATTTCTGGGTAAAGTGCTACAGTTACATATGGGCAAGGTGCTACAGTCATTTTGAGTAAAGTGCTACAGTCATATCTGGAGAAAGTGCTGCAGTTATATATGGGCAAGGTGCTACAGTCATTTCTGAGTAAAGTGCTACAGTTATATCTGGACAAAGTGTTAGGGTTATATATGGGCAAGGTGCTGCAGTGATGTCTGGACAAAGTGCTACAGTTAAATGTGGGCAAGGTGCTACAGTCATATCTTGACAAAATGCTACAGTTATATATGGGCAAAGGTGTTACAGTCATTTCTGAGTAAAGTGCTACAGTCAAATCGGGACAAAGTGCTGCAGTTATACACGGGCAAGATGCTAAAGTCATTTCTGAGTAAAGTGCTACAGTAATATCTGGACAAAGTGCTACAAATATATCTGGAAAATGTGCTGAACTTATATATCGGCAAGATGCTACAGTAGTATCTGAACAAAGTGCTACAGTGATATATGGGCAAGATGCTACAGTCATTTCTGAGTAAAGTGCAAGTCATTTCTGAGTAAAGTGCTATAGTTATATCTGGACAAATTGCTATCGGCGTTGTGGTTGGATTTCTGTTTGCGACCCGGGTTCAGGAGCAGATGCAGGGCATTGGAGGGCCAGCCGGGGGAAGAAGGATTGAGCATCCCATGACTGCTCTCCTTCTCCAGGAGCGAGGGTGGTGGAGTGCTCAGCGCTGTGGGGAGGTTTACCTATAGCACTTTGACAGCGCTAGCACTGACTTCCCCTACAGCGACAGCTGCAATGCTGACTGTTGGCATTGTAGCCATGGGGATGTCGGTGCACACAATCAGGGGCTGTGCCCCTTAACCCCCCCGGTCTCTAGGATTCTAACTCCGAGTCGGAGTTGGACCGGGGGCCGGGGCAAACACCAAGCGAGGCAGTCCCGATCACCACACAGACCATCACAGTGATGGGCGGATATTGCCCGATTTCTGTCGCTGTGATGGTCTTCACTCTGCCAGAGTCGCGGTGGTAATGGTATACCCTGTGGGGACACCCAGTGGAGACTGAACAGCACTACAGGCGCCGATGCCTAGCATGCTCAGGGGCGGAGATGATGCTGGTTGTCACTGTATGTCCCCACCCCTGCCTATATATATATATATATATGCTGCCTGCCCCACCACTCTAATGAGCTACCAAGCCAACTCCCTGACCTATACCATTGTCTGCGGCACTTGGGCCGGTGCTGCAACCCCACCCTGGAGGGTAATCCAGGGGGTACCCGGGGAGTTGCAGCTAATGAGAGAGTGGGAGCGGAGGGGGCCGTGACCTGGGCAGAAGGTTCTGCAGCTAGGTGGCAAAGAAAAATAGAATTAAAATATATATATATATATATATATATATCTGGACAAATTGCTACAATTATATCTGAGCAATGTGCAGACGTTATATATGGGCAAGGTGCTACAGTCATATCTGAACAAAGTGCTACAGTCATATCTGGACAAAGTGCTGCAGTTATATATTGTCAAAGTGCTACAGTCATATTTGGACAAAGTGCTACAGTCATACCTGGACAAACTGCTGTAGTTATATATGGGCAAGGTGCTACAGTGATATCTGGACAAAGTGCTACAGTTATATATGGGCAAGATGCTACAGTAGTATCTGGACAAAGTGCTACAGTTATATATGGGCAAGATGCTACAGTAGTATCTGGACAAAGTGCTACAGTTATACTGTATATAGGCAAGGTACTACAGTACAAGGGTGTAACCAGGAATTTCTGAGGTGCACACCAACTGGACTCACTGCTACCCACCCATCCCCGTTAAGGTGAGCTACCCTTCCCCCACCGTCCATGCCCTCTCAGATGCTAGCGTCATTTTCTGTGTTGTATGCCAGCACACCACCACCACCGAGGTACAAACACACCACACTAGACATACCACCACCACCAACAGGTGTCAGACTAACAGACTGGCTTTTGGTTACAATATTGCATTGTGCCAAGCCTCTGTATCTCATCAAGGTAGCCAGTCCCACAGAGGTCAATTCACACACAATCTCCACTCTCCACACTAGACATGCCACCACCACCACCAGGTGTCAGACTAACAGACTGGCTTTTTGTTACAATATTGCATTGTGACAAGCCTCTGTACCTCATCAAGGTAACCAGTCCCACAGAGGTCCATTCTCACACACACTCTCCACACTAGACATGCCACCACCAACAGGTGTCAGACTAACAGAATGGCTTTTGTTTACAATATTGCATTGTGACAAGCCTATGTACCCCATCAAGGAAGTCTGTTTCACAGCCGCGATGTGGTGACGTAATGCTAAAACATAGCTGCACCTGGAAAATTCAATACATCATCCCCAAAAAACACATTTGAGATAAGATATCGTCTACTGCAAAAACTTATGGCAGCAACTGGAAATCTGAACACCCAGGGATGGGGGTGGAGTGCCCCTGCAGAAAGAAATCACTGCAGCAACTACAACAAAATAAAACTCAAATTAGGCAACCCTTTTGTGGGGGCACTGCCCCTTCCCCCCACAGCCCTGAATGCTCCGATGAAGTTGTACAGTGTTGCCTTTGAGAATAGTTAGCTTCATTGGTGCACCTGGGGGTTGGGGTTAGAGCACACCCCAACCCGAGAATAGTTATTTTATAGATTATAAACCATTTTTATCCTTTAATGCCAACTTAGTTTAGTTAGGACATGTGCACCCCAACCATGTGTTTAATGTGCGTGGAAGTTCTCTTGCATTTTTACCCACACCGGCCTAGCTGAACAAGGCAGGCAAGAGTTAGCTTCCCAGTGCCCCAAGCATTTTCCTTTCTGCCATAGTAACACCACACAGATGAACACTGCCAAAGTAATGTAGGATGAGAGAGGTTATACTGAAGTTGTACAGGTCCCTGGTAAGGCCTCAGCCAGAGCATGTGGTTCAGTACTGGTACCAACACCCCTCATCCATGATTTGGGGGGGGGGGACAAGAGGTGAACACCAGTCCATTCAGTAGAGAGAATTCTGAAAGAACTCACAAAGTTGAAGGTGGATAAGGCCATGGGGCCAGATGGATCAACCTGATATCTGAGGATATTAAAGGAGCTGCAAAGGGAACTAGCAGCGCCTCTGGTGGCCCTGTTCAGAGTCGCAACACAGGTGTTGTTTCAGAGGACTGGAAGAGGGCACATGTAGTCCTGCTGCACAAAGGCAGCAGTAGTGAAGAGGCAGGGAACTACAGGCCAGTGCGCCTCACGGCAGTGGTGGGAAAGATCTTGGAGACACTGCTGAAAGGATAGTGGCACATTTGGAATCCAGCAGTACTCAGGATCTGAGGCAACAGATTCACAGCAGGAAGGTCATGTCAAATGAATCAGTTTTTTTGATTGGGTGACTAGCTAACTTAATCAGGGAGTGGTGGTAGACGTCGCCTACCTGGATTTCAGCAAAGCCTTCGACACCATCCAACACAGAGAGCTGATTAACAAGATGTGTAGTCAGAGCATGGGAGACAAGGTGGTGAATTGGGTTAGGAACTGGTTAACAAGAGACACCAGGTGATGGTAAATTGGGTACAATCTGGGGAGAGAAGTGACCAGTGGGGTACCACAGGGATCAGTACTGGGACTAGTCATGTTCAATGTCTTCGTAGGCGTTGAAATTAAACTTTACAGCCACTAGCCAGCACGACTAGCTACTAGAAGAATCCATTAGTCCCACAGACTTTCATGGGCCCAGCCACTGTACTTATTGAAATGTTACCTTCTCTAGTGCTGTCCCAAAGGGCTAGTTAAAGGAAAATCTTACTAGCCTGATACAAAATCTACCAGCATTTGGCTAGTGGGCTGGTGCTAATTTCAGCCCCTGTCTCCATTAGTGGCATTGCAGAAGGGCTGGAAGGAAAGGTCTGCCTGTTTGCAGATGACACCGAGATCTGCAACTGGGTAGATACTCTAGAAGGGGTGCAGAAATTAAAGAGGAACCTGGAGAAGCTTGAAAGATGTGTGGAGATGTGGCAAGTGAGGTTCAATATAATGCACCTGGGTAGAGGGAACCCTGGGAGAGCTACAGGTTGGGGGGGGGAGTTGACTGTCAAAGAGGAAAGGGACCTACGGGTCATCATCTCCAATGACCTTAAGGTATCAAAGCAGTGTACAAACGTGGCAAGGTGGGTCAGTGGCCTGCTGGAGCATCACTGGCAGGAGGTGGGGTGGGAGGCATTGATGCTATTCTATAAAACATTGGTAAGGCCTCACCCAGAGTACTCCATGCAGTTCTGGAGATCACACCTGTGCAAGGACATAGATAAGGTGCATGCAGACCATCCAGAGAAGGGCAACAAAGATGGTGCAGGGCTTCCACCACGAAAAATATGAGGAGAGACTAAGTGACCTCAATATGTACTCTGTGGAGGAGAGGAGACAGCAGGGGGACATGATTGAAACTTTCAAGTACCATAAGAGCATAAACAAGGTACAAGCTTGGGACCTTTTCCAATGTAGAAAAAGTACTAGAACAAGGGGGCACAATATCAAATTGGAAGGAGTAGATTAAGAGGTAATGTGAGGAAGTTTTTCTACACAGAAAGGGTAGTCAACACATGGAATAGTCTGCCACAGGAGGTAGTGGGGGCAAGCACAGTGGAGGGGTTTAAGCATGCTTGGGACAGGCACAAGGGAAGCCTGAGAGGAAAGAGTGATGACACGCCATTGATCAAATAAGATCAGTGGTCACATACAATGTATTGGGCCTATGGGCACACTGGATGGGCCTAGTGATCCTTATCTGTCAACTGTTTCTATGTTTCTAAAGGACATGAAGATCCAGAGGAGAGCTACAAGGATACAAAGATGAAAGTGCATCAGTAGGGTAGGGGCATATGAGAGGAGAGACTGAGTGCACTGAACATGTACGGCACAGAGACACCCCCCATAAACAGTACTTGAATGGGATATATAAGGTTGAAAAGGGACAAGCAAGGTGGATACAGTCTAAGCTGAGGGGCACAGTGTTAAGCTGGGGGTGGGAGGTTTTGGAGGGAGGTCAGGAAGCACCACAGAGTAGAAGGTGGTGGACATGAAATGTTCTGCTGGAAGAGATGTGTTGAGGACAGTGGGCAGTTTTAAGAGAGGCTGGGTTAGGCATAGGGAGAAGGTAATAAAGATCATTGGTAGGGAGGAAGAGGGCAGGGACAGTAGCTCAAGGGGGCTAGATAAAACCCATTGGCCTGCTGGGTTCTTCATATATTCATAAAATAAAAGACTTCATCCATCGTACTGACAAACACATAAGGTGCTCAAAACAAAAAAACAAACAGCAGTAGAAATCAGAAACCACACCACACTGTAGGAGCAGTGCTCAAAGCCACATTTCTGATGAGTGAGAATTCATATTTAATGCCTCTTTTGGAGGCACAGCAGTGCTCAAACCACAGTTCAGCAGAAGATGTAAACAAATATGTTCCTCTGGCACGGTCTTCATTTCCAAGCAAGCACTCCTAGTCCTCAGAGTCCATTTTGTGAAATACGACAACTGCAAATACAGGCATGGAGATAAAGTAGCTGTGAGAGTGAAACCATTGATGTACATCAAAAGGCATTTCCCAACAAACTGCTCTGCTCTCAGCTGCCAGCTCTGGGCCTGTCACAGTATGTGGCTCTATAGGTTTTGTACATTTAGTGCACAGGCAACAGGATAACAAATCTTATGGAACCCTGTCCAATGTTATTACATCCCATCCTTTTCTCCCTTTTCATAAAAAAATCTCAGCCAGAAACAACCTCCTGCAGCATCACACTGTATGTAGATATGACCTAGTACACCCTGCTACTAAAATAGTCACTCACCAATTCTAAACTCAATGCAGACTTTCATAAAATACCAGGCACCCACCCTGGCTTAGGAGTAGGCTGGTCCAGACTGAAAAAATGTCTTCTGCCAAAAACAGATCCCATCATCCTGAACCCATGTTGTGCCGATGGCTGGTTGGGTCTCCATTTAATAGGGTACACTCTTAATTTAGGGCCAGAGGGAGTAACATTTGATTATATTTGTATGTTTGTTATATTCCCCACCTGGACTTCTCTCCCCCCCCCAATCACATGCTGGTTTGTAATGAACGCAGTCAGTGTCAACCTTGGTAGCATGGCACTAATGGCAACATACATTAGCACAGAGTCCAGAGATAGTGATTTAACCTACATGCTTTTGCTGTGTACAACTAAGATCCAACACCTACTGCTTGCCTTGACCTTACCTGACTGTTGTGGGCTGTGAATGGTCTCCTCCCGTCCCCGTCTCTTTCACCGACAGACGTTACGTTGTTCCTGTGCTGATGTGCCTCCGTGACCTGTCCCCGGTGCAGTGTGGTGCTGTTGGTCTTCAGCGATGCAGCAGCATAGCAGGCCAGCGGCGACGGCATGAACGGTACCAGCGGAGACTGACAAACTAGAATAGCAGCCAAAATAAGATATAGCTTTCTGGACTTGGTGACTTATGGCAAGGCGCTAGTTGGACCGGTCTGAACTTCTCCTGGACTGGCGGTGCCGTGTGTCAGTCGGCGGACTCATGCAGTGCAGCTGCAGCCTATGACAAATTAAAGCTCCTCCAGTCCTAACTTCGATTTCCAGCCAGGGCAGGGTGGCTGCAGGCAGGCTTGTGGCTCGCGCTGTACTCCAGCTCCTCAGCTCAGTCAATCAAGGCAGCAGGCAGGGTGCTCACTCCCTCATCATCTTCACTCTTCAGTCCTCATCCTTCGACTCCCAGAACTCAAAGCAGGCTAGGCTTGGGCAACAAGCATCAGAATAGCACTACCATCTCCAAGCTGGGCTTTCTAAAGAGCCCGCCAACCCGCCCCCTACTACCAGCCACGTCACGTCACATCACACCCCCTTTCCTCGCAAGTGGACCTCATTGAGATGGCAGCATATACATCTCAGTCAGGTACGCGGAGCTACTTCATCACACAGGTAACTTACAGGTTTGCCAGGTAGCCCAGCCCCCCCAACGTCCAAAGTATTGAAAGCAGTCGCTGGTCAGGAAAAGCCCACGAAAATAAAAAAAACAAACAAAGAGAATTAATAGACACACCAGCGGTTCCTGCTGCTAGCTCCCCGCTGGTGAGCTGCACACCATGGCATGCCTGGCACATCGGTAGCTATGCCCTTGCTACAGTAATATCTGGACAAAGTGCTACAGTCATATCTGGACAAGGTGCTGCAATTATATCTGGGCAAAGTGCTGTAGTTATATATGGGCAAGTTGCTACAGTCATTTCTGAGTAAAGTAATACAATCATATCTGGACAAAGTGCTACAGAATGTCTGGACAAAGTGCTACACTTCTGTATGGGCAAGGTACTACAGTCATATCTGGACAAAGTGCTGTAGTTATATATGGGAACATTGCTACAGTCATTTCTAAGTAAAGTACTACAGTCATAACTGGACAACGTGCTACAGTCACATTTGGACAAAGTGCTACAGTTATATATGGACAAGGTGCTACAGTCATATCTGGACAAAGTGCTACAGTCATATCTGGACAAAGTGCTGCAGTTATATATGGGCAAGGTGCTACAGTCATATCTGGACAAAGTGCTAAAGTTCTATATGGGCAAGGTGCTACAGTCATATCTGGACAAAGTGCAACAGTCATATCTTGACAAAGTGCTGCAGTTATATATGGGCAAGGTGCTATAGTCGTATCTGGACAAAATGCTACAGTTCTATATGGGCAGGGTGCTACAGTCATATCTGGACAAAGTGCTACAGTCATATCTGGACAAAGTGCTACAGTTATACATGGGCAAGATGCTACAATCATTTCTGTGTAAAGTGCTGCAGTTATATAAGGGCAAGATTCTACAGTCATTTCTGGGTAAAGTGCTGCAGTTATATAAGGGCAAGATTCTACAGTCATTTCTGGGTAAAGTGCTGCAGTTATATGAGGGCAAGATGCTACAGTCATTTCTGGGTAAAGTGCTACAGTTATATATGGGCAAGATGCTACAGTCATTTCTGGGTAAAGTGCTACAATTATATATGGACAAGGTGCTACAGGCATTTCTGAGTAAAGTGCTACAATCATATCTGGCAAAGTGCTGCAGTTATATATGAGCAAGGTGCTACAGTTATATCTGGACAAAGTGCTACAGTTACATATGGGCAAGATGCTACAATCATTTCTGTGTAAAGTGCTGCAGTTATATAAGGGCAAGATTCTACAGTCATTTCTGGGTAAAGTGCTGCAGTTATATAAGGGCAAGATTCTACAGTCATTTCTGGGTAAAGTGCTGCAGTTATATATGGGCAAGATGCTACAGTCATTTCTGGGTAAAGTGCTACAGTTATATATGGGCAAGATGCTACAGTCATTTCTGGGTAAAGTGCTACAATTATATATGGGCAAGGTGCTACAGGCATTTCTGAGTAAAGTGCTACAATCATATCTGGCAAAGTGCTGCAGTTATATATGAGCAAGGTGCTACAGTTATATCTGGACAAAGTGCTAGGGTTATATATGGGCAAGGTGCTGCAGTCATATCTGGACAAAGTGTAACAGTTATACATGGGCAAGGTGCTACAGTCATTTCTGAGTAAAGTGCTACTGACATAGCTGGACAACGTGCTACAGTCATATCTGGACAAAGTGCTATAGTCATAGCCTGAAAAAGTGATACAGTTATATATGAGCAAGGTGCTACAGTCATTTCAGGGTAAAATGTGACAGTCATATCTGGACAATGCTGTAGTTATATATGGGTAAGATGCTAGAGTTATTTCAGGGTAAAGTGCTACAGTTATATATGGGCAAGATGCATCCTGATAGCTATAACCTACTCTATAACCTACTCTGCCTGCAGCAGCATGGCTTCCATAAAAAGCATTCCACACTCACCACCCTTGTTGATTACTCATCACAGCTTCACGATGCCTCAGCTAGTGGGCAGGCTGTTGGCTCGGTCTTCATTGAACTTACAAAGGCCTTTGAATCTGTTAATCACAACCTCCTCCTAAGTTGCCTCCAGTCGACAGGTCTATCCCCGGACATGGTACTCTGCTTTGGTAGCTACCTCTCAAACAGGTAGCAACGAGTCAAAATTGGAGACACCCTATCAGCAGCTAAAGAGGTGTCCCTTGGGGTTCCGCAGGGCTCTATTCTCGACCCTTTACTATTTGGCCTCTTCATCAACTCTGCACCATCCGCATGTTTAGCACATACCATTCTCTGTGCTGATGATGCAGTAATAGCTGTTGCTGGTAATGACCACAATTCCATCACTACTGAACTCCAAAGCAGCTTCCTCAATCTTGAATCCTGGTTCACACAAAACAGACTATTAAACCACAAAAAACTATGAGTCTACTCTTCTATACCTCCCAAAGCAAAAAGAAATACCAGCCTCTGCTCATTCATAACCACAAGGGTGAGATACTGGAACAAGAACCTAAGTTCAAATACCTCGGCATGACCTTTGGTGATACACTCACCTTCACTAGCCATACAGACACCATAGTCAAGTCAGCTAAAATTAAGCTAGGGGTCCTCTACCGTCACAAGCATTCTATGACACCCGAAGCTTTCAAACTTGCCACCAGTAGTTCAGTACTGTCTTCCATCGATTATGGGTTGCCTATCTATGGGGCGGGTACAAAAACTGCCCTAAACAGGGTTAGCACACTCCTAAATAAGGCCAACCATCTGTCATTAGGGGCTGCTCGTGACACCCACACCTACACGCTTTACACTGAAACTGGATGGCTCCCACTCCATCTTGGAACACAATACCAAACCTGCCTACTTCTAAAAAATGTGCTTCCTGGGCTTACTTCTCCCTCACTGGGCTGTTTCTTTAAGCCAGCAGTTCCAACGAAATCAACTAGAAGTGCAGCTGCTGACAGGCTGGTGATTCCCTTCAAAAGGACAAAACTTGCACAGAACTCCATCCTGTACCAAGGACCGAAATGGTACAATGAGCTACCTGCTAACCTCACTGATACATCCAAAATTAGTACCTTCAAATCTGGGCTCAGATCCCTTCTTGACACTACAAAGATTTTGTACCTGCCTGCACTAAAGTGGCAGGACCTCAGCCTCCCAACCTCCCATCCATCTCCCTTCATTTCTCCTCAATCCCCTCCTGTACCACTTCCCTCCAAATGAAGCCCACTCATGGATGACCACACTTCCTACTATGATGGCGCCATTACTGGTGGACCACCCTACCCCTTTCCTCCTAGGTTTTCCCATCACTTAGTGAACTCCAATGCAGAGTTCTAACTACCTTCTCTTACTTAAACCTCTTATTGGAGGTATATAATTTTCATTGTATTTGATTGTCCTGTATAATTGTTTTCCTGTTTTTTCTGCATACCCTATTATATTTGTAATGTTTGTTCAACAATGACTTGGAACCTTTGAAAATGGGTCCTTGACTTAAAGGTATTAATCCCAAACTGAAATAAATAAATAAAATAAATAAATAGATTCTACAGTCATTTCTGGTTAATGTGCTGCAGTTATATATGGACAAGATGCTACTGTCATTTCTGGGTAAAGTGCTACAGTTATATATGGGCAATGTGCTACAATCTTTTCTGAGTAAAGTGCTACAGTCATATCTGGACAAAGTGCTGCAGTTATATATGGGCATGGTGCTACAGTCATTTCTGAGTAAAGTGCTACAGTCATATCTTGACAAAGTGCTATAGTTATATATGGATAAAGTACTACAATTATATGTGGACAAGGTGCTACAGGCATATCTGGACAAAGTGCTACCGTTATATATGGGCAAGGTGCTATAGTCATTTCTGGGTAAAGTGCTACAGTTATATATGGACAAGCTGCTATAGTCATTTCTGAGTAAAGTGCTACAGTCATACCTGGACAAAGTGCTACAGTCATATCTGGACAAAGTGCTGCAGTTATATATGGGCATGGTGCTACAGTCATATCTGGACAAAGTGCTGCTGGTATACATGGATAAGGTGCTACAGTCATTTCTGAGTAAAATGCTACAGTCATATCTGGACAAAGTGCTACAGTCATATCTGGACAAAGTGCTGCTGTTATATATGGCAAGGTGCTACAGTCATATCTGGACAAAGTGCTGCCATTACATATGGGCAAGGTGCGACAGTCATTTCTGAGTAAAATGCTACAGTCATATCTGGACAAAGTGCTGCTGTTATATATGGGTAAGGTGCTACAGTCATATCTGGATAAAGTGCTACAGTAATACCTGGACAAAGTGTTGTAGTTACATATGGGCATGGTGCTACAGTCATATCTGGACAAAGTGCTACAGTCATATCTGGACAAAGTGCTGTTGGTATATATGGGCAAGGTGCTACAGTCATTTCTGAGTAAAATGCTACAGTCATATCTGGACAAAGTGCTGTTGGTATATATGGGCAAGGTGCTACAGTCATTTCTGAGTAAAATGCTACAGTCATATCTGGACAAATTGCTACCGTCATATATGGACAAAATGCTGCTGTTATATATGGGCAAGATGCTACAGTCATATCTGGACAAAGTGCTACAGTCATATATGGACAAAATGTTACTGTTATGTATGGGCAAGTTGCTACAGTCATATCTGGACAAAGTGCTACAGTCATATATGGACAAAATGCTGCTGTTATGTATGGGCAAGATGCTACAGTCATATCTGGACAAAGTGCTACAGTCATATATGGACAAAATGCTACTGTTATGTATGGGCAAGATGCTACAGTCATATCTGGACAAAGTGCTACAGTCATATATGGACAAAATGCTGCTGTTATGTATGGGCAAGATGCTACAGTCATATCTGGACAAAGTGCTACAGTCATATATGGACAAAATGCTACTGTTATGTATGGGCAAGATGCTACAGTCATATCTGGACAAAGTGCTACAGTCATATATGGACAAAATGCTGCTGTTATATATGGGCAAGGTGCTAAAGTCATATCTGGACAAAGTGCTACAGTCATATCTGGACAAAGTGCTACAGTTATATATGGGTAAGGTGCTACAGTCATACCTGGTCAAAGTGCTGTAGTTATATATGGGCATGGTGCTGCAGTCATATCTGAGTAAAGTGCTACAGTCATATATGGACAAAATGCTGCTGTTATGTATGGGCAAGATGCTACAGTCATATCTGGACAAAGTGTTACAGTCATATATGGACAAAATGCTACTGTTATGTATGGGCAAGATGCTACAGTCATATCTGGACAAAGTGCTACAGTCATATATGGACAAAATGCTGCTGTTATATATGGGCAAGGTGCTAAAGTCATATCTGGACAAAGTGCTACAGTCATATCTGGACAAAGTGCTACAGTCATATATGGACAAAGTGCTGCAGTTATATATGGTCAAGGTGCTACAGTCATATCTGGACAAAGTGCTACAGTAATTTGTGGGTAAAGTGCTACACTGATACAACATACTGTATGTTTGAAGTACTGCTGTTATTTATGGGCCAACTGCTGCAGTCATTTTGGGTAAAATGCCTCAGTCACATCTGGCTTAAGTACTACAGTCACATCTCAGCAACGTGCTGTGGTAATTTCTTGGAAAAGTACCTCAGCAATTTGGGGGGTAGAGTGTTTCTTTTTTGCCTCCTTATACCTCTGATCAGTTTACCATCATAATACTTCAGTTCTGCACTGGTTTCTTCTGTGTCACTGTACTTAGCACCCTGCTTAGCTTGAACCCTCTTCCTCCCAGCTCTTACCTCCTCTCTGCCTTCTACATCCACTTGACTTCCATTATATCATATCCTCACACCCTCATTTCCCACCAGCTCCCTCTTCTATCACTCACACCTTGTCACTGTGTTACTTTTACCTCTCTAAATCTTCCTCTCTCTCTTTCTCTTGATCCCAAGTAAGCCCTTCGCCTTCTCCCCTACTTTGAACTCCCTCCCCAGTGCTCCTATCCCTTCCCATTCCTTCCCCATTCCTCTATATCCACCCTTGCTTTCTCTCTTCTCCCTCTCTAAATCTCAAACCTCTCCGAAAGTCTGTCTCCACCTTTCCCTCTCTCTTCTTCTCCCTCCCTTTCATGATACTCCCACAGATGCAAATCGTACTCTCTAAAGCTCCCCATCGCCCTGCTTCTTTTCTTGTTGGGAGATGCTGAACTGAACTCTAGCCCCAATTCACCCTCCCCAAGGGACCGCATTTTTGATTTAAACCATACTGTAGGAGCTTACTTCTGAAGCTGGATAAGCTTAGACTGCTAGTAGTAGTTGTAACAAATATAGGTTACTTACCTGGAACTGTAGTTCTAAGAGTGGTATACAGTTGACATTCACACACTGGCAGTCTTCCGGGAGACAGCTGAGTCATCAGAATGTCTTCAAGCTAAGCTCCTCACACCACCTGGTTGATATATTCTCCTGTTCTGCCCCATGACATCAAATCTTTGCACATTGGAAGTAGACATCTGGGTACCACATTGCCAGGAAGGGTCAGCAGGAGTGGTGCGGATGTGAACTATATACTACTCTTACAACTAAAGTTACAAGTGAGTAAACTATATTTCTAAAGGTGTGGATACTGTTCACTATCCACACATTGGCAAACTCCTAGCAGCCCTCCGGGGGGGGCAAAGCACGCACCCCTATTTGGCAAACAGAGACTGGAGGACAGAGGACCCAAAAGTATCATCTAAATGACTTACGACGTCGATTCTGAAATGGGAGATGAAGGTGTGCCTTTTTTGTCCAGGTTGCAGCACTGCATATCTCTGAAATGGAGCTATCCCTGGAAGCAGCCACCAAGGCAGTAGCATATCTAGTGAAATGAGCCCAAAGCCCCTTGGGTGACTTTCTACCAGCTAACATATAGCAGAGGTCAACGTAGGATGTTATCCACCTCGCAGCTGTCCACCTTGCTGCTAGTGTGCCAAGTGCAGCTTCAGCATAAGTGAGAAACAGCTGGCAACCCTTTCCCCGAACTCCAACCATGCGTTCCTTGTAACAAAGAGCACCCTCCGCAGGTCCAGTGTGTGGAGCCTGTGATTGGCATCCAAAGTCAGATTTCTGAAGTGCACTGGGAGGTTAATTACCTGTTTAAGGTGAAATTCCTACTGGACCTTTGGGAGAAAATTTGGATTGTGGCAAAGAACTACCTTTTTCTTATGGAAGACCAGATAGGGAGACTCCACCGAAAGAACCTGGAGCTCACTGATCCTTCTGGCTAACATTATGGCCACCATTAATGTAGTCTTCATGACAAGTGTGACATCTCACACCTGTGCATAGGTTCAAATGTCTTGCCCTTGAGCACTTCCAACACCAGCAGTAGGTCCCACGGAGTTGGTGGTTCTTGAACCAGAGGGGACAGGTGATGTAGGCCTTTGAAAAGGCACCTGGCCACCTTCTTCTGAGCCACTGTCAGCATATCAGTCCACAACCAGTATGCAGAGATGATTACCGGGTGCACCTTAAGAATCATTGCTCGCAGTTCTGACTGAGACAGAGACTAGAGATAGTTGAGAATGCTTGCCTTTAAGTAGCTAAGGGGATCAAGATCCTTACCCTGGCAGCAGATTGAGAACCTCTTCCTCTTAAATGTATAGCATTTATGAGTTGAATCCATATGGGATGCTTCAATGACGTAGAGGACATCTCCTGAATGGCCAAAAATCTGGAGCCATGCTGAGAGGTGTAGGGATTAAAGGTCAGAGTGCAGGTCCTTCCCCTGTTGTTTGGTCAGCAGGTTAGGGCAGAGAGGCAACTCCATATAGTCCGACTGAGGAGATCTGGGTACCAGAACTGCACGGGCAAGTCTGGAGCTATCAAGATTATTTGGACCTGTTCTTCTGGGCCTTGATCACAACCTTGTGAACCAACAGGAAGGGAGGGAAAGTGTACTGAAGGCCCTGGGTCCATGGACTACAGAAGGTAGTGTACTGGACTGAGGGGAGCAGGTACAGAACAGCCTCAGTTTTCTGTTTCCTCATGAGGCAAACAGATCCACCAGAGGGGTGCCCCACTGAGAGAACAGGGGACCTACCACATCCTGATTCACAAACTCTTCATGCCACATCTCTCTGACCCGGCTGAGATAGTCCACCAGCTAGCTGTTTTCTCCTGCAACATGAATCACCAGGAAATCTGCTTCTCAGCTGCACACATGGGTCCAGTTGCGGAGAGCCTCCTGATACAATGAAAACGGGTGCATGACACCCTACCTGTTCAGATGTTGTCCATCTGAACCTGGATGGCCTGACCCCGAATCAACAGAGTGAATTCCATCAGAGTCAGATGCACTGCATGAAGCTCCAGCAAGTCGAAGTTGTATCGGGACTCTGGAGGTGATCAGAATCTGTGGACTCTGTGGTGTCCTAGGGGAGCCCCTCCACCCCATCAGAGTCCATGTCCATGTATGTGTTCATCATAAGTGTGACAGGCGGTTCTGGGTAGACAAATGAGATTCCTTCACTCAGGTTCCATGGGGACAGCCACCACAGGATGACATCTCACACTGGCTGGGTCACCAAGACTGGGTGGTCCAGGTGACCTTGGCATTGGGACCACCACTGGACCAGTTCCCGCTGCAGGGGGTGCATTCTCCAGCATGCCAAAAGGCCACACTGGTAGAAGCCATCATCAGCCCCCACAGCTGCAGCAAATCCCAGGCAGAGTGTGAGCGCCCAACCTGAAATGATCGAGCAAAAGAGGTAGGGTGCAATAACTGATCTGCCGGAGGACGGCCTTGGCCCACAGAGAATCTAGTTCTGTCCCAATGAACTTGATCACCTACAAGCGATCTCCCCAGCTGTATTAATATATTATTGATCAAGGTTGATCAGTATATTAAAATAAAATAAAAAAGACTCCACCAAACATGCCCATTCCAATGCACCTGGGCATGAGATCCTTTTTTATTTTTTACATTTTAAGTTCAAGTTTATTGTGAAGGGATAGAGCCACTGAGCAAACTCATTTGCAAGGAGGTCTCTTACACAGAAAGACAACAAGACAATGCATATAAAAAAAAAAAAAAAAACAGAGATAACATGATACATATTCAATATAATGGGAATAGGAATTCCTTAGTCTGAAGTCCATAGCATTTACAATATGTACAGTTAAACATCAGTTATAGTACCTTCAATAAGGAAAACAACTGAACAACATAAAAGTCACTGAGGAGAATATGATCATAGCATAAGAGATGTTATACAAAGGATGGAAATCGGTGGAGTGGGATATGAGATTAGTGGCAGTGGCAGGTGTCAGTAGTGAATTTGGCAATAGGGGTTTTAAACGCCTTTAAAGGTATTAAGAATTAAAGTTTTAACGATGCTTGACGTTTATTCCAGACTGTACGAAGTACATAACTACTGGCTGCTTTGCCATAATGTTAACGCATTTTAGGAACGTGGAGGGACATATATGCATTCTTCCCTAGGTCATACAAGCTACGTGAGCGATGGAGGATGGTGGTAATGTACGGAGGCAGTTTGTTTAAGAGAGCTTTATATACCCAATCATAGGTATACAAAAGTCTCCTAGTAGCCAAAGAGGTCTAGTTCACCTCTTTGTACAGACTGCAATGATGGGTTCTGGTTGGGGTGTTGGTAATAAAGTGGATAGCTTGATGATATAATGTATCCAGTTTGCTAAGGTAGGTGATTGCACAGTTATTATTTTTGGTATCTGTGTAATCCAATAAGAGCATTTATTAAACTTTATTGAAAACCTTTTTGTTACATACACATTGGGTTGCAGAAACATAAAAAATTGTAATAGCAGGTATACACTCAAGCACTAGGCCCTCCCATCCCTACCCCACCTAGCCACACACAACCCACCCACCATATGCAAGTAATTTATAAGAGATAGGAAGAAGGATATTCATAGAAGACAGGTATGCTCATTCACTAAGGATACTAAAGGTGTTATGCAAGGTGGACAACCAGGCATCCAACAGGCACCAGTGCCTAACATAAGATTGATAGCACTTTCTCATAGAGGCCAATGTGCACTCTGTACGCAAAATCTCTAACATTTCTTTATGCCATTCTGCAAAGGATGGAATAGTAGACTGATCCATCCAGTGTTGCAGTATTATTTTTTTAATAACCATAGTAATCAGAGCAAAATGGTAATGCCTAGTGCCCACGAGGTTCTGGATGTCCAACCCCAGGATGCATTTCTCCTTAGTAAAAGCATCAGTTAAACCCATGATGGGATCTAAGGCTTGTATTATATTCTGCCAGAAAGGCTGGGCCTTAGAAAAATCCCATAGAATATGTAAAAGGGTGCCTTCCCCAGACTCACACCTAGTACACTTAGGTGAGTGCAAGAACTCCCATCTATGTAATTTCCACGGTGTGTTATAGATAGCATGAATAATTTTAAATTAAGTAAAATGGTAACCATCATACTTAATGTAACAATAGACATTTTGCCATATAGTATCCCATTGCTGTGTGCCTGGTCTACAATCCAGTGCCTCTGGCCAGTTTTTTTGGGGAAGGCCATATCTGCATGAGATCCTCTTTACAAAATAAGAATGTCTCACATGCAGAGTAAAAATGTGCTCTGATTGGTCAGGAATGCTTTCTCAGTCTATAATCTCACTAGAACCCTGGTTGTGGGAACATTCTGCTAATGAGATCCCTGATTACAAGGCTGTCACTTAGGGGTATCCAGGGCTTGCAGTTGAGACCCCTATGAATTCTTTTGAAACATCTATTATATCTCTTACAGCCCCTATGAACCCCTGAAAAAAAGGTTTCCTTATGATTTGATTATATAAAATTTGGTAGGTGGGGGAGCTTTGCAACCCTTATTATTCTTGTGAACTGATGTCACTGCCTGGTTGGGGGAACATTCTGCTAATGAGATTCCTGGTTATAGGAACATTCTGCTAATGGAATTCCTGGTTATAGGAACATTCTGCTAATGAGATTCCTGGTTATAGGAACATTCTGCTAATGGGATTCCTGGTTATAGGAACATTCTGCTAATGAGATTCCTGGTTATAGGAACATTCTGCTAATGGGATTCCTGGTTATAGGAACATTCTGCTAATGAGATTCCTGGTTATAGGAACATTCTGCAAAAAGAGAGTCCTGGTTATAGGAACATTCTGCTAATGAGATTCCTGGTTATAGGAACATTCTGCTAATGGGATTCCTGGTTATAGGAACATTATGCTAATGAGATTATTGGGTATAATAACAGTCCACTTAATGGAACCCCTGAGTATAGGGTAAAAATGATAAAAAGTAGAGTACAGTATAAAGAATAATGATTCAAATATTACAATGCTTACATATTACCATGTTTCACCAGAAGAAAACATTTTAACAAGCTAGATCCTAACAAATTACATGTGGGAATCTGGCAAAATCAACTGGGACTGTTTATATCACATACCAGACATTGAATCCAGGAAGGTAAATTTGGCAAATTAAATTAAGGCAGTAATAACAAATATCTCCCCAGAGTCGGAGGGGGGGGCGTTACAAATTGATCATGCCTGAGATGCTCGAGTGCTACCAGCGTCTGGGCCACATACAAAACAGCATACAGAGCTTTTCCTGGTAAAACAAATGAAATGAAATACAATATATTTGTATATAGTTATTCACATTTCTGTAACGTCATTGTAATATATGTGTTTTTATTGTTTTGCACTGCAGTCTTGTTAATGCTGGTCACACTTGAAAATGGGCAATTTGCGCAATGTGCCTTTCCCAGGATAAACAATAACTTAAAGCAGCAGTACTGGATAATCAGGAAGTGATTATCAAAATTCTGCCTTTTGGCTGGAAGCATGCAGTCATAGTTCCGGTTTCCATATTTGAAAATAGTTTTTTCAAGCTATCTTTAGGTTTTTTAGCTATTTAAAATTGATTTCCATTTTTGTGGATCCACAGGAAATATGACTGGTGCCTAATCTGCAGCTGAGCTCCCCTCTCACACTGCATCACGTCTTTTGTTTACTTCCGTGGGACCCTGTGCTGAGCGTTCCCGCTGTCCCTGTGTCACACTGTGAGTCATGGGCATGCGTGATTGGCAGCAGAGGGTTCCAATTCAACTAGGCAGGTGGGAAAAATGTAGATAAAAATGGAGCAAATTACAGGGTAATAGTACAGTGAAACCAAGAAAAAGTACCAGATAAGTGCTCAACAGAGCACAGGGAACAAAATGTTGCAAAATATATAATTTTTTTTATCTAGCACTGCTGATTTAAATGAAATAAAAAATGTGTATCAATACAACTTGTTTTCTCTCTTACTTATTTATAATAACTGTACTGAGGAAATGTCCTCCCAGAACCCTACTGAACAATAGATCTTGCACCTGAACAAGGCTATCCTGGTGTGCAAAATTCCAAATAATCAATAAAAATAATAAAAAAGTTAATGCGGTTGAAAGAAATGCTATACCCTTTTCATTGTCTCATTAGAAAAAAGATATATGTTTATTATACTCACAGCTATGTGCCTTTATAGGATCGCTTTCTTTTAAGAACACTTTATTGACAGATCTTTAGACATTTAAGAAGTATGCTTGATCCTAACTATGGCAACACTGGCTGCAACAGCTGAGATTGCTATTAGTTTATGCAGTTATTCGAGTGCATATGTTATTCTAAATTATATCAGGCTTTTCTCAGGGGATATAATTATTTTTATCACTTATTAATATCTGGTGCCTACACAGTCTTACTGGTCACTATAATTAAATGGAATCCCACTCTTATCCTGAGCCACATAGGCACTTAGGACTCTATTGCCTCTATTAGCATGCTGCATCAGGATAATACATTAACTATTAGCTCCCCTTTGCTGTTCTAAGCCTGAAGTATCATGCATTTTTATGTTGATTGCGTGCATGCTCAAGAAACATGTTGCGGCAGCTTTCTCCACAAGCAGGTTGTGGAGGCGCAGCACTGTTGTGACCAATACCCCCACAGCCTGCAAAGGCTTGTCCCGCGTCCCCCAATGCCATGGCACACTGCTGCTGACACTAGTTCAGTCGGTGTGCCATAACCTTCTAAAAAATCAGCCGCTGCAATCAGGGGCCGCCTCATCATTGCAGTGTCAGCCATCCGCTACAATTAGGGAGCTACCCGTCATTGCAGGGTGGGATGTAGGAACCCTGATATTGTTTTTGAACATAGCGGCAGATTGCCACCATATTCACAAACAATATCCCCCCACCATGTTTTCTTTGCAGATGGGGTGCCCAATCCCCATTGGCAGAAAGGAATCCACCCCTTTCGTTGTTTGCCGACGGGGTGCCCAATCCCCATCGGCAGAAAGGAATTCCCCCCCCTTTTGTTGTTTGCCAGCGGGGTGCCCAATCCCCGTCGGCTACAGCTACCCCCTAAGCAAGACTCCAGTGGCATGCGGAGCCCACCCCAGTGTGCCACATGCCCTGTAAATAAAAAAGCGGTCCAGTGGCGTCTTTTTTTACCCTACAAAAAGGCAACTGTCCCTCGCAGGTCTCCCTGCCCCTCCCGCAACCCACGCCAACCCACTGTGCACCCTGCCTCCCACACCCCCACCCCATACTTAGTTCGAGTCTGTCACGATCTTCGGTGGACCAGGAACATGTCTGCACTCTTCAAAGCCGACTGCGAACTGGGGAAATGCCGGTAAGCTGTATAATGGAATGAATAGGGTTTTTTCAACTTTGGTGCATATCACAGTCATTTTGAGGAATTTTTTCACCAAATTTTCAACATGGGGTTTTTGGGACCCCTCCTCATGAATTCTTGAACTGTCATGGCGTTAATCGGCACTGAAAGGTGATTTTGCAGTCACTGCGTGGAATCACCTTTTGGGGCCAATTAACGAAACGACAGTGCCAGTGTTCAGGAGGTGGGCTCTCAAAAAGCCTATGTTGCAAATTTGGTGGGAAAAATCCAAAAATGACTGTTTTATGAACGTGCGTTGCGCAGTTGCTACGCATGCTCGTAACTTCACGAATTTGCAATATTTTCATGCCAGATGTTCAACATTGGCATTTTGTCACACCTCATTGTGAGCAGTACAGCTGTCATTGTTCACATCCTGGCCGAAATGTGTTTTCGCACTTCCAGCGCAGAAAAATGCGATCGCTGTGGAAAATCAGTGTTCAGGACAGAGTAAGAAAATGACAGTGACACTGTTCATGAGTGGAGCTCCTAAAATGCCTATATTGAAAATCTGGTAATAATGCTCCATAAAATGACTGTGTTACGAGCGTGCGTTGCGCAGTTTGCACGCACGCTCATAACTTTGTGAATTTATAATATTTTCACTCCACATTTTTAACATTGCCATTTTCCCACACCTACTTATGAACAGTACAGCTGTCATTTTCCCATCCTGGCTGAAATTTGTTTTCACTCTTCCGGCGCAGAATAGAGTGGTCGCTGTGGGAAATCACTGTTTGGGACAGATTAAGAAAATGACAATGATACTGTTCATAAGCAGAGGTTCTAAAATGCCTATGTTGAAAATTTGGTGATGATAGCCCATCAAATGACTGTGTTACAAGTGTGCGTTGTGCACTTTTCACGCACCCTTGTAACTTTGTATATTTGTAATATTGTCACGCCAGATTTTCAACAGTGCCATTTTTTCACACCTCCTTATAAGCAGTATAGCTGTCATTTTTCACATCCTGACTGAAATGTGTTTTCACAGTTACAGTGCAGAATAACGTGGTCACTGTGGGAAATCAGTGTTCGGGACAGATTAAGAAAATGACAGTGGTACTGTTCATGAGCAGAGGTCCTAAAATCCCTATGTTGAAAATTTGTTGACGAAAGTCCATAACATGACTGTGTTACAAGCATGCATTGAACTGTTTCCATGCACCCTTGTAACTTCGCAAATTTGTAATATTGTCACGCCACATTTTCAACAGTGGCATATTTTCACAACCTCTTATGAACACTACAGCTGTCATTTTTCACATCCTGGCTAAAATATGTTTTTGCACTCCTGCCGGAGAGCTGGAGAATAGCATGGTCACTCTGGGAAATCAGTGTTTGGGACAGATTAAGATCGACCGAGTGAGGGGGGGAGTGACCGAGCTCAACTGAGCTCTGTCGGGACTGCTGTGGATTTGTTTGTGGGCAGTCAAAGGCCCCAACACAAGAGCCCAGTACAAAAGAGCAGCCTGCAGCACTGGGAGAAACAGAACAAGAGAGCGAGTAAGGGCGGGAGAGTGAGCGAACTCACCGAGCACTGTCAGAACTGCTGCAGAATTCTTTGTGGGCAGAAAAAGGCAGCAATGCAGGCAAGGGCCCAGTACAAAAGGCCAGCCTGCAGCTGTGGGAGAAACAGTACGAGTGAGTGAGTGAGACGGGGGAGTCAGTGAGCTCAACGGAGCTCTATCAGGACTGCTGCAGATTTTCTTTGTGGGCAGAAAAAGGCGCCAATGCAGGCAGGAGCCCCGTACAAAAGGGCAGCTTGCAGCGCCAGGACAAACAGAATAAGTGCATGAGAGAGGGAGACTGAGTGACCTCAATGGAGCTCTGTCAAGACAGCTGCAGATTTCTTTGTGGACAGACAAAGGTCCCAACGCAGCCAGGAGCCCCATACAAAAGCGCAGTCTGCAGCGCCAAGAGAAACAGAATGAGCGAGTGACAGAGCGGTAGTGTGCAAGTTCAGCGGAGCTCTATTGTGACTGCTGTGGATTTCTTTGTGGATAGAAAATGCGGCAACGTAGACAGGAGCCCAGTATAAAAGGCCAGCTTGCAGCACCGGCAGAAACAGAATGCGTGAGTGACAGAGGGGGAGTGAGCGAGCTCAATGGAGCTGTGTCGGGACTGCTTCAGATTTCTTTCTGGCCAGAAAAAGTCACCAACGCAGGCAGGAGCCCAGTACGAAAGGGCAGCATGCAGCGCCAGGAGACATAGAACGAGCGAGTGAGGGAGGGGGAGTCAGTGAGCTCAACGGAACTCTGTTGGGACTGCTGCAGATTTGTTTGTGGGCAGAAAAAGGCAGCAATGCACGCAGGGGCCCAGTACAAAAGGGCAGCTTGCAGTGGCAGGAAAACCAGAATGAGTGAGTGAGTGAGCTCAACGGAGCTGTATTGTAATTGCTGCAAATTTCTTTGTGGGTATAAGTAGGCAGCAACGCAGGCAGGAGCCCAGTAGAAAAGGGCAGCCTGCAGCACTGGCAGAAACAGAATGAGCAAGTGAGAGAAGGGGAGTGAGCAAGCTCAATGGAGCTTTGTCAGGACTGCTGCAGATTTCTTCCTGGGCAGAACAAGGTGCCAATGCAGGCAGCAGCCCAGTACAAAAGAGACTGTCTTATCAAGTTGTATGTATCTTCTACTGTCATTATTATGTATGTTTATGCATAAAAATCAATATAAGAAAGTTTACAATGAGTGAGTGAGACAAGGGGAGTGAGTGACCTCAACGGAGCTCTGTTGGGACAGCTATGGATTTCTTTGTGGGCAGAAAAAGTCACCAACACAGGCAGGAGCCCAGTACAAAAGGGCAGCCTGCAGCACCAGGAGAAACAGAATGAGCAAGTGGGGGGGGGAGTGAGCCACCTCAACGGAGCTCTGTTGGGATAGCTGCAGATTTCTTCTTGAGCAGAACAAGGTGCCAACGCAGGCAACAGCCCAGTACAAAAGAGCAACCTGCAGCACCGAGACAAACAGACAGAGAGTGACAGAGGACCACAGAACGAGCTCAACAGACCAACACAATCAACATTTGGCATTGACAAATGCTTGTTATTACAAATGAGACTGTCTTATCAAGTTGTATGTATCTTCTACTGTCATTATTATGTAAGTTTATGCATAAAAATTAATATAAGAAAGTTTACAAAAGGGCAACCTGCAGCGCCTGGAGAACCAGAATGAATGAGTGAGACAAGGGGAGTGAGTGACCTCAACGGAGCTCTGTTGGGACAGCTATGGATTTCTTTGTGGGCAGAGAAGGCCACCAATACAGGCAGGAGCCCAGTACAAAAGGCCAGCCTGCAGCACCAGGAGAAAGAGAATGAGCGAAGTGAGAGGGGGGGGAGTGAGCCACCTCAACGGAGCTCTGTCGGGATAGCTGCGGATTTCTTCCTGGGCAGAACAAGGTGCCAACGCAGGCAACAGCCCAGTACAAAAGAGCAGCCTGCAGCACCGAGACAAACAGACTGAGCGAGTGACAGAGGACCACTGAACGAGCTCAACAGACCAACACAATCAACATTCTTCATTGACAAATGTTTGTTATTACATATGAGACTGTCTTATCAAGTTGTATGTATCTTCTACTGTCATTATTATGTATGTTTATGCATAAAAATCAATATAAGAAAGTTTACAAAAGATAGATGATTGTCTGGCACAGGGTGCGTTATCTAGTAGATAAGCTAGAAAGCTGTGCAATGTAACTTAAAGTGCAATCAACTTGGACTTGTTCTTGTCATATGATTCATGCAATAATGCTGTCCAGACTAGTGCAATATTGTGATTTTGTATTCGGTTTCAGTGCATTTTGATCCTGTATGTATTCTTTTCTGTTACAATTTATAATTAATTCCAGCTTGCCCCTCAGAAAGGGACATTTTGTCTCAACAGGCTTACCCAGTCAACAAATTTCAATAAATAAATAATTGAAACCCAATAAAGTTCTAAAATGTATTCAAACTTTGTAATTCACATTTGTTTGCATTTAAATAATGTCTTAATTATGTAAACAGTAACACACAACAGGGTTTGCAGTAATGCTGAATTGCCACACAAACCTGGTGGGTTGTGAGACACGAGGCCCAGATGAGTGCTTTCAACCACTGGGGAAGTGTGGTAATCTGTGGTATTACCATCAACCTGGTGTGTGTTATAGCACTTTAAAAATGGTTCTAAAAGTTAAAAAAATCAAGGAAAAGAGTAAGTAGAGCCTTTACTGTGTGTTAATGTGAAATGAATGCACGGTTATGTGACCATTTTTGACCAATTAGACTGTTTGTTTGATCGTAGCCATTTTATAAATGATAACTGGCTGTTGACATTTCAGGCCACTAGAACTGTTTCTTTTAAAGAGGACAGGGCATTATTTCTATTTGGCAAATGTTTATAATGTTTCTGTCTTCATAACTGATATTCATACTCCAAAATGATCCGTATGTAACTGTACCTGAATGAAAAAGTGATAAGAAAAACTTTTCTTGCATAGTTTTATTTTTATGGGCATCACTCTATTACAGTTCTCTTCATGGGACCAGTGATCTGGAGGTTCAACTACTATCACAGTTTGTGTACAGAACTCTAAGTAAGAAATAAGACACTCTGGGGGTGTGCATGGAACAGATTTTACCACACACCTGGGGTGTAGTGAGGCACGATGCCACAGTCCAAAATCTGTTCCATGCACACCCCCAGAGTGTCTCATTGTGCTTATAAAATGGGTTCCTTTTTTAACTTTTTACAGTTGGGAAAAGCATGTTTATATGTAGAAACAATAAACTTACTTGTGTACATTTACTGTATGATAAAATAGTACTTCTGCCCACTACAAATGATGTCACTGATGATGTCATTGTATTATAGCTGGACAAAGTTTGTCCTTTGTTGGCATCAAGATTAAAGATATGGACTGTTTATCATGGACTCACTCAATGTAGGTGGCCACTAGACAAGGTGAAAAGCCGAGCTGCAAATGTAATTACAGTACAATCCACAAACAGCAGAGCTCAGGCTTCACTGAGAGCCAAATAAACCCCTCACACTTGGGTGTCTTATTCCAAAATTGCACTTTATTAATGTTAAAATAAAGGCCACTCCACCAACACCCGACAAACGTATTCGAGCACGGACTGTGCTCTTTCTCAAGGCGTGACTAGCAATGGGCATGTTACCACTTAAATACAATCAAATTTAAAGTGGCAGTGCCTTATTCACCCACATACTGTACATAAATACAACTTGTTTGAAATATAGCTTATTTAAAATTCATGCACATGCCAATTACAAGCACAATAAACAACAGACCAAACCCCTGCACCTTACCATGAATGCATCGTGATGTCCTTTCAGAAAATCCTTGCAAGATGATAAAAATTACTCTTAATGTGAAAAGGACAGCAACCAAGGGTGGGGAAGGGAGGGGGAAGGAAGGAGCAGGGAGGAGGGTGGAAGAAGAAGGGGAAGAAGGAAGGACAAACGTACACACAATTGGATAAATAATAATTACACAGCATCATAACAAACATTGCTCAGCACCATTATCAAAGGAGCAAGCTACCTAGTTATAATGATTATAATGATCAATCTATATTAATTCATAATATAATATACTATGATAAATGTCCTCCTATCCTTAGTATCATGAATGACCTTTTTAATCTATACTTTACCTTTCAACTCTTCTTTAAAAATGAACTCACCTGAAATTTTTAATTTAATCCAAAACCATTCCTATATATTGCACCAAGTGTATACTGCCAGAACTTTCTTTTTGCAAAAGAGCATTGTCTATATTGTCACCTATTACAGACCGACATATCTTATCTATTCCCTTGGACTTGAATATATGCTGTGGCTCCATTCTCATAACATGCTGTGCAATAACATTTCCTTCATCCTGATTTTCCACTGCCCTCAGATGTTCCCCCTATTCTTTGTTTCAACTTTCCAGTTGGTTTTCCAGTATAAGAGCATTTACATACACAGGTAGCCTTGTAAATCACATTTTCTGTATTACAATTAATAAATGTGTTTATGTGAAAGCCTCTTCCATTATGGGGATTATGAAACACATTACCCAGTTCCATGTGTTTGCAAAAAGAACAGTTGTTGCACTTAAAATTCCTACAGGGGAGGGGATTAGCAGGTGTTGACTCTTTTGGGGTATAATGACTTCTGACCACTATATCCTCTATATTCGTTCTCCTTTCAAAAATCATACGTGGTTGCTCTTTCATCCATTCTTTTATTTTGGAATGTTTACCATTGAATACATGGATTCAAAATTCTGCTCCGTTTCACTGGCAGACTGTTCCTCTCCTAACATACTGTACACACACACAACAAAGGCCTCTTCTACAGCCAGAGACTCAATTATCTCACTGTCAGGGCAAGCAGAAGAGAGTTCCCCGATGAGCAGGTAAAGATAAAAGGGGGATTTTTCATTGTCAGCTAAGAAACATTTGTAATGAAAACCATAAACAATCCTTAATGTTTCTAATGTGTTTATGTGTGTAAGGAAAGTGTGATGACCATGGAAACAACTTTTAATTAATTTATCTTTTAAGGTAGTTTTATTTTTAGGACCTAGTTGAAGTTTTTTTTTTACACTGTAAAGGTAGCAGTCATTTTTGTGATTGAAAACCAGTTCTGGTTGTAGGCTGACTGATGGAAGATAGCTCTGGTAGAATTGATTTGCTCATTGTGTGATGTGGTTTAGGACTAGGACGACTGTGCATAAAACAGATTTCATGCACGGTCACATAATATATTTTGACCAGTGAGACTTCTTTATTTTGGATGCCCATTTTAAAAGGATGGTTTGGACAGGTCAACAGCTCATGTTAAGTATTCTGTACACAAACTGTGACATGGTAAAAATTCCAAATACTGGTTCCATGAAGAGAACTGGGCAGAATGCTGTCCACAACAAGAAAACAATAAAAAATACTGTTTTCCACATCAGTGTTTATTCAAGTACAGTTAAATATGGATCATTTGGAGGTATGAATTTCATTTCTATAAAAAGGAATGTTGCAAACAGCAGTCAATTAGCACACATTTCCTGTCCCCTTTGAAGGGGTGTTCTTTTTGGTTCTATATTTTTGTGATGCAATGATGCTTCTAGAGCCCTGAGGTGTCCTAGCAAATGTGTTCTTTGTCGAGGAAATGTATTTTTTGTAATAGACTGTTTGCTTGATTTGCAATCAGAGAACCTCATCTACATATAAACTACAGTAACTGTCCAGCCTGCACTTTTTCCTGTTAATCAGACCCAACAATTTAAAGCTTCCTGTACATCCTTTCCTTTGCTGCTCAGCTGTCTCCCCCTGTCAGTGCTGCTCTGAGAGGGTATATTAGGAAAAAGGGTGTTCATTTTTAAAATGAGTCTTATTGTTGCCTTGGAAACCTGTTCCGCATGTTCCAAGCCTACGTGCACGGTTCTATGTTCTGAAAATGTCATTCTGTATAGTTCTTCTTGCAGAACCACTGTCAGAAATCATCCAGAAAACAGGCTGGTCATCAGTTATATATACAAAATAACCACCCATCCATAGTGTGGTGTTATCCCATTTTATAAAATGGCTATAGGAAATAAAGCAATGTGATTGGCTACCCACATTCCAAGACCAAAGTGTGTTATTTGGGACAGCACCACTTCTCAGATGGTTGAAGGCATGTGGCTATGCCTGGTATCACACAGCACACCCAAGAAGAGATGTTACCTCACTGTAACACCCACCCTGTTGTTTATTATTGCTTAAAGATGAATTGAACTATAAAATGAACTTTTTCACTTCTGATGTGCAATTATAGCAAAATAATTTATTGAAAGAATTTTAAAGTGCATCACTAAATTGTGTTTTTGTCACTGCTGTTTCTGCTCTAAACTGTCAGAGCAACAATATTCCCATGGCAACATTATAAGTAGGAATGACAGAACTGGCGAAATCGTGGGCTCCAGAGAGCAGCGGTTGCAACCGGATGCATTCGAGCAAAATAGAAATTTCACTTACTTTTAAAACTAACTTAAACTAATGGAATCACTACTAAAAGAAAGGTTTGTGATATATCTCGAATCCAGCGGAGCACAGGATCTGAGACAGCATGAATTTACAGTGGGAAGATCATGTCAAACAAATCTGATGGATTTCTTCGACTGAGTGACTAGAAAGGTAGATCAGGGAGGAGTGATGGACATGGCCTACCTGGATTTCAGCAAGGCCTTAGACTCCGTCCCAGATAAAAGGCCAGTAAATAAGCTGGGCAGTTTGGGAGTGGATTCCAGGGTGGTAACTGAGTCAAAAACTGGCTGAGAGATAGGACACAGAGAGCGGTGGTGAACAGAGTTCAGTCTGAAGAGAGGGAGGGGTGACCAGTGGGGTCTTGCAGGGATCAGTGCTTGGACCAGTCCTCTTTAATGTCTTCATAAGCAACATTGCAGAGAGGCTGGAAGGGAAGGTGTGTCTCTTTGTAGATGACACAAAGATCTGCAACAAGGTGGACACTCCGAGAGGGGTAGACAAAATGAGAAGGGACCTAAGCAAGCTTGAGGAGTGGTCAAGGGTGTGGCAGCTAAGATGCATTGCAAAGAAGTGCAAGATCATGCACCTCGGGCACAGAAATGTGGGGGAGAGGTACACGATGGGGGGGGTACTGACAGCCACCAAACAGGAAAGGGACCTGGGAGTAATCATATCTGACCTGAAGATCTGCAACAGGATTGACACTCCAGGAGGGGTAGAGAAAATGAGAATGGACCCAAGCAAGCTTGAGGAGTGGTCAAGGGTGTGGCAGCAAAGATTCAATGCAAAGAAATGCAAGATCATGTACTTGGGGCACAGAAATGCGGGGAAGGAGTACATGATGGGAGGGAGGTACTAACAGCCACCAAACAAGAAAGGGACCTAGGAATAATCATATCTAATTATCTAAAGGTTACCAAACAATGCGAGAAGCCTGTGAGGACAGTCAGTGGAATGCTGGGGTGCATAGAAGTATCTCCAGCAGAAGGAACGAGGTGGTGATGCCATTGTATAGAACATTGGTGAGACCTCATCTAGAGTACTGTGTCCAGTTCTGGGGGCCACATCTCTGAAAGGACATATTCAGAGTAGAAGTGGTTCAGAGAAGGGTGACAAAAATGGAGTAGGGGCTGCACAAGAACTCATATGATGGGAGATGGAGGATTGCAGTATTTATTCCCTGGAGGAGAGTAGACAGAGTGGGGATATGACAGAGACTTTCAAATACCTCAAGGGTGCAAATAAGGTACAAGACTGTAGCATCTTTACAAAAAAAATATGTTCAAGAACAAGGGGCCACGATATGAAAATAGAGGAGTGTAGACTTAAGGGTAACGTGATAAAGTATTTTTTCACGGAAAGAGTGGTAGATCCATGGAACAGCCTCCCAGCAGAGGTTGTAGGGGCAAAAATGGCAGGGGAAATTCAAAAACACATGGGACAGACATAAAGGAACTCTAGCGATAGGAAAGAGAGGGTAAGCCACAGATCATTTAGGATCTGCAGTACATGAAACAGGAAGGGAAAATGGGCAGACTAGGTGGGCCAAGCAGCCCTTATCTGCTGTCAAAGTCTATGTTTCTATGTAAACAGTAAAATTATTGAATATCACTTGATAAGTTGATAGATAAAAAGTAAAGCTACAACCAGGAGCTACAGCCTCCACAAATTTGACAAGGATGTGTCACTCGGAAAGAGTAGCAATGGAGGTCACGTACTGCAGCGCTCCTAATGGCAGCATAATCCACAGCTCTCCCCCTCTCAGCCAGCTAAATCTTTTTCCTATTGACTTCGGGGACATTATCTCAGCGCTTATTCTTCTACCATAGCTCTCAGAAGACCAGCAACACCCTTTATCGGCGATTAAGTGGTTTTTCAAATCATTTACGCCAGGGTGCGATGAACGACCATGGAGGCCGAGATGAAGTCCGTTGGGGCCAAGCACACGCCACCGAGCACACCAGAGAAAGCAGCTAAAAAATCAAGAACCCTGCCTACGGGTTCAGGTGCTAAATCTGGCTCCACTAGTGCCTCTGCTAACCCGCTCACCGAGGATTGCTTTCTTCAGGAACTGATCTTTTCGGGAAACGCTGCAGGACATCTCATCGGAGCTGAAGTCCATGCGTAATGACCTTGCCTCGCTGACCATCCGAGTCGGCGACTCTGAAGCTCAAACCTGCTCCTTGGAATCATGGAAGGCTAAATGTGATCCTGAAATCGTTATGCTCAAACAACAAATCACCAAATTAAAACAAAAGACGGAAGATCTCGAGGGATGTAGCAGGAGGAACAATATTCTAATCCTGGGTCTACCAGAGGCGGAGGAAGGGCCAGATATCTTGTCCTTTGTTCAAAAGCTCCTGAACAAAATTGTTAGTCCCTTGCCTATCAACCCCTTCTACCACATCGAGCGAGCACATAGATCTTTAAAGCCAAAGCCACCGCCCGGTTCCCCCCCTAGACCCATAATAATCAAATTGCTTAGCTACCTCGAGAGGCAACACATCTTGAGCAAAATTAAAGGCCTTCAAGTGGTCCTGTGGGAAAACCACACACTGAGATTCTCACAAGATCTGCCTTTCCAAACCCGACAGAGGAGACGTGATTTCCATCCGACAGTGACCAAGCTGATAGCTACTGGAATTAAATTTCATATGAATTATCCAGCTAGGTTACAAGTCCAACTCGACAATGCATGGCTCTCTTTTGAAAATCCGGAACAAGCCAAAGTTGAGCTTACCCAGAGACTACCTGATTTGTTCAGAGCTGGCTGACTTGCAATGTTAATGCTAGATCAATGTCTGCTTACCTCTGTTGAGCGATTTCGTGTGTCTTAATATGCCCTCCTTTGTTTTCTTGTAAGCTGGGATTGGGTTTTTTGGATGGCGGGCTGGATGGTCCTCCGTGGTGATTGGGGGTGGAGGTGCTCGTTGGGGCCTGGTTTGCGGCCTATATTTTCTGCGACTGACGCCTCTATTGGCCCGAAGAGGTGGGATAGGAACCCTTTTTTCTGCTTTTGGTTCCGGCGGTTTGTTTTGTTATCGGACCAATTGGGTTCCCATCAGTTTACCTTCCCCTTCCTCTTCCTGTCAGGCGATGGCCTTCCCGTTTGCATGGAGCTCTGTCCCTTTTGCTCCTGTTCCTGATATCAACTGACGGGAGCGATCGCCTCAACAGTCAGCTGGCGCACACCTTCTCCCACTTTAGCGACTGTCTCTTGTTCTGGTAGGTCTGGTTACTACCTTGAAGTCGCGAATTTTGAATATTGTTTACTGTTTTTTTGGCTATGGATTAATAGCCCTGATTTTCATTTATTTCATGCTGGGGGGCGGGGACGGAAGCGGGCAGCAGGGAAGCTGCCTGTAGGCCGACTTTGGCGGGGGGGACTGCAGTTCCTGAGTTTTTGTCCCTTTTCTGCCTTATGATTTCAGTCCATATTTTATCATGCTATATCAGTGGGGGCAACAAGCAGGGGTTGGTTTCTGGTAAATGTGGGTATGCTAGTCCCAGGGCCCAATCCCTATCCAGGACACAAAGTTGGTATGGTCATATTTCCCTGAATTTAAAGGTATTTCTTGTAAATAGTTTTTGGGGTTCTTTGGGTTTATTCAAAGTTCATGATAATTGGGGGGTTGGGTAGGAGGGTATGTCTTAATTTCAGGGCCAGGTACCAGTAGGATTTATCTTTCCAGATGGAGAAGTTATATTGCCCAGTTACATTTAAATTCGTTGAGGATTTGGCCAATCACTAAAGGTTATTTCCTCAGGGTTTTGGGGAGGAAGCCTCGGAGAGTTTCAAACTTTTTGGAAATTATTAAAAGTGGGAAGTCTTGGCGTAATCCATATGCCATTATCTGCACTGGAGGGGCTGAAGTTTCTAAGTCTTTTCAAATATTATACTAACCAATATGGCTGCGAGACCGCTTAAATTCGCAAGTTGGAATGTTCGAGGCATCAATGATTCTCTTAAAAGGCAGCAGGTTTTTCTGAATTGCTCCCTTTTGAATGTGGACATAGGGTTCATGCTGGAAACTCACCTGGCTGCCTCTGAGGCCAAAAGATTACGCAGGCAAGGGTTCACTCAAATTTTCACTGCGTCCGCTAAGCTAGCAGGGGGTAGCTATAATAATTAAGCACCATGTCCGATTCAGTAGCAGAAGACAGTATTACTGACCAAGATGGTAGATTTGTACTGGTCAAGGGCCAGCTTGACAACAGTAGTGTGGTACTAGGGGCAATATATGCCCCTGTGGGTGGTGATCCATCCTTCTTAATGTCCCTAGCAGCCAACCTGAGCAGATTTCTGCCCTCCCTTCTTATCCTTGGGGGCGACTGGAACATAGCTCCTTCTAATGACTTAGATAAGACTTATAGACCGTTAAAACCGATGTCCCCTGCCCAACTAGCCCTTACTGACTTTACCCACCTACTGGGACTGTGCGATCCCTGGCGACTTCTCAACCCAGATACCCGTCTCTACTCCTTTTACTCCCACGTACACCAAACTTGGTCAAGAATAGATTATATTTTAATTAGCTCTGCCTTAATGAGCAGTGTTCACCAAGTAGGTATAGAACCAATAGTTATCTCAGATCATTCCTGGTGTGGATTAAGACTTCCCTTGGTGTCCAAGGACAAAGGACATGTCATGGAAACTTAATCAAAATCCTTAAGGATGACCACGAGTTTCCCAAATCAAGGATACGATCCTCTCTTACTTAGAACTGAACCAAGGGTCTGTCCACAGAGACGACATACCGTGGTGCTCCCTCAAATGTTTCATCAGGGGGGAACTTATCAAGATTGCTGCCACCAGGAAAAAAGTAAGGGAGTCCAAAATAAATTTGTTATCTCAACAGCTGAGAGCAGCCGAGGACAATCTTCTCCTTTCCAACTCCTCAGCAAACCTAACAGCTCTTATTAAGCTCAGGAATGAATACAACGACCTGACTCGGGGAAAAAGCTGAATATGCTTTGTTCAAGACTAAGACCAGATATATTGATCAGGGCGAAAAACCTGGCAATATGCTAGCTCTTAGACTGAGAGAGATGGAGAGCTCCCGTCTAATCCCGGCTCTTAAATCCCAGGATGGTACCAATAAGACGTTACCTAGGGACATTGCCCAAATTTTTGAGTCTTCTATACAGGCATTTATAGTAAGAGTTCTATTCCATTACATCCCCAGAGGATAGAGCTCTTCCTGGACGAAATCAATCTCCCTTCCCTCCAGTCACACCATTGTGATATTCTATCAGCTCCCATCACTTTAGGTGAAGTGGAAGATGCAATCAACGAGCTGTCATTAGGAAAAGCCCCCGGGCCTGATGGTTTTCCTTCGGATTTTTATAAATTTTTTTGCAAAGAGCTCTCCCCTCTTCTTCTTAACCTTTACGAATATATGTTCACTGCGGAATCGATAGACCCCTCTCTTTTAGAAGCCACAATAATTTTAATCCCCAAACCTGACAAACCCTTAACCGATCCAGCCAGTTACCGTCCAATTTCGCTTTTAAATTATGATATCAAAATTTTATCCAAAATGTTATCACTCAGAAGTAAAAAGATATGGCTGCACCTGCTGAGTCCGGAACAGGCTGGTTTTGTCCAGGGTAGATCATCAGCCGACCATTTGAGAACTTTGTCCCATGTCTTCCAAGTGGCCCATACTTCACAAGATCCCATGGCCCTAGTTGCTCTTGATGCTGAAAAAGCCTTCGACAGGGTGAACTGGGAATTTTTGTGGGCCACTCTGAAGAGAATGGGCTTCCCTGACTCCTTTATTCATAAGATCATGGCGATCTACAAGTCCCCTTCGCAAAAGTTTATTGTAATGGGGTTTTTTCCTCCCGATTTCCTTTATGTGCTGGCACACGTCAAGGATGTCCCCTTTCCCCTTACCTCTTCAATCTATACCTAGAACCTCTACTCATTAGCATCAAAAATTCACCACGAGTGACAGGCTGTATCATTTCTCAATTCCCCCTGACCGTATCAGCTTTTGCTGATGATATTCTGCTGCACCTTACCAACCCTGAGTCATCCTTAACACAAGTATTATGAATCATTGACCGGTTTGGCCAGGTATCTAACTACAGGCTGAATGTCTCTACATCAGTTATTTTTCTGCTAAATTCTTCTACCTTCCAATCAGGCTTCACACGGTTCGGTATGAAATGGTCCCGGTCTCATTTAAATACTTGGGTATCCATGTGGCTCGGATGGAAACAGTCAAGAAACTTAATTTGGATGATGTATTAACGAAAATTCAGAGAGACTTGGACCGATGGCAAAAACTGCCAATATCCATATGGGGGCAAATCAACATCATCAAAATGAATATCTTACCCCGATTATTCTATCCCCTGAATCTCCTTAGTATTTGGCTTCCCAGACAATACTTCAGTCAAGTCAATTCTTTGCTATCCAAGTATATTTGGAATGGGAAACAACCTCGTCTCGCCTTTCTTAAACTCAGTGCACCTAGAGACAAAGGGGGTCTTCGTTTACCTAATTTCTTACTATATTACTGGGCTAGCCATCTAAACAGAGTTGGTAAGTGGTCCACCACACAGTCTAACCTGCCTCAACCAATCTGGCTACAGCTAGAGCTAAGTCTACTAGATCAGTTTAACCTCCCCCCCGTATCTTTTGGCACCCCTTCTCCACGCTGCCCCCAGCCATTCGAGACTCCACTATTGGTCTCTCTATTAAAATCCTTTTTCAATGCTGGAATTTTTTCAACATATCACAAACCAAGGATCTAGGACAACCTCTCACACTAAATCCCAATATTAAAATTGGAGGTAGTTGGCTAACCTCTGAATGGCTCCCACAAATACACAACCTATGGGTGGAGTCTCTGTATGAGCAAGGTTCACTTCTCTTATCGGATAGAATCTTAACTTCCTTAAACATCCCCCAGAAACATATTTTTAAAGTTTTTCAATTGAGACATCTCATTCTCAAAATTTTTGGGCCTGTCTTCTTCCCTTCCAAAATAAGGCTATTTCTAGAGAAAGTACAGAATGCGGCTGGTAATCCCAAAGGAATATCCATCATATATAATAAACTACTAAGTGACCTTTTTCCTAACTCCCTGGAGGGGTCCGTAATCTGGTCACTCCCTAACTTGAGCTCCCCCTTACCATGGGAATTAATTTGGAAGGACGTGTACTGCTACTTATCCCAAGATAACCATAGATTGACCCAATATTATATTTTAAACAATCTCTACTATACTCCAGTTAAGTTGTTCAAATTTGGTAAACTTAAGTGAGTATATGTTCAAGATCTTGAGCTGAAGAATTTGCTGCACATCCTCTGGGAATGCAATAGAGTGGCACCATTATGGAATACAATTCGAGATAGCTTGGATTCACTCTTGGGGCTCAAGGAGCTCTTCACCATAGAAGTTTGTATCTTGGGAGTTTACTCTAGCATTGTGGTGAAGGAACGCAGGTACCACATGTCTTTAATACCAATAGTTGTCAAAAAGCTGGTCCTTAGACACTGGTTGGATCAGGATCCTATCACCTACCAGGAATGGCTCAAGGAGATGTCCCACTGTTTCAATACCGAGAAATCTATAGCTAGTTCCAGACATAATCTGGCGTCTTTTAATCGGAAGTGGGGCAAACTATATGCACTCTATCTAAATTAATCCTGATGGGTGTAGTCCCCTAGATATTCCCCGCTGCATTGTCTATCTCCAGTGTACCCAGGCTTTTAGCCTTTGTCTTCCTCTCTAGTGATCCTGCTTTTCCTGTAGCGATAAAACTCCTCGGCGATGGGAGGGTGGTTGGGGTGGAGGGGGATTTTGTTGTTGTTGTTAATTTTTTTTTATTGTTCCTCCCTAATTCTGTGTGATTGTATGTACTTTCTAGGGTTATATTCTTGTTATGCTTATGTATGATCAGAAAATCTTCAATACTTGTACTTTGTTTGCTTTACATATAAAACTCAATAAACTTAAATTTCAAAAAAAAAAAAAGGAAAGAGTAGCAATGGGTCCAAAACAGAAACAGAGACCCATGTAGCAAGCAGCCCCCAGCAGTAGTGGAGTGCAGCACGCAGGAGATACAGAGAGGGAGCAAGCCATACAAGCTAGCCTAAGGATGGTTTGTGCAAGGGACAAGGAGGTAGAATCCATTCTCGTATAGCTACAGACTATCTTGGTGTGGATGGATGTGCCACAAACTAAAGCTGATAGCATGGAGGAAAAAGCCACTAAAGACTTAGTTATCACCACCGAAATTACCGAAGAAAATACCATTTTAAAACACAGGCTGAAAAATATTGAAAACCTGCTTTAGGGAGCAAATATCTGGATTTGGGGGTTACTGGAACAGATTATGAGGGAAAACATCACTGCCTTTATAAAGAATCGGTTGACTGATTATCTGAGCATTGAAACAAATATAAACTTTTAAGCAGTTTACAGCATCACCCTGAGAATTAAGTCAACCACCTTAAATTACTCCAGAACCATCTTAGCAGTCACTTCGGAACTGTCTTAGTGGTTACAGACAGCAGGGCAACTTAAAACCTTATTTTAACTGCAGCCAGAGTTTGTTTACCACTACAGATCAATAAAAAACAAAGCCATACCTTCCCCGACCTTAGCTACAGTACCTGCAAGGCAACCGAAGAAAGTAGTTTAATGGGGTGCGGCAACAATTACAATCCCTTGAGGTGGTCTAGTCTTTCCTCCTCCTCCTAGCAAAGCTCCACATACAACATGGAGGTAAAGATTTTCAGTTTTTGGACCCGACCATGGCATAGAAATGGGCGTCAAAGACTGCATTACAGTTCAACAAAAAGGCTGAAGAGTTGGCAGAAGCAGAGGCGTGACAAGGAACTCTAGACATGTCTTTGCCTTTATTTGACAAGTTTGAGTTTGGGACTAGATCAGCTGAGTCTGCCTCTCACTTGTTTTATTTGTTATAGAGGGGAAAAGTAAATACAAAAAAAAAAAAGGCACAGATGCCTTATTGGGGAACGAAATACACATGGACTAATAACAAAGGCCTGGATATTCAAAGGGGTTGCATGGCACAACAGAGTTAGCAGGCGCAACCCTAATCCTTGATGGGATATTCAAAAGGCTGCCAGGCACAGTGCAAATCCCAATACTCCGGGGCGCAATGGTAATGTATGCAGTGCAAATGCAGGGGGCGTGCCCATGCTTATGCGGCACATCCCGATATTCATCCCGGGATGTGCGGCGCGTATGCTGGAACAACCCTGCATTGTACCACATATGGGCTCAAAGTTGAACCCGTGAAAAGGAGGAACAAAACCTGGCCACCCACAGGCAGGCTGCTGTATTGCAGGGTACAACACAGCAGCTGCCAGCCATGGGTGGCCACCCCGCCCACCCAGAACATGGTCCACAAGCACCCATATCATCCCTGGTAGTCTAGTGGTACCCCCTCCCTCCTGTTGCATTGATTATCGTGCAATTGTAAATACTACAGTCCCTGGTAGTCTAGTGGTAGCTCCGCCCCTAGCCCGATCGGCGGTAAAATGCTGTAAATACATTCCCTGGTGATCAGTGGCACCCCCACTGCCCCACCCACAGAACCCCTTGCCCACCCCTATCATTGGCGGGCAGCTGCCCTCTCCGCATACCACCTGCCACCCGCGAATGACAGCTTACAGTATGGGCTTGCAGGGCATATTGTACTAGACCTTCACAAATATGTGAATGAGTCATTCACATATTTGTGACTATCTGTACAGTATGCTCTGCAAGCCCTTACTATAACTGTCATTCAGTGAGCGTTCAGGTGTGCTCTGAGGAAGTTACTTCCACCGCCCGCATGACGGGTGGGGGGTAGTGGGTGGGCAAGGGTTCTGTGGGTGGAGGGTGGAGGGTGCCACTGGATCACCAGGGAATGTATTTATGGCATTTTACCGTGATCAGGACTGGGGTGGGGGTACCACTAGACTACCAGGGACTGTAGTATTTACAATTCACGGTGAGCACAACAACGGGAGGGAGGGGGGGCACCACTAGACTACCAGGGCTTGTGTTTTAATATGAGAATACCCGTGATCATGGCTATGGGGCGGGGGATGCCCTGGGACCCCCTCGGTCCACACATCATGCTGTGCAGGGCGCCAGGCGCAATTTGCCAGGCTGCCCTTTGCAAGGCATGCAAATGGGGCCATAATGACATGCTAATGGCCCTGGCTGTACAATGCATATATTATGGCCTCATTTACATACCCTCTTTTGAATATCGCCGGTGCTGCGCCCAGCACAATTGCATTTGCACTGGCGCATCCGCATACTCACGATCCATGAATTGCGCTGGCACAGTGCCACTGTGCCATGCACAGTCCATGCCATATTCAACAGTGCTGCGCCATGGTGCAACACCGTTAAATATCACCTGGTCCTGGCCCCGGCACATCCCAGATGCACTGCGCCAATGCTTGCGCCATTGCCAGGCACAGTCTGAATATCCAGGCCAGAGTTTTTAAAGCATATCCTACATTTGTTCCCAATATGGTGTCTCTGCAACTAGAAGAGCTTATGCCCACGAGGCATCTTCGAGATGCAGTTCTCTTCCTGCCATAGGAAACAGGTACATGCACTGAACACTAGTTACTTTATGGACATCGCTTTGAGTTCCTTAATATTGCAATATTTTAGCTATAAAATGCATTGCAGAGCAATTTCTACAGCATTTAAAGTTCTGTTTTAGACAGTTTGTTAAACATAGACACCTTTCAATTAGTGGATGAAAGACAAGAGCTCACTTAAGAAAAAGTGTAAATTTTTAACAGGAAGATCATTAGAACGTGTCATTCTTGTTAATATGTGCATATATGGGTCATTACCATGTTCCACAAGTGGTGATGGTATCTGAAAGTTATAGTTAACCTCCATTTACAAAATCCCATGTAGTGTTGCTCGGATAGTACCCCCTGTGAATCCGACCATGCTCCGTCGGATGGCAGCACTATCTGGGACGTATCCGATCCAGGATCTGGCCAAATTCGAATGCCTGACCCTAGGTCAGATCCCGCATTATCTGACGCTGGATCCAGGGATCTGGCACCGGACCCCAGATCCCTGGATCTGGCATCGGATAATGCGGGATCCAACCTGGCTCCAGGGGGTTGGATCCACAGTCGGATAGCTGCTAATCCCATGTTTGATTTCTTGCAGGCTACTGGCATACACATTTCTCTAGCAGTTAAATATCGTTGTTACCCCCCCTTATGATGTAACATTGGAGAAGAGACCATCATGTACTGTATTACTAACATATGATGCATTGCCTGTACTCTAGTGTTAGGAGGACAGACTTGGAAGCAGGGAAGGAAGGGAGAGGGAGGTGCAGTGCCTGAGACATATTTTGGCTTGGAGGGACAAAGAGTGGATCCAGAGGACTGTTAGGGCAGCAGGGAATTGGAGATAGCTAGATGACAGTGTCCACCTGGGGACAAATGACCTGGCAAGGAACAGGGCAGGGGCAGTACAGGGAAATTTCAGGGAGCTGGGAGGGGCCTCAATTAGGTGGCACACACAGTGGCTTTTAACAATTGGTTGAAGGCATGATGCATGCAGGAGGGCTTTGGCTACATTGGGGACCGGAGGAGATGACCTGCATCCTTCCAGAAAGGAGCCCACAGTCCTTAGTGGGAAGTCTGAATGCTACTTGGATAAGTTCTATGTAATAAGGGCGATTGCCAAAAGGCAATCAGCAGTATGGCAAGTGTACATCGACGAAACTGAATTTCAGCAATGTACACCCACACGACAAAGAAAACGGCGCAAGGGACACTAAAATTTACTTTTATGTAGGGGCTGTGCTCCACGCACCCCCCTACTATTAGATTCTCAACTCCAGGGGAGTGCATGTTGGGGGGGGGGGTGAAATAGTGTAAGAAATAAAATTTTCCTTCTTGGGCCAGGCACAACAAAATATACCTGCGCCGGGACCCGAACCTTGCATCCCAGCCACCCCAGGCCAGCACCCACCCACCACACCACAGAGCCAGCTTGGCGGCTGACTGTGGCACCACCCCTCACAAACCCTCCCACCCCTCGCTCGGCATGCTCACCCCCCCACGCACATGTACGTATAGCAACATCCCGTTGCCATTCGCAAACCATCCCCATCCGGTCACCCTCCCTACTCCCTCTCCGTCTGAGTATGCGCTGCAAGTGGGTCACCGTTTCGGTAGGTGCCCACTTGTGACTAGCCCAGATCACAGGATACCACAGAAACTAAGAGAGTAGCAATTGCCCCCAGATAATGAAGAAGCAGGGAGAGAGGGCCCAATGGGAGTAAGCTCCCTCTGGGCAAGAGTACAAGAAGATGGGGGTGGGGACAAGGCAGCGACAGAGGGGTTATAAATCAGAAACACAGAAAGAAAGGAGTAACGAGAACAGCAGGTAGAAAAGGTAACAAGGGATGATGTGGGTCAGGTGCAGCTTCAGTAAACAGCGCAGGGAAGGGCAGGAAAACAGGGGAAACAGGTAGGGAGGGAGTAAGTATGGAAAGCCATGTGCACCAATGCAAGGAGTCTAGGAAATAAAACTCTGGATCTGGAGGCCATCCTGGTAGGACTAGCCTGGATTTTCATTTCATTTTATTTTTATTTTAACTGGTGACTAGATGGGCAATACTGCCCTTTTTCACAGCAACCTAATACATACAGCATACAAAAGGTACAGAACACTATTTGAAACAAGTACATTCAGAGCCATCCACCAGCATTTTAAAAATATGTATTTTAAGAACAGTGAGTCTGTTACGTTGCATCATAGAGTCTGAAAATTTGCTATAAAAATAAATAGCTTTGAATTTAAATGATCTCTGTCCAAAAACCAGAAACAAAAAAGGGTTGGGTGGAAAAAGTGTTATAACTCCTGCGGAAAATCTCTGAAACAGAAAGTGGTGCAAGCCCTAAATAGCTTTTATGCAAAAAGAGCAAGGCTTTATAGTTAAACCTGATTTCTTGTATAGAGCACAATGGTGAGCTGATTTAGATGGTATCACGTAATAATGGCTGCTCAATAAGGGAGAAGTCAGAACAGCGATGACAATTACGGCAACCATGGAATGCGATTTGTGACCCCCCACTATAAGGCAATAGTACGTGGCAATGTGAGCCTCGGAGTTGGTTATAAATAAGCAAGGAAGGTTCGGGGGGGTGCAGTCCCCCGTGGAGGATGTGGGGGCAGAACCCCCCACATTAAAGATGTATTATGACATCACTGTTTCTGTACTTTAGTTAGACTGTAGCATCGCTGTTTATGTCTGCAACATTCTGGAATCACCATTTTGACGTTCGCTGTTGTGTAGTAGCTGTTATCACATGGAACTGATTTAGACAATCAAGAGGCAAATCTACAAATGCTAGTTTATACATAATTTAGCCTACCTAACAGTTTGTTTGTAACCAAAAGATAAAATAATCATCCATAGTCTAACTTCTTGCCGGCAATTTACATGAGTCAATGATAAGAAATTAACAAGGATCTGATAGTAATAACAGCATTGTGGTGCACTGACAGCCATGACTGGAACATAGCCATACTGGGCTACTCTCCCTGTTCAGGAGAGACAGGGAAGGGGGGAAGGGTTGTACTATATATGAGGGAGGGAATCAAGTCCATGGAAGTGCAGGGGAACCCAAAGGAAAAGGAAGGGCTGGAGGTGCTGTGGGTCATCCTGGAGACAGGTTCTGGCACCACTATCCATACACGGGAGGTATACAGACTGCCAGCACAGGGACAGGGATTGGATAAGGCACTTGGGGATGCCATCGTCAGGATATAAGTAAGACGGAGGTGCTGCTAGTACAGTGGCGTGAAAAAGTATTTGCCCCCTTCCTGATTTTCTCTATTATTGCATATTTGTCACACTGGATGTTTTCAGGTCTTTAGAGAAAATGTAATATTAGATAAAGGGAACCTGAGTGAACAAATAACACTTGTTTTTTTTTTTAATTTCACTTATTTAATGAAAAAGTTAACCAACACCAACTGGCACTGTGTGAAAAGTAATTGCCCTTACACTTAATAACTGGTTATGCCACATTTAGCTGCAATGACTGCAACCAAACACTTCCTATAATTCAATATCAGTCTTTCACATCGCTGTGGAGGAATATTAACCCACTCTTCCTCGCAGAACTGCTTTAATTCAATAACATTTGATAGGTTTTCGAGCATGAACTGCTCGTTTCAGGTCCTGCCACAGCATCTCTATTGGGTTTAAGTCTGGACTTTGACTAGGCCACTCCAAAACTTTAATTTTACTTCTTTTTAGCCATTCTGATGTGGACTTGCTTTTGTGTTTTGGATCATTGTCTTGCTGCATGACCCAACTACGCTTCAGCTTCAGCTGACGGAAGGATGACTGGACATTCTCCTTAAGAATTTTCTGGTACAGAGCAGAATTCATGGTTCCTTTAATTATGGCAAGTCATCCAGGTCCTTAGGCAGCAAAGCATCCCACACATCACACTACCACCACCATGTTTGACTGTTGGTATGGTGTTCTTACTGTGGAATGCTGTGTTTGCTTACGCGAGACATTATGGGATCCATGTTGTCCAAAAGTTCCACTTTGGACTCATCTGTCCATAGAACATTTTCCCAAAAGGCTTGTGGATCATCCAGGTGCTTCTTGGCAAATGAGAGATGAGCATTTATGTTCTTCTTGGTTAGCAGTGGTTTCCGCCTTGCTACTCTCACATGAAGCCATTTTGCCCAGTCTCTTTCTGATTGTGGAGTCATGAACACTGACCTTAGCTGAGGCAAGAGAAGCCTGCAGTTCTTTGGATGTTGTTTTAGGATCCTTTGAGACTTCTTGGATGATTTTACACTGCGCCCTTGGAGTAATTTTGGCAGGCCGCCCACTCCTGGGAAGGTTCACTACTGTTCCAAGTGTTCTCCATTTGGAGATTATGGCTCTCACTGTGGTTCGATGGAGTCCCAGAGCCTTAGAAATAGCTTTGTAACCCTTTCCAGACTGATAGAGGGCAACAAATTTTTTCTGATCTTTTCAGGAACTTCCTTTGATCATGGCATAATGTGCTTGTTGAATCTTTGTGCTGGCAACGTGACTCTGATGGTAAGGGCCAAAATAAGTAAGGTTTATATTGAGCAGGGCTGGCTGTAATCAAGCCTGGCTGTGTTCAATCAGCTGACTCTAATTATCCCTTTAATTGGGTTGATTTAACTAGGGGGCAATTACTTTTTCACACAGTGCCAGTTGGTGTTGGTTAACTTTTTCATTAAATAAATGAAATAAGTAAAAAAAAAAAAGTGTTATTTGTTCACTCAGGTTCCCTTTATCTAATATTATATTTTGTCTAAAGACCTGAAAACATCCAGTGTGACAAATATGCAATAATAGAGAAAATCAGGAAGGGGGCAAATACTTTTTCACGCCACTGTAGGTGACTTCAGTCTGACAGATGTGGATTGAAGCCTCTCAGCTGTAGCTTTGTCAAGGAGCAGGGCTATCCTTGACTCCCTAGTAGGGACTTTTTTTCAGGCAGCTAGTCAATTACCCCCCCCCAAGGGATGGGGCACTTCTGCCTCAGAAATTGCATAGTAGGGGGCACTGCCATTGAGGGAATTAAGGCCGGGGGAGGGGGTATTAGCACAGTGGGGAAAATAAGGGAGGGCATCTTTTAGACAGCTAACCTCTGTGTGAAGGAAGTGAGTAAAAGAAAGCAGAAGGAAAAAAGTCCATTATGGTGCTCTAAGGAAGTGGCCAAGGTGGTAAAGGAAAAAAGGGTGGCATTTGGAACATGTAAGGAAATGCAGAGGGAGGAAGACAGGAAGGTGTACCAAGTAGAAGAGAGGGAAGCAGAAAAGGTGGTGAAGGGAGCAAGAGTACAAGCGGAGCAAAGGATAGCTAAAGGGGGTAGCTAAATGGGATTTGACTTTCTTCAGGTACATAAGTGAGAAGAGAAAGGCAAGGGGAAGGGCAGTGAGAATATGGAAGACTGCAGGGGGAGACTGTGCAGAAGTGGACCAAGAAAAGCAGACATCCTAAACAGGTACTTCTGCTCAGTCTTCACAGTAGCGGGAAGGGGAACAGACCAAGAAGGAGCAGCAGGAACAAAGTGGGAGAGGTTAATGAAACTCACTCTGAAAATGGGAGAGTGACCAGTGGGGTGTCGTAGGGCTCAGTACTGAAACCTTTATTATCTTATATATCTTCAATGCCTTTATTAGTTACATTGCAGAAGAACTGGAAGGGAGAGTGTGCTTTTTTGCAGATGACATCAACAGCTGTAATACAGACAGTACTTGAATGTATTGTATGCTTTCTTCTATGATAACCTGAAAAAAGCAGAGTTATAAAAAAATCTATAATAGAGGGGACGCTCAGGAGGGGTGGAGAGGATCTTGGGAAACCTGAGGAGTTGTCAAGAGCATGGCAGTTGGGGTTCAATGTTATAAAGTTCAAAATCATGCAACTAGGGCATAGGAACCCAGGAGCAGAATATAAGAGGGGGAGGAGGTACTGACAGCCACTAAGCAGGAGTTGCCATATCTGATGACATCAATGTGCAAGGGCAGTGTAACAAAGTAGTGGGTAGGGTCCGTGGGATGCTGGGGTGCATAGGGAGAGGTATCTTCAGCAGGAAGAGGGAGGTGGTGTTGCCACTATGTACTGTATATTGCTTGCTGGGGAGACCTCACTGGGAGTATTGTGGCCAGTTCTGGAGGCTGTACCTCAGAAAGGACATGGACAGGGAGGAGGCAGTACAGAGGAGGGCAACTGAAATAGTGTATGCGGTGCACCAAAAGCCCTACGTGCAGAGCTTGAGGGACCTCAACATGTACACACTGGAAGACAAGAGAGCAAAACTGAATATGATTGAGACTTACAAGTACCTCACAGGGGCAAACGAGGTGCAGGAGAGGAGTCTCTTTCAAATGAAAACGAGCAGCAGGACCAGAGGGCATGCAATGAAGCTGGGGGGAGAGTTTAAATGGAATGTGAGGAAGTACTATTTCACTGAAATAGTAATAGATGTCTGGTACAGACTGCCAGTAGAAGTGCTAGAGGCAAAAACAGTGGGGGCTTCAACCATGCATGGAATATACATAGGGGAATATTTGTAAATGGGCAGGGAGAAGGGAGGGTTGCCAGGGGCCAGCTAGGGTCTGAGGAGCCAAACAACGCATGGACCATCTGGGCTGACTGAGTGGGTCAAGCAGTACTTTTCTATACTGACTGACTGAGTTCAGTGCTTGTATTACATTATTGTATAATATTTTAAGTAAAAAATAAAAAAAAAAAAATTAGTGAAATCCATTCCGTTTGCATCTAATGGATAATCCAAAGTTGTGATTCTGAATACGATGCTGTTCTGATGTAACGGATTTGGAATCGGACTCAAAATCATAATTTCCAATTCCGCATCCAAACATGGTACTGTCCCAACCTAAACCCAAACCTAGAAAAAATCTCCCCTCCCCAACCTCATATACCTATTCTCCCTCTGGCTTCTCCACCCATCCAGTAACTTACTGGCACTGTTGTTGTGTGGCAAGCGACTATCATCTGATGAGATTGGGTGGTGTTGGACTGGTGGCTTGTCCCATCCCAAATCCTGTATCTCATTTTAACAATCACTGTTTAAGTGTCCATCCTCCCCAATCACCTGTTATGTTGTCCATACAATGAGCCTTTCCGAATCTGGCCACTACCTAGCGCCACCACACTATGCTCCACTGCCCCGTCACCCAGTGCCTTTCCAGCTCTGCCCACCCAGTCCACATCAAGCATGAACATTAATCCAAAGCCTACGTCTACAACATTTAATGGTAACACGTTTCATTAGCCAACGGCAACAGCTATTTCACATCATATTGCATGCTGCATCTGTATGGCTGTCAGGAGACAAACCAGCTGAACCCCTGATCTTTTTTTTGTCCAGCATTTCCTATGTTCCTGTTTATTCTGTTAATTCATTGTACCCAATAGCTCTGTATGAAGTCTGAACCATCCATTGATTCTCCTGATACAAAATGGCCACCTAGGGTATAATGAGTTAAGTGACTGGCAATAATGCCCTCTCATTCACACTGCCCCAACCAGCTAGTATTCTGATACAAAGTATCTTAATTACTTATTGTGATTAGACCTATGAATTATCAATATTGTTAACTGTAATTTTTGTAGCTTATACACCCTGCTGCTGTCCTGTCCCCTAGGGCCCTCTTGGAAACTAAGTGCATCTCCTTAATGAAGCTAGACTGGGGTGTGCAATTCCTATATAAAACAAGCATTTGTCAATGCCAGATGTTCGCCACTGGCATAGAAGTTCTGGGGCACTAGGTGCTTTGTGGTGCACTTTGTGGCTTATGTATTACCAAAGTTATGAGCCGCCATTCGTAAATTTCAATGCAGGCTCATAACTTCCTTGTTTTTTAATAGTTTTGCACCAAATTGTCAACATAGCCTTCTTATGACCCCACCTCATGAACAAGAACAGAAAAAAAATTCAACTCCTTCCTGAATGGGAATTTCGTGCAGGGACTGCGAAATCACCTTTCAGGACGCAAACACACATTTTGGCCAGGATTTGAAAAATGACAGCTGTCACATTCTTAAGGTGCTGTGAAGAAATGGCTTATGTTGAAAATTTGGGGTAAAAATACTAAAAATTACAAATGTTATGAGCCTGCGTTCATAAAGTTCAATGCAGGTTCATAACTCCCTTGTTTTTTTTTAATATTTCTGCCCCATATCTTCAACATAGTGTTCTTATGACCCCACCTCATGAACAGGTGCAGAGAAAATGTTCAACTCCTGCCTGAAAGGTTATTTCATGCAGGGACTGTGAAATCACCTTTCAGGACGCAAAAAACATTTTGGCCAGGATTTGAAAAATGACAGCTGTCACACTCATAAGGTGCTGTGAAGAAATGGCTATGTTGAAAATCTGGGGTAAAAATTTTGAAAATTACCAAAGTTACAAGCCTGCGTTAACAAAGTTCAATGTAGGCTCTTAACTTTGTTTTTTTTAAAATATTTTTACATTAAATTTTCAACATAGCCTTTTTATGACTCTGCCTCATGAACAAGGGCAGAGAAAATGTTAAAATCCTGCCTAAAAGGTGATTTTGTGTAACCACAAACTCATCTTTTGGGACAGATTGCCTAATATCATTGCAATTGTTCATGAGACGGAGTCCCAAAAAAAGCATGTTGAAACTTTGGGGCAAAAATATTCAAAAATGGCCAAGTCATGCCACTAAGTTCAAAACCTCATTGAAATACATTGAACCGCATATCTGATTTCCTCAGTTCACAGTCTGGCTTTGAAACATAGAAACATAGAATTTGACAGCAGATAAGGACCGCTTGGCCCACCCAGTCTGCCCATTTCCCTACCTAATAGATAAGCTGCAGATCCTAGTTAACCAGCAGCCTACTTCTTCCTACAGAGATTTACGGTGTTGGATCCCAGGTGTGTAAGTAAGGGCTTGGGGGGAGGGGGGTGGTGGTTGATGAGTGGGAGGGCCGCGTGGGGGACTAATGGTGCAACAGATATCGATGGACGTTTTTTTTACAGGGTTAAAAAATGAAGAAGGACACTTACGTTCATTTCAGATGGCAACAGTGACACTGGGGATTAGGCACCCCAGTGTCACTGTTATGTTTGTGAGGGTGGGGTGGGGGTGCTGAGAGGGAGGTTGGGTGGGTGGAACAGTTAAAGGGGCAGTGTTATGTCAGATCGGTACTGATTGCCAGAATGGTACCTGAAGACCAAAGCCCATGCATGTCATCTGACACACACAGAATTTCACGAGCTCAAACAATTTGCAGGATCTGTTCTGGGCGCCCTAGTTCACTGATTTTAAACCTGATCTGGCATGACAGCAGCAGCAACAGGCATCCATGGACTATATATATCGATAGACCCATGTGGACCGTGGCAACACAGGGGAATGTGTGCCCCAGTTTCAGTGCTGTTTGTGGGGTGTGGGGTGGTGGGTGCTGAGAGGGAGGGTCGGTGGGGGGACAGTTACAGGGTGCCAGCAACAGACATCGATGGATAGTTTTCGGTGTTACGACTGGCGTCTGCAACAGTGCAGGGCTTTTCCTGGATGTTTGAAATTCCCCAGCAAGCTGATCATGACAGATCAGCTTGCTGGGAAGTGTACATCAAAGAGAAGAGCTGACTCATGACTAGGTCGGCTTTTCCTTTTCAAGTACAGAACATTTCCGTCCAGCAAGCCAAAACTGTCATGATCAGCTTGGTTGATGATTGGTGCGGCACTGCCACACCCCTTGAATACTGTTTGGCACTGGACAGACACCTCTCAAAACCCAGTTCACATGACAAAATGTTTGCTGCGCATACACATGCATGGTGAACATAAAAAAAGGCTTGTATGTAATTGTGTGACTGGCTAGCAGATGGCAGCAGAGAGTATATATCATACATGGACGGGAACTTTTCTCATAGAAAAGACCATCACTTATTTCCCTGTATACCTGTGACTATTCTACCAATTAAACATATATACCTGCACTTATCAAACAATAACAGCTACTGTATATACCTGTACTAACTGAAGCTATATACCTGCACTAATCAAACAATTAACAGGACAGTACTGATAACACAATTAACTTATCATTGGGAAGCTAGCCAAACCAATTAACAAGCTGCAAAAGAACCTGGAATAAAGACACACAAAACCCTCTCAAGCCCAGAAATCCCCCAAACTTCTACCTGCACTCTCTACACACCATTCCCTCCTTGCTGCAAGAGATCTTCAGGTGCCACAACAGGATCGAAATTATGATCTCCACAACAGTAACCATCCTAGTGTATTATATTTAGCAAAGAATGGGTAAGGGTGCAACACTCAGAAGTATACCCATCTCAGGGGCTAATTAGGGCAATAAAGCCACTCGCCCTTTGGGCTTGTGGACTTACAGTCCTAATCAGCCCCCTCAATGGGTTTACATCCTTGTATACCACCCTTACCCATATAGATATACATATGTTTTTATTAACTGGTAACTGGGTAAGACCACCTGGGCACTTGCTCAGAGTCACGCAGTATGCAAGTGAAGGTTATGGGAATCAAACTCAGGTCTGCTGGATGTACTAAGCTCATTCACAGTTTGTTACACTAACCTCTAGACTACACTGCTGGCAGCTTGTATTAGTTGAGCAACTTTGATGCATGTACTCTGCTACCCAACAGCTATCAAACACCGTGTAAATACCCTCAGATATTTGATGTAGCCTCCTACTACTTCTCAGTAAAATCAGCACTGAACACATGTTGTAGTTCTGTATTCAACTAGAGATGGAATCTGGAGAGGGGGCGGCCATCAGGAATGCAGATTTGAGACTGAAATTAAATGTCTATCTCAGTTCTAGGAAATAAATGTGGCCACAGACTGCTGCTTTGTATGCTGCCCCCCATACCCAGATGCATGAAGGTGGACAATTAGGCATTGAGAGCCAGAACCACATCCCCCTCCTGACCTGTGGTGAGCTATCTGCAACAGTGGAGTGAACCTCCACACATGTGAAGCACACCATTGTATCCAAGAAGCCCCGGCAATATAATTTAAGTGACCCCTCCAGACCCAATCCCACACTGCCCACAGAGCTCAAAAGGCAGTTATTTTGGAACATGCAGAGGGGTGGCGCAAGATGCATGCTACAGGAGGGGGAGGGGGAGGGCATGGATGCCAGGGGGACCCTTTTAGAAACACCCTTGCGCTCCTCCAAGATACAAGTTTATAGAGACAGGATTCCTTTTTATGCCCATGTTACACTACCTCACCACCTCACCTAGTGTCATGATGGGTTGTCACCCTATGCCCCATCCTTTCTCAAGCATATTCTTCCTGGTGCTGTCCTTAGGGATTAAGTCCATTTGCTCTGCCCCAGTTGCATTTAAAACCATTTAGAGAACCTACCCCCACCACTTCTGCCAGTGAACTGTTCCATATCTCTAGCACCCTCTCTATGATTCAGAACTTCCTAAGATCCTATCTGAATTTACCCCAACTGACATCCAGTCATGCCCTATTGCATCTGTGTCCCTGGTTTTAACAAATAGGTCTTCACTAGTCACCTAGTTTATACCCACTTGAAATGTAAATGTTTCAGTCACGACCCCTTTCTTGTGTCTGTCCTCAAGACAGTACATATTCAGAGACATCAGACATTCCTTATATGATTTGCCTTGCTGGCTCTCAATCATTTCGGTGATCCTCCTCTCTACTGACTTTTAGCCTGTCTATATACTTTTTTAGGTTAGGGTTCTAGAACCGGTAACAGTATTCCAAGTGAGGCCACATCAGCATACTGTATAGGGACCTCCTCTAACTTAATGGTCAACAGTCTCTATAACCTTTGGCAGTCAAAAGTGTTTTGTCAGGCTTCACAGGACCCTGTCTTCAAGACACTGAGCATCTCCCCCCTTGAAGAGGTTATCCACTTTAAATACCTTGGGGTATGGCCAGAGTGAAGCCTGGACCAAGCTACCCAAATTTTTGTGGTCTGTAAGATGTTTCTCTGCAAATGTGGCTCACTGTGCCACAACAAATCCTGTCACCCACTCCCCTGCTAGGGGTCCACCTCAAGATGAGGATGTGGCATACAGCACTCCCTCAAATGGTCCCTGTCCAGGCTGGATCCTCTTTTCTATACCTCTGTCAATTTTTCACTTCCACTCCCTCTCCTTTCCGTATTGAGTCCTAACATCTACAGTATCTCACTGTGTCTCCTTTCTCTCGAAATTCTGGCTCAGCATTTCGGCCTGCTGACTCTCCTCTCCCTTACCCTCCCCTGCTCTTACTCCCTGTGATCTTCTGATCTGTGCTCCTCTACCATCGATCCCCCATCCAAAACCTCTGTAGGCCAATCTGCCTTTTCCTGTCCACCTTCCTCTGAAGCAACCTCCACCAGGTTCTCTGCACTTCCCTGTCATTCAGACCCCTCCTTTACTACCTTTTCTCCCACCTGCTCTTGCAAGTAACCCATCCCCTCTCTCTGTCTTCCTCTACTCTTTGCCCTTTACCTCTACTGCACTCTCTTGTAGAGTCCCTATCTGCCTTATTGGTCTTCCATAGTGAGCCTATCCCTTTCTCTTCCTCCCCCCCCCCCACAGTCATGCCCATAACCCCACTGCTGCTTAATTAGTGACTGACACCTGCTCCAAGGTGTTTGTCCCGGGCAGTCTGGTCTGCAGCACCATCCATTTTAATAGCTGGTCCCCAACTATATTTTGAAATGAGGGTATAACAAGTTCCTAAAGTTCCCATTGAAAGTAATGTATTGCCTCAATGATCTTTTAAATGACACATGGCTGGGGTTTTGAAACAGGAACTTCCTCATCTATGGAGTTTTGCCTTCCCTAATGTGTGACCCTACTATAGGAACCAGCTATTGGTTAGAGCAAAGAGCTGTTACATAAGTGATATTTCAAAAGAGTCCCACTAAAACATCCTTTGTTTGTTTGGAAGACAGGAGAGAGAAAGGGGACATGACTGGGACCTTCAAGTACTTGAAAGGGATAAATAAGGCTGATAAAGAGAGTCTCTTTAAGCTGAGTGGCAACCATAACACAAGGGGCCACAGCCATAAGCTGGAGGGTGGGAAATTTAGGAGGGAGGTCAGGAAGCATTTCTTCACAGAGAGGGTGGTGGACACTTTGAATGCACTGCTAGAAGAGGTCATCTCATTGAAGACAGTGGGCAGCTTTAAGAGAGGCTGGGATAGGCATATAGAGGAGGTAAGGATCACGGGTAGGAAGGATGGGAGAAGACATTAGCTCAAGCTGTGGACTCTGCAATACGAGCAGACTTGATAGATCAAATGGCCTTCTGCTGACTTCTTCGTATGTTCGTATGTTCATGTAGTCTCTTTCACTTTTTGAAAAATCATCAACTCTATGGCAGTACTGAAAGCACAACGTTTTTCAGTACTGCCATAGACGTTCTTGCAAAAATGTAAAAGTAAATGGATGAATGGAGCCGCCAGCAAACATTAACAACAAGAAAAGTACCTTGTAGTCTTGTGGCCCCTCCTGCCCAATCCCTGTGCTCATAACATGAGAAAAGTCCCTGGTAGTCTAGTAGCCCCCCTACAGCCCAATCCCTGTGCCTGTAACATGAGAAAAATGCCTGGTAGTCTAGTAACCCCTGCCTAATCCCTGCACCCTTAATATGAAAAAAGTCACTGGTAGTCTAGTAGCCCCCTCCTGCCTGATTCTTGTGTCTGTAATATAAGAACAGTCCCTAGCAGTCTAGTGACTACGGCTGTGTGTTGAGCTGATTTTGATACTTGTGTCTCTAGTGTTTGTATTTGTATCTGTTTGCATGTTAGTGTAACAACCCTCTCTCCCAGAAAGGAGGTGAGTTGTTACTAATGTGTCCACCAGAGCACTGGGTGCCAGTGCACCCAATAACTGGGTCCCACAGCTGGCGGGGAGGTAACTAGGGGCAGAGGAATATAATGTAAGAAGAGGTTTTGGAGGGAGGAGAGTGTGTGTTCCCCAGTTTGAGGTCTCTGAGGTTTCAGGGAGGTTATCAATATGAGTAGTTACCATCAGTAGCCAGAGTTGTCATGCAAGTATGGGCCTCAGGACAGCCAGAATAGGTCCACCAGGTCTGGCTTCAGGGCAGGGTGCCTGGTTCAGAGTAGCATGGGCACCCTCTCGGATCCTGGGGCACTGCTGGTTGTCAAAGAGGGGGGCCTGCAAATCTAACTTCATGGCAGGATGCCAGGTTCAGGTAGCATGGAACCTCTTATCAGGCCTTCTCTGCCCCACAAATGGGGGGGGGGGGGGCAGAAGGATCTGGGGTTGGCTATTCTTGATAGTTCTCCTAGTAGGTCCAAGAGGGATTCCATGACCATGCACGTAGTTGGGCCAGATTGGTTTGAAGCCCTTTGGAGGAGGGGCAAGGGATAATAGTTACGGGACAGAGGTGCACCTCTGCTGAGCATCAGGGTTAACTTGTGGCTTACCAGAGTTTCTGGGCCATGCTCTTGGGTCAGATTGGTGGGACTTTGGTTGACCAGGCCCAGGTTAGAATATCCCTGGGCAGACAACACGGGCAGTTGGCTAGTAGTGCAGGTGGTCATGGAGTATCCTGGCACACTGGGAAGGCACTACTGGGTTTCCTGGGTGGGCATCCCCTCAAAGAATGTGCATCAATGGCTTTTGGACCTGAAAGATTCTTCCGAAGATGCTGTGCAAGAGGTATGGGGAAGAAGCTGAGATCATTGTGGGTAAAAGAGTACATTCTAGCTTCGAAGCTCAGACTGAGGAATGGCCTGAGGTAGCAGCATGAATAAATTAAAGAGAATGTGCCCTAATTTCTCTTGATGCTGAATGAGGCAAAGATTGTCCAAGAAAGGATACAAAACCCCAAGCTGCAAGTAATATTTGACAACGTATATGGAGTAACTGTAGTTCTCATACTTGTGGGACTTGTATACTAGGATGCCAAAATGAATTGTCCCACACAGCTTCTATCAACCTACCTGGAGATAACAGAAAATATCATCGGTGTCTAGTGCCACTTTTTATTCTGTGCCCACCAGCACTATTCCCTCTCCCCCCAACTGTAACAAACTGGCATTGCTAATGGCTGAATGTACAAAGCAAAATGTAGAAGGGAGAGGGGACACCCCAGCCAAGTTCCCTGCTCAACAGCAATGCGTGTGTGTGTGTGTGTGTGTGTGTGTGTGTGTGTGTGTGTGTGTGTGTATGTATGTGTTTGGGGGTGTGTGCATAATCCATTTAACCTAACATATGCCTACAGGCTGTGGTAGATATTCCTGAGCCATGCGATGAACGGCGCAGGGAAGCCAAACATTTCCAGGGAGTCCCATAAAAATTGCTGGACACTCTGTCAGACCCCTTCTCAGTGTCAGGACTGAGTAGGACAGAAAATATTACATTTATCTTCAAGCGTGATGGTGCAGGACCATACCTCACATGTGTCAAAGCCATGCGTGAGTTCTTAAAGTCTTGGCCCCTCACAAGTGATGCTAAACTGCTTATTTTGAGTCTGTCCATTGCTTATTCGATTTATAAAACATCAGTTTACTAGAAATACAAATTTACACATACCCCAATAGTTTACTAGTTTAACTGTTAAAGCTGCTGTTTATTTGAATATTTAATTGTTTCTCTTTGATTTCAACTGCTGACTTCAGTGCTGTACTACGCAATTGTGATGTGTTATACAATACCTCTCTGGCACTGCTGTATAATTCTAGTGTTACATTACTTTAGCTTTAAAATTTAAAAGTGATTTTATTCAATTTATCTGTTTTACTGTGAGGTGCCCCGAGCCCCTTGGAATGGGCACCACTGAATGGGTGCCATGTAAATAGAATTGCCTTGGATTTATAGAGGGCATAAGAGTAGCCAATGTCACTATCAGACAAAAAATAATAAAACAGCAGCTCTAGCAAGTTTTAACACACTTTTCTAAGGCAAAAAAATCTTCCTGCTCAGATAGCTAGGAACTTCAATAGAGATCACAAGCATTATAAGATTCAGCTGGCTTGATCTGCATCACAAACACCTGACTCAGAGATGACCCTGACCCTGTACTGGGATCAACTATTCTGGAAGGGTACTCTGTGGTGCATCTCTCAAGGCGGGAGCATGGGGGAAGAGATGGCCATTTTCTTTACAGCCCAGCTGGGGTTCACCAGGTTCCCAGTGATGGAGGCTGGATTGTTTAAATGTGCAATCATTCAGGGGAAGGTGGGCATGGGGTGCAGAATTCTTCTCGTCTGTCGACCCCCGAGAGACAAGTGCAAATTCCTGCAGGAATTTTCAGGTCTCATCATCGACATGGCACTGGACTCCACCAGACTTTTGGTCTTGGGGCACTTTAAGACCAGGGTTGACATTGGGGTCTCTCAGTTTTCTATTAAATTCCTCCAGAGGTTTTCAGCTCTGTACCTTGTACAGCTTCTTTCCACCACTACTCATGAACGTGGCCACACCTTGGATCTGGCCTTCATACTGGGATTCGACACCTTGAATGTCCCATAGCTTTGTTGGTAATTTCACTGTGACATTCCAGCTTGGGGTCCCTGTTAATCCTCCCCCAGAGATGGTTCAGTATCACCTAAAAGTCACTTTGGTGTCAGATAAGCTCCTCATGGTGCTAGACATCTTGAGAATGGTGGCCACCTGTGCAGGGTTGTTGACACTGCTGTGGAGATTTGTAACAAGACTGTTAATATCCTGGAGTCAGTCCTTTCCAGCCAATTGGTCTCCTACTGAATCTCACTGTGTACCTATTATTAGGTGTATCAGAGGTCAGTTACCCAGAAGAAGAGAGTTCCTGTCAGGGTTGATTGTGGCAGGGAGGAATAAACCATATCGACTCTTTCACACTGTAGACATACTTTTACATCCTGTCTGTCTGCAGTCCAAAGGGGTTATTTCCTTAAATAAGTGCAAAGAGTTTGGGCTTTCTTCCTCAACAGAGTGTATCACATCAGAACAGTGATCTCCTGGGAGCCTACTCTCTGTGAGTGGGGAGATGGCTTTTTTGAAGATACCACAATTCGCTGGATGGAGATTAAGCCACTCTTGGATGAAGAGATATCTCAGGTGATGGGCACGTTGCTGCCTACTTACTGTATGTTAGACTCAGATCCCACCCGACTCTTAGTGGACTGTCAGAAGGCTCTGGCTCCAGTTGTAACCTAGTTCTTCTGAGGCTCTGAGAGGGAGGGATATTTCCTTGCTTCATTAAAGAAGGTGGTGACGATCCCTCTTCTAAAGAAACCATTACTGGACCCAAGGTCCTGGCTAATTACAGTACAGGCTTGTCTCAAATGTCCTCATTCTAGGAAAGGTCATGCAGAAAGTGATTTTGTTTGTAACCCCGCACCCATGGGGCTTACCTTAGTTGCCCCGTTCTCCTGTGTTTCCCCGTTGCTGGCCTGCTTCATGGCCGGAGTCCCCCAAAGTTCCATCTGCTCCTGGAGTCTGTGTTTGGCCCCTGCATTGTTTTTAGCTGAAATGGGACCAGAGGAGCTAAACTGCAGGGCTGCCATACTGCCTGCAGTTTAAAATGGGTAGCGGTGTCCTGTGCATGTGCAGTAGCACATATGGAGTTTCCAACTGCGATTGTGGTAAAATGTCTGCCTCTCCGTGGGTCCCGGTCCTGAATTCTGGCTAATCTGGGACCAGAGACCTGAAGGAGGCCACTGAGGAGTCTCTTAGTTTTGTGAAAGAAAGCGCCAATGAGCGCTGAAGGATCGGTGGGGATTGCCTCATGAATATAAATGAGGCAGCATGTATAATAATGAGAAGAGCTTGCCTGCTGCCTGGGGACAGTAATAAACAGCAGCAGTGACAGACTGGGGGCTAAACTAAACTGTCAAATCCTGATGTTGTGTGACAGGGAAGGGGCACTTCTACAATGCTGTGGGGGTAAATGAAAATACAAATGTTTGGTTTGGCTGCACCTGGACATTGAACTGGGACAGTGTGTGGACTGCCTGTTAGAACTGTTGGAAAACAGCCATGTTGTGATACTTTGACCCCCGAAGAACAGCCAATCAATGTGTTAGGCACCCAAAGAATGGTGAGCTGCATTCTGGGAGAGATGTGAACCTTATTCTATGCGCCAAAATCCATTTAACAGTCAATAATCAAAGAAAGGTCATGTCTATTAATATTTTGGAAGGACAGCATGAATCAACCAATCCGAAGCAGGGATTTTTGTGTGAAACCCCAGGGACTTGGGACAGTTTGGGCAGTCTGTTCTGGGCTCTGCTCGAGTCAAGAGGGGCTCAGTGCTGTGTGTTGGAAAGACAGGAGGCCTTTTAGAGGACTCACCTGGTGAAACATTGAATTGTCTGAGGACTGAAGTAAAGGATTTTCTTTGTCTGAAGGAACTGTGTATGGCAGCTGAACATTTAAGGCAAACTGGTGAAAGCTCCTGATGTTTTGGAGATTTGGTGTTGCAGTGAGCCTGCCTCAGTGTGGAGAGATCCTGAGCTGTATAAAGGAAAAATCGGAACTGTGAGTGACCCTGAGCTGCAGAAGGGGAAAATTGCAACTGTAGGTGCCAGAGCTAAAGGTTAGCACAGTACCTGAATCTGAGGACTTTTGAAATGAAAAAGGTTTGCAGGTATCCAGTGTGCAGCAGCCTGTTTTTGCTGAAAGCCAGCTGTGGAAAGGCAGAGGTTTGATTCCAGAGACTGCAGGTCAAAAGTCAAAAGCTACCAGAAAGGTGGAAATTCAGGGAACTTGTTGCTGCACATCAGAGCTGTTTGTTCCTGCCCAGGAGAAAGGTGAAAGCTGAAAATTGTCACAGCTGTGACTGGGAGCCAGATAGGGAACTTGTAAACCCCTACCGAGTGAGGCAGACTGAGCTGCAGGGGGCCAGGGACCCATGCCTAAGTGCTAGGGCACTCTGGAACCATTAGGGGAGCTGGACTGTGGAATCACTCCTGGGTCTGGGTTCCTTGTGGCATTGTAGGCCTTGCATGTGGGCTCTGTGATACGGCCTGTGGTGCAGGATGAAGGTGGCAAGCTGCAAGAGTCCCCAAGCAAGTCCAAGGTCAACCAGCATTTTCACTGCCCCTCTGCTTGCTGCCCCCCCCCTCGGGTGAGATTGATTGTCTAATCCTTGAGTTGCCAGAACCCACCCTGCCAGTACCTGAATCCCAGTGCTTCAGGATCATGAGTAACCCAGGGCTTGCCCTGACAAAAGGGGAGTAAAAAGTTTAAAGGCGTCAGCATCCTAGGAAGAGTTACTCCAAGGGCCCCAATGCCAGCCAATCTGTGGCATCTAGCAGGCCTGCATTAAGTCTGGGTACCCAGCTAGGACTGTCAGGACATAGGAGGTTTGCACTGGTACCAGTGGGGGTGGGCACTGTGTGTGTTTTGGCCCATGGGCCCTGTTAACCCAAATAACTAACTTTTCTTCTCAACAGCAATCCTGTTCCTGGTACCCCCTTTCCTTGCCCTCCCCCAAAATAAAGTTGTGGTTTGTTTTTTGTAAGTTCTGTGTGGTGGGCATTTTGTTGGTATTAGCTGTTAAGTATATGTGGTGTACAGTATTGCTGAACAATGTCATACCCAGTGTATGGGGTGGTTGGAAGGGGAGGTGGGTAGGTACAGCATCTCAGGGGGTTGTACCAATCCAACACCTGGCCCACTGTTACTTTACTCTGGGTACAGGCATTGCACTACTTTCTATTCTGGGAAAGAACCCTCAATCGCTATCACAACAGAACCCAGGCCCCTTAAACTGTGTGGCAGTCAACAGGCAGGGGTATTAGTCCACTGGCACACAGCACCTGGGCTACATGTTGAAACTGGAGGTTCGTCTGGTACTTCGTGATCTCTAAGAGCCATTCTAATAGAGCTTCAGATCACAACACAGTATAGAGACTGCCTCTGTGAAAGTACTGAATGATCTCTTTATAGCAAGGGATTGAGGGGAATGCTCTGCAGGCATTCTCCTCAGTCTCTCTTCAGCGCTTGACACCATGGATCATTGAGTTTTGACTGATTGCCTGAGGAAATATGGAGGACTTGTTGGAACAGTGCTGCATTGGTTTGAATTTTTTCTCTTTAACAGGGTTTAGCAGGTATTGACAGGGAGTTTCCCCAACGCCATCTGCGATGTACTGTGGCATTCCACAAGGCTTGATCCTGTCCTATTTTATTTGCAGTGTACTGTATATGTTGCCTCTAGGCGAGATTGTGAGACAGTATTATCTGAGGTTTCACTGCTCTGCAGACAATGCCCAGTTGTACCTCACCTTTGCAAGGGTCCATGGGAACGCCATAACTATTATAAATCAGTGCTTATCTAACCCAAGTGACTGGTTGGCTGCCAGCTGGCTGAGCCTCAATCCAAGAAAAAGACAGTTGCTACTAACAGAACTATGATCTCAGAAGGTGGCTATGAAGAAGAATGAGATCACCCTATCATTCTTAGGTGATACCACCCTCCGAGCTCTGGATAGGGCTAAAAACCTGATTGGGGGGGGGGGACATGGCACATGACAAGCCAGCATTGGAATCCTAGGTGGTAGATGTTATTTGCTGTGTTTTTTTCCACCTGAGACGTATCCCTCAGCAAAAGCCATATTTTCAGTATGAAGACCTAGTGACCATGGTGCATGTCTCCGTAACTTCCCATCTCAACTACTGTAATGCTGTGTACCTAGGGCTAATGGCAGGCTTGGAATGTTGCCTCCAGCTGGTGCAGAACACTGCAGCCAGACTGACATCTGGTACGAGCAATTATAACCATATCACACCTGTGCTGTGCAAACTGTACTGGCTCCTGGTTACATCATGCACCACCTTCAAGATCTGTTTGATGGCCAGCTGGCCGAGTGACATGGCAGAAGCAATACCACCCATGCCAGTGATGATCTCAGGGTTGCTGGGCTGGCCAGAAAGCATCCACTGGACTGCACTCTTCTACCAGGGAGGGAGTGTTGCTGGCTCCACCATATGACTGTCACCACGTGGAGGCATGGTGGTAGGATGGTACCAGAGCAGTAAGGTAGGGAGGGACTCCAAGGTGCATGCATGCCTCCACATGTACATGTGGATGTGTACATCTCAGGTACCCAGCTGAGGAGAGGGACCTAGAAACTAGGGGAAAAGGGGTAGAGCAGGCTTAATGAAGCCATGCACGCTCTCCTCTGGCCTGCAGCTCTAGATCTGTGTAACAGAGAGAGGGAGGATAGCCCTCCTCCTCCTGGCCCTGCCACAGGGGGCAGTCCACAAGGACTCCCAGTGGCTGGTGGAGAGGTGTGTCAGCTGGGGGAAAGTGACATAGCCAATAGCTGCCCACCTGCAACCCCTGGAGAGAAACACAATTATGACAGAAAAAAAAAATTGATGAAATTCAAGGTCCTGCACAGGTGGGTTCCGACTACAGTAAAGACCTTCTGAGCCTATATGCTCTGGTCCATCCCCTCCATCCCCTACGCTCCACTGGAGAAAATTTCCACATGATTCCATGGATCCAGTAAAAGTCATTGGGGTACTGAGCCTCTGCTGGGGTGGTCCTCTAGCTAAAGAATTCTCTCCTGCATCATCTTCAATATATTTAATCATAATGACATGGGTTAATAACTTTTTTAATTAATGTAATTCTGCATTTGTTTCCTTTCCTTCCGTATGTGTCTTATGTAATTTTGCTTGTTTTATTATGTACAGCACTTTAAGCCCCTGGGACAAGGTGCTTTAAAAAAGCAATATTATGGATTAATTGTGGAGATGACCCTAGGAATTAAAGAAAGCCAGTTTTCTGCCCCAAAAGTATTTTTCAAATGTGTCTGTGCAAATATTTTGCAAATCTGGCCCCAGAACACTACTCAGCATTACATTTATTTTGTTTTTTATTTATTTTTTTTTTCAATTTATTTATTCAGGATAGCCCATCAGGATACAACATCTCGTTTTCAGTTGAGTCTTGCGTTATAGTAAATTTTACAGCTGGGTGTACTGAAGCACAGAGAGGTCAACTGACTTGTGGGGTGGGGCACACCATGCGTAACTGCAGTGGTGAGACTCGAACCTGGGTCTCCTAGTTTCCATGCTTGTGCTCTAGCCAGTAGATGACACTGCCTCTCAAAGGTCATCAGTACCACTGCAAAAAGTGTCATGAGACCAAGGTTAGCCCTTCGTGTATAGTTTTTTAATGCATACTCCTAGGTCACTCATTTCCAGAGTCTCTCAGATACTGTAAGGCTTTTTTTTGTGTGTGTGCGACAGCTGTTTGGTCCCCGGGCTGTGCCTGCTACATACATTCAGGCATACCCCTGGTGACTTCACAGTCCAATCCATCACTCTCTCCCATGGTCAAGGCCAACAGGGACCCACATGGGAAAGAACACAAGAGCACCAGTGCCTTCATGTTGGTGGACTGGTGCTCCTGGTGTTTTATTATTTACATCTCTCACTTTTCCAAGGACCTTCCCGCCTGCCTGCAGCCAGCTCAGCCTCATGAAAGCCTCGTCCTCTGCATTGTGCTCTGGACATGTGCCACCCCTCACAGAGGAGCACGCTCAATCAATCAATCAATCATTTTTTATTTGTATACTACAAGGTATGTGAGCAAAAATGCCCATTTTTACAAACATCCAGTGTTGGACGACAACAAAAAATCATTACAAAACCAAAGAGAATACATAGTGTGAATGTATTTTATACAGTTCTATATGATCATATTTGCAGTGTTAAAAGACTCAAAAGAAGCTAACAGGTATAAACTATGGACATAATAATTACAGGGGTATTTCAAGAAAAATTGGTATGAATTGCAAACCAAAAAGGCGGTCAGAAAAAATAGTGTAGAAAGGTGGGGTAAGGTGATTTGTTGCCAAGGAAAGGCAAACAGATGCCAAGGAGGGGCAGACAGATGGCGACAAGGAAAAGTAGCTCCCCAGCTCACAGTGAGGGAAGCTGCAGTGTCAGATGTCGGGCGCCTTCCTACCCAGGATGGCTCATGCTATGTTTGGCAACAGTCCCCAGCCCAGGACCACTCTGATCCAGATCTCCAGGCTTTTCCAGAACCAAGGCACTGGCACTGGCAATCAGGTAGCCAGTGTATAGCTTTTAAAAAACAAGATGACAGCATACCAGCTTGCCTCATGGCTGTTCCAGGTCCATATTCAACTGCAGAACTTCCACCTCTGGGCTGCAGGAGTCTAAGCATCTTTACAGAGCTGTCAATCCAGATTCAGTGTGCATGGGGGAGGGGTGGGAGGTGAAACAAATTGCCTAACTGTTGTGCCCCCACCACCCAATGGCCAACCTAGCAGTGCCCTAGTCAGCCAATGGTGGAGACAATCACCAGCTAACCCATTAGGTCCAAGGATAAAACACAGTTGTGGTGTTGGTTGCAATAGCGGAGGGAGACCTACTGGAACCAGAATACCCATGTTCAAATCTCAGTAGAGTCACTTACCCACTACGTGACCCTGAGCAAGTCACTAAGTGCTTCAGTCCACCCGGCTGCAAAATATGGTAGAAGGAGGACTAACACTGTAAGTGATTAACTGCGTTCTGTTGGGCTCTCCTGGGTTAATAAAATGTAACACAAAAAGTGTTAAAAACTCCTCTGTTCTAGTAATGTCAGCCTTTCACACTGGTTATTGTCTCTCTCTCTCTCTCTTGCTTGTATTTTTTTTATTTAGCCATTTGTTGTATTGTATGTCCTTTCCTAACCTGTCTATCTTTCGGGCAGCCACCGATGAGCTCACTTGCCTCCATGTCCTTGATGGTTTAACCCCTCTGCCCCGCAGTGGGGCTCCTTGGTTGGGGACAGCCCACCTCCAACACATAAGGCAAGTCACACATCTAGTGACAGGCTGTTCGGTGGCTTGAGGATGCTCTGCCATCATCCTAACACCAGGAAAGGGTCAAGGAAAGGGTGCCCACCCTTACAGACTTGTCGTGTGCACATTCCTGTGAGAACTGAGAGTGCTGTGACCCCTGACCCTTCTACCTCCCCAATGCTGCCCAGTGTTTCTGTTGGTATCACATGCCACAGCATCACAGTACTAGTCTCGCAAGGAAGCAGATTTCCTTAGCCACTGTGAGTGGTCGCTGCGATGGTTGATGTCACCTCCCCACCCCATCTGGGACACGTTGCGTTTCCAAACTAAAGGGGGGACGGGGTGGAGGAGGACAGAAGTACTAGGGCCATAGATTTTCTGATTTCAAAAATGCCCAAATGATTTGGCCAAATATTTGTTTTCTCCCCAGACGTTTACTGCAACTCAGCGTATTCTGCACTGCATTTTGGTGCAAAATACTGTTTTTCTTGCACAAACCTTTGATGCTAAGTGCAGTTTGTTTTAACTACAATTTGGTGCAAAGTGGGCTTTTTGCATTTAAACCTGGAGCTCAGTGGCTGTTTTGTTAACTGGCAGTGGCACAAAATGCTAAATTTAGCACAGAAATTGAAAAATGTTTTTTGCCCAAACTGCGCAGTAGTTTTTTTCACGTTTTTTTTTGATTTTTACAGAAAAACGATGGCTTTTAAACAGTTGGTAGTGGCACGGGTGATGGTCTCTTCCCAGAACCTATGTAAGTCTGACACACTTCTCAGGCACAGGGTGTACCGGAGGGTGACGCAGTCTATCCCCCCCTCAGGCAACAAGTGCAAAATATTTGTGACGTACCTGTCCTCTGCCTCATTAATGAGCAAGAGACCACAGATCTCCACCCATGTGGCAATGGAATGCACTGACTGTGTTAACCCACCAGATGACCGGTGAGAATTACTTGTGCTATGGTGCAGAAATAAAAGAGAGAACAATGGGACCTGTTCCTACAAACGAAAAAAAAAAAAAATCATTGCAGTGTGTGTGTGTGTGTGTGACATTTTCTTGTCCAAACATGAAAAGGAAGGCAGGAAAGGAGGTGGGACTGCCATGTATCATCTGTAACTAAAGATAAATAAGAATACATCAATACATAAATATATGATTTTTTTTTGTTCTATAACTAAAGGTTGGCAAGTTCCGAGATGTTAAAAAAAAAAAAACAGCTATATGACAGGCAAGAGCCTGAGTTACTTACTCCACAGGGTATGGGAGCTGCAGTGCTGGAGTCTGCTGTTAGTGTCTCTGTGCTTTGTTGTGCCAGATCAAAGAGTGGCAGGGCCTTCACCTCACTATCAGCCTCCCCAGGTTCAGGACTCGGTCGGTCATTTGTCCCTGACCCAGCTTCCTCTCTTCCGATTGTGTTTGCCATGACCGCGTAGTGTGCATTTTCTGTGTAGACATCCGAGCGAGGTATGGCAGAAAAGAGACAGTTAAGTGGCAGGGATTAATATAGACATGCAGGGAAATCTGGTGGCAGTCTGAAGAAGCCTTGCAAGTGGGCACTAACAAGGGGGGGGTTCTTCTCCTTAATGAACCAACTCGCAAGGCATCATTCCTTCTTGACCAATGTATTTTGTCCCTAACTGGCCATTGTAATCAATCTAGTGATGGGCTCTTGCTGGTGGCACACTGCGTGGTTCTCCCCTCCCCACTACAGTCCAACAAGCATATCTCTTGAACTCACACACATCTCCCATCAGTAAGCATCACCCCATTAGCCCCTTTCTCCTGCTCAGCACCCCTAAGTAACACAGTAACAATTACTAATTTAGGGTTGGATGGGACTCCATGCTATAGTACATAAGCAGGGATTAATAAGTATTTAGTGCAAATGTACTAATTTATAGGGATATCCCTCCCACTGCACTCTCTATGATACAGTAGAATGCCATAGGAAATCAGAAATTAGTTCAGGTTTACCTTGAAGGGTTGTACATTCCTTATATCCAATGTCTCCATCAGTCGACTGTTTCGTAGGATCACCTCCCTCTGGGAGAAGAAGTGCCTCCTAATATTTCCCCTGAATTTCCTCCTCTGAGCTTCAGAGCATGTCCCCATGCTCTGCTGAAGCACACCAGATCAAACATGAAATGCCTCGCATTATACCCCTCCCCATACCCAGTCCAACAGTATGGGGGGCCAGCTTTATAAAACTTCAGGAGTGCAAGCCGCCTACAAATCAAGATTCATTGACTGCCTGTGTGGCTACAGAGATGCTCCCTATTTGAGTTGCTCAGATAATATCATAAAAAAAAATCAGAAGCCATCAGCTAGTGCCCTTTTTCTAGATTTTGGAATTTTGCGACTTCTAATCCAATGCCAACATTGTATAATTTTTAGGACTGGTTAGTCACTATCCAATCTGATTGTCACACTGTTTGAAAGGTGCTTTTTGAATTCATGGCACTATAAATGTAACCAGGTCACTGTGAAGATGTTACAGATGGTACTCTTGATTACTACCCCTGCCATGCACCCATGGAGACCAAGCAAGGTTGAGGTGCCAGGGTTTGTTAAACTACTCTTGGGGGGGGGGGCTCAGAAGGGGATGAACTGAATAGTGCGGTGCCTCCCAGAGAAGGAAATATTGGGCTGAAAGTATGATACTTCCCCCTGGGATGCAGTACCAACCCCCCTCCCCAATAACCATCGGATACCACCTGGAGGCCAACCAGCACCAGAACCCACACTTTAGCTTTTTTGAAATACATGCTGGGTGGTATGCAAAGGTGATGTAATGTGCTGGACTACGGGCTAGGCAGCACAGAGGTCTCTCTTCCTCCTCTTTCTGACAATAAGTTAGTGTCTTTTTCTTATTTTTCCATTGATGCTCCGTCCAAGGATCTGCTTTTTCAATTGGTACTGCCGATAAACATTTCTTTTACCTCAGATGGTGGGCTACGGCTGGAATTATGACCATGATAAGTAAAATGTGGATGCGTTCGGGAGGCCTCCGGTGTAATTACCTAGATTTATGGCCATGAGACACTAATTTTTACAATTTGTAAAGGTGTTCATGTGGGCAACAGAAGATATGCAGCAGTACAGGTCCAGACCTTGGTAGGTACCGGATTCGATTTGTAAGCACATAGTTCAGTAAAAAAAAGTGCTACCAAGCTGCGTGCGTTTTCCTTTATGGAAATTAACCGACTCAAGCAACAGCTATGCAGAGTATTACAAAAGGACTGTCTTTCCAGAAGGATGAAAGAATTAAGAAGAGATGAGAAGACACCAACGTTTATGAAACATAAGCTGCATTTACCTATACACTGCTCTAGTACCTTCCCCCCCCTCCTGCTTAAGTTATATTCTTATAATAATAATAATAACATTTATTTGTATGGCACCTTATCTATAACCAAGGTGCCTCACATTTAAAACAACAATGACAATATAAATACAACAAACTTCAATAAAATCATAAAACTACCTCCATAGACTAAAACAGGAGGTTCAGATGTTAAAAGTTTGATTCCATAAATATGTTTTTAATGATTGCTTAAAATCCCTCCACAGTTGTGCACTCCCGAATCCGATGGGGTAGAGAATTCCAGAGGGTAGGGGCTACAAACTCAAAAGCTCTCGCCCCCAAAGATTTTAAACATACCCTCGAAATCTCTAGCAACCCCTCGCTAGCAGAGCGGAGCGATCGTCCGGGATGGTAGAGGACCAGGGGCTCTTTCAGGTAATCCGGGCCCAGTCCATGTAGAGCTTAAAAAGTCAGCAAACTGACTTTAAAAGGTGATCCGCCGCTGTACTGGCAGCCAGTGCAGTTCACGCAGCACCAGCAAAATATGGCAGGATCGCGAAGATCCCGTCAAAAGCCGGGCCACTGCATTCTGCACCAGCTGCAAGCGGCAGATGTCTACCCCAGGAAGCCCTAGGTAAAGAGAGTTGCAATAATCTAAGCACGAGGACACAAAGGCATGGATCAGTGTAGGAAGGTCATTGGATGGAACCAGATGCCTAATCCTGGCGATATTCCTGAGATGGTAAAAGGAAGTTTTGATGATGGCCGACACCTGTGAATGCAGGGTCAGCCATTCATCAAAAATTATCCTCAGGTTACGCACCCATTCAGAGGTCGGGAGTGAAATGCTACCAAGAAAAATTTCCGAGGGCGAACCTTCCCCCGACCCCCCTATCCGGCGACCCAGATCCACAACCAACACCTCAGTTTTGCCCGAGTTTAACTTTAGCCAACTGGAATCCATCCAAGCCTGGATTTCTTTCAGACAGTTATTAAAGACCGAGACAGCTCCATTCTGGTCGGGTGCGAAAGAAAGGTAGAGCTGGGTATCATCAGCATAGCAGTGAAACTTCAGCCCATACCTTCTTACAATGTCTCAGAGGGGCAGCATGTACACTGCAAACAACATGGGTGAAAGAACAGAGCCCTGAGGTACCCCACATGACAGAGAAGTAGGGCCTGAGGAACAAACCCCAGACATCACTTTCTGTGTTCTACCAGTGAGGAATGATGTAAACCACCTGAGAACTGTACTCGACAGTCCACAGATGAACCTCAGATGGCTCAACAACACCTCATGGTCCACGGTGTCAAATGCTGATGAGAGATCTAAATGGACCAAGATGGAGCAGTTCTTTCGATTTCTAGCCATCAGGAGATCATTGAGCACCCGAACCAGCGCTGTCTCGGTACTGTGTCTCTTACAAAAAACAGATTAGAAGGGTTCATAGATGTCATGGATGGTCAAATGGTCCTCCAGTCGTGCTGCCACTACTTTCTCAATCACCTTCCCTATAAAAGGAAAGTTAGAGATAGGTCTGTAGTTTGCATGGCAATGTGCATCCAGGGAAGCTTTCTTCAAGAAAGGTGTCACCACTGCCTCTTTCAGAGAGCTAGGAAACTCTCCAGACTTCAGGGAGCACCAGACTATCCATGTTAGGACCGGACCGATAACATCAATACATCCCAAAATTAGGGAAGTTGATCCAGAATCCAAACTACAGCACGTAGGGCACACACACTGGATAATCCACATGACATCCATGAACTCCGGACTGCTAAAGGTACTCCAAGACAATTGAGGTGTAGTGACCTCGCACTGATCAATAGCAACGCCCATAGAGTGTGCCGGCTGGAGTCCCGCCCTGATGTCGGCCACCTTATTAGCAAAGAATCGAACAATTTCATCACACTCTAATTGCGAAAAAGCTTTCTGTACCTGTAAACAGGCTGGGTTGCACAGTCTGTCCACAGTATGGAAAAGCTGAACTGGTCAATTCTGAGCAGCTGCAATCTCCCTGGACAGGAACTCTGCCTTCTTACAGGAGATTGCACTTTGATAGACTTGATAATGGTCCATCAATCTAAGGTGGTCGGTATCAATGGTGGACTTCCGCCAGCCACGTTCTAACCTTTGACCTAATCTCCCCTTCTCCCTCAAAGTCCTGTCAAACCAGGGAGATCAAAGGTGAAGGGAGAGAGGGCGAACATGGATGGTGGCAATGGAATCCATTGCCGTCGAGACAGTCAAATTATAGGCCATCACGAGGGTCTCTGGATTATTGCTTGTGATGTTTAACTGGAGAAAGACTGTCTGTAATGCAGCCATAAAACCAACTTTCAATAGCTGCTCTCCTTTTACAAATTTGTCAGCTGAGTCTCTAGGTGTTAACTTTACAGGACATTTCAACTGAATAGCATTTGGATGTACAATTAAAGCAGAAGGTTTGGCATATGTGGGATACCAAACAAAATAAAGGTTTAGGAGAAAAGAGGCTTTCAAAAAATGTTTCAGGCATCTGGAAAAAACTTCAAAATGCAGAAAGCTATTAATAATTCTACACCTGAGTTAAAAACAGGGATAGATTCAAAAGGCAAAACATTAAAGCAACTCAGGATCCTATTTAAGAATTGCTGTGACCCGGTCCACCAAAAAACAATTAAAATGGCTCCAAAGATTGACCATGAGAAAAAGAAAGAAAGGAAAGGAAAAACAGTTTTTTCAGTGGTAAAACAAGTGCAAACTCCACAAGAAACAGAGGAGGCCTCTACTAGAGGGGAGATAGAAACACCATCAGGCTCCACAGAAGAAACAATACATCCCTCAGGGGAAGACTCTTCTCTAGGTGAAGCTGTTAATGCAGGACCTTCTAATATGAATGAGAAACAGGGTGAACCTGGCCCATTGGCATCTGAAGTCCATCAAGATTAAAGCTACCAACTTTCCAGGCCTAAAACTGGGAGAAGGTCCATCCTGATCTTTCCCGACAAAGCTGCCCACAATCAATTAAATTTTGCTGCTTGCTCTTGCCATGCCGACCCACAGTAACACCAGTAGCAAACATCCAGATTAAAACAATACATCATTCTGCTGCAGCATACATAGATACATACATAGATACATACATAGACGGTGTCGGCAGATAAGGGCCTATGGCCCACCTAGTCTGCCCATTTGAGCTTGTAAGTTCAGTTTGTTTTCCTAGAAGTCTATTTCCCCTTACCCCTGACCTCTAGAATTCCTTTATGTCTATCCCATGCATTCTTAAATCCTGTGATTGTTTCAGCCCCACCACTTCCTCTGGCAGGGTGTTCCACTTGTCCACCACCCGTTTGTGAAGAAATTCTTTCTCATGTTTCCTCTGAATCGTCCTCCTCCAACTTCATCCCATGCCCTCTAGTCCTGAAACATCTTTTCCGCTTAAAATAGTGTTTTCCTGCACCCTGTTCCTCCCTGTAAGATACTTGTATGTCTCTATCATATCCCTCTCTCCCTCTCTCCTCCAGGGAGTACATGTTCAGTTCCTTCAACCTGTCTTCATAGGACTTGTGATGCAACCCATGCACCATCTTTGTTGCCCTCCTCTGAACCTTCTCTACCCTGTCTATGTCCTTACGTAGGTATGGTCTCCAGAACTGTACACTGTACTCCAGGTGGGGCCTCACTAGTGTCTTGTATAGCGGAATTATGACCTCCCTTTTCCTGCTGGTGATGCCCCTGCCTATACATCCCAGCATCTTATTTGCTTTACCTGATGCCTTGTCACACTGTTTCCCTACCTTGAGGTCAGCAGGTTCCAAATCATGATGTACAGAAAGTTCATTAGAAGCAAACCGGCATTAAATTGTGTTCAGACATTCTAACTGCATGTATTTCTCCTCCTGACAGTCCCATCCCAACCCGCTTACACTACCCTCATTTGCCGAGCAAACTTCACTTCAGTGACTCCCACAACCACACTAGATTGTTTTCACACACTTCCCTGTAGCTGATCAGGTTCGGGTACCTTAGTTCACTGCTGCTGGTCTCTTCTGTCTGGAGTCCCTCTCCGCTGCTGGCAGGCAGACATCCACATGCACTTGTTTGCACTACTACCCAGTCTAACTTAACAGGAAGGCGCATGATTTACTGTGCTCCCACTGACATGCTTGCAGTGCAACATAGGCACAGGGGTTGAAGCTGAAAACTGTTGTCCAGCTCGAGCAGCGCCACAGAGGTGCTGAAATAACTGTTAGTAACAGATTAGCGGTCAGCAAAAAAAGGGACAAAACTGGGACAAGTAAGCAAAAACCAGGACAAAAGTGACATTTTGCAAAACTTATGGGGACACTGGGACATGCTGCCTAAAATAGGGACTGTCCTGGGAAAATAGGGACTGTTGGTAGCTTTAATCAAGATATGCCACCTGAATGGGCCTTGCAACTAATAAAAACTGGTAATGCTGCACAAACCTCAATGGAAATACTACAGTATCTGCCAGAATCAATAAAAACTCTTTCAGACAACATTCAAAAGTTGGATATTATCCTGGAACAAGGGATTAAACATATAGCAGAGGTGGAAAAAAAGACAATCTGACCTGGAGGACACAGTATCCCCTTTAGCGCAAGAAGTCAAAGAGTTAAGAAAAACAACAACAGGACACTTTAAAGGGAAAACTAGATGACCAAGAAAATTGTGCCAGAAGGAAGAATATCCACATCTTTAGAATTCTCCCAGACTGGGAGAGGGAGGTGTCACTTAAATGCATTGTATCAGACATTTTTTCAAAACGTTTGAACTTTGGAATAGAAACCCCCCATTATAGATAGAGTCCATTGGTTGAGAACGAGTAAAGAGGGTGAGACTCAAGGATCCAGACCAGCAATACTTAAACTGCTACCATCAGAAGAAAAATAATTATGAAGGCATTTTACAGTACAAAAAAATTGAGTATAAAGCACAGCCCATTTATCTTAAAAACAACTTCTCTAAAGCACTGTGGGGTCAGCAGAAGAAATTTGGAGGAATTCAGCAAACGTTGAGGAGGGAGGGCTTCATGGCCTATATGATCTTTCCATCTAGGTTGAAGGTCTTTTTGAACAACCAAATGTTGTTTTATAATTCTCCATTAGAAGCGATATCAGATTTGAAAATAAGACTACCTACAAATTTTCCTCTTACGAATATGGATAATGGTTACAGATTATTTAAAAATGTTGGTGTATGGATTACATTTCTGAAATCAATATTGGGTTAAGAGGTCAGTGAAGCATTTATTGGGGGAGGGAAGGGGGACTAGCTTTGATTCCAGCCTTGCAATCAAGATAACTGGGAGGGGTATGCCAGAATTAATTCTCGTGCATACTTGGTTGGTGGGGGGGGGGAGACTGGGAATGTTGGAAATAATGGATTACAAGTGGAGAGATTACTGGGTCAAACAACGGAATTTTCTGAAGATAGCTACTAATGATGGGGTCAGCTGTGGGATGCACTTGGAACATAATGGCTTTAACTCTCCAGTCAAGGGATCCAGAATTAAGTCCAGAGTTAAGAAATTGAGAGCTAGTGCTACTATGCTTCAGGAAACTTTTTTGAATGAAAAAGAAGATGGGAAAATTAAAACAGAAATGGCCTGGCCAATTGTACTGTTCCTTGAAGGAGTCAAACAAAAGTGCTGGGGTTGCTATTTTATTTGATAAAAGCTTCAAAGGAGAAATTCCGGACACTGTAGCTGATAAGAAAGGTATACTTATTCTGGTAAATACTAAATGAGATCCGAGAACTATTATATCCTGTTCTTTATATGGCCCCTTTAAAGGTTATGTCAACTTACTGGCTGAATTAAACAAACTTATATTAACCTGGAATGGAGGACATTATATATTATGGGGGGGACTTACATTGTGTATTGAATAGTGTTCTGGATAAAACCTCAGTAGGAAGTAGTTGGGATAAATATAAAGTCAAATGCCTGCAAATTCTTTTAGACACAAATAATTTAGTAGATGTATGGAGGGACCTGCATGGGGACAGTAAAGATTATACCTATTATTTATTAATCTAGGCACAGACCACATTCCGGATTAGACTATATCTTTATATCAAGAGAGCTGCTGGTAGAGACCCTGGGTATCACTGCCAGTATAGAAACTAGACTAATCTCTGACCATAGCCCAGTATGTTGGGACGTTTTTCTAGACACTAACTACAAAACAAAAAAGAAGGGTTTATGGCGATTAAATAATTTACTGAAGGATAAACATTTGCTGATAAAAATCACCCAAGTCGTGAACTATTCTGTGGCAGAGAATGTTGCCTCAGATGAAAATAGAGTAAATTGCTGGGATGCCTTTAAGGCAACAGTAAGGGGCACGATCATACAAGGAGCATCTTGGAAAAATAAATAAAGATTAAGAAGTCAGAAGGAGGTAGAAGCCAGACTGTGGGATTTAGAACAAGCTGTTAAAGCAGGAGATATTTCAAAAGAAAATGAGTTAAAACAGCTTAGAAGGCTGATGTATTCTACAGAATATTTTGATATTAAAAGAAACTGGGCATGGTCCCCTAGAAACTGAAAAACTAATAGTGAAGTGATAGGGAAGATTTTTGGCAAAAAGAATACAGGCTTTAGAGAATGATAAGGTAGGAATAACCTCAATATAAACTGCTGAGGGCAAGACCTTGACTGATCAGAAAGAAATTCTATCGGAGTTCTCCAGATTCTACTCCACTTTATATGCCTCTGAGTGTACCCCGACTCTGGAAGAATTAAGATACTATGAAAAATGTGTAGGGGAAAAAAGAAATGAGACTGAAGCAGAAGCCTTAATCAGCCCATTTATATTGTAGAAATTAGAGATACTATGCATCAAATGGCCAAATCAAAGGCACCAGGGTTGATGGATTCACACTGGGATTCTTTTTAGCTTTTGAAGAAACTATTATCCCTCTCTTGTGCAAACATTTCAACCAAATTCAACGGATAAAAAAAATCCCTCCTTCATTCTCTCTCAGGCATATATCTCAGTAATTTTAAAACAGGGGAAGCAGAGTAGCAAAATCGACAATTACAGACCTGTAGCAATTTTAAATTTGGATTATAAAATACTTGCCAAGATGCTCAATAATAGAATTCTCCCCCTGCTTGGTAAATTGATACACAGAGATCAGACGGGTTTCAAACCTAACAGACTGATTCAATCTGGGTTACTCAGAGTGCAATTTCTGGTGGAGTTTCTGGAAAACTCTGATATCCCTGCAGCCTTGGTGGCATTAGACGCCACCAAGGCGTTTGATATGTTAGAGTGGCCTTACTTATTTAATATACTTAAACTTTTGGGATTTCTACCAGATTTAATTTCAATTATCAGAACCATTTATTCAAAATCATTGGCTCAGATGAAAGTGAATGGCAACATCTCTGAATCTACAATACTTTACAGAGGAGTTTGTCAAGGGTGCCCTTGTCACCTTCTCTTTTTATTACAGGGTTAGAGCCCTTGCTTAATGAAATAAGGTCTAACAACAATATCCAGGATATCAAAATGGGCACAGCAGAGATGAAACTTAATGCTTTTGTGGACAATGTTTTATTGATTTTGCAGGACCCAGAACACAGTATACAGGAATTAATTACAGTAATAAAAAAATTTTCAAAAGTCATTGGATACAAAATAAATGAAAACAAAATCATGTTTCATGTACACAATTTAGACAATATACAACAACTCATAAATGCAAATATTAAAAACAGTGGTATGAAATGCCTAGGCATGTTCATCTGTAATAATATAAACAGCTTATTTAAGTTAAATTTCAAAGAACTGTTTGAGTCATTAAAAAACAGACTCCACTTTTGGGGTAAAATACCTTTATCCTTCTGGGGGAAAATACAAATAATAAAAAAAATAATGGTGTATCAGTGTTGTCTTATAAACTACAATCCATGTTGACCCCCACTCCAGATGATTGGTTTAACCAAATAAATAGGAAAATTAGGAACTTTATTTGGAATGAAAAGCTGGCCAGAATTTCCTGGGTTAAACTTTGTTTACCATCAGACCAAAGGGGTCTGGCTTGTCCAGACCTAAAAAGATGTCACCTGTCATACACAGTGAACATGGTTATTAAATGGGCATACAATGAGGACAAGGATCAAACAACTTTTTCCTTCATAAACAACTTGCCCAGGGCCTGTTTCTCTGAGCAGATTGATATAGCTCAAATATTGCTTGCAGCCAGGAAGTTGCGGCATTCTAAAAGTTTAATTGTAAAGCATTTAACTGAAGGGGTGATCAAATGTACAAACAGAATTAAATGGGATATACATCTCTCCCCAGAAAATAAAATATGGAACAATCCCAACTTCAAACTAAATGGCAAAAAATTAGCAAATAAATTGTGGGAGGAGAAGGGTATTAATAGATGGAGGGCCTTGTATGAAAGGTGGAGTAAATTGACTTTGGACCATTTTAGGATAAAATATCAGTTGGGCTCGAATCAATATTTTGATTTCAACCAGTTAAGTAGCATGTACAGTAAAGATTATAAGAGATGGGAGCAGGCACCAAACAATAGAGAGATTAAACAGGCACCAGTGAGAGCCTCTGAAAGTAAAACTACCAAACTTTTTGCTTGGTTAATGGGAAATTTACAAAAATCATATTTACATATTTATAAGAATACTTTTCAAAAATAGGACAGGGATCTTAAACAAAACTGAACAGATCAACAATGGGGCTTGACTGGTATAGCAATTTCTCAATATAAATTGACTAGAGATCGAGTTATTCAATACAAGGTTCTCAACAGGGCCTATTACTCTACACAAAGACTCTATAGGATGGGGATAGCAGCAAATAATTCTTGCTGGCATTGTAAGATACCAAATGCTAACATTTTACACACTTTTTGGGAATGTAAATTAGTTTCTGACTGGTGGTCTGCATTCTTTGCAGCTCTAACTCAAATTGGTTTTCAATTTCCACACTGGAATGATAACAAATTTACAATCTTGGAAATGTATAGTCTTAGAGGACTCAAAGTGGAAGATAGATTAATTCTTAAAGCCAACATAATAGCAGTCAAAAGACTAATATTAAAAAAAATTGGAAACATGATACCTATTTAACTCCTTTCCCTAAATACAAATGGAGACAACTTTTTCTGGCAGCACTTTATAATTATAATTACTTTCACGATTTTGATCCAGTGTGGAAATTGTTTAATAAAGAAACTGAACACTGGTCGATTAATGACTTTGCTATATGAATTATTATAAGTAGATATTTATATGCTCCTCAATATATTCACTTGCATTTCTATAATATTAGTCAGGACACTTTTTTTTAATGTCCAAAGTATACATTTTATATTCTCCTCATCCCTAACTGTTTATTGATGTGATTTGAAAGTGATATGAATTTCTCTTTGTATTCTGATGACCCTTCTCTCCACTGTGCTTGTATAAGTTCAATGTATGCTGAATAACTTCTCAATAAAAATATATACTTTTTTAAATAATTAAAAAAAAGCTTTTTTGAAATACACTTTTATATCAATTACTGTGGCTCCCTAATAGTGTACCCCCACCCCAAAATGTAAGAGACTTAACAACAAGACTCTTAAAGGAATTTTCCAGTTTAAAGTATTGGGCTTCATAGCCCAATACCTTATGACAACGTTAGCTGATTGCAGCTAAAAGTAACATTTTTAACTGTGTCTATTTAGTTTGCAAAAATAAGGGATCGTACCTGCCTCCACAGCCACGGCCAGCCGGTCCCTTCCAACTTCCTGGTTTGCCTGCTCCGCCCCCATGCTCAGAAGTTTTGTGATGTTTCAGCAGGGAGAGCACGGGGCTGCACCACATACAAGTCTATGGGGCAGTTTTTCAATGCTGTTTTTATTAACTTTAAGCAATATTAGAGGGAAATGAAAGCCGCCTCTAAACTTGTAGGATCCCTATAAGTTGAGTGTGGCTTTCATTTCCTCTAATATTGCTAAAGTTACTAAAAATGGCATTAAAACTGCCCTACAGACTGTATGATGCCTCGCGGCCTCCTACTGAAATGCTTTCCCCCAGTCCCTAAGCACGTAAAGCAGGCAACAAGTAGGGTTAAAGGATCGGCTGGCCGCGGGCTTCGATGTAGGTACGATCCTTCCCAAACTAAACAGTCAAAGCTAAAAATGTTACTTTAACTGCAATCATTAACGTTGTAATGTTATGGCTAGCCTAATACCTTATAACATTAGGTCAGAACATCACTTTAATCAGGAAAACAGGTCCTGTAAGGGAATAGGAGTTATGCAGTTCAGTAATTATGCAACTATTGAGGCAAAACAACAGTTTCAAATAAATGCAGTGCTACGCCTCTTGCAACCAGTCTCTGGTTATTGTGTGGCCCCTCTCCTCAGAGATATATATCGGGCCCTCTAGACACCAACATACAACAGTCCCAAGAAAGGCCTACTGAACTGTAGGACCACCCATTACCCCAATAGCAGAGCACCACAGTTGTTAATACACTTAGACACTTTTACTTTTAAACTGCAGCTCAGTTAAACTATTGGGTACCCAGATGAAACACACAGTTGTAGGTCTGATGTTGCAGATCCCAGGATCTTGCAGTGGTGCACTTAATTTAAACCCAAGCTTGCTATTTACCATATCTGACTACTTTTATTGGCTAGCACTTGAACAAGGACAATTTGTTATCCAAAGGGAATTTGAAATTAACAACAAAACTGTAATCCCATGGAAAACTTGGTGCAACACACATTGATTGACTAGGCCAGTCGTCACATGCACTGGATTTATGCAGAAGCAGCTACCACAGGATTCGAGCAGGTGATCTCACAGGCCTCTGTTGCAGTACAACACCGATGTTCACAGCAGTTGGCATATGGCTTGATGCAGGGCTAGTCCTGGCTTGGTTTCTCATCCTCTCACCACGATATTCCGTTCATTTATCCAGCATGTGGCAGTGTGGCAAGTTCTGAGCGGCCCAGACCAAAAAGCTCCCAGCCCTTCTCCAGTGGGCACTCTCTTGATCGAAGGTACCAGGTACCCAGAAGCTCCTGACCACCTCTTCCCTTAGTCCCACCAAGCAGGGTAGAACACGCTAGTACTACCTCTGATCACAGCGATTCCTGCTGGGATGGTACGGCAGTTCTTTTTTCAGATATCCCAGCAAGTTGATGTTGCAGCTTTGCAGGATTCAACAGCACACACCACCTAGTCTGGAGTGAACTCTTTGCAGCTGTGAACAGGATTCAGTCAGGTTCTCTGGCTCTGAGACCTGACTAGGCTCTCAGCTCTCCTCCCTAGCATTTCTCTCTCCTCCAAATGTCCCGAGCAGGACTAACTGAAGCTCCTCCTTGATAGGGGGAAGGTTCCAGCTCAGCATACTCCCAAGCAACTCCTTATCTGCTGACTCTCTTTTCACTGACTTTCCTGGCTCACTTAATGGCTGGAAAAGGGCACCAAGCACTCTGCCTCATTTCTCCCACGGTACTCCGAGTCTCTTGCAGGACCCCTTGCATTCTGGCTGGCTGATTGCAGGGGTGAAAGGTCAAAAAAATGGCGACATCCATGTATTTACATTGTGCACACTGAACTGCTGCTGTCTACATACAAGTTCTTTGCTGCAGGCTGCATTACTTTTACTTTAAAAACATTAGCCAGCCATGTTTGAACTCCGGTTCGTGATGGTGATATCAAGAATTCTTCCAGTCCATCTTCGGGCTCATGAGCACCCTTTTGTTGACAGCACAGAGCAAGTACAAGAAATTAAAACTACTCTTCATGGGCTCCTACGCCAGTCCCAGTCAGAGGTCATAGGCATCACAGGTGGATCCACCCTGAGCCTTCAGTGGTTCAGCAGGTAAGCCCCACCTCTGGGGGGGGGCTTACACCATCTTTGGGGTGTTACATAAATAAACAGAATGTCAAATTTCAGATGTCAGATATCTGAAATCATATAACTGGTATTCAAATCAGATAAAATATCCAAAAACCGACCTGATCAAATTTTCATCAGATCCAGATTGTATGCCATCCAAAGAAGTTCAGTTCCATGAGATTTTCCACCATGACTAATTTTTAGCAGAGACATTTTCAGACTTACAGCAGCCACAGGTTTGAGTATTGCCTTCTATATCAACAAGATTATGGCCTTATTGGCCCCTATTCGCTATTGGGGTGGATGGTATGCGCCAAAGGCATGTACCCTGCCCGATTAGCTCCGTAGCCCTGGACAGGCACAGGGTGTGCGGTATGCACTACCACAGGCACCCATGGGGCACCTGTTCGCAGCCCTGCCCCTCCCATGCGCAGGAGTGTGGGGGGGCCGGTGCGGAGGGACAAACCCAGGTAGGTATCCAATTGTTTGCCTGACCCAGGTCCCATAGTGAATCGCTTGCGCCCATAGGGCATTTTTTGCATAGCCCGCATGGACCCAAGGCAATGCAGCCCTTAGTGATTGTTTTGGGCAATTGCCTGAATGGCTGCCCCAGCCCTCCACAACAGCCCAATGGGCAGGGGTGGCATGGAGGGGTTGTTCCCTGGCCCCACCAGGACCAGCGGGTAAAGTCCATTGAGTTGCACACCAGGTTATGGCATAGTCCCAGCTGCCATAACCTGCATCTCCCTGCGCGTAGTGCTGGTATGCCCCCGACACACCCCTGACTGCCCCCGCGGTGCAGAGTTGCTTGTGAGGCTGGGTGATTGGGGCAGAACCAGTTTGCACGCAGTTCGTGAATGCCGCCAGGGGTCCATGGGACCCCCGCTGCATGGCATTCAGACTTATGGTTGCCTGTGCACCTCAGATACATAGTACATAGGCAATCTTTTTATTCATGCATAGCCCCCATAGTTTGTTTTTTGTTTTGTTTTTCTGCTCCTCACCTTGTCTCTCCTACCTCTCCTCCTGGGGCCATGCCAACATTCTAACTCCCACTCCCTCCTACTATTACTACTACATTCTGGTCTCTGGGCTCTTTTTGTAAACCTAGAGCCCCCCCCCAAAAAAAAATAGACTTGATACAGGCAGTGCAGGAGGTAACAATATAATTTCTCTGGGGTGGCCTGGGGCATCACAAATAAATGCCTTGCTGGGCACCGAATGAATGGCATACGCAGGACTCAGGCTGCTGTCATCAGATGCAAAAGACTGGCAGTTTACCAGTTTATATCTCTCCTATCCCCTATGTCCAATAGCAAGGATGTTAAGAGGCTCCTCCAAGCATCATCCTCCCCTGTTTCCCAAGCACTCCCCCCTTACTGTAACTACTTTGTTTGCTGCCTCCATCTGATGCAAAAAGGCAGGCATGTAGCACAGCACATGCACTCTCCACTGAAAAAGAAGCCAGACATGCAGCACAGCACATGCACTCTCCCCTGAAAAAGGCAGACGTGCAGCACAGCACATGCACTCTCCCCTGAAAAAGATGGCAGACGTATAGCACAGCGCATGCACTCTCCCCTGAAAAAGGCAGATGTGCAGCACAGCGCTTGCACTCTCCCTTGAAAAAGAAGCCAGATGTGTAGCACAGCACATGCACTCTCCCCTGAAAAAGAAGGCAGATATGTAATACAGTGCATGCACTCTCTCCTGAAAAAGAAGGTAGACATGTAGCACAGTGCATGCACTCTCTCCTGAAAAAGAAAGCAGACGTGTAGCACAGTGCATGCACTCTCCCCTGAAATAAGAGTATCCAATCAGATGCTGGATCCTCCCCTGCAGGCCTCCACACCTAATGTCTTGGGCTCAGGGACAGAACCTGTAGCCGCAGCATTTTGAAGGGGAATCACTTAACTGACCAGCAAAATACAAAACAAAATGGAGGTCAACAAGACGCACCATTATCAGACGAGGAGTGCTGCAGTTTCAGTTGTTTAGGGATGTCTCCACAATTACAGGCACGTTTCAAACCATTACCTGTAAATGTATTTCTACAAGCAGCAATCTTTGTACAGCAGCGTAAGTGGTTTAATAGGTTACATGCCCATCTCTAGAGCTGGCAGGTTGGAAGATCACAAGTTCTAACTCCCCCCAGTATTTTGCTGCTATACAATATTGACACTGTACTGCAGCACTAGGAGGGTGCTGCAATGTTGAGGTGCTGGCCTTCAGATGAGATGTTCAGTCTCTCCCTTCTACCCATCTCTGGTGCCTATCCAGGTGGAAGTTAAAGATCCCATAGTACTTATCATAAAAGTTGGGGAATTATTTATTGGGGAAAAAAACACTGAACAGAGAATACCAGCTGAGACCTCATGTTGTAACCCCTGCTTCTCCCCTCTGGTTTGGAAGGGTTGCAGGTACAGCCCAGGGAATCTCCCGTATCTAGGCACATTACTATACTCCATGTGAGGTCCCTTATAACACCAATTATTCGCTTAAACCTTGCCCAGGCTGGAGACTCACTAGGGCACACCAAGAGACCCACTTGGTGTTCACTAAAGAAATCATGTAACATCAGGCTCTAAGCATATAACTGTAAGCCCTTTACTGAGATTTAAACTGTACAAGTTCATTTAGAGATCCCGCATTCACACTTCATTGGGCTATATTGTCAGACAAATCACTCCTCTTCCAAAGCTTTATCCATATCCTCGGAATCCCACAATCTTGACCTGATACCAGTTTCACGCTGCCACTTCTGACCTTCCTAATGGGGAGTTTCATTCACAAAATTACTATGCTTAACATACTTACATTTCCCTTTAGATCTTGCTGCCTTGCTGTGAAGGCGTGAGCCACATATTCTCGTGTTCCCACTTCACATTTCCAGTAAAAGTGACTGGGGACCCAATGCCTGCCTTTGCAGCCACCCACCGACACGTCACTACCCTAATGTGAACTAAGAGCTGTTCAGTTCAGTTAGAAACCATGCAGTCATGTTTGGTAACCGGTCATGGCAACTGCCATGCCCTCACAGGTCACCTCCCCCACAGAGCTGAATAGTGGCAGCTGTGCTGAGGAGCCCACTTCCCAGGATCACCTCATCCAGGCTGAAGACAAGTCTCCTACCTTGTCTGGCAGTTTTCCTTCCAGCCAGAGTTTCACCTTTCCCTATGGTGTAATAGTACAAAAATGTATGTTGGTTGAACTATGCGTACTATACGGGAACGTATACAAGAACATATCAGAAACATTATGAATCCCAATAGTAACACCTCAATAAGTAACCATTTCAGAGAGGTACATGGGGGTGATCGTAACTGTTTTAGATTCATGGCTTTAGAGTGTGTGAGGGTGGGATTCAGAGGGGGTGACAGAGTTAGGCATCTACTCCAAAGAGAAACCTATTGGAGTTTTAGCCTTGAGAGCTTGAAACATGGGATTTAAAGCCATTTGTTGATGCAGAAATGAATCTGTGTTCTCTGTTGGTGGAAAACTAAAAAACATGGACATGGCTAAATTTTTCTTGAATTCCCACTGTTATTTACTCTTTACTGCACTGCTATTTTTGTGCCCCCCATCTCTCTTGTAGTGGCTACCCTATGTGAATAGACTTGTGAATTTAGGTTTCCAATTGAACAGTAACTGTCTTTCGCATTTGCTTTGCTTGGTTCAATAGAAATGCACCTAGTTATTTTGCATTTACCCTGAAAATAAACCATGTCTTTATTTTTTCTCATTCCAGATAAACATGGTACTGGCTGTAACAGATCCTCTTCCAAAGGAGTTTCCTATGGGGCTGATCGTTGCCTTCAGGAATCATTTGCCACTTGGCATGTCTGGTTTAAAAATGAATTAATTCATCTAAAGACAAAGGGACGTAGTGCAACGTTTTTTCCTTTCTTTTCATTGATGGGATTTTGTATTGATGTATATATTATTAAACGAATGTATAAAGATTTATAGTATAAAAATCTGATAAATCTCAGCTATTTACAAGTTAATGTACTTAAAGTGTAAGCTCAATGCAAGAATGCATGATGACGAGTATGATGATGTCATAAGTGTAAATGGTATTTAAGTCACACGGGTACTGTTAAACTCCACCCCTGATGAAGGTCCTTTGACCAAAGTGCTAGGGGCAACAACTGGCCATGTTTGATGTGGCTTCAAAGAAAGCTTTGGACTTTGCAACTTTGCCTTTTCTAATCTGCCTGTTTGTGTCCAAGAGTGTGCAGTAACTGTGGTTTGTTCTCCTTCAATGTCTTCCCAGGAACCCACCACAGGCCCGCCAGCCATTCGGTTGTTTCCCTTGAAGGGAACACCCTGGGGTTCCCCCCCCACCCTCCCAGTGGTCCCACTCACATCCTCGCAATTCACTGGGTGATCTACCATAAATATTAACTGCATCTGTCCAGGACGAGAACCAGGATCCTAGGTGGATAGGTTTAATGCTTCATTGGCAAGTATTTAAACTAGCCAAGGGGGGAAGCACTGGAAAGGAGCAGGGAAATCCTAGCCCCCCAAAAAAAGTCACAGTAGTAAGTGCAGTAAATACCAACATAGAGATGTCGCTAGGGAGAAGGGCGGGGTAAATGGAGAAAGTGACAAAGGCAAGAAGGACAGGGATGGGGCAAAAAGGAGTAAGGCCATCAGGAAATGGAGGATAATGAGTACCAATGCCCGTAGCCTGAGCAACAAGCTCCCTGTACTGATGGCCTTGATGGAAGAGGGATGCCTGGATATCGTAGCAGTCACAGAAACATGGTACACAGAGAACCATGACTGGGATGTTAACATACCAGGGCACGAACCTACAGGAGAGACAGGGAGGGAGAAGAGGGGAGGAGTAGCTCTCTATGTAAAGCAAAGGATAAAAGCAACTGAACAAAAGAGTAAACAGAGAGGAGAGGAGGCACAGTGGGTCACCTTGGAGACTGGAAATGGCACCACAATCCACACAGGGGTTGTATATAGACCCCCAGGTCAGGGGGAGGGAATGGAAAAGAATATGATAGAAGGCATTCTTAGGATGGTAGAGAAAGGGGAGATACTGTTGATGGGGGACCTGAATATGCCAGATGTTAACTGGAGCGCACTTGCTGCAGCCATATCCAAGAGCAGGTCCATTCTCAATGCCCTACAGGTGGCATGCCTCAGGCAGCTAGTTTCAGAACCCACTCATGAGGGAGCAATCTTAGACCTCATACTCTCAAATGGGGACAGTGAGAGGATCTCAGATCTAGAAGTGGGTTGCCATCTGGGAACAAGTGACCATCAAACAGTGTGGTTCACGTTAAACTCAGCTACAGAGTCAAGCCATACAAAAGTGAGGGTACTAGACTTCAGGAGGACTGACTTTGGCAAGATGGGAGAGTGCCTCAGAGAAGCACTAGCAAACAGGCTAGAAGGAGGGGTGGAGCAACAATGGGGAATTATCAAAACTGCCATCACAAAGGCAACAAGCCATTGTGTGAAGCAAATAAACAAATCAAAACAAAAGAAAAAGCCACTATGGTTCTCAAAAGAGGTGGCAGAGAAAGTCAGGGAGAAAAAAATAGCATTCAGGAAGTATAAGGAAACACAGAAGGAGCAGGACAGACAGCTGTACCAGTTAAGGCAGAAGGAAGCAGGGAGGGAAGTCAGAATAGCAAAGGCCCAAACTGAGGAAAGGATAGCCAACTCAGTTAAGAAGGGGGCTAAAACCTTTTATAGGTACATCAGGGAGTGTAGAAAAACAAAGGGAGGGATAGTGAGGCTGCATAGAATGAACAGTGGGTGGGCAGAGGGGGATAGTGAAAAAGCAGGGATATTGAACGAGTATTTCTGCTCAGTATTCACAAAAGAGGAGGGGGAGGTGCCTAATGCAATTAACAGAAGCGCTCTGGAATGGGGGGGTCGATCCCAGTCCTTTCACAGAAGAAAGGGTTCTGAAAGAACTCCTAAAACTGAAGGTGGACAAAGCAGTGGGGCCTGATGGAATTCACCCCAGAATTGTAAAAGAATTAAGGGGAGAACTAGTGAAACCACTGACTACTCTTTTTAACAAATCATGGGAGGATGGTGTGGACCGAGGACTGGAGGAAGGTGGATGTGATTCCCCTTCACAAAAGTGGGACCAAGACAGAGGCAGGAAACTACAGACCTGTTAGTTTGACCCTGTGGTAGGGAAAGTGATGGAATCACTTCTGAAGGAAAGAATTGTTGAGTACCTAGAGGCCAGTGGGGCACAGGACCCAAGGCAGCTTGGGTTCACAGTGGGAAGGTCATGTCAGACGAATCTAATTGATTTCTTTGACTGGGTGACCAAAGTAGTAGACCAGGGAAGGGCTGTGGACATGGCCTCACGAGACTTTGTAGCAAGGCATTTGACACAGTCCCACGCAAAAAGATTAATAGTCAAATTAACCAGCCTGGGAGTGGGTTCCAGGGTGGTAGCCTGGGTAAAACATTGGCTGGACAACAGGACACAGAAGATAATTGTAAATGGAGTCCACTCTGAAGAAAGGGGGTTACTAGTGAGTACCGCGGGATTCAGTACTGGGTCCAGTCCTTTTTAATGTCTTTATAAGTGACATTGCAGAGGGACTGGAAGGAAAAGTATGCCTTTGCAGATGACACAAAGATCTGCAACAGGGTTGATATACAAGGAGGCATGGAAAGGATGAGAAGGGACTTGGCAAGGTTGGAGGAATGGTCGGAAGTATGGCAGCTTGGATTCAATACAAAGAAGTGCAAAATAATGCATCTGGGAAACAAAAACCCAGGGGAAGGTTACACAATGGGGAGGAGGCAGTAACAAAAACAAAAAAGGAAAGGGACCTGGGGGTAATCATATCAGATGACCTTAAGGTTAGCAAGCAATGTGAGAAGGCAGTAGGGAGAGCTGGGGGTATACTGAGATGCATAGGGAGAGGCATCACCAGCAGAAAACAGGAAGTTGTTATCCCTCTGTACAGACAGTTGGTGAGACCCCATCTGGAGTACTGCATCCAGTTCTGGAGACCCCATCTCCGCAAGGACATAGACAGGATAGAGACAGTCCAGAGGAGGGCAACTAGACTGGTGCAGGGTCTGCAAGAGAAGCCATACGAGGAGAGACTAAAAGAGCTTAATATGTATACCCTTGAGGAAAGGAGGGAGAGGGGAGACATGATAGAAACTTTTAAGTACCTCAGTGGAATCAACAAAGTCCAAGAGGGCAGCATCTTTCAGAAAAAGAGACATGCAAGAACAAGGGACACAATTTAAAGATAGAGGGTGAAGTGTCAGGGCAATGTGAGGAGTATTTTTTCACAGAGAGGGTAGTGGATGCATGGAACAGCCTTCTCCTGAGGAGGTTGTGGGGTCTAAAACTGTGGGAGAATTCAAGAATACATGGGACAGACATAAGGCAATTCTTGTGAGGGGTAGGAAGAAATAGGCTGTTGGTTAACTAGGATCTGCGGCTTATCCTGTAGGTAGGGAAATGGGCAGACTAGGTGGGCCAAGCGGTCCTTATCTGCCGTCAAAGTCTATGTTTCTAACTGATTACCAGGATCTGTCCAGTGCCTCGGGCTCTAACCATTTCTTCCTCTCTGACACTTCCTTAGACAGAAAAAAAACACCAGAAGCCTTCAGGCCCAGGCAATTCCCTGGTGACACAAGGGCACCCTCCTTTCTACGCTATGCTCCTCTAACTGAGCTATACCCTAAGACCCGGCACCAGAGTGTCAGTCTCAGGCAGGACACACAAGGTAATAGTGGTGTGCAAATACCTTATCCTGAACATATGGCTGAATATTCATGTTCTGTGCCTGAATATTCAGGTATTGATACTTGTTATTTGTGTATTTGGCTGGTTTGCCTACTCACTAAAAAAAAAACTCCTCCCCAGGTGGTCAGGGCTAGTCTCCTGGCCACCCATCCTCCCCATTTTATGTTTACAAGACCTCTCACCCATCTCCCCCTTATCCTACATCCCAGAGTTAACTAACTGCCATATTGATACATTGTCACTGCCTTCTGGCACACTGCTAGGAGCAAATGCCGCAGTTGCGTAAAAATTTAAAAGCTTCCATGGACAGCACAATGTTAGTCACTCCCTTTCCACATGCCCAAACATCATCCATTCTGCCATCCCCCAGCCCCAGTCCTTGATTACAACTTGGGGCTACCAAGACTAAAAACAGCTAGCTAGTAGAACCCCTTCCCTCTGCAGTGTGTGGCTGCACATCCTACTGTAGTAGTACCTGCTGAAACTTGCAAGTTGATGAAGTAGCGAGTTGTAGTAGTAGTAGTCTAGGAGCCATGATAGCAAGAGAGGGGGTGGAGTAGGAGGAACATCTTCGAACTGCCTAGCATCACTAAGACACTCCTCCTGCCCCACCCCTCCCTTTTGATCATGGCTCCTAGACTACTCCTACTACAGCTTGCTTCTTCATTGATAACTTGCCCAGGCCCACAGCATCATACTCCACCCTGCTTTATGCAGACGATATGGTAATATATACCAGTTCTATGGAAACTACTGATATTAACTTGTGGCTTAATGCAGATTTTGTGAGTGTTCAGTCTTGGCTAACTCAAAACAGGCTTTTCCTGAACTCAGATAAACCCACTCCACACTCTTTGGTTTGGCACCAAAGCTAAGGGCTTGTTCCCCTGCCTTACAGATCTGCTGCTTTGATGGCTCTCTTCTTACTGCTGTCAATGCTTTCAAATACATTGGCTTAACCTTTGACCCTGCCTATGACTTTGGCCTTTATATACTGTACATATGTAAGTCTGTCAATTCGAAGCCTGGCCTTGCCTACGTAACCCCCTCAAAAGTGGTGGGGCTTACCTTATGTTGTCTCCCTGGGCTCTTCTTTCGCCCTCTGCCTGACCATGTTCCAGCCCTGAGTTCTGCCTTTGAGCCTGGGCTAATATCCAGCAATGTGAGTTAAATCCATGTAAAGTAATGCTGTAGTATAGTTCCTCAGCAAATGTGCGATGGTGTCATCAGCCAGCTTTTAAGAAACTCAGTCCCTGTATGTCGCCCAGGTGCCATATGCCGGTGGGCTACTACCCCTGCCTGTTGGCTACCACACAAGCCAAGGGGCCTGCATTCTGTTGCGATGGTGTTTGGGGGTTCTATCCCAGAATGGAAAGAAAGTAGCATGGTGCCTCCACCCAGAGCAAAGTTACAGTGAGCCAGGTGTCTGATTGGTACAACCCCCTGGGATGCTGTACCTACCCTCCTCCCCTTCCAGTCACCCCACACACTGGCTACCACATTGTTCACCAATACTGTAAAACACATATACTTAACAGCTAATACCAATTAAATGCCCGCAACACAGGAATTGCAACAAACAAACCAAAGCTTTATTTTAGGGGGGAGGGCTAGGGAAGGGGGTACCAGGAACAGAATTGGTGTTATAGAGGAAAAATAGGTTAATGTGGTTAACAAGGCCCATAGACCAGAACACATACTGTACAATGCTCACCCACACTGGTACCAGTGTAACCCCCCCTACATACTGTCATTCCTAGCTGGGTACCCAGTCTTAACGTAGGTCTCCTAGATGCCGCGGGTTGGCCGGCATTGGGGTCCTTGAAGTAGCTCTGTCTAGGATGCTAACAGTTTTTAAAATTTACTCCCCTTTTTGACAGTGGAAGCTCTGGGTTACTCACGGTCCTGCAGGCTGGATCTCAGCTACTGACACAGTGGGTTCAGACAACTTAGGATCAACCGCCCCAACGGGCATCAAGCAAAGAGGCAGGGATGGCTGGTCTGGAAAAACGATGCAGCAGCTAGAATCAGGTTGACCTTGGACTTGCTTGAAGATTCCTGCAGCTTGTCACCTTCTGACTTGCTTGAAGACTCATGCAGCGTGTCACTTTCAGCCCACCAGGCAGGCCAGATTACGGAGCCCAGAAGCAAGGCCTGCAAAGCCACAGGGAACCCAGACCCAGGAGGGACCCCATGGTCCAGCTCCCCTAATAGGTCCAGGGCACCCTATCATTCAGACACACACCCATGGTCCCCTGCAACCAAGTCTGCCTCACTTGATAGGGGTTGGCAGTTTCCCTACCTGGCTCCAAGTTGCAGCTGTGAAGATTTTCAGTTTTTGCCTTGCTCCTGGGCAAAAACAAACAGCTCTGGTGTGCAGCAAACAAGTTCTCCGAGTGTCCCCTTTCAGTGACTTCTGGCTAGTGACTTGCAGTCTCTGGATCAAACCTCCACCTTTCCACAGCTGATTTTCAACAAAACAACAGGCTTCTGAACACTGGACACCTACAAACCTTTTCTTCCCAAAGTCCTCAGATTCAGGCACAGTGCCAACCTTTAGCTCTGGCACACACACACACACACACACAGTTCCAAAACCACAATTTTCACTGGCTCAGTTTTTCCTTCCGCACTGATGCAGGTGCACTGAGACACTGGATCTCCAATAATACCACGAGCTTTCACCAAATAACTTGACCATTCAGCTGCAACATCACAGTTCTTTCTGTCAGAGAAAATCCCTTATTCCAGTCCTCAAACGATTCACCGTTCGACCAACTGAGTCCTGTAAAAGGCCTCCTGCCTTTCCATCTCACAGCACTGAGCCACTCTTGACTCGAGTAGAGCCCAGAACAGATTGCCCAAACTGACCAAAATCCCAGGGGTTTCACCCAAAAATCCGGGCTTTGGATTGGCTGATTCTTGCTGACAATCACAAATATTAATAAACATAGCCCTTCTTCGATTGTTGATTGGTAAATGGTCTTTGGTGCCTAGAATTAGCTCACACTTCTCTCATAAGTCTTTTCAACAAGCTTTTGGGTGCCTAAGCAACTGATTGGCTGGCACGGGGGGGGGTCATAGTATCATAATATGGCTGCGTACACACAGTCTCATAGAGCTCCAACAGTAGTCCTAACTTTAGTATCCTTCTGTAGCCAAACAGTGCAGTTTCCATATATAGTTGCCCCACTGTTTAAGAGCTGCCCTTGCCCCTTTTCAATTGACTGCAAGATTATGTCCAAAAAGTCCCTGGTTTGTCAGTTGTGGCTGCTAATATACACAGTCCCTCCCAAGCAGCCAGGCAACTCATCAATATTCATAGGCTCCTCATACATATGTAAATGCCCCCAGTCAGCAGTGCTATGGGTGCTCTTTACAAAAACACTATTGAGGCTCCTAATACGTCTCCCCCAGGTGCTCGACCCCCGATCAACTAATTTTGGGGATTGAGAGTGCCAGGGAGGCGATTTAGTGACCGCCATGGCGGTTCGAAAGTAAAGATGTGCTACTGTGCATGCGTGGACCACCGGCATCCACCAGAATGCGACAAACAGCACAGTGGCTCCGCAACTTGCTCCTCCATCCCTAATAATTCTAGAATGTATGCAGGGGGCCAGACGGAGACTGTGAGGGCAAACACGACCTGGACTTGGTGGCTGGATGCACCAGGAGAAGTGGGAGCAAGGACAGGCTCCCGGGGCTTCCAGGTAAGCCTCACTGTAAGGGGGTTGGGTTTACATGTATATACTGTGTATAGCCTGTGCTGGGTCCCAGTAATCCAGAGCTCGCAACCAGCCAGGCAACTCTACTCTGCAGTCACTTAAGAGTGCAGAGGGAGCGCTTTCAAATGCTGTAAATGTTTAAACTTAAAACTGAACTATTGTTTATAAAACAAACTTTAAAGTTTGACTGTTTATCTAGCTGCCATCTGGCAGCCATGTTTGTTCCTTTGACCTTGCATTTTAGCCAACTGGAACTCAAAGGGTCCTCTAGGAGTCCTCCTGCTATGGCTGCTGGGAGAAATAGGGAACTGTGTGTTTGGCACCCTTTTTTGGCCAATTGGAATGCCTGAACTGTGAATGACAGCCTCATCTCCCAATCAGATTTTAGTATTGTGTTTTCAGCAGCTAAGGAGGGACAGTTGGACAGTGCAGTTCTGAGAGAGCTTCCAGAGAGAGAGGAAGCTCAGACTGTGGGCTCTGAGAGAACGTTTGGAGGCCTATCTGGGTTTCCACAGCCAGATAGCCCAGAAGTGGTCTGTTTAAAGCTGCAATACATGCAGCAGTTGCTAAAACTGCTGAGAGGAGAGATAATCTGTACTTTTAAGCCAAATCTGCTGTATTTGCCAGAACTGCATCAGAGAATGTCTGCAGCAGCCAAAGTGAAGGTAAATCCTGCATCCAGTTGCCGGAGTGGAGATTTGGGAACCAAGCCTGAACCAGAGGTTCCATCAGCCAGAGAACTGCTTCTGCTCAGCCAGAGAGCTGTGTTTGTTCAGAGCCATTCCAGCCAGAAAGGTACCTTCTATGCAGAGACTGCAGTGTGAATTTTCCCAAGCCTGTTTAGGCAGAACCTGCCTCCTATTTGCTGAAGCAAAGCCTAAAAAAACTGTATTCTGAACTGAATCTGAATCCAGACCAGCGTGGGGAGTCAGCACCCACCACAACAGCTAGCGTTGGTTTGCAGCCACCTCAGAGGGTATGCCTAGATGTGGGGGTGAGTTGTGCCAGCCCTGTTCTTCTCAGTTGGTCCTTGTTTCAGAAGCCACAAGCCTGCAGCAATATAAACTTGAAACTCCAGAGGTTCGAGACTGCCTGAGGGAGCCATCCACCTCCACTGCCATTCAGAGCCTAGAGAGCTACGGATTCATGAGTAATTTCATGACCTGCCCTACAACCAATATTCTTATGAATTGCTTTTGCAGGTGTAACCCCTAGATGGCGCTATCCCAGGGGCTACTACCCCTGCCTGATTTGCCACTAACAGGTTGAGGGGCCTGGATCCAATGGCGGGTGCCTCCACCTTAGAGGTCAGGGTTTGCAATAGTTAAACTAACTTGGTCACAGCCCTCTGGGACACTGCAACCCCCCTTTCTTCCCAGTAGTGGCCCACACAATATATCAGAATTACCTTCACAGTATACACTTACCCCAGGTCTAGTTCCGCACTGGGACCTCCTGTGAAATGAGATACAGTGCAACAGTCACAGTACAGTACTTTAACATAGACAAATACCTCAGGCAGTATAACTTTGCTGAAACAAGCAGCTCTGATTTATTTAGGGGATATAACAAGGACAGGGGAATCAGGTTAATTAGCTTATCACTCTAATAATCTACCTATGGCTCTGTGCACAGGCCTATCCCTATCAGTTACTGTCCTGGGTACCCAAGCCCTAGTGGCTAGTCCAAACCGTGGCAGCTGGTAGGGGCCATTTCACACAGAGAAAAGGAGAATTAAACAGTCAGCAGTACAGTAATTCCATTTGGATTTAATGTGGCAATTCAACAGGGGGCGACCCTGAATTAGTACTCACGACCTCCAAATAAGATAGGGTCCTTCAATGTCAGCAGGGCTCACTTGAGGTACACAAACCTCTTCACACATCCATATAAAAAGTACTATACCAGGCAGGCTGCATCTGTATCCCGATCGCAATTACTGCACAATACCGAGAGAACACACAGCAGATTCAGTTCCTGACAGACCGAGTGGAATTTTCAGCAATTTCTCCAGTCTTCTACAGGGTGAGCCTGGTTTCTACTCTTCAGAATCCTTTGATTCTTTTCTGGGGCCGGATTCAGTCCTAACAAGCTGTTACACAAGCTGCAGACCGAACTCTGGGCCTTACACGTTTTTTGACTAAAACTGCACACTGAAAAGCACAGGGCTCCTTCCTTCTTCACTGCCAAAGCTCAACTCAAACTCCAACCGAGACAAAACGGGCACTTCCTTTGAGTTCCTCCCAGTTATTGACTGGATTGGCTGTCACTCACAATAGACTGCTGCTGTTGGTCCAAAAGGCACTGAAGTCTAAACTACATCTCCCAGAGTCACTGCCCATACAATCCTCTTGTGGCTGGCTCAGATTATGAGTCCAAGTTCTGATTCGTCCAAGGCATCATTTTAGAGCTAGCTTACCCCACACTGATTGGTCCAGTTCAGCAGTTCAAAACTAGAATGGGGAACTAGCAGACACAGTTCTGACTGCAAAGAAAGCAGGTTAGACAAACTGTAATTTCATTATTACTCTAAATAATTTCTGGCAAACAGTTACATCTTTCAGATAGGTTCCTTTGCACTCCTAGTGACTGCAAAATGAAGTGAATTGGCAGCAGCTCGAGTGGTACTCAGAGAAGCACACAGTCCCCCATACAAACTAATTATGTCTGCAAGCAGACAGCTCTTAAAGAGACAGTACCAGAGGCTCTAAAACACTCACTGATAAATGGCTTAAATGCCAAACACCATTCAGGCTTGGAGCATTCAAGCAAGCTCCTGGAAGTCTTTTGGGAACCCCCATTTGCAGGGGGGTTACACAGGCCATCAGGCCTGGGATTACAAATGCCAGTTTTGATAGAAAGCAAGTTGCTGGTTCTTTAAACGCTAAATTATTCTGCATGGTTATCCAAGTAAATCAAATTGTTTAAGGGCCCCAACGCTGGCCAACCAGCTGCAATGCACCAAATCTGCAACAGTTCTAGTCTGGATATCCAGTGAAGATAACTGGGACTGTTCATGTGAACTATTAATTGGTCTAAATGCTTTGCTATACCAACTGGAACAAAATACCCAGCCTTTAATTTGTGTCCCCCTTACCCCCTTTGTTTACTCCTTAATAAATGAGGTTTATTGTTAATGTTACCACTGTCCATGAGCATATTATTACTAAGTGCCAGTTTACTGTGTCTAGCTATAAAGTGCATTGCTATTGCTGGTAGCCATTCCTTGCAGGTATACAGGGTGTGTAGTATAAGACAGAACCCTGTTGGTAAGTGCAGTCAGTCACTGTGAGCATATTATTTGTAGTCACTGTGAGCATATTATTAGTTATCACCAGTAACTGTACTACTGAATGCAAGGTAAAGTGTTTTATGGCAATCCATGTGTGTGACCACTGGTTGGGCAGTGGGTAGGCACAGCATCCCAGAGGGTTGTACTAGTTTGTCATCAGATCCATTTAAAATCTACTCTGGGTGGAGGCACCGCGCAAAGAGTTTTACTACTGGTAATGAGACCCTTTTGTCATCAAAACCAGACCCCAGACCCCTCAACCTGTATTGTGGGCAGCAGGCAGGGGTAGCAGCCCATTGGAACATGGCATCCGGGCTACACCTATATGATAGACATGCCCTGACAGTTGCTGTCAGGCTTGCTATTGCTCAGGGTGTTCTGTAGCCTAGCCTCACCTTGATCATAAACCTTATTTTAAGGCGAGCAAATGTATCTTAACTAAATGGAGCACCAGTTGTGACAACAATCTGCCACTTTGCCATATCTGTCTCCAGGTTGACTCACCACTGCTCTCTTTATTCTAGCCAAGTACGGCTTTCCCCAAACTCACATCGGCTATATACCCTTGGGTGTACCATAGACAGGATTATTAGAACAGATAAACCTGCTGCTCTGGATGAAATGTTCCCAATAATTGACCAGGATTACTCCCTGAGATCTAATGACTTATCACTTCTGTTGGTGCCCAAATGCACCAGAAATAGGGGTGAGTAGGCCTTTTCTGTCATTGCCCCTAAGCTCTGAAACTCACTTTCACTTAACTTCAGGGTCTTTCAGACACATCTAGTTTTCAAGAATGAGCTTTGTAAGTTCCTACTGAATTCTGATAAGTGCTTTTGTACCTAGGGTTGCCACCTATCCTGGTTTTGCTAGGATCATCCCATTTTTCAGGTCCCTGTCCCAGGAAATGTGAAAATCTGCCCAGGACATTCAAAGTCCCGGTTTTGAACTGTAAATTGTGTATGCTGTGGAAAAGTCCCAGTTGTCATGTGTACAGTGTAGAAAAGTCATCATTTAATGTATTTTAAAGTAAACAATGACTTTTCTACAGCATTTTCCCTATTTTCTGCCCAAAATGTAGCCTGTGGAGCACCAGCTGCCATGCCAGAGTGTAGTAAGTGTTGTTGCTTGGCTGTCGCTAGGCAGCGGGGGCAGGCACTAAGCAGGTTTGCCAGCAGCCAGTGTGCTGTGGCCAATCCATTTGGTCACTGAAATAGCACGCTGCTGCATCATCAGCTGCGTCTGCACCGCAGCACTGCTATGTACTGACAATAGCCTCCTCCTGTCTGTGACTGAGTGGCGAGGGCATGTCTTTACTCCGATCCAACCTCTCCTGGCTCTCTTCAGACTGCTCTCCTGAGTCTCCGGTGTGCTCCCCTTGGACCGTTCAATTTGCCCTTGCCTGAGACCAGGTGCGCCTGCCTGTGCTTGGCTGGAAATAAAAAATACCCAACGGCCCCTGCTGAGTCGCTCCTCTGCCTCCACGGGCCGCAGTCCGGCCAGCTCTCCAGTCCCCCCCCACACACACACTACTGCAGTCAGTCAGGACTAACATGACAGCAGCCCTCTTCTCCGCTCCTCCTCCACACTTCCAAGCAACTTAAAGGCAAGTTACTATGATTGTCATTGATTGTCATCATATTATATAAACTAAGTAAAGATTAAGAAGAAAACCTACCTCCTTAGGAACAGGAATGGATTCTTCGTGGGGTGACAAGTTGTAAATTATTGTACAAGCTAACCTGTGCTCAGCTCAGCTGCTTATAAGCTTTGTTCAGAATGAATGAATAAGTTATTGCGTTGGCAAAAATTAAATTAATGATGTGTGTTTTTGCCACTGTGATGATCAAGCTGATGCTAGCTGATCAGGGCTCAGTTGCATGATGTATTTAATGGAGTTACCAATTCTCCTAGACATAGATTAGGGCTCAGAGTACATGAAATACATAACAGAGTGGTCACTGCAGACCAGGGCTGGGAGAACTCTCTGAAGTTCTGACCCTTATTAAATAAGAAATGGAACATGGTGGAGTTCTGATTATTTATAAATATTTGAAAAAAATGCAATAAAATGCATAGAAGTGGCCCAAGTCAGTCATATTCACCACAGAGGCCAAAAGGAAATAATTTCATGCATGATTTGTATAAAAATTACAGTAAAACTTCTAAATAAAAGCAATAACTGCTGGCTGCTTCACGACTGGGTTGTACTGGTGGCATATCTTGCTCGGGCTCGTGACGTGAATGTGCTGGGAGAGTGAGAGAGAGATGGGAAGGGAGAGAGACAGAAACAAAAAGACAGACAGATGCAAGCTCTATTTAGCCTGCCTGCCCTGGTACAGTGTACACACACTGCACAGCCACACCGAGGCCACAATTAATTTCTTTATTTGTGATTTCTGTGACTGTAAAATTTCTCTTTGGCCCCCAGTAGTCTCTCTCCCTCTGTCTTTCTCCTCTGGATGGCACAAGTCAAAGATATATTTTGCCAGCTTACTCTTGCCCTGAGCACACACACAGCCACACTGGCACCAAGAATAAACCTCATTTGTGATTTCTGTGACCATAACATTTCTCTTTGGCCCCCAATAGTCTCTCTCTTTCTGTTTTTCTCATCTGGTGGCACAAGTCAACAATTTATTTTGCCAGCCTGCCCTTGCCCCGTACACAGTCAGCAACACTGGGGCCAAGAATAAACTTTATTTGTGATTTCTGTGACTTATAAGATTTCTCTTTGGCCCCTAGTAGTCTCTCTCTCTCTCTCTCTCTCTCTCTGTCTGTCTGTCTGTCTGTCTGTCTGTCTCTCACTTTATCCTCTGGCACAAGTCAACAATTTATTTTGCCAGCCTGCCCTTGCTCTATACACTGCCTGCCACACTGCATCCAAGAATAAACTTTATTTGAGATTTCTGTGACTATAAGATTTCTCTTTGGCCCCCAGTAGTGTGTCTTTCTCTCTTTCTCTCTCTCTCTCACTTTCTCCTCTGGCACAAGTCAACTTTTTATTTTGATAGCCTGCCCTGGGCCTGTACACAACTCTCCTCTCCTCTCCTTCTGGTATTAATTCAATATCATTTCCAAACCCACATAGGATAGGCTACAGGACTAGCCAGGCAGCATGAGACACTACTTACTTTCTAAGTCGATCTCCATTCTGAGAACAAGACCGACAACACAGTCGACCAACCAACCAACCAAACACAGCAGCTAAAGCCTGCACTCAGATCTCCACTACATGTGACTGTGATGTGTGGTCCTCCTGCTCCTGGGGTCAGTTCCACTCTGCTCCTCACTCGTTTTGGTCAGCCTGGCACTATCCGTTCCTCCAGCTGTAAATCTACAGTGCACGGCAATGGCATGGCAACTTGGGGGGGTGCCCAAGGCAGGGCCAGGAACCCTATTAATAATATTACAGTCGATTCCACTTGTGTGCAATTCGGATGTGTGCACATTCCGGTTGTGTGCACACATTCCACTGGTCCCGATTCAGTTTCTATGTGTCTAATGTTAAAAAAATCGGTTGTGTGCACTCAGACTTTCGGTTGTGTGCACAATTCTGACACCATTTAGCTGTCAGTAGCTGCATTTGTAAGAGGTGTAAATTGCAGCTGACCACAATTAGATGCATGCATTGGTAAGGCTCTGAGCTGTCTGCTTCAACAATCTTTCAATCACCTGGATAATCACTCTCGGGTGCAATTAGAGGAGTCGGGGGTTGAAAGCTCACAACTCTCACAGAGCCCAGTCAGATTGTTGAGTCACAGCCCCAGGCTGGAATCACTAACTAAACAAACAGTGAGACAGACAAGCATTGATTTTTATAGCACATCGGGACTGTGACTGGACATCTAGTGGTAACGTACACTGGTAAACTTTTTTTTCCATTTCACAGTGTTTTACGATGTGAACAAAAACTTCAGTCCGCACTTTATGTCAGTGATTTTAGTGGTTTTAGCCATTCTGTTTCATAATTTCTCGTGTGTACACTGATCAGGAACGAACACTTTTGTCAGCAGTTCTGTAAGTGTCAATGTTTCTGTCAGAGTTAAACAGCACATTTTATGGTACAGTACTTCTCACAATATTCTTATAAATTTTAACTAAGTAAAGTGTTTCTAAAGTGTTCTACAGTGTTTACTAAGGAGCTTACATGATTTTATCGCAACCGCGTATCAGACACATTAGTAAAATGCCATGTTCGGTTTAATGCATTTTCGGTTGTGTGCACAAAATCAGCAGGTCCCGACCTTGTGCATACAAGTGGAATTGACTGTATTACCCCCACTCCGTGGGTGTCAGGTATGCAGAAAAAAAGCCCTGCTTTCCATGGACCCGGAACCGGACTTCTGCAGTGAGGTCCATATTTATCCGGGTCCGTGGATTCAGGGTTCGATCCAGGGGTCCAGATTTCGGACAGAACAATCCACCCAGCCCTATTGCAGACTTCCTAAACCAGGGCTCAATTTTATAATGGTGTAGTCCCTACAGACATTTGAGATTTGTGCTCAAATATCTATTATTCATTTATTTGAAAATGTTTTACCAGGAAGGCATACGAAGAACAGCAACAAATAATGTTCACATGCATACATGGAGATATACAGTAGCAGTGGTTTGACCGTGCTGCTTGTACAGCAAGTGACCTGAGTTTAAAGAGGTGTGTTTCTAGTCATCTGTGAGGGTGGGCACATAGAAATATTGCATAGGGAAAGATATTCTAACCAGTTAAAAAACACAGTTGAAAACACAGATATATAGGGATGTTTACAAATTCAAGTACAAGCGGCTGGGCTAGGGATCCCATATCTGTCTGGTCTGTGCTAAGATTTAAAAACTAAGCCCTTCCTTTAGTCTGTAACAAAAATAAATGTGACACGAACACCCTGCATTACTGTGTCGTGGTATGAATTTTATTGTACTGCCATTTCCTGGTCAGGTTCTGTATTTACCGGCAAAATGATAAACAACACAGTTAAAAGAACAACAAAAAATGTGAGAACTGGGAACCAGTGCAACTTGTGCAAGTAACTGATGGATCCCAGGTATTTGGAGAGCAGGAATGGGGTGCCCTTTTATATTGGTCAGAATGACTCATTCTGTCCAAAATAAAAGGGCATCCAGTTTCAGCTCTGCTAATGTCTGAATGCCATAAGAACCATGCTGCATAAACTGCACATTACTGAAGTAACTCTTCAATAAAAGCCCCAAAACTCACCACAAAGCATCTAAAACCCTAGAGTTTCTTGCAATGCAGTGGGTGGATTGGTTCATCATGACGTTGTTGGTCAACACAACCAGTTGTCCTTGGCCCCTGACCCCACATTTGGCCCGTCAGATTCTCCCACACCCGTGACTTGGGGGGGGGGGGGAATTTTGTCCCCTGGAGTCAGGGGTAGAAAAGACATAAAGTATATTTTTATCTTCAATAAAAGCCCCAAAACTCACCACATGGTATCTAAAACCCCCAGAGCTTGGCCTCCAGGCCCCTGGCCTTTATTGGTCATATGTCCAGGTTTTTTTGTACTTTGGAGGTAGCAACCCTATTTGTACTTGATGCTTTGTACCACTACTGGCATGTGACTTTTTGTTAAATGTTCAGTTGTACTGTGGACGTACTCTGTTCTGGTGTAACCCCCCTGCAAATGGGGGTTCCCAAAAGACTTCCAGGAGCTTGCTTGAATGCTCCAAGCCTGAATGATGTTTGGCATTTAAGCCATTTATCAGTGAGTGTTTTTAGAGCCTCTGGTACTGTCTCTTTAAGAGCTGTCTGCTTGCAGACATAATTAGTTTGTATGGGGGACTGTGTGTTTCTTTGATTGAGTACCATTCAAGCTGCTGCCAATTCACTCCATTTTGCAGTCACTAGGAGTACAAAGGAACCTATCTGAAAGATGTAACTGTTTGCCAGAAATTATTTAGAGTAATAATGAAATTACAGTTTGTCTAACCTTGCTTTGCAGTCAGAACTGTGTCTGCTAGTTCCATTCTAGTTTTGAACTGCTGAACTGGACCAATCAGTGTGGGGTAAGCTAGCTCTAAAATGGTGCCTTGACTGAATCAGAACTTGGACTCATAATCTGAGCCAGCCACAAGAGGATTGTATGGGCAGTGACTCTGGGAGATGTAGTTTAGACTTCAGCCTTTTGGACCAACAGCAGCAGTCTATTGTGAGTGACAGCCAATCCAGTCAAGAACTGGGAGGAACTCAAAGGAAGTGCCCGGTTTTGTCGGTTGGAGTTTCAGTTGAGCTTTGTCAGTGAAGAAGGAAGGAGCCCTGTGCTTTTTCAGTGTGCAGTTTAGTCAAAAACGTGTAAGGCCCAGAGTTCCGTCTGCAGCTTGTAGTAACAGCTTGTTAGGACTGAATCATTCCTGTGAAAAGAATCAAAGGATCTCTGAACAGAGAAACCAGGCTCACCCTGTAGAAGACTGGAAGAATTGCTGAAAAATTGCACTCGGTCTGTCAGGAACTGAATCTGCTGTGTGTTCTCCCGGTATTGTGCAGTAATTGCGATGGGATACAGATGCAGCCTGCCTGGTATAGTGCTTTCTTTTATATGGATGTGTGAGAGGTTTGTGTACCTCAAGTGAGCCCTGCTGACATTGAAGGACCCTATCTTATTTGGAGGTCGTGAGTACTAATTCAGGGTTCAGCTCCTGTTGAATTGCCACATTAAATCCAAATGGAATTACTGTACTGCTGACTGTTTAATTCTCCTTTTCTCTGTGAAAGGGCCTACCAGCTGCCATGGTTTGACTAGCCACTAGGGCTTTGCCCAGGGACAGTAACTGATAGGGATAGGCCTGTGCACAGAGCCATAGGTAGATTATTAGAGTGATAAGCTAATTAACCTGATTTCCCTGTCCTTGTTATATTCCCCTAAATAAATCAGAGCTGCTTGTTTCAGCAAAGTTATACTGCCTGAGGTATTTGTCTATGTTAGTACTGTACTGTGATTGTTGCACTGTATCTCATTTCACAGGAGGTCCCAGTGCGGAACCAGACCTGGGGGTAAGTGTATACTGTGAAGGTAATTCTGATATATTGTGTGGGCCACTAGTGGGAAGAAAGGGGTTGCAGTGCCCAGAGGGCTGTGACCAAGTTAGTTTAACTATTGCAAACCCTGACCTCTGGGTGGAGGCACCCGCCATTGGATCCAGGCCCTCAACCTGTTAGTGGCAAATCAGGCAGGGTAGTAGCCCTGGGATAGCGCCATCTAGGGTTACATCTTGGAGGCTCACCGCTGGGATTGTGTGTCCTCTAGTGGCCATATTCTGACGAACCACTGTTAAGAAAAAATGGGACCCGACAGAAGTGGCTGCTGCACCGCTGGTGGAGTGGTGTACTGGGAGGAGATCACCCCAAAATGCTATGCTTATCCTGGACATCCCCTGGGTATCAATACGGACACTGTGCAGGAGTACTTTCCAAGGTGGAAGGTTTACAAAACCCTGTGGTGGTGGGTCGGCATGCTAATCTGCTCACCCACACTTTCCTGGCCCTAGTAGAGTTTATGATCCCATAGATAGCTCCAAAGTGCCACAGACCATTACCCCAGAGGGAGCCCTCACTGCTTGGAGAGTGATAACTAAGGACAGAAGACCCGGGGAATCAGCCCCACCACTATCTGGAAACTTTTGAGGAGAAATTTGCTGAATGGTTGCTGGAGAGGGAAACTGTGGAGGACTTGAAGAAACTATTCTTGCCACCTGGGGTGTTCCTCCCCAACACCCTCTCCTGCTCCAGTGCCGTAATGGTGGCTGAACCAATGCAGACTCCTATTTCTGCACCTGCCATTAGTCACGACTCTCACCGAGGTTGAGGATCTTCTCTGGCACCTCCCCACCCCCAAGGGGAGGATGACTGGGAGACCTGGATAGACTATGTTGCCCCCAAGTGCTAGAATGGCAATGCTCGGAAGGCGAAGCGTAAAGAGGGTTAGTGAGAGCTCCGAGGTCCTGCCCTGGCTACCATCCTGCTAAACGGGCCAGTAATCCTGAAGCGACTGCACAGGCTATCTTGAGGCCTTGGAGAATGTGTATGGGAGCCCAGATTCTGATGAGGACCTATGGTGGAGAGTAAGAAATGCACAACAGTACCAAGGGAGTTGTTGTCTGTGTATGTCTCTCGGTTGGAAAAATTGTTGCAAGAATGCCTCAGAAAGGGTAGTTTGCCAGCGATTGAACTAGACCGAACCAGACTGGACAGAATCCTTAAGTCTGCCCCTTCTCAGAACTGCTGTTGCTTCAGTTACGCCTGGCAAATCGACTGGAATCCCCACCTCCATGATGAGTTAATGAGAGAAATTGAGAGTTGAGAAAAGGACTCGGGAGGTACCTGCACCAACAGCTGTAGCTACGACCCGAGTGACTGAGGGTGACCCATCAAGTGAAGTTCAGGGCAGAGGCTGACAGTCAATGAGTGCTCTGACAAGGAAAAAGATATGCCACAATGGGGTGAACTGTTAGAGAGATCCGGAATTCAAAACAGTCCTTTATGAAGGCCACGCCTGCAAGTACGGGCCCTGACCTATATCCGACTGCATCTGCTATGGGGTGGGGGTACCCACCCATGTATCTCTGCTGATAACAGCTCCAAACTCAATTCCTTGACCATGGAAGTGGAGAAACTGACAGATGTCTCCAAATGCTTATCACGCAGAGACAGAGATGGCACCCAGGTTTCCAGTTAGTAATACCCTCTCCTGGCTCCCAGTGTGGCGCCTTAGCAGCTCAAACTCCAGAAAGTATGTTTTGCTATAATTGTGGGAAAGATGGGCACATGAAAGGAATGCCAGTCCCCAAAAGACACTGACAAAGTTGCATATAGGCTACAAGAGAGCTTGAGGAGAAAATCAGTAGTTAAGAGGTGCAAGGCAGTCCAGTGAGGGCACCAAAATGCTAATTCACGTCCTTTTGTGGCAAGGTCAGTTGGCCAGGCCCCCACTCACCTGCCTCCAGACTGGTCCAGAATAGTGGGTCCTCCATGGAGACCACTGTAAAGGTGAATGGAGTGTCTACAAGAGCTGTATTAGACAGTGGCTCCCAAGTGACAATTATGTTCCAGGATTGGTATCAGAAGCATTTGTCAGACGTACCCTTACAACCATTAGAAGGACTGCATGTATGGGGGTTAAGTGAGAAGGCCTACCCCTATTCCGGGTATATCCGAATTTGGCTGTCTTTCCCCACCTCCGTGGCTGGAGTGGCCGAACAAGTAGAGACCCTAGCCTTAGTGTGTCCCCCCACTGGACTGTATGATGGTGTCCCTTTGTTGATTGGAACAAATGCTCATATGTTCGGAAGGCTGGCACAGTTGTGTTATGAAAACAGGGTCAAAGACTAGTAGAGCTTTAAGAGTCTCGGCTTTAATTAAGAAGGCCTATGAGGCACAGAGAGATGCTGAAAACAGAATCAGAGGAACCGGTCGGAATTGTATGGAAGAAGGATCCTGAGTCTCTGATCCTGGCGCAAATGCCCAGTGTACCTTACAGGGAGAGGTCCGTATCAGAAAGGATGTTAAGAATAAAATATTAATGTTGGATGCACCAGGTGATGGAAAATTGCCAGAGGGACTGCTGGTCAAGCCTAGTATTTTGCCCGCTAGAGCCCATGCTTATGCCAGAAGGGTAATGGTCCAAGTTCATAATGTGTCTGAAAGAGACATTCGAGTAAACAGAGGTTGCATCCTGGCTAATGTGCATTGTGCAGACACTGCAGTGCTACCCAGCAGCAAGAGTTCAAGGAAGAATGACAGAGTAACGCCTGACTTGTTTGATTTCGGCGACTCCCCGCTGCCAGCTGAATGGAAAGTGAGGATCAGTGAGAAGCTTGCCCAGAGAGAGACTATGTTTTCTTTAAAGGAATGGGATGTAGGATGCGCAAGGAGCTGAGCACAATATCCGCTGCATGACGAAAGACCATTTCGTGAGAGGTCTCGGCGCTTGGCACCTGCTGACATAGATGATGTGAGACGGCATCTGCAAGAGATGTTAGCTGCTTGTAATACAAGAATCCAGAAGCCCTTATGCTTCCCCCATTGTGGTAGTGGAGGAAAAAGAATGGAACAGTAAGGATGTGTGTGGATTTATCGACCTTAAACCGCGGACTATCCCTGATCAGTACACAATGCCCCGTGATCCAGGATGCTTGACTGCCTAACGGGAGCAAGTGGTTCTCTGTGCTGGATCTCCGCAGTGGGTACTACCAGATCCCGATGACCCCAGAAGACCGTGAGAAGACGGCCTTTATCTGTCCACTTGGCTCTATGAATTCATGAGGATGCCTCAAGGATTTAGGTGCCCCAGCCACTTTTCAACGATTGATGGAGCGTGCAGTGGGGGACATGAACTTACTAGAGTGCCTGGTATACCTAGATGATGTTATTGTGTTTGGCAGCTCACTGAGAAACATGAGAGCAGATTATTTAAGGATTGGACCGACTGGAGGACTTTGGCCTTAAACTGTCCATTGATAAGTGTCAATTTTTTCAAACATCAGTAAAGTATGTGGGACACATAGTATCCACCGAGGAATAGAGACCGACCCAAGTAAAGTTGAGGCCTTGACCACCTGGCCACAGCCCAAAAATCTAAAAAGAACTGCAAAAGATTCCTGGATTCTGTGGTTTATCGGCGCTCATCAAGGACTATTCAGAGTGATCCGCCTTTACTTAACCTTACACAAGGGTATCCCCAACCCACAAAAATACTAAAAGTCAGCGTCCTCAAGACTGAAAGAGTGTATTTTCATCCGAGTGAAGTATTTAGCCCGGGCTGACTCCTGATTGTGAGACTGCTTTCATGAGATCATATATCAACTTACCCATGCCCAGTGCTGGCCTATGCCGATCCAAGAAAACCTTACGTCCTGCACACTGATGCTAGCTTGCAAGGGTTGGGGCTGTTGTACCAAGAGCACGAGAATGGCCTGAGACCAGTGGCCTTGCCAGTAGAAGCCTGACCCCATCCGAAAAGAACTATCCTGTACATAAGTTAGAGTTCCTAGCTTTGAAGGCTATTGTTGACCAATTCCATGAGTACTTGTATGGGGCTAAAATACTAGTAAAAACTGACAATAATCCTTTGACCTATGTGCAGACCTCAGCTAAGTTGGATGCCACTGGCCATAGGTGGCTTTCTGCATTATCTACATATGACTATGCTCTCGAATACCCGAGCAGGTCTGAACCACATAGATGTTGATGTTCTCTCCCGAGGCCTGTTCCCCAGAATGATTGGGTCCGATTGGCAGAACCTGACATTCGGGCACTCTGCCGGAAGTTTGACAGGGAGGAACAAATGTCCACAGACGCAGTGGACTGCATGGTGGATTGCTTGGGAGCTCTGAGAATTGCATACCTGTTGCTTATTGCCACTTTTCTGCAATAGACATTGGTGCACTGCCTCAGCTGGACAATGACAGTATTCGACGGGCTCAATCTCATGATCCATGGATCAAAGCAGCTTTAGAAGCCCTCTATGCAGGAAAAGATGTGTCCAAATTACGCCCACTGATTTGAGAACTGCACTGTTATACAAAGAAGGTCCTAAGTTGAAACTGATCAATAAACTGTTATACAGAGAAACAGTAGACAGAGGGGAACAAGTAGACAAACAACAACTAGTGCTGCCCACTGCCTTCGAGACTCAGTACTGAGGTCCTGCACAACCACATGGGGCACCTTGGTATAGACAGAACACTTGACTTGGTGAGATCCAGATTCTATTGGCCTAAGATGGGGGCTGATGTGGAGCAACACATTCAAACTTGTAGTCGCTGCTTACAGAGGAAAGCTTTGCCAAGAGGGCTGCCCCTTGTTAACATCACCACCAGTGCACCCATGGAGCTGGTCTGTATTGATTTTCTGAGTTTGGAGTCAGATCAAAGAAATATCAGTAATGTGCTGGTGGTCACTGACCATTTCACAGATATGCCCAAGCTTTCCCCACCAAAGACCAGAAAGCATCCACTGTGGCCAAAGTACTTGTAGAAAACTTTTTGTTCACTATGGGCTCCACAAAGAATCCATTTCTGATCAAGGAGAGACTTTGAGAGTCGCCTGATCAAAGAGATGCTTTTCTGTGGGGAGGAAAAGTCCAGAACCACTCCTACCACCCCAGGGGGACCCACAGCCTGAACGTTTCAACCGCACTTTGCTAGATATGCTAGGCACCCTGCACCCAAAGGACAAGCCTAGATGGAGCCAACAAATTAGCACCCTGGTACATGCTTATAACTGCACCAAAGTGATGCCACTGGATTCTCCCCTACCGCCTGATGTTTGGAAGAGAAGCTCGACTACCAGTAGATGTGTGTTTTGGGGTCTCTCCTGATGGGGTTCAAGCTGACAACTATTTACAGTATGTGCAAAGTTAAAGGCCCAGCTAACTCATGCATACCAACTGGCTCAAACCATGGCTGCCAAAAGAAATCTGGCCAACAAAGAAAGGTATGATAAAAAGGTGAAAGCACAGGAACTCCAGGAGGAGATCGGGTATTGCTAAGAAATCTGGGACTGCATGGCAAGCACAAGATTGCTGACAGATGGCACCATCTCCCTCACATTGTAGTGGGCAAACTAGATGATCTGCCAGTGTACAAAGTAAGGCCTGAGAATAATTCAAAAGATGTAAAACAATGCATAGAAATCATTTACTGCCCATTGGACAAATCTTAATTGAGTCTGAGCCCCTAGAAGATGCCCCTCTGGACCAGTGACTAGAGCTGCTGCTAAGAAAGATCAAGAAAGTCTGCACCTACAGAAGCAAAGTTAAGTGTTCCCTCCACAAGTCCCAGTTGAGCATGACTGTCAGTCCATATCGGAAGAAAGTGAGAGTGACTTTGAATACTATCCTTCTTACGAACTGAGTCAATTGTTTCGGGCAATCCCTAGTCAATTCTGGAGACAAAGCTGGGCCTTCTGGACTGTCTAAGCCCCCAGCTTCATCCCTGGAGCCAATGCTCCCAGAAAGTGAAGTGCAAAGCATCAGATCAGATGAAATGGAATCATTGTGCATGGTTGAACTGTTTGAGCTTTCAGGGGAGGAAAATGATGCATTGGGGCAGACTGGTGATACACCCGAACAAGAAGAGTATTTTGAGTGCCCTGACAGTCCACTGCCAGTGTCCGAAAGCTCTCCATGTGAGCCAAATGTTGTGGACTCAGAAACTGTAACTCCTGGAGCTGAAAGTGCCCCAAGTTCTAGCCTCTCTACCCCCATGGAGACTCCCCTGACAAGTGTGGACAATGCTGAAAATGAGGCTCAGAGTGCAGAGACTGTAACAGTTCCCCTAGAAAGACTGGTCGCGCTGTAAAGCCTGTGGTGCACCTCAGTTATGATTCACTTGGGAGGCCTGTGGACTTGCCTCTCAATGTTGTCCATAAAGGAGTGTATTGTCCCCAGCTCATTGCCCAAACTGAGCATCAGTGCTAACTCCAAGTTACTTGTGTTGCCCTCTAAGTATGGTGCCCTTGCCCCATCCAGCCCCAAGGTAACTGATAGGGAAGGACCCCTCTCTTCAGGTTTCATGTACAAGAGGTAATAACTTGAGTTATGGTACAATGTGTATGTAATACTGTGTAAAGAGTGACGTACTGCAATGTTTCAGAAATGTGTTCTTGGTAAAATGATATATTGACTGATGATTACATGTGCGAGCCTAATGCAAATGTATATGGTTGCAGTTGAAACTTATGGGGGTACTTGCTTGACGCGGACGTCAAGCTTTCCCAGGCCAGGAAGGGTGTAACCCCCCTGCAAATGGGGGTTCCCAAAAGACTTCCAGGAGCTTGCTTGAATGCTCCAAGCCTGAATGATGTTTGGCATTTAAGCCATTTATCAGTGAGTGTTTTTAGAGCCTCTGGTACTGTCTCTTTAAGAGCTGTCTGCTTGCAGACATAATTAGTTTGTATGGGGGACTGTGTGTTTCTTTGATTGAGTACCATTCAAGCTGCTGCCAATTCACTCCATTTTTGCAGTCACTAGGAGTACAAAGGGAACCTATCTGAAAGATGTAACTGTTTGCCAGAAATTATTTAGAGTAATAATGAAATTACAGTTTGTCTAACCTGCTTTCTTTGCAGTCAGAACTGTGTCTGCTAGTTCCCCATTCTAGTTTTGAACTGCTGAACTGGACCAATCAGTGTGGGGTAAGCTAGCTCTAAAATGGTGCCTTGGACGAATCAGAACTTGGACTCATAATCTGAGCCAGCCACAAGAGGATTGTATGGGCAGTGACTCTGGGAGATGTAGTTTAGACTTCAGCACCTTTTGGACCAACAGCAGCAGTCTATTGTGAGTGACAGCCAATCCAGTCAAGAACTGGGAGGAACTCAAAGGAAGTGCCCGGTTTTGTCGGTTGGAGTTTCAGTTGAGCTTTGGCAGTGAAGAAGGAAGGAGCCCTGTGCTTTTCAGTGTGCAGTTTTAGTCAAAAGTGTAAGGCCCAGAGTTCGGTCTGCAGCTTGTGTAACAGCTTTTAGGACTGAATCCGTCCTGTGAAAAGAATCAAAGGATCTCTGAACAGTAGAAACCAGGCTCACCCTGTAGAAGACTGGAAGAATTGCTGAAAATTGCACTCGGTCTGTCAGAACTGAATCTGCTGTGTGTTCTCCCGGGTATTGTGCAGTAATTGCGATCGGGATACAGATGCAGCCTGCCTGGTATAGTCTTTTTATATGGATGTGTGAAGAGGTTTGTGTACCTCAAGTGAGCCCTGCTGACATTGAAGGACCCTATCTTATTTGGAGGTCGTGAGTACTAATTCAGGGTCGCTCCTGTTGAATTGCCACATTAAATCCAAATGGAATTACTGTACTGCTGACTGTTTAATTCTCCTTTTCTCTGTGTGAAAGGGCCCCTACCAGCTGCCATGGTTTGGACTAGCCACTAGGGCTTGGGTACCCAGGGACAGTAACTGATAGGGATAGGCCTGTGCACAGAGCCATAGGTAGATTATTAGAGTGATAAGCTAATTAACCTGATTTCCCCCTGTCCTTGTTATATTCCCCCTAAATAAATCAGAGCTGCTTGTTTCAGCAAAGTTATACTGCCTGAGGTATTTGTCTATGTTAAAGTACTGTACTGTGATTGTTGCACTGTATCTCATTTCACAGGAGGTCCCAGTGCCGGAACCAGACCTGGGGGTAAGTGTATACTGTGAAGGTAATTCTGATATATTGTGTGGGCCACTAGTGGGAAGAAAGGGGGGTTGCAGTGTCCCAGAGGGCTGTGACCAAGTTAGTTTAACTATTGCAACCCTGACCTCTGGGTGGAGGCACCTGCCATTGGATCCAGGCCCCTCAACCTGTTAGTGGCAAATCAGGCAGGGGTAGTAGCCCCTGGGATAGCGCCATCTAGGGGTTACACTTGCATTTCTGGACTACAGTATTGTTTGACTTCTACTGCTGATGTATGTAAGAATGTCCTTTACTCTTGTGCCACTGTGCTGCTGTTATTTATTGTTGTACTCTCCTGGGTCGTGCCTGAAAATAGGCATTGCAATGTCTAGTGCACCTACCTGGTAAAAAGGAAGGGAAAGGGGGAGAGAGAAAGAGGGAGAGGGAGGGAGAGAGAGAGAAAAAGAAATGTACACTGAAAACAGCTGCAACATTCTCTGTCCTCCTTTTCTAGATTCTATAGTGCTTTGGGATACATGTTTGAATGAAAGGCTGACTATATATAACCAAATAACTTTCTTTTGATACTTAAAGAACTTCAAAGAATGCCATGAATCAGACGGTGAAACCCATGATTTATAAAAACAAAACAACAGGATTTGACAATTGGGGGTAGAGCTCTGGCCTTGTCTCACCCTGCTCATCGTAGCCCTCTCAGTTTTCCATCATTACATTTCCAGTGACAGGAATCTAAGCCTCTTCCTGTAGCACAGTTACACAGACCAGAGTGAAAGCAGATGTGCAGCGAGAGGTGGTGGTGGTGGGGGTTGATTAGGCTTACTGGTAGTGGGCAGGAGCAATCTGTGATCTAGCAGTTGACCTTAAACATCTCTGACTTCTTTGTGATGTCATTATCTCACCAGACAAAAAACAATGTTTAACTGCAGACTTTCTATCTTTGCTGGTTCTAATAGCTATAAGGAGCACAGGGTGGGAACAAGGAGAATCTGTTCTGAATCCCACCAGAACCACTCTGTACTTCAGTCCGCTTGACTGTAAAGATGTATTAAAGTAGGACCCACCCCACTGCAAATGAGATACTGCATCTCTGCTGGGCTATACTGGGCTATAAATTAAATTGGCAATTTAAAAATAAATATGAGAAGGCTTTTTGTCCCCTTTTGTATTGCTATTACTTTGATACTACAGTATTTTTGTCCTCTTTTGTATTGCTATTATTTTGCTACTACAGTATTTTTTCACTTTGTTTGTTCTTCCTATTGTCCTCCAATATACCCTCTCCCCCTTGTTGTCCTCCAGTATACCCTCTTCCCCCCTGCTGCTCTCCAGTATACCCTCTCCTCCCCGCTGTCCTCCAATACACCTTCACCCCCCCCGCTGACTCTGACTACAGCACCTGACTGTAGTGATAGTGGTGTGAGTGTGGTGTGATGTCTCCTCAAAGGCCCTGCCAAGTCTGCAGTCAGGACGGTGAGTGTGCAGATGCCTTCACAGCCAGTGCTGACCATTGGTCTGTCTGCAATGGGTACAGGAATGCTAAACAGCCTGTGCCCTCCCTAGAAACCAAGCATCTCACCTCCGCAATATGGCCCCCTCAATGTATTGTGTGTAGCTTGACTGCAGGGAGCGATGGCCAATGATGCGGTTCAGCTTCCTTTGCCCCCATTCCAGAGAGGTAGTGACCACATTAGTTCCAGGATGCTCTTGCCTTATGGTTGCCCAGCACCTTTAAGTGAGGGACATGGGATTGTGTCAAAATGGGGATCTCATGCATGGAAGCAAAAGGCCCACAAACGTATGCTGGTTTATTTCTGTGCATGTTTTTCCCCAAGTTGTGCCCAGGCATGTGCCTTCTAAAACAAATGGGAGCAGTTAGAACCATCATGCCATGGTTTCACAGTAGAGGAGGACAAACCTTTGGGTCACCATAGATGCCACCCTTCCTCTGGTCAGGAAATGGTGAATGGATGCTGCCTCCACTATCAACGTCAGTTCTGTTCTGTAATTGGCTATCAAGGGGTGCATGAATGCAAGGCAACCGATGCCTTCCCCCCAGGAGCCAAGCATATCATCTGTGGGTACCCCACAGCCCCCAGCTGGCTGACCCCAGGAGGCTGAGCAACATGTTGCTGTTGCCCCTCTACTTTAGAAACTTTCTCCAGTTCTAATTAGAACCTAGAATATTTCATGCTTCGCAATCACTTGTCAAACCTAGTAATTTGCATACTGTCGTATATTAATAATATGTAAATTACACACAATCTACTGATCTGCATTTCAACCATCTCAACATTTTTTTTTTCCAAGGGGAAGTTCTTTCCACTTAAAATTTTAAAACCGGCTGTAGTCTGGGAGTTTGGTCTTTTAGAACAAGTTCTACCCCTCCCAGTGCACTGAGAATGTGCCCCAGTGAGTAACATTCCTGCGCACACACACACACACACACACACACACACACACACACAGTGGTAGCATCACTCTTTGTCAGGAACATCTAAGAAAACTCAATCACATTCTGGGCAGGTCAGATGGGCTCTGTCTGCTAACAGTCCCATTGAACTTGGAGGTTATTTCTTGACTGCCGCTGTGTAAAGCGATACTGATTACTTTAGTCAAGCATTCCATCATGGCTGAAGTGAGGCAGCAGCAGCATCACTCAAAAAAGACTGGAGCATGGAGAATACAAGAAGAACCACAATGCTGGATATGGGGGGGATAACAAAAAAAGGGGAATATGAAAAAACAGTAACCCTTCGCATGAACACTATTCTGTGCCCCACTGAGCCCTAAAATATAGTTCCTCTTCAAGTAACGAAGCTGCCATACCTTACCACACTGACTATTAAAAAGCAGCTGATGGGGGTTGGTAGCCATCAGATGAGATGGGCGCAGGAGTGAGAGCTCCTGCCTAGAGCTACATCAAAACACTTTTTTTTTTTACTATCTTAAAGCAGCAGTGCAATGAAAAAAGTTATTCCGAAAAGCTAATTTTCTGCTATGGTTATGAAAAGCTATTGGCAGAACTGTTGATTTGGGTTTTCAGGATGCTTCCTATGCTGTGTACTGTACATTCAAATTTTTGTCTTGACTATTACCCTCCTTGGGTCCTCAATATTATTTCTATGCAAAAATGAGGCAGTCATCTTTTTTTCTTGAGAAATAATTATTTTAAAACTTTCATAAAATTCTTTAATGATAATAACAAGCATTTGTCAATGCCGAATGTTTGCTTGCTGGCAGTGGCATTGGTAGAGTAGCAGTTACAGAGCTGGATAATAGGAATGGCAGCGAAGTATTGAACTGAAGCCAACCCCACCACCTTCCTGCAGAGAGTGGCAGGCATTGGGGTGTGCCTTTGGGTCGTCAGGCATAATGACCATGCCATTTCACTACACCCTACCCTGCAGACACTGACAAGTGTCACGGTGTGCCTTGGGGTCTTTGGCCCTTATGCGCACCCCATTCCATCAGGAAATACGGTGAGATGGGTGCGGTATAGGAGAATGGGGTGAAGTTTGGGCCCGAAGAGTCCGAGGCACACCTTGATGCCTCTCACTGGCTGCAGGGTGTGGGTGGGGGTGGAATGGTATGAGCATGACAGGCAAGAATCCCAAGTCACACCCCTGATGCCTGTCATACTCTACAGGGTGGGGCTTTATGGTCGGAAACCCTAACGCCTCAGGCATTCGTTGGTATTTTTACTCCAAATTTTCAACATGGTTTTTTTGTGACCCCCACCTCATGAACAGTGGCAATATCAGTTTGTTAGCCGAAAACTGCTTTTGCACAGCGACTATAGCATTTGGCACCACAGGTGCAAAAACACATTCCGAACAGGATGTGAAAAATGACAGCGGTACTGTTCATGGGGAGGTGTAAAAAATGGCAATGTGTGAAAATCTGCTGTAGAAAATCTTAAAAAATTGGTGAAGTCAATGAAGGCATGAAAGTGTGCAACGACACCCAGAATGTAACTAGTTTGGGGATTTTTTACAGCAGATTATTAACACAGGCATTTTGGGACCTCCGATCATGAACAGTGTTAGTGTGATTTTCTTTATCTGTCCCGAACAATGATTTCCCACAGCGACTACGCATCTCTGCACTGAAAGTGTGAAAACACATTTCGGCCATGTTGTGGAAAATGACAGCTGTACTGTTCATAAGGAGGTGTGGAAAAATGCCACTGGTGAAAATCTGGACTGAAAATATTGCAAATTCATGAACCTACGAGGGTGCGTGGAAACTGCGCAATGCTCGCTCGTAACACAGTCATTTTATGGAGTTTTGTCACCAAATTTTCAACATGCTCATGACCAGTGTCACTGTGATTTTCTTAATCTGTCCCAAACATTGTTTTCGCACACCGACTGTACCATTGTGCGCTACATGTGCGGAAACACATTTTGGGCAGGATGTGAAAAATGGTGGCTGCACTGCTCATAAGAAAGTGCAGTAAAATGGCACTGTTGAAAATCTGGTGTGCAAATATTACAAATTCAAGAACTTGCCAGCGCATGAGGAACCGCGAACGACGCCCTAAAACAGTCATTTTTGGGAATGTTTTCACCAAATTTTCAACATAGCCATTTTAACACCTCTGCTCATGATCAGTGTCACTGTGATTTTCTTAACATGTCCCATACATTGATTTTGCACACCTACTGCACCATTGTGCGCTACATGAGCTGAAACACGTTGTGGGTGAGATGTGAAAAATGACAACTGTACTGCTCATAAGGAGGTGTGGTAAAATGGCAATGCTGAAAATCTGGAGTGAAAATGTTGAAAATTTGCGAACTTACGAGCGTGCATAGGAACTCTGCAACGCACGCTAGTAAAACAGTCATTTTTAGGAATTTTTTCACCAAATTTTCAAAATAGCCATTGTAAAACCTCTGATCATGAACAGTGTCACTGTGATTTTCTTAATGTGTCCCGTACATTGATTTGCCACACCGACTGCGCCGTTGTGTGCTACATGGGCGGAAACACATTTTGGGTGAGATGTGAAAATGACAGCTGTACTGCTCATAAGAAGGTGTGGTAAATGGCAATGTTGAAAATCTGGAGTGAAAATATTGAAAATTCGCAAACTTACGAGCGTGCGTAGGAACTGCACAACGCACGCTCGTAAAACAGTCATTTTTAGGAATTTTTCCACCAGATTTGCAAAATAAGCTTTTTGAGAGCCCACCTTATGAACACTGGCAGTGTCATTTCGTTAATCATTCGGGAAAGGTGATTTCCTGGAGTGGCTGCGAAATCACCCTTCGGGCCCAAGTAACGCCATGACAGTGCAAGAATTCATGAGGAGGGGTCCCAAAAACCCCATGTTGAAAATTTGGTGCAAAAATTCCCAAAAATGCCTGAGATATGCAACAAAGTTAAAAAAACCCTATCTATCCCATTATACAGCTTACCGGCATTTCCTCAGTTCGCGGGTCGGCTTGAAGAGTGCAGACGTGAGTTCCCGGTCCACCAAGATCGCTAAGCCAGACTCGGAGGTAAGTGTGGGTGGGGGTGGGAGGCAGGGTGCGCAGTGGTGGGCACGGTGGGTGCAGACACTGCGAGGGACCATTTTTGTTTTTAGTTTTTTTTTTAATACAACGTGGGGCGTTTGCCATGTTGGGGTGGGCCCAGCATGGCAGAAGAATGGCTGGAAGTGGAGCCGACGGGGATTGGGCACTCCCCGGCCGGCGCATGAGTCTGTTGCCACGCTGGGGTGGGCCTCAGCGTGGCACCCTGTACTGGGGGAGAGACAGTGAAGCCGGCGGCGGGGTTGGGCACCCCGTCGGTGACAGCATGGAGACAGTGGAGCCGGCGGAGATTGGGCACCCCGTCGGCCATAAACTATTTTGCCACGCTGGGGTGGGCTCTAAGCATGGCACCTGGATGCTTTGGGGGCGTGGAGCCGAGGGGATTGGGCACCCGTCGGCCGTACAGTGTGGGGGGGAGGCGCAGGCATGCAGGTGTCGATGCGTGCGCGCGTGTGTGTGTGTGTGGGGGAGGCTCTGCTCGCTCAGCGGAGCTCTCCCTTTCAACTGTATGCCACTGCATTTTTCAGCTGTCATAGACAGCTGGAGCAGTGATTGGAGCTCTGCGACCGCGCCTGCAAATACACTGACTGAATTGGAAGAGGCTGACACACCTCTGGAAAACTCATATGATGGCACTATGTTTCTTGCACATGCGTGCAAGCAAACATAAAAATGGAAAATGTTACCACTAAAATAAGCTGGAAGACATCTGTCATTGATTAGGAAGAAAAAAAGGTGGGGTTAAATTTTAACCCATTTTCATTGCACTGCTGCTTTAATACTATCATAAGACCTCTTTCAACTTTACAAACCTTTCCAGAGTCTTGGTACAGTAGTTCAGAGTTAAAATAGGGAAACCCAGGAATCATCAACAGCCTTCTGCAGACTTGTTAGTTGAACACTGACTTTGATTTGTACCAAAACCTGACTTAAAGTCAGAAAAGAAGCATTTAAGAAGAATTTGTCAACGCTGAATGTTTGCTTGCTGATATTAGCATTGGACATGCAGGAGTTAGACAGATGCAGAATAGGAATGGCAGTGAAGTATTGAACTCACGCCAACCCCACCTCCACCCTGCAGAGATGGACAGGCATTGGGGTGTGCCTTTGGGCCATCACCCATAACGCTCGCAGCATTTCACCTCACCTATCCCGCAGACATCAACAAGTGTTGAGGTGTGCCTTGGGGTGTTCGGCTTTACAGTCACCCCATTTCATAAGGACATACGCTGAAATGGATGCAGTATAGGAGAATGGGGTGAACTCTGGGGCTGAAGAGTCCAAGGCACACCTCGATGCCTGTCACTGGCTTCAGGGTGGGGGTGGAGGTGGAATGGCATGAGCATTACAGCCGGCAATCCAAAGGCACACCCCCTGATGCCTGTCAGTCTGTACAGGGTGGGACGTTATGGTTAGAAACCCTAATGCCCCCGGCGTTTGTTGGTATTTGCACTACAAATTTTCAATATGGCCTTTTTGTGACCCCCACATCATGAAAGCATTTGGGACCTCTGCTCATGAACAGTGGCACTGTGATTTTGTTAATCTGTCTCGAACGCTGATTTCCCACAGCAATCGCGCCACTCTGCGCCAGATGTGCGAAAACACAGTTCAGGCAGGATGTGAAAAATGACAGCTGTACCAGTCATAGGGAGGTGTGAAGAGATGGCAATGTTGAAAATCTGGAGTGAAAATATTAAAAATGCTGGAACCTGCAAGCGTACGTGGAAACTGCCCAACGCACACTCGTAACACAGTCATTTTGCGGAATTATTTCACCAAATTTTCAGCATAGGCATTTTGTGACCTCTGCTCATGAACAACTTCACTATTCTCTTTCCAGGGGACACAGCTCGGGGCCACCTCCTGGGTGGAATGCTATTTAGATTGTGGCTTAGGTTTTATAAATCCAGTGGGTAACAAAACTTCTGTTTGAGGGGCTTCACCTCTGTTGGTTAAGTAAAGTCAATGATACCGTTACCCTAAGATACAGATGCAATAAGAATTTGTAACTGTAATGGAGGGTCAACCCCATCAGCTGTGTATGTACATAGTTGTTGCTGTACATAGTTCACACAAAGTTTTGGGATCATGAATCCTGGGTCCGCCCAGGATAACTGTGTGTTTGTCTAAAGCCTGAAATAAACTAATAAATATGTTTAAAAAAATAAATGAACAGTGTCACTATGATTTTCTTAATTTGTCCCGAACACTGATTTCCCACAGTGACCGCGCCATTGTGCACCAGATGTGCGAAAACACATTTCGGGCAGGATGTGAAAAATGACAGCTGTACTGTTCATAAGGAGGTGTGAAAAAATGCCAATATTGAAAATCTGGAGTGAAAATATTACAAATTCGTGAAGTTACAAGTGTGCATGGAAACTCAGCAATGCACGCTTGTAACACAGTCATTTCTTGGAATTTTTTCACCAAATTTGCAACATAGGCTTTCTGGGAGCCCACCTCATGAACAGTAACACTGTTGTTTCATTAATCAGTCCAGAAAGGTGATTCCACGCAGTGACCGTGAAATCATCTTTCGGGACCGAATAATCAGATGACAGTCACTGAATTCAGGAGATGGGTCCCAAGAACCCCATGTTGAAAATTTGGTGCCAAAATTTGCAAAAATGGCTGAGATATCCACCTAAATTGAACCCCCCCCCCCCCATTTATGCCATTATACAACTTACTAGCATTTCTTCAGTTTGTGGTCGGCTTTGAAGAGTGCAGACGTGTTCATGCTCCAGTGAAGATCATTGTGCCAGGCTCCGAGTTAAGTATGGGGTGAGGGGTGTGGGGAGGTCAGGCTACGCAGAGGGTGGGTGTGGGTTGGAGGCGGGCACCAGAGACAACGATGGATGGTTTTCTGTTTTTACAGGGTTAAAAAAAAAAAAGATCTCACTGGATGTTTTTTACGTTCGCTTGCGTGCATGCGCAAGGAACATTTTGGGAGAGTAGCACACTTTGGAGGTGTGCCTCTCCCTTTCAATCCACTACTCCGTTGAGCAGGCATGGCAGTCCTGCACCAATGGGTGCGGGAGCTGTGTATGACAGTGGTGGTCTTCGCTTCAAAGAAAACCACTGCTGTCATACAGAGCACCACGTCACGCCGTCTCCCCACGTCACGCCGCCCCAAAATCTTTGCTGCCATGCTGGGAGCCCACCCCAGCGTGGCAAGCGTCGAGGTTGTCTGCCACGGGGTGCCCAATCCCCCGTCAGCTCCACTGCCCCCCCAAGCCATCCTTCTGCCACGCTGGGAGCCCACCCCAGCGTGGCAAACGTCCCACGTAGTCTTGTTTTTTTTTTTCACCTGTGAAGCAAAAACGGTCCCACGGCGCTTCTCCCAGTCCCCCCTCCCACAACCCGCACCCACCCACTGCGCACCCAGCCTCCCACACCCCCCTCACCCCATACTTACCTCCGGAGCTCAGCGCGACGATCTTCAGTGGACCGGGAACACGTCTGCACTCTTCAAAGCCGACCGCGAACTGAGGAAATGCCGGTAAGCTGTATAATGGGCTAGATAGGGGTTTTCAACTTTATTGCATATCTCAGGCATTTTGGGAATTTTGCACCAATTTTCAACATGAGGTTTTGGGACCTTCTCATGAATGATGTCACTGATGGCGTTGGCGGGCGAAGGGTGATTTCGCAGTCTCTGGCGAAATCACCCTTGGAACCAGATGCGTTCATTCATGAAAGGGGTCCCAAAACCCCATGTTGAAAATTTGAGTCAAAATTCCAAAATGACTTTTACGAGCTAGCGCTGTATCAGTTCCTCGCAGGCTCGTAGGTTTCAAAATTTTCAATATTTTCACTCCAGATTTTCAACATTGCCATTTTACCACACCTCCTTATGAGCACTACAGCTGTCATTTTTCACATCCTGCCCAAAACATGTTTCCGACCATGTAGCGCACAATGGCGCAGTTGGTGTGCGAAATCAATGTATGGGACACATTAAGAAAATCATGGTGACACTGTTCATCAGCAGAGGTCTTAAAATGGCAATGTTGAAAATTTGGTGAAAAAATTCCTAAAAATGACTGTTTTACGAGCGCACGTTGCGCAGTTCCTACAGACGCTTGTAGATTTGCGAATTTTCAATATTTCCACTCCAGATTTTCAACATTATCATTTTACCACACCTTCTTATGAGTAGTACAGCTGTCATTTTTCACATCCTGCCCAAAACATGTTTCCGCCCATGTGGCGCTACACATGGCGCGTCGGTGTGTGAACTCAATGTATGGGACACATTAAGAAAATCACAGTGACACTGATCATGAGCAGAGGTCTTAAAATAGCTGTGTTTGAAAATTTGGTGAAAAAATTCCTAAAATGACTGTTTTCTGAGTCTGCGTTGCGCGGTTCTACCGCCCTGCAAGTTTGTGAATTTCAATATTTTCTCCAGATTTTCAACATTGCCATTTTACCACACCTCCTCATGAGCAGTATAGCTGTCATTTTTCACATCCTGCCCAAAACATGTTTCCGCCCACGTAGCGCACAATGGCACAGTCGTGTGTGAACTCAGTGTATGGGACACATTAAGAAAATCACAGTGTCACTGTTCATGAGCAGAGATCTTAAAATGGCTATGTTGAAAATTTGGTGAAAAAAATTCCTAAAACTAACTGTTTTACTAGAGTGCGTTGTGCAGTTCCTACGCTCGCTCGTACCACACCTCCTTATGAGCAGTACAGCTGTCATTTTTCACATCCTGCCCAAAACGTGTTTCCGCCTATGTAGCGCACAATGGGGGTAACAAAAAGGTCATGCTGAAAATTTATTGTGCAAATACCAGCAATACAGAGTGTCTGGGGTGGGCGCATGAGCCGAGGGTGATTGGGCACCCCCCTTGGCACACAACAAATGGGGGGGACATTATGCCGATGGGGATTGCGGTCCGCCATCGGCAAATGAACTTGGGAGGGGGTATGCCGACAGGGGGATTGGGCACCCTCATCGACTTTCATGGGGACTGTGAGAGGCAGATGGCTACAGCTGCCTCCATGTTTATTTAAAACAAATGAGAGGGACATTATGCCGACGGGGATTCGGCTACCCTGTCTGCAAATGAACTGCGGAGGGGGCATGCCGACAGGTGAGTTTGGGCACCTCTGTTTTGTTTCATGGGGACTGTGAGAGGTGGCCGGCAACAGCTGCCATCAGGTTTATTGAAATGAGACACCAGACAAGGCAAGCTGTGATTCGCCGCTGGAATCAGGGACCACCCCGGCAGCAAAAAACAGCTGATTGTAAAATGATGGGGTGCTCCTTGATTGCCATGACGAGTTTCTTTCAAGTTGATGGCAAGCTACAATACTGCTGTCATTGACAGTGTGTTCCTCTATTGGCGCCACAGAGACCAGCCCCCAAATGGACTGCCGGCATTGGCCACAACACTGCTGCGCCTCCACAACTTGCTACTACTACAAGCTGCCGCAACATGTTTCTTGTGCATGCATACAAGCAAACATAAAAAGACACTCCACAGAGCTGACTGGAGCATACTCCAGCACTCTCCCTATACAGGTGTGACTAAACATCTGCGCATGGAGGCAGAGCTGGACATAAGGAAGTGGGACAGATCAAGCGGCCAGCCCTTTGGGGTCAAATTACAATCTCTTCCCTTCCAAATGGGTTTCACAATGGAGGAGCTCTCGTTCAGGTAAAGGAGCATTCTATTTTTTCTTGCAGCTATCCACAAACTGCAATAAAGGTTGTTATTTAAAGAGCTCCTAACGATATTTGTCTTGTGTGTGGATTGTGACACTTCAAGACAGGCTTTATTAGGGTAGCTGGTATCTTAGTCTTTACAGATCGTGCATTCCTTATTTTGACTGCGGTCATCATGCCACCCATGACCTCTGGTTTTCCTGCAGTTTGCCAACTGCTGCCAGGCTAAACTGCAAGTGATGTCATATGTAGGTGCACTGATCCACTGGGGAGAATCTGTGGCATTCGTCCCCGGTTACTCGATAATTGTTTCCGTATCAGTACTGCTTTGTTAGCAAGTGACAATGGCTATGTTTCTGAGATCGGGAAACCTGGAGGTGATTATATTTCTGTATGGGGTGCAGGGGTAAAAACCCCTTTAGTGGGGGGGGGGCACAGCCCCCTGCAAACAGGCAGAACGTGCCCTGGGGCCTTGGGTGCACTGGGGTTGGGCGGCACAATTGCTGGGCCCAGTGTTCATCGTTGGCATTGTGCTTGTGCCCTAATGAAGGTTGCGGTTTTTCCTGTCGCTGTGACATGGTAGCACCTTTTTTATTTAATAGTACACTATTCTCAAAGCTCTGAGAGTGCCAAAAAAATCATATAAAACAGAAGAAGTTATACATAATAACACATAAAGCATCACATCCAAAATAAATACCATAAATAAGAAAACACAGTATTTAAAATCCAGATGTAGGCAGATGATAGCATACTCTTTGCTTCGGCTCCTCTGCCCCTGATCTCACTGCCCTGCTCCAACTGGACTTTGATAATGTCCCCCACTGGTTTGGGCCAACCAGCTAGCTACCCCTCAATACCAAGAAAATGGTCTCTATGACCTTTGGCTCCAGACAGAGACTTGCCAGGCTCACCCTTCTCCCCTCCTTCCTGACCCGTGATGACACTGTGATTGAAAATGTCTCCACCTGTAAGTACCTCAGGGCCTGGTTGGACTGCCACCTCAGTATCTCGGTGCATGTGGATGCTATCCACCACTAGCTCCACCCCAAATCTGGTGCGCTTCACAGGAATAAAGTTAGTATCCCGCTTCCTGCCTGGTAGTCTGGTAAGTAGAATGTGGAAAGGTGCCCATCACAGACCTCCCATCTGCAACCTCGCCAGCATTCCTCTCACACCAGCCTGTCACAGACCTCTACCTTATTTTACCTTATTCTCTGTTCTGCACCCGCACGTGCTTCTCTGCATAGCTGGTACACCACAGACACCTGGACCCATGAGCCTGGTCACCAGTCCCTTTAGATCAGGCCAATGTCGAGTGCTCAGACCTCAGGTGGAGTGCAGTCTTGTTTACCACTCTTTACCCTATCGCTTCACAGTATTAGGAAGGATTGCTTAGCTCCGACTAGCTATGATAGCATGTCTCTTTAATAGGATGGATACCTCCGAGATCCATAAGAATACCCTTTTCACAATGCACCAGTCAGTGAACTATAGTCTAATAAATAGTGCTGTTAATTTAAAGTAAACATGGCTAAATAGCGCAATCAGGAGAACCATACCGCATGAAAAAAAAAAGTTTTAAGCAGTAAACGCAAATAACATAAATCTAGACAGATTTAAACTCAGACTTAGAGGTAGTAATGTTACATTAGCCAAACAAGAAATAGCTGACCAGTTCTTCCCCAAAAGAGAACTTTTTTCTCTGTCATCCCCCGCCCGACAGTCTGACTGCTTTAATAGTAGCTGCCTTCTTGTTCTGCATCCTCCAATACAATGAGTATCCTGGTGCCTCAGTTCTACTCCCCTCTCTTTCCCTGTCCCTGATAGATCCATTTATTTTCAGAGATCAAAAGGGGTCCCTCTCACAAAAATTATGTCTGTATTTGAAGTTCTCTGACCCATGAAATCATATCATGACCTGCCTCTTGTTCCACTCATAGTGCCTCAATAGGAATCCAGAGGCCCTGTTTGTCAGGTGACACTTCTGGAGTCTGAAAACACTCTGCCACCACTGAGATACACAGACTATGGGAGAGCCTGGGATCATGCTGTCCCCTCTGAAATACACAGACTACAGGCCATTTAGCCTTTTTTTTATCACAACATTGTTTGTGCCACCTCCGTGGACCTGGCAGGGGCTACGACTCCACCCCCCCCGAGGGGTTCGTCCTCCAGCCCATCATGGGTCCTGCCAGGTCCTGGTATTTTTCCTCTGTTTTCTTCCCCGTGCCCATGCAATGGGTGCAACAGCTGTCTCCATCTCCCCGGAGGCAGCCAGGCACCCTGGGCATGGGCCGAACCCATCTTTGTTGTGCTGAAGCACGGAGCACAAATCCCCCACCCCGAGGAAGGAGAGCAGTCCTCCGGACACTCAATCCTTACCTCCCTGGCTGACCCCCTAACGACCCGAGTCTGTTTCCGAACCCAGGTCACCAGAATGGTGCGAGGTGTGGCATCTAGCGCCTCAACCCTCCGCGCTACTGGGCCAGCAGCCATTTAGTCTTTAATAAAAATTCACACTTTGTGACATTCATAGAAACATAGAATTTGACGGCAGATAAGGACTGCTTGGCCCACCTAGTCTTCTCATTTTCCCCACCTATTGTGACACCGTAGACCCTACTTAATCTCCAGCTTAGCCCGCCCTCACTTTTATTTATTTATTTATTAGAAAAGTCGGATTTACAACCTTTGAGTCATGGACTCATTTACAAAGGCATGTCATCATGGGGGGTAGACAGAGTTACATACATAGTGTGGTTACAACAGTGAGAACAGTACAGGTGCAGAACATTAAACATAGAGTATACATCGGTTACATAATAATGTTACTTATAATAGGTTACAGTCAAATGCAAGGTACCCAAGGGTTAAGTAAATGAATGTACTGAGTGCAGTTTAACTACAACCATCTCCCAGGAGGAAGGCTGGATGTTCCCCTAGAAGTCTGGTTTAAACTGGTTGACCTCTGAGTTTTTTTCCCCTCTCATATTCAGAACTGCATATCTGTGTCTTGTAATAAAATACTAAAATCTGGTTGTGTAGCCATAGGAACAGAATGCTAGCCAATCATAGGACAAGCCACTGTCTACTGGACCTGCCGTTTAAGGTTCCCTTATGTCTATCCCATGCGTTCTTGAATCCCACTACAGTTTTTGCCCACCACCTATGCTGGAAGGCTGTTCCAGGCATCCACTGCTCTTTCTGTGAAGAAGTACTTCCTTACGTTTCCCCTGAGTCTACCCCCCTTCCAGCTTCATAGCATGCCGCCTTGTTTTTGAGCATATTGTTTTCTGAAAAATATTTCCCTCTTGTACCTTGTTTGTACCCATGAGGTATTTGAAAGTCTCTCTCATATCCCCATTCCCTCCTTTCCTCCAGGGTGTACATACTGAGATCCTTTAGTCTCTCCTCATAGGGTCTCTGGTGCAGACCCTGCACCATTTTAGTTGCCCTCCTCTGGACTGCCTCTACTCTGTCTATGTCCTTCCCCTGCTTGGTTAGAAATTCGGCAGTTGAATAAAGCATTTAAACAATGGCGTATGACTGAAACTGATTTTTCTGAATAGCAATGATACATATGTACAGCATGCCACAGTGCCTTAAGGGCGAATTCCTAAATGAGCAGATGAATGAACAGGCAAGCACTCACCTACCAAGGGAGAGCAGAGATGCAGCCTGGAGAGGTGATACCAGTACTGAGGAGACTGACATGTAGGAACACCGTCCAGCTCCAATTCTCAGTGGAAAAAGTTCTTAATCATTAGTAAAATTATGACTGTCAGCACAGAGAAGAGGAGAAACCCTGTGAAGGAAACCTCTGGGAAACCTAGTCACCCTCTTGACTTGGACTGTTATTTATGATGACTCTAATCACTGCTGAATTTGGAATTCAATTCATGGCGAGGCATTTGGATGTAAAGGGGTAAATGAAGTATGCGTCTGACTAAGGGAAGCCAGGGGACTGAGCACAGGTAGGTTAATGGTAAGAATGGTGAAGCCCAAGTAGGTTGAGGAAGTGTATGTTGAGGTAGGTGGTATGAGGTTTAAAAGGAGGCTGAATGCCTGGGTAAGCAGTATGGTAAGAAGGTTGTAGCCCCCAAAGGAGCAACGAGGGCACAGATGCAGCACAAAAGACAGGGGGCAAGGGAACCAGGAGGAAGAGGATGGAGGAGGGGGGAATCCAGCAAGGGCAAGGCAGGGGAAGGCCAGCAATAGGGGGTGGAGGCCAACCAAAAGAGGAGATACCAACCACAGCAGTCACAGGCCTAAGGCAGCAACTGCCCAGAAGGCAGCAGGTGGAGGAGGGACAAACCCCTACTCAGCAGGGGAAACAACAGCAGCATGCAGGGCCACACAGTAGCAGAAAGTAAGGCCACCAGCAGGCCACCCAGGGGAAAACCACAGTGGAAGCAGAGGAGGCAGCAGGTGGCTGAAGCCACAGGAACAGGAGAAAGCCCCAGCACGAAGCAGCTGCCAAAGAGCCAGGCAGTGGGATGCAGCAGGATGCCAGAAGCAGCTGCAGCAGGGCAGCCACAGGAAAGAGAAAGAAATGGAGGGCAGCTGGGAGACCCAGTAGCTGGCACAGTCAGGGCTGAGATGGACAACAACTTGGAATAGGGGGATGCTGGAAGCAGCCAAGAGTGCTGCAGCCATGAGAACCCAGAAGTGCGAGCCACAGGTGTGGCAAAAGACATACAGTGTGCCACAGCCCTAAGGTGGGCAGCATTAACCTTAAATAGCACGTGCAGCAACCACATGACCCACAAGGCAGGGAGGCAGAAACCATAGGGAAGCCAGGAAGAGGCAGGAAGGGAAGCAGCAGCAGCCAAAAGAAACAGAGAAATTGTATAAGGGAAGTGCAACCAGCAGTCATGTGGCTACTGCAATAAACTCAGTGTCCAAAGAACACTTGGGCACGTGTAGTTTGGGTACTACTGGGTGGCAGGACATGGAGAGTGTCACTTGTTGCCCTACCAAACCATGGGCAAGCCCTATGATTATTTACTACTACATAAAAGTCCTATATCTGTGGAAAGACTGTAACTCAGTGAAATGCATTGTTAAAAGAGCAACTGATGCCCTGGAAAACCTTTGAAAAACAGAGTATTTAGATCCAACTCTAATTTCCCCATTTTTAATTGTGAGCACATTTATGTGAAAGCATGGTCTTGCCCCTCAGAGTTTATCTCTTCCAGCTGCACATTCCCCACCTGAAGTCATAATCCACTTTTTATAACATCTGTTGCAATGTAAAGCAGGGCATTAGGATTTTCATTAGGGAATAAGGAACTGGAAGTACAAAAATCATGTTTTCATGCAAATGTCCTAAATAATTGTGGTGTGTGCCTGGGGCTCTTGGATCCTCCTCTCCCAGCTCTCTAAGGGTGTCTGCCTGGGTTACTGATGTAGTACTACACTGGGTACTCAAGTCTTGAAGTGACATCTGGATGGCAACATGGGATATCTGAACAATGCGCTGGCGGCTATTACCCCCCACAAGAATTATGCTGCCCCACCACACACAATCTCTCCTTAAAGCAATAATACCGTAACACAATTACACCCTCAACAAGGAAACAATGTAAAATGTATAAATGTTATTAAGAGGGAGGGGAAGGTAAAGACAAGAGGGCAGAAAGAGAAAATGGAACAAGAAGGTAGCAATTAATCATGTGCACAATACTCTTCACACAATCCACCACCCTATGGTAGTCCTGTTCAATACCCCAACTGACTGGTGTGCCAGACTTTATCCTCTCAAAAGCCTCAGGAAGCTCCCAGATTATGCTGGGTGGGTACCACACCAGATGAGTGTTGCAGGCCCAACTATACAGCAGTCAACGTGGATGAATAGGTTGGCGCGCACTTGCAGTAATAAAGTGACCAATATTTGTAATCCAAAAAGAAATCCTGATGTCAGCAATAGTGCTGCTGGTCTTTGGCCTGAGGCTATCAAAACAAGCACAGTCCTGCCCGGGGCTTCTGAGGTCCCATTCCTAACACTAACTACAACGCCAGTTGCTGAGCCTAAACCCTGAAGGTTACTCATGGGTTTCCAGTTCACCTGGCTACTAACTTTTCTCCAGTCGTAGAGGCAGAAATGACTCTGAGCTGTCCTCAGATGAAGCAGCCATCTCCTTCAGCTCTATCTCTTCTCTCACACTCTCTCGTCCATACTTTTATCTCTAGTGTACTTCCCTGAAAGCAAGGACACCCTGGGTCCACACACCCCCACCTCATCTCAATCAGTGCTGAGTGGCGAAGGGTGTGACTGCACCCCCTCATTGTAACTTGCTTGCTGCTGCTGCTGCTGCGTTTCACTTTGTTGAAGAAGTCTGATTTATTGGTTGTACAATGTACAGTATATTCAAAACTATGGATTATGTTTGTATTTTCTGTTAAACACGTAATGAAAAAGATAATAGCAGACAATATAAAGGACTATAAGAACATTAAAAATTGCATTATCAAGTATGCGCACCACCCTAGCACCCCACATTGTACAATCCTGGATCTGCCACTGCTTGACAGTGCCTTGGATGTGGCACTCTCCTGTTCTCTCCTTATTGGCTGATGCACTGAGTCATGGCTCCACAGAACCTTTCCATAAAGCAGCGATATTAATTACTTGCCAGCAGTCTGGAGTTACTCCCTAAAGGCACAAGTTCCTGTAGGGTAAGCTCCCTCACCCTGCTCCAGTTAAATGCCTGTTCTCCTATTCAGCTTCTACAGAAACAGCTTCCACCAAATGTCTCAGTGTGCCCACACATTGTGACCTACCAATATTGTAGTCCCTGGTAGCCAGTCAGTCTCTGGATCAAAATCTCTGATCCTGCAGACTGAGAAACTGAGATCCCAGATCCTTGGTTCAGTTCTCTCTTAAAGAGTTCTCAACTCAAGGTCTGACAGCACAGAAAATTCCTGAATGAACCATTCATTAGAATCCTGTGTCAGCAGAACCAAATTGCATGCCCAGAGTTTTGCAACCTGTAGCTTAGGATTGGTCCACACTATCTCTGGGAAAATTTCAAGATCTTCAAAGACTTCCAAGCAGTCCCAGTGAGGTCAGATAGCTTTGTGCTGCAACCTTCTTTTTTGTTTTACCCACAGCCCTCCTGAACAGCCACTTCTTCGGGCTGACAAGGCCCCCCCCACCATCTCTCCACCCTCATCTGTGCTGAAGCCCCTGGTTGCCCTGATGTATCCCTTCATTGGGGGGGCACCTCCCGTGGCACCATCGTGAGGGGAGACTGGCCCAACAGGCACTTCCATCTGTGCCAGAGCTCAGCGGGGGAACAGCGCGGACACCTCCAGGCTTTGTGGCATACGGGACAGGCAGCCATCATCTGGCTGGCCAGGCAGCCCATTTTTCTCAGTTTTTCCCGCCCACCCACCCTCCACCCAAAGTGCAGCCAGACGCATGCAGCTTCCATGGTTGGACGACAGTGGTGCGTGATCACCCACACTAAAGTGGCCGCCCACTGGGCCGCCAGGAGCAGCTCAAGAGCGGAATGGTTTTGTGCCCCCCCCAGGAGAAGAGTGTCTGGTAGGACACTCTGAGCCTTCCTTGCCACCCATCGCTCCTGTTTTCCCAAGCTCAGACGCAAACCTGGGTCGCCAGCATGCCAGGCGATCGCCCAGCACCACGAAGCTGGCTGCTGCAACCTTCTATTGCTGCATTTGTTGCCTGAAGGAGTGGGTTTGTGTAAATCCAGGCCTCTCTTCCTTTCCTGAGGCCAGAAAAAGTTCATTGTGGTGGGCACATTTCTCGTGGTTGAGACGATGAACCAAAGATCATAAAAGTCATGGCTTGACTCCTACCATGGACTCCTTGCTGATGCTCCAGTGGTGCCCAGCCAGTCACCATGCTGTAGCAGTTTAGTTCTTAGAGGACAGGAGGGTGAAAAGAAGGCATCTTCACTGAGGGAGCACAGGGGTATGCCCCAGGTTTGATGGAGGGTGGGGACATAATGAAGAATAGGTGATAGAGAGCTACAGAAAACATTTGGCATACAGTAGAAATGGTACTGTGTCTAAATATTGTGTTTTTTCAAAGTTGTTCTGGAGGTGTCCATCTGCTGCTTATTAAGCCAAAATATTAATCAATGTAGGGCAACCCCGATGGCCCAGCAGTAGGATGTCACACTATCATACCAGCGACCTGAGTTTGGGAGTGAGGATAGAATCCCACTGTCTGGTGTCCCATGATTAAGGCTGTAATTATTTCACGAGGTCACGGATTTCATGATTACCATGACATTTACAAATTTGCTCAATGCCATGAAATCGGTAGTCCCCTGTGAAAATCCTCAATGTTTTTGTTCCTGAGGGATTACAAACATGACTATGCCATTAAAATGGAAGTTTCCCACTCTCACAGACCACCTTCACCCCTGCTACCCTCTACAGACATTAACTTGCCCCAACCCCAACAGGTCACCAGGGGCCGCCAAAAAAAATAAATAGAAATGATCCTATGGGCAAGGCTATGGGGCACAAGGAATGCTCCAGAAGCAGGAAAACAAGAAACCTACCCACAAATAGTTATGCACGATACAGCACTCTGGGACCTCATGCCAACACTGCTGGATCTGTCTGGCATGGCTGGTAATTCAACTCTCGACCACGACTCCCCCTCACAGGAGTTACCGGACTGGTCCCAAATATGCAGGGATTGGGAGGACTGTGGAATCGAGCCGGGAGATATGGAACAGCATGACTAGCCCCAACCTGCAACTTTGCAAGCCCTCCCTGAACTTTCAGACCGCACTGGGTGAAGTCGTCACACCAATTATGTGCAGGCAAAAATATCCTTGTATGACGGACCTACTTCAATTTATTAATTGCCGTAGCATATTAACTTGTATTCCCAATGTGGAATATGAGGCATGCTGAACCATGGCACAAACAAAAGCAAATGAGGAGTGGCATTTAAAATATCATTTTAGTACCAGTGTCTGCTGTGCCCTGCAGTCACTTATTGGAGGGTTTGGGGGGAGGCCGTAAGAGACCTGGGAAAGGATTTTTGGGCCTTGGAGTGCCATGAAATTACTGTTTTATCCCATGCATGTGCCATGAAATTGGCCAGTTTTTACCACAAAAAAATTACAGCCCTAACCATGATCAAAGGGTGTTGTTGATGGCAGTGTTGCCTGGCTGGGGAAGGGAGGTGCCCTACATTTGCTCCTGCAGTAACCCCTGTGGTGAACCAAGGTAGTAGTTCTCTACCTCTCTGGGGTCAGCTGCAGATAAGTCATGCTCGTGGGGGCACCCCAAAGGTGGTGGTTAGGGGGTGCAGAGGGAGAACAAAAAATAAATCCCCACGATTTGGCTTAGCCTCCTCCCAGGCTTGAGGTTGACCCTGGATCCCCCTATATGGTGACCTAGACTGATGATGCCAGAACTAGACCATATTGTGTGAGGGCCCTGTAGAGCTCATATTGTTCAACCTTGCACTAAAACAATTTGCAGTTTCTTGCACGTTGCTTTCCTTATCCTACTGTACAGAGCTCTTTGACACTTTATTTCTCTACTGTTAGACTTACTTTACTGTCACAAGCCCCATTCCCTTTGTACCCCCATTGCAACTGTAAATGAAATAACAGGAGTTATTTCTCTAGTTCAGTTAGTAAGTTTTGAGGATTTCATCTATCTTATTTGTCTTTCATTCGGTTTCTTATTTAGTCCTTCCTTCCTTTCTTCCTTCCTTTCTTCCTTCCTCCCTTCCTCCCTTCCTTCCTCCCTCCTTCCCTCCCATCCTTCTTGTTTATCTACTGTCTGTCTGCGCAGCTGGTTATCTTTTTCCTTTTTTAAACTTCATGTGTTATTTTATTAAAATACAATACCAACATTACAAACCCTCAACAGGAAGAATATTGCATTCTAAACTTACACTGTGGTGTGGCAATATACTTATTTTCTTGTTTACTTCATCTGTTATAATCTATTCCTTTTTATTCCCTTTAGAGGTTTTAATGGTGCTGCAGCTTCTTTGTCAGTGTCCGTTTCCATTCTGCCCCTTCATGGCTGTATCTGACTCTGTTGTTATTACTCCCAGCTCAAGTGCATGGACATACTTTTCTACAATTACATTACATCACCAATAACCTAAAAAAAGCTGTAATAAAGCAAAACTTATTTATGAACCATGACACATGTGCAGTGTTTGCATATGGCTTGTGCTCCTTTCTTGTATTTTTCCTGTACAGCTTTGTGGTTAGACCGTGTTTCCCTTTTAAACCAATTGAGACATAATTGTATGTCCCTCTAGTTCTTCTGAGTACGTGAATGAATGAATGATGGCCAGGCTGCTGTATGATTGTCTCCCTTGAGGAGTAGCTCTGCACTGACTGCCTCACACTGTTTGATATTTTTAAGAATGACAGTCCAGTCAGTTATATTACAGTTGGTGCATCGGTCTCTGGTCTATATATCAGAGCACTTACATGTCAACCAGCATTTAGTCAGAGCCCTTCCGGCAGCTCCAATCTGTATGTTAGATAAATTTGCTTGCTTTTTGAATGTGAATCCATGCAGAGTTCTCCTCAATATCAATGTTTAAAGTAATTTGTTTTGCCAATCCTCACACACCTTGCAGTCTAAGTTTTACTTCTTCCCAGAAAGGTTGTTTCTTGCGATACCTCGACATAACATAAAAATGGTTGCCTTGCTCATAGCGATCCCTCCAACAAAAATCAGAAAATGCAGGTGGTAGTGGTTAGTCTGCGCTGAAGTACTGAAATAATGAGTAACCATTTTTCAGTGGAACTCCTCCAGGATGTTGGAGGCTAAAGTGTAATGAACTCCCTCCCAAACCCTTTTAGAACCTTCGTCCATCAAGGTTATATTAGTCTCCCCAATCTATTTATGTTTAGTACCTAAGGACCATTCAATAGCCCCTAGGTGTAAAAAATCTATATGTAACCCCCCTGCAAATGGGGGTTCCCAAAAGACTTCCAGGAGCTTGCTTGAATGCTCCAAGCCTGAATGGTGTTTGGCATTTAAGCCATTTATCAGTGAGTGTTTTTAGAGCCTCTGGTACTGTCTCTTAAGAGCTGTCTGCTTGCAGACATAATTAGTTTGTATGGGGGACTGTGCTTCTCTGAGTACCTCACTGAGCTGCTGCCAATTCACTTCATTTCTGCAGTCCCTAGGAGTGCAAAGGAACCTATCTGAAAGATGTAACTGTTTGCCAGAAATTATTTAGAGTAATAATGAAATTACAGTTTGTCTAACCTGCTTTCTTGCAGTCAGAACTGTGTCTGCTAGTTCCCCATTCTAGTTTTGAACTGCTGAACTGGACCAATCAGTGTGGGTAAGCTAGCTCTAAAATGGTGCCTTGGACGAATCAGAACTTGGACTCATAATCTGAGCCAGCCACAAGAGGATTGTATGGGCAGTGACTCTGGGAGATGTAGTTTAGACTTCAGTGCCTTTTTGACCAACAGCAGCAGTCTATTGTGAGTGACAGCCAATCCAGTCAAGAACTGGGAGGAACTCAAAGGAAGTGCCGGTTTTGTCGGTTGGAGTTTGAGTTGAGCTTTGGCAGTGAAGAAGGAAGGAGCCCTGTGCTTTTCAGTGTGCAGTTTAGTCAAAATGTGTAAAGCCCAGAGTTCCGGTCTGCAGCTTGTGTAACAGCTTGTTAGGACTGAATCCGTCCTGTGAAAAGAATCAAAGGATCTCTGAAGAGTAGAAACCAGGCTCACCCTGTAGAAGACTGGAGGAATTGCTGAAAATTGCACTCGGTCTGTCAGAACTGAATCTGCTGTGTGTTCTCCCGGTATTGTGCAGTAATTGCGATCGGGATACAGATGCAGCCTGCCTGGTATAGTGCTTTCTTTATATGGATGTGTGAAGAGGTTTGTGTACCTCAAGTGAGCCCTGCTGACATTGAAGGACCCTATCTTATTTGGAGGTTGGAGTACTAATTCAGGGTCGCTCCCTGTTGAATTGCCACATTAAATCCAAATGGAATTACTGTACTGCTGACTGTTTAATTCTCCTTTCTCTGTGTGAAAGGGCCCTACCAGCTGCCACGGTTTGGACTAGCCACTAGGGCTTGGGGTACTCAGGGACAGTAACTGATAGGATAGGCCTGTGCACAGAGCCATAGGTAGATTATTAGAGTGATAAGCTAATTAACCTGATTTCCCCTGTCCTTGTTATATCCCCAAATAAATCAGAGCTGCTTGTTTCAGCAAAGTTATACTGCCTGAGGTATTTGTCTATGTTAAAGTACTGTACTGTGATTGCTGCACTGTATCTCATTTCACAGGAGGTCCCAGTGCGGAACCAGACCTGGGGGTAAGTGTATACTGTGAAGGTAATTCTGATATATTGTGTGGGCCACTAGTGGGAAGAAGGAGGTTGCAGTGTCCCAGAGGGCTGTGACCAAGTTAGTTTAACTATTGCAAACCCTGACCTCTGGGTGGAGGCACCCGCCATTGGATCCAGGCCCCTCAACCTGTTAGTGGCAAATCAGGCAGGGGTAGTAGCCCCTGGGATAGCGCCATCTAGGGGTTACATATAGCATTCCAATATCTTTATTGCTTATAGTTTTCTTTACAAAAGATCTGTTGAAGTCATTTAGTTCTGAGCTGCATTTTAGTGGTACCTTTTTATGTTGATTGCACGCATGCATAAGAAACATATTGAAGCAGCTTTCTCCAGAAGCAGGTTGTGGAGGCGCGGCACTGTTGTGGCTAATGTGCCCACAGCCTGTAAAGGCTTGGCTCGCTTCCCCCAATGCCGTAGCATGCTGCTGCTGACACTAGTTCAGCCAGCATGCCACCAACTTGTAAAAACTTAGCTGCTGCAATCCGGGGTTGCCTCGTCATTGCAGCGTCAGCCATTCGCTGCAATGAGGGAGCGACCCGTCATTGCAGGACGGACCCTTGAAACATTGATATTATTTGCCGCCGTGTTCACAAACAATATTCACCCCCCGCCGAGGGGGTGCCCAGTCCCCCTCGGTATCATGTGTCCCACTCCCCCATGTTTGTTTGCTGACGGGGGCACCAGACCCCGTCAGCTTCAGTGCTGCAATGTTGCCGACTGGGGAGCCCACTTCCCATCAGCATTATGTAACTCCCCCCCGCTTTTGTTGTATGCCGACAGGGTGCCCAATCCCGCCAGCATAATGTCACCCCCTTTTGCTCTCTGCCAGCACGGGTACCAAATCCCGTCGGCATACTGTAACACCCCGCCTCTCTTTTCTTTGTGTGCCGATGGGGTTCCCAATCCCCGTCGGCTACAGCTGCCCCCAAACAGAAGACTCTGTTGGCATGCTGGTAGCCCACCCCAGCGTGCCACATACCCCTGTAAAATTAAAAATGGTCCTGCGATGTCATTTGTTTTTTTACCTGTAAAGAAGGAAACTGCCCTCGCTGTCTCCCTGCCCTCCCCACAACCCGCACTCCACCCACTGTGCACCCTGTCTCCACACACCCCTCACCCCATACTTACCTCCAGAGTCTGGCACAACGATCTTCGGTGGACTGGGAACATGTCTGCACTCTTCAAAGCCAACCGCAAACTGAGGAAATGCCGGCAAGCTGTATAATGGAATAAATAGGGTTTTTTCAACTTTGATGCATATCTCAAGCATTTTTTGGAATTTTGGCACCAAATTTTCAACATGGGATTTTTGGGACCCCTCCTCATGAATTCTATCACAGTCATGGCATTAACTGGCCCTGAAAGGTAATTTCGTGGACACTGCTCGGAATCACCTTTCAGGACCGATTAATGAAACAATAGTGCCAGTGTTCATGAGGTGGGCTCTCAAAAAGCCTATGTTGGAAATTTGTGAAAAATCAAAATAACTTGTTTTATGAGCGTATTGTGCAGTTGCTACGCACGCTCATAACTTTGCAAATTTGCAATATTTTCATGTCAGATTTTCAACACTGGCATTTTTCCACACCTCCTTGTGAACAGTACAGCTGTCATTTTTCACACCCTGGCGGAAATATGTTTTCGCACTTCCGGCACAGAATAGGGCGGTCACTGTGGGAAATAAGTGTTTGGGGACAGATTACGAAAATGACAATGACACTGTTCATGAGTAGAGGTCTGAAAATGCCTATGTTGAAGATTTGGTGACAATATTCCATAAAATGACTGTGTTATGAGTGTGCATTGCGCAGTTTGCTTGCATGCTCATATGTTCACGAATTTATAATATTTTCACTCCAGATTTTCAACATTGCCATTGTTCTGCACCCCCTTATGAACCATACAGCTGTCATTTTTCACATCCTGGCTGAAATGTGTGTTCGCAGTTCCGGCGCAGAATAGCGTGGTCGCTGTGGGAAATCCATGTTCGGGACACATTATGAAAATGACAGTGACACTGTTCATTAGCAGAGGTCCTAAAATGCCTATGTTGAAAACTTGGTGACGAAAGTTCATAAAATGAGTGTGTTACGAATGTGCATTGTGCAGTTTCCATGCACACTCGTAACTTTTCAATATTTTCACTCCAGATTTTCAGCATTGCCATTTTGCCACACCTCCTTATGAACAGTGCAGCTGTCATTTTTCACATCCTGGCCAAAATGTGTTTTTGTTCTTCCAGCGCACAATAGCGTATTCGCTGTGGGAAATCAGTGTCCGGGACATAGTAAGAAAATCATACTGACACTGTTAATGAGCACAGGTGCTAAAATGCTTATGCTGAAAATTTTGTGATGAAACTCCATAAAATGACTGTGTTACGAGTGTGTGTTGTACAAGTTCCACGCACCCTTGTAAGTTTGCAAATTAGTAATATTTTCATGCCACATTTTTAACACTGGCATTTGTTTACACCTCCTTATGAACTGTACAGCTGTCATTTTCACATTCTGGCGAAATGTGTTTCCAGGCTTCTGGCGCAGAATACTGCAGTCGCTGTCGAAATCAGTGTTTGGGACAGATTAGCAGCGAGCAACTGGGGGGAGGGAGTGACCGAGTTCAACTGAGCTCTGTCAGGACTGCTGCAGATTTCTTTGTGGGTGGGAAAAGGTGACAATGCAGGCAGGAGTCCAGTACAAAAGGGCAGCCTGTAGTGCCGGGAGACACAGAACGAGTGACTGAGGGAGGGAGAGTGAGTGAACTCAACTGAGCTCTGTTGGGACTGCTATGGATTTCTTTGTGGGCAGGAAAAGGCAGCAATGCATGCAGGGGCTGAGTACAAAAAGGCAGCCTGCAGCGGTGGGAGAAACAGAATGAGCGAATGACAGAGGGGGTGGCGAGGCTCAATGGAGGTCTATTGTGACTGCTGCAGATTTAGTTGTGGGTAGGAAAAGGCGGCAATGCAGGCAGGAGCCCAGTACAAAAGGCCAGCCTGTAGTGCCGGCAGAAACAGAACCAGCGAGTGAGAGAGGGAGAGTGAGTGAGCTCAACAGAGCTGTGTCAGGACTGCTGCAGATGTCTTTGTGGGCAGGAAAAGCCACCAACACAGGCAGGAACCCAGTACAAAAGGGCAGCCTGCAGCAGCAGGAAACATAGAATGAGCGAGTGAGGGAGGGGGAGTGAGTGAGTTCAATGGAGCTCTGTTGGGACTGCTGCGGATTTCTCTGTGGGCAGAAAAAGGCAGCAATGCATGCAGGGGCCCAGTGCAAAAAGGCAGCCTGCAGCAGCGGGAGAAACAGAACGAATGAGTGAGAGGGAGGGAGTGAGTGAGTGAGCTCAATGGAGCTGTATAGTGACTGCTGCAGATTTCTTTGTGGGCAGAAAAGGGTGGCAATGCAGGCAAGAGCCTAGTACAAAAGGGCAGCCTGCACCGCTGGCAGAAACGGAATGAGCGAGTGAGACAGGGGGAGTGAGTGAGGCCAATGGAGCTCTGTTGAGAGTGCTGCACATTTCTTTGTGGGCAGAAAAAAATGACAACAGAGGCAGAAGCCCAGTACAAAATGACAGCCTGCAGCGCCAGGAGAAACAGAATGAGCGAGTGAGACAGGGGGAGTGAATGACCTCAATGGAGCTCTGTCAGGACAGCTGTGGATTTCTTTGTGGACAGGAAAAGGGGCCAGCACAGGCAGGAGCCCAGTACAAAAGGGCAGCTTGCAGTGCTGGGAGAAACAGAATGAGCGAGTGAGAGGGGGGAGTGAGCAAGCTCACTGGAGGTCTATCGTGACTGCTGTGGATTTCTTAGTGGACAGGAAAAGGTGACAACATAGGCAGGAGCCCAGTACAAAAGGCCAGCCTGCAGGCCCAGCAGAAAAGGAATGAGCGAGTGAGAGAGGGGGAGTGAGTGACCTCAACGGAGCTGTTTCGGGACTGCTGCACATCTTTGCGGGCAGACAAAGCCGGCAACGCAGGTGGGAACCCAGTACAAAAGGGCAGCCTGCAGGAGCGGGAGACACAGAATGAGCGAGTGAGGGAGGGGGAGTGAGTGAGCTCAATGGAGCTCTGTTGGGACTGCTGCAGATTTCTTTGTGGGCAGAAAAAGGCAGCAATGCACGCAAGGGCCCAGTACAAAAGTGCAGCTTGCAACCGCGGAAGAAACAGAACAAATGAGTGAGAGAGGGGGAGTGAGTGAATGAACTCAACGGAGCTCTATCATGACTGCTGCAGATTTCTTTCTGGCCAGAAGAAGGCAGCAATGCAGGCAAGAGCCCAGTACAAAAGGGCAGCCTGCAACGCTGACAGAAATGGAACAAGCGAGTGAGAGAGGGGGAGTGAGCGAGCTCAATGGAGCTCTGTCGGGACTGCTGCAGATTTCTTTGTGGGCAGAAAAAGGTACCAACAGAGGCAGGAGACCACTACAAAATGGCAGCCTGCAGCACCAGGAGAAACAGAATGAGCGAGTGAGACAGACAGAGTGAGCGACCTCACCAGAGCTCTGTCAGGACAGCTGCGGATTTCTTTGTGGGCAGCAAAAGGCGCCAATGCAGGCAGAAGCCCAGTACAAAAGGGCAGCCTGCACCGCCGGGGGAAACACAACGAACGAGTGAGAGGGGGGGAGTGAGCGAGCTCAACGGAGCTCTATCATGACTGCTGTGGATTTCTTTGTGGCCGGAAAAAGGCAGTAACGCAGGCAGGAGCCCAGTACAAAAGGCCAGCCTGCAGCGCCGGCAGAAACAGAATGAGCGAGTGAGAGAGGGAGAGTGAGCTACCTCAACGGACCTGTGTCAGGACTGCTGCAGATTTCTTTGTGGACAGAAAAAGTCACCAATAGAGGCAGGAGCCCACTACAAAAGGTCAGCCTGCAGCGCCACCAGAAACAGAATGAGCGAGTGAGAGAGGGGGAGTGACCAACCTCAACGGAGCTCTGTTGGGACAGCTGCAGATTTCTTTGTGGGGAGCAAAACGTGCCAATGCAGGCAGAAGCCCAGTACAAAAGAGCAGCCTGTAGCACCAGGAGAAACAGAATGATTGCTGCGCATTGCTTTGTGGGCAGAAAAAGGTGGCAACGCAGGCAGGAGCCCAGTACAAATGGCCAGCCTGCAGCGCCAGCAGAAATGGAATGAGTGAGAGAGGGGGAGTGAGCTAGCTCAATGGACCTGTGTCAGGACTGCTGCAGATTTCTCTGTGGGCAGAAAAACATGGCAACACAAGCAGGAGCCCAGTACAAAAGAGCAGCCTGCAGCACCGGGATAAACAGAATGAGTGAGTGACACAGGGGCAGTGAGCGAGCTCAACGGACCAACGCAATCAACATTCGGCATTGACAAATACTTGTTATATATTGTTTTAAACTTTTTTTATCTTCTGACACCTGACCAACACTTGACCACACCTCTCAAGCCCTTTTCCATGCCCCACATCCTACCTTCTACAAGAGTGTACCTGCCTGTGGCAGGGCGCTCCTGCCACTCTTGAAGACCAACCTTTTCTTAAATCTGTTGCAACAGTTCTTCTATTTCTTAGCCTAATCTATCCTTTACAATTTCTAGTCCATGAGGTTGGCCACCTCTGGGCACCCCCTCCCATTTCTTGACTATGCTGTAGTGTCCTCTTTAATTTCCTTTTCCTTCTCAGGTCCTTGTACAGGGAGGTTATTGTTGTGACCTCCGAGCTGATATAAAACAGGCTGTGTTCCTCATTGTTGGATTTAGTATGCAATGGCACTATGTCATAAAATACTTTAATGCATATACCTTATGTGTATAAAACCTGTAAATGTTGAAAATACCATGGCACTAGGTGTTTCTGATAAAGGCAAAAAGTACTACCTGACTGTATATTATAGAAATTAAGTTAGTTGTGCTATTTAAAATGCATGTAAATTGCTGTAAACTGAGCCAGTCTAAAATGTCATGGTGATTTGCATATATTCCATGATGCTTTGCATTTTGGGAGTATGTGTGATGTGTTTCTTTGAAAGTTGGCTTATTATCAATGCCCTTTGGGTTAACCCATGTTTCAGTGCTTCTGCACTGAGGTTCTTTGTCTTTAGCTTGTGTTTTTTTTTTGTTGTTTTTTTTTTTTATTTGAGCCCCCACCACCCAAGCAAACAAGGCCCGCATCGGGTTGGAGGCTGAATTGCAACTGCTAAGTTAAATCAGAGAGTCAGTAGATGTTGGCTAAGTGCAAAAAAAGACATACATAGTCTGTTGCTGCAAACTGATGTACTGTAGAGGGATGTTCCATTGTTTAAGATTATCTTCTGCGATTTGAATAAACAACACACAGAGATTGTGTGTTGAACTTGAAGTTTGATGTCAGGTCCATATGTGATCCCAGAACCCCTCCACACTGCCCCCATGTAGCCGCAGGGCCCTTGTAACCCTACAAAATGCCAGCCGGAGGGCGGTAGGTTACGTAAAAATTAACCTGGACACCTAAAGGATAAAGACATCAAAGAGTAACAGACCGGAGAACCTCTCTGTAGACAAATAATATTTTTATTAGGAACGATGCAGCGCTCTGCATAATTTGGTTACACGTTCTCACTGAGTACAAGAATAACACAGCTTATATACATTTTGTGACTGCATTATAACAGAGTTGTCACATATTGATTGGAACAAGTAGTTTAAGGAACTTAGTCATTAATTTCTGATTGGTCATTTTGTTATGATATTTGGCAGTCTCTGATTGGCCATGGTGGTATGGCGTGATATGGCTCAGGAACTGATGATATTGATTGTATAACAGGATATTTCATATTTGGTTATGCTGCTTCTCTTAATAATACGATACAATTTAACTGTAATAGTACTAATCACTACAAGATGGAACTAATGATATAGTGCATCTTCTCAGTGCATTTGTAGCAAATTCTCTGACTACAAATACAAGTTTTATACTTAACTTTTGACATTGAGTAGAACAGCAAACGTGATTGACTAAGCAGTACTTTAGAAAAGTGCTTGTAGTATGGCAAAACAAGTGAGTTGTATCTTTGTAGTCCTTTTAAGGTATACGGAGTCTGATAGGCTGATAGCCTAGTTCATAACTGTGGCTTGTGCTGATCATGCAGCGTACTCTCATGCGTTGTGTTCATGATTGTAGTATCACACATGAGCTTGCAAATGGCTTTAGTATAGAAACTGGTAGTTACAAAAATGCAGAAGTTCAAGGTAAGCTTAAAAATAAGCACAGTTCCTAGAACAGTGCTGAATCTGGGGATAGAATCTTGAATGAGGCTTAGTTGTGTGGTAGTGACTAGTGGAGTTTGTAATATGAGGGGGGACATTTAACTATTTTGCAGTGCAACTTTAATAAATTTAGTACAACAAGCTATACAGTAAAAACTCCACAGACATCCAGCTAAAGTGATGATGTGTGGCAGAGAATCCCAAGCCTGGTTGGCGATGTCCATGTCTGTTTACTCCACACTTGTTGTGTAGCAAAACTGGTGGCCCAAGTGATATCTACTAATATGATTCGCTATCAGGAAATCCAGTACAGCCTTTCCGGCAATTCCTGTGCCGCCAATTAAGATCAGATATTGACATTTGAAGTGCACTGGCCCCACCAAAAAAGAGAACATTTTGAAACTATCTTGATCCACAGAGACGACCGCACAATTAAGACCATGTAAAAACTGTTCCTAATCACTGCTATTAGCCTGGTAAAGTATCAATGTTTCTATGGAAGAGTTGTCAAACATAAAATACAAGAACAATTTCTTCTGTTATGCTACGTGACAAACATGATATTAGAAATGGTTATGTCCCTCCACTATTATGCTTACAAAAGGACTTGTTTTAGTCACAATCCTGATGAAGCGTGGGTGGTACCAACAGTGTAAAGACACTTTCTACATGCCATGCCTTGTCTACTAACATATACTATTAGTAATAATCAAACTCTATAATGTATAAATGTCATGAAAACAGGCCTGTAGAGTTACTCATATTTTACCATTGGTTACAGCCCTTCAGGAAATTTTTTAAATTGTAACCAGTTTTCTAGGATGAGTGCCTCATTCATTGGGTGTGGGCCTATGAGCACAGTGGGGCCATCATGCTGCTCAGTGGAGGGTTCTCCTTCCATTTTCTCCTCATGAGGATTCTGCACACAATGGCATCATAACATGTGCATGCTGAGTGTACGCCCGTTCATGTTGGCTGTGCCCTTCCCTCCCTACAGCGCTTCACTGCACCTCCCTCCACTGTGGTCACCGAGGGGGCAGTACAACAGCAAGGACCTGATGCCCTCCCTCCTGGAGCAAAGGAGCATCCACTTGGACACTGATGACCCAGGCTCATTCCCGAACACCGGTGATCGGCATTGCATGCAAGTTGTAGCTCAACCACTGTGCGGACATGCCAGCTAGTGGGACTTTTAAAATGAATGTCCTTATTTGCAAGTATCTGAAAAAGACCTGCAGAACTGTCTTAATACTATTCCTTCTAAACACTGGCTGAATGCGGTAAACCCCATCTTTTAAATTCTGGATCAGTCAGTGCTGGCAGCAATCTTTTACGACTGATAATTGGGTTTATAAAGGTGATATGATTCATTAGGTTGTCCTCTTGATTAATTTTATTCCACATTTTAAGCAGTTGCTTGGCCCACAGGTTTCTTATGTTGTGATCTGGTCTTTTGGCAGCGTCATTGTTGGAATGGCTGAGAGTAGTAGCCCTGAAGTTGTGCCTCTTCCACCTCTTCATGCAAGTAAACTAGTAGAGGCACTTGTTGTGCCGCCCTGTAATCTTCTTCATAATTAGGTAATTCTAATCTGCTGTTCACTTTAGGAAGCATTAAGGTTTCCTACTTGAATCTAGGTTTTTGATTACCCCAACGTGTTTAGTGACTTGTGACTTGCTTTCCTACTGTATCTGCAGGCACGATTGCTAGTAATAGGGATTAAAATAAGAATAAACAAGCATTTGTTAATGCTGAACATTTGCTGGCATGTATGTGCAGGTGTTTGGTACTCATAGTGCAGATGCAGATGCCCTGCATCAAGGGAAGACTCCGTGCAAGGGCTCTGCACTTCAACGCAGTGACGAATATGAAGAATTCATAGGGCTGTCTGGTGGGTTGCATAAGCACAGAGCCCTGTGGTCCCTGAGCTTCCATGTGGCCACAGACACAGATGCACAGGGTAAAGAGTGCAACTGACAGCCAATGCACAGGGCCCACTGCCACCCAAGGGGGGGAGAGGTGCAGGGCTCTATGCCAAAAGGACAAATGCCTTCACTATATGGTACCCAGACCCATGTGGACAACCCTGCACCTTTCATTCCCTGGCTGGGGGGGGGGCTCGCATAACAGCGCCATTCCCTCACCATCCACTAATCAACTATGGCCTTGTGGTAAATGGAGCTGCCACAGACACTGCCCTCCAGTGCATAGCTCTAGCCCTCAACAAGGCCTGTTGACTACTCACCTCAGCAACTTGACTCTCACATACCTGCGATGTCTACGCACAGGCTATCTTGCTTCAGCTCTTGGGCAAGCTAAATTACCAGACCTGCATCCTAGCTAAGAAGACCGCCCTGGGCCTGCTGCCCCCAGGGGTCCAGTCCTTACTGACTCCACACTGTGCCACCCGCCTGACGAGAAGTGCTGAAAGGCTATCATTTTCCATTCTCTGCTGCTGGACCTCACAAGGACAGTGCTCCTATAAAGTTAGAGCCCCTTCCTGGTTCAGCTCCCTCCCTGCCGAAGTCTCCAACTCTCCCAATCTCAGCCGTTTTAAATACAAACTTTGCCAGCATCTGGTGACCAGGGTCCACTGTGACTGCTACATTTAAACAGCCATGCATTCCCCCCTGGTCTGCTTAAATCCCCCCACTATTTATTTTTACCTCTCTTTACCAACCTCCTCCCCCATACCACCTCTTCCCTGATGCCTGCACTCTACTCCCTCCCCTCCCTGCCTCGGTCCACATTTGGGACAGTGGCTTACTCTCACCTACTTTACCCTCTCCATCCACTTTCCACACCCCATTCAACCCATCCCACCCCCTTCTTCTCCTTAGGACTGTTCCCCCCTGCCCCCCCAACTACCTCTCCCACCCTCTCTCTTTATCTGTAATGACAATGTGCTGACTACCCCCTCTCCTCACCTTCCCTACTACTTGCTTTCTCTTTGTTTTACCCGCCCTGGAGGCACTTTACCACCCTCTCAATGCATAGGGTCTGCCCTAGGGCTTACCCCACACTTTAGTGTTGTCCTACATAGTATAACCCGTTGTGAATGACAAAGCCTCTGGTGGCTCCTGGTAATTTGTAACCAATTATTTTTCTAGACCATTTTTTTCTCTAACATGTATCTGTATGTTTGTGACTGAAGTGAAACCTTTGTAAACAAGCCCTGGGCTCAAAGGTATTATCCAAAAACCTTAATAAATAAACAAATAAATACCGAAACCTTAATAAATACAGAAACCGTAATAAATAAATAAATGAATAAAATCCCCCTATCCAGTTGGATCACTGAGCTCACCCCCGAATTCAGCTCACAGGGACAGGATCACAAAGCATGGCTGCTGGGGTGAAGACTGGCACTACGCATAAAGATTGTTAAACAATTATCATTTTTTTTTTTTTATTTTGACCCCAACTTTTCAAGATATTTGTTTTATGATTTGCCTCATAAACGTAACATGTACAATTTATAGTATACTGGCCAAATTGTCATTTTGCAACAGAGGTACGAAAACACATTTCGCACAGGATTTAAAATATGACACGTCACGTTCATGAGGTGGTGTGGGAAAATGACTATGTTGAAAGTTTAGAGTCAAAATACTGAAAATTAGTAAAGTTATGACTGAACATTGAAATAGTGTAACGTTCAGTCATAACCTGGACATGTTACCATATTTGTACACCACATTTTTAGCACAGCCTTCTTATTACCCCACCTCATGAACCCAGAAGGTGAAAATTTAAAAAAATCCCCACCAAAACGTCATTCCACGCCATCAAAACATCATTCAGTGCCACAGGGATGAAAAAACAATTGGGGGCAGGATTTGAAAAACTGACAGCTGTCATGTTTGCGAGGTGGTGTTTTCGGGTCAAAATATTTAAAAATTACCAATGTTATGAGCGAGTGTAGAAATACTTCAATGTATTCACATAACTTTGCCATTTTTACATATTTTGACCCCAAATGTTCAACATAGCCTTCTTATGACTTTACTTCATGAGCAAGGGTGGTGAACATTTTCAAATCCTGCCCGAAAGGTGATTTTGCAATATCACTGCAAAATCACATTTCAGGCCTTATTTGCATAATTCCACCATCACTGGTCATGAGGTGGGGTCAAAAAAGGCCATGCTGAAAATTTGGAGCCAAAATATGCAACATGACAAAGTTATGCATTAAAGTTCAAAACCCCATTAAAATACAATGAACCGCACTTACCTTAGCTTCTCATACTGCAGTCGGCGATTCCGGCAGCAAGATGTGTCTTTCATCGGAGAGTAGACCTTCATCCTGGGAGATGTTCAGGTGAGTGAGGTTGTGGGGGTGAGGGGTGGTGACTGCTGAGTGAGAGGTCAGGGTGGGGTGGGTGGGGGTGTGGGAAGCAGATTGGCAGGGACGGTTTTCTGTTTTACAGGGTAAAAAACATTGAGGGACAATTTCTTTATTTTAGATAGTCTGACACTGGGATTGGGCACCCCAGTGTCGGGTTTGTTAGGAATAGAGGCGGGTGACCTGGGGGGGTATACCCCGTCCACTTTCATTTAAAAAATATTCACAAAAATTGGGAAGGACAGGTGGGTGAGCGATGTGGAAAGGACAGGGAGAAAGAAGCGGTAGTAGAGGTGGGCACCCCACTCTGCTTAACAGATAGGCAGACAGCTAGGCAGACAGATAGATTGTGCAATCACTCAGGCTCCTGATGCTGAAAGCCAATCAGCTGCTTGCTGACAGGCTTCATGTAAATAAAAGGACCGAAGCACTCTCTGATAGGAGCGACTTCAGTCCTTTCAACTATACAAAGTTTCCACCCAGCAAGCAGCGAGTGACGTCTCGACCACAGTGTGTAGTTATTGGTCTGGACTGCCGAGCCCCTTTCAGTTTGAGCTGCAATGGGGTCGGCAGTGGCACACCTCTGAAATGCCATTAAGCATAACACAACATTTCCTGCGCATGCGTAAGCAAATGCAAAAATGGGGCACACATTCATATGTATTGTCTCAATCTTCTCCACTAATGACCAGGGTAGTAATCCCCAACTTTTGATGTCCACTTGCACATCCCTAACCAACACTCCATTATTTAACTTATGTGTCTACTGTGGGTGTCAGCTGTGTGGGAGTCGGCCATTGACCTGCCACACTGCCTCATCATAGACCCCTCTCTGCTGTATTCTCCACACTTGCTGCTGCCACCCTGCCCCTGTCTGGCTGCATGAAGTGCCAGTGCTGCTCCTGGACAACATCTGTACCTCAGATGATAAAAAACACAACTCCACTCAGCTGACTCAATGTAACTGCTATTCCAAAGTGCTTTGCAATGTACCCTTTGCCTCATAGTTGATAGCTTATAACGCTTCAAATTCTGTTTAGCCACACATAACAAATAACCATATGTGCACCCTCATTATATTGTCTGCACAGGGTTTGGACTGATTATAAGGCTACTCACTGATCATAAGGTTACTAGCCAATGTACCATTTCAGGCTGTGCTCTAAACTTAAACATTGGTAGCCGAGGGTTTGTCAGTTTGTTTGCCTGCTAATATACCACTGTCAGGCTGTGCTGCAGACTAATAATTTTTTACAATCAAAGGCCTTAGCTTTTAATGCTTCAAATTCTTTTTCAGCTTCATTTACTATATAACTGTATGTGTACCCTCAATAATTCGGCTGCATTAGGGTTTGGTCTGATTCTGAGGCTACTTGCTGATGTACTATCTCAGGCTGCGTCCTAGACTTTAAACATAGGGACAGGGGTTTGACTGTTTGTTTCTGTTGCCTGTCATCAAGACACAGGTCAGGAAGCATAGGAAAACCAGGAGCAGTTGTAAAATTTGCAACAAGTGATTTATTAACAGTAAAATTAAAAAAATAAAATTGTTCAGTATAACTATTTACAAAAACAGTATAAACAGAAAAAAGTCCATCTGGGTGTCTTTTCAATTTCCAATCTCAGTCCCTGAGTTTCTCTTGCAAGAAATTGCAGCTCTGTTTTAATAACTCTTTGCAACCCCGCTCGGTAAGAAAACAGCATGTTTCTTACAGTGTTCTTGTAAGTTTCAGCAAGTGCAGCAAAAAGAACATTGTGACCCAGAACTGACCTCTTGCTTACAGTTTCTCAGAGAGTCTGCGAACCAGTTAACCCCTTGAGTTCCAAACATTTTTTTGCAATCATTTCAACAGTAAAAATATATACATTTCCACAGTAAAACTATATACATTTCTAAACAAAGGGATCCAAGGATCAGTTACATTTCCACATAATGATTCACAAATATTTTTATACCAGCAGATATGCAAGAAGGGATAAAAGACAGAACAGCAAGAGGAGGTAGAGAGATAGCGAAAGGCAGAGAATTGCAAGACCGTTGGGGTGATCAAATCCTAGGTCTCACAAGAAAATCTGGTTGCGCAACCAGACAGAGAAGAGATAGAAAAGGGGAGACTAGAACAGATCCTTGCATTTAATCTCTTTCTCCAGAACAACTGGGACAGGGCCCTATTCAACCTTGTCACATGCCCCCCTCCTTAAGAGAGAACCTGTTTTACAAAAACAGGTTTCCAAAACTTTCTTTAAATTCTCCTTCAACATGACAGTAGTTTATAACCTTTATAGTTCAGTGCATATGCAGCATATCAAACAGAGAAGGTTAAACTCACATTTCTTTTCAACCTTCGGAATTCTCAATTCTTGATCCATATCTAGACAGAAAATTAGCACTGACATTCTGTTTCCCAAATTCGTGCATCACATTAAATTTAAATGGCTATAGTGCCAGGTACCACTGTGTGATTCTAGAGTTTTTATCCTTTATTTGCTTAAGCCAACAGAGAAGATTGTAATCTGTTACAAGTACAAAGTCAGCTTCTATTAGATAAAACATAAGGGACTCCATTGCCCACTTTGCTGCAAGACATTCTTTTTCTATGGTGGAGTACCTTTTTTCTCTGTCGTGCAATTTTCTACTTATGTATAGAATAGGATGTTCTGTCCCATCTATATTTTGACTCAGGACTGCACCTAGGCCTACCTATGATGCATTTGTTTGTAACAAAAATGGTTTCTCAAAGTCTAAGCTTCTTGAAACAGGGGCTGAACATAATGCAGCCTTAATGGCATGAAAAGCTTTGTCACACTCTTGGGTCCATTTCACATTATTCAGGTACCATTTTTTGGTGAGTTCTGTGAGGGGAGTAGCTAACTCTGCAAAGTTGGGAACAACTCTCCGATAATAACCAGCCAGCCATAAAAATGACCTGACATGTTTCTTGATTTTGGGGACAGGGCTGTTACCTGCAGCTTCTATCTTGGAAACCTCTGGCTTGACTTCTCCATTTCCTAAAACATAGCCCAAATATTAGGTTTCTTGCATGCCCGTTGCACTCTTAGTAGGATTAAATTGTCAGACCTGCCTTTTTGATTGATTGGATAACTGCTCTTAGGTGTTCCAGGTGGCTTTTCCAGTCTAGACTGTACACCGTGACATCATCCAGGTGCGCCGCACAATAACCAGTGTGAGGGGATAAAATTACATCCATGTTCTTCTGGAATGTAGCTGGTGCACCATGTAAACCAAATGGCATGGTGGTGAACTGATAGAATCCTACAGGAGTGGCAAACGCAGTTTTGTCTCTGGATTCTTTAGCTAGGGGGATTTGCCAGTAACCCTTGGTGAGATCAAGGGTACTGATATATTTGGCACTCCCCAGTCTAGCCACCAAATCATCTCTTCTGGGCATAGGATAACTGTCAAATTCTGACACTTGATTAAGTTTCCTAAAATCAAGGCAGATTCTTACACCTCCTTCTTTTTTGTTTACAGTCACCACTGCTGATGACCAAGCACGTCTCGACTCTTCTATGATACTCAATTCTTTCATTTTTTTGTATTTCCTTAACCATGTCAGCTCTTAACCGTTCTGGTAATCTGTATGTTTTTTGTCTAATAGGGCAAGCATTCTTTGTCGCTATTATGAGCTCGACATCTTTAGTTCTGCATGGCACTGTGGTAAAAGTACTGTTAAATGTCTTTAGCAAGTTACGAATTTCTGCGGTTTGTTCGGAGGTTAAGGAAGCATTCACCTTTACAGCATCAGCAGTTACAGTTTGCTCCAGTCTATCATAAGCTACATCAGTGTCTTCTCTATCAGTTTCTGGTAAAACTAGCAAAGCAGCTTTTGGTGTTTTTTCAACCCATTTCTTGAGGAGGTTAGCATGGTATATCTTAGTAGGATTTTTCCTGTCAGGTGTCTCAGTCTCATAGTTAACTGTGACAGTACGTCTAAGAACCTTATAAGGCCCTTGCCACTTCATTAACATTTATTTTCTGTAGTGGGTAACAGTAACAAGACCTTTTCACCTGGCTCAAAAACTTTTTTCTTTTACTCTATGGTCATAATACACCTTCTGCTGGTTTTGGGCCTCTTCCTGATTATTATGTGCAATTTCAACATATTTTGCCAGCTTCCTTCTTAGGGCACACATATAAGATGTAATAGATTGTTTCTGATTGGGGTTATCTTCCCATGTTTCTTTTATTACATCTAGTGGCCTTCTAGGTTGTCTACCATACAGCATTTCAAATAGGGAAATACTTGTAGATGCCTGTGGCACTTCTCTGTAAGCAAAAAGCAGGTAAGTTAAGTATTGGTTCCAGTCTTTCCCTTCCCCTTTTACAAACCTTTTTAACATGTGTTTTAGGGTTTGATTAAAACGCTCAACAAGACCGTCTATCTGAGGGTGATAAGGGGAGGTTCTTATGGCAGTGATACCTAGTAGTCTGTACAGCTTCTTAAGTAATGAAGCACCAAAATTACTACCCTGATCAATAATGATTTCTTTAGGGATGCCCACTCTGCTGAAAATTTTGGCAAGCTCCACTGCCACTTTTGGGGCTGTGACAGTACGCATTGGAACAGTCTCTGGTATCGAGTAGCATAGTCACATACTACCACAATGAATCAATTACCCTTTTTACCTTTGTCTAAGGTGCCAACCACATCCATTGCAATTCTCTCAAAATGCACATCTATCAAGGGTAGGGGCACCAGGGGCACCTTGTCTTTTTTAGTCACTGGGGCTACTTTCTGACACTCAGTACAAGAACTGCAATAGGTAGCAACATCTGTATGAATTCCAGGCCAATAAAATTTGTACAGCAATCTGGCAAGGGTGCGATCCCTCCCCGAGTGACCAGCCATAGGACTATCATGTGCTCTCTGTAACAACTCAGATCTATATATTGTGGTATAAACGATTGTTCTATCTGGTCCTGTGTCTGAGGTTTAACCCATATTTTGTATAGTAACCCATTACATTTTTTAAACATAGGTTCACCCTGTCTTGATTTCACCCCCAGCTGCTTAAAATAACCCTGGAGAGAAACATCATTAGCTTGTTCTGAAAGAAAATCAGCATTTTCATGTTAGCCCCTTACGTCCATCAGTCTTTTGCTGCCACTGTTTCTTCAGGCATCATCTTTCTTTCCTGGATTTCTAGATCTTGGAGCTGTGCTCAAACAAGTCTGAATCAAAATCAGTGAAAGGAAGAGTCCCCACCTTCTGAGATTTGCTTTGCCTGAGCTCTTGCCACCACAGCTACTGAAACATCAGGATTTACTCCCTCTTTGATTAACTCAGTAAATCCTGGAAAGTAATTTCCAATAATCACAGGTACAGGTAACTTAGGTACTACCCCTACTTTCAGTTGGTGTGACACCCCATTAATAGTGAGAGTCACTTGGCTGGTGGGATAGTATCGAGTGTCCCTATGGATGCAGATGACACCAGTACCTGGTCCTTTTGGACATCATTTTCCCAGCACTTCAGTATGTACTAGGGTCTGTTTGCTTCCCAAATCTATAAGTCCCTTTACAGTCTTATCTCCCACCTTCACATCTGTTATGTACTTGCCCAAATTTGCTAAGGACAAATCTGCTCCAGTGCCATTCTTCTTTCAGCAATTTCTTGCAATATGACCTGGCTTATTACAGTTATAGCAAATAACGTCTTTGGGCACAGATCTGTTACCCCCACCAGAGTTCTTATCAGACTTGCAGTTTAAATGGGAAAAAGAGTGTCTTACCGGTGCTTGGCTCTTACCTCACTGCTATGGCATTTGTCTGGCCATTTGGTAGTCTTCGGTCAAAGAAAGTCTTTTCCCCACTTTCTGGTTGGTGTTCCTTTATCCAAAGCTGCTCATCTGTAGGCAGGATGTTGATGGATTGCTCTACTGCAGGGGTTCTCAAATGGTGAGGCCAGCCTCCCTTGGGAGGCCCCAACCTGTTCCAAGGGAGGCTCAAGCAAGTCTGAAAAAGTACTGTATTTACATTTTGAGTTTTGTATATTATGTGTGAAGAGATGATGCAAACTGAAAGAGGATAATAGTAGGTGAATTGTATGTATTTATTTACTAATAGGTGACAAGGGAAGGTGAATGAGCCAAGGCTCATTTCAGGTGTACCCGGGGAAGGATAGGGAGTGAATACATTTCAAAAGGCAACTGAATAACAATCAAGAAATACACAATTAACAATAGTGCAAACAAATATGAACAATAAACTAATAATGAGTGGTGGTAATTGATCAATTTGTAGCCTGATGGCAGAACAGCCCAAATACAAGGGTTAAGCATAGAAGTGCTAAGAACAATAGCAGTAAGGAGCAAAGTAATCCCCGATAAGTTGTTTAGGAGCAGGGGGAGGAGGCAAAGCATGTAGGAAGGTTATTTCATATAGAGAGGAAACAGAGAAAGTAGTCTGACCCAAGAAGATACTGCAACAAGGGGTAACAATGGTTCAATAATGAAAATAGAACACGTAGCTTGGCCTGTGGGGGGTTACAATAAGCTGAATAATAATATTTGTTTATTTTATTTATTTTATTCAGATAACACCTTTGAGTACAGGAGCTCTTTTTCAAAGGTTCCACATCAGTATAAGACCAAGAACTGAATGGAAGCAAAGTACTCAAAGGGGTTTCAATGTATTCATGGTGTACTGTGCAAAGTACAGTACATTATTTTTCTTTGGGGAGGCCCAAGATTATTTTAATTTTTAGGGGAGGCTCATAATCTTTTCCATGGATTTGGGGAGGCTCACTGTGACAAAGTCTGAGCACTATTGCTCTACTGCAAATGTGTCGATGATCTGTGGGACTGTTTTGCTCTCTGGTTGGAGACATTTTATCAGGGGTTCTTTGAGTCAGGTGAAGGCTTCTCGAGGATTGTCGACTGAGTTGTACTTCAGAGATTGAAATCTTCACCTGTAGGTCTCTCCTGAGATGTCATACCTTTTCAGGATTTCACTTTTCCCCACGCCATAGTTTTCTGACTGGGTAGTGTCCATATTGCTGTAGGCAAGTTGGGCTTTCCCAGTCAGGTAAGGTACCAGTCTGATTGCCCATTGCTGCTTTGGCCACTGGCAGGCTGCGGAAACCCTTTCAAAAGTTGTCAGGTATGCTTCAATATCATCCGAGGGACACGGCTTTGTAAGTTTAATGTATTTTAAGTTGTTAGTGTCTTGTGGATGTGCTAGATCAGTACCAAATCTTCCAGCTTTGATAACTTGCAAGGCATCCTTCCATCACCGCATCTCTTCTTTTCTTTGCTGCTTGAGTTGTTGCATTTCTTCTTTTCTCTGTGCTTCTAAACATTGAGTCTCTTTTTCTCTCTGCTTCTCCATCTCTTTTTGTTGTATAGCCCACCATTTGAAAAAAACAGTCAGGCTTTCAGGTTCTGTCACTGCCTGTTCTTTTTTTCCATCAGTGGTGCTGGCTGTACAGTCTCAGCTTGGACTTCTGTCTCTGCTAGTTTGGCTGGCATCTTTCTGGTAATGATACCTGGGCTTGCGGCTGCAGAATCCATACCTTTCTTCTTTGCTTCCATGGTACCAGGTCTAGTACCCATGCACAAAACTCTGGGCTTAGAGTATGCATGGCATAAATCCCACTTAAGCTGACACCATCTGTCATTGAGGCACAGGTCAGGAAGCATAGAAAAACCAGGAGCAGTTGTAAAATTTGCAACAAGTGATTATTAACAGTAAAATAAAAACCATAAAATTGTTCAGCATAACTGTTTACAAAGGCAGTATAAGCAGAAAAAGTCCATCTGAATTTCTTCTCAATTTCTAGTCTCAGTCCCTGCGTTTCTCTTGCAAGAAATTGCAGCTCTGTTTTGATAAGTCTTTGCAACCCCAGCTCGGTAAGAAAATGCTTCTCACAGTGTTCTTGTAAGTTTCAACAAGTGCAGCAAAAAGAACATTGTGACCCAAAACTGACCTCTTGCTTACAGCTGCTCAGAGAGTTTGCAAACAGGTTAACCCCTTGAGTTCCAAACAGCTTTTTGCAATCATTTCAACAGTAAAACTATATACATTTCCACAGTAAAACTATATACATTTCTAAACAAAGGGATCCCAGTATTACATTTCCATATAATGATTGGCATATATTTTATACCAGCAGATATGCAACGAGAAAGAAAAGACAGAACAGCAAGAGAAGGTAGCGAGATAGCGAGAGGCAGAGAATTGCAAGACCATCGGGGTGATCAAGTCCTAGGTCTCATGAGAAAATTTGGTTGCACAACCAGACAGAGAAGAGACAGAAAAGGAGAGAATAGAACAGATCCTTGCATTTAAACTCTTTCTCCAGAACAACTGGGACAGGACCCTATTCAACCCTGTCACATTGCCTACTAATATACCATTTCAAACTGTGCTGTAAACTAAGTTTCAGGGGATTTTAGTCCTTGTCCTCAGGTGATACATGTAGCCTTTAATGAGTCTGTCTGCACAAATAATTTGCTTGCCACTTCCTGCCTTGTTCTGGACACAAGACTCTGCATACAGAATCAGCAGTACTAGGTGTATCTGCACCTGATTTCTGTTTATCATACTACTGCCTATGCTCCCTCCTTTTGCTATATTATGCATTCCCCTTTTGTGGTTACCTCTAGCAGTATGTGATCACTATGCTGTAACTATTTGGCCTTGCTGATGCAGGTCTTTTGGTTGTTACTGACCAATTAATCCCTGCCCCAGTTCATGCCTATGTGACCCATCAATTACACCTCAGGACTTACAATTCTCTAACATGTTGGTCATCTCCTCCTTGAACCAACGCCCTAAGTGGGGTATCTGGCCTAAGTTGTTAAGTATGATCCTGTGTCATTTAGGTAAGTTCAAATTGTACTCCTCCCCATGCGAACCCCTGACTGGTGGCCAATACCAGCTATGGCTGCTAAGTCTCTCCTTAACTCTGGTCAGAGATATTGAAACCAACCCTGGACCAAAGAGAAATCCTGGCCCCAACAGCCCTCCACCTTGCTTTAACTCTAAAGGTATTAAGGTAGCTCACCTTAATATAAGGAGCCTTATGGCTAACTTTCCTGAACTTGAATCCTGTGTCACTCATTATAGTCCAGATATCCTAGGCGTCATTGAAACCTGGCTAAAACCTTCCTGCCCCAATACAATATGGTCCCTAGCAGGATACAAGCTTCTGAGAGCTGACCGTCCCTCCTCTAAAAGTGGCAGAGACACTGTCAGCTATTATAAGGCTCACCTAAACCTAATTGCTCTGCCTGGTGTCTCCCTTCCCTCCTGTGAAGCCCTTCACTCCCTTCTTATACTGGAGGATACAATGAAAATTCACATAGTCTGTGTGTACAATCCTTCTAGAAGCAGTAGGGCTGGCCTAACATAACTAATTTGTTACTTGCCCTTTGTTGTAGGGAAAAATGAAATCATTATTATGGTGATTTTAATCTGGACTGGCTTAGTGCCAGCTCCAATTCATTTAAATCACTCCTAAACAAAGCCAACCTCTCACAACTGATTGTTGACCCAACCAGAACTTCCTGCAAAGGAGGTCATCACTCCCTCATTGACTGGGTTATGTTCAGTAGGAAGGACAGGATCACAGCTACTGGTACCCTTGCCAATGCCATTGGCGATCACTCCACAGTTTACTGTGTTTGGAATGCCTGCCCTTCTTCCTGTACTCCTCAGGAGATAATCCTTTGAGATTACTCTGCATTTCACTCTGGCACCTTTCTTGATGATCTTAGCCTCATAGACTGGTTTCCACTTCACTATATAAGGGATGTGGATGAAACCCTTGCTTATTTTACCTCCACCCTACAATCCCTCCAAGACAAACATATTCCCCTATAAGTCACAGGGTGAGGATAAATCCACACGGTGGCTGCATAGTCCCCTGCTGTCTTTGTTTAAGGCCCAGGATAAATGCTGGGCAAAATTTAAAGCCACATCACTTCAAATGGATTGGTTAGCTTATTGGGCTCTGAGGAATGCCTGCAAAAAAGAAACCAGTATGGCCACTAGCAGATACTGCAGGAAGCTTCTGCATGACTCTGCAAGAGACTCCAAGAGTTTCTGGGCCCACATTAAGGGGCTCATAGGGAACAGTACAAGCCCAACCCCACCTGACATGACTATCCAAAACTCAAACTGTAACAACCCAGACACTATTGCAAATGTTTTTAACTCCCACTTCTCCAACCTAACCAGATTTGAGTTCCTCATGACATGCTCTTCTGAATCCCCTCCTGTCCCTACTTGCCCTTCCATCTTGCTATTGTACCTTCACACAGTCTCTCACAGTGAGGTTCTGCAACTTTGTAAATCTATCCCAACTTGGGCAGCATCAGCCCTGATGGGCTCAAGCCAAAATACTTAGATTGGCCATCCCCTACCCTTCTTGTGTTCCCTATCACCAGAATATTCAATCTGTCCTTTATGACAGTCACTGTCCCTAGCAACTGGAAAGTGGCTAAGATAAATCCCAGTACTTAAAAAAAGTAATTCTAAAAGTATCGAGAACTACCGCCCAATCGCAATCCTGCCCATCTTTAGCAAGTTACTGGAAAAATTCATCACCCCTCAGGTCACGGACCACCCCCATAAGCACAACCTGTTATCCCATGTTCAACATGGTTTCAGATGGGCCAACAGTACTTCCACTGCCCTAGTTCAATTCACTGTTGGTGTGAAAACTGCAATGCATAAGGGCATGTTAACGGGGGCCATTTTCATAGACCTTACGAAAGCATTTGATCTAGTGAATCATACCGTGCTGAAGCGCAAACTACCTTCCCTGGGAGTCTCCCCCACTGCCATTAGATGGTTCTCGGGTTACCTTAGCAGCCAGCAAGAATTTTTCAAGTTTGGCAAGGCTAACTCTTCCCTAAATACCATCAACATAGGAGTCCCCCAAGGTTCCATCTTGGGGCCCATTTTTCCTTTCCATTTTCATTACTGACACCCCCAACACCCCTTCTCGCTATAACACTCTGCTATATGCAGACGATATGGTGCACTACCAAAACTCCAAGTGCCTGAGTGATATCAATACTAGACTAAGTGCTGACTGACAAAGTTCACAATTGACTCCTTCAAACTCATCTTGTGCTGAAATCTAGTAAGACCCAGGCCATGCTCTTTGGGTTCCCTATAAATTAAGGGCCTGCTCCACTGGTCTAGACTTACACTGCCTAGATGGCTTCAAGGTATCTGTGGCTGACTTCTTCAAATACTTTGGTGTTAAGCTAGATCCAGCACTGGACCTCTCACTGCATATCGCTAATGTATGCAAGTTTATAAATGCCAAGTTTAGACTCACCTATGGGGTTAGTTATGCCCTGACTACCACTACAAGGGTTACAAAACACCCAGGGAGTCCTGCTCCCCAGCCTCTCTTGTGGGCTCACTTCTTTCTTTAAAGAGCCTCTTCCCCAGCATACCCAAAGCAAGTCTACATGAAGCATTACCTCACCCAGAATTTATCCATACAGGAAGTATAATTTTTACAGACACAGTTTATGGCAGGGAAGGGATTATATTTTGGCTCTGAGTAGCTAAGCTGCCAATCCCTTCCACTTTCTTGTCTTGAGCACCCCCACCATACTAACATGTTTTGTGGCATAATTACATGGAGAGTGCAGGGGCGCTCTCCATAGACTACTATAGGGACTGACATTTACATCTTTTTTTTAATAGTTCATGGTTCCAATTCAGATAAATCAAGGCCACAGCTCAACTAATATGGCTCCTGTTAGTTGAGCAGTGGCCTTGATTTATCTGAATCGGAACCATGAACTATTTAAAAAAAGACGTAAAAGTCAGCCCTTATAGTAGTCTATGGCATGCACCCCCATGGTCTCTATATACATCACAATAGGTGCTAGCGTTGGAGCGGTGCTCAATATAAGAAAGTGGAAGAGATTGGCGGCTCAACTCCATGGAGCCAAAATATGATCCCTTCCCTTCTATAAACCATGGCTCTAAAAAATTATACTTTTTGGATTGATGAACTACAGGCAAGGTAAGACTTCTTACCTGTTATTAAGGGCTTTTGGAGAAAATGCTGGGGAAGGTGCTCTTTAAGGTGAGTGTAAACAACCTAACCAAAGGGAACATCACCTACAATAACATATGTAGAGTTGCCTTATCAGCACCTCAGCTTACCCACCACTGCAAGCTATATTCCTGCCTTGGCTGGCTATCCCCCCCCCCAACTCTTGACGACTCTATACTCTATGATGTGCCACTGACAATATCATCAGGTCATCCAAACCTACCAACTTGGCAGCGGTGCCAATGCCCTAAGACCAAGCTTATGCCCTACGCTTAAAGGATTTGTCTTTCCTGGCTCTTCCCAAGTGCTCCTCTAAGATGGGTGAGCAGGCATTTGCCTCATTTGCTCCAACAGCCTGGAACTCCCTTCCTCCCCACCTTCGGGTTTGCCAGTCCCACCTTATATTCAAAAGGGAACTTTGTAACTTTCCAGGATCCAGAGATGTATGCTCTTGTACATGAATCTGTACTGTTGTTGGCTGCCTTGTAAAGTCAGATTTATTACTGCTCGTACTATCATTGACCCTTGTGACTTTGTCTTGTTGGAGTGTATGGCAACTTATACCTTTCTCTACATTGTTTTGATTTGTTGAATGTTCTTGCTCTCTCTCTACTCACTTATAATGGTATGATCCTATGCATAATCACCCGGGTCGTGCCTGAAAATGATCATTTTTATTGTCTAGCGCACCTACCTGGTCAGCAAAAACTAACTAAATAAATAAAGACCACTGAATCTAACAAATGTCATAGGTCAAATGACATCACATGACAATAATACAACTCCCTAGAAATACACAGTTGGTAGAAAACATTCTACCCAGTAACATCCTTTTCATAGCAACACAGATCCTTATATCAAATCAACATTTTGCAGAGTATTTTGGCTGCCATTGTTTAGTCACTAAAATGCACTCAATTCAAAATAAATTTAAAAATCAGTGCTATTTTACTAGGTGCTTCCCCAGGTCACAGTGTGAACCTCCTGTGTTAAGACTCCCTGACAGATTTAATAAATTGTCCTACAACTGTATTAACACACCTCAATCTCAATTCTTGTAAAAGTATACATGACTCAGTCATAATCTACGGTCATACTCCTGAACTTGGCAGTACAAACTCACCAAAGACTTTTCTCAACATACTGGCAGTCTCCCACTTCAGTCAGTAACCCGTCACTCGAACGTATCCTCTATAATCTTCTTTTATAGAATCATGTCCCCGATTGTAGTCTGTCCTGCTGGAAGCTGTCCACCCAGGTGAATTATTAACTCCATCATTCATGATGTTTGAAGGTCAGTCATGACTGATTATTGTTAATCATCAAATGTTACCATAAGATCATCAAAGGAGATCATGATCTAAGATCATCATCTAGATCATGATTTAATCATCAAACATGAACTTCCAAATCACTAGCTGATGATTACTGATTGTTTTTGTAAGCTTAAATCAGCACGATCATTGTTGATGATCTGTGGATGATCACTGATGATGATATCAGTTCAGTATTGTAAGATTGCAAGTCACAGAAGTAATAAAGTTTTATTCATTAATTATGAAAACATGAATGTCACATATCAGCAACGACAAATTAATTATGAATTATAATGTAAATCATATAAAGTCAAATTTTAATCCCATTAGGAAGAATACAAGCGATGTCTGGTACAGTATACATATTTGCATACCTAATTTGCATATTTCATCAGCACAGTTTATGGAACAAAACAAAGATCATTTCTTTTTTAAAATGAATGTTGCATTGACAGCATCAGTTTGCAGACTATTAGGAAAGGTTTTGAGCACAAACCAAATGCTTTTTGGAACTGACCACAACCATAAAAGGAACCACTTAATAGGGATATATAAACCAATATGAGCTTTTTTATTTCTAGTAAGATGTGAGGTGTCGGTAAACATAAGTGAAAGCAGTAGGCTTCTAGAGAAAAGGCATCATAAGTGATCATTCTAGTAAAGCTGTCTAATACGAGATCAATTCCAAAAGTATAGAGAAAGGATGAACTGAATTTTTAAATTTATTTCTGTAATCTTGACCATGGGCAATCATGAAAAATCATGATAATATGAGATCATCATTAATCATAATCACCATCTCCATAACTTCATGGTTTTTGATTGGAGGCCATTTAACGTTGATGGTTAATTACTATTAATTTTTTTGGCTATACTTTTTTCCTCCCTAGGCATACCTGTCTGCTCCCTTCTTCCTGGCAACTCCACTGGGATTTCCAGCCGCTGTCCATTCTCCTGCACTCCAATTAGGGTCTGCCTTGTCCCCTGTGGCTTACCCCCCACAGTGTGGTAGTGGGGATTTCCCAACTCACCCACCCGAAATGGATCCAGATCAGGCACGCCCCCAAAGCCAGAGATCTTCAACGGCCATCAAGCCGCTCGACAAGGATGCCATCTTTTCTCCTTTCTTTACCCTGAACCAGTGGGCATCAATGACACTGGTGGAGGGAAGCGCGCACACGTCCACAAGTGCTCCCTCCTGGCGTCTGACCCCAACTCCTCCCCAGAGCACAGCATGCATCTCTGTCCCCCAGCCTCCACCAGGGGGCAATCAGGCGCCAACTGTCGTGAACCCCCCACCCCGGAGAGGGAGAGCAGTCCATCGGACGCTCGATCCCTCTCCTCCCCTGCCAACCCCGGCGACCTGTGCTCGTTCCTGAATACCAGTCGCCGGTGTGGCACGAGGTACAGGTGACCACTGCCTCAGCCCTCAGCACCACCGGGCCAGCCCTACTTATTGTTAATGATGATCGCAGTGATGGTTTTTGAAGCTTAAGCATGATCTCTGAACATAACTGGATAATGATCATTCATGATACATCATTAAAAAACCATCATCTTTTCAGCTGGGTAGCACAACCATGGCAAGGGGGGAGGCAGAGTGAGCAAGCACAGCACAAAGATGAAAACTACAATTTAATACTGCAGACACACCAACAATAAGGACTGGTGGCTGCAATAACAGCACAACATAAAACACAGTAACATTTTTAGAAAAAAGTTTTAATGTGCTTCTCCTGTAAACATCAACAGTTCTCTGAAAATTGTCCCTCATTGTCTTTTGCTCATTTTTTTGCTGTTGAAAGAAAAACCGTCCATCGCCAATCACCCCCATGCCCGCACCCGACCTCCCTTTGTGAACCCCCCTCCTCACAGCCCCCTGATGTCCCCACCAACCCTCACCCACCTCCTGAGTTCCGAAGTTTGAGAACCGCTCCACCAATCGAAGACACGTCATGCTGCTGGAACCAGTGACTGCAATCTGAATTATGTATTTCAATGATGGGGTTTCAACTTCTGCCCATAACTCGGGAATTTTATCAAATTTTTTCCCCAAATTTTCAAAATGGACTCTTGAGGACCCCACCTCATGAACAATATGACTGACATTAGGCAACTCTTGCCGGAAAGGTGATTTTGAGGTCAATTGGCAAAATCACCTTTCCAGTGGGATTTGCATAACAACAGTCATATTGTTCATCATTTGGGATCATAAGAAGACTATGTTGAACATTTGGGGTCAAAATTTTAAAAATGGTTGCGTTATGAGCATTCATTGCTATCTCGTTATGCATGCTCGTAATTTAGGAAATTTTCTATATTGACACCCCATATTTCCAGCATAGGCTTGGTATTACCCCACCTCATGTATGTGACAGCTGTCATTTTTCAAATCCTGGCCAAACTGTGTTCATTTTCAGTAACAGAGAGAGAGAGAGAGTTAGAAGCAACCATGGGGCCCCTTTTACATATGAAAAAGTTCAAAAGTTACCAGCACACTGGCTACCTGCCCATGGAAGTGATTTTTCAATCAAAATGATGGACATTAAAAAATATTGATTTGTGTACCAGTTTTTAAAAGCTAGGGGCCAAGCTGACCAGCAGCTCACAAACTGATTTGTCTCTCTCTGGTTCCAGACTAAGAGTACTGTTTCTTGTGGTGATGGATGGAAGGGGGGATTGGAGCAAAGGATCTGCTGGTCTGGCTTTGGGAATGCCCAAGCTCTTTAAGATTATTTAAAAAGTGATATGTTATTCAAATATTGTCTGAAACATGTACTTTTAATAATCTGTAGTGCAGCACTCTGTTTTCTAATTTTTAAGTTTGCCGTGCCTGCGCGCTGTGAACTTCTTGGAATAGTGGCACTGTGCGAAAACTTGAAAGGAAAGAGTCACTGAACAGCTGATCGCTGTTCAGTGATGAAACAAATATGTTTGGAATGCAGCCAATTCCGCATATGTGCAGTAGCGCCATGGCTTCTGCGCATGTGCGGAAAGGTACAGCACGGGGACCCGCTCCATAGAGATCACCATGTTCGTAAATGAACAGCGCATGCACGCACTCCATAGAGTTCAATGGGGCAATTTTTAAAAGCTTCTTTTTATACTTTCCAGTGATGATTTTGTCCAAGAAAGGCAGTCACTTAAAGTAAATGTGTGATTTAAAAAAATCAGAGTTTGGGCTTCGTAGCCCGCTACTCTGGGGTGGCGATAGCCCCTCCATGTGAAAACAATTTTTTTTTTACTCACTTGATAACATTTGGGAAGGGATCATAATTTTGTCTGAACTGGGAGCCAGACAATCCCATCCCACTTCCGAGTCTGCATGCTCCATCCCCGCTCCCTGTTTGTAATATGCTACCAGGAAGTAGCGGGGACCCTGTCTGAGTCCATGAGGCTAACTTTGTAAACGTTATTACATTTTAACTAAAGTTTGATAAATGAGGCACTGCTCAACTAATAGGGTCCCTATTAGGTGAGCAGTGGCTTTCATTTTTATCAAATGTTGGTTTAAAGGGTAATAAAATCATTTTAAAAGTTAGCACCATAGACCTGTATTAGGCACGTCCCCGCGCTCTCCCTGGTAGCACGTCACAAAAAGGGGGAGCGCAGGGCACAGCAGGCAGACTCAGAAGTGGGAAGGGATCATCTGCCTCCCATTTCGGATGAAATTATGATCCCTTTCCAAACGTTATCAAGTGAGTAAAAAGATTTTATTTTCACACAGAGGAGCTATTGCCGACCCAGAGTAGTGGGCTATGAAGCCCAAACTGTTAGCTCACACAATTCCTTTAACGAACAAGGACCTTGTTAGTTAAGCAACTGCCTTTTTTTGACAAAACCATTACTGGAAAGTATAAAAGAAGCTTTTAAAAATTGCCCTCATTAAACTCTATGGAGTGTGTCCCCGCGCTGTTCGTTTATGAACATGGCAAACTTTCGGCATTGATAAATGCTTGTTTTGTTTGCATCCTATTTATCATCCTTATCTTAGTTTGTATGTGAAACTAGTCTGCTCCCACCTCACCCCCCCACCCTTCAATTCAGCAGCTAGAAGAGCTGACTTGGGACTGCACAGTGGAGAGATGGGCTTCTTGGTCTGGCTTGGGGGGTGCGTTTGGAGCATAGGGCATGTGGTCTAGCTCAGGGAGTACATGCTCTTCTTTTTCTCCAGATTCTATCCTCTGACAAACCTAATTATGGGGATTTTGCATGTAGTATATTGTCTGGCCAGAGTTTAATACATTTGTGTAAACCTTCTTTCCTTGTTGGAAGTAAAGTTAGTGCATGTCCTAGGTGCAAGTTTAGCATTGGAAGGGAGGTGTTTAATTGATAGGGGGCTAGGTGACACCCTCAAGATATAAAATATGGAAGGTTTCAGTCTTTGGGACAGGCTTAGAAAGGGTGCTATACCAAATAAAAAATCAGTCTGTTAGTCTGCCACTCCCTCTGCCTACTGGTGGTTTGCTGTATTATGGGAGGCACTCGAGAGTGGTGGAGGTAGCATTGCACCAGAAAGAGGATAGGAGACACAACTGAAGCTAAAGTGGAAAACCAAACTGCAGGTAACTATCTATTATTATTTCTCTTTGTTGGATCCTCACACTCTCATGATCTCATTCCACAACATTTATGGCATGAGCCCAACCCCAGTGTGGGATTAGAACCCACAACTAGCTGGCCCCCGGGGGGGGGTGTTACTAATTGAGCCACACTGGGCCTGATTCCAAGAGGGGCTAAGCCGGTGTAAGCCAAGATACACCAAACCCCATGGTGTATCTTGCGACTTACGCCAAGCATTATGCCAACCCCTATTCCAGGAGGTGCCCTGCTCCAGTGCATCTCTGGGATGTGACAATCACAAGTTAGGACACTACTTACACTGCAGCCCACTGATGCCTGGTGCAACTGCTGGTTACGACATGCACAAAGCCCAATTCCAGGTGGGCAGGTGTCATAAACCGTAGTTGCAATTCCCAAAGCTGCAGTGGTGTAGGGAATCTACGACAGCTCAGAGCGGTCTTAAGTGGCATCCGATGGCTGGCACCGTTGGATGCAGCCATATAGCACCACGGCAATGGTGTCATGTTGTCCCCCCTGGCCCCCATATGTACATCCCTGTCCCCCAAAACCCCCCGATCATGAGGGACCCCTGGGGGTCCAGTCCAGTAGCACCCCCCCCGGATGCCTGTGCAATCTGTCCTGGTCCCCCCATGCACCCTGATGAGTGCTGCGGTGGTCCGAGGTGGGGGGCTCTGGGGGGCCACCTGTCGCTCACCGCGAGTTGCGACATGAGACTGTGATAAGCCATGCATGGGCTACCACCACATGCATGGTGTATCTTGCGTGTCGCAATTGCCGGGACCCTGCCACTTCTGGAATGTGACATAGGGTCCCTGGTGTAGAGGCGACCGGTGTAACTCGCAACCGCGTGCAAGTTACACCGGCTGTCTTGGAATCGGCCCCCCAACACAGTTTTATGTGAGACAAGAGACACAGTGACAGACAAAAAAAATAATAAATGGTGAGAGCCTATCTCATCTCCGAAATGGTCTGGTCCCTTAGCCTGTATTTTTTTAAAAGCAAGTATAAATTCTATGTGCAATAAAGTTGCCACTGTGAACATTTCATGGCTGAATTTTTCGGATTAGAGATGTACGCGGTTTCTGCTCCTTGATATTGATCAAGAAGTTGTTTTAGTTTTGACAATTTTTTTTTTAAAGAAAATAAAAAACTAGTTATTTTGATAGCAATATTGGTTGTCTGTAACAAGTCAAGGAAGGCTTTAAAAGCAGCCAAATAGTGTCAAAATAACCCTCAAAATACACCAGAATGCATCTAAAACCTTATAGTTTCTGGGGGCCTAAGCGACCCCCAGACCCCTGGCCTATTGGTTGGGGGGGGTCTGTGGTTCATAATCAGAGACCCCTCACTTCTAAATTTAGCACTGTACCACTGATTATAGCACACTGTGAGGGCAAATTTCCAAGGAAAATCCCTCACCTTGTTTGGCCAAGAAGTTGACTGGCTGCCTCAGCCAGAGTTAGGGTGAGCCTGGTGCATAAAAAGTTTTACTCTCCCATTCTGTGGGGATGGTGTGTTTATTACATGCTGTGATCTGAAGCTTGAAGTTGGTGTGTGTGTTTGTTTTATGTTTCTTTTCTTGTGTGCTCAAAATATGTTGTGAGGGTTGTTCCCATGGGTATGTAACTAGCTACAAGGTGCCCCACTAGTATGCAGTTTCAAGGGAACTACACAGTATGACAGCTTAATGTTAATCGACAGGTTATTATGTAGAATGTGGAAGGTCTTAATTGCCCTACAAAGCGCTGCAATAGCCTGAGTAAATTGAAATCTATGGGCTGTGATGTAGCTCTATTACAGGAGATGCATTTAGATCCCAGCACTACAGAACATGTATGGGAAAAATGTTCCATAATACACATACATCGGGGAGGCAATATGCTATGCTAAGAGTCTGCAGCTGGGCATAAGGCAGGTATACAGAGACAAAGAGGGGAGAGTCATCATGGTGTCTGGGACCCTCCAGGGGAAGAACATTACCCTTGGTAATGTCTGTGCCCTGAATGACCCACCCCTGGCCTTCTTTGAAAAAACTTTCCAAGAGATTATAGGGGACCTTAAATGTACAATTCTAGGGGGTGACATCAACATTACTTTTTTTCCTCCCATGTCAGACAGAATGGGGAAAGGGTCCCACCATGAACAGGTCATAGCTCCACAGCTGAGACACTTATGCACGGACGCAAGGAGGATGACTCATAGACAACAGTGGGATTACTCGTACTACTCCCCGGTCCATGAAGCCTACAGTACGATAGATGTGTTATTCATTGCCTGAGAACTTCTTAACATGATATGGGAAATAGAAAAGGCTCCATCCTCCTTTCAGATCACTCACCAGTCTCACTTACACTGGCATGGGGTTGGGTTGAAGGGAAGTGAAACACATGGAAAATGAACATCAGCCTGCTCCAGTCTCAACCCGTCTGTGACTGGATGGAAACTGAACTGAACCTATACCTTCAAGTGAACAACAGGCAGGGGTGTCATGGGCCATGACTTGGGATGCCATGAAAGCAGCGATCCGTGGTCAGGTTATAGCCTACGTATCTAGAGTTAAAAGTGAGAGGTAAAGGGACCTCAAAGGAAAGGAAGCTCACCTGGAAACACAGGTGACCTTAGAGCCCAACCAGCCTAACACTAACAGGGCTCAGACTGATGTCCTTTCGATGGGAAATAGGCTCAGACTTTTGAATAGGCATTTCAGTACAAGACAGAGTTTGCCCTCTTTAAATTAAACTAGTCATAACAGGAGGCAGGAGAACAACCAGGGAAATGCCTGCCCACCAGCTCCAGACTCAGGAGATAGAGAGATACATCCTGAAGATACACTCTGACACAGGAGCAGTAGTTACATCCCCAGCTGGGATTAATGCTTAAAATGCCCAATTTCTGGCTTTCTACCAAAAGTAATATACCACCAGCCCAGCTCCTGCCCCCCCATTCCATTCTTTCTACAAAGATATCATTTTCCCACAGGTAACCTTAGAGCAGAGGACAAGACTAGCCAGCCTGCTTATAGTCAGGGAGGTGTGGGACGCAATGGGAGACATGGCAAGCGGGAAGGCATCTGGCTTGGATGGCTTCCCTAGTGAAATCTGTTTTTCCTTCTGACATATTCTGGCCACAGAACTGACTGCAGTTCTGAGTGTGGCCAGGAGTCTGGGAACTCTCCCACACATCTTCAGTAAGGCCCTTATTTCCTTGCTCCCCAAGAAAGGGAAGGACAGCTTCCAATGTAGACACTTCCAACCGACCTCCCTCATAAATGTGTATATCAAGATCCTGGCCAAAACCTTGGCTACTGGATTAGCCCTTGTTATCCCAGACCTGATCCACCCAGATCAAGTGAGATTTTTCCCATCTGACTGGGATCAGACAACACTAGGAGGTTGATTGATCTGATACGAGAGGCCTGCCAGAAAGGGGAATCTACAGCCACCCTGTCACTGGATGCAGAGAAAGCCTTTGGCAGGGTGTCGTGGCCCATTCTGTTTGAAGCCCTACCTGCATATGGTCTTCCGCCTGAACTAATTGCCTGGATTAAATTACTATACCAGGCTCCGACAGCAGTAATCCTTACTAATGGATTTCTGCCTCCTCAGTTCTAACTTAGTAGGGGAACCCTGAAGGGCTGTCCCCTATCCCCAACCCTATTCCCGTTGGCCATAGAACCTTTGCCACAGAATATCCATACTGCACCCCAGTTCCATGGCCTGCAAATTTGAGGGGTCCTGCACAAACTTGGGTACCTCTGGAATGTACACAAGCCCAGGTCCCAACTCCTGCAGCACTTCTCCTCAATGACTGGAGTCTCCTGGGGGGAGCCTCACCCTGTGCCAAATGTACTAGACAAGTGTGGGGCAGACAGCTCTAACACATGGTTGGACAACACGTTTCTCAGTTCCATCCCCACTGGAATAACCTCACACTGACAACAGCCCACAAAATGGTCCGCTGGGAGGCATGGGACTCCAAGGGGATTTTCCACCTTGGGGACATCGTAGATAGGAACTAACACACAATCTGCTCCTTTGCCTAGCAGCAGACTTCATATGGGGTCCCCACTGCCTACTTTTGGTAGTTCTTACAATTGAAGAGTGCCCTCATGGGCTGGGTCAGAAACAATATACTGTCTCAAATATGGATCCTTTGGAAACATAGAAACCTAAACAATGATGACAGAAAAACACCACTGGCCCATCTAATCTGCCTAGAAACCTAATAAAGCCAGGACCTATTGTCCATACAGGGTTCTAACCCACGCTATCCACCCACATACTTCCCACCCTGCCGCTATCACCCTGAGCAACCATGAAGACCTTCACTCTGTCCCAGTCGTGTTTGAAACCATTGATAATTTTTGGTGCCCACCACATCGGCTGGCAGATTGTTCCACATCTCCACCACCCTTTCTGTAAAATAAAACTTTCTCACTTCCCTCTTCAATCCCTCCATCTGTTTCTACTCATGTCCCCGTGTTCTTGATCCACTGTTTATGCTAAATAGTTTCATTCCCCACCCAATCAAGATGAGGAGACAGACAGGGAACTGATCTCACAAATACTGGAAGCCGCAGGAACAGGAGAGGTGGTAATTGTGGAGGACTTTAACCCGCCTAAAGTGGACTGGAGTATACCATCCTCAACATGTATCAAGAGTCAGGTGATCCTGGAAGGACTGCAGAGTGGGTTCCTGACTCAGGGTGTCAATGAACCAACAAGAACTGAGGCAATTCTTGATCTGGTGCTCACAAATGGGGAGCATGTACAGGAAATAATGGTCAGGGAGCCACTGGAGGGGAAGTGACCATTGCACAGTGTGGTTCCATTTGGATATGGGCAGGGAAAGCATCCTAAGACCAAAATCTTGGATTTCAGGAGGGTGGACTTCATGAAAATGGGTGAAGTTCTAAGGAGCCATCTGGTGGGAATCACAGCAGATATGGGGGTGGAACTAAAGTGGTCCATCATTAAGAAAGGAATACTGGTTGCCACAGATGAGTGTGTTAGGCTCAAGGGGAAGATCACAAGGGCCAAAGCGCCCAGCTGGTTCAGTTCCGGGGTTGCCAAGGCAGTAAGGGAAAAAGGCTGGCCTATAGAAAATTAAGGAAGACCCAAGAGGGAGGTGGATAGGGAAAATTACCTAAGATTGGCTAGTGAGGCAAGTAAGGAAGTCTGGCGAGCAAAGGCACAGAAGGAACTTCAAATAGCTGAAGGAATTAAAAAGGGGAGAAGGCTTTCTTTCACTATATGAGTGAGAAAAGGGACAAGAAGGAAGGGATTGTTAGGCTTAAGAAAGGTGTGGAGTGGGTGGAGGATAATGGAGGAAAAGCAGAGATACTAAATGAATACTTCTGTTCTGTCTTCACCAAGGAGAAGGATGGACCAGTGCATTCAGGAGGGAAAAGAGAAGCAGGGGGGAAGGGAACACAGACATAGTGATAGAGGAGGACAGAGTGAGGAAGGGTCTGCTGGCATTGAAAGTGGACAAATCACCAGGCCCGGACAGAGTACATCCAAGGGTACTAAAGGAACTGGCTGAGGAGCTGGCAGGACCACTAATAGACCTATTTAATAGTTCACTAGAGTCAGGCGTGGTACCACAGGACTGGAGAACAGCACATGTAGTGCCCCTTCACAAAAGTGGTCCCAAGGATGATCCAGGGAATTACAGACCAGTCAGTCTGACCTCCATTGTAGGCAAGCTCATGGAGACCATACTAAAGGAAAGGTTGGTGGAATATCTAGAGGAACATGGTCTCCAGGATGAGAGGCAGCATGGGTTCATGGGGGGAGATCATGTCAAACAAATCTGATTGACTTCTTTGACTGTGTCACTAAGACAGTAGACAGGGGCCAAGCGGTAGACAACCTCTATCTTGATTTAAGCAAGGCCTTTGACTCTGTGCCCCACAAAAGGTTGATCAGGAAGTTGGTGGATCTTGGCGTTGGGGAAAATATGGTCAATTGGGTGGAAAACTGGCTGAGGGACAGAACCCAGAGGGTGGTGGTAGGAGGAGTTATCTGGCACCAGAGAGATCACCAGTGGGGTCCCACAGGGCCCGGTGCTGGGGCCGGTGTTGTTCAATGTCTTCAACAATGACATTGAGGATGGCATTAAAGGCAAAATGTGCCTATTCGCAGATGACACCAAGCTCTGTGGGAGAGTGGACACAGCTGAAGGGATATGGGACCTTCAGGATGATCTGGAAAAGCTGGGGAGATGGTCCAGGATCTGGCAGCTTGGCTTCAATGCCAAGAAATGCAGTTATGCATACTGGAGCCAAGAATCCCAGGACAGAGTATTACCTGGGTGGAGTCCGAGTATCTGCATCAGAGGAGGAGAAGGACCTGGGAGTGATGATCACTAGTGATCTGAAGCACTCCACACAGTGCAAGAAAGCAGCAGCAAAGGCAAACAAGATGCTGGGATGCATAGCGAGGGGGATCACCAGTAGGAGAGAGGAGGTTATACTGCCCTTGTACAGGTCACTGGTAAGGCCACATCTAGAGTATGGAGTTCAGTACTGGTGCCCACACCTCAAAAAGGACATTAACCTGCTGAAGAAGGTATGGAGGACGGCTACAAAGATGATAGCCGGTCAGCAGGGCAAGGTGTACGAGGAGAGGCTGAGGGCACTGAACATGTACTCCCTGGAAGACAGGAGAGAGAGAGGAGACATGATTGGGACATTCAAGTACTTGAAAGGAATAAATAAGGTTGATAAGGAGAGTCTCTTAAAACTGAGTGGCAACCATATCACAAGGGGGCACAGTCTTAAGCTGGAGGGTGGGAGGTTTAGGAGGAAGATCAGGAAGCACTTCTTCACAGAGGGGGTGGTGGACACTTGGAATGTGCTGCCGGAAGAGGTCATCTCGTCAAAGACAGTGGGCAGCTTTAAGAGGGGCTGGGATAGGCATAGGGGGAAGGTAAGAATCATGGGCAGGGAGGATGTGAGGAGTGGGGAGGAAGGGCAGGGACATTAGCTCAAGCCGTGGACCCTGCAATACGAGCAGACTTGATAGACCAAATGGCCTTCTTCTGCTGGCTTCTTCATATGTTCACGTATTCCTTGTAGTTTACCTTGTTCATTCCTTTCAGGAACTTGAAGGTTTTTATCATATCTCCCCCTCTCTTGTCTGGCCCCTAGCGTGTATATGTGCAATGCTGTTAGCCAATCATCATAAGATCTGACCTACTGGCCCTGAATCATTTTGGTCACCCTATGTTGCTGATCAGTCAAACCAGCCTTAGAGGCTTGGCATGACACTGTACAAACAAATCAGTGCACTTGAGCTACCCCCAAACTCCAACTGTAGGTTGTCATGGGAAAAGGATATATACCACTCTATCCCACAGTCAGAGTGGGACATGGTATGGACCACTGCTACTAGATCCAGTAGAGAACTGAGTACTAGAACTATCCAATACAAAATTCTGCACTGACCAGACTCTACACCACATGGGAATCATGTCCCACAGCAGATGCTGGCAATGCAACCGCACTGCTAGTCTCAGGTCTGGCACTACTGCACCCCTCTGGTGTTGGTGGCACCACCATGCACCACAGCAGTGGTGATACTATGACTGTTCCACCCAACACCCCTCCCTCTCCTACAGCAAACCTGGTTCAATAGGACAATGGTGGCAGCTAAAAGAGTCCTTCTCAGGCACTGGCATGACCAGCACCCACTGCTAGCAAGTGAGTGGTTTAAACTCCTCCTGAAGGCGGCCAACTATGAGGGGGTAGCACACACAGCTGGGGGAAAGAGTGACTTCTTCCACTAATCTTGGGACCCCTTTCTGGAGCAAGTGACAACACTAGTGCTATTACCTAATCATCGACTAATACAGGCAGCAAGAGCCAGTGGAGGTTACCTCATCATCTGGTTGGTGAGACAGTAAAATGGGATTACACCCCTGATGACATTGGTTACCTCCTCTGGCAAAACACTGAGAGTGCACTATCCCTCTCCCTACGATAGGCCCCAGCTTACACCCACCCTATTATCCAGATGGCTCATGGCCTGAGGCTGCCTCTTACTCTTCTCATAATAATCTATTTATTTATATAAAAATTGGGAACCAGGAAAGGCACACTGAGCCAAGGCTTTTTTCCAGGTACAACCCAGGGAAGGGGCTGTAGGGAGAACAACTTACAAAACAAAACAGAATCAGCATAACTTTACAGGTTAACAGGAGCACACAGAGACACCAGTAAATGTACTGTACCAGTGTAATAAAATAACAGCCTTTATGCAGCAGTGAGCAGTAAACAATCACGTATAAGGCAAAGTGCACAGTGTGTGTTAGCCTGGGGGAAATATTAGAGTTAGATCCTTTCACCACTTAGAGCTCGGGTAACTCTATGAATACAGCATAAGTCGTAATGCACCCTAGGGGTGCACTCAGGATCTCTGGTAAATGAGCATACGACGACTATGTTAATCTTAACTGTTTAGTTACTTGATACAACTTCTTTTGACACTGCTTTGACCTGGAACCCTGAGGTTCATGGTAGCTCATGGTTTTTGCTATGCACTATTGTACTGTTGTTGCTGTCTCCTTTCTATCCCCTCTATGCCCTTGCTGTGTCCTGTGTCCTCGTTCTACCCCGTGGGGTTTCCTGTACCATGAAGAAGGTTAAAGCTCAGGTAACACATGCATGTTTTTGAATATTCTGACCAAGGGAATGAAAAGAAACATAAAGAAGTATCCTTCGCAAGGTAAGACTGGTTAACTGGACAATATAACTGGGATGGCTCAGGTCACAATACCCTCTTACAGAACACTTGAAAACAGTTTTGGAATTACGGTGGGTGGGGGGCAGGGCTCAGCCCCCTCCCAGCTCTGAAGTAAGCCCTGGTAGCTCATGCATCACTGCCATTGACACAATGAGAAAAGGTGCTCAGATTAAAGATAGAACCCTTACTGGCCCACCTAGCTCCCAAAGCTCAAAAAGCGTCATTCCAACACCGCTTGAAAGTGACTGAAGTCCAAGCAATCCACTCAGTCACCTCTCTTGATAACCCAGTTACAGCTGTCGTACCTATTGACTACGTTCAGTTACATATGTTCTAAGATGTATCATGCATACATGGCACCCCTCAATGTATAAGAATCCTTTGGTTGTACAATTGATATGCTTCACTGACGTGTGAGTCTATGTTTTAAAATGGGGAAAACTTCAATAAACATCTCTATGGCAAAGAAACAAAATCTTGGAACAGCGAAGGATCTCTTTTGATGGGTAGAAACTGGCTGGAGGGGCAGACAGCAGAGATTTTTTTTGTTTTTGTTTTGTTATTTTTCTTACATATAATTACAGTATCTGCTGTATGTATGGGGGTTTCACTGTATATATATTTATTGTGTTAGTGTGTGTCTGTGGTTTGACTGGTGGGTTAAGGAGGATATTTTTGGGTTTAGTGTTACGTGGTTACTTCAAGTGGTTGTATAGGGTTTCTTGGGTTAAAATTGTTTTATCAGGGATAAGACGTGTAAGGGAGATATAGGTGTGAGGCACATTTTCTCCAGAGACCACCTGTGGCACTACTGTACTTTTGTTGGCTCCTCATTAGCCCTCCCTACAGAAGTTCTCAGTTGCTGGGGCTGGGGATCCTCAGGAGACGGTGCAATGACCATGGTGGAGGTCCTAGATATAATGATCTGGCAGGTCCATGGGGGTGGTTGGGTTTAGGAGGTGCCCAGGGATAATATGGAACCAGGAACAGGGACCAGTAAGTCTGGTTCCCCTCCCTAGGACTCTGCCTATTGTCAACAATCAGGAAGTTGCAGGTCCGGCTAGCTCTGCTCTTCCCCTTTGGGGCGTGTTTTGTAACATAAGACCACTAAGGAATAAAGCAGCAGTGATGTACAATTACATTGCCAATTCCTTGGCTGACCCTGTTTGTATTACCAAGATCTGGTTGGTGGATGACACCGGCCCTGTGCTGGAGGCATCTATCCCGCGTGGTTATATTCGGTGTTACATTGACCAAGCAGGGACCATGGGGGTGGCCATTTGTTTTAAATCCACATTGGGTCTGACTGCTTACCCGACGGGAACTTTCAGGTCCTTTGAGTGTGTCACTGATAGATGTACCCTATGTGTTAGTTGCACGATCATCCTTATATACGATCCACCGGGGGGGGGGGTGATTTTATGCAGGATCTGGTGGATTTCATTGTCGATCAGGCATTGAATGCCTCCAGACTTTTGGTACTGGGGGACTTCAGTGCATGGGTTGATGAAGAGACCTTGTCCCTTCATCAACAGCTCCTCCAGCTGATGAATTCACTGGGCTAACACAGGCAATTGCCTCTAAAGTACACATCAGCAGGGTCACACTTTGGACCTGATCTTCTCGTTGGGTCTTGACACAACTATGGTCAAGGTTGATCCAGTCTTTTGGTCAGATCATCACACATTGTCGTTGCTCTGCAGGGTCCCCTGTTTTGTTCCTCCCCCTGTGGAGATGATCCAGTAGTGTCCAAAACATAATTTGGAGACTAGCAAACTCCTGGAGGTATTTGATGTCTCTGGCATGATGCTCTCCTGTATACAGGGTTCCAAGAACACCGTGGAGTCCTATAATGCTGCTCACACATCCACTCTGGATTCTTGAGCACCATATCGTGTTCATCCCTTGACCTCCAGACACAGCTCACCTTGGTACTGTGATGAGCTGCACCAGTTGACGACTAAGGGATGGAAGTTAGAACATTCTTCGTGTAGGTCCTAGCCTATGGATGACAAACTGTCGTTGAAAACTCACTTCGGCGAGTCTCAATGAGCAACTGCCCTGAAAAAGACAAGAGTTCCTGTCAAGGTTGATTGCTGCAAGTAGAAATCCTCCTGTTCAATTCTTTCACACTGTGGACAGGTTACTAAACCCATCCTGTCTGCAGTCCACTCTAGTTTCTTCTGCTGAAAAATCCAATGAGTTTGGAAATTTCTTTGCTGACAAAATGTCCTCCACAGATCGGGTATGTGTTCCAGTGGTCTGTCAATGACCGGTGATGGTTGAGGCCTGAGTGGCATTGTTGAGCAGCCTGCCTAGGGAGAGAGTTTTAGCCAGTTTTGGAGGAAGAGGTACTCTGGGTGATTGCAAAATTGCATCCCAGCAGCTGTTTGCCAGATCCTGGTCCTACCTGGCTACTTTTACATTGCTGGGAAATTTGGGGTCCAGTTATTTTCCAGATCATTGGGTGTTCACTTAGGGAGGGTGTTTCCCATCTGCTGTTAAACGGGAAGTGGTGAGGCCCCTTCTTGAAAAACCTTCCTTGGACCCTGCTATGATGGGAAATTACAGACCTGTCTCTAATCTCCCATTTTTGACAAAAATTACTGAGAAGATGGTTGTTAAGCAACTTGTGGAATGCCTTGAGCAGTTTAACATCTGTGACTCTCTCCAGTCAGGGTTTCGGTCTCACCACAGCAGGCAGACTGCCCTCATCAGAGTGACGAATGACCTCAAGGTGAGGGATCAGGGACTTTGTCCCATCTTGGTCCTGATAGATCGCTCATTGGCATTTGACACTGCTAACCATGGTGTGCTTTTGGATCACCTGAGTGGGACTCACTGGCACTGTACTGAGCTGGTTTGAGTGCTACATAACAAGAAGAACACAGTGGGTGGCCATGGGAAGTTTAATTTCTGGGGCCTCAGTGCTCTCATGAGGTGTTCTTCAAGGCTCAATCTTTGTTCCCATGTTGTTTTCAGTATTGTCATTGGGTGCGATCACTGATGGTACAGCACTGAGTTTCATTATAGAGATGATACTCAGCTTTACCTGTCTGGCATTTCTGGTGGGTGTGATGCAGTTTTTGTGCTGGAGAGGTGTTGAAATAAATGCCCAGCTGACTTCTAATTGGCTATGTCTCAACCCAGGTAAGATAGAAGTCATGACTGTCAAGCCAGGCAGGCAGGGTCCAGCAATGATGAGTGAACTGACTTTACTTCCTTCGTTGTGCAGTCCACCACTCAGAACTGTAGATGCGGTGAAGAATCTTGGGGTCCTCCTGGAATGTAAGCTGACACTCCATCAACAGGTGTCAGCTGTGGTCCGGGCTGGCTTTTACCATCTCTGTAACATCACCAGGATTAAACTGCATCTATCCCCTGCTTACCTGGTGACAAAAGTTCATGCCTTGTCACCTCTAGGCTGAACTATTGCAACGCTTTATACTTGGGTTATCTGGAGGTTTGTTGTGACACCTGCAGCTAGTCCAGAATGCTGCAGCACAACTGATTGTGGGCTCCTCTCGTAGGGATCACATCACGCTGGTTCTGTGTGCACTGCACTGGCTGCCTATGCAGTGGCACATAACCTTCAAGATATGCTTGACAACATTCAAGGCCTTAGACAGTTTGAGACCAGACTACTTAAAATACCTAGTTCCCTATCATCCAACTCACTCCATCCGCTCTTCCAATGTGGGCATACTGTCTGTCCCTGTATCTAGGCTATGACAGTCTGGGAAGAGAGCATTTTGTGTTGTGGCACCTATTCTGTGAAATGCTTTGCCGCAACATATCAGATCTGCTTGCACAGTAAGGGCCTTTAAGACTAATTTAAAAACATCTCTTCGATTAAGCTTTTCCCTGACTGTTTCAGTTATTGCTGGAATTTGTGTTTTAATTGCTGGTTGTTTGCTGTTATGTAAATTGTCATGAAGTTGTTACTGTATTTATTGTAAAGTACCCTGAGCCTTTGGGAAAGGATGCTATACAAATACAATTGCCTTGCCTTGCCTAAATGGGATCAAGTCAGAGGAGAGGGACGTCAAGAGTGGGGTGTCAGATGATTAAGTCCTGAAGCTTGTCCTCTACAATATGTTCATCAGTGACACTGGAGAAGAAATATAAGGCAAGATGTGTCACTTCACAGAAGACACTAAGCTCTGTGGCAGTATGGACAGCAAGAAAGTGGTTAGGGAGCTACAGAAGGACCTGCAAAGATTAGAGAGGTGGTCCAAAGTTTGGCAGCTAAAATTCAACACTAAAAAAGTGCAAGGTGATGCACATAGGGAACAAGAACCCCAGAGTACTGGATAGGAAGGGTTAAGTTGGACACTACTACTAAGGAAAGGGACCTGGGGGTCATCATAAGTGACTCCCTCAAACAATCTTGGAAATGTAACAAGGCCTTCAGCAAGGAAACCAGGATGTTGGGGTGCATCGGGAGGGGGTTTGACAGCAGAAGGAAGGAGGTGATATTGCCTCTCTGACAATCAGCGGTGAGACTACATCTGGAATACTGTGCCAGTTCTGGAGTCCCCACCTAACAAAAGACAAAGACAGGCTATGAGAATCGGCTTAAAGCTCTGAACATATACCCGCCAGGTACCAAATGGGAGAAGGGAGATATGTTAGAGACCTTCAAGTTCCTGAAAGGAATGAACAAGGTAGATTGTAAATACTTAGCAGGACTGGTAAATCAAGAACATGGGGACATGAGTGGAAGCTGGCAAGGTGGAAATTCAGAAAAGAAGCTGAGAAAGTTTTATTTGACAGACAGAGTGACTGAGCCATGGGACAGCTTACCAGCAGAGGGAGTGGGTGCAGGAATCATTAGTGGTTTCAGACGTAGCTGGGACCGAGTACAAGGCTTAATAATTACACAAGGGAAAAGCAGTAGGGCATGGGGTTCGAGGGTTAAGGGCAATAACCCCAGCTAGACATTAGGTCTGGGAGTAGGATGGTAAAACAGGGCAGACTAGATGGAACAATGGTCTTTTTCTGCCAACATTTTATGTTTCTGTGTCAGAACTGTCAATTGTGACTCTAATGTCAGAACAGTGAATTGTGATTTTCTGATATCAGAACTGTGAATTCTGACGCTAATGTCAGAACAGTGAATTGTGATTTCCTGATATCAGAACTATGAATTGTGACTCTAATGTCAGAACAGTGAATTGTGATTTCCTGATATCAGAACTGTGAATTGTGATTTCCTGATATCAGAACTGTGAATTGTGACTCTAATGTCAGAACAGTGAATTGTGATTTCCTCCTATCAAAACTTTGAACTGTGACACTCTGATGTCAGAGCTATGAAGTACAACTCTGATGTCAGAACTGGGAATTGTGATTCTTATATAATAACTGTGAATAGGAACTCTGATGTCAGAACTGTGAATGTCACCTTGATGCCATAGCTCGGAGAACTGAATTGTCACTATGAGGTCAGAACAGTGAATTGTGACTCACAGTTGTACAATTGCCCTTGTACAGGTCACTGGAAAGGCCGCATCTAGAGTATGGAGTTCAGTACTGGTGCCCACACCTCAAAAAGGATATTAACCTGCTGGAGAAGGTCCAGAGGAGGGCTACATAGATGATAGCGGGTCAGTAGGATAAGACATACAAGAAGAGGTTGAGGACACTGAACATGTACTCCCTGGAGGGCGGGGGGGCATGATTGGGACCTTCAAGTACTGTACTCAAAAGGGATGAATAAGGTGGATAAGGAGGGTCTCTTTAAGCTAAGTGGCAACCATAACACGAGGGGGCACAGTCTTAAGCTGGGGCGGGTTAGGAGGGAGGTCAGGAAGCACTTCTTCACAGAGATGGTGGTAGACACTTGGAATGTTTTGCCAGAAGAGGTGGTCTCATTGAAGACAGTGAGCAGCTTCAAGAGAGGCTGGGACAGCCATAAGGGGAAGGTAAGGATCATGGGTAGGGAAGATGCGAGGAATGGGGAGGGGGGCAGGGACAGTGGCTCAAGCTATGGACCCTGCAGTATGAGCAGACTAGATAGAGCAAATTACCTTCTTCTATATGTTAATACATCCCCTGGAGCAACAGGTTGCTATATACGAGTAGTTTCATGCATGTTTGGCAGGAGTGAGAACACCAAAGTGACGCTGAGCTGTTCTGGCTCAAGCTGAAGGCAAGTGAAACCACTCTAATACAGGAACAAGTGGTGGCAGGGGACGTACTAATATTTTATTAGTCAAGAGAAATCAATATTATATATTTTTTTTAAAAACTGTTCCTGGAACATACCCATTTCCAGAGCATCTGTGTGTGAGACGCTCTTCACAGAATAAGAGTGTCTCACACACAGGGGAAAGGAGTGCTCCGATTGGTGGGAAGTGCTCCCTCGATCTATAGTGCTAGCTTCTTTGTATGTTTGTATGTATGTATGTATGTTCATATGATTCATATAAGAACTGTGAATTGTGACTCTGATGTCAGAACTGTGAATTGTGACTCTCTTATATAAGAACTGGGAATTGTGACCCTTATTTAAGAACTGTGAATTGTGACTCTCTTATATAAGAAATGGGAATTGTGACCCTCATATAACAACTGTGAATTACAACTCCTTTTTTTGCACTCTGATGTCAGAACTGGGACTAGTGACTCTCTGATAGAAAAAATGCAAATTGTGACTCTCTGATATAAGAACAGTGTATGCGACTCGCTAAATGTCAGACCTGGGAATTGTGACTGATATAAGAACAGTGTATGAGACTCTCTAAATGTCAGAACTGGGAATTGTGACTGATATAAGAACAGTGTATGCAACTCTCTAAATGTCAGAACTGGGAATTGTGACTGATATAAGAACAGTGTATTGTGACTCTCTAAATGTCAGACCTGGGAATTGTGACTGATATAAGAACAGTGTATGCGACTCTCTAAATGTCAGACCTGGGAATTGTGACTGATATAAGAACAGTGTATGCGACTCTCTAAATGTCAGACCTGGGAATTGTGACTCTGATATAAGAACAGTGTATGCGACTCTCTAAATGTCAGACCTGGGAATTGTGACTCTGATATAAGAACAGTGTATGCGACTCTCTAAATGTCAGAACTGGGAATTGTGACTGATATAAGAACAGTGTATGCGACTCTCTAAATGTCAGAACTGGGAATTGTGACTCTGATATAAGAACAGTGAATTGCGACTATCTAATGTCAGAACTGGGAACTGCGACTTTAATTTATGAACTGTGAAGTGTGACTGCTTTTTGGCATGGCTTTTTTCCATTATTATAATGGATAAGCATATACTATAGCCCAGCCATACAAGATGACATCAACACAATTCCAGCTGAAGTAACTGGCTCTGGCTTGAAAACAGTGTTGCCAGAATACAGTTAGTTTCTAGCTCAGAATTTCGCTGCATGACATTTCATGAAATTAAATTTCCCATAAGCCCAAGCCAGAAAATGAAGCAATTTTAACTGCCATCTGTTTGAATTGTAATGTTTGGTTTAATAAGCCAATCAAGATACCTTTGTTCTCGGGCCAGTTGAATGGCGCGGAAGCAGTACTGCACTGCCATATGGGAGACCAGGTTTGTGGGCAGTCTGTGGGGTCAGCAGGGGGCCAGGCACTTTGCTGCCATGAGCTGCTTGGCTTCTAAAGCAGTAGAGAGCAGGCCACACAGCATTTGCACAACCTCTGCTGGCTGCCCATGATGCAGCATTGACGTCAGCTGTGCAGGCAGCTGCTTGTCTGCTCAGTTGGCTGGAGGAAAGGTGCAGCCTTGCTGGCCCCAATGTCGGGGGTGCGGGGAGAGAGACTGGGAACCAATGGGACAAAAACAAGAAGCAAAAAGAATTAGACAACAAATGTTAATTATAAGTGACCCATTAGCCAAGAATTGGGGAGTCCCATGCCATGCCAGTGCTCCAGGTTCACATTCAAAGTTCTGAATGTTGCTCTGAGCCACCAAAGGACGATCACAAGGCTGATTGGATGCTTTCCTTTGGGGAGAGTGGAAGGGTCTGACAGTGCTGCCCCCTGGTCTTCCCAGGGAGAACAGTGCTGGTAATCAGATGAGAACAGCAGTGTGAGGTAAGACTGGTGGGCAGGGAATCAGGTGCCACCTATCCAGAAAAGAGAGGAGTCCTGGAGAAAAAATACAGAGTGTCTCTTGCACATGATGCCTCTGCCTCCAACATGTTTGAGGGGGACACTCTCTGGTAGTGAGCCACTGCCTCCTTTCCTCATCAGACTCCTGTCTTGGCTGGTGACCAGTTGGGCCTTACTGAGGGGTAATCTTAGAAGAGTAGGGTGACCCACCTCCCCCCAGCCCCATTGAAAAGCAGAAGTGATTACGCTGGACACAAGAGGAAATGCAGCAGTCCGATGCAGGAACCATGCAACCTAAGACATACAAAGGTATGAAAGAGACTACTAAAGAAACACTTCTTTTTATTTCTAGTGATTTGCTCTGCTTCTGTGAGAAAAGTGACAGTTTCAGCAGCTGGTGAATTAGCAGAGCTGTGATGAGGATCTGCGTTCCAAAATAGAACCCTCCAACAGCAAATGAAACATGCGAACACTTCAAATGCTCCCAAATTAGTTACAGTAGACTACAGCTTAATTTCAAACACGGAGGTTTGGAAGAGGAGGGATGATATTTTATGTTACATAAAGCAGTGGAGGGAGAATGAGAGGCATTATAACCAACTGTTTAGAAGGCAACGCTGTGAATCTGGAGACCCAGGTTTGAATCCCACCACTGTTGCTCAGTGTGCGACAATGAACAACTCATTTAATCTCTTTGGGCTTGATCTCCCATCTCATTAACCTCCTTGCAGTTGCCTAAATAGCTGCTGCCAACTGTTCATGACTGGTAAAGCACTTTGGGATACAGAGTGTAAGAAAGATGTTATATAAATCCAAATCCTATTCTATTCTATAGTCCCTGCACTACTAGTATTTAACATATTGCTTTGTAAAGCACATTTGGATGCAGTGTGTATGACAGGTGCTATATAAATCCAAATCCTATTCTATTCTACAGTCCCTGCACTAGCAGTATTTAACTCTTTGCTTTGTAATGCACTTTTGGATGCAGTGTGTATGACAGGTGCTATATAAATCCAAATTATATTCTATTCTACAGTCCCTGCACTAGCAGTATTTAACTCATTGCTTTGTAAAGCACTTTTGGATGCAGTGTGTATGACAGGTGCTATATAAATCCAAATCCTATTCTGTTCTACAGTTCCTGCACTAGCAGCATTTAACTCATTGCTTTGTAACGCACTTTTGGATGCAGTGTGTATGATAGGTGCTATATAAATCCAAATTATATTCTATTCTACAGTCCATGCACTAGCAGTATCTATTTTGTTGCCTTTTAAAGCACTTTGGGATACAGTGTGTATAACAGGTGCTATATAAATCTAAATTCTATTCTATTCTACAGTTCCTGCACTGTAAGCATCTAACTCATGGTTTGGTAAAGCACTTTGGGATGCAGTATGTATGACAGGTGCTATATAAATCCAAATTCTGTTCTACTCTACAGTCCCTGCACTAGCAGTATCTAACTCATGGTTTGGTAAAGCACTTTTGGGATGCAGTGTATATGAAAGGTGGTATACAAATTCAAATTCTAGTCCATATTACAGTTTCTGCACTACCAGTATCTAATGCATATATTTGTAAAACACTTCAGGAAGCAGTGTGTATGAAAGGCACTGCTGTACATAACACCACATTCCTCTCTCCCTCCTCCCTTCCCTCCCTCCCTCCCCTTTCTTCCTTCTCCTCCCTCCTCCCTTAATTCCTTTGCCTTTTGACCCTGTTCTGCCTATAAGGTATGCAATTCAAATTAGTTTATCAGTTATCAGCGCCAGGGGGAATGGGAGTCAGTACAGGAATCAGTACAACCCATATCACAATAAAGCTGCAATCTGCTCACGAGGAGCAGACATGGACAGGTTCATGGACCTCTGTGAAAAAGAGCATATCTCTTGGACATTCTCAGCTGACATGCAATCATTACGTACAGTTTACTTTATATCGTTAATTTATTTTTCTGTGGGGCTTAACTATATCTGTGTTGCTGCCACACAGCTGGCCAGACTTTATATGTGTAACCACCCTCACCTGCAAGGTGTAAGACTACACTTGTCCGATAATACCTGGGCATAGTCTATAAGGTATGGGTATGGGTTGGTGTTGTAGGTAATAAAAAAGTGGTGTGGTGCCTCCACCAATGGGGATCCTTTTGACAAACAGCTGTCAGGGTACTGCTGCCCCACAACAAATGACTGTGACCCCCACCCTTGTGACGGGAACCTTTATAATTATACACAACTTCTAACTTCGACACTATGCAAACACAACAAGATGCAAAACACAATAAACTGCAGTTTAAACACAAGGGTATTTATCAGGGGGACTGAAACAAGATCTGGATTGGAGAACACAATGGAATAAATGCAGTGAAACAGTTATGAGATCACTCCCCGAATCCCACCACCCTCGGGTGAGTACCCACATAGTATTTACTGTTTCCTCCCTACTGGTGCAGCGGTACCTCAAAGTCCATTGGGAGCTCCCAATATAATCCATTAACTGTGTGCACATAGTGGGCAGTTGCAGGCCCGATGTTGCACCATGGTGCAGTACCAATTGAAGGCTGGTGGTTTGGAATCCCAGACAAATTATCTCATTCCCTTCCAAGTAGCTGTCTAAGAGTTCCACCCCTTCTGCCCTCTATACTCTTAACACTGTATCCTGTGCCTTTCTAAGCAAAAATGAAGGCATACACGCCATACAATAAACAAATCCGAATATCTCATGAATTGTAAGTGCTACGCGCAAAGTACAAGTGGTGAAGTTATTCAACACAAAATGACCTTTCTAATGGTAGTATGCAATCAATTGTAAGCAATTCCTTTTTTTTTTTAATACTAGCGAAATACCCCCCAAATGATTTTTTTTAATAAAAACCATATACACCATAACATAAACTAACGCGAACACCTCATGAACTATAACTGCTACACACAAAGTATGAGGGCAAAGTTCAACACAAAATTACCTTTCTAACGGTGGTAGACAATCAGTTCTTAGCAATATCTTTTTGCTTTTTATACTAGCTGAAATACCCCCAAAACATAACGTATCAACACCAAATTATGTACCTATACATGATAAGCAGGTAGTAAAGTACTCCTAGAAATACTTAAACAAGTTAAATATATACATCCAAACTGGAGACATCCAAGATTTACTGCTAACTACAGACCTCTACCGAAGGGAAGGGGAATGTTTTCTACTGCCACCTACAGACGTCTACCAGAGGGAATGAGATTTATTCAGCACAAATGATAAGTTGCTCCTGGCTGCTGCAGTTCTATAAATGGGCTTTGAATAATAATCGTGCTGATATGCCCAGAAATAACTCTTATCTGTTCCTAACTAGCAGAAGAATTGTAGGGGTACTGACCCAATACTCATGACCTTAACAGACTCTGCAGGCTGGCTCTGTTGTGAGGTCTCCCCTCAGGGTTGCAAATGCAGGCGATTGTACAGGTGCAGCAGACCCAATGCAGTTCCAAGGGGTGTGGGCCATGCTAGTTTCTGATATTCTCTTCACCCCACAAGGGACTTGCCTTCACTCACCCACAATGAGTAGGCATTCACTCACAGTTTCAGGAGACTTAGACCCACTGTCAAGACAAGTCCTGATAGCTCACACAGCCCAAGGCAGGAGCTTTGGTATTGTTCCTAGCTCCAATAGTGCTTTTCGAAGTCCGAGGATTCCATTGCTTAATCTTAACTTAAAATGGCGTCTCAGAACCGATGAAGTTAAGGAAACAAATATTTTTGCAAAGATTCTTTAACCAGCCTTCTTCCAACTTGAGGCTTACTGCCAGCTTTACTTACAGGCCTTTCTGCTTGTGTCTTCCAGACAAATCTGCTCTAGTGCACATGTCCCTTGTGGAGAAATCCAGGGATCAAATATCAGTGGCTAACATCTCATGTATTATTCATTATGCTAACCCACTAGCTCTCAGTGGCTGTCAGTTCCTGGGGAAAAGCATGCATACAAGTCGTCAGTCAGCCTGCAATTAAGCTGTTTTGCAGAGCTGAGCTAGAGCCCAGAATTGATGTCAGTTTCACAGGGACATAATGTACTGAAATCTCAGCTATAGTGTCACATGGACAGGATGTATTAAGTTAACTGTTTTGCAGAGTTAAACGCAGGAACACCCTACGATCCCAGCAGCCAGAGTGTGTCCTCTGACCCCCTTTTCAGTAGTCCTAGGGCTACAGAAACTACAAACATAACTGCGTTTGTAGTCATTCACTTTACCTTCTATTTTAACATATTTCTGTCCCTTAGTGTGGCTTCTAGCCATCAGGATCAAAACCTCCTAGACCCTGTTGCCATCTGGTGGGGCTGCAGGGTGAAATGGTGGTAGGTGAGAATTGTTGAGTGTCCTCAAAGTTTGTGCTCCCAGGGGAGGAAAGTTTTACATTTTGTTCAGCTCTGAGAGCTGTTTGAAACTGAGCAACTTCCTTGCTGTGGGCTCCCCCATCCCAAAGGCAGTCAAGGAGCTGGTTGAGTGAAGAGAGGTGGCAGCAAACTGGCCACGGTGAGAAGGGCGATGAGCAAGCCTGCAGAACATATGACAGTGTCCAGTCTAGCTCCAGGTCCTGCAGCTGCAGTCTGGACTGGGATTGGGGTGTAGAAACGGTGCAAAGGAAGGTGGCAGCAGTGATACAGAGAGAGAGAGAGAGACAAAGGTAAGCCCCCTTTTAGGAGGGAGTTACATATATATTTACTGTAATTAATTTTCTTGGATACTATCTTGGAATCTTCCAACTTGATAGGGTTTGTGCTAACCAGACAGTTGTCTGTATTATTCCTTATCAATGAACAATGAAAGCGCCCTAATGGGTTTCTGTATTTCATTTAATAACTTCTCCACTGAACTATGGAATATTTTTTTTTATGTGACCCAAAGCATAAAGTAAAAAAAATTAATAAAATAACTCCACTGCTTGGTTAGACAGCTGATCTGAACTGCCCTACCAATCACTACTCTTCTCACATGGGGACAGCATTGCCATGTAGTGTGGTTAGAACATTGAACAGTGAGTAAAGAGATCTTTGTCTCTGACTCCAACCACAGCAACTGGCTGACTGTAAGACGAAGAGCAAGTGTCTTGACCATCCATATTGTTCTGTTCCCAGCTTTAATATTAGGTAAAAACAGCCCCCCCCCATCCACACACACACACACACAAGGCATGCTTAAAGCCCAATTCTACATCTCAGTTGGACTCTTGGGGCTTTAATAAACTTTGTAACATGGCATTAATGGTCAAGAGAGAATCGGGAGCCGGGATAGGTGCAACAGCATCACGGGACCCTAGCGGAGCGGGCATTAACCCAGCTTATATGCCGTACCCACTCAGGCAGTACCAGGAGCAGCCAGACTCCCAGCCTAGCAGCAATGGGACCTGTGGCCCAGCGAGACGAGGAGCGACAAGAGCGCCAGGCAGGCAGCCTCACTAGCTGCCCGAGTGCAGAAATGGGGAGGGGGGAACTGAACCCGCGGCAGACAGAGCCGGCAGGCTTCCAGTGCCACACCTTCACCATCCATGGCACGGTGAATCTGTTCCATCGAACAGGACTGCCGGTGATGGGGAGCGGAAGCAGCCGGGCAGAGGAAGAGAGCACAGGGCACACCCAGGAGCAGCATGGACAGCCCAGCTGGAGCAGGGCAGCGCCAGAGCAGTGTCCCAGAGGCAGGAGGAAGTCAAAGCCGCCCGGCATGCACAGCGACTCGCGCATCCTCCGCGAGCGGCTGACCCGCACCGAGATTCTTAACGGTGGGTATCAGGAGAATACCCACACCGAACTCCAGACAAGTGGAACAGTGATGTTGGGTGCACGCCTCTGCATGACTCTAGGAACAAACCTGATGAGCACTTATGTAGGTATGTAATGTTGTAGACCGTGCTCTGATCCCAAAGTAAAGCTTTACAAACCTCGCACCGCCCCCGCCTGTCATTCTTCATCTCGCACAGTGGGCCCCTGCCAGCTGCCTCCACCGACCCACAGCCCGTGTTACAAGCGCATTAAGCCACTCCGTCGGTGGCATCTAATGCGATTGATGCATGAGGGATGGGCGGTGACCCTTGGCCTTCGGCCTCGGGATGCCACCGCCCCCCCCCATGCATCAATCCAGCATTAGATGCCACCTTCGTCGTGGCTTAATGCTTACATAAGATGAAAAAGGGAAAACCATGGGGAAAACTGTGATACTTTGTTGCACACAGACCTGTACTGATTGCATCTATCTGCCGACTGTACTGTTTTCAAGTAAACTGAGAGAAATTTGCTACAACCCATGCCACCTGTTGAAAAATCAACCCACCGGCCAGTGGTAATGATGTTGCCACTGCCTGCAGCTCCATACAGTCAATACTGGGAAATCGTCTATTTCCTATTGCCTAATGCTGGTTGATGTGAGGACTTTCCTAGCATTAAGAGTGAGGGGTATGTGTTTTTTTCCAACCAGTGGTGATGATTCCAGATTTCATTTATGAAACTGCAATTTGACTGGGCAGGAGTCTCAGCTGAGACAGGCTCCACCTCCTAGTGCAGAACTGCTACTGGAAATTATAAGAAAAAGGGGCTTAACATACATCTAACATTATCAAGTAGGCTGCATCAGCATGTAAATTAAAGGTCTGCTACCAGTAGGAAATGCCCCTTAAATTGGGCTGAAGCAGCTGGATCACCAAGTCTGCTGATGACCCAAAGATGGGAAGAGTAGTTATATAGCAACAGGAGATGAATGAAATGCATAAGGATCTGAACAGGCTTGAGAAGGGGGCAGAGAACTGGTAGAACAACTTCTGTGTTCAGCAAAACTGAAACCCAGCAGGAAACTACCAGGGAGTACTGATCAATAATATGTTTTAATGGGGATAACACTGCAGAGCAGCAGCAGCTAGTAAAGCAAATTAATGGCACATCCATTGAAAGAAACTTAGCCAGTCAAGTAAAGAATAATGCACGACAGGGTGTGCATTATGATGATATGATTGCATGCCTCAGGTGCATTGCTAGGCATATGGCACAGCTGAGTACTATTAAATATACACAAAAAGTAGTGAGAAGTGGGATTACATCATCATAATGGCACACCCCAGAGTGTCTTATTACTCTTACAAAATGACTTTTAAATGTCTGACTTAAATGAATAAAAATAAGAAATTATTTTAAAAAGAAATGAAGATCTTTCATTAAAATATGCTTACATTTGAACTTTGAAGACAAAAAAATAGGTTACTCACTCACCTGTAACCATAGTTTTAGGAGTGGTATATGGTTCCCAGCCACACAATTTTAGTTCTTCCTTAAGAGATGATTCACTGGAATGTATTTAAGCAAAGCTCCTCCTACCACCGAGGTGGTATATCCCTTGGCTCCATCCCGTGACATCAGATCTTGCATGATGGCAGCAGGGATCTGTAAGTCACCTGACAGGAGAGACTGGGTGGGTGATGTGGATGTGAACCATATACCACTCCTAGAACTACAGTACATGTGAGTGACCTATTTTTCTAGGGACATGAATCTGGTTCACTTTTCCACATGATGGCAGACTTCCAGCAGTTCTCTGGGAAGAGGGGGCAAGGTGTGGACCCCTAACTGGCAAACACAGACTGGAGAACAGAGGCCCCAGATGCAGCATCCTGACAAGACTCAAGATCTATACTGTAATGGGAGATGAAGGTGTGTGCTGACTTTCAAGTGGCAGCCCTGCAGATCTCCTTAATAGGGATGTCCCTTAAAGCAGTCACGAGGCAGCAGTATGTCTACTTGAATGAGCCCTGAGCCATATGGAAGGCTTCCTACCAGCCAACCTATTGCAGAGGTCAGTGCAGGAAGTGATACATCTACCAATCATTCTCTTAGCTGCTGGTCAGCCTGTTGTGGCTTCATCACATGTTACAAAGAGCTGGCAAGCCTCACCCCGAACTCCAGCATGCACTCCACATAATCGGAGCACACCTGCCACAGGTCCGAGGAATGGAGCCTGCGCTCCACCTCCAAAGATGGGTTGGTAAAGTATACCAGAAGGTTCATCATCTAGTTAAGGTGGAACTCCACAATAACCTTTGGGAGGAACTTCATCTGGGGGCAAAGGACTACCTTGTCCTTGTGGAAGACCAGATATGGGGGCTCCATTTAGAGCACCTGGAGCTCACTAATCCTCCTGGCTGACATGATGGCCACCAAGAAGGCCATCTTCCATGACAGATGTGACATTTCACTCCTGTAAATAGGCTCCAAAGGCTTGCCTTTGAGCAGAGTCAGTACAAGCAATAAGTCCCAAGGTGGTGGTGGCTCTCCACCAGTGGGGACAAGTGGTCAAGGCCTTTGAAAAAACTCCCAACCTCTTTCTTCTGCACCACCATCAGCATATCACCATGTGCCAGGTATACAGAGATGGCTGCCAGGTACACCTTAGGGGTTGTCAATCACAGTTCCAGCTGGGACAAGTGTCAGAGGTATTCCAAGATGCCAGCCACAGGGAAAGCCAGGGGATCAAGATCCTTGCCCCGGCACCAAATGGAAAACTGCTTCCATCTGAAGGCATAACACAGGTAAGACAACTCTCAGAGAAGCCTCCACAAGGTGGAGAAAATCCTCCAAGAGACCCAGAGCCTGGAACTCTAACCACTCAGGAACCAGGCTCTGAAGTGCAGGGGATTGAAGGTCTGGGTGCAGGACCTTCTACTGTTGTTGAGTCTGCAGATCCAAGCAAAGAGACAACCACCACAGGGGTCTGCTACATAGGCTAAGGAGATTCAGGTACCAGAACTGGTGAGGCCAGTCTAGAGCTATAAGGATCAGCCACACCTTGTCCCTCCATACCTTGATCAACATCTTCTGGATCAGGGGAAAGGGAAGGAAGGCATACAGGAGGCCTGGGGTCCAGGGACTCATGAAAGCATCCCCCAGCAGTGTCCTGGACTGTGGGGAGTGGGCATGAAGCAGCCTCAGTTTTGTGTTCTCCCAGGAGGCAAACAGGTCCACTAGAGGGATGCCCACAGGGTAAACAGGTGGCTGACCTCCTCCTGATGTGGAGACCGCTCGTGCAACATCTGGCCCACCCAACTGAAAGCATGTGCCAGCTGACTGCTCCTGAGACATGAACCACCAGAAGATTTGCACCCAGGCTGTGCATGAGGGTCCAGGTGCAGAGGGCCTCCTGACACAATGGAAGAAAGTGCATTCTGCCTTGCCTGTTCAGGTAGAACACAGTTGTGGTACTATCCATCTAGACTTGCATGACCTGACCACTGACTAGAGAAGTAACATCCATCAGAGCTAGCCACAGTGCATGGAGTTCAGCAGGTTGATGTGGTGACAGGACTCCCTGAGCAACCAGAACCCAGGGTCCTGTGGTCCCCCAGGTGCACTCCCCACCTACCAGAGACATGTCCATCATGAAAGTAACTGTTGGTTCTGGGTGGACAAATGGGACTCCTTCCTCCAGATGTTCTGAGATCAGCCACCAGTGGATGGCATCCCACATCAACTGGGTCACAGTGACCAGCTGGTCCAGGTGTACAAGGCACTGGAACCACTGATGACCCAACTCCCACTACAGGCACCGCATCCACCAGTGAGCCTATTGGACCATGCTGGTGCAAGATGTCAGGTACCCCAGCAGCCTCAGGAAGTCCCCAGGCAGGGCGCGAGTGCCTGACCTTAAATGATTGGACAGAGGAGGTAAGATCTGATGCCTGGTCAGCAAGGAGGCGGGCCTTGACCTGTAGGGGGTCTAGCTCTGCCCTGATGAAACTGATCACCAGTCACGGGATAAGTTTGGACTTGGCTGGTTTGACTAAGAGGCCCAAGTCACTGTAAGTCTGAAGGACCAGGTGTCTGGACTGCTCCATTGCCTTTTTGGATGGCCTGGCTATCAGTCAGTCATCCAGGCAGGATAAACCCTGATGCCCTGGTGTTGCAGGAAGGCTGCCATCACTGCAGTGCACCTGGTGAAGACCCTGGGTGCTGAGGAGAGGTTGAAGGGCATGACCTGGAACCAATAAAGTACCCCTTCTGCATTGAACCAGAGGTCCAGCTGTGGGACATTTGGAGTGGGATGTGGAAGTACATGTCCTGGAGATCCAGGGAGAAGAACCACATACCCTGCTCTAGACGTAATATAATCTGATTCAGTGCAATCATCCTGAACTTGTGCTTCCTTAGGAACTGGTTCGGATCATGATGATCTAGTATGGGATGCCAGCCTCCGATCCATTTCAGGACCAGAAAGTACTGGACACATATCTCTGACTTGCCAGAGCATCTAGGCAAAGGGCTATGGCTTCTTCTGAAAGGAGCTGAGCAACATCCTCCCTGAGGTGGAGAGCATGTCCTGCAACACCGAGGACTCTTTGTAGCATGGGATCGGTAAGACGAAAGGGTCTCAAAATCAAGAGATAATCCACTGCCGACTACCTCGAGAGCCCACTTGTCCATAGTAATGATGGACCAGTGAGGTCAGAAGTGGCGAAACTGGCCCTTCCCCCCAACGGGAGCCGATTCAGGGACTGGACAAGTGGGAGGTGAGCACCCCTCGACTTGTCACTGGGCAGCCTTGGAAGGGGCACTGGCCACTTCCCCTACCCCCACCTTTCGTGGGCTCCTGCCCGGAGAACTTGGCCTTGGGGCAGCAGGCTTGGAACTGCCCCAGCTGGGGCTGTTGCTGCTGAGACTGCTGTGGCTGAAAGGGCCAAAACTGAAAGGACTTCTTTTGCTTTTGACCTTTTGGGTCCTTCTGGGATGAAGCCACAGACTCCAGAGTGGCACTGGACTTCTTGATTTTCGTGAGATGCCCATCCACCCCTGGGCCGAAGAGGCTGGTGTCCAGGAAAGGGACATCAGCCAACTTGTGCTGAGTGTCTTCCATGAAGGTGGAGATCCTCAGCCAGGCCCTGTGACACATCACAACAGTCACTGCCATGACACGGGCGCAAGAGTCGCTAATGTCCAAGGCCATCTGGTGCTGGTGTTTAGCCAGTGCCTAACCTTGGTCTCAGATAACCTTTACCGGGAGCTGCTTGTCAGCAGGCATGTAAGGGGGGATGGTATCAAGTACTCCCAGCAGGAAGTGACCAAAGTGGACCATCATCAAGGAGTAGCTCACCTGGTGGAGACCAAGGGAGGATGTGGCATAGACTTTCTTAGCCACGTGGTCAAGCTTCTTTGACTCCTTGTTGAGGGCCTGTCCATGTCCCCAGTAGTGCCGGACATCCAAAAAATGGATTTGGAGACCAGGTCCTCAGCCAAGGGGTGGTTGGAGAATCCAGACAAAGAGCTAATAGGGACTATGTATTTGCAGATCACATGGGCTGAGGGTGCTGGGCAGGATGCTGGATGCTGCCAAAGTTCCAGAGCCAGTCCCAGAATGGCTTCGGCCATGAGGAAGGCAACTCCCATGGATTCATCCTTACCTAGGATGTCAATGAAGGGGTATTGAACCTTCCTCTAAACTGGATTCAAAGGAACATTCAAGGACTCAGACATAAGTTGGAGGAGCATACCAGAAGACACCAGCCCATGGTCAGTGATCAGTTCCTCAACCAATTCCCGGTCGAACGTATACATCCCCAAAGACTGCACTGAGGTCCCATTGGAGTCATCTGAGGACTTTTCAAAATGGTCCCCGGTTGTTTACTGCCCTGGACCACCCTGGACTCATCAAAGTGGGTAATTTCCATTGATAACTGGCCTGGCAAGTCAGTCCTTTGAAGGAGTCCTCAACACAGCTACTGTGGAGGTGTTTCCATCAACAAAGGTGGAGAAACATGTCAAGGACAACTGTCTTGGGTGGACTGGTATGGGCTTGACTGGCACTGGCCAGTCGACCATATGGATCAAGGGTAGAGCCCTTCCCTGCCCCGCCAAGCCCCACTGCTGCCAGAGGAGCTCCTCGTAGCACTGCGGCATCTGCTGGTGGAGCCTCTCCTCATCCAAAGATGAAGAGGATGAGGGGTGTCAACAGTGACACCTCCCAGTCAAGTGGCATCGAGAACTCGAGGAGCCCCTCAACCTCAATCTAGTCTGCTGACCCGGGGCTCAAGGAGGTGCAGCCAGAGGTAAGGTGTAAATCACTTGCACTGGTTTTGACTGCACAACTTCCAAGATACTGACTGTTCTGCTTCCTCCTGGGTGAGAACCGGGATAACTGGGGTCTTGAAGATTGACTTATTGTTGACCCCTGATAATGGATCAATGGGGGTTAAGAAAAATATCAGCCACCTGATCGACCAGTGCCAAGATCAGCAAGCTTGTTGGGGGTACCACGTAGCTATTGACCCATCCCTTGACCCACTGTGGCTCAGCCAAAGCTGAGCACTCGACAACCATCAAGCAGTCAGGGGAGGCGAGGGAGTGGGAGAAGCGTGATCTCTTCTGGTCCCACAACCGACAGTGATGTTTCTTGGTTTTGTGCTTCTTACCATGGCAGTAGGGCTGTCTCTGAAGATCTCGAAAGCCCAACACATTTCATGGAAATTCCCCGTGAAGGACGCTCTGACGCCGGCCCCTACTGGAAGCAGTGCCAATGCCAAGGAGGTGCCTGCTCTGGCCTTTCCCATCTCTCCCACAGCTGCTAGTTGGGCCAGGGACCCAACTGCAGCAGAGGACACCTTGTGAGCACCCTTGGCCTACGGTTTAGGGTTTTGATCAGCTGGCTGGCTGAGGAGAAGGTGAGCCTTTTTATCTTCAAGCAAGAATGGGAGCATCATCTGGCACAGGCCGCAACCAGCAACACTGTGTGTCATTCCCAAGCAGTACAGGCACAACATGTGTGGATTCATCTGCAACATCTTCTGCCAACCTGTGATTCACTGTTTTAAACCAGGAATGGGCTTTGCTTCCTTGTGTTCCATGTTTTTGATCAGATGCCGAGAGCAGGACCAAGAAATATACAAAATGTTCAAAAAGTAGAAGAAAATCACTAAGTTTGTGAATGGTGCACTTAATAGGCCCTACAACATGCAGTCGTGAAGAAGGCGACAGAACTCTTTCAGTAGAAAGGAAGAGCTGACGTCATGGGGAGGAGTCGAGGGACATACCACTCCGGTGGTAGGAGGAGCTTTGCTTAAAGACATTCCAGTGAGTCAGCTAAGGAAGACCTGTCATCATATGGATAAGTTAACCATATCCACGTCCCTAGATTAGTCCTTATTCTGGTAATGGCTGGGAAGGTGGGGGTGGCTAACAACAATGAAAACTATGTCTGTCACTCATTTTTTTTATAAAAAAAAAAAAAAGTTGCCTAATTTGCATATCAAACCAATACCAGTAGAAATGTGTTCAGAACTGTTGAATCTGCCAGGTTGTTTTGGGGGGGGGGAGTGATTTCTCCTGAAAGCACTCATTCATGATTCAAATGTATATGTTCTTAAGAACTTGAGAAATTTTTTTAAGCCATTTAGGTCTGCCTATGCGGACCTTTCCAGTCTTTGCCTATAGTACTGCCTCCGTTACTCACTGTTTCTTTTTTACTCTCATACAACAGATTGAATGTTTACCATGGAATACAGGAATTAAAAATTCTGCACCGTTTCACTGGCAGAATGTCCCTTCCCAACACACAAACACACCTTCAGTCACCCACACACATGCGTGCGCGCGCATACGCACATGCCTCATGTGGAGCCAGAGCTTCAGCTTCATCTGGGCAGAGTAATCAGCAGCGAAAAGCAGGTAAAGATTGGAGGAGGATTGTCAGCAAATAAACGCTAGTAATGAAAACTATGAGCAGTTGTTCATTTTTTAAATTTGTTTATGTGTGCAAGGAGAGTGTGGGAGAGTGTGAGGACCATGGAAACTATATTTAATTCATCTATTTTGTTTTTAAGTTGGTTTTATTTTTAGGGCCCAGTTAAAGGTTTTTAGTGAGTAAAGGTAGCAGCCATGTTTGTGATGGCAGGTTAGTTTTGGGTGTAGGGGTTAAATATGTGATGTGGCTGGTGGCTGCTAAAATGTCTGGTCAGGTTTAGAACCCGTATGACCATGCATTAAGTAAACAATAAGCCACATCGGGATGTGGGTTGTTTTCTGATAAACACACGACCCACGGTGTATAGTGAGGCATGAGGCACTTGCGCCAAGTGCCTTCAGCAGCTGGGGAGTTTGCTTATCAGACACACAACCTATGCCCCGAAGTGGCTTATTGCACTTATAAAACTGGTTTGCCAACAAACATATTTTTAAATATAAACAATTGCACAAATTAATAAAAACAAGCATTTGTCAATGCTGAACATTGGCTGCTTGTTAAACAATTTGTTTTTCACAATTCTGACCCCAAATTTTGAAGATACTTCTTTTAGGATTTGTCTTATAGACATGACATGTGCCATTTATAGTATATTGGCCAAAATGTCATTTTACACTAGACGTGCGAAAACACATCTCATCCAGGATTTTAAAAATGACATATCACATTTATGAGGTGGTGTGGAAAAATGCTATGTTGAAAGGTTGAAGTCAAAATATTGAAAATGAGTGATGCTATGCGTGAACATTGAAATTGTATAACGTTCAATCATAATCTGGGCATTTTACCATATTTGTATACCAAGGGTGGGATATTCAGAAGGGTTGCGCATGGCGCAACACAGTTGCGCCATGTGCAATCCACTGATGTGCCCCGGCGCGATATTCAAAAGGAGAAAGTGTGTGGCACAAATCCCGATGCACCGGGGAGCATCAGTAATGTATGCAGCGCAAGTGGGGTTGGCATGCCCATGCATAACCCTGCACATTACCAATATTCAGCCTGGGATGTGCGGAGCCCATGCAGGCGCAAACCCTACATGCGCCGCATACAGTTGTTCAAAAAATTAAGCAGCAACAGCCGGCCACCCACAGGTGAGCTGCCATATTGCAGGGCGCAACACGGCAGCAGCCAGCTGTGGGTGGCCACCCGAGCTCCGGCGGCACCCTCCGTCGGGTAGCGCCCCCCATGCCTGATTGTGGGCATATGTATAATAATTACAAAAGTCCCATATCCCTGGTGGTCCAGTGGACCGCTGGCAGCCTGATCGCGGGCATATGTAATAAAATCAAAATGTCCTATATCCCCGGTGGTCCAGTGGACTGCTCGCAGCCCGACTGTGGGAAGAAGTGTAAGGTAAAATGAAATCCATCCTGGTGGTCCAGCGGTACCCCCTCCCCACCCTCCCAATGAGCCCCGCCACCCCACTCCCCCGGTCAGCGGCAGGCAGCAGCTCCCCACCCGCAAGCCACCTGGCCACCTGCCAACTAACTGCGTACAGTACAGCTGTACACCCATTGGTCCACAGCATGGACTAATGGGCGTGCAGACCATACCGTACTACAGTCCAGATGATGTGAATGGATCCATTCACATATCTGGACTGTGTATCCAATATATTCTGCTATGCTCATTGGATCATGCTATGGACTAATAGGCATAAGCTGTACTGTATGCAGTTAGTCGACGGGCGTCGGGCAGCTTGCGGGTGGGGAGCTGCCACCCGCCACTGACCGGAGAGAGCGGGTGGCAGGGCTCAATGGGAGGGTGGGGAGGGGGGGTACCGCTGGACCACCAGGGATGGGATTTGATCTTTCTTTAGACTTCTGTCCACGATCGGGCTGCGAGCGGTCCACTGGACCACCAGGGATATAAGGCATTTTGATTTTATTACATATGCCCACATTCAGGCTGCCAGCGGTCCAGTGGACCACCAGGGATATAGGACGTTTTGATTTTATTACATATGCCCGTGATCGGGCTGCCAGCGGTTCACTGGACCACCAGGGATATGGGACATTTTAAGATATATACACATGCCCGCGATTGGGCAGTGGGGCACTCTGCCGCTTGTGCAGGGGGAGTCGGTCCCCAACAGCTGCAGCCTTGCAGGGCACCAGGTGCAAGTCGCCAGGGATGGGCGGACCTGCATGCAAATGGGGCCATAATGACATGCAAATGGCCCCTTTTGTGCCTTGCATGCATTATGGCCCCATCTGCATGTGCACTTTTGAATATCGTGGTTGATGCACCTAGCACAGCGGCACTTGCGCTGGCACTTCCCCCTGACCCTCTCTCTGGCCACTTGTGCTGATGCAGTGCCACTGCGCCATGCACAATGCGGGTGGCCACAGAGTGATATTCAACAGTCCTGAGCCATGGCGCACCATAGTTGAATATCACCCTGTCAGCACCCTGGCACATCCCAGTTGCGCTGCACCCAGGCTTGCGCCACAGCCTGGCGCACTCTGAATATCCCACCCTAAATGTTTGGCATAGCCTTCCTATTAGCCCTCCTAATGAACGCAGTAGGTGAAAATTTTCAAATCCCCAACAAAACATCATTTCGTGCCACAGGTACGAAAACACATTTTGGCCAGGATTTGAATAATGACAGCAGACATGTGCATGAGGTTATGTGAAGAAATGGCTATGCTGAAAATCTGGGGTCAAAATATTAAAAATTACCAAAGTTACAAGGCTGCATTTGAAAACTTCAACGTAGGCTCATAACTTTGCTGTTGTTTAGTATTTTTATGCCAAATTTTCAACATAGCCTTCTTATGACCCCACCGCATGAACAATAGTGGGGAAAATTTTCATCCCCTGCCTGAAAGGTGATTCAGGCAATGACTGTGAAATCCTAAAAACACATTTTGGCCAGGATTTGAAAAATGGCATCTGTCAAATTCATGAGGTGCTGTGAAGAAATGGATATGTTGTAATTTTGGGGTCAAAATATTGAAAATTAGCGAAGTTATGAGCCTGCATTCGTAAATTCCAACATAGGCTCATAACTTTATTGTTTTTTAACATTTGTGCCCCAGATTTTCAACATAGCCTTCTTATGACCCCCACCTCATGAACAATAGTGGAGAAAATTGTCAGCTCCTGCCCAAAAGGCGATTTTGTGCAGCGACTGTGAAATCACCTTTCCGGATGCGAAAACAGATTTTGTCCAGGATGCTGTCATATTCATGAGATGCTGTGAAGAAAAGGCTATGCTGAAAATCTGAGGTCAAAATATTGAAAATTACCAAAGTTTCGAGCCTGTGTTCACAAACTTCAGCGTAGGCTCATAACTCTGTTGTTTTTTTAATATTGTTTTACACCAGATTTTCAACGTAGCCTTCTTATGACCCCACCTCATGAACAAGGGTGAAGAGAATTTTCAGCTCCTGCCCAAAAGGTGATTTCGCACAACTACCGCAAAATCACCTTTCGGGACAGATTTACCTAACACCACTTTCATTGTTCGTGAGGTGGCATCCCCCAAAAAGGTATGTTGAAAATTTGGGGCAAAAATATTGAAAAATGCCCAAGTTATGCTACTAAGTTCAAAACCCATTGAAATACATTGAACGGCATACCTGATTTCCTCAGTTCATGGTCCGGTGTTGAAGAGTGAAGACATCTCTGCAGTCTGGAGAAGATCACGGCATCGGACCCCCACTGGGTAAGTAAGAGCTTGGGGGTGTGGGGTGGTGGCTAGTGGGTGGTGAGTGGGAGAGTCAGGTGGGGGTATTAACAGCGCAACATACAACGATGGACGTTTTCTGTCTTACAGGGTTAAAAAAACAAACAAAAAAAAACAACGAGGGACAATTTTCTATATTGCAGATGATGATGACATTGCGGGATTTGGGCCTCCCAGTGTCAGTGTTACGTTGATCGGGGTAGGGTCAGGTGGTGGGTTCTGAAAGGGAGGATTGGGTTGGGGGGACAGTAAAAAAAAAACTACAAGGAATGACACGGGGGGATTGGGCACCCCCAGTGTCAGTGTTATGTTTGTTGGGGGGATGCTCAGATGGAGGGTCAGGTGGGGGGAGCAGTTACAGGGGCACCAGCTACAGACATTGAGGGCCAGTTTTCTTTATTACAGGCAATATATAAATAAAAGAAAAGAAAGAAAAAAAAAAACTAAGAGGTGGTGACATTGGGGGAACTGGGCACCGCCAATGTCAGTGTTATGTTTGGGGGGTGGTGGGTGCTGAGAGGGAGGGTCAAGTGGGGGGGGGGCAGAAACAGTCATTGATGGACGTGTTTTAGACTGACAGGCTCCTTTGAAAGCCACTCAGCTGTTTGCTAGCGGCTTCATACAAATCAAAGGACCAAAGCCCTCTCTGATTGGAGCGGCTTCGGTTCTTTGAAGTACACAAAGTTTCAGTACACCAAGCAGAGAGTGATGTAGACTGCTGAGCCCTTGCTTTTTGTGAACTGCAATGAACTCGGCTGTGACCCCCGAAATCCCCTATCATTGCCACAAAACGGGAGCGCAAGCACAGCCAGCGTAAAAATTAAATATTTTAAAATCATGATTTAATTGTATTTTTTTTGGGACAAAATGTTCCACTGCAGTGGTGAGGTTTATCAATAGAGTGCAGTCCATAAAAGGGTTAATGGTAACGTCATTCTCTTCCATTGTATTGTATAGTCCACCCATTATATTTTTTTTGTTTTATGTAGCCCTCACACCATTATTAGATTGTTTGCATTGTTTTGGTGAGGAGTGGAGCCGAAAAACATTGGCAGTGTGGGGCAGGCTCTGGTCAAGGAGTGAAGCCAAAAGCTAGTGGCAGCACTGGGCAGGCTCAGCTAACAGCTCAGGATACTTGAGAGCAATGAGGTCACTTACTGTGTAATTAACAACAAAAAAAATCCAACTGAACTGTGATGTCAAGTTGAAATGCGCTTTATGAAGCGCAGTTGCAAGCGGGCAGCTAGGCAGGTGGGCAGGTTGACGCTGGAGCATGGGCAGGTTAAACGTCAGTTCCTGCCTCCACAGTGACTGATGCTGTGGGCCTTTGCAAATGACTTAACTAGGCAGACAGCACAGTTACATTTTTATAGAAATCCTGCATCAGATTTGTTTCAGGGAGAAAACTGTGTGTGTGCTTCATCAGGAGGAAAAGACAGCAAAGCTGCTGGGATGAGGGTGCATGCACGATGTCGACAGATGAGTCGAACGGGAGGCAGTACCAGCGACTCGAGTCACAGATTACAGGCCTGCAACTAAACAAACTTGACAAAAAACTACACCAGGTCAGTTTTGCTTTTTTTAATTTTTTTTTCTTTTATTAATGGTCAATGATTACTTTGAATTTGGTGTGGACTTGTATGTTGAAATGTTTAAAATTTGAGTTTCTGTGTTAGGAAAAATACTGGTACTTTACAGACTTTACAGCACTAACATAGCTGCTAGAAATTTTTTTTCAAAAGTTTCTGGCAGGCATGGATCTGTGCCATGTGTTGCATCCAGGTTGCCAGTAAAGTGCCATTGTCCGGGTTATTGCTCTAAAAACAAATGTCTGAGGGTGGCTTTTAACCAATCAGGACACAGTGTTTTCCTTACCCATTTTATAAAAATAGAATGGGATGGTGTGTATAAAGAGACATTTACACCCCCCTGAGGTGTTACATGCTACATAAACCCCGAGAGTGAAACTTGAGAGGTTTATTAAAGCATCTAACACCGAGGGTGTGTGTAAACTTGAAGTTTACACACACCACTCCATATTTTATATAATTGCTGGGTTTCCCTTTTTTGCCACAGCTATTATATAAAATACCAGCCGTTCCAGTGTGGCCGCGCTCCAATTCCATTTTGACGCCCCCATTTGTCCTGTCCACATTTTTAAAATGTTTTAAAATTTTTTCTTTTGTCTCCTTGAGTTGCAAATTAGCTCATTTTTTCAAATAACTTACCGACGAGTTCCACCGGTGGTTGACTTTTGTGGTAGAAGGCAAGCGGCGAGTGGTTTGGAAGGGCTGAACTGCGGCTGAGCTGCGGCGGGCGCATGTGTAGAGTGAGTGAAACCATGCATGTGTTTGCTGTAATAAACACTCCTTTATTACAGCAAATTATGCCATGGTTTTCCTATGGGAAAAAGGGAAACCCATTAATTATACTGTAATAATGCACGATCACCTGGCTGGTTTTATGCAGTTTAGTTTCTTTAAATTTTTAAACCCATTTTATAAGCTGTAATAATACAAAAATACGAAATTGCCAGCAGAAACAGGCCACATGATCTATCAAGTGTGCAGCTAGCTCCTCATCTTACACAATAATGCGTAATGCACAGCCACCTGACTAATTTTACCAAATTAAGCTTCTTTGATATGCAGACCCATTTTATAACAGCTGTTTAAAGCCCCTCTATCAAACCTCTCTGAGTTCCTTTAGAACCCTTGGATGTATCCCATTTGGTCCCATAGCTTTGTTCACCTTCAGACCAGCAGGTCCCTTCAAGACAATTTTTTTTTATATTCTTTATTTATAATATTTCATTACATAAATAAAATCATCATATTCAAAATACATGAATGACTGATGTGCTTATTTATATATTATATTCAAGACAGAATAAGTACATACACATATTCAAAGCATAATTAAACAATTTTGATAGGACTTAAAGGAACACCATAACACAGTTGACTAATTAACTGAGGAATATCCGATACTCATAACCTTTGTTAGAAAAACAATTAAGCACTGGGGAAGTCCTATTAATGGGAAAGATCACCAACTCTACATTACTCAAACAGAAAAAAATAAACATAATAAATTGAATTAAACTACTATGATTCAATCTATATATATTTCAGGAAGAAAGTTGCTATCAGAGATAAATACTAATAGAAAGAAAATGAATGTATATTAATGTCTTAAGGACATGCTAGATGTGTACAGAAGAAACACTAATTCAAAATGACCCTGGAATAAATCATTGGTCCAGTTTATGTAAAAATCTATAGTCATACTAAAACTCAAAATTGAATTTTGTTAATAGGCAATACCATTATATTCCGTATGTTATAGACTGGGGGGAAGTATATTATGTAAGTAATAATACCCGACAGGGTGGGCGTTATTGGGATATAACGGACCACCCAGGGGCGTAATGAGGCCCGACACCGCAGGCGGAGGGCCTTATAGCTCTTGGAAGGTCCGTTATATCCCATAACGCCCATCCTGGAGGGTATTATTACGCTTAGATAATGGATTACAGATACTATTTTTGGGAAGAAAATGCAAGACAAAAATTTATATATAAAAAACTAAGTAAAAACTAAGCAGAAGTAGCGTTTGTTGTAAAATAGTTCCAATGGTGTGAAGTGCTGGAATCACCACCAGAGGTCGCTGCTCTGTATTTTTCATGATCTTTCAGTAGCTTGCCCTCCTGCTTCATATCTGTTTGTGTCTCACACACACACACAAACATTCCCGATTGAAAAATGGTGTCGAGCAGAGAGAAATCTAGACTGGTGAGTTTATTGAGACTTAATTTTGTTTAATGTGATAGGGATTAGAAGTGTGGCAGGAGTCTGCCACTGTTTTTAAAAGTAAGCACAAGATTTAGAGGGAGCGCAACAGTGAAGGGAAATGGAAGGCTGGGAAGTTTCTGTTACGTGAGGTGGAGCGAGCTGGAAAGAATGTGAAAATGGATGTTTGGGGTTTTTTGCGGTGACAGAGAGGAAGAGAGTGAGTTCAGGAGGCAGTAAGAGGCTGTCTGACATTTAATTTTAGCCGCATGCTGGGCTTCAGGTTCGGGCTGCCGTCTCGGTAGCTGAGTAATAAATTTTCATCTGGCAAGTTTCAGTTCCAAATGATTGAGCTGGCACTTTTTCTGAGCGGGCCATTGTTAAGAAATAACGGCCCGGATACCAGGCTCTTTCAGCCAATCAGGAAGCGAGTTTGAATTTACCCATTATCTAAAGGGTTTTTATTCTGTGTCTATATAGGGGATATGACATGGCCTGACTGAAGATATCATATTTATCTTCACGAAAGGCCAGTGATATCTTTATGTCATTGGCCTCGAGTGAAGATAAATATGATATCTTCAGTCAGGCCATGTCATGTTCTGTTTATACAACATGTGTTTTGGGCCCTTGAAAAACAACCCCCCCCCCGATATACTGTAACCCCACATATCCTCCATCAAAATAAGGGATGACACATTTTTTAAATGAATTATTTGATTGATCCTGCCAGTTTAAAGTTGTTTAAAGATATTTATCTAGTTGACCTTGCTACTATTTTTAAATAAGTAATCATTTAAAAAACGTTAGCTCCTTGAAACAGAAGCCCCCAGAGACAGCCTCACATATTCCCCACCAACATAAGAGATGTAATGAATTTAAATAAATTCTCCGGTTTACACTGCCAGTTAAAAGTTATGTAAAGGAAGTTATCTGGTTGACCCAGCTATTACTTTTGCATAAGCAATAATTTGAAAAAGTATTTGGTTGACCTGCCACTATGCCTTTTGGTAAACTTGTGCTTTTACTGTCTGACCTAAAATGTAGCGTGACCGAGCACTGTGAAAACTGAAACATTACATGCTGTCAGAGCTTTCGACTACGGGAGTCTCTATCAGAAGTCCTGGAAAACTGTGAGCATTTACACACTTTCAGTGTATTTATTGAAAAGAAGCTCCTGACTCCTGACTACCAACAGGACAGAAAACGAGTAGACAGTTTCAGAATAGGAGAAGGAAGCATCAGCAAGTGTTGCAACACTCGTTGACACTTCCTTCTCCTATTCTGAAATTGCCAACTTGCTCTCTGTCCTGTTAGTAGAGTAGGGACTCAGAATGTTTCAGTTTTCACAGTGCTCGGCCACGTTACATTTTGGGGCAGGCAGTAAAAGCACAATAAGTTTACCAAAAGGCACAGTGGCGGGACTGACCAGATAGTTTTTTTATGTTGTACTTATTGTACAATAATGTGAGTATGACCCACATATCCCAGGGCTGTTGTGGGGAGGGAGGTGCATGTCCTGGTGAAGGATGTAGGCAGAGAGTCACGAGCTATAGAAAGTGAAATACTTTCACTTTCCTTTAAATGACGTATAGGAACATAGCGATATCACCACGATGTGCAGGAACATGGAGATATCACTATGACGTATAGGAACATAGAGATATCAGTGATATCTTCACTGGCTTGTTGAGATATTGCTTTTTATCCCTAGGTTTATCCCAAAACACATGTTGTATAAATATATATATATATTTTTTTTAAATAATAATAGTTCAATTACATCCTCTGCACCCCGGCATAAAACAAAACAGAAAGTGATAGAAATAAGAATATATTCCAAAGACATAATATCTAATGTTCATAGCACTGTTTAATTTCTATGTGTAATTAAGATGATAATAAATAAATGTGATCCAAAAGCTGAAAAAGGTAAGGGAAAAAAGGAAATTAATAAGTAATCAAATAATACTAGTAATAAATCAATTCCTTTAGTACCATACTACTACAAAACTTTTGCTCTGCTTTGAGGTTCCTCATGATTTTCAATTGGTATCGATATTACATCCATCCATGTCTCCATTTGTGATACTGACAGCAGGCTGCCCAGGGAAGTATAAAGTCCTTCTGGCACTCCACGCATGCCTTCAGTTGGTGGCACTATTATGGAGGGGAATTTTAAAAGAGAAGGGGATGAAGTCGCCGGAGGGACTGCAACTGCAGTTATCCCTGAAGCACTCAAATCAGAGGAATCCTCCCATAATATGTCAGCGTCTCTATCATCCTGTTCCCCTGCTGTTTTTGAGTATCTGTAATAGGTTTTTTCAGTTGGTCAACATCAAAAAAGTCTGTTTCTTCTGAAAATGAACTTGTCTCCACCTTCCCCATTCCTGCTACTTCCTAGTAGTCCATTCCACCTCCTCCCACCCCTACACTGTGAAGACTGAGCAGAAGTACCTGTTCAGAATGTCTGCTTTTTCTTGGTCCTCTTCTGCACAGTCATCCCCTCCTTTTAGTCCTCACTATCCCGCCCCTTGATTTCCTCTTCTCACTTATGTATCTGAAGAAAGTCTTATACCCCTTCATTGCCCCTTGGTGATTCTTTTCTTAGTCAGCACCTTTGCCCCCCTCAGTGCTTTACCTGCTTCCCTCTGTTTTACTAGATACACCTCCCAGTCCTCCTCCTTCCTCTGTGTTTCCTTATACCTCCTAAATGTCAACTTTTTTCTTTCACCACCTTTGCCACTTTCTTAGAGAACCTTAACATCCCTTCTTCCTTCTATTTTTACTCACTTCCTTCATGCAGAGGTTAGCTGCTTTAGTTATACCTGTCCTTATTTTTGCCCACAGTGCTTCCACCCCTTCCTGGCAACCCCCCCCCCCAGGCAGTTTCTGAGGGAGTCCCTCATTTCTTTAAAATCCAGCCTTCTACAGTCCAGGGCCCTCGTCCTCAAGTGGTTAGTCTCTGTTCCTGTCATAATGTTAAACCACACTGTACGCTGATCACTGGTGCCCAGGGGATGACCCACTATGATGTCTGCAACACTGTCCCTTTTTGTAAGCACCAGATCCAGCACTGCCCCATCCCTAGTGGGTTCTTTGACTAGCTGCCTGAAAAATGGTCCCTTGTAGGAAGTCAAGGATGGCCCTTTGCCTTTTAGAAGCTATAGCTGGAAGCCTCCACGTCTGGCAGATTGAAGTCACCAACTAGCAGCATCTCTCCCTTATTCGCCATTCTGATGACAGCTTCCCCAAATTCCATATCCAACTCCTCTCCCTATGCTGCAGGCCCTTATAGAGTCCCAGTGCCAACAGCAGCCATGGAGCCTCTTTCCAGGGTGACACACGGCACCTCCAGCCCTTCCTTTTCCTTTTGGTTCCCCTGTGCTTCCACGGCTTTGATTCTCTCCCTCACATATAAAACAACCCCACCTCCCCGCCCTCTCTCCTGAACATAGGGTAGTGTGGCATGACCATGTCCAGTCATGGTGCTCAGTGCACCAAGACTCTGTAATGGGCCACTAAACCCAAGTCAGCCTCCACCATGATGGTCTCCAGGTCTGAAATCTTGTTTCCCAAGACTCCTTGCATTAGCACACATGGCTCTCCACACCTTCCTCCCTGCCCACTGCCCTGCGTCCCCCTTCCCATTCCTGACTTTGTTATACCCTGAAGCTCCCCGACTTTTCTCCAGCCTTTTTAATTTCCTCATTCCTTGTCTCCTTCAATCTTCTAGCCTCTCTTACGTGAGTTTTACCCCCCCCCCTTTTCTTCAGTTGTGTCCCATTCCTGCCTTTCTGTGCCTCTGACCTAGGGAAGTTTTCTCCCATAGGCCTTCCTCTCTGCTGCTGCTCCATGATCGTGGGAGAGGGCAATGTTTGCCTCCCTTTGTCTTATGGCCTCCACCTACCTAGTTCAAATGCTCATTCAAATAGCATTTACACTTCCCACCAAGGACTGTGGTCCCCTTCCCAGAAAGATGCAGGTCATCTCCCTTACAGAGGTTCATATTCTCCCAGGCTGGCTTCCAGTCCCCCAATATAGCGAAAGCCCTCCGCCATGCACTGTGCCTTCAACCAGATATTAAATGCCCTAGTGTGGAGTACCCTTACATCTTCCCAGCTGTACAAAGATAACATCTTGGAAAAAGCCACCATATGTGCTACCTGCTTAAGGCCCCTCCCCAACTCCCAGAAGTTATTTTGCACTACCCCTACCCTGTCCCTTGCCAGGTCATTTGTTCCCCAGGTGGACAATGATGTCTAGCTCCCCCTAATCTCCTGCTGCCATAGTGATCCTCTGGATACACTCTCAATCGCTCCAAGCTGAAGCTCCTCTCACTCTCAGGCACTTCACCTTCTTCTCCCTTCCTCCCCCAACTCCCACATCTATCCCCTTAACAGCAAAGTCCCCACCCACAGCTGCTGACTCCTCAGCAGGGGGCCTCTTCCTCCCTCCTTCTGAGGACCCCACTTCCTCCCTTCCTACTGTGACTGGCGCCTCCTCTCTGCTGCCCCCATCCTGCCAGTATGGCAAATGAATTCTGCAGTGGTAATGGCTGAGAAGTGTGCACCCTTCCCACCACTCCCATCCTTCCAAAAAAGGTTCCATAAGTTTACTACTCTCTGGTTAAGAAAATGCTTTCACACATTATCCCTAACTCTACCCCTCTTAAGTACGAGGTATGCCATCTAGCTATAGCATCCTGAACAAGATGAACAAGACTCTCCTGACTCACCAATCCAATCCTTTTAAAAAATGTTAATACTGAAATCATATCTTTTCTCAGCCTTCTTTATTCAGGGAAAATATACCATACCTAGCCTGTCTAAAGGGTTACAAAAGCTTAACCTACTGCTCCCTGTCAATTGCTACAGTGTCCTTTTTATGTTGCTTGCGTGTGCAAAAACATAAATGCCATCATCGGAGATTTGGTGTGTCCTCCTCCTCCAATTCAGTGTGCTGTGACGCGGCCCTGTAAGCCAATGCATTTGGAGCTGTGTATGACACGCTCCAAAATGCAGTAGCCTTGATTGAAAGAGGAGCTATGCTTGAGTGAGCACCGATAAGATATCGGCTGCTCAGCGCAGCTCCCTCCTTTTACCGCAACCGTCGGCGCTCCTGCACGCACTGTATGCGACAGGGTGCCCAATCCCGTCAGCTGAGCTCGTCCCCCTCCCTAGTAGTAGGTGCCACGCTGAGGCCCACCCCAGCGTGGCAAGCAGTCCTTTGGCCAGCAGGGCTGCCCAATCCCCGTCGGCTGAGCGCTCCCCCATCATGCCACGCTGAGCCCACCCCAGCGTGTCGCTCCTATGGCGGCGGGGTGCCCAATCCCCGTCAGCTGAATGCCCCCAACGTCCTTGTGCCATGCTGGGAGCCCAACCCAGCGTGGTAAGCGATCCCACAAGTCTTTTTTTTTTTTAACCTGAAAGCAACGGTCCCATGGCATGTCTCCCGACCCCACCTCCCACAACCCGCACCCACCCTGCGCACCCAGCCTCCCCACCCCCTCGCCCCATACTTACCTCCGGACTCTGGGCCGCAGCGATCTTGGTGGACCGGGAACACGTCTGCACTCTTCAAAGCCGACCGCGAACTGAGGAAATGCCGGTAAGCTGTATAATGGGCTAGATGGGGGTTCAACTTTGTTGCATATCTCAGGCATTTTTGGGAATTTTTGCACCAGATTTTCAACATGGGTTTTGTGGGACCCTTCTCATGAATGATGTCACTGTCATGGCGGTATTCAGGCCTGAAGGGTGATTTCAAGCAGTGACTGCGCGTGACTGCGAAATCACCGCTCTGGGCCAAATACCACCATGACGTGACATCAGAAGAAGGGGTCCCAAAACCCCATGTTGAAAATTTGGTGCCAAATTCAAAATGACTGTTTTACGAGAGCGCGCTAAGCAGTTCCTATGCAGGCTCGTAAGTTCACGAATTTCAATATTTTCCTCCAGATTTTCAACATTGCCATTTTACCACACCTTCTTATGGTAGTATGGCTGTCATTTTCACATCTCACCCAAAATGTGTTTCCGCCTATATGGCGCCAGAAAGGCAGTCGGTGTCTTGAAATCAATGTCGGGACAAATTAAGAAAATCACAGTGACACTGGTCATGAGCAGAGGTCTTAAAATGGCTATGTTGAAAATTTGGTGAAAAAGTTGCTAAAAATGACTGTTTTACGGGTGTGCGTTGCGCAGTTCCTATGCAGGCTCGTAGGTTAGCGAATTTTCAATATTTCCACTCCAGATTTTCAACATTGCCATTTTACCACACCTTCTTATGAGTAGTAGCTGTCATTTTTCACATCTCACCCAAAATGTGTTTCCGCCCATGTAGCGCAGAAAGGCGCAGTCGGTGTACGAAATCAATGTACGGGACAAATTAAGAAAATCACAGTGACACTTTTCATGAGCAGAGGTCTTAAAATGGCTATGTTGAAAATTTGGTGAAAAGTTCTAAAATGACTGTTTTACAGGCGTCGCGTTATGCAGTTCCTCATGAGCTCATAAGTTTGCAAATTTTTAATATTTTTACTCCAGATTTTCAACATTGCCATTTTACCACACCTCCTTATGAGCAGTACAGCTGTCATTTTCACATCCTGCCAAAATGTGTTTCTGCCCGTAGCACACAATGGCGCAGTCGTTATCTTGAAATCAATGTATGGGACACATTAAGAAAATCACCATGACACTGTTCATTAGCAGAGGTCTTAAAATGGCTATGTTGCAAATTTGGTAAAAAATTCCTAAAATGACTATTTTGACGTGCATTACTTGCAGTTCCTCATGCCTTTCGTGGGTTAGCGAATTTTCAATATTTCACTCAGATTTTCAACATTGCCATTTTGCCACACCTTCTTATGAGTAGTACAGCTGTCATTTTTTCATATCTCACCCAAAACATATTTCCGCCCGTAGCGCACAATGGCGCAGTCAGTGTGTGAAATCAATGTATGGGACACATTAAGAAAATCACAGTGTCACTGTTCATGAGCAGAGATCTTAAAATGGCAATGGTGAAAATTTGGTGAAAGAATTCCTTAAAATGACTGTTTTACGAATGTGCGTTGCACAGTTCCCACGCACGCTCGTAGGTTTGCGAATTTTCAATATTTCCACTCCAGATTTTCAACATTGCCATTTTACCACACCTTCTTATGAGCAGTACAGCTGTCATTTTTCACATCCTGCCCAAAACATGTTTCTGCCATATGGCGCTTTACAATAGGCATGATCGGTAATCACAAACTCAATGTATGGGACACATTAACAAAATCACAGTGACACTGTTCATGAGCAGAGGTCTTAAAATGGCTATGTTGAAACTTTGGTGAAAAATTCCTTAAAATGACTGTTTTACGAGCGCGTGTTGCGCAGTTCCTACGCACACTCGTAAGTTCGCAAATTTTCAATATTTGCACTCCAATGACTTCCAAATACCTAAACAGCACATAGAAGCAAGCAACATTTGGCATTGACAAATGCTTGTTTATACTGCAGCAACCAGAAGTCCACATTACACTCTAAATGCGCCTAAAGAGTTCCCTATAAAGAGGCAGATTCACTTCACTTTCACACCATGTTATGCCCCTTTCATAGTAGCCCAGCATTCAATTTGCAACAGCAGGATACTGTCTTTAGTAAGATGTTTTTCATCCCAGTTAGGTTATCCAAGGAAAAATATGATAAATAAAATATCACCAGACAGATTTATACAAGGGTTAAGGCCAAGGGAAACATATTAGCATGTCTTTTTTTTTTTTTATCAAAAAACCTGCTAGCAGTCCTGGTAGGTGACAAGATGAAAGAGGGAGCCATTAGGGTATCCAGTGATACGGGCGACTCCACTTGAGTGAATACATTTGAGTGACAACATCTGAGCACCTTGCAAGAGAGCGAGTAGGATATGGCAGTGAACGTGGATATAGCGAGAGAAGGAGGAACGAGAATAGCAGCAGCGTAGAGAGAGTGACGGTGGGAGGGATCTATGATGCCGATGATGTGGGACGTGGTTTTGGTTGGTCATTCCAAGCTGGCTGTGTGGTCTAGCTGAGGCACATTATGCCTTCAGTGGTGAAGGATTCAGGTTCAGACCTGGGCAGGATCTCTATATTTTACCGATTTGTGTGTGTGCGCACTTACATTTTTTTTTTAACCCAGTGTCAGGCTCCTCCTTGGAGTTGGTTATAATAATTAGGGGGGGTGGTGGTGCAGGGGTATAACCCCTGCATTAAACATAGTGTCACTGTGCTTTTTGTGTTGTGCCCCAGACCATCGTTGTTAGTGATCCAGCTATTGTGTACATTGCCGATGCGTTTTTTCAGCGATGTTCACCTGCTCATATGTCGATCGCTGTTGTGTGTTTGTTGACGTTTGTATGTGAAGCGCTTTGACACTGGAATTGCGCTATACAAATAAAAATATTTGTAACCCCCCCTACAAATGGGGTCACTAAAAAGCGTCCTTGAGTGAGCCTTGCTGCCCTCTGCCAGGCTGGTGTCCTGCAGTTCAGTTGTCTTTGAAAATAATTGAGTGAGAGTGCCTAATGCCTCCATGTATTGTCGCTTTAAGAGCTACCTAACTGCAGTATAATTAATTTAAAATGAGGGGTCTGTGTGTTTCCCTGCTTGAGTCCCGCTCAGGCTGCTGATCAATTGCTCCATTTCTGCCGGCACTATATGCGCAGGGGGAGCTCTTTCAAAAGATGTAATTGTTTGCTGGTAATCTGTTAGAGCAATAGTTCTCAGACTTTGTCACAGTGAGCCTCCCCAAATCCATGGAAAAGATTTTGAGCCTCCCCCCAAACACTGAAATCATCTTGGGCCTCCCCAAAGAAATATAACGTACTGTACTTTGCGCAGTACACCATGAATAAATTGAAACCCCTTTGAGTACTTGGCTCATATTCAATTCTTTGTCTTATACTGACTTGGAACTTTTGAAAAAGAGCTCCTGTGCTCAAAGGTGTTTTCTGAACAAATAAATAAAACAAACAAATATTATTATTCAGCTTATTGTAACTCCCCCTCCCCCCACAGACACACAGGCCAACCTACTTGCTCTGCTATTTTCATTTTGAACCATCATTTACCCTTGTTGCAGTACCTTCATAGGTCAGACTACTTTCTCTGTTTCCTCTCTATATGAAATAACCTTCCTACATACTTTGCCTCTCCACTCCTTCCCTGCTCCTAAGCAACTTCTCAGGGATTACTCTGCTCCTTCCTGCTATTGCTCTTAGTACTTCTGTGCTCAACCCTTGCATTTGGGCTGTTCTGCCATCAATTTACAATTGATCAATTACCACCACTTATTATTAATTTATTGTTCATATTTATTTGCAGTATTGCTCACTGTATATTTCTTGACTGTTTTGCAGTTACCTTTTGAAATGTATTCACTCTCTACCCTTTCCCAGGTACACCTGAAACTGAGCTTTGGCTCATTCACCTTCCTTGTCACCTATTAGTAAATAAATGCATAAAATTCACCTACTGTTATTATCCTCTTTCAGTTTGCTTCATCTCTTCACACAAAATATATAAAACCCAAATTTTAAATACAGTACTTTTCAGACTTGCTTGAGCCTCCCCTGGAACAGGCTGGGGCCTCCCCAAGGAGGCTGGCCTCACCTGTGTTAGAGTGATAATAAAAATACAGTTTGTCTAACCTGCCTTCCCTTCAGCAAGGACTGTGTAGTGTAGTTCTTTCATTTTAGTCCCGGACTGCTGAAATGGACCAACCAATGGGGAAGGGGTCCTTAAAATGGAGCCTGCTGGCAAATCAGAACTTGGACTCTCAAGTCCCTTCAGGACTCTTTCCTCTGAAAATAGATGTGTCCACTCCCCCTTTGTCCCTGCTGCTCCCTGGTGGTCCATCTTCCCTCCCTCCACTATGAAGACTAAGCAGAAGTCCCTGGTCAGGATGTCTGCTTTTCCTGAACTTCTTCTGCATACTCTCCCCCCGCTCCCCTCCTTATGTTCACTATTCCTCCCCTTGCTTTCCGCTTCTCATTTATGTACCTGAAGAAAGTCGTATCCCCTTAGCTACCCCTTTGGTTATCCCTTTCCTCTGACTGGATATTTGTTCCCTTCACTGCCTTTCCTGCTTCCTTCAGTTTTACTTGGTATACCTCCCTCTCTTCCTCTCTCTGTGTTTCCTTATACCTCCTGAATGCCACCCTTTAATCCTTCGCCACTTTGGCCACTTCCCTAGAGGACCATAACAATCTCTTTCTTCTTTCACTTTTACTCTTTTCACCAATACCCACTTTTACCCACACCACCAATATGGCATCCCATGGTCAGAAAGTGGAGGCTTTGGCAGCCTTTTCCCCCAATACTACACCAGGGTAACAGGGTGCCCTGGCTTCTCATTTCTGCTAAATCAATATTGCCATGACTAGTATGCGCACACCTCCAGAACCTCCTAGTAAGCCTGACTTTCAGCTTAATTTCTTGGACTTTTTTCTTTCTAGTTCTCTCTATTGCATTCCATCAGCAATGAAAGTCTCTCTTCGCTGTATGCGTCATCCACTCATGGGGGCTGTGCTTTGGGTACTACTGTGTTATGGCTCTGCCGTGGAGACTGATGACTTAGAAGACAGGAAGGTTTTACCTACACATACCTAAGAAGTTGTTTTCCTTAAATAATTTTGAAAAATAAAAATTATGAATTTCAAAAAAAAAAAGGAGACAGGAAGGTTACTCAGTCTTAGTCTTGAGCTTCTTGCGTATCTCCTCCATAGAGCCACACTCAACCAGCCACCTTCCTTCAGGGAGCAGTGACAGAGCTCTCCATTCCTGATTAGATCTTCTTTCTTCTGCTGTTGATTTTATAATCACAGGCCAGACCATCAGATGCAGTTCCTCATACAGCCGGCCTACTCCGATCCAAGTACAGTTGTGGCCAGTGGCATGTTGCTTTGTGCCACATGGTCGCCATGGCAGATCATGACACCAAGTGGTGCATATACTGCAGATTAGTGTACAGGACCCCGTGCATAACAAGGCTATTCTTTCATTGAGTGAGTGGTTACCAGGATGACAAGGACCTTGACAGCAATGCTCAAGAGGTCCGACTATCGTACTGGTAACCATGAGGTGAAAGAATAGACTTGTTGTGTATTGGCGCTCCCATACACAATTTTATTTATTTATTTATTGAATTTTGTTGACCGGGTATGCCCACTGGGCCCCGGAGGTCCCTTTTTCAGGAGCGACACGGGGGTAAAAATAACATACAATAACAAAAATAACATACAAGTTACAGAACAGTACAAGTTGAAAGATGACTTATTGTGTTACAGAGCTGGATTACATAGGGTTACAATCAGAGTAGGAAGAGTTGGAACATACAGTCAGAGAGACCTCCAGAGTAGGAAATATAACAACATGTTGCATGCACATAAACATGAAGATCTAGGGAGAACGGGATAACAGCTTCGTTGCTAGGAGTCAGGTCACCTTCCTAAGAGGGATCAGGGGTGATGTGAGGTCAGGTCCTAAGGCATTGGCAAGTACTCCTGTTGAGCAGGTGGGCTTTGAGTTTGGACCGGAAGCAGGGCCAACCCTGCCTCCCACCTCCTGTGGGAGGTTGTTCCAGCTGGAAGGGGCTGTGAACGCGAAGGATCTGGACCCAGCTTTGGTCCTTGTTTTAGGAACCACGAGAGAGTTTGTCCTGAGGTGCAGAGGCTCCTATGAATGGACTTGACCGTGATTAGCCCTTTGAGGCTAGGGAGAGAGGGGCCCAGTAACTTTGAAGCCAGGCAAAGAGTTGGGTAGATGAGGCGGGCTTCCAGTGTGAGCCACCTGAGCCTGGCCTGGGCCTCACAGTGGTGTGTTCTAGGGTGGGACATTGTGGCAAACCGAGCGATCTTGTTGTATAAGGTCTGGAGCCGGCTTAGTTCCGTAGAGGCCACACCGCATAGAATGGAGGCTGCATAGGTGAGCTTAGGGAGTAGGACGCTGGTTGCAATGGCAACCCTGGCTACGGGGATAATCTGGTCCTTTAATCTATAGAGGATGCCGAGTTTCACATGGATGGCTTTGGTGAGTTGGTCTACGTGATTTTTTAGGGAGAAACCCTGGTCAATGGTTAGACCGAGGTACGTCGTGTGGGTAACCACCTCGAGTTTGTCTCCCCCTCTGGACTGCAGTTGAAGGAGCATTGAACGCTCAGATGCCAGGGATCTGGGCCCAAACAGCATCATCTTGGTTTTGCTGGTGTTTAATACCATTTTGTTCAATGTGAGCCAGTCCTCCATCTGAAGGATGTCCTCTTGGAGGCAATCTTCAATTCCTTTACATCAGGGAGGCTCATGGTAAATGCAGCATCGTCCGCATATTGGATGACGCTGCTGCTCCCACAGTGTAAGTGCAGGTCATTAATGAACAGGGTGAAGAGAAGGGGGCCGAGTATTGACCCCTGTGGTACACCCTCTTTGAGCGGTGCGGTCTGTGAAACATTGTCCCTCCACCTAACCCTCTGGTTTCGGTCAGTGAGGTAATTCTCAAACCAACCTAGTGCATGGGTGTCCAGGCCTATAGCGCTCATTTTATGCAAGAGGAGACTATGATTTACCAAGTCAAAAGCTTTGGAGAGGTCAATAAATACGCGCTCTGTACTGGCCCCTGAATCAGTATTGCTCAGGACATCCGCTGAGAATTTGGTTAGGGCAGTATCTGTCCCATGCTTGGCTCTGAAGCCGTGCTGAGACGAGGAGATTACCCGGTGTGTTTCCAAGTATTCGCGAAGCTGGGAGTAGACTAGCTTCTCTTGTATTTTCGCTATTGCAGACAGCAAGGAAATAGGCCTGTAGTTCCCTATAGATTCAGTAGGCCCTCCCTTGTGAATGGGAATCACTATGGCCTGTTTCCATGGTTCGGGGACCAACCCCTCCAAGAAGGACCGGTTTATCAGCCAGGTTAGTGGCTTCGCTGGAGAGCTGGGGCCCTTCCTTAAGGATTCTTGGCTGGATCCCATCAGGGCCTCCAGTGCCTCTCGCCTGTAGGGATTTAAGGATAAGCAGAACTTCCTTTACCTTAACCATCCGCAGATGAAACTGTGGGCGGTCAAGTTCACGGGGCAGAGGCTCATATGGCTTATGCCCGTTGTCTATATGCCCCACCTTGTATGCATCCAGATTCATAAAGTAGCCATTTAGGGCCTCTGCGATGCAAGGCCCCTCATCAAGTACTTGCCCGTTCACCAGGATAGGGCCGGTTGTGGATTTTTTGTGACCCTTTAGGAGTTCATTAATATGTGACCAGAAGAACTTAGGGTTTCCCAGGTTAGTTTTTTGGAGATTAGAGATATAATCTTTCTTAGCTTTTTTTATGTTCTGTTTGCATTGGTTTCTCAGGGCTCTGTATCTGACTAAGTCCTCAGGAAGATTAGTTCTCCTGCACTTTTTCCAAGCTTTGTCCGGGTGGTCATCTGGGCTTTTAGGTGGGAGAGATCCACTTATAGCAGTTCCCTTAACCCTGTGGGTTTTCATAGAGACTACGAGGTCGGTGATACCAGTTAAAGTGGTTTGGAAAATTTGACCGCTTCCTCCAGGTTGGGTAGAAGTCTTATGGGGTTCCAGTCAATGCCATTAAGGTAGCCAATGAACTGGTCCGGATGGAAGTTAGAGTAGTCCCTGGCAGTGATAATTCGAGGGGACTTTAATCCATTATTCTTCCATATGGCAAATATAGGTGAGTGGTCACTTAAGGCATCTGCCAAGTCCCAGCCAACTACGTTACTTGGGGATGAGGTCAGGACCCAGTCTATTGTGGAATGTCTCCCTGATTTGTAGTTCAATCTGGTTGGGAGGGAGATAATTTGAGCAAGGTGGGAGTCGTTTAAGACTCCGTTTATTGCGGACTTAGCCTCTTGTGCCCAGTTTAGGTTGAAGTCACCCAATAGGATAATCTCCGAAGCTGAGTCCACCACAGGGCTCTTCAGGAGCAAATCAAGGGAGCCGAGGGCATTGGTTGGGGGGCTGTATATACAGCCAATAGTGAGGTGTTTAGCCCCACCTAATGTGACCTTCAGAAAAACTGCTTCTGAGTCCAGGGACAAGTCAAGGGGCTGCCTAACTAATGAGGCTGAGATAGTGTCTTTAACGTAAATTAGTACTCCACCCCCTCTTTTGGAGGGTCTGTCCTTTCTGAAAAGGGTGTAGCCGGGGACTGCAATCTCGTGATCCAGAATGTGGGGTTTTAGCCAGGTCTCCGAGACCACGAGTAAGTCCGGTTTGTACACAGCCAGCCATGCTTGTACCTCCGGATCTTTGGCCTCAGGCCGCGGATGTTCATGTGGACCAGCCAGACCCTTAGCTCCATCCCAGGCCTTATCCATTGGGGAGGAGATAGATGATTCAATGTCCCTGGTCCAGGGTTAGGTTGGATGTCCCGGCCAGTAGGAGTAAGGCAGCAAGACAGCTAAGGAGAGAGGGTAGGGGGAGGTAGCGCCAGCTTAACCTGCCATAGGGTCGGGCTCCTGGTACAGAGAAGGACTCTGAAGAGGACCCCCTTCCTAGAGAATTCATGGACCGCTAGGAGAAGGATGTTAATCCTTGGCAAAGGGCATAAGAAGTGCCTCGCTATATCCTCTCCTGACCCCCCTCGTGTGTCGCGGGGGCTGTAAGCATTTCTGATTAGGGTATCGGTCCCAATTTGAGCCAGAATGTAGATTATGGACAGGATAATACCATTGTTCCAATGAACAGGGTACATGATGTTTCCCTGTCTGTATCTGGTAAGGGTTTAATAATCAATTCAAATTTTATATAGTGTATAGTACAATTCCTTTTTTTTTGTTTTGTCCACTTCATTTTTATTTTTTGGAAGTGCTACTCACAGCCGGCCCACTGGCGTAGTGGTTGTGTAACCATGAGAGATGCCAGCAACCCGGGTCTGGAAGCAAACTCAGGCTGCTGGAGGGCCGGCCGAGGTGGGGGGAGGAGGATGAAAGTACAAGGCATTGCTCTCCTCCTTCGGGGGTGAGGGTTAAAGTGCTCAGTGTATGCCTAGCCCATAGCAGTGAGCTGGGAGGAAGGATCACCAAAGCCTGTCATGGTCTGGGTAGAGGGGTGGGCAGACACCGACCTCTACCTGCAAGCACTCAGGGTGGCATCACGGCATCATTGCATGCCATGTCCCTCAGGGAACCTAACCACAAGACCCCCCCCCCCATATGTCAGGACCTCCTGATTTGGCCACTGGCCCCGGGCATAGCTACAGTGGGGGTACTTTGGGCATTATCATCCCCCGGGCTGGCTCCACCATGAGGAGGTAAACTCATGGGGTTGAAGTCCCGCAGTGGAGTGTGTTCTGGTGTTGGGGTGTACCAGAGGTGAAGCAACTGCCAGGGAGTATAAACAATAAATTTAAAACAGAAAGTGCTACTCACCACGCACTTCACTACTGCACCAGCGGTAGTAGTGTGTCTGCCAGTCAGCTGACCAGCAGCCTATTGTCTTATGTCGTCATACTGCAGCAGAAAGAAAAGTGGTTCTGCTGCAGTATGAATGTCACTACTGCAGCAGGCTGACTTCTTACAAGGCATGGAATTCCATGCTTAACAAAGCCTCACCATGCACTACAGCACAATTAAAATTCCAACCTAGCATAGTTTACACTTACTCCCTACCCTACAGTGCACTTGCCCTCCCCCCACCACCTCCCCAGTCACCCAGTCCATCTACTACTGACGTGAACATTCAACAATGCCTTCTTGGGCTGCTCCCCCACCCTCACCCTGGCTATCTTTTACGTGCTCAATCTACAACATCAGCCACCTGCCCCCCACTTGCCCCTGTACTACACAGCGGAGATGCATTCCTGGCCTTTCTCCCTTGTTCCTGTTTCTAACACTACAATGCCTCGCACTAAGAGCTGTTAATTTTGCTATGTTTAGACTCCTATGTATTAGAGAAACTTAAAGTATGTGCAACCCTGGGTAACCTTTTAGTAATTTAACTGCTGTGACATGTTGTCTGTATCTGTTCATTTGACTGACTTGTAACCTTTGAAAACGAGTCCTTGACTCAAAGGTATTAATCCTAAACTGAAATAAATAAATGAATGAATGAATGAACAAGAGGACCTCTGTTGTCCTTTTGCTCTTTGAAGTGCTTGACACATTGCCTGTGATGCGATCCACTGATTGGCCAAGCAGCACAAAGCAGCATTGGCTACTACAACTGTAGTTACTAACAGTCAGGGTAAGGCCTGGCTGTTACCTTTTTCAAGACTCAGGAGTCTGGATGGCTAACATAGCATTACGCTAGCCTGACAGGGAGCGTGGCCTGCTGTTGTATGTTGGCAACTACTGTGTTACTATCACTGACAGACAGTCAGCCCTTTCTGGTCTACCCTTTTTTTTTCTCGGCTCTGCCGTTTGTACCATGAACTAGCAGGTATTTGTGGTTTCATACCTTTTTCTGTGCCCCAGTATGGCATGCTGTCCCTTTTGTCTACCTTGACTGGTTAGGCTTAAGGACTGCTTTGCTTTTCACCTAGGATGTGGTTACAAGACAAGTATTTGCGTGCCTTTAACACAGCCGAATGGACCTGTTTTTTCCAGTGATTATTATGATTGTTTTGTTCTCTTTTATCCCTGGCTGGTAGTTGATCTCTGCAGTGGTAGGGACTGCTGTCCTTTGTTCACATTTTTGAACAAAGCACAGGATTATTCATCTTATTAGGTTTCTGATGATAAGGAAAATCACAATTATTAGAACGGAAAACATTTTTTTTGCATAACTGTGTATTTCTGGACAAACCAAACAAACATTCAGGTAGCACTGAATTTGTGTGGGCACTTTATTTTTATGGCATGGCTTTCTTTCCCTCTCTCTGCAGCTCTTCTCTGTGTTCCTCTGCTGGTACTGGCCTTGGACCTGTCCTTGGTATTTAGCTATCTTGCTTCTTTCTCTCTCTCTCACTCTCCTTGGTAAAATAGAAACTGAAGCAGTCAGGGCAGGTGACGTTATATATAGGATACTGCCACACATCATGTCACGCGCTGGTGTCGATGCCAGCATCATCAGTCCCAAATGTCCTGGTTTCTGCTGGGTCCTAGCGCCTCCGGCATTAATACCGAAGAATGTGGCACTAGGGAGGAGGTATTTTAGAAAGTAAATTTCCTTTCTGTGTGCACTCAGCAGCTCCTGGAAAAGTGAAAAGGAATATTAAAAAAAATTGGGAGGAGAAGCCAAAGGGAAAGGGATCATGGAGAAAGCAGCTGGGGGGGGGGGGCAGGACTTGGTGCAGTGTTGAAGCAATGTACGCACCTCACCTCACACTTCTGAGATGGTAAAGGAAAAGTCACCTCTTGTGACAGAGAGGGGGTAGTTTGAAAAACAGTGCAGCACAGTGGTTAGAGCAGATGGCTGTAAACCTGGAGACCCAAGTTTGAATCCTACCACTGCCACTTATTGACTGTGACCTTGAGCAAGCCACTTAGCCTGTCAGTGCATAACACACGTACACTCCCTGTCTGTCTCCCTCTCTGTCTCAGCCTTCTTTGGTTAACCTTGCAGAGCTTTTTGTAAAGATCAGCAAAGTTCTCCAGTGCCTCTCATAACCTTATAGCCAAAGAAAAACTCTTTCAAATCCTGTATTTCTCAACCAGATATGCAGTACTTAAGTTGGTTGTAAGTTTTTTTTATGTGTTAATCTTTCGGTCCTTTTTCTGCTGAATAGTTGGATATTTCTTTTTTTGATTCATCTGTTTTTTTTTGTTTGTTTTTTAAGTTTATTTATGCCCCACTGCCTTGGGGAATGCTTTCCAGCATCCTCAGTGGTTCCCAGCTGCTACCTCCCACCGTGACATCCAGATCCTCTCCACTCGTGCCACCCAGCACTGCCTCCGATTCTGAACCCCCCGCCTCAGGGGTGGGGCCACCCTATCCACCCAGGGCATGCTATCTCAAGGGTAAAGTGCCAGGTGCACGAGACGCGCCATGGGGAGGAAGCCAGTCCGGTATTGGGAGTGTGGGCTGGAGGCCAAGGTGCCTTCACCTATCCCCAAGAGTGGGGATTTTCTGCTTTATTCTGTGGTTCCTGTCCCTCGGAGTGTGGCTCGACAAGGCAACGTTATGACGCAACTCCGCCCCCTGCATCCACAGCGTCGCTCTGCCAGGCACCTCCAACCACTGCCAGAGGCCACTCCAGGAGCGATCACTCCCCAGAACCCTCCCCAGGAAGAGATAGCAGTCCCCTAGATGCTCGATCTCTTCCCTCCCCCACCGACCCCCGATGACCTGGGCTCGTTCCCAAACCTGGGTCACCAGCGTGGTACGAGGTGTCGCGTCCAGCGCCTCAACCCTCAGAGCCACCGGGCCAGCTTGATTCATCTGTTTAATTACATGTTTACTTCCTCTGTTTATTCATTTGCCTATTTATCCAATGTCTAGAGTTCATGTATCCATGTTTTATACACTTTCTTTTTAAACTTATGGATGGAGTCAGTTGCTTTTATTAGAGATCACGTCTGTCACTGTTAAATTACAAAATCTCAGTAAAATTTGATTAAAAAAAAGAATCTGACTTGCATTTTTGGTTTTTAGAATGAAATTTCCTCTTTAATATGCTCTAGTATTTTGTTTTCCCTTGTCTCGGATAAGAAATATTTCTGTCTCAGGAATTTTCACACGAGGATAAACTCCACTTGGCCTCTCCACAGATGGAGCCCTTGACAGAAGTGTTGGCCTGCTTTTCAGAGAGCCACATTAGGAGGGTTTCTCACTTAGAGAAGGACTCATGGAGCTGGGATTTCCCACTATCTTCCAAGAGAAGTAGTGGATTCTGAAAATCTTAATGTGTATTAGCGAGGGATTTCCGTTTTTTAATTTTCACCCAGGAGGTCTTAGGCTGGCCTGGTATACCATTGTAACAGCGATGCTGTTACAATGACAGCAACCCACCGATTACTGCAGTGTCGTCCGGGTTGCTGGAGCGATGACCGAGTCATCGACTCTGGAGTTTGGTCTCTCTACCTCAAGATACGCTCCCCCTATGTTGGAATCCTTAAGTCTGGGGGTTCAGCCCCACCGCATGAACACTGATTGGATGTCAGTGTATTTTCCAATCAGGGACTGGATTCAGCAGCATCAGGGATGTTGGCGACCATGTGTCACTGTACAGGAGGTTGCCGACATTCCTGTCAGCACGGCATGGTGGAACCGGCTAGCCCACTGGTGTACCTGCAGCACACCACCCTGCCACCAGGGAGACATATGAATAGGTTTCATGTTCAAGCGCTATAATCCTTCAGGGGGGTGAATAGCAGAGGTGAGAGGCTTGGCCCTTGGAGAGGGAGGACACAGGCTTGCTGGCATTCATACACCCCATGTTGGTTGACCACAGAGCTGCACTGGCTTTGGCCACTGAAGGCAGCCATTCCTGGCCCTCCTGGATGGAAGATGGGTGCAGATGTCCTAAGCTGCACCTCCATCATCAGGGTGACGAACAGTGGGAGTGAGGGAGGGGAAGTAGAGAGACAAACCTCATCAAATCATATCAGAATTCAGCACTCCTCACTGAGTCACTGCTGCCCAAAAAGGGACTGCCATTCATTTAAAAATGCTTTCAAGTTGCTCTAACTCAAATTTAAATGCGGGTCTCTAGTTTCCAGATTCCAGACTCAAGTACTGGCAAGCTTGGCTACAACATCAAGGAATCTCTTCCAAAAAGTCAATAACCTACTCTATTTTGCATTTAATTGGATGAGTCAGTTTGCTAGCACCACTGTAAAATGTTTTAATAAAAACATATAATACTAGTATTGAAAGAGCATTGATTAAAACATGTTACATTTTGGAGTTTTAGAGAAAACTAATATAAATATGGGAGGAGTGGGTGCTCTATTAAATCCTCACCCAACTCAACTTTTATTAAAAATGTTTATTCTCTCTCTTTTGACAGAGGCAAATAGATTGGACTGTTTTGAATTTACTTTTTTGATACCAGTAGTCAAACTTTTGAAATACAGATGTACCTGGTAAACAATTACACATCTACTGTTGGCACCTATTAGGTCCGTTTGCAGCCCAGTACCCATCTTTTGTCCTACAAATGCAGAATACTGAGTGGAAGTCCTGTAAAACTGTGGCACTGTTGTTACAAAATTACCCACTGTAAAAGTATCACGATTCGCCATGCCGTCTGAGCACCGCAGATCCCGTTATACACTGTGGCCCACAGCGATCCAATAACACGGTTAGAATGGCGGCTGCTGGCATTCCCCTGCAGGGTGTAAGAGCAGCTGCCATGTTGGATTGGGGCACTGAATGGGAATTCCTGTGAGCACATTCTGTCCCTTCCCATTAAATACATGCCCATGGGAATTCCTATTCACTGCCCTAATCCAAGATGGCAGACACACACATCTTTCCTGCAACGTGGTTAGCCTTTCTGTATGATCCCTACAGGCCAATTATGACAGGGCACACTAGACACTGTACTTATGCAACGCGGTACACTGGCTGCAAAACTCAGTTTGCATCCAAATAATGGATGTTTGCCACATATTTCTGAATACTGTCTGATCTGAACATGATATTCTACCTATATTTTCCTGAAAGTACGCACTCACCCCCCATAAAATTGATATCCATGCATTCTAAAATGTTTTTTCATTCTCATGAAAAGAAACATGTTATCTTCCCTCCAGTGATGTCATGAAGAAACATGAAGAAACTATTGGTACATCTCTGTGGCCCTTAATGTCCAATCAGTTCTTACAACACTGATAACATCAAAAAGGCCCTAGCTGTGCCACTCTCTGGCATGCAGCTAAACTCTGCCAGGCATAGTTAAATCTCCACACAAAAAGCTCATTTAAAAGTTATACATTTTTAACTGATGTGGTTTTACTCAAATGTGCAATGGACAGACTCAAATTTATCATCACTTGTGAGGGCGGGGACTTGTGAGTTATTGTCTTGCCTCCTCACCCTCAGAAATAAACTGCATATCTTGAATGAAGAAATAGTGTGTCCCCATATATAACTAAAAATATAAGCCCATCCACATACATGTATGTATTCTTTCTATCTGCCTATCAGCCTTCATATACATTATCTGTCTGTCCTCTGTCTGCCTGCCTGCCTGTCTGTCTGTCTATCTATCTATCTATCTGTCTGTCTATCTAGTATAGTAGAGCATTATTCTGTGCAGAATTCCATCCCTTTCAAAATGCTATTGTGCCACAGTTGAAAGGTCATGGAATATGATTGTACCCTTCTGTGGTACAACAGCATTCTGAAACCTCTAGAGACTGCATGAGGCAGTTTTGTTCTGAAAGCAAAAGAACTGTCATGTGCATATTTCATGTAATACTATATGCTATAAGAAATAAAGGATGAGCAACTTTATGCAGAACCAGTGTGTTCTGCCACCTCGGGGTTCTGGTTCCCAAGGACCTCGGTTGCTCAATTAGATTAAACAGAAGAAGGCTGGAGGCACATCATGTCTGTCTCCCATTCCTAGTATGTGAATTTTGTCATGTTAAACATGAATATCAAGTACCTATCAAGCTCTGATTTATATCTGCTAAACATTGCAATATCCACCAATTGCTGTGGCAGCATATTTCACGCCTTTGATGCCCTAATGGAGAAAAAGTTATCCCTTTTTTTGTGTGTTAGCCCTGTGAAGCATAAGATGCTTGTTATGTGACCTTAGGTTAATTGATCTATCACAAAATGCAATGCCACACTGGGCCTTTAGGTCTGGACTGTCTAGTAATTCAAATAATAAAAGAATATCTCCCCTTAACCTTCCCTCCTCAAGGCTACACAAACCAGCCTCAGTTAATCATTCTTTGTAAGACATATTTCTGAGCCTCTGAATTATTTATTTATTCATTTAGATTTTGTAGACCGGGTGGGTGCTCTATACACAGAAGTGATTATTTTCAGACATGACCCAGGAGGTTACAAAGTTACAGCTGGAACAATGACAGAATACAGACATTTGGATAAGAAACAAATAGTACAATAACGGTAAAAGCAAATACAGTTATAACTAGATGACAGGTAGGGTACAAAGTATATCAGGTAAGTGCCATAACGATTTTCAATTTTCAAAAGTTTCAAGCATACAAAAGGCCTAAGTGGTGATATCAGTCAGCTAGAATTCTAAGTAGTAGTGAGAGCAATGAGAAAGGGAGGTAGGCAAAGGGTGGCAGAGAGGCAGGTAGGGGTGGTAGGTGAGAGAGTGTAGGAGAGGGAGAGAAACAGTGAAAGAAGGTAGGGCAGAGAGCAGGGTAGGACAGATGACTGAGAATGAAGCATGGTTACAGTGAGGGAGACACAGGTCATGTTACAGGATTAGGGAAGGCAAACAACCTAAAATGGATTAAAATAAGTGCATGGGGCCAGGTTGACCAGGAGAGTTTGATGCTTATTTCTGAAAGCTGCATGACTGGGTGCTACATGGATAGCTAGGGGTTGGGAATTCCAATATTTTGGGGCCCCATGGGAGAAAGCACAAGCACCCTTGGAAGGTTTACGTCTAGGAATGTGTAGCAGGGATTTCTAGTAGCTCTCCTCTGGACACCCTCGATCAGATTAATGTCACCCCCTCAGATACGGAGATGAAAAAGGGGACCCATAATCTAGATGTGGTCTTACATAAGTTCTATGCAAAGGTAGAATGCACTGATTGCTCCTAGATATAAAAGATGTCCTCATGGTTCTTAGCAGACTTTTTCCAGTCTGTGTTATCTTTCTACAACAATTAGAGGAGGAAACTTTATTGTTAATTATAGTTCCTAAATCACGATCATTATTTACTGATTTTAATCGAAAATTATTTAAAGTATAAGAGTGCAGAGGGGTTGTTCCTTCCAAAGCGAAGTGCTGCGCATTTGTCACAATTGAACTTCATTCCTTTTTTTGTTTGCCCATAATTCAATATATTTGAAGTCTTCCACTAAAGATTGATATTTAGTGGGAGTATCAACCTCACCTCCTAATTTTATACCATCAGCAAACTTTGATATACTGTTACTTATGTTGTTATGCATATCACCAATATACAAACCAAAAAGTGTAGGGTCCAACACCGAACCCTGGGGGACACCACTGCTCACCAAGCACTTCTCTTAATAATGGCCATTGATCCTACTATGCTGTGTTCTATCAGTCAACCAGTTTTCTACCCATTTGACCAAGCACTGACTATATCTCATATTCCTTAGCTTGTCCACAAGCTCAATGTGTGCCGACTTCGCTCTCGAGGTCAGAGGGGAATCAGAACCTCTCTGTGGCAGAACACACTGGTTGTGCATAGTTGCTTATCCAGTGTTCTTTCTTTCTATCTATCTGTCTATCTGTCTGTCTGTCTGTCAATCTATCTATCCATCCACCTTACATCTTCCATACAGTACCTCTCTGTGTCCTGTCTGTGTGCCTGTCTGTCGACTTAATTGTCTATTGACAGTATCTGGCTTTCAACAGTATCCGTCTGTCTATTTTTATAAAATAGATGAATACATCCTAGTGATCTAACTAGGCAAGAGTGTACTGGGACTGTCCAGTCATCACAGCACAATCGGATACCTCAGGCCTCGTGGTAAACTTTTTATAAAATGTTTTTTTAATTGTTGTGGCTATTTTAAAAGATGAATGAGACACTTCAGGGTGTCCTGTTGTACTAGATATATTTATTTATTTATTTAGCTTTTGTTTACCGGGTAAGTACACTAGACAAGTATTATGCCTATTTTCAGGAACAACCCGGGAGAATACAGCATAATGGTACAAAGACAACATATCAAATACAAGTTGACAGCATGGGCAATATAAGAGGGAAATACTGAGGACACAACAGCATAATAACAGCAAGGCAAGATGAGAGAATACAGTGGGCACATATTACAGAGAAGTAGAAAGCAATGGTACAGCTTATGGTCATTTAGTTACGAGTATTATGAGTCAATAACATATAATAAGGATACCAGGTTAACAGGGCCAGGGGTCTGCAGGCCTACAGTTTGATCCAGGTCAGGTAGTGGTAGTGGAGTGGGGTGGGCAGCAATAGAATCTGGGCAGCCCTGTAGGAGGCTGAGAAGCCCTAGGGAGGCTGGGACAGTCACATGCTGAGGCTTGTTTCAAGAAGTCCCACATAGATTTTCGGAGGCACTGATGGGAAGGGGCCAATCGAACAGGCTCTGGGAGGGAGTTCCAGAGTTTAGGCGCATACACAATGAAGTCCCTTGCTCCCATGAGGGTCCTTGTGGCAGGGACTTTGAGCAACCCCTGGGCTTGAGACCTTGGCGAGTAAGGGGAAAAGTCAGCTGGTGGTAGAAGCTAGGCCAGTCCCAATGGGGTACCCGTTCTGATCACCTTGCCCATAAGGCAACCTATCCCAAAGTCCAGGTATCTGGCTGGGGAGAGCCACTGGAGTTTATTATAGAGCTCACAGCGATGGGTGAGGCGAGGAGCCGCTAGGGCGAAATGGCAGATATTGTTGTATGCCGTGTACCACCTGGTGAGATGAGTCTTCGTGAGCAAGCAAAAATATGCAGACCATAGCTGAGGGAGGGAAGGAGGACTCCTCTCGCTAGGGCAAGCCTGGCCGCAGGTGAAAGGTTGTACTTGGCCCTGTAGGCCAGTCCCAGTTTGCAGTTTATTGTTCTGCAGGTTTTAGCGATGTGACTTCCCATATCAAGTTGGGGGTCTAAAGTGACCCCTAAGTACTTGACTGAGTTCACCACAGGAGGAGGAGCCGTCCAGATTGATTATGTTCAGGGGGGATGTTGAAGCTTTGATTTTTGCAGTAGAGCCAAATAGCATAGCCTGGGTTTTTTTCAGGTTCAAGACCAGTTTATGATCCATCACCCAGGTCAGGACCTGATTAAAGTCCTCGGACAGGCTCTTGGTAAGAGTGGCCATGTCACTGGAGTGGGCCAGTATCACCAGGTCATCTGCATATAGGACAGTACTGCAATTTGTTGTCACTGTTGGCAGTTGGTTGATGTAGAGGGAGAAAAGAAGGGGACCAAGGACCAAGCCCTGGGGGACACCTGATGTGACTGGCAGGGGTATGGACAGGACTTTATTGAAGCAGGTCCGTTGCATTCTGCCATGTAGATAGTCTGAAAACCATTTCATAGCAGCAGGGGAAAAGCCAAGTGACCCCAACTGTTGACAGAGCAGTGCATGGTCAACAAGGTCAAAGGCTTTGGATAGGACAATAAATATGGCTCCAGAGAGCTTGCCCTGGTCCATGGCAGATCGAATGCCTGTTGTGACCTCGATCAGGGCTGTAGAGGTGCTGTGCCCCCCTACGAAAGCCATGCTGGGTCGGGGATAGCAGCTCATGATGCTGGACATACTCTGAGAGTTGCTCAGCCACTACTTTTTCGAGGAGCTTGCTAAGGGATGAAAGGATAGCAATCAGACGATAGTTGTCCGGTGATTTGGGGTTACCCTGCTTCAGGACAGGGACTATCCTTCCTTCCTTCCATATATCTGGGATGGACCCAGTGACAGGGATAGGTTAAAGATATGAGCTACTGGGGAGGCAATGAGGGAGGCCCCAAGTTTTAGAAGCTTGGGCTCCAAGTCATCTAGGTCAGGGCTTGAGTACTGGGAGAGTCCAGCTAGGTGTCTCTGTGTGTCAGAGATTTTCACCACCCTGATGTGAAATAATTGATGAGAGGGGTGATCCTCCTCCCGGTTAGAGGGAGGGGGAGAAGTCATACCCACGCTAGAAGGGAAAAGTGCAGTGAAGGTCGAGAGGTTGGAGAAGTGCGTATTTAGGGAGTTGGCAATGGTGAGGGGATTGTTGCAGGAGATGCCTTTTATAATCATGTCAGTTACCCCTGGGTGGGAGGAGCTGCTGACTAGGGTTTTTATATTTCTCCAAATCCTGGGGTCGTTAGCGGAGCTAGTGAGGGCAGACTTACAGAAGTCACTTTTCGCAATCCTGATAGCCTTTTTGTACTCGTTTCTCAGGCGTCTGTATTGGTGTATCATAGCAGGGTCACGAGACAATCTGGAGTTAGCCCAACACTTGTCTCTGGCCCACATTTGGGCTAGGAGACTCCCGTGCAACCAGTGGGTGGCTGTCCCCGCACCCTACGGGTGATCATTGGGGCATGCTTGTCTTGCAAGGCCCCAAAGGTGGTTAGGAAATCGGAGGCTGCCACCGAGGGGTCATTAGCTCTTAACACATCAGACCAGTCGGTGAGCCTTGTCCAGTGGTTGAAAGCATTCAAGTGCACCTTGCACTTCACATTACAGATCGAAGGAGGGCCCCTAACTGATTGGATCACTCCTTTCCTATGTACATGAGACACTCTCATTCTTTGAAGTGCATTTTGCACTAGAAGCAGGCATGTTTGGGGAAACAGTTTTAAAATTCTATTACTGATCAAACTTGATCAATAATATATTAATACAAATGCTGAGACCACTCTTAGGTTTCTAAAAGTGGTCTCACTTGCAAGTTTAGGGTATCAGAACCACTCACTTTCGTTTTGCAGTTCTCATACCCTAAGAATGTGCATGAGACCACTCCTATAACTGTAAGAATGGTCTCAGTGGCGGTATTAACATACAACATGCTGAAAGCGTTCATATTGCATATCTCAGCACAACTGGGCACCCTGGTGTGTGTCATTCCATCCTTCAATTCATGTATCTAGCTGTCTGTCTGTCTGTTTATCTATCTACTCAACTATCTGTCTCGCTGTCTGTCTGTATCTATCTATCTATCTATCTATATCTATCTATCTATCTATCTATCTATGTATCTATCTATCTATCCATCTATCCACTATTCATCTATCTATCTCATATCTATCTATCTATCCATCCCATATTTGTTATTGATCTGTCTGTCTATCTGTCTATCTGTCTGTCTACCTATCATTCATCTATTTAGTAGTCTGTCTGTCTGTACTATCTATCTATCCACTGTTCATCTATTTTTCTGTCTGTGTATCCACTATTTATCTACTTACCTGTCAGTCTGTCTGTCTATCTATCTATCTATACACTGTTCATCTGTCTATTTATCTGGATATTTATCTATCTACAGACAGTGTTTGTCTGTCTGTCTCTCTGTCTGTCTATCTGTCCATCCATCCATCCTGTCTGAATTATATATCCCATTTTCTCATTTTCTTTGCCTGCTTTTCTCCTGCTCCCTCTGACTGCCTTTCTAAGTTTCCCCTTGGTTTGTCCTTCAGGTTGCGGCAGGCTGGCACTCTCTCCCTACTGCTGTTCCCTCTCTGCCTCTCTCTCTCTCTCTCTCTCTCTTGCTCTCCCTCTCCCTCTCTCTCTCTCTTCTGCTGTTTTTCTGTTTCTGCTGCAGGCTCCTGCAGTATTCATTTTCCTGTCATGGAGAGTGGCTTAAATGAGCCAGAACTGATCATGGTGTGAAAAAGAGAACCCGCTGTCTAGTACAGCCCTGCTGCAATGGAACACACAGACAGAGATACTACAACCTCCCCCTCACCACTTTACCCAACAGCAGTCTGATGTTTGTCCATTAAGCTATGAGAAAAGGAACTGGCCTTTCTATTCAAAATACAAAGAAAAAAATGTGTTTATTGGCATTCACCCAGAAGGCAGATTGAAGCTCATATAATAGTACTGCTCATGACATTTTGAAAACCACAGGGCAAAGAGTATGTTTACAAAATGTATAATTATGAAGCACTTTAAACTGCATATAGTCTGCATGTCCAAAGCAAGTCGCTTTTTCCTGATACATTTTGCCACTATATCTCCCAGATCCAAGGGCATGGGACTGTGCAACAAATACTGTCAAGTAAGAATATTTTGTAGCGGCCCTGGCACGACAGCATGTGGGATTTCAGCTTGCGCCCGGGCGACCGGGTTAGAGAACGGACCCGGTGCGTCGGAAGGCGGCTAGGGAGATCGGCGCCCATAGGGCAGCTCTCCTACTCCGGGGGGAGGGTGTGGGCAGTGATCGGTGCACTGGGGACCCCTGGCGGAGGCCGAGGTGTGCCCAAGCATCCGACGCTTACGTGTTCCTGGGAGGCGGGGAGGGTGGTGACGTGAGGCGTCAAGGGGCGTGGCCCCGCCTCCACAGAAAACCAGAAAAACAGCCGAGCGCCTGCCGCCGTTAATGAAGCCTGCCGTGGCTTCCGATATGTCCCCAGGCTGACCCCCGACCTAAAACTACGTGCCCAGGACATTACCCCCGTGTCGCGGGCCTCCACCCCGTGAAATACGGGGTATCGGTGAGGTAGCGATTTGGGGACAGAAGCTGGTGAACCGTGGAATGAATGGATGAGAAGGTGGCAGGCTGCTCGAGGGGGGAAAAAAGTAAAGTGAATTGCAAAAAAAAAAAAAAAAAATATTTTGTAGCACATTAATACTGCCACAGAGTCTGCTCTTACAATTGTAGGAGAGGTCACAAGGGCACTCTTTGGGTACGAAAACCGCAAACCGAAGGTGAGTGGTACTGATTCCCTAAGAATGTAAGCGAGATGACATTTACAACCAAATCAGTGGTCGGCACAGCAATATATTTGTTAATGATCAAGGTCAAGCAATAATATATTAAAAATTTTTTAAAGCTGGCCTGCCAACAGCGGTTGGATTTCCGCTTGCGATGCCAGTGACCTGGGTTCGAGAACGAGCCCAGGTCGCTAGAGGGCCGGCTGGGGGGAAGCAACTTGAGCATCCCACGACTGCTCGTTGTCTCCAGGAGGGAGGGAGGGCTGCAACCTGGTGTTGAGCAACCGCTGCTGGAGACCGGGGTAGGGCAACACATAGGGGTTTACTGTTGGGCGGTGTGTGACAGACGTCGGCTAATGCCTTGAAGGCCGGACATCACGCACCTTAGAAAACCAGGGAAACACTGCTCGCTGGCCACCAGATGATGGCTCTCTGTCCCCGAATGCCTCCAGTGCCTTCCCAGGGCCTCCTTCTCTGCGGCAGCATCCCCGGGCCCTAGAAAGACAGTGTGCTGGGGTCATCCCTTTCCCCCCCGGTGCCTTCCCCCTTGGAGGAGGAGGCCCCGCCCAGTGAAAGGATACGCCAGGGTGTCCCGGGGATTGGCTGCTATACGAGGAGGTAAAGGAGGACTGGGTTAGGACAGTGGGGCTGGTGGGAGACTTGAGGAACCTGAAGGAGTAGGGGCCAGCGAAGCATGAGGAAGGCGGAAAAAAGATTAAAACAAACAAAAAAAATGTTTAAAAACTCCCCCAAATGAGCCTGTTTCTAGGGCCTTGGTGTTTAAGATGCTCTTTAAGGACTAAGAACATCATCACATCAGAACTGCTCCCCCAATCTACATTATTATTTTATACCCATATCCCTAGCCATCTTTTTATGTCCTGACCCCCCAACCCGACAGCCTGGACAGTCATGGCTATATCTTTTCTCCCCATGGGGTGGGAACAGGAGACTGCCATTGCTACCAACACCAGTGGAGCCCCCTGATCAGTTGCTAGGGTTGCACAAATGGTAAGTAGGTTGCCCCTCCTGGGAGAGAAGTGCTTCTGCGCTGCTCTCAGTCACCTGCCAGTCCCATTTGGCATTCAGAGAATCCCAGAGGGCTAAAGAATGTATTGTGGCCATGCCACTGGTCTGACCCTTACTGTACAGAAAGTTGAATGTTGTGAGAGGGAGCTGCTACAATTTAGGCCCATAGCAGTGCTGAATAGGGTGAACTGGGCAAAAGCTGTGGATGGTTTCTTTTTATTTTATATAGATTTACAGTGCTGTCTGGGTCCTTCTGAGGTCAGGGTGACTGTCACTGTATTTTTATTTATTTAGAAATGTCAAGCTGGGCTCACCTCATTTAACTGCACCGCCTAGCTTCCAAGATGGTCCCCGGAGGTTAGAATAGCTGCAGTCAGTATATGGTTACAGGTCTGATGAATCTTAAATCCCACAAGTCACATAAGTAAGCAGTGACACATGACAGGGCAGGTGGTTATTGGATACTAACTGCACGCCCCACCCACACCATGGGTAGGAGGCACAAGACATTGGACAAGTGCCTTTCAACCATGGGGAGCAGTAGTTGTGCAATAATTGCAAGCCCTGCAATGTTTTAATTTGTTTATAAAATGGTGACAAAAAAAAAAAACAAGACTAGATAAGTCTTTAAATTAGAGGGTAACAGTCAGCACCAAGGGCTTCCCACCCAAGTGTGTGGCTGGTCCCAGTGTACACACAGTATGCAAAAACATTTTGGTTTAGTTACTATCTACTGTAGTATAGTAGATTGCATCAGACTCATTTTCTTTACTTCTTTGTATCAGACTAATTTTCTTCACTTCTATGCTGCAACTTGTGTTACTACAAATCCCAGAACCCTCTGCAGGTAACATCACAGCAGTAGGCAGCAGAGGGAGATTATATAGCCTGCAGTGCATGTAACAGTTTATATAAGCTATGAGCTTCTATTTGCTGTTCCCAATGTCCTCTCTGGGCTAAGTACAGTCACAGAGGATGTACTTAGCCCCTGGAGAAAAGCAGAAACTGGAATAACATCTGATCGGAGATTATAAAAGCTCTAACATGCAGTGCAGGCTATTGTATCTCCCACTGCTGCCTACTGCTCTGATGTAAGTTGTGTCAGTCAGTGGCTCAGTGTGTAGCACACTCGCCTCTGAGGCCAGGAGATCATAGAGCTGTGGGTTCATTTTCCACATCTGGCACTTGGGTTAATATCCCAATACTGACACTGTAGTGCAGCATGAGAGGGGTGCTGTACTTCTGAGGTGCCGTCTTTTGGATGAGATGTTAAACCGAGGTCTGAGCTGCCTGGATTGATGGTAGTTCAGGTGGATGTTAAAGATCCCATAGTACTTATCGAAAAGAATAGGGGGATTTCCCTGGTGTCCTGACCAAATTTCCCTCATTCACTAAAAATACCACCAACAGCTTAATCTGGTTCAAATTCAGTTGCTTACCATCTGTTTCCCCCCTTCCCCGGTCACCCCTGAAAAAGAGACTTCTAGGCCCAGTGGGCTTACCGGGTCAACAAAAACAAAACAAAACAACAAGCTGCAGGGGATTCTGGGAATTGTTTTTTTGATTATGTATTTTATGTGTTTTTCCCATTTTTGCCCGCCCCCAGTCCCAGACGTGCACACTGTGTTTTCAAGATGCCCCCCCCGACTTGATGCCCCTCCTGCCTGTGCTGCCACTGGACTGCCACCCGGTGGCAGTGAAACTACGGGGGAGTTGACAACCACCCCAGGAGAGGAAAACTGTCACTAGGCACTCAATCCTGCTCTGCCCCTTCCCCCCATGCCAGCACCTGATGACCCAAGGTCATTCCTGAACCCGGATCACCGGTGTAGCCTGAAGTGTGGCATCCAGCACCTCAACCCTCAGCGCCGCCAGGCCAGCCTGGGATTCTGGGATTTGTAACAACAGAAGATGTCAGCCTAGAAGTAAACAAAATTATTCTGATACAATCTATTGTACTACAGCAAACAGTAAGTAAACCAAAATATTTTTGCACACAGAATGCACATTGGTACCAGCCCAACACAAGTGTTGTGCCCTTTGTGTTGACTGTTTCCCTTTAAGAATAAATAAATCTTCATCATTGGTTAATCGGTTCTCACACCAAACAGCTGGGTTTGCCCTATCAAAGAGGTCAAATCGGCTGGCAGGTAAGTCACTCATGTTGTTAGTTGAGATGTTTTTGGTTTTCCCCAGCTGTCACAGTTACTGAGAATTCCAGAGCAGTGTAGTGATAGTTCTATGCAGGACAGTCAGCATAGAAAACATGTTCCAAGACTTGCAAGGCGCCTTCCAGATCCGTGCGATTATTGGTCAGTTATTGCACAGTTCTGGACAGCTATTGACCTATCTGATCACTGGATTTGTGTTCCCTATTTTCTAACTGAAAAAGAAAACAGCAATTTATTGATTGATTAATTTATTTATTTCAAATGTTTTTATCAGGAAAGACATACTTAGCTGGTAACAGTTTGTTTCCAGATGTGTCTCGGGGTGATGGGGTTGTGGGAGCAGACAAAATAAGGTGCAATCAGTACAATAAATTAACGGTTATCCAAACAAACATGCGGTGCAGAGCAGTACAGCACAATTAGATGCCCGTGGCAAAGCAAAATCATGTAAGACAGCAATGCATTAAAATGGTGAGGAAAGGTGGGGGCGAGGGGAACAAACAGTATAAGAGCAGTGCAAGTGTGAGCCATAGCTGGAGGGTAGAGGATGGCTGCTTAGTCGCTGGTGTCAGGGACAGCTGCAGGAATGAGCTGAGCTGTGAAGTCACGAAGGAGAGACTTGAGGGAATAGGGGGAAGTGGCAGAGCAGACAGCAGAGGAAGAGCGGACCAGAGCTTTGGGAAACAATAGAAAGAAAGTAGCTTGGTTCAGCCTGGTCAGCAGTGGATTTCCTAGGTATAGCAGGAATTTACATCAAATAGTACGAGGTACAAAAACAAGGTGACGGAGGACACAGTTCAAGTTGACTGCAGTTGGTATTTAGTTATAGGAGTGAGGTGCATTTTGGAGCTTGAACACAGTAGATGTAAACTGATCTACGTTTGCATTCTTTCAGACTTCATTTAGTAGCCTGCTCCAACTGGTTGGTGCAAAATATGCAAAGGATCTTTATACCAGAGGGTCTTCCCAGGGACCTGGAATACCCAGTCCAGAGCGCACTAAGGACAAAATAGCCAGAAAGGACCTGGAATACCTAGGCCAAAGCACACTAACAAAAAAAAACAAAGGCCCAATAGTCAGTATTTCTGACAGGGAGAAGAAAAATCTGACAGCTTAGCCAGAGTCAGCTAAAGGTCATCTCATTGGAAATTACATAATAACTTGTAGTTCTTTTTTATCTGATTACACAATCATATTGTAGCTGCAGCATCTCTTGTCTCAGCTATCTCAGCTGTTTACCTACGAGGTACTGTTTACCAGAAGTGAGAGACCATTTTCTGGCATGTCTTATGTTAGTTAGTTAGTTAATTATCTTGTAGTCTAATGGAAATTACTAGCTAGACATCATTTGAGAAAAAAATGGTTTCTGGTACCATTTGCAAGAACTTATGAGATCATTTCTCGGCACGGCCACTAGTAGTAAATTCCATGTTCCCCCTTTGGGCAACTCTGGTCTGGAAAACCCCTGAGACAACACTATATGTATGCTAATCTCCCAGCAAGCAGCAGGACACTCCGCGGGCAAGTTTTAGGAACACGGCTGCCATGTGAGTTAGTCTCAGCAGGTCTCAGTTGGCAATTGCTGATTGGTCAGACACAGACAGACTGATGGGTCACAGACACAGACACAGTCACAGACAGACACAGACAGACTGATGGGTCACAGACAGACACAGTCACAGACAGACACAGTCACAGACAGACACAGACAGACTGATGGGTCACAGACAGACAGTCACAGACAGACACAGACACAGACACAGACAGACTGGGTCACAGACAGACACAGTCACAGACAGACACAGACACAGACAGACTGGGTCACAGACAGACACAGACACAGATGAACTGATGGGTCACAGACAGACACAGTCACAGACAGACTGATGGGTCACAGACAGACACAGTCACAGACACAGACAGACTGATGGGTCACAAACAGACACAGTCACAGACAGACACAGACAGACTGGGTCACAGACAGACACAGACACAGACGAACTGATGGCTCACAGACAGACACAGTCACAGACACAGACAACGTGGTGAGGAACTGACCAGCTTTGAGCTTCCAGCATTAGTTCTGTCATGCAAAAAAGACCAGTGGTCATAGGCTACAGGCCAAGAAAGACTGCTTTTTGGGGGAATATTTGTTTTATTTAGGTTTAGCCAAAATAACTGCTTTATGATAGAAATACTAGATTACAATGTGCACATGAGATTATATTGTTTGCTTAATATGTTATTATATTATATTATTATTATGTTTCCTTCATTTGAGCTGTATCCTGAATGTTCCCTCACTGAAATGCTTTATCCCCTTGAAACCCTGTTCCTCCTATTTTATTTGTAACCTGACTGAAACAAACTGTTCCTTCAATGTATTCTAACTCGTATTGTTCAAATGTATGCAACCAATATGCTTTGTCTAACTTTTTTTGTAATGTCTTCAACCTTATGTTTGACTAATTGCTTTGTGTATGACCTGGAACCTTTGTAAATGAGTCCCAGGGCTCAAAGGCATTAATCCTAAACTGCAATAAATAAATAAATAAAATTGTTACTTATTACTTCTAGCAACACAAGAAAGTTATTTTTGTTTATTACTCCTACTGGGAAAATATAAGATATACTTTGCTATATATATTTTTGTTGTGGTAATGACTAACCTAATGAAGACTGATGGAACCACTGTAGAATGTGTCAGATATGGACTTTGTCATATGAACCCTGGCATGGGCATAGGTTCTGGTACTGATCTCAATTCCGGACTAAATCTTGGTACTGGTTTCGATCTCGGTACTGGTCCCAGTGGCAATTTCTCTCCATCTGATTTACTGTAAGGAACATGCAGCATTTCTGGGACTTGAGACCTGAGTCAGTATACGCTGAATGACAAGACCAGCAAAGAGCTGAGGGTATTTACTTTGGATGCATTTATAGGTAAAGGTGGTTTAGCACAGCTGGTCTGCAGTGCAGTGTCGAGTTGCTGCTTGTGATGTTGGAGCCAGCTGAGGGCAGGAGAATCAAGCCTCCCACAGGATGCTCTTATATTCTGGGCAGGGAGGGTTGCAGGTTCTGTTGCAATACCAGCCACCACTTAGATGATCACAACTGGTACTGTAGTTGGAGCAGTAGATGGGCTTGAGGATGCTGGCAGCGTCGGAGCACGAGCACACTCAGCGTGCATGCACACTCTTTGATACCTTGCATGTTGGCATTCTAGAGGAGAAAACAAGGTGGAAAGCTTGGAAGCAGGCAGCATGGTACTGCCCCCGGTCCTACAGACCTGACTAGCCGCTCTAACCCTCACATATCAGACAGGCCAGAGGGGACCACTGTACAACTCCAGGATGGTGCCTTCTGTGGCTGCAGAAGCTCCACCATGGACCTCTGGAGTACACAGGTACTTGGGGCTCCAGAATTCACTAATGGGATCCCCAGTCTCCCAGGTGACAGTGAGATGGGAAACCAACGTTTGTGTGCAAACCCACAGAATCCCATTCTAAGGCTAGCTTTAGATGGAGTGTGTTGCACAGATGAGGCGCATGGCTCCTTGGGGAAGGGAGAGTGTACACCGTTAGGCATTTGTGTACCACCTGCTGACCAACCAACCAATGAGTGGAGTTACCAGTGGCTCCTCCCAGCTGGCAGAGGAGTACAGCCACAGAGAGGAATAAAATTGGGGAACAGTTGTTATAAAAAGGTATTGCACTAGCTGGGAAGGAGCAGTAGAGAGCAAAAGAGAGAGAGAGAAGGAATTTATTTGATCATTGAATTAGTTCTGTCCTCTGTGGCCAGTCTTCAGAGTGGTTGCAAAGTACCTGCATATAAATAACCATGAGTAAAGAGATTCTATAAGTAATAAGCCATGAACTAACTCAGAATATGCCATTTATCTTCACAACCAGCAAGACAAAGAACCTCAGCACAAAGGCAAAGGTTACCCAAAAAGGGCACTGGCAACAAAGCCAGGTTTCATAAAAAAAGCAAAATTATAAATGCCTTCATAATACAAAGCATTACGGAACACATGAAAAGCACCATGAACATTTAAGTTGGTTCTGCTTCATACAGGAATACATGTGGCCAAAGGGCCTCTGACGCCACTTGCAAAGAATAAGAACAGAACACACAGCCATGTTTCATCCCACACAAGACTCATCAGAGCATCTTATGCTAGGGGAAAATGAACCAGCCCTAATGTTGCCTTGTGGGTTTGGGTCATGGTGGACCCAAAATAAGAAAGCAAGCTAAAAGAACAAAGAACCTCAACACAGAAGCACCAAGGCAAGGGTTGCCCAACAGGGGTATTAGCAACAAAGTCAGGTTTCACAGAAATACAAAATCACAAATGCCCACTTAATGCAAAGCATCATGGAGTATATGCAAATCACCATGAAAAGTTAGGCTGCTTCTGGTTTCAGCAGGAACACATGGGGCCCAAGTGCCTCTCACACAACCTGCAAAGGGTGAGAACAGAAGACACAGACACATGTTTGGGCCTGCACGAACTCATCAGTGTGCCTCATTGTATGTCACCCCAGGGGAAAACAAACTAGCCCAAATCTGGTTTTACAGGACTGGGTCATGGTGGGCCCAAAAATCTCACACAGAAGCACTAAAGAAACAGTTAGTAAAAGGGAACTTACAACAAAGGCTGGTCTCATAGAAATACAAAACCATGAATGCCCCCATAATGCAAATCACCATAGAAATTTAGGTTGGTTCTGCATTAAGCAGGAATGCATGGTGTAAAATTGCCTCTTACACAATCAGCAAAGGATGAAAATACAGGCACATTTTGATCTACACAGGACTCGTCCGTATGCCTCATCTGTATAGTAGTAGTGGAAGTAAAAATGTTATTTGTACAGTATAACACCGTTAGGGCTATGAAATGCCCTGTTTACAAGGTGAACATGTATAAACTATTACATTAAATAAACATCAAGTACAAAACAGTTACACCAAAATTCAACATTCTGTCATCAGTTACAAAACTTTTACATTACAATTATGTTCATATACAAAACAGCACATAAATCCAGCATACATAAAATATCACAATGTCAGTGCTTACAAATCTCCAGACCCTAACAAAATTTGAAGCAGATTCCACAGCTTAACTTGTATTATTGCACTTACATCGAAGAGAATATTCCTGTTTTATAGCGACCTTAAACCTAGACCTTGTAAATATCTGGTTTCTTAATTGCAGTGGAAGTGCACTTCCACCTCAGAGGGAAAAAACAGACCTAATGTGGTCTTAAAAGGATTTTGCAAGGTTTTGCAGATGCCTTTTTCACACAGTATGCCACTGCAGCCCATGCTTCAGATGTAGAGGCTAGAATTTGTTTTGTAAAAAAACTGTCAGTCATTTTTATGTTTGCTTGTGCGCGCAGTGCACAAGAAACATATTGAGGTAGTAGAGTATTGCAGAGGTGTGGCAGTGTTGTGGCCAATCCAGCAAATGCTTTCAGGGGTGCGTCCTTCAGCCACCAATCAACAGGGAAGCTGTTGATGACGGCAGTTTCAGAGCATGCACCGCACTTGAAAGAAATCTGCCACTCCAATCAGGGACAGTTTCATCACTGCAGCTGAAGATCTCTTCCCCCCACCTTTCCGGCAATCAGGTGCATTCTAGCCATGCGCATTACAGTGCACAGTAATGCACATGGCTGGACTTATGAGCAACTCGTTTGTTCAGTGTGCCTTTCCTGGTGAAATATATTAATAAATAAATAAATGAGCTGCACTGCAGCTTTGCATAATTGGCGGGTCCTGCTGCCCACCACACACTTCCCCCAAAGCTGACATCGGGGTACCCAATCCCCATGTTGGCATGTACGCACCTCCCCCCATTAATGTGGCACACCAGAAGCCCACCCCAGTGTGCCAAACTAATTATATTTCTGAAACCAGGATGCCCACTCCCGGTGTAGGATGACACCCCCTCCCATGCCTGAACATATCTTTTGCTGACAATGGGGTGCCCAATCCCCATGTCGGCATGCCCCTCCAAGCCTAACATATCTTTTGCCGACAACGGAGTGCTCAGTCCCCATGTTGGCATGCCCACCCACACTGGGAGCAATTCTTTATCTTTTTCCAACACCAGGATGCCCACTGCCAGTGTCAGATGCGCTCCCCCATGCTTCCCCTTTTTTTCATCTGACCTTGGAGTGCTTAATCCCTGAGTCAGCACTAATCCCCTCCTCCACTAGTCTGGCACACTGGGAGCCCACTCCAGTGTGCCAAAACGTATTTTTCATACTATTTCAACTGTAAAAAAGAAAACCATCTCCCGAGGTCTTTTTTTTTTAAACCTAAAGAAAAAGAAAACAGTCCTTTATCATCCTCGCTGCCCCTCCCCCATCACAACCCTCTGTCTGTGCACCCCACCTCCCTGCACCCCCCAACCCATATTTACCTCCAGAGGTCCAGTGATGTCATCTTCTGTGGACCAGGAACATGTCTGCACTCCTCAAAAAAACTGAGGAAAATCACAGTAAGTCCTATAATGGCAGTCAGTGGGGGGTTTCAACTGAGGTTGATATCTCAGCCATTTTGGGGAGTTTTGGTCCCAAATTTTCAACATGGGGTTCTTGGGACCCCACCTCATGAACTGTCATTTCATTACTCAGTCACAAAAGGTGATTTTGTGGTCACTGTATGGAATCACTTTTCAGGACCGAGTAACAAAACAACACTGTTCATGAGGTGGGGTGCCAAAAAGCCCATGTTGCAAGTTTGGTGAAAAAACTCCAGAAAATGACTGCGTTACGAGTGTGCGTTGGCAGCTTATACACATGCTCATAACTTCGCCAATTTTTAATATTTTCACACCAAATTTTCAACATTACCATTTTTTCACACCTCCTTATGAACTGTATAGCTGTCATTTTTTGCATCCTGCCCAAAACATGTTTTTGCATCTGTGGTGCAGAATTGCGCAGTCACTGTGCAAAATCACCTTTTGGGACAGAGTAATGAAATCACAGTGCCACTGTTCATGAGGGGAGGTCCCAAAAAGGCCATGTTGAAAATTTGGTGAAAAAATACCAAAAAATGACTGCATGACAAACGTGCGTCACGCAATTTCTACACATGCTTGTAACTTCGCCAATTTTTCATATTTTCACTCCATATTTTCAACACTGCCATTTTTTTCACACCTCCTCAGGAACAGCATAGATGTCATTTTTCACATCCTGCCCAAAATGTCTTTTCACACCTATTGAGATGAATGGCACATTCACTGTGTGAAATCACCTTTCGGGATTGAGTAACGAAATGATAGTGACACTGTTCATAAGGTGGGGTCCCAAAAAGCCCATGCTGAAAATTTGGAATGAGAATACCAACAGACGCTCGGGGTTGTTAGGGTTTCCAACCATAACACCCCACCCTGTACAGACTAATAGGTGTCAGGGGTGTGGCTTGGGGTCATCGGCCATAATGCTCATGCCATTCCACCCCCACCCTGCAGCCACTGACAGGCATTGAGGTGTGCCCTGGGGTCTTTGGCCCTAATATTCACCCCATTCTCCTATACTGCACCCATCTCAGCTTATTTCTTTGTGGAATGGGGTGATGGTAAGGGCCAAAGATCCCAAGGCATACCGTGACACCTGTCGGTGTCTGCAGGGTGGGGTGAGGTGGAATGGCATGAGCGTTATGGCCAATGACCCAAAGGCACACACCAATGCCTGTCAGTCTCTGCAAGGTAGGGGTGGGGGTTTGCGTAGTTCAATGCTTTTTATTTTTATTTATTTATTAATTTCATTGTTCAGAAATAACCTTTGAGCAAGGTGCTCATTTTCAAAGGTTCCAAGCCAGTGTTAAACAATACAATACATACATACATTTATGCATACGTACATATGTTATAAAAACTTCAATTCACAAAAAAAATAGAAGGCTGTACATTTTACAAAGGCAAGGGAATGTACTGTCACTAATAACTTGACATATAGCAAGTAAGGGATAATTCAACCATGGCAATTTTCAGGCAATGAATTAGTTCACTTACAGCAGATGCCAAGTTCAGAGTACCCCTGACATAATGAGTAAAGTTAACAGATGTTCAGTTTCTTGCTCAGCTGGTATAATATAACACATCATTCAGTTTCGAAAAAGAAATGTAAGGCAGCCTGGTATGTAGGCTCTGTCAAGGGGGTGGCAGCCTAGAGGATAGGCTCAGTCCACTAGGTGGAAGGCTTAGATGAGGAGGAGGAGGAGGAGACTAGAGGGAGACTAGTGGGAGAGATCAAATTTTGGCAAGAGGGAGTGTGGGGTAGGGGTGGAGGATAGAACAGTAATGTAAGTGGGGGGGCTTTGTGTTAAAAGGGAGGAAAGGTAGAATGGGAAGGAGAAAAGGCAGATGTGAAAAGGGTAAGTGTGGGAAGACTGGAAGTAGCAAGAGCTCAGGACGTAGGAGGAGAGGAGAAATTTATTAAGTGCATCAAGACACTGCGAAGGGCTAGGCACCAGATCACTGGAGTCAGCTCATACTGGGCATGTGATTCAGGCTAGGGGAAGGAGGGGATAAGTCGAAGCCTAGAACTGCCAGAATTGACAGGTAAAATCCTGCACTCACAAGATCCAGTTTCACTGAGGAAGTGTTTGAGGTCAGCTTTGAAAGAGCGAAGACTATCTATGTTTAGTAAAGATGTGGGGACTTCATTTAACCAAAGTGGGGCCCTATACGAAAGGACCATTGTTCCAATGAGGTTTTCATGAAGGGAACAGAGAGGGGACTACAGGCCATGCCCCTGGTCTGATAACTAGAGAGGTTAACCTGCAGTAAGTCCCCTATGCAGGGGCAACTTTGCCAAGCAACGCATTCTTGCCAAGGAGACACGTCAGATACTTTATCCTATTCCTGAGGTTCAGCCAGTTTGTCTGCTTATAGAGCTAGCAGATGTGTGCTAGGTTGTCCACACCTAGGGTGAATCTGCATGCTTTGTTAAGGTCAGTCTCTACATGTTTAAGAGCAGTGTCAGTAGCTGCACTGTAAACTACCAAGCCGTAATCGATGAATGTCAGAATAGAGCTAGATATTGCCAGGCAGAGGGCAGATGGTATAAGAAATTTTTTGTGTCTATGAAGGATTCCCAGCTTATGTTGACAGCTTTTACAACCTGGTTGATATGTTGAGTAAAGCAGACAGTGTCATCAACAGTTACCCCTAGGTATTTGAAAGAGAGTACCTGTTCAAGAGGATCCGCCTTGTTATTGAGGATGGTCAGAGCAGGGTGCTTTTTCTTCAGCTGATGATTGGAGATCAGCATAGTTTTAGTCTTCTTATAATTAGGGAGCAGTTTCTGATCACTGAACCACTCTTCTAGATGGTAGAAGGTAGATTGTAGTTGCCTGTGGAGTTGACCAGGCTGGTTGCTACTACCAAGGATGACTGTATCATCAGCCTTCACTGCCATTCCTATTATGCATCTCTCTGATTCCTGCAGTAGCAATGCCAATACCAGCAAGCAAACATTCAGCATTGACAAATGCTTGTTATTTATGTTTTATCAGTACTGTGTCCTCCAGTTTTCTGTGTGTAGCCACACCCCCAGAATGATGTCATGCAAGGGAACTTTCAATGTTTTACATACAGCTCCAAGGAATTCTGGGAAAAATGATAATGTTGATGAAAATGTTAGTTACTCAGTGGTGCAGTCCCTTATTTTGGTGATGGTGACTGCACTTAACATGTAGATGTGCATAACAAGGCATTATGGGTACAATAAGAAGTTGTTTTCCATTTTCCTTACTGTGAGGTGCAGTCTCATATGTTTACTTTCAAAACAAGGCATTTTGCACATAGTATCTAGCTGACAAGATTTATTTACCAAGAGATGTAGTCTCCTGTGTCGGTAGTGTAGATGTATGCAATACCAAGATCTGTTTCAAAACAGTGCTTAAAAACTTTGTTTCCCTTGCATGATGTCATGCTTAGGTGTTGCAGCACTGAGGGAAAAAAGGGGCAGATTATGCAAATGAAGCAGAGCACAGACATAAAAGCATTTATTTCATGGAAACAGCACTTTCTGGCAGTTTGAATGGTAGGAGATTGAATCACAACTCCTACAGGTTACTACAGTTTACTACTCCCATTTGCTATGGCAAACCTCGCAAAATCACTTTAAGGGTTTGGGTCATGGTGTGCCCAAAATAAGAAAGCAAGCTAAAAAAGATAAAGAACCTCAGCACAAAAGCACTGAGGCAAGGGTTACCAAAAAAGGGCACTGACAACATAGCATAGGAATGCAAACTCACAAATGCCTCCAAAAAGCATAGCATCGTAGGATATACATGCAAATCACCATGACAGTTTAGACTGGTTCTGCTTTAAGCTGGAATGCATGGGGCCAAAGGGCCCATTATACAGTCTGAAAAAGGGTTAGAACAGACGTTACAGGTAACTGCTTTGTCCTACACAGGACTCATCAGTGTGCCTCCATCTATATCTCAATCCCTCAATCCTTATGTGGTCTTAAAGTTTTGGGGGATGGTGGGCCCAAAATAAGAGGCAGCTAAAAAGACAATGGTTTAGGTAATGGTGGGTCCAAAACAAGAAAGCCAGATAAAAAGACAATGAACTTATGCATAAAAACAAGGGTCACCCAAAAAGGGCATTAGCAACAAAACCACAAATATCCTCCTAATACACAGCATCACATGATATATATGTAAATTACCACAAAACGTACACCGATGCTGGTCTAAGGAGGATGCATGAGGCCCAAGGGCCTCTCCAACAAGCTACAAAAGATAAAGCCATAAACCATAGCCCTGCTGGTCTTTCACAGGACTCATCAGAATATCTCGTGTATCTCACCCCAGTGGAAAATGAACCAGCCCTAATGTGGTCTTAAGGATTTGGGTCATGGTGGGCTTAACATAAAAAAAAAAGCAAGCTAAAAAGAGAAATAACCTCAGCACAAAATCATTGAGGCAAGGGTTACACAGAAAGGATACTGGCAACAAAGCCAGGTTTCATAGAAATGCAAAATCACAAATGCCCCCATAATGCAAAGCACTATAAGATATATATGCAAATCTTCATATGTGAGTGGGCAGGGCAATAAGCCACAAGTGGCTAAGCCAGGAGTGAGTTATATAAGTCCTGCCCTCCTAACAGGTGATGATAAACAGATTATTTTTTAGATCATAGTGTGTCCAATTTATACAATATACTTTAAACTGTACAGCTTTTAAATTAGGGTATTTTGTGAAGATTTAACTGCTTCTGTTTGATTTCACTGCTCTATTTTGAGTGCAGCAGAGGCCCTTGTGATGTCATCAGGCATTGTTCAAGCTGCTCTCTCATTGGTTTAGAATTCCTTTATGAACTACCCAAAGTGAAGATGAATGGCCAAAATTGGTATAAATGATTCGTTCTAATTTAGAATGCTTTAGCATCTATAATAAATAATGCAGATGTAAGGTTTAATTCTCACATGCATTGTATAATTTATTTTAGGTACTTTTGTTTACATTTTTTTACCCTGTATCGCCCCAACTGAGGAGCAACACACCATTTACCATGAGATTCTAGTGAAACTGAATTTTACAGCTGTGTGGGATCTGACACATAGAGAGGTCAAATAATTTACTCAGGGTTATATGTGAGTTAGTTATGATGGAGGGACTTGGTTCACAGTTCTGCCTTCTAGTCACAGCATCATGTAGCTTATTTTCATATCTCATAAAATATTAATTCTGCTGCAGTATGTGTGTTGTCTGAGGGAAACTGCCTCTTATGCCAGTGAACAGATAGCGTATGTTGCAATTTTGTTAATTTATTTTACCGTACATTGCATAAATACTATATGTAGAGTTACTGTGTCTACTAGAGTTCATAGGATCAACAAGAGACTAAGTCCGGGTAGACAGAATCGTGCTTGTGCAGCATACTGTGACAGGATACTGAGGAGGTCTGTATGACACAAATTTGTTTGAATGCTTAATGCAGTTGTGGCTGTTCATGTTTTCTGTCCCAGAATAGGACTATCACCCTTTTAAGGTACTAGAAGGCACAGGAACCCCCTTGAGGTGGGTTCCATGCATAGGGCTCTTTCCCTAAGGTACCTTCACCTTAAAAGAACTAGGTTCTGGGCTGGCCCAGTGGAGCTGAGGGTTGAGGTGCTGGACGCCACACCTCGCACTGCGCTGGTGACCCAGGTTCAGGAACGAGCCTGGATCATCGGGGGGGGTAAAGGATCAAGCCTCCGCGGACTGCTCTTCTTCCCTGGGAGGGGTTTGCTGCCACCGGTGCTCTGGTGGCCTCTAGCAGTGGCTGGGGGTGATGTAGTAGCACAGGCAGCTGGGGGGGAGGATGTGCTGAGGCCAACGCCGGAAAGGTGTGCATGCGGTAGCGTGCGTGCGCCTGTCCCTTGGCGTCATTGCATGCCTCACATACCATGGGGAACCAGAAAATGGGAAAAAGTGGCACTGGTCATGGCGGCATGATGGCCATCTCCAATGGGAGCATATGGCTCCGAGGGTACGCAGCGACACACTGGATCCGGTCTTGGCAGAGGGTATAGAGGGGCACACTGCCACTCCACTGCAGGGGGTAAGCTGCAGGGGTACTAGCTGCGAGACCTGAACAGGAGCTGGGGGTTCCCGGAGATGGTGGCCAGAAGATCTGAGGGGATGCCAGGATGTGACAAAGGTAGGCAGAACAGGGCCGAGGGGAGAAAAATGATCAAAAAAAAAATAAACAAGAAGTTTCCAGGCCAGCCTGATAGAGCTGAGAGATGAGGCACTGGATGCCACACCTTGAGCTATGCTGGTGACCGGGGTTTGGGAACAACCTCAGGTCACCAAGGTGCTGGCATGGGAGGAAGAGGGGAGCAGGATCAAGCATTGGCTCTCCTCTCCCAGGTAAGGGGTGGAGTCTCTTGCCTGTAGTCCCGCTGTCACTGAATGGAGGTTTGGTGCTGGCGCAGGTGGTTAATGGCGTAACTGGAAGGGAGGGGCATCCCAAACGGCATGCATGCCTCCACACGCTACGTCAGGGACGCGTGGGTGTAGGGGCCGGAAGAAAACCCCAAAAACCAAGAAACTATATATGGAAAAAAAAAAGGTTCCTTTAAGCTAAAAGTACCTTAGGGAAGGAGCTCAAAAGATCAGAGCCAAAGACAAGAATAGAACACTTGCTGACTGAGGCATGACGTCATGTAAGGAGAGAGGCAATGAGTAGAGGTGATTAAACAGTGTGAAGGAGCCACTTCACAGTGGAATTTCTCAAATGATAAAACTATATAAATATTAATATTGTGGCAACATACATATTTATTTATGAACTTCGGCATGGAGGAAAGAAAAAACACCCTTGTGGAGGAAGATTCTGGGGATCCAAGGCCTTGGGCTGCCATCCCTCTTGGCATAAATTTAAATTAATTACAGTATGTTGTTATTGAAAACACTAACTCCATGTGGAAGGAACTAATGATTCTGTTAAACCCAAGTGTGCTACTGAACCTGCCGATCACTGCTGAACTGCTAGGATAAATACTGTCCTCTTTTTCTGCCTTGTTAAGACGTTTACCCTCATTAAGGTACTGCAGGGTGTGGCTGTGCAACCAAAAGAACCCCTGCTGTGGAGGCTGTACCCTTGAGAGGTGCACAAAGGGCATGCTTGAATGCTGAAGGAACATCTGGATTATGAATTGTCCCAAAGATAATGAGAGGACTGTCGGTGCAGCTGCTTTAGGCATGGCAGCCCTGAAACTGATGGTTGTTCAGGTGGATGTTAAAGGTTACATGTCATCATGTCACAGGGTTGTGTCTGACTTCCCAAATAGCTGACTTAGACTGCAGTGTTTCTTTGGGCTCACTTCTCTCACCTGTGGTGTTTACGGTGTGTATGCTGCTGCTGAGTGATATTTTTAGGCATTACAGTGTGGGTTGTCACTGCCACGCGGAAGATACCCAGCTGTATGTGTCCTTCTCTCCTCACAGGGCAGACTCTGTGTTGCTCTTAGAAGAGCACCTGGTGGATATCAGTAAGTAGATGCCCACCAACTGGATGGCTGGGAACCCAGGCAAGACAGAGTTATTCCTGACTGGCTGTGATCCACAGGTGCTAGCACTATGATGTAGCCTCAGACTACTCATTTTGGAGGAGGTGAGGAGGCTCTGTGGGATGTTTGGAACCTGGGAGTGGTTCTTGGTAATTTGTTTGACACTGGACTCTCTGGTGTCAGTGGCTATCGGGAGCTGTTTCTATGGTCTGAAAATTCTTGCCAGTCTACATCCATTTCCTGACCCTGCTGACTTAGCCACATTAGTACATTCCATTGTATTCTCAAGACTGGACTACTACAATGTGCTCTACAAGGGCTTACCCCTCTGTTCTGCCATCTGCAGCAGATCCAGAATGCTGCCACAAGATTACTGACTTCTGCCTTGAAGTCTGATTATATCATCCCTTCTCTTAGAGTTTAGGGCTGGTTGTCTGAAAGATGGAGGACAGATTACAAAATTCTTTTCATCACCTATAAAACTTTGAACAAGTGAGCCCGTAGTACATTCGCAATCTTTTGACCCCCTATATCCTGAAGAGCCACCAGGTCCCACAGGCAGGACCTTCTGGTGGTGCTTTCAGTGATGCTGGGACTGAGCGGGGATAGAGCATTTGCAGTAGCAGCCCCCAGCATTTGGAACTCCCTACCTCTGGAGATCATTTTCTTCTCATCACTGCTGAGATTAAATCTAAGCTGCATAGCCAGTTTATGAAAATTACATTTTCAGGTGCTGTTAAGGTCCTTTTATTGTTGTATCTATTTTCTTTCACTATTTATTAAATGCCTTATGTACTGCGTAGTAAAAGTGCTGAATAAAAAAATGGCACAGTACTTACCTACCTACTTACCTATCTACCTTCCTACTTCACAGAAGGAGATGGGGAACTTCCCTTGTGTCCTGGCCAAATTTTCCCCCACTTACTAACCCACCAACAGCTTATTCACCTTGAATATTAATCAGTTCTCATATGAGTATGGAGAAAGGAAAGTTGTTGTGTAGGATACTGGTGCAGAATGGCTGTTGCCTTCTACCCTGGAGGTGGCTGCACGCTAGTACTTGCTGGATGTAGAGTTGCAGGTTAATTGTAAAGTGGCTGGCGATGCCCACTTGAAATGCAACATATAAATGAAAATTATACAGTATGGAGCACGTATAAAGGTACATAGGAGTACCTCGGCTGCCAACCTGTTGGCACAGCATAGGGAGAGCTACTGCTCGCATGCTGGTGAGCCAGGTTCAGAAGCCACCCTTGGTTTTTGCGGGCTAGCCAGGGGCAGGACTGAGCATCCCTGAGGATGCTCACCATCTCCGGGTAAAGAGACACAGCATAGCTGCCACATTCGCACCACCTGGGTGACCACAGGAGAAGCTGTGGGTTGACAAGCCTTGGGACAGGAAGACACAGGCTGGTGCCATGTGACAGTATGGCTTGCATACATGAATGTTCTTGACATCCTAGCGGCTAACGTTTCTTGGGAGGGACAAGAAAAAAAACAGTGAAAATGGCCCCGATGCTTGGAATGACGGACCCAGCTATATCCAGACCCTGCACCTCTGCCATACTGCAGCCTGACAAACGACCATACTAGGGAATGCATCATCCCTACGCTGTCCCCACCTAGGGGGAGAATCCAGGCTCCGTGGAGGACTGGTGAGTACTGATAGGTAGCTGGGGGGTCAGGCATCTCACTGAAGCTCCTGAGGGAGTTGAGCACCAGGGATGAGAAGGGGGCAAAAACTCTGGCTATAAACAAAATATACAGGAGTACTGGATATGTTTAAACATATTCAGGAGTTCTGGGTATGTTTAAACATATACAGGGGTACCGGGCATGTTTAAACGTATACAGGAGTACTGGGTATGTTTAAACATGCAAGCATGACTAGGGGTTGGTTTCCTGCCAGGTAATCTAACTCTAAGGGTGAGCAAGAGACTTGAAGCAAAGCAGAGTGTCTTATGCCCCTAGTGTTAGGTAAACAAGGGTAACCCAAGCCCTGGAGTGTCTTAATGCAGTTATAACGCTAAAAGGTTTTTCTTTTTTCTCAATTAATATTTTTTTTATAGTTTAGCTTCTAATTGTTTTATTGTGCTTGAGGGGTTCCAGCAGTTAAATTAATGCTTTAGAATGCGAGCCAGCCAACCGACCACAATGCTCCATTTCCAGCCATAGTTTTATAATTAGAAATAATCCTATTTGGCTAAAAATAATATCATGACTTAGAATAGTCACACGAGAGAATGCCACTGCATGTCCATCAGTAACAGTTGCTAAATCAGATGGATGTCTCCCTCACTCCTCTCGCTCTTTCAAAAATCCAGTGCATTCCAAAACCCATACCACCCTTAATTTCACAAAAATAAATGAATCGGAGGTGGTGGCAATCAGATGGGTATTTTAGAAACAAAAATTGGTAAGTGAGACTAGAATGGTTTATTACATTTGTTCTCAAACACTGTCACAGTGAGCCTCCACAAAAAGCTGGGGAAAAAAAATCTTAGGCCTTTCCCCAATCTATTGAAAAAATGTTGTGCCTCCCCAAAGAAACCAAACCATACAATACTTTGCACCATACACCAGGAATAACATGAGATGCCTTTGAATAAATCAGTTTATTCCTTTGAGACTATTTACATCCATCCCACCCCCCACCCCCCCGGTCTCTTCATACAAAATATCAACGGCTCAAAATTTAAAGCATCAGTGCATATTACTGTGGAAAAAGTGAACCTATTCCTTTGTATTCTGTTTTAGATCATCATTTTCTCCTGACTTACAAGATCCCATTCTTTTTACCTCTGCTTTGAATCCACTTTAGCATATATTTTTTTTTGGGGGGGTGGATTTTAAATAATTAGAAGGAGCTCTCTTTTTACTATGCTTATTCTGCAGGTGTTCATAACTATTCTTGCCTATATTATGAACACCCATCTCTTTTCCCATGACTAAGATAAACTAGCATGCAACAGATACTGCCCCCTCAGATAACGGGACAGTGAGTGTTCATGAACAGCTGAGAATACTAACAAAAAAACGAGGCTAGACTTACAATATTAGAAGGAGCACTCCTCTGAATTATTTTAAATCTAAAAAACAAATGCTTAATGAAGAACTGCACTGAGCATTTTTTTCCCCCCAATTGTTTAACCAGGAGTAGCACACTAAGCTGAAATCTTGTTTACAGGTGTGACCTGGAAGCACAGGGAAGTTAAGTAACTTGTTCAGGATTACACAGTATGCAAGTGGGGGCCTCTGGGATTCAAACCCAGGTCTCCAGATTTGCAGCTCAAAGCCTTAAACTACTGCGCTATACTGTAGACTGTAAGTCACTTTCCCAATAGATGCTGTTTTTTAAGAGCTAGTTAAATTTTGTTATTGTTCTATCTATACAGGCCTTTTAGTAGCCTCAGTGGGTGTTTCTACTTTACACTCTGGTGTTAAGTGCCATTTTAGAACTGTATGATGCAGTTTATGTTCCTCTCAGCCAGAGTTCCATAATAGAACATGAATGCATTGTGCCAACAGTAGAAGAGTAGAACAGGGACATAAACTACATCATACAATTCTAAAATGATTTTTACCAGCAGCACGTAAATCAGAAACACCCAATTGGATAGCTGAAAAGCCTGGATAGTTAACGCAATAACACAATTTGAACCAGTATTTAAAAAACAGCTTCTACTGGAGAAAAATTATTTATAGATTCAGTGCCGTTTTCCTTTAAAGTGATCTGCTAAGGTTCCCCAAATTCCTTTTATATATGGTATACCATTGCCAGCCATGCTTCAGATGTTGCAGCTGCAATTTGTTTTGTAATAACATCTCTCATAATCATTTCTTTTATGTTTTATCAGCATTTTGTCTTCTAGTTTTCTGTATGGGGCCACACCCCCAGAATGATGTCATACCAAGGAGTGGTCAATGTTTTACATACAGCAACGAGGAATTCTGGATAATTTAAAATGTCGCCTTAAATGCACCTTACTCAGAAGTACAGTCCCATATGTTGATATGTAAATGTTCATATCAAGGCATTGTGGGTAAAATAAGTGCTCACCACTACCAACATATGGGACTGTACTTCTGAGTAAGGCACATTTAAGTCAACGTTATAAATTACCCAGAATTCCTTGTTGCTGTATGTAAAACACTAACAGCTCCCTGGTATGACATTCTGGGGGTATAGCCACACACAGAAACTGGAGGACAAACCACTGATAAAACATTTAAAAAAATAATTATGACAGATTTTTTACAAAACAAATTGCAGCTTCAACATCTGAAGCATGTTTGGCAATGGCACACAATTTGTAAAAGGCATTTGGGGAACCTTCAACATTTACTTTGAGCAAGTCATTAGATCATCCATCGCTGTGCTTCAGTCCTTCCAGCTGCAATACTTGCTAGAAGCAGAACCCCACTGTAAATGAGATTTTCTGTATCTCAGATGAGCAACCCTGGGTGGATAAGTTATAAAAACAAAGCCTTTCTCCCCAGACGCTTCTCAATTATCCCCAATTTTCAGGGAGCTACCTGATTTTGCCTCACAATATTCCTCCATTCCTGCTAAAGTCTACCTTCTATAACTGCAAGGGATGGACTCAGAGGTACAAATTAATGCTTGACATTAAAGTTACAGTGCAGTTCTCCATCGGAAAATGTTTTTACTCTGTGCCACTTATTCATAATTTCTGTCTGAACGGCTAACATCTATGACTTTAAAATAGGGGGTGCAGAAAGTATGACTTGGTATGCAAAGTTTTTTGAATGGGTTTTAAATCCTTCATATAATATGCTGTTACCTTTTTATTACATATTCCAATTCTAACACCCCCCTGAATGCCAGTAGCGGATCTCGGATTTTACAGTGGTGGGGGGGGTACAGAGGTCGGGAATTGGTATGAAACGTTTTTTGAATGGCTTTTAAATCCTTTATAGTTAAGGCTGTAATTAATTCACGGTAGAAAATTAATGAATTCATGGTGCCTGCACGGCTAAAATAGCTGTTTTCACAGTAAATCAGAAACACATGCACAGGTTACAGATCACTAAGACAAATCACAAAAGGTAGGCAGTTGGTTTAGTATTTTAGGCTAAACATTGTTATTGTAACCTCCTTTGGGGCTTACCTAAGTTGTTCCCTGGTTTCCCCATCTTCTCCCAGCTGTCCACCAACATAGCCCAGGGTTGCAGGTGCTCCCCGTTGTCCCCTGACAGTCCGTTTTTATTATTTTGTCCATTTTGGGCTTCAAATCTTAAGATGTGATCCTGTCGCCACTCTCTTTAGTTACCGAGCATGTGGATGATTGCGCATGCAGTTCTTTAGTGGTCCTGATACCCCTTTCTGAGTTTAGCAGGGACTGGACTCTTGCAAAATGCAATTCCTTTAATTTAATGTCAGTGCTGCACTTAACACTGGTCAATTGCCTGCAATATCACAAGCGCTCAACATTGGACTTTAAGTCAGCGAGAAGTGGGAAAAAATATATAAACATCAAATGGTCACACTGCAGAATAATAAAGCGAAATTCACAGCAAGTGTTGCTTTTCACGGAATCTGTGAATTCCATGCAGACCATGAATTAATTACTGCCTTATTTATAGTGTATAGTAGATTGCTGTTATGCATGAAATTCCATGTCTGGAATATGCTTGTTCTGACATCATTATGTTGTTCTGCTGCAGTTGTGACATCATGTTGTTCTGTTGCAGTAGTGATGTCACTACTGCAGCAGAACAACTTAAGTTGCTTTCCTCTATCCAGTTAAGCTGGAAGTTGTGTTTTGTTTTTTAAACTTGAACTTGCAGCACACTGTGTTAGTTAAAAAAAACAGAACATATTAAAATTTCTATTTTCCGTTGTCTTCTCTAGCTGATTTTGTGTGATTTTCTATGCTGTGACTGCCCATACACTGCAAAAGACTGTGTATAAGTAGTCATACACAAACAAGGATATTCCTGTATTTCAAGGTTCCCTTGGTAACAGAGCACCTTTCGAGCTGTACTCTTGAGGTCATTTGTTACCAAGAAAACCTCTCAATACAAGACTATCCTTGTTGTGTATGATTGTTCATGCACAATCCTCTATATATAATCTGCTGTTACCCTTTTTTAATAAAAACAATTCAAATCATGCCATTTTGGTATGGCTTGGGAATCAGTCACTAGGGACGGGATTAATGTCTGCAGTCTAATGGGGGAGCCGCCACCCACCTCTATATCTACCACTGCCAAATTTCCCTGATTTGGGTCATGCACCCTCATTTTTTAAAACTGTGCCCCTTGATTTGTGTATCATAAATCACTTGCATGATTTCAGCCAATCAGTGCTCAGAACATTATGGTTGCCATCTTGTGCAATAATGTAAAGTGGAGCATTACTTGCTGGCCCGATGGTGTACAGAGCTGAGGCACTGGAGCCTTACCTCTTACCATGCCGATGACCCAGGGTTGGGAGCGACCTTGGATGTCAGAGGGTCGGCGGGGGGAGGAGGCTTAAGTGTCCCATGGACTGCTCTGCTCCTCCTCCGGGAGGGTGGGAGGGAGGACCACTGAGGTACTGGCTCTTGGTGGTAGCCAGGGCTGGTGCAAGCTCGGAGATCACAGTGTGGGTTGGCACAGGCAGATGCTGGACATGCAGTGTGTGGAAGCATGTATGGCAGCGTCCCTCACGCCACTGCATGCCTGCACCATGGGGGGTGCAATCACAGGAAAAATCCTCTGGCGCACATGATGACTGGTCCCAACAGTGCCACACCGCTTGCACTCAGGCTGCTCCTGCCTGGATCCTGACCTTGGGCTTTTCACAGTGGTGAGATAAGTACCCACCGTGAAGTGGCTTGTAAGAGAAATGGAGGAGAGGGTCAAGCACAAGCACTGTGAGTGGTGCGGTGCTGTAGGGCCAGTCAAATAAGGGCAGAACCATAGGTAACTCCCCATGAGGAGGAATAAACAAATAAATAAAAAAAAAAGAGTGTTGCATTACACTTCAGAGGTAAGGAGGGGGAGGAGCATTACCATTTTTTTCTTTAAAATATGGAATGTAAAACATATTATAAATCACTCTTGGTAACCCGAGTGATTGATAATAAATTTACAGATGTTCCAAGAGCTGCCTCTCACAGTATAAGTGCATCACTTCCCACAGTTTGGTTGTTTATTTACAAGCTGTGACTGCTAGCAGCACAGTGGGCTGCAGCTCATTTCCAGGTGTGTCCCCAGAGAGAAGGGGATCACACAGGGGTAATGGAGTACAGCAGGAGAGAAACTGGTGAAGTGCAAACAAAAAAGGGACAATTTACAGGTGCATGTCAGTGTTGCTCAGATAGTAACCAATGGAATCGGATACCGTCAGATAACACCAATTTTCTCAAATGCCAGATGGCATTGGATACCACTGGTATCAGACTACTGGATTCCAACACCCAGGATCTAATCACATACCAGTTTATTTATTTATTAAGTCCTGAATTACAATACCTCTGAGCTAAAAATCGCTCTTTTACAAAGGTTCCACGTCTGGGGAAGGGCAAAAGACATACAAAGGTAAACATTATGCTGGAATACAGGAAGCAGCACTCTAGAAAATGACTGAACATTGTAACTAGAAAATCTACAAACAGGAAGGTACACAAACATAACAGTAACAGGATAATATACAGATAAACCCAAAACAGGAGGCCTTGTCGATGCCGTAAGAATAGATAACAGGGGGTGCCAGGTAAAGGTAGGGTGTGGAAACAGAAGAGAGCAAGGAGAGGGGTGAGGGGAAGGGAGTGCAAAGGAGAGGGTGTGAGGACGGGGAAGCATGAGAGGGGTGGGATCAAGGCTCCCAATGGGGCAGCGTAGAACTGCTGGGATGGAACATCAGAGAGTAGAGGTGACAGATTAGGTGAAAACAATCACAGCTACTGTTAGCTGTGAGTTATTATATGTGAATATCTAGGATCCAAGGGAGCCATGGCAGACATCTGACCTCAGATCCCACTACACTGTCCAACCTCAGATCCCACTATCCTACCCTGGATCTAAAAAATTGAATACGGCCGCATGGGATCACGGATCCAAAGTCTGACAGACGGACTATCGATCAGATTCTGTTAGGATTGTCTAAAGCACTAATCCAGCATCACGAATTAATGTAACCGTGTAAATAATAAATAAGGTTTTGATAGTATGCAACATGTGAGATAGTTATAAGTACAAAATAGGTCTATCAAATACAACGAAAACTACAAAATGATAAGGAGGTAAGCACATCTATAATTATAAAGAAATCTGTAATTGCAACTTGCAGAGGGAAGAAGGGGAACTGGCAGGGATGGGAGCAAAGAGAAAATAAAACAAGCATTTGTCAGTGCCGAATGTTTTTTGTTGGAGTTTGGGGTGGGGGTGGCACAGCATCACTCAGCAACAGCATCATCACCACCAAAGCCCAAAGCTGGTCTGCTGCTTGCTGCCTTTGAAAAAAGTGCAGAACTGCTGCTCCAGTTGCGATGGTCACAACATCACTTCACTACCAATCTCCCTTTAAGAGCAATAGTTGACCTTTTTTTAATGATCCATAAGCCCCCACAGTCTGGTTATCTACAAAGGACTATTACCAGTCCTTATTTTACACTTTTGGCCTGCATACGTTTTGTAATGGATGGGATTATAAGTCCTCATACTGAGGAGCTAGTCATCAGACCCTTCCCCTTCCTGGTGCACTTATGGCTATAGCTTCACCCCAGTGCCGCCCTTGCCCTACGAAGTTCTGTGATGTAATAGTTTGTAGAGCACAGTGGCACACTCTATTGGTAGCAATGGAAACGCAGTAGTTTCCAAGTGTTTTTTTTTAATATTGTAATGGTCCACTGTGTTTAAATCAATACCATCGTTGAACTAATAAGGCACTCATTAGTTGAGTAGTGATATTGATTTTTAACCCAGTGGACCCCTACAATATAAAAAAAAAAGGCCTGGAAACCGCTCAGCCATTGCTATCAACACAGCATGCCCCCGCACTCTACAAACTATTACATCACAGAACATCAGAGTAAGGGGTGGAGTTGTAGCCAAAAATGGAGCAGGAAAGGGAAGGGGAAGGGATCTGGTGACCAGCTCCTTGATACAAGGATGTATGATCCCTTCCCCTAGGAAAAGTATGCAAACTAAACTTGTTAAACAAGGACTGGTAAAGTCCTTTGTAGGTAAGCAGACTGTAGGGGCTTGTGGACTACATCAAAACTGGTGCTCTTTCTTACTGAAACTATCATGCCTGGGAAATGAAGAGGTTCAAACATAATATTGTTCACTGTCCTGTGCAGCCAGTATAGTGTTATGCTTGTGCAACTGTATTAGCTTGGTTTTGGCCATTTGCACTCTCTATTCCAGAAGAATTACCACCCTGTAGAGGTACGAAAGGCAAAGGAACCCTCGGAGAGGTTCCACCTAAGTGCAGGGACGATTCCTGTGTCTAAGGTACCTTAGGAATCCCCCTAAGGAGAAAAGTGCTGCCACTGGAGGAGGAGGGGAGGATGGGGGGGCAAAGAAAAAGTGATTCACAATGAGTCTGAGAAGAACTGCTTATATTGCTCAGGAAGTGGGAGAGGCTGGCTACTTGGCCATTGAACTCCAGGCACTGCCTTTCCAATTCAATGTCCTGTGCAGCCAGTATAGTGTTATGCTTGTGCAACTGTGTTAGTTTGGTTTTGGCCATTTGCACTCTCTATTCCAGAGGAATTACCACCCTGTAGGGGGTGCGAAAGGCAAGGAACCCCTAGAGGTACCATTGGATGATTTCCATGGCTAAAGGTACCTTAGGAATCCCCAAAAGAAATGTAGTACAATCATATCCCAAAGAATGGAGTGACACAACACTTATGAGCAAGCAGTAACTGTGACGTAAGAGCAGTAACTGTAATGTAGTAGCAGAAAAGCATAGGCAGCTTGATAACGTAATGAGATGCTCAGTTTGATAACATAATGAAATGCCCAGGTTTGCGTCACATGATACTGATGGTTTGCATTGAGAATGAGGGGATCTTCTAAGGACAGCGAGAACGGTAGGACATCCTCCACCTCCATCCAACAGTGGAACCTACCTAAAGAAATTAGGGGACGCTACTATGCTAACTAACAGTTATGACCTGAGGCAATGGAGGAGAGAAAAAAAAACTATGAGGAGGAAATCCTTGGGAATTCAAGGCCTAGGTCATCTTCCCTCTAGGTTTGGGATAGTTTATTTAGTGATGGCTCAGCAGCTGCAATTTGGAAAACCCAATTAAAGGGAAGTGGAAAATATTCCAATTTGGAGGAAGGCTGTCACTCTCGCCCTCTAGCGGGAACGGCGTGGAAGGTTGCGAGAAAACTCTGCAACAATACGTGCAACCAATGCAGAGGAGGAGAGCAACGACTGCTGAGGCACTCACCTGGCCCACCTGCCCTAAAATCAAACCAAGTGAACCAGAAGCAGTTGTAGGGAGAATGCAGTGAAGGTGCCTTGCTAGGAAAACCACTAAAGCCAATGGACAACCATTATAGTGGAACACTAGAGCAAAAGAGATCGTCGTAATCACCCTTCATCGCTAGTCTTAAATTCTACACCAGGAGCTGCTGTTGCATAGCAGGCTGCTAAAGCCAAGCCAGGGGGGAGGACATTCCCAGTTATGGGCCAGGTGAGAAGGATCCCGCCCCAAGATGGACTCACTCCAAGATGTGGACTAAATGCAGAGTGAGACCGTTGGCTGTAGGAACCCTGCACCAGAACAGAATGGCTAGCATGCCCCAGAACTGGATTGCAAGCTGAGAAGCTGTCGAGCTGACTGAGCACTGGTGTGCTGATCATGATGAGCAGTGAGTACTAAGACCTTGTAAGGTCGAAAGCAGATTGAGTGCAGCAGACATCCCAGAGACTGAAGTTGAGAGGATGCAGTAGGCATGAGCAATCGACTGCGTAAGCAAGCATGGACCTGTACATAGGCTAGTAAACAGAGTAGTAATAAGTGGACCTGCATGTAGGTCTGCATAATGCAGTAGCAATGAAACAGCACTGAATAGTGGGACAAGCCAGTCAGACATTTAAAAGTCAAATCAAGGTGACAAATACTCTGAGGATTTTCAGCAGCAAAGTCAGGATTTAGAACAGAAATAATTAGCCACATGAGGCCACAACTCCCCAAACACTTCCCAGTCTCCACCGTAGGACAAACAAGAAAGTGATGGATGGGCTGAGAACCACATGCAGATATTAAGCTAAGTTAACAGCCTCAGCAGGAGCTGTTTGGCTGACTGCAGAGTAGAACAGGGTGATTAAACATAAAAGCAACATCTGTATGGCATACACTGAGTTGTAACTGCAATAAACATAAATAAGGAGACATAATGCTCTGAAAGCAGGTGTAGCCAGGCAGTGCGATGAAGCTGTTATAATGAGGTAAGCAGAATGAGAGGGCATGATTGAGCTGCATAGCTAGGTTCAGTGGAAGCCTGAGTCAGGTGAAATCATTTGAGTATGCAACATGGAGCAGCTATGGTTGAGCTGAAACACACAAATAATGATTGCAGTTTCATTGCAGTAGTTTGAGAGTTGTGAGTAACTGAAAACAAGCAGTAGGAGCTCTGGAACAATATGCTAGGAGTTTAGAAACAAACCCTCCCCCCCAAAAACAAAACAAAAAACAAAGACACACAAACACAGAAAACAGGAAACAAAGAAAAAAGAAGCACACATGCAGCCAAAGGCAAAATACAAACCAAAAGCAGGAAAATAAATACAGAAATCCAGCAAAGACAAGAAGTAGAAGTTTGGGGGGGGGGGGGGCTCGGCCAGCTCAGCAGGCCCCAACCAGCTCAGAAGATAGATGGGTAGATCCTTCTGCTGCAAAGAAAAAGTGCTTCACAATGAGGCTTATAACAACTGCTTCTATAGCTTAGGAAGTGGGAGTGGCTTGCTGCTTGGCCATTGAACTCCAAGCATAGCCATTACAATTGTTTTCTTAGATTGCGACCGTGAATTTTCAAGATATTATGAATAAGTGCTGTAAAATGTCACTGTTTGCTCATAACATTGAAGTTTGTTTGCAGTTCTGATCCCAAATGAGCAATATATATTTTTTATTGCACCACCTAATGAACATGACAGGTGTCATTATGAAATACTGTCCTAATGTAATTTTGCAGCACAAGCGTGAAAAGACAAGCACCCCAGAGCAAATGCCCTGAGGCGAGAGTTACCAAGGAAAGGGCATTTGGCCGTACAGTCAAATTTCAAAGAGAAACACAGCTGCACATACCCCAGTAATGCAAAGCATCATGGGAAGCATATGCAAATCCCCACGAAGGAATTAGGACTGGCTCAACTTTAAGCAGAATTGCTTGGTGCTGAAGGCTTCACAAAGCAACCAACAAAGGCCGAGTTTCTTGTCTTTTGTAGTTCTTCTCTACTATGTGCTTTCCATGAACGAAACATGTAAGACCTTCCTAAGGCTGTCTCCCGCCTTCTGGGTTGAGTTATAGATATGGCCCACTCATGAGTCCTAATAAGGGCAAAACACATGTCTGCTGTTCTCAGTCTTTGCGGGGTGCATAGTGAAACCTTTTAGTACCATGCTATTCTGCTGAAAGCTGAACCAGTCTAAATTCCTTTATGGGGCAGCGCATATGCTTTCTATGATGCTTTGCTTTAGTGGATTATGTGCAATTCTGTTTTTCTTTGAAATTTGGCTATACCATCAAAAGCTCTTTCAGGGTAATCCTTGCCTCCAGGCATTTACTCTGTACCCGGTCAGAACAGCACTACTAGAATAGCACAAGGAGAGAGAATGATTATCTGAACAGCGCAGTCATGGACAGCAAGAGGGGATTTACAGTGCTTGCAGTAAACACTCCTCAGGTCGCTGTCCATGGTGCTGACACAGGACAAGAGGAGAAGAATAATTTAGTGGGCTGGCTCTGCTCCTGTGGCATGGAGGGCTGAGGCATGAAGTAGTAAGACTATGTAGCAGTAGAGATCAGGGTTCTAATCCTTTTTGCTGATCAGGACTTACACTTTTTTAATTTTTTACAAGGGGCCATGAAAACGAGTATTCCATGGCCCCACAATTTCTTTCTTTCTCTGTAATCCACCCCCCCCAGAGTTGCTACATTTAAATAAGGGGGTGCAGGGGGGGCAGAGCTGCCCTTGTTGGGGGGAGCGTGGGCAGAGCCCACCCACAAACAGAAAAACTGCAGTATTTTTGCAGGTGCAATTGTTGTCTGCGCTGTTCTTGTTGGCGCTAACATGACCTAGTGCCATTTGCTCTGGGTTCTTGTCTTTTGTACTTGTTCTCTACAGTGGGATACCCATGACCCAAACAAATGAAACCCTCCTAAGGCTGTCTCCCTCCCTCTGGGCTGAGTTATACATACGGCACATTCATGAATACTAACAAGGATAAAATATGTGTCTGTGTCTGCCATTCTCAGCCTTTATTAGTTACACTGTGAAGCCTTTTGGCACCCTGCAGTTCTACTTATATGCTTCCCATGATGCTTTGTATTATTGAGGTACATGCATTGGCATTTCTCTTTCACATGCATGAAAAGATACTTTAAGCAGAATTTGAAAAAGTGACATGTGTTATGTTTATGAGGAGGGATAAAAAAAGATATATGTTGAAAATTTTGAGTCACAATATCAAAAAATTACAAAGTTATGAGTAAACATTTAAATCATTCAACGGTGCTTTGTAACTTTGTCGTTTGTGACACTTTTACAGTTAGTGGGTGCAAGTGGCAACTAACTTGTGCTGAGTTTTTCCTTCAGCTGCAGGATTTTCACAGGCTTTGAGAATCCGGCCCTATGTGTATAGTTTAAACGCACCCACCCTCTGTGTACATTACCAGCAGTCTGAGATCACATTTGGCAGTCCTGTGAGGCAGTGCAATCTTCTTCTTAGCAGAGCACCCATCATCTTGTGCGTCAATGCTGAGAATTCCCAGAGTGCTCGGAGTAAAAAGATAAATTAGCATATTTGGTAGTTCTGAATATTACAGTACATTAAGTAAGCAACAAGACACAATGAGGTGTGCATTAGACAGTTCTAATGCATGACCAGGGTGCAGCTTCATGCTTCAGAACTGTCTAATGCACCGCTTTTATGGAGACCCCTTCCATAAGAGTGGCAGCAGGGAGGGGAGGAGGCTAGCAGCTACAGGCCAGTAAGGCTCACATCAGTGATGGAGTAATTAAAGGAAACCTTGATAAAAAAAGGCTAGTGGAGTTCCTTGAGTTCAACAGGTTACAAGACCAAAGGCAGCATGGATTCACAGGGGAAGGGGACGTCATGCCAGACAAATCTGATTGATTTCTTCAGCTGGGTGACCAGGGAAATAGACCAAGGAAGCACAGTGGACGTGACCTACTTGGACTTCAGCAAGGCTTTTGACACTGTGTCATACAGAAGACTGATAAAGAAATATGACAGTCTAGGGCTGGGATTCAAAGTGGTAAACTGGGTAAAAAACTGGTTAGTAGATAGGCAATAAAGGTGATGGTAAACTGCACCCACTATAATGAGGGCACAGTGACCAGCAGGGTGCTGCAGGGTTCAATACTGCAACTGGTCCTCTTCAATGTCTTCATAAGTGATACTGCCGAAGAACTGGAAGGGAAGGTATATATTTTTGACAGATGCCACCAAAATCTGTAAAAGGGTAGATTCTCAGGGTGGGAGGGTAGAGAGAATGAATAGGGACCTTAGAAAACTCAAGGAGCAATCGAGGGCATGGCAGCTTGGGTTCAATGCCAAAAAGTGTAAAATCATTGCACCTAGGGTACAGAAACCTAGGAACTAAGTATAAAATATGTGTGGGGAAGGCACTGATGGTCACTAAGCAGGAAAGAGACCTTGGGGTTATCATATCTGATGACCTCAAAATGGTTGAGCAGTGTGACGAGGCAGAGGCAGGGCCAGTGGTATGCTGGGATGGCACAGGGAGGGCTATCACTAGCAGGAGGAGGGGAGGTAGTGTTACCATTGTATCGGTCACTGGTGAGACCCCACATGAAGTGCTGTGTCCAGTACTGGAGGCTGCGTCTCAGAAATGGCATAGACAGGGTAGAGGCAGTCCAGAGGAGGGCAACTAAAATGGAGCAGAGGTTACATCAGAAGCCCTACAAGGAAAGGCTGAGGGATCTTAACATGTACACCCTAGAAGAGAGGAGGGACGGGCATGATAGAGACCTACAAGTACATCACGGGGGTGAACAGGGTAAAAGAGAAGAGTCTATTTCAAATGAGGAAGTGCACCAGGACTAAAGGGCATGCAATGAAGCTAGAAGAGGGGACATTTAAGAGGGGGGGATGTGAGTAAGTACTACTTCACTGAAAGAGTGGCGGGTGCATGGAACAGTCTGCCACCAGAGGTGGTGGGAGTGAAAACAGTGGGGGTCTTCAAAGATGCATAGAATTGTCATAAGTAGTGTTACTCAGATAGTGCTTTTATAGATCCTACCACTGTCTGTCAGATAGTGCTGGTATCCTACCTTGGAGCCTACTAGAAATCCTACCAAAGACAGATGCAGGATCCAGGGTCAGATAGTGATGGATCCTAGTTAGGATCCAGGGATCCTAGGTCAGATAGTTAGGATCCGGGGTCAGATAGCAATAGATCCCACAGGAATCCTAGGTCAGATAGTTAGGATCCGATTCAGATCCTTGAGGGGTAGGAATCCATGGTCAGATAGCACTGCTATCCTATCACAGCAACTATCTGGCCAAATGGGAGGTATCTGTTGGTATCCTAGTTTCTAGGATACTATCTGAGCAACACTAGTCATAAGGGAATATTGGTAAATAGGCAAGGGGGGGGAAGGTAAACGGAGACCAGGTAGGGTGTGTGGAGACAGAACAGGCAGGGAAAATCTGGGCAGACTGGATGGCCAAGCAATCCTTTTCTGCCAAAAATTTCTATTTTTCTGTCTCTGGACTGTCAAATTGTGATTATAAAATGTTGTTTTTCATATGACAGACAAAATTTAAAACAAAATATGCATACATTAAAACTTATTTTGTTATAAAATAGTTCCTCCACTTGTTCTAAGTTGCTTTTTTTTTGCATTAGTATACTTGTCCTAATATGGCCACCATTGCAGTAGTTTCCTATACGGTAGTCTTTAACCCCGCCTTCCCCCCCACAACAGGCATATCTGCGCTGGATAGGGCCCGTGTGTGTGGGAGGGAGATATGGCCCAGGTACACACATTGGTTTAAAATGATCTGTTTCCTTCCTTTTGTCAGTAGCATGGCCATTCCCGATTATGTGGGAACTGGAAGTGCGTGCAATAGAATCATAGAAAAAAATGGACTGGTCGGCAGTGGTCGCAATATTAAGAGCTGGTGAGAAACCATCAGAAGCAGTTCTGAAATGAATGGTGCAACATTTCTTAAGCTTTTTTTTTTAATTATAACTTGGAACAGCAAACAAGCAGGTGGGCAGGCCATCAAGGCATGAAACAAATGAGTGAGTGTGCAAACAGGTAAGTGAGCGGGGTGGGGGGAGCAGGCCACCAATATGAATATATACCAGTAATTATAATTTAGAACATTCACGATATAAACAAAAATGGCAAAGAAAATATAATATGTTCCATTTTTGGGATTTGGGGAACATTTCAAATAGCTAATGTGAACAGTTCTGAGTATCTACTGAGGGAAAATGGCAGCTGTTCAGTTTCTGAAAATTCTAAAACTGGCACAAGGATTTCAAAGAATTACTGTGCCCTGATAACAGGACTAGTTGACAGCCGTGCTAAGAAGTGTCTAATAACCAATCAGATTACTTGAAATCCTTTGCCCAGTTTATAAGATGTGCTGAAGGAACAATCCAGAGAAGCATTCCCTATGAGTCTCAATCCCTCAGAGGCGGCCATTAGTTATTTTTGTTAACTCTCTTTTTGCTCCCTGGTACACAGGTGGGGATGTACCCCTTGCTCAACCCTTGGTTCCCACAAAACCCCCTCCACACGGCATCCCCTTTGGCAGCCTGGAAGGTGAGTTCTGCAACTTACCCCTTGTGGTGGGGCTCTCCTGAGGGAGAAACCAGGATCTACTTTAGTTTCCCGATGTGACTTATGCCCAGCATTGTTTGAGCATAGAGACTGCGGGACCTTGGTGTCATACTGCACTGTTTTCAGGGGGTAATTCTCTTAGTGTTTCGCGCTGGAGATGCGGCCACGCAGTGACATCCAGGCACAGCCATGCATGCTCCTATGCATAGTGTACCACTGTCTGCCATTACCTCCCTACAGAATCTCACAGCCCATCTCCGCTATACTCCTAGCCTCCTCTAGTAGTCAGCATGATGCCTGGCACTGCAGTCCCCTTCCCCTGAAGGCTGAAGCAGGGGAGCCATCCATCGCATGCTCATCCTACCTCCCCCCTCCACCATCCGACTGTCGGATGCTCCAGGCTCGCTTCCGAATCCAGGTCACTGGTGTTGCAAGCATTAGCGCTTCTGCTGCAGCAGTGGGCTGGCCCCACTATTTGGTATTAACGTTGAGAACTGGAACATTCTAAAAGTGCTATCAGAGGGCATAAAGTTTCCAGAAGCCAAAATCGCAGTTGGAATTAGCTAAAATGAGTTATGTATAACCCCACCCCATCTGAATTCCAGGGTTTGTAATGTAGTTTTTAAAAGTGGAGACATTTTCATTAAAACATAATATATGGTAACGGTGTCTCTCATTTTATGTTCACCATGCTAGAGCTTTAGTTGTGTGGACAGAAATTGGCCCTATTGTTCCATGTTCCATTAGATCAGGGAGCAGTGTCTGTTACATGTTAGTTCATCTTACAAGAAAAAGTGATGATAAACAATGGGAGTTCATGTACAGCTGAGAATATGTATAAAAACCTTGAGGCAGCCATCTTTAATCTAAAAGACAAAAAACCTCATCACATGGTTCTACAAGTGCTATTAGAGGTGATCTGCATATACTTCATATGAGCATACGAACACACCAGCAGAAACAGGCCATTATGGTCCATCAAGTCTGCTTGAGTGTGCAGCACACAGTTTATTCTGCCATAGCTGCTCCTTCCACCCATTTTCTCTCTTGATTTATCTTCCCCAACCCCCTCTCCCCCACCTACCCACAGAATTGACCATCATACCTCTCAAGTGTCCCTGATTTTCAGGGATGTCCCTGATTTCACTTCAACATTTTACTCTGTCCCTCCCAAAATCTGCATTCCCCTGACTAAACAGTGATGATTGTAAGAATAAAATTATGTCAAACAATACAGTTGCAGACTTCTTATTCTTCAGAAAATATATTATACACTGCGTCCCTTATTCTGCCAGCTTCCTGAGTGGATAGCACCAATTTTAAAAATGTGTCCCTGATTTTGTACCTTTGTCCCTGATTTTTTTAAGCCTTGTCCCTGATTTATGAGGCAGGAGGTTGAGAGGTATGTTGACCATCCCCTTGACCCTGTCCCACCCCCTCTTGAAACTGCCCACAGTTTTCAGTGAGATCACTTCCTCTGGCAATTTGTTCCACCTTGTCACCACCCTTTCTGTGAAATAGTTCCTCCTTATTTCTCTTCCAAATCTTCCCCCCACCAATTCCAGACTGTGCTCCCTTGTGGACCCCTCCCCCTTTAATTTGAAAATGCCCTCTGTTCCAGCCTTATACATACCTTTTATGTATATGAAGGTTTCTGTCATGTCTCCTCTCTCCATCCTATCATCCAGGAAGTACATGTTGAGCTCTCTCAGTCTCTCATCATAAGGTTTGTCCCCCATGCCCTGTATCATTTTGGTCGCCCTTCGCTGCACCCCCCCAACAGTTTGATATCCTTCTTTAAATAAGGACACCAGAATAAGTGTGGTCTAACCAAGGACCTGTACAATGGCATAATGACCTCCTTATTCCTTGAGGTGATTCCTCTGACGATGCACCCCAGCATTTTGTTTGCTTTGGCAGCTGCTTAACAGCACTGAGCAGAGAGTTTCATGTCTCCCATGACAATCACCCCTAGATCCTTTTCTGCCTCCATCGTGGCTGCCTGCACTCCCCCCAGCTAGTAGCTAGTCCCCGGGTACCTGGCTCCCAGGTGCATGACCTTACATTTCTTAGCATTGAACCCCAACTGCCAGATGCCTGCCTAACACTCGAGCTTCGCCAGGTCCTTTCGGAGCTCCCCATGATGCTTTGCATTATTGGGGGCCTGGGGTACATGTTAGGGGTGTGCAGGTATTGAACAGCATTTCCAGAATACCATGAATGGTGCACTATTCCTTATTTGGATCTGAATAATGACTAGTGGCACTATTCGGGCCTATTTGTATTTGGGAACAAAAAAAAAAAAGCCCTCCCACCCTCCTCCCCAGCCCAATCATCTTAAAAACAACCCCTCCTCCCTCCACCATCTGCATGGAGCTCACTCCCCCCTCCAGCACTCATGATTTGAAAATTAAGAAAAAAATCTCCCTCGATGGGTGACCAGTACAACCCACCTGCTTCCACAGCTGGATGCCATCTCCTCTTGCCATACTTATACTTAAATAAATTGACCCCCCCTTCTCCCCCCACCCTGGCAGCAGCACCCAAGTCCCACCTTCCTCCCCACCAGCACACACATTTCATATATAGTTAGTAGCAAGTCCCCCGGCACAAGAAGGCAACCGGCACAACACCCCCTCCTCCACAGCCAGCCACCTTCTTGTGAATGGTGCTCCTGTGCTTGCTTGCATAGGAAAACAGTTGTTTACACCCATTGAGGTGGGCCGGTTGTGCCAATTGCCCATTGTGGGAGTTTTTTCTCCTTAATTTTCAAATCATAGGTGCCAGGGTGGGGGAGAAGGGTGGAGTGGGTTCGCGGGGGAGGGGTTGGGGTTGGTTTTAAAGCAACAGGGCTGGGAAGCAGGGTGCTGGGCCTGTTTTTTTGCTTCTCCCCCCAACACACAGGCACATGAATAACAAAGCCAGATACCTAAGTTTCAAATATTTGGGTCTGAATATTCAAAATAATGTATTCTCCCACCCCTAGTATATGTAATTTTGTATTTCATATTTAAGGATGCTTACCTTTGATCATTTACAATTTAAAAAGAAATGCCACAGAAAACTCAGAATGATGAAAACAGGGCATCTTACAACACAGGAGGAAAAGGGTATCTAAAATGGAATAAACAGGTAAAGGTGTAGCAATTTCTCTGCATGAAAATAGGATCATTGTCACCTAGACATCATCTCTTCAGGCTGCTTGTCTATACTGGATATCAGTTTTCTCTGATTGTGACCTTTCTCCCTTACTTTCTCTTACTTTCCTCCCTTCCTGGCCCAATGTTTTGATCTGACAACTGGGAGACCTAGGTTTGCTTCTGAGCCCTGGAGTCCCACACTGGAGCTGGCTGGGGGGTGCAGATGTGTCACAGAGGTGAGGGGCTCAGCTTCTGGGGAAGGAGGGAGGGTGTGGACTATGTTGTGGCTGACCAAGGAACACCACTGCCATTGACTGTGAAGGCGGTTGCTTGATGTCCTCCTGGCTGGAGGAAAAGTGCAGCCATGGCAGCCCCAAATATTACGGGGGGGGGGAATATTAGAAATTAGAATGTTTTTTTCATCAGAATGTTGCAGAATTGATTTCTGCAGGGGGGGAGAAAGGGAGAGACAGAGAGAAAGATAGAGAGAGGGAGGGAAAGCACATGTGTGAGAGAGCAGGAGAGAGGGATAGAAAGAAGGAAGGAAAGAGGGAACAAGAGATGGGAAAAGGGAGAGAGAGAATAAAAGAGAAAAAGCAAGGGAGGTAGATAGAGGGGAAGTGAGGGAGAGACGCAAAGCAAGGGAGAGAGAGGGAGTAAGGGAGAGAGCAAAATGTAGGGGGAGAGAGAGGGAAGGAAAGAGAGGACAGGAGAGGGAGAGAGGAAGAACAGAGGAAAGGGTCTGGGAATGGGGAGAGAGAAAAATGGAGAGATGGAGCAAGAGAAGGAAAGGGGAAAGAAAGTGAGGATGGAGGGAGACAGGGAAGGGAGAGCTATGGAGCTAGAAGGGGGAAGTAAGAGAAGGAGTGTGGGGGGAAGGAGAGAGAGATAGAGAGGGAGACAGGGAAGGGAGAGATATGAAGCTGGAAGGGGAAGTAAGAGGGTGAGAGGGAAGAGGAGAGAGAGAGGGAGACAGGGAAGGAAGAGATACAGAGCTAGAAGGGAGAAGTAAGGGGGGAGAGGGAAGGAGAGAGAGAGAGGGACGCAGAAGGTAGAGATATGGAGCTAGAATGGGGAAGTAAGAGCGGGAGAGGGGATGAGGGAAGGAGAGAGAGAGAGAGGGAGATGGAAGGGAGAGATATGGAGCTAGAAGGGGGAAGTAAGAGGGTAAGAGAGGAGGAGGAGAGGGAGAGAGAGAGAGAGAGACAGAGAGGGTGACAGGGAAGGGAGAGATACAGAGCTAGAAAGGGGAAGTAAGAGGGTGAGAGAGGGTGAGAGGGAAGGGGATTGAGAGAGAGAGAGAGAGAGGAAGACAGGGAAGGGAGAGATGCAGAGCTAGAAGGGGAAGTAAGAGGGAGAGAGGGGGGAGCGGTAAGGAGGGACAGAGAGAGAGAAGAGAGACAGGGAAGGGAGAGATATGGAGCTAGAAGAGGAAAGTAAGGGGGGAGAGGGAAGGAGAAAGAGAGAGAGAGGGAGACAGGGAAGGAGAGATACAGAGCTAGAAGGGGAGAAAGTAAGAGGGTGAGGGGGGAGAGGGAAGAAGAGAGAGAGAGGAAGACGGGGAAGGAAGGAAGGGTAGAGAGAAACAGAGTGCTATGAGACATGATTAGTCAAATCTTACTGTAGTATGTATACTACATGTAGCGAGAGAGAGAGAGAGAGAGAGAGAGCATAGATACCTTTTTTAGAGAAATAACCTTTTACAATAAAACAGCCTTTTCAATAAAACGACCACTGTTTTGTTTTTACAGAATTAAAACATTTGTATGCTGAGCTTTAACCAACATGTTCTGCCTCTGAAGTCACCAAGACAGTAAGACATAAAAAGAACTTTGGCTGCTTCCTTAGCTGCCCCCAGGTCATATTCTGCAAAGGCTTGTCATTGAATTTTACCACAGACAAAGCCTTTTTGATTCTCTCGGTCTCTATCTCTCTCTGTCCCCCATCACTAACTCTTGATCTAAGCTGTCAAGTCACTAAGATGACCCACCTAGCCTTATTTTATGGATAGCATTAAGCACAAAAAAGTATTTGAATCCAATCTCAACCAAAATTACTGAAGTGATGAGTCCAGGGAAACTTGCTACACATAGCAATGTCATTCTTAAGAGGCATCACACGGACAGTGAGCCATCTGCTCTGGACTGCTATTCATGTTGGTTAAAGCTCAGCAGGTCCAGTATCCATACCCTGGTGCACAGTCCCAGATAATATATCATTTGATTGTGTGACCCTGAATAGCTTAAATAGGTTGAACAGTTTATCCAGATATGGAATATGCAAGATACCTGATTATCCAATTCAGGCACTCTGGTTTGTGCCAAAAATGGGACACTGGCTAGGGTATCTGGCGGATGCCATGGTTTTTTGAATAACTGTATTTTGGAGTCTGAAATGAACAGACAATGATTAATATTAAAACTATGGGCACAAGACCCTTCAAAGGTTTTGACACTTTTTATCTAGGCCAAAATTAGATCCAAATTCAGATTAATTCTGGATAGGCTATGGGGTGGGAAACTGGCTCTGTCTGCTAAGTTCTAAAGTGAGCCTTTGTAGATTACACCCAACTTCTATACACCAGCAAATGAGGGGAGGGAGGCTCAGGTTACAGGCAGGGCCTCTATTGCTGCAAGGTAAGCTAAGTAGTCTATGTACAACTGCCATGCATTTACAATTTGAGCCAACCTGCTAGAAGTGGCACAGAAAAGAGCTGTGAAAATGATTCAGGGCCAGCAGGGGCTCTTGTACGTGCAGAGGATAGAGGACTGCAGGCTGGCAGTATAGCCTAGAGGTTAGAGGAACGAGGTGTGAACGAGCTTGGTGCATCCAGTAGACCAGACCTGAGTTTGATTCTCACAACCTCTACTTGCATACTGTGTGACTCTGGGCAAGTCACTTAACCACCCAGTGCTCCCAGGTCGCCCCTGAAAACAGGCACTTGTGCCTAGTGGGCCTTATCCAGTTACCAAAGACTAAAATAAAAAAAATAAAAAAATGTACTTGCTGAATGGAGGAAGGGGGAATGATGGAGATCTACACATACCGCAAAGGCACAAACAGGGTGTGCCTTGATGATCTCTTTAGGACCAGCCAAAACAAGAACATAGGGGGACACAGTTGCAAACTGGCAGGAGGAGGGTCCGGGAAGGACAGGAGGGAGGCACTTCTTCATGGACAGGGTGTAATGGGCTACCAGAGTAATTAACCAGGAAATGGCAAGGAGTTTAAGAAGTAAGAAGGGGTAGGATAAAGTCAAGGGGAGGGTAAAAGTTTCAGGAGGGGTAGAGTGCCATGTAACACAAGATGCATGAGCTCTAGATCAGTTAGACTTGATAGACAAAAAGCCCTTCTGCTAGCCATTTCATATGTAGGTGTGTAATGGAGGTGGCAGAGCTTGGTTTGTAGACAGTGCCCTCACAGCTCTGAAGTGACAGCTCTAAAGTGAGCCCCATTACCTCATACACCACTGACATTTACTTATTTATTTTACCTAAAAAAATTGTTAACCAGGTAAGTACACTGAGTAATTCTGCCCATTTTCAGGAATGACCCCGGACCAAGTTAGTACAAAGATGTAAAACAAGCATACTATAGATAGCAATACAGTGCATTTATAAACCACCAGTGGTGATATATTTTCCCTGATGAATAGGGGATATGCGATGGGCTTACTCAAAATATTCAATTTACCTTCAAGTATGAGGGGACAGGACCACAACTCAAGAGTGGCAGAGGCACGATTGAGTTATGAAGGTCCTTCCCCCACACAAGTCATGATAAACTGCGTATTTTAAGTCAGACCATTTTATGTTCGATTTATACACTATCAGTTTACTAGTGATACCTTTTAATATGTTCTTTGTATGAAGAACTCTGCTTGAGTTCAACTGCTGACTTCAGTGTTGCACTTAACTACTGTGACATCATTAGCATTGTTAAAGCTGCACTATGAGTTGTTCAGTACGCACTGTGACATACCCTACGTTGCAAAATAATACTATCTTGCTGTGTTGGGTCATTGTGACACCCTATTTTGCAAGATAATATTATCTTGCTCTGGGGTCAAGATAACACTTTTTTATCTTGCTATTTATAAGTACACACCTGTTGTATAAACAGAGAATAATGCAAGGTTGGGCGGGCATAACCAGAATGTTACACACACCCGAGGTGTGGGATGCTACATAAATGGTGAGAGCAAAGCTTGAGGGGTTTATAAAAACATCCCACACCAATGATGTGTGTAAAAGTCTGGCATACACACTCCCACAAATATTTTGTTTTTCATAATTACCAGTGAGCATTTTTAATTAATGTGGGGTTTCTGTGATGTGCCTGACTTAAATGGTGGCAGTTCTGTTAGTAGTGCTGGCTCACCAAGCATGAGCGATGCGAGAGTGACCGGGACCAATTACAGCTGCCTGGCTGTAACCCATAATTATAACTGGGTGTTTGTAATGCAATTTTACTAACTTGTTATCTGAGCATTAAAAACATGCACTAGTAATTATATTTGTTCATCATGCTATCAAACCTTGAGAGAAACATTTATCTGGAGGTTAGATATGTCACAGTCCCTTTCCTTGACCTTTGTACAGAACAGAACTTATCAGAGAGAAGCTATCACAATGCTGATGACATCAAAATGGGCCTGTGTAGCACTGAAGCCAGCATCTCAAATCACAAAAAGACCGTAAAGTCTTTAAACAAAAAGGTGGTTTAAAAAGTTATAGCTGTTAAATTGATGCACTATAAATTAAATATACAATGGTTTGACTCAAAACACATAATGAATCTCCACTTGTGAGGGGACAAGACTTTCATAACTCACTTGTGGCCTCGCCACCCTTGAGTTATGGTCTTGCCCACTCATACTTGGAGATAAATTGTACATTTTGAGTCAGACCATTGTGTATTCCCTATATATTTTTATTTTATTTGTACATTCGGAATTACACCTTTGAGCACAAGTGCTCATTTACAAAGGTTCCACGTTGTAGGTAGATTGCAGACTAAACAAAGAATTCAAAATGACATAATAGTCAAGACATACTCTTATGCAGCATACAAAGGAGCATTGTCAAAGATACAACAGTGTATAGTACAGTAGTTAATAAATACAAAATAGCAACATAAGGGCTGATTTAAGGAGCATTGTCAGTAAAGCTTGTGAGTTACATATAAAGCATTGTGAGAAACAATGTGAAAATAGTTACAGGCATGAACAGTTTGGCTTTTCTCTGAGGTAAGTTAAAAATTTGCTACAAAACAATGTCTGACTATTGCTGAAATGCAGGTTAACTGGCAAACTATTCCAAAAGGTGGGCGTAGAGTAGGAAGTGGCTTTATGACCCCTGGCTGTATTCAGTTGGGCTTCTGAGAGAAAGTTATAGTGGCCTGGTCTTAGGTTCCTGGCACTTGGTTTGGGTGGGAGTAGATCAGATAGGGGTGATTTGTCAGCAGCGCTCAATGACTTGTCTCTAAGGCAGCATGAGGTGAAATATCTCTGACTGGTTGGTGAGAGCCAGCACATTAAAATAGAGCTCACAGCAGTGGGTTCTAGGGCTTGCAAAGAGTGCAAAACAGCAAATGATTACTGTAGGTAACATCAAGTTTTTCTAGGCTATTGGTAGGGGTGGAAGTGTAAACTACATAGCCGTGGTCCATAGTTTAGGGAAGGGAGGAGAGGTCCATATGTAGCTCCAGAGGTCAGTCAGCGTTTTAATCTGTAGACTGCCCCCAGTTTTTGGTAAACTGATTGGCATACCTGCAGAATATGCTCATTGAAAGTAAAGTATCTGCCTAGGTACACACCAAAGTATTTGAAGTTGTATACTTGTTCAATGGGAGCTTCACTTATATCAGAGACCTGCAGGTTGCTGTCCATCTACGTAGGCAAGTGTTCGAACCAAATAGCAGAATTTCTGTTTTTTGATTTTTAGAGCTAGAGTACTTTTAAGGAACCAATATTATATACTGTGAAAGTGATAATTTAACACTCGTAAAGTATCGACGGTAAAAAGAGTTTAAAGTGGTATACATAATTAAGCCAGCTGCATAAAACACAAAGTATGTAAGCTGACAGGTAAATAGATAGGAGACCGGTCACAAAGACGGAAAATAGATGTCTTACTATAAGGAGGCAGTATAGCGTAGTGGTCTAAGGCTCTGAGCTGCAAATTTGGTCACATCCAGCAGACCAGACCTGGGTTTGAATCCCACAGCTTCCACTTGAATACTGTGTGACCCTGAGCAAGTCACTTAACCTGCTTGTGCTCCCAGGTCGCTCCTGTAAAAAAGCTTTCAGCTTAGTGTGCTATACCTGGTTAAATAACTAAATAAAAATTAAAAAAAAAAAAAAAAAGTGGGCCCAAAAGCAGATCCCTGTGGGACCCCATCACTAACAGAAAGCAGTGTTGGTAATGCACATGTAATACAAACTGGCTGCATTCAGTTGGATAAGCAACTTCTGAACCACTGTATGGACTTATCTGTCAGCCCTAGGTCAGATAACTGAGACAATAGGAGCTCACATCAAATGCCTTGGTCAAGTCCACAAAAACTGCTCCAATTAGTAGACCCTTGTCCATGGTCTTACTCACGTGATCAAGTAACCTAACCTAACCAAGGCAGTGGTGGTGCCATGATTTTTCCTTAAACCATGCTGGTCCCAGGAGAACAGATATATAAGTAGTCATTAATATCAAAATACCCACCTTCTGAAGAATTGTGCTTATAGAGGCAAGAATGAAGATAAATAATGAATAATTTGTTACTCAAAGTTTATTAGTGATGGTACTTTTAATGGGGAGTGCTTGGTTTGTAGACAGGGTCCTAGTACCTCATCCAACACTGATACACCCTTTTGACATATTTCCTCATCATTGATTATATTGCATTTTTTAACTGCATCTTATCTTGAATAGATTACTTGCCTTGCCTGTATGTCCTACTGCCAGCACCCATTATGTACCATCTTGATGGCCCAAGTCATGCCTGAAAACGGTCCCTGGGACTAGCACACCTACCCAGTTAACAAACAAATCACTCAATCAGTCAATCACTGCATGAATAAATAATGGTGGGGGGGGCTCAGTTTGTTGGCAGAGCCACCATATCATGGAAGTGAGCCCCAGTAACTCATAGAACACTGTCATTTACTTATACTGGGGTCTTCGTTTATGGACAAGGATCCCATAGGTCTGAAATGAGCCCCAATAACTCACAGAACACTGACACTTACTTATAATGGAGCTTAGTTTATAGACAGGGTCCCATAGCTCTGAAGTGAGCCCAGTAACTCATAGAACACTGTTATTTACTTATATTGGGGGGTCTCCGTTTATGGACAAGGATCCCATAGGTGTGAAATGAGCCCCAGTAACTCACAGAACACTGTCATTTACTTATAATGGGAGGCTCATGTTATAGACAGGGCCCCATAGCTCTGAAGTGAACCCCAGTGACTCAGAAAACACTGCCATTCATTTACAATGGGGGGGAGGCACACAAGTAGGTCTGAAGTGAACTTGAGTAACTCATATGACTCTACTGTCATTTATTACACTGAAGAGAGGTGTCAGTTTGTAGAAAAGGCCCCGTAGGTCTGAAGTGAGCCCAAGTAGCTCATAGAACACTGCCATCTACTTATAATGGGGGAAGGCTCAGTTTACAGACTGGGCCCCCATATAGGTGAACTGTACCCCAGTAACTCATGTAACAGAGTCATTTACTTATAATGGTGGGGCTCAGTTTATAGACGAGGCCCCTATAGGAATGAAGTGAGTCCAGTAAGTCATGGAACACTGCCATTTACTTATAATGGGGGGGGAGGTCTCAGTTTATAGAAAAGACCCCCACGGGTCTAGAGTGAGCCCCAGTAACTCACAGAACTTTAGCATTTACTTAATAATGGGAGGAGTCTAAGTGTATCGATAGCTCCCCATTAACTTTTAAGCATCAGTAACTCCTAGAACGCTATTGTTTACTTATCATGGGGATCTTACTTTAGAGACAGGGTCCTATAGGTCAGAAGTGATCCCCAATAACTCACAGCACACTACTGTTCATTTATAATGGGACAGGGGTGGTCTCAGTTTATAGACAGGGCCCCATAGATCTGAAATGAGCCCCAGTAGCTCATAGAATACTGTCATTTACTTACAATTGGTGGGGCTCTGTTTATAGACAAGGTCCCCACCCGTCTTAAGTGAGCCCCAGTAACTCATCCAGCATGGTCATTTACTTATAACGGTGAGACATCTCCATTTATATACAGGACCCTGCCCCATAAGTCTCAAGTGAACCCTAGTAACTTATACAATACCGATATTTACTTATAATGGGGGGAGTCTCAGTTAACAGACAGGCCTCCATAGTTCTGAAGTGAGCAGGGGGGGTCCGCTAGACCACCAGGGATGGGATTACTACGTATAACATAGGGATCGGGGCTGTGGGAGGGGGGTCTGCTAGACCACCAAAGCATTATGGGTATCAGTACCCAAATCCTTATACAGGGCAAGCTTACAGGGCTCCACCAGGACCAAAAGATTAATGCCATGTGAGCAGGCAAATTTGGACCCACAGGTCAATTTTGAGCTGGGTTGGGCCAAACCCGAACTGGCCTGATTCTGCCCAAAATTAAATAAAGGGTTAAGGGGGTTACTTGTCATGGCCCTATGTCCGCAATCATGAATCATCTTGGTTATTCTCAGTGGTCCAGAACTCCCTGCATGATAGTCTGGCTGAAAGGAAGGGCCTGTCAATCATCGAAAGCCCCATCTCACCCAGCCAGCCTCTTAAAAACGCGAAACACAGGCTCTTAAGTCCTTACCATGATAAAAATAATTAAGGGATGATCTTATGGGTGTTTTCAAGTAAAACTCAATTTAGGCCCATTTCACAGAAACTCCCCTTAAACCGAATGGCCCAAACCTGCGGCCCAACCCGATTTCCAGCCCTACACAGATACTCCGAAACAGACTCTTACATTTTAACTTGAAATTTATGTTAATACTTTTTCTTCACTCCTTCCTAGAAGCAACAATGAGAATTAAACTGGGTCTATGGAGTCTGAAAGGAGAAAGAAGACCATGGCAGACAGAACTGGGAGTGGGAATGCAAGCCATCAGCATAGATGAATGTGCAGGTATGGATTCTTTCCTAATTCTGAGTCAGTGCACATCAGGACAGGCTCAGATGGATCTAGCTTGAAATGAGCCTATCAAGCCACACTGGATGGCTTGGAGAGCCCTGACAATGGTGTTAGTAGTGGAGAATGGACTAAGTCAGGTCTCAGAAAGGTAGACCCCCTCTCTCCACCGAGAACCAACCCAGCTCTGAAATGCAGAACTAAAAAGTCCCCCCTATAAACCATTAGCAGGTTGACACACATGAATGTTACTAGGTTCAAAATGGTTCAAAAGTAGGAACCCTGATTTTTAGGAAGGAGGGATCTATATGTTACCCTTTGGGGTTTTTTTCTTGCTCTTTCCCTTATTCCTTTACCTCCAACTCCTTTGGGCCCCTCATATCCCCAGCTTCTCTCCCCCCCCATTCAACCCTTGCCACTGACTGTGACTGCCTGCTCCCCAGGTCCTCAAGCATTCGTGGACCAGACTAACACTTCTCCAGGGGAAGGGGAACCCCTGCTCTGCTCCCATCAGAAGGAGAAGAAGCACACCTCTGATGGGTGCCGGGTTGCGAGACCATTTTGGTACGCCAGCTGGCATGACGGGCACTATGAGAGCCATAATCCACCTAGCTCAGGTAGCATTTTCCCTGTTCTGGATTCCTCCCTCTACCCATACCTTTGGGAGCATGCACCATGTCAATGTCCTGGGGGTGGTGTAGACCAGCACATGGCCACCCATGCTGTTAAAGCACCAGTTTACCACCAAGAGTCACTCTTTAAGTGGTGCACCACTCCGCCTTCTCCAGGGAGTATCATAACACCCTAACCTTAATGGATGCTCTGTCACCCTCCCTGCCAGCTTACAGTCTTGACATTCCAAGTTTGGGGCTCAAACCCAGGTCACCAGCTTGACAAACAGATGCACCAGTGCTTGGCACCACCGAGTTTGTGCTTTAAAAAATGGTTTTGATTTAGAATTCAAAGGGATTTGCCCACCCCAGGTCTTCATACTTGCCTCACCCTGAAAAGAGAATCCTATTGATCACATCAGAATATTGTCCTGTATAATTGGAAAGGCTCTGCCTAAGGTTATATGGGGAAGAGCTCCTCCCCATAACCTATTTAAGCAGCAGAACCCTGCTGCTCTGCTTGCAGCGAGACGCACTCGCTAGTGTGCGGATACTGGTGCTCAGCTGCACTCTTCCTCCCTTCTTGTTGCTCCCCCCACCTTTCCTCCATTTCTCTGCTCATCTGTTGTGTTGTTCCCCACTCCCTTGCCCCCCGTTGTTTCTGTGGTTTCTGTACCTTGTTCCTTGCTCTGCTGTGCCCAGTTTGGCGGCCGCTTGCTGTCCTCTGCTATTTGCCATTTGCTGTGTTGCTTCCTGCTCCTTGCTCGCTTTTCCTCCACTGCCTGTCCCCTTTTCTTGAGCAGCTGCCACTCCATGCTACTGCTGAGTCCCCGCATGTTTGCGCTGCCTTGCTCCGTTTCTCATCTCCAGTGCTCCAGATCCCTCCTATGCAGCTGCACCGCTGCTCCTCAGCACCTTTGATGCGGTCAGACGCCGCCACCTCCGTGCTGGGCTTCCATTTTTTGTTTGCTACTGCTTCCGATCTCTTGGACTGTTTCCTCTGCTGCACTGTACCTGCTGCTGGAGCCTAGCCTTCCCCCTCCTTGGATGCCTTTCCTCATTCATATCTCTCTCTCTCTCTCTGGATTGATTTGCCTCCATGCTGCCTGCCTGATTCAGCCTTCTCCCACCCGACTGTTTCTAGCAGGGCTGCTCTGCAGAGCTCCTGCCTCTCATTGTGCAGCCAATTCGGACCTGCTTCAATCACTGGATTTCAGCCATGTTTTCGAAGCGGCTGGGGATCCGTCTGGCACCTGCTGCCTGCTCCGTGGCTGGCCTGTGCCTATTTTTTGGGGGATGATACAGGTCTCCGCATATGACATTTTGTTTCAAATGCTGTTCTCCACTCCTTCTTTCGGCTGACCTATGTGTGGTCCAGCTGTTTATCATACCCACACTCTAGCCTAGCTGCTTATCTGCCATTGGCTTCTGGACTCCTGCTACATCCTTCAGCTTAAATACACTTCTGTGGAGGAACAAGTCTGCATAACGTGGGACATTCTTCGTGCTTACTTACTCCCAGTGTTGGGTCACTAAACGACACCATTTAAGAGGGTCAGACTACTCCTCTTATTTACATTCCTCATCGGTCTCCACTATGTACCTTATGCAATTACACAGTCCTACTCCTTGCTACTTCATATGCACATCATGCAATTCCACTGGCTGTCACTACTACTACTACTACTACTACCATCCCACATGCTGGTCCCTTGCTTACAACTTGTTACCTATTGCTCGCACTATTCATCGCATTCCTGCCTCCTGCTCTTCCCTGGCTGCCTGGAGTCTGCCAGCTACATATATTAGAAATTGCAAGGGCCTCACACTCAAACGCTCTTTCAGATCAGCTCTCCATGCTCATTCAATTGCTTTCAAGGTAGCTCTCTTACTCCACCTGCCTCGCCACGTAGCAGCCTGGAGGTTCAACTATTTGTTCACCATGCCTGCCTCGCCCAACATCGGGCCTGGAGATTCATAATTTCTGTCAGCCTGCCACGCCCAGTCTGGGCCTGGAGGTTCGTATACTTCTACCTTGTACCTGCTTCACCTTCAGTGCCTGGAGGTTTGACTATTCGTACAATATGCCTGCCTGCCCCACATCGGGCCTGGAGGTTCATACTTTTCTCAACCTGCCACGCCCAGTCTGAGCCTGGAGGTTCGTATACTTTTACCTCATACCTGACTTTTCTACCCTAACTTGGCATTGACTCCGAGACCATATTCTCCTACCGGATTTCAGTCATTCGTTCAAGCTCCTCTCCTCTCCTCCTCGGAAAGAATTCCTCATCTGCTAGAATTACTCAACAAGTACAATTCAACCTAAGTGGATTGCATATGATCACCTGTGGATCTGACCGTTTCTCATAGTAGTCGCCTTGGATATACTCTATACCCTCACAATTCATTCATGCTAATTCCAGCTGACTTATGTGGGCTCCACTGCACATGCTAGCCCTTATGGGTTTGATCGCCATTTTCGACAACCTATTATTACTCATCAGCTGACCTACGTGGGGACCAACTGCGCACACTAGCCTACGATGGCTAGCTGCCACTCTTCTCACTTACCAGCAGATGTACGAAGGTCTGACTGTGCTTACATGTTACCTGGAGCTAGATGCCACCCTACTTACCTCACCAGCTGACATACGAGGGTTCAGGTGCACATCTCAGCCATGGGACTAGCTGCCACGTTCTACTACTTATCGACTGACCAACCTGGTCCATATTACATGCTACTTACTACCTCATCTCCTAACCTACAAGGTCCAGCCACACAGCCTTACCTATTAAGGCTCGCCCTGTTATACTCCCTTGGATGCTTCCTAACCTTGAACTACTTCTATTTCATCCTGCCTTGCCAGCGTCAAAGTCTGGATATATAATTCCTCCATATTCACCTATCTATCATTTGCTAGCCTTAGGAGCTCCTCACTTCTAGTCCTATCCTGAACCTATTGGACGTGTTCTAACAATGCTCACCTCAGTGCAATCTACCTAGATGCTTCACGTGTTCATAAAGCTACCTGCAGTGCTCACGTGTAACCCCCCTGCAAATGGGGGTTCCCAAAAGTTTTCCAGGAGCTTGCTTGAATGCTCATAGCCTGAATGGTGTTCGACGTTTAAGCATTTTATCTGTGGGTGCTTTTAGAGCCTCTGGTACTGCCTCTTTAAGAGCTGTCTGCTTGCAGACATAATTAGTTTGTATGGGGGGACTGTGTGTTTCCCTGCCCGAGTCCCGCTCGAGCTGCTGACAAATCACTCCATTTCTGCCGTCGCTAAGTGGGCAGAGTGAGCACTTTTCAAAGATGTAACTGTTTGCCAGAAAGCATTTAGAGTATTAGTGGAAATGTAGTTTGTCTAACCTGCCTTTCTTGCAGCTGGGACTCTGTGTGTTTTGCCCTTCCATTTTGGATCTGAACTAATGAATAGATCCAAACAGTGCAAGGGGGGCCTCTAAAATGGAGTTTGTGGGGACCAGCCAGAACTTGGACTCTTAATTGGAGCCAGCCACAAGAGATTTGTACGGGCAGTGACTCTGGGAAATGTAGTTTTGACCTTGGCCCCTTTTTCCATCAACAGGGGGAGTTTTATTGTGAGTAACAGCCAGACCAGCCAACAGAATAGGGTGGAGCTAAAGGAAATGCCCTGCTCTGGGACTGGAGAGATTAGATCAGTTGTGACAGTGAAGAGACAAGGAGCTCTGTGCTTCTGCGGTGTATAGTTTCGCGCAGGAAGTGTGTGTGAGGTCCTGAGGTTCGGCCTGCAGCCGTTGCCAGCGCTAAACTGGACTGAATCCGACTTGTGAGGAGAAGGAAGGAGATCTGAAGAGTAGAAACCAGGCTCACCCCATAGAAGCTCACCCCGTAGAAGACTGGAGAAATTGCTGAATTGCGCTCGGTCTGTCAGGAACTGAAGCTGCTGTGTGTTCTCCCAGGTATTTTGCAGTAATTGCAATTGGGATCGAGGAGCAGCCTGCCTGGTATAGTACTTTCCTTTTACATATAAATGTGTGTAGTGCTTGTGGGGAATTGCTATTTCAAATCCCCTGTACAGTGAATTGAGTGCATGAAGCTGGAAGTAAACCCCAGCTTAATTTGGACTACATCCATTTGCTATAAACTGCAGTGGGGTCCAGTCACAAGGCCCTTGTCCACATGTTCTGTTCCTCCTGGCAATCCAGGACAATCTGCTTTCCATCCAGATTCAGCATTGAGTCTGTGAGTACAAATCAGGGTAGCTCCCTGCCATCTATTTATCAAATTGCAAGTGTGTCATCTAATTGTTGCTGTTTCATTTCTTCATGAACTGAGCCATCCGGCTCCGGATTACAGTTGGGTGTTGTGCATATTTTTCTCTACGGGGCCCTATCCATCTGCACCTGCCAGCCAATGCCGGGCAACGGACCTGGCTAGCCCCCCCATCCTGGGTACCCAGAGTGTGACTTGTCAGACCCTGTAATGTGCACAGTACTGTGATTTAATTCTACCAATTAACCTGATTGCCCCCCTCCTTGTTACTGCCCCCTCTAATAAATCAGATTTGTTGTTATTGAACTATATGCTGTCTGTGGTATCAGTACAGGTAAAAAAAAGCATTGCACTGTGTTTGTGTATGCTGATTAACCTTATTTTACAGGGGGTCCTCAGAGACGTGCTGCAGAATCAGTCTCGAGGGTAAGTGGTATCTAAATGAGTGAACAATGTGTATACGTGGGGTATTGGGGCTGTAACTCCAGTGTACTGTGTGGGCCATTAGAGGGAATAAAAGGGGGTCTCAGTATCCCAGAGGGCTGTGACCAAGCTAGTCTAACCACTACAAACCCTGACCTCTAGGTGGAGGCACCCACCATAGGACCTAGGCCCGTAGTCAAACAGACAGGGGTGGTAGCCCTTGAGATAGTGCCACCTAGGGGTTACACACGCAAGACTTGGAAGCCTGTTCCTATCCTTTCATTTCTTGCTACGAACTGTTCGCTGAATCATCTGTAATCTGCAACTTGGACTAGCCAATAATTTAATTAAGTAGGATTATGCTCCTTTAGTATGCTCAGAAGGATGGGCAGGTTGGCAGCCATGGGTCCTCAGAGGTTTCCCCCAAGGGGGGTTTTCCTCTCCTGCGTGCTGCCAGCCATACTCTCCGGAGTTGGAGGAGATAATCGTGGATATCGTACTTCTTTTGTGAGGTGTCACATCCTAATCAACTAATCATCCTTCCTATGGTGGGATATAGAGTCAAGCCAAACCATCAGCTCATATCGAATAACTCATCTGTTCCAGTATCAGCACTCTCTTACTGTCAGCTCATCATGTAGTATATTCATTGACTTATTCATGTCCATGCCTAAGTACCTAAGCACTATTCATCCATACAACTATACATTGGAAGCATCATTCTACTTACTGGTCTGGCCTCTGTATCCAAACTCAAACCTACATTATGTAGATGTAGTATGTAACACAAGCATTGATCTCTGAACCACATATAATCTATGCTGTACTTTATAAATTAGGATAGTGCAGAACTGAGTCTGAAAAAGAACCCCCCCCCCCCCCAAAGAATCTGTCCAGGTAAAAATTTTAGAACCAAATGAACCTGCCATTTTAAAAACAGAAAGAAACTGAATTGTTTAAAATGCAGATAAGCAATTGAAATATCATCACTATATACTGTAAATGTCAATGAGGCCAGACAGCTACAACTTTTTAGAATCTTTTTAGGTTCCAGTTATAACCAGAAGGGCATGATTGGCTACTAAACCTGCGTCTCCTCAGAAACTTTGTTTTCTGGGCCAGCCCACCAGTGCAATGGTAGTGCTACCGCTTAAAATGGCAGTGACCTGGGTTCGGGAATAAACCTGGGTTGTCAGAGGGCTGGCCAGGGAAGGACGTGGAGTGTCCCATGGGTGCTCACCTCTTCAGGGAAGCGAGGGCTACCATTCCCCCCTGTGCTATTGCCGTTCGGTGTCCTCAGGTAGTGGTTGCAAGTGGAAACACTGGCAGTAGGAGGGGGACGTTGCTGCACTCCAGCGTCTGAACATGCTCTGCATGTGTGGGCTGGGAAGGGCCTCTGCCAATGTCTGGGGGTGTGAGAAAAAGGAGGAAGAAATGCCAGCTGTGCAGAATGTTGACCTGTTGCTCCTTGCAGGCCCTGCTCCACTGACTGAGGCACCACTGCTAGATCGACCGTTAACACCGTTGGCAGCACCACCCTGGGGGGCACGCCAGGGAGGACCATGGCAACCAGTAAGTCCCGGGGAAGGTGGGTGACAGGGCTGGGGGAGTAATGTAGGACCAAGGAAGGGCCAGCTGGAGGGAGGGGGATAAAAAAAACAGAAACAAAGAAAGAAACATATTTATTTATTGAAAATTGGTAACGGGGGAAGGGCACAATGAGCAAAGGCTCATTTCCAGGTGCGACCTTGGGGAAGGGAGATAAGAAGACAAAATATACAATGTACAGGGAAAATATACAACGTAGTATGGCTGTGTGAATACCTTATTTTGGATATTCGGGTTGGATGTTATATTTGGGCCCCCACGTATTCAGGTATTCATTAATCATACTCATTATTTGTATGACTTGGGGGATGGGGGAAGAAGAAGATAAAGAAACAGCCTCTCATCATCCTGCCAAACCTAATCCTGTGAAAAAATGCAGCTCCCATCCCACCACCCCCTGCTACAATCCCAATCCCCCCCCCCCAAGCACTCCAAATTTTTATGTTTTTAAAAACAAATCTCCCACAATGGGCAACCCTCCTCCACAGTCAACTGCCATCTTTAGGGTTCTGCTTTTCTTTTAAATAAATATTCCTCCCAGCCTCCACCCCCATCCTGGCAGCACCTTCTCCCACCTCCTGCCCCCGCACTCCAACTTTTTGTTATGAAACTGCAGTTATTAGGTGTGCCATAGACCAAGGAGATTGACACAACCCACCCTCCTCCATGGCCAGCTGCCTTCTACTGCATAGTAAATCCAGCTGGTCACGTGAGCAGCAGATTTTACTGTGTGCAAGTACAGGAGCACTTTCATTCCATAGAAGGCTGCTGGCCTTGGAGGAGGGCAGGTTGTGTCACTCACCTTGGTCTGTTAGGCACGCTAACCACACTTTTTAACAAAAAAATTGACACTAGGTGGGGAGGAGGGTGGGAGGAGGAGGAGGAAGCTGGAGTGGGGTGAGATATTGATTTAAAATTAAAAGGGCACTAAAGATGGTGGCGACCACGGAGGGAGGCAGGTTTTGCGTATGTTGTCAATACAGCGCCACGTTTACAGTATCGCGACAATACAGCACCAGATATTGGTGACTGTCATTTATAGTGAGTCAGTGACCTCTCCGTGCCCCTCTCCCCAAAGGCCGCCCCCTGAAGTTGGTATATTTAGCAAGGGTGTGTGTGTGTGGTGGGGGTGGAAGGCTGCCCCCCCCCCAAACAAACAGAGAGGTCACTGTAAATGACAGTCGCCAAAATCTGGTGCTGTATTGACACAGTGCTATAAATGCAGTGTTGTGATGCCAAGGAACCGGGTTTGACAACCACCCATTGTGGTAGTTTTTTGGTTTTTTTTTGTGAAAAAAAAAGTATGAATTTTGGGTACTGGAGGGAAGAGGTTGGGATTGACTACAAGCAGAGGATAAGGGACTGGCAGGCTTTTTTGAAGGACTGCTGGGAGGGGTGGGGGCTGTTTCGCTTTTTTTAAAGTACTATTTCCCCAATAGGAATGGACATGTATAGTGCCACTTATTTGTATCTGAATAACGGACAGTGCATTATTTGTGGTATTTGGGAAATACTGTTTGTAACTCTCAGACTCCTACACAGAATACATGGTAGAAAAACTAAATGTGTAGCAAAAATACAAACTAAAAGAAATAATACAATACAGTAAACTGCGTACAGGCTAGTAGATGAGAGTTAAAACACTGGTTCAGGAGCACTATAGCTAAGTATGTGAGAGTAGCATGGCAACATTAACTATGGTCAGGGCAGCAGCAGCAGAAGAGGGCAGCAAGAGGTTAGAGCAGGCATTTGAGGGAAAGAAGCAAACTTGGAACCATGTAGTGCATTTGAATGTATTTTTAAATAATTTTGTGCTGTCCTCTACAGAACATAGAAACTTATTTATTTATTTTATTTATTTGAGTTCTGGTAACCGGGTTTGAGACAATTACAGTTCCTTTTTCAGGGTCGACCCGGGAGTACAACATGATAAAAACACTTCTGTATAAATAGAAGGCATAACAGGTAAAGACAGTTCAACAAGTGGAAGTTAACAATAAATGATAGTAATCTTTGGTAACACACTAAAACGTATAATAAAATACAAAAGAGCAAAGAAGAACAGTATTTACACAACTGTATATACAAAATACATAAACAGCAGAGCATTTCATTTTATAACTAGTGCTAGTCAATGCTAGTCAAGGAAGGGCTTAAGGATAATTATGGAGGGGAACAGAATGAGGCACTATGTAAAAACTATATATCTGAATGAAAATTCACCAAGCACGGCTAGCCCAGTGGCGTGCTGGGTTAAGGTGCTGGATGCCTAAACTCCAGCACCGATGGCGGCCCAAGTTTGGTGCAAGCTCGGGTTGCCAGGGGTCGGCCAGGTGGGAGAGGACTGAGCATCTAGAGGACTGTTCTCTCCTCTCCCAGGAAGGAAGGGTCCAACTGTGCTGCTCTTAGACTGCCACCATATCGACACGTGGTGGTAGGGCAGCCAGCCCAATTCAGCAAGTGGACATCCGGTGGCAGATGCCTGGTGCCCGCGTACCTCTACACACACACACCCACCTGCATCACAGTATGCTGCTGGGCAGGGGGAATCAGAACAAGGAAAAGCCTGGCAGGTCAGAGTATGATGCCCGACCCACCTTGTTGCCCGGGATGCCTTCCTGCTGGATTGTGCTCCAAGGAGGGGAAGGATGGACCTCTCTTCCTTGCCCCACCAAGTCGGGGATTCTGTGGGAGAACTTGGAGGTGCAGGTTGTCCTGGGGAGACAGATACCGATCAGGTGTGGGTAATAGTGGGGAATGCTGCCAACACCAGGGCAGAGAAACAGCTTGATTTAAAGAAAAAGAAAATTCTCCATACATAATGCATTCTGCAGCACTACATACATATTCTGTGGCATAATGCAAGTTCTGCAGAACATTCTGTGGCCTTGGAATCGTAGAATTCCAGGGGCATTGGTTATTAGTTTTGTCAAAATCAGGATACCCTTGAAATTGAGCAATTGTAAGAGACTGTATTTATTATTACTACATATGACACCACTGTGCCATACATTAGTGTTTTTCACCACACCAGAGGAAGTATTTCATTCTCCATGTCTGGTACGATGGACTTTGCCCCCCCGTCACCAGGGGCAGTATGGTAATGGCACGGGCCACCCACCTCTCCTCCCAGAGGAAGGAGGTGTCAGATATGGATGCTCGTCTCTGCCATCGTACCTCTCTGTTCTAATAAAACACCTCAGACATATTTCAGTTTTTCGTATTGTAAGACCCTCCAGTTCCACTACTGCATTATTTTTGTTTCCAAAATTGTTTCCAAATTCATTTTTTCCCCCACAAGAAAACAAAATATGTCTGCTTCCTGCTTTGCTTTGCCTTTTCTGTCTCACTGCCCAGTCAGTTGGTTGACATCAGATTACACACTGCCTGCACAGTGCCAATAGCAGGGTGGCCCTAATTGGATGCCCCCCAGCAGTTTTACACTATCCCTTTTTTCTGACTAGGGCTGGGGCTGAACCATTTCTATATGAAAATGAACCCCCAGAGCTCAGCTAGTTCTAAAATTTAACATAAATTTGGTAATAGCTCATTTCCAGATGTGTCCTGGGGGAGGGGAAAGGGAAGACAGTGAGAAACACTTGAAACAATAATATCAATAAACAGGTAAATAAACATCATAAATGACAATTGTGCAAAGACACATCTTCTGTGTAAGTAAAATACACTATAATACAATAACATGCTGAAGGATAACAATGTTTGCCATGTGCAGAAAGCAATACTGAGTTCAGGGGGACAATGTTTGTAGATTGGGAAAGTGGAAGAGGGGACTGCACTGGTATAGGTGCAGGGCGAAGGGGAGCAGAGGAAGGAGGGTGGTGGACATCGGCCCGTAGTCCAGTATCAGGGGCAGCTGCAGGGGTAATTAGTGAAGTCATGGAGGACAGAGCAGATGGTAAGGGGGAAAACCCCCAAAGCTTGGGGAACCAGAAGGAAAAGGCAGCATGTTCAGTGGTGGGTTTCTTTGTCGTGAATGGAAGAGAGTGAGGGCCTGAGTTGCGATGGGGTAAGAAGCGGCTGGGGGGGGGGGGGAGTGAAGAGGAAAACAAGATACATAGTGAGGGAGCCAAGCCAGTATTTAGAGATAAAGGAGATGCAATAAGCGAGGTGTCTGGCCTTATGGAAGGGAAAAGAACGAGAGGAGTACAGGGAACAGTGGTGGATGCAGAGGGACGGTCCAGGGTAAAGTAGCAAAAGGAGTGAAGGGGGGGGTCAAGTCTGGTCAGGGTGGACTTGGAAGCAGCACTGCATACTATGTCACCATAGTCGAAGACAAAGAGTATCATCTTCAAGATGATCTTTCTATGGGTAGGAAGCAGGATACTCCCTTTATGCCTGTAAAGCACACAAAGTTTAGGGTGAAGCTTCTTGTGGATGGCATTCACACGCACAGAGAAAATGAGGCAACCATCAGACCATATCTTGAGTTACTTGAATGAAGGGACATCCTCAATCGCTGCACCATCAAGGGTATGGAAGGAGAGGGGTGGTGAGCCTAACGAACTTCTGCCTAGTGCAAAAGGTCATCGAGACAGTTTTCTTGCCATTGAGGGACAGCTTATTAGCCCGGAACTAGTGCTGGATGTTAGTAAAGTCCAGTTGGAGTCTGGCTGTTAGGTCAGGGGCAGAGGAGCTGGAGGCAAAGAATACTGTGTCATTTGCGTACATATGGATGGATGCACAGAAGGGGGCAGTGGGGAGGTCATTGAGGAACATGGAGACGAGTACTCAACCAAGGATGGATCTTTAGGGCATGCCTGAGCTGATAAGGAGTTGGGGGATATGGAATACCCAATCTGGACAGCGAAGGGGGATAAATGTATCCTGTTTCCAAGTATGAAGGACGGAGACTAAGGAGAGGAGGTTGAGAAGGGAGGTATAGGTAGAGCAATGGCATGGGCAGAGAGATGGAGGAGTTTGGGACCAAGACCATTAGGGCTCACACCCTTAAGGGAATTTAGATCAAGATGGCCTTAAGGGAAGCAGCTGAATTGGTAGGAAAGAAGGAAAAGGGGTGATGTGGGGTAGTGGGGGGGGGGAGAGGGAGAGGAGGCAAGGAGGAGCAGGAACAGGAGGTGAAGAAAGAGTTGAAAGCTCAGGTGACAGAAGAGGGATCAGAAATAGGGATTTCACCCACCATGAGGATGGTGGAGGGGATGGGTTGGGGAAGAGAAGAGGGTATGAATAACCTTCCATAACTTGGACGGGAGGGTAAGGTTGTTCTTGAGCATGGATGTGAAGTATTCAGACTTAGCAAGCCTGATAGCTCTAGCACAGGCATTATAAAGGGTCCGATACTTGGTTAGATTTGCAGGGGAGCAAGAGGACTTGTGAGTCCACCATGCAAGGTCTCAGCAGGCCAGCAACTCAGCTGAGATCCATGGGAGGTGGGAAACTTGGACCCTCATTTTTCTAAGGTGGGGGCATGGAGATCCCAGACAGACATGAATTTGGAGTTGAAATATTGAGGGCAGAATTTATGTCGCTCGCTAAAAAGATGGGCAAACAGTATGTAGTCATCAAGTCAGCATGGAAGGAGGACAAGTTCAGCAACCTGAAAGACTGGCTCTAGATGAATTTAGTGGGGGCTCTAGTATGATGAATCTTGTACATACAGAAGACCATATGGTGTCACTGAGAGCACTGGGGAGGGTACCAGCACCCTTGACAAGATGGAGGTGGGAGGAGAGAACCCTGTCCAGAAGGGAGTGTGTGAGGGATCTATGATTGTGCCAGGTGGGGTGAGTGATCAGTTGGGAAAGTTCATATATAAACTGGATTTTTTTTTCATGTTAAAAAAAGTATCTGCTCTACGACCTTGAACAAGTCACTTTGGGGCTTTACCTTCCATGCACTAACTCAGTCTGCCCAACTTTGTGTACGGGTGGAAACAGGACCCCACTGAAACTGAGAGGTTGCATCTCAGCTGGGCTAACCTGGGTAAAACAGTTGCAAACTACAAAAAAAAGTATTTACTCCCCCTCTCTCCTGCCCCTCACCACCAAATTTTGAATAAAATGCACCCCTACCTAACCACCCACAGCCAGCTATGACTCCCAGACAAGTTGTTGTACACAATTTGGCTTTTGTGTTTTGGTTTAATTAAACATTGTACAAATAATGGTATAAATTAAAGTATGTGTACAGTGTGAAGCCATTTTGTTACACACCCTCTATGATGGCCTTGAAACAAATCATGCTTCGCTCTTGTGGTTTTCTGAGGGTGTGTAAAACTACCTCATTATACATGCCCCCCCCCAAAAAAAAATGTATCATTCTATATAGCAAAGGTATGAAATTTACCTTCAGTTGGAGAGGTCTTTAACCTTCGGCAGAGTCCGTTAACATCCCCGTAACTATCATGGATTTTCTGGAGGGCCTCTGCTCCCCGGAGCTCCATGAGAGAACGGAGTTCCTGCAGCGTGCAGCCGAAGCCACCGGCATGATTCATTTCTCCACGCTGGTTTTTTGGGTAGAAATCCACTGTGCTGTTTGCTATATCTCCCATGGTTTCTTGCTTCTGTGGGGTGTTATTTTTCTTTTTGTATGCGTTTTTGTTTGCTTTCCTTCAAACTTTGGTCATTCAACAAGAGTTAAGGTAGACAATTCGGGAGGAGGTGGCAGGGGAATGAGACAGACAGAGACAGAGAGGAAGTGAATGAGAAGCTGGAAAGAGAAAGGTCAAGAATACAGCAACAAAGTGTGTAGAAAACAGTGTTTTTGTTTGTCTTGTTTTTGCCTATATGGGTGCCATGCTCTGGCTGACCAGCGTGCTTTGTGAAATTGGCAGCGATCAGTGGCTGAGGTTGCTGCGTCCTGTTGAGGCCGTGGGTCGGTGCCAATCCATGGAAGAGCCTTTTCTCCCTGTTGTGTTCGGCAAAGGTGTGTTCCAGTCAGGGACTAGCACATCGTGTGTCTCCACTGCACTGAGAGAACCTGCATAACAGCAAAAACAACAACAACAACAAAAAGACAAGAGAAAAAAAATAAGATCTTGAGGCCATAGAAAGTAGTCCTCATACATTAGGTTTTCATATTTTGCATCATTCCACTGTTTCCCCTTTATTCCCCTTTGTTCCCCTGCAGCCCCCACCCCCACACCACAGCATTCTTCATTAGCAATGGTACCTTTCCTGTGGCCAGAAGGGCAGGTGTGCCTCTGCCTTCACAGCTGATGCAAATTCTGCCACTTTTCTAGTCAGCAGGATGTGCTCAGATTTTGGGAAGCCTGCACTCTTTGTCATGGGTGAGAGACTGCAACCCAATGTGCCACTGCCACACCACTGGGCCACCCAGGTGAAATGACTTCCGTCAACTCATGAATTTTAATGAATGGTCCATTAAAGGAGAACTGCATTGAATCTGTCAACCTGTGTTTTCTGTAGAAGTTTCATTTGTAATACTGGTTCACATCCTGTTTTTGTTCCATCTGTACTGGCCTTTTAATAAATTCACTGGGGGTTTCTGCCTTTCACTGTGGTGGGCAGCACCATTTTAGAACTGTATGATGTACTTTATGTCCTTGTGAAAGAACTTTCATTGTTTTCACAATGCATTCATGTTTTGTTCTGGAATTCTGTGGCCCAAAAGAACATAAACTACATCGTACAGTTCTAAAATGCCACTTAGCAGTATGTTAATCAGAAATAGCCACTGTGTTTATTAAAATGCCAGTACAAATGGAACAATGACAGAAAGGGATCAAATACATGAAAAAACATATACTGGGAAAAATTACTTGCGGGTTCAGCGGGTTTAACATTCATCAAAGTTCACCAGCAGGAAATGGATTTCCAAAGTTTTGGACACAACACTTGCCTCTGTATTTCGGATGCATGCTGATCCCGGCCAAAATGTTGGCATGCTTGCAGCATATTTTTGAATGCCCCAAAGCATTTGCAACAGTTTATCCGAATTACGGCAAAAAAAGATGCATGAGTCGAAATTCTGACGCATGCGTAATATTCAGAGTGCATGTTGCAACAATCATGTCCTGACATTAGACCACTTTTTAGGTGGTCTATCTGGGCAGATATCACGCATCTGTGTCCAAAAAATGGACCTGATCCTTTAAAAATCTCACCGTTGGACTTCAATTCATGAACTGTTTATCAGCTCAGAGTTCATGAAGTTGCTAAAGCTTTAACAAGCACCAGTCGTACCCTTTGTAAAACTGCCCCCAACCCCCAAACCCACCAAGGGTTGGAAAATCATCCAATTAAAGACTATGAAGTCCACCACTGTGCTCTCCAGACTATTACATCAAAAAAATATGTGAGAGTGGAAGTGGAAATCACTAGTGAGAAGTGGAAGGAATCAGGCTCTCAACTCTATGCAGCCTTAAAGATCACGTGCAACAGTCAGTAGTGTCCTGCAGACTTAACACAGCAGCACATAACATCTTTCTAAGTGGTGTCCTGTCACTGCTGTGCAGTATCTGTTAAGACATTGTGTTTTAATTTGGTTCACATTGTTGCCCTGTTTGGTTGTTCTGTCCCAGCGCTGCACAGATGCTCCACAAAAGATGTCCCCTCGTGTGATGATGTCATTTAGAGTGCAAGCCAGACTGTGGAGAGACTCACACCACAGACCTGTACTGTATATGCTTTTTAAATAAATGTCTCCATCAAATACAGTAGACATCCCTGTAGTTCGCATTACCCTCCCTCGCTATAGTTTTTTAAATCCTCATCCTGTGAAACGGTAACTTTAACTTACATAAATGCCTGATTCTGTTGCCGCCCCCCCCCTTTGTGTTCTCTGTTTCCCTGCTCGATCATGATCAGCAGACATGCCTCCAGACAATGTCTCCGACCAGCCTGCAAAGTCGTGCAGGAGCTAATTTATATATCCCGAGCATATTAGGTGGAACAGATTTTCTGATTCTCACATTAATGCTGATTATCGGAAAGTAACCCATTTCTGTAAACCAGTGCTACAAGTATTGAAATTCAGTCTGGAAATGTTTTGGCTGTGACTTCGTGCATGTACGCCCAAGTTGACTTGGGTGCACATGCATGAAGCCATGGCTGAAATATTTCAAGACTAAATTTCATTACTTGTAGCGCTCGTTTACAGAAATGGGTTACTTTCCGATAATCAGCATTAATGTGAGAATCAGAAAATCTATATCACCTAATATGCTCAGGATATGTAAATGAGCTCCTGCAAGACTCTGTAGGCTGGTTGGGGACGTTGTCTGGAGGCATGTCCGTGGATCGTGATCAAGCATGAAAATGGAGGAACCAAAGGGAGGGGGGCTACAGAATTGGGCATTTATGTAAGTTAAAAGTTACCATTTCACAGGATGAGGATTTAAAAAACGATAGAGAGGGAGGGTGTCAACTACAGGGATGTCATTACTGTATTTGATGGAGACATTTATTTAAAAAGCATATACAGTATGAGCCTATGCTGAGAGTCTCTCCACAGTCTGGCTTGCACTCCAAATAATGTAATCACACTAGACGTCCTTCAGGCAGTGCAGCGGGAAATACAAACAGAAGCCAGAATGTGAACTGCAGAGTACGTGTGGGAAATATTATTAATTTTCTGTGTATTTCAGCATTACAGACCAGAAATTATCACCTTTAAGCAGCCTATAAGTGAATCACAAACAGCAGTAAATTCAACTACATTGAGAATGTTTGCACATGATCTTTAATATGATCCCTTTGCTCCCAAAATCCTAAGATTATAAAATTGTCATTTTTACAGCATACCACTTCCATGGAAGTAAGGGTCCTTGGTGGGTTATTTTATTTAGATCAGGAAATGCGCTTTTCAAAGGACCATTATGAAACAAGACAAAACTCAATCTGCATAATTAATTTGCATATCAGAATGCACTGTTTCCCGCTGTAAGAGTTATAACACATCACAGTATCAGAACCTTTTCAGTTTAGGAGTGGAACATATGTAAATAATATGCCATGACAAGGTGTGCATTATAGGATTATAATAGCTAGTTAGTGATGATTATCAACTGTAGGCAGAAGCTGTCAAACTCCATTATACACATCTGTGTATAATCACCCATGTATAATGAAGGTTGATTATACCTGGCCATGTATATTCATCCATGTATAACAGACTTTGATTAAGCACCTTTTGCAAAAATTCTAAAATCACTCTCATGCTAGAGCCACTGGCTCCTCGTGCTATCAACTTGATCACGCTAACCTCACTGAAACCGCTGAGTGGGAATCTAACTTTCATGTGGCTGGAGAAAGACACATTTCTCACAGAAACAAAAAATAACCAGTGGTCTACTAACATCTGTCTATCTACCTAAAAATGGTACGTTCATCACCATTTCAGCAAACTAGTGACCCAGAAAGACAAAAATTCATAGAACAGCAAGAAAACAGAAACACTCTAAAAAAACTGTTCAACAAGTACCTGCTGACAAAAAAATCAAATGAACCAATTATTATAAAAATAAAACATGGTATACTGTGTGTCAACTTGGATTTTATGCACAATACCTTGATAAGCCCCCTCACACTTCACTCTCTGGGTTTATGAGGCATTACACACCTCAGGTGTGCATAAAATCCTCGTTACACACACACTTCCTCCATGCATTATTCTATATTTAATGCAAGCCCCAAGGGTTCATACTATGGTTCATACTATGGAATGTTAGGAGTTAAAAGGCATATGTCCATTTTTGTTCCTATGGGAACTCAAACAAAAATACCTAAAAATTCCTCCATTTAGTATAGTTATCCAATCTCCTTTTAAGGGGTGTTGTGAGGCATGAGGCCAAAGGCCAAGTGTCCTCATGCCCATGAGAAGTGCATTAAAATCCTATGATGCACACCCTGAAGGGGCTTATTACACTTATAAAATGGTTTTAAGCAGTTATTTCGAGGAGGAAAATAAGATTTGGCACTTGACCATGTGTTTACAGAGATGTAAGACACAGTCATATGACATGCTTCAGCCAATCATGTTTGTGGATTTTCCAATGCCATTTTATAAATACTTATATAGTATGTGGTTAGGGCTTATTGTGTATGAAATTCAGTAGCCCTCTAAAAGACAGTGGGACAGTTCAAAGGTCACAGCAAGGTGTAGTATTGTTGTCATATCACAACAACATTTTGTGACTTTGAACCGCCCCCTTCCTCTTTAGAGCTAGGGAGATGGCTCTGAGGTGCACAAGTTATGGTAACAGCACTACCCTGCACCAACTCAGGTCCATTTTTGTGCAGTGGTTAAATACTGTATTGTACTGTTAAATTTTATTTTTTTAGTAGCACGAGCATGTTTCAGCAGACCAAGCCAGCAGCAGTTCATTTGTGGCAGTCAGGTGCTGTTGATGAAAGCCACACTGTGGCTCTTTGGAAACACACACCCTTTGTTTAGAGTAAGAAATGATTTTTAAAAATTTATTCCACTTACTTGTGGTTGGGCGAGTGAATGAACAAGTGGGCCAAGAGAGATGAATGAGCAAGCATGCGGGTGGTGGAGAGAAGCGCGGGCAGGAGGAGCGAAGCTGGAAGACCTCTGTGTGACTTTTTGAACCATATACTATATAAAAAATATATGGGCAACCATACACAGCAAGGACTGTGTTTCCATCTCGGTGTCGAGATGACACTGGGACCTCTCGAGCTTCGCTCTTGGGGTCCATATGATGTTATCTCAACCCCTCGATGGAAACACAGCCTTGTTGTGTATGGTTGCCTGTATAGTATTCTATATACCGTATATGGTTCAGTGTTGTTGTGTATGGAAATCCATACACTGCCAGATGCTGCTGTACTACAGTAGTGAAACTAATGTAACAACTGTGGCACAACAGCAAAGAGTCCCATTTCATTTAAGACTATTCATGCTCACCTACACTGTACAGTCCTTATAATAAAGATATCAACAAGACTGAAAACAACCCAACTGAACTGTTTTTTTAAAAAATGAATTACTAGCGGAAGATCACGTGATGAGCTAGCAGCGAGCAGAAGTCTCCGAGATCACTCCCATGCTTCGGCGAATTAAATATAATTTTTTACGTGTTTTGAGACCCCGCAGTTCAGCTGTGCGAGGTGCATTGTGTTGCAGAAGGGTACTGTGCTGTAGCGGGTGACAGAAGCCGCATTGCAAAGAAGAATAATCAGCATTACTTACAGCGGGGGTCAATTGTGGAATGGCCGAGATGGAAAACGGAAGCCCCGAGCCTCTGGCAGCAAGAACACCGGCGGTGAAGCGCTCTAAGCCGCATTCCCCAACCCCAGAGGAAATCGATGAATCCAGGGCAGAAGTTCAAAGGGGGCATTCAACCTCAGAGGATATTAGCGAGATCAAGCAGCTTTTACAGGGGCTGGTTGCCGATTTTACTCTACTTAAACCTGCCTTAAATGCCCTATCGCAAAGGGTGGGGGACGTTGAGGTGAGAGTGACCTCGCAGGAAAGAAAGACGGAAGCTATGGACCATGAGATGATTGGCCTTAAAAGGCAAATCAAAAAATTAGAAGATCGACTGGAGGATCAGGAATCACGCAGTAGGAGAAATAATTTAATCATGGCAGGCCTCCACGAGAAGTCAGAAGGCCCAGACTGTGTAGCTTTCATGCAGGATCTTCTCCTGAAGCTATTTGGTCCGACATCATTTGGGGAACCATATAATATCGAGCGAGCTCATCGATCATTGAGAGAAATTCCCCCACCTGGAGCCCGTCCCCGAGTTCTCATTATGAGATTCTTGAATTACAATGAGAAGACCCATGTTCTGAACAAAGCCAGGGCTAATAGAAACCTGCAATGGAATGGAGCTTTCCATTTGGCTATTCCAGGACTTAATACCCTCGGTGAGAGAGAAACAAAAAGAATATGCAGAGATTAAGAAGAAGCTGTATTTGGCAGGTTTGAAATTCAGATTGCAGTATCCTGCCACACTGACTGTGAAACTGCCAAAAGGAGACAAAGGTACACCACAACGTGCGATGCCCTGGAAGGCCTCAGGGTGGAGCTGCCAGACCTATTCAAATCAGTGACCTAAAGGATCGAAGGGTCCGCGATGGATACAGACGAAGCTGTGTTGAGTGAGATTATTGGCAACAGGGAGGCGCCTAGATAGGTGGCAGAAATTCACCAGTCGCTCAGCCTTTTTTTTTTTTTCTCTTCTCTTTTTGGATAGAGAGAGATCTCAGGAGACTGTGAAAATGAATGCCCTGTTATTGACTCTGCTGTTGATTTTAACATTATACTTTCCCAGGGCAGAACTGACTTGAAAGCACAGACCTTGTTTATGGTGATCTTTTCTTTCCACTAGACATGTAGTAGCCACCTGCCTCATGATGAGCCCTAGGGGAAAATTGATAAGCCGAGGCAGATCATGATTTGGTTACTACGACCCTCTGGCTATTGTGGCATTTATGTAAGGGGGAAGTTGCAGTATCATGCAGTTAGGTTATCATTCTCTTTCCTTCCCTTTGCTTCACTAACCTTACAGGGGGCGAGGAGTAGACTTAAAGTTATCATCGAGGTGGGGGAATAGGTAGGGGTTCACTTAGTGGGTTATTTGCTGAGGCATGGGGGAGGGTCAGAGGCATGTTGGGGGCTGACTCATACATATCTCATGAGAATCAAGGAGGGCAATCAGAGGATCGGGGCGGTGGGATAGGGAGCTACAGGGGGGAAGGAGAGAGAAAGAATTCAAGATATATAAAATAAAGAAAGTAGGGCATATGAGAGTGATTATCAGGGGTATTGGTATAGTAGATGGTCCTAATTAAATTTCTGTGACGGAATGTGAAGGGCCTCAGGGGGAGGAAGAAGAGAATGGTTATACTGCAGTACATAAATCAGTTAGGAGTACATATTGCGGCACTCCAAGAAACACACTTATTGAACGAGGAGTTGCACCTCCTTAAGAAAGGATGGGTGGGCAAGGTCATAGGAGATACAAGGAAGCAGCGTCAGAGGTGTGGCAATACTAATTAGGAAATCTTGCCCATTAATAATCAAGCAAATTTGCCAAGAGAGGATGGTAGGGGGATATATGTGTCAGGCTCAGTTTTGGGAAACTCATTTTCATATGCCTCAATATATGGCCCTGCTCCCCCCAAGACAGAATTTTTCGCCTCCTTGGAAGCTGACATTGCTACACTTCCTCACAACCCATTGATCATTGCAGGTGACTGGAATCTCTGCCTGGACAATAAGATGAATAGAAGCCCTGCTAGCAATAGACCTCCCAATGCCCCTCAGATAGCATTAAATAGATTTATGGGGATTACAGCCTTAGTAGATCCATATAGAGTGTATAAGAAAGGGGACATGGAGATGACTTTTTACTCTGGGGTTCATAAGTCGCATTCGAGGATTGACTTTTTCTGGTCAATAGGGATGTGCTAAGTAGGATTAAAGGGTTGAATACCTTTAACAGGGTATTATCGGACCACTCTCCGATCCAACTGCTACGGGAAATAGATAACATACCTCCGAAACCATATCGATGGCGATTAGATGAAGGGATCTTAGCGAAGGATAATATGGTAAATAAGCTAGAGGAGACCCTCAAGGAGATTATTCAAACTCAAGTTCCAACCCTAACAGACAAGAAGCTTGCCTGGCCGGTCTGTAAGGTCCTATACACAGGAATGGTGCAGGAATACTCTGCTAGGAGGAATAAAATGGATAAAGCACGGGAGGAATTCTGGGAGCCATAGGATCACTAGTACCGTTGGAGGGGTTCTCCACAGAAATAGATAAAGAACTAAAGGATTTAAGAGATGAGTATAGGGGGATATGGAATCTTAGGGTAGACTGCTGGGGGGAATGACTAAATGCTAAATATCTGTTACAAGGGGATGTGCCGGGCCATGTACTGGCACACAGAATTAGGGAGTGGGAGGCAGAAAGAGCAATTTTGGAGGTGAACTTTGAAGAGGGAATTATTACGGAACCTCAAAGATTGGCTGATGCTTTTGCAGATTACTATGCTAGCATATACCAAGAGGGGGCCACCAGCTCGGAGGAAGAAATTAAGAGGTTTCTCGATAGAATACCGCTGCCTAGATTGAGCATGGAGCATGCTCAAGCGTTGTCTGCTCCAATCTCGAAAGTGGAGATCATGGAGACAATTAAAAGCCTGCCAAATGGTAAGGCACCGGGGCCGGATGGCCTGTCGGCCAAATTCTACAAAGTCCATATAGAGACAATAATGCCTCTACTACAAGAACTTTTTTTGAATATTATGGAAGAGGCAGTGCCCCATCCTCCCTTATACCAGGCCTATATCACCTTGATTCCAAAACCGGACAAACCTAGAGATTCACCGGGTAATTATAGACCCATTGCTTTAATAAATCAGGATATTAAAGTACTTATAAAGATCTTGGCTAATAGGGTTCTTAAAGTTGCTCATTTATTAATTAGCCAGGATCAAGTTGGGTTTATGCCAGGTAGAGGGGCGTATGATGCGTTAAGGAAGCTTCACCACATCTTACACAAGGCTTCTAATTCAAAGTCCGCTATGGCCCTGATAGCACTCGATGCCGAGAAGGCATTCGATCGGGTTTCACATGATTTTTCATTTTTCACAATGGAAAAAATGGGTTTCCCAAAGGGATTTCTCCAATGCATTAAAACTTTGTATAAAGCTCCTACAGCCAGGGTTCTATGTAATGGCTATCTCTCCAAAGAGTTTTTCCTTCGTAACGGGACTAGACAAGGCTGTCCCTTGTCACCAATTTTATTTAATATTTATCTGGAACCCTTGCTAAGAGCACTCTCTATGGAGCCCAGGGTTCAAGGGATCGAGGTTCAAGGGATGGAGCTTAAATTTTCGGTATTTGCTGACGATATCTTGTTGCATTTAAACAATCTGGCTGACAGTTTCCAACACGCCCTGGAAATTATCAGGGAATTCTTGGAGGTATCAAATTATAAATTAAACTTAAGCAAAACCCAAGTTCTCCCGCTTACGGTATACACCCTCAGATCAGATTTTGAACACCTGCAGATCAACTGGGCCTCGGATAAAATTAAATACTTGGGAATTTGGATTAGAGCCAGGTCTGAGGACGGGGTGGAGGACAATCTGGGTAACTTATTGGCCACAATTAAAAGCGATATTTTAAGGTGGAATAAACTCCCTTTAAACTTTACCGCCAGACTAGGAATGATTAAAATGAATCTGTTACCCAGATTATTATACCCCATACACCTTCTATTGTACAATATTCTGAAGGGCCGGTTTGCTAGTATCCAAAGGATAATTTCAAACTTCCTATGGGATTCTAAACCCCAAGGAGGAAATACGCTGCCTTATGCCTCTCTTATCCTAAAGGAGGTATAAAACTTCCCTAACTGTTTTTATATTATGTTGCAGGACAGCTTGGGCTGATGGGGCAATGGGCAAGAACCGGGGAAGAAGGAGGATATACGCCAACCTGGCTGCGAATTGAGCAGCGCATTTTAAAGGAGTTAAAACTTTCCCCGGCTGCATTGTTGTATACGGATCCGGTGGCTTTGCCTACTAGGGGGGAGCACTCACCAATCGAAAAGTCAATGAAGGTTTGGTGGGAACTATTAAATCCGGCTCAGAGGAAGGTTCAAAGGGGAGCCAGAGACCAACCCATAGTGGGTAACCCTAATTTTCGTCTAGGGGGAATGGTAATTAGCCCCCAATGGGCACCACAATTGACCAAGTTAAATCTGGTAGATTTTATATTCGATGATAAAGTGAGCCTACCAGTTCAGACTAGGGAGTGGGATTTTTTTAAAAAGGTCCAAATTAAAAATGTGGTACAGAAGTTCATACGAGACAATAAAGTAGGGGGACTGACTCCATTTACGTGGGACTATTTGAAGGAGTTTGCTCTCCTAAAACACCCCCTTTCAAAGGTGTATAGGGTGCTGTTGGATTTTTTGAGCTCAGAGTCTAAGGCCCAGGCAGTGTACTGGGATAAAATTCGATCCCCCCTGAGGCCCGACTGGAAGGAGATTTGGAAAAATGTTAAAATCCTGCCAGTACCGAAGTACAGGACTATGCAATTTTTCATTTGTTCGAATATTTATTATACCCCTGTTAAACTATGTTCTAGAAAACTCAGACAGACAGATCTGTGTTTTAGGTGTGGAATAAAATCGGGGGACCTATTGCATGTAATGTGGAGCTGTTCTAAAATCCATTCGTTATGGATCCAAATTGGCCAAGAAATGGATCCCCTGCTAAATTACTCTGAATATATTAAACCGGAGATTTGCCTCCTAGGAGACATGAAAACAGTATTGAGGGACTCAGCCAAATACCATGTGTCTCTGATGTCTGCCTTGGTTAAAGCATTTGTTTTGAGACATTGGAAGAATGGTAATATATACACTTATGACCAATGGGTCAGCGACCTGTTGCAAGTCCTGGGCAGACTTAAAAGACAAATGGCTGTAGAGGGGAAAAAGAAATTATATGCTAGAAGGTGAGGGGTCCTAGAAACAGTCTACTCAATACAACAGAAGGGTCCCCAGACTCGGATCTGTCTGTCTGAAGGGGAGTAACTTGTAATACTCTTGTAAAAGAATGTGATAAGTAACTAGGATTGTATGGAGATGTATCATTTTCCTTAGGGTATGTCTTTAATTACTGGGGCATAACACTCTCACGGGATTGACTCTAATAGGGTCGGAAGATTTCTATATTATATGGTCAAGAAGGATTCTCTCTCTATCAGGGACACAGTTGTTAAAGGTTATCCCCGTGTAGTTACTTTTACCTCAAAGTTGACAGAGCTATATAAATCTGATTATGCCCAAGAACCGGGTTAGACTAGTGCCAACTTTGTAGGAATAGAAATATTTGTTATATCGACATAAGGGGACTCAAGTTTCTTCTAGAGATTTCATATAACTGTGATTGTAAATAAGTTTGGGGATGCATATAGTTTCCATGTCCAGTTTGGGGATGTGGGCCCAGGTACCCATCCTGGGATGTATGTGTTTATGTCTCATTGCTGAAAACATAAAATTCTAATAAAGAAGTTCAAAAAAAAAAATGAATTACTAGCAAATGTTGCCAGCTCATGTTCAGCAGCTATCACTTAAATCACATTAAAGGGAATGTATGCCTGTGAACAATACTTTACAGGTATTCTTCCTTTGCCACCCAATCTAGCCACGAAGAACAAAAGGCTGATGCTACTAGTACCTGTAAATAATGTTTTAATAAGTTTTACAGCCCCTGCAGTGCCCCAAACCACCACACCATTTTAGCTAAATACATTCACATATTGTCATTTTTGATGACATCCATGCCTCACCACCTGGTGAGAGCACGGACATACAGCTAACAGAGACCCATTTGTTTTAGTGCGCAACATGTGCTTACTACTGCTGTCAGTCCGCAATATTAAATTCACACATAACCAAAGTGTCTATATTTCATTTCCTGGGTCCACCAATAGCAGAATTTATTTCAATCTGGTTGCACAAAGCTTGCAGTCCGCCCAGCTCTTTGCTATCACTGCAGCCCCTCAGGTTAACGTCATTGTCTCTCTGCTGTTAACACACATGTTCAAATTACAGACAGGCAGCCAGGAATCCTGCACTATTAAGTGAATGGAGGAAAATCTCAGCATAGTCTAACTGAGTCATGCTCCAGTGAAGGATACCTACAGGACCTGCTAGAATGTGTTGGGAAGTAAAAACAAGCATGGGTTAACTTATTTCGGCTATTTGAAACTGATCACTGTGAGTGCGCCTCAGTGACATGTGCTCATGCTAATCAGTTTCAACTAGGGTTGCCAACAGTCCTGTATTTTATGGGCTGTCCTGTATTTAACACTATTTTCCCTTGTCCCATATGAAATTCAGATGTGACACCTATTGTCCCATATTTTTGGTGGCCTCTGTAGTGTTGTAACCCCTAGGTGGTGCTATCCCAAGGGCTACTATCCCTACCTGCTTGGCTAGTAACAGGTTAAGGGGCCTCAGTTCTGAAACGGGTGCCTCCACCCAGAGGTCAGGGTTGGTAGTGGTCAAGCTAACCTGGGCACAGCCCTCCGGGACATTGTAACCCCCCTCTTTCCTTACTAGTGGCCGGAACAATACACAATAATCACTTTCACAATACCCCAATACACCACACAAGTACCCACACTGTTTGCACTTACCACCAGAGCTTTCCTCTGGCTCGGCCCTGGGGACCCGTGTAAAACAAGGTTATACACAGCAAATAACAGCAGTACAGTGCTCTTGCACAAACTGGAACCACAGTCAGGGTAAATGCAAAAACAGTTAGATCTGATTTATTTAAGGGACTTGAACAAGGGAGGGGCGTAATCAGGGTAATTTGCTTAAATGCTCTATCAGTCAAACAGTTATGCATGCATTCAGAGTCCCTAAGCAGTCACACCTTCTATGTACCCAGGTGGAGAAGAGATGGGCTAGCCAGGACCGTTGCCTGGGGTAGGTCGGCGTCGCAGCTGGTTGGGGCCCTGTGATGGAAAAACAACACGCACAATACACACTATTTGTAATCCGCAGCTGGATGGCTCAGTTCATGAAGAAAGAGAAACAACAAAGAAATCAGATGACACACTTAGATTAAACTGTTGTTGCAGGGAGCTACCCTGATGGTTACTCATGATACCCAAGACTGGACACAGGCTGGACTTTTTTGAGACTGCAGGTGGTTGATCTGGAGTGCCAAGAGAAGCAGAGCCCACACGATTCACCAAGGCATCATTCCTGTTCAAGTGTGGAGCAGGGGGCTGATCCCCAGGCAGGTCTCTCATCGATGGCTTTTTCTGTGCAGCGGGAACTCTGGATGGGCCAGTGTGGTAAGGCCCAGGCCAAATGGAGACAAATTTGGATACAGTCCATTTTGTGCGGATACAGCTTCCAGCAAGCAGAACACAGTTCACACACTGGGGAACCAAATAACAACCCACTAACGACTCACAGTACATTTACATGTAAGGAAATTCTACTGTACCAGGCAAACTGCTCTCCGGTCATGATCGCAAAGTCTCTGCACAAACCGGGAATTCAAAAGCAGCTGGAAATCCAGACAGGCTGATAGTATTCAGCAAAATCTTCGGCCTTCTTCAGGTATGAGCCTGGTAAAAAATCAGTGGCTTACTTCGTTCTCACAAACTTGGATTTAGTCCGAAATAATTCTCTTCTCTCCCTCTCAGGGGCAGCAGGCAGACATGCAGGCCACAGCTCAGGCCTTTCCACAGTTCTCCCGTGCAAAACTACTCAGATGGCTGTTTGACTGTCTCAAGTTGTTGCTTCTTCAGCTCCCAACTTAGATCTGACTCAACTGCCAGCAAGCCTGAGACTTTCCCCAGAATCCAAAAGGTTCGGTTGGCTGATCTGTCTGTCAGTCACAACAAAGGCTCCCTCTTCAGGTTCAAAAAGGCACCAAAAGCCCAAAAACTACAATTCCTACAGATTTTGACTCCAGACAGCTCCTGTAGTCCGGCTCCATTTTAGGTCCCGCCAGTACTGATTGGTCCAATTCTGCAGTCCAGGACCAAGATAGTGGAGATAAACAAAACAGTCCTTGCTGCAAAGAAGGCAGGTTAGACAAATTACATTATAATTATCACTGTAAATGATTGTCAGCAAATAGTTACATCTTTCAACAGAGCTCCCGCTTGGATTACTTATGACTGCAATCTAGGCAGCTCTTAAAGGGACAGTACACAGAGGCTATACAGGTACTCTCTGGCAATCACATTTAAACTGCTAAAACACAGGACACCAGCATGGCATTGAGCATTTAGGCAAGCTCAAGGAAGACTTTTTGGGAACCCCCATTTGTGCGGGGATTACACTGTAAAAAAAAACTTCTGTCTCCCAAGATCCTAGTGGCTGTGGTGGAGCTTGTGCGCATGCGTAACTCAGGGTCCTGGGACGTCACATGATTGTCACGTCATCATGAGAGTGGGAAGGAAGCTGCTTTGCTGCTGCTGCTCTGTGAGAAGCCAGGAAGCCTATTCCTCCTCATCTCTGAGCTGCTTTTGGGCCAGCGGAGAGCAGTACTAGTAGTGCTGCTGCGTGCTCCATTTGACTCGGTGTCAGCCATCAGGAGAAGTCCGGAACTTGGAGAGGAGACTAGTAGAGCCAGCTGCAAGAGAGAGTCAGAGACTCGGAGACCCACCGGAGGGAGTAGGAGCAGAGAAGAGTTCTTCTTTGGTCAAGGGGGAAGGGGTCTGGCCCGGGCCAGCAGGTGGCCGGACGACCGAATAAATCATCAGGAGTCTGGAGGAGTCAAATCTAATGAGTCGGAGTCGTCAGGTCAGCAGCAGTGTCTGAATAAGTCTGTTGATTGATTCAGACTGAGAAGGAGGACTGGAGGCTCCAAAGTCCAGACTAGCACCTCCATGATTTTGACTGCCGCTGGGTTGACTTCTTCATCATGGGTGGCTGAGTGAGCTGCAGTGCCTGGTTCTGGTCATACCTGACTAAGGAGAAGTGGAGAACCGAGAATGGAAGGAAGAACCACGCTACTACAGTGGGCCTCTGGCAAAAAAAGGAAAAGTATGTGCTCTGCTCTCTGCTCTGCTCACGCACTTGATGATGCAGATGATGTGACAGAGTTATTTAATCTGTGTACTACTGCGGGGCCGGGGTGAAGTTTGAAATGGAGTAGGTGAAACTGAACAAGGTCGTGATGATGTGACGATCAAAGAAGTGGGTGGCACAAGTTTTTTTTCTCTGTGTCATTTGAAAAGCCAGGAGATGTTTGGGTTGCTTGCTTTTGACTCATCTGGTGCTACTATAGAGAAAGGGGAGACTGTGACAAAAAAAGTAAAACGCTCTGCTCTGCTCAGTGCACACACTTACTTGACTGATGTTGATGTGACTGTATATAAGTTAAGTTCCTAGGAGGGTGAAGTGGGTGACTTGAGCAAGGTGAGAGTCAGTGATGATAATCATGAAGTTTTTTTTTCTCTGTGTCATTTGAAAAAGGAGATGTTTGGGTTGCTTTTGAATCATATGATCTGGTGCTAGACTGTGCTGTGCTCAGTGGCAGTGGCAGGTTTCTCACTTTGGTGGTGTTGTGCAGGTGTTAGAATAATTATGTGCTTAATCCCAATCCCCACATCAACTGACACTGGCAACTGCTCGTGAGTGGGGGGCAAGGGGGCAGGCAGGGGTGCAGATCTCTCTCTTATTTTTGAAATCCAATGTTGACAACTCTAGACTTTCAATTAGCTTAAATAACTTATCTTAATAACGTTTTACTTCCCATCACATTCCAGCAGATCCTGCGGGCATCCTTTACCAGGACATGATGACATTAGACTATGTTTAGATATTCACCCATTCACATAATAGTTTATTTATTTATTTGTACAATTCGATTTACAACCTTTGAGCCAGAGACTCATTTACAAAGGCACCTCGTCACAGAGAGGACTCAAACAGTGATACAGAGTTCCAAGATTCATACAGACAGTGTTACGTAGAATATGTACAGTCTATTTGTATAGGTTACATATGAGTTAGATTAGGGACGAATATACCCCTGCTGAAAAATTGCAATAAAGGCAGAGAGCATGCATGACTTGCAATGTTGACGTGACTAAGGAAAAAACAACCCTAAGGCCAGGCTGCAACATAGAACAGACTGGAGACAGCAGCAAGTAGGACAGAAGTCTAGAGGGGGAGTGGAACAGTGGAGCCTGTGGGGGGGGGCGAGCTGTCCAGAGGACATTGTCGAGATTGGAGTTCACTGGGAAGCCCAGAAGATGCAATGCTGTGAGGAACAGTTAGTTGCATTTACAGCAGCGAGTGCTGAAAAGGTGGTTATGAAGGGCGATTTTAAAGGGACCGATTTTAGGAGTATTGGAGATGTTGACTGGGAGAGGGTTGAACCAGGAGGGGGCCCTGTAGCGGAAGGATCTCTGGGCAAGGGAGGTCCTGGTTCTAGACACCAGTAGGGTGGCCTTAGCTGAGCTGCGGGTGGAGACCGTGGGGGTGGTATGCTGAAGGGAGGCAGACACCCTGGGGGGTGAGAGCCCGGGCAGAATTTTCTTGGCAAGTAGGCAGGTCTGGTAGCGGAGTCTTTCTTCGAGGTTGAGGTCGGCAGCAGAGTAGAGTAGGCAAGTATGAGTGAGCCTGGGGGTTCCAGTCAGGAGCCTACAGGCCTTGTTGATTGAGAGTTGGATTTTACTGAATGCAGTGTTATAAGCAGCTCCATATATAGGCAGGCCATAATCCACCAGGGACAGGACAGAGGATGTTATGGCCAGTCAGAAAGCATAGTGAGGAAGGCAGTCCTTATGGTGGTGGAGAAGGCCAATCCGGGAGTTGGTGGCTGTCGAGAGGGCATTAATGTGGGCATGGAAAGTGAGGGCAGTGTTGAAGGTAATCCCTAAGTATTTATAGGTGGACACTTGCTCTAAGGGGTGTTGAGTGCTGGGGAGGATAAGGAGGGGAGCATTTGTGGCTTTATTTTGGTGGTGGGTGAAGAGCATTGACTTAGTCTTCTTTAGATTAATGACAAGTCTATAATCCTTGAACCACTTTTCAGCTTGGTTGAAAGTGAACAGGAGAGAGCCCTGGAGTGATGCAGACTTATGGTGTGAAGCATAGAGAACATCATCTGCATATAGAAGAATTTTGCCAGAGCAGGCACTGGGCAGAGTGTTAAGGTAGAGACTGAAAAGTAGGGGTTCCAGGATGGAGCCCTGGGGAATCCCGGAGCGGACAGGTCGAGTGTTGGACAAGATCCCATTGATTTTTACACACTGGGATCAAGCTCAGAGGCAGCCTGAGCACCAGGCAAGGGGACTAGTGGAGAAGCTGAGTTGGTAGAGGGAGTCAAGCAAGAAGGGATGGCAGACAGTGTCAAAGACCTTGGAGAGGTCAATGAACACTGCTCCAACAAGATTGCCAGAGTCTAGGGAGGAGTGCAGGTAGTTGGAAAACTCAAGGAGGGCTGTGGTAGTGCTATGTCCTGAGCGGAAACCATGCTGCTCAGGGCATAAGATGGCATACTTGGTCAGATACTTGGTGAGCTGAGTGGCCACCACTTTTTCTATACCTTTGGAGAGTGGGGGAAGAATGGAAATTGGCTGATAGTTGTTGGGGGAAGACCTAGCACCACTTTTGTGTATGGGCGTGATGTTAGCTGTTTTCCAGACACTGGGGAATTGACCCAGACAGAGGGATCAGTTGAGTAGCTCAGTCAGGGGGACTAGGACATCATCCAGGACTAGGCATAGGAAATTGGTGTCCGGAGTGTCATTACTGGAGCTATTGCTGCCTAGGGCTTTTAGCAGGTACGGTCTGGCTTCTTGGGTTGATATTTTACGTAGGTGGAACCAAGGGCATTGTAGGACGGGGGGGGGGCTGAGATTTAGGCACGGGGTCAAAGAAACTACTGGGAAGGACAGAACTAAGATCTGTGAAGTTGGTGCTAAGGCAGTTTGCTATATTGAGGGGGTCCGTGGTAATAGAGCCGTTAACAGAAAGCTGGAATGGGGGGACGTGATTTCCCATTCTGCTCTTTTATATTATCCCAGAAGGTCTGGGCTGAGCCCCAGGAGGAGGAGGTAAGGGTGGCCCGGTAGTGGTCCACTTTGGCCTTGCGGATGGTCCAAGTGCACTTATTTTGTGCAGCATTTCAGGCTTGCCTATCTGCAGTCTGCCGAGGCAATATGCCAGAGGTTGTCCCTCTCCCTGAGTTTTTGAAGCAGGAAAGGGGAGACCCATGGCGCATTTTGTTTTTTAGTGCCAGAGTCTTGGCTGCCCATCTGTAATCCAGGCATTTCCACTAATATCAGAGTGATGGCAGTGTGAACCTGAGGGCCTGTAGTGATATCAGAGAACCGGGTAGACTGTAAGCTTTGTGCAACCAGATTGAAACACATTCTAACGGTGGACCTGGAAAATGAAAAAGAGACACTTCAGTATGTGTGCATTTAATATTGTGGACTGACAGCAGTAGTAAGTGCATGTTGAGCACTAAAAGACAGGGCTCTTTTAGCTGGATGTCCACGCTCTCACCAGGTAGTGAAAATGTTGCAAAATGTTGTACAAATGTACACATTCCCTTTAAATGTTTTTACTGTTATCCTGTTTGCTGTTTTCTGTTTACTTGACCACTGTTCAAGACAGAGTTACAAACAAAGTAAATTAATTAGTGTATTTCAGGTAGTAGCCTACCAGGTTGGATACTATCGGATGCCATCATTTTGGTTGGATGTCAGATAGCATCAGATGGCAGAGATATCCTAAGAAGGATCTGACCTGCTAGGATCCACAGTACGTATCCAAGGTATCCATAGATCCCACCATTAGATCCAGGTATCCAACCATCGCATCCAACTATCTGAGGTTGGATCCAATGAATCCAGCCTCAGATCCACACCTATCCGGCTATGGTTCCAGAACCCGATTTTAGTCGGATCCTAGTTCAGATACCAGTACTATCGAATGAAGGATAGTCGGATCCACAAAAGCACTGATTGAGCACCACTACAATCAATTAAAAGATACATATACCATACAAAATAATGTATGGGCAACCATACACAACAAGTTGATGTTTCCATCTTGGGTGAGGTGACACTGTACAGACTTAAGAGCTTCATTCTCCAGGTCTGTGATGTCATCTCACCTCTCGATGCTGTGTACAGCTGTCTATACATTATTCTCTGTGTTCTACAAGGTAGCACAGCAATACGGCGAGGTAATTAGGGTGAAGTCATAATGGTAAAGGCAGAATTGTGAAAACACAAACGGCAGCATACAATTATTAGCAACATGGAGGAAATGGCAACTTTAGAGTAAACGCCTACCCCAGTGTCAAGGAGCACCTCAGAGTAGGATAGTTAGAGATAGCGGGGGGTCCGAGGGTGCAGTCCTCCCATGGTGGGGGTGCGGGAGCGGAGCCCCCACATAGAGAAAAGGTTGGCAGGTGCGCAGGTGTGGTGTTTGCTGTGTTCATGTTTTCATGTGTTCATGTTTTGCAGTCGGAATGAGTGCCAGAATCAGTAATAATGCTGTTCGCCATTATTTGTGGGGACTGTTACTGCAGTCGCCATTTTGGTTTCGCCATTTTGACGTTCGCTGTTCTTTCTTAGCCATTATCACATGGAGCCATTCTACAAGGCAATTAAAACTCACCACATTTTAAAAGCCTTTCAGCTTATGCTGATATCAACTGTAACTGGGCCTTTTCGTTTATAATAGAAAGGTATGCAGTGATTCAGTTTGAAAGGACATATATTGTATAAGGCAAGTTGCTATTTCTAAAATGCATGGTAAGAAAAAACATTCATTGGACAGTGCTGAGTTTGTTAACATAATGCAACTGTCATAGTTTATTGGTTTTGTAATACAACAGCTAATGGTTGAATGGGTTGGCCTCTGATTACTAGTTAGGGGAAATGTTTTGAGAATAGGTCCAAAACAGGGATTCCTGATGAATTAACCAATATTATAAAAGCAGGAAGTGTCTGGTCACCAAAAATATTGATAGACTTTGTCGATAAAAGTTCAGTGGTGGAGTTTCATGAACATTCATGGATGTTTTATAAACCTGTATGTTCATGAATGTTCATGAACACAGGAGTGCCATGTATAGTTCATGTACAATTCATTGACATTCATGAACATTCTGATGTACACTTGATGAACGTTCATGAGCTGAATTCATGAATGTTCTTGATTGTTTCAACCAATTTTGTAACAATAGTGGTTACTCCCCTATTTTACTTATTTGACTTACTGAGCAAGGAGAATTAGAAAAGACACTCTGATGTCGCGGTCCTATAACAGTAGAATAACCAGCTGGGATAGTTTTCACATCGGGCACTAATGCCCTACCGGTCCTTGTTTTACTGCTAAAGGAATAATATTGATGCTCTTATTGCTATTATAGTCCTCCTGATAGATTTAACAAATGATGACAGTACTAAGAAAAACAATATTTAAACTTAAAACAGTTATAAAGCTATAATCATAGGCCCTATGCAAAGGCTGGCGGGTGTCGTGCAGGAGGCATACCGCCCACGCAGATCTACACTGCGTGGGAGATCTGCGGTGTATTCACAAACAGTGGCCACTGCGCAGCTCGAGCATGGCCCCACCCCCTGGTGTGTGCAGGCCGCCCGGGGCGGGTCGGCTGGGTGGGTGGCCAATCAGCCAACCAGCCCAGACCCTGTAATGGATCACTTGCATTTTTGGGCACCGTCGAGGATACCAGCATGTAGTGTACCAAAAGCGGTGTTGGGGTCAAGTGCCCAGCCAACCACCCGTCAGCCTCCTGGTGTGCCCCACATGCTGGGGTTCCCTCGGTGGGAGTGCACTGGACCCCACCTTGCAGCCGCAGCTCACGACTGTTGCTCTTGAGGGGCAGTGTAACAGGCCCCCTGCCTTTACGGCTGTCCTGACTTGGTGGAGGTGCTGACACCTGTGCCCGGCACTCCGCACATTTATGCATCCTGCAGAGTGCCAGAATGCCCCCCTGTGCCACCCCCGGTCCACCCCCTGTGCATAGGGCTGCATACTACCAGTGATCTGGGGTGGGAGGGCAGCCATCTGGTAGTGAATGCCGTGCAGGGAGTGCAGTGGGTCTGCGCAGGTGTGGAGTGGGTTACGCGCCGGGGTTACGTGGCGTGTACCCACTCTGCACTTTTGTGCATAGGACCCAAAGTGCGCATGCTTGGAATTGCAGTCTTATTTTTCAAACAAGTAAAACTAATGCTTATAAATACTCATTTTTGATTCAGACAAAGATCCTCATGCTCGAAAGAGCATCTGCTTAGCCCCAACCTTTTGTTATACTCACTTAAGATATTCAAAACTTGTGCATGCATGAGTTTACATGATATAGCAGCACACAGCGCATTTAGGTCAAGGAGAGGCATCCAGCAGAGGAAGTTTGACCAAGCACCAAAATGTATTTATTTATTTATTTATGCATGTATGTTTTTGGTAACCGGGTAAGCAAACTGATCCAAAGAACCTTTTTCAATAGCGACCGGGGCCACGACTGGCACAATCAATAGGCACACGTTATAATACAGTGGCTACATATAATACAGTGAGTACAGTGGGTACATGTAATACAGAGAGTACACTGGGTACATATAATACAGAGAGTACAGTGGGTACATATAATACAGTGAGTACAGTTTGTACATATAATACAGTGCGTACAATGGATGCATATAATACAGAGAGTACATTGGGTACACATAATACAGAGAGTACACTGGGTACATATAATACAGAGAGTACAGTGGGTACATATAATACAGTGTGTACAGCGGATACATATAATACAGAGAGTACAGTGGTAGCAGAAACAGTGATACATAACAGCACATCTTAATATGGTTTAAGGACAATAATTGGAAAGGCTTTGTCTGGAGTTCAGTGGCCAAGCAGCCAGCCAATCCCACTTCCTGAGCTATATAAGCAGTTCCTGTCAGCCTCTTTGTAAAGCATTTTTTCTTTGCAGCCGAAGGCTCTGTTGGTTTGTCCTCTGAGCTGGTTGGGCTTCCCTGGCTGGCTGGGGCCTGTGCCCCCCCCCCACCTTGCTGCTCCTGCTTGTCTCTGCTGGGCTTCTGTGTTTCTGTTCCTGCTTCTGGTTTGTATTTTGCCTTCATCTGTGTGTGCTTCCTTCTGTTTTTTGTTCCCTGTTTTCTGTGTTTGTGTGCCTTTGTTTTTGTCTTTTTTTTTGGGGGGGGGCTTTCTTTCTAAGCTCCTAGCATACTGCTACTTCAGAGCTCATACTGCTTGCTTTCGGTTACTCACAACTCTCAAATTACTTGCACTGCAACTGCAAACCTGATCTGTGTGTTTCAGCTCAACTATAGTTGCTCCATGTTGCATACTTGATTACTTTCACCTGACTCAGATTTACTTTGAATCTAACTATACAGCTCACTCATGCTTGTTCTAATTACCTCATTGCAGCAGTCTCATTGCACTGCCTGATGACAGTGCTTTCAGAGCATTGTGCCTCCTTTTATTTTGTTTATTGCAGTTACAACTCTGTGTACTCAATTGTTTTCACTACTGCTACACAGGCCTAATTGCTTCCTGTTACTGCTTTGTTTACTCCCATTGTTATTATACCTTGTTCTACTCTGAGGTTAGCTAAAGCTCCTGCTGAGGCTATTAAATTAGCTTTTATATCTGCTTGTGGTTCTCGGCCCTTCCATTGCTTCCTTTTTTGTCCTACAGCAGGGACTGGGAGGTGTTTGGGTGGTTATGTCCAATGTGGCCAATTATTTCTGTTCTAAATCCTGTCTTCGCCACCGAAAATCCTCAGAGTTTGTCACCTTGATTTGGCTTTGAAATGCCTGGCTGGCTTGCCCCACTATTTAGTGCTGTTTTCCCTACATTATGCAGACCTACGAGCAGGTCCACTTATTACTACTACTCTGTTTACTGACCTACGTGCAGGTCCACACTTGCTTACACAACCGTTACTCCTTGCTTACACAAACCACTGCTTCATGCCTACTGCCATCCCCTCAGCTTCAGCCTCTGAGATTCTGCTGCGCTCATTCTGCATTCGACTTTGCAAGGTCTCAGCACTCAATGCTCATTACGATCTTAGCATGCTGTGCTCATTCAGTTCACCAGCTTTTCAGCTCTCAATCAATTTCTGAGGCATGCCAGCCATTCTATTCCAGTGCAAGGTTTCTGCAGCCGACGGTCTCGCTCTGCATTTAGTCCACATCTTGAGCGTGTCCAACTTGGGGCCGGATCCTTCTCACCTGGCCCATAGCTGGGAATGTCCTCATCCCGGGCTTGGCTTTAGCTGCCTGCTATGTGACAGCAGCTCTTGGTGTAGAATTTAAGACTAGCAGTGAAGGGTGGTTACGACGATCTCCTTTGGCTCTAGTGTTCCGCTGTAATGGTTAGCCATTGACTTTAGTGGTTTCCATAGCAAGGCACCATCACCACATTCTCCCTGTGACTGCCTCTGGTTCATCTGGTTTGATTTAGGGCGGGTAGGCCAGGTGAGTGCCTCAGCAGTCGTTGCTCTCCTCCTGTGCCTTGGATGCACGTATTGTTGCAGAGTTTTCCTGCAACCTTCCAAGGCGTTCCTGCTAAAGGGTTTGAGTAAGAGCCTTCCTCCAAATTGGAATATTTTCCACCTCCCTTTAATTGGGTTTTCCAAATTGCAGCTGCAGAGCCATCACTAAATAAACTATCCCAAGCCTGGAGGGAAGGTGACCTAGGCCTTGGATCCCCAGAGATTTCCTCCTCATAGGGTTTTTTCTTTCCTCCATTGCCTCAGGTCATAACATTTAGCATAGTTGTTTCCCTTAGTTTCTTTAGGTAGGTTCCGGTGTTGGATGGAGGTGGAGGATGTCCTGCCATTCCCTCTCTCCTTAAGGGATCCCCTGATCTCAATGCAAACTATCAGTATCATGCTACGCAAGCCTGGGCATTCATTACGTTATCCAACTGAGCATCTCATTGCATTATCAAACTGCCTATGCTTCTCTATTACTACATTACAGTTACTGCTCCTATGTCATAGTTACTGCTTGCTGATATGCTTCATGTTGCCTCCTTCTTTGGGAATGATTATACTACATTTCTTCTGGGGATTCCTAAGGTACCTTTAGTCACAGGAATTGTCCCATGGCACCTCTAGGGGTGGAACCCTCTCCAAGGGTTCCTTGCCTTTTGTACCCCTACAGGGTGGTAATTCCTCTGGAATAGAGAGTGCGAACACCAAAACCAAACTAACACAGTTGCACAAGCATAACACTATACTGGCTGCATAGGTCAGTGAATTGGAAAGGCTTTGCCTGGAGTTCAGTGGCCAAGCAGCCAGCCAATCCCACTTCCTGAGCTATATAAACAGTTCCTGTCAGCCTCATTGTGAAGCATTTTTTCTTTGCCCCACCATCCTCCCCTCCTCCTCCTCCAGTGGCAGCACCCTATCCTTAGGGGGATTCCTAAGGAAACTTTAGTCACGGGAATTGTCCTGTGGAACGTCTAAGGGTGGATCCCTCTCTGAGGGTTCCTTGCCTTTCGTACCCCTACAGGGTGGTAATTCCTCTGGAATAGAGAGTGCAAATGGCCAAAACCAAACTAACATAGTTGCACAAGCATAATCTATACTGGCTGTGTAGGTCAGTGAACACAAGTTCAAAACAATAAAATGATGCATCTATGCTTGCAGAGAAACTAGGACATACACTTACAGTAGTCAAGACAGGATCCAACCAGTCAAGAGTTTACAAAGCAGTGCACATGGTATTACACTATAGCAATCAACATTTTCAAACAATGAAGTCTAACATGGCTAGTGTTTATTTAGTGGCCAGTGTTTGTGGAAATAAGGCAAGTGGTACACTAGGCCCCCTGAGGTGGATTACTGATGAAAGTGTTACCTAGGGAGCAGTTACAGGTGCCCTGAGTCATAAGCCAAGCTCTTAGATTCGATTTGAAGGACTGATGAGAGGGGGACATTTGGATGGCCAGTGGTAGTCTGTTCCAAAGAGAGGGGGCAGAGACACAGAAAGCCTTGCTCCCCATAACAGTAGATATACGAGTAACTACCAGGGGGGGAACAGAGGAGACCCTGAGGCACCTAGGTACCACCCTGTTGGTGAGAAGCGAGGAGTAAGAGGACTTTTTGGTAGTTCCTGAGAGAGGTGTCAACTAGGCAGCCCACAGTGTATTCGAAATGGCCCTGCAGAGTGAACCAGCCTAGGGACTGATACAGAGAGCAGTGATGAGTGGAGGAAGGGACCTGAAGGGCAAAGTGACAGATAGAATTGTATGTGATATTTAGACGAGAAAGAAGTGAGGAGGACATGGTGGATAACACTGGGAAGCAGCAGTTGAGTAGGGGCAGTAGATTTCCCTGAGCAATTGTGGTTAACATGGTACAACAGATAACGTGCTTGGGCCATGCAAAAGTATATATGGTATAAAAGTCTTTGAAAATGCCCATTGATCACATTGGGGCACATGAATAGGTAATCTGACCATAGAGCTAGCAAATATGTACGCTCACTGGCAGCTCATATGGTAACCAGCCGAGGAGGTAAGAGGAGGGCTATTCCGGTTGCCATACTGGGCATTACTGATTGCCACAGAACACCAGGGTAAGGGGGGGTGCATGGTGGTGGTCTGTGAGTGGCAGGATGGGTGTGGGAACACTGGACCACCAATAAATACTTTTTCATTTTGCAACAGGTGATCAGAGGGTGGTGGGGACCACTGGACCCCCGAGATAGATAAGCTTGCATGGAACACGTTTTTGGGTGTAGGGGGTGCCACTAGACACCAGGGATAACTAGACTGCATATGGAGCAGGTGTAGGGATAACTAGACTGTATACATAATAGATAATCAGAGGAGTGGGGTGCCACTAGACACCAGGGAATGTATTAGAGGACAACAAACAGGTGTTCAGGGAGTTAGAGGTGCCACTAGACACTAGGAATAACTATAGGAATAACTGTATCGAGAACTGGTGATCAGTGGAGTGGGAGGTTCTACTAGCCACCAGGGAATGCATTAGAGGACAATCAATGAGTGTTCATTGGTAGGGGGTGCCACAAGACACCGAAGATAACAAGACTGTACATGGAACAGGTGATTGGGGGGGGCCGGTGGTGCCACTAGACACCAGGTAATGCTTTAGAGGACAACAAACAGGTGTTTGGGGGTAGGGCAGGTACCACTAGACACCAGAGATAACTTGACTGTATATGGAACACGTGTTCAGGGGATGGGAAGTACCACTGGACACCAGGGATAACTAGACTGCATACGGCATTGGTGTTCAGGAGCGGGTAGCTGCAGCACAGCCACCCTGCCTTTTGGAGGGTGGAGTGCCCTGTTAAGAGGTGGTTTTTGGTGGCAGTAAATAGTGCCACTTTGGGGGCAGTTTACTGCCACTGAAAACCTTTAAAGATACCACTGCATGCATATGCATGGGGAACCCCTCAACTGCACAGGTGCAGCAGTATTACTGCGCTTTGGAGCTGTGGGATTGCACTTATGGGCCGGCCGAGACCGCCATCTCAATTCTGGATTTGTGCACCTGCAAATCCTAGTTGCAGGTGTGCTAATCCTTAAATATTGGACCTATAATGTAGTGGAACATATCAGTAGAGCAGTGAGGTCCTAGCCTCAGTCACAGGGGACTGTTGCTAAACTGCTGCGGCATGATTTATCAACAGTCTCTTTCCTCCCATTTCCTCGTGCTATGCTCTGAGGGGGGCAGACAGCCCTTCTGCACCAGTGCCCATCAAAATGGGCTGCAGCACAGAAGGGGCAGGGGTAAATGGCACGCTGTGTCATTCACATACGCAACTACCATATTCCACTCCTTACGAACTTAAAGAAAACCTTTTTCATTTTTTTTTCAAATGGTCAGACAACAAAGGGGAAGCTCTCTTACCTCAATGGGCATTCCTCTGTGGCTTTTCTTTAATTTTTGAAATAGCCCCCCAAGGAAGGAAAGGGATCATAATTTGCCCCGAGGGGCTTGTCACAGGATCTGCTTCTACTTCCTACTAGTCTGTTCTGCCCCGTTTTATGATGTCGATATAGGGAGTGCATGGGGGTGCGCTCTGTTCATTTCTACAGAGTGTCATTTCTAAAGCAGATTTACCAATTTTCAGTTGAATTTCAGTAACAATTAGTGCCAAGGTTCAACTAATAAGACTCCTGTAAATTGAATCCTGGGATCCCTCTTTATCAAAACTGATTTATAAATAGTAAATCTGCTTAAAAAATTATGCTCCATAGCAGAGAATGTAACACCCCCTTCCCCCACCGCGGTCTCCTAATGCCAATGTCATAAAACAGGGCAGAGCGGTCCAGTAGGAAGTGGAAAGGGATTATACAGTGAGCCCCTCTGGGGCAAATTATAATCCCTATACTTCCTTTGGGGGATGAACTGAAAAATCATTTAACACCACAGAAGAGCTCCCATTCCGGTAAGGGAGCTCCCTGTTTTGTGTTGAAAGTACCAAGAAAGGTGCTCTTAAAATATACTTCTTAACTGGCAAGATCTGGTTCAAATTGGCTCTTTTATTCCATGCAGTATACAAATTTTAAAAACCAGTGTGAACAAAATAATGTGAATCTGAATATATTATTGCATAATATACTAAAAACACTATTTAGAACATTCATGAAGAAGAAATGTATTAAAATTCAGGATATGGATACAATTATTGTGCAAACTGTATGGTTTGCAGAAAACTCGACTGTCTGCACGTGACCTAATATTTGCAAATCGTTGATAACACAGAGAGCAGGGTTTTCTACACACTTAAATAAAACATAGAGAAATGGAATCAAGAGATGCAGGTATCAATATTTCCTAATTTGTGGCGGTTCTGGGCGTCCAGTGATAAAATTATGCAGCAATGCTAAAAATAAATTGATACAATGAAAAAATAATTGTAAAACTTGTCTTACACCAGACAGACTATATCACTGGGGAGCTACTGCAATTCTGCAAACCCTTGTGTTGGCACAACTGTGGCCAAACAACTAACCTGGCTCATCAACTTTGGGTTTGTCTTTTCATATTAGAACGGTAGAAGGATACAAATGAAAACTGGAGACCTGTATTATAAGATTCCCTTTCCACCAGAATTCTGTCTTTTCCAATTTCAATGATTTTACATAACTAATTTCAGACAATGTGCAGAGAAAAATATGTGCGTTGGCAAAGCTGGCCCACCAGTGCAGTTGTAGCGTTACTGCTTGCGATGCCAGCCACCCGGGTTTGGGAACAAGCCTGAGCTGCTGGAGGGCCGGCTGGGGCAGGATGGCTGAGTGGACACTCACCTCCACGGGAGGGGGGCCCGGTCTTCCCTTGTTACACTGCTACCTGGGTGACCACAGGTGGCAGTGCATGCCTGGAGTCAGTGCACAGGGTGGGGAGCATCAGCATTCTGACATTGTGACATCAGTTCTACTCCTCCCGACACTCGGACGGGGACATAACTAAGGAAAATCTCCAACCGCGCAAGATGCCGGCCACTGCTTTGCTACAAGTCCCCCACCACCGACTGGGCTCACTCTCTCTCACTGACACTTTAACTGTGCACGAGAATATAGGGAAGCCCCCTCCCCCCGACAGCTTTTCCCATTGGGGAGGGGGGGTTTATCCACGGGGGAACATGGGAGAGGCAAGGTAGGTCCCAAGCAAGGTGAGTGACGGGGCTGGGTGGAGCAGTAGGACTGAAGAGAGACAGTCACAGTCGGAGGAAAAAGTACAGTAAATGAAAAAAAAAAATGTGTGCGCTGGCAACGATGTCTGCAAAAAGAATGATTTCCCCTAACCGGAATGTGCAGCACAGCAACTTGATTCATTTAATAAGCAACAGTGGGTGAATACATCTACTAATACATTGATGTCTGAAAGGACGACGACTATGTTTACTTGGACATTACTGAACTAGACTGCTCTTGGAAGGAACTTGAAGATAATTTACCCCCAACCCTTTGTTGTGGGTAAAAGAACCTCAACCTCATGACCGAGTCTGTAACTTCTATGGTTTTTATAAACATCTTTGATTAAACACAAGCGACTTGGTACTTTAATGAATTATAAGTAACTTACGCCTTCTGGTGAAAGATATAAAAGGTTGCATACACCACTGCCTGACTCCCCATTTTTAGGGACTCTTCTCCCCTCTACCTAATCCCCTCCTTCTTTTCTCATTTTTGCACATATCTTATATGTTAATCATCTACCATCTTTTCTTATTTTTGTTGTTTTTGGGTATCTCTCTCTCTCTCTCTCTCTCTCTCTCTCTGTTATTTGTATAGATTATAATTAAGTGTTTGAAAATGGATAAGTGAAATCCTGTATTCTGACTGGCTATTTGCCACTCCATGGGCATATATTTATGTGCCAGTAACACCCTGTGCAGAAAAAGGTCCAATCATGTGAGCTGGAATTTGGATAAATCCCATGAGCTGCTTTCATACATTCCTGATTTCCATCACAAACCTTTACTCTTACATAAAAAACCTTTAACTAGGCCCTAGAAATAAAACTCCCTTAAATTAAAAAAAATAAATTATGAATGTTCTTTCTACTCATAATCCCCTCCTTACACACATGAACACATTTTTTTTTTAAATCAAGCACTATTCAGAGTTTTTATTTTTGGTGTTTGTTTGATAACCATGAAAAATCCCCATCATATCCTAACCAGCTTGAGAGAAAAGCCTCTGTTGCTAACCCTGCCTCAGATATAACTGAGGCTATGGCTCCATATAAGGCCTGTGTGTGGCTTTGTGAGCGTATGCTAGTGGAATATTGCAGAATTTTGAATTCATGCATTCCATGTCAACATTCCATGTCTGAGTGTGTGGTGGTGGTGGGGGGAATGATCATTTTACTACAGGAATACTGCAGAATACCGAAATCTTAAATTCCATGGTAAACAATCAAACCTCTATCGAATGTTTAGAAATGCAGATGACTGACATGTTAAAACATCTGTGTAGGGACTATCTGACATTTTCTTAGCAATATTTCATTATATTTTGTGTCTTTTATCTTAGAGATATTTTTTTTATTTGTTGAACACATTTTCTAAGCGCAGAAAGACCCTTCAGGGTGTGGTGTGCTGGTGGATATCTACACTTCCAGGGACTGTAAGGAGCAATGCCGCATCATGTCCCTGGGAATGTGGGTATCCACCAATATCCCACACCATGTTCGGTCTTCCTGTTTACTTAATTAATACATGTTTTGTAACTGTATTGAAAACAATCACTTAACATTCTCTGGTCTGTGTTCATGAAATAAAACAACACAAATGTATTTTGTAATAAGGATAAATAGATAAAAATAATTAGTCTAGAGAGTTTGATAGGAATGACTTATGGTAAAATAAGGTAGATAGGAAGTCTAGTTTGTTCAAATTAGAATTTGCAATTGATATCTAGAGAATGAATTCCTTGGAATCTATTTTCTTTTTGTGTTTGTAAGTATGTCAATGCAAATAAACTCAATAAAAATATAATATTTAAAAAACACATAGCTAACTACTGCCAGTGCAGTTGGCGCAGCCCTCTTGTAATGCTCCCTGCCATGGAACTTTATGTTCTGGTGGCGGGAGGAGTTGGCCAGCTGTGGAAATGTCAAACTGGTACACAAATCTTCTGCTGCATTCTGCCCTACCTAATATGCCATTAGCCCAAACCAGTAGCAGAAGGGTGCTACAATACTGGACCCTAGCCTTTCAATATCAGAGGCCTGGTTCAAATCTTACCCAAGGTCAATGGTAAAATGAGCATGGAGTCATGACCCAGTTGAAACAGTTTGGAGCACAACACCATTGCCTGCAAGTTGAATTGCATGGAAGCAGTCCATAATCTTAATATTTTCTTTGTTGTTTTTTTAAGTCACATGACTGAATGAGCATACATTTTACACTTCCATATCAGCACTGGGGCTGGTTAGGTAGAACAATTTATGGAGTTTGGTCTGTGTTGTCCTCCTACCCCCCAACTCACCCATACCTCTCAACTTTTCATCACTTAAATGAGAGACACTAGACATTAAAATGCTGGAGCTATGAGTGAAGAATGCATATGCCTTATAAGCCATGGCTTACAAGCTGAGTGCGTGGGGGGTACATTCTGTGCCTTGGTCATTGATTTTCGTATATCTCCTCCAGTCTGATCTCCACATCTACTGATGTTATTAATAGAACAGATAGGCAAAAAACAGATGCACAAAAAAGCTGTGTTCCCAACAAGGGGTTCTGGTGACATCAGACTCATGGAAGCAAAGTTCACATGGATACAAGATGTCATTAGAATCCTGAGATGAAAAGACAGTCTTGTTATGTGGGATTTCTTCCTGTTATTTTTTACACTATATGGTCTAACACATTTGCATCAGAAAAATCTGTTTTCTCAGATATTTTTATTTGTATATGCAAAGCTGTGATGACAGCTTGTTTCCTGGTGTGACGGGGGGGGGGGGGGTGAGTTATATTAACCTGTTTCTACTGAGAGGGGAGGTGTGTGGCCAAAACACTGGAGGAACTCCCCTACTGTTCTTTCCACCTCCTGTTCAGTTGGAAATATTCCTCATTTAGACTTTTTGTTTAATGGTGTGGTGGAGTCATTGAACTTGATTAAAAGGGATATTACATACCTGCCAGTTTTGCTAAGTGGTTTAGACATGATAAGTCCTTTATTTTTTTTTTTTTTTACAACATTTATCTGGATCTGTTTGTAGCATGGATAGCTATGTTTTATAGAAGGCAGTCATGTACCCCTATGTAAATGATGGATTAGGGCCCTTGATACAGGCACAAAGTGGGGTGTGGCAGGGGTGCCCTTTGTTTATTTATTTGAAAGGTTTTGCCAGGAAAGGCATACTGAGCTAACAACAGCTCATTTCCAGATGCATCCGGGAGGGGCTTTAAGCCCCCTGCTTTACATTTTTCCCCTTGGACCATCTAATCAGACTCATACAACAGTGTCCTGATATAAAAGGCATCCAACTGACAGCAGACTCCCCTGAGCTGAAAACCTTAGCCTATGTAATGCCCCTTGGACCCGGGAATGGCAACCCGGGGGTCACACACTCACAGGATCATGGAGTACAAGATGGCTGTACCCTTGTCCTTGTAGGAACCCTGTGCTCCAAAGTCTTTTAATTTTGTTTGTTTCTTTGCCACTTAAAAAAGTGTTGATTCCCCGGACACCTGCAGCCCCTCAGGAGCTGAGGTCCAGTTGTGCTACTGGGGTCATCGGTCCAGAGCTGGTGGACTGGGTCAGGTGGAGTTGGGAGCACTGGGGAGGAGCCCTTTTCAGAATATGTGCCAGCTTGAGAAAGGGCATTCATCTCATGGGTGGCACATGGAGCACCAAAGAGAAGGAGTGGGCAACATTAAAGTTCCCAGTCCGCTCTGCCAGGATCAGGGGTTGGGAATGAAGCATGCAGCCACAGCCGCTGAAAACAATGGGGCGCAGGAGGCACCAATGTCTACAACATGGCTGCACTCTCTCTCTGTGCCACACACGTGGCCTAGCCAGTGAGAGAGAGAGAGAGAGAGAGAGAGACTGCCAACAGCAGCAGCAGTTTGGGAGCCTCAGGAGGTAGCAGACAGCAGTTCAGGTAAGTGCCTTCCCAAGTGGGGTGTTACACCTCTGCAGATCATCTTTGTATTATTCCAAAAGACAAGACCTAAGCACTCATGTACAGCAGATATTACACAGATTCTCAGCATTGGCTTGATCAAAAATCAACAATGCTAAAAGTTTGGGTAAACCAACTGGTGGAGGATACCCCACAGATGACAATGCACAGACTTATGGCATGCATATTGGAACAGTCCCTATAAAAATCTTAGGGATTAAATTTGGCTCTGGTAACCTGGCATTAGAAAACTTGCAGGAATATATAAGGAAAGCTGAAACAAGATTACTTACTTGGAGAAACAGACTACCTTCTAAGCATAAGAAAGCTTTCTTGTTCCGCATCCTTTTGCTACCATGTTTCATTTTTTGTAAACACAGTTTATCCCTCTCCAGCCATGCTAAAAACTAGGCTATACAGCCTGTTCTTCTGGGGACTCAGGGGGAGCTGGCTCAAACTTACTAAGAGAGACACTGCATATAGAGACACAAAAGACGGTGGGGTTAAGATGATAAATGAAGCAGTTTTCTTTATAGTTAGGGTAGGAAGGAACCTTGTTCCCCATTGCTGGAAGATTGGCTACTGCCCTGGAGCACAGAATGGCACAATGGGAGTTTGGCAAAGGCTATGAAGAGGGCATTTGCATTGTGGCAGGGTTGAATGAGACCCTGTCCCATTTGTTAGGTAGAACGATTTGTTATGTAAGAAGAGTTAAACATGACGATCTGTTTTATCCTCTTCTGTTCTGTCTCTTTTCTATCTCACTGTGCAGTCAAATTTTCTTGTGAGATCTAGAAACTGGCCACTTCAACGGTCTCACTACCCACCCACCCCCTCCCGGTTTTCTCTCTGCCTTCACTTGCTGTTTCTATCTTTTCTTCCTCCTTGCATATCTGAAGTTATAAAATATGTGTGAATCTTTATGTGAAACAGGGATCCCTTGGTTTGAAAATGTATATAGTTATATTGTTGAAATGATTGCAAAGCTATTTGGAACTCAAGGAGTTAACCTGATATGCTGGTTTGCAAACTCTTTGCAGAGTTGTCAACAGGAGGTCAATTCTAGGACACCATGTACTGTTTTGTTGCACCTGCAAGGAAGGACACTGATAAGAATATTTTCTGAAAAACAGGTGTCTTCTTAACGAGTTCGCAGACAAAGACTTATAAAAAGAGCAGCACTATTTTTGCTAGAGAGAGAGGGAGACTGACAGACTGAAACTTGAAATTAGACATACCCTCAGATGAAGGACTTTGTTTTCTCTGTTTGTACTGCCTTTGTAAATTCTTACACTGAAAACATTTGCATTTTTTATTTTGCTGTCATTAAAAGAATAAAACGCGACTTGCAAATTTATATTTGCTCCTAGTCTTCCTATGCTTCCTGACCTGCGCCTCGATGACAGATGGTGTAAAAATTGGGATTTATGCCATGCATACTCTAAGCCAGGAGCTTTGTGCATGGGTACTAGACCTGGTACAATGGAAGCACAGAAGAAAGTTATGGATTCTGCAGCAGCAGGCCCAGGAGTTATTACCAGAAAGATGGCAGCCAAACTAGCAGAGACAGACATCTAAGCTGAGGCTGTCTAGCCAGCACCACTGATGAAAAAAAAAAGAATAGGCAGTGACAGAACCTGAAAGCCTGTCTGCCTTCTCCAAATGGTGGGCTGTACAACAAAGAGATACAGAGAAAAGAAGAGATGCAGTGACAGGAGCAGCAGAGAAGAGAAGAGACGCAGTGACTGCAGCAGCAATGGCTGGATGCCTTGTATGCTATCAAAGCTGGAGGATCTAGCGCAGATCCAGCACAGCAACAAAACACCAACAACTTAAAAGACCTTAAAGTTACAAAACTGTGTCCATCAGATGATATTGAAGCATACCTTGTGACAAGGAGCTCCTGCCACTCTTGAGGACCAACCTTTTCTTAAGTCTGTTACAACAGTTCTTGTATTTCTTAGCCTAATCTATTCTTTACCATTTCTAGTCCATAAGGTTGGCAACCTATGGGCACCCCCTTCCCTTTCTTGACTATGCTATAGTGTCCTCTCTAATTTTCATTTTCCCTCTCAGGTCCTTGTACAGGGAGGTTATTGTGGTGACTTCCAAGCATATGTAAAACAGGTTGTGTTTATCATTGTTGGATTTAGTATGTAATCACACTATGTCATAAAACACCTTGATGTATAAACCTTGGTCCTGATTCTAAAACATATGGCACAACTCGCAGGTGTCTGCGAGTTGCACCATGTTACACTACGCTGGGGACCCTTCACCATATTCCAGGATGAGCAGGGTCCCCAGCCCCTATACCCACGACTTGTGGCAGCCGCAGGCTAGCGCCAAAGGAATGGCGAGACTGACCTGGGTGCTGCAAGCCCACAGCACTCAATCTGTTGCCCCCCCAGAGCCCCCCCATCCTGAAATGCAATGGCATGCACCTGGGGGCAGTGGAGGAGGGCTGGCTGGTTGGTTCATGCACTTGTGGGGGCAGTGACAAAAAGGGACCCCGGAGTCCCCATATTTTGGGGGGTGAGGGGCATGACAATGCAGGGGGGCACAGGAAGCACATCCATCCCAATTCTATGGCACTGCAGGGGGGCATCCATCACTGTGCCAGGATGGATGCCCCTTAGACCACCTCCTAGCTGGTCTAACCCCGCTATGCCATTCCCTGTTCTGGAATGGCATAAGTGGGTTACAGCAGCCACCCTTCTGGCATAGGGCACACCCACCCACCACTGGGCCATGCCGCAGTGGGTTGTGGACATAGTGGGTGGCATAACCCACCTTTGGTGCAACCCACATATGGCATGGCACAAGGCGCCTTTTGGAACTGCAACTTGCGTTATGCCTGGCATAAGGTGCAATTTGCACCATGGGGTTTGGCATAAATCACCCTGTGCCAGGCATAATGCATCTCTGAATTGGGCCCCTTATGTTTATGAAACCTGTAAATGTTGAAAACACCATGGCGTTAGGTGTTTCTGATAATGGTAAAAAGTACTAGGTAACTATTATAAAAATTAAGTTAGTCATGCTATTTAAAATGCATGTAAATTGCTGTAAACTGAACAAGTCTGAAATTTCATGGTGACTTGCATATATCCCATGATGCTTTGCTTTATGGAAGTATGTGTGATGTTGTGTTTATTTGAAACTTGGCTTATTGTCAATGCCCTTTGGGGTAACCCTTTTTTCAGTGCTTCTGCACTGAGGTTCTGTATCTTCAGATTTTTTTTTTGTGAACCCCCACCACCCAAGCAAACAAGGCCTGCATAGGGGTGGAGGCTGAATCTCAACTGCTAAGTTAGATCAGAGATCAGTGCCAGTAGGTGCTGGCTAAGTGCAGATAAAGGACATACATAGTCTGTTGCTGCAAACTGATATACTGAAGAAGGGATATGCCATTGCTTAAGGTTATCTGCTGTATTTTGAATAAACATCACACTGAGATTGTCTGTTGAACTTGAAATTCAGTGTCTGGTCCATCTGTTATCCCACAACCCTTCCACATACCTGACAACTTTTTAAAGGGTTGCTGCAGCCTGCCAGTGGCCAAAGCAGCAATGGTCAATCAGGCTGGTACCTTACATACTGTATGACCCTGAGCAAGTCACTCAACTTCCTTGTGCTCCCAAATCGCACCTGTAAACAAGCTTTCAGTTTAGTGTGTCTCTCCTGCTAAAAAAACAAAACCTTACCTGACATGTAAAGCCCCACTTGCCTACAACAATATGGACACTACACAGTAGGAAAACTAAGATCTTGTGAAAAGAGAAATCCTGAAAAGATATGACATCTCAGGAGAGTCCTACAGGCAAAGATTCTGGTCAATGAAATACAACTCCAGTCGACAATCCTCATGAAGCATTCACCTGACTCAGAGAACTCCTTAGTAAATGGCTCTAACCAGAGGACAAAACAGTCCCACAGATCATTGACACATTTGCAATGGAGCAATTCATCAGCATCATGCCTGCAGTCGTACAGCTCTGGGTAAAAGAACACTGACTAGAAAGTGGGGAAAAGGCCGTTTCTTTGGCTGAGGAATATCAGATGGCCAGACACATCATGCAGCAGCGAAGTAACAGCCAAAGACCAGTAAGATCGACTTTTTCCCAGTCTAACTCCAGATCAGATAAAAACTGTGGTGGTGGTAATAAGTTTGCACCCAAAGAATTTATTTGCTATAACACATTTGTTCCCATAGACGCCGTATGGCGTCGGAACCATCCATTGCTACATCTGACCCAAAATGGCAACCAGGAGCAAATGAGATAACTATAACAACCCAGGCCATATTACAAGAAACTGCCATAAAAATAAGGAGGGTGCCACTGTAGCAGATTTTGCCTTATCAAATTGGAGCAAGTATTTAACAGATGTCAAGGTGGGAGATAAGACTGCAAAGAGACTTACGGATTCGGGAAGCAGACAGACTCTAATTCATGTTGAATTGATGGGAAAAACGCTAGGTAAAAGGACCAGGTACTGGTGTCTTCTGCATCCACGGGGACACGCGATACTATCCCACCACACAAGCGACCCTGAATATTGACGGGGTGTCGCACCAAATGAAAGTGGGGTAGTACCCAAGTTATCTGTACCTGTGATTATTGGAAATGACTGTCCAGGATTTACTGAGTTAATCTCAGAGGAATTGAAACCTGCAGTTTCAGCAGCAGTGGTAACCAGAGCACAGGCAAAGAAAATCTTGGATGGTAGAGACACTTTTTCTTTCAGTGACTTTGATGTGGACATGTTTGAGCAGAGCTCCAAGATCCAGAAGTCCAGGAAAGAAAGAAGATACCTGAAACAACAGTGGCAACACAAACTGAGGGACATAAGGAGTTAAAATATGAAAATGCTGAAACTAGACTGATAACTGATTGTGATTTTGTTTCAGAGCAAACAAATGATGCTTCTCTCCAAGGTTATTTTAAGCAGCTGGGGGTGAAACAAAAACACGGTGAACCAATGTTTAAAAAATGTAATGGGTTACTGTATCACATTTATGTTAAACCTCAGACATAGGAACAGATAGAACAATTCATTATATCACAGAAGTATAGAACTGAGTTGTTAGAGAGCACATGATAGTCCTATGGCTGGTCACTCAGGGAGGATTGCACCCTTGCCAGATTGCTGTACAAATTTTACTGGCCAGAAATTCATGTAGATGTTGCTACCTATTGCAGTTCTTGTGCTAAGTGTCAGAAAGTAGCCCCAGTGACAAAAAAAGACAAGATGCCCCTGGTGCCCCTACCTCTGACAAATGTGCCTTTTGATAATGGATGTGGTTGGTGCCTTAGACAAAAGTAAAAAGGGTAATTGATTAATTTTGGTAGTATGTGACTATGCTACTCAATACCCAGAGGCAGTTCCTATGTGTACTGTCACTGCCCCAAAAGTGGCAGCAGAGCTTGCCAAAAGTTTCAGCAGGGTGGGCATACCTAAAGAAATTATTACTGATCAGGGTAGTAATTTTGGTGCTGCAGTACTGAAGGAACTGTACCAACTACTAGGTATCACTGCCATAAGAACCTCCCCTTATCACCCTCAGACAGACGGTCTTGTTGAGCGTTTTAATCAAATCCTAAGACACACATTAAAAATGTTTGTAAAAGGGGACGGGAAAGATTGGGACCAATATTTACCTAACCTGCTCTTTGCTTACAGATGAGTGCAACAAGCCTCAACAGGTTTTTGACTATTTGAATTGTTGTATGGCAGACAACCTATAGGGCCACTAGATGTAATGAAAGAAACATGGGAAGATAACCTCATTCAAAAACGATCTATTACATCTTATATGTGTGCCCTGAGAATGAAACTGGCAAAATATGTTGAAATTGCCCATAGTAATCGGGAAGAGGCCCAAAACTAGCAGAAGGCATGTTATGACCATGGGGTAAAAGAAAAGGTTTTTGAGCCAGGTGAAAGGGTTTTGCTACTGTTACCCACTATAGAAAATAAACTGTTAATGAAGTGGCAATGGCCTTATAAAGTGTTTAGATGTACTGGCAGGGCTTCAATTAACTCCATTTTGAGAGTATTTGACTTCCAAAAATAAGGAAAAAAATTTCAAAATAATGAGGGAGGAAGTCAATAATTTTCAAATGTAAAACAAAAAATTAGATAACTTCCAACATTACAGGCATGGAAGTCAAGAAATTATGGGTTTTCTAAAAGGAACTGTATTTTGCCACTTACATTTATATTAATATCCATAAACTGGTCCTTCCCAGAATACTGACTTCCAAAATGTGGGATCCAGGAAGTATTTTGACTTCCAAAAATCTGAAATGACTCATGGAAATTTTAGACTTCCACTAAAAATAAATTAAGTGAACCCCTGCATACTGGCTCAGTTAACTATGAGATTGAGACCCCTGATAGGAAAAATCCTACCAAGACATATCATGCTAACCTCCTGAAGAAATGGGTTGAAAAAAAACAAAGACTGCTGTGTTAGTTTTACCAGAGACTTCTACCGAAGATACTAAAATAGCTTATGACAGACTGGAACAAATTGTAACTACTGATGTTGTAAAGGTGAATGTTTCCTTAACCTCTGAACAAACTGCAGAAATCCATAACTTACTAAAGGCATTTAACAGTACTTTTACCACAGTGCCAAGCTGAGCAAAAGGGGTCGAGCATGTAATAGTGACAGGGAATGCTTGCCCTATTAGACAAAAGACATACAGATTACCAGAGCAGCTACAAGCAGACATGGTTAAGGAAATACAAAACATGAAAGAGTTGGGTATCATAGAAGAGTCAAGATGTGTTTGGACATCACCAATGGTGATTATAAATAAAAAAGAGGGAGTGCAAGAATCTGCCTTGATTTTAGGAATCAAGTGTCTGAATTTGACAGCTATCCTATGCCAAGAATAGATGAGTTTGTGGACAAACTGGGACGTGCCAAGTACATCAGTACCCTCGATCTCACCAAAGGTTACTGGCAGGTTCCCCTAGCTAAAGGATCCAGAGACAAAACTGCATTTGCTACTCCTGTCGGATTCTATCAGTTCACCAACATGCCATTTGGTTTACATGGTGCACCCGCTACATTCCAGCGATATATAGATGTAATTTTAGCTACTCACACTGGTTATTGTGCTGCTTACCTGGATGATGTTGTGGTGTACAGTACAGACTGGGAAAAACCATCTGGAACACCTACCAGCAGTTATCCAAGCTAATAAAAATGCAGGTCTGACAATTAATCCTACCAAATGTGCATTGGGCATGCAGGAAACCAGATATTTGGGATACGTTTTGGGAAATGGAGAAGTAAAGCCAGAGATTTCTAAGATAGAAGCTGTAGCTAACAGTCCCATCCCTAAAACAAAAAAACATGTCAGATCATTTTTAGAGCTGGGTGGTTATTATTGGAGATTTGTTGCCAACTTTGCCCAGCTAGCTACGCCCCTAACTGAACTCACGAAGAAACGGTTCCCGAATAATGTAAAGTGGACCCCAGAGTGTGATGAAGTTTTTAGAGCCATTAAGGCTGCATTATGTTCAGCCCCTGCTTTAAGAAGCCCAGACTTTGAGAAACCATTTTTGTTACAGACAGATGCATCAGAGGTAGGTCTAGGTGCAGTGTTGAGTCAAAATATAAATGGGAAGGAACATCCCATTCTATATATCAGTAGGAAGTTGCACAACAGAGAAAAAAGGTTCTCTACCATTGAAAAGGAATGCCTTGCAGCAAATTGGGCCATGGAGTCCCTTAAGTTTTATTTGCTAGGAGCTGACTTTGTGCTTCTAATCAATCATAATCCTCTCTGTTGGCTTACCCAAATGAAGGATAAAAATTCTAGAATCACAAGGTGGTACCTGGCACTACAGCCATTTATATTCAAAGTGATGCACATATATCTGGAAAAGAGAATAGCAATGCTGATGATATGTATCAGGAATTGAGAATTCTGAAGGTTGAAAAAAAATGTGTGAGTTTAAACTTCACTGTTTGCCATACTGGTTGTTATGGAGAAAAGGGATACTGCATATGCTTTATAAGCTAATGTTAAAGGAAAATTTAAAGAAAGTTTTGTAAATCTGTTTTTTAAAACAGGTTGCCTCTTAAAGAGGGGATATGTGACAGGATTGAATAAAACCCTGTCCCATTTGTTAGGTAGTAAAACTTGTTATGTAGAAAGAGTTAAACACAAGGATCTGTTTTATCCACTTCTGTTCTATCTCTTGTGAGACCTAGGAACAGGCCAATCTGATGGTCTCACTACCCACCAGCTGTCTCTCTGCCTTCACTTGCTGTTTCTATCTTTTCTTCCCCCTTGCGTATCTGAAGTTATAAAATATGTGCGAGTCTTTATGTGAAAGTGGGATCCCTTGGTTTGAAAATGTATATAGTTATATTGTTGAAATGATTGCAAAAAGCTATTTGGAACTCAAGGAGTTAACCTGAGATGCTGATTTGCAAACTCTTTGCAGAGCTGTCAACAGGAGGTCAGTTCTGGGACACCATGTACTGTTTTGTTGCACTTGCAAGGAAGGAAACTGACAAGAACATGTTCTGAAAAACAGGATGCCTTTTTAACGAGTGCCCAAAGACTTATAAAAAGAGCAGCAATATTTTTGCTAGAGAGAGAGGGAAACTGACAGACTGAAACTTGGAATAAGACATATCCTCAGATAAAGGATTTTGTTTTCTCTGTTTGTACTGCCTTTGTAAATAGTTATACTGAAGAAATTTTTATTTTTTATTTTGCTGTCATTAATAAAATAAAATGCTACTTGCTAATTTTATACCTGCTCCTGGTCTTCCTATGCTTCCTGACCTCTGCCTCGATGACATGCATGTTGTGCTGCAATAGATTTATTCAACTTTATTAAAAATTCCCTAAGTAGTGCGTTTGGATTCCAGGAAACACCTGTATGCCCATATTCTTGATACCAGTTTCTCCTCTCCTTCAGAACTGAGGTTTTGCCTGGTTGAAAGGGAAAAAGAAGCTGTCAGCCAATTAGCAAACAGCTGTAACCTGTTTAAGAGTCCATTAGAGAATGGCAGTCAAAGTCACTCCATGAAACACAAAAAATACAGGAAAGAGAATGCCCTTGAAATACGTGCACGGGAATATTAGAGACACGGCAGCCTTTCCTTCTGGACTGCCCATATGCCACAGAATTTTGGAGAGCTCTGAGTCAAGCTTGTAAAGAGCCTCAGTTTCTACAGGTCACTTATCAAAAAGTGGTGTTAGGCCTCTTTTCAGATTCATGGGAGAATTTCATGAAAATACCCTACAGGTGTGTTCTGCATTTTGTAAATATTATTTGTGGCAAGCAAGATGTGCCTTGACTATGCAGCAGAAGCGTTTGGCCCCTCAGGTCATGGTTGTCATGGTTCATGCAGCCTTGCAGAAAATATACGTGAAAGAATATACTATTCTCTCCCTACACATATGCAGTGATATGTAGAAGAAATGTTAATTGGTTATTGTGAATATACTGTATAGTTTCCTTGAGGATGCATGGCACATGTCTACCCTCTTTAAACAGACATCGGGTACATATGGTTTCCTTTCATCCTTATGTGCAGTTCATGCATACTGATTATGTTTAAGATTTTCCTTCTATGACATATCACATTATTTTTTTTCCCTTTGACCACTGTAATGAACATGCTATAATTGTTTGATATGGAACTGTCTGTCTGATCATTTTCTTTTAAATAAAATGTCCCTATTATTAGACAACTGCTACAGGATCTTTTGTTTCCTGCTAGACAGTGACCAGAGATGGGCAGAAAGGACCTCGGTTTAATATCTCATCTGAAGGACAGCACCTCAACAGTATAGTACCCCCATCATACTGCACTATAGTGTCAGTTATGGGTATTATCCCAAGTACCAGGTGTAGGGCTAGAACCCCACAACCTTCTGATCTTCCAGTATCGGAGACGAGTGTGCTACCTACATAGCCACTGACTCTGATAATTTTTTATGTTCTTAACTTAATAAATATGTCCTGTGCTGAGCTATGTCCTCCCTGGTTACTCTGTTGATGCGTGAATGAGGGTTCCCGAAGCTTAAACCAGCAACACTCATTAATGCATCAACAGAATAACAATGAGAACTTCATACAGCACTGTATTTATCAAGTTGACAAACAAACACAAATTGTAAATCACTAACTGTGCCTTCTGGTGCCAACGGGTTGTGAGATTTGGAGCAAACAGGTGCAGCTGGGTTTTTATATTTTTCAAAAATATGGTAGCAGTATGGGTGCGTGTGTGTGTGAGTGTTGAAACCTGGCTCACGAGTTTTGCCTCATGATGCTGTTGTACCATTGATCTGATGTCAGAACGATGTTACAACAGCATCATGATGTCAGGGTGACCAACAGTACAACAACGTTTTGCAAGGGGGAAGAGTTCTAGCAATAAGAATACAGTACTTAACCATATACTGTTCAGTGCTATCATAGGATGGATGTGTTTTCCTTGAACTGAACGTCGTTGGTTTATAGTTTATTTCCCCAGGATAGCCCAGCTGAGATGCAACATCTTATTTCCAGTAAGGGTCCTGCTTCTACCCATTTCCACAGCTGGGTGGTCTGGAACACGTGGAAGTTAAGTGACTTGCCCAAGTTTGCACAAACAATATTTGGCTCGTGCTGGGTGTGAATCTGCAATCTCTGGGTTCTCATGCCGGTGCTCTAAATAATACAATTAAACTAGTGTTGCTGTAAGTCTTTTTTTTTTGTTTGTTTGCTTTTACTATGCACTTTCTGAAGTACAACGTAGGGTATACAAGGGGGCAGGGGATGCTACACCACTTGTGGGACATAGCATCAAACAAGGAGACTCAAGCTCAGTTCTCCATTCAAGCTAGTGCTTTAGAGCATAAAAAGAGGGTGAAATGATTTTTTGTTTGAAATCTTAGTGACAGCTGTTTTTTTGTTCAGAGGTCTGGTGCCCACATAGTTAAATAAGGACTACCCTCCTAATGTGGGACAGTTGAGAGACGTGTGAATCCCACTGTACAACGCAGGGCAACACCCTCTCTGTGTGGGACATAATGGCTTTGGAGGGGTAAAATGTAGGACAGTTCTGAGAATGAATCACGTTATACATTGTGGGACAGCACCCTCTTCATGTGGAACAGAGGTTATAGTGAGTGGCAAAATAAGGCACATCACTCATTATGTGGGACAGGTGACAAGTATGACACCCACTGTACAATGTGGGACAGTACCCCTTTATATGGGACAGAGAGGGTTCTGAGTTATATCCACACTGGCATGGCACCTGGTTTGAGTGCAGAAAGGGACTGCTTTATTTTCTGGTCAACATCTGTCTCCTGTCCTGTGCTGAACACTTAAACAAGTATTTATAAAACAAAAAAATTATGAGGACAAGAGTATTCGTGACTATAAGGTCTGCTCTGTTACTTTGCTCTAAAACATCTACTTAGAAAGGCTATTTAGCTGCCTTGAAGAAGACGTACTCAGTGTGAGGAAGATGTCACTTGTAGAGTTAAAAAGGGGTATTTACAATGTCTGGTTGACAGGTGTGTGTTTCTCTGTTGAAGGCTTCTGTGACGCTCATGTCTCTTTGTTGCAAGGACAGGTTGGTGTGCATGGCAGAGAGATGGAAGGCAGCAGGCAGCGCTATACTGAAAACAGCTCATTAATATTTCAGAGGCGTCCTCACTGCAGCTTCTGTGCTGTGAGATCTAGGTACCGTGTGGCGGTGGTGTTACTGAGGAGGATGCCACCGCAGTACTTGTTCTCCCTGCTCTACCTCTCCTGTAAGGGACACTTAAAGGGGCAGCATCCTGTTTGGGATAAAAAAAAAGAGGCATGCTGTCTCTCTTCTGTGTTGCTGTGACAGGTACATTTTGGAAAAATGCTTTACTGCATTTAGTAACACACCCCACATACACTTTTACAGGTCTCCGTGCCCTACACATTTACAGATCTCTTCCTCCACTGCTTTTACTGGTGCCCCACTGCATTCACAGGTCTTCCCACATCACAGGTCCCCCCTTTATGGATTATTCTCCCCAATATAAACACACACACACACACACACACACACACACACACACACACGATAGGCCACTCTACTTTAAGGTTTCCCTCTCTGTTTCAAGTCCCCTCCAAAAGATTCCTGCCTCTGCTTTTACATGTGTCTACAGCCCTTAATTGATTTATTTCCCTCTTTTCCTGTTCTCCCCCATGCTTTACTGGTCTCTGTTCCCCCCTTTTACAAGTCTGCCTCTATATATTTTGTGCAGTGGCAGCATGTGTTGCCAAACAACTGTACCGTCTACCCAGTTTAAACATTTGTAAACTAGGACTAAAAGGCAGGCAAGTGTTATTTTTATTTCCTTTAAAAGACAAATAAAGCCAAATGTTTCTGGCCCAAAGGGTAAATGATGCAAAATATACAGACAGGTTCAATGGATGACTTGGTGTCTCTTGGGAGAAAGTGGAAGTAGATTGATAACGGTAAAAAAAAAAAAAAAAAGATTGGACTAAAATCAACTTAAAGGGCAGGTAGCTATGAAAATAAAAGGCATGAAACTATCATATTTACAAAAGCTGTGTTTAAAGCAGCAGTGCTTTAACGATACCAACACCATTTTATTCTTTTTTTATTTACTCTTTTCACTCCTTTTCACATAACCCACCCCATCTAGCAGTTTCCCTTCTGAGCTGCCCCACAACCTTCTCCCCATGGTGGGGCTTTCAGGGCTCCCCCAGACTCCTCTGGACACTCCAAATTTGGTGCTTTTGGTGGGAGCTGGCAGTGGCTGCAGAGCTCAAGAGTACCGTGTGCTGTCATTCTCAGGACTGGGGCCTTTCCACAACTCCTCAGGACATTGGTGATGCGGATTCAGTGTGCATGGATATGCTATTGCATGGTGCTATGCAGAACCAGGCCATGTCCTCCTGCTCCAGCTGCTCCAGCCCGCACTGCCCCCTGTGGAAACCCGGCTAGTGTTAATGTGAGGAAGTCAGGCTCCCAGCCTTCCTGAAGGAGGATGTCCTCTAGGACACTTGATCCCCCTCTCCCCACATATGTCCTCTACATATTGAGCTCATTCTCAAACCTGGATTGCTGGCATCACAAGCAGCAAGCCTGCTGCACCTTTTTATTCCATTTTACAATGGCCTCTTCTCCTGTCATGCAAGGTTCACATTTTCCCTGTTTTAAGTCTACTTTAGTAGATTTTGTTAGAGGTGAAATAATTAAGAGCAACACACCTTTAAATATGGCTCTCCCCAGGTGTCATCAAGACAAAGGTCAGGAAGCATAGGAAAACCAGGAGCAGTTATAAAATTCACAAGTAGCATTTCATTATTTACAATAACAATAACATAAAAAAAATTGTGTAGGGTAGCTTTTATTAAGGAAGCTCAAAACAAAGTCCTTCCTCTGAGGGTATCTAATTCTGAATTTCAATCTCTCTCTCTTGCTCCAACAAAAGGCTGTTCCCTTTTTATAAAAAGTCTTTGCCTGGCAATTAATTTCTGCATCCCGAGCCTTTTAAGAGACATCCTGTTTCTCACAAAATGTATAAGAACTTTGTCAGTTTCCTTCCTAAGAGGTGCAACAAAATAGAACACTGTCTCCCAAAACTAATCTCCTGTTGACAACTCTGCAAAAGAGTTGGTGGAGGTCAAACTGCATCTCAAAGTTAACCCCCTGAGTTCCAAATAGCTTTGTGTAACCATTTCAACAATATAGCTATATATATTTGCAAACCAGAGAACCCAGTTTCACATAAAGATCAACATATATTTTTATAACCACAGATTAGCAAGGGGGAAGAAAAGACAGAAACAGCGAGCGAAGGCAGGAAGATAGCAAGTGGGGGAGAATCATGAGACTGTCAGAGTGATCAGTTCCTAGGTCTCACAAGAAAATTTGATTGCACAATCAGACAGGCAAGAGACAGAAACAGAGAGGATAAAACCGATCCTTGCTTTTAACTCTTTCTGCATAACAATGGGATAGGGTCTTATTTAACCCTGTCACACCAGGTTTTCATCAGTACTGTCAGATGTATTTAAACACAATTTACCATCATTTTTCTTGTGAGTAAGGTGAACTAGCATGCAACAGACAGTGCTCCCTGACCTTAAAGGGCAACGGGTGTTCACTGTATCACAATGTAACTTTTTTAATCACTGTAGCATTCACTGCTGCTTCAGCATTATTATGTTCCATTTTTTTAACATTTTCCTGTTGTTTAGTCGGTTGACTGAAAACATACATACATACATACAACAGAGTCAGTCAGGATGCAATGCTTGTATCACCGTTTCTGTCAGTGACATGCTGCAGAATACTGCAGGAACACAATGTAATCTAATGGCATTTACCCCAATTTGTCACACAGGAAAGTGTAACATGCTCAGCACAGAGCACTGCAAACTGGCTGACTCTGCTGTACATACATACATACATATTATACATACATGTATGCATGCATAATGTAGTAGAATAGTGATTAAGGTCAGAAGGGACTCTAGGTCTAACAGTCCTGTCCCTCCACACTTCATAAGCAGGTACTAACAAGTAGGCTGTGAAAACATGTACTAAATTATAGGGTGGGAGCGAGGAGGGAGCCGTATGCAAGCACAGGAGGTGAAGTATTGCTTGAAGGAGGAGGCAACCTCAGAAGGGTCAGAGACAAAAGAATTTGCAAGTTTGAGGAATGGAGTGGCAGACTGGGGGAGAAGAGTATCAGAAATGGAATGAGACCCCTTCCATAATTTAATGGGGGACATAAGGTCATTCTGGAGGTTAGTGGAAAAATATTTGGATTTGTCTTCCTTAAAGGAAAACATCACTTTCAGTCCAAACCTCCCCTGCCACATCACAAGGCCAAGATTAGCACTTTAAGACAATGTTACATTTTTTAACTTTATACTACTCCTCCACAACTTCCAGTTTCAAAGGGTGCCCATGACTAATTATCTTGCAGCTGCCGCGTGCATCCCACGCTCGCTTAAGCTAATTTGTCCTGCTGACACTGACATTGGTCAGCAGGATATATATATTTATTTATTTATTTTCAATTTTGTTAACCGGGTAGGCCCACTGTGACTCGAAGATCCCTTTTTCAGGGGCGACCCGGGATTAGTTACAGATACAATAATTTTGACAGAGTCAACAGTAGAGAGGGTCATACTTACATACATTCATTGTTAGACAGAAAGACATTCAAGGTATAGTTACAAACTGACTAGGTAACGAGCATTGGGTAGTTTAGTACAGGGCAGATTTATCTACAACAATAACAGTAACAGATATTACCATAACGAAAGCAAGGGATGTGCGCAACAGCAGTGAGATGGCCATGGGCACCCCTTGGAAGTGGAGGCTGCGGTAGACCAGTATGAAGTTAAAAAACACTATCTAATGGTATTTAAAACATGTCAATATTTGGTTAAAATGCTTATTGGGGCCTTTGGATTAGGCTGGTGAGGTTTGGGCTGAAAGTGGTGTTTTCCTTTAAAGGGGAACTGTAAGCACTAAGAGCCCCACACCCAAGTATGGGACTGGTCCTCATTTTCACATTCTGTAAGCAAAAGCATTTTGTTTACTTACTGGGCCAGATATTCAAATTGCACCAGGCTGTGGCGCAAGCCTGAGCGCAGCTCAACTTGGCTGCGCAGGGGCATTGACTGGGCGATATTCAACGGAGCTGCGCCATGGCTCAGCATCATTGAATATCGCACCCTGGCCACCCGCAGTGCGCATGCAAGTGGTCAGAGTGGAGCAGGGGGATGCACTAGCGCAAGTTCCATTGTGCTAGGTTCAACAACCGCGATATTCAAAAGTGCACATGTAAATGGCGCCATAATGTATGCAAGGCGCAAATAGGGCCATTTGCATATCATTATGGCCCCATTTGCATGCAGGTGCGCTGATCCCTGGCGACTTGCACCTGGCGCCCTGCCAGGTAGCAGCCGTCGGGGACTGATGCCCCCTGCAGCACTGCAAGGTTACCCACAGCCCGATCGTGGGCATCTGAAAGATCAAAATGAATCCTATATCCCTGGTAGTCCAGTGGACTGCTGTCTGCCCAAACGCAGATTAAGAAGAAAATAGAAGACCTATCCCGGTGGTCCAGTGGATCGCTAGTCTGTCCGATCGCTGGATTGACAAAAAAGACTCCTATATCCCTGGTGGTCCAGTGGATCCCCTTCTCACCTCCACTGATCTCCACCGCCTCACCCCTCGACCGCAGCGGGCGGCAGCACCATCCACCTGCCACCCGCCACCCATCGACTGATCAGAGGTAGGGCTGCACGCCATTGGTTCACAGCGGAGCCAATGGGCGCGTAGTCTATACCAGACACTACACAGTCCAGGTATGTGAATGGATCCATTCACATATCTGAATGTGTAGTGAGGCAGGCTGCACGCCCATTGGCTCACACTGTGGACCAGTGGGCATACAGCCCACCCACGGTGTCAGTTGGCAGGCGGCGGGCAGCAGGCGGGGTGCTGCCGCCCGTCGCTGACCGGGGGGGAAGCGGGGCGGTGGGGATCAGTGGGTGGGGAGGGGGGTCCACTGGACCACCAGGGATATAGGATTCATTTTTATTTTACTTAAGCCCGCGATCGGGCAGACAGCGGTCCGCTGGACCACCAGGGATATAGGATTCTTCTATTTTCTTTACTTAAGCCTGTGATCAGGCAGACAATGGTCCACTGGACCACCAGGGATATAGGATTCATTTTTATTTTACTTAAGCCCGCGCTTTGGCAGACAGTGGTCCACTGGACCACCAGGGATATAGGATTCATTTTTATTTTACTTAAGCCCGCGCTCGGGCAGACAGTGGTCCACTGGACCACCAGGGATATAGGATTCATTTTTTTATTACTTAAGCCCACGATCAGGCTGACAGCGGTCCACTGGACCATCAGGGATATAGGATTCATTTATTTTTTTACTTAAGCCCACGATCGGGCTGACAGCGGTCCACTGGACCACCAGGGATATAGGATTCATTTATTCATAACAATGCCCATGTCGGACATGGAAGCGCCCCTGCGGAGGTGCAGCCGATTGGGTGGCCACCACAGGTAGCAGCCGCCGCGGTTGCGCCTGCAGTATGGCAGCTCACCTGTGGGTGGCCTGCCGTTGCTCTTTTTGGGATCAACTTTGTGACGGGCGCAGGTAGGTTTGCATAGCCTCAGCACATCCCGGCTGGATATCGGATGTGCAGAGTATGCATGGGCATGCCCCCACCTGCACCTGCATACATTACTGATGCACTCCGGCACATCGGGATTTGTGCCAGGCGCAATCCCCATTTGAATATCGCACCGGGGTGCATCAGTGGGTTGTGCATGGTGCAACACTGTTGTGCCATGCGCAACCCTTTTGAATATCTGGGCCACTGTTTACTACGGTATAGTAGATTGTATCACACTAATTCTGTTGACCTGCAAGCTGACATTTTCTGTTACTACAAATCCCAGAATCCCCTGCAGCTGACATCAGAGGAGGGCTGCAGCAGTTATAGATTCAATTGCTTGCAGTTTACCTTAGAGCTTTTATAATCTCTGATCATGTTTGCTGGTCCAGCTGTTCTCCTGGGACTAAGCAGAGTCATCTGTGACTGTACTTAGGGAAGGGAACATTGTTTAACCATGAGTAGCATGCTAAGCCAAAGCGTGTTTCCAGATGCGACCTGGGAGCACAAGGAAGTTAAGTGACTTGCTCAGGATCACACAGTATGAACCTAGGTGGCTGTGGGATTCAAACCCAGGTCTCCAGATCTGCAGCTCAAGCCCGTGGAGGACATCAGGAACAGAAAACAAAAGATCAGAGTTTATAAAACTCTAACATGTACTGTAGGCAATTGAATTTCCCTCTGCTGCAGCTCTCCTCTGATGTCAACAGCAGGGGATTCTGGGATTTTTGTCACAGAAAATGTCAGCTTGCAAGTCAACAGAATTAGTGTGATACAAACTACTATACTGCAGTAAACAGTAATGTTTTTACCACAAAGTGTAAGTTAGGATGAGCCCCACACTTGGACATGGGGGTTTTAATGATGACAGTTCCCCTTTAATAGTCTTAGTACTGGCATTACAGAGTTGTTTTTACCTTAGGTTCTGCAGCGGGGGATCGTTTTCTTCATCTGCAGGTTCATTTTGTGGGTGCTGGTGGGGGAGGAGGGTGGTGGGACCAGAGGGATTGGGGGACTAGGTGTACTTCATAAAAACAGTGGGATTCAGGTGGGGGAGCTGGGTGTATGTTTGGCACATGGGCGGCGGAAGGGATTACAATTTCTAGCAGCCATAGCCCACGGCCACAGTCTGCAGCACGCAATTCACCAGGGCGGGGTGAGGGGTAGGAGGGTGCCAGTGGGGGTGGGTGGAGGGGGTATCATAATTTCTACTTTTTTGGTGGGGAGGGTGTGGGTTGTAGTTGTAGGTTGTAGCATGCAACCCAATTCGACTTGGGATTCATCTGCAAATTGGCAATTCGCCATGCAAATTTGGCCAATCCACCTGGCAAATAACAATGTGAACTGCAGTCCTCAGCTCCACACATTTTCTAAAATTCACAGATTTTTTTTTCACAGGGCAAATTTTGGCAACTTCACACAACTATGGGCCCTGCATGAAGCAAGCACTAAGGTTTTGCACTATGGCTATCTATCTTACAAAGACATAGAAAAAATGGCAAATAAATGATGGTAATGAGCAAATTAGAGATTTAAAGCAATAATAGTAAATAAATGCGATTTAGGTTTTGTTTTAACCCCAGCTACTCCCAGCCCCATGCACTCCTTGGTGAAGTCCACCAAATTTAATGCCAAAACACCATCCAAATTTTTAAACATATGTTTTAACATCATAAACAAAAATAACTGTACAAGGAATACAGTAACATCCCACTACAAACACTGCACTTGCTGCTGGTGCAGGTCACTTGTAAAGTCCACTAACCATGCAGCTGCTCGCTGCTCACGAAGTCTGCTGTAGGATGGGCGCCCTTGGTTTAACCATGCAGCTGCTACGTGAGTGCCCACAGGGCCACTGGCAAAGTTCGCTCTAGGTATGGTGCACTCTGTGTGATGATGCAGGTGCTTTGTGATTAGTTTACATACACACACACACACACACACACACACACACACACACACAGTATTATATGCTGCAACCTTGTGTCTCACAACATTTATTTGTTTAGTTTTTGTTAACCGGGACAGGAGGGCTACACAATACTGCTTATTTTCAGCTGTATTCCTGGTGAGACGGGGGAAACACAGATGCAAACCAACTAAAACTGAACAAGATTAAGCTGTTGGTGGTATTTTAGAGTAACGTATGGGTGCAGTGCCTATCATGGAGCATCTCTATTCCTCGTATGACATTATTTATGTATTTATGAGGATAAAAATGTAGGTTTGAAATCTGGATAGTGCTTTGGTATTCAGTTCAGTGGACTTCATCGGGGTGGTGCATGGGGTGGGCGGAGTTAGGGCTAAACAAAAATCTAACATTGCATTTCGTTACTGTTGTTGCTTCATGCAGGGCCGCAGTAATGGGGGGGAAGTGGGGAAGTTGTCTGGGGCCCCGAGCTCAGGAGGGGCCCACCTGAGGTGCTGGCATTATCCCTGGCATTAGCTGGTTTTGGAAATGGGGGCCCATTTCAAGTGACTTGCCCGGGGCCCCAAAATTCATAGCTGCAGCCCTGGCTTCATGAACTCTAACTTGTATATTAATATAGTTTTCTTGCAATGAGCAATGTAATAATGCTAGAAAAGATTTGCATACAATTAAATTTGCCAGCAAAAAAGGCCCGTTGGCCCATCATGTCTGCTCATTTCTAACTAATGTTTACCAAAATTTGCCAAACCCTTGTAGTTGTCTCACCCTCATTTAAATCCCCCCAGTGATCTTCCACAGACCTCCTCCTGCAGCCAATTCCACCTCTCCACCGCCCTCTTTATGAAAAGGTACTTCCTGTTATCTCTCTGAAACTTGCCCCCTGCCAGCTTAATTGAGGTGCCCCTGGTTTCTGTGTTCCTACTGAGTCTGAACAGTTCCCTGCAATCCACTTTATTTTCCCTCTGGAGGGTTTTATATGTTTCAGTCATGCATCCTCTCTCCTTCCTTGCCTCAAGCATGTTCATGTTTATATCTGCCACTCTCTCCTCATACATCCTTTCCTGCTGTCCTCGGAGCATCTTGGTTACCCTTCTCTGTGCTTTCGGCATTCCGTCTTTCTTTAGATGCAGACTCCAAAACTGCACATAGTACTCTAGATAAGGATGAACCAGTGATCTATACAGTGGTAGAAGCACCTCCTTTCTTCTGCTGGTGATCCACCTCCCCGCGCACCCCAACATCCTATTTACCCTACCCACCATATTACTGCATTGTGTTGATGCCTACAGACTGTCTGAAATGATTACTCCCAAGTCCTTCTCATCTGTAGTGTTTTCCACTACTTGCTCCCCCATTCTGTATTCAATATTAGGATCTTTTGCCCCACATGCATCACCTTGTACATTTTTTGTGTTAAATTTTAAGTGACATACTTTGAACACCTCTCCAATCTACCCAGGTCCTCTTTCATAATTTTGCCACCTTTTTCATTATCCACGCAGCCACAGATCTTAGTATCATCAAGACAAATCTTGCTTTAAATCCCTACCCTTATGCCGCAGTGCATTTAGGGGAATTAACGAGGTAATAATCCACAAGTCTGAAGGGCAAGTTCAGGGTAATGGATTATTACTTTATTACATATCCAAGATGGCATTATTTTTCGAGTGCATAAGACTTTCCAGTGGTTTGTTTTTTACAATACATTTGGGCAGTTGAAAAAATGGCTTTATGTTAATTTTTGTTAGAAATTTTAAAAAGTTTCCAGCATTGCAGGAGCCAACCTCACTAGCTGCAGAACTGCTTGCAGGTGGATGTGGTTTGCCGTGGGTGTGTGTGTGTGTGTATGTTACACAGCACTGAGTGCATGTAGCTGAGGCTGAAGGACAGTGAAGGAATGGTAAGCTGAACTGTTTTTCAGATGTTTTACTGTTTCCAAATTGAGATTTGGAGTGCATAATAATTTTTGTTACAGTCAAGTGACAGAGTTGCTGTGCGCGCGTGTGTGTGTGTGTGTGTGTGTGTGTGTACAGGATTGGGACAGAAGCCAGTATAATTCCATTGCAAATTGATCCTTGTCAAACTCCGCTAGATCTAGGAATTGTACGTAAGATGTATTGTCTAGGTCAGGGGTGGCCTACCTGTAGCTCGAGAGCCACATGTTGCTCTCAAAGCAGTCTGATGTGGCTCTTGAGAGGTTTGTCAATTACATGTCAAGTACATATCATAGTCTTTTAAATTTGAGAAAAGTCAAAGTACAGGAGCTGAAGAGAGCCAGGAGTGCTCAACAAGCTACTTTTACTAAGCCTGCAAGGAAATCTGAAGCACCAGAGCTGCTATGAATAATCATTTTAAAATTACAACTATTTTTTAAAAATACTGTAACTTAATAAAACTTAATGAAATAGGATTATTGACTACTGACTATGACTATGTTATTATTTTAACTCCTAAATATGGCAAAATATGGGTATGGTAAGAGCCGCATGGTGGGTATGGTATGGGCCACATGTTGTGGCTCAAGTCTTACTCAGAAATTTAAATGTGGCTCACAACCCCGAAAGGTTGGACACCCCTGGTCTAGGTCATTGTATGTTACCATGTTTTTAATCATTTGTTATTGTCCAGCTGTTGAAGAGCACCTTTCTTGGTGCTTCTCAGTAGAAACGGGGAGCTACATCACCGCAATGGCAGATCCTCCATGATGTTTCTTTTAGCCTCCAAAGGAAGGGAATGGATTGTAGTTTGCCCCCAAGGGGCCAGCTGCATGATTCCTTTCACATCCTGATAGTCTGAGCCAACGATTTGTGATGTCTTTATAGGGAGTGCCTGGGAGTGTGCGCCATTCACTTGAGTGGAGTGTCTTCTTTAAAGCATATTTCCTGATTTTAAACTGGGTTAGGGTATCATTAGATGCCAGGGTTGGTTTACCCATGCCGCAGCGACAGTCAGCATGGAGACATCCCCGACAGCGACAGCCTCAGTGCCGACTGTCGGCATTGCAGTGTCGGGGATGCCTCCATGTATTCAATGGGGGTCTTCACCCCCCAAACCCCCCCCCACACACCCCCGGTCTCTAAGATTCTAGCTCCGAGTTGGAGTTTGACTTGGGGGGCAAACACCCAGCGAGGCAGCCCAGATCGCCAACCAGTCCACCACAGTGACAGGCGGATTTTGCCCAATTCCTGTCGCTGTGGTGGTCTTCGTGATCCAGGAGTCGCTGCAGCAACAGTATACGGCCAGGATTCAACTAACAAAAGCTTTGTTAGTTGAACCTTGGCATAGATTGGCACCACAACCCAATTTAAAATTGGGAAATATGCTATAAAAATATGGAGCACATCCCCATGCTCTCCCTATACAGGTGTCACAAAACATCAGGGCGTTCAAGCAGTGTGCTATCTGGAAATGGAAGTGATCATGTGGCTAGCCATTCTGGGCAAATTACGATCCATTTCATTCCTTTGGGGGCTATAAGTAAAATTTTAACTTATTCATTCCCAGTGGACATTTTGGGTCAGGTTCAGCAATGGGTAGTTCCGACGCCATATGGTGGCCATGGGACCAAATGAAAAAACATCACGGAGGAGCTCCCACTGAGGTGAGGAAGCTCTCCATTGCTGCTTTTCAGCACAAGTTACATTTAAGAAAGGTTCCCTTTAATGTATCACTAGTATCATAGAAAGGAGAGTGTCTGATCTCGGGTTGCTCTCATCCTAATGGGATGCATGAATGTATACAGGAGGGAGTCTAGTGTACCGCCAGTCAGTATGGACAATGAAGATATATGAGCTCTACTTTGTCTGAAAGTAAATTTAGATACATTTATTTTGTAACGGTGCTACCAATTATAAGTACAACCAATGTTTCGTGGTGTAAACCACTTTTTCAAGGAAAGTCACAGTCATCCACTAGAAGAGCTATCTAGACATTCCTTGTGGTTCCATATTTAACTGTACAAGCATGAAAGGTAATCAAGCTTGCTGTACATAGCTACTGCCCTTATACTTTGCAAGAGAGGTATAAAACCAGTGCTGCATAATATTGTACCACAGTGAAGGTGTCTCTCTCCCACTTGGACTGAATGAAAAGCTTTCAAACAAGCACTCTGCTCATTTCTTTCTTTCGTTACTGATGTAATCGTTTCAGGCCCAGGGACTTGCTGGATTTTAAGGCCTTAAGACCTCTGAGAACCCTATGTGCAGACACCTGCCCAGCCACTAGTGTTTTTCCCTCATTCTTGAGCTCTAGCGACTGCACTTTGCTATCCAACAGCAGGCTGTCATTTTGTTTTATGGGAGCAACAGGCTGTCATTTTGCTTTGCGAAAACTGAGCAGAAGTATGCATTCAAGGCATCTGCTTTCCTCAGGTCATCCTCTACCCAATCTGTCCCCTTGCCAGCCTTTTAATGCCCTCCTTTTCTCACTGAAATACCTGAAGAAAGCCTTGGCATTGGCTTTCTCTCCCTCTGCTATGCTGAGTTCAATCTCTGCCTTGGCCCTCCTAACATCTACACTGGCCTTCCTGAGTTTTTCTCGGTAGTTCTGTCTAGCTAACTCCAACTGTTCCCCCTTGTATGTTCTAAAGGCTGCCTTTTTCTCCCTAACTGCCTTTCTCACTTCCACTGAAAACCTAATTTGCATTTTTCTGCTCCTGTTCTTCCAACCTAAGACAGCATGTGACGTCTTCCTGTACTTCCTTATATATGGCCTCCCTTCACATCTCCATCTGCCCCACCCCACTGATTCTTGCCTCAAGAATTCCCTCCATTGTCCCCAGAGTAGCCCTCCTAAGTCTAGAACCACTGTTATGTATTTCAGATGCCTGCTTCTAAGAGGGATTGCGAATCTCAGTTAGTTGGGGGTCCCTTGTATAGGCTGGGGCTTCGACTGTAGCTGTAGTTTTTATTTCTTTGTTGCCCAATCCCAGAGTCTCTGAGCATCTCACAAACCATACAAACGTTATACAGCAGCACAAGAAATAGACTGAAAAACTAAGAATAGGATTTCTTTATGCCATTGATACTCACACTGCAGCTTGCGAGCCACAAGCAGCTCTTTTACACTTCTTGTGTGGCTCCTTTAATTCTCTAATACTGTCTCATATATGCTGCTCTTTAAATGCTGCCTGATTAATCACACACATTGACTATTAAAAAAAAGACTGTTGAATGCTTTCTCATGGGTCATTTTGCCAAGGAGTTCCACTCGTTGTGTCTATTCAAGAAAATTAACAGTAAACCGCTTAGCGCTAAATCGGTGCTGTTAATTTCATTGTATCTGGACAGCCCAGCAACAGAACCAAATAGCGGTCTCATTGGAGAGACTGAGCCATGCTGTAGCCCTCAGATGCAAGTGCAACGCACTCCTCCTCCTTTCCCGATGGGGCCAGATCCCAAGCACTGCTCATGTGGTGCAGAACTCCACCAGAAAGCAGATATAACATCTCAATCGGAGATGGAAAGGACAAAGAGAGAGAGACAGCCTGAAATGTGAATTTTAAATCATGCACTGTCCTCTCTGTGTCTGTCTCTCTCCATATGGCATTGCAAAGAGTCAGAAGAGGTGTGCGAGCCACAGCGAGGTATGCATTGGAGAGGTAGTATATTTGTAGGAGCGGAATTTTCCCCGACAGCAGATGTCACAATGGCAAGTCAAAAGGTACAAATGAACGTAACTCAGCATGGCAATGAGTAGTGTAGTGCTATGCTGATTGCGATAAACTGCTGTTAGGCTATGTGTGGAACTTAATTTTTTTTTATACCACATATACTGTACTAAGCAAGGCACATATACCAGCTAGCTTTGTTTTTTATGGTGGCTGACGTGCTGTGCAGTGCAGTGCTGTATGTGCTGCCTATTTGTGAAGTCACACAATTATGTAAACATGATGTATCAAATGCATTTAAAAATACATTAACAAAAAATATCAATACTGCTTCAGTTAAAAGGTTCAAACAGTGGTGTTGATGGGTTCCTCAGACACATTCTAGATCAGTGATGTAAATGTACTTGCTGAGGACCAGACTGTAGACTCTAAATACTATTATACTATTATTAATAAACAGTGTGCTAGTAAAAATTTTTTTAAAATAAATGCAATAAAGTGCAATAAATGAAATAAAATGTGTTTTAAATTATACTTTTAAAGTGCGGGTGTAACGTGCATGACTGTCATGGCTCCTTGGCAAAGGACACAAACTCATGTGGCTACCGAGTCAGTCAGGACTGAATATCACTGCTTTATGCTAACAAATACTACAGGTCATTAGGGTAGGCTATCGAAAACAGATGGTGTTTTAACTCCAGCTTAAATACTTCATCTGAAGTGGCCTCCCTAAGTTCAGGGGGCAGCTGATTCCAGAGAACTGGAGTTGCCACCGCAAAAGCCCAGTCACCAGACGAGATTTAGACGAGATCTGGGAACCTCCAGGAGGCTCATCTCAGAGGAGCAAAAGGGGTGATCAGGAGCATATGGTCAGAGAAGCTCTTTTAGGTAGCCTGGACTCAGAACGTGCAGGGCTTTGTATGTTAACAAACTTAGCCTGAAGGAGATGCACTGCCTCACTGGCAGACAGTGCATCATTCGTGAAGCAGGAGAGATATGCCTGGAGCGAGCAACTCCAGCAGTCAGTCGAGCCACAGCATTCTGCACAAGCTGCAGGCAACACATCAAGCCTCCTGACAGTCTGAAACAAACAGTATTACAAGAGCCAATCTGGATGTAACAAAAGCATGCATGAAAGTTTTCAGGTCCTAGGAAATAAGATAGGGCTTGATCCAGGTGATATTCCTAAATTTAAAAAATCCACCACAGCCCACAGCCGACACCTGGTGTTGTAGTGGTAGCTTATGGTTCATGATGACACCCATATTCTTTACCCTGTCTCTGGCAGTAAGCTGAAAGGAGCCAAGATGTAATCCAGACAAAGCCCACTCCAGACCCATCACATTCCAGATACTCAAATCCACCAGTAACACTTCAGTCTTATTCGAATTCATCTTGATCCAACTACATGCCATCTAATCACTGATCATAGTGAAGTACTCATTTCTGTCACCCCTTCAATGAGTTCCTGGTTCGATAGCACCATGTGCAGGATAGTACCCTTCCTGGCTGGTTCCCTCACATGTTGGTGGAGGAACCCATTCTAGAGTGTGTCCACCAGGACCTGGCTTCTGGCACTTCTTACCCAGGTACAGTCTAATCCATATCCAGTAAGTTAAGTTCTGCTGCCAGGATTACATTCCAAAGTGCCATTGCCTTTCTCATTCTCATTCTGTATACCACCCCAAATCTGTAGCTCCTGCTCCTCTCCACCATCAGCTGTACCCATATTGACTCGATACCTACTTCCTCACCAACTGATTTATCCTCTAATGATGTGATACCCTCCCTTATGTATAGAGTCACCCCCTCCTCTCCCTACTAGCCTACCTCTTCTGGAGATGGTATGTCCCGAGACTGATAGGTCCTAGTTGTGCCAAAACCACAAACAAACTGCACGGTGGCAGCTACAATTAGTAAGTGCACTGTCGTACAAAAAAAGCCAACCATTCCAGTTCAGGTTATAAGCCTGCTATTCTGGAGTATGGCTCATTTATTAGAAGTCCAGCACTCTTTTAATTCATTCCTGGCACAGCTTAAAACACATCCATCAACTGTTGAACACAGATGAAAATAAATCTGTAAAACTTCCAAACAGGTGACCACTCCACTTTGTTGTGGGAGAGTTGGTCATACATGTGACATCACACAACACTGACCTGCAGCTGACGTTTTGGACACGCCTTCTCTGACTCAGTCTGACTCTCATTAAATACCTGTCAAGAGGTCATATAACTGATGTACACAAAAGGGCAACCATGACAACCCACAGAAACTCCTTGGCCATCAGTACTAGGCAGTACATAACCGCCACACCATTTATATTGAAAAATAAAGACAAAATAAGAATGAAAACAGTCATATTAACACAAATATTTCACAATCCATAATCCAGGATTTTTTTATTATGGTACTGTACTACGTTTATTGCCTTTTTTGTTTTGAATTGACTGCAGCATGTGCATGGGTTTAGCGCTGCTGGTGGTAGCACAAGTGTAACTCAGTTCGATCTGCTGTATTGTTGCATGACATCCATACTGCAGCAGAACAAAGAGTCATTCTGCTGCAGTACAAACGTCACAACTGCAACAGAATTACTTTTTTGAGACTACCGAAATCAGGACTGAAAGAGCTAACACCATACACTACATGTTATTTCCACCACAGTTGAATAACAGGCAAAAATAACACTTTTATTCCACCACATTATTCATCATTCCCATTGTGTGTATATGTATATGTATATATATTTTCATTGCAAAAAACTGGGTTAATGTACCACTTAGGGTAACTCAGTGCCATAAATGTAAGGAAATGTGACTTTAGGGTTTCCAACTTAACACTCCACCACCAACGGCAAAGCAGCAAAAGGGAAAAACATTAGGTTTTTGGGTCTCCGAAGTCTTGGCGAGTCAGTGGTGCGGTCTTCCTTGGGGGTTGTGAACCCTAATGCTAGCCCCCAGCCCCTAGCCTCCAATCCAAAGCACAAGGTACAGCTCCAAGCCACTGCCTCATAATGATACACTCTTCAAAGGGAGAGAAGTATATCTAACCCCAGGTTGCCAACCCAATGTTTGGACCTTTCTTCACGCAGGGCCCAAAGGAGACCATGTGTGACATTGTTTGCTCATGGAATGGGGTGGGCATTTGGGTTGGCAACCCCCAAGGAAGACCCCACCACTGACTCACCAAGACTCCGAAGACCCAAAAACCTAATGTTGTTTTCCTTTTGCTGCTAGGGGGTGGGAGTAAGGCATTAGGGTTGGAAACCCTAACACCACAGCCTACTTTTGTGGCATTAAGTTACCCTAACTGGTGCATCATCAACGTTTTTTTGCAATGAATTTCCTTACTTTTTAGGTTTTATATTTTTATTGATTTTTGCAAGTCATTTAACTTACATCACAATACACATAATGAAGTAGTAACCTCCATAATATACATTGTCAGTGACATGTGTTATACAGACAGAACATTGTACCCCTTCTTATTTGTTGCATCAAGGGGGATATCTCAAAATCAATTAGACATAATACTAATCCACCAGCATACAGCCTAATAGGAAAATTTAAGGGAGCACCATTCTGTCAGACTCTAAAAAGGACCCAACGGTGCCCATGATGGATCCCAAAATACAAATAGAGCCCCATAACACCCAGGCCCTGTTTACTATCCAAATCCTTTCTCTAATAATATATACAATAGGCATCAACATTGGTTCGGATAACAGGTCCCTGATAAAGAAGCCCCCATAAGGATTATACAAAATACGTTAAGTTAGAGGTCCGAAGTAAGTTATCAGTCTCAAAATTATCTAGTTTTAATTTTCACCAACAAAAAGAGAATATGCCTTTATTTCAAGCATTTGGCCCCAGGACAGAATAAGGTTCACATAATCAGTCCAGTGAAAATACTATCCATACAGTCCCCATGAGGTGTGAGGCCCACAACTACCACTGAGCCCATCTTATACAAACTGTAAGAGAAAACTTTCAGTCCTCCTCTGATGAGGGGTCCACATCAGCAGCCGATTCCTCCCGGTTTGTTTCCATGAGGTGCAATATTTTCTCTACCTCCTCAGGATCATTAAAGGAGTAAGTTTGTCCTTTCCACACCAGCCGCAGTCGCGCTGGATATAACAACTGGTGCTCCACCTTCAGAAACCGCAGCCTATCCTGGACACCATTGAACGCCTTGCATTTTTGTCTGGTACTGTACGCAAGGTCGGGGTAAAAGCTGATCTTAGCCTGGCCCTATTTAGTTGCTCTCCTTCTCCGGACGATCTGCAGGGCCCTGTCCCGATCGCCCACACCTCGGCATACCACCATTACAGTTCTCGGGAGTAAGGTGTCCGACGGTGGCCTTCTAGGGTTGATGCTGTACACCCTCTCGATTGCTCTTGGGGGAAGGTCCTCTTCATCATGTCCCAACATAGTTGGCAAAATAGCTTTAATAAATTCCAAGGAGTCCTCCCCCTCAGCTTTCTCAGGAAGTCCCAATAGGTGAAAATTCTTCTCTCTGGCCTGATTTTCAAGAAGCTCCAGTCACAGACGTAAGAGGCCATTTTCTTTCAGGAGCTGGGTAGATGTGTCACAGGCCCTCAAAACCACACCTTCATTCTGCTGCACTGTCCCTTCGCAGGCATTCATCCTGGATTCCAAGGCCGAAACCCTGGGTGTAAGCACATCCAGTTTCTTATCGATGTCTTGCACCGATTTGACCAGCTAATTAAGAGGGAGCTGGATAGTAGTTAGCCAGGCTTCCTCATGAGAGGCAGCACCTTGAGACATGGTCTCCTCGGTTCCAGTAGGCCGTTCACCATGCTCGGGCTGCAGTTTTTTCGGAGCAAAAAAGTCATTTGCAGAAGCATTATTTCCCCTAAATTTCCTCATATTCCAACTGTGGGCCACTTTAAGGATCACTCAAGCTGCGTAGAGAGTAAACCCTCGGGGGGGGGAGTTATAAATTTAAGTAGTTGTAAATATAAACTCCAGGATCTCTGAAATCTGGCTGTTTCCTGCAAGCTGCTCGATAGTATAATCGAATCCTCATTTAAGGGGGCACTGTCAGCTTTACCCCTCGTTTTTTGCTCATTTACTATCACTGACTTTCTATACACATAACTGTTTAATGGGCACTGTATAATGTATCCAAGTAAAGCACAAATGATTCCACTTACCAATTTTGGCTAAATTGGTATTATTTGTAGTCCTGTCATCCCAACTGAAAATCTCCATGCACCAGAAGCGATTAGATGTTGAGCGGCGCCGAATCTCAGTCTACCTATAGTGGATTTCCCATCGCATATAATTCTAATATGGCCATTGTAAAAAAACGTTGTTAGCATTCAGTTATTTCTACCTCAGTAAAACCGAGGGCTAATTTTGCACAAAATAGTCTGGAAAACTGGTGACAGAATCCCGTGCATGCGCAGTAGCAAGTAGGTTAAAGATCCCACGCATGTGCGAGAATGTGCTGCTGCTGAGCATGCGTGCCAGTTTTCCAAACTATTTTGCCCAAGAATGAGCCCTCGGTTTTGCATTTTACATACCGACACAGATTTAGAATAACTAGCGCTAGCAAAGATTTTTTTTTTTTTTACAATGGCCATGTTAAATTATGTGCGATGGGACACCGCTATAGGTAGACTCGCGTTCTCAGCACGCTCTCAACATGAAATCGCTTCTGGTGCATGGAGACTTTCAGTCAGGACACCAGGACTACAAATAATACCAATTTAGCCAAAATTGGTAAGAGGAAGTATTTGTGCTTTACTTGGATACATTATACAGTGCCCATTTAACAGTTATATGTATAGAAAGCCAGTGATCGTAAGTGAGCTGAAAACAAAGAGTAAAGCTGACAGTGTCCCTTTAAGCCTGTTGCACCTTGTTACTACCATACAACAAATAATGCACAATAACAGTACAGAAGGAAAAAACATGAACAGCTTACAACAATTAAAGGCAGAAATCAGGCTACCAAGGCAGGAGGGCTGAAAGGATAGCCCTCTAAAGAACTGGGATGAGTCACACTAATGTGGCGCATCCCAGCTGGGAGGTAAGGTGACAACACAGGATGTCAGACCTCCCTGGTCACGGAAAAATCTGGACCAATAAGGTTAAGGGGAACCAGAAAGGATGAGCACCATGAGTGGCAGGAGCTGCGTGCGCCACAGTGCCTTAAGAAATATCATGGCTTAGCAGGGCTTGAATGCCTGCTGGGTAGGGACAAGATGCCTCATGGTCTGTGTGATCCCAGACACTCAGCACTATTTGTAAAGCCAATAACATTAGGCAAAGACCGAGGGTATCCCCAAGGGTGTTCTGTGAGGTAAGTCCTCATGAAGCTATTCCACTGAAGGAACTGGCTAAGTTGTTAATAAAGGATTCCCTGATCTATGTAGCCAGAGCAAAAAAGAAAAAGCTGTAGCTTTATATTTATCCAGGAATTCCAGTATGAAAAAAGGTGCTTCAGGCCACCGAGTTACAGTATGCCCCCCCCACCCCCTACATCCAAAAGGTATTCACATAAACCAAATGAAATCAGTTAAAGAGATGTTCAAATCCAAAGTTCAAAAACTGCAAGGGGGGCAACAAGTCTCTGCAGACACCCCTGTCTGACAACAGGATTAGTAATGTCTCTTCAAATTAACTGAACCCAGGTAATAAGTCTCCCTTAATGGGAATGTAAGTCACAGCGTCCTCTGCACCACGAAGGAGAATGACTAATAGGCTGACAGTACTTGTAGAGCTGATGTTCTACAAAGAAAGTGGATCTCTAAAAATATAAATGTAGAGTCAACAATCTTGAGGTCCATGGGGCTTGTGGTCCATCTAGATAGTACGTACAGTCAATTACTGATAGGATGCTGATGAGGAGATGGAGTACTGCAGGGATTTGTAATAAAAAACAGTAAACATTGCAAGAGGCCAGCAGGCAAGGGAAACGGCTCCCTTTATTGCCTGTATAGGGGAAAATGTTAATATTAACTTCAGTATACAGTACAGGCAGTTGTTCCCTCTCACTTCAAAGAATTTATATCTCTCTGCCCCCCTTCCCTCACCAAATCACAGGGAAAAACATTAATATTAACTTCAGTATACAGTACAATACAGACAGTTGTTTCCTCTCACTTCAAAGAGTTTGTACTCCCTCCCCCCGAAATCACAAGATAAATCTCTGGGAGCGGTTAGACAGGACAGCAAGGAAGTGACCAGTCTAACATGGCTCAGAGGAATAATGGGTCACAAGCAAGAGTACCATGGTCGGCAAGTCTCCTCCGAAAATGAAAGAAAGTCACAGCCGCCTCCTCATGTGCCAAAACTCTCTTCCGTGGGGATGACCTGGGCAATATGCATCTTATCCGAGGCAAGTAGACTGCATCTCATAGAAAAGGGAGACTGCCAGCCGATGGCTGTATACAGAGCTAGCTCAGGATCATCAGTCATTAGATCAAGTAACTGCACTTTCTGAATGGGGAGAGGGAGATTCATCACCACCGGCAAGGTGGGACAAAGCCACGATTAGAAAAAAGTAGTAACAAGCTTACCCATGCAAATCATGTAGCAGGGTCCTGCCATGCAACGGTCGGCTTCCGGGCTTCTTCAAAAGATTTCAAAATATCAGAAACCTCCTGCATAGTGGTGGAGGCTGCTTTTTTCTCAGTAGCCCCATGGTGGTGTAGCTGACCTGATTATCAAGCACAGTGCTGTGGAGAGGGTTGCACCTTATTACTAAGCCTGCCTGGCTGTTTCCCTAAGATTGCTTTATCCTGCTACAAAAATATCTACTGTTGTGGATTCCACGCATATACCAGAATTATCTAGCTTATATTCTGTACTGAATGAGTGTCACTAAGCTCAATATAGTCGAGTGAGACGGGAGGTATATCCCTCTAGTTCTTCAATACTGCTCTGTGCAATAATTATCTGTTTCTGAACAAGCACCTTGCCCTTTAACTGCTTCTGCCTGTGCTCCACTAGCGAGTGACTTTTGTAAATTTATTTAAGCTGTGTTGTTGATATTTAAAAACCACAAATGCTGTTTCACTGTATATGGTTAGTGACTGCCCTTTAATTGAATAATGGGCAAGATTTTCTTTGAGAGCGCACAGCTTGATATATTTGAGCAGAAGGGAGATAAATCCCCTTATCAGCTATAGCCAAGCATATAGCGCGTCTCACTTATACAGACCATTCATTTTATGTTGCATGCATATGGTACAAAGCTTATAGCTCTGAAAAGCTTGTCTACACTAAGATTTTTGCCAGCTGTAAACTGATAGTCTGTTGAACCTACAGCATTTTGAAGTGCTTTTGATTAGCCGCTACTGATTTAACCATTGCTGAGAACAATTGACAGCAATCGGAGGGTGGGGGGTGCTACTAGACACCAGGGGATTGGTGACTCACTGCTTTCACTGCAGCCCAGAGCATGAGTTCCAGTTGCGGCTGCTGAAGTCAAGAAAGTCCTGCTGCTCTCATACAGAGAACGCGGGTCAATGGCTCCTCTCACTAAGCTGGGCACCCTGGATTTTGGGTGCCCAGAAAATGTATTTCTGGCCCTTATTTTAAAAAAACAAGCAAACATCAGAATCTAGCTAAACTGGGCCTGTTTAGCTAGGTTCTGGTGTTTGTTTTTTAAAATGGCAACATATTAATTTATTTTCCACGCTTGTTTGTTCATGGAAAAATCAACAAGATGGCAATTGTCACAGTACAAAAAAATGTTTGGAAGCAAGTGGCAAGAAACCTAAAAAAAAGGGTCCTGTGACGTCCAGTTTTTCATTTCGCACCAGAATGTTATCCCTACTGCGCATGCTCAGAATGGAAAACACTGAACTTTAAAGTCTTATAACTCTGGAACCATTTAATATTTTTTCACCAGACATATCAACGGCACTACCTTAGGACATGACACATGTGCAAGTTTGGAGAAAAAAAAATCCATTCCATGTAGGTTGTAGGCAAGAGCAAAAAGAAACCCATGTTAAGTATAGGAAAAAAGTTAAGCTTTTTACAAAATATGACATATGCAGATCTCAGAAACCACACAAGCTGCCATCACAAAAGTTTCCACAGATTAAGAACTTACCTCCTAGACAAGACATGCATAATTTCAGCTTATTTCATCAAACTTTGCCAAAGCATATTAATGTGCAAAGTTAGAGGTTTAACATTGAACTCAACCCTAACTATACAAATATATATATATATATATATATATAGAGAGAGAGGGAGAGAGAGAAAGAGAGAGAGAGACAGCAGGAGTGGGGATGAAAATTACAAGATACAAGTAATATCTTGGTCGGTGACAAGATAACAGCATGATACCAAAAATATGTTGCTGTTAACTGTTGTTCTAATGGGTATCTTGAAGGTTAGTATCATCACAATGGACTACTAAACTAATCAGAGAGCTGCTTTCACAATGTTTATGAAAGTACAGCATTGATGCTAGCAGTTCAAAACAAAGATAATTAGTTAAATCTTCAAATATACAGCATATTTAAAAGTTAAGCTCATAAACTGGTGTTGTATATCTCAAATACGCAATGGGCTCACTCAGAATATGCCACTTATAACTTGTGAGGGTGCAGGGCTTACATACCTCACTTGTGTCTCTGCCACTCGTGAGTTATTGTCCAGACCCCTCACACTTGAAAATAAAGTGCACATGTTGAGTTAGGTCATTGCGACATTGGTGGGAACTTTTCCCCATAGAAAAGGCCATCAGATCTTTCTTGGTTTTCCCCAAAGATTCCAGACTCTGCGATCACTGTACCAGGGTACTCACTTGCCTACCAGGATGGTACCAGTAGTGGTGACGGTGTTGCCATATACCGCTCCTCTGCTACTCTGTCCGTCCCTATATTCTCTATCTCCTCCCTTTCCACCTACAAACTATTACTCCTCAATCTCTCCCTCCCATTCTCTCTCCCCATCTATGTGGCTGGCGTCTATTGCTGCATCTCCCCTTCTTCTGTCACTGACCTCCTCTCTACTGTCTCTACCCACGCCTCGTCCAGTGAATTATTCTTCCTTGGGGATTTCAATATAAATTGGTTTTCCCCTGCTCAACCCAAATTTTGCCATAATATTAAGTCCCCAAATCTTTCTCAATTGATCACTGACCCTACCCACCACAACTACAAATCCCTCAACCACACCCTACTGGACTGGGTACTTGCCTCCCATCCCCAACGCATTACTGCTGCTGGCACCCTTCTGGATGCCCTCAGTGACCACCTTATGGTCTACTGTGTTTGCAAATTACACTGCCCCAAGGCCCCACTCAAGCTCCTTCTGATCCAGTCCTTCCGATCACTGGACTTGTCCTCCCTCCATGCAGATTTGGCAACTATGGACTGGTCACCCATCTCCTCTGCCAGCACCATTGACTCTGCCCTCAGTTATTTCAAGTCCAAATTCCTGTCTATTAAGCAATAAGGCATGACCAGGGATTAGAGTAACAGTCTGTTAATCACCTCCTAGGGGTGTAATGTGGCACGAGGCACAGCCGAGTGCCAGATTGCCCCGGGGGTAATTAACTGACTGTTAATGTAACTCCTGGGAGTGCCTTATTGCTATTATAACAAGCATTTGCCAATGCTGAATGTTTGCTTGCTGGTATTAGCACTGGAAGTGCATGAGTTAGACAGATGCAGAATAGGAATGGCAGTGAAGTACTGAAGTATTGAAGTGACGCCAACCCCATCCCACCCTGCAGAGATGGACAGGCACTGGGGTGTACCTTTGGGTCATCAGCGATGACTCATCGCCCATAATGCTCACGCCATTTCACCTCACCCTATCCTGCAGACACAGACAAGTGTTGAGGTGTGCCTTGGGGTGTTCGGCTTTACAGTCACCCCAATCCATAAGGAAATACGCTGAAATGGGTGCAGTGTAGAAGAATGGGGTGAACTCTGGGGCTGAAGAGTCCAAGGCACACCTCGATGCCTGTCACTGGCTGTAGGGTGGGGGTGGGGGTGGAATGGCGTGAGCATTACAGCCAGCAATCCAAAGGCACACCTCTGATGCCTGTCAGTCTGTACAGGATGGGACATTACGGTTAGAAACCCTAACACCCTTGGCGTTTGTTGGTATTTGCACTGCAAATTTTCAACATGGCCTTTTTTGTGACCCCACCTCCTGAAAGCATTTGGGACCTCTGCTCATGAACAATGGCACTGTAATTTTGTTAAAGGAAATTTCCGATATAAGATATTGGGCTTCATAGCCCAATACGTTATATCGTCCTGAGCTGACTGGTGGCAAAATTTTAATTTTAAAGTTATTACTTTTTGTTTTGGAAGGGACTGTGACTGGCACCAAAGCCTCGGCCAGCTGATCACTTCCAGCTTCCTGGTGCCGGCACTCCGCTCAACTGCTCCGCTCCCCCACGCTCTCAGAAATTGTGGCATGTGGCCAGGGAGAGTGCCGGGGCGAGCCCTATCCAGGTCTATGGGGGCTGTTTTTAAAGCAGGTTTTTAGCCATTTTAAACAGTCTTAGGGGAAAATGAAAGCAGTCGCTTAACTAGTAGGGACCCTACTACTTACTACATACTGCTTTTTACGATCCCTTCCAAAACAAAAGGCAATAACTTTTTGCAATCTATATCAACAACATTGATGATAATATAACCAGGGCCACCGTCCATCTATTCACAGATGATACGGTGCTTTACTTGAGTCAACCATTGCCAGAAGCTGCATTTAGTGACCTTCAAACTGAATTCAGCCAGCTCCAAAATCAGCTCCTAAACAAAAAGCTCTCACTTAACGCAAAGAAAACAAAAGCGATGCTAATCTCTCCCTTCATACATGCAACAAACCCGGCCGCCTCAGGATCAGTCCCGCAGATAGCTACAATCCTAGAAGAAAACCTAGAATTTGTCATGAAATTCAGGTACCTGGGAGTTTGGCTTGATAACAAACTCTCCCTTACGGAGCTAATCGAAGATTTGCTAAAAAAAATTACGACAGAGACTTGGTCTTTACTTTGGGATCAGCCGCTTTCTCACTAGAGATGCCAAGTTAAGGTTGGTCCAAGCAACATTTCTTTCTCTAGTAGATTACGCGGACTTCCTATATAGTCACTGCCCTATCTCTTACCTTGCATAACTGGACATGCTCTACCATAGAGCCTTGAGATTTATTACAGGTCTTCCCTTTACCACACATCATTACTCCTTGTATGTGGCAGTGAGGTGGACTTCTCTTTAGTTCAGGAGGGATACAAATGCTGCTCTATGGATCTACAGAGCCATATCCAAAAAACTTCCTAAATATATCTTGGACTGCCTCCCGTTAAGCACAGTAAGCAATTATGCCCTAAGAAGCTACTCCTCTATCTCATTGAAAGTACCCAAAGTTAATTCTCGCTTTGGAAGAGCGGCCGTTAGCTTTGTGCTACTCTCTCTGTGGAACAAACTGCAGAAAACACTAAACCTGAGTTTACCTATCAGCATTACTTCCTTTAAAACCCTATACTCACAACTCATCAAGGGGCTGTGAAAGTGCTTCCCACGTTGGTCTGAATATACAGTATATCCACAGTACCTCCTTTTTTGCCTGGCCCAGAATTTGATGACTAGGCTCATGTCTCTGTCACCCTTCTCCCACTGCCAGTTATTCGTCACGTGAATTACCTATATGTTCCCCAATTCTGCTTCTCAGTACTCTAAGGTGGATACTCTCTGGATCTGATAGATGGCGATATGTCCCCCCTCCCCCGTTTCTTCTCTCGTGATTACTAGGTTACCCTCTAGTCCCTACTACCTCCCTTCCCCCGTCCTGGTAGTTCTTCTAACTTCCTGGTATTCCCTCCCCATCACCAAATTTGCAACATGGACTTTTTGGGAGCCCATCTCATGAACAGTGACACTGCCATTTCGTTAATCAGTCCTGAAAGGTGATTCTGCGCAGTGACCACAAAATCCCTTTTTGGGACTGAATAACCACATGACAGTGATTGAATTCATGAGGTGGGGTCCCAAGAACCCCATGCTGAACATTTGGTGCCAAAATTCACAAAAATGGCTGAGATATCCACCTAAGTTGAACCCCCCCCCCATTTATGCCATTATACAGCTTACGGCATTTCTTCAGTTTGCGGTCAGCTTTGAAGAGTGCAGATGTGTTCCGCTCCACCAAAGATCATCGTGCCGGCTCCGGAGGTAAGTATAGGGTGAGGTGGGGAGGTGGGTATAGAGGGTGCATGGGTTGGGGAGGGGCACCGAGACAATGAAGGACGTTTTCTTTTTCACAGGGGGAAAAAACAAAAAACATCAGGACATTTTTTTTTTTTACAGGGACAATTGGCATGCTGGGTGGGCTCCCAGCATGCCACCTGGGTGTTTGTTTGGGGGGACTGGAGCCAATGAGGATTGGGCACCCGGTCGGCACATATAAAATGTGTCTATGTTTGGAGTGCATGAGCCAAGGGGATTAGGCACCCCCTCGGCACACTACTAACGGGGGACATTATGCCGATGGGGATTGGGCTCCCCCATCAGCAAATGAACTGGGGAGGGAGCATGCCAACAGGGGGATTGTGCACCCCGACATTGGCTTTCATGGGGACTGTGAGAGGTGGATGGCGACAGCCACCACCATGTTAATTGAAATGCTACACCACACAAGGCACCACCCTGCAATGGTGGGTCGCTCCCTCATTGCAGCGGCCAATTCGTTTCAAGTTGGTGGCATGCTTGCAGAACTAGTGTCAGCAGGAGCATGCCATTGCATTGGGTACATGAGGCCAAGCCCACAAATGCAGTGGCAGCACTGGATGCCACAGTGCCGCACCTCCATAACCCGTTTCTCTCCTAAGCTGCCACATAATGTTTCTTGCACATGCTTGCAAGCAAACATAAAAATAACTCCAAAAGAAAAGTGTTGAAAGTATACTTTTTGAATGTTTCCCTCACTGAGGGAGAGAGTTTGAATAAATTAGTTTTTCCACCAACAGTTTAAGAGTGCTGGCTGAGAACCAGAATGCATCATTCCAGTCATTCAGCAGTGCTAAAAAATGGAATGCTGACAGGAAGAATTATGCATCATGGTAATCAGGCTGTACATGACAGTGTAACAGGGATTAATGTAAGGCGGTTGGAATTCTAACAGCCAATCAGTATACAGCATTTCTGAGAACCTTTTTATAATCTGGGATCAACATGCTCCCCTCAAGAAAACCAGGGTCCATGGCTCCCACCACCCGTGGATCTCGGCTGAACTATTGGTCTGCCTGTGAGCTTGTGATGTTGCCTGGAAGGCCCACAAGTCCTCTGGCTCCCCTGATAATCTACTCAGATACCATGCCTTGTGCAATGCATGTACCAAAGCCACTAGGCTTGCCAAGGCCGAGTACTTTGACGCCACCTTTCAGCACAACATTAACCACCTTTCCAAGTTCTGGAAGGTCTTCCCCCCCCCCCGTGTGCAGTCCCTCACCCCGATCCTCAAGGTTAGAGATATCACTGTTTCAGGCTCCCTCTTTGTTGCCTCTGAATTCAACACCTTTTTCACCTCCTGTGCCTCCTCCCTTCTTTCTTGCATCCCCCTCCCCTCTTCCCTGCCCACCCCCAGTCTCCCCATTCTCCTTCTGTACTATTTCTTCTGCTGACACTCTCAAGTCCCTACTAGCTCTGAAACCTCTTAAGGGCACGAAACCTGACAGGCTCAACCCAAAACTCCTCCATCTGTCTCCCCTAGCCATAGCTCTTCCAATCACTTCCCTTCTTAACCTTTCTTTCTCCCTTGCCTCTGTCCCTGACACTTGGAAACATGCTGCTGTTGCACCCCTTTCTAAAGGAAGTAACTTCTCCTGTCCCAGCAATTACCGCCCTATCTCTCTTCTCCACCCTTGCTAAAATGTAGGAGCACCTAGTGCTTTCTCAGCTTTTCCCCTTCCTTGATTCATCCTCCTTCTTCACCCCTTTCCAGTCTGATTTCTGTAAATCCCACTCCCCCTCCTCCTCCTCCTCTCCCCTTCAGCTTACTGACTCTGTTCTCTCAGCCATGGATCAGGGCCTTCTCACCTCCGCCATCTTTGCTTGACTTGGCCAAAGCCTTCGACACTGTAGCCCACCTCTCCTCCCTGAAAAACATATAGCAGTGGGGTTACCAACTGGTTTCACTTCTACCTTGATGGTAGGACTCAATCAGTTAGTATCAGAGATTCCTTAACACCTCCACTACCCATCAGCACTGGTGTCCCCCAAGGTTCCGTCCATGGCCAAACACTCTTTTCAACTTTCCTGAATGACCTCCCCACTGCCTGTACCTCTGCATTCATCCATATGTTTGCAGATAATACAGTTCTTTTTGGCTCCAGTTCCACCTATTCTGATCTGATGGCCAAGCTCCAGCTGGACTTCAACAATATCCAACACTGGTTCCATTCAAATCAATTGTCCCTCAACACCAAAAAATGGTCTCCTTGACCTTTGGCTCAAGGCAAAAGCCTTCCCATCTTTCCACACCTTTGATGGGTCCGTGATCAGCGATGTCCCCTCCTTTAAGTACCTTGAGGTCTGGCACAACCAACACCCTCGACTTTTCTGGTCACGTGAATGCCATCCATAAACAATCATTTGTCAATGCCGAATGTTTGCTTGCTGGCATTGGCAGTGGTAGTGTAGAAGTTACAGAGCTGCGTAATAGGAATGGCAGTGAAGTTTTTAACTGAAGCCAACCTCACCACCACCCTGCAGAGACTGACAGGCATTGGGGTGTGCCTTTGGGTCGCCAGGCATAATGGCCATGCCATTTCACCACACCCTACCCTGCAGACACCGACAAGAGTCACGGTGTTCCTTGAGGTCTTTGGCCCTTATGCGCACCCATTCCATCACGAAATACAGTGAGATGGGTGCAGTATAGGAGAATGGGGTGAACTTTGGGGCTGAAGAGTCCAAGGCACCTTGATGCCTCTCACTGGCTGCAGGGTGTGGAATGGTATGAGCATTACAGGCAAGAATCCCAAGTCACACCCCTGATGCCTGCATTATGGTTGGAAACCCTAATGCCTCAGGCATTCGTTGGTATTTTCACTCCAAATTTTCAACGTGGTTTTTTTGTGACCCCCACCTCATGAACAGTGGCAATATCAGTTTGTTAGCCGAAAGCTCCTTTTGCACAGTGACTACAGCATTTAGCACCACAGGTGCAAAAACATTCCGAACAGGATGTGAAAAATGATAGCTGTACTGTTCATGGGGAGGTGTAAAAAATGGCAGAGTTGAAAATCTGCAGTGAAAATATTAAAAAAAACTGGTGAAGTCATGAGCGTGCATAGAAACTGTGTAATGCACACCTGTAATGTAATTAGTTTGGGGATTTTTTACAGCAGATTGTCAACATAGGCATTTTGGGACCTCCGATCATGAACAGTGTCACTGTGATTTTCTTTATCTGTCCCGAACAACGATTTCCCACAGCGACCACGCATTTCTGTGCTGAAAGTGTGAAAACACATTTCGCCCATGTTGTGAAAAATGACAGCTGTACTGTTCATAAGGAAGTGTGGAAAAGTGCCACTGGTGAAAATCTGTACTGAAAATATTACAAAGTCATGAACTTACAAGGGTGCGTGGAAACTGCACAATGCTCACTCGTAACACAGTCATTTTAAGGACTTTTGTCACCAAATTTTCTACATAGCCATTTTAAGACCTCTGCTCATGAACAGTGTAACTGTGATTTTCTTAATCTGTCCCAAACATTGCTTTCGCACACCGACTGCACCATTGTGCACTACATGTGCAGAAACATATTTTGGGCGAGATGTGAAAAATGGCAGCTGTACTGCTCATAAGGAAGTGTAATAAAATGGCAATGTTGAAAATCTGGTGTGCAAATATTAAAAATTCATAAACTTGCAAGTGTGCGTAGGAAATGCGCAACATGCACTCCTAAAACAGTCATTTTTAGGAATTTTTTCACCAAATTTTCAACAAAGCCATTTTAACACCTCTGCTCATGAACAGTGTCACTGTGATTTTCTTAATCTGTCCCAAACATTGATTGCGCACACCGACTGCGCCATTGTGCGCTACATACAGGGAAACACATTTTGGGTGACACATGTGAAAAATTACAACTGTACTGCTCATAAGGAGGTATGGTAAAATGACAATGTTGAAAATCTGTAGTGCAAATATTAAAAATTTGCGAGCTTACGAGCGCGCGTAGGAACTGCGCAACGCATGCTCGTAAAACAGTCATTTTTAGCAATTTTTTCAACTAATTTTCAGCATAGCTATTTTAAGACCTCTGCTCATGAACAGTGTCACTGTGATTTTCTTAATGTGTCCCATACATTGATTTCGTACACCGAATGCGCCATTGTGCACTACATGTGCGGAAACACATTTTGGTGAGATGTGAAAAATGACAGCTGTACTGCTCATAAAGAGGTGTGGTAAAATGGCAGTGTTGAAAATCCGGAGTGCAAACATTAAAAATTTGTGAACTTACGAGCGTGCGTAGGAACTGTGCAATGCACGCTCGTAAAACAGTCACTTTTAGGAATTTTTTCACCAAATTTGCAACATAGGCTTTTTGAGAGCCCACCTTATGAACACTGGCACTGTCATTTCATTACTCGGTCCCGAAGGGTGGTTTAGTGCAGTGACTGCAAAAACACCCTTTGGGCCTGATTAATGCCATGACAGTTCAATAATTCATGAGGAGGGGTCCCAAAAACCCCATGTTGAAAATTTGGTGCCAAAATTCCAAAAAATGCCTGAGATATGCATTAAAGTTGAATAAACCCTATTTATTCCATTATACGGCTTACCGGCATTTCCTCAGTTCGCAGTCGGCTTTGAAGAGTGCAGACATGTTCCTGGTCCACTGAAGATCATCGCGCCGAGCTCCGGAGGTAAGTATGGGGGGGGGGGGTGAGGCGGCAAGCAGCGAGTGGGTGGGCGAGGTAGGAGAGGGGGGTCAAGACAGCAGAGAGGGAATGTTTTTCTTTCAGGGCATTTTTTTTTTTTAAGGAAGATGATGCAGGACATTTGCCACGCTGGGGTGGGCTCCCAGTGTGGCAGCTGGAAGGCTGTTTGGGGGCTGGAGCTGACGGGGATTGGGCACCTCCATCAGCCATCAGGACTTGTGCCATGCTGGGGTGGGCCCCAGTGTGGCACCTGTAAGGCTGTTTGGGGGAGGCCTGGAGCCGATGGGGATTGGGCACCCCCATCAGTCATACAGTATGTGTGTGGGGGGGGAGCGCATGAGAACGCAATGTGCGTGTGTGTGTGTGTGGAGGGGGGAGTGCTGCTCACTGAAGCGGAGCTCTCCCTTTCAACTGTACAGCACTGCATTTTCAACTGCTGTCATAGACAGCTGCAGCATTGATTGGAGAACTGCGATCATGCCTGCAAACACACTGACTGAATTGGAAGATGGCTGCCACACCTCCGAAAACTCAGATGATGGCACTATGTTTTCTTGCACATGCGTGCAAGCAAACATAAAAATTATACCCTAAACTAGGGGCCCTGTACAGGAACTGTGGAGGGTAATGTGGGACTGGTGTGCCAAAAGAAGGGAGGGTGCTGTGGGACTCCGCAGTGTGCACATGGCTCCACATGCGCATGCTGGTGTGCCTGCCCCAGCAACTGGGGAAAGAAGAAAATGGAAAAAAGGGATGCCAGCAGACTTCATGAAGCCCTGGCTGCACTCACAACTCACGGCTCTGCCTTAGGACATCTGGATTATTCACTGGGGGGAGAAGGCCCCTTCCCTCCCTGGACCCACCATAGGGGGAAATCCATGGAAGAACTACCTGGGGTTGGAGCCGAGGTTGACCGAGATGTGCTCATGTGCTGAACTCTAGCCCTCTCAACTGAGAGAGACAAAACTGTGCCTGCTAGTCGCCGTGAAGGAAAAAAGCAAAATGGAAAAAAGTATACCTATGACTAATCTAGCACTTAAAAGTATATACTTGCACTAATTAAACAATTACAGCTATATATCTAGACTAATTAAAGCTATAAACCTACACTAATCAATCAATTAAAAGTATATACCTGCACTAATAAAAAGTATACACCTGCACTACATTAAACCTTATGGGACACAGCTAATAACACAACTAAGACATCATTAGGAAGCTAGCCAAACCAATTAACAAGCTGCAAAAGAACCTTTACAAAAGACACACAAAACCCTCCCAAACTAGTGTTGCTCAGATAGTATCCCAGAAACGAGGATACCAGCAAATACCTCTCATTTGCCCAGATAGTTGCTGTGGTAGGATAGCAGTGCTATCTGACCATGGATCCTACCCTCTAGGGTCCAGTGCATGGATCCTACAAATGTTGTGTGTAACCCCTAGGTGGTGCTATCCCAAGGGCTACTACCCCTGCCTGCTTGGCTAGTAGCAGGTTAAGGGCCGTGGGTAATGAAACGGGTGCCTCCACCTGGAGGTCAGGGTTGTTAGTGGTCAAGCTAACCTGGGAACAGCCCTCCGGGACACTGTAACCCCCTCTTTCCCTTCTAGTGGCCTGAACAATATACAATAATTACTTTCACTATGACCCTTATTCACCAGGCAATTACCCACATTGTTTGCACGAACCACCAGGGCGGGTTCCTTTAGCTTGAACCTGGGGACCCCCTGTAAAACATGGTTAAGCATAGCAAATAGCAACAGTACAATACTTTCAGCACAAACTGGAACCACAGTCAGGTTAAATGCAAACAAAGTTATATCTGATTTATTCGGGGGACTTGAACAAGGGAGGGGCGTAATCAGATTGATTTGCTTAAAAGCTATATTAATCAGACAGTTATGCATGCGGTTCAGAGTCCCTACAGAGTCATACACTCTGAGTACACAGGCAGGAAAACGGTGGGCTAACCAGGAACATTGCAGCTGGTTGGGGCCCTGTGATGGAAGAAAGCAACATGCAAAACAAACACTATTTGTAATCCGGAGCCGCAGGGCTCAGTTCATGAAAGAAAAGGCAACAAGACAATCAGATGATGACACACTTAGATTTAGCTGTTGTTGCAGGGAGCTACCCTGATGTTTACTCACGATACCCAATACTGGAAACAAGCAGGATGAAATCGAGACTGCAGGATGTTGAGCTGGAGTGCCCGGAGAAGCAGGGCCCACACGAATTACCGAGACGTAGTTCCTGTTCAAGGCATTGAGCAGGGGGCTGATCCCCAGGCCAGTCTCTCGTCGATGACTTTCTCTGCGTAGCAGGTATTCTGGCTGGGCCAGTGTAGCAGGGCCCAGGCAAATGGAAATGGATACGGATTCAGTACGTGGAGCTGGATACGGCCTCCAGCAAGCAAAACACAGTTCAGACACAAAGTGGGGAACCAAATCATGACCCACTATAAGCACACAGCACATTCACATGTAAGGAAATTCCACTGTACCAGGCAACTGGCTCTCTGGTCACAATTAGAGTCTCTGCACAATCCGGGAGTTCAGAGGTAGCTGGAAGTCCTGACAGGCCGATTGCATTCAGCAAATCTTCGGTCTTCTTCAGGTTAAAGCCTGGTCACAATTCAGTGGCTTAATTCACTCTTTAAATTCGGATTCAGTCTGAAAAAAGCACAAGTTCCCTCTCAGGAACAGCTGGCAGGCATGCAGGCCAAACTCAGGCCTTTCCACAGTTCTCCCGTGCGAATCCACTATGGATTGCTGCTCAAACTATCTCGGGCTGTTAATGCTTCACTTCCCAACTCAGATCTAACTGAACCTGCAAGCAGTGTGGGACTTTCCCCAAGATCCAAAAGGTTCGGTTGGCTGATCTGTCTGTCAGTCGCAACAAGGGTTCCCCCTCCAGATTATTTTAGGCGCCAAAATCCCAAAACTACAATTCCTACAAGTTTTGGCCCAACCAAGCCCCTGTAGGTACACTCCATTTTAGAGTCCCAAATGTACTGATTGGCCCATTCTGCAGTCCAGGACCAAGATGATGGAAACAAACAGAACTGTCCATGCTGCAAAGAGGCAGGTTAGAACAAACTGCAATATTATTACTACTCTAACAAATGATCAGCAAACAAGTACATCTTCTTACAGAGATCCCTCTCAGATTAATTATGACTGCAATCCAGGCAGCTCTTAAAGAGACAGTACACAGAGGCTATACAGGCACTCTCTGGCAATACATTTAAACTGCTAAAACGCAGAACGCCAGCCTGGCAGTGAGCATTTAGGCAAGCTCAAGGAAGACTTTTCAGGAACCCCCATTTCTTGGGGGGTTACATGTGGATCCTAGCAACAGATCCATCTCAGATCCTAACTATCTGACCTAGGATCCCTGGATCTGACCTAGGATCTATCACTATCTGACCTCGGATCCCAACTATCTGACCTAGGATCCCTGTTTCCTAACTAGGATACCTGGATTCTTACTAGGATCCATCGCTATCTGACCCTGGATCGTACATCGGTCTTTGCTAGGATTTCTGGTAGGATCCTAGTTAGGATACCAGCACTATCTGACAGATAGTGGCAGGATCCACAAAACCACTATCTGAGCAACACTATCCCAAACCCAGAAATTCCCCAAACTCCTACCTACACTCGCTATAAACCATTTCCTCCTTGCTGCAAAAGACCTTTGGGTGCCATAACATGATCGCAAATGTTATCACCATTACAATAGCCATCATATTGCATTACATTCAGCAAAAAATGGGTAAGGGTGGAACATTCAGAACTTATTTATTTATTCAATCTTAGATTACAAAGTACCTTTGAGCGCAAGGCAGCTCTTTAGAAAGGTTCCACATCAGTGGGGAGGGTTACAAACCAACACAGGAAGAACTAACAATTGAGTTTCTAACATACAGTGACATTGCAACATACATTATAGATAAACAGCAATATTCAAGCAAGAGTGTGGGTTTTAAGTAAAAAATAGGGAGGAAGAAGAGAGGGTAGTAGGATTTTAACAACTAGGAAGAAAGGTAGCAGCCAGAGGCTTTGTCAAGTTGCTGAAATGGGGCAGGCAGAAAGTAGGGAGGGAGGGAGAATAGGGGATGAGGAGGGGAGCAAGGGCAGGGAAAGGGGCAGCAGTCATGGGCCTTGTCAGAATTAAAGGTGTGTTGAAGTCAGGGTGGGAAGGGAGGACGCAGGGGTGAAGGTGATGTGGACAGGTATACCTAGGATTAGGTGGTACAATCACAGGAACTTTCAGTTATGAGATGCTGCCAGAGCTTATGCTTGAACTGGCCAGGTTTCGGTAAGTTAGTTACATCACGAGGCAGTCCATTGAACCAGAGTGGGTCTCCACATAAGAAGGATCGCTGGCTTTGAGTGGTCCGGCACCTAGGGACAAGAAGGACTTCGGCTGTAGAGATGCGAGTGTACTGGGTCTTGAGAGATTTGTTCAGAAGGCATCCCACACCCCAAGGTAAGAGCCCAAGGAGCACCTTTTTAGTAAGTAGGCATGTTTGGTATTTGATCCTTCCACTGAGCTGAAGCCATCCAGACTGAGTATAAAGCTCACAAGTGTGAGTGAGATGAGCAGCGCCCGTGATTGGTCTACACACCTTGTTCTGAGCGACAGCTAGTCTTTTGAGTGAGATAACAGTAGCAAATTGCGAGCTTGAGAGCTTCTGGAGTCAGACTCTGTCTGTATCTAGAGAGGAGCCCAATCCTAAAATTAACGGCCCTGGCAACATTCTTGATGTGAGGCACATAGGTGAGATGACTATCCAAGGTTACACCTAGATACTTAAAGTGCTGGATTTGTTCAAGGGGGGCTCCCGTGTTATTTCTAATGATAAGAGGATGTGCCTTGTACTTATTGCCAGAGGAGGAAAACAACATAACATTTGTTTTCTTACAGTTTAGGACCAGTTTGTGTGTACTAAACCATTGCTCAACTTCCTTGAAGCAGAGTTGAAGCTTGCTTTCAAGCAGGTTAGGATCCGTGTGGCTTGTAAAGATGATGGCGTCATCCACATAAAGGCGGGTCCATTGCTGACATGCAGCCGGCAAGTTGTTCAGAAAGATATTGAACAGGAGTGGACCCAGGATTGAACCTTGGGGTACTCCAGATCGGACGACCCGCTGTTTGGAGGCTACATTAGATATTTTCACCCGCTGTGATCTACCTCCTAGATAGCTTCTGAACCATAGCAGCGTATCGAGAGAAAGACCACTTTTAGTTAGTTGATCGAGGAGAAGTGGGTGATTCACAGTGTTGAATGCCTTTGTTAATCTATGAAGGCTGCTCCAACAAGATTGGTTTGGTCAAATGATTGCTGAATGAAGCTGGTAAATTGAAGTAGTGCTGTGATGGTGCTGTGCCCTTTTCTAAATCCATGTTGTTGCGTACATTGAATTGCGTATTTTTCGAGATAATCAACAAGCTGACTGCCAACAATATGTTCCAACACTTTGGATAGAGGAGGGAGGATTGATATTGGCCTATAGTTGTTAAGCAGGGCACGATCACCAGATTTATGTACTGGGGTCGCAAGGGCTGTTTTCCATACCTGCGGGAATTGTGATAGGGTTAGAGAGAGGTTAAGGATCTTTGTTATGGGTAAAAGTACTTCCTCTAAAGTGAAGGTGATAAGTTTGAGGTCTAGAGAATCACCACTGTGTCTAGATTTTCCCAATACTTTATTCAGGTGTTTTCTAACCTGAGATACTGAGACCTTCTTAAAGCAGAAGGGAGGATGATCAGGGGATCTTGTCCTCATAATAACTAGCAGTCTTTGCAGAGGTGTCATCAAAGAAATCTTGTTGAATGACCCATTGAGGGGGCTAACTAGGGCAATAAACCACTCACCCTTCGGGCTTGTTGCCTTATAGCACTAATTAGCCCCCTCAATGGGAACAGATCCTTGTATACCACCCTTACCCATTTTTTATTCTATTATAGGGGCACGGTCATGCCCCTATAGTTAGGGTTCAGTAGCCTATTTAATGTTAAACCTCAGATTTCGCACTTCAATAACTTTGTAACCATTCAAAGGATTTGCATAAAGTTTGGTATGCGCTGTCCTGTGGGGTAGATTTCTTGACGTGGCAAGTTTTGTTCCGGTTGGATGTGTGGATTCTGAGATGGGGATAGTTTAAAAAAGTGAAAAGTCACCACTTTTTGCAGTTTTTTCATCACCTTGCACCTAGATGGTGTGGAATTTTGCTATGCTTTTTTTATGGTAGAAAGAACTTGGGTAACAGAACTGTCAGTGTTTGTTTGGTTGAAAAATATTAACCTGTTGCAAAGTTATTCAGTTTTTAAGTTCCCATAATTTCCTATGGAGAGTTAATTTTTCAGGATAGAGGTAAAAAGTTTGACAAAGGATTTGATCTCGCGAAAAAGTATTCAGTTTCGCAATCTCCGTTCCTTTGTCATGAGGAAAAAATTTATTTTTGTGAGAAAAAAATCCTTTTTTGTGAACCGCCATCTTGTTTTTTTTCCACGAACTAAAAAGCTTGGAAAATGCATAAAAATCTTGTCATTTTACAGATCAAACACTAAAACCTATTTAAACAGGTCCCATTTAGTTAGATTTCTGGTACTTGCTTATCTCAATTATTTCAGGTACACAGAGAGATTCAAGCTGCACAGAGATAGGTAAGAGAGATTACAGAGGAGTGAAGCACAGGGATTTATATATAGTACTTTTCATTCACACTGTATCCAAAAGTACTTTACAATCCAGCAGAGGAAGGGAGAGAGAACACTGCTACAATTTTGTGTACATATTCAAAGAGACAGTGATAGATTAGAAAGACAGGTTTGTTTACTTATTTGTAATTTTTGACCATGAAAGGCACACTGAGCTGTGATCGCACATTTTCAGATGTGTCCTGGTTAATCACAGGGAGGTTAAGTGAATAAGTGATTGAGGTGGGAGTTAAACTTGTTTCTCCATGTTCACAGCTCTGCAAACCAACCTCTGAGCCAAACTGCTTGTGGTCTTGAGTTGTGCATTCCTCGTGTTTGGACCATGTTTGGGAGAAAATCCTTGTGGGTCGCCAACCCCTCTGGTATCAATGCATTACCAGTTACTGTACTCTTAGACCACTCCTGTTTATGAAATCTCACCTTGGCACTTAGAAGAGGTGTTTTTTTTAGATTGATCATAAGCATAAATTGTGTTGTCTGGCAACGGTCTGAATCTATTCTGTAACGTTTTTTTTTTTACTGTTGACAACATTATATTAATTCTGTCTTAATATTTTTTTTACGTTTATTGTAATTCATTTTTATGCCCTCTGGGCCACACTGAAAATGAGCATATGTTCAATGTGTAGATTTTGGTTGCAGAAATAAAACAAGCATTTGTCAATGCCGAATGTTTGCTTGCTGGCATTGGCATTGGTAGTGTAGAAGTTACAGAGCTGCATAATAGGAATGGCAGTGAAGTATTGAACTGAAGCCAACCCCACCACCACCCTGCAGAGAGTGACAGGCATTGGGGTGTGCCTTTGGGTCGTCAGGCATAACGGCCACGCCATTTCACCACACCCTACCCTACAGACACTGACAAGTGTCACAGTGTGCCTTGGGGTCTTTGGCCCTTATGCGCACCCCATTCCATCAAGAAATACAGTGAGATGGGTGCGGTATGGAGAATGGGGTGAACTTTGGGGCCGAAGAGTCCAAGGCATACCTCGGTGCCTCTCACTGGCTGCAGGGTGTGGAATGGTATGAGCATTACAGGCAAGAATCCCAAGTCACACACACCTGATGCCTGTCATTCTCTACAGGAGGTGGGGCGTTATGGTTGGAAACCCTAACACCTCAGGCATTCATTGGTATTTTCACTCCAAATTTTCAACATGGTTTTTTTGTGACCCCCACCTCATGAACAGTGGCAATATCAGTTTGTTAGCCGAAGGCTGCTTATGCACAGCGACTACGGCATTTAGCACCACAGGTGCAAAAACACATTCCGAACAGGATGTGAAAAATGACAGCTGTACTGTTCATGGGGAGGTGTAAAAAATGGCAATGTTGCAAATCTGCAGTAAAAATCTTAAAATAACTGGTGAAGTCATGAGCGTGCATAGAAACTGTGCAATTAGTTCGGGGAATTTTTACAGCAGATTGTCAACACAGGCATTTTGGGATCTCCGATCATGAACAGTGTCACTGTGATTTTTTTAATCTGTCCCAATGATTTCCCACAGCGACCACGCATCTCTGCGCTGAAAGTGTGAAAACACATTTCAGCCATGTTGTGAAAAATGACAGCTGTACTGTTCATAAGGAAGTGTGGAAAAATGCCACTGGTGAAAATCTGGACTGAAAATATTACAAAGTCATGAACTTACGAGGGTGCGTGGAAACTGCGCAATGTTCACTCGTAACACAGTCATTTTATGCACTTTTGTCACCAAATTTTCAACATAGTCATTGTAAGACCTCTGCTCATGAACAGTATAACTGTGCTTTACTTAATCTGTCCCAAACATTGCTTTTGCACACCTCTGCTCATTAACAGTGTCACTGTGATCTTCTTAATGTGTCCCATACATTGATTTCACACACCAACTGCGCCATTGTGCGCTACATGGGCGGAAACATGTTTTGGGCAAGATGTGAAAAATGACAGCTGTACTGCTCATAAGGAGGTGTGGTAAAATGGCAATGTTGAAAATCTGGAATAAAAATATTGAAAATTCGTGAACTTACAAGCGTGCGTAGGAACTGTACAATGCACGCTCGTAAAACAGTCATTTTAGGAATTTTTCCACCAAATTTTCAACATAGGCTTTTGAGGCCAGCCTTATGAACAGTGGCAGTGTCATTTCATTACTTGGTCCGAAGGTGATTTTGCACAGTGACTGCGGGAAATCACCGCCTGAACCAGAGTAACGCCATAACGGTGAGAGTATTCATGAGGAGGGGTCCCAAAAACCCCATGTTGAAAATTTGGTGCAAAATTCCATAAAATGCCTGAGATAGGCATCAAAGTTGAAAAAACCCTATCTATTCCATTATACAGCTTACGGCATTTCTTCAGTTCGCGGTTGGCTTTGAAGAGTGCAGGCGTGTTCCTGGTCCACGAAGATCGTTGCGCGGAGTCCGGAGAAGTAAGTGGGGTGAGGGGCTGTGGGAGGCAGGGTGTGCAGTGGGTGGAGTGCGGGTGGGGGCAGAGACAGCGAGGACCGTTTTCTGTTTCAGGTTTTTTTTAAACCAAGGAGGCAGCGGGCGTTTGCCACGCTGGGGTGGGCTCCCAGCATGGCACAAGGGCGTTTTAGGGGGCATGGAGCCGACAGGGGATTGGGCACCCCGTCAGTGTTAACATCTGTTGCCATGCTGGGGTGGGCTCCCAGCGTGGCACCCTGTACTCTCTGGGGGGACAGTGGAGCCAGGAATTGGCCACCCGCACGGCTATAGATGTAGCCACGCTGGGGTGGGCACCCAGCGTGGCATGTAGAACTCTGTTTGAGAGCAGCATAGCCGACAGTGGATTGGACACCCTGTCGGCTATACAGTGGGGGGAGCACGCAGTATGCGTGTGTGTGTGTGTGTGTGTGTGTGTGTGTGTGTGTGTAGGGGAGCGCACATGAGCAGGCGATATCTTATCACTGCTTACTGAAGTGTAGCTCCCCCTTTCAACTGTACGCCACTGCATTTTGGACTGCTGTCATAGACAGCTCCAGCAGGCATTGGAGAACTGTGGCCGCGCCTGCAAACACCCTGGCTGAATTGGAAGAGGGCTGCCACACCTCCGAAAACTCGGATGATGGCACTATGTTTCTTGCACATGCGTGCAAGCAAACATAATGAAATGAAACAGCTGCTCCATGATTAGCCAGAAATAAATGCACAAGTGTCCCCTTCCTTTCCTCATGCCTCGCTCAAGCATTCTCTTCATCATACTCCCTATGCCACAGAGACCTTCATACCTTCTCTATCCCCCACTCTCATTCTGCTGCTGGCCAATCGGCCTTCTGCTATTGTTTCCCCCTACTAAAAAACAAACTGCCCTCTGATCTTCGCTTCTCCTCCTCCTCCTTCTTCTCCTCCTTCAAAAGACATCTCATACTTCTCCCCTCCCCACAGTGTTCACAGTGCCCTCAATCCCCCCCCCACTGTCTGCTCCACTGACCCCCTTAGTAGACTGAGTCCTGAACGTCTACCCCTTTCATACACCCCTATGCCCTCATGCAGGGCTGAGCTCTTTGATTTTGCTAAATTTCAGCCGGAGTTATAAACTAGTTTGTTACTTGTCTTTCCTACTCTAGAATTGTTTTTGTTTTTTGTTTTTTTGCAACTGTATCTGAATTATTACTACTTTGTATTTTTATGAATTACCCTATTGTAACTGGAACTGTATGCTGTGCACTATTCATTGCTTTGTAGTCACTGTTTGTACCTGCATGTTACTCTTAACATGAGTCGCACCTGAAAATGAACATTGACTCAGTGTGCCTTTCCCTGTTACCAAATTTTAAATAAATAAATAAAAAAAGTGCCAAGTGGCTTACGCTCTGCCTGCATAGGAGCTCAGCGCCTAACCCCATTAACAAGCCTGGATGTCAGGCAGGCTCACTGTGGAATTCCTGGTCTCCCGGGGAGGGTGGAGTATAAGACACCACCTCCAATTAATGAACAGTTTGAGTGGTGTGCTATGCAACTAAGTTATTGGAATGTAATTTGATATATAAATAATTAATTAAGCAATAAGACATGACAAAGTGTGTGTTATCGTGTAATAACGTCACTCCTGGGGTGGGTTGACGTACGAGGTGAAGCTGAAAAGCTTCCACTTACCCCAGGAGTGACGTTATTACACAATAACACACACCTTGGAGTGCCTTATTACAATTACACAATGGCTCGCTGTTATACAAAATAAAAAAAAATATTTAAGAAAGTTTTTAGTAGATTTTTAGTGTGGCAATATATCTGTTTCTGAAAAAAAATAAGTGGATGGCAGCCAACAAATCCACACAGTGATGTAATTGTGGAATATCATCATTGTCTTAGGCACACACTGATCAATCAGAGTCCAGAAAATTTTCTTGCCATTGTATAATATGTAATATAACATAAAACACTTTAATGGTATGACATAACCTTTGCCCTCTTACTCTCTCCTCCCCCAACTTCTCCAGGACATATATGGACACTAAATTAATCTTAATCTCAATGAGGCTCTTCTTAGTTAGTGAACTTATCTTTTAATTATTATTTTTTATTAAGCTGTAGGAAAAAACATTGTGCTAAAGCTAACTTTCTTTTGAAACTTCTTTACCATGAGTCCAACACTTACATACATTGACATACATGGTGAATGCATGCAGTCCGCAGCTACTACAGGAATCTGATAATAACTTCTCATAATGTATACACATATGAACAAGGGTATCTAAGGTACACAATTCAAAGTTACAGAAAAATAAAGTATATTGAAATGAAAATAGTTAGTGCCAGCCTGCCAGCGCAATGGTATCGCTTCTGCTTGTGACGCTGACAGCTCATGTTCAGGAATAGACCCAAGAGTCAGAGGGCTGGCCGGAGGCAGTAGGATCAATCATCTGATGGACTGCTCTCCTCCTCGGGGGGATGAGCAGCTGGCACATGATCAACATCTGGCAGAGGCCAGAGGGAGCAGTTGCCAGAGCTAAGCTGTCAGGGAGGCATGCGTTACCACACCATGTCATTGCATGCCTTGCCTCCCAGGAAACCTTACTGATGAAAATTGCCACCAGCTCCCTCCATGACACCCCACTTCTCCAGTTCAGCATCGTCCTTTGTGCTGACACTTGTTTGGCAACCTGAGCAAGCAGTCTCCGTCAGATCATCTCGCTCCCGCAGCTCCACCCTGGGTGGGGTAAGCCAGGGAGGACTCCCGGTAGAATCCTTTGTTGAGACCCGTATTCAGTCATCCATGGGTGCTGCGCCTATTCGGCAGCCCCACCCAGAGGTGGTAGTCCTGGGTGGACTGTCCTCCAGCTCAAGTCCCAGAGGGGGTGTGGTGGCCAGTGGAGCAAGGGCTTAGCAGTGGGAGTCTGTCACCCAAAAAGCAGAATAAATGAAAACAAAAATGAAAATAGTTAACATGCAATTCTGCAAATTACTAGGTTTGAGAAAAAGTCCATTAGAATGCTTTCAAGTTCCAGTTAGAGGCAGTTCTACTTAGATCTGGAGAAGGCACGCCCAGCCATGCTATTTTCCAGGGGGACAGCTTGATGGAAGCTGTTATATGAGGCCTCAAATGCCAGTCTGAAGGGACTGCTGTGCTGCCACTGTTCTGCAGTACTGGAGACCCATGTTTGGGGGGAACAATGTCTTGTAGTTTGCTCAAGGTTACACAGGAATGGAATCTCGAGGTGCATTAAAAAATGTCTTGTTAGTGTAAAGCAGTAGAATAGAACAGACTTTGGTTTATATAGCAACTTTGATTCACAATGTATTCCAAAGTGCTATACATGAGTCAGATACTGATAGTGCAGAAACTGTAGACTGGAACAAAATTTGGTTTTATATAGCACCTTTCATACCACCTGTATCCCAAAGTGCATGTAAAACATTGAGTTTTGATACTGGTAATGCAGAAACTGTAGAACAGACTAAACTTTGGTGTTACATAGCTCCTTTCCACACACACTGTATCCCAAAGTGCTTTATAAAATAATACATTCAACATTTGGTAGTGTGGGGACTGTAGAATGGACCAGAATTTGGATTGATATATTGCCTTTCATACACACTGGGTGGGATGTTCAAATGCTCGAGATCGCCGCAAGCCCCAGGCGCACCGATAATGCAGCACACAGGGTTTATGGCGATCTAATGGGATTTTCCATCCTACGTGGCAACTGCCACAAGTTATACCAACGTTTTCTGGTCTAACTTGCGGCAGTCTTGGGGCCATTATTACGAAGCTTGCACCAAATACATGGCGCAAGCTGCCGTAATATGTGGAAACTGTCACAACTGCACCTGAGCTTGTAAAATCGGGCACAGTTGTGGCGATGGCATCAACGCACTGCCAGAACCTAAGTGCCCTGGTGCAGGTCTGGACACAAGCCCCCTGCGCCAGGCTTCAGAACTCCAGCCCACTGTATCCTAAAGCACTCTGGAAAGCAATAAATTATATACTGGTAGTGCAAGAACTATAGAATGGACTGGAATTTGGATTTATATAGTTCCTTTGTCACACACACTGCATCCCAAAGCACTTTACAAAACTAAGAGTTAGATACTTTGTAGTGCAGGGACTATAGAATACGATTTGGATTTATATAGCCCCTTTCACACACATCGTATCCAAAAGTGCTTTACAAAGCAATGTGTTAGCTACTAGTTGTGCAGGAGTGAAGGATAGAACAGAATACTAAGATTCGTACTAAGGTATAAGAAGCTGAGAAACACAGTTGGCCCATTAGAGCTCCTATTGATCTATCCATCATAAGACAGAATGTTTCCTTCTAATATGTAAGAGTCTAATCTGTTTTTGAATTGTTGTGTATCCTTGCTTATTATGATCTCTAAAGGGAATTTATTCCATGGATTGACAACTCTTTGAGTAAAAAAAGCCTTCTTTTTATTTGTATTAAATCTCTTAGGTCTTAGTTATAAATAATGGATGTCCTCTTGTTCTCTTTTGGTCATTTTTAAATTCCAAACTCAGTTCACTTAATAAATAATCATCATGTACGATATCATAGCACAAAAGTAAGTCCCCATGTATTCTTCTGGTCTCCAGTGACATCAAATTAAGGTTTTGTAAATGTTCATTATAAGGCAAATTCTTCATGTGATGTATAACTAACTTAGTTGCTTGTCTTTGAATTCTCTCAATTCTATCAGTAGTCCCTATAGAGATGGATCTTCATATAGCGCTTCCATGGTCCAGTAATGGTCTAATATATGACCTATACAATGGCATTATCACCTGTTCATTTCTACTTCTGAAATTTCTTTTTATTGTCCAGAGCAATCCCTTAGCATTAGCTATCTGCCTTTCACAATTTGATGTACAAGTTAGGGTTGTTTTTTCTGTGAACTTTCTTTTTCCTCTTCTCTCTCTGGCCCCACAGGAGTCTCTCCAGCACAGACATGGGGACTGGACAATCTCCTGCTCACCTGGAATCCCCCAGACCAAGCCTCTGTCCTGGGATGCTCCCCAACCTCACCCAGACTCACCAACCCCCCCCCCCCGGCTCTCAGCCCCCTGGGGTGGGACAGCCAACTCCTACTGGCACTCTATCTATAATCTAGCAGGTGATCGGAGCGGGGAGGAGAGCCAGAGGCTGGCCAGGTCGATCTGGCACTGAGCGTGGGTGCGACCACAAGACCTGCCTTTGCCGTCCACGGTGCCAGGGCTTTTTCCTTTTTTCCTGGTCCTGGAGGTGTGGACGTACAATGACGTCAGTGTGCAGCAGGCGCACTAACGCACCCATGTGCAGGATGTCCGCTGACATCTCCATACCCCCTAGATGTGACTCCACTAGCTGCAATGCTCCCAGTCTCCACTAAGAGCTGCTAGAACTGCAGGGTTCACAACCCTCCCACCACAGGAGAGGAGAGCGGTCCATCAGACGCTCAATCCTCTCCTCCCCGGCCAAGCCCCGGCAACCCAAGTCCGCTCCCAAACATGGGTCACCTTCGTAGTGCGAGGTAAGGCTATTGCCTTACCCCTCAGCGCCATGGGGCCAGCCTACAAGTTAGGATTTTATTTATTAGTATCCGTAAAACTTCTTTCCTCCTGTGTTTCTCTCAGAGGGGATCCTTCCAGCAAGTATGTAGCTTTTTGGTACTGTTTACCTAGGTGCATAGCACAGCACTTCTCCCTGTTAAAACTCATTCCCCATTTCCTAGCCCATGCAAGTATTTCATTTAGATTACTTTGCAATACAACTTTGTCTTCATCAGTATTTGCAATATTTGCAATGTTTGTGTCATCTGCATATTTGCTAACCCAGCTAGTTATATGTCTCCCCATATCTGCTATAAGTATCTGAAACAACACAGACCCAACCACAGAGCTCTGAGGAGCCCAACTAGTCACATGTCTCAGGTTTGAGAAATAACCATTAATACACACCCTCTGAGTTCTATTGCTCACCCATGTTGGTATCCACTGTATAATTTTGTAATCCAACTTTAGATTTATTAGTTTCTGAATCGATGTCTTATGAGGCACTGTATTGAAAGCCTTGGAAAAATTCAGATATATGCAGTCCACTGCAAGGCCTCTATCCAGTTCTGTAGATATTTTGTTCATAAAAACACAGGAGATTTGTTGTACATGATCTGCCCGCGGTAAAACCATGTTGCTCCCCATCTCGTGTTCCCTGTTCCATTAGATGGTCTACAATCATATCTCTCAAAATACTTTCTAAGATTTTTTCCAGAAACTGATGTCAGACTAATAGGTCTATAGTTTGTACAGTTTACTGTGCATCCCTCTTTATGCACTGGCACCACGGAGGCTGTTAACCAATCTGATGGAACTTCATTATTTTGTGTTGCTGACAGGAGCAATGTTTTAAGGGGTTTAGATATATGTGGAGCTAATAGTTTTAGTAGTAGCGAGGATATATTATCTGGTCCTGCTGAGTATGTATTTTTTAGCTGATTTATTTGGTATGTCATCTTTGGTTATTTCTATTCTAGACATGTTGTTTATTTGAATGTTTCTTATGTACAGATCTGCTTTTGAAGAATACTGATGCAAGGTATGTATTAAATACTTCGCCCATGTCTTTTGGGTAATCAGTAACTCGATTGTCTAGTGTTATTGAACTAAGGCCATTGTTTGATTTCTGTAAAGAATTTACAAATTCATAGAATCCCTTTAATATTATCTTTGTTTTTTTGTTTGCTAAATTAAACTTCATTTTTTATTTCTTCTGATTTTAGTTTAATGTTTCTTTAGAGTTTCTTTATATTTTAACCAATTTTCTTCTGATCTTTCTTTAACGTATGAATTATAAAGAGAGTGTTTCTTCCTTAGTAATTTTTGTAAACTATTTTTGAGCAATTTTGGAATAGAACAGAACAGAATAGAACAGACTTTGGATTTATCTAGCACCTTTCATACACATTGTATCCCAAGTAAGCAGTAAAGTACAGTTACGTAAGAACTTACCGTAACAGTAGTTCTTCGAGAGGAGCTCTTGCAGCAGGCTATAACAATTAGGACTATGCCGCAGGCACTAGGACCACACGGAAAAACTTCTGCCAACAATACCATGGGGGACTGCTAGCATGACCCGCCCCGCGTCGGTCAGGAGGTACAGAGGGGCGGACCCAGCTCCACCTCAGTTCTCCCACCAGTACCCAGCAGAAGGCCTGACAAGAGAAGGAAGTGAAGCCTACCATCGATAAGGAAAGAAAATAGACCTGCATACTCCGAGGGGGAAGGCGGGAGGGAAACAGCGCCTTCTGCAAGAGCTCCTCTCAAAGATCTACTGTTATGGTAAGTTCTTACGTAACTGTACTATCTTACTTCGAGATAGAGCTCTTGCAGCAGGCTATAACAATTAGGACTGAGTCCCAAGCAGTCCCATAGCAAAGAGGTAGCCGACTCCGGGAGGAGGAATATGCTGACTCCAGAGACCTTCAGGACAAGAGTCCTTGCAAAACCGCTAGGCCGAAGCCAACACGGTGTCTGGAGACGATATCCAAGTTGTAATGCTTGACAAAGGTATGCACCGAATTCCAGGTCGTGGCCGCACAGATGTCCTGAGTGGCTACAATCCACTGTCATCGGCAAAAGACGCTGACTTCCCAGGAGTGACCCTAACCGGACCCGGCAGGGGTTTATTGTGATGCTCATAGCAAAACGAGATGCAACGGACTATCCATTTGGAGATAGTCTGCTTGGACACCGGTTGACCCAAGCGTTGTGGCACAAAAGCCACAAACAATTGCTCCGATTTACGGTGTTGAACTGTTCTGTTGAGGTAATACCTCGGGGACCTGTGGACATCCAATGTGTGGAGGAGAGCCTCCCCTCTATTGGAAGGGGAAGGAAAATAAACTGGAAGATCAACCGACTGGTTGAGGGTCAACTCCAAGACCACTTTGGGAAGACACTTAGGATTAGTTCTGAGGGAAACCCTTTCCCTATGAAAAACCAAATAGGGCTCTTTACACATCAGAGCCTGCAGCTCGGAAACTCTTCGAGCGGAAGTAACAACAACCAGAAAACAAACTTTCCAAGACAGGTATCGTAGCTCAAAACTCGCTGTGGGTTCAAAAGAGGGAAGGGTGAGTTTCTCCAACACAAAAAGGAGGTCCCAGGGTGGGACAGGGTTCCTGATGGGATCTCTCATGTGAAGAATCCCCCTAAGGAAGGTGCGGGCCACGTCTAACTGGGCCAATGCTCTCTCTCCCACGAGAGCATGATAGGCATAAATCGCCACATGTGCACCTTTGATAGAGGAATAACCTCAGGCTTTCGCACAAGGAGAGGAGATACTGCAAAGCTGACTTCACAGAGCAGGTGACAGGGTCTAAATGCTGTGGCAAGACCCAGAGACAGAAACGCTTCCACTTCATAGCATAAGTGGAGTGAGTAGAGGGCTTTCTTGCGGACGCTAAGACCTCAGCCACTTCCGGGGAAACCCCGTATCGGTTCCTAGCTACGTCTGGAGGAGCCAAGCATGAAGGTGCAGGGATCTGAGATTTGGGTGAACCAGAGAACCCTGGTCCTGGGACAGCAGTTGCAAGCAAATGGGCAGCGGGATTGGAGGTTCCTGGGACAACCGCTGCAGGAGTGGGAACCAAATCTGTCGGGGCCAATTGGGGGCCACAAGGATCATGCATGCCCCCTCTGCCTGTAGTTTGAGCAGAACCCTCTGGATGAGAGGGAAGGGCGGAAAGGCATAAAGAAACCTCCATGCCCAACAAAGGGATAACGTGTCTGGCCAAAAAACGCCAGGCGTGTGCTCTCGCGAGCAAAACAGTGGCAGTTTGGCGCTGCGTGGTGACGCAAAGAGATCTAGCTCGGGAAGGCCCCACCTTCTGAAGAGCTGATCTGCTACAGATTGAAGCAATTCCCACTCGTACGCTCTGGCCCACAACCTGCTGAGGTTGTTGGCCAGCTTGTTTAGGACACCTGGAACGTGCATAGCCGACAGACGAATGCCCCGTTCCAGCGCCCAGTACCAGACTCTCATTGCCTCCCGGCAAAGAGGATAGGAATGGGTGCCTCCTTGCTTGTTGATGTAAAAGACGACCGCCATGTTGTCCATCTGAAGCAGAAGAGAGCCGGGTACCAGGTCCTCTCGAAACTCCTGAAGAGCGTAGAGGACCGCTCGCATTTCCAGTACATTGATGTGGAGGGACCGTTCCTCGGGTGACCAAACCCCTTGCGTTTGATGAACACCCAGAGGAGCCCCCCAACCCAGGTCCGATGCATCCATCGTTAGAGTCTGACCTGGAGGCTCCGGACGAAAGCTGACCCCTTTCTCCAGATTGCTGGGGTCCAACGACCAAAGCAACGTTCTCCTGACTGGCTCCGAGATCCTGACTAAAGCGTCCAGGTCATCATAGCATTGATCCCACTGCACCCTGAGCATCCATTGTGGGATTCTCACGTGGAGGCGGGCCAAGGGTGTGACTGGGATGGCCGCCGCCATATGCCTCAATAGACTGAGGAAGTTCCGAGCCGGAACTCGAGGCGCTATGGATATCTGTTCCGCCAAACTTCGCAGGCGAATTCCCTTATCCTGTGGGAGAAAAGCCATGCCCTGGACTGAGTCCAGGGTCGCTCCAATGAAGGCGAGGTTTTGGCTGGGCTCTGGGGAGGACTTTTTCAAGTTCAGGGTGATCCCCAGCTCTCGGAATAGAGTATAGGCATCTCCGAGAGAGCGTAAGAGGCCGTCCCTTGATGGGGCTGTGAGAAGCCAATCGTCGAGGTAAGGGAAAACATAATGGCCTGATCATCTTAGAGCCGCAGCCACCACTGCTAGGCATTTGGTGAAGACTCGTGGAGCGGAAGAGAGGCCGAACGGGAGCACCCGGAACTGGTAATGCTCCCCTAGGAAGTGGAACCTCAAAAACTTCCTGTGGGGAGGAAAGACCCCGATATGCATGTATGCATCCTGCATGTCGAGAGAACAGAGCCAATCCCCTTGGTGCAGCAGAGGGAGGAGACCCTGAAGAGTCACCATCCTGAACTTTTTGTACTCTATAAAGAGATTTAAAGGACGGAGATCCAGAATGGGACGAAGGTCCCCCGTCTTTTTTGGGATCAGAAAAAAGTGGGAGTAGAACCCCTGACCCCACTGCTCCATGGGAACCATTTCTATTGCTCTCTTTTGCAGGAGGGACTGAATTTCTCCTTCCAAGAGTGGAATGTGAGAAGGAGGATAACGGAAGAGCTTTGGTGGAGTACGTGGAGGGAACTCTGTGAACTCCAATGTGTGTCCTCTCCGAATAACATCCAAGACTCATTGATCTGTGGTAATAGAGCTCCACCCTTCGAGATGAAGGGAGAAGTGGCCCCCAATCGGCTCCCCCTGGATGTCTGACCACAGGAGGGGGCGGAAGGGAGTCATTGGGCAGAACCGGGGGTAGGGAGAGAGGCCTGGGAGGACTTGGGCCCATGGGCGAAAGGTCCACCAGACTGCTGGTTCCCAGATCTCCTGCGGAAGCCACATCTGCCCTTGCTGGGAACCTCGGGCTGAAGTCTGATTGCCTGAGGACGTGCGAAAAAGCCGACGGCGATGGGGGCATCGCTGGTCGCCATGGTACATCTGGCGGACCGACCAGATCGACTTACCCAATTCTTGGAGACGGGAGATCAAGGCCTCCGTCTCCTGCCCAAACAAAACGGCACCCTGGAATGGCAGGTTCCAGATACCAGACTGCAATTATCCAGGCTGTGTGTGGGTGATGATGTGCGATATGGCCGCCACCACACATTCAGTCACTTCACTACCAGTCTAGCATTGCTTGTAAAGCGCTTTGGATGTATGAAAAGCGCTATATAAATGCTGATTCTTCTTCTTCTTCTTCTTCTTCTTTTGCAGATCCTGGTGAAAGCCCGAAAGCCTCAACCAGGCATGGCGCCGAAGACAAACCCCAGAGGCGGCCGCCCTGGCTGCCGTATCCGCAGTATCATATGAGGCTCTCAGAACATGAGAGCCTAAGTCTGAGCCTGACTGTAAGAGGGCCAGGAGCTCCGTCTTCTTGACGAAGTCTGGCATGGCCTGTGCCAGCTCAAGACCCCGTTCCCACAACGCATTCTGGTACTGCACCATATGCGTGAGGAAATTCAAGGATCGAATGGAGCAGGTGGAAGCAGCGTAAACTTTCTTGCCCACCTGATCCAGGTAACGGGACTCCAAGTCAGGAGGCTGGGAGCTGAGGTGCTGCGGCTGTCGAGACTTGTCATGAGCAGCCGTGATCACAGTTGAATCTGCCTGAGGGTGTTCAGCCAAGAAGGGTTCAGCCCTCGGAGCCTTGTAGAGCCTGTCCGACTTTTTGGGAACCACCAGGATGGAGGCTGGGCGCAGCCAGGTGGATTTAGTCAGGTCCTGAAAAGTATCCACCAAAGGAGGAATGACCAAAGGCTTTGGCTCCTTCTGCCTCAGGTATTTGGCCAATCTCCGGCGTTCCGGGTCCAGGTCTTCCGTGTCCCACCTGGAGCAGCCTGGATATGCCGCATGACGCCCATGAATGTGGATAGTCTGGAGGCAAGCGAGGCATGTCCTTCTCCTCAGGGAGCACTTGAGGCTGAGGGAAGATGAAGAGGATGACGAGAGAGGAGGACCGACTATCCGACTTAGAATAGTCTGGTTCTGCCTCTGCGTCCATGCCTACGTTGACGTCCGGTATGCAGGGGACCGCACGACGGTCTGAAGACCGACGACGGTCCGAAGACCGCGACGTCCAAGACCGACCCGTCCCTGGACCGATGACAGGAGCAGTGACCCGACGCCGGTCAGGAGACTGACGCCAGGAACCGCCCCGCTGAGTGTGAGAAGGGCCCGAACCAGACCGGACCGCCGTCGGTCAGTCAAAACCATAGAGGACGCCGGTGGTCCTCAGATCGAGAGCGGGAAACGAGCCTCTAGACGGGGTGAAAACGGCGCCCGGGACCTCAACGAGAGGTCTCGCCTCTGGCTGTGGTTCACCCGCAGGATCCGTACCGTGTCTGGGCCGCGACAGGGTGGTATGCTTGTGAACCTGCCCCACCAAAATGAAAAGCTGTTTGAGCTCATCCGGGGAGAATATTTCAGCCGCCTGCCGCGGAAAGAAGTCTTCTGAGCGGGCGGGTCGCGACGGAGAGCTCTCCTGAGGGCCCAGGGGAGGGAGGATCGGGGCAACGGGACATCGGCAGGACATCGATTGACCCCGGTCCTTAGTTCTTCAACCGGCCGGCGCACGTGGACCGACGACGGGTGATGACAGGGGCGCTGGAGAATCTTAAGCTCCGAGGCACACCTTTAGGGCGGCGCTGGTGCCGTGGGTCGGTAGGACCGGCAGGTGCCGCTACGGACTTGGTGATGACTTGAGCGGAGTCACCTTTGGCTTGGCCGGCTGCTCTCCCAACGGGCCGGCCTTGCCTGAGACGAGCACGCAACTCACCCGAGCCCAAGGACGGGCCTTCGAGGAAGGTCGCGACCGCGAAGCGGACAGAGACCGGACCGTGCCGAACCGACCGGCGCCTTTGCTATGTCTCTTTTTTCCTTCTTCTTCCTCGGACGAGTGCAGGTCCATCTTCTTCTCCAAGAGGTAGGCCTTCAGGGCCTTCAGGCGTCAGATGCGAGTCCGGCTTGTAAAAGCCTGCCAGTCGGCGCAATTAGCGGTGTTGTGGTCTGGGCCGAGGCAGAAAACACACCGCCGGTGACCGTCCTTGGTGGGAATTTGCCGGCTGCACTCACACTTATTAAGGTGGTCGGGAGAAACAGACGCCCAGGAAGACATCGAACCCGCAGGCAGGAAAAAAACGGACTGAAGTCGGTACCCACGGCAGTAAACACCGAGGCAAAGTACGCCGGATGCGGGAAAACTGAGCCAAACGGTGGTAGCAGTACAGACGTCAGACGCGGAGGTTAGGAAAAAATGGTAAAACCGTCGAAAAAACTTGCTTGAAGTATTTCTTTTCTCGCTGGTGAATCGCAGGCAGCAGCTAGCTTCACGTGCATGGTACGCAGTGGGAAAGAACTGAGGTGGAGCTGGGTCTGCCCCCTCTTGTACCCTGACCGACGTTGGGGCGGGGCCGGCGTCGGGGGAGGTCCCCCGCTGGTATTGCTGGCAGAAGTTTTTCCGTGAGGTCCTAGTGCCTGTGGCATAGTCCTAATTGTTATAGCCTGCTGCAAGAGCTCTATCTTGAAGTAAGATCACATGATAGGGTGTGCATTACACAGTTCTAACACATGGCCAGGTACATAATAAGGCACGAAGCCTCAGACCAAGTGCCTTCAGCCCCTGGCCATGCAATAGAACTATTTAATGCACATCCCTTTTTTATTGCATATTCATAAATACAATACAAACAGATATAGTAAACACATTTTATATAACATTAATTCTCCTTACTCCTCTTATTACATAAATAATCTCTAAAATTCTGAATGCCTCGGACTGTCATTTTAGAAACCATGTACAATTAAGATTCTCATAAACATCATATTAGTCTTTTGAAACAAGCAAAAACCAGAGCATGCTAAGACCTCTTTCCATTTTCACTTCATTATTGAAATATATAAGCTAATTTAGGTGATGGTAATGTTAGTGTAAATGGTCCCCACATTTCATCGTATTGGTTCAGTATAGTGAATTCTTTCCATTCTATATGTTCCAATCATATAACTAATCCAGATGTGCATATCTGGGGGGGGCTGATCTAGCTACCTCTGGAGAATACACTTATACGCCGTGATTAACCCTATTCTAATAAGCTTAGCTCTGTGTCTTGGCATCTTTGTTAGTGGCCCTCCATGTCCAAGAAGCATCCACATTTCCTGCTTTGCTAAAATTACCTCTGTACTTCATGAGAGGATAAATAGAACGTCAATCCACAAGAATGTCAGCTGCGGGCAGTTAACTCACATATGTTCTAAAGTACCTATATTATTGTGACATCTTGGACATACATTAGTGATATTTGGATTCATTCAATTTAATCTGTGTGGTGTAAGATATAATCTATAAATTATATTAAAATGTATTTGTTGAAATCTAACTGAGCGAAAGCCAGTAGATTTAATGTCAATTGCTTTCCTCCAGATTGCATCCATAATAATGGTATTTGTTTTATTAGCCCATTTATTCTTAAGCTGACTACTATAATCATTCTCCTGCAGCTCCAACTAATGATAAATGACCAAAATAATTCGTTTTGCGATTGGGGATGTAAAAATATTTATTAAGCTAGACATATCTGTATTAAGGTTTCATTATATATTTTTATTTATAAAGTCCTTTATTTGTAGGTATGCATAGAAGTGAGTATTCGGTATAAGAAACCGATTTCTTATATGCACAAATGCCACACAGTTGTTATTATTTGTAAGTTGTCCCATTTCTTTCAGACCCTTTTTGTGCCAGATTTTAAAAGAAGTATCAATTGTCGATGGTATGAAATAACAATTTAATGCTATGGGGCAAATACGGAGCAGTTTGGTGGAATATTTCTTAATTTAAACACTGAATACCAAATAGAAGTCATTGTATATGAAGTAAACAGTAATTTCTTATGTAGCTCATTATTTTCTCCATTAAAAAGATGTAGCTTAATATCTTGGTACCATGAATGAAAAGACTCTATCGAGGCAATAATATCTTGGTCTGTGACCTTAAACTAATCATGTATAAAAGATAAATTGGCAGAAAAGTAACAGTGTTTAAGATTTGGTAGTGCCAATCCTCCATTAACATAACCTGCATATAATTTTGTTACTTTAAGTCTAGGCTTTTTTCCTTTCCACAGGGATTTTTTAAGTGACATGTCTAATTCCTTAAAAAGATTCTGGTAGAAGTATAGGAATATTCTGAAAAAGAAGTAATAATTTCAGGAGAATTGCCATTTTGACTGTATTGATCTGCCCGATTAAAGTAAAAGGCAGAGATTGCCAATATTCTAGCCACAGTGGGGCTATTTAATGCACATCCCTGGAGTGTCTTATTACGCTTATAAAATGGGCCACTGTATTATACATGTTTGGAAAAAAAAAACATTTTAGGTTTAAATGTAAAAATTGCTAAGAGTCTCATTCATTTTGTAATAAAATAGTTCTTCCACCTGCATTAAAATGCTGTATTTTTTTAAGCTCCGGGCTTTTGTCCTACTGGAGCCTCTGTATTGGTTGTCATGGTTCCCCCCCACACACACACACGAGCTTGAAAGTGTTAAAACACTTTTGTTTTATTTATTTTAAAACTTTTACCAGGAGAGACATACTGAGCTGCTAACAGCCCAATTCCAGATGTCTCCTGGGGGAAGAGGGATATACAGAGTATTATACAGCATATACAATATAACATGAGCATAATAAAAAAATAACAAAGTTTTACTGATTTTTATTTCTTTATTCAGTCATGAAAACATGTATTTTAGGAGGGCCATTACATTATCGTAAGCTTTATGAGTGGAGTGAGTGGCTAAGAGAGCAGGTGCAAGGAAAACCGCGACAACCTCAGAAGAGAATGGAGCTGTGACTGCTGGAAGTAAAACAGCCTCCAGGGGAGAGAGAGGGAGAGGAGGTAATGTTGCCATTTTTATGCACACTGGGAGATTCATATATCAATGACCTAGATCAGCGTGAGTAAGCACAAGGAGGTTCAGTAACTTACTCATGGTCACACGCTGAGTTTTTGAGCTTCAAATTTGCATTTATTTGACCTGTAATGCAATATGCAAATGTGTGCTAATTACTCAGTTTACATCCCAAAGTGAACAAATTCTTTTTATACATGATGATGACATTTTTATATAATAGTTGTGATAGGATTCAATCTCCCTCCAGGTCCACTGCTCTAACCACTAAGAAAAAAAATGCCTCCCACACCACAGGCAGATTTTGGGGGGGATCACAGGGTCCTCATCCCCTAATGAAATGGACATAGAAACCAGATGCAGAAGCTGCAGAAATGTAATATAAAACAGTTTTCAGAATATAAAAACTCCTTGCTTTCTCATAGTTGTCCTGCCAATCTCCCTCAATCTCAGACTTCCCCTGGCAAGCAGTATGGCACAGGGTCCATATCTCTCAAATGCCTCACATTACAAGGGGTGTCCATCATCCACTTATTTCTCTACCCCACATGGGACAGGTACTGGCCAAACAGATAAAGGTCTGTTGCATATTGTAGACTTAGACTTCACAGCAGAAAAATCTCTCTTCTGTGGTGCTAGCGAATCAAGATTACACAACATCCAGGAAGGGAATATGGTCAGCGGTGCAGGGTCCCAGGCACTGTCACAAGGTAAGCAGCCCTCAGACGCGCGGCACCAGAACAAGGGAGTGACCGCACTCCAGAAAGGTATCACTGTAGGTGTATTTACACCACCTGCATGGTAGCGTTGTAGTCTCTCCTGCTCAACAGCCCTCCTAATGACCGTTTACACAACATATGGTCTGCACCAGTGTAGGCTGAGGCTGTGTTGCATACATGGGATATGTCCAACTTGCTTAAGAGGGAGATTTGGGTCAAATTAGGAGGGAGATTGGCCTGCCAACTTGGTTAAGAGGGAGATTTGGGTAAAATTAGGAGGGAGATTGGCCTGTAGTGAAAGTATCAGGATAATCTGCATTAACTATATGAAATTCCCATGCTGTTTGTGCTGGTATATGCAAGTGTGCGTGTGTGTGTGTGTGTGTGTGTGTGTGTGTGTATATATATACAGAAATGCAGGAAGAGAAATGGATCCAGACTATTAGAAGACAGGATATTCCCCTGATGTCCCCCACTCCCTGAAAATAGCTTGTCACATACCAGTATCACATGGTGGGTAGAAAGGTACTTTCAACATGAATGCTTAACATTTTATAGTATTATTCAACTTCTGATTACTGGATTCTTTTTTTGTTAGTAAGTAGCACAGTGGATGGCATGGGGTACTTCAGGGCTGCACCGGTGCAAGCATAGCAGCGTGTTTACATGCCAGCAAAAAATATTTCCGGTGCAAGCATAGCAGCATGCACTGGTGCAAGCATAGCAGTGTGTTTACATGCCACCAACAACAAAAAATTTCTGCACCAGTGCAAGCATAGCAGCGTGTTTACATGCCAGCAACAACAAAAAATTCCGGCACCAGTGCAAGTGTAGCAGCATGTTTACATGCCAGCAAAAAAAAAAAATATTCCTGCACCGGTGCAAGTGTAGCAGCGTGTTTACATGCCAGCGAAAGATTCCTGCACCGGTGCAAGTGTAGCAGCATGTTTACATGTCAGCAAAACATTCCTGCACTGGAGCATTTGTCAAACATAACAGTGATTGACCTGCACCACAAAGGAGTCATCTACAGTTCTCCTTGACCTGTTTACACTAACTGATTTACACCAATACAGCTCATCTACACTGCTTTCAATAGTCGTGTTTACACGGCAGCAGCGCTACTGATTCCGACTGCAGCAATGAGGTCCCGACCACGTGCATGTCAAAATCTGCCTGTCCACATGGCCCCTCTCTGCACTGCTACAGTCTGAGCTGGTGAGGGGCCATGTGTCAGGGGGCCAGACCGACGTTCGCCACCATAAGGTGTGATGTAAGTGTGCATGCCAATACACATGTCTGAAGGCTATGCCCGCATGTTTCTGTGGGCATTTTACATTACTTGCAGCACTCGGTTTTAAGAAGTGGCTACCTTGCTGCACGCAGGGTAGTCACTGTGTGCTAGAAATGTTTGCCTGGAAGCACTTGTGGTGACGGAGACTCTCCATGCACGAGTCTCCATTGCCTCAGCTGTGCATGCACCAGAGTGGACGGGTTGCAATGGCATGAACAGTCCACATAGCAGTTTAATCTGCTGCAAGTTGCTCTCTCCAGCCAGTGTCCCCAGCTTGACAGGGAACGTGAGAATGGCTTAATGGGTGGCTTACCATGATCAGGTACATGTCCACATGGTCGCATTTGCACTGGAGCAGCCCGAGCGATCGGATTACTCCAGCGCAAATGTGATCGTGTAAACAGGGCTAATGATGCAGATGAGGTCATGTAAACAGGCCTTGTAACCAGCAATAACACATGTAAAGGCTCCAGATAAGTGCAGAATTCATTTAATGCTTATAAAAAATATAAAAGACAAGAGTAGTAGTTACAATGAAAAAAGGGAACCCAAACACCACCGTCCAGGTCTCCAGTGCTTCACTCACACAGAGCTCTTTTTTCACTATAACTACTGCTCTTGGGTTTTAAGTTTTTTTTTATAAGCATTAAAGAGCTGGTGACATGCTCAGGAGAACTTTAACAAAACTTAATATTTAGACACAGTCCAGCCTGTATTTCCCATTAGTGCTGTATTCCTCCTCCCCATTATTTATTACTGAGGTCATCTGTATAAAAACAGGGTATTTGCTCCTGGAGAGTTTAGCTATTCCAGCTGCTTTCTCCCTACCTGAAGTCATAGAGCACTGCTTATGACATCAGTTACTCCCATGGCAACAGACTGTGATGTCACAACAGAAGATTATGACTTGCAGTAGGGAGTAAGCTATAGAGACAGATGGACTCTTAAAGGAACTCTAAGGGATAAATATCATGTATTCATGCAAATTGCCTTAGTAATAAATAATGAGGAGGAGAAATATATAAAATACAAGTGGAATTCAGGCAGAATTGTACCTAATTATTATACAAACATATGAAGAAGACAGCAGAAGAAGGCCATTTGGTCTATCAAGTCAGCTCGTATTGCAGGGTCCACAGCTTGAGCTAATGTCCCTGCCCTCCCTCCCCACTCCTCCCATCCTCCCTACCCATGATCCTTACCTTCCCCCTATGCCTGTCCCAGACTCTCTTAAAGCTGCCCACTGTCTTCAATGAGATGACCTCTTCTGGCAGCGCATTCCAAGTGTCCACCACCCTCTCTGTGAAGAAATGCTTCCTGACCTCCCTCCTAAACCTCCCACCCTCCAGCTTAGGACTGTGCCCCCTTGTGTTATGGTTGCCACTCAGCTTAAAAGACTCTCCTTATCAACCTTATTTATGCCTTTCAAGTACTTAAAGGTCCCAATCATGTCCCCTCTCTTGCTCTCTCTCCTGTCTCCCAGGGAGTACATTTTTAGTGCCCTCAATCTCTCCTCGTATGCCTTACCCTGCTGACCAGCTATCATCTTTGTAGCCCTCCTCTGGACCTTCTCCAGTAGGTTAATGTCCTATTATGTTTTTTGAAGTTTTCTTTGAGGTGTCAGTAGCTCTTTAAATGAACTCTGCACTTAACTGGAGCCTCAGCATATCTTATTACCGGTTACAGTGATACCTGTTTGGAATATGGTCACTTCCTTGTTCTGGAATCAAGATTACACTTTGCACAAATAAACCACTAGGTTCCAGCATTCTGGGCTAGTGTCCTCATGTATTTTATCATATGTCCCACATTATGAGGGCCAGTGTCCTGCCGACACCTTTCTATGTTTCTGTCCCAGACTCCCCATTAGTCACGTTCTCTCCCTTCTCAATGTCCTAGTTCTGTATTTTATTTTTTTTGAAAACGTACTTTTTCCCCCTCCTACTACTACCTGTAAGCCCTGACCCTTCAGGGCATCCAAGAGGTCATCCTCCTACCACCTGCTCACCAATACTTACCTCCCAGTCCCCCATTAAGCTTCAGCTTGCCCCCCCCCCGAGTGGGGACAAGGTGGGGCGGACCCCCGTAAATCTAACTTTCATCGGATCTGGAGGTAGTCAGCGAGCAGTGGTACATTGGAGGCATGCCCCAGGAAGCCCATCTTCCTGGAGCCGACAAGAGTTTTTCCACTTTTTCTCCTCCCCACGCAGCATTACCCCCTGACGTCAAGGCGCTAGATGCCGATGTCTGCAGCGTGCCTGGGCCGCCCATCTCCCTTCTATTGGGAGCTTGCGTTCCCCCGAGCCTCTGCCCAGAGTCACACAAGCACGGTGGACATCGACCCTCCCACCAGACCCTCCCTGGAGATGGTAAGCTGTCGTGGGACGCTCAAGCTGTACTCCCCCCGGTCGACCCACCTGCGACCTGAGTTTGCTCCCAAACCCGTGTGGCCGGCATGGAGCGAGGTGTGGCATCCAGCGCCTCAACCCTCAGCGCCACCAGGCTGGCCCTAGCTCTGTATTTTCCACCTAGGTACCACTGCAGACTTATGCCAGAGGAGGTCCCCTGGAATGACATCCACAGGCCCATATCTGCCCTTAAGGCTAGATGGAGGGATCCGCAACTCTTCCCCATAGGCCACCAGTTACTGCCATCCATGCATCCCCATCCTTTTTCCACCCGATATGTCCGTTTATCCTAAAAGACATGCTTTGGTGCCTAGGTGGTATGAAAATAAACCTTAATAAAATACATATTTTGAAAGCTTAAAACAGGCATTTCTGGGGTGCATAAATCCTCCTGAACAAAAATGGAAGAGGCACAGCTAGCGCTTGAGACACTGTTCGGGAATGAGTCTGCATGACCAGAGGGAGGAGACTGAACATCCCGGCAACTGTTCTCCTCAAGGGGTGGTGGAGCTCCACTGCATTACCAACTCCTGTGTGACCACAGCTGGGGGTACAAGCATGAGCCACTTAGAGGAGGAGGAGGGTACTGCTTGATGCTGGTGTGAGTACACGTTGCAAGTACCTTTAATTAGTGTCCTTAGCTGGCAGCGCTCGAAGGGAAGGGAGTAGCTGGAAAAACCAAAACAGGCTGTTGCAGTATGAGGTCACCCCTGCTCCTTAGGAACTGCATCCCCAACTAAGGCACCCACCTTCATACCAGGCTGAGTTCCAGCAGGGGACCTTCCCACACTGACGGTGGGGGGGAGGGTAAGACATGGGGGAACACGATTGTGGGGTAAGTCCAGGAGAACCTACTGGGTCAGTTCACCATATATAGAATGGTGCACGTTATAACCACGCAAGAGAGACAGTGCAGGTGGGAATAGTGACAGGGTGCAAAACCGCTAAATGGTCTATGTGCGGTTGTGTACTCTGTCTCTGTTCCCTTGAAGAGGATAAGTCCTCTGCTGGAAGGAAGGTCCACCATGCAGCTGCCGTGGCTCGATAGGATGAGCCACATGCAGCAATGGAGGCAGTGCATCTGCGGACTGGGTATCGAATCCCGGTCTCTGATGCTTTGAATTTTTCTTTATTTCGCACTTTGTGTGCGATATAAGTGTACAACTCCACCCCCCACCCTGAGCTAATTATTTTAGTTGGGGAGTCTGGGGTGCAGCCCCCTGTAATGGGGGGGGGAGGCGGAGCACCCTGCAAAACATTGAGAAATGCTGCTGGCAATATATCGAGTTGTATTGGCAGTGCGGTATATTGCTGCAGCATTTTCTTGTGCGACATTATGACCCCATGCCAAGGAGAAGGAGGGTGACAGTACTGGGAGTGGAAGAGCAGCTGAATAAAGGCTGACTAAGGAGACAAAGCTAAAGAGAAACGGAGGAAGCAGAGTGTCATGCTTTGGGACTGGTTCCTCTGTACTCATGAAAGGGCAATGTTTAAACACTACTGTTATTGTCAGGGTACTGCATCTTATAAATCAATATTTTTAATGCCTGGTATACATCAATAAAAATATGACATTTTCTATGTCCCAAGCCCATGTAGGCTGTTTGACCCCACCTCAAAGAAATCCTAGATCCGCCCTTGCACACCATGAGTTAGTCTATGGTTATGGTGTGTGAGGGCGTCAAACCTAAGCTCTCTTGTCTCACAGTTCTGTGCTCTAACCACTGCATCACCCATCACTTTTGCAATGCACTCCACTTACCTCATCTCATACTGCGTATCTATGCAGAACCTTTACAGCCCAAGTTCAACCATCTCGGGGCTCACTGTTATAAAACTGCATTAGATAAATCGTCAGAATTCCAGGGCTGAACTGGGTCACCCCAACACACACACACACACACTTACTTCAGGTCTTTCATATTTTGTGAGCTGCTGATTAGCATGTAATTTGTCTATAATCAATATGCAAACATGTATTACCTACCCAAAAATGCACCCCAAGCTGCACAAACTTTTTCTGTTTTGAAATATGCTATTTTGGGTAAGGACTTTCAAATCACCTATTTTTTTTTTTTTTTGGTTGGATTTTTCCCTTAGCAGTTTTCCCATTCCTGGTAGATGTATTCTGTTGCTCCTCTTTATACCCCTCAGCCCAAACTCCATCGGGCCCATACATCTGTCACCTGCTGTCTGCCAGATTCAGCCTCCATTAATGATCGCCTCCTCCAAACTCCCCGGGGTCCCCAACATCTTTGGATAAACTGGCTCATCCCTGCGGAGGCCTCGCCCCATCAACCACCTGGAAAGGGAGGATTCACTTGGCTGGATGAGAGGCGTCAGTGCACACTAAGGGGCCGGGTGGCTTGGGGGGAGTGACAGAACAGTCATAATCCAACATACCAAGTCGGGCACATATTTCCATATTCTGAGCCCCTCGACACACCTCAGCAGTGCACACCATGGCAGCACCCTGGGAGGCATCACTGGCTGGCGTGTGGTCACCCACGCCAGCTAGGCTCCATTCCTTACCAGGAGTCACTCCCTGAATGGTGTTCTGCAGCACCCTCCCCCTTGGATGAGAGCATCGCCTGCTGTCCCAGGCCAAGGGTACAATCTGCACTGACACTTCTTCATTATCCCTGCTGGCCTCAGCTCCTGCTGGCCCAGGCACAAACTGCACAGACACTCCTTCATTATCTCCGCTGGCCTCGCTCCTGCTATCCCAGACTAAGGACACAAACCTGGGCCACCAGCATGCCGACCTGGCAGGGCCATCATGTCCACAGACTCTGGGGAAGCACGTCCTCCCCCCCTCAGTTCTTATCCAGTAGTGCTTTTTGGAGTGAGGAAGGCTGTAAAACTGCAGTTAAGGGGTCCCCGTAGACCGTTTTTAATTGTGTGCCCTCCCCCAAAATCCTCTAGGCATGGTGACTCTACAAGCTGGTGCTCCACCGCTCAACACCACGCAGCCGGCTGTATATTTGAAACTACTGTGGCACTGAGTAGCTCTATTTTGTTCTGTTCATAGTGCATCACCAGTTTTCAAACACTGGTTCGATACCCACGCTGACCATCTGTCCTCTCTCCGCACTCCTGCTTACTCTCTCCTTTTACTTAAGAAATGACAATCTGCACTCTTTCCTTACACCCAGATATTGTTGTGCTATTGGATAGGCTGCTTTCTCCTAGGGGCTTCCTACTCTGGGAAACAATCTCTCTGCACAAATCAAATCAGCCTCCTCTCGGCCCAGCCTAAGAAAGCGTTACATGACCTGACTTGGCCCAGCTGCAGCTAGTCTGATGCAGTCTGCCATATAAATGTTATTGCTTTAACACAGAAACATAGAAACATAGAAGGTGATGGCAGAAACGGACTGTGTGGCCCACCTAGTCTGCCCCTCTTCCCTACCTAATACAGTACCACAGACCCTAGCAGATTTGTGGCTTACCCTCTCTTCACTATTGTGAGAGTACTCTTATGTCTATCCTATGTATTCTTGAATTCCCCTACTGTTTTTGCCCCATCACCTCCGCAGGTAGGCTGTTCCAAGCATCCACTATTCTTTCTGTGGAAAAGTACTTCCTCACGTTGCCCCTGAGCCTGCCTCATATCATGCCCCTTGATCTTGTACACCTTTTTTTCTGAAAGATGCTACCCTCCTATACCTTGTGTATACCCCTGAGGTACTTGAATGTCTCTATCGTAGCCCTCCTCTCTCTCCTCTCCTCCAGGGAATATACAGTATATTGAGGTCCTCTTAGTCTTTCCTCATATGACTTGGTGCAAGCTTGCACTATTTTTGTTACCCTTCTCTGGACTGCCTCTATTTTGTCTATGTCCTTCCAGAGATGTGGCCCCCAGAACTGGACACAGAACTCCAAATGAGGTCTCACTAGTGATCTGTACAGTGGCACAACCACCTCCTTTTTTCTGCTGGTGATACCTCTCCCTATGCACCCTAGCATCCCACTGGCTTTCCCCACAGCCTTCTCACATTGTTTGGTTACCTTTAGGTCATCAGATATGATTACCCTCAGGTCCCTTTCTTGATTGGTGACCATCAGTACCTCTCCCCCCCATCTCTTGCATTCCTCCCTTAGATTTCTGTGCCCCAAGTCCATTATTTTGCACTTCTTTGCATTGAATCTTAGCTGCCACACTCTCAACTGACCACTCCTCAAACATGTTTAGGTCCTTTCTCATTTTTCCACCCCGGGAGTGTCAACCCTGTTGCAGATTTTAGCGTCATCTGCAAACAGGGATACCTTCCCTTCCAGACCCTCTGCAATGTCGCTTTACTACATAGATTATTTGAAATGGACATTCACAATAAGTGTTTTCCTGTGTTGTATATTATATAGTTACACGATTTTGTTCAGTAATTGTTTTTTTATATCTATTTCCCTATACTCTCTCCCCAGGATACGCCAACTTGAAAATAAGCGGTTTGCAGCTCTATGTGCCTTCCCTGGTAAAATACTGTTTAAATAAATGCATTTATTTTTGTTTTCAAGGATTTTTTATTCCTTTGCATGTCAGGTTCTGTACAGTTAAATATAGTGTACCAGTTGCTTTCTTTTTATATTTGCTTGCATGCATGTGCAAGAAACATGGTGCCACCCTACGAGTTTTCGTAGGTGTGGCACACCCGCATCCAATGCCCTGATCTGTTTTGCAGGCACGGTCGCATCACAACAGTGAATGTCTGAACTGTCTATGACAGCATTTCAGATGTAGTGGCGTACAGTCGAAAGAGAAGACCGTGCAAATCAGTGGTGGTATCGGTAGGTAATTCGGTATACCGTCGCGGCGTCAGCAGTATGCAAATTGCTTACAGTCACCACCGCTGATTGTAGGTGTCAAACTATACACCACTGCATCTCCCGCCGGCATGATGCGGCCCCCCCCATTTGTTGTGTGCCTATGGGGTGCCCAATCTCCCTCGGCTCATGCACACTCCTCCCCCCCAAGCACACTGTACGTCCGATGGAGGTACCCAATCCCCGTCGGCTCCAGTGTCCCCCAAAAAAACAAACTTCCAGGTGCCATGCTGGGAGCCCACCCCAGCATGGCAAAAGTCCAGTGTCCTCATGTGTTCCCCCCATATGGCCAACGGGGGTGCCCAATGCCCCATTGGCTCCAGTGTCCCCCCCAAACAAACTTCCAGGTTACCACCCGAGTGTGGCAAAAGTCCTGCATCATCATGTGCTCCCCCCACACTGTATGGCCAACAGGGGTGCCCAATCCCCAGTTGGCACCACTGCCCCCCCAAACTCCAGGTGCCACACTGGGAACCCACCCCAGTGTGACAAAAGTCCTGCGTCATCTTTGTTAAAAAAAAACCTGTAAGAAAAGAAAACGGTCCCTCGTTGACTGTCTTGTCCCCCTCACCGAACCCATGCCCACCCTCTGCGTACCTCACCTCCGCACTCACCACTCACCTCATACTTACCTCCAGAGGTCGGCGCGATGATTTTCGGTGGGCCGGGAACACGTCTGCACTCTTCAAAACTGACCGCGAACTTGAAGAAATGCCAGTAAGCTGTATAATGACTTAAATAGAATTTTTTCAACTTTGGTGCATATCTCGGTCATTTTTTTGAATTTTTGCACCAAATTTTCAACTTGGGGTTTTTTGGGCCTCATCTCATGAATTCAATGACTGTCTTCTGGTTATTTGGTCCCAAAAGGTAATTTCGTGGTCACTGTGCGGAATCACCTTTCAGGACTGATTAACGAAATGACAGAGTCACAGTTCATGAGGTAGGCCCCCCCAGAACCCTATGTTGAAAATTTGGTGAAAAAATTACCAATGACTGCTTTACGAGCGTGCATTGCGCAGTTGCTACGTACACTCGTAACTTTGAGAATTTTTTATATTTTCACTCCAGATTTTCAACTTTGGCATTTTTTCACATCTCCTTATGAACAGTACAGCTCTCATTTTTCATATCCTGGCTGATGTGTTTTCGCACTTCCGGCGCAGAATAGTGCGGTCACTGTGAGAAATCAATGTTCGGGACAGATTAAGAAAATCACAGTGACACTGTTCATGAGCAGAGGTTCTAAAATGCCTGTGTTGAAAATTTGGTGACAAAAGTCCATAACATGACTGTATTATGAGCGTGCATTGCGCAGTTTCTACTCACCATCGTAACTTCACGAATTTGTAATATTTTCACTCCAGATTTTCAACATTGGCATTTTTTCACACCTCCTTATGAACAGTATAGCTGTCATTTTTCACATCCTGGGTAAAATGTGTTTTCGCACTTCCAGCGCAGAATAGCATGGTCGCTGTGGGAAATCAGTGTTCAGGACAGATTAAGAAAATCACAGTAACACTGTTCATGAGCGGAGGTCCCAAAATGCCTATATTGAAAATCTTGTGCAAAAAATCCCCAAAATAATTGCGTCATGGGTGTGCATTGCACAGTTTCTATGTACACTCGTGACTTAACCAATTTTTTTATATTTTCACTGCAGATTTTCAACATTACCATTTTTTACACCTCCTCATGAACAGTACAGCTGTCTTTTTTCACATTGTGTTCAAAATGTCTTTTCGCACCTGTGGCACCAAATGGCGCAGTCACTGTGCAAAATCACCTTTCCGCTAACAAACTGATAGTGTCACTGTTCATGCAGTGGGATTACAAAAAGCCTATGTTGAAAACCTGGAGTAAAAATACCAAGAAACGCCCAGGGCGTTAGGGTTTCCAACCATTACGCCCTACCCTGTGGGGACTGACAGGCATCAGGGGTGTGACTTGGGATTGTTGAAAGTAATGCTCATGCTTTTCCACCCCCACCCCAACCCTGCAGCCAGTGACAGGCATCAAGGTGCGCCTTAGACTCTTTGGACCCAGAGTTCACCCCATTCTCCTATACTGCACCCATTTCAGTGTATTTCCTTATGGAATGAGGTGAGTGTAAAGCCCGAACACCCCAAGGCACACCTTGACTCTTGTCAGTGTTTGCAGGGTAGGGTGAGGTGAAATGTCATGACCGTTATGGGCGATGATCCTAAGGCACACCCCAATGCCTGTCCATCTCTGCAGGGTGGTGGTGGAGTTGGCGTTAGTTCAATACATTACTGCCATTTCCATACTGCATCTGTCTAACTCCTGCACTTCCACTGCTAATGCCAGCAAGCAAACATTCAGCATTGACAAATTCTTGTTTCCTTGTACCGTCTCTCCTAGATGCATCTGGAAATGAATGCTTTCACAGCTCAGCAATCAGCATGTCTTTGTAGGTGAAAATTTTACATCATGTAAATTTAGATTGCCACTGAGAACCCAGACTAATAAAGAAATGCATGCATGCATTTCCTCATGGGGCAAAACATCAAGAAATAACTTAAGTGCTGTGCTGTGCAGGCTTCTGTGCCCTTAAATCACTAGGTTCACTAGGTAAGTGAGGAACAAAACAGGCCAAAGCCCATACAGTTGTTCCTAGTCCGTAAGGGTAAAAAATTCCATAGCCCCATCAGTGTTTACATAATTATCCAGGTTCATTTTGAAATTATTTTTATTTGTACTAGAAATTATTGATAAGGGGAGCTTATTCCAGAGACTTGCCACTTGTATTGTACAGAAATACTTTCTTTTATTTGTTTTAAATTGGTCTATTTTTAATTGTAGAGGGTGACCCTCAGTTTCCGTTCAGTCACTTTTATATTTTATTTTCAATTCTGTCATTGGGTAATCATCATTAAGGATATCATAACACAATAACATATCACCCCTGCGTCTTCTTACTTCTAGACTATGCAGGCCCAGCTTATCTAATCTTTCTTGATATGTTAAATTTTCAAATAAATGTATTGACTTAGTATATCTTTGCTGAACTTTCTCAAGTTTATTCATACTTGTTTTTAAATACGGATTCCATAACTGACTATCGAAATCTAATACTGGTCTGACGTATGACATATATAGTGGCATAAGAACCTCTGCCTGTCTACTTTTAATATTTATTTTTATCGCAATAATTGTTCTATTTGCTTTGGTAATTACAGAGCTGCAATGCTCTTTAAAGGCTAAATTATCATCTATTTGTATTCCAAGGTCTTTTTCATTTTCCTTCTGTATCATAGGGGTACCATATATGAAATACTGATAATTTAAATTTTTCTTACCCATATGTATAATATAACATTTTTGATTATTCAGTTTCATGCCCCATCTTTTAGTCCATTCTTGTATAATATTAATATCTGCTTATATTGATAGTATTTGTTCCATGGAATTACAGGGGCCACAAAATTTAGTATCATCGTCAGCATATTTTGTAATATTATTAGTTATACCTTCCTTCAGATCTGCGATAAACAATTGAAAGATAAGTGGACCCATTACCGAACCCTGTGGTACACTGCTTGTAACTGCCCCCTCGTCTGAGTAATATCCTCGAATGGATACTATCTGAGACCTACTGGTTAACCAATTTACCATCCAATTTTTAAATTTTCTATTTATTAAATTTTTCTGCTGTTGCCCAATGTGGTACCCTATCAAAAACTTTACTAAAGTCAAAAAGGACAATGTCTACAGGAGTTCCTATATCCAACAATATGCTTACCTCATTATAAAACCAAATCAAATTGGTTGTACCTTGAGCGTCCTTTTTTGAACCCATGTTGCTTATTATCAAATAATTTGTTTTCTCTAAGTTTTTCTACGATCCTATTTTTTATTATAGTTTCCAGAATTTTACATGGAATGGAGGTTAAACTAATAGGTCTGTCATTACAAATGTTTGCTTTATTTCCGCTCTTAAAGATAGGGGTCACTCGTGATTTTTTTCAATCATTTGGGATTATAGCAGAGTTAAGTGATTTTTCGTACAGTATTTTCAGAGGATATGAAATATGAGATTTTATTATTTTTAACATTGAGGGGGTAATATTATCTAGTCCTGGTTCACTATGTTCTCTTAATTTATTTATTTCTTTTTCAGTTTCTTCCCTTGCGATGACATGGTTCTCTATAGTAGAATCTACAATTTCTGTAGAATTTATTGTTGAATTTAATATTGCTTGTTTGGAGTGAATAGAGCAAAAATATTCATTAAAGGTATTTGCAATACAAGAAGGATCTCTTATACATTCCCCATTTATATTGATTGTACTTAACTCCTCATGTCCCTTTTTTAATGAATTTATGTAGCTAAAGAATTGTTTACAGTTATTTTTGTTGCATTCTTTGCTAAATTTAGTTCAAATTTTTTCTTCGCTTATTTATTCCACTTTTACATTTTCTCTGTGCTATTTTACATGTTGACCAATTTAGCTCAGTCTTATTTTTTGAATACATACCATAAGCCTTATTTTTCTTTTTTATTAGTTTTAAAACCTTTTTGTTTAACCACTTTGGTTTACGCCCCTTGGTGCCATATTTACTTATGCTCTTAACATGTTTTTCTATTGTACTATGTATTATTGTTTTAATAAACATCCATGCTTCATCAACTGATTTTCCCTCAAGTTATTTAATCCAATCAATACAATTAAGATCACTGTCAATTCCTTCCTTATTTGCAGTATTATAGAGAAAAAAACAGAAGTTGGGGTACACAGAACAATTCCACTGTAGTTGTTGACCATGGCTCAAGCCTACTCCGCCCCCCCCACTGCATTATTCTCAGAAATTTGAATCTGCTCAGTAGCTCTGATGTTCCACACCCTGCAGTTGAAGCTTGGGAAGCTACGACTGTCATTTTTGCAACACAGTTGCATGACTGTGGGAAGTGTAATACCTAATTCTAAAATACATGATCATATTCTTGGCATGCTGTGATGTGAGCCTACCTATAAAAATGAGAGGCTGTATCTTGGGGGGAGGGGGGGCGCTTTACTGTGGTCAGTACAGAAATTTAAAAAAGTAAATAAAGAACAGTAAGGGCTGTTAGTAGGGACAACTTTGTGGCAAAGATGGTTTTCTGTATAGAGCTTCTAGCACCTCTTTATGAGCACCTTTCCAAACACAGTCATGGTCAGATGCATTTTAAATCATTTTTACTGAAGGAGAGCAAGGGGAATGTTAGCCAGAACACCAGGATTAGCCATCAGTGTTCGCACTTTGTGTTTAATGCCTTGCCATTTAGTTTAAATCAATTTGCAAAAGTGAAAAAATTAAAATTCACTGCCCTTGGCAGGTTTTGTTTGCTTCTCCCTTACCTTTTCACCTAGGCACCCCACTCTTTCATGGCCCTTAAGTGCCACTGTTCACTGGACTCACCTCCTGTTGCTAATCGTAACTTCTGGGCCTCCTGAAGGTCCTTTCACATCCCCATATCTGAAGTATCTCTTTCTGGGGGTCCTAACTACTGCCTCCAGAAGGAATTACTTTGTTACAGGAAACAATGGCTGGGGGAATGCAGGGTGCTCTGAGAAGTCTAGTGGCATGGGGGGGGGTGAATTCAAGGGCCATCATCTAGCATGTCCAATTGGGGAAAATATTTCCTTCCTCTGGTCCCTCTCCTTCCCTCTCCCATTGCACTCTGGAATGCACACTTGACAGCATCATGGGGTGCTGCCAGATGGCATGTGCTCAACCACACTATCCAAGGCACCACAATGAGCACCTCTCTGAGGAACTTGCCACTTCATTCTCCTCTGGGAGGAAGACTTCCTTGCAGACGCTCTGTCACCCTCCCTGTGCATGTCCCGTCCTGTCATCTTGGCTCCGTGCTGCAACCCCAGCTCACTAGCATGTCCAGCAAATGCTGCACTACTCAATCCCATGCAGCTGGCAGCTGGCGTGTTTTTGTGATTGCTGGCTGACTTTAGAACCCAAACAGTGCCTGAGCTGGGAAGGGGAGGTGGAGCTGGTAGTTTGCTTTTATATTGAGCATGCTGTGACCATGTGAGTGAGGCAGTGGAGGAGGAGACACTGAGCGATGACTACTAGCCTGCCCCCAACTCCTGCCCAAATGAAAAATAATACACATAATCTTTCGGGACACTATCTTTATTGTGTTTGAGGAAGCTGCTGAGCCCATCTTGCACCTAATAACACAGCCAGTGCAGCTGCACAAGAGGGAAACTGGAAGATAGACAGGAGAGTGTTCAGTCACAAATTCAAGGAAGAGGAGGCAGACTGATCAGAATGCAGGATTGGGTTTATCAAATGGCGTCCTTTGCCACTGAGTACCGTTCCGTAAACCACATTAATTGGCACCCTTGTTGGCAGTCACACACGAGAGCATGATCGCCTGTACCTGTCATGTGGATAAATGGAGGACTTCAGATTCCAGTGTTGTCAATTCAGCACCTTTCTCAAGCACTGAATTCACACACAGGAAAACAAACAAAAAATCTTAAAAGAAACGTAAACCACACCCCTTGTTCATCCCAGTCAGCACACCTCCTCTCTGTTACTTTGACAATCAACTCTCTCATCTATTTTCCTATCTTTTGCCCAGCCAGTTGAACAGATAGGGTTATAAGGGGCACCAGACAAACAGCTTAGCAGGCAGGCAGTAAAGATGTGGGCAAAGACTGGTTTGCCCCAAAAGATTATAGGTAATATTTTGTAGTAGGGCAGGCATTTAGAGGGAAGGGCTAAGGCACTTCAGCCTAGTGGTTAGAGTGCAAAGCTATGAACCTGTGTGGACCCATGATTGAATCCAACAACCATCACTTTCCGTAATAAAGCCCTGAGCAAGTCAGTCAACCTCTCTATGTTTCACCTCTCTCTCTCTCTCTCTCTCTCTGTTCTGTTTAGATCTCCCAGTGTTTCTGGAAAGGCAGCAACATTCTCTACCCTCCCTCTCCTGGATTATAAAGTGCTTTGGATGCAATTTGTATGAAAGGTACTATATAAAACCACATTTCTGGAAAGAGAGGCAGTGAAAAGGCAACTATTATGTCTAGTGCTGACCTTGAACCTGGAGGCCTGAGTACAGGTTTTAATCCCACAACTGCAAGGTTTTGTGTGACCTTGATCAAGTCACTTAACCTCCCTGAGCTAAACTCCTCTTTATCATCATCTCTCTGTATTTGACCTTTTTGTAACTTCTCTATCACTGTGCTGTTTAAATCTCCTTATACACTGAAATTGTAACATTCTTTCCTCCTCCCTCTCCTGGATTATAAATCCTATTTGGATACAGTTTGTATGAATGGCATGACATAAAAAATGTGATCCTTTCCTTTAGCAGTAACTGGGGGGGAGAGGGAGCAAAGTGCATGGGGCTTAGCCTCAGGGACCCACATTCAGATCCAAATTTAAGAGCCTGAACATACCCAGCCATGTTGGTATGTGTCCATTTAAAACAAAATGGCTAAAACAAAAGAGGTGGTGGCAAAAGGTGGGGATAGCCAATTAGCTAATTATTTTTGCCACCTAGAGCCAACACAGCTGCCCATACTCTTTCCAGAAAATGTCATGCATCACAAGGAGTAGGCAGAAGGGATCTTGGTTTAACATCTTATCCAAAGGAGGGCACCTCCAACAGAGTAGCGCCCCCCCCCTCAAAACCACACTGCAGTATAAACAGTGCAGGAGCCGACATCTTGGAGTTGGACCTGAAACCATCACTGACAGTGTAGCCTAAAGGGTAGAGTGCAGAGCTGGGAATCTAAAGACCCAGGTTAGACTCTCACGATTGCCTCTCACTCATTGTATGACCCTGAGAAGGTCACTCAACCTGCCTCTGCCTAATCTCCTCTTTGTTTCGCTGTCACCTTCTCTGTCTCTCTGCACTTAACTCCTCCCCACCCAAGCTTTTCTTAACCTTCCTCCATTTCACGTAACCTCCCAAGGAATGCTTAATTTGCTGCTACAACTAAGTGTTCATGAGTTGTACAGCGCGTTGGGATACTGTGTGTATGAAAAGTGCTATCTCAAACCCTGTCATTCCTTTCCTTCCTTTTCTTCCTTTTTCCATGTTGGTGTACTACCCCGTACTAACAGATTGAAATTAAGCATTTTCCATGTCAGGCTCTAGCTATGGAAAGATATTAATGCCCTCAGGTCACCAGTCCCAAAAATATCAAATTTGGCAGTAGCAAAACTCAGCTATGCACCCCCCCCAAAAATTTTAACTTCTTCCCATTCTCTGCCATCTAATTATTTACAGTATATGAAAACAGGAGCAGTCTCACTTAAAGATTACCTGCAACTGAGTCTTGTTTCTGAGCCAAATTCATAATGTCCTGCTTGGTATATTTATTTGCAATGACTCCAACTGGGGATAGTCCCATGAGATGTAGCATCTCCTTTACATGGGGGTCCAGGGACGACAGCAGCAGTTAACAAGTTGACACAGTAAAGCAGAGAAAGTTACATACAAGCTAAAAAGCAAGAAAAACTAACTACAAAGGTAAGTACATTCAAACAGTAATCAAAGCAAGCTAACAAACTGGGACAAAGTCACATCACTGTCTGTTGCTGTGGAAGTGACTGCAATATCACAATTCATGTGCTAGACTTCAACTCCAGAATAATCCCCATAATCCCCCAGTCATAGATGAATTATAAGGGCAAAGCTCCTGTTTTCAAGTCTATCCCTTCAGTAATGAAGACTGGAGCGGCTTGGAATTCATGGATTTTAGAATGCTTTGCTGCTGAGTTCTGCTGATGCCGTTGAAGATTTACATTTTTTGCTGGTGGCCAAAAAGGCACATACTATAAAGTGTCACAGAAATCCCTTTTTGAGGTCACTCTTACTTAGGGATTTGGTTGAGTCCACTTCCAAACAATGTGGTTGTCCTCAGCATCTTTTGGTTAGTGGAAACCAAGATGACAAGGCAATTCAATGTCACCCATTGTTCCTTTGCACTGGTGCTCTTTCAGAGGGAAGAGTGAGAGAAAAACAATATGCTCCAGAGATCTCCACTATGGAGACTAGTTGTTGCCCTGCCTTAAATGTTACCAGGTCATAGCCTGATGGCTTGTAACTTAGAGCCCGATCCACAGACTGATTTGCACCTGCAAGGTGGGGGGGGGGGCTGTGCAGGCAGGTGGTATGCAGAGGTCCCACTCTGCACATGTGGAGACCTCTGTACATCCATGGCCCCACTGTGTGTGCCCCTTCCACAATCGATCCCTTACTGCTGGTGGTACTATGCATATGGGGGTGGGCACAGGGGTTGGGACGGGCATCGGTCCATTTTCTTTGCGAAGCTCCATGCTGTGGATGGCCAGCAGAAGGGGTGAAGTCTATGCTGCCTGAAGGGCCACAGTAGCAGTTATGTGCCCTCATCTGCCTGGCCATAAGGCTATCCGGAGAGCCTGACCCATGGCCACACCACCTGGCCTGAGCCCTTGCAGCCTCTGCGGAGGGCTGGGGCTGTTCTGGCACAGGCCAGTGACCACTGAATTATGTATTGCCAATGGGGATACAGAAGTGCTTGGTGGACTGCTGTACCCCACCAGCACCTGCTGCAAGTGGAGCCAGGGACTGACTATGGAATCAGCCCAGTCATCCAACTGGATGTCCAGTGTCTGGCCTAGCACCGCTTCCTAACCTGAACCTGGCCCCTCTGCACAGAACCTGCACAGTTCCTAAAGATCAGGGATCATGAATGTTGACAAGCATCCTGGTTTGTGTGTATCTGAAGTGCTATTGTGGTTCAGGATTTCAAACTGCTTAACCAGTTTTGCCTTAAAGGAAAACCTTCATGGACAGTACCCCTCATAGTGTGGATGCAGTATAATGTAATGGTTAAGGGCACTGAGCTGCAAACCTGGAGACCTGGGTTTGAATCTTATCAGCCCCCACTTGCATACTGTGTGACCCTAAGCAATTCACTTATATTCGTTGTGCTCCCAGATCGCACCTGGAAACAATCCTCGGCTTAATGTGCTTTTCCTGGTTAAACAGTTTCCACTTTCCTTTAGTGTGAATGCCCATGAAAAGCTCTTTGAAATGAAGTATTGTACTTCACACTGTAGCTGGCAGTAATAGGCATGAGGGTAATACCAAGCTGAATTTAAAGACTCGGAAGCCACAAAAGCAATCAGAGACATATACAGAAAGAGAAGCAAGGGTACACAGACATGAACTGGGGATGCTGCAATGGTTCCCATTTTCAATTAAAGCAATTTTCTGATTACTAGCACAAAATTGACAGTTATGTTCCACAGATCCCAGTTACACAATATACCCCACAAATCTGAATTTTTGTACATTCCTTTTTTTTTTTTACTACTGAAGACATTTGAACATAGAAACACAGAAAGTCATGGCAGAAAGAGACCGAGAGCCCATCGAGTCTGCCCGTTCATTGCCCAGGATCTAATGTCAATCCAGGGATCTAGCCCTCCTTCCTTGCCTTTGTTGTTTGTGCCCTTACTCTGTCCCACCCATGCTTGAAACCCACCATGGTCCTAGTGCCTACCACCTCGGCCGGCAAACTGTTCCGTGGCTCTACCACCCTTTCCTAAAAATAGTGTTTTCTCAAATCTTTTCTGAAGCTTCCACCCCGCAGCTTCCACTTTGCCTGCATGTCTTTGTGCTGGTGCTGCTATTGTAGAGCACCATGTGGGGCACTCTATTTATGCTTTTCAGAAAAGTAAAGGTTTCAGTCATATCCCTCCTCTCCCTTCTGGCCTACAATGAGTACATGTTCAGCGCCTTTAGCCGCTCCTCGTAAGAGACTCCCTGAAGGCCATGTATCTTATTCGTCTTCCTTCTCTGCACAGCCTCTATCCTGCCTTTGTTCTTTATAAGGTGAGAGCTTGAAAACTGGGCACAGTACTCCAGATGTGGTCTCACCAGGCATCGATCACCACCCTGCTCCTGCTACCTGTTTCCCTCCCTATACAACCCAACATCCTATTAGCTTTCCTGTACGCTTTGTTACATTGGCTTGATTATTTTAGGCTGTCAGAAATGATGACTCCCAGGTCTCCCTCTCCTGAACTAGTACTAAGTTTAGCCCCATTTAGCCAGTATTCTGTCTGGGGGTTACCCTTCCCTAGGTGCATTACTTTGTATTAAACTTCAGCTGCCACATATTGGACCATCTTTCAAGCCTTTGGAGGTCTTCATTTAGTTCCCTAACCCCCCCCTGCACTGTCCACCCTACCGCTAAACTTAGTGTTAGCGGCAAAAAGGGTAAGATTATCCTGAATTCCGTCACCAGTCTCGTTAATGAACATATTGAAGAGGACCGGGCACAGGACCAATCCCTGAAGTACGCCACTTGTGACATCACCCATGTTGATCTCACCCCATTTACAACCCCTGTTTCCTGCCCTTAAGCCAATTCCCCACCCACCTGACTACAGTATGCCCTCTGCTGTTCCAAGGTCTTCCATCTTCTTCAACAGGCACCTATGTGGCACCTAGTGAGATGTTTTACTGAAATCAAAATAGAGGAGGTCCACTGTGTGGCCCCTATCCAGATCCCTATTCACCCAATCGAAAAAGACAATAAGGTTGGTTCTGGCATGACCTCCTTGCCACAAACCCATGCTGCTTACTATCCTGAAGCCCATTTGCTTCCACGTATTCCATGAGGTCCTGCTTGATAAGGGTTTCCATCAGTTTTCCCACAATGAACGTGAGATTAACCGGTCTGCAATATCCCGGCTCTTCCCCGTTACCTCCTTTGTGAAGTGACACCTCGTTGGCCATTCTACAGCTATTGGGTACTACTCTGTCTGCACTGAGCTATTGAACAGATGTGCTAGGGGATCAGCTGGTTCTTCCGCTAACTCCTTTAGTACTCTTAGATGCATCCCATCTGGGCTTGGAGCTTTGTCTGGCTTGAGGGCCACCAGGCCTTTCTGGAACCTGTCTTTGGTGAATACTGGGGTTTCCATCCTTTGACTTCTTTTAGAGACTGCATTGGTGCCACTTTCAAGTAGAGGGCCCACTCCTCCCCAGTGAATATAGAACAGAAGTATTTATTAGGACTGCAGCGTTCTGTCCATCATCCTCAATCACCTTACCATCATCTCATAACTAACGATCCTTTCTTTTTTTTTTCCCCTGATGTATCGGAAGAGGTGATTTTCCCCAATTTAATCCCTTTGCAATCTGCAGCTCCATGACTGCCTTTGCCTCTCTCACTGTTCTCTTAGCTTCTCTTGTTTTCTGAATGTATTTCTCCCTTTCCTCCTACCCCTGGCTCCTTTTAAACCTGAGGGATGCTCCCCTCTTGGCCCTGACCGCTTCCTTGTCCTTAGCAAAGAGCCATATGGGTTTCTTTATTTATTCCTTTTAACAACTGATTTGATACAACATTTTGTAGCCTCTAGAACGGTCTTCTTTATAAATCCCCATATGTCTTCCACACCTGTTGTATCCCTAACATTGGCCAATCTGCCCCTCACCAACAGTCTCATTTTATAAAAGTACATCCCTTTAAAGTTTAGGATTGCCATCCGTGAGTGTGTTCCTTCATTTCTTAGGGATAACTCAAACCAGATGGAGTTACGCTTACTGTTAGCTAATGACTCCCTTACCCTTACTGCCCTGCTGTTTCTGAATTTGTAAGTATCACATTCAGGATGGATCCTTGCCTGGTAGGATCCTTCACCAGCTGGGACAGCAGGCAGTCTTGGAGGGCTTCCAACATAGCTTGGCTACTAGGGCTCTTAGCTACTGGAACACCTCAATCTACATCCAGTAGGTTTAAATCTTCAACTACGACTGCCTCTCCTCTTCCTGACATCCTTTTTATTTCCTCTGTAAGGTCCTTGTCCCTCACCTCTCCCTGCCCAGGTGGTCAATAAATTACCCCCTAGCAATTTTCTTGCCCAATGCTGCTGTGAGCTGTACCTGAAAAAAAAAACTCAACTTCCTCTGTATCACTCTTGACACTTAGATCTTCTACAATGTTGACACCCTCTCTAACATAGAGAGCCACTCCTCCTCCATTGCCCGCTCTTCTATCTTTTCTGAAAAGCAAGTAATCTGGCACTGTGAGGAACCAGTCATGGTTGCCCATGGCCCAGGTTTCCGTGACAGCAACAAGGTCCACTCTACTATCTGCCACTAATGACTGAAAATCACTCATTTTATTGCCTAGGCTCCTAGTGTTGAGGTAGACTCCCTTCTAGGAACCACCTATATGCTTTTTGTTGGTAGCTTGTGGTCTTCCCTTTCCCCCACCTAGACCCTCCCTGCCTTGCTCTATCTGCAACGCACTCCTTGTACCTCCTACCTCCCTTTACCTGCTTAATTTCTGCCTTCGCTTTAATCTTGTGCTCTGGAGTGTGTTTGTTTCAGGCCCCTGTTTGTGAGGGACAGTCAGCTAGGTTCCCTCTCTTCCCCTTGATCATGGTAAACTTCCTAGCATTTTGCTCCCCCTCAATCTGTTTAAACGTCCAATATACACATCAGACTTCTGCCCTAACGCCCTTACCCCTCCCTTGTTAGATGGAGTCCATCGTACCTGCAGTGCGTTTGCATGAAAACAGGCTTGTTGCCATTTAGTTCTGTTCCTGCTGAAGTCACAATGCTCTGCTCATGACTTCAGAATCATTTCTGGGTGACCAGGGAAGTGGATCAGGGTAGAGTGGTGCATGTGGCCTATCTAGATTGGGGGTTAGGAGACAGATGGTGGTGGTGAACGGGGTTCACTCTGAGGAAGGGAGGGTGACAAGCGGGGTACCACAGGGATCTGTACTAAGACCGGTCCTCTTTACTGTCTTTATTAGTGACACTACAGCGGGGCTAGAAGGGAAGGTATGCCTCTTTGCAGATGACACTAAAGTCTGCAATAGGGTGGACACTCCAGAGGGGGATGGGAAAAATAAATAGTGATTTAGAAAAGTCAGAGGAGTGGTCAAGGGTGTGGCAGCTAGGTTTCAATGTGAAGAAGTGCAAAATCATGCATCTGGACACAGAAACCCAGGGGCGGAGTACAAAATGGGGGGGGGCTAGTATTAATCACCACCAAACAAGAAAGGGACCTGGGAGTAATCATATCTGAAGACCTAAAAGTGGCCAGACAGTGTGACAAGGCAGTGGAAAGAGCTAGTGGGATGCGATGGTGCATAGGGAGGGGTATCACCAGCAGAAAGAGACAGGTGGTGTTACCGATGTATAGATCACTAGTGAGACCTCACCTAGAGTACTGTGTCCAGTTCTGGAGACCGCATCTCTGGAAGGACATAGGGTAGAGGTGGTCCAGAGGAGGGCAACCAAAATGGTGCAGGGTCCACATCACAAGCCCTATGAGGAGAAACTGAAGGACCGCAATATGTACACTCTGGAGGAAACAAGGGAGAGGGGAGATATGATAGAAACATTCAAATACCTCACGGGTATACATAAACTTCAAGAGGGAAGCATTTTTCAGAAAAAAAGATGCCAAGAACAAGGGGATATGCTATGAAGCTGGAGAGGGGGAGAATCAGGGGAGATGTGAGGAAGTACTTCTTCACAGAAAGAGTGGTGGATGCCTGGAACAGCTGCCCAGCAGAGGTGGTGGGTGCAAAAATGGTAATGAGCTTGGCCAGTCAAGTGGCACTGGAGGTTGAGGCACTGATTGCTACACTCGCGCCATGCCGGCGACCTAGGTTCAGGAAGGAGCCCGGGCGGCTGGGAGTCGGCAGAGGGAGAGAGGATTGAGCATCTGGAGGAATGCTCTCTTCTCTTGGGGGAGGGTGCCATGTCGTGCTGCCCACTGATCACTCTCTGGTGGTGGCTGGAGGGCGATATGGGTTGGAAGGCGTAGTCATGTCAGTAGGGAAGGGGGATGGGAGAAAAGGAGGAAAAAGGAGCCTGGCAGGGCTCCATGACGGTCCGCTGCACCTGAGGGCCAACCCAAACTTCTGGATTGGGTCTCCAGGGAGGGTTCGCCAGCTTCCTGGCCTCGCCATGGGGGACAAGCCATGGGGTAACCACTGGGGTTGGTGAGTGTGGGAGCGGCGGGACCCAAGAGAAAGTCCTCCTCCAGAGGGCCGAAGCCCCTGCCAGGGCTCAGTGGAGGTAAAAATCTGAATAAAAAAAAAAAAAATGGTACTGGGCTTCAAGAATGTATGGGATGAGCATAAGAGAACCTTAGAGGCAGGGAAAGAGGAGGGGGGGCTAAAGCCAGAGATCAAGTAGGGTTTGTGGTGTTATAATCGGGTGGGAAAATGGGCAGATTAGGTGGGCCAAGGGGTCCTTATCTGCCATCAATATCTATGTTTCTATGTTTCCGTGGCAACAGGTTGCAAGAAGCTTGCTTTATTGCAAATCTCTTTAGTAATAAAGAATGAAATGACCAGAAATTTAGATTTTGTTTCTGAAATGTCACAGAATTTCAGGCCTGCCGATGCCAAAAGTTAAAGTTTTGTATAAAAATAGAAAATCATTTTAAGCTTTGTTTAAGACACATGTCTATATGCTGTAGCAGTTAGGGTACACTAACTGATGTGGATAACCTCTTTGCTTGCTGTTTTTCCCCTGTATGAAAATACACAACAGGGCTGAGTGAATTTTTGTTTTTCACACAGGGAAAGTCATGTGAAATCCCACTGTCACTTGATGGGTTTTATCGAGATGATTAGAAGGCTCTGGCTGTTTTCGTGCATCAGCAAAGAAACCCCCAGTGATTTTCATGCACTATTTCTTTTCATTCTTTTGGTCCAGTTTAGTGATTCTTGCTGGAAATATTGGCATTTTCATGAGAAAATTATCAGAAAAATGCAAGACTTGCATCCCCCCCCACTCTTGTTTACATATCTGTGTTGGATACTCCATCGTTAATGTAATAGCAAAAATGAGATGGAGGTGTAGTGGCCGAATTGGTGGTGAGGGTGGATAACACCACACATAACACCTTTAATTAAAATGTAGCCTTTTGTCGCAGCTCCCCTTCCCCTCTTCTATTGTGACCTTAAGTTGTCCAGTGTTGTACAGAAACTGCAGAGGCAAAGAAAGGAACAATTTGCTGTGCTCGTTTGTTTCATGCCTACAGGACTGCCTGCAGTTTACTGTGTAACCTTCATGTGAGCTGGTCACGAAACATTCTTAAAAGGCATGGTGTCTCTAGAGATCAGGTCTACCCATAATCCTACATCATCACGCCTTACCCACGGGTGCTACTGGGAATATAACTGGAGGTTCAGAAACTGTAATCCTCAGTTACAAACAAAGATTTGTGTTCTGAAGAGAGCTCAGTAAATACAAATGACTGGAGGGGATCTTTCCTCTCTGATTTTATTATTTGTGTCTGTTTATTTAAAAAGGGTTTATTCTAAGACATGTTTAACTCTCCTATCTCTCTTCCCTCCAAATTCACAATCTTTTTTTTTTTTTTTAAGTTGTGAGATTTCTGACTTGGTAAAGGCACTGCAGCAGCATCATGGAGAGAATCCTATGGTTTGCAATCAGACTTGAGTTCTTCCCATGCCGGTACCAGCAGGGAGACTGAACAGCAGGTACATTTTGGAGAAGGAACACTTGGCTCCATTAGGGGGAATGGTGCAGACCAACTGCCTTTTGTGCACCCCCTTAGTGGCCTACCCTGGTACAGCATTGGTGCTGAGTGCAAAAGCAGCCACTTTCAGCCCGTAGACAATGCGCAGCTGCAGAGAGGAGATTACGGGGGTGGGGGTCTGGGGGATTGGTTGTCCGTGACAAAAGAGTAAGAGTTATGCAGTTAATCAAGAACTGAACACTTCTCATTCTGTGACCTTGAGCAGGTTAGTAGACCTGCCCAAGGCTTCAATCCCAACCACATGTAAAAAAAAAGCTGGAGAGAAGTGGGGCATTAGCTGAAAATGAAACACTACATCTCGGCTGGGCTACCCCTTGATCATATACAGTGCTTGCCTTAAACAAACAAACAAACAAAAAACCTCTTACTGCAGCATGCCTTAAAGTACCTTGTGCTAGTTGGAGTTCCCATTAAAAACAACAGGCTGCTGCAGCATGTCATGCCAACTTTGCTGCAGCATTCCACAGCAATAGGGAACTTTTCTATGGCCACCACTGTACCTTGGTCGCCCTACTGGACTGGCTCTCTTGCCCTTCCTTGCTGATTAGGAAGCAATATTTTCTATACATTTAGCCATTGGAAACAGGCCATCAAAAATTGTTTCCCTGAGCAGTAGGGGACCACTAGACACACTGCTGACTTGGGTTCACGTCTGAGCTTGATAAGTCAGAAGCAGAGGGTGGCAGGGAGATCTCCTCCTTGAGGGAGAAAGGGTCACACACACACCACTTTTGTTGCCTCCTTGCACTAGGCAGCAGAGAGGGCCAGTGGTTTAGCAAAGGGAGAGTCCAACATAGGACATCCAGCAGTCATAGAAGCCTGTAAGGGGGGAGGAGAACTGAAAACTGTTAGCTGAATTGGATGGCAGTCACCTTGATCTCCCCGCCACCACCACCAATGCCACTAGGGTTCATTCTTTTTTTCACAGACCCTCCTCTGATGTCTGGCATCACTAGGTCAGTGAAGGAACTTTCCTCCTCCAGTTAGGGAGTTCTCACCCAGGGGAGAAGAATCCTACTGGGAAGTATATCTCTCTCAGGAAAGGGGACAGTGCTGCACATGGAATATCCAGCGTGGGATGGGCCACTGGCAGGATCTGAAGGAATGAATCCATGGATATAAAGTGAGGCAGAAAAAAATGTGTCTTACACCACTGAATGGAGGACTAACAAAACACAGGATAACCAATGCACTCTCGATGGCTATATCCAGTTTCTTCAAATAATATGTTCCTTGGTTTCTGAATGTATCGGAGTCTGCTAGCTAAGGTTACTACCAAGTGTGTCTACACACACACACACACACACACACACACACACACAGGGCTGCAGCTATGAATCCTGGGGCCCCGGACAAGTCACTTGGAATGGGCCCCCATTTCCCAAACCAGCTAATGACAGGGGTAATGCCAGCACCTCAGGAGGGCCCCTCCTGAGCTCGTGGCTCCGGACAACTTCCCCACTATCCCCCCCCATTACTGCGGCCCTGCACACACACACACACACACACACACACACACACACACACACACACACACACAGACACTCCTCATGTGGTCATTATATAGGGCCCTGTACAGTCCATGTATCCTTGTGGCAGAAGCATAGGGCTGTAAATCTGCAGATCCAGGTTTTAATCCCATCACCATCATTTACTGTGTGACCCTCAGTAAGGCACGTAACCTACCCTCAACCCATGCTTAACCTCCCTCTGTCTTGCCTAACTTTCCTGTGCTCCTTAACTTCTCCCTCTCTGTCCTTTATTCGTGATTTACATTTTTATGGACTTTTCCACCTGGTACAATATCACATTCTAAACAATGAAATGCACTGACAGCACTACAATATAGCAAACTAGTTTCACTTATAACAGTTGTAGATAAACTGGTGTGGAATTTCAAATTAACCCCCCCCCCATGCTGTGTTCCTTCCTCAAGCTCACTTAACCTCCCTATTATAAGGGCACCATGTTTACTGCAATTCTGCAGTTGCTGCAGCCACCACAGAAATATGGTCCTGCTGCGGAAACAAGCATCTGCCACGCAACAGCATATCTGGTGCAGTAAAGATGGCTGTCTCCACCGAATACCCTCAACTCAACTGCTAAAACAATTCTAAGCAGGCTTAAAATGGCATTACTGTGAGTTTGCTGGCAGCTCCACTATACAGCCTTCTCCCTGAGGAGGTCTGGTTGCATTGAAGTGATCAGTGGGTCAACCCATTTCTAAGCCACTGGCACTACTCAGCCTTACAGCTAATGACCACACCATTATGGCCTTCTACAAACACTGAGGAAACCTCAGGAAGACTGCTTATTATGAAAAAAATGATGGTTCTATTTGCCAGTTGTACACCTGTAGAATAAAAAAAGTATTAATAATTATTGTAAAAATACAGAATGGGAGGTTTTGTGGACCTGGGAAATGGTCTTGATCTACAATGGCACCCCTGATATCTGCAACCATGTGTTTCTGGGGTGTGTAGTTTCGCTCCCACCGATGCTGGCAGACATATTCTGACCACATATGAACATAGGAAGTAGCCAGCAGAAGAAGGCCATTTAGTCTATATAGTTTGCTTGTACTGCACGGTCCGCAGCTTGAGCTACTGGCCCTGCCCCCCTCCCCATTCCTCCTATCCTCCCTACCCATGATCCTTGCCTTCCCCCTATGCCTATCCCAGCCTCTCTTGAAGCTGCCCACTGTCTTCATCTCTTCTAGCAGCACATTCCAAGTGTCTACCACCCTCTCTGTGAAGAAGTGCTTCCTGCTCTCCCTCCTAAACCTACACAATGAATCTAAATGTAGTGAGCAGTGCAGAGGGGCTATGAGAAGATCAGAGGGAGGTGCTGTGCTGGACATCAGGCATCCAATCGGACAGTGGGGATGGCTCTCTAGTGGATCACTATCTCTACACAGAGTAGGGGTTGGCAACATATGGCAGTCTTCCAAGGACTGCTCTATGCCCATCAAGGAATCCTTGTTTTAATTTTCAGTGCTAGACTGTGCATGAATGGACCCCAGCCCTCAGTAGAAGCTTAGGGCTCAGGGTGGGAGGAGAGGCCATTGATTAGGTACCACTGAATGGCATGTGGCTGTGCTGGGGGGGGGCATGTAAGTGCTACAACAGCTCCTTGGGCCATGTAGCCTGCACCAGCCATCCATAGCATGGAAACTGACTTCAGCAAAGAGCACATGCATGCCTACTTCAACACCTGTCCCTGAAGGTCGCATAGCTGTGCACATGCCATGGGACTGGGTGCCTGGAGATCCCTACATGTGCGGAGTGGGACCTCTGTGCACCACTACTCTTGAAGGCACCCCTTTGGATTGGGCCCTTTTCCTGTACATGCCTAATGGTTGCTGCTGATGAATTATGGCTTGTAAAATGGTTTTAAAAGCAGAGCGTATGAAGGGTGCTGCATAAAACCCATATTCTTCTCCATTCCTGCCTAGCAACAAGTAAGGTGAAGGCTGGGACTTGTGCATAAGTTCTGTGCTGTTGGGTAGAGCTCATAGTTTTGATGGACTGCAGGCTGGGATAAAACAACACCCAATGTCTCACACTCACATGGCTGGTACACTTGGTCTCCGTGACACAAATGGCAGGCTGCTGCTGATGTTGGAGCTGGGAGATAGCCAGGTCTGATGAAGGACAACAACAGCTTGGTTCTGGAGGGGGCAGAAAAACTTTCACTGAAAAGAAAAAAGAAAGGAGACTGAAGAGGTCGAGAGTGCCCAGCTCTGGGTCACTAAGCTGATCAGTGGCTTTTAGGGGGCAACAGCAATGAAGGGAGAGTCAACATACTCCAGTTATTCAGCCTAGAGAAGAGACGGCTGAGAGGGGACATGATCATGGTGTTCTGCATGCCGAAGGGATACAGAGGGTGCAACATATGCAGCTTTTTGTATGGGAGTAGGCAGAGCTAGAGGGCATTTAGGGGGAGGATAAGGGAAACAGTTCATACAGATGGTGGTTAACATGTTGAATAGTCGACTCAATAATGGTGCGAAAGCTGGCGATGAGGGAGATGGCTTTTCAAAGTTTGATATAGGGCTTGCGTCAAGCTCTGCGTCAAACTCTTGCTCAGCCACAGCTGTGGCATTGCCGATTGCCACATCTGCACCCAATTTTATAATCTCAGGTGCAACTGCAACAGTCAACCCTATTTATGGCTGCTTGTGTCAAACTTCAGCCGCAAGTTGCATGGTAAAGGTCCCAGGCATTGACACAAGCTAGACCACAAAAAGATGGTCTAGCAAGCATCATTTTGACACAAGGTACAGAGAATCTCTTTAGATTGCCACATCCTGGCGTGCTATATCTGTAACACACCTGGGGCTTGCGGCACTGCCGGAGTGTGTAAAATCCAGACCAGGCTCTAAAAGCAGGCATTGTGGGTTACAGTGACAGCAAGAATAGGGGTAACAACAGTGCAGCAGTTAAGCCTTAAGCTTGCTTGTGTGTCAGTGCTTAAATTGGGTATAGTCACTGTCAAGCAGCAAGATGACTTTAAGCCCTTTCCACCATCAAAATACTATGTTAGTAAATATAGCCACAGTTTGTGGTATTACACTGTATTTAGTAAATATAGCCACAGTTCGTGGTATTACACTGTACATCTACATCCTGGAAACACCCACTGTGATTAGTTAAAAAACATACATAAAATAAAAATAGGTCTGCATGCCACAAGAACCTTCACCCACCCTCTTCACCCAAAGATCAAAACTCAATACTATCCTTACATCTCTACAACATGCAACCAGCAGAAACAGAGCAATTAGTGCTCAGCAAAAGAAATCCTCTGGGGCCAGCCCGCCCGGCGCGGCCGATTGGATTTCCGCATCTGGCCTTGACAACCGGGTTCGAGGCGGACTCGGGCGGGTGGTGAGCCAGCCGGGGAGAAGGATGGAGCGTCCTAGGGTCTGCTCTCCTTCTCTGGGAGGAGGGAGGTGTCCAGAGCTCGGATGACCCCTGGTGGAGGCCAGGAGTCACACAGCTGCCGGCACAGGCACGTACTGGAGGCAGGGCAGGACGCTCCGCGTCATTACACGACCCCACCTCCCTCCGAAAAAGCAGAAAATGGACAAAGCTGCTGGCTGCCCTAAATGAAGCTCGCCAAGGCTTGAATTAGCCCCCCAGGCCAGCCCTCCTACCTAGTCCGATGACTGCGGCATGCAGGCAGTGTGCCGCATCCCCACCGTGGGGGGTAAGCCACGGGTATCGGAGGGCCCGAGGCCGATATGGGGGTGGAAGTCAGTGGCCCGTGACCGGGCTGAAAGTAACGGGCGGCCGGCAGCTAGGTAGGAGGAGAAAGAATAAAATGGAAAAAAAAAAAAAAGAAATCCTCTGGACTAAAATATGACTTAGGATGAAGGACAATGCAAAGCTGAAAGTATTTTAAAAATAGCAATAAAACCACTGACCCTACAACATATGCTTGGGTAATAGAAAATAAACTATAAAATACAATGCTATTTTATTTCATGTGGCTTCCCTGATACAAATGTATCCCAAAGTGCTTTATATAAGGCAAAGTTATATCAGCTTCAGAAAGTAAACATTCACAGATCTAATGCATGGGAATAAAAGGAGAACCGAGAACATGAAATTGGATATGATAAAATAAGAACTTGTTGTATATATTATCATTTGATTAATATAAATATGGTTTCTGCAAGGGGATCGTGTCAGGCCAATCTTATTGCATTTTCTGATCATGCTACCAAGTAGCTTAATGAGAGGAACCCTGGTGGGCAGCATATTGGAACAGAGTGCAAACCTGGGCACAAAGTGGTGTTTGTGCATGCAAATGTGTGCTCAAGACTCTCAAAAGGTACGCTGGCAGAGGTGTGCTATGAGGGTTATAAGCACAAACAGGTTTCCAATATACCTTCTGTCAGAGCAACACCAATTAAAGTACAAACCCAGGTACAGTAGCAAAGCAAACCACAGGAGACAGTGACCAGATGTGTTCAGCACCTTTTGACATGGAACATGCTAGCGACTTTGCTAGGCGCAAAACCATTAGCGCTGAAGTGCTGAACTTCAATATGGATAGACATTTATCGGAGGTGCTGCCCATCTATGGCGTAAGAGAGGCTAGGGTGTTCCGCACCATGGGATTCAATCAGTGGTTGAAAAACTGGTGTGGAGCTCAGGTATTTGGCTTCATTGGGGACTGGGGGTCCATCTGGAGTGATGCAAGCCTATACTGGCATGATGGGCTGCATCTGTCCAGGAGGGGAACCAGGATCCTAGGTGATAGGTTTAAATGCTTCATTGGCAAGCATTTAAACTAGCCAAGGGGGGGTACTTGAAAGGAGCAGAAATCCTAGCCCCCAAAAATCACTGTAGTAGTGCAGTAAACACCAACATAGAGGTGTTGATAGAGAAGGGCAGGGTAAATGGAGAAAGTGACAAAGGCAAGAAGGACAGGGATGGGGCAAAAGGAGTAAGGCCATCATGAAATGGAGGGTAATGAGTACCAATGCCCATAGTCTGGGCAACAGGCTCCCTGAGCTGGTGGCCTTGATGGAAGAGGGATGCCTGGATATCGTAGCAGTCACAGAAACATGGTACACAGAGAACCATGACTGGGATGTTAACATACCAGGGTACATAACCTACAGGAGAGACAGGCAGGCGAGAAGAGGGGGAGGAGTAGCTCTCTTTGTAAAGGAAGGAATAAAAGTAACTGAACAAAAGAGTAAACAGGGAGGAGAGGAGGCACTGTGGGTCACCTTGGAGACTGGAAAGGGCACCACAATCCACACAGGGGTTGTGTACAGACCCCCATGTCAGGGGGAGGAAATGGACAAGGATATGATAGAAGGCATTCTTAGAATGGCAGAGAAAGGGGAGTTACTGTTACTGGGAAACCTGAATATGCCAGATGTTAGCTGGAGCACATTTGCTGCAGCCACATCCAAGAGCAGGGCCATTCTTGATGCCCTACAGGTGGCAAGCCTCAGACAGCTAGTTTCGGAACCCACTCGTGAGGGAGCAATCTTAGACCTTGTACTCTCAAATGGGGGCAGTGAGAGGATCTCAGATCTAGAAGTGGGTTGCCATCTGGGAACAAGTGACTATCAAACAGTGTGGTTCACGTTAAACTCAGCTACAGAGTCAAGCCATACAAAGTGAGGGTACTGGACTTCAGGAGGGCTGACTTTGGCAAGATGGAGAGTGCCTCAGAAAAGCACTAGCAAACAGGCTAGAAGAGTGTGGAGCAACAATGGGAATCATCAAAACTGCCATCACAGAGGCAACAAGCCTTTGTGTGAAGCAAATAAACAAATCAAAACGAAAGAAAAAGCCACTATGGTTTTCAAAAGAGGTGGCTGTGAAAGTCAGGAAGAAAAAGATAGCATTCCGGAAGTATAAGGAAACACAGAAGGAGCAGAATAGAGAGCTGTACCAGTTAAGGCAGAAGGAAGCAGGGAGGGAAGTCAGAATAGTAAAGGCCCAAACTGAGGAAAAGATAGCCAACTTGGTTAAGAAGGGGGATAAAACCTTTTATAGGTACATCAGCGAGTGTAGAAAGACAAAGGGAGAGATAGTGAGGCTGACTAGAATGAACGATGGGTGGGCAGAGGGGGACAGTGAAAAAGCAGGGATACTGAACGAATATTTCTGCTCAGTATTCACAAAAGAGGAGGGGGAAGTGCCTAATCCAACTAATAGAAGCACTCTTGATAGGGGGGTCGATCCCAGTCCTTTCACAGAAGAAAGGGTTCTGAAAGAACTCCTAAAACTGAAGGTGGACAAAGCAATGGGGCCAGATGGAATTCATCCCAGAATTCTAAAAGAAATAAGGGGGGAACTAGTGAAACCACTGGCTACTCTTTTTAATAAATCATGGGAGGATGGTGTGGTACCCGAGGACTGGAGGAAGGCAGATGTGATTCTCTTCACAAAAGTGGGACCAAGACAGAGGCAGGAAACTACAGACCTGTCAGTTTGACCTCTGTGGTAGGGAAAGTGATGGAGTCACTTCTGAAGGAAAGAATAGTTGAGTACCTAGAGGCCAGTGGGGCACAGGACCCAAGGCAGCATGGGTTCACAACGGGAAGGTCATGTCGGACAAATCTAATAGATTTCTTTGACTGGGTGACCAAAGTAGTAGACCAGGGAGGGGCTGTGGACATGGCCTACCTAGACTTTAGCAAGGCATTTGACACAGTCCCACACAAAGATTAATAGTCAAATTAACCAGCCTGGGAGTGGGTCCCAGGGTGGTAGCCTGGGTAAAACATTGGCTGGACAACAGGACACAGAAGATAATTGTAAATGGAGTCCACTCTGAAGAAAGAGGGGTTACTAGTGGGTACCTCAGGGTTCAGTATTGGGTCCAGTCCTTTTTAATGTCTTCATAAGTGACACTGCAGAGGGAATGGAAGGAAAAGTATGCCTCTTTGCAGATGACCCAAAGATCTGCAACAGGGTTGATACACAAGGAGGCGTGGAAAGGATGAGAAGGGACTTGACAAGGTTGGAGAAATGGTCAGAAGTATGGCAGCTAGGATTCAATGCAAAGAAGTGCAAAATAATGCACCTGGGAAACAAGAACCCAGGGGAAGAATACACAATGGGGAGGGAGGTAGTAACAACAACAAACAAGCATTTGTCAATGCCAACGTCTGCTTGCAGGTATTTGCAGTGGTTTTGGCATGTATGGTGCTTACCCTAATGCCCTGTGCGATTGCTGGTATTTGCACAATATATTTCAGCATGACCTTTTGTTACCCCCATTGTGCACTACATAGGCGAAACACGTTTTGGGCAGGATGTGAAAAATGACAGCTGTACTGCTCATAAGGAAGTGTGGTAAAATGGCAATGTTGAAAATCTGGAGTGGAAATATTGAAAATTCGCAAACCTACGAGCATGCGTGGGAACTGTGCAATGCACGCTCGTAAAACAGTCATTGTTAGGAATTTGTTCACCAAATTTTCAACATAGCCATTTTAAGATCTCTGCTCATGAACAGTGACTCTGTGATTTTCGTAATGTGTCCCATACACTGAGTTCACACAGCAACTGTGCCATTGTGCGCTACATGGGCGGAAACACATTTTGGGCAAGATGTGAAAAATGACAGCTGTATTGCTCATAAGGAGGTGTGGTAAAATGGCAATGTTGAAAATGTGGAGTGAAAATATTGAAAATTCGCAAACTTACGAGCGTGCATAGGAACTGCGCAATGAACACTCGTAAAACAGTCATTTTAGGAATTTTGTCACCAAATTTTCAACACAGCCATTTAAGACCTCTGCTCATGAACAATGTCACTGTGATTTTCTTAACGTGTCCTATACATTGAGTTCTCAAGATACCGACTGCCTATTGTGCGCTACATGGGCGAAACACATTTTGGGCAAGATGAAAATGACAGCTATACTGCTCATGAGGAGGTATGGTAAAATGGCAATGTTGAAAATCTGGAGTGAAAATATTGAAAATTCGCAAACTTACGAAGGTCATGTGAGGAACTGCTAATCGCACTCGTAAAACAGTCATTTTAGGAATTTGCACCAAATTTTCAACATGGGGTTTTGGGACCCCTTCTCATGAATGATGTCACTGTCATGGCATTATTTGAATCCAAAGGGTGATTTCATGTAGTGATGCGCAGTGACTGCGAAATCACTCTTCGGGCCTGAATAACGCCATGACAGTGACATCATTCATGAGAAGGGGTCCCAAAAACCCCATGTTGAAAATTTGGTGCAAAAATTTCAAAAAATGCCTGAGATATGCAATAAAGTTGAAACCCCCCTATCTAGCCCATTATACAGCTTACCGGCATTTCCACAGTTCGGGTTCGGCTTTGAAGAGTGCAGACGTGTTCCCGGTCCACCGAAGATTGTCGCGCCGAGCTCCGGAGGTAAGTATGGGGTGAGGGAGGGTGTGGGGAGGCTGGGTGCGCAGTGGGTGGGTGCGGGTTGTGGGAGGTGGGACTGGGAGACTATGTGGGACCGTTTTAAAACAAAAGGACTACTGGGACGCTTGCCATGCTGAGGTGGTCCCAGCATGGCAGAAGATGGCTGGGACGAGAGCCGACGGGGATTGGGCAACCCGTTGGCCGCAACTACATGGGCGAGGAGCCGATGGGGATTGGGCACCCCCGTCGGTAAAAAAAATAGATTGCTGCCACGCTGGGTGGGCTCCCAGCGTGGCACCAAAGCTTTGGAGGGGGGGCGGCATGACGCAGGGGGGGGAGCACGGCTCGGTATGACAGTGGTGGTTTTCTTTGAAGCGAAGACCACCGCTGTCATACAGTGCTCCCGCACCCATTGGTGCAGGACCACCACGCCTGCTCAACGGAGCACTGGATTGCAAGGGAGAGGCACACCTCCAAAGTGTGCTACTCTCCCAAAACGTTCCTTGCGCATGCGCGCAAGCGAACGTAAAAAGGAAAGGGACCTGGGGGTAATCATATCAGATGACCTTAAGGTTAGCAAGCAATGTCAGAAGGCAGTAGGGAGGGCTGGGGGTATACTGGGATGCATAGGGAGAGGCTTCAGCAGCAGAAAACAGGAAGTTGTTATCCCTCTGTACAGTCAGTTGGTGAGACCCCATCTGGAGTACTGCATCCAGTTCTGGAGACCCCATCTCCGCAAGGACATAGACAGGATAGAGGCAGTACAGAGGAGGGCAACTAAAATGGTGCAGGGTCTGCAAGAGGAGCCGTATGAGGAGAGACTAAAGGAGCTTAATATGTATACCCTAGAGGAAAGAAGGGAGAGGGGGGACATGATAGAAATGTTTAAGTACCTCAGTGGAATCAACAAAGTCCAAGAGGGTAGCATCTTTCAGAAAAAGAGACATGCAAGAACAAGGGGACACAATTTAAAGATGGGGGGGGGGCAGTTCAGGGGCAATGTGAGAAAGTATTATTTCGCAGAGAGGGTAGTGGATGCATGGAACAGCCTTCCTGAGGAGGTTGTGGGGTCTTAAACAGTGGGAGAATTCAAGAATGCATGGGACAGACATAAGGCAATTCTTGTGGGGGGTAGGAAGAAATAGGCTATTGGTTAACTAGGATCTGCGGCCTATCCTGTAGGTAGGGAAATAGGCAGACTAGATGGGCCAAGCAGTCATTATCTGCCGTCAAAGTCTATGTTTCTATGTTTCTATGTACACTAGCATATTCTAAGACCCATAACTCATGAATGGGGAAGCCATGAGTTAGTTATGAAGGTCTTACCACTCATGTATGGAAATAAATGTGTTTTCCCACTACAACCCATTATGTATTTGATATATGCCACACTGGGCCCTATTTTAGTAAGAGATGCAGCCATGCAGCGGATTTGCAGCAAAGGTGTTTGATTCAAGTTGTGATTAGCGGCACAACTTGCGTCAAACAGGATTTTCCAACACAGCTTGTGTCTGTGCCAGATACAGCTGTGTCCAAGCCCATTTGTGACAGGGTTGCATCCGACAACCCTGGGCACCATGTTGCAAGTGGGCTTGTGCCATGGCGGGGCTGCCACATCCCCTTTTATGGGATTTTAGAAGCCCCACCATGGACGCAGAAGGGGCCACCAATTAGACCAGCTAGGAAGGCCTATGGGCTGAGGTGGGACTGGGGCATGTAGGGGCACACCTGGAGCACGACATGGTGTTGGAGGCATGGATGGGAGCTGGCAATCCACCCCCAGCTTCTGGCACCTAGCATGGTGGCACATGGGGTGGCATCTGATCCAACGGGTACCCCTGTGCCCAGACAGTACAGTGCTGAAACCACCTACCCCCCATCCCCATTGGGTGCCTGGACATGGTATAGTGCTCCCCCTCCCACTGTCAGCTAGCCCCGATCCTCAGTCCCGATGGTAGCTAACACCTGGTCCATGGCCCCACCCCCCGCATTCCTGCCATGCACGGACAGAAGTGGACACTCCTTTCCTGGAGGTCTAGTGGTCCCCCACCATCCCCACCCCAACAAGCAGTGTCACACACCCCACTCCCTCCATGTTCCCCAACCGGCTTCTGTGACTGGCAATACCCTCTGCACACCACCACAGCCAGCCACAGAATGGGATCTGTGCATACTGTGCACTGTACAGTATAGTGTTCAGTACATGGTCCCTGTGATTGCATTCTGCGGTTGGCTGTAGTGTTGTGCAGTGGGCTGTTCCAGTCACAGAAGCGTGTTGGGAAGAGTGGGAGGGGGGAGGACGGGGTGGTTGTCCACTGCCTGCCAGAGTGGGATGGGTAGAGGACCACTAGACCACCAGGGACTATGACCAGGATTATGTTTTCTATTATTTTGTCCAGGAGATCGGGGACTACATGGGTAACTTGCACATCCTTCTTGGGGTGATCAGGGATGGGGGTGCTCTGGTACAGGGGCAAATGGCAGTTTTCCTGAGGGGGATCAGGGATGTGGGGGGGAAATGGGACCAGGGCACCTTACAGCTTCAGTGCAGGCATGATCAGGGCTCATTTATGGTTGGGGGGGCACTATACCAGCAGTGCCCTCTGCCTCTGTCGGGTATTGGAGGGGGCTGCCAGTCGCCTGCCATGGCAGGGAGTCTGCCCTGGTGTCATTCCGTCCCCTGCTTCCTGGGATCCTGTGGCACAGTGGCAACCCGCCCAGTGATACTGCCTTGCAGGAGCTTCCCATATCCTGCCCAGGTGCATATCTTGGTGCTTCTTGGGGCACCTGGTCTCCCCCCCCCCATGCCATTGTCCTCAGATCCATTGTGGACATGCGTCCAAGCCTCCAAATGCACCACTCTTTCAATCGCATGTTATTCTCCCTACTGACATGTTATTTATTTGCATGTTGTGATATCACGCAATACAGTGGCATATATGTCAATACACAGGACATAACATAGAGTGACTGAACATAAGCTATTTTTTTTTAACAAAAGTGTGTGTTCCTCAATGCTACCTTATCACTTGTGACTCCACTGCACTCTGCCACTCATTGTGAATCAGAATTGAGGGAAACATTCTAGACAGATTATTTTCAGTCAGCCTGTGCAGTATCCCCTGTACAGACATACCCTGGGACTAGAGATATAAACAATTACACATGCAATTTAAGGGCTCCCCAGCAAACTGTATAACACTTTATTTCCAGAAAAAAATTGGCTGGGTATACCGAGACCTTGCCAGACCTTATAACAACTCTAAATTAAGGCAGCATGGTCTCATGTTTAGGACACAGACTTAGGAAACAAAAGACCTAGGTTTGAATTCTACCAAGACCGCTTACTCACTGTGTGAGCCTGAGCAAGTCACTTAACCTCTCAGGGCTTCAGTCTCCACCCAGCTGTACAAATGGCTTAAAAGTGGTGCCCTCTCTGAAAACAAGATGTGACCAATCTATTATTGAGTACTTACTGCTGACCTGGGTTCATACTCTGAGCCCAAAACTTCGCTGCAAGCCAGAAGTTGGTGGAGCATCCCCTTGGACACTCTTGAAATACAGTTATTGCTATGATTTTTCTTATCTGTTTATTACCATTGTGTTTTAATATGGGTATTACTATGATTTTTCTTATTTGTTTATTACAATTGTGCTTGTCTTCAGGTGGTGCCTTGCCTCCAACTTCCATCCAGGGTCTCCCCCTAGTTGGATAAGTGCTCCATTGACCATTTTGCTTGGTCCCACTGGCTTACCCCTGGGGCAGGTTCCAGTTTCCAGCTGTCTCCCTTATGGTGTACTCTAGGCAAACATGGGTTGCTGTGACATGGGTGCCCTTACGGACTGGTGACAGTGGACAGTGACAGGTCCCACTCATCATCCTGCCTTTAAAGGGGATTTGTCTCCCCATTTTCCCCACCCACCTACCTCCCTCTGTAGGAATGCACATGCTCACGAAGGTCCTGGGGGCAATGCCAGGCAAGTGTGTGGTCAAACGCACTGATGATGGTGCCTCCTCTAAGCCTACCCCAGGTGTCGCTATGTGAGCGATTGTGCCCAGGCCCTCTCCTTGGGAGGAGAGGTGCTGAGCAAATGGTCTGAGTCTTCCTAGCCGGCCTCCACTCTTGACGCCCTGGGCTCGGGGAGTGAGCCCAGGTTAACAGTGGGCCAGAGGGATCCCCACTACTCAGTGACATGGTAATTACGATAGCCCATTACTTTATTCAATTTATTGGTGTATTGCAGCCATTAGTAAATCATCTGAAGTGCTTACAGATTAAAAGGGGGGAAGCAAATCATCAGCAGAATAAGAAATTAATAAACAGTTAAAAAGAAAAAACTAGAGCCACTCCAGTGGCCTAGCAGTTCAGGCGTTTGCCTTTTGCCCATGGGACCGCATGTCCAATCTTGAACCCACAATCCCAATCAGCAGTGACGGGGGGAGCAGTCCGACAGATGCTGTCTTGCCTCCCTGATCTGCTGTGCTCCTTTTGGAACAGCTACCCCCTGATGGCACATGAGTGAGCCATTCTGTGGGGAAAGGACCTGAGCCTCGCCCTCTGTCAACACCAGGCGTCACCTCAATGTCGGACAGCATTACAGCATCCTAGGCACCTGGCAGTACAGCAGCAGTGCACCTCTCAACTGATCAGAAAGAGGAACATCCTCAGTTGTTTTCTTTACTAGTCCCAATGTCTTCCCTGGGCTATGTACGTCACAGAGGACTGTACCTAGCACTAGGAGAACAGCGGGCCCAGTAAATATCTGATCAGAGCTTCTAAAAGCTCCAAGATGCACTGCAGGCTATTGAATCTCCCACTGCTGCAGCCTTCTTCTGATGTCAGCTGCACGGGTTTCTGGGATCTCTGGTTACAGGAAATGTGAGTTTGCAAGGCAACAGAATCCGTCTGATACAATCTACTATACTGCAGTAAACAGTAAGTAAACAAAAGTTTTTGCAGGTAAAGTGCAAATTGGGACCAGCCCAACACTTGGGTGTGAGGCTAACAGTGCTGACTGTTCACTTTTAAGCCCATGGTAATTACTGAAAGGGCCAATTAAGTAATTACCCTTTTAACAATTTTTGTTAAAACGTTATCCTACATGTCCTCCAAGTGTGGTAACAGGATGATAAGTATAACTAATCCATGTATTAAGATTTCTAGTGTAATCTCCTGTACTTAGAACCACGTATCAGTTCAAATGCACATTGTGTAACTGAAAAGTAACAAAAATAAATAAAAAAAACCCTTGTCTGGAATGATGTTTTAACTGGGACATACTAAGACCCCCTTGTTTTTCAGAAGTACTGATAGTTAAATCATACGATTTAATTTGTTACATCAAGAGATCACAATTTGTGGACTGTGGTCAGGCAAATCATTGCTTTTTCAGAGTACTATATATTTTCCTCACTCCTCTTTCAGCGTGCTATACAGTTTTCCAAAAATCAATCTTCACCATTGATTCCAGCTGGTAGGGCTGATTTGGAGGCATAAGGATCCAGCAGGAGACAGAACTTTTCAGAGACTGGCGCCACAGCAGGCAGTGCGCATGAATGATGTCGGGCATCAGCGCACACAGCCACTGGTTTACTGCAGCATCAGCCCCCAACCATCTCTGTTCCTTTTTCTCCGCCGTCTAGTGCGTATCAGTGACTTCGTCACTCGTCCGACAGGAGTCAGAACTTCACCGTCTATACAATGACAGTATTCAGTTCTTCAGAGTTTTAGTGTTTAAACTTAGAGTTTGTTATTTTTGCATCAGTTTAGTTTATTTACACATAAATAACTTTGACTTCCTCTCAGCCCTACTTTGTGTAAATGGTCGATGGCCATGGAAGGTAGGGAGCCTGAAGAGGCAGGCTGCTCCAGCACTGGACTGTGTCCGGTCCACTCTGTTCTCCAGAGATGAGTACTGATAATGGGTGGTTCAGTACTCAGGGGGAAGGCAGTCTTCCCGTAAGTACAAAAAGAAGTGGTACCAAGTCTGCATAATGCTCAGCATCGGGTATCCTAGGTAACCGCCAATCTTTGGCATCTTCCTCTTCTCATAAGAAGGGGAAGAAATAGCAGTGGTTGAGATTGCCCTCTGTGAGGTCTGCCATGAGATATTCAACTTTCCAGAGTCAGAAGTCACCACTGTCATCACCAAGGACACCACATTTTAGTGAGGATGCTGGTAGGCATTTCCACCACTGGGCAGCTCTTAAAGTGCAACAGGTGTGTCTGGATCATGTGGCACCACTAGCGGCTCAGGCCTCTGACTCCTCAGGGTTGGCTGGGCTGGTGCCACCAGCAGTGCCACTGGGTCCAACAGAGTTTTTGCTTGTAGTAACAGCCTTTGGGTCCTTGCTGAGAGCAGCACCACTGATGTCTGCCTCACTTGTGGTGTCAACTCCGTCCTATCAGGGGATGGGGACAGCCATGGCACCACAGCCGGTCACTCTGGTGCTGGATAGGTCTTCAGTGCTGGTTCCAGTGTCGTGTCCAGTATTGGGTTCGGACCCCTTGGGCCTGGCCTGGTGTCAGGTGTGGTGTCGGGTCCAGCGTTGCAGGGGCCCATGGTGCCGGACACCCTACCAGTGGCATCTGTGGTGTTGGTTCTGGCACTACTCCAAGGGCTAGAACCAGTGTCACCACAGCCACACACTGTGTTGTCGACCCTGCGACCCCATTCTCTGTTCTATCCTGCTTGCGAGGAGAGTGCAGAGGGAGATGAGTCAGATTCCAACCTCATTATTTCCAAAGGTGGGGATGATGACTTATTATGGTCAGGAGGTCTCAGACCCAGTTCCTGTGTCTGTTCCTCTGGAAGACCTATCCATCCAGGTTCTGCTCAAAAATATGCTCTCAGCATTGGATTTCAAGCCAGCAGCTGTTGAACAGGTTAGGCGTCTCTAGCTGGAGTTTCTGAAAGTGCTTAATATGCCAGTCAGTTTAATCCCCTCCTATTCAACCCACTCTGGAGACCTTACCCAATGTGGTTTGGCAGAGGCCTGCTACTGTGGCAGCTGTCCCCAAGCAGGCAGACAAGAAATATGTTGCTCTTGAAAATAAACCAATGTATCTCACTCAGCCCATGGCCGATGCTATTGTTATTCTCGCTGAGAATGACAAGGTCATTGTGCCCAAGGAGGTCACTGTGCACCGTACTAATAAGGAGTCGTGCAAGCTTGACACTATGGGCAAACAAGCTTATGCATCAGTTACTCTAAGCACAAGGATAGCTACCTACCAAGGGCAGTTTTTTAAGTATGAGTATATCCTATGGAGCAAGTTAAAGTCTCTGGTACAGGCTCTGCCAGATTCAGAGGCTAAACGGGATATACCGGTGACTTTTCAGCAAGGTGTTGAGTCCAACAGTCACCAGCTCAAAGCCTCTGTGGATGCCTTTGATACAACATCTTGCATTGCAGCTGCAGGCATTTGCATCAGGTGACTGCCGGCCTTCCTGGCTGCAGACTGCTGGCTTCACCTGGGATGTCCAGCAACAGGTAATGAATGTTCCCTTCAATGGCACTTACCTGTTTGAACAGCAGGTGGAGCAGTCTCTTAAGGCATCTAATGAAACTAGAATGACTGTCGGCTCATGTCAGAGCTTCTGGCACAGGAGATAGCAGGCCTTCTGAACAACAGGGCAGTGGAAATAGTGCTAGAGTCAGAACAGAACACAGTATTATACTCCCACTACTTCTCTATTTTGTCCCAAAGAAATCAGGGAGCATGTGCCCCATTCTCGACCTCAGAAATCTGAACAAATTCATGGGTCGAGGAAAAATTCAGAATGATTTCTCTGGGCTCCCTGCTACCCTACCTGAAACCTCAGGACTGGCTATCATCCCTGGATATGAAGGATACTAACCGGCACATACTGGTGCACCCCAGCCATCACAGACACAGCTGTTTAACTGCACTGGGACAGCATTACCAGTTCAGAGCTCTGCAGTTTGGGTTTTCCTCAGCACCATGCATCTTTACAAAGTGGCAAGGCAAGGCAAATTTTATTTAAAAGACGCCCAATCCCGGAGGCTCTTGGCACCATACAAAGAACACAGTATCAACAATAATACAGCAATATCAAAAATAATAAATAAATTAGAAATACAACTAACTAAAAACAAAAAGTCAGGAGCAAAATATAATGGTGGTCAGGCAAAAGATGTCATACAGCAAAATCAGGGAACGCCTGAGTGAACAGGAAGGCCTTGAGGCAGGCCTTAAATACCTCGACTGAAGGGGCCTCCCTTACAGATGGTGGAAGCGAACGCCACAGGATGGAGCCGGCGACACTAAAAACTCTGTCACCAGCCATTTTTTAACCTCATCCTGGGAATCACAAGTAGGCCCCTAGAGGAGGAACATAGGGAGTGGACTGAGGTGGCTGGTGTGAGAGGTCTGCCAGGTAGCCAAGGCCCAATCCATGTAGGGCCTTAAAGGTGAGCAAACCCACCTTAAAGAGGACCCTCCACCTGACTGGCAGCCAGTGCAATTCTCGCAGCACCAGTGTGATGTGACAGTACTTAGACTGACCCATCAGCAGCCTGGCAGCTGCATTTTGCACCAGCTGAAGCCGGCAGAGGGTACCCCCAGAGACCCTGAGGTAGAGTGCATTACAGTAATCAAGCCTTGTCATCACGATGGCATGTACCAAAGTTGGGAGGTCTGGGGTGGAACTAGGGGCCTAACCCTAGCGATATTCCTCAGATGGTAGAAACTGATGTGGACAGTGGCCGATGCCTGAGCCTCAAGTGTCAGTCCGCTATCCAGAATAATGCCCAGATTCCACACCCTAGAGGAGGCCTTCAATGGTACAGATCCCAGAAATAATCCTGTCTCTGCACCAGAGGCCAACCTATAACGCCCCTCTGTTCAACTCCACAACTAGTATGTCCATCTTATCGAGGTTCAGTCGCAACCAGCTGGAGGTCATCCAGTCACTGATTTCAGCGAGGCAATTATTTAGCACGTTCACTGCACTGGATGTTCCAGGGGCAAAGGAAAGGTATAACTGGGTATCATCGGCATAGCAATGAAAACCCAAGCCATACTTCCCAATGAGCCTTCCCAGGGGTAGCATGTACACGGTGAACAACATTGGCGACAAGACTGATCCTTGAGGAACTCCACAAGACAGGAGGCTATGGGAGGAGGAGAAATTCCCCATCACTACCCTTTGCCTCCTGTTTGTGAGATAGGACTCAAACCAGCTGATGACGATACCGGTGAGTCCATAAAATTCCCTCAGGCGGTCAAGTAACACACAATGGTCCACCGTATCAAAGGCTGAGGAGAGATTGAGAAGAATGAGAATTGTCCCCTTCCCTCGATCTCTTGCCCTGAGAAGGTCATTGTGCTTTGCAGTACTCACAGAACACCTGTGGAAATTAGGACTCCATGTCTTCCCGTACTTGGATGACTGTCTGATTTAAAGCCCATCCAGACAGGAGACAGAACAGGCAGTGGCCACTGCTTCTCAGTTCCTAACTTCCATGGGTGTCTTGCTGAACCTCAGCAAGACTCAGCTCCAACATTCCCAACAACTGCTGCTCATATAAGCTGTTCTGGATACAACCCGGGCTTTTCTGCCAGAAAGCAGACTATAAGCAATACTGCAGATGGCATGCTACATCATGGAAACCAAGACTGTTCAAGCCCACTCTATGCATCACATGTGGGGTCTGACAGCCTCATCAGTGTTCACAGTGTTCCTGGTGTATCTACTATAGGACTACTTAGTGGTTGCTTAGTGCTCAATGCTCACAGGCATTGCACCCTCAGAATCACTCCATTCATGTGACCAGACCCCTAGTAAGGTCCCTGACATGGTGGTTAATGGAGGGAAATCTCCAGAGCTTCCCCTTCTCCCCACTGGAGCTGGAAGTGGTTCTTACCACAGGTACCTCCCTGCTGGTGTGGGGAACCCACTGCCAGGGCCTTCAGACACAAAGTGTCTGGGACCCATCAAAGACTCATCTCCTCATGAACGTGTTGGAGATGCAAGCAAGTTTGAACGGAAAACAGAGTTTCTTTGTCCCACACCATTTTGCAACTGTATGGGGTCCTCCTTTCAGTCCACGGCAAATCCTTGAGAACCGTCAAGGCTGCCTGGGAGAGGGACCTTGGCATTGATTTGGATCAGCAGACTTGGGAAAACCATCTTTCCAGACTTCATTCAGGGACATCAGTGATTTCCTAGAAGGAATTTTCCTGGAATATTACTGCTAGATTTTTTATTACCCCCATGATATTAGCTAAATACCAATCCATGAGATCTCCCACTTGCTGGAGAAGTTGCAGACATGCCCCTGCCACACTGGCACACATTCTATGGGGGTGCCCTAAATTAGCTCCCTTTTATGAAGACCTGCAAGGGGCACTTTCAGTGATATTTACTCCAAATGTTCAGCTGTCCCTTTTGCTGTTCTTTTTTAATGACTTTCCCCAGGACTGCAGAGACCCCCATACTAATAAACTGTTAATAATATGCCTTTTGGGTGCCAAAAAAAATATCCAAAAATTGGCTAACCCAGAATTCTATCTTGCTTAAACAATGGCAAGATATTATGATTGATATATATAGAATGGAATCAATCAGAGCCCTGGTAAACAAAAGACCACAGGTATTTGAATTGATATGGTGGAGATGGGTTCTCTATATAGCCCCATTAAGGCATGAGTTTGTACCATGAATGCCTTTCCCCTATTCTCAACATAACACTGTAGAACACCCTGAATTAAATTTGATTTAACCAGAGTTGATCGGGTGGTCTTACTGCCCATTGGGAAGCAAATGAATCATAGTAATATAAGTTATTTACCCCATCTTTAATTGTCATCTGAGTCCCTTGATTAGTTCTCTTTGACAGCAATGGATCTGTGAATATCTAGTCGCTAAATACCTGTACCGAATTATCTGTAGTGATTGTAAAGCTTGGATTGCAGAATGTATTGTATATATGTTTTTTATTCCCTGTATTGTAATGAAAAATCAAAATAAACAAAGTTCAAAAAAAAAAAAGGAGATGCAAGCAAGTTTGTATGGTCTGAAAGCCCCAGGGACTTAGTCAGCTACAAAACAGTCCTCCTTCAGACAGACAAGTCTGTCACGTATTATGTCAACAAACAAGGAGGAGCACACTCTTACCCTCTCTGCAGGGAGGCAGTGAGAGTGTGAGAATGGTGCCTGGAGCAGGGGATCCTACTCAAAGCAATTTATCTGCCAGGAGTCTAGAACAGTCTGGCAGATGAGCTCAGTAGAACAGAGGCCGATACTTCCAAGTGGTCACTAGCCCCAGATGTTGTGACTCTGAGATAGCTATTCTTTGAGTGGGGTGCCCCAGATGTGGACCTTTTTGCATCCCCACTCGATGCCACACTGCCTTGATTCTGCTCTAGAAATCCAGGACATGGCACTTTCTGTTGGGATGCATTCAGACTGCCATGGCAAAATCTATTTCTGTATGCATTCCCTCCAGTCCCTCTCATTCAGAAAGTGTTTCTCAAATTGGAGGCACAGTGGAACAACATGATTCTAGTGGCTCCCTGCTAGCCTTGACAGATACAGCTTCCTCTGTTAAACAGACTTTTAATCAGCAAACCAAGGATTCTACCACTCAGGACCGACTTGTTGACACAAGGTCAGCTGGTCCATCCTAACCTGTGCTCCCTTCACCGTGAAGCCTGACTCATGAAGAGATAGAAGTGCACAGGTACAAGGTATCTCAGAGGGTCTCTGAAATACTTTTGGCTGCATGTAAGCCTTCCACTATTTCCTTCTGGTGCTCCAAAACCCACAAGGATCCCTTCAGGTGTCCACCTGTGTGCTACGCAGTATACCATAAGCCTATTGGTACCCTCAACCTTGCACAGCTTCCACTATTTAAGAGGTTCCTCCCAGGCATTCTACATATAAGGCCTCTCATCAGGAAGTCAGTAGCTCCCTGGGACATCAACCTTGTATTGGACATGCTCACTCAAAAGTTCTATAAGCCTATTGCAACGTGAGACAAAGTTCGTAACCTGGAGGCAACATTTCTGGTGGCTATCAACTCTGCTCGCAGAGTATCTAAAATCCATGCTTTGGTCACAGATTCTCCAAATACTGTTTTCCATAAAGACAAAGTAGTTCTCCGTACACCCACCAAGTTTCTACCAAAAGTGGTGTAGGACTCCCTCACTCACTCCTGTTTCAGAGTACTATACATTTCCATTCACTCCTGTTTCAGAGTACTATACAATTCCATTCACTCCTGTTTCAAAGTATTATACATTTCCCTCACTCCTGTTTTAGAGTAGTATACATTTCCATTCACTCTGTTTCAGTGTGCTATACATTTCCCTCACTCCTCTTTCAAAGTACTATACATTTCCATTCACTCCTGTTTCAGAGCACTATACATTTCCTCACTCCTCTTTCAAAGCACTACACATTTCCCTCACTATTGTTTCAGAGTACTGTACATTTCCATTCACTCCTGTTTCTGAGTACTATACATTTTCCTCACTCCACTTTCAAAGTACTACACATTTCCCTCACTCTTTCAAAGTACTATACATTTCCATTCACTCCTGTTTCTGAGTACTATACATTTTTCTCACTCCGCTTTCAAAGTACTACACATTTCCATTCACTCCTGTTTAAAAGTACTATACATTACCCTCAGTCCTGTTTCAGAGTACTATACATTTCCCTCACTCCTATTTCAAAGTACTACACATTTCCATTCACTCCTGTTTCAAAGTACTATATATTACCCTCACTCCTGTTTCAGAGTACTATACATTTCCCTCACTCCTCTTTCAGAGTACTACACATTTCCATCACTCCTGTTTCAAAGTACTACACATTTTCATTAGTCCTTCTTCAAAGTACTACACATTTCCATCACTCCTCTTTCAAAGCACTACACATTTCCATCACTCCTCTTTCAAAGTAGTATACATTTCCCTCACTCCTGTTTCAGAGTACTATACATTTCCCTCACTCCTCTTTCAAAGTACTATACATTTCCATTCACTCCTGTTTCAGAGTGCTATACATTTTCATTCACTCTTGTTTCAGAGTACTATACATTTCCCTCACTCCTCTTTTAAAGTACTACACATTTCCCTCAATCCTGTTTCAGAGTACTATACATTTCTATTCACTCCTGTTTCAGAGTATTATACATTTTCCTCACTCCTCTTTCAAAGTACTACACATTTCCCTTACTCCTGTTTCAGAGTACTATACATTTCCATTCACTCCTGTTTCAGAGCACTATACATTTCCTCACTCCTCTTTCAAAGTACTACACATTTCCTTCACTCCTCTTTCAGAGTACTATACATTTTCCTCACTCCTATTTCAAAGTACTATACATTTCCCTCACTCCTGTTTCAGAGTACTATACATTTCCCTCACTCCTGTTTCAGAGTACTATACATTTCCATTCACTCTGTTTCAGAGTATTATACATTTCCTTCACTCTTCTTTCAAAGTACTACACATTTCCCTCATTCCTGTTTCAGAGTACTATACAGTTCCATTCACTCCTGTTTCAGAGTACTATACATTTCCCTCACTCCACTTTCAAAGTACTACACATTTTCCTCACTCCTCTTTCAGAGTACTACACATTTCCCCTCACTCCTGTTTCAGAGTACTATATACATTTCCACTCACTCCTGTTTCAGAGTACTATACATTTCCCTCACTCCTCTTTTAAAGTACTACACATTTCCTTGCTCCTGTTTCAGAGTACTGTACATTTCCATTCACTCCTGTTTCAGAGTAGTATACATTTTCCTCACTCCTCTTTCAAAGAACTACGCATTTCCCTCACTCTTGTTTCAGAGTACTATACATTTCCATTCACTGTTGTTTCAGAGTACTATACATTTCCATTCACTCCTGTTTCAGAGTACTATACATTTCCCTCAATCCTCTTTCAAAGTGCTACACATTTCCCTCACTCCTCTTTCAGAGTACTACACATTTCTCTCACTCCTGTTTCAGAGTACTATACATTTTAATTCACTCCTGTTTCAGAGTACTATACATTTCCCTCACTCCACTTTCAAAGTACTACACATTTCCATTCACTCCTGTTTCAAAGTACTATACATTACCCTCACTCCTGTTTCAGAGTACTATACATTTCCCTCACTCCTCTTTCAAAGTACTACACATTTCCATCACTTCTGTTTCAAAGTACTACACATTTCCATCACTCCTGTTTCAAAGTACTACACATTTCCATCACTCCTCTTTCAAAGTATTACATACTTCCATCACTCCTCTTTCAAAGCACTACACATTTCCATCACTCCTGTTTCAAAGTACTATACATTTCCCTCACTCCAGAGTACTATGCATTTCCCTCACTCCTCTTTCAAAGTACTACACATTTCCCTCACTCCTCTTTCAAAGTACTACACATTTCCATCACTCCTGTTTCAGAGTACTATATGTAAGGGTCTGAACACCCCTGTGACTAGGGGTAAATGTTGGTAGACTCTTCAGAGGAGTAGCTGCCTGACATCATAGAACCTGTACCTGCACAAGCACTGCTACCACCTTGGGCCTTGGACACTGGAGTAGAGACAACACAAACCAGTACACTGGGGTACCAATACATGAGATACCGCACACAGACAGACCAAACATGGAGCTGGAATCAAGCTGGGTGCATTTACTTAGTCACTGCGGTTGCTACAAAGTCCAAGGGCATTTCCCCTCTGAGATAGTATCTCCACACTATGCTTCCTACAGTACAGCAATAACTGCATCCACTGTACTCTCTAACTCATCTGGGGCTCTGAATTCTATCCCTCCTATTCCAAGGTTCCACTGTATTGTTTCCAGGTTTACCCCCACCCTTAAGAGGCAATAAATATTTGCATTTACTCACAGGATCTTGTCCCATGACAGGGCATGTGTCATGCTGGAATAACGTCATACCTCGGGTAGTTGGTGGTTGGGCAGGAGGTCGCAGGCCACGTGCATCCAACACCCGAAAATTGGTATTATCCCCACGAAACACACTGGAGTGCATTATTGCTATTATAAAACTGCTTGCTTGTAGACAAAAAAAACACCAGAAAAAGGGAAAAAATACATTTTATAATACATTTTAGTTGCTTTTCGAATAAGTGTAATGCTGTGCTGGGATAGCATCAGTGTTGAAGGCTAGCACTGTCCAATCACAGCCCAGGAATTTTTCTTGCCGTTGCATAATTACACCTTTTACACATCCCTAACCTCCCTATGGAGTCCTTGGGACCCTGGCACTCCCAAGACTATTTGTGGTGGCATGCTTCCAGGTAAGGTGAGCACTACCCCTGGGGCAAATCCATGCCTATACGTGTCTCGCTAGGCCCTTGCAGGACAATTAAGTGAGCAACATGTCAGCATTATGACAGTACTACTAAACTGATTAGTTGGTCCAGCTGTATTTGCCTCCCTTCAACAGTGTACTGATCGCCCTTGTGGCCCAATGAAACAAACTCCCATTTCTGGCCCCTCACACATTGACCTACTGACCCCAGCTCTTACCAGACCCCCTCCATCTGATGACCATTCATTTGGCTACACTGCCAGGGGGAAATACTTTAAGTTACCTCGGTTTTCTAATACAGAACAGGACATCCTCAGTGCAAGGCATATCTACAAATGTGCCATTAGAATCAGTAACTCAGTCAGTTCTGAGCTATCCTCCAGTTACTTTTGGCCAGAGTGGATCTGCAAGGATCTTGGCCATCACCCTTGAGGGGCACCCCTCCACTCTCCCTGTTGTGTCATCTGGTTCTCCTTCTCTCTGTGGTCCTTGAAGCCTTCCTACCTGCACCTGCTGGTGGAACTCCAGAGACCTGGAGAGGGACCAGTGCCACCTGGACTCTGGGAACCTGCCAGCATCCCTGATCCCCAGGCCCCTTCCTAGGTCACAGTTGGAGGTTGAAGCCCCATTTCAAGATCTCCCTGCTGTATGAACCCCCAAAGTTGAACCCTTGCTGCTTGCTTCTCCTTCTTACAGACAATCAGAAGAGGCCAGAACCACGAATATTCATAACAGAGTTTCCTGCTTCTGGCTGAGTCAGAACACTCTGTACAACAAATATCCAGACATACTGTCACCAAGTTAAAAAGGACCCCTCTAGAAGACAACTCTCAGGATCAGGCATAACCCTTTGAGAGCCCTCTAGTAACTGGTCTTGAGCTGAGAGAAGAAAGAGGCTGGTTACATATTCATTTCCATAACTACTCTTTCAGAGCACTATATATTTCTATCACTCTTCCTTCAGAGTACACTACATTTCTCCAGGGTTCCATATCTAGGTACCAACCCCATCTATAGGCTGTCTCAGTTTGACAGATATTTCCTCACAGCCTCCTGCTGAGACCCGTGATAACCCTGTCTCATCTCAACGATTCCCATTCCATTAGGGTAATGCAGCTATAGCATTTGTTCATATACTTGGAGTTTGACACTCCCCGTTCCTGTACCATGTGCAGCTCATTAATATAAGCTGAGGATACTTTTCCTCCAATTTACCAAACTGATTTCAGCTCTATACATAGCTCCCACCTCCCACATTTCTAATGGGGAATTGTAGTTTTCAACATTGCTGTGTTAACCACTGTGATTTTGTTTCCATTTTCCTTATTCCACCATGCTGCCTCACCATGAAGGCATCAGCCACAGGTTCTCATGTTCCCACAGAAAGTTTATCATCATTTGTGAGTGGGCAGGACTTTCATAACTCACTCCTGGCTCTGCCACTCATGAACAGACCCCTCACAAAAATGTCATATTTTGAGTCAGGCCAATGCATATATATATATTCTTTGCAAAAAAACTTTGTTAAGGTATCAGTTAGGGTGGATACCACAGCAACAAAAGCAGGGAAATGAGGCATTAGGGTTTCCAGCCCTAATGCCCCATACCAGGGTTCCCACCCCTACCACCCCACCCCCCTCACCCTCCACACGCCAACAGGCGTCAGGGTGTGTCATGGGGTCATAAGGCCCAACTTTCACCCCATTCCATGTGTAAACGGGCTTACATGCTAAAGTATAGGACAATGGGGTGAGAGTTAGGCCTTGTGACCCCATGGAACACCCCGATGCCTGATGGTGTGTGGAGGGTGGGGGGATGGGGTGAGGTGGTAGGGGCAGGAACCCTGGGGGTGGGGCGTTAGGGTTGAAAACTCTAATGCCTCATTGCCCTGCTTTTATCACTGTGGTATCCACCCTAACTGATATATTAACGAAGTTTTTTGCAAAGAATTTCCCTTCTTTTTCAGCTAGTATAATTGTATCCTCATTTTACTGTGGGATCACAGGGTCCTTCAGACCCTGCGCTCCCGCCCCACGATCCAGATAGCACAACAGTGTCCATATGTCACGGTGGGAGCACAGGGTCTGAAATCCCTCCATCCAGACAGTACAACTGTGTCCACATTCACGGTGGAGAGCACAGGGTCCCTCCATCGAGACAGTACAACAGTGTGAAAAATGGGAAACACTGGCAAAGTTACGAGTGTGCGTAGAAACTGCACAAAGCACGTTCGTAACATGCTAATTTTATGGAATTTTTTCACCAAATTTTCAACATCAGCATTATGGGACCTCTCCTCATGAACAGTGGCACTGTCATTTTGTTAATCTATCCCAAAAGTTGATTTCACGCAGCGACCATGCCATTCTGCACCACAGGTGTGAAAACACATTTTGGGCAGGATATGAAAAATGACAGTTATACTGTTCATAATGAGGTGTTGCAAAATGGCAATGTTGAAAATCTGGAGTGAAAATATTGAAAATTGGTGAAGTTACGAGCTTGTGTAGAAACTGTGCAATGCACGCTCGTGACGCAGTCATTTATGGGAATTTTTTCACCAAAATTGCAACATGGGCTTTTTGGTTCCCCATCTTATGAACAGTGCCTCTGTCATTTCATGAATCAGTTCCGAAAGGTGATTCCACGCAGCAACCGCAAAATCACCTTTCGGGACAGAGAAACGAAATGACAGTGATGGTGTTCATGAGGAGGGGTCCCAAGAACCCCCTGTTGAAAATGTGGGGCCAAAATTCCTAAAATTGGCTGAGATATCAATCTAAGTTGAACCCCCCCCTTCAGTCCCATTATACAGAGCTTACACCATTTCTCATTTCGCAGTTCGGCTTTGAAGAGTGTCGCCGCCGCCCAGTCCAGAGAAGATCACGGCTCCCGACCTCTGGAGGGTAAGTATGGGGGGGGTGCCGGGAGGTGGGTGCGCAGAGGGAGGCTGAGGAGGGGGACGGGGAGATGATGATGGACCGTTTTCTTCATTACAGGTCAAAAATAAAAAATTAAAAAGACTCCGACGGACATTTTGTTTCATTTACAGGAATGAAAAATAAAAAAAACAATTTGGGCACACTGGGGTGGGCTCCCAGTGTGCAACATAGTTTTTTTGGGGGGCGAATCATCATGCCAGCAGGGGGATTGGGCACCCCCATCGGCAATACGAGTGGGCTGGGGGGGTCATCTGACACCAGGAGTGAGCATCCCAGTGTCGGAAAGGTTTAAATAATTTAATAAATATATCGGCACACTGGGGTGGGCTCCCAGTGTGCCATAATACTGGGAGGGGGGATACAGATTGACACAAGGATTGGGCACCCCGATGTCAAAAAGGGGCAGACTAGATCAATGCAGGATTCTGCATTGAAGTACCGTAATATGCCACACAATGGTTTTGTATCGGAAAGCACTGTGCGGTACATTACAGTACTTCGATGCAGGATCCTGCGCACATTTCGATGCAGGATTCTGCATCAAAGAAAAGACCTCAGGGGACGATTTTCTTCTCCTCAATTTGCACTTCAGCTTTGAAGAGTGCAGACATGTCCCTGGTCCACAGAAGATTGTGGCTCCCGACCTCTGGAGGGTAAGTATGGGTCCAGGGGGGTGCGGGGAGGTGGGTGCGCAGAGGGAGGGTGGGGATTGGGGACTGGGATGGGGGGAGATGATGATGAATGGTTTTCATCATTACAGGTACAAAAATAAAAGACTTTGAGGGACGTTTTCATTTACAGGGTGTAAAAGAATTAATTTGGGCACACTGAGGTGGCCCAATGTCCATAACTTTTGGGGGGAATCATCATGCCGACAGGGGGATTGGGCACCCCTGTCAGCAATAAGAGTGGGCTAGGGGGGGCCCATCCAACATCGTGAGTGGGCATCCTGGTGTTGTAAAGTTTTAAGTAATTAAAAATAAATATATCAGCACACGGGGGTGGGCTCCCAGTCTGCCACAATACTGGGGAGGGGATTTTACAGATCGACACAGGGATTGGGCACCCCATTTCGAAAAGGGGCAGACTAGATCGATGCAGGATCCTGCATCGAAGTACTGTAATGTGCCACACAATGGTTTTGTATCGGAAAGCACTGTGCGGCACATTACAGTACTTCAATGCAGGATCCTGCATTGAAATTTGCGCACATTTCACAGCTTCATGTTCGAAAATGGTGCTTGCGAAGTACAGATTTTCACACCCTACCCAGATATCCGCTCAAATACAGATTCTTTCAAAAATTGGAAATGCTTGTGAAAGTAAAATTTTCGCACATTTACCCACATTTGCGCAAATCTTACTTTCGTGACAAACACTTAATTTTTCTCATGGGAAATAATGGGAAATGACAAACTTTGATAACTTTTGAACAGATTAATATTTTTCACCAAACCTTCAAAAGGCACATCTGTGACCCAAGGGCTTTTTACCCTGAAAATTTCCGCCCACAACATGAAGCCGTTTCTGAGATCCAAGATGACAAGAAATGTCAAAAAATCCCAATTTTTCTGTTTTATTCAACACTTTATATCTCAGAAACCACTCAATGGATTCTCACCAAATTTGACAAGTCAAGAGACCTACCACTAGAGGTTATTTATGCCAAATGTCATGCAAACCTGTTCAATGGCTCTAACGTTATAAATACTCAAAGTCTGAACTGTAACATAGAAGTGCAGTTTCAACCTAACTATACTGGCGCAACCGTGCCAGTATTGTGTGTATATATATATATATATATATAAAATGTGTGTGTGTATGCTATGAGGTGGACATAACAGAGTGTGATAAATAGGGGATACATGATGGGCATGAGCGTGATATGGAAAATATTTTCACTGCTTTAGTGTGGCCTCTGAATATTCGCCACTCGTGACTATTCAGAGGTCACTGTTAGGAGTGAAAATATTTTCCATATCATACGAGTGCACATCATGTATCCGATTTATACAATAGGAGTATGTTTTCTGCTGTTTTGTTTGATGACATCACACAGTGAAAATATATCCATTTATTTTCACTGTGGTGATGTCATCACAGTGGTTATTCCACTGCAGTGAGAATACATGTTTTTATTCAATGAGTTATTTGCTCACCCCCATTGTATAAATCCATTTATCTGCATAACTGTGTACATAAATTTGTTTATGTACAGTTACTATGTCACACTCTTCTATGTCACTAGTTTCCACTCCCTGGCTGTCTGCTGGCTCTACTTCTCCTCCTAATAGAAAAGAAGAGTGCAGTTTTCCTTTTTTCCTGGTTCTGCAGCACTGCCAGTTGTCCCCCCACTGGCCAGCTTCCCTGCTCATCACCTCAAACTGCAACATATTTCTTCACTTTGCTTGTTTTCAGTACCTTTCTTGCCTCATGCTGCTCCACCAGCTGGTCCCATTCCCAGGCTCCCAGTGCTCATTTCTCTCAACATTGCACTTGCCAGGTACACTGTAGCATGACAATGGACCCCACAGTTTCAAAACTGCTTTTCCTTACTGTTTAAAACACAGGACACTTACAGTTCTTCAGTGGCAGCACATCACTATGCTGATCGCACTCCCACTCGTTGTTTGTTCTGCAGGTCCCGCTCCCACTGGCTTTATCTGCTGCGGACTCCCAGTGCTCCCTCCTCTGAAACTCAGTCACAATGTTAAAACATTTTTTTGGTTTTTTATCAAAACTCAAATCAAATCAGTGAGATAGGCATTCAGCACACCCTAACCGGTCTTGTTAAGTGGCGCCACCATTTTCCATGGGAAAAAAATCAGCTCCTTAGCTCAAACACCAATCAGCTGCTATGCAGCAGCATCAACACTGGTGTCATGACGCTGCTCCCTTACAACGCCCATAGCAACAGGGCATACAAAATATGAATGACCACCAAGACATAAAAAAGACCCACATTCTTTATCAATTTAAAACATAAAAATAAACCTTAGGCTCAAAATAACCCATTACACAAGCTCCTGCCCTATTGCATAAATGGAATATGTGGGGGAGGGTGACTTGGATATAGCATTTATGTGGATTCTTGTGATTGACCTCTGCAGCCTTTGGCAACTCATCCACATAAATGCTTTATCACACAGTCGCCCCCGCATATCCCTGATAGATACATAGATATATATATATATATATATATATATATGTATATATATATATATATATATAAGGGATTCATAACAAGGGCCTGTGGAATAAATTATTTATATTCACAAGAGCTGTTTGACCTTGGATAACATCATGAATGGCATAAGCCACGAGTGATGTGCCAAAGACCAAACAGCTTCAGTGAAAATAAATCATTTACTCCACAAGGTCCCTGTTGCATTTTCCGTTTATGCAGTAGGCAGGGGCCTTGTGACATTGTTCATTTTTAAGGTTTTGTTGTTTGTATTTCAAATATTTTTTTTTTTTTTTTGTGAAAGAAAACTCATCTGCTTTGGAGGAGTTCTGTTGCATGGCCATCTCCATGGAGCTGATGTCACCACTGATTGATCTAGCCAGTGGTTTTCTAAAAAAAGTTGAAGAAACATGGTGGTTTGCCCTTAGCGAGGAAGAGAGTGAGGTGGGTGACACTGTGGCGTTAGGTGGCTGAGAATGCCGCTTCTGCGGTTCCGCTTTGTAGATTTGTTTATTTTTTTATGTGGAGAAATTATTTGCTTCCTATATTAGTGCGGACGTGAGTGGCAACAAGTGCTGGCCTTCTGGCCAAAGAGAAATGTGCTGGTGTTTCTGGAGCCAAGGAAATTATACTTTAAAATAAGGTACCACTTTTTTTTTTTTTTGTATTTTTGCAGAACAGCAACAAGATGCGAAGGGAGCAGGTGGGCAGCCAGGCGAGCAAGGAGGAGAATGTAGTGTGAGCCGTGGTTCTGGCCAGTGATAAAAATGTTGTCAGTTCTGGAGCCAAGGAAACTTTGTTTTAAAGTAAGGTACTACTTCTGAATTTTTGTATGTTTGCAGAACGGCAACATGACGAGAAAAGAACAGGCAGCAGCTAGGTGAGCAGGAAAGAAAAAGTAGCATGATGCATGGTTTTACTATTACGTGAAAGGAGATGTGTGCAGTTTAAAAAAAGTGTTCTTTGGGGAAAAAGTTAGTGGGTGCCAGTGAGTTTTCTGTGAGTGAAGGAGTCGGCCAGCCAGCGGAGAGGGGCTTCACAAACTGCAGATAAACTACTGAAAGCAGGAGAGGTGAATTTCATGACAATAAGGGTACACTGAGTTGATTATGCTTATTATGTTTGCTTGCAATTTTCATAGGTGTGCCACCCCGCTTCCAATGCCCTGCTGCTTCTTGCAGGCATGGCCTCACCGCATCAATAAATGTCCGAGCTCTCTATGACAGCAGTTCAGATGCAGAGGCATACAGTTGAAAGCAAAAGACTGCTACAATCAGCAGTGGTAACATGTAGACAATTTGCATATTGCCGTCAGCAGGCAATTTACATACTGCCGTCAGCAGTATGCAAAGTGCCTACACATTAGCACTGCATCTGAACAGCTGTCATAGACAGCTCTGTTTTTTTCTTGGTCCTCCCCCCAAAAAAACACCCAAGTAGCATGCTGGGAGCCCACCCCAGCATGCTCATGTGCCCCCCCAGCACACTGTATGACCAACAGGGGTGCCCAATCCCCCATCGGCTCCACTGCACCCCCAAACAGACTTCCAGGTGCCACGCTGGGAGCCCACCCCAGTGTGGCAAAAGTCTATATGGCCGACGGGGGTGCCCAATCCCCCGGCGGCTCCACTACCCCCTCCAAACTCCCAGCTGCCATGCTGGGAGCCCACCCCAGTGTGGCAAAAGTCCGTATGGTGACGGGGTACCCAGTCCCCCATCGGCTCCACTGTACCCCCCAAAAACAGACTTCCAGGTGCCACGCTGGGAGACCACCACAGTGTGGCAAAAGTCTGTATGGTCGACGGGGGTGCCCAATCCCCCGTCAGCTCCACTGTCCCCCCAAACAAACTTCCAGCTGCCATGCTGGGAGCCCACCCCAGCATGGCAAAGTCCCGCATCATTTTCCTAAAGAAGAAAAAACACCTGTACCAAAAAAAAAAAAAGGTCCTCGTTGACTGTCTTGCCCCCAACCCGGCACTCCATCCTCCGCGCACTCCACCTCCCACACCCCTGACTCCTAAACTTGCTTCCAGAGCCTAGCGTGACGATCTTCGGTGGACCGGGAACACGTCTGCACTCTTCAAAGCCAACTGCGAACTGAAGAAATGCCAGTAAGCTGTATAATGGCTTAAATGTTTTTTTTTTTCAACTTTGGTGCATATCTCGGCCATTTTGGGGAATTTATTCACCAAATTTTCAACATGGGGTTCTTGGGACGTCATCTCATGAACTCAGTCACTGTCATTTTGTTATTCGGTCCCGAAAGGTGATTTCACAGTCACTGTGTGGAGCCACCTTTCAGGACCGTTTAACGAAATGACAGTGTCACAGTTCATGAGGTAGGCCCCAAAAACCCTATGTTGAAAATTTGGTGGAAAAATTCCCCAAAATTACTGTTTTATGAGCGTGCATTGCGCAGTTCCTACGCACGCTTGAAACTTTAAGAATTTTGAATATTTTTACTCCAGATTTTCAACATTACCATTTTACCACACCTCCTTATGGACAGTACAGCTTTCATTTTTTATATCTCGCCCAAAATGTGTTTTCGCACATGTAGCGCACATTGCCGCGTTCAGTGTGCGAAATCAATGTTCAGGACACAGTAAGAAAATCACAGTGACACTGTTCATGAGCAGAGGTGTTAAAATGGCTATGCTGAAAATTTGGTGTCAAAAGTCCATAAAATGACTCTGTTACGAGCGCGCATTGCGCAATTTCCACGCACCATCGTAAGTTCACGAATTTGTAATATTTTCAGTCCAGATTTTCAACATTGACATTTTTCCACACCTCCTTATGAACAGTGCAGCTGTCATTTTTCACACCCTGGCCAAAATGTGTTTTCGCACTTCCAGCGCAGAATAGTGCGGTTGCTGTGGGAAATTAGTGTTCGGGACAGATTAAGAAAATCACAGTGACACTATTCATGAGCGGCGGTCCCAAAATTCCTATGTTGAAAATGTGGTATAAAAAATTCCCAAACTAATTACATTACGGGTGTACATTGCGCAGTTTCTATGCATGCTCATGACTTCACCAGTTTTTGTATATTTTCACTCCAGATTTTCAACAATGCCATTTTTGTACCTCCTCATAAACAGTACACCTGTCACTTTTCACATCCTGTTCGAAATGTGCTTTCGCGCCTGTGGCGCCAAATGGCACAGTCGCTGTGCAAAATCACCTTTCACCTAACGAACTGATAGTGTCACTGTTCATGCAGTGGAGTCACAATAAGCCCATGGGGAAAACTTGGAGTAAAAATACCAAGAAACGCCCAGGGCGTTAGGGTTTTCGACCATAACACCCTACCCTGTAGGGACTGACAGGCGTCAGAGGTGTGACTTGGGATTGTCGACAGTAATGCTCATGCCATTCCACCCCCACCCTGCAGCCAGTGACAGGCATCGAGGTGCGCCTTGACCCTTTGGCCCCAGAGTTCACCCCATTCTCCTATACTGCACCCATTTCAGCATATTTCCTTATGGAATGAGGTGAATATAAAGCCCAAACACCCCAAGGCACACCTTGACACTTGTCAGTGTCTGAAGGGTAGGGTGAGGTAAAATGTTGTGACCGTCATTGACGATGACCTAAAGGCACACCCCAATGCCTGTCCATCTCTGCCAGGTGAGGGTGGAGTTGGCATCAGTTCAGTACTTCAATGCCATCTCTATACTGCATCTGTCTAACGCCTGCACTTCCACTGCTAATGCCAGCAAGCAAACATTCGGCATTGACAAATGCTTGTTTTTTTTTTGTAGGTTTGAAAGACTGGGAGCAAGAGTGGAGCTGTGGACTGTACTTTCACTTTTAGGTAAAAAAAGTGCCAGCAGGCAGTCAGTGGGTGGGGCTACACAGTAACATGTCTATGATATGCACAAATGCACAGTGATGTGTCTACTGTGTACGTAAGTGCTAATGACTTGTCTACTATGAACATAAAATGTATGTACACAATAGCTCAAATATCAGCATATATATTATATTCATTGCAAAAAAACTGCGTTAATGCACCATTGGGGTTGCAACACATCAAAAGTAGGGAAATTCAACCTTAGGGTTGACAAGGGTAACACCGCACCCCCACTGTGCAAGCAGGAACGGGCATGACAGATGTGTTTTGGTGTTTTAAACCCCAGTGCTCACCCCATTGTCCTATACTATACCTATCTTAAGTTACTCATGGAATGGGGTGAGCATTAGGGTTTAAAACGCCAAAACACATCTGTCATGCCTGTTCCAGCATGCACAGTGGGGGTGTGGTGTTACCCTTGTCAACCCTAAGGTTGAATTTCCCTAAGTTTGTTGTTGCAACCCTAATGGTGCATTAATGCAGTTTTTTGCAATGAACTTCCCTTATTTTTGAGAAGGTGCAATGTAAGTGGTATGCCCTCCGGGCCCTACGCTCCCTTCACGCTGCCAAGAATATGTAATATTATCCACTACTTGGAGGTCCTGCGCTACCATATATTCATAAGTATAGAGACATTGTAATGAACCCTCATATCCATATAAACCAATGGTACTTTTGCAAAAGTATCAGACAGTTTTGCAAAAGTACCAGGTACTTTTGCAAAACTACCTGATACTATTGCGAAAGTACCAGGTAGTTTCACAAAAGTACCAGGCACGTTTGCGAAACTACATGACACTTTATGAATCATTTGAGTTTCGCAAAAGTACATGGGGGTACTTTTGCAAAACTACTGAGGGACTTTTGTGAAAGTCCCCCATGTTAAGCAATGGTACTGTTGTGTTAGTCCCATTGGTTAACATGGGGAACTTTCGTGAAAATACTGAGGGTGTTTTGCAAACCCTCAGCTCTCCGTGGAAGTGCAGGGCCCTTTGGGCCCTCTGCTTCCAACACTGCATGATGGCATGCACCCCACTCCCATTTTTTGCATAATAGTAAGAGCTGGGTTGTAATTCTGCATGACTGTAATGCTGTTTTTTACCACAGGTGCAGAAAAACATTTTGGGCAGGATTTGAAAAATGATAGCAGTACTGCTCATGAGGTGGAGTGAAAAAATGGTAATGCTGAAAGTCTGGAGTGAAAAAATGAAAAACTGGTGAAGTCACAAATGTGAGTAGAAACTGTGTAGTGCATGCTTGCAACACAGTTATTTCTGGAATATTTACAGCACGGTCTTTTCTGGACCTCCCCTCATGAACAGTGGCACTGTGATTTAGTTAATCTATCCCAAAAGTTGAGTTTGCACAGAAACCACGCTATTCTGTGCCACAGGTGCGAAAACAAGTTCTGAGCAGGAAATGAAAAATGAGAGCTGTACTGTTCATAAGGAGATGTGAAAAAATGGCAATGTTGAAAATCTGGAGTGAAAGTATGAAAAACAGGTGAAGTTACGAGCATGCGTAAAAATTGCACAATGCACACTCGTATCGCAGTCATTTTTGGAAATTTTGTCACCAAATTTGCAACACAGTCTTTTTGGAACCCCGACACATGAACACTGACACTGTTGTTTTGTTAATTGTTACTAAAAGGTGATTCTGTGCAGTGACCGTGACATCACCTTTCGGGACCAAGTAACAGAATGACAGTGCCAGTTGCGCTCCCAGGACTGCATAATGGCATACCACCAGTCCTGTTTTTGCATAATGGTATACATATGCGGATGCGCGGGCCCGTTGGGCCCTCTGCTCTCACTTACACATAAGTACGGAGACAAAATGCAGGCCTGGAGACATGAAAAGGAACCCTTCTAACACAAATTTGGCAATATCTCAGTAACTGTAGCAACTATGCAAAAAAATTCCACTGTAGTTGTAATCATGACTTGGGGACCTCCACAGGTACTTAGTCTACCTCAAGGTGGTCTAAGTAGTGAGTAGAGAAAAATCCGTATCTCAAACCATTTTCGAGATACGGGCGCCAAAAGACGCTAAGGGGAATTACACTAATTTGGAGTGCCATAACTATGGAACTGGTGTAAATGTTTTCACCAACCTAGCATATGGCACATCATTGGGGCAAGGGCATGCCACCCTGCAAATTTCAGCCCAAAAGCCCTAACCATTGTTTTGCTATGAAGTGGCAAAGAAACTCATTGTTTTGGGCTGTTTAACCAAACAACTTTCATGCTAGTCCATTCGATAACATGGGGGAACTTGCACGATAGATCCACGAAATTGCATGAAAGATCCCCATGTTAACCAATGGGAAATTTTCAGGGTAGAAAGAGGTTATCCTAAGGAACAATCCAGCATTGGTTTGGTGAAAAAATAATGTGTTCAAAAGTTATTAAATTTTGAAATTTCGGGTTCTGAGCATGATGATTTCTTGGTGCACATATATTTTTCCCATAGGCTATAATGGGAAACTTTAAACTTTTAATAACTTTTGAGCGAATTAATATGTTTTCACCAAACCTTCAAAGGGCACTTCCCTTTCCCAGTCTGCATATACCCTGAACATTTCAGACCAGATGGACAAACTGTTCGGCCTGTGGGGATGAGCAAAAATTTCACAAAGTTGAGGATTTTTCACACTTTTTCACACTCCTCAGCTCCGTAACCGCAAATCTGACCAGAACGTAACTTTCCAAATCCAGAGATCTATGGTACCACACTGCACGTGCAAAATTCCAGGTGAGTTGGAGTAATGGTTGCAAAGTTAGTAAAGTGCAAAATTTTGAGTTTAACATAGACGTGGCTGTGCAACCCTAATATACTGTAATCTGTATATACACAACAGAGCCAGGCACAATGCAATGCAGTAACTCGCAGGAAGTGATGTGTCATAAAATACTGCATGATAAAAGGGCTTAATTGCAATTGAATCACAGTGTTCACTGCAGCATACTGCAGCATTTTGTGATATACAGTACTGCAGTATTACTGTGTTGCATCCTGACTCGCGTTGCAATATCTGTATATCATCAGAGGGTAAATACATTTGGAGAGTAAAATGTGCTATTTCACCAGTCAACATGGCTGCTATAAAACAGCATTGAAAATGTGTATTATTGAACTAGTAGCTATGTTATTTTACTAGTCAATATATTATACTAAAGGTTAAAGCTAAAATTTTAAATGAGTACTTCTGCTCGGTCTTCTAAGTGGTAGGGGGTGGGGTTGGACCGACATGTATGTGCAGGCACTGGGGAAGTGGACAGAAGTCCATTTTCACTGGAGAGAGTCCAAAGGGGATTGGAAGCCCTAAAAAAATAAGTCCACGTGGCTGGATGGGATTTACCCTAGGGTACTGAAGGAATTGAGCACTTCTTCACAGAAAGGGTGGTGGACACTTGGAAGAGCCTGGCAGAGGAGGTGGTAGGGGTGAAGGCAGTGGGGAGCTTCCAGCATGTGTGGGATAAGCTCATGGGCATAATAGGTAGAGGAAGGGGGGTAGGGTCACCTGTGACCAAATAGGGTCCAGGGTGTAGAAACAGGTAGGGAAAATAGGGCAGACTAGATGGGCCTACTGGTCCTTTTCTGCTGACACAGTCTATGTTTCTATGTCTCTTATTTCTCTAGTAGCTCTGTTACTGGAATTCCATAGTATGCACTGGATATTCTCTGAGGGGACTAAAAATATGATTGCTGTTCAGTGTAAACTGTTGATGTTATTTTTCCCTTGCACTCGCGGCTTTGTTTCTCTCAGTCACTCAGTGCAAAGGGACAATGATAGCAGCATTCTACTTTGCTTAACAATCACATCTTAAACTACCCACAGAATATTCCCTATTTATACAACAGTTGTGGGTCTGGATTAGCCAAGATAAAACTACTATCTTATGATCATTTTGCAAGATAGTACTAGTATCTCACATGTAAGCAATATAAGGTATAGTGTATGGGCAACCACACACCAAAAGGCAGTGGTTTCATTAAGGGGTTGAGATGACATCATAGGGACCTTGAGGGCGAAGTTCAAGAGGTCCCGATGTCATCTCAACCCCGAGATGAAAACATAGCCTTGTTTGTGTATGGTGCCCGTATACTGTTACTTATAGTATATGGTTCCACCAGATTCAAGAAGTTAAATTTCTGAACATTTTAAATTTCACAAGATCTCATACCTTGTGTTGGCGCTCCTGCTTGGTGTTAATAGCTCTGTCTGCTGTGAAGTCCATCAGTGCAGTTCTGTTGCCATCCTGACCCTTCACAGATTTGTGGTAGCAGTTTATTTTTTTTTTAAACTGTGAAATTACTATAGTTTGGAGCACGGAAATGAATACGGCAATTCATGTCCAAATCATCTCAGTGAACCGTTCGGTAATCGGCACCTCCATGTTTTTTTTTTTAATGGCTCTGTTTGCTCCAGTCAGGTGGCAAGGAGTGCAGTGCTCATAAATATTCATTAGAGAACATGCACAATAACTTCTAGAATGTGGCCAACAACTTTTAGAACATGCACAACAGATTTTCAGCAGCTACTGATTTTTATATATAATAAGGCCAAACCATATACATTATTATAATAAAACACTACACAAAGTAAACTGATTGGTTGCCAGAGTTCTTGCAGGATTACATTAACCCATGTTACCCTACCATGTACAGCTGGCTCACAGCATAGGTTTTCAATTGCAATTATGAATAAATTCCCAGCTAGTCTACTAGAACTTTTATTTTTCATTAAAAACAAAAAATGTATGTGCTGATCACATCCTTGATACTGGACACCAGTAAGGTACGTCCCATTCCACAGTCACCTCACTGGGACCAGCCAGCAAAAATAATCTAAACAGTGACTGTGAGAGAGCCACAGTCACACTGATGGTTAAGCATGTTTAAAAAGCAAAATAAAAGTCGCTGTAAAACTGCTTAATTTATGAGTTTTGATTTTATAACTCAGTTTGTAGTATGTGTTCTGAAACTACATGATCACCTGTACTGCTGTATGTAATCTGACTTAAAAAACGAGTACTCGAAGGGTAATTTTTAAAAGTTTTAGAAATCAGGACATTGACTAGGAACATACACACTACAGCCGGCTTTGAATGGAGCTCGGATAGTGCTACTGCGCATGTCTATAGTTAATGTCCAGATTTTTAAAACATTTTCAAATTACAATTAGAGCGCTTGTTTTGTAAATCAAATTACATACAGCAGTAAAGGTGATCATGCAGTTTCAGAACACATAATCACCACATACAATAACTGCCTTATAACAATGTAATTCCTCAGTGACGAGGATAGCCACAATTGTAGGCAATCGGAAAGGAAGAGGGAGGGTTGCCATGGATACCACTTGGCAGCCTGCATTGCTATGATCATTCTGCATTCTATCATCTGCTGTACAACTGCAGAAGGACTATTTTAGTATGAAACACATGTTTTGTATTATTATTTCTAGACAAATGATATGAGTCTATACAAGTTAGATATGCTGTGCTCCAAATTAAATTTAGCACCTAATACTCAAAAAAACAAAACAAAAAAAGTGATGGTGCTAGGCAGCAAGAAGAATTATAAAACATTATTGTTAGCAGGCAAACCATTGGAATTTGTCCAGGAATTTCCTTATCTTGGTGTGACCTCCTCCAGTAATATCCAATGGAATAAGCACTCTGAACTTATTATAAGTAAAATACGTAGCAGGGGCTCTGAAGAGATTCGACTGGATGTATAGTGGCATGTCTGTTACACCTGTGTTGAAAGCCATCAATGCAAAACTGATGAATCAGGGATTTTATACAGTGGAGGTATGGGGGGGAATGTTGATCTTAACAGCTTGGATGCAGTATTAAATGTACTATATAAAAGATGCAAAGATTACCTAAAGGAACACCCAGTTCACTGGTTAGATCCCAACAAGGGAAAACAAGTATTAAATATCTAGCACAAATCAGAACAATACATTTTTGGATAAAAATCCTTCCTCAACCATCAGAATCAATTTTAGCAGACTGTCTGAAGGAAAAAAAAAAGACGTTTATTAAGAACCATAAAGGGCTTTGGTTGACTAATCTTTATAGACTTTAAGTGATTATAAATGTAGTTATTTAAAAAGCTGGACAGGTCAAGATATAAAGTTAAATCCTTCTTATGCCAATGTTATTACCAACACACTATATCAGAGGGCTAAAGCGGCCGACTTAAATTCAGTTGCCAAATTGGAGGTCTCAAAATGGCTAGTAAACAATACAAAGAGGCATTCTTAAACTTTTATTTGAATTCAGTCCAAACTCTAGAATACAGAGAGATTTTGACTCTCTTCAGATTTGAGGCATTTCCTAGCAATGTTCTTACTCTCAGATTTAAACAAGAACATACTGTAACAGTAAACTGTAATTGCCCCCGACGGAAACCAGAGGATTGATTATTGCATGTTGTACTGCGATGCCTGCGGTATAAAAATATACCTGATTAATTCCTGGTCAAAGTTATAGGATCGCTTTGTGTACCAACTAGGTTTATCCTTGGTCTCCTGTTTAATGCTGAAAACACGGCTATTTTAAGGAAACTCGCCATTGTCCGTCTGAGTGCCTCTAAGATTAGAAGACAACACTTTTAAGTGATAATAACAACTAAGGCTTTATGAAATTTAGCTAGAGTGGTCATTGTGTTAAAAATGTTTAATGGGTTCAATACTGGACTATCAGCCTTTTAGCAGAGAATTGGGATTACAGGCACACAATCGTTGTAGGGGGTGTAGGTAACCAGACCCCGACCTTGCAAGGGCCTGTTTATACTCATATTGAATAGGTTGTTTATTCAAGCACATTAATTAAAACTTTGAACACAATGCCCACCCTTAATATATGTTATTTTTCATCACTGAGCCACTTATGCCTAGGATGTCTGATCTAAAATGTAATTGCATATATATCACAGACTCTCGTAAACTGTAATTACTTTTGTCCTTATTGATGCTTACAGTCTATGTGTCTTTTTTCTTCAGTTGATACAACTGTTAAATCTGGAAAAGAATGTAACATATACAATTTGAATTTCTGAATATTAATATTTTTAGGATGTATTTTATACTATGTCATTTTTAATTGTAATGACAATATTGATGAACAATAAACTTTCTCTAGACAGATGATACCAGAACTATTTTAAATAATTCCTAATTATAATAATAGCCATAAGGTTTGACCAGGGGTTAAATTAACAGTCTGTTAATTACCCCTTGGGGCAATATGGCACTCAGCTTATGCCCCAAGGGGGTGATTAACAGACTGTTAATCTAACCCATGATTATACCTTGTTGCTTAATAGTACTACTATCTTGCAAAGCTGGGTATGTTACAGTGGAATGTTAAAGCAATCATTGAGCAATTTTAACAATGCTGATGACATCACAATAGCCATGAGCAGCCCTGAAGCCAGTAAATGTTAGATACTTTGTAGACTTAGTTGCTTTCTAGTTTGTGTCTGTATTGATTGTGTAAGTAATAAGGCGTAACGTCCAAGGGAGTAATGCAGCACGATGCCATAGGTGGAGTGCTTTCTGCCCCTGGAAGTGCATTATGCCAGCACAACACTCATCTTGAAGTATCTTATAGTGTATGGTAGAACATGATTCCATATAAAAATCTATTACTGAAATGCCTTGTGCTGCAGTAGTGATGTAAAATTGTTGCTGTGCTGCACTAGCTATGTCACTACTGCAGCACAACAACTTAGAACGTGTTTGTGCATGCACAGTGAAGCGGCCATGGCAGTGACAGCAGACCAGAAAGTGAGTGCCACTGGAAAGAATCGCACCACAGAAAGGTACTGTTAAGTACTGGAGGGATGTTTATTTGCAAACAGGATCAAAACATGGTTGCCCATACACTATAAAAGACTGTGTATGAGCAACCATACACAACCAAGTCCGTTTTTTGATCTTATGGTTTCTGCTGTACTCTCAGGTTCTCTTGTTACCACAGAAATCACTCAATCGAAAAATGGACTTGTGTATGATTGCTCATACACAATCCTCTATACTGCATCTATAAAATGGATAAACAGAATATTTAAAAAGCAAAAAATCCAACTTTTTTTTATTATATTTTCTTTTATTTACAGTAACTAGTATAAAGTACCCTCTCCCCAGCTGTCAAGCATTTGTCTATCCCACATTCAATAGATAAAATGTTTGTTTAGCTTGGAATGCAAGAATTCAAACTTCTGCAGAATTCTACTGGCTGAATGCTCTCCCTACAAAAATATACACAACAGAAAGTTTCAGTAAAGCCAGGGGTTAAACTGTATCCGGGATAAAAGCAAGCAGCAGTTTGACATGGTAGGCAGGTAAGGATAGAAAAGGGGGATCCATAGTCAGAAAAGAAGCTAAAAAATATAAAACTGCAAATAGTACTTAATTTTAATCAGTGTATGATTGTAAGGAGGGGGCTGGAAGGTATTCTCCAAAGTTTTCAGTAAATGAATACATAAATAAATAGTAATGGAAATAACATTTATTCTAATTGTTTGTTCTTTTTATTTTGAGGAAGTTTAAATATTTAGGGTCTCTGATTTTTTTAGTGAGTAAAGATGGCAGCCATGTTTATAATGGTAATCAGAATCAAAGAAAAAGCATTGGTATTGTTAGTGTGCTGTGTCCTGATTATCAGCACTTTTTTTTTTACCTGTGCATTCTGCCCTCGCAATGCACAGGTCCTAGCCAATCAGGATGCAGTATTTTCTCTACCAGTTTTATAAACTAATTTGTACTGTGTTGCTTATATTAATTTGTACTGTACTGATTTGCTTCTCTTATGCTGAGCCGCGGATCAAAGGGGCACCGTTTACGTTTTGTACTTCTTTCCTTTTGTAACTTTTTGTCATTTCTATTGCAAAACCACCGGAATGCCTGTTGTACTAATCAAATATGACATGGGTTAAAGTGCTATAGTAGAAATATCCTCACTTGCTATACATGACCTCTTCTGACCTCACTCATGTCTTTGCTACTCGTGAGGTCAGGAAGTCAAGTATACTCATGAAGATGTTTCTACTGTCTCACTGTCATCCATGCCATATGTATATATAATCTTGTTTTACTCCCCCAAAAACCTACTCACTGACACATATCACTACACTCTGAAATGAAAGTACAAAAAAGTAGCTGCCACTCTGAAAATCTTATACTTTACTACCCTAACACTGCAAAAATATATTTTAATTAACTAATCCAAGTCTTGTAAAACACAAATTACACTCCCAGAGCTTGATTTTCCAAGGGTGATGCAGGGCTTACGTCAAGCCCTGCACCGAACCTATTTTTGGCGCATCTGCGCTAAACTCCTTTGATGCAACTGCAACTGATTTGAGTACATCGGGCAGAGTTGCAACAGTTTCCTCAATTTATGGCAGCTTGCGCCAAAGATTTCGCACAAGCCCTGTAAAAAGGGTCCCCCAAATGGCACAAGTTAGACCAGGGAAAAGTTGGTCTAACCTACAGCATTTGGTGTTTGGGACTGAAAATCCCAACTGCCAGCTGGGAGAATGCTGCAAGCCCAGTGCGCCAAAGAATTAGTGCACCAGGGGCTTGCTGCATTCCTCTGGCTTTGAAAATTGGGCCCCCAGTCTCTAAACACATTGTAAAATACTTCCCCCATGTTGCACAAAACATATAGCCCCTGGAGTCCTACTACTAATTACTATGGCCTGTAAAGAAGAAAAAAAACACCCTTTTCACCCATCACTTGTGTACAGCTGCTGTGGAAAAAAAAACTTCCCACCAAACCCACTACTTTTTTTTTTTTTTTGTTACTTATTTTTTTGCAGCCTTATGGTTCCCCTTGTCTGTTCTGCCCCTGGTGGCCCCTGCACCAGGCACCATGCCCGAGCTCACCTTCTCTCCTTCTCACCCACTCAGACCACATTGTGCACTCCACAGCACAGAAGACCCTTGGGGAGTCAGATCCAGAGGGAGCACCCTGGGAGCATCCGGTGCAATATCACGGCGGCTGTCCTTCATGAGCGCTGGCATATTGACGCTATTTCTGACTTGTTCCCCTGGTTCCCACATGGTGCAGGTGTGCAAGGATGCCAATGACGCTACAGTGCATGCTTCTGCACACCACACATCCGACGTCGACCTGCACCAACCCCTCTAAGTCACCTCAGCTTGCACCGACCTCCAGCCACTGCCAGGAGCCAGCACATCTGTGAGTGTTCCTCCCCACCCTCCCTGGGATGCTCAATCCTCCTCCATCTGGCCAACCCTCCAACACCTGAGGTCGCTCCCGACCCCGGGTCGTCGGTGTGGCACAAGGTGTGGCATTCAGTGCCTCAACCCTCAGCACAACCGGGCCAAAACCCATTACTTTTTTAGACAAAAAAAGTAACATTACTTGTAGGCCAAACATACTCTCAGCCATCCAACTTTAATTCTTGTTGATCTGACTGTTCAGCATTCTGGTCTGGTCCTGCTGGCTGTGGGGTGCATGATGCAGGACAGCAACTTGTGATGTGGCTTCAGCCACACCCAAAGAGCCGACACTGTTAATCAGCTGCCCAGCCTCGTTTGCAAAGTTTGTGAGAGCTGGGACAGCGACTCACTACATTTAGGCTGCTTGTGGGGGAAGAGGTGAGGGTGTGCTTCCCACATTCGCAAGCACTGATCGCTGCCAGAATAAAGTTTAAATAACAGACTGAGGGAGATCATACTGCATGCAGTACAGTATATACCATCCTGCACTAAAACACATGCCCAAAACATCCCCAGACTGGATTTGTAACTGGTTTCTTGACGTGGCTGTTCAGCTACCAAGTCCAGTCCTACTGGGAGAGGGATTTCTTACTTGACTGTAGTGAGTCCTAGTCCTGTCCCCTCTTTCCAGTCCTAGAGACAGGATGGCAGGACACACTCGTGATGGCAGCCGCACTTGCTCTGGCAGGACGCATGGATGCAACTCCAAGCAGAGCCACTGATGCTGTGCACGGCCCTACGGATTTCCTTTTCTACAGTCCTAGGAGACCAGAGGAGGAGAGAAAGCAGCTGGGAAAAAGCAGCTGAAGGCCAGAGAGACTCCCAGGTAATCCCCCAGAAGTGGCCAGGGAGCTTATACAATGCAATAAAAATACAGTAAGCACATTTTCTATAAATCACAATTAAACAGTTCTGATTTATTTGTGTATTGGTCACCGACAGCTGCACTGGGGTCTGTCAGAGAAGCCCATTACCCTCACTGTTCTTTATTATATCATATACACCTGAACTAAGACGTACTAAAACCGACCTCACAGTCAAAAAAGCTCTATTCAATTACCTTGTATCCCTCAATACATGTAACTGTACTTAGTTTTATATTTTGTTCTACAGTTTCTGCCTGGCATAGATTGGTTCAATATCCCACGTGATGACAGTAACCTTAAAAATACCCATTGTGACAACAGTACCAGAAATATTTTTTGATATGTTGCTGTTAATGATGTCACTACTAGCTAAGATATACGGAATATACAATGGTAAGCTGTCAGATAAATGATTTATCTACACAAGTGCTGTTTGACCTCGGGTAACCTCACGAGTGGCATATGCCACGAGTGAGGTGTCCGAGGTCAAACAGCACAAGTGTAGATAAATCATTTATCCAACAGCTCAACATTGTATATTTCATTTATGTAATAGGGATGCTTTCTGTCAGTGCGAGGACATTTGCTTTTGATTGCTTATCCTTTTTTGCATATGTTTGTCAAAAAAGTGAACAAAACATTGCATTTTCTGCTCTTTTCTGCTAATTATAAAAAAATCTATAAGGTATCTATAAATGAAACACCCCTCATTTTGTAGATAATTTTGTGCTGAACAACTTTCATGCCCACAGTACCATGCTATCTTTTTTCATTTTAAAGTTATTCGCATTTGAATATGGGTGGTACTGCTACTGAGACCGAACATTGTAAATGAGTTCTGGAGTGATAGTGACATAGCTACTATATGGATAAATTTTATTTATTCAATGGCTGTGAAGATATTGAGGATAAAGTATGGGCAACAGTTAACAACAGCACTGTGTATGCTTCAAGAGGTTGCCATGGCAACCTGATAGACCTTGAGAGCGCAGCTCAAGAGGTCTGTGGTTGCCATGGCAACCCTGAGAAGCATACACAGTGCTATTAACTGTTCGTCCATACTTTATCTTGTATAGTGTATGGTGCAAGTGAGGCAAGTTTTTATTACTGACCCGCGTTTGGATAGCAGCCCTGACATTGCGATCGCTTGATTATGCTCGCAGATAACTGACTAAATGTTTTAAATTGTTGTCTGATGAGATTGAGTGTTCACTGGTGCCTTCTGAGTACTGAGTGCACACGATGGCATTCTATTCCATTTTACTATCGTGGTGACGTCCTCAGGCAGGTACAATACCATCATGACGTCTCCACGATGGTACAACAGCTGTGTATTTATACTGAATTTTGCCAACAATAACGTTTTACCATACACTATAAATGGATTTAGTCAATGAGTTTTGAGCCCACTCCTATTGCATAAATATTTTTACCTTGTCATTTTTAACCTCACTCTTATATTCATTGCAAAAAACTGCATTAATCCACCAGTTAGGGTTCAACTTAAAGCAACAGGAGTAGGAAAATGTGGTGTTACTGTTTCCAATCCTAACTGCCCACCCCCAAGCAGCAAAAGGACAAGAACACACAAGCAAGCACAGACAGCCATCATTAGGTAATAAACAGCATACAGCCATTTCTAGATGACTCATAACACATCCATCATAAGGTCCTGTGCTTTTACAGTCTTGGGTACACATGGAAACTACAAGATATACACACCTACTTCTGGTTGCAGATGGAAACCAACAAGTGAGGAGTCCATCTGGCTGCAGAAGTGCAGGCCCTCTGGACTTTGCGCTTCTGTGTGGCTACAAATACAGACACGTCGATGCAGAAGAGCAAGCCCCTGTGGGACCTGGGCTTCTGTAGCCGCAACTACAAATCTATGATACCCAAGTTACAACACTGCTTTAGTCTGCAGAAGTACTTCTGCAGCCACAGAGCAACATGCACAGTGTAAGACATACACAGCCAGTGATACACAAATTGCAACACTACTTCTGTCTGCAGAAGCACAGCATACATGGTGTGAGACATACACAGACAGTTATGGCACACTTGCACACAGCAAAACATACACAGTTGCACTGTAAAGCTTCCAAAGAGCACTGATACAGTATATTTTTTTAATTTCAGTATGCGTATGTTCAAAGGTACCAAATAAGTGGTGCCTGCATTTATGTCATCTGGAAACAGTTGTATGTTGTTTGTCTTACCTGATGAAGGCTGTCTGGGGTTACTTGTGTGTTATTGTCCTTTTGCTGGTTGGGGGTTGGGGTGGGGAGTTAGGGTTGGAAACCCTAACACCACATTTCCCTACTTTTGTTGCTTTAAGTTGAACCCTAACTGGTGCATTAACAAAGTTTTTATAATGAATTTCCATTCTTTTTGAGACAGTGGAATTGTATCCTCATTCATGACCTGCATGAACAGATCCATCTGACTGCGAACGTGCAGGACCCTCTGGGCCCTGCGCTTCTGTGTGGCTACAGATCCAAACATACAGGGCCCTCTGGGTCATGCACCAATTGTAAAGTCCATCAGGATACAAAAGTGCAGGGCCCTGTGTACCTTGCACTTCAGTGTGGCTACAGATTCAGATGCACAGGGCTGGGCATGGGTGCAAGAGGAAATCCAGTAGGCTGGACTTGGCTGCAGGAGGGGGTCTACTGGGCTTGGTTAGAGTGGGGTACCCAACGGGCTGGGGTTTTGTTCAAGGGGGAACCCAACAGGCTGGTCTTGCATGCAGGAGGGGGACACAGTGGGCTGGGATTGGTTGCCCCACCGCAAGTGAGGAGTTCATCTGAGTACGGAAGTGCAGGGCCCTGTGGGCCTTGTGCTTCTGCACTAAGTGATGAGTCTATCTAGCTGCAGTAGCCAGGGCCCTCTGGCCCCTGCTCTTCCAGGTGGCTGTAGATGTAGACATGCAGGGCCCTCTTGGTCTTATGCCAAGTGAGGAGTCCGTCTGGCTGCAGAAGCAGATGCAAATGTGCAGTCAATCAGGCTATGAAAGGACAGGGACCTCTGGGCCCTGCACTTCCATAAGCCTACAAATGCAGACACGCAGGGCCCTTCCTTCACAACTCTGATGTTTTTCTAATATTTTGACCCCAAATTTTCAACATAGCCTTTTTGTGATGCCAACTCATGAACCAGTCAACTGAAATTTTTCAAATGCTGCCCAAAAGGTGATTTTGCAGAATGACCACAAAATCATCTTCCATGCCAGATTTGAAAAACCTCATCATCTTGGTTCATGAGGTGTGGTCAAAAAAAGGGCCATGTTGAAAATTTGGGGTAAAAATCTTATAAAATGGCCTTGTTATAAACAAAAGTTGTTTTTCTATACAAAGTTCTTTCATGAGCAGATTTACTTCTTTTGTATGGTCTCACTAAGGATAATCATGAAAGAAGTAATCTCACAAAAATGATAAGGAAAGACGAATCTCACCTCACAAATGAAGACATTCTTCGTTCATGAGCTTCTTTTGATATGAAAGAAGATCACAAAACAATAAATCTCACAAAAAATTGTGAAAGAAAATCATGAAACAAGAATGTTTTTTTGTGAGATTCAATTCTTCTTTCATGGGACTCACTATAGAAGGATTTCAGTTCACAAAAGAAGAACCGAGAGCCCTTGCTAAACCTTCCACCTAGGATTTTAGGAATATCCCAAAAACCTATTTCAGGGTCATTTTTTGAAAAACAGACTCCAGAATCAAGCTAAACAGGTCCCATTTAGCTACAGTAGATTCATGTATTTGTTTTTCTCCAGAGGCATCACTTTTATGGGTTTTCATTTTTTTTTTTTTTAAATGAAAAACAAGATGGGGGCCATACGAAATAATTTTTTTCTCACAAAAGAAGAATTTCAGCTCCTGAAAGAAGATTCTTCTTTCGTGTTTTGCATCGGACATGTAAATGAAAGACCCTACTACGCATGCTTAGAACCAAAATTGCAAATCCTTATAACTCAAGAATTGATCAATATATTTTCACAAAACAAAAAGAGGCCTCTTTCTAGGGCAAGCCCCTTCTACCTTGAAAATTTCTGAAAAAAAGTTCAAACCATCTGGGCTGTAGGTGACAGCAAAAAGAGGCCAAAACCCCAATTTTTCCACTTTTTGCACTTTCTGGATCTCAGATTTTGGACATCTGACCATCACTAAACTTGCCTAACCAAGAGACATTGCACCCCAAGACTGCGCATCTAAACTTTCATGCAATTCTGCTGAATGGGGGCAACATTATTTAGGTGCAAAGCTAGAGGTTTAACATTAAACACCCTACTCAACCCTAACTATGGGGTGCTACCACACCCTTATAATATATGTGTATATATGTATATATATAGATATATATAAGTAGATACATATATATATATATATATATATATATGCAATGGGGAGCTGTTGGATAAATTATTTATTTTCACAAGAGCAGTTTGACCCTAGGTAACCACACGAGTAGCATAAGCCATGAGTGAGGGTGTCCAAGGGCAAACTGCTTGAATGAAAATAAATAATTTATCCAACAAGCTCTCCATCACATATTTCATACAGTATATGCAATAGGAAGGGGCCTGTATGTTTTGTTTAAGTTAAAATACTGAGTAAAATAAAAATATTTTAAAATGTATGTGCTTTCTTTTGTGGTTTGCTTGGTTATTGTTCCTTTCCAAGCTTGCTTGCATTCTGTTGTCATAGATGTCACATCATAGTGACGTGCTGGCATCAGAGCACTGCTGCTGACTGGGTGAGCAAGTGGCTTTCAGGAAAACTGAAGAAAAAAGGTCATGGCGTCTAGCTTTGGCAAAGACAAACCTGCTCCCCGGGAGCCTTCTGGGTCGAGAGGGCAACCGAGCAACCCTCCCCCACAGCCGACGGACTCTTCCCAAGCCCCACGCTGATCGCCCCCTGCAAAAGGCGTGGAATTCAAGCCAAAAAATCTGCACAGGTAAAGGAGACCAGGATGAGCGAGGAGTGCAAATGGCAGAGCAAGGACCCCGCCACCCCCACCACCACCCTTGGTCATCACTCCTTTTTATAGGATAAAGCACCTGACTGAAATTAACCTATCAGGTGACTTTTCCATTTGCAGGTTATCACAGCTGTCCACTAGTGGCCGCTATAACAAAAGGACCTTCTGGCTACCGTGCCCAATCCAAAACTCCAGTACCCCCTCTAGTGGCATTTAGCCATCACTGCACCTGCTTTCTCTGATCCCAACCTTTTTGCTCCACCTGCAAATTACTGTGCAACTTGGGGAAGTATCTCTGTTTCTCCCCACCAAATTGCCTGCTACCCACAAAACTGCCAGTTGTATCATAAACTAGGTAGTCAGAAATTACAGCTGCTGCTGTACCTGCAGTATCTAAGTGATTATTAAGAGCTATAGTAATCCAGTTATGTCTTGTAAATTGCATGTTATTCTATTTTTCCCATGAGTCGTATAAATGTGATTTCAACTCTACTTCAGGGGTATGGTTTTCAATACATATATAGGTGCACCCTTAACTGCCTGATTACCTAATTAACACTGTATCTCCAGCTAGATTGCCTCCCCCTATTGCTTAACATGAGCGTTCCCAGCCTCGGGCCATAGACAGCTCCTGTGTCCAACCCACCTGCTGACCTAAAGGGCAGCGGCGCTCAAACTCATCCCCAGGAGGATCCTATAGTAACAAGTGCTACCAAGACCACCTCCCACTCTGTCATGTTGCATCTATCCTGGGGTAAGACATCTGATACCCTATAAGTCTGGGTACTGCTGACCAGCGGCTCACTGTAGTAATCCTGGCCACACCACTGACCTGATCTGTCAGGGACTCGGTGCCTGATGAGGCTGGTTATTACTCTTAAGTTGAGCACGGTGGGCTCAGGGGAACTTATTCCCAAGGGCCCAACCATCCCTCCTTCCCATCCATCCCTCCTCCCCACCCGGCCTCCTCACCAGCATGATGTCCTCCATGTTTGGACCCCCTCTCTTGGCTGCCCAAATAGAGGGCCTACTGACCGTCCTGTACCTCCTCTTCCTACACTGGGCAGATAGGACTATAAGCACAGAGAACAGGACCTGAAGTCCCCCAAACTGGACATTCCCCACGACATTCTTGGGACCACTACACCTCCCTCTTAATAACACGGAGCGCTTCTGACTGCCCATGTATTCTGCAGGAGAGGCATTCTGTACTCAACTCTACTCACTGCTAAACGGAGACTCCGGACTAAATCCTTACCCCTTAGTCGGCTTCCTTCTCTTTGCCTCCTTGCTACCCTCCTGCTCATGGCAGGGGACATCCAACCAAATCCTGTTCCCCCTCCTTATGATCTTCTGGTCTCCTCCCTGGTGGACCCACACTGGGCGGCCAGTAACAGCCTGAGGATTGCGCACATGAATATATGTAGCCTGAGACCCAAGATGCAGGAACTTCAAGCCTGGCTGGACTGGTACAACCCAGACATCCTGGCTATATCGGAAAACTGGCTCAAGCCTCACATACCCTCCCATGAGGTTGCAGCCCTAGGATACCTCTCCCATAGACAAGATAGACTGAGGAAAAGGGGTGGAGGGGTCCTAATCTACACAAAAGACACCCTTAACTCAGTGCAGGTCAACCTGCTACAGGCCACTAGTATGGAAGGTGAATTGATCTTCATTCGCATCACCCTTGGCCCATGTAAGCATCTCAACATTGGATGCGTATACAACCCCCCAACCAATGCGCGCTCATCTCTGGAGGCGGTCCTAAGGGACATCTCCAATGAGGTCACCTCTGAGCTAAACATCCTGGGGGACTTCAATCTGAATTGGGCCCCGGAAGACAATCCCTCCCTACTAGGGCTTGTTCAGGAAGCTAACCTTATGCAGGTTATCACAGGGCCCACCCAAATGAACTACAAAATGGGTAACCATTCCACACTTGATTGGGTGCTTACTAGCAAACCCGCCAATATAAAGGTGGCTGGCACCCTAGCGGATGCCTTGAGTGATCACTCCCCCATCTTCTGCTCCTGGAAAAACATGGCCCCCAGAGTCCCCCCACGAATACTCGCGACACGGGACTACTCAAACTATCAACCTGAACACTTGATTGGCTGCCTAAATGGGATTGATTGGAGCCCAATCAAACTACTCCCCACACTGGAAGAGGCTACAGCCTTCTTCCAGGGAGCCATCATTACGGTTGCTGACTGCTTGGCCCCTTTGAAGAAATTCCACACCAAGGGATCTGCTACAAGTGGATCACCCTCAAGAGAAAAACACTGATGAAAACTAGGGACACTGCTTGGAAAAATACAAGCTCTCCTCCTATCAGCTGACCTAAACCGCTACAAGCGCTGAGAAATAAGTGCAAACTGGCCATCAAAGTGGCCAAACGAGACTACCTCACAGATCTACAGAAAAGAACCTAGGCAACCCTGGACTCTTTTGGGCTCACATAAATGGGCTTATAAAGGGGAGCGGGAAGACCGCTCACTGCCCCATAGAGGTCAATGGCCAATTATCTAACGATGACCCTAGCATCGCCATGGCTCTCAACCGCCAGTTCACAAACCTGGACCTGCTCTAAGCGGACTTGCCACCCCTCCTCCCAGTCTTGAATGTTCCCATACCCCAAAGCCTGGACCGCCCAACCTTCCACATCCAGCTTGTAAGACCAAACGAAGTCCTCCCATTACTAAAGTCCCTCAAAATGTTGGGAGCTATGGGACCCGATGGCATCCCCCCCCCCGCATACTAAGGGAAGGGGCCCCTGCACTCGCCAGGCCCCTCATCTGGCTCCTCAATCGATCCCTTATTGTAAGTGCCATCCTGGAACAATGGAAACTGGCCCATGTAGTCCCTGTCCACAAGGGTGGTTCAAGGGAGACTACCAACAATTACAGGCCCATCTCCCTGCTATCTAGCCTTGGTAAGATTCAAGAGAGACTAATTTACAGAGAACTCCGGGACTACCAAGAGCTCCACCATTTACTTGCCCCCTCCCAGCACGGTTTCAGAACCAATCATGGGACTGACACAGCGCTTATCAAGTTCTCCACTGATGTTCTCAGAGAACTGGACAAGGGATCCCCCAACGGGGCACTCTTCATTGACCTTTCCAAGGCTTTTGACCTTGTAAACCACAATCTGCTCCTTACAAAACTGAGCCAGGTCAGGTTAGGCAGCCACTCCCTATCGTGGTTCAACAGTTACCTCACAGGGAGGACACAGAGGGTAAAATGGAAAGACTCCCTGTCGGAGCCTCTCCCCCTAACGGATGGAGTGCCCCAAGGATCTATCCTTGGCCCCTTTCTCATCTGTCTTTTCACAAACGATCTCAGTAAACACTGTGGGGGTAGCTCAGTGGTACAGTATGCAGATGATGCGGTCATATACCACCCCTCCTCTAATCTAGGAGATCTCTGCTCCGGGCTACAGGAAGACCTGGGTTCCCTTGAGCAATGGCTTGTCACCAACAGAATGATCATTAACCCTAACAAGACCAAGGCCATGCTATTTGGCCCAAGAACCCTCGGCCGGGACAGAAGCCCACATCTCAGGCTGATGACCAAATCAGGAAAAAGACTTGAGGTGGTTGAATCGATAAAATACCTTGGGCTCACCCTGGATCAGTGCTTCTCCCTCAAGGATCATGTCGACCAGGTAACCAAAAATATTCATGACAACTCGGGACCTTGTATAGGCTGAAAGACCAGTTGATACCCGCGGCCAGGGCTTCCATCGCCACAAGCGTCCTCCTCCCTACCCTCTCCTATGCGGCCCCAGTGATACAGGGAGCTGCCAAACAAGAGATGAACAGATTACAAGTTCGCTATCACAAGGTGGCTCACTTCACCGCCCTATCTGGCTCCCGGGCTCACCACTGTGATACTCTGACCCAACTAAACTGGCCCTCCTGGAAGGCCTGGCTCCAATACCACCTACTCTGCCACACTCATAAACTACTCAGCCCATCCCTTCCTCCCAGCCTCACTGGACTCATTGCCCAAAAGAGAAACCCTAGGTTCCTCAGAACAATGGACAGAACCCTCCTCGCAGTGCCAAGGGTTAGAACCAAGGCGGGGGGTAAGTCGTTCACCGTCACAGCGCCCACCCTACGGAACTCCCTTCCCCCTGGTGTTCAGGATGCTACCTCTACCCACACCTTCTGCACAAGGCTGAAGGCTCATATGATGGTCACCTCCATATGCAACTGCTAAAGTGAGAGGCTCCTAAGTGGAAGCCCACCCCTCTCCCTCATATGGAAATAGCGACTATAACTGCACCCCATCTATATAGCACTGCACCCCATCTGTAGAGCTTACCCAGGAAATGTTAAAAAGCTACTATGTCTTACCTCTTAAATGTAACTGCTGAAAAACTACTATGTATTATGTTCCTCGCTGTCTAGTGTAATGTACCTGTGCTGTATGCTACCCCATGTATTATTCCATGTAATTCCCGGGGTCGCCCCTGAAAAAGGGACCTTTGGGGCCCAGCAGGCTTACCCGGTTATCAAAATTTAATAAATAAAAAAAATAAATAAGTGGCTTGACTGTTATGACGTCAGCAACATTTGGCTCAGTTTTCTGTGTTATGAGTGGGAAATGCAGGATGTATTATTATTTATTTATTTATTTTACTTTTGCCATTTTTAGTCATTTTGTCTTATGGTTCCAGTATTTATGCAGAATGAGTGAGCGAGCAGAAGAGAGAAGTTTGTGGCTATGTGAGAGCCAAACAGATTGTGCGTGGCTGTTTGTGAGGAAAAAAACTGAAAAGGCAAAGGTATGATTGATTTAGGTCTTTTACTGAACCCAGGGGAAGATGAGAAGGTACAGGAGCAGCTGAGGTAGCGAGTGGGACTGGAGGGGCAGTGGCAGGGGGTGCTGTGGCTTGGGGAAAGCACGCAGCATGTGGCTGCCATTGGTGTTTTTTAAATTAAAAAAAACGTGTTTTTTTCCCCTGGTGTACAGCATGTCCAGTTCTTATAGTTCGGCAGCAGAGAAAGGAGGATGCTGCAGAATTACATGCGTCTGTCAGATTCTCCGTTAATGTGTATTATGTTTCAGGTATTGTATAAGAGTAAGCAGCAGAAGGCAGACATACTGCCAGTGGGTTGGAGGGGGTGCAAGGCTATACCAAAGTAACTACACATGTATACAATACATCTGTGATGACTTAGTCACTGTATGTATAAGTAGGTGGTATCCAATTTACAGTATAAATATAGCTGCTCTAATGCTCTAATTTTTCTTGTCACCAGGATTAGCTGGCTTGTTGCTGGGTGGTGGCATGTTGTTTAGGTGGTACTTTGACTTGGTTTGTCACTGTTTCATGGGATTTCCGGGCTGATGATTTAAAAGGCATTTATTAAAAATATTTTTTTTGAGCTAGAAGCAGGTGGTTGCTAAGAAACATCTTCCTTGGCATAGTGTTCTAGATATGATAGAACACTGGAAATATCAGCCTACTGAGTTCTAGATTATTGAGATTGTTGTTACATTTTGATGGTAAAGTGAGACAGAAATTTATATAGTTTTGAATTTTATAGTTATGTATAACTGGAGGCTAGGAGAAACTGGGCTGGGAGGATGTGGTGGAATAGGTACATGTATAGGAAGCAGGAGAGTGGTAAATTGCAATAGCTGTGGGGCAGCAGTCTTTCTGGAGGTGTTGTGGAGTAAAGAGGGATGTCCTGTATGTAAGAGCCTAGAGCAGCTAAGGGCTGAAATAAGGCTGCTCAGATGGGAGTTAGGGAAGATGGTGTGGGATGTCAGAGGAGCAGAGCAGTGGAGGGAAAGGCAGAGGGGTGATGCCCAGGGGAGTGAGGGCATCATGCAGGAGATGGGAGTGAGGAGGAACACCCAGTATACAGGAGTATCTCTTCCTCAGAGGACTAGGGAGCCCAGGGTGGAGGAATGGCAAGTGGTATGGGGAAGGGATAAGAATGTGAGAGTAGCACCAGGGGTAGAAAATTCTAAAGGGGTGCCTTTATTGAATAGATTTGCACCACTGTCTGGAAGGAGAGAGGGGGCAGCAGGAGGTTACATAGGAAGTCAAGTTGAGACAGAACTGAGAGCAGGCGTAAGAGGAGGGGAGAGGGAACTAATCAGGGTGGGCAGGGAAGAGGAGGTAGGCAAAATGGAGTGGAGGATGGGGGAAGGAGAGAAAAGGAAAGTAAAAGAGGGGAGGGAAAACTGAAAGCAGACACAGATAGTCAGAAGGGCAGGGGTAGAGAGGGAGATGGAAAAACAGTTAGGGGGATAAATTGTCGATGTGGAGATAAGTTCACCAGGGTGCAGAGGGAGCAGTTAGGTGGGGAAGCAGCTAGTACCAAAGGTAAGAAAGGAAGGACGGGGAGCACAGGTGCAAGGGATGGAAGGGCAGCAGTCATAGGGGATGCCATAATTAGGGGCCCTGACAGAGTACATCCAAGGGTACTAAAGGAACTGGTTGAGGAGCTGGCAGGGCCACTGGCAGACCTATTTAATAGTTCACTAGAGTTAGGCGTGGTGCTGCAGGACTGAAGAACAGCACATGTAGTGCCCCTCCACAAAAGTGGTCCTAAGGATGACCCAGGGAATTACAGACCAGTCAGTCTGACCTCTATTGTGGGCAAGCTCATGGTGACCATACTAAAGGAAAGATTGATTGAATATCTAGAGGAGCATGGTCTCCAGGATATGAGGCAGCATGGGTTCATGGGAGGGAGAGTGTGTCAAATGAATCTGATTGACTTCTTTGACTGTGTCACTAAAACAGTAGACAGGGGCCAAGTGGTAGACATCCTTCAGCAGCAGAGAAAGGAGGATCTTGATTTCAGCAAGGCCTTTGACTCTGTGCCCCACAAAAGGTTGATCAGGAAGTTGGTGGATCTTGGGGTTGGGGAAAAGATGGCCAGATGGGTGGAAAACTGGCTGAGGGACAGAACCCAGAAGGTGGGTGGTTGTGGAGGGAGAGTTATCTGGTACCAGAGAGGTAACTAGTGGGGTCCCACAGGGCTTTGTGCTGGGGCCGGTGTTGTTCAATGTCTTCATCAATGACATTGGGGATGGTATTAAGGGCAAAATGTGCCTATTTGCAGATGACACCAAGCTCTGAGGGATAGTGGGCAAAGCTGAAGGAATACAGGACCTACAGGAAGATCTGGAAAAGCTGGGCAGGTGATCCAGGATCTAGCAGCTTGGCTTCAATGCCAAGAAATGCAACGTTATGCATATCGGAGCCAAGAATCCCAGGACAGAGTACTACCTGGGTGGAGTCTGAGTATCTGCATCAGAGGAGGAGGAGAAGGACCTGGGAGTGATCACTAGTGACCTGGAGCACTCCACGCAGTGCAAGATAGCAGCAGCAAAGGCAAACAAGATGCTGGGATGCATATCTAGGGGAATCAGTAGTAGGAGAGAGGAGGTTATACTGCCCTTGCACTGGTCACTGGAAAGGCCGCATCTAGAGTATGGAGTTTAGTACTGGTGCCTACACCTCAAAAAGGACACTTGCCTGCTAGATAAAGTCCAGAGGAGGGCTACAAAGATGATAGTGGGTCAGCAGGGTAAGGCATACGAGGAGAGGTCGAGGGCACTGAATATGTACTCCCTGGAAGACAGCAGAGAGAGAGGGGACATGATTGGGACCTTCAAGTACTTGAAAGGGATAAATAAGGTTGATAAGGAGAGTCTCTTTAAGCTGGGTGGCAACCATAACACGGTGGGGGGGGGGGCAGTCTTAAGCTGGAGGGTGGAAGGTTTAGGAGGGAGGTCAAGAAGCACTTCTTCACAGAAAGGGTGGTGGGCACTTGGAATGCACTACCGGAAGAGGTCATCTCATTGAAAACAGTGGGTAGCTTTAAGAGAGGCTGGGATAGGCATAGGGGGAAAAGTAGGGATCATGAGTAGGGAGGATGGGAGCAGTGGGAAGGGAGGGCAGGGACATTAGCTCAAGCTGTGGACCCTGCAATACGAGCAGATTTGATAGACCAAATGGCCTTCTACTGCTGGATTCTTTGTATGCTCGTATGTAATAAATAGATTTACAAGGTACCTTTTGTATCCATGCCTACTGCATACATGTATATTACACACACAAACACACACACACACACACACACACACACACACACACACACACACAGGGAGCCAGGGAGAGAAAATGAAGAAATCCAAGCAGGTAGATAAATAACCAATTTAACCACCCACTCCTACTCTCACACCATGCACTTTTACAAGAACAGTTTTGTTGCTGCAATGCCATTTGACAGCAATATGAGTGAGGCAGAAGATTGAACTCCTGCAGGCATGTGGAGATGGTTAAATCATAACGAGCAAGGTACCAGCACAGTGCAGGACCAATTCAGCTAGGAGCGGTGTGTTCATGCTGTACAAATGTGCATTAAAATCTTTTTTTAAAATGACATACTGTTAATACACTATCTTTTCCTTTTCCAAGGACAGTTCTGGACCCTAAAATATTAGCATCTACAGTATGTACTAACTATATAGATCAACATTATGTTAGAAACCTAGACTTTGACGGCAGATAAGGACCGCTTTGCCCACCTAGTCTGCCCATTTCCCCTACCTGCAGGATAGGCAACAGATCCTAGTTAACCAACAGCCTATTTCTTCCTACCCCCTACAAAAATTGCCTTATCTCTGTCCCATGCATTCTTGAATTGTCCTACAGTTTTGGACCCCACAACCTCCTCAGGAAGGCTGTTCCATGCATCCACTAACCTCTCTGTGAAAAATACTTCCTCCACATTGCCCGGAACCCCCCCATCTTTACATTGTGTCCCTTGTTCTTGCACGTCTCTTTTTCTGAAAGATGCTACCCTCTTGGACTTTGTTGATTCCACTGAGGTACTTAAAAGTTTCAATCATGTCCCCCCTCTCCCTTCTTTCCTCAAGGGTATACATATTAAGCTCCTTTAGTCTCTCCTCGTACAGCTTCTCTTGCAGACCCTGCACCATTTTAGTTGCCCTCCTCTGGCCTGCCTCTATCCTGTCTATGTCCTTGCGGAGATGGGGTCTCCAGAACTGGACACAGTACTCCAGATGGGGTCTCACCAACTGTCTGTACAGAGGGATAACAACTTCCTGTTTTCTGCTGCTGATGCCTCTCCCTATGCATCCCAGTATACCCCCAGCCCTCCCTACTGCCTTCTCACATTGCTTGCTAACCTTAAGGTCATCTGATATGATTACCCCCAAGTCCCTTTCCTTTTCTGTTGTTGTTACTACCTCCCTCCCCATTGTGTAATCTTCCCCTTGATTCTTGTTTCCCAGGTGCATTATTTTGCACTTCTTTGCATAGAATCCTAGCTGCCATACTTCTGACCATTATCATGTTATCCTAGTCAGTAGGCAGTGCAGCAGCTTGTGGTCCCAACACAGCTCGGCTAGCACTCCTTGATATCATGGATTCCTGTATTTTACATGGAGCAGTACAAATGTTTTATTTGATCATAATTTCCAGGTGCTATGGCTAAATTGCACAAACTCAAATAAGGATTTTGCAGATGGTTCTAAATAATTGGTTAGTAAAACTGCCCAATGCAAAAACAAATATCAGCAGTAGAGGTAACCATCCCAGATTAGAATATTGAGGAGGCAGTATGGCGCAGTGGTTTAAGGCTCTGAGCTGCAAATCTGGAGACCTGGGTTTGAATCCCACAGCCCCCACTTGTATACTGTGTGACCCTGAGCAAGTCATTTAACTTCCTCGTGCTCCCAGGTTGCACCTGCAAACAAGCTTTCAGCTTAGTGTGTCTCACCTGGTAAAACAATTGGTAAAAAGAATATAGAAATACAGAATGTGACAGAAGATAAGGGCCACAGGGCCCAGCAAGTCTGCCCATTTTTGGCATACATTTTTTGCTGCAGATCATGCTAGATCTAAGGCACAACCCCCCTTCACTTCTTTACCTCTACGATTCCCTTGTACCTGTCCCATGCTTTCTTCAACCCCACCACTATTTTCGTTCTCACTACTTCCACTGGAAGGCTGTTCCAGGTATCCACTACCCATTCTGGGAAGCAGTACTTTCTCACATCTCTCCTGGATTTAACCCCCCCCCCCCCACTTCCTAGCATATCCCTAGTTCTAGAACACCTTTTTTTCTGAAAGATACCCCCTCACTCCTTATTAGTACCAGTGAGGTATTTAAAGATTTCTATCATATCCCCCTCTCCCTCCTCTCCTCCAGGGTGTACATATGTAGCTCCTTTAGCCTTTCCTTGTAGGGCTTTTGGTGCAGACCTTGCACCATTTTGGTAACCCTCATCTGGACTGCCTCCACTCTATGTCCTTCCTGAGATGTGGTCTCCAGAACTGGACATAGTATTCCATGTGAGGTCCTACCAGTGATCTATATAGGGGTAGCACCACCTCCCTCTTTCTGCTGGCAGTACCCCTTCCTATGCACCCCAGCATCTCACTAGCCCTTCCAACTGCTCTGTCACACTGCCTGGCCACTTTCAGGTAATCCGATATGATTATCCCTAGGTCTCTTTCCTACTTGGTCTTCGTCAGTATCATTCTGCCTATTTTGTACTCCACTCCCAGGTCTGTATAGCCCAGGTGCATTATTTTGCACTTTTCAGCATAAAACCCCAGTTGCCATACCCTTGACCACTCCTCCGGTCTTTTCAGATCCCTGCTCATCCTTTCCGCCCCCAGTGTCGACTCTACTGCAGATCTTAGTGTCATCTGCAAAGAGGCAGACCTTCCCTTTCAGTTCCTCCACTATGTCACTTATATAGACATTGAAGAGGACTGGTCCCAACACTGATCCCTAGAGGTGCCCTGCTGGTCACCCTGCCTTCCTTGGAGCACACTCCATTTACCACTACCCTCTATGTCCTGTAACCCCTAGGTGGCACTATCCCAAGGGCTACTACCCCTGCCTGATTTGCCACTAACAGGTTGAGGGGCCTGGATCCGATGGCGGGTGCCTCCACCCAGAGGTCGGGGTTAAGACAGTCTAATATGACTTGGTCACAGCCCTCTGGGTCACTGCAACCCCCCTTTCTTCCCATTAGTGGCCCACACAAATCAATCACAGTACCCTTGCAATATACACTTACCCCCAGGACTGGTTCGGTCAGCTGGACTCTGGGGACCTCCTGTAAAACAAGATGATACAGTGCAAAAACCACAGTACAATACTATAACATAAACGAATACCTCAGGCAGTGTAACTTTGCTGAAACAAACAGATCTGATTTATTTAGGGGGATATAAGAAGGACAGGGGGAAATCAGGTTAATTAGGTTAAACACATTAATAATCACAGTACTGTGCACATATTCAGAGTCCTAAATTGTCACTGTCACCGGGTACCCAGGTTGGGGGTGCTAGCCAGGATCGGTTGCAGCTGGTTGGGGCCCTGTGATGGAAAAAACACTTGCACAATACCCAATTGTAATCCGGAGCCAGATGGCTCAGTTCGTGAAGAAATGAAAAAAGCAACCATTAGATGACACACTTGCAATTCGACAAACAGATGGCAGGGAGCTACCTTGCTTTGTACTCACAACTCAGTGCTGGGAACTGGATGGAAGGCAGATTGTCCTGGACTGCCAGGAGGAGCAGACCATGTGGGCAAGGTCCTTGTGACTGGACCCCACTGCAGTTTGGAGCAAATGGATATAGTCTGGATTAAGCTGGGGTTTACTTCCAGCTTCATGCACTCAATTCACTGTACAGGGGATTTGAAACGTGATTCCCCACAAGCACTACACACATTTATATGTAAAAGGAAAGTACTATACCAGGCAGGCTACTTCTCTATCCCGATCGTAATTACTGCACAATACCCGGGAAAACACACAGCAGGTTCAGTTCCTGACAGACCAAGCGTGATTCAGCAATTTCTCCAGTATTCTACAGGGTGAGCCTGGTTTCTACTCTTCAGATCTCCTTTATTCTCTTCACAGGTCGGATTCAGTCCGAACAAGTGCTTGCACAAGCTGCAGACCGAAACTTGGGGCCTTACATGCGTTTCCCGCGCTGAACTGCACACCGACGAAGCACAGGGCTCTTTGACTCTTCACTGCCAAAGCTAAACTGAAACTCCAGCAGACAAAACCGGGCACTTCCTTTGAGTTCCTCCCAGTTCTTGGCTGGTTTAGCTGTCACTCACAATAAACTCCCCCTGTTGGTGGAAAAAAGGGGCCAAAGTCAAAACTTCATTTCCCAGAGTCACTGCCTTATAATCCCCTTACAGCAGGCTCCAGAGGAGAGTCCAAGTTCTGATTTGCCCAGAGCAGGCTCAATTTTAAAGGATCCCCACCATGATTGGTCCAATTCAGCAGTTCAGAACCAATATGAGGGAGCTTGCTCTGCACTGTCCTTGCTACAAGAAAGCAGGTTAAATCAAACTGCATTTTTATTATTACTCTAACAGGTTACAAGCAAACAATTACATCTTTGAAGAGTGCTCCTTCTGCCCACTTAGCGACTGCAGAAACGGAGCGATTTGGCAGTAGCTGGAGCGGGACTCAAGCAAGAAAACACACAGTGCCCCCATACAAACTAATTATGTCTGCAAGCAGACAGCTCTTAAAGAGACAGTACCAGAGGCTCTAAAAGCACTCACAGATAAATGGCTTAAACGCCAAATGCCATTCAGGCTTAGAGCATTTAAGCAAGCTCCTGGAAGATTTTTGGGAACCCCCATTTGCAAGGGGGTTACAGTCCCATATGCTAACCAGTTTCCTACCTAGGTTACCACCTTATCACTCACCCCCAAGTTATCCAACTTGCTTACCAGCCTCCTGTGTGGAATGGTATTGAAAGCCTTCATGAAATCCAGGTAGGCCACGTCCACCACTCCTCACTGATCCAGCTCCTTGGTCAGCCACTCAAAGGAATCTATCCAATTTGTTGGGCATGACCTTCCCTCTGTGAAATCATGCTGCTTTGGCTCCTGTAAACCGTTGGATACAAGAGATTTCACAATCCTTTCCTTTATTAGCTTTTCCAATAACTTACCCACCACCGATGTCAGGCTGACAGGCCTATAATTTCCCACTTCTTCCTTGTTACCATGTTTGTGAAGTGGGACTGCAGCTGCCCTTCTCCAATCTTCTGAGGCCACTCCGGTCTCCAGAGGTCTGTTAAAAAGGTCTGTCAGTGGTGCAGCTAGTACTTCCCTGAGCTCTCTCAGTACTCTTGGATGCATCCCATCTGGCCCCATTGCTTTGTCTACCTTCAGGTCAGTAAGTGCTTTCCAGACTCTCTTCACAGAAAATGGACTAGTGACCATTTCCCTCCCATCAAAGCTCCTGACCCCTTTTCGTGGTCCCTCCAACTTCCTCTTCTACTGTGAACACTGACCAGAAGTATTTGTTCAAGTTGTTTCCTTTTTCTTGATCCCCCTCCATACAATATAAAGTACAATGGTGAAACTTGTGGGCCTAGTAATGCAAACTGGCAAATATCATTATTTAAGATATCTTTACTGCTAAGTTCAGTTTGAGAAGTACTAGAGTCGGACAGCAGGCCCTAATGTACGGATGACATTAAAATTCCCTGGGCAATAGCAAAAAGGGCTTCTTTAGTTAGGTCTCGTTTGATTCTGCATGTTATACCCAGTTTGGGGTTTAAAGATTTACCAACTAATGTTACTTGAGCTCCAAATCAAGAGCAGAATCTAATAAATGCCCTAGTATTTAAAGAGCAATGCTCTAGTATAATAAAACTCTTAAAAGCACTAGATTTACACCAATTATGTTTTAACTTTCTTGTTATCGATTTCTTTGTTATGTTTTATACTTTCCCCTGCTGTTTGTCTACTAAATGCTGTCACTAATGCAGCAACTGTTTCACTGAGTCTTTCAAAATGTATCTGACTCTTCTCTGTTAACCATACAGTTGCTGCCTGGACATCACAGTCCATTGTCATGGTGAGCATTATGATGTCATAAACAAAGGCACTGTGAGGTTAAGGGAGAGTCAAATGTTTTCAAATATTTTCTATACAGACTTTTTTAGATGGACTATCAAGATGTGCTGTAAACTGTGGAAAGGAACATTGAAAATGAATTAAAAAATGTAATCTCTAGTACATTATAACAGCTGAAACAAGTTATTTATGAAAGCACGCGAGTGCCGAGTTGCTCTTTAAATCAGTTACTGCTTGAAGGGGCGTATCAGCATGATCAGTTTCCATCAGATTGCTATTGCCAATTTAAAGTTTATATTTAGATCCCAATAACTTTGCCTTCATTTTCTTTTTATTTACCACTACTGTAGTTTACTATCAGATAGCAAATCTGAACTCTCTCCATAATCATAGAAACATAGAAGTTGTCGGCAGAAAAGGACCTCCAGGCCCATCCAGTCTGCCCCGTTTTCCCTATCTGCAATGGCGGCTAGTGCCAAAAGTCACCTGCTTAAACCATTTCTTCCTATCTCTATAACCCCATTATTCCTGTCCCAGGCATGTTTGAATCCCGCCACTGTGCTAATCATCAATTAAATACAAATTCAAGTCACTCAAGCGCTTGGAACTAACCTAAAATCAAATCATTAGCATAAAGTAACATGCCAAATTTAGAACAAGATTGTGGTAAGCTGTTAATGAAAAAGGAGAATTAGCAGGAGCCCTAATACAGAGGACTGCGGAACTCGGTTAACACTTGTTATGCCAAAATGACTGGTCCAGGTCTCTACAACTTGCAGACATACATGAGAGATCAAGTCCAGAGGGAGAAAGAAGGAGGGCAGCTGGGTTGCCCTCCTTCTTTCTCCCTCTGGACTTGATTACACCCTACCCTCCTCTGTTTCCCCCTCCCTCTCCTCCCCCTGTATCATATTATGTTCCAGTATATGCTAAATCATCATGTGTGTATTTGTCAACAATGCTAAGCTACAACGCTTACTGACTGTCATTTTATATTACTCTGTGATAATGTCTGTCATGAGTGAATTGTATGTTCTTGTTTTTAAGGTGTACTATGTGTCCAGGACCATCTTGAAAATGAGCTTGCTCGATGATGTAACTGCCTGATTAAATAAAGTTTGATTGATTGATTGATTGATTGAGACACACATAAAGGTGGAGAGACTACCATGACTCTTACCACTGGCATACCCTGGTCACACAAGAACACATCCTGATCAAATATAAGACACACCCTGGTCAAATATAAGACACACACTTGTCAAACATGTACATATCCTTGCCAAACATGGATACACCCTGGCCAGGCATGTACACATCCTGATCAAACATGTACACATCCTTGCCAAACATGTACACATCCTGATCAGACATGTACACATCCTTGCCAAACATGTACACACCTTGATCAGACATGTACACATCCTTGTCAAACATAGATACATCCTGACCAAACATGGATACACCCTGGCCAGGCATGTACACATCCTGATCAAACATGGCTACACCATGATCAAACATTGATACACCCTGGTTAAACATGGATACACTCTGGTCAAGCATGTACACATCCTGATCAAACATGTACACATCATTGTCAAACATGGATAAATCCTAACCAAACATGGATACACTCTGGTCAAACATGTACACATCCTGATCAAACATGTACACATCCTTGTCAAACATGGATACATCCTGATCAGACATGGATGCACCCTGGTCAAACATGTACACATCCTGATCAGCCATGTACACATCCTTGTCAAACATGGATACATCCTGACCAAACATTGATACACCCTGGTCAAACATGTACACATCCTGGTCAAACATGTACACATCCTTGTCAAACATGGATACATCCTGATCAGACATGGATACACCCTGGTCAAACATGTACACATCCTGATCAAACATGTACACATCCTGTCAAACATGGATACATCCTGATCAGACATGGATACACCCTGGTCAAACATGGATTCACCCTGATCAAACATGGATACACTCTGGTCAAACATGGATACACCCTGATCAAACATGGATACATCCTGATCAGACATGGATACACCCTGGTCAAACATGGATACACCCTGGTCAAACCTGAATACATCCCGATCAAACGTGGGTACACCCTGGTCAAACATATACATCCTGGTCAAACATGGATGCACCCTAGTCAAGCATGTACACATCCTGATCAAACATGGGTACACCCTGGTCAAGCATGTACACATCCTGATCAAATATGGATGCACCCTGGTCAAGCATGTACACATCCTGATCAAAGATAGATTCATCCTAATCAAGTATGCACCCTAGTCAAGCATGTACACATCCTGATTAAACATGGGTACACTCTGGTCAAGCATGTACACATCCTGATCAAATATGGATGCACCCTGGTCAAGCATGTACACATCCTGATCAAATATGGATGCACCCTGGTCAAGCATGTACACATCCTGGTCAAACATGGCTGCACCCTAGTCAAGCATGTACACATACTGATTAAACATGGGTACACCCCGGTCAAGCATGTACACATCCTGATCAAATATGGATGCACCCTGGTCAAGCATGTACACATCCTGATCAAACATGGATACAAGGGTCTGGGTTGATAGCCCAGGTCAAAATAAATCGCATTTTGCTGTAGCATTTTGTAATTGTGAATTATCTGCCTGAGTGCTACGTGTGTGGGTCTTCAAACATGGACATACCCTGGTCAAGCATGTACACATCCTGATCAAAGATGGATACCCCCTTGTCAAGCATGTAAACATCCTGATCAAACATGTACACATCCTGATCAAACATGGATACACTGTGGTCAAGCATGTACACATTTATTTATTTTATTTATTTGTTTACCGGGTAGGCGCACTGATCCCAAGGACCATTTCCAGGTGCGACCCGGGCCATGCAGATGGCACATACAAAGAATATACATTACAATTCGAAAATAATACAATTCCAGTAGCCAAGGACATCCTGGTCAAACATGGATACACCCTGGTCAATCATGTACACATCCTGCTCAAACATGTATACTTCTTGTTCAAACATGGATACACCCTTGCCAAACATGCATACTTCCTGGTCAAACATGGATACACCCTGGCCAAACATGTATACTTCCTGGTCAAACATGGATACACCCTGGCCAAAGATAGACATACACTGATCAAACATGGATACACCCTGGTCAAAGAGAGACATACACTGATCAAACATGGATACACCCTGGTCAAAGAGAGACATACACTGAACAAACATGGATACACCCTGGTCAAAGATAGACATACACTGTTCAAACATGGATACACCCTGGTCAAAGAGAGACATACACTGAACAAACATGGATACACCCTGGTCAAATGTCAGCATACCTTGGTCACATATAAGACATATGCTTGACATACATGAATACACCCTCATTAAACAAGGACACATTCCTGTCAAACATGGATACGCCCTGGTCAAAGATGGATAAGCTGGTCTAATATAGGCTCATCCTAGTCAAACACAAATACACCCTAATCAAACATAGACGTACTGTATCCATGTCCAGTATGAATACATCCTGCTCAACCATGGACACACGAATGTCAGAAGTAGTCACACCTTATTGAAGCATGAATACACCATGACAAGATATGTATAAACTCCTAGCAAACATAGATGCATTTTGGTAAAACAAAATGGATGCTCACTTGCCAAACATAGATACACCATGGCTAAATATGAATACACTATGGTAAGACATGGGCATTCTGGTCAACAGGGACTCACCCTGATCAAACTTGGATAGACCATGGCCAAATATGGCTAGACTATGGCCAGATGCTGGCACACTGATGCACCTTTGCTTAACCATATTTGACCTGGTTTTCTATAGTATAGGATTAGGGTTGGGGCATGCTGCTGTCAACGTAGTGTTATCCAAACGACAAATGCATCAGTTCAGGCAATCAGGGCTTTCCTTTTAGGTAAATACCGCCTCTTGCTCTCCCATATTCTAAAATTTAACTCAGTCATTATAGGCTACATTGGACAAAGTGGAATAGTTCCATTAAGTTTTGTTTTGTAGAACATCTTTCATTTAGAGGGTCACAAAACAGCAATAATTAATGACCTTCCCCTTTTTCCCCATTGGAAGACCATGCCATAATTTGCCATTATAAAGGAGTGTTTATAACGGCAAGCATGCACACGGTTTCCCTCAGTCTGTGCATGTACCTGCCACTGTTGTCCCTTCACACTGCTCGGCGCTTCCTTCACAGGTGAAACTCAGCCACCAGAGGAACTTGGCAGTAAGTTATTTCTTTAAAAAAAAAAAGTAATTTTCCACATGTCCGAGGCAAAGAGAACAGTTTAAAACATTTAAAAATATGTGGCTTTCAAAACATGGGTACTGCCAAAAAAAGGGAACCGGAGCGCGGCAGCACCGGAACCTCTGGGGAACGTCTTATATTTTATATAATTGCTGTGGCAAAAAAGGGGAGACCCAGCAATAATATAAAATAAAATATGGGGCGGTGTGTAAACTTGAAGTTTACACACACCCTCGGTGTTAGATGTTTTAATAAACCCCTCAAGCTTCGCTCTCGGGGTTTATGTAGCATCTAACACCTCGGTGGGAGGTGTAAACTTCTCATTACACACACCACCCCATACTTTATTCTATTTGTTATTTCCTGGTCAGTATAATCCATTCAGGTACAGAGAGGGTAATAAAACATTTACTGGGTCAGTCATCTGAAGGATGGCATAGCAAGAATCAGTAGTTGAAGGTCAAGGGCTGGAGATAAGCTTTTAGGATGATGCAGAATCTAGAAAGGAGGAACAAGTATCTCAGAGAGGAAGTTCAAGAGAGACAGAGTAGAGCAGCCAAATACAGCACTCTGTTGCCAAGAGCAGGCAGAAAGTAGGGCAATATCGGAGGAGCACAAAAAGTAAGGTGTGATCAGAGAGATACAGTGATTTTATTGATTGATTGACTGATTGATTTCGCTTTTGTTGACCGGGAAAGGAGAGCTAGATAGTAGTGCCTATTTTCAGCCTTGGTTGGGGGGGAAGAGGCAGATGCTAACCAACTGAAATTAAACCAAAAGGAAAACTGTCTCAATCATAGAATCCCCACCCAGCCCCCTGATTAGGGGTTTTGCAAAGAAAACACCTTTTTTCTGGTGTTTTTACTTACGGTATTTTATTTTTAAAAACTCTGGGATTCCACAAAATGGCGCACACTGCATGGTTCCATTTCAAGGTAAAGTGCGGCATCGCACTGCTCAGCCTCAATACAAGTGTATTGAAGCTGAGCGGTGTGGCACCACACTTTGCCTTGAAATGGAACCATGCAGCGTGCCCCATTTTGTGGAATCTCAGAGTTTACAAAAATAAAATACTGTAAGTAAAAACACCTGAAAAAAGGTGGTTTCTTTGCAGAACCCCTAATCAGGGGGTAAGGCTTTGAGGGTGTGTGGATTCTATGATTAAGACAGATATCCTTTAAGCTGTCAGTTGTATTGTAATTGTTTCTGATACGCCATAAACCATATCTGACCTGTACTTTGTTTTTCATTCTACGTTCCTTAATTTGTTATTACCTCATCTCCCAGATCACGACTGCATAAGGGACTCCATTCCAGTTAGCTCACCCAGTCAACAAAATAAATACATACAGTAAATGAAACAGTGACTGGTATGCAGTACTTCTATTGCCCCTGTAGGTTCGCAGATGGAGGTCAACACTGATGTGAATGCAATGATCAGTATGTAGAGCTCCGGTTGCCGATTATTTCACAGGTGGCAGTCACCACAGATGTTAATTCAGTGATTGGTATATGGGACTTCTATTCCCCCCAGTTCAGTGACAGCAATCAATGTTTATGTTTATTTAGTGACTAGTATATGGGGCTCCAGTTACCCGCTAGTTCCCAGATGGAAGACAATGTTGATATTAATTCAGTGATTGGCATATTGGTTCATAGATGACAGGAAACATTGATGTTAATTCAGTGGCTTGCAGAGTGCAGTCCACCAGAATGAAGCACTCTGTAATACTGATGTCCCAGTTTTCTGCAGGATATTTTGGATTGACTGCAGTTGGATTACATTTTGTTCCTGCAGGACCTTGCAAGGTATGATTGGTAGAAACTGATAACATTACTTAATCCTAGTGGACTGCAAAGTATACGGGGCTCCTATTGCCCAGTATCTTACAGACTGCAGAAAATATTGATGTTAACTCAGTGACTGGTATACAGTATGGGCCTCCTAGTTCCAACTAGTTCACAGACTGCAGAAAATGTTGATGTTTACTCAGTGACTGGTATGCCTGCGAGTCCATGGAGGGCAGACAATGATATTTTATTCAGAGACTGGTATATGTGTATATGGAGCTCCTTATTTCCCACTAGTTCACAGGTGGCAGACAATGTTCATGTAATTATGGCTCACTACGCTGCAACCTGGGTTTGGGAGGGCTGAGCATCATGTAACAGGGTTGAATAAGATTCCATCCCATTTTTTATGCAGAAGGAGATAAAATGCAAGGATCTGTTCTGTCCCCTCCTTTTCTGTCTCTTGTCTGTCTGGTTGGCCAACCAGGTGTTCTCGTGAGACCTAGGAACTGATCACTCCGAAGGTCTCGCAATTCTCCACCTCTTGCTGTCTCTCTGCCTTCACTTGCTGTTTATGTCTTTTATTTCCTCTTGTGTATTTGCATTTATAAAAATACATGTGAATTTGTGTGTGAAACAGTAAGCGATACTGGGATCCTTTAGTTTGAAACTGTAGATAGTTATACATTGAAATGATTGCAACAAGCTATTTGGAATTTGGGGGGTTAACCTTGACATGCAGCACAAACTCTTTTGCAGAGTTGTCAACAAGAGGCCAGTTGTGGGACATCCTGTTCTATTTTGTTGCACCTGCAAGGAAAGAAACTTACAAAGTTCTAGTCTCTTAACAAGCTCAGGAGGTAGAAATAAGAGCAGTAATGATTTTGCTAGAGGGAGCGAGAGACTGAGAAACTGAAACTTGGAATTAGCGATACCATCAGATGAAGGACTTTGTTTTCTCTGTTTGTACTGCCTTTGTAAATAGTTCTATTGAATAATTTTTATTTTGTTGTTTTTGATAATAATAAAATGTTACTTTGGAATTTTACAACTGCTCCTGGTTTTCCTGTGCTTCCTGACCTGTGTCTCGATGACAGATGGTGTCAGCCTAAGTGGGATTTACGCCGTGCATACTCTAAGCCAGGAGTTTTGTGCATGAGTATTGGACCTAGTACCAGGAAAGCATAGCAGAAAGGTATGGATTCTGCAGCAGCAAGCCCAGGAGTCATTACCAGAAAGATGCCAGCCAAACTAGCACAGACAGAAGTCCAAGCTGAGACTGTACAGCCAGCACCAGTGATGGAAAAAAAAGAACAGGCAGTGACAGAAGAAGAAAGCCTGACTACCTTCTTCTAATGGTGGACTATACAACAAAAAGAGACAGAGGAGCAGAGAACAGAAGAAAAAGAGAAGAGAAGAGAAGAGAAGAGAAGAGAAGAGAAGAGAAGAGAAGAGAAGCAGTGACAGGAGCAACAAAGAAGAGAAGAGAAGAGAAGAGAAGAGAAGAGAAGAGAAGAGAAGAGAAGAGAAGAGAAGAGAAGAGATGCAGCGATGGATGGATGCCTTGCAAGTTATCAAAGCTAGAGGATCGGGCATTGGTTCAGCAGAGCAACAAGACACAAACTACTTAAAAGACATTAACCTTACAAAGGTGTGTCCCTCGGATGATATCAAAGCATACCTGACAACTTTTGAAAGGGCTGCTGGAGCCTGCCAGTGGCCAAAGCAGCAATGGGCAATCGGACTGGTACCTTACCTGACAGGTAAAGCCCATATTGCCTACAGCAGTATGGACACTGCACAGTCAGAAAAGTATGACCTTGTAAAGATGGCTGAAGATACTGGTATTGATGTTAATTCAAGACATTGGTATAGCACCTCCTATTGCATGCTAGTTCACAAATGGTAGAAAACACTGATGTTATTTCAGTGTTTGGTATACGGGGCTCTTATTCCCTGCTAGTTCAGAGATGACAGACATCGATCAGTGACTGGTACACGGGGCTTCTGTTGCCTGCTAGTTCACAGACAGCAGACAATTTCAGTGACTGGTATATGGGGCTCCTAGTTCCACCTAGTACACAGATGGCCAGAAATGTTGATTTTAATTCTGTGATCTGTATAAGACTTCTGTTACACACTAGTTTGGAGATGGCAGACAATTTTAACGTTAATTCAGTGATTGGTATACAGGCTTCCTATTGTACACTAGTTCACAAATGGAATTAAACACTGATTGTTCTTCAGTGATGTGTATATTATGGGTCTCCTGTTTCCCCTTAGTTTACTGATGACAGAAAATTATGATGTTAATTCAGTGACTGGTATATGGGACTCCTATAGCCTGCTAGTTCACAGATGGCAGACAATGCTGATGTTAATTCAGTGGTTGATACACAGGACTCTTATTTTCTCCTTGTTGAGCAATGGCAGACAATGCTAATGTTAACTGAGTGACTGGCACATTGGGCTCCTACTGCCCAATTGTTCACAGACTGTATAAAACACTAATGGTGTGGGTCAGAGCTAACTACAGAATTCAGCACATGTTAGTGCTTGGAGTTCTGTAGATGGAACGGCATATCTTTTCAAAATAACAGAATTTACTTTACAAACGTAAACAACTATAGCAGAAACTAATAAAGGATTTAATCAGCAACACTCTTTTTGTGGTAATACCTTTTATTAGACGAACCGAAGAATTTTTACGCAAGCTTTTGAGACCTCTCAGTCCCCTTCACCAGGTACACAGCAAACTAACCAGCACTTCAGTCAGAATACTGTACATACAGGAGTTTGTGGGTCCCAGGTTGCTTAACAAAGGGGAGAGTGTAAAAGAAGCAATTCAGTACAATACAGGTGACTACCAGGAAACAGGCCTGGTTTCATTAGAAGGTGAGAGATCAGACATGTAAATGGTGAGCTACATCAAAATGGTACCATGACAAGAGGATCAATAGCTAAATAAAAGATCCATTAAGGATGCAGGATGTGTAATGCTGCCAGCTCAGTAAATTAATTAAGCAGTGTCTGCATATGTGGTTCCTTCAAGTCAATTATGTCCAATCAACAGAGGAAAACCTAAAATTCTAAATGCCAGGGTCCAGCTGCAGCGGAAACTGTCAAAACTCAGTTTGGGATCTGGTACTGTAGTAAGAAGACCAACTGACCTGCAACGATTTAATCAGCAGCATTTTAATACCAGTTATGATAGTGAGGAATACCCAAGGAGGAAATAATGAAGGTGCCGCCCAAAAGACAAAGCCTCAGGAAGTGGGGGAGCCAGCAACCACAGCTACGAACACCAATGCCACCCAGTCCACAAACACGGCTCTGCTGCAGGCTGTCAAATCCATGGACTCCAAATCAGAATCCCTCGAAGGGGAAGTAACTGTTCCAGATGCTAAAGTAACTGTAATCGTTTTCAGGAGCTTACTGAGAATGAGGTTTTGATGTATATTTTGAAGACTGATCCTAGGCCATATTTGGGGGCTGATGGAATAGATTATAGAATTTTTAGAAAAGTTGGGTCAATAATTGTTCCAATGTTGACAAAAGTTTTTAATTTTTCTCTTATTAATAATGTATATCCGTTAAAGTGGAAATGTGGTGTTGTAAGGCCAATTTATAAAACGGGAAGTAAAGTTAATGTTAATAATTACAGACCCATAACATTATTGGCTCCTCTATCCAAATTATTAGAGAGTATTGTTTCTGATCAGGTTAAAGTTTATTTGGATCAAAATTTTCTCTGGTCTCCTTTTCAGCATGGATTTTGGCAGGGATTTAGTATAGAAACTGCCTTGGTGAGGTTCACGGGACAGGTGTATAAGGCCCTAGATGAGGATAAAATAGTAGCTGCTGGCTTTGTGGACCTCACCAAGGCATTTGATTTGGTAGACCATAGGAAGTTGTTAATGAGTTTGTTGGAGGTTAATTTTTCAAAGGAAGTGATATTGTGGATTAATGATTATTTAACTGGTAGGGTGCAGAAAACTATGATGAATGGTGTATTGTCTGATGAGGGCATTTTGATGTGTGGTGTTCCCCAAGGGTCTGTATTAGGTCCTTTGTTGTTTACTTTACTTTTAAACTCTCTGCCCAAAATATGTAAAGGATCAGAGCTTATTTTGTTTGCAGATGATGCAGTTTTATTATGTATTGGTAATACTTTACAGGTTGTACAGCAACAGTTACAGGATGATTTTAGTTTAATGCATGGTTGGTTAATAGAGCAAAATTTAGTGTTAAATCATGTAAAAACAAAATGTATGGTATTCAAAAATATAAGATCTAATAAGAATTTTGGGCTAACTTTAAAAGATAACTATGGAAATAACATAGAAAGGGTTTCTGAAATCTGTTACCTGGGCCTGGTCATTGATTGTAATTTATCATTTGAAATATATATTCAGAAGTTAATAGGTAAGTCACATCAAAGATTAGGAATGCTTTATCGATTGAAAAAGTATTTAACAGATGAGGTTAGAATAATTCTGGTTAATAGTTTATTGTTATTGATTATGGTTTAATTATATATTTTTTTTTACATCAGCTAGAATGCGTATCAAGTTGACATCCACTTATCATAATATTATTAGATTTGCTACAGGACAGAAGAAAAGAACTCATCATTGTTTACTTTATAGTTCTATGGGGTGTTTGTCATTAGTCGATAGGTTTAGATTACGTGTTTTAGTATTTCTTCAAAAAATTAAATTAGAAATTTTTTCTGGTGTTATTTGTGATATGTTTCCAAAATTGATTAATGGGTGTAAGAACCAGGTCGCAGGTTAACTTTAACTGTAATTTTCGGATTCCCTATTATAAAAGTGTGTTTGCTCAGAATTCCCTACAATTTTATGCAGTGAAATTATATAATGAATTACCCTCTTATATTATGCAATGTGTTACAATTTTGTCATTTAAGAGGGTTTTAAAAAAATTTTTGGTCGCTGATTCTAAGTGTTGTTGTTTTAAATAATGTATTTTATTTGTATGTTCTGTTTATTGTTTATGTATGTTTTATGTTGTGACTGGGTATCAGTGAAAATGGGCATTTTGCTCACTGATTATACAGAATAAAAATAAACAAACAAACAAACTGACATAAAGGAAGAGGCCAAATCAGTGTCTGACACAACAGCCAAGGGTATAACAGCTGCAGAACGTGTTAAAAAAAACTCTGTGCTCTCCCTGAAGCATCTAGAAAATCAAGCTTGAGCCTGTCACATAAGGATGGTCAGCCTGTCGGAGGGGGCAAAGGAGGGGAAAGACTTAAAACTATTTGCCCAACATTGGTTCCAGGACATTTTATAGCTGGAACATTTAGAAATTAAAAAAGCTTACCATATAACCCCCTGCCACACCATGGGTGATGACCCCCCCAAGCAAGGACTGTCATGATGGTCCTGGCAGATAATTGAGCCTGAGGTGATGTACTGCAAGCACCTAGGAGGGCCAAAACACTGGAATGGCAAGGTCAGCAGGTCCACTGTTCCCCAACCTTAGTTTCATGCCACGCATGCAGCAAAACGCATTTGATGAAGCGAGGAAGCAATTGCAAGAGCTCGGGGTCCAGCAAGTCCTCATGCTCCTGGCAAGAATCAAGCTTATCTACAGGGAAAGGGCATACATCCATGCAGATCCCACAGGGGCTGGAAGAGTGATGAATTGCATCAGGAGAGAATCTGTTGCCAGGTGCTGAGATTCCATCTCTGATAACAATGGAAGGGCATAAAGTGGATAGAGGATCAGGTAAGGATTGAGGGCAGGGCCTCTGGGCAGCCGAGAGAAATGCTAAAAGGGACTGTTTGAAATATACTACTGGGACTCAGTAAATCTGTTTCCTTTATACCCCCCTTCATATAGGGTAGTTTTGTGTAACCAGGAGTTCTTTTAAACTTAGGAGTTCAGTATATAAGGGGGTTCAATAGTATGCAATATTAAATGAATGAGCATAAGTGTTCACTGAAAAAAAATGGCTTCTCCTCATACCCAGCCCGCATGAAGGGCCCTTCTTCCTCTGTGTCTTCAACTGAACATTTTCCTGCTGCTGCCAGTAAGCCTATTTTAGCTGCTGTCAGGATATAGCACCATTTATTTTAGCTCACTTGGTTTTGAATAGCAGGACACTGAATTCTGGCAGAAGTCTGCCCTTTATTAGTTTTCCATTCCTTAGTTATATAAACTGAAAATGTTACTAAATGCACCTGGAACATTCACTGCACTGTTTCTTTTTTTTTTTTTGTAATTACTATTTTTACCCCGTCCCAGCATGCCACCCCCAACCCATCAGGGGAGACAAACCAACATCTCACTGCCTTTCACCCTGCCCAACGGAGCCCCAGATCCCCATGGAGTCGTAGCTATACCCCCGGATGTGGATGAGGCGGGGGCCAAATGCCCCGAAACTTACATATCATCGGTCCAGGGCTCGCTGAGCAGGGGGAGGCAAATTGTGGGCATGTCCCAGTCTCCCCATCTTCCCCGTGGTGGCAGGCACTTTTTCTGTTTTCTCCCTCCCCATACAGTGTGTAGATCCCCTGATGTCAAGGCGCTAGGTGCCAACATCCATGCTATAAAGTGGCCAGCCATCCATGTAGGGCTTGCAGTACTCCGAGCCTCTGCTCGGAGTCAGGCAAGTGAGCAGGCAATGACTTGAACCCTCCCCGGAGAAGGCGAGTTGTCGTTGGCGCTCCAGCCTATCTCCCTCCTACTGACCCACCAGCAATCCGAGTCCACTCCCGAACCCGGGCCACCAGCATGGAGCGAGGTGTGGCATCCAGTGCCTCAACCCTCAGCTCCACCGGGCCGGCTTGCACTGTTTCTTTTATAACACTGCAAGTTTTAGCCACAGGTTCTGAAGTTTTGAAACCTACGAACTGATTCCTTCAGAAATGGACACTTTTTGATAAGACTGGCTATCTCCAACTCGAAGCACAGCACATGCTCTACTAATTTCCTAAATAGTATCATGATTAGAGGACGTTTCGTCCATGTCAAAGGACAGATTCATTCTCCATGGGAAGACATTGCTATTTGACACTGTCTTCTTTCTTGGCAAAAATAACTTACTTGTTATGTGTTCTTCCCGACATTGTGGTAATTTCCCCCATATGAGGTAACAAAATCCAGAGTACTGTTAAATCCTAAGAATGCAGGCAGAGTATGTGTAATTTACTCTCGATGTGGCATCTTGTGTTTTTACTTGTGAAAATCAATAAAATATAAGTTTAAGTGGGGGCTGAATTGGTGGAGGGGTTCAAGAGGGCATGGGACAGATATATGGTGTTAGTAAGTGGGGGGAAGGGGAAGGTCCATGGAAAAGAAGATGAGTGGGGGGGGAGAGGCAGACTCGATGGGCTGCTGGGGTCCTTTTCTGCCATCAGATTTCTATGATTCTATGATTCTTAAAAAAAAAATAAACACAGAATGTTATTCAATGATCTGTATATTACAGGTCTCCTAGTCCCCCTCGTTTGTATAGTAGATGGCAGAAAATGTTGATGTCAGTTCAGTGACTGGTATATGGGGCTCCTATTGCCTGCTAGTTCACAGATGGCAGACAATGGTGACAATTTAGTGACTGGTATAGACCTTAGAAGTCTCATGACTATGAGGGGATGCTGTCTGGAAGGCGTATAAGAGCTCTGGCCTGACTGCTGACTGGCAGACATACAGATGCCTGAGAAATCTATATAAAACCAAGCTATACTTAGCTAAACTCACCTACCTCTGAACCCAGCAAACGAACCATCTCTCTAACCCTAAAGAATTCTGGGGTCAGATTAACTCCATTCTAAAAGAAAAATCCTCCTCCCTGATGAACACCATGCACCTAAATGGGTACTGATATCACCGACCCAACCATTATTGCCTCCGAGTTCATCCAAGCCTTCACTGACTTATCGAAGCATAAGTCCACCCTCTCCGCATGTGGCCTCCCCTCACCACCACCATCTCAAATTGACCACCTGGAAAGAAGTGATGCGTCTCCTAAGGTGTATCAAGGACAATAGTTCACCAGGATTTGACTCCTTGGAGCCCCACTTCTTAAAAATCAGTGCTCCTGCCATTGCCTCCCCTGAGCGCAACCTGTTAAATAAGTCCTTCCGCTTAGGCACTGTACCTAGTAAGTGGGAAGCTGCAATAATAGTCCCCATCCACAAGACAGGACCCAGCTCAGCTTTCAAGAATTACCAGCCAATCTCCATCCTCTGCTCCCTTGCTAAAATTCAGGAAAAAATCATACACTTCCAACTCCAGTCTCACCTAAAGCTTAATAGCTCTCTCTCCTCTTATCAGTATGATTTCCGTAAATCCCATAATATCCACACTGCCCTCATCAAGGTTATTTCTGATATCCTCAGTTCCATGGATAAAGGCTTGATTACCGGTGCAATATTTGCCAATCTAACCAAGGCCTTTGACCTTGTTAATCATCATCTATTACTCCAACAACTGCTGTTATTAGGCCTTGACTCCTTTTCTCTAAACTGGTTCTCCAGTTACCTCATCGACTGTATATAATGCTTGAAATGTTCTGGCCATACTTCCTTCCCCTTTTAGCGCCATAATAGATGGGATCCCCCAGGGGTCTATCCTTGGCCCCCTCCTGTTTTCATTGTTTATTAATGAACTTCCTCAGCACGTCAGTTCAGCTATACACCGATGATGCCATCCTGTACAGGTCCTCCTCTGACCCAACCTGGCTGAACCACCAGTTACAAGTGGATTTCTGTAGCCTTGAGGCATGGTTTCTAAACAGTCTCCTAGTACTCAACACCAAGAAAACTACTATGCTCTTCTATTACCACACTCCTAAGCTAACCTGCCCGCCCCCCCTTGTGCTTAACCCCTCCTGTGGTGATCCTCTTGAACTGGTGCAATCATTTAAACACCTAGGTATCACCTTAGATTCCAACCTCAGCTTTAATGCACATGTTACTAATGTTGTTAGAACCCTACACCAGAAACTAGACCTCCTTTATTGCCTTCGTTCCTACCTAACTCCCTCTACACACCTTGACATAGCATCCTCCTCTCTTTTTCCTCTCATCACTTTTGGAGCTCCTATTATCCACTCTGCTCTGATCTCCATCTTTGCCTGGCTAAACCAAGTTTACCACATGACTGGACACTTCGCACTTAATACAAGCTCCAGGGAGCACCACAGCTCTGTTCTTGCCTCTCTTGGTTTGCCTTCCTTTGAAGCTAGACTGCAATACTCCACCTTGTGTCTGATCTTTAAACTGGTCCACATGTCCACCCCTCCCTGTCTTAAAACCCTTACCCAACGCAAAAGTGCAACTAGGTCCCAAAGGTTGGCTGGCCTCCCACTGCTAGCAGTTCCTAAACCCCATCTTGTGGTTGGTCAGAAAGCCTTCTCTGCCTCGGGACCCTCGCTTTGGAACTCCCTCCCACCTGCGGTCCTAACCTGCCCCTCTTTACATCAGTTCAAACACTCTCTTAAATCGTACCTAGTCTCCTCCCAGTATCGCTCCTGTACCTGATGCCTCCCCCATAGCCCATTGGCCTTTATGAATGCTGTATATAGACCATCACTATTGTTTTTAGCTTAGGCTACAGCCAGAGTGATTTGTCTGAATGATTTGTAAATTATACTATTTATATATATATTTATGTAAATAATTGCAACCACTGTTTACTTGCCTTTGTACATTCCTCTTATATTGTTGTATTCTTGTGTTGTACCTCCCATTTTGGTCCCTCCCCCCGATTGCCCCTGAAAAAGGGACAGTCCATCTCAGTGGGCTTACCCGGTTACCAAAATTCAAACAACGTTCATAGATGGCAGACAACGGTGATAATTCAGTGACTGGTATATGGGGCTTCTGTTGCCTGCTAGTTCCCAGATGGCAGACAACAGTGATAATTCAGTGATTGGTATATGGGGTTCCTGTTGCCTGCTGGTTCACAGATCGCAGGCAATGGTGATAATTCAGTGACTGGTATATGGGGTTCCTGTTGCTTGCTAGTTCACAGATCGCAGGCAACGGTGATAATTCAGTGACTGGTATATGGGGCTCCTGTTGCCTGCTAGTTCCCAGATGGCAGACAACAGTGGTAATTCAGCAACTGGTATACAGAGTTCCTGTTGCCTGCTAATTCACAGATCACAGGCAACGGTGATAATTCAGTAACTTGTATATGGGGCTTCTGCTGCCTGCTAGTTCACCTATGGCAGACAGCGGTGATAATTCAGCGAGTGGTATATGAGGCTCCTGTTGCCTGCTAGTTCACAGATGGCAGGCAATGGCGATAATTCAGTGACTGGTATATGGGGCTCCTGTTGCCTGCTAGTTCACCGATGGCAGACAACGGTAATAATTCAGCGACTGGTATATGGGGCTTCTGTTGCCTGCTAGTTCCCAGATGGCAGACAACAGTGATAATTCAGCGATTGGTATATGGGGTTCCTGTTGCCTGCTAGTTCACAGGTCGCAGGCAACGGTGATAATTCAGTGACTGGTATATGGGGTTCCTGTTGCCTGCTAGTTCACAGATGGCAGACAACGGTGATAATTCAGTGACTGGTATATGTGGCTCCTGTTGCATGCTAGTTCACTGATGGCAGACAACGGTGATAATTCAGCGATTGGTATATGGGGATCCTGTTGCCTGCTAGTTCACAGATCACAGGCAATGGCTATAATTCAGTGACTGGTATACGGGGCTCCAGTTGCCTGCTAGTTCACCGATGGCAGACAATAGTGATAATTCAGCGATTGGTGTATGGGGTTCCTGTTGCCTGCTAGTTCACAGATGGCAGACAATGGTGATAATTCAGTGATTGGTATATGGGGTTCCTCTTGCCTGCTAATTCACAGATGATTGGTATAAAAAAACTGATGATTATTCAGAAATTGGCAGACAAGGCTCCTACTGCACACCAGTTCCGACGGGACACAACGCTGATGGTAATTCTGTCATTTGTACAGGACTCTTATAGTCCAATAGTTCACAGACAGTAGAAAACTTTGATGTACCTCTGTGCTGAATTGGATTAAGGGACATCAGATGCATGTGCATCAGTGATGGCGGTGTGGGAGGCAGTATGACACAAGTATGTTCTAAGTGCATGACATCTGCAGGAGCTAACTAAAACCACCATTTCCACATCACTTGTCTCATCAGCAAAATAAAAAAAAAGAAGATAATGAGCCTCCGTGCACTATGCCAGAAGCAGCTACTGCACAGCTGTACTCTGTGCCTGGGAGTTCATGACACATCAGAACGATGAGTATTCCTCCTTTACCGAGGAGACTCCTGGATGTCTGGGTCCTTTGATTTGAATCACTACTGCAAGAAGCAATACAGTCTTCCTGTCTTCAACAAACTGTCGAGTTGGGAGCTAGGAAAAGCTGAGATTTGTTTTCCAGTGCATGCCCAGAGTGGAAGCTAAAGTTGTGGTATGGCTTTCTCAATTTTGTGGTTGGGTGGGGATTTACTGTAAGTTTAAAAGATTAAGTTTAGATTTGAATGAATGGTCTCATTCCAGATTGACAAACCCTAATGTTTAATTCTTCACTTCCAAAAATGTGTATCACTTCAGCACAATAAATTCCCCTTCCCACAAAGCTTGAGGTGTTTTATGTCTGTTTGAGCTATTTGTTCCTGATAAATAACCTTTATTTATTTTTGTAACCATCCCAGTTCTTGAGGAAACAGGGCAGTCGAGTGGTTAGAGTGCCAACTTTGCAACTGAAAGATCAGAGGTTTAAATACTCAGTGTGACCTTGAGCAAGTCACGTAACCTCCCAGTGCTCCAGTGTATCCAGCTGTGGCAAATGGGCAAAAACAGGACCCCCACTGAAAACAAGATGCTACATCTCAGCTGAGTTACCCTGGAAATTAAACTGCATTCCCACCCAAAAAAAAATCTTTCCCAACACATGCACGTGCTTACACTGAGGCATTGAGTAAGTCACTTGATCTTTCTGTACTTCAGTCTCCTCTCAGCTATAACTTCGGGTGGGTAGAAAAGGACCCCCTTCACTGAAAGAAATACCTGTAATATACAATGAGGCACTTCGCAACTACTGTATCAATAAACCATCTGGGATATTGACAAAGTAGTTTGTGTATGTCAGACAGCGGCCGTCTGAGATGGTGAGTGAATCGTTTGTGTCGGCTGCCATTACAGGAAAAGCCTGGGGGGTTGGAGTGCTCTGGGAAGAATTTGTGATGTGCCATTGGATTGTAGGGACAACCTGAACTGAGACCGGAGAGGGAGGAAGGTGTGACTGGATGCCAGGAGCAACTTAAATGGTGATGAAGAGAGGGAGAGCCACTTTGAATGGGGCTGGAGAGAGGGAGGTGGCGCAAAGTGGGGAAAGTCACTGGACACCAGGGGCAACTTGAATGGTGATGGGGAGAGGGAGGCATAGTCACTGAACACCAGGAGCAACTGGCATGGGGATGGGGAGAGGGAGGCATAGTCACTGGACACCAGGAGCAACTGGCATGGGGATGGGGAGAGGGAGGCATAGTCACTGGACACCAGGAGCAACTGGCATGGGGATGGGGAGAGGGAGGCATAGTCACTGGACACCAGGAGCAACTGGCATGGGGATGGGGAGAGGGAGGCATAGTCACTGGACACCAGGAGCAACTGGCATGGGGATGGGGAGAGGGAGGCATAGTCACTGGACACCAGGAGCAACTGGCATGGGGATGGGGAGAGGGAGGCATAGTCATTGGACACCAGGAGCAACTGGCATGGGGATGGGGAGAGGGAGGCATAGTCACTGGACACCAGGAGCAACTGGCATGGGGATGGGGAGAGGCAGAGGGAGCCACTCAACACCAGGAGGAATCTGAATCGGGACGGGGGAGGAGGAGGCAGGGGGATTCACTGGACCGTAGAAAGAATTTGAATGGGGATGGGGAGAAGTAGCCACTGGACACCTGGGGCAACTGGAATGGGGATGAGTAGAGGGAGGGGGTGCCACTGGACACCAGGACAATTTGAAGGGGGACAGAGAGAAGGAGGGGGTACCACTGGACACCAAGGAAAACTTGAACGGGGACAAGGAAAGGGAGTGTTGTGCCACTGGACAAAGGTCTGATGTGGGCATACTCCCATTCTGCCATTCATTTTGAGCACAACTGTGGCTGCAGACTTACCTGCTCTAATGTCTGTTCTGTGCTCTGCTGGATGCACTTGAAACTGCTTTTCTAACATCTGCTATTCCAGGTACTGGCAGTGAGTGTAGCGCTGCAGCTCAGGTGCACTGATCAGAGGGTTAGTCCCAGGTTGGATGCAGCTTTGCTTGCCTGAACTCATGCTTTGAGCATCTGGCCCATCATCTAAGACACTTCAGCTTATATTTCATATCTGTTCTACATTTGGCTTCATCATTTTAACTAGATATTATAATTTTTATTTATTTGTTTATTTATTTATTAATGATTCATTTTATTTTTCTGATAATGCCCCCTTCTTCTGTGGCCTGCCCCCTTCTGCCGGTGACTTCCCCACCCCATCACCTCCCATCTCTGTGTACTAACCCCCTTCCTGCTATACCCCCATGGCAGGGTTGTCAGGATTCCCCAAGCCCCTTTGTAAGTCTTGTTTGGCGGGTGTAGGTGCCCAGTAAGCAGTGTGGAGGCTGCAGGGGGTTCCCAGCTTCTTCCTGCCTCAGTGAGAATGTATTTCTTCTTTTCTGTCTTCTTAAACGCTGGGATGCCTCGAGGGTGAAGAGGATATGGTGTGCATGTAATGCATGGTCACACTACTGTCAGTAAGCCTCCTGGACACCCCGAACAGCTTCCGCTTGAACCGCCACCTGTCATCACAAGGTGGCGGTAGTAGTATGGTGTGCACTACCCTCCCTCCACAGAGGGGAGTGTCCACTGGGATGCTCAATCCTCTCCCCCCTGCCAGCTCCCCAGTGACCCTAGCTCATTTCTGAACCCAGATTTCTGGCATCGTGAACATCGGCCCTGCCACTGTGCCCACGAGCTGGCCTTTATCAGTAATTTTTTTTTCATAATTTGTTTATACACCTGTCACCATCCACTCTTCCCCCAACCCCAAGCCCATTCAGCCCTGTCCCTCACCATCCCAAGGACTTACCTGGCTCCAGAAATCCCCTATGGATTACCCACTCACATTGAGGGGGGCCTGGGGACAAAAGGCCATCCACCCCACCACTGCTGACCCAATTCAGACTGGAGCCAAGATCCAAACTGTGGTGCAGGGCCTGCGACAAGCTGTCTGGTGTCATCCTGCCGGCAAAGTTATCCTTCATTTTTTTCCCTTTCCCTGCCTACCTCTCCAGTACCTTGTCACATTCAGTGTCACCTTGTACGTTACTGGCATATTCCTGTGGGAGAGGAAGCTCCCTGGCCCACCGTAGGGATCATTAGAGCAGCAGAGCCCACCGGCCCCCTCCCTGGCCAGGAGTCCTGTCAGGCAGCAGTGGCTTCCCTCGGGGCCACCCTACTGGCTTTCTGGGCTTGCTTCTGAACCTGGGTCACCAGTGTGGGAGCACATAGACAGACAGGCAGGCAGGGAGGCTGGCATCTGAAGGGACCTCTTTAGAGTAGAGGGAGATTCATTCCATGCTTGTTCCCTCTTGGAGGGCTTCAACGGCAGCTGAATTGTGGGAGGTGTTTGACACATGATCCCACCAGGGACTGAACTGGGATCACCAGACTCCCCTGACTTGCTGCCTCTGCTGGAAACTGAACCCAGGTTCCTGATGCCTCAGGCACCATTCATGGCACCACACCTGTTCCTTTTCTTTTCTTTTCAAAGAAATAGGGTGTGCTGAATCTTGAAGCTCCTCCGCAGCCCCTGTGGAAACTGACGCTCAGCCTTCTCAGGGAGGATTGTCTGCAAGGAGCTCTAATTACTCCCTAATTATCTAATTAAAATGGAGCTTGTCTCATTAAAGGCGTGCTGGAGAGATCTGGTGCAGAGCCACACAGCTAGACCCCCAGAGCAGAGTCAGCAGACAAATACAAGGGGTCTTAGGATGCAGGTGCAGGGTGGAGAGGTTATGCACATATGTGGAAGGTTTCCAGAAATCTCAGCTATAGGCTGGGTGATACTGGCAGGCTCACGGGATTGTGTTTGGGCACTGGAAACTCCAGCCAACAAAGATGAGGAGGGACTGGAAGTGCCACGGTGGCTGAACAGTTATTGTACACAGCAATATTCCAGTCTGCCCAGTGTCTTAACTGGGCCTCAGAATCTTTGTAAGTTTGGAGGAATGCACTTCCACTGCAGACAACATGCTCAAGAGAGGAAAATAATGAATGTACAACTCCAAATGAATGAATGCTCAACTCCTGTTGTGCAAAATAAATCTTATTAATCCGCCTTCGTACAGCCAAGATTTCAAAGCTACACTACTTCTTCAGGGAAACAGTGGTGAGTTTACATACTAAATAAATGCACAACGTAAATGAAGATGCCTTTTCAATATTGGTATTTTTCTCCATCAGAATATCTGTATGAAGAGATTTTTGTGACATGTTTGATGGGGGCAGCTGATAGCTCTGCAGTCAGGAGGGACTTTAAATAAAATTACAAGGAGTGAAAATGAATTTTGGTTTATTCTGTGCACTCATTCTGTATGCAAGTTTTCCACCATTTCTCTGAAGAAGTTGCGCAGCTAAGAAACATTGAATTTATGAAGGTGGATTAATAAACCAATTCTATTTTGCACAAACCGGAAGCTGAACCTCTTTTCCCCAGCCTTGCTGAGCAGGCCCATTCCAATGCTTGGCTAATGATGTGGCTGATCAGAGTTCCTGCACTATAGGGACTCTGGCACATATCCAATACTAACACTGTGGTGCACTACGGGGGTGCTGCTGCCCTATTGGAACTGTCGCTCTCATTAAACCAGTGTTCCTTCTGCACATTTCTGGTGGTGGTTCCCGTGGAAGTGTAGAATCCTGTCGTAATTCCTCTTTCAGTCATCAGTTTTCAAATAAATAAGATAAAAAATGTATTTATTTATTTAGATTTTGTTGACCGGGTAAGTGCACTAGACAAATCCTGCCTATTTTCAGGCACGACCCGAGGGAGGGGGATACAGAGGAATGCCAACTGACCTTGAACCAGATTAAGCTGTTGCTGGTATTTTTAGTGAATGAGGGAAATTTGGCCAGGACACCGGAGAAATTCCCTACTCTTTTCGATAAGTGTCATGGCATCTCTAACATCCACCTGAACTACCACCAATCCAGGCAGATCGGACCTCGGTTTAACGTCTCATCTGAAAGAGAAATTACCTTAAGCATGGTGGTCATGAGGGGGTGTTACCCCCGGGTAACATTCCCTCTATCAGTAAAAATAGATTTTTTTTGTTTACAGTTTATTTAACCATCCAGTACTGGCAGCTAAGATGCACTGTCTTACTTTCTGTGGGGTCCCACTTTTACCCATTTTTGCAGCAAGGGGGACTAAAGCAATGTGATACAGAGTAAATTGCTCAGGGTTACACAGTGGTTCAGTGGCTCTGGTAGAATTTGAACCTGGTTTGCCTGTTTCTCAAGCCTGTGCTCTAGCCACTGGACCATGTTGCATCCATGACTGTGATTTTCAAGTTTATTGAACATCTTGGGTACAAGATGCATCACAGTGTCGAATGTGAAATACAAGTAGTCACTCATTTCATTTTTCATGACTTGCCATAATACATCCATGACTGTGATTAATTAAGGTTCAGTGTAGATTAATTAAGGGTCACTGTCATTTCCCACCTATCTGTTGTGGATGTCAGTAGCTTCATGGCCGCAGTGACTGACTACAGTCCATGCACTACTAGTATCTACATCATTGCAAAAAGCCAGTCTAACTCGTGGCAAATGGCACATAGGATTGTTAATCCCAATTGACAGCCGCAAGCCCCATGTGCCAAATTTTCGGCGCTCCCAGGGCTTGCGCCTGTCTGGCTCGTCTCTGCATCGAGCCCAATAAATTAATCCAAATTCTATTCTATTCTATTGTCCCTGCACTACCAGTACAGTACTTTATCTTAAAATGCATTACTTTGTAAACTACTTTAGTATGTAGTGTATGACAGGCACTATACAGATCCTAATTCCATTGTACTCTGTCCCTGAACCACTAGGGCCGAATTTTCAAAGGGTGGCACAGTGCTTGCATCCAGCCCTGTGCCACTGGACTTAGGTTCTGGCAGTGCGCCTAACCTCTTCACCGCAACTGCGCCCAATTTTGCAATCTCGGGTGCAGCTGTGACAATTTCCACCATTTACTACATCTTGAGCCAAATATGTGGTGCAAGCTCCGTAAAACTGGCCCTCAGGTTTGGCGCAAGCTGGACCACAAAAAGCTGGCCTAGCTTGTGGCAATTGACGCACGGGATAGAAAATCCTGATGACGGCCAGGAGAATGCCACTAGCCCGGTGTGCCACATGTTCAGCACAAGCGGGGATTGCGGCATTAATAGCATTTCAAAAATCCTGCCACTTGTATCTAAGTTACTGCTTTGTACCTACAGCCTTATCAGTTATTTCTCCAGCCCCTCTCAGGAAATCCCTCACCAGCTGAACCAAGAAGGGACAAGTAGTGAACTATATATGACACGAAGAGTATTTCATCGTCATTTGGAAGCTAGCACCTTGCCAACAACAACAAATCTGTAACAGAGGAGACCAAAAAAGCAACATGACAGTATCTAGTAGCTATTGGTGATTGATAGCTGATATCAGACTTTAGCTAGTACTATATCTATACTCTTTGATGTTGTTTTTAAACAAATTGCAATGGAAGAGGATTGGAAAAGGGCATGGAGGGGTCAGCAACCATTTACCCTGCTAACACAGGTAGGTGCTAAACAGTGTGCCATGAAAGGGACTATATAAAACTAAATTTTGCTCTATAACCAGCATCTAACTCATTACTTGTAAAGCTTTGGGATACAGTGTGTATGAAGATAGTCTATAAAACTAAATTATGCTATATTCTACAGTCCTTGCACTACCAGCATCTACTCATTACTTGTAAAGCTTTGGGATACAGTGTGTATGAAGACAGTCTATAAAACTAAATTATGCTATATTCTACAGTCCTTGCACTACCAGCATCTAACTCATTACTTGTAAAGTTTTGGGATACAGTGTGTATGAAGACCGTCTATAAAACTAAATTATGCTATATTCTACAGTCCTTGCACTACCAGTATCTAACTCATTGCTCTGTTATATGCCTTGGTATGCAGTGTTTATGAAAGGTGCTATATAAATCCACATTGTGTTCTATTCTATTCTCTGTAATACCTGTGTCTAACCCATTGCTTTGTATGGTACTTTGGTATACAGTGCATAGAACAGTCACTATATAAATTCAAATTCTATTCTATTTTCCTTGCACTGTCTGAATCTAACTTATGGCTTTGTAATGTGCTTTGGGATACAGTGTGTATGAAAGGCGCTATATAAATCCAAATTCTGTTCTATTCGATATTCCCTGAACTACCAGTCTCTAACTCATTGCTTTGTAAAGCACTTTGGGATACAGACTGTATGAAAGGCATGACATGAAACCAAATTCTGTTCTACTGTGATTAGCGTACACATTTGCTCCTTGTTGGTTACCATATGTAGCAAATACTGAGTACATAGATAAGCCTGTTCTATGACTCCTAAGTGACTTAGTGGATGGGGAGGTTGTTGCTGTAAATGCCTTGCCTTGGTTACAAAGGATTACACAGCATGAGTATGGGTAGCTCTTCAACTGATACGCTTAGAGGTGTATCCGTACTGAAACTGGGTATAGTCTCTGTTATGCAGCAGGGAGGACAAAACAAGCCCCTATGTCATCACAGTACTGTTGACTCTGTTCTGATCCAAACCAATATGCAGACATTAAAGTCTTGTGCCACTCAAGCTCCTGAAATACAAAATCACAGAATCAACAGCCCAAGTGGGGAAAAAACAAAACAAAGAATCAATTGTTAGCCCACCACTCACTAATTTTCAGAAATAAATGTGCCCCAAGTCCCATCCACCAATGCTTTTCCAAAGGCACAAGTCACCACCCACTTCCTCATTTCAACTGCACTAGAAACTGGTCTGCAGAGAAACAAAGGTGTCACCCACGCAGAGTTTATGTGGATTATCTTCACCAGAAATAAGAGTCAAGACACACTATGTATTTTTAGCCCTTGGGACTTCATTGGTTAAAGTTCCATTGTACCAGCTCTCTGGTTTCTTCACTGAAGGGTTGCCAAGGAAACCATTTATCTTTAAAGGCATTTCACTGAAAGCAGAATCAGTCTGCTGAGGTCCATACTTCGCATGACAAAACAACAGAGGAGCACTTCAGTTGATGACAGAACGCTGTCTTGGCTGTGAAACTTTGCAGTGCCTACTTTGACGCAGAGTGTATTCTGACACAGTGGATTCATCCAAGTCTCAACTCTGTTGCAGTATTTTGTGTGCTGGAATGGACAACCTGGCGTAGTTGTGGTATTCCAAGACTGTCTTGTTCACCCCCATGTACGCCTCATGCCCAGGACCCCACCATGTCAGCATATGTTTTGCCAAGGTCGTTAGATCCCCTAGTGGGTTTCTCCAGAAATATGCCATTGTTTCTTTTTTTATTTTGCAGTGTTTCTCACTGAGTCTCACTCTCAGCATTTCATTTTTAAACTCCTTGGCACCAGACGGCTGTGGATTTCTTTTTTCCCGTAGACGTCCTGTTTTCTTTTTCGCTTAGTGTTCTCTCACCCATTAGGAACAGAAAGATTGCCTTCAAGTTCTGATTGGCTTTTTCTTCCCAGCACCTGTCACAGATCCACACTCAAACAGTCTGAAGCATGTGCTGTAGTGCAGGCTTGTTTGTGGCACAAGCAGGGTCACCCACATGGAAGAGGCACATGCGTTGCTGGTACCACTGAGCCAGGCAGCTCCAATTCTCTCATGAAGTTAAGTGCTTTTGTTAAGAAGAGTTTGGGCCTCAAATGGAGCTGGCTGACATATTGCCAAATGCCAGCAAAACTGTGCAAAATTCTGCCATAATTTCACAAAGCTTCAATCTGGCCCCTTTTCACACTTTATTGAAAGTGTGCATTCTTTGTGTACTGCATCTTGTTCAAAATGAGTACTTTGTTGGAAAGATGCACTAACATGCACAATATTTGTGCTTTTATGGTTTACAATTTCCTAAGTGCTCATTTTAGTGTCAATGCACCTATTTTTGAATGCCAAAGTGTGCAGTATATTTACAGCTTCGAAGTGTACATTTTTCAAGTCAGTTTTCCTTTCCAAAGTCTGTCTGTCTGTCTATCTATCTATCTATCTATCTATAAATAGAGAGATTCTATCTAAATGTTACATACAAGGAAATACAGTATGCACTGCTTGTAATGGACTAGTCTGACATTGCTCATTCCGTCTGTTACAAGTGGCGTCTGCTACATCAATACAGCTTCCACCGCGATGTCATGCTGATGCAGGGGCACACTTGAGACACATTCAGATGCACCGCACACACAAATACAATGATGTGACTACAGCTCCTGTAGTGAAGAATTGACTGGCAGACCTGTTTATTTTATTGAACAAAACAGAATAACAAAAAGAAAGAAAGAAATAAAAAAGAAAGAAAGAAAGGAAGAAAGAAAGAAAGAAAATGCTGTGCACTGTACTGCAGCGTGCCCTTATTGCTGACTCGCTCTCAGGTAGTCCGTAGATGGTGCAGTCATGTGTTTACTCCGAGCAGACTCCATTAGCACAAGTTGCTCCCCATGAGGAATGATGTCATCTTTCTGTTCCACTGCATGATGGAGTGTCAGGAGCACTTGTTGTACATCTGCGGGAGTAAGTGGAGCCTCTGCATAAGCAGAATCCTGGATTCACTTTTCAAATATGAAGTATTTAAAAAGTAGCCCTCGGTTTTGCAAAAGAATTAGATTGCTGAAGTCAGTGCAGGCAATAGAATGTAGATTGGATGTTCTTTTATACCCCTTCCAAATCGACCACCACCTCCGTGCACGAGTCCACGTCATTCTCGGTCTTCTCAATATCGGGGACACGCAGGAGGGAGCGGACCGCAGAGTTTTGGTCGGGACGACTGACCTGTCACTTTTTACAGAAATGTCAAATGAAAAAGACACACTGTGGATTCTGCATGCAGTCAGAGCAAACTGTGAGTTAAGTTCTGTAGTACAGGCACAGAATTACAAGGTCACTGAAACAGCTACAAAAGCTGACAGCGCCCCTTTAAGCCTTGTCTTTTATTGATATAATAAATGGCTTTCTAGGAGGAACAATGCATGATGAGTCTTGAAAAGGGGTGGGGCTAGAGGCGGAGCTTAGGATCCGGTTTTTGCTTTATTCAAAGGTGGCAACCCCAGATCTTAAGGCAGCTCTTATTAACCAGGACAAGCTCTGTGCTCAAGACAGGCAGTCCAAGGGCCCTTCAGATTGGCAGGCATTTAGAACAGCTAGGAATGCTTGTGTAAAAAGCATTCGCTCTGCAAAGACCCACTTCTACGCCTCTACCCTTGAACAAGCAAACGGGGACTCAAACAAAATTTAGAGGACCCTCAAATCTATTGAAGGGTGGCCCGCTGCCCCCTCTGTTCCAACCAAGATACTTACAAATGGCAGGGTAGTGAAAAGTAATTCTCAAATACTCAAAGAACTCAACTCCCATTTTGTCGCAGCCGGTCTAGCTTTTGACACCTCACCTTATGCTAGCTATGAGAAGAGCCAACCTAACTCCTCCTCCCCGACAACCTGCACCTCATCCTGTCCCTTCCATTTGCGTATGCTTAACTATAAAGAAGTTGAAGATTCACTTCTTAAACTTGATACCAGGAAAAGCGCAGGGGACGACGGTCTTGAATCTTTCTTCCTAAGACTAGGCTATGCCTGTCTCACTGCCCCCATTCTGCATATCTTCAGCCTCTCCATCACCTCTGCCTTAGTTCCGACTTGTTGGAAATCTGCCCACATCCTTTCCCTATTTAAATTAGGGGACCCATGTGATCTGAACAACTATAGGCCTATCTCCGTCTTGCCCATCCTCTCTAAAGTATTCAAAAAATTGATCTATAACCAATTAAAACTTCACATTGAAACCTTTTCACTCCTAAACCCAGCTCAATCTGGCTTCCGGGCAAATCATAGCACTATTACAGCACTGGCTAAAGTAACTGACGACTGGATCTCTGCCACGGATGCCAAGAAGATTACTGGTGCAGTCTTCTTGGACCTTAGTAAAGCATTCGACACTGTTAATCACAACCTCTTAGTTGCTTGCCTATCTAACTTAGGTGCCACTCTGTCCACTGCTCTGTGGTTTACTAGTTACCTTTCAGGGAGAACACAGAAAGTCAAAGCGGATGGCCCATTCTCTGCCTCTCTGCTGGTTATCAGAGGAGTCCCCTAAGGCTCCATTCTTGGCCCGATCCAGTTCTCACTGTACATCAACAATCTAGATTCTCATATATCTAGCTCCAAACTGCACTTCCTTGCTGACGATACTGTTCTGTATACCTCTGGTTCAACTTTATCGGAAGTCAGGGAAGTATTGCAAGCTGACTTTGCTCGGCTCGAAAATAACCTGATAAAAGCCAAGCTTCTCCTTAATGCTAAGAAAACGAAAGCAATCATTTTCTCTCGTAGTAAGTTCTCTAGTCCCTCCCCTGACCTACCAAAAGACTTTACTATTACATCACTAAGTGAACCTTTGGAAGTCATGCCTAATTTCAAATATCTGGGTATTTAGATAGATAATAAGATCTCCTTTAATGACCACATTGAAGACTTATCCAGGAGGCTCAAGCAAGACTAGGATTCTTTTTTAGAAATAGGTCTCTTTTCCCCATCGAGACCCGTACCAGGCTCGTCCAAGCTACATTCCTTCCCCTACTTTACTACAGTGACCTAATTTATTAATCCACTACAATCTCAAGTCTAAGTAAGCTGGACATCTTCTACCACCGCACGCTACATTTCATTACCAATTCCCCCTACCGTACTCACCGTTGTGATCTGTACGCAGCTGTTGGTTGGACATCTCTCACCACTAGATGCCTGTTTCATGCTGGACTTTGGACCCTTAAGTTGCTCCTGCATAAACTACCACGCTACCTAACACCTGTAATCTGCATTTCCCAGAGTGCATATTCCCTCAGGAAAACAGACTTTATCACGCTCGACGTACCTGGTACTCGTACCTCTTTTGGCAAAAGAGCCATCTCGCATATCCTTCCCACTATATGGAACCAACTTCAATCTGTACTAAAACTAACAGGAATTTGTTGTAAACTGGGGGTTCCCCCAATCAAAATCTCCTGCATAAAAATAAATCTTTTAACAAACAAACAAACAACTAGCATTGTCTCAGTTAATTTTTATAAAGTGCTAATTGCATCAAAAATGAAAGATATTTGCAACTGCTAAGCCCCTCCTCTTTCCCTATGAGTGCCTCTTGACTATCGTCTCCACCGGTACTAGTCTTTCTTAGACCAAGAAACCTTCCAAATTGCAAAATGTATTCCTTGACTAATTAAAATCTAGGATTTTTCCCTATCTACTCCTTTTCCTTTTCCTTCCATATGCCTCCTATCTATATATTACCCCATGCTAACTGGCCCCTCCCCCCAACCTTACACCAAACTTATCTATTGCAGCTAACGGGGTTAAAGTTAAAACTCTTCCTTGTATTGCCTGTACATTCTTTACTAAATGTTCGTAAATGTACACATCTTTATAACATTGTATATTGCTATGTATTACCTCCCTCGAATTTTGTGCGCTCTTTGTTTACTGGTAACCAAAGATGCCTTATTATGTAGTGCTCTTTTTCTTTGTATATGTACAAGAAACCAAGGTTGATTTGCTATGTAAGGTTCTTTTTGTCTTTGTACAAGCCTCAGGACCTCCTTGTGAATGAGCCTGCTCAATGGAGTCTTCCTACAATAAACTGGAACTTAAACTTATAGTGTGTGGTTGGGCAGGTAGTGCATGGTCTGAAGTGATGGAATGCACATGGGAGCGGTGTGGTGTCTGCAGGTTGCTGCTGCACTGAGTTTGTAGTCAGGAGCATTGTGGGAGTTGGAAGATGCAGCATGAAGTCTGCAGCAGCACGGAGGGCTTGCCTGTGAAGAAAACACGAGAGATGTATCATAGAGGATCATGACTGTTTTGTGAGCGGGGGAATTTGTTGTGTGAGTGATTGATTTTAGGCAAGGCAGTTTTTGTAGGGGAAGTTTTTTTAATCTGTTGCTTGTCAGGGGTTGTAGTTGTGAGAGATGCTGAGGTTTGTAGGGGGGCTGTTGCATATGTTAATAAGATAGTTGTTACATGTGTTAATAAGGCTGTAATAATGTGCTTCACTGTATATTCATCAGATGTTAATGTATTATCAATCAATCAATCAATCAACTTTATTTAACCAGGCATAAAACACCAGTGAGCAAGCTCATTTTCAAGGTGGTCCTGGACATTAATACAGTACAATACAGTATAAGCCAATACATAGTTACAGATATGGTAGCCAACAATGAAGCAACATAGAACAAGTGTAGGCCAAAGGAGGCCTATACATAAGGTCCAACATAGTTACATACAACTACGTTCCATAAGTGATTACAGGAGTGTGAGAAGATGACCATCCTAGGCTGTCTCCACTAATTAGGAGCTAGTACCTTTTTACTAATAAGCAGGGAGAGGGGAAAGAGAATAGTAAGGGTGGAGGGAGGGAAGGAGCGAGAGTGTGCTAGAAGATGGAAATAGACTGAGAAAGATCAAGTTTCGGGGAGATAAAAACAAGTAAGTGCTGGATATCCCTTGCTAGGAGAGGGAGGTGGGTGACATTCGGATCGTAATATTTGTGGGAGAGACCAGTGGCTAAGGTTCGGAGTCATCTAAAACAGCTGCATGTATCCTTCAAAAGGTCCGTTATCAGGGCTTTGAATGTGAAAATACTAGGGAGTGAGGAAAGCTTTAAGGAACTTTGCATAGCATTCCAAAGCGTTGGTAGTGAAAAACTGATTGCAGCTGAACCATAGGTTGTTTTCACTCTAGGAGTCTGGAAGTAAATCATGGAGAAACGTCTCAAGCCATAAGATCCCTTGGCATGCTCAAAGAAGCACGAAATGTATGCAGGGAGATTACCAGATAGTGCTCTAAAGAGCCAAAGGAGAGCATTTATTTTCCTCCTGTTTGAGAGTGAGGGCCATCCTGACTCCTGGTATAATAGACAGTGATGAGTACAACGGGGTAGGTTAAGGATAAATCTTAGGGCCCGGTGGTAATGGGTGTCAAGTTTGTTAAGCATCGTTGCGGGGCAATGGCTGTAAAGGAAGTCAGCATAGTCTAGTACGGGTAGAAATGTGGATTGTACTAGTCTCTTTCTGGCTTCTAGACTATTATTAAGGTGTTAATAGATAGATAATTACATGGTAGGGTTAATTGGATAATTGATAGCCAGCATATATGGGTATATATCTAATATTTATTTATATGGGGATGAGGATCCCTACATGTTATCTATCTGTCTGTCTGTCTATCTATCTAGCTATCTCTCTCTCTCTCTCTCTCTCTATTTCAGAATTTTAGCAGGGAAGACATATGGAGCTAATAACAGCTTATTTCCATATGGGTCCTGGGGGAAGGGGGAAGAAAGATAGTGCAAAAGGAGAAAAAATATAGAGTGCATTAACAGATTTATAAGTAGTAGTATATACAAACAATACAGTAAATCAAAAAGGACCATGATAGTAACAGCGCAGGGTAAAACAGTACATTAAGGTGTACACGGTACAAAGGAATTGAGCTTGGATAGGCCTAAGGAAATTACCCCAACCAAATGGGGAAGGGAGAAGAGCAAACATGTTCAGACAATAAATGCAGGGGATGGGGGGGTCATTTAAGGTAAGGGGTCAAGGGCAGCTGCATGGCACAGTAGGAAAGTCACAAAGAAGAGACTTAAGGGAGATGTGAGAAGAGGCAACACATATAGATAGGGGATGAGAGGACCAGAGTTTATGAAAGTGATATGAGAGGGCAGCTTGATCAGCAGTAGATTTCCTGGATGGGCTAGAAAGGGATGGAAACACTGCTAGAGAGGGTAGGAGATAAGTGGGGGGGGGGGGGATAGAAGGGAGGTAAGGTAGGAAAGAACCAAACCTGGATACCTGCTTTGTTTCTCTATAGTGTACCAAGCTTTTGGTGAAGCTTAAAGTGACTAGCATCAATGTATCCCGAAAAATCAAGATGACAGTCCAGACAGACCCTGAGGTACATAAAGAAGGCAACATCCTCTGCACCATCAAGGGTATGCAATTATGGCAGGGAGGTGACTCTGGTAAGCCTCTGTTGGGTGCCAAATGTCATAGACACACAAATGCACACACATCTATGTATACACTCATATACTGTATATACTGTACACACATATCCTACATAAGAGATGGGTATACCATTTTCCCCATAAGAAAAGATGCAAAATTACCAACCCATATACACTTGCCAATTTATCCACTGTGACATCATCACTCTAAAATACTCTCCAAGGGTACAACAACATGCACATCCTTGGAATGTTACGTGACAATCAATAAGAAAGTAGAAAGTTGTGAACTGCAGGTACAGTACATCATGGGATGTACCACTGTCATGTGATCAGATTCTACCACTTACAGTACAGGATTTACCAACCCTTTTTAGAGACAGACAGACAGACAGATAGATTCTGTACCTTTGCTCACTGAAGACTGACAGTGGTGCTAGGATCTAAAAAGTCTGAGGGGGGGAGGCACAGCTAGTGTTTTTCTCTAAGTCCCCATTTGCATCTTTCTATTACATGCAAGGCCCCTGGAATTCTGCAATTCCACAGCTGCAGAATTTTTCTCAGGCCTTGCACTATGTTACAGAATGTATGTAGTGCCGCAGAATTCATTGTTTTTGGTTCTTTTTCATGCAAATATACTAATCTTCCAAGAATCAATTTTCTCCATAGATTCCCACTAACGGGTCTGTGCCAGAGGTGCTAGGACCTCGTGGGAGCCAGAACTTTTCTGGAAGGCTGGTATCGCAAGTAGGCCCTGAGTGCGTATCACCACATGCGCCCACTGGTATATAGCTGAGCCAGCCCCCAACCACCTCAGCTCCTTTTTTCTATCGTCAAGTACACGGCAGCAGTGTCGCTACTCTTCACATCATGGCCAGAACTTCACTGTCTATATGATGACAGTGCTCGGTTCTTCAGTTTTAGTTTAGAATACCTTCATTTTTTTGTGATCATTTAGTTTAATACACAGAAATTTATAGTTTTCTCTCAGCCCTACTTCTTGCTAACAGTCAATGATGATGGAAGAAAGTAAGGAGCCTGAAAAAGCAAGTTGCTCCAGCAATGAGGCTGTGTCTGGTCACCACCATTCTCGGGGGTGGGTGCTCTGGCAGTGGGCAATCTGGTACCCAGAAGGATGGACAGCCCTCCCAGAGTCGCGAAAAGAAACATTCCTGATCACGCTTGCAGAATTAATTATTTTTGGTGCTTTTTCATTCAAATGATCCACTTTTCCATAGGAACTGTCTCCTGTCCCCTCCTTGTTTATACTGAGGCCCTTCTGTCTACGCTCTGCATGTGATATCCTCTAAGGTGCAATGGCTGAACACTACAGTATTCTGCCACAGAAGCAAATATTTCATGCCACAGGAGTGAACACATGATGCTACAGAAGCCTAGATGGCCTGCCACAGAAATTGGGACTGAAGAGCTGCAGACAATGGGGGGCCCTAATTATGTATTACAATATTCCCTTTTTGCGCATTTCCCCATACAGTACTTGCTCAACATCAGTCAGAAGGTCTTCTGTTCCTGGATCTTCATATGAAATTTTGGTAAAATGGGGCAACAATGAACAGTGAAACAAGATTCAGCGTTAACTAGCAGTGGCCCAGCAGCGCAGACCGATTCCACTCAGCTGCATCAACAGACCGAGGGCTTCTTGTCTGCGCCGGCATCCTTGAACTCCTTACAGAAAGGAGTTGTTGCATGCACCAAGCCCAATCAGAAATGGATCAAAAGTTGGACAGTTACATACAGAAAGGTTAGTGGCAGCTGAAAATAAGGTGATCGGCCTGGAAGGTGCCTTGATTAGCTTTAACAAAACAGCGGAAAAAGCGTTAGTGACTTCAGCTAAAGAACATAACTAGCTGAGGGCAAGATTGGAGCAGTATTGGTAGCAGGTTAAGGAGCCTTTCACCTCTAGGTCACTGGTTCAAATCCAGCACAGGTCAGTAGTGACCAAAAACCATTATCACCTTAGAGCTTTTCAGTGGCTTCCGTGAAATGAGTGGTGGTGCTCTCAGTCCAGTTCCCAGTGGGCAGATGTCCATATGACAAAACTACCAACACAACCAGCACAAACCGGCATCTTTGTTGGCAGTCTCTCTTGAGACATCAAAAATTGAATGGTCATGAAGTCTGAACTACCCTCTCACCTACGTGGTGGTCCCTCCATGGCAGGGTTGAGGCACGCTGGTGGGGCAGCGTAGGGAAGCTTGCACTGTGATCGCCTGTACTATACCTGTCATACCTGTTACATGAATAAGCAAAGGACTTCAGATTCCAGTGCTGTCAATCCAGTACCTTTCATGAGCACTAAAACAAAAAATATATATATGTATACACACGTATATATACATATATATATATTTATATATATATATATATACACACACACACACACACACACACACACACACAGAAAAACAAGAAAGAAAATTCTGGTTAAGCTTCTAATGTTTGTATCATCAACTTACAAGACAGCGCTAAGGGGGCTGACCCCATCACATTCCTCAAGAGATAACTCCCTCAGGCTCTGAGATTGGCTACCCCGTTAAGGTGGTCAAGCCCTACCACTTTAACCCCAGCAAAGCTCAGCAGTCCTGGAAAGGACCTCACACAGTGCTAATGGTCACAGATTGGACTGGTGTGAGGAATCGCATCCTTTGCATAGCACGAGAACAGTGCATAGTGGAACTGGAAAGGAACCAACTTTTTTTCCCCTGACCTTTTGCTTGCCACCCGATCCTAGAGGAAGACTTTTTATGATGTTAAGCATAGACTTAGGAGGGCTGGCCCGGTGGCGCTGAGGCGCTGGACACCACACCTCGTGCCATGCCGGCAACCCGGGTTTGGGAATGAGCCAGGGCTGCCGGGGGTTGGCAAGGGAGGGACAGAGATTGAGCGTCCACCAACCACTCTCTCTCTTCCCGGGGGGTGGGTACAGGAAGCGCTCACTCACGAAGCGACCTCTGGCGGTGGCTGGAGGATCGCCAGTGTAGCAGCACGGCGTAATGCCTGGGGCCGGCGCCATGGCACGACGTTGCCTTGCTGGCCGGGCTCCGCGGGGAAGGAGGGGGGGTACAAACAAGCGGAAAATCCTTCCACATGTCGGTGAGATTACGGCGGCCCCGGGGGACTTCACCCACATCCCAACTGCCGGACCAACGCGCCCCGGATCTTCCTCCAAGGCCAACCCGATGACACCAAGGTAGGCACTTCACACTTAAGAGGCTACCACCGTGGGAGGGTGGAATCAGCCCCAGAGATGGTACCGGGGGTTGAGCCTGCCTGGGGTCATTCAGGGGAGGAGATCGAAGGAAGATGCAAGGGTTCAGGCTGGGAGTAGGGCGGACTCTGTGTGGGCACTCCTGAAGGATGCCTGGAGTGTGGATGTAGAAATAAAGTTAAAAAAAAAACAAAGTATAGACTTAGGGACTTAGACATATCATAGCATCTGTGCTTTCCTGCATGCCTTTAAATCAATGTTGGACGTAAAAGTTATGTACAGTATTTACTGATCCCTATGGCCTCAGGCTGTAATAAAGCCCAAAACAGCAAACAGACAGAAAGCGATGAGGCCTGGGGTTCAGTGGGGCAGTGGGCAACTCCTGCCATGTCCCTGCTGAGAGCTTCATAAGAGCACATTCACAGACATCATCCAGATGCCCATTTCCTTACAGTGGCTATGCAGCTTCCGGCTTCCTGCCTGCCCTTCCCATCCTCTTTACCTTGCCATGCAGCCGCTGCCTGGGGCATCATTCCTGCTCCTGCTTTGTTTGGAGGCCTTACTGCTCTCCTGTTCAGGGGGGCGGTTTGCTGCTCCACCTACTGTCCAGTGGCCTCCCTGCTCCCTACTGCTGAAGCAGTTCTCCAGCTGTGGTTGTTCATCTCAGTCCTGCTGCTCCTTGGTCCTAGTGCCCCCCCCCCGGGCTGCTTCCTTGCTGCTTCCTCTGGCTGCTGCTCATGTGCTTTTCCTCCACTTGCAGGGGTTGTTTCCTTCCCACCCTGGTCTTGCTGGCTGTTGGCTTCTCTGGCAGCTGCTGATCTGCCTGCCCCTTCTCCCTTCTGCGTGGTCCAAGGTTGTTGGCTGGGGCTGGCTCCTCTCCCTGCTTGCTTCTTTCCCTGCCCTCCACTCTCTGGGTGGGGTGCTGGCTCTCCCCTGCCTGCTGCCTAGGCTGCCTGCTTTCGGATCCGCCGCAGTGGCTGTATTTTACTTCCTGTTTTGCTTTTAAGCTTCTTGCTGTCCTTCGGCTAGGGTGTTCACCCCGTCTCGCCCCTCATGGGCTCTGTATGCTTAACCTCAGACTTCATGCTGCTTCTGTGCACTAGAGGCCCAACTCGCTCCAGGTGTTCCTTGAGCCTACACTCCGATGCTCCTTAATTTCCATCAGCCTGCCCAGGCAACTGTTCTCTCCTTTCCTCGGGGCTCACTTTTACTCTTACCTTCTACCATTTTGACTCTACTATCTACTTTCAGGCAGTGGCCTCAGAGACCATCAATGTGCTCACACTCTCCTACAACTAGACATACACCCGCTCTCAGTCCCTCAAGAGCCCAGTAAACGTTTGCCTCTCTGGCTTTGTACTGCAACAATCAATACTCTTTTGCCATCTACGGCTTTGTGCTGCAATGATTGGTATATAGTACTTTCCTCCTCAGTGACTTTATGCTGCACCAACCAACTCCCCCCCCCCAAGGGATCTGTTTCCTATATCAGTGAGCCCCGCCAGGAATGGTCTTGGGCTGCCAGGCCTGAAACAGCTGTTTCAAATCTTCTCCTTTTCCATGGGGCATCCAAACCTCAACGTTCCTTGGCATGGCTACTGTCATGCCACCAGATGGCAAGTCTTTGGCTCCTCTGTGGTGGAAGACCTTCTGTCAGAAGGAGAAGCTCATATCATCCTAGTATGAAGCAGTTCTTGCTGGCCCAACTGATGTGGGTTACAAGACCTGAGGCAGCAGGGATCCATGGGGGGGGAGGTCATGTCAAATAAACCTGATAAGATTCCTTTAACTGGGTGACAAAGAAATTAGATCAGGGTGGAGCCATGGACATGGCCTACCAAGATTTCAGTAAGGCTTTCAACACTGTTCCACATAGTAGACTAGTAAGCAAGCTAGGTAGCTTAGGAGTAGCTCCAAAGGTGGTAGACTAGATAAGAAATTGGCTAGGGGATAGGTGACAGAGGGTGGTGGTAAAAGGAGTTCAGTCTGAGGAAGGGAGGGTGACCAGCTGGGTGCTCAGGGATCAGTGCTGGGACTGGTCCTCTTTACTGTGTTTATAAGTGACATTGTAGAGGAGCTGGAAGGGAAAGTCTGCTTCTTTGCGGATGACACCAACATCTGCAATGGGGTGGACACTCCGGGGGAGGGGAGGATTAGCAGAGACCTGAGAAAACTAGAGAGGTGATCAAGGGTATGGCATCAGGGTTTTGAAGTGAAAAAGTGAAAAATAATGCACTTAGGGCACAGAAAGCCAGGGACGGAGTACAAAACAGGTGGAGTTATATTACTGACCATCAAGCAGGAAAGAGACATGGAGGTAATCATATCTGATCACCCAAAGGTGGTCAGGCAGTGCGACAAGGCAGTCAGGAGGGCTAGTGGGATGCTGGGGTGCATAAAGAGGGGTATTACCAGCAGAAAGTGGGAGGTGGTATTGCCTCTGTATAGATCGCTGGTAAGACTCCACCTAGAGTACTATGTCCAGTTCTGGAGACTACATATCTGGAAGGACATAGATAGAGTGGAGGCCACAGGAGGGCAACTAAAATGACGCTGGGTCTGCATCAAAAGCCCTATGAGAAAGGCTAAAGCACCTCAATATGTACACTCTGGAAGGGAGGAATGAGGGGGGATATGATGGAGACCTTTAAACACCTCACAGGGGTAAATCAGGTACAGGAAGGAAGTATTTTTTCAGAAAAAAGGTGCTCAAGAACAAGGGGACATGCTATGAAATTGGTGAGGGCTAGATTCAGGAGAGATGTGAGGAAGCACTTCTTCACAGAAAGAGTGGTGGATTCCTGGAACAGCCTTCCAGCAGAGGTGGGGTATGTGAAAACAGTGTTGGGGTTCACAAATGCATGGGATAAGTACAAGAGACCCATAGTGGAAAGGCAGGGGGAGGGAGAAAAAGCTGAAGATTAAGTATGGCCTGTAGTAATAATGTAGGTAGAGAAAAATGGGCAGACTACTGGGTGGGCCAAGTAGTCCTTATCTGCATTCAGATTCTATGTTTCTATGTTCTATGTCTGAGTCAATAATATTTCATTCAACATCTGGATGGATGGTGACCTGAAGCCCTGGATCCGCAGACGTTACCTCCACGGGTGGGGGGGGGGCGGTCTTCTCCTTCACGCTGATGTCACAAAAGTAGTTCATTTCCTAAGATGTAGTTAGGTTTCTTCCACCAGATGGGTTGAGACCTGGATGGTGTCTCAGCTCCTTTGCTGGTCATTTTGCTTCATAGCCTTCCCTCTTTACTAAGTGGAAGACAATGTTCTTAGTTGTATTACACACCTTTGGTTTTAATTTTTATCTCTTTCCCTAAGGTACCCTTTAGCTGAAGGACTGCATCCTGCAGCATCTCTAGGGCTAGAACCCTTCTCATGAGGGTTACTGTGTCTCCTGCACCCAGAACAAGTTGGTAGTTCAGTTGGAACAGGGAGCACGAAAGGCCATGTAAACCACAAGCTACTCGAGCTCGCAATCTGCACAAGCACAACATTGCAAGCAACTAGCTGCACTACCCTTCATACATAGTTGCCGCTGGATGAGTGAAATTGTAGGTGGGAAGCCTGGAGTTTGGTGGGTCAGTGGGCGACTCCTGCCATGCCCCACTGAGTGCTTCGTAAGTGTGCATTCCCAGGCATCTTCCAGATGCCCATTTCCTTGCTCCCTATATCCTCCCCCTCTCCTCTAGCTGCTCGCCTGTCCTTCTGGGCTCCTTCTCTAAAGTACCTTCAGCCAAAGGACTGTATCCTGTGGCACCTCTAGGTGGTTACTCAAGAGGGTTCCTGTGCCTCCGGTACCCCAAACGGTGATATTTCAATAGGAACAGAGAGCAAGAAAAGCCAAGTACACTACAAGCTACTCAAGCTTGCAATCCACATGTTGCACAAGCACAGAGCTCCATCGACTTACTGCACTACCCTCCATATGTAGCTGCCTGCTGGACTAGTGACCATGAATTAATGGTTTACTGTAGGTACCTGACTCTAAATGTAAGTGGATAGTAAGATCCTTTAATGCATATTCCCCGGGACAATTCCTTTGGTACTTTTGCTGTTTTACGGTTACAACCCTGTGAAGTGACTACAGTTTGGAATTTATTGGGCTGGCAGGATGCATTTAACATAACTGAATTTAATGTTATGTTGGTGTATTGTGTTTCTCTTTACATGAATTCTAGCTAATAATGTTATGCTTACAACTGCTAACAGTTTATTATGGTGGTTTGTGGGCAGAGTCGAGGTTTAATTCGCAAACCTTTGGCATGCTTGGTGGTAGTTGAGAAATGTGCGCAGTGGAGCAGGGGGAGCTCCCACCTGCTGAGGGCATCCCTCTGGATCTGATCTCTGTGGACACAAATAAATCATTCCATAAAAGACTGGTTCTGCCATCTTACATAAATGTTTTTTTTTGTTTAGTTGCAGGTTATAACGCAGATGTTTTGGTATGCACTTGCAGTATTCCCCCGTTGCTACATCTGGCAGAGTGAGTTAGCAGAGGTTCAAGCATAATGTTTTCTTTTCTATCAGGTGATGCTGGAATATGTTAGCAGGATGGGATAGGATCGATCCATCAGTAGGAAATTGTCTTCATTTTAACTTTAGTGTTTGAATAAAGAAATTAGATGCACAGTGCATGGTACCCTCTAAAGCCATTACTAAAGGGAAATAACTCACTGTACCTGGATTAATTTTTCATGTGTCAACCCACGAGTGGATGCATTGTCCTGTGAAGCTGTTTGTTCTGTTATTCTACAAAGGCAATAAATAAATAAAATTAAAAAAGCCTGAGAGAATCTTTGTACAGTAGTTGGTCTATGGATTTGCAACAGAGTCACGGTTTAGAGACAAGCCCCCCAGTCCACCCTGCCCCCATATGGTGTTGACCGTGCCCCTTCAGTATTGTAGATCACCTTATTCTAACTGATTTAAGATGTTTTAGACAGCTGTTATATGCCTGTTATTTCTTCTATATAGCTTTTTGGTCCCTGTCACCTCCTCCCGCCAAATAGCAACGGGGACACATATACATTTTACTGATTTTTCTCTCCTGACCCCCACCCCCAAGGCCCCAGCACACAGCCGTGCGAGTGTGTGGAGGCATGCTTCACACCCCGCAGTGCCAGCTCAGCCCCTTCCACCTTCCGATACTTCACCGGCCCCTTTCCGACTACGCTATCTACCAGACCTCCACCCGGTGGAAGCAGAACCACGGGGGGGGGGGCAACCCACCCTCATCACCCTCAGGAGAGGAGAGGAGAGCTGCCTGCTGGCATGCTCAATCCTGCTCTGCCCTCCCCCTCATGCTGGCACCCTGATGACCCGAGGCCATTCCCAAACCCGGGTCTCCGGCATAGCGCAAAGTAAGGCGCCCAGCGCCTCAACCCTCTGCACCACTGGGCTGGCTATATGCCTGTTTTTTTAAACATTTTGAAATAAAAAATGGGCAGTTTATATCTTTGTTTTTTGTTTTTTTTTGTATTTTTTGAAGAAACGGAGGTTTTCTAAGAATATCGGTGAACCTAAAGAGGACAACCCATGCACCAAAGAACAGCTCAACTCAGTAAATTGGTCATTCTGGTTCAGTAACACAGGAATGGTAAGCTCACTTCTGGAAAAAAAAAGATTTTAAAAAGAGAAGTACTTTGCAGATCCATTTGAAGTAGGGATTCAGGCACAGTTAAGGAGTAGTAAGAAGAGCAAAACTAAGCCCCTGTACAAGAGTTTAACATGACCTCATCTGGAGTATTGCATCCATCTGGTCACCACAGTACACAAAGGACACCGAGGACAGCAAGAAGATCCAACACAAAGCTACCAACATGATTCTTAGCTTAAGGGACAAGAGCTACAGTATGACAACAGGTCTGGCATATTCAAATGGTTTAGGCCAGGGAAAGCTGAGACAAGTAGTCGTGATTAAGATGTTCCAAATACTATGCGGGGCGGATAGGGTGGAGCATACACAGGTGTTTGAGCTGCTGAGTGCAAGCAGAAATAGAGGTCATTTACTCAAACTGAGGGAGGTGAGGGAAATGGGAAACATTAGAAAACATTATTTTATGCAAAGGATGGTTAACATGGAATAGCCCACCTGATGTGGTTGTGGAAACTAGCACTACTCAAGTTTCCAGAGCAGGACTAGACATATTCCTGAGACAGAATAGCATTTACAGTTATAAATCAAGAGTAGAAGTGGCAATCACTAAGCTTAGATGAGTGTGCGTCTACTCTGATGGAGTGTAGTCAATGCTGGTGACTAGAAGGGCAGGCAGGATGAACCTAAGTCCCTTCTATCATCACAATACTTCATTGCACTGCAACCACAGAAGATCTCCTTGGTTGAAGTCGATATAAAACACATATCAGGAGAACAAAAATAAGAATCTGATGACACAGCTCAACAGAAGGGAATAGTTGACACCAGAACAATACAGTTATAGTGTATGGTGGAATGCGGTTGTGTATGGAAATCCATACACCACAAAAAGTTGTTCTGCTGCAGTAGTGATGTCCTCACTAACGCAGAACAACTTTTCATTCTGCGTTAGTGAGGACGTCATAATAATACAAGGGACTACAGCAGACGTCGTGATTCGTCCCTTGCTGTGTGAGAGGGGCACGCGAGTGTGCTGGGCAGTCTCAGCTGTGAACCAAGGGCATCAGCAGAACCGAGTGAAAATACAGAAAAGTGAGTGTCTTTTTGTCTTTTTTTCGGGCACCATACACTATATAGAACAGTGCATGGTTACCCATACACTACTCAGTTATTCTTTCACCTCGTAGATACAATGCCAACTTGGAGACCTCTTGAGCTTCGCTCTCGAGGTCATCAGTTGGCATTGTATCCACTCGGTGGAAGAATAGCCTTGTACTGTATGGTTACCCATACACTATCCTATATATTCTTAAATATATAAAGATTTGGGAGGGGGGTCCTTCCTAAAAAGGCAATATCTACAGTAGACTAATGAAAAGTTCTCAGCTTCTGCAAACCAGATTAAACAACTACAGTGATGAATTGAGCCAGGGTCCAGGGATACCACCCAAATATCACAAACTAATAAGCAGATTACTATGTTACTCTGCCTGTGTTACTCTACCTCCTTACCTTGCCCCCTCAGACTGCCCCTCCCCCCTCTCATCCCCCCTCTCACTATCCCTCTGGTTTCCTCCCCCCAACTCCTTCCACCATTTGTACTCAGACCCCCCACAACCTCACCCTCTCCACCGCTCTACCGACAAAGCCATGCCTGGCTTCACCTAAATGCCATCCCCCAACAGCCTGGTGCTCTCTTGTCTCGGGTTACTCCCTGATATCTTCTAAGCTCTGGACCACACTCTTGTAGTGTTGTTACCACTGGTTACTCTGCAAGTGTAGACTTGAACTATCACTTGCTGTCCTTTTAATGCTTGATTGTGATGTAACTGCACTTATGACCTTGATGTTAAATTGTGTTAAAAATTGTTTGTACCTGTTAATTGACCTGTTATGTCATGTACTCTCTACTGACTTGGAGCCTTTGTAAACGAGACCACGGTTCAAAGGTATTAATCCTAAACATATATAAATAAATAAATGGTAGCCCACTGAGATGCAGCATTGCTCTATTCAATGCTTGTATGTGTTGTTGGGGGGGGATCCTCCCTCTGCCCAATTCGAGTGACTTGGTTAGGATCATATAGAATGAGAAGGAGGTTGAGGTGGTATTCAGACCTGGGATCTCCAGGTTTCAGAGTCCAGTGTTGGGGACGTGAGGTGTACGAACAAAAAGTACTCAACGAAGGGGAATCAGGTGCAAAACACTGAAAACACATATGGTGGTGTTTTAGTTGTGGTTGTGGTGTGCGTAAGGGTGGATCAAGACAAAGGGAAATGTGAAAGCATTCCTTCTTGTACAAGGTGATCAGCATCTTGGACAGCCTACCCAGATTGGTTGTAGAAGCTGACACTGTAGGCTTTCAAAGCAGAAAAGATAGATCCCAAGGGGAAAATGGCATTTGCAATTACACAGCATGGGGTAATATTTCAGCTGTGGAGAATGGCTGTGTCAGTGCTGACTTAAAATGATTTTCCAATATCCATGAAAAGGTTTAAAATATAATAACCAGGCAAGCTTCAACTTATACTTAATTTATTTTCTGTATTTATCTCCCATCATTCTTTACTACTGAGGACATTTGCACGTCCTGTTCCTCAGGCATTGACTGGCAGCAGCAGAAGACCTCAGAGCAGTGGTGCATGCCGCTGGAATGTCCTGGACCTTACTCTTGTGAGCCCTGATGCAAGTCCCAGAGGAGAACTACTTCCAGACATTAGCATGGCCTGGACCAGTCTGTTGTCCACAGCATCTTTCCATAAGAGGAGAAAGCAGATTCTCACATCTGAGCTGGTTTGGACAAAGCAGGCAGGTGGAACCAGAAGGTAGAATATTGATAGGCCAATAAGACTGAGAGAGTTGTATGCAGCGGGGCTGGAAGGTTATGTCATCGCCCATGTGGAGTGATTTTTTTTTTGGTAAGTGGTAGTTTGTTTTTTCAGAACTCTCACAATTACCAAGCACTGCAGCACGTCAAGGGAGGACACTGCTGGAGGCACTGTGGTGAAATAGGGATGTACTTTCACATATTTTGGGGTCACCCTAGATTGCAGACATATTGGCAGGGAATGCACCAGGCAATACAAAGGGTGCTAGGCATGGACATTCATTCAAATTCATTGTGCTTGGTATTCCTTGGGGAGTACCGAAACAAAGACAAAAAATGGAGTTTAATGACAATAATGACCATTATTGGTTATCAGATGTTATTCCACAGGTTTACTCTTGGAAGGCACGGGTGCAAGCCGTGACAGAGATGGAATGAATTACAGCAGAAATGAACTTCCATAGGGAAGGCTTTCTGGAGTATTGGAGACTGGAGGCCTTAGGACACTTTTTACCTTACATACTCTCCTTGAGGGTCTGACAAATATTACATATGTTATAGCTCATGACTTTAAACTCTGATGGTGTGGACTTACGGTGTTTCTTCAGAGGGCCCCTGCTTATATTTTCTTTGGTGCCCCTGTAGCAATATCAGGACCTCTGTGATTTGATATAAACTGCCCATACGATGCATGTTCTCCCAAGATACTTCTTTAATGGAGTACCTAAAAAGCTGCATATATTTAATATTAAGACTAGGCTCTGTAATTAAAGGAGTAGTACACCCAGAATTTGTAAAAACATATGTTGTGTAGAGTGTTTTGATTTGTGTGTGAAGTCCTAGTGTTTCCTTTCCTCTGTCTGCTATTAGGAGTTTTTCCTAAATTAGCCTGCTAACTTTATAGTACTTTTACAAACCCTTGGGATCTCCATCTCAGCAAGTTTTATTGCTTTCCTTGTTCCTACATTGCATTTTGTCTAATGTGATAGTGATGTAGCTGGGACTATAGATTCAGCAGTAACACTGTTTTACAATCAGTTCACAACAGTAGAGATGGCTATATTTTAAAAAAACTTTACAGAGTTCAGCTTGGTGACTATCCTCATTGTAAAGGTCTTTTTGTTATGAACAATTGTGACACTGGTTGTGAATGTGTAACTTCTATGGTTTTCAAGATATTTACATTTATTTGGCATGTCTACTAGAGTGTTCACTCGGAGAGAAAAAAGTGTCTACTGTTTGCAAGTGCATCTGCACACAAGCCAAACAAATTTAAATATCTTGAAAACTATACAAGCTACACAAAAACAACAAGCAGCAAAGTTGTTCAGGGCAAAATGAGTTTTATAATACAGGTAGTCACTAAGCTGAACTCCTTACAGTATTTAAAATATTTGCTATCCAAAGTGGGAAATTTGGTAAAAAAAAAAAAAAAACATGGAAATGTGGTTAAGTAGATGGCTATATTTTAAAAACTATACAGAGTTCAGCTAAGTGACTACCATCATTGTAAAGGTATTTTTGTCCTGAACAACTTTGCTACTGGTCATTTATGTGTAGCTTGTAAAGTTTCCAGGATATTTAGATTAGTTTGGCATGTGTGCAGATGCGCTTGCTAACAGCAGACACTTTTTTCTCTGAGTGAACATTCTAGTAGACATGCTAAACAAATGTAAATATCTTGAAAACCATACAAGTTACACATACACAACCAGTGTCATAGTTCACAACAAAAATTCCTTTATAATGAGGGTAGTCACCAAGTTGAACTCTGTATAGTTTTTAAAATATAGCCATCTCTACTGTTGTGAATTGACTGTAAAGCAGTGTTGCTGCTGAATCTATGGTCCTGGCTACATCACTGTCCCATGAAACAGGATGCATTGTAGGAACAAGGAAAGCAATAAACTTTGCTGAGATGGAGATCCCCAGGGGTCATAAAACTACCATAAAGCTAACAGGCTAATTTAAGAAAAACTTCTAATAGCCAACAGAGGGAAGGACACACTAGGACTTCAAGCACAAATCAAAACACTCTGCACAACATATGTTTTTGTAAATTCTGGGTGTACTACTCCTTTAATTGTTATGTGGTATGGTGGTCTAAGTCCCCTTTGTTTCATGTTACAGTTTCTTACAGTTTTAAGGTCTATTTGGGTCCAGTTGAATGTACTTTGCTGAAGTTTTTCTTTTTGTTTAATGGCTTACTTCAGTATGTGTTCAATTGTCAGAAATCACCAGCCACACAAGAAAAAATTCAGTTCCACTTCTTTTATTTTGTTCAGCAAGTTATTTTCACAGGTGAGCCCCTGGCCACACCCAACATTTTGCCCTACATGGGCTTCTTCAGGGACTAGGATCCTATAGTTAAATTCATTGCAGTACAAGAGGTTCCAGATTTGCTGGTAAATGCCTTACTTAGCTCACACTATGTCAGCTAACACTGTGTACTGGCAGTGGAACTGATTTTTTCTTGTGTGCCTGGTGATTTCTGAAAATTGAACTTTTGGACCTCTTGGCGATACCAGCCCCTACACATTTCATTTGGAGTAATTTTTGAAGGGAACCCACCCCACTCTCTCTTTTCATGTGGATTGCTTCAGTATGTGATCATAAAATATAGAGGACTGTGTATGAACAATAATACACAACAAGGCTGTTTTTCAATCAAGAGGTTTCCATGGTAACAGGAGACCTCAAAAGTGCAGCTCGAGAGGTCTCGTTACCACTGAAACCTCTAGATTAAAAAACAGCTTTGTTGTGTATGATTGCTCATACACAGTCTTTTATAGTGTATGGGCAACCATAAATTCAAGTCTGTGTCCTTACTTTTATGGTTTTTTTTCAGTGCCGCTCTCTTCTGGGGCCAGCTCTCACCGCCACAGCTGTTTCAGGAAAACAGAGATTTACAGAATGTGCATGCATGAAGATGTTTAGAGTTGTTGTGCTGCAGTAGCTACATATCTAGTGCAGCAAAACAATGAGACTGACATACAGTAGCTACTGCAGCATAACAACATTATTCTAGGTATGGATTTCTACCAATAAATAACATTCTACCATACACTATTGTTTTTTTTATGACTACATATGCATTACTGAAAAACTTGAACAAACTTTTAATAAAGTTACAAAAAAAAAGTTGGTTTGGGCAGAACTAATTCTCTTGCAATCTGCACTCAGCCAAAATCTGCAGTTAAACAGAAGTGCCTTAGCTGAAATTTCACAAAGCGCCATCTACAAATTCCACCCACTTCTGTTCTGCACAGGATCTAAGCTCAGAGGCTCTGGTAAGTTTTTCAAACTTGCAGAAGAGCCAGGCAAATTTTGAAAATCAAAAGCTGTATGTGTGTGTCTGTGTGTGTGTGTGTGTGTGTGTGTGTGTGTGTGTGTGTGTGTATAATGAAGACCTGGCTAACGGCTTGCCGATTCTCCTGTCTTGGAACATTTATTCCCAAATTGTACTTTCCTACAGAGGATTACCCTTTGTTCATTTCAGGCTGTCATAATTTCAGTGATCAATGGACACTTTAAAATCACCAGCAAACACCAAAAATGTTCCTTAAGTAGCAATATAGCCATTTGATTTTGGATGCCTACCCTGTACGGCTGCATGACAAGGCCACCAGTACTGGAGCTTAGACCACCAAACATTTTGTCTAGTGATCAGCTGGTCACCAAAGCTGAAGAAGACTTGCTGCACCAAACATATTTACATCAAATCAGCTCTTGTGTGTATTAAACGTAACAGCATTTTAATACACGCAAGAGCTGATAGTTTTAATCCATGCAAGAGCTGTATTAAAAGTACCAGCATTTTGCTTTTAGTGTTTCCTTGTCTTGCAACAAAGGAGCCCCAGCCAGCCTTAGAAGAGGCAATGCTGCCATTTTATATACAGAGTAGGGACGCTGGCCAATATTCATGAATCTCTGGCTTTCATTTAGAAACACTTGGGTGTGGGTGTGTGAGGTGATTTTAAAAGAGTTCGATCCATGGTCTGATTGCTATTTTTCATAGCTGCAAAGTAGCCAAAAGATGCTACAGGTGTAAACCTACCCAAGACTGGAGCAGCTTAATTCTGTAGATGTTATATTGAGGTAGCCTGCAAAATAGGGTTGCTTAGAATCAATCAGAACGATTTGTCAGATTCTGATCTGATTTTTGAATTTCGGAACTGCAGACTGAAAATCTTAATACCTAAATTGAATCCTAAAATGTATTTTTACTTAAAAATTTAGGATGTAAGATTTAGGATTTCAGATCCAAATCCTATTCTGATTTTGAGGTTCTTTTAAGATATAGATCTGTATTGTTTTAGGAAGTAGAGTTTCCTTAAATCCTAAACTGTCCAGTTGGATCAGAATCAGCCAATTCTGAGCATACCTAATGTAGCAACTATTCTTACACAATATTGCTCAATCTAACCCACAAATAGTAGTTATTTTTTTATATAATTAGGAATATAGGGTTTTCAGTTAATACTTTCTACAAACACTAGGAGAGTGATTTAAATCTGGAACTACAACATATTCAAAATGCCCTATTCCAACTGCATCAGCTAGTGTGTTTTACAGTATCGAATGGATAAGACTGGGTGAAATTATAATATTTCATTTTTGCAGAATTTTCATGAAATTTCACTGAATTTTCAAACATTCTTTAATTGGTCATAACTCAGTCTTTATAGCTAGAGATCTGTAATTTGATGTGCATATTGTGTCTAAGGGCTTCTAAAATGATGCCAAGTTTCATGATATTTGGATGAGGGACAGGGAAGTTATAGAGGCTCAATATTTGGTAATATATTATTCATGTGAAATTTCTGAAACTATTTCTATGCTTACAACATAGCCACCCTTGGAGCTAAATAATAGAAAATGTATATGCATACTTTTTGGAAAAGTCTCAGATGCTAAATAGAGGGGTAGTTTGTTATGTGACTTGCAAGTTGCAAGAGTTCAAAATTTCACAATTTAATTATCTGTTAAATTGTGTGAACACTTTCAAAATATTTAAGATAGGACCACTGCTATGCCAGGTATACACTCAAAATGCAGTATGCATACAGTACCAAAGTAAATATGTCCTGTAATCTTATTAAGCTGGATAAATGTGATTTAGTAAGTTAGCATTTATTGTGGATACTTTAGCAATTACTAGTTGGCAAAATGTGCTCAAAAATTAATGGACACATAATAGGTAACACCAGTGGAATTTCACTTGTGGAATTTAACTTTCACAAAGCACGTTTCACTTCTGAATAACCTTACCTGCACTGGCATCATGGCCCTGCAATGCCCCTCCAACACTCCTGTGACAGTGATGCCCAGCACCATGCTCCACCATGAATCACATTACCTGCACTGGCATCATGGCCCTGCAATACCCCTCCAACACTCCTGTGACAGTGATGCCCAGCACCATGCTCCACCATGAATCACATTACCTGCACTGGCATCATGGCCCTGCAATGCCCCTCCGACACTCCTGTGACAGTGATGCCCAGCACCATGCTCCACCATGAATCACATTACCTGCACTGGCATCATGGCCCTGCAATGCCCCTTCAACACTCCTGTGATAGTGATGCCCAGCACCATGCTCCACCATGAATCACATTACCTGCACTGGCATCATGGCCCTGCAATGCCCCTCCGACACTCCTGTGACAGTGATGCCCTGCACCATGCTCCATCATGACTAAAAATATCCAGATACTTGTGTCACAGTGGCCAATGTCATAATTAGTTGTGAGGCTTGGCATCACTTTGTGCCACTCTTTTCTTATAGTAAAAATATAGATTGTTATCTACAGGGTTGTTAAAGAGTCAGCAGGTGGCATTGTACAGAAGCAATGCTGCACGTGTATGTGCTTCCACAGCTCAATAAATCAGTGAGCTCTAGTGGTTAGCTGGTATATTGCAAGAAGACAGGCTAGTGCACAATGACGTCCATGACTATTCTACATGGTTCATCATTCAAGATAGTGACCTGACACTTGGCGCCTGCTATACTTTTACTATGGAGCCTCCTATGAATACTACCTTATTGCAACATTACCCAGCCTTTGCTGTCCTCTAAAATCGCAACTCAGGTGTATGACTGGGCAAAATGTATATACACGGCTTCAACAAATGTATCACAACATTCCCCAATTTCACAAACGCTCATGACATTCAACTTTAATTACTGATGTTATTTTGGAATCTCCGGCTGCTTATAATTTGGCCAGCTTTGAGCAAGAGATTAAAAAGTTGACACACACAGCCTCTTTATTTTTTCTGTATTAGTTTTTCTCCCAGCCAGCAGCTTCTTTCTCAGAGATACACCCTGTTCACAGGGACATACTATGATCAGGCTAAACTCAGCCATCAATCAGTTGACTACTGGGTTTTTCTCAGAGAGCAGACACAAAAACAGCTCAACTGCTGGTTGAGGGTGCACAGGATAGAAAATGACAAACCAAAGTTCCCCCTGATGATGCACACACATTTGAAAATGACTGGAGTTCTCAGTAGCTACGTACTGTGAAGTGGTTGTATAGCTGATATGTTTTAATATTTAAATAAAGTATATCTTTCTTGGAGCCACGCTGAGGAGTGCTGGTATTTGCTGACTTTGGTTTACTAGGTTTTTCTCCCACATTTCTTACCTCCCACCTCCCCTGATGGGAGCAGTGCCCCTGACAACCTCACATAGCCAAATCTTCCCCTGTGGCAAGAGCAAACTTGCTGGTCCAGCTGCAGGAGTTGCTGTGTTGGTGGAACTCACTGACCACCCTCCTCGACCAAGATACACTGCCAAGCAGCAGCTGTCTTAGTAATGGCCTGCCTCCCGACGCGACTTTCTGGGCTCACTTCCTGGGTCGTCAGCATGACAGCATGACACTCTGCTGCTGGGCCATGGAGGGCAGCCTCAAAGCCTAATATTTAGGGTCAATGAACCCAACAAAATTGGTGATATTCAGTTTTCTAGTTTTAAGATTACAGGGGCTTAAAATTCTGCAGTTTACATAATTGCAAACTGAAATTTTTAAATTTCTGAATGTTTGGAGGCTTATAATTCAGTCACTTTTAAATATAGACATTTGCAACTTAGTACACTTCTGTATGGACCTTGGTAAAGTTGCAATGCTGTATTTGGTACAGTTTGTACAAATACTTTTAAAATGAAATGGAAATAAAAGAAATTACAATTGTGGCAAAATGTTGTGAAAGTTTCAAAAAATTTCACTGAAGCAAAATTTGAATTTCACCAGACTTTCACTGGAGGAAGATAAATGTTGCCCAGCCCTACTAACGGACTCTTGTATTACTGTCACCAAAACCAAAATACAGTACAGTACCTGGGTTTGAATCCCACAGCCCCTACTTGCAAACTGTGTGACCCTGAGCAAGTCACTTTACTTCCTTGTGCTCCCAGGTCACACCTGGAAACAAGCTTTGGCTTAGTGTGCCTTTCCTGGTTAAACAATTTTCCCTTTACTTTACAAAAAAAAACTATACACTTAATTTTTATATTTTGCTATAGTTCTCAACAGTACAGATTCATTGTTTACTGTTACCGAGCTACTGTTTTTGAACAATATTATTTCTTTGTGCTTGCTGCTACTTTTAATTGTGCTGCTTGTGCAGGCATTTTGTCTCACTGAAGCATTAGTGCTCATTCACCAGAAGACTCACTAGTACTGCTGACAACAAGGTTTTAGTTGGTGACTATACTGAGAGTGAAAGAGAAATTTTAGTCTTTAAAGGTCAAAGGAATTTAGTAAATGTGGAGGTAGATACTAAGCAATGCTGAGTTCTAGATAAACATAAAACAAGTAAAACAGCTCAATTTATTAAGGATACTACATTATGTAAACACTGTAGCTATATTAGATAACTCATATGTTTTCACAGTAATCCCCCTGAGCGACCCAGCATCTGAGCTGGTAATAATCTATAAATATCGATGCTGTGATTCTCTTGCCTACTCTGAACACCTAGCAAAAGGGAACTGGAGAATCATCAGAACCCTTTTTTTCCCATAGTCCTCAACCAGGAAGGGAGAAGCACAGTAGGGGTATGACTCTAAATTTGCTACATGTTTACCATGTGTGAGTTTCAGTTATATGTGGTGAAAAAGTGGCTTTATTGGCCTCTTGTGTAGCAAGACATGGGAAGCGACAAGCAATACATCCAGGAAACAAGTGAGTGTGCAAGGATACCATGGTAAAATAACTATGAAAGTTTAGGTTTTGCTTTAGGACCAATGAACTGGGGTAGAATAGCTCAGACCAGCTAACAGGCATATGAATGGTTATGATTATCATAAACTGTTATCTAGGTAGATAAACTGAATGCAGTAGAATGAACTGAAGCTGTGTTACTTCACAGGCAATCATCAAACTGAAAGCATTAAATAGAAGGAAGGCAAGCTACAGTAGGATTTATATTGCTTTTGTGAATTAGTAATCTAGGAAACAGTGCAGGATTCAAATAAACAGGAATTCCTCTATGTGACTCTAATCTACCAAAGAAGTCCTCCGAGCAATGATGGACAAAGTAAACTATGAAGGGAGCTGTCAGATGTTCATTTTCAGATACATGGGACATGGAGTCAGGATTTCACCAGTAATAACTGCAAGATAATGGATGATCTAATCATGATCTAATCAACAAAAAGTAGCACAGGTGGAGACCAAACTGAAGATTATTGCAAAGCAAGATGAGGAGGACGATGACCAGAATGGAAGAACATAGAACTCAAGGAATATAAACAATAAGGGAAAGTGCAACAGATCTGATGTACCGCGATGTAGAGAAAGCAATCTCAGTCAAAAGTATTACCAGCTAAACATGAAAATAGATTCATGAAGGAAGCCATCAAGAGAGGGAGGCAAACCAAGGTGGGAGTAGTGAGCGCCACTGAAAGTCTATTGGTTCTACTGCTACCCACCAAAAACAGATTGGACCTACTGGCAGGTCAGGAAAATGAAGAAGCATATAACATGCCAGACAATGTAATAGCAGTACAGCCAAGCAACAGAAAACCCAAGTGGACAATAGTTGTGGATGATTCAATCCAGAGTTATACAGCTATCAAGAGTGTCACAGAGACAAAGTAAACAGTGGTTCCTGCTGTCTTTCAGGACTAGGAATTATGCATATTACTGAAAGGACTGACCAGCTACAGGAGCCCTGGGAGTTACCTCTTGTTTGTGGTACAAGCAGTTGGAAAAAAACACCACTAGTAGCAAGGCAAAAGATCAAATCATAAGGAATTTCAGAGATCTTGGGCAGAAGATTAAAGAGAGGAAAGCAGATGCCCTCTTCTTGGATATACTACCAATCCAATATGCAGATAACAGACTTAAAAGTCAGGATTCAAAGAGTTAATGCATAGATCAGGTGTTGGTACAAAGAAACAGTGTTTACCTTCTTAGAAACTGGATGACCTTTAATGGAAGAAGCAATCTTTTCAGGAATGATGGATTACACCTGGACATCTTGGGGAACTGCATCAAAACAACAATAGAAAAGATTTTAAAGTGGTCATGAGGAGGGATAATGGAAGAGGCTAGTGAAGGAAAAAAGAACATGGGTAGGGATATGAATGAACAAAGTCCTGTCTGCACAATCCGCACAGGGGTTGTATACAGACCCCCATCTCAGAGGGAGGCAATGGACAAGGAAATGATAGAAGGCATCCTTAGGATGGCAGAGAAAGGGAAGATATTGTTGATGGGGGACCAGAATATGCCAGATGTTAACTGGAGCACCTTTGCTGTAGCCACATCCAAGAGTAGGGCTATTCTTGATGCCCTACAGGGTGCATTCCTCAGACAGCTAGTGTTGGAACCCACTCAGGAGGGAGCAATCTTAGACCTTGTACTCTCAAATGGGGACAGTGAAAGGATCTCAGATCTAGTAGTTGGTAACCTTTTGGGAACAAGTGACCACCAAACAGTGTGGTTCATGATAAACTCAGCTGCAGAGTCAAGCCATACAAAAGTGAGGGTACTGGACTTCAGGAGGGCTGACTTTGTCAAAATGGGAGAGTGCCTTAGAAAGGCACAAGCAAACAGGCAAGAAGGAGGGGTGGAGCAACAATGGGGAAACTTCAAAACTGCCATCACAGAGGCAACAAGCCTTTGTGTGAAGCAAATCAAAATGAAAGAAAAAGTCACTATGGTTCTCAAAAGAGATGGTGGGGAAGGTTAGGGAGAAAAGTATAACATTTAGGAAGAATAAAGAGACACAGAAGGAGCAGGACAAAGAACTGTACCAGTTAAGGCAGAAGAAAGCAGGGAAGGCAGTCAGAATAGCAAAGGTCCAAACTAAGGAAAAGATATCCAACTCGGTTAAGAAGGGGATAAAACCTTTTATAGGTACATTAGGGAGCGCAGAAAGACAAAGGGAGGGATACTGAGGCAGAATAGAATGGACGGTGGGTGGGCAGAGAGGGACAGTGAAAAAGCAGGGATACTGAATGACTACTTCTGCTCAGTATTCACAAAAGAGGAGGAGGGGGAGGTACCTAATCCAATTAACAGACGCACTCTGGATAGTGGGGTCGATCCCAGTCCTTTCATAGAAGAAAGGGTTCTGAAAGAACTCCTAAAACTGAAGGTGGACAAAGCAATGGGGCCTGACAGGATTCAACCCAAAATTCTAAAAGAATTAAAGGAGAACTAGTAACACCACTGACTACCCTTTCTAACAAATCATGGGAGGTTGGTGTGGTACCTGAGGACTGGAGGAGGGCAGATGTGATTCCCCTTCACAAAAGTGGGAGCAAGACAGAGGAAGAAAACTACAGACCTGTCAGTTTGACCTCTGTGGCAGGGAAAATGATGGAATCACTTCATGCTGATTTGAAGAGCTGGGTGGTCGGGGACATTCAGGGTCCATAACATAATCAAAGCTGTATGGCTGGAGAGCATATGGGACTTATGGCAGGGGTCCCCTGGCACATCCTCTGCACCCTGCATGAAGCCTATGCAGCATGTACATCATAGTGTGGATGGCTGCAGTGTGTGGTCATCGCTCTGACAGCCCATGACCCAACTGCCCATGTAGATCCATGGATCTACTCGGGGCTCCCATTCCCGAGTGGTCAGGCTGTTTTCACAAATAAGTGGAGGCCTCTGCATATACAGAGTGGGGCCTCCACTCATCAGTGGCCACCTCATGCACCCACTTAGTGGTGTATAGGACTCTGTGGATTGAGACTTAAACTAGCAATTAGTGGACTGGTTCATGAGGCATGAAGATAAGACAGATTGGCCTGACTGGTCAATTTAAGTATTAGTAAGTTTTCATTTTGTTATAGCTGTTGAGTAAATACTCATCTTTGCGTGCAGTACTGTCTGATGAACATGCCACCTGATAAACTGTCACTTTATAGAGCACACTCGTTGTGTAAATTATGATACTTACCTTGATACTGATAAACATCACTACAGACTCAATGCTGTTACTTGACCTGATATTTATAAACATTCCTACAGTATTTAGATGTGGCCCCTGTTGTACAAATGTTGATGTTTATCCAGATATTGATAACCATCCCTACAGCATTCAGATATAAAGCCTGTCTTACAAATACGGATACAGTACTTACCTTGATATTGATAAACATCCCTACAGAATTTAGATCAGGGCCCTATTGATATTGATAAACATCCCTACAGTATATAAAGGCCATACTTTATTTATTTAGTTAATTTCGTACCGGGTAAGAGCACTGAAGCAAGAGTCCTTTTTCAGGTTTGACCCAGACAGATCATGCAATATAAAACATACAAAGACATAAAACAAACATTCAGTAACAATTACAAATACATAAATCCATTAAATATGACTTTAAATGTTTTTTAAAAACTTGTAAAGAGCAACCAGCACATAAATAGTCAGGCAAACTATTCCAAAAACGAGGAGCAGCTGCAGAAAAAGCACATACTGTAGTCCAGCTCTAGTTTTACAGAAACCTACATTAAAAACAATCCCATTGGCAGATCTCAAACTAGGTAACAGATCCCTAACTGACAGAAGATCAAAAAGGGGAGAAGAAACAGAAAAGAAAATGTATTTAAAAATCAAACAAATACTGTATACGATGAACTGGAGATAACCAACCAGGCTGGGAAAACAACTGACAGCAGTGAGTACATGCAGTAGCAAAAAATGGCAAATATTATTATAAACAATAGAAAGATTCTGAACCTCAGTAAAACCAAGATAAAAAAAAGATTAGATACATAATCAAAATGGGGCAGAAGAGAAGCAATAACTATGGTTTTACGAGATTCAAAAGAAAAAACGTTTTTCAACTTATACAAAATTCAGATTTTTTGATTAATAGTACTGCAAACAAATTTAATATGGTCAGAAAAAGAAAGTAAAGAAACATAGAAACATAGAATTTGACGGCAGATAATGACCGATTGGCCCACCTAGTCTTCCCATTTCCCCACCTACTGGATAAGCTGCAGATCCTAGTTAACCAACAGCCAACTTCCTCCTACCCCCTACTAGAATTGCCTTATCCAAAATAACACCAAGATATTTGAATTGAGTTACTTGATCAATTAATTTGCCTTGATTATCATATACTTTAAGGGAAGGACAATCAATTAACTTGGCACGTGAACCACAAATCATAGATGTTGTCTCTTTTGCATCTAAAATAAGATTTTCAGAGAACCAATTATGAACAAGAAAAAAATCAAACTGAAGATCTTTAATCAATTTGGATTGTTCTTTAGCTGAAGACATAAAGAATAAGATCATCAGCATAAAGCAGAGATTGACAATTTTTAATAACAGAAGGGACGGAATTAATAAAGTAAGCAAAAGTGGCCCCCAAACTGACCCCTGAGGTGTACACCCTGTCAATTCTATTCATGCTAGATAACACAGAAGAAATTGCAACAAACTGAGAGCAATCACTTAAATAATCTTCAAACCAAAACACAACATTAGTTGAAAAACCCAAGGACTTTAACCCACCACAAAGCATTTTATGATCAATAAGATCAAAAGCCTAGGTCAGGTCCATGAACACAGCCCCTGTGAGGAGACCATTCTCCATACCACCGAGAACCGAGTCCGTGAACCTGACCAAGCCTCTTTCAAAAACCATGCTGCTGTGGACCAAAAAAAGTTATATTTCTCCAAGTAATCATTAATTCGCTTAGCCACAATTTTTTCAAAGCGTTTACTAACTGGGTTCAATATTAACATACCTGACATACCAACACTATTACATATCGTGATATCTCCACAGTATTTACAGGTTACAGCTGATATTTAAATACTGATACTTATATTAATAACAACTCCATGGTATTCAGAGATTCTCTAGTACCTATCCTCTCCCTGTTTTCTTTAGTGGCTCGAGAGTAGGGTCCAGAAATTTAAAAAAGCAGGCAGCACAGTACAAGCTTTAGGGTGGGAATGGAGGTGGGTCAGGGTGAGTTGGGGTTCATTTTTGTGGACAATCTTACAGAATAAAGTATTCAGAAAGTAATGCTGGCTGAGAATATGAGAGGTTTATGCTCCCCATTCATCAAGCACTGGATTAATCTCCTAAACTACTCCATTTTTTTGCATCAGTTTAGTAACTTACAAACAAATACTTTCTTCTGTGCACCTTTTATACAAGTAAGTCTCAGAAATATACATTACTTCACAGTGCCAGCACACACTACAGTGATTTAAAAGTGCTATAATACATTGAATCTATGTGCTGAAAGTTGGGAAGGCTTAGGTTGGGGAAGGATGGTTAGTGGATGAAGAGAGAGGTTTAAATAGTGGGTAAATTGAAAGCAAGCCTACACAGAGATTAAGGATTGCATGTGAACATACTGTACTTAGGCTTCTGACAGCAATCATGTCCTGTAAGATGGACAGAAGGGGGTGCCAAACTACAAAGTGTGTCTCGCATACCCTCACACTGCAGATGTCATTATATCAAAGGTTTAAGTACTGTAATATTTGTGTACAGAATATCACACAATATTGATTGTCAGATAATCTGTAGCATTTCTAATTGTCAGGAAAATAGTTAAAATCTGATTGGTGGAAGGTGGAGATTCAGGAATTTCTGTCACTCACACCCAAAGAGGGCCACAGTGCTGGAGCAACAGAGATGAGCAAGCCAAGACAGACTATCATGGTTTAGCACAGTCCTACAGAATTAGAATTATTCACAGTAAACTTGTTTTTTTTTATATTCGTGGACCACTATCCACTACAACATTTTTTACTATAAATATTTATAACAATCCTGTGTTCTTAACTTGTAACTTGATGTGAATCAGACGTTCACCAAAAGACAAACAGACATGCCGATCCACGTCGTCCCCCAGTCGCTGCCCGACCCGACTGTTAATGCTTGCAGTAGCCCGCCATGACCCAACTGCCACCTTCAGACACAGAATCTCCTCAGTTATTGCTCTCCACCTATCTCCTGCCTCCAGCTGTTCCTAGGTGTGCCTGCCTCCACACCACATGCACCCATAGCTCCTTCTCTCAAACAGGTAAGCCCCTGTGACTTGCAGTAGATCAGATATGGTCATCTGCTGTGTGGCTGGTCAGCCAGGTCTTTATTCAGAAACTTAGACATGGGGGGGGGCTCCCTTGTACTGAAGGAGTACTTCCTTCATAAATACAATTAGCTCGGTTTAGCATGGTTCCCATTCTGTACTCACACATTCACCGTATGATAAACAGAATACCTGGCTACATGTTCCCCCTACCACTGCCCGACTGTACAGTATTAATGCATTGTAGTAACAACAGGGTAAAGTCATAGAAATGAGCTGTCTGGCTCCCTTGTCTCTTGCTGTATTGACATACAGTTTATATTGCTTCATGCTGTGTTCCACAAAATTAAACTGCTTAAACTATTTCAGAACCTTCAGAATGCAAAATAAAAGGAATGTGAAATTAAATAGATCTACGGTATATCATGCTGTGCTATAATTAAAATGCTGTATGTATACAACAATAAATATTCCTCATTAGGAAATACTGTGGTATACTGTTATATTGTTTCATTGCGATATTCATATCAACAACCCTCCCCAGCCCCAATGGTCAAATATGTACCTCTGGCATACACTGTTAGCTTCCACCACCCTGGCACTATTAATGTCATGGTACACTACTATGATGTCACATATCCAGTGGTGAAATTAGAAATGTTTAGGTGGGTGAACTCTCATATCTAGATTCTTCCATATAGATGTTTTTCCTTCATGAGCCCTGGCAGAGGGCTGTGGTCCTCCTCATGGAGGAACTCACTTCTCTGGTCCCACGCGTCCTCACTCCTGCTGACCCCGGAAATTCCCCCATGGATTGCCCCCCCCCGTGGCAGGGCCAGGGAGGACGGCGACCCCCCCTGAGACCCAATCCAGACACCACGGTTGGCCCTCAGGGATGTGGGGCCATCATGGAACCCTGTAAAACTCCTTTTCCCATTTTCTCCTGTCCCCCCCCCACTGACCTAGTGACGTTGGTACATGTCTCCCTGCCCATATTGCCCTTCAGCTGCTGCCAGAGGGCAATCAACAAGCGGGACGACAGGTCTCCCTCCCCCCAAAAGAGGAGAGCTGTCCTCCGGATGCTCAATCCTCTCTTCCCCCTGCCAACCCCCAGTGGCCCAGGCTCATTCCCGAACCCAGGTCACCAGCAAGGTGCAAGGTGTAACAACCAGTGCCTCAAACTCCAACGCCACCAGGCCGGCTACATATCTAGATTTCTAAGTGGTGGAACTGTCATTTTCAGGAGGTAAAACTCTCCTCTAGCAGTCAATGGAGGAAGATGACAGAGGTGGTGGAAATGAGTTCCTGTGGGCTACTGCCCAATTTAACTCCTGCACATATAACAGTCTGGGAGAGACACTGTGCTTCCTGTAACTATGGCAACCCATGTGCTGCTGTAAAGTGCAATTATCAGGGCCACTGCCCTTGATCACGCTCTTTCTATTCACCCCAAACTTGGTGCCAAAGGGTTTCCCTTACACAAACCAAATTGTCTGACATTTAGTGTCCCTGTCTGGGACTGCTGCAGTCAATCAGTATCCCTGACAGGGACAGTCATAATTTCACCATATCCTCAAAACCATGATATTCTTGGTTACAGTTACCATAACAAGACAATTGCCATAACTGCCAAAAAATCAGTGTCAGTGGCTCAGTAGGTAGCACACTCGCCTCTGAGGCCGGGAGATCAGAGGGCTGTGGGTTCAGTTCCCACATCTGGCACTTGGGTTAATATCCCAGTACTGACACTGTAGTGCAGCATGAGAGGGGTGCTGCACTTCTGAGGTGCTATCTTTCGGATGAGACGTTAAACCGAGGTCCCATCTGCCTGGATTGGTGGTAGTTCAGGTGGATGTTAAAGATCCCATAGCACTTATCGAAAAGAGCAGGGGAATTTCCCCAGCGTCCTGGCCAAATTTCCCTCATTCACTAAAAATACCACCAACAGCTTACTTTGGTTCAATTTCAGTTGCTTGCCATCTATATCCCCCTCCCCCTCCGGTCACCCCTGAAAAAGGGACTTCTAGGCCCAGTGGGCTTACCGGGTCAACAAAATTCAACAAAAACAAAAAATATCATAAGAACCCTAACCTGTGCCAGAAACCAGAGGATGTCCCCTAAGTCCCTTTCATCTAGCGTTGCGGTCCAGTGCTCTACATACATGGCAGTGCTAACTCTTGATGAATGTTTCATTTTAATCTTTCTGCAAAACATCTAGCTACACTGTTCCCATAATTAACTCGAAAAATTCACGCATTTGAAGCCCTTGAACGCATAAGAAATGTAAACAGACAGGGTTTCATTTGCTTGCTAATGGCTGCTGCAACAACAGCCCCACAGAAAACAAAATATTGATTCAGTTACCCTTCCCACACCCCTACACAAGCACACACAAATCCTATTACAATCCAGAGCCATCATCAGCTGTGGATACCAGGGCATCTGTTTGACTGTGTGGCCAAGAAATTGTCAAGTAAAGGAAAGACGAATGCCCTGACCCTTCCATGGTCTGCAAAGTATCATTTCAAACCCAGTCGCTCAAAAGTAGATGATAATGTGTGCTATAATTTAAAAAAAAAAGAAAAAAAAAAGAATGCAAACTTAGTCCCATATCTAGTGGCATGTTGCCATCATTTGCAGTACAGGCAGCACTCCCAACAGTGCTGTGCTGTCCCAGCGGGGTCTAAGTTTCAGCACTGTATTCCCCTCATCCCCACATGCCTCCTACTTAAATTAGTAGCAGCCTTCTTGGTCATGCAAAATGTGCTTGTTTTGGATGAATGTACAATTTGATAATTACTGCATGTATTCCTGTGTTGTGTTATCCTATTTAGTATCCTATGTACTCCCGGGCTGCACCTCAAAACTTATTTTTTTTTCATTACTCACGTGGGCTTATCAGATAAAAAAAAACTAAATAAAACAAATACGGTATATAAGATAGAGTGCCATGACTGTGTTACCTAGCGGGCGGCAGCAGTCAGCACTCTAGCATTTTTATATAGCTCTATGATAGCTAGACAGCCTAAAGTATCAGTTAAATTTCTCCCTGAAACTCCTTCCAACTAAAATCAAGCACTTGTATTTTCTATGGACTCTTCTCCCCAGTGACTAAACCCTCCGAATGCTGGCAGTGCAATCTGGTGGCCATTCATTTGCACCCCGTTTTGAACTGCCACCTCAGGGACTGAGCATTGAACCCCTGCTCTAAACTGGTGTACATAAAATAAAAGGTGACACCATATAAATGGATTCAAAAGTAGAGCCATTCAATCCTGTTAAATGCCTTCACAACATCAAATGAGATGGCGCATTTCTGCCACTCCTTCTTTGTGCCAAGAAAACAGATGAACCATATGGTGGAGGCAGCACGTGTTATTTATGCCTGCTGGCTGTTTGGTCGGGATTTACTAGATGTGGAAGAATACTCTCCAGTCCATGAACTAAGATTTTAGCTGACATTGATTCTGTTACCAACTCTAACAAACTAGTTGGTCCAGTCATAAATGGGTATATCACACCACTCTCAAAGCCAACAGGATAATTGTAATGCATGCAACTTGTTTTTTTTGTGTGAAATGTACCCCGTAGATAAACAGGAGGCAGTACTGTAACAACGTTAATTGCACATTCATCATTGTTTGCACCTGTATTTGCAATACATTCAACTTGTATTTGGTACTGTTACTATATTTAAGAATCCCTGTGGGTAAATATATTCTTCCCTATGACATTTCTTATACCCCCCCCCCCCCACACACACACACACACAGAGACACAACTGAAAATGACTCTGCTGGGCTCTGCTTGTTTACCTGGTAAACATGTTTAAATAAATAAACAAATAAAATAATTTGTTGTATTAACATACATTTATCTAGATGCAAATCTGTAGTAGTCCCTCTATACAGGAACTTGGTCAGACCTCACGTGGATTATCATTCACCAATTTGGAACACTTACCTTAATAAAGAAAAACTCATTCTTAAATGGATCCAGAAACACACTACACAAATGACTTGGAAATTTACGGATCTACCATACAATGAATTTCTCAACTAACTCAGGTTAATATCACTAAAGGAAAGAAGGAAAAAGGGTGACCTTCTCATGTTTGACATAATGAACAATTTGATTTTAAGGAACATCCATGGTACTGAAATCAAAAATGATATTCATCCCAGTCGTAAACATAATGTGCAGATTAAATTGGTCAAGAAGTGTAATATAACAGCGAGACAATGTTTTTTTTACACACTGGATGATTGACATGTGGAATAACTTCCCACAAGATGTAGATAATAGCTCAAATAAAGAGATTCTTAGATGAAAAATTGATAAGTTAATTCTAGATGGCACAAATCTCAAATACTTCTTTACTAATTTGGGGGGGGGGGGTCTTTAGTTTCCATAACTGGTTCTGCCAGTCCCTAGTCTTAACTGGAGAAAAATTAAATGACTTCAAATCACTATTGAGCATACCACGGAAGTACAGAAGGAAGCTCTTCAAAGGAACATTATGAGTTGTTTTGGCAAATCTGCATGAATAAGATAATAGTGGCTTCTTCATTATCTTTGCCTGCACGCATGTGCAAGAAACATAGTGCCATCATCCGAGTTTTCGGAGGTGTGGCAGCCCTCTTCCAATTCAGCCAGTGTGTTTGCAGGCACGGCCGCAGTTCTCCAGTGCCTGCTGGAGCTGTCTATGACAGCAGTCCAAAATGCAGTGGAGTACAGTTGAAAGGGGGAGCTACGCTTCAGTGAGCAGCAATAAAATATCGCCTGCTCATGCGCGCTCACCTACACACACACACACACACAAACACACACACACACGCATACTGCGTGCTCGCCCCCCCCACACTGTATAGCCGATGGGGGTGCTCAATCCCCAGTCAACTGTGCTGCACCCCCCCCAAACAGAGTTCTACATGCCATGCTGGGTGCCCACCCCAGCGTGGCTATGCATGTATAGCGCCAGGGTGCCCAATCCCGTCAGCTCCACTGTCCCCCCAGAGAGTACAGGGTGCCATGCTGGGAGCCCACCCCAGTGTGGCAACAGATACTATCACCACGAGATGCCCAATCCCCGTCGGCTCCATGCCCCCCAAACAGTCAGTCCTTGTGCCACGCTGGGAGCCCACCCCATGCGTGGCAAATGTCCCGCAGATCGTCCTCATCCTTTTGTTTAAAACAAAAAACCTGAAACAGAAAAGGTCCTCGTTGTCTCTGCCCACCCGCACTCAACCCACTGCACACCCTGCCTCCCCACACACACCTCACCCCATACTTACCTCCGGACTCCGGCGCGACGATCTTCAGTGGACCGGGAACACGTCTGCACTCTTCAAAGCCGACCGTGAACTGAGGAAATGCCGGTAAGCTGTATAATGGGATAGATAGGGATTTTTTCAACTTTGCTGCATATCTCAGGCATTTTGGGAATTTTTGCACCAAATTTTCAACATGGGGTTTTTGGGACCCCTTCTCATGAATGCTGTCACTGTCATTGCGTTAATCGGGCCCGAAGGGTGATTTTGCAGTCACTGTGTGAAATCACCTTTCATGACCAAGTAATGAAACGACACTGCCACAGTTCATAAGGTGGGCTCTCAAAAAGCCTATGTTGAAAATTTGGTGGAAAATCTTAAAATGACTGTTTTACTTAGCGCAGGTGTTGGCATTGTGTCTTCACGCATCAGAAGTTCACGATCAATATTTTCACCAGATTTTCAACATTGCCATTTTAACACACCTCCTTATGAGCAGTGCAGCTGTCATTTTTCACATCTTGCCCAAAACATGTTTCCGCCCATGTAGCGCATGCAATGCGTAGTCGGTGTGCGATATCAATGTATGGGACACATTAAGAAAATCACAGTGACACTGTTAATGAGCAGAGATCTTAAAATGGCTATTTTGAAAATTTGGTGAAAATATAAAAAATGACTGTTTTTCTGAGCGTGCGTTGCGCAGTTCCTACACACGCTCATAAGTTTGCACATTTTCAATATTTTCACTCCAGATTTTCAACATTGCCATTTTATTACACTTCCTTATGAACAGTACAGCTGCCATTTTTCACATGTCACCAAAATGTGTTTCCCCACATGTAGCGCACAATGGTGCAGTCGGTGTGCGAAAGCAATGTGTGGGACAGATTAAGTAAATCACAGTTATACTGTTCATGAGCAGAGGTCTTAAAATGGCTATGTTGAAAATTTGGTGACAAAAGTCCATAAAATGACTGTGTTACAAGTGAGCATTGTGCAGTTTCACGCCCTCGTAAGTTCATGACTTTGTAATATTTTCAGTCCAGATTTTCACCAGTGGCATTTTTCCACACTTCCTTATGAACAGTACAGCTGTCATTTTTCACAACATGGCCGAAATGTGTTTTCATCCTTTCAGCACAGAGATGCGTGATCGCTGTGGGAAATCATTGTTCGGGACAGATAAAGAAAATCACAGTGACACTGATCATGATCGGAGGTCCCAAAATGCCTGTGTTGACAATCTGCTGTAAAAAATCCCCAAACTACCTACATTACGGGTGTGCATTGCACAGTTTCTATGCACACTCGTGACTTCACCAGTTTTTAATATTTTTGCTGCAGATTTGCAACATTGCCATTTTTTACACCTCCCCATGAACAGTACAGCTGTCATTTTTCACATCCTGTTCGGAATGTGTTTTTGCACCTGTGGTGCTAAATGCCGTAGTCGCTGTGCATAAGCAGCTTTCAGCTAACAAACTTGATATTGCCACTGTTCATGAGGTGGGGGTCACAAAAAAACCATGTTGGAAATTTGGAGTGAAAATACCAATGAATGCCTGAGGTGTTAGGGTTTCCAACCATAACGCCCCACCCTGTAGAGAATGACAGGCATCAGGGTGTGACTTGGGATTCTTGCCTGTAATGCTCATACCATTCCACACCTTGCAGCCAGTGAGAGGCATCGAGGTATGCATTGGACTCTTCGACCCCAAAGCTCACCCCATTCTCCTATACCGCACCCATCTCACCATATTTCCTGATAGAATGGGGTGCGCATAAGGGCCAAAGACCCCAAGGCACACCGTGACACTTGTCAGTGTCTGCAGGGTAGGGTGTGGTGAAATGGCGTGGCCATTATGCCTGACGACCCAAAGGCACACCCCAATGCCTGTCACTCTCTGCAGGGTGGTGGTGGGGTTGGCTTCAGTTCAATACTTCACTGCCATTCCTATTATGCAGCTCTGTAACTTCTACACTACCAATGCCAATGCCAGCAAGCAAACATTTGGCATTGACAAATGCTTGGTTTTAACATGCCTTAGCTCATGTACCAGGTTCCTTCTTCCTAGGATGCTACCATCCCCCCAACCCCCCAGTTTGGAAACATTACTCCCAACAGAGAAAGCACCAGGGCCACATACTCAGAACATCTGAATGCACAAACTGGTCACTCATATGAATGTCAAGACAATTTTTAAGCAGTGTGGGAAGAGCCATGATTTCAACAGAGGAGGTTTTTTTGTCCCTTCTGGTGAAGCTGCAGTAATGGAACAGGACAGCCGCAGCCTATGGAAAACCTATGCAAGTCAAGAGAGGAAAGGCATATGATTGTCAACAGCCCCAGGTCACTCCTGGAAAAGGGACTTTTAGTCTCAGTGAGCCCACCAGATTAATAAAATCCAGACAAACAAACAAATAAATACACAGCCCGCCACTGCCTCCCCCTCTTTCTGACTTGGTCTCCTCAGTCCATAATCCAGGTTTGGGGAGGATTATTCCTGACTCTACCCCTAGTAGTATGTCATGTACTAATGCTGATGGGTTCTGGTGATACTCAGACTAGAATACTCCCTAGAGTTCTGAGTGAACAGGTGTCCCAATTTAGAGAGTGACAGCCTCAATTTTTAATAGCAAGTAGCAGCAAATGTAACAAGCCAGCTGTAGGACATATGCATATTTCATCTTGAATTTCTGATCCCAGAGCAGAGTTCATTGCACTACTGCTAGACTGACCACCAATCCAAAGCAGGCACTTACAGGAACATCTGTCATTTCTGCAAACAGAAGTACAATCACTCCTACACAACTGAGTCATGTGAGAGGTCCCAGTGAAGAAGACAGACCAAGGCATGTACTCCCAGTATTTATTAGTGCCAAAACACATGGGAGGTTTTTGGTCAATCCGAGACTGAAGAGCTGGTGAAAGGATCATATCACAAATCAGTTCTGTAAGCAGTTCAGATAGCAAGCCATCTTCTCTATCAAATTGGAGTGATGGTGAGAAAAAGGAAGTCAGTCCTTCCTGGCCCTCTGGCAACATTTATCAGTAATGGCAATTGTCGACACAGTCCAAGAAAAGTCTTTTCTCCCAGAAGATCATGCGCCAGTGCTGATAGTCCAAGCACAGCTGGTAAGAAGAGGCCAGTTAGTATCAGCCAGAACTATTCTAAGGTTACTAAGACTGACAGTCATAGCCATCATTGTAGTGCCTTAAGCCAGCCAACTTATGAGGATCCCATTATGGATGCTGCAAAACAAGCTGATGTAGGTTTACAAATCCCTAGTTCACTAGATCAGAGCATGTGCACCTCTAAGAGCAGCTCATCTCTGGTGGTAGGATTGGTCACATTTGCTGACAGACATCCCTGTTATGACATCTCTGTACGTGCCATTGACAACAGAATGAAATGAACCTCAATTAAGGCCACATTTTAGTTCCTCTGGACCCATGGAGTGTTAGTGTCAGAACAAGATCTTCACATTAACATATTGGAGATCTGAGTAGTTCTCTGTGAACTGAAGAGTGCCTGAGCAGCACCTGGTGGGCCAGTCCCTACTGTTTCAGACAACCAGTGTCACATTCCACCTCAAAAAGCAAGGGGAGACCCACTCGTATTATTCATTAGGTCACAAGTCACTGGACATGAGAATAGGTGATCTGTACCAGAGTGTAGATCTCATCTGTACCCTGCATGGAATTAGAACATTCTAGGAGACTCACTTAGACACTCCATGGCATGTCCACATAAGTGGGAGCTTCTAAGAGAGGTAGCAGACTGCCTATTAGAAAAGTGGAGTCGAACAGAACTTGACCTTTTTGCATCACCAAACAACACAAAACTTTCACATTTGTGCTTGCATGTTCTAGATCCTGGAGCTTTTACAGCACACCTTCCTTTCAATTCCATTGCTTCAGAGGACTCTCTGCAAGTTAACAATGAGTTAACAATGAGCCAGCAACCATGGTCCAGGTGCCTCTATTTTGATTAAGACAAATTTAGTTTCCCCTATTTTGGGGCATGCCATAAAAACAGTCAATCAAACTGCCCCCCAGGTTCAATCTGCTATATCAGAATCAGGACAGCTTATTGCATCTGGACATCCTGTCTCTGCAATTCCATCCATGAGCATGTACTACCCCAAAGGTATCAAGTATCTCAAGACGTTTCTAAGGTTCTGGCAGGACAAAACCTATGTACCAGAATGGCATATGGGCAACATTTAAAGCATTTTAATGTCTGGTATCAATCCAGTGGCATCATTCTGTTTTCACACCATATTTAGAGTGCTTTGGAGTACCTACTCAGCCTCTCCATTCAGGGCCACAGCACTCCTCTATCGAGGTCCACTTCTTAGCAGCTTCCGCTTTTCATGACCCTGTTGAAGGCAAGTCCACAGTGCAGCTAGATCTGTTGTACAGATTCTTAAGCAGTGTTCTTCAGACTACTCCACTGATATGTAAACAGGTCCTGGTCTGGGAACTCAGTCTGGCCCTTAGTGTCCTAAGGCTACATTTGAGCCAGTGTTTACCAGTGAGCTGAGTTTTTTCTGTCTTGGAAAACCTTGGCCTTGGTGGCCATTACTTAGTACTGCAAGGTCTCCAAGTTACATGCTCTAGTGATGGATCTGCAATACCTGATCTTTCATAAAGACAGGACATGCTCTGAACACACCTGAAATTACTTCTGAAGGTGGTATCTCAGTTCACGCTGAACCAGTCAGTCAATCTCCCTGTATTCTATCAGAAGCCAGAAAATCTGGGAGAAGTGTTCTTGCATTGCTTAGATGTCAGACAAGCTCTCAGTTTCTACTTGGACAAAACAAAGTCAATCAGGCAATCAAACCAACTATTCATGCCCTTTGTCCAGCAAACTTGCAGAACCTGTTTCCAAACAGTGTCTCTCACAATGAATTTCATCATGTATAGGACTCTGTTACATGAAATCTGGCGTGAAGCTGGCAGATAGGGTAACAGGATGTGCCACCAGGTGAATGGCAGCTTCAGAGGTCTGTTATTATTCTGTGTCAGCATCTGGGATATGTAATACAGACATCTGGAGCAAACTTCACATGTTGATGAAACAGTAGTTATATATATTTATGTAACTATTTTATTTGAAAATTGGTAACTGGGAGAGGCACACAGAAACGAGGCTCATTTCCAGGTGTGACCCTGAGGAATGGGTTACAGGAGGAACAGAAAAACATAAAACAGTACATTACATGGTATAGAACGCAAAGTGCAGACACAGAGCACAAATTAGTACTTCTTTGCTACAAATTAGAAAGAAATTAAAGTGCAAGAATGCTGTTCAAATACATGTGCAAGAGGAAAACTGGGAATTCAATAACAAAGCAGTACAGAGATAAGCAATACAGTGTACTAGGAATCACTAAAGGACTAGGGAGCCCAACAACCTGAGCTACCAAAATAACTAGGAAGGGACCTCCTACAGGAAGAGATGTAGGTGGGTGTTGGGAGGAGCATCAGCTGGAACCTGAAGGAAACTGAGGAGGAGGAATAGCAGAGGAGAAATGGGAACTGGTTCCAGAATGTTGGCGGGCAACAGGAAAAGGACGGTTACCTAGCAGAGGAACAGTGGTGAGGAGTGGAGAAGGTTCTCTGGTCCCTAGTCTAGAACCAATATCCAGAAAAAAGTCTAGTTTTGGCCCGTTAGTGCTCCAGAGCCTAGTGTCTCTCAAGACACATGGACCTCCTTTTAAACCCACCTCCCAGTAGGAGATAACAGAAATGCTCTACAGGAGGTAGTACTTTATAAAAATCCAAGGAGTGGGGCTCTAAGGAGCAGATGTCCTTAAAGAAGACAGTAAAGTTTAGATCTTCCACAGATTCTCCTCCTGGGCTTAGAGCCACTCTCTCCCATCCTCTGTCTTTGTGCAAAGGAGGTGTGTTTATGAGAATTATTTCTTGCAGTTTCCTGACTGGCCTATTCATCTGTCAGATACCCAACATGGCAATAGGCAACCTCTTTAGTGTAAGTAGTGTTATGATACTTTCAACGTGGTAACATCATGTAAGTCTCAGAGGGACTCTAGTTCATCATGTTGTCCCCATATCCTACTTCATAAGCATGGAGCAATAAATACACTGTGCAAATATGTACTCATTTATACGGGTTTCCCTACCCGCTCTACTAATTAGGGTACCCAGTGATTCCAACCAAAGCAAAACTCCAGTCCTGAATACTATAGCTAAAGGAACATTAGAAAGTGGGCGTTTTATTTGCTGGGCTTTGGTTGGCTAGTACCCCTGCCAGGGGGGTACATTAACTTTCAATAGACACCCAGCAAATAAAAATTGCCAGTCACTTGCCCCCATCACCACCTAGGCTATCCTTGTGCCCACCCTGCTTGTTCATTGGGCAAAAGCACCCTATTCAAGTCGAAAACGGTGCAATTTTTTTTCTCTCGCTTAGCGAGTGACAATGGCACTCCCATGGCTCCTTACGTCAGTGCCAGCACACTCCCAATGAGAAAAGTGCCCCACTCCCAGACATACTCAAGCAAGGAAACCTTCATCCTAATCTGATATATACGCTGTAAAAACAGCTGTTGCATTAAGATTAAAAAAAAAAAACGTTCCTTTTAAATCACTAGCGCTAGCACATTGTGTGCTTGGCACTACTCGCTGTACATGACATTAGCACTAGCCCATCATGTGGTAACTATTACAAGAGTGAGTCTGCTCCCCCCACCCTCTTGCCCCGAACTGCTTTAAACCACGTTTAAGAAAAACACACACAAAATATCTCACTCCCGGATATAACTGTCGGGCCACCCGCACTGTCAGCCTTCCCCTGCACTGTTCTCTGGGACTGTTCTCCACACTGCCGAGGATGCCGGCAGGCTGCCCGACTCCTTTCTTTGCTGCCTTTATCCAGCAGCGTGTTGTCTGAATCACAACCAACTCTGCCATCCAGTCTACCCCATTCAGCTGACCGACTACATTTTTAAAAAACATTACTTGTTTTAATAAACTGGAGCACAGTCCAACAAGAGGGACAAGAAGCAACTGAATAGAAAAGAGTGGCAACTTGGGGTTGGGAGAGGGGGACTGCGCATCACTAAACAACCCAAAAACCTTTCACTTGCATGTGGTCGGGCATTCCCCTCTCGCTTCCATGGGCACTTTTAAAATAAATACATTGCACCAATGACAGAAAGAAAAAGAGCAAAACAGAAGGGGACAGACTAATGGGGGTGGAGGGTAAGAAGACAGCACACTGCCAGACATAACAGTGTCCTCCACTGCCAATACCAGCAGTAGAGGGACTATTTTACCAACAAAGGTGAACAATTGAATTGTAGTCATTTTTATAGAATCTCTTTAGTATTTTTTTGCAATCCTATAAAAAAATGATAGCCCATTTTCTAAGCACAATAATACCTTCCAGGGTGTGCAGTATGGGCAATACCGGACCATCCAGGGGCTGTAAGGCCCTCCGCCTGCAGCGTTGAGCCTCATTATGCTCCTGGGTGGTCCGGTATTGCCCATCTCCACCCTGTCACGTCACATTACCGCCTTAAAAAAAACAGCACTGAAAGCCCGAAGGCTTTTAGTGGCAAAACTGCTTTAGAAGCATATAGCCACATTAATAAAGGACCTAGAGGGCTTAGGATTTTAAAGAGACTGACCTTCGGACATGACAATAAAGCCCTTATTAAGGACTGGGAAGAGATTATGCAAGAAGCATCTATGAAATTAATAGCCTGCATTCTAAAACATTCCAGCACGGCACAGGAACAAATTGCTAAATAATTAGCAGACAGAATAAAGGAGTTTGAAAAGTTAGAAAATCATTCTGAGTATCTGACCTCTTCTCTTTCTCTCCAGTCTCACCTCTTGATACTCTAAATGCTCTCTTCGCTCTCTACCCATCTAAGGGTTCCTCACCTGATGGCCTTGACCCCAAACTTCTCATCCTCTCTGCTCATGCCATTTGTTCACCACTTTCTGCCTTAATGAACCTTTCCTTCTCGCAGGCCTCCATCCCTGACCCACAGAAGCATGCTGTTGTTCTTCCACTACCCAGGGGAGGTGACCCTTCTATGCCTGGGAACTATTGGCCAATCTCTCTCTCTCTTACCTATTCTCACTAAGCTTCAGGAGTACCTAGTCCTCTCCCAACTCTCCTCTTACCTCGCCAACTCTACCTTTTTCACTCCCTACCAATCTGGTTTTAGGAAAGATCACTCCACCACCACTTCCTTACTTAGGCTCACTGATTCCATACTTTCAAGTATGAGCAGTGGTCTAATCACATCTGTGATCTTTGTTGACCTTGGCAAAGGCTTTTTACACTGTCTCCCACTCTCACTTCCTTGATAATTTGTGATCTGCTGGCCTTTCTGATTCAGCCAAAAACTGGTTTGGCTCCTACCTAACAGGCCGGACGGTCAAAATTGCTGAGTCCACATCCCCCCACTCCAGATTAATGCTGGTGTACCCCAAGGCTCCGTCCTTGGCCCTCTACTATTCTCCATATTTCTTAATAACCTCCCCTCAGTGTGCACCTCCTCCTCCTCCACTCATATGTATGCTGACGATACTGTCCTTTTCTGCTCTGGCCAATCGCTAACTGATGATGCTTCCTCACTTCAGCATGACTTCGAGAAAGTTCAGCAATGGTTAACCTCTCATCAACTTTTCCTCAACTCCAAGAAAACAGTCTCCATGACCTTCTGCACTAGGTGAGACTCTGTAGGCTAACTAAACTGCCCTCCTTCCACACCCTTGATGGCTCTACTCTGGAGGATACCTCCTCCTTTAGGTATCTCGGGGTCTGGCTAGACCAGCACCTCAACTTCACTAGACACACAGGCTCCATCCTGAAAAAGTTTCACCCCAAACTAGTTGCCCTTTACAGGAACCAAAGCTGCCTATCTCTACAGGCCAGGCGGGAGACTCTCCAGAAAATGATACTACTCATCTTTGACTGCTGTGATGTGGTCTACAGTGCTGCACCGAAGTCATCCTTAACCAGACTGGACACCCTTTTCAATGCTTTCTGTCATTTCGCTCTGGATGCCCCTTCCTCTACCCACCATGTGATCTTTATCACTTTCTAGCTTTTCCTTCTGTGGAAAACTGATATCTAGCCCACTGCATAAAATTAATCTTTAAATTCTGGTTTGAGTCGCTTTACCCTTACCTTGTCTCCTCACAGTCCTCCCACCCCCTGCCCTCTCCCTCAGATCCAGTGACTCCTGCACCCTAGCTATACCACGGTGCACCACCTCTGTAGGCCAATCATTGTTTTACTATAGGTTCCCTAAGCTCTGGAACTCAATGCCTCATCAAATCAGGCACTCCTCCTCCCCGTTGTCCATCTTGACCTCTCTCCTCATCTTCCTGTCTCCATCCTGCAACTGCTCCTAATTTCCCCACTGCTTCTCACTCCTCCTAATTTCCCCTCCGACTTCTCCATCCGCCTTCCCAGCCTAGCACTTAACGTGAAAAGAAACCAATGTACTTTACTGCACTTCCATGTCCGCACTGTATGAATTAAGTCTGCAGTGCTGTTAATTTGCTGTTAATTTGTCGCACTGTATGTATTAAGTCTGCAGTGCTGTTAATTTGCTCCTCTCATTTCAAATCCCAATGATAATCTAATGCTACTAACTGATGTATTATTTAATTTTTACTCTGTTGCCTCTCTGTTGTATAATACCTTTGAAAATAGTGTTGCTGATTATTGTATATATACTGTTCTATAGCACTGCATGGAAATGTGCTTTTGATTACTGTACTTCCATGTTCCCCTTTCCCCAAGATGCTCCGTGAGACAAGCAATTTTATATTGTTCAGTGTGCCTTTCCTGGTAAAACTTTTCAATAAATAAAATAAAAAAAATTAAATCAGTCTTTTTGCAATAAGTTAAAAGAATCAATCAGCAAACAAGATAAGAAAACTGAATCTATGAAAAGAATCAAATTTATCAGATACTAAAATGATTATCAATAAAATCAAGTATTTAAAGGCTACATAAACACTCTTTTTAGGGGGCGCACTTTTCCTGAAATCCTCCCATTAAAAGTACAGCAGACAGGGAGAGGTGCTGAGTAACATAAGGAATTACCTTAAAATCTGTACTTTAATATATTTACAGCAAGTTTCTTCAACTCACCGAAACCAGGAAGCATTTTAAGACCACTGTGCTGATCAGAGCCTAAGGCTGCCGGGAATGTGCAGTGCGATGTTGTAATCTTAACCAGTCATCTTGTCCCCAGTACGCAGTCCCTATGGAGCCTTACATACTGTGAGTAACACTATGTGTACCTTGTTATCTTCATTGTTATTTAACTTGTACATTACACTCTATTGTACATGTTAAATAACAATAAAGATGACATGGTACACATATAGCGCTAATGTTACACACAGTATATAAGGCTCCACAGGGATTAAGTACTGGGGACGAGACGACGCGCTAAGATTTCATCATTGAGCTGCATGTTCCCAGCAGCCTTAAGCTCTGATCAGTGCGGTGGTCTTAAAATGCTTCCTGGTTTTAGTGCGTTGAAAAAAAACTCGCTGAAAATATATTAAAGTCCAGATTTTAAGGTAATTACTTATATTATTCAACACCTCTCCCTGTCTGCTATAATTCCATGGGAGGGTTTCAGGAACAATGTGCCTCCTAAAAAGAGTGTTTAGGTGTCCTTTAATTGGAAGAAATCTAAAGGGGAAAATCCATGTTCAATATTGAAAAATAGGGAAGAAGTGAATTTATATTTTTCACTGGCTGCTAGTGACACAGAAGGGGAACATTCTGAAATTGAGCCTTGTTTACAGGAAAGCAGTGTCACAGCAACCCATTACAGAGGAGACAATCACTCAAGCAGAGTCCACGATTACAACAGGTGGCTTTCACAGATGGACACGACAGGAGAAAAGAGGCAGGGCTAAGCGAAAATCCACGGAACCCGATCCCCTTAAGTTTTTGTCCTTCACTTAGGAATGCCTCTGTGGGATCCTTTTTTTCCTACAGTACTCCCGTCCCTGCCCTTGTAATCCAGCAGCATTTTTCTGTTCTGGTGTATCACTCGTTTAAGAATCTGTAATTATCCCACACGATTACAGGTTTTATGGGCCCACCAAGTACTCACCCATAATCACACCCGTTTCTCGCAGTCTTTTTATCTTTAGCAGAACAACTGCATCCTATCTCCAGATTTTACTCTTGCCTTCAGTGTAATGATCCAAACAGCTTACAAGGTATTTGCTTCTACTGGCAGCAGTCCTTAGGACTAAATCTTCCCCCCAAGGAATGGCAGAAGGTTTGGCACCAGCTATATAAACTAATCAAACAAGATAAATATCGTCTTACACAATTTTCGCATATAGCATAATCTTTATTATACTCTCCAGAGGTTATGTGTAATGGGCCATAGACGTTCAGTGGAGTGCACATGATGTGGGGTTGGGAATGGCTCTCTCAGACATAATCTGTGAGACTGCTCCAAGGCTGCCCTGGAGTTTCCAGGATCTTTGGTTAGGATTAGATTCCTTTTTCTCTCCACAAATTTGCCTTGCAGGTATTTTCCCCCAATTCTGTTTGGCCCCTGTAAAGCCCATATGGCGCTCATTTCAATTACCACCAAGTTAGTTATTCTTTGCCATTGGCTGGATGACTCTGTTCCCTCGCTCTGGGAATGGCATCAAGAGCGAACTCAGGCTTTGGCAGCTGAAAAGCACATTGCCTACAAGTTGAACAAACTACAGTCTTATAGGGACCATTAGTAGTCCCTGGATGCTCTGATTTCCAAATAGTGTTTGCTGCATGTATGTCCCTTTTTGGCATTGTTCAGTCTTTGGGTCCCCTTTTTGGTTATTTGCTGTGTGGGGGTGGGGGGTTGGGGAGTGGGTTGTAGTTTGGTCTTTACTTCTCAATGTTTTGGATATTTTGTACTGTTTGTCTTGCTGAAAAATATTCAATAAAGCATATTATGTTAAAAAAAAGAAAAGAAAATCCACAGAACAGGACCCAACAGAGGAACAATTACAGAGGGAGAGGCAGGGGCCAGGGCAGGACACAAGGAAACAATTGCTATTGAATGGGATAAATTTCTCATCTCAACAACTGACTGACATTGAAAATAGCGTTCTCTCAAGAGGTTTGTCATTTGTAGCCACTAATAACATCAATGAATTCAAACAGAATAATGGATAGATAAGTGTGTATTACAAGGCAGTAATACCATTGAGAGGTTTTGGGGACATGGAACTTCGAGAGCAAAGCTCAAGAGGTCCTTAAAACAGCAGTACTATAAGAAAAAAATTGTGCTTTTTTGATAGTTTATTCCCTGTACCCTGCTAATCATATACCTGGTACTCTTTCTCGATGGCATTGTACTATCGCTGAGTAATTTGCTCAGTTATTCTCTGCTTTTGTTTACATTTCTGTCACTAAGCATGTTGCACTGGAACCCCCTCTGCTGCCAACTGCATATGTGAATGACTTGCAGGGACATCAGGAATGGTCAGCAGAGGGTCCCTCTGCTGTTGTCAAAACACGTGATGTGACCTGTAGAAAAAGCGCCGCTGAAAATTAGTCAGCCGCTATATTTGTTGTAGCACTACAACACTTCAAATAAATTGCAAATATCTAAAAAACTAAAGACGACTGGAAAAAAACATTTACAGGTATAGAAACTGGAACTTTGGTCGCATGCTTAGCGCTGAAAAACATAATTTTGATAGCTCACTTCCTGATTTCGTAGTACTGCTGCTTTAAGTCTCCAAAACCTCTTGATGGTATTACTGCCTTGTAAAACACTTATCTTTCTGTTATTTTTTGTAATATATGGATCCATTGATAATACTACAGTTGAAGATGACCTTTGAACTGTAGTATTATCATTAAAAACAATAGTATTATCACTTTTCAGGATAGTATTATTGAGAGTAGTGATGTATTACTGGGAAATTGTTGTATAACTTAGTACAGTATTGAGGCTTATCTATCTATTACAACACAATAACTGATTTATACAAAATGTGCCATCAACTTAGCCTCCGGTCTTTTTTCAATAAAACTGAAATAAAGAAACAGTTACAGTAGTGAGTCAAAATCAGGAAGAAAGTAACAGTCAGACCCATGATACCCTGCCAACCATTCAGAAAATAAGTCCACTTTTTGCCCCCCCCCCCCCAAGGTCATATAAGTATTTAGACAAAAGTGTGATGGAGATCTACAAAAATCATGAACAGTCAGTGATGGCTAGAATATCGAAATTTGAGCCATGACAAACAGGTTGCCAATGAGGGTGGCAGTGTTGTCATTATGGATACTCAAGATTATGAAAAAGAGTATGGAGACAGCTGCAAAACACAAAATTCTACAAGAAACTTGACAATGATCCAATCCAAGATTACAAGAAAGTAGTGGATGCAGAAATTATAAGACGCTGCCAAAATGGGTGGACTGAGGATGCAACAAGAGATTTTTTGGTCACTGAATTTTCACTAAACCAGTTATATATATATATATATATATATATATATATATATATATATATATATACACACACACACCCTAAAGTCCACAAATCTTTAATCCTCCGGGACACCTTATAATAAGTGTTATTGAACCTTCAACTTTTTCTGGGGGAGTTTGTGAGACAGGTTTCATCTTATATTAAGGACACAGGGGACATTTTACGTGTCCTGGAAGATATTCAGATCCCTGAGAATGCATTGTTGGGAACACTGGATATGGAGTCCTTATAGTCTAATAACCCACACCAACAAGGGCTAGAAGCATTAGAGTACTATCGAAATCAAAGAGAAGTGGATGTCATACCACTAACTGAGTTTTTAGTAAACCTATCAAAACGTGTCTTGAAATTCAGCTGCTTTGCATTTAAAGGAAAATATTTCCTGCAAACAAAAGGAATAGCTATGGTGGCAACTTTCACCCCCAAATTTGCACATCTATATCTGGCACAATGGGACGAGGAATGGATACGTATTCCAGATGCACATCCTTTCCTTTCACATCTGGAACTGTGATGGTGCTTTATTGATGACGTCCTGATTGACTGGTGCAGGGACAGTGCTGGGTTACAGGCCTTTGTGGAATTTCTGCATACAACCAATGAGCATCTGAGTTTTAGTCTTAAAGCAGCAGTGCAACAAAAAAAGTTTTCCAAAAAGCTAATTATCTGCTATGGTTATGAAAAGCATTGGCAGAACTGTTGATACTGGGTTTTCTGGATGCTTCCTATGCTGCGTACAGTACTTTTGCATTTTTGTCTGGAGTCTTAACCTCCTCAGGTCCTCAATGTTATTTCAATGCAAAAATGAGGCGGACATCTTTTTTTTTTCTTGAGAAATAATTATTTTAAAACACTTAAAAAATTCTTAAATGATAACAGAAACTGAAAATTTCACTACCAGAATAAACTGGAAGACATCTGGCATCGATTAGGAAGAAAAAAAGGTGGGATCAAATTTTAGTCCATTTTCATTGCACTGCTGCTTTAAAAGCAGTCCAAAACGCTGTCCCGGTGACACTGTGGGTTGAGGCACGGTACACCACACCTCATGCCATGCCAGCAACCCGGGTTCGGGAATGAGCCCAGGTTGTTGGGGGTCGGGGCAAGGAGCAGGACTGAGCTACCATGAGGTGGCTCTCCCCTCCCCTCCCGGGGAGGGATGAGGGTTTTCCCCAGCCCAGCCCTTGGCTGCCACCCCGTGGAGGATGGATGGCAGTTCAGGCAATGGAGGGGGGACCCAGTGATAGCCAGGGGTGGGGTGGAAGGGGCCGAGCTAGTACCCGGAGTGCGTGTGCACCTCCACATGCACGCAATGCCATGTATGCCAGGGTCCCAGGGCTCTCAGGGGAAAAAATGGGGAAAAACTTACAAACTACTACTAAAACATAAAAAGTAGTCCAAAGCAGATCGATCTTTTGGACTTTCAGATAAAAGAAGATGACTCACAGGGGGTGGAAGCAAATTTATTGCGGAAACCCACAGACCGGAAATACCGTCCTTTTAAATTTTGTAGCAATGTAGTCACCTAATGCTAATGAGGTTATAAACGTGATGAGGAGTAACTGACATATCTTAGAAAATGATCCTTTTCTGGCAGATATAAGTTAACATCCACCAAAAACAGTGTATCAGAGAGTGACAAACCTTAGGGGCCTATTGGTCCACAGTAATCAGCCAAAAGGATGGAAATGGCCAGCATATGGTTGCCAACACCACACAAGGGATCTTTTCCATGTGGCAAAGGAAAGTTATGGAAAGTGGTACCGAAAGCACGAAAGATTTTAAACTGCAGAAATTACAAAATGAAAGAGCTCAAAACCTTTCTAACCTGTGATACTGAGGGAATTATTGATACCTAGCCATTTGCAAAAGTGGTGTACATTATGTGGGGAAGAGAAAATGTCAATTCAGCACACATATAGGTGAGCATATTCGAGCTATTCAAGACGAAGATAAGGAATATGCCACAGCAGCGCATGTATCTACGAGCAGGGATAAAGAGAACAAATTTTACTTTGTGGGTTTAAAAACAGGTAAACCTAATTCGGGGGGGGGGGGATTACAATAATTTGTTACTGAAGAAAGAGTGTTTTTGGACCTTTTTCTCTGGGGCATGCTCTAAGCCAGGTTTAAATAGCAAACTGGATTTAACTCCATTTTTGAAGGTGTAATTAATTGTCTCTTTTTTGTAAGGTAGAATAAGAGTTAAAATCTTCTGGAATTATTACTTTACTTCCCATATTCTCCACTCTGAACTTGGGTTATGGCCACAAGTAATTATAAAGTAGATTTTAATACTGGCCTCTCTCCCCTTCAGATTTCCTCGCTCCCTCCTATTCAGCTTTTCCAGTTTTCACTTTTGTTCCTTGGAAGGGGTGTCACATCCGGGGTATGTATGTAGAATATGTTTAGAAAACATAATTAAGAAAATTTGGGATAGTATGCTTTGTCTATGGAATAATGAATGGCAGACAAAATTACTGTGTCTGCTCCTTTTACAGATTTCCCTTCAGGATGAAAAATTCTACTGAACTGATCTTGAATAGAATTAATCTTCATGTTTGAAAATATTTGATCAGGATTTTTGACCTTTCTGTTTTTAAATTATGTGTTGCACAATTGTGAAGGGTATATGTCACTGCATTGTCACTGCACTTTAATTGTACTAGCAGCACTTTAATTGGGTATGTGGGTGCCCTGTGCCTTGTAATTTTTAGTAATAGAAAGCACCTGCTGGCTAAAACTATATGTAAGAGAGCAGATTAAGGTGGTGTCACCTTTGGAAAAGCGTAGGGTCACAATGCAAAATGTTAGGTTGGTGGACTTTACATGACGCACCGGCACATGTTTGTACCTGTACTGTTTGCACCGTGACTTTTGGGAATAAACACTGCAGATTTTAAAAAGAAGCCAGCCCGGGAGTACTGCTTTTACTGCTGCAGATGGTGGAGAGAGCAAGTGCGAGGCAAGAGCAGCAAGGACATCGTGGATACCAGGTTACAGATGGGTGAATGCCAGTTTTATCTCATCCTGTGTTTACCCACTGAGTCCCTAAGCAGAACTTTGTTCAAGCTTATCTTGAAGGCCTGTACAGTCTTCATGTCCACCGTCTCCACTGGTAGGCTGTTCCATTAGTTTCCCTCTCAGGGAAAAAAAGGGCATCCGGACATTATTCCTTAATTTACCACCTCTGACCTTCAGAAGGACACCGGATCAAACATCTCTGTCTCTTTAATCTTGTAGATACTCTGTAGTATGCGGAAAACTGAGTTCATATCTCCTCTCAGCCTCCTATTCTCCACAGTGAACATGTAAAGTGCCATCAACTTCTCCTCAAAGCTTAAGTCCTCCTAATCTCTGATCAGTTTGATTGGCCTGTGTTGCACCTTGCTGACTGTCTCAGAGTCCTTTTTGCACTGAGGAGCCCAGAACTGCACATGGTACTCCAGGTGGAGTCTGACAAGGGTCTTGTAAAGTGGCAGGATTGCTTCCCCTGTCCCACTGGCCCTGTAAAGTGGCAGAATTGCGTCCCCTGTCCTACTGGCCCTGTAAAGTGGCAGGATTGCTTCTCCTGTCTTACTGGCCCTGTAAAGTGGCAGGATTGCTTCTGCACGTCGTACTAGCCCTGTAAAGTGGCAGGATTGCTGCTCCTGTCCTAGTGGCCCTGTAAAGTGGCAGGACTGCTTCCTCTGTCCTACTGGCCCTGTAAAGCAGCAGGATTGCATCCCCCATTGTACTGGCCCTATAAAGTGGCAGGACTGCTTCCCCTGTCCTACTGGCCCTGTAAAGTGGCAGGACTGCTTCTCCTGTCCTACTGGCCCTGTGAAGGGACAGGATTAGGTTCCCTGCCTGACTGGAATTTTTTTTCAAAATGTTTACTATTTCAGGGCTACCCAATGGCTTAGTGGTTAGGGCTATGAACTCCGATGTGGGCGACCTGAGTTCAGGAACAAACTTGGGGAGCCAGCTGGGTGACCCAGGGGCATCGGAGGCACCACTTCATGGCAGCACTCCCAGCCAGGGGAGGGATGGCATCAGGTTCTACCACTCTGACAGCCCCTGCGGTGGATCTGGGAGCTTGCTCCTCAACAGGGGACATCAGCAGTGTGACAAGGCCTGTAGGGGCTATGCCCAACATGGTAACACCCTATATGGGCAAGTATTATTGAGCGGCTCAATATGAGCAACTTAATAATACTGCTCACCTGTACAGCGAGAGGAGAAAAAGAGCACCAAATGATCACAGCGAGTGTAGCAGTGAGGGATACGTGCTACACTCATGAGAAAGGATATAAATAGATCAAATTGGCCAAGCCCTGCCGAGCTGGCCAAGTGGCATAGTGGCTTGAGCCACTGGCCCTAGAGACTGTGATGCCAGGTTCAGATCACGGTGCAGGAAGCTATTTTGCTTCCTGGGGGAGTTGCCATTTATTTCTATGTCCACTCCCCCTGGAGCTGACAATCTTTATTTTGGAGGGAGTGGAGGGCTTGACCCCCACATAAGAAACATAGTTTTCTTTTGTATTTTTTGTTAAGTAAGAGACCATCGCTATTTGTGATAGTCGGAGCTGTGCGATTCACCCTTTTGACGTTGAGCGGTTGTTCACTCGTTTTATGTGATCAGTCGTCATTTAGACTCACTCTTATCACATAAAACCATTCAACATCAGAGGAGGTGGGCAGGAAGAAAAGGGGAAAATCAACTGCTGGCACAAAAACACACTCCGGTCATAAAAACATAAGAATTTGCTGGCAAAAGAAGACCATGTGGTCCATCTAGTCTGCCTGGGTTTCCTATCCCCCACTATCAATTTGTTTTGCTAAGGTGACTATATTGTCTATCCCATGCCTGTTTGAATTCACTGACTGTCTTGGCTATCACTAACTCTGGTGGCAGGCTGTTCCAAGGGTCCACCACCCTCTCCATGAAAAAGTACTTCCTAACATTTGTTTTGAATTTACCTCCCACCAGGTGCATGTTGTGTCCTCTAGTATGTGCAGCCCTGTTTTCTCGGAAGAGGTTCCTGGTTTGTACTGTGTTAATCCCTTTAAAAAATTGAAATGTGTCAATCATGTCTCCTGTGTTCCTCCTCTGCTCGAATGAGAATAAATTTAGATAGCTGAGCCTAGCTTCGTACATTTTGTGGTGCAGACCCTGCACCATTTTGGTGGCACGGTTTCCAGACAGTCTACAATATGTCCTTTTTTAGGTGAGGTCTCCAGAACTGCACACAATACTCCAAATGAAGTCTCACCAGGGACCTGTACAGCAGAAGCATTACATAATGCTTCCTACTGGTAATATCCCTACCAGTACATCTGAGGATGCTGCTTGCCTTGCAGGCCCTGCCCCACTGACAGGGTACCAGACTCTATATGTATTATGCTCTGGGGAGGGGGGGGGAGATGGCCCACCATGGTGGAAACTCTGTGGGGATATTAATCCTGGTAAGTCCCTGAGATGGTGGGTGACAGCATTGGGTGACCAGAGGGCTAATGGGGGCCAAACATCATGGGAGTATAAATACCTATGTGGCAAAAATTTTTACTATTTCAACTTAGCTTAGCAATTATGTTAGTAGCAGTAGCTGGAAAACTCAGTTCTCTGCAGCCATAACTAAAGCACACGGTTTATATACACACACCTTTTATACAGCATCAGTGTGCACCAGGTTGCATATAGGACATATGCCTATGGCACAGGCAGCAAACCGCTATGATGTTCCTATGGGGTGCTGGCACCAGTTACACCAGGGAAAAGAGTGTGGCTCTATGGAGGAGACTCTCTCAGCAGATCTGGAGTTACAGGTAAGCAAGTTTTCATCTTTTACAGCACCTGTCATAGGCACTGTATTCCTAAGTGCTTTATAAAGCAATTTGCTTGATACTGGCGGTGAAGGGACCATAGAATAGAAATTTATTTTGATTTATATAGTGCCTTTTATACACATTGTTTGTATCCCAAAGCACTTTACAGTGTAATAAGTTAGATCAGACAATGACTGATCACATAGGTCATCTGTCTTTTTGACAATATTGTTTTTATTCACTGGGTGCTGCTGCCATTTCTACATATTTCTCTGTACGGTGAACTTATTGTGCTGTACTGCAGTTCATTCTCTGTACGCACAATCTTTGTACTTGTATTTATTCTAATTTTACACTAACTTATTCCCAATGCTATGTGACTGTTTTGCTATTATGTTTTGTGCTCCTCTTTCTCCTGTTTCCCCTCCCCTGGCTCGCACCTGGAAACGAGCCTTGGCTCAGTGTGTCTCTCCCAGTTACCAACTTAAAATAAATAAGTAAATTAATTAATAGATACTGATAGTGAACAGACTGTAGAATAGAAAAGAATTTGGATTTTTATAGCACCTTCATGCACACGGTATCACAAAGCAGTTTACAAAGCAATGGGTTAGAGAGTGGTAGCACAGAGGACTATGTGTTATGCATGCAGCAGTCATTAGGCATGCTATAAGAACTTGTGTGGTTAAGAAAAGGAATGTGTGTCAGAACACCAGCGATAACTCCCTTAATCTTTTTAGAAGTACAATAAGATCTTTAACTTCCACCCGGGCAGTAGGGACCTGGTGCAACTTCACATCCGAAAGACAGCACCTCTTACAGTGCAACATACACACACACACACACACACACACACGTACCACAGTACTGCAGTGCTGACGTTCGGCATTTATTAGCCCACGTGCCTAGTGTAGATTTTGAACCCAGGACCATCTGAACTAGCAAGCACACAGGTGAGAGTACTAGAAACTGACACTGCTACCTTTGTCTATGCTTATATCAAGCAGCATAGCTTGATAGACTCTTAGTCAATGCTATCAAGAACCATCTCTAGAAGCTGGTCAGTTCTACAGTTTTGCAGCAAAAGCCGTAACAACATTTCTTAAGGTGTGAAATGCAAATTAGTAATTAGCGTGTAATAATATATAATTGATACTGAAATTTTGCCAAATACTAAGTTTCAAAACCATTTGGAAAACAAACGTTTTAAAACCTGTGAAACAGCTTGGTTCTGTTTACATGCCACAAAAAAGGTAATTTTTTCCTAAGTATTTTAATTGAGCACCTCAAAAAGGTACAAGAATTTTCCTAAACTTCTCTTGTGGGTCTGACCTGTCACCCTTTATTTATTACTTTGAATGACAAAGCTAATGCCTGTGAAAGGCAGGATTAACTGCATTCAAATCCTAACAGCCTCCATATATCTGCGAATGGGGGAGAGAGGGCACTGCCAAGTGTTTACTTCCCTGTACTGCTCTGGTGAGGCATGCGAGTAGGCAATACAGCCTCCCCCAGTCTCCTACATCATTTCTCATCCCAAGCCTTTCTCCTGAGAAGGTTGACAGCACTGCTATTGTGTGCAATGCTATCTGTGTGTGGTGATGTGGATGTGCTGTGGGAGCTGAGCAAAGACCTTGGGGTTTGTGTGTTTTTTAATGCTCTTTTTATCCTCCCCCTCTGTCAGCGGTCCAAGGGAAAGCACTAGATACTCTGGATTGGTGCTTAGAGCACAGAGCTGTGAAACTGGGAATCAGGTTTGAAACCCACTGCCAATACCACTTACTTTACTGTGTGACCCTTAGCAAGTTACAGTCTCCCTGTGAGCACCCTCCCTGTAATGTCTCTTTCTAATCCAACTCTGACCTTCTTGAATCTCCTTGTTTGCCAAAAATGGCAGCAATATTCCCCGCCCCCCCCCATTATAATGTACTTTGGGATACAGTGCATAGGAAAGGTACTATATAAATCCAAATTCTGTTCTATTCTACAGTCCCTTATACTATCTATATCTAACTCATTGCTTTGTAAAACACCTTGGGATACAGGGTGTATAAATGGTACTATATAAATCCACATTTTGTTCTAATCTACTGTCTGTGCACTACCACTGTCTAACTCATTGCTTTATAAAGCACTTTGTGATACAGTATGAAAGGTACTATATAAAATCAAATTCTGTTCCATTCTACAGTCCCTGCCCTGTGTGTATTTAACTTGCTGCTTTGTAAAGTGCTTTGTGATATAGTATGAAAGGCACTACATAAAATCAAATTCTGTTCCATTCTATGGTCTCTGCCCTGCCTGTACGTAACTCAATGCTTTGTAAAGTGTTTTGTGATACCAGCATGAAAGGCACTGTATAAAATCAAATTCTGTTCCATTCTACAGTCCCTGCCCTGCCTGTATCTAACTCAATGCTTTGTAAAGTGCTTTGGGATTCAATGTGTATGAGAGGTAGTGTATAAAGCCGTATGCAATTGTATTTTTCAGTTCCATAGAACCAGCATCTAACTCATTAATTTTTAAATCATTGTGGGTAACATTTGGCTAGATTCAGGAATGAACACCACTGGCATTTCCGGCCGTATTTGTTCCAACACCTGAGGCAAATATCTGATGGATGCAGGAAAGAAGCACTAAACAATGGTCCCAGGCTGTGAACTGCCCATCACAAAGCTGCAGTGGCAGACAGCATGTAGTCGGGGACCACTGGGCTAATTAGTATACACTCTGCACGAGAGTGCAACATGCAGGACAGGGTCAGCTGGGCTGTCCCAGCAGCGGCCCGACTGTTTGTGACACTAGTGATCCGTAGTTTGGAAGTGAGCCCAAATCACTGGGGGAAGATGGGGGAGGAGAACTGAGCATCCCAGAGGATGCTCTCCTTCTCTAGGGAGGGAGGTCTGTCTGCTGAACCGCTCTACCACCACCTAGGTGACCACCGATGGTGGTGCAAGCCGGAGCCATGCTGGGAGGGCAGATGTCCCCCCGACTGTGATGTGAGCACATTGTGCTCATGCCCTGACAGTCCTAGGCCACGAGATATCCGGGAGAGGAGAGAAAAAGAGAAGCTATTGTCCAGTGGCAATATGAAGTGGCATCCTCTCACAGGTCACACAAGTGAGATAAGCTCCTCCCGGAGCTGAGGGGACCCCAGGCAGCTCTGCCACAGGACAGAAACTGTGGGACACTGCCTGGCCAGAAGGTAAGTCCCAGGAACAACAGGTGACAAGGCTGGGGAGGACTCTGGTGAAGAGGGATGACCAGGCTGAGTGGGAGATAAAGAACAGAGAATGAAAAAAGGAGAGGGTCTTCCAGTGGACATACAGGTGGTACTTAAGAAGGAAATAATGCATTCTTAGGTGTCCACCAGCACCTGGAATTCCCTAAAAGCACCTTCAAACCCTGACAGAAGTGTAGTGTGCCCGCCCACAGTGATTCCTGTGGTAGGAGACCAAAGTCCACACACATTGGTAGATGTAGCATGATTTACCTGTTCTGCTAGGGCCCGCCATCCTTAGTGCTGCAGGGGAGCCAGGATGACCACAAACCCAACTCCCAGCATCTACTGGCCTCATCATCTTGAGGGGATATGCAAGGCTGTGGGTAGGCTTCTGAATATTTATGAGATGGCAACCAGCCCAATGCACATCCCACCTAGTGCTGCACCCCACTGTTGCGAGTCCGTACATGTATCCAGTGGTACTGCAACAATGCTAGGTATGTCAGTAATGTCGGCACCAAGGCTTGGGACCCTCTTTCCAGCCCAGTGTGTATGAAAAGTGCTTTATAAGACTAAGCTCATTTTCTCCTTTCTTCTGCCAGATCCCTCTGCCCATCCAATTAACCCTCCTATTGGCCATCTGCATCCAACTGGCCTATCCTGATGCAAAGTCCTGGCTGAGCAGCAGTGATCGGTAACAGATCCATCAGGAGAAATCATGACAGGGCTGGTGGGAGGTGTACGGAATGACCATTTGGATGTGTGAGGGAAGGGGGTGTACACTTCATCTCCGGACTTAATCTACTGACCTGAGACCCACTGCAGTTTCTGAGACCTTGGGATTTTTAAAGAGTCATTTCTTATCATGTCCAGGCCGGATCATCTTATGAGCAGACCTCCCTCCCCATAACAGCATGGCTATGAGATTTGGTTCTGAACTCTGGATAGGCTACCCTTTCCTGGGGCTGATATAAACTGGTTCTAATGAGAACCCTAAAAGGTTCTTGTTTTTTAGTCTCCTTCTAAATCATGTAATTTGATGCTATTCACATATTAATTATATGCTAATTACATGCAAATTATCAGTTTGCATGAAGAACCTCTCATCTTTTTTTTTATGGAGCAATTCTGTTTGGTTCTAAATGTTTACAATTCACCATTTATTGAGGTGTTATTATGGGGGGGGGGCTCCAAGATGGCCACCTAGGGAGCAAGCTCCACTAACCTAGAAAGCTAATCCTACATTATCCAGCTAATGCAGTACCAATAGGACCTAATCTCTAAGATCACTGGACTCAGTACATCCTGGACTACAAAACAGTTCCTGTAGTGTGGCAGCCGGTGCTTCCGGTATTGAGGATGATGTCCAGTTGTTGGTCCAACTCAGAGCTCCTGGCTAATCCAATCTACACGGCCCACTACTGATCTCGCAGCCTACCTCTCACCGGTCAAACAAACTCATGGGTACATCAGCAGCACCTCAAACCTTGATTTAGAGATAGTATCCTCATTGGTATCACTGCTAATGGCCCCCAGAGAGCTGGCTCATATATCTGCAATGCTGGTGCATGTACTAAAAGACACTTCAAAATTAAGAACTGCAACAGCGCAGACTTACCGAGACCTCAGGACTTTGGGGGGCAGAGTAGCAGCAACCAAGCAGCGCATTCAGCACATGGAGGAAACCTGTGAGACGAATTATTCAGACCTGAGAGACCATGACCAACACATTAACTACCTACCGATGAAAATCAATGACACAGAAAACAGGGCAAGGCATAATAATATGAGGTTTGTAGATTTTCCTGAAGGAGCTGAGGGTCAAGATGTTATTACTTTCCTACAAAAAACTAAACCTGCCCTGTTCAATGCTCCTCACTGTCCTCCCTTCAAATTATAAAGGGTGCACCAATCCTTGGCACCTAAACCCTGGCTGGAGGAGAGAAGCCACAGCCCATACTCTGTAAATTCCTCTGGTACCCTGTCAAAGAAAATATCTTGTGACTTGCCAGAGAGAGGGGCCCTCTAAAATTGGAAGGACATATAATCCAGGTATTTCAGGACTTTTCTGCTGAACTGTCCAAGAGAAGGAGCGCCTCTGCATCAGTGCACTATAAACTCACTCAGCTAGGGGTGCAGTACTCACTCTGATATCTTGCAATGCTGAGAGTGCAAGTTATTGGGACCCACTACATGCTTCAAACCCTGGGTGAAGTTAAACAATTCATCTCCCACCACAAGCCTCACTATATCTTCGAGGGTAACCACCACACATTATCCTTAAATGGGGCTACCCAGCTGATGGAAATCTCTGGTGACTATGCTGCAGATGACAGCTCCTTACCAGTGAGGGTGGGGGAAGGGGACTGGAATTAAGTCTCAAGAGCACAAAGCCACAAGAACACAAAACCCCAATCACCCCGATCCATAGAGGCATTAATTGACAAGTAGAAAATGCAGCCCTCCATCTGCCTCTGCAAGCAGTTCCCCTGCGTACTCACCACTGAAGGCACAGAACAGATTTGCTGCTCTGCTCACCACTGGAGGACCCTCTATGAACAACTTTTCCCCCTACAGACCAACAACCTTCTGAAGGTAACTTCCTGATTCAATTTACACCCAACCCTATACTTCTGTCCTAGACAGAAATGGTCACAGCTCCGAACGGAGAATTGACCCCACAGCCTCCAGCCCTGACCAGCCCAGCACAACCTCAACCTCAAATCCCACTGAAACCTGAAGTGGGGTGATCCCTATGGACTCAGTAAGTGCTTTAATTGCCTACTTGCTGGTTGAATACCTCTCATCCTGGGTTTAAGCCTTAGGCTACCAAAAGAATTAGAACGTATAGGGCTTCTGGACTGATATATCAGTCTGCAGCACACTAGTGGAACCTATCATAGAGGCTGAGAAAGGTAGTCACAAGTCAGACATTTATTTTCCCTACGCTTTCTTGAAGTATGAGATGCAAAACACTCAGGGCCTGAAAATATTTAGAACTGGATGACCTGCACTGCGCATAAAAGTAAAATGTCTGAACTCTTTTCTCTTCCACCTAACTATAGGTGCAGCACATTTGGACGTTCATCCTGGACTGTAAAGTTGCTTTAGTACGCTAGTATAACTGTGCCTAAGGGTTGCAATTAATATGAAACGGACCACTAAAGTGTTATTTTTCTGTTTCTTGAAACCTCATCCCCAATTTACGAAACTCTGGGGAGTGGGGAGTTCAGGCCCTTTTGCCCACTCACCCCCCATTAGAAAGAGTAATTAAGAGCTGCAGTCTATAATACTACCACATCAACCTCCACGTCGTGGAATGGTATTTATCCCCCACCCCCACTCACAACTAGGCAGCAAATGAAAATCAGGATACATTACTAAGGAGCCCAAAAGTAGAAGGACACAAGTCACAAGGTACTAAAAGGGGGAAGGAGGAGTAGACACAAGTCCATTCTGAAGGGAATTGAGGCCATTGGGCCAGATGGGATCTACCCAAGGGTGCTAAAAGAACTGAGCACAGTGCTAGCCACACCTCTGGCAACACTATTCAGCAACTCATTGGAGACAGGGTAAGTTCCAGAGGACTGGAGGAGGGCCAGTGTGGTCCCTCTGCACAAGAGTAGCAGGACGGAGGAGGCTAGCAATATAGGCCAGTCAGTCTCACATCATTGGTGGAGAAATTAATGGAAACCTTGCTGAAGGTGAGACTGATGGAATAAATACAGGCAAACAGGCTGCAGGACCACTGGCAGCACAGTTTCACAATGGGGAGGACATGTCAAACAAATCTCATAAATTTTTTTGCCTGGGTGACTAGGGAGGTAAATCAGGGGAAGGCAGTGGATGTGACCTACCTGGACTTCAGTAAGGCCTTTGACACTGTGCCACACAGGAGGCTAATTATGAAACTTAGTAGCCTGAGGTTTGGCAAGAAGGTGATAAACTGGTTATCAAATTGGTTGAAGGATAGAAAGCATAGGGTGGTGGAAAAACAGCAGTCATGTAAAGGATGGTAGAGTAATCAGTGGAGTACCACAGGGTCCTGTCCTATTCAATGTCTTCATAGGTGGCATTACTAATGAACTAGAGGGGAATGTGTGTCTCTTTGTGGATGACACAAAAATTTGCAAGAAGGTTGACACCCAAGAAGAGGTGCTGAAAATGAAAAGGGATCTGAGGAAACTTGAAGAGTGGTCTAGGGTGTGGCAACTGGGTTTCAATGCCAAAAACTGCAGTCATGCACCTGGGGAGGGGAAACCCAGGGCTGTGTATAAGATGGGGGGAGGTACTTACAGTCACCAAGCAAGTAAGGAACCTTGTGGTAACCATATCTGATTACCTCAAGGTGACAGGGTAGTGCAACAAGGTAGTAAGCAAGGGTAGCCAGATGCTGGGTTGCATAGGGAGGGGGATTTCTAGTAGGAAAATGGAGGTAGTGTTGCCACTATATCATTTGCTAGTGAGACTCCACCTACAGTACTGTGTGCAGTTCTGGAGGCTGCACCTCCACAAGGACATGGACAGGGCGGAGGTGGTAATGGTGCAGGGGTTGCATGAGAAACCATGAGGAGAGGCTTCAGGAGCTTAACATGTACTCTCTGGAGGACAGGAGAACGAGAGGGGACACGATTGAGACATATAATTACCTCATGGGGGTGAACAAGATAAAAGAGGGAAGTCTCTTTCAGTGGAGGAGGAGTACCAGAATGGGGGCATGCAATGAAACTTGGGGGGAGGGGAGTTTAAGAGGGACGTGAGAAAATACTTCTTCACAGAAAGGATGGTGGATGCAAGGAACAGCCTGACAGAAGAAGTGGTGGGTGCAAAGACAGTGGGGAGCTTCAGGCATGCGTGGGATGGACACAGTGGGCAAATCAGGTAGAGAAAAGAGAGGAGGGAGAGATCCCTGTGTAGAAATAGGCAAGGAAAATAAGGCAGATTAGTTGGGCCTACCGGTCCTTTTCTGGTGACAAATTCTGTGTTTCTGTGTTTTTAACTCACTATCAGTAAATGTGACCCCCCCCCCCTTCCTGGCTGCCCGACCTTAGACCACTGCAACACAAGAGTCCACTTCTATAAAGCATGACAAGGGATAGACAAGGGATATTTTATTATACCAGTATGCCCTACCTTGTCTTCCCTCTATCTGGGATGCTGCCCCTCTGGTAGGACAGCCAGGTGAGCGAAGCAGGAAAGATGGTCATCCTAGCAATTCCCATGAGTGCAGTATGGGTTAAAGAAACCATCTAGCTATATGCCATAGAGTATATCCCTACTATCTGGAGAAAACATTTACTCAGATCTAATGGTACCTAGCCATTCTCCCTCTCATACTTACTCTGGGCAAATATCAGTACACCACTCTGACATTCCCCCTCCGTGCTCTCTTAAAACACTGTAAGGGTCTATCACCATGATACACCCCTATATTTACCCATGATCTGTACTGATGTTAGACTGGCTTGTAATGGTTCTTACTGCTGGTTCTGTTATCTGTAGCTTAGAAGGGATTGTTTCTAAGGATTTAGTAAGTTCAACAAATCTTTTACGATTCCTATGTTTGGTTATTCTGTGTCATAGGTGCAAGTAATGCCTCATAACTCTGCCGGGTGGCACCTGAAAATAGGCACTGTGATTGTCTAGTGTGCTTACCTGGTCAATAAATGCTAAATAAATAAACTCCTTATGCCACTACTCCAAAAACGGATTGAAAAGATCCTTGGTAGGTACATACTTACCAGATTGTGTAGTTCAGTCCTTTCCACCAGATCCCGCACCTTGGGGTCCTTGGGTAATGTGTCGCTGCATCCCCTATATAGTGCTTTATCCTGTTATTTTGAAACAACTGACCCCTCCCTCCGCTACCCTCCCCAGAATACGCCTTATTAGTATGGTTATGAAGCTGTTGTTTAAATAACGTAAACAATAGCTTGTTATATGTCTATCAGATGCTCGGGGGGTGTATGTAACCATATATGGGAACAATATCAGAACAAATACTGGTACAAGAAGACTCCCCTACCAACTCATATTCCACAGATCATGTTCCCATAACACCCATTGATATTTCACACTTCTGATCGATTTTTGAATCACTAATATTTGCTTTACAATGTGGAAAGTGAGAGAGATAAATTCCCCAGTCGAGAGGAAATAAATACTAGCCCATGTAAAGAGACTACAAACAAATGTGGCACTCCTACAAGAAACCAAACTAACCACTGCAGAAGTCATAAAACTTAGAATGAGTTTAATTGGAAGCTCATAGTTGTGCCCCCTCCTCCAAGCACAGTCTCAGTCCTGCTTCATAAAACTATTTAGTGATCTCTTAATAAGCAACAAACTGGCCGGCCCGGTGGCGCTGAGGGTTGGCGCTGGTCGCCACCTCGCGCCACGCCAGTATTCAAATGTTCGAGCAAAACCTGCGGGTTGTCGAGGGTCAGGGAGGAGATGGTCAGCCTCGGAGGACTGCTCTCCATCTCGGGGTAGGGTCGGCGGCGGTGCTGCCTGACCCCTAGCGGAGGCTGGGGATGGTAACCACGCAGCCGCAGAACGGGGAGGTGGGACGTGGCAGATACCCGGCTGAGTGCGGCGCCGCGGGAGCGGGGCAAGAGTGAAGTCGCCGGGCGCTATTGCACGCCATGCCCGCCGAGGAAAATTCGGGGGAAAATGGAGCTGTAGCACGACGTCGTTCCCCGTCGCCATTCCCGGAGGATGCCTCCCTGGCATGGACCCGTTCTGGTGGGTTGAGTCACTCCCCACCACCCTGCCGCGAAGGGTAAGTCGCGGGGTGCTGAAGGGAGGGGGTCTCATGCCCGGGGATGGCGCTGGAGGAACGGCGGAGTGCGGGCGGGGGAGGCTCCTGAGAAATAACATCAGAAAAAAAATTAAAATAAAAATAAGCAACAAACTGACAAGAAAGGCAAATGGGTAATGGTAACATTCTCTACAGCTAATGGCCTGCTGATTCTGATTAATGTATATACCCGGAATGCTGATACTCCTTCATTTTTTGATGACCTGTCACAGGGTCTTACAGAACTATGTAGTGATAACCCTGCTATTCTAACAAGGGGGTGATTTTAATCTGGCCCTGAAGGGTGCTTGGACAGGTCCACAGTGCTGCCAGACAAACATACCATATCCATACCAACACTTCATAGTCTGATGGCTCACCATGCATTTTCAGACACCTGGAGATTAGTACACCCTGCTGTTGAAGATTATTCATAATTCTCAGCCTCCCATGCTACAGAAAGCCGATGGGATTTTTGGCTAGCATCTGCCAAAATGACACAATTGGCCATATCCTCAGACATATTGTAGCTCTACTTCTACCTCTCTGATCATACCCCTGTTTCTTTAGTGTTATTATGGGGCTCAGACATCCCTAGATCAGCTTCATGGCATCTCGATCCCTTACTTCTCTGTGACCCTCACTTTATGAATGGGTCAAAGAAGAAGCCAGGGCCTACTTCATAAATAACAATAATAGTGAGACACCAGCAGTCACAGTTTGGGAGGCCTTCAGGGGCACAATCTGGGGGAAAAGAATCAGATTTTCAGCCCACAGGTGCGGGCAAGGAGAACCAAATACACTGTTCATACAACTAGAAACTAGCCTTAAAGAGAAGAGTTCTAGCTAAAGTTGATCCCTCCAACTTGAGTGACTGACACCTTTTAATGGAAATCACTAAGATCTATATGCAGCGTAACTCATTACTCACCAGAAAAGCTGAACTAGCTGTTAATAGAACATAACACAAATACTGAGATAGTTATCAGAAAGTAAGTAAGCTGCTATCACATTGGCTCAAAAAAGAGCAGGTCGGGGCTACATAGAAAAACAGAACAGGCTGAGCGCTACATAGCTGCACTCCGTGACAAAACTGGGGCCCTACAATTTAAGCCACAAAAAATTAATCAAATAATGCATGAGTTTTATCAAACCTTGTAAAAAATCTAAAGGGTACTAGATTATAATGCTTTTGATAATTTTATATTTCCCCTTCCACTCACTAACTCAGATATAAAACAGACTAACCTTCTGCACACCCACATTAGCGTTCTCTAATACTAATTAGCAACCTCTTCCATTCGTCTAACCCCCTTTCCCTGCTCTTAAGCACCTGCTCAGACTCACATGTGTTGCTCCTTCCTGCTGTCCCTCACCCTCCTGAGCCTCCAGCCTCTCAATGGTTCTGAAAACTGCGCGAGAGCTTATACTTGCCCACATGTAACTTGTTCTGTTTGTATACCGCACTTGTATATTGCCATGTTGTAACTGTTCCCTTTGTTTGTATGTGATCTCCCTTTCCCTGGATTGCACCTGGAAACAAGCCTCAGCTCGGTGTGCCTTTTCCAGTTACCAAATTTTAAATAAATAAAAATTACAGAGCTCAGACATGCCCTATTATCGCTTCCCCAACATAAGATGCCTCGTGGGGATGGATTCCAGTTGATTTAGATCAAGTACTTAGTGATGTAGATGCCATCCTCTTTCTTAAAATGACACTAGGAGCTCATATACAATGCTATCTTCCCCCTACTCTACTTGAAGCAACTATCATGTGTCACAAACCCACTCCTGAGGATCAGGTCCACTGAGCTCACTGTGCCCACCTCTAAATGCAATTTGTAACAGGGAGGGAGAAAACAGGGATACCCTTCCAATGCCCTTCTAGAATGTTCACCGAGGTCACGACTAATCACCCGCCACAAGGCCCATGGGCTCCCTTTTTACTCTCTGGATAAGGGTGCAATACCAGTCTCACATCTTGTAGCCAAATGAGAACCCTTCTGGGTTGTTGCACAAAGGGGGAAGATCTAGGCATCACAATCTCTTTGGGGTAGCTGCGTGACCCTGATTTTGTCTTCTCCCATAGGGCATGCAGTAACCTGGTTCAAATCCCCACAGACTCCTTCCTAAGACTTTTGTATTCTCCTTGTCTTTACCCAGATTTCCCTTACAGATCCTTGTTTGATTGGTAGCTTATGGTGACACCCCTTAGCAATAACAGTTTAGTCACAGATTATTATTAAATGTCTCACAGCCACACACGACATGAAAATTCTTGCTCAGGCAGGTTTCTTACAAACAAGTATTTTTACTAAAATAATAATCATACAGTTACAACTAAAGGTTTTAGAAAATTTGGTCACAGAATAACACAAATAAAAGTGGAAAACATACCTGAAACAAACACACTATAAACGTTCATCTAATTTCTACCTTAGGTTCGTAGTGAATTGAAATCCAGAAGAATAAGTGCAGTTTCTGGTTCTTAGTCTGTCTCTGTGTTGTGGCAGTTTTGCTTCCTGTGTATCAGAAGAGTGTCCTTTGAAAAGTGAGCCACCAATGCTCTGTGGATGGTCTTCAATAGGGATGGCTGTCCCAGTCTGTGGATAGCTAATGACCTTATTTTTGTTAGGTCAGTAGATGTCATTCTTGCCTTTTCCAGATTTTAAGGAATTATTATTTTATTTCCTTATTTGGGTTCTCATATCACCACTTCCTTGCACATTCATAACATTTTCATAATTAGTGCCTTTGAAGTCATACTGCCCTATAACATAACACTTGTAAGACAATTCACACCAGCCTGTTAAGTTGGGCTATTTACTAGATCCTGTTTCCCAGTCATCCTGCCTTTGAAGTGGAAGAGTTTTATGATCCTAGGGGATGTTTTCTATCCCCTGACAATTTTATTATCCTCTCCCTTTGACTAGATGACTAGGGAAATCCCCTTTGAAAATGTAATTTTCAGCTTCCTGGCTAGTAGCTGTTTTTTGGGGTCACGTGGGAACATCACATATTTTACAAGACCTTTTCTCCCTTCATGTGACCTTTCAGTAACACTGGGCATTTTCTTGTGGCATTTAATACACACAAAATCACATCAAAAGAATATAGAGAAATATATCTGCAAAAAATGACTGGCAGTTGGCTAGCTCGCCACATCATAATCCTGCCCAGACAGGGCAAAGACCCAACATCCCTTTCCACCTATAGACCAATATCCCCAATCAATGCAGAGGCTAAAGTAATTGCCAAAGTCTTAGCCATCAGGCTTGTAATCATTCTTCTGCCAATTGCACACCCATTTCAAGTGAGTTTTACGAAGGCAAGTATAAGCTCCATCCATCTTCAGGCTCTAATATCTATCATGCAGGTAGTGAGTTATATCATCATTCCAGCTGCAGCAATTGCAAGTGATTTTGAAAAAGCATTTGACTCAGTGAAGTGGGGATATCTCCAAGCTGTACTTAACCCCATAGGTTTCAGTCCCCATTTTAGAACATGGGTCTCCACCTTGTAAAGCCAACAACTGCTAGAGTGCTCACCAACTCTACACTCTCCTCTCCTCTCCATTCAGTCTAGGCCAAGGTACCCATCAGGGATGCCCCTTTTCTCCTCTTATTTGTACTGGCCACTGAGCCACTAGCAGTGGCTTTTCATAACCACTCTGATCTTGAAGGAACATCTATTGGCTTGAAAGATTACCGTACAAAACTGTACGCTTGTGATTATTTGGTATTGGTAAAACATGCCTCCCACAGCATACTTCTGCTGCTCAGTCCTTCACACCAATTTTAAATACTATCAGGGCTTAAAATCAGTAGATCTAAAACCAAAGTCCTACCCCTTAATAAAAAATGCTGAGAATAAGCTATCTCATCCCTGGGACTAACATGATCCCTAATCGTGATTAAGGGTTTGGGGGTTCAGATTCCATCATAACTCTCTTAACGTTGCTCCACTAATTTAAATCTGCTTCTCACCAAAATAACTAAGAAACTAACAGGTGGTGCCTACTTAATCTTTGAGTGGTTGCTAAAATCACCGTCCTTCAAAATGGTAATTTCATCTAAAATCCTACATGTTCAGTTCAGACACATCTGCCAGTGGACATCCCCCAGGTTTGGTTTAAAAAGTTAGATGCCTTAATTAGTAACTTTTTATGGGAAGACTCAATCCCCCAGTATGGTAGCGCTAAGCTCAAAGTACGCTGGAAACAAGGTGGCTGGAACCTTCCTTGGTTTATGCATACTATTTAGCCTTCAGAGCTGCACAAACATGCACATGGTTCACATCCCTGCAGACTATAAACCAAGCTGGAGGGAAACAAAATCCTCTCTAACAGACAACACACTCTGGCATCCATATATATATATATATATATATATATATACATTGTATACACACACACACACATATATAGATATATATAATATATACATTGCAAAAAATGTCATTAATGCATCAGTTAGAGTTGAAACAACAAAAATAGGGAAACGATGTGTTAAGGTTTTGACCCTAACACCCCACCACCCCACCTCCACACCCTCATTTTCCACACAATTAACAGGTTATGGTGCCTTAAGTTGGCCCTAATTCTCACCCCATTTCCTGTGTAATGAAATTGAGATGGTACAGTATAGAAGAATGGGGTGAGAATTAGGCTAGATGACCCAAGGCACACCGTGACACCTGTTGGTGTACGGTGGGTGGGGGTGGGGTGAGGTGGTAGAGGTGGGGAGTTAGGGTTTGAAACCCTAACACCTCATTTCCCTGCTTTTGTTGCTTCAACCCTAACTGATGCATTACAAAGTTTTTTGCAATGAATTGCCTTACTTTTTGATAATAGGTACTCTTACCATTATATGTTTGTGGGACCGCAGGGCCCTCCGGGTCCTGCACTCCCCTCAGTCTATAGTGTGTTGTGGTTGTGTCTCCCTGTGGGAGTGCAGGGCCCTCTGAGCCCTGCATTCCCATCATGATCACATCACTCCACAATGGTATTCATTAGTGGGAGCGCAGGGCCGGTATCTATCCATAAGTGTAGAGGCAGTGTAATGAACTGTCATCTCCCTGTCGGAGCGCAGGGCCCAGTACTGCATACTGAAGGGTCCTGCACTCCCATTACTGCAAAATGGCATCCATATGTGGGAGCACAGGGCCGTCCCACCTACTCATATGTGCACAGACACAGAGCAGACCTAGAGATATCTGAAGTAACCCTTGTGATGCAAATGGAGGAATATCTCAGTAACCATAGCAACATTAAAAAAAATTCCACCGCGGTTGTAATCATGGCCTGGTAGCCTGCACACATACTTGGTACACCTAAAGGTATACCAAGCTGCATATAGCGAAAAATCTGTATCTCGAACCATTTTTGAGATATAGGCACCGAAAGGTATTGCATCCACCACAATATTATCCTATGGGAAATTTCCAAGCATCAAAATGTTACAAGTATGGAAGCAATGTAAATTGTATTAGCAAACCAGCAAACATCACATCAGTAGGGCAAGCACTTTCCACCCTGAAAATTTCAGCCCGAATTCCATACCGTTTCTTTGCAGTGAAGTGACAAAGAAACAGTAAACTTTAGAATTACCTTTTTGTGAGCTGTCAAAATCCTTTTTCGTGAGCCGAATCCCTTTTCACAAGGTGTCAAAATCCCAAAGAGACTTCTGACAGGGCCATCTGGTCCCACAAATTCAAATCCCTTTTTGCGATGTGAAAAGGGAATTTGACACCTCGCAAAAGGGAATCAGCTTGCGAAAAGGGATTTTGACAGTTCACAAAAAGGGATTTGAGTTGTCAAGTTAGATGGCCCTGCAAGTAATCCCTTTGGGATCTTGACACCTTGCGAAAAGGGACTGAGCTCAGGAAAAGAGATTTTGATAGCTCATGAAAAAGGATTTGAAAAATGAATCCCTTTTCGTGAGGTGTCAAAATCCCTTTTTGCAAGTATAATCCCTTTTTGTGAAGTGACAAAATCCCTTTTCGCATTGGGAAAAGGGATTACCCGCAGGGCCATCTGGTCTGACAACCCAATCCCTTTTCATGAGCTGTCAAAATATCAAAAATAAACATTCTGGGGCCATAGTAAAGTAAACCAAAGGCAGAGAACTGTAAAGGACATCCACATGAGCAAAATACATCCTTTGATGTCTCCAGAAGACATCCCTGGGTAAAGTTATAACATTTTGTTTGGGCTGGAAAAATTAAAACAAGATGGTGGCTCATGAAAAGGGAATTATTTCTCACAAAGTAGAATTTAACGGATCCCTTTTCGCACTGTGCAGTTATCCAAAATACTGAACTGAGCATGCTCAGGACCCAAAATTTCTAAAATTGAATAACTTTGGAACGGATTAATATTTGTTCACGAAACTAATGCTGGCTTGTTCTGTGTGGCAAGCTGTTTCTATCCTGAAAATCTCAGACCAAACTTCCAAACGGTGTGGTTGCAGTGCAATAAGGAAAAAACAGCCAAAACAGGCAAAAAAAGCTACTTTTACAGTTTATTCACTATGTGCAGCAAAAAATCTACATATCCGATCAAAAAAAAACTTGGTACATCAAGAGAACTACCCCATGGGACTGCTCATACCAAATTTTGTGCAAATCCGTTGAACGGTTGCAAAATTACTGAAGTGCAAATTTTGAGGTTTAACATTAAACTGCCTACTCAACCCTAACTATAGTGGCAGTACTGCACCACAATAATATATATATATATATATATATATATATATATATGTGTGTGTATATATATATATATATATATATATATATATATATATGCTTACTATAGCAGCATCTGTAACAACACGGGGCTCACTGAAGAAGCTACCTAAAGTAGGTCTTACTCCCAGAACCTGGTCCCTTATATAGCAGAATCTCCTGCTCTGTATCAGCAGACACCAGATACACTGGCCATCATGTGATGCCAAAGGCATCTATCTTATACAAGATCTACTATCTCCAGGCACCCACCACATGGACTCATTTGAAAACCTGTCACTCAAATATAGTCTTCCTCGCTATGATTTCTGGCGCTATCTCCAGATTCACAGCTTGATCAATGCTACTTTGAAAAAATAACCTTCTTGTTCCAAAGTCAGTCAGTCTTCCTTAAAGCAGACAGCAGACTCTGCTCCCTCCCTGGCACAAACTCAAGGATCATTACAGAAATATAAGTGCACAGTATGAGTGCAGCATGCATGCGGCATGCTTAATAAGCATGCAGCCTGCATGCTACACACAAGCTGCACACTTGTATTTCTGTAAGGGATGCACTGGCACAGTATACAGATTTATCAGAGATGCTATCCCTGATCCTTTCCTAAGATCTTGACAGAAATGGCAATTATCCCTTTAATTACCAGATATCCGCTATAGATTGGGCCAAATGTTGGAAACTTACCCACCATGGTTGTTTAGACTTCCGGAATCTTCTGCTGCAAAACAAAATCCTGCATTGCTGGTATCACACCCCAGCACTGCTTAAATCCTTAGGGATACTCTCCCATGGCAAATACTGGCACAGTGGGGCTCTGGGAGCAGATCTACTTCACATACTCTGGACATGTTCTACAAAACCCCCTCTATGGTCCAGAATACATCAGGAACGCTTCTGTATGCTCCAACTAGACATACCCTGGTCACCAGTATTATTTTCCTGGGCATAACAGATAATGTCCCCTATATAGATACGTATAAGCTACAGTGGCTACTTGCTGCTAGCTTACAGGCGAAACGCCTCATCCTCCTTAGGTGGAGCACCACAGATATCCCTTCTCTCGTGGAGTGGCTAGCATCAGTACACTCATTACCCATTATGGCAAAAATATCTCACTGGGTTTGCAATACTGTGCCATGTGCCATTATGTACAAAGGTATGGAAGTGTCATCACTCATCACTGCTGCTCCGCCTTTGGGCAAAGACTTATTACAGTCTCCCTGAAGGTGACATTGTGAGGTAGTCCACCCTCTGTCACGCAGACCTTACACCTGTTTACATATAAGGCTCCCCCCAAAGAGATTCTATATCATTTCCCAACTGGGGTACCCAGGTGGGCCTCTGGCCTAGGTAAGGCACTTCCCCTCCATTTGAACGGTATCTGTGTAGATAGTTTCTCTAGGTGGAACCTCACTACCCTGCCCCCTCAGACCTTGAATAATCCATTTCTCAGAAAGAAAAACAACTCTTCCCCTGTATCTATAGCTAAACCATTATTTCAGTATTACAATCAAATGTGTATCCTCTTGTTCATGAGCTCTAATTGTACCTACACCATGATTCTATGTACTGACTGGCTGTATACTATACTCTGACTCATTATACTCTGACATATATATATGGAGGTGCAGTCGTGTCCCTATAGTTAGGGTTGAGTAAGAACTTTAATGTTAAACCTCAATTTTTTGCATGTTAATAACTTTGTAATCATTCAATGAATTTGCACAAAATTTGGAATGTGCAGTCTGGTATGTAGATCTCTTGAGTTACCAAGTTGCATTTTAGTCAGACTTATGGTTTCTGCACTGCAAAACGCTAAAAATACATTTTTCACCACTTTTGACATGTTTTTTGTCCATGGTGCTGTAACCACACCATGTGGTCTTTTGGTGTACAATTTGGAATGCAGAAAGAAGTTGGGTCAAGGAACAATCCAGCACTGGTTTGGTAAAAAAATATGAATCCGTTCTAAAGTTATTATATTTTAAATTTTCGGGGTTCTGAGCATGCTTCGTTCACTCCAAGATTTATATGGTTATTTTTCAGACAAAGATTTGGCTCACGGTCAAGGATTTTGTAGCTCGGGGACTGAGATCCTGGTCTGCCAGAAAATTCCTTGTCCATGAGCCACCATATTGTTTTTCAGTTTTTCCCCAAAACAAAATATTGTAGCTTTCTCCACGGTGACTTTTGGGCCAAATGACGCATGGGTTTTGTTCAGGGTGGCCCCCTCTACAAAGCCATACCTTTGGTTTGGCTCATTTTGGTAAAAAAATAGCTTTCTAAAATTTAAAAATTATTTGACCGTGACTCGCTAACGATACTAGTCCACGAGCTGTCAAAATTCTAGACCGCGAGTGCACGGTCAAGGATTTTGCTACCTTGCGGACTAGGATTTTAAAAGCTTTACCACTGCATTGCTAATGAATGGTTTGGTCTTTTTACTTGGAATTTTCAGGGTATTGAGGGGATGCCCCACAGGTATGAAGTACAGTATGCTGTTCAGGTGTTGGGGATTTGTTGGGGATTTAAGCGGTTCCATAGATCTGCCATCATGAAGTTCAGATTTCCCCCACAGAATTACATTGTGCCACCCATTGTGTTTTTTGGTGGCCATATCTCAGAAACAATACAAGATATGGATCTGGTTGATGCTCATTGTGAGCAGTGCTTATTGTCACAATTACAATGACACTTGAATTTTATTTCTAGCTGTTATGGTTCCTAGATATTGGCAAATTAGTGTTACAAGGGTTCCTTGCCCTATAGGGCTGCTGTATGGCTCTGTAGCTATGTGTAAGTGGGAGTTCGGGCCCTCTACTTCCCCAGATGTATATTGTTATGCAGAAATTGGCAACTTGATGGCAGCACGGGGCCCAAAGGGCCCCGCGCTCCCACTAACACATGCTATTTAGTAGTTATATTACACTTTTTCAAAAAGTAAGGAAATTCATTGCAAAAAGCTTCATTTAATGCATCAGTTAGGGTTAAAGCAACAAGAGTGAGGAAATGAGACATTAGGGTTGAGCTCCTAACCCCAACACCCCACCCGCCCTCCTCCACAGACTGACAGGTGCGGGGTGTGCCATGGGGATGGCCTAACCTCACCCCATTCCATGTGTAAACAGGTTGAGATGCTATAGTGAAGGAGAATGGGGTTAGAGTTAGGCCTCACAACCCCATGGCACACCCGGTGCCTCTCAGTCTGTGGAGGAGGGGGGGTGTTGGGGAGTTAGGGGCTCAACCCTAACATCTCATTTCCTCACTTTTGTTGCTTTAACTCTAACTGATGCATTAAACAAAGTTTATATATATATATATATATATATATATATATGTGTGTATATATAGTGACAAGCTGTAATAACATTCAATTATGTATACATTATTGATACTATCTGTACTTCAATTTCATGTACTGTATATCTTGATTGAAACTAAATAAAAAGAATTAACTAAAAAAAATAACAAAGTGATATTATGTTTTACGAAATATGTTCTGCCCATATCACAATGTTGAACACTGCTAAGTAATTATTATCCTGCCCGTTCAGTTTTTCTTTGTATCTCCTTCCCCCACCCAATCTTCTCAGTACTGCCACATTAGTAGCACAACACCTTGATTTTAAATGGTGTGGGTAAGCAGTGTGCTTTGACACCAAGTGCCAACCATAAGCTGGACACTAGGGGTGCTGCCAAGTGGTGTGTAGCAAACCATATCCTAGAGGGTACTGTCTATCAGGGTGTGCTGTGCAGGCAATATAGCAATCAAGCAATCATGAATGATGACACTGAAAAAATGGATGATAGGAGGGTGCAGTTTTGGCTTGTGCTAAGCAGGCAAGTGATGTCATCTGTTCCTCATGTAGCAAATGCTAGTGGGTGCTGTCTAATGGTGTGTACAAAGTGGGCCCGTTGGTTGTTCATGCACAGGATGCTAGGGGGTGCAGATAGTGATGTGCAAAGCAGGAAAGTTGTCTCAACTGATGCTCCCAGACCTGATACTAAGGGTTATATCTGGCAGCATGCGTTAAGTGGGCAAGCTGCTTCCTCTGATGTGAAGCACCACTTTTAATCAGGCTGCTAAGGGGTGCTGTGTAGAGACACATGACATCCCCTATCCCCCATATGATGCTTTTGCTCACCTCTGACCCAGAGAAGAGAGGAAACCTATATCACTCACCATCCTGAGTCTCTAGTATCATAGCACACCATACTGTCATCATGCTATCAGACTTCATAGAATCATAGAAATCTGGTGGCAGAAAAGGACCCCTCTGGCCCATCGAGTTTTCTCCTTACCCCCCCACACTCGTCTCCTTTGTCCAGGGATCTCCCACTCCGCCCACTGATCAACCCCTTGCGTCTGTTCCATGCCCTCTTGAATCCATCCACCACTTTGGCCACCACCACCACCTCTTTTAGCAGACTGTTCCAGGACTCCACCACCCTCTCAGTGAAGTAACACACTTTCACAGTGCCCCTAAACCTTCCTCCTTCTAATCTTAGACTATGACCCCTAGTTCTAGCACTTACAATACTTTTCTTGTAAATAAGCTCCCCGTTACCTTATTAATCCCCTTCACATACTTAAATGTTTCTATCATGTTCCCCCTCTCCCTTCTAGTCTGCACCAGGTACAGATTCAGTTCCTTCCACCTCTCCACATAGGGCTTCCTATGCATACCGAGCACCATCTTGGTTGGCCTTCTCCAAACCCTTTCAACCCATCTATGTCCTTGTGTAGGTGAGGTCTCCAGAACTGGACCCCATACTCCAGGTGAGGCCTCACCATGGATTTATAAGGGGGCATCAGCACCTCACTCATTCTTCTTGTTATACCCCTCCCTATGTATGCCAGCATTCTATTTGCTTTGCCCACCACCTTGCTGCATTGGTTCCCCACCTTAAGGTTATCTGAACTTATAATCCCCAGATCCCTCTCCTGCTCAGTTGCCTTAATTCCCTCCCCCACACCTGTGTGTAAATGGCTTGTGGGTTATTATGCCCCATGTGCATTACTGTACACTTTTTGGCATTGAATTTCAGCTGCCAGGTTTCCGACCACCCTTCCTGAATCCCCCCTGGGTATCCACCCTATTGCAGATCTTCATATCATCTGCAAATAGGCAGACCTTCCCCTGCAGTCCATCTGCTATATCGCTGATATAGATGTTAAAAGGGATGGGTCCCAGCATCGACCCCTGGGACATCCCGCTCCTCACCCCTTGCTCCCTGGAATGCACCCCATTTACCACAACCCTCTGGCTTCTGTTCTTCAGCCAGTTCTCCACCCACCTTGTTATTTTAGGACCCACCCCAAGCTTTCCAGTTTATTTAGCAGCCTTCCGTGGGGGACAGTGTTGAAGGCCTTCCTGAAGTCCAGATAGGCCACATCCACTGCCCCTCCCTGATTGACCACCCTCATCACCCAATCGAAAAACTCGATTAAGTTAATCTGGCATGACCTCCCTTGTGTGAAGCCATGCTGTCTGTTGTCCTGTAGTCCGCAGTCTACAAGGTATATGACCACTCTTTCTTTTAATAGCACCTCCATCACCTTACCCACCACTGAGGCGAGGCTGACCGGACAATAATTTTCTGCCTCCTCCCTGCTGCCACCCTTGTGCAGTGGCACCATATCTGCCTTCCTCCAGTCTTTAGGCACCCACCCCATATCCAGGGACAAGTTAAACAGCCTCATGAGAGGTGCTGCCAGCTCCTCCCTTAGTTCTCAGAGTACCCAAGGATGTAGGGCATCTGGACACATTACCTTGTCCACCCTCAACTTTCCTAATTCCTCTCTTACCCTGTCCTCACTGAACAGGCTAGGATCCATTCTTTTGTCATCCCTTCCCCTCTCCCTTAGCTCCAGTCCCCTTCCTTCCCCCTCCACCGCGAAGACTCAGCAGAAGTACCTATTCAGCACCTCTGCCTTCTCGAAGTCCCCCTCCACTTGTACTTCCCCCTCCCTCTTTACTTTTACTATCCCCTGCCTTGCCTTTCTCTTCTCTCCTACATACCTAAAAAGTTTTATTTCCCTGTTTGGCCTGCCTAGCAATTCTCTCCTCTGTTTCTGCTTTTGCCTTCCTAATCTTCTGTCCTGCCACCCTCATCTTCTCTTTGTAAATCTCCCTGTCCTCTTTCCTCTGGGTCCTCTTATATGATCTGAATGCCCTTTTTCTTTCCCCAATTGCCCCCACTTCCCTGGTGAACCAGAGTGGCCTCTTTCTTTTTCTGTTCTTCTTTACCTTCCTTATGCAGAGTTCAGTGGCTTTCAGTAACCTACCTTAACTGATTTCCATAATTCCTCCATGTCCCATATTTTCTCCTTCTCCTCCAGTTCTTTCCTGAATATCTCCCTCATTTTGGCAAAGGCTGCCTGCCTGAAGTCCAGAACCTTTGTGATGGTCCGGTTTGTTTCCTTCCCCTAAAACTTGTATTGTGGTCGTTTGCAGCTAGATTGTCCCCAACTATAACTTCTTCCACACTTTCCCCATTTGTGAGGACCACATCCAGAATGGTATCCCCCCAATGGACTCCCTAAACAGATGTTGCATGAGAGTTCCCTGAAGAGACTCAAGGATCTCTCTGCTCCTGGCTGATGTAACTGATGGGATATCCCAGTCAACACCAGGGAGGTTAAGGTCCCCCACCAGCAGAAGTTCCCTCTTGAGTGCCATCCATCGAGCTGCCTGCAACAACTGCTTATCCACTTCCTCCCCTTGAGTAGAAGGTCTATACAGTAAATCACACCTAGCCTTAATGATGCACCAGACCATTTTTTCAACGTGACCCACAGGACCTCTACCTCCCTTTATTCCTCTTGCCCTTCTGTCACCTTAATGTTGTCCTTGATGTACAATACTACCCCCCTCCTTTCTACCAGCCCTGTCCATCCTAAAAAGTCTGTACCCCAGGATATCTACTTCCCATGGCTGATGCTGTGACCACCAGGTCTCAGTTATGGCTACAATGTCCAGGCCCTCATCCACCATTATGGCCTCTAAGTCCACCATTTTGTTCCCCAAACTCCTGGCATTTGCAGATAATCCTTTCCACCATATACCCCACTCCTCCCTGCCATCTCCACTACCCTACCTTCTCCCTTATGCAGGGGAGTGCTAGCTAGTCTATTCTCTCTACCTGCAAATCTCTCTTCTTCCTAGCCTTGTACTCCCCCTTTACCAGTTTACATCCCCCTTAAGATCTTATCTATATAACCTTGTAGACTCCCCTCAGTGCTGTTGCCCCCCCTCACTTAGATGTAGCCTATCCTTCCGATATAAGTCATCCTCCCATGTGCCCCCCCCCACTCACCTACACAGGTGGGCCCTTCTTTTCTGCACCATTCCCTGAGCCATTCATTGAACTCCCTAATTCTTTGTCTAGCAGTGCTGCCACAGGGGACTGGCAAGATGTCTGAGAATGCCAAGGATCTCACCTCTTCCCTGCATTCTCTTCCCAGCACCCTAAAACTTCTCTGGACCTCCCCCACTTCATTGCTTGACAGATCATTTGTCCCCAGATGAATGACTAGGTGCCCCACCACCACCACCACCCCCTTGCACAGTCCCTGATTTTTTGCATCGCTTGCTCAGCCTCCATCTCTGGTTCACAAAAGACAGACCTCCTCTTGTAGGTAGCCCCCCTCCTGATCCAATGTATCCCCTTGATGATGGAGTCCCCGAAGACCATGACCTTTTCCACTTCCACAGCTAATGAATCTGAGCATGTTCTTGGTGAACCCACCCCCCTTCCCGTTCCCCTAATATAGCACCCCACTGACCTGTACTGCCTGCTTGCCCCCTCGCCCCTTCCCCCCATTTCCTCACTTGTTCTCTCCCCAGTGAATTATTCTGGCCTTTTTTGTGCCAATCTCCCCTCTTCCCCCTCTGTTCCTCTTTTCATACCTCCCTGGCCTCCCCTGCCTGCCTGCTTCCCCTGTTTCCCTCCTAGCTCCTCCTGTGCCATCCCTTGCTGCTCACTTTGCTGAAGCCAGTCCTTGTTTGTCTCATTCCCCATCACTGTGAAGGCTGACGTATGGTGGAGGAGGCACATTTCTCATTAGTTTATCTCTTAATGTATTAAATTTCTTTACAGAGACAAAATACACATCTATAACAATGCACTAACAAACACAGAGCAGGTACTGAGCCAAAGCACACACTGTTCCTTGTCAAGTAATCAAGTCACAATGATGATGATGTAAACTATTTGTCCTGTTGCTCATTCCAAGAAAGAGCTCTTGTCATACAAGTGCTTTTTTCACTGCATGGTTATTCCAGACTTCATTTGGGCTTCGTTTTGCTTTTATACTTTATAAACCTAGGTAGCCCAGCTGGAATCCCGCAGCTGGTATTCACTGGAGGACAAGGGATGGTGGGGGGTGGATATCTATCATATGTTTACATCTGGGAGGGACTGAGGCACAAGCTACTTGCTCAAGGACATGCAGTGAGCTTGAGTCATTGGTGAGATTCGAACCCTAGAATCTCATGATTTGTAACTAGCATTCTGTTCAATAGTCCAACACTGCCATCTATTGGTGTAGGGAGAAGAATTACATAGGGCTTTGTCCTGTAGTACTCACATACCCTTTACCTCATAATAAGAAACTGAGTGTGTAGGTCATGGGTAAAGTAATCTTAGCCTGTCAGGTTATTTCTGAATCAAATCTTTTTCATGCTTCATTATATCTGTTTTATCATTTTGTTTACCCCCTTCCCTGCAGTCCCCCTCCCTGACAGTGCGGGCTACCAAGGTTGCATCTTTCCCTAACCACGATAGTGGGTGAAGATCTGAGTTCCCAGCCAGTGCTGCTAACTGTCCACCTCCATGATGCACCTGGCTACAGCCACCTTCTTGATGCACCTGGCCCATAGCCAGTTCCAGGATGCATCTGGCCCCCTGCCACCTCCACAATGCAACTAGCTCCCAGCCACTTCTGTGATTTACCTGGCACCTGATCACCTCTGCAATGTACCTGGCCCCAATCATCCTTCAATGCACCTGGTCCTTGGCTACCTTTGTGCTGCACCTGGCCCCCAGGCCACTATCGCTATGTACCTGACTCCCAGCCATCTCTGCAATTTAACTGGTCCTTGGCCACCTCCTCAAAGCGCCTGGTCCCAGGCCATCTCTGCGATGCACCTGGCCCCTGGTCACCTCCATGATAAAGCTGGTCCTAGCCACCTCTGTGATGCACCTGGCCCCCAGCTACCTCCACTATTCATTTGGCATGCAGCCTTGTCTGTGATGCACCTGGCCTATGGCCACCTTTGTGATGCGCCTGTCCTCCCCACCCCTGCAGTGCAGCTGGCCCTTGGTAACCTCCATGATGCACCTGGCCCCAGCCTGCTCTATGGTGGACCTGACCCTTGACCACCTCTACAATGTATTTGGCCCTTGGTCACATTCATGATGTACCTTGCCCACAGTCACCTCTACAATGTACCAGGCCACCAGCCACCTTCGGAATGCCCCTGGCCCTGACCACCTACACATTGCACCTAGCTCCCAACCGCCACCACAGTGCCCCTGGCCCCCAGCCACCTCCATGATGTATCTGGTTCCTGGCCACCTCCATGATGCATGTGGTGTCTTGCCACCTCCACAATACATCTGGCTGCTGGCCACCTCAGTGATATACTTGGCTCCCAGTCATCTCCACAGTGCATGGTCCCCAAGCCACCTCTGCAATGGACCTGCCCCCCCTCTTCAATGATGCACCTAGCCCATGGCCACCTCCACAATGCCCCTGCTCCCCCCTACCAGCCCCAGGGTTGGATTATGGAGCTTGACTAAGAACCGCGGTCTCCCAAGTTGCAGCAAAATGTCCTGCTGCACCAGTTACCAAGCCCTCTTATTTATTTTTTTATTTAAAATAAATTTACTCTCAATAGTTAACATCAGATGCTGCCTCTTGTTTTAGTGTGTGTGGGGTAATCCTACTTCTACCACAGTTGGACAGTTAGGTAGGGACTAAAGCAGAAGGGCGATCAGGTGACATGATGGGTACTCTCCCTGCCTACCTCTCTACCTCCTTAGCTGCCCCGCTCCCCTCCAAATACTCCCTCAGATCTGATGACTTATGTTCCCTGAATATACCTTACAGAAGCACTATATCAGGCTAAATGTCTTCCTCCTATCGACTACCTAAACTTTGGAATCGACTACCGTCCCAAATCCGACACTCCTCCTCAATCAATTCTCTCTCCACATCCTTAACAAACTATCTAGTGACAAACTGCAATTTCACCTAGTCCCATTGGGCTGGTTTCTGCTGAGGGTCTATTTCTCTCACACCCTCCTGTAGGACCAATTAACTGTCTCCACTTTCCTAAACTCTCCTACATCCTAACGTTTACCCCTCCTGCTCCACCCCTCTTGCTGTTATGTAAATATTTAACAGCTTGTTATTTCGTTTATTTGGCTATGTACAAGTGAAGCTATTTTTTTCTTGTGTGATGTATACTGTTGTACTATATAATTGCTCCCTCTCCCCTTCTCCCAGGACGTACCGTGAGACAAGCATCTTGTTACTCAGTGTTATTCTCTTTGTGAAACTTTTCAATAAATAATCAAATAACACAGGGAGCCCAATGACCTAGCCAGAATTCAAGCCTGGGATCTCCCTGGTTCATAATTCATTGCTTCACACACTAGACCACTATAATCTGCGTACTGTAAACCCACTATATAATATCCATATAAATGATGTTCTAGTAACAGGAGTGTCATGTATGATGTCACAGTATTTGCACGTAATCTTCTGCCACGTGGGGCCCTGCAGAAAGTCGATATTTTAAACAATACCCTTGGCACTGTGTGGGTCACGCGCATCCTGGCCTCCCAGCAGCTGATCTCTGACTCTGCTGAAGAAAGATTGTTGCCCCGATGTCAGTTCATACAGAAACTTGGCTCAGTATTTAACATTTTGGCTAAGAGTTTTTTAATGAGTTTGTTGCTTCTAGTTATTTTGTGTTTTACTTTATGTCTCGGTTCCTGCCCTGTGTTTTTTATAATCTAATTTCAAACAGTATTTTGTCTTTTTTCTAGTTTTCCTGATCTGTTCCAATGAACCGCGATGAACATTTTTGTTGGTTCCCAATCACTGGGGTCTATTTATGGCTAAATCTGTAATTTTTTGTTACAAATGGCAGAGCTGTACCACAGATATAATTGGAAGGCACTTCTAAATATTTTGTTCACAAAAGAAAACTTTTCCACCACAGGCTATATTCAGAAAGCCTAAGAAGAAAACTGGGTTTATAGGTTTTAAATGCTGGGTGTCCTGCAAACACTGGGTACATAAGGCAGATGGGAATAAACAGTGGTTTGATTGTTTGGGTCCAGATCATAATCCTGACACTTGTGATCATGGAAAGATTTCTGACCCACAAGGAAGAAGGGAGGGTAAGAAGAAATCCTTTTCTGCCCCTGTATCAACCTATGCCTCACTGAGTGTTTCCCTGTAAAACAGGCTGTGTTAGACCTGGAAAATGTGGGAAAAAGACCAGCTAGTCGTGCCTCTTCCCCAAGAAGCAGCAATAAAACGGAGACTGGTAAAGCTGCAAAGGTTTCAAAAAGTGGCGGAGGGCACCAGATGCCATCTAGTGGACATACTGATGGCAAAGAGCACAGGCATGGAAGGCCAGCGGTGGACCAGCCCAACACCTCGTCACAGAAGATGACTCACAAAAAGAAACACTGAGTCTGCGTTTGCACCTGTAGATAATCCAGATGAGCACTGGTGGGCAAAGATGTGTCATCTTTGGAGGATTTAAAACAAATGTGGCAAATTTTCCAGTCCATGAACTAGACTGAGTATAATGCCCCCCTCCACCCCCACCATCGATGTCCTTCCCATTCCAGCAAACTAAAGATGAAGATGCCACTTATGAAGAAATGCATGAGCAGACAATAATCTGTAAGTTAACTGGAGGTGTGGACACTGGTCCTCCCACAGGAACTTAGAGGCTTATTTATCATGGAGGAATGGCTAATGCATTTACTTACTTACATCAGAATCTGAGTAGGTTTAGCCAAGAGAGACATTGTGGGCATGTTAGTTTTTACATCCACAAAAAGAGTTGGTATTCCTATTCATGGTTTAAGAAAAATAGTTAAACAATTTTGGAATTGCCAGTTTCAGCTAATACAAGTGATAAAAAAAAACCTGAATAAGGTATGTGGTACCTGAAAAAGGCTCTGAATACCTTTATGTGCATCTAAGCCCAGAGGGCTTAATTCAGGTTACTGCCCATGAGAAGGTGAGGATTCATTTCTCCACTGCACCCCCGATACGGATTCTAGAAAATTACTAATTTAGTTAAAAAGGCCTACACATACTCATACAGATATAACATATGGTAGAATGCTGTCAACCTTAGGAAATCATCATTTCCTAAGGTTGTTAACTATCGTTCGTCCATTCCAGTGTTGTTAACCTATCGATGCTACGTCACATCGATAGGTTAACAGCAGGGATCACTTTCCAAATGTGCACTACATCACCGACAGCCTTCCAGAAATGGCCGCAGCGGTGAAAGTATGACCCGTAATGGCTGCCGCGGTGACTCATATTTAAACAGTAAGGATCATGGTTTAAGTTTTTAAACTGAAATGTATGGCCATACACCATAAAATGTAATGTATGGTCATACATCAGCAGACGGTTTGAATAACCGGCTCGTGGTTGCCATGGCAACATAAACCTCTCGAGCTTTGCTCTTGAGGTTTACATGGTCGCCATTGCAGCCTCTCGCTGGTTAACAAACCGGTTATCGATGCATGCCCATACATTATCCCCATATTAAGGTAAGCAGTGATGTGCAGGATTTTCACATTCAGACAAATGGGATTCCACAGAATTTCAGAACATTCCAACTAATTGCATGGAATTCAGATGAAAGCAGAAATCCAAAATTCTAAAAGCAGAATTTAAACCACAGAGTAGTAATTCCAGTTTACATAAACCATGGATTAGGCTGCCACAAACTGAGGAAAATGAATCTTCTGTTACAGTTAAAAGACTTTTAGAATTCTGCAGAATGTGTTGGAAAAATTCTAAGAAGCATTCTGGAAGTGGAATTGTCATTCCCCCTTAATTCTTCCTGCAGAAGTTCACATTCTACATAGCTCTAACAATCAGCCTTTTTAAATTTACAGCACCTTCCCAGAAATCCCTTGTGAATGCCTAAGCAGTAGCAGTTGAATTGACAAGTTATTTTCCAAAAACACTGGAGATACATGAATGGTCACTTCCCTCTGGATAAGAAAACATATCCTTTGCACACTGTTAAAGGTGATGGAGAATAGTTTTTTACACTTTCAAATGTACTCTTGTTGCCCCTTTAGTGTATATCCAATATTCTTCTATGCTTGTAACCTTTTTTATTAAACGAATCATCTGATTTTGTTGCCTTGGTATCTGCCACGAATCCCTCTCTCCTCAGCAGTTGCTACTCTCTCTTTTCATACTGCCTGAACATTCTATGACATTAGTTGTATATCGTTATAACATCGACACGGGGACACTGAAACTCCGATGGTGACGGACTTTGCATCAACGAGGATTTTTCATCGATGGGGGATATGTACCTAACTCCACTGTCTGTGCGACGTGGAGTTAGGGACCTAAAGTCTAGGGGGAGGTGCACCCCCCGCATTGACATGGTGAAGTGTGGCGCTCGGTGTCGGCGTTTTGCAGGTCAGTGTCGGGATGCGTCAGTGTCAGCGATGGCAGCAGGATTGTGTCAATATAGCCGGATGTTGTTGGCATTTTTGTTGCTGTGGCTTGGTGGAACTGACATTAGTAACACTCATTCCAGGCCATTCAGATGAATAGCATAGAATGGTGTTACTCATGTCATAGAATGTCATAGAAATACAGCATGAAGAAAAAAGAGCAGTAGCTGGTGAGAGAGTAGAACTCTATGTAGCTCTCACAGCACCCCAAAGCCAGATTATTTATTTATCAAATATTGGTCAGAGCATAACAGAATACATAATTGGCATGCAAAGGAAGATCAAAGGGCAGTTAACTGTGTAAAAGTTATTTCTTATCTTCTTTAATGCATGTTTATAATCAGCAAAATACTAGTTGGCTGTGGACAAGTGATAACAAGAACTAGGTCACTGGCAAATGAAATTTTCACTAGAAGGTATGGTTGCTTGAGAACTGGCCTCTCACTTGCTCTGCAACAACTTGTAGGTGATATTACCTTGGATGCTACTTCCCTGTTTGGTAACAAGATGAAAGGGTATATAGAAAATATTGACAAGAACAAGTCAATTTTTAGAAACTTAGCACACAATGAATACAGAGGTAAGGGGGTTTACTGACCATACATAAATGGAGGTATGGGAAGATCATTACAGCAGACAGTATGCGCAGCTTTATTACTCAGCCCCTAGAGCTTCTGGTAGAGGCAGAGGAAAGAGAGGAGAAGAAAGGAAACCCCTAGTACAACTGAAGGCTTATCGCTAAATGGTGTGTCCATGCCTCCATAGATCTGATGCCAGTATGGGGTCATCTCTCTCTTTTTATATCAAGAAGTGGGGAAAAATAATTACAGATGGATGGGTGCTGCAGATAATTAGAGAGGAATTGTCCCTATATTTTCAAAATTTTCAAAAGCGCCAACCTATACATTTTCAAATTTGTACCACTAGAGAAAAAGTATTTCAATTTAAATGTAGTAGAAAGGTACCACTTTACCAGGTGGGAAAAGGATTATTAACCAGGTACTTCCTGATCCTAAAGAAAAATAGGGAGGGACAGCCAATATTGGACATCTGGGGCACCATATACAACTGTAGTAGGGGATGGTGAACTTCAGGGGCCCATAGAGGCTCGTTGTTCTGCCATACAAAAAAACGATGCCGCTGTCTGACGGGGATGGCTTTTCCCTATGATAGTGGCACACAGGCTACTTATGCAAATTGCTAACCCAGACATAACTCTCATGCACAGACAGTACAATGATTAACATGGTGGAATGTGACAGTTCCTGGGTTGGACCATGACATGGCACTACATGCATGGTGCCATGCATGGCCCATGCCCTGGGTACCTGGTGCTATCGCTGTTGTTATCTGTGCCAGAGCGATGTAGTGCGTGGCACTGCAGCCTCATGCATATGCGCCCTCATTAACAGGACCTCCCCATGACTTTCTCCCTGTGCTGTCACATGGAACTGTGTTATAAATCATGGTAAGCCTTGTGACCCATTTGGGTATAGGACAAAGGGCATAACTCAGAACTGTGCCACAAAGCACTCTTCACAGCACCAAATTATGATAGAGTATGTAGCCCCAGGAGCCTAAACAGGCCATTGGAAAAAAAAAGTTCAAAGTGGTGTGCTTGCAAATTGTAATACCATCCCTGCAACAGTAGGATTGGTTATGTACACTGGGCCTAAAGTATGCATACTTCCACATCCCAGTAAGACCCAGTCACAGAAAGAACATAAGATTCAGAGTAGGACAGGCCAAGTTCCAGTTCATGGCAATGCCATTTGGTCTGACCTCAGCACTGAGGGTCTATGCCAAATGCAATCTTGTGTTGGCAGTGCCCTCTACAGGAAAGAAGTTGTGGTTTATTCCTACCTAGATAACTGACTGGCAAACCACACAGGCAGTGATAAACAATGTCCAAGATGACCAGTCTGGGGTTTCTGCAGGATTTGGAAAAATCCAAGTTGGAATCTGCCCTGGTCTTGGAATTTATAGGGGGCTAAATTCACTGGAAGGCAGGGCCTATCTCCCTCAGCAGAGAGCACTAACTTTCAAAGAATGTGCAGTCTTTTTTCCAGCCTGGTATATACAGAACTACACAGAGTTCCTAAAGTTAGTACTTCCCATGTACTCAACCACAGTTTCGGTTAAATGGGATAGATTACTGACGAGAGCAATACAGTGCTATCTCAAAAAATACTGGTGTCAGATAAGTCAACAATATTCCACAGCAGAGTGTGTGCAGGTGGTAAGACATGTAGGTTGTGAAGCACAGGGCAAAGCCGAGTGCTTTCAACCACCTAAGAAGCGCAGTTAGAATGTGTCACTGCACACCCTGAAGTATATTACTGCCATTATAAAATGATTCAATTAGGCAAAAATAAAATGTCTGAAACCAACATTTTAAATTTGATTAGCCAGCTGTGCAGTGAGGCAAAGCTTACCGCATGGTCACATGATGTGGTTCAGCCAATCACGTCCTTCCTTTTCTCTCTGCCATTTTATAAGTGCATTCATTCAGCCTTTCTTTTTTTCATTTACTGCACTAAATTTATTGCACTTTTATTCCTTCTGCCAGACTGGCTCCCATTTATTCCTTCTGCCAGAATGGTCCCCATTAGTCCTGCTGTCCCTCCCCCAGCCCCATCACCTACCATCTCTGGGACTTACCTTCTTTTGCAGTTCCCCCATGAATGGCTCCTCATGGGAACGGCTGCCAGGGGTGGTCAGCCAGTACCCCTCCAGACTGAGTTTAAGTGTTGGTCGGTGAGGAAGATCCCAGTCAGAGGTGCGGAGCCTGTAGCGGACGGCATCCTGCTGCAGTCAGGGTTTTCCACATTTTCTGTCCTGCACCCTGACATCGGCAAGGCCTTGCTGATACATCACATCATACCGTCAACGTCCCCCTCCCTTGGTCCATGGCTCCAGCTGCACCACTACCTGTGGCCACCCAGGTGATGGTGTTGCAGTGAAGACCATACTCCCTCCCCAGATGAGGTGAGCATCTGTGGGACACTCAGCTTTGCTCCTCCCAACAATCCCGCTGACAACCCAGGCTCATTCCTGAACCCAGGTCATCGGCATCACAAGCAGTAGTGCTACCGCTGTGCTGGAAGGCAGGATGGTCTTTCAACCTTTCTTTTTTTTTTTATTATTTTCTTTTTGTGGAGCTGGCCAGCAGCTCCAGACCCTCCCACGAAGGGGCTTGTCTCTCTGTCCCGGTGTGGAGGCAGCCAGGCCATCCTGGAGCCTGCCAGGTCCATTTTTCTGATGTTTTCCCCCAGGCCCACGATCCTGCAATGGGCAGAGCAGCTAGCCTCTGCCTCTGCGGAGCCAGCCTTATACCCTGAATGTGGGCCCTCCCCATTCTGGCAGCATGCCTGTGCTGACACCCAGCCACCACTGGGTGTCAGGCAACATCATGCTATGCTAACCCCTCTCCTGTGGGTAAGGAGAGCTGTCTGCAGATGCCTGATCCTTCCCCACCCCTGCTGACCCACAAGCAACCCAAGTCCATTCCCGAACTCAGGTCGCCGGTGTGGCACGAGGTGTGGTGTCCAGTGCTTAACCCTCAGTGCCACCAGGCTGACACTCAAAGCTCGGTTGTGCTTGCCCGCCCATTAATCTAGTTACTGCTCCTTTCAGCCTCTCGATGTGTGCAACATCCTTCCTATACTGCAGTGCCACAACTTCACTGCAGTATTCGACATGGGGTCTCACCAGTGATCCATACAATGGAACTACAACTTCTTGTGTCCTACTTCTAAAGTTCTTTTTAATCTATTCTATTATCTGATGACATTTCTTAGCCACTTGCTAACACTGAACCTCATGCTTCAGTAAATTCATTATGAGCACCCCCAGGTCTCATCCCTATTCAGTTTCCCTGATCACTCTTTCATTTAGATAATATTCAGGCTTTGTATTCTTTTTCTCCAAGTGAATTTACGGTGCACTTCTCTATCATCTTATGGGTGCTGGTGAATGGGCCCCATACCCCAGATGGGTCCGAGTTCTGCTTGTCATGGCAAGACAGTGTGTACCAAATACCTGGTTCTCCTGTATTAGCCCCACAGTAATGTAATAGAAGAACCTTGCCCTTCAGGCTCTTTCTCCGAAATGCTTGTTTTTCCTGCCTTAGGGGCAGGGAGAACTTTTTGAATGAAGCTGGGATAAATTCATTAGTTTTCTTCCAGCTGCAGAGGCGATGGTACTTTGAGAGGGTATCCGTTAGGGTGAATTTGAGAGGGGGGGGCATGAGAAGTGTTCTGCAGGGGGCTTCCCCTTTGTGGAGGATCAGAAGGGCTTGTGTATTCCACTCTGTGCATTGGGATTTCTTGGATCAATTTCTGCTTCTCTCGTTATGTATTTATCTTTTAACATGAATCTCCTAGAATGGATAATATTTTTGTACAGTACCTTTATCTCAGGAATTCAGAGTTATTTGTTGTATATCATTGTTATGATTACCTAATTTAATATTGGGTTGCAGGAATTGTTGTCAGGAGACGGAATTCCTTTTTGTATGTAATAGTATTATTAAAAATACCACTAACAGCTTAATCTGGTTCAATGTCAGTTGGCATCCATCTGTATCCCCCTTCCCTGGGACGAGGCTGAAATAGGCAGAATTGTCTAGTTCTCCTTTCCTGGTCAACAAAAACTAAAAATATATATATATATATATTATTTAAAGCAGCAGTGCAACAAAAAAGTTATTCCAAAAACTAATGTTCTGCTATGGTTATGAAAAATATTGGCAGAACTGTTGATTTAGGTTTTCTAGATGCTTCCTATGCTGTGTACTTTACTTTTGCATTTTTGTCTGGATTCTTACCCTCCTCAGGTCCTCAATATTATTTCTATGTATAAATGAAAAGACCATCTTTTTTTCTTGGAAATAATTATTTTAAAACATTCATAAAATTCTTAAATGATAATGGAAACAGAAAATTTTGCTACCAAAATAAACTGGAAGACATCTTGTATCAGTTAGGAAGAAAAAAGGTTGGGTCAAGTTTTAGCCCAATTTTGTTGCACTGCTGCTTTAATTGTCTTTTATTTAAGCAATAAGGCATCACAGGAGGTGCATTATGGAGGGATAGTGGCCCACCTTGGGTGGGTTGAAGCACAAGACGAAGCTAAGTGCTTCCACCACCTGAGAAAGGCCATTAGCTCACCATAATGCACCCCCTGGAGTGCCTTCTTGAGATTATGAAATGGGCCATTTATAGTAAACCGGATGTATTTTTTAAACATATTTTTGTTCAGCTACTGTCAGCTGCTGGGCCATTGTGCTGGGATAATGGCCCAGCTGATTAGTTCCCTCATGGCCAATCAGAAGTCTGCATTCTTTCTACCAATTGCATAATTAGTTTTATTGGCTGTGTCGTGTTCAGTGTCTCCATAGTTGATTACATGTTTGTGATTCAAGCAGATATTCCCTTGTATTGTTATCATGCCTATGTGTGCTTTAATGAAAATTCAATAAACATTATTATATTAAAACAAATCTTACATTTATCAGCTCCACCAGCCTCTGCACAGCTTCTGTTTGACACTTTGACTCAACTATGCCACGTAGATTTGTAGCATCTGCACTGGCCCACAGGCACACTGATAGGGCTGCCACTCGTGACGCTAATGACATTGGTGTATACACCCGAAGCCTGGATCATTGGAGGACAGACATGGGGTGGGAGAAGGCTCGAGAATCCTGAAGGATGCTCTCCTTCTCCAGAGTTGCAGCACTGCCATCTGAGTGACCACAGATGGAAGTGCAGGCAGAGCTGGAGGAGAGTGCGAACTTCTGACAGCAGCTCTGTGTGGATTATACATTGGAGCCCTAGTGTGTGGACATCAGGAGCAGGGATCGACCTTAACATTCATTTACTAGCCCGGGTAATAGTGCCGATTGCTGTGGGCTAGTGCAATATCTCTGTTACTTGCCCGGCTGGGCTAGTGCAGTTCCTCCTGTGGAAAGCTGCAGTTTCATTCTCAACCCGGGTATCAAATAAACAAACAAACAAATAAATACATAAATATAACTATTTAATTTAAAGCCAGATCCTTTTCATGGAGGTTTAACTATGTGCTGCCTTAGCATTAGTGAAATGAAAAAAACAATGTCTGTGTGTCATGCATTTAGAGACTGTTTCATTTTATACTAATTACTGCTTTTATTTTTTGCTGGTAAAGATCCTTTCTCCTTTTCCTTTCTTTGTTTAGCTCAGTACTCGTGGCAGGCAGATTTGTGACTGTGTCCAGGAGCAGCACAGTTCTAGGGTTGCCATCTGTCCCGTTGTCGACCGGATATTCTCTCTGTAGTCTCACAGATTGCCTTAGATCTACTCCAACAGTAAGCACTTCCTATCAATCACTCCTCCTACCTTCTAGCATTAAATTCTTCCTTCCCCATTCTGGTTAACTTTGGGTGCTTTCTCCTCTCAAACTTCGCAGCCTTCCTCTTTCTCATCAGCTGAACCCTACTTGGTAACCTGTCCTTACTATACCATACCTGCTCCCCCCCATCTATTTGCCTTCCTCCTCTTTCCAACACTGTTACTATCTCCCCTTTCACTACACTCCAACTGTCTATTACTTGCCTGTTACTGACTATTACTTGTCTATTACTTGCTCTCACAGCACTTTACTCCTTATTGTTTGTATACTGCTCAGTTTCTCCTTAAAAACTTTCGACTTGTTCGTATTTGACACCTGTAAACTCAAATGCTGTATTGTTCTATCACATCTACCATTGTTAATTGTTCAACGCATACTTGTAATTCCATGGGTGTGGGCAAGACAGTAGTGTGGTGGGTCGGTAACTGGCTGGGCGGCAGGACACAGAGGGTGGTGGTAAATGGCTGTCACTCCACAGAGGGAAGAGTGACCAGTGGGGTACCACAGGGATCAGTGCTGGGACTGGTCCTATTCAACATCTTCATCAGTGACATTGCACAGGACCTAGAAGGCAGAATTTCACTGTTCACTGATGACACAAAGCTCTGTAACAGAGTAGACACACCAGAGGGTGTAGACAGAATGAGAAGGACCTGCAGAAACTTGAAGAATGGTCAGGGGTTTGGCAGTTGAAATTCAATGCAAAGAAGTGCAATATAATGCATATGGGGCACAAAACCCTGGCACAATATATCAGTTGGGGGTGAGGATATAGCATGCACCAAGCAGGAAAGGATCTTGGGGTTATCATCTCTGATGACCTCAAGGTAGGAAACAGTGTGACAAGGCAGCAGGTAAAGCAACTAGGATGCTGGGATGCATAGGCAGGGGCATCACCAGCAGGAAAAGGGAGGTCATAATTCCACTATACAAGACACTAGTGAGGCCCCACCTGGAGTACAGTGTACAGTTCTGGAAACCTTACCTACGTAAGGACATAGACAGGGTAGAAAGGGTTCAGAGGAGGGCAACAAAGATGGTACATGGATTGCATCACAAGTTGTATGAGGACAGGTTGAAGGAACTGAACATGTACTCCCTGGAGGAGAGGAGGGAGAGAGGGGATATGATAGAGACATACAAGTATCTTACAGGGAGGAACAGGGTGCAGGAATACACTATTTTTAAGCAAAAAAGATGTTCCAGGACTAGAGGGCATGGGATAAAGTTAGAGGGAGGACGATTCATAGGAAACGTGAGGAAGAATTTCTTCACAGAACGGGTGGTGGACAAGTGAAACACCCTGCCAGAAGAAGTGACGAGGGCTGAAACAATCACGAGATTTAAGTATGCATGGGATAGACATAAAGGAATTCTGGAGGTCAGGGGTAAGGGGCAACAGACTTCTAGGAATACATAAACTGAACTTACAAGCTCAAACGGGCAGACTGGGTGGGCCATAGGCCCTTATCTCCCAACACTCTATGTATCTATGTATCTGTATTGTGTACAAATATGTTTTTTTCTTGATGTTTTGTCTCTGTTCCCTCCTGGGTCAAGCCTGAAAATAGTCTTTAGCCTAGTGCACCTACCCTGTGAACAAAAACCAAATAAATAAATAAATAAAATATTCCGGTTTTCAGGGTCTTTAGCTGGTTATCTGGTTTTTATTAAATGTAGTTTAGTTTCTGGGCCATATTGAGTGCTCAGATAGTATTAAAACTGATTGTATCAAATCATTCACTGTTGCATGCATGTCCAGGTTACAAATAAAGTTCTGATGTCACTAGTCACAGGCCTTTGTTTGTAAAACCAGTTTGTCTAGGAGGTGTAAAGTATGGCCATTAAGACCATTAGCAGTAAATGAACCTAATATGTTCAACTCTGAATTTTAAGTATGGTCATTTACTGCCATGATAGAAAACAGTTTTTACACCTTTATATGCTTTTCAAAAAAGAAAAACACAGCTCCAGATTAGGTTAAAGGGAGCCAAGGTACAAAGAGTGAATAAAGTAGAAAACAGCAACTCCCTCGGCTCACCCAAAAGAAGGAAGACATATTTCCAACTTTAAAACCAAGACGTTTATTAAATAGTGTAGCACCTCTCTCACAAAAACATCTCGTTTCCGCATTAGCCCTTAGCCTTTTCAAGATAACAATCATTAAACTTGTACATGCCTTTTAAAGTGCTCAATACCAATTAAATGCACTAACTGATGTTTTAAAAACACATGAAAAACCCGTGATGACATATAAAAAAAGGCTATGTGCCTAATGAAATCTTTTATCTTCAATTTACTATCTTAACTACTAAATAATTACTATATCTAAATTAACACTTAACATCATTTACAAATACTAAATTTCATCACATAAATAACATAAAGGCACATACTGAATATGTATAAATACTTTATTCACTTTTTGTACCTGTATATGCTGTAATTGGTTCCTTTTTTGTTTTCCTTATATTCTCCTATGTTTTAGACCAACTTTTTCAGATTAGTTTTCACATTTTTATTGCCTTCGTCACTGTGTTGATTATTTCTCTCCTAAGTCCTCAGCAGCTGCTGCTCTCATTTTTATACTACCAACCTGAACATTCCATGATATTAGCTACACCTTTACAGGCCATTGGAATAAATAGCATGGAATGGTGTATCTGAAATTGTGGAATGTGAAATCTTAGACTTTTGAAAAGAAACAGCAGTAGCTGATGAGGCAAAGAGAACACAATGTAGTATTGAGGATACCACAAGTACTGATAGTTCAGTTATCAAAAAGGTGGTCAAAGCATATCAGAATACATGTCTGTCACGGAAAGGAAACCGGGAGAGTGTTTAACAGAGAGAGCAACAGGTTGTGAATGGACTTTGTACATACAGCAGATCTGGGTTTAAATTCCCACAGCCTCCACTTGCATACTGTGTGACCCTAAGCAAGTCATTTAACCTCCCTGTGTTCCTGGGCCACCCCTGTAAATGGGCATTGTGCCCCATGGGAGTTACCTGGTTACCAAAGAACAAAACATACTGTAAATAAACAACAGTATGGGTTGATGCTGTTGAATTTATCCTTACTTTTTTGGGTGAACATTTTTTAATAGCACTGGGACAATCAAGCATTTTTGGGATCTGTGACCAGGGTGGAAAAGGGGAAGAAAAAGACATACACACTTTTCATGACACAATTTTATTAACTATAAATCTGAAAATGTGGAAATATATTAAAGAAATCAGTAACCCAGCTGACATTAATAGAAAGCATGCTGACGAAGACAAACAAATAAAAGATCATGAGTATGAAAAGACCAAGCAAAACCGTCAGTTCCAGCAATATTGGCTAGAAAAATATAACTGGTTGGGGTGTGATGATGTAAAAGATCTGATGTTCTGCCATTTGTCTATCAAACATGAAATACAGTTGGGTAAGGTGGGCAATAAAAATAATTTTCGTTTCGGTACAGATTACTTTCGGCTTGACTCTGTCTCATCCCATAATATCAGTGAAGCTCATGTTAGGGCAAAGGAATAGGAGGATGCCAGCACTGTTACTCCAGGGACAAGTAATGCGGAGGGAATACTTGCAAACATGAATGAAGCAATGCTTAACTGTCTGGATAAACTGTTTCGCATATGCCATGCAATTGCTAAGAAAGGACATCCTTTCACAGACTTTGTGTGGATGTGCAGCCTTAATGATAAGAAAGGAGCAGACGTCATTTCAGCAGCTTTAGCCACTATGTGGCTGAGGTTGAAGACATGGTGCTATGAGAAAAAAGTATGGGAACAAAGTTCATTTCAGTCATCAGTGACAGAACCACTGACTCTTCAGTCACGGAAGCTGAGACAGTGTATGTGTGGTTTGCAGTTAACGGCACAGTGCAAAATCAGTTGGTAGGTGTCCAGACTGTTGGCAGGACAAATGCAATTTTATTTGCCTTTCATTTAACAAATCTCTGTTAACCATACTGACTGTGGGCTACTGCAAACTTCTGCAGGCTAGTGCAATCTCTGGTTCAGTAGCCCAGCTGGCTAGTGCAAAAAAAAGTTACGGTTGACCCCTGATCAGGAGGGAAGGGACAACAACCTAATATACCTCTCTCCACCTTGAGGTGCTCTGATGGGGGGGACTTGCCCCAATTTAGCCAAACCCTGGGGGGGTGCAAGCCGGGGGTAGGTTGTAAAGTGAGGGCCACAGTTGAGGTTGATGGGGTTGAGTGATAGATTGGGTCAAATGAGGAACAGGACCAGGATGGAAAAAGTACAACTTTAAAAAAAAGTGCTTCATTAGCATGAGTGCTGACAACAAAACAGAAAGGCAATATTAAATACATGCTGGAAATAGAAACTAGAGTTAGAATTGATGTTTCCACCATTTGTCTTCTTCAGAAATTATCTATAAGAGATAACTTTTCTTTTGTCGCTTTTACATAATTCCTGAAGGAGATCTATGATTGAAATGTCAATTGTAACTCCATTTTCTATGTTCAGTGTGCATTTAATATTACCTTTTTGTTTTGTTTTAAAAAAACAAAAAGCTTTGCATCAGCTGCAAATGTAGCTATTCCTCCTTCCATACCCATATCCTGACTTTCACAGCTATTCAGCCATGTCTCTACCTATCACAGTTTATCACTGAAATGTGGGACACTGACACTCAAAGGTGGGAACTTTCAAGACACTGGTCCTCATAATGTGGGACACATCATGAAACCTGGAGAAACAAGTTCAGAACACTGTGGAAACTAGGATCATTGTTCATGCAAGATCGAATATAGTTACTTGGTATTTCTCCTTTAGTACCTGAGTTTTCAATTAAAGACAGCACCCTTTCCATGTCATAAAATGAGGTCACCCCCCATCATTTGGGACAGATGAGAGGTATAGCCCTATTTGAAATACTGTTCAGCAGTCTGTGGTAGTTTGTCTGTATTTACAGTTCACGTAACTCTATCTTTACACGTTCTTGATATCTCTTGCTATTATTCTGTAAGTGTTTGCCATATTGTGCATGTTGTACCTGAAAACTGGTTAATTCTTAGCCCATGTGATCTACCCTGTAATCAAGTACATAAAAAATAAATAAGTTTACTCAGGACAACCCAACGGAGACACCACAGCTTATTTACAGTGGGGGTCCACCCACTTCGACCCTGTTTTACAGCATTACTCAGTATTACTTGGTGTCATAAGAGTAGAAGAAGGCACTGGGCCCATCAGAACCACTCTCCCCACACATTTGGGGGAAATTAATAATTATGCCCCAGTATCAGTTTGTCTAGTTCATATTTAAATTTTTCAAATGTTGTTTGTTCCACTATGTGTTGTGGCAAAGAGTTCCACAATTTACAGTAGTTACTCTGATAGTGAAATAGTATTTCCTTTTAATAATGACTGCCCTAGGGGTATAAATTTGCCTATTGTTACACCTTAGATTTACAGGTTTATCAGCAAATTTTGTATTACAGTAATCCATTAGTTTGTTGTCCTTTATAATATTAAACAACAATAACAGGTCCCCATGTTTCCTTCTTAATTGCAGATCATACAGACCCAAAGTGGATAGTGACCCTCCTCTGCATGCTTTCAATAAGACAGTTATCCTTTTGTAAATAAGGAGCACAGAAGGAGGCAGCATAATCAGTATGGGGCCTGATATAAGATGTATACAGATATAGTATACAGTGTTCGTTCCTAGTTACAAAAGATTTTTTTAATGGCCGACAAGATCCGATTCCCCACCTGTGCAACTCTCCTGCACTGATTATTCCAGCTAAAGTTTTTATTGATAATAATTCCTAGATCTGTTTCAGAATTTACAGGTTTGATAATATTGTTATTTAATTTATAGACAATATTGGAATTCTTATTGCCCAGGTGCAAAACTGTACACTTATTTGTATTGAAGTACATATTATTCTTCAATGCCCAAAACTGTACACTTATCTGTATTGAAGTACATATTATTATTCGATGCCGCAAAACTGTACACTTATCTGTACTGAAGTACATATTATTCTTCAATGCCCAAAACTGTACACTTATCTGTATTGAAGTACATAGTATTCTTCAATGCCCCAAACTGTACACTTATCTGTATTGAAGTACATACTATTCTTCGATGCCCCCAAACGGTACACCTATCTGTACTGAAGTACATATTATTCTTCAATGCCCAAAACTGTATACTTATCTGTATTGAAGTACATATTATTATTCGATGCCCCAAACTGTACACTTATCTGTACTGAAGTACATACTATTCTTCGATGCCCCAAACCTGTACACTAATCTGTACTGAAGTACATATTATTCTTCAATGCCCATTGTTCTATTTTCATAAGATCAAGTTTAAATATTTGAATTTTTTCAACTGTATCTCCCTCGGACAAGATTTTTGTGTCATCCGCAATTGTATTTATTCTGCTGTTGACCCCATAATGTAGGTCATGAATAAATATACCAAAGAGAACTGGACCCAACACAGACCCCTGAGGCACCCCACTGGCAACCTGAATAGATTCTGAAACTACATTCTCTATTCTAACTTTCTGTTCTCCTGTCATTCAACCATTCTTCTACCTACTTGACTGTGTAACTGTTAAGATCCATGTGGATCATTTTGTCAATTAATAATCTGTGGGAAACCTTGTCAAATGCTTTTTTAAAGTCAAGGTAAATGATATCGACTGGACAGTTATCAACACTATTGCTAATGCCCTCATAAAATGATATCAGATTTGTAGTGCAGGATCTACCCTTACAGAAGCCATGTTGTGTATCGTCTGTTATTTCTTTCTCAACTAGTTCCTGATCTATTTTTTGTTCTAGTATTTTTTCCATAATTTTACTTACGGTTGAACTTAAACTAATTAGTCTGTAATTTCCAGGCAGTTTTTTATTCCCTTTTTTATATACAGGAATAACAGTTGCTGAGCACCAGTCCTCAGGGACTGCACACTCTACATATGATTTATTAAAAGTAATATGAAGGGAATTTCCTTAAACCCAGAAGTAAAGCGACAACTTAAAGAGTCTCAGCAGCGACTGGACAGGATGTGCATTTCCTTATTAGAGGGGTCATACAGAAGGATCCGACAAAGTTACTTTGAAGGGGGAAATTGAGCGGATAAATTATTAGCTAGCACTCTCTGATCCCAACAGGTGAGCAGACTAATACTAAAGATAAAAAACCCAGAAGATAGCAAAGACACCAGCCTCTTCGAGAAGATTACAGCCTCTTTTGCCTCCTATTATAGACGGCTCTATGCTCAGGAACCGATAGAGGATCTGGATCAGAAAACTCAAATGTTTCTTCAAGGGGTGGCAATCAGGGCCCTAGACCAACATGCTAGGGAGCTTTTAGAGGCCCCAGTCACGTTATCTGAACTGAAAGAACAACTACAAGCCCTTAAAGGCAGCAAATCCCTGGGGTTGGATGGTTTCCTATCCGAGTTTTATAAAACATTCGAAGATGCTTTGGCCCCGCTTTTACTGGATGTTTGTGGGGAAGTCATGGAGGGTAAGACAGTTCCAAAATCCGGGCTAACGGCCCAGATAACAATTTTACACAAGGAAGGGAAGAACCTCGTGGAGTGTGGATCATATAGACCAATTTCTTTACTGAATGTTGATCTTAAAAGGTGTTCACTGGCCTGCTGGCCAAATGGCTGCAAGGGCTTATTTCACAAGTGATCCACAAAGATCAAATTGGGTTCATATCTGGCCGATACCTCTCTGATACACTTGGAAAACTATTAAATATAATTTCATCTCAACACTCCCACCCTGAATTTCAACTGGCAATATCCTTGGATGCTGAAAAAGTTTTTGACAGGGATAATTGGAAATTTTTAAAACAGTCCATGGAAGTTATGAATTTCAGCCCTAAATTTTTGCAAGCAGTTTCCCAGTTATATACAGGGCCGGAGGCCTTGGTACGGGTTAACAGTATCAGTTCAGGTCCTTTCCAGATCTCCAGAGGCACCCGACATGGTTGCCCCGTATCCACTGCTTTTTGCCTTGAGCTTAGAGCCCCTAGCCGCAAAGGTCAGACAGGACCCAGGGATAAGAGGTGTCATGGCGGGAGGACTGGAGTACAAACTATCGCTTCATGCCGACGATTCAGTCTTTTGTCTGTCTTACCCAGAGAGTTCCTTGCCTCACCTGGTGGGAACTCTGAGATCATTTGGGGAAATATCTGGTCATAAAATCAATTCTCTTAAATCGGAAGCAATTGTCCTATGTGGCCTCCCCTCTGGAAATTTTAAAGACAAGTTTCCTTTTGCACGGGCCCCAAACAACCAAATTAAATATCTGGGTATCCGGGTTATGACAGATTTGTCCAAGTTATTTTCAGAAAACTATGAGAAGCTCTGGCCGGAGGTGGAGAAGGACTTAGCAAGATGGAGAATGCTGCTCCTTTCCCTGGTGGGCAGGGTGGAGGTCATTAAAATGAATGTATTGCCACACCTGCTTTTTTTTATTTCAATGCCTTCCTCTCCACATTCCAGATAGATTCTAGACTAGGATTAGTAGGGATATATCTAGATTTGTCTGGAATCTCAAGAAACCCAGGACAGCCAGAGACATCCTCCAACTACTGAAGGAGGAGGGTGGCCTGGGCCTTCCAGATTTATATTTATACTACTTAGCAGCCCAAGTGGCAGGCCTAATGATGTGGGCCAAACAGAGAGTAACATCTCAATGGTATGTGATAAGAGGATGCGTCACTGAAGGACAGGCCTTTATTTTCATTGATTCTAGCCGGCGTCATGCAGGAATATAGGAAGCAAGTCCAAAATAGATAGATATCTCATGGTCTGGATATATTGCACAAGATCAGGAGGTTGCTTGATACCCCGGAGGGGCCAGGCCCCCTCTCATTAGTACGTTTTGAACCTGAGTTTTTCCCACCTTCCCTGGATTTGGGGTATGCCAGATGGGCTAACACAGGGGTCACCAGGTTCTCTCAGTTTCTGGGGGGGGGGGGCACTGCAACTCCTTCCACAGAGCAAAAGAGAAATTTGGCTGGTCAAACACAGAATTCTTATGTTATATGCAGGTGAGACACTTTATAAACTCACAGGACCATATCTTGAGACTATCCCGTCCATATTCCAGTTGGGAAAATTTTTTATATGGAGTTGTCACAGTGTCAGGTCACACTAAATATAATTCCTGCATTTATCAGATGATCTCACAACAGGGAGGCAACCCTTTCGGTAAAATCAGAATAACATGGGAAAGGGAGGCTGGTGTCACCATTTCCGGATTGGATTGGAAACACAGATTGAAATGGGGATGGAGAGTTACTTCAGCTCCAACATGGAGAGAGTTATTTTGGAAGGTGCTGGTACGCTTTTTCCATACCCTGGCTGTTACCAAACATTTCAAAACTTCGAAAGATGACAGATGCTGGAGACTATGTGGGGGGACGGGTAATCACTGGCACATTTTTGGGGGCTGTCCAGTACTCACAACTTTTGGGCAGGAGATTCAGAAAGTAGTATATAGCATTACTAAGGTGCAAATCCCTTTGACCATGGGGGAATGGGTCTTGGACCTGCCCACCACAACACACCAAGCTGCAGAGACTAAAAAAGGTTTTACTGACCATGGCAGCGGTAGCCCTGAAGTGTATTACTGGGAGGTGGCTAAGACTCGGCCCTCCATGCTTGGGGGACTGGGTTCATAGGATGAAGGAGGTCATCCTAATGGAATCAATTACTGCAAAACTTTGCCTCACTTGGGATAAACATGCAGATAGATGGAGAGGATGGAAAAATTGGTTGAATAACAGGGGAGGCAACTAATGGGGTTATTTAACAAAACTTCTTTGGGGGGGCCGTCTACCCTTCTGGGTGGGTAATGGAGGAGGCTATGGGATCAGGGAGTGCTTTCAGAGTGTAATGTGGGGGGGTGTAGCACAGCCTAACCGGGGGGCCGTGTTGGTAAGGCCCAGGAAGAGGGACCCAGAATTGTGGAACCTCGACCCTAGTTACAGTTTCCCAGGTTCTTTTTTCCCAGGAGAACTCAGCACAACACAGAGGAGCCATGGAAGAGATACACTTCCAGGGACAAAGGGGTTTGGATTGCCTCTTGCAGACTGGTTACCAGTATTAAATTACATTAAGGGTTTTTACTTTGAATAGTAATGGCTATATTCTCTTAGTAAGTAATGAAGTCTGGATCGTCAAATAATGTATAAGGTTATGCTAACACCTTTTGCTGTGATGGATCATTTCAGAGAATTAATGCGTTGGTGTTGTTCTAAATTGATTGTAATATTATATTTCAATAAAGCTGAGTTTTAAAAAAAAAATAATATGAAAGGGACTAGGTAACTCACTTATGGTTTGTTTAAAGAAATAATAATTCGAAGTATCAGGTCCTGGTGCAGAATTGTTTTCAAGGGAAAGAATAGCAGTTTTGATCTCATCCAATATAATTTCATTGTATTTACAACTGTGTGCATACAATTTATTAGTACTGTCCTTTTTTGTAAAGACAGATCCAAAATATTTATTGAAGGTGTTACCAATTATAGCTTTATAGTTCATTTGAGGGGGAGGACGGTTAAGTGAGAGGTTCAAGGTCTCTCAGTGAGCACCCTGTTCCAGAGGGACCCAACCCCAGGACCCCAGGCCCACAGAGCCTGCACTCCAACCACTAGAGCACACTGATGCAAAAAGGAAGGGAAGGAGGGACATGTGTGTGAAACGCAGTGATAGGAAAATGCACACATAACAAACAATGCCCACTGTCGGTAGAACTGACCTCTCCCCCTTGCTCACCAGCCAATTCAGGGATGGCAGTATGATGATCTGATGGCTAGAGCACTAAACTGCAAACCAGAAGATCCCAAGTTTGAGTCTGATACAGAACACAACTGCTGCCTCTCTGTTTGACCTTGCTAGACCTCCATGAGCAAAAATTCCTTCCAGCTGTAAGCTGGTTTGAAGGCCCAGTCTTGTGGCACTGGGAGGCAGGGCGTGTGGCAGGCTGAGGCACAGGTTTACATCTCAAGTCCTGCTCTCTCACTCTGCCTGTGGGGGTTGGGGGAGGGGAGCATGCAACTGTCCTGGCATACATGTACCTCCTTTGACCGAAGTAGGGAGTGACACGGGACATCACAGGTGAACACACGCAATACTGCCCCCCAGGTCACTGCATCTATCAGTCCCACACAAGGGACAACAAGCAAAATAAAAGTGGCAGAAAATTAGGCTCAGTCTGGCCTTGTGGTACCTGGCTGCTAAGGAGAGAAGGGCATGGACCACCTGGCATTCACACATCTCTTGCTTTGGCTATAGGAAGGGTGCAGCAGAGGCACTCACAATCATCTGGGAGACAGATAGGACCAAGGAAAAAGAGAGTGGAAAACCATTGGTAAATAAAGGGGAGTCATTGCTGGGTGGCAGAGCAGTAATGGACCACTCTGACATGCTTAGAATCCATCTTCGCGCTAGAATCTGGGTTGGCAGTGCCATGAGCTGGCAGAGGAGCATCCAGTGTGTGCTCAGGAGCTGCTGAATGACAGAGACCACTGGTGCAGTGATGTATTCCTGGCTTAGTGAAAGTCCTATGAGGAAAGAATCACTTTATGATAGGGATCACAGATGAAGTCATATGCTTTGAGTGTAATGTGTTCCCCATGCAGAGAGAGTCTCTGTATGGCAGGGATCACTGGGACAGGGAGCACTGGTGCAGTGATGTGTCATGAGTGTAACATGTTCCCTATAAGGAGGAGGAGGATGCTGTGTGACACTAGAGACCACTTGTGAAGTGATATGTGCTGAGTTTAATGTGTTCCCCATGAGAAAGGAGCTGCTGAATGACAGAGACCACTGGTGCAGTGATGCATTCCTGGCTTAGCGCATTCCCCATGTGGAGATAGCCGCTGTATGACTGGGATCGCCGGTGAAGTGATGTGTCCCAAGTGTAGTATATTCCCTTCTAGGAGGAAGCCTGTACATGACAGGGACCAATAATGAAGTGATACATTCCAGATGTAGTGTGTTTCAAAAGAGGAGAGAGCCATCGTCTGACAGGTGCCACTGGTGAAGTGATGCTGTCTGACGTGGACTTCTGATAAAGGGATCCAACTGTAGCATGTCCCCACAAGGGGAAAGCCACTATCTGATGGACTGCTGGTACAGTGATGCATCATGACAGTAGTGCATTGCATTGCCCCGAAAGGAAGGAGCTGCTGTCTGACAGCGACTGCTGATAAAGAGATCTGAGTGTACCACATTACCCCACGAAGATGGATCATCAGATGGGGACCACTGTTGCAGTGATGTGTCCTAGGCATGGTGCATTACCAACTAGTGGGGAGTCACATTCTGACAGGGACAACTGGTAAAGTAATGCATCCTGAGTGCAATGTTCCCCATGATGAGACAGGCACTATCTGACAGGCACTGCTACAGTGATGTGTTCTGAGGGTAGTGTGTTCCCAATGAAGGTAGGGCCATTGTCTGACAAGGACTGCTGGTGAAGCGATGCATCTCCACTTGTGTATTCCTCATGACGAGACAGCCATTGTCTGATCGAGACAGCTGGTGCAGTAATGCATCCTAAGTGTAGTGCATTTCCCCACAAGAAGAGAGCCACTGTCTAACAAACCCAGCTGCTGAAGTAACTGGCCTGGCGTGTACTGAATTCTACACAATGAGGGAGATGCTGCTGCTTGGCAGGGGCTGCTGGTGCTGTGACATGTCTTAAGCGTAGCACATTCCCCATGAGGAGAGAAACACTGTCTGATAGGGGCTACTGGCACAGTGATGCACCCTGAGTGTACTGTACCCCCCCATGTGGAGAGAGTTGCTGTCTGACAGAAACTGCTAGTGAAGTGATATGTCTGGAGGGTAACGCATTCCCCATGAGGAGAAAGCCACTGTCTGGCAGGGACTGGTAGTGCAGTGACACATCCTAAGCATACCACATTCCACACAAGGAGAAAGCCACTGACAGGGCTGCTGCTGCAGAGATGCATCCTGCGCACAGTGCTTTCCCCATGAGAAGGGAGTTCCTGTGTCACAAGAATTGCTGTGGACATGATGCATCCCAAGCACGGCAGATGCCAACAAGAAGAGAGCAACTGTCTAAAAGTGGCCAGTGGTGACAAGATACATCCTAAGGATAGCATATTTTATACCAGTAGGGAGCTGCTGTCTGATGGGACTGCTGATGAAGGGATCTGTGTGTAGCGCATTCTCCACAAAGAAGGAGTCACTGCCTGATAGAAACAACTAGTACAGTGATGTGTACTGGGTATAGGGGATTTCCAACAAATAGGAAAACAATGTCTGATGAGGCCACTTGCATGCTGAGCATAATGTATTCCCAAAGAGGAAGAAGGAGGACTTGATGTCTTACAGGGACCACTAATAAAGTGATCCTATTCCTAAAATGGTGGGTACCCCATGAAGAGGTAGCCAATGTCTGATGGGCTACTCATGAAGAGATCCAAGTGTAGCACATTCCCCAAAACAAGGGAGACACAGTCCGATGGACAATTGGTTCTGTGATGTGTCCTGGGCATAACACATTCCCAACAAGGAGCAAGCTGTCATCTCACTGAGACAAATGGTGAGGTGATGGCACCTGGGTGCAGTGCACTCCCAGAAAAGAGCAAGATTCGACCTAACATGGATGTCTGCTGAAGTGAGGGCTCCGGAGCAGAGCTCTTTGCAAGCAAGGAGCAAGCTGCTGTTTCATGGGGATGCCTGGTGCAGTGATATGTCCTGGGTTACAGCACATTCCCAACAAGAAGTGAGGTGCTATCTCACAGGGATAGCTGACGCAGTGATGTGCCCTGGGCAGGAGTGCATTCCTAAGAATTAGTGACCTATCTGACAGGAAAAACTGGTAAAGTTATGCATTCTGGATGGAGTCCATTGCCAACAAGCAGCAAGCTGCTATTTCAGAGACAGATGGTGAAGTGATGGTTCCCGGTTGGAGCACACTGAGAATAAGGAGCAAGCTGCCATCTCACAGGAACAGCTGGTGCAGTGACAAATGACAGGCAAAGCACATTACCAGCAAGAAGCGAGCTGCAGTCTCCCAGGAACAGCTGGTACAGTGATGGATTCCAGTTGAAGCACATTCCCAACAAAGAGCGAGTTGCTGTCTCACAGGAGCAGCTGGTATAGTGATGGATCCCAGGCGAAGCACATTCCCAACAAGGAGAGAGCTGCTGTCTCACAGGAACAGCTGGCACGTGACAGATCCTAGGGAAAGCACATTCCCAAAAAGGAGCGAGCTGCTGTCTCACAGGACCAGCTGGTACAATGATGGTTTCCAGGCAAAGCACATTACCAGCAAGGAGAGAGCTACTGTCTCACAGGAACAGCTGGTATAGTGATGGATTCCAGGAGACGCACATTCCCAGCAAGGAGTGAGCTGCTGTCTCACAGGAATAGCTGATATAGTGACGGATCCCAGACGAAGCACATTCCTAAAAAGGAGTGAGCTACTGTCTCACAGGAATAGCTGGCGCAGTGACAGATCCTAGGGAAAGCACATTCCCAACAAGGAGCGAGTTGCTGCCTCACAGGAACAGCTGATATAATGACGGTTCCCAGGCAAAGCACATTCCCAGCAAGGAGCGAGTTGCTGTCTCACAGGAACAGCTGGTATTGTGACGGATCCCAGGCAAAGCACATTCCCAACAAAGAGAGAGCTGCTGTCTTACAGGAACAGCTGCTGAAGTGAATGTTCCCAGGCAAATCACATTCCTAGCAAGGAGTGAGCTGCTGTCTCACAGGAACAGCTGATATAGTGATGGATCCCAGGTGAAGCACATTCCCAACAAGGAGCGAACTGCTGTCTCACAGGAACAACTGGTGAATTGATGGATCCTAGGCGAAGCACATTCCCAGCAAGGAGACAGCTGCCACCTCACAGGAACAACTGGTGCATTGACAGTTCCCAGGCGCAGCACATTCCCAGCAAGGAGTGAGCTGCTGTCTTCCAGGAGCATCTGGTATATTGATGGTTCCCAGGTGAAGCACATTCCCAGCAAGGAACGAGCTGCTGTCTCCCAGAGACAGCTGGTGAAGTGAACGTTCCCGGGAGAAGCACATTCCCAACAAGGAGTGAGCTGCTGTCTCTCAGGAACAGCTGGTGCAGTGACAGTTCCCAGGCGAAGCACATTCCCAGCAAAGAGCGAGCTGCTGTCTCCCAGAGACAGTTGGTGAAGTGAACGTTCCCTGGAAAAGCACATTCCCAACAAGGAGTGAGCTGCTGTCTCTCAGGAACAGCTGGTGCAGTGACAGTTCCCAGGCGAAGCACATTCCCAGCAAAGAGCGAGCTGCTGTCTCCCAGAGACAGTTGGTGAAGTGAACGTTCCCTGGAAAAGCACATTCCCAACAAGGAGTAAACTGCTGTCTCACAGGGACAGCAGGTGCAGTGACAGTTCCTGAGTGAAGGACATTCCCAAAAAGGAGTGCTCTGCTGTCTCACAGGAACAGCAGGTGCAGTGCTGATTCCTGAGCAAAGCACATTCCAAGCAAAGAGCAAGCTGCTGTCTCACAGGAATAGCTGGTATATTGATGGTTCCCAGGTGAAGCATATTCCCAACAAGGAGCGAGCTGCTATCTCCCAGGGACAGCTACTGAAATGATGGTTTCCAGGCGAAGCACACTGCCAACAAGAAGTGAGCTGTTGTCTCACAGAAACAGCAGATGCAGTGATAGTTCGTGAAAAAGGACATTCCCAACAAGAAGAGAGCTGCTGTCTCAAAGGAACAGCTGGTGAAGTACTGGTTCCCAAGCGAAGCACATTGCCAATAAGGAAAGAGCTGCTGTCTCACAGGGACAGCTGATGAATTGAACGTACCCAGGAGAAGCACATTGCCAACAAGGAGCGAGCTGCTGCCTCCCAGGAACAGCTGGTGCAGTGACAGTTCCCAGGTGAAGCAAATTCTCAACAGGGAGTGAGCTGCTGTCTCAGATTGACACTTGGTGCAGTGATAGTTAGTGAGTAAAGGACATTCCCAACAGAAGCAAGCTGCTGTCTCACAGGGACAGCTGGTGCAGTGATGGTTCCCAGGCGAATCACATTCCAAGCAAGGAGCAAGCTGCTGTCTTCCAGAGACAGCTGGTGAAGTCAACGTTCCCCAGAAAAGCACATTCCCAGCAAGGAGCGAGCTACTGTCTCACAGGAATAGCTGGTGCAGTGATGGTTCCTCAGCAAAGGACATTCCCAACAAGGAGTAAACTGCTGTCTCACAGGAACAGCAGGTGCAGTGACGGTTCCTGAGTGAAGAATATTCCCAAAAAGGAGTGCGCTGCTGTCTCACAAAAACAGCTGGTGTAGTGATAGTTCGTTAGCATAGGACATTCCCAACAAGGAGTGAGCTGCAGTCTCTCAGGAACTGCTGGTGCAGTGATGGTTCCTGAGCAAAGGACATTCCCAAGAAGGAGTGAGCTGCTGTCTCTCAGGAATAGCTGGTGCAGTGACTGTTCTCAGGTGAAGCATATTCCCAACAAGGAGTGAGCAGCTGTCTCACAGGAATAGCTTGTGCAGTGATGGTTCCTCAGCAAAGGACATTCCCAACAAGGAGTAAACTGCTGTCTCACAGGAACAGCAGGTGCAGTGACGGTTCCTGAGTGAAGAATATTCCCAACAAGGAGTGCGCTGCTGTCTCACAAAAACAGCTGGTGTAGTGATAGTTTGTGAGCAAAGGACATTGCCAACAAGGAGTGAGCTGCTGTCTCACAGGAACAGCTGGTGTAGTGATAGTTCGTAAGCAAAGGACATTCCCAACAAGGAGTGAGCTGCAGTCTCTCAGAAACTGCTGGTGCAGTGATGGTTCCTGAGCAAAGGACTTTCCCAACAAGGAGTGAGCTGCTGTCTCTCAGGAACAGCTGGTGCAGTGACTGTTCTCAGGTGAAGCATATTCCCAACAAGGAGTGAGCTGCTGTCTCACAGGGAATAGCTGGTATATTGATGGTTCCCAGGTGAAGCATATTCCCAACAAGGAGCGAGCTGCTGTCCCCCACGGACAGCTACTGAAATGATGGTTTCCAGGCGAAGCACATTGTCAACAAGAAGTGAGCTGTTGTCTCACAGAAACAGCAGATGCAGTGATAGTTCGTGAAAAAGGACATTTCCAACAAGGAGAGAGCTGCTGTCTCAAATGAACAGCAGGTGAAGTACTGGTTCCCAGGTGAAGCACATTCCCAGCAAGAAGCAAGCTTCTGTCTCCCAGAGATGGCTGGTGAAGTGAACATTCCCAGGAGAAGAACATTCCCAACAAGGAAAGAGCTGCTGTCTCACAGGGACACCTGGAACAGTGATAGTTCGTGAGCAAAGGACATTCCCAAAAGAGGCAAGCTGCTGTCTTACAGGGACAGCTGGTACAGTGATGGTTTCCAGGCGAAGCACATTCCAAGCAAGGAGCGAGCTACTGTCTCCCAGAGACAACTGGTGAAGTCAACGTTCCCTGGAAAAGCACATTCCCAGCAAGGGACGAGCTGCTGTCTCACAGGAACAGCTGGTGCAGTGATGGTTCATGAGCAAAGGACATTCCCAACAAGGAGTGAGCTGTTGTCTCACAGAAACAGCTGGTGTAGTGATAGTTCATAAGCAAAGGACATTCCCAACAAGGAGCGAGCTGATGTCTCACAAGAACAGCAGGTTCTATGATGATTTCTGAGTAAAGGACTTTCCAACAAGGAGTGAGTTGCTGTCTCCAAGGGACAGCTGGTCCAGATAATACTTTGTGAGCAAAGGACATTTCCAGCAAGGAGGCGAGCTGCTGTCTCAGAGACAGCAGGTGCAGTGACAGATCCCAGGTGAAGGACATCCCCAACAAGGAGACAGCTGCTGTCTCACAGAGACAGCAGGTGCAGTGACAGTTCCTGAGCGAAAGACATTCCCAGCAAGAAGCGAGCTGCTGTCTCACAGGGACAGCTGGTGCAGTGATAGTTCATGAGCAAAGGACATTCCCAACAGGGAGAGAGCTGCTGTCTCACAGGGACAGCTGGTGAAGCACTGGTTCCCAGGCGAAGCACATTCCCAGCAAGGAGCGAGCTGCTGTCTCACAAGAACAGCAGGTGCAGTGATGGTATCTGAATGAAGGAGATTCCCTACAGTTTGAGAGCTGATGTCTCCCAGGGAAAGCTGATGAAGTACTGGTTCACAGGCGGAGCATAGCTCAGTGGTTTCAGGCTCTGAGCTACAAACCTGGAGACCTGGGTTTGAATCCCACAGCGCCTATTTGCATACTGTGTGACCCTGAGCAAGTCACTAAACTTCCTTGTGCTCCCAGGTTGCACTTGTAAACAAGCTTCAGCTCAGTGTGCCACTCCGGGTAAAAAAAAAAAAAAAAGCATATTCCCAGAAAGAAGCGAGCTGCTGTCTCACAGGGACAGCTGGTGAACTGAACATTTTCAGGAGAAGCACATTCCCAGCAAGGAGCGATCTGCTGTCTCACAGGGACAGCTGGTGAAGTGAATGTTCCCAGGGGAAAAACATCCCCAGGAAGCAGCAAGCTGCTGTCTCATAGGGACAGCTGGTGAAGTGAACGCTGCCTGGAGAAGCACATTCCCAGCAAGGAGTGAGCTGCTGTCTCACAGGGAAAGCTGGTGATGTGAACGTTCCCAGAAGAAGTACATTCCCAGCAAGGAGCGAGCTGCTGTTTCACAGGAACAGCTAGTGAAGTGAACGTTCCCAGGAGAAGCACATTCCCAGCAAGAAGCGAGCTGCAGTCTCACAGGAACAGCTGGTATAGCGATGAATCGCAGGAGAAGCTCATTCCCAGCAAAGAGCAAGTTGCTGTCTCACAGGAACAGCTGCTATAGTGATGGGTCGCAGGAGAAACACATTCCTAACAAAGAGAGAACTGCTGTCTCACAGGAACAGCTGGTACAGTGATGCATCCCAGGAGAAGCACATTCCCAACAAGGAGAGAGCTGCTGTCTCACAGGAACAACTGGTGCATTGACGGATCCTAGGCGAAGCACATTTCCAACAAGGAGAAAGCTTCTGTCTCACAGGAACAGCTGGTGCAGTGACAGTTCCCAGGCGAAGCACATTCCCAGCAAGGAGCGAGCTGCTGTCTGCCAGGGACAGCTGGTATATTGATGGTTCCCAGGTGAAGCACATTGCCAACAAGGAGTAAGCTGCTCTCTCAGAGAGACTGCTGGTGAAGAGAACCTTCCCAGGAGAAGCACATTCCCGATAAGAAGTGAGCTGCTCTCTCCCAGAGGCAGCTGGTGAAGTGAACATTCCCAGGATAAGCAGACTACCAACAAGGAGTGAGCTGCTGTCTCTCAGGACAGCTGGTGCAGTGACAGTTCCCAGGCGAAGCACATTCTCAGCAAAGAGCAAGCTGCTGTCTCACAGGGACTGCTGGTATAGTGAAGGTTCCCAGGTGAAGCATATTCCCAATGAGGAGTGAGCAGCTGTCTGCCAGGGATAGCTACTGAAATGATGGTTTCCAGGTGAAGCACATTACCAATAAGAAGCGAGCTGTTGTCTCACAGAGACAGTAAATGCACTTGATAGTTTGTGAAAAAGGACATTCCCAACAAGCAGAGAACTGCTGTCTCAAAGGAACAGCTGGTGAAGTATTGGTTCCCAGGCAAAGCACATTGCCAACAAGGAGTGAGCTGCTGTCTCCCAGAGACAGCTGGTGAAGTGAACATTCCCAGGAGAAGCACATTCCCTACAAGGAGTGAACTGCTGTCTCTCTGAGACAGCTAGTGAAGTGAGCATTCCCAGGAGAAGCACATTCCCAACAAGGAAAGAGCTGCTGTCTCACAGGAACAGCAGGTACAGTGATGGTTCCCGAACGAAGGAATTCCCAACAGGGAGTGAGCTGCTGTCTCACAGGAAGACTTGGTGCAGTGATAGTTCATGAGCAAAGGACATTCCCAACAGAAGCAATCTGCTGTCTCACGGGACAGCTGGCGCAGTGAACGTTCTCAGGCGAAGCACATTCCCAGCAAGGAGCTAGCTGCTGTCTCACAGGAACAGCAGGTGAAGTGATGGTTCCTCAGGAGCTGCACATTCACAGCAAGGAGCAAGCTGCTGTCTCACAGGAACTGCAGGTACAGTGATAGTTCGTGAGTAAAGGACATTCCCAACAAGGAGAGAGCTGCTGTCTTAGAGGAACAGCAGGTGCTGTGATGGTTCCTGAGCAAAGGGCATTCCCAACAAGGAGAGTGCTGCTGTCTCAAAGGAACAGCTGGTGAAGTACTGGTTCCCAGGCGAAGTACATTGCCAAAAAGAAGCAAGCTGGTGTCTCACAGAGACAGCTGGTGAAGAGAGTATTCCCAGGAGAAGCACATTCCCAAGAAGGAGAGAGCTGCTGTCTCCCTGAGACAGCTGGTGAAGCGAACATCCCTAGGAGAAGCACATTCACAAAAAGGAAAGAGCTGCTGTCTCACAGGAACAGCTGGTGAAGTGAATGTTCTCAGGAGAAGCACATTCCCAACAAGGAACGAGCTGCTGTTTCCCAGAGACAACTGGTGAAGTGAACCTTCCCAGGAGAAGCACATTCCCAACAAGGAAAGAGCAGCTGTCTCACAGGAACAGCAGGTGCAATGCTGGTTCCTGAGCAAAGGACTTTCCCAACAAGGAGTGACCTGTTATCTCCAAGGGACAGCTGGTGCAGTAATAGCTTGTGAGCAAAGGATCATTCCAAGCAAGGAGCGAGTTGCTGTGTCACAGGGACAGCTGGTGCAGTGATGGTTCCTGAGCAAAGGACATTCCTGACAGGGAGAGAGCTGCTGTCTCACAGGGACAGCTGGTGCAGTGATAGTTCATGAGCAAAGGACATTACCAGCAAGGAGAGAGCTGCTGTCTCCCAGAGACAGCTGGTGAAGTGAACATTCCTAGGAGAAGCACATTCCCAAAAAGGAAAAAGGCTGCTGTCTCACAGGAACAGCTGGTGAAGTGAATGTTCTCAGGAGAAGCACATTCCCAACAAGGAACGAGCTGCTGTTTCCCAGAGACAGCTGGTGAAGTGAACCTTCCCAGGAGAAGTACATTCCCAACAAGGAAAGAGCAGCTGTCTCACAGGAACAGCAGGTGTAATGCTGGTTCCTGAGCAAAGGACTTTCCCAACAAGGAGTGACCTGTTATCTCCAAGGGACAGCTGGTGCAGTAATAGCTTGTGAGCAAAGGATCATTCCAAGCAAGGAGCGAGTTGCTGTGTCACAGGGACAGCTGGTGCAGTGATGGTTCCTGAGCAAAGGACATTCCTGACAGGGAGAGAGCTGCTGTCTCACAGGGACAGCTGGTGCAGTGATAGTTCATGAGCAAAGGACATTCCCAGCAAGGAGAGAGCTGCTGTCTCCTAGGGAAAGCTAGTGAAGTACTGGTTCCCAGCCGAAGGACATTCCCAGGAAGGAGTGAGCTGCTGTCTTACAGGAACAGCTGGTATGGTGATAGATCCCAGAAGAAGCATATTCACAACAAGAAGTGAGCTGCTGTTTCACAGGAACAGCTAGTGAAGTGACTGTTCCCAGGAGAAGCACATTCCCAACAAGGAGTGAGCTGCTGTCTCACAGGAACAGCTGGTATAGTGATGGATCCCAGGAGAAGCACATTCCCAAAAAGGAGAGAGCTGCTGCTTCACAGGAACAGCTGGTGAAGTGAATGTTCCCAGGAGAAGCACATTCCCAGCAAGGAGTGAGCTGCTGTCTCACAGGGACTGCTGGTATAGTGATGGATTCCAGGAGAAGCACATTCCCAGCAAGGAGCGATCTTCTGTCTCACAGGGACAGCTGGTGAAGTGAATGTTCCCAGGGGAAAAACATCCCCAGGAAGCAGCAAGCTGCTGTCTCACAGGGACAGCTGGTGAAGTGAACGCTGCCTGGAGAAGCACATTCCCAGCAAGGAGCGAGCTGCTGTCTCACAGGAAAAGCTGGTGATGTGAACGTTCCCAGAAGAAGTACATTCCCAGCAAGGAGCGAGCTGCTGTTTCACAGGAACAGCTGGTGAAGTGAACGTTCCCAGGAGAAGCACATTCCCAACAAGAAGCGAGCTGCAGAATCACAGGAACAGCTGGTATAGCGATGAATCACAGGAGAAGCACATTCCCAGCAAAGAGAGAGTTGCTGTCTCACAGGAACAGCTGCTATAGTGATGGATCCCAGGAGAAACACATTCCTAACAAAGAGAGAGCTGCTGTCTCACAGGAACAGCTGGTATAGCAATGGATCTCAGGAGAAGCACATTCCGAACAAGGAGAGAGTTGCTGTCTCAAAGGAACAGCTGGTGCAGTGATGGTTCATGAGCAAAGGACATTCCCAACAAGGAGTGAGCTGTTGTCTCACAGAAACAGCTGGTGTAGTGATAGTTCATAAGCAAAGGACATTCCCAACAAGGAGCGAGCTGATGTCTCACAAGAACAGCAGGTTCTATGATGATTTCTGAGTAAAGGACTTTCCAACAAGGAGTGAGTTGCTGTCTCCAAGGGACAGCTGGTCCAGTAATACTTTGTGAGCAAAGGACATTTCCAGCAAGGAGCGAGCTGCTGTCTCAGAGACAGCAGGTGCAGTGACAGATCCCAGGTGAAGGACATCCCCAACAAGGAGACAGCTGCTGTCTCACAGAGACAGCAGGTGCAGTGACAGTTCCTGAGCGAAAGACATTCCCAGCAAGAAGCGAGCTGCTGTCTCACAGGGACAGCTGGTGCAGTGATAGTTCATGAGCAAAGGACATTCCCAACAGGGAGAGAGCTGCTGTCTCACAGGGACAGCTGGTGAAGCACTGGTTCCCAAGTGACACATTCCCAGCAAGGGCGAGCTGCTGTCTCACAAGAACAGCAGGTGCAGTGATGGTATCTGAATGAAGGAGATTCCCTACAGTTTGAGAGCTGATGTCTCCCAGGAAAGCTGATGAAGTACTGGTTCACAGGCAGACATAGCTCAGTGGTTTCAGGCTCTGAGCTACAAACCTGGAGACCTGGGTTTGAATCCCACAGCGCCTATTTGCATACTGTGTGACCCTGAGCAAGTCACTAAACTTCCTTGTGCTCCCAGGTTGCACTTGTAAACAAGCTTCAGCTTAGTGTGCCACTCCGGGTAAAAAAAAAAAAAAAAGCATATTCCCAGCAAGAAGCGAGCTGCTGTCTCACAGGGACAGCTGGTGAACTGAACATTTTCAGGAGAAGCACATTCCCAGCAAGGAGCGATCTGCTGTCTCACAGGGACAGCTGGTGAAGTGAATGTTCCCAGGGGAAAAACATCCCCAGGAAGCAGCAAGCTGCTGTCTCATAGGGACAGCTGGTGAAGTGAACGCTGCCTGGAGAAGCACATTCCCAGCAAGGAGTGAGCTGCTGTCTCACAGGGAAAGCTGGTGATGTGAACGTTCCCAGAAGAAGTACATTCCCAGCAAGGAGCGAGCTGCTGTTTCACAGGAACAGCTAGTGAAGTGAACGTTCCCAGGAGAAGCACATTCCCAGCAAGAAGCGAGCTGCAGTCTCACAGGAACAGCTGGTATAGCGATGAATCGCAGGAGAAGCTCATTCCCAGCAAAGAGCAAGTTGCTGTCTCACAGGAACAGCTGCTATAGTGATGGGTCGCAGGAGAAACACATTCCTAACAAAGAGAGAACTGCTGTCTCACAGGAACAGCTGGTACAGTGATGCATCCCAGGAGAAGCACATTCCCAACAAGGAGAGAGCTGCTGTCTCACAGGAACAACTGGTGCATTGACGGATCCTAGGCGAAGCACATTTCCAACAAGGAGAAAGCTTCTGTCTCACAGGAACAGCTGGTGCAGTGACAGTTCCCAGGCGAAGCACATTCCCAGCAAGGAGCGAGCTGCTGTCTGCCAGGGACAGCTGGTATATTGATGGTTCCCAGGTGAAGCACATTGCCAACAAGGAGTAAGCTGCTCTCTCAGAGAGACTGCTGGTGAAGAGAACCTTCCCAGGAGAAGCACATTCCCGATAAGAAGTGAGCTGCTCTCTCCCAGAGGCAGCTGGTGAAGTGAACATTCCCAGGATAAGCAGACTACCAACAAGGAGTGAGCTGCTGTCTCTCAGGACAGCTGGTGCAGTGACAGTTCCCAGGCGAAGCACATTCTCAGCAAAGAGCAAGCTGCTGTCTCACAGGGACTGCTGGTATAGTGAAGGTTCCCAGGTGAAGCATATTCCCAATGAGGAGTGAGCAGCTGTCTGCCAGGATAGCTACTGAAATGATGGTTTCAGGTGAAGCACATTACCAATAAGAAGCGAGCTGTTGTCTCACAGAGACAGTAAATGCACTTGATAGTTTGTGAAAAAGGACATTCCCAACAAGCAGAGAACTGCTGTCTCAAAGGAACAGCTGGTGAAGTATTGGTTCCCAGGCAAAGCACACTGCCAACAAGGAGTGAGCTGCTGTCTCCCAGAGACAGCTGGTGAAGTGAACATTCCCAGGAGAAGCACATTCCCTACAAGGAGTGAACTGCTGTCTCTCTGAGACAGCTAGTGAAGTGAGCATTCCCAGGAGAAGCACATTCCCAACAAGGAAAGAGCTGCTGTCTCACAGGAACAGCAGGTACAGTGATGGTTCCCGAACGAAGGAATTCCCAACAGGGAGTGAGCTGCTGTCTCACAGGAAGACTTGGTGCAGTGATAGTTCATGAGCAAAGGACATTCCAACAGAAGCAATCTGCTGTCTCACGGGACAGCTGGCGCAGTGAACGTTCTGATGAAGCACATTCCCAGCAAGGAGCTAGCTGCTGTCTCACAGGAACAGCAGGTGAAGTGATGGTTCCTCAGGAGCTGCACATTCACAGCAAGGAGCAAGCTGCTGTCTCACAGGAACTGCAGGTACAGTGATAGTTCGTGAGTAAAGGACATTCCCAACAAGGAGAGCTGCTGTCTTAGAGAACAGCAGGTGCTGTGATGGTTCCTGAGCAAGGGCATTCCCAACAAGGAGAGTGCTGCTGTCTCAAAGGAACAGCTGGTGAAGTACTGGTTCCCAGGCGAAGTACATTGCCAAAGAAGCAAGCTGGTGTCTCACAGAGACAGCTGGTGAAGAGAGTATTCCCAGGAGAAGCACATTCCCAAGAAGGAGAGAGCTGCTGTCTCCCTGAGACAGCTGGTGAAGCGAACATCCCTAGGAGAAGCACATTCACAAAAAGGAAAGAGCTGCTGTCTCACAGGAACAGCTGGTGAAGTGAATGTTCTCAGGAGAAGCACATTCCCAACAAGGAACGAGCTGCTGTTTCCCAGAGACAACTGGTGAAGTGAACCTTCCCAGGAGAAGCACATTCCCAACAAGGAAAGAGCAGCTGTCTCACAGGAACAGCAGGTGCAATGCTGGTTCCTGAGCAAAGGACTTTCCCAACAAGGAGTGACCTGTTATCTCCAAGGGACAGCTGGTGCAGTAATAGCTTGTGAGCAAAGGATCATTCCAAGCAAGGACGAGTTGCTGTGTCACAGGGACAGCTGGTGCAGTGATGGTTCCTGAGCAAAGGACATTCCTGACAGGGAGAGAGCTGCTGTCTCACAGGGACAGCTGGTGCAGTGATAGTTCATGAGCAAAGGACATTCCCAGCAAGGAGAGAGCTGCTGTCTCCTAGGGAAAGCTAGTGAAGTACTGGTTCCCAGCCGAAGGACATTCCCAGGAAGGAGTGAGCTGCTGTCTTACAGGAACAGCTGGTATGGTGATAGATCCCAGAAGAAGCATATTCACAACAAGAAGTGAGCTGCTGTTTCACAGGAACAGCTAGTGAAGTGACTGTTCCCAGGAGAAGCACATTCCCAACAAGGAGTGAGCTGCTGTCTCACAGGAACAGCTGGTATAGTGATGGATCCCAGGAGAAGCACATTCCCAAAAAGGAGAGAGCTGGTATGCTACTTCACAGGAACAGCTGGTGAAGTGAATGTTCCCAGGAGAAGCACATTCCCAGCAAGGAGTGAGCTGCTGTCTCACAGGGACTGCTGGTATAGTGATGGATTCCAGGAGAAGCACATTCCCAGCAAGGAGCGATCTGCTGTCTCACAGGGACAGCTGGTGAAGTGAATGTTCCCAGGGGAAAAACATCCCCAGGAAGCAGCAAGCTGCTGTCTCACAGGGACAGCTGGTGAAGTGAACGCTGCCTGGAGAAGCACATTCCCAGCAAGGAGCGAGCTGCTGTCTCACAGGAAAAGCTGGTGATGTGAGCGTTCCCGAAGAAGTACATTCCCAGCAAGGGCGAGCTGCTGTTTCACAGGAACAGCTGGTGAAGTGAACGTTCCCAGGAGAAACACATTCCCAACAAGCGAGCTGCAGAATCACAGGAACAGCTGGTATAGCGATGAATCACAGGAGAAGCACATTCCCAGCAAAGAGAGAGTTGCTGTCTCACAGGAACAGCTGCTATAGTGATGGATCCCAGGAGAAACACATTCCTAACAAAGAGAGAGCTGCTGTCTCACAGGAACAGCTGGTATAGCAATGGATCTCAGGAGAAGCACATTCCGAACAAGGAGAGAGTTGCTGTCTCAAAGGAACAGCTGGTACAGTGATGCATCCCAGGAGAAGCACATTCCCAACAAGGAGAGAGCTGCTGTCTCACAGGAACAACTGGTGCATTGACGGATCCTAGGCGAAGCACATTTCCAACAAGGCGAAAGCTGCTGTCTCACAGGAACAGCTGGTGCAGTGACAGTTCCCAGGCGAAGCACATTCCCAGCAAGGAGCGAGCTGCTGTCTGCCAGGGACAGCTGGTATATTGATGGTTCCCAGGTGAAGCACATTGCCAATGTAACTCCTAGATGGCGCTATCCCAGGGGCTACTACCCCTGCCTGATTTGCCACTAACAGGTTGAGGGGCCTGGATCCAATGGCGGGTGCCTCCACCCAGAGGTCAGGGTTTGCAATAGTTAAACTTACTTGGTCACAGCCCTCTGGGACACTGCAACCCCCCTTTCTTCCCACTAGTGGCCCACACAATATAGCAGAATTACCTTCACAGTATACACTTACCCCAAGGCTGGTCCAGGCACCGACATCCTGTAAAAGATACAGTGCAACAATCACAGTACAGTACTTTAACATAGACAAATACCTCAGGCAGTATAACTTTGTTGAAACAAACAGCTCTGATTTATTTAGGGATATAACAAGGACAGGGGAAATCAGGTTAATTAGCTTATCACTTTACTATCTCACTCATGGCTCGTGTGCACAGGCCTATCCCTACCAGTTACTGTCCCTGGGTACCCAGGCCCTAGTAGCTAGTCCAAACCGTGGCAGCTGGTAGGGCCCCTTCACACAGAGAAAAGGAAAATTAAACAGTCAGCAGTACAGTAATTCCATTTTGGATTTAATGTGGCAATTCAACAGGGAGCGACCTGAATTAGCACCTCACGCACCTCCAAAGAAGATATGGTCCTTCAATGTCAGCAGGGCTACTTTTGATCTCCAAGAGACTCTCACATTTATATGGTAAAAAAGAAAGCACTATACCAGGCAGGCTGCATCTGTATCCCAATCGCAATTACTGCACAATAACCAGGAGAACACACAGATTCAGTTCCTGACAGACCGAGTGTAATTCAACAATTTCTTCAGTCTCTACAGGGTGAGCCTGGTTTCTACTCTTCAGAGATCCTTTGATTTTCACAGGATCTGATTCAGTCCTAACAAGCAGTCACAAGTTGTAGACCCCGAACTCTGGGCCTTGCACACGTTTTTGACTGAAACTGAGAACTGAAGGAGCACAGGTTTCTTTCCCCTCACTTTCAGATCTCAAACTGAAACTCCCAACAGACAAAAACAGGCACTTCCTTTGAGTTCCTCCCAGTTCTTGACTGGATTGGCTGTCACTCACAATAGACTGCTGCTGTTGGTCCAAAAAGGCACCAAGTCTAAACTACATCTCCCAGAGTCACTGCCCATACAATCCTCTTGTGCTGGCTCAGATTATGAGTCCCAAGTTCTGATTCGTCCAAGGCATCATTTTAGAGCTAGTCATTTACCCCACACTCATTGGTCCAGTTCAGCAGTTCAAAACCAGAATGGGGAACTAGGCAGACAGTTCTGAATGCAAAGAAAGCAGGTTAGACAAACTGTAATTTTATTATTACTATAAATGATTTCTGGCAATCAGTTACATCTTTCAGACAGGTTCCTTTGCACTCCTAGTGACTGCAAAAATGGGGTGAATTGCAGCAGCTTGAGTGGTACTCAATCAAAGAAACACACAGTCCCCATATACAAACTAATTATGTCTGCAAGCAGACAGCTCTAAAGAGACAGTACCAGAGGTTCTAAAAACACTCACTGATAAATGGCTTAAACGCCAAACACCATTCAGGCTTGGAGCATTCAAGCAAGCTCCTGAAGTCTTGGGAACCCCCATTTGCAGGGGGTTACATCCTTCCTGGTTTGGGAAAAGCTTGATCGTCCAAGCCAAGTACCCCCATAAGTTTCAACTGCAACCATATACATTTGCATTAGGCTCACACATGTAATCACTCAGTCAATACATCATTTTACCAAGAACCATTTCTGAAACATTGCAGTACGTCACTCTTATACAGTATAACACACACATTGTACCATAACTCAAGTCATACTTGTACATGAAACCTGAAGAGAGGGACTCTTCCTACTTGTTACCTCTGGGCTGGACGCAAGTAACCATACTTAGAGGTGGCAACACAAGTAACTTGAGTTAGTACTAACGCTCAGTTTGGGCAATGAGCTCGGGACACATATCCCTTTATATGGACATTGAGAGGCAGGTCCACTGGCCGCCCAGGGAATCATAACTGAGGTGCACCACAGGCTTAGCAGCCTACTCAGCCTTTCTAGGGGAGCTGTTACAGTCTCTGCACTCTGAGCCCTCATTTTCAGCATTGTTCTCACTTGTCAGGGAGTCTCCATGGGGTAGAGAGGCTAGAACTTGGGGTACTTCAGCCCAGGAGTTACAGTTTCTGGAGTCCACAACATTTGCCTGCATGGAGAGCTTTCAGACACTGGCAGTGGACTGTCAGGGCACTAAAATACTCTTTCTTGTTCGGTGTATCACCAGTCTGCCCTAATCTATCATTTTCTCCCTGAAAGCTCAAACAGTTCAACCATGCACAATGATTCCATTTCATCTGATCTGATGCTTTCTAACTTCACTTTCCTGGGAGCATTGGCTCCAGGGATGAAGCTAAAGGTTAGGACAGTCCAGAAGGCCCAGCTTTGTCTCCAGTATTGACTAGGGATTTGCCCAAACAATTGACTCAGTTCGTAAGAAGGATAGTATTCAAAGTCACTCACTTTCTTCTGATATGGACTGACAGTCATGCTCAACTGGGACTTGTGCAGGGAACACTTTAACTCTGCTTCTGTAGGTGCAGACTTCCTTGATCTTTTCTTAGCAGCAGCTCTAGTCACTGGTCCAGAGGGGTGTGCACCTTCTGGGGTTTCAATCAATCAGGATTTGTCCATCAATGGGTAGTAAACGATTTCTTTATGCATTGTTTTTACATCTTTTGAATTGTTCTCAGGCCTTACTTTGTACACTGGCAGATCATCTAGTTTGCCCATCACAATGTGAGGGAGATGGTGCCATCTGTCAGCAATCTTGTGTTTGCCATGCAGTCCCAGATTTCTTAGCAATACCCGATCTCCTCTTGGAGTTCCCAAAGCTTTCACCTTTTATCATACCTTTCTTTGTTGGCCAGATTTCTTTGGCAGCCATGGTTTGAGCCAGTTGGCAGTGCATGAGTTAGCTGGGCCTTTAACTTTGCACATACTAAAATAGTTGTCAGCTTGAACCCCATCAGGAGAGACCCCAAAACACACATCTACCGGTAGTCGAGCTTCTTCCAAACATCAGGCGTGTAGGGGGAGAACCCAGTGGCATCACTTTTGGTGCAGTTATAAGCATGTACCAGGGTGCCAATTTGTTGGCTCCATCTAGGCTTGTCCTTTGGGTGCAGGGAACCTAGCATATCTAGCAAAGTGCGGCTGAAACGCTCAGGCTGTGGGTCCTGGGGTGGTAAGGAGTGGTTCTGGACTTCTCACTCCACAGAGAAAGCATCTCTTTGATCAGACGACTCTCAAAGTCTCTCCCTTGATCAGAATGGATCTTTGTGGAGCCCCATAGTGAACAAAAAAGTTTCTACGAGTACTTTGCTACAGTGGATGCTTTCAGTCTTTGGTGGGAAAGCTTGGCATATCTCGTGAATGGTCAGTGACCACCAGCACATTACTGATATTTCTTTGATCTGACTCCAAACTCAGAAAATCAATACAGACCAGCTCCATGGGTGCACTGGTGGTTATGTTAACAAGGGGGCAGCCTCTGGGGCAAAGCTCTCTCTGTAAGCAGCGATTACAAGTTCGTATGTGTTGCTCCACATCAGCCCCCATCTTAGGCCAATAGAATCTGGATCTCACCAAGTCAAGTGTTCTGTCTATACCAAGGTGCCCCATGTGGTTGTGCAAGGACCTCAATACTGAGTCTCAAAGGCAGTGCAGCACCAGTTGTTGTTTGTCTACTTGTCCCTCTGTCTACTGTTTCTCTATATAACAGTTTATTGATCAGTTTCAACTTAGGACCTTCTTTGTATAACAGTGCAGTTCTCAAATCAGTGGAGCGAATTTGACACATCTTTTCCTGATAGAGGGCTTCTAAAGCTGGATTTGATCATAGGATCAGCGGATTGAGCCACGAATACTGTCATTGTCCAGCTGAGGCAGTGCACCAATGTCTATTGCAGAAAAGTGGCAAGCAGCAGGTATGCAATTTCAGAGGGTCCCAAGCTAATCCACCATGCAGTCCAACTCGCCTGTGGACATTTGTTCCTCCCTGTCAAACTTCAGAGAGTTCAATGTCAGGTTCCGCCAATCGACCAATCATTCTGGGGAACAGGCTCGGGAGAGAGCATCAGCATCTATGTGGTTCGACCTGCTCGGTATTCGAGAGCATAGTCATATGTAGATATGCAGAAAGCCACCCAGGCCAGTGGCATCCAACTAGCTGAGGTCTGCACATAGGTCAAAGGATTATTGTCAGTTTTACTAGTATTTTAGCTCTACAAGTACTCATGGAATTGGTCAACATTGTGCCCACTTCAAAAGCTAGAACTCTAACTTATGTACAGGATAGTTCTCTTTTTCGGATGGGGTCAGGCTTCTTACTGGCAAAGGCCACTGGTCTCAGGCCATTTCTCGTGTTTTGGTACAACATGCAGCCCCAACCCTTGCAAGCTAGCATCAGTGTGCAGGACGTGGTTTTCTTTGGATCGGCATAGGCCAGCACTGAGCAAGGTAAGTGATATACGATCTCATGAAAGCAGTCTCGTCAATCAGGAGTCCAGCGGCCCCAAAATCACCTCTCGGATGAAAATACACTCTTTCAGTCTTGAGGACGCTGACTTTTGGTATTTTTGTGGGTTGGGGATACCCTTGAGTAAGGTTAGCAAAGGGCGGATCACTCTTGAATAGTCCTTGATGAAAACCGATAATAACCACAGAATCCCAGGAATCTTTGCAGTTCTTTAGATTTTGGGCTGTGGCCAGGTGGTCAAGGCCTCAACTTTACTTGTCGGTCTCTATTCCTCGGTGGATACTTGTGTCCCACATACTTTACTGATGTTTGAAAGAATTGACACTTATCAATGGACAGTTTAAGGCCAAAGTCCTCCAGTCGATCCAATACTCTTAAATAATCTGCTCTCATGTTCCTCCAGTGAGCTGCCAAACACAATAACATCATCTAGGTATACCAGGCACCTAGTAAGTTCATGTCCCCACTGCACGCCCATCAATCGCTGAAAAGTGGCTGGGGCACCTGAAACCCTTGAGGCATCCTCATGAATTCATAGAAGCAAGCGGACAGATAAAGGCTGTCTTCACGGTCCTGGGGCCATCGGATCTGGTAGTACCCACTGCGGAGATCCAGCACAGAGAACCACTTGCTCCTGCTTAGGCAGTCCAAAGCATCCTGAATGCGGGGCATTGTGTACTGATCAGGGATAGTCCGCCGGTTTAAGGTGCGATAATCCACGCGACATCCTTACTGTCCCATTTTTTCCTCACTACTACAATGGGGAAGCATAAGGGCTTGGATTCTTGTATTACACCAGCCGCTAACATCTCTTGCAGATGCCGCTCTCACATCATCTATATCAGCAGGTGCCAGGCGCCGAGACCTCTCATCAAATGGTCTTTTCGCATGCAGCCGATATTGTGCTCAGCTTCCTGCACGATCCTACGCCCCATTCTTTTAAAGAAAACACCTGGTCTCTGGGCAAGCTTCACTGATCCTCACTTTCCATTCAGCTGGCAGCGGGAGTTGCAAATCAAACAAGTCAGGCGCTATCTGTCATTCTTCCTTGAACCTTGCTGCTGGGTAGCACTGCAGTGTCTGCACAATGCACATTAGCCAGGATGCAACTTATTTACTCAAATGTCTTTTCAGACAATTATGAACTTGGACCATTACCCTTCTGGCATAAGTATGGGCTCTAGCGGCAAAATACTAGGCTTGACCAGCAGTCCCTCTGGCAATTTTCCATCGCCTGGTGCATCCAACATTAATATTTTATTCTTAACATCCTTTCTGATAATGGACCTCCCCTGTAAGGTACACTGGGCATTTGGTGCCAGGATCAGAGACTCAGGATCCTTCTTCCATACAATCGACCGGTTCCTCTGGTTCATATTTTCAGCATCTCTGTGCCTCATAGGCCTTCTTAATTAAAGCCGGAACTCAAAGCTCTTACTAGTCTTTTGACCCCTGGTTATAACACAAATGTGCCAGCCTTCTGAACATATGAGCATTTGTTCCAATCAACAAAGGGACACCATCATACAGTCCAGTGGGGACACACTAAGGCTAGGGTCTCTACTTGTTCGCCACTCCAGCCACGGAGGTGGGAAAGACAGCCAAACGGATATACCCAGAATAGGGGTAGGCCTTCACCACTTAACCCCATACATGCAGTCTTTCTAATGGTTGTAAGGGTACGCCTGACAAATGTTTCTGATACCAATCTTGAAACATAATTGTCACTTGGGAGCCACTGTCTAATACAGCTCTTGTAGACACTCCATTTACCTTTACAGTGGTCTCCATGGAGGGACCCACTATTCTGGACCAGTCTGGAGAGGCGGTAGTGGGGCCTGGGCAACTGACCTTGCACAAAGGACGTGAATTAGCATTTTTGGTGCCTCACTGGGATCATTTCTGCACCTCTTAACCACTGATTTGTTCTCCAAGCTCTCCTTGTAGCCTATATGCAACTTTGTCAGTGTCTTTTGGGATTGGCATTCCTTTTCATGTGCCCATCCTTCCCACAATTATAAGCAAACATACTTTTTGGAGTTTGAGTTGACCGAGGTGCCACACTGGGAAATAGGGCGGGGTATACTAACTGGAAACCTTGGTGCCATCTCTGTTCATGGCGTGATAAGCATTTGGAGACATCTCGTCAGTTTCTCCACTTCCATGGTCAAGGAATCGAGTTCGAGCTGTTATCAGCAGGAGATACATGGTGGGTATCCCCACCCCATAGCAGATGCAGTCGGATATAGGTCGGGGCCCGATTGCAGGCGTGGCTTCATAAAGGGACTGTTTTTGAATTCTCGGATCTCTCTCAACAGTTCCCTCATTGTGGCATATCTTTTCCTTATCAGAGCACTCATTGACTGCCAACCTGTCCCCTGAACTTCACTTGATGGGCCACCCTCAGTCACGGGTCATAGCCACAGCTATTGATGCAATCCTCCCGAGGTCGCTTTTCTCAACTCCTCGAATTTCTCTCATTAACTCATCATAGGAGGGTGGGGATTCCAGTCGATTTGCCAGGCGTAACTGAAGCAACAGCAGTTCTGAGAAGGGGCAGACTTAAGGATTCTGTCCAGTCTGGTTGGTCCATTCTCGGCTGGCAAACTACCACTTTCTGAGGCATTCTTGCAACAATTTTTCCAGCCGAGAACATACACAGACAACAACTCCTTGGTACTGTTGTGCATTTCTTACTCTCCACCATAGGTCCCTCATCAGAATCTGGGCTCCATACACATTCTCCAAGGCCTCAAGATGGGCTTGTGCAGTGCTCTCAGGGTTACCGCCCGCTTAGCACGGATGGTAGCCAGGTAGGACCGGAGGCTCACTAACCCTTCGCCGCTTCCCGAGCATTGCCATTCTAGCACTTGGGGCAATATAGTCTATCCAGGTCTCCCAGTCATCCTCCTCTGGGGGTGGGAGGGTGCCAGAGAAGATCCTCAACCCTCGTAAGAGTCGTGACTAATGGCAGGTGCAGAAATAGAGTCTGCATTGGTTCAGCCACCATTACGGGTACTGGAGCAGGAGAGGGTGTTGGGGAGGAACACCCCAGGTGGCAAGAATAGTTTCTTCAAGTCCTCCACAGTTTTCCCTTCTCCCAGCAACCATTTAACAATTTCTCCTCAAAGTTTCAGATAGTGGTGGAGCTCCATTCCCCAGGTCTTTACTGTCCTTAGTTATCACTCTCCAAGCAGTGAGGGCTCCCTCTGGGGTAATGGTCTGTGGTACTTTGGAGCTATCTATGGGATCCTTAAACTCTACTAGGCCAGGAAAGTGGGTGAGCAGATTAGCGTGCGACCCACCACCACAGGATTTTGTAAACCTTCCACCTTGGAAGTACTCCTGCACAGTGTCCGTATTGATACCCAGGGGATGTCCAGGATAAGCATAGCATCTTGGGGTCGATCTCCTCCCCAGTACACCACTCCACCAGCCGTGCACAGCCACTTCTGTCGGGGTACCCATTTATTTATTTATTTATTTTCCTTCAACAGTGGTTTGTAAATATGGCCACTAGAGACACACAATCCCAGCGGTGAGCTTCCAAAATGTAACCCCTAGATGGCGCTATCCCAGGGGCTACTACCCCTGCCTGATTTGCCACTAACAGGTTGAGGCCTGGATCCAATGACGGTGCCTCCACCCAGAGGTCAGGCTTGCAATAGTTAAACTTACTTGGTCACAGCCCTCTGGGACACTGCAACCCCTTTCTTCCCCACCAGGTCACATAATATAGCAGAATTACCTTCACAGTATACACTTACCCCCAAGGCTGGTTCAGGCACCGGACATCCTGTAAAATAAGATACAGTGCAACAATCACAGTACAGTACTTTAACATAGACAAATACCTCAGGCAGTATAACTTTGTTGAAACAAACAGCTCTGATTTATTTAGGGGATATAACAAGGACAGGGGGAAATCAGGTTAATTAGCTTATCACTTACTATCTCATTTATGGCTCTGTGCATAGGCCATCCCTACCAGTTACTGTCCCTGGGTACCCAGGCCCTAGTGGCTAGTCCAAACCGTGGCAGCTGGTAGGGCCCTCTTCACACAGAGAAAAGGAAAATTAAACAGTCAGCAGTACAGTAATTCCATTTGGATTTAATGTGGCATTCCAACAGGGAGCGACCCGAATTAGCACTCACGACCTCCAAAGAAGATATGGTCCTTCAATGTCAGCAGGGCTACTTTGATCTCCAAGAGAATTCTCACACATTTATATGGTAAAAAAGAAAGCACTATACCAGGCAGGCTGCATCTGTATCCCACCGCAATTACTGCACAACAACCAGGAGAACACACAGCAGATTCAGTTCCTGACAGACCGAGTGTAATTCAACAATTTCTTCAGTCTTCTACAGGGTGAGCCTGGTTTCTACTCTTCAGAGATCCTTTGATTCTTTCACAGGACGGATTCAGTCCTAACAAGCAGTTACACAAGTTGTAGACCGGAACTCTGGGCCTTGCACACGTTTTTGACTGAAACTGTGAACTGAAGGAGCACAGGGTTTCTTCCCTTCACTTTCAGATCTCAAACTGAAACTCCCAACAGACAAAAACCGGCACTTCCTTTGAGTTCCTCCCAGTTCTTGACTGATTGGCTGTCACTCACAATAGACTGCTGCTGTTGGTCCAAAAAGGCAACAAGTCTAAACTACATCTCCCAGAGTCACTGCCCATACAATCCTCTTGTGGCTGGCTCAGATTATGAGTCCCAAGTTCTGATTCGTCCAAGGCATCATTTTAGAGCTAGTTTACCCACACTGATTGGTCCAGTTCACAGTTCAAAACCAGAATGGGGAACTAGGCAGACAGTTCTGACTGCAAAGAAAGCAGGTTAGACAAACTGTAATTTTATTATTACTGTAAATGATTTCTGGCAATCAGTTACATCTTTCAGACAGGTTCCTTTGCAATTTAGTGACTGCAAAAATGGGGTGAATTACAGCAGTCTGAGTGGTACTCAATCAAAAGAAACACACAGTCCCCCATACAACTAATTATGTCTGCAAGCAGACAGCTCTTAAAGAGACAGTACCAGAGGTTCTAAAAACACTACTGATAAATGGCTTAAACGCCAAACACCATTCAGGCTTGGAGCATTCAAGCAAGCTCCTGAAGTCTTTTGGGAACCCCCATTTGCAGGGGGTTACACCAACAAGGAGTAAGCTGCTCTCTCACAGAGACTGCTGGTAAAGAGAACCTTCCCAGGAGAAGCATTCCTGATAAAGTGAGCTGCTCTCTCCCAGAGGCAGCTGGTGAATGAACATTCCAGGATAAGCAGACTACCAACAAGGAGTGAGCTGCTGTCTCTCAGGACAGCTGGTGCAGTGACAGTTCCCAGGCGAAGCACATTCCCAGCAAAGAGCAAGCTGCTGTCTCACAGGGACTGCTGGTATAGTGAAGGTTCCCAGGTGAAGCATATTCCCAACGAGGAGTGAGCAGCTGTCTGCCAGGGATAGCTACTGAAATGATGGTTTCCAGGTGAAGCACATTACCAATAAGAAGCGAGCTGTTCTCTCACAGAGACAGTAAATGCACTTGATAGTTTGTGAAAAAGGACATTCCCAACAAGTAGAGAACTGCTGTCTCAAAGGAACAGCTGGTGAAGTACTGGTTCCCAGGCGAAGCACATTGCCAACAAGGAGTGAGCTGCTGTCTCCCAGAGACAGCTGGTGAAGTGAACATTCCCAGGAGAAGCACATTCCCAACAAGGAGTGAGCTGCTGTCTCACAGGGTCTGCTGGTATAGTGAAGGTTCCCAGGTGAAGCATATTCCCAACGAGGAGTGAGCTGCTGTCTGCCAGGGATAGCTACTGAAATGATGGTTTCCAGGTGAAGCACATTGCCAATAAGATGCAAGCTGTTGTCTCACAGAGACAGTAAATGCACTGATAGTTCGTGAAAAAGGAAATTCCCAACAAGTAGAGAACTGCAGTCTCAAAGGAACAGCTGGTGAAGTACTGGTTCTCAGGCGAAGCACATTGCCAACAAGGAGTGAGCTGCTGTCTCCAAGAGACAGCTGGTGAAGTGAACATTCCCAGGAGAAGCACATTCCCAACAAGGAGCCAGCTGCTGTCTCACAGGGTCTGCTGGTATAGTGAAGGTTCCCAGGTGAAGCATATTCCCAACGAGGAGTGAGCTGCTGTCTGCCAGGGATAGCTACTGAAATGATGGTTTCCAGGTGAAGCACATTGCCAATAAGATGCAAGCTGTTGTCTCACAGAGACAGTAAATGCACTGATAGTTCGTGAAAAAGGAAATTCCCAACAAGTAGAGAACTGCAGTCTCAAAGGAACGGCTGGTGAAGTACTGGTTCCCAGGCAAAGCACATTGCCAACAAGGAGTGAGCTGCTGTCTCCCAGAGACAGCTGGTGAAGTGAACATTCCTAGGAGAAGCACATTCCCTACAAGGAGTGAACTGCTGTCTCTCTGAGACAGCTAGTGAAGTGAGCATTCCCAGGAGAAGCACATTCCCAACAAGGAAAGAGCTGCTGTCTCACAGGAACAGCAGGTACAGTGATGGTTCCCGAACGAAGGACATTCCCAACAGGGAGTGAGCTGCTGTCTCACAGGAACACTTGGTGCAGTGATAGTTCATGAGCAAAGGACATTCCCAACAGAAGCAATCTGCTGTCTCACAGGGACAGCTGTCGCAGTGAACGTTCTCAGGCGAAGCACATTCCCAGCAAGGAGCGAGCTGCTGTCTCACAGGAACAGCTGGTGAAGTGATGGTTCCTCAGGAGTTGCACATTCACAGCAAGGAGCAAGCTGCTGTCTCACAGGAACTGCAGGTACAGTGATAGTTCATGAGTAAAGGACATTCCCAAAAAGGAGAGAGCTGCTGTCTCAAAGGAACAACAGGTGAAGTGATGGTTCCTCAGGAGTTGCACATTCACAGCAAGGAGCAAGCTGCTGTCTCACAGGAACTGCAGGTACAGTGATAGTTCATGAGTAAAGGACATTCCCAACAAGGAGAGAGCTGCTGTCTCAAAGGAACAGCAGGTGCTGTGATGGTTCCTGAGCAAAGGGCATTACCAACAAGGAGAGAGCTGCTGTCTCAAAGGAACAGCTGGTGAAGTACTGGTTCCCAGGTGAAGCACACTGCCAACAAGGAGCAAGCTGGTGTCTCACAGAGATAGCTGGTAAAGAGAGTGTTCCCAGGAGAAGCACATTCCCAACAAGGAGAGAGCTGCTGTCTCCCAGAGACAGCTGGTGAAGCGAACATCCCTAGGAGAAGCACATTCCCATAAAGGAAAGAGCTGCTGTCTCACAGGAACAGCTGGTGAAGTGAATGTTCTCAGGAGAAGCACATTCCCAACAAGGAACGAGCTGCTGTTTCCCAGAGACAACTGGTGAAGTGAACCTTCCCAGGAGAAGCACATTCCCAACAAGGAAAGAGCAGCTGTCTTACAGGAACAGCAGGTGCAATGCTGGTTCCTAAGCAAAGGACTTTCCCAACAAGGAGTGACCTGTTATCTCCAAGGGACAGCTGGTGCAGTAATAGCTTGTGAGCAAAGGACATTCCATGCAAGGAGCGAGTTGCTGTGTCACAGGGCAGTGAGTGTGTTCCTGAACGAAGGACATTCCTGACAGGAGAGAGCTGCTGTCTCACAGGGACAGCTGGTGCAGTGATAGTTCATGAGCAAAGGACATTACCAGCAAGAGAGAGCTGCTGTCTCCCAGAGACAGCTGGTGAAGCGAACATTCCTAGGAGAAGCACATTCCCAAAAAGGAAAAAGGCTGCTGTCTCACAGGAACAGCTGGTGAAGTGAATGTTCTCAGGAGAAGCACATTCCCAACAAGGAATGAGCTGCTGTTTCCCAGAGACAGCTGGTGAAGTGAACCTTCCCAGCAGAAGTACATTCCCAACAAGGAAAGAGCAGCTGTCTCACAGGAACAGCAGGTGTAATGCTGGTTCCTGAGCAAAGGACTTTCCCAACAAGGAGTGACCTGTTATCTCCAAGGGACAGCTGGTGCAGTAATAGCTTGTGAGCAAAGGATCATTCCAAGCAAGGAGCGAGTTGCTGTGTCACAGGGACAGCTGGTGCAGTGATGGTTCCTGAGCAAAGGACATTCCTGACAGGGAGAGAGCTGCTGTCTCACAGGGACAGCTGGTGCAGTGATAGTTCATGAGCAAAGGACATTCCCAGCAAGGAGAGCTGCTGTCTCCTAGGGAAAGCTAGTGAAGTACTGGTTCCCAGCCGAAGGACATTCCCAGGAAGGAGTGAGCTGCTGTCTTACAGGAACAGCTGGTATAGTGATAGATCCCAGAAGAAGCATATTCACAACAAGAAGTGAGCTGCTGTTTCACAGGAACAGCTAGTGAAGTGACTGTTCCCAGGAGAAGCACATTCCCAAAAAGGGGAGAGCTGCTGCTTCACAGGAACAGCTGGTGAAGTGAATGTTCCCAGGAGAAGCACATTCCAACAAGGAGTGAGCTGCTGTCTCACAGGGACTGCTGGTATAGTGATGGATTCCAGGAGAAGCACATTCCCAGCAAGGAGCGAGCTGCTGTCTCATAGGGACAGCTGGTATAGCGATGGATCCCAGGAGAAGCACATTCCCAGCAAGGAGCGAGCGGCTGTTTCACAGGAACAGCTGGTATAGTAATGGATCCCAGGAGAAGCACATTCCCAACAAGGAGAGAGCTGCTTGTAGCCAGGGATTTCAGATCTGCACACCAAGTGGACTCACTGCTACCCCCCCCCCCCCGGGTGTAGCCAGACAATATACAAATGTACACCAGGACCGCATTTGTTGCCACATTTGGCACAATAAATACAACTTTTGCATCTCATGACAATGGTTGTTGCCATGCATGGGTAAATACAAATGCCATGCATTGTTCCCTAAGACACCCACATACCAGCCCAGAGCCTGTAAAGTTGTATTGTCCTTGGGATGCAAAGAGAGTATTAGTGACCAGTCTTTCAAGTTTCGACTCTTATGAATAAAATTACAGAAATGTTCAGTATTATCTTTGTTAGTTTTCATGGAAAAAGGAAGCAGTTCAGAGCCTATTTGCTACCTCCCTTAAATAAAATTGCACACCATGGAGTGCTTGGAGTATGCCTGCCTACACCCATGACAGCTGCTATAGTGATGGATCCCAGAAGAAGCACATTCCCAAAATGGAGACAACTGATGTCTCACAGGAACAGCTGGTGAAGTTAATGTTCCCAGGAGAAGCACATTTCCAGCAAGGATCATGCTGCTGTCTCACAGGGACAGCTGGTGCAGTGATAGTTCATGAGCAAAGCACATTCCCAGCAAGGAGAGAGCTGCTGTCTCCCAGGGAAAGCTGGTGAAGTACTGGTTCCCAGATGAAGCACATTCCCACCAAGAAGCGAGCTGTTGTCTCACAGGGACAGCTGGTGAAGTGAACGTTCTCAGGAGAAGCACATTCCCAGGAAGCAGTAAGCTACTGTCTCACAAGGACAGCTGGTGAAGTGAATGTTCCCAGGAGAAGCACATTCCCAGGAAGCAGTGAGCTGCTGTCTCACAAGGACATCTGGTGAACTGAATGTTCCCAGGAGAAGCACATTCCCAATAGGGTTGTCAGAACTAGTTCTACAAAGATTAGAACCCTTTCAGAACCCATGGGTTCGAGTTCTAATTTAGAACTAGAACACCCATAGGTTCTAAGTGTTAAGGGTTCTAATTGCTAAAAAGAAGCCTTTTTTCTTCATACATTTCAAAATTAGGTGTAACCCCTAGATGGCGCTATCCCAGGGGCTACTACCCCTGCCTGATTTGCCACCAACAGGTTGAGGGGCCTGGATCCAATGACGGTGCCTCACCCAGAGGTCAGGGGTTTGCAATAGTTAAACTAACTTGGTCACAGCCCTCTGGGACACTGCAACCCCCCCTTTTCTTTCCTTTCCCACTAGTGGCCCACACAATATATCAGAATTACCTTCACAGTATACACTTACCCCCAGGTCTGGTTCCGCACTGGGACCCTCCTGTGAAATGAGATACAGTGCAACAATCACAGTACAGTACTTTAACATAGACAAATACCTCAGGGCAGTATAACCTTGCTGGAAACAAGCAGCTCTGATTTATTTAGGGGATATAACAAGGACAGGGGGAAATCAGGTTAATTAGCTTATCACTCTATTAATCTATTTATGGCTCTGTGCACAGGCCTATCCCTATCAAGTTACTGTCCCTGGGTACCCAAGCCCTAGTGGCTAGTCCAAACCGTGCAGCTGGTAGGGGCCCTTCACACAGAGAAAAGGAGAATTAAACAGTCAGGTAAGTAATTCCATTTGGATTTACTGTGGCATTCAACAGGAGCAACCCTGAATTAGTACATCACGACCTCCAAATAAGATATAGGGTCCTTCAATGTCAGCAGGGCTCACTTGAGGTACACACAAACCTCTTCACACATCCATATAAAAGAAAGTACTATACCAGGCAGGCTGCATCTGTATCCCGATCGCAATTACTGCACACACTCGAGAAACACAGCAGATTCAGTTCTGACAGACCGAGTGCAATTTTCAGCAATTCTTCCAGTCTTCTACAGGGTGAGCCTGGTTTCTACTCTTCTAGAGATCCTTGATTCTTTTCAGAGACGATTCAGTCCTAACAAGCTGTTACACAAGCCGCAGACCGGAACTCTGGGCCTTACACACGTTTTTGACTAAACTGCACACTGTAAAAGCACAGGCTCCTCCTTCTTCACTGCCAAGCTCAACTGAACTCCAACTGACTCAAACCGGCACTTTGAGTTCCTCCCAGTTCTTGACTGGATTGGCTGTCACCACAATAGACTGCTGCTGTTGGTCCAAAAAGGCACTGAAGTCTAAACTACATCTCCCAGAGTCACTGCCATACAATCCTCTTGTGGCTGGCTCAGATTATGAGTCCAAGTTCTGATCTGTCCAAGGCATCATTTTAGAGCTAGCTACTCTACACTGATTGGTCCAGTTCAGCAGTTCAAAACTAGAATGGGAACTAGCAGACACAGTTCTGACTGCAAAGAAAGCAGGTTAGACAAACTGTAATTTCATTATTACTCTAAATAATTTCTGGCAAACAGTTACATCTTTCAGATAGGTTCCTTGCACCCTAGTGACTGCAAAATGAAGTGAATTGGCAGCAGCTCGAGTGGTACTCAGAGAAGCACACAGTCCCCTATTGAACTAATTATGTCTGCAAGCAGACAGCTCTTAAAGAGACAGTACCAGAGGCTCTAAAACACTCACTGATAAATGGCTTAAATGCCAAACACCATTCAGGCTTGGAGCATTCAAGCAAGCTCCTGAAGTCTTTTGGGAACCCCATTTGCAGGGGGTTACCCTTCCTGGTTTGGGAAAGCTTGACCTGTCAAGCAAGTACCCATAAGTTTCAACTGCAACCATATACATTTGCATTAGGCTCGCATACGTAATCATCAGTCAATATATCATTTTACCAAGAACACATTTCTTGAAACATTGCAGTACGTCACTCTTTACACAGTATTACATACACATTGTACCATAACTCAAGTTATTACTCTTGTACATGAAACCTGAAGAGAGGGGCCCTTCCCTATTAGTTACCTTGGGCTGATGGGCAAGGGCACCATACTTAGAGGGCAACACAAGTAACTTGGAGTTAGCACTGATGCTCAGTTTGGGCAATGAGCTCGGGACATACATCTCTTTATGGACAACATTGAGAGGAAGTCCACAGGCCTCCCAAGTGAATCATAACTGAGGTGCACCACAGGCTTTACAGCTCGACCAGTCTTTCTAGGGGAACTGTTATAGTCTCTGCACCTGAGCCTCATTTTCAGCATTGTCCTCACTTGTCAGTGAGTCTCCATGGGGTAGAGAGGCTAGAACCTGGGGCACTTTCCAGCTCCAGGAGTTACAGTTTCTGAGTCCACAACTATTTGGCTGCAGATGAGCGCTGGACACTGGTAGTGGACTGTCAGGCACTCAAAATACTCTTCTTGTTCGGGTGTATCACCAGTCTGCCCTCAATCTATCATTTTCCTCCCTGAAAGCTCAAACAGTTCAACCATGCACAATGATTCCATTTCATCTGATCTGATGCTTTTGCTTCACTTTCTGGGAGCATTGCTCTAGGGATGAAGCTGGGGCTTAGACAGTCCAGAAGGCCCAGCTTGTCTCCTAGTATGACTAGGGATTGCCTCAAACAATTGACTCAGTTCGTAAGAAGGATAGTATTCAAAGTCATCTCACTTTCTTCCGATATGGACTGACAGTCATGCTCAACTGGACCTGTGGAGGGGAACACTTAACTTTGCTTCTGTAGGTGCAGACTTTCTGATCTTTTCTTAGCAGCAGCTCTAGTCACTGGTCCAGAGGGGCATCGGGATCTGATAGTACCACCGGAGATCCAGCACAGAGAACCACTTGCTCGCTTAGGCAGTCCAAAGCATCCTGAATGCGGGCATTGTGTACTGATCAGGATAGTCTACGTTTAAGGTGCTGGAGAATCCATGCCACATCCTTACTGTTCCATTTTTTTCCTCACTACTACAATGGGGAAGCATAAGGCTTCTGGATTCTTGTATACACCAGCAGCTAACATCTTCTTGCAGATGCCGCCTCACATCATCTATGTCAGCAGGTGCCAGGCTGCCGAGACCTCTCACGAAATGGTCTTCGCCATGCAGCCGGATATTGTGCTCAGCTCCTTGCACTCATCCTACATCCCATTCCTTTAAAGAAAACACCTGGTCTCTCTGGGCAAGCTCACTGATCCTCACTTTCCATTCAGCTGGCAGCGGGAGTCGCCAATCAACAAGTCAGGCGCATCGTCATTCTTCCTTGAACTCTTGCTGCTGGCAGCACTGCAGTGTCTGCACAATGCACATTAGCCAGGATGCAACCTCTGTTTACTCGAATGTCTCTCTTTCAGACACATTATGAACTTGGACCATTACCCTTCTGGCATAAGCATGGGCTCTAGCAGGCAAAATACTAGGTTTGACCAGCAGTCCTCTGGCAATTTTCCATCGCCTGGTGCATCCAACATTAATATTTTATTCTTAACATCCTTTCTGATACGGACCTCTCCCTGTAAGGTACACTGGGCATTTGGCCAGGATCAGAGACTCAGGATCCTTCTTCCATACAATTCGACCGTTCCTCTGGTTCTGTTTTTCAGCATCTCTCTGTGCCTCATAGGCCTTCTTAATTAAAGCCGGAACTCTTAAAGCTCTACTAGTCTTTGACCCCTGTTTTTCATAACACAACTGTGCCAGCCTTCCTAACATATGAGCATTTGTTCCAATCAACAAAGGGACACCCATCATACAGTCCAGTGGGGGACACACTAAGGCTAGGTCTCTACTTGTTCGCCACCCAGCCACGGAGAGGTGGGGAAAAGACAGCCAAATTCGGATATACTCCGGAATAGGTAGGCCTTCTCACTTAACCCCATACATGCAGTCCTTCTAATGGTTGTAAGGGCATGTCTGACAAATGTTTTGATACCAATCTTGGAACATAATTGTCACTTGGGAGCCACTGTCTAATATAGCTTTTGTAGACACTGCTCACTTTTACAGTGGTCTCCATGGAGGGACCCACTATTCTGGACCAGTCTGGAGAGGCGGCAGTGGGCCTGGGCAACTGACCTTGCCACAAAAGGACGTGAATTAGCATTTTGGTGCCCTCACTGGGATCATGTCGCACCTCTCATCCACTGATTTCTTCTCCGCTTCCTCCTTGTAGCCTATATGCAACTTTTGTCAGTGTCTTTGGGGACTGGCATTCCCTTTCATGTGCCCATCTTTCCCACAATTATAGCAAAACATACTTTCTGGAGTTTGAGCTGGCCGAGGCGCCACACTGGGAGCCAGGGCGGGGGTATTACTAACTGGAAACCTTGGTGCCATCTCTGTCTCGCGGCGTGATAAGCATTTGGAGATATCTGCCAGTTTCTCCACTTCCATGGTCAAGGAATCGAGTTCGAGCTGTTATCAGCAGGAGATACATGGGTGGGTACCCCACCCCATGCTAGCAGATGCAGTCGGATATAGGTCAGGGGCCTGCATTTGCAGGCGGCCTTCATAAAGGACTGTTTTTGAATTCCCGGATCTCTCTCAACAGTTCAGCCCCATTGTGACATTTACTCTTTTCCTTGTCAGAGCACTCATTGACTGCCAACCTCTGCCCTGAACTTCACTTGATGGGTCACCCTCAGTCACTCGGGTCAGTAGTCAGCAGCTATTGGTGCAGGTCCCTCCCGGGTCGCCTTTTTCTCAACTCCTCTAATTTCTCTCATTAACTCATCATAGGAGGTGGGGATTCCAGTCGATCTGCCAGGTGTAACTGAAGCAACAGCAGTTCTGAGAAGGGGCAGACTTAAGGATCCTGTCCAGCCTGGTTCGGTCCAGTTCAATCGCTGGCAAACTACCTTTCTTGAGGCATTCTGCAACAATTTTTCCAGCCGAGATACATACACAGACAACAACTCCCTGGTACTGTTGTGCATCTCTTACTCTCCACCATAGGTCCTCATCAGAATCTGGGCTCCCATACATTCTCCAAGGCCTCAAGATAGGCTGTGCAGTCGCTCAGGTTACTCGGTCTGCTTAGCACGGATGGTAGCCAGGCAGGACCTCGGAGGCTCACTAACCTCTTCGCTTGTCACCTTCCGAGCATTGCCATTCTAGCAATTTGGGGCAACATAGTCTATCCAGGTCTCCCAGTCATCCTCCCTTTGGGGGTGGGAGGGTGCCAGAGAAGATCCTCAACCTTCGGTAAGAGTCGTGATTAATGGCAGGTGCAGAAATAGGAGTCTGTATTGGTTCAGCCACCACGGGCACTGGAGCAGGAGAGGGTGTTGGGGAGGAACACTCCTGGTGGAAAGAATAGTTTCTTCAAGTCCTCCACAGTTTTCCCTCTCCCAGCAACCATTCAGCAAATTTCTCCTCAAAAGCTTCAGATAGTGGTGGGGCTGATTCCCCTCGGTCTTTCATTGTCCTTAGTTATCACTCACAGTGAGGGCTCCTCTGGGGTAATGGTCTGTGGCACTTTGGAGCTATCTATGGGATCCTTAAACCTACTAGGCCAGGAAAGTGTGGGTGAGCAGATTAGCATGCCGACCCACCACCACAGGGTTTTGTAAACCTTCCACCTTGGAAAGTACTCCTGCACAGTGTCCGTATTGATACCCAGGGGATGTCCAGGATAAGCATAGCATTTGGGGGTCGATCTCCTCCCCAGTACACCACTCCACCAGCCGTGCACAGCCACTTCTGTCGGGTACCCATTTTTTCTTAACAGTGGTTCATGAATATGGCCACTAGAGGACACACAATCCCAGCGTGAGCCTCCAAGATGTAACCCCTAGATGGCGCTATCCCAGGGCTACTACCCTGCCTGATTTGCCACTAACAGGTTGAGGGGCCTGGATCCAATGGCGGTGCCTCCACCCAGAGGTCAGGGTTTGCAATAGTTAAACTAACTTGGTCACAGCCCTCTGGGACACTGCAACCTCTTCTTCCCACTAGTGGCCCACACAATATATCAGAACCTTCACAGTATACACTTACCCCCAGGTCTGGTTCCGGCACTGGGACCTCCTGTGAAATGAGATACAGTGCAACAATCACAGTACAGTACTTTAACATAGACAAATACCTCAGGCAGTATAACTTTGCTGAAACAAGCAGCTCTGATTTATTTAGGGATATAACAAGGACAGGGGAAATCAGGTTAATTAGCTTATCACTCTAATAATCTACCTATGGCTCTGTGCAGGCCTATCCCTATCAGTTACTGTCCCTGGGTCCCCAAGCCCTAGTGGCTAGTCCAAACCGTGGCAGCTGGTAGGGCCCTACACAGAGAAAAGGAGAATTAAACAGTCAGCAGTACAGTAATTCCATTTGGATTTAATGTGGCAATTCAACAGGAGCAACCCTGAATTAGTACTCACGACCTCAAATAAGATAGGGTCCTTCAATGTCAGCAGGGCTCACTTGAGGTACACAAACCTCTTCACACATCCATATAAAAGAAAGTACTATACCAGGCAGGCTGCATCTGTATCCCGATCGCAGTGCTGCACAATGCCGGAGAACACAGCAGATTCAGTTCCTGACAGACCGAGAGTAATTTTCAGCAATTCTTCCAGTCTTCTACAGGGTGAGCCTGGTTTCTACTCTTCAGAGATCCTTTGATTCTTTTCACAGGACGGATTCAGTCCTAACAAGCTGTTACACAAGCTGCGGGCGGAACTCTGGGCCTTACACACGTTTTTGACTAAAACTGCACACTGAAAAGCACAGGGCTCCTTCCTTCTTCACTGCCAAAGCTCAACTGAACTCCAACTGACAAAACCGGGCACTTCCTTTGAGTTCCTCCCAGTTCTTGACTGGATTGGCTGTCACTCACAATAGACTGCTGCTGTTGGTCCAAAAAGGCACTGAAGTCTAAACTACATCTCCCCGAGTCACTGCCCATACAATCCTCTTGTGGCTGGCTCAGATTATGAGTCCAAGTTCTGATTCGTCCAAGGCATCATTTTAGAGCTAGCTTACCCCACACTGATTGGTCCAGTTCAGCAGTTCAAAACTAGAATGGGAACTAGCAGACACAGTTCTGACTGCAAAGAAAGCAGGTTAGACAAACTGTAATTTCATTATTACTCTAAATAATTTCTGGCAAACAGTTACATCTTTCAGATAGGTTCCCTTTGCACTCCTAGTGACTGCAAAATGAAGTGAATTAGGCAGCAGCTCGAGTGGTACTCAGAGAAGCACACAGTCCCCTATAAACTAATTATGTCTGCAAGCAGACAGCTCTTAAAGAGACAGTACCAGAGGCTCTAAAAACACTCACTGATAAATGGCTTAAATGCCAAACACCATTCAGGCTTGGAGCATTCAAGCAAGCTCCTGGAAGTCTTTTGGGAACCCCCATTTGCAGGGGGGTTACATAGGGAATGCCAGTCTGGAAAACAAAGTATTGGAAATTACATGCTAAAAATGTTTTAGAGGGAGAAAATAAGAGAATGTGCTGCTCATATACAGATGTGCTAAAGGCATGGAATTGTGATACTTGGCATTTGCACTTTGAGAAGCTCAAAGTGTTTCTCTTTTCTGCATGTGCAGTGAACCGATATTATGGCTGTGCTGAGAGTGTAGCTCTTTTTATGTATGTTTTTTCTTCTCTCACTATATTTATCAGTTCTTTCTCTTCAATCCTACACACGAAAGAGTTTGAGTTCTAAACGAGATTAGAATCCTAGAACTATTTGCAAAGTTCTAGCCCAGAACCAGAACCCAGAACTTCCGCAGGTTCTGACAAACCTAATTTCCAGCAAGGAGCGAGCTGCTGTCTCACAGGAACAACTGGTATAGTGATGGATCTCAGGAGAAGCACATTCCCAGCAAGGAGTGAGCTGCTGTCTCACAGAAACAGCTGGTATAGTGATGGATCCCAAGAGAAGCACATTCCCAGCAAGGAGCGAGCTGCTGTCTCACAGGAATAGCTGGTGAAGTGAATGTTCCCAGGAGAAGCACATTCCCAGCAAGAAGTGAGCTGATGTCTCACAGGAACAGCTGGTACAGTGATGGATCCCAGGAGAAGCACATTCCCAACAAGGAGAGAGCTGCAGTCTCACAGGAACAGCTAGTGCAGTGACCGTTCCCAGGTGAAGCACATTCCCAGCAAAGAACAAGCTGCAGTCTCACAGGAACAGCTGTTATAATGAAGGTTCCCAGGTGAAGCATATTCCCAACAAGGAGTGAGCTGCTGTCTGCCAGGGACAGCTTCTGACATGATGGTTTCCAGGTGAAGCACACTGCCAACAAGAAGTGAGCTGTTGTCTCACAGAGACAGCAGATGCAGTGATACTTCATGAAAAAGGACATTCCCAACAAGGAGAGAACTGCTGTCTAAAAGGAACAGCTGGTGAAGTACTGGTTCCCAGGCGAAGCACACTGCCAACAAGGAGCGAGATGCTGTCTGACAGAGACTGCTGGTGAAGTGAAGACTCCCAGGAGAAGCACATTCCCAACAAGGAGTGAGCTGCTTCCCTATGACACAGCTAGTGAAGTGAGCATTCCCAGGAGAAGCACATTGCCAACAAGGAAAGAGCTGCTGTCTCACAGGAACAGCAGGTGCAGTGATAGTTCCTGAACGAAGGACATTCCCAACATGGAGTTAACTGCTGTCTCATGGGGACATTTGGTGCAGTGATAGTTCGTGAGCAAAGGACATTCCCAACAAGGAGCAAGCTTCTGTCTCACAGGAACAGCAGGTGCAGTGATGGTTCCTGAATGAAGGACATTCACAACAAGGAGTGACTGCTGTCTCACAGGAACAGCAGGTGCAGTGATGGTTCCTGAGTGAAGGACATTCCCAACAGGAGTAAACTGCTGTCTAACAGAAACAGCAGACACAGTGATAGTTCATGAAAAGGACATTCTAACAAGAAGAGATCTGCTGCCTCAAAGGAACAGCAGGTGCTGTGAAGGTTCCTGAGCAAGGACATTAGCAACAAGGCACTGAGCTGCTGTCTCACAGGGACAGCTGGTGAAGTGAACGTTCCCTGGAGAAGCACATTCCCAACAAGGAGCGAACTGCTGTCTCACAGGAACAGCTGGTATGATGACGGATCCCAGGAAGAACAGATGCAGTGATGGTTCCTGAGTGAAGCACATTCCCAACAAGCAGTGCACTGCTGTCTCACAGGAACAGCTGGTGTAGTGATAGTTTGTAAGCAAAGGACATTCCCAACAAGGAGCGAGCTGCTGTCTCACAGGAACAGCAGGTGCAGTGATAGTTCCTGAACGAAGGACATTCCCAACATGGAGTTAACTGCTGTCTCATGGGGACATTTGGTGCAGTGATAGTTCGTGAGCAAAGGACATTCCCAACAAGGAGCAAGCTTCTGTCTCACAGGAACAGCAGGTGCAGTGATGGTTCCTGAGTGAAGGACATTCACAACAAGGAGTGAGCTGCTGTCTCACAGGAACAGCAGGTGCAGTGATGGTTCCTGAGTGAAGGACATTCCCAACAAGGAGTAAACTGCTGTCTAACAGAAACAGCAGACACAGTGATAGTTCATGAAAAAGGACATTCCCAACAAGAAGAGATCTGCTGCCTCAAAGGAACAGCAGGTGCTGTGAAGGTTCCTGAGCAAAGGACATTCCCAACAAGGCACGAGCTGCTGTCTCACAGGGACAGCTGGTGAAGTGAACGTTCCCTGGAGAAGCACATTCCCAACAAGGAGCGAACTGCTGTCTCACAGGAACAGCTGGTATGATGACGGATCCCAGGAAGAACAGGTGCAGTGATGGTTCCTGAGTGAAGCACATTCCCAACAAGCAGTGCACTGCTGTCTCACAGGAACAGCTGGTGTAGTGATAGTTTGTAAGCAAAGGACATTCCCAACAAGGAGCGAGCTGCTGTCTCACAGGAACAGCAGGTACTGTGATGGTTCCTGAGCAAAGGACATTTCCCAACAAGGAGTGAGCTGCTGTTTCACAGGAACAGCAGGTGCTGCGATGGTTCCTGAGCAAAGGACATTCCCAACAAGGAGTGACCTATCTCCAAGAGACAGCTGATGCAGTAATAGATTGTGAACAAAGGACATTCCCAGCAAGGAGCGAGCTGCTGTCTCACAGGGACAGCTGGTGCAGTGATGGTTCCTGAGCAAAAGACATTCCCAGCAAGGAGAGAGCTGCTGTCTTCCAGGGAAAGCTGGTGAAGTACTGGTTCCCAGGTGGAGCACTGCACAGTGGTTTCAGGCTCTGAGCTGGAAACCTGGAGACCTCGGTTTGAATCCCACAGCCCCCACTTGCATACTGTGTGAACCTGAGCAAGTCACTAAACTTCCTTGTGCTCCTAGGTCGCACCTGTAAACAAGCTTCAGCTTAGTGTGCCACTCCTGGTAAAAAAAAAGAGCACATTCCCAGCAAGGAGCGAGCTGCTGTCTCAAAGGAACAGCTGATGAACTGAATGTTCCCAGGAGAAGCACATTCCCAGCAAGGAGCGATCTGCTGTTTCACGGGGACAGCTGGTGAATTAAATGTTTCCAGGAGAAGCACATTCCCAGCAAGGAGCGAGCTGCTGTCTCATGGGGACAGCTGGTGAATTGAACGTTCCCAGGAGAAGCACATTCCCAGCAAGGAGTGAGCTACTGTTTCACAGGGACAGCAGGTGCAGTGATGGTTCCTGGGTGAGGAACATTCCCAACAAGGAGTGAGCTGCTGTCTCACAGGAACAGCAGGTGCAGTGATGGTTCCTGAGTGAAGGACATTCCCAACAAGGAGTAAACTGCTGTCTCACAGAAACAGCAGATGCAGTGATAGTTCATGAAAAAGGACATTCCCAACAAGGAGAGAGCTGCTGTCTCAAAGGAACAGCAAGTGCTGTGATGGTTTCTGAGCAAAGTACATTCCCAAGAAGGAAAGAGCTGCTGTCTCAAAGGAACCGCTGGTGAAGTACTGGCTCCCAGGCGAAGCACACTGCCAACAAGGAGTGAGATGCTGTCTCACAGAGACAGCTGGTGAAGTGAATGTTCCCAGAAGAAGCACATTCCCAGCAAGGAGCGAGCTGCTGTCTCAAAGGAACAGCTGATGAACTGAATGTTCCCAGGAGAAGCACATTCCCAGCAAGGAGCGATCTGCTGTCTCACGGGGACAGCTGGTGAATTGAATGTTTCCAGGAGAAGCATATTCCCAGCAAGGAGCGAGCTGCTGTCTCACAGAAACAGCTGTTATAGTGATGGATCCCAAGAGAAGTGCATTCCCAGCAAGGAGCGAGCTGCTGTCTCACGGGGACAGCTGGTGAATTGACTGTTCCCAGGAGAAGCACATTCCTAGCAAGGAGCGAGCTGCTGTCTCATGGGGACAGCTGGTGAATTGAACGTTCCCAGGAGAAGCACATTCCCAGCAAGGCGTGAGCTGCTGTTTCACAGGAACAGCAGGTGCAATGATGGTCCCTGGGTGAAGAACATTCCCAACAAGGAGTGAGCTGCTGTCTCACAGGAACAGCAGGTGCAGTGATGGTTCCTGAGTGAAGGACATTCCCAACAAGGAGTAAACTGCTGTCTCACAGAAACAGCAGATACAGTGATAGTTCATGAAAAAGGACATTCCCAACAAGGAGAGAGCTGCTGTCTCAAAGGAACAGCAAGTGCTGTGATGATTTCTGAGCAAAGTACATTCCCAAGAAGGAAAGAGCTGCTGTCTCAAAGGAACTGCTGGTGAAGTACTGGCTCCCAGGCGAAGCACACTGCCAACAAGGAGTGAGATGCTGTCTCACAGAGACAGCTGATGAAGTGAAAGTTCCCAGAAGAAGCACATTACCAACAAGGAGCGAGCTGCTGTCTCCCAGAGACAGCTGGTGAAGTGAATGTTCCCAGGAGGAGCACATTCCCAGTATGGAGTGAACTGCTGTCTCACAGGGACAGCTGGTATAGTGATGGATCCTAGGAGAAGTACATTCCTAACAAGGAGCGAGCTGCTGTCTCACAGGAATAGCTGGTAAAGTGAATGTTCCCAGGAGAAGCACATTCCCAGCAAGGAGCAAGCTGCTGTCTTACAGGGACAGCTGGTGAAGTGATGGTTAACAGGCGAAGCACATTCCCACCAAGAAATGAGCTGCCATCTCACAGGCACAGCTGGTGAAATGGTGGTTAATGGGCAAAGCACATTCCCAGCAAGGAGCGAGCTGCTGTCTCACAAGAACAACTGATGCAGTTACGGTTCCCAGGAGAAGCACATTCCCAACACACAGCTAGTTGCTGTCTCACAGGGACAGCTGGTGCAGTGATTGTTCCCAGGTGACAAACATTCTCAGCAAGGAACAAGCTGCTGTCTCACAAGGACAGCTGGTGAAGTGATGGTTCCCAGGTGAAGCACATTCCCAACAAAGAGTGAGTTGCTGTCTCACAGGGATAGTTGGTGAAGTGATGATTCCTGGGTGAAGCACATTCCCAACAAGGAGCAAACTTCTGCAGGGACAGCTGGTGAAGTGATTGTTCCTGAGCAAAAGACATTCCCAACAAGGAGAGAGCTGCTGTCTCCCAGGGAAAGCTGGTGAAGTACTGGTTCCCAGGTGGAGCATTGCACAGTGGTTTCAGGCTCTGAGCTGGAAACCTGGAGACCTCGGTTTGAATCCCACAGCCCCCACTTGCATACTGTGTGAACCTGAGCAAGTCACTAAACTTCCTTGTGCTCCTAGGTCGCATCTGTAAACAAGCTTCAGCTTAGTGTGCCACTCCTGGTAAAAAAAAGAGCACATTCCCAGCAAGGAGCGAGCTGCTGTCTCACGGGGACAACTGGTGAATTGAATGTTCCCAGGAGAAGCATATTCCCAGCAAGGAGCAAGCTTCTGTCTCACAGGAACAGCTGTTACGGTGATGGATCCCAGGAGAAGTACATTCCCAACAAGGAGCGAGCTGCTGTCTCACAGGGACAGCTGGTGAATTGAATGTTCCCAGGAGAAGCACATTCCCAGCAAGGAGCGAGCTGCTGTCTCATGGGGACAGCTGGTGAAGTGTATGTTCCCAAGAGAAGCACATTCCCAGCAAGGAGTGAGCTGCTGTCTCACAGGGACAGCTGGTGAAGTGAATGTTCCTAGGAGAAGCACATTCCCAACAACGAGTGAGCTGCTGTCTCATGGGGACAGCTGGTGAATTGAACGCTCAGGAGAAGCACATTCCCAGCAAGGAGTGAGCTGCTGTCTCAAGGGAACAGCTGGTACAGTGATGGATCCCAGGAAAAGCACATTCCCAAAAAGGAGCAAGCTGCTGTCTCACAGGGACAGCTGGTATAGTGATGGATCCCAGGAGAAGCACATTTCCAACAAGGAGCGAGCTGCTGTCTCACAGGGACAGCTGGTATAGTGATGGATCCCAGGAGAAGCAAATTTCCAACAAGGAGCGAGCTGCTGTCTCACAGGGACAGCTGGTATAGTGATGGATCTCAGGAGAAGCACATTCCTAGCAAGGAGCGCGCTGCTGTCTCACAGGAACAGCTGGTATAGTGATGGATCCCAGGAGAAGCACATTCCTAACAAGGAGCGTGCTGCTGTCTCACAGGGACAGCTGGTGAAGTGAAGTGAACATTCCCAGGAGAAGCACATTCCCAACAAGGAGCAAGCTGCTGTCTCACAGGGACAGCTGGTGAAGTGAACGTTCCCTTGAGAAGCACATTCCCAACAAGGAGCGAACTGGTGTCTCACAGGAACTGCTGGTATAGTGACGGATCCCAGGAAGAACAGGTGCAGTGATGGTTCCTGAGTGAAGGACATTCCCAACAAGGAGTGCATTGCTGTCTCACAGGAACAGCTGGTATAGTGATAGTTTGTAAGCAAAGGACATTCCCAACAAGGAGCGAGCTGCTGTCTCACAGGAACAGCAGGCACTGTGATGGTTCCTGAGCAAAGGACATTTCCCAACAAGGAGTGAGCTGCTGTCTCACAGGAACAGCAGGTGCTGCGATGGTTCCTGAACAAAGGACATTCCCAACAAGGAGTGACCTATCTCCAAGGGACAGCTGGTGCAGAAATAGCTTGTGAGCAAGGGACATTCCCAGCAAGGAGCGAGCTGCTGTCTCACAGGGACAGCTGGTGCAGTGATAGTTCCTGAGCAAAAGAAATTCCCAGCAAGGAGAGAGCTGCTGTCTTCCAGGGAAAGCTGGTGAAGTACTGGTTCCCAGGTGGAGCACTGCACAGTGGTTTCAGGCTCTGAGCTGGAAACCTGGAGACCTCGGTTTGAATCCCACAGCCCCCACTTGCATACTGTGTGAACCTGAGCAAGTCACTAAACTTCCTTGTGCTCCTAGGTCGCACCTGCAAACAAGCTTCAGCTTAGTGTGCCACTCTTGGTAAAAAAAAAAGGAGCACATTCCCAGCAAGGAGCGAGCTGCTGTCTCAAAGGAACAGCTGATGAACTGAATGTTCCCAGGAGAAGCACATTCCCAGCAAGGAGCGAGCTGCTGTCTCACAGGGACAGCTGGTGAATTGAATGTTCCCAGGAGAAGCATATTCCCAGCAAGGAGCGAGCTGCTGTCTCACAGGAACAGCTGTTACAGTGATGGATCCCAGGAGAAGTACATTCCCAGCAAGGAGCGAGCTGCTGTCTCACGGGGACAGCTGGTGAATTGAATGTTCCCAGGAGAAGCACATTCCCAGCAAGGAGCGAGCTGCTGTCTCAAAGGAACAGCTGATGAACTGAATGTTCCCAGGAGAAGCACATTCCCAGCAAGGATCGAGCTGCTGTCTCACGGGGACAGCTGGTGAATTGAATGTTCCCAGGAGAAGCATATTCCCAGCAAGGAGCGAGCTGCTGTCTCACAGGAACAGCTGTTACAGTGATGGATCCCAGGAGACATACATTCCCAGCAAGGAGTGAACTGCTGTCTCACGGGGACAGCTGGTGAATTGAATGTTCCCAGGAGAATCACATTCCCAGCAAGGAGTGAGCTGCTGTCTCATGTGGATAGCTGGTGAAGTGTATGTTCCCAAGAGAAGCACATTCCCAGCAAAGAGTGAGCTGCTGTCTCACAGGGACAGCTGGTGAACTGAATGTTCCCAGGAGAAACACATTCCCAACAAGGAGTGAGCTGCTGTCTCATGGGGACAGCTGGTGAATTGAATGTTCCAAGGAGAAGCACATTCTCAGCAAGGAGTGTGCTGCTGTTTCACGGGGACAGCTGGTATAGTGATGGATCCCAGGAGAAGCACATTTCCAACAAGGAGCGAGCTGCTGTCTCACAGGGACAGCTGGTATAGTGATGGATCCCAGGAGAAGCACATTCCTAACAAGGAGCGAGCTGCTGTCTCACAGGAACAGCTGGTATAGTGATGGATCCCAGGCGAAGCACATTCCCAACAAGGAGTGCACTGCTGTCTCACAGGGACAGCTGGTGAAGTGAACATTCCCAGGAGAAGCACATTCTCAACAAGGAGCGAGCTGCTGTCTCACAGGGACAGCTGGTGAAGTGAACGCTCCCAGGAGAAGCACATTCCCAACCAGGAGTGAACTGCTGTCTCACAGGAACAGCTGGTATGGTGATGGATCCTAGGAGAAGCACATTCCTAACAAGGAGCGAGCTGCTGTCTCACAGGAACAGCTGGTATAGTGATGGATCCCAGGAGAAGCACATTCCCAGCAAGGAACGAGCTGCTGTCTCATGGGGACAGCTGGTGAAGTGTATGTTCCCAAGAGAAGCACATTCCCGGCAAGGAGTGAGCTGCTGTCTCACAGGGACTGCTGGTGAAGTGAATGTTCCCAGGAGAAGAACATTCCCAGCAAAGAGTGAGCTGCTGTCTCACAGGGACAGCTGGTGAACTGAATGTTCCTAGGAGAAGCACATTCCCAACAAGGAGTGAGCTGCTGTCTCATGGGGACAGCTGGTGAATTGAACGTTCTCAGGAGAAGCACATTCCCAGCAAGGAGTGAGCTGCTGCCTCAAGGGGATAGCTGGTATAGTGATGGATCCCAGGAGAAGCACATTCCCAAAAAGGAGCGAGCTGCTGTCTCACAGGGACAGCTGGTATAGTGATGGATCCCAGGAGAAGCACATTTCCAACAAGGAGCGAGCTGCTGTCTCACAGGGACAGCTGGTATAGTGATGGATCCCAGGAGAAGCACATTCCTAACAAGGAGCGAGCTGCTGTCTCACAGGAACAGCTGGTATAGTGATGGATCCCAGGTGAAGCACATTCCCAACAAGGAGTGCACTGCTGTCTCACAGGGACAGCTGGTGAAGTGAACGTTCCCAGGAGAAGCACATTCTCAACAAGGAGCGAGCTGCTGTCTCACAGGGACAGCTGGTGAAGTGAACGCTCCCAGGAGAAGCACATTCCCAACAAGGAGTGAACTGCTGTCTTACAGGAACAGCTGGTATGGTGATGGATCCTAGGAGAAGCACATTCCTAACAAGGAGCGAGCTCCTGTCTCACAGGAACAGCTGGTATAGTGATGGATCCCAGGAGAAGCACATTCCTAACAAGGAGCGAGCTGCTGTCTCACAGGAACAGCTGGTATTGTGATGGATCCCAGGAGAAGCACATTTCCAACAAGGAGCGCGCTGCTGTCTCACAGGAACAGCTGGTGAAGTGAATGTTCCCAGGAGAAGCACATTCCCAAGAAGGAGCGAGCTGCTGTCTTACAGGGACAGCTGGTGAAGTGATGGTTAATGGGCAAAGCACATTCCTACCAAGAAACGAGCTGCCATCTCACAGGCACAGCTGGTGAAGTGGTGGTTAACGGGTAAAGCACATTCCTAACAAGGAGTATGCTGCTGTCTCACAAGAACAACTGGTGCAGTGATGGTTCCCAGGTGAAGCACATTCCCAACAAAGAGCGAGTTGCTGTCTCACAGGGATAGTTGGTGAAGTGATGATTCCTGGGTGAAGCACATTCCCAACAAGGAGTAAGCTTCTGCAGGGACAGCTGGTGAAGTGATTGTTCTTGGGTGAAGCAAATTTTAAACAAGGAACAAGCTGCTGTCTCACAGGGACAGCTGGTGCAGTGATTGTTCCCAGGTGACAAACATTCTCAGCAAGGAACAAGCTGCTGTCTCACAGGGACAGCTGGTGAAGTGTTTGTTCCAGGGAGAAGCACATTCCCAACAAGGAGTGAGCTGCTGTCTCACATGGATAGCTCATGCAATTATTGGTCCCAGGAGAAGCACATTCCCAGCAAGGAGCATGCTGCTGTCTCACGGGGACAGCTGGTGAAGTGAATGTTCCCAGGAGAAGTACATTCCCAGCAAGGAGTGAGCTGCCATCTCACAGGAACAGCTTATGCAATGATTGTTACTGGGTGAAGCACATTCCCAACAAGAAATGAGCTGCTGTCTCAAAAGAACTGCTGGTGCAGTGATGGTTAGCGGGTGAAGCACATTGCCAACAAGGAATGAGCTGCTGTCTCACAGGAACTGCTGGTGCAGTGATTGTTATCGGGTGAAGCACATTCCCAACAAGAAATGAGCTGCTGTCTCAAAAGAACTGCTGGTGCAGTGATCGTTATCGGGAGAAGCACATTGCCAACAAGGAATGAGCTGTTGTCTCACAGGAACTGCTGGTGCAGTGATTGTTATCAGGTGAAGCACATTCCCAACAAGGAGTGAGCTGCTGTCTCACAGGGAAAGCTGGTGCAGTGATGGTTCCTTGGTGAAGCACGTTCCCAACAAGGAGTTAGCTGCTGTCTCACATCGTCAGCTGGTGTAGTGATTGTTACCAGATGAAGCACTTTCCCAACAAGGAGCGAGTTGCTGTCTCACAGGGACAGCTGGTGCAATAACTGGTCCCAGGTGAAGCACATTACCAACAAATAGTAAGCTGCTGTCTTTACTGGGATAGCTAGTGAAGTAATGGTTCCCAGATAAAGCACATTTCCAACAAAGAGCGAGCACCTGTCTCACCAGGTCAGCTGGCGTAGTGATCATTCCTGAGTGAAACACATTCCCAGCAAGGAACACGTTGCTGTCTAACAGGGACAGCTGGTGAAGTGAAATGATGGTTCCCAGGTGAAGCATATTCCTAACAAGGAGTGAGTTGTTGTCTCACAGGGACAGCTGGTGCAGTGATGGGTCCCAGACAAAGCACACTCCCAGCAAAGAGTGCACTGCTGTCTCACAGGAACAGCTGGTGAAGTGATTGCTCCTGGTTAAAGCACTGTTCCTGGTTAAAGCAAATTCTCAACAAGGAACACACTGCTGTCTTGCAGAAACAGCTGATGCTGTGACAGGTCCCAGAAGAAGAAGCAACTCTATGTCAAGGAGGGAGGTGGTGTCTAACAGAGGCCTCTAATGAGGTCATGTTTCCCAAGTATGTTTTGTTCCTAGTGAGGGAGTATTTGCTGTCTAACAGAGACTGCTAGTGAACTAATCAAAGCATGATGCCATCCCCATGAGGAAGGAGTCAATGTCTGACAAGGAACACGGGTGAAGTGATGTATCCTGAGCATTATGTATTCTCTACAAGGTACAAGCAGGGAATTACAAGAGTCATTACATTGCCATTTTCAGTTTCTTTTTTTAAGTAACTTTAGCAAGCTGGGGCTGTGGTAAACCAGCAGCACACTGCACTGCTACCTGATACAGTAATTTGAGATTTGCCTGTATAAAGCCAGCTGAGGGCTGGCTGCACTGAAGAGGTGAGGCCCCTGCGTTCCAGGAAGGGTAGAAGCAGGTCACCAAACCTGTATGTCCCTTGCGCTTGCCAGTCAAGGAATGAGGATGGTAGTAAGGGCTGTCAAGGCAGCTGTTGGCCCACTGAAGTCCCCATGTCAAGGTGAAGGATAGCTAAAACCAAGTGTAACCCCCCTGCAAATGGGGGTTCCCAAAAGACTTCCAGGAGCTTGCTTGAATGCTCCAAGCCTGAATGGTGTTTGGCATTTAAGCCATTTATCAGTGAGTGTTTTTAGAGCCTCTGGTACTGTCTCTTTAAGAGCTGTCTGCTTGCAGACATAATTAGTTTGTATGGGGGGACTGTGTGCTTCTCTGAGTACCACTCGAGCTGCTGCCAATTCACTTCATTTTTGCAGTCACTAGGAGTGCAAAGGGAACCTATCTGAAAGATGTAACTGTTTGCCAGAAATTATTGAGAGTAATAATGAAATTACAGTTTGTCTAACCTGCTTTCTTTGCAGTCAGAACTGTGTCTGCTAGTTCCCCATTCTAGTTTTGAACTGCTGAACTGGACCAATCAGTGTGGGGTAAGCTAGCTCTAAAATGATGCCTTGGACGAATCAGAACTTGGACTCATAATCTGAGCCAGCCACAAGAGGATTGTATGGGCAGTGACTCTGGGAGATGTAGTTTAGACTTCAGTGCCTTTTTGGACCAACAGCAGCAGTCTATTGTGAGTGACAGCCAATCCAGTCAAGAACTGGGAGGAACTCAAAGGAAGTGCCCGGTTTCGTCAGTTGGAGTTCAGTTGAGCTTTGGCAGTGAAGAAGGAAGGAGCCCTGTGCTTTTTCAGTGTGCAGTTTTAGTCAAAAACGTGTAAGGCCCAGAGTTCCGGTCTGCAGCTTGTGTAACAGCTTGTTAGGACTGAATCCGTCCCTGTGAAAAGAATCAAAGGATCTCTGAAGAGTAGAAACCAGGCTCACCCTGTAGAAGACTGGAAGAATTGCTGAAAATTGCACTGGTCTGTCAGGAACTGAATCTGCTGTGTGTTCTCCGGTATTGTGCAGTATTGCGATCGGATACAGATGCAGCCTGCCTGGTATAGTACTTTCTTTTATATGGATGTGTGAAAGAGGTTTGTGTACCTCAAGTGAGCCCTGCTGACATTGAAGGACCCTATCTTATTTGGAGGTCGTGAGTACTAATTCAGGGTTGGTCCCTGTTGAATTGCCACATTAAATCCAAATGGAATTACTGTACTGCTGACTGTTTAATTCTCTTTTCTCTGTGTGAAAGGCCCTACCAGCTGCCACGGGTTTGACTAGCCACTAGGGCTTGGGTACCCAAGGACAGTAACTGATAGGGATAGGCCTGTGCACAGAGCCATAGGTAGATTATTAGAGTGATAAGCTAATTAACCTGATTTCCCTTGTCCTTGTTATATCCCCTAAATAAATCAGAGCTGCTTGTTTCAGCAAAGTTATACTGCCTGAGGTATTTGTCTATGTTAAAGTACTGTACTGTGATTGTTGCACTGTATCTCATTTCACAGGAGGTCCCAGTGCCGGAACCAGACCTGGGGGTAAGTGTATACTGTGAAGGTAATTCTGATATATTGTGTGGGCCACTAGTGGAAGAAGGGGTTGCAGTGTCCCAGAGGGCTGTGACCAAGTTAGTTTAACTATTGCAAACCCTGACCTCTGGGTGGAGGCACCCGCCTTTGGATCCAGGCCCTCAACCTGTTAGTGGCAAATCAGGCAGGGTAGTAGCCCCTGGGATAGCGCCATCTAGGGTTACATCTTGGAGGCTCACCGCTGGGATTGTGTGTCCTCTAGTGGCCATATTTACGAACCACTGTTAAGAAAAAAATGGGTACCCCGACAGAAGTGGCTGTGCACCGGCTGGTGGAGTGGTGTACTGGGGAGGAGATCGACCCCCAAAATGCTATGCTTATCCTGGACATCCCCCTGGGTATCAATACGGACACTGTGCAGGGAGTACTTTCCAAGGTGGAAGGTTTACAAAACCCTGTGGTGGTGGGTCGGCATGCTAATCTGCTCACCCACACTTTCCTGGCCCTAGTAGAGTTTAAGGATCCCATAGATAGCTCCAAAGTGCCACAGACCATTACCCCAGAGGGAGCCCTCACTGCTTGGAGAGTGATAACTAAGGACAGTAAAGACCTGGGGAATCAGCCCCACCACTATCTGAAGCTTTTGAGGAGAAATTTGCTGAATGGTTGCTGGGAGGGAAAACTGTGGAGGACTTGAAGAAACTATTCTTGCCACCTGGGGTGTTCCTCCCCAACACCCTCTCCTGCTCCAGTGCCCGTAATGGTGGCTGAACCAATGCAGACTCCTATTTCTGCACCTGCCATTAGTCACGACTCTCACCGGGGTTGAGGATCTTCTCTGGCACCTCCCCACCCCCCAAGGGAGGCTTGACTGGGAGACCTGGATAGACTATGTTGCCCCAAGTGCTAGAATGGCAATGCTCGGAAGGTGAAAAGCGAAAGAGGGTTAGTGAGAGCCTCCGAGGTCCTGCCCTGGCTACCATCCGTGCTAAACGGGCCAGTAACCCTGAAGCGACTGCACAGGCCTATCTTGAGGCCTTGAGAATGTGTAGTGGAGCCCAGATTCTGATGAGGACCTATGGTGGAGAGTAAGAGATGCACAACAGTACCAAGGGAGTTGTTGTCTGTGTATGTATCTCAGCTGGAAAAATTGTTGCAAGAATGCCTCAGAAAAGGTAGTTTGCCAGCGATTGAACTGGACCGAACCAGGCTGGACAGGATCCTTAAGTCTGCCCCTTCTCAGAACTGCTGTTGCTTCAGTTACACCTGGCAGATCGACTGGAATCCCCACCCTCCTATGATGAGTTAATGAGAGAAATTCGAGGAGCTGAGAAAAGACGACCTCGGGAGGGACCTGCACCAATAGCTGCGGCTACGACCCGAGTGACTGAGGGTGACCCATCAAGTGAAGTTCAGGGGCAGAGGCTGGCAGTCAATGAGTGCTCTGACAAGGAAAAAGATATGTCACAATGGGGCGAACTGTTGAGAGAGATCCGGGAATTCAAAAACAGTCCCTTTATGAAGGCCACGTCTGCAAGTACGGCCCTGACCTATATCCGACTGCAGTCTGCTATGGGGTGGGGGTACCACCCATGTATCTCCTGCTGATAACAGCTCCAAACTCGATTCCTTGACCATGGAAGTGGAGAAACTGACGAGATGTCTCCAAATGCTTATCACGCCGCAGACAGAGATGGCACCAAGGTTTCCAGTTAGTAATACCCCCGCCCTGGCTCCCAGTGTGGCGCCTCGGCCAGCTCAAACTCCAGGAAGTATGTTTTGCTATAATTGTGGGAAAGATGGGCACATGAAAAGGGAATGCCAGTCCCCAAAAGACACTGACAAAGTTGCATATAGGCTACAAGGAGAGCTTCGGAGAAGAAATCAGTGGTTAAGAGGTGCACGACATGATCCCAGTGAGGGCACCAAAAATGCTAATTCACGTCCTTTTGTGGCAAGGTCAGTTGCCCAGGCCCCCACTACCGCCTCTCCAGACTGGTCCAGAATAGTGGGTCCCTCCATGGAGACCACTGTAAAGGTGAACGGAGTGTCTACAAGAGCTATATTAGACAGTGGCTCCCAAGTGACAATTATGTTCCAAGATTGGTATCAGAAGCATTTGTCAGACGTACCCTTACAACCATTAGAAGGACTGCATGTATGGGGGTTAAGTGAGAAGGCCTACCCCTATTCCGGGTATATCCGAATTTGGCTGTCTTTCCCCACCTCCGTGGCTGGAGTGGCCGAACAAGTAGAGACCCTAGCCTTAGTGTGTCCCCCACTGGACTGTATGATGGTGTCCTTTGTTGATTGGAACAAATGCTCATATGTTCGGAAGGCTGCACAGTTGTGTTATGAAAACAGGGGTCAAAGACTAGTAGAGCTTTAAGAGTTCCGGCTTTAATTAAGAAGGCCTATGAGGCACAGAGATGCTGAAAAAACAGAACCAGAGGAACCGGTCGGAATTGTATGGAAGAAGGATCCTGAGTCTCTGATCCTGGCGCCTAAATGCCCAGTGTACCTTACAGGGAGAGGTCCGTATCAGAAAGGATGTTAAGAATAAAATATTAATGTTGGATGCACCAGGCGATGGAAAATTGCCAGAGGACTGCTGGTCAAGTTTAAAGTATTTTGCCCGCTAGAGCCCATGCTTATGCCAGAAGGGTAATGGTCCAAGTTCATAATGTGTCTGAAAGAGACATTCGAGTAAACAGAGGTTGCATCCTGGCTAATGTGCATTGTGCAGACACTGCAGTGCTACCCAGCAGCAAGAGTTCAAGGAAGAATGACAGAGTAACGCCTGACTTGTTTGATTTCAGCGACTCCCGCTGCCAGCTGAATGGAAAGTGAAGATCAGTGAGAAGCTTGCCCAGAGAGACCAGGTGTTTTCTTTAAAGGAATGGGATGTAGGATCGTGCAAGCTGAGCACAATATCCGGCTGCATGACGAAAGACCATTTCGTGAGAGGTCTGACGCCTGGCACCTGCTGACATAGATGATGTGAGACGGCATCTGCAAGAGATGTTAGCTGCTGGTGTAATACAAGAATCCAGAAGCCCTTATGCTTCCCCATTGTGGTAGTGGAGGAAAAAGAATGGAACAGTAAGGATGATGTGTGGATTATCGCACCTTAAACCGGCGGACTATCCCTGATCAGTACACAATGCCCCGATTCAGGATGCTTTGGACTGCCTAAACGGGAGCAAGTGGTTCTCTGTGCTGGATCTCCGCAGTGGGTACTATCAGATCCCGATGGCCCCAGAGGACCGTGAAAAGACAGCCTTTATCTGTCCGCTTGGCTCTATGAATTCATGAGGATGCCTCAAGGGATTTCAGGTGCCCCAGCCACTTTTCAACGATTGATGGAGCGGCAGTGGGGACATGAACTTACTAGAGTGCCTGGTATACCTAGATGATGTTATTGTGTTTGGCAGCTCACTGGAGGAACATGAGAGCAGATTATTTAAGGTATTGACCGACTGGAGGACTTGGCCTTAAACTGTCCATTGATAAGGTCAATTTTTTCAAACATCAGTAAAGTATGTGGGACACATAGTATCCACCGAGGAATAGAGACCGACCCAAGTAAAGTTGAGGCCTTGACCACCTGGCCACAGCCCAAAATCTAAAAAAGAACACAAAGATTCCTGGGATTCTGTGGTTATTATCGGCGCTTCATCAAGGACTATTCAAGAGTGATCCGCCCTTTACTTAACCTTACTCAAGGGTATCCCCAACCCACAAAAAATACCAAAGTCAGCATCCCTCAAGACTGAAAGAGTGTATTTTCATCCGAGTGAAGTATTTGAGGCCCGCTGGACTCCTGATTGTGAGACTGCTTTCATGAGATCATATATCAACTTACCCATGCTCCAGTGCTGGCCTATGCCGATCCAAGAAAACCTTACGTCCCTGCACACTGATGCTAGCTTGCAAGGGTTGGGGGCTGTGTTGTACCAAGAGCACGAGAATGGCCTGAGACCAGTGGCCTTTGCCAGTAGAAGCCTGACCCCATCGAAAAAGAACTATCCTGTACATAAGTTAGAGTTCCTAGCTTTGAAGTGGGCTATTGTTGACCAATTCCATGAGTACTTGTATGGGGCTAAAATACTAGTAAAACTGACAATAATCCTTTGACCTATGTGCAGACCTCAGCTAAGTTGGATGCCACTGGCCATAGGTGGCTTTCGTATTATCTACATATGACTATGCTCTCGAATACCGAGCAGGTCTGAACCACATAGATGCTGATGCTCTCTCCCGAGGCCTGTTCCCAGAATGATTGGGTCCACTGGCAGAACCTGACATTCGGGCACTCTTGCCGAAGTTTGACAGGGAGGAACAAATGTCCACGGGACGAGTGGACTGCATGGTGGATTGCTTGGAGCCTCTGAGAATTGCATACCTGCTGCTTATTGCCACTTTTCTGCATAGACATTGGTGCACTGCCTCAGCTGGACAATGACAGTATTCGCGGGCTCAATCCTCAGATCCCATGATCAAAGCAGCTTAGAAGCCCTCTATGCAGGAAAAGATGTGTCCAAATTACGCTCCACTGATTTGAGAACTGCACTGTTATACAAAGAAGGTCCTAAGTTGAAACTGATCAATAAACTGTTATACAGAGAAACAGTAGACAGAGGGGACAAGTAGACAAACAACTAGTGCTGCCCACTGCCTTCGAGACTCAGTATTGGGGTCCTTACACAACCATGGGGCACCTTGGTATAGACAGAACACTTGACTTGGTGAGATCCAGATTCTATTGGCCTAAGATGGGGGCTGATGAGCAACACATTCAACTTGTAGTCGCTGCTTACAGAGGAAAGCTTTGCCCCAGAGGGCTGCCCCCTTGTTAACATAACCACCAGTGCACCATGGAGCTGGTCTGTATTGATTTTCTAAGTTTGGAGTCAGATCAAAGAAATATCAGTAATGTGCTGGTGGTCACTGACCTATTTCACAAGATATGCCCAAGCTTTCCCACCAAAAATCAGAAAGCATCCACTGTAGCCAAAGTATTTGTAGAAAACTTTTTTGTTCACTATGGGGCTCCACAAAGAATCCATTCTGATCAAGGGAGAGACTTTGAGAGTCGTCTGATCAAAGATGCTTTCTCTGTGGGGAGTGCAAGTCCAGAACCACTCCTTACCACCCCGGGGACCCACAGCCTGAACGTTTCAACCGCACTTTGCTAGATATGCTAGGCACCCTGCACTCCAAAGGACAAGCCTAGATGGGAGCTTCAACAAATTAGCACCCTGGTACATGCTTATAACTGCACCAGGTGATGCGCCACTGGATTCTCCCCTACACGCCTGATGTTTGGAAGAGAAGCTCGTACTACCAGTAGATGTGTGTTTTGGGTCTCTCCTGATGGGGTTCAAGCTGACAACTATTTACAGTATGTGCAAAAGTTAAAGGCCCAGCTAATTCCATGCGTATAACTGGCTCAAACCATGGCTGCCAAAAGAAATCTCAACAACAAAGAAAAGGTATGATAAAAGGTGAAAGCACAGGAACTCCAGGAGGAGATCGGGTATTGCTAAGAAATCTGGGACTGCATGGCAAGCAAGATTGCTGACAGATGGCACCATCTCCCTCACATTGTAGTGGGCAAACTAGATGATCTGCCAGTGTACAAAGTAAGGCCTGAGAATAATTCAAAAGATGTAAAAACAATGCATAGAAATCATTTACTGCCCATTGGACAAATCTTAATTGAGTCTGAGCCCCTAGAAGATGCCCCTCTGGACCAGTGACTAGAGCTGCTGCTAAGAAAAGATCAAGAAAGTCTGCACCTACAGAAGCAAAGTTAAAGTGTTCCCTCCACAAGTCCCAGTTGAGCATGACTGTCAGTCCATATCGGAAGAAAGTGAGAGTGACTTTGAATACTATCCTTCTTACGAACTGAGTCAATTGTTTCGGGCAATCCTAGTCAATACTCGGGAGACAAAGCTGGGCCTTCTGGACTGTCTAAGCCCCCAGCTTCATCCTGGAGCCAATGCTCCCAGAAAGTGAAGTGCAAAGCATCAGATCAGATGAAATGGAATCATTGTGCATGGTTGAACTGTTTGAGCTTTAGGAGGAAAATGATAGATTAGGGCAGACTGGTGATACACTCTGAACAAGAAGAGTATTTTGAGTGTCCTGACAGTCCACTGCCAGTGTCCGAAAAGCCTCCATGTGAGCCAAATGTTGTGGACTCAGAAACTGTAACTCCTGAGCTGAAAGTGCCCCAAGTTCTAGCCTCTCTACCCCCATGGAGACTCCCTGACAAGTGAGGACAATGCTGAAAATGAGGCTCAGAGTGCAGAGACTATAACAGTTCCCCTAGAAAGACTGTTCGAGCTGTAAAGCCTGTGGTGCACCTCAGTTATGATTCACTTGGGAGGCCTGTGGACTTGCCTCTCAATGTTGTCCATAAAGGAGTGTATGTGTCCCCTGAGCTCATTGCCCAAACTGAGCATCAGTGCTAACTCCAGTTACTTGTGTTGCCCTCTAAGTATGGTGCCCTTCCCCATCCAGCCCCAAGGTAACTGATAGGGAAGGGCCCCTCTTCAGGTTTCATGTACAAGAGGTAATAACTTGAGTTATGGTACAATGTGTATGTAATACTGTAAAGAGTGACGACTGCAACGTTTCAGAAATGTGTTCTTGGTAAATGATATATTGACTGATGATTACATGTGCGAGCCTAATGCAAATGTATATGGTTGCAGTTGAAACTTATAGTACTTGCTTGACGCTGGACGTCAAGCTTTCCAAGCTAGGAAGGTGTAACCCCCTGCAAATGGGGGTTCCCAAAAGACTTCCAGGAGCTTGCTTGAATGCTCCAAGCCTGAATGGTGTTTGCATTTAAGCCATTTATCAGTGAGTGTTTTAGAGCCTCTGGTACTGTCTCTTTAGAGCTGTCTGCTTGCAGACATAATTAGTTTGTATGGGGGACTGTGTGCTTCTCTGAGTACCACTGAGCTGCTGCCAATTCACTTCATTTTGCAGTCACTAGAGTGCAAGGGAACCTATCTGAAAGATGTAACTGTTTGCCAGAAATTATTGAGAGTAATAATGAAATTACAGTTTGTCTAACCTGCTTTCTTTGCAGTCAGAACTGTGTCTGCTAGTTCCCATTCTAGTTTTGAACTGCTGAACTGGACCAATCAGTGTGGGGTAAGCTAGCTCTAAAATGATGCCTTGGACGAATCAGAACTTGGACTCATAATCTGAGCCAGCCACAAGAGGATTGTATGGGCAGTGACTCTGGGAGATGTAGTTTAGACTTCAGTGCCTTTTGGACCAACAGCAGCAGTCTATTGTGAGTGACAGCCAATCCAGTCAGAACTGGGAGGAACTCAAAAAGTGCCCGGTTTCGCTAGTTGGAGTTCAGTTGAGCTTGCAGTGAAGAAGGAAGGAGCCCTGTGCTTTTCAGTGTGCAGTTTTAGTCAAAAAGCGTGTGTAAGGCCCAGAGTTCCGGTCTGCAGCTTGTGTAACAGCTTGTTAGGACTGAATCCGTCCTGTGAAAAGAATCAAAGGATCTCTGAAGAGTAGAAACCAGGCTCACCCTGTAGAAGACTGGAAGAATTGCTGAAAATTACTTTTCGGTCTGTCAGGAACTGAATCTGCTGTGTGTTCTCCCGTACATGCAGTAATTGCGATCGGATGCAGATGCAGCCTGCCTGGTATAGTACTCTTTTATATGGATGTGTGAAGAGGTTTGTGTACCTCAAGTGAGCCCTGCAGACATTGAAGGACCCTATCTTATTTGGAGGTCGTGAGTACTAATTCAGGTTGCTCCCTGTTGAATTGCCACATTAAATCCAAATGGAATTACTGTACTGCTGACTGTTTAATTCTCTTTCTCTGTGAAGGCCCCTACCAGCTGCCACGGTTTGGACTAGCCACTAGGGCTTGGGTACCCAGGGACAGTAACTGATAGGGATAGGCCTGTGCACAGAGCCATAGGTAGATTATTAGAGTGATAAGCTAATTAACCTGATTTCCCCTGTCCTTGTTATATCCCCTAAATAAATCAGAGCTGCTTGTTTCAGCAAAGTTATACTGCCTGAGTGTATTTGTCTATGTTAAGTACTGTACTATGATTGTTGCACTGTATCTCATTTCACAGGAGGTCCCAGTGCCAGGAACCAGACCTGAGGGTAAGTGTATACTGTGAAGGTAATTCTGATATGTGTGGGCCACTAGTGGGAAGAAAGGGTGTAGTGTCCCAGAGGGCTGTGACCAAGTTATTTAACTATTGCAAACCCTGACCTCTGGGTGGAGGCACCCGCCTTTGGATCCAGGCCCCTCAACCTGTTAGTGGCAAATCAGGCAGGGGTAGTAGCCCCTGGGATAGCGCCATCTAGGGGTTACACAAGGAAGACCAATAACACAAAAAACAGAATAAATAAAAACTAATTGTTTCTGAAAAAAATGCATTCCAGTACTAGCAGTTTTCCAACACAAGATAAAGCCTGCTGGTTCTTTGATCTGATTGGTCAGAATAATCCATGGTAACATCATAGAGACAGCTGTGTGTCTGTCTATCAAACTGATTTTGCTTCAGTCCCCTGGTTGTGACCACTTCAAATTTCTGCTCCAAGGGGTGCCTGGGGGCCTTCCGCACCAGTGGAAATCACTATGCATAGATGCACAGAAGCGGGTGGGGTCAGCATTTAATGCCATTCACATTGCCCACTACCACTATCACACCAGTGGATGCACACAAACATTAGGGGGGGGCAGTGGCAACACTGTTGTGGAGACAGACTGTAATTTACATCAGGCAGGCGACAGGGGCTAGGGAGTGAGGGATACACTGGACTACCAGGAATGACAGACTGTTCCTGTTCAGGTTGAGGGACCACTAACCACCAGGGAGACATCGAGGGACAGCCAGCCAGATATCTGCAATGGGCCCAAAGGCTGTCCGAAGGTATGGGTTGTTAGGGTGGGGAAGTGTACTTTCAAAGGACCAACCCCTGGATCTATGTGTATGGCACTGCTCCATGAGCACACATGCATGGGCCAGCATTGGGTGCCGTTATTGTGTGTAAACCATGTCTGTCTACAGTAGCAGCTGGATCCCTTAATTTGCACATTTGTATCTGTGCCAAGGGGCTTGCCCCATGGCACAGATAACCTCTGCACTTTTATGTGCCAATACAATCGGGCACACTTTGCATCCCATTTCTCTGCAGGTGAATTAGCTTCTGATAATTGGGCCCACTTTTTTTTTTGTTTTGCTTCTAAAAGCACCAAAAGGAAAATAGAGATCATGCAACCGCCTGCCTCAAAATCCACAATTTATCTTCGACTGTGAGGGGTGGCAAGACCGTAACTCATGAGCAGCAGAGCCACAAATGAGTTTTGATAGTCCTGCCCCCTCACAAGTGATGATAAAAAAAAATTCATTAAAGAACTAATCCAAAAGTGCCACATTTTAAAATAATCTGCACGAATTGGTCACACAATGACCTGGCTGACAATATCTATTTTTATTTAGACATTAAAAGATTTTTACCGGAAGAGCAAACTGAGCTACAAGTAGCTTGTTTCCAGATGTGTCCGGAGGGAAGGGGACAAGGGAGTAAGGTGCTGTGCGGTGTGACCAAGATGACTCTGGGCCAACAGGGCAGATTTTTGAAGATTGCATGAAGGCACTGAACATGTACTTACAAGAGACCACACGAGAGATGGGGGACATGACAGAGACCTTCAAGTTCCTGAAGGAAATAAACAAGGCTAACTGTGGAGAACTATTTAGCAGGAGTACTGTGTCAAGAACCCAAAATCATGAGTGGAAGCTGGAAGGAACAAGGCTTAAGAGGGATGCGAGGAAGTTCTGTTTTACAGAAAGGGTGGTGAAGCCATGGAACAGTCTGCCAGAGGAAGTGGTGGGTGCAAAGACCATAAATGGTTTCAGGCATGGCTGGGACAGAGTGATGGTTGCTCAGGTCAGTAGCAGTACGGAGGGGAGCTGGGGAGTGGACTGGGAGGGATAACATTCTTACAATAAGAGTGGAAGGAGTCAGGAAACTGGCCAATGGGTGAAAAATGGAGAGAGAGGTGCATACAGAAGGAGAAAGGGGGAGCATGAAACAGATCAGGTAATTAAGGACCAGACACGAGACAAATGGTCACTAGAAAGAGATTTCAGGGCAGTGCTTAGAAGAAGGCAGAGCAGATCGTGATGGGTGGGTGGGGGGAGGTGGACAAGAACAGAGATGAGGGGCCCATAAATAGCACTGAAAAAAAAAGCTGTGCACATCGCAGATGAATTGCTTCAAAAAACATTGAATTCACGTGGAAAAAATTGATACAAGGATGGCATGTCAAAATGCTCAGCTCAGCACCTCATAACTCCTCTGTTTTAAGGCACTCTGCCTCTTACTTAGGGAGGTAAGAATAAACAGTCTACTCCACAGCATTGTTAGTGCAGGGCAAACAAAGGAGCTTAGGAGAGGGCTGGATTTTCATAATTCACACTTTGCTGTTAGAGTCATGATCCTGCTCTCTCACTCATATAGATAAATAGCACATTCTGAGTCAGGCCATTGCAGTGCCTGCAGCTCAGCAGGTTGCAGTTACTTCTCCAGCAGGAAGATTGGAAGGTCATGGATTCTTGTCTGATCTTCCCTGGTGACTCAGACAGAATTCTCCTGTCAATAAAACAGGTCCATGTAACCGCCCAACATACACACACACACATATACACACACCACGTGCCTTAACTTGAAAACAAGATTGCTGGCCCCCTAGACTTTATTTATTTATTTTTGTTGACCCAGTAGACTTGATCTACTCTGGCTGTTTTACTGATATCACGCAGTACTCTGTTTATGTCATCATAATGATTTCCACAGCAACTAATGAGATCACAAGGAAAGGATTGTCATGTTATGTGTAGACAAGCAGCCAGCGCAAATGAAGTCAGCAGGTGGCGGCAGTGATTCTATTTTCATGTCAGAGTACATTGTGATTATGAAACAGGAACTACTAAATACAGAGGGCATTTATTTAATTCTATTTAACCTTTGTTTTATTAGGTAACATCCCACTGACAGCAAGGTGTCTTTTGCAAGGGCGACCTGGATATGTGGTTGCAGAAATACAGAGTTCACAAGCATTAAACATAAATGTTTTGCAAGTTACATCTACCATTATTTGCTAGTGCTTATTATGCAGATAAATGGAGATACAAATTCAGAGCCTGACCTGTTATTATTTAAAATGTTCAGGGATTTGCTGAGGTACTTTACAGTTGGGGTTTGAATAATGTGAAGTATAATCAGAAGTGTGACTAAACAGAATTTTTGTTCCCAAAGATTTATTGTGTCCTCTTGTGCTCTTTTAAAGGACAGTGATAGGGGAATGAGAATTAGTCCATATCATGTACTTGAACAATAATAATATGCACAAGTGTGCAGATTACAAGCAGATTACAAGTTAAGACGAGACCTCTTTACAGCCTGTTTTGGCATCAAATTATAACTAGCTAAACTGAGAAGGTAAAGGTCCTCCTCCTCCCCAGGTGCACGGAATCCATAAAACTATCTTTTTAATTATCTTACCCCTTGTTTTCCCACATAGTTCCTCCCTGTCCGCTCCATGACAACTGGGGGGTCCTTGCTGCACTCTTCCTCTGGCTGTAATGGTAGGTGAGCAGCTGCCTTCACAGCCAATGCCAATGGGAGATGCTTCAGCGTTGGCTGGCTAGAAGGGTGCATTACGTTCTCCCTCTCCCTTCATGGCGCACCTGGTTCCTGGCAGGCCACCATCTGGGATTGCACAAAAACTCTTGTCTCTCATGCACGAAACTGTTTTTCATCCAAGACCGATGAACCATCTGCAACACTTCCACCCCCCCCCAACCCCATGGTAGCTTCCTAAACCTGTGCAACTTGATGAGTCTAAATAAGTGTATGTATCTGTGTGAGTGCATGTGTCTGTGATGGGAAGGGTGTTTCTATGTGTGTGTGTTTATGCACAGAGTCAGACTGGCATACCAGCATACTTGGAATTACCAGGTGGATCCCCTCTGTTGGGTACTAGGTCACCATCTAAGCTCGAACAGTCACTACATTTGCCATTTATGCTGTAATTAAATGGGGCATTTTGGGCAATGTAAGTAAATGTAAGATGCAAGTTCAGAGCTAATGTATCAAATCTGAGTGGCATACTGATATCAGTGTGTCACCCTGGGCCCTCTCCCATTTGTTTCCAGGTGGGCCCCAGGTGGGCTTCTGTATCCAGTCAGGCACTGATTAAATGTATGTGAAACCAGGTTAGAGAGTCAGATAAATCAAGACCTGTGCAACCCCAGTCTTCAGACCCAAAATGGTATGTCAGCTGACCCAACAGTGGATCTTTTGCATTGACGGTGATAAGTATTTCTACTCTGGGACATCCAGTCATCCAGAAACAATTCAAAATGTCAGCTATGTTTATTTCATAGTTAGGCTGACAAACATTTGACTGTCAAAGTTCATGAAAACGTTTTGAGAATTCCCTGTGAACCCACCCATTCTTCATTAGTATAGCAGTGAGTATCCTCGCTTGTCATGTGGGAGACCAGGATGCAATTCACATTCAGGGTGCAAAATATCACAGAAAGAACTCGATGGATCAGTGGTTTTGCTTCCTGCCTAAAATGGTATGTTAACCTATGGTCTCCCAACTTGTATTAGTTTTAAGTCTAGTATATCTAGTTTTCATACAAAACATGAAAAATGGGAATGCACTTTTTAATAGGGGCAAGTGCAAGATCAGATCTGAAATGGGTCCTTTCAAGCTTCCCCTCCCCTCCTCCCCCAAAACCTAACTAGATTGTAGGTCTTGGATCTGACCTGGGCTCTTTATGAAAACTGGGCCGACTCAATCCTGTACAGACCTCTTATGCTCTTTGAAGCAAAGACTGAATGACCTTGACTTCCCAAATCAGGAACAAAAGCAGGAGCACAGGCTTTTGCCTCCACTGCTCCTGAGGAATGGAACTCACTAACTCTTAGCAGCAAAAGCTCTCGTAACATCTCAGCATTTTAATCTTTACTACAGGATCACGTAACCACAGTAGCAACATCTCTGCACCAATATATATTTATACCTGATGCACTGTATGTTACCTTGTGCAAGATATATTGAACTGTTCGTTATATATTCTATAATGGCTATTAACTGAATACTGTGCTAATATGTATCTTCTTCAGAACCTTTGTGGAAATAAGATATGTATTCTAGATGGTGATTTCCATTTAACATTGATAGATAGAGAAATAGATAGACAAACAGACAGTTACTGTTTGTAGATAGTGTGAAAGAAAGACAGAGATAACAGATAGATAGACAGACAGACATAGAGAAAGACAGATAATACAGCCATCTCACCCTGGAATACATGGACATGAAGTGAAGCTTGGTTTCCTTCATCTCCCATCTCAGCGTTTATGAGCTGGAGATGCAGTCATGGCAGTGATGGAGGGTCTGCCATATGTCTTTAACTTTGACAGGTTTGGGCACTTAAAGCTCTACTTGCAAGTAAACTAGAAAGTGTTTCCACAGCAACTTCCGCCACCTCCAAACTCTCTTTAAGGCATCAGAATGCTCACTGGACAGTGTGGGATCATCAGCAGACCCACTTTCAAACAGGATTGCTTGGTCATGTGCTGATGACTCTCAAGGCACTAATGACTTAAAATATACCTTTTGCGCCTGTTCACCTCCCCTTCCCTCCCTCCTGCTCTGTTCTCTCCAACCATCAGCAGATATCTTTCTTGGCTGAACTTGGCAGATCCTTCTAGCATTCTCTGCATGCTAGCTTAAAGCTACCAACAGTCCCTATTTTCCCAGGACAGACCCTATTTTAGGCAGCATGTCGCAGTGTCCCCACAAGTTTTGCAAATGTCACTTTTGTCCTGGTTTTTGCTTACTTGTCCCAGTTTTGTCCCTTTTTTTGCTGATTGCTAATCCGAAAGTGACAGTTATTTCAGCACCACTGTGGCGCTGCTCGGGCTGGACAGCGGTTTGCAACTTCAACCCCTGTGCCTGTGTTGCACCGCAAGCATGTCACTGGGAGCACAGTAAAGCATGTTCCTTCCTGTTAGATTAGACTGGGTAGTAGTGCAAACAAGCGCATGTGGACATCTACCTGCCAGCAGCTGAGAGGGACTCCAGACAGAAAAGAGACCAGTCGCAGTGAACTAAGGTACCCAGACCTGATCAACTGTAAGGAAGTGTGCGAAAACAATTTGGTGTGGTGGTGGGAGTCACTGAAGTGAAGTTTGCTCAGCAAATTAGGTGAATATAAGTAGGTTGGATGGGACTATCAGGAGGAGCAATACATGCAGCTCGAATGTCTGATCACAATTTAACGCAGATTTGCTTCTAATGAACTTTCTGTACATCATGATTTGGAACGTGCTGCAGCAGAATGATGCATTGTTTCAATCTGGATATTTGCTGCTGGTGTTACTGTGAAGTGGTATGGCCAGAGCAAGCAGAAAAATGAAATTGATTTTGTGCAGCGTTGTCTGCGGTGGTGCCCGTGGGAGTGACACAGTTGGGGGGTGGGGGTCATGGTTAGGATGGACTGTCCCAGTTTTAGGCCTCAGAAAGTTGGTAGCTTTTTGCTAGGTGTCTTTTTACAGTTCTGCTGTATGACACCTAGGTTCTTTAATATAAGGCTGGTGGGGGGAGTTCTGGGAACAAGATCATCCTGGGATGACCTGGATGAGATCACTTACTGGTTTAGCTCACTGTGTTTCCCTACAGTCCTATCGTAGAGAGTGGTAGTGGAACCCAGTTGAACAAGAGAGAATGCTCAATTTGCTAAACACTTTCCTTATTTTTTTATTTGGGTTTTACAACTGAATCCCCCCCCCCCACTGGTCAACCAAGCAGGGAAAGTGGGACCTCCACAAGGATTCAGTGACTGTGGGCATGGTATTTGCAGGAGGTGTGACAACTTTGACCAGTCAGTAAGCGCATGACTCAAGTGTCCCTGTCCTACTGTGGGAATAAGAAGGTGGCCCAACAACCACTGCTGTTTACTGGAAAATTATTTTTTAATACATAGTTGCCCTTCCAGAATCCTTGCAATTAGCAACCTCCCTTGATAGCTTCAGAAAGGAGTTAAAGCTTACTATCTAGAAAAATGTCTCTGTTCATGTAATTATTGACCTCTCTCAAGTCATTTAATCTAACTGCTATGCTTGCTTATCGTGTTGTACCAGTGTTATTTACTTCTGTGTCAAGGTGGGCTACCTCCTTCATGTCAACTGTTATTAACCCATGTCGAATTTCTCATTCCCTTTATGTAATAGCACTTACTGTGACTGTTGGATGGTGTAATTGTCTGATCGGAAATGTTACTCTAATTGTATACCTGTTATTAATTCCGGATCGTCCCTGAAAAAGGGACCTTAGTCTCAGTGGGCTCACCCGGTTACCAAAATGAAATAAATTAATAAATAGATAAATAAATAAATAGTTATATAATGGATAATACATAGCGAGGTATGCTGTAAAGTCTTAACATACACACATCAAGGAGGGGTTATTTTAGCAACCCTCCGCCCAAATATATCAGCATGTATACACACATCATTGCAGTGTGTTACTGTTCTTATGTGTTTATTTTGAGAAGAAAAGTGAAATATATAAAAAAATAGAAAATAATTATAAACTGTGGGTATATCATGGGATATACCATGGTTACATAGCCATATTTCATGATTTACAGTAAAGGATTTCCCACTATCTATCTTTGTATGCCTGTCAAACAATAGCAATCCCCCCCCCAACACACACACACACATCCTTTCTGATTGACTAAAGCTGTGCTTTTGTCATGGAAATGTTTGGAGAATATGATGATATTGTCATTATGGCTTTCCCACCACTTGAGCAATAGGGTATGACAGAGTGTGTTTTGTGCTATGATAACAGCACACCTCAGGTGGGTTAAAGCACAAGACCAAAGGCCAAGTGCTTCCACCACCCTAGAAGTGCCGTTATTCCAGCACAACACACACCCCAGAATGCCTTATTGTGATTATGAAATGAGTCCATTAGAATGAATAAAAAGAATGTTTAAAACATTAGATTTTCAATTTAAATGAGAAACATTAGTAAGAAAAAAAAAATGAGAAGAAAAAGTAGTCATACTGAATAAAGCATTGTATTGTAGTGCTTATTTTCTTAACCCATTTCATAACACACATTATAGAACTGGATATACATAGGCTGGATATGAGATGAGAATATAACTAGTGAATCCTGCTATTCAGGTCATAGACTATGCCCTTACTATCTAACCAACTTGTTGATCATAACAAGTATATTAGCAGCGATCCCAGGTCCAAAACCAGTTTCTAGTTCCATGGGTCTATGAAGGAATCAGGGACAAGGCCTTCATTGCAGCTGCTCCTACAAGCTGAAACACAATCCCAGATATCTTTAAAGGTACAAGAAAGCTAGTGAAGTTTAAGACAAACATGTTATGCCACATCAGGGGAACTCCCTGTGCAAGTTTCTAATCCTCCTATGTTACCATTTCCAGATCCCCTTTCTCCCTCCTGTGCCCCCTCCAATCATCTTTGTCTGCTCTGCTGTTAGACATTGGTTTATAGTGTTAGCTGCAAGCTTGCTGTTTATCATTAGGAGAAGAAGCACATTTGTATCCATTTTACCTTGTGTACTAGTATTTTAACTGGAACATTATTCCAGGGGCCTGGGTTCAATTCCCAGTAGGTCATGTTATTTATTTCTGGCTACAATTAGTATATTAACTGCTCAACCATGCTACTGTAATGTCCCAGAGGACCCTTTTGGAAATTAAGTTTATCACTAAGGAAGGCTATCCTGGGATGCATACATCCTAAATATGATAAAATAAGACATCAAACAAATCACTGAAAAACTCAGAAGATGTCATAGCTCTATTTTGTATTGCCAAACTACTACAGTCTTAATAGCTTATTTTCTTAATAGCTTATTTTTATCGTACAATCGCTCTGCAAAGATTCAAATGTTTTTTAAAATGTCAATTTAGAAGATGATCAATCAACTAGCAGTACAGCATTGTGCTGCCAGCTGAGAGACCTGAGTTTGCATGTGAATCCCAGAATACGATGCTGGGGGTGGGGGGCCACAAGAATTAGGCACAAAATCACAGCCATGCATGGCAAAAATAAAGCATTACGGTGTGTTCATGGAAAATGTATTTATTACCTTTTATTGACCAGGGCCCACATATTCAAAGGAGATGCACGGCCCACAATGGAGATGCATGGCACATCCCAGAAAATGTGCAGAAGAGTGATATTCGAAAGGGAGAGATGCATCGCACATTTCCAAATGTGCGATAGCACAGAAATAATGTATGCAGTGCAAAAAAGGGGGCGGGCACCTGAATATGCCACGCAAGTATATATTCAGCCAAAATGTGCTGCATATGCGTCACACATCACAAAACTGTGCTGCACAAAGTTAGGTATGTAAGGATGTGGCCTAAATTGGCCAGTCACCCACAGGCAGGCTACAGAACTGCAGGCAGGCAACCCTGAGACAGCCCTTGGAGGTGCACCAGGATGTGCTTCAGCATCCACACACAGCAGTAATGCCAGGACAGTAGTACCCAAAGCCACAGCCATGTTGTGCCAGCTTGCTGGGCACCTGCTGGGTACCACTGGGTGACACCACTGGCACCGCCCAGTCAGCCACCACCCCCACCACACCCAGGTCAGGGACGCCCAACTGCCACATGCTAGTCAGGTGCCCCCCCCAGCACACCAGCTGAACAGACACTTACAGTATGGCACATGTACCAGGTGTCATGGCCTGCACCCATGTGGCTGTAAGAGTGCCACTTGGTGGAGGCATGCACCCACGGTGGCGTCTAGGACAACTGTAAGCAGAATGCATGACAGTAATGTGGCTGCATGGCATGGCATGGGTCAGGGACAGCCCAGTTTGTATGCCATCCCTGTGGTGTGACAATGCCACAGGGACCCAGGGTTCGGGTCACTGTGGTGTGCTGGAGGTGGACAGTGCACAACTATCAGCAGAATGGGGCAGGGGTGGCACCACCTGTGGCCTGGAGGCAGCAGGGGCATGCCCCAAGGACACTGGGCCCTTCCAGTGTTGTGCATGTGGCCACCTAGGGCACGGACATGGCCATAAGTAGTAGCTCTGCAAACCTCTCAGCTGTCACACAGTACTGGGTATGGCAGTCATGTTATCACTCAGACACCCTCTGACCCACACAGAGTGGGTGACATTGCTAAGGGGTTGGGGGTATGTAGCACTGTACTCAGGCCAATGCAGTCCATCTCACCTGCCTGCTATGCTGTATTACCTCCTGATCACCTTTGTAGTTACATGACAGTCAATAACCTCCTCTAAATATCTACTTCGTTGTTGACAATATATAAGGAACACTGTATTAGATCATTTGCACCATATGCTGTACAATTCCTAATCATGTATCACCATCCTTGTTCTATCCTATTTGGTAATCTCCTGTAAATAATTGTTAATTAATCCTGTACTTTGTATATATTATTACTTCTGTTCAATTTATTGTGTTTCGTTTATACTATATTTGTCTCCTATGTTCTGTTTGTATGTTCAGGACCTCCTTGTAAATGAGCATGCTCAATGGAGTTTTATCCTGCCAATAAACTTGACTTGGTGCTGCCCTGTAATGCTGGAACTGTTCATGCCAATGGTATGCAAAAGGATGGAATACATTACAGTAATGAGATGCAAATGTGCTGTTTGGGCACTGACTGCGCAATGAGGCCATTTGCATATCCTGGCTGAATACTGCAAATCTGTGCTCCATACAAGTGGCTTTGCATTGCACACCTTCATATGCTCTGCACTGGGCTCTGGGCAACTGCTGCGCATCTCTCACTGCGCAATCACGCATGTTCGGGATATTCAGCCACATATGCGCAATCGCATATTACAGCGCAACTTCTGAATATACCATTATTTTGTGTCAGTGCAGTTGAGTTGCACAGCACAAGCACTTGTGCGATGCAGCCTGCCACTTTTGAATATGGAGCCCCTGGTGAGTACACACAGTTGTGCCCATTTTCAGGTATGACAGGTATTACAGGACAGTCAATACTACAATGACAAACAAAATACAATACAATAAATTATAATACAGTAAGGCCCATACAATAATTTCAACACAATAAGGACCAATACAGCAAATTAACAAATACAACAAAGCATGTTGTGGAGCAGAAAGATAAAAACACAAATATAAGGTACAATAGTTCATGAAAATTCATGAGCTGGCCAGAAGCACTAGTGAGTTACAGGCCAATTTGAATGCAGACAACAAGAACTGAGAAAGCAAACAAAATGCACAGTCTTCCAGCACATTTTACCTAGTGATGGGAAATGCACATGGACTGATTTAATTTAGACCTGCTAATGGCAAGCTAAACAGCTTGAGGGCAGGGGAATCCTCAGGAAGATCATGTGCAGGTACAACTCAAGTTGGCCTTTACTTGGACCCACACAGACTTTCTAAATTAAGAGTAGGAGAAGGAGTTGTGCAAGAGGCAGAGAGTTCCAGAGGTTGGGTGCAGAAGCACTGAAGGTCTGGTTCTCCATGGGGGCGGATATTTTGGGGACAGTGGCAAGGGGTATTTTTGGGGGATTTCAGGGGTTAGAACAAGTGGGAAGACTTCAGCAGGGCTGTAATTGAGGTGGGGGTGCCAGTCCTAATTATTCTGTCTGCAAAACAGCCTAGAACAACAGTGATAACTATTTATGGGAGCTAGCCAGCCTAGGCAGCTTTTTAGGTCACAGTGAGGTGTTGCTCTGTTTAGCAAAAGGGCAAACCTGCAAATGTTATAGGTGGTGTCCCATTTGGCAAGCAGCAACTTGGAAGCACTAGAGAAGGATACAAACCCACAGTTGAGGGAGGGAGTAGGACACCCCTGGCAAGGGCTAGGTGGGCACTGGATGTAATGCAGTTTTTAACCTGATATGCCAGACTAAGCTTGGCATTTACAGTTCTGCAAACATTGTGGATGTGGAGGGAGAAATTATGGTGCGGATCAAGTGTAACCCCAAGGTATTTAAAGGATAGTGCCACCATCAGGGAGGTTCCACTGGAGCACTTAATAGACAGCAGGGTGGGGTGGTGGGGTAGTTTCTTAGTTTAGTAGGGGATCCAAGAAGCATAGTCTGAGTCTTTTTAGCATTCTTAATTACCTGTAACTTGTTTCTGACGAACCAGACTTGCAGTTTGTTGAAGTCCTCTTTAAGATGGTAACTGATGATATTTATAGATGTAAGTTCGTAGAACTGTGGAGGAGCACCAGGTCGTCAACATGCACTGTGGTGGTGACACTACACTTAGTGATAATGGTAGGGAGGCTGTTTATAAATTGAGGAGAATTGGCCTGAGAATCAAACCCGGAGATCCCAAGTTTAACAGCAGCTGACTCGGAGATGGAGTCATTGAACTTGACCACTTGTCATCGGTTTGACAGGTAGTGCCTGAACCAGACAATAGCATGAGTGGACAGGCCCATGCCCTGCAGTTTGGAAAATATGAGTCTGTGGTTGACCAAATCAAAAGCCTTAGACAGATTAACAAAAATGCCTTCAAAGAACTGACCCAGATTCATGGCAGATTTAATGCTGGCGACCACAGTGGTGAGAGCAGTGGAGGTACTATGGTCCTTATGGAAACCATGTTGCTCAAGCGTTACGATATCATGGGTGTAGAGGTGTCCAGTGAGTTGGTCAGCCACAGCATGCTGAAGTAGTTTGCTAAGGGTAGGGATATTGCAATGGGATGACCATTCTCAAGACATTGAATATCCCCAGCCCCAGGAACAGGGATAACTCTGGCAAGCTTCCAGCTGTCAGGGTCAGTGCCAGACATGACTGAGACGTTAAAGATGTGGCTTGATCACAGGGGCTATAATGGGGGATCTGATTCTCAGCAGTTTAAGTTCAAGGCCATCACAACCAGTGTTCGTATAAGGAGAGAGGCTAGTCAGCAGCTTGAAAATGGCATTGGTCATCACCAACTTGAGGTAAAATGGAGGATGTTGTGAGGTGGGATCGAGGGGCATGAGCTGCCAGCAGTGTCCTCTGTATTGGAGGATAGTAACTGGGAGGTGAAAGCTGTAAGGTCTGTAAGTTGCCAGTTGAAGGCATCAGCATCATCTTTGCATTGCCAATGTGTACTCCTCCTACCAGAATGGCACTGGAATGCTGCTTAGAGGAACTTCCTACCAGGCCCCAGATGTTTCTTCAAAAAAGATCTTGAATCTTTCACAGAAGCAAGCAGGGTTTCACAGCAAAACGCACTTTTGGTGGTGCAGATTTCACACTTGCAAATGTTCCACAGCCTTCTGTACTCATGTTTGTCAGACAGGGATTGGGATGCCTTACAACAGCACCACTTCCTGTTTCTCTGCTTGAGAAGCTTAAAGGGCCACTGTGGAGCCATTCTGTTGCTGCATCTTTTACCCTCCTCCTGACAAAGGGGACATGAGCCTCCTGTAAAAAGACAAAGGCCTGGGTGCAAGCAGCCAGGGCAGTAGAGGCATAGACACAAGACCAGTCAGTGTTTGCAAAGTCCAAGAGGAAGAGCCCTGGGTCAAACTTCAAATAGTCATGGAGGCTTATGATTCTGGGTGACACTTTAGGACAGTTAAAGTAGACTGGGGAGTGGTCTGAGATGGCATATGAAACACACCAGCTTGCAGGATTCTATCAGGACTGTTTGTCATGGTCCAGTCAATAAGTGTGTGCCACCCCCACCCCCGGACAGCCTGATTGGGATAGAAATGATTTGAATGAGGCCAGGTTCAGACAGCATGTTCTCAAAAGGCTGCAACTTGACCCCAGCCAATTTAGGTTAAGGTCCCCCATTATGAGAACTTCATTTGACTCCACTGAGCTTCTGACAAGAACAAGAAGTTGAGAAAGGTCATTAAGGCCACAGGTGGGAGGGTTATACACCTATATGAGGTGGATTTTCTCGGTGTTCTCCAGGAGTACCATAATGTGTCAGCACTCAACAGGTGACTCAGCTGGCCAGGTGACTGAAACCAGTGAGACAGTCAAGTAAGCTTCAACTGCATTTTGTCCCAAGGTGGTCCAGCCTAATACTATTATAACCTATAAGGGAGCATGCCACATCATGTGTAGTGGGTTTGAGCCATGTCTCAAGCTGAGAAGGTCAGGCTGGTACTTGTGGTATTACCAACTTAAGTTGGTAATACTACAAATCATGGAGCTGTCATGAAAAATGGGAACAATCATGATAACCATGGCTTCTGGGAGACAGGTATGACCTTTCATATGGGACACAACTATTAAGTGACTTTGCATCTCCTCAGTTAAGTCAGCCAACCTAGACTTGAGAAAAAATAGGATGAGATGAGAGTCCTGTTTTCAGTACATAACTTATATCAGGCATACTGAGGTAGTATAGTGCAGTGGGTTAAGGCTCTGAACTGCAGATCTGGAGACCTGGATTTGAATCCCACAGCTGCCTAGGTTCATACTGTGTGATCCTAAGCAAGTCACTTAATTTCCTTGTGCTCCCAGATCGCATCTGGAAACAAGCTTCAGCTTAGTGTGCTCCTCCTGGTTAAACAATGTCCCCTTTCCCCTATATCAAGGGCCCACATTGAAACAGTCCTGCCAATGCCTAATGTGAGAATGTGCCCCCCCACACACACATTCTGCATTTTGCAGTGCTACATGATCATAAACTAGAATACTGTGTTGTGATAGTGACAGTAAGGAGAGAAGTCAAAATTCCCAACAGTATATTAGCCACAACAACACCCCCCCCAAAAAAAAGCACACATATACCTACTGTTATCACACAGCCACCATACAGAATCGTGCCACAGCACCATATTATAAATCCCCCCTCCACCACCAAGTAATATTGCTGTTTCTTACAGGAAGAATGCATTCCCTCTGAATCAGCTGGCCGGTAAGAGAGGAGGGGGTTTGCTTCAACTGTTTTAAAGTGCGTACTGGCTTTCCCGTCACATGTTGTATTATTAATGAATCGCCTTGTGTGGGAAATGGCTATAGCTTGTTACCCTGGATCAAAAATAGAAGACAGGCTTCATTGGGTGGGGGTGGAGGATGGACAAGAGGGCATAAGGAGTCTGGATCCTCCCCAACCTGCACATTATCAAAGCTGTCTCCTGCATGCCCTCTGCCAGGAAAATGCATCTCATTTCTATTAAAATACTGCACACAAGTAAATGTTACAAGACTAAGGTGAGAAAATAATTATCAGCACCCCCCCAACCCATGCTCTTCTGATCAAGGATCACAAGCAAAAAAAAAAAAGAAAGGTCCCAGAGTCCTTCCCATGGAGTTCATAGCGTTGTTTTGCCTTCTTTTTTTCCCCCTTTTTTTAACAGCTTTTGGTGATCTGTGTATGACCTTTGAAAAATGCCTGAGTGTCCTTCTTTTCTTCAACTCCTTTTTCAAATGTTCCTTCCTTCCAGTCACGTTCTGAAACTTTGGGGGTTGTTTCAGAGAAAGTGTGTGTGTGTGTGTATGTGTGTCTCTTTGGTATTTTCATTGCCCTGATTTCCACCACACCTCCTTCCCCCATGTTTGCAGTCACTTATCAGTACCCCTCCCCAACAAACACACACACACACACACATATAGTCGACACCAGTGTCACCACTGGGCTGCCTCGGAATGGGATACAATTTAATAATACCACTAACACCCCTTTCTGTAGAGAAGGACCAGATCAATACTGGGTTATGGTTGGTCTCGCCCAGCCTGAAGCACAGGACCCATGTTTGTTCTCCGATCCAGGTTTTCTGCTTCTTGGGGCTGTCTGTGATTGTGGTGCTACCTCAGGAGGGAGTTAAATTAAATGCTAGCCTGCATCTCACAAATTAAAAAAAACAATTAACAACTGCACCAGGGGCATGTAAAAAACATGAAAAGTAAAGGCTATCACACAAGGAGGAGTCATATCTGTAATCCAAAGGTTCATGTCTGAGGGCAAAAAAGTCTGACATCACCTGCAGTTTCCTTTTAATAAAGCAATGTCTCTCCCCCCTCTGCAATGTGCCAGGTTTAAGCAGCATTTATTTGTTTTATCTTCATCAAACCTGACAGTCTCTAACTGCCTCTACACTATAACAAACAAAAACTTGATAAAAAAACAATTTATTGTTGATTATTTTATGAAAAGTTGTGTTGGGAAATAGATTTAAGAAAAATCAGATGAAGAATGGATTTTAAAACAAAATGGAATAATCAGAGATTTGTCTAAAACTGAAATGTGTTCAGTTGCTGCAAAAACATAACCCTCTTGAGAGTGTTACCCCCCTCCTTGAATTCCAGGAGATGCAGCAGCTAGAAAGACAGCGGTCCCCTAACATGTACCTTGACTGGGGGCGGGGGGAACTGCTGCATTTTTTCCTCCTAAAATGTCATTCTACAGTAAGAACATCCTTGGCATGCCAACCTAGCTTGCCCTGCCCATTGCAATGACCACAAGGGTCCCCCGACTAATCCCGGCTGAGATCCCACTGTCACTCACACTGAGCTACCCAATCAGACTCAGTCAAAAGCGGCCCACAAGGTTAGACTGTTGGGCATGGTCCCTTCCCCTACCCTGCAGTTGAATAAAAAAAAATGTACATTGCAATGCACCAATACATCAGCAGAAGCAGTGGGGGGTAACACAAGGCAGGTGAATTAACCTTTTCCCTGGCTTGCCTTGCTTTCTGACATGGGGGTGTGAATCAATTTAAGAGATGCCCTCACAGCCAAGTCCAAGGTTGCCAAGGCTTCTTTTTCCCCATTTCCTTTTTTGGTTTGCCCCCCATAAACACATCACATCTCTCCAGCACAATACATTAAGACCTTCAAAACAGAATTCCTGGTAAACGTGAGGGGAAGACAAAAAACAGGTGCATGGCTCAATAGATCCTTCGGAACCACCTTAGTCAGTAAAAGCATGCATCCCTAGTCACATTCTGCCAATCTTTAATACTATAATAAGTCTAATTTTTACCCTCATAGTGGTAATTGTCATGCCTTTCCTCTATAAATAATACAGGTATTTAAGCATATATTTGTATAGATATTTACATATAGCAACACAGAAGCCTTCGTCTGCTGAGATTGCAAACAGTCTGCATTCTTCTATATAATTAAGATATTAAGATGCTGCTGAAGCAAGGGCAGCTGAACACCATGGAGACCGCGGAAGCAGCGTTCCCTTACCAGGCTGTATCCATCCCCCTCTTTGAAAATTTGCAGCCAGCTGTGGCAAGTTCAATATCCATCAAAAACATGCAACAATAACATTTAAAGCATAATAGAAAATAATCTTAATAATAGTAATACAGAAAAACATGCGCACATACACATCCATTCTCAGTATCATCAGCTCTGCATGCTGCTTGATTTTAAACCTCCATAGCTAGATGAGACCAATACAGGGTTTTTTACAGTTTTTGTCTTTCTTCCAAAAACAAAATATACATATATCTATATATCTCGCTGTCTCTATATATAGATATATTAGGGGATTCTTCTGGAAACCATGCATACATCTTCGCAAATCTTCAGTAAATTCAGTATATAAAGGTTGTCACTTACCGCGCCATGGTACAAAGGGAAGAAAATAGGATTCCTTTTAATATTTTTGGTTGGTTGTTTTTTTGTTGGGTTTTTTTTTTTGGTCAAAGGAAAAAAGAAACAAAAGGTTTGAAATGGTATAGAACTGGGTCCAGCAGCTGATGACCAGAAACTACACGCTGCATGGATGGAGCCCAAGCTCTGCACTGTGGTCCATCTGCAGAACTCCGCATCCTCAGCAAGGGGGGAAGGGGGGAGAGGGATCCGGTATATAGACCCCCTCCCTGCTAATTGAAACGGAGGAGCCCACAGACACGCCCCAGCTGCCAAGTTCAATCTATCACCCGAGTAGAGGCTAATCCACGGAGGATTTGATGAGGTCCCCTCACGCTGTGGTTTCAAAAGGAGAGGTTGCAGTATTCGGCCGTCCCTCCCTTTCGGCTGCGAGGTGGTGCGTTCCTGCCCACTCCATCAGCAATGGCACAGCCCTGTCATTGACAATACCTGCAGTCTGGTGAAGTCTTTGCATTTCACTCTGCAATATTCGTATAGGAGCCAGCCAGCCATCCGTCTCCCCCTCTTCTTCAGCTTCCTCAAACATCTTGTCATATATATTATTTATTACGATGACAGCGGCCTTTGCCTAGGGAACATGGGCACTGATTTTTTCAAAGCATTAAAACAACATGTATTTAAAATATTCCTCTATGCACGGTTGAATTTGCAAGCCATGGTACTCGACAAATGTTTTTTTTTAAGTGTTGTTTCTCGTCTTTTTCGTTGCCTTTATGAGATGCTTTGTTTGTTTAAACAAGGGCGGTACTATCTGATTTCTGTTTTTTTTTTTTATGCTAAAAATAGAAAATACAGGGAATATTGCAACTCTGTTCACTAGTGTTTCCCCCTCTTTGAAGAGAAGAGGTAGCAAAAGAGAGTCCATTTTAGACTATTACCTACAACCTACCTTATTAAAAGATCAAAGTGGTACAGCTTTTGTTTTGCAAATCCTTTAAGTAAGTTCCGTTTCTTTTTCTGTTGAGAATATGTGGTGTTCTGTGATGGTTTGAGGCTGAGCTGTGAAACTAGAGGTCCCCAGGTCCAGTCACACTCAAAGATGCTTGCTCACTTTGTGACCTTGAACAAGTCACTTGACCTCCCTTCCTGTGTTGTAAGGTAGACACATACACAGGGACAAATGTATACTGATTCACTGCACATTCATGAGAATGGAACACATGCAAAGAGGTATACGAAGTAGGACACATTCATGCATACATGCAGCTATATATGTATACACACACACACACACACACACACACTCATGAATACTGTGTACGCGCATATTTCCAGGGGGACCATCATATACAGAGACATGCAGTCATACACAGTTGCACACACACATGCACAAGAACACTGTCAGATACACGTACGAGCAGTTATAAACAGGTACAATACATGTAGCCATACACAGAAATACACACACACATACAGCCATGCATTTATACACACATGTACAGGAACACTGTCAAAGACACAGACACACAGTCATACACACACATTCAGTCACGCGTATACACACACACACTATCATATAGAAGACATATTGTTTTTAAACTTGCAGGGACTCCTCTTGGATGCTTGATTATGATTACTGGCATCACTTCACTTCTATGACAGACCTGAACCACCATCCAGGTGCTCTGTCAGCTGAACTGCTCAGCTGAATCATTAGTCTGAACTTCCCATGTCTGTCTGTCTTTCTTTCTTTCTTTCTTTCTTTCTTTCTTTCTTTCTTTCTTTCTTTCTTTCTTCATTTCTTAAATGGGAGAGTCCAAGGTTTGAATCACAGCCACTGTATCACTGTGTGACCTTGAATAAGTCACCTGACCTCCCTGTGTTTTATGCCCCTCCCTGCTGCAAATTGGGATAGAGGTAGCGGTGGGAGTCACCAGGTCCTTTGAATGTATCTCGGGCGAGGGTGTGGGGTGCAGGATACTTCTTGTATACCGTCCACCAGGTGACGAGAATATTTTCCTGCAGGAAGTTGCAGACTTCATTGTCGACCTGACATTGGGGTCCCCCAGATGGTTGGTTCTGGGGGACTTCAATGTCTGGGTCGATGATGAACTCTCACGTTTTGGTCAAGACTTCCTCCAGTTGATGATATCACTGGGCTTCACACAGGTCATTTCCTCCTTGACCCATATTGGTGGACATTCATTGGATCTGGTGTTCCTTCTGAGGATGGGGATATCTGACTTGGTGGTGGAACCGGTTGGATGGTCGGACCATCACTCCATTAGGTTCAGTTTTGAGGCCGCCCCTATTAGGTCAGCCCCTTCAGAAATGGTCTGGTACTGCCCTTTAAGGGGTGTGTCCCTGGATGACCTGATGGTGGTGCTGGACCTATCGGGCCTACCGATAGATTGCTTGGATCCAGGGGACCTGGTACATGCCTATAATAAGGCAGTGACAGGGGCCCTGGATTCCATTGCACCTGTTCATGTTCGTCCTCTCAATCTTCGTCCCAGGTCTCCTTGGTTCGATGAGACCATGAGGGAGTTGAGGAGAGTTGGACAAAGGTTGAAGAAGCGTTGGCGGAGGTCCGGTTTGGATGATGACAAACTTAGATTGATGGACCATTACATGGCCTATCAATCCTCAATCTCTCGTAAGAAGGCAGAATTCCTGTCCAGAGAGATTGCGACTGCACAGAATAGACCAGCTCAGCTCTTTCGGACTGTGGACAGACTGTGCAATCCAGTCTGTCTTCAGCCCAGAAGAGCCTTTTCTCCAGAACAGTGTGAGGAGTTTGCTCTCTTCTTTGCAGATAAGGTTACCAAAATCAGATCGGGTGTCTGTTTTTCCCTCTCCAGTGGGAGTGGTGATGGTCGGCAGGAGATGTCGAACACCCAGTTTGCATGGTCTGACATCAGCCTCCCCACAATCAATGACATTGTGATGATCATCCAAGCGCTGCGACTGACCAACTGTGATTTGGACCCTGGCCCCACACGTCTCTTAGTGGATTGTGTGGATAAAATCGGCCCAGTCCTGGCTTTGATAGTCTGGAGGTCCTTGGAGAGGGGGATCTTTCCAGATCCTCTTAAGGAGGCTATAGTTAAGCCTGTATTGAAGAAGCCCTCCTTGGACCCAGATTGTCTAGCAAATTACAGACCCGCCTCTAACTTATCCTTTGTGGGTAAAGTTATTGAGAAGGTGGTTGCAGTGCAGCTGGATGGTCATCTGACCAACAACAATGTCTACGATTCTCTCCAGTCTGGATTTAGGAAAAGGCATAGTACCGAGACAGCACTTGTTCGGGTACTGAATGACCTCCTAATAGCGAGAGATCGTAGGACCTGTTCTATCTTGGTACTTCTCGATCTCTCTGCCGCATTTGATACTGTTGATCATGGTGTGCTGTTACAGCGTCTGCGGTCCATCTGTGGATTGTCTGATACGGTCCTCAGGTGGTTTCGATCTTACCTTGAGGGTAGGACTCAGAGGGTGGTGTCGGGAATTTTTTCTTCGGCATCAGTCTCCCTATCCTGCGGGGTACCGCAGGGTTCTATTCTAGCGCCCATGTTGTTTGCAGTGTATATGCTGCCGTTAGGAGCTGATTATTAGACTTACGGTCTGGGTTTTCATTGCTATGCAGATGATACCCCGCTGTATATGTCTTTTGTGGCTGGCCAGGATGCTGCCTTTTCGGTATTTAATAACTGCCTTGCTGAGATCCAAGACTGGATGAATGGGAGTTGGCTGCGGTTAAACCCGGAGATAACTGAGGTGTTGGTCGTGGACAAGGGTCGCTGTGAGGTGGGTCTGCTAGCTGGATCGCCCTCAGGCTCATGGCTTGGGGGCATCCAGCTGACGACCTCAGACCAGGTGCGAAATCTTGGCGTAGTATTTGATGACCGTCTGACGTTTAAATCTCAGGTGTCAGTGGTAGTCAAAACTTCCTTTTACCATCTGAGGAACGTTGCCCGGGTGAAGCACCTGGTTCCTCCAGAGGATCTTCCAACGTTGATCCATGCTTTCATTACCTCCCGCCTTGACTATTGCAACGCCCTTTACCTGGGGCTACCGGGGGTTGAATTTCACCGCCTGCAGCTAGTGCAGAATGCGGCGGCCAGGTTGTTGACTGGTTCTTCTAGATCCAGCCATATAATGCCTGTGCTCCGTGGACTGCACTGGCTGCCAGTTTTTTGGTGAATCACCTTCAAGGTCGGTTTGCTGACCTATAAAGCCCTACACGATCAGGGACCTACTTACCTGAAAGAGCTCCTGTGTCCCTACTGTCCTCCCTGCCCCCTCCAATCCACTGATGAGGGATTGCTAGATATTCCCAGGGTTCATTTAAAAACTTCAGGGGCTAGATCATTTAGTTATATATCCCCGACCCTGTGGAATTCTCTACCTCGTCAGGTGCAAAATTGCCCGACTGTCCAAAGTTTTAAAGGAGCTTTAAAGACACATCTTTTTAGAACAGCTTTTAATGATTTATGTTAGTTTTAATTCTGCCTATTTATTGTTTTATGTATTGTACAGGCACTTTGGTTATGAGAAAAGTGCCTTTTAAAAATAAAGAATGAATGAATGAAAGAATGAATGAAGTAGCAGAACCCCCCACCCACACACACACACACACACTGTAAACAAGGTTTTGAATCTCAGTTGGACTATACTGGCTAAATAAATTGTGAAATAAAATAAAGTGTTCCTTTTTTTGGGGGTGGCAGTCTTTGGTAGTCAGTCGGCAGAAGCAGATAAAGGATTTCCTTAAGGGGCAGCATTGTCCCCAGAAAACAAGTTAAAGGGTCCTTTTTTTCAAACTGTAATTGGGTCGTCACAGTTAGACACTGGTAACACATTACATTGCCACCTAGGACACCAGAGGTTGGTGGGTCAAGACTCAGAATTACATGCAGAGGCTGGATGAGTGTCATGTGCTTCAGGGAGGTAAGGTGTTTAGCTCCTAGGGAGGGAGGGAAGGAGGATGTGGGCCATCTGGTTTTCATACAGTGGTCATTCCTTGATTTGCTCACCAAATCAGAGATAGTGAGTGGAATGAGGGTAAGGCAGCCACTGGGATCCAAGAGCATTACTCCATTTGGTTCAGGCTGGCCGTCAGGACCAGAATGCTCCTATTAAAAACTAAAGTCCTAGATTTCAGAAGAGCAGACTTCAACCAGATGAGGGAGCTGGTCTGAGACTAAATTGACCAGGGTGGACAGCGTCGAAGGTGTAGAGCAAAACTGGGGGGCAGTCAATGGGAGCATTCTTTAGGCAACAAAATCATGCATGAGAATTGTTACAAAATGAAACAGGTACAAGAGACCAAAATGGTTCTCGGAAAGGGTCAGAGAAGCAGCGAGAGCCAAGAAAAAGACTTTCAGCAGGTACAAGGAAAAGCAGGGGGAGGAAGAATGGGAGAGTACCAATTAAAACCTAGGGAAGTAAAGAGGATGATCTGGGAGACAAAGGCAGACATGGAGCTGCATACTGTGGAGGGGGTCAAGGGTGTGGAAAAACTATTTTTCAGATATATTAAGGAAAAAAGGAAGCAGGGAGGGGAGAAAGTATTTTTAGGCAACAGGGGGGTGGTACCAGAAGAAGATGAACAAAAAGCAGTCATTCTTAACAATTACTTCTGCTCTGTCTTCACAAGGGAAGACAATAGGTCACTGCCTGAAAGTGGCATCAAGGTGGCTGGGAGGAGCATTCCTGAAATGAGGCAGCCAGTACTTACCAGAGGAAGAATCAAGAAGTGTATTGAAGTCCTAAAGGAAGATAAAGCCTCATGGCTGACTGGGATACACTCAAGGATAGGTAAGGAATTGGTGGTGTAAATGGCAGAACCCCCTGTATAGCTCAGTTCATATGAGTAGTTTAGAAAGACTGAAGGATAGCAGATGTAGTCCTGCTACACAAGGGGTGGGGGGGAGGAATAACTGGAGAATTACAGACCTGTTAGCCTTACCTCTGTAGTGGATAAACTGATGGAGTTAGTGATCAAAGAGGACCTTGTGGAGTGGACTTCCTAGAGAGCAACAGTCTACAAGATAGTAAACAGCATGGTGTGTGGCAGGGAGGTATTAAAGGAATAATGCCTGACAGGGTGGGTGTTATGCTGGGATAACATCCCACCTCGGGTGGTTGGGCCCGAGGCCACCGGCTGAGGGCGTCCAACACCCGAGAAGGGATGTTATCCCAGCATAACACCCACCCTGGAGGGCATTATTCCTATTATACAATGGCTTGTTGTTTTATAATAAAAAAAAAAAATTTAAAGAATGTTTTTGTTAGCGTGGAAAAATATTTTTGTTTCTTAAGAGGAGATGCAAAAAAAGAGATCTGCCATAAAATCATCTGTCATAATAAGAACAGTAGATCTGTGAACAGCAGGGATGTTATGCCAGGATAACATCCCTGCTGTGATGGCCAACTGACCAATCAGAAGTCAGGATTATTTCTTGCCATTGTATAATGTCAGACTATCCTAATAGTTTTCATTGACTGGGTAACAAAGGTAGCAAATAAAAGATATGCTGTGGATTTACTCTGCTTGGATTTCAGCAAGGCTTTTGACTCGGTGCCACACAGTAGATTGCTGAAGAAACTGAAGGACCTGGGTATGGTTAGGGACAGAGTTAGGTGGGGAGGAAACTGGTTGAAGGAGAGACAGCAGCGGGTGGTGGTAAATGGGGTCAAATCAGAAGAGAGGGGGGTCATTTATGGGGTGCTGCAGGGTCCTGTCCTCTTCAATATGTTCATCAACAACACTGGAGAGGGCATTCGGGGTAAGCTGTGTCTCTTCACTGATGGCACAAAGTTCTGCAGTAGAGTAGATAGCGACAAAGGGATCAAGGAGATGCAGAGGGATCTACAAAGGGTAGAGAGGTGGTCTGTGGTTTGGTAGTTGAAATTCAATGCCAAAAAATGCTAGGTTATGCTACTGTAGGATACAAAACAGGACAGAGTACTGGATGGGAGAGGTTAATCTGAGCATTATGGCAGAGGAAAGGGACCTGGGAGTCATTATTAGTGACTCCCTCAAACAATCACGCCAGTGTAACAAGGCCTTTAGTAAGGCTAATGGGATGCCAACTTTCTGGTGCGATCTTCAGCTTGGCTGGTGTGTATCAGAAAGGGGTACTGACAGCAGAAAACTGGAGGTACTACTACCTCTGTATATGTCACTGGTGAGGCTGCACCTGGAATACTGTGCTCCATTCTGGAGTCCTCCCTTAGAGAAGGACAGGGATAGACTGGAGACGGTGCAACACAGGGTGACCAAGATGATTCAGGGCCAGCAGGACATATCTTATGAAAATTGTCTCAAGGCACTGAACGTGTACTCGCTGAAGACAGGCATGAGGAAGGGGGATATGATAACTGGCGGGGGGAAGGTTTAAGAGGGATGTAAGTAAGTTCTATTTTATGGAAAGAATGGTAGAGCTGTGTAACAGTCTACCAGTGGAGGTGGTGGGCACTGAAACCATAAAGGGTTTCAAGCATGACTGGGGCAGAGTGAAGGGTTTGGTGGTTGCTCAAGTTGATAGCAGTAGGGAAGAGAGCTGGGGGGGGTAGACCAGGATGGATAAAACCCCATATGGACAATAGGCCCCAGGGCAGATAGGGAACTCCAGGCAGACTAGTTGGACTTTTGATCTTTTTCTGCCATCATCTATGTTTCTACACAGCCCCTCTCCACTGGCCCATCACAGATTGGTACTGTCAACTGTGAAGTCAACCAGTGACCTAACCTTACCTCACAGAGACAGGGTTTGCAGTGTAATGACCCCAAATTATTAGGCTGAGGTACAAAGGGAACTGGGAAAAAATGAGATGACAGAGAAGGAATAAAAACTTGGAACAGATGCAAACTGCTGTATTCTTCTGGTATGCATGGGGGTGGAATACTGACTGCTTTTTCCATCAGTGCAGCAGCCGTTGGGTGGTCCTGTCCAGCCTCACAGAGCTAACACTGCCAGACCCCAATGAACTCTTCCTCAAAAAAATTATTTCATTTAAAAAGATAAACAACCACCATGACGGTCCAGTAGTCATGTGCTGTGCTACCTTGCAAGTGACTCTGGTTTGGGAACGAGCCTCAGTTCTTGCCTGGTGACTTGCGGCCAGGGGTACTGTTGATGACAGTGCTACTTGGCCATGGGGGATGGAGGCCCCATCCTGAACCTGCAGCAACCCCTGTAGAATGCCAAGGAGTGATTGAGGTTCCTACATCCTCCACAGGGTCACTGCGGACTCATGGGAGGGCTGCTACACCTGCAGGAGGAGTGAGTGGACTGGATTGTCAAAAGGGGTAACCCTACCCACAGACATTGGAATTATATCTGTTTGTACTCTTGTGCCTTGCACCATGCAATGCAGCTGTGCCATGGATGTCGGGGCTGTGCGATCACGGGTAGTGGCTCCAAGGGGGATAGCGTTGGGAATAAACAACTGTACATAACAAAGAACTATTTTCTGCCACTCTCATAAATAATGTATTTGCTTGCTCTGTCTCTTTGTAATGGTTCTGCTGATTTATAATTTATTAGGAGGGAAATTAAATTTGGATCGAGTATATCTGTTTTATCTACAATGCACTGTTTCTTTCTCTTTCTCTCTCTATACCCCCAGAGAACTGGCATAGTAAAGGTTTAGGGGTGGGGGACTTTTTGAGTTCTGGTTCAGAGCACTATGAATCCAAACTGGAAAAGGTTCCCATTTCCATCTGAGACACTGTTAAATAAGTAATTAGCATATAATGTGCATATTATTATAAAGCAGAGTTTTGAAATGCACTTAGCATCGCCACATTAGGTCATTTGTTGATGAGTGCAATTTCTCTCTGGCCAGAGTCCCTGCCTGATTCTGTCTGTGACCTTGAGCAAGTCACTTGACTTCCCTTTGCATCATCCAGCCCCAAAGTAAAACTGGGGAGATGCAGAAATCCCCCCCCCCCGACATACACAGAAAGCAAGGCATTACATATCAGCTAGGCAGTAACCCTGAATAAGTAAAATCCAAAGATTCAAATAGCAATACAAGTAAAGTTCAGTGAGAATGAGGGGCAAAATCACTAGTTGTATCAGTACAATACCATAGTTGTGGACTGTTGGGTTAAAGTACAGAAATATTTTTTTTTATTTTGTAACCCAGCTGACATAGCAGTTGTTACCACGACCCACGAGGGGTTCAAAAATTATGTCAGGTGTTGCAGAAGTGTTCCTGCCCTGTTGAGTTGTAGCATGTTTTAAACCTGGTCAAACATGTTTCAAACTAATTTTAGATATGTTTGTTGAAGATGGTCACCCCGTTTCAGTATTGCTTTTGACCACGTTTTAAACATGTCTGGTATACTGTACCTCTACCAAAACATGGTCAAATATGGATATACTGGTAAACATGGTCTGGACATGGTAATAATGTCTTAACATGTTTTGGCCATTACATTCAATAACATGTTGGTTTAATAACCATTTTCTTACTGTAAGCCCCACCTCCCCCTGTTCGGGGGCTTAGTAAAAGTTACCCTGTTCGCCCCCTGTAGATGGCACTAGTGGTGGTGGTAGTAGTAGGCCCTGGGTGGTGCCCGCCCCTTGGGTGTGGTGATTCGGCCCCATAGAGTATAAAGGGAGAGATTGAGAGAGCGAGAGAGAGGAGGCCAGCGGGACTGCAGAACACAAGTGGGGCTGAGGTTTGAACCCCCAGCTTGGGAGATGTGGCCTAGCTCGTGGCACTGGTTCGATGCTTGGTTGGTTTGGGAGGTGTTCAGGTAAGTGGTCAGTGGGACGGGAACACCTGAAGGAGTAGGAGCCATGGCCAGGACGCATTGTTATCTGACCTACCTTGTTCCCACGGCACTGGGGCAGATCGGGGTCTTGTCCAGAGTGAAGATGTAAGGCAGTGGGGGTGCCATGGTGGTGGCAGAGCCACAGCATGGCCTATTCAGTGGTGGCAGTGGGAGGTCATTGCCCATGTGGCACGCTGTCCTCGGGGTTTTGGGCGGCCTGCCGGGAGTGAGAGAAGCCGGGTACACCTTTCCCGGTTGTGAGTGTGGTCCAGGACCAGGTTGTTAGACCTGATGCAGCAGGAAATGTTGGAGTCATGTGGGAGCTGGCTGTGAAAGAACTCCCTGCTCGAAGTGGCTGAATGTCTATAGGTGATGCAGCCATGTGTTTTCAGGCTGGTCTGTGTGCAGGGGTGAGTGCTGGGGAGCCGTGGTGTTTGTTAGGCCTGTGTGTTTTGCTGCCCATTTAAATCTGAGCCTCTCAGCTCAGCCAGCTAAGTGGAGCTCATTTCTTGGCCTGCCTAGGGCTAAGTGTTGTGCCACAGCTCTGTGCTGCAGAAGGATCTGCTGTCATCATTGTGCCTTTCTCCGTTGTACTCCAGGCCCATGGAGCTGACTTCTTTCTCTTTTTAACATTTTAATTAATTACATTTTTATTCTTTTAATTTTGGTACTCATGTCTCATCTGTGCTGCCATTTTGCTAACCAGTTTGCCCCCAGTCTAGCTCCAGTGCCTTACCTGCCTCAGTTTTCCAGCTGATTCCTCCATCTTTCCCGCTGTGAAGTTCATCAGCTCTTGACTCCATGAATTCAGCGGTCAAGGTAGGCCAAGATATATTTTTTTCTCTATTTGGAATCTTTGTGATGATTCCTGGCTTGTGCCCTCCGTCCAGTTTTTTTACCATCAGGACCCCTAGACACCACTGGAGGGTGGGTTACAAACATGGGGGCTCATCCGGGATATAAATTTGCTTGGCAGGACAATGTGGCCTGAAGTTTGGGGGCTGGCAGCCTTTGGGGGTTCCCTGTTTTTAGATCTGCGTCATTAAGGGTGGGGGCTGCCATACTGGGCTAAGTTCACGCCTTGTGAGAGTCACTGTGTTCAGTTTTGGCACTGAATATTTATTAATCTTACCAACATGGTGGTGTATGGTTGTGTTGATTGACTGGAGGAAAGTGAAGCTTGTTTGGAGACACTACAGAGGTCACCATTTTTGTGTGAGCTGCTATAGGGAGAGAGAGTGTGCATGAGTATTTGCCATGGTGGAGAAAATTCCATCAGAAGAGCTCCAGGCTTTGGTCACTGCCTCCTTACTGTCATGGTTATGGAAGACTGCAGGGTGTGGAGCTGCCGAAGAGTGGAGTGCTTGGTGTAACTACCAAGGTGTTGGCATAGTGCGGTTACCACTGTGGCAGTCTGTGCAATGTGCTCACTGTCTGGGTTGTGCAAACTGCCACCTTATTCAGCCCTGTGGAACTGTTCTTCAGTACCATGGGTGGGTTCAGCCTCCTTGCTGTCTATGGGAAGCTTGGATCTGTGGGAGAAGACTAGAGCAGCAATTTCCTCCATGGAGCTCCCTGCTTATGCCTCAAATGTGGTGACTGAGGCTGTGGAGGAGAAAGGTTGTTATGGTGAATGAGGGTGACGATGTCTGCCCAGCCCTTCCCCGCCACCACCTGCTGACCCTCCCCATGTCAGAGGGAGAGGACGAGGAAAATGTTTTAAATCTGCTGACCCCCCAGGGCCCAGGCAGCTGACCTGTGCTTCCTCGCCCGGCAGTGGTAGTAAGGGTACTGTTGACTGTGAAGAGGCCTCGGACAAGGAGTCACCAGCGTTTGTGGAGGGCCTGAGTGGGAAAAGTGAGGCTGAGTACATGGAATCACCAGTGGTGGGTGGGGGCCCTGTCCAGAGTGAAGATGTGAGGCAGTGGGGGCACCATGGTGGTGGAAGAGCTGCAGCATGGCCCATCTGGTGGTGGCAGCACCGGGAGGTCATTACCCATGTGGCATGCTGTCCTCTGGGTTTTGGATGGCCTGTCGGGAGTGAAAGAAGCTGGTCCCACCTTTCCCATTTGTGAGTGTGGTCCAGGACCAGGGTGGGCTCCGGTGTTAGGCCCAGTGCAGCAGAAAATGTTGGAGTCATGTGGGAGCTGGCTGTGAGAGTACTCCCTGCTCAAAGTGGCCGAGTGTTGGTAGGTGGTGCAGCCATTTGTTTTCAGGCTGGTCTGTGACCAGGGGCGAGTGCTGGGGAGCCCTGGTGTTTGTTAGGCCTGTGTGTTTTGCTGCCTGTTTAAATCTGAACCTCTTGGCTCAGCCAGCTAAGTGGAGTTCATTTCTCGGCCTGCCTAAGCCTAAGTGTTTTGCTGCAGCTCTGTGCAGCAGAAATATCTGCTGACATCCTTGTGCCTGTCTCTGTTGTGACCCAGCCCCATGGAGCTGACTTCTGTGATCAACATTTTAATTAATTACATTTTTATTCTTTTAATTTTGGTACTCCTGTCTCGTTTGTGCTGCCATTTTGCTAACCAGTTTGCCCATAGTCTAGCTCCAGTGCCTTACCTGCTTGGGTTTTCCAGCTTATTCCTCCATCTGTCCTGCTGTGAAATTCGTCAGCCCTTGACTCCATGAATTCAGTGGTTAAGGTAGGCCAAGCTATTGTTTTTCTCTATTTTGGATCTCCGTGGTGATTCTTGGCTTGTGCCCCCTCCAGTTTTTTACCATCAGGACCCCTAGACACCACTGGAGGGTGGGTTACATTACCATTGCTATAACAGATTCATATAATAATAGGATTTGAAAGTGACAGTGGCTTTCCCCGGCAAGGAGAGCATGGTTGAGTCATAGTCAACTACTGACAACAATAGTTAAAACAACACTTCAAATATTAACTAACCATGCCCAATAAAACTCAGTAATAATGCATAATAATATACATTTCTACAAGGCTCAGTTTATTTCATTTTGTTCAGCATCCTTAACATTCTGTAATAAATACATACAAACATACAGAGAAGCCAGCAGAAGAAGGCCATTTGGTCTATCAAGTCTGCTCATATTGCAGGGTCCACAGCTTGAGCTAATGTCCATGCCCTCCCTACCCACTCCTCTCATCCTCCCTACCCATGATCCTTACCTTCCCCCTATACCTATCCCAGCTTCTCTTAAAGCTGCCCACTGTCTTCAACAAGATGACCTCTTCCAGCAGTGCATTCCAAGTTTCCACCACCCTCTCTGTGAAGAAGTGCTTCCTGACCTCCCTCCTAAACCTCCCACCCTCCAGCTTAAGACTGTGCCCCCTCGTGTTATGGTTGCCACTCAGCTTAAAGTGACTCTCCTTATCAACTTTATTTATCCCTTTCAAGTACTTCAACATCCCAATCATGTCCTCTCTCTCTCTCGTGTCTTCCAGGGAGTACATGTTCAGTGCCCTCTGTCACAAACTCGCTCAGCCGGTCAACCCTCTACTTCTAAAGTGCCAACCTCTGAGCATATGATTTGTGTACAGTGAACAGACAAGGTAACCCTCTTGTCTGTTTTGTGGGTTCAAGTCATCTTAGTCTCAAGCTCTGGAAGGATTCAAACTAATAACCTATTGTTAGCGTACCCAATTATCAGGCTCAGATAATTCTGTCTTCGGGGGGGGGGGGGCAGATATCTTTGCCTACAGGCACCCAACCAGGTCTTTCAAATGAACCCTTAGAACTCTATGCAAGACTTTAGAGAACTCTATCCATTTCCCCATTTGGTATACAATAAGCCCATACACAGTGTACTTATAACCTTTAAAAGCTCCACTTAAAATAAAAAGAAATGTCGAGGCGCTCCAGCAGTTTCATTTGTAAAAAAAAAATCTTTACTTTAAAAATATCAAACCAGACCAATAATTATAGAACAAATATATATCCCAACACATACAGCCTTAAAACAAGCAGGTAAAAAAAGTACAGTTCCTACAATTTATAACTTCAGACTAATCTAAGCTAATGCTTACTTTCTTCAGTGCTTTTAGGGTCTCTCTTCTCTCAGTCAGGAATATTTTCTTGTGTCTCTCTGTCATGTTCTCTCAGCAGTTAAACACACTTCTGAGCCGACCTTCTCATGAGGTCACTAACTCCGTCTTGGTGTATCAAAATCTATATTTTACAATACAGGGTCTCCAAATAAAATACTTAAAAAATCATGTGAGGACCTCACTGACTTTCCTCTCCACAGGTTAACAGGTCAGAACTGGTTTTTGCTCTGCTATACAGACATCTCAAAAGTTTCTTTGATCTAAGTCACTGTATTCAAAACAAAAGTGTATTTGCCTCTTTAATCCCATCTGGACCTTGGAATCTACACCTCAGGTCTCTCTGATGTAATTCAAAGGTTCCCTGGGAAATGTATATTGGACCTTCCAAATCTGTCTGGGTCCTCCCTGGCTCAGACATCAAACCTCTTCAATGTCCAGTCTGGTTACTATGCAAGTCAAAGAATCTCCCTGAGGGCATTATGAATGGCTAATCTTAGTTCCTGGGATGAAAGCAAATTGACAAGGTAATTGCACCTCAGATCTCTGCAGTTTAAAATACCTCCTGTCCTTCGAACTTATCCCTGGGTGATCTTGATGTGTCAGTTCCAGTAAGACAGTCTTTTCCTTGAACTGACCTTCTCATCACATATTTTATATGTAATAAAAAAAAAATTAATATAGCACTCGAGCACTTAGAGCTGGCTGTCTACGTCACACTCCTCCCCACCTAGACTGAATTTGGGGGATCCATCCTCTACAGCGGATGAGCTTCCCAAATCAGTTCACTCCTCATAGACCCTAGACAGTCCATCTGAGTTCTTATTTTTGGCTCTGGCCCTATGTACGATTTTCAAATCATACCCTTGTAAAACAAGACTCCATCAGAGCAGTCTGCCATTGTTTTTCCCCATCTGTGACAACCAAACCAGGGGGTTGTGGCCAGTCTGCACCACAAAAGGCTGCCCATACAAGTATGGCTCCAATTTCTTTAGGGCCCACACTAGGGCAAGACACTCCTTTTCCACCTTGGAGTATGCTTGTTCCCTGGGGAGCAGCTTTTGGCTCTGGTAGGCTATCGGGTGGTCCCTCCCTTCGCTGCATGTCTGGCTTAGCACTGCCCCAATACCCACGTCTGAGGCGTCTGTCTGAACTACAAAAGTTTTGCTATAGTTCGGACTTGTCAAAACAGGAGCACTGCACGGTGCCTCCTTCAGTTTGGTAAAGGCTTCCTCATAGGCTGGGCCCCAGGTGATTTTCCTTGGCATTTTTTTCTTTGCCAGGTCAGATAGGGGAGCAGCCAGGGCACTGTAATTAGGTACAAACTTTCTGTAGTACCTTGCTGTCCCGAGAAAACTCCTGACCTGCTTCTGTGTTTCTGGTCTGGGCCACGCCTGTATTACATCTATCTTGATTTGGTTAGGAGGGAGCTTTTCCCCGGCCTACCACATGCCCGAGGTAAGCCACTTCCCCCATGGCCACCTGGCACTTCTCGGCTTTGACAGTGAGCCTGGCCCTCTGTATTCTGCCCAGCACTTCCCTAAGGTGTGGCAGGTGTCCCTCCCAGCTGGTACTGAAGATGGCAATGTCATCCAGGTATGCCACGGCATACTCCTCAGCACCATTTAACACCTGGTTCACCAACCTTTGGAAAGTGGCCGAGGCATTCTTCATTCCGAAAGGCATTACTTTGAACTCAAATAAGCCTATCGGAGTGATGAAGGCCGACCTCTCCCTAGCTCCATCCGTCAACTCCACCTGCCAGTACCCCTTTGTCAGGTCAATGGTCGTAAGGTAGGTCGCCCCCCACAACTTGTCCTGGAGTTCGTCCGTCCGGGGCATCGGGTGGGTGTCTGACTTCGTGACTGCATTCAGTCCATGATAGTCTACACAGGAACAAGTCAAGCCATCTGGCTTGGGTACAAGGACTACGGGTGAGGCCCAGGGACTGTAGGATCTCTGGATTATCCCTAAATCCAGCATCTACTCCACTTCTCGCCTAATGTCCTTTTGGACAGCCTCTGACACCCAATATGCTGTCTGCCATATGGGTGTCTGTGTCCCTGTCTCCACATCATGTGTCACAAAGGGGGTTAGTCCAGGTCTGGTGCTAAACAATGGGGCAAAGTCTGCTAAAACCTCCCTCACTTTCTGGTTCTGGTCCGGGTTCAGCTGGGGAGACAATTTTACTGTCTCCACAGAGGACCCCCACTTACTTTCCTCCAGTAAGTCCAGAAGGGGGTTTCCTTCGTCCGTCCCCTCCCCATGACTACACACTGCGAACACCATGTCAGCCCTATTTGCATATGGCTTCATCATGTTGACATGGTCATCCTTTCTGTCTGTCTACGGTCAGGTAACTCCACAATATAGTTTACGTCATTTACCTTCCTAACCACTTTGTACGATCCTGCCCACTCAGCTTGCAGCTTGTCTTTCTGGACTGGAATAAGGACCATGACTTCCTGACCCACCATGTACGAGTGAGCTCTGGCTCTGCGGTCATACCATACTTTTTTTTCTGTTGGGCAGCTGCCAGGTTGCTCTGGGCTGTCCCCATAAGCTGCTTCAGCCTTCCCCTAAACCTTAGGACGTAATCCACAATGGAAGTTCCCTGGGTGGCTGCTTGCCTTCCCAGTCCTCCTGGATCAAGTCTAGGGGCCCACGTACCTGGCGTCCATACAAGAGCTTAAAGGGGGAAAATCCTGTCGACTCTTGGGGCACCTCCCTGTATGCGAACAACAGGTGGGGAAGGTATTTCTCCCATTCCCTCCCATGCTGTTTAGCAAACACCCGGAGCATTAACTTTAGATTACCATTGAAGCATTCCACAAGCCCATTGGCTTGTGGGTGATACGGTGTCGTGCATCGCTGCACCACCCCACACTTCTTCCATAGACATTTCATTAGGTCCAACATGAAGGAACCCCCTCGATTGGTAATTACCTCCTGTGGAAACCCAATATGGGAGAAAATCCCAAGCAAGGCATCTGCCACTTTGTCTGTCCTCTGTGAGGAAAGGGTGACTGCCTCTGGGTACCGGGTGGCATAATCCACCACAGTCAGGATTAACCTTTTCCCTGAGGAGCTGGGGGTATTTAAAGGCCCCACAATATCCATTCCCACCCTCTGGAATGGCTCCTCCACTATGGGCATGAGGATCAGGGTGGCTTGGGTTTTCTGGCCCGCCTTCCCTATTTCTTGGCACCGGTGACAAGACCTGCAATACTCCTTCACCTGCTGAGTGAAGTTAGGCCAGTAGAAATTCTGGGCCAACCGCTGCGTAGTTCGTGTGATTCCCAGATGACCAGATAAGGGAATATCATGGGCAATCTTGAGCAACTGCTCACAATATCCCTGGGGGACGACAAGCTGCCTGCCTAGCATCTCTCCCTCTGTCTGTACTGTCTGTGTATACATAAGTCCATTTTCCCAATAAACCCTAGGACTGCCGTCACCTCCTGTGCACCGCCTGAGTCTGCCCAAGCCCTCAGCTTCTCTAAACTAGGGTACTTCCCTGAGCAGCTGCGAACCCCTCACACCTTCCCAAGGCATGGGACAGGTCCCCTTCAGTCGCTAAACTAGGGTCCCTAGCACTAGCATTAGGGCCCTCAGGATCACTGTCAATCCCTATCCTCTTACAAGGGGTCACCCCTCCCTCTTCAGAGTAACCCTTTGTAGCTATGTGGTTATTTGCTACTGGGGAAATTTCTACCCCCTTTTTATCATTCTCCCCTTCTGGAGACAAAGGCTGGGGAACCAGCCTCTCAGTATCTTCCTCAATGGCTTCTGGGGGGCTCAGGGAACTACAGCTTTCCCTGACCGCTTGGCTACGGGTAACTGCACATACTACCCCCTGTTGGAGATTGTTACCCAGGATCACATCCACTGCTAATGTGTTAGCTACAGCCACCTGTTGCACAGTTCCCCCTGTTTCACCCCAGTCCAGGATAACACTGGCCAGTGGCAAGGTTTTCTCTTCACCAGTAAAGCCTTGTGCAGTTATGTATTTGTTGGATATAAGCTGACCAGGCTATACCAGATCCCCTTTTACCAATGTCAGGGATGCCCCTGTGTCCCTTAACCCCTGAGTCGATACGCCATTTACCATGACTGGGTGCATGTGTTCCCTCATGTTCACTGGCGTGCTTCCAGGGACACACAAACAACCCACTTCCTTTCTGGTACTACTTTGCGTATTATTGCTTGCCCTTCTTGGACACTGTCTGGCAAGGTACCCAGTTTCTTTACATAACCAAAGAGCATTTCTTACTTCAGAGAAATTTTTTCTTTGAAACTGGGGCTAACTGGTTTCGGTGGAGGCAGTGAGGGTTTTAGCTGCCCTGAAGGCGCGCTTTTGCCTTTCTGCGCTGCCACACTCACCCCATTCGCTCTCAGAGCAGGTCTGCTCTTGGCATAGCGGTCCCAGAGTTCAGCAGCCTCTTGCACTGTTTTTGGATCTCGGTCCTCTAGCCAGGTTTTTAACTCTGTTGGGCATGCCCAATAAAACTGTTCTAACAGAATCACATTTTCAACTTTATCAACAGTGTATGCCTTAATTCCTTCCCACCAACGTTTTAAAAACTGACGTTGTTTTGTGGCTAGCTCCTCATAGCTCATATCAGGGCTTCTCCTGAGCTTATGGAATTTAGCTCTGTATGATTAAGCAGTTCATTCAAACTTTTTTAGTAGTGCTATTTTTAACTTGCTGTAATCATCACTGTCTTTATTGTCCATGTGACCCAATGCATCCCGAGTTTTTCTGGTAAATAGCGGGGATAGCTGGAAGTTCCAGGACTCTCTAGGAATTTTAGCCTGAATACAAGCTTTCTCAAAAGAATTTAAAAAGGCGTCTATGTCCTCCACATCTTTAAACTCAGCTATTAATTTATTGTTCAATTTGTAACCCAGTCCTGCAGTCCCAGTTAAACCTAAGCCACTTACCTGCCCTGGTGCTGCTGGTTGGAGTCATAGCTTCTCCAGTTTGTGTTGCCACTGGCACTCCTATCTCCTCTCCTCTGCAGCTCTACATTCTTGCTCTCTCTTCTCCTCTGCCTCTCGCTGGCACTCACGGTCCGCCTCCCTCTGTTGTCGCTCTGCTTCCAGTTCCATCCTGCACAACTCAATTTGCAACTTGAGCACCTCTGGATTCAGGATACTGGTGACCATCCCCTGCTGCTGTGGCCCTTCACTGACAGTGGCCCTGCTGTCTGCTTCATCGGCTCAGGACCCCTCACTGGCCAGTAGTTCTGCCACACTCGAGGTCTGGTCCCTTTCAGTCACAGTATGTGACTCGCTGCTCTGGGTATCTGCTACCATCAGGGCCTCTACAAGGTTCTGCTTACTGGCTTTCACCCCAAATGGGACTCCCCTGTCCCCGCACAACTGCTTTAAGAAATCTACAGTGTGCTTGCTGTAGTCGGAAGACATTTTCTTCTTCTCTCACTACTAATGCTATACTGACTGGCACTTCAGAAAAAAAATAAAATGGGTGGGAACTTAACTGTAAGTCCAGGGATATAGTCCTGTTTCCTTTTGAAATAAAACACTGCCTTTCTTTTTGTCCAAGTGAGCTAAACGGTTTCAAGCTGAAACACTGAACAAGGAAGCTTATACCACCAAACTTTTTATGCTACCGCTGCCAACCACTCTTTCACAAACTCGCTCAGCTGGTCAACCCTCTACTCCCAAAGTGCCAACCTCTGAGCATATGATTTGTGTACAGTGAACAGACAAGGTAACCCTCTTGTCTGTTTTGTGGGTTTGAGTCTCCTTAGTCTCAAGCTCTGGAAGGATTCAAACTAATAACCTATTGTTAGTGTACCCAATTATCAGGCTCAGATAATTCTGTCTTTGGGGGGCCAGATATCTTTGCCTATGGGCATCCAACCAGGTCTTTCAAATGAACCCTTAGAACTCTATTCAAGACTTTAGAGAACTCTATCCATTTCCCCATTTGGTATACAGTACAATAAGCCCATACATAGTGTACTTATAACCTTTAAAAGCTCCACTTAAAATAAAAAGAAATGTCAAGGCGCTCCAGCAGTTTCATTTGTAAAAAAAAATCTTTACTTTAAAAATATCAAACCAGAACAATAATTACAGAAGAAATATATATCCCAATACATACAGCCTTAAAACAAACAGGTAAAAAAGTACAGTTCCTAAAATGTATAACTTCAGACTAATCTAAGCTAATGCTTACTTTCTTCCGTGCTTTTAGGGTCTCTCTTCTCTCAGTCAGAAATATATTCTTGTGTCTCTCTGTCATGTTCTCTCAGCAGTTAAACACACTTCTGAGCCGACCTTCTCATGAGGTCACTAACACCGCCTTGGTGTATCAAAATCTATATTTTACAATACAGGGTCTCCAAATAAAATATTTAAAAAAACATGTGAGGACCTCACTGACTTTCCTCTCCACAGGTTAACAGGTCAGAATTGGTTTTTGCTCTGCTACACATACAGTACATCTCAAAAGTTTCTTTGATCTAAGTCACTGTATTCAAAACAAAAGTGTATTTGCCTCTTTAATCCCGTCTGGACCTTGGAATCTACACTTCAGGTCTCTCTGATGTAATTCAAAGGTTCCCCGGGAAATGTATATTGGACCTTCCAAATCCGTCTGGGTCCTCCCTGGCTCAGACATCAAACCTCTTCAATGTCCATGCTGGTAACTATACAAGTCAAAGAATCTCCCTGAGGACATTATGAATGACTAATCTTATTTTATGGGATAAAAGTAAATTGACAAGGTAATTGCACCCCAGATCTCTGCAGTTTAAAATGCCTCCTGTCCTTTGAACTTATCCCTGGGTGGTCTTGATGTGTCAGTTACAGTAAGACAGCCTTTTCCTTGAACTGACCTTCCCATCACATATTTTATATATGATAAAAAAAAATTAATACAGCACTCGAGCACTCAGAGCTGGCTGTCTATGTCACACCCTCAGCCTCTCCTCATATGCTTTACTTTGCTGACCGGCTGTCATCTTTGTAACCCTCCTCTGGACCTTCTCTAGCAGGTTAATGTCCTGCTTGAGGTGTGGGCGCCAGTACTGAACTCCATACTCTAGCTGCGGCCATATCAGTGACCTGTACAAAGGCAGTATAACCTCCTCTCTCCTACTACTGATCCCCCTAGATAGGTATCCCAGCATCTTGTTTGCCTTTGCTGCTGCTTTCTTGCACTATGTAGCATGCTTCAGGTCACTAGTGATTATCACCCCCAGGTCCTTCTCCTCCTCTAATGCAGATACTTGGACTCCACCCAGGTAGTACCCTGACCTGGGATTCTTGGCTCCAATATGCATAACTTTGCATTTCGTGGCATTGAAGCCAAGCTGTCAAATCCTGGACCACTTCCCTAGCTTTTCCAGATCTTCCTGTAGGTCCTGTATCCCTTCAGCTGTGTCCACTCTCCTACAGATCTTAGTGTCATCTGCAAATAGGCACATTTTGCCCTGAATGCCATCTCCAATGTCATTGATGAAGACATTGAACAACACCAGCCCCAGCACTGAGCCCTGCAGAACCCCACTGGTTACCTCTCTGGTGCCAGATAACTCTCTCCCCACAACCACCCCTCTGGGTTCTGTCCCTCAGCCAGTTTTCCACCCATCTGGCCTTCTTTTCCCCAAACCTGAGATCCACCAACTTCCTGATCAACCTTTTGTGGGGCACAGAGTCAAAGGCCTTGCTGAAATCAAGATAGAGGATGTCTACCACTTGGCCCCTGTCTACTGTCTTAGTGACACAGACAAAGAAGTCAATCAGATTTGTTTGACACGATCTCCCCCCCCATGAACCCGTGCTGCCTATCATCCTGGAGACCATGCTCCTCTAGATATTCCACCAACTTTCCTTTAGTATGGTCTCCTTGACCTTGCCTACAATGGAAGTCAGACTGATTCATCTGTAATTCCCTGGGTCATCCTTGGGACCGCTTTTGTGAAGGGGCACTACATGTGCTGTTCTCCAGTCCTGTGGTACCACGCCTGACTCTAGTGAACTATTAAATAGGTCTGCCAGTGGCCCTGCCAGCTCCTCAGCCAGTTCCTTTAGTACCCTTAGATGTACTCTGTCCAGGCCTAGGTTAGTAGTAAATGGAGTACACAGTGAAGAAAGGAGGGTTACTAGCGGGGTACCGCAGGGTTCAGTACTGGGACCGGTCCTTTTTAATGTCTTTATAAGTGACATTGCAGAGGAACTGGAAGGAAAAGTATGTCTCTTTGCAGATGGCACAAAGATCTGCAACAGGGTTGATACACAAGATGGAGTGGAAAGGATGAGAAGGGACTTGGCAAGGTTGGAGGAATGGTCAAATGTATGGCAGCTCAGATTCAATGCAAAGAAGTGCAAGGTAATGCACATGGGAAACAAAAACCCAAGGGAAGCGTACACAATGGGGGTGAGATACTGACAACAGTAAAAATAGAAAGGGACCTGGGGCTAATTATATCAGATGACCTAAAGGTGGGCAAGCAATGTGAGAAGGCAGTAAGGAAGGCTGGGGGGATACTGGGATGCATAGGAAGAGACATCAATAGTAGAAAACAGGAAGTTGTTATCCCTCTGTACAGACAGTTGGTGAGACCCCATCTGGAGTACTGTGTGCAGTTCTGGAGACCCCATCTCCGCAAAGACATAGACAGAGTGGAGGCTGTCCAGAGGAGGGCAAACAAAATGGTGCAGGGTCTGCACCAGAAGACATACGAAGAAAGACTAAAGGAGCTTAATATGTATACTCTTGAGGAAAGAAGGGAGAGAGGGGACATGATAGAAACTTTCAAGTACCTCAAGGGAATTAACAAAGTCCAAGAGGGTAGCATCTTCCAGAAAAAGAGATGTGCAAGAACAAGGGGGCACAATTTGAAGATAGAGGGGGGACAGCTCAGGGGTAATGTGAGGAAGTATTTTTTCACTGAGAGGGTTGTGGATGCATGGAACAGCCTCCCTGAGGAGGTCGTGGAGTCAAGAACAATGGGGGACTTCAAGAATGCATGGGACAGGCATAAGGCAGTCCTAGTGATGGGTAAGAGGAAGTAAGCTGTTGGTTAACTAGGATCTGCAGCTTATCTGTTAGGTAGGAAAATGGGCAGACTAGGTAGGCCAAGCGGTCCTTATCTGCCATCAAATTCTATGTTTCTATGTTTCTAGGCCTGGTGATTTGTCCACTTTCAGTGCCAGCAGCCCCTCCCTCACTCTATCCTCTATCTCTACATCTGTGTCCCCCCGCTCCTCTTTTCCCTCCTGAAGGCACTGGACCATCCTTCTCCCTGTTGAAGATGGAACAGTAGTATTCATTAAGTATCTCTGCTTTTCCTCTATTATCCTCCACACATTCCACCCCCATCTTAAGCCTAACAATCCTTTCCTTCTTGTCCCTTTTCTCACTTATATAGTGAAAGAAAGCCTTCTCCCCTTCTTAATTCCTTCAGCTATCTGCGGCACCTTCTGTGCCTTTGCTTGCCTGATTGCCTTACTTGCCTCACTAGCCAACCTTAGGTCATTTTCCCCTATCCACTTCTCTGTCTTGGTGTTCCTGAATTTTCTATAGGCCAGACTCTTTTCCCTTACTGCCTGAGCGACCCCAGAACTGAACCAGCTGGGCACTTTGGCCCTTGTGTTCTTCTCCCTCAGCCTAATGCACTCATCTGTGGCAATCAGTATTCCTTCCTTAATGATGAACCACCTTTGGTCCACCCCATATCTGCTCTGGTGCCCACCAGATGGCTCCTTAGCACTTCACCCATTTTTCTGAAGTCCGCCCTTCTGAAATCCAAGATTTTGGTCTTAGTCAGAATGCTTTCCCTGCCCATATCCAACTAGAACCACATTGTGCAATGGTCACTTCCACTCAGTGGCTCCCTGACCATTATTTCCTGTACATGCTCCCCATTTGTGAGCACCAGATCAAGAATTGCCTCAGCTCTTGTTGGTTCAGTGACACCCTGAGTCAGGAACCCACTCTGCAGTCCTTCCAGGATCACCTGACTCCTAGCACATGTTGTGAATGGTATGCTCCAGTCCACTTTGGGCAGGTTGAAGTCCCCCACAATTACTACCTCTCCTTTCCCCACAGCTTCCAATATTTGTGAGCTTAGTTCCCTTTCCCTCTCCTCATTCTGACTGGGTGGTCTGTAAAGCACCCCAACCTCACTTTTCTCCCTCTATTGGACCTTAACTGAACCCATAATGCCTCTATCTCCCCTTCCTCCGACTCCTCCCTCATACAAGTTATTCCCTCCCTGATATAAACTGCTACCCCTTCCCCTTCCCGACTACCTTGTCCCTCCTGTATAGTTTATATCCAGGGATCGCAAGGTCCCAGTCATGGTGTGATGTTACCCAAGTCTCAGTTACTTCAGCTATGTCCACCCTCCTGCCTGCTAATAGTGCCTGCAAGTTGTCCATTTTGTTTCCAAGACTCCGCTCATTCAGAGACACCACCCTCCACCTAGAATCTGACCTTCCTTCTTCCCCGCTATTCTTCTATTCACATTTATTCCCTCAGTGTGCACCCCTCCAGGTACCCTTATTATGTGTTTCTCACCCCCTCCACCCTTTGCTAACTGTGTTCTCATCCCTTCCACCTCCTCCCTCCAGACGTCTTCCATTACTGTGGGGGGGGCAAGTTCACTGAACTCCTCCTCTCAGAGTCTGTCGGCCTGCACACCCACTGCCCCCCCCAGTAGTTTAAATTAAGTGTAGTGGTTATGTATTCCTCCAGTTTGTCCCTGAGTACCCTCAAACCCTCCCTACTGAGGTGTAGCCTGTCAGGTGAAAAGGGTGTTTTGTTTGACCAGGTCTCCTCCCAGTTCCCAATACAGATGAACATCTCCTCCCTGCACCATTTTATCAGCCAGTCATTAAAATCCTCTATCCTTCTTTTCCTGGCTGTGCCAGCCTGTGGTACTGGTATCACCTCTGAGAAGGCCTGCAAACTTCCTTCCTTCCTTCCTTTCTCCCTGCAGATCTTCCCTAACTCTCTGACCCTACTTTGCACTACCTCAACCTCCTCCCCAGCAAGGTCATTGGTTCCCAAATAACTGAATTAGGTTTTCCTCCAACCTCCCTTACTACTTCCCTTATTCTTGAGCCCACCTTCCCCGCTGTCATCCCTGGCATACAAACCACCCTCCTTCTTGCATTTGGGTCCCCTTTGCTTCTCCAGTGAATACCCCTCATTATGGAGTCCCCTATGATTGCCACTCTTCCATCCCCTGCATCCGTGCTCCCTATCCTTCCTTTCTTACCTTCGGTACTAGCTGCTTCCCCACCTAACTGCTCCTTCTGCACCCTGGTGAACTTATCTCCACATTCACAATTTATCCCCTTAACTATTTTTCCATCTCCCAAACTGCCCCTCCCCTTCTGATGAGCTGTATTTGCTCTCAGTTTTCCCTCCCCTCTTCCTTTCCTTTTCTCTCTCCTTCCCTCCCTCCCTCCAATCCTCCACTCCATTTTGGCTGCCTCCTCTTCCCTGCCCAGCCTGATTAGTTCCTTCCCCCCTCCCCTGTGCTCCTACTCTCAACCCAAGCTCAACCTGACTGCCTACCTCACCTCCTGCTGTACCCTCCCTCTTTCCAGACAGTGGTGCAAATCTATTCAATGAAGGCACCCCTTTAGAATTTACCACCACTGATGCTACTCTTACATTCCTACCCCTTCCCCTTACCACTTGCCATTCCTCCACCCTGGGCATCCTATTCCTCTGAGGAAGAGATACTCCTGTATACTGGGTGCTCCTCCCGACCCCCATCCACTGCCTGATGCCGTCACTCCCCTGGGCATCACCCCTCTGCCTTTGCTTCCACTGCTCTGCTCCTCTGACTTCCCAGACCATCCTCCCCGGCTCCCATCTGAGCAGCCTTATTTCAGCCCATAGCTGCTCCAGGCTCTTATACACAGGACATTCCCCTTTACTCCATATCACCCCCAGAAAGATGGCTGTCCCACAGTTATTGCAGTTTACCACTCTCCTGCTTCCTATACATGTGCCTATTCCCCCACATCCTCCTAGCCCAGCTTCTCCTAGCCTCCAGTTATACATAACTATAACACTCTAAAATACATAAATTTCTATATCACTTTACCATCAAAATGCAACAACAATCTAGAATTCAGTAGTCTGCTACTTCCAGTGTTCTATCAAAACTAGAACACTATGCCAAGGAAGCTGTTTCTCAGCAACCACCTGATTCTAGCTGAAAAACAATATTTTTAATAAATGCCTTTTAAATCATCAGCCCAGACGTCCCATAAAACATTGACAAACAGTCACAGTACCACCTAAACAACATGTCGCAACCTAGCAACAAACCAGCTAATCCTGGTGACAAGGACAACCCTACCAAAATCTCAAACAAGCTGCCTATCTACTATACAAAATGAAACCTACACAAGATATGATTCACCAGAGAACAACATGCTGACTATACCGTTCCCAACAAACATGAAATACATGCATCCCACACCTTCCTGTAGGCAACAATACCCTCCTTCTCAGTCCACAAACTGTACACCAAAAATATTTAAAAACTAGAAAAATATAGAAAATGTTCACTTATCTAAGGGAGCGCCACATAGACACAGCCACTCTGATGCAAGCATTCTAGAATCTAGAACATAGTTTTGAAATGACTTTTTTTGCTTACCTATAAATACTGTTACTCTTTCTAATGGAGTCGGTCCTCATTCATAACGGATGGAATGGCCTCACCACTATGTATACCAGTACAGAACTGAAGTGTTTTAAGATGTGGGCAGTCAATCAGTTTCTGTTGATTGGGTTTACAGCCATTACAATATTAAAATTTAAAATAAGTTCAAGAATTTTGAATACATGGATCGACATTCATTCAATAAAACATAGTACAATAACATTATGAATATTTTCCTTTCTTAAAAAACATAACTGATACAGTTTAATAGAAATACTTACATTGTTCACAATGAATCAATTAGTGCTTAAGTAGGAGCAGTTCTTGAAGTGTTAAAGACAAATCTCAAGAGAGATTTCAACCTTTTACATGGATCATAAGGTGAATCAGTTCCTCTACTCAGAAGTATAATATAAAAATATAATCAACAATATTGCACAAAAGTATAAGTGTATGATGAGTTTATTGAATCTATGAACTGGTTATCCATTCAAATGCAACTCTCTCTGTTCAGTGATTTTTAGAAGGGAGACCATGGGGACCAGCACATCCAGATCCTCAGGACTCAGTAGATAGGCTACAATCTGTGGTGGTTCATACTGTAATCTTCCTATTATTCTTCTTCTTATCAGCAGTGTATGCTGTTTCTCATATACAGGACAGAGTATAACCAAGTACAGTAGAGAATCTTGTCCCAAATTGCACTTGGTTTGCTGGCCAAGGCACCTAGCTTCACCTGAGCTCTTTCCTTCTAAGATTGATTGAAAGGACAGAGCAGAGAACCTTACCAGAGCAAGGGAAAAGGATTAAGACTTTTTTTGGCTAAGCAGATTTACTGTATGTTGTTATTTTTATTTTGTACTCACAGGGATTGCTACTGTTTGTTGCTAACATTCCATTGTTTTATTTTTCTCTGATTCAGATTGTTGTTGCTGGTATACCTTCTTCTACATTATTACAAGGTGTGCCTACAGGTGTGTGCTAACAAATTACTGCTGTAATATTCTGATTCAAATTGTCATTTGCAAGGTATTTCTTCTGTTACTGCTTTATTTTTCTCTGTAGCAGTGTTTCTTACAAGGTATTTCTTCTCTGAAATTATTACAGGTGGTGCTTACATTTTTGTGACTTTTTATCATTGGGCTAAGCAAAATTACTGTTTGACACTGTTTTATTTTATTCTTTTTTTGATGAAAAGATTTGTTGTCTCAGAGGTGTTTCAGTCTCCTTCTTACATTAAAGGAGCTAATTGCTTTCCTCCCACAGCTCTTCCAGAGGATTAGGTGTGTATCGGGGGGGGGGGTGGAGCTGGCAAACTGTCAGTAATTTCCAGCAGAAAGAAGGGTTAAAATGTCAGGTTAGTTGATATCTTGGAGGTAGAAGACTTGGTTTGCTGGCCAAGGCACCTAGCTTCACCTAAGCTCTTTCCTTCTAAGATTGCTTGAAAGGACAGAGCAGAGAACCTTACCAGAGCAAGGGAAAAGGATTAAGACTTTTTTTGGCTGAGCAGATTTACTGTATGTTGTTATTTTTATTTTATACTCACAGGGATTGCTACTGTTTGTTGCTAACATTCCATTCTTTATTTTTCTCTGATTCAAATTGTTGTTGCTGGAATACCTTCTTCTACATTATTATAAGGTGTGCCTACAGGTGTGTGCTAACAGATTACTGCTGTAATCTTCTGATTCAAATTGTCTTTTGCAAGGTATATGTTCTGTTACTGCTTTATTTTTCTCTGTAGCAAAGTGTTTCTTACAGGGTATATCTTCTCTGAAATTATTACAATTGGTGCTTTACAGGTTTTACAGTTTTATCTAACATTAGGATAAGCTTTTAGGGTTACTGCATTTGTTGTTGACTGTTTCTGCTCTTACCTCCTTGTTCTTCCATCCGTGGTTCTTCTTTTTCGGCAGGGGAAGGACCCAGCCACCACCCCATCCCCAACCACCCACTACACTCCTTTTATAGGGTACCACAGTTGTGACATTTCCTGTGGCAAAGCAGGAAGGGGTGGATCAGTGGGGAATCCACAAGGGGAGCTCATTTACAGGGTCACTAGTAATTTAACTTGTTATAACAAGTAATACGAAAACAAAACACAAAATCAGACCATTACTTGCATTTTTTCCTTCTAATTACTCTGACCAGGTTATAAACCCAGCAACTTATCTGGAATGGATATCATTAACTGCAGGTACTGTGGAACACTTTTCAGAAGGACAGTCTTACAGGATTTAGGACACTGTCCTACATGCTGGGCCATTGGAGATCTTAGGGCTCAGCTCCGGGCAGCATGGGCAGAGATTGAGCACCTCAAATTTCATATTCAAGAGGAAATACATTATAAGAACCATCCGCCATTTCCCCAACATCCAACAGAAGAACCTTGACCGCAGAGGGGTAGTTGGTCCAGGAGGTTAGCAGTTCGGGCGCCCCATCACTCTGTGCCCTCCAACATATTACCTCCAAAAACCATATAAACACTATAAACAGGTATTTTCCTCTATCTATGAAATCAAACAATGGGGCAGAGGACACTGTAGAGCAGGACACTGCAGCACAGGAGCTAGCACAACAAAACTTGCCCAAATCAGGAACCAAAACAAAAAGAGCAAAAAGGAAATCCACAAAAAACTTCTGATCATAGGAGACTCCATGATTCGGGGAGTAGATACCCATCTCCAGCCAGGGGTAATGGTCAGATGTCTCCCAGGTACATCAGTGTGGAGAGACACTGACCGCATTGCTAAAACTGTTCACAAAGCAGGAGAAAACATTGATGTCCTGGTACACATAGGGACTAATGATCTCGCCAGCCGGTCAGTTGTGGAGACCAAGGAACACCTGACCAGGCTGGGTGACAAACTATCATCCATTTCATCCGACATCTCCTTCTCTGAGATCCTGCCAGTCTGGGAGAGGGGGGCAGATGGACGGAAGGTCAGGGAAGGGGAGATAGGGGAGCTAAACATGTGGCTCAAGGGCTGGTGCCAAGAAAAAGGACACAGATTTGTAGGGAACTGGCAACAGTTCTGGAAGTGAAAGTTCTTTAAATTTGATGGACTGCATCTCACTAAGGAGGGAGTCAGTGCATTGGGGCAGAAGTTTGATGTCTTTGCAGAATATTTAAACTAGCAAATGGGGAGAGGGGTGCAGCACCCCATACGTTGAATGGGAAGAAAACCCCTCCCCCCTCAGCTAGTGGTCAAACAGGGATTCAGCATGTTTGCAGTTCATTTGCATCACCAGGTAAGAAAAAAGGTCAGTCTCCCCATACGACGCATAGGAGAAATGCCAGTCCTCACCCAACAACTAACACACCGAAATCTGGCCAATGGAAAATCATGTACACAAATACTTACAGCCTGGGAAATAAGATCCTAGACCTGCAGGCAATAATGTCAGAGGCTAAACTGGACATAGTAGCAATTAATGAGACGTGGTTTACCAGTAACCACACTTGGGAGACTTCAGTACCTGGCTATGTACTGTTCAGAAGAGACTGAGGTGCAAAAAGGAGGGGTGTAGTGGCCCTGTATGTCAATGAAAATATCAAAGCTACAGAAATTCAAAATACATATAAGGAGCCAGAAGAACTGTGGGTCACCCTTGAAACAGGAAATGGGACAGCCATAAGAAATGGGGTTGTCTACAGGCCCCCAGATCAGGGGGAGGACATATACACATTTTACTGTTAGAAGATGTACAAAACATGATAGCTAAAGAGGAGGTTCTGATAATGGGAGACTTCAACATGCTGGATACAGATTGGTCAATACCAGCAGGAACATCTGCCTGAACTAAACACATGGTGGATTCCCTGCAGGGGGAGGGCCTGAAACAACTGGTACAACAACCCACAAGAGACAGGACTATCCTAGATCTAGTACTGACTAACAAGGAAGGGATCACAGATCTCCAGGTAGAAGGTCACCTGGGGGCCAGTGACCATCACATGGTATGGTTCAGTTTGGCTACTACATCTAAATCATCCCATTCCAAGGCAAAATATGGGACTTCAGAGGAGCTGACTTTGATAAGATGGCCAACAGAGTTAAGCTAGCCCTGGCAAAAAGAAACACAGGGGAGGGGGTACAGGCAAAGTGGTCAAGCATTAAGGATGCAATACTTGAAGCAAATTCCCATTGTGTTAGACAGTAAAGGAAGTGCAAAAGAAGAAGGAAACCACTTTGGTTCTCAAAAACAGTAGCAGAAAAGGTCAGAGCTAAAAGGCTGGCCTTCAGGAAATATAAGGGAACACAGCGGGATGAAGATAGGGAGGCATACCAAACTGCCCTAAGGAAAGCAGGGAAGGCAGTAAGGCAGGCAAAGTCTCAAACATAATGTTAACAACAGAAGATAAATTTATATTAATTAGAGTGGCAAACAATTTTTATTAAATGTACAACAAATAAGGAGAATGAGAGTTAAAAAAATTATAGGCTGGATGGTGCCTTAACATATAATAATTGAGCACTTTTGTAATTTTTTAATCTGATGCTAGTATGTATTTTATACATGCATGGTTGTTGTTGTCTACCTGTACTTGATTTGTAATGATCTTCTTATATTGAACAATAAAATAATACTACTACTACTGCTAAAGAGTCATGCCCTGTATCTGAGTGATTTCTTAAAAGGGGACAGTGTTTAATGAAGTAACAACTGTAATCCCCCCCAGGGGCTTACATTATTTGCCTCCCATTGTCCCGTTCCCACGGATCCCCCGATCTGTGTCCCCGATGCCTGGCTAATCCCGTAATGCCCCTGAAGCCTCCATCCAGCCCCTGCATAGTTTGCAGTTGGAAATGAGGCTGCCATGCTCTGGCTGCACCAATGTGCGAGCCAGTGGTCGGTGCATGTGCAGTAGTCCACTGGGGTTTTTGTACTGCGATCACAGCTAAACTAATGCTTCTCCAGTGGTCTCGGTCCCCAAATTCAGCTAATTTTGGGCCAGAGACCTGGAGGAGGCAAAGGAGAGGCTGCTAGTCCATCTTATTGAAGAGTGCCTATCAGTGCTGTGCCTAGCTTCATGCATATTAATAAGGCATATACATATTAATGAATGAGCCTGCCTGCTGCCTGAGGACAGTGAATTTCAGCAGCAGTGACAGGCAGGTGGGATAAATAAAAACTTTAAATCCTGCAATAGTTTTACAGGACAAAGGAACTGCTATTAAAAACTGGGGCACTTGTTTGATATAAATGTTGAATCTGGCTGCACTAGGACATTAAAGTTAGGACTTATGTAGACTGCATATAAGTTGCCAGCAGCCAAGATTGCAGCCTTGTGACCTCAGCGTAGCCAATCGGAATGCCAGGATTTGCCAAGAGACTTATGGGACTGTTCAGAGGACTTATGGGGGAAGAATCTGGGGAAATTCTTGGTGCCCTTTTTCAGCATCAATCAGGCATCGAAGGAGCTTAATGAATATTAATTCTTCATTGGGACAGTTGTTTCAGCCAATCAAGAGCTGCTGAGAGCTCCCAAAATCCAAGAGACTTTTGGTTCTGGTCTCACTTTGGTGGTAGCCCCTCAGGGGAGGCTTTAGCCCCTTTGCAGAAAGATGTGGCTGCAAGGCATGGGAAGAGCCTGCCTGGGTGATGCCAGCTGCCTATCCCCCAGGGCCTGCAGTTTGCCTTCCCACATTTTGGAGAAATTTTGGTTAAGGAATCCTGGTGCAACATTCAGCTGTGAGAGAGCTGCAAGGCCCAACGACATCCAGCTCTAAAAGAGCTGCAAGTATCTGTGACCTCAGCAGATTTGCTTGGAGGGTTCCTGAAGAGAAAGTTGTTTGTGGATTTCAAGTAAGATGGAGATCTTCTTGGGGCACAGCTGCCACTTGTTCCAGGAGGTGGTAAATTCTGTCTGTACCTTGCGTTGACTCAGCATCACAAAGAGGGGTTGAACATTTGTCTAAAGGAATGGCCATTATGATGACCCACCCACTACTGTATTAACCTCTGGCCACAGCTGGGACCATTCTACACAGAGATAGGTGACATCATGGATTCTTTGTTCCTTCCTGTGACAACTCTTTCCCAGTTGGGTACTACCTGAATGCAATACCTTACCTCCCCAACTGGAGTAGCTAAGAGCTGCCAAGAGTAGGGAAATCTGCACCGGGCTGACCTTGAGACGTTCAGGACTATGAGCCAATGGTACTGCAAGTAAGGAGTCTGACACTTGGGTAGATGAGCAAAAAAGCAAAAGTTTACTGAAAATGTTTGAGAAATTCTTGCAAATATAGCCACGAATGGCACACTTAAAATTCAGTTAAAAACAACAATTTATATGCATCAATCACTTTCATATATTCTATGTATCCCAGAAGGGTACTTCCACCCCACTATTCACTCTTAAATCACCCCTGGAGACTGCAGGCACTCACCTCCCACCAACCCTCCAGATGTCACACTTTCCCAGGATAAGTACCTACCTAGGCTTTCATCCCTGAGCTTTCTGTACTGTAGAACTATTTTTATTTATTTATTGATTTACTGATTTAATACTAGGAGTACAAATACTGTACCTTTGAATCAAAGGTTCTTTTACAAAGGTTCCGTGTCAGCATAGAGTGCAAAACAAAACAGTAGCAAATACAATACAGGTTTGGGAAATTAGCATAGAAGTACAAAACCAGTGACAGATAATGAGGTGCAATTAACAAAGAAACAGGTATACAAATAATGAGGTGCAATTAACAAAGAAACATACACAATCAGCAATCTCAGATACAAGGAAAACCATACTGGGGTGAGGGGAGAGAAGCTATGGGTGAAGTCCATGTTGTTTCGGGCAGTGTAGGTTGTATTTGTAGAGGTGTTCAGACAACTGGTCCGCAGCAATTCGTTCAAGTGCCTTGGAGAGTGGGGGGATCATAGAGGTGGGGCAGTAATTGGAAATAAGGGGTCTGTCACCACTTTTATGAACAAGTGTGATAATGGCTGATTTCCAGAGCTGCGGGAATTGTCTAAGAGAGAGCGAGAGATTCAAAAGTTTAGTGAGAGGCTGTAGGACGACGTCAAGGGAGAGACAGGAGTTTAACGTTGAGGGTGTTGCTGCTGAGGCTAGCTTTGCTTAGGACTTTTTAAAGGCATTTTCTAGCTTCAGCCATGGACACCCTCTTAAAGTAGAAGTGATGGGTATTATTGGGGAGGTTGGTTCTATTATTGGGGTCAGGCCAGGCTGAGTTATCAAAGAACTTAGGGGTAAGAACACTGCTAAGATCTGTGAATGCAAGATTAAAGGTGTCCGCTAGATCTCTGTGGTCCTGTATAGCAGAGCCATTTACCTCAAGCATAGTGGGGGAGGATTTATTGGGTTTTCCCATAAGGCTCTTGATGTTCTCCCAGAAGGCTTTACTGTTTCCCCCGGAGGTTGTTAGTTCCAGTTTATAGTAAGCTTGTTTGGCTCTGTGTATTGCAATTGTGCACTGGTTTCTAGCCACTTTATAGAGCTGCATGTCATGCTGTAGCCTTGAGTTCATGGCTCGGTGCCAGAGATTATCTCTGTTCCACATCACGGAGCTAAGGGTGAAACTAGCAGAGCCACTATCAGAACTGTTTAGTGAGTCTCTGAGCACAGGAGAGGTCCCAGAAGACTGGAGAAGGGCTCATGTGATCCCGCTTCACAAGACTGGTAACAGGGAGGAGGCAGGGAACTACAGACCAGTCAGTCTTACCACAGTAGCGGGCAAGATTATGGAGGCACTCCTTAAGGAAAGGATAGTGCAACACCTGGAATTCATAGGAGCACAGGATCCAAGACAGCATGGGTTTACAACAGGAAGGTCCTGTTAAACTAAACTTATAGATTTGTTTGACTGGGTAACCAGAGTGGTGGACCAAGGGGGTGCAGTTGATGTTGCCTACCTTAAACTTCAGCAAAGCTTTTGATACTGTTCCACATAGAAGATTGAATAATAAGATGATTAGGCTTGGGGTGGGTCAGGCATTGGTCAACTGGGTGTCAAACTGGTTGGTGGGCAGAAAATAGAGAGTGGTGGTAAACGGTATACATTCAGAAGAGATGCAAGTCACAAGCGGGGTACCTCAGGGATCAGTCTTGGGGCCAGCCCTCTTCAGTATCTTAATCAGTGACATTGCAGATGGACTGGAGGGTAAAGTTTTCCTGTTAGCAGATGACACCAAGATCTGCAACAGAGTAGATGATCCAGATGGGGTAGGCAGCATGAGGAGAGATCTGGATAAACTGGCAAAATGGTCGGAAGAGTGGCAACTGGGTTTTAACGCAAAGAAATGCAAGATCATGCACATAGGGAAGGGAAACCCTGAAGCCATCTATAGGTTGGGAGGGAGTTGCTGGCAATCATAAGAGAAGAAAGAGACTTGAGCATCATCATCACAGATGACCTGAAATCATCCAAGCAGACCACTAAAGCAGTAGGTAAGGCTTGGGGGATGTTGGGGTGTATTATTAGGGGTATCACAAGTCATAAGAGGAAGGTAATAATCCCTCTTTACAAGACACTGGTTAGGCCCCATCTGGAGCACTGTGTGCAGTACTGGAGGCCGCACCTTCACAAGGACATGGAGGCAGTCCAGAGAATGGCAACCAAAATGGTGGAGGGACTACATCAAAAAACATATGGGGACAGATTAATGGAGCTCAATATGTATACCCTAGAGCAAAGGAGGGTGAGAGGTAATATGATCAAAACTTTCAAACACCTTAAGGGCATTAACAAGGTGAAAGAGGCTAACATGTTTCAATATAAGAAAAATAGCAGGACAAGAGGACACATCATGAGATTTCAGGAAGGCCGATTAAGGGGTAATGTGAGGAAGTTATTTTTCACAGAAAGGGAGGTGGATGCATGGAACAGCCTACCTCAGGAAGTGGTGGACATGAATACAGTGCAGGGCTTCAAACAAGCATGAGATAGGCATAAGGGAGCAATACAGATGAGTATGAATATGTAGGCCATTGACAGAGTAAAGGCCTATGGCACATTCTTAATGTAGAAAAAGAAATGGGCAGACTAGATGGGCCTTGTGGTCCTTATCTGCTATCAACTTCTATGTTTCTATGGAGACGAGAGCGGGAGTAATTCAGTGATTAGTGAAGGGTCTTATTCACCTTTTTCTTAGAGGGGCAAAATTGTTGCTAATGTCATTAAACTGGGAAATTAAGTCAAGGGCTTGGTCAGTGCTGTTCATGGAGTCAAAGGGTGCCCAGTCAACTATTGACAGAGCGTCAAGGAATTGGGGAAGCTTTCCTTTATTTAAGGCTCGTTTGTAGGAGAACGAGGTCTTAGGTTTAGGTGCCTTGTTAAATCAGTGGCAAATAACAGGGGAGTGATCACTAAGAGTGTCAGAACTTGCTTGTTAGTGATTCTGTGGGGATGAGAGGTGAGGATAAGACTAAGCGGGGAGCTACTACCAGTCTTATAATTAAAACTAGTGGGGGAAGTGACCATTTGAGTAATATCTAAGGCAGTAAAGGCATCCTTATATGGGTCGGCTTCTGGTGCCAGCCAGTTAACATTTAGGGCACCCATTACAATTGTCTCACCATGGTGGGTGTTGCTGTCAAGGAAGTCAGAGATCATTTGGAAGCTAGTTACATGTTCACGTGGAGTGATGTAAACAGATACAGTATAACTGTGAGGGATTTACCCTGCTGGCCAAGAATTATTTTTACTGGCAGCATTTGAGAGCTGTTAGCAGAGGGAAGTAGCGGGATGACTTGACCTTTAAGTGTATCTCTCAAATAAATGGTGCAGCCACCTCCGCGCTTGGTAGTTCTGTTGAGTCGGAATAGGGCATAGCCGGAATGTATACAGCATTATCAGGGACCTTAGGTGAGAGCCATGTTTCGTTGAGGGCTAGGATATCAGTCCTATGTTGTGAAACCCAGACTTGGAGTGCATCAAGCTTAGCTGGCAGGCTACAGATGTTAATAGATGCTTGCTTGAGGTAGCCTTGTTTACTGTACCATGCGTATGATGTTGTGGGAGAACCAGGGTTAGGATGAACGTTACCAGCAAGGAGAAGGAGTCGAAGTGCAATCCTAGCAAGATAGTGGGCAAGGAGCCTGGCAGCCTTGCACCATCTTCTACGGGAGTTTTTTTTTTTAGCAGGGATATTACTACAGGGCGTGAGAAACTATAGGAGAAGGGAATACTCAAGGAGGGGGAGGAGGTTACCCGGCTATTAATGAGGGTGGCTAGCATGGGAGCGCCTGGGTGGGTAATGGTGTGGTGTAGGGTACACCAAGGGATATATCCCACCCTAAAGTGGTGATGATGATGGTAAAGGGGGGGAGTTACAGGTGCAAGGGCAGCTAAGGGGGATGAGAATGAGAAATAATTGTAGCAGTAAAAAAATGTTTAGGGACATATTGTGAGGGGTGCAGGTGACCAAGTGCACAGGGTAAGGACAGTGTGCATAATTTAAAATGAGGGGGTAGGTGGAGGTTAATGAAAGGACTGAGTGAACGATGAGGAGGGGTGTTCACAAAACAGCAGAAATACTTGTTAATGCTATCTCCTTATGGCCAGGGGTAACACAGGAGTGGTTGGATCAATAGGATGGGAAAAACAGAGAAGAGGGAGGGGCAAAAGTGTATTTAAAGGAGGCCTGGGTGAGGGTGGTGGAAAAAAGCCCCAGTTAGGTAAGGCCCTAGATTAGGCAGCACAGCAGAAGTTCAGTCCTAGTAGCCCTGAAGCCAGCTGAAAAGGCGCTCCAATGGGAAAGGCTGAGCGGCCGTACGGACCAATTAGGAGCCGCTAGCAGAAACACCGCCCCAATCGAATGGCAGGAGAAAAAGGCACCTGAGTGTTAAGCCTCAGCAGTGATACCTGGTTGCTGTGTCTTGGCGGTAGCTCCTGGAGGACAGGCAGGGGATGCTAAGCACGGCGGGTGGCGGCCGAAGTTGTGGCCGTCCCACACCACTGGTGAAGCTGGTGCACCCACTTAGGGTGAGGATCCCTAGTGGAGTAAAAAGAGAGGAATCAGTTAATTTCAGGTCTAGTAGAGAAGGGGGGGAAGAGGAGGTACTGGCAGCAGACCGTCAGCTCTCTGTGTGTGTGTGTGTGTGTGTAATTAAATCACAAGAGGTCTAGGAGGGAAGTTTAGGAGGCAGTATGGTGCAGTGGTTTAAGGCTCTGAGCTGCAAATCTGGAGACCTGGGTTTGAATCCCACAACCCCCACTTGCATACTGTGTGACCCTGAGCAAGTCACTTAACTTCCTCGTGCTCCCAGGTTGCACCTGCAAACAAGCTTTCAGCTTAGTGTGTCTCACCTGGTAAAATAATTGATTAAAAAAAAAAAAGGTACAATAGGGGCAGGATAGGTAGTGAACAAAGGGGGGAATTGAGGGATGGGCGAGAGGAACTAAGCACTGGAAGGGGGTGGGGTGAGTGTCCAAGGTCATGTGAGCTCAGCAGCAGGAGACCAGCAGAAACAAAGAAAGAAAAAAAGAAGTTAGAAGGGACTCAGGGCAGCTTGGCTGAACAGTTCTCGGAATTAACAAGGGTGGTTAGAACAAGGCCATTATGGAATGAGGGCAGGCAGCAACACTAAGATCTACTGCTAATGCTAAACAGATTAGGCCAAACAACAGTACAGTTACAGGCAAGCAGTAAACCTAGCTAGCGCTAAACAGATTAGGCAAAACAACAGTATAGATTGCAGGCAAGCAGTAAACCTTTTCTAAAAATTAAATTACAAGAGACTAAAGCTTGCAAATACTCCTAGGCAGTAAACATTAAAAAAGCCCTAGTTAGGTAAGGCCCTAGATTAGGCAGTGCAGCAGAAGTTCAGTCCTAGTAGCCCTGGAGCCAGCTGAAAAGGCGCTCCAATGGGAAAGGCCGAGCAGCCATGCAGACCAGTCAGGAGCCGCTAGCAGAAACACCGTCCAATCGGATGGCAGGAGAAAAAGGCACCTGAGAGTTAAGCCTCAGCAGTAATACCTGGTTGCTGTGTCCAGGCCGCAGCTCCTGGAGGACAGGCAGGGGATGCTGAGTGTGGCAGGTGGCAGCTGAGGTTGTGGCCATTCCACGCCGCTGGTGAAGCCAGTGTGCCCACTTAGGGTGAGGATCCCTGATTGCTGTGTCTGGGAGGCAGCTCCTGGAGAATGGGCAGGGGATGCTGAGAGTGGCAGGTGGCTGAGGTTGTGGCTGTTCCACATTACTGGTGAAGCCGGTGTGCCAGCTTAGGGTGAGGATCCCTGGTTGCTGTGTCCAGGCGGCAGCTCCTGGAGGATGAGCAGGGGATGCTGAGCATGGCAGGCAGCGGACGAGGTTGTGGCCATTCTGTGCTGCTGGCGAAGCCAGTGCACCCACTTAGGGCAAGGATCCCTAGTGAGGCAATCAGTGACTACTGGGTCTACCTCTGAGCAGTCAGTCCACTGACCCCTCCTGCCAGATACCCTTCCTGGTATCCAGTTACTGTGTACACTGTATTTTAGAACTAAGGCAATCAGTGACTACTGGGCCATACCTCCGAGCAGTCAGTTCACTGAATCCTTTTGCCAGATACCCCCTGGTATCCAATTACAGTGACCTTAATGGCGTACAGTGATTTTTAAGCCTACCTACCTCAGTCAGCCCACTGACTCCTTCTGCCCGATACCCCCTGGTATCCATATCTATTCACCTTACTGTATCTTATACTCTAAAGAGCATTTAAATCAGTTACCATTTTCACACATTCATTCTAGACACATTTACACTAAGTAATGGAATTAAACAATTTTGCATACGGGTACATTAAAAGTTGTGACAGAAGCCCACCCTCAGTCCCTTCAGGTTCAGTCCTTCACTTTGACAGAGTGTCTTAAATTCAGAAGGACTGAGATAAATTATCTGTAAAACAGTGTCACTGTGGCTTTTAAAACAGTCCCCAATTAGTATCAACAAGGTTTTTACTATGCCACACTCCTTTGGAAATACTGAAGAAATTCTGTAGAGATGGTGCAGCTTGAAGTAGTTGAAGGGCCCTCCATTGAGTTAGCAGGTGGTTGATGAGAACTATGATTTCTTTAGATTTGTGGAATTCTTTTCAGTGAGGAAACTGGTGTAACCCCTGCCATGGCCAGGCACAGACTGGGACCCTCCTAACTCATGCCACAGACAAGGCAACAGGCCACCAGCTGGCACAACAAAAGGGCATCAACCCTAGCTCTGAGGTAAATACCCGACTTGGCAGTCTAAAGGGGTCGGGGGTTTAGGGCACAAAATAACATTTACATTTACTCCAGATTCTGGGGAGAGGTGCTAGGCCTATGCTAGGTCTAAAACTATCAGTTGGGGCCCCAATAACATTTCACATGGGAAGCAGAGATCTAATGTCCAGACAGAAAATGGGATTGTGAAGTATGGCTTTATTCTGACAAGAAGTTGGCAAACAAATGCAGAACAGGGTGTCCCCCAAGTTTGTCACTGTATAGGTGAGGAATGCTGACACTCTTTATTCAGAACAAACAAGGCAAAATTGTACTTTCTTCTGTTAGCACAACAATTTGAACACTGTCCCACCCTTATGTTCAAGGATATATAGAGATTTTACTCTTTCCAACACTGGCACCGTCCACCCCTCTTTCCTTGGGGTATACTGGACATTTCTTCTCAAGTGTCTGTTTATGTGGTGGGTTGCCACACACTCAGAACACCTCCTGACTTTGATGGTCTTAGTTAACATCCACAGGCTTAAACTTAGCACCTTTCCAAGATCAGTTAGTCCTGACTGGAGTTTCGATTGACATTCCTCCCACCCCATCCCCAGCCACCCTCTGCCATCCCTATAGGGTTACGCAAAAATGATCCTCCACCCTCACCAGGGTGCTATATGTGTCCACAGTAAATTAGAAAACATTCAGCTCATATCTGTGATGAGGCTGGGGCTCTGCCTGATGTACTCCAGCCTTAACTGTGGCACATACAACCAAAAGACAGCATCCCAGAAAAATATTCCATTTAGTCTCTGTCTTTGTACTTACAGCTTTGTTGAACTTTTCTGTGCAGACATCTGACTGAAATTCACACTTGCATCGTAGTTCTCCATAGCTTTCAGACCTGGAAACACTCTTTGTCTCCTCTAGGGCAGCTGACTTTCCTTTGGTCATCAGGGGATTGACCCTTAGACACATTGAACTGCAGTCCCACTCTCTCTGCTCACAGGAAAAAAATGACAAACAGGTGTCCTGGAATTGACAGTTTCCACCACTTCAGATGGCACTGTAGATGTCTCACTAACTAAGGTGAGAAATACTGCCAGAGGTCCTTCACCCAGTCTCACACCAGGAGACCGACAGGAACTCCCACACTCAGAGCTCCTCTCTGTACTGCTGCTCAACACTAACTCTACTACAGACTGACTGCACTACCGTCTGAACATGCTAAACCTCCCCAGAGCAGCTGATTCCAAAGTGGCTCATGCTGCTGCAAGAATTCTAAATGACATAATCAATTCTCTGCTCATCTTAGCTGAGTAAACAATGATGTCATTACACAGAGTTCCTAATGAGCCCTCTACCATCCTAGGGCTTGCCTGATGGGATTCTAGTAACCCCAGGGGACTGGGTGGTTACACTGGTTACACAGGATCAAAAGGCACTTGAAGCAATATGCTTTCTATACTAGGTCTTGTTCTCACTTACTGTCCTGTACTGTTCCTATTCTGGGATACAGGTGATCCCCTATCCTTACACTGTAATTAAATTAAACTAGTTCTGTCAGGCTTTCTTTCTTCAGCACAGGGTGTCTTCAGACAGACACATGGGCACCTTCTTTGCTGGTCGTTCGCCCTGCTGAGTCTGAGTGCACACTGGCTGTGCAGCTCTTTTTATAGTCAAAATCTCATTAGCATATTTAAATCTGTGGTCACTGAGTGGACACAGACCTGTCCAGCAGCTCAGCACCAATCAAATCCCTCCCTGCAGCAGCACAAGTCACAATGGAATCCTTAGTTTTGAAGCCCAACCGCCCTCCTGAACATTCTAATTCTTCCCGTTTTTTTTCTACTTTTGGTGATTTTAAAATACATTTTGTTTGTCACTCAAAATGGACCTTTTCTCAAGGGCCAAGAACTTTCTCACTATAATGGTTGGACAGCTGACTTTCTAAGCTTTCTGCTGAATTTGTTTCTGTTCACAATAGCCACAGGAAAGCATAGTCGCTAAGACTTCTATTATTTTGACAATAAAACACTTAAATAATGACTTCTGAACACTTTCCTATGCTTTTTCATGTCAAAATAGTAATTTTCCCTTTAATTGTGCTGATCACAAGTTTTCTCTCTCAGACATTGGTTATGCATTTTCCCAGGCTAAGCTCCACCTCTAGTGTAACTGCCTGCAAGGATTAGCTTCACCAAGGACCACTCTCCCTATAAAGGTTAGCAACCCTCTTATTTTATATTCTATACAGCTCAAACTATTTTCTGATGTGTAGGACACTATACTGAGCATGTGTGCCAAGTTTGGTTCATTTTTATTTCAAATAGGCTTGGCAGCGCATTGCTGAATATGGACAATGTAATCTGACTTTTCTGCTTCACTTTCTGACTGTGTTCATCTTCAAGATGCTCCGTTTTGGATCCTGTACATATCTGTGAGCAAACAATGTTAGTGTGCTGTGCCAAGGATTCCTCTAGCCCCCGTCTGCCCTTTTATTCAATTATTAATTAAAATCAGTGTGTTTTTCATGCATGAGAATCCGTGAGCTCCTGTGCCTAATCACACCCCTTTTCTTGCACAGAATGGCTCCTGTGAGCTTTTATTTTCATACTGCTTGCATTTTCCACTGTGGAGACTTTGTGATCCCCAATACCAGACTGTGCTCTTTTTACATGCATTTTTATTTATTTCTGAGAGCCAGTCCCCAATTTTCACATTCCCTGGTGCTTTTTGCCTTGCCAACTATACTGTGAGGTAATTATCTGGTTTATCCTGCCATGAGAGGAGCATGTGATGCTGTATCCCCTTGACTCTGCGTGAAGCAAGACACACTGCCGGGCCGAAGCCTGATCTCCGTATGGCTGCAGAGTGAGGCGGCTGCCCGAGGCAAGCCTAGGATTCTTGACTGAGTGCACTGCGCTCTGCTGTGGGACCGATGCTCCGTCTCTCACTCTCCACTGTCACTCAGTTTTTGGCACCATTAGCACCCACAGCTGCCACTCTGCGTTCATTTATTTACTTCAGAGCAGCAATGCTTTTTGTTTAGGGAGCGAGTGTCTACTAAATAAACCATTACTAAAAAAATCACCACAGGCCACTCAGGCAGTACACTGGCTGTCCAGCACTTGTGTCACTAGCCAGGGCGATTCTTTTCCTAGCCCACTGGCCATCAGCATAACAGTTCTCTATTTTACCATTAAAAATATTAGATTTTTGTCACAAAAACAATGCCACTCATTATATTTAAGTGTAAAAGTGCATATGTGTGAGAAAACGGCAAGACAGGAGTCCTTTCCTCTTTCCCAGCTGCACTGCATTCCAGTGTCACAATTAATAATATACTCACAGCGTATGTTACAAAGTCATTTTAAACTGCTGATTTTTACTATATTACAATTATGGAGGCGAAGTCTAATTTTTTTCTTACTGTAGGGACTGCCCCATGTCTCTCTGGCCGCTCCTACCTATTTATTTATTTATTTATTTATTCAGTCTCAGATTACAAATACCTTTGAGCACAGAAAGCTCTTTTACAAAGGTTCCATATCAGAGGGAGGGGTACACAAACAGGGGAGATAAAATACATAGTTTCAACTGGAACAGACAATTAAAGTAAATATACAATAAAATAATAGGGTCAAGTCTGAGAGGACAGAGAGAGTAGGATAACGTGGTGGGAAGAGAATGATGGAGGGAGCAGCCTGGGGCCTATTCTGGGTTTTGAACCTACATCCTTAACTACTGCATTTATGTCTACATGAAACCTATAGGCTGTCCATATTCTCTTGGTGGAACAGGCTATCTGAGATTGTTACACCATGGGTGATTCTGGTTTGTGGGAAATGGTATGGGAGTCCCCCAAGGGCATGGGGCTCACCAGTATTGCCAAGGTTTATCTTCAAAAGTGGGAAGACAGACCCTCTTCTCTTGTGAGCACCTGCATGGTGCGGAAAGTGATGTGCAGTATTATGTGGCTGCTCGAGTAAAGGTGTGTGCTTCCAGAGCCAGGTTCAGGGTCCTCGGAGGAATCCACTGTATGTGCCCAAGTCTCTCTGGGAATGTTGTCTCCAGTAAAAGTCTAGAGACTGTGTCCTGATTGGAAGGGCCACAGCTGCTACGCTGGCAGTGTGGCTTAAGATGCCAACAGTATCTGGATGTGTCTAACCTTCCAGAGAGAGGAAGAAAGGAAAAGTCTTCTATCAAGGTTAACGTTGGGAATCAGCCTAGTAGTGTCACCAACTAGGCACTGCCATTGTGCCCCCCCATGGGGTCATGTATAGACATGGGGGTCTGAGGTGTGCTGGCCCAGGTCCCTGTGCTGCCCTGTGTTCTAGACTGTGACTTCTGCCTATCCAGAATTTCATCTGCTAAGGGAGTTGAAAGAGGTTCTAGCCTTCTAAAGCTGCAAGAGCCTGCTGCTCATCTCAGTTTCCTAGTACCCAGGTTCTGCTAATTTGAAGCACCATAGAGCTACAGTCCAAATGCCACCTGAGACTGTCTGCAGAACATGAGTAAAAGCAGGGATTGTCCTACACCTGGGAAAAACTGTAAATAGTTGTTACCAAGTTTCTGCTGAGTTCAGTGATTAAGTACTGATTGAGCTAAGTTTTAAGTTCACCAGCCTACCTTCAGTATCAAGTCCAGCAAGAATGTTGGGGTGGCCCAAAGAGAGGTAAAATGTTAAATTTGATTTGTTTAAGCGCGCCAACGCTGGCCAACCAGCTGCACCAGTATCAGGCCTGCAACGAGTTAGTACTGGGTACCCAGGAACAGAATTTCGGGGGCGTTATCTGGACTGGGGACTGGTACCAGCTGGGGATTTATGTAATTATAACAATATGAGCAGCTAGTCAGTCAGAAAGCTAATTCTGGTCCACCAAATGGTTGGTGGATAGCTTGCACTAAAAATGTGTTTTGAGTTAAAACTGCAAAAATATTATTCTATGATGCCAATTTCTAAATGCAAATCTAAACTGCTGTTTACTCTCTGCATCCAATCTCCCTCTCCTAACCCTCCCCATGTAAATAATTTGTTGGTTAACTGTCTTTTCAAACTTTGACTTGTGAGCATATTATTAGCGTAAGTCAAAAATTGCAAGTTATTGAAATTGTAGGTTTTGGTTACTGATAATCCATGTGGTTGCGTGACTATATGGGGAGGTGGGGAGGTGCAGCATCCCAGAAGATTGTACTGCTAAATAACAGACCCACTTGTAAAACATACTCTCGGTGGAGGCACCACACTATTTTATTTCTAGCTTGGGAAAGAACTCTGGTAACATCAGAAATAGGACCCAGGCCGCTCGACCTTGATCTGGCCAGCAAGGCAGGGGTAGTAGCCCGCTGGGGTATGGCACCACCTGGGTTACACAACTACTAATGCAAACTGAAATGAAGTTATGGGTTTGCAATTTAAATAAGTTAAGACCTAACCCAAGTTGCCATGCAGATACCAGTGTACTGCACAGTGCAATTGAAAACTATTTTTTGACCAACAATGGTGGCCCTTTCACACACACACACACATCTATACACACACACACACACACACACACACACACACACACTGCCAAGGGGATGAAGGAGAAGAGAAAGACTGGGGCAGATGCCACAGACACATTGATATGCAAGGGACTGAGAAAGTGAAGCAGAGTCCTTACCCATACATCCTAAATGAACCACAAGGTAAGTAGTTCTCCCCAAAGGGGACACAAGTAGCATGGCCAAGGCAGGGACTGTTGGTGTGCAGAGACGTTTGCAGCTGCATGACAGTGGGATATGCCTCCAGGGTGTGAATCAAGTGCTAAACCTAGAAACTGTACAATACACAAGAGGTGGCTCCCAGTGAGGCTGTACCATCCCAAAACACCTGGACATGGGAGTTGCCCCAGAGGTTATTGCCCACATTCCTCCTTGCTAAAGGGACTTTGTGCAGGGAAGGCCTAAAGTGGGGGTTGAGCTACAAATTAATGCTGCATCTAGGATATATAATACATCGAGAAACAAAGAAACATAGAATTTGTCATCAGAAAAGGACCACTTGGCCCACCCAGTCTGCCCAGATGGTAAGTGTGTAGACAGGCATACTCACTGTACACATTTGTGTACAGTTTTCTTGAGTGCCTGTCACAAACCATATGCCTTTCTGTTAATATTTTCATTCTAATCTGTAATATTTGGGTTAGTGTAGGCCACTGAGGGATATCTCTGTTTAAACTTCTGTTGTTTAGGAGACAGATAAATGTATAACCTCTTCAGAGATTAGAGGAATCATCTGACAACAATCTGACTTGTTTGGAGAGGGGGTGCCATTTGGAGACAATGTGTACATATTTTAATGGGGGGGGGTGTAACTGTTGGAGACTGTGTACAAAACAGGAATTTCTGGCTACACCCCTGCCAGATGGTCCCTGCCTATTCTGTCTCTGCAGATACTAACTGGTCTCCAGTGACCGTTCCTCCTCCCTGGCTATTTACTAATATTCTCCTATGTCTATCCCTCACATGCGTGCAGTCCCCTCCTGTTTTCACCTCCAGTAAAGTAGTACTTCCTCTCATCCCTCTTAGAACTCCCCCCAGCTTCATCGCATGTCCTCTGGCCCTAGTGCTCTTCCTCATTTGAAAGACACTCCCCTCCTTCACCCTGTGAGGTACTTGTGAGTCTGTATCATGTCCCCTCTCATTCTCCTCTTTTCCAGGGTGTACATGTTGCAATACCTAAGTTGCTCCTCATGGGGTGTTTGATAGTGTTGCTCAGATGGATCCAGAAAATCCAGATCCACAGATATCTGCCCTTTTGTGGCAGGATAGTGGATCTGCTGGATACTTCCACTATCTGCCTGTGGATCCGGCCATCGGATCCCTGGTCAGATCCTGCATGAGCCAGTTTATAAGAGGCAACTGTACTAAATTCTCCTATAATGGCCAGAGCCCTTGGAATGGAAATATAAGAATCAGTGAGGTGCAGAAGGATGTCATCTGCCTATGCGGAAAGAGTATATTCCTGTCAACACACCCTTATGCCTCTCACAGACTTTATATGGCTAAGTTTTAGTAGAAGGGACTCTAAGTACAAATTAAAAAGAAGAGGGGACAAGGGACAACCCTGCTGCATACCACAAAATAACTTAAAGAGAGCGGATAGAATCCCATTACAAAAAATGCAGGCCAAGGTCGAGAGGTACAACATCTGGATCCAATGCAAAAAGGGATGAGGGAGGCTAAATCTCTTCAAAAACACAAAAAGGTAGTCCCAGGCCGCCCTGTCAAACACCTTCCCCATGTCCAGGGAGGCCAGAACAGCTGGAAAGACTGACTCCCTGGACACGGAGATCAGGTGGAGCACCTTTCTAAAGTGATGGCTAGACACCTGGCCAGCCATAAAGCCACCTACTCTGGACCTATAAGGGCCTGCCAAACTCCCTCCAACTGACGGCCTAAGATCTTAGCCAAAATCTTGAAGTCTACGTTGTTAAGGGAGATGGGCGATAATTCCCAGGAAGCGTGTCATCCTTCACAGGTTTTGGAATCGGGCAGATTCTGGCCTCTGTGAGAGTAGAGTCAACAATTCCTTCTTTGAACAACTGATTAAAAAAGAGGAAGTCAAATGTGGGACAAGCTCTTGGGTGAAGGGTTTATAAAAATTAGACAGGAAGCTGTCTGGACCTGGGGCTGTTACAAGTTTCAGATCCTTGATTACTGCCTCAAACCCACACAAGCTAATAGAACCAATCAGTTGAGCCTGTTGAGTCAGGCTCAGCTGAGGCAGCTCCAAGAGACCCAGAAATTTGCTAAGAGCCTTATCAATATCTGATACCCCTGGTTCAGCCCTGCCACCCCCCCCCCACCCTTTTGTTCCTGCTGCTCCCTTGTGGTCTGCCCAACCCCCCCCCACTATGAAAATTGAGCAGAAGCACCTGTTCAGGATGTCTGTTTTTTCTTGGTCCTCTTTTGCGCAGCTTCTCCCAGTCACCCTCCTTATCCTCACTATCCCTTCCCTTACTTTCCTCTTCTCACTTATATACCTGAAGAAAGTCTTATCCCCTTTAGCTACTCATTTGGCTATCCTTTCCTCTGTCTGCACCTTTGCTCCCCTCTCTGCCTTACCTGCTTCCCTCTGTTTTACTTAGTACACCTCCCTGTCTTCCTCCCTCTGTGTTTCCTTATACCTGCTGAATGCCACCAATTTTTCCATCACCACCATGGCCACTTCTGTAGAGTACCATAACGGTCTCTTTTTCATTCTGCTTTTGCTCACTTCATTCATGTAGAGGCTGGTTGCCTTAATTATGCCCTCCCTTATTTTTCCTCACTGTTCCTCCACCCCACCCTGGCAATCTCCCTCTACTAGGCACTGGCAGTTAATGAGGCAGTCTCCCATTTCTTTAAAATCTGTCCTTCTGAAGTCCAGGACCCTCGTTCTCATGTGGTTTGCCTCTACTCCCATCTCAATGTTAAACCACACTGTATGGTCACAAGAAAGGGATGAGAACACTATTCTTTTTGAGGAACATAATATCCACAGATCTGAACATTTATCCCGAACCCCTGGTAACTCAGAACTGCAGGATGCTGGGTTCTTATATTTAATCTTTTTATTTAAAAATTGCAGAACATACAAATGATCAAATAATGAACCACAGTTACAGCACAATAAAGCATCGTGCTACAACAATACAGAATCCTAAAGCTAAAACACAGGCCATACAAACCAGTTAGCCCAGCCCTGGTGAGAAAAATAATACAAGAAAATGTAATTTACATAACACAACTGATTGAGATTTTATGCCTCTCCTGCCACTGCAGAGAAAAGGCCTCCATGAGATGGTAGATCAGGGATAAGTGTTAAAAAGGGTGCTGCCTGATCTCGAGTCACAGCTATGCGGAGGAAATGTGAAACTAAGGCTGGAACCCTTTCCTGGAATGGGGTGGGGGGGAGTTGATTATCCTTGTCTTGGCTGGTTAAAGAACAATTCTGAGGGATGTGTGAATTTATCCCCTTCCTTATCCTGCAAACATTGTTATGACAGTATGTGGATTGAAAGTATGGCTCCCAGGTGTCCTTGTATGCCTGAGAGGTTGAGATGTTCAAATATGATAGTCTCTCTAATGCAGTCAGTTGCCCCACTGCCTGCAACCATTCACTGGTAGTTGGTATGTTGGGGGTATGCCATTTGCACAAAGGTAGTCATTTGGCTAATCCACTGACCACTATTAGGCAATGGGCTTCAGGAACATGCTTGGGTATATTCCCTTGTGCCATGCCGATAAGTAACAAGGGTGCATCCAGAGAGATGGCTGGGGCTACAATTTGTCCACAGATCCACCTTATCTCCTGCCAGTATTCCTGCATCTGTGGGCATTCCCAGATGATGTGGAGTTGATGTGCCCGTTGAGCTTTGCACTGCCAGCACTTATCATCCAGTAAATGGCCTGGTCTTTTTAGTTTGGTGGGGATCCTGTACCAACAAAGCAAATTCCAATTTTGTATTAGCTGCTTCTCCAGTCCCTATAGGCCTTTTGGGCCTGGGAGAGGCAAGTGGCCCATGTGTCATCCGTTATTGCTAAGTTCTTTTTCCCCATGCTGATTTGGAAGGGAGGGACTGATCCAGCTGCATGTCTCTGAGGCAGCCATATTTGTTATTTGTCCTACTCCAGAGAAGTTATTTTCATGGGTTATGATTGAGGAGGAGAGATTGGTTTGTTTTTGCTCAGTGGAGAGTTTAGGGCCAGTCAAGCTACGTAGTTGGAGATACTTCCTAAAACCCGGTTTAGGGATCTCATATCTGTGCTGGAGGGAGGCAAATGAGTCTACGGGTGTACCACTAATTGTGAGCATTTCTCTCACCTGCCACACCCCTTTTTGTTCTCGACTTCTCCATCGGGGGGTTCCTCCTATGCTCAATGTCTAATTGTCCTAAAGGGGATGGGTAAAATGGGGACTGAGTTCATGCTGAGATGTTTTTGCAGGAAAAACCAAGCATCTTTGGAAGGGATAGTATTGGATGGTCTCTTAATAGCTGTGGGCTTTTTTTGTAGAGATAGACAGCGGCCATGAGATTGTTACCTACTCTTTGTTCTATGTGAAGCCATTGAGGAGAGTCAGAACATGCAGAGCAAACCAGTGAAGTGTTTGGGATATCAGGTGAGCAACATGGTAACCCTTAAACCATGGTAGGCCCATCCAGCTGTACACCAGTGTCCCCAGAGCTTGGCCATAATGTTTTGGGATTGTTTCCCCTCTCACTGGAAATCTCCAATGATTTTGGCAGTTTTGGCAAACCATATGTTAGATATGTGGATGGGTATGTGTGCAAGTATGTAAGTGAATTTAGGGGCCAGCATCATCTTAAAAGCTTCCACTTTGCCAACAAGGGAGAGACACAGGAATTTCCATTGGTTTAGTTCAATTCTGGCAAGCTCTATCAGGGGGATGGGAGGGTGTCAGGTTTAAGTTGATCATTTTCCGAATCGAGTGATGGATGGTGATCCCTAAGTATTTTGTCCCATCTTTGGCCCATTTAAGTCCCACTTTAAGATATGAGTCAGCCTTACAGTATGAATGCAAAGGGAGGACCTCAGTCTTAGTTTGATTTACTTGAAGCCCAGAGATCCTAAAGTACTGGTGGAGCATTGTAAAAAGAGGGTCCAGGGAGGACACCCCATCCAACTGTATGATCAACAGATCATCTGCATAAAGTAAGGTACAATATCCATGTTCCCCTACTTGGACACCCCACAGTGATGAGTGGTTACAGATAGCAACAGCCAGTGGTTCAAATACCATCACAAACAGCAGGCGGGACAGGTGGCACCCCTGCTGTGTTCCTCTCTGGAAGGAAAGGGCTGCAATTTAACCCCATTAGTCTGGACACTGGCCATGGGGGAGCTTCATAAAGTTCTGATCCATTTAAGGAATATTGGGCCTCCCCTTCCCCCCATGTGTTCCATAGTATAGAGTATATAGTTCCAATCTACAGAGTCAAAGGCCTTTTCAAAGTCCACCATGATGACTGCTGCCTCTGGGGATGTTGGTTGTGCTGTGTGGATTAGGGTCAGTAGTGTCCTTAAATGGTCAGTGCTCCTCCACCTTTTCACAAAACCTACTTGTGCAGGGTGGATGAGGCCAAGAAGGGCCTCCTCCAATCTTGGTGCCAGGATTTTGGCTAGGACTTTAGTGCCCTATTAATGAAGGATATGAGACTGTAGTTCCCAGGGGAAGTGGCATCTTTCCCCTTTTTTGGAGCACAGTGATCACAGCCTCCATCCGCTTGGGGAGTAAATGTCCTGCATCCAGTGAAGCTTGAAAGACTTCCAGGAGGGTGGGGCCTACCTCCTCCAGCATCATCTGGTAGTAATTGATGAGGAAACTGTCCCCCCCCCATGTCATGCCTTTGTTAAGACCTTGGATAACATTGTTAACCTCCTGTAGGGAGAGAGGTGAGTCCAATTTGGATGATAATACTGAGGTAATACTTGGTATGGAGGATTTGGTTGAGAAAGGTTGCAATGTCCTTTGTAATGGGCTGCTTGATCTTTCAGGTCAGGGGTATGCTTCTCAACTTGCCTTTGCTTAGTGTGGAAGACTAGTGTAACCCCCAGGAGGCGCTATCCTAAGGGCTACTACCCCTGCCTGCCCTAACTGTGGCAGGGTGAGGGGCCCAGATCCGTTGGCGGGTGCCTCCACCCAGAGGTCGGGGTTGAAACTGTCGTGGTTGACTTGGTCACAGCCCTCTGGGTTGCTGCAACCCCCTTTCTTCCCACTAGTGGCCCACACAGTTCAATTTCAGTCTCTCTACCACTTACACTTACCCCCCGGCTCGAACCAGTCAGCTCACTTGGGGGATCCCCTGGAAAGTAAGGTACAGTTACACCACATTCACTGTGCAGTATTTCACCATTAACACACAAACTAGCCAGTGTACTTTTGCAAAACAAGCAATCTGATTTATTTAAGGGGAGATAACAAGGACCGGGGGGAATCAGGTTAATTGGCTTACCACTACAGTATATATAAATCTACCTATGGCTCTGTGCACAGGCGTAGTAAGTACTGTCTATGGGTACCCAAGCCCTAATGGCTAGTTCCTCGATGCAGCTGGTTGGGGCCCTGACACACATGAGCAGTTAAGCCCTGAGCAGGTCAGATGGTGCCAGAAAACTCAATTAGTGCTGTCAGCAGTACAACAAAACAATTTAGGCTTTGTTTGTAACCTCTACCAGGGAGCTACCCTGATTCAGTACTCACAACTCTAGCAGAGGATCACGCTTTCACACTCACAGGGTTGAGCCTGAGCTTCAAGGCCTCCTTACACACTTATATGGAAAAACCACAGAGGGGTACCATACCAGGCAGCTGCTTTCAGAATCCGACTGAACTCACAGCCATGTGGGCGTTTCACTGCAGCTTCACTGACAGACCGAGCGCGATTCAGCAGATTCTCCAGTCCTCTTCAGGTGTAGCCTGGTAGGTAGCTGTGCTGGCACACAGCCTCCTCTGACCGCAAGCCTGTGGTTTGTCGTGAAACGCTGCAATACAAGCAGCCACCTCAGGCCTGCATGCTTGCCAGCTTCCGGCGAACACTCAGCGCGCAGGGAGCTCAGAGCTCCTTCTCCTTCACAATCACAATGCATCTGCCCCTAACAGCATGGGGCAATCCTCACAGCTCGGGCGCTACCCGATTCCACTGGCTGGTTACAAATGTCAGTCACGTAGTCTGGCCCTCAGTGGTGTGAAAAGGGGCCATGGCCCAGATTGCCACTTCCGAGAATTACAAGCTGTGTCCCCATTGGTCAGCTGGCTCCAGCCAGAGTCCTGATTCCTGGTTGGTCACCTCCACACCAGTTCAATGCCCTTTAGCTACTATTGGACCCCTTTCACACAGTCCGGGTCCAATATGGAGCGGCACAACACAAAGTCCGAGCTGCAATAAAAAAGGCGTTAGACAAACTGCAATTTTACCAATACTATACACGTTTTTAAGGGGACAACTATATCTGTTAGATAGGCTCCTTCAGTGCTCCTAGTGACCACAGAAACGGAGCAATCAGACAGCAGTCCAGAGTGGGACTCGAGCAGGGAAACCCCAGTCCCCCTATTTGTACCCCTAGAACCTGCAAGCAGGCAGCTCTTATAGAGGCAGTACTGGAGGCTTTAAAAGCACTCACAACGCCCACAGTTAGCAGCCTTATGCTGAACACTGGTCAGGCGTGGAGCATTTAGGCAAGCTCCAGGAAAGGCTTCTAGGAACCCCCATTAGTAGGGGGGTTACACCCTTCCTGGCCTGAAAAGAACTTGGCATCTGCATCTAGTAGCTACCCTTAAATTACTTTAAGGCAAACAGCTTAATTAACATTATATCACATTTTAGATTACATGCATTGATACTGTATTCACAATTCACTACGGTTTATGCAATATTACCCACACACATAACCTTTTTCCTTTTTAAATCAGGTCATTATTTCCTGCCCATGACACCTGGAAAGAGGGGACCCCTCCCTATCAGCTACTTGCAGGCTACCTAAAGTAGGGATACCACAATCGAAGGGCAATACTAACAGGCTGGAGTTATCCCCCAAGGCTAACTTAGACAAGGAGCTCGGGGACACATACACCCCTTTATGGACCACATTTAAGGGCAGGTCCACAGGCTGACCCAGAGACTCATAACTCAACTTTACTACAGGCCGTACTTCTCGGCTAGAGCGTCTAGGGGTCTCGAAACCCTGCTACAGACCCCGACTCATCTCAGCCTCACTTAGCTTAGCAGGGGAACCCATAGGGAAAGAGACCCAGGGCCCCTAGTACCTTCGAGAACAGGGCCCTCTATTTCAGCACCCACACTACTTGACTCAGCTGGGGACATTTCAGGGGCCGGTAAAGAACCATCAGGGCACTCAAAATATTCTTCAGGTTCTGGCATATCACTGGCTTGCTCCCCCACATCACTTTCTTCTTCTGAAAAGTCAGATAGTTCAGCCAGGCCAGACAGTTCAGCCAGGTCTAAGGATCCCACCCCTTCAGCTGGATTGCCACTCACTTCATCTTCTGGGAGCATTGGTTTCAGTGACAAAGTTGGGGGCTCAGACAGTCCAGAAAGCCCAACTTCGGCTCCAGAGTTGACTAGGGGATTGCCCCGAAACAGTTGACTCAGTTCATAAGAGGGATAGTATTCAACATTATTCTCATTGTCTTCAGACACAGACTGATGATCATCTTCATCCGGGGGGTTTGGAGAAGGCCCTCTAATTTCACTTGCTGAAGAATCAAGTGGTCTGGGTCTTTTCTTGGCAGCAGACCTAGTCGTAGTCCCGGAGGGGAAAGCATTGGGAGGTTTACCTTCAATCAAGATCTGCTTGATCAGCAGCAGATGATTTCTGTGTATAGTTTTCACATCTTTTGAATTGTTTTCAGGCCGCACTTTGTATACAGGTAAATCTGCCAGCTTTCCCACGACAATATGAGGGAGGTGATGCCATCTGTCAGCAATTTTATGTTTGCCATGCAGTCCCAAATTTCTCAATAGTACCCTATCCCCTTCTCTCAGTTCCATGGCTTTCACTTTTTTATCATACCTTTCTTTGTTGGCCAGATTTCTTTTGGCAGCCATGGTTTGAGCTAGTTGGTATGCATGATTTAGCTGGGCCTTTAACTTTTGCACATACTGTAGATGGTTGTCTGCTCGAACCCCATCAGGAGAAACCCGGAAACACACATCCACTGGCAGTCTAGCCTCTCTCCCAAACATCAGTCTGTACGGGGAAAATCCAGTGGCATCACTTTTGGTGCAGTTATAAGCATGTAACAGGGTGCTAATCTGCTGGCTTCATCTAGGCTTATCTTTAGGTTGCAGTATGCCCAACATATCAAGCAATGTGCAGTTAAACCTTTCAGGTTGGGGATCCCCTGGGGTGGTACGAGGTGGTTCTTGACTTTTGCACTCCCCATAAGGATAGCATTTCTTTGATTAGGCGGCTCTCAAAATCTCTGCCCTGGTCGGAATGAATTCATTGAGGTGCCCCATAGTGAACAAAAAATTTTTCCACAAGTACTTTAGCCACCGAGGTTGCTTTGGAAAGCCTGTGCATACCGAGTAAAATGATCAGTGACTACCAAGATGTTGCTGATGTTTTTCAAATCTGGTTCTAGACTCAGGAAATCAATGCAGACCAGTTCCATAGGGGCACTAGTAGTGATATTGACCAGGGGAGCGGCCCTCTGGGGCAGAGTCTTTCTCTGTAAACATCGGCTACAAGTCTTGATATACTGCTCCACATCAGCACACATCTTGGGCCAATAAAATCGGGACCGCACTAAGTTAAAGGTTCGGTCTATGCCGAGGTGCCCCATGTGATTGTGCAGGGACCTCAACACCAGTTCTCTAAAAGCAGTGGGCAGCACCAGTTGTTGTTTATCTACCCGGCCCTGTTTGTCCACATTCTTCCTGTATAGTAGTTGGTTAATCAGCTTCAATTTTGAACCTTCTTTGTATAACAAGGCAGTTCTCAGGTCAGTGGAACGCAGTTTGGACATGTCTTTCCCTGCCTGCAAAGCCTCCAAAGCAGCTTTTATCATGGGGTCCCAGGATTGAGCCTGTTGGAGACTATCATTGTTGAATTGGGGCAGCGCACTAGTGTCTAGTGCAGAAAAATGACAATAAGCAGCAGGTATGCAGTTCTCAGATGGCCCAAAGCAGTCCACCATGCAATCCACAGCATCAGGAGACACCTGTTCCTCCTTGTCAAATTTTTGGCAAAGGGCTCTTATGTCAGGTTCTGACAACTTGACCCAATCAGCTCGGGACACAGGCCTCCGAGAGAGAGCATCCACATCTATATGGTTGAGACCTGCTCTGTACTCAACAGCATAGTCGTAGGTGGCCAGTGCAGAGAGCCATTTATGGCCAGTGGCATCTAACTTGGCTGAGGTCTGCACATAAGTCAGAGGATTGTTATCAGTCTTTACCAATATCTTGGCACCGTACAAATAGTCATGAAATTGATCAACAATGGCCCACTTCAGGGCCAGGAACTCTAGATTGTGCACGGGATAGTTTTTTTCTGAAGGAGTCAGACTTCTGCTGGCAAAAGCTACAGGTATTAGACCGTTTGAGTGCTCCTGATATAACACAGCCCCCAATCCCTGTAGACTGGCATCAGTATGAAGAACATATGGCTTTGCCAGGTCAGCATAGGCCAGCACTGGGGCGTGGGTAAGTTGATAGATGATGTCATAGAAAGCTTCCTCACACTCAGTAGTCCAGCGGTCTCCAAACACATCATTCGAACGAAAATACTTCTTCTCTGCCTCAGAGTGCACCACTTTCTTATACTTTTTGTGGGTGGGGGGGGTACCCCTGAGTAAGATTGAAGAGGGGGAGGATCACCCGAGAATAGTCTTTGACAAACCGCCTATAAAATCCGTAAAACCTCAGGGACCGTTGCAGCTCTTTCAAATTCTTTGGCTGAGGCCAAGTAGTCAAAGCCTCCACTTTGCTGGGGTCAGTCTCTATGCCTTCGGTGGATACTATGTGGCCCACATACTTCATAGAAGTTTGAAAGAACTGACACTTGTCTATAGGTAGCTTGAGACCGAAATCCTCCAGTCGATCCAGGACCTTGAACAACCGACGTTCATGTTCTTCTAACGAACTGCCAAACACTATGACACCATCCAAGTAGACCAAACACTCGAGTAAATTCATGTCCCCCACAGCACGTTCCATCAGGTGCTGAAAAGTAGCTGGGGCACCTGAAATCTCTTGAGGCATCCGGATAAACTCATAGAAACCCAGGGGCAAATGAATGCAGTCTTCTCTCGGTCCTCTGGAGCCATGGGAATCTGATAGTACCCACTGCGGAGGTCCAACGCAGAGAACCACTGACAGCCATTTAGACAATCCTAAACACCCTGTATACGTGGCATGGTATACTGATCCAGGATGGTCTGCCGATTCAAGGTACGGTAATCTACACACATCCGAACCTCCCCATTCTTTTTCCTCACTACTACAATGGGGGAAGCATAGGGGCACCAGGATTCTTGTATCACACCAGCAGCAAGCATCTCTTGCAAATGTCGCCTCACATCATCGATGTCAGCAGGGGCCAGGCACTGAGATCTTTCTTGAAAAGGCCTTTTATCGTGCAGCCCGATGTAGTGCTCAGCCCCTTGCACACATTCCACGTCCCATTCTTTTAGGGAAAATACCTGATCTCTCTTGGCAAGCTTCTCACTGATCCTCACTTTCCATTCAGCAGGCAACGGAGAGTCCCCAAAATCAAATAAGTCGGGAGTTATTTGGTCACCCTTCTTCAGGGTCTTGCTGTGGGCAGCACTGCAGTATCAGCACAATGTACACTTGCTAGGGTGCAACCTCTATTTACTCGAATCTCCTTATCAGACACATTGTGAACTTGAACCATCACCCTCCTGGCGTAAGCATGGGCTCTAGCAGGCAAAATACTGGGCTTAACCAGCAGTCCCTCAGGCAACCTTCCCTCCCCGGGGGCATCCAACATCAATAGCTTATTCTTAACATCTTTTCTAATTCGGACTTCCCCTTGCAGGACACACTGGGTATTTGGGGCAAGTACCAACGGTGCCGGATCCTTTTCCATACTACACCACGGGCCTTCAGGTTCCTCTGGCTAACCCTCCTCTGAGTCTCATAGGCCTTTTGGATCAAAGCGGGTATTCTTAGGGCCCTTCCAGTCCTAACCGCTTGCTTCTCTGAACACAATTGGGCCAACCGACCAAACATATGAGCATTTGTCCCGATCAACAGGGGCACTCCATCGTACAGTCCAATGGGGGGACAGACTAAAACCAAGGTCTCCACCTGTTTGTCCATGCCAGTCACAGAAGTAGGGAATGGCAACCAGATCCAGATATACCCTAAATACGGATAGGCCTTGTCACTCAGCCCCCATACATGTAGACCATCCAAGGGTTGTAGTGGCACCTCAGGTAGGTGTGTTTGATACCAGTCCTGAAACATGATGGTTACCTGAGAGCCACTATCTAACACAGCTCGGGTGGGAATCCCATTTACTTGCACCGGGGCCTCCATCGAGGGCCCGACCACATCAGACCATTCAGGAGGCACAGTGTCGGCAGTGGCTGAGACGTTGGCCCGGGTCACAAAGCCCTTCCTGGGGGGTCGAATATGGGCCCAGTGATGCCAAGTGATCAGTCTGTTGTTGACCTTCCTTAAATTCTCCGGCAGCCTGCACTCAGGCTGAAAGTGTCCATCCTCCCCACAATGGTAACAAAACTTGGGGTCCCGGGGGTCTCTATTGGGAGTGGAGTACTTTGTCTGCTGGGTGACCTCCGGGGGGGCGAGGGGGTTCCCCAGGGCTAGAACATTGGTTTCTAAACGACTCAGGTTCCCCAGACCTAACAGGGTGGGTAGTGGACCACCTCAAATCCCTCACCAATTCTTGTAAGTTTCTAACCTCGACCCTCAACTCGCTCTCTGCTTGGGGGTCAGCGGAGATTGCACGCACCCCCACATCACCCTGAAATTCTGGGGACGCATCAGACCTCCCTGAAAGTGGGGTCTCCTCTGGTGCACTAGACTCAGGGGTTCGGCTTGGGTTCACAGCTCCCACATAGGGTTCCCACCCCTCCTCATCAGTCTCCACTTCTCTAATCTCCCTCATCAATTGACAGTATTCAGGCGGGGCAGCCCGTCTATCATATAACTTAAGTTTTAACAATATCACACTAGAAAATCTAGCAGACTTCAAAACATGTTCCAACCTGACCTGGTTCAAGGCCGTGGCTGTGATCCCTTTCGATAGGCCTTTTGCAAGGCCCGCTCCACCCTAGTAACAAAGGCGGACAGCTTCTCATTTCTCCATTGCTTGGCAGACTTGAATTTCCATAATAAGTCTTCCCCAGTCTCTGTACTCCCAAACACTTCCTCCAAAGCAGAAAGATACTCTGCTGCAGTGGCCTCCGGGTTAGTGGCCCGCAAGAACCTAATGGCTTCTAAAGCGGGGCCCCGCAGACTCTCCATCAATCGCCTTCTTTTCTCCCCTTCAGAGCATTGCCACTCCTGAACTAAGGGGGTGGCGTAATCCATCCATGCCTGTAAGTCATCCTCCCCTGAAGGCACCGGCACTGTGCCAGAAAAAAGTTTCAGCCTACGGTAAGAATCGAGCTGTATAGGGGGAACCACTAGGGGCAGTGAAGCCAAAATAGAACTCTTGGGGAGACAGGGAGAGGTACCTGGGGAAACCTGGGAGGTGGTGTCACTAGAGAGGTCCAATGCTTGCAGCAACTCCTGGGTAGTCCTCCCTTCCACAGCCAGCAGTTTAAGCAGTTTGTCTTTGAAACTATTAGTCTGGGGGGACACCCCCAGGAGTGACTGACCCACTCCGGATGTGAACAAGCCTCCACCCCTGTGGGGCACCCTCCGGGTAAATCACTGGAGGTACCCTCTCAGGGTCGATGGCCACACTACACAAAAGTAGCAACTGCAGGGTCTGACCGAGCAGGTCAGCCATACGTCCCTTCACCTCCACCTTGCCCAAACATTTAAAACACTCTGCTGTAGAAATAATGTCAGGTGTCGGTGTTCCCAGAGGCACGTCTAATAGTAACACAATCCTCTGGGAGTCCAGCTCTTCGGCTTCGCCCCACCCCATCAGTTTGTGTACCAGTGTCTTAATAGGGTCCAACTTAATTTTTGCCATAATATCCCCTTCCAGTTTCCCCGTCAGCTTTTCCATTTTTATGCACTTTACCCACTTGGCCACTAGGGGACGCTAATCCCAGTGGTGCCTTCAATTTGTAACCCCCAGGGGGCGCTATCCTAAGGGCTACTACCCCTGCCTGCCCTAACTGTGGCAGGGTGAGGGGCCCAGATCCGTTGGCAGGTGCCTCCACCTAGAGGTCGGGGTTGAAACTGTCATGGTTGACTCGGTCGCAGCCCTCTGGGTTGCTGCAACCCCCCTTCTTCCCACTAGTGGCTCACACAGTTCAATTTCAGTGTCTCTACCACTTACACTTATCCCCCGGCTCGAACCAGTCAGCTCACTCTGGGGAACCCCTGGAAAGTAAGGTACAGTTACACCACATTCACTGTGCAGTATTTGACTATCAATACATAAACTAGCCAGTGTACTTTTGCAAAACAAGCAATCTGATTTATTTAAGGGGAGATAACAAGGACCGGGGGGAATCAGGTTAATTGGCTTACCACTATAGTATATATAAATCTACCTATGGCTTTGTGCACAGGCCTAGTAAGTACTGTCTATGGCCTGGGTACCCAAGCCCTAATGGCTAGTTCCTCGATGCAGCTGGCTGGGGCCCTGACACACGTGAGCAATTAATCCCTGAGCAGGTCAGATGGTGCCAGAAAACTCAATTAGTGCTGTCAGCAATACAACAAAATGATTTAGGCTTTGTTTGTAACCTTTAGCAGGGAGCTACCCCAATTCAGTACTCACAACTCCAGCAGAGGATCACGCTTTCACACTCACAGGGCTGAGCCTGAACTTCAAGGCCTCCTCACACACTTATATGGAAAAACCACAGAGGGGTACCATACCAGGCAGCTGCTTTCAGGATCCGACTGAACTCACAGCCATGCGGGCGTTTCACTGCAGCTTCACTGACAGACCGAGCGCGATTCAGCAGATTTTACAGTCCTCTTCAGGTGTAGCCTGGTAGGTAGCTGTGCTGGTAAACAGCCTCCTCTGACCGCAAGCCTGTGGATTTTGTCCGTGGAATGCTGGCAATGCAAATGGCCACCTCAGGCCTTTCACGCGCTTCCCACGCGAACACTCAATGGCGCAGGAGCTCAGAGCTCCCTTCTCCTTCACAATCACAATGCATCTGCCCCTAACAGCATGGGGCAATCCTCACAGCTTGGGCACTACCCAATTCCATTGGCTGGTTACAACTGCCAGTCACTTAGTCTGGCCCTCAGTGGTGCGAAAAGGTGCCATGGCCCATAATGCCACTTCCAAGAATTACAAGCTATGTCCCCATTGGTCAGCTGGCTCCAGCCAGAATCCTGATTCCTGGTTGGTCACCTCCACGCCAATTCCAATGCCCTTTAGCTACTTTTGGACCCCTTTCACACAGTCCGGGTCCAATATGGAGCAGCACAACACAAAGTCCCAGCTGCAATAAAAAAGGCGTTAGACAAACTGCAATTTTACCAATACTATACATGTTTTTATGGGGACAACTATATCTGTTAGATAGGCTCCCTCAGCGCTCCTAGCGACCACAGAAACGGAGCGATCAGACAGCAGTCCAGAGCGGGACTCGAGCAGGGAAACCCCAGTCCCCCTATTTGTACCCCTAGAACCTGCAAGCAGGCAGCTCTTATAGAGGCAGTACTGGAGGCTTTAAAAGCACTCACAATGCCCACAGTTAGCGGCCTTATGCCAAACACCGGTCAGGCGTGGAGCATTTAGGCAAGCTCTGGGAAAGGCTTCTAGGAATCCCCATTAGTAGGGGGGGTTACACCAGTTATTGGTGTCATGAATCCACTCCAGGGGTCAGGCCCTCTGCTCCCACAGTGCCCGACCTTGAAGTGTGATTCGTGAACAGGGGACAAACAGGGACACCATCCTGTTTGTTTTAGGTCAGAAGGAACTACCAGTCTCGAGTTCTGGGGTCAATTATGAACCTTTTATAGCTAGCACACCCAGGTAACAAGTTAAAATATCATACTCTCTTCAGGGAAAAGCAGCGCAATACTTTTCTCAGCTGGCATACAACCAGTCTGGTACACAACCTCCTGCCGACTCAATTGATGCTGGTATTTTCTTACCTTGCTGGATCTTTACACAGATCCTTGTTAGCGTGGTTGCATATGGTGACACTTCAAGCAATTTAACAGTTATGTCAGAATTATCAATACTGCCCCACCAGTCACACTCAAAATGAACAAGTTCCCAGGCAGGTTTAAGGAAAAACAAGGTTTACTAAAATTAAAAATAGTAAATAAATATAGAACATATATACATTACGGTTACAGTCGGAAAAGAAATGGACAAATACAAAACAAAGCACCTTGTAACTAATTTAGCTAATTATACTTCAGGTTTTCAGTTGGCAAATGATTTGTGCTGTTTCCTGTCTTGGCAGAAGTGTCCCTTAGAAGTCCAGAAACAAAGATGACTCTTAGAAGTCCAGAAAAGAATGACAGTCCTTTCAGCCAAGCTTCACCAATATCAGAGAGGCCAGAATGTCCCTCCCTCCTTGTGATGTCACAGCTCTGAGCTGCTAGTGTGAGGTCATACTCACTCCTGCATACTTAATTTGTAACATGCAGCTGCATAGGCAAACAGGTCAGATTACTACTTGACTGGAATCTGCAAACACAGCAATATCGTTAATTTTAACAAGACAGTCTGTCTTTCTCAGAGTATGGTTTACAACACCCTTCGATGTTGCAGAAATGTCTTGTAAGGTTAATTCACATATGCTTTCCAAAAACAATCTTTCTCCTGCCATCCTATAAAATGTAACCTTTTATGGCAGTCTTCCTAAGTTCAAAGCAGTTGTTTTTTTATAACCGGGTTGTATAACAGCTACACAGGGTTTGGCAGGTAGGTGTTAAAACAGGAAAGTAAGCTCTAGCCAGCTTATCCACTAGGTCAGCGAGAAGGCAGGCCATTTTTTTCTTCTCTTTTAAAATCCAGTGTCCCATGAGGCTCTGCTGCTTGGCCTGTTCCCTAAGCAGGATTGCCTTACAAAACATAGATTTATAGCAAAATTATATATACATAACTGGCAGATGGCTATTCCCATTACAATTGGCTGGCCTTGTTCTCCCACCCACAATAGGCATGCTTAGGTAGGAAAAGAGCAAGCTCCACTTTCCAGGCAAGGAGTGTGTTTTGCTTAATCCTTGTACTTGTGAGTTTAGCAAGCAGATCTGAAGATGGGTAGCTCTGCTGTTTATGAGACCCTTCCAGCGACTTACGGTCCTTTTTTAAAGTGAGGAGCTCAGTCTCTTTTTCTTTCTGTTTGAGGCATAACTAATTATCAGACCCCTCACTGTGGCTTTATAGGCCTCCCATAACTTGCCTTTCTTAACCTCTCTAGTATCACTAACCTTGCAGAACTTTAACATTTCAGAGTTAGCCCATTCTTTAAACTTCAGTTCCCTCAACAGAAAAGGTCCATTTTCCAGTTCTGTTTGTGGGGTTGTGGGGAGTCCCTATAAAATCATGAGTGCAAGGGGATCGTGATCTGAGATCATGATTGTATGTGTTTTTGTGTCTATTGTATTATGGGTTATGTGGGGGGACATAAACAAGTTGATATGACTGGATGTGGAATGAACTGCAGAAAAACAGTAGGAGTGTCTAGTTGAAGGATACTGGAGTTGCTAGATGTCAACTAGGCCATGTTCTGTGACCAGTTCACCCAGAGGAGCACCGGCTTTACTGTGAGGCTCCTGTGTGGAGAGACTGGGGTCAAGGCATAGTTCCATCATGGTATTGAAATCTCTACCGAGAAGAATGGGCATGGGGCTTGGAATGAAAGTGGAAATCTCCTGGATGATCACATGAAATAGCTGCTGTTCATCGCTGTTTGGGCCATAAACATTGCCAAAACACACTAGGAGCAGTGTGGCCCTTTCAAAATGTGACTTGCAAAGAGAATCCCTTTCCCTCTCCCTCAGGGCTGAAACTCAGCATCTCATTGGCTGTTCAGCAGATGCTGTTGCCGTGTGCTTCTCTGCAGCTTCCTAGCCAATCCCTGTACTTCTAGCCCTCTCCCACAATGCATGGTAGCCAGCTTTCAGTAATGCGGACTGCCATGTTTGTTTACATTTTGTAAAAGTCTTTTCTGGCAGTCTTGCAGCCTGTGGCTGTTTCTTATTAGCTTCACAAGGCAATTTGGTGCAGGTTCCAACCTTGATGTCAGTCCTGGGACTGAGACAGCGTATTAAGGGCAGTTGGTCCCCTCATTCCCTTCTGGAGCTTCAGCTCTATTTTTGGGCTTACAATGCATGTGCAGCTGCCCGATGATGTGGCAACATAGTTTTTTTTTCATTTTCCTGACCCCATTGCCTATCCTGGGCTAGGAAGTACTTTTATTTGTATAACTGCCCTAGACCCAGTTAAAGCTGGGTCCTGGCTCTGTTTTTATCCTGGGAGCAGGGAATCATTGCTGAAGAACTGGGGAACTAGAAGGTGAAGATGGAGAGGGCAGCCTCTGAGGGCATGAGAGCCCCACAGGTACGCCCCCTTAAATGGAGGGGGGGCTTGCACTTTCATGCAGTCACACTACTGGAGACTACATAGCATGCACATCCTCAGAACATCTGCTGGCTAGAGCTTCAGCTTCTTCTCTTCAACAGGTAGTCCAGCTGGGGGCCAGTGATCACCATACAGTGTGGTTCCATAAAAGGATGGCTGTGGAATTGAACCACACAAGGGCAAGGGTCCCAGACATCAGGAGGGCAGATTGTATAAGGATGGGTGAATGCCTCAGGGATGACCTGGTAGAGGGGATGACCTGACTGGGGTGGAGGAACAGTGGGCGAAGCTAAAAGGGGGCATAGTGAAGGCAACAAACCTCTGCATCAAGCAAGTGAGCAAAAGCAAGAGGAAGAAGAGACCACTATGGTTCTCAAATGAGGTGGCAGAAAAGGTAAAAGCTAAAAGGGTAGCGTTCAGAACGTACAAGGAGGCACAGAGGGAGGAGGATAGGGTAGTATATTGGGCAAAACAGAGGGAAGCAGGGAAAGCAGTAAGGAGTGCGAAGGCACAAAATGAAGACAGAACAGCCCAGGCAGTAGTGAAAGGGGACAAGAGATTTTTAGGTATTTAATTGAAAAGAGAAAAGACCAGGGAAGGGATTGTAAGGTTAAAAAGGGAAGTGGGGGATGGTGCATGGGGGGGCGCAGGAAAAGGCAGACATCCTGAACAAATACTTTGTTCAGTGTTCACAGAGGAAAGAGATGGGGAGGGGCCACAATGAAGTAACAGGAGTTTTGGGGGGAGGGGGGAGGACACTACTCCTTTTTCAGAGGAGAAAGTCCTGAAGGCACCCGCTAATCTGAAAGTGGACAAAGCAATGGAGCCAGACAGGGTGCATCCAAGAGTACCAAGGGAGCTCAGGAGGTACTGGCTGCACCTCTGGCAGGCCTATTTAACAGCTCACTGGAAACAAGATTGGTTCCAGATGACTGGAGGAGAGCAGATGTAGTCCTACTTCACAAAAGTGATAACAGAGAGGAGGTTGGCAATTATAGGCCAGTCAACCTGATATCTATGGTGGGAAAGTTAATGGAATCACTGCTGAAGGAAAGGACTGAATCAAGTGGGTTACAAAACACAATACAGCATGGATTCATGGTGGGGGGGAGGGGGTGGTCATGTCAAACAAATCTGATAGATTTCTTTGACTGGATGACCAAGAAATTAGATCAAGGTGGAGTGGTGGACATAATCTACCTACAGTAGATTTCAGTAAGGATTTTGAGACTGTTCCACATAGGAGACTAGTAAGCAAGCTGGGTAGCTTAGAAGTAGATCCCAAAATGGTAAACTGGGTAAGAAATTGGTTAGGGGATAGGCAACAGAGGGTGGGGTTAAATGGAGTATACTACGAGGAAGGAAGGAAGGAAGGGTGACCAGTACGGTGTCTCAGGGATCAGTGCTGGGGCTGGTCTTCTTTAATGTCTTTATAAATGACACTGCAGAGAAGGAGTTGGAAGGGAAGGTCTGCCTTTTTGCAGATGACACCAAATTCTGCAATGGGGGACACTCCAGGAGGGGTGGAAAGGACAAGCAGAGACCTAAGAAAACTCGAGGCGTGGTCAAGGGTATGACAGCTGGATTTCAATGCAGAAAAGTACACAATAATGCACTTGGGGCACAGACACCCAGAGATGAGTACAAAATGGGTGGAGTGGTACTGACAACCATCAAGCAGGAAAGAGACCTGGAGATAATCATATCTGACGATCTAAAGGTGGCCAAGCAGTGCGACAAGGCAATTGGGATGGCTAATAATATAGTGGGGTGCAAAGTAGTGGTATCATGAGCAAGAAAAAGGGAGGTGGTGTTGCATCTGTATAGATCGCTAGTATGACCCCACCTAGAATACTGTGTCCAGTTCTGGAGACCACATCTTCGGAAGGACATAGATAAAGTGGAGGTGGTCAAGAGGAGGCCAACTAAAATGGTGTAGGGTCTGCATCAAAAGCCCTGCGAGGAGAGACTAAAGGATCTCAATACTGGCAGAGAGGAGGGAGGTATATGATAGATACTTTCAAATACCTCGTGGGATAAATAAGTATTTTTCAGAAAAAAAGATAGTCAGGAACATGGGGAGATGCTATGAGGCTGGTGGGGGTAGATTCAGGAGAGATGTGAGGAAGTACTTCTTCACAGAAAGAATGGTGGATACCTGGAACAGCTTTCCAGCGATGGTGGTGGGGTTTAAGAATGCATGGGATGGGCATAATGGAATCTTAGTGGAAAGGAAAAGGGGAGGGAGAAAGAGCTGGAGATCAAGTCGGGTCTGCTGTTGTACTGTGGTAGGGAAAAATGGGTAGACTGGGTGGGCCAAACCATCCTTATCTGCCATCAGACTCTATGTCTGTTTCTATGTTTCTATCTAGGATCTGCAGCTCTCCATGCTCCAGATCTTTTATTCCACTGGAACACTTAGGTCACTTCTTTAGTTGCTGCTGCCTTTGGTGTTTCCCCAGTGCCCAACAATCTGCTGAAAGTTCACCGGAACTTAACTCAGCTAATACAAACTGCAACAACCTGGCCAAGGCAGCACTGGTATGAGGATGTTTTACACCGCAGTACCAAGCCACAAGTCAAATGCCCGCTCATGTAGAACTTTCCTACTTGGTGCAAGGGGCGAATTCAGCACCTGAACCTACAGTAGCATCCTTGCATCTGAAAGCTAAGTTCTTGAGAGGCTAGAGTTTGTACATCCCTCAGCTTCCCCTCAGAGTTTCTGTCGGTGCTGGAGGATTCAAGAAAGGGCACTATTCAATGGACCGATAGATGAGATTCTAGAGCTGGTGCAAGGGGCATGGACTGTCACAGATGGAGTCCCCAGCCTGATCGATCCTCAGATTCCTTTTGTTGTTGGCATCAACGGGCCTCTGCACTGCCTCTTTGATGGTGCACCTGGCTGATATCCTGACCTATTGAGATAAAACGGGGCTCCCAACTATGGGTTTGGATTGAATTAAAAGTTGTTGTTTTTTTACCTTATTTTTATTGCATTTAAAAAGAAAATACAGTCCTGTAGTTGAGCTCCAAGCGTCCAAATGTTTATGTGATCCACAAGGTGACCACATGTGGCATGGTGGCCTATGAGGTAATTTTAATACAGTGTTAGTGCAGATTCATATGTGCCTCATGTCTCAAGCTATGTTTCCTTGACTGTATTGCTCATACTTAATTGTTATGTCTACATCAATAATATCCCCCCAGCATGTAACTATGTCAGGCATTTATTGTGACTATATTAATGACAAATATGTCTGTGTGTAAAATTGGAATTTTTTTTCTATTTAATTGAATTTTGATAACTGTGTATGCCCACTGAGATAGCATGTCTCTTTTTCAGGGGTGACCTGGAATTAGTTACATTCAAAATTACAAGCCATAGACAATACTGTACATTAAAACAAGTGCAATTATAAACATAGGCAAGAGATTGCACTAGTATATTCAGAAATTAGTTACATACAATGCACAACAGTATATGTTGAAGACAGGAGAGAGCGAGGAGACATGATTAGAACCTTCAAGTACTTGAAAGGGATAAATAAGGTTAAGGAGAGTCTCTTTAAGCAGAGTGGCATAACACGAGGGGGCACAGTCTTAAGCTGGAGGGTGGGAGCTTTTAGAGGGAGGTCAGGAAGCGCTTCTTCACAGAGATGGTGGTGGACTGTTAGAATGCACTGCCAGAAGAGGTAATCTCATTGAAGACAGTGGGCAGCTTTAAGAGAGGCTGGGATAGGCATGGGGGGGGAAGTAAGGATCATGGGTAGGGAGGATGGGAGGAGTGGGGAGAGGGGGCAGGGACAGTAGCTCAAGCTGTGGACCCTGCAACACGAGCAGACTTGATAGTCCAAATGGCCTTCTTCTGCTGGCTTCTTCGTATGTTTGTAACAGTAGGGAACAACGTGCAAAATTAACTGTTTACGTGGCACCATAGCTCCTATTAGATATTTATTTATTTAGTTTCTGTTTACCGGGTAGGTGCACTGGACAAGAGCAATTGCCTATTTTCATACATTCTAAGTATTGACAGGCTGAAGGTGGAATACACAATAAGTAGGCAGATAAGAGAAAGACTGCACCGGTCCAAAATACATCTTTGGTCCCAGTATAATAGTTAAGTACAGTGAGTTAAGGACAAATATACACTGTGCAAAGAATAGTACATTGTGCAAGTAGTAGTTCATCAAGTCCTACCAAGGATGACAGTAGGCACACGGGGGCTTTAAGGAGGGAGCTAGGTGAATGGGACCTCAGGGGTTACACTTAAGCAATAATGCATGACATCGCATGTGTTGTTGTGGGATTTACGCTAGAGATGTTGTGAATTTTATTTCGCTGGTGAAATTGTCGTGAAATCAGCAGTTTTGCCACGTGTAATATTTAGCAAAATTGTGGTGAAATTTTGTCCGCAATTTTGCCCGCAAATGCGCATTGTTGTTTTATTATTTATACCCCTCCCTGGTGTCTAGTGGTCCCCCCTCCAGCCGATCACTGGCCCAAATTAAAAAGTATACCCCTCCCTGGCATCTAGTGGTCCCTCCCCCAGCTGATCACTGGCCAAATTGAGGAAGCCCTCCCCCAGTCAACCCCCTGAGTTATTTCCCCTCCCTAGCCATGACCCTGGCCCGCAATGTTTAAAAAGAAATCCAGTCACCTCCCCTGTCCCTGGTGTCCAGTGGACCCCCCACCCTCCCACTCTGTCTTCATTCATATAGTACCCACCCTGCTCCCCCCCAGCACCCCAATCAGGCCACCGGCATAGCCCTCCATGGCTGCCAGCCTGACTGAGTGCTTCAATGAATGAGCGTGTGCTTGTACAAGCATGCATTCATTCACTGGATTCCGATAGCCAGTGCTCTCACTACTACTTGTAGTGAGAGCGCTGGCTGTCTGAATCTATCAATGAATGAGTGCATGCTTGTACAAGCACACGCTCATTGATTGAAGTGCTCAGTCGGGCTGCTGGCCGCAGAGGTGAGTGGAGGGCTGTGCAGGTGGCCCGATCGGGGTACTGGGGGAAGGAGAAGGTGGGTGGCTATCTGATGACAGGGTCCACTAGACAACAGGTAGAGAGTGGGGATTTGATTTTTTTCAAAGGACATGAGGGTAACTGGGGGTGGGCTTTATTCACTTTTGGCGGTGATTGGCTTGGGGGCACTAGACACCAGGGAGATTTCTTCTGAATTTGGGCAGGTGAGTGGCTGGGGGTCCACTAGACACCAAGGAGTCTTAAAGTGGTGAAAATGTGAAATTTCACCCACAGGTGGTGAAATTTGCCCATAGTAGTGAATTTTGCCAGTTCATGAGTGAAACTTCATCTCTCTAGGGCAAATGTTGCATTTGACTAGTGAAATATTTTGCGAAATGCACAAATTTCACAAAATATTTCAGTTTCGCACAACACTAATTTACATATGCCTTGTATGGTGTGTCATGAGGTGCAGCCGAGTGACTTTAACCACACAAGTGTGTAAATCCGACTACTACACATGTCCTGAAGTGCATTATTGCAATTATAAACAAGCATTTGTCAATGCCGAATGTTGTCTCGCTGGCCTTGGCATTGGTAGTGCTGGAGTTAGAGATGCATAATAGGAATGGCAGTGAAGTATTGAAGTGACGCCAGCCCATCCCCACCCTGCAGAGACCGATAGGCATTGAGGTGTGCCTTTGGGTCGTCAGCTATAACGCTCATGCCATTTTACCTCACCCTACCCTGTAGACACTGACAAGTGTCGTGGTGTGCTTTGGGGTCTTTGGGCATTATACTTACCCCATTCCATAAGGAAATACGCTGAGGTGGGTGCAGTATAGGAGAATGGGCTGAACTTTGTGGCCGAACACTGCAAGGCACACCATGATGGCTGTCACTGGCTGTAGGTGGAGGGTGGGGGTGGAAGGGGGTGAGCAATACAGCAGATGATCCCAAGTCACATCCCTGATGCCTGTCAGTCTCTACAGGGTGGAGCGCTACAGTTGGAAACCGTAACACAGTAGGCGTGTGTTGGTATTTTTATTCCAAATGTTCAACATGGGCTTTTTGTGAGCCCACCTCATGAAGAGCGGCACTATCAGTTTGTTAGCTGAAAGGTGGTTTTGCATAGCGGCTATGCCATGTGGTGACACAGGGACGAAAACACATTTTGGGCAGTATGTGGAAAATGACAACTGTATTGTTCATGAGGACATGTAAAAAAATGGCAGCGTTGAAAATCTGGAGTGAAAATATGAAAATGGGTGAAGTCATGAGCATGCATAGAAACTGTGCAACACACGTCCGTAACCCAATTATTTTGGGATTTTTTTAACCACATTTTTAACATAGGCATTTTGGGACCTCCCCTCATGAACAGTGGCACTGTGATTTTGTTAATGTGTCCCAAACGTTGATTTCCCACAGTGACCACGCCATTGTGCGGGCACAGGTGCGAAAACACATTTAGGGAAGGATGTGAAAAATGACAGCTGTACTGTTCATAAGGAGGTGTGAAAAAATGCCAATGTTGAAAATCTGGCATGAAGATACTGCAGATTTGCAAAGTTACAAGGGTGCGTGGAAACTGTGAAACACACACTTGTAACACAATCATTTTATGGAGTTTCATCACCAAATTTTCAACATAGGCATTTTAGAACCTCTGCTCATGAACAGTTTCAGCGTCATTTCCTCAAACTGTCCCAAAAACTGATTTTGCACAGTGACCGCGCTATTCTGCGCCAGACATGCCAAAACGTATTTCGGCCAGGATATGTAAAATGAAAGCTATACTGTTCATAAGGAGATATGGAAAAATGCCAATGTTGAAAATCTGGAATGAAAATATTACAAATTCATGATGTTATGAGCGTGCTTGGAAACTGCGCAACGCACGCTTGTAAAACAGTCATTTTTCAGATTTTTTCCACCAAATTTGCAACATAGGCTTTTTGAGAGCCCCCCTCATAAACAGTGGCACTGTCATTTCAGTAATCGGTCCCGAAAGGTGATTCCACACAGGGACCACGAAATCACCTTTCGGTACCGAATAACGCCATGACAGTGCCTGAATTCATGAGGAGGGATCCCAATAACCACATGTTGAAAATCTGGTGCCAAAATTTCCCAAAATGGCTGAGATATGCACCAAAGTTGAAAAAAATCCTATTCATGCCATTATACAGCTTACTGGCATTTTCTCAGTTTGTGGTCGGCTTTGAAGAGTGCAGACATGTTCCCGGTCCACCGAAGATCATCACACTGGGCTCCGGAGGTAAGTATGGGGTGAGGGGGGTGTGGGCAGGCAGGGTGCACAGATGGTGGGTGCAGGTTGAGGGAGGGGGGCAGGGAGACGGCGAGGGACCGTTTTTCTTTTACAGAGTTTAAACAAACAAAAAAAAACATTGCAGGACGTTTTTTCTTTCTAGGGATTTGGCACACTGGGGGTGGGCTCCCAGCATGCCACCTAAGTGTTTTTGGGGGATGCTTTAGCCGACAGGATTGGGCACCCCGTCGGCACTAGCTCCCGAAGGGGCAAGAGCCGAGGATTGGGCACCCCTCGGCACACAACAAAAGCGGAGGGAGGGACATTATGCCAATGGGGAGTGGACTTCCCCATTGGCAAAATAAAGATGAAGGGGATTAAAGCCGACAGGGATTGGGCCCCATCGGCAAAGAAAGACTGTTGGGGGCATGATGCGAGGGATTGGGCACCCCTCGGCATCATTTAAATGGCATTATGCCAATGGGGAGTAGGTTTCCCTGTCGACATTGTAACAGGCGGTGGCAGCGGCAGCAGTCAGTGCCGCCATGTTGCGTGCACGTCAGGAAGCGTGTTGTGGTCCTGCTGCATGAGAGCTTCGCTCTTATTGCAGTGGACCTTTTGTTAGATCTGGTGGCCACATTAGGGATGCATGATGTCAGCACCTGCTGCTGGCTTATTGGGGAATGAGGGACACACCTACTGATGCATGCCCTGCATTCGCCCAACAGTGACCGTGCCTCCAACTCTGCTACTACCGCAATATGTTGGCTGCGCGTGCGTGAACCAACATAAACATTTATCCGTTATTAAAAATAAAAATAAAAATTAATTAGGTTAAAAGAAAGTAAACATTTGATTACTGGGATATTTACTGGTTGTCTGTTGTAGGATTTACACATGGTCATGTGACATGCTTTGATCAATGAGGTTACAGGATTTTTGAGACCCATTTTATAATTAACACTGACTGACCACTAAGGAGTAAACCTTAAGCTTGTTTTTAAAGGATGCTAGAGTGGTGCAATTTATGAGCTCAATTGGCTGCTTGTTCTACAGGGTTGGGGCAGTGAAGGAGAAAGCACATAAGCCTGTGGCTGACAGTGCCCAAAGAATTTTCATTAGTGGGCTAGACATAGACCAGAAGCATCTTTGATGTGTTCTAGGCTTGAGGACACCCTAAGGCAGGTAGGAGTAAAGACTTTCAACAGCTTAAAAGCTAGACAGAGCAATGGAGACTCCATACACAGAGCTAGTGCAGGCCATCCTGGGGCAACAAGCTCATCACAATGGTGGCCCCTAGGGGGCTTCAGCCATAAAGCATCCTACCTTGTGATACAGGCAGCTGAGTTTGTTTTGCAGGGATTGTATAATGGGGCACCATAGAGCAGGACTGGAAGAGCGTACTGTTTGCAATAGCTAGCTGGGCTTCTCTAGATAGGTAGTGGAAGAGTAAAGTAAACCAAGTTTCTGTTGCATTGTTTGGCCACATAATCTGCATGTGCAACGAAAGCCAGGTAATGGTCGAGTGTTACTCTCAGGTATCTCAAAGAGCTCACGACATCCAGGTGCACTTCCTTTTTGGTGAATAATCTGAGCTGATCTATCCTTTCCATCCCCCCTTTGCTAGATAATTTGAGGTGGTACTCTGACCTTCTGGGACCAAAGACCATTGGCGCGATTCTAGAAGAATGGTGCAAGTCACAGCCAAAGGTGACTTGCGCCAAACGCCGTTGAGACATGGACCCTGCACCCTATTCTCAAAGGGGCAGGGTCTTCAAGGCTAAGTCCCACGACTTGAGACAGGCGGAAAGGTATGCCAACCTAAGGGCGTACCCGAGGGGCATGTCGAAAGTCGCATCTCCCTCCCGATAAGCGTAAGTGCCCACCCAAGCCCCGCAGGGCAGCTCCGTCCACTCCCCCACCCATGCCAAGACCCCGAGACACAGTGCCACAAACAGTACTGAAATACCGCACAACTCACCCTGGTAGTTTAGTGGCCTCCCACCCAGCAGTGCCAGTCCTCCCCATACCCCCACACCCATCTCCAGCTGACGACTGGCACAGCCCACCTCTCACCTCCACGGCCAGCCACCGACTGAGCTCCGTATGAGCACTTATTGTCAATATGCTCCCATTGCTCGTGGACTGGCACTGCTGGGTGGTGGGCCACTAGACTACCAGGGGTTAGTTGTGTGGTATTTCAGTACCATTTCTGCACTGTGTCTCGGGATCTGGGCATGGGTGGGGTGAACAGAGCTGCCCTGTGGGAGCTTTTTAGATGTGGGGTTCGGGGCATGGGGTGTGTGGGCAGCCATGCAGGGCTTGTACTGTTCAGGTGATTGGGGGGCCAGGGGTGCAAGATGCCCTGTGGGGCATGTCCAGTATGGGGGATCAGGGGCTTTGGGCAGTGATGAAAATGAGCAGGAACATGCAGGAACATGCAGGAACTCGATTCCTGTACCTTTTTCTGCAGCAGGAACAGAGCTCCTGTACTTCTTCACATTGACACTGGAACTGAAATTCTTAAACCAGCAGCATAATGACTGTTTCTGAGCCTGTGACACGAAATCAGAGGTTTCTAGCACAAAATCCGACTAGAGCTACTTCAGTATCTCTAACTGAATCTACTAGTATCTATACAGATAGATGTGCCTTGATAACAGTTATCCCTCACAGTGATGATCATCATTCTGCAGTTCCATTCTGAGTTCCTGTACTTTTTATCTACCACTTGCACCACTGGCTTTGGGTGTGTGTGATGCCAAGTAGGGCACCTACAGAGGTGTTCTGGGCATGGGGGTGAGAGCACATGGCTTGGGTGCAGTCCGCTGGTGGGGCTCCACAACACCCTGAGGGCATATGTACAGTTAAGCCAGCTAAATGCTGGTGTAACTTCCGTTGCTGGTTCTCCTCCGGGGGTTGTTGTAGAAACCCAACATTGGGGACTTTGTTGCTGCCCTTCCAGAATTGGGCGCAACTGCTGCCGTAAACCCCCTAGCACCATGTCGCAGGGGGTTTATGACGTATCTGGTGGCGTAAGTCCACTTTGGCACAAGCAGCCTGCAGCATGTCACAGGCTGCTTTGCAGAATACCGAATGTCGCAACTGCTGGCATAACTTGCTACTTGTGCCATTCTTTTTGGTGCAAGTCGTGTTATGCCAGACGTATCTCTTCTAGAATCGGGCCCCATGACTTTTTTTTTAACATTTAGCACTAGTTTATTTCTCATGAGCCATGCCTCAAGGAGTTTTAAATTATTCCCCAACTCTGAAATGATCAAACTGATGCCAGCAGACGACCTGAACAAGGCAGCATCATCTGCACGATATTGTAGGGAGGTTCCCCACAATTACCTATCATTACATTCATGAATAGTGAAAAAAATAGGGAATCCAAAACTGAATCTTGTGGCACACTGTCAGTTATATTTCTGTGTTTAGAGAAACAGCCCTGCCAATGGGCAAATTGTTTGCTGTTAGATGGTTAATAAATAGGTAGTAACTGAACCAACTGCGGATAAATTCATCATGATCTAATCCCATAGCCCTGTGTTTAGCAAGCAGAAGTGCACGGTTCACCAAGTCAAACAAACACCGGGGTGAGACCTATGAAAATAACACTTGTGACTGTGTCATACTTGATTGCCTCTAAGATTTCAGTCATAACCCTCGCCAGGGCAGTGTCTGTGCTGCGTTTTCTCCTAAACCCATGCTGGCAGCATGTGAGGGAGTGGGGCAGTTCTAGGTGGTTCTGTAATTGATTATACACTAACCTCTCTTGTTCTTTGGCTAGGGTAGCAGGGAGATGGGCCTATAATTTTCAGTTGGGCCTTTTTGTCCATCTTTGATGATTGGGACCACAGTGGCAGTCTTCCACTTTTCAGTGGTGCCCAGTACAAGGGATTTATTTATAAGGTATGTTAGTGACATGGCAATGACCAGAGCTGTAAGCCTCTTATAGTTTTATAATTTAACATTTTTAAAGGAATTTTATATTTCTGTATATTATATAAATACAAATGTATAAGTTAGCAGTAGCCCATGACGGTGTATGTGGTTATAGGCATTTAATCCACGCCTTGGGTGCATTGTGAGGCACAAGGCTGCAGGCCAAGTGTCCTTGCAGAGCCCGAGGTGTGGATTACATGCCTATAACCCCATATCCTGGAGTGGGTTTTTGCACTTATAACATGGGCTATGTTTTACAAAACAAAACAAAAGTTTTTTTTTCGTGTTTTAGTAGGAAAAAGTGTACTGTGTCCTGCTGATTTGAAAAGTAGTCCACAGAACTAATGTTGCTGTCACTTATTTTATGTACACTCAAATGTCAGAAATCGACTCCACAAATTATTTCTGACATTTGTGCACATAAAATATGCCTTCTCCACATTCTTGCTGTTCATAACGTATGCCTTCTCTGGACTTTTGCAGCAGGTCCCTCTTGGTCTGTGTCTCTGTAGCACTCTGCGCTGCTCTCTCTCTCTCTCTTTCTCTGTGTCTGTGCAGTGCAGTGCACTGCTCTTTCTCGCTCTCTGTCAGTGAGCTGACAGGGAAATGTCTGTTCCGGTCCCCACATAGCAACCACTAAAGAATTCTTCCCATGTCTGTTACACTGTATAAACTGTACATAAGGTTGCACACACTCTACATATCAGGCAACTGCAGGGTGATTCCCAGTGAACTGCGACAGTCTGAACTTTACCCAGCCCAGCAAATAGCGTTGAACTTCTCAATGTGTTTCTTTCTGTCTGTCTATCTGTCTCTCTCTCTCTTCCTACGGGGACTTACAGTGAGGGAATAAGTGGTCATGGGGGGGGCAATGGTGAATTATGGTGACTTTCAGGCTGTCTCTCACTCCCACTCCCTGCAGTGCAGTGCTGCTGGCTTTCTGTACAGCATGGAGACTTACACTTGCTCATGTCTCTCTCTCTCTCTCTCTCTCTCAGTAGCGCGGTGCTGTACGAGGAATTCAACTGAACACACAATTGCTCGGTGCTAGCTGCCTATCACAGGTCTCTCTCTCTCTCTCTCTCTCTCTCTCTCTCACACACTGCAGGGGAACCTTGCTGTCTCTCTTTTTCTCTCACACAGTGGAGGAACCTATTCGGGATGTCCTGTTGTCACTGGCAAGGTTACTGGCATGTGTGTGGGGTTATACATGTGATGTTGTGCACAATGACAGCAGGTTGGAGCTCTCACTGATATTTAATATAATCTCTGACTCCCTAGTATGAAAACAGCAGGGCTCTGCAGAAGGGGGGGGGCACTTTTGCTCTGTCTCTCTCTCTATTTCGCATGTCTGTTTCTCTCTGTCAGCCCACACTGTCATTCACAAAGACACAGAGACACACACTAACAGCGAAAGACTTCTACTGTCCTTACTACAACTTACAAGTCAGCGTCACTGAGGTGCCCTGCAGTGTATTGCTGTCTCCCAACTTATAATGGCAACCTGTTGTGTCTCTAATCATCAGCAGCTGACGAGTCCTGAACTCTGCACTGGGATCTTGCTGTGGCAAGCTTCACACCAACTGTGGATTAAAAAGTGAATTTAATTCATGGCCAGGTGATGCTCTCTAGCCAATTAGATTTGATACTGTTTTGAACCCATGTTATAATTGTAGTTAACCAAGGAATAAGGGATTAAGTAAGGGAGATGTAGAAAATACTTCAAATATAATGATCCGGAAGGGATTGTTTGGATCTGGGACTGCCTCAAAGCAGAAAGAAATGTTTTCCAGCCACTAATGCTGATTAAGGGAGTTCTGTTTCCAAAAGAAATATCTGCTGCTGAACTGTCTCAGAGTGGGAAAGATTCCTGTGAGGAGACTGCTCCCGGGACTCCTGTGAAAAGTGAAGCCTACTAATGCTGAAATTGTCTCCTGGCACGTGCCAAGAGGGGGAGACCGGAGTGAGTTATTGTCTGCCAGTAACCAAATTGCTAAGTTGTACGTATGCCAGCTGAACTGTGCCAGAAACTGAACTGTGTATGCGGGGCCTGCATCATGGAAGGCCCCAGAAACTGTTGCTGCATTTCGCCAGCCATCCTGGCTAAAGACCAGCTTGGGGATTCAGCCCCTGCAGAGAAGAATCACAGGTTGCGGCCACCTTGTGGGGAAGGCCGTGAAGTGGATGTGAGTTGTGTCAACCCTGGTCCCCATGTTCCAATCTGGCCAGAAAGAATCCAGAGAACTACTGCCACCAGTTCTATCAGTCTTGGTACCTTGATTAACCTTAGGGTCTTAACCCTGCAACTGAAATCATGGTACTTTGAGTCACCTGGTTGCCTTTTGAATTTAAGTTTATGCTTAACTGTGATTGTTGCCCATCCGTCCATGGATTACAAATAATTTACTGCTTAAACACTAATCTGAGTTTAACCAAAGCAAATTTTTCTTTATTTAAGGGCCCCTACCAGCTGCAATGCCGGTCTACCCACGGCATTGCTCCAGGCCTGCATCAGATTCCACTCTGGGTACCCAGCAGCTGTGAGACTGTTTAAAACAGGGTGTAAATATCATGCAATAGTTATTTGACTATCTACTGTAATCGTTTATCTAAATTTATGCCCCTCCCTTGTTCAAGTCCCCTTAATAAACCAGATTTGTTGTTTGAGGTTAGATCCTTTCTCACTTTTTCCTACCCCCTGGAGTGTCGACCCTGTTGCAGACCTTAGTATTATTTGCAAAGAACCATACCTTCTCCTCCAGCCCCTCTACAATATCGCTTATGAAGGCATTAAAGGGGACTGGCCTCCTCATGGATCCCTGTGGCACCCTGCTGGCCACCCCCTCTCCTCGTATTGAATGCTATTTACTACCACCCTCTGTGTCTTGTCACTCAGCCAGATTCTGACCCAGTTTACCACCTTGGGACCCGCTCCCAGGCTGCCCAACTTATTTACCAACCTTCTATGTGGGACTATGTCGGTGTCAAAGAGACAAATATGGTTTTCTGGAAAGGTCAGGGAAGCAGTGAGAGCCAAAAAGAAGGCCTTCACCAGGTACAAGGAAAAACAAGGAAAGGAATAATGGAGAAAGTACCGAGAAGAAGGGAACCAAAAGAGCAGTCAGAGAAGCAAAAGGCAGACACAGAGCTGTGTATTGCAGAGGAGATCAAGGATGGGGAAAAACAGTTTATTAGATTTATTAGGGAAACAATAAAGAACGGGGGACTTAGGTAAGGAGGAATTGTTAGGCTAACAGAGGGAAGCAGGGCAATTGAGGGGGGTGGGCACAAAGCAGCCATTCTTAATGACTACTTTTGCTCTGTATTCACAATGGAAGACTGAGGGCCTCTGCTAGAGAGTGGCTTGAAGGCAGCTATAAGGGGGGATCCCTGAGATAAGGCAGCAAGCATTTACTAGTGAAAGGGTTTGGAAAGGGCTAGCAGCCTTAAAGATAGATAAGGCCCTGGGGCCAGATGGGAAGCATCCAAGGGTGCTCAAGGAACTGGCAACAGAATTTGCTGAACCCCTGGTGGGGCTATTCAGTAGCTCAGTTCAGATTGGGTAGTTCCAAAAGATTGGAGGGTAGAGGATGTAGTCCCGCTCCATGGTGGGGCGACAAGGAGTAATTGGGTAACTAGAACCTGTCAGTCTTACTTCTATTGTGGGTAAACTGATGGAGACACTAGTCAAAGAGGACCTTGTAAACTACCTGGAGAGCAACAGACTCCAAGACAGTAAACAGCATGGGTTCTTGGCATAAAGGTTTTGTCAGACCAACTGGATAGTATTCTTTGACTGGATAATGAGAGTTGTGGAAAAGGGCCATGCTGTGCGTTTACTCTACTTTGATTTCAGCAAGGCTTTTGACTTGGTGCCTCTCAGAAAGTTGCTGAAGAAGATAGACTGGATCTGGGTACAGCTAAAGGCACAGTTAGATGAGTGAGAAACTGATTGAAAGGATGACAGCAGAGGGCTGTGGTTAACAGTGTCAAATCAGAAGGGAGGGAGGTCACTAGTGGGGTACCACAAAGATCTGTCCTGGGTCCAGTCCTTTTCAATATGTTCATTAGTGGCATGGGAGAAGGAATCCAATGCAAGATGTGTCTCTGTACAGCTGACACTTAGTTCTGTGGCAGGGTAGACAGCAAGGAGGGGGCTAAGGAGATGAAGAGAGACTTGCAAAAACTAGAGAAGTGGGTTTAGCAGTTGAAATTCAATATCAAAAAGTGCAAGGTGATGCACATAGGGAACAAGAACCTGAGCACAGAGTACTGAATGGGTGGGGGGTTAAGCTGTGCATGACATCTTAGGAAAGAGACCTAGGGTCATCATCAGTGACTCCCTAAAACAATCAAACCAATGTAACAAGGCCTACAGTAAGGCAAACAAGATGCTGGGGTGTAGAGGAAGGGGTGTTGACAGCAGAAGGAAGGAGGTATTACTACCTTTCTATAGATCACTAGTGAGGCCCCACCTGGAGTGCTGTACCCAGTTCTGGAGTCCTCACCTAAGGAAAGATAAGGACAGGCTGGAGACAGTGCAATGCAGAGTGACCAAAATGATTCCAGACCAGCTAAGCAGATCCTATGAGGATAGTCTCAAGGCACTGAACATATACTCGCTGGAGGCCAGATAAGAGAGGGGAGATATGATAGAGACCTTCAGGTTCCTGAAAGAAATGAACAAGGTCAACTGAGAGGAACTATTTAGTATTTACTGTTTAGATTTATCACCAGTGCACCATCCAGAACTCATTGTTGCACCCTTTATAATGAAGAGAACTGGACCTCCCTGGCCACCAGGAGACTTGTGCACACCTACACCTGGGTATAGAAAGCTCTCTTAAATAAGCTGCCACCTTATATGGCAATACTCTTCTAATATTCTCACAGCTTGTATGCACTAAGGAAATGTGCATGCATTTCCCTACAGGTTCCAAAAATATGCACTCGCTTTGGAAAAGCAGCCATTAGTTGTGCACTCCCCATACTCCGGAAAAAACTTCAATCAACAGTAAAGCTTCACACCTTAATCCCTTTAAATGCATTTAAAACACTGATAAAAAAATCACTACTGACTCCTGCCACTGCTTCTATTCATATGCTCTGCCTTCCACTTCCTCCTGCTATATTACCTCTCCTCTCTAATACTATGGCCATAAATGAAACGCCCACCGTGCATTGTTTTTACTGTATGTTTTGTCCTGCAAATTCTGTCTGTACTGTAAATACTGAACTTGTTATTATATTTTTGGAGGACTGTTTGTATGCCAACTACTTACAACTTGCATATGCCCTGAGTATCTTGTTAGTGCTATTTCTGTTTAGAATGTCTAGTGGACTGGCACCATTGATTATACTGTAATTTTTGTAACTAGTACTTCACATCTATGTTCTGTTTTAGTTACTTGCACAACGGACTTCCTTGCAAATGAGCTTGCTCAGTGGATTTTATCCCTTCACAATAAACTTGAACTAGTATAAGTAGCGGATCAACAACACAGGGACACAAATGGAAACTGATAGAGTGGAGATTCAAGAGAGAGGTGAGAAAGTTTTATTTTACAGAAAGGTGGTGAAGCTGTGGAACAATCTAACAGCTAATGTGGTGGGTCCCCAAACTATCAATGGTTTCAGACATGGCTAGGATCGAGTGAAGGGCTTAGTGGTTGCTCAGGCTGATAGCAGTAGGGCGGGGATCATAGAAGTGGATAGTGTGGGTTAGAACCCTGTATGGACAATAGGTGCCAGGTTTGTTAGGGTTTATGGGCAGACTGGATGGACCAGTGATCTGTTTCTGCCATCACTGGCTATGTTTCTATATTTCTAAGTCTCAGGAATCTAGGTTCAAGGGTGTCATAACCAGGAGATCCTTCCATTGTTATCCAGCGCAGCTACTGGAGCACCTCCTTCCTTGTCACCAGTCAGAATTGAAATTTGGTTTGGTGTGCCTGGATCATGGATTGAGTAGGAGATTGGGAACTTAGAGGGGTTTCTAGTAGTGGGAGGGTTTGAACCTGTCCAGGTCTGTAAAGACTTTGTTGATTGCAGATACCGAGGTATTAGGATAATAATTGTCATGAGTATGTGAGCTAGGCCAACCTTTCAGTAGGGAATTTTTCTATGCCCAAAATTTCTTAGGGTCTGAATGATTTTTAATCTGGAGGTCCTTTAGATATTTCCCTTTGTCTCATTCAAGATTAGCTTTACAGGCATTTCTTAGGCCCCTGTAGGCATGCCGGTCTGACAGTAGACTGGACTTTTATAACACTCCCAGGCTTTGTCCCTCAGTTTCATTTTGCTTTGAAGGTCACTAGCCATCCACCTCGCACAGTGATCTTTTGCCCTACACTGCTTAATGGGAGCATGCCATGCATATTGAGAACACTTGCAAAGTTGTTGAGAAAGAACATGACTGCACTGTTGACATCAGGGAATTTGGGTATTGACCCCCAGCATATATCCAGGAGACCAGATTGGAATGAGTTCTCATCAAAATTTGAGAGTTCGCTGGCCTTGATGAGTTTTGGGGGTGGAATGGGAACATTAGTTTTCCAACCACAGAACACTGGTGAGTGATCGCTGAGTGACTCTGAAAGGCGCTCTGATCTGGTTTGGTCTATTAAGTAGAATCCAGTCCAGGAGGGAGTGGTTGCCAGTTCTAGTACTGATCCTGGTGGGTCCTTCAATTATCCACGTGACATGCAAGTCAAATAATGCAGATTTGCAGTCTTTATTATCATTACTCAACTAATTTATATTGAAGTCTCCTAACACAGTTGATCCCTTCTTCTTCTGGTCACTCAGACAACTGGTCATGGAGGTAAAGGCAGGAAGAGCAACATTTGGGGGGTTTATAGATGTACCCAACCAGAAGTGTTTTAGCCCCTCCCAGAGTAAGGGACTCAAACATGGTTTCACAGGGTGACTGGTCCCAGGCAGGGAAGAGTGCTTCATGGGTATTAATGGAGGGCCTAATGTAAAGCAGGACCTCACTACCTTTCTTCTCTACTCTGCCCTTCCTGAAGACAGGACAGCCTGGGAGATATTTCGTGGCTTAGAGCAGTGGATTTTAGTCAGGTTTCAGAGATTCACAAAACGTCAGGGGAATATAAGTTGGCCCAGGCTTCCAGCTCATGAACTTTAGGCTGAAGGCTGTTGGCATTCACGTGGACAATTCTGAAACCCTTGAAGCTGGTCCAGCAGGGGTCCTTAGGAGAGAATATCCTGGTGTTGCAGGGTAGAGGACCTGGACTGGCTTTAACATCATCAACAAGCAACAGCAGGGTTAAAAGATGTAGTCAGAGCTGGCGTAGAGGGTTGAGGGGCTGGACGCCACACCTTGTGCTATGCCGGCGAACCAGGTTCGGGAATGAGCTGGGGTCATTGGGGGTCAGTGGGGGGACGGGGGGCTGGATCGAGCAGCCAGGAGGCAACTCTCCTCTCCTGAGGTGGGTCCCTGCACAGCTGCCACTGGGTGGAGGTCCAGTGATGGTACAGGTTGGGATGTGGCAGCACTGGGAGGGTGTCACGAGTCTGCAGTGTGCACATGCCTCCACACGCGCATGCGTAGCCATGACCAGGGACAGGAGAACAAGAGATAGAAAACTGTGCTGACTGGCAGGCTGATGCTGGTCCCCCACAGGCTCCGTATCCAGCCAGCTGGACACCTCCATGCCATTGAGGTGAGTTCCGGTGAACATCGGGGGTGACGGGGCTGGGGGGACCAGTAGAAGGGAGCTGGCCAGCATGGGGCACATAAATAAATAATTGAAAAAAACCAAAAAAAGATGTAGTCAGGATAGGAGGGCTGGGGGAGTAGGCGAGTTTAATGCTTCATGTTGCCACAGCCCTGAAATAATTTTCATAACAACTGCTGTTTTTACTCAGCCGATGTAAAATTTGGATGGCAGATAAATGGTCATCTTCTGTGGGAGGAACTGGGGTTATAGACAGGGAATGTTCCTTTAGGTGATTGTAACATGGGGTCAGAATCCCTATGACAAATTTATCAGTACAGACAGAGGGCTGGATATTCAAAAGGGATGCGCCATGCGCAATAGGGTTGCGCCTGCGCAAGTCCGAAATTGCGCCATTCTGCCATATTCAGCAGGAGGCAGTTACGCCCCCCAAGTCATGCTGAGCAACGGCTCAATGCTAATGAAGGCATGCTCAACTGGAGGGGGAGGAACCATGCATAAACTGCACAGCCAATATTCAGTGGGCTGTGCAGGAGATTCTCAGCGCAACCCCAACCTGCGCCTGCACAACTTTGAGCAAAAAAAAAGGAGTGTCGAGGGCCACCCACAGGTGAGCTGCCACATTGCAGGGCAACAGCAGCTGCCACCTGTGGGTGGCCCTTGACTTCTCTCTGTGCCCTCCTGCAGCAATAGCGGGCATAATAGTAACCCCCGCCGCCGACTGGCGGGGCAGAGGTGGTGGGGCTCCGTGGGTGGGTGGTGGGAGCCACTAGATCACCAGGCTACTTGGACCTTGGGGTGGACTCTAATGCCTGCGATTGGGCCTTGCAGTCCACTGGACCACCAGGGATATTGTTCTTGGGGGTTTGTCCTCTAATGCCCGCGATCGGGCTAGTGGGGGAGGGGGGTTACTACGGTTTTGCCCACGATCAGGCCAGTCGGGGAGGGGATTTATACAGTTATGCCCGCGATCGGGCCAGTCGGGGAGGGGGATTATACAGTTGTGCCCGCGATCGACTAGTCGGGGGAGGGGAATTTATATAGTTATGCCCGCCGATCGGGCTAGTCGGGGAGGGGAATTTATACAGTTATGCCCGCGATCGGGCCAGTCGGGGGAGGGGGGATTTATACAGTTATGCCCGCGATCGGGCCAGTCAGGGGTGGGGATTACTACAGTTATGCCCGCGACTCGGGCTGCAGGGGCGCGGTTCTTGACAGCTGCTGCCTGGCAGGCGCCAGGCGCAAGTCATCGGGGATCGGGCGCACCTGCATGCTAATGGCATGCAAATGGGGCCATAAATAGATGCAAATGGCCCCCAGCGTCTTTCATTAATTATGGCCCCATTTGCATCACCTTTTGAATATCGGAGAATTTTCGCGTAGGCTCAGCGGAACTACGCTACGCATCTTGAATGCTCCACTCTGACCACTCTATGTGCGCAAGTTCCACTGTGCCATGCACAGTGGCTGTGGCTGGGGGGTGATATTCAAAGGAGTTGCTCAATAGCGCAACTCCATTGAATATCGCCCCAGCCACACCCCAGCACAACTATTTTGAGCAGCGCAAGGGCTTGCGCCACAGAATGGCGCAGTTTGAATATCCAGCCCAGAGAGTATAATGTACACTGAGGCCTTCTGCTATGCGTTTAGGGGACATGTTTAAATTGGTCAGTGCAGGACCCACCTGGGATAAGGTGTGATTAAATCAAATTACAGAAGCAGCTAAGCACTACATAGGCAGAAAATGTCCTGTATATATTTTTATTTTTATGATTTTTGTATGAAATCTATAAATAAAAAAGTGAAAAATAAATTATAGGATACAGTCCCATGAGAACAGTGTAGATACATAGGATCATCCAATCAATACAGGATCACACCAGGATCCTTTTACTTTGTTACCACAATGGGTGTGTTAAGATGTCATAGCCAATAAGTAACATACCAGATTCCAGCATCTGCCCAAGCTGTGGACACATTTTAACAAAATCCAGTGAAACAGTCTTCTGCCGAGCCATTGGCTTAGTGTCTCCAAGCTGCAAGTCTCTTATAAAATGTAAACACAAGGCAAATCATCCAAAGGGTCTGAGCATGGGGAGTTATAACTAAATCCGACCTAAGTATGAGCTCTCAGCGTTATTATAAAATTGTTTATAGCAAGAGAGTTTCCATTAATTGAATATAAAACTAACAACATAATATAATTAAACCAGCCTGTAACATGATATTCTAGTCTCAGTACCAGACAGTGCTCTGGGTTTCCAGCAGGAAAACATAGCTGCAGCTGGTGGGAAAGAGGCAGACTTTCTCATTAAGATGTTTAAGAACCATTTCAACTTACATGAGGCAGTTCTATTGTCCCATGTTATACGAACATACGAAGAAGTCAGCAAAAGCATTTGGTCTATCAAGTCTGCTCGTATTGCAGGGTCCACAGCTTGAGCTAATGTTCCTGCCCTCCCTTCCCACTCCTCCCATCCTCCCTCCCCATGATCCTTACCTTCCCCCTTTGCCTATCCCAGCCTCTCTTAAAGCTGCCCACTGTCTTCAACGGAGATGACCTCTTCCAGCAGCGCATTTCAAGTGCCCACCACCCTCTCTGTGAAGAAGTGCTTCGTGTCCTCCCTCTTAAACTTCCCACCCTCCAGCTTAAGACTGTGCCACCTTGTGTTATGGTTGCCACTCAGCTTAAAGAGACTCTCCTTATCAACCTTATTTATCCCTTTCAAGTACTTGAAGGTCCCAATCATATCCCCTCTCTCTCTCTCTCCTGTCTTCCATGGAGTACATGTTCAGTGCTTAACCCTTAACCTCTCCTGGTATGCCTTACGTTGCTGACCCTCTGTCATCTTTGTAGCCCTCCTGTGGACTTTCTCCAGCAGGTTAATGTCCTATTTGACACCTGTACATCTAGTCAACTCCCACACACTCAAAGACAAACATTTACCTTAAGGTATCCCAGATCATTTACCCCTACCTGAGGTTCAAACACTATCAAGCAGGGGTTAAGGACTCAGCACAACACTCAGAACAGTAGCTGTGCCCTGTATTATGTCAGTCTGAGTCCAGTTCTGAATGCACATTTTCTATCATGGTTGACAATTCTCTCTCTGTCTTGTTTGGCAGCTTCCCGGGCCTCCTCTGGGTTGGAGAACAGTAAAATCTTCTCTTCACAGTGAAGCTTCAGGCCGGCAGGGAGGATGTGATGAGTCACTCCCAATTCTCATACTAGTGTTTGGATCCCATTAAAACTCATCCGATGTTGTTGTGTGCGATAGCTGAGGATGGGAAAGAAACACACACTCACTCCTCCGTACCTTTGGCAGAAAACAGTAAGCTATCCCTCTCTTCCACACTCCAAGTGACCATTAAGATCATTTGACTGGAGAGCCCAGTTAAAGTCACTCTCCAGGGTGTGATCTTGTGCACCCATGTTACAATGAGCTGTTGGCAGAGATAATGTTTCTGGTACCCACATGGACAAAAAAGCCACCAAGGCCTCTTCCTCCATTCTCCAGCAACCCTTCCACCCTGACATGAATCACCTATGTGGCATTCATGAGCTGCTTGAGTCATGCTTTCAACAGGCTGTTTTCTTTCACAAGTCCAGTAGTGGTTGTGCACAGGGCCTTTTTAGCCACATCTTTTGCTACTTTAGCATCACACTGTGAAGGAGCTTCCACATTTAAGATGATCGAAGATGCTCTGGCGTTAAACACTTCAACTTTCTGGTCTGGCATCTGTATGGCCTGTCGTGGGATACGTGCCATGGAGAGTTCAGGGCTAGGCATAGTGAAAATTGACTAGTTGTTGCCACTGAACACAGATTTTTGTTATCTAGTTTTAAAATGCTCACCAGAACCTGATAATTTTTTCATTTTTCCCATTGCTCAAAGTTGCTGAAAAGCTCTCAGAGTATGTGTAAGACCTCTGTTTATTACTACTAGCTAAGGATATTTTTTGTTGTAAACCTGCAAAAAACAGGAGCTCTCTCCCCCTGTGTCTGATCAGCAAGGCAGTTGGCACCCCCCCATAGAGTCATTTTTTAAAAGGACTTGTCCATAAGTTCCTTGCTCTTCGTAAGCTTTCCCCTGTGTACAGCTTTAACCAAGTCCTTTCCAAGTCCATGGATAAGCCATTGGATCTGATGGCAGCTTGTAACCTGGGATTCTTGTGCTGGAAAGTAGCTTCCCTGTTGGCCATTTCTTTGGCCTGATACATCAGCGAGCTACAGGCCCTTTCAGTCAACCCAGTTTATTTGATTTTCCACAAGGGTGAGGTTTTGCTGTGGACCAGTAAGAATTTTTTTCATAAGGCGTGTTTAGAATTTCACATGAACCAGACCTTGGAGCTGCAGGAATTCTTTCCCTGACCTCAGTCATGACAGCCCTAGAGCAGTGAAACTGCATAGGTTGACTCTCAGCCTTTCTATCCTGTTTACTGTCTGAGAGCTGAGGAGTTACGAGGGACCTATTCTCAACCTTTTGCAGCCCATGCTGAATCATTTTGATGCTGTCCTGCTTTTTTTGTTTTAATTCACTGTACTCTCTCCCCTTAGTCTCCCGGCTAGCTCTCCTTGGTCCTGTCCCCACACCCAGCCCTGTCACCAGCCTTCTCTGGGACTAACCTCACTGCTTGTTCCTCCATGGCTTACTCCCCAGGGTAGGGCCACTGGGGTGGGCCCTCCCCCCAGTGGAGTTAGAGTATGGTCCATACAAGTGCCTCAGTTGGCGGAGTGGGGCTTGCAGTGTGCTGTAGACATCATTCTGCAATCTCCAAGGATATTTCTTTTCTTTTCACATCCCAGGATGCAAATTGTTGCTCTGTGGGACACGTGCATGTTGAGTGCATGGTAGACATGTCACAGCATGTCGGCATCCCCCCTTCCCTATGCACCAGTCCCAACTGCACCGTCACCTGTGGTCACCCAGTTAGTGGTAGCGCAGTGGCAACCCAGCCTCTCCTGAAAGTTAGTCATCAGTTTCTGATGCCAACTAGATGTCTCCTTACTTTTCTTGCAGTTTGATCACAAAGATTTTAGAGTGTGTAGGGGCAAAAGAGCAGGATGAAGGGGGGGAGGCTGAAGCACTAGCCAACAAGCTTTCTGAGGATGTTGCATGTGCTGAGTGGCTGCACTAATGTGACTATGGAAGGAATCCCGGTAGTGATGTACTGATTTAGAGATGGGATAGATGCTTTAGTGTATATGCATGTGGTTAAGAGACAGGCACGTGGAAACCAACTATTTTAATATGGATGTTCTTGCACCTAAAAGCACCCTTTAGGAACTTACTAGTTAGTGTATCTGGGAGCTCTGTTAGTGCAGAGGAAATTCTGTTGCCTGTGTGTCTGGAACTGGCAGCCTGCCTCCAAGCAGGGGTGGCCCCAACCTAGAGGGTTTAAAAAGGAAGGTGTTTTGGAAGAAGGGTAGAGTCCCTGGAGTTTCTGAAGAAAGGAGGTGGCCGGAGTGTAATCAGCCGTGAGGGATGAGGTTCAGGGCTGGGGTGGGTCGCTTGCTACTGCAGCCCACCACTCTTGAAGACTGGTGGATTACTGTGAGCAATCGGGATGTCCGTAAGCCTTGTTGGGACCATCTGTGCTGTGTGGGGAGCCAGAGCCCGGGTAGAAAGTAAGTGGCCCAACTTGTGACTCTCTAGCACCTTGGTGGGGTAAGTAGAGGTGGGTTCTGCACTCATGTTTCTCATCCTCGGCGAGATCAAGTAAGGCCCCTTGCCAGGTTGTCGGGGCAGCACGGTGGTGGCAGTTCTGTGCTTTAAGGCAGCATGGTGGTGGCAGTCCATGTTTGCTGAGAAGACAGTGGTGGCAGCCTGTCTCCCTTTCCTTCAGCCAGGCCTGGAGGAGCTGGGAAGCCTTTTGCCCAACAGCAGAGTGTTGCATAGCTCTCTGGGGTTGCCAGGGATAACCAGGGTTGGACTGGCCCACCTGGATACCTAGAAATTTCCAGGTGGGCCCCCTCTGTTGGGTTCCTGGCCACCTTCTAAGCTGAGAATCTTTGGTTTTATCTTCTATTTTTTAATTAAATAGGCCCTGTAAGTAAATTCATAATGCAAACACAGAGCTGGTGTATCATATTGAAGTGGAATAATTATATGAGTGTGACACCCTGGGCCCTCCTTACTGATTTTCCAGGTGTGCCCTCTGTAGCCCAGTCCAACCCTGGGGATAACAGAAGCTCCCTGGAATGCTTGGGGGCTGCTTGTGGCTTGGCACAGAGGGGACTTGATGATTTCTGTGGGGCTTTGTTTTGCTAATTCAGAGACCAACCATTTTGGGAGCTCTGGATTCGAACCACCGGCATTGGGAGTGCCACTCGAAGTTTCCGCTACTCTATTTATCTGTAGCTGTCGATGCAGTGTGGCCAGATTGTGTTCCATGAAGTGAGCGTGAAAAGTAAGCTTTGTGCAGGGAGAGAAGTTTAGGAGAAGAAAATCTGGTTTGTGGCTTTGCTTTTGACCTGACCTATTTGCTGCTGCCAGGATGTAGGCACCTATTCGACCCTGAGAGAGCACTGCATTGTGAAAGGCTTCTAACAACTAAACGTATGCTGCAGACTATATTGGGCAAGTCACCCTAATGGTTGCCCACCATGTGAAATTGCTCCCACCGCTCTATGGAGTGAGTTAATCAACTTTAATAAATTGTATTATATTTTTTCTTCTTTTAACTTGGAGCGGACAATGGACTTAATCATTTGCCTGTTGTGTTTGAGCACTAATCAAGTTCCTCTGCAGCTGCTGTATGCCCATCGATGCTAAGTGAAGCCCACACCCCCTAAGACATCGCATCATGGACCCAGATAATGAGTTGCAATATTTTCTGAGACTGTGTTTCTGGTTGTATAGTGCCCCCCCTTGTGTAACATCAGGCATACCCCTAGACACCAGGGGAGGGGGGCCCTTACACACATTACCTTGTTTGTTCACATTTCTCAACATGTACCTGTGGTTTGCATGGCTCCTTCTATGTCCCTTGGTATGAAAGTTTTTTTTTTTTTACTTGTGGAATAGAATGATATTTGCATTTATGTAGTGCCTTCCATACACACCATGTTCCAATGCACTTTTATAAACAAGCATTTGTCAGTGCTGAACATGTTTGCTTTGCAGTTTTAACTGCTGTATAATTGAACTGTGTCATTAATTTATACTTGGCAACTTTTAAATATACCTTGTTTGTGAATTCTGAGTGTTTTGTTACCTTACTACATTTGAATTCTGAGCCCTAGCAGTGACAGCACTCTAGGTAGAAGAGCAGTAGTCCTGTGGTGTAGTATCCAGGACTACAACTCGGATGCTAAATTAAACCTTTTGCCGGGAAATGCTCAGGCAGCTTGCAAATTTAATTGTAAACAAGTTCCTTGCCTCTGGGGAATTTGTAAACAAAATTAGAATTAAAATAAAATCCAAAAGGTCACGAGGTACAGGAAGTCACCTCCCGCTACTTCCAGGTACTTTTTCTGTATCTAAACAAGCCCTGCAGTGAGCAACATAGCTGTTTGCAGTTTTAACTGCTGTATAATTGAACTGTGTCATTCATTTATACTTGGCAACTTTTAAATATACCTTGTTTGTGAATTCTGAGTGTTTTGTTACCTTACTACATTTGAGTTCTGAGCCCTAGTAGTGACAGCACTATAGGTAGAGGAGCAATAGTCCTGTGGTGTAATATCCAGGACTACAGCTCGGCTGCTAAATTAAACCTTTTGCTGGGAAATGCTCAGGCAGCTTGCAAATTGAATTTTAAACAAGTTCCTTGCCTCTGGGGGAATTTTTAAACAAAATTAGAATTAAAATAAAATCCAAAAGGTAACGAGGTACAGAAAGTAATCTCCGCTTCTTCCGGGTACTCTTTCAGTATATAAACAAGCCCTGCGGTGAGCAGGGTGAGTGCGTACTTGCACACGATGCCGCGCAAAGATGCGCACAAAGACACACACGTCTGCACATGTTTTGTGTGTTTTGGCATGTTTAGGTGAGTCCTGAGTTTATTTTCCTGTAAGGATTAGTTAAAGAGTGTAAAATCTTTGTAGGCGTTTAGTAATCTGCTTTTCCCTATTGGTTTTTCATACTAGTTAGTAGAGTAGGGAAATGTCTTCCTTAATTTTTACAATGGAAGGGCAAATGGGTTATAAGTGTGAAACTTGTCTTATGTATAGTTTTTCTCTTGATCTAAATCCAAATGAAAGATTTGAATGTTTTAAATGTATAAAGAATAAAGAACTTGAAGAGGAAATTAAACTGTTTGATGAATGTTTAAAACTATTAGAAATGAGCCAACTTGAAACTAGGAAAAGGCTTCAAATGCCAAATGTTATAAATGACACTTTGTTAAACAAAGAAATGTTTCATGACATTAAGGAACCAAACAAAAGAAAAAGAGTTTGTAATGAATCCGATTTAGTGGATAAAGAAGATGAATGGTTTACTGTTCAGGCGTCAAAAATTACAAGAAAGGGGAGAAAAGCAGGAGAATTTTTGTTGCCCTTATCTAATAGTTTTGACCCTTTAGCTCTACTTTCTGACTCACAAAATCCTAATGAGGTATTAAATATGGAATCTATTTCTCATCCGGTAAATGAAACAAATACTGTTTTAAATAAAAAAACAGTTTTGATTCCCAATATTTCAACAGTTGCTGACAGTAGTCAGAATGATTTATTACTTTTTGATCAGAATATAAACATTGACCTTGAGCAAAATTTGATGGATTATACCTCCATAAATCAAAATCAAATATATGTCTTGGGAGATTCAATTATATCAAATCTTGCTCGTCAAGTATGCAACATCAATAAAACTACTTGTACCCTCTTTAGTTTTAGAGGTGCAAAAATTCAGGATGTTACAAAAATGACTGAAAATATACTTCACAACTGTGGTGCTGATCCACTGGTGATTATACATTTGGGTACACATAATATCAAATATCAGAATGTACAACAAATTAAAGAAGCTTACATGGGACTAACAAATCTATTAGTAGAAATGGGTGCAAAGATAATCTTTTCTGAAATATTACCTGTTTTTGGATTTAACGATATAATTATTAATAAAATCAAGCACATTAATAATTGGTTGAGACAATGGTGTCTAAAACAGAATATAAAGTGTCTTACAAATTGGGAATTATTCATGCATCATAAAGATTTTTTTGCATTTGATGGCCTTCACCTGAATAAAAAAGGATCTAAAATGTTAGGCAACATTTTTAATACAGCAATTACGGACTGTTTAAACTGTTAAATGGGGGGTCCAATTGTTTCTCTGAGTCCTAAACATGTATCATTACACATGAAAAATGTTCCAATTTCTCAGGAAATTATATTAAATAAAGAAAATTTGACTCTTAATGTGTTATTACTGAATGCTAGAAGTCTTGTAAATAAGGGCCCAGATATTCAAAAGGGTTGCGCCGTGCGCAACAGGGTTGCACGTGCGCAACTCCAAAAATGCACCATTCTGCGATATTCAGAAGGGGCCAGTTGCGTCACCGAAAACATGCTGAGCAACAGCGCATGGAAATGAAGGCATGCGCAACCCGGAAGAGGCGGTCCATGCATAAAGTCGCCGTGCGATATTCAACACTGGCAATGTGCAAGGTGCCTCAGCCGGAAGTTGCGGTAGCGGAATTGAGCCAAAATAAAAGGCTCAAGGAAGCGGCGCAAGAACCCTAAGCAGGCCGCAAACTGGGGGAGAGACAGAGACAGAGAGAGAGAGACAGAAGCTGGAAGGGCAGACAGGGACAGTGGGTCCAGGAGGACAGAGAGGCCAAGCGGGGTGCCTGGTGCAGTGGAGCAGCAGTGGGGGCAGTGGGGTAACACAGGAACAGCAGCTGGGGGGCAGAAGCCAGGAGATGGATAGTGCCAGCTTCCACATGGAAGCTGTATGAGGGGTGAGACACCATGCTGCAGGGGGACGTGGCCGCGGAGGGGCCCGTCGGCGGTATGCCCCAACAGGCGGTATCGTGCCCACCTCAGCTTTGAGCTGTACACAGACGTCGAGATCGTGGCCCAGTACCACCTGAACAGGGCAATACTGAGACAGCTCTGTGAGCTGTGCAGTGATGTGATGCAGGCACCCTCATGACAGAGTCACGCTCTGTCTGTGGAGACCAAGGTGACAGCCTGCATGTGCCTGCTCACCACAGGCACCTTCCAGAGGCTGACAGGGGACACCACAGGCATTACACAGTTGGCCACATCACGCATCCTCACCCAATTCCTCAGCGCACTGCTGCCTCATGCTGCGGAGTACATCCATTTCCCCAGTGCCACGGCAGAGTGTACAGCAAACATGCAGGAGTTCCACAGGGTAGCACGTATGCCTGGCATGCTAGGGGCCATAGACTGCACCCATGTGGCCATTCGCACGCCACCTGGCCCCGACGGCCAGGCATATCAGAACTGAAAGGGGTTTTCCAGTGTCAACTGCCAGGTGGTGTGTGATGCCACTGGGCGATTATCAATGTCTGTGCCACACACCTGGCGGGCACATGATGCCTCATACATGGCACCAGTCTGCACTGTGCCATCGATTCGAGTGGGGACATCCCCACGGGTCATCTAGTGGGTGAGTACACATGTATGGAATGCAAACTCTGGGCAAGGGTGGGAATGACACAGGTGCCATGGTAGTGGCACACAAGGATATGGGCAATATGGACCTGACATGACACTGCTGTCCACTATCTCCACGCAGGTGACTGCAGATACCCACTCCGTCCCTGGCTGCTCACACCGTACCAGCACCCCATGACCCCAGCGCAGCTATGCTTCAATGAGGCACATGCCGCAACACGTAACATCATAGAGCGGGTGCTTCCGATGCCTAGACACCTCCGGCGGTGCCCCACAGTACAGCCCCCAAAAGGCCTGTGGGATATTCCTGGCTTGTTGCATCCTGCACAACATGGCCAAAGACCATGGGATCGCCGTACAGGTCGAAGAGGGGGACAGCGATGGGGACACCAGTGGCGCCGGTGATGTTGGTGATGAGCAGCCCCCCCAGGATGGAGGGACCCCCGACTGACCCGGCAGGCCCAGCTGCACCGGGACACCATTGCAGAAGAGCACTACGCCCAACACAGGTAAGTCAAGGGGACATGTGCAGGCAACACTGTCCATGCGCAAACCACAGACACACAGGGGAACACACCGTGCATGAAGGTCAGGGAGTTGAAGGTTCCAGGCATACCAACACACCATCAGGAGGGTGAGCACATATGGACACACACACACACCAGGCAGCGTGACATGGGCAGAAGCACAGCACTGCAGAAATGACATTGCCAACACACAGCACCACCGACCACCCCCACCACCTGTACTGTCCAAGTATGTGTCAGGACCTGGGCACCCTTGCACCTTGGTGTACAGTGCAATGCAGGCATCATCATGCACATGCACCTGTGGACAGCAGTTGGGAGAGTGTGCAGGTGGACCGTGTGTCAGCGTGGTGAGCAGAGCACCCAGCAGTGCACTGCCCACCATGACACACATTGCACACAGGGCAGCACCAGACAGGGCCGCACTGGGAGACAGCTCAGTCATGTAGCACTGTCCCACGGCCACCACGGATGCATGGGCAGCCCCGCCATGGCCCAGCAGCACTGGCAGGCTGAGCAGGGGCCACATGGGGTGGCGCTGTTGCACCACCAGGGGTCCCACTGCGCGAACGCGACCTTGCCTGCACAGGGGTCTGCATCATACTGAACAAACGTGCACCAAGGGTGCTCGGGATGCCCACAGCAGAATGCGGTGTTGACAGGCCTGGTGTCGCACGATGCCGGGAACGGGGAGTGGAGAGCGCACTGTGTGGGGTGTGCGGTACAGGGCACCTGACAGGTGGCCTTGTCGTCAGTGACAGAGACCACTGCCTGGGTCAGCCTGTCAATGGCGGCGGTCACATCCGTCCGCATAAGGACCAGCTCAGCTCGGTCCTGAGCACACTCCCTGCTGTGCCGCCTCCACGGACACAGACAGTGCCTCCACGGACCTTTTGCAACCGCCCCTGCAGCTGTACTGATTCCTGCAGCAGGCGGGTGTGCGCGTCCAATGGGTACTGTGCCCCAATGGCATCGTGACCCTCAGGGTGTGGATGGTCCTGGTGCACAGCACCCCTTGAGGGTGGGCGCTGTTTCGCCAGGACCAGGTATGGGCGGATCAAAGGGCGGTGGACATGTGCCACTGCCTGACACTGTACCCCCAGACCTGGTGTTCGACTGCTGCTGCCGCCCCTCCAACTGCTGAGCCCCCAGGTCCACCTGTTCCACCTCCGTGCTGGCAACAGTTCGGACACCTGCACAGCCACCAGTGCTGCCCCACCGGTGCTGACAGGCACAGCCTGGGACTGTGCCAGCATGCTGGTACACAGGTGTGAACCAGGAAGGCCCAGGGGCACGTGCTGGCCTGCCATGTGTTCGTCATGGGACACACACCTATCACTGCCCATTGCAGGCCTGCTATCATCAATGGTGCAGTGCATCGCCACTGCCATAGGCACAGCATGCTGGCATACCTGCATGCCAGACTGCTGAGACACAGGCTGTGCACCCCGCACCCGTATGACATGACACCAGAGTTGTTGGCCGCGTGCATGCTGCTGCAGTGCCTGCTGGCTGGTGGCGGAGGTGGATGGTCCCTCCTCCACGTCCAGCAGGTCTGCATCAGTGTCTGGACCCACCACCACCACCGTCTCCTGAAGACGAACAGGATCTGTAACAGAAAGAGAGTACATGTGAGTGCATGTGAACAACAGCCCCCCAAACACCACCACCATGTCACCTGCGTGCAGTGATGGGCTTCCACCTGTCTGGAATCCTCCGCCTGGTATGCCCGCGAATGGTACCTCGGCTGCATGGCGTGACCAGTGTCTCCTCCGTTGGGGTCGCTGCAACACCACTGGCGGCCCCCACCAGTGCCAGCATGCCGCCCTGAAGGCTGCCACCTTCTCCTTCAGCCTCCTGCGGTCAGTCCCCATCTTCTTTGCATTCCTGCACAGAGCGCTGGTGGCTTCCGTGCAGGTTGACGGCTGACTACCCTCCCATGCAGCTGCACGTTCCTGAGGGTGCCCTCCATCCACTCAATAGTGGCTCATCCTCCAGGTAGGCCTGGAAGAGGGCTCCATCTCTGCCGCTGTGAAGTTCGGCCTCCTCCACACCCGCCGTCCTCACCTCAGCTTGGCTCTGGTCAGTCATGGTGATCTGTATGGGTGGAAGTGGACACCTGTCACTGTGCAGTCGACAGCATTTCCCAATGAGCATAGGTGCGGCCGGGGCGGAAGCCCCCCGTTTCTTCTCCATATGGCAGATACTGATAGAAAGGTGCCCTTTGTCCTTTCTAAGTGCCCTTTGATTCTCAGCCCCTCAGCCTTTATCATCCTCCGCACCCTTGCCCATGAGCATTGTCCTGAGCATCACACAGCATGTAACTCACCTCTCACCTGCAGTAACAGATCTGGCCAGCACAACCCACTGTCGCAATTTTATAGCGCAACACATGTGCAAATGAGGAGTGGCGCCTTTAATGACATGCTAATCGGCGCCACCGCGCCTTTGAATGGCTGATCAATGATTTGCATATGTCGCGGCTGAATTGCTGGATTTGCACTTTGCGCAATACGGAAGGGCCGGCTGAGCCAATGGCGCAGATTTGTGCCTGCATGCTACACTGCATTGCGCATGCCCAGACAGCTTATGCATGCGTCTATCGCACTGCAGACCTGCTGAGCGCGATAGGCAATTCAGGCCATGGCCACCATTGTGCCAGTGGTGCTACAGCACTGGGCACTATATGGCACTGTGGCACTACTGCGCAATGGTCCACTGTGGCACTGGTTCACAGCTTGGCAGTCATGCAGGATGCCTATACGTCCTATGGCGCTGTGCGTAGCCTTGCGTCATTGCGCCTGACCTTGTGTATGCCTTTCGCTCTGGCGGTTCGCATGGCGTATCGTCTTTATTGCGCTGTCTGCGACAGCGCCATGTGAAGGACGCGCTGTTCAACAGCGCGATTGGAGCCTGTGGTGGTCTATTCGCAACATCTCCACGTGGGGTTACAGTGCAGCGGGCGCCATATTGCCTGCTGTAAACTGGCTGAGATGGCTAGGAGGAGGGCAGTGAGTTGGAGCCCACTGGAGGTAGCCAACCTGGTGGCCCTGGTGGAGCCCCACTGTGAGGCACTCTATGGTGAGGCCCCCTCACCATGCCTAGGAACCCATGTGGCAGCAAGTGGCCACTGACCTGGTGGAGGTCACTGGGCAGGGCCGGTCTGCTGAGCAGTGCTGGCACGGTGCATTGACCTCCACCGGAGGCAGCCGGACATGTTGGCCAGACTGCGGGACCGTGGCAGGCGGGCGTGGTGCCAGGCCAGGTGAGTGTACCATCTATGCACCCATATTCTCTGTGGGTGTATGTGTGCTTGGGTGGCTGTGCATAGGTGCCAGCTCAGACACGGTTGGCTGTGTCAGTGTGTGCAGCTGTGCGATGGATGGTTATGGCTGTGTGGGCAGGCACTCTCACTGGGGCAGGGGCACTCTGCTTTGAGTCACACTGATGTTTGTCTCAAACATGTCTCCCACAGGCCAGGATGTGAGGATGCAGGGCCGGCATGAGGAGGGCCGCCAGGGACCGTGCCAGCAGTTGTTCCACCCCAACAGCAGCAGCAGCAGCAACAGCAACAGCAACAGCGGCAGACAGAGCTGCTTGAGCAGTGTGAGTATCATGACTTCATGGATGCTATTGCATGCTGGGGGGGAGACCAGTAGCCCTGCACAATACACCCATGCAGGAAAGGGGTGGTCATGATTCCACTATACAAGACACTAGTGAGGCCCCACCTGGAGTACAGTGTACATTTCTGGAGACAATACCTATGTAAGGACATAGAGTGGGCAGAGAAGGTTCAGAGGAGGGCAACAAAGATGGTGCATGGCTTGCATCACGGTCCTATGACGACAGGTTACAGGAACTGAACATGTACTTGCTGGAGGGGAGGGTGGAGAGAGGGGATATGATGGAGACATACAGGTATCTTACAGGGGGGATCAGGGTGCGGGCCACACTTTTTGAAGTGAAACGATGTTCCAGGACTAGAGGGCATGGGATGACGATGGAGGGAGGACGATTCAGAGGACACATGGAGAAGGACTGTCCTCACAGAGCGGGTGGTGGACAGGTGGAACCTCTGCCAGAGGAAGTGGTGGGGGCTGACACAATCACAGGATTTCAGACTGCAGGGGACAGATGTGAAGGAGATCTGGAGATCAGAGGTAAGGGGCAACAGACCTCCAGGGAAACAAAGTGAACTGACAAGCTCATATGGACAGACTAGGCCCTTATTTGACGACACTGTCTATGTATCTATGTATGTAGGCACGACACAGGTGACATGCATCACTGTGCAGTATCTCAGCACGTCTGTGTATGCGTCACTGGTGGTCCAGGCATGCACTGGGCACATAGCTGTGTAACTGGCATCGCACCACATTGCCACATCACTTGCCAGCCTTGTTTGTACTGTGATGGACGTGGGCAGTGTGTGTGGGCAGTGGTGCACATAGCTGGTGCCGCCTGTTTGTGATGGCCATGTGCATGTTCACTGTGGGTGGGTGTACGCCATCACAGGTGCAGGACATTGGGCTATATGGCTTGCAGGTTGGGTGGTGTTCAGGGTTGTGGTCAGTCTCAGCCATTGACTGTGTTCCCTTTTCCTAGGCCTCATTGTGCTCCGCAGAATGGAGCAGTCACTGCATCAGATGACCCGGGTGTCCCAGGAGAACCAGAACATCCTCCAGGACATACAGCGCCATGGGCTAAGGAGGAGGCACAGCCAAGAAAGACAGCACCAGGCAGCAGAGGACCAGTCTGCTAGGCCTTAGGCCAGATCCCCCTTCTCTCTCCACCCATCCCTCCCACTCTGCCTTCCCTCTCCCAGTTGTTCATCCTACCCCTTGCCCACCCCTACCTTGTACCCCTACCCCTCTTGTAAATAGTTGTTTGATGTTGATTTTAGAATTTTACATTTTATAATACACATTTATATTTTGTTATGAATACTGTGTTGGTCTCTGATTTGCAGCTGGCTATGGTTGCTCAGTTGCAGTGGTGTGCATGCCATCTGGGGTGGTCTGGTTCCTGAGTATGTGTGTGTGTGTGTGTGTGTGTGTGTGCATGGGGAGGTATCACCAGCATGGCATTGACTTTCTGTTGGTCTTGCAGTCTGCTGCCACCACTGCTGGGTGCACAGGGTGGGTCTAGCTTGTATGCTTCTCTGCAGCAGGGGTTGGCGTGTGCCGGGGATGCATGGTGTTTCCTGCAGTGCCAGTCACTGCACATGGGTGGTGTCTTGGGGTCATGGTGCAGGGTGTGCTGTGCGTACGGGGGGGCTGATGTGCACTGTGGTTGTCAACCCCCTCTGTGTGGCACTCTCCACCTGCCAGTGGTTGTGCTGGGGTGTCATGGCTCTGCTATGCTTTGTTGGCTTGTCCCCATGGGCACGTGGATCATCTGTCCCACCCCCAGTGATGCTGTTCTTGGGGTGTGCAGATGTGGTGTGGGTTCTGCAGTGTGTTCCTGTGCCCATGTGTGGCATGGCTGGTGGTGGGCCCCAGCCTGCCTCCCTGGATGTGCAGTTCCATTGCTCGGGGGCTGTGCTTGCACTATGGCAGCTCTGGAATGCTCAGCTGAGCTTCCCTGGTTGCTCCATAGCGCAAAATTTTGGCTCAGCTTCTCCTTCCTGGTTGCGCGATGGCGCAGTATGTGCGATATTCAGACGTTGGTTGCTTGCGCAATTTGCTCTGCTCCATGTTTGAATATCGCACCTGTTGCGCATTTGCGCAACTGGTTTGTGCTTGCTCCTGCTGTTGCGCTAGTTTTGAGCACAGTTTGAATATCTGGGCCAAGATCTCCGAGTTACAAATTCAATTGCAATCCAAAAATATTGATATTTGTGGTATTACAGAGACTTGGTTCTCCGATGAACAATGGGGTCTTGAAATTCCTGGTTACCGTCTTTATAAGAAAAATAGAGAATTTTCCAGAGGAGGAGGTGTCGCTTTTTATATAAAAGAAGTTTATGATTGTTTGGAATTAAAATGTGGTCTTCCTGACCCCATGGGAGTTGAAATACTGTGGGTTTCAATAAAATCAAAGATTGAATCTTTTACTTTTCGAATATGTTATAAACCCCCATCTTTGGATAATGATAAATCAGAATCTTTTTTGCATTATTTTCGAAGTATTAAACTACCAACTAACACTGTATTAATGGGAGATTTTAACTTCCCAGGGATAAATTGGAATTCTTTATGTGGCTCAACCCATAATGAAAAATGTTTCTTAGAAACAATTTTTATGTTAGGATTAGATCAAATTGTTACAGTACCTACCAGGCAAAATAATGTTCTTGATCTAATCTTTACAAACATTAAACAATATTATAAATATCCATTAATTCTTGAACCTCTTAGATTATCTGATCACAATATACTTTTCTGGGAAATATTTGTTACTGTTTTGGAAAACAGAGGTATCACAAAGATGAAAAATTACAACAAAGTAAACTTTGTGAAAATAAAAAAATATCTATCCAAATGGAATTGGGAAAAAGATTTAGATCATTTATCTGTGGAGAAAATTTGGGAGAATATAAAAACTCAACTTTATTTTTGTATAAATAATTGGGTGCCTGAAAGAAATAAATACACTAACAAAAGACGTAATCCAGTATGGTTTAACAATACTATAAGGAAATCCATATTAAGAAAGAAAAGGGCCTTTAATAAGTACATTAAAAATAAAACAGATGTAAATTGTCAGAGATTTAAATTAAAATCGAAGGATACAAAGTTAAAGATACGTATTGCTGAAAAGAATTTTGAAAAAAATTTGGTTAATCAAAGGATAATAAAAATCTTTTTAATTATATTGGCTCCTTGAAAATTCTCAAACTCAGGTTGGACCTTGGCTGTTGATGATTTGTTAATATCAGACAATTAGATATGGCAATGCTTTTAATAAACAATTTTCTAGTGTATTTAAAAAGCAAGAAAAACTAGATTTTGCATTTGATTATAATATAAATCAAAACATAATCTTTACGTCCACAGAGGTTTTCTCTGCCTTGATGTCTTTTAAAACTTCATCCTCTGTTGGTATCGACAATATTCCTTTTGTATTTCTTAAAGAATTGGCAGCTGAGTTGATTGATGTTTTGATCTTTTTATTTAATAAATCTTTACAACAAGGTATAGTACCCAGGGAATGGAAATTTGCTCAAGTGATACCAATTCATAAAAATGGGTCAAAATTCTACACTAAACAATATAGACCTATTAGTCTAACGTCAAGTATTGGTAAGATTATGAAAAAACTTATCTTACAAAAGATTGAGGAATATATTAAAACTAATGAGGATATTGACATCTTTCAGTATGGATTTAGAAAGGGTAGATCCTGTCAAGAAAACCTAATAAACTTTTCTGAACCAGTAAGCCTGGCACTGGCTACAGGCTTCCCAGTGGACGTTATTTTCCTAAATTATGAAAAAGCATTTGATACTGTCTCACATAGGGTAATAATTGATTGTTTAATTAAACTGAAAATATGTAAAAACATAATTAAATGGATTACATCATGGTTATTTGAAAGACAACAGCAGGTTAGTATTAGAGGTTATAGCTCTGCGTGGAGTAAGGTAACTAGTGGAGTGCCTCAGGGCTCTGTGCTGGGACCAATTTTATTTAACATTGTTATTTCTAGTATGTCTTCATCAAATGGGATATAGTTAAATAAATATGCAGATGATGTCAAATTAGGCTGCATTGTAAATGACTCAATTTCTGTACAAAACCTTCAGACAAATTTAAACAATATATCAAACTGGGCTACTAAAAATAACTTATTATTAAATATAGCCAAATGCAAAGTTATGCATTTTGGCAAAAATAACCAAATGTCACACTATATGTTAAATAATGTATCACTGACTAAAGTCTCATCAGAAAGTGATCTGGGTGTTGTTATTAGTAATGACCTAAAATTCACAGATCATAATAATTTAATAGTTAAAAAATGCCATCGCTTAATAAATTGTATTTTTAGAAATTTAAAGAGTAGAGATTCAGAGGTACTTATTCCTTTATATAGTAGTTTGATAAGGTCTAAATTTGATTATTGTTCTCTCTTTTGTGCACCTACACTCACAAAGGATAAAATAAATAGAGAACAAGTACAACGTAGATTTACTAAAAATGTTAAAATCTTAAACATATTCCCTACCAGGAAAGATTGAAAAAACTTAAACTTTACTCATTAGAATATAGGTCTATAAGAGGTGACTTATGTCTAATTTTTCGTGCTTTAAAAAATGAGTCTTTATTTGAAACTTTATGTTTAGAGTGGGGAAATAGCTTGGGCTGTACACGATCTCATAATATTAAAATCAAGACATTCAACGTGAAAACCAATAAAAGAAAAAGTTTCATAACTCAAAGAATAATTCCAGTATGGAACTTCTTGCCACAGGATGTTGTAAATAGTCCAAGTTTTAATATGTTTAAAAAACACTTAGACAATTATGTGGGTGAAAATACATATTACTTCCAACCAAGTTAATGGGTGACGCAGTCATAATGGGCTAGTTCCCTCGACTTTGTATATTACCTATGAACCTACCTATGAACCTATGTTAACAAGATAGAAGAGCAGCAATATGTCATTTTCAATGGGGTCCTGCTTGCACCCATTTTTACACTGTATTTACCCAGGACAGCACAACTAAGCTGCAATATCTTGTTTTCAGTGGGGTCCTGCTTTCTTTGTTTTCTACAAAGCTGTTTCTCATTCTTATTTTGTCTGGTGACAGCACACCCCCAGCCCTATCACTGACCTTCTTATGGACTTATAGGTTATCCACCACTTATCCAGGACCCCACAGTGTGGTGGGTGACCAGCCGTGTTGGTTGTGCAAGAGCCTGCAGGGGGGTGGGGTGCCTGCTTGGACAGCCAGCATTTTCCTCCTGCCACCTGAACTCCCTTAGGGAGGCAGCATGCAATGAAGCAGTTGCACATATGTGCGGTGGCACACATGCGTGCCAGGCACCCGGCAGCAACCCATCCCCTCCTGGTGCTCCCATCTGTGCTGCCAACTGGTCTCCCCCAGTCAGTAATCATGCAGTGAGAACAGCATCCACTCCTCCCCAAGGAAAGAGAACAGTCCCTGGGATGCTGAATCCTTCCTCCCCTAGCTAGCTCCTGACAGCCAGCACTCCTTCCCAAACACATGTCATCAGCACAGCAAGTGGTAGTACTACTGCTGTGCTTCCAGTCCAGCTTGGGGTCCTGCTTTTATACATTTTTAAAATGTATTTTCCTAGGAAAGGTCAGCTGAGCTGCAATCTCTCATTTTCAGTGGGGTCCTGCTTGTACCCATTTTTACACTATATTTACCCAGGACAGCACAGCGGAGATGCAATATCTTGTTATGGCTGCAGGGCGGAGCTCTGCAAGCCATCTTGCTAGTACAAAAAAGGGAGATCACCAGATTCTGAACAGAGAACACAAGATTTGGAGTTAAAGCACAATCACTGCGCTACTTGAAGCACTCCGCTGTCTCCATTCAGTAGATCAGTGTGTTTCCTTCTTCTCCCCCTTCCCTGCCACACGATTTTGTCTCTCTCAATAACTTTTGCAGGTGGGATCGTAATCATGAGAGAAAGCCCTGACTTACAGTATTTCCGTGTTCACCGCCAAAACAGATCTACTGATCGCAAACTTTACTGTGTTCAGATCTCCGTTTCTTAATTTTTCAGGAATTTCTTTGCTGCTTACCTCAGATAAACACTTTTTGATTAAGACAGGCAGAATTTTCAAATCCTACCCAAACAGTGATTTTGTAGAGTAACACAAAAACATGTTTTAGAGATGTTTTGAAAAATGATAGCCGTCACGTTCATGAGGCGAGATAACAAGGGGCTATGTCGAAGATTTGGGGCCAAAATCTACAAAAATCATAAAGTTATAAGTAAGCATTGAAAAAATTCAATGTTTCTTCATAGTGTTACTGTTTTTTGACAGACATTTTGACCCCAAAATTTCAGAATAGTCCTTTGATGACCCCATCATATGAACAAGACAGGTGGATTTTTTTAAATCCTGTCTGAATGATGATTTCACAGAGTGACTACGAAAACATGTTTTAGGGGATTTGAAAATGTTCACCTACCTTGCTCATGAGGGGTGGTTCCAAAATGGCTATGTTAAAAATTTGATATAATAATATTAAAAATTGACAAAGTTTTGAGTAAACATTCAAAATGCATTAAAAAGCCATTAACTAAACATATCTTGTTTCAGCTGTTTTCTATTTGGTGCTGGAAACAGCTGACATGCTGGTCATCAGAGGAGGACCTGATAGGTAAGTGAGTAGTGTTGGGGGAGGTGTGGGTGGTAGGTGCTGGAAGTGGGGATCTGGTGGGGAGTGGGGATAGAGGATTGGGGGACAGTAGACATCAATGAGGGACTAATGATGATGAGGGACAGTTTTCTTTTTTTCAAGTACTTGACTGGCAGCACTGAGGGTGGGCACCCCAGGGTTGCATCATGTTTAGGTGGATTGTCAGCAGCACTCATGGTGGGCACCCTTCTGTTTGATCTTGGGGGGAGCAAACAGTGTCAGACTGTGGCTGGGAGCAAGTGCCTGTGTAGTGGGAGAGGGGAATAGGCATGCACTGCTGGTCATGTTAAAAGTGTAGGTGAGGCAGGAGGGGGATACCTGTGGCAAGGCCGAATGAGCACCCGTTGGATTGGGTGACAAGAGACTGGCAATTATGCCTTGTTCGCATGATAACAGGTGAAAACTGCATATGATAGAAGCAGCTTCATCCTTTCTTATGTAAGAAGTTTCTGCCCATTAGCAAGCAGAACAGTTTCATCGCCAGCCTCCTTACAGTAAGCTGCTCACAGCCCAGCACCTCTGCAATGCTCAACTCCATTGGCCCCAAAACACTTATGCTTTCAAAACCATACAGTGCTGGCATGCTGCCAATATGTTTGCTTTGCACATGAGCAAGCTAGCAAGAGCAATGAGTTGGATATCGATAGTGCAGGGACTGTAGCATAGACTAGAATAGTGTTAGCAAGAGGATTCTAGACCTGTTGGCAAAATACGACACAGAGCCAACGATGCAGCAAGAATAACTCATTTATTACCAGAAAACACAAAACACAGCATATACCTGCTGAGAGTCAGGAACAGGACCCCAGATATCATGATATCCCTCCATAATGGATTCGAACTCAGCAAAAAACTACTTTGTCATCATTCTTATACTCTTAGATAAGAAATGTATGTTACTAGGCAACAGACTACCAAATAAGGCAAAATCACAAAACACAGGAATCTCATTGGTAGAAGTTCAGCTCAGAGGACGGTTAGCTCATTGCTCTCTCTGTACGTATTCTCTGATCAGAGTAAAACTAGCAAAAACTAGTCTTGGGTAACAATACAAAAATGCTTAGCATTGCAAAATAATAGCAGCTGTGTAGCTAGTGAAAAGAACTGTGCCATAAGGCCTACATAAGCATTGCTAAAACTGTTAGGGCCAGAGGTTACTAGCACATAGCCCTGTTGGGATCTGGTCTTTCCCACCAGTCCATGCTACAATCATATGCACATGTCTTATTACTTGATTGTTAGGGGGTAGAACTAGGGGAGGGAAGAGAAAGGGAGGTAAGGTGCCTGCCCGGCACCATGGCTTGGAGGGACAGGAAATGAATCCTCAGGATCATGGAAGCAGCTGCAAGGAGGAGTGAGCTGGATGTCATTATCCACCTAGGGACAAATGACCTGGCTGAGAATGGGACCAGAGCAGTGCAACAGGAGTTTGTGGAGTTAGGGAGGGGCCTTAGACAAGTAGTACACATGGTAACTTTCTCGGAAGTGTTACCTGTCTATAGCATGGATGAGGCTAGGGTACTCCACACCATAGGATTCAATGACTGGTTGAAAAACTGGTGCAGAGCTCAGGGATTTGGCTTCATTGGGGACTGGGATTCCACCTGGAGGGATGCAGGCCTATACAAGCGTGATGGTCTGCAGCTATCCTGGAGAGAACCAGGATCCTAGGTGATAGGTTTAAATGCTACATTGGCAAGCATTTAAACTAGCCAAAGGGGGAGGCACTGAAAAAGAGAAGAGAAATCCTAGCCCCCCCTAAAAGTCAGGGTAGTTAGTGAGGTAAACACCAAGATAGAGCAGTCGATAGGGATAAGGGCAGTGGTAAATGGAGAAAAAGACAAAGGCAGTAAGGACAGGGATGGGGCCAAAAGAAATAAAGCCAGAAAAAAATGGAGGGTAATGAGTACCAATGTCTGTAGTCTAGGTAAAAAGCTCCCCTAAATGGTGGCCTTGATGGAAGAGGGCTACCTGGATATCAGGACAGCCACAGAAATATGGTACACAGAGAATCATGACTGGGATGTCAACATACCAGGGTACACAATCTACAGGAGGAACAGGGAGGGAAGAAGAGGAGGAGGAGGAGTTATCTATGTAAGGGAAGGGATCAAAGCAACAGAACTAAAGGATAAACAGGGAAGAGAGGAGCACTATGGGTCACCCTGGAGATAGGAAAGGGCTCCACAATCTGCACAGGGGTTGTATACAGACCCCTGTCTCAGGGGGAGGCAATGGACAAGGAAATGATAGAAGGCATCCTTGGGATGGCAGAGAAAGGTGAGATATTGCTGATGGGGGACCTGAATGTGCCAGATGTTAATTGGAGCACCTTTGCTGCAGCCACATCCAAGAGCAGGGCCATTCTCAATGCCCTACAGGGGGCATGCCTCAGACAGCTAGTGTTGGAACCCACTCGGGAGGGAGCAATCTTAGACCTGGTACTTTCAAATGGGGAAGGAGAGAGGATCTCTGATCTTGAAGTGGGTAGCCATCTGGGAACAAGCGACCACCAAACAGTGTGTTTCATGATAAACTTAGCTGTAGAGTCAAGCCGCACAAAAATGAAGGTACTGGACTTCAGGAGGGCTGATTTTGTCAAAATGGGAGAGTGCCTCAGAAAAGCACTAGCAAACAGGCAAAAAGGGGGGGGTGGAGCAACAATGGGGAAACGTCAAAACTGCCATCAAAGAGGCAACAAGACTTTGTGTGAAGCAAATAAACAAATCAAAATGAAAGAAAAAAACACTATGATTCTCAAAAGAAGTGGCAGGGAAAGTAAGGGAGAAAAAGATAGCATTGAGGAAGTATAAGGAAACACAGAAGGAGCAGAACAGAGAACTGTACCAGTTAAAGCAGAAGGAAGTGGGGAAGGCAGTCAGAATAGCAAAGGTCCAAACTGAGGAAAAGATAGCCAACTCAGTTAAGAAGGGGATAACATCTTTTATAGGCACATTAGGGAGCAAAGAAAGACGAAGGCAGGAATACTGAGGCTGAATAAAGAGGAAGGTGGTTGGGCAGAGAGGGACAGTGAAAAAGCAGGGATACTGAACGAATATTTCTGCTCAGTATTCACAATGGAAAAGCAGGGGGAGAGACCTAATCCAGTCAATAGAAGCACTCTGGATAGTGGGGTTGATATTAGTCCTTTCACAGAAGAAAGGGTTCTGAAAGAACTCTTAAAACTGAAGGTGGATAAAGCAATGGGGTCTGATAGGATTCACCCCAGAATTCTAAAAGAACCAAGGGAAGAACTAATAACACCACTGACTACCCTTTTTAATAAATCATGGGAGGATGGTGTGGTACCTGAGGACTGGAGAAGGGCAGATGTGATTCCCCTTCACAAAAGTGGGAGCAAGACAGAGGCAGGAAAATACAGACTTGTCAGTTTGACCTCAATGGTAGGGAAAATGATGTAATCACTTCTGAAAGAAAGAATTGTTGAGTTCCTAGAGGCCAGCAGAGTTCCTCAAGGCAGCATAGATTCAAAGCAGTAAGGTCATGTCAAACAAATCTAATTGATTTCTTTGACTGGGTGACCAAAGTAGTAGACCAGGGAGGGGCTGTGGACATGGCCTACCTAGACTTTAGCAAGACATTTGACACAGTCCCACACAAAAGATTAATATACAAGTTAGCCAGCCTGGGAGTGGGTCCCAAGATGACAGTCTGGGTAAAGAATTGGCTGGAGAATAGGACACAGCAGGTAATAGTAAATGGAGTCCACAGTGAAGAAAGGAGGGTTACTAGTGGGGTACCGCATGGTTCAGTACTGAGGCCAGTCCTTTTTAATGCCTTTATAAGTGACATTGTGGAGGGACTGGAGGGGAATGTATGTCTCTTTGCAGATGACACAAACATCTGCAACAGGGTTGATACTCAAAGTGGGGTGGAAAGGATGAAAAGGGACTTGGCAAGGTTGGAGGAATGGTTAAATGTATGGCAGCTTAGATTCAACGCAAAGAAGTGCAAAGTAATGCATATGGGAAACAAAAACCCAGGACAAGAGTACACAATGGGGGGGTGAGATACTGACAACAACAAAAATGGAAAGGAACCTAGGGTAGTCATATCAGATGACCCAAAGGTGGGTCAGCAATGTGAGAAGGCAGTAAGGAGGGGTGGGGGGATACTGGGATGCATAGGGAGAGGCGTCACCAGTAGAAAACAGAAAGTTGTTGGCTCTGTGTACAGACAGTTGGTAAGACCACATCTGGAGTACTGTGTACAGTTCTGGAGAACCCATCTCCGCAAAGACATAGACAGGGTGGAGGCTGTCCATAGGAGGGCAACCAAAATGGTGCAGGGTCTGCACCAGAAGACATATGAAGAAAGACTAAAGGAGCTTAAGATGTATAGCCTTGAGGAAGGGAGGGAGAGGGGGACATGACAGAAACTTTCAAATACCTCAAGGGAATCAACAAAGTCCAAGAGGGTAGCATCTTTCAAAACAAGAGATGTGCAAGAACAAAGGGGGCACAATTTGAAGATAGAGGAGAGATGGCTCAGAGGGAATGTGAGGAAGTATTTCTTCATAGAGAGGGTTGTAGATGCATGGAACAGCCTTCCTGAGGAGGTCATAGAGTCAAAAACAGTGGGTGAATTCAAGAATGCATGGGACAGATATAAGGCAGTTCTAGTGGGGAAGGGATAGGAGGAAGTAGTCTGTAGGTTAATTAGGATCTGCAGCTTATCCTTTAGGTAGGGAAATGGGCAGACTAGGTGGGCCAAGCAGTCCTTATCTGCTGTCAAATTCTATGTTTCTATGTTACTATATCACATAGTACCACACTATGACCCTTCCTACCCTACTAAGTATATCATGCATAAATGTATGTATACCATATGCTGCAGTAAATATAGGGTTGTAGGGGTGTCCAGGTCTACAATAGACTAGACTAGAGTAGAGTAGAGCAGAGTGGAATAGAGTAGAGTAGAGCAGAGTAAGAGTAGAGTAGAGTAGAGCAGAACAAGAGTAGAGTGAGTAGAGTAGAGTAGAATAGAATAGACTAGAATAGAACAGAACAGGTTTTATATGGCACCTTTCATATGCTCTTTATTCCAATGTTTTTTACAAAACACTGAGTTAGGTACAGTTAGTGTAGTGACTGTAGAACAGAATTTGGATTTTTAAAAGCACCGTTCATATCCTCCTTTATTCCAAAGTGCATTTCAAATCAATATGTTATTTTATTTTAGAAAATGGCTTAAAAAATCTAGAAACCTGATTGACTGACACGAGTCCAAACCTGGGCAATTATTTTTTAAAAGAGCCCTGTGAGAAGCAAGTACCAGCCACTTGTGCCCAAGATATCAAAGTGCCAGCCAATTGTATATCCTTCTGCTACCATTTTGTTTTCTCGCTAAGCAAGCAAGCAAGAGGCTGCACCCCTCTTCAGTGTTGGCATCGGTTCATACAAAACCAGATGTAAACACTTTCACCATAAAACCCCTTTAAACAACAAAAACAACCCATCTCCATCACTCCCCCCCCGAAAACCTCACCCAATCCTGCCATTCATAGCACTCCCAACCTACAATCCTCGCTGCTCTCACAAGCGCTCCAACCCAGCAGGATGACTGTATGTGGGATGCACTTCATACATGTCCCAGTTCTCTATTTCCTCACTGCGGTTCTCCCCAGTACGCACCCACTCTCACAACAGCTTCCTACTGTGTTTGCTCACCACACGACCGATAAAAAAACAGATACCTCCCTCAGTACTTCATGCCATCTTTAGTTCCAGGAGTGTTCATATTCTTTTTATGTTTGCTTGCACGCATGTGCAAGAAACATAGTGCCATCATCCGAGTTTTCAGAGGTGTGTCACCCCCTCTTCCAATTCAGTCAGTGTGTTGGCAGGCGTGGCCCCAGTCTGCCAATGCATGCTGGAGCTGTCTATGACAGCTCCAAAATGCAGTGGCGTACAGTTGAAAGGGGGAGCTATGCTTCAGTGAGCAGCGATAAGATATCACCTGCTCATCGCGCAGCTCCCCTACACACACACACACACACACACACACACAAACATACGCCATACTGCTGTGCTGCCCCTCCACGCACACATTGTATAGCCGACGGGTGCCGAATCCCGCCGGCTGTGCTGTGCCCCCAAAGTTTCATATTACGCCACGCTGGGTGCCCACCCCAGCGTGGCAACTCATAGAATAGCCGACGGGTGCCCAATCCCCCATCGGCTCCACTCGTCCTCCCCCGAAGAAGCTGGGTGCCACGCTGGGAGCCCACCCCAGCGTGGGCAACTGATGCTATGGCCACGTGGGGTGCCCAACCCCCGTCGTTCCATGCCCTCCCAACCAGCCATCATTGTGCCACGCTGGGAGCCCACCCCAGCTTGGCAAATGTCCCCATCGCTCATTTAAAAAACCTGTAAAGAAAAACGGTCCCACGCAGTCTCCCTGCCCCCACAACTCGCACTCCACCCACTGCGCACCTTGCCTTCCCACACCCCCCACCCCATACTTACCTCCGGAGTCCGCACCACGCATCTTCGGCGACTGGAAACACGCCTGCACTCTTCAAAGCCGACCGCGAACTGAGGAGATGCCGGTAAGCTGTGTAATGGAATAGACAGGGTTTTTTCAACTTTGCTGCATATCTCAGGCATTTTTTGGAATTTTTGCACCAAATTTTCAACATGGGGTTTTTGGGACCCCTTCTCATGAATGATGTCACTGTCATGGCGTTATTCTTCGATTCAAGGGTGATTTCGCAGTCACCGCATCAAATCACCTTCGGCCTGATTAATGAAATGACACTGCCAGTGTTCATAAAGTGGGCTCTCAAGAAGCTCATATTTTGAAAATTTGGTGGAAAAATTCCAAAAATGACTGTTTTATGAGCGGTGTTTTAGTTCCTACGCGACGCCGTAGTACCTAATTTTAATATTTTCACTCCAGATTTTCAACATTGCCATTTTATAACACTTCTTAAGAACAGTACAGCTGCCATTTTTCACTTGTCGCCTAAAATGTGTTTTCGCACATGTAGTGCACAATGGTGCAGTCAGTGTGCGAAAGCAATGTTTGGGACAGATTAAGAAAATCACAGTTACACTTTTCATGAGCAGATGTCTTAAAATGGCTATGTTGAAAATTTGGTGACAAAAGTCCATAAAATGGCTGTGTTACGAGTGAGCATTGCGCAGTTTCCACGCACCCTCGTAAGTTCATGACTTTGTAACATTTTCAGTCCAGATTTTCACCAGTGGCATTTTTCCACACTTCCTTATGAACAGTACAGCTCTCATTTTTCACAACATGGCCAAAATGTGTTTTCACACTTTCAGCGCAGAGATGCATGGTCACTGGGAAATCATTGTTTGGGACAGATAAAGTAAGATAAAGTAAATCACAGTGACACTGTTCATGATCGGAGGTCCCAAAATGCCTCTGTTGACAATCTGCTGTAAAAAATTCCCAAACTAATTACATTACGGGTGTGCATTGCAGTTTCTATGCACGCTCATGACTTCACCAGTTTTTTTAATATTTTTACTACAGATTTGCAACATTGCCATTTTTTACACCTCCCCATGAACAGTACAGCTGTCATTTTTTACATCCTGTCTGGACTGTGTTTGCACCTGTGGTGCTAAATGCCGTAGTCACTGCATAAGCAGCTTTCGGCTAACAAACTGATATTGCCACTGTTCATGAGGTGGGGGTCACAAAAAAAACATGTTGAAAATTCGGAGTGAAAATACCAACGAATGCCTGAGGTATTACGGTTTCCAACCGTAACGCCAAGCCCCGTAGAGAATAACAGGCATCAGGGATGTGACTTGGGATTCTTGCCTGTTATGCTCATACCATTCCACACCCTGCAGACAGTGAGAGGCATTGAGGTAAGCCTTGGACTCTTTGGCCCCAAAGTTCACCCCATTCTCCTATACCGCACCCATCTCACCGTATTTCCTGATGGAATGGGGTGCGACAAGGGCCAAAGACCCTAAGGCACACCGCACACTCTGTCATGTCTGCAGGTGGGGTGTGAAATGGCGTGGTCGTTATGCCTGACGACTCCAAAGGCACACCTCCAATGCCTGTCACTCTCTGCAGGGTGGTGGTGGGGTTGGCTTCAGTTCAATACTTCACTGCCATTCCTATTACGCACTCTGTAACTTCTACACTACCACTGCCAATGCCAGCAAGCAAACATTCGGCATTGACAAATGCTTGTTTATTTTAATTACTGTAGTCTCCGTGCCTACCACAAACTAGAACCACGGGACTACAACTTCCACAAAACTGAACAGCACAAATACACATGAGTACAAGATGCTCTCCTAAACAGCAGCACCCTCTGTTGGGCACTGCAGCACAACACAAGGACTATTTTACAAAAAAAACTCAAGTTTTATTCTATTTTTAACAGTTATTCAACTTTTTCTTAATATTATTTCTATTTTATTAAAATGTTACACATGGGCCATTTTCTAAGTGCAATAATACCGGACTTTCCAGGGGCTATAAGGCCCTCCGCCGCAGACTTCCAGGGGCTGTAAGGCCCTCTGCCTGCAGTGTCAGGCCTCATTACGCCCCTAGGTGGTCCAGTATTTCCCTATACCACCCACCCTGTTGGGTATTATTGCTTACATACAGCTTTACATCCTTGCCATCTTCAGTGTACATGCAGCAGACAGTAATACATGCTAATACTTCACATGCAGCAATCTTGCATTATATTGTGTAGTAGAGCATTGTTCTGTATAAAATTTTATCCCTTTAAAAATGCTGTTGTACCACAGTTCAAAGGTCATGGAATGTGATGGTGCCCTTCTGTGATACAACAGCATTCTGAAACCTCTAGAGACTGTAGGAGTCAGTTTCATTTTGATAGCAAAAGAACTGCTGTGTGCACATTTCACAGAGTGGACCACGGACAGTGAGTCAGGTATCCACAGTGGGAGATCAGGGAGTTCAGCTACTCAACGGTGTAACAGTTCACACAGACAAAAAGTGAGGCTGCAAGCAGAGGGAGTAAGCAACAGCCATGGGAAGAACACTATACACTGGATGAACACCTGTAAGCACAACCTGTGTGTATTCTGCCACCTCAGGGTTCTGATTCCCATGACCTCTCGAGCTTCGCTTTTGAGGTCAGAGGAATCAGAACCCCTGTGTGGCAGAGCACACTGGTTGTGCATAGTTGCCCATCTAGTATTCTCTCTCTCTCTCTCTATATATATGTAACCCCTGCAAATGGGGGTTCCCAAAAGACTTCAGGAGCTTGCTTGAATGCTCCAAGCCTGAATGGTGTTTGGCATTTAAGCCATTTATCAGTGAGTGTTTTTAGAGCCTCTGGTACTGTCTCTTTAAGAGCTGTCTGCTTGCAGACATAATTAGTTGTATGGGGGACTGTGTGCTTCTCTGAGTACCACTGAGCTGCTGCCAATTCACTTCATTTTTGCAGTCACTAGAGTGCAAAGGGAACCTATCTGAAAGATGTAACTGTTTGCCAGAAATTATTTAGAGTAATAATGAAATTACAGTTTGTCTAACCTGCTTTCTTTGCAGTCAGAACTGTGTCTGCTAGTTCCCATTCTAGTTTTGAACTGCTGAACTGGACCAATCAGTGTGGGTAAGCTAGCTCTAAAATGGTGCCTTGACGAATCAGAACTTGGACTCATAATCTGAGCCAGCCACAAGAGGATTGTATGGCAGTGACTCTGGGAGATGTAGTTTAGACTTCAGTGTCTTTTTGGACCAACAGCAGCAGTCTATTGTGAGTGACAGCCAATCCAGTCAAGAACTGGGAGGAACTCAAAGGAAGTGCCCGTTTTGTCGGTTGGAGTTTCAGTTGAGCTTTGGCAGTGAAGAAGGAAGGAGCCTGTGCTTTTCAGTGTGCAGTTTTAGTCAAAAACGTGTGTAAGGCCAGAGTTCCGGTCTGCAGCTTGTGTAACAGCTTGTTAGGACTGAATCCATCCTGTGAAAAGAATCAAAGGATCTCTGAAGAGTAGAAACCAGGCTCACCCTGTAGAAGACTGGAGGAATTGCTGAAAATTGCACTCTGTCTGTCAGGAACTGAATCTGCTGTGTGTTCTCCCGGTATTTGCAGTAATTGCGATCGGGATACAGATGCAGCCTGCCTGGTATAGTGCTTTCTTTTATATGGATGTGTGAAGAGGTTTGTGCACCTCAAGTGAGCCCTGCTGACATTGAAGGACCCTATCTTATTTGGAGGTCGTGAGTACTAATTCAGGGTCGCTCCCTGTTGAATTGCCACATTAAATCCAAATGGAATTACTGTACTGCTGACTGTTTAATTCTCCTTTTCTCTGTGTGAAAGGGCCCCTACCAGCTGCCACGGTTGGACTAGCCACTAGGGCTTGGGTACCCAGGGACAGTAACTGATAGGGATAGGCCTGTGCACAGAGCCATAGGTAGATTATTAGAGTGATAAGCTAATTAACCTGATTTCCCCCTGTCCTTGTTATATCCCCCTAAATAAATCAGAGCTGCTTGTTTCAGCAAAGTTATACTGCCTGAGGTATTTGTCTATGTTAAAGTACTGTACTGTGATTGTTGCACTGTATCTCATTTCACAGGAGGTCCCAGTGCTGGAACCAGACCTGGGGGTAAGTGTATACTGTGAAGGTAATTCTGATATATTGTGTGGGCCACTAGTGGGAAGAAAGGGGGTTGCAGTGTCCCAGAGGGCTGTGACCAAGTTAGTTTAACTATTGCAAACCCTGACCTCTGGGTGGAGGCACCGCCATTGGATCCAGGCCCTCAACCTGTTAGTGGCAAATCAGGCAGGGGTAGTAGCCCCTGGGATAGCGCCATCTAGGGGTTATATATATATATATATATATATATATATGGAGGGGCAGATGCATGACGGCGGCAGAGCTGTGCTGGCCTCTGCAAGCTCTCTGAGTGAGAGCAACTTGCCTCTCCATGGGTTTTCTACCTCTGCTGTTCTTCCTTGGAGAGCTAAAATTTAGAAATTACTGATCTCTTGGTCTTTGATTTGACCTGAGATCCCAAACGCTTTATTTTTGGCAGTCCTGTTTTAGCTAGGGGGATAGAGAGGGATTTAGTAATAGGCAGGGCTGAGGAGTGAGATAGCTGAGGAGTTCAGCTTTTTTGTTTTCTAGTTAGCATTCCTGCAGATCTCTTAACTTGCATTTTTGGGTGCTTTGAAAGAAGGAGATCGTTGCCCGATGTCCTGACTCCCTACGACCGGGCCGCAAATATTCCAGCGGTGGTCTTGGAGTGGTTCCAGACTTGGCTTGTTACATCTTAAGGAGGTTCTCTCTTAATTTATTGGAGGGGCCAGCCTTTAAATGACCTGCTTCCAGATCACCTGCAGACCTCGACTGACTGAACATTTTGCTCCCAGGTGCCGTCAGTTTCTGGGACCACTGACTTCCTTGGAAGGTGCGTCTTCTGAACATCAAACAAGAAGGCCGACTGGGTTGTGGTGCTCCAGTTGCCAGCTGGACTACCTCCCCAAGAAAACGCAGATGCAGAGGGTGCTGGCATATTTTACTTCCTGGAGTAAAGGATGGAATTTGCCTGGTGACTGTGGATCTGTTCTGGTGACCTCAAGCAGATTTCCTTTGCCGGCTCGTTTCTTGCTTGTATTGCCTGCTGTTAGTGAACTTTGACATCATCTCCAGCGTGTGACTTTTCCCCCGGTGGATTATCCTTAGGGCACCGGGTTGCTGGTGGAGTCTGGACCTGAAAGATACTGATAACTTGCTGTCTGGTACTCTTGAAGCTGTTGAGAGCAGCTCCGGTGGAGCTTTGGAAGTGCTCCCGATTTTCTAGCACCCTAAACAATTTTTTCTTCACTGCTGTGTCATTCTGCCCTAGTGAGACTGAGGTCGGTGAGAGAGCTGCCAGTCTCCTGATTCTTGGGCTGTGAAGCAATAACATGTGACCCTGTCTTGTAGGGCCTTTATTGTTTGAGCTCTGTGGGTTGTGCTGTCCTGAACCTGGAACCTTAACGCGACCATCTCACTTTCCTGGGTTGTGGGTTGGGTTTTGGAAAATGGGGTTTGGCTTTTAGTTAATGTGTGTGTGAGTTGCGAGTGTTTAGGCTGTTAGCGTATTAGTTGTATGCTTGTGTGTGTTCTGAGTTTGTGCAGCCAGTATTAGTTGTTGTTTTGGGGCATTATAGCTAGATAGTATGTTTCTGGGGATGAGTAAGGGTCTGGGGCAGGCTAGGACTGTGTACGAGGTGTCCCAGCTGCTCGATCTGCAGCCCTTCACTGACCTCCCAATTTCCACTACAACAGCACACCGCTGTTGGGAGATCGGGATTAGGAGGCGCCGCATTGATCGGTTATAGCAGGGCACCACGGACACATTGGATGGGAGTAGGATAGAGGTAGTTAGGCACAGAAGACGTCCTGGGTTGTGACGGGGTCTGGGAGAGGCCAGACATGTTTGGTTCCAGTCCTCAGGGTTCCCACCAGACCAAGTGGGCAAGTAGCCAGAGAGGCTGCACTGCCCACCAATCCTCTGAGGGCAGTGCTCTGCAATGCCAGATCGATCAGGAACAAGACTGCAATTATAGCGGACTTGGTTTCTTTGGTTGATCTGGCCTGCATTACTAAGACCTGGGTGGGTGACAATGCTGGCCCTGTTTTGGAGGCCACCACCCCCCCAGGGTACTCCATTGTGCACTGCCCCAGAGTGGAGCGCAGGGACGGAGGAGTGACCATCTGTTTTACAGTCGAACTAGGCTTCATTGTGCACCCTGTGAGAACACCAGGTCCTTTTGAATGTGTGGCTGTATGTGCGGGTCTGGGCATAGGCTGCAGGATTCTCCTGATATAATTCCTGCAGGAGGTAGCCGACTTCGTTGTCAGTGAAACTTTGTAGGCACCCAGATGCCTAGTTCTGAGGGACTTCAATGTTTGGGCCAACGATGAATCTTCTAGGCTAGGTTACAACCTCCTCCAGACAATGCCATCTCTGGGCATGTCGCAAGAGGTTTCTTCTGCGACCCACCAGGGCGGCCACATGTTAGACCTGGTCTTCTCACTGGGGCTTGAGATTAACAACCCCATGACTGATCAGGTTGTTTGGTCCGATCATTGTACAGTTGAGTTCTCGTTCGGGCACCCTCCAAGAGCCCTCCCCCTGCAGAGATAGTAAGCTACCGCCCTTTGAGAGGCTTTACCCTGGAGGAATTTCTGGCAGTAATTGACCTATCTAGTGTGAGTAATGCATGTATTGTGGAATGAGTGTGGCAGTTGCTACCTATAACAATGCGATGTTTGACACGCTCGACTCCCTTGCACCAGTCCATATGCGACCTAAATCCTCTCACTTGAGGTTCCCATGATTTGATGGGGAGCTCAAGGCGATGAAGATTATGGGTCAGAGGCTAGAGCACTGCTGGCAGAAGACTGGGCCGGAGGCAGAAAACTGGTCCTGTGAACCCACTGTGGTGAGTACCAGGGGGCAATCAACCGTAAGAAGGCAGAGTTCCTGTCCAGGGAGATTGCTGCTGGGAAGAATCGACCAACTGTGCTCTTTCAGACTGTAGACAGGTTATTACATTCAGTGTGTCTACAGCCAAAAAAAGCTTTTTTGGATGCTCTATGCAAAGAGTTTGCTTGATTCTTCTCAGACAGGGTGTCCGCCATCCAGCAAGGAATTCCACCAGTGAGCCGAAATGTGGCCGACAGTGATTGCCTGGGGCATGGGGGGGCACTCCACCTAGTTGAGGAGAGTTTAAACTGGTGGAGGTGGCCAAAGTCATTGAAGTTGCTTCCAAGCTGAAGCACACATATTGCAAACTGGACCTGGTGCCGACACATTTCTTGATGGGAAGTGTTGACTCCACAGGCCCGGTGTTTTCCTTGATTGTCCTGTGTTTCTTGTTGGAGGCGGTTTCCCAGATGTCTTGAAGGAGGCACTGGTGAGACCCCTTCTGAAGAAATCATGATTAGACCCTGACATCAAGGTGAATTACCATCCTCTCTCCAACCTTCCATTCTTAGAAAAGGTTGTTGAGAAGATTGTGGCGCAACAACTTGAGGAGCACCTCTTGGCCTTTGAGCTATACGGGCCTCTCCAGTCTGGGTTTTGTGTGAGGCACAGCATGGAAACTGTGTTAGTTCAGGTGCATAATGACCTCCACAGGGCAAGAGACCAAGGGGAAGGGACAATTCTCGTTCTTGATCTCTCCTCAGCTTTTGACACAGTAGACCACTGTGTGTTGCTTGACCGCCTGAGGGAACATCGTGGACTTGCCGCCTTGTCATCTGCTAGTTTAAGTCCTATCTCACAAACAGGAGGCAACGGGTAGTGAGGGGAAATTTCTTCTCCACCCCTAGCCTCCTGTCTTGTGGAGTACCTCAGGGTTCGGTCTTGTCACCAATGTTGTTTGCCATGTATATGCTGCCCCTGAGAGAGCTCATTAGGAAGTACAGTTTAGGTTTTTGTTGCTATGTTGATGATACCCAACTGTATCTTTCCTTTGCCCCAGGGACATCCAAGGCAGTGGAAGTGCTAAATAATTGCCTTGCCGAGATCAATGACTGGATGGCCTCCAAATGGTTGTGACTGAACCCCAATAAGACAGAGATACTGGTGGTGAAGTCAAACAAAAGGCATGATAGGATGGCCTCTGACACAGCAATGGGGTTAATTCTGACACAGCAATGGGGTTAATCCTGGGGTCTGTGCCATTGAAGGCCTCCTCTAGGGTACGCGATCTTGGCATTATCCTTGACAGCGGGCTGACATTTGAATCTCAGGTGTCATCCGTTGTCTGCAGCAGTTTCTATCAACTGAGGAATATCGCCAGAATCAAACCCCTAGTTCCACCCACAGGCCTCCCCACCTTGATGCAAGCCTTCGTGACATCAAGGCTTGATTACTGTAATGCACTCTACTCCAAGATCTCAGGAGGTACTCTTTGCCAGCTGCAGCTAATGCAGAACACAGCTGCCAGGTTGTTGATGGGGCAGTCTAAGTACTGCCACATCACCCCTGTGCTGCGGGAACTGCACTGGCTGCCGGTTAGTTGGAGGGTCCTCTTTAAGGTGGGCTTGCTCATCTTTAAGACCCTGCAAGGACTGGGCCCTGGCTACCTGTCGGACTTCCTAACACCTGCTTCCTCAGTCTGCTCCCTCCATTCCTCCTCTGGAGGCCTCCTTGCGATTCCCAGGATGAGGCTAAAAACTGTCGGTGACAGATCCTTTGGTGTCACCAGCCCCATTCTGTGGAATTCACTTCCATTAGCTGTAAGGGAGGCCCCTTCAGCTGAGGTATTTAAAGCCCACCTCAAGACCTTTCTGTTCAACCAGGCATTCCCAGACACTGTTTTTTTAGCTTCTGTCTTTTAGATATTGCTTTTAATGATTGCCCTGTTTTATGAATTGCCATTTGTTGCAGGCTATCCTTCCACCTTGTTGTGGCCTGCTTTTATTTAGTTTTACTGTGTTTTATTAATTACTTTGTGGGATTTTACTTATTGTGTATCTGTACATTTGCGGTACCCTGAGCCTCCGGTACTAGGTGGTTAAAAATAAAACTTGCCTTGCCTATATAACTGTATTAAATTGTAAGGGGAATATAACAGAAACCTCTAAGTTCCTAAAAGGAATGAACATGGTAGATTGTGAGGAACTATTCAGGAGGACTGGCAAATGAAGAACATGGGGACATGAGTGGAAGCTGGTGGGGGGGTGGGATTCAAGAGGTTTGTGAGAAAGTTGTATTTTACTGACAGAGTAGCTGAGTTGTGTAACAGCCCTACCAGCAGAGATGGTGGGCGGAAGAACCATTAATGGTTTCAGACACATCTGGAACCGAGTAAATGGCTTAATAGTTACATGGGGGGGGAAGCAGTATGGCCAGGTGAAAGGGGAGGGGGGTGAGAGCAATAACCCCAATTAGACAATAGGTCCCAGGGCAGAATAGGGTAAAGCAAGGCAGACTGGATGGATGGTCTTTTTCTGCTAATAATGGACTCTATGCACAATGCCAATGTGCCTCGTAAACCGGGTGTGTTAGCATCAATACACATGACTGCCATGGAGTGGGGTCCTGTGGACTCCGCCCAGCATTCATGACTGGCGTGGATTGCAGTTATGTGCCCGATTCCCCAGCCGCGCAGACACCAATGCACCAGGGGCAGGTGGGGGCTTGCAGCACTACGTGCTGTGCACTATGGTGCATAATGCTGCCCATGGGGGCATGGAGGAGGTCACAGGGTATGCCAGTTAGAACCCTGCCATAAGTCCCCATGTGCCCCATGTACACCATCCACCACTCACTCCTGGCGGATAGCCACTATCCCCCAGCAGCAGGTCTCCAGCACTGATCCCCAGTGATTACCCAGTGCCACTTAACCCAGCTCCCAGCCATGCCCCATCCCCGTGCCAGTCATACGCCCCCCCACGCACACACGTAGGGGCACCAGCTCTGGGATGCAGATACTCCTGACCCTGGCCCCTCCAGGCATGTGCTTGGGTTCAATGCCCTCCCCTGGCACCATCAACACAACCTGTGCTCCGGTGCCGCTTCACAAGATGGCCGGTGGCACTGTCCTCCTCACACCTCCATGGCCGCCGGCTGTCTGATCCGCAGGTGTGCACAGCCAACACGTGCCCCACCGTGTAAGGGATCCACTGGGGGACCCGGGCTGGGCACCCGATTGGATGCCTGCTCAGGTTTGCTGCACTGCACCCGTCCGCCCTGTGCGAAACTGTGTGCTGGGGGGGGAGGGTTCACGGACAGGTGGCCGGCGGTCATGAATGCCACCTGGCACGCACCTGTCCACACGTGCAGAGCTCCACAGGCAGGATACGCACCTGTAATGCATATCTTCCACCCTGTTGTACATAGGGGCCATTTACTGTGTTTCTATGTTGCTGTGATGTGAGAAGGTCTGTTGAACACAAGGGAATAACTCCCTCATTCTTTCAAAAAGTGTCAAGGGATCTTTAATTTCTATATGGGCAGCCACCACAGACAGGCAGAAGGGAACTCCATTAAAAGCCATATCCAAAGACAGCATGTATGAAGCATTAAATGCATCCCCCGCCCCATTCAGCATTGTGTTCTGTATTAGTTGAAGTGCCTGGTGTGAGACTGAACCCCATAACCAACAAATCTTCCTTGCCCAAAGATGAGAGTACTGCCAGCTGAATAACTGACACTGATTTGCATAAGAATGGTTTTTGCATTGTATTGTATATGATTTGTGATAATATTCATATTTCATCCCAAATCCTATCAGAACTGATCCAAACCAGAGCCTAGATCTGAATTTAGTTGGAACCTTTTTGACAACCAGATATTGCACACCCCCCACAATTTTTATATGTATGTGTTTCTCTGCCAAGCCACTTAACATGGTAATACATTTGTCAAGTTAAAATAAAGGATACGCAGGAGCTGAACTAAGAATATGCCTTTTATCATCATGAGTGAGGGGGCAGGACCATCATTCACAAGGGGAGGCCATGAGTGACTCATTGAAGTCTTTCTTTGTCAAAAGTGATGTTAAATGTCGTGCTCATAGACACAAAGAAACATAGAGTTTGACAGCAGATTTGGATCGCTTGGCCCACCCAGTCTGCCCATTTCTCCCTAACTACACTCTTACCGCAGACTGTGTCCCTTCTATAGCTCTTTCTCACTTCCCCCTTCTTTCTACTATAATTCCCTTGTGTTTATTCCATGCATTCTTGAACTCAACCACTGTTTTTACCCCCACTACCTCCCCTGAAAGGCTGTTCCATGAATCCACCACTCTTTCTGTGAAGAAGTACTTCCTCACATCTCTCCTGAATCTATCCCCCTCCCCCGCCACTTCATCACATGTCCCCTTGTTCTTGAGCACCTTTTCTTAAGAAAAATACTCCCCTCCTGTCCTGTGAGGTATTTAAAGATCTCTATAATATCCCTCTTCTCTCTCCTCAGTTCCAGAGTGTGCAAACTGAGGTCCTGAAGCCTTCCTTCATAGAGCTTGTGATTCAGACACTGCACTGTTTTAGTTGCCCTCCTCTGAACTGCCTGCCCTCTGTCTGTATCCTGCCGGAGATGTTGGTCTGAATTTTCAAAGGATCAAAACTGGCAGAAAGGACTTGCATCATGGAGAAATGGTGCAAGGGGCTCCTTGCACTGGACCTTGCACCAGTCCCGATTTCCAGATGCCCCTGGCAGCAACTGGGGCTACCTGCCTGTGGAACTTCGTCATCCTTGTGACGGATGCACTGGTGCGGCAGGGTGGAGATGGTGCTTGTGCCAGGGCAGCGCTGCAGTATCCCTTTAATTGGGATTCTGGAAACCCCAGCATCGGGCACACAGGGTGCCAGAGTTAGACCAGCCAGGAGCTGAGCTAACAGCCTGTGCACCACTCCAAGTGCCCTGCCATGGTAGGAGGTGGTCTATGCTCCCCATTGCAGCCACTGCTAGGGGACATCTGCTGCCCTCCTGCACTCAGTCAAGTGTCCCAGAAGTGGTGGGGCCATGGCGGTTTAATTCCAGGGCCTCCTCCCCACCACAAATCACAGTACTGCCCCCCCCACCCACTGCCCACCATGGAGGAAGTCATGCCAGTGCCACATTGGGGTCTGTCATTATCCTGCACCCCAGTCTGCCCTCCACAGACTCTGCCAGCCACCAGCTGCACAGTTGGAGGGTCTCCCCCGACCACCAATGCTGCCCGGAATGCCCATAGTCTGTGGCATTCACTATGTGCATCAGTTGTTTGGTGCACAGGACAACTTGAGGCAAACTCAGGGAGTTTTGCACCAGACCCTGATTTTTACAAAATCAGGCACAGGGTCCCTGATGCAGCTGAGTTTGCCACAGTTGGATGTAGGCGTAAGGTGCGCCGATCTAATGGGGCTCTGAAAATCGAGTTCCAGATCTCCAGAACTGAATACAATACTCTAGGTGGGGTCTAACCAGCGACCTATACAAAGGCAACACCACCTCCCTCTTTCTGCTGGTGACAGCCCTCCTTATGCACTCCAGCGTCTCACTTGCCATCCCTATTGCCTTGTCACACTGCCTGGCTACCTTTAGGTCATCCGATATGATTACTCCCAGGTCTCTTTCCTGCTTGGTGGTCATCAATACCACTCCACCCATTTTGAACTCTGCCTTTAGGTTTCTGTAGCCTAAGTGCATTATTTTACTTTTCGCATTGATACCCAGCAGCCATACCCTTGACTACTCCTCTAGTTTTCTCAGGTCTCTTCTCATCCTTTCCACCCCCGCCCTCTAGAGTATCCACCCTATTGCAGATTTTGGTGTCATCAACAAAGAGGCAGACCTTCCCTTCTAGTTCCTCTACAATGTCACTTATAAAGACATTAAAGAGGACCAGTCCCAGCACTGAACCCTGAAGCACCTCACTGGTCACCATCCCTTCCTTGGAGTGAACTCTGTTTACCACCACCACCCTCTAGAACATATCCCCTAACAAATTTCTTATCTAGTTTACTACCTTTCGACCCACTCTTCAGCTACCCTGCTTGCTCACTAGTCTCCTATGTGGAACGGTGTCACATGCCTTACTAAAATCTAGGTAGGCCACATCCACCGCTCCATCCTGATTTAGTTTCTTGGTCACCTAGTCAAAAAAATCTATCAGATTCATTTGACATGACCTCCCCCATGAAACCATGCTGCCTCAGGTCTTGTAACCCACTGTCACAATTATTTCCTTCAGCAGCGAGTCCATTAACTTTTTCACCACTGATGTCAAGCTGACTTGCCTATAATTGCTGTTTTAATTAATACCATTGCATGCCCAGTGTATACCACATACCTTAAAATATAAACCTTTCAAATTCATTTTTCAGCTTCCTTTGCTTTGGCAGAATGTTGCATAACTCCATTCTGATGTCATCAAGCACTGTTAAACTACTCTTCCATTGGTTAGGTACAGCATTATGACATCTAACCCATGATATATTTGTTTATGATACATCTAATGAAAGCAATAAGACACAACAGGGTGTGAGCAGTTATGTGATAAACGCACGGCCAGGTACATTGTGAGCCTTCAGCCTCTGGAAGAGCATTTATTGAATAATTACCCACACTCTGATGTGTCTTATTTTGCCTTTAAAATGGGTAAACTGGATATCTTTAAGAAAACAAAACAAAAATCCAATTTAAAAAAAACAAACAAAAAAACAGGTACTTTCTTTTTTTTTTAAATGACTAGTAAAACTTAATCCAGCCCCACCTGTCCATAATCTATCTTTCCACACATTCAGTTGACGGAATGTTTGTTTATCATGGAATACAAGTATTCAAACTTCTGCAGAAGTCTGCTGGCAGAAGGTTCACCTGTTCCCACACAAACACACACAAAAGAAGGCCTCAATAAAGCCCAGGGCCTAGCTTATATTTTAGTGAGAGCAAAGGTGGCATCCATGTTTGCAATGAGAGTCAGGATTTTTTTTAATTTTTTACAAAAGACACTGATACGTTAGTGTGCTGTGTCCAATTTGCCAGCACTTTTTAAAATCAGTGGTAGTACTCTGACACTTCACAGCTGCTGACCAGGCAGGACACAGTAATTTTCCTACCCATTTTATAAATTAAAATAACATGTTATGGATGGTGTGACATGGACAGCCAGTTCTGAGTGCTGTATCCTTTTTTTTTTAAATCTAAAATGTATTACTGACTGTCTCTGCTGAAAAATCTGGTGCTCTTAGAATGACCTCACTCACCCCCCAAGGTTTCAGCAGAAAGATGAAAGCCATGAGAAAATGCTGAAAACAGCATATGAGATCACACTCACAGTTTTAGATACTAGGTGGAAGGCCTTAATCAAGGATCCTGTTTGTCTGAGTTAATTACAGCCGTAGTTGCTATATCATATCCATTTTATGATGTTGGAGGAAAAACCCAGGTTATTACATAGAAGTGCGAAATCATAAAGTTGCTTTCATGTCCTGGAAGGAGGGAGCTTATTATGAGATCAACAAAGTGTCATTTGAAGGACATGAATTATGCTGAAGTTGCAGAATATAAAACTTTGAAAAGACATCCTGTTTTTGTATAAGATACATTTTTTTATATATAATCTGACAGAGGAGGAGCTAGATGACCTCACACAAAAGGGGATGGCAAATACAGTTTGTTTAAGGATTATTCTGTTTTACTTCAGACACACTTTTATCTAAACTCTGACAATGGAACATCTTGAGCACTTGTAAGCAGGTATTTAGAGGTAGGGACAAATCTAAGTACTGTAGGTAGGAATTGTACTGTTTAAACCTTGTTCTTTTAAAAGATTTGTATGTCTTGTGATACAACAGTTCTGTATTTTGTGTTTTACATATTTTTGCCTATTTTTAGTAAAACTCTTTTTAGAGCATATTTGGTCTGTCTTTGATTTCTTTTCATTTGTAAGAAAAGTATATAAGGTTGTAGTAGGCACTAGTGCATAAGCTTGAATGGTGGTACTAAACTGGAAAGGTAAGAATAATCTGAAGTTTTTATTTAAGTTATTAAAGGTTCATTTTCTGTATACCTGGTTAGGTGCCCATAGGCAAAGATATCTGGCCCCCCCGAAGACAGAAATATCTGAGCCTGTGCATTGGGTATGCTAGCAAGAGGTTCACAGTTTGAACCCCTCCAGAACTTGAGACCAAAGGTTGATTCGAACTCACAAAGCAGACAAGAGGGTTACCTTGTTCTGTTAAACTGTTCACAAGACTGCACTTGGAGGTTGGCACTTTGGGAGTAGAGGGCCTGAACTGCTGAGTGGGTTTGTGACAGATGTTAGGTAAAACATTAGCAAAACCATTTGTCTGCATTCGCACTCCCGGGGGTGGAGGGTAAGAGTTGTAGGTGATTGTTTCTGGATGGCATAGGGGGTGAGATACTGACAACAACAAAAATGGAAAGGGACCTGGGGGTAGTCATATCAGATGACCTAAAGTTGGGCCAGCAATGTGAGAAGGCAATAATGAGGGCTGGGGGGATACTGGGATGCATAGGGAGAGGCAACACCAGTAGAAAACAAGAAGTTGTTGGCCCTCTGTACAGACAGTTGGTAAGACCACATCTGGAGCACTGTGTACAGTTCTAGAGACCCCATCTCTGTAAAGACATAGACAGGGTGGAGGCTGTCCAGAGGAGGGCAATCAAAATGATGCAGGGTCTGCATCAGAAGACATATGAAGAAAGACTAAATGAACTAAAGATATATAGCCTTGAGGAAAGGAGGGAGAGGGGGGGACATGATAGAAACTTTCAAATACCTCAAGGGAATCTACAAAGTCCAAGAGAGTAGCATCTTTCAGAAAAAGAGATGTGCAAAAACAAGAGGGCACAATTTGAAGATAGAGGGGGGACGGCTCGGAAGTAATGTGAGGAAGTATTTCTTCACAGATAGGGTTGTGGATACATGGAACAGCCTTCCTGAACAGGTCTTAGAGTCAAAAACAATGGGGGAATTCAAGAATGCATGGGGCAGACATAAGGCAATTCTAGTGAGGGATAGGAGGAAGTAGGCTGTTGGTTAACTAGGATCTGCAGCTTATCCATTAGGTAGGGAAATGGGCAGACTAGGTGGGCCAAGCGGTCCTTATCTGCCATCAAATTCTATGTTTCTATGTTTCTATGTCTGGTGAATTTTATTCTGTTCAATTTGATATACAACTAAGTGATTCTATTTACACAGAAACACAGACATGTAGATGGTTACAAGTAGAAAAACACTCACAGACTATCAAGTCTGTTCGGTTCTTCCCCAAGTCCCATCAGTCTATCATGGTATGTCTTTATGTAGAGCCCTCGACTTGTGATTCCATACGGCCAATCTCATTGCCCCCATTAGTTCCATCCCTTCATCTAGTTATTTTTGTTTAAGTTGGCCACAGTGTAGTAACTTAAGACTGAAAATGTATTAGGCTGTTGTACAGGTTAGGCAACTATCACACTACCTGATATTCTGTGCCACTTTCTCAGGGAGTGGGAGCAGTAGTAAATAAATGACTATTCATTTCTGTGGCAGAATGTGGCCCTGTCATTAGCTAATGCATGACGTGATGTCATTGACAACATCACATGCCAAGCATAGAGGGGTCTTGGATATAAAAGGAGGATACAGGAACCTGGTGCTAAGGAAAAACTATAAATACTAATGAAGAAATCACCAAGAACCATGAATTCTGCAGCTTTGCAGATATTCGTCCCAGTGTTGAGTAAGCTATCTCACCCTCCTTTAGAGTTGGCAACCATAGGAGCGTTAAGCTATCTTATGTGAAATAGTCTTCCTGATGATCGTTGCTTCAGCTCACAGAATCATGGAGCTGCAAGCTCCAGTGGTTGATCCTCTGCACACCATCCATAAGGATAAAGTCATACACTGTATGCATATGACATTTCTGCCAAAGATGGTGTCAGAGTGCCATCTTAACCAGTCCTCAGTGAGCAAATGTTCTGCCCGAAGCCTCTAAAACTAAGGGAGGTTCTGTTATATATTTTTTTAAGTCAGAAGTATTCACATCTTCTACATGTGACCTGGGCCACTGGTGGACTCTTTAGATATACAAGGGTTGCAGGACAAGAGTTCTTTCTTATATTGTTTCACTTGATGCGACCATGAGGGAGAGGATTTAGGTGTTGGAGAATTCTATGCAAATCTGTTGACCAGCTATCCCTTACTACTCCACATTCCTTAGGCCTGTGGGGTGCATAGCAAACACCTCATTTACCTCTGCTCCAGTGACCTTCAGCACAGTCCCTGAAAACAAAAAACTGTCTTCAGACATGTGTCAGTGAAAACAGAATTGCTGCATCTGTATTTGAACCACCAGATATGTTATTCATGCAGGTATGGGTGTCAGTGGGTACCATTGACAACCATACCTGCATGCTCTACAAAGACACTGGGTGGCTCCCACTCAGCCATCGTGGGCAATATCAAACCTGCCTGCTTCTAAAAAAGGTGCTGCTGGGTCTGTCGTCTTCCACACTGGGAAGCCACTTTAGGCTAGCTGTCCTTATGAAATCGACCCAAAGTGCGGCCACTGACAGGATGATGATTCGCTTCAAAAGGACGAAACTTGCCCAAAACTCCATTCTGTATCAGGGACCGAAGTGGTACAATGAACTACCCACTGACCTCTCTGAGACATCCAAGATTAGTTCTTTCAAAATTGGGCTCAGAACCTTCTTTGGTTCAAAAATGACCTGTACCTGCTGGTGCTAATGTGGTAAAAACTCAGCCGACAGTCTCCCAGTACCTACCCCTTTCCTCAATTATCACTCCATTGAATATCACCTTCCCCAGGCCCCCCCCCCTTACCTTACCCCCTTGTAACTAACAATGTCTCCTCATGGCTGAACACTCCTCCCACACCCCTGACAATGCCATATTTTGGCTGATCCCCACCTTTTCTTTTCTTGAATCAAGCTTGTGTAGTTAAGTACTAAATTGATGTGTAAAACCTCAGTCTTGTTCTATTACTGGTTGTGTATATGATTCAATGTTCCTTTTACTGTTAACTCTGTATTTTATACTTTTATGTCTGTTTTCAACAATTGATGTGGAACCTTTGAAAACGAGTTCTTGACTCAAAGGTATTAATCCCAAACTAACATAAATAAATAAAATAAATAAAATTTTGGTCCCACCTGGAACCAAGGGGCCTTTGCTCTTAACCTTTCGTGTGAACTGAAGAGGAAAGGAACTGTTGCATTTGAGCATGCGGCTCCACAGCTGTGGAATTCCCTTCCCCTTGACATTAGACTTTCTAGCTCCCACACATGCTTTAAGAGAAAACTGCGCTCGAACCTGTTGATTGCTGATACCTGTTCCTGCTTTCACCCTACCTAATGACTGATGTCTCTGGCCATACAATAGTATTTCCTCACCACTATATAACTCTCTTACTGCCTCAGCCTGTCCCGGCTCCCTTTCCCTGCCCATATACAATCTTGCACTGCAGGCATCTCCCTTACGCTTACATACACTCAAATAATCTAATTTCATGGCTTGATCCCCTCTTCCTCACTCACTGACCTTTTCCTTAATGACACCCCCTGCTCTCAGTGGTTATTTCTTCCTTTTGTATTACCTGTTTTTGTTTTTGTGTACCTTGTTCTGTTCATATGATATGTCAACTGATAATTTGTTGTCCAAGGTCCTCTCTATTCATTGCATAGGTAGGCACCTATGAACTTATGAATGGTCTACTCTGTATGTCTCTGATATATTGTATCCACTTTAACTCACTGTATGTAAAGCACTTATAATTTGTTACCCTGTTAAGTTTCTGCATGTCTATACTCTCCCGGGTCGTGCCCGAAATAGTCATTTTATGGCTAGTGCACTTACCCGGTTAACAAAAGCTAAATATAAATAAATAAATAAATAAATAAATAAATAAATAAATAAAATGAACACAATTTGTTTAACAGTTGAAGTTCCAAAAACACAACCAGCTTGTGCTCACGGGTGCTTGAGACTCAGCATTTGAGTCCCCAGTTCATCCTGTACCCAGCCATATTCCTTATTTCAAGCAGCCACATAAAGGCACATTGTCAAAGAATGTTGATCAGTGATCCTTTTCACCTCTAGCCAACAGAAGGGAACCACTCCCTGCTACTGCAGACCATGGGAACAATACCAGTAGCAACAGGGGTCCTCTGCCAGGCATACTCAGCACTGTCCTCAGATACTGCCCTGTCAACAGAGCTATTAGCCAGTACTGCTTCTCTCTGGCAGGAAAGCAGCTGTAGAGCTATGTAAAAGCTTGTTCCACTCAGCTGGTAGCACTGTCAGTGACTTCCACAGAGTGGCCCTCACTGCAGGATCTAGGGCGATGGTTTGAATTAGTGCTTATAGAGTTCACAAATGCATTTCATCCTTGATGTACATTCTAGGAGAGGTGAAGGTTTTGGGTTGACAGTACTTCTGGGGTTGCTGTCCTCATGTCATGAGTCATATCTGACCACCCATTCCTTGGGGTGGTACATCCGATTAGTTGACCAAAAAGTTGTGCTCATAGGAGGAGATAGCTTCTAAGAAGATAGGAAAGTTAATAGTAATTCTCAGTCTCCTTAGTATCTTCTGCATAGAGCCACACTTGACCAGCTCACCATAGCACAGGCTCATAAGTAGCTTGTCTGGATGCTCTATTCCATCAAGGTATGGAGTTTGAACATTTGGGTTGTTTCAACTAGTTGGATCTTTATACTTCTAAAGCGTATGTGCATTGTTTCCCCTCCCATCAGGTGGCTTGAGTTAGGTAGATTTATTATTCCTGTCCCTCCTGCAAGAGCCTTCTTGTGGTCCTCTTATGCCCTCTTTTTATCATAACAAAAAGAATTACATGAACGGGGGCAATCATTTATTATTATAAAATTGATAGGAGAAATCTTGAAAGCTTATTGCCTGAAGTCTCCCATTAGGATAGCTCCTTATATCATCACAGGTCAGAACAGAATACTAGGATCGGCCTTATCCCAACACTTTGGGGAAATTTTATATTCATAATAATACACTCCAGGATGTGGCATATCATAGGATATCGTCACTTCTTAGGTGGTTAAAAGTACTTGGCTTTGCCTCATGCCTCACAACACACCCAACTGCAGCATGATGATATCTCATGATATGAAACACCCTGTAGTGTATGATGTAAGCAATAAGACACAACAGGGTGTTCGTTCCTATCTGATAACTGCATGCCCAGGTGCATAAAAGGCATGAGGCACTTCTGCTACATGCATTCAGCACATGGGAAGTGTGGTTATCATATAGGAACTAATACCCTGACATGTCTTATTGTACTTATAAAATGGGCTTTGTTGTACATGATGACAGACTAAAGAAATATTCAGTAAATGTGAAACGTATTAGGAATTTAACTATGCCATTTTGTGTTTTTTTATAGAGCTGTTTCTTGTTTCTGGGTGCTGGTGAGACTCTTAGCATCTGCTCGTCACCTACTCCAACCACTATTCCCCCAGTAATCACCTGCCTTGGAAGTCCTCCAGCACTTTCCCCTCATAGAGGCAAGGAGGGAGAGGGCCATCCCCTCCCCACCCCAGAGTCCAGGGGCCCGGGGTGCTAGCATAGGTCAGAGCAGGTGAGCAGGGCTTCCTGGTACACAGCCCCTGATTTTCCCATTTTTTCTCCTCATCCCTAAGGTAGGCACACATGCACTGGCATTGGTGTGTGGTGTGAAGACATCGCATGTACGTGTGTGTGTGTGTGTGTGTGTGTGTGTGTGTGTGTGTGTGCCTGGGCCTCCAAGGGTGGCTGCACGCTGTGCCACACAACCTTCACTGAGTGACAGTCAAGCAGCACATACTCCCTCCTCCCTCCAGTGGAGGAGAGCCACCTGTGGAGCCTGCCTTGAGTGACCCAGGTCCATTCCCAAACCTGACTTGCCAGCGTGGCACGATTAAGGAGTCCAGCTCCTCAGCCCACCACGCCACCATGCTGGTTAAATTGAGCTGATTTTAGCTTCTTTTTGTGAAGGAAAAATAGTCCTCATATTTACTTGGGGGTGGGGGCAGGTCTGAACTGCTCTTTTTTATTTTTGGTGTTTGGTTCCACTTTAGGAATTTTTCTTCTTCAAGGAGCTGATCGTTGGTTAAGCAAAAGTGCTTTCTCTTGCTTTGGTTTAGGGTTGATCACTGGTTAAGCACAAATGCCTATTTTGCTTTGGTGCAGGGTTTTATTTTCACACTTCGGAGACTCAGACTTTGGAGGCTTGTGTTGGGCACTTTTACTTGATGCCAGTTTTTTCCTCTGACTTCAGTGGTTCAGTCTCATTACTTTTACTGTTATCTGTTTGTTTAAATATTACAGCAGATCAGCATTCTGCACAGGATTGTTATTAACAGTGCCCAGAAGAGCACTGGATGTCTTGGCATCATTGCTATGCCCATAGTGGTGAGGTAGAAACACAGAATCAATCTGTCTGTCTGTCTGTCTGTCTGTCTGTCTATCTATCTATCTACCTATCTACCTATCTCTATGTCTCTCTCTCTCTCCCTCTCTCTCTCTCTAGCATTCCTGTGGCCCAGAGGTCAGCCTCAGGAAGTCTGAGAGGTGTCAGTTTTCGAGCGTGACATAGGTGTGCATGGTTTTATCTGGTACCCCAGCTTAGAAGGGGGGCTCAATGGATGTCTGGCCTTAAGTAGCCTTTATCCAGTGCCCCAGGACACAGGTGAGGTGCTGTGTTGGTGGCTCAAACCAGGATGCGAGTCAGGTAATACACTGCAGGCATCAGCAAATTAAATACTGGGTGATAGAGGTACTGGTGCACTCAAGGGGGTCACATGAGGTGTTCCATCATGTGGCTGGCTTCAGGAAATGGGCCAGTGCAGCACAGATGTCTGTTGTGGGCATCCCACCTGGAGGTATAGGTGCCAAGCCATTCTCAGGGGGTCTAGGGTGGCATTAGGTACAGAGATCACTGGGACATTGAGCATTCCAGGTTTAGCCTCAGGCTTCCCATGCATCTTCATGTTCTCCCCAAGTGGGTGGGGGCACCAGGATTTCTGTGTAATAAGAGGATGGCCCAAAGGGGATAGTTAATGGGACCTCCAGAAGGGTGTGGGAAAATGTCAGGGTGGATACCCTATCTAGGAGTGCTCCTTGATGGCTTTTGGGCTTGGAAAGGATTCCCTGATGGTGGGGTATGGTTGCTTTTCAGGAGCAAAACTCCACAGAGAAGTTTAACTGGTATCCGAAGAGAGAAGAATGAAAAGATGTACCATGCTGCGCCATCAAGTCCTGGCAAAGAACATGATTTGGGAAAGGAGGCGTTTTCACTTCTGGGCTAGACTGGCTGCGGTGCCATTCTGGGCAAGGAAACCCTGAAGGTGGACTGCGGAGTTTGCTACTAAACTGATGTAGTCCCATAAGAAGAGAATGGGGCATGGGGACTTCCTGGGTACCAAGATATGGCAGCGGGTAGCCAACCTTCCAAGGCCCGGTCCTTTGGTATTTTTAAGAAGGTTCTTAAATCACATCTCTTAGATAGTTCTGAATGTGTTTGCACATAATCTGTTTAAAAACATGTATTTTATATGTTTTGTATTGTGCAATTGTTGTTTTGTTACTGTCCTGTTTTATTTGTGTTCTGGTCAACCGTACAAACAGGCTTGTTAGCTCATGGACTTACCAGAGTTTAAATAAATCAAATAAATAAATAAATAAAACCTGGTGGTCTCTATAGAAGGAATCATTCTACACAGCAGGGCACCAAACAGTCATTCCATTCAGTTTTTTAAAAGTGTTTCGAGTTACGTTAGCTCATGCCATAACAGCACACTGAGAGCTGGGACAAGGTAAGGGGACAGGGATCACCCACATCCAATTTCCTCCAGCTCACTGACTCCATACTTTCTGCTGCAGTAGGGATCTTGGCCATATCATCTCCATCATCTTTGTTGAGTTAAAGCATTTAGCACTGTGTTCCACCCCTCTTCATGGACAAGCTGAAGGCAGCGGGCCACTCTGCCCTATCTGTCAGCTGGTTCCACTCCTACAGTACATTGAGGGTAGGTCACAAGTGGTCCACATTGGAGGCAGCCTATTTCCCTCTCTCTTCATCTGTTCAGGTGACCCCCAAGGTCAGTCCTTAGCCCCATTCTCTTTTCTGTCTTCCTGAATAACCTCCCTGCTGCCTGCTCCTCTGTGTGCATCCACATGTCCTCAGATGATACAGTGCTCTTTGCTTCTGGTTCTTCTGCCCATGACCTCCCTACCTGGCTCAACTGGATTTCGATTTTGACACTATCCAGTGTTGATTTCAATGAAACAATCTGTCCCTCAGTGCCCAAAAAAATGGTCTTCCTGACCTTTGGCCCCGGGCAGAGGGTCGCCAGTGTCACCCCCCTCCCTGCCCATTTTTCATACTCTGGATAATACTGTGATTCAGGATCTGGCTGAACCACCATCTTGACTTCTCAGCACATGTAGATGCCATCCACCTCAAGCTCCACCCCAAACTTGGTGCTCTCTACAAGAACAAAATGAGTATTCTGCTTCCCACCTGCTGAGAGACTGTCTCAAAGGTGATTCTCCCAATCCTCACCTATGGCAACATCTCCTCTAGTGCCACTCACAAGTCCATCATTGCCAGACTGGACCTCCTTTCACTCCTTCTGCCCATTTGCTTTGGACTGTACCCCTCGTACCCACCACTACTCTCTTTACTCCTCCCTCTCCCTCCTCTTACTTGATCCTAGACACCTCTCCCACTGTGCTTCCTTCATATTAAAATTCTGGCTTGGGTCTCTCCCTCCTGACCGTCTCTTCTCTTCTCTTCTCTTCTCTTCTCTTCTCTTCTCTTCTCTTCTCTTCTCTTCTCTTCTCTTCTCTTCTCTTCTCTTCTCTTCTCTTCCCTTCTCTTTTTCCTTCTCCTATATTCATCCCCCTCAGTAACACTGTTTCCCATTCCGTTTTTTTTCTTCCCCTGGAAATCTTCTGTTGTCCAAGCTGCCTTCTCATATCACTTTCCTAAGATCCTCTCTTGTCCTGTCCATCCATTCTGCCTCTTCCCCTTTCTCCCTCAAGTCCCTTCTTCATGACTTTACAGCTCCCTTTTGCAACTGTCCCTAACTACTGATTCTTAGCGGCCATCCTGCACCCCCTGCCCATGTCTTGCTCACTTCCAGTTGCGTTGAGAGTCCGCATTGGTTGAGGTTGTCTCTCTGCTCCAGTTCAAATGCAGTTTATCTTTACCTTAGGCTCCTCATTGGTCTGTACATACCCTGTACAGAATGCTGGTTTGCACATCAGTAATGTATTGTATTTCTGTACCTTATTTTGTCTAAACTGTATTATGTGCACAGAATAGTATTGCTGCACAGCTGTTGATGTATTTTCACTCTTGTACCTTATTGTATTGGCCTCCTCACCCCCAGTGCATCTGGAAATTAGCTGTTCCCAGCTCAGTATGTCTTTTCTGGTAAAACTTTTGAAATAAATAATAAATCAGGGTGACTGAGTGCCCAGCCAGGATCAGGGACCAGGAAAGACTGTGTCCACTGTATGCTCAGAGCCGTGGCTACGGTGAGGATCCTGTGGTGATGGCACAGTGTGGATCTCGAAATATTGTAGTGAAGGATGTAGAAGAGGATGAAATATGGGGTCTCTGTGGCCCAAAAGTGAAACTGTCCTCAGATAAATTACCCCAGATCATGCCAGTAAAGATGAGCAGATGAACTGCAGTTCTGGGTGTAGTATGATTATTTTTTCTTTCTATTCATAGTCCTGTCTTAGTCAAATCTATATGGGAGAATGGCAGCCAGTAACAAAGAGTTTGCAAGGGGGCTGTCCCAGAGAGGTGTACCATCCCTAAACCTTTAGACAGGGAGTCACCGAGGGCTATGTCCACCCCCATCAGGGCACAGTAGACAGATCAGTCAGTGGGCAAAGGGGGAAGGTTGCATATGCTTGTCATGTTTTTCTTTTTCTACTCTAAGGGTTTCAGGTTTTGCACTATCGGGAGGTTGAATGAAAAAAGATGCCTTTTGATTTGTTTTTAAAATTGGAGCCAAGTGTGTACTGATTTCATGCTGTACAAAGGTTGCCATGCCAAAAAACTGCAAAACCATTGATTATCTAATGCACTGCTCTGCTGTGGTTGTGTGACTCCTTCCCTGTTAGCCCAACCCGAGAATACAGTGTACTGCACTCCAGTAAATTACTCCCTGTCAAACATACTAGTTGCCACATGCAGCTTGTCCGATGCCAGTAGCTTGCTTATGGCTAAAAATACTTCCTTTCCCTTGTTGCAGTCTCCCACTGTGTTTTTTGTCTGTGCCCCCTTCAGGATCCACTCAGGTCACTTCTCTCTCTTATTGAACTTGCCTTACTGTTATCTGGTGACACTGAACAAAACCCAGTACCACCTCCACATTCTCCAACTTGGTCCTCGGTTAAAGGTCTGAAGTGAATGCACATGAATATACAGAGCCTAATGACAAACAATGCTGAACTGGGTGCCTGGGTCAGCTCAAATAATCCTGACATACTAAGTCTCACAGAGACCTTGCTAAAACCCATGATACCTGACCCAGCCTGCATTATCCTGTGTATAGTTTTGTCTGCTTGGACTGCACCTCTTTGGGGGGGTAGGGTATTGATTTATTTCAGGGAGCATCTGAACATCTCTCACTATCCAACTATACCCCATATTCCTACCCTCTCTGAGTGCCTCCATGTGGTGCTCACACTCAGGAAAGCTAAAACTCTATCTGGTACATGTGTGTGTATATATAATCCCCCATTGATTGGTCTGACAGGAATAAACACCCTGACGGCCTATTTTATCCCTTTTGCTGGCTGTAAAGAGATCCTACCCTTTGGTGACCTAAATCTCGACTGGTGGGGTGCCCAAGCAAAGTCTCTTGAAATGAGCGTTAAAAAGATAGAATCTTGCCCAGCTCAATGCTACCCCTTCCTGATCCTCCCCAGAAAATTCCAGGCACTCCCTGTAGGACGGGTTCCTCACTAACAGGAGTGATAAGATAACAATATCTGGCACCTTGCCTGACACCATCTTGGACCACTTCCCCATTTTCACACATTGGTAGTCCCATACCCCACCCCCAAACCCCCCTCAGATTGCCTTACTTCTGAGACTTCTCAGATAAACTCCCAGGACTTCCTGAGTGACCTGGCCAACATAGGTTGTTTTTTTCTAATCCTAGGGCTTTGCCACAAATGGTCTCTCCAGGGACCTTCAAGCTCAAATGAAAAACAGGGACAAATTTCAGGATACATATAACAATTATGTCTAGCTTCTGACTGGGCTGTGCATAAGAAATTGAGAAACATCTGCAAATCAAGAATTAAGTCTAGCAAGAGCTTCTAGTGCAAAAACACATTTCCTGCTACTGCTGACAACCCTAGTAAAGTCACAGCTGCAAATGCCTCAAACACCTCTCAGCATTCATTGGAATTGCTGATGATAGTCCTAGAAACTTGGCATCTGTCATAGGCCCTCCACCCTCTGCCATGCCATGCTCCCCCCTTCTACCTTTGATCGGTGACGGTGCAGAAGTAAGGAAGGTGTTACTCTCAATTATGCATGGCAACAACTCCTGGTCTGATGGCATGGCTGGAACCCAAACTGCTAAAGTTTCCAGCTCCCCACATAGTACTTCCTCTCTCAAAAATCCTGTTTCTCCTCCTCTGCTCTGGTGTTGTCCTGGATGTCTGAAAAGTCACCAAAATCGCCCGTTTTCAAAGCAGGTGACCTCAGACTTATGGACCATTATCATCCCATTGCCATACTCTAAGTCCTCTCTAAAATCCTAGGGAGGATTGCAGCATCACTGCCAAATGACTATATAGCCAAATACAATTTCCTGTCACCTTCTCAGCATGGTTTTTGGAAAAACCATGGCACCTCTACAGCCCTTGCCAAACTGACAAATGACGTTAGCCCAGCACTGGACCCTGGACTCTAACTTGCACTGTGTTTGTTGACCTCACAAAGATGTTCGACCTGGTCAATCACTCACTCTTCCAAAACAAACTAGCCTCCTTTGGTGTCTGCCCATCCACCATTTTCTGGTTCTCCATCTACCTAGCTGGCAGAAAACAGCAGGTTTGCCTCCACTCTGCTACTTCCAAGCTAGTTTACATTACTGTTGGTGTTTTCCAAAGCTCAGTTCTGGGCTTGCTCCTCTATTTATTCCAATAATCTCCCAGATGTTGCCTCCTGTTGTAGCTCCCTGCTGTATGCAGACGATCTTCTCCTGCACTACAATACTGCAACTCTTCCCGCCATCCATAAATCTCTCTCAGATGCCTTTGCACTCATTCAGTCTTGGTTATTGGCAAACAAGCTAGTCCTAAAGAGCAAAAAAGACCAATTCCATGCTCTTTGGGTCCAGGTCAAACCTCCATGTTACCATCTCAGAACTCTGCATTGCCTGCAAAGATGGATCTCCACTCAAGAGGCCAGCAGTTTCAAATACTTGGGAGTATCGCTAGACCTCTCCCTTAATTTCTCCCCCTCCCATGTGTCCTCAATATGTAAATCTGTACACACTAAGCTGGGACTGGCATTTAGGGTCAAATACTGCTTATCCCCTGCTGCTCAGCTGTCTGTAGTTCAAGGGTTACTCTTAGCATGCCTCATATATTTGGTTCTGGCATTCCTGGGTATGAGTAACACCATCCTCTCTTGATGGGACATGACATTGAGATAGGGTTGAATAAGGACCTCCCTCATTTGTTATGCAGGAAGAATTAAATGCAAGGATATGTTCTATCCTCTCCTTTTCTGTCTCTTGCCTATCTGGTTGCGCCACCAGATTTTCTTGTGAGACCTAGGAACCAATCATTCTGATGGTTTCACAGTTCTGTGCCTCTCGCTGTCTCTCTGCCTTCACTTGCTGTTCTGTCTTTTCTTCTCTCTTGCATATCTGCACTTACAAGAAATATATGTATCATAGTTGCAATATTACCCTATATACACTCTGTACATAAATTGGCAACTTATTGTTTTCTCTGTACATATATTATCATTGTCTTTTATATATTGTTTTTCTCCTTTGATCTAAACTCCTTTTATGACCTCCCAGGTCCACCTTGCAAATGAGTTCTCCTCAATAGTGTTTCGCCTGGTAAAATAAAGAAATTGATTGATTGATTGACTGATTGATTGATTGATTGATATGTGACTCTTTATGTGAAAATGTCACTGATACTGGGATTCCTTTGTTTAAAATTGTATATAGTTATACTGTTGAAATGATTGCAAAGCTATTTGAAACTCAAGGGGTTAACCTGAGATGCAGTTTTTAAGCCTTTTGCAGAGCTGTAAACAAGAGGTCAGCTCTGGGCTTGGGTTGCTGCACCTGCAAGGAACGAAATTGATGAGAACATTCTATAAACTTACAAGAACATTCTGTGAGAAGCAGGATCTCTTAACAAGTTCCTAGACACAGACTTATAATAAGAGCAGCAATGCTTTTGCTAGAGAGACAAGGAGAGTGAGAGACTGAGGGACTGAAACTTGAAATTACGAGATACACTCAGAAGAAGAACTTTGTTTCTCTGTTTGTACTGCCTTTGTAAATAGTTATACTGGATAATTTTTATTATGGTGTTACTGAGAAAAATAAGATGCTATTTGCAAATTTTGAAACTGCTCTTGGTTTTCCTATGCTTCCTTACCTATGCTTCGATGACAGATATATAATGTGTGTCGCTTTGCCCTGGCCTCTCCGGAGCTCATGCATCACTACCTCCTCTACACTGGTCTGGTTTGGCCCTCTCCTGCTGGCCAACAATCCCTTTCTCTGGGCTGTTTTGTGGACAAACTCCTGAGGCACAGGCTCCCTATCTTCCCTATTAAGCTACCAGCAGTGCCTGTCTCCTACATACTTGCTAAGATCTGTGGACTCCCTGCCTCTCCTTGAATGCAGGTGTTTCGCTGGCCTTGGAACACTGGCTTTTGCAGTCTGTGGCCCTGTTTACCAGAATGCCCTTCTTCAAAACTTACACCTCTCATTCCCAGCCACTCGATCTTCTGCAAGGCACTAAAGGACTCACTGTGTCTACCCAGCTCTTGCTCCTGCTATAAGCCAAAGACTGGCCTGACCTAGCACTGAGCACTTTCTGCTTAAGTCTCTGACATGTACTAAAAATGCTAAGTGCTATTTCACTCATTAAGCCGTATTGTACCTACAATGTTAATGCCATTTGTATCTATTGATTTCTTTTTTTATGTCACCAGACTGTGTTTTTTGCAAGCACATATGACTGCACCTACTGTACTACTGTTTTTGATTACACTACTGTTTTCATTATGACGTCAGTTAACTGTAGCTTCTAGCTGCTGTTTTTTTTTTCTAATGTGTTTACTGTTGCTGTATTATTGCTGATAGTCTGTAATTCTTCCAGGCCATGCCTGAAAATAGATATATGTATGCCTATTGTGTCTTGCCTGTTATCAAAAACAAACAAAAAAACTAAATAAATAATGATAACATAAATACATAAAGATAAATAAATGGCTTTCTACTGCTGTTGGCCAATCAGGATTCAGTAATTTTACTGCCCATTTCATTAAAGCTTCATTTTTATGTTCGTCATCGAACATCTTGCTATGCTAGTTGGATTTTGAGAGGTGTAACACTGTCTGTCCAATGCAAAGTAAAGTGTTAGGGGCAAATCAGTGCCACTCCTATCATCATTCATGCTGATAATGATGGTGTTTGGGCTGGGTGGAGCAGAGACTGCATGAACTTAAAAAGAAACAGCCAACCCAATCCTGTGACAGCTCTTTCATTTGACGTAGCAGCACAGCTATCTGTGTAGTAAGCCTGGAATTTCAAGCATGCAGGGGCTCAGATGGGCTGTAATAGAACAAGACCTGTCTCTGTATGTTTGTGTGTGTGTGTGTGTGTGTGTGTCTCTCTCTCTCTCTCTTTCTCTCTCTTCCTCTATGCCCGCTATACTAGCTGTACTTAAACATATTCAAATGCCAATAACTTTAAAATGATAAATGACGCCATGGTACTGTGATCAAGAAAGTTGTTCAGCACCAAAATACCTACAAAATGAGTTGTGTTTCATTTGCAGATACCTTTTAGTTTTTTATAATTAGAAAAAAAGACAGCAGGAAATTCAATATTTTTTCACTGTTTCAACAAAAAAATGTGAAGAACTTTAAAACAAAAAATAACAGCATGCTACTGTGAGCATGACATTTGATCAGCACAAAACTATCTGAAAAATGAGTGGTGTTTCCTTTATTTATACCTTTTAGTGTTTTTTTTATAATTAGCAAAAGACAGCAGAAAATTATTTTTCTTTTTGTTGCAATATACACATGCAAATAGTTTTAAAATGAAAAATTATAGCATGGTACTTTGAACAGAAAAGTTGTTCAGCACAAACATACCTACTAAATGAGTGGTGTTTCATTTATAGATACAGTTTAGATTTTTTTATAACCAGCAAAAATGGCAGGAAATAATTTTTTTTTCACTTTCTTAGAGGTATGGGCATAAATGGAATATGCTACCCCCACTGGGAATATTGTGGATATTTTTTGTTCTACTGTTGATTGACCTGATGACATCAGTGACATCATGAGTGGCAAGCACCTCTAATGATCGCATAATTGCTCAGAGTAGGTTTGGTCTGGTTTCTAGCCAGTCATGGGACCTCCACTGGACACTTTCAGACCACTCTTTTTTTTTTTACTTTGTATTTTATCCTCCTTATGCCCCCAGTCTCTGACTCTTCAGGGGCACCTGGAAGTCATCCCTCTCCCAATCACCCTACCCACAAGCCACCCTGCACCCCATAGAGCCATGGCTATACCCCCCTGGGTGGGTAACGATGCAGGGCCCGTACACCCCGTATGCTTACTTGTCTTGTCAGGCAAGGTGGTTGGGGTGGGTGAAGACAAATTGAGGGCACGCTCCTGGTGTCATGTCTTCCCAGAGATGGAGGGTTGTTATCCTCCTAGTTTCTCCCCAAGTGTGGTGTGCACCCTTACATCTAGGTGCAGTGCGCCGATATCCACCACACGTCATGGCCGACCTTCCCCTGCAAATCAGAGCTTGCCATACCTTGAGCCTCCACTCGGGGTCGAGCAAGTTGCAGGCTATGGCCTCCTCCCTTCCCCTGGAGAAGGTGAGCTGTTGTGGGATGCTCGAGCCTTCTCCACCGGCCGGCCCTTCAGTGACCCAAGCCCGCTTCCGAACCCGGGTCGCCGGCGTCGCAAGTGGAAATCCAACCGCTGCACCGATGGGCCAGTCTTTCAGACCACTCTTACCACAGTCTGACACTGTTTGTGAATTATTGGTGAGCACCTCTAATTAGCAGAAGTTGCAACAATAGTTGCAAAATTGCTCAGGGTAGGCCCAATCTGGTTTCTAACCAGCCATGGGACCACCACTGGACACTTTCAGACCTCTCTAGCCACAGTCTAACACTGTTCTTGAATTACTGGTGAGGACCTTTAATTAGCAGAAGTTGCAACAATGGTTCCAAAATTGCTCAGGCTAGGCCTAGTATGGTTTCAAACTAGTCATGGGACCTCCACTGGACACATTCAGTCCACTCTTGCCACGGTCTGACACTGTTCATGAATTATTGGTGAGCACCTCTAATTAGTAGAAGTTGCAAGAATTGTCATGAAATTGCTTAGAGTAGGCCCGGTCTGGTTTCTGCCCAGTCATGTGATGTCCACTGGAGACTTTCGGACCACTCTAGCCACAGTCTGACACTGTTCCTGAATTATTGGTGAGCATGTCTCATTAGCAGAAGTTGCAACAATGGCTGCAAAACTGCTCAAGGTAGGCCCTGTCTGGTTTCTCACCAGTCATGAGACGTCTACTGGACACTTCAACCCACTCTTGCCACAGTCTGACATTGTTTGTGAATTATTGGTGAGCACCTCTAATTAGCAGACATTGCAATAAAGGTCACAAAACTGATCAAGGTAAGCCCAGTCTGGTTTCTGACCAGTCATGGGACCTCCACTGGGCACTTTTCAGACCACTCTTGCTACAGTCTGCCACTGTTCATGAATTATTGGTGAGCACCTCTACTTACCAGAAGTTGCAGCAGTGATCACGAAATTGCTCAGGGTTGGTCCAGTCTGGTTTCTAACCAGTCATGGAACATCTACATGACACTTTTGAACCACTCTTGCCACAGTCTAACACCGATCGTGAATTATTGGTGAGCGTCTCTAATTAGCAGAAGTTGCAACAATGATCATGAAATTGCTCAGAGTAGGCCTTGTCTGGTTTACAACCAGTCATGAGACCTCCTCTGGGCACTTGTGGACCACTCTTGCCACTATCTGATAATGTTTGTGAATGACTGGTGAGCACCTCCAATTAGCAGACATTGCAGCAATGGTCGTGAAATTGCTCAGTGTAGGCCCATCACCAGGAAACTGAGGTAATACTCCAACTTAATGACACACAGCTGAGTGACACAAAATGAAAGCAAAAAAAGGAAAATGACAACAGAGTGAGATGTGCCTCTGGGTAGTATGGAGATGGCTGTTTTCATGTGCGCTGACTAAATGCAAGGAAGAAAAGGAAGTGTCAGTGGGTGGCTGTATGAGACATACAGCGTGCCCTATATCACTTTGCCTGATAATGTAAAGTGAGAATTCAAGAGTCTGTGTCTCACATTGTCACAGCAAGGCAGCATTGATGGAGCAGGGGAAAATAGAAATAGAAACAACAGTTTTGCACCACACTCCCCTCCTTCAGAAGACAGGAAGTGGGAGCTGTTTGAATAACAAATTGCAGTTTGATTAATTGGCAGAAAGGAATCCTCAGATTGTTTCTGACATCTATGCCCCTGTAGAGGTTCCACCTGCCACCAGACAAAACTGACAAGCAGTTTCAGATGCACCGGCTGCCCCTCCAAGTCCCATCTAATCTGCCCAAGCCTTTCTTATTATGGGTCCGTGCCCCATCACACCATTAGCTATTTCCTCAGAATTGCATGACCATGTCCCAACCCTGTTTACAGGCTGTCTCAGTCTGACTGATATTTCCCTGCTTCCCCCTGCTGAGAGGCATAATTACCCTGCCTCATCTTGGTGAGTCCTATTTCGCAAGTGTAATGTAGCTACAACACTTGCTTGTGTGTGTATACTCTACACTCTCTGTTCCTAGTCTACAATGCATGGGTGTCAGAAACAATCTGAGGATCTCACTCCTCCAATTAACCAAACTGCAAATTATCTTTTCAAATAGCTCCCACCTCCCACCTTCCGAATGGGGGGGGGGTTAAAACTTGTTGTATGCTTAATGTTTCCATTTTTATTTTCCCCTGCTCTGTTAATGCTGCCTCACTATGACGGTGGTGTGAGCCACAGATTCTCATATTCTCACTTTACATTAACAGGCAAAGTGATCTAGGGCACGCTGCATTTCTCACACAAACACCCAATGCCACTTCCCTTTCTTCCTTGCATTAAGTCAGTGCATATAAAAACTGCCTTCTCCATACTATCTACAGCTACATCTCACTGCTGCCATTTCCCTTTTTTTGGTTTCATTTTGTGTCATTCAGCTGTGTGCCAGATGTAAGTCTGAATCTAACCTCTGTTTCCAGGTGAAGAAGCCAAGGACCTGGTGCTCCACAGAGCAGCCACCTGCTGACTCTCCCAAGTTCTTAGCATGAGTTTCCATCACAGCACAGGTGCCTTCGGCACCTGAGTGAAAGCATACACACTACCCAGGTGGTTGAGACACTCAGCTGTGCCTCGTGCCTCATAACCCACCTGGGCTGTGTGGTAGTTTAGCATTACCGCCCTCCCTGTGGTGTGTTATTGCTTACTTACAATTTATAATGTGATTCTATAGGAATTTTATATCGCAATTCACAGGTGGTTGAAGACACTCAGTGTTAACCCTCTGCCAGCATGTCCTTTACCACCATTCACACTGCAGTCATACAAAGTATCTAGTATCACAGGGCTTCTATACCACTGATGAACATCCAGACTGGCATTGACAAATGCTTGTTGTTTTGTTATTACATTTAAGAATTCTTTCAAGTGATGTTTGTTTCAGTATCCTACATTTTTATTGCTTAATACAGTTTTTCCTTTCTCTCTTTCTCTGTCAAAAAAATAAATACAGTACCAAGGCAGTTGGGGATGATGATACTGGATATAGCAGTGATGAGTGCATGGCACCAGAAGCTGGTGCATGCAAATTCAGATGTGGTGACCTATGAGGTTCCTGGGAAATGCTCCTGGAAGAGAAGGGAGACACTGGAGACCAAGAATGTGGACAGGGGATACAGTGTGTGTGTGCGTGTGTGTGTGTGGCTCTGATGAAAAAATGGGAAAATTAGACTTGACAACCAAAGATGAATTCTGTGTCCTGAAATAATAAAGGCCTTCTGCCAACAAGACTATCCATTTTTCTCATAAAAAGACACTGCAGGTGGGGGTAGGGGTATTTATACCCTACACACCCTGAGGGGTTGATGGCAGTGGATTTGGGGGGATTATTTCATAGGAATTTATGCTAGTAACATCCACGTTCGTGCTTGGAGTTGAGAGTTGGGGGGTGGGACCATCCCACAGCAGTATGATTGACCTTGGAATAGAATTGGTCTGAGAGCTAGATAAATTTAATTATCCTTTTGCGAGTGCTGTCTGCTTGGGGAGCACTTAGAAATGAAAAAAATACAGAACTAAAACATCTCTCTCTCTCTCTAATGTACTTACCCTATTTATAGGCAGAATGCATTAAATGCTGGCTTTGTTTTATTTCACTTCATTCCAAATCGATGGCCTTCACATTAATAGGAAAAATAAATAAATAAAGTAGATGCAGTCATATGTGCTTGCAAAAAACACAGTACAGTGACATAAGAAAATAAATCAGTTTCCTGTATCTCCCTTCTTTTCCAAGAGCAATTTAAAAAACTACTATACACCCAGGCACTGCAAACGGTTAACTCTAATGGTGTTGTCCTGTGCTTGATGCTTGCACTCCCCCTATAACATCAGAAGAACTATTTTTCAGAAGTTTAATCAGATGTGCCCTCTGCACCCAGAGCAAGCATGGAGGAAAGCACTGCTCTCTCTGAGGCATCTCCCAGTAATGTTTTATTTAGGAGGTGTTTTTTAATACTCATTAGGAGACAGCATTATTATTTTCTTCCACTCTTCACACCTCCACTAACAAGACTGTATTCTGGATGTATTTAAATGCTTCTCTATAATACTCCAGGGCATGCCTTTTTATTACAGTACAACCGTCTATAGCTGAGTAGGCAATACTCATTATCTCATGCTCTCTTTTTAATATGCAGTACTTTTATTTTAGCTCCCTTTTCAGAGGCCTGTGGCATCGCAGCCTGTCTCCTGTAATCACTCGGGTGAGTTTCCCAAAAAGGAGAGGAACTGAGAGGAACTTTTCAAGATGGTCTATCTTTCATATAGAGCTGGAATGTTTGCTGAGCTGGTGAACACTTTTGCCATCTGCTGCACCTTTCAGAAGCCTCTAGGGTGATAATGTCTTTGTGTTGTGTGCAGGGATCTTCTGTGTGTGCTACACCAGGTGTGCCTCAGGGAAGGACGGCTTAGGCATTTTATGTCCTGCAGAGCTGAGAGGACAATTCCCTTGTAAACATCACCCACTCCCTCCCTCTGTGTGCTCTCCTAGTCCCACCCACTAACCCTCACTTCCTGGTCCCAGTGTCACCAACACCCCCCGCATTCTGTTTTCCATCTGGCAAATCACTCTTCCTGTCCCCTGTCACACAACCCAACCAACTACCTCCCCTGAATGATCTCCCTCATGCCAACCCTCTTCCCAGCTTCATCTCACAAACCCACCCTCTCCTTCCCTTTGCATGCTTTCCTTCTGCCAACCTTCCCTTCCTGGCCCTGATCACAAAAGCCCATTCACTCCCTCCCTCTGCATGTTCTCCCTCCTGCCAATCCTCCCTTCCTGCCCTCAAACTCAAAAATCCATTCACTCCCTCCCTCTGCATGCTTTCCCTCCTGTCAACCCTCCCTTCCCACCCTCTTTGGGGGTTTACCAGCTTTTCTCCCACCTGGGAGCACTGCAGCCAATGCTTCTCCTCATCAGTTCTGAAAGCATGTCATGACACGCAGAGCAGTATCTGCACACTCTCTTCCGCTGCTCTCCTGACCCCACGGCAGTGTTCCTAGATGCAGCTGAACAGCTTGTTTCTTTACCTGCTTCCCTGGGCTGCAATAGACTACTGCAGTGGCGCCAGGGATTAGGACCACAGCACATCTTCACAATCAGAAACACCAGCAAGGAACATTAAAAATAAAATATGAACTTGGCTCCCTGCCAGATGTGGCTTCCACAGTAGTTTCAGGGGCAGACAAGTTTGCTCCCAAGAGGGAGCCCACACTGCAACAGTGCTCAGCAGTGCTCAATGCCCCTCCACCTGGTACACCTACACCCTCCCTTGCCAGCCATAGTCTCACCAAAAAACACCTGCTCCCTTCCTGCCACTACATGCACTTCTTTCCCAGCCCTGGTCTAGGGAAAAAAAAAAACACCCAATCCTGCCTTCTGTATGCTTTCTTTTCCCTACCCTAGTATCAGCAACAAACCCACCTGGTCACTGTCTCCATGATCTCCCTTCCCAGCCCTGTTCTTAGCAAAAAACTCACCTGCTTCCTCCCTCTGGGTGCTCTCCCTCTCACCATCTCTATCCATAACACTGCCACCTCTGCTGGTGGTGTTCAAATGATGGGTCTGCTCCATTGCTGCCACTGACAGCCTCCAAATTGCCCTGAATGGGCCTTCTCTATGTCTGGCTGTGGTGATATTCAAACAGCCCTGATGGGACACCTCTGTTGCCACCCACACTAACAAGCATTCAACAGTGCTTCCCCATGGCACCCCTACACTGTCCCTTCCCAGCCATAGGCTCGCCCCTCAAAAAAAATACCCACACCCTCACTCTGCACGCTATCCCTTCCCAGTCCCAGGAAAGAAAACACTCCGTCTCTGAGTCCTCTACCTTACCAGCTCAAGTCTTAGCAAAAAACATACCCACTTCCTCCTTTTACATGCAGTCCCTTCCCAGCCCAAGTATCAGCCAAAAAACCTGCTCCATTCCACTGCATGCTGTCCCACCCATCAACTTCATCCCGTTGGACTTCCGGTGACGTCATGGAAGGGTTAGCAGCCAAAGGGGAACACTCCCTCTCCTCAGAGGTTTAAATTTCCTCCTTACAACCGTAGAACTTTACAAAAAAATTAAAAAAATGGCATCTAAAGGTAATGGAGGCATCAGGAGCACCAGATAAAAAACAAAAAGTAAGAAAAATTGGAGGATGGCTCCCGATACAGGGTCTTGAGCTCAGACCATAGCCGCAGCCCTGCCCCAGACAGTGTGCAGGGCCCATGATATGATACAGATAAGGAAGTGGAGAGACTTACCCGCAATCTTTTTGATACACTGCTCAAGGAAATACAAGAATCACAATCAGAAAACAAGGGAGAATTCAAGAAATGACATCAAAAACTTTTCAATCTGGAAAAACAGATTACGGACACAGAGCAGAGAGTTGAAACTGTTGAAAGAGGATCTGCACAACTGGGCACCGTGGTGGAGGTACTACTATGGTAGACCAAGGTCCTACAAGAAAAATGCATTGACCTGAAAGCCAGATCACGATGGGATAATTTACGGTTATCAGGTTTACCAGAAAACTCAGAAACTCAAAACATGAGCTTGTTTCTACAAGATTTGCTACAAGATGTTTTAACTCTCCCAGCAGGCTTTGACTTACAGATTGAGACAGCATACAGAGCACTGTTCCCAAAACCTACTGACCCAAAGGCAAGACCGAGGACCATCATAATGAAGTTGTCAAGTTACCCGGAGGAAAGAAGAGTTCTTAAAGTTAGCATTGCAGAAGGGAGATGTGCGGTACAATATCACAAGGCTTTACTTAGACCAAGATTACCCACCAGATATACAAAGACAAAGAATGCAGTACCTGGGAATTATAAAGGTATTAAAAGTCAAGCAGATTAAGTTTCGGACTCCATATATAGCTCACATCAGAATCCATTGGGCAGAGGGAGTTTGTGTATATTCTTCATCCAAGGAAGCATTGAATGCCTTAACGGTGCATGGGATTCAAGTGGAGCCATGAGGCAGAAGTCAAATGAACACGCAATGACAGGAAGGAACCAAAGATTGGCAGACTCTTTCCAAGCGGATCATTAGAGCTGCGGGATGAGGTTTGGCATGGAAAAGAATGGAGGATGTCTGCGCCGTACTCAAGCAGTATGCAAGTGTAAATGGGCAGAGAGGGGAGCATAATGTAGACACTTGAAAAAGTGGAGCTGAGACTGGCAAGTCATTGGAAGTGAAAGAAGGGCCCGTTTGTGGATCACGATTACTACCCGAAGACCCGAAGATGGAGAAGAAAATAATAAGGTGAGTTTGATAAAAAGAGCAGTTTATTTGGACCCTGGCTCTGATTTTGTGTTGTCTCATTTCTTCTCTCTTTCTTTTGTCACTGTTCCCTATCCCTCACTCTGCCCACCTCTCTGTACCCTTCCTCTTTTTGAAAACTTTAAAACTCTAAAGAAACATTAGTTAGTAGGTTTGGAAGTGTTAAAAACAGTCAAGTGCAGAGTAGCTGCAAAGTACAAGATTTGCCCATGATGAAGCCAAGGGGGTGGGAACTAGTAAGGCATAATAATTGGGCAAGGCTACTGCTATGATTTCACATACTAGTATAAAAAGTGGGGACCGAGAGAGGGCGGGGAAGGGGTGAGTAAGAAAGCCGCAATCAGGGGAAGGAGACAATATCTTAAATAATAATTGGGACAGCTCATTTCTCTGTCTCTGTCTGTCTCTCCTCTCTCTCTCTCTCTCTCTCAACTTCAGAAGGGATGAAAGATCATAGGTACTAGGATGATTATGACCACTTTTATGACCAGAAACAGAAGGGGAAAGGGACCTGCAGCAACAGGGATAGTGCCTGGGAAGACAAGAAACGGGAGATGGTACCTAAAGACTAACAAACTGGAGGAGGGAAACAAGAAGAAACCAGCCCTGAGGGGAGCATGGGGGGGGGGGGAGAAACCCACTGACAAACGGAAATGACAGTCGTAGTCCGTGGAGTGTTGGGAGAGGAAGGATGAAAGGGTAAACCTAATGACGTAAGGGTGTCTTTGGATTCACAGGTTGGGAAGTTAAAGAAGCAAGAGAAACTTACAGCATGAGATGCACTTGGGAAAAGATAACGCCCCTGGGAATGAACCACAGGACTATTCTGATGTTTGTAACAGCTGTTTGGGGGGGGGACTGTATAATGTGTTTGTGTATAGGGAATAAGAAAACATATGTCTGCATAGAGAAATAAAAACAAGCATTTGTCAATGCCGAATGTTTGCTTGCTGGCATTGGCAGTGGTAATGTAGAAGTTACAGAGCTGCGTAATAGGAATGGCAGTGAAGTACTGAACTGAAGCCAACCCCACCACCACCTTGCAGAGAGTGACAGGCATTGGGGTGTGCATTTGGGTCATCAGGCATAACGGCTCCGCCATTTCACCACACCCCACCCTGCAGACACTGACAAGTGTCACGGTGTTCCTTGGGGTCTTTGGCCCTTATGCGCACCCCATTTCATTAGGAAATGCGGTGAGATGGGTGCGATATAGGAGAATGGGGTGAACTTTGGGGCTGAAGAGTCCAAGGCATACCTCGATGCCTCTCACTGGCTGCAGGGTGTGGAATGGTATGAGCATTACAGGCAAGAATCCCAAGTCACACCCCTGATGCCTGTCATTCTCTACAGGGTTGGGCGTTATGGTTGGAAACCCTAATACCTCAGGCATTCGTTGGTATTTTCACTCCAAATTTTCAACATGTTTTTTTTGTGACCCCACCTCATGAACAGGGGGAATATCAGTTTGTTAGCCGAAAGCTGCTTATGCACAGTGACTACGGCATTTAGCACCACAGGTGCAAAAACATTCGAACAGGATGAAAAAATGACAGCTGTACTGTTCATGGGAGGTGTAAAAATAGCAATGTTGCAAATCTGCAGTAAAATATTTAAAAATGGTGAAGTCAAGGCGTACATAGAAACTGTGCAACGCACAACCGTAATATAATTAGGTTGGGGATATTTTACAGCAGATTGTCAACTCAGGCATTTTGGTGCCTCCGATCATGAACAGTGTCACTGTGATTTTCTTTATCTGTGCCGAACAATGATTTCCCACAGCGACCATGCATCTCAGCGCTGATGTGAAAACACACTTCAGCCATGTTGTGAAAAATGACAGCTGTACTGTTCATAAGGAAGTGTGAAAAATGCCACTGGTGAAAATCTGGACTGAAAATATTACAAAGTCATGAACTTACGAGGGTGTGTGGAAACTGCGCATTGCTCACTCATAACACAGTCATTTTATGGACTTTTGTCACCAAATTTTCAACATAGCCATTTTAAGACCTCTGCTCATGAACAGTGTAACTGTGATTTTCTTAATCTGTCTAAACATTGCTTCGCTTTCAACAGCACCATTGTCGCTACATGTGCGAAAACACATTTTAAGCGACATATGAAAAATGGCAGCTGTACTGTTCATAAGGAAGTGTAATAAAATGGCAATGTTGAAAATCTGGGTGAAAATATTAAATTGCAAACTTACGAGCATACATAGGAACTATAGCATTTCATTAAAACAGTCATTTTAGGAATTTTTCACCAAATTTTCAACATAGCCATTTTAAGACCTCTGCTCATGAACAGTGTCACTGTGATTTTCTTAATGTGTCCCATACATTGATTTTGCACATACTGCGCATTGTGCACTACATGGGTGGAAACACATTTTGGGCAAGATGTGAAAATGACAGCTATACTGCTCATAAGGAGGTGTGGTAAAATGGCAATGTTGGAAATCTGGAGTGAAAATATTGAAAATTCGTGAACTTACGCGGCATAGGAGCTGTGCAACCATCACTGTAAAACAGTCATTTTAGAATTTTTTCACCAAATTTTCAACATAGCCATTTTAACACCTGAGCTCATGAACAGCATCACTGTGATTTTCTTAATTTGTCCTGTCGTTGATCTCAGCTACACCGACTGCGCCATTGTGTGCTACATGGGCAGAAACACATTTTGGGTGACATGTGAAAATGACAGCTGTACTGCTCATAAAGAAGGTGCGATAAAATGGCAATTTTAGAGAAATCTGGAGTGAAAATATTGAAAGGTCAAGCCTTACAGTGTGCGTGGGAACTGCCAATGCACCCTCGTAAAACAGTCATTTTAGAAATTTTTCACCAAATTTTCAACATAGCCATTTTAAGACCTCTGCTCATGAACAGTGTCACTGTGATTTTCTTAATTTGTCCCTTACATTGATTTCGCACACCGACTGCGCCATTCTGCGCTACATGGGTGGAAACACATTTTGGGTGAGATGTGAAAAATGACAGCTGTACTACTCATAAGAAGGTGTGGTAAAATGGCAATGTTGAAAATCTGGAGTGAAAATATTGAAATTTCATGAACTTATGAGCCTGCGTAGGAACTGCAAAGCACGCTCGTAAAACAGTCATTTTTTGGAATTTTGGCACCAAATTTTCAACATGGGGTTTTTGGGACCCCTTCTCATGAATGATGTCACTGTCATGGTGGTATTCAGGCCTGAAGGGTGATTTCACAGTCACTGCACAGTCACTGCGCGAAATCACCCGCTGGGCTCGAGACTCGCCATGACAGTGAACATAAGTCTACCAAGTTAGTGATAAAATACCAAAAAATCTTAAGATGTCTGATTTGAAACCCCTATGTAACCCATTATACAGCTTACCGGCATTTCCTCAGTTCGAGTCGGCTTTGAAGAGTGCAGGCGTGTTCCCAGGTCCACACGAAGATAGTCGCGCGGAGTCCGGTGGTAAGTATGGGGTGGGTGGGTGTGGGGAGGCTGGGTGCGCGTGGGTGGGTGTGGGTTGTGGGAGGGGTTGGGAGGCAGCGCCGGGGACAGTTTTATTTTACAGGTTTAAAACAAAAAGATGTCGATGGAGCGTTTGCCACACTGGGTGGGCTCCCAGCGTGGCACAAGGACTTGGAGGGGCGTTCAGCCGACGGGGGATTGGGCACCCCGTCGGCAAAATAAAAAAAAAATTGCGGCACCGTTTGCCACGCTGGGGTGGGCTCCCAGCATGGCACAAGGACTTGGGGGCGTTCAGCTGGCAGAGGATTGGGCATCCCATGACCAAGGAACTACAGTGCTTGCCAGCGCTGGGGTGGGATCCAGCGTGGCACCTACAACTGAGGGGTGGGGACGCAGCTCAGCCAACGGGATTGGGCACCTACGGCTATACAGTACGGGGCACGACATCTGTCTGTGTGTGGGGGCTGTGCGTGAGCAGCAGATATCTTATCAGTGCTCACTCAAGCGTAGCTCCCCTTTCAACTCTATGCCACTGCATTTTGGGCGTGTCATAGACGGCTCAAAAATGCGTGTTTGAAACGCGCCTGCCAGCACCTGGCTGAATTGGGAGGAGGAGACACACCTCGAAATCTCCCATGAAGGCACTATGTTTCTTGCACATCGTGCAAGCAAACATAATGAAACAAGTAAATGTAAGCAGTGACACAGCTGACCCCCATATTTCCTTTTTATTTTCAGCATATAACCTCTCATCAGAAAAGAACAGGTGTCTCACTCGGGGGTGAACACCAGATGAAGACTTGTTCAACATGGTGAAGCACTGAAGAGGAGGGCTGTGAAGTCCAGGAGATAAGTGAAGGGAAGTCCGATGTTGATGTGCTGAAGCCTTGAAACACAGAGGCGAAGAGGTAATGGGAGGGGTTCAGGAGAGGGTCCCATTAGTGGGGGGATATGTTTCATTTGATTAATACAACTGAAGAAACCCAATGTAACAGAGTTCTGCAGAGGAGAGTGAGCAAACCCACCAGTGGAGGGTGGCTGGGGCGGACAGAGGAATGAAACTGACATAAAGGGTGGTGCCTAAATGGTATGAACTGTCTCTTTTCTTTCCCTTTTTTTTTGATAAAGAGCCATTAAACTCAACATAACTCAAATCTACCTGGGGGAGAGTGGGACTTACATCTTGGTAGGTAGGCTGGGATCCCAACCATGATAATGTGTTGTGTATGTGGTAGGATACTTGTCAGGGGATGGGCACTGGAGTAGGCCTTCTCATGTACAACTGGCCCAACTAGTGGCCCCTGAGTGTAGAGGAAGAGGCACCACTACTTCTCCAGGTGTTGGAGGAAAGGAGGCTTGGATGAGAGAAACTCCCAGAGATAAGGAAGATACAAATATCCTCCTCCATCACGCCAGTGACCCGGGTTCGGGAACAGACTCAGGTCATCGTGGAGCTGGTACGGGCGGGGGTAACAGCAGGATTGAGCAGCTGCAGGGCAGCTCTCCTGTCTCAGGGTGGTGGTCGCCCCTTCCCTGTAGTTCTGCTGTCACTGGGTGGAGTACAATGGCTAGTGTAGGTGGGAGGGTGAGGCAAGTTGCGGGAGGGTGTCTCAAGCCGCGGCGTGTGCATGCCTCCACATGTGCGTGCCAGGCAGAGAATGGGGATGGGCAAACAAATGGGGAGAAAATGCAAAAGATCTATATGTAAAAAAAAGTATCCACCTGTACCTTGGAGGTACTAAAGTTTATGTTATGTTTAGAGTTTGCCCTGTTGGCAAGTTACAGATGATTTATCAGACAAGTTATGTAGAGCATTCAAGAAATGGACTGGGGAGGCTGCCAGGGACAGGGAGGAGAAGAGAGGAGAGGAAAAAGAAGGCCACTGGTATTGTTCAGATGGCCGAGGAAGAAACAAACAAAAAAAAACACTTCATTCCTCTACATGCTCTCCCTACCACCAACTCCATCCCTCAACACTGCCGTCACAATTAACAGTGTTCATGTGACCCCCATGAGCCTCCACTACTGCATCAACTGGCAAGGTACAAATTGCCCTGAATGGGCCTCCTCTATTGCTGGCAGCAGAGACATTCAAACAGACCTGATGGGACACCTCCATTGACTCCACCGGCAAATGTCCTCCCACTGGCAACAAACTCACCAACTGCTGTATCGCTCCCATGCAGTCAAGTGCTCTAGTCCACCCAATTGTGCCAATGGGTAGAAGTAGGACACCACTGGAAATGACATGTTGCATCTCAGCTGGGCTGTCTTGGGTCAATAAGCTGTAAAAAGGCATGATAGGTAAAAAAAAAAGTGTGCATTTGTGTAATCTGTGTAAATAGGAGTGTGAGTGCATCTATATGCAGCGCTGGTGAGTCTGTGTATGTAGTGCTGTGTTGTAACAGTCGTGGAATGATTATTCCACAAGAAAGTAATTGGGTACCTTAATTTCTAGGGGGTTACCTGGTGGGAGGTCCGGAACTGTAGGGAACTTGTCACAGTGGGAGGTTAGACCCTGTGTAAAAAAAAAAAAAAATGAAAGGCCATGAGCATGTTAGTATTTGAGCCAGCAGGTTTAAGTTGGGGTGGTGGGGGAGGGAAAGTGCCTACAGCCTTTACACTCAGCACACATTAATCTGCCATTTAAAAAATATATATTGCCTGTCACTCTATGTAACACATAGTGGATGCAGCAACTTCTATAGCCAAGGGTTGTAGTTTGGTTGCCCTGGCTAGTGGTTAGTTGCCCTGTTAAATGTTACCAAGCCCTAGTGGTTTAGTAATAAATGTGGGGCCAACCTGGGAAGGAAGAAAGGAGCAAAATTATTATTTTAAATAAATACTGGGCCTGTGTTTAAATAATGTGTTTCCTCAGCAGTTGCAGAGTTTGTTTGCAGAGAGGCAGCTGTGTGGCGCCGAGGTGCCAAGAGACAGAGAAAGTAAAGGAGTGGTGGCGGAGAGCCGAGGCACCGCTCCATAGCAGTAGCACTTCCATGCTAAAGGGGAATCTGCTGTTGACAGCCGAGGCGTGGCTAGAGTGAAATGCGACCTCTGTCAGGAAGCAGGCTAAGGCCTGCCGGAGCGGTTCAGAGCATGGAGAGGTGTGGCAAGAAAGAGCACTCTCCCAACGGCAGGAGGCCAGAGATTTTAAATAAATAAAAGAATTGGCTGGTGGCAAGCACCAGGTTATTGATATAGTGACTGCCAGCTAGTAAAACATTAAATAAAGGGGCACACAGTGTATTTATTTAGCTTTTTTTTTTTTTATTTTCATTTTATTTAGTTGTTTAACCAGGTATAGCACACTAAGCTGAAAGCTTTTTCACAGGAGCGACCTGGGAGCACAAGGAGGTTAAGTGACTTGCTCAGGGTCACACAGTATGCAAGTGGAAGCTGTGGGATTCAAACCTTTTGTTAACCACGTAAGTACACTAGACAAGACAATTTGCCTATTTTCAGGTATGACCCGGGAGAGTATAGGAAATTACATACTTACACGCTTGGGACAACATGGTACATAATTAGGAACAGGTTACACGTCATGAGACTACAAAGTAAGATTGCACATCATGAGACTACAAGGTAAGATTGCCTAGTGAGATTACATACTTACACACTTGTGAACATGGTATATAATTAGGAACAGATTACAGTTAGCCAAAAATGAAACTCACATGTCGCCTGCAAACTTCATAATGTAGATGGATACGCAAAGTACAAGGCATATGAGGCACATATAGTTAGAATTGCAGCAGTAGGATAAGCAGTGCATCAGTTATGGAGCAGTACAGAAATAAATAGTGATCCAGGTGCCATGTTAAACAGCAAAGTGGGCTACCAGTTTGAAAAAGCACCCAAGCACAAAACATTTAATTTAAATAAGAACAAAAGTGATTAATAAAATAAAGCCACAGAGGGCTAGTACTGTCTTGTCTACACGTACATATGCATTTCATGCCACATATAAGTTTAGTTTTAAAAACTGAGCTGTTTAAAAAGTAGTGTTACTGTATAATGAGGTAATGAGTCAGCATAATCTAAAAAGTAAAAATGTGCAACTTTTTTTTTTTTCTAAAAAGCACTGCCAGGCCATCTTAAGTTGGAATTAAACCAAACTTAGCATACTTGTAGTTTGAAGGTGGGCTGTCTGGTAAGCAAACGTTTTATCTGTTAAAAAGTTCAGGATGGAGGGGTCCCTGACCTGTTAAGGTGGAGTAGTCTGGGAAGAGAATCTGCAGCCTGAAAGTCATGCTGGCAGGTGGGGAGGTTGAAGGAGGCGCCAAGAGAGGCTGTGTTCTCTTGGGCAGGAGTGGTTGGGACAACCCCTGGAAGGAGTCTCCGACTGCAAATGAATGTTTAATTTGTCCAAGCTCCAGACAAAAGGAAAGTGTTTATTGAAAGGGAAATGGCTCATTTAAGTGTAAATCTTATCCTTATTTAGTGTGAGAGTCAAACAGCAAGCTGTTATTTTTCCACAAGTTGGAAAAAATTAAGTTTTAGTGACTTAATGATCCCTTAACCAAATTTGTTAATAAGAAATGCAGGAGAAAGCCAGAAATGTGAGCTTTTGTATGGGAAAGGAGTTAAGGTGATTACATTTCATTCTGAGGTCATTTTACTGTATTTCATGTAATGTACAATAATACTGAAACCAAGTTAAAGTGATTTTGTCATGTTTGCCATAGCAAATGGGAGTAGTAACCTGTAAGAGTTGTGACTCAACCTCCTACCATTCAAACTGCCAAAAGTGCTGTTTTCCATGAAAAACAATGCTTTTATTTCTGTGCTCTGCTTCATTTGCATAACCCTGACCCTTTTTATGTTTGCTTGCGCACATGCGTAAGAAACATCTTGCGAGAGTGCGACTCTTGGAGGTGTGTGCGTGCCCTGCCCAATGTACTGTTTGCTGCAGTGGGCATGTGCTGGTTGCATCAATGGATGGGCGAGCTGTGGATGACAGCACTTTGGCTGCAGTGGTTTTCACCTCAAAGGAAAGGCCCGCTGCAATCAGGATTGGTACGCTGTGTCTACGTAGCATATTAAGGGTACAGTGTTCTACGGTCGTCCTCGCGTTCTGTTTTCTTTTAGCTTCCCACAAGCTGACAGTTTACTTTAAACTGTCAGAGAAAGAGCCACAAACTTTTATCCTATCCTTCGCTGTAACTCGCCTTCCCCGGTGAATTTATAGAGCACCTCCTGTCGCCGGAAACCCGATTAGTCACTTCTCGGACAATCGCTTCAGTTCTTCTGTCCTGAATGCTTTTCCCATCACTCTTTAAACAAATTCTCTTTGTCCGCAGCTGTTACCTCCTGGACTATACTTATCTCGGGACTCGTACTAACTGTACCTGACTGATGTCATCTTCAGGGTTACAACAACCTGATTTTACCATTTCTCTCTCCCCCTCCAGACACTCCCAGTTTGCATTTCCATGGCTCTGGCCCCGTAGTTCTGAAAGAGTGGCTGCACAGGATAATTATTTGAACAGACTTGTGGTTGCAATTTAGATAAATAATCTCAGCAGTATTAGATCTTAGATGCACCTGTGTACAGCAAGCAAAAAGACATAGTATGCCCTGCACTGATGACAATGCCACTACTATTCCTCGAGTACAGGGCCAGGTATTTTCTAATCTGTCAGACCGTCCTCCATCCAGCCCAGGCTATGACGCTGGGTGTTCAAATTAATTATGAAAAAAAAATGCATTAGGGCTTGTGCTGCTGCCTAGCTCACTACTGGCTGATTGACACTCAGTCTCTCTTGAGTCCCAGATGGTCACACAAATTTCAATAAAAAAAAAGTCTACTCTCTCTGGCTAAGTAACTTATAACTGTAGCAGAAACAAGTAGATTTTGTTTCTTCACTGTGTATCAGGCTGTGTGCATCAGATGTGGCTGCAGAATGTAAACAGTTAATAAAGGGTAATTTAGTTTTTCAGTGAAAATGATTGTGGGGGGCTTTAACTTAGATGGGGGGGTGTAGCCTCCCCAAAATCAATGCGGTGATGCCACTGGTGTCTTTGCTCCCCAGCCCTTTTCTGAAGAGCATCTGGGCCAGGGAGCACAAGTAAAGGTGATGGCGCTCAATAGTGTTTGGTCTGCTACTTTGTTTTGCTCACATCCAGGATCCACATCCCCTCTGTGAACTTGGGGAGGACTTACTTGGGCGGGACTCTTGAACACCTGTTTGCTACTGGGCGTGTTATGCCAGGCGAAGCAGTGGTGCATGTTCCCACCCTGAGCTGAACTGACTCGGGAAGTGCAGGGTGAAAACGTACGGCGTTCACTGCTGTTGAGAACAGCTAACACAAGCTGCTGCATTTCTTGGCCTCTGTCCCAAGTTGCAGAGTTCGTGGGGTCAGTGAGAACAAGTGAGAACAATCTCCTTGTAAGCGGCTCACCCACTGTAGATGAACGGGGCGCTTTGAAGTGCCTGAGGACATATGGGCTTTCCGGCCATTCAAGAGGGTTGACTGATTGAAGATACCGGTGGTTGCCAGCCACTAAACGAGCAATTTTACCGGAGGCTGATAGCTCTTCTAAGTCACAGAGAGGTGAGCTAAGCTACCAACATTTTTTGGGCAGGGGCAGGAGTGAGGTTATCATACAGCATAACCTGGCTGTTCTGTTATTTGTAAGGGGACAGGCCAAAGGGGTGGGGGTGTACGGATGAACTAGTTGCCAAAATGATAGGCCAGGTCAAGAAACATGGCCGTGGCATCCTCATTTTGTGAACTTGCTTACAAAAGGGTTGCTTAGACTCAACAATTCCCATCACGTTTAAAACAGACTGTGTTTATAAATACTGAATGTAAATGGCATGAACCTGCTTCACTTAAGATCGTTAGCTTGTCCATAATACAGATGTCAGGAGCTTCTGATTCAAAACACTGATTTTTCATATCTAATATATATTTTTTTAATAGATCTATAATAAAGGTTTTCTTACATATACGACTCTATTATTTATAATGTAGTTTCTATAAATATGTTACTGTGAAAACACTATACTATGTCACTCATAGACCCTTCTGTCACACCCACACACTTCTATCAAAATCATGACCACTGAAAACAAAGTAGGATGGACCACGGGCACTCCACCATTCTTGGGAGGGGGCAGGGAGCAACAGGCATGCTTTGTATCAAAGGTACAGCCCCCTTTCAGGTACAGAATAGTGCGGAGAACATGCTGTAGATATTCAGCAGTGTCTCAGAGTTCTGCTCTTTGGGACGCCTACAAAAACAGATAGTTTTGCAGCGACTTTGATTTTTTAAGTTGTCCACCTTCTCCTGCAGGGCATGAATAAAATAATGTTGCTCCCTAATGGTCACCGTGAGTTCTTATGGTGACTTCATGAGAGTCCTGTTTGCCCTTCATTTGAAACAGGTGGGATTACACCTCCTGGATTGCCAAGGTAGTGTCTGTTGCCTACAAATTACAACCACTCTCAGAGCAGTAGTTTTTATCATGGGCTGTAGCGAGAAGTGATTTATCAAGATGGGATCCCCTGGCTCCAGTGGTCTGTCTCTCTCTCTCTCTCTCTCTCTCTCTCTCTCTCTCTCACTCTCTATCTAGCCTGCATTACAGAAAACTATTGTGAAAGTTAGGGTTGAAAAAAAAGAAGATGGTAACATAAATTGGGGAAAAAAGCAGCTTAATCTGTAACACGCTTTAATTTCTACTGTGCAGTATAATGCAAAGTGAAACAGTTGCTTACAATGGTCTTTTCCACATATGAGCGGCAGTTACAGATAATCATGGTTGTTTGCTTATTATTTGGTTTGAAGAGCACAGAAGTCATGCGCAGAATGTGGCACAAACCGTAATAAGGCTGCTGTGGGTTATTGCTTACAAACACTATGTATTTCCATGTGGGTGTTTAGATTATTGAAAGGGTTCTTGTCTGCCCACATAAGAAACAACCAATTAGCCGTGCAGTTTTACTTAAGAAATTAATGATCAGACACATGAATAGCTAAATACTTCACAAACCCACATTCAAAAGCAGATAAAAACATTTTCCCATGGGGCATTACAGGACACCACGCTCCATGATTGGCCACAGGACACCATGCTCTGCAATTGACTAATTGCCATTGAGCCTCTGATTGGCTAATTCTATCCCAACTTAGATTGACTACACTGGATCCTGACAAAAAGGCGTGCTCTTCAACTGCGGTTTGTCGCCTACAATCCAGCACATCAGTATTGAAGCTTGTTGGGCACTTTTTTAGACTGCTAGTTTTTCTTCGGTCTCCATGCCCTGTCCAACTGGCCACTGCTGTAGAGGGTTGTACTTGGTGGGGGGATGCATGCAGACCATGGCTTGAGGGAAAGGTGTGTGTGGGACTGGGGAATTTGGGTGTGGTGTGGAATCATGGCTGAGTAAGTTAACAGTAGGAGCATGGGCAGCATTTTAACAGGGGCAGACCAGCAGTGCAAGTAAACTGACTGTGAGCAATATGGCAGTCACATTGTCAGTAGCAGTTAACTAAGTGATCATGGGCAATGTGCTTGAAGTGTCTTTAGCAAACTTCTGCTTTTTCTGTATAATTACTGCTGTGGGTTACTGTTACACCATGAGCCAATTTCAGGAGAGGGACTGACAGCGAGTAGAGGAGTGCCTGTTGATCAGCATATGCCCACATTGGCTAGACTGGCTACATATATGTTTGGTGGAGACCGGGGGGGAAGTGCTGTGTTGAACTTTGATTTTTAATCATTATCATTTTAAAACAAAACCATGGTCACTATGGGCATTCTTCTGTGGACTGGACTCCTACTTATTCATCGACAGTGGTTTTTAGAAGGCAAAGGTACAGTCTTGCACTTATAACCTTGTTTTAAATCAGCCTTGGCTTGGGCTGCGGAGGGGAACTGGTTGCATGGGAGGGCATTTATTCTGCAGGGTATTTGCAGTGGGGCTACTGGCCACAGGAATACAAATGGGAGCAAAATGCTGTACTGTGGGTTTATGTGATGGAAGCAGGGGTGTTTTCTGGACACAGGGACTGAAGTTGGGGGCTGCTAAGGCATACTGTCAGCAGATGTCAAAATGATTGAAATAAATGTTTTTTTTTCCCTCTCATGACACTTATTGTTGCACAGTTGGGCTCCTATACACATTTCTGTCCTCTGGGCTAACTAAATGGGCGCTAATGAGGTCCCCAAGTACCCTATCATGCCCTGCCTTATGTCCTTTTTCTGTGGAACCCCTGGACGCTGCTACTTGGGGGCACTACATACTGTATTCTCTCTCCCCACTCCATGGCAGGAGCCTCTCTCCCATAGTGTGCCCCCAGTAATCCATTGCAAAGACATGCTGCCCAGGGTCCCACAATATTAAATCTGGCACACAAGAAAAGCACAGACCCCCGACTCTAGCTCTTCTTGGCATCTGTGAACATGGCAATTTTCTTAATAATGTAGAATGTCCCAGAGTCTTAAGTACACTGCACAAAATGTGTGTGACAGTGGGCTTCTTCTGGGTCTTGACATTCACCAGTTTCCAATGTCACATTTACAGTGAAACAAAAAATCATTTTGGTGGCTGCCAACAGAATACATCATGAGTCTGTGAGCTGGGGAAAGAGAGACAGAGGTAGGGTAGACGCATTCTTTTTGCCTGCAAGACGTTGTACTCTAAGACCCTGGGCAGCAGGACCATCTCAGTGGTGGAGTCCACCCTATGTGTAGGGTGGTGGTTCAGCTACAGGGAGGGTGGTAAGGAGACTGTTCCAGCAACTGTAGGAAAGATGGCTTGCTAAGGTGGGGAATGTGGTTTTGTGGGGGTATGCAAATCAAATCTAAGGTGGTTGTGGGGCAGAGGCTGGTCATGTCCTTGAAGGGTAGTCAGGTGGCGTGGATAGTTGGGGGCTAGTGTAGCTAGAGGTTGGTCAGGTGGCTTGCTCCGCTTCACTGTCATGAACGTGGTAGGTTTCTTATTTATTTACTTTTAAAATGCCATGGAGGGGCCTGCCCGGTGGTACAGAGGGCTGAGGTGCTGGATGTCTCACCTCGCGGCACACCGGCGACCCGGGTTCGGGAGCGAGCCTGGTTCATTGGAGGTCGGCACGGGTGGGGGCGGAACAGGATGGAGCGGCCATAAGGTAGCTCTCCTTTCCGGGGATGTGCAGTGGCATCCCTTGCTCATGGCCACCCCCTTGTGGAGGCTGAGGGGCTGTGCAAGCATGGGTGCCTGCGATAGGCCAATGGGGCGGGCGGAGGAGGGCCGTTACCGGGGCTGTAAGGTGCATATGTGCCTCCACACACATGCGTCCTTCTCCTGGGGTCCTTGGTTAATAAGGGGAGAAAACAGAAAAAGGCAACCGGCGGCAAGATGGCGACCAGCTCTCCGCAGGCACCGCTCCCAGATCGGGCGTAAGGTAAGCCCTGGTAATCCCGGTGGACGGGGCTGGGGGAGTCGGTCAGATGGGGGCCACATGGAAGCGAGGAGAAAAACAAAGTGGTGATAAAAAAAATAAAATGCCATGGAGAATAAGAGCAGCATCTGAAACGTGGATGTCAGATGCGTCTGGGTCTTGAAATCCACAATATGGGGATGAGATGTTCATTGGACACACTAGCTCCACAGCCCTTGACAGCAACCCACTTCTTCCACAGCTGCCAACAGTACCTCCTTCCTCAACCTTGGACACTACCTCCTCCCTCCACGACCCAATACTAACCATCCCCCCACACCATCTCCTTCCTCCATTACTCCTCACCCCACAGTCCTCCTAACACCTTTACTCCCTCCACAGCCCCATGCTCTTCCCATAGTCCACACTACCATGGCCCCTCAGACACCTCTCTCCCTTGATCCCTTCCTGGTCAATCAGAAACCTCTCTCCCTTGCCCACTGGACAGCCCTTCTTGTCAAGACACCCCCTCCCTCTTGGGCCCCCAGACATCTCACTTCCTTGCCAACAGACACTTTTCTCTCTCCTCTACCACCACAACACCCACCACACTTGTTGGTCCCCCCTGGACACCTCCTTCCTCCTGGCCCCCAGGACACCCACCATATAACACTATGTCCTCATTCACAGAGCTGCTGCAGCTTCACCTTCTGAGTCCATCATGCATCACTGACTTCTAGGTACCAAGCCCCCACAGCAGTGTTGGCAGGGCACATGACACAGTGCAGTGTTGGCACTGCATGTGGAACAGGGCAGTGCTGGCACTGTGTGTGCCAGAGTGCAGTGCAGCACTTTACATGATGTGTTGTCTGAAATGCACATGGCACGCGTAGCATCGGCATTCCACACGGCACCACAGTGTTGGCACTGCACATGACATAGTGCAGTGCCATCAGCACACCTGCTGCCGGGAGGGTAGCCAGCTAAGGAGAGGAGTGTGGTGTTGTGGGGTATTTAAGCCACATGTAGGGTGGTCTGAGGCATAGGCTGGTCATGGCCTTGATGGTACTCACATGGCATGAAGTGTTGGGGCTATTTTAGGGTTTTATGTAATAACAGCAACTCCGGAACAGCGAGTTTGGAATCATGAAGAAATGTTGGCAAGGACAGAAATGGTGACTTTTTTTTTTTTTATGGGGTCTACACCACCTGCACCCAACAACCCTTACTTATTTAACCAACTCTGAGGTCATAGCACCTCAGGCAGGGGGTAAAGCTTCTTTCACCATTTTGTCCTCGCTGTCATTCCCTCACCACTTTCAGCTTCCCCGTTCTGGAGTCACCAAGATTACGTGCCACTGTAGTTTAACTGAAGGGAGGGTGGTCGGGTAGATTGCTCTACTTGACAGCCACAAACATGGCAGGTTGTCTTATTTAATTACTTTCAAAATGTTGCAGACAATGTGTGTACCATCTAAAACATGTATGTCAGTGGGTTGTTTCTGAGTGTTGACAACCACATTACGGTGGTGAGCTTTGCATTGCTCACCCCCCCTCCACAGTCACTGGCAGTAACAACTCCTTCCACAGACCCCACAGTTCTTCTCTCCACAACCCTGGACACCACCACCCCCAATGATCCGACACCAACCCCCTAACCCCACCCCCTTCCTCTGTTTTCCTCCTCACCCCCACAGTCCCCCTAACACCCTTGCTCCTTCTGCAGTCCCCTCCAACACCCATGCTCTTTCCACAGCCCACACCACCTGTTCTCCTGGCTGCTGGCCCCTCTCTCTCCACATACCTGGATGCATGGTACATTAGTGGGCTTCAGGACCCCATTAGGACCCATATAACAGTTTCCATAGGGAACATTTTTTTTTGGGGGCACTATTAAGATGCTAAATCAAAAATACATTTTGTGCAAGTATGCAGTTCCCCAATAGCAGTGTCATGGGGCCCTACAGAAAAATAAGGCTTTCCAGGGACTATAAACAGGGCATAATAGTATGCTTTGGGACCCATTTAGTTAGCCCAGAGGAGAGAAATATGTATAGATGCCACAGGATGTAGTGAGCGGGGTCATTAGGGAAAACAGCTGTTTATTTCAGGCATTATGCACACAGCATTTTGCCGGTATGCCTCAACAGTCCTCACCAGCAGTCTCTGTGCCAAGTAAATACCCGTGCAGATCCAGGACAGAAACCCCCAGCATAGGCAGTTTCCCAGTAAGCAGTCCTGCATCCAGTAACCCTATTGCAAAATAAACCCCATGCACAATGGATTCCATCCACTGTAACCAGTTCCCATGCACAATGGATTCCATCCACTGTAACCAGTTCCCATGCACAATGCATTCCATCCGCTGCAACCAGTTCCCATGCACAATGGATTCCATCCACTATAACCAGTTACCATGTACAATGGATTTCATCCACTGCAACCAGTTCCCATGCAGAATGGATTCCATCCACTGCAACCAGTTCCCATGCACAATGCATTCCATCCACTGCAACCAGTTCCCATGCACAATGCATTCCATCCATTGCAACCAGTTCCCATGCAAAGCCCAAGCCAGGCTGACTAAAAGCATTTTTATACAATCCAAATTGTATCCTACCTTATAACCACCGTTAATAGATAAAAAGGAGTCTTGTTATAAAGAATTTCAAAAAGTAAACAAGTTTTCATTTTTAATTTAAAAAAAATAATAAATTATTTATTTATTTTATTTATTTGTTTTTGTTAACCAGATAAGCACACTAGACAACAAGTGCCTATTTTCAGGTGCGACCTGGGAGGTTACAGTACAGAGAAACATGGTACATATACAGGGTAGCATACAGGCCTGCAACTACAAGTGGTCCAAGTGGAATACAATACACAGGACATTGAATGGACAAGGAACAATCGCACCCACACACAGGTGGGGCCAGAGTAAACAGCATGTAGACACTAGTAGACGGTCAGAGCAACAGACAAGAATGCAACTACAGGCTCATTAAGAAATAAGTTCACATTGTGGCAGAGTGGAGAGAACAACAAGTACAGGGGCTGGGGGAGGGGCGGAATCCGCTGACACCCCAAGTGGCGGTCGGGAAGACGGGCAGGGGGTGGCGAGATTTTTCAGTGGGCAGCATTGAGCTAGAGGGAGAGGAACCCAACCTGGGGGACCACCACGGCAAGGCAAGCATGAGCTGCTGGGGAGTACTGCCCAATCCAGTGACAGGCCCCCGTGGGCAGGTCTGGGGTTAGCGAAGGGACCTTCAGGAGCCCCAAGGGAGAGAGCTAGAAGGGGAAGGGATCCCAGACAGCATGGGGCGGGAAGGTGCAGACCAGAGGGGACAGTGGGGGCCAGGAACTACTTGAGGGTGGGGAGTAGGGAGGCCACGAGAGCAAATAAGTGCAGGGGGAGAAGTGGTTAGGGCCGAAACCTACGAGGTGGAAGAGGTGACGGGCAGCCAGTGGTGGCAGCTACACATTTCCACAAGGACAGGTGGAGGCCCCTTTGAGGAATTTCCAGAGGGACGTTTTGAAGCCGGAGTGGAAAGGGGCAGCTCGAACAGGAGCAGGGAGGGAGTTCCAGAATCTGGGGGCATGGACGGAGAAGGACCGATCCCCGATAAGGAAGCGGGTCCAAGGGACCTTGCAAGCGGGAGTCGAGCTGGGCCTAAGCAGATAGGCCAGGGTGCAGTGTTGGAAGGGAAGGGCAAGTGCCGTGGGGGCAAGCCATATGGACTATGTTGTCTACCAAGCTACCAAAGACAAAGGCTCGGTGTTTATCAGGGGGAAGCCACTCCAGCCGGGCATAGAGAGCACACAGATGCGTAAGGCAATGGGCAGGGAGGGCAAAACGACAGACATTGTTATATGCCTTGTCCCATTTTGCTAGGGAGGCATTCAAGACTGGCGTGAAGCCAACAAGCCCATAGCAGAGCGTAGGAAGGAGAATCCCCCTAGCTATGGTGAGCTGAGCAGCCGGGGTGAGGCAGTCCTTGGCCCTGTAGGCTAGGCCAAACTTACAGTTTGACGCTTTGCAAATGTTCCGGAGATGCTCAGTGAAATCAAGTTGGGGGTCTAGTGTCACTCCTAGGTACCTAGCGGAGTTCAGGACAGGTAGGAGAGAGCCGTTCCCCCCATTTATGGTGAGGGGGGAAGGGCAAGAGGCAATTTTGGCCACCGACCCAAATAACATGGCGTGGGTTTTGTCAAGATTTACAGTAAGCTTGCGTCCTACGAGACAGTTTTGGATACCCCCAAAATCGGAATTGAGTTGGGAGTTGATGGTAACGTGGTTCAGGGAGCTAGATAGTAATACCAGATCATCCGCATATAGAGTAGTAGACCCGAAGGTTGTAACTAGGGGGAGTTCGTTTACATAGAGGGAGAACAGAATGGAACCAAGAACGGACCCTTGGGGTACACTGCATCTAATTGGGGAGAGGCCCGAAAGGGCACAGTTAAAACAGGTGTATTGTTGTCTCCCCCCAAGATAGCTGGTGAACCAGTCAAGAGCTCGGGGGGAGAAGCATTGCCCAAGTAGGGTGGAGATAAGGAGATTATGGTCAACTCGGTCAAAGGCTGTAGAGAGGTCGACAAAGATGGCCCCAGTCAGTTTACCAGCATCTGTGGCAGCTCTGACCTGGGAGGTGACCACGGCGAGAGCGGTGGACGTGCTATGCCTCTTCCTGAAGCTGTGCTGGGCAAGGGAGAGAACTGCATACTCCTGGAGGTAATGGGAGATTTGTCCAGCCACAGCTTTTTCAAGTAGCTTGCTGGTAGCAGGGAGTATGGCAATGGGGCGGTAGTTATTCAACTCCTTGGGGTCGCCATGCTTAAACACCGGGACAACCTTGGCCACCTTCCATATATCAAGTACGATTCCGGAGGTGAGGGAAGAGTTAAAAATGTGGGTCATCGGCCGAGCGAGGTAGGGCGCCCCTAGACTCAGGAGCTTAGGTTCTAGGTGATCATAACCCACCCCAGAGTGGTATGAGAGCCCGGCTAGGAGAGTTTGAGTTTCTCTGGCAGAGACTTGGCTTAGGTAAAAAGGAGGCCGGGGTGGCCCTGAGGTTCCGTGGAGGGGGAAAGGAGGTGATGGGTGGTGGGCAGTTCTGAGAACAGATGGTTGAACGCCAATGCGATGGTCAGGCGGTTGTTGCAGTTGGCCCCTTCTAAGTTCATGTCAACAACCGAGTGCATGGCGGACACACCCACCATACTTTTGATGTTATCCAGAAACTCTGGGGGTTGTAAGCCGATTTGAGCAAAGCTGATTTACAGAACTCACTCTTGGTGGCACGATAGCGGCCTTACAAGAGTTCCTGAGTCGTCAATATTCAAGGTGATCAAGTGGGTCACCGGAAACTTTGTAGGTGAGCCTGCACTTGTCTCTCTGCTTCATGAGAGCGAGTAGTCCACCATGCAGCCACTTGGTGACAGTGCCCCTCGCCCTTCTTTTAAGTGGGGGAGCATGCTTATCCTGCAGGGGATGAGAATCGATAGGAAGTGGTCTAATGCAATGGTCGGGTTACTGGTACTAAGTACCCTGGCCCAGTCAGTATGACGTAGGTCGTTCAGGTAGTCATTTAGGATAAGTTTGGAATAATCCCTGACCTGAATCAGTCTACTGGGAATTTTTGGGGCAGAGGATCCCCATACGCAGTAGATGGGTGAGTGATTGGATATCGCATTCGGGAGAATACCAGATTGTAGGATTTTATCCAGATGGTTGCTAAGTAACCAGTCGATAAGCGAGCCCTTGTCCCCCTGGCTGGAGATACGAGTGGGTCCAGAGATGGTCTGACAAAGGGCTAGGCCAGACAGAAGTGGCTCAATGAGCATGATATTGGGCCCCAACCAGTTGAGGTTGAGATCCCCCAGGATAAGGACCTCATTAGACCCCACAGTGCCTTTTAAGTGGTCAAGCAGAAAGGAGAGTCCAGGTAAGCCACCCTTGGGGGGATTGTAGGCACAGACCAGGTGCACCTTTTTGGAGTTCCCGAGTAGCAACAGGGAGTGAATGAATTCACAGCCTGTGGGGTTGGACAGAGATAGGGATACCATGGATACATTTAGGTGCCCCTGAAGTATAGGAGTACTCCCCATGTTTGTTACCAGTCCTGTCCCGCCTGATGAGGCTGTAACCTGGGATGGCACATGCGGTGTCAGGAATACCAGGCTTCAACCAGGTTTTCATGAGTCCCAGAATGTCAGGCTCATACAGGTTCACCCAAGCAGTCAGTTCCGCCAGGTTATGGAGGATACAGCGGATATTTAGATGAGCTATTTTTATCCCTTTTTTCAGCAGCCAGGCAGAGCGCTACTTGGGTGAGAGTGGGGGGGCTGGGCGCCCAGGGTAGAAGGGTGTGGAGACTGGCAGCAGGAGGAGCCATGGTCTGAATGCGACTAGGCTGCAGGGTAACCCTGGCCTGAGGCAGTCCAGAGGAACCAATGAATGGAGCCCTTAGTAAAGGTGCAGCGAACCAGGGTATGGGAAGAGGGATCCTGACAGGGTCCAAGGGAACTCCCAAGGAAGAGGGAGTCAGGGAATGGCTAAGTACAGGGACAGGGATAGTAGATAGGAGAGAGGACAGGGGACGGCTCAGGGCCAGAGGTGTGGAGCCTTATGTAGGCACACAGAGAGCCAAAGTTCTCATATGGCATATAACATAAACAGAGAGGGAGAGCCTGGTTCGCAATATTTCAAAAGGATGTGTGAGTAGAGAGTGCCTAGGAGTCACTCTGTGGCAGGCTAGCAGGCACAACGCTTAGAGGGAGAGAGAGCGAGAGAGAGAGAAAGAGAGAGAGAGGGGGAAGGAGAGAGAGAAATAGCCCTCTAGTGGCAGGCAGCTATAGCCTGCAGATGGTAAAGTGATTAAGTGAAATTAAATGTGCCGCCAAATGCATGTGGATGTCAATGAGCCCGCTTCCATGCTTTTGACATCCACAGTATGGTGCCAGTCTGTTTTGTGGAGCTAGTGCAAGGGCGAACATGGCATGTGTTTTTCTGTTGGGGGACTGCATGTTAGTATGTTAGGGGACAGCTGCTGGGGATACTGGACTCTGGAAAAGGGCAGCAAGCTGTGGGGGGTATGGTCAAACTATGGAACAAGGGTTCCCGCTGTGGCAGTCTGTTCTGTAGAGTCAGCTGCAAGGGTGAATGTGGGAATGGGGGGCATATGCTAGTATGTTGGGGGGTGGCTGGTCTGTGGGAAGGGCGGGTTCCTGTTTGGGTAGGGGAGCATGGGTAAGCTGCAGGAGGGTGCTTGTCTATGTGAATGGGGGGTCCATTTGTGGGATGGTGACTGGTCTGTGGAATGAGGTGTTGCAGATGTGTGTGGGCAGCTCACTGCCAGTGTGTTTTTGGTCAGTGACCGCCACTTGTTACTGAGTAAGAAGGGTGGGGGGGGGGCAGCTGATACGAGCATGGTATGCTAGGGAGATTCAGGTTTGGTGGCTGTTGTGTGTGCTCTCTCTCTGCCCCCAAGCTATTAAGCCCCCACCCAGCCATGGCAGCATGCTCCTCAGCCCACCATCCATCAGTGGACTCTAGCTCCCTCAACCCTCGGTCTACTGAGCCCTCCTGCCTAATGCCCTTGCTCGCTCTGCAGTCTCCTCCCAAGACCCATGCTCTTTCCACAGTCCCCCACCACCTCCACACTCGCTCCCTCCATGGCCTCTTGGATGCCTCCCTCCATTCTTGGCAGACCAGTACCTTCCAACCACCAGGAACCTCTCCTTCAGAAGATACAGCTACCTCCTGGGCCCCCAGACACCTGCCACCTGAGCTACCAGAGAGCTCACTCCCCAGTCCCATAAGACTCCTCTCCCTCCCAGGTCCTCAGACATTTCACTCACTGGAATCTGGACAACACCCTCCCTCCCTCCCTCCTGTGCCACCCCAACACCCACCACAGTCCTTTGGCTTCTTGAACACCTCCTCACTCCTGGATCCCAGGACATCAGCCACACAACACTGTACATCCCCACTCATGAAGCTGCTGCAGCATCAATTCCTGAGTCCACCACCTATCACTGACCTCTAGCTACCAAGCCCCCTCTCCAGCACTGGCCACAGGCTCAGGTAGCCCACCATCTCTCTGCAGCAAACCCACTGTCCCACCATGCCATGGTGGCAGGTTCCATAGCATCCCCTTTTCACAGCACTTGCAGCTAGATTCCCAATACCTCAGCATTGGCTGTTAGAACCCAGAGTCCCCCATCCAGCCCTGGCATCAGGTCTGTCCCTCTGCCTCATGCTCTTACTGAATGTATGGCACAGCACAATGCTGGTATGGCACAGCACAATATCAGCATTGCCCATGGTACAGCAGTGTTGGCAGTGCACATGATACACTGCAGTGTTGAGAGAGAGAGCATGTGGCATATGCAGTGTCATCAGTACACATGACTCTGCAGTGTTGGTACTGCACGTGACACTGTGCAGTGTCAGCAGTGCACACAGCACAAAGCAGTGTCAGCAGTACATTCGGAACAGTATAGCGGTGCATTTCATGTGGAGCAGTGTTTGTGTGTCACTGTGCACTGTTGGCATTACACGTAGCACAGTGCAGTGTTGGCATCCCACATGACTCTTCAGACAGGAGCCTGCAACCTCCTAACCATTTCCAGTCATGGGGACTGCCCCTCTCTTCCCACACAGGAACCTGAAACCCTCTGTGCAGGGGCATGCACCCACCTCCCTATTTGGGGACCTCACCCCTCTTTTCTGATGCAGGGGCCTGCATCTCCCAATGCAGGGCTTTTGCCAACCTTCTCATCCTTGGTGGCCATGCATGTGGTACACTGCAGTAACAACAGTTAATGTGGCACAGTAACGGCAGTGCACATGGCACAGTGTAATGTTGGCAGCACATGGTGCACAGCAGTGACATCCATACAAGTGGAACAGTTCAGTGACTGCAGTGTACATGGCACAGTGCAGTGATAATGACATTGCTCACAGTACAGTGCAGTAATGGCATGGCACAGTGAAGTGATGGCATTTCACGTGGCACAGTGCAGTAATGTCAGTACACATGGCACAATGCAGTAATAGCATTGCACATGGCACAGCAAATTAACAGCATTGCAAGTGGCATAGCGTAGTGATGGCTGTGCTTATGATGCAGCTCAGTAATGACAAGCCATGTCTTACAGAACAATGATGAAAGACCATGTGGCACACAGCAGTGTCTGCTGTGCACATGGTTCTGCACTGTGGCAGCAGTACATATTGCACTGTGATGTGTTGCCACTGCACTGTATTACACACAGTAGTGTTGCTGCACAGTGATATGTGCTCTGCCTACACTGTGCTGTTCCATGTGCAATGCAGACACCACAATGTGCCACATGCAGTGCTGACACAGCACTCTGCCAAGTGCTGGGCTGGCACTTCACGGTGCCATGTGCACTGCTAACACAACACAGTACCATGTGCACTGCTGTTAACACATTGTGCCACATGCACTGCCACAAGCCACTGTGTCACATGCTAAGTAGACAATGCATTGTGCCATGTGACATGCAGACACTGCGCTGTGCTACGTGCACTGCAGGCACTTCACTGTGCCATGTGCAATGTTGACAACACTGCCATGTGGCATTTGACACTGTGCTGTGCCATGGTGATGCTAACACCACACGTTACCACATGCAGTGCAGACACTGTACTGTGTCACATGCAACACAGTCATCGGACTGTGCCACACAGGGATCCGGATAAGATTTTTTTCAGAGTGAGTACTGTACTTCTCAGTTTTGAACAGAGGTGAGTCAAACTTTAATGCATACAAATAACAAAATATGGTGAATACAGAGTACAAAATAAAATGTTACAAAAAATTGATTAGTGTCATTTGTCTTCATTTATTATTTTGTTTTTGCCACATATTGCCAGGTTAAATGAATGAAGAGCACAGCTGAGCACTTCACAGTTAAACTTTGCCATCCTGCTGGCACACTGGTAGTACTTCTGCTTGCATCACTGATGTCCCGGGTTTGGAAGCACACCGGAGATGTCAGAGGACTGGTTGGGGGGCAGAATGATCAAGCATCCCAAGGACTGTTCTCCTCCAGAGGGAGCTTAGGGAAGCATCCAGCATTTGACTAACAGCTAGTGGAGACCAGGGGTCTGTAAGCCAGTGATCGAGGTCTTCGGAAGATGTGCCAGATGTCCGGCGCTGTGCACGCCACTATGTCATTGCACACCATGCCTCCTTTGGTGATAGAAAAAACAAATATCTGCTGTGCAGGAGGATGTCCACCAGACCCCACACAACCAACTGAGGGTCTCTCCTCCCAGATCATGAACCACTCTCCACTTGGGGAGAGGCCTCTCTGCGATGTACTTAATTGGGGAGAGGCCTCGCCACGATAGACCCATCCTGAAAGGTAAGCCAGCGTGCACCCTGGTGGGGCTTCCTGGAAACACGAGCTCCAGTCTTCTACTTTTCACCCATTCTTACTGCAGCCAATGTGAAACATGCATGTGGAGGCACACAGTCATCACCAACCCACGGTACCTCTCTCAGGGAGTGTGGTCCAATGGGGGGTCAGAGGCTGAGGAGGCTGGACAGGTTGTCCAGGTGCAGGGAGGGTGGTCAGGCCAGTACTGCATCCACCCATCCACCCCTCTGAACCCTATCCTGATGAAACAATGAATGCTCTGGTTTCAATCAGCACCCCCCCCCGATTACCCGCACCGCAAGGGTTGATAGGTTGGCAGCTGGTGCAGAAACTGGGCTCTTTCTTGGGTCTGTACCATTGAAGACCTCCTCTAGGGTACGTCATCTGGGCGTTATTCTTGACAATGGACTGACACTTGAGTTTCAGGTGTCATCCATTGTCCGTACCAGTTTCTATCACCACAGGAATATCATCAGGATAAAGCCCCTCATTCCACCTCTGGACCTCCTAACTTGGTTCACGCCTTTGTGACCTCCAGGCTCAACTGCTGTAATGCGCTTTATTTTGGGGTCTCTGGAGGTACCCTGCACCAGATGCAGCTGGTGCAGAATGCAATGACCAGATTGTTGACAGGACAGTCTCAGTACTGTCACATCACCCCGGGGCAGCATAAACTGCACTGGCTGCTGGTCAGGTGGAGGGTCCTCTTTAAGGTGGGCATGCTCACCTTTAAGGCCCTACACAGCCTCGGCCCAGGTTACCTAAAGGACCTTCTCACACCTACTGTCTCAGTCCGCTCTCTCCTCTCCTACTCTAGGGGCCTCTTTGCGATTCCCAGGATGAGGCTAAAAACAGCAGGTGAAATTCACTGTCTCCAGCTGTAAGGGAGGCCCCTTCTGTTGAGGTGTTCAAAGCCTGCCTTAAGGCCTTCTGGTATAATCAGGCCTTCACAGACTTTGTGTGATAGTTTCTTCTGCTCCCTGAACTCCCGTCCAATCTGGCCCCTGGCTGTAACTTAGTTAGTATTTAGTGCTGATTATAGTATCTATGAAATAAGACTGAGTTATAGGGCCGATTATTTATTATGTTGTCTTGCGTGCGCAGCGCAGACAACATATTGTGGTTACTAGGAGCAGAGAAGCAGATTTTGGAGGTGCAGTCCTGCTGCAGTCAATGGTGGCACTACTTTTTCTGGCTGGGCTCTGCGGCATGAATTAGATTGCATGCTGTCTATGACAGTAGTGCAAAAGTGTGCCACCAACTTGAAACGATTTCGCCACTGCAGTGAGGAAGCACCCCCTTCTCTGGTGTTACATTTCAATAAAACATGGCGGCAGCTGTTGCTGTCTGCCTCACATGCCCCAACAAGCCAATGTCAGGGATGCCCAACCCCTGTAGGCATGCCTCCTCGCCAGCTCAATTTGCTGATGGGGGAGCCCAGTCCCCCTCAGCATCATGCCCCTCCCAAACAGAGACACTTCTGTACCAATGGGGGGGCCCAATCCCCGTCGGCATCAGTCCCCCTCCCAAAAAGTACAGATGGCACACTGGGAGCCCACCCCAATGTGCCAAAACACACCTGCAAAATAAGAAAAAAAAACTGTATTGTCTTTATGTTTTTTTTAATTGTTTTTACCTGAAAAACAAGAAAACGGTCCCTCGACATGTCCGGTGCCCATCCCCCAACCCGCACCCACGCTCTGTGTACCCCACCTCCCCCATCACCCCATACTTACCTCTGGAACATGGCGTGACGATCTTCAGTGGATTGGGAACACATCTGCGCTCTTCAAAGCCGACCGCTAACTGAAGAAATGCCGGTAAGCTGTATAATAGCATAAATGTTTTTTTTCAACTTTGGTGCATATCTCTGCCATTTTTGTGAATTTTTGTACCAATTTTTCAACATGGGGTTCTTGGGACCCCACCTCATGAATTCAGTCACTGTTATTTCGTTATTTCGCCCCCAAAGATCATTAAGCGGTCACTGCGCAGAATCACCTTTGGGGGCCAAATAATAAAATGACAGTGTCACTGTTCATGAGCTGGCCTCCCAAAAAGCCTATGTTGCAAATCTGGTGGAAAAATTCCCAAACACTATTGTGTTACGAGCGTGCATTGCGCAGTTTTCACGCACACTCGTAACTTTGCAAATTTGTAATATGTTCACTCCAGATTTTCAACACTGGCACTTTTTCACACCTGCTTATGAACAGTATAGCTGTCACTGTTCACATCCTGGCCAAAAGGTGTTTTCGCACTACCGGTGCAGAATAGCACGGTCGCTGTGGGAAATCAGTGTTCGGGACAGATTAAGAAAATCACAGTTCATGAGCAGAGATCCTAAAATTGCTATGTTTAAAATTTGGTGACAAAAGTCCATAAAATGACTATGTTACAAGCCTGCATTGCGCAGTTTCCACATATGCTCATAAGTTCGAGCATTTTTAATATTTTCACTCCAGATTTTCAACATTGCCATCTCTTCACACCTCCCTATAAATGGTACAGATGTCATTTTTCACATCCTACCTGAACTGTGTTTTCGCACATCTGGTGCAGAATGGTGTGGTCGCTGTGGGAAAGCAATGTTCGGGACAGATTAACAAAATCACATCGCCACTGTTCATGAGCAGAGGTCCCAAATGCTTTCATGAGGTGGGGGTCACAAAAAGGCCATGTTTAAAATTTGTACTGTAAATACCAACAAACCCCCAGAGCGTTAGGGTTTCTAACCATAAGGTCACACCCTATACAGACTGACAGGCATCAGGGTTGTGCCTTTGGATTGCTGTCATGCCATTCCACCCCCCCACTCTGAAGCCAGTGACAGGCATTGAGGTGTGCCTTGGACTCTTTGGACCCAGAGTTCACCTCATTCTCCTATACTGCACCGATTTCAGCATATGTCCTTATGGAATGAGGTGACTGTAAAGCCGAACACCCCAAGGCACACCTCACCAATTGTCAGTGTCTGCAGGATAGGGTGAGGTGAAATGCTGTGAGTGTTATGGGCGACAACCCAAAGGCATATCCTAATGCCTGTCTGTCTCTGTAGGGTGGAGGCGGGGTTGCTGTGAGTTCAGTACTTCACTGCCATTCCTAGTCTGCATCTGTCTAACTTCTGCACGTCCAATGCTAATATCAGCAAGCAAACATTCGGCATTGACAAATGCTTGTTTTCTCAGTGCTGCAACCCCAACTATGACATCATGAAGAGAAACAAGGGGCTGGATTCCCAAAGACAGCCAAAATCCGCAGCTGTGGGAAGAAGGCCTGCAGCACTGCGGAAACACTGGTGCGGGATATTCTGAAAGAAAAATTGCACACGTGCGGAAATCCGTAAAAAAATCCAGCAGTTGCGGCAATTCAGCAGCTGCTTAAATTCTGCAAGTGCTGAAAACCTGCAACTGCAGATCCGCAGTTGCGGAAAAGGCTTAGGAGGCAAAACAACAGGTGAGCCATATTAACTGGAGCAGCAGACTTTGACAGTCTTGCCATAGACGTAGCTGAAAGTACCCACAGAGAGATTAGCAACCGTTCCCTCAGCTGGGACCACTGCAGCACCACTGGTACAAGCAAAACCATGCACCACAGTGGCTGACTGTAACTGAGTCAATGACAATGTGTGCTAGTGTTGCTGTAACAACAGCCACTGATATACACCCACTGGTTTACTATTACTTGTGCCTGACCTCCACTGTAATTGTATTTCAATTGTTAGGGCACTGCATTTTGCTCAGGGAGTGTTATGCCTCACTCTCATGTGTGCAACCTTTATTCCGCAACTGTGGAAAAACACTGGCGAGAATAGCTTTTAAGGGGGGATGTGCCATACTTACCAATGACATTTTCCCTCAGGAACTTTCATAGCCGCACTTTTTTCCACAGTCCGTAGTGTATTTTTTCCGCAGCTGCAGAAGTTTAGTGTATAGCACTCAGAGCAATTTCCCCTTTTTTTCCCACAGCTATGGAACTTTTGGGGACTTAGGGAAGGTTTTGCACCTTTAGATTGTTTTGTGAATCCCCTCAACCCCCAAAGTATTTAAGCACTGTGTTGAAACAAAGACCACTGTTGGTCAGTCTTGGTATTACAGACATCCTTTTTTCTTTCACAGTTTTGAACTCGTAGCAGAAGCTGGACACCAAAGAAAAGGAAAAGCAGTCTGACCCATAATTACACTCCTGAACTACTTATAGTCAATCAGGCCCTATAACATAAACATAGAAAAGTATTATCACGCTCTCACATTCTGACAGGAGATGCCACTGCAGACTTGCCACTTCACCAACAAGCATTAGAAGTCAAACATCTACACAGACTGGCAAATTATATTTTTGGCCTAGCTGCATCACAAAAAGAGTTTTCCAGAAACATTTCTACAGACTGTACTGCTGAAAATACTACCAACATAGGAGACTGCACTTTGATAAGGGAGGCAGAAAAATCAGCTATCCACTGTACTCACAATGCCTTGCTACATACTGTATATATATATAAATACATAGCTGTTGACAGCAGATAAAGGCCTGCTGCCCACCTAGTCTGCCCATGTACACACATACTTAGCTTCTCTAGAACTAGGTTATATAACTACATATTAGGTGCTATTCTGCAGTCCCCACTACCAAAATAAGGGACTGCACCTCTGAGTAACAAACATTTAACTCAACTTTATAGTCTACCCAGAATTTTGTGTTGCTGTATGTAAAACATTGACAGTTCCCTTGTATGACATCATTCTGGGGTGGCATGCAGAAAACTGGAGGGTGGGCAGAAACAAAAACAAGCATTTGTCAATGCCGAATGTTTGCTTGCTGGCATTGGCAGTGGTAGTGTAGAAGTTACAGAGCTGCGTAATAGGAATGGCAGTGAAGTATTGAACTGAAGCCAACCCCACCACCACCACCCTGCAGAGAGTGACAGGCACTGGGGTGTGCCTTTGGGACGTCAGGCATAACGGCCACGCCATTTCACAACACCCCACCCTGCAGACACTGACAAGTGTCACGGTGTGCCTTGGGGTCTTTGGCCCTTATGCGCACCCCATTCCATCAGGAAATATGGTGAGATGGGTGCTGTATAGGAGAATGGGGTGAACTTTGGGGCCAAAGAGTCCAAGACATACTTCAATGCCTCTCAATGGCTGCAGGGTGTGGAATGGTATGAGCCTTGCAGACAAGAATCCCAAGTCACATCCCTGATGCCTGTCATTCTCTACAGGGTTGGGCATTATGGTTGGAAACCGTAATACCTCAGGCATTCGTTGGTATTTTCACTCCAAATTTTCAACATGTTTTTTTGTGACCCCACCTCATGAACAGTGGCAATATCAGTTTGTTAGCCGAAAGCTGCTTATGCACAGTGACTACGGCATTTAGCACCACAGGTGCAAACACATTGCGAACAGGATATAAAAAATGACAGCTGTACTGTTCATGGGGAGGTGTAAAAAATGGCAGTATTGCAAATCTGTAGTAAAAATATTAAAAAAACTGGTGAAGTCACGAGTGTGCATAAAAACTGTGCAACGCACTCCCGTAATGTAATTAGTTCGGGGATTTTTAACAGCAGATTGTCAACAGAGGCATTTTGGGACCTCCGATCATGAACAGTGTCACTGTGATTTTCTTTATCTGTCTCGAACAATGATTTCCCACAGTGACCACGCATCTCTGCGCTGAATGTGTGAAACACATTTCGCCATGTTGTGAAAAATGACAGCTGTACTGTTCATAAGGAAGTGTGGAAAAATGCCACTGGTGAAAATCTGGACTGAAAATATTAGAAAGTCATGAACTTACGAGGGTGCGTGGAAACTGCACAATGCTCACTCGCAACACAGTCATTTTATGGACTTTTGTCACCAAATTTTCAACATAGCCATTTAAGACCTCTGCTCATGAACAGTGTAACTGTGATTTTCTTAATCTGTCCCAAACATTGCTTTCTTTCAGCTGCACCATTATGCGCTACATGTCTGAAAACACATTTTGGATGACATGTGAAAATGGCACCTGTACTGTTCATAAGGAAGTGTAATAAAATGGCAATGTTGAAAATCTGCAGTGAAAATATTGAAAATTCGCAAACTTATGAGCGTGCTTAGGAACTGCGCGACGCTTTTACTCAGTAAAACAGTCATTTTTAGGGAATTTTTCACCAAATTTTCAACATAGCCATTTTAAGACCTCTGCTCATGAACAGTGTCACTGTGATTTTCTTAATGTGTCCCATACATTGATTTTGCACACTGACTGCGCCATTGTGCACTACATGGGCAGAAACACATTTTGGGCAAGATGTGAAAAATGACAGCTGTACTGCTCATAAGGAGGTGTGGAAAAATGGCAATATTGAAAATCTGGGTGAAAATATTGAAAATTCGCAAACTTACAAGTGTCTGCGTAGGAACTACTTAGCACTAACAGTAAAACAGTCATTTTGGAATTTTCTCACCAAATTTTCAACATAGCCATTTTAAGACCTCTGCTCATGAACAGTGTCACTGTGATTTTCTTAATTTGTTCCGTACATTGATTTCACACACTGACTGCGCCTTTGTGCGCTACATGGGTGAAACACATTTTGGGTGAGGTGTGAAAAATGACAGCTGTATTGCTTATAAGAAGGTGTGGTAAAATGGCAATGTTGAAAATCTGGAGTGAAAATATTGAAAATTCGTGAACTTACGAGCCTGCATAGGAACTGTGCAATGCACGTTCGTAAAACAGTCATTTTTTGGAATTTTTCCACCAAATTTTCAAAATAGGCTTCTTGAGAGCCCAACTTATGAATGCTGGCAGTGTTGTTTTGTTAATCAGGCTCGAAAGGTGATTTCACACAGTGACTGCGAAATCACCCTTTGTGCCCGAATAATGCTATGACAGTGACATCATTCATGAGAAGGGGTCCCAAAACCCCATGTTGAAAATCTGATGCAAAAATTCCAAAAAATGCCTGAGATATGCAGCAAAGTTGAAAAAACCCTATTTATCCCATTATACAGCTTACCGGCATTTCCTCAGTTCACGTCGGCTTTGAAGAGTGCAGGCGTGTTCGGTGATCGTCGCGCCGAGGTCGAGAGGTAAGTATGGGGTGGGGGTGTGGGGAGGCAGGGTGCGCAGTGGGTGAGTGCGGGTTGTGGGAGGGGGCAGGAGAAGCTCTGAGGGACAGTTTTTCATTTTCAGTTTTTTTTTATCAAAATGATAACGCGGGACGTTTGCCACGCTGGGGTGGGCTCCCAGTGTGGCACAAGGACGGCTGGTTGGGGGGCATGGAGCTGACGGGGGATTGGGCACCCCCATCAGCCATAGCATCAGTTGCCACGCTGGAGTGGGCTCCCAGTGTGGCACCCTGTACTCTGGGGGACAGTGGAGCCGACAAGGGATTGGGCACCCTGTCAGCTATGCCATGACATGATGACTTGCCATGCTGGGGTGGGCACCCAGCGTGGCATGTGGAAGGCTTTGGGGGGGGAGCGCAGCACAGCCAATGGGGATTGGGCACCCCATTGGCTATACAGTGTGCGTGGGGGGCAGCACGCGGTATGCATGCGTGTGTTTGTGTGTGTGTGTGTGTAGGGGGCTGCGCGCGGGCAGGCGATATCTGATCGCTGCTTACAAGCGTAGCTCCCCCTTTCAACTGTACTCCACTGCATTTTGGAGCTGTCATTGACAGCTCCAGCAGGCATTGGAGAACTGCGGCCGCGCCTGCCAACACACTGACCGAATTGGAAGAGGGGGTGACACACCTCCGAAAACTCAGATGATGGCACTATGTTTCTTGCACATGCGTGCAAGCAAACATAAAAATGACTATGACAGATTTTTTACAAAACAAATTGTAGCTTCAGCATCTGAGGCATGTCTGGCAATGGCATATTATGTGAAACATGTATTTGCAGAATGTGACTAAATACTTTAACAGAGCAGAGTAGGCTTGGAATTTTCAAAACGGCAGTTAATAATTCAGACTTGGGATTCCCTTGCGGCATCCTGCTGCATGATTCCAATGGAGAATAAGTAAGCAATAAGACAAGATGGGGTGTGCATTGAAGAGATATTACAGCATGCCCAGGGGCGTAGTGAGTCACAAGACCGCAGCCCGAGAGCCTTCAGCCCCTGGAAGTGCAGTAATATCTATTCAATGCACACCCCCGGAGTGTATTATTGTGCTCATAAAATGGGATTGTGTAATTTGTACTAATTAATGGACTATAATTTATTGATTTAAATAATAAAAATGTGTCTGCTGTCAAAGTGTTACATAAAATAGTTCCTCCACCTACATGGTCTGTATGTGTTTGTGTTTTTTTGCACAAAGACATATGTACTAGTATGGCCTCCATAGTTGGTAGTCCTGTAATTCTTCCTGCCTCTACTCTCCCCTTCCCCACCCAGTTCATGCCTTTCAGTGTTTTCCAAGTGTGCCCTCCCTAGGTATAGTTCTTCTGCCTCCCCCCTTTCATGTCTTTCATTGTTTTCCCAGTAAGTCCTCCATAGGTAAAGTTCTTCCTGTCCCCCCTCCCACTGGTGGCTTTAATAGACAATTTGACGTGTGAGACTTTTTAATGTTGTTTTTATTTAGTTTTTTTTTAAGTTTCATGTTAACATTTGTGACCGAATGTGTCTTTTAAATCAGGAACACACTGAGTCAGTGAGCGTTGGTGTGACAGATTGGCAGGATGTGCAAACACAAAGGTTGACAGCAAAAAAAACAGTAGTGTCCATGACTAAAGTAGACTACAACTCAGCATGTTATAGTGTGATCCGGCCAGTGGATGGGTGGCAGGAAAGCCATTGTCTGGAGGACCGGTAGCAGAGAAACATTAAGGAAACCTGCAGAGCTGCACTCCGACTGCCAGTTGACTATGAATGCGGTAGCTGCAAGAGTCAAGGACCTGGAACAGAATTAAGCTAACAGTTAACAATTTAAAATCCATCTAATGAAGCTGCTAGAGAAGTTTACTGGGTATGTTTAGTTTGTGATATTTTTCACACAGACGTGGGGGGAAAAATGGCCGTGTTTGTATTCATCAGTGTTCTAACTGCACAATGATACTTGCTTTGAACTGCGGTCCTACTGTTTAGCACTAGTTTTTACCTGTGCATCAAACAGACTTGATGCACAGGTAATGACCAATCAGAATGAAGGATTTTTTGTCCCCATTTTATAAAAGTTGATCAGTGCTGAGGATTGGCACAGGGTTCTGTCAACTCAGTGACCAGGATTTGGTAGGAATGGACTGTTCATGGGGTATAAAAAGAGCTGCACAGCTCATTCTCAGGGAGATTGAGCAGGGAGACAGACCTGAAAGGACCAGTCGTGTCCAAAGGAAATTCGACCTACTGAAGCCTACCTGTAGTTAGGACCTGGGAGACTAGCCCTCAGTTAAGTATTGAAGACTATGGGGGATCACCTGCATGCCAGTGTTAGGGATAGTAGGACAGTAAAGTGAGAGCAGGGACAGACTAGATTAGCCTGCTGCTTTGAGGACCTGTTTTTTGTCGTCTCTTCAGACGCATCCAGCAAGTTCTCATCTGCTTCAAGCAACCAGGCCATCTTTGAGGATCAACAGCATCAGATCCATTGCCGTCTCCAGAGGGTCTGAGGTACCAACATTTTCCAGCAATTTAAGGAAAATGGTACAGACATTTGCATTTCACTATGGGACTAGTTCAAGAGGGACACTCATCTACTCCATTGAATTCTGGAATACCCACTGCTTCAAGGACTATTGTCCAGCAATTAATGGACTGAACTCAGAGGCTATGGGGGGAAAATAGAGAATACAGGATGGGTAACCATGCAGAACCAGTGTGTTGTGCCACAGAGGGTCTGATTCCTTGTGACCTCGAGAGCAAAGCTCGAGATGCCCTTGGGAATCAGACCCCGAGGTGGCAGAACACACGGTTCTGCATGGGGTTACCCATCCTGTATATTTATAGTGTATGGTGACCCTTGACTTATTTTTAAAACATTTTTAGGCTTCCAGACTGTATTTAAATCATAGATAGAGAAATTGGTGTCTCCCCTCGCTAGGAAACGGAGTTGGGTGGTTGCTGGGAACTGGGCATCCCTAACATAGCAGCACTCATGCCCACTGGTTGCTGCTGTGCTGTGGACGGGATTTAGAAAAAAAAACATGGTGGCCAGGCGTCTCACTTAGCGAGTAAAATAACTGTCCTGAGGCAGAGAAATGAAGTTAACAAATTTTTAGGATCAAAATCTAGTTGATCCAGCCCTCTGATTCACTGTCTGAATGTCTAAAAACCGCCGTGGTCATTTTCTGTCTGTTTAAGCGATATTGACCCGCGGCGGTTTTCTGTTACTCCTGGCTCGATCTTCTCATTCTAAATGAATGGAACGCTGTTCTGCACATACGGTCAGTACAGCGTTCCATTAATTTTAGTCTCTGTGGCTGAACAGCATTTTGGTATGGCGGAATTTCTAGCGAGTAGAATGTTCCACCATACACTATATATACTGTGAATGCCATAAAGTAATTGTTACGCAATGTGAAGTGAAGTGAATACTACTATGAAATGCTTAGAGTATAAGTGAATAGAGTGTATAAGCAATATAGAGTTTAGAATTCCTGTGTTAGATACCACTGACTGAGGAGAGTATAGGCATAATAGCCACTGCATGCCCTTAAGGCAAATAAATTGAATGTGCAGTGACTGAGGTCTGAGGGGTGGCCTAGTGCTGGGTTGGTATTACAGTAACTGGAGGGCTGGTGAGTGGTGGAAATAGCCTACAGTCTCCAGGGGTAGCAGGTACAGACCTGTGGGAATATAACGTGAGAGTGTATTAATGCTCAAGGTATATGCTCAGTTCAAAAGATTTTTTATAAAAGTTGTGTTGTTATTGCTAATTGCAACTGTTTCTTATGCATTTTACCTTAATGTTCACTTGCAAACTGTGTCAGAGTCTTGCTTCAAGGTTGTCCGAGTCTCACATTCCTATGGTCTCCCTAGTCAGTCTGGTACAGCACCTTTCTCTCCCACACAGGTTCTGCAGCTATCTGATTGGGGAGGTAACCTGAAAGAGTTTCTGTGTGTTCCCAAATCGGGGGCTATGGGTGGGAAGAGAGACAAAGAACCTGCTGGTGCTGCAGCTGTGCTTTTACTCTCCGTGTGTACTGTGTACCTGGTGATACAAAACTGGCACTCAAAGTAATGTGTCTGCTGGTTACATCCACCTTGCGTGTGTGTATTTGTGTTTTAGTGTGTGCCTTAAATAGTGGTGTGTGTTTTCATTGGTATGTAGTGCTGTGTGCACTTGTCTGTATATGTAGGTCTGCTTGTATGCATCTGTATGTATCGCTGAGTGTGTGTCTGCTGTGTATGTAGTACATGTATGTCTCTATAGTGCTGTGTGAATGTGCAGCTTTATGTAGTGCTCTGTGTGCGTGCGCCTGCTCGTAGTGTTATGTGCATGCATCACATGTAGTGATGTGTGCATACATCTCTGTATGTAGTGCTGCATGTTCCCATCTCTGTCTGTAGTGCTGTGTGCATGTGTATGCATGCAGTGTTGTGTGTATGTCCATAGGTGAGCTTTTGTAGCTGTGTGTGTTGGTTTACAGGTCTGTGTGTCTATTTGTGTCTATATGCAGTGCTGTGTGGCTACCTGTATAGTACATACTGTATATGTGTGGGCCTGTATGTAGTGTGTGTTTCCATATGTACGTAGTACGCATGTGTACATCACCGTATGTACAGCTGTACTGGTTTTGCAACTCTATGTAGTGCCGTGTGTGTGCAAATCTGTACATGTATTACTGTGTGTTTACATCTCTGTATATGCATGTCTTTGTGTAGTATTGTGTGTGTGGGGGTCTATGTATGTAAAGCTGAGTGTATGTCTGTGTATGTATTGCTGTATGTGTATTTGTGTTTCCATGTCATACTGTGTGTGTGGAAATCTACATGTAAGTCTCTGAGTTGGGGGGGCTGTGTATTATGTAAAGTGAAACGTATTTATTTTATTTGTTTTAAAATTGGCTACCAGGAGAGGCACACTGAGCTGAAGCTCATTTCCAGTTGTGACCTGAGGGAAAGGGGATAGGGAGAAGCACAATTACAAATAAAATACAGCCCAGCAGGTGATATGATTACAATGACAATGACGTCATGTCCGTGTATGCAGCGCTGTGTGTGTGTGTGTCTACATGGTGTGCTAGTGTGCACATGCTCACCTGTGAGTACATAGTGCTAATGTGTATCAGTCTGTGTGTAAGGAATCATGTGTGTGCATATGTGTACCTGTAGTGCTGTGTATGTGTGCGTGCCTGTATATAGTACTGTATGTTTGTACTCTTTGTATGTGGTGCTGTGTGTATGCCTGTGCTTGTAGTCCTCTGTGTATCATGGTATACGGTTCTGTGAGTATATTCATCTGTATGTAACGTTTGTGTGTGTTTGTTGGTAAGCAACTGGTTACTTTAATCTAGTGGTTCTGTGAACCAGGAGACCCAGGTTCTAATCTCAAAGCCAACACTTATTGTGTGACAGTAGGAGAAGAGTGAAGAAAAAGGAGGTTGAATATTTCTAAACTACTGTATATGTCTTAATTTCACTTTTACCATCTGTCTAAATATTGTCTCAACTATGTTACGTCCCTTAGTCTCTTGATACAATCCATTTCTTCTGCTTTTATTGTATTACCATTGACAGAACAGCCTCCTGATTGGAATTATGGAGTTTACAGACTGTACCGCTAGTCATTGGGAAGAGCAGCACTGATTATAGTGGTGGATAACTGGAAGAAATAGTACTAGAATTTAATTTTTATGAGGCACCCTTCCAATGCTTGGATCATCTGTACAAAATGATGAAAAATAAGAACAATAGATACATCAACAATCACCGATATATTCAAACAAATACAGTACAACAATTACAGTATGGTAAATAGGACAATAAATATACACTGCAAACAACTTCTACTGCTACACAAACTCATTCAAAGACTACTAGTGTGGGCTGCTTGTTCAGTTTAGTTTTAAAGATGTTAACTGTGTTTGCAGTGCGAATGCTTTCTGGAAGAGCGTTCCAGAGGACTGGGGCTGCTACCACAAAGGCTCTCCCCAGTAGACTTGAATCCTGAAGAAAGGAGGGTAGCTAGCAGGGTACCACAGGTTTTGGTACTGGGACCGGTCCTCTTTAATGTCTTTATAAGTGGAATTGGACAGCAACTAGAAGGAAAGCTATGTCTCTTTGCAGGTGCCACAAAGATATGCAACAGGGTTGATACACAAGGTGGGATGGAAAGGCTGAAAAGGGACTTGGCAAGGTTGGAAGAATAGTAAAAAGTATGGCAGCTTAAATTCAATGCAAAGAAGTGCAAAGTAGTGCACCTGGGAAATAAAAACCCAAGGGAAGAGTACACAATGGTGGGTAAGTTAATAGCAACAACAAAAATCGAAAGAGACCTAGGAATAATTATATCAGATGACCTTAAGGTGGGCAAGCAATGTGAGAAGGCAGTAAGGAGGGCTGGGGGGATACTGGGATGCATAGGGAGAGGCTTCAACAGTAGAAAACAGGAAGCTGTTATCCCTCTGTACAGACAGTTGCTGAGACCCCATCTGGAGTACTGCGTGCAATTCTGGAGACCCCATCTCCGCAAAGATATAGACAGAGTGGAGGCTGTTCTGAGGAGGGCAACCAAAATGGTGCAGGGTCTGCCCCAGAAGACATACAAGGAGAGACTAAAGCAGCGTAATATTTGTATACCCTTAAGGAAAGGAGGGAAGGGGGGACATGATAGAAACTTTCAAGTATCTCAAGGGAAGTAACAAAGTACAAGAGGGTAGCATTTTTCAGAAGAAGAGATGTGCAAGAACAAGGGGGCACAATTTGAAGATAAAGGGGGATGGCTCAGAGGTAATGTAAGAAAGTACTTTTTTATAGAGAGGGTTGTGGATGCGTGGAACAGCTTTTCTGAGGAGGTTGTGGAGTCAGGAACAGTGGGAGAATTCAAGAACGCATGGACAGGCATAAGGCAATTCTAGTGGGGGTAGGAGGAAGTAAGCTGTTGATAACTAGAATCTGCAGCTTATCCATCAGGTAGGGAAATGGGAAGACTAAGTGGGCCAAGCGGTCCTTATCTGCCATCAAATTCTATGTTTCTATCCTGCAATTAATAGAGCATAATGTCTAGCTAGTGTTTGTAATGGTTTTTTTACACATAACCAAGATGTGTGATGCCACACAGACTTGAAGAGTGAAGCTCTAGGTGGTTTTTAAAGAGCAAGTAGAACCAAAGGTCGCACACAGGAAAAAGTAACGAATGTTACCAAGTAGTTTGTTGTAACTTTTCATTTTTGAAGTCTTTTTTTTCCTTTTGCTTATCATATATTTTACCAAGTAGTCTGTTGCAACTTTTTATTTCTGAAGTATTTTTCTTTTCATTTTGCTTATTAGAACGTGTCCTATGTGGTAATATCATGCTAGAGGGGTGCAATAGCACTCAGCCTGGCAGCCAACATATGAAGCTCTAGTCCTGCAACTACATCATCAGCACTGTGACTTCGTTTACAGTCTGAGTTCAGTCCTTTAATTACTGGACAATAGTCCTTGAAGCAGTAGGTATTCCAGAATCCCAAACCCAGGTCACAGGTATGGCAGCAGGTAAGGCGCCATGCCTCAACCCTCCCTGCTACTGATCCAGCACGTTCAAGGGGTTTATTAAAGTATTACACACTGAGGGTGTGTATAAAATTGTGTTACTCACACCAACCCATGTCTTATTTTACATAATTGCTGGTCCCAAAACTGCGAATGAAAAAAAAATTATCCACTCAACCCAGCCACCTCCCATTTCCTTCCTAGAAAAAAACTATTGACATTTTTTTTTTACAGGCCCTTCGACTTGTGGTTCAGAGGTTGAGGTTTATGGTCTTTGTTCTGCTGGGGTTTGGGCTGGTAGGAACAGTGGTAAAAACTGCTATGTGTGCCCATTCCTGTAGAGTGCCACAGACACAGCAATAAGTGTGGTAGTGCCAGAGGGGGAAGGTCATGACGTCGCCATTCCACCTTGGCTATAGAGACACATTCAGTAGTTTGCCCTCTTCTGACTAGAGTTGTCAGAACCCTTTGAAGTTCTGGGTTCTAGTTCTAGTCTAGAACTTTTGGAAAAGTTCTAGGGTTCTAATCTTTTTTAGAACTTTTTAGAACTCTAACCCTATTTTTTAATTGTGCTGCCAATAATGAAGAGAATAGTGAAATACACATGAAACTGAGGAAAGAAATGTAATCTGTTCCTCCCAAAGTCCTGCCAGAAACTATTTCTGGCAAGTATTAACAGATACCACAGAAATGGGATCTGGGCTGCACATGCTCACACACTGGGTAGAGGACAGTGCAGTCAAAGGGCACACAACAGGATGATGGACTGGCAAGTACACCACGTAGGAGATGGAGTCACACAACATAGTGACACACACACATATATATATATATATATATATATATATATATATATATTTGTACTGGGAATTTTCTGTCTCTCCTCCCAACATGGAAACATTTCTGGCATGTATTTAAAGATTAGAACAAATGTCAGGGGCCAGAGCGCACCGGCCCCCGCACAAAATAATGGGCACAAACCAAAAGAACTAACCACAATAGTTTGTAAAGAATGAATGGAAGCTTACCTTAAGCATACATATTCTTTTATTGTGCAGACTCAAGTGGTGGACAAAAATTATGTACATGAAGCTGTAAAGTGCAAAAGCAAGTTAAGACAGTGAAGTCACTATGCAGCTAAACACAAACAAAATACCCACTGACACCATGGCAGTGTTATCGACGTGTCGGGCTGTAGGACAGAGTATGTACACATCACAGGTGATGCACAACAATACTGATGTTTTGGCAGAGATACCTTCCTGTACATAACTGTGTGTCCACCACTTGAGTTTGCACAATAAAAGAGTTTGTACACTGAAGGTAAGCTTCCAGTCATTCTTTACAAACTACTGTGGTTGGTTCATTTGGGTTGTGCCACATTATTTTGTGCAGGGTGCTCTAGCCACTGACATTTGTCCTAGTCTTGTCTCTGTTTGTGAGCACCGTGTTGGAACTGGGCTAGTGAATCCCAGAGCCCCTAGTTTTCTTTCTGTTTGCATGTATTTAAATATACTACACAGGTGGAAGCTGGGCTGCTTACAGTGATACACTGGGCTAGGGTGCACTGCAGTCAGTGGCCACATAGCAGGATGATGGGCTGTACAGCACACCACGTAGGAGTCACACACTGGGTACAGTGCAAAAAAGTGCACACAGCAGGATGATGACCTGTACACAGAGACCCCCAATGCTCCCAGTCAGTTCCACCAGCAGTCCCTGCCTGCCTTGCCTACTCCCCTACTCCCTTCCTAACAAACCACCTTGCCACTTAACACCACTGTCTGGTTGCTCCTTTTGATCCCCTTTTCCTTTCTGTAATTTCTGCCACACAGAAAAAATGCCCTGCCAGTGCCTGCCTGCCTGCCTCTGCTCTGTAACGTTTACTTCCAATAGTAACAAAAGGTGCCAAAAGTTATCCCAAACGAAGAGCAGAGCACACGTCTGTAATGTCCCCAACAGTGTTGCAACCCCACCCCCGTGGTGTCACACAAATAGACCCCATCTGTACAGACAGTTGGTAAGACCACATCTGGAGTACTGCATGCAGTTCTGGGGACCCAATCTCCGCAAAGACATAGACAGGATGGAGGCAGTCCAGAGGAGAGCAACTTAAATGGTGCAGGGTCTGTACCAGAAGCCATACGGAGAGAGACTTGAGGAGCTTAATATGTATACGCTTGAGGAAAGGAGGGAGAGCGGGGACATGAAGGAAACTTTCAAATACCTCAAGGGAATCAACAAAGTCCAAGAGAGTAACATCTTTCAGAAAAAGAGGTGTGCAAGAACAAGGGGGCACAATTTGAAGATCGAGGGGGGACAGCTCAGAGGTAATGTGAGGAAGTATTTTTTCACGGAGAGGCTTATGGATGTATGGAACAGTATCCTGAGGAGGTTGTGTAGTCAAAAACTGGTGGATTTCAAGAATGCATGGAACAGTCATAAGGCAATTCTAGGGTGTGGGGTAGGAGGAAGTAGGCTGTTGGTTAACTAGGATCTGCAGCTTTTCCATTAGGTGAAGAAATGGGCAGACTAGGTGGGCCAAGCAGTCCTTATCTGCCTTCAAATTCTATGTTTCTATGCAAGTACTTAAATATAAGTCCCCTATTTTTGTTTAGCAGGCACATTGAGAGAAGGGGAAAAGGACCATCAAGAGAATTGGTCTCTATGGCCGCTGTCAGTGAGTATGGAGAGAGTTGTTGACAATCACATGGACACACATAACCTGTAAGCTGTCCCCACCAAACAGCACTACCTCTCGACCTTTTGTTTTGTCACTGAAGTGTGGGATTCTAAAACTCAACTGCCAAAATGTGAAACCTGGCAAGGCAATCATAGTAGGACATATGATGAAACACGGAGATGGCGTGTAACCCCTAGGTAGTGCTATCCCAAGGGCTACTACCCCTGCCTGCCTAACTACCAACAGGTTGAGGGGCCTAGGTCTAATGGCGAGTGCCTCCACCCAGAGGTCAGGGTTTGCAATAGTTAAACTAACTTGGTCACAGCCCTCTGGGACACTGCAACCCCCCTTTCTTCCCACTAGTGGCCCACACAATATATCAGAATTACCTTCATAGTATACACTTACCCCCAGGACTGGTTCGGTCAGTGGGACTCTGGGGACTTCCTGTAAAACAAAATGATACAGTGCAAAGACCACAGTACAATACTTTAACATAAACGAATACCTCAGGCAGTGTAACTTTGCTGAAACAAACAGATCCGATTTATTTAGGGGGATATAACAAGGACAGGGGGAAATCAGGTTAATTAGTTTAAACACATTAATAATCACAGTACTGTGCACATATTTCAGAATCCCAAATGTCCCAAATGTCACTCTTACTGGGTACCCAGGCAATAAGAGGCTAGCCTATTTGGTGCAGCTGGTTGGGGCCCTGAAGATGGAAAATGCATGCACAATACCCAAACTGTAATCCAGAGCCGGTTGGCTCAGTTCGTGAAGAAATAAAAAACACACAATTAGATGACACACTTGCAATTCAATAAACCGATGGCAGGGAGCTACCCGGATTGCACTCACAGCCCAATACTGAAAACTGAATGAGAGGTAGGTTGTCCTGGATTGCCAGGAGGAACAGACCATGTGGGCAAGGTCCTTGTGACTGGACCCCAATGCAGTTTGGAGCAAATGAATGTAGTCTGGATTAAGCTGGGGTTTGCTTCCAGCTTCATGCACTCAATTCACTGTACAGGGGATTTGAAACGCGAGTCCCCACAAGCACTACACACATTTATATGTAAAAGGAAAATACTATACCAGGCAGGCTGCTTCTCTACCCCGATCACAATTACTGCACAATACCCCGGGAGAACACACAGCAGATTCAGTTCCTGACAGACCGAGCGCGATTCAGCAATTTCTCCAGTCTTCTACAGGGTGAGCCTGGTTTCTACTCTTCAGATTTCCTTGATTCTCTTCACAGGTCGGATTCAGTCCGAACAAGCACTTGCACAAGCTGCAGACCAAAACTTAGGGCCTTACACGCATTTCCCAACCAAAACTGCGCACCGAAGGAGCACAGGGCTCCTTCCCTCTGCACTGCCAGAGCTAAACTGAAACTCCAGTAGACAAAACCGGGCACTTCCTTTGAGTTTCTCCCAGTTCTTGGCTGGTTTGGCTGTCACTCACAATAAACTCCCCCTGTTGGTGGAAAAAGGCGCCAAGGTCAAAACTACATTTCCCAGAAGCATCTGCCCTACAGTCCCATTGTGGCTGGCTCAAGAGGAGAGTCCAAATTCTGATTAGCAGAGCAGGCTCAATTTAAAGGATCCCACACTGATTGGTCTAATTCAGCAGTTCAGGACCAACATGAGGGAGACAGTCCTGGCTATAAGAAAGCAGGTTAAAACAAACTGCACTTTCATTATTATTTTAACAGGTTACAAGCAAACAATTGCATCTTCTGAAAGAGCTCTCTCTGCCCATATAGTGACTGCAGAACGGAGTGATTTGCTCAGTGGCCCATATGGGGACTCGAGCAGGGAAACACACAGACCCCCATTTCAAACTAATTATGTCTGCAAGCAGACAGCTCTTAAAGAGACAGTACCAGAGGCTCTAAAAGCACTCACAGATATGTGGCTTAAACGCCAAACACTATTCAGGCTTGAAGCATTCAAGTCAGCTCCTGGAAGACTTTTGGGAACCCCCATTTGCGGTGGTGTACGTGGAAATTAATGCCAATATTTAAACAAAGTGTAGCTTTCTCAGACATCGTAAAATACTAACTTACTTACTGCTCAAGTTTATTTCACATTCTCCATGTGGGCAGGAACTTTTTCATGCATGGCCACAGATCTCTCTCCCCCTCTTTATCTCAATAATGACAGAATACCTCTCTCATGACAGGAAAAGCCAGTCACTATACTTTTTATTAAAAATAAGTACACTGCTACATGCTTTTTTATTAAAAATCAGTACACTGCCACATGCTGTTACTATAAGTCTTGGTCCTTTTAAGAAAATGGTACTGATGAGGACAGCGTTGTGCTGTATATTCGGGGTGTCAAACTCCTTTTCACATTCCAAGTAGAGTGGTTCACAAATTTTCACCCTTTTTTGGGGGGGGGAGTGTTACTGTAAGCCACTCACAAACGTGCCATTTCATTGATCCTGCCTAAGTCCACTTATGCCGCTAGCTAGGCTGGCACATGCTGCTCCTGTGATAACCTTTCCCGTGCCTAAGGTTGTTTAGTTTCACAGCACAAATAAAAATAAATACCACGCATCTGATCTGAATAATGTCATCTTTCTTTCTAACAAATTAAAACACCTTGCATAAGTCATGTTCCTCATCAGAACAGGAGACCTGCTCAAGTCCTTAGGATTCTTTACAGGGACTGCACGGGATCTCAGCCTAATGACCACTCGCTTACCTAACTTCCAACCACTCTGCTCGGGTGCTGCTGCGACAGTTACCGGCACCACAATCTGCTGCCTAATCTTGCTTACAGGTAATGTTCAGTTTACCTCACACTATCCGTCACAAAATAATAATAAAAAAAAGTTAAACTTTTTGCAGTCCAACGCCAACTCGTTGCCCACCTAAATACTTGGTGGAGTCGCTGATCAGCCACCGAACTTGCTTTTTCAGTGGTTTCCATGACTGGAATGTGATGCAGCCTGATACGTGGCTTAAAACACCACAAATCTCGATGGTAATTGGTGCCAGTGTAGTTTGACACAAAATCCTAGGCCTTATACAGACAAGCATGGGATGTGTAATACAGGTAGTAAATCCAGCGCTGGTTAATTAGCCACATCCATGTAACTGGGGAAAAAAATAATAACTAGAACCCTTTTGCGAACCCTCTAGTGTTCGAGTTCTAAATTAGAACTCGAACACCGGGGGTCGAGAAGGGTTCTTAATCTTCCGAACTAGTTCTGGCAACCCTACTTCTGACTCAGAGGACTTGCTGCTGAACCGAGCTACTTATCGCTCCTCTCACAGAAAGTGGGAGTGTGTCAGTACTGTGGCACTATACAGGAATGAGCACACATAGCAGTTTTTATCACTGGTCCTGTCAGCCCAAACCCCAGCAGAGCAAAGACCACAAACCTCCACCTCTGAACCACAAGTCGAAGGGCCTGTAAAAAAAATGTCAATCGTTTTTTTCTGGGAAGGATATGGGGGTTGCGTGGGTAATTTTTTTTTAAATTCACATTTTTGGGAGTCGGGACCAGCAATTATGTAAACTAAGACATGGGTTGGTGTGAGTAACACAATTTTATACACACCCTCAGTGTGTAATGCTTTAATAAACCCCTTGAGTGGGCCGGACCAGTAGCAGGGAGGGCTGAGGCATGGCACCTTATCTCCTGCCATGCCGGTGACCTGGGTTTGGGAATTAATTCTAATTATGGTCCTAGGGGTGCCTATGTATACCACTACTTGTGCTGTGTAACTCTCTCAGTTTTTTGAGACAGGATTAAAAAAACCAAAATGTTTACTTGAGATAAGCCCAACTTGGTGCAGGATTTCTTTTACAGCTACGGCTGGGGGTGCTGCTCCTATCCAGTTTTACAGCTTGTCGGTGGATATGAAGTACACGCAGGCTGAGAGAGTAAGCCAGGAACTGTAGTGGGACTTGGACCAGGGAACTCCTGCTTTGCAGATCCAGGCTTGAACTACTGAATTGCTTGACATTAACCATACAGGAAGGGACTGCAGCATAGGCATAGCTGGGGGGTTGGGGTGTTATTCCTTGGTGCCCAGAAACCCCTTCCAATTTTATTAAAAAAAAGGTTTTTGTACGCTGGGACTAAATAATGGGATTTCTTTGCTGGAAGCACTCTGTCCCCAAATCCTGGCAGTGCCTCTACTGCTCTGAGGTCCCTCCCCTTCCAAAGGCTGAATTGTTTGGGGGTGAGGGGTGGGCCAGGGGATGCGATGCGGTGTACTGTTTGCTGCATAATTCATCATGTTGATCTGAGAGGCAGTCTTGCAGCTCCTTCCTGCTGCTCTGATGAAGGCTCCTGCTGACCAAGCAAGTCTTAGCCAGTTTCTGTGGACAGTGCAAGGTCAAGCAGTACTATTTTAATAGAGGTGACCTCAGAAATGTCCCCTAGGTCTGTCAGACATGGGTCATTATTCATCCTACCTGCAGCCAAATGTTTGCCACATCTTCTCTTATTCCCCCTACCACCACCCCCATAGCAACTCAGGGACTGTACATTTTGAAGGATTATAGCAGAGCGGTGGAAGGGATTTACTCCAAACTGAGGAGGAGTTACTAAATGAGGCAGCCGTTATTATGAATGTGTCTCTCAAGGCTGTCTTCTGTCTGCACTCTGCAGCGCTGTAGTTAATTGACTGTGTGTTAAACAGCTACTCATTATATCCATTTCAGTTATATGCCCCCAACATCTCTGTTTCTTGAGAGAGGATAAAATGTACTACATAGAAACATAGAAGTTGACGGCAGATAAGGACTGCAAGGCCCATCCAGTCTGTTCTTTTGTTTTACCTTTGAATGTGCCATAGGCCTTTACTCTGTCAATGACCTATCTATTCATACTCATCTGTATTGTTCCCTTATGCCTATCCCAAGCCTGTTTGAAGCCCTGCACTGTATTCATATCCACCACTTTCTGAGGTAGGCTGTTCCATGCATCCACCACCCTTTCTGTGAAAAAGAACTTCCTCACATTACCCCTTAATCGACCTCCCTCTAATCTCATGCTGTGTCCTCTTATCCTGCTATTTTTCTTATATTGAAACATATTAGACTCTTTCACCTTGCTAATGCCCTTAAGGTGTTTGAATGTTTCAATCATATCACCTCTCTCCTCCTCCCTCCTGCACTGAGTGCTTCTTTTTTAAACATTATGTTCATTAATTAAAAAAAATAAAACCTTATGTAACCCCCCTGCAAATGGGGGTTCCCAAAAGACTTCCAGGAGCTTGCTTGAATGCTCCAAGCCTGAATGGTGTTTGGCATTTAAGCCATTTATCAGTGAGTGTTTTTAGAGCCTCTGGTACTGTCTCTTTAAGAGCTGTCTGCTTGCAGACATAATTAGTTTGTATGGGGACTGTGTGTTCTTTGATTGAGTACCACCAAGCTGCTGCCAATTCACTTCATTTTGCAGTCACTAGAGTGCAAAGGAACCTATCTGACAGATGTAACTGTTTGCCAGAAATTATTTAGAGTAATAATGAAATTACAGTTTGTCTAACCTGCTTTCTTTGCAGTCAGAACTGTGTCTGCTAGTTCCCCATTCTAGTTTTGAACTGCTGAACTGGACCAATCAGTGTGGGGTAAGCTAGCTCTAAAATGGTGCCTTGGACGAATCAGAACTTGGACTCATAATCTGAGCCAGCCACAAGAGGATTGTATGGGCAGTGACTCTGGGAGATGTAGTTTAGACTTCAGCACCTTTTGGACCAACAGCAGCAGTCTATTGTGATGACAGCCAATCCAGTCAAGAACTGGGAGGAACTCAAAGGAAGTGCCCGGTTTTGTCGGTTGGAGTTTGAGTTGAGCTTTGGCAGTGAAGAAGGAAGGAGCCCTGTGCTTTTCAGTGTGCAGTTTTAGTCAAAACGTGTGTAAGGCCCAGAGTTCCGGTCTGCAGCTTGTTAGGACTGAATCCGCCCTGTGAAAAGAATCAAAGGATCTCTGAAGAGTAGAAACCAGGCTCACCCTGTAGAAGACTGGAGGAATTGCTGAAAATTACACTCGGTCTGTCAGGAACTGAATCTGCTGTGTGTTCTCCCGGGTATTGTGCAGTAATTGCGATCGGGATACAGATGCAGCCTGCCTGGTATAGTGCTTTCTTTTATATGGATGTGTGAAGAGGTTTGTGCACCTCAAGCGAGCCCTGCTGACATTGAAGGACCCTATCTTATTTGGAGGTCGTGAGTACTAATTCAGGGTCGCTCCCTGTTGAATTGCCACATTAAATCCAAATGGAATTACTGTACTGCTGACTGTTTAATTCTCCTTTTCTCTGTGTGAAAGGGCCCCTACCAGCTGCCACGGTTTGGACTAGCCACTAGGGCTTGGGTACCCAGGGACAGTAACTGATAGGGATAGGCCTGTGCACAGAGCCATAGGTAGATTATTAAAGTGATAAGCTAATTAACCTGATTTCCCCCTGTCCTTGTTATATCCCCCTAAATAAATCAGAGCTGCTTGTTTCAGCAAAGTTATACATGCCTGAAGTTGTTGTCTATGTTAAAGTACTGTACTGTGATTGTTGCACTGTATCTCATTTCACAGGAGGGTCCAGTGCCGGAACCAGACCTGGGGTAAGTGTATACTGTGAAGGTAATTCTGATATATTGTGTGGGCCACTAGTGGGAAGAAAGGGGTTGCAGTGTCCCAGAGGGCTGTGACCAAGTTAGTTTAACTATTGCAAACCCTGACCTCTGGGTGGGCACCGCCATTGGATCCAGGCCCTCAACCTGTCAGTGGCAAATCAGGCAGGGGTAGTAGCCCCTGGGATAGCGCCATCTAGGGTTACATCTTGGAGGCTCACCGCTGGGATTGTGTGTCCTCTAGTGGCCATATTCTGAACCACTGTTAAGAAAAATGGGTACCCGACAGAAGTGGCTGTGCACCGGCTGGTGGAGTGGTGTACTGGGGAGGAGATCGACCCCCAAAATGCTATGCTTATCCTGGACATCCCCCTGGGTATCAATACGGACACTGTGCAGGGAGTACTTTCCAAGGTGGAAGGTTTACAAAACCCTGTGGTGGTGGGTCGGCATGCTAATCTGCTCACCCACACTTTCCTGGCCCTAGTAGAGTTTAAGGATCCCATAGATAGCTCCAAAGTGCCACAGACCATTACCCCAGAGGGAGCCCTCACTGCTTGGAGAGTGATAACTAAGGACAGTAAAGATCCGGGGAATCATCCCCACCACTATCTGAAACTTTGAGGAGAAATTTGCTGAATGGTTGCTGGGAGAGGGAAAACTGTGGAGGACTTGAAGAAACTATTCTTGCCACCTGGGGTGTTCCTCCCCAACACCCTCTCCTGCTCCAGTGCCCGTAATGGTGGCTGAACCAATGCAGACTCCTATTTCTGCACCTGCCATTAGTCACGACTCTTACCGAAGGTTGAGGATCTTCTGGCACCCTCCCACCCCCAAGGGAGGATGACTGGGAGACCTGGATAGACTATGTTGCCCCAAGTGCTAGAATGGCAATGCTCGGAAGGCCGAAAGCTAAGAGGGTTAGTGAGAGCCTCCGAGGTCCTGCCCTGGCTACCATCCGTGCTAAACGGGCCAGTAACCCTGAAGCGACTGCACAGGCCTATCTTGAGGCCTTGGAGAATGTGTATGGGAGCCCAGATTCTGATGAGGACCTATGGTGGAGAGTAAGAAATGCACAACAGTACCAAGGGGTTGTTGTCTGTGTATGTCTCGGCTGGAAAATTGTTGCAAGAATGCCTCAGAAAGGGTAGTTTGCCAGCGATTGAACTCGACCGAACCAGACTGGACAGAATCCTTAAGTCTGCCCCTTCTCAGAACTGCTGTTGCTTCAGTTCGCCTGGCAAATCGACTGAATCCCCACCCTCCTATGATGAGTTAATGAGAGAAATTCGAGGAGTTGAGAAAAGGCGACCTCGGGAGGTACCTGCACCAACAGCTGTGGCTACGACCCGAGTGACTGAGGTGACCCATCAAGTGAAGTTCAGGGGCAGAGGTTGACAGTCAATGAGTGCTCTGACAAGGAAAAGATATGCCACAATGAAGTGAACTGTTGAGAGAGATCCGGAATTCAAAAACAGTCCCTTTATGAAGGCCACGCCTGCAAGTATGGGCCCTGACCTATATCCGACTGCATCTGCTATGGGGTGGGGTACCCACCCATGTATCTCCTGCTGATAACAGCTCCAAACTCAATTCCTTGACCATGGAAGTGGAGAAACTGACGAGATGTCTCCAAATGCTTATCACGCCGCAGACAGAGATGGCACCCAGGTTTCCAGTTAGTAATACCCCGCCCTGGCTCCCAGTGTGGCGCCTCGGCCAGCTCAAACTCCAGAAAGTATGTTTTGCTATAATTGTGGGAAAGATGGGCACATGAAAGGGAATGCCAGTCCCAAAAGACACTGACAAAGTTGCATATAGGCTACAAGGAGAGCTTGGAGAAGAATCAGTGGTTAAGAGGTGCATGAAATGATCCCAGTGAGGGCAACAAAAATGCTAATTCACGTCCTTTTGTGGCAAGGTCAGTTGCCCAGGCCCCCACTACCGCCTCTCCAGACTGGTCCAGAATAGTGGGTCCCTCCATGGAGACCACTGTAAAGGGTGAATGGAGTGTCTACAAGAGCTGTATTAGACAGTGGCTCCCAAGTGACAATTATGTTCCAGGATTGGTATCAGAAGCATTTGTCAGACGTACCCTTACAACCATTAGAAGGACTGCATGTATGGGGGTTAAGTGAGAAAGCCTACCCCTATTCCAGGTATATCCGAATTTGGCTGTCTTTCCCCACCTCCGTGGCTGGAGTGGCCGAACAAGTAGAGACCCTAGCCTTAGTGTGTCCCCCCACTGGACTGTATGATGGTGTCCCTTTGTTGATTGGAACAAATGCTCATATGTTCGGAAGGCTGGCACAGTTGTGTTATGAAAACAGGGTCAAAGACTAGTAGAGCTTTAAGAGTTCCGGCTTTAATTAAGAAGGCCTATGAGGCCAGAGAGATGCTGAAAAACAGAACCAGAGGAACCGGTCGGAATTGTATGGAAGAAGGATCCTGAGTCTCTGATCCTGGCGCCAAATGCCCAGTGTACCTTACAGGGAGGTCCGTATCAGAAAGGATGTTAAGAATAAAATATTAATGTTGGATGCACCAGGCGATGGAAAATTGCCAGAGGGACTGCTGGTCAAGCCTAGTATTTTGCCCGCTAGAGCCCATGCTTATGCCAGAAGGGTAATGGTCCAAGTTCATAATGTGTCTGAAAGAGACATTCGAGTAAACAGAGGTTGCATCCTGGCTAATGTGCATTGTGCAGACACTGCAGTGCTACCCAGCAGCAAGAGTTCAAGGAAGAATGACAGAGTAACGCCTGACTTGTTTGATTCGGCGACTCCGCTGCCAGCTGAATGGAAAGTGAGGATCAGTGAGAAGCTTGCCCAGAGAGACCAGGTGTTTTCTTTAAAGGAATGGGATGTAGGATGCGTGCAAGGAGCTGAGCACAATATCCGGCTGCATGACGAAAGACCATTTCGTGAGAGGTCTCGACGCCTGGCACCTGCTGACATAGATGATGTGAGACGGCATCTGCAAGAGATGTTAGCTGCTGGTGTAATACAAGAATCCAGAAGCCCTTATGCTTCCCCCATTGTGGTAGTTAGGAAAAAGAATGGGACAGTAAGGATGTGGGATTATCGCACCTTAAACCGGCGGACTATCCTGATCAGTACACAATGCCCGCATTCAGGATGCTTTGGACTGCCTAACGGGAGCAAGTGGTTCTCTGTGCTGGATCTCCGCAGGGTACTACCAGATCCCGATGGCCTCAGAGGACCGTGGAGAAGACGGCCTTTATCTGTCCGCTTGGCTTCTATGAATTCATGAGGATGCCTCAAGGAGTTTCAGGTGCCCCAGCCACTTTTCAACGATTGATGGAGCGTGCAGTGGGGACATGAACTTACTAGAGTGCCTGGTATACCTAGATGATGTTATTGTGTTTGGCAGCTCACTGGAGGAACATGAGAGCAGATTATTTAAGGTATTGGACCGACTGGAGGACTTTGGCCTTAAACTGTCATTGATAAGTGTCAATTCTTTCAAACATCAGTAAAGTATGTGGGACACATAGTATCCACCGAGGAATAGAGACCGACCCAAGTAAAGTTGAGCCTTGACCACCTGGCCACAGCCCAAAATCTAAAAAGAACTGCAAAGATTCCTGGGATTCTGTGGTTATTATCGGCGCTTCATCAAGGACTATTCAAGAGTGATCCGCCCTTTACTTAACCTTACTCAAGGGTATCCCCAACCCACAAAAATACCAAAGTCAGCGTCCTCAAGACTGAAAGAGTGTATTTTCATCCGAGTGAAGTATTTGGGGCCCGCTGGACTCCTGATTGTCAGACTGCTTTCATGAGATCATATATCAACTTACCCATGCTCCAGTGCTGGCCTATGCCGATCCAAGAAAACCTTCGTCCTGCACACTGATGCTAGCTTGCAAGGGTTGGAGGCTGTGTTGTACCAAGAGCACGAGAATGGCCTGAGACCAGTGGCCTTTGCCAGTAGAAGCCTGACCCCATCCGAAAAGAACTATCCTGTACATAAATTAGAGTTCTTACCTTTGAAGTGGGCTATTGTTGACCAATTCCATGAGTACTTGTATGGGGCTAAAATACTAGTAAAAACTGACAATAATCCTTTGACCTATGTGCAGACCTCAGCTAAGTTGGATGCCACTGGCAATAGGTGGCTTTCTGCATTATCTACATATGACTATGCTCTCGAATACCGAGCAGGTCTGAACCACATAGATGCTGATGCTCTCTCTCCCGGAGGCCTGTTCCCCAGAATGATTGGGTCCAATTGGCAGAACCTGACATTCGGGCACTCTGCTGGAAGTTTGACAGGAGGAACAAATGTCCACGGACGCAGTGGACTGCATGGTGGATTGCTTGGGACCCTCTGAGAATTGCATACCTGCTGCTTATTGCCACTTTTCTGCAATAGACATTGGTGCACTGCCTCAGCTGGACAATGACAGTATTCATGGGCTCAATCCCGCGATCCCATGATCAAAGCAGCTGAAGCCCTCTATGCAGGAAAAGATATGTCCAAATTACGCTCCACTGATTTGAGAACTGCACTGTTATACAAAGAAGGTCCTAAGTTGAAACTGATCAATAAACTGTTATACAGAGAAACAGTAGACAGAGGGGACAAGTAGACAAACAACAACTAGTGCTGCCCACTGCCTTTCGAGACTCAGTACTGAGGTCCTTGCACAACCACATGGGGCACCTTGGTATAGACAGAACACTTGACTTGGTGAGATCCAGATTCTATTGGCCTAAGATGGGGGCTGATGTAGAGCAACACATTCGAACTTGTAGTCGCTGCTTACAGAGGAAAGCTTTGCCCCAGAGGGCTGCCCCCCTTGTTAACATCACCACCAGTGCACCCATGGAGCTGGTCTGTATTGATTTTCTGAGTTTGAGTCAGATCAAAGAAATATCAGTAATGTGCTGGTGGTCACTGACCATTTCACGAGATATGCCCAAGCTTTCCCCACCAAAGACCAGAAAGCATCCACTGTGGCCAAAGTACTTGTGAAAACTTTTGTTCACTATGGGGCTCCACAAAGAATCCATTCTGATCAAGGGAGAGACTTTGAGAGTCGTCTGATCAAAGAGATGCTTTCCTGTGGGAGTGCGAAAGTCCAGAACCACTCCTTGCCACCCCCAGGGACCCACAGCCTGAGCGTTTCAACCGCACTTTGCTAGATATGCTAGGCACCCTGCACCCAAAGGACAAGCCTAGATGGAGCCAACAAATTAGCACCCTGGTACATGCTTATAACTGCACCAAAAGTGATGCCACTGGATTCTCCCCCTACCGCCTGATGTTTGGAAGAGAAGCTCGACTACCAGTAGATGTGTTTTGGGGTCTCTCCTGATGGGGTTCAAGCTGACAACTATTTACAGTATGTGCAAAAGTTAAAGGCCCAGCTAACTCATGCGTACCAACTGGCTCAAACCATGGCTGCCAAAAGAAATCTGGCCAACAAAGAAAGGTATGATAAAAAGGTGAAAGCACAGGAACTCCAGGAGGGAGATCGGGTATTGCTAAGAAATCTGGGACTGCATGGCAAGCACAAGATTGCTGACAGATGGCACCATCTCCCTCACATTGTAGTGGGCAAACTAGATGATCTGCCAGTGTACAAAGTAAGGCCTGAGAATAATTCAAAAGATGTAAAAACAATGCATAGAAATCATTTACTGCCCATTGGACAAATCTTAATTGAGTCTGAGCCCCTAGAAGATGCCCCCTCTGGACCAGTGACTAGAGCTGCTGCTAAGAAAAGATCAAGAAAGTCTGCACCTACAGAAGCAAAGTTAAAGTGTTCCCCTCCACAAGTCCCAGTTGAGCATGACTGTCAGTCCATATCGGAAGAAAGTGAGTGACTTTGAATACTATCCTTCTTACGAACTGAGTCAATTGTTTGGGGCAATCCCTAGTCAATACTGGAGATGAAGCTGGGCCTTCTGGACTGTCTAAGCCCCAGCTTCATCCCTGGAGCCAATGCTCCCAGAAAGTGAAGTGCAAAGCATCAGATCAGATGAAATGGAATCATTGTGCATGGTTGAACTGTTTGAGCTTTCAGGGAGGAAAATGATAGATTGGGGCAGACTGGTGATACACCCGAACAAGAAGAGTATTTTGAGTGCCCTGACAGTCCACTGCCAGTGTCTGAAAGCTCTCCATGCAGCCAAATGTGGACTCAGAAACTGTAACTCCTGGAGCTGAAAGTGCCCCAAGTTCTAGCCTCTCTACCCCATGGAGACTCCCTGACAAGTGAGGACAATGCTGAAAATGAGGCTCAGAGTGCAGAGACTATAACAGTTCCCCCTAGAAAGTCTGGTCGAGCTGTAAAGCCTGTGGTGCACCTCAGTTATGATTCACTTGGGAGGCCTGTGGACTTGCCTCTCAATGTTGTCCATAAAGGAGTGTATGTGTCCCCGAGCTCATTGCCCAAACTGAGCATCAGTGCTAACTCCAAGTTACTTGTGTTGCCCTCTAAGTATGGTGCCCTTGCCCCATCCAGCCCCAAGGTAACTGATAGGGAAGGGCCCCCTCTCTTCAGGTTTCATGTACAAGAGGTAATAACTTGAGTTATGGTACAATGTGTATGTAATACTGTGTAAAGAGTGACGTACTGCAATGTTTCAGAAATGTGTTCTTGGTAAAATGATATATTGACTGATGATTACATGTGCGAGCCTAATGCAAATGTATATGGTTGCAGTTGAAACTTATGGGGGTACTTGTTTTGACGGACGCAAGCTTCTTCCAGGCCAGGAAGGGGTGTAACCCCCTGCAAATGGGGGTTCCCAAAAGACTTCCAGGAGCTTGCTTGAATGCTCCAAGCCTGAATGGTGTTTGGCATTTAAGCCATTTATCAGTGAGTGTTTTTAGAGCCTCTGGTACTGTCTCTTTAAGAGCTGTCTGCTTGCAGACATAATTAGTTTGTATGGGACTGTGTGTTTCTTTGATTGAGTACCACTCAAGCTGCTGCCAATTCACTTCATTTTGCAGTCACTAGGAGTGCAAAGGAACCTATCTGACAGATGTAACTGTTTGCCAGAAATTATTTAGAGTAATAATGAAATTACAGTTTGTCTAACCTGCTTTCTTTGCAGTCAGAACTGTGTCTGCTAGTTCCCCATTCTAGTTTTGAACTGCTGAACTGGACCAATCAGTGTGGGGTAAGCTAGCTCTAAAATGGTGCCTTGGACGAATCAAAACTTGGACTCATAATCTGAGCCAGCCACAAGAGGATTGTATGGGCAGTGACTCTGGGAGATGTAGTTTAGACTTCAGCACCTTTTGGACCAACAGCAGCAGTCTATTGGTGACAGCCAATCCAGTCAAGAACTGGGAGGAACTCAAAGGAAGTGCCCGGTTTTGTCGGTTGGAGTTTGAGTTGAGCTTTGGCAGTGAAGAAGGAAGGAGCCCTGTGCTTTTTCAGTGTGCAGTTTTAGTCAAAAACATGTGTAAGGCCCAGAGTTCCGGTCTGCAGCTTGTAGGACTGAATCCGTCCTGTGAAAAGAATCAAAGGATCTCTGAAGAGTAGAAACCAGGCTCACCCTGTAGAAGACTGGAGGAATTGCTGAAAATTACACTCGGTCTGTCAGGAACTGAATCTGCTGTGTGTTCTCCGGGTATTGTGCAGTAATTGCGATCGGGATACAGATGCAGCCTGCCTGGTATAGTGCTTTCTTTTATATGGATGTGTGAAGAGGTTTGTGCACCTCAAGTGAGCCCTGCTGACATTGAAGGACCCTATCTTATTTGGAGGTCGTGAGTACTAATTCAGGGTCGCTCCTGTTGAATTGCCACATTAAATCCAAATGGAATTACTGTACTGCTGACTGTTTAATTCTCCTTTTCTCTGTGTGAAAGGGCCCCTACCAGCTGCCACGGTTTGGACTAGCCACTGGGCTTGGGTACCCAAGGACAGTAACTGATAGGGATGAGGCCTGTGCACAGAGCCACAGGTAGATTATTAAAGTGATAAGCTAATTAACCTGATTTCCCCTGTCCTTGTTATATCCCCTAAATAAATCAGAGCTGCTTGTTTCAGCAAAGTTATACTGCCTGAGTGTTTGTCTATGTTAAAGTACTGTACTGTGATTGTTGCACTGTATCTCATTTCACAGGAGGTCCCAGTGCGGAACCAGACCTGGGGTAAGTGTATACTGTGAAGGTAATTCTGATATATTGTGGGCCACTAGTGGGAAGAAGGGGTTGCAGTGTCCCAGAGGGCTGTGACCAAGTTAGTTTAACTATTGCAAACCCTGACCTCTGGGTGGAGGCACCCGCCATTGGATCCAGGCCCCTCAACCTGTCAGTGGCAAATCAGGCAGGGGTAGTAGCCCCTGGGATAGCGCCATCTAGGGGTTACACTTACAAAATAAAAATGCTTGATTCAGAGGTCAGGATCCACACACAAAGAAATATTGCATTAATAATACACATTTCATCTTCCTTCATTACGCCATTAGAGGATTGTTTAATTAATATACTACAAGAATATGAAAATGCTCTGCAAGCAACCTTATGCAGCTAGACCATGGACAACATGATGTTGCAAGTTGTGTCCAAAAAAATGAATCCCTTTGATGGAAGCCAACAGCACAGCTGTAGGTCCAAGTACCTGTGAAATTAAAATAAAGGAGATTTACTTATAGTGAGAAAATGACTGGTCTCCCTCAGCATACACTAGTACTCGATAAAAATCATTAAACTTTGTTTTAGACATTTCAAAGAAATATGCACCTTTCATTTGTTTCCAAATGGATATATTAATCACGTACAAACCAGAGCAATCAAATTTCGTGAGGTCTAAAGCCCTTTGATTGAAGGAATCAACCATGCAAACAAATAGTAACTTAATTAAGCAGCCATAAAGATTTTGTGGTTATTACAACTACATTCACTTACTCACTGAGTGACTCTGACATTAGAAATACTATTGTTAAACCCCTCTTTTGACCACATGTAGAGAAGCCATGATGGATTTATACAAGGTAACTAACATACATGTAGTAATGCACTCACAGAAAGGATTTACAGTAGGTTCCATCTTGTTTGCCCCTCCTGCTGCATGAAATTAATTATATTAAGTTTGATTATGGACACCCCTACTCATGCTGAGTAACCCTCTATGCCAAGGAGTCTGTCTAGTCCTGCTTTGAAAGTCTGAACAGTGCTAGCTTCCACAGCCACAGCAGCTACAACAGATAGGCTATTCCATGTATTAATCACCTTCAGTCACTAGTGGATCTGGCTATGTAGTGAAGAAACATCCGCTATCCCATTCGGCCAACAAACAGTAGTTGTTTTAGCCTAATCTGAGCTTTAGAACTGACTTTTAAAATGGGACATTTTGCATTTTTCTGGGGAAGTGCTTCCTCTGTGACAAAATTACTGCCCCTTACAAACTCTAGCTCTATCCCTCCCCTCTGCATAAAGTAATGTTTGTGCTTAGTCTATCCCCACCCATCAGTTTGAATGCCATGTCCTCTAACTCTACTACCTCCAAATGATCATACATGGACTGGATTGGGTGGGGTTATGCAGTGTTCAGAGAAAGAAATACCTCTGACCTTGAGGGGGGAAACAGTTGGTTGGCTTGGAGGCGTTGAATCTTGCAGGGGCTGAACCCTTCACCACACCATGCACACACATGATAGTGCCCCAGTGTTGTATGCATTCCTCTTAACCCTCTGGTCCAGAAATTGGGGGCATATATAGATATATCTATATATGTGTGTATATAGATAGATAGATAGATAGATAGATAGATAGATAGATAGATATAGATATAGATATAGATATAGATTGGGGTAACCCTTGCCTCTGTTCTTGCGCACAGAGGTTCTTTGTCTTTTAAATGTTTTTTTGTTTTAATTGGGTTCACCATAACATAACCCAGATAGACTATCTTAGGGTAGCTGGTTCATTCCACTGGGGTGTTAGACAGATGAGGCATACTGATGAGTCCTGGTAGGACGAAACACGTGTTTATGTTTTCTGTTGGCACCCTTTGCAAACTGTGTGAGAGGCCTTTCGGCACCATGCATTTCTGCTTAAGGTTGAACCAGCATAATATTCTGTGGTGATTTGCATATGAAGCCCATGATGCTTAGCATTGTGGGGTCATGTGTGACTTTGTATTTCTTTGAAACTTGGCTTCCCAGCCAAATGACCTTTGGGGTAACCCTTGCCTCAGTGCTTGTGCACAGAGGTTCTTTGTCTTTTAAATGGTTTTAATTGGGTTCACCACAACATAACCCAGATAGACTATCTTAGGGTAGGTGGTCATGAGGGCTGCAAGGGTAGTCCTCCCCCCTCCCTTCTGTCGTTGTACAAGCACCAGGGACCAGCGAGAAAGCGGCAGAACACCAGGTGGTCGTGAGGGCTGCAAGGGTAGTCCTTCCCCCCTCCCTCCCGTCGTTGTACAAGCACCGGGGACCAGCGAGAAAGTGGCAGAACACCAGGTGGTCGTGAGGGCTGCAAGGGTAGTCCTCCCCCCTCCCTCCCGTCGTTTTACAAGCACCGGGGACCAGCGAGAAAGCAGCAGAACACCAGGTGGTCATGAGGGCTGCAAGAGTAGTCCTCCCCCCTCCCTCCCATCATTTTACAAGCACCGGGGACCAGCGAGAAAGCGGCAGAACACCAGGTGGTCATGAGGGCTGCTAGGGTAGTCCTCCCCCCTCCCTCCCGTCATTGTACAAGCACCGGGGACCAGCGAGAAAGCGGCAGGTAACCTACCAGGACAATTTTCGGCAGATCGCAGGTTCAACTCCTGTGGCTCCTTTGTCTCGCTAGCTCTGCCCTGCCACCACCACCACCACCCTTGGTCGGCATCCAAGTATATAGGCAGATTTGTGATCACATGATCACGAAAACCTATCAGGCCACTTTCCCATTTGCAGCTTATCTTCCTCCACCACTAGAGGTCCTATCACCACCTTCTTACTCTCTCCTTTAATTTAATTTTTTGTCTCTCCTCCCTGTCATTTCTCTCTCCTGACCTGCCACTTACTTTACCCCGCTTCTACCCTGCCATGCTCCCACTTATCCTCATCATGCTACTCCTGCATTTTATCCAGCCATCCCCACCCCACACTCATAACATGAAAAGGGGGCATAGTGCTGAAACCCTCTGTCAATTTTCTGGCTGGCACTCCCAGCCCTGCCCCCCCGCTGCGCCTTCACTACCAGACCCTTAAATACCAGACCGCAAATCTATCCCAAACCCCCACCCCCCAAAACTTGTATAGACACACCCACACGCACAGCTGGCGGTTATCTCCCACAGCGAGTTACCCACTGGAACCCCCCCTTCACCGGCCAACCACCCTCCACATCTGCAGCTACACAAACCCACTCCCACTGTTTTTTCCTCCTATCGGCCCCCCTTCTACTGAAGCTACCAATACCCACCACCAGCCACATACAGCATAAAAGCCGAAGACCTACTACTCGAATATACCGATACCGACTCAGGTCACTCATTCTTTTCCTATTGCTGCCAGGTAATATCCACCCAAACCCTGGCCCCCAGCTCGCCTCATCAACCCACTGATCTTCTGACCCAAACCCTAGCCCCCAGCTCGCCTCACCAACCCACCGATCTCCTGGAAAAGGTCTGCGCATTGCCTCACTTAACATTTGCAGCCTGCAAAAAAAATGGGACTCCTTTCAGGGCTGGGTACTCCAGAACAACCCAGACATCATTGCCCTGACTGAAACCTGGCTCTCCCCCTCTGTCCCTGACTCTGCCATTATACTGCCTGGTTACTGCCTCTATCGCGCCGACCATACGGGAAAGCGAGGGGGTGGCTGCGCAACCTACCTCAAGGACTCCCTCACTGGCCACCCTCTCCCCATTCCCACACTTACCTCTAGGGCCCAGGCCCTCACCTTAAAAATTACCCTAGGTAGGTCTACATCCCCTCTTCTCCTCACCACGGCCTATGTCCCCCCCCCAGCGACCAGAAACTAGCCTTCCAAGCCATCATGGCCCATCTTGCCACCCTACCCCCGAAACAAGAAAAAATACTACTAGGGGATTTCAACATTAATTGGCTGGCCAAAACAGCCGCGCCCTTCATCAGTGAGGCTGCTGCCCTCAACCTCACCCAGGTCGTCAATACACCCACCCAGCTTCATGCCCGTATGGGGACATCAACCCTACTAGACCTAGTTTTCAAAAACCGCCCCCACAAAATAATAAGCACCCAAGTCCTCCCTGACACCCTAAGCAACCACTCGCCAGTACTCTGCAACTGGTCTGGTACTCTCCCCAAAACTGTGCCTAAAATTATTTCACTACGTAAACTAGGGCCTGGCAAATTACCCCTTTTCAAGGCCCACCTCAGACATTGGGACTGGACACCCCTCACTAATACACTCGACCCTGACCACGCCCTCGAACTGTTTGTCAACATCTTCAACTCAGCCTGTGACAAGTTCGCCCCTTTTGCCAAAACTATGACCAAAGGGAATCATGCCCCATGGTTCTCGGATCAACTCCAAGGCCTACTGCGCCAGCATGATGCTCTATGGCATCTGGCCAATGAGACCCAGTGGCCTCAGGACAGGCAATGCTATCGGGAGGCCCCGAAACAAATGCACATGGGCCATACGCACGGCCAAAGCAAACCATTACAAAGCCACCTTAACCTCCACCTGGGGAAATGGGCGCAAGTTCTGGGAGAACATAAAGGAACTCTGTGGCAAAAACCCAAATCTACCACCTGACCAAATACTCGTTGATGGTAACCTCTCCGCTGACCCTGCCAACATAGCCGCTGCCCTAAATACTGCTTTCTCTCCCATATATTGCACCCTAACTTCTTCGACCCCCCACCGGACCGTATCATTTCCCATCCCCCACATACTGCGCCTTTCTACCTACGTATCCTTAATCCGGATACGGCGAAACCCTACCTGACTAAAGCCTTAAGTAAAAGCCACTACAGTCACGACTCCCTAGACCTTAGACTTCTCCGCCTCTCCCTCCAGGAAGTCCTGGCCCCTCTCACCCACATTCTAAATTGCTCCCTCTGCCAAGGGAAATTCCCCCACACACTGGAAGTCAGCCTATATCACACCTATCCATAAAGGTGGTGACCGAACATCCACAAATAACTACCGTCCCATCTCAATCCTACCCCCCCGTCGAAGGCACTAGAATGCATAGTAGCCGACCACCTCACTGAACACCTGAATAAATATAACCTTCTAACCAAACAGCAACATGGTTTTCGAAAAGGCCACAGCACCACTACCGCCCTTCTTCAATTTACCTCCCATGTCCACTCTGCCCTGGACCAAGGCCACCTCACAGGTGCCATCTTCATGGACCTATCTAAAGCATTTGACACAGTCAACCATGCCCTATTACTAAATACCCTGGCCCACACGGGTCTCTCCAATGACTCCATAAAATGGTTCGCTAGTTATCTCTCAGACAGAACCCAGAGAGTCAAGGTAGGCCATGTCCTATCACCCTGCCTCCCCATCCGATCCGGTGTTCCATAGGGCTCCATACTTGGCCCCTTACTTTTCAGCCTTTACCTCAACTCCCTCCCATCCTCTTGCTCGGGAAATCTGCTCCTTTATGCAGATGATGTGGTCTTGTTCACCTCCAGCCCAGCTCTCCTCATACTCCACCAAACCCTCCAGCATTCTTTCCAGGAACTGGAAGACTGGTTCACCGCCCACCATCTTATTATCAACTATAATAAGACTAAAGTCATGATATTCGCCCATCCTCAAAACCCACACAAAACCCTGTGCCCACACTTCCTCATGGCAAACCGGACCCCCTTAGAACAAGTATACAACTTTAAATACTTAGGGATCACTCTAGACCCCGCCCTCAGCTTTAATCAACACATCCTACACCTAACAATCACCCTTAGCACCAGACTAGGCATACTCTACCGGTATAAACACTGCCTCACCCCTAAGGCAATACAACTCGTCGTAAACTCCTCGATCCTCTCCCTGCTAGACTACGGTATACTAATTTACAGTGCTGCACCCTCCACAACCCTAAGCAGACTCCAGCTAGTGCTCTACAGAGCCTGCCGCCTAGTTGTAGGATGTGATCATCTCACTCACTCATGCTCCCTATACAGCAGCACAAATTGGCTAAATCTGGATAACAGAATCAGGTACCACACCTGCCTTATGACCAAAAAGGTGCTACTAGGCCTCACCCCACCCTCCCTACTCCAAATAATACTCCCAGCCCCACTAAGCAAAACAACCCGAAGCTCAAACAAACGGCTTCTATGGGTACCCCATGGCCGGACCTCCCAATACCAACGCACCTTCAACTACAGGGCCCCTTCCTGGACAAACTCCCTCCGAAACCATATAACTGAGGAAAAAAGGCTGTGCCCATTTAAATCAATGCTAAGGGAATACCTGCAGGTCTCAAATAGATGTGACTGCCCATGACACCTGACCTGCATTGCCTCCTTACTATCAAGCTATAAGCAGCAAATGTACCTCAATTGCAATTATAAAACATGACAATCAGCCACTTTCTGAATCTCTCTGACGCTTTTCTTTCTCCTCACACCTGGCTGTGTGAAATTACCTAGAATTCTCTGTTAGCCTACTATGTAACAACAATGTAACCTGTGCATCTTATCCTCATGTTACTTCTTGTTATTATGTAATGTGCTGTTCTTCTTCTGTATGCTAATGTCCCGGCCCCTGTACATTGTATGTATGATGTGGAACCTTTGTAAATGAGTCTCTGACTCAAAGGTCTTTCTGAATATCAAATAAATAAATTCCACTGGGGTGTCAGACAGACGAGGCATACTGATGAATCTTGGTAGGACGACACACATGTCTATGTCTTCTGTTGGCACCCTTTGCAAACTGTGTGAGAGGCCTTTCGGCACCATGCGTTTCTGCTTAAAGTTGAACCAGCATAATATTCTGTGGTGATTTGCACATGTAGCCCATGATGCTTAGCATTGTGGGGTCATGTGTTACTTTGTATTTATATATATATATATATATATATATATATACATCTATATATATATATATATATATATTTTAATCATGGACAAATTACTGAAATCAGAGACGCCATATAAAACAAGCATTTGTCAATGCCAAATGTTTGCTTGCTGATATTGGCATTGGTAGTACAGGGGTTAGAGAGATGCATAATAGGAATGGCAGTGAAGTATTAAACTAACGCCAACCCCCACCCTCACCCTGCAGAGACTGACAGGCTTTTGGGGGTGTGCCTTTGGTTTGTCGGTCATAACGCTCATGCCATTCCACCTCACTCCACCCTGCAGACACCGACAGGTACTGCGGTGTGCCTTGGGGTCTTTGGCCCTTTCACTAACCCCATTCCATAAGGAAGTAAGCTGAGATGGGTGCAGTAGAGGAGAATGGGATGAACCTTAGGGCTGAAGACCCCAAGGCACACCTCAATGCCTGTCACTGGCTGCAGGATGGGGGGGGTGGAATGGCATGAGCATTACAGCCGACAACCCCAAGTCACACCCCTGATACCTTTCATTCTCTACAGGGTGGGGCATTACGGTTGGAGACCTAATGCCCTGGGAGTTTCTTGGTATTTTCACTCCAAATTTTAACATGGGCTTTTTGAGACCCCACCTCATGAACAGTGGCACTATCATTTCGTTACTCAATCCTGAAAGGTGATTTCACACAGCAACTGCACCATTCAGTGCCACAGGTGCGAAAACACATTTTGGCCAGGATGCGAAAATAACAGCTGTACTGTTCACGAGGAAGAGTAAAAAAATGGCAATGTTGAAAATCTGGAGTGAAAATATGAAAAATTGGTGGAGCAAACTGTGCAACACATGCCTGTAATGCAATCATTTTTTTGGAATGTTTTCACTAGATTTTCAACATGGGCATTTTGGGACCTCCCCTCATGAACAGTGCCACTGTGATTTTATTAATCTGTCAAAAAAGTTGATTTCACACAGCGACTGCACCATTCTGCATCACAGGTGCAAAAACACATTTTGGGCAGGATGTGAAACATGACAGCTGTATTGTTCATAAGGAGGTGTGAAAAAATGGCAATGCTGAAAATATGGAGTCAAAATGTTAAAAATTGGTGAAGTTACAAGCGTGCATAGAAACTGTGCAATGCACGCTTGTAACACAGTCATTTTTTGGAATTTTTTCACTAAATTTGCAACATGGTTTTTTTGGGGCCCCACCTCATGAACAGTGGCACTGTCATTTCATTAATCAGTCCCAAAAGGTGATTCTGTGTAGCAATCGCGAAATCACTTTTTGGGACCGAGTAACCAAATGACAGTGACAGTGTTCACGAGGTGGGGTCTCAAGAACCCTATGTTGAATATTTGGGGCCCAAATACCTAAAAATGGCTGTGATATCAACCTAAGTTGAAACGCCCCCCACACTGACTTCCATTATACTGCTTACCCTAATTTCTTCAGTTTGCCGGTCGGCTTTGAAGAGTGCAGACGTGTCCCGGTCCATAGAAGATCACTGCTCCCGACCTCCGGAGGTAAGTATGCGGGGGGGATGGGTCAACAGAGAGAGAGAGGGTGGGAGTGGGAGAGGGGGAATGGGAAGATGACAAGAGATCATTTTCTTTTTTATAGGGGAAAAAAAAGACTTTGGGGATGGTTTTCTTTATTTTACAGGTTACCAAAAATATTTAGGCACACTGGGGTAGGCTCCCAATGTGCCACAATAGTGTGTGTGTGTGTGTGTGTGTGTGTGGGAGGTATGCCGACACAGGGATTGGGCAACCCGACGTTGGCACTTGAAATATTTGGGTGGGTGAGAGGGGTCATCTGACACTGTGAGTGGGAACCCCAGTGTCAAAAAACATATATCAAAAATTATTTTGCCACACTGGGGTGGGCTCCCAGTGTGTCACATTAATGGGGGAGGGGGATACCTGCTGACACAGGGATTGGGCACTCTGATGTTGGCTTTCTGGGAAGTGTGTGGTAGGTGGCAGGATCCACCAACGTGGACTGCCGTGCTGTGGCTCATTTATTTATTTATTTATTTATTGAAATGGTTCACCAGGAAAGACACACCAAACAAACAAGGTGCTTGGCGGCAGGAGCTGATAAGAACTGTAACTCCGGCCATGCGCAGTACTGTGCATTGTAATGTGCATGACCAGAGTCTAGTCAGCTGCTGCCAATAGAGAGAAGGTATGTCTATGTGCCTGGTTGCGAGGGAGGGGGAAGGTCCTGCTGCAATGAGAAAACTGTCCCTCATTGCAGCAGCAGATTTCTTTCTAGTGTGGTCCTCTCTCTCAAACTGCTGTTATAGACAGCTTGCTGATTCATTAGTGCCTCAGGGATGAACCCCATGAAGCCTCAACTCGTAACCATCCCTGATTGGAGCGGCACTTTTCTTTCAAATGAAGACCGCTTCTCTCAAACTGCTGTCATAGACATTTTGCCGATTAATTAGTGCCTGAGGGACAAGCCCCATAAAGTGTCAACTGCATTGGGCAGAAACTCACACATCTCTAAAATGTCATACTGTCCCAAGATGTTATTTGCACATGCGTGGCACACATGCGTGCAAGCAAATAGAAAAGTGACTGGAAGCTGTTGTTACAACTGATGTCGCATGAAAAAATTCATTTTCTGAAGAAGCACTAGATGGTAGCTTTTAATGTTCGGCATTACTTTATACCTCTAAATCTCCCCTCTTTTAAGTGATAGATGCATCAATTTCAGGAGGCACGGAACAATTTTTTAGAGCTAAATTCTGGAATGTCCCTGAAAATCAAGGACAAAGAGGTCTGTTGTGTGTGTGAATCTGCCTTACATTTGTAATGGCTGCCTCCCACCCCCACCTAAAACATTCCTGCCAGCTCTAATAGGCTCAGGGGAGAAGGTAGCCCTTAGTACTGCCTGTGAGGTGGTTCATGAAACTTTTACCTCAAGAGTTATTCTTCTCGCAACAGGAATGTAATGTATGATACCACATTAACAGCATCATGTCTGTGCCCGCATGATGCCTAGAGAATGCTGGAGGGTTCAAAGAATGCCCTTCGAACTGGGCTGATCTCATGCCAGCAGGTGCTTAACTGTGTCCCTGGTGCTCCTGCAGGGAGATGGAGATGGCTAACCATGATGGTGGAGACTATGTTTTGTCCCCACTGCTCCTGCAAGGAGAATGGGATGGTCTGCTATGACAGGCATTTTGTTGTGTCCCTGCTGTTATGCCACGGAGCTGGTTTGGCCATTTGTGATGGTAGGCACTTTAATGTATCCCCAGTGCTGCTGCAGGGGGACAGGAATAGCTGTCCATGACAGCCAGCAGTTTGTTGTGTCGTCACCGCACCTGCGGGGGATCAGAATGGCAAACCATGATGGGTGGCCCTTAGTTGTATATTTCTAACTATTGTATAGTTGTGCTCCTGAAGGGGAATAGGTATTGCTAACGCTTCGCTGTGTCCTCAGCATCTTATGGCCCCCCATCCCTCTCTCTGTCCCCATGTGAGTTCTCCCTGTATGGCTCCCAGAGCAGCCTAAACACCCACCATGGACCTGCAATGGTGGCCAGCTCAAATCGCCTGCTTACTTCCTTGGATGGCAACTGTCTAAATCATGCAACTACACCATCAGTATGCTAACTGGTATATCAATATACGTGCCGCCAGCCAAGATGCAGTGCAGTAGCTTGAGTATTACTGCAAAATGCTACAGTATGCTGCAGAGAAGAGTGTAATTCAATGGTAATTAAGCCCTTTTGTCATGCAGTATTTTATGATGTCATTTACTGCAAAATATTGCATTGCTTCCTGCCTTGCTCTGCTGTAGTAGTTGTGAGATATCTCTGAAAATCACAGTAGTGCAACCCCTGTACCGTTTTAATTCCCATCCTTTGGACTGCCTCCACCTTGTCTATGTCCTTTCTGAGGTGCAGCCTCCAGAAATGGACACAATACTCCAGGTGGGGTCTCACGAGCGAGCGATATAGTGGCAACATCACCTCTCTCCTCCTGCTGGAGATACTGCACCTCTCCATGTGCACCACAGCATCCCACTGGTCTTACCCAGTGCTTTGTAATGCTGCCCTGCCACTTTGAGGTCATCAGATATAATAACTCCATGGTCCCCTTCTTCCTCAGTAGCTGTCAGTACCTTCCCCCATCCTATACTCAGCTTCTGGGTTCCTATGCTCAAGGTACATGATTTTGCACCTTTTGGCATTGAACCCTAACTGCCATGCTTGTGACCACTCTTCGGTTTCCCAAGATCCTATTCATTCTCTCCACCCCTTCCTGGGTGTCCACCCTATTGCAGATTTTGGTGTCATCTGCAAAAAGGCATACCTTCCCTTCCAGTTCTTCTGTCAAATCAATGATGAAGACATTGAAGAGAACCAGTCCCAGTACTTAGCCCTGTGGTACCCCTCTGGTCACTCTTCCCATCATTAGAGTGAGTGCCGTTAACCACTCCCCTCTGTCGCCTATCCATTAACCCATTTCTAACCCAGTTTACCACTTTGGATCCCACCTCTAGATTGCTTTATTTGTTTATCAATCCTCTGTGTGGCACAGTGTTGAAAGCCTTGATAAAGTCCAGATAGGCCACATCCACTGCCCTCCCCTGATTTATTTCCCTAGTCACCCAGTTTGAAGAAATCAGTCAGATTAATCTGTCATGACCTCCCCTCTGTGAATACATGCTGCCTGTGGTCTTGCAGTCCATTGAATTCAAGATACTCCACCAACCAGGGTTTAACAGGGATTTCCATTAATTTCCCCATCACTGAGGTGAGACTGACTAGCCTGTAGTTGCTAGCCTCCTCTGTGCTGCCACTCTTATGCAGAGGGACTATGTCTGCTTGCCTCCAGTCCTCTTGAACCATGCCTGTTTCTAGTGAGCTGTTGAATAAGGCCATCAGTAGGGCAACTAGCACCTCCCTAAGTTCCTTGATTATGTTAGCGCACTTGCGCAGCCAACATCTTGCGGTAGTGCAGATTTGGAGGCGCGGTCACTGTTGGGCGAATGCAAGACACGCACCAGTAGGTGTGTCTCGCATTCTCCAATCAGCCAGCAGCAGGGGCTGACACCCTGCTTAGCTAATGAGGCGAAGACATCACAGAAACGATCTGCTGCAATGAGAGCGAAGCTCTCATGTAACGTGACCACAACACACCTCCCTCTATGTGCAGGCAACATGGTGGCAGTGACTGCCATTGTTGCCTGTCAACCCCCTCCTTTATTGTGTGCTGACGGGGGTACCCAATCTGTGTCGGCATCATGTAACCCCTTTTGATTACGAGGTGCCCAATCCTCTTGGTATCATGTGCCCCCAACAGTTTTCTTGCCGACAGGGGCCCAATCCCCATCGGCATGTATCCCCCTCCCTGAATTTTGCCAATGGGGGGAGCCCACTCCCATCAGCATAACATGCCCCCCCATTTTTTGCTTGCTGACGGGTACCCAATCCCCTCGGCTCCTGCAGCCCCCTTTCCTTGTTTGCTGATGGGGGTGCCCAATCCCCGTCGGCTAAAGCACCACACACACACACTCAGGTAGCATGCTGGGAGCCCACTCCAGCGTGCCAAAGCACCTATTAAAATAAAAACGGTCCCCCAATGTCTTTTCTTTTTCTTTTTTAACCTATAAAGCAAAAATGGTCCCTCGTACTCTTCCAAGCCTCCCTTCCACAACCCACACCCACCACTGTGCACCCTGCCTCCCCACACCCCCCACCCCATACCTCCGGAGTCCAGCGGATGATCTTTGGTGGACGGGAACACGTCTGCACTCTTCAAAGTCGACCGTGAACTGAGGAAATGCAGGTAAGCTGTATAATGGAATAAATAGGGGGTTTTCAACTTTAATGCATATCTCAGCCATTTTTGGGAATTTTTACATCAAATTTTCAACATGGGGTTTTTGGGGCCCCTCCTCATGAATTCTTGCACTGTCATGTCATTACTCAGTCCAGAAAGGTGATTTTGCAGTCACTGCGTGGAATCACCTTTCAGGACTGATTTAACGAGATGACAGTGCCACTGTTCATGAAGTGGGCTCTCAAAAAGCCTATGTTGCAAACTTGGTGGAAAGAATCCAAAACATATCTGTTTTACGAGCATGTGTTATGCAGCTGCTGCTCGTAACTTCATGAATTCGCAATATTTTCATGCCAGATTTTCAACATTGTCATTTTTGTACACCTCCATGTGAACAGTACAGCTGTCATTTTACACATCCTGGCCAAAATGTGTTTCTGCACTTCTGGTGCACAATAGCGCGGTCGCTGTGGGAAATCAGTGTTCAGGCCAGATTATGAAAATGAGAGTGTCATTGTTCATGAGCAGAGGTCCTAAAATGCCTATGTTGAAAATTTGGTGATGATACTCTATAAAATGACTGCGTTACGAGCGTGCATTGGGCAGATTGCACGCACACTCATAACGTCGTGCATTTGTAATCTTTTCACTCTGGATTTTCACCATTGGCATTTTTCCACACCTCTTGATGAACAGTACAGCTGTCATTTCACATATCCTGCCCAAAATGTGTTTTTGCACATCCGGAGCAGAATGGTGCAGTCGCTGTGTGAAATCACTTTTTGGGACAGTTTGAAGAAATAACAGTGACACTGTACATGAGCAGAGGTGCTAAAATGCCTATGTTGAAAATTTGGTGCTGAATGTCCATAAAAGGACTGTGTTACAAGTGTGCATTGTGCATTTCCCACGCACCCTTGTAACTTCGCAAATTTGCAATATTTACATGCCACGTTTTCAACACTGGCACTTTTTTTACACCTCCTTATGAACTGTACAGCTGTCATTTTTCTCATCCTTCCCAAAATGTTTTTTCCGCACTGCACTACCAAAGCCAATGCCAGCACGACAACATTCGGCATTGACAAACACTTGTTACCCTTAGGTGTATCCCATCCAGTCCCATAGCCTTGTCCACCTGCATCTCTTCAGGGCTCTTTTCTCTGAAAATGGACTTGTGTCTATCTCATCCCCTTTGTTCCTGGCTCCTGCTGCTCCCTGGGGGTTCATAGCCCCTCCCTCCACTGTGAAGACTTAGCAGAAGTATCTGTTCAGGATGTCTGCCTTTTCTTGGTTCTTTTCTGCACAGTCTCCCTGACATCATCCTTATTCTCACTATCCCCTTCCCTTGCTTTCCTTTTCTCACTTATGTACCTGAAGAAGTCTTATGCTCTTCAGCTACCCCTTCGGCTATCCTTTCCCCTGTCTGTGCCTTTGCTCTCCTCACTGCCTTTCCTGCTTCCCTCTGTTTTACTTGGTACACCTTCCTGTCTTCATCTCTCTGTGTTTCCTTATACTTCCTGAATGCCACCCTTTTTTTCCCACTACCTTGCCATTTCCATAGAGAACTATAACAGTCTCTTTTTTCTTCTGCTTTTATTCACTTCCTTCATGTAAAAGATCATTGCTTTAATTATGCCCTGCCTTATTTTTACCCACTGTGTCTCTACCCCTCCAGTGGAGGCTTTTGGCACATGCAACCCATGCATTTGCATGGTGCCCCCAGTCAGCAAGAGAGCCCCCTGGCCCTGCCATCCTCCACACCACTGTCTGTTAGGGGCCCTGACATCGAACTTTGCATGGGGGCCCCGGCAGGGCAAAAGGCTCCACTGTACCCCTCCCTGACAATCCCTTGTGAGATAATTTCTAAGACAGGCTCCCATTTCTTTAAAATACACCCTCCTAAAGTTCAGGACCCTCATCCTCATGTGGTTTGCCTCTGTTCCAGTCTTAATGTTAAACCACAGTGTACGGTGATCAGTGGTACCTGGGGGACTGCCCACTGTGACATCTGCAATGCCATCCCTGTTTGTAAACACCAGGTCCAGCACTGCTTCATCCCTAGTGGATTCATTGACTACGTACTGTACCTGAGAAAAGCCCTTTGTAGGGAATCAAGGATGACCCTGCTCCTTGCTGAAGCTGCAGTTGACAGGCTCCAATCCACATCTGGCAGATTAAAATCACCAACTAGCAGCACCTCTGCCTTACTTATATCCTGATGATGACTTCTCCAGGTGCCTTATTCAACTCCTCTCCATGTGCTAGAGGTGTGTGTACTATCCTGTATGGATAGCAGACCCAGTGCTTGTCTCTAGCATGACCCACAACACCTCCAGCCCTTCCTTTTCCTTCTAGGTGCCCCTGTACATCCGTGGCCTTGATTCGCTCCTCCCTCCCTCCCTCACATATAGTACAATGCCTTCTCCCCTGCTCCCTTCCCTGTCTCTTTTGAACAGAAAGTATCTCAGTATGGCCATGTCCCAGTTGTGGTTGTTTATGCACCACGACTCCATTATGACTACCAAATCCAGGCTAGCCTATGCCATGATACCCTCCTGGTCCAGAGTCCAGTTTCATTTCCTAGACTCCTTGCATTGTTGCATATGACTTTCCATACTTTACTCATGCCCTGCCTGCTTCCGTGCTTCCACCCTTGACTGTGCTGTTCCCTGAAGCTCCCCAACCCTCCTCTTCCCTTCTTACCTTCTCTGTTAGTGATCTCCTTCACACCTTTCTTTTTGCTTTCCTGATTTATATCCCCCAGTCCCCTACCTTGTCCCCACCCCTGCCTTCTTGTGCTCCTGCCCTGGGGGAGCTTACTCCCCTCGGGGCCTCCTTTCCTGCTGCTTCATCTGAGGGTAATTGCAGCCTCCTGTAACCACATAGTGTACCTATGTCATCATCCTAAACAATTTTCCCTATCTGTACAAGTGTGTAATATATGTCTACATGTCACATCTCATGTCTAACCCTTATAATGGCTCACGTGACATGCCAAGCCACCCAGTCGTTGTATAGTAGTATTTGCCAAAAAACAACCATATATGGTGTTGTCCTTATATGGATCTAGCAGGGAACCCCATGTATTAGATACAAATCCCAAACCTGTACAAACATGTTCTGCCTGGTTACTCGTGATGCTCTATAACAGGAATGACATTACTGGTGCATGTGTGATTATATGCTGAAGGAGGGGTGTATGTATATATATGCTTGTTTGCTTTACTAAGGTGAAGATAATGTGACACCAATGGCCACCTAACATCATGTAGAAATAAACTTATTTCTTACTGTTTCAACTGCGTCCGTGTCATTTGTACTGTACAACCAACTCCCAAGGTAACAAGTAGCCTGGAGGGTCACCAGCTAAAATTCCTTGGCTACAATTGGTGCCATGACTCGGACTGATTTTTGAAATGGGGAATAACAAAAAACTGGGACCTCGACGTAGTCTGTCTGCACTGTAAGAAAATACCCTAAGCGTGTGGAATCCTCAGAAAGCCCGGTGCCGCGAGAGAGACTGATCACCTCAACCAACCACTGCGTTCTATGAGGTAACGTATGCTTAGAGATGTGTGGAAAGGAACCATAAAAATAGGCTAGGGACCACTGTTACTTGCATGACAGGGCTCTAGGGGGGTCGTAAGACTAGCCCGTACAAGATCAATACTGGTGCACAAGGGAGTGATACCTCATCAGAGTTAACAGATGAACAAGTATTAAACCATGGGATAGGACCCCACAGAGTTAAGTCTGTAAACACAACGCAACATAATTAAAACAATGGAGACAGAAATACATAAGTATTTGGGGAAAAAGATGCAGATTGGGGGCATATGATGCCCCCCCCCAGAGGACAAGTCAGTTCGAGAACATTTTAACAAGCTAGTGCTGGATCACAATTCCGCAACCAAAAATGAAAAAAAAGGCTAGCAAATGCTGTACAAGGTCTCTGGCAATGTAGCCAAGAGGTAACTCACTGATAGCATAAACTCCTTAAGGACCTGCATGAGCAACAAGATATAGCGACCCAATTATGGTCAGAAATAGATAGTTTAAGGCCCGCTGGCGCAGTGGTTGGATTTCCGCTTGCGACGCCAGCGTCCCGGGTTCGGGAACAAGCCCGGGAGCTGGAGGGCCAGCTGGGGGAGGACTTGAGCGTCCCAAGGACTGCTCGTCCTCTCTGGGGGGAGGGGGGTACCTGAGCTCGATGCTTGTCTGACCCAGGGTGGAGACCTGAGGTACAGCAAGCCCGATGCTCCAGTAGAGGGGATGCGACATGCCAAGACATCGGCGCTTCGCGCCTTGATGTCAGTGGACCTGGTACGTCGAGAAACACCAGGAAAAACCCTTGCAGCCTCCTGGTAGATGGAGTACCAGGGCCCCGACCTTCAATGCCCCTACCTGACCGGGGACAGCATGCCGACGAAGATTGGCAAAACGTCGGGGTGGATGGGGGTTCCACCCCGTACCCGCCTGGGGGGTATAGCCACGGCTCCATGGGGCATGGACTGCACCGGCTCCAGGTAGGTGAGCGAAGGCTGATAAGGCCATAGGTGTCTCCCGAAGAGGAGGGGGCTGCAAGGAGGGAGGAGGATAAAGAGGAAAAAAAAAAAAAGAAATAGATAGTTTAAAGACACAAATAAGCCAAGGTCCAGAGCAGTTGCAACAGGAGAACCAGCAATTAAAACTGCAACTGGTGAGGGTTTAGCGTGATAACTACCTCCTGGATAGGGATAATTCCCTTTTATAAATAAAGATAGAACAGCAGTCTCAGGAATATGCCACCAAAGAGCGTAAGTGTAGTTTTGAGTACAATGAGCTGCAAGAGAAGGTTGAGGAACTAACAGAATTGTTAGCAGAATGCCAGAGTAAGTTAGAAGAGAGAGAGAGGGGGACAAACTACAGGAAAAAGAAAAGACCGTCGTAAAGGTGGCTCCAGCTTCCATGAGGGGCAGGCCGCAGTGGGCAGTGGTACTATGTCTGAGGGAACCAGACAAAGATACGAGGAAACAAAACTCCTGTTAGAAGGAAAAAGAGGTCGGTATCAGTTATATCAAAAACACGCATAAGAGCGGGACAATGCGAGTGAAGTGGACTGATATACTCAGTTAGAGGAGGACATAAAAAAAGATTAGATAAAATAGGTGACTTATTAGACACAGACAAGGAAGCCAGGAGGGAGGTGAGAACTGCCACCAATCCGGGGCCAACATCCCAGTCTCCAGAGAAGAGGCTGAGGTAATTACAGAAGATACGCAGGAGATGGCTAAGGAAGGGGAGGAGTGGAAGCCCTCCGGACCGCTTGTCCGGGTGCAAAAAGCAGTAACCCAGCAGAAAGGGGATCGAGAACCAAAAATAGGACCAGAGGTCCAGGACCTGACCATTAAGGAGCTAACATAGTTAAGCCAAGAGATAGGATCTATTGACCATAAGTCCGACCTGACCCAATTAAGGAGGAAATTAAAGCAAACCCAAATAACCCTAGAACTAACTAACAAAGATGTCTGCCACGTCGTCATGTTCAAACTAAACCCACACCTTGCCGAGGCAATGCCTAGCGAGGTGCAGGGCTTGCATAAGGATGCAACCACAAACCCCAATTCATGGGCAGATTTTAATGAGATAGTAGATGCTATTAAACTAGCCAGGGGGGAATAAGCCAGGCAGGAGGTTGATTGGAATAAAATATTACAAACAAAACCAACCACAGGGTAGGGGTGTTTATCCATAGGCTCTTCAAAATTTACCAGTGGCACGGTGGGCAGAAATGCGCCACCGAAGAGGACCCAACCTTTAGGGATTTGTGGATCTGGGCATATGACCCTGACCCTACCCTAAGGTCTGTGTTAAAACTGTCAAAAACACACGAAGAGAGGGTAGAATTACTTGAGACATACCTTAATGAAAAAAAAGTACGAAAGTTGCAGCAGCCACATGGGTAAATAAGGGTCCCAGCAGAAACCCAGCTGCCGGTAAGTCAAACTTAACGTGTTTCAACTGCAAGCTAACAGGACATATAAAAAGTGCGTGTTGGGCCAAGGGTGGAGGACAGGAAGGAAAGGGGCTGAGACAAATGCAAAATAGAGGGCGGGGCCGATGGTGAGGCCAGTCAATGGGCAGGCAGCATAATGAGGGAGACACTGTAGAGGATCTTCTCGACTGCCTACAAGTAGTCCTGAAAGCGTCTCAGAGACAGGGACAATAGGACCCTCTGAATGATGATGATGATGATGATGTCATCAAAAGGCTTAATGCCATACATGAGGTGGACGAGAAATAGGGAGGCGGAGGCTGAGGAAACCCTGACGCTAAATGGGTATGCACTTTACATGCTGATAATCAGGGGAGGCCGATAGCTAAGGTTACCATCAATGGCCATACTGTAGAAGCACTCGTAGACACTGGAGCAGCCGTATCTATTACTAACATCAGCATACCCCTAGATACTGCGAGAGCAGCAATATATACATAGAAGGATGTACAGGACATAACAGGGAAGGGTATTAGTCCCAGACACTGCACATAAGGCTGGGAGGTACACCCGTGGGACATCAAAACTTCACATGGGCAAAGGGGGGACTCACAGAAGCCAATATCATTTGTAGCGATTGCTTAACTAAACACCAGTTCATTGTAGATCTTAGTAATCAGTGTTTATGGAGAATAAACGTCAAAGGTTTTAAACCAGTCACTGTCGTAGAGAGCTATGCCCTAGCCTCAATAAAATCAAATGCCGCCACAAGTGTTAAAAATTTGGAGACACGATTAAAGCACCCCGAATTTAAGCAAATTGTTCAAAACCATAAGATGGTCTGGGCACAAAACAGCACAGATTGTGGACAGGTAAGCGACCTAGAGATAGCAGTGGAAGGCCCATGCCCGGGGCATACCAAACAGTACCCAATACCAAAGGAAGCGGTAGAGGGAATTAAACCAGTTATCCAACAACTGTTACAACTGGGAGTCGTTAGGCCTGTGTGTTCAACAGCCAACAGTCCCATATGGCCAGTGTTAAAGCCAAATGGGAAATACCGCCTGACTATCAATTACCACAATTTAAATAAAGTAACTCCCCAGGTTAGCCCTATTACTAGTTCCAACACTGAGATTTTTAACAAATTGTGGCCCGAGAGCAAGTTCTTTACTGTTCTACATTTGGCTAATGGGTTCTGGTCATTGCCCCTTAAGACAGAGGACCAGTATAAGTTTGCGTTTACTTTCGAGGGAAAACAGTATACATTTACCTGACTACCACAGGGCTTCCACTCAGCACCAACCCTGTTCCACAGGTACATAAAACAAATTCTGAATGAGGAGGGGTTAGGAGACTCGGTCATCCAATACGTAGATGACCTGTTGCTTCAAAGTCCAACAAAAGAGGGCCACCTGGTGCTACTAGATAGGGTGCTAGGATTATTAAAAAAAAGAGGATTAAAAGTAAACCCAGACAAAGCCCAAACTGGTGATCAAAAGGTTACCTTCTTAGGAACTATTATTTCTCCCCAAGGAAGACGAATAGACCCCTCCAAAACAGCACTAATCCAAATCCTGCCACTACCTACCACCATTACAGGCCTAAGGAAATTACTGGGTATGACAATCTTCTGCAGGGATTACATTGAAGGATACTCAGAGATTATAAAGCCATTATATAAGATGTTAAAAGACGACCCAAAGGGGCAGTATAAGCTCATCTGGGAAGGATAAGAGTTATACTGTTTTAATAAGTTAAAAAAGGCCCTACAGACAGCGCCTGCTTTAATCCAAGCAGACCACTCAAAACCCTTTATTTTACAAGCCGATGTGACTGATGACACAATTGCTGCTGTACGTTTGCAAAAAAGAAATGGAAAGGCAGTGCCAGTTACATACCAAAATAGACAGCTGTCGGAGGTAGAGAGGGGCTTTAATATATGCGAAAGAGTGGTTCTAGCTATTGCATGGGTCGTACAAGCCAGTGAGGCAACAACTAGGTTCAGCCCTATCATAATACAGACAACACATACCTCTCTAAAATTGTTGTTAGAAAACAAAGTCAAGGGAGTTAGTTTAACTCGACAGGCAAGGGGGCTTTCAGCCCTGCAGGATAAAAATATCACTGTGGAAAAATTGGCAGTACCACACATGTTACAGTACCTGGATTACCAGGGAGAGCCACATGATTGTGGGGAGGTTCAGCAAATAGCAACCAGACAGTCACCATTTGTAGACAGGCATGGCACACATGGCTATGACGTGGCCTACATGGATGGGTCGAGATATTGGGAACAGGGAGTCCCATATGTAGGTGCAGCAGTGTACCACTCCACAGGGTGCTTCCACTTGGAGGACAAGAGGCCCATACACAAACAGGGAATACTCATAAAATTGTCACCAGGGGACTCCTCCCAATTCATGGAATTGGTCACAATCTATGAGGCCATCCTGGCAAACCCTAAAGGTAGATTAGGCACCCATACAGACTCACAGTTTGAGGTGGGATCACTTACCACCTGGTTACCCATATGGGCTAACAGGGGTATGAAAACAGCAACCGGGGAACACGTCAAACATAGGGAACTACTACAAGTTATTTTACAGGAGGGTGAGAATATACCGGGGAGGATCGCCATTATAAAAGTTAAGGCCCACATTGACTCTAAATATGCCACCCCAGCAGAGTTAGGAAATGACAGGGCAGATAACCTCACCAAAATGGTGGCAAAAATGGGAAACCCCTGGAAAAGAATCTGACCAGAGGCCCCTATCCATTCTGTACAAATTAAACTAGCCATCATGGTGCTAATGCCAACTCATAAACTGCTACCCAAAGCAAATTTTGGAGATTTGCAAAGCCAGGATCCCTGGATTGTAAATAAATGTACACAAATAAAGGAGGACCCCCAAACCAACTATAAATTTAAAATCAGAGATAACATCCTGTTTAGACAGGAGGATGATAAAACCCTTAAATGGATACCTCCAAGTCAACAATATCATGATATTGTTATGGAAATCCACCGCTGGTGTGGCCATGGAGGGTCCAATAAAACAATGCAAATTGTCAAATCTAAATACTGGTTGCCTAATATGGACAATACAATTGCAGACAGCTTACACCACTGCCTTATATGCCTACAACAATACCCCAAGAGGGGCAAACCAAAGTTACAATCATTACCATTGGCAGATGGCCCATGGGATGCATTACAAATTAACTACGTTGGGCCACTCCCAATGGCAAAGGGAGGATATAAGTATATGCTGGTTATCATAGATATGTTTTCTAAAAGGGTGGCGGCATTTCCCACCAAAAACAATACAGCAATAACAACGGCAAAAATCCTGTATAACCAAGTGTGTACTAGGTGTGGCTTCCCCAATATTATAGAATCAGATAGAGGCACACACTTTGTAAATCAGGTAGTGGCCACAATGTGCCAAATAATTGGGGTCCAACAGAGATACCACCTACCATACCATCCCCCAATCATCGGGAATGGTGGAAAGAATGAACAGAACACTTAAAAACACATTAAAAAAGTGCATCTTAGATACAGGGAAAGACTGGGTGGATCACTTGCCTGGTATTTTAATGGCAGACAGAGGGACTGTCCAGGCAAGCACTGGATTAACACCCTACGAATTGATGACGGGGCGAAAAAGGAGGTTAATGCACCTGGCAGATGTGCCTTCTCCAAGTGACCCTATTAATGATATAGTAAAACACAAAAAGTTTCTGTCCAGGGTACAATTACAATTGGAACAGTACCTAGGATTTACCACTCAAAATGTGGCCAAGGCACATGAAAAGAATGTTAACTATAGGCAACCCATTATGGGATGGGCCACACCAATAAAAGAGGGGGACATGGTCATGGTCCAAAATTGGGAACAAAAATCACCTTGGAAAGATACGAATTGGCTAGGACCCTATACTGTGTTAAAGAAATTGGGAGAGACTGCAGTATACATAAAAAGAACTACTAAAGAAATTAAGCCCATGCCCCAGATTGTGCAACTACAACAGGGGGGAAAAATAGCTATTGTAAACAAAAAGAAAATACAAAAGACAAGGCCAGAGTTGTGGGTCCATATTGATCAATGTAAAAAGGTATCAGATAAGGCTGACTAAACAATGATACTGCATTTGATTTGTCTTCCCAGATCTTTGGTACCATGCTTACATTACTGCTGTACAACATCCTCTAAAACACAAGTGTCCACCAAAACCAATTATACAGTTGTGAACTATAAGGACACTGCCTACTTAAAAATAAACTAGACATGGAGCCAGGATGAAATTACTGTTAAATACTGGAGAATAAATTGGGCATTAAACAATACTCAAGTTACAACCTCAAGATGGTGCCAAGAGGCAAACTGGACTATTGGACTAATAAATCCACATACACATACAAACATATTCTGCCTGGTTACCCGTGACGCTCTATACAGGAATAACATTACTAGTACATGTGTGATTATATGCTGAAGGGGGGGGGTGTATGTATATATATGCTTGTTTGCTTTACTAAGGCAAAGAGAATGTGACACCAACGGCCACCTAACATCACGTAGAATTAAACATATTTCTTACTCTTCCAACTGCGTCCGTGTCATCTGTACTGTACGACCAAGTCCCAAGGTAACAAGTAGCCTGGAGGGTCCCCAGCTAAAATTCCTTGGCTACATCTCCCTTGGTTTTACTGCCCCCTGGCTAGTTTAAATGCTCATCCAAGTAGCATTTCAACCTCCCGCTAGGGACTGTGGTCCCCTTCCTGAAAGGATGTAGGTTGTCTCCACTAGAGAGGCCCACATCCTCCCAGCTTGACGCTCAGTCCCCAGTGTAGCTGAAGACCTCTTCCATGCACTATGCCTTCAACCAGTTGTTAAAAGCCCTGGTGTGAAGTGCCCTTTCCTGTTCCCAGCTGTACACCGGTAACACCTCAACAAAAGCCACCATGCATGCCACCTGCTTTAGGCCCTTCCACAACTCCCTGAAATTTCCCTGCACTGCCCCTACCCTGCCCCTTGTCATATCATTTGGACAATGACATCTAGCTCCTTCCCCTCTCCTGCTTCCCTAACAACCCTCTGGATCTGCTCTCCATCCCTTCAAGCTGAAACACCTCTCGGGCACTTCACTTCCCTCTCCCTTCCACCCCCCACTCCCAAGTCTATGCCTTAACAATAGACTCCCCCACCAGCAGCTGCTTCTTCTTTGACTGGGGCCTCTTCCTCCCCCTTGGGGCCTTCCCTTCTGAGGACCCCCACTTCCTTCCTTCCCACTGCTACAGGGGCCTCCTCCCGGCTGCCCTGTCCTGCCAGTATGGCAAAGGAATTCTGCAGTGGTACAGTCTGAGGGGTGTGCACCCTTCCCACCACTCCCACCCTCCTGGAGCTCACCAAGGTCCAACCACTCTGTCTTTTCCTAGGCATCTGGGGGAAGGGGTGGTGGCAGGCTTGGTGGCCCCTGGGTGGAGAGTTGAGGGGGAGAGGAAGGCTCAGACTCCAATAAATTTAAATGGAAAAAAAAACATGTTTTATTTTAAATGCCTACAGCTTCTTGAAGTGCCACCTATTAGGATCAACCAGTATTTTGTGGCTGAACAGGCCACTTCTTGTGGGTACTCAGTTGTCCTATTTTGAGAAGCATAAAAATAGATGTATTTACCATGTGCTATCAACAACATTTTAAATGCAAAATAGAACATCTTTCAAAAAGTGTATAAACTTTTTTATTTGTATAAACCTCCATATCTTACCACATATCATGCTGCAAATTGAAATAGTTTCCTCATTCACTTAGGTCCCATGCCTGGGCTCCAACCCTTATTTTCCCCACATCATACCATTGTGACCGTCCTCATGATCTCCATACTACAGTACATAGTTTCTGTGACTTTTACCATTTTTATCATCGCCATTGATTTCCCATGCATTCCAATCATAAACTTTATGGGATAGCAAACATTATGTTTAGAATGAAAATAGAATTATGAAATAAAAAAATTATAGTGAGTAGACTTACAACTAAATATTTTGCCTCCTGTATGTTTCTCACCAGCTAGTGTTCTAATTAACCTCTTCCCTTCCTAAAATAATGGTTTAAACCATATTGAAAAACCATGTGTTGAAAACCTCCAGTATTCACACAGAAGACCATAAGAACAGCTTAGAAACATCTCCTTCCCCCGCTCCCAAGTCTATCCTCTAACAATAGACTCCCTCACCAGTAGCTCCTTCCTTCTTGACTCAGGGCTTGTTCCTCCCCCTTGGGGCCTCCTCTTCTGAGGACCCCACTTCCTCCCTTCCCACTGCTATGGGCCTCCTCCCAGGTGTCTTGTCCTGCCAGTATGGCAAAGGAGTTCTGTAGTGGTCCGGGCTGAGGAGTGTGTACTCTTGCTGCCACCCCCTCCGGAGGTCACCAAGGTCCACCTGCTCTGCCTCTGCCTAGGCATCCTCTGGGTGAGCGGTGGCAGGCTTGGTGGCACCTAGGTGGGGCAGAAGGTTCTCTGCACCCTTGTCAGTTTGTTCCAGAGTCCAGCAACCTCTGCCCTCAACCCAGAAAGTTCAGTGCAAATAGGGCAGCACCTCAGTCTCCAGAAGGTGTCCCAAAAAGCTGCGGCTCCACACCTGTTATACTTCATCACTCTCATGCTCATACCTTCCTTTACCTTAGTGCCTGTTGAAACATCCCTGTACCATACTGCCTCCTTTCCTATGCCATTGTATTACTACCATTCCCTTTGCTTGTCTAAAATGTATCTGGTACCCTATTCTAGATAGGGTGCCTCTTGTTTTTTTCTTTTTTAACCCACCTACATGTACACTTGCCTGAACCTTGTTTGTTACCCTACCTTAGATAAGGTGTCTCCTAATTTTTATTTTCAACCCTCCTACCTGCACCTACCTTATCCTGGTGCCTACTACTCCTCACCCACTAGCTGCTAACCATCTACCTCTAGCTACCTGCCCTGTAGCTGACTGTTTCAGTATACCAGAACACTGTACTGTGTTATCTCCTACCTTTACCTGGTGCCTGCAGATGCCGTAAGATAGTTGTTCCACTCCTGCGCTGCCCCACACATGTGCTGGGATATGCTGGGGTGACTGTATTGATAGCTGGATCAGCTTCCTGCCTGGTCTCCGACTGCCTGACTTTGCCCTTCACCTCCATGCTGGCTGGGAAGCCATCACCTCAGGCAGCCCTTGATAGGGCCATGTGGACTGCAGCATGGCTCGGAAGCTAGCTGGCCACCCGACTTTGCTCTTCACCTCCACACCGGCTGGGAAGCCATCACCCCAGGCAGCCCTTGATAGGGCCGTGTGGACCGCGGCACAGCTGGGAAGCTAGCCGGCTACCCGACTTTACCTTTCACCTCCACGCCAGCTGGGAAGCCATCACCCCAGGTAGAGTCCTTGAATGAGCCTGGAAACCACTCTGATCTGGTCATTGGCTGCTGCATTTTGCACTCTGCACAGGACTGTCTGTCTTTACTGACTTGGATTGGCTGCCAGCTGTGTTTCCCTATGGCTGTTGTTTCTTCTCTGTCTGTCTCTCTGTCCCCTGTTCAGCTGAGCACTTGGTGGATTGCTAGGCTGCCTTGCTGTCTAAGTAATTGGACTAAGTAGAGCAGATTTTTCTCGCCCCGCTGTACCCTCTCCTAGGTCACCTTTAAATACACACATTGACACGCCCACTAACCAGTGCTCTTCTCCTATTGGCGGTTGCCACCTTGGATTGATTCACTACATGGGCTTAGGGTTCATGGAGAAACCTGCTTGCCTCAGGGTGCCTACTACTTAGCTTCTTCCAGAATCATTGTCACTCAAGGCTTAGTGCCATGGTTTGATATTGAAAGCCTCAGATTAGTTAGATGTTAAAAGTCCACAGCTAATCCTACTCTATTATCTGGAGGTTGGTAGCGTTTTTGCTTCTTTTCCTTGATGTTATCTGTTGGATAGAATCTCAGCAGGTATATGTTAAGCCAGCTTCCTCTGAACAGGGTGGGAAATCTTCTTATTTCGCACATTGCGACCAGGATCAGTCATGAGCTCGCCGAGATTACCCCCTTGTTATCTGGTCTACTCCAGCTGTTATGCCTCCCTGAGGGGTCACAGACGCCAGTGCTCCTTTCTGGCTTCTTACTAGTACAAGACACATTTTTGACCATTCAGGACTGTGAGATTATCTGGTGCTCTATGTAGAGCTAATAGTTCCTCCCTTTCTGGATGACTATTTGCTATACCCAGAATGCACGGTAACTGCCTCCGTTAGTGCAAGAAGCTCTATAAGCCTGTTACTTCCCCCTTTAGCTAATCAACTACTGATGAATCTCTCAGTTAGGATGCTCATCTATGTCATGGTAGGACCATTTAAATCCTATACTGACAACTCTTCCATCTACCCACACCATGCCTACAAACGTAAATGGACCAGACCACTCAGATTGCTATTAGCTGCTCTAGTGAAACTTTTGCTTATACTGCTGGTATGTTTTGGAAATGTAGAATTAAACCCAGGTCCCATTACTACCATTTCTTCCCCTGCAGACATTGCTTGAGTCAAAGGTATGAGTTTCATGCGTGTAAATGCCTGCAGCTTACTAAATAAGTTTGTCTCTATTCAAGCATGGATTGGCCATACTATGCCGGATGTACTGGTGGTCTCTGAGACCTGGCTTAGATCTGATACTACAGAACGAGAAGAGAATATTCCATCATATACAATTTACAGGACAGACAGACCCTCAGGAGGAGGGGGGTAACCATTTATGTACATGACAAATTCTCAACTACTGTTATTAATTCTACCTCTCTATTCCTAAGGAATTTGAAAGCCTCGCATTAAAAATCGAACTTTCCTCATCTGTCTCAATATGCGTCATAGTGTGTCATAGGCCTCCCTCTGTAGAATACCTAATACTGGACCACTTAAACAATTTACTAGGACCAATGTCAAATGAACACATTATTTTGGGTGACTTCAATCTCGACTGGCTCTCCAGTGCCGCTAAACCTCTCAAAAATGCCTGTAATTCCCTTGGGCTCTCACAAATTATCACTGAAGTAACTCGGCCCAATAAGAAGAGTCCTAGCAAGAGTACTCTATTGTATCTTATTCTAGTAAGCAAACCACTTATGTTTACCCATGCCAGCGTATTCTTCACAGATATCAGTGATCACTGCTTCATCGCTTGTGTGAGACCTGGCAAAAAGCCAACTGCTACCTCTAAATTTGTGAATAAGAGATGTCACCGTAGCTTTGACCCTAGTAGTTTTTTATTTGATCTACAGAACTCAGTGAGCTGGCAAAACTTCTACCTAGCCAAATCAATAAACGGAGCCCACAAGATCTTCCAGGAAATTCTATGGGGGACACCTGACATTCATGCACCTCTGGCTAAGTTCGTACCAAGAAAAGAACCTGCCCCTGGTACTTAGCTGATTTAAAGGCAGCACTGCTTAACTGAGACTTTCTCTGGAAGAAAGCCAGAAGGACTAAACTATCGTCCAATTGGTGCCTTATTCAGGAAGGCTACAAACCTCTGTACTAGAATAGTTAGGGAGGCCAAGGCAAACTACTACCATGCCGAACTTGTTTCATCCGCCAACTGCTCTTCTAAATTCTGGAAAACACTAAAGGAAGTGGAAGGGCATACGTCATCTAACTCTCTCCCCCAAAAAATTACCCTGAACAACACCACAATCACTGAGAACACAGTTATCTTGGAACTCTTCAATGTACATTTCACAACTGCAGGTTTAGCCTTTGACACGTCTCCTGCAAACAACCTACGCTCTCAACTCTGTGAGTAGGACCCAAGCTCCCTGAATGAAACTGGACTGACAAATGAGGAGGCTTTCTCATTTCAAATGGTTACTCTAAAAGAAGTCGAAGATCTTCTGATTCAACTAGATTTATCTGAGAGAGCTGGAGCTGACCTCATTGACCCATACTTTCTAAAACTTAGTTACCAAATCCTGGTGGCACTAATTACGCACCTCTTAAACCTATCCCTATCCCAGGGCGATCTTCCCTCTGTTTGGAAAATTGCCTATGTAATACCACTGTTCAAATCTGGAGACACAGCCAATCTAAGTAACTATAGGCCAATTTCCTTACTGCCTACCCTATCGAAAATCGTCGAGAAAATAGTGAGTAGGCAACTATGGAACTAGCTGGAGGATGCAAACCTTCTTAACGCAATGCAATCAGGTTTTAGGCCACGCCACAGTACGATTTCAGTCCTTGCGAAGGTAACCAATGGCTGGCAGAATGCTCTGGATACCAGAAACTTTGTTTGTGCCATTTTCCTGGACTTAAGCAAGGCCTTTGACACTGTGGACTACAACTTGCTTTTAGTTTCTCTCAGTCAGATAGGCCTCAGTCGCTGTGCTCTGAGATGATTTTCTAATTACCTTTCTGGCCGACAACAGCAGGTAAAGGTGGAAGGAGAACTGTCTCAACTAAAACCACTATTGAGGGGTGTTCCACAGGGCTCTATATTGGGTCCTTTACTTTTTGCCATATATATCAATGGTATTGATGTAGGGATCAGCTCCACTGTCACCCACCTCTTTGCCAATGACACAGTGCTGTATGTAGCTAGACCCATGCCAGAAGCAGCATGTATGGACTTGCAACGGGAATTCAATCAACTGCAACTTCAGCTACTGAAACAAAAGATGCTTCTGAATGCAAAGAAGACTAAGGCTATGATTATCTCTCCCCTTTCTAACCAACAACTTTATTACCAAAAGTTCCTCACTTCAGACCCTGACACTACTAAGCGAATCCGTGGAGTTTGTCACAAAATTCAAATACATGGGAGTCTGGATTGATCATAAACTTTCCTTCCTGGACCATATCAATGAGCTAATAAAAAAGTTGAAGCAGAGGCTTGGCCTCTTCTACAGGATTAAGCATTTTCTTACCCAGGAAGCCAAGAAGAGTCTGGTACACACAACCGTTCTTTCATTACTGGACTATGCTGACTTCCTGTACTCCCAAGGACCGGCCTTTATGCTAGTCAAACTTGACGTGCTCTACCACAGAGCTATAAGATCTATAGTAGATGCTCCGTATTCCACTCATCACTTCTCCCTTTATGCTCTAGTTGGGTGGTCCTCTCTCACCCACAGAAGATAAAGAAATGCTGTGTTCTGGACATATAGAGCTCTATTAAATAAGCTGCCGCAGTACATTTTGGACTGTCTCCCTGCATCTGCGATAGGTACTGTAGGTACGCCCTGAGGAGTTCCTCGCTTATCTTACTGAATATTTCCAAGGCTAAAACATGCTTTGGTAGGGCAGCTATAAGTAATGCACTGCCACAGCTTTGGAACAACCTGCAAAAGTCCTTGAATCTAACCCATCTTATCATTCTACCCACCTTCAAAACTCATTATGCTCGGAGTGTGAAGGAATCCTGTAACTGCTTTCAGTAAGTCGTTTTGCCTGGTTTGTGAGTGGAACAAGTTTTACTTGTTGGAGTATGTGTATAGCTCTCACTCATCCATATAGCATTTGGTCTCTGCCCTACTCTTCTGTATGCCCCCTTGGCCTGCTAGAATGACCTCCTTTGCTTGACCATTCATACTTAGGTGGCACTTACAATGGGGGGGAGCTTATTTTAGTCGATGCTCTTTTACATGTTTCCTCTAGCCAGTTGATTGAACTCTTTTTGCATGGGGTGTCCGCTCATTGTCTATGTCCTGCAACCTTGCCCTGAACCCTTCCGCCTGTTACTTATGGGCCCTTAAGCATCCCTGGTCTGTAATCCTTTCCTAATGTATGCTTTTGGCCCACTTTCTCCTAATAGATTGAGACTCCACTACTGCATTATCCTTGTATACGGTTTAACTCATATTCCTAGCCTTTGTACTTAAATTTCTGTATTGTTAGTATATCACAGTTTGCTCTATTCCTATTGCATACTGACTGAGTTTAGACTACTACATGGCTTGTGCATTTATTTTTATTTATTTAATTTTTGTGGAATGGGTAAGTGCACTAGACAAATTCTGCCTATTTTCAGGCACGACCCGGACAAGGGGGACAGAGATGAATGCCAACTAACATTGAACCAGATTAAGCTGTTGGTAGTATTTTATTCAATGGGGGGAAATTTGGCCAGTGCAATGGCGAAATTCCACTACTCGGACGGTAGGGGGAAATGCTGTGCTGCTAGCAGTCATGGCAGACAGTGTTGAGCAAGCTGAGGAGAAGGTTGGGCAGGCTGCAGCTCTGCAACTTGCTGTTGATGGCAAAATGGAGCTGGCGGTGAATTGCTCACCTCGGAGGGAACTGGATAGGCAACATGGAGTTTTGCATGCTTCAGAGCATGCACCGGGAGTCATTCTAACTGAGTTACGTGCTGGTGAGAACTTGACAGTGAATACTTTAATTTCTCCTGCGGCACCTTTGAACTGGGCTGCTGAACCCTCTGAATCCCCACAGTCTTGTGTACCAATCAAATTCTGTGTCTCTGACGCGGAGCGAGTCCTGGCTTCAGCTGACTGTCGAAATGCGGAACTCCGCATACAATCCAAGAAGCCTGATGGTGTTCTATTGCAACCACCGCTTCCTGATGCTCTGAGTCTTTGGTTGAAAGAAACTGCATTGACACAAGCAGGGTGGATGCAACAGGCTGATGGTCGCTGGGTTCCAGACCCGACTTGGATTTATTTTTCCTCATCTTTGCTTTCGGACACTCCTGTTACCATAGAAGAGTCGGAAAGAACGTCTACATCAGGTCAGCACTTGATTTCTGCAAATTTAAATGATGTGGGTAGTACTCCTACGGGGGTACCGAACTGTATGGATTTCTCCCCTTCTATGGCCCCCCCCCACGATCTTCTCCACCTCCCTCCCCGCAGAGGGATGACTCCAGGAAAGGTCCTTGATTCTCTGACTTTTTTCCGGCTAACAAACTGGAACAGGCACCTCGTCAGAACGTGGTGCGACTGTGATGTCAGGGTGGCTTGCCAGAACACCCTGATAGGGCTTATGTGGCAAAGAGACTTCTGAAAGAATCCATAAACTTTTTAGCATCCAATGTATATGCATTAATTATTATACAAGGTGAAGATACATTTGATAACAGCTTTAAACATTTTTCAGGACTTGACAGATTCTGGCATAAATATGAGTTTTGTAAATCTTTGTCTTTATGGCTCCCTTTTTGGGCAAATCCAATAACAAAACCATTATTCAAAACTGCCAATACAATGTTTCGGAATGAGGGGATAAATGTAGGGGACATAATGTATTGGCTTGAAAAAAATGTTCTGTGTTGGGGCCCCCTGAGCCTATCATTGATACAGAGGGTATTTGGACAGGGGCTTGGAGCTTTAAAGTTAAACTACATATAATTGAGAGTGATGTTCTCCACATCCCTAACTGTTTTTTCTGGGAAAAGATAGAGGTGTTTGCTTTTACCCTGGGCAACCTAAAGCCTGCTACAAGTGTGGGAGCAGGCATCATTTAAGCAGTGCATGTGATAAAGTTAAGTGCGCTCTCTGGGGGGAATTTGATCATGGCAGTGAAGTTTGCAGAAATGTTTTTAAATGCAATTTGTGTGATGAGATGGGATACGCTTACCATCAGTGTCCTTGGGCAGGACAGAATGGACTGGGAGGCCTTGACAAGGAGAACTTGATAAATAAGGCTCAGGAGGGACATAGGCCTCAGGCACCTGATGTCACAACTAAGGAGACAGACCTTGGGGGTGGAGAAGGGATGGGAACCAACTCTGCTCCTCAGGATTCCACTTCACTATCTTTGGAAGTGGGAGAGAAGGTGCACAGGTCCAGCCTTGCGGATCACTCTCCAGTAGACACATCCACTGATATCCTGATTCAGGATGTGCATTCAGCCCCAGGCCCTTCTAAGCAAATCTCCCAAGTTCCTGTAATGCCACCTACTGTCCCAGAGTTTCAGAAACCCCGCCCTAGATGAGTGACTAGGGCTACTAGTAAATTAAAAGGGGATAAATGTGCTTGCACTATACAAAACGCTTTCCAAGTCCTTGCAGATTTGGAAGGGGATTCTGGCTCTGAGGCTTCGGTTAGGTCATACGTCTTATCTGACATGGAATTGGATGAGGTGGCCGACAAGGATCTCCCTGACACTAAGAAAAAGAAAGGAACAAAACGAAAACCTGACAAACCATTGCAACCACCCTAAGTTTTTATGGCTTGTTTAAAATGGGCATACCTAAACTGCTGTAACATCAAGAGCTATAAAAGAAAATTGGTTTGCTTGATGTATTGTAAAACGTTACATGCAGATATTATTTTTTTTACAAGAAACCAGATTTTCCAACCTATCTGATGTTACTCAAGTCAAAAATACTTGGTGGGAAGGCCCTTCTTTCTGGTCTTTTGGACCAGATATTGCAGATGAGGTGGGCATTCTCTTTAATCACACAGCTGTACAAGTCACGAGACTTATTGATTTGTTACCTGGCAGGGCTTTGGTACTTGATTGTATCTATAAAGGATACTCTCTTATGTTAATTAATACCTATGCTCCACAACTTAAAACTGCTAGAGTTGATCTTTTTAACCTGATTAAGCCCTATCTTTTTACTTCCAAACATGTGATCTGTGGAGGGGATATGAACTGTAGTTTAGACTTACGTATTAAGGATAATATGCTAAAGAAAAACTTATTGTGATTCCCATGCATTGCAGAACACTGTTTCAGTTGCAGGGCTTATAGATGGTTTTCAGTCTTTGCACAAGAATGGAGGTAGCACATATCAGAGAGCCTTTTTTTCTACTCGGATAGATTATTTTTTTATTTCTAAACATTTAGTGACACAAGATTTTTTACTCCTTCCTTGTGAATTCTCTAACCACAAGGTGTTAATTTGACAACTAGGACTTAGTCATTTCCCGTCAAACTTTCCGTCCTACCTGAGATGCTGGAAATTGAATTCTCAGGTACTGGAACATGAGACTGTATTAACACAATTAAAATACTTATTATTCTCCAGGAAGTCTGTCGCAGAAATGTATGATGACTGGTCTTCCTGGTGGTCTGACACAAAATCTATCATAAAGGAATTCTTTATTAAGTATGGTGTACAAAACAGCAATTCAGATAATTTAATATATTTACAGTTACAGAACCAGTTTTATAAATTACTGTTACACCCTCAGGTAGCGGACATTAACATTCAAAAGCAACTGGACGAAACTAAGAAAAAAATGAGAAAATATCAATATGATAGAGCGGCCTCTATGTTTGCTGAGATGTGGTTTGGAACACAGCAGCAACCTTTTCAGGATCTATATGCAGCATGCAAACAGAAATTAGAGAAAAAAATCATGTCAGGTCTAAAAGATTTGACCGATCAAGTCCGGACTTCTGATGCAGAAATATTGGCCCTTATTGACCAACATCTGACGGCACTTTTTAGCACCCCTTTTTCTTCAACAGCTTCTTGGAGTGATGTTTTTCATTTTTCTATTCCCACCATTCCTAAGTCCAGTTTAGAAATGTTAGAGGTCCCAATTACTAGACTAGAAGTACTTTCCGCCATAAATGCTCTAAGAAATGGTGTATCTCCCGGAGAGGATGGTATTACAAATGAATTTTATAAAACATTTAAAGATGATCTTAGTAATATTTTGCCTTACTTTTTAATGACATACTACAGTTTGGACCGGGATTCCATAGCTTTACTTCTGCATTACTTACTTTTTTGTGTAAAAAAGGTGACAGAACTGATATGGGGAATTGGAGACTGATCAGTTTACTTAACACTGACTACAAGATTCTCTCATCAATTCTTTGTAGACGGTTGCAAGTTGTTGCTCAATGTGTAATTCATCCTGTTCAAACTTGCTCCATACCTCAGAGATCCATACATCAAAATATTCATTTATTATGGGACAATTGTGAACATGGGCATCAAGATAAACTGTCTGGATATGTGTTGGCCTTGGATCAGTCTAAAGCATTTGATAGGGTCCCACATGCCTTTTTATTTCAAGTTCTATCCAGATATGGAATTCCCCCTAAATTTATTAATTACATCAAATTACTGTATACTGATGCACTGCTCTATCCTATTGTTAATAACTTAATGGGAACCGGGGTTATGCTACGACAAGGAGTACGGCAAGGCTGCCCAATCAGCCCTTTGTTATATGCTTTCATGCTGGACCCCATTATTAGAGAAATTATTTCTGATCCTCAAATCCAAGGATTGACTCCCTCAATATTTATTCCTGAACAAAAAATATCGGTTTATGCAGATGATATTTGTTTATTGATTAAAGATGTTTCTTCAGGAAAAGCTGCACTGGCAAAATTTGGTTCCTTTTCTACAATAAATGGGACTATTTTAAATTCTGACAAATGTGTGGGCCTTGCAATAGGTGTTGCAAACCCTGATTTGACTATTGGGGGTGTAGCAATTTCTAAAACAGCTCAGATTTGGGGCATTTCATTTGGGGGACAAGATATGGTTCACCGCAACTGGGAAAGGCAAATAGAGGTGGGGGAACGGAAAGTTCAACAATGGAAAACTTAGGTTTTTTCTAAAAGGAAAAGAGTTTTGATCATAAAAAAATTTCTACTCCTTATTTTTTTATACATCAGCTATGTTTTTCCCATTCCGATTTCTTTAGAAACTAGATTATATAGTTGTTTTTTTCAAATGGTTTGGGGCAGTCGATTGAACCCAATAAAGCGTGCTTTTATATATTTACTCATTTCACAGGGGGGAATAGGGATGATTAATCCTTTAGTATTTTACCATTCTTATTTTATGTTGTCTTCCTTTCAAATTTCTGACTCAACTGCATGTCACCCCTGGACTGTATGGACTCTACATTTATTTAATTCCTTCATGAATAAATGGGAAGGGGGAAGCATACCTAAACTGACTTCTACACTAGATGTTCCAAGTTTTGCCCATTCTGCTATTAAAAAACTACATGATTGGAAGTTGGGGAAGGCTCAATTACAAATACTTCTATACTGAGATTATGGGAAACTTATTTGTTGTGCAGATAGATTTTCCACTATGTGTTCCCACTAAACTCCCACAGACTTTGCGAACCCTTATGGATATTAGACTTCCACTACGAATGTGGGATGTGCAATGGCTCAGTTGTCATGGCAAGCTTGGGGTTAAAGGGAATCTGAAGCATAAGCCTACTTCTGAACATCAATGTATTAGACCTGAATGAACTGGTTTAATAGAAACACAGGAACATTTTTACTTACAGTTTTCCTTTGCTATTAGATTTTTGGCAGATTTAGCTCTTCACTGGAAATGGAACATAGCCCATCATATTTCTTATCAAAGCTTAGTTTTAGGAGATCACTTGGGCTTCTTGGGGAGGTATTACTCAGGCACATTAACATTGATTTTTGTCTGTATCAGATATTATATGTGGCAAGCTAGATGTCAGTTCTCAATACAGCATTCCATTGTTCCTAACATTGTAGTTATTAAACAGACTGAACAGGCTGTTTTGCAGCAAAAACTCTGGGATTTTGACCACTGTGAGAGACAATTTTTTTACAGTATTGGAAACATATTACATGGATTTAACTGATTTTTTTTCTCTTATAGTGTTTTTGTATTCACAATATTAGATGTGATACAGTTTGATTGTTATTTTGGACTATGTTTGTGAACCTATGTTTTTCTTTGTAAAGTTTGTGATGTTCTTCCTTTTTTTTTTGTGATGTATTTTATTTTCTTTAATAAAATTCCCCTACTCTTTTTTTGAGAAGTGCCATGGGATCTTTAACATCCACCTGAACTACCACCAGAACAGGCAGATGGGACGTCGGTTTAATGTCTCATCTGAAAGACTGCACCACCCCCCTCATGCTGCACTGCAGTGTCAGTATTGGGATATTAACCCAAGTGCCTGGTGTGGGGCTAGAACCCACAGTCTTCTGATCTCCTGGCCTCAGAGGCAAGTGTGCTACCTGCTGAGCCACTGACACTGCACAGATATGCAGAATACTTATTGTGTGTACAAATTATATCTGTATTGACTCTGTAAACTATGTTTACAATACTCTGTAATTGTGCTTGTCCTTTCCTTGAATGTATTTACCTGCTGTTGCAAAACTTTTTTTTCTTACATTGATGTCCATATTCCCTGTATAATTTTTGTTTGTGCACAGGTCCATCTTGAAAATGAGCTTCTGCTCAACGATGTATCGCCTGGCTTAATAAAGATTTGATTGATTGGGTGATTGATTGACTGCGGCTGTTCACATGTCTCAGCTTCCTCTTCTCCCAAGATGGCTTGCTCCCTTCTTCCTGTTTCTGCTCGCCCTCAGTAGAACCCCACCAAAAACAGCAATCAGCTTATTAAAAGGTAATGTTTGCTCTTTATTATTTTACCTCAGTTCCTGAAGACAGCACCAGCCTCCCAGTTGTAAAAGCATACTAAAGCCCGTGTATTTCTGTATTTATAGCTGGAGGAGCTTCTCCCCGGCCCTTGATTGGCTACCGCTGGTCACAAGGTCTCAGTTTCCTCCTCTCCCAAGATGGCTTGCTGCTCTCTTTCTGCTTGCCACCTGTAAAACTCTATCAAAAACAGCAATCAGCTGTGCTGATGGGCTAGTGCAAATAGTTTTTTGAGGGTGAATATGGAAGGGGTGGAAGTAGATAAACCACTGAGATGGGCAGGATGGCAGCCAAAGAACCAACACTGCTCACCTGGGGAAGGCTAGAGTTTTAAAAATATATTTTATTGTTTTTTGCCCTGTGTGCACATACTTCATACTAAATATTGAGTATCTGGGGGTACCCAGCACAAATTATTGCCAAGAATTAAAAAAACATTTTTTCACATACCCCTACTAGGTGTTCAAGGCAAACAGGCATTCCTAGTGTTTTGATTGTCTGAACCCCAATAATAACTCTGACACTTGTGAGTATTGTAAAGTATTTGACCCTAAACCTAAGAGGAGAAAGGAAGGCAAGAATAATCTCTCTCTACTCCTGCACCCACCTCTAATTCTCTAGAATGCTTGCCTATTAATCAGAGAAATTAAGTTATTAAAAAAAAATGAAGAATGAATTAGTTAATGGAACGTCTCCAAAGCAGCAGAGTTCATCAAACAAGCATTTGTCAATGCCGAATGTTGCTTGCTTCTATGTGCTGTTTAGGTATTTGGAAGTCATTGGAGTGCAAATATTGAAAATTTGCGAACTTACGAGCTTGCGTAGGAACTGCGCAACGCAAGCTTGTAAAACAGTCATTGTTAGGAAATTTTTCACAAAATGTTCAACATAGCCATTTTAAGACCTCTGCTCATGAACAGTGTCAGTGTGATTTTGTTAATGTGTCCCATACATTGAGTTTGCACACTGACTGCGCCATTGTGCGCTACATGGGCGGAAACACGTTTTGGGCAGGATGTGAAAAATGACAGCTGTACTGCTCATAAGGAGGTGTGGTAAAATGGCAATGTTGAAAATCTGGAGTGGAAATATTGAAAATTCGCAAACCTACGAGCGTGCGTGGGAACTGTGCAACGCACACTCGTAAAACAGTCATTTTTAGGAATTCTTTCACCAAATTTTCAACATTGCCATTTTAAGATCTCTGCTCATGAACAGTGACACTTTGATTTTCTTAATGTGTCCCATACACTGAGTTCACACACCGATTGCGCCATTGTGCGCTACATGGGCAGAAGCATATTTTGGGCAGGATGTGAAAAATGACAGCTGTACTGCTCCTGAGGAAGTGTGGTAAAATGGCAATGTTGAAAATCTGGAGTGAAAATATTGAAAATTTGTGAACTTACTAGCCTGCGTAGGAACTGCGCAACGACAGCTTGTAAAACAGTCATTTTTAGGAATTTTTTCACCAAATTTTCAACATAGCCATTTTAAGACCTCTGCTCATGAACGGTGTCACTGTGATTTTCTTAATTTGTCCCGTACATTGATTTCGCACACTGACTGCGCCATTCTGCGCTACAAGGGCAGAAACACATTTTGGGTGAGATGTGAAAAATGACAGCTGTACTACTCATAAGAAGGTGTGGTAAAATGGTAATGTTGAAAATCTGGAGTGAAAATATCAAAATTTTGCGAACTTACGAGCCTGCGTAGGAACTGCACAGCACACGCGTAAAACAGTCATTGTTTGGAATTTTTGGACCAAATTTTCAACATGGGGTTTTGGGACCCTTCTCATGAATGATGTCACTGTCATGGCAGTATTCAGGCCTGAAGGGTGATTTTGCAGTCACTGCGGCGAAATCACCGCCGGGTGGCTGCGCCATGACCGGTGACATCATCCAAAGGGTCACGCTCATGTTGAATGGTGCAAAATCCCAAAATACCTGAGATATGCAATAAAGTTGAACCCCCCATCTAGCCCATTATACAGCAACACGGCATTTCCTCAGTTCGCGGTCGGCTTTGAAGAGTGCAGGCGTGTTCCCAGTCCACGAAGATCATACTTCTGAGTCTGGAGGTAAGTATGGGTGAGGGGTGTGGGGAGGCTGGGTGCGCAGTGGGTGGAGTGCGGGTTGTGGGAGGGGTCGGGAGATCGCGCCGGGGACCGTTTTGTTTACAGGTGAAAAAAAAAGACATCGTGGGACCGTTTGACACGCTGGGTGGGCTCCCAGTGTGGCACAAGGATGGGGCTACGAATCACGCGGGATTGCGCACCCCTGGCCAGCCAAAGGATTAATTGCCACGCTGGGGTGGGATCCCCAGGTGGCACCAACTACTGGGGAGGGAATGACGCAGCTCAGCCGGCGGGATTGGTCACCCTGTCGGCTACACAGTAGGTGCGGGGCCGTTCAGCCGATGGGGATTGGGCACCCCGTCGGCCAAGGACTGATTGCCATGCTGGGTGGGCTCCCAATGTGGCACCAACTACGGAGGCAGCGCGGCTCACCCGGCGAGGTTGGGCACCCGCCGGCTACACAGTACGTGCCGGGGCGCGCATGCCTGCGTGTGGGGAGCTACGCTTCTTATCGGTGCTCACTGAAGCGTAGCTCCCCCTTTCAACTGTATGCCACTGCATTTTGGAGCGTGTCATAGACCGCTCCAAAATGCATTGGCTTACAGGGGCCGCGCCTGCCAGCTCACTGACTGAATTGGAGGAGGAGGTGACACACCTCCGAAATCTCAGATGATGGCACTATGTTTCTTGCACATGCGTGCAAGCAACATAAAAACTCAAAAGCTGCAAAGCACCTGGCTAGTGGGGTATTTGGTGGCCAAAATTGCAGATATAGAAGGTCTGCTGAGGATATTCCACAAATGTCAGTAGGAAAATAAACTCCTAGAGAGAAACATATTACTAAAGAGCCTCGACCTCCTACTGTGACTACTTCAGAGGAGGAACAAAGGTCACTGAGCAGGGATATATCTGTGGCAGATGGGACTGACTGAAAATATCTGAGGAAGAAAATTCTGTTTTGGTTCCTCTCTAAAACCTGAGTGATTAGAAAGAGTATTATTGGGAAATGAAGGAAGATATCACACCTGAGATGACTGAGGATGAAGATGTAGGTTCCCATTCCCAGAATGTTGGATTAATGTCCTTATTCCTCCCTGCAAATGGTAATAACAGATAGTATGGGCATTCAGACTACTAAGGTTGATATATCTGAGTGCGACTTTTTGGTGATCAACTTCAAAAACAGAGTATGCATCCCAGTACATGAATCTTTCCTAAAGCTGACCACAATGAGTTTGGAACAGTCAGGCAATTTGGAATTATGGCTCCTAATGAGGGACTCAGAATATCTGTTTAAAAAACACCCATGCTCTGAAGGATTAATATAAGCAGCTGCTTGCAAAAAGGCTAGAACTAAGTTTTCTACAGACACTCCAGATAAAGGCAAGGAATATTGACTTATAAGGGAAAAGTTTGTATTTTCAGCTGCATTGACTCTTAAGCAGGCTGTTGTTTTGAGTTAGACAGACCACTACCAAAATTAATTTTGGTCTGCAGTCATACCTGTGTCTGAGTTTCTCCCTTTCGATGCAAAGGCCCATATTATGCATATACAGCAGACAGTATAGGCAGGTTCAAATGGCAGTAGGCATAAATTGCAGTACTACCAGGTCAATAGCTAAGGTAGTCTCAAGCAGGACGCATGCATGGCTTTTAACTATAGGTTGCTCAGTTGACTTTCAACAGAAAGGTGCGGGCTTCCCCCTTGAAGTTACCTGCCTTGTTGGAGCTATGACTGAAGTGAACATAGAAAAAATAGAAAATAATACCTACCTTTAAATCTCTAAGGCCGAATGAGTTTAGAGACGGGGTTTTACAGACCCTATAGAAGCAGAGGTATAGGAAGGGGCCACTACAGTAGACCTTATTGCCAACAGGATTACTATGCTCCTAAAGGGGATAGCAGGGGAAGAGGTAGGAGAAGGGGGAAGGCAGCAGTCTGCCTAAATACTTATGGTTCTGAGAGGTACTGGTTCAGTATCAGTTTACGGCACTGCCTTTTGCACTGACCTCAGCATGAATGGTGTTTAGCAAATGTCTCTCAAGAATGGCAGTGGCACTAAATGGGGTAATAGTTTATCCCTACCTAGGTGACTTGATAGTGTGCATGAAAACAGAAGAACAGGCTCAATCATCCCTAGATATAACCACGTCTATGATAAAGATGTTTAAATCTGGAGAAGTCAAAACTAGAACCCACATAGCCTCTGGAGTTATAGGAGCAGAAGTATATTTTGCTGCAGGCATGATAGCCTAAAATTGAGATTGGTCAGCTTAAGCCCTTTATTACTGCTGGGAAAAACTACAAAACTATGCTTCATGCACTTTTCACAAAATTGCACAAGTTTCACGTAATTCTGAACAATTTTGCAAAATGGTTCTTTTTTATAATTCATTGGTAACCAGGTAAGGCCCACTAGGCACAGGTGCCTGTTTTCCGGGGCAGCCCGGGAGCACTGGGGAGGTTAAGTGGCTTGCTCAGGGTCACACAGTATGCAAGTGGAGGTTGTGGGAATCAAACCCAGGTCTGTCTGCTGGATGTACCAAGCTTATTCACAGCTCACTGCTCTATCCCCAAGGCTATACTGCCAGCCCAAATTGAACACATTACACACTACTGTGTAGCTTTTTGTACAAAATTAGCAAAATTGTGCTATTTTTCTGATTAAGGTTTATAAAATGTGTACCTTTGAAAGTTTAAACTTTGCCTATGGCATTATTTGCTGAAATTGCACATTTTTAAGAATTCTTATTTTCAAAAATGTGCAGTTATGGGGGAAAAGGGTACTATTTGTCAAAATAGCATATTTTAAGAATTCACAGTTTAAAAAATGTGCAATGTACGGAAAACATGAGCAATTTTAGAAAAAAGGGAAGCAAAATTACGCTGGATTTTGACACAATTTTGTAAAAATTGCATGAATGAGAAATTGGTGATTTCACACAATTTTGACGACAGTATTAGTAAATTTTACCCAGCACTACCCTTTCTGGGGTCTAGATAATTTTAAGCACTGTTAGAGGTTTCACCTTCTCTGTGAAGACTGTATGGAAAGATTTTACTCTTTTGATTTATTGTATTTCTAATTAGTCTCTTTTTAGAGGGCTGTGGCATCACAGCCCATTTATTATAATCACTCCGTGAGGGTATCCCATAAAGGAGAGGAACGCTGAGGAACACTTTGATGCAGCCCTGTCTTTAACCTGGGAATGGAATGTTGGCAAGTCCGTCAGACCTCTACTGTCTGCACTGCACCAGTCACAAGCTTGTAGAATAAGTGCCCTAAGAGGATTTGAATTCTTGTGCACTGAAACTTTTTGTTGGTCTAAGAAAGGTATCAAATCACCTACTTTTATATTTAAAAGAAAAACTGATAACCTAGGAGGCCCAAGTATGGAATCACTGTCAAAACAGCAGTGGAAATCAACTAAATAAACTCTTCAGCCACAGCTGAGAACTGATACCTGCCAGGTCAGAATATGGTTGATAGTATATGGTGGGGGATTGAGGACAGAGGTTGAATTGCTTTTAATACCTGTTCCAAATAAAAGTAAGTTGATGTCCATACTGAACAGCCATGCAGTATATTTTCCATACAAGGAAATAATGTATTTTAAATGCATGTGAAATATCTCATTGCTGCCACAAGCAGTTTTTAAAACTCCCTTCCCTCAAGGTTATCTTTTAACTTGATATACTGGATTCATACTGTGGATGCATTAGATTGGGGCTAGCACACATTTGTGATACTAAACAGCACAACGCCACATCAAAATGTTGCATTTATGTACAGCGGAGGTAGCCAGAAAGCAGGGATTATTTATTCAAACCTCCATATCTCAGTTCTGGAATGAAATACAATTAAAAGGAAAATGGATACATTGATGTTTTTACCAGAATTACATTAACTAACATTAACTAGAGCATATTTCTTTTCTAATTAGTCTCTTTTTAGAGGGCTGTGACATTGCAGCCCATCAAAAAATAAAAAATAAATAAAAAATAAACTAGAATATATGATGAAAATGTTGCCACTAAAAATACTGTTGCTTTAAGGGATTCCTCAAGTGTCATGCTCCCACATGAACTAACTTGGTTCACTGCATGAAGCTACTCACCTGCTCTTTTCCAGTGGAGCCTTGGGTGCATTCTTAGGCTCCAGGAGGGAGGGTGGTGGTGTCCTGGCTATAACTGTACCTGCTGGGAAAAGGGGTGGAAAGGCATAGAATGTTGTGGGGACCATACAATGCTCCCCCAAGTCAGGTACAGCAAGGACTTCCCAACCAATATCAGGAAGGTGGGAGGGACACAAAATAGGGACACAGAAATGTGCCACCACTTGCACGAGTGTCATTTCTGCTCCCCTCAATACCAACAGCCCCAGGATCACCTCCTCTACTCCCAGCTCAGGGCACAGGCTATAGTGAGTCCAGGCCATTGGGTGTGGAGCTTCCCCATTTAGTGTTTGCTGCATGACCAGCAGAGCTGTTCCTGGTATAATTAGGTATTCTAGGTGCCTAACTGTGAGTTTTGCTCTAACAAACCATGGTTCTGTAATCACATTCCATCAATCACAGAGAAGGGTTTTCCCAACCCATTTTATAAGAGGTTTTTAATCTGTCTGCTACTGCTGCTATTGTTGCCTCCCAGGGCTTTCTTGTAGATGGGATGCCGCTTCCCATGGAGGCTCTAAAGATTTCTCAACAAGATTTGAAAATCAAGTTTAAACAAACTGCAGCTTCTGCGTAGCAGCAGATGAATCTTTTTCCCCACATGACACTTATTATTTCCCCTCATACAGTATTTTTGATGGGAAACTGTTCAAACTGCATCAGTGTCAAAGAATCACAACTGCCTTGTGAAAACTTAAAAGTCCAAAAAGGGCGAATATGTTGGTATATTTTTATCAAACTGCAGAAAAGTCTGTCATACTTGCAAAAGCAAACCCTAGAAAAACAAATTCTGGTCAGAGCCACTATGGCTGCTAATGCATTGACTTGATAAGGATGTTTCATGGGCTTAAATGTAAAGATGAATTGCTGTAGTAAGCTTTGTGTATAAACTTCCTTTTTGGTAAAATTAGATCATTTTTCTGGTTGATCCTGTGTTTTCCCCTTGTGTTTAAAATGCAAGCAACAAGAGTGTGTCTTGTACTATTTGGGGAATGAGAATGAGCTCCGCATCAATGCCTTCAAGTAATGGTAGAAGAAATGGTGCAGAGAGGAGAGGTATGGTTGTAATAGGGACTGTGGGCCAATATGGAAGGATAAGATCCTATACCAATGTGATGGCCAGCTTCCATTAAGGAGGGAATCATAGTCCTCAGTGGATGGTTTAAATGTTACTTTGATGGACATTTAAAGTAACCTAGGGAGGTGATGGAAGAAATGGGGGAGGCAGAAAGTGGGCCACCACAAGCTGAGATAGAGAGTAGGGAGATCCCTAGGAGAGGGAGTCCCAGCAGAATGCAAGTTATTCAAGAAAGCAGGGGGTTAGCAAAGGAGGAAGGGGGAAAAGGAGCAGTCAAAGGAGAAAGGTGAGGAAGGAGGAACAATTGGTAAAAGGAGAAAGCGACAAGAAGAGAGCTGAGGGATGTCAAAATGGTGCAAGGTCTGCATCAGAAACCCTATGAGAGGAAACTGAAAGAGTTCAATATGTACACCCTGGAGGAAAGGAGAGAGAGTTGGGATATGATGGAGCCATTTAAATACCTCATGGGGCTTAATAAGGTACAGGAGGGAGGTATGTTTCAGAGAAAAAAGTGCTATAGAACAAGGGGTCATGATATGAAGCTGGAAGGAGGTAGATTTAGGAGAGATGTGAGGAAGTACTTCTTCACAAAAAGGGTGGTGGACTCCTGGAACAGCCTTCCATGGGAGGCAGTGGGGGTGAAACCAGTGGTGAGTTTCAAAAATGCCTCAGATAGGCACAAAGGATCTCTTGGTGGATGGAAGGGGATGAAAGATACAGTGCTGTAGACCAAGTTGGGTCTGCAGCAAAAGTGAACATAATTAAAAGCAGAAAGACTAGATGGACCCAGCAGGCATTGTCTGCTGCCAGTTTGTATGTTTCTATGTATGACAAGTTATGTGATTCAAATGGCTACAGTGTAAAATTATTAATATGTGCAATGTCAATACTGTAAACTGTGTGGCATGCATAATTCATGTTGCACTATGCTACACAGACATGGTAATCAAATGGGTACTAAAGGACAGAGGAGCTGAAACAGCTAGGGGTTGCTAGCTCAATTACAGCTGGTCACATGCATTTTCCTGTGGACAGAGTACAGAAGGATGCCTGGATACCTGCCTGCTATGTACAGTCTGACATCATGGCTCTACACAACACTGTAGGTATAAAAACTGCTAAGAGCGCATTGTTTTCCTGTTTCCAAAGCTGTTTTCTCTAACACTTGGGAGTTATTACTAGGAATTCTGAGACAATAGGAGACATTGTGGCCCAGATATTCAAAAGGGTTGCACATGACTCAGCAGTGTTCCACCATACACAACCCACTGATGTGCCCCGGTGCTATATTCAAAAGGAAAAAGTGCGCGGCACAAATCCCGATGCGCTAGAGTGCATCAGTAATGTATGCAGGCACAGGTGGGGGGGGCGTGCCCATGCATAACCTGCACAGCCCAATATTCAGGCCAGGATGTGCAGAGCCATGCATGTGCAACCCCTACCTGCACCAGCATAAAGTTAAACCCCCCAAAAAAGGAACAATTGATGGCCACCCACAGGTGAGCTGCACGCGTGCAGAGTGCAACGACGGCTGCCACCATATGGTGGCCTGGTCCAGCTGCACCTGGCGGCACCCCCATGCCCGATTGTGGGCATTTGTAAAAGAGCGTCGTCAATATCCTGGTGGTCAGTGGACCGCACTCTTGTAATCCGAGCATCTGTTGTAATGAAAGAAACCCCCGTCAATATCACTCTTTCTGCCCGATCACGGGCAATATCCCTAGTGGTCAGTGGACCTCCTCTTAACAGTGCGGGCATCTGTTGTAATAAAGAAACCCTCCCATCCAATATCCTGGTGGTCTAGTGGTACCCCTCCCCACCGCCCACTGACCCTACCCGCTCCCCAGTCAACTGGTGGGTGGCAGCACCCCATCCACCTGCCTCCCGCTGCCCACTGACGACAGCAGCTTGGGAGGGCTGCCGCCCGATGGTTCTGGCGTGAGCCAATGGGCGTGCACCATCATACTACACATTCCAGATATATGATTCATATCTGGAATGTGTATGATAGAAGCTGCAAACCCATTGGCTCATGCTGGCAGACAATGGGCGTGCAACCCTACCGAGGCTGTCGGTCGGTGGGCGGCGGCAGTGGCAAGCGGGTGAGGTGCTGCCGCCCGCGGCGACCGGGGACCGGGGTGGTGTGCTGATGAGAAGAGGCCTGTCACCAGGAGAATGAAGATTCTTGACCAGCAGATATGATCGAGCAGAGTGCGATCACTGGACCACCAGAGAGACTATTAGGCAGGCGGGATATTGGATGGGGGTTCTTTATTACAACAGATGCCCTGCGATCAGGTAGAAAGTGGTCCACTGGACCACCAGATATAGGACGAGATTTATCTTAAACATATGCCCGTGATCGGGCTGTAGGGGGCATTGGTCCCCGATGGCTGCTACCTGGCAGGGTGCCAGGCGCAAGTCATCAGGGATTGGCGCACCTGCATGCAAATGGGGCCATAATGACATGCAAATGGCCCCATGTGCGCCTTGCAGAAATTATGGCCCTGTTTGCATGTCATCTTTTGAATATCGCAGGTGCTGTGAATGGTGCAATGGCACTTGCGCTAGCGCATCTCCATGCTCCACTCTGGCCACTTACGCTGGTGCAGTGCCGCTGTGCCATGCACAGTGGGGGTGGCCAGGGTGCGATATTCAAAGCTGCTGAGCTATGGTGCAGCTCCTTTGAATATCGCTTAGTCCACGCCGCTGCACAGCCAAGTTGAGCTGCACCCAAGCTTGCGCCACAGCCTGGCGCAGTTTGAATATCTGGGCCTGTATATCCATATATAGTTGTCTGATAATTGTGAAAAATAGTCATTTGGTTATCCCCCATCCATATAGGAGTCTAGTTTTCTTTATTTTATTTTTTTATTTATTCAATCTTGGATTACAATACCTTTGAGTGTGAGACTACTCTTTTACAAAGGTTCCACGTCGTAAAGAGTGGGTATACATACATTGTGGGTTTAGGAGTATCTAGCTAGGTGAGTAAACATAGATAAAAATACATTGTAAATAGGAAACAGAGATGGTTTTAACACTAGGATAATTCAGATAACAGTAGCAGCCTAGGTGGTATTGTCAGGTAAAAGACAGTAAGCAGCTATCCAGAAAGGAGAGTAGGGGGCACTGAGTTGGGGGGGGCATGATGACTATTTAGGGGGAGGTGGGAGAGGAGAGTGCAGGGTATTGCAGGGTAAAAATGGGGACAATTCAGGGTAGAAGGACAAAGTAGGAGTAGTGAGGAGATGGTAATAACCTGAAAGGTGAATAAGACCAGGGTCAACTCAGAAGTGGGGGTGTGTGGAGTAATTAGAAAGTACAGTCACAGGAGCTTTTCTTCAGTAGGTGTTGTCTTAGCTAGGTCTTGAAAAGCCCCAATCTCTGCGTGGCGTTAAGTTCAGTGCCGGAAGTTATTGAGCCAAAGTGGTGCCCGGTAGGAATATGACCTCTGCCCTTGGGAGGTTCTGCAGTGAGGGATAGTGAGAACCTGATGGTCAGAGTTCCTGGTGTGGTGTGGGCCTGTGAATACACTTAATAGGTTTTTGACTCCAGGAGGTTGAAGTCCGAATAGTGATTTTTTAGCTAAGAGGCAGGTTTGGTATTGTATCCTGTTTTCAAGTTGTAGTCACCCGGCTTGCTCATAAAGGTCACGTGCGTGTTAGTCAGGGGGAACTGGTGAGCAGTCTGCAGGCTTTGTTTAGGGCTACTGCTATCCTACGTAGTGAGGTGGGAGTGGCTGAGCTGTATATGACCAATCCATAGTCAATGACGGAGACAACTGTGCAATGGATTGAGGTTTGGAGTGTTTCAGGTGTTAGGCATTTCTTGTGCCTGTGCAGGAGCCCAATTCTTATGTTGACTGTTTTGGCCACATTCTCAATGTGTTCTGCATAGGAGAGGGAATGGTCAAGCGTAACCCCCAGGTATTTGAATTGCTCCACTTGTTCAAGTGAAACCCCTGCACAGTTAGTGAACGTTAAGGGATGCTGCTTTGTGTTTGCTTCTAGCACCGCTAAAAAGCATTACTTTTGTCTTTTTATAGTTCAGAATCATCTTGCGGGCTCTGAACCAATCTTCAGTTTGTTTAAAAGCATGTTGTAACTGATAGTTTAGGGTGTGAGGGTCATGTTGAGAAATAAAAATAACAGCATCATCTGCATAGAGAAGTATCCGTTGGTCACACGATTGAGGTAAGCTATATTTCTCTAGGTTCCTTATTCCCACAAAGGGTTGTGATAAGGAATAACAACTAATAGAAATTGCTATCATCAAACTCCAAAGTGTAAACAAATATGATGTGGGGAGGGGTACAAAATATTTCCCTTTCACATCTAGTAAAGGGTTCAGTGCTGCTTGAGACAAGGGGACAGGACATAACATGTCAGCTGAGTAAATGCTAGGGTCTAAAAATTAGCCACTGGCTAAAATGCACCCAGTGTTTTAGCCATCTGTGAACTAGTTAGTCTTTCTACAAACGTGGTCTGATGCTGCTTTCCTGTCTCTGTGACCCAAACATTCTGGGGTTCTCCTCTGTTTGGTGCCTGAACTGGACTGACAGATGTCATGTTTTTAAGGTACACTGTGAACTTGCACTCTAGTAGGCTTTGCTCATGATTTTTGTGGGGACAAAAAAATTGCTCTGCTGCATGGCACCAATTGGCCAAACATACTGACGGATGTGACAGTGTCGGCCTAGTGTGGTGTTGTGTGACAACCAGCCACATTCAGTTACATTCGTCAAAATGTCTTAGCCACAGTGGCGAAAGGGAGCCTAGAAATGTTAGCCACGTTGACTTTACAGTAGCCACTGGTGATGGTGACGATCCTTCGTGCACACCCAGTGTCAGGACGATTCAAAATTTACCCCCATTAATGACCGAGATAGATAAGGAAAGGGATCTGTCTCTTTTTGTTCCCTAATTTTTATTTTAAAGGGGACACTGTCAACCCTTTTTGCATCATATTATTTCTAGTTGAAACACCATATTTTCTAATTGCTTACCTTTTCTAAAATTCATTAATGTTGCTGGTTGTTTTATCTACTTCTTTCATAGTAGAACTGAAATGCATGCTAATGGTGTTACTATACCCAGACTTGTTTTGTTTCAAATCCTTGACCTAGTCTTATTCTATACTCACTGAACTTTAGGAACACCCCATAAAAATGCAGCCATTCTTGATGCCATATTCTCCTCCCCTCCCGCTGCATAATGATGTTTTTTTGGGGGGGTCCCAAGTCCAGAAAACATGCAATGGGAGTTGATCAAGGACTGTAAACAAACATTTTTTTTGCCAAACAAGAACCTGAGGTCACGAATTTAAACTGGAGAGGGGGAAATGTTTAAGAGGGATGTGAGGAAATTTCTATTTTACAGTGGAGGTGTGGGCACCAAGACCAAAAATGGTTTCAGGCATAGCTGGGACAGTGTGAAAGGTTCGGTAGTTGCTCAGATCAGCAGCATTATAGAGGGGGAGCAGGGGGGTGGACCGAGAGGGATAAAACCCTGTATGGATAATTGGTCCCGGGGCAGATAGGGACGTCTAGGCAGACTAGATGGACCTTTGGTCTTTTTCTGCTGTCATTGTCTGTGTAATAATTGAGCAAGGGAGAAAAAATCAAGGGGGGGGCACATGTGAAGCAATATACTACTCATTGAGTGGTGACACCATGATAGGTACATACTGTATGACGTTATGGTATTATGATGGTATCTAACTGTATATCAATGTTGAATAAGCTACAATATGGGATTTTATTTATTTTTAATAATCCAGACATTGTCTACACAGTAATCACACATAGCCAATGATGCTGCTTATAATTTGAGACCTTTTTTTCTTTACCACTTTATTTATTTTTGGAAAGTCACTTGTAATATGGCTGCAATTCTGTTCAGCATATTAACTTTTGGTTTAACTATGTATGCCTTTAATAAAAGAGTATTGTATGTATTAATGCCAGTGCACAATATTACCCTTAGGACAGGTTGTGGAGTGCATTTGAATAGATGTAAAAATGATGACGCTGTACTGTATGTCAAGTAAGAATGAAGTCCCTGATTGTGAGCATTTGTCCCTGATTTTAAAGGGCAGTGTCTCTCATGTTGGTCCTGGCAGAGTGAGAGGTATGCATTCCAGGGTAGCTAGGTGTTGCAGTTGACACTGCTATAATTTCTTTGCAATCCCCAATGATGCCCTTTACAACCCCTAGAAACCCCTGAAACATTAGTTACCTAGCATTTACCCCTCCTACACATCTAAAGCCATGAGAGTTCCAATGACACTAACAATAAGATACTGTAGGTCCTGAAACGGTTAACATAAACCACCTCTTCAGAGAAGATACATCATTGCCACACACACATGTGGGAGTGATAAAGTAATTTGAAACCCCTCTGGAGTTATTTCCTCTAAAAGTTTGCTGTGTCCTCTGTTGGAAATTATGTCAGTAAATTATTTAGGTTCCAAATACTAGCAAATACTAGTGGGGCACAGGACCCAAGGCAACATGGTTTCACAGCAGGAAGATCATGTCAGACGAACCTAATAGATTTCTTTGACTGGGTGACCAAAGTAGTAGACCAGGGAGGGGCTGTGGATATGGCCTACCTAGATTTTAGCAAGGCATTCGACACAGTCTCACACAAAAGATTAATATACAAGTTAGTCAGCCTTGGAGTGCGTCCCAAGGTGGTAGCCTGGATAAAAAACTGACTGGATAACTGGACGCAAAAGGTAATAGTAAACGGAGTCCACAGTGAAGAAAGGAGGGTAACTAGCGGGGTATCGCAGGGTTCGGTACTGGGACTGGTCTTCTTTAATATCTTTATAAGTGACATTGGAGAGCACCTGGAAGGAAAGGTATGCCTCTTTGCAGATGACACCAAGATCTATAACAGGGTTGATACACAAGGTGGGGTGGAAAGAATGAAAAAGGACTTGGCAAGGTTGGAGGAATGGTCAAATACGTGGCAGCTCAGAGTCAATGCAAAGAAGTGCAAGCTAATACATCTGGGAAACAAAAACCCAGGGGAAGAGTACACAATGGGGGTGAGTTAATAACAACAACAAAAATCAAAAGAGACCTAGGAGTAATTATATCAGATGACCTAAAGATGGGCAAGCAATGTGAGAAGGCAGTGAGGAGGGCTGGGGGGATACTGGGATGCACAGGGAGAGGCATCAACAGTAGAAAACTGGAAGTTGTTATCCCTCTCTGCAGATAGTTAATGAGACCCCATCTGGAGTACTGCATGCAATTCTGGAGATCCCATCTCTGCAAAGACATAGACAGAGTGGAGGCTGTTCAGAGGAGGGCAACCAAAATGGTGCAAGGTCTGCACCCAAAGACATATGAGGGGAGACTAAAGCAGCTTAATATGTATACCCTTGAGGAAAGGAGGGAGAGGGGGGACATGATAGAAACTTTTAAGTATCTCAAGGGAATTAACAAGGTACAAGAGGGTAGTATCTTTCAGAAAAAGAGATGTGCAAGAACAAGGGGGCACAATTTGAAGATAGAGGGGTGACGTCTCAGAGGTAATGTTAGAAAGTATTTTTTCACAGACAGTTGTGGATGTATGGAACAGCCTTCCTGAGGAGGTTGTGGAGTCAGAAACAGTGGGAGAATTCAAGAATACATGGGACAGGCATAAAGCAATTCTAGTGTGGGGCAGCAGGAAGTAAGCTGTTGATTAACTAGAATCTGCAGCTTATCCATCAGGTAGGGAAATGGGCTGACTGGATGGGCCAAGCGGTCCTTATCTGCCGTCAAATTCTATGTTTCTATGTAAATCACATTTCAATAATAAATAAAATTAACAAGTCAGCAAGTGAACATACCAAATCCTGTGTTAAAACAGGTCAAATAGACTTCCGGGGCCAGATACTCAAAACTTTGTGCAGTGCGCAAACCGGTTGCGCGGGTTTAGCACCAGGTTAGCGCAGGTGTGCCATATTCAAAAGGGCAAATAGCGAGCTCAAACAGCAGTAGCACTGGGCTAAACTTAAATGTATGCAAGAGGCAAAGTGAGGGGGTGGGAATGTGCATACAGGTGCAATGGGATATTCAAAGGGATAGCGCCACGAAAGGCAACTTTGTGCAACACATAGCGTGGTGCTGCTTACAACCTGTAAAAGGCAAGTCTTATCCCATGTCAATCCACATAGGGGAAGTGGCCAGAGCAGGAAGCCACAATAGCATTCTTTAGCAATGCAGTGCTGATGCACATAATGGAAGAAGTAGTGGAGGAGAAAGAGAGGGAGCAGGCCCAACCTGGTCCACATAGCAGGCCAAGGAGGAGATATGCTACACACAGGTGGTACCAACCCAGAGTCTCCTTTGAGTCCCTGCCTGATGAGCACATCACTGGCTGTACCAGATGAACAGGGGAATGTTGAGGCAGTTATGCAAACTCCTGCATGAGCGGCTGCAGGTCAACACCAGACGCAGCCATGCCATGACAGTGGAGGAGAGGGTGACGGCAGCAATGTGCTTCCTAGCCACTGGGATGTTCCAATGCCCAATGGGGGACACCATTGGAGTATCACAGTCTGCCACCTCGTGCCTCCTAACCCCTTTCCTAGATGCTTTCCTGCCACATGCTGGTGAATTCATCGTATTCCCCAGCACGGCAGCTGAGCGCAGAGAAACCATGCAGCAATTCTATCGAATTGCGCACCTACCATCAGTACTTGGTACCACTGACTTTAAGTATGTTCCCATCCATGCACCACCTGGTGATGGCAGTGACATCTATGTCAACAGGAAGGGGTATCACTCCATCAATTGCCAGGTGGTGTGCGATGTGACAGGGTGCATTAGCAATGTCTTTGCACAGTACCCCGGCAGTGCCCATGATGCCTTCATATGGCACCAATCAAGGCTGTGCCAGGCCTTCAAGGAGGGCAGAATATCCAGTGGGCACCTTGTCGGTGAGTATGTGCAGCCACAATATGCAAACACCACAGTGGGTGCAGGGACAGGCAGGGGTAGGCAGGGCGGAGGCTGGGGCAGGGGGCAGTGGGACAGCAATACCGGTGATGCACATGTGCAATGGGCAGACAGCAGGACAGCAACACTAACATGTTTACATCTCTCCACAGGGGACAGTGCCTATCCCCTGAGACCCTGGCTGCTCACACCAGTACCCCGACTGGCCACAGTGGCCGAAGAGAGGTACAATGAGGCACACGGTGCAACCAGGAACATCATAGAGAGTGTCTTTGGCATGCTAAAGATACGGTTCCACAGCACAGACCAGTCAGATGGTGCCCTACAGTACAAGCCTCAGAAGGTATGCCGTATAATCCTAGCCTATTGCATGCTGCACAACATGGTGCTGAACCTAAGGAACAGTCAGACAGTGAACCAGAGACAGAGGTCAGGGGGTATTAAAGCAACTCAAGAGGAGAGATCCTCATATGGCACACAGTGCCCTGGAACACAGGAGTGGTATCATCAAAACACTAGCCGGGATGGGACGGTGAGTGAACACAACACAGATGACCAACATGTCATGTACAGTGCCTTTAATATGTGCACATACCCAGTACAGTACAGTACAGAACAGTGAAGACAGTGCAACCCTCTGGTGCAACACACAATGGAAGTGTGAACAAGTGATGTGGATATGTGAGCAGTGTGCAGTGCTTGTCACCTTGTCATGCATGTGAGCATCGTGGACAGCTATGGTGGGTGCAGGTGGTGTTGGTGGAGGGGCTGGTGACGTCCTGTGGCATATAGAGGCCTGTATGCGGGTAGGTGACTGTATGTATATGTGTGTGTGTGTGTGTGTGGACAAGGGCTCACTGTGCATGCTAGTGGTGCCTATCTCCAGCGCATACCACCATGCACAAGACATGCCACTTATGTGTGGGACACAGAGTTTGGAGTGCTCTGTGTAGATGACATGGTTGGTGAGGACTGTGGTGAGGACTGGACAGTGGTATGCCTGCAACCACAATGGGACGCAGACCCAGCCATGGTGGTCAGTCAGCCATGATGCCATGACTGGCCAGTGGAGGACCAGGATGCAGGGGTGGAGGAGCCTTTGCCCACACTGCGTATGCTGGAAGCACACTGGGGTGCACGTGTGGAGCGGCTGTGCTGTGTGGTGTGTGCACCCTACTGACCAGCCATGATGGCAGCGCGCATCACCTCTGCATGCACTCTCACAGTGGCAGTGAGTTCCCCAAATCCCCACTCAGTGGTGCCTGGGATGTGCATCGTGCGCTCCTCCACCCACTGCTCAGCACGGAGTAAAGCCGAGCCCACAGTCTCTCACAACTGGGATAGCTTATGGCACACCTCCCTATGAAAATCATGCAGGTCCTGCTGTGCAGTGGTCTGGGACAACAGGCAGCCTGGAGCATAGGCCGGGCACTCTGGCCATCCCCCAAGGGGTGCCACACTGCCCTGGCCTGCAGGTGGTGGTAACTGGGTACTTTGGGGTAGCTGGGCGGGTGCTTGTGGTGGCTGGTGCTGCTGTAGGTGTTGTTGCTGCATCTGCAGTAGCCTGGCAAGGGGTGGTGCCTGTTGCAGGGCCTGCGTTGCACCTTGTGGCCAGCAGCGCATGTCCAGTGTTGCACAATGGGCAACCCTATGGCCAATATCCTGTCGCTGTACACCACTGCTGTGTGTCTGTGCACCCCCTCCTGCAATGCAGCAATGTGTGCGCCCCTGCAGCTCCCACCCCAACACTCCTGCCCACAGTGCCACCTGCAGGCAGATCAACATCAGTCTCTGCTTCCCCTGAGCTGTGGTCACTGGTCACCATGAGAATGACCACCTGCCCGCTACCAAGGTCTTTTTTTTTTTTAAATTTAAGTTTATTGAATTTCAATATAAAAGAACCAGCAGCATGTGACAGAAATAACAAACCATAATACACATGGTATAACATAAGAGGAAACACAAAGAAAAAAAGGGAAACCCCCCCAACCACAACCCACCCCAAAAACCCACCACGCTCCTCCCATCCACCCCCCACCCAAACTGAGTGTGCCAATAAACAGTGTGCCTGAGATAGAAAATTCAGCATACTAACCAGCTCAGGAGAAAGGCTCCCCCTCGATTCAGAAAATAAGAAACCAATAACAGGATATAGTACAGCAGGAAAGAAAAGCATAGCAGGCATCAGGTAGGAGGTCAGGAACTCACTGATGCAAATATAGTGCATGCAATTTACCCCACTTTTCTGGAACAGGTCCATACGGTTTACTCGAGCTGGCTATCAACCTCTCAGCATTGAGATAGGCGAGCTTCGGTCAACCATTACGGTATAGGACTGGCGCCAACTGATCCGTCCAGTGTCTAGGACCAGTCTCTTAACCACAATGGACACCATAGCCATGTGATACCGCGCTCCACACAGTCTATACTAGCATAATCCCCAAGAATACAGACCTCGGGAACAAAAAACCTGAGAGACCTAGTAGAGGATCCAGATTGTCCCGAATAGAAGACCACAGGGGAGCCACTTTGATGCAAGACCAGAAAATGTGTAGGGGGTCCCCTTCACCCTGCATACACCTGGAACAGAGGGAAAGGGAAATCTTGTTGAGTCGGAACAATTTCCTAGGGGTATAATACATGTTATTCATAATATAATACTGAATAAGCCTAAATCTATCCTGGGTATGATATTTGTGGAGAGATCCTTCCAGATGCGAGACCAGGTCAAGGTGGACTCAGGGAGTAAGGAAATCCACATGCTGGAGTCTGCAACAGGTTCCGAGAATTTATAATTTAGAAGAAAAGAGTATATGGATGAAATGGGGTGCGGTTTAGAGGCAAGGGTTAATATTTGAGAAAGGAAGGGGTATACTACCGGTTCATTGAAGTGGCAAACCTCTCAGCAATAAGATGCCTCAGCTGATAAACTTTAAAGATCTTGTCCTGGGAATGCCATACTTACCAAGAATGTCCACGGAAGAAAGGAGAAGTCCTTGGCCATAGAAATGTTCCAGACTGGTCTCCTTAATTTGCGGAAGCCAACCGGGAGTTATCAATGAATTGCCCAGCTTAATGTTGGGATTAAGCATGACCGGTTGGCCTAGATCTTTCTTGGGAAAAATACCCACGAAGTGCAAACATTGGAAAAGAGACTTAAGGGATACAAGAATTGTTTGGTCTGTTATCCATTGTGAAAGTGCGGAGGGAGGAGTATAGGAAATAGCATAAGGGTCCATTCTAGACTCTGAGAGGATTGATTTTTCAATTTGGAGCCAAATTGGTTGTGACAGATCAGGGTTAGTGGTGAACCATCTCCCCAACTTGGCGAGATGGGCTGCCCAATGGTAAAACACAAGGTTGGGGAGCCGAAGTCCACCCCTATCCTTAGGAAGGGATAGTTTAAGAAATGAGCGCCGGACTCCCTTACCACACCAAATAAACTTTGAGAACATCCTGTGAAATGCTGCAGGTAAGAGATAGGCATCCAAAGATTTAATAGGTTGAGAGGATAGAAAATACGAGGAAGGACATTCATTTTGATAATGTTAATCCGGCTCCAAAGGGAAATAGGAAGGGTGGACCACCGCCCCAAATCTTGTTGGACGAGGCTCTTTAAGTCATCTAAATTGAGCTTCTTAAGTAGAGAAGAGTCTGTTGAGAAATGAATCCCTAAATATTTAATTGACCTGGGGGACCACCTCATACCAAAATTGGCGAGATCATGCCTATAGGTGCGAGTGTTTAAGGGAAAGATTTCAGATTTAGAAATATTCAATTTGTAATGTGAGAGGACACGTAATGCTTAATAATATCAAGAGCATACTTTAGAGTCAACTAGGATGTACAAGGTGCAGAGTATATCATCTGCATAAGCAGAAAGAGTTAACTCCTGTTGCGCACAACAACCTTTGACAAGTGGGAAGACTTAAGCTTGATAAGAAGGTTCCAAATACAAATTAAATAAAAGAGCGAGAGAGGCAGCATTGTCTAGTACCAGTGTACAAATGAAATAGCGAAGAGAGAACCCCATTACAATATATTTCAGCCGAGGGAGAATTATAAAGAACCTGGACCCACTTCAAAAAGGAAACCGGAAAATCCATCCTAGCCATCACAGCCCAAAGAAAGGACCAATCCACACGGTCAAAAGCTTTCTCTGCATCCAATGAAACTAAGGCCATGGGGGATTGGGATAGGCAGGCATGTTGCGAAATGTGGGAGAGAGTTCTTAAATGGTCAGAAGGAGAGTGAGAATGTACAAAACCAACCTGCTCTGGACTGAGAAGATGGAGCCAGACTCTTTTGACTCGTTCAGCCAAAATTTTGGAAAGGATCTTCATGTCATAATTTTGAAGAGATATAGGTCGATAGCTTGCCGGGTCAGTAGGGGATTTACCAGGCTTGAGAATTAGAATGATGGTAGCTTCAAGAAGAGAGGAGTCTATAACACAAGAAGAAAAAAGGTATTCATAAAGCTTAAGAAGTATGGGGGCAAGATCTTTAGAAAAGACCTTGTAGAAATTGGCGGGGAAGCCGTCCGGACCAGGTGTTTTATCCGGAGTCATAGAGGCAATAACCCCCTCTATCTTGGCCAAAGAAATAGGGACAGTCAAAGTTCCCTTATGAGGCGGCAAAAGCTGGGGAATGTCGACGTCAGTTAGATACGCAGTTATATCCAAGAGGGAAGCGGGAGACAGGGACGGGCTATATAAATCCCGATAGTAATTCTCGAAGATCCGCACGATTTCTCTGAGAGGTTTTGATAGAGCCGGTAGGCGATTGTAAAGCTGGTATCAACCTGGAACCCTCTAATGTGTGAAGACGAAGGGCTAGAAGTCTCCCAGCCTTTTCACCGTGATCAATATACTTGGCCTGAGTTTTAACCAAACAGTATTCAGCCTTTTCCTTAAGGAGGTCAGCATACTCGTTTTTGACAGTCAAGAGAGTCTCCAAAGAAGATAATGGAGAAGCAGGAGAGTGGGCAGCTTCTAACTCTCTAATTTTGTTCATTAAGGAAAACGCCCGCGCTTGCCGGGCTTTTTTCCTTGCGGAAGCTAACTTAATCAGCTCTCCTCTGAGGTAACATTTTAGGGAACACCAAATCATATCAAATCTAGAGGTGGACCCCAGGTTGTCTGCCAAAAAAAGAGAAATTAAGTCTCTTATCTGCTTCACTGTATGGGGATCTTTAAGTAGCTGGGTATTGAGCCTCCATGTGGTATCCCGTTGGAATTCAGGATGCGGAGAAATATTGATCCAGACAATTGCATGGTCAGAAAGAATAATCGGCTCAGCCGGACTGAAGGAGACTCGGGAGGAGGGACGTACTGGTCAGAATATAGTCTATCCTGGACCATGAACCGTGGGGTTGGGAAAAGAGAAAAGGCCGAAGAGAGGGTTAGAAAGTCTCCAGGGATCACACAGTCCTAACATATGCAAGAAGTCATGCAAGGCCCTCTTGTGGGTGTAAGAGGCCGGTCACTCTGGGGATTTCTATCCAGGGAATGAGAAGGTGAAACGCTCCAGTCTCCCCAGAATAAGCTGCGAGGGAAGCAAGACCCTAATTTTGACTGCCAGAGCCAAAAAACCAGGGTCACCCCGACGGGACCGTAAATTGAACCAAGAGTTACAGCATTCCCATTGAGGAGACCTTTAACTAGAACGAACCTCCCATCTGGATCCTCCACTACTGATTCTTTCAGGAATAAAACATGCTTTTTAATGAGTACAGCTACTCCTTTGCTAAAATTAGAACTACCTGCGAGATAGACCTGCGAAAAACCAGACCGAGATAACCACTTAGCCTCTGCCTTGCTAAGATGGGTTTCCTGAAGGAATAAAATATCTATTTGGAGCAAAGTGCAGTGGTTAAAGACCTGAGTCTTTTGACCTTCTCTCTGAGCCCATGCACGTTCCAAGGCGCTATTTTAATAGTACCTGCCATTTAACAGCAAAAATGAGAGGAGGCCATTATTAAGACATCCAAAAGCTGAAATTAAACAAGGGCACACTCGAACCCAGAAACCCACCCCAACAGCCTGCCCACAAAATCTTAATAAAAGTACAAATAGTCTAGAGAAAACAGCAATACCTAAAGAACAATCTAATAAGAAGAAAGTTTGGCAGGCTCCCTCCTCCCACCCTTTCCCCAATATTCTCCCTAACCCAAACGACCAACTATTTACATCCTGGAACCAGGGCTGAAAAAAATCTAGACCGACATAGGCAAGCTTAGAACCTGGCAACCAGACCCACCATGTGAATCCAGGGGCTCCCAGCACACCAGGGCCAATCGAAAAAAGGAAATCCCAAAGCTCATTCCCCCAAAAACGAGAGCCAGTCCTAGTCCAAAGTAGGAAAAACTCCAGCAACCTGGTGACTGGGACTGGATTGGCAAACCCCTCATCCATAGGCTCACGACTCAGCTACTGTAAGGAGCGAGGCCCAGGAGCCACCCCCAACCACCTTTCTGCAGAACCAACCGTATCCGTAGACGATCCGCTCAGATACCAGCCCATTAATCATTTAGATAGTGGAAAACAAGGCGACTTTAAGAAGGGAATTACTCACCCCCTGGAGCAGGCAAAAAAAAAGGGGATTCAAAAACAGGCAACGAGGCCATGATACAATGGACCCATCTTCGGTCAGGCCGTGTGTATCCAGGGGCGCTATTTCACCGCGGGACCCGAAAGGTCCTACACCAAAAACCATACCCCAGGGAAACGTTACCCTTGAAAACAGGTTCCAGAAAGAAACCGAGGTTCCTATCATCCCGGCCCAGCACCACCTCTGCTCAACCACCCCGGGAACCACCCAGCGCCGCAGGCCAAGGAGTGGACGCGAAACAGGTAAGGACAACAAGTGTCAGCCAGGGAAAAAAAAAACATCCAATGTCCCTGAAAATATTCGAGGGGAAATCAGCAAGAAAAGGAAACGAAAAACCCCCATCCAGTAGGCCAGCTAAAACCAGGCCTTTTTACATAAACACAGTTCAGCAAGTCTCTCAGCCCTGAGATTTAAACAACTCGGGGAGTCTGGTGGCAAGGTCCTTATAAGCCGCTTCTGGCGAATTAAAGCTGTGGGTGATACTTCCAATCGAGACCTTGAGTGTAGCGGGGTACACCATCCTGAAGGGAATAGATGCCGCAATCAGCTTCTGGACTGTAGGGTGGAAAGCGCCTTTTCTCTCTCGATTTCCTTTGGAAGGTCCTGGGCATCACATATCTTGGCCGACCCCATGTAGCAACTTGCAGGTCCACGGTTACTGAGACGTGCTGCCTTTCAATGTAGCTCAAAACTTCATAATTATAGGGCGTGGGGGAACTCAGGGTGGTCTAGGCCTCAACGACCGATGGGCCCTCTCGAGGTGATAATTGGACTGAGTGGTGAGGGCCCAACCACTTAGCGAGGAACTTGCAGGAAGGCCATCAGATCGGCCCTCTTCCAGCTCTGGAGGCCAAGAATCAGCAGATTATTCCTCCGGTTGCAGCCCTCCAGGTCCTCAGTTTTTAGCTGAAGCTTCCGCACCTGTTGAACTAGCCCAGCCATCTCCACCTCAGCTTTCGCCTTCCATTGCTCCAACGAAAAGAGTCTGGCCTCCGCGTCTGACACTCTTATAGTGAGGGAAGAGAGGTTGCCCCGCAGGGACTTCAGCTCAGCAGTGATATCTTGAAGGATGCTCTTCAGTGGGGTCAACTCCTGCATGAATATGTCCTCCGTAAGAGGACTGGATGGCTGAGTCTTCTCCCCGCTTCTTTCCGACCCCGGGCCCGCCTGATTCCGCGGCTTCTTGGATGACTTTTCGGGGGTCACAGGTGGCGTATGCCTCACCGCGGCCTACTTCTTATCTACCTCCATCTCCTTGTAAAATTAAGGAAAACCGCTGGAGACACACTCGCAGGTCAACAATCAGAACGTGGACAGCCCAGTGGTGGTAGTTTATCTGAAATTAGTGCTCTGGGGATCTCAGAATGTGGTGATTAGGACGGCAGGAGGGGAGAGCGCTAACCCTCTGCTGCCATTCAGCAAGCTGCCATCACGTGATCCCCTGCCCGCTACCAAGGTCCTTGACCTGTGCATCCTCCAGTCCATACTCTGTATTCAGGTAATCATCCTCATCATCAGATGCCAAAATATTGCCCACTGCCACATATATACCACGGCCACATGCTGGCTGCCCTTGCTCCGCCACAGATGAACCTCGGCTGGCACCCATGCCAGATGTAGATGGCATCACCCCTGTAGCATCCTCCTCAGCCTCCAGAGCTGCTGTGCCATGCACCTTCTGTCCCATATCTGGATGTGCACCTTATGCTGTTAAGAGAATAGAACAGTGTCAGAGACCTGTACAGCACAAGGAATGCCGATCCCACCACCATGACATGCAACCCCCAACAGTGTTGGCCCCACAGCATGCCTGTGCAACCCCACCGTGCTGTCCATGTGACTGATGAAGAAGCCCCCATGCACACACCCCGACCATAGCACACACAGACAAGGACACCTGTATACTAGTGGATGCTGTGCACTGCCAACACATGCACACCGCACATTTTGCGACCTGCTCATGTGTGTATCTGGCATGTGCCACTGTGCCATGACAGTGTGATGGTGTCTCACACCACCCGTAGGTGTCATGCAGTCACTGTTGATCACATGCTGTGTACATACCTGCCCTAGATAGTGTGAACTGCATCTCACACCTACCACCTTCAACCCCTTCAACCACCACTGGCCTCAAGGTCGAGGCAACCAATGTCAATATTGGGTCCCAGTCCCACTGCTCTATGCACTATGGCCCTCCTCCTGTCTGCAGCTGGTCCAGTACATGCTGGACCTCCTCCTCCTTGGCCCGTCGCAGCAGGTCGTTCCATCGCTTGCGAATGGCATCAGTGCTGTGACAGCGGCCTCCCACAGCATTGACCTCCGCCGCTTTCTCCTCCCACATACGGTGGACTGCTGTATCTGTGGACCTGTTGCACCTCATCGCCTGCTCCCTCACCTTGAAGGCATGAACCATTGCCCTCAGCCCATCCGCTGAGATGCACACGCTCCTGCCTGGCAGTATCACCTGTGTGGGACAGAGGGAATGACACTGGTTACTCACAGGGGTGTAAACTGTGTGCACGATGTTACTTGATACAGCAAAGGTAAGCTGTTTGCAATTCTTGAAGTTTGTATACACAAACAGGGTGAGGGTCAGTGCAGTAGCATGTTAGATGTGTAGCTTCTATTGTTTCTTGCGTCTGAATTTATGGCTACATAACCCACACTGGACATTCTACATGTAATGAGCACCACAAGTTGTTTATTGTGCAAATACTGTGTGTGCCACACAGGATGTACACTATGATGGACCCACACCTGTGTCAGTAGCACAGTGGCACAACATCCAACAGTGTGGTTGTGCTTGCGACTCACAGGCAGCTGCAGTATGCACACCATAGGGGTTTGTGGTCCAAGGTTCCAAACAGTGCAGTGCTGTAGCATGCCTAACAGCTGCTGTAGGGCCCAACAGCCACCAGTTGCAATGTTGCCCCAGACTGCGCACAGCCTGCTGCAGCAGTACTGTTGCCATGAGGCATGCAGCCATGGCACACTGCACGGTGCCAAGGTAACCCTCACAATGGAACATGGCGGTACCAGTGTGTACTGTGCAGACATTGCCAGTGTTGCCTGTGCTGCTGTCCTGCATCATGGTGGCCTACAGTGCTGGATGCATGTTCTAACATGGACAGCACAACCATAGGCCGGGTAGCGCCCCTGCATGCGTACCCCCAGCACTCTGTCCCATGTGCTGGCTGTCAGAACCTGTGGTGTAGCTAGACGTATGTGTGATGTACAGACAGTAACCAACAGCTACTTCCCTCCCTGTGACAATGGTACACATCCCCGCACAATGCTACCCACTTGCAATCACAGCTGACAGTTGCCAGGTGAACCCTTTAATCTCTGTAACAGTTCCTACACATATCTGTGCCCCGGTCAATAGCCGTTTGAACAGCAACACCTCTCTGTGGGCTACAGTACCTCAGTCTCTGCAATGTAGATTGCTGATGTCAACAGAATGGCATGTTATGTCACAGGCACGTGTCACAACTGTACACATGTGTGTACAATGTGTGACTCGACCTACACCCTTGTAATGAACAGTAACCTGATCTGCATGCTGTTCATACCTGCATGTTGTGGTTCTAGCTCCTGGGGCATCCTGCACATAGTGTTTACTTCCACGTTCCTCCACAGCACTGCATTCCCTAACAGCAACACAGGTGGAGCACTGTTAGCCCTTAAATAGCATTGCTGGGCAATCCAGCCTATTGAACATGCAAATGAGGCAGAAATTATATGCTAATCACTGTGGTTGCCCTGTGCATACACAAGTAGCCTCATTTACATGCAGCCTTTGAATACCACAAGATTTAGCACCGGGCAAATGGTTAGTGCCAGGCAAATGCTTAGTGCTGGGCAATTATGGTGGTATACAGCGCTGTGCTGAGATGTAAGTGCTGTGCTACGGGCCCCTGCATGGTTGTGGCACATGCGCAGTGCATGTGTGCTATGCACATGTGCACTACGCTTGGGCAGTGCTATCGTGTGTGCGCCGTGCTAAAGGGCACTGCGTGGCTCCAGTGCACATGCGTGGCACATCATCGCTGGGGTCATGGTGGGGTCGCGAATGCACGTTACATGCACTTCCAAGTTGCACGGTGTTATACCACACAACAGTGCGGCGCTAGTCATTGATACTAGTACTGCTACAGGGTGTGCCACTGTAGCATCAGGGTGGTGCAGCTAGTGACTAGGCATGTCTGCACGAAGGAGAGAGAGGGCAGTTGTGCAGAGGGACAGGAGGTGGGGTGAGGCAGAAACAGCCAACCTGGTGGAGCTGGTGCAGCAGAGGCACAGACGGCAGTTTGGGGAGGTTAGGGATGGGGACCTTCCACGGCAACAGGTGTGGGTGTCGATCGCTCATCTCCTGACAGCCAGAACGGGCACTGCACGGAATGGGGAGAAGTGCCACCACAAATACATGGACCTGTGGTGCAAGCAGCGGCGCCATCTGGAGCATTACTGGCAGATGGTGCATAATGGTACAGTGCCCATGCCAGGTAGGTGATGGCTAGCACCGCACCCAGGTGTTCCAGGTGCATATGTGTGTGAGTGCGTGTGCGTGTGTGTGTGTGTGTGTGTGTGTGTGTGTGTGTGTGTGTGGCTACAGTCCCTCAGGTGTGTCTGTGTGTTGGGAGGTGCGCCTGTACACGTGCCTGTCACCCCGTACACATACCTGCCAAGGGGGGCTCTTGGGATTCATGCTGGTGACATTGGGTACATTTGTTGGTCATGTGCTGTTTGTGCTGGAGTCCATAGGTGTATGGATGTGGGGGTGTGGAGGCTACCAGGCCCCCAGAGATCTGGAGTGTTCGATGCTCTGTGGTGCAATTTGGTGCTTACATGGACCATGCCACACACATTTGTTGTGTACCCCCGACTACACCTAACCCCCAGCTTAGTCTGCTGTGCTTATTTATGCCAGCAGGAGGGCTGACTGCAGCAGTGACATGCTGTACACACCAGTGGACTGTGGGAGGGTTGGAGCCTAGGCGTACGGCACACCTTCATTGCTGCGTGTGTGTGTGTCATGCCACTGGCCACCTGCATGTGGCCATGGTCCACAGCACTATTGCCATGTCGAGATGCCCTGTGTGCACAGTGCCTATGCAATGGGCCATTGTGGCATCACCTGTCTGGGGCAGGGCATGGCATGGGTGACACAGTGTGCTGGGGTGGCACACTGTGCATGCGCTGTGCCATGCCACCAGTGGTGGGGGGGATATTGTGGGATGCCCTGTGTACCATGGACACTGCTGTGGCATACCATGGGGGCTCACATTGTAGTAATGGTGCTGTACCTTCTTCCCGCTGCAGAGCGTATCGAGCGGACTGGCACAGGGAGCGCAGACCAGGAGGATGCCCTGGGAACCAAGAGGGACAGGTGGAGGGTGCCGCCAATGCCACAGCGGGTGGAGGAGAGCAGCAACGGTGATCGAAGTCCATTGCATGAGTACACTGTTTGTCTACACACTATGCAGCATGTGACATGGGTGGGTCTTTCCATGGGCTGACAGTGCTGGTCCTGCCATGTGCACGGCTGTATGTCTGGTACCATGGCGTGTGCAATGTGGTACTGTGTTGGCCACCGGTGTGGCAGGTTGCAGCATGTGGCTGGATGGGCGGCAGCCATACACTGTGCTTGCTGGGGGGGGGCGCTGTCCAGGGCCTATGTGCTGTACTGGTGTGGGTTGCCATTGCCATATATAGCCCTGTTTGACTGTTCTGCTGTTCACATGGCATGTGTGTTTCTCATTACCTGGTCTAGGTATTCTGAAGTTCTGCAAGGCATGTTGTAGGTGTATGCTGGTGTTGTTCACACTGTACATTACAAGGAGTTGCAGGGTGGCGTCTAGACAGCATCACCCTGCCGGTGTGTGGGCATTGCATTATGGCCACTGGTATGGCATGGTGTGCCTTGACATGGGTTGGGCAGCAGACGTACACTGTGCCTGCTGGGGGATTGGCTGTCCAGGGCCTACATGCTGTACTGGCATGTGTTGTCATTGTCATATATATCCCTGCTTGACTGTTCTGCTGTTCACATGGCATGTGTGTTTCTCATTACCTGGTCTAGAGTTTCTGAGGTTCTGCAAGGCGTGTTGTAGGTGCATGCCGGTGTTGTTCACACTGTATATTGCAGGGGATTGCTGGATGGCATCTACACAGCATCACCCTGCTGGTGTGTGTGCATTGCATTATGGCCACTGGTATGGCATGGTGTGCCTTGGCATGGGTTGGGCAGCCGACGTAAACTGTGCCTGCTGCGGGGGGCTGTCTAGGGCCCTAGTGCCACACAGGCATTTGTGGCTCTGCCCATCATGTGTGTCTGTTGAGTGCAACTGTGGTGGGGGGGCCATGTTCCTGTACTGGCTGGTGTTCCCCTGTCCCTGCAGTGCCTGGTGTTTGTACACCAGTTATGCATGGGGGGCGCAGGGGCTGGTCGACTGTGGTGGCATGGTGTGCTGTGTTTCCATTCCTGCAGCAGGTGTTGTTCCCACTGGTGCGGGGGCCCTGTCATACTGTGTCTGCCTGTACGGCACTGTACTGGGCATGTGTTCGACTTACTGCTGTCTTGCCACTGGTGGCCCATGGCCTGTGTCCCTGTGTTACATGGGAGTGACCATGCATGTCTGCCTTGTGTATGCTGCTGCAGTGGGTGGTGGCACCTCCACATGCCATGCTCTACTACAGTATGGGCTGCATACCATCGTACTGTGTTGTGGCTGTGGCCCTTTCTCTGGTGGGTGTCCTCTGTGTTGTGTATCATAGCTCTGTTCCTCTGGGCAGAATCTCCCAACATGTGTCCTGCCGTGTGTGTCATGCATTGGCCCATTGTTGTTCACATCTCAGGAACTGGCTGTCTGATTGCACTGTTTCACTGTACATGCCACTGTGCTGTGTGGTGTCCACTGTGCTGTGGTGTTGTTGGCATACATCCACGCATGTCCGTGTACATTAGGATGGTGCTTGCTGCCTGTGTCATCCTGCCTCGTCCTGCAGGCACGTGTCAGGTGTGCATTGTGTATTGTTCTGTACTGCTACGTGGGCATGGTTGTTGGGACATGCTGTCCACCCGTGTGGTGCCACATGGGCTTGCACTGTGCCTATTTGTCAGTTTCCCATCCTGATATGGTCTCCCTTTCCCCTGTAGTTGTACACCAATCATCACTGTGGGCCACCAGTCCAGAGGAGTCTGAGGGGAGGGATGCACTCCTGTGCTGACTGGTGCATCAGCAGAGGATGCTGCTAGAACAGCAGGCTGTTATAATCTCAGAGACCTGGAGGGTAGCGGCTATACTTGAGGAAGGGCTGCCAGCACCCTCCAGCAACCAGTCCTAACTGTGTCCTGTTGTCTTGTTTTGCTTCCCGACCCCCAAACCTCCTTTGCCTGCCCACAGTTTGTCCCATTCTGGTGACCTCTTTGCTCTGTGTACACTTCCCTATACCCTTCCCCTACGTTTCTGCTGCCCCTGTACATTTGTATATATCGTAAATAAGTTATCGTTTTACATGCGTATCTTGTCTTTGCCATTGTTATACGGCCCTTTCAGTTTCTTGCCAGTTTTACTGTTTTTTTACTTGCTCTGTTGTCCTCCTTTACTTATTTACCTGCAGTTTGTTGCTGTATTGGGCCAGTTTGTGTCTTCTATTACTGTTTCTTTTGTCATCATGCCATTCTTGTTGCCTTTTTGAATTATACTCACTTTTTGATGGCATCCCTGTGTCCTGTGTCTTTTTGGGGTGATTGGGTATTTTGGGCATTTTGTACTGTTTTGTGGTTGTCACTCATGGGTCCTAATTGTTCCTTGGCATTCACTGGTACTGCAGTGCCGTCTGCTCCTGTGTTCACATTCAGGGCTGTTTTACTTTGCATGTGTTCCTGGGTGGCCAATATCACCTCTACACTGTGTTTCTGTGGGTGCTTGCACTGCCTGCCTGGGTGCTATATTCAGTGCTGTCTTATTTCTGGGCTATTCTTGCCCTGCACTCCAGGCCCTGTTTGCCTGGCTTCCTTTGCATGCTATATTCAGTGAGTTTAGCACCGGGCTATTCATTTTGAATATAGCAGGCTATTTGCTCTGGGCAAAGTTTGCCCACCGGGCAGGCTAATTCAGCCCCGGGGCAAAGTTTTGAATATCTGGCCCCTGATGTTTTCTTTTTACAAAGGCCTGGTACATCTTTGGCTACAAACTGGAGAGCTTTCTCTCTCTCTCTCTCTCTCTCAGTAGCTGGCTATTCAAGCAAAGCTTTTTTGACACCAGTGTGCAAAAAAAAGTTTCTAATTGCACTGCTGCAGACACTTAAACTGCTTCAAAGAAGTGGTGTAAGTAACTTATCTTTGTGCCTACTCCGAGACACTAGCAGTCAGGTCACTTAAAGCAGGCATGACGAGAGAGACAAACAAGCTGAAAAAATAGTGGTGAAAGTGGTCTACTAAACAGAGAGAGGGAAGTATTTCATTAAACTGGCCTAATGATTTGGAGTTGTGAAAAGATACACTGAAAACTCTTAATTTGTGCTTCAGTATTCCATTTTCCCAGCTACAGCAAGATGGCTGCAGGCTCCGCCCACTGTTGCTGTAAAAATTGGTTTCAAAGCACAAAGACTGCATGAATCTTCAGTCCATCAACTGTCCCACATTATGAGGGACCTCTCTCATTTCACCCCTTAAAATTTATTTGCCTTACATCTGTCCCTCATGGAAAAAGCACTTCCCATATACAGAAGGTGCTGTCAACTCAAACACTGAAGCAGAATTTCATAATAGTCTAAGATACTAAATCACAATTACATTTTGCACATTTAGACATTGTTTTTCACAGTGTTAGGAGCCTGTATCTCCATCTATGAGGCTGTATCCCACATTATAAGTGCCCATGTCCCACTTTTCAGTGAGAAAAGGTTAAGAGGTATGCTTAAGTGAACGTAGAGCTTGTACAGAAGAACAGGGAAGAGCTGGGAGGTTGCTGGGGTAACCCTGGGTAAGCCCAGTTTGATTTCAAAGCACTTGATCATTTGGAGGTATGAATATTATTTCTGGAAACTAGAACATTACTCACATCTGCCAATTAGAAATAATATCCCTGGACTACGTGGTGACTAACAAATACTGCTGGGGGCAGAAAAATACTGTAGCTGTCAAAGAGTTTGCAGGGCTGTCACCAGGATTGTTAACATTTGTGTAAATGTAGATGATGCCTCATTCTTTGTAGGTATTTTTGTATCAACCAGAAGTTTTAAAAAGTGAGGACCAGACGGTATAGCATGTACTACTGTAAATGTTTATTTGCAAATAAATATGTTGGACTTCCAGTGATGTCACAAACCTGGTGGTGGGCTAGAAGAAGAGCTCCATCTCCCCTTGCCATTAATATAGCCTCTAAATATAACCAATCACAAAATCTCAACTTTAAATTATGGTGCAGAGATATAGTACCTGTTCTAATGGGGAAGAAAACCAGAGGGAATCAGAAGTCAGAGGATGTGACTGGAGTCTGCTCTGAAGGAGACTGCCCCAATTCTGAACTGTCCCAGGCTTACAGCATGGCAGCTGCTCATGCCATTTCTCCAGGCAAGTCCCAGTACACACTCAAAAAGGGGAAGACATTTGATATACTTATTAGAGAGTTACAAGCCATTAGAACAGAGTGCTATGATCTTAAAGAAACTAAGGAGAAAGTGAAACAACTGGTTGGCAAAGTAACTGAGGCCAAACATTGCTTTGCAGACACTGACAACCGGCAGGGAAAGCTGGAAGTAGCTGTGGAGCAGTTTGAGAGAACCCAAATAGCTATCCAAGAGCATCATGAAGATTCTGAGGCAAGAGCCAGGTGAAAAAGCACACACTTTTATGGTATACCAGAGTCCATGGAGGGAGCAAATATGAACAAATTCCTTGAAAGCTTTCTCAAAGAACTTCTGGAATTGGAGCCTGATTACACCTCTGAAACTGAATGGGCACACTGGGCCCCTTGGCCCTAAACTGTCTTCCTCATCAGAATGGCCTCACTCCATAATTTTGCATTCTCATCAGTATGCAAATAAGGAAGATCTCCTATGGAGGGCCTGGCAGAAGTGGTTCTTGCAATGGCAGAACTATTGTATCTATGTAGATAATGACTATCCCTCAAAGACTATGCTGCTGTGAAGGGCATATATTCCCATATTGCAGACTTTATGTAAAGCTCAGATTAAATTCAAGACACCATACCCAGCCCGCCTAGTGGTACAATATCCAGACAGACAGAAGACAAACAACTCTGTGGAAGAAGCGTCCCTGGATATGAAGGACAGATGACTGGAGGTGACCCTGTGAATGGCTTTGAGTGCTCTGTAGCAATCTTGCTAGTCTGCTCATTGGAAGCTGCCAGCAGCAGCAGCAGCCTCATCTAGAACATGCCATTTGGGAGAGGCAATGGCAACCAACATTGCCCAGCTCAAAACGGTGGACAGCTCTGTCACCTGATGAAGACTATGAGAGACTTATCTCCTAATTTTGGGACCTCCTAATTGTTTGCTGGTACTGTGTGGAGGGGGGTCGTTATAATAGGGAACATCCTTTCTTTCCATCGCAGCTGGTGGTTGTGGGGGGCGTGGGGGAGGGAGTTGTCTTCAGCTCTAAATGGCTACTGACTGCCAACTACCTGGATACCCCTGAAAGCAATCTCCTTACACTTGTAATTCTGACCTGCTGGCCAGTAGAATGCAGGGATGCCATGTTGTGCCCACCTCGTGTAGCCAGAGGGGATTGAGTGCTCAGTACTACACCTCAGGCACAAGCACTCCCTCGAGCTTAAGTTTTACAGTTCGACTCACAAGCCAGTATGTAAGGAGTGTTCATATAGAATTCCCTCCTTTAAACCTTGGTGCACTCGACTGGCAGGCAGCAAAGCCACCTCCACAAACTGGATGTAGGTCCTTTAATTATTCTACATTTATTTAGCTGTGGTGCCAGCCCTCTCCTCCTTGGCAGCTGGCCTCTTATCCTACTACTAGATGGATCTGCTTGGGCACCCCCTCTCTGAGTCCCCCCCCCCAACTGCCTTATTAACGGGAGCAAGTCTCTCACTATGTTTAGGTATTGTGCTCATGCACTCTCAGGCTTACAGCTGGGTGTTTGGTACTAGTCTGCACCTTACTTGAGTCGATTTTTGGGAGTATTTTTGGAATTCTTTTGCAGTTGTATTGGCTCATTCCTGAATTTCGCCCATATGCAAGACCCTCAGTCTGGACTTGAACAGAGGTCTGGCAGCTTTCAGTTTATTGCCAAGAGATAGCCTCTTTATGGTGGAACTCTGCCAAACTATATGTGCTCATGGTCTATGATAAAACTGTATTCCTGCACACATTTTTTTTGTGTGTAATGTTCACTATTTTACTCTTTTTTTCACCTTCACACAGGCATATCATAAAGGATTTTGATGAATGGAGCTGGTTTTAGGTGCATACTCTATTGCCAGGCTGGGATATAAGGTGTATTACACTCCTAGGTTCAGGATGGATGGAATATCAATGGGGATTTTGGCAAGGGGGAAGCCAGGAGCTAGCTGTGATGGGAGTTAGTCTGCTTGATGATATAGCCCTAGCCATTGATATATTATCCCCATTTTCTTTCTGATGCTATTCCTACCCCTATCCTCTGTTTTTGGACCCCCCTAGGAGATCTAAGGGAGTCTGGAGCCCTACATTCTGTATATACATACTTTCTGTTTAGCATTTAACACACACCCTCTGCTCACATGTTCCCACCTCTCTCCTTCTCACTGCCCCTTATTGTACTCCTCCCCCCTTTCCACTTCTTTCTGTCGTCCTTCTCTATTCTTCTCCTCTACACATCTTTACTCTTACTCTGCCCACTGTATATACTGCCCGCCTGGGCAGCTCTCAACACTACTTTTGCCAGGTCCTACTCTCTGCTCCCTTTCCTACCTCCTGAATCCTCAACCTCTGAGGCCCATGACAAGGTCATTCCTACTGACTGCTCTCACATAATGTTTTTATTTACCTGTAAACTTGTAACACACGGAACGTCTACAGCATTTACTATGTATTTTGTGTAATATGTTTTGTATGCAAATTGTATTTTGTAACAGCCCTCTGCACCACATAAATTTTCCCCTTGTTCCTTCCTTTTTGATGTGGTGCCTTTGTAAGAGAGCCTCTGGCTGAAAGGTGTTTGTAAATCTGAGACTTCAATAAATAAATAAATAAATACATGCATCAGCTTTCTCCTTGATGTGTCATCTGACATTCATTAGGGAGGATCCCTTTACCATCCCCCACCTTCGAAGTCTCCCTTAAACTCATCTTCACTCTGGGGGATGGTTGACCCTTCCACCCTCCTGGTGGGATTGTTCGGACCTCCTCTCATATGATGCCATCAGGTTCTATGCAAGTTTGGAATTTTGTTGGGATCCCAGGGTCATTCCCACAGCTCCTGAGTTTGCTAGGTTGACCCAGTTAGCCAGTTTTCTTACAGCCTGACCCAATTGGTCTTGTATAGTTTTTCCTTCTTGGAGTTTGTTTAAGGGGTGTTGTTGCCCTTCGGGGTAATGATAGTTCTTTCATTGCTATTTTTGGCCCAGCTGGACCTCACTGGTACTTTTTTGTCTACTGTTCTATTGTTTATAGTAAAAATTTAAGACAGTGCCTGACACAACATATGCCATCCAGTCAAGATAAATTTTATTTTTAAGCTATATATAAATGTTCCCTCATGGGGCTTATCTCCACCCTGGTACCTCACTGTATTAGGTCCAACAGGTGCTAAGTGGGGAAGCTCTCCCTCTGAGGATGCCAGTAGCCAAGATAGATAAAACTGACACAGCTTTAGATGGAGTAATCCTGCAGACGATGACACTATTGCAACTACACTAGTTACAGTGCTGTCCCAGAACATATATAGCCTGAATAACACAGTCAAGCAGGTTAAATATTTTGCTCAGCTCTGTAGACATCCTGTGGATGTAATTTACTTGCAGGAAACTCACCTCACCCCATTGGAGCATCAGAAACTATCTTGGGGTGGGTGCTATATGGTTTACTCTTCCTCCTACCCTACAGGGAACAGCTATTTTGCTGTTGATGACTACTCCTTTTCAGGTACATAAAGAGTTTTCTGGTCCCCAAGGCCACTTTGTCTTACTACAGGGCACCATTTACAACACTGAGGTTACTTTAGCCAATGCTTATTTCCTCCCTTACTCCACCACTGGAATCTTTAAAGGTTTTATGATGAAACTCCTTCATTTTCTGGTTGATCAATCGGTGCTTGGAGGGGGGCTTCAATTTAACTCTGTCACATGATTTGGATACTTTCAAGCCCTCCATATTTAGGGCCTCCCCTGTACTAAGTATATCCGGACCACTTTTGTTCACATGGCATTATTGACATCTGGTGTACACTTTTTCCTATAGGGAGAGAATATACTCACTTGTCTCCGTGGCACAACAGCTATGCTCGTTTAGATTTCTTCTCCTTTACTGTCTATGAACATTTTTCTTCTGAGATTTTACCCATACTCCACAGATCCTCTCAGATGTTTCCTCCCTGCTTCTTAAGCTTGACCTGGAGAAGGAAAGGAACTCCTCATTCTGGCAGTTCAACACCTCTCTTCTTAAGGACGCCTCTTTTTGAACTATGGTACAGGAATATCACTCAAATAATATTGGAAAACATATCCTTCGAGGTGACTGTACCCATTCATTGAGGTACCTTGAACATGGTCTGCTGTGGTGCAGTGATCACTTATGCCTGGAACAAATGGCGGAAACACTGCAAAAAATTAAATTTTCTTTAGGAGCAGCTCCAGACTTACCACCTTCTATGTACTCCTTAAGATAAGGCAGTGATTCACTGTACACCTGAGGTGAAACAGGAAATGCAAGTGATTTTGGATGAGCAAAACCAACAGACCTTTCACTACCTCTGCCAGGCACGATACAAAGGTGGGGCTAGAGGTGCCCGTCTTTTGACACAACGGCTGTGAGTCTGGTAGTGAGTGTCCTGTGACTTAGGGCATCACGTGATGCACAGTCTGGCCACACCACATATGACTGCCAGGATGTGGTCCCTTTTCCATGAGCATTATCAGACATTATATATGGAATCCTCCTGATCTCTACCCACTCTCAACATGTTTCTCTAGACTTTCTTTCCCACTCTCTCTGACTCATAAAGGGCCTCTTTGATAGCTCCTTTTCAGCTTTATGAACTTACCACGGTTTGGGCAGCAGCTAAAACACAGAAATGTACTGGCTCACATGGTTACTTTGTGGAGTGGTATAAATCATTTTCTGTTCTCCTTTTTCAGCATCTACACAGAGAAACTTAGGAGATGGCAAAGGGGAGATCTCCCTTTATGGGGATGTGCAATGATAGTGGCTATTTTGAAGCCAAAGACTCCACTACCCTTCCCTCATACCACCCTATTTCTATCTTAAACATGGACTATAAGCTCCAAATGGTGATATGGGCACATTGTCTTGATGTAATTCTTCCAAGCCTAATCCACCTGGATCTAGCTGGTTTTAGTTATCAGCACTAGATGATGGACAATATACACAGAGCCCTAACATTAACTGATTATGTTAAACAGAAGACAATACCAATGGCTCTCTTGAGTCTTGATGTCAAGAAGGCTTTTGACAGGGTGCCCTGTGATTTTCTCCGGGACTCCCTCTTGACCTTTGGCTTTCCTGAGGACTTCCTTATCTAGTTACAGAAAATGTATTTGGGCCCTCAGGTGTATGTCCAGGTCAATGGCTCTTATTCCCTTCCCATACGGCTACAATGAGGTACCCAACAGGGATGTCCCCTGTCACTACTCTTCTTTGCTCTCTAAATAGACCCATTAGCTGCCACACTCTGATTACATCCAGAGGTTGAGGGCATCCCCCTAGATGGATCTGAATATAAACTTGAGCTGTACCCAGACAACCTTCTTCTCACAGTTATTAATCCAGAAGCTTCAATTCCCAAGACCTGGAGGGTAGTCAATGAATTTGGGTCTTTAGCAGGATTTTCACTGAATATCTGGAAGACCGAGGTCCTGTTACTTAATTTCCAATCTTCCATGGCCCTACGAAAGTAATATTCATTGAAATGGTGGGCGGCAAAATTCCAATATTTTGGAATTCACATCCCTCAGGACCTCAGCAATCTGGAGCTTCTTAATTATGAACCATTGACTCTGTCCCTGACAGAGGATCTATTTCATTGGAGTCACTTCCCATGAACCTTTTTCTCTAAGGTGGAGACTACCAGGATGAATATCCTTTCTCATGTTCTCTACCTTTTTCTAACTCTCCCTTTGCTTCCCTACTCTTTCTACTTTATTTCCTGGAACAAACTTAGCCCTCATTTTCTAAAATTTGTTCTTCTGTCCTTCAGTTACCCCTGGCACAAGAGGGGGATTAACCTCCCAAATTTTCTTAATTATGCCAGGGCCAATCATTTATGTACACTCTACATATGGCTACATCCCCGATTACAGTCTCCCTTAAAGCAACTGGAATTTGTCCTTAATGACTTACATGATATTGGGTGGTTCCTTTTTCCTGGAGCACCAAATTGGCCCTGTTTCTCCGACTATACCACCTTTATAGCTAATACACTCTTGGTCCAGTATAAGCTTCAGGCTATCCCTCAGCTTTCCTTAGTTTTCTATTTCTGTCAACTCCCGGCATCAGACACAGATTTTTCTCCCCTGACAAACTGACCAGACCATTTCCCATTGGAGGAGACTGGGCTTGGCACATATTTTTCAGTTTCTAGATGCCTGTGGAGTGGTAACTTTTGAATCCCTTCAAACTCAACATGGGTTAACAGGTAGGGAACATTTTCATTACTTACGGATTCGAACATCTTCACAAAATACCAGAGTGAACCACGCTACTTGATCTGCCCCCCTTGCTTTTGACCCTCCTCATGGGAGCCATTCAGGGCAGCATAGCGGACATCAAATAAGGAAATCTTATTGGGCATTACAACATTTTTCTCAGGGATTCTACTAAGAGTGTACTGGCTAAATGGAACACTGAATTAGATATGGCAATTGTCACAGATTCACTCAGCAGGTCAGGCCCTCTACTCCCAAAGTGCCAACCTCTGAGTGCAGTCTTGTGAACAGTGTAACAGACAAGGTAACCCTCTTATCTGTTTTTGTGAGTTTGGATCAACCTTTGGTCTCAGTTCTGGAGGGATTCAAACTGTTAACTAATGCTGGCATACCCAATGCACAGGCTCAGATATATCTGTCTTCAGGGGGCCAGATATCTTTGCCTATGGGCACCTAACCAGGTATTCATAGATTAATCTTTTGAAACTTTAATAAAGACCTCAGATTTAAAATACTTCTCTTTCCAGTTTGGTACCACCCTACAAGCTTATGTCTGCTGTCTGCTATAACCATAAATATTTCTTAGCAAAAGAAATCAATTCAAAGACTGACCAGGTTTGCTCTAAAATTAGAGTTTTTGCTAAAATATATAATAATATGTCCAACATACAATACAGAACTCTTGTATCACAAGACATACATATCTTTAAACAAAACAAAGTTTAAAACAGTGCAACTCCCACAACTATATTTAGATTTTGTCTAGCTTTCTAAATACCTGTTTTCAGTGCTCATATGTTTTCTTGGTCAGTGTCAGATAAAACGTGTCTCTCTATAGTAAAAAAGAATAATCTTTACAAGCAGTATTTGCCAGCCCCTTTTGGATGACGTCATCCAGCTCCTCCTCTGTCAAAATATCTAAAAAATATAATTTCTATACAACCACAGGATGTAATTTCAAAGTATTAATTCTTGCAACCTTAGCATAACTCAAGTTTCAAATTACACTTTCTTTGATCTCTTGCTGTACCCTCCTCACACAGGCTTCATATAAGCATTTATAACCTCTCACCTCTGTGTAATATCCTAGCTTTCCTGTCTAACATCATAAACCTAGTTTTTGATTTCACTCTTAACAAAATTAAGTTAAACAAGTCTGTAATTCGCTCAGAGAAACAGGATCCTTAATAAAAGTCTTCCAGGTAACACAATGTCTCTAAAAAAACTGAGTGTGTGTGAACTCACATACTCTCAGCCATTTCCCATGGCTTTCATCTATCAGCTGGAATCTGGGGGGGATGAGTGAGGTCATTCCTAGAGCATTTGAATTTTAAGCAGAGACATTAGTACATTTTATATTAAAAAAATATATAATACAGCACTCAGAACTATCTGTCTATGACACAGCAGTCACTTACAATACATGACTCCGCTATGCCCTTTCTGCATTGAAAATTACCTGTTCCCAGAGGTGGAAGGAATTTGCATGGAAATGTAGGTACAGATTCTTTAGGATCCCAGCTGTGCTAACCCACTTCCTTCCAACTGAATATGGTGTGTGCTGGAGTCAATGTGGCCAAACCTTAGCCCATTATACACATGTTTTATGGTCTTGCCCATCCCTTCAGCCGTTTTGGCATGATCTGGCCCAGCAACTGGTGCAATTGTCCCTTTCAAGAAACCTGATATGTGCTTTGATGTTTCTTTTGTCCATCTCTCCCCCAGGAGTTTAATTGCGCAGCAGAGCACTAGCCTATGTTTCTATCTTAAGGGTCAAGAAGGGTATCACCTGACATGGGATGCAGGTGGCTCCTCCCAGTGTAGCAGATTATAGAAACATAGTCTCAGAAATGTATCATATGGAACACCTCACGGCCTCCATTTATGACATCTTGGAGCAATTTCAAATGAGATGGCACAGATGGATGCAATACCTTCTAGATCTGGACCCAGAATGTGTGCCATAGCCCCATTGGTTGCCCAAGTGCAGAGCTCTTTGTGTTCTTGGGACCAACTGTCCTTATCCAAAAACATGTGTACAGGATTCTTATTTAGGTTCTACTCTATTGTATAGCTTACTTCTGTGGTGTCAACCCCATTAATTCAATTGCTAACTTTACTAATACTGAGCAAGATTAACTTGTATTGATATCTGATGCTCTCTTGAGATGTAATGCATGGAAGTGGTTGTATTTGCCTGTCTCAGTAAAAATTATGTTGCAATTCCTCACTTTCTTGCAATTTCACCAGCTGCTGGTTTTACAAGAATATCATGCAGTTTAACAATTGCAAGCATGCTGGTTGGAGGGAAAAAAATTAAGCCAACCAGAAACCTAGATGTAGCTAGCTAGCAGAAAGGCATGTATAATGTATGGTAGAACATTGTTATAGGTAGAAATCTACCTTTTTATAACAAAGTTTTACCATTGATGTAACATCACAATGTTGTTAACCCATCGATGGTATCTCACATCGATGGGTTAACTCAACGGCAGATCTGGGCATGTGCGCAATGACTTGACGGCCTTGAAACAGCTACGGCGGTGAGGGCAGAGCAGCGGCAACATAAAAAAACTGCAGTAAGGAACTGCTTTCTTTTGTATAAAACCTAAATTGTACCCTACACTATAAAATATAATGTATGGTACATCGATGTGCAACCGTTTTGTTAACTCATCTCGAGGTTGCCATGGCGATCTAAACCTCTCAAGCTTCGCTCTCAAGGTTTACATGGTTGCCCTGGCAACTTCTTGATGGTTAACAAACCGGTCATCCATCGATGCCCATGCAGTATCCTCTATATAGCACTCATCATATTTGTGGAATTTATGGGAGGAGCTCACCTGTTCGGGCACAGGCCAGGACAATGGTGCTGGCACACCCAAATACTTTTCACACATTGTCACGACAGGTGACGGATGGGTGTTTTCTCTTTGCTGGCTGCTCAGTCTTAGAATAATTTTTTTTCCAGAAGGGCTCAAGGCAGGCACACTGTTCTGAGCTGAGAACAAGATAGAAGTTGCTGATTTTACATGGACTACAAGCAGTTATTGGGCTCTCTGTTTCCTGTGTGATTGAAGCCCCTGGTCTGGCACTTGTGTCATATATCTTCACTATCACTCCGAGCGCTACGTGGAGTCACCTGGCAGTGGGGGGCCCTCTTGTGTCACTCAGCCATGCACCCACCACAGATAGGCTCTCCTGCAGAATTGATTACCTTATTAATTCTATGGGCTCCCCTTTCTAATGCAATTATAACTAAGCCCCGTGTGTGATGACATATGATCCTTTTCACACATCCCAGTTGATAGTGAATGCTTATCCACATACCAGCTGCTGCTTTTGCAGACCAGCAACAATATTCCCAAAGTTGTACCATGTAATAAACTAGATCAGGTAGTCTATGCAGTACAGTAGCTCAGCCAGATGTGCCCATACAGAGGTGGACAGAGATGGACACAAACTACACTTAAATAACATGAGAGATGGCACGTTTCCTGCTCACTGACTGCTTTGAAACTTCCCAAAAGGACACAAGTTATGGTTCAGTAAATGAGCCCTCTGCCATTTTCCTTTGCCCTTACAGTCCTGCTAGGGCTCAGCTAGCCAGTCAGTCTGCCACTTGTTCTCTCTCTCTCACAGGCAAGTCGGAAGTGGCACCGATCCCATCAGGCCAACCAACCCCACCTCCTCCCCGCTACAGTTCCTGCCCAGCTGAGCCTGACACAACAACTGCAATATACTGCTAGGCAGAGAGCATGTTAGCAACCTAATTGCATTTCTCCCAAGGGTACTAGGAATGGAGTCTGACTACTACTGTCAGAACTTTCCAGTATAAAACAAGGATGGCAGTGTTTGGTGTGTACTGTTAGGAAAGAATGGGGCATCCTCCTATTTTGAGATTTACTGCTGAGTCAGACAAAAAGCACTGAAATTCAAATCAGCATGTGGTCAGGGTTAATGTTTATTAGACTGTTATTTCCAAGGGGTTTCACGTCCAGAAAAGTATGCTTGTTGTTTGTACTTGGGTTTTGTCTTGAGTATTTTTTTCCACCAATTGTTTATCCTCCTGTGACCAGGACTAGCTAGGCTCCCCTCAGCTCTACCCCACTGATCTCACCATCCCACACCCCCCCAGAACTTACCTGTGAGCCTGAGTGCCCCCATGGATTTCCACCGATGGTGGGATCAGGAGGGGGAGGGCCACCCCCACCCCTCTGAAGCACAAATCCAGTCTTCAGCTCCGGGGGGGGGCTGGTGGTGTTGCAGGTGGAAATTGGTGGGCAGGCTTCATTCGATCCTATCCTATCCTATTTTCCTCTGTATTCTGGTGTCTCATCCCCACGCTAGGGCACACTTATAAGTGTGCGTGTGTGGAGGCACATGCCCAATACAGAGTCCTGTAGCACCTTCCTTTGTCTGCCCTCCTCAACCCGCACTGCCACCTGGCCTTCACCGGGTAGCAGTCATTCAGCAGAGCATGCAGTCCTCCCTCCCCAGGAGAGGGCAGCAGCCCTTGGGGCACTCAATACTCTCCCTCCCTGGCTGATCCCAGTAACCTGTGCTCATTTCCGAACATGGGTCACAAGCATGGTGAGAGATATGGTGCTTTACTGTGCCTCTGCCCTCTATGCCACCAGCTGTTGTATTTTAATAAAATCTTTATATACAGGGAGGGGGTCAGGGATGTGAATGGGGAGCAGCTATGAGTCAGGTATGTCAGCTGGGTGCAGGTGGCAGATTTTTTTGCTGCTGACTGGCCATCTGTACTACCAGGCCTTCCTGCAGTTGTGGCCATTGCACCCCGTGGGCATGGCCCTGTCCAGCAGCTGATGATTATGCTGCTCAGTTGGCTGCTGAGTGGCATATTGTACTTGAAAGGATGGAACTGTACTGGGATTGGTGCAGTCCCATCCTTTCAACTACGTGAAGTTTACACTCATCAGCCTGACTGAATGTGAACACCATCAGCCTGCTCCTGGTTGGGCTGTCACTACTGAGCAGACAACCAGCGCTCCTCCCAGAACATTCCCCAGTACCCCCGAATGATAAATCTGTCTCCCCACATCAGCCCTTTAGTCATGTGTTGAACTCCCTAATTTTCTCCTGTCTATTCTCACTGTCGCATGTCACTGGTAGGACCTCAGAGAAGGTTGCCATCTCTGCCTCTACCCTCAACTTCCTGCCTAGTTCATTAAAGTCATCTTTCACCCTATCTATGTTGCTGCTCACCAGATCATTGGTGCCTAAACGAATGATCACATCTGGCTTTCCATCCCAGCAGTAATATACTTTTCCAGGTGAGGGAGCACCCTGCTCACTGTTGCCCCTGGCTAGCAGTGGACAGTTCTCTAGTCCTAACTAGTAGCACACACCGGGTCTAGGTCAAAATAGCTAAGGAAAAACAGCACGGTCAATAATCGTGCAGGGTAAAGGCCATGAGGGAAAAACACCGCTAATGAATGACCCGGCAGAAGATAGCCGGGGAATAACTATTACGAACTCCGGGAGGCGGAAACCTCGGGGGATTTACTATTACCAACTCCGAGGGAGAACTGTGTGGAGGGAGTTGGGAGGATCTGCGTGAGATAGTCGGGGACTTATATTATGAACTCTAGGAGGCAGAAACTTGGGGGGTCATGGAGGCCTGATTTACTATTACCAACTCCAGGAGGGAGAAACTTGGGGGGGGGGGGGTGAGGGGAGCCAGTCCATGCTGTAATATATTGATGATATTATGTGGATGCAGCTGTTTTCACCGATGCTATTTTGACCACGCGCATTTCAACCGCACAATTATTCCAAAGTGGACTTCAACGGATACCGTGCACACCAATCTTCCCATACATCTGACTATAGAGCCTTCCAGCACCACAGTAGAATCCTTTCTTATTCCTGCCAAGTCTTACCCCCTTCTGCACACACTTCTCCAGTGCAGCCTCCTGTCCCAGGGATTCCTATACTGTTACCCCTTTGGGATCAGCAGACTGAAGCGGTTCTGCCAGTGGCACAAACCGGTTCTTGGTCTCTACCCTAACATTTCCCCCTCTGGTGGAGTGCCTCACCCCCTTCTCCACACAGTCCATCCACCTGCACTGACTCTCTGGGGCCTCTGAGGGAGTGGAGCTGCAGTTATTTTGGCACTCTACCCTGAGATTCTCCTCAGGAACCTAACTTCACCCCTAAGGGCAATGGCTTTGTCAGAAAGGGCTCCATTAGCCAGCCCACCAGCGCAGCAGTAGCCCTACTGCTTGCGACGCCAGTGACTGGGATTCAGTAGTGAGCCTAGGCTGCTGGAGGACCAGCTGGAGGGAGAAGGACTGAGCGCCCAACAGGCTGTTCTCCTTCTCCAGGGAGGGATGTGCTGCAGTCCTCACTGCCATACCACCACCTGGGTGACCACAGGTGGTGGTGTAGCAGAGGATGTAGAATGGCAGGGAGAGGCGGACATTGGCTAAGGACTGGAGCAAAGGCACATCTCTGCATGTCTCCATCTCATTGGTCCTCCCCGAGTGCCAATGTCCACAGGGGGCAGGGACCAGAAAACAGGAAAAAAACATGTCTGGGTCAGGTGACGGGCTTTCGCACCAGCGATTGAGAGGAGCCAGGGGTGCAGCTACAGGTGCATGCTCCCCTGAGGTTTCGGATGGGGAAAGGGGGACCCCTTCACCCCACCCGGGGGGGGTCATCCGGGATACTGAGAATACTGGAGTGGGGCACTAACGGAGTGAGTTCCTCTGGTCCTCATGGCACAGCCTGTGTGGTGCACTGGTGGACCCTGAAAGAAGGACCAGACATGGCGATGAAGGGGCATAAACAGAAAGTAAAAAAAACAAGTAAGGGCCCCATTCCTTCTACTGGGTAGCCCCATGCATCTAGAGTAGTTACTGAAAGATGGCCGAACCGCATCCCCAACCACTGATTACCTTTCCCACCTGTCTGCCTGCCACCTCAAACATGGTGCAAACAAATGTTTTGACATGTGAGGATGTGGACTGCAATGCTCTTTTTCCAACCTATCTCCTGCTCCTGATATTACTTTGACCACTTTCTCAAGAATGGTGACCTACCCCCTGCCCCTCTTCCTCTAAATCCCTCTTTTCTTTTTATTCAGTATGTCTATCCCCTGGTCACCCAGCCTGCCCCTATCTGCCTCCTCTCCCCCAGCCCCATCACCCCGCCATCCCTGAGACTCATCTTGTTGACCCTTGCAGTGCACAACAGTTTACCCCCTGTGGCAGAAACCCCCCAGGTTCCCCAAGCCTGGTAGAGTTTAGTTCGGTTGCAGGTCAGTGAGCCCAGTGGGCGCGTGCGAGGCCTGTGAGGAGAGGAAGCTTCATCCTGTAGGCTGGTGGGTTTCCCTGGTTTTCTGGTCCCCAACCCTCAGATGCTCTGTGGGGATGGCAGTTTGACATATGCGCATTAATGGACACACTGATGTTTTCTGCCAGGAGCACACGCACCTGGAACGCTGCTCCTAACCTGCACCACCATCTACGGTCACCTGGGCAGTGGTGACATGGTGGAGCAGGCTATTCTTCCTCCCCAGAGGAGGAGAGCATCCATTGGGACACTCAGTTCTCCTCCCCCCGGCTGACCCCAGGGTCATTCCTAAACCTGAGTCGCCAGCATGATGATTAGTGAGGCATGGATGCCTCAGCCCTTTGCACCACAGAGCCAGCTCTCTAAATCCCTTTTTGATTAAGTACCTATAGCAGTTAACCTTGTGGACATCACTGAGTGGCACAATTACTATGCATGACTCATTAGACTCATTGGAACTGTTGCTATATATTTCCTAGTGCCTCATAACCTGGAAGTATTCCTCTTCACTTCCTGCCTCTGCATACCTGTAAAAGAACCGACCTACTAGGCCTCCATGTGGTCCATGCTGCCCTGCACTGCAAAGTAAGCAACCACTGAAACAAAACACTTCAAAGCACTTACCTCTAGCTAGGTAGCTACACTGCCACTTTAATTAAACAAAAGACCTTATTTGGTGTAGGCTTACTGCTTTCTTCTGTCCTCTCATTCAGGTCTCCTAGCACAGAGCCCCCAGCTAACTAGCCTCCTAGATCTCCTGTAAGCCTGATTTAGCTCCTCCCTCAATCACACACATTTCACAGGCTGCAACTAACCATACAATCCACAAGAGGCTGCATTATTCTGCCCAGCTAGTTTCCCCGCACTGACTACTGAAATTTAATGAAATTTAAAAAACTGCGCCAAAACACTGACTGAAAGCACTTACCTCTACCTACCCACCCACACCGCCACTTTTAAGTATAAAAACAAAACCATTACTCTGTGTAGGCTAGCTGCTATGTTCTTTCCTCTCTTTCAGGTCTCCCAACATTTATTTAGTAGTCGCTGGATACTTTGATACCTTTTACTGGACCAACATACCTGTATGTCCTGTACAAAGATGGTATAGTACCCAAACATTTGTGGCCCCACAGGTATCTTCTTCAAGAGTAATAGCAAACTAAGCAAACAAATCTGATGTTTTATGCACTGCAATGCATTGTCTCAAAATAATTTATAACAGGATAGCAAAAAGACTTAAAAGGACTTAAAAGGAAGGGTGGGCAGGCAATGAATAGGAACATGTCTATAGCTGTGAGGGGATGTTTAGTAGGAAGTGTTAAGATATTCATAAGAGAAGCTGAATGGATGCATTGAAGTGTCAATTTGAATGATATCCTGACAGGAACACAGGACAGTAATGGACTGAGATATACAAAGTGTGTGTGTATATGTGTGTGTGTGGGGGGGGGGGAGTCACAGAAAGAAGAAAAAAAAATTTATATAAAGAAACACATAGTATTAGAGTTTTCCATAGTGTGTCATAAATCCAGTGTCCTGATTGAGCCCGTTACCGTTTGAGTTTGAGTTTAATTCCCATGTCCTTCTCTCCTGTGTATTTTTGAAGTTGCCTCTTAGTATTAAGACAGACAAATCTGAGAGGGAATGGTCTAGTTGGGAAAAATGCTGTCCTACTGGTGTGCTTATAATCAGGTTTACTATTGTGTGTTGGTGGTGGTTCATCCTGGTTTGCAGTGGTTGCCTTGTTTCCCCTACATAGTATCCATTTGTGCACTTTTTGCACTGAAATAAGGTAAACCATATTGCTTGATTGACGTGTAGGATACATTTATTGTTACTGTGCTCTTCTGTCCTGTTTCGCTGGTGGTCTGCGTGCCTATGTGGGAGCAGGTCTTACATCTCACATTGTTGCACAATGTTGCTCCTCTCATGTCACGGTTATTTTGATCTGCTGGGAGTTTGCTACAAATTATTATGTTAGAAAGGTTAGAAGACTGCTTGTAGGCAATTACAGGTGGTTCAGGGAAGATGTTTCTAAGTCTTTCATCTTCACTCACAATGGGTTGTATTCTTTATTTTTATTTTAGTTATTGAAAAGTTTCATCAGGAAGGCACACTGAACAAGTTGCTCTTCTACCGGTGCATCCTGGGACTTTAATCACTCGTTGAAGGGGTGCTAGCATGGGGCTGTATGTAACAACTAGGGGTGTGAACAATTTGATTTTTTTGCCTGTAATCCAGTAGATCTACTCATGGTATTTCCACAGCACACTCCTTTTCACTATCAAATTGTCTTGAGGAGTGGCTCTGCTGGATGAAGAAATTATGAAGTGAGGTGAGCTGCTTGTCTTTTGTTATCTTATCTGAGCAGAACTGATTGTATTGAGTTGCCTGACTGTAGACCACAATTTGTTTTTTTTTTTGTGTTTTGGGTGGAAGCTGGAATTATACAGGTATCAGTGGTGGAGTGTTCAATGGTTAATTTTATAGAAAGGTGAAAGGGTGTGCTCACCTTCTGTCCAAATGAGAAATATATCACCTATATATCAAAGGTTGGCTAATGGTTTATAGGGGTAGTGTTTAAAAATATCTTCTTCTAGACTGGCCATGAAATGATTGGCATTTTGTGGTGCCATTTTTGTGCCCATTGCTGTCCTCATGATCTGTAAAAGTGCCTGCTATTAAATGCAAAGTTGTATGTCAGAATGAATTGTATTAAGGTGCTAATAGTGGTTTCTGGAATGTCTTTTGTGGATGTGTTGTCCTGTAAAAATCTCTGACACACTGAAATTCCATCTTCATGTTGGATATTAGTTTACAGGGCACTGACATCATTGTGGCTGGGATAGTGCTGGGTGGTATGACAGGCTTGGGTAAGACCCTGTCTCATTCATTATGCAAAAAAAAAGTTAATTGCAAGGATCTATTTTGCCTTCTCCTATCCTGTAACTTGCCTGTCTCTTACATGTCTGATTGCACAATCAAATTTTTCTTGTGGCACCTAGGAACTGGCCACTCCAATGGTCCCACAATTTCCCTGCTTGCTTGCTTGCTTGCTTCCTTCCTTCCCTCTCCTTTCTTCTCTGTGGTTACAAAAATGAATCTTTATGTGAAACTGGGATCCCTTGGTTTGCAAAGGCATATAATTATATTATTGAAATGATTGCAGGAAGCAATTTGAGTTTATTAGAAAATATATTCACTAGGAACACAGAGGCTGACCTTGAGATGCATTTTGACCTCTTCATGTTTGTTTATAGAACTGTTAACAGGAAACTAGCTTTGGGACAAAATGTCTTATTTTGTTGCACCTGTTAAGACTAGTTGTGCTCTTCAGGCTGGCCTCAGGAAAGAAAATGGCAAAGATTTGATATATTTTGTAGAAACCAGGCGATGTAACTTACAAGGACAGGATGCAGAGTTTGAACTGCCAGGCAAAAACATCTTATATAATGAGAGCAATGTTTTTTTCCAGAAAAAAAAAAGAGACTCAGATAGCGCTAGCTTGCATAATTTTATTTTTATTTATTTATTGAACTCTTGAATTAATACCTTTGTGCACAGCTCTTTACATAGGTTCTACATCATAAGATAACCAATCAAGAGACAATTACAGGTATTGAAGATGTTACAATGCACATGTCACTAGGCATACAGTTTTAGGGTATCAAGGTCAGGTAAGTAGTACAAAAATAGGACAAATAACCAAAAGAGAATGACACAAAATAACCCACAAAAAATTTTTACAAAATGCAGACATGATGTTAACAATGTAGACAGGGAACATTGTAGATAGGGATCATACAACAATTAGGTAGGCATTGAACATGGTATGCCAACGTCATTTGTCAATTATACAATAGTAGACAAGGAATTTACAACATAGACAAAGGAGAAAAAATTACATTCTGTAAGCATTGAACCAGGAGTGCCAGTTTCACTTATCCCAATGATGAAGCTTCAAACAGTGGCGGTAGCAGCCTATAGGAGATGGGGATAGTCAACCAAGGTGAAGAAGGAGTGGGTGGAGGGAAGGAGGGGCAGACTGAAAAGGGTTGGTGGGGAAGAGAAGTCAGACAAAGGATTGGAAGAAGCCCTGGGGCCAAGGTAGCTAAAGGAGTGAGGAAGGCCAAGGGAGGCTGTAGATATGGAGGGGGAGGGGAGAGAGAGGGGTGGAGAGGAGAGAAAGGAGGAGGGCCGGAGGAGAAGGAGAGGGTGGAGGCATTAATAAAGGGGGGTGGGCTGGGACAGTGACTGGCAGGATTGTGCCATAAATGCTAAGTAAGTGGTGGGGTGAGGCAAAGGACATAGCGGGGTATGTAGAAGAGCCAGGAAGAAAAGGTAAGAGACATAGGACAGTACTGGCAAGTTTTGGAGACCAAAGGAATCAGTAAGAGGAACATACGGAATTTTTTATTCTATGGTTATTGATAATAAAATGCTACTTGTGAATTGTATAACTTTTCCTGTTTGCCTATGCTTCCTGACCTTTGCCTCCACAACAGTTGGTGTTAGCAGTGGAATTTACACCATGCATACTCAACGCCAGGGGTTTGCGTGTAAATACTAGAGCTGGTACCAGAGAAGCATAGAAGAAAGGTATGGATCCTGCAACAGCAAGCCCAGGAGTGATTATCAGAAGAATGGCAGCCAAACTAGAAGCAGATACAAAAGACTAAACTAAGGGCAAGATTCACAAAGGAGATGCACTGGGTGCAAATGAGATGCTCCGGCACTACCCAGAAATGCGCCATGGAGCCATTCAGAGACAGAGCAGATGCCCCGGTGCAAGCTGGATGCGCTGCGCTGAACAGGATGTGCCAGAGATGCAATGTAATGACCTGCGGAGCAATTCAAGGGGCGTGTACCTTCACATGCAGTGCAGAGCCATTCACAGAACAAAATGAGTGCGCAAGTAGGGAACATCCATGGTGCAAGTACCAAATGCGCCATGGGGCGATAAGTATAAATGGAGTCGCCTTAATGCAAGCCCCCAGCAGGCCAACAGCAGGATAACAGGGGCAAGCAGGAAGAGAGAAGCAGCCGAAAGCCAAGAATGGATGGTGCACCATTCCTGGTGGTGGGCATGATAACGGGGATGAGGAGGCGGGCGAACCAGCAACGTGGCGGTGGAAGGCATCATAGGCGGCCAGCCCTGCAGCGATATCATGCCAGACTGATGTTTGAATAGCTAATGGATACTGAAACGGTTGGCCAATACCGCCTGAACAGGACTATTCTGAGGCAGCTCTGTGAGCTGTGCCATGACAAAATGCAGGCACCCACTAGAAGAGATCATGCCATAGCAGTGGAGACCAAGGTGACAACAGTAATGTGCCTACTCACCATGGGAACCTTCCAGAGACCAGCCAGAGACACCACTGACATCTCCCAGCCATCCACGTCCGTCTCCTCACACAATTCCTCACCGCACTTCTCCCACAAGCTTTGGAATACATCCATTTGCCAAGCACAGAGGCATAGCAGACAGAAGCCATGCAGCAGTTCCACAGGGTGGCACACATGTCAGGTGTCATTGGGGCCATTGACTGCACCCATGTGGCAATCTGCGCACCACCTGATGAGGATGGCAGGACATACGACAACCGCAAGGGCTACCACTCTGCAAACTGCCAGGTGGTGTGCAATGCAACAGGGCACATCAGCAATGTCAGTGCCACCCACATTGGGATCACACATGGTGCCTTCATATGGCACCAATCTGACCTCTGCCACAGGTTTGAGGCTAGGAACATATTGAGCAGACATCTTGTAGGTGTGTGGGGCATGCTGAACCACACAGGAACAGGATACCATAGCACAGCACAGGATGGGAAGGGGTTGGTGTGCAAGTGGCACGATGCACAATGCACAGAGAGGGTAGCACAGGAAGAACACTGGAGGGGGGACTGCACTGCACCCTTGCACACAGTGGGACAGCGCAGCACAACAACAATGCTTGGGAGGCAGGGTACAGCAGGCACGAGTAGCAGGGCAGACCACACCACATGCAGGCAGGCATGTGCGGCTGCCTGGTGCAGCCAATGGGGAGCAGAACATGCATGGGAAACCATGGCATGGGCAGGCATGGGCAGACCTGTGCAGCATGGCCAGGCAACAGCAGGTGGGAAGGGGATCTAGGCAGGCAGGGATGGTCGACACACGGTCTGTGGTGTACAACTGGCACCCACGACAGTGCGCCATGGTGAATTGGGGAGGGCATGATGAACATGTAAGCATGGAGTAACAGCCACCCTTGCTTCCCACAGGTTGATGCCGCATATCCACTCTGTCCCTGGCTACTGACCCCATTCTGATGACCCGGAACAGAGGCGGAGGAGCGTTATAATGAGGCACACATCACTACATGCGCCATCATCAAGTGTGTCTTTGGCATGCTGAAGATGCGCTTCCAGTGTCCAGATAGGCCGGGTGGTGCCCTACAGCATAGCCCAGAGAAGGCCTGTGGCATATTGTGGGCTGGCAGTATAGTCTAGAGGTTAGAGGAACAAGGTGTGAATGAGCTTGGTACATCCAGCAGACCAGACCTGAGTCTGATTCTCACAACCTCCACTTGCATACTGTGTGACTCTGAGCAAGTCACTTAACCACCCAGTGCTCCCAGGTCGCCCCTGAAAACAGGCACTTGTGCCTAGTGAGCCTTACCCAGTTACCAAAGACTAAAATAAATATTCCTGGCCTGTTGTATACTACACAACATGGCCATTGACCGTGGAATAGCTGTCCAGGCTGAGGAGGGCGGCAGTTCTGGGGAGGAGGATGAGTGTGGGGAAGAGGATGCAGTGATCCAGGGGCATTGGCCTGGATCACCAATGCCACGCAGGGACCCACGGATGGTCGCAAGGGCCTGGTAGCACAGGGACACTATCCTGAAAGAGCACTTTGGCCACCGCAGGTGAGTATCACAGGTGGGTGCTACTGGGATGGCAGGGACACTGGTTTACCAGGATTGAGAAAAGACAAATTCCATTTTGTACATTGTAAAAAATGATATTGTCACCAGTGTCTACTAAGCCAAAATCTGTTTTTACCAGTGTTTGGTTTTGTGTACTTTATGTAACAATTTTTAACTCTGCTAATATGCATTTTAGCAATTTTGACTTCCACTATTGTACATCCATCCATTCTTGTACCAATTTAAAGTTATTTTAGGTGCAAGATGTGATGGCAGTAGCACTACAGTCCCCATCCCCAAGGTGTGATGGAAGCAGCAAAACAGCCCCCATCCTTCAGATGTGATGGCAGCAGCAACAGCACTACAGCCCCCCTCCCTCAGGTGTGACAGCAGCAGAACTGCAGCCCCTATCCCTCAGGTGTGACAGCAGCAGTACTACATTTCCCATCCCTCAGGTGTGATAGCAGTATCAGCACTATGGCCTCCATCCCTCAGGTGGGACAGCAGCAGTACTACGTTCTCCATCCACCAGTGGTGATGGCAGAAGCATTATGGCCCTTGCCCTTCTGGTGTGATAGCAGTAATAACAATGCAGCCCACATCCCTTGGGAGTGATGGCAGTAATGACAGCACTATGATCCCCTTCTTTCAACACCCGCACCCCACACCCCACATTCACAAGTTACAAATTACTGGGTCTCTTTGCTTGTTAGAACTCAATGGTGAATTAATCTGACCACTACCACTAAAGTGGAACACCTTTGTTTTTTCCTATCTATCACTTTACTGCCTGAATTGGATTTCTGCCTGTGACACTGCTGACCTGGGTTCAGGAATGGACTCTGGTGTCGGAGGGCCAGCCAGGGGGAGAAGGCTTGAACATCCAATGACCACTCACCTTCTCCTGGGTAGGAGGGTGGTTTCATGGCTCGGAGTTTGCTGGCTCCTGGCAGAGGCCAGAGGCATGGCAACACATCTGCCCTCACTGCAGGAGGGAGTGTGACAGACGTCAGCTTGTTGCTTGACGTCATGTGGCACATCATGTTCCCAAGAAAATGGGAAAACACCCACATGGCCAGCCAGATGATGGCTGCTGGTCCCTCCATATGCCCGAAGCCCCAGACACACGTATCCGTGCTGACCCCTGCTGTGCCCAGGATACACAGGAAGCCCTTCAGGGCAATTCTCCTCCCCTGGTATCCTCCCACATGGGTAGGGGCCCACCTGATGAAGGGTTACATTGGAATAACTGGTATCACGGCAATCAGGGGCAGTGGATGGTGGTCAAGACTCAACAGCAGTGGTAGGGGGCCTTGGCATGCCTGAAGGAGTGGATGGCCAGGGGATCAGAGGAGCAAAAAAAACTTGCCAGAATTTGCTCCTTTGAAATACAGTATCTTTACCTAAAAAATCCACAAGTGATTAGTGGAGGACCTTCTAATGGAAAATCATGCATCTCCCAAACATGTGGATGCCTTTTTTTTACTTGGTCTCCATGAAAAGGGTGTCTCTCAGTTTTCCTTGTCTGAGCTCAGATGTGAATTGAGCACCACTCTGCCCACCAGCATCATACAGCCCCTGGGGTCTTAACTTCTGTGTGTCCTTCTGTATGCTTTCTAGCTTGGGTGTGTTTGCAGCAACCCACTCACCCCTAATGGCATTATACAGTGGCAGGTAGAGTGCCAACAGCAATTGGGCCATATAGCAAATTCAAGGCTGTACAAATGCTAAGGCCCCCAACTCATTTAGGGAAAACAAGAAACAAACAGCAGCAGCCCCACTCTGCCCTGGGCATCACACAGTATCTGGCACCTTACCTGCTCTGCTCCTCTGAGTGTATGGTCTGGCCTGGGTGCTGTTGCAGAACCCCACACTGGTATAAGGCTCTGGCAGATAGGGTAACAGCACCCAGTCATGCAGCAATTCAGGGGTACTCAGATCCTAAGCACCCCTTATTCAGGGGCACACAACTAACAACAGCATGGAGAACTGCCAGTTCTTACACAGTCAGCAGCCTGGCTCGCCCACCCAGCTTAAAAAGAACACTCTCAAAATTAAAAACAAAATAGTGGTGCGGGCTTGTGGTTTGCAACACTAGCAAGTGGGAGACCTGGGTTTGTGAGCTGATCTGCTCCAGGCTCCCCTGCCTTGGGCTGATGAGGTTTAGAGTGTGATGCAGAAGCACTGTGTGCTGACCTGGGGGCATATTTCAGCAGGTTGTGGGAGCTGTCTTGATAATGTGGGTGACCACACAGTGTTGTAATACCCCACCAGATTGGTTGATCCCACACAAAGACACCCAGATCAGCAAGCATCTCTTGAGACTCCTAGGTCAACAAGACTAGCAGTTCAAGTTCCCTGATACACACATTTAAATAAATGCAGAAGTTAAGGACACCCGACTGACCCCCGTCTGATTCTCCAAGTGTGCTGATACTAAGCTTTTTGGGGTTTTAATCAGGCAATGAGAGAGCAGTTGCATCAGCTGATCAAAGGGTTAGATGCACAGCAGTTAAACTTTAAACCTGACACTCCTGCCCATACTGCCTAGCCCAATTGGACTTAACTTTGAATGTTGTTTTAAATCATCTAGTGTAAAAAATTTTTAGGCATATTCTTTTCTACACAAAAACATTACTTTCAGGTTGGTGAGCAGTCACATCAGCTAAGGGCATGAAGGGTTAGATGCAGGAGCAGTTAAATGGTAAATCCAACACTACCACCCCTGCTGCCTAGTCCGATTCCCCATGTGCAGGGCCACTGAAAAACTGCACCTGCAAGTCTTTACTTTGAACAGTGTAAAAAGTGTTAACATCTCCAATACAATACTCTCAAATATGTTGACAATTTGCACGCAGACTTGGGTTTAGCTGAAACAACGCAGTGTAAGGTGGGGGGTGGTTTTATGTTACCCTGCTTTCATTTGAATCCTTGTCTGGTTTGGTTTCAAAACCCACTGACCAAGCGTAAGTACACTTAAACACTTAACATTTGATTTGTGTTAAAGCTCTTCTATCAGAAAACTTTCTGTTGCCACAGAGACTGAAACAGCAGGGGGGGAGAAAAGGTGCAAATTATCCCATTCACCTAAATGGGGTGCTAACTGTGGAGCCTTTTTGTAAGTGGTAAGGCAGTTTCTTCCTTGTGAACATACTTTCATTCAAACTAGTTTTCATTTAAACAACTGAGGATTTTGGATGGTTCTGCTGATAATAAACTTGAATAAGCTAGTTGGTAACCATGATCCTATGTTTCCAACCTAGATGCTCACATGCAAAGAATGCAATAAAAACCTGACTCAAGTCTATAAACAAGCTTATAAAACACATACAGTGTATCTGAACATTTATCTTTACCTAAACAAATCATTGCAGCCCGAGTAAAACTCAAGTAAATTACAAGGTACCCTGACTACCGTATGATGCAATAAACATATATTGATATTTTTTGTTATATTCATTGTAAACCAGGTAAGGCCCACTAGGCAGAAGTGTTCGTTTTCAGGGGTGACCCAGGAGCACTGGGGGGGTTAAGTAACTTGCTCAGAGTCACACAGTATGCAAGTAAAGGGTGTGGGAATCAAACCCAAGTCTGCTGGATGTACCCAGTTCATTCATTGTTTCTTACTCTAGCCTCTAGGCTATACTGCCAACCACAATAACCCCCAGATATAATGTTTTAATATGTGATTTCAATAATAGTGTACAGTACCTACAGTGCAAATGATGAACATCAAACACTTTACAACATTTTACTAAAACTGAATTATTTGCCACTCTATCCGTTTATTTTTTCTTGCACCAAAGTGGGCAAATAGTTGATAGCGCACTGTAAATAGTTTTGATCAGGCTTTATTAGTCTAGATCCAGAAACAGATAAAATTTGTTTATTCTGGATTTATTTAATATTGATTTTCTGTGGCTCACTAAATAGAATCTATTTAGCACTCTATGAGGCAGATGTTTTTAAATTTTGAAAGAGAGACACGTCTGTTTAGGATTCATTTTAGGTACATACATTTTTTTTTCATATTTAAAACATATTCAAGTGTCAGTGTATTCATTTATCAGTTTATGCTGACTAATATACGCTGCAGAAAATGGCAAAAGATTTATTGTGAAGCACTCAGGGTCTATAGTAGAACTCCTGCAATTTTTACAAAAATCTCTGCAATTTCAGGTTACCTTTTCTGCAATTTTCCAGTAACCCTGCCCACGCGTGATGATACTTGTATTTTTTGTATCATCCAGTGTAATATAAATAATAAAAAATGTTTAGGCACATACTAAATGAAAACTGTGCTTTCAGGAAGGAAAGCAGTTCTCAGTTGATGGAGAGGTTGGTGAGAAGCATGGGTTGTAAAACTGAAGCATGGTTGGTTACAGTAAAGCAGTGTGGGTGGTTTCTTTACTGATTCTATAAGCAGCAAAGCAGAAAGAATGTGCAGCAGAGCAGCATTCATTTTAAGATGCTGAAATCTGGGCCGGCCCTCAGGCGTTACGGTAGCACTACTGCTTGCAATGCCAGCGACCTGGGGTAGGAAGTGAACTCGGGTTGCTGGAGGGCTGGCTGGGGGAGTAGGATCAAGCCCCCCATGGGGGGCGGCTGTCCTCCTCTGGGGAGGGTGGGCTGTGGGTCCCTCTGCTTACTGCCACCTGGGTGACCACGGGTGGTGGTGCAACGGGGCTGCAGAGAGATCGGGAGGGGAGGATGCTGGCCAGGATCTGGAACGATGACATGTATCTAAGTGCCCTACTTCCTTGAATCTCCTCGAGTGCCAGTGCCCTCAGGGACAGAGACCAGAAAACCAGGAACAAACACCCTGCACTTGCCACTAGTAGAAGGGAACTGGCTGCCCCAGACTTCATAACCATGCTCTATGGGGGACCAATTGGGCTGCCCGATGCACACTAAGGGACTTTGGAGGGGATGACCTTGGGTCCCCTTCCTCTCCACCTGGGGGGTACAACCAAGGCAGGATGGGGGCAGGCCCACAGGAGCTCCCGAGCATTACCTGGGGTGAAGCTAGGGGATACACAGCCTAGGGTTCCCTGAAAAGTGGAGACTGATGCTGTGAGAAGGGGGCACAGAAAGAGAAAATAAAAAAAAGATGCTGAAATCTTAGGGATTCTGTGCAGTGACATGCAATTTCCGTGAGGCACAGGTACAAGAAATCAAAGTCCGCAAACCAAGCAGGATTCCATGATTTTTACCGGTGTTACCAGTAAAACAGAAATTCAGGGTCTTTACAGATGGCACTCCACACCAGACACACAGCTCCACACAACCAGACACACACCACAGGCCACGCAACAGCAGCAGTGCCGCAGTGTAGTGCACCCATGATGGTGACCATGCTGCACACAGACACACACGAGCACAGAACAGGATCCGCGTGGCCATGGACCACTGTGTATGTGCTGGGGATGGCATGGATCAGTGTACAGCTGCTGGCACACATGCATGGCAGACACAGGGCCATACTCATCACGCCCATGCCACACAGCACAACAATGGTGCACATGGACATGCATGTGGCAGTGCACAGGGGACCCACAATGGCAACGCACTGGGGTAGGCACATGTCACACACACCACCCCAGGCATGGGGAGCCAGTTGAGTGGGACACACAGGATGCAGGTGCAGGGGCCATGTGATCAGTGACCTGGACATCACAGGGAGGCACCACGGATACCATGGACACATGGGCAGCCACACCCATGACTGGTGGTCGCTGAAGCAGCACCACCAGACACAAGGGGGGTTGCCAACACCCCATGAGGGGTACTGCAGCGAGATTGTGAACAGGTGTTCACTGGTGTGGTAGCCCCATGATCCATGTCAGTTACAGGGATGCTGGGCATGGAGATCTATGGTGATGGTGTCAGCAGCAATGGGTCCACCTGATGCCACTGCCTGGGCATATGTGAGGCACTTCTGGGTGTTCAGCTGGAGGTCTGGCAGCCACGGTGTGCACTGGATGCACATGCAGCCTCGGCAGCATGCGCAATCCACTCCAGAGTTGCGGTCATGCCCATCCACAGTAGGCATGCCTCTGCCAACATCTGGGCATGCCACATGACTGCTGACTCATGCTCAACAGCCAGCAGCATCTGGAGGCCCCTGTGTTTCACCCGTAGGGTTGTCTGACCCTCCATGGTGCCCCACAGGAGGCGTGCATAGCCCTCAATCTTGTCGGTGGGTGAAGGCTCATGGGGACGGCGCTGATGGCTGGGTGGTGTGACAGCCTGCTGCTGTACATCCACTGTCAGTGGACGCACCACAGCAGGTGGGGGTATGGGTGGGGAATGGCCTTGTACAACCACAGCACATCCAGGTATGGCTGCATCATGGCGGTGGACCCACATCATCGTGCTGAGCCACGCTGGCGGTCCCCACTGTCACAGCAGCACCAGGCACAGAGCCCACATCACCCAACACCATGGGTGGCCATGCGGGCTCTGAGGATGTGCCGTGGGCAGCAGGAACACCTGCAGGTGCCATCTGTGCATGCACCTGTGTGTCATGTGCCACACTGTTGGCCATGTCCTCTGGGATTTGTGTGGCATCAAGATTATCGCAACATTGCTATATGTGCCCTGTGTACCAGATGCCAGTACAAGCAGGGCATCGATGATGTCCACCGCTTCCTCAGGGTCATCATCAGCCAAACCCAGGAAACCCACCAGCCAAGTGGTGTCACAGTCACCAGCAATGGTACCACTTGCTGAGGTGTTTGACAGGCCAGCCACCACTGGCAATGCGGCTGGGGAAGATGTGGTGTGGGACGGTCCAGGGACGGCACCATCCTCAATCGTGTCCCTGGCCCTATGGGATGGCCCTGCATCATCACCTGCTATGGCATCCCTTGGTGCATCGGACATGGCAGCACCTGAGAGGCATGATGGAGCTGCAACAGAAAGAAGGGAGACATGGCTACAAACATGGGAGACAGGAGTGTTCAGACAGGGATGTACAGTGTGACATAGGGGTGTGCCATTGTTGCACCTGACAGTCCCTGCGACGGACATGCAGTGCCCATTCCACTGATGCAGTCATGCACCAGCACTAGCTGTAGAGGCCCAGTGCCTGTACATGCCTACATGTCACCATGTGGGACTGTGCAACACCCTGGCCACCAATCACTGGGATGGCAGCACTGGTGTGCAGGGCACCACAATGCCATGGATGCCCCCCCGGACATGCCCAGCCCGTCACACGGCTGCACAGCATGGGCCATGGATGGGGCGCACAGTTCCACGGTGATGCACACAGGCACATGACATGACAGTCACACACAGCAGGGCTGTCACAGCACACATGGCACACACATGTGGACGGACACGCGTCTGGGGCATGTATACTCACAGTACTGCGATGGTCTGCCACCCATCTAGAACTCCCCTCTGGGTACACCCTGCATGGCCCATGCTGGCCACATGCAGCTTTTCTGTGGGTGTGAGGTGCAACCTTGTATGTGGACCACCCCCTGTCTGTCTCAGGGAGGCCTCTGTGTGTGCAGCCTTCTCCTTGGCTCTCCTTCTGTCATCGTTCAGATGTTTCCTGCACTCATGTGGGGTCCTATTGTACTTCCCAGCTGTGTTCACATCTGTGCCACTGCCTCCCAGGCCTCATCCCGCAGCTTATGTCTGCCACCCCTTCCAGACAGGGTGTCCTCCCGCAGCAGGTATGCCTCAATCAGTGCCCTATCCTTGTTGCCAGTGAAGTTTGGGCATCTGCGTCCAGTGGCTGTCTCTCATCCAGTCATGTTGGCTACTGTGGGTGAGAATACGCAGCCATCAGCCATGCACATGCAGCCCCATACTAGTGCAGGCACAGCATCCGGCTGCAGCAGGGTCATGGCACCCTGCCTACTGAACACAACACCGCATGCCATGCATATCTGGAACAGTATCTGAGACTGTCAGGGATAGCTGTGCATTGGCCATCCAGTTCTTTTGCTGTGGCATGTGTAGAAGCACTGTCCTGGACATGATGCAGGTGTTGTATGTCATGGAACACCGGCTGTTGGCCAGGACTGCAACACACATGGTAGTCGGCCATGGTACCATGGTATGCCACCCACCAGCAACCCCTCCCCCAAGCCATGCCTGGTATGGCCAGTGGGACAGTGCATGGCACACAACAGGATGTGTCTGTTGTCCTTGCACAGCCGTGGACAATACCTGTATGTCCAAGGCCTCAAACTGTTCTGCGGCGCTGCTACACCACCTTTGGAATATTGTAAACAACCTACCTTCAAGGCTGCAATTCCTGTCAGTCACCTGAGCTTTGTGGAGGCACATTCAGGAGCACTTATGGCTCAGGGCATGCAAATGAGATTTGGAGCAGCATTAATGAGATGCTAAACAGGAGAGATGTCTCTGAATATGGCAATGAGCTGATTTGGGAGCAATGTCTGTGAATTGCATAATTGACCTTAGTTCATCCCAATCAGCACGGTGCATCAGCTGCATTGGGCACATTCTCACATGGCGCAATTTAAGCACATGCACGTTGGCCTTGGGGCAAGTCCTGAATACGGTGCATCCTTTGTGGCACATATACGTGCATATACATGCATGCATGATTGGCCTGACAGGCACACTGCTACCTGTCCGGTTGCACACACCACACGATTGTCCCCTGCTGTGCATAACCGTCCATATGCGCAATACCCACTGTGCTGTGTGTTACATTGTGTGCATTTATCATGCAATGGAGTGATTTTGCATACCTGTGGCGTACAGTGCAACACCAGCACTGTGTGCGGTGCTGCACGCCAGTCACAATATGGCTTCCACGAGGGGGGCGTGGCTAGCTGGAGATCAGGGCAGTCAAGTTTTAGCCAGCTCCTGGTAGCACTTAATTGAAAACTCATCTAAAGGCCTCCTACCCTGACAAGCAACACTTAAAAATAAGCTGGGGGGAAATTGGAGACTCATGGCTGCAAACAAATCAAAAAACAAACAGGCCAAGCTTAAATTTCTGACCTCAAAAGCGTTGAGAGAGCTGACTCCGGAGCCCGAAGCCTGCAGCAGCAGCAGTCCACCCTGCACTGCGCAGTACGACCTGCCCCCTGCCATTAACATGTCAGAGCTGAAACGCTCCCTAGCTGGGGTGCCTGCTACGCTTATCCACATGCAGCACGAAATGAAAGCAGGTTTTATAAACATTACGGCTCAACTTATTCATTTGCAGTCGGTAGTGACCAGATTTTCAGAGACCTCTGCCATTCATACGACCCAAATCTCTGATTTGGAACACCAGGTAAGTGAGCTGGAAGATTCACTTCATGCGGTCTCTGATGAACGGAATGAGCTAAAGAATGCAGTGAAGGAGCTTATTGCCCAGGTCAACGATCATGACAACAGGTCAAAGTGCTCCAGTCTTCATATTGTGGGCCTACCGGAGGACACTGAAGGCAAAAACCTGGAGGAAGGCTTCCATAGGTGGCTGGTGGAGAATTTGGGCTTACTGCAGGAAGCAACGGGGTTTGAAATAGAACACACCCACAGAGTTGGGCCTCCGCCCAAATCAGGAGAAAAGCCCAGACATTGCCTAATAAAATATTTGCTATTTGAGGACAAAGAGCTGATCCTTCACAAGGCTAAGATGAAAGGCCCTATACAATTCAATAATGCCAAGGTTTTTATCTTCCAAGATTACAGCAGGGAGCTGCAATCCCAACGGCAAAAATTCAATGCAGTCAAATCCAGGCTTTACAAGATGGGCAGCTCGTTTGCATTTATGTACCCTGCTAAGATCAGAATAGATGATGAGTCTAAGCAGCGTCAGGCCGCTCACCATAGGCCCATAGAGATGGAGCAGATGGCTGAATATAATTCCCTTGAGAGGTGAGCCTCTCTTCTCAATCTCCATTTTTTTTTTTTATTCACAGGACTGTGGTAAAGTTATCGGTTGCTTCTAGCGATGTCCAGATTGACTCCGTTGGTCATATGGTGGCCACCGCTAAAAGTCCTGGGATGTCCTGAAGCTGAGAGTCCCTCTGACCAGGCCTGGGGGCCTGGGTATCGGCGGGGACTGTTGGGACTATGCTCGAATGTGGGATCTTATTTTGAGCACCTTGATGTTTGATTCTCAGTGCTTTTTTGTAAGATTATTCTAGAACAACAATGCCACACTAATTTTCAGCCTTTACATTCACTCCTTTGAAGTGCCTGTTTGAATGTTTAACTCTTGGGGACTGCTATATATCCCTGGCTGAACTATTTTTGAATTACGGCACTGTTACTATTGTTGTACTTTACTGAGCAGCACCCTCTGAATTAGGAGGCCTTCACAATTGTTCAAATTACTAGTATTTCAGAGCTACACACTGTGATTTATTGTTTTCATTCTTCAGTATTTGGTTATGGAATACCAATTGTTTGCATGGGGTTCGACTTCTGGCCAGGTTAGGCCACGAAGATGGGGGCATTTTCAGAGGAGATGTTTGAGGGTAATGTTTGGTGGCGAGAGTTGTATTGGGGAAGGGGGTGAATCTATGTGGCTTCTAGTAAGTCTTGCTGTTACTGCTGTGAGTTGGCTACAGATTCAGAGGATACCAGTTGGTCGGGTGGGTTGGGTTTGGGGGGTTGAATTTGGGGATTAAAGGGTATATATTGGTTTACTATTTTAGTAGAAAACAGAGTGTTGGTGTACACTGTGTACCATAGGACATGTTACTTTTCACCAGAAAGCCTAGAGATTGTTCATGAGTCTTCGGGCGGATTGGCCCTGGTTTATAGTAATGCTTTAGCGCCCCCTCAGGTAGCCCAGAAAACTTATAGTACCAATGGCTAACTCCAGAAAGCCAACTGGCAGGTAGTTCTTATTCAAGAAATGTATATGACCGTCAGTGAAGCAGCAAAAACGGGTGCTTCTATGGGGGGATATGGATTTCCTCTATCTTTTCAGCTAAGGCTCAGGGTACATCGGTTTGGTTACCGAGAGGCTCTGGAGTTCAAGTTTTGGAGCAGATACTCAATCCCAGAGGCAGGTATTCCCAGGTTCGGGCCTCACTACCCTTCACTGGCCCCATATCTGTCGGTTCTGTGTATGCCCCAAACATTGAGGACCCTGGTTTTTTTCAACATTTATCGCTAGACATGGCAAAGTGGGATAGCCCATGGCTCCTGGGAGGGGATTTCAATTGTGTCCTTGACACCACACTGGACCGGTCCAATACAACCCCTGTACCACTCTCCAGAAATACGAAAGCTTTGGGAGACTTGGAACGCGAGTTCAATCTAATGGACCTTTGGAGACATGAAAATCCCGCAGGTCGGGATTACTGTTTCTACTCCCATGCCCATCTATCCTACATGAGATTGGACAGGATTATGATTAGCCCGTCCTTCCTTCTATCTGTCAGTAATGCCAAATATTCTGCCATTATGATTTCAGATCATGCCTCACTTAGTGTGGAGATGGCGAATGGGGGCTCACCTCCTGGGGTGAAACAGTGGAGGCTGGGCCCATTACTTCTAAAAAATCCAGAATACATTGCAGCTATGACTGCTCAGCTCAGGGAGTTCCTTCTATTCAATAAAAGAGGGGACACATCGCATAGCTGTAGATGGGAAGCTCTGAAGGCTTTTATAAGGGGTCAGTCCATTGCATTTTTGACTCACCTTAGGAAGGGGTGAGAATGAGAGCTGAATCATGTAAAAGACAAAATAGAGCCCTGTGAAGTTGCCCATAAGCAAAGACCTACTGCAGCCCTTTATAGAGTAGTTCAGAAATTAAAATGGTGCTACAATCTTCTGAATAGTGCAAGACTAGAGAGGGCAATTCTTCTTGCTCAGGCGGACTCCTACTTTGACGGGGATAGAGGAGGCAAGCTGCTGGCTTGACAACTGTGACACAGGGAGGGTGAGAAAACAGTAATGCAAATTCATGATGCTCAGGGTAACCTGGTGCAGGAGCAAAATGCCATAGGCATAGCTTTTAACTACTTCTACAGCACCCTGTATACCTCAAAGGTGTCCCCAATGGACAGAGACTATGCCAATTTCTTTGCTTATGCCCCCATTTCCAAGATGGATGAAGAGACAGAGCAGCAGTTAGACACCCCTATAACTAAACCAGAAGTTTTGAAAGCAATTGGAGCTCTCAAAGGTGGGGAGGCCCCAGGCCCTGATGGCTTGCCTATTGAGTTCTTCAAGGTCTTCTCCCGGGAATTAATAGACCCACTCCTTGATATGCTCCATGAGGCTTTGGACAAGGGTGAACTACCCCCCTCCATGCAGTCGGCAACAATTACTGTTCTCCCCAAACCTGGGAAGGACCTCACTTGGTGTGTCTCCTACCTTCCAATATCTTTACTAACAGCTGATTATAAAATATTAGCCAAACTACTTGTTTCTAGGTTGGACCCTGTGCTCCCATCCCTGGTCCACTTAGGCCAGGCAGGTTTTGTCAAAGGATGCCAGAGGAAGCACAATATTCGGAGCACACTGGATATCATTCACAGATGGGGAAGAGACAAACAGAATCATGGTGCAGAAGTACTCGCTTTAGATGCTGAAAAGGCATTTGACCACGTGGCGTGGGGGTACCTCTTTGAAACCCTTAAAAGAATGGGTTTGGGGCCACAACTCCGCTCTTGCATTGGGGCATTATATAATAAACCCTTGGCTTAAATCACAGTTAATGGTAATACTACACCTTCATTTACTCTGGGCCGTGGCACTTGGCAAGGGTGCCCATTATCACCCCTGTAATATGTATTATCCCTGGAGCCGTTGGCTGCTGCTCTGAGGGCTTGGGGGGACATCCGGGGCTTTATGGAAGGAGGGTTTGAGCACAAAATAGCGTTATACACTGATGATTTGCTATTGTACCTGCAGAGTCCAGCCCAGGATCTGCCCCTGGTTCATCGGTTAATGAGGGAGTATGGTAACTTATATGGCCATAAGGTCAACTGGTCTAAAAGTGAATTATTGCCTGTAGGTCTGAAAGATAGGGCACTCATGATAACAAACTTGGGGGGCCTTCAGATGGTTAGAACTATTAAATGCTTAGGAGTTAACATCTCAGCAAAATTAGGCTCGCTTTATGCTCTAAACCATGTCACTTCTTTCTAAAATAGCAGAGGACTGCGATAGGTGGGTTGCCCTCCACCTGTCTTTGATTGGTCAGGTGGGGTGATCAAGATGTCCATTCTATTTAGGTGTCTTTATTTATACCAATCTCTCCCCATAAAAATCCCTAACACCCATTTTAAGCGACGTAATGCTATTCTACATAAGTTTCCTTGGAGGGGTCAGACTGCTAGGATAAGGAGGTCAATCCTGCAACTGCCAGTCTGGGAGGGGGGTCTGGGTCTCCCACACTTTTTGGAGTACTATTGGGCTGCTCAGCTAGCCTTTCTCCCCATGGAGGGTAGTGGGGGAAGGGACGCCTGGTTGAGGCTGGAGGAGGAGTCTCTGATGTGCACACTGAGGAGAGATGTACTCCCTTCGATGCTCACGATGGACCGATTGCCTGGCATAACTAATCCCTTCACCGCCAACCTGGTGGAAATTTGGAGAAAGGTGCATAGGTTCATAGGTCATCATTACAATAAGCCCATCTTCTATTCCAGCTTGCTGCAAAGTGTGAAGTTTGAGGGCCCCTGCTCTACAGCGTCGATACAGTGACTCCTTTCCTGGAGGCGTAAGGATTTGGCAGTGGTGAACCAGGTTTACGATGGGGGCATAATTAAAAGATTCTCCACTCTGCAGCAAGAGTGGGGGATCCCTTCAGGTGATTTTTTTGGTATATCTGACAGTTAGGCACAGATGTGAGCACTCCCTTGAGACTCCGGGCAGATGGGCACCACCATCCCCTTTCAAAGAAGAACTGTTTAGGCCTCGGCCAGGTGCGAAACCTCTGTCAATTTATTATCATATTATTAAAGGTCAGTTTGCCTCGGCCCCAGAGAATATCAGGGATAAGTGGAGCGCTGATCTTCAATGTCCAATAGATGCTAACACATGGAGAAAGGCAAGCCTGCTTTTCCAGCTTTGCTTCCGTAGTAATAAATTAAGGCAGGTGCAGTTAAATTTATGTATAGGGCTTATTATACCCACAAAAGATTACATGATATGGATGCCCAAAAACCAAGTGGTCGTCCCAAATGTGGGCACCAAGTGTGAGATTTTTTTGCACCTGGCCTTGGTTTGCCCAAAAGTGGCCCCATTTTGGCATACTGTACATCGCATTACGAGTAAGGTTCTAGGCACTATAGCCCTTCAATTTCTCCCCTAGAATTACTTCTAGGAGCAGACCCCCAACACCCAGGGGTAGATCCAACATTCCACGCAAGTCTTTAGCCCTTGTCAATGCACAAAAGACATTGGCACAAACTTGGATGTCTGCCACACCCCCCTCTATTGCCATATGGGCTAATAACTTTAAACTCTGTCTATCTCTGGAAAAAGCCCAACTTTTTGCTCTAGGTAGACAGCAGGAATTTTATGACGTTTGGTCCCCCATCATCAGAGCCATTGGAGATGGTGAATTCCCTGCCTGATCTCTCATCTATCAACCAGGAGAATTAATTAATTTGTTGTAGTGTTAAGATTTTAACATGTTTGCATCCTAGTTTTTATTTATGCTTCAATAATGTATTTCTCTTCTTTTATGCCTCACATAGGCAATTGTGTGTAATGAACTGTCCTTATATGTATAATATGTCACACACCATATGTATTTTGTATTTTGTATCTTCTGTGTTTCCAACACTCTCTCAATAAAATAAAAAAAAAAATGGCATCCACGCATGGTGTGCACATGCGCGATGATGCGTGCCATTCACAAAATGGTGTCCACACGCAGTGTACGCATGCATGACCCAGCCATGACCCCGCATTCCCACCCTGTCAGTACGTGGTGCACATGCACGATCGAGCGCTATTGGTGGTAATTGCGCAACAGCACGCTCTGAGCGGTGCTTTACATAATGGCTAAACATGCATGTGGCTTGATTGCCCATAGGCGTGTAGTGACCATACTGTGCAAACCTGCTCTGCTGGCACCGTATGTGAAAATGCCATGTGCACAGAGGCCTGGCCCAAGGGCCATGAACTGGAGCAAGTTAGGGCTCCTCAACCTGGCCCTGGTGATGCAGGTGGAGGGGCAGCTGTTTGTCCAAGAGGACCTGCACAAGCCACGGTCGGATGTGTGGGCCAGGACTGCTGCGCAACTGGTGTGGAGGACAGGTGTCCCCTGCAATGGGGAGCAGTGCAGGCACTGATACGGTGACCTGCAGTGCAGGGGTCAGGTGAGGCTGTTAAGCCTGCAGTACCATGCATGCAGGGGTGCAGTGCCACGCCCAGATATGTCACAGTTCTACAGTTGCTCAGGGTGAGCATGGGGGTTGGGGTGAATGCACTGCATGCCACTATACTCACAGGGGCACTCACACACATGTGGGCATGGCTGCACATGCACATAAACAGTGTTGCCATTGCCCACACGTCACAGGGGCTGGACATGTGTGCTATGGTGCTTGGGTGGGGCGTGGCCACTGTGGCATGCATGGGGTGACACTGCCATATGCATTGCATGCCTACATCTGTACACATGGTGAGCACAGGATGGGGTGCCGTGCGCAGCTGCACATGGCCGGGGCTATCATCACTGGGGCATTGTGGGTTGCCACCTTCACTGTATGCCGGCACCGGTGTTGTGGTGTAGGGATGTCTCACATCACATCTCCTCATGGTGTTCTCTGCATTTGTTTACCTGCAGGGCCAGCGGCCAGGTGGAGGGCCGTGGAAGCAGTGGAGGTCCATAATGTTAGGGCCACTGGAGGTGCCCGTGGACAGGGCCGTGCTGGGGCAGGTGAGTGACTGTCTTGTGCTTTCTCTGTGTGTCAGGTGGGGTGGGTGTGTGCTCTGATGGCTGTTACTGGTACACTGTGCTTGTCCGTGTGTTGCTGGGCATGCACACACATTGATGCGTTGTGTTTGGGGTGTGTGCCTGGGCCACAGTGCTCCTGGTCCTTGCGTGGACACTCACCATGTGTGCATGTTGTGCACACTGTGGGCACACAGTGGTGCTCCAGTGGTGTCCTGACGGGGCCTGCATGCTTGTGTGGTCTGCTGGCATGTGCATGGGTTGCATGGAGCTTGGTCTTATGCCCCTCTGCACACACCCCTGTATGACCACGTGGGACATGTTCCCACTTGGTTACTGCACACGGTCACAGTGTGGCACTGTGTGTCTGCCTGGTGTGGCGTGCATTGTGCCTGGCGGGCTCTTGGCCATTTCTGTGGTGGATGCCTCCAGCATACACACAGGGGGGTTGGGGGGTTGTGGAACATGGCACTTAGTCTCTGTTATCTGTGTCCCCCACTGTAGGTACACAGGGTGTAGTGCCATGAGGCCAAGGCTGTTGGAGGAGGCATCCAGGACTGCTGCAGCGGGTGGGGCTCCATGTCCAGTGTTCTATGGACGACTCCTTGAAGCCACTGTACTGGCATCAGGGTTGCCTTTTGCAGGCACTGATGCAGCTGATCCAGCTGCTCTCAACAAGGGGACATAGGCATGTGCGCCGTACTGCGGCATGTCCCGTGGCCTAGGACTTTGGACATTGTTATAGTTGTTCTCCCTCCCTTCAGTCCCACTGTTTACCTTAGCTGTCCCCTCTACCTACACCCGCACACATATTCCTCCCCTGCATTCCCCTGTTGTTCTTGTTCAGGCCCCTCCACTCCCCTTCCCATTTCTGGCTAGCTGCTGTTGTAAATAGCTGTTATTGTTCCATTGTGTTAAGTAAATTGTTTTTATTCTGAACCGTTGTCTGTGGTCATTCACTGGTTCTTGTGGCTCCGTTCTGTTGTTGACTGCAACTGTCCACTGTCCCCTTGGTGCCATACACATGTCTTCATGTGTGTTATGGCAGGCAGCTACCTCCTGTCCCCCTGCCATGTCCCGCCCACTGTGTGCCCACCATGTCACCTGTGGCATGTGGATGGGCATGGTGTCATGTTGCCTTTGTCTGTGTCCCTGGTCTGTGTGTGATGCCTGTGGCATGCATCCATTGTGCTGCTGCACTGTTAGTTATCAGACCTGTGTGCGGTCCACAGTGGTTGAGGGTGTCAAATGCCTGTATGCTGCACTGCTCTCAACTGTGTGCCAGCCAGCCTGTGCATCGGTGTGCCCCTATGTGGCATCACACACACCTCCACATCCCTGGGCTCCTGTGCAGGTGGCCATGTCATGTGGACACCTCCATGCTGCATGGTGTCCCCGGTGGCTATGTCACACCCTGACGGGTGAGGGTGTGCCTGTCATATGTGCCAGCTGGGGTACAGTGTAGGTTGTGTTGTGTGCCTCTGGGTTTAGGAAGGTTTAGGAAGGGACCATAATTCTTGCCGAAATGGGAGCCAGCTGATCCCTTCCCACTTCCTAGTCTACCTGCTCCACCCCCACGCACCCCCGTTTTGTGACATGGTACCAGGGAGAGCGTGGGGACGTGCCCCATGCAAATCTATGGGGCTAGTTTTTAAAATATTTTTACAGCACCATAAGCAACATTTGATAAACAAGCATTTGTCAATGCCGGATGTTTGCTTGCTGGCATTGGCATTGGTAGTGTAGAAGTTACAGAGCTGCATAATAGGAATGGCAGCGAAGTATTGAACTGAAGCCAACCCCACCACCACCCTGCAGAGAGTGACAGGCATTGGGGTGTGCCTTTGGGTCATGAGGCATAACAACCACGCCATTTCACCACACCCTACCCTGCAGACACTGACAAGTGTCACGGTGTGCCTTGGGGTCTTTGGCCCTTATGCACACCCCATTCCATCAGGAAATACGGTGAGATGGGTGCGGTATAGGAGAATGGGGTGAAGTTTGGGCCCGAAGAGTCCGAGGCACACCTTGATGCCTCTCACTGGCTGCAGGGTGTGGGTGGGGGTGGAATGTTATGAGCATGACAGGGTGGGGCGTTATGGTCGGAAACCCTAACGCCTCAGGCATTCATTGGTATTTTCACTCCAAATTTTCAACATTTTTTTTTGTGACCCCCACCTCATGAACAGTGGCAATATCAGTTTGTTAGCCGAAAACTGCTTTTGCACAGCGACTATGGCATTTGGCACCACAGGTGCAAAAACACATTCAGAGCAGGATGTGAAAAATGACAGTGGTACTGTTCATGGGGAGGTGTAAAAAATGGCAATGTTGAAAATCTGCTGTGAAAATCTTAAAAAAACTGGTGAAGTCAAGAGCGTGCGTAGAAACTGTGCAACGCACACCCGTAATGTAACTAGTTTGGGGATTTTTTTACAGCAGATTGTTAACATAGGCATTTTGGGACCTCCAATCATGAACAGTGTCAGTGTGATTTTCTTTATCTGTCCCGAACAATGATTTCCCACAGTGACCACACATTTCTGTGCTGAAAGTGTGAAAACACATTTCGGCCATGTTGTGGAAAATGACAGCTGTACTGTTCCTAAGGAGGTGTGGAAAAATGCCACTGGTGAAAATCTGGACTGAAAATATTACAAATTCATGAACTTATGAGGGTGCGTGGAAACTGTGCAATGCTCACTCATAACACAGTCATTTTATGGAGTTTTGTCACCAAATTTTCAACATAGCCATTTTAAGACCTCTGCTCATGACCAGTGTCACTGTGATTTTCTTAATCTGTCCCAAACATTGTTTTCGCACACCGACTATACCATTGTGCGCTACATGTGCGGAAACACATTTTGGGCAAGATGTGAAAAATGGCAGCTGTACTGCTCATAAGGAAGTGCAGTAAAATGGCACTGTTGAAAATCTGGTGTGCAAATATTACAAATTTGCAAACTTGCCAGCTTGCGTAGGAACTGCACAACGTGCGCTCTAAAACAGTCATTTTTAGGAATTTTTTTCACCAAATTTTCAACATAGCCATTTTAAGACCTCTGCTCATGAACAGTGTCACTGTGATTTTCTTAATGTGTTCCGTACATTGATTTCACACATCGACTGCGCCATTGTGCGCTACATGGGCGGAAACACATTTTGGGTGAGATGTGAAAAATGACAGCTATACTGCTCATAAGAAGGTGTAGTAAAATGGCAGTGTTGAAAATCTGGAGTGAAAATATCGAAAATTCGCGAACTTACGAGCGTGCGTAGGAACTGTGCAATGCACGCTCGTAAAACAGTCATTTTTAGGAATTTTTCCACCAAATTTTCAAAATAGGCTTTTTGAGAGCTCACCTTATGAACACTGGCAGTGTCATTTCATTAATCATTCCGGAAGGGTGATTTCACGCAGTGGCTGCGAAATCACCCTTCAGGATCGAGTAATGCCATGACAGTGACAGCATTCATGAGAAGGGGTCCCAAAAAACCCATGTTGAAAATTTGGTGCAAAAATTCCAAAAAATGCCCAAGATATGCAGCAAAGTTGAAAAAACCCTATCTATTACATTATACAGCTTACCGGCATTTCCTCAGTTCGCGGTCGGCTTTGAAGAGTGCAGACATGTTCCCAGTCCACCGAAGATCATCATGCCAGACTCCGGAGGTAAGTATGGGGTGAGGGGGGTGTGGGGAGGCAGGGTGCACAGTGGGTGGGTGCAGGGAGACTGCGAGGGACCATTTTTTAATTTACAGGGTTTTTATTACTAAGGCGGCGTGGGACATTTGCCACACTGGGGTGGGCTCCCAGCGTGGCAGCTGGAAAGAAGAGCTGTTTGGGGCTGGAGCCGGCGGGATTATTACTCGTCGGCCATGCGAGCGTGTGCCACGCTGGGGTGGGCTCCCAGCGTGGCACCAGAAACTTTTGGGGTGGGGCGTGGAGCCGATGGGGCATTGGGCACCCCCGTCGGCTATACAGTATGTGCGTGGGGGGAGCGCATCAGAACGCAATATGCGTGCGTGCGTGTTGAGGGGGGAAGCTCTTCTCACTGAAGTGGAGCACTCCCTTTCAGCTGTATGCCACTGCATTTTCAGCTGTCATAGACAGCTGGAGTAGTGATTGGCGCACTGCGACCGTGCCTGCAAACACACTGACTGAATTGGAAGAGGCTGACACACCTCTGGAAAACTCGGATGATGGCACTATGTTTCTTGCACATGCATGCAAACAAACATAAAAATGAAAACCACTGCTCAACTAATAGGGACCCTATTAGCTGAGTGGTGGCTTTTATTTTTTTATTAAATATTTACCTTTTATGGCATCCATCACTTTTTTCTTTGTGTGCCTCATAGACACGTGGACACCAGCGTGGTAGCCTTTGGAATGACCCCACCATTTTTAACATGCTCCACAAAAAATGCACGCAGTTGAGGGTTGTCGCTTTTCTCCAGGGGTATACTGTATTTGCGGGAGCATGCGTCTAGTCTGTAACAACCTTCTCTCTGAACAGCTGTATGTCAAGTCACTCTCTTGAATGCAGTGCACAGTGTAACTTGTTTTTTAGGAACTGAACTTTCACCACTTTTAGCTTTTCTTGTTCTGCTCAGAGCAGCTTTTTCATGTCTAGGCCCCTTCAAGTGCTCTACAGTTCTGTCACACATTGCATGTTCCAGGACCTTGCTGCAAGCAGTGCAGAACAAATGCTGCCCATCAACATCACGATCAGCTCCAAATTGTTGTACACAGTCTTCTGTCTTAAACATATTGGAAGCTGTCTTTTCTGTCTCACTTGAAACCCTCTAGGCACTGAGGGTTCTGGGTTTGCTGCTTAAATAGGACTCCCCCAAATCATTCCTAAATTACTCACAGGTGTTTTCCTCTGCAGACTCTGCATGTGGAAAATGTGAAAATGTGCCCCCCCGCCACACACACACACATATGCTCACAGATATAAATACATCTTAGCTGTGGCCGGCCGGCCACTTAATATTAGGCAGCCTCAATCACAACACTGGCAATACACCAGAGCCAAGTAATTTGTAAATTACACCACCTCACCACCAAGTAAGTACCCCTGTGACTGTGTTAAACAGCAGTGCCATCTGTAGGGCTGCTAGTGACCTGAGGTATTCACACATCCCTGCATGCAAATAAACTTTTATTTGTAATTTAATTTATTTATTCATTCTGGCATTTTAAAAATTGTGGGAGGCTGTTTAAGTATGGGGGGGGGCTTGCATTGCGGTAAGTATGCCATGAACAGCATGGACTGGAGTGGAGAATGCTGAATGCTGACTACATTCACATGTGGTCAGCAATATGAGTTTGGTTACCAGCCAATATTGTGTGCATGGGGCAGTCTGGACTGTGGCCAATGAGGTAGTCTGTGGTCTGTGGTCCCTGTATAAAATTAAACTTTTATTTCTAATTTATTTATTCATTCTGGGAGTCAGGTAGGAGCCTACAAGGGAGGGCTGCAGTGGAAAACACCGACCACAGACTCCTGTTCATGACCTTGCAGTCAGCACTGGAGTAAGCATGCCTAGAACATGAAAGGCTGGAGTGGAGAACACTGATTGCTGACTACATTCACATACAGTCAGCAAGAATCAGTTAGTTAAAAATCTAAATGTGGGGGGGGGAGTGAATGAGGGATGGTGTACTATGTGTGCAGCAGTATAACAAAAAAAAACACCCTTATTACCCACCAATGCCACCTCTCTTCCTTGCACTCATGTTTAAACAATCTCCCCAATGTTGGGTGTTTTTCATTAAAAAAAACTTTACATCTGTGGCAACCTGGTGGAGAGTGCCAACCACTGACTAGACTCACATGCAGTTGGCAAGAATTATTGAAGTAACAATTGTTTTTCATTAAAATAAAAACTTTACATTTGCAGCAACCCTGTGGAGAACTCTGACCACTGGGTAGCTTTACATGTGGTCAACAAGAATTATTAAGGCAACAGCTGTGACAGGCTGCTCCTCTAAATGTGTGGTGTGGGGCGGGGTGAATGAGGTGTGGTGGTCAGTGAGTTTTGAGTTTTGACAGTCTCCCAGTGGCTGGTAGTGTACAATGTGTTCATTGTGCAAGTGGAGTTTGATTAGAAAGGGAGGGCGAGATGAAGTCAGAGTAGTGGTGAATGCAGACCACTGATTACATTCACATGCAGTCAGAAAGAATCAAATGTGTGTGGTGTGGTGAGGGGGGATGAACAGGGATTGTGGTGGTTGGTTAGTTTTGAGTTTGGACAGTCTCCCAGTGGCTGCTGGTGTACTCTGTGTGTGGCAGGATCATACATGTTCAAATCAGTACATTTCAAAGAGGAATTTTTAGTTACTTAACCCAATTTCAGCAAAAAAGGCAATCATTTCGGTAAGTGTCGGAGTTTACTGGCCCAATAATGACTAGGGGGTAAAAGAAAACGTTTCTGAGTCAAGTGAAAAGGTCTTGTTACCATTACCCACTACAGAAAACAAACTGTTAATGAAGTGGCAAGAGCCTTATAAAATGGTCAGACGTACTGGTACAATTAAATATGATACTGAGGTCCTTGGTAGGAAAATTCCTACCAAGATATACCTTGTTAACCTCCTGAAGAAAAGGGTTGAAAAAACACCAGAATCTGCTGAAAAAGATATTGATATACCTTATGATGGACTTGAACAAATGGTAACTTCTGATGCTGTAAAGGTGAATGTTTCCTTACCCACAAAATAAAATGCAGAAATTCATAACTTGGTAAAGACATTTGAAAGTATTTTTTCCACAGTACCAGGCCAAGCAAAAGTGGTCGAGCATGTAATACTGACACGTAATGCTCACCCTATCAGAAAAAAGACATATACAGTAGATTACCAGAGCAGTTAAGGACAGACATGGACAAAAATGAAAGAGTTGGGTATTGAAGAATTGAGAAGTGCTTGGTCATCACCAGTGGTGATCATAAACAAAAAAGAAGGTGGTGTAAGAATCTGCCTTGATTTTAAGAAACTTAAGTGTCCTTATTTAACAGCTATCCTATGCCCAAGATAGATGAATTGGTGGACAGATTGGGAAGTGCCATGTACATTAGTAGTACACCTCAGTCTACCAAGGGTTACTGGCAAATTCCCCTAGCTAAAGAATCCAGATACAAAACTGCATTTTCTAATCCAGTTGGAGTCTATCAGGTCACCACCAAGCCGTTTGGTTTCCATGGTGCACCCATTACATTCCAGTGGTACATGGTTGTAATTTTAGCCCCTCACAATGGTTACTGTGCTGCTTACCTGGATGATGTTGTGGTGTACAGTCCAGACTGGAAAAGCTACCTGGAACACCTACAAGTAGTTATCCAATATATCAAAAATGCAGGTCTGACCGTTAATCCTACTAAGTGCACCTTAGGCATGCAGGAAACCAAAGGGTATATGTTGGGAAATGGAGAAGTAAAATCAGAGATTTCCAAGACAGAAGCGATAACTAACAGTAGTGTCCCTAAAACACAAAAACATGTCAGATCATTTTTATGTTTGCTTGCACGCATGTGCAAGAAACATAGTGCCATCATCGGAGTTTTCAGAGGTGTGTCAGCCCTCTTCCAATTCAGTCAGTGTGTTTGCAGGCGCGGCCGCAGTTCTCCAATGCCTGCTGGAGCTGTCTATGACAGCTCCAAAATGCAGTGGAGTACAGTTGAAAGGGGGAGCTACACTTCAGTGAGCAGTGATAAGATATCACATGCTCATGCGTGCTCCCCCTACACACACACACACACACACACACACACACACATACATATGCTGCGTGCTGCCACGCCCCCCACACACACACACTGTATAGCCGACGGAGGTGCCCAATCCCCCGTTGGCTGTGCTGCGCCCCCGAAACACAGTTCCATGTGCCACGCTGGGTGCCCATCCCAGCGTGGCTACACTGTATAGCCGATGGGGGTGCCCAACTCTGTCGGCTCCACTGTCTTCCCCCGCCTCGAGTACAGGTGCCATGCTGGGAGCCCACCCCAGCGTGGCAACAGATGCTATAGCCGACAAGGTGCCCAATCCCCTCGGCTTCACACACCAACCAGCCGTCCTTCTGCCACACTGAGCCCACCCCAAGCGTAACAAATGTCCTTGTCGTCTCATTAAAAAAAAAAACACACTGAAAATGAAAACAGTCCCTTACTGTGTCTGCCACCAGCGCCCCACCCACTGTACCCTGCCCTCCACCCCACCTCACCCCATACTTACCTCTGGACACTGGCGCGACGATCTTGCGTGGACCGGGAACACGTCTGCACTCTTCAAAGCCGACTGCAAACTGAGGAAATGCCGGTAAGCTGTATAATGGGATAGATAGGGTTTTTTCAACTTTTTTGCATATCTCAGGCATTTTTGGGAATTTTGGGCCCAAATTTTCCACATGGAGTTTTTGGGACCCCTCCTCATGAATTATTGCACTGTCATGGTGTTATTCGGGCCCGAACGGTGATTTCGCAGTCACTGCGCGAAATCACCTTTCAGGACTGAGTAACGAAACGACACTGCCACTTTTCATAAGGTGGGCTCTCAAAAAGCCTATGTTGCAATTTTGGTGGAAAAATTCCTAAAAATGACTGTTTTACCAGCGTGCGTTGCGCAGTTCCTACGCACGTTCGTAAGTTAGCGAATTTTCAATATTTTCACTCCAGATTTTCAACATTGCCATTTTACCACACCTTCTTATGAGCAGTACAGCTGTCATTTTTCAGATCTTGCCCAAAACGTGTTTCTGCCCATGTAGCGCACAATGGCGCAGTCGGTGTGCGAAATCAATGTATGGGACACATTAAGAAAATCACAGTGACACTTTTAATGAGCAGAGGTCTTAAAATGGCTATGTTGAAAATTTGGTGAACAAATTCCTAAAAATGACTTTTACGAGTGTGCGTTGCGCAGTTCCTACGCACGCTTGTAAGTTTGCGAATTCTCTGTATTTTCATTCCAGATTTTCAACATTGCCATTTTATTACACTTTCTTATGAACAGTACAGCTGCCATTTTCCACATGTTGCCCAAAATGTGTTTCCGCACATGTTGCGCACAATGGTGCTGTCGGTGTGCGAAAGCAATGTTTGGGACAGATTAAGAAAATCACAGTTACACTGTTCATGAGCAGAGGTCTTAAAATGGCTATGTTGAAAATTTGGTGACAAAAGTCCATAAAATGACTGTGTTACGAGTGAGCATTGCACAGTTTCCACGCACCCTTGTAAGTTCATGACTCTGATATATTTTTAGTCCAGACTTTCACCAGTTGCATTTTTCCTCACTTCCTTATGAACAGTACAGCTGTCATTTTTTCACAACATGGCCGAAATGTGTTTTCATACTTCCAGCGCAGAGATGTGTGATCGCTGTGGGAAATCATTGTTCGGGACAGATAAAGAAAATCACAGTGACACTGTTCATGATCGGAGGTCCCAAAATGCCTGAGTTGACAATCTGCTGTAAAAAATCCCCACACTAATTACATTACGGGTGTGCATTGCACAGTTTCTATGCACGCTCGTGACTTCACCAGTTTTTTTAATATTTTTACTGCAGATTTGCAACATTGCCATTTTTTCCACCTCCCCATGAACAGTACAGCTGTCATTTTTCACATCCTGTTCAAATGTGTTTTTGCACCTGTGGTGCTAAATGCCGTAGTCACTGTGCATAAGCAGCTTTCGGCTAACAAACTGATATTGCCACTGTTCATGAGGTGGGGGTCTCAAAAAAAAATGTTGAAAATTTGGAGTGAAAATACCAACAAATGCCTGAGCTATTAGGGTTTCCAACCATAACGCCCCATCCTGTAGAGAATGACAGGCATCAGGGGTGTGACTTGGGATTCTTGCCTGTAATGCTCATACCATTCCACACCCTGCAACCAGTGAGAGGCATTGAGGTGTGCCTTGGACTCTTCAGCCCCAAAGTTCACCCCAATCTCCTATACCGCACCCATCTCACCATATTTCCTGATGGAATGGGGTGTGCATAAGGGCCAAAGACCCCAAGGCACACCGTGACACTGTCAGTGTCTGCAGGGTAGGGTGTGGTGAAATGGCGTGGCCGTATGCCTGCGCACCCAAAGGCACACCCCAATGCCTGTCACTCTCTGCAGGGTGGTGGTGGGGTTGGCTTCAGTTTAATACTTCACTGCCATTCTTATTATGCAGCTCTGTAACTTCTGCACTACCAATGCCAATACCAGCAAGCAAACATTCGGCATTGACAAATGCTTGTTAGCTCTGTCTGGTTACTACCAGAGATTTGTTCCAAACTTTGCCCAGTTAGCTACTCCCCTCACTGAACTCATGAAACAATGGTACTCGAATAATGTGAAATGGTCCCCAGAGTGTGATGAGGCTTTTCAGGCCATCAAAGCTGCATTATCTTCAGCCCCTGTTTAAGAAGTCCAGACTCTGAGAAACAATTTCTGTTATACACATATGCATCAGAGGTAAGTTTAGGTGCTCTCCTGAGTCAGAATACAGATGGGAAGGAATATCCCATTCTGTATATCAGTAGAAAACTGCACGACAGAAAGAAAAGTACTCTACTACTGAAAAAGAATGCCTTGCTGCAATGGAGTCCCTTAAGATTTATCTGCTAGGAGCTGACTTTGTACTTACAACAGATCACAGTCCTCTCTGTTGGCTTAACTAAATGAAGGATAGAAATCTTAGAATCACAAGGTGGTACCTCGTACTACAACCATTTCAATTCAAAGTGATGTACAAATCCATAAAAGAGAATGTCAATGCAAATTTTCTGTTAAGATATGAATCAGGAATTGAGAATTCAGAAGACTGAAAACGAGTGTGCTTAAAGCGATTTTGCGAGGTTCTGTAGATGCCTTTTTCACATAGTATGCCATTGCCACCCTTGCTTTAGATGTTGAAGCTGCAATTTGTTTTGTAAAAAAAATCGGTCATAGTCATTTTTATGTTTGCTTGCACGCATGTGCAAGAAACAGTGCCATCATAAGAGTTTTCTAGAGGTGTGTCAGCCTCTTCCAATTCAGTCAGTGTGTTTGCAGGCGCGGTCACAGTGCGCCAATCACTGCTGCAGCTATCTATGACTGCAGGAAAATGCAGTGGCATACAGTTGAAAGGGAGAGCTCCGCTTCAGTGAGCAGAGCTCTCCGTCCCCCACCCCACACACACACAAGCATGCATATTGCGTGCTTAATGTGCTCTCTCCTCCCCCCACACACACACTGTGTGGCCGATGGGGGTGCTCAATCCCCTGTCGGCTCCACGCCTCCCCCCCAACAACAGCTGTCCAGGTGCCATGCTGGGAGCCCACCCCAGAGTGGCAAGAACTGTCATAGCCAACGGGGGTGCCCAATCCCTCATCGGCTCCACGGCTGCACGCCCCCCCAAAAAAGCTTTCCATGTGCCATGCTGGGAGCCCACCCCAGCATGACAAAGCATGTTATGGCCGACGGGGGTGCCCAATCCCCTGTTGGCTCCAGCCCCCCCAAACAGCCTTTCCAGCTGCCACCCTGGGAGCCCACCCCAGCATGGAAAATGTCCCACGTCGTCTAAAAACCTGTAAAGAAGAAAACCTTCCCTCACAGTCTCCCCACCCCCACAACCTGCATCCACCCACTGCGCACCCTGCCTCCCCACCCCTTACCCCATACTTGCCACTGGAGCTCAGCGCGATGATCATCGGTGGACCTGGAAGACGTCTGCACTCTTCAAAGCCGACTGTGAACTGAGGAAATGCCGGTAAGCTGTATAATGGAATAAATAGGGGGTTTCCAACTTTGTTGCATATCTCAGGCATTTTTGGGAATTTTGGGCCCAAATTTTCAACATGGGTTTTTTGGGACCCCCCCTCATAAATTCTTGCACTGTCATGGCGTTAATTGGGCCCGAAGAGACCTTTCAGGACCCATTAACGAAACGGCACTGCCAGTGTTCATAAGGTGGGCTCTCAAAAAGCCTATGCTGAAAATTTGGTAAAAAAAAAATTCCTAAAAATGACTGTTTTACGAGGGTGCGTTGCGCAGTTCCTACGCACGCTCATAAGTTTGTGAATTTTCAATATTTTCACTCCAGACTTTCAACATTGCCATTTTACCACACCTCCTTATGAGCAGTACAGCTGTCATTTTTCACATCTCACCCAAAGCGTGTTTCGCCCATGTAGCACAATGGCGCAGTCGATTGTGCAAAATCAATGTCAGGACAAATTAAGAAAATCACAGTAACACTGTTCATGAGCAGAGGTCTTAAAATGGCTATGTTGAAAATTTGGTGAAAAATTCCTAAAAATGACTGTTCCACGGCGTGCGTTGCAGGTTCCTCATACGCTCAGTAAATTCACAAATTTTCAATATTCACTCCAGATTTTCAACATTGCCATTTTACCACACCTCCTTATGACCAGTACAGCTGCCATTTTTCACATCTCACCCAAAGCGTGTGTCTCGCCCATATAACGCACAATGGCTCAGTTGGTGTGCGAAATCAATGTATGGGACACATTAAGAAAATCACAGTGACACTGTTCATGAGCAGAGGTCTTAAAATGGCTATGTTGAAAATTTGGTGAAAAAATTCCCAAAAATGACTGTTGTAGGAGCGTACGTTGTGCAGTTCCTATGCACACACCTAACAGTTTGCGAATTTGTAATATTTACACACCAGATTTTCCAACAGTGCCATTTTACCACACTCTTTATGAGCAGTACAGCTACCATTTTCACATCTTGCCTAAAATGTGTTTCCACACATATAGCATAATGGTACAGTCGGTAAAGCGAAAACAATGTTTGGGACAGATTAAGAAAATCACAGTGACACTGGTCATGAGCAGAGGTCTTAAAATGGCTATGTTGAAAATTTGGTGACAAAACTCCATAAAATGACTGTGTTACGAGTGAGCATTGCGCAGTTTCCACGCACCCTCGTAAGATCTTGAATTTGTAATATTTTCAGTCCAGATTTTCACCAGTGGCATTTTTCCACACCTCCTTAGGAACAGTACAGCTGTCATTTTCCACAACATGGCCGAAATGTGTTTTCACACTTTCAACGTAGAAATGCGTGGTCGCTGTGGGAAATCATTGTTCGGGACAGATAAAGAAAATCACACTGACACTGTTCATGATTGGAGGTTCCAAAATGCCTGTGTTAACAATCTGCTGTAAAAAAATCCCCAAACCAGTTACATTACGGGTGTGCGTTGCACAGTTTCTACGCACGCTCGTGACTTCACCAGTTTTTTTAAGATTTTCACAGCAGATTTTCAACATTGCCATTTTTTACACCTCCCCATGAACAGTACTGCTGTCATTTTTCACATCCTGTTCAGAATGTGTTTTTGCACCTGTGGTGCCAAATGCCGTAGTCGCTGTGCAAAAGCAGTTTTCGGCTAACAAACTGATATTGCCACTGTTCATGAGGTGGGGGTCTCAAAAATGTTGAAAATTTGGAGTGAAAATACCAACGAATGCCTGAGGCATTAGGGTTTCCGACCATAACGCCTTACCCTGTAGAGAATGACAGGCATCAGGGTTGTGACTTGCGATTCTTGCCTGTAATGCTCATACCATTCCACCCCCACCCACACCCTGCAGCCAGTGAGAGGCATCAAGGTGTGCCTCGGACTCTTCGGACCCAAACCTCACCCCATTCTCCTATACCGCACCTATCTCACCATATTTCCTGATGAAATGGGGTGCGCATAAGGGCCAAAGACCCCAAGGCACAGTGACACTTGTCAGTGTCTGCAGGGTAGGGTGTGGTGAAATGGCGTGGTCGTTATGCCTGATGACCCAAAGGCACACCCCAATGCCTGTCATTCTCTGCAGGGTGGTGGTGGGGTTGGCTTCAGTTCAATACTTCACTGCCATTCCTATTATGCAGCTCAGTAATTTCTACACTACCAATGCCAATGGCAGCAAGTAAACATTTGGCATTGACAAATGCTTGTCATTTATGTTTCATCAGCACTGTGTTCTCCAGTTTTCTGTGTGCTTCTACACCCCCAGCATGATGTAATACAAGTGAATTGCCAATGTTGTACATACAGCACCAAGCAATTCTGAGTAAATTACAGTGTTGATGCAAATGTTAGTTACTCAAAGATGCAGTCCCTTATTTAGGTGGCAGTGATTGCACCTAATATGTAGATTTACATAGCAAGGCATTGTGGGTACTATAAACATGTGTTTTCCAGTTCCCTTACTGTGAGGTGCAGTCTCATATTTCTGTAGTGGCTTCAACAATAAACACTCTCATATGTTTATTTTTAAAACAAGGCATTGTGCATATGGTATCTAACTGACAAGATTTCTTTACTGAGAGATGTACTGTCCTATGTTGGTAGTGTAGATGTCTGCAATACCAAGACTGATCAACAGAGGTCTCTGCTGCAAAACAGTGCTTAAAAACTTGTTTCCCTTGTTTGATGTCACTCTTGGGGGGTTGCAGCACTGAGAAAAAAAGGGGTAGGTTATGCAAATGAAGCAGAGCACAGAAATAAAAACATTTATTTAATGGAAAACAGCACTTTTTGGCAGTTTGAATGGTAGGAGATTGAATCACAACTCCTACAGGTTACTACAGTTTACTACTCCCATTTGCTATGACAAACCTTACAAAATCACTTTGACGGAAATGTTTGCTGTAAAAGATGCTATGAAAAGAGGGTTACTGCATGTGCAAAGAACTGCGCATGTTATGAGGTAATGTTAAAAGAAAAATAAGAGAAAGTTTTGGAAACCTGTTTCTTTTTAAGAAAATAAAAAAACAGGTTTCCTCTTAAAGAAGGATGTTTATGACAGGGTTGGGTAAGACCCTGTCCCATTTGTTATGCAGAGAGTTAAAAGCATGGATCTATTTTGTCCTGTCCTGCTCTGCCACTTCTCTGTCTCCTGCCTGTCTGATTGTGCAATGAAATTGTTCTTGAGACACCTAGGAATTGACCATTCCTATGCTCCCACAATTCTCCTGTTATCTAATTTCCTTCACTTGCTGTTTCTATTCTTTCTCCCCTTGCTTCTCTGTGGTTAAAAAGCTATATGAGATCTCTTAGAAATATCAAAAAATTGAAATTGACAGCAAATAAGGACCGCTAGGCCCACCCAATCTGCCCATTTTCTCTACCTGCTGCAAAAACCACAGACCCTACTTGATCTCCTGCTTTGTTCTCTTTCCTTTCACTAAGGTTCCCTTATGCCTATCCCATGCATTTTTGAATTCCCTTACTAAATTTTCCCCATCACCTCTTCTGGGATGCTGTTCCATGCATCCACCGCCCTTTCTGTGAAGGAATACTTCCTCACATTACCCCTTAGTCTGCCCTCATCCAGCCTCATGCCATGAACCCTTGTTCTAGAACATTTCTTTTTCTGAAAGATGCTACCCTCCTGTACCTTATCTCTTGGTTTGCAAATGTATATAATTGTGTTCTTGAAATGACTGCAGAAAGCTATTTGGGTTTATTAGGAAATATGTCAATCTGGAAACACAGGGGTTGAACTTGAGATGCATTTCAACCTCTTCAAATGTGTTTACAGAATTATCAACAAGAAACAAGCTCTGGGACAAAATGTATTATTTTATTGCCCCTGTTAAGACTACATGTGCCCTTCAGACTAGCCTCAGGAAAGAAAATGACAAAGTTATAATACATTATGTAGAAAACAGAAGCTGTAACTTACAAGAACAAGATGCAGAGTTTAAACTACCAGGAGAAAAACATCTTATATCTTATCCTATATGGGAGCAACGTTTTTCTAGAAAAAAGAGACTCAGAGGATATTTTTTGTTTGCACTGTCTTTATGTATATCCATCCTGCAAAATTTTGTATTTTTTATTCTGTGGTTATCTTTTGCAATTAATCTTTTATCACGCTATTCGATGGTTATTGATAATAAAACACTACTTGCAAATTGTATAACTTCTCCTGGTCTGCTTATGCCTTAGCCAGCTGCTAAGGATTAGGAGAAATTGTACTGAGCAGAAAGACTTTGAAATTCAGGCAGAGGAATTAGGGGAACATTTCATGAATGGGGATACAAAAAAGACATTGTTGATGCAGCAGTTCAGGAGGACAGAAATACAACACAGAAGGAACTGTGTAGTAGAGGAAAGAAGGTGGGAGAGGAAACAATATGGGGACTGGTTACTTTAAGCACAGAATATAACTCTATAGCAGGATCTATAAGTAATATTGTCTGGAAGAATTGTCACATACTGTTGGCAGATAATGAAGTAGGGATGGCAGTAGGTATGAGTCTGAGGGTTACTTTCAAAAAAGCACCTAATTTGAAAGATAAACCTGTGTGTAGCCATTTCTATGCACCAAAATGCAGTAAAGAAACATGGTTACCAAAGGGACCAATACGCATGTATAGATACAGAACGGTGCAACATATGCAAGTATGTAAATGAAGGAAAGAACTTGGAAGCATTCCACTACAATCAGGGAGTGGTCATAAAGGACCTGATTACTTGCAATACAACTTTTGGTGTATGTATCATTTGGTGTACTTGCAATATTGCATATGTAGGGAACAAATCCAAGAACACATAGAATATATTAGAAACAGGAGGATGGATAAAGCGGCAGGTAGGCAATTTGCTGAGGCACATGGTGCCGACCCAAGTGATTTGAAGTGTATGGGTATTGAAACAGCAACATGTAGGAAAAGAGGTGGGGACAAAGTGAATCAAGTACTGAAAAAGGAAGGAAACTGGATTTTTAGGATGGATACTGTGAACCCAAAGGGTATGAATGAAATGTCAGATTTGAAACCACACTTGAGATAAATGTGTCTTCTTGCCACTTTTGTCTTATGTGTTTTAGAATAAGGTGTCTTCCCTCTGAGTATCTTCCAGCCTGTTAGATGCCTCTGTAATATCCCCCAACTTATAAGTATATGCCACTCGAACACTTGTAATTCTCTTCAGTACATAAAAGTAATTTGAAAGAAATAATAACTCACCACTGATCACATGAGACTGTTATTCTGTTTATAGATTGCTAGAAACTATTTTATTTATTTAATCACATTAGGCACCCAGCAATAGCATGGAGATGGATACCAATGTTATGGGAAGCTCTGGATCCCCAGGATATGCCATGGTCCTGCAGAGTGATCGCAGCATCTTTAATCGGACTCCCAGGTAGATTTGAAAAAAGTACAAACTGCATTCTCCATCTGGTAGATGTATTGGAATTAACCCTTCCCTTATATATTTTCTTTGGTGTGACTATATAATTCTCTGAAACTCAAAAGAGTTGAGTCTAACTATTTGTGAATAGAAAATTTCACTTGTAAAACATGAAATTGGAATTTAACCATTGTTTATGTTTATGATGCACTTAAGGTTATTATAAATGCTATTAAAAAAATTATAGTGTCTAAATTGTCAAGTCTGCCAATATAGACTTTGTAATTAAGTCAAACAAAAGGACTTAGGATTCACCACTGCAATATTATGGTGATTGACTCCATTTTTGTCACACGCTGTTAATTAGCAGGAAAAAAGTTTACAGTTACTGTGCTATAGTCAATCATGATGGTAAATGTGTTATTTTGTTATGAAATTAGAATGAAACCTTACCCAAGCTTTGTATTTTACTGATATTATTTTGTGAATATGTTTGAAGTATATTTAGCCAGTCAGATCATAGCATTAACTAATGACATCAGGAGAAAGGGAAATTTAAATCAGCAAACTGTTTCTCCTTATTACCCCTTGGAAGCCTCAGAGAGAGAGAGAGAGGCGAAGCACTGGCTTGTGTTTGCTCAGTGAGTTAAACTGTATGTGAGCCTACAATAAACAGGACATCTGAATTGATACAACTCTGATGTGCATTTGTTTCATTCCAGGTGCAGCATTTGGATTCCTTATTGCACTGTTGGGGTAGCTGCCCTGCTGCACCGGCCTGGATAATTACAGGAGCACAGTCTCCATTTTGAAATTGGTTACCAAAGGAGATAGCAAGTGAAATATCCCCAATCTTACACATATGTTTAATCTAGGCTAACAAACTTGTGAGATTTTAGGTGACTGGAAAACAGCAGCAGTGATACCACTACATAAAAAGGTGCTAAACAATTTAGTAAAAACTATAGACCTACAAGTTTCACATCAGTGGCAGGAAAAATGATGGAAAGATGTATCAGGAAAAGGCTAGAGGAGGACTGTCTAGTAAAACGTGTACCAGATAGGTTACAGCATGGATTTAGACATGGGAGGTTGTGTGTAACAAACCTAAATTTCTATGTAAAAGTGAATAAAGAGGTAGGTGATGGAAATTCAATTGATGTACATTTATTTGATTTCAGCAAAGCTTTTGAGGTGGTGTCTCATGCAAAGCTTGTTGATAAAATGACAAAGCTTGGTTTAAACGACAGTGTTAGAGGATGGATACCTAACTGGCTGGAAGATTGTAGTCAAAGGGTGAGGGTGAAAGAAAATTTATCAGAGGATAGAAAGATGTTGAGTGGAGTGCTTCAGGGCTTGGCCCTGGGACCAGTGCTTTATGGGGACCAGTGCTTTATGGAATCTTTATTTCATTGGGCCATATTCAACCAGAGTAATGTTATGCTTGTTCAACTGTGATAACTGTTTGGCCATTCACTTTCTCTATTCCACTGGGAATTGCCACTCTGTAGGTTACTGAAGGCAAGGAATCTTTGAAGGGGCTTCTGCCCCTAGAGGTGCTGTGGGAAAGATTCCTTGGCTAAAGGTACCTTAGGAAGTAGCCCCCCCAAGGAGAGAGGTGTGCAGGTGGAGGAAGAGGGGGAAGGGGAGGATGGTGGCGAAAAGAAAAAGTGCTTCAGAAGGAGGCTGAGAGGAACTGCTTACATAGCTCAGGAAGGGGGCATGGCTGGTTGCTTATCCCGTTGAACTACAGGCATAGCCTTCCAATTCAATGTGTCTACACAACCAGAGCAGTGATATGTTTGTGCAACTGTGATAACTGTTTGGCCATTCACACTCTCTATTCCACAGGGAATTACCACCCTGTAGGGGTATCAAAGGCAAGGAACCCTCAAAGAGGGTTCCACCCCTAAAGGTGCCACGGGAAATATTCCCTTGGCTGAAGGTACCTTAGGAAGGAGCCCCCCAAAAGAGTATTGCACAGGATACATTGACTACCAGGTTGAGAGCAGATTGATAGCAATGATACAGCTTGAAGAATATGAATGAGATGAGCAGATTGTCAGGACTGCACTGATAAAATAGATTCCACAGATAACATAAGGTGGCTTCTTAAAGAGAGAGGGAATGGCAAGTAGGGCCACCATCTGTCTCCATCCAATAGTGGAAGCCTACCTAAGGAAACTAGTGAATATGCTATTAACAACTAATTACATGTTATGACCTTTGGCTTGGAAGAGAGAAAAAAAAACCTTTTAAAGGAGGAAACTTCTGGGGATCCAAGTCCTAGGTCACCTTCCTTCCAGGCTAGGGATAGTTTATTTAGTGACAGCTCTGCTGCTGCAATTTAGAAACCCAATCCTAGGGGAGGAAATACTCCAATTTGGTGGAAAGCTCTCACAATCCCTCTAATGGGAACACCATGAAGGATTGTGAGTGGCCTCTGCAACAACAGGTACTTTTGAAGCTAGAGCTGACTTCCAAAGTGGGAGGAGGACAGCGACAACCACTGAGGCACTCAGCTGGCCTACTGATTAAAACACACCAGATGAACCAGAGGCAGTCGTAGGGAGAATAGCTTTCGAAGGTGCCACGGTTTTGTCATAGTCAAAGGGGAGCTCTTGGTCTTAAGAGCCCCATCTCTCAGCAGCTGAAATCCTAAATTCTACATCAAAAGGTGCCACCAATGAGTTAGGTGATGGAAGCTCTGCCCAGAGTGGGAACATTCCCACTATGGTATAGATGAGAAGGACCCCCCCGCCCAAGCTTCATATGCTCAAGATGCAGATTTTGTGGGTGCAGAGTGAGACCGTCTGATACAGGGCAAGCCCTGAGCCAGAAAAAATTATGGACATGGTTGGCATGCCCCCAATTTATGAGTGAGCACATGAATCAACTTTGTGCTAGATAGAAGGAGGCCGGGCAAATCCAGTGGCTGTAGATTAGATAGCAGGTTTTTGATGAGAAAGCCAGGTGAAGCCAGTGGCATTAGTGATAAGGAGGCTGGGCAAAGCCAGCGGGCCTGGGTAAGGTAGGAGGCTGTAGTGTGAGCCAGTGTTCAGAGACTAATAGTGGTAGCAGCCAGTGGAAAACAAGCCAACCAATTCCATTAAGGAAGCCAAATTAATGGTGACGTAAAAAGTAGGTGTTTAGGCTGTGACAGGCAGAGACGCCAGTAATTGAATCAGTGAGGTTTAGCAGTTGATCGCTATGGTTTCAGCATGAACAGCGAATTGATATGAGTGGCATAAATACCTTAGATGCCATGAAGGTGGAGTTAGGTTGTTCAAGTAAGGTTCTGGTGGTGATTGCACCAGCCGAGTGCGCTCAACATCAGAGCACCACGGAATTTACAGCGAATTCCCATTTTATTGAGGGGGCTGTGACCCCCGCACCCCCCACGTCTCCATAACTAAAGATACAAACTCCAGGAATGGGGGTGGTGATCCCCTGGAAATTGGCACCCCAATAGCAGGTGCACTCAGTCCAGCACATGAAGTGCTGGCAGTGTTCCAGCAAAAGCATTTGCAGCGCAGTAATGAAATGCAATGAAAATCTTTAAAGCCACGAAGGCTGTGAGGATAATGTTTTATGTATGGATAACTGAAAAAACATGTAGGCAAGCAACAGCAAGGAGCAGGGTGATTCATATAATTTATATAAAGCATGCTCCTGCTACCCAGAGCTATGATGCTCCACTGTGACACCACAGTCCTCCACTGTAGGAATAGCAGGGAGCCACAAGCAGAGCACCTTGAGACCAGGCAGCTAATGTAATAGCTGAAAGTTTCAGTATAGCAATGCAGCAGCTGATTGAGTGGAGCTAGCACTGAGTGAGCACTAGGTCATATACTCAAAATGAAATGTAGCATGGTAAAAAAACACATACGAAGAAGAGCACTTTAGAAAATAGCACTGAACAAAAACACCGACCACGATGACAAAGCCAATAGTAGCGGTGAAGAAACACACCGACCATGCCGGCCCGGTGGTGCTGAGGGTTGAGACACTGGTTGCCACATCTCATGCCATGCTGGCGACCTGAGTTCAGTAACAGACTCAGGTTGCTCAGGGTTGGCAGGGGTTGGGAGGGATCAAATGTCCGCAGACAGCTCTCCTTCCCCAGGGGAGGGGGTTAGCACAGCACACTGTTGCCTGACACCCAGCTGTGGCTAAGTGTCAGCACAGGTATTCTGCCAGAATGGGGAGGGTCCACGTTCAGGGCACAAGGCTGCTTCCGTGGAGGCAGAACCCAGCCACCCTACCCATTGCACAATACATCAGAAAAATGGAGCTGGCAGGCAGTTTGATGGCCTGGCTGCCTCCACACCAGGACTGGAGAGACAAGCCCCTCCAAGGAGCAGCCACTTACCAGCTCTGCAAAAAGAAAGAATAATAAATAAAAAAAGAAACACACTGACCGCTACCATGACTAAAAACAAACAACTAAATTTAGTTTTTGTGGGGGAGGCTTTGCCACAGCACCCCACTGAACTTTTTATAACAAACTCCAGGGAGTTGCAACTTGGGGATGAGGAGGAACTTGGGAGGGGATGCATTTGTGAGGGTAGGGGGCAAAAGTGCAGGGTGGTGGGGAGAAGTCACAAAGAATAACACTTGGGAGGGGTGAAGAAGAAAAGCAACACAGATGGGAGACTGGGAACAGAACCCTGATCTACGGGACATTCCACCACCCTAGCTGTTCTCTATCTTAACCCCCTACACCACAGAAGTAGCTTGGCAAAGGGCCACACTTTTTCTCCATTTGTCCTCTTCCTCCTATCTTATGACAGCTACAGGGATAGCAGTAACTGACTTGTGCTACACTATCCCTGTAGCTGTCTTGTGAAATGCTAATTTTTCCAGTGTAGATTTTCCTGCACTACAATTGCCATGACATATTCATTGGGTACCCACTGAGTGATTTAAGAGCAGAGCTGTTGAATACACATAGCACAACATGGAGTGGCAGCTGGCTAAGCAGGATGAAACTTGGACCAGGTGCAAATAATTAAGATGGAAAGCACAGGAGACAGCAGGCAGGGAAACAGCAGTGTTAGTTGAAGCATACAATAACAATGCAGTTGACTGAGGGCTTGCAAACTCTGGTGAGTAAATGGGAGTCTGAGAGCACAGGCATAGGGCAGCTTAAGGTAAGGAAACAACAATATCAATCAATCAATCAATCAAAATCTTTATTTATTCAGGCAACATCATTGAGCAGAGCTCATTTACAAGATGGACCTGAGTGGTCATACAAATGGGGATACAAGTATTATTACATAGACAAGAATAGAATAAATAGCAATACAATGGCATGAAATGATTATATACAACAATTTACATATATACAAGTAACAATAGAACCATTTAGCCTGTAGGAAAAAAAGAGGACAAAGGGTATAGCAGTCCTAAAATATAGTTATATGGTCTAAACTAGTTTTTAAGTGAATATAATAGGTGATTCGAAGAAAGAAATTGAGTTAATATAATGGATAGAAAAGGAGGTTTAGTTGGGTCAGATTGGTGGGGATTATGCTTTATAAAAGCAATTGCAGAGCTCTGGAAAAGGCGGAGAACAATCTTTGAAGGATGCCAGAGGTAGTAGGCTATCTAGCTTCATGGATTTTTGAGAGAGTTCCATGCAGCTGCTAAGGAATAGCTGAAAGCAGCCCTCCCATACCGGGTGCAGGCATTGGGGACCTTTTAAATGATGAGTTTACTGATCCTTAAGGTGTATGGCCTGGTTGTAATTTGGGTAAAGCAATCAGTGATATAGGTCGGTAGTTTGCCTGTTAACGCTTTGAGTATCCAGATAACAGCATTCCTATTTCTTCTGTGTTGCAATGATGTCCAGTTGACTGCCATATAAAGGGAGCAATGATGGGTGTTGGAGGGAAGGTCAGTAATAAATCTTATGGACCTGTGATACAGGGTGTCCAGCTTATGTAAGAGATGACTTGAACAATGGCAGTAGAGAAAATCAGCATAATCAATGAGGGATAGGAATGAGGCCTGAATTAACCTTTTTGGAATCACTGTTTAGGTAATGTTTTATTCTAAAAATAGTCCGAGCTCTGTCTTAGCTTTTAAGTAACTCTTCAATATGGACAGAATAGTCAAGCCTGTTATCTATCCAGACTCCAAGGTATTTGAAGTTATCAACAAATTCAAGTTTCTTCCAAGTAGGGGTGGATATATGTAGGGTGTTGGATGCTGGGTAGTGGTAGTACAGCTCTTTGTGGTAAAGAACATAGCTTTTGTTTTTTGCATTTAGAAGTAGTTTTTGTCAAGTAGATTGTGCTGCAAAATGGAGAATTGGATTGTAGTTCACAGGCTTTGAAGGTGAGGGATTGCTGATATACAATACAGTATCATCAGCAAACAGATGAATGTTAGATTGAGTGAGGTTGGCATAAATATTGTTTATATAAATAGCAAAGAGGATAGGGCCAAGAATAGAGCCTTGTGGTACACCCCTTAGCAGAGGTTTTGAGGTGGATAGGTAATTTCCATTTCTAACCAGTTGCGACCTATCTGAAAGGTAATCCTTAAACCAGTTGAGTGATAGGGAATCCAGGCCTAATGAGTTAAGGGAGGTGAGTAATAAGTCATGATCCACTGTGTCAAAGGCTTTACTCAAATCCAGAAACACAGCACAGGTAAAATTTTTTTTGTCCAAATTAGTCTGCCAATCATTGGTTACCTTGGCTAAGGCAGTAATGGTGCTATGCTTTGATCTAAATCCAGATTGTGCAGAATTTAGAAGGTTATTGTTATCCAGATAGTCCCTTAACTGAGAGTTTACTAGTTTTTCGAGCATCTTAGATAGTACTGGTAGGATGGAGATAGGTCTGTAATTGTTGAGATCCTAGTATCACCAGATTTAGTAATGGAACTACTTGAGCTGTTTTCCATGTAGATGGAATGGATCCAGTAGTTAGGAAAGATTGAAGAGATGAGTAAGGGGCAGATAAGACATGTGAAGCAATTTTCAGGAAATAGGATCCAGGAGTCTGCACCTGCACTTTTAGTTGTGTCTAAATTGAGAGGAGATCTTCCACTTCTTTCACGGATATTGGGATGAAGGAAAAGTTGAAGTGGCCATTTGTCCCACAGTAGTTTGCAGGTTCAAGGAAGATCTCAGGATATTTGCAGGTGATGAGTCAAATGCTGGCCAGCAGTGGTGAAGTGAACATTGAAGGTATTTAAGATTTCTTGTTTACCTGTAATTTCTGTGTCATTTAGTAGCAATTTGGTGGTTAAGGCAGGAGTAGAATTCTGCCCAGAAGTCCTTTTATTGTACCTCAGAGTCTGGATGGGTTATTGTAGGAGGCATCCAATTCAGCTGTATAGTAGGCAGTTTTGGCAGTTCTTATTTTTTTTGCATGAATTCTTTGCTTTTCTGAAATTTAGCCAATCACTGGTGTCCTTTGTTTTTCTTGCCTTTTTCCACAGCTTGTCTCTGGTCTCAAGGCTGCTTTTAAGCTCAGAGGGAACCAAGGGCAGGATTTTACCTTAGTTCTGATACTGGTGATAGGCATGAATATTGAGAACATTGGTGATAATATCCTTTAAAGTCTGGAGTGCTGTTTCAACAGAGGTTGTAAGATAGAAATCTTGCCAATATATTGTAGTACTCAGGTCATGGAGGTAACCTGAGATATTGAAATTTTTTTGACCTTTTGAGGATAAATTCTGCAGGATTTGGTGGTTTGAGTGTGGATCTTATGCCAGCTATAGGGTAATGGTCACCCACATCACTTGGCAGTACTCTGCATGTGAGTATAAGTGAGGCTTGTTTACCAACATAATATCCAGGAGTGAGCTGTTGCTGGAATTTCTTCGTTAATCCTAGTGGGTCTTTAATCAGCTGTGTGAATCCATAGGTGTCACAAAAGGTTATCAAAGGTGCAGATACATTAGACAACCAGTTTAAATTAAATCACCAAGGATGACGGTATCTTCAGGGCCTTGGTTGAGAATTGACCCTAGGTGAGAAAGCAGTTTAAGGCCTGCAGAGGGGGCCTATAGCATCCAATCAGTTTAAATGGAGACGAATTGGAGCGGCAAATTTTGATTGATAAACATTCAAATTCATTTGGCTCAGATGTGTTGATGAGGAGGTTGCAGAGATGGTGTCCTTAATGTATGGTCACCCCACCTACCCCTGGAAAAGGGCGATCTGCTCCTGAAGAGCTGGTAATTGGAAGGTTTACAACACTGTCTTTTGTTGTAGGCCTGAGCCAAGATTCAGAGATGACCAGGAAGTCTGGAAGAGTATAAGCCACCCAAGCCTGTATTAAGATGAACTTTTTAGGAGGCTGCAAGCATTGAAGTGTATGAAGCTTAGTCCTTTATGGTAGTCAGCTCAGAAGGGAAGATAAATTGACTAATGGGGCCAGGATTAATCTCAATGGTGCCAATGCATAAAAGGAGGTAGAAGATTAATTTGACTAGGGCTCCAAGGGATAGGGAGAGAGTGATCAGAGCATTTCCTCTAATCCTAGATGCACACTGTAGTGGGAGATGGTGCTTTATATAGGTGTGTCTTTTATCATAACATAGAGTCTGATGGACAGGCATAGAGGTTTTATAGATCCAGGATACATGTAAAGGGCTAGGGGAGCTGGATTGTTAGAGAGGCTTTATGTGGATACCCCTAGGGTTGCAGTGTAATAGTGGTTCAAAGTGAATAAGAATAGATGGTTGGCCCATTGTGGATGGCAGTGGAAACAGAACATACTCATTAACTTATTAAAGTGTCATGACAGGGTATAATATGATTATCATAATGGAATTGGGGAGATGAGAGGTTAAGGATAAAAGGAAACAAGTTAGCATTGTGGGGTAGGTATGGGTTAACAGAGAAGGAATTAGATATGGGCGATGATGGAGAAATGGCGGGAAAGAGTGTATAAATACAATTAACCAAGAGGGGGAGGGGGGCAGAAAATTTTGGGTTTGCTCTAGTACCTTCCACACTGCTTCTCCCTGACCTCCTGGAACTCTTGGTCGGCTGGAGGTCACCGCCCGCTGGCGGCTGCCTGGAGCCCCTCTGCGCTGGAGCTGAGAGGGCAATGCCGCTACAAGTCAGGGGACAGAGGAGGAAGGCAGTGAGAAGGCAATTTTATTGCAGGCATCTGCAATTAGTGCAAGAAACAAGAATCTGCACAACAAAAGACTGGAGGGTTTGGGGGTTAGGGCCTAAGCCGCCTAGCCCACACAGATCCCCAGAAAAGGCTGAATCACTAGCAAACATCACATCAAAACATGTTTAAATTACCCACAATTTTAAGTAAAACAGCTCTTTTAAGGAAATTAAACAAGTTACAGCTAATCAGAAAAATCCCATCCAGAAAAGTGTTGCAGAGTCCAGCTAAAGTCAATGGGAAGGCGCACCAATGGGAAGCAAGGCAGAGACAGCGTCGCTTCGATTGGTTGCGGCTTTGCCCGTACCTTTCACACATACTTCTCCAGCCTCCTGGAACTCTTGGTCGGCCAGAGTGTCACTGCCCGCTGGCGGGCTCGGAGCCCTCTAAGTGGCTGGAGCTGGAGGGCACGCCATTGCAAGTCAGGTGGGACAGAGAAGGCAGGAGAAGGCACCTTATTGCAGGCACCTGCAATTAGTGCAAGAAACAAGAATCTGCACAACAAAAAGACTGGGAGGTTTGGGGCAGCGTCAAGCCGCCTAGCCCAATACAGATCCCAGAAAAGGCTGAATCACTAGCAAACATCACATCAAAACATGTTTAAATTACCCACAATTTTAAGTAAAAACAGCTCTTTTAAGGAAATTACACAAGTTACAGCTAATCAGAAAAATCCCATCCAGAAAGTGTTGCAGAGTCCAGCTAAAGTCAATGGAAAGGCGCACCACCCAGCAAGGCAGAGACAGCGGTCGCTTCCCATTGGTTGCGGTTTGTTCATACTCTCACACTGCTTCTCCTGCCTCCTGGAACTCTTGGTCGGCTGGAGGTCACCGCCGCCCGGTCTGGCGGCTCGAGCCCCTTCTGTGCTGGAGCTGGAGGGCAATGCCGGCTGCAAGTCAGGGGACAGAGGAGAAGGCAGGAGAGAGCAATTTTATTGCAGGCAACCTGCAATTAGTGCAAGAAACAGAATCTGCACAACAAAAGACTGGGAGGGTTTGGGGTTGGCGCCCAAGCCGCCTAGCCACACAGATCCCAGAAAGGCTGAATCACTAGCAAATATCACATCAAGACATGCTGAACACCCACAATTAAAACAGCTCTTTTAAGGAAATAGCACTAGTTACAGCTAATCAGGAAAAATCCCATCCAGAAAAGTGTTGCAGTCAGCTAAAGTCAAGGGAAAGGCGCACCAATCGGAAGCAAGGCAGAGAGCAGCGTCGCTTCCCCGATTGGTTGCGGTGCTGCCTGCATTCTTTCACACTGCTTCTCCCGCCTCCTGAACTCTTGGTCGGCTGGAGGTCACGGGCCGTGCTGGCGGCTCGGAGCCCCTTCTGCGGCTGGAGCTGGAGGGCAATGCCGCTGCAAGTCAGGGGACAGGAGAAGGCAGTGAGAAGGCAATTTTATTGCAGGCAATCTGCAATTAGGTGCAAGAAACAAGATCTGCAACAAAAGACTGGAGGGTTGGGGGTAAGAAGCCTAAGCTGCCTAGCCCACACAGATCCCCAGAAAAGGCTGAATCACTAGAAACATCACATCAAAACATGTTTAAATTACCCACAATTTTAAGTAAAAACAGCTCTTTTAGGGAAATTAACACAGTTACAGCTAATCATAAAATCCCATCCAGAAAAGTGTTGCAGAGTCCAGCTAAAGTCAATGGGAAAGGCGCACCAACTGGAAGGGCAGAGAGAAGCGGTCGCCTGATTGGTTGCGGCTTGTTCGCACCTTCACACTGCTTCTCCCGCCTCCGGAACTCTTGGTCGGCTGGAGGTCACCGTCGCCCGCTGGCGGCTCGGAGCCCTTCTGCGGCTGGAGCTGGAGGGCAATCCGGCTGCAAGTCAGGGACAGAGGAGAAGGCAGTGAGAAGGCAATTTTATTGCAGGCAATCTGCAATTAGGTGCAAGAAACAAGAATCTGCACAACAAAAGACTGGGAGGGTTTGGGGGCGCTTAGGCCGCCTAGCCCACACAGATCCCAGAAAGGCTGAATCACTAGCAAACATCACATCAAAACATGTTTAAATTACCCACAATTTTAAGTAAAACACTTAGAACAACACAAGTTACAGCTAATCAGAAAAATCCCATCCAGAAAAGTGTTGAGAGTCCAGCTAAAGTCAACGGGAAGGCGCACCAATCGGAAGCGCGCAGAGGCAGCGGTCGCTTCCCATTGGTTGCTGCTGCCCGAGCTCTTTCACACTGCTTCTCCCGGCCTCCTGGAACTCTTGGTCGGTTGAGGTCACCGCCGTCCACGTGCGCTGAGCCCTTCTGCGGCTGGAGCTGGAGGGCAATGCCGGCTGCAAGTCAGGGGACAGAGGAGAGGCAGTGAGAAGACAGTGCAATTGCAGGCAATCTGCAGATTAGGTGCAAGAAACAAGAATCTGCACAACAAAAGACTGGGGGGTTTGGGGGTTAGGCGCCTAAGGCGTTTGGCCTCACACAGATCCCCAGAAAAGGCTGAATCACTAGTAAACATCACATCAAAACATGTTTAAATTACATTTGGCCAATTTTAAGTAAAAAACAGCTCTTTAAGGAAATTAACACAAGTTACAGCTAATCAGAAAATCCCATCCAGAAAGTAGTTTGCAGAACCAGCTAAAGTCAATGGAAGGCGCATAATCGAAGCCAGTGCAGAGAGACAGCTGTCAGCTCCGATTGGTTGCGGTTTGCTCAGAGCCTTTTCACACTGCTTCCTCCCGCCTCCTGAACTCTCTTGGCTGGCTGGAGGTCACCGCCCGCTGATGCTCCTCGAGCCCCTTCGCGGCTGGAGCTGAGTGGCAATGCTGCTGCAAGTCAGGGACAGAGGAGAAGGCAGTGAGAAGGCAATTTTATTGCAGGCAATCTGCAATTAGGTGCAAGAAACAAGAATCTGCACAACAAAAGACTGGGAGGGTTTGGGGGGTTAGCTTCTGCTGCCTAGCCCACACAGATCCTCAGAAAAGGCTGAATCACTAGCAAACATCACATCAAAACATGTTTAAATTACCCACAATTTTAAGTAAAACAGCTCTTTTAAGGAAATTAACACAAGTTACAGCTAATCAGAAAATCCCATCCAGAAAAGTGTTGCAGAGTCCAGCAGTCAATGGGAAAGGCGCACCAATCGGAAGCAAAGCAGAGACGTGGTCGCTTCGATTGGTTGCGGTTTGCCCTGCATTTCACACTGCTTCTCCCGGCCTCCTGGAACTCTTGGTCGGTTGGAGGTCACCGCCCGCTGGCTGCGGTTCGAGCCCTTCTGCGGCTGGAGCTGGAGGGCAATGCCGGCTGCAAGTCAGGGGACAGAGGAGAAGGCAGTGAGAAGGCAATTTTATTGCAGGCAATCTGCAATTAGGTGCGAAACAAGAATCTGCACAACAAAAGACTGAGGGTTTGGGGGTTAGCGCCAGCTGCCCAGCCCACACAGATCCCCAGAAAAGGCTGAATCACTAGCAAACATCACATCAAAACATGTTTAAATTACCCACAATTTTAAGTAAAACAGCTCTTTTAAGGAAATTAACACAAGTTACAGCTAATCAGAAAAATCCCATCCAGAAAAGTGTTGCAGAGTCCAGCTAAAGTCAATGGGAAAGGCGCACCAATCGGAAGCAAGGCAGAGACAGCGGTCGCTTCTCATTGGTTGCGGCTGTCTGCATCTCCACACTGCTTCTCCGCCTCCTGGAACTCTTGGTCGGCTGGAGGTCACCGCCGGCCCGCTGGCGGGTTCGGAGCCTTCGCGGTTGGAGCTGGAGGGCAATGCCGCTGCAGTCAGGGGACAGAGGAGAAGGCAGTGAGAAGGCAATTTTATTGCAGGCAATCTGCAATTAGGGTGCAAGAAACAAGAATCTGCAACAACAAAAGACTGGGAGGGTTTGGGAAGAAGTGCCTAAGCGCCTAGCCCAACAGATCCCCAGAAAAGGCTGAATCACTAGCAAACATCACATCAAAACATGTTTAAATTACCCACAATTTTAAGTAAAAACAGCTCTTTTAAGAAATTAACACAAGTTACAGCTAATCAGAAAATCCCATCCAGAAAGGTGTTGCAGAGTCCAGCTAAAGTCAATGGGGAAGGCAGCACCACCCAGAGACAGCTGCTATTTCCCGATTGGTTGCAGCTTGTTCTGCATCTTTCACACTGCTTCTCCCGGCCTCCTGGAACTCTTGGTCGGCTGGAGGTCACCGCCCGCTGGCTGCCTCGAGTCCTTCATGGGCTGAGCTGGAGGGCAATGCCGGCTGCAGTCAGGGGACAGAGGAGAAGGCAGTGAGAAGGCAATTTTATTGCAGGCAATCTGCAATTAGGTGCAAGAAACAAGAATCTGCACAACAAAAGACTGGGAGGGTTTGGGGGGTTAGGCTGCCGCCGCTAGCCCACACAGATCCCCAGAAAAGGCTGAATCACTAGCAAACATCACATCAAAACATGTTTAAATTACCCACAATTTTAAGTAAAACAGCTCTTTAAGGAAATTAACTAGTTACAGCTAATCAGAAAATCCCATCCAGAAAAGTGTTGCAGAGTCCAGCTAAAGTCAATGGGAAAGGCGCACCAATCGGAAGCAAGGCAGAGGCAGCGGTCGCTTCCCGATTGGTTGCGGCTTTGCCCGTACCTTTCACACTGCTTCTCCCGGCCTCCTGGATCACTTGGTCGGCTGGAGGTCACCGCCGGCCCGCTGGCGGCTCGGAGCCCCTTCTGCGGCTGGAGCTGGAGGGCAGTGCCGGCTGCAAGTCAGGGGACAGAGGAGAAGCAGTGAGAAGGCAATTTTATTGCAGGCAATCTGCAATTAGGTGCAAGAAACAAGAATCTGCACAACAAAAGACTGGGAGGGTTTGGGGGTTAGCCTGCCGCCTAGCCCACACAGATCCCCAGAAAGGCTGAATCACTAGCAAACATCACATCAAAACATGTTTAAATTACCCACAATTTTAAGTAAAACAGCTCTTTAAGGAAATTAACACAAGTTACAGCTAATCAGAAAAATCCCATCCAGAAAAGTGTTGCAGAGTCCAGCTAAAGTCAATGGAAAGGCGCACCAATCGGAGAGCAAGGCAGAGACAGCGGTCGCTTCGATTGGTTAGCGACTGCCAGTACCTTCACACTGCTTCTCCGGCCTCCTGGAACTCTTGGTTGGCTGGAGGTCACCGCTGCCCACATGCTCTGGAGCCCTCTGCGGCTGGAGCTGGAGGGCATGCCGCTGCAAGTCAGGGACAGAGGAGAAGGCAGTGAGAAGGCAATTTTATTGCAGGCAATCTGCAATTAGGTGCAAGAAACAAGAATCTGCACAACAAAAGACTGGGAGGGTTTGAGGGGGTTAGCCAAGCTGCCCAGCCCACACAGATCCCCAGAAAAGGCTGAATCACTAGCAAACATCACATCAAAACATGTTTAAATTACCCACAATTTTAAGTAAAAACAGCTCTTTTAAGGAAATTAACACAAGTTACAGCTAATCAGAAAAATCCCATCCAGAAAAGTGTTGCAGAGTCCAGCTAAAGTCAATGGGAAAGGCGCACCAATCGGAAGCAAGGCAGAGACAGCGGTCGCTTCCCGATTGGTTGCGGCTTTGCCCGTACCTTTCACACTGCTTCTCCCGGCCTCCTGGAACTCTTGGTCGGCTGGAGGTCACCGCCGGCCCGCTGGCGGCTCGGAGCCCCTTCTGCGGCTGGAGCTGGAGGGCAATGCCGGCTTTCACACTGCTTCTCCCGGCCTCCTGGAACTCTTGGTCGGCTGGAGGTCACCGCCGGCCCGCTGGCGGCTCGGAGCCCCTTCTGCGGCTGGAGCTGGAGGGCAATGCCGGCTTTCACACTGCTTCTCCCGGCCTCCTGGAACTCTTGGTCGGCTGGAGGTCACCGCCGGCCCGCTGGCGGCTCGGAGCCCCTTCTGTAACCTGAAGCACAAATAAGCAATGTATACACAGGGCACTAGAAAACTAGAAAAGCCCAAAAGAAGCAAACGCAAACACAAGTACAGGAGCAGGAAGGAAGCAAGCACATAAAGAAGTGTGCAGCAGCCAGAGGCAAAGCAGTACTAAAAGCAGGAGAAGCACAATGAACAGAAGTCCAGCATGGTCCCAGCAGAGTCCAAGCACAAAGGAAAGAGGGAAGCAAACGCTGGAGGGGGAGGGGTGAAGCCCTAGCAAGCTCAGGGGAGAAGGTAGAGACTGACAGAGCCTCCAGTCACAAAAAGAAAAAGTGCATCAGAAGGAGGCTGGGAGGAACTGCTTATATAGCTCAAGAAGGAGGCATGGCTGGTTGCTCACCCCATTGAACTACAGGCATAGTCTTCCAAAAACAATTTGGAGCAAAGATCCAAAATTTCTGCAGTAAATTTGCGGATGATATGACATTAGGAGGGAAAGTCAACACACAAGCTGAAGCAAATGCACTACAGCTAGACTTAGATAGAATGGCAGAATGGAGTGAGGACTGGAGCATAAACTTTACTGGTGAGAAATTTGTCTGCAATGCATTTAGGGAGGAACAATAGAGGACATGACTTCTATAAAAAGGGGTTCAATGGGCTTGTGCAACTGGATGAGATGTATGCTTGTGTGACTTTGATACATTGTGGCTGTTCACCTCTCTATCCGTGGGATATACCACCCTGTAGGGGTAAGGGGAAAGCAACTCTAGAGGAGGGTTCCCCCCCCCATAGGTGCTGTGGGAATAATTCCCTTGGCTAAAGATAGCTTAGGAAGGAGCCCATGGGAAAGAAAGACGAGGCACTGGAGGAGGAGGAGGGGTGGATGGTGGGGCAACAAAGAAAATGAATGAGGACTGGCCTTGAGGAGGGCCTTTTAAGGCCTGGTAGGGGGAGTGGTTTGTTGCTCCATCCATTGAATTCTGGCCAGCCCTCAGCCATCAGTTTCAATGGGCTTGTGCAACTGGATGGGATGTATGCTTGTGTGACTTCGATACATTGTGGCTGTTCTCCTCTCTGTCCGTGGGATATACCACTCTGTAGGGGTACGACACAAGGAACCCTAGTGGAGGATCTCCCCATAGGTGCCATGGGAATAGTTCCCTTGGCTAAAGGTAGCTTAGGAAGGAACCTAAAAAGAATACCCGAAAGGGTGTCGAGCAAGAGGTGAGAAGTCAAAATAATCTCAAGAATGGATGATTATTGAGATATACTGATGAGTAAGATGAGAGAGAGACAGGAGGTGATGAGAAGTATGTAGTAGAATGGAATCAGACATGATGAAGAAGGACAGGAATACCTAAGGAGAGAGGGAACAGCTGGGCCACCATCCAACTCCATCCAACAGTGGAACTAAACTACGGAACCTAAGAAAACTCCAACACTATCTAATATTATGACCATTGGCACAGAGGAGAGGAAAAAACCCTTTGAGGAGGAAATCTCTGGGGATCCAAGGCCTAGGTTGCCTTCCCTCCAAGCTGAAGGACGTTTTGATTAGTGATAGCTCAGCTACTGCAATTTAGAGTTAAGATTGAGGGAGGAGAAAAATATTCCAGTTCAGAGGAATCTCTCACTCTGTCCTTCTAAAGGGACAGCTGTTGAGGGTTGAGAGCGATGTCTCTGCAACTAGATGCTCAAAAGCAAGAGAGGAGAGAGATTACTGCTGAGGCACTCAGCTGGCCTATGCGAGCCTACGAAACAGACCAGGTGAACCAGAGGTGGTCAGATAGAGATTGGCGCCAAGGGTGCCTCCAAACCCGCTTGGGCAGCTAAAAGAGCCCCGTTGATGAGAGGCCAATGCAGCCAGCCCCGAGCCAAGGGCCGATAGACACAGAAGACATGTCTCCAAGTGGAGAGCAGGTTGAGTAGAGGTAGCATGGACCCGAAAGGGTTATGCTCAAGTAGATGATGTGAAGGAGTAGATCCACAGACAGGTCAGATGAGCGAGGGATATCCAGATGCAGTCATTAGGAGACTGATGGTGATAATAACCACAGGAGTACAGCAGTTCAATGAGTTAGCATAAGACCCAATGAGAGGTATGCTCTATTAATCAATGTGAATGAGTAGACCCTGAGGTCAGACTGAGCAAAGGAGAACCAGACTCATGTCATGAGGAAGCTACCTGTGATTGGAAACCATGGGAGTGCATGCCAACCGGGTCCACTGAGAGCCAAATTAGGAATGGCTAGAACTGCATGACAGTAGGAGTGAGAGTGGCTGGGCAATGCTGGCAGTCAATGGTGAGGTAGGCAGTACCAGGAGGACATCTGAATAGGTTTGACTAGAATGAGGGAATAGGTGTATGTTGGCAGCAGGAGGGAATAGCGGGGATGGCAGGATAGGGAGGCCCCCAAAAGAAAGCAGTGGTCAGAGAAGGAGAAGAAAGGAGGACAGAGGGAATGGGAGAAGGAGGGAAAGTGCCCACCATGGGGAAGCACAGTAAGGATGAAAATAAAGAAAGCGCATCATGGTTGAACTAAGAGCAGGGAGCAGTGAAGGCCAGAGCGAAAGACGAGTGATGGGGAGAGGGGAAAAAGAATGGAGCAGGATGTGCGGTTGGAGTAGAGGAGGCAGCCAGAACAGGCTGGTAATAATATGATGAGAAAATGTGACATACTGGCAGTGATATGAACTGATAAATCCACTAGAGAGGTCGTCCAGGATGCTGGAGCATTTGGCATGAGGTAGTGAGAAGCGATCTCCACCAGCACGGAAATGGTAGTACCACTGTTCCCACCAGAATACGCTGGACAGGAGCCCCACGGTAATAGGCAGAGTCCCGGTGCCATGTCATAGACTATGGAGATCAACAGGGCTGTGATCAGCAAGAACCCTAAATGTTTATATTATTCAGACATGGAAATTGGAAATTACATATATAGTGTTTAATATAATATTTATTTCAATGGCCAACCTGAGAAGATGGGGACTGATGGAGGTCAGGCTGAAGTGCACAGAAGGTCACAGCCAAACTAGGGATGTGGATACCTAGGTGAAGGAGGAAACAAGAATTAGCAAGAACATATGAACCAGGTAGAGATCCGAGGTGGAAAGGGCAAGGATTGAGGTACAAGAGAGAGAAAAGCCTCAAGTCTGAGCAGAAGCAATTCTGAAGCCCAGGAAAAGCAGGGGAAAAATGGAAATGATTAGTAGGTGGAACTGTAATCTCTGCAGTGGAAGGAGGTGGAAATGTCATCCCTAGGAGGTAGAATTCTCCAATAGCAGTCAAAGGAGAAAGGAGGTAGAGGAGGCGGAACTGAGGTCCTGCGAGGTGTTGTCCAAGGTAACCTCCGAGTAAGATACAGGGGTCTGACACAGATTGAGAGAGACAAAACAGGCAGGGAGGCAGAGTAGGGAGGGTCAGCAACAAGGAAGTGCAATGGGCCGGGGACATCAGCAGAAAGAGTGCTGGCAGCCTGAAAGTCACGGTGGTCGATGGTGGAGAGAACAAGTAGGAAGAGCTGTCTCTGGATATAGGAGCCACTCACCGACAGTATCGGCAGGCAGGAGGACAAAGCCCAAGAGACTTGTTGCTGACCCTACCTTCTCTGCCTCCCTGCCTGCTTTGTCTCTCTCAATCTGTGTCAGACCCCTGTATCTTACTCGGAGGGTACCTTGGACAGCACCTTGCAGGACCTCAATCCTGAAAGGTGGGATGCACAAGGACGTAGAAGATTTCAGGCCTATCTTCATCCTCTGTACCTTAAGCAAACTGCTGGAAAAGGTGGTCTACCAACAGGTTAACAAACACCTGGAAAAGCACAATCTGCAGGTAGATCAACAACAACACAGATTTAGAAAGAGACACAGCACCGAAACAGCACTGCTACAGTTCACCGCTGACGTATACGAAGTCTTGGACCATAACAAACTCCTTGGGGCAATATTCATTGACCTAACCAAGGTGTTCAATCTAGTTGACCACCAGCTACTGCTAGAACCTCTCAGGGGACTAGGTCTAGATACACTAGCCCTAAACTGGTTCATGGACTACTTGCATGGGAGGACTCAAATGGTCTGCTGGAACGGTGCAATATCGGACAAGCACCAGTATCAGACAGGGTTCCCCAGGGGTCTATTTTATGCCCCCTCTTATTTTCGTTGTTTGCCAACAACTTACCCCTATGTTTGGGTGAGGCAAAGGTCACGCTCTATACCAATGACGCAGTGCTTTACAGAACTGCAAAGACAAAAAATGTGGCACTCGGACCAGTTATTCCCACTAGATGCAATGGCACAAAATTGAGGTGCACTAGTGGAGCCTTTTAAATTAATTTTATTCGAATAACGACAAGGCACAGGTAATCCACATTACATGCCGTCTAGCCACCCAGCGCTTCGACTCCTCGCGAATCTTCCTCAGGGGTGTGGCCAGCAGACGGAAAAACAAACCTAAATACAAATAAGTATGTGACATCACTCAAATGGCTTACATCATTAGCCACATATACACTTAATTCATATACTTAAAGTTCATCTCACAGATTCATACATTTGACAACAAATCAATACCAAGGACAATATTCTTATAAATACAGCAAATTAACTTATAAATATTTTATATAATAAACCATCCCTATACTCATAAAAACTGTGTACAAAAAAAGAAAGTTTAACATCATTTAGTGACAGTAGAAGTATTCCACCTATAAGAATATCTCTAAATATCAATAGGTTCAGCTAATAAAGTGCTCTCTGTTAAATTCCATTTACAGTAAAAATCTATCTGGATATCAACAGGTTCAACTAATGAAATGATCTCTGTTAAATTCCATTTATGTTATAACTTTAAGTGAAATACTATACAGACTTCACTAAAGTGGGATTCCGTTGCTGGAAGGATGCATTTTCCTTACAAAATAATGGTGGCAACCACAACATCTAACCATATTTTATTAGAAGCCCAGTAAGTCTGGATCTAGAAAACAGAGTGTCCCACGTATGTCTTTGAGTGAAATCTAAAAAAAGAAGAAAGAAAGAAAATTAATAAATCAAATACATATTACAGTTAAGAAGGTGCAAGAAACACATACAAAATATCAAATATCATATAGTCAGACAATCCTTAACAGGGTTCACAATATTATGGAAAACCTGGGGTTATAAGAAATGCAAAATTATCTGAATGTTTAGAATTATAAAAATGTCCTATGAATATTTATTTTGCAAGAAATGGTTTTATATCCCATCTTTCATTTAAACCTCCAGGTTTTACACTTTTAAGATGAAAAATCCATTTACTTTCTTTCTCCAAGAGTAGGTTTGCCCTGTCTCCCCCAAATTCAAGGGGCGGTATCCACTCAATGCCCATAAATTTCAAACAGTCCGCTTTGGAGTTATGCATCTGGCTAAAGTGTATTCCTACTGGTGTATCCTGTCTGTTGTTCTGCATTGACCGAACATGTTCTTGGATCCTCTGTTTTAGGGGCCTTATGGTCTTTCCAACATAAACAAAATTACAGGTACACCATAACACATAAACTGTATAACTAGTATCACAAGTTATAAGTTCCCTAATTTCAGTTTTAATTTCTTGATGTTTAGGGTGTTGGAATTCTTTGCCTGACATACAGAATTTACAGATATTACACCTTGCACATTTAAAACATCCATTTGTCCTTCTAGGTAGCCAGGTATTGCTGGGAATTTTTGGAGTTCTAAATCTGCTATGTACTAGAATATCTTTAAAGTTCTTTGCCCTACTAAAAGATACCCTAGGTTGATTTCCCACAGCCTCTGCTGCTGTCTGATCACTCAACAAGATGGGCCAGTTGTTAAAAATTATATTACCTATCTTGCCTGCCTTATGGTTGTATTGCATGGTGAAAGTGCAACGCTGTGTATTTGGTATCATGTGTTGTGTGTTCAAGAGTGATTCTTTGTCTAAGTTCAAAGTTTTTTCTCTCAACCCCCATAATAGATCTGGATCATAGCCCCTCTCTATGAACCGGTTTATTAATTCATCTGTTTGTTGTTTAAAAAGATCTTCAGTACTGCTATTTCTGCGTATTCAAACCATCTGAGTGTAGGGAATAGAATCTTTCAGTTGTTTCTAATTTGTTCTTGTGGCATGCAATACTGAATTCGTAGCAGCTGGTTTTTGATAACACTTAGTATTAATAATTTTCAGACCTTTATTTACAAACAGATTCAGATCCAGGAAGTTTATACTATGCTTATTAGCCTCATGAGTAAATCTTAAATTCAAGTTATTTACATTTAGCCACTTGATGAAATCATGTGCCTCAGAGTCACTGCCCTGCCATACGCATATTACATCATCAATAAAGCGGTACCAGTGTTTAATGCAAGTTCTAAATAGATTAATGTTATCATTAAAGATGATGGTCTCTTCCCAATATCCCAAAAATAAGTTTGCATAACTAGGGGCCATTGCTGTACCACATTTTTGTAAATAAAACTGTGTATCAAACTTGAAATAATTGTGTTCCAAAATGAATCTTAAAGCTTGTAAAACAAAATCATTTGGTATGTTCTCAGATCCAGATGTCTTATCCAAAAAATATTTCTCTGCTTAGATGCCTTGATCATGTTTTATAGATGTATATAAAGATTCAACATATATTCCAAGAAAACAAAAATCCTCCTCCTATTTAATATTCTGAATCTTTTGTAACAGATTCTTTGTATCACAGATATATATGAACCCAGATTTAATACACCATGTTGGAGGAAAAAGTCTATGAATTTACCTAAATTTTGTGTCATGCTCCCTACACCAGAAACAATAAGTCTGGAGGTCACATGATGGCTGCCTAAGCGAGAGCTGCTGCCTACCCTCGCTCCCTGACAAATCCGAGTATTTTAAACCTGTGGTGGCTTTTCATAGTGAATTTTGGGGCAGAATCTCATTTCTTCAGATTTTAGAATGCCTAGACAACAAATTTATGGTGTTAAATGGAGGCGGAAATGCGAAAAGCGCCACTGCGCCATATGCCCCCGCTGACTCCGGAGAAGGTGAAGGAGAAGGCTCCAAAGAGGCCCAAATCACAAATCCATGCCATCAAGTAATCCTCCTATACCCGCAGCAGTGCTTACTGAGGAGCGCTTTCTCGAATTTATGCAGCCCCTTCAAAATTCCATTACGACAATCTCGGAGGACGTTCAATCCACCAGGAGGAATTTGGATGCACTTAATCTGCGGGTTGGTGATGTCGAAACCTGACTTACATCTCTGGATAAATGGAGAGATAAAATGAACCTAGATAACTCAGTTCTGAGACAGAGGATTTGGAAGATTGAGGACAAGCTTGAGGATCTTGAGGGGCGCAGTCGGCGCAATAACTAAATAGTTTTTGGGCTACCTGAGAAGGAGGAAGGCAACAATCCTATTGCCTTTGTACAAAAGTTGTGTGAGCGAATAGCTGGTCCATCGCCCAACAGCACAAGTTATGTGGTGGAAAGAGCTGCCTGTCCTCCCTCGCTGGCTCCTCCCGACCTTGGTATTCAGACTTCTCAATTATCTTGATACAGCACATATTAGCCAAGGTCAAAGAAGTCCAGGAAATACAATGGGAGGGTCGCAAATTAAGAATATCACAGGATTTGCCCCAGTCTGTCCATTTGAAGAGGCAAGAATTTCATCCAGTGGTGTCTACGCTTATAGCAGCTGGAAAAGCATTCTGAATGCGTTATCCTGCAATCTTGTATGTGAAACATAACGAGAAATGGATCAGCTTTGAATCCCCTGCTAAAGCCTCTGAGGAGCTTAGAAGCCTTTTCCCTGATCTCTTTAAGTAAAGTGGAGGTTACTTATGAAAGCCAATCAGTATACGCTGGAAGGAACACAGTCGTGCAGCATAATGTTCAAGGTGTCTGTAGAAACTCTCATCTCGGAACATGATGGGACTTTAGATTTGGAATGTGTGCATTAGTGAAACTGAGAGAATCCTCCGATCAATGTACTGAGAGACTCTAGTTGTCTGGTGTATTCCTGACTCGTTCTCCCGATGTGAGCTAGCGAGTCTGTTTCATCCACTCATGATTTGTAACTGTTGAGCGTCTGAAGGGACTCATGTATAGCGCCCCCCCAATACAGCCTTCCCGTTTTTTCTCATCTATCTTGTTGGATTCAAAATCGAGTACTGTGGGACTTGGGGAGTACTTTTTGGGGGTTTATTTCCTTTTGGTGTTTAAACTTTTAGGGAACGATGTGAGTAGACTCCTGTTAAATTGTTATATGCGCCAACCATGTTTATTTGATGGAGTCATTTACAGTGGAGGCCACGAGGGGGCAATATCTCATTATTTCTATATGGCGGTTTGGATTGGTCCACTTCTTTTTCCTAGTAGTCACTATTAGGGAATTAGCATTGCATTTTCTAATAACTCTTAATGTTCTATCATAGTTAGGTTTATTTCAAAGGTATGCATGGCCTTCTCTTGTCAGGGAGGAGGGAGGGTGGGCCTCGATATGGTAGTGAGAGGGAGGTTCACGTGCCTTTGAATATTGTGGGAGGTCGGTTATTAGAACCGGGTAAGGTAGGGCTGTAAATAGTTGTAATGGAGTTTAAAATGTTGTATTGTGTGTTTTGGGGTAAAGGGGGGAGTTCTTGGGGAGCAGGGGGTTTTCCTGGGTGGGTTTCTCTATTCGGTTTCAATTCAAAGGTTGCTCTGTTGTGGGGTTTCGGGGTTGGGTTAAGTCTGTGCTCATCGTGGGAGTTTCTTTTAACCATGTGCATCAGAGGGCAATATGAAGATCTGTGTAGTGGTACCAGTGTTCTTCCTTTCTTTCCCATTATTATTGGTGCCTTTGTTAGGGAATGAGTGGCTCTTATAATTTTATTAGTTGGAATATCAAAGGGGCTCAAAGTAAAAGTAAGCGGATTATGATTTTAAAACATCTATCCCAGCTCCGTACGGGAATTGCCTGTTTACAGGAAACACACCTGTTGAGGAATAATATTTCCTTATTTAAAAAAAGTTGGGTGGGTCAGGTTTTTGGAGCTGGTAACTCCCCCAAACTCAATGGTACCATCATATTGATTGTTAAAACGGTGCCCTTTGTTATGTGCAGGGAATGGTGGGACCCAGAAGGGCAGTATATCATAGTACATGGTAGGTTAGAGTCCTCTCCGGTAATGTTGGCATCAATATATGGCCCCAACACGGACTCTTCTTCGTCTTTTATCTGGTTAATACCTCTACTAGTCTCGAACCCCCCCCCCGACGTTTCTCGGTGGAGACTGGAACCTAGTCCCTCACTCAGAGATTGATCGCTCGGACAGTAAAAGAGTGGGGCTATCGCCAGTGCAGAGGGCCCTTGACGATCTTGTCTCTGGGGTAGGTGTAGTTGATGTGTGGTGGACTCTTAACCCCTCGGAGCGGCAATATACCTATTACTCACCACATGCCACCCTTTCCTGGATTGACTTTTGTTAGTGAGTTCCTTCGGCCTTCCAGGAGTGATAGATGCATCTATCTTCCAAGGTACTCTCTGATCACTAGCCGGTGGGGGTAATTTATATGCTATGTCCAAAGATTAGGGAAGGGAAAAGGTGGTGCCTCAATACTCGGTTACTTAAATGTGCCAAAACATTGAAACACATTCAGGACTTTGTAGCAAATTTTATTAATTTGAATTTAGGGACAGTCGAAAGAATCGATTCAGTATGGGCCGCTTTTAAATGTGCTGTACAGGGAGAGTTTATACGTATATCAGCTACTCGAGCCTGGAGGGATAGATGTGCTCTGCATTTATTAATAAGAGAAATTCAGCAACTGGAAAGCTGATTAAATCGTATATCTCCTATGCAGGAGTGGGCAAAGCTCCAGCAACTGCGGTCAAACTAGTATGATTTAATGGCGCAAAAGGCAGAGCTGGCCATCCACCGTACCAAATTAAAATACCTAGAGGCAGGGGAGAAAGCAGAGAAACTCCTTGCATTAAGACTGAGTCAGGCCAAAATGTCCAAATTTATTTCCGGGTTGAGATCCCCCTATAAGTGGTGACCTGGTCTCCCACCCCCAAGACATAGCTGATGTTTTTGGTGGGTACTATGCCTCCCTTTTTTCCTCAGTGGACTCAATAGTTGTGACAGACCAGGAGCTCACAGATTACCTGTGTTCATCTGGCCTTCCTACGCTTTCTCCTCGAGAGGCGGAGAATCTAGGGGCTCCTGTTACCCTAGCTGAAGTAGAGCAGGCTATTAGACAGCTGCCCCTGGATAAAGCTCCGGGGCCGGATGGGCTGCCCAATAACTTCTTTAAGAGTTGCCTTCTCAGTTGGCAGCCTTTTGAGGGATGTCTTTAATTTTGGTTTCAGAAAGGAATAAAAGATCCTTGCTTTTTGATGACATGGATTACCTTGATTCCAAAGCCGGACAAGGACTTACTGTGTCCTGGAAGTTACCGTCCGATATCACTGATTAACTCGGATGTTAAGATTCTGGCCAAAATTCTGGCTATTCGGTTAGCTCCAGTACTTGGAGGGATCATTGGTCGGGAAAAGGTCGACTTTATGCAAGGGCATGCCTCAGCGGATCATATGAGGAAGTTAATGTATTTAATAGCTGCATCGAGGGGTGCCGAGACCCCTACGGCCTTGGTATCCCTTGATGAGAAAGCCTTTGACCGGGTATCTTGGCATTTTTTGTTTCCATCTCTCCAAAAATTTGGGGTACCTGATGGTTTTGTGCAATGGGTTAAAGTGCTTTACTCCTCTTCTAGAGCCAGAGTATGGTGTAATGGCTGCTTGTCAGACCCATTTACTCTTGAGAGAGGCACCCGTCAAGGCTGCCCGCTTTCCCCACTTCATTTTAACTGTTATTTGGAGCCCTTGATATGTAGATTAGCTTCTTCTCCCTTATTGAAAGGTATCCCAATTCGAGGAGAGAGGCATGTGATCTCAGCATATGCTGATGATCTTCTACTGCATGTTGAGAACCCTGAGGACTTGATACCAGTACTACTGAAGGAATTAAATCTATTTTCAGTGGTATCCGTGTATAAATTGAATCTCACCAAAACAAAGATTTTTCCACTAAACCACCTCTGTGACAAGCATATATGCACCTCCATGGGACTGTCATGGGAGCCCAAGACTCTAACATATCTGGGGATTAAAATCACCAGGAGTCTCCCCTTGATGGTTAACCTTAATTTAACAAATCTTGTACATTTGGTGCAGTCTGATCTGGAGAGATGGAGTGCCCTCCCATTGTCACTTTGGGGTTGGGTTAATATTCTGAAAATGAATGTTTTACAGAGACTATTATATCTGTTGGGCATGATGGGTGTCGTCCTTCCCAAGTCCTGGTTCTTGCAATTACAAAGGGCGTGTAATAAATTCCTATGGAGGGGTAAAGCAGTGAGAAGGGCATATCTCAAGCTAACTGTACCAAAATCTAATGGAGGCCTTGCCCTTCCATCTCTTTTCCTGCATTACGGGGCCCAACACTTAAGTAGGATAGCCTACTGGATGAATGACGAAGTGCCCCGGGCAGAGTGTTCATATATACCAGTTTGGCTTGATATCGAACGTAGATTAGCTCGTGGTGTGGCAAGTACACTGTATGCCCTGGTATTTTCGAAACCCTCTTGTCTCCCCAGTCAGCTTAAAACATTCCCAATAGCCTGGTCTCTTAAAGCTCTCCAGCAAATGCAAATGCATTTTTCAGAAAAATGGTATACTTCTCAGGCCCAACCACTTGTTAGTAATTGGCACTTTCAAATTGGCCGTCGTCCTATATTACCCTCCTTTCTTCCGCAATTCAAGCACTGTAAACTGGAGGATCTTCTCCAAGGTACAGATTTAGCTCCATTTCAGGCACTGCGGAGTCGCTTTCAACTAAGACCCCAGGAATTTTTCAAATACTTGCAAATTAAAGCGGCAATACGGGCATTTAAAGGTAACCAAGAATGGACAATACAATCACCGGATGGCCTCTTCAAGGCCCTTCAAGATGCGGGACAACCCCATGCAGTTTCTAAGATTTATAAGCACCTTCAAGGTTTAGATACATCTCTCCCTAGAGGGGTATGTTATTACTGGGTGTGCGAATTGTCTCTGCCCACAGACTCCGGTTATTGAGAGAAGGTATGGGGTGGGATTTATAAGAATATTAAGCAGGATAAACTCCGGTTGATTCAGTTTAACATTTTACATAATATCTACTACACCCCGGATAAATTGTATAATATGGGTCATGCCTCCTCTCCTTTGTGTCCTTGAGGCTGTCAGGTCTATGGGTCGCTATATCATATGTTATGGCTGTGTCCGCATATCCAGAAGTTTTGGAAAGCGATACAGTGGGTTCTGGATCCCATTTTGGGATTGGATCCTCTTTTTAACCCGGAGAGTTGTCTGTTGGCAATCTTCCCTCCTGGGACTCCCCAGATACGTAGAGCGCACATTTCATTAATCTCAGCTGCGGCAAAATTAGTTTTGTTAAGGCACTGGAAAGAAGGACCCCTTCCTACTATTGTTGAATGGTATCGTGAAATCTTACTGGCAACCGAAATGGAGAGACACATAGCAAATCTGCGGCATTCATTTCATAAGTTTAAAAAGATTTTGGAGCCTCTTCTGTCCCTGCTGATGTTAGTGAGACTCTAGTACCTTTTATTAACTTGGCGTAATCTGGCCTTTTTTTTTCAATTTTATCATGCCGGAAATGTATTCCAGATCAACCAGCCACAATTATGATGAGCGCAGACTGGGGGGGGGCAATGTCTGTCTTTTTGTGTTGTTCTTGTTTTGTATATTTTTTTTTCCTTTTCTTTTCTTCTTTTCTTGTGTATTAACTCTGTTCAGTGATCCCATCTGTATACTCTCTGATGTATTGTTTAAATACCAATAAAGTATACTGAATTAAAAAAAAAAGAAACAATAGGTCTACCTGGTGGATTTACCAAATTTTTATGTACCTTAGGTAATATGTAGAAACCTGGTACAACAGGGAACTAATTTCAAATATATTGGAATTCTGACTCTGAAATTTCTCCAATGTGAACTGCTTGAGTTAATAAAGCAAAAAGTTCTTTTTTGTATGACAACGTAGGATCTGAATGCAATTTTTGATAATTCTCCACATTATCCAATAAAGTCATAACCAAAGTTAAATAATGTTCTTTATCCAAAATAACAATGTTCCCTCCCTTGTCAGCAGGTTTAATGACAATAGAGGGCTCCTTTGCTAGATCACTAATCACGTCATTTTCTGCTTTAGTCAAATTGAAGCTAGGTTTAAAATCCTCACTCAAAACTTTCTCCACTTGTTTACAAACAACATTTTCATATGTATGAATAACATTATTAAATACATTAGGGCAAAAGTTTGATTTAGATTTAAACTTGTTCTGTCGTATTATATGGCCCCCTGCAGACAAAATAGCAATACCTGTTCAGTGGTGGGATGCGAACCAGACATACTAAATGTTTCATCCTGGAGGAGTGTTTCAAGGTGATCTGAATCCAATAAAAAATTGTCAAGTAATGAACTATCCACATCTTCAGTTAATTCCTTAACCTCAAGATTGTCTGTTGAATCACAAAATAGCGTCTCTCGGTTTTCTGGTTCCTGATTTTCAGATGGTAAAGCAGAAATTGCTCATAACATAAAGTCAATATCTTCATCTTGAGATGCATTAAATTCAAAGCCACCCATATTATAATCTTCCGAACAAGGGTTTTTTGAATGAAAAAAGATTTTTAGTTTTAGTTTTCTAAAGAATTTAAATAAGTCCATGAAAATACGAAAGTCGTTAATAGGTGGAGTAGGTATGAAGCTAAGCCCTTTACCTAATATTTTTTTCTGTGTCTCTGTTAATACTTTGGATGAAAGAGTAATTATTTGTAGTTCTTCTTGCTCTTGCCTCTTAAATATCTGTCAGTTTTTTCCACCATGCTTGCCCCTCCTTGTCTTCCTTTTTCTAATCCGTTTTTTGACAGTGCAGATGTATTCGATAATTCTCTTTCTACCGCAACACCAGTTTCATGCGTCTCATCTTGCTCATAAGGAGCTGTAGGTCTGCTATTACTGCATGTACTTTTATATGTAAATCGTACATAATCATAAATAGAATTTAACAGAGATCATTTCATTAGTTGAATCTGTTGATATCCATGTAGACTTTTACTGTAAATGGAATTTAACAGAGAGCGTTTTATTAGCTGAACCTGTTGATATTTAGAGATATTCTTACAGGTGAAATAATTCTACTGTCACTAAATGATGTTAAACTTTCTTTTTTTGTACACAGTTTTTATGGGTATAGGGATGGTTTATTATATAAAATATTTATAAGTTAATTTGCTACATTTATAAGAATATTGTCCTTGGTATTGATTTGTTGTCAAATGTATGAATCTGTGAGATGAACTTTAAGTATATGAATTAAGTGTATATGTGGCTAATGATGTAAGCCATTTGAGTGATGTCACATACTTATTTGTATTTAGGTTTGTTTTCCCATCTGCTGGCCACACCCCTGAGGAAGACTCGCGAGGAGTCGAAGTGCTGAGTGGCTAGACGGTGTGTAATGTGGATTACCTGTGCCTTGTCGTTATTCGAATAAAATTCATTTAAAAGGCTCCACTAGTGCACTTTAATTTTGTGCCATTGCATCTAATGGGAATAACTGGTCCGAGTGCCACATTTTTTGTCTATGCTTATACTGTTACGAGCTGGCTGCTCTGTTGAGCGCACCGGACTGACTTGACTGACTTGTGGCTTTTTCCTTTACAGAACTGGGAGGGACGCCAGGTCCTTCAATCAAGAACTGAATCAAGACTTTGCAACCCTACAGGAATTGTGTCAGGCCAACTGGCTGGTCTTGAACAGTAAGAAGACCAAAGCTATGCTCTTTGGTCCAAAAAAACTAGGTCCAGTGAGATCAAACCTTCTGTCTCTCTCCATCCTGAATGGGGCAAATATAGAAGTAGTGGACAATATAAAGTACCTTGGAATGTACCTGGACCAGGAGATCTCATTCAGGATACATATAGACTACCTTACCAAAGCGGTAAACCAAAAACTGGGACTCCTTTATGACATCCTTATGTCGACCAAAGAAACCAGAAAAGCCGCTGGGCCACAGGGCAATCCTACCCACCCTGTTTTACAGAGCGGCTATGCTCCAGACACTGAGGTCAATGGAAAGATCATCTGAGCACCTATACCATAGGGTCATTGGCACACTTCTAGGGGCACAATGGATGGAACACCATTGCAATGTGCCATAAGCCTCAAACTGGCCTTCATTCAAGCCAAATTGGCATATCCTCCCTTTGCCTGGCATAAACTACAGCAACCTGATGCCCTCCCCCGAGTCTTCGGACCTACTCACCTCCAAAACCAATAGAAGAGAGCTCAGGTCCACTGATTGGAAGCTACTCAAAATCCCAAGAGCCAAAACATCGCTGAGGCAACGGTCAGCCAGGGTAGCCCTACCGAAGCTCTGGAACAGTCTTCCGAAAGAGATTCAGGACAGCACCTCTCTTGCAGGTTTCAAGAAAGGACTGAAGTTACACCTAAGCCCTGAGTCTCAGTGACACTGCCCTAACTGAGCACTAACAATGGGACTCTACCAAGTGTGTCGATGCTTAGGGAACCCAGTCAAATAAGATGTAGGGACAATGTGACTGACAATTAAGTGCTGGCTTTTCACTTGCCCACGTGGTTTGATAGATGTATAAAGATGTGTATGTCCATTTCTAACAAAGATGAGTGCACCTAGTTGTAAATGTTGTATTATAGTTTTTACTGTTGATGTCCATACCATTACACCATGTACTTTTTGCTGTACTGTACATATCAAAACATTGGTTTTCTTTTTCCCCTCGGTACATGTAACTAACCCCGGGTCACCCCTGTAAAAGGGACAGTCAAGGACCCAGTGTGCCTACCCAGTTACCAAAATTTAAATAAATAAAGAGATGCACAGCAGGTGGGGGCAAGAGCAAAGATGAGGGACAGAGGACAGCCCCGGAGCGAGCGGCATGATGAGGAAAGAAATAGGGGACAGGGTGAGGCAACATGGAGAAGAAAGAAAATGGGAGGAGCGGGGAGGACATATGGAAGCAGGAGACAAGACTGGACAGCCACACGAGTGGCAGGGATGACAGAACTGAGGAGTGAGGGGAAGGAAATCAGGAGAAAAAGGGGAGGAACAAGAAGGAGAGATGGGCTAACAGCCGCAAGTGAGCAGCGGCAACAGAGAAGGAGCAGAGATTGAGAGAGAGAGAGAGAGAGAAATACGGAACAGCTGGAGGCAACAGAATGAAATAGGAGAGGCAAAACAAACGAGGGAATGGAACAGAGAAAAGGAACAGCCGACGGAGCCTCTAGCTGCAACGAAGAAAATGAATGAGGACTGGCTTGGAAGAGGGCCTTTTAAGGCCTGGTTGGGGGAGTGGTTTATTGCTCCTCCCACTGGACTCTGGCTAGCCCTCAGCCATCAATAAAAAAAAACTAGAGGAAGCTATGTGTGAGAAAGATCTAGGAATTCACATCATGAATGACCTTTGAAACAAGAAACAAGTGAATGAATTATTTAGTAAAGCAAACAACATGCCAAACATCATCAGATGACATTTTAGTCATAGAGCTGAAGAAGTGCTATTACCACTTTACAGAACTTGTGTCAGAACAATAACAGATTATGGTCCCAAGTTTGGGGAAGTTTGTCAGTGGGAGAAAATATTAAAATAGAGAGGATACAACATAAAGCCAAAAAAAATGAAAAAAGGATTGGAAAACAAAACATATGACAGAAGGCTGCCAAATTTGACATTACACACATCAGAAAGAAGACATATAAGAAAGGATCTTAACTCCCTCCAAAAAGCTAAACACCTACACTACAAGATGGTCCAAACTGAGCACCTCTGTAATCCCAAGGCGGTCTGGAAGCAGGTTAATTCTCTTATCAAGGGGAAGACTGCCAAACTCGCTAGCTCCCTCGCTGCCCAGGGCTCTGTCCTAGCAGACCCTTCATCTATCACTGCTGGATTCAATTAATTTTTTACCGATCTCCAAAAATACACTTCTTTCTTTCCCAACTTATCTATACCCCTCTTAGCCCCACTGTCTCCTGGTGACACTGGGGCTCGACCCACATTCCACCTGAATTTGGCTTCCCTCAATGAGGTCTGCCAGCTCCTTGCTAGGCTGAAACCTGATAGCTCACCAGGTCATGACACACTTGAGCCTAAGTTTCTCAAGTTAGGAGCTCCTGCCCTCTCCTGCCCTGTTCGTGATCTGTTCAACTGGTCCTTACTATCAAGCACTGTCCCAGACAAATGTACAGTTGCCGTGGTTGTGCACATTCATAAGAGTGGGTCTAACACTGTTGCTGAAAATTTTAGACCCATCTCCATCCTCTGTCCATTGGCAAAAATCCAGGAGCGTAACATATACGATCACCTCCAGAACTACCCAGAACACCATAACCTGCTATCCCCCTACCAACATGGGTTCAGAAAGAACCATAGTACCCTCACTGACTTAATCTAAGTCACTTTTGATCTGCTCCAAGCTATGGACCAGGGCTTTGCCACTGGCGCCATCTTCATTGACCTCCTAAAGGCATTTCACCTGGTCAACCACAGTCTCCTGCTTCAGCAGCTACAAGTTCTCGGCCTTGACCCCAGTGGCTTAGCATGGGTCCAAAGTTATCTCACTTGCCGCTCACAAAGGGTCAAGTGGGCTGGTCCTATTTTGGGCCTTAGACCAATAACTCACAGAGTTCCACAGGGTTCCATACTGGGCCCACTGCTGTTCTCCCTATTTATTAATGATCTGCCAAATAACTGTGGAGGGGCTTCCGAGCACCTCTATGCGGATGATGCAATCATCAGTCATTCCTCTTCTGATGTCGAGTGGATCAACAGTACACTATCATCTGACTTTGCTGCTCCCAAAGGATGGTTTATACAAAATCATCTTGTTCTTAACACCAAGAAAACAGAAAGTATGCTATTCTCCCGCCCACCCTCTTCCTCCTCCAACCTCCCCCTCTCAGGATTACTTCCCTCAATGGTAATACCCTTGAACTTGTCCAGACCTTTAAATACCTGAGCATCGCCTTGGATACCTCGCTATCCCTTAATGCTCATGTCTTCATCCTAATCAAATCTCTGAACCAAAAGCTAGGCATTCTCTATCATATCTTCCCCTTCCTTACCTCAGCCTCTTGTCTTACATAAGATTGCATCCTTCTATCTTCTCCTACTTCTATCTTATGGTGCTCCGCTTCTGCTCACAACTAACACTACTACCTTATTGCTCCTCAAACAGGCTTACCATAGGGTGGGTAGGTGTGCCCTGGGGGTCAGTGCCCATCACCACCACTGTGATGTCCTCTCTTTCCTGGGCTGGTTATCATATGAATCTAAACTAAGGTATTCCACTCTGAGTTTTCTGCACAAGCTGGTCCACAAACATACTCCTCCTTGCCTCAGTGAGTCTATTCATCTAAGACAACCTCAACGAATCCTGAGATCTGCTTCCCTTCCCTTCTCATAATGCCCAAACTGTGGTTAGCTGTGGCCCGTAAATCATTCACCTATGCAACTGTGTCTGACTGGAGCTCCCTTTCTCCCTCCATTGTCATGCTCCACCCTCCCTGTATTCCAATCCAACTTGCTTTCTTTTCTCTTTGCCTCTACACCTTGCTCTTGCTGCCAGTGATATTAAACCCTAACAGCTCTATTTCTCATTCTTGCTCTTCCCTTAACCCAGGCGTCTTACCTTGCCCTCTGTGCCTCACCTTTAAACATAACTGCTATTGGTTAGCCCTCTTGTATCTGGTATCATTAGCTAACAATTAAATACTGTAGTGCACTCTCTTGAATGTTCTGATAATAGTTCTGAATAATACAACTGGCCTACTTCTGTTGCTCCTGCTACTGCTTCCCTTCCTCTCACTTTTTCTAGTTTTCCTACAGCCAAGATATCCCATGATCATATTACCTTGATTGTATATATTTTTTCCCTTTCAGTACCTTGTATGATAATGCCTATTTATTGCATGTATACAATTGTATGTATTTTTTCTTTGACCCTGTGTGGTGCAGGTCCACCTTGTAAATGAGCTTGCTCAATGGTGTTCGCCTGGATAAAGATTGATTGATTGATTGATTGATTGAATGTGTCACGTATTTGTCACACTACTGTGTAACCTACCTGCTTGTTATTTCATAAACATGTGTGTGTATCTGTCTGTATCATAATCCTATGGATCATTGAACTCTGTATTATCAATTTTTCCATTGTAACTGTCATTGCTATGTTAAAGCACTGTGCTATATACATACTGCACTTCTGGGTCACCCCTGAAAAAGGGACTACAATTGCCTCAGTGGACTTACCCAGTTACCAAAACTCATATAAATAAATAAATATGTTGCTGTTATTTAACATACATTAGGCAAAACTATAATGAAGGACATACATCTTACAAGGTGGCAAGAGGTTTACATGCAAGAGGTTTACAAGATAGAACACTTCAAGATAAACACCAGAAAGCATTTCTTCACACACAGGGTGGTAGAACTGTGAAACAACTTACCAAAAGAACTGGTAAATAGTACAACTGTTATACAATTTAAGAAGGGTCTTGACATTAGGATGGAAAACCAAGATTACAAGAGTTTTTCTTATCTAATTCAGAGATGGGCACAACATTTACAAGTATCTAAATCTAAAGTATTATCCAAAGTATAAAGTAAAGTACGTCAACTGAAGTTTCGCATAACATACTTTATTTTTGGTGGCTATCCCCTCTACCAGGTGGGTTAATGAGTTGCACTGAGCTAAAATATTGAGCCAAACTATTTGTTTTTCAATAAAGAAAAAAATAGTACTTAGGACTAATATTAAGTTTATTCCAAAGGTTGTGTTCCACTTAAACTATAACTTTGCCTGCGTTTTCCTAGACCACAACCAAATCAAGAGGAGCTAAGCCTGAAGAGAGCTTTGAGTTTCCATAAATAAATCACTTCTCTGACCTCTCGGCCTTCACAACCCTCTTCCCACCTGATGAGGCTCTGTCCCACCCCCTTCCCCCCACTCGGCTGGAGGATCACCCTCCTCGTCAAATGTTCCACCTCAGGGCTGTATCAGTCCAGGACTTACAGAAACACCTAGCTGACCTCTCCCAGTACTTCAGTCCTGGCCTAGACAACCTGGAGCCTAAACTCCTTAAGCTTGGTGCTGCACACATTGCCTCACCAGTAGCCTTTATCTTCAACCTATCCCTTGGTCTGGGGACCATCCCCAACATCTGGAAAGAGGTGAGGATAATCCCTGTACTGAAACAAGGAAATCCTAAACTGCCTGGCAATTATCGACCGATCGCTATTCTCCCAACCCTTAGCAAGCTCCTTGAAAAGGTAGTGGCTGAGCAGCTTTCGGAGTATATCCACTCCCATGAACTTCTGTCCCCAGCCCAGCATGGCTTTCGTAAGGGACACAGCACCACCACAGCCTTAATCTCGGTTACATCAAGTATCCGGACTGCCATGGATCAGGGCAAACTCTCTGGTGCAATATTTATCGACCTGTCCAAAGCTTTTGACCTCATTGACCACAAACTGCTTGGTGCACAGTTGTGGTCACTTGGCCTCTGCCCCCATGCCATGAAATGGCTAATGGGTTATCTACATATCTACATGGTAGAAAGCAGCGTACCTGCTTCAATAAAGTCCTCTCAGAGCCCCTACTGGTGACCTCCGGAGTGCCTCAAGGCTCGGTACTGGTCCCCTCCTCTTCTCCCTCTTCATCAATCAACTACCCATGGTTACTACCAGCTGTAGTGCCACCATGTATGCAGATGATCTGGTAATCCTGGCTCACTCCCAGAATGCCACTACCCTAAACCAGAACCTGACAGATGACTTTAACAGTGTATTGTCTTGGGTTACTAGTCACAAGCTGGTCCTGAACCTGAAAACGACACAGGCTATGCTCTTTGGCTCAATGGATAAAATCAAAGCCTCATCAGCCTGCTTACACATCACCAGCGCAGATGGATCCTCACTACCCATAGTGAGCTCCATCAAATATCTGGGGGTAACACTCAACCCCCAACTTGACATGGGTAGTCATATCCTTAACATCTGCAGGGCGGCAAACTGCAAACTGGGTCTGGCCTATAGGACCAGGTACAACCTTACACCGGCAGCCAGACTTGCCCTTGCGAAGGGTGTGCTCCTTCCCTCCCTCAGCTATGGGCTGCACCTATTTGCTCACTCCCCAAAGACACATCTCACCCGGTGGTACACTGCCTACAATAACATTTGTCATTTTGCCTTGGCTGCCCCCGACTCACCCACCGTTGTGAGCTATATGAGAAACTCTGCTGGTTCTCACCAGCTAGATACCTTGATGTTGGTTTGGGATGCCTTTCCGGGAAAGTGATCAGAACTGGCACCCCCCCAGGGGCTGGCCCGGCTTCTGCCTAAACTGGATCCCACCCCCTACCATCTTAGGTCTCTCACATCAGGGAGGCTCAAAGTCCCTCATGGAGGATCGGGACTTTGCCATAAGTGCGCCCAGACTCTGGAATTCTCTGCCTGTGGATATCTGAACTGCCCCCTCCTATCTGAGTTTTCGAAATTCCCTTGGGGTTTCCTAAAACTAGCTTCAGTGTGTGACTGCCCCAAACCTCCCTAGAGTAAAGTGTTAAACTGTTTTGTCAGAACCTCCCTAGGGTGTCTCCACTGAACTTCTGGAGATATTTCCCACTGTATCAATGACTTCTGACTACTCCTGCCTAAAAGCCTTGGGCATTTTTAAACCCAATATTGCTCCACGGTCATAGGCTGACCATGACATATTGCACCCTGGTTACAGGTAGAAACTCATACTCCCAAGTGTTCTGTTTCTGTCTAACATGTGCATATTTTAGATAAATGTGATGAGCTGTAAATACCTGTCTGTGATCCAACTAGCCTAGGGAGTGTATATGACAAAATTGTAAGTTATATTATGACGAATCCATTGCTTGAGCTATGCTCCACTCCTATGTATGATGACCTGTATATATCTGTCAGTTGAACTAGCTAGTCTAGAGTGTATAATCTGAAATGCGCTTACTACTATATGTTTCCCCTAGCGTTAAATGAGGTATTTCCCACATGTTTGTTTACTGTGACAAAAAACTGTACTCTCTTTGCCATGTCTCCTTGACTGTTGTTCCTCATGTTGTATTCTCCCAGGTCATTCCTGAAAATAGGCATAATACTTATCTAGTGTACTTACCCGGTAAACAAAAGCTAAATAAATAAATAAAGTGGAAATGAACAAGTTAGAGGTAACACAAAGCACCTATTTGTCAGTTACAGCGAGGCAATGAAAGGACACCTAGTTAAGGACAATTTCAAGATGGATTGTCTCATGTATCTGTAAACTGTCTATCTTTGATAGGGGTTATGTATGACCCTATAGTATAGGTTTAAAAACTTATGTGCTATGGGCATTACACTGTCAGGGCTAATGTTAGGACAGTGCATATAAATGTGTGCTGTAACGTTTTGCATTTAAAGGATTAAGCTAGCCCAGTCCTTGAATGTCTAAGAATTTCCTTAAAATAGTTAATAAGGTGTTTCCTCTTTATCTCAATTTATTTTATGCTTGGTGACTAAATGGCTCTGTGTCTATGCACAGTAATTGCCTATTGGCTTGGAATCTTCCTAGGCATTTTCTTCACCCACTAGGAGGCACATGAAAAAGGGCTCTGGTCCACCAAAAGAGAGCATTCTTAGTGTGGTTCCCCAGTTTTGGGTGCCATTGTGCACTATCCAGACTTTGCACTGGTAGCAGTTCTCATAGGGGTGCTCAGAGACAGTGCCTTGGGGGTCCATGCCTCCAGGGGTGTGGGAGAAGGCTAAGCCTGAGACTATATAATTACTCAGGAGGTGGCTCCCACCAAGACAAACCATACAAAATACCCCTAAACATGGGAGTCAGCCTTGAGCTTACTGTTCTCCCCCTGCCTCCCCAAGGGACACTGTGGCAGAGACAGCAGAAAGTGAGGGATTGTGCTACATGTGGGGGCTCATTCAGGATTTGGCAATTTGCTTGGCTGTTGGAATTCTACTACCCTGTGCCACTGTGTGCTGTCCATGCTTGAAAGTGGTAAGGAGTGCTGTATCCTGCGAAACTGGTACCAGTGCTATGAAAAGCTAAAAGAACTTTTGGATACTGTTTGAATATGGCAATACTACAAGGCTGTTCTTCCCAACTGGGAATCCCTGACATGACTTTTTCAGTTTCTACAGAACCTGCTTAGCTTTTACCAGTAATGGAACCAAATGAAGATTTGCTTTAAGGGGGCTTTGTGGATCCATTTGGCCATCCTGCTTGGAAACGATTTGGACAGGGGTCCCACTACAACATTTCTACAGCATCTTTGAGGAGGTTCACAGAGCATGTATGGATTCCCAAAGTCAAGTGCACTCTGTGTACTGATCGGGAGTTACAGCTGCTGCTCCCTTGCTTTTACTTTATGGGTCTGAGGACCCCCTTATCTGGAGTCACAGCCACTGCCCACTTGCTTTTACCTTATGGGTCTGAGGACCCCTTTATCTGGAGCCACAGCCGCTGCCCACTTGCTTTTACCTTATGGGTCTGAGGACGCCAACCCTACAATGCATGTGTTACCTGACAGAGACTTGGTATTTGTATGCTAGGATGTATTTGGCCAGCCACTGGGCTGCTCAAATGGTCTCAAAATGTACTGGGTGCCCTCAGACCCATATCCAAGCCCAGGGGACTTAATTTTAGACTGGGCCTTGCGTACCTTCCTTGGAGGCTCGGTGAAAGGCTGAATTGGAGCTCCTCCAGTCTACTGAGTACTCATGGATTTATTCCTGTAACATTCTGTGGTACTTTTGAGAACGGATCCATATGTGGTCATCAGAGCACCACTGATGACCACTGAAGTCATCATTGACCCGGGAGAAGGACCACTGTGGAGTAGTAGCAGCCCATCTATTAGAGTCTTTGCTGTGCCAGCTGACCCTCCAGCTCATCTGCAGCAGCAGCTGGACACACATAGCCCCAGTGACCAGCATCTCAGAAGGGCAGCACCTTTGCAAACACTGCAGAATGACCTGGAATGGACTGAACTTTAAAGTGGTATCATACATGCTAACCATTTTTCTAGTAGGTAATGCAGTATATACATTTTGGGCTGTTTATTATGGGACTGATTTCCAACTGGCCAAAGGAATCAGTTTGCAGCTTTAAATATAAATATTGTATTGTCTGCAGTGCCACAATACTGTCTTCATGCTGAGTTTCTTTGAGCTCTGAAAGCAAATGTGTTTCATAAAGTCTTGTGCTCTCATATTACAGTGGACACTGGTTCTCTCAACTGAGAGTAAAGGGACCATAAAGTATATAAATTTTCTGAATCATGTTTGTATAAATCTGACGAAATTATGATATTTCTGCCTGTGACTCTGATTACTTGTTAAAAGCAGTATTTTGGAAACAGTGTTTCCTAAGGTGAATGTTGAAAATGTTGCTGTTTCATTTGAGATGTTGATGGTACATGCTTGTCGCAGAGATGAAGATTTTCTTGTCAAGGTGAATGTAACTTGCCTGTTTACCACAGGGATAATGAGCAACACTATATGTTAAAAAATCTATGTTCCAGGGCATTGCACTATCAAGGATAATGTCAGCCAAATCTTTAAAAATGTGTGATGTAAAGTTGTCACTTAAAGGGTTAAGCTAGCTTAGTTCTTGAATGTCTGAAATGTCCTTGAAATGTTTAATAAGGCATTTCCTGTTTCTCTCAATGTGTTTTGTGGTAAGCCTGGTAAAGGTGCCACGAGATTTTCCTGTTAGGACACCTGTGCTGCCCCACTCATTGTACTTAGTGTTTCTGCTGTTTAAGTCCATTTTCCCATATAGATTTACTGTTCTAACACCACACCACCATGGATCACCTCTTAAGTAAGATTCTGAGAAAAAAAAGAGAGGGGATGTTGTGTGGAATCAAACCTACAACCTCTTGTTTATGAGGTCGTAGACCTTGCCATTACACCACAAAGATGGCACAGCAATAAAGCTGAGCTGATTAACTGTAGAGGTTAAAACCATGCCAGGAGGATCCTAACAGAACAATGTCATTTCAAAGAGGAGAATGTTGTTCCTGACAGGAGACTTTCCTGATGGGAAACTCTCCTTCTGAGAGGAAAATTTCCTGACAGGAAAATCTCCTGGCATCTTTACCATCATACCTGTTTTATGCTTGGTGACTAAATGTCTCTGCCTCTGCACAACAACTGCCAAGTGGAGGGAAATCTTCCCAGGTGTTGTTTTTGACTGCTAGGGTCATGTAAAAAGGGTCTCCAGCCCACCAAAGGAGAGGGTTCTTAGTGTAGTGCCCCAATCTGTGGTGCCAGTGTGCAGTATCCAGACTTAGCACCTCATGGTGCACTTTTCCAGCTGTGACCAGTTAGAAGGGATCTGCTGGCCCAGATATGGTGGCAGGGTTTCTGGGTTTGGGTGGCACTGGCTCCCTCTGGTGTGGGTCACTGAAAGATTGGACCCTGACCAGGGTCAAAGATTGGTGACAGCAGGGACCTGTTAGATGTCCTTCCTCAAGGAGGGCCTCATGATGACTTTCACACCATTTGTCCCAGGTTCTTGTAATGGTGAAGAAATAGCAGGCAAAATCCTGTGATGCAAGGGCCAGTGGCCTAAAGAAGATATGAAGCAAAGGCATTTGTGTACTGTCTAATAGCAGGGTAGTTGGTGCGGATGGACAAAGGACAGACCCAGTGAGCTGGTAAATTGCTATTTCTGGTGACCACATTTGCTTTGACTCTGAGCCTCAAGGAGGCATGGGGCTAGGAGCAGGCTGGTGAATTGTAAGTCTACCTAGTGTCCTGACAAAACAGCAAAAGTAAAATGGTGTGAGCAAAAACAGCACCATCATAACAGCATGCATGGTTTCAAAGTTAGTTTATCTAATCTAGTACGGTTTTGGATTGCGCCATTTTCTGCTGTCCACACTGTGCCCTTTTTTGCCCGCGCCATTTTGCTTTCACTGTTTTGACATGGAACCACTATACCTAACCTCTAGTGTCCATGATGGGTTCTGTTCTGTGAGGGTATCCTCCTCTGTTTGACTTCCACTAGAGGCAAAAATCCTTATTGTGCCTATCATGGATGGGTACACCTCAATGCCCCTTGTCCCACTCATGGCTGTGAGGGAAATGTAATGCAGTGCAATGGATACCCTAAAATACGTCACCTGTATATATGGGCAAATTGTGAGAGCAATCTTGCTATCAGAGCAAAGCGGCACCTAACTAAGGCAGCTAGAGCTCTTCTGCAAGAATATTTCTGACTAGGGGGTAAACTAAGTACACAGATACTTTATTAGGAGTATAGGGTCTGGAAAGTAAATTGGGACCTTCAGTTACGGTAAAAACAAAAACACAAGAGTTAGTGTGCTAGTCTGAGTTGGGTGAAGGGAACTGATAATTATCTTTGCAGTTAGCTGGGTCAGGAGGAGAGCTGTAAACTGGGGTGTGTGGCTTAGGCAGAAGTGAAGCAGGTATCTGCATTCAGATTTCCCTGTAGTTAGCTTTTGGTCAGAGAGCAATCTTGCTGTCCCTGATCGGCAGCCAATCTTGGGTGCTGCCAGAGAACCAGGAAGTGGGCAGGGGCTTTCTGCAGGACTAGGCCATCAAGCAGACCCCTGCACAAAGGACATCAGGGTATGAGACAAAAAAAAAGGGGGGAAGGACTAGAAGAACAGGGAAAAGGAAATGTGGGGAGTGGTGCAATGCAGTGGTTGTGGGGCAGCAGTCTACAGGGAGACCTTCTGAAGGCTGCGGTGCTGTCCCATCTGTGTGTGCCTCTCTGGGTGGAGGGAACAGGTCTCAAGGCTCCAAGCAGCACTGGCAGAGAGTCAGGAAAATGTCACGAGACTCAGTCACATTGGCAAGGAAACAGGAGACTATCTCTCCCACCCAGGGACCACCTAGCCAGACACCGCTACCTCAAAGGTTGCCGAAAGGAAGGAGTGGTTGAACTGAGGTGGGCTCAAGGAGGGCAGAGGTGGGAGGATCAGGAAGGGTGGGGGGGCAGGTAATAGGAACACTCCTCATCCAGTGCCAATAAGAAACTCCTATGCCATTCTGGTGGAGCAGGACTGCCATGAAGGGGCAACTGAGGTGGTGGATGAAGAGGATGTGGGGGAATGCCCAAATGGAGTCCCCAGGAGGGGGAAGGAGACCCCCAGAGAAGGAGGAAGTAATTTCTAGTGTGGGATTCTATAGTCAGGGGGAGAGAGCTGGGGGATGGAAAGGGGGTATAGAGGGAGGTTAAGTTCCTACCTGGTGCATCGGCTCGGAGGGATGGAAAGCATATCCAGTGGATCGTGAAAGCTATAGGAAGGAAGGGGGAGCTGAACATCATTGTCCACCTGAGGATGAATGAGCTAGCTCTGGAAGGGACAGAAACAGAGCAGGAGCAGTTTAGGGAGCTGGGGAAGGGTCTTAGGCAGGTAACACACACTGTAGCCTTTACTGAAGTGCTGCCTGTCTAACACAGGGGGAAGGAGACAGAGCTCTGCACTAAGGCCTTCAACTCGTGGTTGAAGGAATGGTGCGGAGAGAGGGGTATGGTTACATTGGGGACTGGAGCTCCACTTGGAAGAATGAGAGCTTGTACCAGGGGGATGGCCTGCATACATCCAGGAAGGGAGTGGCAATCCTTAGTAGACTGTGTAAGTGCTACTTTGATGGGCATTTAAACTAGCCAAGGGGGTGGTGGAAGGAAAAGGGATGGCAGCAATTGCTCCCCCTTGGGCTGTGATGGAGGGTAGAGAATTTCTCGGGGAATGGGTTCCCATCAAAATGGTGGACAACCAATGGTGCAAGGTATCAGCATGGGAGGAAGGGGGGGAAGAGAAGCAGGCAGTATGCAAAGGAGAAGAAGTGGGAACAACTGGACAACATGAGAAGGAGCAAGAGTGGGACTAACAAAATCTGGACAGCCATGTGTGCCAATGCTAGAAGTCTGGGAAATAAGATACCAGACCTGGAGGCCACTATGGCTGAGGCAGGCCTGGATATTGTGGCCATCATCGAAACATGGTGCATAAACAATCATGACTGGGAAATGGTCATACCTGGTGTCATCGAGGCATAGGTCAGGAAGCATAGGGAAAACCAGGAGCAGTTGTAGAATTCACCAAAATAATTTATTTACAGTAGCACTAACATAAAAAATAAACTTGTTCAGTATAACTATGTACAGAGCAGAAAAACAGTTTTAGTTCAGTTTCTGTGTCCCTTTTTCTTCTAATCCTTTTTTTGCAGTTGCAGCTTAGCTCTTTTATAAGTCCTTTCAACCCCCATCCTTAGCAAGCATCCTGTTTTTGTAAATATCAGGCAGGAGCTGCTAGAATACATTGTGCCTGAGCTGAGAGGCCCCATTTCCACAGCTTTTGCAAAAAGGCCTAAAATGTGAACTCTGGTAACCTCTGAAGTTCCCAATACCTTTTTTCAGTCATGTCAAAATACAATTATATACATTTCAACAGTAATGCTATATATTTTCCAAACACAAGGGATCCCAATATCAGTTTCATTTTCCACATAATAATTTGCATATATTTTTTATATTAGCTGATATGCAAGGGAGGAAAAACAGACAGCAAGAGAGGGCTGAGAGACAGTGAAAGGCAAAGAATTGTGAGCCTGTCGGGTTGATCAAGCTCAAAGTCTCACAGGAAAATTTGGTTGTGTAACCAGACAGAGAAGAAACAGAAAAGGAAAGAACAGATCATTGCATTTAAACACTTTCTCCATAACAAATGGGACAAGGTCCTATTCTACCCTGTCACATACACCCCCCTCCTTAAGAGGGAACCTGTTTTATTAAACAGGTTTCCAAAACTTTTTATTAATTCAATACTAACATTTGCCGCTTTCAGATATTAAGCACATGTACATCATCTCTTTTTTTTTAACAGTACAGCAAACAGTACAGTTTAAACTCATACATTTGTTTTCAACCTTCAGAAGCCTCAATTCCTGATCCATATCTTGACAGAAAATCAGCATTGCTATTCTCTTCGCCAGATTGTGTCTCACCATGAATTTAAATGGCTGCAGTGCTAAGTACCACCTTGTGATTCTGGAATTTTTATCTTTTATCTGGTTAAGCCATCGGAGAGGATTGTGATCTGTTACGTCAGTTCCTAGCAAATAAAACTTCAGGGACTCCATGGCGCACTTTGCTGCTAAACATTCCTTTTCGATAGTGGAGTACCTTTTCTCTCTGTCATGCAATTTCCTACTTATGTACAGAATAGGATGTTCTGTCCCATCTACATTTTGACTCAGTACTGCACCTACGCCTACCTCTGATGCATCTGTTTGTAGCAAAAATGGTTTCTCAAAGTCAGGGCTTCTTAAAACAGGGGCTGAACATAATGCAGCCTTTATGGCTTGAAAAGCTTCATCACACTCTGGGGTCCTTTTCACAATATTTGGGTACCGTTTTTTCATGAGTTCAGTGAGGGGAGTAGCTAACTCTGCAAAGTTGGGAACAAATCTCCAACAATAACCAGCCAGCCCTAAAAATGATCTGACATGTTTCTTTGTTTTAGGTACAGGGCTGTTAGCTATAGCTTCTATTTTAGAAACATCTTGCTTAATTGTATTCTGCCCTGCATCCCCCTCTTCCTCATTGTCTGTCCCCCTCCCCTACCCTCCTCCCCTTACCCCTTCTTCCTTTAGCTCTTAGTTACTACTCTAAGTTTATTGTATATACCTTTGAAATTTTGATTGTTTTTGAAGTACTTATCCCTTGTTTGACTAATTTTTGTAAATACCTATATGTTATATCTCTATATTTTTTGCCATTGTCTATGCTATACCTCAATGTCTGCCATTGTACTTGCTGTATCTCCTTATCTGCCATTGTATTTTGTACCAATGTATTCTTGCAATTGTCTCTCTGCTATTTTACCAAGACCCCGGGTTGACCCTGAAAAAGGGACTGTATTGTCTCAGTGGACTTACCCGGTCACCAAAACTCAAATAAATAAATACATTTCTCCATTTCACAACACATAGCCCAAATATCTGGTTTCATGCATGCCCAATGCACATTTGGTAGGATTAATAGTCAGACCTGCATTTTTGATAGCTTGGATAACTGCTCGTAGGTGTTCCAGGTGGCTTTTCCAGTCTGGACTGTACACCATGACATCATCCAGGTACACAGCACAATAACCAGCTTGAGGGGATAAAATGACATCCATGTACTGCTGGAATGTAGCTGGCGCACCATGTAAACCAAATGGAATGGTGGTGAACTGATAGAATCCTATAGGGGTGGCAAAAGCTATTTTATCTCTGGATTATTTAGCTAAAGGTATTTGCCAGTAACCCTTGGTGAGATTAAGGGTACTGATATACCTTGCACTACCCAGTTTGTCCACCAAATCATCTATTCTGGGTATAGGATAACTGTCAAATTCTGACACTTGATGAAGTCTCCAAAAATCAAAGCAGATTCTAATACCCCCTTCTTTTTTGTTTACAATTACCATGGGAGATGACCAAACACTCCTCAACTCCTCTATGATACCCAATTCTTTCATATTTTTGTATTTCCTTAACCACGTCAGCTCTTAACTGCTCTGGCAACCTGTATGTCTTTTGCCTAATAGGATGAGCCTTCCTTGTCTCTATTACATGCTCAGCCCCATTTGCTCAGCCAGGTACCATGGTAAATGTATTGTTAAATGTCTTAAGCACATTATGAATGTCTGTAGTTTGTTCTGAGGTTAAGGAAACATTCACCTTTACAGCATCAGTATTTACAGTTTGTTCCAGTCTATCATAAGCTACATCAATATCTTCCTTATCGGTTTCTGGTAAAACCAGCAAAGCAGCTTTTGGCATTTTTTAAACCCATTTCTTGATGAGGTTAGCATGGTATATCTTAGTAGTATTTTTCCTGTCAGGGGTCTCACTCTCATAGTTAACAGTTTCAGTATGTCTAAGAACCTTATATGGCCCTTGCCACTTCATTAACAGTTTATTTTCTGTTGTGGGCAACAGTAACAAAACCTTTTCACCTGGCTCAAAAACCTTTTCTTTTACCCCATGTTCATAATATACCTTCTGCTGATTTGGGGCCTCTTACTGATTACTATGGGCAATTTCAACATATTTTGCTAGCTTCTTTCTTATGGCACACATGTAAGATGTTATAGATTGTTTCTGAGTGGGGTTATCTTCCCACCTTTCTTTTATCACTTCCAGTGGCCTTCTTGGCTGCCTACCATACAGCCTTTCAAATGGTGAAAACCCTGTTGATGTCTGTGGCACTTCTCTGTAAGCAAAACTTAGGTAAGGCAAGTATTGGTCCCAGTCTTTCCCTTCCCCTTTTACAAACCTTTTTAACATGGGTTTTAGGGTTTGGTTAAAACGCTCAACAAGACCGTGTGTCTGAGGGTGATATGGGGAAGTTCTTATAGCAGTGACACCTAGCAGTCTGTACAGCTCCTTAAGCAGTGCAGCACCAAAATTACTACCCTGATCAGTAATAATTTCTTTAGGTATGCCCACTCTGCTGAAACTTTTGGCAAGCTGTGCTGCAACCTTTGGGGCTGTAACAGTATGCATTGGAACTGCTTCTGGGTATCGAGTAGCATAGTCGCATACTACCAGGATAAATCTATTACCCTTTTTACTTTTGTCTAAAGGACCAACCACATCCATTGCAATTCTCTCAAAGGGCTCATCTATCAAGGGTAGGGGCACCAGTGGAACTTTGTCTTTTCTAGTGACTGGGGCTACTTTCTGACACTCAGCACAGGAATTACAATAGGTAGCAACATCTTCATGAATTCCAGGCCAGTAAAATCTATATAGCAATCTGGCAAGGGTGCGATCCCTCCCTGAGTGACCAGCCATAGGACTATCATGTGCTATATGTAACAATTCTGTTCTATACATCTGTGGTACAACCAATTGTTCTGTCTGTTCCTGTGTCTGAGGTTTAACCCAAACTCTGTACAGTAACCCATTACATTTTTTAAACATTGGTCTACCCTGTTTTGGTTTCACCCCCAGCTGCTTAAAATAACCCTGGAGAGAAACGCCGTTGGCTTGTTCTGAAATAAAATCACAATCAGTGATCAGCTTAGTTTCAGTATTTTCATATTTTAACCCTTATGTCCATTACTCATTTGCTGCCACAGTTTCTTCAGGCATCGTCTTTCTTTCTTGGATTTCCAGATCTTGGAGCTGTGCTCAAACAAGTCCGAATCAAAATCTTTGAAAGGAAAAGTGTCCCCACCATCTGAAATTTTCTTTGCCTGTGCTCTTGCCACCACAGCGACTGAAACATCAGGATTTACTCCCTCTTTGATCAACTCAGTAAATCCTGGAAAGTCATTTCCAATAATCACAGCTATAGGTAAGTTTGGTACTACCCCCACTTTCATTTGGTGCAACACACCCTTAACGGTCAGAGTCTCTTGGGTGGTGGGATAGTACTGAATGTCCCCATGGATGCAGATGACAACCAGTACCTAGTCCCTTTGCACAGTGTTTTCCCAGCACTTTAACATGCACTAGGGTCTATCTGCTTCCCAAATCAATGAGTCCCTTCACAGTCTTATTTCCCACCTTCACATCTGTTAAGTTCTTGCCCCAATTTGCCAAGGACAAATCTGCTCCAGTGCCACTCTCCTTACTATGACAGCTTCTTGCAAAATGGCCTGGCTTACTACAGTTATCGCAGATAATGTCTTTGGGCCCAGATTTGTTACCCCCACCAGAGTTCTTATCAGGCTTGGAATTTAAATGGGAAAAAGAGTGTCTTAAAAGTGCTTGGCTGTTACTTCACTGCTGTGGCATCTGTCTGGCCATTTGGTAGTCCTCGGCCAAAGAAACAGACTTTTCCCCACTATATAGTTGGTGTTCCATTACCCACAGCTGCACATCTGTAGGTACAATGTTGATGAATTGCTCCATGGTAAATGTGTCGATGATCTGTGGGACTGTTTTGCTCTCTGGTTGGATCCATTTTATCAGGAGTTCTCTGAGTCGGGTGAAGGCTTCTCGAGGATTGTCGACTGAGTTGTACCTCAGAGATCGAAATCTCTGCCTGTATGTCTCTCCTGAGATGTCATACCTTTTCATGATTTTGCTTTTCACCAGATCGTATTTTTCTGACTGTGCAGTGTTCATACTGCTGTAGGCAAGTTGGGCTTTCCCTGTCAGGTAGGGTACCAGTCTGATTGTCCATTGCTGCTTTGGTCACTGGCAGGCCGTGGCAACTCTTTCAAAAGTTGTCAGGTATGCCTCTATATCATCTGAGGGACACAACTTTGTAAGTTTAATGGCTTTTAAGTTGCTTGCATTTTGTTGCTCATCTGTATCTGTGCCAGATCCTCTGCCTTTGATAGCTTGCAAGGCATCCAGCCATCGCTGCTCCCGTTGCTGCATCTCTTCTCTCTTCTGCTGCTTCTGTCACTGCATCTCTTCTTTTCTGTGTGCTTCTAAACATTGAAGCTCTTTTTCTCTCTGCTTCGCCGTCTCTTTTTGTTGTATAGCCCACCATTTGAAAAAGTCCATCAGGCTTTCAGGTTCTGTCACTGCCTGTTCATTTTTCATAACTTGTTCTGGCTGTACAATCTCAGCTTGCACTTCTGTCTCTGCTAGTTTGGCTGCCATTCTCCTGGTCACCAATCCTGGACTTGCTGCTGCAGAATCCATACCTTTCTCTATGCTTCCCTGGTACTAGATTCAGTACCCACGCACAAAACTCCTGGCTTAGAGTATGCACAGCGTAAATCCCATTTAGGCTGACACCATCTGTCATCGAGGCACAGGTCAGGAAGCATAGGGAAAACCAGGAGCAGTTGTAGAATTCACCAAAAATATTTATTTACAGTAGCAGTAACATAAAAAAATAAACTTGTTCAGTATACCTATGTACAGAGCAGAAAAACAGTTTTAGTTCAGTTTCTGTGTCCCTTTTTCTTCTAATCGTTTTTTGCAGTTGCAGCTTAGCTCTTTTATAAGTTCTTTCAACCCCCATCCTTAGCAAGCATCCTGTTTTTGTAAATATCAGGCAGGAGCTGCTAGAACACATTGTGCCTGAGCTGAGAGGTCCCATTTCCACAGCTTTTGCAAAAAGGCCTAAAATGTGAACTCTGGTAACCTCTGAAGTTCCCAATACCTTTTTTCAGTCATGTCAAAATACAATTATATACATTTTAACAGTAATGCTATATATTTTCCAAACACAAGGGATCCCAATATCAAGTTTCATTTTTCCACATAAAAATTTGCATATATTTTTTATATTAGCTGATATGCAAGGGAGGAAAAACAGACAGCAAGGGAGGGCTGAGAGACATTGAGAGGCAAAGAATTGCGAGCCTGTCAGGTTGATCAAGTCTGAAGTCTCCCAGGACAATTTGGTTGCGCAACCAGACAGAGAAGAGACAGAAAAGGAAAGAATAGATCATTGCATTTAAACACTTTCTCCATAACAAATGGCTACACAATGTTTAGAAGGGACTGGGTAGAAAGAAAAGGTGGGGGAGTGGTGCTTTATGTTAAGGAAAACATCAAAACGATGGAGATACAGGGAGAATGGGGGGTTGAGGTGTTGTGAGTCAACTTTGAGTCTGGAAACAGAGCCACCATTTACATGGGGGTGGTATTCAAGCCTCCGACACAGGGAGAGGACATAGCCAAAGAGATGTTGGAAGACAGGCAAAATTGCTAAAAAGGAAGAAGTGGTGCTGGTGGGGGACTTTAATCTGTCAGATGTAGAGTGGAGCCTACCTGCTGTAGCATCAGCTAGGAGCAGAGCCGTCTTGGACTCCCTGCTGAGGACATTCCTCAGGCAGCTGGTCAGTGAACCCACTTGGGGTGGGGCAATACTGGACCTGGTACTTACGAATGGGGATAGTGTGGTGGATGTCAGAGTGGGGAGTCATCTGGGGACCAGTGCCCATCACACAGTATGGTTTAATATAAGAACAATAGCGGAATGCAGCCGCACAAGGCAAGAGTCCTGGATTTCAGAAGGCTAACTTTACAAAGATGCGGGAATGCATCCAAGAAGAAGTGATGGGGAAAGATGTCAAGGGGGGGGGTGGAGGGAAAATGGACCAGAATAAAAGAAAGCCTAGTAAAGGCTACAAACATGTACATCAGGCAAATAAGCAAAAGCAGAAACAGGAGGAAACCATTATGGTTCTCGAGAGAATTGGCAGAAAAGGTAAGGGCAAAAATAGTGGCATTCAGAAGGAATATGGAGACCCAGAGACAGGACAGAGAACTGTATCTGGAGAAATGGAGGGAGGGAAGCAGGCAAGGCAGTAAGGAATGCAAAAGCACAAGCTGAGGGAAGAATAGCCCAGACAGTATCAAAGGAGTACAAGACATTTTTCAGGTATATCAGCGAGAAAAGGAAGACCAAGGGAGGGATTGCACAGTTAATAAAGGAAGCATGGGGCTATACTGAGAAGGACCAAGAAAAGACAAATATCTTAAACAAATATGTCTGCCCAGTATTCAAAGTTGAGGGGGCAGGGGAGGGATGACCACAAATAAGCACCAAGAGATTGGGGGGAGGGAAATGGACGGCAATCCCTTTTCTGAGGAGAAGGTCAGGAATGCACTTGCTAATCTGAGGGTGGACAAAGCCATGGGCCCAGATGGGGTGCATCTAAGAGCATTAAAGGAACTCAGGGAGGTGCTAGCTGCACCCCTGACAGACTTGTTTAACAGTTCCCTGGAGACCGGTATGGTTCCAGAGGACTGGAGAAGGGCAGACGTAGTCCTACTTCACAAAAATGGTAGCAAGGAAGAGGCAGGAAATTACAGTCCTGTCAGCCTGACATCTGTAGTAGGGAAACAGATGGAAACACTATTAAAGGAAAGAATCATGGAACACTTGGAATCCAGTGGACTGCAGGACCCGAGGCAGCATTACTTTATGGAGGGGAGGCCATGCCAAACAAATCTGACAGATTTTTTTGACTGGGTAACCAGGGTGTTGGATCGGGGTGTGGTGGTGGACATGGAGAACCTGGACTTCAGCAAGGCTTTTGACACCATTCCACATAGTAGGCTGGTAAACAAGTTGGGTAGCATGGGGTGAGCAATAAGGTGGTAACCTGGGCAAGAAACTGGTTTGGGGATATAGGAGGCAGAGGGTTGTGGTAAATGGAGTTCACTCTGAGGAGGAGGAGAGTGACCAGCTGGGTACTGCAGGGTTCAGTACTAGCGCCAGTCCTCTTTAATGCCTTCATTAATCATATAGCAGAGGAACTGGAAGGGAAGGTCTGCCTCTTAGTGGGCGACACCAAGATCTGCAACAGGATGGACACTCCAGAGGGGGTGCAAAGGATGGAAAGAAACTTGAAATGACTTTAGGAGTGCTCAGAAGTTTGACAGCTAAGGTTTAATGCAAAAAGGTGCAAAGCAATGCACTTGGGTCACAGAAACCCCGGGGGTGCAGTACAAACTGGGGGACAGACTCTAGCAGTGACCAAGCAGGAAAGAGACCTGGGGGTAATCATATAGGATGACCTGAAGGTAGCCAGACAATGTGACAAAGCAATTGGGAGAGCTAGTGGGATGCTGGGATGCGTAGGGAGGGGTACTACCAGCAGGAAAGGGAAGGGAAGTAGTGCTGCCATTATATAGGTCTTTAGTAAGACCCTACCTGGAGTACTGTGTACAATTTTGGAGGCCACATCTAAGGAAGGACATAGACAGGATGGAAGCCATCCAAAGGGGGGGGGCTCCCAAAATGGTACAGGGTCTACATAAAATGGCCTATGAGGAGCGGCTAAAGGAATTAAAGATGTACACCCTGGAGGAGAGGAGAGGGGAAGGGATATGATCGAGACCTTTAAATACCTCATGGTGGTGAATATGGTACAAGTGAGAGGTATTTTTCAGAGGAAAGGGTACTCCAGAACAAGGGCCAAGATATGAAGCTGGAGGGGGTAGGTTTAGGAGAAATGTGAGGAAATGCTTCTTCACAGAAAGGGTAGTGGATGCCTGGAATGGTCTTCCAGTGGAGGTTGTGTGATAGATAGATATTTTTAGATAGATATTTTATTTATAAAAGCACCCATGCCCAGAGTCTCTGGGCGCTGTACAATAAAAAAGCATCAGTACATATAAATAGCAATTCATCATTAAAACAAATTTAAAATTACTCTATCCACCCCTTAAAACCCATTAATCAGTCAATCAGTGTGGGCGAAAACAGTGGTGGAATTCAAAAAAGCCTTGGATAAGTACAAGGGACTCAACAAGGAATAGATAAGGGGTGGCAGAGAAGGTGTAATAGACCTGGAGGGCTCTACAGTGTAAGTGTCAGACTGGATGGGCCATCAGTTTCTATGTTTTCTATGTTTCTATGTGTCACCAATGCTGACTAGAAATATTTACGATTATACTGTTGAGGACTGAAACCACAACTGGCTGGCCTGGGACAAGTACAGTTAAGTGATAGCTGCTGAAAGTGATGACAGTTTACTGCTGATTGATTACTGGGCCCAAAAACGAGAGCTGTGGTCAGGACTCTGGCACATGCTCACTGGCACTATTATAAGCTGTGCACACTACTTCTGTTGAGAAAGTGTTTAGAGTTTTGCAAACAAGTTATGTCTAAGAGCCCAATGGCCACACATTTAGTAGAAGGGTAGAGAGTTTACCAATGCAGTCACAACAAGTTAATGACATTGAACTGAAGTTAATGGTTAAAGTACAATAAATCATGCCAACCCCAAACTGACATGTGCAATAAATTAGTGCACAATGGGTTGCAAGTGAGATCTATTTTTTTGTAACAACAAAAGGTGTCTATGTTTGTCCCTGGAAGCAAGGAAAGAAGAATGTAACAGTAGTAAGAGCTGTACAGCAAAGAAGACATGCACTAGATGGGGCATCATTAGGCCCAACCTACCACGGCTTCTGAAGGAAATGAGGATCTTCTGCCTGGAAGGGGCACATGTATTGCCACCAAAGTGGTCCCTGCTGGCATGCGCAGAGATTTTATAGATGGCTCCTCGGTGGGCCTCGCTTACAGGGGTGTGGGAAAAAGCCAAGCCTGACACAATACAATTACACGAGGGTGACTCCTGGTGGGACAAATCATCTGAAATACCCCTAGACAAGGAGTCACCCCTGAAGGTATTGCCAGCCCCCAACTCCCCAAGGGACAGAGTGACAGGGTAAGGAAAAGTGCATGTAACACAATGTCCCTTTACTGTACTTACTATAATGCATGCATCATTCTTTCTTGGCTCTTGATGTGGAACCCTAGAAAATGGAAAACTTTGCTCAAATGTATTTTCCTAATAAAGGAGTTATCCTAATAAAGTAGGGCAGAGACATCATGGGGGCTGTGTCACATATCATTTACTGTAATACACTGGCTGGTAAGAAACCATTATTAGGCATAAAATAAAGGCTTATTCAACTAGAGGATTAGCTGGCAGAGTAGCAGCTGCCAATGTTGTCCTTTTTCTTTAGGTCTGCGTAGCTACAACCTGAGCATCAGCATACACTTTCACATTAGATTACTAGTTAAAGGTAGGTAAAATCAAGGAGGCATGCTGGGTTTGGTGTCTCTATCCTTCTGATCCTTTTTTCAAATTAGAATTCTAGAACCCGCCTCTCAGGTACTGCTATGAGTCTGCAATTAGTGTGACATGATACATCACATTCTTGTTAGCAGAAAACGTTACTCACCTTCTGTATCTGTATTTCTTCCAATGGATGTGATATATATAGTCCAGCTAACCCTTCCCGCCTGCCTCCCCTTCTATGATTAGTGTAGTTTCTTTAGAAAAGAAGGAGAATTGGCTTTAGATGTTTGGGCATTTATTGGAGACCTATCTAAATTATGTTTCGTTCGGTTACAAGTTTACAATATGTAAGTAATAACACACAACAAGGTGTGGGTTGTGCAAAATAAACTACGGGGTCAGGAGCTGGAACCACGAGGTGAAGCTGAGTGGTGCCAATCACCCTTCAAGTGGTTCATTAGAGCACAACTCACAAACCCTGCAGTCTGAGGCATTTGTTCCCTAGCCACAAATAGATGATAGTTTATTCAGCCATCTACAGCATGATGAGGTCTGCCTGTTTATGGCTTTCTGCAGGAAAACATTTATGGCTTTAGCTGGAAAACTAGTGCTGGAATTGGGAGACAGATTAAAAAGAGTCCTGCCATCGAGGAAAAAAACATTCTACTTTGGGAGTGTGTTTTTATTGGTTACAAAAGAAACAAAATGGCAATTGCACAATGTGTTGAAATGGTGAGTTTGTTGGACTGTATTTAGCTAATGACCACAAGGGTGGCGGGGTTGGTTTCAAGAGTTTAGGAGTATCACATCCCAACCTCCCAAGCTTGACATAATTTAAAACTGCTGGGCTGTTCAGTGCATTCTCAGTTGAGTGCAATTTGTATTTTTTAATGTACCCATTGTGCTTGTGGTGCCTTAATTCCACCCCCCCCCCGGCTGCCACCAAGACAATAATTGGCTATGTTAACTTGACAGCAGTGGGGCAGGGGGGGATGTCCCAGAGCAACAAAAGTATGTTAAGGTGGAGGAGGAGTAGAGACCATTATCTTGTATGCTAAGCCAGCACTTCCCCGTGTTCTCCCAATGTCTCCTCCTTCCTCCGTCATGTAGGAGGCCCCACTATTGTGTCATCCTGTTTACATGCATGGCCAATGGTGCATGGTCATCCATGCCATGATGGCATGCTGCCATGTGTCACAGGAGGCACTGATGCCATGTGCACTTTCTTTCCCTGGAGATGGAGCATGCTTTCTTCACAGGGTGCTTTACACTCCACTGCCCTGGTGTGGGAATTGGGCTCAGGATTTGGACCCAGATCTCATACATCATAGTGCAACGTGCCACCCAAGTGACCCCAGGACAGACGTGCACTTTTTATTTTCCTTGCATGCTTGTGCAAAAAACATAGTGCCACCATATGAGTTTTTCTAGGTGTGCCACCCCCACTTCCAATACCCTGCTTCTTTTTGCAGGCATGGCCACACAGCACCAATAAACGTCTGAGTTGTCTATAACAGCAGTTCAGATGCAGTGGCGTACAGTTCAGAGAAAACCACCGTTACAGTCAGCGGTGGTAACGTGTAGGCAATTTGCATACTGCCATCGGCAGGCAATCTGCATACTGCCGTTGGCTGTATGCAAATTGCCTACATGTCACCAATGCATCTGAACTGCTGTCATAAGCAGCTCATTCACTTTACAGTGTGCGGTAAGTGCATGGCAGTTAACAGTGCATGCCAACACCCAATTCATTTGCCCATGGGGGAGCCCACTCCCCATCGACATAATGTACCCCAATTTGTTGTGTGCCGAGGGGGTGCCCAATCCCTCTCGGCATCATGCCCCCCCAAACAGTCTTTATTTGCCAACGGAGGGGGGCCCAATCCTCATTAGCTTAAGTCCCCCCTTCCTCAAAATGCAGGCGGCACAATGGGAGCCCACCCCAGTGTGCACAAATGAAGCCTGAAAAAAAAAAAAAACCTTTCTGCAATGTCCTTTTTATTATTTTTGCCCCTGAAATAAAGAAAACAGTTCCTCACAGTCTTTCGTGCCCCCTCCCACAAATCACACCCACCCACTGTGCACCCACTTTCCCACACACACCCCTCACCTCATACTTACCTCCAGAGCCGGGCGTGATGATCTGCGGTAGACCGAGAACATGTCTGCACTCTTCAAAGCCGACCGCGAACTGAAGAAATGCCGGTAAGCTGTATAATGGCATAAATAGGTTTTTTCAACTTATGTGGATATCTTGTCCATTTTTTTTTAATTTTGCCACCAAATTTTCAACATGGGGTTATTGGGACCTCTCCTCATGAATACAGTCACTGTCATGGTGTTATTCGGTCCCGAAAGGTGATTTCGCGCTCACTGCATGGAAGCACTTTTCGGGACCGATTTATGAAACAACAGTGCCACTGTTCATGAGGTGTGCTCTCAAAAGGCCTATGTTGCAAATTTAGTGAAAAAAATCCAAAAAATTACTGTTTTACAAACGTGCGTTGTGCAGTTTCCACGCTCCCTCATAACTTCTCGAATTTGTAATATTTTCACTCCAGATTTTCAACACTGGCATTTTATCAAACCTCCCTACGAGCAATACAGCTGTCATTCACATCCTGGCCAAAATGTGTTTTCGCACTTGCAGCGCAGAACAGCACAGTCGTTGAGAAAAGTCAGTGTTCAGGACTCATTACAAAAATCACAGTGACACTGTTCATGAGCAGAGGTCCTAAAATGCCTAAGTTGAAAATTTGGTGATGAAAGTCCATAAAATGACTGTGTTACGAGCATGCATTCCGCAGATTCCACGCACCCTCGTAAATTCGCAAATTTGTAATATTTTCACTCCAGATTTTCAACATTGGCATTTTTCCACGCCTCCTTATGAACAGTACAGCTGTCATTTTTCACATCCTGGTCGAAATGTGTTTTCACACTTCTGGCACACAATAGCGCAATCGTGTGGGAAGTCAGTTTTCAGGACAAATTAAGAAAATCACAGAGACACTGTTCATGAGCAGAGGTGTTAAAATGCCTGTGTTGAAAATTTAGTGACAAAAGTCCATGAAAGGACTGTGTTATAAGCGTATGTTGCGCGGTTTCCACACACCCTCATAATTTTGCACATTTGTAATATTTTCACTCCAGATTGTCAACATTGGCATTTTTTCACACCTCCTCATGAACAGTACAGCTGTCATTTTTCATATCCTGTCCAAAATATGCATTTACACATCTGGCGCAGAATAGCGCGGTCGCTGTGGGAAATCAATGTTCGGCACAGATTAAGAAAATTATAGTGACAGTGTTCATGAGCAGAGGTCACAAAATGCCTATGTTGAAAATTTGGTGAAATAGTTCCACTAAATGACTGTTACGCACATGCGTTGCGCAGTTTCCATGTACCCTCAGAAGTTCGAACATTTTTAATATTTTCACTTCAGATTTTCAACATAGCCATCTCTTCTCACCTCCCTATGAGTGGTACAGCTGTCATTCTTCACATCCTGCCCGATCTGTATTTTCATACATCTGGCGTAGAATGGCACGGTTGCTGTGGGAACTCAAAGTTAGAGACACATTAACAAAATCACAGTGCCACTGTTCATGAGAAGAGGTTCCAAATGCTTTCATGAGGTGTGGGTCACAAAAAGGCCATGCTGAAAATTTGTAGGGCAAATACCACCAAACGCCCAGGGTGTTAGGGTTTCTAACCATAACGTCCCACCCTGTACAGACTGACAGGCATCAGGCATTTGCCTTTGGATTGCTGATTGTAATGCTCATGCCATTCCATCCCCATACCCCCCCCCTGCAGCCAGTGACAGGCATTGAGGTGTTCCTTGGACTCTTCAGCCCCAGAGTTCACCCCATTCTCCTATACTGCACCCATGTCAGCGTATGTCCTTCTGGAATGGGGTGACTGTAAAGCCGAACACCCCAAGACACACCTCAACACTTGTCGCAGGATAGGGTGAGGTGAAATGGCATGAACGTTATGGGCGATGACCCAAATGCATACCCCAATGCCTGTCCCTCTCTGCAGGGTGGAGGTTGGGTTGGAGTGAAGTTCAATACATCACTGCCATTCCTATTCTGCATCTGTCTAACTCCTGCATTCCCAGTGCTAATACCAGCAAGCAAACATTTGGCGTTGACAAATGCTTGTTATTTATTATGTTTTGTTGTTTTTGCCCCAGTTAGTTCCCTCTCCACCCCCTATTGCCCTATTGTCATGGCTGCATCCCTCTTCTGGCCAGGACACCCTCATCCTCCCTCCATGGGAGCCAAGAACCGCACCTTAATTCTACAATATGCCCAGCCCTGTAGTTGCTCCAGCACAAAATTCCAGGGATCACTCCCAAACCCTGGTCTTCCAAGTAGCAGCATGACCAGTGGGAGCACTGGGAGTTTTAAAACATAGCCAAATCAGTCACTGTCCTTCAGCGTGACACCACTGAGCCAACCCCTTTTCTTTTTAAAGAGCACCTGACACCATAACAGAAATTTTGGAAAATAATTTTTTTTTTGCTCCTACCTACCCCCCTCCGACTGGTCACTCCTTTGGGCCACCTAGGAATCCTCAGCCACCCTCCTCCTCTGATCACCATCCACTGCCCCCATTACTGCCAGTTGTTCCCCTGGGTGACCCGACATAACCCTTCATCAGATGGGTCCCCCCTTCTAGTGCAGAAGTGCCCAAAGGCACAATTACTTGGCCAAGTGGCTGGGGGGGTCAGCATGAGGCTATCCTGGGCTACCATGGTGCTGGGGACCAGGGGCTGTCATCCGGTCGGTCAGGGGGCTTTTTCCATTTTTCCGGCTCACTCACTGTACCCTGATAGGTCTGCGTGGGGACAGCAACCTGAGGTGGGAATGTGCAGGGGCATGTGGAGGCTTCACATCCCCTAGCGCTTCTCCCAATCCACCTTCAGGTGCCAAGACCCTACCCCCTGGGATGGAAGCATCCAATGGATGCTCTGGATCCCCTCCCTGATGGTCTCTGCTTCTGGCACCCGGGCTCAGGGTGTGAACCCCGGTCACCAGTGTGAAGAATTAACTCCTTCACTTGGTGCCACTGAGCCAGCTAGAAAAGAATAATTTTTAGACACATTTCAGCTTTCATGTAAGTTCTGCATTTAGCTTCCCCATTTTCGTTAAACGTATGTACATTAACAGAAACAACAGACTGCTGTTCCTAAGTCTTCATCTACTTGGTTGCCAGTTTACACCTGACATCACAGTTCTCAACTCATGACATTACAGTCTGCTGCTGTGGAATCAATTATGATGTCATAAACAGCAGACTATAATGACAGCTGGAGACAAGCAGCATCTGCTTATGAGGTCTTAGGCACGCGGACCCTGTTTTCAGTTTAATACACATAGTTATTACAAAAAATGTGAAACTAGATAATGAAACTATATGCAATACAAGCTGAAATGTGTCTAAAAATGAATCTTTCCAGAGTTTTCCCTGTGATGTGGTGGGTCATTAAATGTAAAGCAGGCCCAGTGGGCCATCTGGTAGCTAATGGGTAGAACCATGCGAGCCATTCTTGATCCCAGCTTCAGTCTGGGCCATCAATAGGCACATCAGGCAAAAGCACAAGTATTGCATCTCATCTCCCGGGAGGAAGTGTTGCGATGCCACCCTGTGGCAGCACCCTTGTGACAGAGCTAACTCACACTGATTGAGCTGAACTGTTCACCCAATCATAACGTCCCGGCTTGGACTCCAGTGACAGGGAGTTGGGCAACGAGGAGGAAAATGACTACAGCTGGCACACAGGAAGCACTACCTTAGATTCCCATCCATCACGCAAAAAAAGACACATGACCACCACCCATGCCCTAGAACTAACTCCTTGTCTATAGTCCAAAATCCAGGGCAGTGGGGTTATGGGGATAGCCAGACATTGAGCTGGGAGTTGGGGCAGCAAAAAATTTCCACCTTGCATTCTGTGTACTGCAGTTTGGAAGATGACATTGCTTGTCAGTAGTAGAGGTTACTTAATATGAAGATAGCCCAGCCTCCTTATTTACGAGCTACCTGATTTAGTGCTCCATTTAATGCCCCCCACACACAAACACACATTCCCAGCACCTAAGGGATTACAAGATAAATCAACAGCATGTTTGTGCTGGAATCCTGCAAGTGGGCAACCAATCATTTGGCAAAATATGGGCAGTCTTGCAACGCAGAGGCTGTTCAAGGCCTGTCACCATCCCCCTTCGCTTGTAACAACAGTGCAGTCCTTGTAATTTGTAGAGTGTCTTAATATCCCCAAATGCTTTGCATTTACAGACATGATCTTTTAAATCTATGAAACACATGGGGTTTCAAGGTTAAAGCCTATCAGTTAACAAAGATCAGCAGGGATACAGGAAGGGGGTAAGAGAGAAGGATTAGGCAGTGTATGGAAGGACGTAAAAAGACATTTTGAAACATGATTATCACTGTACCAATGGTGCCGAGCAGCAGAACGCTTCCCAAAGCAGAAGCAATCCCCTACATTAAATGAGATGTGGCATCTCAGCTAGGGTAGTCTTTGTAAATAAATTGCTTGTAAAATCGCTCTAGGATACAGCATATCAAAAGCACTATATATATACTATTCTACAGGTCACATGCTACAAGTATTTGATTAAAGTAGCAATGCTACTGAGAAGTGTCAAGCTAGCCTTCTCTCGTTTTCCTAACTACTTTAATCTCTTCAACACTTTCTTTTCAGATTTTTTCTACATTACATCTTCAGGTTTGTGGGTATCCAGTGATATGGGCGAGTCAAATTGAGCAACTCAGTATAGCGAGATCGATAATAGTGAGTGTAAAGGACAAAAACCGTGAAAGGAAGAATAGGGCGAGTGTCAGAGGGAGGCGTAGTTACGCAGGATATGGGAGGTAGTGTGGGCAGACAGTTCCCAGTGGGCTGTTTGGTGTACTGGTAGGAGACTATGCCTGTGGTGTGAAAGGCTCCGGGTTTGGAGCTAGCTGTGTGCACTTAATTTTATTTGTGTGCTGTTTGGGACTTATTTTTTTTTCTGGTCCGAGTAGCCCCTTCCTGAAGTTTCCCCTGTACCCCAGTGTCAGGTCCGCCTCCCCCCCCCCCTCGGAGTTAGATGCTTTTCACAAATGTAGCATCTAACCCCTTGGGTGTGTGCAAACTTCTCGTTACACACACCACCCCATACTTTATTCTATATATTACAGTCAGCATGATATAATGAGAAGGAAAGCCACTTTGTAGCAAGTGTTGCCCTACGTGAAACATGTTTGCTCGCTGGTATTTGTGGTGTAGATGCTGGGCTGAGATAGTGCAGCAGTTACAACTAAACAGGTTTTAATAGTGAAATTGTCATGGTATGGAAATGAAGAGATTCACACATACGTTTGTTGTTTTTTCCGATTGTGACCTCAAATTTTCAGCATGGTATTTTCATTACCCCACCATATGAACATGACAGGTGTCAAATTTCACCTGAAATGTATTTTGCAGAACAACCTTGAAAACATGTTTTGGGGTCAAAAATGACACCTGTCATGTTCATGAGGTAGAGTAAAAAAAGGCTATGTCAAAAATTTGGGTTAAAAATCTAAATAAAAGACCAAAGTAATGAGTAAACTTTTAAAGTGGAAAAGTCTGCACTAAGAGCTCCACACCCAAGTGTAGGGCTAGTCCCAATTTGCATTTGGTATACAAAAAATTGTTTTTTTTTTACTTTCAGTGTATTGTAGTGTAGTAGATTGTATCAGACTAATTTTCTTCCAGGGTGACATTTTCTGTAACAACAAATCCCAAAATCCCTGCAGCTGACATCAGAGCAGGGCTGCAGCAGTGGGAGATTCAATAACTTGTAGGGCATATTAGAGTTCATATAAGCTCTGACCTTTTGTTTGCTGGTCCTGCTGTCCTCCCAAGGCTAAGTACAGTTATAAAGGACTGTACTTAGTCTTGGGAGGACTGCAGGATTGGAAAACATTTGATCGGAGCTTGTAAAAGCTCTAAGATGCACTGCAGGCTATTGAATCTCCCACTGCAGCGGTCCTGTTCGGATGGCAGCTGCATGTCATGTCATGCAGGTCATTCACAAAGTTGTGAATGAACACTTACAGTACACACTGCAAGCCCATTGGTTGACAGGGTCTACCAATGGGCTTACAGGCATACTGTACACTGTCATTCACTGAGAGCACAGTTGGCGGGCAGCCATGGTGGTATGTGGGTGGTTGTGCTGCCCATCATCTGTCGGTACTTGCTGGGATGGGGAAGTGGGGTGGGGTGGGGTGGGAGGGGTGCCTGAGTGGGTGGGGGTTCACTGGACTGCCAGGGATACTTTGAATGTCCGCTTGCCTAGGCCATCGGGTCAGAGCAGGGTGAGGGGGACTTCCATGAAACAACCAGGGATACTGTGGGATTGTCATATCTAAATGCAATCAGGTCGGGGATGGGTGGGGGGTTCCACTGGACTACTAGGTATGACTGCAGTGCTTTATTACAGTACAGGGATACGGGCAGGGAGGGGGTTCCACTGGACTACCAGGGATGACTGCAGTGCTTTATTACAGCATGGGGATATGAGCGGGGGACCACTAGACTGCCAGGGTAGGCAGACTGCCGTGCTGCTGTCTGCAGCATGGCAGCCTGCCTGTGGGTGGACACCCACTTAAGTCTACTTTTGGTATACTTAACATTTGGAGGCGCATCTTCGGACTTGCTCTAGAGTCGCGCCTCCAAGGTGGGCTGTGAATAGGGCTGCGCCTCATATGCATGGGCATGCCCCCTGCACAACTCCTCCAGATGCGCCGCATAACATTATGGGTGGTGTGCAGTGCATCTGCGATCCATCTGCACATTGGTGATGTGCCAGCGCATCACTGCCCTTACAGAATCACGATTATGCGCAAGTCCAGGATGCACTGGCACATCTCGGATGCATTGGGTGCATCCCTTTTGTGAATCCCCCCATCTTGTTTTCAGTTTTCTGTTGAGTGTAGTAGCAAGAGCATTGATGGTCAGTTAGAGGAGTTTATTGTGGGACCCTATTGAGGCAGGGGCATCATTTAGGGGTCGCCAGGGGTCGCATTCGCGACCCCTATGAAAATTATGCGACCCCTATGACAGGGCTTGCGACCCCTGCCTGCCCTGGGGCTCCCTATGGGACTGGATGCACTTTGCCGGCTGCTGCAGCTGCTTGCCCGCTTGGCGGCATAATAACAATAAAATTAACATCATGCCCCCTTGGCCGTGCGCATGCTTGTGCTGCTGCACAGTGTGTGTGTGTGTGAGGAGGACCGGAGAGCTGGTTTCTTTCAGGGACTCAGGGAGCGAGCCTGACAGTCTGCTGTTGTGCTGCAAAATTAGCACAGACACAGACTGTTGATGCAAATCAGGGACGGATGGCACCGCTCCGACTGTCTTGGGTTAGCTTAGCCCCCCCCCCCCGAAAATCACATTGGTTGGAAGTGGGAACACTTCGAGCAAGGCATTGAAGGCAAGTGCGGCAGTGCCACTTTTTTACTTACTGGGGCTGGGGCTGCTGCGATTGGCTGCCTGGCTGGGAGGGGACTGGCTTGTTTAGCGGCGCCTTGGGTGCGAATCCGTGATACGTGCGTGCGTGGGGAATCGGCGGGATTTGAATGCTGGGGTCTCAGGTCTCTGGGTCCATCCTCGGCGTGGTGAGGCAGGCAGGAGCAGCTGAGAAAAAGAGTCAAGAGAGTCGAGAGCGTCTAGTCGTCGGAGTCGGGCAGCAGCCAGCAATGCTAGCAAGGCAAGGATGTTTTTTTTGAAGTGTCAGGCCGAAGCCGTCCGGTCCGAGCTGTAGCGCAGCTGATCGATCATCCAGGCGGGCGGCTGAGGGGCGAATCGGGCGATCGATCTCCATCAGGCATCCACATGGTGGGGTGCACCACAAGTTAAGGGCAGGCACAGCAAAGAAAGCAAATCCATTGGCAGAGCCAGAGCGGGCAGCCGGGCAGGCAGAGAGAAGACAAGACTGCAGTAAGTAGTACAACTGTGAGCAAGTAGGGGGATGAGGGGGCGGGGAAGAAGAGACCAGTGGTTCTCCTGTTGTCCTGTTGTTGCTGGCAAGTGGATGGAAAGGTCCCTTAATCCCCATCAAAAGGGGGTGCATATGTGTGGTGTAAACAGTCAAGCAAAGAGCTGGAAATCTTATTGAAAATAAAGTGTTATGAGAACATTGTCCTTATAGTTAATGACTTGAACAATTCCAGCTTAGTGAAGTTAGGATTTATTAGGACTAGAGTGCTACCACTGGTCCAAAGGATGACTCTTAAGAAACAATTACAGCACGTTTATCCAGGAACACTTTTCAAAATATAATAATCCCACACAATTTAACTTACAAAAAAAAATAATTATATATATTTATAGTGCTACCAGCTTGGATAAAATACTCATTCTCAGTTCCTGCCAGTGATTTCTTGCAGGGTACTGCAGGACCACAGTAACAATTACTCCAGTTTTCACACAGAGGGCTCTGACATCTTTACTGCAGAGTGCTTCATACGGGTGTGTGTGTGCATGGGGGGCGGGCGGGGATGTACTGTATCTCCCTTTATTCTTTGCTACTGAGGACATTTGCTTCAACACAGAAGCATTATGTCCCAAACTTCATGTGTTCCTGCATTCTGCTGATGACATCCCAATGTGTTATGTGGAAATTATTATGATGTCATAAACAGAGGATTGTGACTTTACTGGAGGTTCAGGTTGGAGGGCCAGTGGGCACACCAGTGGGATTACAAGGTTGTAATCTGATTTCAATGGGTAATAAGGGCCGCCCATGCATTAAGTAAGCAATAATACCCAACAGGGTAGGCGGTATTGTGCTATACCAGACCGCCCAGGGGCGTAATGAGGCCCGATGCCGCAGGCGGAGGGCCTTATAGCCCTGGAGATCCGTATAGCACAATACCGCCCACCCTGAAGGGTGGCATATTGCGCTTAGAAATGGGTTATGGTTACATTTTAATAAAATTAAATCAAACATTGTGAAGAAAACAAATAACTGTTAAAAAGAAGAAAAATACAGTTTGATGTAAAGTAGTCCCTCTGCACTGTTGACCTACTCTTTGTACTGTCTGACAATGTCTGCCCCCCAAAAAAGTGGCTTTGATGATTGAGACGGATGGCAATCTTGTGAAAACTTAGTGGTGAGCTCAGATTTCTTTTCCGTTCCCCACAGTCCCTAACCCTACCCCAGAGTAGTGGTCCTTTTTAAACACAGGCAGAAAAGCAATGGCAGAGAGTTGTGTCAGCTGTAGAGAGAGAGATACTGAATGCAGAGTAGGAGAGAAAATACAAATGTAAGCCTTCAATTTAAAAAGTGTATGCGTCTGGAAATCAACTGAGGAGCGGTGGTGGCGGGTGGTTGAGCAGGGAGGAAAAAAAATGTAAGCCTGCGGAGTGCTCCGGTATCTAAAGTACCTACACAATTTAGTTCTGTATGTTTCTTGTTTGCCAGTTCTTCAGTTTCGCTTCTTATGGAACTTTGATTCTGCAGTCTGGAGTTTGAGTCTGCAGTGCAAAGGAACGAACTGTGGGTATGGAGAGGATGGAGTGCTGCAGGAACAGAGGCAGGAGAACTGTGAGAACAAGGGTGGAATGCAGGGAGAAAAGAGTCAGAAATTAATGAAGTGTGACTGAAACAGCAGGTGTGATTCTTTTACTCATGAAGCCTGATCCGTCGAGAGATGTTTGAAGTAGCTGTCCATTTCCGTTGATGGGGGATGGAGCGTGCCTGTCTATAGTGGTGAGCGCGCGATGTGCCATCGCTATTGTTTCGAATGAAAAGCTAATTTTCTTAAAAAAGATGAGGAAGTGTTAAATGGTGGTTTTTGTCTTGCAGCCATTACCTGTTTCCATCATCATGTACGTTTGTCTTTCGGGGGTGGGGGGGCATCTCAAACGCTCACTCGGTAATCAAGCATTTGAAAACAGCTGCATTTTGTTTAAAAACTGTGGCTATGCAGTGACGGTTGAAAATGCTTTACTTTTCAGAAAAAAGGGAAAATGGGCACATGGATCTGGTCAGTTACTGGGTGGTGTTATGTTTCAGGAGTGTGTGTGTGTGGGAGGGCTTTCATCCTCTCGCTGAGGGATGAAAAAAATGGTGGCAGTTTGAAATTGTGTGCCCAGTGCTTCAACCAATGATGAAGCAGGCTGGGCACAAGGATACTTGGCTGCTTGAGGCAGGTTTAGGCTGAAACTTTTTATTTGGTAGGCATCTATTGTCTGATAGATGCCCACCTAAATAAGTGTCTCAGCCAATCAGAAGACAGAATAGTCTTTGCCCATTTTCTAATATTGTTTAATATTTGTACAGTTGAGGATTGGGACTTTCACTATACTGATGATTCCACAATTTGATGAAAACTAGCTTTTTAATTTGAATCAACATCTGTAATGACCCATTTCAGATTTATACTCAGACTTTACTGTCCAATTCATACCCATGTTTAAATTACTTGGTAACTAGCTCTATGTCACATTGACAAATGCCACCCTCTCTGGCTCCGCCCACACCGTGGCCCCACCCACATCATGCCCACCCCACCTTGCTACCCCTATGATTTTGCTGAAATGACGCCCCTGTATTGAGGTAAGTGAGGGATGGGATTGAGGTAGTATGGGCTGAGAGGGGATCTGGTGGCTAGGTGGAGGGGGGCTGGGAGACATCTTTGGATGTTTTTTCTTTTTTTTTCAGGCAACAAAGAACAAACAAAACAGAGCCAAGAAACCATGATGCATGATTTTTCATTTTTTTTCAGAGAATGTGTTCTTTTGGGGGACTGCCACTGTAGATTGGTCACCCTGGTGTTGGTCTGTAGTGGGGGTGTTGTGTATCCGTTCCAAGGATTGGGCAACCTGATATTGGACTGTGGCAGGGGGTGCTCTGCTCCGAAGATGGTGGAATGAGTGAGTGGAACACCAAAGTCCAAATTATTGTGGATAAGATAAAAGTTATCCAGACAAGGAGAGGCAGGAGTCGTCCAAGAGATTCAGTGACAGCAGGGCAATTATTCAGTACCAGTGGGTAGGGAGACACAGTCACAAGAGAGGTAGGCACCACAACAACAGGGCAATAGAAAGAACAGAATTACTTTTATCTAACACTTCTAAAAATAATTACCGAGGATTTTGAGATGCACCATGGCCTATTGCCACTTATACTTCTAAAATTCCTTAGCAGTAACCTGTAAGTGCAACTAGTATTTAGACGGAAATCAGATGTTATCCACTACCCACAGTATACGGTTTTACAATGACCACAGAATCATCACAAAGTCCAAATGTCTGACATCTTCATGCGCACTGTTGTTCTCCGTTGGTAGCTACAAGGGAAGTACAACAGAACCGTAGAACACTTAGACACAATTCCCAGCACAGACCTAATTAAGGCCACTGGGGTGGTGAGAGGTTTTGTAAACAGACCATAGGTTTCTCGGCAAAACCCACTGTCTCCAAGGCTGCTGGAAAGAAAGAACCAGAGAAGCTGATTCCTGGAATGAACCCACTTACAGGCTGTCAGATCCAACACTGTATGCAAAGGATTCCGTGGCCAAAACCCACTTCTAGGGCTGCCAAGGACGAAGAGAAACCAGGAGATGCATGGCAATGAATCCACTGGAGCACTACCACAACCTGAACGATGCTGCAGCACTCCAAGGGCCAGCAAGACTTCGAAGGATCTGAGGTGAAGATGGATCTCCAATGCAACCAGGAACCAGAAGGATCTGAAGTGAAGATGGCTGATTCTGAAATCTTGTCACAAGGAACTAGAACAAAACAAGGAAATGGTGGACACATCCCGAACTGGGTTTCGACGGACTCGACTTGCGGCGAACAACCAGGGAGTGCAGACCAAGTTCTTCAGGATGTGCACACTGTTCTGCGGAGGGCAACCAACTTTGGGAAATCTGGATCAGGAACCAAACAAAACAACACTGGCACGGTGGTCGTGATGCACTTGAACTTCGGTGAACGTAACTTCGAACTGTGGAACAGAAGAAACGGCGGATGCGACTTGTACAAATGGCGACAAACTCGACTTCGGTGCATGACACGGATGTAGCAGATGATCTGATGGTCGGAAACTTTCTGGTGAAGAATGATGATGAAGACGTCTTCCTCCAGGTAGAGACTGATTCTGGACATGTAGAACAGCAGACCACACCATGGAACATCAATGTGGCAGAAGATTGAGACTATTTCCATATGCTGGCAATCCTGTAGCTGTTAGATACACCGTCTTGCAATGCTAAGAGAACTGTGCAATGACCAAATAATTTGCCAGGAGACTGGGCAAATTATAAATTTTGGGGCAATTATTTACTTGTGGGGCAATCGCTCGATGTGTGGGCAATATTTCATATGCCTGGGGCAATAGTTCAGATGCACAAGGCAATACTTTATATGTCTGGTGCAATAGTTCAGATACCCGGGGCAATAGTTCAAACAACCAGGGGCAAATAACCACAGTCCTAATGTCACAATGCAGTCTTAGTGCTTTCAGCCAATACACAATTGTTCAGATGCTTGAGCAATAAACAGTGGTATAAACAGTACAGTTGTTGTAGTTACTTTATAACCTATTGTGAGCTAAGCACCCTCGAATGGACCCTTTTCTGACTATAGGGCCTTTCTGAATAGGATCTAGCTACCACTGAACGTTTTGCTATGAATGCCCCAATCACTATACTAGGGTGTACCACTTGCCCTATACTAGTTGCCCTGAACACTAGAAACCTAAATGCCTTATTTGCTATGGGGCATATATGCCCTACTTACTACTAGGCTGGCTTGCCTTCACTGGCTAGGCCTGGGCTGCCCTTACTGCCACCGGGCTGGCTTGCCCTAACTCACTAGGCTGGGGCTGCCCTTACTACCACTGGGCTGGCTTGCCCTCATGCACTAGGCCAGTGCTGCCCTTACTACTACTGGGCAGGCTTGCTCTCACTCACTAGGCTGGGACTCCCTTACTACTAGGCTGGCTTGCCCTCACTCACTAGGTTGGGACTCCCTTTATTCTGGGCCTGGTGCCCTGCATTACCTTGGGCCTGGCGCCCTCCTTTACATCGGGCCTGGGAGCCATAAACACTATTCGCCTGGTGCCCTGCTTTATTTTGGGCTTGGTGCCCTTTTTACCTCTGGCCTGGTAGCCCTAAACACTGTGGGCCTGGTGCCTTACTTTATTCTGGGCCTGGATTGCCCTCTTAACTGAATCACCCCTTTAAATTTCTCAGGCTCTCTGAGCCTTCTGTCACTCCTGGGGTAAATCGCCTCCCAAGTCCCGCCCCTCACAATGAATATTAATAGGCCTTTACTCTGGCCTCATGGTGTTGGCTCCTCCCCATGGATGTCGCTAGCCTGCCCCTAAATAATTATTAATTTGTGGGTCCTTTTTCCCCGACCTGCAGCACTCAGCCGCTTCCTACAAGTGCCTACAGCACTAACCACAAAAAAACAGAAACAGTATTTCTTTTTATTGTTGGACAGCCAGCACACCTATTCGTGCTGCTGTCTGACTCACTGCACCACCGGAGATAGAGGGAGCAAACGGGAGGTGGGAGGTCTTGCTGGCAGAGGGAGGGCAGAAGAACAGCTGGAAGGCAGGCACAGGGAGTGACGGCAGGGGCTTCTGACGGCCTTTGGCTTTCGTGTTGCGATGCAGCTCTTCTATGCCGCAGACGGGGGACTGAAATACTTTTTTTTTAAATAGGGCACAGACAAATAAAACGGGGCTATACAAAGCCCAATGCAGCAGGAAACTGGGAGTCTTCTGGGCAGGACCGCCAGCCTCGACCACCAGCATGGACAGCAGCAAACAGGAGCAGCAAGAACAACTGCAGGGATCTTCACTGACTGGAGGAGGCACCAGGCAGAGTTAATGGGACAGCTTCAACCAGGCTCAGGTAAGACCTGTCTCCGTTACACTCCGCAGGTCCCCACACTCCACAGCCCAGCACGATACTACCCAAAAACGGATAAAAGCCCATTTGAAAAAGTGCTCAGGGTTCTGATTCTGGAACCCCGAGCTTGTGCCACACAAACGTCCAGGGACTTGATGGGGTACCTTGCACTGGACAGGGACAGCGGCCCCAGTGCATGGGTGTCCACTCTCCTGCTGCCTGCTCGGGGAAGGGTGGAATGGAGCAGGCAGGGAGAGGGAAAAAAATTAAACTTTTTTTTTTTACTAACAACCCTGCCTAGTGCTTGTCTAGGGGCACTATGGGGACCCTCACCCTGAAGTCACAGCACAACATGAGGACCCCTGGGGCCAAGCAAACCACAAACTATTTCTGTGATGCCCCCAGATGTTTAACCCCTTACTTTGGGACATTACAGGGGGTTCTTAACCAAATCCTTGTGAGCCCCAAGGAAACGCTGCAGTGGGTAGCCAGTCAGTTGCTTTGGGCTCTCACTCCTCGGGAGCATCCACAAAAAGCTGTGTTGGATGGTGGATCAGCTGCTTGGGGTTCCTGCTCCTTGGGAGCCCCCTTTGAAAGTATTGCCAGGCAACAGATCAGCTGTTTGGGGCTCCCAGTCCCTAGCAGCCTCCTCAAAAAGCCATGCTAGGTGATGTATCAGCTGTACAAGACTCCCACTTCTCCAAGCCCCTTTGAAAAGTCACAGTGGGCAGCAAAGTTTCACTGGCAATGCAGGTAATCATACAGGGGTGGGTGGGCAGGCAGGCAGCGCAGCAGCACTAACAAAAGCAATGACAGTAAAAGTAAAAAAAAGTAAAAACAAGACAGATGTGCAGTACAAAAGCACAACAAACATTCCTAGTAGGAACGTTTAGCGCAGTACACTTCATCACTGCAGCTTTTACTGAGAAAAGGATTAGTTAATTCTACTTGCTGTGGAGAGGATTTTTGTAAGTTTTACTATTTTTTTTTTAAATTTAGCTTAAAGGTTTCTGTGGCTGTGTTTTTGGAATTTAGCTTAAAGGTTTCTGTGGCTGTGTTTTTGGAATTTAGCTTAAAGGCTTCCGTGGCTGAAGGGATTGTAAAAGCTCCCCCACCCACCCCCTTCAGCAGCCTTTCTTAAATACTGAAAAACCACTGGGGGTTGGGTTTGAAGGCTGTGAGGGAGGAGCTTGGGGAGCTGCAAACTGACCTGAGCCCTCAGAGTGGGTCAGGAGGGAGGAAACAAGGAACAGCCATATAAGCTAATTCTTAAAGATGTATATATTATGAGTAGGACTGTGGTGTACAGTTAGTACTGTAGAACTTATGAGTAGGATTGTGGTTTCCAGTTATTACTGTAGTTGGCTGCCTTAGGCAGCAAGCAAGGGCATTTAGTATTACAATTTCAGCTAGAGGCTGGGCTAGGATTAGTTCATTCTACTTGCTGTGGAGAGAGTTATTGTGGAAAGGATTTTTGTAAGTTTTGCTATTGTCTTTTTTTTTAATTTAGCTTAAAGGTTTCTGTGGCTGTGTTTTTTGAATTTAGCTTAAAGGTTTCTGTGGCTGTTTTTTTTTTTATTTAGCTTAAAGGTTTCTGTGACTGTGCTTTTTAAATTTAGCTTAAAGGTTTCTGTGGCTGTGTTTTTTTTTAATTTAGCTTAAAGGTTTCTGTGGCTTTGTTTTTTGAATTAAGCTCAATGGGAGGCATAATGGCCCCACTTAAAGCCGGGGGGAGGGGCATAAAGAGGACCTGGGGCAAACGTCTAATTTCTGGACTGTATGTGTTTGTGAAACTTGGGAATGCTATTGGTGGGTTTGTAATTGTGTTCGTAAACAACTGCGATCATTATAGAAAGACTGTATTTCACTGTCCTATATAGGTAGTGTGAACCAGGGGTAGGATTGTGGGGTGCAATGATTGTGGGGTAGCAGTGTGGATGAACATATTGTGGAGACTGGGAGGGTGCCCCATATGTCACAGGCTAAGGAGGCTCGAGGAAGAGGTTCAGTGGCTTGGCAGGGAGCTGGGGAGGTTGAGGGGTGAGGGGAGGATTGTGTTGGTAGAAGGGCTGACATCTGAGAGTATCACAGGGGCACCACAGAAAAGGAACAGTGGGTCAAGGGAGGGGTCAGGGAGGGGGAAAACTAGACAGAAAGCCAGCTGATGAAGGGTGGACTCTAGTAGGGCCTAGCAAAAGAGGAGCAGCAGTAGGCAGGAGGGAGTGAGAAACTACGTAATAATGCAAAGAGGGTAGGGAACATGTTTGTTGTACTAGTGACATGTGGGGAAGAGGAGGATGCAGAAGGAGATTGCACAAGGGATAGTACTCACAAAGAGGAGGGAATGAGGGGCATTACTAGTGGAGAGATTGAGCATGGCATGGCAGGGGAGGGTTAATACTCAGAGAGGTGAGGAGGGAGAGGGAGGTTGACAGTCAAACAGGAGGAGGGAAGGGGTCTCAATTGAGAAGGGCAGGGGGGAGACACTGGGGCAAATGGTAAAAGCACCATCTTGAGTGACCCCGTAAATGAGAACCTGGGTGGGGGGTAGCAATGGGCACAAGGAAAGAGGCGGGGGGTGTATTGGTGTTGGGGGACTCCATACTCAAGGGGATCAGGATAGGGCAGCAAGAGGGAGAGGCACAGTCAGATATGGGTGGAGTCTATAACGGCATTAAAGGCAGACAAGGCAGGACAGGCAATTCCAAGGTGCACAAGGAGGGGTTGGAGGAAACTGCACATTGTGATACATGTGGGGACAAATGCCCTATCGGAGCAAATGGTAGGGGTAGCAAGGGAGAGGTCTGAGGAAGCAGGAAGGTTGTTTGAGGAGACTGAGGAGTCTGTGGCCTTCTCAGAGGTGCTCCCAGTACCCTGCACAAGCACAGTGAGAAAGGAGAGGATTGGGGAGTTGAACGCATGGTTAGTAGAATGGTGTCGAACTAAGGGGTACAGGGTTTTGGGCTGCTGGGGCAGTACCTGGGATAATAACAATCTGAATGAATACTTTTGCTCAGTGTTCACAGAAGAAAAGGGGGGACTGCTACCACCATATGCTGGGAGGGTGGGGATGGGGGGAGAGGAGGCGACAAATGGAAGGATTGAGGGAGGTAGAGTCCTAGAGGGACTGAGGGCACTGAGGGTAGATAAAGCACCAGGGCCAAATGGTATCCACCCCAGGGTCCTGAGGGAGATGGTGGAGGTGTTATTGGAGCTGCTGGTGGATCTGTACAGCACCTCACTGGAGTCAGGATGTGTGCCACTGGACTGGAGGATGGCACGTGTAGTGCCGTTACACAAAAATGCACCAAGAGATAAACTGGGTAATTATTGTCCGGTAAGTCTCACCTCCACAGTGTGCAAACTCATGGAAATTATACTAAAGGAAAGGCTGGTGTTGTACCTGGAGGACAACAGCCTGCAGGATGCGAGGCAGCATGAGTTCATTTCGGGGAAGTCCTGTCAAACCAACCTGATACAATATTATGACTGGGTGACAGGTGAGCTGGATAAGGGTCATGTGGTGGATGTTCTTTACTTGGACTTCAGCAAGACCTTTGATTCTGTGCCTCATGGGCGGCTTGGGGGAAGCTAACTGGTGTAGGGGTAGGGGCAAAAATGACAAACTGGATTACAAGCTGGCTGAGTGGAAGGCTGCAATGGGTGGTGGTGGGAGGGGAGCTGTCAACTCCAAAGCCGGTGATGAGTGGGGTGCCACAGGGCTCTGTGCTGGGACCAGTATTATTTGGGCTCTTCATATCAGACATTGTGCATGGGGTGGTGAGCAAGGTAAGTCTGTTCACAGACGAAACCAAAATGAGAGCAGTGGTGGATGGAGAGGAAGGATGAAGCAGCTGCAGGGGGACCTAAGAAAGTTGGAGGAGTGGTCAGAGAGGTGGCAGCTGGGGTTCAATGCAAGGAAGTGTATGGTTATGCACTTTGTGGCAAAGAACCCAAGGAGAGAATACTGGCTGGGGGGGTTAAACTGGGGATCACTGAGTAGGAGAAGGACCTGGGGTAATGGTAACAGGGACCATGAACAATACTGCCTAGCACAGGACAGCAGCTGCAAAAGTGAACAAAATGCTGGGGTGCATAGCGAGGGGTTTTTCTTCCAGGCGAAGAGAGGTGATCTTGCCCCTCTACAGGTCATTGGTAAGGCTGCACTTGGAGTATTGTGTGCAGTTTTGGAGACCATATCTGAAGCGTGATATCAGACTACTGGGGGGGGGTGCAGAGGAGGGCAATGAAGATGATATGTGGAATGGAGGGGAGAGACTATGAGAGCAGGCTGGAGATCTGAATATGTACACCCTGGAGGATAGAAGGGATGGGGAGACATGATAGAGACATTCAAGTATCTGTGGGGAATCAATAAGGATGGCACAGACAGGGTCTTTAAGCTAAGGAGGGAGAGGGACACCAGGGGGCACAGGCAAGAATAGAGGGGGAAAGATTTAGGAGGGAAATGAGGAGACACTATTTCACGGAAAGGATGGTAGCAAAATGGAACGCATTTCCAGAATAGGTGATATTATGTAAATCTGTGAACAGCTTTAAAATGGCATGGGACAGGGAGCAGGGGAGAGTGAGGGTGGGGGAGGTGGGGGCAGCAGTGAGATGACAAAGGGGAGGGGTTCAGGCAGCTGCAAACTAGGGGTGCTAGCTGCATACTCGAGCAGACGTAGATAGATCGAATGGTCTGTTTCTGCTGGCACTTTTGTATGTTCGTATGTACTTTCCAGCTGTGTGATTGGCTAAGTAGATCAATGTGAAAACAGAGAGCTGGAAGAAAGTGGGTTGTATTGGGAAGAGATTGATAAGTACTGTATAAGCCTGTGATTGGTGGAGAAAGACCAAGCCTCCAAAACCCCTCTCACAGAGCGATAGCAACATGTTTGCTTACACCACTGGCAAGCAAACATAAAAAGGACAGTATGTAGAATTTCAATGTGACTGTGCAACTGGTTTCATGCTTGTGTAACATAGATAAACTTTGGCTCTTCACCTCTCTATCCTTGGGATATACCACCCTGTAGAGGTACGAAGGCAAAGAACCTTAGGGGAGGGTTCCACTCCTTGAGGTGCCACGAGAGTGATTCCCTTGCCTAATGGTACCTTAGGAAGAAACTCCAAAAGAGTGTCAAGCAAAGCATACAAGGCACTGAACATGTATCGGGGTTGAGGACCTGTACGTAGGTCGGTTGGTAGTATGGGTCAGTTGGTAGTATGGGTTAATGAAGACCTGTACATAGGTTGGGTGGTATCATAGGTTCAGATGGTAGCATGGATCAGTGAAGACCTGTATGTAGGTCGGTTGGTAATGGGGTTCAGCTGGTAGCATACAGTATGTCAGTTGGTCATACTGTTTGAGTAAAATAGGCAGGAAATGACAGGTAAATAGTGACCCACTTAGAGGTCTAACTGTAAGGCGTGGAGGCTTGGCTTCCTAAGGAAGGAGAGAACAGCCAAAGGGGCAGACAGGATGATTATGGGACATCCACCTGACTCCATTCAACAGCATAAACCTACCTAAGTGGGAAACCTACCTATCTAGTATTATGGTCATTGGCACGGAGGAGAGGAAAAAATTCCTTTGAGGAGGAAACCTCTGGGGATCCGAGGCCAAAGTTGCCTTCCCTCCAGGCTTTGGGGCAGTTTTGGTTAGTGACTGCTCTGCTACTGCAATTTAGTAGACCAATCCAAGGAAATTGCAATTTCAGGGAACACTCTTACTCCATCCCTCTAATGTGAATGACATGGAGGGTTGCGAGCGCATGCTGCAACCAGAGTCGACCAAGGTGGGGGGAGGAGGAGAGCAATGACCACCAAGGCGCTCAGCTGGCCTACTGATCTATGAACAAACCAAATGAACTAGAGGTGGTCGTAGGGAGAATAACATGAAAGGGTACCGCTGAACCAGTTCAGGCAGCTAAAAGGGCCCTTCCCATGACAGCCCCTCCCTTTTGTTGCTGAAGTCTTAAATGCTACATCAAGAGGTGCTGTCAGTACGGTTGATGACTGAAGGTCCACCCGAAGAGAGGACCTTCCCAACTATGGGCCAGGTGTGAAGGACCTCTCCCCAAGCTTTGCATGCTCAAGATGTCGACTTCAGGGTGTAGGAGAGACTACTGGCCACAGGGCTAGCCCTGAGTCCTGGAGTAATGGTCAGCATGTCTCCTAAATGTGGAAAAGTGAGTTGTAATGAGCATGAGACCTGCACATGGTAAGGAGCATGGGGCCCATACATGGGTCATAATGGATGATAGCAGACATGGGGAGACCTGTACGTAGGTCAGACTGAGCACTGTGGACCCTCTCATGGGTCTTGACTGAAAGAGACCTGTACGTAGGTCAGGCTGAGCAATAAGGACCCTCTCGTGGGTCTAGGTAAGGCAAATAGCAGTTGTCAACCACAGGAATGCATGCCAACCAAGTCCATTAGAAAGCCAAATTGGGAGTGAATTGGATATTATATTAAGGGTAAATCTTCCTATTGGGTTAAAGTATACAACATGCACAGTAATAGATTACCGAGAATTTGCTTAGAGGAAACATTGTCATATAGTCAAGCTGGACTTGTTTACTCGAGTATATACAATAAGGAAAAAATAATTAAACCTTTTGGATTTTTGGAGTGCTTAACTGAGAGTTGTAGGACTCCATTAAAAGACATAAAAGAAAAGATCAAAATTAGAATCCAGGATATATATATATATATATGTACTGTATATATATATTCAAAAGGATATGAGTTTATCCAAAAATTTCAAATTAAGTTATTGGCTGGCTGCAAACATGAAAAGAGAATTCAGAATGGAACAATATTCAAATAAATAAAAAAATCCTCAAATACGGAAATCCTATACTAAATTCAGAGTCGCTGTGTAGACAGTCAAAAGTTAAGGAAATTTTATGGCACAACTAATTTAAAGTCATGTGTTTGTAACTTGGGCGAAGATAGTCCAGCACGTCTCCCTTTTATTTTGTCCTTTATACAATCATGAGAGAAAACTATTTTTGGGAAATATTTTAGTAAATTTCGATATGGAAGCATGTTATCAACTTAATTACTTGTTAAAAACCAATAAAACTAAACAACTGGAGAAAATTGCAAGGTTCTGTAGAACTATAGAAAGAAAGAAATTGCATATCATCTCTAATAAAGAGAATAAAGAAAAAAGTGTACTAAAGAATAATTAAAAACCTAGTAGAGAATATAATGTTTTAAGAATTGATTAAAAACCAGTAGAGAGTATGAAGTACCACACAATATAGTTTGTTAAGATAAATGTAAACTACTGAAGTATGTTTTATGAATTTCAGATATACCACTCTAAAATGGGAACTGTACACAATTTTAACAGAATATTATTTATGATTTTTGTATTAATTGTAATGACAATTTTAATCTGTCGACAATAAAAACTTTTGAATTTGAATATTAAAAGTAAGAGAACAGTGAGGCCGGGCAAAGCCCGGGGTCAATGGTTGTAGAGGAGAAGGCTGTGAAGATGGTTAGGTAGGAGAAGGCTGCAAAGCTAGTATGGTAGGAGCTGCGGTTCTAAGCAAGTAAACATGATATGCTCTCAGACTTGGAAGGGGATGCCAGTATTGAAAGGGGAGAGGTCCTGGAATGAACAGAATTGCAAGCTGATTGCATTAGTGCCATAACAGCTGGTGCATGAGCAATACTGGTAGTGCAGGGGACAGGAAGACTGGGAAAACTGCAAGAGGCAGGAAGGCTTGATGACTGTGTAAATGAGGTGCAGAATAGCAGGGAAAGTATGGTAGAAGGCTGGGCGGAGCCAGCTGCCCTAAGGTAGAGAGTTGCCTGGAATAGCTGGTTGCGGAATGCCATAAAGACTATGTGGAGCAGCAGTAGAAGGCCAGAGTGAGCCAGTGACCAGTAAAACAAATAAGAAGTTAAAAGCTGCTCCCGCTGCCTGAAGCCACGATACCCATTGTGACTCCTCAGTCCCCCGCCATAGGAAAAACAAAGAATCTACAAACATGGCACCACAGCTCCAAGCAGCTAATGAAATAAGTTAAATATGTGCCAGCCATGAAAGCAGGATTAGGTTATCATCAGAAACAAACTGCTGAGGGTTTGGTATAAGTAAGGTTTGGTAAAGGTGGGAGTAGCAATAAATGAGCCTAAATAACACATAGACGTGAGGAGTAATGCAGTAGGGCTGCAAAGTAATTGAGCAGCATCCAGCAGCAATTAACTATAGCTTGTAGGGGCTGCAGTCTGAATGTACACAGAAACTGTAGGAAGAGGCACTGCACTGAAAACAGCAGCAATATTTGCTTGGCATAAGTTCAGGAAGCAGGATTGAGCTACATGGATTAGGTTGCTTAGGTGATTGTGAAGAAGTAAAACAGGGAGAAGTTGTTAGCTAGGCAGCAAAGCCATGAACAGGTGTAATCAATTAAGGAGAGCAAGATAACAGATTGCAGAGTGAGCTGAAACAGACAACGACAATAGCAGGGAATGAGGCTTATTAGTCAGAAAGTAGGCTGAGCTAAAGCACACAGAGAACAATGCAGTGAACAGAGGTCTGCAATAGTAGGTGAGAAATGAAGCCTGGGGGTACAGGCATAAGGTAGCCTGAGGCAAGGAAACACAGAGTATAGCCTGAAGCACAGGTAGCAATATATAGACAAGGCAATAGAAAACTAGAAAGCCCAAAAGAAACAAACAAGGCAAACACAAGGACAGGAGCAGGAAGGGAACCAGCACACACAGAAATATGGAGCAGCCGGAGGTCAGTAATACAAACCAAAAGCAGGAGAACAGAAAAACAGAAGTCCAGCATAAACCAAGCAGAGTCCAAGCATGCATGGGGGTGAGCAAAGCCCTAGTAGGCCCCAGGAGGGAAGACAGACTGACAGAGCCTCCAGCTGCAAGGAAAAATGCTTGTGTGTGGAGTAAGGCGAGCTGCTCTTAAATAGGCCAAAAAGGGGTGTGGCCAGTTGCACCTCCCCCTTGAACCACAGGCTATAGCCTTCCAAGTATAAACAATGAAAGAAGGTAGATAATTTCCAATGTGTTTGTTTTTTGTAATTCTCTCCATTGCTTATGTGTGTATTCTAAAGCAAACACACAAACAATCAAACAAAAGAGTGCCAACCATAATGGGTATGCTAATCCTACTGGGGGAGCTGTATAGGAAATCTCTTCAACAGTCACTACCTTCTGCTGAACAAGTCCTTGCTTAGATATTACCACAGCCAATTCACACAATCTAAATGTAACAATAATCTCATCTGCACAAAGAATACCTATGACAACAATCATGTACTGCCATCAATCAGAGCTCAAAAGGTGCCAAGAGATGCTTAAGTGATCTTTCTCATTTTGCATTATTTTCCTTCATTCCATTTTTTGGTTTGTAGGCCCATACTGAATGACAATATACTTGCTCACCAACAGAGGACAACCATGAACAATGAGCTCATATCATCACACTATCAGTCATAAAGAACCAAAACAGCATTTGATAATGTAGCCTCTTGTTATAAACCCTCTCTCTCTTCCCTTGATTACAGACCCATTAAGTCGGCATGACAAGCATGTGATGCAAAGGCAGTCTGCAAAAACAACAGTATGTAGAATGCATAAACAATACTGCAAGGCAAATAATTGCCGATTTGTTTCATTTTTGAAATTTCTCCAACACAAATGCATGTATTCTAAAAGATAAAAACTAATTGCAAAGCATTGTGAGTATGGACATATTTTAGGAGGAGCTACATAAGAAATGTTTTCAACAGGCACTCATTCTGTTGCCCATGTCCCTGCTCAGACCTTACTACGGCTAGTTTATATGCACTAAACGTAACAATAATCTTTAAAAAATGTGCAAAGAGTACACATACACGTCAACAATCACACATTATCATTATTCAGAGTTTAAAAGGCATAACGAGAAGTCTGAGTAATCTTTCTCATTTAACATTGTATTCTTTCAGTCCATTTCCTGGTTTCTAGACCTATACTGTGCAACAATCTGCTTGGTCACCAATAGAGGACAACAGCGAGCAATCACAGAAACAAGGCAGTATCTGATGATGTATTCTCTTGCAATAAATCCTCCTTACCCTTTTGATTACTGACCTATTAAAGTCGGCATGATATGCATGAGATTGAAAGGCAGTTTGTAAAAAGGACAATATATAGTATATAAGGAATAAACAATACCAGAAATATGATAATTTACAATTCATCTAGTTTTTGCAACTCTCTCTAAAACATATGCATGTATTTTAAATGATAAAAAAACAAGTACTATGTAAATCCTTCAGTTGCTGAGCTATTTAAAGAATCTCTTCAAAGGGCATTACATTCTGCTAGCCATGTCCTTACTTAGACCTCACTACACCAACACGCACACACACTAAACATAACAATAATCCTTAAAATCTGCACAAAAGAGTACATATGATGACACTAGGTGGAAGCCATCACTTGCCACCTAAAATGTGTGGAAAATTCAGAGATAGAATAATTACTCCAGACAGTATGAGTAGAAAAATTAAAGGACTGACTATCAACAGCAGAGGGGTTGGGAGATGGAATAGTGAGAAGGTATGAAATAAAAGAATACTAACAATGGGGTAGAGAATAAAAGGAAATTAGGTCAAAGAAGTAGGAAAGGGCCATTCTAACTTCAACAGCTGGAATCCCCTGTAACAAGAATAGCTTCAGGTATTAAGTTTTTCCCATGATTGTCCCCTTCATTCCCCCCAATTATTTATTTATTTATTTATTTATTTTATACATCGGTTTACAACCTTTGAGCCAGGGGTTCATTTCCAAAGGCACCATGTCACATTTAGAACAAACAGAAGAATAAATTTATGGTTACAGCGTAAGTGTCACATACTTAGGGTTACATAATGTGGTAGCGTACATTTTAAGCAATTTGGGTAGACAATTACAATGATACAACATACATGTTAAACAGTTTGATAGACATTACAATGGCACAGCTGAGAACATGCTAATAATAAAAGAGGCATTAGGCTATGGGGGGGGGAGGGTGAGTTTGAGTGCTGCCTAAGGGGCATTGTCAAGTGTGGAGGGATCAATGCACCATTTACAGACAATGTATTTATTTGAAATTTGCTTCAAACAGCAGTGTGGCCCATGAGAGTAATGCTGGTCTTATAAGAGACATTCTCCTTCATAGAGCACCAGTCTTTGGTCTTAGAACCACAGACACTAGGACCTGGGAACCAGAATGTTTGGGGCATACCATAAGTGCATGACATCGACTTATGGCACCATGTATGCTCTGTCAGCATGTAAAGCAACGTAAGCCTTGCCAATCTCAGTTCCTTTTTCCTTACCATTGCTCATTGGAGACCAGAACTTTTCATTGCTCCCAATAGCTTTGCACTGTCATTCGTTACAATTTCATTGTTTTCTTCTTGTATTTAGCTTCAAAAATGAATCGGGGATGGCAGGGCACTAAAGGGACTGGTGTCATGTCAAAAACAGACAGCACAAAAGAAAAGCTCAAGAGCTAGCACTCACCAAGACAAAAACTCACACAAACACAAGCTGGAGCTCATAGTAAACAAATGGTTTACAAATGTTTGCTTATGGAAACATAGAATGTGTTGGTAGAAAAGGGCCACTTGGATCAACAAGTCTGCCCAGATGTTCCTGTCAAGTCTGTCTCTGCAGACTCTAACTGGTCTCCAGTGACCCTACCTTCTCCCTGCCTATTTACTAATATTCCCTAAGTCTATCCCATGCATGCTTGAACCCCCCAACCCACCCATTGTTTTTGCCTCCACTACTTCCACGGGCAGTCTGTTTTAGGCATCTGCCATCCTTTCAGTAAAGCAGTACTTCCTTATATTCTTCTTAAATTTCCCCCAAGCTTCATTGCATGCCCTTCCCCGGTCCTAGTGCTGTTTCTCACTTGAAAGAGACTCCCCTCCTGCACTCTTTTCACTTCTGTGAGGTATCTGTAGATCTCTATCATGTCCCCTCTTGCTCTCTTCCCTTCCAGGGTGTACATGTTGTTGAGATCCCTCAGTCTCTCCTTGTAGGGCTTTTGGTGCAACCTCTGCACCATTTTAATTACCCTCCTCTGGACTGCCTCCCCCTGTCTATATCCTTTCTGAAGTGGGAATTCCAAAACTGGACACAATACTCCAGGTGGGGTCTCACCAGCGAGCAATACAGTAGCAACACCAGGCCCCTCCTGCTGGAGATACCTCTCTCAATGCATTTCAGAACAGTACTGTCCCTACCCACTGTTTTGTCATACTACCCTGCCACTTTGCTGTCATCAGCTATGATAACCCCAAGGTCCATTTTTTGCTTAGTGACTGTCAATACCTCCCACCCCATCCTATTCTCAGCTCCTGGGTTCCTATGCCATAAGTGCATGATTTTGCACTTTTTGACATTGAACACCAACTGCCATACTCTTGACCACTCCTCGGGTTTCCCAGGATCCCTGTGCATTCACTGTACCCTATTGCAAATTTTCATATCATCTGCAAAAAGGCATACCTACTCTTCCAGTTTTTCTGCAATGTCACTTATCAAGACATTGAAGAGAACCGGTTCCTGTACTGAGCCCTGCAGCACCCCACTGGTCAGTCTCCCATGAATAGAGCGAATGCCATTAACCACCACCCTTTGATGCCTATCCATTAACCCGTTTTTAACCCAGTTCACCACTTTGGATCCCACCCCTAGGCTGCTTAATTTCTTTTTTTTCCTAAATCTTTTTATTGTTTGTAAAAGGCACATATACAGTATACAAATTAGCCATACCATACTGATGAGTTTTACAATCAAGAGAAAAGGATTTAGCACCATCATTTTCTTACAATAAGTACAAAATACACAACATATAGCAAGAGCGGAAACAGGTAAATTATCTATATTCAGAGACTAATATTTAAGTATCATCATCAAGCCTGAAGTAAAATGAGAGTCTTGAAATAAATGATGAAAAAAAATTGTTAATAATGGAACACGGTAGGGCTAGCACAATGAGCTTGTCCCAGTACTCTTCTTAAATGATTCCCAGATTGACTCAAAAAAATGTCCACTTGATCTTTAAAATAATAATGAATTATTTCTAGTTTATAGAGGTTGAACATAACATTAAATGATAGTCTAACTGATGGAGGGCTACTGTCTTTGCAGGACATTAATAAGTTTGTTTTTTTTTATTGCCATAAGGAGTTCAAGACATAAAAGTTTTCTTTGTACCTCTCAACAATTATATTCTCTTAGGTTCCATCCAAGAAAGATCAACAATGGATCTGGAATTAATTTATTGGCAGTTATTTTCTCCAGGCCCTCAAAACTGAATCCCCAAATGTTGTTAGTTTCTTACATGTCAAGAACATTTGGATGAGTGACCCTGGATTATTAAACCATCTGTGGCAATTATCATTCAGATAAAGATTAAAAATGTGCAAGCTGGAAGGCATGGGATAGACTGCAAAAATGTTAAATAGGATCTGCTGTAGTTTTGAGGAATGGAATTCTTGTAGGGAGTATGACAATATGCCAGCCCAGTTTTCACTAAATAAATTAATTCCCATATGTTGTTACCATCTGGGCTTAAGGTGATCTAGACTTAATGGGCTTGAATCTTGTAATAGATAGTAGAGCACAGAAAGAGGCTTTTGGTTCGAGTCCTGTGACATTAAAACATTGTCAATTTGTGATGACGTGTGTAAAATCTTGGAGGTTGTAATATAATGGCAGAGTTGTAGATATCTAAACAATTGTTGCCTTGGAATATCATATTTTATCTGCGCTGTTCAAATGACATCAAAATATGATCTACAAATAAATTAACAAGGTTTCAAACACCCAGTGTTTCCCAGGCCTGTAATCCCTTATCAGAGTTTGAGGGTCTGAACCCAAAATTATGATAAATTAGTGTATAGCAAGATATCAGTTCGCCCCAACCAGTTAGACTGTGAGCCTTTTTTCAACATTGATATAATGTCTGGGTGGCTAGTAAGCTTGGGTGATTTAATCTATTTCCCAGATAATACCTAGAGTGAAGAATAGTTTTAGATTCGGGGCAGTTGTGAATGGCCTGTTCAATTGTTCTGCTACTGGAATATTCCCCTTGAAACCAATTTTGAATCTGAGAAATTTGTGCAGTCAAATAATAATTTTTGAAGTTAGGTAAGGTCAGACCACCCAACTACTTAAATAGTCTTAATTTATCTCAACTAAGTCTGGATTTTTTTTCCTTCCAAATAAAATCTGAGAGTAATTGATCTAAATCCTTAAAGAGTAAGTAGAACCAAAACAGACAGGAAAATAATACAAATTTTAAGTAGTAGCCAGTCATAACTTCTTATTTCTGAAGAATTTTTCTTTTTCCTTTTGCTTATTAGAAAGTTTTCTATGTGATAATACTGTGCTAGATGTGTGGGGCAGCTCTCAGCCAGGCAGCTGACATGTCTATTTCTATCTCCTCCATTACATCAGCTCTGTGATCTCACTGGCAGTGACATCACAGGCGACTGATCTGGCAGCTACTGAGTGACTGCTCCTATGCAACAGTGATGTCACAGTCAGTGGGGTCACTGTACTGATTGATGTAGTGGGGGGCAGTAGAGCTAGATATGTCAGCTGCCAGGCAGAGAGCTGTTCCAAACATCACACCTACTAACATCAGGTAAACAATCTTCTAAATCAACCAAAGGGAAAAGAAAAAGTGCCTCAGATATAAATGGTAATGGTTGACTGCTTTTAAAAACTAATGTTAGTTTTAGGCAGTACACTAGCTCTTTAAAGAAAGTGCCCAGTACTGGAATAGGAAGTACTTGAAAAAGAAAAAGGGGGAGAACATTTATTTTGATGACATTGCATCATCCAATTAGCGTAAGTGGAAGTTTTAACCATTTATGTAAATCTTCACGAATCGCTTTGAGTAGAGAAAGGAAGATGTTTTCAAACAGAAGACAGGGATCTTTTATAATATTTACACAATATAATTCCTTGAACTTCGGTAGGGAGGGTTGAATTGCCAGTACCATTTTAGATGTGTAGTTTATGTTTTTGCCATATCAGCTGTGTATCCTGATACCTCCCCAAACTATTTTATTAAGGAAATGCGTGCTTCAAATGACGTAGATGGTTCTGATAGCTATAACAGAGCATCATCTTAGTACAAGCTACTTTTGTGTTCAAAGTGCCCAGTTTTGAGGCCCTTAAAGGGGAACTCCAATTTATCCAGACTCTATGCCCCCCAAAAGCCCCACCCTGGGTGAGGCCTTTTGCAAATAGTAAAAAAATTGTGAGTGCTTGTAACTTACTTTATATTATTTTCATAAAGTCCGCTGTCAGGTAATATTGGTGCAGTGTGGTGCCATCTTGTGTTAGAGGATGACGCTGCACCACTCACTTGTATGCTTCTCAAAACAAGCAAGCAGTACAGCACTGTGATCTAACATGAAATAGCACCACTCTACACCTGCCATGTTACCTGATGGTGGAGTTTATGAAAATAATATAAAGTAAGTGCAAGCACTTGCAATTTTTTCTGTTTGCGAAAAGCCTAACTGGGGAGTGAGGTTTTTGGGGGGTTGGGAGTTTGGATAAATTGAGATTCCATTTAATGCAACTGCTGTTCTGAATGGCAGCTGCCAGTGGTTCAATAACAAGAGCAAATAATAGAGGGGATAATGGGTATCTTTGTCGGTATCTCCAGAGAGACAGAAGCTATGGAAAATATTACAATTAGTTTGGATGACTGCTTTTGGTGAATTATATAGAATTTTTATCCAATTAATACATAGTTGCCCAAATCTAAATTTTTTTAAAGACCTGAATCACATAGTCCATTTCAACCCAATCAAAGGCCTTTTCTGCATCCAAAGTGAGAATCAGGGTCTCCTAATGTTTACAAGAATCAATTATGTTTATTAATCTTCTTGTATTAGCCTCCTATTTCCATTTTTTTTAAGAGAGCCGTTATGATTGGGTTGAATAAGACTGCAGATTATTTTCTCTAATTGACTAACAAGGAGTTTTGTCAGAATTTTCATATCAGTATTAAGGAGCAATAGTGACCAATATGAAGAAACCAATACAAGGTTTTTATCCTTTTCAGAAAAAAACAAAATGTTGCATTGTAAGAAGATGGTGGTAGTACTCTGGTTTTTAGTGTTTAATCAAATGACTCTAGTAAAGGTTTAGCTAGCAGAGTAGCAAAATGCCTATAAAAGTCAGCTGGAAATCTGTTCAGCCCCGGTGCCTTACCTGAGGTCATTTTTTTTTTTCATGGTTGCCAAGGTCTCATCGATAGTAAATAGGGCACCCAGCTGTGATTTTAAGCATGTCCAGTAAATTCATTTTTGAGAGGAATTTATCAACTGCTTCTGAGTTATTGTTACATTTAGAATGGTAAAGGCTTACATGGTAGTTTACAAATATAGTATTACTTTTGACAGGGTCTTTTGTAGTTGTGTATTGGTCATCTTTGATAGAAAAAATAATTTTATCTTGTTTCTCCTTTTGTACTTGGAGAGCCATACTGTATATTTATCGAGGTTGTCGCCCAAAGCATAGTAGTTTGCTCTTGTTAGTAGAATGTTGTTTTTGTGTTTCCAAAGATGCTATTCTGTTGAATTGTTGTTTAACTAGTAAACATTCTTCGAAGATTCTTGGGTCATGAAATTCCATATGTAATATTTCAAGTCTATTTAGTTCTTTTTCCAGGGATTCCAATTTTGTTTGTTTTGTTTCCTTTTGTAAGAAGTGTAATTAATTATTATTCCCCCCATTACTGCTTGTAATGCTTCCCAGTGGGTACCTGGTTAAATTTCATCCAAATCGTTGGGCTGAAAAAATTCTATAATGGAGTTTTTTTGCAATGGCCAGGAACTGTTTATCTTTAAAGAGCATGGGATCCATTGACCATTGCTTGTGCATGCAGATTTTAATAGTATGTATCAATAGTTCAACAAGTACATGGTCTGAAATACTTAAGTTGTGGTAGTCTATGTTTGTTATACAATTCTGAAGAATTTATGAAACAAAAAAATATATAGTATTCCCTCAGCATTTTCTAATATTAGACATATAAAGGAGGAAGATTTGTCCATTCTGCAGTTTAAAGCCACATTAAAATCCTCTCTGAGAATATACAGGCCTTCAAATGTAGCTAGATCAAGAAAAAAGTCTGTATAAAATTTTGGGTCACTGGTGTTAGGCCATATATAATAGCCACTGCACAATTGCCATCTGAGGTTTTCATTTCAGTGATGACATATCTTCCTCCTTAATCAGAAATGGTTTTACCAAAATAAATAGAATGATTTTTCTTAATAAAAATAGCCACCCTTCTTGCAGAACTAGTATAATTAGTGTCCCAACACTCGCCCACTTTTTATTTATTTTTTTATTCTTTCTATTTGTGCTCCCCTGTGGAGTGGGCCCAATGATCCCTGGCTGTTGGCACCCACACCCCCGGACCAGGTCTGGAATGCAGTAATCGCTCCATGCGCACAGGGTCAGCCACACCCTGGTGAAGGTGCCTCTCATGTCCGGGGGTGTGGGGCACGGCCATCAGCCGCTGAGATTGCCCTGCCATTTTCCACCGATTTTCTTCCCCAGGGAGCTGGACATGCAATGACATCATGCGCTCCCCATCCCTTGCGGTGCATGCTACTGTAGTGCAGCTGGCCTCTACCAGTCACCACTACAGTGCAATGCAGTGCCCCTCCCCAGAGGAAGGAGAGCAGACACGGGATGCTCAATCCTTCCTCTCGCCTGCCAGACCCCAATGGCCTGAGTCTGTTCCTGAACCTGAGTTGCCGGTGTGTTGTCCAGTGCTTCAACCCTCAGTGCCACTGGGCCAGCTTACTCGCCCCACTTTTTAGAGTAGAATTCCACTTCCTTGTTTGTAAAATGAGTCGCTTGCATTACTATAATGTTAGTATTTTTATGATTCACATAATTATATTACTGCCTTTTGTGTTATCTTGGAGTCCTTTCACATTCCATGTACCAATTTTATTAGCCATTTCTCATAGCCAAATATCCTGTATGAAATTGCTCTTTTATAGAATCTTCAGGTAACAACAAAAACAAATACAACTTTTACGCTCATGAAAATTCCAAACTATTTCAGGTGCCTTCATTTTTTTCTTATTTTTTTTCTAACCCAAATATCCCCACCTTGGAAAGAAAACAAAAGCTAAACATGTTCAGAATATTTGTGAATAATAAGACAGTTCATCCCTTCCCCACCACTCCACCTACAATAACTCACCCTATCATACCACTCCACCCTTATTTTGCAACCCCACCCCTATTTTGCGACCCTGCCCCAGTCTCTTTTACATCAACAAAAGACAGCCTAATAATTTCTATTTACCTTGTGAGTGTAGGAAGCTAAGCCAAGCACTTTTTTCATCGAACTATAGAGAGAGACAAACAGAAATTGAATACAATTGATTTTTTTGTGCTGCAGCCTTATCCTTGCACTGTATGCAGCTTAGATAAATAGAAAGGATGACTGGTATAGCTGGAGAGAAAGGTAGATAAAAATATTAGCCCAACAATTTCAGGTTAAATACAACAAGCAGTCTTTCCCTCTCCCTCTCCCTCTCCTCCCCTTCGCCCCTCACTACCCATCATCTATTCTTCCCCTTCCCCCAGTATCATTCTACTACCATATGTTTTATATTTCCTATAGCTCTATGTTATCTCTTAAATCCCCCACTGCATCTTCCATCACTGTTCAGTCTCAGCTTATTCTGCTTAATGACCATGAGTGAATATAAAGCCCCAAAAAAATGTTCAGGGCAAAACACAGCAGAGGTGAGGAAGAGTTAACTTGTGTTTTAAAGAGTCGGGTCCCATTTATTCCAAGAGCAGATGTATTGTCTTTGTGGCTCAGCAAGAGAGCAAATTGATTTCTCAGTTACAAGGCTTGCTGCAAAGGGATATTAAGACCAGAGATGGAAGAAGGAACAACTGAGCCATTATTCTGCGTATTTGAGGATCTTTATGGAAAGCCTCCAGTGAAGGCTTCCTTAAGAGTTATTTCCACTTCTTTGGGATCTACCAAGTATCTCATTCCTCCATTCAGTAAGAAACATAGTTTCATTGGAGGAAGGAGAGCGTGCTTAATCCCTTTTTATGTTTGCTTGCACGCAAGTGCAAGAAACATAGTGCCATCATCGAAGATTTCGGAGGTGTGTCACCTCCTCCTCCAATTCAGGCAGCGAGCTGGCAGGCGCGGCCCCTGTAAGCCAATGCATTTTGGAGCTGTCTATGACACGCTCCAAAATGCAGTGGCTGCCAGCCGAAAGGGGAGCTATGCTTGAGTGAGCAGCGATGAGAAGCTGCTCACGCGCAGCTCCCCCAGCCGCAGGCATGCGCGCTCGCACGCAGCGATAGCCGACGGGTGCCCAATCCCGTCGGCCGCGCTGCATCGTCTCCTCCTCCCCTTCCCAGTATTTGGTGCCACGCTGGGGCCCACCCAGCGTGGCAATCAATAATTTGCCGATGGGGTGCCCAATCCCCCATCGGCTGAATATCCCCTCCCCAAAGTCCTTGTGCCACACTGGGAGCCCACCCCAGCGTGGCAAACGTCCCAATAGTTTTTTTTGCCGACGGGGGTGCCCAATCCCCCGTCGGCTGAACGCCCCCCCAAAGTCGTTGTGCCATGCTGGGAGCCCACCCCAGCGTGGCAAGCAGTCCCGCGAAGTCTTTTTTTTTACCTGTAAAACAAAAACTGTCCCACGGCGCGTCTCCCGAGCCCCCCTCCCACATCCCGCACCCACCCACTGCGCACCCAGCCTCCCCACACCCCTCACCCCATACTTACCTCCGGACTCCGGCGCGACAATCTTCGGTGGACCGGGAACACGTCTGCACTCTTCAAAGGCGACCGCGAACTGAGGAAATGCCGGTAAGCTGTATAATGGGCTAGATAGGAGGGGTTCAACTTTAGTGCATATCTCAGGCATTTTTGGGAATTTTTGCACCAAATTTTCAACATGGGGTTTTTGGGACCCCTTCTCATGAATGATGTCACTGTCATGGCGTTATTCGGGCTCGAAGGGTGATTTCGCGCAGTGACTGCGCAGTGACTGTGAAATCACTCTTCAGGACTGAATACCACCATGACAGTGACATCATTCATGAGAAGGAGGCCCAAAACCCCCATGTTGAAAATTTGGTGCCAAAATTCCAAAAAATGACTGTTTGACGAGCGTGCATTGCGCAGTTCCTACGCAGGCTCGTAAGTTCGCGAAATTTCAATATTTTCACTCCAGATTTTCAACATTGCCATTTCACCACACCATCTTATGAGTAGTACAGCTGTCATTTTTCACATCTCACCCAAAATGTGTTTCCGCCCTTGTAGCGCAGAATGGCGCAATCGGTGTGTGAAATCAATGTATGGGACAAATTAAGAAAATCACAGTGACACTGTTCATGAGCAGAGGTCTTGAAATGGCTATGTTGAAAATTTGGTGAAAAAATTCCTAAAAATGACTGTTTTACAAGCGTGCGTTGCGCAGTTCCTTCGCATGCTCATAGATTTGCGAATTTTCAATATTTCCACTCCAGATTTTCAGCATTGCCATTTTTCCACACCTTCTTATGAGCAGTACAGCTGTCATTTTTCACATCTCACCCAAAACGTGTTTCCGCCCATGTAGCGCACAATGGCGCAGTCGTGCGAACTCAGTGTATGGGACACATTAAGGAAATCACAGTGTCACTGTTCATGAGCAGAGATCTTAAAATGGCAATGTTGAAAATTTGGTGACAGAATTCCTAAAAATTACTGTTTTATGAGTGTGCGTTGCACAGTTCCCACGCACACTCGTAGGTTTGCGAATTTTCAATATTTCCTCCAGATTTCCAACATTGCCATTTTCCACACCTCCTTATGAGCAGTACAGCTGTCATTTTTCACATCCTGCCCAAAACGTGTTTCCACTTTCATGTAGCTATTACAATGGCGCAGTCGGTGTGCAAGCTCAATGTATGGGACACATTAACAAAACCACAGTGACACTGTTCATGAGCAGAGGTCTTAAAATGGCTATGTTGAAAACTTGGTGGAAAAATGCCTAGAAATGACTTTTACAAGCGTGCGTTGCACAGTTCCTATGCATGCTCGTAAGTTTGCAAATTTAATATTTTCACTCTAGATTTTCAACATGTCCATTTTATTAAACTTCCTTATGAGCAGTACAGCTGCAATTTTTCATATGTCACCCAAAATGTGTTATCGCACATGTAGCGCACAATGGTGCTGTTGGTGTGCGAAAGCAATGTTTAGGACAGATTAAGAAAATCACAGTTACACTGTTCATGAGCAGAGGTCTTAAAATGGCTATGTTGAAAATTTGGTGACAAAAGTCCATAAAATGACTGTGTTATGAGTGAGCATTGTGCAGTTTCCACCATCCTCGTTAGTTCATGACTTTGTAATATTTTCAGTCCAGATTTTCACTAGTGGCATTTTTCAACACTTCCTTATGAACAGTACAGCTGCCATTTTTCACAACATGGCTGAAGTGTTTTCACACTTTCAGTGCAGAGATGCATGGTCGCTGTCGGAAATCATTGTTCGGCACAGATAAAGAAAATCACAGTGACACTGTTCATGATCGGAGGCACCAAAATGCCTGAGTGTGACAATCTGCTATAAAATATCCCCAACCTACTTATATAACGTGTGAGTTGCACAGTTTCTATGTACGCCCGTGACTTCACCATTTTTAAATATTTTTACTACACATTTGCAACATAGCCATTTTTACACCTCCCCATGACAGAGTACAGCTGTCATTTTTTACAGCTTGTTTGGAATATTTTTGCACCTGTGGTGCTAAATCCCGTAGTCACTGTGCATAAGCAGCTTTCGGCTACCAAACTGATATTCCCCCGGTTCATGAGGTGGAGTCACAAAACAAACCTGTTGAAAATTTGGAGTTAAAATACCAACGAATGCCTGAGGTATTAGGCTTTTCAACTAAATCGCCCAACCCTATAGAGAATGACAGGAATCAGAGGTGTGACTTGGGATTCTTGCCTGTGATGCTCATACCATGCCACACCCTGCAGTCACTGAGAGGCATCGAGGTATGCCTTGGACTCTTCGGCCCCAAACTTCACCCCATTCTCCTATATTGCACCCATCTCACCATATTTCCAAATGAAATGGGGTGAGCATAAGGGCCAAAGACCCCAAGGAACACGTGACACTTGTCAGTCTCTGCAGAGTGGGGTGTGGTGAAATGGCGTGGCCGTTATGCCTGATGACCCAAATGCACACCCCAATGCCTGTCACTCTCTGCAGGGTGGTGGTGGGGTTGGCTTCAGTTCAGTACTTCACTGCCATTCCTATTACGCAGCTCTGTAACTTCTACACTACCACTGCCAATGCCAGTAAGCAAACATTCGGCATTGACAAATGCTTGTTCTCTTAGTTGGTCCATAACTGAGCTGAGGCTTTCCTGCAGCTCATCATTTCTTTACTGAAGTCAAGGAATGCCTGAAACTTCATCCCTTTAGCAATTAGTCCTTATTCTGTACAAGCCTTTCTGAATGGTTCCACCAAGCCAGTTCAACAGAAAACCTGTCAACTGGCTGTACAGCAACATGCACAATATTGACAGTGATCATGGTCCGCATTGTGTGATCAGGAAGAGATGTGTATTTTCTGCAGGGGATGAGTTCCCCCCCCCCCCCAGACTTTATTATAATCACCTCCATGGCAGAGGTGTTTCAGGGAGGGGCACAAGACCTGGAGAAGCTATTCCAGGGTCCCGTCTTGCTGTAGCATGACCATTACAGTGATCCACAATGACCGGTCATTTTGTTGCTGTAAATGATCTGTCACTATAATATTTTCGACAGAGTTACATGCAACCTTTCTGAATGGTACCTCTCTGTCCTGAAATTTATGGAGCTTCACAAAATCAAAATGAGGATAGTCTGAGTTGATGTTTAGTGCCTGCACTTCTATGAGCCTAGTCTAGTTGAATTTTTTTGGTCAGGAAATAATCTTCAGGTAGCAAGGGTTAGCAATTCTTCAAAGTAAGACAAAGGATCCCCAGGCCCCTTGAACCCCTTGGGAAAGGACCTGAATTTCAGATTGCCTCTTCGGGACCTATCTTCCTGGTTTTGGATCTTCTTGGTTAGAGCTTTAAGTTGCGCAATGGGTAGAGATATTGTTTTCTTTAAAGTGGCCGTTGTGACATCTAATAGGCTAACATGATTTTCCATCTCTTCTGTTCTTAGTGTTAGAGCTTCAGGTTTGGTATTGAGTCTGGCTACAGCCTCTGCAAGTATGCCCTGTGACTTCTGGATGACAGTAATACTAGATAGGGCTTCTTTTTCAAAATTGGAAGAATGAGACATGTTGAAAGAAAAGTTGAAATTGGGTTTAGGAAGAGCATAGGTTTTAATCTGCTCCTGCTTCTGGGATTCAGAAAACTGCTCTGTCATACGAGAGTAACAGCTAATAGTGGTAGGAGAGAGGAGGACTGCAGCATGGCCCATGTTGTCAGGGATGGGGGGGTGAACATCCTCATACTAATAACATCAGAAGGCATACTAGTGGATGGGATATCTCCCTGCTCTGAAACATGGTTAGGTGCGATGTCTTTTCAAGCAGCCCTATGACTTACATAGTCTGTACTAGAAGTAGAGTGTAGATTAATAAGCATGACTTGAGCAAAGATATCTTTGTCACCTGTCTCGCAGCCAGTTTCAGGATGTGCCTGTCATTCCTGGTTACTAGAGTACTTTTGTTTGAATCCCATATTACCTGTGTGGAATGCTGTTGCTGCAGAGTGTCTTGACCCCCAAAGACTACTCTAGCATAGCTGTCTTACCACTGCAATAAGAGGGGAAAAGGGGTGCTATATCCAGCTCAGAGACAGTGTTTTCTGCAGCAGAATAAAGTGTTACCTGTGAACGATGTGTTACAGAATTAACAGGAATGTGCACCAAAGTGAGTGTGAAGTCATTTTCCAGGAGTTTCACAAATTGAGTCAATTTACTTGTATCTGTAGATGCAGCAGCAAAAGTCAGCACAGGAGTGGAAACTGGAATGAGCAGCTCTAAAGAGTGTGCATTATTTACTGACGCTTCCACCAGAGCTTGTGTCTGTACTGTCTAGTTGATTGGTGCCATTGATGCAGTTAATGCCATTTGATACTGTTGTTCTGTAGAGACTGCAGCAGATGCCAGCACAGAAGTGGGACTAGATACAGGTATCAATGCAAAATCAGTAGAGTCAACATTATGTGGTAAGGTCCCATCGGAGTTTGCACTAGGACTGTCAGCTTGTTAGGGACTGTATTCTGCAGTGTATGATTGGGAGTTTTGGGCAGCTGTCTGCACAGGAGTGGGAGAGCAGCAGTGTGCTCCAAAGTGGGAGCAAGAACAGACATCAAAACTAAATCAGTATTATTCACCATGGCTCCCACAGAAACCAGGTCCCCGTGAGCTGTAAGCTGTGTTGAGTGGGATGTACAGGCTGCTTGTGCTGCTGAGACCTCAACACTAGGAACTACATAAGTGGTAGGAGCAGAGCTCCCTCTTCCTTTTACTCCAGTCTTCTCAGGGACAGTAGCTTGTTGTGATGTCTGTGGAGTCTGTGGGAGGGGAGATATCACACCCGGAAAAGATTCCAAACTTGGAGAGAATACCTCTAGTTGAGTTGAAGTCTGGATATCTTTGATGGCAATGTCAGTCAAGGTTTGTATTTTCAGGAGATGAGGCTGGTTGTACTGGGAAATTCAGGCTTGCGCTTACATGAGACCAGGCTGGTTATACTGGGAAATTCACTGAGATGGTTGTTGAGCCAGTCAAAAATGTCTGAGGAGACCTAGCAACTCTTTCTTTCCTCACTGCGGCAGTCTCTCTGGAAAGATCTCTTCCAATAACTCCTTCACCCTTCTGACCCATCTGGATGTCCTCTGGAAAGGATCAGAGAAGGGGGAGAATGGAGAAGTAGCAGAGTGTCAGCATAACTACAGTGTTTCTGAGTGAGTTCTCTTACCGAATGATTTTTTCATTTTGATCAAACCAATTCGTCAGTTCACAAATCCATCCAAGGATAAGGTTGTAAAGTGCAGAAAAAGCTGTCTCTTTTTCAGTAAATTGGGGTTTTGCCAATAAGTTGTTTGCCTGCTTGCACACTCACATCCACCTAGGCAGCCATCTTGGATATCTAATATGACGTAACCCTGTTGCTTGATTTCTTAATCAGTCTCCTGTGTAGCACAGTGTCACTCCATGCTTCTGCTTGTTTTAGCTCTCTCATCCATTCCTTTTTGCTGGTACAGCTGCAATAAATTTCATTTTTGCATTGTTCCTGTTGTGAGCTTTTTTCTCTCAGTGATTGCATGTCCTTATGTTTTTTCTTGTATTTAGCTGTACTTGGTAGAGAAGTGTAATTTTTCACCAATTTTAAATCAGTTTACTTTGTGCCAGGTGGCCGCTCATTTCTGTCTCACCAAATGTTATGACGCAGTTTGGTCTTCCACTCAACGTTGTTATTTTTAACAACACATTGGTGACTCAGTACCGATCTCCTCTACATCCCAGAGCTCAACTCGTGAATGTTTTGTGGCCATACCAGCATTCAACATTGCTCTGACTGTCAGGCAATTTCTGGAAGATGGGATAGAACAGGGCCTGGGATGGGGCCTTTTTAGGTATGTCCATGAATGAACAGGAGGACTTGGACTAGGTCTCATTTAGGCTCATCAAGCACAAACCTCTTTGTTCACTTGTCTCCATGTCCATGCTATGATATGGTGTCAATGAAGCTGATGGTAGTGACACTGATGCTGATAGCCCCACTTTGGTGCCGTAGTGGTACTGTTGTCATAGGCCTTTTACAGCCATCATTCATCTACACTGACATCAGTACCAGTCGTGGTGCCATTGTCAGTTCTGAGAATAGTGCCATCATCGTGCTGAGCATGGTGCACTCATCAGTGCCACAATGATGTCTGTGCTAAGCGCTATTTTGAGGCATCTTTGTATTATTGTTATGCAAGCTCTGTTATGTCCATGCAATCTTGTATTATCTTCATGCAGTTTTGCATTATTTTTCATGCAAATGTTGCATGCAAATTGGAGAGATTGTGCAAATTTGCACTATTTTTGCACAATTTCACATTAGGTTTTTCTGCGTGGCATGGCACACCAGCCTCTTGTTGCCAGTGAAATGGAGAGCATCAGAATCTGTGTCTGAAGTGGATTAGTCCATTCAAAACATGGTGGTCGGTGCCCACCTCCTACACTGTGAAACATTGCCATGGTCAAGTACTGCAATATTTCATGGTTGAAGTATGCTGCTTGCAGGCAATATCTTGAACTATACATGGTGAGCATTGTGACTGTTATTCTCATAGGCCCTCATAGATGGGTTCCCCTCCCTACATGATCAGAGCATGTCCTCTCAGGAACCTTTCTTCTCATCTCGGCATGGAATATTTCCCAGTGCAAACATATTTCTCAGAAGGTAGTGTTGAAGTGCTTCCCTTACTCAGATGATTTGTTCTAACAACATGTCTAAAGGGGAGATGCACAATGCATGTTGAGCCTTGCGCCATTCACAGGTTATTTAAAATGCTCTGGTCAGCTTGCTCATGCATACTTCACAGCAGTTTTCAGGCACCAGTGCACCTAGGTATGCAGCCTTGCCTCAGCCTGCTATGTTTGGCAATATAAATGCATTCTGCTTGGTGACTACCTAGCTAAGTATTTTAGACTCAGTCAGCTGGGCCAGTAAGTAACTGGGCCAGAGATGAGGTCTGATGTGCATCTTCAGGCCTTCGCAGATGACATCCATCTGGCAGTAGTCCTTTATGGTGGGCAGCAGTGTGACATGTTTTTATACCTACTGGGTCAATACTGCGCATGTAAGACAGCGCAGTATTAACCGTGCTGTATAGTGAGCTTCTGGGATTACAGCAATAGGGGTAGAACAATGGTAGGGGAATATCACTACCCCTGTCACTGCATACAGATTGGAAGACTGGACAAGTTGCCATGTGCTGGGTGCCTGGTTGAGCCACTCCCATGGAGCAGTGACTAGGGCACCAGCACACGGGGCAGTCAGGAGACCTGAGACCGTGGTTTGTTTCCCACCCAGGTCTCTCCTGCTACATCTTTTTGCCACATTTAAAAAAAAAATAAAAAAAATACTACCCTCCCAAGTTTCTCCCCATCCCCGAGGTCCCCCCCCGGAGTTAGTTATTTAAGTTTCCGGGGGGGGCGAAGCCCCCCATGTAGGTGGTGCAGCAGGCAAAGCCTCCCCCCACAAAAACACATGAACACCCATTGTGATCAATGGGCACAGTGTGCAGAACAGGTCAGTGTTTTGCCGGACTCTGTTTTTGTCCGACACTGTTTCGCTGTGGCATTTTTAGCCATGCTGTTTTGCCATGTGCGGTTATGACTCCATGCTGTTTTTTATATCCAGGCACATGCCTTACATGAGCAAGTACTGTGCTCCCCACTGGCTTATGTTGGTGTGGGGAATTCGCATCAGTGGTCCCTGCTAAAGAAGTTTTTTATATCTTTACCTACGAGAATAGGACTTCCTGAAAAATGCATACCAGGGAATACCACTCCAACCTGACCACTGGAAATGCTTCAAGTTCTATGCACTCAAGCTCTCAAGGATGGCCAGGGATCTGAAAAGACTGGAAGAGTGGTCAAGGGTATGGCAGCTGGGTTTTAAAGCAAAAAAGTGCAAAATGATGCACTTGGGCTATAGAACCTGGGAGCTGAGTACAAAATAGGTGAAGTGGTCCTGACCAGGAAATAGACCTGGAGTAATCATACCGGATGACCTAAAGGTGGCCAGGCAGTGTGACGAGGCAGTTGGAAGGGATAGTGGGATGCTGGAGTGCATAGGAAGGGGTATCACCACCAGGAAAAGGGAGGTAGTGCTGCTCCTGTATAGATTGCTGGTAAGACCCCATCTTGAGTACTGTGTCAAGTTCTGGAGACCACATCTCAGGAAGGACATAGACAGAGTAGAGGTGGTCCAGAGGAGGGCTACCAAAATGGTGCAGGGTCTGCATCAAAAGCCCTATGAGGAAAGGCAAAAGGAGCTAAATATTTACACCCCGAGGGAGAGGATGGAGATGGGAGATGTGACAGAAGCCTTTAAATACCTCACAGGGGTTAATAAGGTACAGGAGGGTGGTATTTTTCAGAGAAAAAGGTGCTCTAGAACAAGGGGCATGCAATGAAGCTGAAAGGGGGTAAATTCAGGAGGGATGTGAGGAAGTACATCCTCAAAGAAAGGGTGGTGGATAGCTGGAACAGCCTTCTGGCAGAGCAGAGGTAGTGGGGGGGTTCAAAAATGCCTTGGACAGGCATATGGGGAATTGTAGGGGTAAGGAATGGGGTGGGGAAAGAGATTGTGCCATAGATCTAGTAGGCTCTGCAGCAAAAAATGAAGGTTACATACATATATATATATATATATATGTAAACTGGATGGACCCAGTGGCCCTTATCTGCTGTCACATTCTGTGTTTCTATATTTATGTTACGTGAGACTGTAATGCTTTCAATCAAGCTGCTACCCATTTGGCTTACTTCAGTGCCAAGTCTCTATGGAGTGCTGCACAGTTTTAGTGGCACATTTCAGAGAACAATAGATACAGGTAGTCCCTTATCTGCATGGTGTGTTAATACTAAACCCAGCCATCCAAAGCTCTAACCAGAGAGAGCAATTCAGGGAGTTTGCTACTTCTTAGAAAACAGGGGAATACCTCTGAGTTTGTCAAACCTTATCTACTCTCAGCTTAAAGACTGCAATTCCAGAGAGACTTGGTGCAACTTCCAAGTCCCTCTTGTGAAGCATCATAGGCAGACCCCTGGAGAATGTTCAGTGATAACTGCTCACAAGCATCACAACTGCTGGATCACCCCAGATAAGTAGCAAGTGTAATAGAAGCACCTCCTCCACAGAGGTCTTCTACTTTACTTTCTATGTCCTTATGTGTCAATGACAGTGGACTAGTCTTCTTGTGGGAGGGCGAGGACTGACTGCCAGGGATTCAGTTCCAAGGGGGCTGGTGTCCTTGTGACCACATTCAAGACATAAATCTGCTGGTGATGTGAGAAACCCTGTTCACCTTTCAAGACCTGGAGGATATGATTTGAATCTAATTGGCTCTACTACGGATTTATTTATTTATTTGCTTTTTGATAACCGGGTAGGTACACTAGGCAACTAAGTGCCTATTTTCAGGAATGACCTGGAACCAGTAACAGATGGACAACAATGTTTAGGTCCCACCCACTCACATCTGGGATGAACAATGCACTTGTTGACAGCACCAGCTACACAGCAGTAGATACTCACACGTGATCTATAGCAGACAACATCATAAAGTCCCTGTTTGACAATGACCAGATTGGAAATGGACAAGTTCCAAACTACACACACAGGGTGCTGTTCCCTCTAAAAAAACCTTAGCACAGAAGCACTGTGTCTTTGGATCCTAAACCCCTAAGTTGACTCTCCCTACTGCTGGATGGACAGGCTCTGCTCTTCTAAGTCAGTGGGAAAAGACTGGCTGGCCCTCTCCCTGTGGAGTCCCGAGAGGGAGTTTGTTCGTTGTTTCCTCCTCCTCCTCAGCTGAATCTGAATCTGCTTTGCCTGAAGCTCCTGGCAGTGCCTCAGCACTGTGCTGTCAGTCTTTTTAATCAACCACACCACTGGTTGCTTAGTTGGCTGACTTGGGCTTTGGGCCTCCTGAATGGTCTTTAGTCCATGGGATCTCTATGCCCTCAATTCCCAGTAGTATTAGGGCTTCACTGCCCTCACTTGCCTACTCTAATTGGTCTAGCTTCACAAACTGCTTTCTGTGCTTCTCAAACCCTGATGCTGACCTCATTTGGAGTCGGAAAGCATAAAAATGACAGTGCCCATGGAGCTATTACTTGTAAGTCCCTGGACTGCTGTGTCATCTCCTGGTCCCTTTTCTTCTGTGTCCATAAGAACATGGAAAGAAAATGGCAGGCATCTGTGATTTGTGCTGCACTACATGATAGGTGCCATGGTTGTTGGAGTGGCTGGATCCAAGACATCCACTGAACCTTCCTGGGCAGCTGTATCGGGTACAACTGCACATTGCACATGTGTCCCTGTCCCCACATTATCGGGAGTTATTGGGACTGGGGAAAAGGGGAGTGGTTGCAGCTAGAACTGTGTTGATTACTGATGGGCTACCCCAGAGAGCCTGATGTAAGCCTCCATTTAGGGGGACATGTTACAGATAAATTTGGACAGTCTGATGGATTGGGTAATGCACTGCATATCCAAGTTTAGCTGTACTCCAAGTTTTATGTAGAGGTGCCCAGCAATGGAAATTGAAGAAATCTTGCCTTTGTAGGACAAACAGATTTAGTTTAGTTGCCGTATTGGTCCTTGTAAGAACAGATCCAGAAGCAAATGGTTTGATACCTGTCATTGGACCAACTTAGATGTTACAAAAAGAACAAAGTGCCTAAGCTTTCAGACCAACCAAGCTTCCAAGGAAGGACTTGGTTGGTCTGCAGCAAACACCTATTCTTTTTTCATCTATATTGATCAATAAAGTATCAAACCATTTGCTCTAGATCTACTCTATGAGGATGCATTCAAAATTATCCATGCATTTTCTCATATTGTTTTTTAATTAGTTTATACATTTAAATTATTGTTGTTTATCTCCTTTACATGTGTAGAAACATAGAAACATAGACTTTGACGGCAGATAAGGACCGCTTGGCCCATCTAGTCTGCCCATTTCCCTACCTACAGGATAGGCCGCAGATCCTAGTTAACCAACAGCCTATTTCTTCCTACCCCCCACAAGAATTGCCTTATGTCTGTCCCATGCATTCTTGAATTCTCCACAGTTTTAGACCCCACAACCTCCTCAGGAAGGCTGTTCCATGCATCCACTACCCTCTCTGTGAAATAATACTTCCTCATTTGCCCTGACCGCCCCCTCTATCTTTAAATTGTGACCCTTGTTCTTGCATGTCTCTTTTTCTGAAAGATGCTACCCTCTTGGATTTTGTTGATTCCACTGAGGTGCCTAAAAGTTTCTATCATGTCCCCCCTCCTTCTTCCTCCAAGGGTATACATATTAAGCTCCTTTAGTCTCTCCTCATACGGCTTCTCTTGCAGACCCTGCACCATTTTAGTTGCCCTCCTCTGGACTGCCTCTATCCTGTCTATGTCCTGCGGAGATGGGGTCTCCAGAACTGGGCCGTAATACTCCAGATGGGGTCTCACCAACTGTCTGTACAGAGGGATAACAACTTCCTGTTTTCTGCTGGTGATGCCTCTCCCTATGCATCCCAGTATACCCCCAGCCTTCCCTTCTGCTTGCTAACCTTAAGGTCATCTGATATGATTACCCCCAGGTCCCTTTCCTTTTTTGTTGTTGCTACTACCTCCCCCATTGTGTATTCTTCCCCTGGGTTCTTGTTTCCCAGGTGCATTATTTTGCACTTCTTTGCATTGAATCCTAGCTGCCATACTTCTGACCATTCCTCCAACCTTGCCAAGTCCCTTCTCATCCTTTCCGCCTCCTTGTGTATCAACCCTGTTGCAGATCTTTGTGTCATCTGCAAAGAGGCATACTTTTCCTTCCAGTCCCTCTGCAATGTCACTTATAAAGACATTAAAAGGACTGGACCAATCTGAACCCTGTGGTACCCCACTAGTAACCCCTCTTTCTTCAGAGTGGACTCCATTTACAATTACCTTCTGTCCTGTTGTCTAGCCAATGTTTTACAGGCTACCACCCTGGGACCCACTCCCAGGCTGGTTAATTTGACTATGAATCTTTTGTGTGGGACTGTGTCAAATGCCTTGCTAAAGTCTAGGTAGGCCATGTCCACAGCCCCTCCCTGGTCTACTACTTTGGTCACCCAGTCAAAGAAATCTACTAGATTCGTCTGACATGACCTTTACGCTGTGAACCCATGCTGCCTTGGGTCCTGTGCCGCACTGGCCTCTAGGTACTCAACTATTCTTTCCTTCAGAAGTGACTCCATCACTTTCCCTACCACAGAGGTCAAACTGACAGATCTGTAGTTTCCTGCCTCTGTCTTGGTCCCACTTTTGTGAAGGGGAATCACATCCGCCTTCCTCCAGTCCTCGGGAACCACACCATCCTCCCATGATTTATTAAAAAGTGTAGCCAGTGGTTTCACTAGTTGCCCCCTTAATTCTTTTAGAATTCTGGGGTGAATTCCATCAGGCCCCATTGCTTTGTCCACCTTCAGTTTTAGGAGTTCTTGCAGAACGCTTTCTTCTGTGAAAGGGCTGGGATCGACCCCCCTATCAAGAGTGCTTCTGTTCATTGGATTAGGCACTTCCCCCTCCTCTTTTGTGAATACTGAGCAGAAATATTCGTTCAGTATCCCTGCTTTTTCACTGTCCCCCTCTGCCCACTCACCGTTCATTCTATTCAGCCTCACTATCCCTCCCTTTGTCTTTCTACGCTCGCTGATGTACCTATAAAAGGTTTTATCCCCCTTCTTAACTGAGTTGGCTATCTTTTCCTCAGTTTGGGCCTTTGCTATTCTGACTTCCCTCCCTGCTTCCTTCTGCTTAACTGGTACAGCTCTCTGTCCTGCTCCTTCTGTGTTTCCTTATACTTCCGAATGCTATCTTTTCCTTCCTGACTTTCACAGCCACCTCTTTTGAGAACCATAGTGGCTTTTCTTTCATTTTGATTTGTTTATTTGCTTCACACAAAGGCTTGTTGCCTCTGTGATGGCAGTTTTGATGATTCCCCATTGTTGCTCCACACCTCCTTCTAGCCTGTTTGCTAGTGCTTTTCTGAGGCACTCTCCCATCTTGCCAAAGTCAGCCCTCCTGAAGTCCAGTACCCTCACTTTTGTATGGCTTGACTCTGTAGCTGAGTTTAACGTGAACCACACTGTTTGATGGTCACTTGTTCCCAGATGGCAACCCACTTCTAGATCTGAGATCCTCTCACTGCCCCTGTTTGAGAGACGAGGTCTAGGTTGCTCCCTCATGAGCGGGCTTGAGCTATCTGTCTGAGGCCTGCCACCTGTGGGGCATCAAGAATGGCCATGCTCTTGGATGTGGCTGCAGCAAATGTGCTCCAGTTAACATCTGGCATATTCAGGTCTCCCATCAACAGTATCTCCCCTTTCTCTGCCATTCTAAGAATGCCTTCTATCATATCCTTGTCCATTCCCTTCCCCTGACATGGGAGTCTGTACACAACCCCTGTGCGGATTGTGGTGTCCTTTCCAGTCTCCAAGATGACCCACAGTGCCTCCTCTCCTCCCTGTTTACTCTTTTGTTCAGTTGCTTTTATCCCTTCCTTTACATAGAGAGCTACTCCTCCCCCTCTTCTCCCCTGCCTGTCTCTCCTGTAGGTTATGTACCCTGGTATGTTAACATCCAGTCATGGTTTTCTGTGTACCATGTTTCTGTGACTGCTACTGATATCCAGGCATCCCTCTTCCATCAAGGCCACCAGCTCAGGGGCTTGTTGCCCAGACTACGGGCATTGGTACTCATTACCCTCCATTTCCTGATGGCCTTACTCCTTTTTGCCCCATACCTGTCCTTCTTGCCTTTGTCACTTTCTCCATTTACCCCTGCCCTTCTCCCTATCGACACCTCTATGTTGGTGTTTACCGCACTTACTACCGTGATTTTTGGAGGGCTAGGATTTCCATGCTCCTTTCCAGTGCCTCCCCCCTTGGCTAGTTTAAATGCTTGCCAATGAAGCATTTAAACCTATCACCTAGGATCCTGGTTCCCCTCCTGGACAGATGCAGCCCATCATGCCAGTATAGGCTTGCATCACTCCAGGTGGATCCCCAGTCCCCAATGAAGCCAAATCCCTGAGCTCCACACCAGTTTTTCAACCACTGATTGAATCCCATGGTGTGGAACACCCTAGTCTCTCCTACGCCATAGATGGGCAGCACCTCCGAGAAGGTTACCGTGCGTGCTACTTGTCTAAGGCCCCTCCCCAATTCCACAAACTCTTCCTGCACTTCTCTAATCCCTTTCTTAGCCAGGTCATTTGTCCCTAGGTGGACAATGAAAGTGTGGGTATAAATAATCACTGAAACCACATTCTGATCTGTTTCCAGTAGAGGGCAGCTCTTTTCTGTCTAAAAATGATGTTTATATTATACGTATCTCCACAGCACTCCAACTCCTTTCAGAATTGGTTATGTTCACCTGATAGACTGATGATGCACATGTGACTTTGGATCATATTTCAACCCTACCTAGGCTCTCTGTGGTCCCATGATCCTCACTTATTGTTGTGCATCGAGTAGGTTGCAGCACAGTCACCTGGACTCCTGCTTTTCAGCTTATTAATACCTACTGCATTTCTGATCACCTTTTAAACAAAAAAACTCCATTTGATGAGTAATCTTGCACCCTTTCCCTATTTTGCTGAAATTCAGGCCTTTCTGGCACGTTTCTCCATATAAAATTATGTGTTTGATCCTACGTTTCTTGGGTCTCATCATCTAGGTGTCCCTCAGACCCCTATTGGTAGCACTGTGCAAGTGTGTGGCTTTTTCTCTGTTTTCTTCTCACTCTACCTTGTTTCAGAATGTGCTAAATAAAATTTAAATTTTTGCTAGCCATTTGCACATCTATGCATACTGAGTGCTCAACCCCCCCCCCATGAGTGTGGAGTGGCACAAGAATCTGTGCTCTTGTAGCCCCTGATTTAGCAGTGGCAGAGTAGTGCAGCATGTCCCCTTTTACACTAGAGTGCTCCCCTGAGGCAGTGGGATGTCCAGTGTAGGCAGGCAGGGCCACATATGGCATCCAACCTAAGCCACTCAGGGAGTGGCCCAGAGATGTGGGATATCCTCTCCAGAAATATTAATAGTAGTAGTCTTTATCTTTAACTGGTACCCTTCCCTTAGACTCAGGGTGCCATTACAAATAGAGTACATTTGGACCATTGTAACCAATTAATAAAACAATAAATAATATATAAAACTTCATATATAACTACCATAGATATATTATAAAACCTTCATAAGTTAATGAATGATTCAATAAATAAATAACAGACTGGGATGATAGTAAGTAAGTAAACATTTATTTCTTGAGCGCCCAATCCTGGAGGCTCTGGGTGCTTTACAGAGGTAAAGATACAGTGAAAAGGTCATTCAGACATAAAATAACAATATACAATAAATAATTCATCAATCAGTAAAACTCCATAAAATCATCATAATGAAACAGCAGCACTTCAGTAATACACACACTATAACTGGCTTTCAAAGGCTTCTCTAAATAGATATGCCTTCAGACCCCGCTTAAAAATCTCCACCGTTGGAGCCTCCCTCAAAGATCTTGGGAGTGAGTTCCAGAGGGCCAGGCCTGCCACCTCAAATGCATGGTCTCCCGAAGTTTTCAACTAGGCCCTTGGAAACGGTAGGAGGCCCTCAGTGGAGGAGTGGAGGGGGGGACAGGGATCAAGAGGTCACTCAGATAGCCAAGGTCCAACTTGTATAGGGCCTCATGTGTGAGCAAGCCCACCTTGAAGATTATTCTCCACCTCACTGGCAGCCATTGCAGCTCACGCAGGACTGGGGCCACATGGCAATTTTATATTTATTTAGTTTTTGTTGACTGGGAAAGGAAGACTAGACAATTCTGCCTATTTTCAGCCTCGTCCGGGGAGAAACATAGACTTTGACAGCAGATAAGGACCACTTGACCCAACCAGTCTGCCCATTTCCCTACCTATTGGATAAGCTGCAGAGGGGGATACAGATGGATACCAATTGACACTGAACCACATTGAAGCTGTTAGTGGTATTTTTAGTGAGGCAAGACCTTGGAAAGCCTGTCAGCAACCTGGCCACTGCATTTTGCACCAGCTGCAAGCAGTGGAAAATCCCCTCACTGATTCTGAAGTATAGAGCGTTACAGTAGTTAAGCCGTGACGTCACAAAGGCATGCACCAGTGAGGGCTGGTCACCAGGTGGAATTAAGGGTTTAATCTGGGCGACATTCCTTAAATGGTAGAAACCATTCCAGATGACAGACAACACCTGAGCCTCAAGTGTCAATCCATCGTCAAGGATGATGCCCAGATTTCTCACCTTAGCAGAAACTGCCAACGGAGTTGGGCCCAGGAACAACCCTGTTCCCAGCCCAGCAGCAACTGCATCACATCGGCAACCAGGCTCGATCACTAGTACCTCCATCTTGTCGGGGTTAAGTCTCAGCCAGTTAGAGAACATCCAGTCTTAGATCTCAGACAGACATTTATTTAGCACCTCCATGGTGCCATTTGTCCCAGGAGCAAAAGACATATATAGCTGGATGTTGTCTGCATAGCAGTAGAAACCCAAGCTGTAACATCTAATAATCTCACCCAGGGAAAGCATGTACACTGCAAACAGCATAGGCGACAGGATCGAACCCTGGGGAACTCTGCAGGGCAGGGGCTTCGGGCAGGAGGAGACATTCCCCATCACTACCTGTTGCATCCTGCCCATGAGAAAGGACTCAAACCAGCTGATGACAGTACCGCTGAGCCACAAAGCTGCCCAAGGCGATCCAGTAGCACAACATGGTTCACAGTGTCAAATGCTGAGAAGAGATCAAGAAGAATGAGAATTAACCGGTCTCCTCTATCTCTTGCCCTGAGGAGATTAGTTTGCATCCTGACTAATGCCATTTTGGTGCTATGCCTAGACCTAAATCCAGACAGAAATGGCTCATAGATGTCAAAGTCCACAAAGTACGCCTCGAGCTGCAGAGCCACCACTTTCTCAACAACCTTCCTCAAAAATGGGAGGTTGGAGATTGGTCGATAATTCGCCAAGACATCAGGGTCGAGTGTTGGTTTCTTCAGGAGGGGCTTCACCAGTGCCTCTTTCAACACTGGACCAAAAGACTCAACACATCCCACTACAAGATGAATCAGGCTTGGGTCTAGTTCACAAAAAGTGGGCAGCAGCTTTGAGTTTACCACAATGACCTCCACCACCCCCACTGGCCTAAACTCATCCCAGGCAATAGGAGTGCCTCTGGCAACATACAGCCCACCACTGCGGGGCTGTTTTTGGCCCACTGGAGAGATCCCAGTCCTAATGGAGGACACCCTGTCAGAGAAGAACTGAGTGAACTCCTCACACTGGGTGACTGAAATTGTTCTTTTCAGTTGCAGACAAGCAGGATGGAGTAGCCTATCTATAGCCTATCTTAGCCTTATCTACAGACCCCCTACCCAGGAGATTGAGAAGGATAAAGACCTCCTGGTAAACATACTGAGGATGGCTGACAAAGGCGAGTTACTACTGGTTGTGGACTTCAGTCTACCAGATGTAGATTGGTCCACCTTCACTGCCTCCTCAGAGGGAGTAGAATTCCTCATCGCACTATGGGGGGGGACTTAATCAATTGGTAGAGTCACCCACTAGGCAATCTGCTATTCTGGACCTGATACTCACAAACAGTGCCATGGTGCCAGACGTGCAAGTGGGGCTCAACCTAGGCACTACCAACCACAGGTCAGTCTGGCTCGTGATTAACAACACAGAGATTGTCACACCAAACTCAGGATGCTTGATTTTTAGAAAAGCAAATTTCTCAAGAATGAGGGAAAGTATTAAAGAACTGCTGGTAACTGATGTCACAGGGAATGTGGAAGACACATGGATAAAACTGAAAAACGCTATAACTACAGTCACGGTACAATGTGCGAAACAAATAAACAAATCCAGAAAATCAAAGAACCCACTGTGGTTTTCAAAAGAGGTGTCGACTACAATAAGAGATAAGAAAAAAGCTTACAGAAAGTACAAGGAGACCAAGTCCGAGAGGGATAGAGAAGATTACAGGATTAAACGCTAGGAAGCAGAAAAAGCAATCAGGATAGCCAAGGCCCAGATGAATGAAAGAATAGTGCAGGGAGTGAAGAGGGGGACAAAACATTCTTTCATTATATATGGGAAAAAAAATGAGTAAGGGAGGAATAACCAGGTTAGCAACTAAAGAGGGACAGCTGGCAGAGAATGATAAAGACAAGGTGGAAGTACTCAGCAAATTCTTCTGCTCTGTCTTCACCCATGAAGACAAAGGTAATGGTCCAGCACTAGCCAAGGCACATCTCCACAACAGGGGAGTAGACACCAACCCCTTTACAAAATAAAGGGTCCTTGAGGAGCTGTCTAAATTATAGGTGGACAAGGCAATGGAGCCAGATGGAATACACCCAAGAGTTCTGAAGGAACTGTGGGAGGAACTTGCAGCCCCACTAGCCAAACTATTTAACAAGTTACTGAAAGATGGCATAGTGCCACAGGACTGGAGAAGGGCCACAGTTGTGTCACTGCACAAGCATGGTAGCACGGAGGTAGCAGGAAATTACCGCCCAGTCAGCCTGACCTCAGTGGTGGGTAAAGTAATGGAGACACTGCTTAAAGATAGGGTAGTGGAGTACCTGAAAGGAAGTGGGAAACTTGACCCAAAGCAGCATGGCTTCACAACAGGATGCTCTTGCCAAACAAATATGACAGAATTCTTCGACTGGGTTACAGGAGCAGTGGACCAAGATGCGGCTGTGCACATAGTGTATCTGGATTTTAGGAAAGCCTTTGATATGGTTCCACACAGATGGCTAGCAAATACACTGGAGCAAACAGGCATAGGTCAGAAAGTGGTCAACTGAATAAAAAGCTGCCTACAGGACAAGACTCAGAGAGTTATGGTAAATGGCACCTTGTCGCAGGAGGAGAAAGTAACCAGTGGGATTCCACAGGGATCAGTGCTTGGCCCAATCCTTTTCAACATATTCATCAGCCCCGTCCCGGTGGTGCTGAGGGCTGAGGTGCCGGTTGCCTGACCTCACGCCATGCCGGCGACCTGTGTTTGGGGATGAGCACGGGTCACTGGGGGTTGGCAGGGGAGGAGAAGGATTGAGTGTCCGTAGGACTGCACTCCTTCTCCGGGATGGGGGTTCACAACAGTCAGTGCCTGAATGCCCCCTGGTGGAGGCTGGGGGACAAGGCACTGCTTCGGGGCAGAGTTGGTGGTAGACACCAGGAGGGAGCACGTGTGGATGCGTGCGCACTATCCTCTGCTGGCATCATTGCATGCCCTCAGCTTAGGGGAAGGAAAAGAGGAAAAGTCATCCTGGTCGGGCGGCTTGATGGCCATCCAACAGTGCACCAGCTCTGGGGAGTTGCTGAATCTGGATCCGGACAGGGTGGGAGAGTTGGGGGCTCCCTACCACCCCACTGTGGGGGAAGGCTGCAGGGGATACAGGCAGTGTCCCAGAAAGAGTGTGGGGTAGTCGGATGGCGGACGGAGTCCCAGTGGGTCGCCAGGATTGGGATGCAGACCAGGTATGAGAGAGAGAAAGAAATAGCCCCAAAAAAAACCACACATATTCATCAGCAACATTGATGAGGGACTGAAAGGGAAAGTCTGCCTGTTCGTGGATGATACAAAGCTCTGCAACAGGGTGCACACACAGGAAGGGGTCCAAGGAATGGAGTCAGATCTAAGAAAGCTGGAGAAATGGTCCAAGAACTGGCAGTTGAGACTCAATGCCAAAAAGTGTAAGGTAATGCACTTGGGTAAGAGGAACCCAGGAAATAACTATGTCCTGGAAGGGCAGCAATTGGAAATGACAAAGATGGAACGGGAGCTAGGAGTTATGATATCGGACGATTTAAAGGTAGGAAAGTAATGCGAAAAAGCAGCACTAAGGGCAAGCGGCATCCTTGGATGCATAGGTAGGAGTATTACTAGCAGAAAGTGTGAGGTAATTATCCCATTCTATTGGTCCTTGGTGAGGCCTCACTTTGAGTACTGTGTGCAGTTCTGGAGGCCACACCTAAGAAAGGACATGGATCATCTGGAATCCATGCAGAGAAGAGCCACCAAGATGATGTAGGGACTACACCACAAACCATACAGAAATAGGCTCAGCCAGTTAAGTCTATTCTCCACAGAGCAGAGAAGGATCAGAGGAGACATGATAGAAGTATTTAGATTTGTTAAAGGGATAAATGCAGTACATACCGGTAACCTCTTTCAGGAAAATAGGACAGTGAGTACAAGAGGGCACAACTTACGGCAGGTTGGCAATAAATTCAGAACAAATGTTAGGAAGTACTTTCTCACAGAGAGGGTAGTGGACCCTTGTAACAGCCTGCCACCTAAGGGGGTGGCGGCTAAGACTGTCAGAGAATTCAAATGGGCATGAGACAGTCAATGTAGTCAGCTCAGCAAGAGCAGTAGAGACGGGGGTAGACATCTGGGGCAGACTAGATGGACCGCATGGTTTCCTTCTACCGGCAAATTCTTACGTTCTTATCAACAGTCTCAAAGAGCAGAGCCGGTCTGTTCCTCCCTGCAGCAATCCCCTGGACAGGAACTCTGCCTTCTTATGGTTGATTGCCCTTTGATACTCACCATAGTGAATTCTCAAAACCAGTGTGTCCTCCTGGGACCAAGTCCTCCTCCAGCAACAGTCCAACTTCTGACCCCTGGTCTTCATTTCCTTGAGAGCCCCATAAAACCACAGGGATCTCAAATGAGAAGACCTGGGTCATATACGGATGATAGCAGAAAAGGGGAAATTACTCCCCAAATACCTGGGCAAACAGATGGATTTGCAGACCCATCCTAAAGGCCTCCACTGACAGGGCCTCCCTCAGGGCTCTCAGGAGAGAGTTCCATAGGACTGGGCCCAGCACCTTAAAGGCCTGGTTCCCTGAGGTGTTTAGCCTTTCCTGGGAGTACCTCTTCAGTGGACTGGAGAGGGCATGAGGATATGCAAGGGTTCAGGAGATCAGTCACGTAACCCTGGACAGCCCATGGGGGGCCTTGTAAGTAAGAAAGCTGGCTTTAAAGGAGATATGCCATTTAACTGACAGTCAGTGCAGATCACACTGCCATGTGGAGATATGACATATCCTCAGAAAGTCAGTCAGCAACCTAGTGGCTGCATTCTGCAAAAGCTGCATGCACTGCAGTGTACCTCCATTGTCCTCAATGTAAAAACTGTTGCAGTAATAAAGCCTTGAAGACACAAATGCATGCACCAATATGGTCAGGTCACTGGTGGGGGGTTGGGATAAGGGATCTATTCTGTCTGATGTCCTGCAAAGGGTTAAAGCCATTCCAGACTACTGCTGACACCTGAACCTCAAGTGTCAGTCCCTCATCCATAATAACTCCTGGATTTTTTACCTTCGTGGCAGCCAAAAGCTCAGAGGGGCCAAGCCAAAGCCGCATCTCCCTCTTGGTAGCCGCCACTCCCCTCCTATGACTCGGCTCCACCACCAGTACTTCAGTTTTATCCGAAACCAGCTCAATGACATCCAGTCTTGGATCTCTGCCAGGCATCTATTTAGCACATCAACTGCCATCAGTGTCCAGGGTGCAGAACACATATAGAGCTGGATATTGTCTGCATAGCAGTGAAAGCCAAGCCAATATTGCCTAATGATCTTACCTAGGGGTAGCACATGTACTGTGAACAACATGGGTGAAAGAAGTGAGCCCTGCGGTAAGCCACAGGGCAGAGCCATTGGGAGTAAGGAAAACCCTCCCAACACAACCCTATGCATCCTGCTACTGAGATAGGACTCAAACCAGCAGATGACTGTGCCAGTGAGTCCTACATACTCTGTGAGCCAGTCCAATAGCAACCCATGGTCCACAGTGTCAAACACTGACTATAGCCGCGTGGTCGAAGAAGAGAGAAAGAGAGAGAGTGCATATATGCGGAATGGCTGTAATTTAAATTTAGTAACCTCAGAATTGTTGTTTTGCTGTAACCTGAATGAAAATGAAACTCAGGAAAATAAAAGTGAATTCCAGCCAACACTGACCATGCACACATGCAGTGTCGAGCTACAGGAGTCAGCCATATTGCTTTCTTCAAGGCCTCGCCCCCTTATCCCCTTCTGTAAGTGTTGGCGGTATCACGTTATTATAGCAACTCAAATTGAACGACTTGATTTTGAGTAACTCAATTTGAGTGTGTGTGGTTTGAGCTACCCTGAAAGGGTAGCGAGCGCGGTTAGAGCGACTAGGTAGGGGGAGAAAATGGCGAAGGAGTAGGAAGGCGAAGGACAAGAAGAGGAGCGTCCATGCAGAAAGCAGGGTCCAGGCAGGAAGCAGAGGTATGTGGGCTGTGGGCTGTGGTTTGGGGGTGTACTGCAGAGCTGGCATTCTGGTTTGATGGAGAGGGTGGCTACCTGCAGTGAAGGAGGTCCAGGATTCAGGGCTCAATAGGGATAATTCTTTTACTTGTTTTCCATGTGTGGGACAGTTTTTTGGGGTTTTTTTTGCATTCTATTTTTTCCCCCTCCCTGACATGCACCCCCCTGGAGTTGAGAACAGTAATTTGGGGGGGGGGCACAGCCCCCTCACATAGATGTGCATTTTTTTCCCTGGTCGCTGTTGTTGGGTTCACCGGGGAGTGTACATCGCCATTTTGCTTTTCGATGACGTACACTTGCTGTAATAGCGACTGCTCTTTTGTGATCACTATTATGACATGGAACCAGTGTTGTCTGTGCTCACGCACACTGAGTCAGTGTGCTTACCCTACTGTGTCTTGCACCAAATCTCCTTGCGCATGCATAATACCTGGTGGCCATTGTCACAAGTTGTGACACTCATGGACTCACTTCCTGGTCCCTGTCCTCCAAGTCTCGAGCGCACTAATGTACACTGCATCAGCGTGCTCACCCATCTTGCCAAAAGCTGCAGCATCTCTTAACTACCTCCGGTACCCCAAGGCACTTCAGGCAGTAACAGAACCTATACAGTGACCAAACAGGAATTAACTGCATGCAACCTGATCTAGGTCACATGAGGGCACATTCTCCATTCTCCCTGAAATGTGGAGCCTTGCAATGATGCGAGATGGCATCACTTCTTGCAGCCATATTGAAAGAGGCCTTAAGCTTACTTGGAGTCACACAGGAAGTAAAAAACACTAACTTCCGCTGGCCAACACTAACTTCCACTGGTCATTAGAAATGTTACTCTGGCTATGTCTGCTATCACTATGGACCTGGACAGGAAGTGTGGAACTCCTATTTCCTCCAGCCATCATGTATGAAGCAGCCAAGCATGGCAGCCATCTTAGAGCTTGCTATATTTGACAACACCCATCTTAGGTATGGCATTCACCTGACCAGCCACTGAGAATCTTACATTTATAGACAGAGAATGGACACATTATTATCTTTGTGATACTACAATGATGCCTGCCTATATACCAGCCCCTATAGCATACTTAGTTGGTACTATAAAGAAGGGATTATTTTGCTGCACTCTTCCCACCTTTAGTATCTAATGGCCACACAGCTGTGTTTCTGTGTTCTTTCTGCTGATGGCCAAGCATAGGAATTTTGCCATGTGCAGCATGCCACTCTTTCTCCAGCAACTAGGCCCACACTGCATGGCCTGTGACTTGGATGACTCTGAGAAATCTTTGTCCCTGGAGGCATCACCTGTTGAGAAAGAAAAAATCTGGCCAGCAGAAATGGTGGTTAGACCCTGCTACACTCTTCATGCAAAATCAGCAGGCAGCAGAGGCAATGATGCAGATACAATGAGAATTTATAATAAAGATGTTGGAGAGAATGGCGGCCATGGTGAATCCTATGCCCCAAGGGTCCGTTCTGCCAAAGAATCCAGTTCTCCAACCAGTCCATCCCCCTCCTTCACATCCAGACTATAACTTCAGCACTCCTGCCCCAACCACAGCCCGAGGAATCAGAAGCACAAAATCTGATGGAGAAGAGGAGGCCATGGATGAGAAGCCCTCCTTAACTTTGAAGCTCTGTTCCTTTGACTGTCCCAGAACTGATGAAGTCCATCAAGACCACCATGGATTTCGAGTTACCACCCCCTGACCAGAAAACAAAGTAGACCCAATGATTCAACCTAAAGAAAAGCAATCAGATTTTGCCCTCATCTGCGTGGCAATAGAAGAGATCATGCCCATAGAGTGGGAGGCAGCAGAACTGCTCACATCCCAGAGAAGTCTCTGGATAGAATGTACCCAGTCCAGGAGGAGAAACTGAAACTGTGGTGCACTGCACCCATGGTAGACCTGCAGATTGCAGCTCTGAATGAAAAGACAGTCCTACCAGCTGAGGGGTCCACACCACTAAAAGATCTGGTAGACAAGAAACTGGAAGAAATGCTCAAAAATACATTTGAAATGGTGGGGCTAGTGGCAATGGCAGCTACAACGATAATTCATGCCACGAGAACACTAGTTTGCTGGATGGAAGAGCTAACCAATGCATTGACTCCCAAGACTCTGGAGTCTGATCTAGTAGACTGAAATCTACAGACCACATATTATTTGGGGGTACATGGGAGTGGATGCCCTAAAACTGAATGCCAGCACTACAGCAATAGCCAATGAAGCCAGGAGTTCACTGTGGCTCAAATTATGGGAAGTGGATAGTGATTCAAGAACTTACTGTAAAAGCTACCATTCAACGGTAGACACCTATTTGGGGAAAGGCTCAGGTAATTCTTAAGAATGACAGAAAGCAAAGCTTTTGCTAAGGACAAATCAAACAAATCTTCTTACCTGCCTTTCTTTTGGAGCAGGTTTCACAAAAATAAAAACCAAAGAGACAAAAGGAGGTTTTAATATTTTTTTTCAGGTATCTGTGTGTGTGTGTATATATATATATATATATATACATATATATATATATATATATATATATATATATATATATCTAATGTATAACTGTCTGTCTAATATCTATATATCTATCTATTTATAACCCCTAGGTGGCGCTATCCCAAGGGTTACTACCCCTGCTTGCTTGGCTAGTAGCAGGTTAAGGGGCCTGGGTAATGAAACTGGTGCCTCCACCCAGAGGTCAGGGTTGTTAGTGGTCAAGCTAACCTGGGCACAGCCCTCCGGGACACTGTAACCCCCCTTTCCCTTCTAGTGGCCTGAACAATATACAATAATTACTTTCACAATGACCCTTATTCACCAGGTAATTACCCACACTGTTTGCACTTACCACCAGGGCTGGTTCCTCTAGCTTGACCCAGGGGACATCCTGTAAAACAAGGTTAAGCACAGCAAATAGCAACAGTACAATACTTTTGGCACAAACTGGAACCACAGTCAGGTTAAATGCAGACAAAGTTAAACCTGATTTATTCAGGGGACGTGAACAAGGGAGGGGCGTAATTGGGTTGATTTGCTTAAACGCTATATTAATCAGACAGTTATGCATGCAGTTCAGAGTCCCTACACAGTCACACACTCTGGGTACCCAGGTAGGAAAACGGTGGGCTAGCCAGGAACGTTGCAGCTGGTTGGGGTCCTGTGATGGAAGAAAGCAACAATACACACTATTTGTAATCCGGAGCCGGAGGGCTCAGTTCGTGAAAGAAAAGGCAACAAAACAATCAGATATCAACACTTTTAGATTTAGCTGCTGTTGCAGGGAGCTACCCTGATGTTTACTCACGATACCCAATACTGGACACAGGCAGGACGAAATTGAGACTGCAGGCTGTTGAGCTGGAGTGTCTGGAGAAGCAGGGCCCACACAAATCACCGAGGCGTCATTCCTGTTCAAGGTATTGAGCAGGGGGTGGATCCCCTGGCTAGGCTCTCATCAATGAATTTCTCTGCGTAGCAGGTATTCTGGCTGGGCCAGTGTAGCGGGGCCCAGGCAAATGGAAATGGATACGGATTCAGTCTGTGGAGCTGGATACAGCCTCCAGCAAGCAAAACACAGTTCAGACACATTGTGGGGAACCAAATCACTACCCACTATAAGCACACAGCACATTCACATGTGAAGAAATTCCACTGTACCAGGCAAATGGCTCTCCAGCCGCAATTACAGAGTGTCTGCACAATCTGGGAGTTCAGAGGTAGCTGGAAGTCCTGACAGGCCAATTGCATTCAGCAAATCTTCGGTCTTCTTCAGGTTAAAGCCTGGTCACAATTGAGTGGCTTAATTCGCTCTCCAAATTCGGATTCAGTCTGAAAAAAGCACAAGTTCCCTCTCAGAAACAGCAGGCAGGCATGCAGGCCAAACTCAAGCCTTTCCACAGTTCTTCCATGTGAATCCACTATGGACTGCTGCTCAAACTATCTCGAGCTGTTACCTCTTCACTTCCCAACTCAGATGTAACTGAAACTGCAAGCAGTGTGGGACTATCCCCAAGATCCAAAAAGTTCGGTTGGCTGATCTGTCTGTCAGTCATAACAAGGGCTCCCTCTCCAGGTTATTTTAGGCACCAAAAGTCCAAAACTACAATTCCTACAACTTTTGACCCCACCAAGCCCCTGTAGGCAGGCGCCATTTTAGAGTCCCAAATGTACTGATTGGCCCATTCTGCAGTCCAGGACCAAGATGATGGAAACAAACAGAACTGCCCATGCTGCAAAGAAGGCAGGTTAGAACAAACTGCAATATTATTACTACTCTAACAAATGATCAGCAAACAAGTACATCTTCTAACAGAGCTCCCTCTCAGATTAATTATGACTGCAATCCAGGCAGCTCTTAAAGAGACAGTACACAGAGACTATACAGACACTCTCTGGCAATAAATTTAAACTGCTAAAACTCAGAACACCAGCCTGGCAGTGAGCATTTAAGCAAGCTCAAGGAAGACTTTTTGGGAACCCCCATTTGTAGGGGGTTACACCGTTCCCTGCCTGGAGAAAACTTGGTGTCCGCGTCAAGTCTGTACCATCATGCATCAGTTAACATAACTTATTACTTTACTATAAATATTCACTACACTTCATGATACTATATCCATAAGGACCATACTTATGCATGTTTCATACAGGTAATACTGAGTCCAATATGATTAACATACTTGTGACATCACAATACTGATTCATGTTATAACTTCCTATACATTAAACAATGTAGGAAGGGGCCCTTCCCTATCAGATGACTTGGGGGTGGATGGGGCAGGGCCACCATACTGAGAAGGAAGAACAATCGACCTGGAATTGGCCATTAAGCTCAGCTTGGGTAGTGAGCTCTGAGAAATACAAACACCTTTGTGAACCACATTGAGAGGCAAATCCACTGGCCTCCAGGGAGAATCATAACTGAAGCGCAATACTGGCTTGACAGCTCGGCCAGTCTTTCTGGGGGGAACAGCCACAGACTCTGTACTTTCAGCACTAACTTTGGAGCTTTCATCATTCATGAGGAGTGCCTCTGCACGGATGGGAATGTCCAAACTGGGAGCACTGTCAGCTCCTTGCTCTGTAGGCTCTGTTTCTACAACACTTGGCTCATTTAGAGAAGGTCCTGGCACAATTAGACTTTGTGGCACTGAAGGGGGCTGTCAGCACTCTCATATTGTTGTTCAAGTTATGGTGCATCACCAGGGAGACTCAGACCATCAGCCCCTTCTTCGGGCAATTCACACAGTTCCACAAAACACAGAGAGTCTGCAACCTCAGATGTGATGTTTTGTACCTCACTTTTAGGGAGTATTGGCTCCAAGGACAAAGCTGGGGGGTTAGGCAGTCCAGAAGGCCCAGCTTCATCCCCACAATTAGTCATAGGGTTACCTCAAAACAGCTGACTCAATTCATAGGAGGGGTAATAGGCATTGTCACACTCACTATCGTCAGAGGTGGACTGACAGTCACTATCATTCTGGGCCTGCTGTGGGGGAACCTTAACTCTGTAACCACTGGGGTAGGTTGACTCTGTCTCTTTTTTGCAGCAGCATGAGTCACCGGCCCAGAGGAGGCAATGTCTGCTGGCTCAGCTTCAATAATAACTTGGCCAATAGGCAGCAAGTGGTTACCGTGCATGGTCTTGACAGCTTTGGAGTTATTCTCTGGGTGTACCTTGTATACTGGTAGATCATCCAACTTTCCAACTACTACATGAGGAAGATGGTGTCACCTATCAGCAATTTTATGCTTGCCATGTAGTCCCAAATTGCGAAACAGCACACGGTCTCCGGGCCATAACTCTTGAGCCTTTACTTTCTTGTTGTGCCTCTCTTTGTTGGCGAGACTTCTTTTAGCAGCTATTGTCTGGGCCAGTTGATATGCATGGCTCAATTCAGCTTTCAGTTTCTGTACATACTGCAGGTAGTTTTCAGCTCAGACCCCATCTGGAGAGACCCCAAAACAGACATCAACTGGAAGGCGGGCCTCCCTCCCAAACATGAGGTGGTAGGGGGAGAACCCAGTAGTGTCATTTTTGGTGAAATTGTATGCATGTACCAAGGTGTTAATCTGCTGGCTCCACTTATGCATGTCTTTTGGGTGGAGGGTGCCCAGCATGTCTAGAAGGGTGCGGTTAAAATGTTCTGGTTGAGGGTCCCCCTGCAGGTGATAGGGGGTGGTTCTTGACTTCCGCATCCCCCACAGAGAGAGCATTTCTTTGATTAGCTGACTTTCAAAGTCTCTACCTTGGCCAGAGTGGAACTGCTTGGGGGCACCATAGTGGACAAAGAAATTTTCCACTAGCACCTTGGCCATGGTAGAGGTCTTTTGAACTTTAGTTGGAAAAGCATGTGCATACCATGTGAAATGATCCGTAACCACTAACACATTGCCAACATTCCACTGATCAGGTTCTAAACACAAAAATTCTCTGCAGACCAGTTCCATGGGGGTGCTGGTAGTAATACTGACAAGGGGGGAAGCCCTCTGAGGCAGGGCTTTCCTTTGCAGGCAACGACTACAGGTCTTTACATGGTGCTCAACATTGGCTCCCATCTTGGGCCAGTGGAATCGAGATTGTACCAGGTCGAGGGTTGTGCCAATACTGAGGTGCCCCATGTGATTGTGGAGGGACTTCAGTACCAAATCTTTAAAGGCTGTTGGGAAGGACCAATTGCTGCTTGTCTACTCGACCACTGCAATCCACTGTCTCTCTGTATAACAACTGATTGTGTAACTTCAACCTGGGGCCTTCTTTAAACAATAGGGCAGTTCACAAGTCAGGGGAATGCAACTGGGACACATCTTTCCCCACACGTAGGGCATCAAGTGCTGGCCGAATCATAGGATCTTGGGATTAAGCCCACTGGATGCTGTCATTGTCAAACTGAGGTAGTGCACTAATATCTAGAGCAGAGAAATGGCAATAGGTAGCCGGTATGCAGGTATCAGGAGGGCTCAAGCAATCTACTAAACAGTCCATTGTGTCCATAGACATCTGTTCATCTCTATCAAACTTTTGGCACAATGCTTGGATGTCAGGTTCAGACAACCTGACTCAATCACTCTTGGAGACTGGCCTTTGTGACAGGGCATCTGCAGCAATATGGTTCAGTCATGGCCTGTATTCGACAGCATAATCATAGGTTGATAAAGCAGAGAGCCACCGGTGTCCAGTGGCGTCCAGCTTAGCTGAAGTCTGTACATAGGTTAATGGGTTATTGTCAGTCTTCACCAATATCTTTGCCCCACAGAGGTATTCATGAAACTGATCAACAATGGCCCATTTTAGGGCAAGGAACTCCAGCTTGTGTACAGGATAGTTTCGTTCTGACAGGGTCAAGCTCCTGCTGGCACAAGCCACTGGTCTCAAACCATCCTCATGGTCTTGATAGAGCACAGCTCCTAGGCCCTGCAGACTAGCATCCGCATGCAGCACATAGGGCTTGTCAGCATAGGTGAAGATGGGGGCATGGGTGAACTGCTATATGACTTCGTGGAAGGCTGCTTCACATTCGGATATCCAGCAGGACCCAAAAGGTTCATCTGTTCGGAAGTATGCTTTCTCGGGTTCTTTGACAGACCCTTTCTTGTATTTACAGTTGGTGGGGGGGGTAACCCTGGGTGAGATTCAGGAGCAGGCAAATCACCTTGGAATAGTCTTTTATGAACCTGCGGTAGTAGCCACAGAACCCCAGGAAACATTGCAGTTCTTTCAAGTTATGGGGCTGAGGTCAAGTAGTCAGTGACTCGACCTTACTGGGATCGGTCTCTATCCCTTCTGCAAATACTATGTGCCCCACATACTTCATGGAGGTTTGAAAAAACTGGCACTTGTCAATGGACAACTTGAGGCCAAAGTCTTCCAATCAGTCTAGGACTTTAAATATTCGGGTCTCATGCTCCTCTAATGTGCGTCCGAACACAATGACATCATCTAGGTACACTAGGCATTCCAGCAAGTTCATATCTCCCACCACACATTCCATCAGTTGCTGAAAGGTGGTCTGGGCATATGAAATCCCCAGTGGCATTCTCAGGAATTTGTAGAACCCCAAAGGACAGATGAAGGCGGTTTTCTCATGGTCCTCCATGGCCATCGGAATCTGGTAATATCCGCTGCAAAGATCCAATACTGAGAATAATTTGCTCCCATTCAAGCAATCCAGGGCATCTTGTATACAGGGCATGGTGTATTGATCTGGGATGGTCCGCCGGTTCAGGGTTTGATAATCAACACATATCCTCACTGACCCATTCTTCTTACGCACAGCCACAATGGGAGAGGCATATGGGCTCCTTGAGTCCTGTATCACGCCAGCAGTGAGCTTTTCCTGCAGGTGTCTCCTCACATCATCTATGTCTGCTGGGGCGAGGCCTTGGGATCTGTCTCAAAATGGCCGGTCATCATGCAGGCGTATAAAATGCTCTGCACCCTGGACACACCCCACGTCCCATTCTTTTAACGAAAACACTTGGTCTGTCTGGGCGAGTTTCTTGCTAATCCTAGCCTTCCATTCAGCTGGCAGCGGGGTATCACCAAAGTCAAATAAGTCCATGGTCACTCTCTCCTTTTGGCCAGAATACTTGTTATTGGGTAATACTGCAGTGTCTGTGCAGTGTACTGTAGCTAGAGTGCGCCCTCTGTTCACCCGGACCTCCCAATCTGACACATTTCGAATCTGGACCACCACTTGTCATGCATAGGCATGGGCACGGGCAGACAAGATGCTGGGTTTAACCAATAATCCTTCTGGCAACTTTCCATCACCTGGTGCATCCAACATTAATATTTTGTTCTTTACATTTCTCTTTAGGCAGACTTCTCCATGGATTGTGCACTGGGCATTGGGGGCCAATACCAAGGAGTCAGGTTCCTTTTTCCACACTATCCCCACTGGCTCATCTGGGTCCTCTTCATTGGGTTTTTGTTGTAAGTCATATGTACTTTTTATTAAGGCTAGAATTCTTAGGGTCCATCCAGTCAGTTACCCTTGTTTCTCATGGCAGAGTTGTGCTAGTCTCCCAAACATGTGGGCGTTTGTTACAATTAACAGGGGAATCCCATCATACAGTCCGGTGGGGGGACACACTAAGGCCAGTGTCTCTATCTGCTCCTCTACACCAGTTACAGTTGCAGGAAAAGACAACCAGAGGCAGACATATGCTAGGTAGGGATAAGACTTGTCGCTTAGCCCCCACACATGTAGACCTTCCAGGGATTGTAATGGCACATCAGATAGGTGTTTGTCATACCGGTCCTGAAATACAATGGTCGCTTCTGACCCACTGTCAAGCACAGCCCGAGTAGGAATACCATTCACAGCCACAGTAGTCTTCATTGAAGGGCCCACTATTTTGGACCAGTCTGGAGGGACAACAGCAGGGGCCTGGACAGACGATTTAGCCACAGAGGGGTTTGAGTTAGGATGGCTGAAGCCTTCACTGTGGTCATTTTGTGCACCCCTTGACCACTAACTCATTTTCCAAAGCTCTCCTTGAAGCCGGTTCACCACTTTCTCTAAGTCCTTCTGAGACTGGCATTCCCTCTTCATATAGCCATCCTTGCCGCAATTGTGACAAATGACAGGCTCTCGGGGCATTCTTGTGGAAAACATAGCAGGGGATGCTGGAGCATTGATGGGAGATTGTGATCTGACTTCTGCTGGTAGTGTACCATGTCACAAAAGTTCCTTTAAGGTGGCAGTCAATTCCTTGAGCTCAGCCGAGAAGCCACCCTCAGTAGAGGATGCCTGAGGGTGCACCCCCAACCCCATAACAGTCACGTCCTGACAGGGGCCAAGGTCTCTGTCAGCAGGGGATACCTCAGCGAACACACCCAGTTGTACTTTTCTGACTTCCTTCAGCAACTCCTCCCCTCACTGTTTAGCCCATGGCGGGACATTCGTAGTGGTCTCCATTTTGGAAGGGCCTTCCGGTGCCATGATCACTTGGGCTGCACTTACCCCATAATTACAATCTCCCTCTTCACCTTGTACCTCCCAGAGTTCTTTTATTAAGTCACAGTAGTCAGGTGGGTTACCTCTCCTATTCTGGAGCCTTAACTGGATGATCTGCAGTTTAGAATGCTTGGCATGTTGCAGTATGTGCCCCAATCTCACACGGTTCAAATCAGTGGTGGCTACCCCACCTTTCCAGTAAGCTTTCTGCAGAGCTCTAGGCAAGTAACATACACAGACAAACTTCCCCCTTCCATTGTTTTGTACCTTGGAATTTCCACATCAAAGTCTCCCTGACTCAATGCTCCCAAAATTGCCTTCAAGTACAGATAGGTACTTCTGAGCAGATGCATCAGGGTTCATGGACCTCAAAAATTTAATGGCTTCAAGGGCGGGCCCTCAAACTTTCTATGATTCTTTTCCACTTCTCAGCCTCTCACACTGCCACTAGGGTACCAAGGGGCAACATAGTCAATCCAGGTCTCCCAGTCATCCTCCCCTGGGGGTGGGGAGGGTGCCAGAGAAGATTCTCAGCCTTCAGTAGGAGTTGTGACTAATGGCAGGTACAGATATAGGGGCCAGCATTGGCACAGGCACAGAAGGCAGGGCAGTAACAGGTGCTGGAGTGGGAGGGGGTGTTGGGGAAGGAACACCCCAGGTGGCAGGAATAGTTTCTTAAAGTCCTCTATGGTTTTACCTTCCTCCAGCAACAACTTAGCAAATTTCTGCTCAAAAGCCTCAGATAATGGTGGGAGCTCATCCTCCCCAGGGTCTTTACTGCCTTTTGTTATCACTGTCCAGGTGGCTAGGACCCCTTCTGTGGCAATAGTCTGTGGCACTTTAGAGCTGTCCACGAGGTCACTACACTCTACCAAGGCTATGAAAGTTTGGGTGATCAAACCAGCCTGTCGACCCACCACCACAGGATTTTTTAAACATTCAACTTTGGAGAGTGCTCCCTCTACAGTGCCCTTACTGGTACCCAGGGGAATATCCAGTGTAAGCAGAGGATTTTGGTGGTCGATCTCCTGCCCAGTACACCACCCCACCAACTGGTGTACAGCCTTTTCTACTGGGGTAGCCATTAATCTTTAACAATCATTTGTAATGTTTGATCACTAGAAGGCACAAAATCCCAGCAGTGAGCCTCCAAGATGTAACCCCTAGGTGGCACTATCCCAAGGGCTACTACCCCTGCCTGCTTGGCTAGTAGCAGGTTAAGGGGCCTGGGTAATGAAATGGGTGCCTCCACCCAGAGGTCAGAGTTGTTAGTGGTCAAGCTAATCTGGGCACAGCCCTCCGGGACACTGTAACCCCCCTCTTTCCCTTCTAGTGGTCTGAACAATACACAATAATTACTTTCACAATGACCCTTATTCACCAGGCAATTACCCACACTGTTTGCACTTACCACCAGGGTTGGTTCCTTTAGCTTGACCCAGGGGACCCTCTGTAAAACAAGGTTAAGCACAGCAAATTGCAACAGTACAATACTTTTGGCACAAACTGGAACCACAGTCAGGTTAAATGCAGACAAAGTTAAATCTGATTTATTTAGGGGACGTGAACAAGGGAGGGGCATAATTAGGTTGATTTGCTTGAAAGCTATATTAATCAGACAGTTATACATGCAGTTCAGAGTCCCTACACAGTCACACACTCTGGGTATCCAGGTAGGAAAACGGTGGGCTAGCCAGAAACGTTGCAGCTGGTTGGGTCCCTGTGATGGAAGAAAGCAACATGCACAACATACACTATTTGTAATCCGGAGCTGGAGAGCTCAGTTCATGAAAGAAAAGGCAACAAAACAGTCAGATGACAATACTTTTAGATTTAGCTGTTGTTGCTTGGAGCTACCCTGATGTCTACTCATGATTCCCAATACTGGACACAGGCAGGATGAAATTGAAACTGCAGGCTGTTGAGCTGGCATGCCTGGAGAAGCAGGGCCAACATGAATCACCGAGGCTTTATTCCTGTTCAAGGCGTTGAGCAGGGGGCTGATGCCCAGGCCATACTCTCATTGATGAATTTCTCTGCGTAGCAGGTATTCTGGTTAGGCCAGTGTAGTAGGGCCTAGGCAAATAGAGATGGATGCAGTTTCAGTCCATGGAGCTGGATACAGCTTCCAGTAAGCAAAACACAGTTCAGACACACAGTGGGGAACAAAATCACGACCCACTATATGCACACAGCACATTCACATGTGAGGAAATTCCACTGTACCAGGCAAATGGCTCTCCGGTCGCAATTACAGAGTCTCTGCACAATCTGGGAGCTCAGAGGTAGCTAGAAGTCCTAACAGGCCCATTGCATTCAGCAAATCTTCGGTCTTCTTCAGGTTAAAGCCTGGTCACAATTGAGTGGCTTAATTCGCTCTCCAAATTCGGATTCAGTCTGAAAAAAGCACAAGTTCTCTCTCAGGAACAGCAGGCAGGCATGCAGGCCAAACTCAGGTCTTTCCACAGTTCTCCCACACGAATCCACTATGGATTGCTGCTAGAACTATCTCGAGCTGTTACTTCTTCACTTCCCAACTCAGATGTAACTGAAACTGCAAGCAGTGTGGGACTTTCCCCAAGATCCAAAAGGTTCGGTTGACTGATCTGTCTGTCAATCACAACAAGGGCTCCCCCTCTAGGTTATTTTAGGCACCAAAAGCCCAAAACTACAATTCCTACAACTTTTGGCCCCATCAAGCCCCTGTAGGCAGGCTCCATTTTAGAGTCCCAAATGTACTAATTGGCCCATTCTGCAGTCCAGGACCAAGATGATGGAAACAAACAGAACTGTCCATGCTGCAAAGAAGGCAGGTTAGAACAAACTGCAATAATACTCTAACAAATGATCAGCAAACAAGTACATCTTCTAACAGAAGTCCCTCTCAGATTAATTATGACTGCAATCCAGGCAGCTCTTAAAGAGACAGTACACAGAGGCTATACAGGCAGTCTCTGGCAATACATTTAAACTGCTAAAACTCAGAACACCAGCCTGGCAGTGAGCATTTAGGTAAGCTCAAGGAAGACTTTCCGGGAACCCCCATTCGTAGGGGGGTTTTATATCTATCTATCTATCTATCTATCTATCTATCTGTAACCCCCCTCTCCCTCTTAGTGTAGGGGCACAAATTTTATCATTGCAGATGGTCCAGGGGCATGAGAAAGATTACCACACTGTGTAACACTCTGAGCTAGTGCACCTGAAATAAAGATAGGAAAACAGCTATCCCACCTCTTGATGTCTTCATCACACCGTGCACTCTCGATCTCTACCTCCAAAATCTGGATTCACCCCAAACCTCTGGCTGCCAGACACAGGACCTCCAGCCTGCAGCCTCCTGTCTCCTCTGAGCTCCCAATCCCCTTAATCCTGGTGTAGCATGATGGACACCTTCTGGAATTACAACTTATGACACAAATTAAATGCAAGGGGTTTTCATTTCTCCCCCTTTCTAACTGATGTAAAGAAGAAATCACTACCAAGTTTTTCCCCAACAGCTTCTTTATTTTAGCACCTGCGCCCCAAATGATTTCAGGAGTACAGGGGTCCCAACCTTCACTACATAAATAAAGCATCTCCATGGGGCTATCTAAACTTTTCATAGTTCACCCATGGCTGGACCTATCGAGCGGCATAACTGTTATACATGCAGTACAAGCAGGTAATCTCTAACTTCGATTCTTGGATGTTTTACCCAAGCAAACTCCTCCCATGAAGAATCTACGGGCTCCTGGCTCACTGGTGCTGGTAAGACCCTGAACTTCCTGTCTCAGACCTTGTATACCTTCTCTAACCTGCCCTTTGCTGCCAACTTGAGGCATCCAGCAAGGATTAACCCCCCAGAGCACTAATAAATTGACTAGCTCGGAGGGGTTGGAGGGGGAAAAGAGTTCCTAATGGAAGCATAAGCCCTTCCGACAAGGGGGGTGCTTACATATCTATTTCCCGGTGTGGGCACCTTTATGTTTCAGTTATAAGTTCATTATGTCCTCTGTGCATTAAAAGATTTACTCCTCAGTGGTGTAACTATTACTGATCAGTGTGGGAAGATATCTAGACAGTACCAAAGGGTGGGCTGGATGGTGCACCTGCCCCGGGTGCACGCCTCTGAGGGGCACAGTTTTGGTAACTTTAAAAACATTTCTTTTCTTTTTTTTTTTTTTTTTTTACTGTAATTACAGTGGCTTCCAGCAGGGGTACATCCACGGAAGGACCAGCAAGTGTTGGGGGGTCACATGGTCGCACTCTCTGAAGCAGAAAAAATCATGTGGCTTGGTAAATGGGCAGGCCAGCCACCAGTGGCACCAGTATAAAAGGTAGGGGCAGAGAGCCGGAGCGCATGGTTGTTGTGAGAGGCAGTTAGCAGAGGAGTGAGAGACTAGACACACTAGAGACTTGATACGCGAGACAGAGAGCGATTCAATTAAAAACTAACAATCTTAATTTAATGTAAATGTAAGCGCTGGCAAGCAAGCACACAAGTGCACTCTTCCGTGTACTCCGTCTTGCTTTCTTTTTTGTTTATTCATATTATTTGTCTCCTAGTAGTGACAGAGAGAGACTTGCAGCAGAGCCGCCGCTGCCCCGCCTGAGAATGGATAAAATAACATTTCCTGGCTAAATAGCACTGGCTTAATTCCTTAAAGTTCAGTCTGTTCCTCGTGTGTGTGCCTGGATGTTTTATTTTGTGATAATTCGTAATCGTATGTTAATTGTTCCACATCCACAACAAGACTGGACAGTGGACATTCAAAGCTTCAGACAGTGCTGTCAGCCTGCCACAAAGTGTTAACTGAATAAAAATAATTCTCACGTCTGGTACAACTTCTGAGGTTGCACCAGAAGGTGTGAGAATTATTTTTATTCATTCAGTTAATTTTCCTGTTTACTGTTACTCGCCAGTTGCCAGTGTATATCAAATCTTTTTTTCAGTCTTTGAACTTTCCCTGACCCTTTCCTTTAACCTCTTACATGTGCTGCGGGAGTGGAGAGACAGAGACTTGCTTGCACCTTGCTGAGCAGCCGCTGCACCACCCGAGATAAAAAAATAGCTGGTTCCGTGTGTGTGTGTGTGTGTGTGTGTGTGTGTGTGTGTGTGTGTGTGTCCTGGATGTTGGGGGTTTTTTTGTGATCGTTTGTTCGTCGTCGTTGGACGTTCTCTTAGGGTCTTTCTTATTCACACCATGACTGTTGTAATTGTTCTGCAACCAGGACTGGACAATCAAAGCTTCAGATAGTGCTGCCACAAAGTGTTGACTGAATAAAGATCATTCTCACATCTGGTACAACCTCTGAGATTGTACCAGACGTGAGAATTATTTTTATTCAGTTAATTTTCCTGTTTACTCATCTCACCAGTGTATCTCATCTTTCAGTCTCCCACCCTTTCCTTTAACCTCTTTTACATGTGCTGCTGGGTGACCCCATTGTCCACCACTCCTACTCAGCACCTTTAATCTCCTTCTCGCCTCCCCAGGTAGAACTCCCCTTCTCCCCATAGGCAAGCGGGTACCTTGGAAGCACGAACCAAAATTCTGTGATCAGGAAATAAAGTTTGGAACCAGCCAGGACTTCATGTAAAACATCTGTGCAAGAACTGTTGCTGACCCCGCTGGACCTCCACTCTGCTCTGTGAGCCGGGGCTCCTGCCCTCTAGTCCTCCCTCCCTCTATTCTGCACAGACACTGAGGACAGACTACAAGCTCTTTGGAGAGTTACTAGACTCAGTCAGTAGTTACTAGTAGGAACTACTGTGTCAGTCTGTGATGATGACTTGCTGTCAGCTGGTGTCTTGCAACTGTAAGAGCCAGTCAGTCCTCCTTATCACAATGAATGCGTTGTTTCTATTTCAAGGGTGGGAGTTACAAGGAACTAAGATGCCCCTCACTTCTATAAGTCACAAGCAGGCAGCTCCCCCCCCCACACACACACACACACTGCTTACACAAGTGACTGGGAGAGCTTTTCCCTAAGCTTGCAAGAGTGACTGGAAACCCCATTCCCAACCTATGCCGAGTGACAGGAAGCTCCCTCCCCTACCATATGCACAAGTGATAGGACTCAGAGTCCCCCTCTCATAAGTGACAGAAAGTCACCCATTCCTTGCATAAGAGACAGGAAGCCCCTCCCCTACTAGGTACACAAGTGACAGTATTCCCTGTCCTGTAAGTGACAAAATCTTACTCACTTGTCTTTTTGCAGCAGTGTCACAAAGCACCTTCCTGTGCTTGCATGCTGATTGACTGAGCCTGAGAAATAAAACAAACTAACATCCAACCAAATTCTGACCTTTATTTCCTTGTGTGTGTGCCCCCTGTGCTGCCCGAGTGCCTGGATATTTTTTTTTTTTATGAGTTTATTGTCGGTCTTCCTACGTCCTTAGTTCAATCTTTGGATCTTTGATTGTGACATGGGGGCCAGGGGGTTATCTGATTGAAAAAAATAAAATAACATTAATAAATGTCTGGTGTGTTTACAGTGTTTGTGTTGTTGACTTTACTCCTGCCTGGGGGCGGGGGAGGGCGACAGGCTCCAGCAGCAGGAGAGACAAGAATAGCAGTTATAAAAAAAAAAAAATTCTTCAACTTCCTGGCTAGAAGGCTTTTCCAGTTCATACTCTTTCTCTGTCAGTGTTCTGGTCCAGCACAGAGAAAGACAGAGTAAGAACCAGAAGAGCCTTCTGCCTTCTAGCCAGGAAGTTGAATTTTGCAATTTTTTTTTGGCTAATATCTCTCCTGCTGCTATGTGCTGTTCTATCATGATTCCAGGCTGAAGGAGACAGTAACAGTAGTCACACAGACCTGACTGGCTGCCACTCTGTTTCATATTTCTGACCGAAAAGAAACAAACACTGTTCAGTCAGTGATTAAAAAAAAAAGAAGAGTGCTGCAGTTTTTTAATTAAGTATTTAGACAGTCTTTTAGTGAAGCATATTGTTGCTGTTTTGTGTTTCCTTATAGATTTTCTTACTTTATTCTGTATTTGTTTCTGTTTGCCCTATTTAAAATTGCTGCTTGCTAGTCTGCACCTCATTTTTGTAGTGTGTAAATTGTTTTTTCACTAATGTGCATAAGAGTAAGCGAGGATGTGGAATGGCTATAAGGGAGACTGGTGGTGGTGATGGATGAGGGAAAATGTTGCTTGGCCATGGACTGATGTGGTGTGGGGGCACTGGCACTGAGAACAGCACTATCTGGCAGTTTTATATTATCACCCACTCTTTGTGGGTAGAATGGCTAACATGAAACTCAGTTTCATGTTAGCCATTCTGCCCACAAAGAGTGGGTAATAGCATAAAGAAGAAGAAGAAGAATCAGCATTTATATAGTGCTTTTCATACATCCAAAGCGCTTTACAAGCAATGCTAGACTGATAGTGAAGTGACTGAATGTGTGGTGGCGGCCATATCGCACATCATTACCCTCACACAGCCTGAATTATTGCATGAACCGGTTTTATGGGAAGGGGAATGTTGGCCAGGACACTGGGAATGTTCCCTACACTTTTGCGAAGAGTGCCCTGGGTTCTTTTACTTCCACCTGGACACCCACCAGGACAACACCAGGATGGGCAGAAGGGACCTCGGTTTAACGTCTCATCCGAAACTGCATTATTTTTGTTGGGTGTAGCATATTCTCACAAGTCAAACCAAATGCTTTGCAGAGCATGGACACTGAGTCTGTAAAAGCACCTCCAGCATCAACAACATCCATGGACACTAGAAGCAGTTCCTCTCCTCACCCTCACCTGCGGTTTTTTTTTAGTGTGTTTCTGTAGGGAATGCTACTGCCAGCAGCAGCCTTACAACTGTAAACACCACTGCCTGCACCACCATGTTGTGGCTCTGTCTCAAGCTAGAGCAACCAAACATTAAAGTGCCTTTTAACCAAGTTTTCCAGATACCAGTGTAATCACCTAGTATCCCAAGAGTTACACACTGCTGCAGTGGCACTTTGTGGTTACGTCAGTGCTTTCTCCTGGTTACAGCAGTATCTCCTAATTAGTGCAGTGAACCCTGATGGTTATAACACATTATCTCCTCCCAGTTACACCAGTATCTCACAGCTACTACGGTGACATCTGCCAGCAATACCAGTGTACCCACTACCCTCCCAGGTGTATCAGTCACCTAACTGTTGCTGTAACTTGTATACTGACTTACTGTATCTGTTAGCCTAACAGATACAGGAAGTCAGTATGCCAGTTACAGTAATGTCTGCTCTCAGTTATATCAGTCTTTGTTCATATTTATGCCAGTGTGGCAGTGTCCCATTAAAGCAGTTCCTCCTAGTTACAATTAAACAGTGTCTCGGTTGTAGCAGTTTCTCTTCCCATTCCAGTTATGCCAGTATCAGCTTCCATTTATACCTGTGTCTCTTCCCAGTTACACCTCTTAGTATTTCAAGTTACAGCATTGTCTCCCTCAATTTATGCCAGTGTCTTCTCTGAAACACAGAAACATAGAAACTTAGATTTGAGAGCGGATAAGGACCACTTGACATATCCAGTCTGTCCACTCCTCTCTAGTCTTATTTAAATAATAGAATGTGGCCTTGGCTGCAGCTGCTTCCCCACAAGAAAAAAACAGTACATACAGTATTGTTTACTTGGGAACATAAGCAGGAGGCTGGTAAGGACAGAGGTCTGGGTTTATATTCTGTTTTAACTGAAATATTTGAATAGTTTTGTACGTGAAATTAGTTCTGTGTGTTAAAAATTACTACTTTGAGTTAGAACTGTTACTTGGGCTGTGATATTGTAACTTTTAGGGCTTGGGAACACTTGTTTGGCAGTGATAATTAGAGTGAAATTTAAATGTGATGTTTGCCTGGTGTTGGGGAGGGAAATTAACAAGAATCACCTTGTCTTTCATTGTTCACTTAGGAACATAAGCAGGAGGCTGGTAAGGATAGAGGTCTGGGTTTATATTCTGTTTTAACTGAAATAGTTGAATACTTTTGTACGTGAAATTAGTTCTGTGTGTTAAAAATTACTACTTTGAGTTAGAACTGTTACTTGGGCTGTGATATTGTAACTTTTGGGGCTTGGGAACACTTGTTTGGCAGTGATAATTAGAGTGAAATATTTAAATGTGATGTTTGCCTGGTGTTGGGGGAGGGGAAATTAACAAGAATCACCTTGTCTTTCATTGTTCACTTGGGAACATAAGCAGGAGGCTGGTAAGGACCGAGGTCTGGGTTTATATTCTGTTTTAACTGAAATATTTAGAAACATAGAAACATAGAAACATAGACTTTGATGGCAGATAAGGACCGCTTGGCCCATCTAGTCTGCCCATTTCCCTACATACAGGATAGGCCGTAGATCCTAACCAACAGCCTATTTCTTCCTACCCCCCACAAGAATTGCCTTATGTCTGTCCCATGCATTCTTGAATTCTCCCACAGTTTTAGACCCCACAACCTCCTCAGGAAGGCTGTTCCATGCATCCACTACCCTCTCTGTGAAATAATACTTCTCACATTGCCCTGAACCGCCCTCCTTCTATCTTTAAATTGTGTCCCTTGTTCTTGCAAGTCTCTTTGTCTGAAAGATGCTACCCTCTTGGACTTTGTTGATTCCACTGAGGTACTTGAAAGTTTCTATCATGTCCCCCTCTCCCTTCTTTCCTCAGGGTATACATATTAAACTCCTTTAGTCTCTCCTCATATGGCTTCTCTTGCAGACCCTGCACCATTTTAGTTGCCCTCCTCTGGACTGCCTCTATCCTGTCTATGTCCTTGCGGAGATGGGGTCTCCAGAACTGGACACAGTACTCCAGATGGGGTCTCACCAACTGTCTGTACAGAGGGATAACAACTTCCTGTTTTCTGCTGGTGATGCCTCTCCCTATACATCCCAGTATACCCCCAGCCCTCCCTACTGCCTTCTCACATTGCTTTCTAACCTTAGGTCATCTGATATGATTACCCCAGGTCCCTTTCCTTTTTTGTTGTTACTACCTCCCCACCCATTGTGTATTCTTCCCTGGGTTCTTGTTTCCCAGGTGCATTATTTGCACTTCTTTGCATTGAATCCTAGCTGCCATACTTTGACCATTCCTCCAACCTTGCCAAGTCCATTTTCATCCTTTCCACGCCTCCTTGTGTATCAACTTTGTTGCAGATCTTTGTGTTATCTGCAAAGAGACATACATTTCCTTCCAGTCCCTCTGCAATGTTGCTTATAAAGACATTGAAGAGTACCGGTCCTAATACTGAACCCCGCGGTACCCACTAGTAACCTCTCTTTCTTCAGAGTGGACTCCATTTACAATTACCTCTGTGTCCTGTTGTGCAGCCAATGTTTTACCCAGGCTACCACACTGGGACCCACTCCCAGGCTGGTTAATTTGACTATTAATCTTTTGTGTGGACTGTGTCAAATGCCTTGCTAAAGTCTAGGTAGGCTTTGTCCACAGCCCCTCCCTGGTCTACTACTTTGGTCACCCAGTCAAAGAAATCTATTAGATTCATCTGACATGACCTTCCTGCTGTGAATCCATGCTGCCTTGGGTCCTGTGCTCCACTGGCCTCTAGGTACTCAACTATTCTTTCCTTCAAAAGTGACTCCATCACTTTCCCTACCACAGAGGTCAGTCTGACAGGTCTGTAGTTTCCTGCCTCTGTCTTTGAATAGTTTTGTACGTGAAATTAGTTCTGTGTGTTAAAAATTACTACTTTGAGTTAGAACTGTTACTTGGGCTGTGATATTGTAACTTTTGGGGCTTGGGAACACTTGTTTGGCAGTGATAATTAGAGTGAAATTTATATGTGATGTTTGCCTGGTGTTGGTAAGAGGCCCTGCCACCCACCCTGTTTTGTAGGTTTTCTTAAATACTGAAAAGCCACTGGGGGTTGGGATTGAAGGGCTGTGTATTTCTGTTTGGGACTGAAATTTGAAGCAACAGGAACTGGTGGGCCTGTGACATCATATGGTACCTGACGTCTGCATACACACACTGTTAGTGGGACTGGACACACACTGGACTGTATGTTTTGTGAGACTTGGGAACTTTATTGGTGGGGTTGAAATTGGGTTTGTAAATAACTGCAGTCAGTATGAGAGAAACTGTATTCCAGGGGAAGGGACTGAGAAAGGGTGTGTGCCATTATAAACAGAGGGGACAAACAGGGTGGCCATATTCCACCATGGCAGGCATCTTTGGAAGGGTTGTAGGCTGCACAGGCTGTGGGATGGCAATAATTCTCAACTGGGCCTGGAGAAAGGGAGGCTGCCCACTCTGTAGACAGCTATCTTGTATCAGGAGTGAAGTATATTGGTTAAGGAGTAAGCTGGGGGAGTTGGGGGGTGTTCAAGGATAAGGGGTGTGGATATGGGCAGCAGCAGGGTGGGGCTGAGGGGAGGCTGGGGCAACGCTCTGAAATTACAGGACATTATGTTACAGCAAGCAGGAGGGGGGATATTAGGGACAGAGGACCCTTAGATAAGGATGTTGACGCTAAGGGGAAAGCGTACAGGGTGACCATTCCGAATACAAAGAGAGTGGAGGGGGAAGAGTCAGGAGGGGCTGTTGTGGGGAAGCCTAAAACAGCAGACTGTGGGAAGGGAGCTCCTAAGGAGAACAGAGCAAGAGGGGAGGAAGAGGGGCAGTTTAGAAGTGCAGTCAGGGGAAACTTGGGTTACTTGATGGAGGCTGACATAGAGTGTCACAATAAATTTGAGCTACTAAGCAACCTAGAGGGGGAGGAAGGGGTAGGTGGAAATGAGGAAACTGATACAGAGGCCGGGGAGGGAGTCGGATACCCATAGGGCATCACAGACCGGCAATGGAAAGGATAGAAATAGTCCCAGAGGGAGAAGGGGAAACATAAATGTTAAGCAGATGGGGGAGATGCAACATACTGCAGACATGAGGGAGGAGAGCATGACTGGAGAGAAACTGGGAGACAAGGAGGTGGGGGAGGGCCCCTTCAGCAGGGGGGTCAGTACCAAGGATGGGGCCCTAGCTAAAGGGGACCCACAGAGAGCCTCTGGAGGTAGGGGTACTATTACAAGGGGGGAGGATGGCGGTGTGGGGAAGGAAACCATCAGGGCCAGGATAAATGGTTCGGATAACAGAGGGTTAAAGGGACACCTATTCAGAGGGGTCTGAGTTAAGTGGGCAAAATAATGAGGAGGCAGAAAGGGGAGGGTGACAAGGGTCTCTAATAAGGCAGGAAGACTCCATGAATTGAGATCATGAATAGGGGGATGTGGGGCTGAGAGTGCATAGTGGAGGTAACCATAAGGATGATGGCAGTGTTAAGGTTCTGTTATTGGGAGACTCGATGATTAGGGGTATCCAGTGGGAGGGACAGGGGGGTGGATGCCATAGCCAGGTGAAGGTAGTGAGTATCTCTAGGCTGACAGTGCACAGAGCAAAGTTCATGGTGTACGAACTGGTTAGGGATTGTGGAGGAAACTGGATTTCCTGGTGCATTTGGGAACTAACGATCTAGAAGGAAATCCAAGCAAGGTTCCAAGAACTTGCCAGAGTCTGTCGGGATAATGGATGCAACATTTCCTTTTCAGAGATATTGCCAGTACCAAAGGCCTCAGTGGAGAAAGAAATGAAGATCACAGAGGTTAATGACTGGCTCAGGAAGTGGAGTGAAGAGAATTGGTTGGGGGTGTTAGGGAACTGGAAAGGAGTTTGGGAGGATAAGGACTGTATGCCAAGGACAGGCTTCATCTTGCCCCATTAGGGAAGGAAGTCCTTAAACAGGGATGGCTGACTACATTCAAGAAAGATGGGGTTTAAACTTGTGAGGGGGAAGGGATAAGGAGGGCTGACCAGAGCCCTCCTCCAGATGAGGGTAGAGCCTTCAAACCCAAGGGGAAGGAGGGAAACAGACTGGGGTGGAGGTTTCAGGAGGAGCAGAGGAGGATGGAAGTATAAGGAACCTTGGTGGGGTTCAACAAAGGGATCAGGGATAAGGGGTGGGGTGGTGTTAGTAAATGCCAGGAGCTTGGAAACAAGTTGCCAGAGTTCCAGGCCATGCTGTTCGAGGGGAGGGTGGATGTGGTGGTGGTCACGGAGACGTGGGCCAACAAAAACCATGACTGGGACCTAAACGCATGGGGTACACTATGCTTAGGAAGGATAGAAAGGAGGGCAGAGGGGGTGGAGTGGCTATGTTCATTAGAGATGACATAGAAATTGCTAGGGTAGAAGAGGCAGAGGGAAACGTGGAGGTCTTATGGGTCACCTTACGATCCCCAGCAGGAGATAAGGTCAAGTTGGGTGTAGAATATAGGCCCCCCCGGGATGGGTGATGTTCTGGAGGATGGTTTGCTGGACAACATCATTGCCCAGTGTGGACCAAAAGGGGGAAGGAGTGGTGTTGATGGGGGACCTTAATATGCCAGGTACAAACTGGGGAACCATGTCCTCTAAGGTGGCCAAGGAGCAGAGACTGCTGGACGGCTTCCAGGATGTGTTCTTAACACAGCATGTGATGGAGCCCACAAGGGAGGGGCATGTCCTGGACGTGGTTCTGGTAGATGAGGATCTGGTAAGGGACCTGGTTGTAGAGGTTTCCCTGACTGGGAGCGACCACAATACTGTCTGGTTTCAAATAAGCATGGGGTGGGGTGAGATCTAGGACACTGGCAGTGGACTTCAGGGGGTCAGACTTTGTGGGCATGGGAAATATTCTCAAGGATCACTTGAAGGGGATTACATCAATGACAAATGTAGAAAGGAGATGGGAGGTCATAAAACGGGGACTTCATGAGGCAGTCAGGACCTGCGCTAAGGTGAAACGTAAGGGAGCAAGGTCACATAAACCATGCTGGTGGTCCAGTGAGGTTCAGGTAGCGGTCAGAGAAAAGAAGGCGGCCTACAAAAAATATAAAACAAGAAGAGGGGATAGGGATAAGGAAATGTACCATCTTGCATCTAGAAAAGTCACCCGGATGGTGAGGGGGGCAAAGTCCAGTAAAGAGCAGCGGCTGGCACAGGGGATACATGGAGGGGAAAAGGGGTTCTTCTGGTACATTGGGAGCGGAGAAAAACTAAGGGCCATCTCAGCAGATTGAGATCAGAAGGAGGGTGGGTGGAAGTGACGAGGGACCAGGCAGAGGTATTTAATGAGTACTTTGCCTCTGTGTTCACTAGGGAGGGGGATGGGATATCTACAAAGCAAGGCACGACGGGGATAGGAGCGGCAGTGAGTGGGCTCAGGGGAGCAACAGAAATGGAGCAAGAGGGAAGGAGAGGTACCCCAGGGGTGTCACATCAGGATAAGGATAAAAAGGCCAGTAAGGTGGAGGGGATGGATGATGCTATCTCCGCCAAAAGGGTGTGGTTAGCCCTCAAGGCCCTAAAGAAAGACAAATCTCCTGGGCCGGATGGCATTCATCTGAGAGTACTGTGGGAATTGGTGGACATACTGGCTGCACCCCTGGCAGACCTCTTCAACAGGTCACTTGAGACAGGGAGGGTACCTAGGGATTGGCGAGAGACACATGTGGTGCTAATCCATAAAGGGGGGTCGAGGGAAGTAGCAGGTAACTATAGACCCATCAGTTTGACCTTGGTGGTGGGAAAATTAATGGAGAGTATACTAAAGGAATGATTGGGGATGTATTTGGAGGAGGTGGGAGGTCTGGATAGTTGGCAACATGGATTTGTGCCAGGTAGATCATGTCAAACCAATCTTGTGGAGTTCTACGAATGGGTAACATCAGAACTGGACAGGGAAAGCCTGTGGATGTATTATTCTTGGACTTCAGCAAGGCGTTTGACTCTGTCCCCAGAATGGTCTGGTGGAGAAACTGATGGGGTTGGGAGTAGGCCCTTTGATGGTCAGATGGATTGAAAACTGGCTAGCTGGACGCACCCAGAGAGTAGTGGCTGTGGGGAGCTCTCGGACCCTAGAGAGGTTGGTAGTGGGGTACCGCAGGGCTCGGTCCTGGGTCCGATCCTGTTTAATGTTTAGACTATGTCTAGAAGTGTAACTGAGGAGCATGGGAGCAGAGACAGCCTAGGTGGTGTTGAAATTGAATCCAATGCCATGTATGTATCATCAGCCCTTTAGGTGACCATAACCCAGGCTGTAAGGAATTGGAGTGCCGTAGATACATACTAACACAATCACCTTTACCAAGTGAGTAAACTATCATTTTCGGCGTTGTCCATGTGATGTTAGAAGCTCTTTAAACGTTACATTTGGGCTTTATTACATATGAACATACGAAGAAGCCAGCAGAGGAAGGCCATTTGGTCTATCTAGTCTGCTCATACTGCAGGGTCCACAGCTTGAGCTACTGTCCCTGTCCTCTCCCATACATATCGGACATCAGGGAGGGTATAGGGTGTGAAATGAGTCTCTTCGCTGATGACTCCAAGATGGGAGCAGTAGTTGAGGGAGAAGAGGGGAGGTTGGCCCTGCAAGGGGACCTGGACACCCTGGAAAGCTGGGCTCACACATGGAAATTAAATTTCAATATCACCAAGTGCAAGGTGTTACATCTTGGGCAGGAAACCCTAAACACAGATACACCTGGGAGGGGAGATGCTGGAGGCCTCAATAGGGGAAAAAGACCTAGGGGTCATGGTGGATGCATGTATGAATAACTCTGAGCAGTGCAGGAGAGCAGCTAGCAAGGCAAACAGGATGTTGGGATGCATCGTAAGGGGGATCACCTCTAGGAGCAAGTAAGTGATTCTGCCGCTGTACAATGGACTGGTTAGACCACACCTTGAGTACTGTGTACAGTACTGGAGACCACACTTGAAGAGGAACATACAGCTCCTGGAGAGAGTACAGAGGAGGGCAACTAAGATGATACGAGGGCTAGGGGATTTGACGTATGAGGACAGACTTAAGGAACTCTGCCTGTTTTCATTGGAGGAGAGGAGAGACAGGGGGAACATGATTGAGGTCTTCAAGGTACCTCAAAGGAATAAATAGGGTAAACATGGAGGATCTTTAGACTAAAGCAGGGAGGTATCACCAGAGGGCATGGATTGAAGTTGGAAGGTGGAAGGGTGAGGGGAAAAGAGGAGGAAGGTTTTTCACTGAGAGGGTGGTGGACCCTTGGAATGCACTGCCTGGTGAGCTGGTTCAGAGACCTACAGTGGAGGGCTTCAAAAGAGGGTGGGACAGACACAGAAAGTGGATGTATCAGATGATGGCATGTCCCGGGGGGTGGGGTGATGGATGATAGGGGTTTCTGGATCACAAGGGAGGGAGAGGGCCTCGGCACCCAACTAGGGATCTGAGATTCGAGCAGACTCGATAGACCGTAAGGCCTAATCTGCTGGCAAATAGTATGTTAGTATGTTGGTATAAATAAATAGAATGTGAGGGCATTCACCCACTGTGAGGGTGATCACCCTCATATTCTATTTATACAAAAGTACTGTATGTATTTTTTTGTTTCTTGTGGGGAAGCAGCTGCAGCCAAGGGAAGTCAAGTTTACTTGAAGTTAGTTGGCTGTTAGTACAATGTTGGAAGTGGAACCTTGCCTGCTGGCAGCCAGGCTGACAGCCCAACCCACCTGACTTGGCTCAGTGTTTGCTCTGCTCTGGCTCTGACTGTGAGGGGTTGCCTGGACTCTGTTCATTATCATGCCTGGGTGATCAATGATTTACCTTGTTCACCCAATCCCCCTGGGATGCCAGCACTAAGTGTGCAAGCTGTGCTGCACACAAGCATAAAGACTGCAACTCTTTTGGTGTTCCCCTTCCCATATACCCCTTACCCCTACTAGTGCATTGCTACCTGTGATCTCACATGTGATGTGGCAGTATTGCACCAGCACTGACAGCCTTGCACTCCCCAGAAGAGGAGTAATATTTCACGGTATTTTTCAAAAATGCATATAGGGTGGGTGGCCCCAAAACTCACCACAGAGCATGTAAACCCCTCAGAGTTTCTGGGGGCCTTGCAGCCCCCAGACCCCCGACTATTTTCTAAGGTGGGGGGTGCAAAATTAGTCTCTTGCCCAGGGAACCAAAATGCCTTCCTACGGCACTGTGTCTAGAAGTGTAACTGAGGATCATGGGAGCAGAGACAGCCTAGGTGGTGTTGAAATTGAATCCAATGCCATGTATGTATCAACAGCCCTTTAGGTGACCATAACCCAGGCTATAAGGAATTGGAGTGCCGTAGATACATACTAACACAATCACCTTTACCAAGTGAGTAAACTATCATTTTCGGCGTTGTCCATGTGATGTTAGAAGCTCTTTAAACGTTACATTTGGGCTTTATTACATATGAACATACGAAGAAGCCAGCAGAGGAAGGCCATTTGGTCTATCTAGTCTGCTCATACTGCAGGGTCCACAGCTTGAGCTACTGTCCCTGTCCTTTCCCACTCCTCCCATCCTCCCTACCCATGATCCTTACCTTTTCCCTATGCCTATCCCAGCCTCTCTTGAAGCTGCCCACTGTCTTCAACTATACCACATCTTCTGACAGCGCATTCCAGGTGTCAGCCACCCTTTCTGTGAAGAAGTGATTCCTAACCTCCCTCCTAAACCTCCCCCCCCTTCAGCTTAAGACTGTGCCCCCTCGTGTTATGGTTGCCACTTAACTTAAAGAGACCCTCCTTATCCACCTTATTTACCCCTTTCAAGTACTTTAAGATCCCAATCATGTCCCTTCTTTCTCTCTCTCTCTCTCTCTCTCTCTCTCTCCATTCCTCCAGGGCCTACATGTCCAGTGCCCTCAACCTCTCCTTGTATGCCATACCCTGCTGACCCACTGACATCTTTTTAGCCCTCCTCTGGACCTTCTACAGCAAGTTAATGTCCTTTTTGAGGTGTGGGCACTAGTACTGAACTCCATACTCTAGATGTGGCCTCACCAGGGACCTGTACAAGGGCAGTAAAACTTCCTCTTTCATAGTACTGATCCCCCTAGGTATGCATCCCAGCAAACTGTTTGCCCTTGCTGCTGCTTTCTTGCACTGCATGGAGTGCTTCAGGTCATTAGTGATCATCACTCCCAGGTCCTTCTCCTCCTCTGATGCAGACCCTGGACTCCACCCAGGTAGTACTTTGTCCTTGGATTCTTGGCTCTAATATGCATAACTTTGCATTTCTTGGCATTGAAGCCAAGCTGCCAGATCCTGAACCACCTCCCCAGCTTTTACAGATCATCCTGTAGGTCCTGTGTCTCTTCAGCCATGTCCACTCTTCCACAGAGCTTGGTGTTGTCCACAAATAGGCACATTTTGCCCTTAATGCCATCCCCAATGTCATTGATGAAGACATTGAATAACACAGGTCCCAGTACCAAGCCCTGTAGGACCCCACTGGTAATGTCTCTGATGCCAGATAACTCTCTCCCCCACAGCCACCCTCTGGGTTCTGTCCCTCAGCTAATTTTCCAACCATCTGGCCATCTTATCCCTAGCTCTGAGATCCGCTGACTTCCTCATCAACCTTTTATGGGGCACAGATTCAAAGGCCTTGCTGAAATCCAGAGAGAGGATGTATTATTGATGCAGAAGCTTTCACATCGCCGTTTCTCAGAAGCACTGTGTACAATATTTGGAACTCTGTCATTGAGAGATGGACTCTGCACAAGATCAGGCAAACATGGCAACTTTGATGTGTTTGCAACATCCATACACAGCTATGGACAAATGGGCAGTTTTACTGATGAAAGAGAGGTCTGTTGGTCAGAGCACCAGAGTTATCCTTTGCTTTTTCTGAACAGTGCATAGGATGTTTAATTTTCTTCAGAGCACATGAAACACACACATGCACACCCTGCCATACACAGTATATATGCACTGAAACACATACAATCACTGCCATATACAATGTACGCACACTGAAAAACACACGTGGGTACATATGTACCACACACACTTATGCATACATTGAAACACGCACATGCAATACCCATGCACTGGCACACACACACCTGCTCCAAAACATAGTAACATACATGTACATTTACACACCAAACACACACTGACATCGACATGTGCGCAGGCTGCATGCTGACGCACATACACTAACAGTACACACACTAGTCCAGCAGTCACACAGTCATAAATGGAATCACACACTGAACCAAGCAAGTACTGTATCTGTACTCCAACACAGAAACACACACACATGCATGTGCGCCCACACATACACACACACATACCCAAGCATACACAGACATACAGAGTATCACACACATGCAAAGACTGATGCAGTCTCAACAAACAAGTACAGAGTTACACAAACACACATAAGCGCTGACTTAAATGCACATATATGCAAAAAAAAACAGTGACAAATACACAGACACACACACGCATGCTGATATGGATCCTTCTTTCAGATTACAGTATTAGCTTTCAGCATTAAACGTAAATGCTTTCTCCTGACAACCTTATGAATCATAAATAACCCTCTGCAGCATCAAAAGGGACCATCTCTCTACATACACAGCACTAAGTCAATCCTGCTGGGACAGGCAGAAGGGGAAGCTAAATAAAAAAAAACAAGATGGTACTGTATTGTTGCAGTAAAGAGAGGAAGAAAGAGAGAGCAAGAGGGTGAAGTTGTGGGCTGATGAGCAATAGAATATAGTACAACTGGAGAAAGACAGGAAAAGGAGTGTGAGAAAGGAAACATGACCAAAAGAGAGGTACAGAGATAGGAATCTGAATTAGACTGCGACAAAGGGAGAGAGAGAGAGAAACTGGAGACAACGCACTTGAAACTGTCTCTGAGCAGTGTGGAGGATAGAAATGCTCTGTCTCCGTGCACAAAAATCTCACTAGTTTGAATGTTCCTGCTGAAATTAATTAGGGCACAGATCTGCCTAACTCCCACACTTCTGGTACATATTTACATGCATAGTTACTCACTTTGTCTCTTAGGTTATTATGAGTGCCTTTTCAAGTTCTTTGGAGAGAACAGCAAGATGAAGTAACCAGAACTGCATACAGATGCATTTTATAAAGGACCTTCAGCCTTGCTTGCCATTTTCAAAGATTACTGTGCCAAAATTGCAAAATATTATTGCCCTCAAGATAACTCCCTTTTGAATACAACTGAGCATATAACTTTATAATATAGGGGCACGGTACCATCCCTATAGTTAGGGCTGAGCAGGGGGTTCTATGTTAAACCTCAAACATTGCACTTAATAACTTTGCAACTGCTGAACGGATTTGCAGGAAATTTTGTATGCATGGTTTTACGGTGTAGATCTCTTGACCTTGCAAGTTTCATTCTGGTCAGATGTGCGGATTCTGAGATGCAGATAGTGAAAAAAAGTATAAAATTGCATGTTTTTACTGTTTTTTTTTCTCATCGCCTTATGCACAGACAGATTGGACTTTTGGGCTGCAATACTCAGGGCACAAAGGGTTTGCCCCACATATATGCCTATCACTAGTATGATGAAAACATATTAATCCATTCCAAAGTTATTCAATTTTAAAATTGTGGGTTCCGAGCATGTTCAATACAGTCTTTTGGACAGAAGTCTGGAACAAAAAAAGAATTTCGTCCAAACGAAAAAGGATTATTTTTTATTTGGGGCCAATCCTTTTTCAGTTGAAAAAATCCTTTTGCCACCATCTTATTTTCCATTTTTCTTAAAAAAAAAAAAAAATTCAAAACCCACAAAAAATGACATCCTGCAGAAAGAGCAAGACATGTATCTTGCTCGTCAGGACTCCGTTAGGTGAATTCTGCAGTTAACTGTTAGGAAAGTGACCATGAAATGTGTTTTTTTTTTTTTTTATTAAATCCTTTTTCGTGACTCACTTCAGCTTTTACCATATGGGCTTTTTCATTGAAACAAAAAGGAACCCATCAAATGAAACAAGGACTTTGCAGGCTGTCCCTGTGATTATATGAATTTTCCCTGGTGTCTAGTGGCATTCCTCCTGATCACTGTATTTTTAAATTTTGCCCTGGTAGAAACATAGAAACATAGACTTTGACGGCAGATAAGGACTGCTTGGCCCACCTAGTCTGCCCATTTCTCTACCTACAGGATAGGCCGCAGTTCCTAGTTAATCAACAGCCTATTTCTTCCTACCCCCCACCAAGAATTGCCTTCTGTCTATCCCATGCATTCTTGAATTCTCCCACAGTTTTAGACCCCACCACCTCCTCAGAAAGGCTGTTCCATGCATCCACTACCCTCTCTGTGAAAAAATACTTCTTCACATTGCCCCGGACCGCCCCCTCTATCTTTAAATTGTGTCCCCTTGTTCTTGCATGTCTCTTTTTCTGAAAGATGCTACCCTCTTAGACTTTGTTGATTCCACTGAGGTACTTAAAAGTTTCTATCATGTCCCCCCTCTCTCCCTTGTTTCCTCAAGGGTATACATATTAAGCTCCTTTAGTCTCTCCTCATACGGTTTCTCTTGCAGATCCTGCACCATTTTAGTTGCCTTCCTCTGGACTGCCTCTATCCTGTCTATGTCCTTGCGGAGATGTGGGTCTCCAGAACTGGATGCAGTACTCCAGATGGGGTCTCACCAACTGTCTGTACGGAGGAATAATAACTTCCTGTTTTCTGCTGCTGATGTCTCTCCCTATGCATCCCAGTATACCCCCAGCCCTCCCTACTGCCTTCTCACATTGCTTGCTAACCTTAAGGTCATCTGATATGATTACCCCCAGGTCCTTTTCCTTTTTTGTTGTTGTTACTACCCCCCCCCCATTGTGTAATCTTCCCCTGGGTTCTTGTTTCCAAGGTGCATTATTTTGCACTTCTTTGCACTGAATCCTAGCTGCCATACTTCTGACCGTTCCTCCAACCTTGCCAAGTCCCTTCTCATCCTTTCCACGCCTCCTTGTGTATCAACCCTGTTGCAGATCTTTGTGTCATCTGCAAAGAGGCATACTTTTCCTTCCAGTCCCTCTGCAATGTCACTTATAAAGACATTAAAAAGGACTGGGCCCAGTACTGAACCCTGTGGTACCCTACTAGTAACCCCTCTTTCTTCAGAGTGGACTCCATTTACAATTACCTTCTGCGTCCTGTTGTCCAGCCAATGTTTTACCCAGGTTACCACCCTGGGACTCTCTCCCAAGCTGGTTAATTTGACTATGAATCTTTTGTGTGGGACTGTGTCAAATGCCTTGCTAAAGTCTAGGTAGGCCATGTCCACAGCCCCTCCCTGGACTACTACTTTGGTCACCCAGTCAAAGAAATCTATTAGATTCGTCTGACATGACCTTCCCGCTGGGAACCCATGCTGCCTTGGGTCCTGTGCCCCACTGGCCTTTAGGTACTCAACAATTCTTTCCTTCAGAAGTGACTCCATCACTTTCCCTACTACAGAGGTCAAACTGACAGGTCTGTAGTTTCCTGCCTCTGTCTTGGTCCCATTTTCGTGAAGGGGAATTACATCCGCCTTCCTCCAGTCCTCGGGTACCAAACCATCCTCCCATGATTTATTAAAAAGTGTAGCCAGTGGTTTCACTAGTTCCCCCCTTAATTCTTTTAGAATTCTGGAGTGAATTCCATCAGGCCCCATTGCTTTGTCCACCTTCAGTTTTAGGAGTTCTTGCAGAACCCTTTCTTCTGTGAAAGGGCTGGGATCGACCCCCCTATCAAGAGTGCTTCTGTTAATTGGATTAGGCACTTCCCCCTCCTCTTTTGTGAATACTGAGCAGAAATATATGTTCAGTATCCCTGCTTTTTCACTGTCCCCCTCTGCCCACCCACCGTTCATTCTATTCAGCCTCACTATCCCTCCCTTTGTCATTCTACACTCTCTGATGTACCTATAAAAGGTTTTATCCCCCTTCTTAACCGAGTTGGCTATCTTTTCCTCAGTTTGGCCTTTGCTATTCTGACTTCCCTCCCTGCTTCCTTCTACCTTAACTGGTACAGCTCTCTGTCCTGCTCCTTCTGTATTGCCTTATACTTCCTGAATGCTATTTTTTCTCCCTGACTTTCCCAGCCACCTCTTTTGAGAACCACAGTGGCTTTTTCTTTTGTTTTGATTTGTTTATTTGCTTCACACAAAGGCTTGTTGCCTCTGTGATGGCAGTTTTGATGATTCCCCATTGTTGCTCCACCCCTCCTTCTAGCCTGTTTGCTAGTGCTTTTCTGAGGCACTCCCCATCTTGCCAATGTCAGCCCTCCTGAAGTCCAGTACCCTCACTTTTGTGGCTTGACTCTGTAGCTGAGTTCAGTGAACCACACTGTTTGATGGTCACTTGTTCCCAGATGGCAACCCACTTCTAGATCTGAGATCCTTTCACTGCCCCCATTTGAGAGTACGAGGTCTAAGATTGCTCCCTCACAAGTGGGTTCTGAAACTAGCTGTCTGAGGCCTGCCACCTGTAGGGCATCGAGAATGGCCCTGCTCTTGGATGTGGCTGCAGCAAATGTGCTCCAGTTAACATCTGGCATATTCAGGTCTCCCATCAACAGTATCTCCCATTTCTCTGCCACCCTAAGAATGCCTTCTATCATATCCTTGTCCATTCCCTCCCCCTGACATGGGGGTCTGTACACAACCTCTGTGCGGATTGTGGTGCCCTTTCCAGTCTCCAAGGTGACCCACAGTGCCTCCTCTCCTCCCTGTTTTCTCTTTTGTTCAGTTGCTTTTATCCCTTCCTTTACATAAAGAGCTACTCCTCCCCCTCTTCTCCCCTGCCTGTCTCTCCTGTAGGTTATGTACCCTGGTATGTTAACATCCCAGTCATGGTTCTCTGTGTACCATGTTTCTGTGACTGCTACGAGATACAGGCATCCCTCTTCCATCAAGGCCACCAGCTCAGGGAGCTTGTTGCCCAGACTATGGGCATTGGTACTCATTACCCTCCATTTCCTGATTGTCTTACTCCTTTTTTCCCCATCCCTGTCCTTCTTGCCTTTGTCACTTTCCCCATTTACCCCTGTCCTTCTCCCTATCGACACCTCTATGTTGGTGTTTACTGCACTTACTACCGTGATTTTTTGGGGGGGACTAGGATTTCCCTGCTCCTTTCCAGTGCCTCCCCCCTTGGCTAGTTTAAATGTTTGCCAATGAAGCATTTAAACCTATCACCTAGGATCCTGGTTCCCCTCCTGGACAGATGCAGCCCACCATGCCAGTATAGGCTTGCATCACTCCAGGTGGACCCCCAGTCCCTAGTGAAGTCAAATCCCTGAGCTCTGCACCAGTTTTTCAATCACTGATTAAATCCCATGGTGTGGAACACACTCGCCTCTCCTACGCCATAGATAGGCAGCACCTCCGAGAAGGGTACCGTGCTTTCTACTTGTCTAAGACCCCTCCCCAATTCTACAAACTCTTCCTGCACTGCTCTAATCCCTTTCTTAGCCAGGTCATTTGTCCCTAGGTGGACAGTGACATCCAGCTCCCTCCCCTGTGCAGCTGCTCCGGCAATCCTGAGGATTCGCTCCCTGTCCCTCCAAGCCATGGCGCCAGGCAGGCACCTTACCTCCCTCTCCCATTCCTCCAACAGTTCTGCCTTCCTAACAATGGAGTCCCCCACCAGGAGTTGTTTCCTTCCCCGTGGGGTCCCATGCCACCCTCCCGTGGGTCTCCTCTATGGAGGTTCCCAGCGTCCTCCTTGGTCTCCACTGCTGGTGCCTCCATAGAGGCACATGTGTTCAATGTTCAAATACCCACAAGGTACAAAAGTTCCAAAATCCACACCGTAATGAAACAATAACAACCAGGGAATATGTCACATGTGACACTTCTCTTGTCTTTTACATGCTGAAATGTCCATGTGAGGATTTATGTTGGAAAAATGAGCAGAGAACTAAGGACAAGAATTTCTGAACATAACTCATCCATTAGACGCAATGATAAAAGTTCAAGTGTGGCTAAACATTTTAATATGGAAGGCCACCAGGTAACCACATTACAGTTTCATGGAATCGAAAATGGAACACAGCTCCATCTCACAAGGGAGGCATTCTGGATTGAGTGGCTAGGATCCCCTGATGGGTTGTGGGGTATGAATGAGGTGCAAAATTGGGGGGGGGGAACTCATCCTGTAGTTGGGTTCTGGCACCAAAAGGATGCTTCCCAGGGATTTTGCAGATGCTCAATTGTGCTCTACCTACCCCTGTTCTACATGAGAAGTTCTCAAATATAATAATTTCTTAACTTTTTGTTGACTAATAAACCCACTCCCAATTTCTATTTTCATTACTGTCCCTTTTTCCTTCTTCATTCCCCTTCTCCCACTAAGTTTCATACCAACTCCTCCTCCTTTCGCTCCCCCTCCCCCCACCTGTTCCCACCCAGGGTGTAGATATGAAGGAGGTAGAAGCTACAGGAAATATATACTGTATATATATTGCAGGCACTATATATAAGTGTGTATGTATGGACTCTGACTAAGGTGATATTATGTATTTAAAGTAAACGTTGAAGGTTCCACACATGCCTTTTTCGAATTGTATGCTATTGCCAGCTATGCTTCAGATGTTGAAGCTGCAATTTGTTCTGCAAAAAATCTGTCATAGTCATTTTTTTATGTTTTATCAGCGCGTTGTCCTCCAGTTTTTTGTGTTTGGCCACACCCCCAGAATGAGGTCATACCAGGGAGCTATCAGTGTTTTACATATAGCAACAAGAAATTCTGGGTAATTTATAACGGTGACATAAATGTGCCTTACTCAGAAATGCAGTCTCATATGTTGCTGGTGGTGAGCACCTAATATGTAAATGTCCATAGCAATGCATCGTGGATACAATAAGAAGTTGTTTTCCAATTTCCTTACTGTGAGATACAGTCTCATATTTCAGTAATGGTTTCAACAATAGATACTCTTGTATGTTTATTTTCAAAACAAGGAATTGTGCATTCAGTATCTAGTTATGCGACTTCTTTACAGAGAGATATAGGACTGGATTCACAAAGCTTTCTGAAGGTGCAAAACCTTCCCTAATATAGGGCTGGATTCACAAAGCTTTCTGAAGGTGCAAAACCTTCCCTAAGTCCCCAGAACTGCTGTAGCTATGGAAACAAAGGGGAAGTTGCACTGAGTGCTATTCACAAAACCCTCTGCAGCTGCGGAAAAAAACACTTCAGAATGTGGAAACAATTGCAGCTGCGGAAGTCCCTGAGGAGAAAAAGGTGTGAGATAAGTAAGGTACATCCCCTGAAAGGCTATTCACAACCATTTTTTTTCCGCAGCTGCGGAAAAAATGTTACACACAGTGGAATGAGGTGTAACTCTCCCTCAGCAAACTGCTGTAGTGCCCCAACAATTGGAATCAATTAAGGTGGAGGTGAGGCACAGGTAATAGCATCCCAGATAGTATAGCAGTGGCTGATGTTACAGCAACAAAAGCGCACATTGCCATGATATGGCAACAGGCAACAACCACCAGACCCTGTGCAGCCCATGATGGAGCCCCACAGGCAGTAGAGCCTGACCAGCCTGCAGCAAATGCTACCCCTGCAGGCAACAGGAACACCCCAGGCAGGGAGGACCAGCAGTGGCAGTCAGCCACTGTCGTACCATGGTGTTGCTGGTACCTGTGGTGCTGCAGTTGTTCCAGTTGAGGGACTGGATGCTGGTCTCTTTGTGGGTGCTTTCAGCTTCATGCTATGGCAGCAATGTTAAAGTCTGCTGCTCCCGCTAATGAGGTTCACTGTTGCTGTGCCTCCTAAGCTATTTCTGCAGCTGCGGATCCGCAGTTGCGGATTTTCAGCACTTGCTCAATTTCCGCAGCTGCTGAATTTCCGCAGCTGCGGGGATTTTACAGAATTCCACACCTGCTCAAAAATTCTTTATGAATATCATGCAACTGTGTTTCTGCAGTGCTGCAGGCCTTTTTCCCACAGCTGCAGGATTGTTGGCTTTCTTTGTGAATCCTGCCCATAGTCTCCTATTTCTGTAGTGAGCACTGAAATATAATAGCATATATACTAATGTACAGTGATGCATTATGGGTACAGTAGATAGCTAAGAACTGACAGTGTCCTTTTAAAACTTGTTTCCCTGGTACTAACATACTAAAATGCTCTTTCGTGTCTACAAGTTTCCGAGTTGTTCATCTTGACATCCACCACCACCCTCAGGTCCCTCTCAGCCATTGAGACTTGTAGCATTCCCCCCCCCCCCAAGGGTGTACACTTGGCCCAGGTTTCTGGCTCCCAGATGCAGTACCTTGCATTTTCCTGCATTGAACCTCAGCTTCCGCTTTTTAGACCACCTTTCCAGAACCTCCAGATCCCCCTGTAGGGCCACCCTTCCCTCCTCCCCATCTACCACCGCCCCCAGTTTTTAGTCATCCGCTAAGAGACTCATCTCACTTCTGATACCCTTCCTTATGTCAGAGACATAGGTGTTGAACAGGAAGGGCGCAAGGACCGATCCTTGAGGGACTCCACTAATGACCCTCCTTTGGGATGAGACTATCCCTCCAACCACGACCCTCTGGGTCTGGTTCTGGAGCTAATTTCCTATCCATCTCATCATCTGGTTCCCCACCCCCATTTCTCCCAGATTATCCAACAGGCCCCCATAAGGAACAAAGTCAAACGCCTTGCTGAAGTCAAGAAAGAGGACGTCCACTGGTCTACCCAGGTCCAAGACACTCATCACCCAGTCATAGAACTCCACAAGGTTTGTCTGACATGATTTCCCCAGGATGAATCCATGCTGTCTGTCATCCAGGCACCCCAACTTTTCCAGGCCTCCCCCAGTTTCTCCTTGACAATGCCCTCCATCACCTTACCCACCACTGATGTCAGGCTGACGGGCCTGTAGTCCCCTGCCACCTCCCTTGACCCCCCTTTGTGGATAGGCACTATATGCGTCACCTTCCAGTCCTGGGGCACCCACCCTGTCCTCAGATAGATGCTGAAGAGCTCTGCCACGGGTTTCACCAGGACATCCGCCAGTTCCTTCAACACTCTGGGATGTAATTTATCTGGCCCTGGTGCTTTCCCCATCTTAAGGGACCCGAGGGGCTTCCCTCACTCTCTCTCTGCCATGATTTCCACCTCTGCTACCTCATCCCCCTACTTTGCCTTCCCCCCACCTGCCAGTGATGACCCCCTCCCCAGACCCACCAATCGGTAAGGGTCCCCCCTCCTCAGTTTCACCATCTTCTCCCATGTATGATGCAGCCCCCCCATTTTCCTTGGTGAAAACTGAGGCAAAATACTCATTTAGTACCTCAGCCTGCTTCCCCGGATCTTGTGTCCATCCTTCCCCTGTTTTTATCCTGCTAATCTGCCCCTTCATCCTTCATTTTTCCCCAATGTATCTAAAGAATGCCTTGTTCCCTCTTCTAATTTTCCTGGCCAGGTTCTGCTCCTTCCTTGCCTTAGCCACTCTCCACCACCCTAGTGGCCCTTCTGGCCATCAGCTCGAACTCCCCTCGGTCCCTTTCACTCCTTTGAGCACTTGAATTGCCTATAGGCTGCCTTCTTTCCCCTCACCACCTCCTGAATGGTACGAGATATCCTTGCTTCCCTGGCAGTGATGAAAAAGAAAAAGCTTAACCAGGGACTGTTCAGGGACTACTGTGGTATGAAGTGGTAAATGAAAAATATTACTATAATCCACAAGAGCACAATTAATTAAAGCAATTCAATAAAATAGTAAACCAATAGCCTAAAGACTTCTCTATATAATAAGGCAATTCATAAATGTATTATTAATGTAAAGGTGCAAGCTGGCTATAGCAAATAGTAGTAGTAACCTGTAGGTGTTGTGAATCAGTCTCCTACCATTCAAACTGCCAAATAGTGCTGTTTGCCATGAAAAATATCCCTTTATTTTGGTGCTTTGCTTCATTTGCATAACCCAACCCTTTTTATGTTGGCTTGCGCGTATGCGCAAGCAACATCTTGCGATAGTGCGGGTCTTGGGGGCGCGGCTGCTGTTGGGCGAATGCAGGGCACGCATCAGTAGGTGCGTCCCTCATTCCCCAATCAGCCTGCATGCCACTGCCACACCATGCATTCATAATGGGGTGAGCACATCAAAGCAAAGGTCAGCTGCAATCCGAGCAAAGCTCATCATACACAGCGGTCCTTTGCTTGCCGTGCTCGCCGCCATTATGACCATGGTCAGCGAGCGCCTCTTCATGCTTCCGACATCGGGTGCCCAATCCCGTCGGCAACTCCCCATGTTGTGTGCCGATGGGGAGCTCCTCCCGCTTAAATGTTGAATGCCGGTGCCCAATCCCCTCGGCTCGCCTTCCCGCTAGCTTTGCCGCCAATACCAGAGCCCTTCCGTGGCATTACCCCAACTGTTGAATACCGAGGGGTGCCCAATCCCCTCGGCTCGCCCCCCCTTCTTTGTTTGCAGCGGGGTGCCAATCCCCTGCCAGCATTACCCCGTGTTGTGTGCTGGCGAGGGTGGCCAATCCCCGTCGGCTACTGAAACCCCCAAAAACCCACTTAGGTGGCACGCTGGGAGACCACCCCAGCGTGACAAATGCCCTGTAAGGCGAAAACTGTCCACAACGGTTTTCCTTTTTTTACCTGCAAACGAAAACCGCCCCGTAGTCTAGATGCCCCCTCCCCACCCGCACCCACCCACTGAGCACCCTGCCTCCCTCACCCCCACCCATACCTCTGGACTCCAGCGAGACGATCTCCCGTGGACCGGGAACACGTCTGCACTCTTCAAAGCCGACCGCGAACTGAGGAAATGCTGGTGAGCTGTATAATACAATGAATAGGGTTTTTTCAACTTTGCTGCATATCTCAGGCATTTCTTGGAATTTTGGCACCAAATTTTCAACATGGGGTTTTTGGGGCCCCTCTTCATGAATTCTATCACTGTCATGGCGTTAATCGGCCTTGAAAGGTGATTTCGTAGTCACTGCGTGAAATCACCTTTTGGGACCCATTAATGAAATGACAGTGCCAGTGTTCATGAGGTGGCCTCTCAAAAAGCCTATGTTCCAAATTTGGTGGAAAAAATCCAACAAATGCCTGTTTTATGAGTGTGCGTTGTGCAGTTGCTATGCAGGCTCGTAACTTCACGCATTCACAATATTTTAATGCTGGATTTTCAGCATTGGCATTTTTGTGTACCTCCTTGTGAACAGTACAGCTGTCATTTTCCACATCCTGCCCAAAATGTGTTTCCGCACTTCTGGCGCATAATTACGCAGTTGCTGTGGGAAATCAGTGTATGGGCCAAATTATGGAAATGACAGTGGCACAGTTCATGAGCAGAGCTCCTGGAATGCCTATGTTGAAAATTTGGAGCTGAAACTACATAAAATGACTGTGTTACGAGCGTGCGTTGGCAGATTGCACGCATGCTCGCACATGCTGTGGCATTGTGATATTTTCACTCTGATTTTCACCATTGCCATTTTACACACCTCTTGATGAACAGTACAGCCATCACTTCACATATCCTGCCCAAAATGTGTTTCCGCACTTCCGAGCAGAATAAGCGTGGTCGCTGTGTGAAATCACTTCTTGGGACACTTTGGGGAAATGACGGTGACACTGTACATGAGCAGAGAGGTGCTAAAATGCCTATGTTGAAAATTTGCGCCGAACTTCATAACTGGCAGTGCTGCATGCGTGCTTGCATATTTCCCACGCACCCTTGCAACTCCGCAAATTCCATATATTTGTATGCCACATTTTCAGCACTGGCATTTTATTACACTTCCTTATGAACTGTGCAGCTGTCATTTTTCACATCCTGCCCAGCATGTTTTCACGCACTGCACTAACAAACACCCACAGGGACACCCTAATGCCTCTCACTCTCTGCAGGGTGGGGGTGGGTTGGCATCAGTTCAATACTTGACTGCCACTCCTATGCTGCATCTCTCTAACTCCTGCACTGCCAGCGGCAGCAAGACAACATTCGGCATTGACAAATGCTTGTTTTCTCAGTGCTGCAACCCCCAACTGTGACATCATACCGGGGGAAAAAAAGCAGTTAAAGGGATACTCTCTGGTTTTAGTTTTTTAGATAGACAGATCAGCTATGTACTGTACCTACAATGCTTCACTATATAAATTAGTATACAGGGTATTATATTTCTGTGCTCACTGAAGAAATAGGAGTATAAAAGACTTGTAGCTAGATACGGTATGCACAATGCATTGTTGTGAAAATAAACATACAAATGCTTATACTGTTGACACCACTATAGAAATATGAGACAGCATCTCACAGTAAGGAAATTGGAAAACAGATTCTAATTTTACCCATGCTGACTTGCTATGTACATTTACATATTATTGTTCACCACTATCAACATAAGTGACTGTACTTCTGAGTAAGGCACGTTTGTCTAGTGCACTTAACCGGTCAACAAAAACTAACTAAATAAAAGAAATAATTTAAGTCAACATTATAAACTACCCAGAATTCCTTGCTGCTATATGAAAAACATTAACAGCTCCCTGGTAGGACATAATTCTGGGGGTGTAGCCACACACAGAAAACTAGAGGACAAAACCTTGGTAAAACATAAAAAAAAATTACTGATTTTTTTTACAGAACAAATTGCAGCTTCAACATCTGAAGCATGTCTGGCAATGGCATACCATGTGTAAAAGGCATTTGGAGAATCTTCAACATTTACTTCAATAGTATTACAAATCCAAAAAGTAATTGGCTAACATTTTCAGTTCTTAAGGATTTACTTTATGACCTATTCTCCCTATTTACAAATGAACTAAGTACCTACTGTGGGGAGAGCTCGGTTGTACAGTACGCTGATGACACTGTCATCTACTGACCCTTGGGCGATGTAGCTGCTCTCGGTCCCCTCCTCCAAAAGGATCTCACATCCCTAGAGACATGGCTGTGTGAGAACAGAATGGTACTTAATTTCGGAAAAAACCAAGGCAATACTATTCAGACCGAGATCCTTGGGAACTGACAGGTCCTCATCCCTGCAACTTACCACACTCTCTGGCAAATGCATAAAAGTAGTCCCCTCCCTAAAATACTTAGGCCTAACTCTACATCAATCAATCACTTATAAAGACCACATTGACCAGGTCACCAGGGCCCTATGCCGCAAACTCGGAACCTTGTACCGTCTCAAGGACCAGCTCATCCCTGAGGCCAGGCTCTCCATTGCGACAAGTGTCCTGCTCTCTACCCTGACCTATGCAGCCCCGATTATACAGGGCATGGCAAAGCAGGAAGTATCCAGGATGCAAATCCTATACAACAAAATAGCTCGGTTTGCTACCCAAGACCACCCGAGACGTCACCACTGTGACACCCCTGGCCCAACTCCAGTGGCCCACACTGGCCACTTGACTACAACAACCATTGCTCGCCCAGGCCTACAGGCTACTCAAACCCCATGCTCCTCCAAGCATAGCAGGTACCATAGCTATTAAACACAACCCTAGGAATCTAAGGACATCAGAACGAACACTGCTCGAAGTCACCAGAATTCGGACCAATGCTGGCGGCAGATCCTTCTCTTGGCAAGCCCCTAGCCTATGGAACAAGCTCCCTCCCCTGGTCCAGGATGTCTCCTCACTCAAGAATTTCCACACTAGGCTCAAGGCCCACATGCTAGACACAAGTACATGCCACTGCCACAGCTCTTAAGGCACCCCCTTGCATCTCTATATCAAATCCCCCTAAAGGTGGGTCTACCCTGGACCTCCTAGTATTCTTAGGACACCTAGGGACCAATGCTAGCTCATTCAAATTGCTATGCCAAGAACTATCAAGGCAGAACGGTGACATGATGGTAGCCATGTAGGGAAACCACTGTATGTAACTACCTTATGCTTCCACAACCTATACAAATTATTCTTGTTCAGGAGACAAGAAGGACTATAACTACAGGCATAATTCAAGTTAAAAAACTGTGGAGTTGGGCATCATGATTTTTGGTCCTTTGGTGAGGATGGGTGCAGTGAGGTAGGAATATAATAAAAGGCATAAGCTTTTTGGTCAGTAGACTTTTAGATATTGATTTGGGTAGAGCAATGTTGTCAGAGTTAACCTTTCAGGAAGAACAATTTTGAATTATAAACATCTATGCTCCCCAAAGAAAATAAAAGGGGGAGAGTAGCTCTATCTAAACATATAAAAACATGTTTATCACTTCTAGAAAGTTAGTCTTTGGGGTAACTTAAATTAAGCAATAAGGTTTGACCAGGGGTTAGATTAACAGTCTATTAATCACCCCATGGGATATAATGTGGCATGAGACACAGCTGAGTGTCATATTGCCCCTAGGGGTGATTAATCATCTGTTAATCTAACTCCTGTGAGTGTTTTACTGCTATTATAAAACATATTCCAAAAGAAAAGTGTTTAAAGTGCACTTTTTGAATGTTTTGCTCATTTAGAGGGAAGTTCTTCCACCAACAGTTTCAGAATGCTGGTTCAGCATCAGAATGCATCATTTCAGTCAATCAGCAGTGCTAGTGGGGTGCTAGAGGATGGAATGCTGGCAGGAAGAATTCATGCTCCATGGTGATCAGGCTGTACATGACAATGTAACAGGGATTAATATGAGTCTGTTGGAATCCGAAAAGCCAATCAGATAGCAGCATTTCTGAGACCTTTTTTATAATTGCAGTTTAACAACTAGTGACAGAGGAGCTAGTATCTCTAAATTAATGTGTGATACTAATTTTTTGAATATGATTAAAGATGCTGGGTTGAAGGATGCCTATAAAGAGAAACATGAATCAGGAGGCTTTACTTATTATAAGCATAAACTAGCAACGTGGACATATTTTCTACTTGTATCTCTCCAGTTGGCAATCCAACAGATTGTTCTTACCCCCAATTAAAAACTCAGATCACTTATTATTAGGTGGTCAGTTTGGTGGCTCTGGCTCAATGAGCATAGGCAGGGGCCCGTGGAAATGGAATAGTTCACTACTTGAAATTTTCACTATAAACTCTAAAATACAACATATGCTGTTAGCATGGCAATCTCTAGCATTTACATATGAGGACCTAAGCCTTTGATGGGAAGACATGAAGACCAATTGGTGATTTATGTCATTTGTTTAAAAAAGAAGCCGCCAAAACAAAACTATCAGAATACAGACTGCTTGACTTTAAGGATGCAATTGACAAAATTATTGATATTGGTTCGCACAGGTGCTAGACAATGCCAAAGTCAACTATATCATATAAACAGAAAATTATTGAATCACAATATTATAGAGCAAATTCCCTGTTAATGGATCACCGAAGTGGGACTCGTGGCAAATTAGGTAAAGGAAACATCTTTGAGAGCTGTAAAGACATAGTTCAGAAAATAAATATAGCAACACTGAAAAATAACAATGAATTGTTAGTAAATAAAAAAAAGATATTTTAAATACTGTTCAGCAGTCTTTAAAACAAATGTGTGTTACACCAGACTGTAATCTTCCAGCAGTTCCCTTTTTGAAAAATTTACAGATTGCTCCAATTTCACAAGAGGAACTTGACAAATTAATCAGTCTTATCAAGATAGAAGAAATAACTTATTCAAGAAAAAAAATTAAGACACGATACAGTCCCAGGCCCAGATGCTTTGCTTCTGAATTTTATATATATAAAAAATATATATATTTTGCAACTAGCAGAAATACTTCATGCAGTTTTTAATTGGATGCTAGAAGAAGGAAGTCCATTTGCTGCTTTTGGGGAGGCTTTACAGATATTTTTGTTTTTATACAAAAAAAAAAGGAGATCCACATGATTTGAAAAATTGGAGGCTACTAAGCATCATGAACTCAGATATAAAAATTATAATGAAAATTTTGTGTACTAGGTTAGCATCCGTAGCATAGCATCTTATTATCCAACATCAGACCTGCTCCATTCCAGACAGAAGTATTCATGACAACTTAATTCTCATTCGGGAAATAATAGAACTAGGTCAGCAAGGTAAAGAAAGTGGTTATACACTAGCACTAAATCAAGAAAAGGCTTTTGACAGGGTGTCTCACTGCTATCGTTTGAGGTTTTTAAGTAGTATGGTGTACCACAAGAATTTTGAAATTGGATTCAGAAACTATATAACATAGCTAGTGTAATTCTGAATATTAGTGGACATTTAGATTTGGGGATAGATATTAAAAAAGGCATTCAGCAGGGATAGCCTCTTAGCCCTTTGTTATACATATTTTGCATAGACCCAGTCATATGTATTATATCAGAGCACCGTAAGATTAAAGGTCTGCATAATGATGAAGGTACAGCATCTATTACTGTCTCAGCATATCCAGATGACATATGTTTATATGTTAAAGACACGCAATCTGGATCGGTAGCATTGAATGTAATAAACTTTTTTTCTAATGTTTCAGGTGCAAAGATAACTGTAAAGGTTATGCTATAAATTCAGATGTGACATATGATGTAAGTATAGATAGAATAGAAATTTCAGATGCTCCTATAAAAATATTAGGTGTTATTTATGGGAAAGGAGATGAAGCTGCTATAAACTGGGAAGAAAAACTACAGATTTGTGAGAAAAAAGTACACACATAGAAGTATTGGCAGCAAACAAGAACAAAACTGCAATATTTAAAGCTTTTATTCTACCTATTTACTTATATTAGTATAGTTTACCCCCCTCCCAAGGAGTTGGAAGTAGAACTGCTGAGCAATGTATTTCAAGTTATATGGGGCAGCGGACTGAACCCTATTAAACAAAACATCCTATATTTGAAAATTAAACATGGGGAATTGAGCCTCATAAATCCAATAGTTCTCTCCCACAGTTTATTTATCTGTTGGATTATTTCCTGGTATATAAGGAAAAGAAAAAGGTATGGAATTCATGGATTCATAGCTGGATGTCTCCTTTAATAGTAAATTTGGAAATAGGTATTAAGAAACTTAGGAAATTAACTACAGTTCCAAGGTACATTCTCCCAGTGATTGAAAAACTTGGACTTTGGAATGTAGAACTGTCACAAATAGAAAACAAGTCTAGGGAGGAATTGTACAGCACTATAATGGAGTAGAATTTTCAAGAGGAAGTGATATATAAGGGTGTACATCACACTGAATATAAAAAAATAGAACACTATTTAGAAGATAAAAGAACTCCTCCTAAGATGTGGGATGTTGTATGGCTTGGTTGCCAAGGACGACTGGGAGTTAAAAATAATTCAAAACACAGAAGTATAAATGAAAGAATTTGCCCTTGGAATTAATGTATAGCTACATTTGAAATATGGAGCATTTATTTATAGAATGTCCTTATGCTCAATCATTCTGGAAATTGTTAGCACAATTATTGAAACATCTAGTGTGGTCATCAGTAGCATATACCAATGTGATTGTAGGAGAATCAAAGACATTACAAATGTATGAACCTAGTACAGTCAGTTTTATTTATGGCAATCACGGTGTAAATTTATTTTTTCAACAATTGCATCTGAATCCAGCAGTAGTAGTTGGCTTAATTTCAAAAGAGTTATCACATATATATATAAACAAGAAAGTATACGTATGTCCCCCGCTTCATTATGGCTTAAAGGAGAGCTGCACTAAACCTGTACATTATTTTTCCCAATAGAAACAGTTTTTTAAGTATTGGTTACATTTTTTGTTATTGTTCCATCTATACAGGCCTTTTAGTAATCACGGTAGGTGTTTCTGATTTATACTCTGGTGTTAAGTGCCATTTTAGAACTGTATGATGTAGTTTATGTTCCTCTCAGCAACAGAATTCTGTAATAGAATATGGATGCATTATGCCAACAATAGAAGAGTGGAACAGGGACATAAACTGCATTATACAGTTCTTATGGTTCTTACCAGCAGCATATAAATCAGAAACACCCACTAGGATAACTAAAAGGCCTGGATAGCTAGAGCGGTAGCATAATTTGAACCAGTATTTAAGAAACAGCTTACAGTATACTGGGGAAAAATGACTTCCAGATTCAGCGCAGTTCTTCTCTAAGTGGAGAAATCTGGACATAATATCTGCTTAAGGTTTCTTTAGATGCCACAGGAAAAATTTCTTAATTTCATTTTTTGGAGTAGGTCTGATATAAGTATATGACTCAGTTGGAGTTTGCCTGATTTTTTTTGGGAGGGGGGCTAGAACTGTGTGTAGAATTATGTTGTTTCTTGTATTAATTGTAAGTTTTTTCTTTCAAATAAAAAAAAATTCCTACTCTTTTTGAGAAGTGTCATGGGATCTTTAATGCCTTCCTGAACAACCACCAGAGCAGGCAGATGGGACCTCAGTTTACTATCTCATCCAAATGACAACAGCTAAGGAGTGCAGGACCCCCCCTGATGCTGCACTACAGTATCAGTATTGGGATTTACCCCACGTGCCTGGTGTGGAGAGGGAACCCACAGTCTTCTGCCCTCCCAGCCTCAGAGGCAAGTGTGCAACCTGCTGAGCCACTGACACTGCTATTGCATTCTGTGTGAGTGCTGTATCAATCCTATGGAACATGTCCCTCCAAGTGTTTGTTTCCTATTTTCAGGAATTGAGGGCAACCTGATTGTCTGCTCAGCTAATGTCCACAAAATGTTTATCAGACATTTTTTTTCTACTTTTTATGTTTGTTTGTATACATGCACAAAGCGAACATATTGGTGGTGCTCAGGCAGTGTAGGGACTGTTAAGGTATGTGCCATATAAGCCAATGGATGTAGAATTTCAGGAGGCTTGCTACTCAAAAGCCAGTGCTGAGAAGGCCGATGGTGACAGTGTTCAGCTGGCTGATGGCCATGAACTTTGTGTAGTTCAAAGAATGTAGTCCCACCAATCACACTGGCTTTCTGCCCACTAGCCAGTTAACAGACATCATTGTCGGGCTTTGAAGATGGCAGACATCAAGCCTCACTCTGTGTGTGTGTGTGTGTGTGTGTGTGTGTGTGTGTGTGCGTGTGTGTGTTATTGTTTCACTTTTAGTGGTTTTCTCTAGTTACAAAACAGAACGTCCAAAGTGGGTTCCCTCCTGATGCAGTTTCAACTCAAATTTATGTGGGAGCCATCCGGTGAAAGTTCAAAATCCAATAATAATAAGAGACCAGCCACTCCTTAAAATGTAATCATTCAACTCTGGTACACTGCTCTGAGTGGTTATGCTAACACTGGGAGAACTCTCTCCCTCTGAAACATGAAATAAACAGCCTACAAGGAAGAGAACACTGCATATAAATGCCTACAAAATTAAATGAATAGAGGTAAAGACATTGACTAGATCCACCTCCTTGATGAAGCCACTTAGTGAAACGTTGGGTTATGATGGAGATCTGTGTAAGACAGTGAAATAAACTATGATATAGAGTGATTACATTTTAAGGGGTGGCGGGTCTCTTATTACTATTGGATTTCCCTAGTTACAGACAGGAGTCTGGAGAGTGTCTCTTTGAAAACATTAAACAGAGGGGAAAAAAACACTCAGCATGCAGAATGTAAAAATAAAATAACATCAAATATGGTAACAGCTTCATAGGGTAGGGCTCTTATGAATATGTTTATGATTCATTAAGACTGAGTAGTATGTGATGCTTCTGTAACTGTGTACTTTGGCTTTTGCTCTCTCTGTCCCTGCTATGGGGACTATCCCCTCTACCCCCCTCTGCATCTCATAAGGACACAGGAACCCTGATAAAAAGGTTCCAACCCCATAAGGTGGTCACAGGGATGAGGTCTCAGGACCAAAGGCACCTTAGGGAAGAAGGTCTGACCCAAGGAAAGAGAGGAGCCACAGGAGGAGGGGGAGGGGAAGAAGATGGAAACAAAAAATTCAAAGCTTCTGAGGGATGCTTGGACAGGACATAGTTTTATACTGCTCAGAGGGGGGCATGGCACGTGATGCCCACTGCCTCTCTAACCACAGGCAAAGTCTTAAAATTCATAGGTCATCTGGCTCTTATGAGTAGATTTAGAATTGATTAAAAACTGAGTAGTATGCAGTACTTGCACAACTGTGCACAATATCTTACACTCTCTGTCCCTGCTATGAAGACTACCACCCTGTTGGGGTGTCATAAGGACACAGGATCTCTGACAAAAGGGTTCCAACCCCTTGTGGTCTTGCAGGGATGAGGTCTCAGGACCAAATACACCTTAAGGAGGAAGGCTGAAAAGCACAACAGAAGACAGACAAGCACATTCTTCTCAAGGAGAGGACAGATAACCAGACTGAGACCCTGACCTGGAGGGCCACCAGCCACACTCCAGCTCCTATGGAAACTACCTGAAGTTTTATGACCTCTGGCACAGAGAAGAGAAAATCTCCACTTTTTCAAGGAAGGAAACCTCTGGGGATCCAAGGTTAGGTTGCCTTCCCCCCAGGCAAGGGTTAGAATTAGTGATGGCTCAGCTACTGCAATTTAGAAAACCAGTTCAAGGGAAAATTATTTAGAGAAAGGTCTCTCACTCTGTTCCTCTAACAGGAACAAGATGATGGTGCCATGATCTGATCTCTGCAGGTAAAGGAGGTTACCATGAAGGAGTCCCACTCACCAATGCAGGAAGGAGGAGAGCAATGACTACTAAAGTTACCACGAAGGTGGCTCACCCCCCCCAATGCAGGAAGGAGGAGGAGGAGAGCAATGACCACTAAGGTTATCACGAAGGAAGCCCACCCAACAATGCAGGAAGGAGGAGAGCAATGACCACTAAGGTTACCATGAAGGAAGCCCACCCACCCCAATACATGAAGGAGGAGAGCAATGACCACTAAAAGGCACTCACCTGGGTTCCAACCAAGGGGAGGCCTAGAGAGGAAGCTGTACTCTTGGGGGCAAGGTATTGGAGTTGAGCCTTTGAGGGGCAGATAATTTGAGTAATTGTATGATCTTCATCCTTGAGGGGCAAAGGAAGGGAAGTAGGTGTACACCAGGTGAACCTTAGACAGTCATAGGGAGGAACAGCTTTAGAAGGTGCTGCCAACATGGTCTGCACAGCTAAAGGAGCCCTAGAGGACTTAGAGGCCCCACCCTCTGGCAGCTGAAGTCTTAAATGCTACATCAAGAGGGAGCATAGGGCATTCTCACCCAAAGGGCAGAAAGAGAGGGACCCTACCCAAGTCACGGAATCCACCCTCAAGATACAGACTTCACAGGAGCAGAGCAAGACCATTGGCTAAGAGGGCAGGGAAGCCTTAGAAGCCATGCTGTGGTCACGGTTGTCATGTGTCTGAGTGCAGGAGAGTAGTGAAATGTTGATGATGAAGCCTGATGGCCACTGAGTACAAGATAGGAATGAAACAACAGCAAGGCTGAACAACTGACTGAAGGCATGGCATGTCAACTGAAATGTGACTGAGACTGACAGCACTTGCCTGAGACTGATAGATATGGATCAATATAATGACATACACATGCCATCTAATTCCATAAGGGAAGGAGTATGGTTACTGGTTGCAGTTGTGGTAGGTCAGTCAATAGGTACCTGGGAGACAACCATAACATAGAAACATAGAAACATAGAATTTGACGGCAGATAAGGACCGCTTGGCCCACCTAGTCTGCCCATTTTCCTACCTATAAGCTGCAGATCCTAGTTAACCAACAGCTTACTTCCTCCTACCCCCACTAGGACTGCCTTATGTCTGTCCCATGCATTCTTGAATTCCCCCACTGTTCTTGACTCCACGACCTCCTCAGGGAGGCTGTTCCATGCATCCACAACCCTCTCCATGAAAAAATACTTCCTCACATTACCCCTGAGCCGTCCCCCCTCTATCTTCAAATTGTGCCCCCTTGTTCATGCACATCTCTTTTTCTGAAAGATGCTACCCTCTTGGACTTTGTTGATTCCCTTGAGGTACTTGAAAGTTTCCATCATATCCCCTCTCTCTCTCTCTTCTTTCCTCAAGGGTATACATATTAAGCTCCTTTAGTCTTTCTTCATATGTCTTCTGGTGCAGACCCTGCACCATTTTAGTTGCCCTCCTCTGGACAGCTTCTACTCTGTCTATGTCTTTGCAGAGATGGGGTCTCCAGAACTGCACACAGTACTCCAGATGGGGCCTCACCAACTGTCTGTACAGAGGGATAACAACTTCCTGTTTTCTACTATTAATGCCTCTCCCTATGCATCCCAGTATCCCCCCAGCCTTCCTTACTGCCTTCTCACATTGCTTGCCCACCTTTAGATCATCTGATATAATTACCTCCAGGTCCCTTTCCATTTTTACTGTTGTCAGTATCTCACCCCCTATTGTGTATTCCCCTGGGTTTCGTTTCCCAGGTGCATTATTTTGCACTTCTTTGCATTGAATCTGAGCTGCCATACATTTGACCATTCCTTCAACATTGCCAAGTCCCTTCTCATCCTTTCCACTCCATCTTGTGTATCAACCCTGTTGCAGATCTTTGTGTCGTCTGCAAAGAGACATACTTTTCCTTCAGTTCCTCTGCAGTGTCACTTATAAAGACATTAAAAGGACGGTTCCAGTACTGAACCCTGCGGTATCCCGCTAGTAACCCTCCTTTCTTCACTGTGGACTCTGTTTACTACTACCCTTTGTGTCCTGTTGTCTAGCCAGTTTTTTATCCAGGCTACCACCTTGGGACCCACTCCAAGGCTGGCTAACTTGTGTATTAATCTTTTGTGTGGGACTGTATCAAATGCCTTGCTAAAATCTAGGTAGGCCATGTCCACAGCCCCTCCCTGACGTACTACTTTGGTCACCCAGTCAAAGGAATCTATTAGATTTGTCTGACATGACCTTCCCATCGTGAATCCATGCTGCCTTGAGTCCTGTGCCCCACTGGCCTCTAGGTACTCAACAATTCTTTCCTCAGAAGTGATTCCATCATTTTCCCTACAACTGAGGTCAAACTAACTGGTCTGTAGTTTCCTGCCTCTGTCCTGCTCCCACTTTTGTAAAGAGGAATCACGTCTGCCCGCCTCCAGTCCTCAGGTACCACCCCATCCTCCCATGATTTGTTAAAGAGAGTAGTCAGCGGTGTCATTAGTTCTACCCTTATTTCTTTTAAAATTCTTGGGTGAATCCCATCAGGCCCCATTGCTATGTCCAACTTCAATTTTATTATTTCTTTCAGAACCCTTTCTTCTGTAAATAGACTGGTATCAACCCCCATCTTCAGAGTGTTTCTCTTGTTTGGTTTAGGTACCTCCCCCTCCTCTTCCTTTGTGAATACTGAGCAGAAATATTCGTTCAGTATCCCTGCTTTTTCATTGTAACCCTCTGCCCACATTCCTTCCCCTTTATTAAGTATCAGTATCCTCAGTATCCCTCCTTTGGTCTTTCTTCGCTCCCTAATGTACCTATAAAAGGTCTTATCCCCCTTCTTAACAGAGTTGGCTAGCCTTTCCTCAGTTTGGGCCTTTGCTATTTTGACTGCCTTTCCTGCCTCTTTCTGCTTTAACTGATAAAGTTCTCTGTCCTGCTTCTTCTGTGTTTCCTTATATTTCCTGAATGCTATCCTTTTCTCCTTAACCTTCCCTGCCACCTCTTTTGAGAACCATAGCATTTTTTTACTTCTTTGTGTTTTGTTGATTTGCATTACACAAAGGCTTGTTGCCTCTGTGATGGCTGTTTTGATTACTCCCCATTGTTCCTCCACCCCTCCTTCTTGCCTGCTTGCTAGTGCTTTTCTGAGGCACTCTCTCATTTTCCCAAAGTCAGCCCTCCTAAAGTCCAACACTCTTGCTTTTGTATGGCTTGATTGTATGGCTGTGTTTATCGTGAACCACACTGTTTGGTGGTCGCTTGTTCCCAGATGGCTACCCACTTCTAAATCTGAGATTCTTTCTCTGTCCCCATTTGAGAGTACCAGGTCTAAGATTGCTCCATCCTGAGTGGTTTCCAATACTAGCTGTCTGAGGCATACCTCTTGTAGGGCATCAAGAATGACCCTGCTCTTGGATGTGCCTGCAGCAAAGGTGCTCCAGTAAACATCTGGCATATTCAGGTCCCCCATCAACAATATCTCCCCTTTTTCTGCCATTCTAATGATGCCTTCCATGATTTCATTGTCCATTCCCTCCCCCTGAGATGGTGGTCTGTATACAACCCCTATGTGGATTGTGGTTCCATTTCCTGTCTCCAGGGTGACCCAGAGTGCCTCATCTGCTCCCTGTTTACTCTTTAGTTCTGTTGCTTTGATCCCTTCCTTTACATAGAGAGCTACTCCTCCTCCTCCCCTTTTACCCTCCCTGTCCCTTCTATAGATTGTGTATCCTGGTATGTTGACATCCCAGTCATGGTTCTCTGTATACCATGTTTCTGTGACTGCCACAATATCCAGGCAACCCTCTTCCATCAAGGCCACTAGTTCAGGGAGCTTGTTACACAGACTACCGCCATTGGTACTCATCACCCTCCACTTTTTGACGGTCTTACCCCTTTTAGCCCCATCCCTGTCCTTACTGTCTTTGCTTTTTTTACATTTACCTCTGTCCTGCTCCCTAATGACTTCTCTACCTTGGTGTTTACATCACTAATTACCATGTTTTGTTGGGGGAGGCTGGGATTTCCCTGCTCCTTTTCAGTGCCTCCCCCTTGGCTAGTTTAAATGCTTGCCAATGAAGTTTTTAAACCTCTCACATAGGATCCTGGTTCCCCCTGGACAGATGCAGACCATCGCACCAGTACAGGTCTGCATTCCTCCCGGTGGCTCCCCAGTCCCCAGTGAAGCCAAAACCCTGAGCTTCACACCAGTTTTTCAACCATTCATTGAATTCCCTGATGAGGAGTACCCTAGCATTACCCTTGCCATAGACAGGCAGCACCTCCGAGAAGGTTACCGTATGCACTACTTGTCTCAGGCCCCTCCCCAACTCTACAAACTCCTCTTGCACTGCTGTGATCCCATTCCTAGCCAGGTCATCTGTCCCTAGGTGGACAATGACATCCAGCTCCCTCCCTCATGCCGCTGCTTCCACGATCCTGAGGATTCACTTCCTGTCCCTCCAAGCTGTGGCACCAGGCAGGCCCCTTACCTCCCTCTCCCCTTCCTCCCCCACTTCTACCCCCCCAATGATTGAGTCTCCCACCAGGAGTTGTTTCCTTCCCCTGTGGGATCCCATGCCACCCTCCTGTGGGTCTCCTTTGTGAAGGTTCCCAGCATTCTCCTTGGTCTCCACTGCAAGTGCCTCCATAGAGGAACCACTATCCACCAGAAGAGCATATGAATTGTGGAGAGGTACAGCTGGAGGGATGCACCACCACCCTCTCCCTCCCTGAGCCCACCTGGTCCAGCCTCTCCTCTTTCCTGGTAACCTCTGAGGCAGTGGCATTGACCCTGGTGGTCCCTGGGTGGAGGAGGAGGTTTCACAAATCCCAGCCAGGTCAGCCTGGAGACAGGCAACCTCCTCCCTCACACCAGAGAGGTGCCTGCAAATAGGGCAGCATCGCAGCCTCCAGAATGTCTCCCGGAACACTGCCTCCCCACAGCCATTGCACTGCACCACTCCTATCATGTCTTATTTTGTGTCTCTTCTCCTGTTTCTCTGTATGCTTACTCTCTCCTCTCCTCTCCTTATAACTCTCATCCTTCCTGTTCTGGGACAGCAACTTCCTATATTCTTCAGTAGCCTCCTTCTTCCTTGCTCAGTGTCAGACCACCAGCAGCTGGGGGGGACAGTGAGCTACTTTTTTCCTTTAGGGTTGACAAAACTAATGTTTCTCTATGATCATTCCCTTCCTACTGCCCAACAGGAAGTTCCTGTTGTCAGTCAAATCCAGTGGCTATAAAAATAGAACTGGCTTAGGGTGGGTGGGATGGAGGGCAATTAGTAAGAAAAAAGACTAGCAACAGGAAGTTGTAATTGGAGTCACCTGTTTTTATGTTGTCTAAGCCACACCCCCAATTAAGCTCTCTCTCTCTCTCTCTCTCCTCCTACTGATTTAGCTAAGTAAGTTGATACAGTACCCTTCCCAGCACAGAACACACACTGACTTTCTTTATTTTCTTCTTTCTTTTAACCCTAAATAAGACCCCTTCTACATCTAATAAAGTATATGTCTGCTTAATCTCATCAGACACTGACTCATGCTGAGATAGAAGTGTTAAATTAGTAAGAAAATGGTAGCTTCTTTTAGTTAGCTGCTTTCTGCTCTACAAGCAAGATTTCTGTCTTCCAAAGGCTAGCAATAGGAAGTTGTAATTGGAGTCACCTGCTTTTATGTTGTCTAAGCCACACCCCCAATTAAGCTCTCTCTCTCCTTCTACTGATTTAGCAAAGTAAATTGATACAGTACCCTTCCCAGCACAGAACACAGACTGACTTTCTTTCTTTTCTTCTTTTTTTAACCCTAAATAAGACCCCTTCTACTTATAATAAAGTATCTGTCTGCTTAATCTCATCAGACACTGACTCCTGCTAAGATAAAAGTGTTAATTTAGTAAGACAATGGTAGCTTCTTTTAGTTAGCTGCTTTCTATTCTACAAGCAAGAGTTCTGTCTTCCAAAGGCTAGCAACAGGAAGTTGTAATTGGAGTCACCCGCTTTTATATTGTCTAAGCCACACCCCCAATTAAGCTGTCTCTCATCCTACTGATTTAGCAAAGTAAGTTGACTTGATACAGTACCCTTCCCAGCACAGAACACACATTGACTTTCTTTCTTTTCTTCTTTTTTTAACCCTAAATAAGACCTCTTCTACTTCTAATAAAGTATCTGTCTGCTTAATCTCAACAGACACTGACTCCTGCTGAGATAGAAGTGTTAAATTAGTAAGAAAATGGTAGCTTCTTTTAGTTAGCTGCTTTCTGCTCTACAAGCAAGGTTTCTGTCTTCCAAAGGATAGCAACAGCAATAAAATGGATGAATGCAGCACTTGAAGGGTTAAGTCACTGCCAGGAGAGCAGCATGTCTACTGCAGGCGGAAGGCAGTCTGAGGTAAATTACAGGGGGGGTGCTAGGACCCTGAGACAGAAATATAGTGTCTGAAACTGTAGAAGTGGAAAGGCACTAGGACCCTGTGGTGGCAGATAGCTGCAGCTGCCACTGAGCAGGCAGACACAGGAAAGACATGGCACAAGACAAGCAATCAGAATATAGGTAATGCAATGGATCTCAGACTTGAGTCTAGCCCTTGGAGAGAACTGCTTCCATGTCACAGCAAACCAGGATGTGGAGGGCACTAGGACCCCAGAGAAAAGCCACCTGAGGTGGAACACTCACTGTCGAGTGAGTCTGGGCCAGTAGCCCGAAAGCAAGCCATGGAAGCCCACTGACATGTGCTAGAGAAAGCCTGAACCATTGTCCAGGCTGCATGAACAGGCACTAGCCAAGGGGGAAGAGCCCAAAGGCCAGCAAGGAGGCAGACAGTTATGGCTGAAGGGGTCACTCACACTGGAAGAGGCACAGAGGGAAGGTGGAGAGCCATCATGTGGCATAAGAGGTATGGGTGGACAGGAAAGGAGAAAATGGCTGCACAGCGACAATGAAATTATTCAGAGCATCCAAGGGATGCTTGGACATGTGTGTTTTTATACTATGCAGAGGAGGGTGTACCGTGTGTTACCTGCTGCCCTTCCGAAGCACAGGCAAGGCCTTAAAAATGTCAGTAATGAACAGAAAACACCAGAATTCATTGATTGTATTTTATTTATGTTCCCTTTAAACAGCTCTTGGAAAAATTTGAGATTTATACACAGTTCAGTTTGTAGTTCGTGTATTTTATCAAATTCTTTTCTGTTTCATATGGATTCTATCCTTCTGCCCCTTCCCATCAGCCCTCTTCTGCTGTCAACCCCCAGGCCTATCACCCCCACCTCCAGGACTTACCCCATCTACTTCTTACCTCATTATGAGAGTGGGTGCCATGCGTGGTGGTAGTGCCATGCCTGCAGGGTTGCAGCATCATCCTGCCTGTTCTTTTCCAACCGTTACTCCCCTTGGCTCAGAGCCAGCAGCATGGAATTGCGTGCACACAGACCATGAAGATGGTGCATGCTTTCAACGCCTGACTCTGGCCTTCAGTTCTGGTGACCGCTGCTGCATCACCTAGCCTTTGCTAGGTGGCAGCCAGCAGCAGTACACTCTGCCCCACCAAAGGAGGAGAGCCATTGATGAACTCTCAGTCCCCCCCCACACAGCCCCTGAGTGACCTTGGTCCATTCCCAAATCCAGATCGCTGGTGTGGCAGGAGGTGAGGCCTCTTGTGCCTCAGCCCTCCATGCCACTGGCCCAGTTACAAGTTTACTGCAGCTCAGATTTCCTTGGACAGTATTTTTTGTGACCCTGAGGGGGATGAACGTGCAGCCCACTGTTTTACAGTTCTGTGCTTTTACCCTCTGTATCATTCATCCAGGACTATATTTTGTGCAGTTCTTCCCCCTTTTTATTTATTATTTATCTAAATCATCCAATTCCAAGGCAAAAATATGGGACTTCAGAGGAGCTGACTTTGATAAGATGGCCAACAGAGTTAAGCTAGCCCTGGCAAAAAGAAACACAGGTGAGGGGGTACAGGCAAAGTGGGCAAGCATTAAGGATGCAATACTTGAAGCAACATCCCATTGTGTTAGACAGAAAAGGAAGTGCAAAAGAAGAAGGAAACCACTTTGGTTCTAAATACAGTAGCAGAAAAGGTCAGAGCCAAAGGCTGGCCTTCAGGAAATGTAAGGAACACAGCGGATGAAGATAGGGAGGCATACCAAACTGCCCTAAGGGAAGCAGGGAAGGCAGTAAGGCAGGCAAAGTCCCAAACTGAGGAAACACTAGCACGAACAGTAAAAGAAGGTGACAAGACTTTCTATAGATACATTAGTGAAAGGAGAAAGTCCAGAGGGGGTATTGCTAAGCTTAATGGAGAAAAGGGAGCATGTGAGGAGGAGGTCCCTGTAAAGGCATCTATCCTAAATAGATACTTTTGCTCAGTATTTACTGAAGAGAAGGTAGGGCAGGGCCCACAGCTCAGCATCATGGACACAGGGGAGGAGGTGAGCACTACTCCTTCACAAAGAAAGGGTCCTACAAGAGCTTGCTAAGCTCAGGGTGGATAAGGCAATGGGACCGGATGGCATATATCCCAGGGTACTTAAGGAGCTAAAGGAGGAACTAGCAGAGCCATTAGCAGAATTGTTTAGTGAGTCTCTGAGCACAGGAGGTCCCAGAAGACTGGAGAAGGCTCATGTGATCCCGCTCCACAAGAGTGGTAGCAGGGAGGAGGCGGGGAACTACAGACGGTCAGTCTTACCTCAGTAGTGAGCAGATTATGGGCACTCCTTAAGGAAAGGATAGTGCAACACCTGGAATCCATAGGGCACAGGATCCAAGACAGCATGGGTTTACAAAGGAAGGTCCTGTCAAACTAATCTCATAGATTTCTTTGACTGGGTAACCAGAGTGGTGGACCAAGGGGAGCAGCTGATGTCGCCTACCTTGACTTCAGCAAAGTTTTTGACACTGTTCCACATAGAAGATTGATAAATATAGCTGGTAGGCTCGGGGTGGGTCAGAAGTTGGTCAACTGGGTGGCAAACTGGTTGGACGGGCAGAAAACAGAGAGTGGTGGTAAATGGTATACAGTCAGAAGAGATGCAAGTCACAAGTGGGGTACCTCAGGGATCAGTCCTGGGGCCAGTCCTCTTCAACATCTTCATTAGTGACCTTGCAGATGGACTAGAGGGTAAGGCTTGTCTGTTTGCAGATTACACCAAGATCTGCAACAGAGTAGATGATCCAGATGGGGTGGGCAGAATGAGAAGAGATCTGGATAAACTAGCAGAATGGTCAGAAGAGTGGCAACTGGGATTTAATGCAAAGAAGTGCAAAATCATGCACATAGGGAAGAGAACCCTGAACACCTATAGGCTGGGAGGAGTTGCTAGCAGTCACAAAGGAAGAAAGAGACTTGAGCATCATCATCACTGATGACCTAAAATCATCCAAGCAGACCTCTAAAGCAGTAGGTGAGGCTAGGGGTGTTAGGGTGTATTGGTAGGGGTATCACAAGTCGTAAGAGGGAGGTAATAATCCTCTGTACAAAGACACTGGTTAGGCCCCATCTGGAGTACTATGTCTGTATTGGAGGCCACACCTCACAAGTACATTAATCCAAATTGAGGCAGTCCAGAGAAGGGCAACCAAAATGGTGCAGGGACTGCATCAGAAGACATATGAGGACAGATTAACGGAGCTCAATATGTATACCCTTGAGCAAAGGAGGGAGAGAGGTGATATGATTGAGGCATTCAAACACCTTAAAGGCATAAACAAGGTGAAAGAGTCTAACATGTTTAAATATAAGAAAAATAGCAGGACAAGAGGACGCAGCATGAGATTAGAGGGAGGCCGATTAAGGGGGAATGTGAGGAATTTTTCACAGAAAGGGTGGTGGTTGCATGGAATGGCTTGCCACAAGAAGTGGTGGCTATGAATACAGTGCAGGGCTTCAAACAGGCATGGGATAGGCATAAGGGAGCAATACAAATGACTATGAATAGATAGGCCACTGACAGAGCAAAGGCCAATGGCACATTTATAAGGTAGAAAAAGAAATGGGCAGACTGGATGGGCCTTGCGGTCCTTATCTGCTGTCAACTTCTATGTTTCTATGTTTCTATGTTACTGAGGGGAATGACATAAAAACAAGATTTACTCTTCCTTGGACTTTATTCGATTTAGCTGCTTGTCTACACATGACATCACAATGCCCTGTTTATGACATCATAATTATTGCCACAGCAACATATTTTGATGTCATAAACAGAACTGTGACTGCAGAAGTAAGCAGGCAGATAAAGCAAATAGGGCAGAGATCCTGTTTCCATGCAAACATCCTTAGTAATAAACAAATAAGGGTGACAATTACAGAACAAGTGTTAAATGTAAGCTAAATTGTGCCTAAATATTATAATTTTAAAAGTGTTCCCAATGACATCAGGGGCTTTTAAAGCTGTATTACACTGTAAGTAAACCTTCAGTATTGATAAATGTTTGCTGTTTTTACCTGTACATAAACTATTCCTTTGCCATGGTAATACTGCTGGGATCGTGCAGAGGAAAGTATTACGTGAAACTAAAGGGTGGAGCTACCAAGATGATTAGTGGCCTGGGGGTATAAAAACCAGCTGCTGTCAGGAAACACTGGATTTACTTAAATTATAAAGTGAAGGGAATAGAAGAGAAGGCTGAGGAGAGACATGATCACAGTGTTACAAATACAAATGGGATGGACTGAGTGGCTATAAACAGATGTTTGATCTGTTGACCACAAGCTGAACTAGAGGACAGGGTATGGGGAAAGATCATGAAGCATTACCACACACGGAGAGTGGCCAGCATGTCAAATAGACTACCTGCTGAGGTTTTGGAAACTTGCACTGTTTAGGCTTTCAAAGCAGAACTAGACAGATTCCTGAGAGCCAACAGCTCCACTCTTTGGTTTCACTTAATACTTTCCTCTGCACAATGCCAATGGTGTTGCCATGGCATCAAAGTGTTATCACTAGGATTCATTGCAAACATGACTAGAGAGTTATAGGCTTATTTTTTTGTATTTATGTTTCTAGAAACTAGAAACCTATTTGACTAATTGGAACTAAGGAATGTATTCATATACTTTGTGTGCCAACAGGATACCTGCATAAATTAACCTTGGCTCAAATAGTGTGACATTATCGTAGTTTACTGAAATAAATATTTGTTGATTGATTGATTGATTGACTGGTATAAAGAGTTACACAGCATGCAAAGAGGTAGCAGACAGCTTGGACATGTGTTAGTGCTCAAACTAGGATATCAACACTACCGTGTGATAGGAGGGATGGACAAAATGGAACCAAGTCCCTTTCTGCGCTCACAATGACAAAGCTCTGTTGTTATGGTGGAGGAAATAAAATGACATGCAAAGAAAGGCTGGATGAATCAAGTTCAGCAACCATCTAAACCCAACCCCTGCCCCCTCAAGCTGGTGTGGTTTGGAAATTCTTGACAGAAAACAAGATAAATTAATTAAGCAATAATGCATGACGGTGTATGTTGTGCTGGGATAACATCACTCCTCGGGTGGTTGAAGCACAAGGTTGCATGCCGAGTGCATTCAACACCGGAAAAGTGACATTATCCCAGCACAACACACACCCTGGAATGCATTATTGCTATTATAATTACTGGTGACCATGAATATCAACCAGATTACCATTTTGAAAAAAATGCATATCAACTGGATTTCAGGTTATTATGCTCCAAAGGCAATAATAACCTGAAATCGGGTTGATATGACACTTCATAATAACCTGAAATCAGGTTGATATGACATTCCCCAAAGAAAAGACTTTAAAACAGTTGCATTCCATTGTTTCACAAAAAGTATTTCAACTGCAGTATTTTCAACTGTATTTTACTCATGTACAGTTCAATTTCTTCAAAAATACAACTGCATTTTAGCTAAAAAATTTCTTTTTCTTTCAAGCTACTAGAAATACAGTCTAAACCTCCACACCAGCAATTATAAAAAATTAAGGACCGGTAAGTTTGATGTTATGGATTTTTTTCACACACCTCGGGTGTGTGAAACAAATCCATAACACACACTTATCTATCCATTATTCTCTATATATTTACTGGTTAGTGGTTATAAACCACTGGCAGTGAGTGCCTAACAACTCCATAAACCACATATGTGGTTTATGGAGCTCCGTAAACCACAGGCAGAACAATACCGCAGCATCACCAGAAAAAACACAGAAAAAGCTGTCCTCGCACTGGACGTTCACAAGTGTTGTACAATCGGTCACTCAGCATGAGACAAGCTTGTCGGTGGTAACAGTTACCCTCACAAAGTGACAGAAAAGACAGTTTAAACCAAAAATATACCAAAAACCAGTAAATATAAAAAATAAAACATGGAGAAGTGTGGCTCTCTGGGGATTTTATGCACCCCCTTGGTGTGTGATGCCCATATAAACCTCTTGGACTTTGCCCTTGGGGTTTATGGGGCATCACATGAGAATGCATAAATATCCATAAACTCACTACTTATGCACTATTCTATATATACAATGGCTTGATTTAAAGAAACTGAAGAAAAATATTCAAAGATACATTTTAAATACATTTTCAGTTGATTTTTAGAGGAGGAAGTATATATATTAAAAAAATCATCCTGTTTCAGTGTTAGCCAGTAGGTGGTGCTGCTCAATAGTACTGTTAACTGTTGTGAAAGCCTTGCGGGTGGACAAGGCACCAGGACCAGATGGTGTACACCCAAGGGTCCTGAAGGAACTGGCAGAGGTGCTGGCAGGCCCTCTGATGGACCTGTTCAACACCTCCTTGGAGACAGGGAATGTACCCTGGGACTGGAGGATGGCTCACGTGGTGCCCCTTCACAAGAGTGGACCCAAGGACCAACGGGTAACTACAGACCAGTGAGCTTGACTTCCATAGTGGGAAACTTGATGGAGACCATTCTGAAGGAGAGGTTGATAACCTTTCTCGATAACAATGCTCTGCAGGATGAGAGACAGCATGGGTTTGTCACGGGAAGATCTTGCCAAACTAACCTGACTGACTTCTTCAACTGGGTCACTAGGGAAGTTGACGAAGGCCACGCTGTGGATGTCCTGTATCTGGACTTCAGCAAGGCTTTCAACTCGGTGCAGCACAGGAGGTTAATGAACAAGCTGAGGGACATGGGGGCAGGGGGAAAAACTGGTGGGGTGGGTTGAGAGCTGACTGTAGGGCAGACAACAGAGGGTAGTTGTAAAGGGGAGACATCTAAGCCAAGGCCTGTAATGAGTGGGGTACTGCAGGGTTCAGTGCCAGGCCCTGTTTTGTTCAATGTCTTCACTGGAGACATTGCAGAGGGGGTCAAGAGTAAGATCAGCCTGTTCGCGGATGACACTAAGATTTGTGCAAAAGTGGACAATGAGGAAGAGAGGCAGGCACTCAGAGAGAGGATCTAGCTAAACTCAAACACTGATCTATTGAGTGGCAGTTGGGGTTTAATGCCAAGAAGTGCAAGGTCATGCACCTTTGAGCCAGAAATCCCAGGAACAACTACTGGCTGGGGGGAGTGCAGGTAACGGCTTCAGAGGAGGAAAGGGACCTGGGGGTAATAGTCACAGGGGACATGAAGGTATCAGCGGAGTGTAGGAGGGTGGCAGCAAGGGCAAATAGGATTCTGGGGTGCATTGCCAGAGGGATTACCTCTCAAAAGGGAAGGTCATCCTGCCATTGTATAGGTCACTGGTGAGGCCACACTTGGAGTACTGTGTACAGTACTGGTGCCCATACCTCAAAAAGGATGTGAGATTACTGGAGGGAGTGCAGCGTAAGGCTACAAAAATGGTCATGGGACTAGGGGGAGTTGCTGTACAAGAAAAGGTTGAAGGATCTCAACATGTACTTGCTGGAAGACAGAAGGGTAAGAGGGGACATGATAGAGACCACTTTTAAGTATTGGAAAGGCATAAACAAAATTAGGGAGGGAGGACTGTTCCACTTAAAGGGGGGAACGGTCACTAGGGGGCACAGCCTGAAGTTGGAAGGGGGAAGGTTTAGGAGGGAGATGAGGAGGCACTACTTCACAGAGAGAGTAGTGGTGAGATGGAACGCATTGCCAGAGGAGTTAATCGCTCATAGGACAGTGGATAGCTTTAAGTGGGGTTGGGACAGAGTCAAGGGCAGGGTTAGTACAGACAAGAGCACAAGGGGGAAGGACCGGAAGAGGAAGGAAGGGAGGTTTGGGTGGGGTGGGGTGGGGCAGCTGTGGTGATGAACTAAGAGCTACTGTCCGGGCAGACTTGATAGACCTGTGGGCCTTTTTCTGCTGGCAATTTCGTATGTTTGTATGTGAAGCCTCTGCCACTTTCAAACAATAGACTCGTTCACACGACCACCTGTGAGCTGTTGTCACTGGCTCACAGCTGCCAGATCAGTGCTCCTGCTGATGTGTGAACCTTCCCATTTTGGCAGGTTTCCATTGCGTGGCACTGCTGCCCCAATCCCTCTTATCTTGGGTTTGCGAAGTGGTGTAGGTGGTTTCCTGTACCATCTGAAAAGGCAAACCACCTCCATCACTACAAGTCTCCACCAACACAACAGTGACCGGAACAACACCTAAATCGCCGAAAAGCAAAAGGGCACAGAAAACACCGGTGCCATGTGAACTTGGCTCTGTAACAATTTCTTAAAATTTTTTTGAATGATTTGAAAGTGGCCGGTGCAGCAAGGCGCAGTATGAACGAGCCATATAAGTTGTCACAGTTGAACAAGCCCCCCCCCCCCAGCAGTATAGCCAAAGAATGCTTTTCATGGTTGTTTTTCAGTGTTTTTCTTTCATACATCTCATTATGAGGAGCCGTATACACCGTGGACAGGAGTGGGTGAGCAGGAGTGGACAGCGGGGGACTGAAGTGACCAGCCAGGATCGGCACTGATTGGTGAGTTCAGCATGTAGTGCTGTTTAAAAGCATGTGCACACATAGGAAACAGGACTGCTATGCTTGTAAAGTCAATCCCTGAGCCGATTATACTGATGGCTACATTTTAGAATTCTTTATTTCTTTAAGCTTGTGAACACCACTTTGGCTGGCAGTAGTGTGCTTCTTTGAAGAGATGCCTTTCAAAGTAATAGACACTACCGAACGGGGCAGTGAACACTGCTGGACACCGGGGAATAGTGAAGCTGATGGGTGTTATAGCTTCACTTTCAATTTTTTCAGTGTGTATGGGACAGTGCTACTAGTAAAGCCAATGCTACTGACGAAATCGGTAAGTGGCGCATGGTCTGCTTTCAAAAAGTAGACGTGCTGCGTTGAGAAGGGAGTGAGTGAAGCACACCAAAATGACACGTGCTGTGACTGTTTCAGCAGGCTGATGAACGGGATAATTTGGCTATATTCTGAGCGGCACGATTTAAGGCAGGATGTCAAACGGGAGAGAGAATGATGCTGCATTCAGGGCAGTTCTGTTTCTCTTAGATGAAATGGTCCTTTTTTAATGTAATGCTTTCCCACAGTAACAGTGTGGGAGTGATTGTTTTGAATATGTGGTGTGACCGAATGGAGTCGGTGAATCGTGGCAGCAGCGGGCTGCTGAGTGCGGATCACTAAAGTGAGCTGCGTGGAGTGATTCCACTAATGGTAGATGCAGTCATCTGTGTGCTGGGACTAGAACCGTGATGTTGTACTGGAATAACATCACGGGTCCAGTCCCACACCGACCAATCAGAGGCCAGCATTCTTTCTTGCCATTGTATAGTTGTGTTTAATCATTGCACAACATGTAATCATTATAAATTAGTGCAAGGCAGTTGCTTTAAGTTACATGAATCTTCATGCAATTAAAAATGTGTTCAAAAAAACAACTTGAAGCTGGCCAGCTGATGCAGCAGCAGCTCTGCTTGTGATACTGGCGAACCTGGTTCGCACTCCAAATCCAGAGCATCGGAGGGCTAGCAGTAGGAGGATGGAGCATCCAAGAGTACATTCTCAGCTGGGGAGGGTGGGTTATGCGTCTCACTGCTCTACGGTCACCTGGGTCACCACATGTAATAGTGGAGTCATGAGCCAGCAGCAAGCATTGGGAGAGGTGAGTGAGTACAGCAGTCTGTAAGGTACCCCTAAAATGTGGGGGCTTACCTTTTTGGCTTCATGGAGCCCAGCTCAGCCAAGCATCAGCAGCATGCTTATGCCCTTGGAACCTGAGGACACTGACTGTAGTTCCGGGGGGCAGAGAGGGAGTGAAGACAGGAGATGGGGAAGAGAAATCTTTGGCACCACCGGTGCCATCACGAAGAGTAGTTCAGTGCTGCACATCAAAAGCAGCTCCGCTGCCGTAGACAGAGCAAACACCTCGGGGCTCCTGACAGTTGAGAGATCCCACTGATGGATGCCCCAACTAAAGTTTGTTCAAGCCCAAACAGCTATGGGGACACAAAATAATAGTTTAAGGGCTGGAGCCCTGTTTGAAGCGAGACTCTGGGACAGAGCTCCTTCGGGGTACAAAACTGCCAACCATCTTATTTTAATCTGACCCCTGACAACTTACCCACTGGGGTTATAGGGTGGCACCATAGCCAGTCAGGCTCCAAAGGCCGCAAAAGGAGATTGAAGGGTTCCTGGATCTAAGGAGGGCTTAACCAATACAGATGCAGATTATAAAGCCAATTATGATTGAGTGACAGGTCTCCAGCACTATCTAGAGTGTTTGACTGCTCCATGAACCAGCTGAGAGCTGCATTTCCCCCACTGAACAGCAGGGGCTTTTCCAGAACTTTTCAGTCTGCAGGCGATTGCTGTCGGGAGTCAGACTTGGTGAGTTGCTGCTGGAGGAGACAAACCTTGTGTCCATCAGAGTCAAGCAGAATTCCTGCACACAGTATGGGAGATAATCATATGCTTGCACAGCCCAGAGGTGAAAAACTTGAAGCAAGAAGCCAGGGGAGTTGTTTGAGAGGGTAAGTTGCCAGGCGCTGAGAGTTTCTACATAACAGATTAATTCTGTAACAGAGAAGAGTAGTGTAGCTCTGTGCCTGGGAGTCGCACAACCAGTGCTGCGGTTAGGTTCTGATGGAGATGGTGCATTGGTCTGATAAAGTCGGGCCCCACAGGCTGAAACAGAAACCTATGATGTCAGAGAAATCATCTACTACATGTGGAGGAGAAGGAGAGGCCTGAATGATGCTGAGGAGAGACATTTTGTATGTCGCCACAAATGCCTGCAATTGAAAGAGCAGCTGAACCAGGGTCTGCACCGGAAGACATATGAAGAGAGACTTAAGGAGCTAAATATGTATAGCCTCGAGGAAAGAAGGGAGGGGGGGACATGATAGAAACTTTCAAGTACCTCAAGGGAATCAACAAAGTCCAAGAGGGTAGCATCTTTCAAAAAAAGAGGTGTGCAAGAACAAGGGGGCACAATTTGAAGATAGAAGGGGTGGCTCAGAGATAATTTAAGGAAGTATTTTTCACAGAGGGTTATTGGATGCATGGGCGGCCTTCCGGAGAGAGTTGTGGAGTCAAAAACAGTGGTGGAATTCAAGCATGCATGGGACAGTCATAAGACAATTCTAGGGGGTTGGGGTAAGAAGAAGTAGGCTGCTGGTTAACTAGGATCTGCAGCTTATCCATTAGGTAGGGAAATGGGCAGACTGGGTGGGCCAAGCGTTCCTTATCTGCCGTCAAAATCTGTTTCTATGTTTCTATGAACCAACCAGAGGAGAGGCTTCCTGCCACCATCACACCATATGCACGAAGGGAGATCCCATTGGTCAGGGGAACCATGAGTAACATAGAGCTTGTCCCTGCAGCACGCCTTGTCACAGCTAGTTGCATATTTTGGGGCTCATTTAATGGACTAGGCCATCTGTCCGGGAATATAAATATCCAGTCAGGGTTTCATTTTGGGTTTCTTGCAACTAAGTATTGTTGAATTCTTTTAAGTGCACCAATACCAGCCAAAAAACATGCAATTACTATGGGCCTACACCATTTCAATAACTGGGTACCCAGTGAGGCACTGGAGAGCTCCCTAAGAACTAGGTGAGAATACTGGTACCAGTGGGACATCGGTAGTGCTTGGCAGTAGAGCTGGGCAGAGGTATTGTGTGAGGATTGGGGATGGGCTGCACTATTTAATTTGGTTTTACCTAGGAAGCACTGGAAATACAGCCCGAGGAGCTTCACTGTACTATTGTTTTGACTGTACCTTGGAGGACAATGAAAGACCAGTCACCTTACAGAACCCTGCTGTTATTATTATTTGAACTGCATAACTTTACCGTTCCCAGAACCTGTTCCCACTACCCCTAATAAAGCCCTTGTTATACTGTCTGTGAGCATATTATTATTGGAATGTAAGTAATTGCATTGCTTGGGGAAACTGTTCATGCATTGTTAGTTTACAGGTGGGATTATGCTGTGGGGAGGTATTTTATCACAGGGTAGTACTATACTTGACACCAGACCCACTTTAACCTTTCTCTATTTGGAGGCACCATGCAACTTAAATTCAGCCTTGGATAGGAACCCCCCCCCCCACATCAGGAGTCATCCACAGGCTCCCTCAGCTTTATTGAGCCCCTAAGGCAGGCCCTGAATTAGCGATTCTATGGTTATGAATTTGCTGCAGAATTTGCACCATGTCACAGAATATATGTAGTGCCGCAGAATTCATTGTTTTTGGTGAATTTTCATATAAATATGCTGTTTTTCCATAGTGTCAGGCTTTCTTTCCCACCTCGTTTATCCTGAAGCCCCTCCTCTATACTCAGCATATGTTGTCATCGATGACATCACATCATAGTTAGCCAATGACAGGACTGCATTCTGCCAGAGAAATGAATAAATCATGCCGCAGAAATCAGAAACTGCTGCCGCAGAAGTCAAGGAGCACTGCCGAAGAAATCAGAAAATTCTACCGCAGAACACCAGGGGCCCTGCCCTAAGGCAGAGGAAATTGATTGATTTCTGCGGCAAACCGGTCACAGATATCGCAGATGTCCCAGCACCAGAAGATGGATGCTCCCTCTTAAGGGGCAGCTGACCACTAATGGGCAGGTGGTGTTTTGTCCAAACTCACTTCCAAGTCCAGCTCCTTCCTTCTGCTTCCTCGGATGACCTCCAGTGCTTCAGCAGCACAGTAGGCAGCTGGATTTAGAGGGAATCATCTGTCATGGAACAAAAGACAGGGTCCTGTCATGGAGGAGGGGTAAACCAAGGGTGATATACGAATGTGAATGTGTAAGGCATCCCAACGTCCCAGGAGAATCGGACAAGGAGGCGCTCCAAGAATGGGAAGGTAGTTGATAGCATCTGAAGCAGGTCCTGGTAAGTGGGATACAGGAGGCAAAATAACTGGAAGAAAAATAATTTGAATGTAAAATACTACCTAAACAGCACAGAGATTACAGACACCAAACAGGAAAAAGACCTGGGAGTACTGAGCAACAGCAACTTTAAATGAGAGCAGCAGTGCTGGGCAGAAGGTTGCAAGGCAAACAAAATCTTGGTGTACATCAAGAGAAACCTCCTAAGAAAATTTAGAGATACTATAATGCCCGTTTACTGACTGATGGTTATTCCCCACCATGGTGGTTCACATTCCCAACAGACAGTGGAGTGCTTAGTTGGAGTGTGGGCATAGGTTGGCCTAAAGATGTGAGGTGCCAGAGGCACATGTGGGAGCATAATAGAAAGGAGCTTCTTCTGTGCCCATCTGCTTAAGTGAATGGCAGGATATATGCCAACCCATGTGTAAGATGCCCCAGTGCTGTCCACGTTACTCACCCTGGATGTGAGGGGGACTGGTCTGGGCAATTAGTTCAAAGGTTTGGTGCAGACAAGGACAAGCCAAAAAGTCGGGCTCCCCAGCCACATCAAATGAATGCTGGAGAAGTGAGGTGGAGCAACAACTGATTTATTTAATGTTCCATGAATTGATATGGTGAACAACTGGCAATTTTGTGCATTATTCCTCAACACCCCCACACCATTACAATATTCTGGCCCATACACTCTGGGGAAACAGTGGTGGTAGCCCCTCTCCTGCTGGAAAGCTTGTTACATTCCAACCCCTGCTATGGTGACATAAACCGGTGCACTTAGGGTCCAAAGACCAGACATGAGGCTCCAGGTCCCACCCTCCAGTGTCCCAGAGCCTGGGTCTTCCAAGTCCGTCACATCTGGGATTCCTGCCCCCACCAGAATCCTAGCCTGAGTAACCAAAAAAGGTCTTTTGTTGGTCCTCACTGCCTCCTTGAACTTCTCAGAGAACCAGATAGATCTCTTGTGGCTATTACCATTGGTAATCATTCTCAAGCATTGTTTGGTTGCTCCAAGAATGGTCCCTTTAATTTCTCCGCACTCCCCACCTCGGCTTCACCCCCCTGGATTTTGTCCAATCCAGCTAACTTGCCCTTGTCTAATTCCTTCATCTGATGAAAATCTCCTCATCTGAAATTCAGAACTACAGTTTTTGACTGGGGTATACTGATACCCATGGCCGGTTCAAACCATATGGTGTTATGGTCACTGGATCCTACTGGTTCCCCAAGCTGCACTCCATCTACCATTACCACACGGGATGATGCTGTAACCCAGATAGCCTTCTCTGACTGATTTCCCAACTTGCCTCACAGGAGCTTGGCTGTGGCCTTCTCCAACTGCCACTCCTCCCACTGGGTCTTGAGCAGGTCCCAGGCCCAGGTAGGGAAGTAAAAGAAGTGGAACACTAATTGATCCTGCACCCTCTTCTTTAACTTCTCCTTCTCGCTTCACCCAGCCTGTTTACTTTAGCTCAATAGATCCATGTGTGGCCCACTCGTTCCACCTCTTTTCCTGCCCACTGAACAGACACTTCATTCTCTGATCCTCTCCTGCCCACACTGGTGACCACTTGCTGAGGCAAATGCAAATCCCAGCTGCCCCCTACACATGAGGGAGAGGTCATTCCTTGCATGCTTTCTCTCAGCAGCACACATGTACTGAGCCAAGAACATGCATGTGCACATGAAATAAACAGCAAACTGCATTTCCCAAGCAAAATGAACCTTGTGGCTACAGCCTAAGATTGGGCACTGGCTTCCCTACAGCCCAAATCCCAGTGGTGCCTCCTCTGTAAGATGCCCTGGGTCCTCAGGGGTACTTAGCCCCTCTCCTGCTGAAAAGCCTGTTACACTGCACCCCCTGCCATGGAGTGATGAACCAGTGTGCCTCAGGTCTGAAGACCAGCCACGAGGATCCAGGGCCCAACCTTCCTGTGTCCCATTTTTTTGCGTAATATTAATCCAGCTGATAATCCGATGGTCCAGTGGTAGATTCTGCACTACCACATAGGCATCTTGGATTCAGGTTACTCAAACAGAATGCAGCCAAGAGTAGTGTTCTCTGCCTTGGGAAGGGATGCACTGTTTTGGCACTACAGCTTTGACCTTCATGTAGTCAGCCAAGTCAGACTTTCAATACATAGCACTTATATGGGGATTCTGCAGAGTCAGGGTAGATGGATGAGCTGGTGACTGAAGTGGAAGATAGCAGCGTGTTATGTCAGAGTTGTAAATGACCGAGCCACTCTGATCTCTCACAGAACATGGAAAAGGGGAGGGTTCAGCGTGGCAGTCATCACTCAGCACCTGTCCTGGACCCCTCTGAATTGGATTCCGTGTCCCCTGGTGCTGCACAGGAGGAGGGACTTAAGCCATGAGGGACTGTTTGGAGGTAGGTTTTACTGGACCTTAAGAAAATGGGCCAGATAGGGCTCACCTTCAACCCATAGAAACGGGGAATTTAAAAAAATAGATTTATTATTTTATAATTTATTTGCCCAGGATAGCCCTGGTGAGATGCAAAACCTCATTTCAGTGTGGTCATTTTCAGCTGGGTGGACTGAAGCACTGGGAGGTGACGTAACTTGTTCAGGGTTACATAACATGTAAATGGCTGTAATTGGATTTGAACCTGGGTTTGCTGGTCACGCAGTCTGTGCTCCAACCACTACACCACAGGGCCTCGCCCAAGATAACTAAACCGAGATGCAGCATTCTGCTTTCAGTGTATGTGTGCATGCATGGGGGTGGGGGTCCTGCTTTTACCTGCTTTACAGTCAGGAGGGGACTGACCCAACCACACAGAGGTTAAGTGACTTGCTCATGATCTTGCATGTTGAGCCAATGTATAAGGGTGGGATTTACTGGCTCACACTACTGTGGTCTAACTACCAGATCAGACATCCCCAACAGGAGTTCAATCTAAAAGTGGGTGAATAATGAACCCCCTAACATTAAAGAATAAAAAGTGTAAAAACTCTGGCAGTTATTAGCTCTAGCAATACTATTAGTTGTTTTATTGTTTTTCAAATAATTGCTGGCTGCTGCTGCTGCTTTAAAGCCTTCATAAAGGATGTTGGTTAACTGTAGTATTTGGGGCAGTTCTTAAGCTATTTTAGCCAGCACAGCAGCTGACATTTCAGTTGCTGCAATGACGGAATCAGGTTTGTGGGATAGTGTGGACCAATGAGCAAGAGAGCCAATTCCCTTGTACTTCAGTTGGTGGGCACGCTTGGTTTTGGTTCCAGTACAGCAGGTGATAAATGCTGCGAGGTTTCAGTTGAGAGAATTGGGACAGGGGAGATTTTTCATTTGACAGCCAAAATAGCATGAGAATCCAGTCTTGGGATTGGGGGGGGGGATAGAGAGAGAGAGGAGAGAGAGAGAGATGGAGAGAGAGAGAGAGAGAATATTTAAAAAACAAACAAAACAATGTCTTTATTTTAAGTTATACTTTTTTCCTTTCACTCCACAGTCTCCTCTACCTCAGTGTACCAACCCTCACAGTCCTCCATGAAGTGCTGCCAGTGTTTCCACTCCTGGCAGATACTGAGTAGTCCACTTACCCCCATCAATCTAGAGGGTGTCAAATTCCCTGTAGCTGAAGTCCCAGTAGTTGGGCCCACCACCTGTGATAGAAACAAGGAATCCAGTGGCTTTCCCAGAGGTCAAGGGCAGAGCAGAAGGAATTCAATGAGTTGGCAGTGAAGTACCAGAAAGGTCATGAGTGATGTTAGCAGAGTGAGGCATCTGTTTAGCTCCCCAGCCCCTGAGCCACCACTCGGGGGCCACAAAGCAGCTATGGTAGTAGTCCTGTGTCCCCTAAGGTGGAGCACATCCCTCAGGCACCATGCAAACCCTCTAGCTATGCTTGACAACTGGGATATGGACTCAGATGCTAACCCAGGTCCCTTGCATGGCTAGCATGAATATTGACAACTGGACTATCACCCCCCATGTGTCTCCTATCTCCTCAGGATTCAGTTGGAGGTAAACAACAAAAATGCTTTATTAAAACATAGTGTATTTACCTCCTATAGTCCAGATAAGATGTAGCATCTCATTTTCTGTGGGGTCCTGCTTTTTACTGCTGGGTGAAGACTGAAATGTAGAAGTGGTGACATGGTTAAATGACTTGATCAAGGCCACACTGCATATGTGTGTCTTTGGTGAGATTTGATCCTGGGTTTCCCGGTTCCTAAGTCTGTAGTGTGCTCTACCCAGTAGACCACAAAGCTCCCAGTGCTGACTCTGCATAATACCCACCTAGCCATTCGGTTAATTTATGTATTTTGTTTTTCCAGCTTGCAGTTTCTCCACTGGCTACCAGCCAGTCCCAAATGGACAAGCTGGGCTGATCACCTGCCATCCCCAGGTCCTTACCCTGACCTCCTTTTTGCCCCCGTGGCTTAACATCCACGTTGGTGTCCTTGAGGAGTACTGCTTCTTTTCAAGGGACGCTGGCTCTGATCTGGGAGGTCAATAACCTGGTTGACAGGGCCTGCGATGACCTGTTGCCATCCTGCTGCTTCAGTCATTTTTCCATCATTTTTTCCCCACAGGGGCAACTGGCATGCAATGACATGGGGTGCACATACGTAGCTGTGCACAAACACACATTGCCATCTTGAGCAGTCCCTGACCCTGAGGCAGTCTGCATCTGCTCCCACACAGCTTCCACTGGGTGTCGGTCAGACAGTGGAGGATGAAATCTTCCCACCCCAAAGGAAGAGAGTTATCCAGTGGGAAGCTCATCCCTCCTTCAACTGGCTGACCCTGCAACCTGAGTCTGTTTCTGAACCCAGGTCACCAGAGTAGCAAACAGATGCCCTGCCACAGTGCTACCTGGCCTGCAATTCAGTTTTATTTTATTGTTTTTCTATACAGCTGTTTGGCCCTGGCAGCCACCTACTCCTGCCATCAGGCCCACCTGCCAGTTGCCAGCCCTGTCACTGCTCCCACTGTCATCAAGCCAGCAGGAATCCTCATGGTGCAGGACCTGGGGATCATGAAAGCCGTCACTCACAGCAGTCATGCACATGGGTTTTTTCCTCTGTGTTTCTTCATCCACCCAGATGTCCAGCATAGCCTCTAACGGCCTCAGACGCAGTCGCGCACACTGGGCATGCGCCACCCCTGGCAAAGAAGCAAGCTCACTGCGAGTGGCAGCTAATGCACTGTATCTGGGCTGTTTCCCTCCCCCAGCTGACTCACACTCCCATCAGGGGCACTCCCCGGCCTGGCTGCCTGACCTGCGCAGACCCGGGTTGCTGGTGTGGAAGTGCATAGTGCTACATCTGAGCCATCGGGTAGCCCCAATTCAGTTTTATTTTTAATTATTTTGAAAAAAAATATTTTTTTAATTAGCCATTGTTAACTAGTGCTTTTTATGGCATGTTAGCTAGTGCCCATTTGAAAAAAACTGGCCAAATGGCTAAAAAAATGGCTGTGGCTAAAAGGAAAGTAGGGAGTTTAGTTTAATGGCTGTGTTGAATCTTGAGCAGTACTGGTTGCTTTTCATATTAATTATTGAGAGGAACTCTTCTGGTTCTCATTAGGCCCCAGAATGGTTCTCCTGCATTTGAGCCCTGTAATTTGTATATATGTTTATAGGTAGAGTTACTGTGTCTCTTATGGTTATGAGTGCCTGGAATGTTTAGAAACAAACATTCCTGATTGATTAAGAATGATGTCATAGTTTATACTACATGCTTATTATGTGCGGGCTGCTCATTTGCATTTCTTTTGAGCAAATTATACTTTATTACCCATTTTAACTAAAGTTCTCTTGCCACCATCATGGGCCGCCTTCGCACCTTGAATGTGCAGTGTCCAGCACTTACACCATATCTCTGTGTTACCCTCCCCCTCCCCACAGCAGGGCTTTTGGTTTTGTGTCCACTGGGCTCTATCCTCGGCAGGGTGAGAGTTAGCATGGCAGGGGCTGAGAATACCCCCAGCATCATCCGCAGCATTTGAGGGTCTGTTTGGTTCCTTCTTCTGTTCCTCTCCCTTGGATGTGGTGTGAAGCTCCAATGTGAGCATGCCAACATCGTCAATGCTTGGCAATGCTCCAGTGATGCCAAGCATCCTCCTGCCCCAGAAGAGGAAGAGACTGTCCTCTGGGATGCTCAATCCTTCTCCTCACTGTTGGACCTCCAACACCTTGAGCTTCTATCCAGACCTGGGTAGCCAGCATGGCAAGTAGCAGCCCTGACACTGATGGACAAGGAACTGCAACTCCTCTGCATTTCTAACTACACAAACAGTTTTCTTTTATGCTTCGTTTATTAACTGTGCAAACTGGTTACCCATACTAACCATGCGGAATACGTAAGTAATACAGGAAGGACAGGACAATACAATATGACCAATAGTGCCAAGATTCTTTATATTAAACTAACATAATTCAGCATCGCAACACAGGATGAACTATTTTAATAGGCCCTGGCTGTGCTCCCAGAGTAAGCATCTCAATCACCTGGTCCCAACCTGCCATCTTTTTTGTTGTTTGTTAATGGTAATTGACTTTACAGAATATACAGGAAGAAAGGGAATCTCTCCACAATTATCGGTGCACCCTGCTCTAAACTGGGGCTGTTATTTGCACACACCCTTTGCCACGTGTCTCACCTTCTATGGGTCTGTCTGGAGCTCATTTCTTACTTCATGTCCTGTGACACCACATGGGGGAGGAATACATTAAAACAGTAAATATTACAGTAGACGTACACATACAGTAAATGTTAAGTAGTGGCACGAATACAGTACAATAAAACATAGGGAACAGGCAGCTGCAATGCAGCCCTGCCTGATCTACCTTGCTTGCAGTAGTAGGGTGGTTGCTGAGGTTTTCCTGAAGGCCACCCAGGGCCCTCAGAATCCATCCCTTCTTCCTCCAACTCTTAGGGGTCTGGGCAGGGTTCTTTTAGTACAGGATACAAACAGGACAATACAGTACTGGTTTGGTGCCTCCACCTTGGGTAGCAATGAAAAACAACCCCCTAGGAAATGTCAGTGTAATCCTCCTGCACACAGGTAGATAACCCCCAAACAATGATACACGATAATGGTAAATAGCACTGCCCAGCACACCAGGAGTGAAAAACATGAACAAATTATTTTTTAAAAGGGGGTAATGAAAAAACAAGGGGATATGAGGGAAAAATGGATGCAAAAGGGAAAAATGCTTATACTCTAAGCAATATTCAAACAATCCCACAGTCCCATGGCAGTCCCAGTTCCACAGTGCAAGTGTACTCGGTGTGTTCCCCCCAAATGCCTTACAGAAAGTTCTCTGCATTGCAGTGAGTACCCCAACAGGTTGCTGGTAGCTAACCAGAGTGATGATAAGTTGGCACGCTTGCAGAAATCTAAACAACTGTACTGTAAATGTACTGTGAGGCAGTATAGCGCAGTGGTCTAAGGCTCTGAGCTGCAAATCTGGTGATATCCAGCAGACCAGACCTGGGTTTGAATCCCACAGCTTCCACTTGCATACTGTGTGACCCTGAGCAAGTCACTTAACCTCCTTGTGCTCCCAGGTCGCTCCTGTAAAAAAGCTTTCAGCTTAGTGTGCTATACCTGGTTAAACAACAACTAAAAAAAAAAAATAAATAAAAATAATGGCAGAAACTGAATAAAGGGGCCCCTATTTGTGATTCGAAACAGAGCTGGGCCAGATGGCCACAGGTCTTCTGCCTGGGCCGATCTAAAAGGTGACATAGTTCTGTCCTGGGCTTTATCCCCTTCCAGTCTATCTAACTACCCCAAGGAAACTCCCCAGAGCCACAGCTCTGAGGTGTTCAGAGTTCAGCAGGCTATGACAGTTGGTTTGAGGTCCTTGCTGCACTTCAGTGCTGGACTGGATCTCAGTGACACTTCAGATTTGGCAGGCACAGATATGAGCTTTGGATTCACCTTTGACAGGACTTGCTGTGGTCACCTTTGCCTCTCAGGCCTTTCATTGGCTTCACCTCTAAGGCTTTTCATCATCTTCCCCTCTAATGTCTTTCATCACACCCCTTGGTGGGTGGCTGCTGCAGCACACAAGAATGATGTCCCAGACCCCTCCATTCAGGAGGATCAGACACCCCCAACCAGGCGTTGAATGAGGGATAGCAACTGCTGCTGTGGCTCTCTTCTGTGCAGGGGTTCACCTCAAGCTGTAGCTCCCTCTGCTTCTCCTCTTTTCTCAAAGTTCCGCTGGAACAGTATTTTGCTTGGCACACTGGCTTAGGCCAATGCCTGGAGCATTGGATATGATCCCAGCTGGGAATGCTGCGAGGGCAGATACCCCCTTTCAACAGAAGTTGCCTTTCTTCTATGGTGTTTCACTGAAGCACTCTCCTCCTTTGAAGGTTCTATGGGTGAAGTATACTTCTTTCAGTCGCCAGACTCCTCGGACGGAGCCTGGCTGTGGCAGTCCCTGAGGGAGGCTGTCAGTTGCATAACCCACTCCCTCAGTCTCTCACTTCCAGCTTTGACTGACCTTGAGGGAACAGTTCTCCCTCTTTCTTCAGGGTTGAAGCTCAATGTCTTCTTGGTTGTTTCTTTGTTGCTGGCCACTGGTGATTGGCCAGTTGCAGCACTCAGTGCTCTTTTCCCAGCATGCATTGCGGCCCAGTAGTCCACTGGGACCACCATGTCTGTTTACATTTTTTAAAAGTTAATTGGCAATAATCCTGCTGTTGCTCCTGCTGCTTTCTTTTTATCCTCACAGGGTAGCTTGTGGCATGTCCTGACCCTGATTTCAGTCCTTGGGCTGGGTCAAATCTGTGGGGGCAGTCATGTTCCCTGATTTCTAATTGGGAGCTTTAGTTTCTTATTGGGCCTTCTGCACATGCATGGAGGCCCACTGATGCTGCAGGTTTCATTTCTGTAATTTTTCTGGCCCTGCCACTTACCTGGGGGTGGGAAATACTTTTATTTCAAAAACAGCTGTTGTTGTAGTGAGTGCTGGTGTCCCAGCTCTGCTTTCTCTATAGAGCTGGGATCATTGTTGTAGGTGGGTGTGAGACCCAGTTTGAAAAGTGGAGCATCTGCTCTGGTTCGCACATGCTCCTAACTTCCATGATGGTGCTCAGTGCTACTGGTTTTTCTCCCCACCTCACTTCAATCCTGGAGGGTCAGGGAGCACAGCACAGGCATCCAGTGGTGCGGGTGTCCTTCAGTTCTGGACCCAGCCTTACTTTCAAGTCCTAGGGATGGGATTGTGGGACACTAGCATGGCCACAGCTGCACTGCTGTGGCGGGGAGCCCAGATGTGACTCCCACCAGAGCCACGGATGGGTGCTGCACTGCCTTACTGGTCTCCACTTTCTCAGGCCTAGGGGATCGAGGAGTGAAGAGAGTCACTGAACTGGCATGGAGGGAGCAAACAAATGCTATCCAGGTAAGACCCCAGAAATAGAGGAGCTTACACACCCACACCCTTCCAAACTCTAGATATCCTTGTCAAGGCACTGCCCTACTGTCCATATAGTCCAACAGTCCACAGACAGTTGCAAAAACAGTATATGCACTAAACATTTCAAGTTAAAACGTGATCACTGTCTATCCCAGCATTTTCAAGCATACTGTATTTACAAGGCATACAGTCTAGCTTGATGAATGCATCCTCTCCAGGTAAGACAAGCCAATTTTATTTATATGGTGCCCTATCCCAGAGCTCTGAGTGTCTCACAATATGTACAGCAGAGTCAATAAACTTAATTAAAATCAATAAACAGCACTAAATATACAATCTGAAAATGATTACATAGCAGCACCAGGCACACCTCTCAATTGTCCCTGATTACAAAGGATGTCCTTCATTTTACCCCTCAAAATTGCTCTGTCCCTCATTCATCCTTCATGGAAAAGGTGTTACCCACAAGAGACTGTACTATAAATTATAGCTTTAAAGCAACAATTCATAATATTCTAAGATGCAAGTAAACAAAATGGTTTAGACATTGTTTTGAGCATCTGTCTCCATAACTAAGGATGTGTCCCTCCTTATGAGGGTCAGTGTCCCTCATTGTTCCTCATTTTGAGTGTCTGTGTCCCTCATTTCCATGACAAGTGGTTGAGAGGTATGGCGCCAGGCCCAAAACTCTGTATAAAAATACGAGTTTTCAAAGACTTTTTTTAAAAATGGCAGTGAAGGAGCACCTCTCACCTCCTGGGGAAGGGCATTCCAAAGAATGAGGATGTGGACCTCTACTAGTCAAAAAACAATGTTTTATAATTTGCCATATTTTTATGTTGGCTCGCACTTGCACAGCCAACATATTGCATTAGTAGCAGATTTGGAGGTGCAGTCACTGTGGGCGAATGCAGGGCACGCATCAGTAGGTGCATCCCTCATTCCCCAATAAGGCAGTTGCAGGCACTGACACCAGCAACACGTAAACTGGCCACCAGATCAAAGAAAAGGTCCACTGCAATGAGAGCCAAGCTTCTCATGCAGCAACGTGCCTTTCCTGGTGAACCAGTTTACAAAACATGGCGGCATGCCGCCACAGAGTGCACCTACCCACTTCTTTTGCCAACAGGGGGCCCACTCCCGTTGGCATAATAACCCCTCTCCATTTAAAGTATGTGCGGTGCCCAGTCCCCTAGGCATTATGTCCTCCTTTCCAGTTTAATTTATGTTCACACTTCCCAGTTTAATTTGCCCGGCCAGAGCCCACCCCCGTCAGCATAATCCCCATTTGTTGTGTGCGATGAAGTTGCACAATCCCCATTGGCTACAGACCTCCCAAAAAGCCACTCAGGTGGCATGCTGGGTGCCCACCCAGTGTGCCAAATGACCCAGTAAAAGAAAAACCGTCCCACGATTTTTATTTATTTATTTTTTAAATCTGCAAAGCAGAAAACGATCCCTCGTCGACTCCGGTGGCCCCGTCCCCAACCTGTGCCCACCCTCTGTGCACCCTGCCTCCCCACCTTCCCACCCCCTACTCACTTCCAGAACATGGCGCGATGATCTTCGGTGGACCGGGAACACGTCTGCACTCTTCAAAGCCAACTGCGAACTGAGGAAATGCCGGTAAGCTGTATAATGGCATAAATAGGTTTTTTTCAACTTTGGTGCATATCTTAGACATTTTGGGGAATTTCGTCACCAAATTTTCAACATGGGGTTATTGGGACCCCTCCTCATGAATTCAGTCACTGTCATGGCGTTATTCGGTCCCGAAAGTTGATTTCACAGTTATTGCATGGAATCACCTTTCTGGATCGATTAATGAAACGACAGTGCCACTGTTCCTGAGGGAGGATCTCATAAAGCCTATGTTGCAAATTTGGTGAAAAAAATTCAAAACATGGCTGTTTTACAAGCATGCGTTGCACAGTTTCCACACACGCTTGCACTTCATGAATTTGACATTTTCACTCCAGATTTTCAAAATTGACATTTTTCCACACCTCCTTATGAACAGTACAGCTGTCATTTTACATATCCTGGCTGAAATGTGTTTTCGACGTCCGTGCAGAATAGCATGGTCGCTGTGTGAAATCAGTTTTCAGAACAGTTTGAGAAAATGACAGTGACACTGTTGATGAGCAGAGGTTCTAAGATGCCTATGTTGAAAATCTGGTGACGAAAGTCCATAAAATGACTATGTTACAAGTGCGTTCTTGATTTCCACACACCCTTGTAACTTTGCAGGTACGTATTTTACTGCATGCAGATTTTCAACACTGCCATTTTTTCACATCTCCTTATGAACAGTACAGCTGTCATTTTTCACATCCTGCCCAAAATGTGTTTTCGCACTTGTGGTGCACAATAGCATGGTCGCTGTGGGAAATCAACTTTTGGGCCAGATTAACAAAATCACAGTGCCACTGTTCATGAGGGCAGGTCCCAAAATGCATATGTTGAAAATGTGGTTAAAAAAAAATTCCAAAAATAATTGGGTTACAGACGTGTGTTGTGCAGTTTCTATGCCTGCTCATGACTTCACCAATTTTTTATATTTTCACTCCAGATTTTCAGCGTTGCCATTTTTTTACACCTCCTCATGAACAATACAGTTGCCATTTTTCACATCTTGCCCAAAGTGTGTTTTCATGCCTGTGTCACCAAATGGCATAGTTGCTGTGCAAAACCACCTTTCCGCTAACAAACTAATAATGCCACTCTTCATGAGTTGGGGTCACAAAAAGCCCATGTTGAAAATTTGGAGTGAAAATACCAACAAACACCTACAACGTTAGGGTTTCCAGCTGTAACATCCCACCCTGTAGAGACTGACAGGCGTCAGGGGGTGTGACTTGGGATCATTGGCTGTAATGCTTATGCCATTCCATCCCCACCCCCACACCCCCCTGCAGCCACTGACAGGCATTGAGGTGTGCCTTGGAGTGTTCAGCCCATTCTCCTATACTGCATCCATCTCAGCATATTTTCTTATGGAATGTGGTAAGTATAAGGCCCAAAGACCCCTAAGCACACCACGACACTTGTTAGTGTCTACAGGGTAGGGTGAGGTAAAATGGTATGAGCTTTATAGCTGATGACCCAAAGGCACACCCCAATGCCTGTCAGTCTCTGCAGGGTGGGGGTGGGGTTGGCGTCAGTTCAATACTTCACTGCCATTCCCTATTATGCATCTCTAACTCCTGCACTACCAATGCCAGCGAGACAACTTTCGACATTGACAAATGCTTGTTTTATTCACTACCATCAGACTTAACTTGTATCAGTAGTTCTGTAACTTGCATCAGACATGCCTTAAAAAACTACCTTCTTGCTAGTTGCCCATGTAAATGTTTTTCCTGGATAGATTTTCCTGTTTGGGTAACTGCATATTTATATGGCTTGTTTAACTTGTTTCATTTATGCTTTGTATATCTGTTAAATGTTCTGGTTGCTGTTGAAAATGGGTATTTGGCACAAGGTCTTACCAGATTTTTAAATAAACAAAACAAAGAATTGGGACCACCACTCCAAATGCCATATCACCTGAGGATTTCAAATGGCATCTTGGAACAGACAAGAGCTCTGCTTCCACTGACCTGAGGGAGCAACCAGGAGCATAAGGTACCAGGAGGTCTTTCAGGCAGCCCGGACCCAGACTGTGCAGGGCCTTGTAAGTTAATAAGCGTACCTTGAGGTTGATGCACCCCTGCACTGGCAACCAGTATAGAACATGGAGAACTAGTGTGATATGCTTAAACTGAGAGATCCCAGCAACCAGCCAGGCTATGGCTAGCCATTATGCAGCGGTTCCAACTCTGTTAGACAGCAGTCCATTAGAGTTCCCATCCCAGTTCGCATGGTAACGTGGCAGAATGGGCAGGGAATGAACAATGGACACCAGAGACTTATATACCACATGACTAGGGCCTGGAGGAGGCACCTGGGAGGATGTATGCTAACTTCATGGGTAGCTTGTGTCCATGCCCAGTCTTTATAGGCATTACCACTTCTTCCTAAGGATGGAAGTGTGCATCTCCAATTTCCTGCACTATGTCTAGCACAGGGGCTTGGTCAGAAATGGCTGGTGACAGTTCGGTCTCTGGTGCAAATTTCTCCACCAAAGCTTCCACATCCAAGCCCACAAATGGCATTTTCAGTTCCTCAGCTGATATTGCAACAAGCACAAAAGGAGTTGCTTCTGCAATCCGTTAGTACATAGGCTCTGTCTCTGTGCATCCTGGTCTGGGCCAATAGGCAGAAGCATGTTACAGTGGAGAGTTTTTACTATACCCCTGCCTCGTTCTTGGCAGATGCAATATATGGGGAGGTTTTGCAGACCTTAAGCAAGGACATCTCCTCCTCTTGGCCACATCTTTGGAACTGCAAGCAGTCAGTGTCAGGACCACTCGGAAACATTTGCTAGCTGGGGGCCACCCATTATGATGTGCAATACTGGCACCTATAAAATGTTGGTGGCCCGTGGCTCTTCATTTCTTTTTTCTGCTATTAACTGCTCTTGGACCCGAAAAAAATCACCATTGTCTGCTGCAGCGGTGCTGACTGCAGCCCCTCCTGATTGTTGATGAGACACCAAAGTTGGGGTCTACCTTTGGCGCTGCTGTGCCTGCTATGTACAGTATGCTACCTCTATTATTTGGTTCTGTTCCGCTAACAGTGGTAGTCGCAAACTCTCAAACAGGCATCATCTACTCCCAGGTATCATTTTCAGAAATGTTAATGCATCTGTTCCTATTGCTGTCAACATAAGTGCCTATAGTTCCATCGAAAGGGCCTCCCCTGTCAGTACCATCATCTCCGACAGAACTTAAAAGCACACCTGTAGTGCCTCCATCGCAGTCACTGCCTCCATCACTAGCCCCATTGATTGCCCCCATTATCCTGTGGGGAGGGAGGGCTGAACCACTCACAGGTAGAAGTGCAGCTCGTACACCAAAGCATGTGAGAGGTGAGCACATGGGCTTCCATGCAACTGGTTTCCTGCACCTGCTGACATCACAATGCATGCTGTTATGGAGACACCAGAAGAAGTGGAGAACAGCCACTGATTGGACAGATGATATCCAGCCCACATTTCCTCACCTCCTTCGATGGTCTTGGGCCCCTTAACAGTTAGTGAAAAAATTGGTCTTGGGCCCCTTTGCAGTTAGTGAAAAAATTAAAACAGAGATTGGGTCACTTTTTCCGAATCAAGCACCTCCTCACCTATGACGCCAAAGTCAAGTTATTACAATAAACCTTTCTCCCGCTCCTGAACTACACAGTTCTCATCTACAGTCATGGCCCTAGTACTGCCTTGGTCAAATTAGACCCCCTGTACCACAAGGTTCATAACTGGCGGTCATTTTAATACACATCATTGCTCTCTCTCTCTACTTTCTGTTGGGCTGGCATTCTCTGAAAATGAGAAGACTGAAAAACGCAGCCATCTGGACATTCCATGCGTTGACCAAGAAACTCCCTGATTACATCAGCAACCTCCTAATCATCGCCTGTGGGGCCTACTCGCTTAGGAGATGCTCATACCCATCACTAGAGGTTCCCAAAGTTAGAACTCGCTATGGGTCGCAAACATTGAGCCATGCCCTTCCTTCTTTATGGAATAATCTATAAAAGTTCTTTAAACTTGCTAATCTTACCAGCCTAGCCAACTTCATAACCCTCCTCAGACAGGTCATTCAGGACCCCTGCAATTGCTACACCTAAATTATAACTCCCCTGCCCTGGCACCTACCATTACCACTTTCCTACTAACCTTTTATCTTTTCCACATACTAGGCCGTCTTCCGGCACAATGCAATCTGTTCAGCCCTACACTTCTACAACCCCTTGTTACCCGTCTTGCCTACATCCTGCACCCACCTCCTTACCTGATTACCTGACCTACTCAGGATTAGTACGCAACATATATTCTTGCACCCATGTAAGTTCCCAGTGTCTTTTTATCTGCTAGCTCTGGAGCTAGTGCCTTTCAGGTATACTTTACATTCTTAAATACACTTACTGTGAACAATGTAGATTGCATTGCCTATATGGTTGTAACCTTATAGGCATCTACGTACCTTGTATGTTCTCATTATGTTTATGTACCTTAATGTACCAATGTAGCCTGTAAAGTGTAATTTTATAGGCATCTTCATATCCTTGTATGATCTCATTATGTTATGTACCCAATGCACGAATGTATCTTTTATGTCCTTACTTGTAACCCATTTCTATATGCTACTGTAAATCTGCCCATGTCTGTCTTGTAAATGAGTTCTGCTCAATGGTGTTCCACCTGGTTAAATAAAGATTGACTGATTGACTAAAAAACAGATGGATTTAAGGATAACCCCCCTCCATCTTGAGTTGGGTGGATCTTAGGAGATATCATGGACCATCCTGGTTCCCACACTCACTCAAGCTCTGTGTGCCTGGTGCAAGATATTACTCTCACCCCTTCATCTTACCAACCAGGCAGGCAAACTATCACTGAGTGCAGCAATCCAGCAAATCTCTTGAGAAAGGGCCCGATAATTCTGTGGTTCTGTGGCCACAGAACTAGATAGAACATTTGCAATATTTTTTCTTGCCAACTCTTTTTCCCTCCAGTCACCACTACCTGGGGCTCCTTCAGCCAGACTGCCATGTCCCATCCACCGAGACACTCCCTACCAGTGGACCTGCTCCTCCAATCCACCCTCGACACACCATCAGGGTACCTCTAGTCATGACCCCCTGGGGCGGGGCCACCTACAGCTCCTTGGCACTTACCTTCTAAATTAGGCCCCAAGGCGGAGGTGAAGATCACAGGTTGGCAGGTCCCTGGAGGGCAGAAACCAGCATTGGATGTGGAGGCAGCCGACGTCTACCTCCCAGGCGGTGGGCTGTTTTCTTCTTGTTTCTTCCTGGGGACACAGATGTGCAATGACGTCCAGCATGGGGTGGGCATGCTCCTGCACCACTCTCCGTGGATGTCCATCATTGCCCCCACCCTTTCCATGGTGGTCCATGCTGTAGCACACCCAGTCTCCACTGGGAGTCATTGAGAGTAGGGATGAGTAGGGATGACCCACCCTCCCCGAGAGAGAAGAACAGTCCTCCGGATGCTCATTTCTCTCTCTCTCCCCCAGCTGACCCCTGGTGACCTGAGTTCGTTTCCGACCCTGGGTCGCCAGCGTGGCACGAGGTGTGGTGTCCAGCGCCTCAACCTTCAGCACCACTGGGGTGGCCAGCATTTGCAACATGCCACAGAATTTATGTGCTACCATATATACCATTTCTGGTGATTTGTATTGGAAAAGAAAAATTACTAGTTTTCCAAAATTCCAGGATCTTCTCCCCTCTTCATTGCCCTGAAACCATTTTCCAACAATCAGTCTGTAATGGCATCAATTACGTCAGAAGATATCTTAACCAATGGATGAACAGAAATTTGCCAATGGAGCAAACAACTGCCACCACAGAAGTGAGGCAAAGCCACCACAAAAGTGCAGCAGCCACTTGCAGCTGAACAGAGAATAAAGAAAAGGGAGCTCTCCATCCAGCCCCTCTGGGTCTCTGGAAGTCATTCTCATACTCTCTTGCTTTTCCCACCAAGGGCCTTTTTACCCTCCCCCAAACATGCCGATGCCAAGTCATACAACGCAGTCAGCAGAATAAGGTCATTAGGTCTCTCAAGTCTGCTCATGTTGCAGAGTTCACAGTATCAGCTACTGTCCCTGGCCCACCAATCTGCCCTTCAACTCTGTCTGCCCCTGTCTTGACCTTTATTTTCCCCTTAAATCTATTCCGGCCTCTCTTGAAGCTGCCTACCATTTTCAACTAAACCCCCTCCTCAGGAATCCCATTCCAACTCACCTCCACCTTCTCCATGAAGAAGTTCCTCCTAGCCTCTCTCTTAAACCTTCCCCCAACTTGAGACTGTGTCCCCTCATGTTTCAGTTCCATTACACTTGATGAGACCCTCCTTGTCCACCCTATTTATTCCTTTAAAATATCTGAAGGTCTCAGTCATGTCCCCTCTCTCTCCCCTCTCTTCCAGGGAGTACATATTCATGGCCACCAACCTCTCCTTGTACATCCTACCCTGCTGGCCCTTGATCTTCTTAGTCACCCTCATTTGAACCATCTCCAGAAGGTTTATGTCCTTTTTAAGGGGTTCTGTATATTAATCGCATGGTCAAAACCTGCATGGTCAAAAACAGTGCTATGCAGACGCCCCAAAAAATGTGCGGTCAAAAACCATACTAGATTAAATAAACTTAACTCCAAACTGCACGCTGTTTTGACTTCTCAGTTTTTGACTGCACATCTATTTAATCATGATCTTGACGGTATACCTTTTTAAGGTATGAGCACCAGTACCATACACTGTACTCCAGATGTGGCCTCACTAGTGACCTGCACAAGGGCAGTATTACCTCCTCTCACCTGCTGCTGATCCCCCTGACAATGCAGCCCAACATTTTATTGCCTTTGCTGCTGCTTTCCTACACTGCATGGAGTGTGTAGGTCACTAGTGGTCATCACTCCCTGGTCTTTCACCTGCTCCTCTGATGTGGATATCTGGTGATATCTGGACTCTGCCCAGATTGTACTCAGTCCTTGGGTTCTTGGCTTCATTGTGCATAACCTTTCATTTCTTTGCATTGAAGCCAAGTTGCCAAATCCTGGACCACCTTTCTAGCTTTTCCCAATCTTCCCTTAGGTCTTGTATCCCTTCTGCTCTGCCCACCGTCCCACAGAGCTTAGTGTCATCCTCAGATAGGCAAATTTTTCCCTTAAGGCCATCCCCAATGTCATTCTTTTGAGTACCTCTGGGTCTGAATCCCTTCAGAGTCACTGCGCACACAGTACAGCACTCCTTGCTCAAGGGCAGATGACCCACCCCTCTCTGTCATAGCAGATAACTCCTTACTTTAGAAACAGAACATGGTAACAGTTGCCTTTTCTTCAGAGGTGGAAACACAGTTTTTTGCGAATATAAATCAGCTATACCTCAAAAGACCCAATCACAGAAACATGAAGCATATAAAAATAATACTTTAATACTTCAAGGTATTTAAACACATGACACAGGACACCACAGGAAGACTATGGGAACAGTAATTCTACAGAAATGAAAAGGAAAACATTTGAATGTTTAAACAGTAGGTTACACACAGAAAAAATTCTCTCTCTCTCTCTCTTTAGCAAGGTAAAATAGCTTTCCACACAAGGCACTTTGTTAATCAGGGCAGACTTGAACCCTTACAGGGTAGCTGTTCGTAGTCCCAAACCTGCCATACCTTAAGACCTTCCAGCTGCTCCCCATGACACATCATCCAGTAAGTCACTCTGACATCACAGATTCAACATTCTTTGTGTCTTGAGGTCTGGGTACTCATAAAAAGCTAGTCTTGTCTTGACCCAGACTTTATATATCCAGATACATCTGCTTTTTGTCCTGTATGCAGTCTAGGCCAGCAGGAATGTCTGTTTTAAAACATGAAAAGACCTATTCCCCTTTTGAAGCTCTCCCATACATTGGCCAAAAGATTATCAATTTCCAGAGATAGATGGTCTGTTTTAACAGAGACACTGAAAACTTTTTCCAGGGATATCCTTTTGTCCCTGCAGCTGCTAAATTGTAACCAATACCCACCCAGGAAGGATACAATAAAATAAAAAAATATATAGTAACAGGTATACATAGCAAATTGTTACAGTGTACAAAAACCAAAATACATATTGAAAATAAAATAATGAAAGATAAGAATGGAAAAGCACAGTGACCACCCACAAATATACACCATGCAGTCAGCTCACAAGAACGATGCCAGTTCAATACAATCATTGAGGCCCATCCCTCCCTTTGCTTTAAGTTCAAATATCCAGAAACTTTCCCTGTGCTCAAGCAATCATTCCCAGTTACCACCCCCCACCCATAGACCTACAGTAACCCCTTCCTTTTCCTGCATTATGGTTGTCCCTTTACTATAGAACGAATAACTTTTTCCTGGTGCACAGCAGTCGCTTCTCGTGTTGTCGTCTTCCTTGCTTTCACAGGCTTCTCCTCTGAAAGCATGAGAAGAGAGTCAAACAGGAAGACAAAAGTCTATATTGATATATTTGTTGGGTATAATTGTTGGCAGTATTACTGTAAAAATAGCTTTTGCAATACTGCTGCAAAAGATAGTTCTAGTGGTTCAAATATCCTCATTGTCAGTGTGTAATTTGCATAGAATTTGAAGAACATTTTTGGGTTCTAAACTGAACCAGAACACATCCTTATCCCTATTTGAAGTAATTACCTATCATCTTTATAAACAATACTCCCATCCCAGTGGTGCTGGGTGGAGTTCCCTGCTATTATATGTAAGACCTGCATTTGCAGTGCTGATTTGACTTTCAGTCCCTGGCAGGAGAAGCCTTGGTGGCACCGCAGCGGTAGCATACTTGAGGGGGGAGTGGGAGTATCTTTGCTATCCCGCTGCAAATTGACCTTGGGCAGGTGATGCAAGAAGCCCCATATCGTAGGTTCTCCTGTGAGGTTGGCTCCTTCTACTCACCCCACAAGGAAGGTGTGATATGGGCAGGCCATATCTGGGAAGGGAAATAGACTGAGGTGGAAAAGTGTCAGTCATTTGATAACAGTTATTGGGACATGCATACATAGCAAATTGTTACACCTCCCTCCCCCTTGAGAAAGAAAAAACAAATCTTTTAGTAGCTCTAAATGATTTTTTTTTATGTTAGCCAACTGACTCCACCTGCTGTGCCTTCAAGTTTACTCCTTGTGTGAACCCTACATTAGTATCTCCTAGCATCTCTCCTACTTAAGAAAAAACAAGGGCACTAGCTATTGTCTGGACAGCCCATCCATGTTGCCATGCTGTGACCCACTGCAGTGCCTAATGTCCATATTATAGGACTGCAGCACCAGCCTCCACCTTAGTAATTTTGAGTTGTGGCCACTCGTCCTATGCAGCCAGGGGCTGTGATCAATAACCAGGGAGAATTCCCCTCCATACAGATAAGGTTGCAGATCTGCAAAACCCAGACAATCCCTAGATACTCCTTCGCTATTGTGGTATAGGCTTCCTTTCTGGACAGCAGCTTCCTGCTAAGGTACACAACTAGGTGCTCCTCTACAGAGTGAATAACCTGACTCAGAACCGCACCTAGCCCATGATCAGCTGCATTTACATGCATAATGAACCAAAGAGTATAGTCCGGTCTGGTGAGCATAGGTGCCGACACAATGCCTCCTTCAACTGGCAGAATGTGGTATCACAGGTTTCTGGCCACTGAACATTTTGTGGCATTTTCTTCCTGGCGGGATTGGACAGAGGTGTGGTCATTCAGCACAAACTTACAGTAGTGCCCTGCCACCCCTAGGAATGCCCATACTTTCCTCTTGGTCATGGGCTGATCCATCCCTGGATGGCCTAAATTATTGCTGTCTCAGGCCAGATGTAACCACTCCCCACCCCACCCTGTGCCCAAGGCATGACACTTCTGTTATTCCTATCTGGGCTTCTCCACATTGACTATCAGCCCAGCTAGCTGTAGTCAACAGAATACCTCCATCATGTACCTTATGTGATCCTCCCAAGTCTGGCTATAGATGGCGATGTCATCCATGTATGCCAGAACGAAGTCTCCTGCTCCATTCAGAATTTATTTATTTAAAATTTGATAACCAGGAAAAGCATACAGAGCCAAGGCTCTTTTCCAGGTGCGACCCAAGGTCGACCTGATGAGGTCTACAAGCCGTTGAAAGGTGACTGGTGCATTATTCATCCTGAATGGTATTACCTTCAACTGAATAATCCAAACAGGTTGATGAAGGCAGACCTCTCTCTGGTTTTGGTGGTCAAGGTACCTGCCAATAGCCCTTTGTCAGGTCTATGGTGGACACGTTAAGGGCTCCCACTAACCTCTCTGGACCTCATCCATCCTGGGCATGGGGTATGCGTTTAAATCTGTGCAGCTGTTGAACTTGTGGTAGCTGATGCAGATCCTTTAGTCCTGTCCTTTTTGTGAATCAGTACCACTGGAAAGGCCCAGGAACTACTGGACTGCTCGATCACCCAGAGAGCCAGCATCTCCTTGCTCTCCCCCTAAATGGCATGTCTTACTCCTTCTGGGACTCTGTAGGGTGGCTGTCTCAGTGGGGCTTGGGACCATACATCCACGTAATGCTCTGCCAGTGTGGTATACCCCAGTTTCCCCTTGAACAGTTCACCAAATGCATAGAGCACACCACTCATTTTGGCAGCTTGGGCTGGTGTTAGCCACTCTGAGAGGGCGACAAGCATCTACTGAGGAGTCTCCCTTAACCTCTCCCAGAAGATCCACCAGTGGATCTGCTTCTGTCCCCTCTTCCAGATAGCTGCACACAGCTAGGACCATCTCATCTTTGTCATGGTAGGGTATCATCATGTTTACGTGGTAAACTCATTGTTTGCACCTCCTGTCTGGTAGCTCCATGATGTAATTATCATAATTTACCCTTTTGACCACTGAGCAAGGCCCCTCCCAGACCATCTGTTATTTGTTCTGCCAGACAGGGATGAGAACCATCACCAACTCCCTGATTTTGTACCTCCAAGCTCTGGCATCATGGTTATACTATGTCTTTTGTGTAGCAGCTAGGTGCTCCTGGGCAAACCCCATGATCTCCTTGAGCCATGACTTGAAATTCAGATCATATTCCACAACAGAATCCCCTGGGGGAGCAAGCTCACCCTTCCATTCATGCCTTACCAAATCAAGAGGGCCCCTTACCCTATTGCCAAACAGGAGCTCAGAGGGTGAGAACCCTGTGAACTCCTGGGGAACTTCCCAATATGCAAATAAGAGATGGGGTAGCTACTTGCCCCACTCTGTAACATCCTGGTCAGTGAATGTCTCTAACATGGTCTTAAGGGACCCACTGAATCACTTGACCAGACAATTAGTCTGGGGATGTATGGTGAGGCCCTGAACTGCGTTACCCCACACTTCTTTCTGAGAGTAACCATAAGATCAGACATGAAGTATGTGCCCTGGTACATCAGAATCTCCTGGGGGAAACCCACACAGCTAAATATCCCCAGCAGTTCATTGGTCACCTTCTCAGCCTCAGTGGAGGACAAGGGCACAGATGCTGGGTACCCTGTGGCATAATCTACAAGCATCAAAATGTACCTCTTGCCAGTACAAGTTGAGGTACTAAATGGCCCACAATGTCCATGGCAACTTGCCAAAAGGGCTCTTAAATAACAGACAGGGGAATCAAAGCCACCTTAGCCTTGTCCCCGCCCTTTCCCACCCTCTGGCACTGTGGATAGGTCTGACAGTAGTTTGCTACATCTTTAAAAATAGTGGGCCAGTAAAAATTGTTAGTCAGCATCAGCCACCTTTTGTACAGGTGATCCCTAGGTGTCCTGAAAAGGGTATGTTGTGAGCTATGGTCAGAAGCTGCTTCCTATACTCCCTAGTAGTAACCACTATCTGAGTACCCCCTCCTCCGATCCTCCCTTAGGAACCAACTCACAGTACAGGAGCCCATTCTCCCAGTACACTTCCCTTTTCCCAGAACTGAGTCACCTTCCACATTGGTGGCTAAATCCCTTAATTTTTGCAGGGATGGGTCAGCTTGGTGAGCTCTTCCTAGCTCTGCACACCCCACCTTCTGAAAACACAGTCTGCTGTGGGACAGCCTCCCATGGTTGGGCTCTCCTCAGTCCATAGCTGTAGCTCAGAACTATTGCTCCCAAATAATGTTTCAGTTACAACCTCTCCTGCTACTTTGGTAGGGGTTGCTTTCTCATGCACTGCCCAGATCCCTTGCCTTGCTGTGGGTAATGACACACACAGTATTGACCGTACTGTTGAAGGCATTACCCATGAGTACATCCATGGGCAGATCTGATACAACACCCACCTCCTGTATGCCTGCCTACCTTCCCAGCTTAGAAAGATCCAGTCCAGTGGTACTGTGGCGCAGGACCTATCACTTCTCTAATCCTACAAAACTGGCCAGGCAGGATTGTTCCTCTAGAATCATATCCTGCTTCACCAAAGAAAAGGAGGCCCCAGTGTTCCTCAATCCATGGGTCACCTCACCATTCCATTTACACACACAAGGTGCATGTGTGCATGTAGCAGAGTTAGAGGGCACTGCACTCTGTATACATGCTTTTAACTGCTGGGAGCTTCCTGAGCTACCCCCTCCAGCTGCACTCATACTTTTTTCACATTCTTCAGACACTCGTAAGACAAATACCCCAGTTTCTGGCAGATATAGCACCTGCATTCTTCTGTCTCCGTGCTTTTGAAATCAGGTGGCTTCCCTTTTAGTTCAGGCACAGGCTGGCTTCCTTTAAAGTCCCCCGGATTCCTGTAAAGTCACCTGATGTCCCTCTCCCATTGCCTTTGCGATGAAAGGATGGTCTATTGTATATGACCTGATCAGCCCCCTCAGCTGCCTCCTTCATGAAGCTCGAAGTTCTATCCAACAATCATATTCTCAGTTCCTCAGGCACAGTTTTTAAGAACTTTTCCAGAAAAAATAAATCTTTTGCTTCTTCTACAGAGCAAGCTTTTCCACTCTCTACCCAGCGTCCTAACAAGTTACTTAGCTGCACACACATTTCAGCATAGCTGTCTCCTGGTACCTTTCTTAACCCTCTAAATTTTCGTCTATGGGCTTCGGGGGTTAACTCAACACTTATTATAATTTATGCAGTCCTCAGTGCCCATTTGGGCAAAAGCTTCTAATGCCTTGCCTGTAAGCAGTGGCAATAGGTGAGTCACCCAAAAAGCCCTGCCCAATTCAAATTGCCTATAGATTCTCTCAAAACATCTTAATGGGAAACACATTGGAAAACCTAGAGTGCAACAGCTGCTGCAGAAATGCCCAATTAGGGCTTATAGCAATGAATGAATTTTGAGCCGCAAACCTGGAGATCTGGGTTTGAAGCCCATCAGCCCCCAGTTGCATACTGTGTGTCTTGAGCAAGTCACTTAACTTCCTTGTGCTCCCAGATCGCACCTGAAAACATGCTCCAGCTTAGTGTGCCTTTCCTGGTTAAACAATTTCCCCTTTCTCTTTCCCTTATTACCTGCTATATTACCAAGCCGCCCACAGCCACCTCGCACATCCCAGGTGGCTTCCAGCATAGGGGTTATGCTAATGAGGGCTACCAACTCTGCCATTAGTTGGCAACTCTCATTATCATAACTTGTGTGCTGGAAGTCACCAGGAGTGTGCAAGATGGCCATGGATGGCTCTGCAGACATTATGGATGGTGTGGTTCTTTAAAAGTAAAACCAAGACTGTGACAGGTAACAAAAAAATTCCATTTATTGTTATAAGCCCTGTTCCGGTGTTTCTGCAGCAGCTGCTGTGCTCTCTAGGTTTTTCAGTGTTTCCTGTTAAATACAAATGAAGATCATCCCCCTCCTGATATCTGGGAAACATTTTAAAATTATTATTTTTTCCCCGATATGTAGTTTTATGGTATTTTTTCATTTTCTCCCCGTAACCCAGCCCCCTACCTTAGACGCGTGCACGCATATGGATGCATGTGTACACCGTGTCTTGAGGTACCCACCCGCTATGTGTCACCACCACCACCTATGCTGACCACCGGGCCTCTACCCGGTGACAGCGTGACTACAGGGGGATGACGACCACTCCCAGGAGATGAGAGCTGCCTTCCGGCTACTCAGTCCTGCTCCAACCCTCCCCCCCTGTGCTGGCTCCCTGACAACCAGAGTCCATTCCTGAACCTGGGTCACCGGCGTGGCATGAGGTAAGGCATCCAATGCCTCTGCCCTCAGTGCCACTGGGCCGACCTTTAAAATTAATTTTGGCTTCCTGGGTCAAACCCCTCATGCCATTACTCACAATCTGTGGTGATGACCTCTGGCTCAGCCTCTCCATCTCTCTCACATGCCCATGCTATTTCATCTTGATGTTGTGCTGGTGCTCTCAGGAGCTCTTGCTATCAGAGCAAGGAGGCAAAACCTTTCTGCTTGAACATTTCTGACTAGGGTGCACGTAGACAGATACTGTATTAGAAGTGTAGGGTCTGTAAGGTAAATTTTGACCTTCAGTTAGGGTTAAAAGCAAAAACTCAGGAGTTAGTGTGCTACTTGGAGTTGGGGAAGGGAACTGATAATCATCTTTGCAGTTAGCTGGCTCAGGAGGCTAGCTGTGAATTGGGGGGGATGGCTTAGGCAGAAGTGAAGCAGGTGTCTGCGTTTTGACTTTGCTAGCCTTCCTACAACAGCACTATAAAAGGACTCCCTCCTAACATATCAACCATGTTCATGTCCAGTGAGTGAGTGGAACAGTGAAGGAGTGGAACAGGACCAAGACTGGCATCGTAGACGTCAGTAGGCATCAGCAGCAACAGCAGGAATGCAGGGAACTCTGGTAGCTGCCTGTTTAAAAGGGTGTACTGTCAGTGGGACAGGGGTAAACAATGGTGTAGTGTAGGGAGGGCAAGACCTACAAAGGTCAGTCCATAAGGGCAAGGCAACATCCTATCTAGGGGAAAGGGAGAAAGTGAATATAGGAAGCCAACTATCCTGAATTCCAAGGGACCAAAACAGGCAATTGAAGGAAAACCATATTTAGATGGGATGAACACAAACTTGGAAGGGGAAGGATAAAGGGAAACCAAGCAGGGGGTTAGTGATAAGGGAAGCCTATAGGTAAGGGAAAGGCATGGAAGCAAAAAGTCAGGAGGATAAACAAATCATCAGGCATGAGAGTGGTGCAGTGTAATGGGTGCTAGGCTGCAATCTTCAGAGACATGTTCTGGAGACTGAGGTGTTGCCCCTTATGCAGGCAACTCTCTGGGCTGAGAGCAGAAGCCGATGGGCTCCAGGCTGACCTGGCATAAATACAGGGCATCATCTGCCTCACCCAGGGGTCACCTAGTTTGCCGTCATTTCTGTAAAGGATGTCAGCAAGGAGGTAGAGTGACTGAACCTTGGTGGTCTCTGGGAGGGTGGGGGAGGAAGGAGGGAGAGCATCCCTCAGACCTTGCTGGCATGCAATTCCTTTGTCATTCTGGCAGGATGGGGAAACCAAGAGGAGGTCCCAGAGGCAGAAGTAAGAGAGGAGGTGGGAGTCCTCAAGGAAACAGGCCCCAAGGAGGGTGGGAGAGTCCTCTGGCCTAGGAGGAGGCAGCTGCTGGTGGGAGATTCCAGAGTCAAGGGGACTGAGTTGGGGCAGGAGAAGGGAGGAACAGGGTAGTACAGTACATTCCAGGTGCTTCTGTGGGGAGGACTGGAGGGTAGATCTTAAAGATCACCCAGGAAGAGGGAGTAGGGAAGGAGCTGGAAGTTGTCAACTTGGGGACAAACAATCTAGCAAGGGAAGCTGTAGGCATAGTGCAGAATAGGGTTAAGGTGCTGAGAAGGGGCCTGAAGCAGGTAGTTCACACAGTGACCTTCACTGAGGTGCTACCTGTGCACGGTCGGGGGAGGGCTAGGGAATTCCACACCAGGTCCTTCAATAAGTGGTTGAAGTCATGGTGCAGTGAGGAGGGCTTTGGCTACATCAGGAACTGGAGTCACACCTGAGGATGAAGGCCTGTATGAAGGAGATGGCCTTCATCCATCCAGGAGATGAATGTCAGTCCTGGGTGGAAGGCTTACATGCTACTTTGATGAGCATTTGAACTAGCCAAGGGGGGAGGCAGAAAGACTGAGGGAAGCAAAGATTGCCCCCCAGAGACTGGTACAACAGGGAAGGTTAACCCAGGGAGAAGAAACTCCCTGGAGATTGAAGGAAGTTAAGAAAAGGGCAGGCAAGTCTGGAGGAGGAACTTCAGTTGGAAGAGAAGGGAAGGGAAGGCAGGAAGACAAGGACAAGGGAGGCAGGACTGGGGTAACAGAAGGGGCAAGGGGGAAGCAGGAAGGAGAGGCAGGTTAGAGGGAGAGAGGGACAAAGAGAATGGAGAGTCATGTGTGCCAATGCAAGGAGTCTAGGAAACAAAATACCTGACCTTGAGGCAGTCACTGCGAAGGCAGACCTGGATCTGGTGGCCATAACAGAATCATGGTGCATGGACAACCACAGCTGGGAAGTGGCCATCCCAGGCTACACCATGTTCTGGAAGCACAGGTCAGGGAGGAAAGGTGGAGGGGTTGTTTTATATGTGAAGGAGGGTATAAGAGTTACTGAGATTCAGGGGCAACATGGGGACAAAGAAGGGCTGGAGGTACTGTACTATGGGTCAGCATAGGGATGGGGTCTGGGACTGTTATTTGTACAGGGGTGGTGTACAGGCTTGCAATACAGGGAAAGGATTTAAAAGTAGCCCTGGGAGAAGACATTAGCAAACTGGCCAGCAAGGGACAAGTTTTGATAATGGGGGACTTTAATATGCCAGATATAGATTGGGGCATTCTTGATGCAGTTATATCAAGAGGCAGGGTCATCCTTGATTCCATACAAGGGGATTTCTCAGGCAGCTGGTTTTGGAACCCAGTAGGGATAGGGCAGTGCTAGACAGAGACAGCATTGCTGACGTCACAGTGGGTAGTCCCCTGGGTACAAGTGATCACCATTCTGTGTAGTTTGGCATATGGATAGGACAGAAAAAAACACTAAGACGAGGGTCCTGGACTTCAGCAGGACTGATTTTAAAGAAACAGGAAACTGCCTCAGAGAATGCCTCTGGGGGCAGAGGGGAGTGGCGATTCAGTGGAGAAAAATTAAGGGAGGATGTAGCCCCAGGCAACGGCATGCTGTTTGAAGGAACTGAGCAAGGGAAAGAGGAGGAAGAGGCCGCTATGGTTCTCTAAGTAGGTGGCAAAGGCAGTGAAGAAGAAAACAGCATTTAGAAAGTATAAGGAGATCCAGCAGGATGAAGACAGGGAGGTATATCTGACAAAGCAAAGGGAGGCAGGAAGGAGGGTGAAGGCAGCTAAAGCACTAAAAGAGGAGTGGATAGCTAAGGAGATGGAAAAACCAGATACAGCAGTGACACCCTTGATGTGAAACTACTCTGTCTCTCGCTGGATGTCATCTTACAGCCCCATACCACTATTCTGAACCTGTCCCTGTCTCTAAGGTAGTTCCCTAAACAGTGGAAGGTCGCAGTTTATTTTATTTATTTATTTATTTATTTGGAAACAATCAGAATTACAACCCTTTGAGTCACAGACTCTTTTGCAAAGGCTCCACGTCGGTTACAAGGGTGGAGGGTAGACAAATACAGTAGAGAACATACATGTAACAGGCAGAATATACATAAAAAAAAAAATCAAAGGAGCAGTCCAGTCAAACTTAGTGACTGTTGAGGAAGTTAGGCAGCAATCTTGGGATACCCAGGCGGGGATTATGGTGAGATACGTGGGGCCTTGTGTGGCCCTGAGTCGAGAGTAGGGGGGGGGCAGATTAACCGGGTGAGCAGAGTTAGCCGCAGCCACATATGGCTCTCTCAAGGAGGTGAGCTTTGAGGCGGTTTTAAGTTGAAAGATGCTGTGGGTCTGTGAGAGGGAGCGTGGTTGTCACACCTGTGCACAAAAGTGGGGACAGATCTCTAAGTTCAAACTACTGCCCCATTTTAATTCTCCTGCCTTTATCTAAAGTTCTAGAGCGAGCAGTCGCTGATCAGCTGACTGAGTTCCTAACCAGTGACTTCCATAAGGCCCAAACTACCACCAAAGCCCTATTGGAATTCACAGATTATATTCACAAAGCCCTGGACTGTGGACTTATAGTTGGGTCCATGTACATCGACCTGACTGAGGCTTTTGATACTGTTAATCACTTCCTACTCCTAAGCTCCCTCCCTCCCTTCGCTGGGCCTCTCCACTGCCATGACTAGTTGGTTCAAAAGCTACCTCGAAGCCAGAACGCAGCAGGTTAAAATGAACGATTCCTTCTGGAGTAGTCTCCCAGTCCGCTCTGGAGTCCCACAAGGGTCCCTCCTACGGCCCTTACTTTTCAGCCTTTTCCTGAATAACCTACCCAAAGCCTGTGATAGCAACTTAGTCCTTTACGCTGATGATGTCGTTCTCTTCTCCAGCCACACTGACCTTCTCCCCCTCACAAATGATCTCAAACTTAATTTCACAAAAGTTGAATCCTGGTTTGCCAACCACAGACTATTAATGAATTACAAAAAGACCAAAACAATGCTCTTTGCTAGCCACCATAACAAAAATAAATCTGCTTGCCTAACTATCTGTAATAACCTAAACCAGCCCCTGGAGATGATTTGTGAATTTAAATACCTTGGAATTACACTAGACAGCACACTCTCTTATGTTCATCATATATCTGTAACCCCTAGGTGGCGCTATCCCAAGGGCTACTACCCCTACCTGCTTGGCTAGTAGCAGGTTAAGGGGCCTGAGTTCTGAAATGGGTGCCTCCACCTGGAGGTCAGGGTTGGTAGTAGTCAAGCTAACCTGGGCACAGCCTTCCAGGACACTGTAACCCCCCTCTTTCCTTACTAGTGGCGGAACAATACACAATAATCACTTTCACAACACCCTGATACACCACACAAGTACCCACACTGTTCAGACTACCACCAGGGCTTTCCTCTGGCTCAGCCCTGGGGACCCTGTAAAACAAGGTTATACACAGCAAATAGCAGCAGTACAGTACTCTTGCACAAACTGGAATCACAGTCAGGGTAAGTGCAAAAAAGAGTTAGATCTGATTTATTTAAGGGACTTGAACAAGGGAGGGACGTAATCAGGTTAATTTGCTTAAAGGCTCTATCAATCAAACAGTTATGCATGCACTTCAAGGTCCACAAACAGTCACACACTCTGGGTACCCAGATGGGGAATGGTGGGCTAGCCAGAAACGTTGCAGCTGGTTGAGGCTCTGTGATGAAAGAAAACAACATGCACAACACACACTGTTTGTAATCCGGAGCCAGAGGGCTCAGTTTGTGAAAAGAAAACAAGACAATCAGATGACACACTTTTAGATTAGGCTGTTGTTGCAGGGAGCTACCCTGATGATTACTCACGATACCCAAGACTGGACACAGGCTGGACAAAAATCGAGACAGCACGTGGTTAATCTGGAGTGCCAGGAGAAGCAGGGCCCACAGGATTCGCCGAGGCTTCATTCCTGTTCAAGCGTGGAACAGGGGGCTGATCCACAGGAAGGTCTCTCGTCGGTGGCTTTCTCCGTGCAGTGGGGTAGGTTGGCTGGGCCAGCGTGGCATGGCCCAGGCCGAATGGAGATGAACGCGGATTCAGTCCGATTAGGTTGGATAAAACTTCCAGCAAGCAGAACACAGTTCACACAGTGGGGAACCAAATCATGACCCACTTTCAGTACACAGCACATTTACATGTAACCCCTAGATGGCGCTATCCCAGGGGCTACTACCCCTGCCTGATTTGCCACTAACAGGTTGAGGGGCCTGGATCCAATGGCGGGTGCCTCCACCCAGAGGTCAGGGTTTGCAATAGTTAAACTAACTTGGTCACAGCCCTCTGGGACACTGCAACCCCCCTTTCTTCCCACTAGTGGCCCACACAATATATCAGAATTACCTTCACAGTATACACTTACCCCCAGGACTGGTTCCGCACTGGACTTCCTGTGAAATGAGATACAGGCAACAATCACAGTACAGTACTTTAACATAGACAAATACTTCAGGCAGTATAACTTTACTGAAACAAGCAGCTCTGATTTATTTAGGGGATATAACAAGGACAGGGGAAATCAGGTTAATTAGCTTATCACTCTAATAATCTACCTATGGCTCTGTGCACAGGCCTATCCCTATCAGTTACTGTCCCTGGGTACCCAAGCCCTAGTGGCTAGTCCAAACCGTGGCAGCTGGTAGGGCCCTTTCACACAGAGAAAAGGAAAATTAAATAGTCAGCAGTACAGTAATTCCATTTGGATTTAATGTGGCAATTCAACAGGAGCGACCCTGAATTAGTACTCACGACCTCCAAATAAGATAGGGTCCTTCAATGTCAGCAGGGCTCACTTGAGGTACACAAACCTCTTCACATTTACATAAAAGAAAGCACAATACCAGGCAGGCTGCATCTGTATCCCGATCGCAATTACTGCACAATACCGGAGAACACACAGCAGATTCAGTTCCTGACAGACCGAGTGCAATTTTCAGCAATTTCTCCAGTCTTCTACAGGGTGAGCCTGGTTTCTACTCTTCAGATATCCTTTGATTCTCTTCACAGGACGGATTCAGTCCTAACAAGCTGTTACAAGCTGCAGACCGAACTCTGGGCCTTACACACGTTTTTGACTAAAACTGCACACTGAAAACACAGGGCTCTTCCTTCTTCACTGCCAAAGCTCAACTCAAACTCCAACCGACAAAACTGGCACTTCCTTTGAGTTCCTCCCAGTTCTTGACTGGATTGGCTGTCACTCACAATAGACTGCTGCTGTTGGTCCAAAAGGTGCTGAAGTCTAAACTACATCTCCCAGAGTCACTGCTCATACAATCCTCTTGTGGCTGGCTCAGATTATGAGTCCAAGTTCTGATTCGTCCAAGGCACCATTTTAGAGCTAGCTTACCCCACACTGATTGGTCCAGTTCAGCAGTTCAAAACTAGAATGGGGAACTAGCAGACACAGTTCTGACTGCAAAGAAAGCAGGTTAGACAAACTGTAATTTCATTATTACTCTAAATACTTTCTGGCAAACAGTTACATCTTTCAGATAGGTTCCTTTGCACTCCTAGTGACTGCAAAATGAAGTGAATTGGCAGCAGCTCGAGTGGTACTCAGAGAAGCACAGTCCCCCATACAAATTAATTATGTCTGCAAGCAGACAGCTCTTAAAGACAGTACCAGAGGCTCTAAAACACTCACTGATAAATGGCTTAAACGCCAAACACCATTCAGGCTTGGAGCATTCAAGCAAGCTCCTGAAGTCTTTTGGGAACCCCCATTTGCAGGGGTTACACCTTCCTGGCCTGGGAAAGCTTGACGTCCGCGTCAAGCAAGTACCCATAAGTTTTAACTGCAACCATATACATTTGCATTAGGCTCACACATGTAATCATCAGTCAATATATCATTTTACCAAGAACACATTTCTGAAACATTGCAGTACGTCACTCTTTACACAGTATTACACACATTGTACCATAACTCAAGTTATTACCTCTTGTACATGAAACCTGAAGAGAGGGGGCCCTTCCCTATCAGTTACCTTGGGGCTGGACGGGGCAAGGGCACCATACTTAGAGGGTAACACAAGTAACTTGGAGTTAGCACTGACGCTCAGTTTGGGCAATGAGCTCGGGGACACATACACTCCTTTATGGACAACATTGAGAGGCAAATCCACAGGCCTCCCAAGGGAATCATAACTGAGGTGCACCACAGGCTTTACAGCTCGACCAGTCTTTCTAGGGGGAACTGTTACAGTCTCTGCACTCTGAGCCTCATTTTCAGCATTGTCCTCACTTGTCAGGGAGTCTCCTGGGGGTAGAGAGGCTAGAACTTGGGGCACTTTCAGCTCCAGGAGTTACAGTTTCTGAGTCCACAACATTTGGCTCGCATGGAGAGCTTTTGGACACTGGCAGTGGACTGTCAGGGCACTCAAAATACTCTTCTTGTTCGGTGTATCACCAGTCTGCCCCAATCTATCATTTTCTCCCTGAAAACTCAAACAGTTCAACCATGCACAATGATTCCATTTCATCTGATCTGATGCTTTGCACTTCACTTTGTGGGACAATGGCTCCAGGGATGAAGCTGGGGCTTAGACAGTCCAGAAGGCCCAGCTTTGTCTCCAGTATTGACTAGGGATTGCCCCAAACAATTGACTCAGTTCGTAAGAAGGATAGTATTCAAAGTCACTCACTTTCTTCCGATATGGACTGACAGTCATGCTCAACTGGGACTTGTGCAGGGGAACACTTTAACTCTGCTTCTGTAGGTGCAGACTTCCTTGATCTTTTCTTAGCAGCAGCTCTAGTCACTGGTCCAGAGGGGCATCTTCTGGGGCTCAGACTCAATCAGGATTTGTCCAATGGGCAGTAAATGATTTCTATGCATTGTTTTTACATCTTTTGAATTATTCTCAGGCCTTACTTTGTACACTGGCAGATCATCTAGTCTGCCCACTACAATGTGAGGAGATGGTGCCATCTGTCAGCAATCTTGTGCTTGCCATGCAGTCCCAGATTTCTTAGCAATACCCGATCCCTCCTGGAGTTCCTGTGCTTTCACCTTTTTATCATACCTTTCTTTGTTGGCCAGATTTCTTTTGGCAGCCATGGTTTGAGCCAGTTGGTACGCATGAGTTAGCTGGGCCTTTAACTTTGCACATACTGTAAATAGTTGTCAGCTTGAACCCCATCAGGAGAGACCCCAAACACATCTACTGGTAGTCGGCTTTCTTCCAAACATCAGGCGGTAGGGGGAGAATCCAGTGGCATCACTTTTGGTGCAGTTATAAGCATGTACCAGGGTGCTAATTTGTTGGCTCCACCTAGGCTTGTCCTTTGGGTGCAGGGTGCCTAGCATATCTAGCAAAGTGCGGTTGAAACGTTCAGGCTGTGGGTCCCCCTTGGGGTGGTAAGGAGTGGTTCTGGACTTTCGCACTCCCCACAGAGAAAGCATCTCTTTGATCAGATGACTCTCAAAGTCTCTCCCTTGATCAGAATGGATTCTTTGTGGAGCCCCATAGTGAACAAAAAAGTTTTCTACAAGTACTTTGGCCACAGTGGATGCTTTCTGGTCTTTGGTGGGGAAAGCTTGGGCATATCTCGTGAAATGGTCAGGACCACCAGCACATTACTGATATTTCTTTGATCTGACTCCAAACTCAGAAAATCAATACAGACCAGCTCCATGGGTGCACTGGTGGTGATGTTAACAAGGGGCAGCCCTCTGGGGCAAAGCTTTCCTCTGTAAGCAGCGACTACAAGTTCGTGTGTTGCTCCACATCAGCCCCATCTTAGGCCAATAGAATCTGGATCTCACCAAGTCAAGTGTTCTGTCTATACCAAGGTGCCCCATGTGGTTGTGCAAGGACCTCAGTACTGAGTCTCGAAAGGCAGTGGGCAGCACTAGTTGTTGTTTGTCTACTTGTCCCCTCTGTCTACTGTTTCTCTGTATAACAGTTTATTGATCAGTTTCAACTTAGGACCTTCTTTGTATAACAGTGCAGTTCTCAAATCAGTGGGCGTAATTTGGACACATCTTTTCCTGCATAGAGGGCTTCTAAAGCTGCTTTGATCATGGGATCGCGGGATTGAGCCCGCCGAATACTGTCATTGTCCAGCTGAGGCAGTGCACCAATGTCTATTGCAGAAAAGTGGCAATAAGCAGCAGGTATGCAATTCTCAGAGGTCCCAAGCAATCCACCATGCAGTCCACTGCGTCCGTGGACATTTGTTCCTCCCTGTCAAACTTCTGGCAGAGTGCCCGAATGTCAGGTTCTGCCAATCGACCCAATCATTCTGGGAACAGGCCTCCGAGAGAGCATCAGCATCTATGTGGTTCAGACCTGCTCGGTATCGAGAGCATAGTCATATGTAGATAATGCAGAAAGCCACCTATGGCCAGTGGCATCCAACTTAGCTGAGGTCTGCACATAGGTCAAAGGATTATTGTCAGTTTTACTAGTATTTTAGCCCCATACAAGTACTCATGGAATTGGTCAACAATAGCCCACTTCAAAGCTAGGAACTCTAACTTATGTACAGGATAGTTCTTTTCGGATGGGGTCAGGCTTCTACTGGCAAAGGCCACTGGTCTCAGGCCATTCTCGTGCTCTTGGTACAACACAGCCCCAACCCTTGCAAGCTAGCATCAGTGTGCAGGACGTAAGGTTTTCTTGGATCGCATAGGCCAGCACTGGAGCATGGGTAGTTGATATATGATCTCATGAAAAGCAGTCTCACAATCAGGAGTCCAGCGGGCCCCAAATACTTCACTCGGATGAAAATACACTCTTTCAGTCTTGAGGGACGCTGACTTTGGTATTTTTGTGGGTTGGGGATACCCTTGAGTAAGGTTAAGTAAAGGGCGGATCACTCTTGAATAGTCCTTGATGAAGGCGCGATAATAACCACAGAATCCCAGGAATCTTTGCAGTTCTTTTAGATTTTTGGGCTGGGCCAGGTGGTCAAGGCCTCAACTTTACTTGGGTCGGTCTCTATTCCTCAGTGGATACTATGTGTCCAACATACTTTACTGATGTTTGGAAGAATTGACACTTATCAATGGACAGTTTAAGGCCAAAGTCCTCCAGTCGGTCCAATACCTTAAATAATCTGCTCTCATGTTCCTCCAGTGAGCTGCCAAACACAATAACATCATCTAGGTATACCAGGCAGTCTAGTAAGTTCATGTCCCCACTGCACGCTCCATCAATCGTTGAAAAGTGGCTGGGGCACCTGAAATCCCTTGAGGCATCCTCATGAATTCATGCCAAGCGGACAGATAAAGGCCGTCTTCTCACGGTCCTCTGGGGCCATCGGGATCTGGGTACCCACTGCGTGAGATCCAGCACAGAGAACCACTTGCTCCCTGCTTAGGCAGTCCAAAGCATCCTGAATGCGGGGCATTGTGTACTGATCAGGATAGTCCGACGGTTTAAGGTGCGATAATCCACACATCCTTACTGTTCCATTCTTTTCCTCACTACCACAATGGGGAAGCATAAGGGCTTCTGGATTCTTGTATTACACCAGCAGCTAACATCTCTTGCAGATGCCGCTACATCATCTATGTCAGCAGGTGCCAGGCGTCGAGACCTCTCACGAAATGGTCTTCGTCATGCAGCCGGATATTGTGCTCAGCTCCTTGCACGCATCCTACATCCCATTCCTTTAAAGAAAACACTGGTCTCTCTGGGCAAGCTTCTCACTGATCCTCACTTTCCATTCAGCTGGCAGCGGGAGTCGCGAAATCAAACAAGTCAGGCGTTACTCTGTCATTCTTCCTTGAACTCTTGCTGCTGGGTAGCACTGCAGTGTCTGCACAATGCACATTAGCCAGGATGCAACCTCTGTTTACTCGAATGTCTCTTTCAGACACATTATGAACTTGGACCATTACCCTTCTGGCATAAGCATGGGCTCTAGCGGGCAAAATACTAGGCTTGACCAGCAGTCCCTCTGGCAATTTTCCATCGCCTGGTGCATCCAACATTAATATTTTATTCTTAACATCCTTTCTGATACGGACCTCTCCCTGTAAGGTACACTGGGCATTTGGCGCCAGGATCAGAGACTCAGGATCCTTCTTCCATACAATTCCGACCGGTTCCTCTGGTTCTGTTTTTCAGCATTTCTCTGTGCCTCATAGGCCTTCTTAATTAAAGCCGGAACTCTTAAAGCTCTACTAGTCTTTGACCCTGTTTTCATAACACAACTGTGCCAGCCTTCCGAACATATGAGCATTTGTTCCAATCAACAAAGGGACACCATCATACAGTCCAGTGGGGGACACACTAAGGCTAGGGTCTCTACTTGTTCGGCCACTCCAGCCACGGAGGTGGGGAAAGACAGCCAAATTGGATATACCCGGAATAGGGGTAGGCCTTCTCACTTAACCCCATACATGCAGTCCTTCTAATGGTTGTAAGGTACATCTGACAAATGCTTCTGATACCAATCCTGGAACATAATTGTCACTTGGGAGCCACTGTCTAATACAGCTCTTGTAGACACTCCATTCACCTTTACAGTGGTCTCCATGGAGGGACCCACTATTCTGGACCAGTCTGGAGAGGCGATAGTGGGGCCTGGGCAACTGACCTTGCCACAAAGGACGTGAGTTAGCATTTTGGTGCCCTCACTGGGATCATTTGCTGCACCTCTTAACCACTGATTTGTTCTCCGAAGCTCTCCTTGTAGCCTATATGCAACTTTGTCAGTGTCTTTTGGGGACCGCATTCCTTTTCATGTGCCCATCTTTCCCACAATTATAGCAAAACATACTTTCTGGAGTTTGAGCTGGCCGAGGCGCCACACTGGGAGCCAGGGCGGGTATTACTAACTGGAAACCTTGTGCCATCTCTGTCTGCGGCGTGATAAGCATTTGGAGACATCTCTGCCGTTTCTCCACTCCATGGTCAAGGAATCGAGTTTCGAGCTGTTATCAGCAGGAGATACGGGTGGGTACCCCACCCCATAGCAGATGCAGTCGGATATAGGTCAGGGGCTGATTTGCAGGCGTGGCCTTCATAAAGGGACTGTTTTGAATTCTCGGATCTCTCTCAACAGTTCGCCCATTGTGACATATCTTTTCCTTGTCAGAGCACTCATTGACTGTCAACCTCTGCCCCTGAACTTCACTTGATGGGTCACCTCAGTCACTCGGGTCGTAGCCACAGCTGTTGGTGCAGGTCCCTCCGAGGTCGCCTTTCTCAACTCCTCGATTTCTCTCATTAACTCATCATAGGAGGGTGGGGATTTCAGTCTATTTGCCAGGCGTAACTTGAAGCAACAGCAGTTCTGAGAAGGGGCAGACTTAAGGATTCTGTCCAGTCTGGTTCGGTCCAGTTCAATCGCTGGCAAACTACCCTTTCTGAGGCATTCTTGCAACAATTTTTCCAGCCAGAGACATACACAGACAACAACTCCCTTGGTACTGTTGTGCATTTCTTACTCTCCACCATAGGTCCTCATCAGAATCTGGGCTCCCATACACATTCTCCAAGGCCTCAAGATAGGCCTGTGCAGTCGCTTAGGTTACTGGCCCGTTTAGCATCGGATGGTAGCCAGGGCAGGACCTCGGAGGCTCTCACTAATCCTCTTTAGCTTCCGCCTTCCGAGCATTGCCATTCTAGCACTTGGGGGGCAACTATAGTCTATCCAGGTCTCCTAGTCATCCTCCCTTGGGGGTGGGAGGGTGCCAGAGAAGATCCTCAACCTTCGGTAAGAGTCGGACTAATGGCAGGTGCAGAAATAGGAGTCTGCATTGGTTCAGCCACCATTACGGCACTGAAGCGGAGAGGGTGTTGGGGAGGAACACCCCAGGTGGCAAGAATAGTTTCTTCAAGTCCTCCACAGTTTTCCCTTCTCCCAGCAACCATTTAGCAAATTTCTCCTCAAAGTTTCAGATAGTGGTGGGGCTGATTCCCCGGATCTTTACTGTCCTTAGTTATCACTCTAAGCAGTGAGGGCCTCCTCTGGGGTAATGGTCTGTGGCACTTTGGAGCTATCTATGGGATCCTTAAACTCTACTAGGGCCAGGAAAGTGTGGGTGAGCAGATTAGCATGCCGACCCACCACCACAGGGTTTTGTAAACCTTCCACCTTGGAAAGTACTCCTGCACAGTGTCTGTATTGATACCCAGGGGGATGTCCAGGATAAGCATAGCATTTTGGGGGTCGATCTCCTCCCCAGTACACCACTCCACCAGCCGGTGCACAGCCACTTCTGTCGGGGTACCCATTTTTTTTCTTAACAGTGGTTCGTAAATATGGCCACTAGAGGACACACAATCCCAGCGGTGAGCCTCCAAGATGTAACCCCTAGATGGCGCTATCCCAGGGGCTACTACCCCTGCCTGATTTGCCACTAACAGGTTGAGGGCCTGGATCCAATGGCGGGTGCCTCCACCCAGAGGTCAGGGTTTGCAATAGTTAAACTAACTTGGTCACAGCCCTCTGGGACACTGCAACCCCTTCTTCCCACTAGTGGCCCACACAATATATCAGAATTACCTTCACAGTATACACTTACCCCCAGGACTGGTTCCGCACTGGGACTTCCTGTGAAATGAGATACAGTGCAACAATCACAGTACAGTACTTTAACATAGACAAATACTTCAGGCAGTATAACTTTACTGAAACAAGCAGCTCTGATTTATTTGGGGATATAACAAGGACAGGGGAAATCAGGTTAATTAGCTTATCACTCTAATAATCTACCTATGGCTCTGTGCACAGGCCTATCCCTATCAGTTACTGTCCCTGGGTACCCAAGCCCTAGTGGCTAGTCCAAACCGTGGCAGCTGGTAGGGGCCCTTTCACACGAGAAAAGGAAAATTAAATAGTCAGCAGTACAGTAATTCCATTTGGATTTAATGTGGCAATTCAACAGGAGCGACCCTGAATTAGTACTCACGACCTCCAAATAAGATAGGGTCCTTCAATGTCAGCAGGGCTCACTTGAGGTACACAAACCTCTTCACATTTACATAAAAGAAAGCACTATACCAGGCAGGCTGCATCTGTATCCCGATCGCAATTACTGCACAATACCCGGAGAACACACAGCAGATTCAGTTCCTGACAGACCGAGTGCAATTTCAGCAATTTCTCCAGTCTTCTACAGGGTGAGCCTGGTTTCTACTCTTCAGATATCCTTTGATTCTCTTCACAGGACGGATTCAGTCCTAACAAGCTGTTACACAAGCTGCAGACCGAACTCTGGGCTTCACACACGCTTTTTGACTAAAACTGCACACTGAAAACACAGGGCTCCTTCTTCTTCACTGCCAAAGCTCAACTCAAACTCCAACCGACAAAACTGGCACTTCCTTTGAGTTCCTCCCAGTTCTTGACTGGATTGGCTGTCACTCACAATAGACTCTGCTGTTGGTCCAAAAGGTGCTGAAGTCTAAACTACATCTCCCAGAGTCACTGCTCATACAATCCTCTTGTGGCTGGCTCAGATTATGAGTCCAAGTTCTGATTCGCCCAAGGCACCATTTTAGAGCTAGCTTACCCACACTGATTGGTCCAGTTCAGCAGTTCAAAACTAGAATGGGGAACTAGCAGACACAGTTCTGACTGCAAAGAAAGCAGGTTAGACAAACTGTAATTTCATTATTACTCTAAATAATTTCTGGCAAACAGTTACATCTTTCAGATAGGTTCCTTTGCACTCCTAGTGACTGCAAAATGAAGTGAATTGGCAGCAGCTCGAGTGGTACTCAGAGAAGCACACAGTCCCCCCATACAAACTAATTATGTCTGCAAGCAGACAGCTCTTAAAGAGACAGTACCAGAGGCTCTAAAAACACTCACTGATAAATGGCTTAAACGCCAAACACCATTCAGGCTTGGAGCATTCAAGCAAGCTCCTGGAAGTCTTTTGGGAACCCCCATTTGCAGGGGGGTTACATACATGTAAGGGAGTCTACGGTACCAGCAAGCAGAACAAAGTTCACACAGTGTGGAACCAAATCACGACCCACTTTCAATACACATTACATTTACATGTAAAGAAATTCTACTGTACCAGGCAAACTGCTTTCCAGTCACGATCGCAAAGTCTTTGCACAAACCGGGGAATCAAAAGTAGCTGGAAATCCTGACAGGCCAATCGCATTCAGCAAAATCTTCGGTCTTCTTCAGGTATGAGCCTGGTAAAAAATCAGTGGCTTACTACATTCTCACAAACTTGGATTTAGTCCGAAATAATTCTCTTCTCTCCCTCTCAAGGGCAGGAGGCAGACATGCAGGCCACGACTCAGGCCTTTCCACAGTTCTCCCGCCGAAACTACTCAGACGGCTGCTTGACTGTCTCAAGCATGCTGCTTCTTCAGCTTCCAACTTAGATCTGACTCAAACTGCAGCAAGCCTGGGAACTTCCCCAGAATCCAAAAGGTTTGGTTGGCTGATCTGTCTGTCAGTCACAACAAAGGCTCCCCCACCAGGTGCAAAAAGGCGCAAAAAGCCCAAGACTACAATTCCTACAGATTTTGACTCCAGACAGCTCCTGTAGCCCGGCTCCATTTCAGGTTCCACCAGTACTGATTGGTCCAATTCGCAGTCCAGAACCAAGATAGTGGAGATAAACAAAACAGTCCTTGCTGCAAAGAAGGCAGGTTAGACAAACTACATTATCATTATCACTCTAAATTATTTTCAGCAAATAGTTACATCTTTCAACACAGCTCCCTCTCAGATTACTTATGACTGCAATCCAGGCAGCTCTTAAAGAGACAGTACACAGAGGCCATACAGGCACTCTCTGGCAATCACATTTAAACTGCTAAAATGCAGGACACCAGCCTGGCAGGAAGCATATAGGCAAGCTCAAGGAAGACTTTTTGGGAACCCCCATTAGTGGGGGGCTACATATCCAAGATGGTAAACAGCAGACTTGGGTTCCTTTATAGACATAGGCAGTGCCTCATACCTGTGGCTTTAAGATTAGCAGTCACCAGCTCGATCCTGTCCATCATAGATTACAGCTTGAAATCTACAGTGCAGCCACTGATACCGCACTCAAATGGCTGACAATCTCACTAAATAAGGCTTGCAGGCTGATAACTGGTGCTGACAAATGCACCCATACCTGCGACCTCTATGTGCAAACCGAATGACTTCACTTACAGAGTAGAATCAAATATCAATCCTGTCTTTTAGCAAAAAAAAAATATGCCTTGCCTTACCTCCTCCAGCCACCCAGTCCCTGCTTCTGCCATCGGCAAACCAGTGTCACACACATAGCGCAGCTAAGGAGGCTTTCGTCATTCCTAGCAGTCAGACCTCGCAAGCCCAGCGAACTTTCAGCTACGGGGCGCCAACATGGTTAAACAACCTGCACCTTCAAGTCAAAACTAGGCACTTTTAAATCCAAACTCCGCAGACACCTCGCAACACTGGGTAAATGTGACCGTGCTCTCTAGATCTCTCTGCTGCTCCCTTAGGCTTTACACCCACCTTAGTTGCCACCACCCCTAACCACCATTTACCCTCTGTGCTGCCTCCCTAGCTGCTACTTCCAGTTTTCCACCTCTTCATACCCGTTCTCTCCTCCACTTCCCCCGCAGCATTTCTCCCTTGCTTATTTTTAACCTTGTTAGCACTTGGATAAAGTTCTGCCTTATTGGACTGCAGTCTTGTTTGTTTGATCTATTGTATGTTTTTAAGCTGTGTACCAATTGTAACATTTCTGTACCACTCAATGCTGAAATTCTACACAGTTACTACCTCACTGTTATTTTGTCCATCTATGTGTACATTGTCTGTTTCCTTGACGTGGAACCTTTGGCAAAGAACCCCTGGTTCAAAGGTATTTGTAAGCCTAGTTATGAATAAATCAATTAAAAAAACTAAAAAAGGGGATAAGACCTTTTTCAGTTATGTGGGGGAAGAGGATGACAAGGGGAGGGATAGTGAGACTCAGGAGGGTGGGGGGTGGACTGCACAGAGGAAAATCAAGAGAGAGCAGAAATACTGAACGATTACTTCTGCTTAGTCTTCACAGTAGAGGATTTATTATTATTATTATTTAGCTTTTGTTGACCGGGTAAGTGCACTAGACAAATCCTGCCTATTTTCAGGCACGACCCGTGGGAGGGGGATACAGATGAATGCCAACTGACCTTGAACCAGATTAAGCTGTTGGTGGTATTTTTTTTTTAGTGAATGAGAGAAATTTGACCAGGACACCGGGGGAATTCCCCTATTCTGTTTGATAAGTGCCATGGGATCTTTAACATCTACCTGAACTACCACCAATCCAGGCAGATGGGACCTTGGTTTAACGTCTCATCCGAAAGACGGCACCTCTGAAATGCAGCACCCCTCTCATGCTGCATTACAGTGTCAGTACTGGGATATTAACCCAAGTGCCAGATGTGGGAACTGAACCCACATCCCTCTGATCTCCTGGCCTCAGAGGCGAGTGTGCTACCTACTGAGCCACTGACTAGCACGCTGCAATAAGCAACAGGAACAGGTGGGAGTGGACACAAGTCCATTCTCAACGGAGAGGGTCCAGAAGGGATTGAAGGCCTTAAAGGAGAAGAAAGCAATGGGGTCAGATGGGATTTATCCCAGGGTCCTACAGGAACTGAGCATGGTGCTGTCCATCCCTCTGGCAGTGCTTTTTAGCACCTCACTAGAGATGGTGGACGTTCCAGAGGACTGGAGGAGGGCTGATGTGGCCCCTCTGCACAAAAGCGGCAGTAGGGTGGATGCTAGCAACTACAGGACAGTGAGTCTCACATCAGTGGTGGGGAAGCCTATGGAGACACTACTGAAGGAGAGGCTCACAGAGCACCTGGAGCAAAAAGGGCTGCAGGACCACCGGCAGCATGGTTTCAAAGGAGGGAAGTCATGTTAAACTAATCTTATAGATTTCTTTGACTGGATTACCAGGGAGATGGATCAAGGGAGAGCAGCGGACATGGCCTATCTGGACTTCAGCTATCTGGACTTCAGTAAGGCTTTCGAAACTGTGCTGCACAGGAGGCTAGTCAAGAAACTAAGCAGCCTGGGGGTGTGAGAGAAAGTGACAAACTGGGTATCAAACTGGTTAAGGGATAGGAGGCAAAGGGTGGTAGTAAACGGTAGCCACTCAGGTGATAGGAGAGTGACTACTGGGGTGCCACAGGATTCGGTGCTGGGGCTGGTCCTCTTCAGTGTCTTCATAAGCGACATTGGGGAGGAGCTTGGAGCTTGAGGGTAGATGTGTCTCTTTGCAGATGATACAAAAATCTGCACCAGCGTTGTCACTCAGAAAGGGGTGGAGGGAATAAAAAGAGGGATCTGAGGAAACTAGAGGAATGGTCTATGGGGTGGCAGCTGGGTTTCAATGCCAAAAAGTGCAAGGTTATGCACTTCATACTGCAGAACCCAGGGGCCGTGTATAAGATGGGGGGAGTGGAGCTTACAGTCACCAAGCAAGAAAGAGACCTAGGGGTCATCATATCTGATGACCTCAGGGTAGCTGGGCAGTGTGGCAAAGCAGTGGGAAAGGCTAGCAGGATGCTGGGATGCACTGGGAGAGGGATTTCTAGTAGGAGGAGGGAGGTGGTGATACCACTGTATTACCCACTGGCGATGCCCCACCTGAAGTACTGTGTCCAATTCTGGAGGATGCACCTCTGCAAGGACATTCAAAAAGTGGAAGCAGTACAGAGGAGGGCAACCAAAATGGTGAGGGGGTTGCACAAGAAGCCATGCAAGGAAAGGCTGCAAGAACTCAAGATGGACTCCCTAGAAGAGTGGAGAGTGAGAGGGGACATGATTGAAACCTACAAGTGTAACCCCCCTACAAATGGGGGTTCCCAAAAGTCTTTCTTGAGGTTGCCTAAATGCTCACTGCCAGACTGGTGTTCTGCGTTTTAGCAGATTAAATGTATTTCCAGAGAGTGCCTGTATAGCATCTGTGTACTGTCTCTTTAAGAGCTGCCTGGATTGCAGTCTTAATTACTCTAAAAGGGAGCTCTGTCAGAAGATTTGCTTGTTTGATGATCATTTGTTAGAGTAGTAATAATATTGCAGTTTGTTCTATCCTGCCTTCTTTGCAGCAAGAACTGTTCTGTTTATCTCCACCAACTTGGCCTGGGACTGTCAGAGTGGGCCAATCAGTACTGTTGGGACTCTAAAATGGAGCCTGCCTACAGGGGCTTGGTGGGTCAAAACTTGTAGGAATTGTAGTTTTTGCATTTTGGCGCCAAAATAACCTGGAGGGGGAGCCCTTGTTGTGACTGACAGATCAGCCAACCCACCCTTTTGGATCTTGGGGAAATTCCCATGCTGCTTGCAGCTAGTTTCAGTTCTGAGTTGGGAAGTGAAGAGATAACAGCTTGAATGATTCAAGCAGCAGCCCCGGCATAGATTCATGCAGGAGAACTGTGGAAAGCCCTGAGTTTTGGCCTGCATACCTGCCTGCTGTCTCTGAGAGGGAACTTGTGCCTTTTTTGGACTGAATCCGAACTTTGAGAGCGAAGTGAGCCACTGAATTGTGACCAAGCTCCTACCTGAAGAAGACTGAAGATTTACTGAATGCTATCAGCCTGTCTGGACTTCCAGCCATCTCTGAATTCCCGGATTGTACAGAGACTCTGTAATTGCGACCGAAGAGCCTTTTGCCTGGTACAGTGGAATTTCCTTACATGTGAATGTGTTGTGTGGTTATAGTGGGTCGTGATTTGGTTCCCCACTGTGGTTTGAATTGTGTTCTGCTTGCTGGAAGCTGCATTAGAATTTCCTTACATGTAAATGTGCTGTGTGCTGCTAGTGGGTTGCGATTTGGTTCCCCACTGTGGTTTGAACTGTGTTCTGCATGCTGGAAGCCGCATCCAGCCCCACGGACTGAATCCAAAATCATCTCTACTGGACCTGGGCCTTGCCACACTGGCCCAGCCTGACTACCCACTGCACAGAGAAAGCCATCAACGAGAGACCTGCCTGGGGATCAGCCCTCTGCTCAACACTTGACAGGAACGATGCCTTGGTGATTAGTGTGGGCCCCACTTCTCCGGGCACTCCAGCTCAACAACCTGCAGTCTCGATTTCATCCTGCCTGTGTCCAGTATTGGGTATCATGAGAAAACATTAGGGTAGCTCCCTGCAACAACAGCTAAATCTAAAGTGTTGTCATCTGATTGTCTTGTTGCTTTTTCTTTCACGAACTGAGCACTCCGGCCCCGGATTACAAGTAGTGTGTGTTGTGCAAGTTGCTTTCTTCCATCACAGGGCCCCAACCAGCTGCAATGTTCCTGGCTAGCCCACCATTTTCCTACCTGGGTACCTAGAGTGTGTGACTGTGTGGGGACTTAAAGCGCATGCATAACTGTTTGATTAATATAGCCTTTAAGTCAATCAACCTGATTTCGCCCCTTCCTTGTTCAAGCCCCCTGAATAAATCAGATCTGACTTTTTTGCTGCATTTAACCTGACTGTGGTTCCAGTTTGTGCCTAGAGTACTGCACTGTTGTAATGAGTACCAATGCCCGTAGTCTGAGCAACAAGCTCTCTGAGCTGGTGGCCTTGAAGGAAGAGGGATGCCTGGCTATCGTAGCAGTAACAGAAACATGGTACACAGAGAATCATGACTGGGATGTTAACATACCAGGGTACATAACCTACAGGAGAGACAGGCAGGGGAGAAGAGGGGGAGGAGTAGCTCTCTATGTAAAGGAAGGGATAAAAGCAACTGAACAAAAGAGTAAACAGGGAGGAGAGGAGGCACTGTGGGTCACCTTGAGACTGGAAAGGGCACCACAATCCACACAGGGTTGGTACAGACCCCCATGTCAGGGGAGGAAATGGACAAGGATATGATAGAAGGCATTCTTAGAATGGCAGAGAAAGGGGAGATACTGTTGATGGGAGACCTGAATATGCCAGATGTTAACTGGAGCACATTTGCTGCAGCCACATCCAAGAGCAGGGCCATTCTTGATGCCCTACATGTGGCAGGCCTCAGACAGCTAGTTTCGGAACCCACTCATGAGGGAGCAATCTTAGACCTCGTACTCTCAAATGGGGCAGTGAGAGGATCTCAGATCTAGAAGTGGGCTGCCATCTGGGAACAAGTGACCATCAAACAGTGTGGTTCACGTTAAACTCAGCTACAGAGTCAAGCCATACAAAAGTGAGGGTACTGGACTTCAGGAGGGCTGACTTTGGCAAGATGGGAGAGTGCCTCAGAAAAGCACTAGCAAACAGGCTAGAAGGAGGTGTGGAGCAACAATGGGGAACCATCAAAACTGCCATCACAGAGGCAACAAGCCTTTGTGTGAAGCAAATAAACAAATCAAAACGAAAGAAAAAGCCACTATGGTTCTCAAAAGAGGTGGCTGTGAAAGTCAGGAAGAAAAAGATAGCATTCCGGAAGTATAAGGAAACACAGAAAGAGCAGGACAGAGAGCTGTACCAGTTAAGGCAGAAGGAAGCAGGGAGGGAAGTCAGAATAGCAAAGGCCCAAACTGAGGAAAAGATAGCCAACTTGGTTAAGAAAGGGGTTAAAACCTTTTATAGGTACATCAGCGAGCGTAGAAAGACAAAGGGAGGGATAGTGAGGCTGAATAGAATGAACGGTGGGTGAGCAGAGGGGGACAGTGAAAAAGCAGGGATACTGAAAAATATTTCTGCTCAGTATCTCAAAAGAGGAGGGGAAGTGCCTAATCCAATTAACAGAAGCACTCTTGATAGGGGGTCGATCCCAGTCCTTTCACAGAAGAAAGGGTTCTGCAAGAACTCCTAAAACTGAAGGTGGACAAAGCAATGGGGCCTGATGGAATTCACCCAGAATTGTAGAAGAATTATGGGGAACTAGTGAAACCACTAGCTACTCTTTTTAATAAATCATGGGAGGATGGTGTGGTACCTGAGGACTGGAGGAAGGCGGATGTGATCTCCCTTCACAAAAGTGGGACCAAGACAGAGGAGGAAACTACAGACCTGTCAGTCTGACCTCTGTGGTAGGGAAAGTGATGGAGTCACTTGAAGGAAAGAATAGTTGAGTACCTGGAGGCCAGTGGGGCCAGGACCCAAGGCAGCATGGGTTCCCAGCAGGAAGGTCATGTCAGACGAATCTAATAGATTTTGACTGGGTGACCAAAGTAGTAGACCAGAGAGGGGCTGTGGACATGGCCTACCTAGACTTTAGCAAGGCATTTGACACAGTCCCACACAAAGATTAATAGTCAAATTAACCTGCCTGGGAGTGGTCCCAGGGTGGTAGCCTGCAAAACATTGGCTGGACAACAGGACACAGACGGTAATTGTAAATGGAGTCCACTTTGAAGAAAGAGGGTTACTAGCGGGGTACCGCGAGGGTTCTAGATGGGTCCAGTCCTTTTAATGTCTTCATAAGTGACATTGCAGAGGGACTGGAAGGAAAAGTATGCCTCTTTGCAGATGACACAAAGATCTGCAACAGGGTTGATACACAAGGAGGTGTGGAAAGGATGAGAAGGGACTTGGCAAGGTTGGAGGAATGGTCAGAAGTATGGCAGCTAGGATTCAGTGCAAAGAAGTGCAAAATAATGCACCTGGGAAACAAGAACCCAGGGGAAGAATACACAATGGGGGAGGTAGTAACAACAACAAATAAGGAAAGGGACCTGGGGATGATCATATCAGATGACCTTAAGGTTAGCAAGCAATGTGAGAAGGCAGTAGGGAGGGCTGGGGGTATACTGGGATGCATAGGGAGAGGCATCACCAGCAGAAAACAGGAAGTTGTTATCCCTCTGTACAGACAGTTGGTGAGACCCCATCTGGAGTACTGTGTCCAGTTCTGGAGACCCCATCTCCGCAAGGACATAGACAGAATAGAGGCAGTCCAGAGGAGGGCAACTAAATGGTGAGGGTCTGCAAGAAGCCATATGAGGAGAGACTAAAGGAGCTTAATATGTATACTCTTGAGGAAAGAAGGAGAGGGGGACATGATAGAAACTTTTAAGTACCTCAGTGGAATCAACAAAGTCCAAGAGGTAGCATCTTTGAGAAAAGAGACGGTAAGAACAAGGGGACACAATTTAAAGATGGGGGGCGGTTCAGGGCAATGTGTGGAAGTATTATTTCACAGAAAGGGTAGTGGATGCATGGAACAGCCTTCCTGAGGAGGTTGTGGGGTCTAAAACTGTGGAGAATTCAAGAGTGCATGGGACAGAGATAAGGCAATTCTTGTGGGGGTAGGAAGAAATAGGCTGTTGGTTAACTAGGATCTACGGCCTATCCTGTAGGTAGAAATGGGCAGACCAGATGGGCCAAGCGGTCCTTATCTGCTGTCAAAGTCTATGTTTCTATGTTTCTTACTGTGCATAACCTTGTTTTACAGGGGGTCCCCAAGGTCGAGCCAGTGGAACCAGCCCTGGTGGTAAGTGCAAACAGTGTGGGTACTGGTATGGTGCACAAGGGGTACTGTGAAAGCGATTATCGTATATCGCTCAGGCCACTAGATGGGAAAGAGGGGGGTTACAATGTCCCAGAGGGCTGTGCCCAGGTTAGTTTGACCACTACCAACCCTGACCTCTGGGTGGAGGCACCTGTTTCAAAACTCAGGCCCCTTAACCTGCTACTAGCTGCGCAAGCAGAGGTAGTAGCCCTTGGGATAGCACCACCTAGGGGTTACACAAGTACCTCACAGGAATGAACAAGGTGCAAGTGGAGGGTCTATTTCAGAGAAAAGAAGGTACTAGAACAAGGGGGCATGCAATGAAGCTATGAGGAGGAAAGTTTAAGAGAGATGTGCCGAAATACTTCTTCATGGAAAGGGTCGTGAATGACTGGAACTGCCTGCCAGAGGAGGCAGTGGGGGGCAAAGACTGTAGGGAGCCTCAAGCATGCGTGGGATAGGCACAAGAGCATAGTAAGTAGAGGAACGGGGAGGGAGTGACACCTATGACTGACTAGGGTCAGTGGTGACAGAATAGCCAGAGAAAAGGGGCAGCTTGGATGGGCCTAAAGGTCCTTTTCTGCTAACAAAATCTATGTTTCTGTGCTTTTTCTCTCGCTCCTCAGACTTTCACCTTTCTGCATCAGACTTTCGCTTATCTTCCTCTCACTCCTCCACTTCTAGCTTCATCTTCTTTATCTCAGATTCTGCCTTCGTCTTAACCAGGGCAAGTTCCATCTCCTACATTTGTACTGGGTGTGCTCGTGCAGCTGCCCTTGTCAAAGGCACTGGCTCATCTGTGTTCTCCCTAGCCTCCATATCACAACTTTGGCTAACAGTGACCACTTTCGCACAGCTTTCCTGGTCACTTTTTCGAGGATGGCTGTGAGATCCGTCCATGTTTGGGTATCCCCATAGCCCAATTCTTTTCTTCGGCACAGCTCCTGTGGGTTTAGAAGTGAGCGCGACTTGTAGAGCCCAGACACAGTGTCTTCTATCTATCTATCTAGCTAACTGGTAGAATACACAGTCCCCTTTTCTATATTTTGTTCTGTGACTGGACAGATAACCTTTATACTGACAAAACTGTTTCAGATCCCACCTGCTGCCTCCAGTTTGTGGCAAACTAATTTCTCGCCGACTCAGCCTGTCAGTGTTACCAGCTTTCTCAAACCCCTCAGACATCTGAAAGGGGGCTCAGTAGCTTCCACTACTCAGCATAGACACACTCTCGGAGTATCTCTGGGTCTGAATCCCTCCAGAGCCACTGCTCACAGTGTAGTGCTCCTTGCTAAAGGGCATAAGACCTGCCCCCTCACTAGCACAGCTGAGAACTCTTTATTTTAGAAACAGAATATGGTAATGGTAGCCATCTATCCAGAGGTGGAAACACAGTTTTTTGTCAAGTATAAATCAGTTAGCTGTACCTCAAAAGACTCAGTTACAGAAACATGAAGTTTATAAAAAATAATGCTTTACTAGTTCAAGGCATTTACACATATGATACAGGATACTACAGAAAGAATATAGGGAACAGTAATTCTTTCTTTTTTTTATGTGAGCCCGTCTCTTTGAGAAGGGCTTACACTTACCTTTAGGGACCCCGCTTTTGTGCCTTCCTCCCTAGTTTAAGGGTTTGATAGGTATTTGGGGGTGAAGGCACAATTCTGGGCTGTGTTATCAGGCTGCCACTAAGGGCAGTCTCACGGTCTATAAAAGGGTTTAGCATGGGAGATTCTGGGGGAGATGGGAGGCTGACTGAGAGATGGCAGGACAGGCAGACAGTGAGGAGCTTGTCAGTACGGGTTGGGCCAGATTCGAGGGGGGGCCCCCCTTTGCAAGTGTAAGGTAGAGCCATGATTTCAGTGACGTGGCTCTTCATGGGGAGGGCCTCAGATAGTCTGCCAACATCAAGTGTGGGGAAAATGGGGCTCCAGTAGGAGATGGGGTAGTGAGAGTGCCATAGGCGGTAGCGTGGCGGGGTCCCAGGCCTGTAGGAAGTAGGCTTGGACTGCCAAGGCTAAAGGAATTGTGGCAGGATTCCTCCAGGGGAAGGGTGGTGGAAGCTTTCCTCTCACTTCCTGAAATGGCAGGGTGGTCCAGGTCAGTTTAGGGGGGTGCCGGAGGTTTCTAACCCAATTAAGGGGCCTGTTTGGAGGGGCAGGTCCTGGGGTGCTGGGCACAAGCTGCTTGGGCGGGCCGCAGGTCAAGGGACAGGCCTTGGGAAGCACTCCAGACCCAGTAAGCTTAAATCAAGCACAGAAGTGATGGCTGAAAGGGATGTGGGTTAGAGGTATTGCTGAGATTCCCCCGTAGCCAAAGAAAGGAGACCAGCGGTTTAAGTGGAAATTTCCCTACAATCAAAGGACTGGTCTGGGATGGAAAATTCCTGCGTTCCAGTGGCAAGGGACCAGGTGGGAGAAGCATCTCACTTCTCCACAAGGCTAGAGGCTGACCAGGGAGAAAGAGAAAAGGAAAGGAATAAGTTCAATTGCGAACTTACCAGTGCCAGAGGACAGGTTTGGCTTGTAGGTCCGGGGTAGGTTCAGAGAGGTTTCGGGTATATCATCCGAGGCTACATCAGCTGCCTGAAGTGTGAATGCTGCCTAAGATAGCTTGTCTCTCAGTTTATGCACTCCCAATATGTGAATAGTTGTGTTCCATGGAGCTGGTTGTTGAACATGTTTTTAAGCAAGCAATGGGAACCCCTGAGTCCTAGAAAATCATTGGGATCTCAGGAGCTATAAATTGTTTTGGCAGCTTAATTCTAAGTGCTTGAGAGTGTTTTTAAAGCTTAAATAATTGATGAAAATTTGAGTGTTTAATGAATTCCTAACCAGACTTCTTTGGGAGAGTTTAAAGTTTCAGCCCATTTTGAGACCTGTGTTTCCAGTGTTCCAGGGATGCTGGTGGGGGACTTCCAGAAGAAAGAGAAAAGAAGAGGTCTCCTGTTCCAGCCTGAGTTTCCAAAGAAGCTGCGAGCGGTAGCAGTTTCCATTTTATCTGCAGTAGAACTCAGGCCATGGTAAGAGAAAAACATTTTATTTTCTTCATGGTTTTTGATGTTCTGGTCTAGGTTCCTTCGGGGTAGGCCCCCCTTCCCTCTTGTAACATCAGGAGCCCCTAGACATTTGGGAAGGTGAGGTGGCTACCTTTACTTTATGTTTCTGTCCCCCATTTTCACCTCGTCAGCTGCCGGGACTTCCTTCCACCTGCTCAAGCCTTCTACCCACCATGAGACATCCCCCTTGATGATCCAACCCAACACCAGCCTTTGCTCGACAATCTTCTGGGTACCCCAACTGTAACCCACAGCTTATCCCCCATGGGTGAGACCCCCCTGAGTCCTCTCAAGCCAGGAGGAACATACTTTACTCGCCAGTCGGGGCCCATGGGGTGGAGCTAGCAAGGTGTGGGGTGAGTAGAGGAGACCCAGATGTGATGTGGGGGGGTGGGCATCTTCATCTGCCTGGTGCTGCTGGGGGGTTTATTCCCCTAATCAACCCTCCCCTTATCCCACCCCAGAGCGTGGTCCTGAGAGGTGGCCCTGGCAAGATGCCTATCAGGGCCATCGGAAGGGTGGGTAAGACCCGCCCTACCTTCGGTGCTCCCCTGCTGGCCCCACTCTGGGCATGTGATGCCTCGATAACACCAGCCAGGTGAGTGGGTATGTGCCAATATAGGGCCACCTCAGAGGTACCACTCGTTCCTTCCTGCATGACAGCCCCCTTCCCCAGGTCACCAGGGGGTGGTCATGCAATGGAAAGAGGTACCCTACCTTCCCGAGGTGGGAGGCATCCAATGGACACCCGAACCCTGCCTTGCCAGTCAGTACCAGACATTCTGGGGAACAGTAATTCTACAGAAATGAAAAAGAAAATCTTTAGACAGTAGGTTACATACAGAAAAAAACTAGCTTGAGCTCTCTCTGTGTCTTTAGACACATGTGAGAAGGCTGTAGGGAGGGCTGGGGGGATACTGGGATGTATAGGGAGAGGCATCATCAGCAGAAAACAGGAAGTTGTTATCCCCCTGTACAGACAGTTGGTGAGACCCCATCTGGAGTACTGCATCCAGTTCTGGAGACCCCATCTCCGCAAGGACATAGACAGGATGGAGGCAGTTCAGAGGAGGGAAACTAAAATGGTGCAGGGTCTGCAAGAGAAGCCATACAAGGAGAGGCTAAAGGAGCTTAATATGTATACCCTTGAGGAAAGGAGGGAGAGGGGGGACATGATAGAAACGTTTAAGTACCTCAGTGGAATCAACAAAGTCCAAGAGGGTAGCATCTTTCAGAAAAAGAGATGTGCAAGAACAAGGGGACACAATTTTAAGATAGAGGGGAATGGCTCAGGGGCAATGTGAGGAAGTATTTTTTCACAGAGAGGGTGGTGGATGCATGGAACAGCCTTCCTGAGGAGGTTGTGGGGTCTAAAACTGTGGGAGAATTCAAGAATGCATGGGACAGACATAAGGCAATTTTTGTGGGGGGTAGGAAGAAATAGACTGTTGGTTAAATAGGATCTGCAGCTTATCCTTTAGGTAGGGAAATGGGCAGACTAGGTGGGCCAAGCGGTTCTTATCTGCCATCAAAGTCTATGTTTCTATGTTTCTGTGTTAGACTAGCTTACCACACAAGGCACTTTGGTGAATCAGGGTAGACTTGAACCCTTAGATGGTAACTGCTCATAGTCTCAAACATAACTCTTTCAGGCTCTGCCAGACCTTAAGACCCTCCAGCTGCCCCCCCATTACACGTCATCCAGTATGTCACTCTGACACACATCATAGATTCAACATTCTTTGTGTCTTGAGGGCTGGTTTCTCATAAAAAAAGTAGTGTGATCTGGACCCGGACTTTGTATATCCAACTACATACTGTATGTTTTTTGTCCTGAGCCTTGTCTAGACCTGCAGAAATATCTGTTTAAAACATGAAAAGACCTTTTCCTGTTTTGCAACTCTCCCATAAACTGGCCAAAGAGATTATGATCACTCTTTAGAGGCATCTGGTCTGTTTCAGCAGAGACACTGATAACAACATCCTGACCTTTCTCAGGGATATCCCTTTTTCCCTGCATCTGTTAAATTCTGATACCCATGTAGAAAGAATACAATAAAAATACAACAGTAGGTCTATACATAGCAAATTGTTACAGTGTCCAAGTACCAAAATACATATTGCAAATAAAATAATGAAGAATAAGAATGCAAAAGCACAGTGACCACCCACAAATATACACCATGTAGTCAGTTTACAGGAACGATGCCAGTTCAGTACAATCATTGAAGCCTGTCCCTCCCCTTGCTTTAAGTTCAAATATCCAGAAACTTTCCCTGTGCTCAATCAATCATTCCCAGTTACCGCCCCCCCCTTGACCTACAGTAACCCTTTTCTTTTCCTGCATTATGTTTGTCTCTTTACTATAGAACCAACAACTTTTTTCCTGGTTCAGTTGCTTCTTGTGTTGTTGTCTTCTTTGCTTTCACAGGCATCTCCTATGAAAGTATGAGAAGAGAATCAAACTGGAAGACAAGTCTATATTGATGTATTTATTAGTTATAATTGTTGGCAGTATCATTGTAAAAACCTTTTTTTTTGGCAATACTGCTGCAAAAGACAGTTCTAGTGGTTAAAAAATGCTCACTGTCATTAGTTTGTAATTTACATAGAATTTGAAGAACTTTTTTGGGTTCTAAACGGAACGTGTCCTCATCCTTATTTGAAGTAATTTCCTATCACCTTTATAACAATATTCCCATCACAATGGGCCTGGGTAGAGTTCCGTGCTACCATGTGGAAGACCTGGTTTTGCAGTGCTGACCAGGCTTTCAGCCCCTGGCTGGAGGAACCCTGGATGCACTGCAGCAGCAGTATACTTGGGGGGGGGGTGGGAGAATCTTCCCTACCCCACTCCCAAAGGACCTTGGGCAGGTGATGCGAGAAGTCCAATGTCATTGATTCCCCTGTAAGGTTTGCTCCTTCTTCTCACCCCACAAGGAAGGTGCAGTGTAATCAGGCCATATCTGGGAAGGGAAACAGACTGAAGTGGGAAAGTGTCAGTCATTTGATAACAATTACTGGGGCTCTTTGACTCACATTTTCCAGATCGTATAATGGTCTATATTGTTCAGTGTTAGGGATGGGAGATTGCCAGAGGAAGAGCTCGGTAGGAGCAGGGGCCCAAAACTTGGAAAAAAATACCACTCCCCCCGAGACATGTGTGGTAGGTAAGACTCAGTGCTGTAGCATTAGAAACATAGAATTTGTTGTCAGAAAAGAACTGCTTGGCTCATGCAGTCTGCCCAGATGTCTGCTACCTATTCTGTCTTCACAGACCCTAATTGGTCTCCGGCAACCTCCCCCTGCTTATTTATCAGTATTCCCCTATGCCTATCCCATGCATGCTTGAAGACCCACACTGTTTTTACACACACACACACACACACACACACACACACATCACTACCTTAGGTGGCAGGCTGTTTCAGGCATCCACCACTCTTTCAATAATTTTCCTCACACCCCTCCTAAACTTCCCCCTTTCCAGCTTCACTGCATGCCTTCTTGTTCTAGTGCACGTCCTCATTTGAAAAAGGTTCCCCTTCTGTACCCTGTACACCCTCGTTAGTCAGTTGTAGGTCTCTATCATGCCCTCCCCCCCTTCTTCAGGGTGTGCATGTTGAGATCAGTCTCTCCTCATAGGGTTTCTTGTGCAACCCCTGTGCCATTTTAATTGCCCTCATCTGGATTGCCTCCACCCTGTCGATGTGCTTTCTGAGATTTAGACTCCAGAAATGGACAGAATACTCCATGTGGGGTCTCACCAAAGACCTATACAGTGATAATGCAGTGGTAATTGCATTTGACAAATGCACTCTACTGTAACTACATGACAGTGCATCTTACCCTAGCAGTCCGCGTGAGTTGTGCCACCCCCACAGCTAAGATAAGGTTGGCTATCAATTTACATTCATGCTTCTGGGACTAGTGAACTAAGGTAGCAGACTCAACCCCTGCTTCCTGTCATAGAAACAGAGAGTTATGACACAGCAAATCTTTTGAGTATGCCGTGTACTGTCATCAGGCATCTGTGTACCTTATCATGCATTTTATATGGCCGGGCCCATTCATTTCCAACTGCTGAACTGTGCTAATTTTGGCAGTTTTAAGTAATCTTAAATAAGTTCAATTTATATTTCAATTGCTTTCACTCATGGAATAAAGATGCCACTGACCTTAGACCCCAATGACCTCTAGTTCACTTGCACACTCTCCTGAGAGAAAGCTATTAGGAGAGTGTTCCCATGAGCTAGATGTGTGGGATCAAAGGAAAACAGCATCTTTAACATGCACAAGAAAAGGTAATGAACATCTAAATTCAACTCGAGTGGCTAAAAATAGCACAGTTCAGTAGCTAGGGCTGGATCAACGCAGTCCCCACAGGTCCCGATCCTGCCTCAATTAGTTGCACTGTTGCTTTAATAAAAACAGCCCCAGCAGGAAAAATGACACAGGTTTAGGGCAGTTCATGAAAACTTTTAAAATATAATGTCGAGGTATAATTCAGATTATATTTAATGAATTTTCAGTATACCCCTCTTTTTTATTGTTGAGGACAATTGATTGATTGATTGATTCATTCATTCATCTCAGAAGTTTCACTAGGAAAGATGTGCTGAGCTGGTCACATCTCATTTCAAGATGCATCCTGAGGGGAAAGGGTCAAAGGCTATACACTACAAAAGGTGCAATGGTACATAAAATGCCATAAGGTGCAGAGTAGCTTGGAAACAGGATCTTTGTGTATTAGACTTCATCTCATCATTCTGCATTTCCCATCATAGAAGTCATTAGCTAATGTTTCTGACATCACAGTCAGATGAACAGTCACGTCACTTTTACAGCAAGAAATGCACCAAGACTTTAAGGGCCCTGGCCACAAAGATCACATGCACTAAAGTCACATATCTGGGAACTAACCCCCTGCGCATGAGTGGTCTCTAGTGGATAACATTGTGCAGTTCCTATTCAACAATATCTGAGGAGGAACTGGACAAATTTTGTGACTCTCAGGATCCATACAACTGCCAAAGTGGATCTGATAACCACTGCTTCAGCAGAATGTGGCCCAGGCCCAGTAGACTTCCTCTGCAGCTTCCTTTATTGCCCACCTTCAAGGACCAACTTTTGCATATGAACTTCAGTCTCTGTACCTGTAAGCCATGCCGCTAAGGATGTAGATGTCACTAGATTCATAGTAGTGGATCATGAAATCCAGGTCTTCTTCAAGCAATAAGAAACCTTTCCAACAAAAAGAGCCTGCAGGCTGGGTTCAAAGCAGTTTCCTTGATAATGTGGCAGCACATCATTTGACCTGCACCCCGTTCTTGAGAGCAAACCCTGGAGTACCTGCTGGATTTTTTAGAACCTGGTCTGCAGTTCTCGTGTTTAGTAAGACCACTATCATGTACAGTAACTTCTTCTCTTCATAAAATGTATGAGAGACATTCTGCATGTCTGGTACCATTTACAAGAACAGTGATGGGCTTGGTTCTGACCTAGTTCTATATAGACTGGCAGGCCTTCCCATTCAGATGTGCAGCCGCATTTGAACTAAAGCTTTTCACCTGGAAAATGTTTTAGTAGTGCCCATCACCTCAGCCTGATGGGTGTCAGAGTTGCAAGCTTTGGCTATGGGCTTCCCTTCTACAATGTCCCCAAAAATATAAGGTGATACTGCAGTGTTGATGCACCTCGTGAGTCCTGTTGTTTCACCAATAACCCTTATCTGTGGATCTGTATTGTTGGCACTCAGCCAAAGAGTGTGGCCCTATAGAAGGCATTGACTAGAAAGATAGGAGAGTTCCTTGCCATAACTCCTAATCTTCTAGAGAACCTCTTCCACAGAGCCACCCTCGTCCACCCTCCATTCCCTGAACTCAAGAGGATGTACTGTATATTGTCTGTGTGTCCCTTGTATTAATCACACTGTCTGAACTGTGTAGGCCCTTATAGTGAAAACTAGGCTATCTTATGTACTTGTTTTGTTGACTTTAGTGTTTTCAGTTGTTTAAATCTTGAAATAGGTTGTCACTCAGTGACATTTCTCTTTCATCTGCTTGGTAAAAAATGTAATAAGATGGTTGGGTCAAACACTGTTTATATACTGCTGGCATGCACATGGCACTGTATGTCGATGCTGTGCACTGATGTTGCTGGACCCAAAGGTTCTGGTTCTTGTAGGGTCATGGTGCCTCTGAAACAGAAGATTATGACTCTAAAAGATTAAGAGTTGGCAGTAAGTAACTTTCCTTTCTTCATCCACTTTTCCTCCCTCTAAATCCCAGCAATGGGTAACAGCTGCACCCTCTATTGCTTTTCCCCCCTATTTTATAGGGAGGCAGTTTGGCCTAGTGGTTAAGAGTGCAGAGCTGTGACTATGTGGATCCAGGTTTGAATACCACAACTGCCACTTACTATACTCACTGCACCACCCTGAGTAAGTCAGTAACCTTACCTACTACACGCTCTCTGATATCTCTTTCTACTCTGTCTCTGCAGATTTTGTGCTCTTTGAATCTCCCGGTGTGCTGAAACAGCGGCAATATTCTCTTCCTTCCTCTCCTCAAGTATAAGTCACTTTGGGATGCAGTGTATATGAATGGTGCAATAGAAAACTGACTTCCATTCTATTCTGCAGAGAATAATGCCTGTGCAGGTGGGTGTTATGAAGATTTGTTACACACCTGAGGTGTATGATAATCCATAAACCCCAAGAGCATATGAGATTATCACACACTGAGGTTGTGTGAAAAATCCTCATAAAACAAACTTTGCACAGACATTATTTTTCATAATAATTAGTGCAAGGTTTCAGAGAGAAAAACTGTAAACTGTATTTGTGCAAGCGTGTCCCTCAGTGGCTGCTGTACTCGGACAAATACAATGTGCTTTCTATCATGCTTCAGTGAAGTGAGAGTACAAGGAGGAAAATGTCGTAATAACCTGCTATCGAGTTATTATGGAATTCAGTGGGTTATTACGGTGTCTTATCAAGACTGGCTATCCAGTCATTATAGGGCGTCATCAGTTATTCTATTCTATTCTATTCTATTCTATTCTATACTATACTGAGCATCTTTTCCCAGTGTTTCTGAAACATTGTTCTCAACATTTGAACATTGAGAACGACTTCAAATGTTAATCCGCAGCACCTTCAAGCAGGAGCTGCTCACTTCAGCAACTTTTAAATGTGAAAGTGAAAACAGACAAGCGATATCCCACCTAGACAAAATATCAATATTTTGTCTAGATGAAATATTAACAGAGAACTAAGAATGTTAAACGCTGCCCTGCTTCAGAAAAAGATGCTCAGATTGCATTATAGTGTATGGTGGAACGTTATACTTACTCATTTTTCCACCTTACCCAAACCTTTTTCTGCCACACTGACCCAAACCTTTTTCTGCCACACCGACAAGAATGAAGGGAAGGTTGTTCTGACCGTATGTGCAGAACAGCATTCCATTCATTCAGAATGGAAAGCTTGAGCAGTGCCTGAAAGGCAGCAGTAAAAAAATGCCACGGGTCAGTATCGTTCAAAACACTGCAGCAGGACTGACACACAGTCGAGTAAACCCGCTGGCAGATGCAGGATCAACCAGTTATGACAAAATAAGCAGGATCAACCATATATATTATAAATAACATACTAAAATGCATTCCAGGCATCCATCGCCACTCCTTAAGCGAGGCAGACATCCGCCATGTTTTTTTTTTTTTTAAAGATATCCCAAACCCACCTGACAACCAATAACAGTGAGTGCTGGAGATGCTGGGACAGCCGGTCCCTAGCAACTTGCAATGCATCCTAGCAACCAGCACAAACTCTCCGAATAGGGCATGACAACAAACAGTTTATTTTCTGTATTTAAAAAAAAAATTATTTTACAAATACTGAAGGGGGCACCATACACTAAAAAAGCCTGGATGGGCAACCTATGCCCAACCAGTGTGTTATGCCATCTCAGGGTCTGATTCACCAGGACCTTTCAAGCTTCGCTCTTGGGTCACAGGGAATCAGACCCCTCTGTGGCAGAACACACTGGTTCTGCATGGTTGCCCATCCAGTATTTGCTATATAAAAAATAAAAAAAATAAATAAAAAGAGTGTGAAGAACAATCTTGGTTCACTGAGGTCACTGGAAGGCTAGAGTTTCTCTCCCTTGTATAACATCCCAGTAACTACTCAGTGTGAGAACTAGCTTGTTCTTCACACTGGAGTGCTATTTATGAAAGCAGTAAAACATAACAGGGTGTGCATTATGATGATATAATAACTGGGGAGCACTTTCTCCCATAGGGAAACCCAGTTATAATTTTGCCATTATAACCAGCTGGTTATAACAGTAAACACGCACCAGATTTCCCTTCTGTGCATGCACCAGTCGCCGCTTTTCCCTTCCTCTGTCTGGTGTCCGGATCTCAGTGCTGCAGAGATCACCACTACACTGAGCAGAGCCGTAGGAAGGCATTTGGGTGCCCTGGGCAAGAGACAAATTTTGCGCCCGAAAGAGCCAGAAGATCTGGAGGGTTTACATGCTCCAGCTCTGGTGAGGTTCTGGGCTTTTCTTGAAGAAAAAAACACTTTTGCTACATGGTCGGTCCCTAAATTTTGCTGCCATGAATCTGAGGTGTGGGAAGAAGAAGAATCAGCATTTATATAGCACTTTTCTTATACAGTGTATCCCAAAGTGCTTTAGATGCAATGCTAGACTGGTAGTGAAGTGACTAAACGTGTGGTGGCGGCCATATCGCACATCAACACCCACACACAGCCTGGACAATTGCATGAACTGGTTTATGGGAAGGGGAATGTTGGCCAGAACACCGGAATGTCTGCTGCTCTTGCGAAGAGTGCCCTTGGTTCTTTTTATTTCCACCTGGACACCCACCAGGACAACACCAGGATGGGTAGAAGGGACCTCAGTTTAACGTCTCATCCAAAGGACAGCACACCTCAGCAGTTCAGTACCCCCTACTACTGCACTCTGATGCCAGCATTTTAGGTGCAAGTCCAATCCCAGTGTAAGCAGAGAATTCACAACCTTCTGTTCCATAGGTGGATGTGCTACCAACTGAGCCAGGAGACTCTGGCTGGCTTGAAGCACGTTTAGACAGACAGTATTTTTTTATTTTCTTTACAGTTTACTTTAAGTAGGGGGTATTGCAGCTATGTTTTTGAGGTCTAGGTTGGGCATGGTCCCTGGAAATGTGTCAATCTATTGGGGAGGTTAATTTGATTCTTTATTAAAAGCAATGCACTGCAGATGCGTGATTCTTGTAGCATTCATGGGTAAGAGTGACAAACTATTTTTCAGCATATTAAACATTTGAATGAGATAATTGGGCTTAGGACAACACAGTACACATATTTGTATATGTCTCAGTTTTGAAGATATAGGAACTTCCTATATCTTCAAAATTGAGACATAAGGAAATACACGTGCACTTACTGAGGAATCCTCTGAAAACGGAATACTACAACACAGCTACTTCTGTATGTGACTGTTGCTAGAGATGATTTCTGACCCGTCTCCATCTTCGGGGTTCATGCGACCAGTCATTCAGACCACAGTCTGAACAGTGTCTGTAACCTGGCACCCGTCCCAACGGATGTACAATAAAGAAAAAAAGCATGTACCAACCAACTTGAGGGAGACTAGTCAGTGCAGTGCAGTCGGAGTCCAGTATGACCTTTTGGTCTGACTGCAGGCTTTGCTCTGACTGGGACTGTCTGTGCCATCCCTCCACCACCCGCCTGCATGGAGTAGAAGGAAACAGCACGGGGTGGGACTGGGGGAGTCTCCTTGGTGTGGAATTGAAGTGCAGGAGGAATGCGGGTCAAGATGAGAGAAAACAATGTGGTGGGCTGGAGTGAGGGTGCCCATGGCCTGCCCACACCATGGCAATCAGTCAGCACACAAGGAGCAGACTGGAGGGCGTGAACGTCTTCAATCCCATCCCAGTCCCATGAACTAAGTCGTTTTATCACACCTGAGTCAGGCCTGGGCCGTGGGTCCCTTGGCCCTGTCCCACAATCAAATTAAAAATCAGATCCAATCCTTCCTCCCGATCACTGAAGTGCAGTGCATTTTTCAAATTCCAATCAAGAATCCCTCCCCAGTGGCACCGCACTACACCACCCGACACAAACAACACTCACACCTCATTCATTGTCACTGTCACACAGACACAACAAACTAAACAGTAAACAGATTTGAAGAATTAATTTTCATTTTAAAACAATACGGAATACAGAATCACACAGATACATCGGAGACGGCTGGGATGGACTTGCACTTACTGTAGACGGACTACTACAGTGATGCGCTACATTGCTTTGCTTAAAAATCTTCAAGATAGATTTCTCTTGCCTTCTCTGTCTATCATCTCTCCCAGTCTTCTCTCTCTACATACACTCTGTCTATCGCTTTTTTTGCTGCCTGCTAGCCACTCTATTTCTAGGCTCTACTGTCAACAATAACATTGTCTCCAACTCCAAGTTTAACTGCCTCTCCGTGCTCATTACCATACGTACCTTTTTTTATACTACTGGGCAGCATTGGCCCACCACAGTTTCTCTTTCTTTCTCATCGCAGCAACACCACACTACATAATTATTTGCCTGCAGCTCATGTGACCCCCACCCCCAACCCAACCTGCTGGTCCTTGGTCCACAGATGCGTCCCTACTGACAGCCAAACATAATTACAGTTTATCAAGCCAAAATAAATTTAAAAAAGCAGTAGCGTAAGTTAATAAACAAATGAACTTCAGTTGAAAATTGCGCCCCCCTGAGGGTTGCGCCCAGTGCCAGAGCACCACCCGCCCCACCCTTCCTACGGTACTGACACTGAGTTGGTGATAAGTTAAAAAAAAAAAATATCAACATGGCTTACAAAGTTTTGAAGGGGACTACTTTAAAAAAAACAAAGAAAAAGTAAACATTTCATTTTACTGGTGCCAAAATCCTGCATGTGCGCAAGAGTGTACCGCTCTTGCGCATGCACAGGATTTTGGCACTGGCAGCTGTTCTGCATGCATGAAATTTCGGCTCCCATTTTAAAATATGTTTGTGGCATTACTACCCCTCATTTTTGTCATTCAGAGGCAAGAAAAGCTTAATTAGAGGTAGATATATTGCATAAACGCCTTTTTTACATGGTCATGGCAAAAAGCGAACTTCGGGACCGCGCTCCCAAACAGATGCGCATTCTCCCTAGCCAGGTGTGTGACCATTCCTCCAGTTTTGCCAAATCCTCCTGAAGTACTTTGGACCCCTCTTCTCCATCTACCTCAGCACAGATCTTGGTGTCGTTTACGAAGAGACTGATCTTGCTCTTGATCCCTACTGCGATGTCTGCGATGAAAATGTTAAACAGGACTGGTCCCAGCACCGAACCCTGTGGGACACCACTTGTCACTGCCCTGGGCTCTGATGTCTCACCCCCACTACTACCTTCTGCTGTCTATCCTGCAGCCAGTTTTTAACCCATCTGACTAGTTTCCTCCCTACTCCCAAACCTTTCAACTTGCTGGTCGACCTCAAACAACTGGCACAACAACCCACAAGAGACAGGGCTATCCTAGATCTAGTACTGACTAACAGGGAAAGGATCACAGATCTCCAGGTAGAAGGTCACCTGGGGGCCTGTGACCATCACATGGTAAGGTTCAATTTGGCCACTAGAACAAAATCATCCCATTCGCAAAAATATGGGGCTTCAGAGGAGATGATTTTGATAAGATGGCCAACAGAGTTAAGCTAGCCCTGGCAAAAAGAAATACAGATGAGGGGGTACAGGCAAAGTGGACAAGCATTAAAGATGCAATACTTGAAGCAACATCCCATTGTGTTAGTGAGAAAAGGAAGTGCAAAAGAAGAAGGAAACCACTTTGGTTCTCAAACACAGTAGCAGAAAAGGTCAGAGCCAAAAGACTGGCCTTCAGGAATTATAAGGGAACGCAGCAGGATGAAGATAGGGAGGCATACCAAATTTTCCTAAGGGAAGCAGGGAAGGCAGGAAGGCAGGCAAAGGACCAAACCGAGGAAACACTCGCACGAACAGTAAAAGAGGGTGACAAGACTTTCTATAGAAACATTAGTGAAAGGAGAACGTCCAGAGGGGGTATTGCTAAGATCAAAGGGGATAAGGGGGCGTGTGAGGAGGAGGACCATGTAAAAGCATCTATCCTAAATAGATACTTCTGCTCAGTATTTACTAAAGAGAAGGTAGGGCAGGGCCCACAGCTCTGCACCATGGGCACAGGGAGAAAGGAGGTGTGCACTAGTCCCTTCACAAAAGAAAAGGTCCTACAGGAGCTCGATAAGCTCAGGGTGGACAAGGCAAAGGGACCTGATGGCATACGTCCCAGGGTACTAAATGAGCTAAGGGTGGAACTAGCAGAGCCAGTATCAGAACTGTTTAGTGAGTCTCTGAGAACAGGAGACGTCCCAGAAGACTGGAGAAGGGCACATGTGATCCTGCTCCACAAGAGTGGTAGCAGGGAGGAGGCAGGGAACTACAGACCAGTCAGTCTTATCTCAGTAGTGGGCAAGATTATGGAGACACTCCTTAAGGAAAGGATAGTGCAACACCTGGAATCCATAGGAGCACAGGATCCAAGACAGCATGGGTTTACAAAAGGAAGGTCCTGTCAAACAAATCTCATAGATTTCTTTGACTGGGTAACCAGAGTGGTGGACCAAGAGGGAGCAGTTGATGTTGCCTACCTTGACTTCAGCAAAGCTTTCGATACTGTTTCACAAAGAAGATTGATTAATAAGCTGGGTAGGCTCGGGGTGGGTCAGACATTGGTCAGCTGGGTGGCAAACTGGTTGACAGGCAGAAAACAGAGAGTGGTGGTAAATGGTATAAGTCAGAAGAGATGCAAGTCACAAGTGGGGTACCTCAGGGATCAGTCCTGGGGCCAGTCCTCTTCAATATCTTCATCAGTGACACTGCAGATGGACTGGAGGGTAAGGTTTGTCTGTTTGCAGATTACACCAAGATCTGCAACAGAGTAGATGATCCAGACGGTGTGGGCAGAATGAGAAGAGATCTGGATAAACTAGCAAAATGGTCGGAAGAGTGGCAACTGGGGTTTAACGCAAAGAAGTGCAAGATCATGTACATAGGGAAGAGAAACCCTGAAGCCACCTATAGGCTGGGAGGAGAGTTGCTGGTTGTCACAAGGGAGGAAAGAGACTTGGGCGTCATCATCACCGATGACCTGAAATCATCCAAGCAGACCTCTAAAGCAGTAGGTAAGGCTAGAGGGATGTTGAGGTGTATTAGTAGGGGTATCACAAGTCGGAAGAGGGAGGTAATAATCCCTCTTTACAAGACACTGGTTAGGCCCCATCTGGAGTACTGCATGCAGTACTGGAGGTCACACCTTCACAAGGACATTAACCAAATTGAGGCAGTCCAGAGAAGGGCAACCAAAATGGTGCAGGGACTGCATCAAAAACATATGAGGACAGATTACCTGAACTCAATATGTATACCCTAGAGCAAAGGAGGGAGAGAGGTGATATGATCGAAACATTCAAACACCTTAAGGGCATTAACAAGGTGAAAGAGTCTAACATGTTACAATGTAAGAAAAATAGCAGGACAAGAGGACACAGCATGAGATTAGAGGGAGGCTGATTAGGGGGTAATGTGAGGAAGTTCTTTTTCACAGACAGGGTGGTGGATGCATGGAACGGCCTACCTCAGGAAGTGGTGGATATTAATACAGTGCAAGGCTTCAGACAGGCATGGGATAGGCATATGGGAGCAATACAGATGAGTATGAATAGATAGGCCATTGACAGAGCAAAGGCCTATGGCACATTCATAAGGTAGAAAAAGAAATGGGCAGACTGGATGGACCTTGCGGTCCTTATCTGCCGTCAGCGTCTATGTTTCTATGTAACCTACCATGTGGCACTGAATCGAAGGTCTTGCTGAAATCCAGGTACAGTACATCCACTACACGGCCTCTGTCTAGTGCCCTTGTAACCCAGTCGAAAAAGTCAACCAAGTTTGTCTGGCAGGATCTGCCAGAGACAACCCTGTGCTGCCTGTCATCCTGTAGATCATTATCCTCAAGAAATTGCACCAGCCTTTCTTTGAGGATAGCCTCCATCAATTTTCCTACAATTGCGGTAAGGCTCACTGGTCTGTAGTTCCTTGGCTCGTCCGTAGGCCCACTCTTATGAAGAGGTACCACATGCATCTCCCTCCAGTCCCTGGGCATGCATCCCGTATTCACAGAGGTGTTGAACAGATCCACCAATGGCCCTGCCAGGACCTCTGCCATCTCCCTCAGCACTCTGGGATGAACTCTGTCTGGCCCAGGTGCCTTGTCCACCCTCAGGGACCTAAGGCCCCCCAACACCCTTTCTACCATGATTACCCCATCTGTGGTTGCCCTCCCTCCCACCCCACCTTTCCCTTCAGGTACAGGCCCATCCCTCTCCCTGTGAATACTAAACAGAAGTACTCCTTGAGTACTTCTGCCTTCTCAGACCCCTTTTCTACCCACCCGCTGATCCTAACGAGTTGGTCATTGCTCTTCCTCTTCTCCCTGATATATCTGAAGAAATCCTTTTCCCCCTCTTTTATCCCCTGCGCTAATCTCTGTTCCCTAGCCTCCTTTGCAGCCCTAACCATTCTACTCACTTCACTGAATTTCCTCACATATTCCTCCCTGTCCTTTGCCCTGTTGGTCCTCTTGTAGGTTCGGAATGCATTTCTCTTATCCCTCACCTTCTCCGCTACCTCCCTACTCATCCAGCCTGGTTTCTTGGTTCCTTGTATCTGATACATTTGGTACAGATGAACAAACACAGGCAGCCATAAAGAAATGTAACAGCATTATATGGTCCATCAAAAGACACATAACTACTAGAGATTGCTCTGTGATGATCAAATTATATCGAGCCTATGTTCGTCCCCAACAGTATGTGTCCCAAATCTGCTTTCCATTCTGGAAAACCGAAAGAGGTAAAATTGAGGGGGTACAAAGGAAATTTACTAAATGCATTGCAGGCCTGGGAGAGGTGGAATAAGAAAACAGGTTAAAAAATTAAACTTGATGTCCTTAGAAACAAGGAGGATATGCTTCGACCTCTTATTTATGTATGACGTAATGCAGGATCCCATTTTACTATGTGATTTGGGCATTTTATTTCAACCTGACACTAAAGTCACTGGAGGCCATCTGGTACAGATCAGAGGAGATAGATTCAGACATAATCAAAGAAAATATTTTTATACATCCAGGATTGTGAATCCATGGAATTCCTCGCCTGAAAAGATAATATTGAGTAAGAATAAAAAAGAATTCAAACATAGATTAATACATCTTATCTGGAGTGTCTTTAACTTATTTTGGTAATTCTGACATGTATGCTCCAGCCTTAGCTCTATTCCCATCTATTTTCTCGATTGATTAGCTCTATTCCCAGTTATTTTGCTTGTATGTAATTTGCCTACAGTGTGCCTTTAATCTCAGAAAACTCTGCTACTGTTTTACTTTAAACCTGTCTGTTTTTCTGTGCTTCATTTGCCAGCAGTGTGCCTTTAATCTCCCCCTTACTATATTGCATGCTAAAATGGGACTCCGTCTCCACAGCTGATCCGGTTTGAAAACCCTGCTCCTGTTTTTCTTTAAACCTGCCTGTTTTACTTATTCTGACTTATTCTGAGTTATTCTGGAGTTTAAATTCCCGCTGTGCTCTGAAACCATTTTAATGCCAAACCCTGATGCACTTTTAGAACAGCAAATTTCCCCCTCCTGTTTCTACAGTGCCAAACCCTGATGCGCTTTCCACAGCCCCCTGCCCCATTGTCTGCCCAGCCCCTCCCTCCATCCTACCTTATTTAATCCTTCGTCTCTGTCTCCTTTCCACAGCGCCCGAGTGGTCTTGAGGGCGAGATCTGCCACGGTCTCCCGAGCTGCATCGTCTTCGCAGCAATGAAATCAGGTACGGCACTGGGTGCAATGGACAAATTTTAAATCCACAGCATTTTGGCCCCACCGATGCTTTGTGTTGGCTCCCCACCGCCCCCACTACCACCCTTGGTTGACTGTGTTATTTATAGTGTTGATCACGTGACTGTTTTAGCCCATCAGCCCAGTTTTCCATTTGCTGGTTATCGGTGCCCACCACTAGAGGCAGTAGTCCTTCTGAGCTCTGCACCTTCGGTAATCATGCCCAAAACCTGGATTGCAGGGGTAGCAGCAATTTTTTTCTGGCCCCTTTACTCTCGTCCCCCCCCCTCCTCTTTTCCAGAGAAGCAGCCTGGCCTGCAAAAATTTCACATCCTAGCCTCCACATCTCCCCCTCCCATACCTCTACCATTCAGCCATCCCCTACGCCACTGCAACTAAATTTAATTGCTAGCCCTTCAGTCCTCCCACCCTCCTTTCAGGCCGGCTTAGTTGCCCTAAAGGTTCAGGCAACAGCCTCCTCAACAACCCCAGGACATTTACCACACTCGAGTCGGAAACCCCTGTGGGCATTTCCATACAACAGGTTCTTGCTAACCATTCTGCTCCTGCTAGCCAGTGACATTGAATACAGTCCAGGCCCTCACCCCAACCCCCGGTCCAAATCCCACCCCTGCTCTCTCACTGCCCCAGGGCCTTAAATTCATGCACCTAAATATTTGCAGCATTCTAAGTAAAATCAGCCTGCTGCAACCCATTGCCCTCTCTCTAAAACCAGACATACTGACCATTACCGAAACATGACTGAAACCACACAATCTCAATGCAGAGTTCACTATCTCGGGCTACACCCTTATTCGTCAGGACCGCCACGGCCCCAAAAGAGGGGGTGGCGTTGCCATGTATATAAACTCATCTCTGCAGTTCACACTGGTCCCATTGCCCAGACCCATGCCAGCGAAAGAAAAGAAAGAGAGACTATTTTTCCTGGGAACATCCACGGTCAGGCAAGTGAACTGGGCTGCCCATATTAAAGCAAACAAACATTTTAGCCATCTGGTTAAGCTGTGAGAACTGGAAGGGAGAGAGACTGAATGCAGGCATCCACCATGGATTGGTTTCACATTGTGGCAGGGGAAAATGAAGAGAGACCTGAAGTGACCCCCCCAGAGAAACCCCTGGCTACAGTTCATGCCTCACTGCTCTCCTGGCTCTGGAAAGCTGGGAGAAAAAGCAAAGTGTGAGGTGTGGGTTTAGGGGGGAAGGAGTTGCCAGGTTGCCTATATGCCCATATTGTATAGGCCTGCTGCCAGTTCCAAATTTGGGGATGTTCGCTCCCAGTTCCACCGCCAGCTCTTTTGTGCCATGGTCACCAGCCAGTGGGGATTCAGTAGGGTTTGAAAGACTGTCCTTGGGAGAAAGCACCCATGCCCAGGTGGATGAGACCAGAAGCGAATCCCTCAGTGTGATTGTGGAGGCTATGGAGGAGTAAAGTGCAGGTGCACCAGTCAAAGAAAAAGGTGACAGGGAGCAGAGCCATCTGCCCTGCTTCTCACTGCCGGCTACCGGCTATCCCAGTGGCAGAGGGAGGGACAGGGGCCTCAGACAACCGGTCGGGGATCCTCTAGGGCCCAGGGAACCTTCACCACGGCCCCTGTCTGGCTGTAGCCCACAGGACCTGTCAACCAAGTCAGAGTCTGCCTTGGGAGCCCGAAGTAAAAAGCAGCCTAATGGGAATGGCTCTGAACCTGGTCCTGCACCAGCACCAGCCAGAGGGAGCGTTGGTGGTCAAAAACAGTTAGAGGAGCTGAATGAAGAGAAATATGTTGGCAGCACTTTTCAGTGCCAGGACAATATGGTGGTAAGGGCCATCCCTAGGCCTTACCATCGCCCTGTTATTACCTTTACAGACAACACCCCACAGCTCCCAGTCAGAGCTAAGACCCTCTAGACCTGATGGACAGGTTAAACCCAAGTGACCCATTGAACTTGAAATATCGATGGGGGGATATGGTTACCAATGGGACAGGCCAGGAGAACCAGCGTGAGGGACCTGCCAGAATACAGCCATGCTGAAAGGTGTGTAACCCCCCCTCCATGCCCCCTTCTAGGGGCATAACTTTCTTTCACAGATGTTCAAGGGCAATAGAAAGGGGGCACTCTCAAGCACTAACATCGAGACAAATACACTTCCAAATTAAGGAAGGGGAATAATATTCCTACCTTTCAGGCATATTCAGCACTCGTGCACTTTACTTTCTCCCTCAGTATAGTGTTTTCTCCTCCCTGAAGCGGCCCGCCAGACCAGGACCTCGTGCGCTGCACCTCAGCTGTTTCAGGAGCCCTTAACGGTCCCACTCAGGCTGGATGAATACTACAACGGGAATGTAACTCATGGAAAATTAATTAAACTGAAGATGAAAGGGAAAAAAAAAGGATTTCATTTCATTTACTTTCCCCTCTCAGTTAAATAATGCACATAACCACTATTTCCTCCCCAAACTGGCTTTTATTCTGCACCTGTAATGCAAATGATTCCATCAATACAGGGGTCAGAGACTTCATTTTAAATAGATAAAGCAGCTCCATGGGGCTATTTAACATTTTAAAAACACTGGCTGGACATTCTAAGGCAGCAGAAATGATGGATACAAGGCAGTCACAAGCAAAGATTTTTACTCTCTCGCTCTCTCTCTGTCTCTCGGATGATTTACCCAAGACCTACTTGAGCTCAGATCCCTGCAGTCTCATGGCTTCTCTGGATCTGGTAAGCCAAACCTCTTTCTTTCTCACTTACTCAGGTTACCCACTCTCTGGCACTGGTTGTACCCCGCAAACTCTGGTGTGGGAAAGCAGGTGGCTTCCCCTACCTGGACTCCTGGGCACTGGCCCAAGCCACAGGGGAACACCAGGATTTTTCCTGACGACCCAGGCCCCATAACCTGCAGCTTGACAATGTACCTGTGCTACTTCAGCACCTGCTTCCTTCACTCAGCTCAGCCTCTCCTCGGCCCCACTCTCTTGCAGTGACCCCAAAACCCGGCCCCCTGCAGTAATACCGGCCCCATGCTATGGGCTGTACTGCCTCCTACCGATGGCCCAAATGCTCTGGCTTCTGCTGTTCAACTTCTTCGGGGTTCCCAACCAGGCCTACATCCACTTTACACACCCTGGCCTTGAGTTAAGCTCTAGACTGAGGGCTACCCACCAAGGCGTGCCATTATGGCCTGTGACCCACCCAGACCTCAATGTACCAGCGCCCCAGGACCTGCTCCTCCAAAGCAGGCCTCATAATTTGGGTGAAAGGTCCCCCTGGCTCCTTCTACCCCCCAGGCCGCACTGCCTAAATGGGTGCAAGGGAAACCACTGCCAAAGGCTCCCCTCCTGGGAGGCCCTGCCACTGTCCTCCCAGCCCTGGCAACCTGGGGTACACCTTACAAGGGCTCCCTAAGGACTCCTTACACTTTCCTGGCCTACAAAGCCTCCTACAGCCCCTGCCCCCAACTACACAGGACCTAGCTACATATCCCCCATGGAGCTCCATACCCCCACTCCTTTTCGACCATGGCGCTGCCCAAAACCATCCTGACTGTACTCTTTTGGGGGGTTTCCCCACTGGCCTCCTGAACTGCCAAGCTCCCTCACTTGCCCACCTCATCTGCTCTTAATGCTACGCTTTCCAGGCTCCCCCCTTCAGCCCCAGTTCTAATGCCCGGGCTGGAAAGGCCCCAATACTTCCTGTCTGCTCCGTTATATACTCCCTTAGATCTGCTCCCTGCTGCCACCTTGAGGCATCCAGAGCAATATCCCCCAGAGCTCTAACACTCCCTAGCTCGGGGTAGGTAGGGGAAAAGGGATGCCCAATATGGGAACATAAGCCCCTCTTTCACAGAGGGCTTACAGGTGGGTCCACAGGAGGCTACGGGTAGAATATCCTCATTTGAACTATCCTTATATGCCAGAACGGATTTGGGACATCATCGAGGAGATGAAGGAGGAGTGGATCTTTAAGGAGCAGATGGAACGCTTAAAGAATCGTCCCGTTGGAGGAGGTGTCCCGTCTCAGCAGTTGATTCAACAGGCATGGTCGATGTGTCACACAGGGACCTTGTCTGGCTTAACATTTTTCAAGCATTTTGCTTTGGTCCAGGACTTGGCTGGGACTAGGACCAAATATTATCTTCTGGACTGGGATTCCTTTGGAGATATGACCACCAAGCCAGACCTAGAATATTATTTCCCTCCAGATGGGGGGCCTGCAACCTAGGCCTTCTGGTTTGGGACCTATGAACTGCGCCAGGACAATTGCTCTATGGAGCCAAGTTATGGTGACTGTATACAGTTATTTTCTTAAAATCAAAGCCCTTTGATTTAAAATTATAATGTTGCTATTATGATCATGATAAAACATGTTTGGGAGACTGGTGAAAGGATATGTGTGTGTAAATGTGTGAGTGAGTGGCCTGGGGATTGCACACAGTGAAACTTGTTTTAAAATTTGGTGGGCGGTATTTGGGGATAGCTAAACAGTATCTACCTCATTATTGTTTGTAGATGCTTAATATTGAAAAGTTTGATCATTATGATAAATGATTGAAATTGTTTGTTAAAGAAATAATGATGGTTGTTTGCTACCATTTAGATCATCTCCTGGCACAGGTAGGTTTAAGGGATTTTAGAAGTACATTGGGCTAGGAAGGTAGGTAGGGTGGTGCCCTGTGGCCAGGCATTGGTGTGTCTATTGCCAGAAGGCTAGGGAGTGCACATACCTAATCTGATGGGAGAAGACCATCACTGGGCCCTTTCCAACATTCCCAGGAGGATTTCCTGGGTGGGGGAAGAGTGTAAGCCCCCCTTTTAAGGAGGGTCTTATGCTCCCATTTAGGCATCCCTTTCCCCCTCCTACACCCCCCAAGAGCTAGGGAATGTGTTAGTGCTCTGGGGGATATTGACTGCTGGATGTCTTAAGGTGGCAGCAGAGAGTAGGTTTTAAGGAGTATATAAGGGAGCAGACAGGAAGTATCAGGGTCTTTCCAGTCTGGGCATTAGGCCTGAGGCTGGAGGGGGGTGGCTGGAGGAGCAGAGTAAGGTGGGCAAGTAAGGGAGCTTGGCGGTCTGGGAGAGCCATTGGGGGACCCCACCCCCAAAGTAAAGTCAGGACAGCCTTTTCAGTGTCGTGGTCAACGAGGAGCTGGGGGGAAATGGAGCTCCATGGGGGATGTATGAGTAGCCAGGTCCTGCATCGTTTTGGGGGCAGGGAAAATAGGTGGCTTTGTAGACCAGGAAAGGTAGGAGCCCTTAGAGACCCCTGTAAGGAATATCCTGGGTCACCAGGGATGTGGGGGGCAGTGGCAGGGCCCCCACAGGAGGGAAGCCAGTGGCAGTGACTCCCCTTGTACCAGGGGTAGCAGGGTGGCTTGGAGGGTAGAGGGAGCCGGGGGGGTTCCTTCACCCAAAATATGGGGCCTGCTATGGAGGGGCAGGTCCTGGGGCACCTGTACATTGAGGGCTGGGTGGGTCACAGGCTGTAATGGCATACCTTGGAGGGTAGCCCTCGTGCTGGAGCTTAACACAAGCCCATGAGGTGCTAAAGGAGATGTGGGCCTGGAAGGCATCCCCAAGGAAGATGAGCAGCAGAAACCAGAGCAGTTTGGGCCATCAGTGAGAAGGCAGGACAGCCCGTAGCACGGGGCCATGAGTACTGGAGCAGGGCTGGGTTTTGGGGCTGGTGAGAGGAGAGGGTCAGCAAGTGAAGATGGTAGGTGTTGCAGTAGCACAGTCTTCAGTGCCAACCTTGAAGTGGGTTACAGGGCCTGGGCCATAGTGAAAATCCTGATACCCCTCTGGCATGGGCCAGCACCCTGGGGTCCAGGTGGGGGAAGCAGCTTGCTTTCCCGTGCCATAGTTTTGGGGGATGACCAGTGTCAGTGAGAGAGTGGGTAACCCGAGTAAGGAAAAAAACATGGTTTGGCTTACCAGATCCAGAGAAGCCAGGAGATTGCAGGGATCTGAGTTCAGGAGGACTTGGGTAAAGCATCCGAAAGAGAGAGAGTAGGAAAAATCCTTGCTTGTGACTGCCTTAAGATTCATCATTTCTGCTACCTTAAAATGTCCAGCCAGTAAGTGTAAAAAGTTTGATTAGCCCCATGGAGCTGCTTTATTTATTTAAATGAAGTGTGTGACCCCTACACTGCTGGGAATCATTTGATGTGCAGGAGCAGAATAAAGAAGCCAGTTTGGGAGGAAATAACAGTGATGTGCCTTGTTTAAACTGAGAGGAGGAAGCAAATGATATGAAATTCTTTTCTTTTCCCCTTTAGGTTCAGTCAAATAATTTTTTCATGAGTTGCATTCCAGATAAAGTTTTCATCCTGCCTGTGGCAGGTCCGAGGGGCACAGGGGGCTCCAGAGACAGTAGACGTGCAGCATGGAGTTCCTGGTCCGGTATAAAGCCTTTGGGGTGAAACAACAGATTCTGAGAGTGAAGGTGAGAATTGCACTGGTATTGAAGATGCCAGAAAGGTAGGACTCAACTTTCTCTGCCTTACCTGAAGTGCATTGGTCTCGTATGTTAGCGCTTGAGGGTACCCCTCCTTTATTGCCCCGGACCATCTGCAAAAGAAGTTTATGCCCCTAGATGGGGGCATGGAGGGGAAGTTACATATGATTCCATTTGAACTTTGAAGACAACAAATAGTCCATATTCTGGTAACGGGGATAGCTTAAAACAATAAAAGGCAATGAAAACCATGTGCTGCATGCATTTTTACAAGAAATAAAATGTGTTACCTTATTTGCATTCGAGGTACAGTAATTTAATGGCAATTTGTTCAAACCATTTGAACCTGCCAGACTGTTTTGGGAGGGGGTAAATAAATTTCTCCTGAAAACACACATACATGATTTAAACATATGTACTTTTATGAACTTCAGGAATGTATTTAAGCAGTTTGCATCTGCCTCTACTTGTGTAACTGTATTTTCCTGCCTTTTCTCTGTTTGTTTGCTATTGCTGCCTTTCCTTGTCCTGTTTCTTTTTTTTCTCTGTCTTTCCCCACATTCAACATTTGGAATGTTACCATTGAATACAGGGATTCAAAATTCTGCACAACTCCACTGGCAGAATGTTCCTCTCCCAACATACTGTACACACATACAACAAAAGCCTCATGTGGAGCCAGAGCCTGTTTTATCCCTGTCAAGGCAGGAAGCAGAGATTTCCCTGATAAGCAGGTAAAGATAGGCAGATTTTTCATTGTCAGCAAAGAAATACTAGTAATGATAGTTATGTACAGCACTTAATGTTTCTAATATGCTTGTGTGTGTAAAGCGAGTATGCTGATCAGGGAAACAACATTTAATTAATTATTTTTTTGTTTAATTAAAGTAATTTCGTGAGGTTTGCCATAGCAAATGAGAGTAGTAACCCGTGGTAACCTGTAGGAGTTGTGATTCAATCTCCTATCATTCAAACTGCCAAAAAGTGCTGTTTTCCATGAAAAAAATGTTTTTATTTCTGTACTCTGCTTCATTTGCATAACCCGCCCCTTCTTTTTCTCAGTTCTGCAACTCCCAACAGTGACATCATGCAAGGGAAACAAAGTTATTAAACACTGGTTTGCAACAGAGACCTCTGCTGGTCAGTCTTGGTATTGCAGACATCTACACTAGCGAAACAGGGGACTACATCTTTCAGTAAAGAAATCTTGTCAGCTAGATACTATATGCACAATGCCTTGCTTTGAAAATAAACATATGAGAGCTTTTATTGTTGAAGCCACTACAGAAATATGAGACTGCACTTCACAGTAAGGAAATTGGAAAACGTCTTATTGTACCCACAATGCCTTGCTACATATGTCTACATATTAGGTGCTATACTGCAGTCACCACTACCAAAACAAGGGACTGCACCTCTGAGCAACTAACATTTAAATCACCTTTATAATTTACCCAGAATCCCTTGGTGCTGTATGTAAAACATTGACAGTTTCCTTGCATGACATCATTCTGGGGGCGTGGACGCACACAGAAAACTGGGGGACAAAATGCTGATAAAACATAACGTAAAATGAATATGACATATTTTTTTACAAAACAGATTGCAGCTTCAACATCTGAAGCATGGGTGGTAATGGCATACTATGTGAAAAAGGCATCTGTGAAACCTTTCAAAATCACTTTAAGGTAGTTTTATTTTTAGGGCCCATGTTAAGGTTTTTAGTAAGTAGAGGCAGCAGCCATGATTGTTAAGGAAGGTCAGTTCTGCAATAGGGGATTGATTTGCTCACTGTGTGATGCAGCTACTAACCAATCCGGTCAGGCTTAGGACCAGGATGACTGTGCATTATGCTGAAATAATGCACGGTCACCTGACTAGTTTTACCCAATTACAATTTCTTTGATATTTAGACCCATTTTATAATCTGTTTTGTTCTGTTCTGCTCTGTTCTATTCTATTGTCCATGTACTACCAGGATCTAACTCCTTACTTTGGACAGTAGTGTGGGAACTGATACAGTGTATATGATTAGTGCCAAAGAAATCACAGTTCTTTTCTATTTTCTATTCCCTGCACTATCAGTATCTAGTTTGTTTCTTTGCAACTCACTTTTATGAAAGGTGCTCTGTAAAATCAAATTCCATTCCATTCCATTCTACACTCCCTACACTACCAGAATCTGACTCACTGCTTGTAACGCACTTTGGAATACAGTGTAAATGAAATATGATATACTGTACAGTATAATGCCAAATTCCTTTCATTTGCTGTAAGTTTCTTTTCAGCTTCTTTTGGTGACGTTGATAGAAAAAGAATAGAATTTTGATCTTTATAAGAACTCCCATACATTCTAAAATACATATCTCAAAGCATTTTGCTGAGCAGGGGTGAGATACTGGTAGTGTAGCGTCCGTGCACAGGCAAGCCTTGATATCTGCTCAACAACATCCTTATCTAGTTGATCCATTATTTTTAGTAATTTCTGTAAGCCAGGGAAAGCAAGACAACTGTGAGCTGGGGATGGTGGCGGAAGGAGAAAACTAAAAACGAAACAGAATAGAATATAATAGCAGAAGGGCAGGAAGCTGCAATAAATAAATATTCAATAATGAAGCTCACGAAGAATAAAAACTGCAATTTCAGCATCGCTCTGTGGGGCCTGATTGCTGGTGGGGGAATACTCAGGTATATTGGTGACCTGTGATTATCCCCAGACTCAGGTCACAGGAGTGAAGGCTGGCAGGGAGGGAGATGCTCTTCTCCTGCACAAGAAGTGAACAGCACTCCACTCTGGGGTGGCTCCTGCTATAGGTGTGCTAGGCAATGTGAGTGACACCATGCCACCATGCTCACCCCCAGGACTCTGTCGAATGTGTGTTCCTGCATGGAAGGGAGGATGAGAGGGAAAAAAATAACTGGCCTATTACGTCTGATTCAAACACATCAGACGACAGCTTCTGTGCCCCTCCATGCCACCTGACCCCTCAGCACTCTCCAGCTGCTGCTCCAAGGATACCTCTGTTTCCTCCCCTTGTGTTAGAATGAGAAGAGACACACCACTCCTCACAGCAGTGGAACACCTGGGTAGCCTCTGGGTGACAGGTAGTGGGGGGGGGGGAGTCCAGTTCACAGTGGAGGCTTGAGGAGGCCACAACAGTATGGTGCTAGGTGTGAAGGGAGCAAAACAACTGCAATTTCAATTAGTGATTTCACTAGTAATCACAGCAGAAAAACAAACAAGCAAACAAAAAAAAAAGTTCATAAAAAGATGTATAAGCTCCTCCCAATCTGGGGGCTTATCTGCTGCCTCCTCCAGACACCAGGACACCATTTTCACCTTCCAGTCCCCCAGAACTGCTGAGGTAGGGACTGGCAGGGCAGTAGAGCCAGATGCCAAGAGCCCTGGCAGGACCCAAGCCAGGGCTCCACTTGTAGTCTTCTCTGCTAAAGCCACCCAGCAGTACCTGTGATCTTGGCCCCAAGACTGCTGTGGGGGGCCCAAGACTGGGGAGGGAGAGGCACCATCAGGCACATTTGTCTTGTTCCCACAACCGCATTACCAGCAGTAGCTTGGGGAATGCGAACACGAGCAGCTGGCATAGTCAGTGCTGCAGCACATGCCTAGTTACTTTCACACAAAGCCTTAGCTCTGATTCTTGAACCAGGCCATGCGACTGCATAAAAGCCAGATCCCAACTCCAAGGTAGGCAACAGAGCTGAGACCAAAAATAAAGAGTGTCATTGGGCACACATCAAAGGGTTCCTAGTGCAGGGCAGGCCAGGAACTGGGGAGAAAAATGTTCTGTGTATGCACACCAGCTGGGAGAGGGGCTCAAAGGCCAACTCCCCCACCAGGGTCTTCAGTTTGGAAACCAGGCTAATGCCCATTTCATTAAGCATCTCCCTGGCCCTAGGACAGACATTGAGGCCAGGGACAGATAAAAGCAGATCCCTAGAGCTTTACTGAAATCTGCAGAAAGCTACTAAAGACTGTCCACCAATTTAAAGAAAGATGGTGAACCCCATGTCTCTACAACCCTGCACTAGCTTCTAAGAAAGGGGTCGAGGGTCAGCATTAGATCTGTTCATTAATTTTATCCAGTCAGGAGCTAGCAAGAGGAGTCAGCCAGTGTGCATGCCAAGTACGGCTGGGTGAACATTCCAAAGACTGTTTGTCCAGGAATGGAACTGACCATTTAGGTGCCGAGTTTCATACCATATAAAATAGGCTGTTCCCATGGACTGAGGCAAGTTCAGCTAGACTGCCAGAGTGAGCGACTGTGAACTGGAGTGTGGGCCGGTGTGCCACTGTCTGTCAAGGCACTGCAGACCTGGCAGACTTGAAGAGTCTGAGATCCCAGTGAAAGACTGTGTGAAGAAAAACAGCAATTTTAGATGTAACCCCTAGATGGCGCTATCCCAGGGGCTACTACCCCTGCCTGATTTGCCACTAACAGGTTGAGGGGCCTGGATCCAATGGCGGGTGCCTCCACCCAGAGGTCAGGGTTTGCAATAGTTAAACTAACTTGGTCACAGCCCTCTGGGACACTGCAACCCCCTTTCTTCCCACTCAGTGGCCCACACAATATATCAGAATTACCTTCACAGTATACACTTACCCCCAGGTCTGGTTCCGCACTGGGACCTCCTGTGAAATGAGATACAGTGCAACAATCACAGTACAGTACTTTAACATAGACAAATACCTCAGGCAGTATAACTTTGCTGAAACAAGCAGCTCTGATTTATTTAGGGGGATATAACAAGGACAGGGGGAAATCAGGTTAATTAGCTTATCACTCTAATAATCTACCTATGGCTCTGAGCACAGGCCTATCCCTATCAGTTACTGTCCCTGGGTACCCAAGCCCTAGTGGCTAGTCCAAACCGTGGCAGCTGGTAGGGGCCCTTTCACACAGAGAAAAGGAGAATTAAACAGTCAGCAGTACAGTAATTCCATTTGGATTTAATATGGCATCAACAGGGAGCAACCCTGAATTAGTACTCACGACCTCCAAATAAGATAGGGTCCTTCAATGTCAGCAGGGCTCACTTGAGGTACACAAACCTCTTCACACATCCATATAAAAGAAAGTACTATGCCAGGCAGGCTGCATCTGTATCCCGATCGCAATCTACTGCACAATACCGGAGAACACACAGCAGATTCAGTTCCTGACAGACCGAGTGCAATTTTAGCAATTCTTCCAGTCTTCTACAGGGTGAGCCTGGTTTCTACTCTTCAGAGATCCTTTGATTCTTTTCACAGGACGGATTCAGTCCTAACAAGCTGTTACACAAGCTGCAGACCCGGAACTCTGGGCCTTACACACACGTTTTTGACTAAACTGCACACTATGAAAAGCACAGGGCTCCTTCCTTCTTCACTGCCAAAGCTCAACTGAAGCTCCAACCGACAAAACTGGGCACTTCCTTTGAGTTCCTCCCAGTTCTTGACTGGATTGGCTGTCACTCACAATAGACTGCTGCTGTTGGTCCAAAAGGCACTGAAGTCTAAACTACATCTCCCAGAGTCACTGCCCATACAATCCTCTTGTGGTTGGCTCAGATTATGAGTCCAAGTTCTGATTGTCCAAGGCACCATTTTAGAGCTAGCTTACCCCACACTGATTGGTCCAGTTCAGCAGTTCAAAACTAGAATGGGGAACTAGCAGACACAGTTCTGACTGCAAAGAAAGCAGGTTAGACAAACTGTAATTTCATTATTACTCTAAATAATTTCTGGCAAACAGTTACATCTTTCAGATAGGTTCCCTTTGCACTCCTAGTGACTGCAAAATGAAGTGAATTGCAGCAGCTCAAGTGGTACTCAGAGAAGCACACAGTCCCCCTATACAAATAATTATGTCTGCAAGCAGACAGCTCTTAAAGAGACAGTACCAGAGGCTCTAAAACACTCACTGATAAATGGCTTAAATGCCAAACACCATTCAGGCTTGGAGCATTCAAGCAAGCTCCTGGAAGTCTTTTGGGAACCCCCATTTGCAGGGGGTTACACCCTTCCTGGCTTTGGGAAAGCTTGACGTCCAGGCACAAGGTACCCCATAAGTTTCAACTGCAACCATATACATTTGCATTAGGCTCGACATGTAATCATCAGTCAATATATCATTTTACCAAGAACACATTTCTGAAACATTGCAGTACGTCACTCTTTACACAGTATTACATACACATTGTACCATAACTCAAGTTATTACCTCTTGTACATGAAACCTGAAGAGAGGGCCCTTCCTATCAGTTACCTTGGGGATGGATGGGGCAAGGGCACCATACTAGAGGGCAACACAAGTAACTTGGAGTTAGCACTGATGCTCAGTTTGGGCAATGAGCTCGGGGACACATACACTTATGGACAACATTGAGAGGCAAGTCCACAGGCCTCCCAAGTGAATCACATAACTAGGGTGCACCACAGGCTTTACAGCTCGCCAGTCTTTCTAGGGGACTGTTATAGTCTCTGCACTCTGAGCCTCATTTCAGCATTGTCCACACTTATCAGGAGTCTCCATGGGGTAGAGAGGCTAGAACTTGGGGCACTTTCAGCTCCAGGAGTTACAGTTTCTGGAGTCCACAACATTTGGCTCGCATGGAGAGCTTTCTGACACTGGCAGTGGACTGTCAGGGCACTCAAAATACTCTTCTTGTTCGGGTGTATCACCAGTCTGCCCAATCTATCATTTTCCTCCCTGAAAGCTCAAACAGTTCAACCATGCACAATGATTCCATTTCATCTGATCTGATGCTTTGCACTTCACTTTCTGGGAGCATTGGCTCCAGGGATGAAGCTGGGGCTTAAACAGTCCAGAAGGCCCAGCTTTGTCTCCAGTATTGACTAGGGATTGCCCCGAAACAATTGACTCAGTTCAGAAGAAGGATAGTATTCAAAGTCACTCTCACTTTCTTCCGATATGGACTGACAGTCATGCTCAACTGGGACTTGTGGAGGGAACACTTAACTTTGCTTCTGTAGGTGCAGACTTTCTTGATCTTTTCTTAGCAGCAGCTCAGTCACTGGTCCAGAGGGGGCATCTTCTAGGGCTCAGACTCAATTAAGATTTGCCCATGGGCAGTAAATGATTTCTATGCATTGTTTTTACATCTTTTGAATTATTCTCAGGCCTTACTTTGTACACTGGCAGATCATCTAGTTTGCCCACTACAATGTGAGGAGATGGTGCCATCTGTCAGCAATCTTGTTGCCATGCAATCCCAGATTTCTTAGCAATACCCATCTCCTCCTGGAGTTCCTGTGCTTTCACCTTTTATCATACCTTTCTTTGTTGGCCGATTTCTTTTGGCAGCCATGGTTTGAGCCAGTTAGTACGCATGAGTTAGCTGGGCCTTTAACTTTTGCACATACTGTAAATAGTTGTCAGCCTGAACCCATCAGGAGAGACCCCAAAACACACATCTACTGGTAGTCGAGCTTCTCTTCCAAAACATCAGGCGGTAGGGGAGAATCCAGTGGCATCACTTTTGTGCAGTTATAAGCATGTACCAGGGTGCTAATTTGTTGGCTCCATCTAGGCTTGTCCTTGGGTGCAGGTGCCCAGTATATCTAGCAAAAGTGCGTGTTGAAACGCTCAGGCTGTGGGTCCCCCTGGGGTGGTAAGAGTGGTTCTGGACTTTCGCACTCCCACAGAGAAAGCATCTCTTTGATCAGACGACTCCAAAGTTCTCTCCTTGATCAGAATGGATTCTTTTGGAGCCCCATAGTGAACAAAAAGTTTTCTACAAGTACTTTGTACAGTGGATGCTTTCTGGTCTTTGGTGGGAAAGCTTGGGCATCTCTGTGAAATGGTCAGTGACCACCAGCACATTACTGATATTTCTTTGATCTGACTCCAAACTTAGAAAATCAATACAGACCAATCGCCGTTGCACTGGTGGTGATGTTAACAAGGGGCAGCCCTCAGACAAGCTTTCCTCTGTAAGTAGCGATCATGTTCGAATGTGTTGCCCACATCAGCCCCCCATCTTAGCCAATAGAATCTGGATCTCACCAAGTCAAGTGTTCTGTCTATACCAAGGTGCCCATGTGGTTGTGCAAGGACCTGTACTGAGTCTCGAAGGCAGTGGGGCACTAGTTGTTGTTTGTCTACTTGTCCCCTCTGTCTACTGTTTCTCTGTATAACAGTTTATTGATCAGTTTCAACTTAGGACCTTCTTTTGTATAACAGTGCAGTTCTCAAAATCAGTGGGCGTAATTTGGACACATCTTTTCCTGCATAGAGGGCTTCTAAAGCTGCTTTAGATCATGGGGTGGGGATTAGTCGCAGATACTGTCATTGTCCAGCTGAGGCAGTGCACAATGTCTACCGCAGAAAAGTGGCAATAACAGCAATTATGCAATTCTCAGAGGCTCCCAGCAATCCACCATGCAGTCCATCATGTCCGTGGGACATTGTTCCTCCCTGTCAAACTTCCTCGCAGAGTCCGAATGTCAGGTTCTGCCAATCGACCCAATCATTCTGGGGAAACAGGGCTCGGGAGAGAGCATTTGCATCTATGTGGTTCAGACCTGCTCGTATTCGGTATCATAGTCATATGTAGATAATGTGAAAGCCACCTATGGCCAGTGGCATCCAACTTAGCTGAGGTCTGCACATAGGTCAAAGGATTATTGTCAGTTTTACTAGTATTTTAGCCCCACAAGTACTCATGGAATTGGTCAACAATAGCCCATCAAAGCTAGGAAACCTAACTTATGTACAGGATAGTTCTTTCGGATGGGGTCAGGCTCCTACTGGCAAAGGCCACTGGTCTCAGGCCATTCTCGTACTCTGGTACAACACAGCCCCAACCCTTGCAAGCTAGCATCAGTGTGCAGGACGAAGGTTTTCTTGGATCGGCATAGGCCAGCACTGGAGCATGGGTAAGTTGATATATGATCTCATGAAAAGCAGTCTCATTAATCAGGAGTCCAGCGGGCCCCAAATACTTCACTGGATGTAAAAATACACTCTTTCAGTCTTGAGGACGCTTCTTTGGTATTTTTTGGGTTGGGGATACCCTTGAGTAAGGTTAAGTAAAGCATGATCACTTTGAATAGTTCTTGATGAAGCGCCCATAATAACCACAGAATCCCAGGAATCTTTGCAGTTCTTTTTAGATTTTGGGCTGTGGCCAGGTGGTCAAGGCCTCAACTTTTACTTGGTCGGTCTCTATTCCTCGGTGGATACTATGTGTCCCATACTTTACTGATGTTTGAAAAAATTGACACTTATCAATGGACAGTTTAAGGCTAAAGTCCTCCAGGCGGTCCAATACCTTAAATAATCTGCTCATGTCCTTCCAGTGAGCTGCCAAACACAATAACATCATCTAGGTATACCAGGCACTCTAGTAAGTTCATGTCCCCACTGCACGCCCATCAATCGTTGAAAAGTGGCTGGGGCACCTGAATCTCCTTGAGGCATCCTCATGAATTCATAGAAACAAGCGGACAGATAAGGCTGTCTTTCACACGGATCCTCTGGGGCCCGCCGGGATCCTGAGTAGTACCCACTTCGGCGGAGATCCAGCACAGAGAACCACTTGCCCGCTTAGGCAGTCCAAAGCATCCTGAATGGGCATGTGTACTGATCAGATAGTCCTGCCGTTTAATGTGCGATAATCCACACATCCTTACTGTTCCATTCTTTTTCCTCACTACCACAATGGGGAAGCATAAGGGCTTTGATTCTTGTTTACACCAGCAGCTAACATCTCTTGCAGATGTCAGTCCTCACATCATCTATGTCAGCAGGTGCCAGGCGCCGACCTCTCACGTAAATGGTCTTTCGTCATGCAGCCGGATATTGTGTTCTCAGCTCCTTGCACGATCCTACATCCCATTCCTTTTAAAGAAACACCTGGTCTCTCTGGGCAAGCTTCTCACTGATCTTCACTTTCCATTCAGCTGGCAGCGGGAGTCGTCGAAATCAAACAAGTCAGGCGTTACTCTGTCATTCTTCCTTGAACTCTGTTGCTGGGTAGCACTGCAGTGTCTGCACAATGCACATTAGCCAGGATGCAACCTCTGTTTACTCGAATGTCTCTTTCAGACATTATGAACTTGGACCATTACCCTTCTGGCATAAGCATGGCTCTAGCGGCAAAATACTGGGCTTGACCAGCAGTCCCTCTGGCAATTTTCCATCGCCTGGTGCATCCAACATTAATATTTTATTCTTAACATCCTTTCTGATAGGACCTCTCCTGTAAGGTACACTGGGCATTTGGCGCCAGGATCAGAGACTCAGGATCCTTCTTCCATACAATTTCGAATCGGTTCCTCTGGTTCTGTTTTTCAGCATCTCTCTGTGCCTCATAGGCCTTCTTAATTAAAGCCGAACTCTTAAAGCTCTACTAGTCTTTTGACCCTGTTTTCATAACACAACTGTGCCAGCCTCTCTCGAACATATGAGCATTTGTTCCAATCAACAAAGGGACACCATCATACAGTCCAGTGGGGGACACACTAAGGCTAGGGTCTCTATTGTTCGCCACTCCAGCCACGGAGGTGGGGAAAGACAGCTACCTGATATACCCGAATAGGGGTAGGCCTTCTTACTTAACCCCATACATGCAGTCCTTCTAATGGTTGTAAGGGTACGTCTGACAAAATGCTTCTGATACCAATCTTGGAACATACTCTGTCACTTGGGAGCCACTGTCTAATATAGCTCTTTGTAGACACCGTTTCATTTTACAGTGGTCTCCATGGAGGGACCACTATTCTGGACCAGTCTGGAGAGGCGGTAGTGGGGCCTGGGCAACTGACCTTGCCACAAAGGGACGTGAATTAGCATTTTGGTGCCCTCACTGATCATGTCGTGCACCTCTTAACCACTGATTCTTCTCAGCTCTCCTTGTAGCCTATATGCAACTTTGTCAGTGTCTTTGGGGACTGGCATTCCCTTCATGTGCCCATCTTTCCCACAATTATAGCAAAACATACTTTCTGGAGTTTGAGCTGGCCGAGCCACACTGGGAGCCAGGGCGGGGTATTACTAACTGGAAACCTTGGTGCCATCTCTGTCTGCGCGTGATAAGCATTTGGAGACATCTCGTCAGTTCTCCACTATGGTCAAGGAATCGAGTTCAGACTGTTATCAGCAGGAAGGAGATACATGAGGTGGGTACCCACCCCATAGCAGATGCAGTCGGATATGGGTCAGGGGCCCGACTTGCATGCGGGCCTTCAAAGGGACTGTTTTTGAATTCTCGGATCTCTCTCAACAGTTCGCCCCATTGTGACATATCTTTTCTTGTCAGAGCACTCATTGACTGCCAACCCTGCCCCTGAACTTCACTTGATGGGTCACCCTCAGTCACTCGGGTCAGCCGCAGCTATTGGTGCAGGTCCTCCTGGTCGCTCTTTTCAACCTCGAATTCTCTCATTAACTCATCATAGGAGGTGGGGATTCCAGTCGATCTGCCAGGTGTAACTGAAGCAACAGCAGTTCTGAGAAGGGGCAGACTTAAGGATCCTGTCCAGTCTGGTTCGGTCCAGTTCAATCGCTGGCAAACTACCTTTTCTGAGGCATTCTTGCAACAATTTTTCCAGCCGAGATATATACACAGACAACAACTCCCCTTGGTACTGTTGTGCATCTCTTACTCTCCACCATAGGTCCTCATCTGAATCTGGGCTCCCTACACATTCTCCAAGGCCTCAAGATAGGCCTGTGCAGTCGCTCAGGGTTACTGGCCCGCTTAGCACGGATGGTAGCTGGGCAGGACCTCGGAGGCTCTCACCAACCCTCTTTCAGCCACCTTCCTCGGCATTGCCATTCTAGCACTTGGGGCAACATAGCTCATCCAGGTCTCCCAGTCATCCTCCCTTGGGGGTGGGAGGGCCGAGAAGATCCTCAACCTTCGTAAGAGTCGTGACTAATGGCAGGTGCAAAATAGAGTCTGCATTGGTTCAGCCACCATTACGGCACTGGAGCAGGAGAGGGTGTTGGGAGGAACACCCCCAGGTGGCAAGAATAGTTTCTTCAAGTCCTCCACAGTTTTCCTCTCCCAGCAACCATTTAGCAAATTCTCCTCAAAAGTTTCAGATAGTGGTGGGGGCTGATTCCCTCGGTTCTACTGTCCTTAGTTATCACTCTCCAAGCAGTGAGGGCTCCTCTGGGTAATGGTCTGTGGCACTTTGGAGCTATCTATGGATCCTTAAACTCTACTAGGGCCAGGAAAGTGTGGGTGAGCAGATTAGCATGCCACCCACCACCACAGGGTTTTGTAAACCTTCCACCTTGGAAAGTACTCCCTGCACAGTGTCCGTATTGATACCCAGGGGATGTCCAGGATAAGCATAGCATTTTGGGGTCGATCTCCTCCCCAGTACACCACTCCACCAGCCGGTGCACAGCCACTTCTGTCGCGACCATTTTTTTCTTAACAGTGGATCGTAATATGGCCACTAGAGGACACACAACTCCAGCCGTTAGCCTCCAAGATGTAACCTCAGATGGCGTTATCCTTAGGGCTACTACCCCTGCCTGATTGGCCACTAACAGGTTGAGGGGCCTGGATCCAATGGCGGGTGCTCCACCCAGAGGTCAGGGTTTGCAATAGTTAAACTAACTTGGTCACAGCCCTCTGGGACACTGCAACCCCTTTCTTCCCACTAGTGGCCCACACAACATATCAGAATTACCTTCACAGTATACACTTACCCCCAGGTCTGGTTGCCGGCACTGGACCCTCCTGTGAAATGAGATACAGTGCAACAATCACAGTACAGTACTTGAACATAGACAAATACCTCAGGCAGTATAACTTTTTGAAACAAGCAGCTCTGATTTATTTAGGGGGATATAACAAGGACAGGGGGAAATCAGGTTAATTAGCTTATCACTCTAATAATTATTTTATGGCTCTGTGCACAGGCCTTATCCTTATCAGTTACTGTCCCTGTGCACCTAAGCCCTAGTGGCTAGTCCAAACCGTGGCAGCTGGTAGGGGCCCTTTCACACAGAGAAAGGAGAATTAAACAGTCAGCAGTACAGTAATTCCATTTGGATTTAATATGGCAATTCAACAGGAGCAACCCTGAATTAGTACCACGACCTCCAAATAAGATAGGGTCCTTCAATGTCAGCAGGGCTCACTTGAGGTACACAAACCTCTTCACACATCCATATAAAGAAAGTACTATGCCAGGCAGGCTGCATCTGTATCCCGATCGCAATTACTGCACAATACCCGAGAACACACAGCAGATTCAGTTCCTGACAGCACCGAGTGCAATTTTCAGCAATTCTTCCAGTCTTCTACAGGGTGAGCCTGGTTTCTCTCTTCAGAGATCCTTTGATTCTTTTCACAGGACGGATTCAGTCCTAACAAGCTGTTACACAAGCTGCAGACCTGAACTCTGGGCCTTACACACGCTTTTGACTAAAACTGACACTGAAAAGCACAGGGCTCCTTCCTTCTTCACTGCCAAAGCTCAACTGAAGCTCCAACCGACAAAACTGGCACTTCCTTTGAGTTCCTCCCAGTTCTTGACTGGATTGGCTGTCACTCACAATAGACTGCTGCTGTTGGTCCAAAAGGCACTGAAGTCTAAACTACATCTCCCAGAGTCACTGCCCATACAATCTCTTGTGGTTGGCTCACATTATGAGTCCAAGTTCTGATTCGTCCAAGGCACCATTTTAGAGCTAGCTTACCCCACACTGATTGGTCCAGTTCAGCAGTTCAAAACTAGAATGGGGAACTAGCAGACACAGTTCTGACTGCAAAGAAAGCAGGTTAGACAAACTGTAATTTCATTATTACTCTAAATAATTTCTGGCAAACAGTTACATCTTTCAGATAGGTTCCCTTTGCACTCTAGTGACTGCAAAATGAAGTGAATTGGCAGCAGCTCAAGTGGTACTCAGAGAAGCACACAGTCCCCCCATACAAACTAATTATGTCTGCAAGCAGACAGCTCTTAAAGAGACAGTACCAGAGGCTCTAAAAACACTCACTGATAAATGGCTTAAATGCCAAACACCATTCAGGCTTGGAGCATTCAAGCAAGCTCCTGGAAGTCTTTTGGGAACCCCCATTTGCAGGGGGGTTACATAAACAAAACTGCACAGGAAGGCAAGTTGGGAGCTGGGGTTTTCCTGCCTCCACCACAGACTTTCCCCTCTAGGGGACTTGGCTTGTGCTGCATCTACAGCCTGAGAAGGTCAGTGCCTGCATCAGGACCCCTGGATCCCTTGCACCTGCAGCCCGAAACTGAGAGAGAAGTGAAAACGGTGAGAGACCACCAGCAATCCAGGGGAAGCCTGAATTCCGGTCAGGAGCAACTGCATCCATCCTGCCTGTTCCGGAAACTGACACCAAAGGGTATCACTTGAGGCATCAAACTATGAGTAAATACCATGGTTTCAGCCCTGCAAGCGGAAAGAAAGTGTACTGTACCAGGGACTAAGGGAGATGCTCTGGGTAGGACTTTGCCAGTGCGAGAAGCCCAGGCAGAAGACACGTGGAGGCCAGCCTTCTACACATCCTCAGTGGATTACAGATAGGGGCCCTTTTTCAAACAGTTATCATTCTTTGTTCTGCAACAGTTAAAGCATGCCACCAGTCTCCTCCCTGCTAGCAGCATCTGTGTCGCCAGTGTGGTACTCACTGCAACCAAAAAGAAATATAGAGCTCTCGCCCATGGGCTTTGGAGGGAATTAAGGTGGATGCACCAGCACTGGGAGGTTTAGGACTGCCAGGGTGTGGGTAGATTGTGTGGGGCAATTGTTAAAACTGTTTTGTTGTCTGCGTTGAGTGTAGGTATTTTACTGCATAGAGTTTAAGTATTCCTGCTACCCCGTTGCTTCCACTTACCTTCTCCCTCCTTGTCCTTTCCATACTCTCCTTTTTTGAATAAATTATTTGTTAAATTGCATTTCTTCATTTGGGGCTGTTATTACTTTACTGTGTCACTTTTTTGGTGGGTGGGACTGTGTAGTTAGGTTATGCATTGTTTCCTGGGGGGGGGGTGATAGCCTTGTGTATCAGCATCCAGGTATCCCATATTGCCACCCCAGGTGGAGGCTCTATGCCACGTTAGGCCTGCGTACCAGTGTAGCACTACTTTAGGGAACCCAGGACGGCCCCCTAGGGAGGTTGTGAAAGGATGACCCCAAGGGCCCCAGGGTGCCTGCTACATTGTGGTGGCCTGAACAGGGAATCAAACCCATCACCCTGGGATTATGAGTCCCATGCTCTACTGATTATGCAAGCCGGATATGCATATTAGCAGAGTAGGAGCTCAGTGGCACATTTTAAACTGTTACAGTTAACCAAACCTCAAAAACAAACTATTAAACAAGTTAACAGTTAAATTGTTGAAAAGATCAGAACTGGAAAAAGGCGCCCTATTTGTAATCTGCTAGGAATGGCTGGCCGGCTGGCCTCCACAAGCCTTCTGCCTGGGCCTATCAGAGTGGCAGTTGCTGCTAGCAGGGTAGCCAGATTAGGGGGGCTTACACAGGCTGATAGCAGCAGATAGTGAAGTTAGAAAATGCAGTTAACTGGTTGCCAAAACAGGCATAAAATAATTTTATTTTTATTTATTTGTAACTTGTGATCAGGAAAGGCACACTAAGCTGTGAAGCGGTTTCCAGGTGCATCCTAGGGTTTTAATTTACATGGACAATTTTTTTTTTTTTACAGGAATCAGAAATGTTGAGCATGACACCTGGGAAACTCCCTTACTCTTCTTCAAGTAAGTGCCGTGGGATCTTTAACTTTAAATTGGACAGTGACCAGAGATGGGCAGAAGGGACCTTGGTTTAGCACCTCATCCTAAAGGGTGGCACCTCAACAGTGTGGCACACCTCTTGCACTGTACAATGGTGTCAGTTATGGATATAATCCCAAGTATCTGCTATGGGGCTAGAATACAGAACCTTCCGCTCTTCTGACCTTATAGGCAGGTGTGCTACCACTGATGCCCTCTGACGAAGGGTTTCTGACCCAAAGCACCGGGGCATTGTGGCAGTGGTCAGATCTGTATGCACTTCCACTTTATTTTTCTAATAAAACATTGAAAAATGTATTTGGAGTGTGTGTTTTAGTGCTTGGAGTGCAGGTTCTCTTGGACCTCTGTGCTACCACTGAACCAGTGACACTGGATGTCCTGGATGATGCTAGTAGTCCTATGCATGGGCTGCCTGGTTGCAGATAAAAGACCTGGCTGTATTGCAACTATGCAGACCTCTTCCTGCTCCACTTCTCAAGATTGTTTCTACTGCATGTGCCTTATGTGCTACCTCCAGCTGCAGGTTATCCTAGTTTCTTTGCACAGCTGCTTGGGCTGTGCGTTTGACCTCCTTCTTCGCACTGCTGCACAGAGCCATTTTTCTTGCTTTCTCTTTAAATCTACAGAGAATGCTCACTGTTTTCCCTGCCCTACTTAAAGATGCAGTATTGCCTTTTGACATGTTTTTACAGTAAATGGATAGCCATTGTTCTGTATAAAAAATCAGTATGCTCAGAATCCTTAGTGTGCACACTCTAAACTATGGTGCGCATTTCGAACAGTTGTTCAGCACAATTCAAAAGTCATAACATTTTAATATCCTCATTCGCCCCACACCCAGCTGTTTACTAACTAAAAACAGAACAAAGAAATGGCACATTTTTTTTTACTTGGGGGGCATGTCTGTGACTACTTGGTAAAATTATGTGCAGCCACACACAACTCGGCATGTGTTTCCATCTCAGGAATGTGATGACAACACGGACCTCTCGAGCTTTGCTCTGGAGGTTCATATGCTGTCATCTCAGTCCCTCAATGGAAACACAGCCTTGTTATGTATGATTGCCCATATTATGCTATATATTATTATTTTTTTTGCCTGATTTTTTTTTCTCCACTGGTTCCCCCATCCCCCACATGGGCAATTGTAGCAACCATCCCTGCACCTTTTCTCCACCCAGTAAGGCAGGTAAGTGGCTGCCTTTATAGCCAGCACCAATGCCACTCCTTGGTTGGCCAATAGGGGGTGCCAAATGCCAGACTGCTTGTACTCTCCCTCTCCACTACTCTGCAATGCACCCCTCACCTACCTGCTTGCTTCAGTGTGGAATTCCTGGGCTTGACTGTGAACCTGTCATGATGATTTGCCGCTGTTCAAATAAATGAGGTTGCACTGTTTTTTGTAAAACTTGTTTTCCACACCTCAGGACCACATTTAACAGCAGGGAAGGTACTGTGTTCTAGTGGTCTTAGAAGCAAAGTAGGATTTCCTGCTTCTAAATCCCTAGGTCTGAATCCCACCACAGCCATTGGCTCATTGAGTAACCATGAGCAAGTTATTTGACTGGTCTGGGCTTCAGCTACTCTCAGTTTTTAATTGGTTAGGAACAGGGCACTGCACCCCCTTCCAGATATCACTCTGTCAGTCTGCTGTCGTGGATAAATAAAGTATATAAAATAAACAAGCACAAACAAAATAGTTGAAATTTAGATCATGGAGAAACAAATTTCTTGTATCTAGTAACCATTGCCTATAGACACAATTGTTTAGTGGGCTGCATTCTGGTGTTGGCAACCATTTCATGCATTTAAAAAGGATAGATATCCATAACTTACTGGGAATGGGTAAAGCTGGCTGTATGGGCTGGTGCATGAGTGGAGCAGCCGCACTTGCACTTTTGGTGTTGGTGGCCCTGGTTTGCACCCTGAGCCTGGGGCACTGAGAGAGCCTGCAGGAGGAGGAGGAGTGAGCATGCCAGAGGACAAGCTTCTCCAGAGAGAGAAGGAAGGCAGTACCTCTCACTATGATACTGTCACCTAGGGGGCCACACAATGCAGTGCAGCTGGGAGCACTTATAGGGGGCGGAGGACATACGCATGGTGCATGAATGCACAGGTACACACACACACACACACTTACTTCTGTATCCTTATGGGGTGGATCTTAGAGGAATAAAAAGGAAAAGCCATGCCCATATCAGCAGAAGAAGCCACCTCACCCACTGGATGCCCAGTTGGGGCACACAGAACTCAGGATCATTCCACTCTCCACTCCTAAGAAAGATTCTTTTTTAAGGAGTGCAGAAAGGTGATAAAAGTCAGCTTTGGAGGAGGCCCTGGTGATTGCGGATCAGAGGGCTTTGCTTTCACAGTATTACTCCCAGGGGCTTGAGAATGCATGGAATGGCAACCAAGGCTAGTAGTACCCTCTAGAGATGCAGTCATCCAGGGTGCATTGGAGCTGACGGAATGAGGTCCGAGAAGAAACACCAGGATTGATTCACAGTTGTAGTCAGTGGCAGTGCAAATTCGGGGTGCAAAGTGGCTCCCCTTTGAGCCACCACCAAAATCTTCTGCACACAGAGTCCTGATTTAGTTGTCAGGGAGCAGTCTCCCCAGAGCCTAAATAGCAATGCAAATATGACCACCAGATGTTGGTGGGAGGCCGTATTTTCATTGCGTCTGTAGCAAATATGACTGCCAGATGTTAGAGGGTTCAAGCAGGGTTCTCTCTCGCTTACATGCTGTTTTGTACCACCCACATATCTGGGAATGGCATAGCGCCAGTGGCATGGTGCAGTGCCATAATCAGAGATCGTGCTGTGATGAGTTACTCTCTCTCTCTCTCTGTTGTTCTCTCTCTGTTGTCCTCTCCCCAGTTCATACCTTAAGGCCTGCTTATGGACCATACTTTCTTTCATTTTTCAGGTCCCTTGCCTGTCATTCCTGTGGTCCAGTGGCCCCCACCACTCACCTAACTGTTATTTATCTCTGGTGTTCCTGTGCTCTCACCCTTTCTAGCCCCATTCCCCTGCATGGGTGAGTAATGCAGATTGTCTCTTGTCAATATCAGTCCACTGTTGAGCCATTTCCATCCCTTTGTATGTCTGCACCACCCTGAAGAACTGCTTGTTACAGTTCTTCAGGGATGGCGACTCTCCAGCGTGCGATCAGTGTGTGTGAGGACATGCTTGTGTCTGCATAGCATAATGCACAGGTTGCATGCCAGCCCTCTCCTTCCCTGTGCCATTGCAATGCCCATACCAACAGCACATTGACAGCTTTGCATACCCAAGGTATAAATCACAGTGGTGCGCAAAGCAGAATAGTGGCATTGTGGGGAAAAGTGGGCAACCACTTAGGGTCACTAAATTGCTACCGTGCATGGGGCCCCCGGAGAAGGAGGAAATCAATAGGGGAATGATTGAAACTATATGAACAACCCTCCCTCCGAAAACAAAACAAAATGGCAGGTTCTAAAACTGAGAACCTCCTTCTTAAAAGTGCACTTCTATTGACTCAAAAGGCAGTTGAGTAATTAGCGTATGATTTGTGTTACACAGTATGCAAATAAATGCATATTTCTAGACTGCCTCACAGGTTTGGAAACAAGAACCTTTTAGAAGAACCAGTATGAATCAGGACCAGAATATTCCTCTTCCCCCCGTTACCAATTACAGTACAGGGGGCCTGATTTTTCAAAACCTTGGTAGTACACTGGCAAGTTGGTTACCCCCACCAAATATTTCACAGTAGGGCTGGTGGTGGCAACGTTCTTCCATCAAACAAAATGGGCATACAGTGCTCTTGTATAAAATGTACCTCCATAATGTCTAGGAGTGAAATGTTCCAAATACAGGGAGAAATATTTAAGCCTAACGCTCAGTACTGGGCTCCAAACATTAAATAGAGATCACCCCCCCACCACCACCACCAGTGCTGCTACGAAGTGATTTAGGATAGTTCTTTGCACATGCCTGCTACCCCTCAACTGAGACCCAGCCTTGCTGTTCCCAGTGCATGAGCTGGCTAGGAAACTGATGCGGTTTCAGATGAAAGGATCCAAACTAAGGTTGTGCATGGGGTTCATTTTTGATATTTGTATTCTTTTTTTTTTAATTCATGTTTATTGAAAAACTTGGGTACAAGATGGTATTAAAATCATAATTACAGATGTACAATGCATAGCAGCCTTTAGATCATAATAAATACAGTATACAAGTGCAGTAAAGTATGGATATCTTTTCAAGACATTTCAGTTTATATAAGATCTAAAAAGGAAACTATCTGTGGCATGAGGCTGTGTCTTTACTCATGTCTCATATCTATATGGTTAGGGTATAGCAGGGTGGAGTAAGTCAGGGTAGGTGAATGATTTCTTAAGGGTTTAAGACCGAGACAAAGGAGTGTGAAGTACTTCTTCAAAAATGGTCCAACGTGCCCATCTCCTCACAAATACTGGAAGTTGCAAGTTAACTTTAAAAGTCAGTGCCTCCATTGCCCGGATATCTTGGATAACATCTAGCCAATGTTGAAACAATAGTGGTTCTTCCCTTAACCAATGTCAGGTTATGGCCTTATGAGCCGTTGATGGAAGGATATTCCAGAGGTAGAGCCTGTCCTGACCAATCACCACTGGTGGTAGAAGGCCAAGAAGCATATGCAATATGTCCAGAGGAGTATTAATAGAAAATAGTTCTCGGACTGTAATTAAAATCTGCCGTCAATAAGGTTGAAGACTGGGCACATCCAAAATATATGGGAATGATGTGCCCTTTCCTCTGCACATTTTCCCCAGCAGGCCTGTGACTGTTGGGGTTTCTACTTACTTTGAATAATCAGTGTATAAAAGTAACGTGTCCTGACCTTCCATGAAAATTCTTGCCATAAAGGTGAGTAGGTTGTTTTTACTGCTGATCTGAAAATCTTCTCTCAGTCCCCATCTGTCAAGTGCATGTAATTTTCTTGTTCCCATCTTTGTTTTGTTGATACGGTGCAATCCTGATGCACTTGTCTAAGGGCTTTATATAAAGCGGACATGTGTCTGTTCATAAGGGTGTAATTCAAGATTGCCGACAACGTTTCGGTTATGGGCATCGGACGATGGTGGTCTCGTACAGTCCTGAACTGGGCTGTGATGTGCGTTCTAAGCTGGAGAAATCAGAAGTGGTCTGAGTTGGCCAAATTAAATTTCAGTTTTATAGTTTGAAAATCTAAAATAACCACCTTGCTTATGAGCTGATTGGGAAAATATAGACCCAGTCTCACCCATCTCCCAAAAGTGTGATCCACCCTGGAGGGTAGAAAAGAGTAATTCCATGAGAACCACTGAAAGGGCCACAAAGAGGCCTCTAACCCAAACTTTTCCCAGGCTCTGTATACTGCACCCAGAGTATTGCGCACTGCCAATAAAGATAAATCTCTGTTCTGTGTCTTAAAGGATAAGTCCATGGCTCTCGCTCCTAAGGGGGGGGGGGCCTTCCTCTCTGTGCTCTATTAACTTCCAGTTGGAGTGATATCCTGGGGTGGTCCATAAGAGTGCCACCCTCAGGTTTATTGCCAGGTGGTAGTCCTCCAGGTCTGGGAGGGTTCTCCTTCCAAGTGTCCTCCCGACCTGCATAATTGAGTATTGAATTTGGGGTTGTGTTTCACATTTCATACATATTTTTATATGATCCAGCGCCAGCTTTGGAACTGCATGATATTTGTATTCTTGTCTTTAGTATTTGTTTTTATACCTGTTCATATGTCATGTTTACTAAAAAACATTCTTACATTTTCAGACTTGATTTTGCGGTTAACAGTGGGCCTAGCTCAAAGAATTGAGAGTTAATAATACATGAAGATTTATCATTAAAAAATGCGTTTATATAATGATCAGTAGTAGTCACATTAGCAACCCACTCAACTCAGGTCTAATGCTACTTTATGTGGTTTAAGAGTGATATTTGTAAAATTTTATTTTTATTTATTTATTTAAAAAGTTGATGACCGGGAAAGGCTCACTGAGCCGAAGCTCGTTTCCAGATGTGACCCGAGGGTAGGGGACAAATACATTGGTACATAGCAAGCAAAAGCAATTCAATAATACAAATTTTGAGCGAACAAATGATATATTAATAATACAACAAGTGAGAAATATAGATACAATAGCAGTGCAAGAGGTAGAATAATGTACAACACATTTCAGGTTTAGATAATGTACAACACAAACAAGCAGTAAATAAACAGTAGCAGCAGATACAATGTTCTGTAGCTAAGAAACACAATGCAGGGTGGAGAGTAAGAGAGCACATGATGGGACTTAGGGTCAAGAAAAGGGTAGTGGAAATAGATAAGGATCTAGTAGAGAATTCAACAGGAGATTTGGGCCAGGTATCTGTGGAGCCTTAACTAGTAGAGGAAAGGTACAGTAATAAGAGAGGAGGTGAGGCTAGGATGGGAAAGGTGGAGATGTGGTCTGGGAAGGGGGGAATGGCAAGAGCATATTGTGGTGGAGGCATCCCGAAGCCGGGATTTAAGGTCAGAGAAAGTGGGGCGGTGGTGAGTGTCCCAAGGGAGTTGATTCCAGAGGTGTGGGAGATGGTATGAGAATGCAGTCTTACCTGAGCAGGAGCGAGGGTTGAGGAGGGAGAATGTACGAGCATCCCTGGATCAGAGAGAGTACATGGAGGAGCTTATTGGTGATAGGCTGGAGTTGAGGTAAGGGGGAAGGGTCCCAAACCAGAATCTGGAAATGAAAGCGAGGCTATGTATATGGTGCCTAGCAGGAAGAGGCATTAAGGAGAGGGAGGAATAGGGGGTGCATTGGTGAGTGGGGGGGGAGGTGGCGAAATGACAGAATGAGTTTAGTAGAGTGCCGAGTCTAGCGAGGGAGGTACTGGGTGTGGAGCCATAAAAAATTTTTGCATAGTCGAGTACTGGAATGATGGTTTTGGTGACTAGATCACAGCGGGTGATCAAGGGGAGGCAACCCCTGTGGTGGTAGAGGGCTCCTAGTTTAGGGCGTAGTTTGGTGCAGCTGGAGTCAATGTGAGCAGTGAAACTGAGATTGCTGTCAAGCCAGACCCCAAGGTATTTGAAAGATTTGACAGTGTCAAGATGTGAGCCATCCAGGGTGGCAAAAGCAGGGGTGTTTGGGGATTTGGATAATCTTTGCCTCAATCTAAAGAACATGGAGATTGTTTTCTTAGAGCTAAGTTTAAGCTGATTTTGCCTGAACCAAGACCGCACTTTATCGAAGTCGTGCTGCAGGGGGGTAGCTACATCAGTGGCATTTGGACCAGAAAGGTATAACATGGTGTCATCCGCATACATGTGGATTTTGGAAGGAGAACAGATGGATGGTAGGTCATTTATAAATAGTGAGAAAAGGATAGGGCCGAGTATGGATCCTTGGGGAATGCCAGTTTGGATAGGGAGGGGTGGGGAAAGGGAGTTGCCTAACTGAACATATTGCTGTCTGTTTTGGAGGAAGGAACTGAACCAGTTTGTGGCAGATGGGGCCAGAACAGAAGACAGAAGCTTTTGGATCAGGAGTTGGTGAGAGACAGAGTCAAAGGCCTTTGCCAGGTCCATGTAAATAGCAGCAGTGATAAAGCCTTTGTCCATGGCTGACTGGATATGGTCAGTGACTTGAAGTAGGGAGGAGATTGTAGAATGCTTCTTCCTGAAGCCTGACTGGAAAGGAAAGAAACAGCTGGTAGCAGTGAGATGTTTCAGGAGCCTTGAGTAGACAAGAGACTCCTGGAGTCTGGCGAGAGCTGACAGGAGGGAGATAGGTCTATAGTTACCAGGCAAGGTTGGGTCCCCACCTTTATGAAGGGGGATCACCTTGGCCACTTTCCAGGCCTGTGGGATGGTGCAAGATGTGAGGGAGAGATCTAGGAGATTAGCAAGGGGGGTGGCTATTGCAGGTGAAGATATGCAAAGTATCTTGGGGTGTAGACCATCTGGTCTGGTTTTCGTGTGGTTCAGAGACTTTAATGCCTTGTAGACTTCTTGGGAGGAAATGGGAGGAAGATGAAGCCAGAGCCAGGAAGGGAGGGAAGTGGTCTTGCAGGGGTAGCAATGGGATGGTCAGGGAAGGCATATGTTGTAAAGAAAGTGTTAAAGGTGTCTGTGATTGAGGCTGCATCCGTGATTGTCAGACCTTCGTGGATTAGGATGAAGGGGGCTTGTGATGTAGGAAGGTCTAAGAGGGAGTGGAGAACTTTCCAAAAGTTAGATGGGGAGTTGGCTCTGGCCTGCAGCTGGGATTTGAAGAAGTTCAATTTGGTTAATCTGATGGCCTTGGTGCAGGCGTTTCTGTGGGGCTTATAAAGCTGGAGATGTGATGATAGGTGGGAATCCTTGTAAGTAGCCCAGTATTTATCCTGGGTTCTACAGAGGGCAAGGAGGTCAGGAGTAATCCACGGGTGGTGATTTTGCTTTACTCTGGCTTTCTTCAGTGGAGCATGGATGTTCCGGATACCATTTAGGGTATCGGAAAAGAACTAGAAAGCCGAATCTATGTCTGGGGCTATATATATATATGTATATATATATATATATAAAGGGGACCAGTCAATTTGAGTCAGGTCCTCTTGAAGGGAATTAGTGTCCAGGGTGTGACTAGGATGATACAGTAAGTATTTGGGGGCTGATTTGGGGATAGAGGCTTTCCTTATGCAGAAAGTGATGCAATGACACTGAGAGCATCAGGGAGGGCAAGGGGTCATAATGTCGCAGATAATATAGCACACATCAAAATCACGCACCAAACACAGCGTGCAGCAACACAGCAGCGGCACATAATGCCGACCGCAAAAGATACGCCGCACACCCGAACGGTCTTATTGTTCTTGCTGGGGGAGTTCATCCCCCCACTCCCTCATGTAGGGGGCTTTGCCCCCCCATGCCCCTGGACTATTTATAATCAGCTCTGAGGGGGTGTGGACACAGCGACAAAACAAAAATTTGCAGCAGCACTTAGCCATCGGCGCACTGACGGGAATCACAAAAAAAATTCCCACACCAGGGATTCAAACCCTGTTCCTGCCCTGTTGCCCACTGTACAGTCGGGTGGTCTAGCCACTCCACCACCGGCTTGACCAAGCTCCCAACCAGCAGTCACTACATGCATTTCCCCTTCCTGTGCAGAACAATGGGGTAGCGATACTTGCATATCGCTCATATACCCCTGTCACTCTAAAGCACTACGCGCTACAGAATGCGCGGTTCTTCATGTGTGGTTTAGTCCACGCTATAATCACTCGATACCTCAGGGAGTACTCCAGTGGCAGAGATACAGTGGGGATGGAAGGCAAGCACCCAGTCGAGGAGAGATTGGTTTGGGGATTTGGGGTTGAGGTGAGTTGATTCAGTAATGATCTGACAAAGATTTAGTGACTTGATTTTAAGGTTAGAAGATTTGGCGGAGGGGAGAGCCAATCCATATGGAAGTCACTGAGCAGGATGACTTGGCGGAGATGTTCTCAAAAATAGAATTATTGGATGTTTTTGGTGGGCTGTACATCATATCAGTGCAGATTGGGAGTAGGAAGGGAGGGAGAGGCGAACAACTAGGAGCTTTATTTATCTTTATTTATTTATCAAGTCTAGGATTACAAATACCTATGAGCCAAGGCTCTTTTACAAAGGTTCCACGTCAGAGAAATACATATAACCCCTAGGTGGCGGTATCCCAAGGGCTACTATCCCTGCCTGCTTGTCTAGTAGCAGGTTAAGGGGCCTGAGTTCTGAAACGGGTGCCTCCACCCGGAGATCAGGGTTGGTAGTGGTCAAGCTAACCTGGGCACAGCCCTCCAGGACACTGTAACCCCCCTCTTTCCCCTCTAGTGGCCTGACCACTGTACAATAATCACTTTCACAATACCCCTGGTACACCACACAAGTACCCACACTGTTTTCACTTACCACCAGGGCTGGTTCCTCTGGCTCGACCCTGGGGACCCTTGCAAAACAAGGTTATGCACAGCAAATAGCAACAGTACAGTACTTTGAGCACAAACTGGAACCACAGTCAGATTACATGCAGAAAAAGTTAGATCTGATTTATTCAGGGGACTTAAACAAAGGAGGGGCAAAATCAGGTTAATTAGCTTAAAGGTTATATCAATCAAGCAGTTATGCATGCGCTTTAAGTCTCCCCCACACAGTCCACCTCTGGGTACCCAGGTGGAGAAGAGATGGGCTAGCCAGGACCGATGCCCGGGGTTGCAACTGGTTGAGGCCCTGTGATAGAAAACACAACATGCACAGTACACAATATTGGTAATCCGGAGCTAGAGGGCTCAGTTCGTAAAGGAAACGAAACAACAAGACAATCAGATGACACACTCAGATTAAGCTGTTGTTGCAGGGAGCTACCCTGGTATTTACTCACGATACCCAAGACTGGACACAGGCTGGATGAATATCGAGACTGCAGGTGGTTGATCTGGAATGCCAGGAGAAGCAGAGCTCACACAAATCACAGAGGCGTCATTCCTGTTCAAGCGTGGAGCAGGGGGCTGATCCCCAGGCAGGTCTCTCATTGATGGCTTCTCTGCGCAGTGGGTAGTCTGGCTGGGAGAGTCTGGCAAAGCCCAGACTGCATGGAGACAAATTCGGATGCAGTCTTTTTTGGGCTAGATACAGCTTCCAGCCAGCAGAACACAGTTCACACAGTGGGGAACTAACTCACAACCCACTAGCAGCTCATAGCACATTTACATGTATGGGAATTCTACTGTACCAGGCAAAGTGCTCCCCGGTCACAATCGCAAAGTCTCTGCACACACCGGGAGCTTAGGGGTAGCTGGAACTCCTGACAGGCCGATCGCATTCAGCAAAATCTTCGGACTTCTTCAGGTTGAGCCTGGCCCACTTCAGTAGCTTACTTTAGTCACACAAAAAACATTGGATTTAGTCCACAATAATTCTCCTCTCTCGCTCTCAAGAGCAGCAGGCAGACATGTAAGCCAAAAACTCAGCCTTTTCACAATCCTCCCATGTGAATCCACTCAGGATTGCAGCTCAGAATCACTTCAGCTCCTCTCATTTCACTTCCCAGCTCAGAATTAACTGAAAACTGCAAGCAGCCCAGGACTTCCCCAAGATCCAAAAGATTTGGTTGGCTGATTTGGCTGTCAGTCAAAGCAAGAGCTCCCCCTTCAGTTGCAAAAAAGGCGCAAAAAGCTCCAAAGTAAAGTTCCTATAGATTTTGAATTCAGACGGCTCCTGTAGTCTGGCTACATTTTAGGTCCCACCAGTACTGTTTGGTCCAATTTGCAGTCCAGGACCAAGATAGTGGAGACAAACAAAACAGTCCTTGCTGCAAAGAAGGCAGGTTAGACAAACTACATTATCATTATCAGTCTAAATGATTTTCAGTAAATAGTTACATCTTTCAACAGAGCTCCCTCTCAGATTACTTTAACTGCAATAGGCAACTCTTAAAGAGACAGTACACAGAGGCTATGCAGGCTCTGGTAATCACATTTAAACTGCTAAAATGCAGGACACCAGCATGGCAGTGAGCATTTAGGCAAGTTCAAGGAAGACTTTTTGGGAACCCCCATTTGTAGGGGGGTTACATACAAATTATGGGGAACATCAGGACAGACATTACAACAATGTGGACATTGCAAACAGATTACAGATTAACACAATTCAAGGGTAACACTGTAGCAAGGCAACCAGCGGCATTTGTCAGAAAACAGACAAGAGATAAGAAGTGCCAGAGTCATAGGGAGAGGGAAGAGGGAGGGGGGCAGGGGAAGAAGGAATGTAGGTAGAGTGGGAGAGGGTGAAAAGTGCAGCATTGGGTATTCCAAGATGTGAGGTAGAATCCAGTGGGGGGGGGGGGACTACTAGAACAGGCAGGGAAGTGGAGAAACAAGGTTAAGTTGGGCAGTCACAGGAGCTGTTGGTAGTGATACAGTCCCAGAGCCTAGTTTTAAACTCACCAATTGTTGGGGCAGAGAAGATGGTGGGGCTGAGGCCATTGAACCAGATTGACGTCTGATAAGCAAAAGAGCGTTGTCCCTGTGAAGTGTGACAGTGGGGGACTTTCAGTAGCTGTAGCGTGGATCTCCAAAGGCACCATTTGTTGGTTCAGTGTTGTAACAGAGTTGAGACCCCACAAGGTGCAAGGCCATGGTGGATTTTTTTCGCCATGGAGCAGGTGAGAAACTATGTGGTTTGATAGTTGGAGCCAGCCAGTCTGGGTGTACAGGTCACATGTGTGGGTGAGACGGTAAGCACCAGTGATGAGCCCATGCCTTATTTAAGGTAGTTGAGAGGCATCTAAGGTTGTGGTTGTGGCCGAGCCATAAAATGATGAGACCATAGTCTATTACAGAGATCACAGAGCTCAGGACTGCAACCTTCAAAGCTTCTCATGAGGTGTTGTCTGTGTTTGTAGAGAGACCAAGCCGGTATTAGCAGCTCTAGCTACATTACCTAATGGAGGTCCATAGAGAGATTAGGGTCAAGCTATATCCCTATGTATTTGAAGGACTCCACCTGATCTAGAGTGTTCCCTGGGTGGTGGGAGATAACCAAGTAGTGTAGCTTGTGGGTTATGAGAGCTGCAGAAGAGCATAGATTTGGTTTTCTTGTCATTGAGGACCAGTTTATGATTAAGAAACCATGTCTCTACAGAACTGAAACCAAGTTGAAGGTTGTGTTGAAGAGTTTCAGGATCTTTGGGAGTGGAGAATACAACAGCACCATCGGCATATAGTATGATCTGCTCAGAGCAGTGATAAGGGAGGAAGTTTAAGAAAAGGCTAAAAAGGGGGGGGCTCAGTATGGATCCTTGTGGGACACCCGAGCGAACAGGCAGGGTGTCAGAAAGAGCGTCAGCAATGTTTACTCTCTGTGACTAGTTTTCTAAGTAGCTTTTAAACCAGAGAGAAGAGTCAGGTGGTAGCCCGGCATTCAGTAGTTGGTCAATTAGTAGTCCATGGTGTACTGTATTGAAGGCCTTGGAGAGGTCGATGAAAACGGCACCTGTGAGAAGGCCGTTGTCAAAGGATTTGTGCAAACCTCCAGTGAACTCAAGAAGGGCTGTGGTGGTGCCGTGACCTTTCCAGAAACCGTGTTGTTGTGGACAAGGTATATTGTGTAACCCCCTTGCAAATAGGGGTTCCTAGAAATGCCAGTCTGGGTCTACCTTAGCCCGTTTTGTTCTGTCCTTCTCCTGCTGTCTCTTGGGCGTCTCCTGACTTGGCCTCTAATTTTTCTGGCTTCCCAGGTCCTGTTTGCCCTCATGTGTGCCCCAGCTTGCAGTCAAATGAAAATCCAGCCCCTCGGGGCTTAAACTGCTGACCGCGAGCTCCTGCTGCAAAAGTGCTGCCTCCAGGGCAGCGGGAGTTGTGCATGCAGCGCAGTGCCTTTGATGTGGAGCTGCTTGTCTTGATGTCGCCTGGACTGTGCTGTGTGTCCCATGATCCCTTCCACCTATTTGGGACCCGGTGACCATGGACAGCCTGCTGGGGGACCGCTCAGATGGGAATTAAAGGAGTTCTGACCGGGGCTCATTTGAGTATGCCTGTGCAGGGCCCTGGTCATCTGAATAATGCATAACAGTATATCTGGCTGCCTCCAGGGTAGCTATGTTCAGCTACAGCTGAAAAGTAAAGAATTAAAATGTTTTACATAATGTAACTGTTGCTGCTTGTTGGGAATATACTGTGCATGTGGGGAAAAGTGTTTAAAGTTAAAATGAGTACTGTTTCCCCTGGCAATTCCAGTATCTGGGACTCTGTGTGTCAGCCTGTCAGCTGCTGCAAGGGGAACTTGCATAAGTGCAGTAGCGACAGGAAAAGTAAAAAGCCATGTTTTTCATCTGTAGCAGCGACTGCAAGTACAGCCTTTAAGCTATAGAACTGTGGGGCATGTGGGGCAAATAATTACTTTTCTGGCTGCACCAGGACATTATTCAGGACTGTATCTAATCTGCTATAAGGGACAGTGGGTTAAGCAGCCATTGCCTGCAGTATAGCCAATTGGAATTGCAGCAATAGATAGCCAGGACTTGTGGGACATTCACTGCATCTCATGGGTAAGCACCCAAGTGCTTATGGGGGCTTACAGAGACATTATTTAAGGCGCAAATTCCACAACCCAATTGTGCCTCGAGTGTTCTGACTGACAGGTCCTTCAGCAACTTGGAGACATGTCACCCCATCCCTACTACCAATCAGGAGTCGAGCTAGGAGCTCTATAAAGAGACAATGTTGCCAGTTTGTCTGGAGATTCAGAGAGAGATTTGGAGAGAGAGCAGCAGAGCAGGCTCCAGCCTGCTGGGAGCCCCCCCATGGGGGAGGGGCTTAGGCTCCAGCCATGCCATCAGGCCTGGGCCACTTAATTCAAGCCCTTTCAGTCTTCAGAGGGCATTTGTTATTTTCTTCAGTTAACAGTTAACTAGTTACAGTAATTGTGCTTTCTGCAACAGCTAGTCTGGAGGTTGCCAGTACTGTCCTCCAGAGGCTAGCCTTCCCTCCCACGTCAGGGAAAGATGTGGACCAAAGAATTGGATGTCCAGCAGCGATGAGAGTGCTGACCAGACCAGATGACATCATGCAGTGGTGAGAGCACAGACCAAGTACCTCAGCAGTGAGAGAGCTGAAGAAGTCTTCAGGATGCCTTCGATTGCGGATGAGACCTGTGGAGGACCTGAGTGAGTACCCTCGTAACCCCAGGGGCGAGGGAGAAGCTAAGCAAGTAATCTTTGGAGGCTCCATGCCCCATTAAGAAATGTGTGCTGTTAAGTGTGAAGTATTGAAGTCATCAGTCTGAGCTACTAACCCCATAAGAGACTGCCTAGTTCAAGTAATGGATGCATCTTGTCTGTGGCCCAAATGGCGAAGTTGCAGGTGCAGCAAGATGCTGGGCTTAGTGAATCATATAAATGTGTAGCTATGGGTTAGAGTCCTGCCATCATTGAGCTGTCTGCCAAGACGCGCTTGCCACTTCATGAGACAGGAGGCCCTAGAGCATAGTAATGTCTAAGATACCTTAAAGAGAATGTACCTGTGTCTGCACAGAATTTTGTTTAAGAGCGCTTGGTATAAGTGTTAAATGGCTAGACGTGCTGGATAGTACTCTGCTTGTGGATAATGTTCTTGGTATATAGACTGTACTGGATGTGACTGCCAGTGATTAAAGTACGGGATGCTTGATAAAAGTGTCGTTGCCAACTTACTGTGGATGGATGCCTTTTGGTATATAAAGTACTGGATGTGACCGTGTTTAAACTGTGTTTAGGATGCTTGACAGAAGCATCACTCTCATTGCATTGGATTGGACTTTCAAATATTGTGCTGAATGTTCTGGATGTAAGATCCACATAGTTTATTCTGGAATGTTCGGAAGTCTGCAAGTGCAGGGCAATCCCTGATTTGTCTGCAAGTGCAGGGCAATCCCTGCTGTGGTTGTAAATAGGTAATTTGCTGCTTTACAAAAATCTGTTTCCAAGTTGCCCCCACCTTCAAATTAATAGCCGGCCACCTCGACTAGCTGCAACTCCATCAGGCCTGCAACATCTTGGACTGTGGTATCTGTTTAACCAGTATGGTATGAGATTGTGGGGTTTCTGCTGTATCTGGGACTGGTACCAGTGTGGGTAATATTAATAATTATGTTTAACATCTGATTTATCAGCAGCTAGATAGCCAGGGCTCTGGATGTCTTAAGTCGAATGGTAAAATGTGATTTATGTCTGCCTGTTAATATGTAGCCACCCAGCTGGAGGGTTCACCAGCAAAATCCAAAATGATCTCTGTACATGTGTAAATGCGGTAAGATAACCTCTACTCCTCCTGTTTCCCTTTCCTAGCTCATTTATTACCCCCCAAATAAATATCTTATTTGTTGTTTGAAATCCTGGGTGAGCATATTATTAGAGAGAGCCTTTAATTCAAAATGTGGAAATATGGGGAACTGTGTATTGGGGCATGTCTGGGGAAGGTAACTGGTCACCATGGGTGGTGTAGCAGCTCAGGGGGCTGCACCCAGCACCATCTCACCCACGTAAAGTACCCTGAGTGGAGGCACTGCGCAAAGGTTTTAAAAACATTTCATAAGTTAGAGAACCCAAACCCCCTTAGCCTATGTCCAGGGTAGTAGGCAGGGGTGTAACACTCGGGGTGGTGCCGCCCATGGGTTACAATTGTATTTATCCAGGTGGTTGGTAAGTTGATCAGCCACGATGCGCTCGAGTGCCTTAGAGAGTGTGGGCAGTATGGAGATAGGGCTTTAATTTGAATGATTCGTCTTATCCCCACTATTCTGGACAGGTGTCACGGTGGCCGTTTTCCATTAGTCCAGGAATTTTCCACAGCTGAGAGAGAGGTTTAGGATTTTTGTTAATGGATGAATTACCTCATTGAGGGTGAGCAACAGAAGCTTAAGGTCCAGGGTGTCACTACTAGATCTAGATTTAGAGATAGCTGCAGTAATATATGTAACCCCCTTGCAAATGAGGGTTCCCAAAGTCTTCAGGAGCCTGCTGGGCACTTCAAGTCTGGATGGTGTTCAGCGGTTAAGGCGTTTTCAAATGGCACTGCAGTGAGTGCTTTTAGAGCCTCTGCGTACTGTTTCTTTAAGGGCTGCCTGCTAGCGGGCGCCAATGATTGTGTAAGGGGAACTGTGTTTCCCTGCTCGAATCCCGCCTGAGCTGCTGTGAAATCGCTCCAATTGGTAGTCACTGTAAGCGCAAAGGGAGCTCTTTTGAAAGATGTAACTGTTTGACGATAATCATTTAAAGTATTAAGTGAAATTTCAGTTGTCTAACCTGCTTTCATTGCAGCTGGGACTTGACGTACTTAGCCCCTCCATTTTGGACCTGGGTAGTCAAATTGGGCCAATAGAGCGTGAGGGAACATTAAAATGGAGAGTAATTAAGCCAACCAAAATCAGGACTCGTTTTGGAGCCGGCTGGCCATAAAGAGTACTGCCAGTAATTCTGGGAAATGGAGTTCTGGGCTAGGGCATCCTTTTTGTACCAATGGGGACAGACTTAAGTACCCGGTATCTGCAGCTCACCAATGGGATTGGGTGGCGCCTGAACGAGGAGTTTTTGCCCAAACTGCCAAGGGGCAGAGTCGTTGTGGCTGTGAGCGAGGAAGGAGCTCGGGGCTCCTGTGCCATTGAGTTTTCGCGAGGGAAGCGTGTGTAAGGCCAGTATCGGGCATTGGGAATCGCCAGTGAGTTCGGACTAAATCCGCTGGGTAGTGGTCAGAGGAGGCTGTGCAGGAGTGTAGCTACCTACCATGCTCACCCTGTAGAGGACTGGAGAATCTGCTAAATCACGCTCGGTCTGTCAGGAAGAGCGAAGCTGTGGTGAGACTCCCGATTAGCTGTGAGTTTGGTCGGGCCCTAGAAGCAGCTGCCTGGTATGGTACCCCTCTGTTGTTTTCTGTATAAATGTGTGGAGAAGTGTCTGGAGTCCAGGCTCGGTCCTGTAAATGGTGTGAGGGCTTCTGGAGTCGTGAGTACTAAGTCAGGGAAGCTCCCTGTCAAATGCTGCTAACAAGGGCAAGATCTTCTGGTTACTTCTCTGACTACACTAACGGAACCAGCTGGCTCTGTTTAATCTTCGTAGGAATCTCATGCCTGTCTCTGTGTTAGGGCCCCGACCAGCTGCATCGAGGAACTAGCCTTTAGGGCTTGGGTACCCAGGGACAGTAACTTATAGGTTAGGCCTGTGCACAGAGCCCTAGGTAGATATGTATATATATATATTGTGGTGGTAAGCCAATCAACTTGATTCCCCCCAGTCCTTGTTATCTCCCCCTAAATAAATCAGATTGCTTGTTTGCAAAGGTACACTGGCTAGTTTGTGTATTAATGGTGAATTACTTCTCAGTGCATATTGTGTAACTGCACCTTACTTTTCAGGGGGTCCCCGGAGTGAGCTGAGTGGCCCGAGCCGGGGGGTAAGTGCGTATGGTAAGGACGCTGCAGTTGAACTGTGTGGGCCACTAGTGGGGAGAAAGGGGGGTTGCAGCGACCCAGAGGGCTGCAACCAAGTCAGCCTCGACTGTTCTAACCCTGACCTCTGGGTGGAGGCACCCGCCAATGGATCTAGGCCCCTCACCCTGTTACAGTCGGAACAGGCAGGGGTAGTAGGCCTTGGGATAGTGCCACCTGGGGATTACATAGTGGAGGCACCGCTGGGATCAGTGTCCCCTAGTGGCCGAGTGGACAAAGTACCTAACAATGGATAAATTGAAGGAAACGTTGGAAGGGGACATCATGGCCAAAATCAAGTTGGACCCCATTCATACAATGGTACATAAACTGATGGGTTGGGGTGAAGCTGAAGAGTTGGACTCTCAGAGAATTGTGTTGCTGTTAGATGTACCTCTAGGGACCACGAACGCTGACCTTATTTCCGTAGTGGAGCGGGTTAAGTGTTTGGGTAAGATAGAGGTGAGAGGGCGTATGGCTGACCTACTTGATCAGACTTTACAGATACTACTGTTATGTAGTGTGGCCATTGACCCTGAAAGGGTACCCCCAGTGATTTACCTGGAGGGTGCCCAACTGGGATGGAGGGTCATTCACATTCAGAGTGGGTCAGTTACTCCTGGGGGGTCTCCCCAGACTAATAGCTTCAAAGACAAACTGCTTAAATTGTTGGCCGTGGAGGGGAGGACTACCCAGGAGTTACTGCAGGCTTTGGATCTTTCCAGTGATCCCACCCCCCAGGTTTCCCCCGGTACCTCCCCTGGGCCCCCCAAGAGTTCTATTTTGGCCCCACCGTCCTTAGTGGTACCTTCTATACAGCTAGACTCGTACCGTAGGCTAAAACATTTTTGTGGTACAGTGCCCGTGCCTTCAGGGGAGGATGATTTGGAGGCATGGATTGACTATGCCACCCCTTCAGTTCAGGAGTGACAATGCTCTGAGGGGGAGAAACGAAAGAGGCTGATGGAGAGCCTGAGGTGTCCGGCTTTAGAAGCCATTCGGTTTTTGAGGGCTACTAGCCCAGAAGCTACCGCAGCAGAGTATCTTTCTGCTTTAGAGGGAGTGTTTGGAAGTACAGAAACCAAGGAAGACTTATTATGGAAATTCAAGTCTGCTAAGCAGTGGAGAAATGAAAAGCTCTCCGCCTTTGGTACTAGGGTGGAACGGGCTTTACAGAAGGCCTATCGAAAGGGGGGATCACTGCCTCAGCCTTGAACCAAGTCAGGTTGGAACATGTTTTAAAATCTGTTAGATTTTCCAGTGTGATACTGTTAAAACTTAAGTTGCATGACCGGCGAGCTGCCCCGCCTGAATACTGTCAATTGATGAGGGAGATTAGAGAAGTAGAGACTGATGAGGAGGGGTAGGAACCCTATGTGGGGGCTGTGAATCTGTGCCAAACCCCTGAGTCTAGCGAACCCGATGAGACCCACCCTTTGAGGGGCCTGATGTATCCCCAGAGTTGCAAGGAGGGGTGGGTGTGCATGCCATTTCCTCTGATCCCCAAGTAGAAAGTGAGTTGAGGGCAGAGATCAGGAATTTATGAGAACTGGTGAGGGACTTGAAGCAAACCACTACCCACCCTGTTAGGTTTGGAGAACCCGAGTTAACTAGAAATAAACACCCGAGCCCGTGGGAGTCCTTTCGCCCCCTGGATGGCTCACAGCAGATAAGGTATTCCCCTCCCAATAGAGACCCCCGGGACCCCAAGTTCTGTTACCATTGTGGGGAGGATGGACACTTTCAGACTGAGTGCCAGTTGCCGGAAAATTTAAGGAAGGTCAACAGCAGGCTGATTACCTGGTATCGCAGGGCCTACGTCCAACCCCCTAGGAAGGGATTTGTGACCCAGGCCCATGCCCAAGCAACTGTCAGCGATGTGGCCCCCGAATGGTCTGATGTGGTGGGGCCCTCGAAGGAGGTCCCTGTGCAAGTGAATGGGATTCCCACCTGAGCTGTATTGGATAGTGGCTCTCAGGTGACCATTATGTTCCAGGACTGGTATCGGACTCACTTTACCTGAGGTGCTACTACAACCTTTGGATGGTTCATATGTATGGGGCTGAGGACAAGGATTATCCGTATTTGGGGTATATCCGGGTCTGGTTGTCGTTTCCTACTTCTGTGGCTGTGGTGGATGAACAGGTGGAAACCCTGGCCTTGGTCTGTCCCCCCACTGGACTGTATGATGGGGTGCCTTGTTGATTGGGACCAATGCCCACGTTTGGTTGACTAGCACAGTTGTGTTCGGAAAAGCAAGTGTCCAGGACTAGGCGTGCTCTTAGGATACCCGCTTTGATCCAGAAGGCCTACGAGACTCAGAGAAAGGCTAGTCAGGAGGAGCCTGAAGGCCCGGTGGGTGTTGTCTGGAGGAAGGATCCAGAACCGTTGCTACTAGCCCCAAATGCCCAGTATGTTTTACAAGGGGAGGTCCGGCTTAGAAAGGATGTCAAGAATAAACTGTTGATGCTGGATGCACCTGGGGAAGGAAAACTGCCTGGGGGACTCCTGGTTAAACCCAGTATCTTGCTTGCTAGAGCCCATGCTTATGCCAGGAGAGTGATGATTCAAGTTCATAATGTGTCTGACAAAGAGATTCGGGTACATAGAGGCTGTACCCTGGCTAGTGTGCATTGTGCGGACACTGCAGTGCTCCCCCCTAGCAAGGGTTTGGGGAAGGATGATAGAGTCACGCCGACTTGTTTGATTTCGGTGACTCCCTGTTGCCTGCTGAATGGAAAGTAAGGATCAGTGAAAAGCTTGCCCAAAGAGACCAGGTATTTTCCCTAAAAGAATGGGATGTGGGATGTGTGCAGGGGGTCGAACACCACATTCGCCTACATGATGAAAGGCCTTTTCGCGAACGGTCTCGGCGCCTGGCCCCTGCTGACATAGACGATGTGAGATGGCATCTGCAAGAGATGCTGGCTGCTGGTTTGATACAAGAATCCAGAAGCCCTTATGATTCCCCCATGTAGTAGTGATGAAAAAGAATGAGGCTGTTCGGATGTGTGTGGACTACCGTACCCTGAACCGGCGGACCATCCCTGACCAGTATACCGTGCCACGCATACAGGATGCTCTGGATTGTCTAAATGGCAGCAAGTGGTTCTCTGTGCAAGACCTCCGCAGTGGGTACTATCAGATTCCAATGGCTCCAGAGGATCAAGAGAAGACTGTGTTCATTTGTCCCCTAGGCTTCTATGAGTTTATCCGGATGCCTCAAGGGATTTCTGGTGCCCCCGCTACTTTTCAGCGCCTGATGGAATGTGCCGTGGGGGACATGAACTTGCTCGAGTGTTTGGTTTACTTAGATGATGTCATCGTGTTTGGCAGCTCATTGGAAGAACATGAAAGTCGCTTGTTCAAGGTCCTAGACTGACTGGAGGATTTTGGCCTTAAGTTATCTATTGACAAATGCCAATTCTTTCAAACCTCTGTGAAATATGTAGGCCACATAGTGTCCACTGAAGGCATAGAGACTGACCCCAGCAAGGTAGAGGCTTTAACCACTTGGCCCCAACCCAGAAATTTGAAGGAGCTATAGCGGTTCCTTGGGTTCTCATGGGTACCACCGACGATTATTTAGAGACTACCTCGGTGATTCGCCTCTGCTTAATCTTACCCAAGGGTACCCCGACCCATAAGAAATATAAGAAGGTTGCACAATCTGGGACTGAGAAGACTTATTTCCGCCCCAGTGATGTGTTTGGTACTCGCTGGACTGCTGACTGCGAGGAAGCTTTCTATGACATCATATATCAACTTACTCATGCCCTAGTGCTGGCCTATGCTGATCCAGCTAAACCCTATGTTCTTCATACTGATGCCAGTCTGCAAGGATTGGGGCTGTATTGTACCAAGAGCACTCGAATGGGCTGAGACCTGTAGCTTTGCCAAATGTAGTTTGACTCCTTCTGAAAAGAATTATCCAGTGCACAAACCAGAGTTCCTGGCTCTAAGTGGGCCACTGTTGATCAATTCCATGACTACTCAGACAATAAGATACTGGTGAAAACTGATAATAATCTCTTTGACGTATGTTCAGACCTCAGCCAAGCTAGATGCCACTGGTCACAGGTGGCTCTCTGCATTATCCACCTACAACTACGCTGTTGAATACAGAGCAGGCCTCAACCATATAGATGCTGATGCTCTCTCTCGGAGGCCTGTGTCCCGAGCTGATTGGGTCAGGTTGTCTGAGCCTAACATTAGAGCCCTTTGCCAAAATTTCGACAAGGAGGAACCGGTGACTCCTGATGCTGTGGACTGCATGGTAGATTGCTTTGGTCCATCTGAGAACTGTGTGCCTGCTGCTTACTGCCACTTTTCTGCATTAGACACTAGTATGCTGCCTCAGTTCGATAATGATAGCTCCAGCTGGCTCAGTCTCGAGATCCTATGATACAACCTGGTTTTAGAGGCGCTACAGCCGGGAGATGTGTCCCAACTGCGGTCCGCTGATTTGAGGACTGCCCTGTTATACAAAGAAGGTCCAAAGTTAAAGCTGAACAATAAACTGTTATATCGGGAGATTGTAGACAAAGAGGGGCAGATAGACAAACAACAATTGGTGCTGCCCACCGCTTTTAGAGAACTGGTGCTGAGGTCCCTGCATGATCACATGGGGCATCTTGGCATAGACCGAACTCTTGACCTGGTACGGACCCGATTCTACTGGTCCAAAATGAGTGCAGATGTAGAGCAGTATGTCAAGACCGGTGGCCGCTGTCTGCAAAGAAAAGCTCTACCTCAGAGAGCTGTCCCCATGGTCAACATCACTACCAGCGCCTCTATGGAGTTGGTCTGCATTGATTTCCTGAGTTTAGAACCTGATCTAAAAAACTTCAGTAATATATTGGTGGTCACGGATCATTTCACTCGATATTCCCAGGCTTTCCCCACCAAGGACCAGAAGACAACCACAGTGGCTAAAGTCCTTGTGGAAAATTTCTTTGTTCATTATGGGGCCCCCCCAGCGAATACATTCCGATCAAGGGAGAGATTTCAAAAGCTGTCTGATTAAAGAGATGCTATGCTTGTGGAGGGTGTGGAAATCCAGAACCACCCCGTACCATCCCCAGGGTGACCCACAGCCTGAACGTTTCAACCGCACTTTGCCATATGCTGCACATATGCTAGGCACCCTCCACCCAAAGGACAAGCCTAGATGGAGCCAACAAATTAGCACCCTGGTACATGCTTACAACTGCAACAAAAGTGATGCCACTGGGTTCTCCCCCTACCGCCTGATGTTTGGAAGAGAAGCTCGACTGCTGGTAGATGTGTGCTTTGGGGACTTTTCTGACGGGGCTCGAGCTGACAACTATTTACAGTGTGTGCAAAGGTTAAAGGCGCAGCTAAATCATGAATACCAACTGGCTCAAACCATGGCTGCCAAAAGAAATCTGGCCAACAAAGAAAGGTATGATAAAAAGGTGAAAGCCCAGGAACTCCAGGACGGAGATCGGGTATTGCTAAGAAATCTGGAACTGCATGGCAAACACAAGATTGCTGATCGATGGCACCATCTCCCTCATATTGTAGTGGGCAAACTAGATGATCTGCCTGTGTACAAAGTAAGGCCCAAAAACAATTCAAAAGATGTAAAACTTTGCATCGAAATCACCTGCCGCAATTGGACAGATTTTGATAGAGACTGCACCTCCTAATGCCCCTCCCTCTGGGTCTATAACTAGAGCTGCTGCCAAAAAGAGATTCAGAGGGGTTGACTCCTCAGAACTTACACCCCGGGAGCCTTCCCCTCTCCCCTCTGCTGAAATTGATCCCCCGTCTGTGGCTGAAGTCAGTGAATATGATATGGAGTATTACCCCTCTTATGAACTGAGTCAACTTTTCAAGGGCAACCCTCTAGCTCACTCTGGGGATGAAGTTGGGTTTTATGGACTGTCTGAGCCCCCAGCTTTGTCCCTGGAGCCCATGCTCCCCGAGGATGAAGTGAATGGCCTCAAAGCCGGAGAAGTGGGGTCTATGAGTCTAGCTGAGCTATCTGGGCTGGCTGAACTGTCTGACTTTTCAGAAGAGGAAAGTAATGTGGGGGAACCTGTCCGGGATCCGCCTGAGCAAGAAGAATACTTTGAGTGCCTTGATAGCATCCCCGTAGCGCCAGAAGTGCCCTTGACTGAACCAAGTAGTGTGGGTCCTGATAGAGGGTCATGTCCCCGAAAGTACTATGGGCATGGGGTCCTCGTCTCATGTGGAGGTTCCATCTACTGACCTAAATGAGGCAGAAATGGAGACAGGGCCCGTAGCAGATTTTTCTGAGACCCCTAGATGCACTGGCTGAGAAGTACGACCTGTAATAAGGTTAAGTTATGAGTCTCTGGGTCAGCCTGCGGGCCTGCCATTAAATGTAGTCCATAAGGGGGTCTATGTATCTCCAAGTTCATTGCCCAAGTTAGTTTTGGGGAACGATGCACAACTGTTAGTATTACCCTCTGAGTATAGTGCTACTGCCCCAGCCCGCCCTCAGGTAGGGGATAGGGAAGGGCCCCCTTTATCCAAGTGGCATAGCCAGGAAGAGATGACCTGATGTATAAATGACAGGGGCTGTAATATACGTGCTGTTGTATAGGTAAACAGTAAACTATGTAATGTGTGCAATCAACAGTTTAATGTACTGTTAAGTTAAACAGTTTTTGACTTAAAGTGATTTAAGGGTAACTACTTGACGCGGACGCCAAGTTCTTTCCAGGCCAGGAAGGGTGTAACCTCCTTCAAATGGGGGGTTCCCAAAAGTCTTCCAGGAGCTTGCTGGGCGCTCCAAGTCTGGATGGTGTTCGGCCGGTTAGGCCGTTTTCAAATAGCACTGCAGTGAGTGCTTTTAGAGCCTCTACATTGTTTCTTTAGTGCTTGCCTAGCGGCTCCAATGACTGTGTAAGGGGGGACTGTGTTTCGCTCGAATCCCGCTTGTTGCGCTGAAATCGCCCAATTGGTAGTCACCAAGTGCAAAGGAGCTCTTTGAAAGCTGTAACTGTTTGACGATAATCATTTAAAGTATTAAGTGAAATTTCAGTTGTCTAACCTGCTTTCATTGCAGCTGGGACTTGGCATACTTAGCCCCTCCATTTTGAACCTGGGTAGTCAAATTGGGCCAATGGAGCGTGAGGGAACATTAAAATGGAGAGTAATTAAGCCAACCAGAATCAGGACTCGTTTTGGAGCCGGCTGGCCATAGAGAATACTGCCAGTAATTCTGGGAAATGGAGTTCTGGGCTAGGGCGCCCTTTTTGTACCAATGGGGACAGACTTAAGTACCTGGTATCTGCAGCCCACCAATGGGATTGGGTGGTGCCTGAACGAGGAGTTTTTGCCCAAACTGCCAAGGGGCAGAGTCGTTGTGGCTGTGAGTGAGGAAGGAGCTCGGGGCTCCTGTGCCGTTGAGTTTTTGCGCGGGAAGCGCGTATAAGGCCAGTATCAGGCGTTGTGAATCGCCAGTGAGTTCGGACTAAGTCTGCTGGGTAGCGGTCAGAGGAGGCTGTGCAGGAGTGTAGCTACCAACCAGGCTCACCCTGTAGAGGACTGGAGAACCTGCTGAATCGCGCTCGGTCTGTCAGGAAGAATGAAGCTGTGGTGAGACTCCCGATTAGCTGTGAGTTTGGTTGGGCGCTAGAAGCAGCTGCCTGGTATGGTACCCCTCTGTTGTTTTCCGTATGAATGTGTGGAGAAGTGTCTGGAGTCCAGACTTGGTCCTATACATGGTGTGAGGGCTTCTGGAGTCGTGAGTACTAAATCAGGGAAGCTCCCTGTCCAATGCTGCTAACAAGGGCAAGATCTTCTTGTTACTTCTCTGGCTACACTAACTGAGCCAGCTGGCTCTGTTTAATCTTCATAGGAATCTCATGCCTGTCTCTGTGTTAGGGCCCCAACCAGCTGCATCGAGGAACTAGCCTTTAGGGCTTGGGTTGCCAGGGACAGTAACTTATAGGTTAGGCCTGTGCACAGAGCCCTAGGTAGATACGTATATATATATTGTGGTGGTAAGCCAATCAACTTGATTCCACCCGGTCCTTGTTATCTCCCCCTAAATAAATCAGATTGCTTGCTTGCAAAGGTACACTGGCTAGTTTGTGTATTAATGGTGAATTACTTCTCAGTGCATATTGTGTAACTGCACCTTACTTTTCAGGGGGTCCCCGGAGTGAGCTGAGCGGCCTGAGCCGGCGGGTAAGTGCGTATGGTAAGGACGCTGCAGTTGAACTGTGTGGGCCACTAGTGGGGAGAAAGGGGGGTTGCAGCAACCCTGAGGGCTGCGACCAAGTCAACCTCGACTGTTCTAATCCCGACCTCTGGGTGGAGGCACCCGCCAACAGATCTAGGCCCCTCACCCTGTTACAGTCGGAACAGGCAGGGGTAGTAGCCCTTGGGATAGCGCCCCCTGGGGGTTACATATAGCGGCAAGCTTCATTCAGCCTTACCTCCCTGAAGTAGAAGAGGGGATGGTTAGACTGTGGGGCTGAGGTATTTGGGGAGTAGGCTCTGTTTTTGAAAAAGTCATGGGGTAGGACAGCACTAAGGTTGAAAAAGCTGTGTTAAAGATGTTTGAGATCACCTTGGGGGTCGAGGATCCATCAACCATTAACATGGCCGGAGAGGTTTTTGGCTGCTTCCCCGTGACATCCTTGATATTGTCCCAGAAAGCACGACCATTTCCCCATGTATTGGTGAAAGTGTCTTTGTAATAGGTGGATTTCATGAGCCGGATGGCTTTTGTGCAGGCATTCCATGCTTGTTTGTAATTTTGGATGTCCAGTTGTTTGCCAGTGGCCCTGGCAACTGCCCAGAGGTGGTCCCTTAGTTTCAGCTGTGAGAGAAGAGCTGCGGTGAGCCATGGGTTAGAAAGAGATTTTGTTTTGCGCCTTTTAGCAGGGGCAAAGGATCGAGGCTTTGTTGAAAATTGAGATGAAGTGGTCACGAGCCATGTTAACATCTGTTGCTTCGTAGATGGGTAGCCATTCTTGTAGAAGCAGGTATTGTTTGAGATGTGGAAATTTTCCACGAGGAAGGACTCTGCTAGCGATAATTTTGGGAGGGGGCTTGAGGAATTTGTTAGACCATGCACATATGACTGGGGAGTGGTCACTGAGAGAGTTGGGAAAACGGTCGTACGAGAAATCTTTGTGGGGTGAGTGGTGAGGACCCAATCCAGGAGGGTACTGGTGCCAGTCTTGTAGTTAATCCTAGTATGGGAGTTTACCATTTGAGTGAGGTTAGCAGCTGAGATGGAGTCTTTATAGGCACTGGCACCTGATGCTAACCAGTTTATGTTGAAATCCCCTAGTAGAATAAGTTCAGCTTCAGGAGGATGAGAGTTGATAAAGTTTAGGACGTTGTTGAAGCCATGTTTAGGGTCCCTGGATGGGATGTATATGGAGACAATAGTCAGGGCTTTATGGTTGGGACCTAGGATGATTCTTATTGGTAGAATCTGGGCCGAGGCAGAAAGTGATGGAGTTGCTACAGGGTGCCATGACAGGGAGTCTTTGATATAGATTGTGCAACCACCGCCTTTTTTGGATATCCGGTACAGCCTGTGGACATTGTAGCCCTGTATTGTTACTGCCGAGTCAGGAACTTTAGGCATCAGCCAAGTTTCCACCACTGCAGGATGTCAGGTTATGTTGGCATATGAAGGCTTGGAATGCATCCAGCTTTGGTAGTAGGCTGCAGATATTAATGGTTGCAAGGATAAGGGCACCTGGAGTTTGTGTGTGGCCTGAGCTTCTAGGGCCAGGATTGGGATGGACGCTGCCTAAGATGAGAAGGAGGAGGAGTTGGAGCTTTAAGGAGCAGAGTCGCAGCTCTTTGAGAGATAGGTTTGATTGTTGTTTCCTGGAGTAGAGGTTGCAAGGTCCCAGGCGGTATCCCATATGGACTGCAGGGTGGTACAGTGTAGAGAGGTGGCCACACTTGTTGAGAGTAGTGGTCGGGGTAAGTAACCAGGAATATCCAAACGGTGGACCAAGCACGAGTCTCGAGGGAAGTGGAGGGTCCCTTGGAGTAGCAGTGGAAACCAGAGTAGAGGGTGGAAGGGGTGGGGGGGTGGCTAGGACCAGGGAGAGAGAGAAAGGGGGGGCAAGGCAAGAGGAGGAGGAGGAGGAGGAGAGGTGATTGAAAGGCAGAGAGAACCTGCATGGCTTGCGGACTAGCACAGTAGGGGTGGGGAACCGAGTTGAACAGGAGGGAGTAACTTGGCTAGCAGGAGGCAGATAGAAAGAGAGATTGAGAAAGAGAGCACCTCAATCAGTAAGCACTACATGGGATGAGAGAAGGGGGATGGGAGGCATAGGCAGAGCAGAGGAAGCTACAAGTGTTGGCCAATAGGCAGTGGGAGGTGGGGTATGTAAGAGGGAGGCGGGGTTAGAGGTCTATTTAAGTAAGGTGGGGGCAGGTGAAATTTTATGCAAACTAATGTAAAGCCACTGGGCGCAGTGCCTGGAGCAAAGCAAGGCAGTGAAGATAGGCCGGGCTTATCAGCTGCTGTTCGAGAGGTGTGTTTACAGATGGTGGGAGAGCATCTGCATTTAACCCCTGTAGGTAGACTGGAGCAAGAAGCACAAGTGGTTAGAGGTGAGAGTGGATGGCAGGCTTATCTAGTTTTTAAGAAGGGAGAGAGAGAGGAAGAGGAGAGCCCACTGAGAAGGGAGCATTGTGATGATAAAAGAACAGAGTGTGTGATGTGCCAGATAGGATAGGAGCTGCTACCAGAGATATAGCTCTCTAGTGGTGAGAGGATATAATCTGCTAATGGAAAAGTCAACAAAAAAAAAGCTCAAAATTCACTTCTAATATCAACTCAGAACTTAAAATGACTGTAAAGATTAAACAAATTATTAAACCCTGGCACATAAATTCAACTAGAGACACAGAGTGAGTTACAGTGGTTAGAGATGTGTTCAGCAGTAGATAGTGTGGGCCACTTGGAAATCAGCTTCCACTGGTACCAAATCCAAAAGTCCGGGCTAGTACCTTGCAGAATCAGCTGAGCTTGTGGCAGAAGAGGCGGGCATCTCGGAGGGAGAGAGATTGCCTGGTGTAGATATATGTATTGTTATACAGCAGCTTTTATACAAAAGTATCACAAAACACTTCACAGGGTAATCAGAGAAGCAAAAGTAAAAAGTGCAGTATTTGTGTTATTTGTCCTTAGTAGTATTGGTATTGTGCAGCCCTTACCCAAAGATGTTTGGCGCCATCTAGTGGTGAAAGTAGCCAACAAACAGATTGCAACTTAATTACAACACAGTTTAACATGATTTATTGTTATATAGCAGCTTTTATACAAAAGTATCACAAAACACTTCACAGGCGTAATCACAGAAGAAGCAAAAGCAGAAACTATATTGGCTAAATGGTGAACGGTAAAGATACTGAAGTAACATGAAAATTACAGTAATCGTACTAAACCATAGAAGTACAGATGTTGTTGGCAGAAAAAGACCACGCAGCCCATCAAGTCTGCCCAGCCCTGTCTATCTAATGTTGATTGTGAGGGCCCTAGTGGTCCTTCACTCCTACTTACCCCTTCCTCTTTTGCCACCATCTTTACCTGTCCTATATGTCTGTCCCACCCATATATTAACCCCCCTACTGATTTTGCACAGACTACCCCCTTGGTAGTCTGTTCCACCCTTCTGTCATCCTATCTGTGAAGAAATGCTATTTGATGCCCCTCCTAAACCTCCCATCTGTCAGTGTCATTGAGTTTCTGCTGGTACTTGTGTCCCCACTCAGTGTGAGCAAGTCTCTGCTCTCTACAGTTTATCCTGTGGAGGTCTGTGCATTGTACACCTTGATCATGTCCCAGCTCTCTCTCTCTCTCTCTCTCTCTCTCTCTCTTCTTGCCTCTGGTGTATAAATATTGAGATTTTAAACCTCAACATGTACATTTTTTCTGCTGACCCTGAACCATTTTGGTTACCCTCCTCTGCAGAGCCTCCACCCCCATCCTTTTCTTTCTTCAGCTGCGAGCTCCAGAACTGTGCACAATATTCAAAGTGAACTTAAATCAGGGACCTGTACAGTGACAGAAACATCTCACTCGTCTGGCTACTAATCCTCCTTTCTATACATCCCAGCATCCTATCTGTCCTATATATTGGAAGGGAATATTCTGTCCTATTATGGGTAATTGGATAGGAGCACTCATGGGCCATCTGCCCCCTCACCCACTTACACCTCAGTGTGAACCTCAATATTTACCCTCACCATTGTAACTGACAAGAGAGAGGTAAGTGGCCCAGGACACCATGGGATGGCCCCAAAAAAACAAACAGTCTCAGACAGAAAGCAGAAAATCTCAGTTCAAACTTCCAGGAACAGGAGAGTATCAATTTAAAAAAAAAAATGCTAAAAAAAAACAAACAAGCATTTGTCAATGCCGAACGTTCGCTTGCAGGTATTTGCAGTGGTGTTTGGCATGTATGGTGCTTTACTCTAATGCCCTGTGCAATTGCTGGTATTTGCACAATAAATTGTCAGCATGACCTTGTTGTTACCCCCATTGTGCGCTACATAGGCGGAAACACGTTTTGGGGAGGATGTGAAAAATGACAGCTGTACTGCTCATAAGGAAGTGTGGTAAAATGGCAATGTTGAAAATCTGGAGTGCAAATATTGAAAATTCAGAAAGCGTCTGACGCTGCGTGGGAACTGCGCAATGCGCTTTCAAAACAGTCATTTTCAGGAATTTTCCATAGAATTTTCAACATGGGTTTGGGACCCTTCTCATGAATGATGTCACTGTCATGGTGTTATTTGAGGCCAAGGGTGATTTTGCGCAGTGACCGCGCAGTGCCTGCGAAATCACCCTTCGGGCCCCGAATAATGCCGGACAGTGACATCACTCATGAGAAGGGGTCCCAAAACCCCATGTTGAAAATTTGGTGCAAAAATTCCAAAATGACTGAGATATTCAATAGTTGAACCCCCTATGTAACCCATTATACAGCTTACTGGCATTTCCTCAGTTCGCGGTCGGCTTTGAAGAGTGCAGGCGTGTTCCCGGTCCACGAAGATCGTCGGCTGGGTCGGAGAGTATAGTATGGGGTGAGGGGGTGTGGGGAGGCTGGGTGCGCAGTGGGTGGGTGCGGGTTGTGGGGGGCTGGGAGAGCGGCGCCGGGACCGTTTTGCTTTCAGGTTAAAAAAGATGATGGTGGACCTTTGCCACGTGGGTGGGCTCCCAGCGTGGCTGAAGGATGGCTGGGGGGGCCATGAGCCGACGGGATTGGGCACCTCATCAGCAACCACGCTTGAAGCGAGAGCCGACGGAGATTGGGCACCCCGCCGGCAAAGTAAGGACGGTTTGCCACGCTGGGTGGGCTCCCAACATGGCAGCAGGACGGCTTGGGGGCATGGAGCCGACGGGAATTGGGCACCCGTCGCCAGCAACATTTGCCACGCTGGGGTGGGCTCCCAGCGTGGCACCAAGCTTTTAGGGTGGAGGCGGACGTGCACGGGGAGGTAGCGCATGACACAAGGGGCGGCGCCAGTATGGCAGCGGTGCTTTCGCTGAAGCAGAGGAACACTGCTGTCATACTGAGCTTCTGCACCATTGGTGCAGGACCCCCACGCCTGCTCAAGGGAGCAGTGCATTGGTGGGAGAGGCACACTCCAAGTGTGCTACTTCTCCCAAATCGTTTGTGCATGCCAAGAAGCAAGCGTAAAAATCACTCCACTCTAATCAACTGGAATATAGGCGCAGCCCTCCTGCTTCCCTCCTTCCACACTGGGCTGTCAGTCCTATACCCATCACCTCCAAAATACTGCTCACCAACCTCCCATCAGCTACTGACCCCCCGTAAAGCGAGAAATGTGGCACTCATAGTAAAACACCTAATACCACTACTACTACTCCTAGCAGGTGACGTGGAATCAAATCCTGGGCCACATACCCCCCCAACAACCACATCTCCCCTCCTATGTAATTACCACGGGGGCTTAAAATTATGCATCTTAATATATGCAGCCTCCTGAACAAAATCACCCCCCTCCAACCGTACATCCTCTGCCTATGCCCTGATATCCTTATTATCTCTGAAACTTGGCTGAAACCCCATAACTTGGATGCCGAGGTATCCATCCCTGGCTATTCCCTCACTCATAATGACCGTCCGGGCCAAAAGAAGGGTGGGGGCAATGCCATGTTCATCTCTTCCAAGCTACAATTCGCACCAGTCCAACTCCCAAACCCAACACACCCCATAGACTCCCTCCTATTCAGATTTTCACTCCCTCATTCCATCCCCTTATATATAGCAGGGTCCTACTGCTCCCCAGACACCCCCCCGAACACCATCATTGAACATCTAGGCACGCTAAAAACACTCACTGCAGGGGGCGAACTATACATACTTGGGGACTTCAACATCAATTGGCTACCTAAAACTAATTCTAAGCTCAAAAACCAGGTGACTGCACTTAATCTCTCCCAGCATATCACCAAACCCACTCGCTTAAACCATAAATCTCTTAACCACTCTCTCCTCGACTGGGCCCTCACCACACATCTCCATAGGGTGCAAGAAGCTGGTACCCTGCCCGACTCCCCTCAGTGACCACCACATGACTTACATAGTACGGAAAATTTTCAAACCCCAGGCACCAGCCCCTCAAATACTACTCACTAGGGCTTACAAATCACTAGACCTTGTTGCACTCCTAAGAGACCTATCTAACACTGATTGGTCATTTATTCGACATGCTTCCTCCATTGACTCGGCCCTGGAATTTTTCAGATCAAATTTCCTTGCCATCTGGGACTACTACGCCCCTCTCAGAAGAGCCTGCATTAGGGACACCCACCTACCTTGGGTAAATGCCCATATTATTGTCCAACTCCACGCCAGGGACATGGCCTGGGAATCTTACAAGGCATCTGGGTCACAGGCAGCCCTCCAACACTATCGCACACTCTGGAACGCAAGCACCAGGTTAATTCGCCAGGCAAAAGCAATCTACTTTAGGGCCTCTTTCCACGCAAACCACAACCACCCAGCAAAATCTGGAAGTCCTTGAAATCTCTGCTCTCTCCCCCATCCCAGCCACCCACCCCTGCCCTAAAGGTAAATGGCTCCTTGGTAATGGACCATGGCGAGGTGGCCTCTGCTTTCAACTCATTCTTTACTAACTGTGCCTCCTCCCTTCTCTCCACAAACACGCACCCCCCTATGAAACTACACCCACCCTCTCAACCCCCACCCAGATCCCACCACTTCTTGTTTCTCCCGGTCTCCCCAGCTGAAGTACTAGCTGCCTTACGCTCACTAAACCCTAACAAAGGCAAATGCCCCTCCGCCTTGACTCCAAGATGCTATACCTATCTGCCCCTGCCATCGCCACCACACTGGCCTCCCTCTACAACCTCTCCTTCTCTCTCGCCAAGATCCCTGCTGCCTGGAAACATGCCACAGTCATCCCTCTCCCTAAAGGTGGTGACCCCTCCTCACCGGGCAGTTACCATCTATCTCCCTCCTCCCAATTCTAGCCAAAGTCCAGGAAAACTTGTTCTCTTCCAATTATCCGCCTTCCTCGACAACTCCTCTTTCCTCTCACCCTAACAGGGTGGCTTCAGGAAATTGCACTCCATAATCACCTCCTTTCTCAGGTTAACAAACGACATCCTCACTGGCATGGATAATGGGCAAGTCACCTCAGCCATCTTCATTGACCTAGCTAAAGTCTTTGACATGGTCTCCCATCCACTCCTGTTATCTAAACTCACCTTAGCTGGCCTCTCGGGGGTGGCCACCAGCTGGTTCCACTCTTACCCAGAAGGGAGGCAACAAGCAGTTAGAATTGGCTCACTCACCTCTGACCCACTACCTGTCACAATAGGTGTGCCACAAAGCTCGGTCCTTGGCCCAGTACTCTTCTCTATCTTTCTAAATGACCTGCCCTCCACGTGCCCCCTTTCGTCCATTCACATGTATGCTGATGACACCATAATATTTGCTACAGGTCCCTCCCCCCGCTGTAGTGTCATCCAAACTCCAGGAGGATTTTAATGCAATCCAACTCTGGTTCCACTCTCACCAACTATCCCTTAACCCAAAGAAAACCGTCTCTCTCTCACCTTCGGGACCAGGCAAAGGCTCTCCCGGGCCCACTCATCCCCTGCCTTCCACACCTTAGATGGGACCCTCTTGGAGACCTGCACTTCATTCAGATACCTCGGGGTCTGGCTCGACCAACACCTAGACTTCTCAACCCACATTGAATCTAGTCACAAAACACTGCACCCGAAACTGGGAGCCCTTTACCGGAATAGAGGCTGCATTCCCCTGCCAACCCGGAAAGAAATTGTTCAGAAAATGATACTCCCACTCCTTGATTATGGGGACATAGTTTATAGCTTGGCCCCCAAATCCACCCTCGCCAGGCTGGACCCTCTCTTCCATTCCTTCTGCCATTTTGCCCTGGACCATCCGCCCACAACTCAACACTGTGACCTCTACAGATCCTCAGACCTTCCTTCCTTACAGGACCGGAGAACGACACATTGTGCTAGAAAAACAGAAAATACTGGTCCCAGTCCCCCCGGTACCTTGCTAATATCCTAGCTGCCCAAACCCCTTCATGCTTACCCTCCGTAATCGCGACTCTAGGCTCCTCACTCTCCCACGCATGTCCTCCTCCAATGGTCAGCGTGCATTCAAGTACCGAATGCCTTAACTGTGGAACGCCCTCCCAACGGTGATTAGACACTCCTCCTCCTCAAACAACAATTTGCCACCACCTGCTTGTGCAGCTAGCCCCTCAAGGTATTTTGACAGTTTAAATACCCGATTGCAGGTGTGTTTATTAGTTACATGTTACAATGTGATTCCACTGCACTTAAGCATCATTTCATGCCCCAGCTGGACAATTTTCTTCCCCTGCCAAGAGGCAGGTGTATCTTGTACAATGTGTTTCTCTCAACCTTGCATTGCACTTCGGCGTTCAATTGTATGTTGCTCTGTATACTGTATATCCTAAACCCGCCGCCCCGGATGCATCTGGAATCGAGCGCTACACCGCTCAGTATGCTTTCCTGGTAAAACGCTTAAATAAATAAAATAAATAAATAAATAAATGTTAGGGAATGATAACATTTTAGGCTGGTTCAGCTTTGAGCAGGAATGCATGGTAGCAATCATTTTTAGCAGTAGAAATAGACATGTATTTCCACAATATTTAATGTGTTTTTGTTTAATTACGTTGTATCTGAATGTAGTATCTGTGTGTTATATGGTAGATATTTTTATTCATTGTGCTAATGCTTAATATGAACTGTACATGTGGTATGTCTACGTCATGAATTTTGGGATATGAAAACACGTCTATGGGAGGGACCTTTTTGTCTTGAAAACACGTCAGACTGACATGAAACGTTGCCGTTGGGGCCGTGGGGGGGGGGGGGCTGCTACCTTGTATCTTGGTACTGGACAAGCTGAGATTGTCTAGGTGTTTTTAATTAATAAAGACTTTTTTTTATCATTCCCAAACATTGGTGCTAGCCTGTTCCTAGACGTTTGAGCCAGATTTGCTACCCTCACCATTGCCCCTCCTCACTGTGCTAATGTTTTTAAATTGTCCAATATTATTACCCCAGGTCCCTCTCCACAGTCATACTTTCCACTGTTACCCCCCATTCTGTATTCTGTTTTTAGATTTTTTTTGACCCTATGTGTATTATTTTGCACTTCTCGCTGCAAGACCTTTGACCTCTTCTACAGTCTTTCCAGGTCGTCTCTCATATTTCTTACTCTTTCCTCAAGCAACAACCTTTCCTACAGTAGGGGGAGATGGTTGTTACCAGTGGTGCATAGCAGAGGGAAAAGGTGATTTGGCATCTCCATCTTTGGGAATAGTTGGTGTGGGTGGAGTTTAGACAGAATGCTGGAGGATGCCCTTGTGACAACTAGGAGTCTAAGGGAGTTCTCAGGTCAGGTTTATGAGGCAGGAGTGCTCAAGGCAGTAAGGGATGCCACATCTTAGGTGTCCTTGCTAGGAAACTGGACCAGGGCATTGATGAGGGGTTGGCGCAGGTGCCCTGAGCTGGGGTGCCAACCAAGGGAGTCTGCAGGTATAGCCAGCCATGTGGTGGGTACCAGGGATTCTGGTTGTGCTGTGAGTGGTGGGCACATGCTGTGTTTTGCAATGTCATTTAATACAAGACTCAGGTCATGGTGCAGAGGATCTCGTTAGCTCCTACCTGAAGATGCAGGTGCCATGGTACCCTGATCATCTGAGGGTGGCATGAAGTTGGGGCACCTCACTGCAGCGAGGATGTCACAAGAGACATTAAGAGAGCCTGGCAGCTGCCAGGGAAGATGTAAAGTCTCAAACATTTCCTGGCTTGCAGAGGGCTAAGGGATATGAAGTCTGGGGTTTGCCCACAGCTAGAAAAGTTTAGAGGAAGCACTGGATGGGTGAGGGAACCCCAGGGAGGTATCTCTTTAAGTGATATCTCCTGATGGCTTTCAGGCCTTAGGTGGGTTCTCCTGATGAGATCATAAACATTCAGATGGTGGGGGGACCACTGGAACACAGTGGATATCATCTGATCACCAATAGGATGGATCCACATGTACCACCAGAACATGCAGGAGCAAGATAGCAGTACAATCTCTGAAAAAAGTGAGGAGGGGAATCCCCAAAGGTAAAAGTAGCAACCTCAGCCAGATCTGTTGGAAAGCTACCTCCAGAAGGGTGGGTCATAGGGCACTTGCAACACTTTGAACTGCAGTTTGAGGTTGGCGTAGCCTGTGGCTGGAGCCTCAAAAGTAGCAGAGCACTGTGCCATGGTGAAGTAGTGCCAGTCTGGTGGGTCCACATGTATACACACACGCGTACCATGTGTACACACCCTGAATCATGGATGCAACCTTGGCATGCCATTAAATGTTCTCTAGAATACAGTTCATAGGAAAGGGCAGCAGTGAAATATGCCCTAGGCATAACCACAGGAAAGGGCAGCAGTGAAGTATGCCTATAGACAAACAGGAAGAGATGTTAGTGAAGATGGAGATTGGGATTCTCCAGTCATGGAGATGCGAGATGCCCACCACATGAAGGGACAGGGAGAGTCCAGGACCAAGTTTTGAAGTACACACCGCAGGAAGTGGAAGTGACTATCCACTAGTGGGGTGCTGCTCAATACAAGGTTTTGGAATTATCATAATGAATTGAATAACAGCTGAATGAGTGTGGTCCTTGGGCCAAGAAACAGTGTATTGTATTAATGAATTTGACAATTGCCCCAGTAAAGAGAGTCAAGTGCTTGACGTGTTGTTGGTCTTGTGTGTTCTGTTATACCCATGAAAGGTGTCCACATCCAGCATCTCTTACTTAAGTACAAGCATACCCATAACTATTGCAAGCAAGGGGCTCCCAGTTAGCTATACCCCTAGACAGTAGACACTGTAGTACCCTGGGCCTTCCAGGGCATCATTACAGGATGATCGCTCTACTGCCCGAAAGGGTACTGATTTGCAGGGGCTCATCTGGCATTTGAAGATGATGTAGAGTTTGATAGTATTTAGTAAAAGAAGAGTTATTTTGACAGTGTGATGGAAACTTGTTGATAAGGATTTTGCTTTGCAACTAGGACTGGTATGGAGTTAGCAAAGAACTGGTGGCAAGGCAAAGGCAAATTTTATTTAGAAGACACCCATCCTGGAGGCTTTGGGCTCATACACAAATCAAAACAACTGCAAAGACAAAACCAGCAATATAATAAACATTATAATAAATATAACTAAATTAAATCACATAATTATAAAATTAAATAAATAAATCTGAAAATAACTAAATAAATAGCCAGGGATTCACCAGCCCGGTGGTGCTGAGGGTCGAAGCGCTGGACGCTACACCTCAAGCCATGCCGGCGACCCATGTTCGGGAGCAAGCAGGGGTCGTCATGGGCCAGCGGGGGGGAGTTGGATCGAGTGTCGATGGACTGCTCTCCATCTCCGGGAAGGGGGGGAACCTCAGTTGCTGTGTGCCTGACCCCTAGTGGAGGCTGGGGGTCAGTGACATAGTGCCATAAGTGTAAAGGGTGGAGCACAGCAGAGGCTTGAGGTGGCGGGCACGGGAGCATGCGCGATCATGTCGGTGGTGTCATTGCACGCTGAGTTCCACAGGGTGAAAGTCAGGAGGAAAATGGCATCCTGGTTGCAGCAGCTTGATGGCCTTCCTATGGGCACCCTGGCTTCAGAGGGCATCGCCGGAACTGGATTTGGTCCTGGTGGGTGACATGGTGGGCTCCCCACCACCCTGCCATGGGTGGGTAATCCGCAGGGGAAGAAGGCGATGGCCTCTCAGAAGAAGAAGCTGGCAGACTGACTGGGCAGTGGCCAGATCCATGAGGTTGCCTTGAAGAGTGCTGCCAACCAGGAAGCCAGTGAGACAGACAGTAAGTAAAAAAAAAAAATAAAATAAATAGCCAGGGACAAAATTAAATTACAGAGGCCAGGCCAGGGCAAGATTATAAAACAAAGTCTGGGAAAGTCTGACTGTACAGCAAGGCCTTGAGGTGGGCTTTGAATACATCTACTGAAGGGGCCTCTCTTACAGCTTGAGGTAGCGAATTCCACAGGATGGGGCTGGTGATACTGAAAGCTCTGTTGCCCGCTGTTTTTAACCTCGTCCTGGGAATCATGAGGAGGTCTCTAGAGGAAGAAAGGAACGAGCGGACTGAAACAGCATGTGCAGGAAGGTCCTTCAGGTAACCAGGGCCAGGCTGCATAGGGCCTTAAAGGTGAGCAAGCCCACCTTAAAGAGGACCTTCCACCTGACCAGCAGCCAGTGCAGTTCATGCAGCACTGGGGTGATGTGGCAGTACTTAGACTGCCCCATCAACAGCCTGACAGCTGCGTTCTGCACCAGCTGCAGCCGGCGGAGGGTACCTCCAGAGACCCCGAGATAGAGAGCATTACAGTAGTCAAGCCTAGCTGTCACAAAGGCGTGCACCAAGGTGGGGAGGTCCAGGGGTGGAACTAGGGGCTTTATCCTGGTGATATTCTTCAGCTGGTAAAAGCTGGTGTGGACAACGGATGATACCTGGGATTCAAGTGTCAGTCCGCTGTCAAGAATAAAGCCCAGATCATGCACCCTATATGAGGCCTGCAGTGGTACAGATCCAAGAAAAAGCCCTGTCTCTGCAACAGAGGCCATCCTATTATGTCCTCTGTTCAACTCCACCACCAGTACCTCCGTCTTATTGGGGTTCGGTCGCAACCAGCTGGAGGCCATTCAGTCATTGATCTCTGCAAGGCAGGTGTTTAGCACATCCACTGCGTTGGATGTCCCAGGGCAAAAGGAAGATAAAGCTGGGTATCATCAGCATAACAATGAAAACCCAAGCTGTACTTCCTGATGAGATCTCCTGGGGCAGCATGTACATGGCGAACAACATCAGTGACAAGACCAAGCCCTGGGGTACTCCACATGACAGGAGGCTAGGGGAGGAGGAGAAATTCCCCATCACTACCCTTTGCCTCCTGTTGGTGAGAAAAGACTCAAACCAGCAGATGACAGTGTCGGTAAGTCCACAGAATTCCCTCAGGCAGTCGAGTTGCACACGATGGTCCACCATGTCAAATGCTGAGGAGAGAACAAGGAGAACAAGAATTGTCCCCTCTCCTAGATCTCTCACCCTAAGGAGGTCATTATGCACCCAAACTAATGCAGGTTTTGTGCTATGCCTCACATGAAACCCAGACTGGAGAGGCTCATATAACTCATGGACTATGAGGTGTTCCTCAAGCTGAAGCGCCACAACCTTCTCTACAATCTTACCCAAGAATGGAAGATTGGAGATGGGATGGTAATTTGCCTTGACATCATGGTCTAAAAATGGTTTCTTCAAAAGGGGTCTCACCAATGCTTCCTTCAAAGCATCGGGGAAGACCCCCTCTGACAAAGAGCACCAGACAATCAAGACAAACACTGGGCCAACAGAGTCAACACATCCCATCAAGAAACGTGTCGGCAGTGGGTCCAGTTCACAAAAAGTGTGCCTCAGCTTGGAAGCAACCTCAGTGACCTCAGCCACTTCCACCGGTCTAAACTCGCCCCAACTAGGTGGAGTGCTCTCTGGATACCCACAGCGACCACTGTTGACCACAGTGTGGCTCACTGTTGAAATTCCTTGCTGGATCGCAGACACCCTGACTGAGAAGAACCGAGCAAACTCTTCATATAAGGTGTCAGAAAAAGCTTTTTTGGCTGCAGACAGGCTGGATGAAGAAGCCTATCTACAGCCTGAAAAAGCACAGTTGGTCAATTCCTCCTGGCAGCAATCTCCCTGGACAGGAACTCTGCCTTCTTATGGTTGATTGCCCCCTGGTACACACTGTAATGTGTACGCAGGGCCAGTTTGTCTGCCTCCAGCCCAGTCTTCTGCCACCAGTGCTCTAATCTCCAACCCATAATCTTCATCGCCTTAATGATTGGTGCATAAGTGATTTGCAATCGTTTGGCGCATTTGTATGAAGTGGCTAAGTGACTGTGCAGAGTTGCAAATAAGTGGGAGAAGAGGTCTGTAAAATATTTTATTGATGGCGAATTCTTAAGGATGTATAATAACTGGCTACTAATTTTTTCAATGCAGATGGCCAATTCTCATTTACCGTTATAACCAGATGGTTATTATGGCAAATGTGTGCACAGTCAGTAGAAGCTGCATTCTCAAGTACAGTGTTCAGTCAGACAGCGGTTTCCCTAGCGAAAAGAGTATTGCATTAAAACTGATAAAAAGGTCCAATTCTTGGCAAAAAAAAAAAAAAATACCAAATCAGTCTTACTTTGCAATTGGGATTAGTCCTTTGTTATTGTAGTAGTACATTTTATTTCTTCATGGTGCCCCTCCCTGAGTCTCAGGGTGCCATTACAACAAACAGAGGTAGTAGCAAAGAACATGAAACAAATGAATCCCAAACAATAAAATTAAATAACAGTCTCACTATATTTAAATATAAATAAATATCCGACAGCAACCATTTAAAAACCTTTCTGGGGATAGCATTAAAGGGACTCTCACTCTCCATAAGCCTGTGCAAAAAAAGATGGCTTTTAAGACCCCTTTTGAAGGCCTCCACCAAGGGGGTCTCCATCAGGGCCCTCGGGAGAGAATTCCAAAGGACCACACCCGCAACCTCAAAGGCCCGGTTCCCCAAGGTTTTAAACATGGCCCTGGGAATGACCGGGAGATTCTTCTCAGTGGAGTGGAGAGGGAATGTCAGGAGGCAGGAGATCCGACTCAGTACCCAATGTGAAATCGGCTCAGTTTCTGAATGGAAGAAATCAACACAATCAAAGCCTGACATCAAACCAGCTCCTCTGATATAAAAAAAAGTAATGCCACCACCGTTCAGTTTGGGGGCGCCATTCAGGCACATTTCTTAAATTTTTTCACTTTTTAATTCGGTTATCAAAGTTGAAATCACATCACTTTTTGCTTGCTAATGGGGGCAGACAGATAGTTCATGGGGGATTGAGACAAATAACAAAAACAGAAAACTGTCAGGAAAAAAAACTGATGGTGAGTAATTACATAAAATAAGGCATGGGTAGGTGTTACTCGAATTTTTTATTTTTTTTCCCCTATTCTTTATGCGCCGCACCAACCATTGGCATTTTCAGCCCTGGTCATGGCACCCTGAGCCTCCACCTCTTGTATTGCTGGTGGCTCCCCCAGTCACCCCTGGTTTGCCCCCCAGAGGGTGGGGTTGCGGCGCTGTTCCCCAACCAATACTGCAAAACTGGGACTAGTCGGGGGAGCCCAGCTCAGGAGGCTAATCGAGGCCAGGGCAGGGCTTCACCTAGATGGACAGGCAGCAATTTTTGTGTTTCTGGGAGGTGGGGACGTGTAATGATGACCAGTGTCCACCCTGCCTCCTGGATCAGACTGACGCCAGTTGCGATGGAACTCCCAGCCTCCGCCAGGAGTCCTCCATACACCAAGAGTATGTCCCACCCTCCCCGCGGAGAAGGAGAGCTGTCCATGGGATGCTCCATTCCTCTCCCCCTGGCCGGCCCTCCCATGACCCGGGTCAGTTTCCGAACCTGGGTCACTGGCGTCGCAAGCGGAAATCCAACCTCTGCACTGACAGGCTGGTGGCGTGTTACTCAAATTTAATACACATCCTTGGTGTTTGATGCTTTCATAAACCCCTTGAGCTTTGTTCAAGGGGTTTATGTAGCATTATACACCTTGGGTGTGTATTATATTTTCATGACACACACCACCCTATGTATCATTCTATATTTAACCCCTACCCCCGAAATGATGTGGCATACCATTTCTCATTCTGCCATCCTGAGCTGCCTGCCTGAACTGTGCAGCACCATATGTTTGTCTCTGTCTCCAGCCCCATGACTGAAGCCTGTGTGAGGACTGGAGGAGCAGGGGCACATTTACTATTAAAGGGGCACATTGACCATTAAAATCTTGGAATGCTTTTAGGTAATTGACAGCCCTTTACACCATTCAGGTTGCTACCCTTGCCCAGAAAAAGTCTGAGGGCAGATCCAGGATTAGGCTGTCTACCGTGAGCTCTCATAGTGTGAGAAGGGCTAGTGCTGTTGGCCAAGGCCACATGAGGGAAGCCTGCCTTGGGCTTCTACAGCCACCCATCAGGAGATGACTTTGAGGTTTCTACAACCTTTGAAGTACAAAGGCTTAACTGTGTTTGCTGACTGTGTTAGGATGCCACCTTTCTGACAAAGAGCGTTTCTGCTTTCCTGTGAAAGGAGGTAAAAGCATGGTGATCCAGTAATTGTATCACAGCTGTCAGCCTGCAGTGTGGCCAGAGACTGTGTGAAAGCCTGCACTGAGACTGAAGACAGTTAGGGAGCCGGACGATCAGTGATACTGCTAGGCACTGGCTAGCATACCACACTAGGCTCTAGAAACCTACAAAAATGTGTGGCACGTGGCCCCTGATCCCTATACTGGTCTGTCCTGTGGAGGAGAGGGAGAGAGAGGTCCTGATGGCTGCCAGTACAGAAAGTCTAATCCACATCCAGAGGCACCTGAGATCTGCAATGTCGAGCTGCCCCCCCTCCATACACACACACCATCTGCACAACTGATCAACTGTTCCAGAGAAAAGGAGTTCAAGTTGTCTGTGGAGCTGGTAACACCAGTAATGAAAGCCAGTGAACAATGTGGGGTAGCACACTCTCCATGTGGAATAGAGATGGATTCTAAGAGGTAAAATGAGGAATGTCCCTTCTAATGTGAGATCTTTGAGAGGTCTGCATCTGACTTTGCAATGCAGGGCAGCACTCTCTCCATGTAGGACAGAGGTGGGTTCTAAATGGTAAACTGAATGACTTTCCTCCTAATGTGTGACTGCTGAGAGATATGAATCCAACCAGACAATGGGGACAGCACCCTTTCCATGTGGGACAGAGAGAGTTCTGAGACATAACACCATCCCTTCTGCCTCATGACAATGTTAACTCCTGGCTGCTTCTCTCCCTTCTCACTGCCTTGCACTAGGAATATAACTCTCTATATGAACATTTGACAATATTATTTTGATACACTACTTACTGTTGTATATGCTCTGTAATTATTCTGTATTTAATAGTTAGCCATTTTGTAATCATTCTGTATATAGTATTCTGTCTTTTGTGTTTTTGTTTTTTTCTTATTTGTATCTGTTAGCTGAAGTGGAACCTTTGTAAAAGAGCTCCAAGCTCAAAGGTTGTTTCTCCAAGACAATTAATAAATTAACAAGTATTTGTCAATGCCGAACGTTCGCTTGCAGGTATTTGCAGTGGTATTTGGCGCTTGGACATGGCTTAAAAAAATCAGTGACAAAGAAGTACAAGCATTTGTCAGTGCCGAATGCTGCTTGCTTCTATGTGCTGTTTAGGTATTTGGAAGTCATTGGAGTGCAAATATTGAAAATTCGCGAACTTACGAGCGTGTGTAGGAACTGCGCAACGCACGCTTGTAAAACAGTCATTTTTAGGAATTTTTTCACTAAATTTTCAACATAGCCATTTTAAGACTTCTGCTAATGAACAGTGTCACTGTGATTTTCTTAATGTGCCCCATACATTGATTTCGCACACCGACTGCGCCATTGTGTGCTACATGGGCGGAAAGCGTTTTGGGCAGGATGTGAAAATGACAGCTATACTGCTCATGAGGAGGTGGTAAATGGCAATGTTTAAAATCTGGAGGAAAATATTGAAAATTACCTAACTTAATAGCTGCATAGAACTGCTAAGAACACACACTTGTAAAACAGTCATTTTAGGAATTTTTCACCAAATTTTCAACACAGCCATTTTAAGACCTCTGCTCATAAACAGTGTCACTGTGATTTTCTTAATGTGTCCCATAATTGAGTTCGACAATGACTGCGCCATTGTGCGCCACATGGGCGGAAACATATTTGGGCAGGATGTGAAAATGAAAGCTGTACTGCTCATGAGGAGGTGTGGTAAAATGGCAATGTTGAAAATCTGGAGTGAAAATATTGAAAATTATAAACCCGCGAAAAAGGAGGAACTGTGCAACGACGTCAGAAACAGTCATTTTTAGAATTTTTCAATAAATTTTCAACATAGCCATTTTAAGACCTCTGCTAATGAACAGTGTCACTGTGATTTTCTTAATGTGTCCCATACATTGATTTCACACACTGACCGCGCCATTTGTGCTACATGGGCGGAAACACATTTTGGGCAGAATGTGAAAAATGACAGCTGTACTGCTCATAAGGAGGTGGTAAATGGCAAATGTTGAAAAAATCTGGAGGAAAATATTGAAAATTGCAAAACCTACGGCGCTGAGGAACTGCATAACGACGCCAGAACAGGTATGAGACCACTAACATGGATTTTTTGGGACTCTTTCAATGATCGATGTTCCGTCAATGTTATCTTTAGGTCAAAGGGTGATTTCAATGAGTGACCGTGCAGTGAATGCGTAAATCACCCTTCGGCCTGAATAACGCCATGACAGTGGACATCATTCAAGAGAAGGGTCCCAAAAACCCCATGTTGGAAAATTTTGCAAAAATTCCAAAAATACCTGAGATATGCAATAAAGTTGAAAACCCCTATCTAGCCCCATTATACAGCTTACCGCATTTCTGTTCAAGGGTCGGCTTTGAAGAGTGCAGAGCGTAGCTCAGTCCACCGAAGATCGCAAAGGCTCCGGAGGTAAGTATGGGGTGGGGGGGTGGGAGGTGGTGTGCGAGTGGGTGGGTGCGGGTTGTGGAGGGGCCTGGGAGAAGCGCCGTGGGACCTGCTTTCAATTTACAGGTTTAAAAAAACCAGACGATGGGTTGCCATGCTGGAGTGGGCTCAAGAGTACGGCAGAAGGATGGCTGGGGGGCCGGAGCCGACGGGATTGGGCACCCTGCTGGCAGACGACGTAGGACGAGACGCTTGCCATGCTGGGGTGGCCTCAGCATGGCAGAAGGATGGCTGGGGGTCCTGGAGCCAACGGGAGATTGGGCACCCCTCCGGCAGATACGTGAGTTGGCCACGCTTGGGGTGGGCTCAGCGGCAGCAAAGATTTGGTGGCAGGATGCGGGTGCTTGTGTATGACAGCGTGGTTTTTTGAAGAGAAGACCACCGCTGTCATACACAGCACCGCGTCCGATTGGTGCAGGACTGCCATGCCTGCTCAATGGAGCAGGGTATTGCAGGGGAGGGGCACACCTCCAAAGTGTCCCATTCTCCCAAGACGTTCCTTGTGCATGCGCGCAAGCGAACATAATAAAATAAAAATAAATAAAATGAGGGCTGTAAATAAAATGAGGGCTGTCCTTCCATTATTTTATTTATTTCACGAGGAACAGTGCTGAATTTCACAACATATTTGCAGCCCCGCCTCGAAGATAAAAACATAGATCACATATACAGTCATACATATTATCAGATATGTACAAGTGCTGTATAGCACAATTTTTCTCTTAAAGGGATACTGTCAACCACCTTAGGCCTCAAATTATCCCTAGTTTAAAAACACACATTTTATGATTGCTCACATTCTGTAGAGATTGCTGAGTAGCTGGTAGTTTGATTCTGATTCCTTTTTTAATTTTAAAAGTGAAAAACTGACTGCCCAACATACTGGTGTAACCACACAAAAATGTTTGCTTACTGTCCTTGATTAGCTCCCACTGCACCTTTCCTTGACTTAGAAACACTCCTAAAACTGTGTAGACACTCATAATGCTGTGGAATGAGAAGAAACTGTTGCACCATGAATGGCTGCACTGTTTGGGGGTATTCTTAAAGAGCTGCAGATGCCTCAAAGAACATTTTGAAAAACATAATATTTAGGTACAATTCTGCCTGCTTTCCATATATATATATATATATATATATATTCTATAGATTTCTCCTCAACATTATTTATTACTGAGGACATTTGCATGAATGCATGGTCTTTATGCCTCAGAGTTCACCTGCATCTATAGCTTACTCCTTACTGCAAGTCATAGTGCTCTATTGGGACATCACAGTCTGTTGCCATGGGAGTAACTGTGATGTCACAAGCAGTGCATTATGATTTCAGGTAGGGAGAAAGCAATAGGAACAGATGAACTTTTCAGCAGTAAAGATCCTGTTTTCATTCAGAGTACATCAGTAATAAATATTGGGGAGGAGGAATAGAGAACTAATGTAGAATACAAGCCAAACTGTGTCTAAGTGTTATGTTTTGTTAAAGTTCTCCTGAAGGCAATGGTTGCTCTTTAAGTAAATAGTTAACTTTTGTCTAAACTTTATGTAAGATCCATCAATCTGGATGGTATCAGGTAAAGCATGGACAGCTGGGAGGTATTACTTGGAGGCCTCTCTCCGTCCTTTTAACAGAACCAACAAAACTGTCAGATGAAAAGCGATTACAATGGGCCACATAGGCTGCAGTGCTGTTCTAGCACTGCATCACTTGACCCCTGTCAAGGTCTGACTGCAGCACAATACAAGTGTCTGGCCAGTTGCATGCTGGGAAGCACATTTTTAGAAGAAAAAAAGATTCTATTTCTGTAGCTTCCTTGGAGAAGTGATGTTATCACCTGTACATTGAAATGTAGCACTCAGGCTTAAAGCAGCAGTGCAACAAAAAATGTTTTTCCAGAAAGCTAGTTTCTTTCAACTACAATTAAAAAAAAATATTAGCATACCTGTTGAATCTGCTTTTCTACGTACCGACTATGCGGCACACCACAATTTTGTTTCTTGATCCTATCCCTTGCCAGGGCTACAATGCTCTTTCTAAGCCAAATGTGGTGGCTATATATTTTCTTGAGAAAAAACTAAATTAAAACATTTGCAAAATACTTAAATGTTGGTGATGCTAGAAAACTTCACCACCAACTGAAACTGGAAGATGACTGGAATATTTCATAGTGAAAAAGGAAAGGTCAAATGTTTTGCCCAGTTTTTTGCACTGCTCCTTTAATGTCTTTTTAATGTTTGATAATACAACATCTATGTCAAAAGTATCTATTGTTATCAAATTAAGGTCATGCGGATACACATAGATGGGGTAACTGATTCACAGGCTTATGTATAAACAAGGGTAGTCATCGATTCCCAACCATGCTGATAACCACTGGAGTTACTGATGCACAAACATGTGAATAAACATGGAGGAAGTCACTGGTTCACAGATACTTGGATAACCGGGAGAGAGGGCACTGATTCAAAGTTATCTTGATAAGCAAAGGGTTGTTGATTCATAGGCATGTTGAACGGGCACTGATTCATGGGTGGGTAGATAAACATGGGAGTGTCACTAATTCACAGGCATATGGTAAACAAGGAGTGGGCACTGATTCATACATGTGTAAATAAACATGGAGGGGTCACTGATTCACAGGCATGTGGTAAACAAGGAGTGGGCACTGATTCAGGCATGTGTGGATAAACATGGAGGGATCACTGATCCACAGGCATGTGGTAAACAAGGAGTGTGGACACTGATTTATACATGTGTGGCTAAACATGGAGGGTTCACTGATCCACAGTTATGTGGATAAACATGGGGTCACCGACTCATAGGCAGGTAGATAACATGGGGGGTAGTGACTCATAGGCAGATAGATAGCATGGGAGTCACTGAATCACAGGCAGGTAGGTAGATAACATGGGGATCACTGAATCATAGGCAGGTAGATAAACATGGTGTCGCTTACTCATAGGCAGGTAGATAACATGGAGGTCATTAAATCATAGGCAGGTAGATAAACATGGGGTCGCTGACTCATAGGCAGGTAGATAACATGGGGATCAATGACTCATAGGCAGATAGATAACATGGGGGGTCATTGACTCATAGGCAGGTAGATAACATGGGGTCACTGACTCATAGGCAGGTAAATAATATGGGATCAATGAATCATAGGCGGGTAGATAAACATGGGGTCACTAACTCACAGGCAGGTAGATAACATGGCATCATTGACTCATAGGCAGGTAGATAACATGGGGACACTGACTCATAGGCAGGTAGATAACGTGGGGGTTACTGACTCATAGGTAGGTAGATAATGTGGGGGTCACTGACTCATAGGCAGGTAGAAAACATGGGGGTCACTGACTCATAGGCAGGTAGATAACGTGGAGGTCACTGACTCATAGGCAGGTAGATAATATGGGTGTCACAGACTCATAGGCAGGTAGACAATATGGGGGTCACTGACTCATAGGTAGAAAGATAACATGGGGTCACTGACTCATAGGCAGGTAGATAACATGGGGTCATTGACTCATAGGCAGGTAGATAATGTGGGGGTCACTGACTCATAGGCAGGTAGAAAACATGGGGTCACTGACTCATAGGCAGGTAGATAACGTGGGGGTCACTGACTCATAGGCAGGTAGATAATGTGGGGGTCACTGACTCATAGGCAGGTAGAAAACATGGGGTCACTGACTCAGGTAGGTAGATAATGTGGGGTCACTGACTCATAGGCAGGTAGAAAACATGGGGTCACTGACTCATAGGCAGGTAGATAATGTGGGGGTCACTGACTCATAGGCAGGTAGAAAACATGAGGTCACTGACTCATAGGCAGGTAGAAAACATGGGGTCACTGACTCATAGACAGGTAGATAATGTGGGGGTCACTGACTCATAGGCAGGTAGAAAACATGGGGTCACTGACTCATAGGCAGGTAGATAACATGGGGTCACTGACTCATAGGCAGGTAGATAATGTGGGGGTCTCTGACTCATAGGCAGGTAGAAAACATGGGGGTCACTGACTCATAGGCAGGTAGATAACGTGGGGGTCACTGACTCATAGGCAGGTAGATAATGGGGTCACTGACTCATAGGCAGGTAGAAAACATGGGGGTCACTGACTCATAGGAAGGTAGATAATGTGGAGGTCACTGACTCATAGGCAGGTAGACAATATGGGTGTCACTGACTCATAGGCAGGTAGACAATATGGGGTCACTGACTCATAGGTAGATAGATAACATGGGGTCACTGACTCATAGGCAGGTAGATAACATGGGATCATTGACTCATAGGCAGGTAGATAACATGAGGTCACTGACTCATAGGCAGGTAGATAACGTGGGGGTCACTGACTCATAGGCAGGTAGATAACATCGGGGTCCCTGACTCAGAGGCAGGTAGATAACATGGGGGTCATTGACTCATAGACAGGTAGATAACATGGGAATTACTGACTTATAGGCAGGTAGATAACATGGGGGTCACTGACTCATAGGCAGGTAGACAATATGGGGGTCACTGACTCATAAGCAGGTAGAAAACATGGGGTCACTGACTCATAGGCAGGTAGATAACGTGGGGGTCACTGACTCATATGCAGGTAGATAATATGGGGGTCACTGACTCATAGGCAGATAGGTAGCATGTGGGTCACTGAACCATATGCAGGTAGATAACATGGGGGTCAGTGACACATAGGCAGCTAGATAACATGCGGATCACTGATTCACAGGTGCATGGATAAACATGGGGGTCACTAAATCATATGCATTTAACTAAACATGGGTGGTCGCTGATTTATAGTTGTGTGGATAAATATGGGGGATCGCTCATTTACAGGAATGTGGATCCACATAGGGGATCATGGATTCATAGGAATGTAGATAAACATGGCAGAGCACTGATTCACAAGAATGTGGATAAACGTGAGGGACAACTGAGTATGTGGATAACAACGGCAGATCACTGATTCACAGGTGTGTTTATAAACATGAGGATCGATGGTTTAAAGTGTGTGGATAAACGTGGGATTTATGATTCATATCCATGTGGAGACACATTGGGATTACTGACTCACAGATGTGCTGATAAACATGGAGGGATCACAGATTCATAGCCATATGGAGAAACATAGGGTCACTGATTCACAGGTGTGAGGATAAATGGGGTGAGTTTCACTAATTCACAAACATGGATAAACATAGGGTGGCCACTGATTCAGAATCATGTGGATAAACATGGGGGGGATCACTAAATCAAACCCATGTTAGAGCCATTGATTCACAGGTGTGTGAAAAAATATGTGTGGTTCACTAATTCAATTAATTCAAGTCAGTTGTCTGAGAGAGAGAGAGAGGGAGAGAGAGAGAGAGAGACAGACAGACAGACACACACACACACACACATATGCTGAGTAATACTGCCTAGAATTCTTAATGCTGGAATGTTTAATTTACTTAAACGTTCCATGTTCCATTCTGTCAGCAGCCCAAGGGTTAAAGTGATCCAAGCAAAAAACAGACCTGTCTGTTTCTGTCTCAGTGCTCCGCAGATGTATACTAGCTGTACTAACCATATACAAATGCAACTAAGTTTAAAATGAAAAATAACCGCATGGTACTGTGAGCATGAAAATTGTTCAGCACAAAATATCTACAAAATGGGTGGTTTCATTTACAGATACCTTTTAATTTTTTTTTAATTAGCAAAAAACCAGCAGAAATGCAAATGTTTCTCACTTTTACAGCAAACAAATGCAAATAACTTAAAAAACCAAAAATGATGGCATGGTTCAGTGAGGGCAAAAGTTGTTCAGCACAATGAGTGGTGTTTCATTTATAGATACCTTTTATTTATTTAGTTGTTTAACCAGGAGTAGCACACTAAGCTGAAGGCTTTTTTACAGGAGTGACCTGGGAGCACAGGGAAGCTAAGTGACTTGCTCAGGATCACACAGTATGCAAGTGGAAGCTGTGGGATTCAAACCCCGGTCTGGTCTGCTAGATATCACCAGATTTGCAGCTCAGAGCCTTAAGCCACTGCGTTATACTGACTGTTTTTTTATAATCAGCAAAAATGGTAGGAAATTAAGTTTTATTTTCACTTTTCTGGAGATATGACATAAATGGAATATGCTACCCCCCAGTGGAAATATTGTTGGTATTTTTTGTTCTTGTACCGATTGACCTGATGACATCACTCATGGCTTCACCACTCATGATGTCATCAGATCAATCGGCACCCAAACAAAAAATATCAGCTATATTTCCAGTAGGGGGTAGCATATCCCTTTATATATTCTTTTGCAAAACTCACACGCGTCAGTTTGTGTTGCTTACATAAAGTATGGAAATGCGATGTTAGGGTTTTTAACACTAACTCCGCATTCCCCCCAAACAGCCAAAGGGAGCAAGGCAACACAAGCAACTACAGACATCCATAATCAGGTAAGACAAACAACATACAAACTCTTTCCACATGACATGAGAGACACCCATCATCATGGTCCAGCATTTCTGTAGCCATAGATACCCATGCAACCTTACAGGGAGGAACAGGGTGCAGGAATACACTATTTTTAAGTGAAAAAGATGTTCCAGGACTAGAGGGCATGTGATGAAGTTGGAGGGAGGACGATTCAGAGGAAACGTGAGGAAGTATTTCTTCACAGAACGGGTGGTGGACAAGTGGAACACCCTGCCAGAAGAAGTAGTGGGGGCTGAAACAATCACGGGATTTAAGAATGCATGGGATAGACATAAAGGAATTCTGAAGGTCAGCGGTAAGGGGCAACAGACTTCTAGGAAAACATAAACTGAACTTACAAGCTCAAATGGCAGACTGTGGGCCACAGGCCCTTATCTGCCGACACTGTCTATGTATCTATGTATCCTTGCATACCACCTGGGAAGTGCAGTAAAAATTTCCATAGGATCACATTGTAAATTGTAAGTAAGGAATAACACATGACAGGGTGTGTGGCAATGCTAAATTACTGCACACCCCAGGTGGGCTGTGAGGCATGAGGTGCAGCCATAATTTGTCAATATTAATATTAACACTGGTATCTTGCACACATTGGTATTTTATTTCATATGAATTTTTTATGTAATAGGTAAAATAACCTTTTTTCCTTTTTATATTGTATGCTCACAACCATTTGATGTGATCACATGATTACTTACCTTTGATATAAAAAGGGTGTGTGTATCTTAGTGTCTCCACCCCCCTGATGAAGAGGGTTTGAACCCTCGAAGCGCTGGGGTAATTGTGTGTTTTATGTGTTTTTGAATGAATCTTGATATCTATGGAGCCAGTGGTGTAGCGCTGCTTTCTTATGTGAGTCTAGCGAGTGCCTTCAACCACCTGGCAAGTGCGGTATATAATTCCCATAGAATCACATTGTAAGTTGTAAGTAAGCAATAACACACGGTAGGGTATGTGACAATGCTAAAGTTCTGCATTTCCCAGGTGGGTTGTGAGGCACGAGGTGCAGTCAAATGCCTTCAATCACCTGGGAAGTTTGATATAAAATCCCCATAGGATCACATTGTAAGTTGTAAGTAAGCAATAACATCTACAGGGTGTGAGGCAATGCTAAATTGCTGCATGCCCCAGGAAGGTTGTAAGGCATGAGGCATGGCTGAGTGCCTTCAACCTCCTGGGAAGTGTGATATAATTCACATAAAATTACATTATGAATTTTAAGTGATCAATACCACATGGCAGAGTCTGTGGCAAGGCTCAATTGCTGCATGCCCCAGTTGGGTTGTGAGGCATGAGGCACAGCCGAGTGCCTTCAACCACCTGGGAAGTACAATATAAAATTCCCATAGAATCACAATGTAAACTGTAAGTAAGCAATAACACACAACAGGGTGTGCAGTAATACTAAATTACTGCACACCCCAGGTGGGTTGTGAGGTGGGTTGTAAGGCACGAGGTGTAGCTGAGTGCCATCAACACCTGGGAAGTGTGGATGTCTTCTCTCAGGTGCCGAAGGCACCTATGCTGCCATGGAAGTGCATGCTAAGGACATGGGAGCATCAGCAGGTGGCTGCACTGAGGAGCACCAGGCCCCTGGCTTTTTCTTCTGAAAACAGAGGTAACATTCCAACTTAAATGGCACACAGCTGAATGACACAAAATAAAACCAAGAAAAGGACAATGGCAGCACAGTGAGATGTAGCTCTGGGTAGTATGAAGAAGGCAGTTTTCATGTGAACTGATTAAATGCAAGGAAGAAAAGGAAACGTCGGTGGGTGGCTGCATGAGAAATGCAGCATACCCTAGATCACTTTGCCTGTTGGGTAAAGTGGGAATACAAGAACCTGTGGCTCACACTGTCACAGCAAGGCAACATTGACAGAGTAAGGGAAAATAGAATGAAAACATTAAGTGTACAACAGTTTTCATCCCCTGCTCCTGTTCAGAATGCAGGAGGTGGGAGCTATTTGAAAAGCACATTGCAATTTGCTTAATTGGAGGAGAGGTATCAGGACAGGGGTGATCTACAGACCTCCAGCAAAGGGGCAGGAAGGAGATAAGGATATGATAGGTGAAATACAAGGGGTGGCTAACAAGGGCGAGGTACTGCTACTGGGGGACTTCAATCTACCAGATGTGGATTGGAGCCTACCTGTTGCAGCATAAGTAAGAAGTAGGGAAATCCTAGACTACCTGCAGGGAGTATTCCTTAGGCAACTAGTTAAAGAACCCACTTATGAGGAGGAATTTCTGGACCTGGTACTGTCAAACAGTGTGAGATTAGAGGGCGGCCAATTAAGGGGTAATGTGAGGAAGTTCTTTTTCACTGAAATGGTGGTGGATGCATGGAACGGCCTACCTCAGGAAGTGGTGGATATGAATACAAGGCTTCAAACAGGCATGGGATAGGCATACGGGAGCAATACAGACGAGTATGAATAGATAGTCCATTGACAGAGCAAAGGCCTATGGCACATTCCTAAGGTAGAAAAAGAAATGGGCAGACTGGATGGGCCTTACGGTCCTTATCTGCCGTCAGCTTCTATGTTTCTATGTTTCTATGGACCTGGTACTGTCAAACAGGGACAGTGTCGCTGATGTCACAGTGGGAAGCCACCTGGGGACCAGTGATCATCGTATGGTGTGGTTCAGCATAAGGACGGGGCCGGAGTCGAGCCACACTAAAACGGATCCATGACAGTCGATCGACAAATTTGCTGTCGACCTATATTACAGCAACACCTTTATGTCAACTGCATTTGGCGGTTGGCATAAAGCCGGGTCACTTTGGACTGTGTTTTCTCGGGAGCTCTGCTCACGCACTGCATCTGAAGTAATCAACCCAAGATGGAGTTGATTTGGGGAGGGGTGCAAACCCCAGAAAGCAGTACTGGGGTCCTTAAGGGCTGACACTACAGGACTATCATTGCCTTCGTAGTGTCGGTCATAAAATTGTCGCTGTAACGACAGCATATGCACTAAAACAAGGGTCCTGGACTGCAGGAGGGCTGACTTAAAGAAAATGGGAGAGTGCCCCAGGAAAGCCCTAGCAGGAATAGTGAATAAGGGTGGGGTACAGGAAAAGTGAGCAAAAATAAAGCAGGCCATTGAGAAGGCAACTGATCTCTGTGTCAAGCAGTTTATTAAGAACAAGAGAAGAGACCACTATGGTTCTCCAAGGAAGTAGCAGGGAAGGTATAGAAAAAGAAGCAGGCATTCAAAAGGTACAAGACACAGAAGGAAGAGGATAGGCAGCGTTATCAGGAAATACAAAGGGAGGCAGGGAAGGCAGTCAGGAGAGCTAGGGCACAACCGGAGGAAAACATTGCCAAATTAGCAAAACCAAGGGATAAAACTTTCTTCTGGTACATAAGGGAAAAGAAGAAAAGCAAGGCAGGGATAGTAAGACTAAAAGGGGAGGGTGAGAGTGTGGAAGAGGACCAGAAGAAACCTGACATACTGAATAAGTACTTTTGTTCAGTATTCACAAAGGAAGGGGTAGGTAACAGACCACAAATAGTGGAGAAGGGTATTAAGGGACGGGAGGTGGACACTAGCCCTTTTATGGAGGAGAGAGTCCTCAGGGAACTAACAAAACTAAAAGCAGATGAGGCTATGGGGCTGGATGGGGTTCACCCTAGGATACTAAAGGAACTAAAGGAGGAACTGTCTGTGCCTCTGACGGCCCTGTTCAGTCTATCACTGGATACGGGGGATTGGAGGATGGTGGATGTGGCCCCAATACACAAAAGTGGGAGTAGGGAGGAGGCAGGAAGCTACCAAGCTGTAAGCCTGACTTTGGTGGTGGGCAAGGTATGGAAACTCTACTTAAAGAAAGGATTAGGGAATACCTTAACACGAGTGGATTGCAGGATCCAAGGCAGCATAGGTTCACGGGGGGTAGATCTTGCCAAACAAACCTGATAGAGTTTTTTGACTGGATTGTCAGGGAGGTGGATTTGGGTGGAGTGGTGGATGTGGCCTACCTGGATTTCAGTAGGACCTTTAACACCGTTCCGTGCAGAAGACTGGTAAACAAGCTAGGCAGCATGGGAGTGGGTCCACAGATAGTAAAGTGGGTACAATGTTGGCTAAGTAACAGAACTTAGAGGGTGGTGGTAAATGGAGTTCACGCAGAGGAAGGTAAGGTAACCAGTGGGGTGCCACAGGGGTCAGTACTGGAACTGGTTCTCTTCAGTGTCTTTATTAGCAATATTGCAGAGAGGCTGGAAGGAAAAATATGCATGTTCACGGATGACACAAAAATCTGCAGCAGAGTGGGCACACCGGGGGGGGGGGATCTAAAAAAACTGGAAGACTGGTCAAGGGTCTAGCAACTGGGCTTCAATGCCAGAACATGTAACGTTATGCTCATGAGGCACAGAAACCCAAGGGCAACATGTCATTGGGGGAGGTGTTAACAACAACAAAACAGAAAAAGGATCTGAGGGTCATCATATCTGATGACCTGGATCTGAGGGTCATCATATCTGATGACCTGAAGGTGGCAAAGCAGTGTGATAAGGCAGTAAGAAAGGCTAGTAGGATGCTGGGGTGCATAGGGAGGGGTATCACCAGCAGAAAAAGGGAGGTAGTGTTACCCTATATAGATCAATGGTGATGCCATACCTGGAATACTGTGTCCAGTTCTGGAGGCCCCATCTCAGGAAGGACATAGCCCGGGTGGAGGTGTTATAGAGAAGGGCAACCAAAATGGTGCATGCCCTATATCAAAAGCCCTATGAGGAAAGACTCAGGGAATTAAATATGTACTCACTGAAGGAAAGGAGAGAGAGGGGAGACATGATAAAAACATTCAAATATTTCAAGGATATCAATAAAGGTACAGGAGGATGGCATTTTGTACAGAAAGAGATGCTCAAGGATGAGGGGGCATGATATGAAGCTGGAAGGGGGAGACTTCAAGAGGATGTGAGTAAATATTTCATCACGGAAAGGGTGGTGGATGCCAGTAACAGCCTCCCAACAGAGGTAGTGGAAACTGAAATGGCAACATGTTTCAAACATGCATGGGATAGACACAAGGGGACCTTAGTTACAGGGCTGGGGGGAGGGAGTAAGGCCGGAGATCAAGTAGGGGCTATGGTAGCATAGTAGGTAGGGACGTTGGGGCAGACTAAGTGGGCTAAGAGGTCCTTTTCTGCCAACAACTTCTGCGTTTCTATGTTTCTATGTTAAGAGAAGCAGGTTTCCTTACGTGTGCTGCCCATTATCAGAAACACATTTTGAAAGTTTAGGGCCCATTCTGTGGCAGCCTGCCCCCTGTAGAAAGAACTCAAGTGATGTAGAATATTAAACAGAGGCTGGATGCTGCAAACTAGCACCTCCAAATATCAGTGGACATAAATGGCACTGCTACAAGCTCCCTTGTAAATGCCATTTCCACTGGGAGGTACTGTACACATGGTTAATAACCACACCAGACTATTACGAACCTTCCAAATAAAGCAGTAGATTTCCTCTTTGAAAAGAGTTACCTTTTGGTAAAGCAAACAGAAGTCTACATAAATAAAGTGCATAAAAATAAAAATAAAACCACTTTTAAACATTTAGCAGAGAAAGAGAAATCCAGAGCATTTTATAGATACTGTGGAAGGAGAGGTAGGGGAAGAGGTTATTATAACAGGTAGTGCCAGCAATATAGTTACAGTGCTCCCAGAGGTTCCTACAGAACAGGGTAAGAAGGAATGCAAGATAACAGTCTGTCTCAGCATCATCTGCTCAAGTTAAAACCAATCTCTGAGAAGTTACAGGTGGCCACAAACCCTCTCCCATTAAGGGGTCATCTTCCTGTCTATCTCTTGGAGTGACACAATATAACATCAGACGAGTAAGTCTTGACGCCGACATCATGGGTTCAGGAATGGTCTCACCTTCGGTGGCAACCGCAGACCAAATACAGACTGGTCCGGATAGCGTAGAACTAAAGCTCTAGGGGGCACGTCGACACACAAAAAAAAAATTAAAAATCAGCGCTCATCAGAGGGTTTGCCTGTCACCTGTAGGTTTTAGAAACAGCTTGCTGATATCATTGTATACAATAAACCCATCTCCTTGCAGCATGCACTGGTAACCTCACACCTCGTGAGGTTAATGACATCATGAGAGCACTCAAGATTTACTCTCATGCCCACGATGTCACTAACCTCAGTCAGTGTGACTTGTTCTGCATGGGGGGGTAATTATTCTCTATATGTGTCTGCAGCCTTCTATCAAATCTCATAAGCTCCCTTAGCCGTCCTCCCCCGACTAGGGCACTTCTGCTGCTGCTACTAGCAGCCTGGCAGGTCCTCTACCCTCCGCCGGCTGCCTCCTCGCTCCCGCCCACTGTGTGGCTTCTGCAAGGAAGACGTCCACCACTGACTATGGCACATCTGCTGCTGATAGCAGCCCAGCGGGTCCTCTACCCTCTGCCGGCTGCCTTCTCGCTTCAGCTCAGTGTGCGGCTTCTCCAAGGAAGCTGTCCACCCCTGACTAGGGTGCTTCTGCAGCCCATAGCAGCCCGATGGGTCCTCTAAACTCTGCTGGCTGCCTACTTGCTCCCACTCGCTGTGCAGCCTCTCCAAGATAGGTACACATTTCAAACTTGTGGCGCCTCCATGCCGATTGACTGGAATTCCCGACTCGGTCTAATCACTGGCTGCTTCACTTCTGAGTCCTTTTACTCTGCTCTGTACACTAATTCTCCTCTGTAAAATTTTAAAATGAATCCCTTCTAACTATAGCTTATTTGAGCACTGTACCACAGATAATTTTAGTACTAGAATTTAATCCACTTTTACAGTTCTGTGCTTGTTAACTGGGCTAAAGAAAAATATATTGTAACTGCATGTTATTTTAGTGCAAAGTGAGCAAGTTAGTCTGTTTCTACTGGGGCTAAGGTTTCTGTGTTACAGCTTGCTTGTGCCAAGGTTAAGTGCTACAGCCCTTTTGCAGTCTATTTTCTTCTCCTATTTACTTTTACTCCTAGTGCTAATTTCCTAGTCATGTACACTTTAAATCTGCCCTGCTCCTGGCTACTTAATTCCCTTGAACTTGATTCCTGCTGTGCTCAGCGCTGACCTCTGCTCCTCCTTTCTTCCCTGCTAATCCCTCTTTTGTTCTCCTCTGGTGCCACTGACTCACCTCATGAGACTGCTGCTGTGTGGCGACTGCTGTTCCCTCCCCCTTGTTCTGTTGCCCTCCCTCCGATTGTGCTTCCTCTAGATCCTGCAGCTATTTAACCATGAATTATTCGCTTTTCTCCCCTTAGCCGTCTGCCCCTGACTAGGGCGCTTCTGCTGCTGCTGATAGCATCCCAGCGGGTCCTCCACCCTCCGCTGGCTGCCTTCTTGCTCCCGTCTGCTGTGCAGCTTCTCCAAGGAAGGACCCTGCCGGCACTATGCCCTGGCTCCCCTTCCACCCTATGTGACAAATTACTTTCATAGGCATGTGAGTGGTCACGTGATGGTGATGGTGAGTGCTTTTTTTCTAACACCCTATATTCTAATCTGTAGCTTATTCAAAGCTCCCGCCAGGGGCGCATTAAATCAGTAATCACTAGCCATCTAAAGTCTTTCTCAGGCTAGATCTAGCCCTCGCATCCACCCCTGTCTAATCCTCTAACCTTGATTCAGTTTCTGCTGCATACTGTTGACTTCCTCTGTGCTGTGATTCAGTTGAACCCTAAGCCTCAGTTCTGACAAGTTCCACCTGCCCTATACTATTCCTCCCTACCACAGCCTACTTCTACTTCTGCTCCCACTACTACTTCTTCACCATGCTTCATTCTCACACTGTTTTCTTCTGGCTTTCCTTTATTCTCTTACTCTCCCTCTCTCTACATATACCCCCACCTCTTCTTTTGTATCCCCTCCTAATCAATCTAGTAATCAGCACTCGGTCTTAAGGAATGCATTTAACCACTTACTCAGTGCTGTTACCTACCCTCCTGCCTTCCATCCATGGGACCACTACCCTTTCTACCCTAATGCCTCCCTCTTAACTACCTCTCTCTACTGGACACTTCTACAAACCCTCTGTTTTTTACCTCCCACAGCTATCCACCCCTCCCGCTACACGTGTTGCTCACACTCCATACCCTGGTATAAGAGTATGAAACTCCACTTCATAATCATTGCCCTCCTTCTCCTATCATCCGGTGACATAATGCCAACCCAGGGCCCAGCCCTTCAGCTGGTTCAGTGCAAACACCCTCCTCCTTAGCAACCCATCTATCGTGCCCCTCTCTTATGCCCAGAGGCCTGAAAACCTTCTATCTAAACATCCAACGTCTCCTCCCAAAAATCGATTTACTTCAACCCCTGGTAGCTTCTCTAAGACCTGACATCATGATCTGGACAGAAACATGGCTAAACAGCAAAACTTCCAACTCTCCCCTTGCCATACTGAGGTATTTTATATCCCGACAAGACCGGGTAGGGCTGGGCAGGGGTGTAGCTATATATGTCGCCTCTACCATCCAATACACCACCATTTTCTCAGCTTCCATGCCTACAGCTTACAAGGCACTCACCCTACAAATAACCCTCCCGCTCTCTATCTCCATATTTATAGTTGGGGCCTACTGCCACTCAAGCCTCAACCCCTCTGTGGTCACAGATCTCATCACTTCTATTGTTTCCCATACCTCATCAGGTGAAGATTATATCAAGGGAGACTTTAACTTAAATTGGTTATCCTCATCCCTGCATAAAGTAACAAACAACATCGCTGCCCATAATTTGACCCAACTTATTCTTGAACCTACTAGGATAAACCCTAAATCAAACAATCACTCCCTAATTGACTGGACTCTCATTTCTCATCCTCATAAAGTCATTAAATCCGGCGTCCTATCCAAGGCATTAAGCGACCACCGCATGACCTGTCTCGCTCATATAAGTCCTTGAATATTGCCCTGCTCCTACTTGATCTAATCCATACCAACTGGGCTCCATAACTCCAGCTACCTCAATCGACACAGCCGCAGACTACTTCAAAGTCAAATTACTCAAGGTTTGGAATCGGCATGCGCCTCTATGCCACATCAGAGTCCATGGGAATCACCTTCCATGGATCTCTCCTGAGCTTATAGCATGCGAAAATGCATATGACCAAGCCTGGAAGTAGTACAAAGTCTCGAAGCTTTCTAAAGACTACGAAGCTTACCACTACCTCCATAACAAATGCACCAAAGCCACTCGTCTGGCCAAAGCCAATTATTTCAATTCAACCTTTCAAGCCAACTTAAGCAACCCTGCTAAATTCTGGAAGGTCATCCACTCTTTCTCCCCCCCTTCCTGTCACCCCCTCTCCTTAATATTAACAACACCCTTCTTGCTGGCCACTTCAGCATAGCCTCTAAATTTAACTCTTACTTTACCTCTTGTGCTTCCACTCTCCTATCCTCCTTACCTCCTGCTCAGTCTGCTCCCTCCTCTACCCCCCCCCCACACAACCAACACAATTGCTTCTTGTGAGCGGGTGTGGGTAGTGACAACACTTGACACAAGTTTTTCTCTTAAAACTACACCAATTGATGTAGTGATTTTTATTAAAGTAAACAAAATAAAGAAAACTTCAGGAAAACAAGAAAATAAACTTCATTCCAAAAGAAATAGCTTCAGATATTCTTCTCTGGAAGACAAAATGTCACAGAGTGGTACTAGCTCCCTCTCAGCATGACCACCATCCTGTGCTCCACAACCTATCTGCCCACATACTGAGTCCCAGTCTTTTTATATACTGAAAACCGTGACATCATCAATCATGTGATCTGCCCCCTAATCATGACATCACCAGAAATGTATAATAAATAGAGTCCACTAGGGGGCCTGCAGCCCTTAAGGAAACTCATTTTCATCTGAGCAGGCATCATGGGCACATCTGAGCAGGCCTCAAGAACATACAGGTACCTCTTTGATTTCTTGCTTAAATTAACTTGAAAACAACATATATTAAGTGGTGCAAAGCAACCACCCCTTTTCGATGTTCCAACCAGGCTTTGCTTTACTGCATCTTACTTAAACAGTATGAATTGTTTTCCAAGCTTCCCTTTTTAAAAACTGAAAGGGATGTGGCTTACTTTGCTTACTTCCCAGTATTCATTTAGCCAAAACAGGCAGCTAGGTTAGCCTCTACAGTACCACCACCTAGACAAAAAGTAGAAAATTAGCGGGTTAGAAAAGAGAAGAATACCACAATAGGAGGCCACCCCATTGTGGTAGAAAGGTGAAAAAGGTCAAGGGAGACCTATAGAGAAGACAAGTACTACTGCAGTAGATTTTTTAGAAATAGGGTCCAGGGTGAGAGGAGTGTCTAGTGGTGATGGGGGTCCACATAAACTGTCATACACTTCAAGGTTGCGAAAACCAGTAGCAGAAGAGACATGACTGGTTTTTAAGACAACCTACCCTCTTAAAGTGGGTAGGATGGAGCTTCACCCACCCTCTTGAAAGCTCCACCCCAGGGCACCCTAAAAAAAAAAACATGAACATGGTCCAAGTCTTTCTAAAGACGCACCATTGTATCTTCCTTCATTAGTTTATTATAACAACTAAATATTTTGCCCTGGGTGTCTGTACAATTACTTGAACAGTAACAGTCATACATTCATACATTTTCTAAAACCGCCAAATGTTTATGCTTTATTATTGGCTCCTAGGCGAGAGAGGAAATCTGCATTTACATGGGCAGACCCAGCCCTGTGCTTTACTGTAAATTTGTAAGGTTGGAGAGATAAATACCATCTCATTATTCGATTATTTTTTTCCTTCATTTGAGAAATAAAACACAGAGGGTTGTTGTCTGTTACCAGCGTAAAAGGCACCCATAAATAAAATCTCAAGGTTTCAATTGCCCATTTGGCAGCCAAACACTCTTGTTCAATGGTGGAGTATTTTGCTCCCTTTCATGCAGTTTCCTAGAAATATATACAATTAGTGTTCCTCCCATTGATGGTCTGGCTCAAAACTGCTCCAATACCAGTTCCAGAGGCATCGGAGTGGACCTCAAAGGGTGATTAAAATTGGGACTTCGTAACACCGTGAGGAGCATAATGCTGCCTTAATCTGAATAAATGCCTTCTCACATTCGGTGTCCACTTAACCTGATTACTGAATTTCTTTTAGTTAATTCTGTCAAAGTTGCCAAAGTAGCGAACTGTGGAATAAATCTCCTGTAATGACCTGCTAACCCTAGGAAAGAACGATTGCTTCTTTGTCTCAGGTATTGGGCATTGGGCTACTTCAACCTTCGAGACCTCAGGTTTAATGTATCCGCTACCCAAAATAAATCCTAAATATCGGGTCTCCAGCATGGCAAGTGTACATTTAGAGGATTAATTGTCATCCCTGCTTGCTGTATAGAGGTTAAGACAGCTTTTAGATGTTGTAAATGGGTTTCCCAATCCTGGCTAAAAACAACAATGTCATCCAGGTAGCCGCACAAAATTATGATGTGGTGCCAGTACCTGATCCATGAAACGTTGAAATGTAGCCGGGCGCCATGTAGTCAAATGGCATGGTTTTAAACTGGAAAAACCATTGAAGTGCTGAAAGCTGTCTTTCTAGCAGACTCAGCCAAAGGATCTGCCAATAACCCTTTGTTAAGTCAAGGGTGGAGATATACTTAGCATTGCCAATGCGGTCCAATATATCATCCACCCTTGGCATGGGATAGGCATCAAATTGTGCCACTTGGTTTAGACCTCTAAAGTCCAGGCACAATCTATGCCACCCTCCTTCTTAGGTACAATTACTACAGGGATCCCCATGGACTTTGTGAAGGTTCAATTATGTCCATTTCTCTTAATTTTGTATTTCCTCTGTACATCTGCCCTGCTCCTTTCAGGAGACAGTACGTTTCTTCCTGATTGGTCTAGATTCAGTATAGATTTGGTGTTCCACTCCTTTAGCTAGGCCTGGTCTACTGGTAAAGGAAGTGCTAAATTCCTGTATCAAAGACTGTAATTCCGTTTGTTGTGACTCGTCTAACTCAGGATTTACTTGTATGGCTTCAATACCAGTCTCTCCTTTTAACCATCCATATGCGGTTTCCAACTCTGATTCGTGAAATTCAGGCATTACCATCAATTGTATCCCCTGAGTGGATCTCTCATGCCACCGTTTTAATAGATTGGCATGGTAGGTCTTTTTACCTGCCCTTTTATCAGGTGTTTCTACTTCATATGTCACTGGGCCAGTTTGGCGTATCACTTTGTAGGCCCCTGCCACTTCATCAATAATTTGTGAGTGGAGGTGGGTAATCGTAGTAATACCTGGTCATCTGGTTGAAATGATTTTATACTGGATATCCCTTTATCATACCTATTCTTCTGATGTTCTTGTGTTTCTTTCCCTGCTTCATGAGCTTTTGCAGTATAAGTGACTAATCTCCTCCTTAACTGCCTCATGTACTGAGCAATCCCTGGAGATTTTAAATCCTTCCCTTCTTCCCAGCACTCCTTGACCACATCTAACAAACCTCTAGGGGTCCTACCAAACATAGGGAAAAGGGAGTAACCAGTGGAGGCCTGTGGTACCTCACGGTATGCGAACAGAAGAAAGGTAGGTACATATCCCAATCTCGCCTTCTTCATCGTGTGCAATTTCTTCAGCATACGTTTCAGGGTTTGATTGAATCTTTCCACCAGGCCATCGGTCTGAGGATGATAGGGTGATGTACGACAGCTACTATTCCCAACAAGCGGTACAGTTCCTTTTGAAGCTCTGCATTAAAATTGCACTCGGTCAGTTAAAATCTCTTTGGGAATCCCTACCCTGCTGAATAACTTCACTAGTTCTTCAGCTATCCAGGGGGTGGTCACAGATCTCATGGGAATAGCTTCAGGGTATTTGGTGGCATAATCACACACCACCAATATAAATCTATTCCCTTTACTACTTTTATTTAAGGGACCCACTATATCCACACCGACCCTCTCAAAGGGGGTTGTTACCAATGGTAATATTAATGGAACTGTGTCCTTCTTGGTCCTTTGGGCAGTTAACTGACACTCAGGGCACTTTTGACAATATTTGGTAATATCACTATGGATCCCTGGCCAAAAAAATCTTTGTAAGATTCTACTAGCAGTCTTGTCCCTCCCTGTGTGTCCTGCCCATGGTGTATCATGGCCTAGAGCTAATATGTCTTGGCGATAGCAAAGGGGTACTATAAGTTGTTCCACTTGTTCTTGGGTACCTGGATTTGTACAAATCCTATACAATAAATTCTTGATCACTTGAAACTCCGGGCCCCTTGTCTAACCTCCTGTCCCACCTGTTGAAAAAAAGGAATTAAGGTTTTATCATTCTTCTGTTGGATACATATCAGCTTTCACATATAGCATTTGTTTATCCTGTGTTAGACCATATTTTTTTTAACCCACCTTTTGTTTTTTTCTTCTGGCCATCTTAGACGATCTGGATTTACCAGGACTTTCCAATACTTCTTCTTCAAAAGGAAATACTTCCCCCAATAATGGTTCTCTTTTGCTCTGTGCCCTGGTAGTCATAGCGGCTATGTTTCCTGGTTCCCTCAAAAGGGTGATAAAACCTGGGAAATCATGCCCTATTACTACAGGTACTGGCAATTGTGGTACTACACCTGCGGTTATTATAGAAGTATTGCCTTTTACCTTTAAGGGTATTTTAATGGTGGGGTACTGATGTGTGTCACCATGTACACATATGACCTGTATAGGAGCTGTTCTCTTTACCCCTTGAACTATATCAGCTCTGACCAGGGTATTTTTACTGCCCGAATCCACCAATCCCACCACCTCCTGTCCTTTTATTCCCACTGTAGTTGTCACATACCCAGCATTTAATAAGGCTAGATGGGTTATATCACATTTTTTTGATAAACAAAATCTGGCAATATGCCCCACCCCCTTACAGTTCCGACATATTATGTCTGCTGGGAATGTCCTCCTTCCTTGACTGTTCCTTCCCTCATAAGTCTTAGATGCAGTCTGAGGTGGTCTTACTGCTGTGGCCTGAGGTTTTGGTGCATAGTCTGTGGACTTATTGCCACCTCTCCGAAAAGGTTGATGTGCAGATAAAAAAATCCTCTGCTAGTGTCACAGCCATTTCTGCAGATTCTGGATTATGCTCTTTTATCCAGATTTGCACATCAGTAGGTAATATTTGTAAAAGCTGTTCTATAACAAATGTCTCTATAATGTCAGTTCTGGATTTTCCCTCTGGCTGGATCCACTTTAAACAAAGTTCTCTGAGTTTAATATAAGTTTCTCTTGGGGAATCATGTGTCTGGTGTTTTAAAGCACGGAACCTTTGCCTATATGTCTCTGCGTTAATGTCATAACGTTTCAATATTTCCTGCTTTACTAGGTCATAGTCCTCTGCCAAATGTGGGTCCATATTACTATAGGCCAGTTGTGCTTTCCTGATAGATATGGTGCCAGGCGTACTACCCACTGTATCTTTGGCCAATCACAGGCCTTGGCCACCCTTTCTAAAAGTGGTCAAATAGGTCTCAATGTCATCATTAGCAGTCATTCTTGTGAGTTTTATATCTTTATGGTTGTTGTTACTCTCGCCTCCCCCAGTTCCATTTCCTGCTCCCAAAGATTTAAACAGCTGCATAGTTTCAGCCACACTTAAATCTTGTTGCCTTCTGTCTCGATCCGTTCTTGGGCATCTAGGTCTCTCTGCCATTCAATTTCCATCTGTTGTACCGCCAACCAGTGTAGAAGTTCAGAAAGGCCTTCAGGGGGCCGCTCATATGGCTCCTGGCATCTCTCTGGTCGTTCCTCCTCCTCCTTTTCTCCACTAGTGGTTTGGTCCTTTGGCACTCTCCGTCTGACATCTGTGTCCAGACCAGTATACAGAGGTTCACCTGTCCTCTCTTTCTGAGAGCGTGTCACAGTGCCCATTTTCTTCTCATCTGTTCCTGAGGCCATGGTTGTCACTTGTACCAGGTCTGGTACCATTCTGGTCTCCTACTCTATCCCTTGGATGACCAGATCCCACTTCTAACACCAAACTGTGAGCGGGTGTGGGTAGTGACAACACTTGACACAAGTTTTTCTCTTAAAACTACACCAATTAATATAGTGACTTTTATTAAAGAAAACAAAATAAAGAAAACTTCAGGAAAACAAGAAAATAAACTTCATTCCAAAAGAAATAGCTTCAGATATTCTTCTCTGGAAAACAAAATGTCACAGAGTGGTACTAGCTCCCTCTCAGCATGACCACCATCATCTGTGCTCCACAACCTATCTGCCCACATACTGAGTCCCAGTCTTTTTATATACTGAAAATCGTGACATCATCAATCATGTGATCTGCCCCCTAATCATGACATCACCAGAAATGTATAATAAATAGAGTCCACTAGGGGGCCTGTAGCCCTTAAGGAAACTCATTTTCATCTGAGCAGGCATCAAGGGCACATCTGAGCAGGCCTCAAGAACATACAGGTACCTCTTTGATTTCTTGTTTAAATTAACTTGAAAACAACATATATTAAGTGGTGCAAAGCAACCACCCCTTTTCGATGTTCCAACCAGGCTTTGCTTTATCGCATCTTACTTAAACAGTATGAATTGTTTTCCAAGCTTCCCTTTTAAAAAACTGAAAGGGATGTGGCTTACTTTGCTTACTTCCCAGTATTCATTTAGCCAAAACAGGCAGCTAGGTTAGCCTCTACAGTACCACCACCTAGACAAAAAGTAGAAAATTAGCGGGTTAGAAAAGAGAAGAATACCACAATAGGAGGCCACCCCATTGTGGTAGAAAGGTGAAAAAGGTCAAGGGAGACCTATAGAGAAGACAAGTACTACTGCAGTAGATTTTTTTAGAAATAGGGTCCAGGGTAGAGAGGAGTGTCTAGCGGTGATGGGGGGTCCACATAAACTGTCACACTTCTCTTTCTCAAAAGTCATTCCATCGGACACATTTGGATGTCTTACTTGCCCTTAATCCATCCAAAGATAGCTCACTTGACGGACTGGACCTTAAGCTGCTCTACCTTTCTGCTACAGCTATCTCTGCCCCTCTGTCCAACCTACTCAACCTCTCTTTCACACTAGCAGCTATCCCCTCTGTCTGGAAGCATGCCGTGGTTCTTTCCCTCCCTAAAGGTGGTGATTCATCCTCCACTGGAAATTACCACCCCATAACCCTGCTTCCTACCCTTGCTAACCTACAAGAACACCTGGTTCTTGCTCAACTCTCTTCCTACCTCTCTAACTCCAACCTTTTCACTCTCTACCAATCTGGCTTTCGTAAAAAACGTTCTACCACTACCTCCCTGCTTAGGCTCACCGACTCCATCCTCTCAGGGATGAACTGTGGCCAAGTCACATCCGCTATCTTTGTCGACGTTGCCAAGGCTTTCAACATGGTCTCTCACCATCTGCTTTTACAATGCCTCTCTGCAGCAGGTCTGTCGTCTGCTGCCACTAACTGGTTCCGGGCTTACCTTGAAGGTCGAACCCAGTCAGTTGAAACTGCTGACCCCATATCCTCCCCTCTCCCTAGCAACACTGGAGTTCTGCAAGGATCTGTGTTGGGCCCAATACTCTTCCCAATCTTTCTCAATGACGTACCATCCACCTGTACAGTACAAGTCACATTAAACTGTTCCTCCAATGAGTTGTTCTAGCATTTCTGATTGAGTTACATAAGTGGTACATGATCCAGCACAAAGTCCTGCACTAACCGTTTCTTAAGAGTTAAAATGTAACTTCGCATTGCACTGTGATTGGATTGCAGATGCATACAAACTGAGTTGCAAAAACATTTGACAAACATTGCTGTTCAGCTGGTTAAACTTTGAAAAGCAATTTTTATTTATTTTATTTATGTCAATCTAGGATTACAATACCTTTGAGCCGAGGCTCTTTTACAAAGGTTCCAATTTAGCGTGTGCAACAGTCATCATTTTTAGTTACAAACATATAGTCATTGACTTACAGACATGTAATAACCAGTACAAAACTTGAGCTATGAGCAAGACAAGGGAAGGTGGTGGGTGGTGGGAAGTGAGGGTAGAAGACTGGGGGAGGAGGCAGGGGTAAGGGGAGTACGGGAGGTGGTTGGGGCAGGGCAGGAGGGAGATATCGGGGAGCTACGAGGTGGGAGACAGTGCAGCCAGGGGTCTTGTCGAGGAATATGACAGGTAAGGTGTTAGGGGTGCAAAGACTGATTTTAAGTGCTGGGTGCTGGGGCATTTGCAGCTGAAATGGTGGAAATGTTAAGATGGACAATCGCAGGATACAAGCAGTGAGAGGTGCAGCTTGGACTTGAAGAGGCCGAATTTTGGAGCGGTCACTATGTCGCTGCCAAGAGAGTTGAGCCAGTTGGATGCCCGATAGGCGAATGATCTTTGTCCTTGGGTCATGCGACATCGTGGGATATGTAGTAGATGGAAATTGGATCTCCTTGTAGTGATGTTCCTATGTCTAGGCTTAAAGAGAGCACAGACACCAGGTGGGGCCAGACCCATTGTAATTTTCTTGGCCATGATGAAGGTTTGGTATTTTATGCGTTTGTCCAGTTGAAGCCATCCAGATTGGGAATAAAGGTCACATGTGTGGGTACGGCGATGTGAGCCAGTGATGAGACGACAGGCCTTATTCAGGGAGGTTGCGATATGTTTGAGAGCAGAGGTAGTTGCAGACCCATATATGATAAGACCATAGTCTATGATGCTGACAATGGAGCTTTGGACAGCCACTGCCAGTGCTTCTGGGGTTAGGTGTTGCCTGTGCCGGAATAATATGCCTAACCTTGCATTGGCAGACTTTGCAACATTGCTGATATGGACAATGTATGAGAGGTGGGGATCAAGGGTGGTGCCGAGGTACCTGAACAATTGTGTTTGCTCTAGGATGGCTCCTTGTTTGGTTGCAATGGAGAGGTGGAGTTGTTTGTTTTTGTTGTGGGGGCTGCAGAAGACCATAGACTTGATTTTTTTCTGATTGAGAAGCAGTTTATGATTTAGAAACCAGGATTCGATGGAGGAGAAGGCCTGCTGATGTTTATTTTGTAATTGGATTGGATCAGGGTCCAGAGTGAGGATCACAGCTTCGTCGGCGTAGAGAATTATTTGTTCTAGGCAGCTGTCCGGTAGTGAGTTTAAGAATAGACTGAAGAGGAGGGGTCCCAGAATGGAGCCCTGGGGGACTCCCGAGTGGACAGGTCTACGGTCTGAGAGTGTATCAGAGATTCTTACTGTTTGGGACCATTCTTCAAGGTAGCTCTTAAACCAGTCAATGGAGTCGGTTGACAGCCCAGTGTTCTGAAGCTGGACAAGTAGGAGGCAGTGATTGATGGTGTGGAAGGCTTTAGTTAAGTCAATGTAGATTGAGCCTAGTAGTTCACCAGAGTCAAGTGCATTGTGAATTGCGCCGGTGAATTCAAGTAGAATTCAATGAAATATGAGTTGCCAATGCATTGCTATCTGTAAAAATCAATGCTAAAGTAACTCATTGGTGGAATAGTTTAATGAAACTTGTACTGTACAGCTGCCTCAGTACACATGTACGCGGACGATGTGGTCCTTTTCACCTCCGGCCACTCACCCTCCGATGTGGCTTCCAGACTTCAGCAGGACTTCAATAACATTCAGCACTGGTTTTGCTCACATCAACTATTCCTTAAGGCCAAGAAGACAGTCTCCATTACTTTCAACACCAGGCAGAGACTCTCTAGACTTCCCTCCCTGCCCATCTTCCATACCCTCGATGGGACAGTCCTTGAGGACACCTCCTCATTCAGATATCTGGGGGCTTGACGCGACCAACACTTCATCTTCTCTGGCCATGTGGACGCCATCCTAAAAAACTGTACCCCAAGCTAGGTGCTCAATTTAGGAACCAGAATTGCACTCCTCTTCCAGCAAGGTGCAAACTTGTCCAGAAGATGATCCTACTCATCTTTGACTACTGTGATGTTGTCTCCAGTGCCACACCCAATACCTCCCTAGCCAGACTGGACACCCTCTTCAACTCCTTCTGTTGCTTCACCTTGGATGTCCCTCCTCTTACTCACCACTTTCACCTCTACCACTCCCTGGCTTTCCCCTTGCTAGAAAATAGGAGTCTCCTTCATTGTGCCAAATTCGTCTCTAAATTCTGGTTTGACTCACTTCCCACCCATCTAAGCACCTCTCTAACTATCCCCCCTCTCCCCTCCCATTCACTTAGGTCCTATGACTCTAGTTCCTTAGGTATCCCTCACTGTATGACCTCTGTGCAGCTTTCTCACATTGCTTCCCTAAACTTTGGAATGCACTCCCCTCCCAAATTCATCTCTTCTCCTCCCCATCTTCCCTTTCCTCCACATTGCAGAATTTCCTCTCTGTAAACTGCAACTGTAACTGACCCTGTCCTGGCTGTACCACTTCTGCTCATCCCCTGCCCTATCAACTACACTAGATGCTCGTCCCCTGGTTATTCCTACATCAAAGTTAATATGATAGGGCTGATGTTCTATTACTGATTATTACTCTTCCACCTGAGGATATGTAAGCCTATGCATTGTCACTACAGTTGCTCTCCAATCATGAAAGCCTATGTATATTATGAATATTTTGTACATTTTATGTCATATTTGTTATTGTCACTATATGCTAACTTATGCCCTCACCAAATTGCTATGTTTGTATATTTTGTAACTATTGTTTACTCTACTCACCATCCCTCAGGACGCACCATGAGGTGAGCAGCTTGTTGCTCAGTGTGCCTTTCCCGGTGAAACTCTCAAATTAATAAATAAATAAATAAGCAAGCAAGGTCAGGCTTGGTCAGTAGAGACCTCCAAATGTCAGGTGGGGATGAGGCTGAAAATAGCTCTCCTTTCCAGGCCAAAAAAAAAGAATTGGTTACATTACCACACATTATAATAATGTGGGCACCTTGTTATATGGCACTAACTTTGCTTTTTTCTCTTTTAGATATTTCCTGAAGACGACTCGAGATCGAATGTCAATTTTAACTCTATTTTCTATTTTCAGCGTGCATTTAATATTACTGCTTTTTTCAGACCACATGCTGACGCAGCACCTTGTTTTTATTCTTGTTATATGCTAATCATCCTACAAGGCAGTTAGGACTTAACCTGCTCCATGAGAGTCAGGGAGTCCAAAGTTGGCGTGTCCTGGGTTCAGGGTATTCTGGTAGGTCCTGAAAGGGAAGAGTAGAGAAGGTTGGAGAGTCACAAAGGATCAGAGGACCCAGAGGAGAGATTAGGGTTTAGAATAAAAAAAAAAAAGATACTTGTCTGATTAGTATAGTCTGGCCAAACCTGTAGAAATCAAGGGAAAAATAGATTAGTATGGGGAACTTACAGCAGCGAAAGTAGAGAGATACAAAAAGGGTACAGTACAGCACAGGAGTAAAGTAAGGGGTGGTTTCAGAGGAAAAGATAAACTTGAGATCAAAGTAAGGAAACTAGAGATAGAAAATAAAAATGCAAACAGTTAAGAAAAGAGAATAAAGTGATATTTGGGGCTCAGCAAAACCCCCTTAGCACCCCTAGGTGGCCTGCTGGTGGCCAGCAAATATATGCAGTAGCCCGGATGAGCTAGTGGGGATGCTTTGGGGCTAGTGGCCCCTATATTGTTTAAAAAAGGGAACACTTGTGTTCGTGGGTCTTGAGTTGTCCCAGGAGGCCAGTGGTTTAAAAGGTATGTTAGTTGGCTAACTTCCTTGTGGCCAGTGGCAAATGGTGTTTTTCTAATTATATTTAACCTTTCCCTGGCATCTAGTGTGTGTGTGTGGGGGGCTTTGGGCCCAGATTGTATGTAGCAGGCAGGTAGGCTGGTCAGAAAACCACCTATCAGTTTAGTGCTACTGTGCCAGAATGACAGTACCAGCAGGTGCTTTCAGCTCCCAGACTGCACAGAGTTCAGGCTGTGGCCTGCTCCATGTGGGTGGCAAAGAAGGTTGAGATTTTCAGTAGGTGGAGGAGGCTAGGAAAAATATCCCTCCCCTACTGATCAACTGCCCAGCGGCTATGAGAATTGCCCCTGAGGGGCTTTTTAAAAGGGTTGGCAGCCAGCAAGAGACAGAAGTGCTAGCTAAGCCACATGGCGGATGCATGTAAGTGCCTCAAGGGGCTTGGGTAGGAAGGGACTGTGACAGCAAACGCACAGGATGGGGGCTACAAAAGAAATGCTGCACTGCAGCTGAAGAACAATGCTTGAAATGGGCTTAAAAGTAGCTGTGGGAGGTAGGCAGGGGGAAATCAGTGGGCTCCCTGAGGGGAGCATGGAAGCGGCAAGCACCACATACAAGAGTTTTGCAGTGGTTGATTGGAGCACCAGGGGTTAACTGAAGGATTGTGGGGAAGGGGAGAGCAGCATAAGAGTCAGGAGAGCCCATAAGTGGAAGGCTCTGCCTGTATTTCAATGGAAAAGCAGCCAGCCACTCCCACTTCCAGACCTATATAAGCAGTTCCTCTCAACCTCCTTCTGAAGCACTTTTTGTTTGCTATCTGAAGACTCTGTTGGTCTGGCTGCTGAAGCTGGCTGGGGCCTAGCCCACCCCCCCCAAAAAAAAAAACATCTTTCTGCTGGACTTATGTGTTTGCTCTTCTGGTTTGTATTTTGCCTCTGGCTGTGTGCTTCCTTTTGTCACTGTTTTTCTGTGTTTGTGTCTTGGTTTTATTTTTTTTTGTTGTTTTTTTGGGGGGGGGGAGGAATTGGTTTCTATGCTTCTAGCATATTGCTAATCTAGAACTCATGCTACTTGCTTTCAGTTACACACATTGCTATTGCAATCATTACCTGTGTTCAACTCAGACCAAAGCTGTTCTCCATGCTACATGCCTAATTGTTTTCACCTGATTCAGGCTCACTCTGAAACCTAACTATGCAGCTCAATCATGCTTTCTCAGCTTAATCTAGCTTCCACATAGTCATAGCTGCTTTCAAAGCATTGTGCCTCCCTCCACTCTGTTTATTGAGCTGCAGCTCATAGTTACTCGTACACAGATGGTGCTCTTTATATTTATACACTGCCCCTCTGAGCTGAACTTCATTCCTGCATATGCTGCTTATTAATGGACATTGCTTTCTACTTGCAAACTGCTTTATTATACTCTGGAGGTCAGCTTTGGCTACTGCCAGTGCTGTAAACTAGTTGTTAATGCTGCATATGGGTTACAGCCTTTCATCATGGCTTTCTTGTTTTTCCTACGGTGGGGGACTGGGGGGTTTTGGTGGGGAGTCGTGGCCCAGTGTGGCATATTGCTTCATGTTTGAATCTTGTCTCCGCCGCTAAAAATCCTCCAAGTAGTATGTCACTTTCTAATTGGCTCCCTCTAGACTTGAATGGCTTGCCTTTGCTTATTCTATGCTCGCTATAGCTTCTGCCTACTGTATAACTTCAGCAACTAACGAAACAACTTCCATATGCTAAATAAATGTATCACAAATGAAATGACTGACAAGAAATGAACAATAACTGAACAAACAGACATGAATAAGGAAGTGCCTAAAATACTGCTCCATGTCAGAAATACCTATACGAATGTATCGGGCAAACCAACCTCGTTCTAGTATTGGCACAAGGTTCCCCCTTTTGCACCGATGATCTCACTCTGCACCACTAGTCTACAGCTTGAGCATGCAAAGCTTGGGCGGGGTCCTTTTCACTTGGCCAATAGCTGAGAATGTCCTCACTCTGGGTAGACCTTCAGTCATCAACCGTACCGATGGCACTTCAAGTTGTAAAATTTAAGACTAAGCCATGAAGGGAGGTTACAGCGATTTCCTTTGGCTCTAGTGGCTTCCACTACGACGGTTGTCCATTGGCTTTAGTGGTTCCCTAGCAAGGCACCGTCACCTCATTCTCCCTGTGACCATCTCTGGTTCATCTAGTTTGTTTTTGGATTGGTAGTCTGGGTGAGCACCTTGGTGGTTGTTAGTCTCCTCCTCCTCCTGCCTTGGAGTGACAGTCACAGAGCAACATCTCGCAACCCTCCATGGTGTTCCTGTTAGAAGGATAGAGCGAGAGTTTCCCTCCAGATTGGAATATTTTCCATCTCTTATTAATAGGGCTTCCAAATTGCAGTTGCAGAGCCATCACTAATGAAATTATCCCACGCCTGGAGGGAAGGCTACCTAGGCCTTGGATCCCCAGAGATTTCCTCCTCAAAAGGTTTTTTTTTCCTCTCCTCCATACCAAAGGTCATAATATCTAGTTAGTTTAGTTAGTATCCCCTAGTTTCCTTAGATAGGTTCCGCTGTTGGATGGAGGTGGATGATGTCCCTCTTGTCGTTCTCTCTCTCCTTAGGAGGCCCCCTTTCCATTATCAATGTATCCAAAGCACTTATCTATATCTTGTTAATCTGTTTCCTTGTATTACAAAGCTACATTGTATCATTATGCTCCTGTGCCCCTTGGCTTGATTGCTTTTGTCTTTGGTGTTACTTCTACTTGCTTTTTGGGGATCTTCCTAAGGTACCTTTAGCCAAGGGAATCCTCCCACAGCACCTCTAGGGGTGGAACCCTTTGCCTTTGGTGCCCCTACAGGGTGGTAATTCCTTTGGAATAGAGTGCAAACAGCCAAAACACAAGTTACACAGTTGCACAAGCATAACATTATACTGGCCGTGTAGGGCATTGAATTGGAAGGCTCTGCCTGTATTTCAATGAACAAGCAGCCAGCCACTCCCACTTCCAGACATATAAGCAGTTCCTCTCAGCCTCCTTCTGAAGCACTTTTTCTTTGCCCCTCCATCCTCCCCTCCTCCTCCAGTGGCAATGCCTCTCTCCTTCCTAAGGTACCTTTAGCTAAGAGAATCATCCTGCGGCACCTCTAGGGGTGGAACCCTCTTTGAGGGTTCCTTGCCTTTGGTACCCCTACAGGGTGGTAATTCCTTTGGAATAGAGAGTGCAAATGGCCAAAACCTAAGTTACACATTTGCACAATCATAACATTATACTGGTCGCATAGGCCATTGAATCAAAAACGCACAGCAGCAAATAGAAGAAGCCTTGATGGGCTATAAATATACATTTATTTATTTCCTTTCCAAGGAGCTCTGGAGCTTTGCTGAATAATTTGAGTAATTTTGCAGACTAAAGAATGTTTTCCACTGGCCTGATGATGCTGAGGGTTGCAGTGCTGGATGCCACACCTTGCCCCATGCTGGTGACCCAGGTTCGGGGACGGACTCGGGGAGCCGGGGGTCGGCAGGGGAGGGAGAAGATTGAGCATCTGGAGGACATCTCTCCTCTCCCTGGGAGGGATCCTGGGGCTGCTCGGGGCCCTCGCAACCCCTGATGGAGATCGGGAGTACAGCAGGGAACACCAGCCAGATGCAGGAGCGGGAGTGCAGCAGATGTCAGCAGGCAGCCCTGCACGGATGACATGGCACGCTGCACTCCCGGGGGGAACATAACAGAAAATCCCTGTCTCGGGGATAGGTGACAGCACTTCCGTCCACCCAGCCACACTCCGCCGGCGGTCATCCTCCATTCCTGGGCCGAGTCCAGCCTGGCCTGAATTGAGAGATAGAGCGCCCTGGGCAGATAGGGCAGCCCTACCTCGGGGGGCTCAGAGCTGGGGGGAAAGCCAGGTTGGTGCCAGGAATCCTGAGGCCTCTCGAGCACGGAGGTAGATCAGGGTGAAACAGAGGATGCCCGAGAGAGTTCCCCGAGTCGGTGCTAAAATAGATTAAAAAAAAAAAAATTGGAAAAAAAAAAGTTTTCCTACTACATAACAAAATTATCTGAACAGAACCAAATGGAGCTCTGTGGCATTGAAGAAAAAAAAAATGTTTTTGCTTGCACCCACTGGCCCAGATATTTAAACTGTGTCAGGCTGTGGCGCAAGCTTGGGCACAGCGCAACTTGGCTGTGCAGGGGTGTGGACTGGGCGATATTCAACGGAGCTACACCATGGCACAGCATCGTTGAATATAGCACCCTGGCCACCCGCAGTGTGCATGGCGCAGTGGCACTGCACCAGTGCAAGTGGCCAGAGTGGAGCATGGGGATACGCTAGCGCAAGTTCCATTGCGCTATGCACAGCAACCGCGATATTCAAAACTTGACATGCAAATGGGGCCATAATGTATGCATGGCACAAATGGGGCTATTTGCATGTCATTATGGCCCCATTTGCATGCAGGTGCGCTGATCCCCAATGACTTGCACCCTGCCAGGCAGCAGCCATCGGGGACCGACGCCCCCTGCAGCCGGCAATGTGCTCCACAGACCGATCGCGGGCTGCAGTAAAAAAGAGGAAACGATAAATCCTGGTGGTCCAGTGGACCGCTGTCTGTCCGATTGCGGGCATTTGTAAAAAAAAAAATAAGACATCTGTCCAATATCCCTGGTGGTCCAGTGGACTGCTGCCTGCCCGATCAGCGGGCTCAGTAAAATAATTATCTCCAAAATCCCTGGTGGTCCAGTGGACCCTCCACCCCACCCACCCACTGAATCCCACCACCCACTCCCCACCCCCGGTCAGGAAGGGAGGGCACTAAGGGGTGTATAGGGGAAAAAAATCCTCCCTGGCTGGATAGGCGACTGTTTCCTCCAGCGCCACCACCACATGTCCAACGCTAGTCTCCCGTCACTGCCCCCACGATCTCTCCAGGGGTGTTAGCCCCCAGTGGCCCCAGGGATTTCACAGCTACCTTGAAGATGACAGGAGGGACGGCAGACGGTAGAGCGGCTAGGCCAGTGGGGATAACCCGAGAGAGTTCCAGATCAGTGAGTGAGAAAGAGAATTGAAAAAAAAAAAAAGATGTTCTATTGTATTTTATTGTATTTCTTTTTTTTTTCCCCCTCATGTTTTCCTCCCGGGTGCACTGGGGCAGGAACGTCATCCCCGCTGAACTCGCCCACCAGCTCAACTGCTACTGCCATCCCCAAAACCACCCATGGATTACCCCCCGTGGTGGGGCCAGGAAGAAGACCCCCTCCCGGAGCACAATCCAAATCCAGGGAGGCAGCTGCAGTGCACCGGCAGAGTGTTGTCGGGGATCTCATAAAGCCCCCAGCTTCCATTTTCCATTTTTTGGTGCCCCTCCGACTCGCTTAGCGCTACGCACATTGGGCACGTATGCATAGTGCCGCCAGCTCCTTGCCTCCATAGCCTGCATCACTACCCAGCCTCCACTAGAGGATGATCAACAAGCAGGACACACACCCTCCTCCCTCCCTGAGAGAGGAGAGCAGTCCTCTGGACGCTGCATCCTCTCTCACCCCGCTTCTACTCTCTGGGCGGCCCTGGCTCATTCCTTTCAACCTGTTGCCGGTGTGGCGTGAGGTGTGGTGTCCCGGCGCCTCAACCCTCAGTGCCACCGGGCTGGCTACTGTATTTCTATTATATGTGACTGTATGTTATTGTATGTCATCTTATCGATGTGGAACCTTTGTAAATGAGCTCTGAGATCAAAGGTATTGTTAATCCTAGATTTTACAAATAAATAAATAAGTGACAAACAGTAACCAAGCTGTAAAACTGTAGCGTTTACTGATTTAAAGTGCACTTGGGTGCCAGTTCCAGCCTGGAGCAAGGGGAAGGGAGTGGGCCAGATAGTTAGCCACACCAGCAGCATAGTTGCCACAGCCCTAGCCAGTTAGCCACTCCAGCAGTATAGTTGTCACAGCCCTAGCCTGTTAGCCACCCCGGCAACATAGTTGCCACAGCCCTAGCCAAGGGCTAGTAACCTGAATAACTGACCCGGAGTCTCCTATAATGCTAGCCTGGCTACTGGTCACCTGTATCACCCTGGGGCACTCAGACTTTATAATCTGGGGCTTACTTCCCCTGACTGCCCCCCCCCCCATGCTAAATTTCTGAATAAATAAAAAACCTTTGGGACAGCTAGCTATTATTCACTAGGCCAACTGGCTAGCTTGGCTATAAACTGGGGCTTTACCCTACCTTTGCTCCTTCTGGCACCTTGTTTACTATCTAATTCAGGGCCTGCCCTGCCCTCTGTTCCATCTTCGATAGCTACTTAATTTGAATGTTGCCCACCCCTGTGCTCCATTTAGGAGCGTGAGTTAAATAAATGTAGGTAATTTTGAAAAACACCACTGCATCACCCTGTGCACCCTTCCTGGACTGATTTTAAATACATTCATCCACCTGTGGCAGTCCCTTGTTCCAGGGCCTTGCCCTGGCCACACTAATGTCCACGGCCGTCCTTTATTGCACTCTCTGTGTGAAAAGAAACATCTTTTTTTAATTTCAGTATTAGGTGAGGCAGACAGTGCCTGCTTTATGGTGCTGCCGCTGACTCACCGCCCCAAACTGGGGAGAAGTTGAGCAGAGAGGAGGTGGGTTAAGTCTACGCTAGATGCCAACTGGCTGCAGGCAAGTGGGAGGTCTTCTCTTGGGGGCCTTGATGGGTAGCTTGCTCCTCCTGTCACTCGTTAATCTAATGATTCGTTCCCCTTGTGGGGGCCATCACCGAGGGACTGGCATTTACTTTTTCTTTAGAAAAAAAAAAAACCGAAAACAATAAATAGGGCTAAACAGAGTCCACAGTGCAGCTGCCAACTGCTGCTCCTGGGGACTGCTACAACTACTGGACTGCTGAGACTCATACAGGGATGAGAGAAGGATTGCAGTTACTATCTTTTGCTTTGAATTTATTTCCCTGTGGCCCTCTTCATTTTGCCACACTTTTCTTCATGTTTTTCTCTTTGGGGCACCTGAATGCACTCCTTGTTCTCCTTTGCAGTCAATTGAAACTCCCCCAATGGCCATTACTGGCCACTCTCAGTATCCTCCCTGGCATTCGGAATGCTGAGTCCCTAACAACCAGCTGTCCGGCACAAGCTGCACCTTATATGTGACACTGGCTTGCATCACCTTCATTGGGCAGGCTGCAATAAGGGGAAAAAACATTTTAACTGCAGGCAAGCAGTTTATTTTTATGGGGCTCCTGCCACTATGTTCACCGCCTCTTGCCACCTAAACTATAAAGGGCACCTGGGGTCACCTTAACGGGGCTTACTGGTGGCAACAGAGTTTGCTGGGGACCTCATCTTTGGGGGTATTACGCTCCTGCATTGCCACCCACTAAAACATACTCCAAAATTAAACCACTTCTAAAACGAGAGGCTGTTGTAGCTCTCCTCATTTTGATGATTGTTCCTTCCTCATCTTCGTGCAAAAGTAGCAGCAACGGTCCTTTTCGAGAGCTTCCAACAGGAAGTGACATCCCCCACTGATCTCCTTTCCTGTTGGCTGGGTACCTGTTCTGAGCCAGGATCGTCTGCCGTTACTATGCAAATATTAAGAAAAAAATGCCATTGAAATGAATGGGCCTATACATTTCAATGGGACCATTCATTTCAATGGCAATTTTTCTGGTCATTTTGTGCTGGGCTAGTGAAAATTCTATTGGTCAGTGGATTTTTCTAATCACTAGCCCTGATGGCTAGTGGCTGAAAAAGTTAGTTTTGACCACTTTGACAGTCTGTGAACTTTCTAGCACCGCAGGGCAGGGTGGCCAGATGTGGGGAGGGGACTGTCCCATACTGTACCTCTCAACTATCCCTTATGAGTGACTTGTCCCTCGTTAAATCCCTCAGCATTGCTGTGTCCTTCACTGGAGAAGGTGCTATAGCAAATAGCTAGTCTTCGGCTGTGGGCTGTCCAGTTGCAGGGAGGGGGCTCCAGCTGCAAGGGGGGGTCCAGCTATAGGGGGGCCAGATCTGGGGAGACTGATCCCATACCTCTCAACTGTCCCCCATACCTTTCAACTGTCCCTCATTACAATATAGCTGCCTGACACCAACCCCCTTGACTCCCACTGTAATGGATGCAGACTTACCATCATGTCCCAAATCCCCCAACCCCAATCAAGTAACTAAATCATGGGTACTTTATGGTCCAGGTGAGGGAACCTATGTGGAGATCCTGATTTTGGAAAGTGGATGGTACCTGTAAAACAAAGGTTACACAGGAGTCATAGGGGATCCATAGTTCTTGGGTAAAAATAGTACAGATTGGACAGATAGTAAATAAACTATAGTTATTTGATAGATAGAGATCAAAGTCCAGTCGATCTGTAAAGGGAAAATATATTAGATATGCAGAAGTGTCACTAGTGAGAGTAGACAGGGGATCACACATATAATAGGTAGAAACATAGAAACATAGACTTTGACGGCAGATAAGGACCGCTTGGCCCACCCAGTCTGCCCATTTCCCTATCTACTGGATAAGCTGCAGATTCTAGTTAACCAACAGCCTGCTTCCTGCAACCCCCCACTATAATTGCCTTATGTCTGTCCCATGCATGTTTGAATTCCCCCACTGTTTTAGACCCCACAACCTCTCCAGGAAGGCAGTTTCATGTGTCCACCACTCTTTCCGTGAAAAAGAATTTCCTCACATTACCCCTGAGCTGTCCCCCTCTAACTTTAAATTGTGCCCCCTAGTTCTTACACATCTCTTTTTCTGAAAGATACTACCCTCCTGGACTTTGTTGATTCCCCTGAGGTACTTAAAAGTTTCTTTCATTTCCCCCCTGTCCCTCCTTTCATCAAGGGTATACATATTAAGCTCTCTCGGTCTCTCTTCATATGGTTTCTGATGTAGACCCTGCACCATTTTAGTTGCCCTCCTCTGGACTGCGTCCATCCTGTCTATGTCCTTGCGTAGATGGTACAGGATGAGAGCAGAAATAAAGTAAGAGGTATTTTTGTTTAAGGTTTTTAAGGAGGAGAATTCACTCACCTGCCTAGAAGAGGACCAATGTCAGAAGACCCAGAAAAGGACAGGAGTCAGAGAACAGTGCGACTCACCACCTCCTGGCCAGGGCAACTAAATTAGCCACCTATTTCACAACAGTGATGTAAGGGAGAGCAACTTGGCTGAGCTTGGATGAAGGGGGCCCAGTGGGCTGGGATTGGGTACTAAGAGGATCCACTGGACTTGGATTGGGTACTAGGAGGATCCACTGGGCTGGGCTTGGGTGCAAATGGAGGCCTACTGGGCTGTGCTTGGGTGCAGGGGAGGACCCACTGCGCTGGTTTGGCTACAAAGAGGGAGCCCAGCAGGCTTGGCTTGGGTGAAGGAGGGGATTTGGTGGGCTGTGATGGGTGGGGACAAAGGAGAAAAAGGGAACAGGCCAGCTAAAGAAGATGTAACGCCCCCCATTGGGGGACTTACTTGCAATGCACCTTCGGGTGTGCTCCAGCTGTCTCCCAGCATCCGTTCTGTTCCTCCATGGCATTCTGCTGCTCTCCATTTCCCCGAGTGTTCCCCTGGTTGAAATGAGCCCATGGGGCTCACAAAATCTGATTGCGAGCGGTCGGCATGTCTCAGATCCACAGCTCACAGGGTCACAAAGGATGCACTGTGCATCGGACCACCATTGCGGCCAAAAGTTAAAAATTTGTCTTCATTAGTTCCCAGTGCCGTGACTGAGTTTAAAAAGGCACCAGGGACACAAAAGCAAAGGAGACAGCATTTTAAAATTAAATAAATAGGCAGATGCCTAAAGCACTGCCTCTGGGGCACCAGAAAGAGTCAAAGAGCAAAGGGCATGACAGGAAAGCCCTCATGAATATTCATTAGCCCAGACAGTGTTTCTAGGGGCAGTGTGCTACGGGAGCTGTGACTCCTCGAGGTTACAAGTTATTAAGTTAAGAGTGGAGTCATTTGAAAGAGAACTTTTAGGGCTATATGCCAGTGGGGAAATTAATAAATAAAAGTTAAACTGCTGGTTGCACCAAAACATTAATCTGTGAGGACACTGAAATAGACTGCCTAGATTTGAACTGCAGCCTCCATTTTTGTGCCTTTCCACCAATCAGGAGCCAGGATTAAACAAAGGGGCTCTTGGGACATTGCCAGAGACTAAAGGGGAATTAACTGGGACAATTTCTAGGTGACAAAACACAAGGCAATTATCATCTGGGGACTGTTTAAGACAGCTTTGGCAGCCAATGGGAACTCTGAAACTCAGCTCCATATAAAAGGTGGTAACTGTTCAGCTTGCTCAGATTTGATTTGCCCAAGAGTTCAGTGTGTGTGCCTCTTGGGAGCTTGCCAGCTCTCAGGGGTTAGGCCTGCCAGGCGTCGACTTTTCCGACCATAAGTCCATGGGTCCGAGGTGTCCTGTCGGCCCATGTTGGTGTTGTAGCAACAGGGGATTCAAGCAGCATCCAAGCTGAAATATCAGGATCAGCCTGCAAGCTAGCTGGAAGGATCAGAAAAGGACAGAGCCTTACATATAAAGGTGCTTAGTTTGCCAAAGTGTTTGTGTGGTCGACCAGTACGTGACGTTTGGTGTGCATGTTTCGGCCAGTGTTTGAATTGCTCCTGCATCCTGAAGACCAGCATTTCGACGAGAACCAAAAGGGTATCTTCCTCTTGCTTCACTAAGCCATCTACACCAGGTTTATTTCGTCGGATCATCATTCGGTCTGGGTAGTGTGAGTACAAACAGGGTAGCCCCCTGCAACAAAGCTGAAATCATTTGCGTGTGCCATCAAATTTGCTTGTTTAGATTTGTTTGCAATGGACTGAGCCATCCGGTTCTGGATTACAAATTCTGGGTTGAGTGCATGCTAATTGTTTTCTCTCCTAAAGGCCCCAACGATCAGTTGCAATGCCGGCCTACCCCCAGGCAACGCTTCAGGCTAGCCTGTTATTCCAAACTGGGTACCCAGGGTTGTGTGACTGTATCAAAGGGACTCACTGTGCTTGCTGTTCAGCCTGAGTTAATCAGATCTGTTAATCACCTACTAGATTCATGCCCCACCCCTGTTCACATCCCCCTGAATAAATCAGATTGTTGTTTTTTACATTTAACCCTGGCTAGTGCGTACCTTTCTGGTGGGGATACAGTACTGTTATTGTATTTTATTTTTTTATTTCAGCTTTTGTTTACCAGGTAAGTGTCATGAGCTAAGGCCCTTTTTCAGACATGACCCGGGACAATATGTCCAGGTTTTACAATTACAATAATAAGTACAATACAAAAATTACAACAAATACAGTACAGTATTACAAACAATTCATAACACTACATTACTAAACATCAGTGCATTACAACAACAATTATCATTATAAGTTAGTAACATTCACATTGCACTTTACTCGTATAGCATTGTTTTAACCTAGATTTAACAAGCATTTGTCAATGCCGGACGTTCGCTTGCAGGTATTTGCCGCGGTGTTTGGCATGTATGGTGCTTTACCCTAATGCCCTGTGCGATTGCTGGTATTTGCACAATAAATTGTCAGCATGATCTTTTTGTTACCCCCATTGTGCGCTACATAGGCGGAAACACGTTTTGGGCAGGATGTAAAAAATGACAGCTGTACTGCTCATAAGGAAGTGTGGTAAAATGCCAATGTTGAAAATCTGGGTGGAAATATTGAAAATTCGCAAACTCTACGAAGGCGTGGTAACTGTGCAACGGACGCCGTAAAAACAGTCATTTTTAGAATTTTTCACCAAATTTTCAACATTGCCATTTTAAAACCTCTGCTAATGAACAGTGTCACAGTGATTTTCTTACTGTGTCCCATACATTGATTTGCATAATCGACTGCCATTGTGCACTACATAGGGGAAAGACATTTTGGGCAGGATGTGAAAATGACAGCTGTACTGCTCATAAGGAGGTGTGGTAAAATGGCAATGTTGAAAATCTGGAGTGAAAATATTGGAGATGCGCAAACTTACTGGCAGTCGTGTGAGAACTGCACAACGATCGCCGTAAAAACAGTTATTTGTAGGAATTTTTTTCGACAATTTCAACATAGCTATTTTAAGATCTCTGCTCATGAACAGTGACACTGTGATTTTCTTAATGTCCCTATACACTGAGTTCGCGACACCGACTATAAGCCATTGTGCGCTACATGGGCGGAAACACGCTTTGGGCAAGATGTGAAAATGACAGCTGCAGTGCTCATAAGGAGGTGTGGTAAAATGGCAATGTTGAAAATCTGGTGAAAATATTGAAAATTCTCAAACTTACAGCTGCAGTAGGAACTGCGCAATGCAGACTCATAAAACAGTAATTTTTAAGGAATTTTTCCACCAAATTTCAGCACAGCCATTTAAGACCTCTGCTCATGATCAGTGTCACTGTGATTTTCTTAATGTGTCCCATACATTGAGTTCGCACACCGACTGCGCCATTGTGCGCTACATGGGCGGAAAGACGTTTTGGGTGAGATGCGAAAAATGACAGCTGTACAGCTCATAAGAAGGTGTGATAAAATGGCAATGTTGAAAATCTGGAGTGAAAATATTGAAAATTCGCGAACTTATGAGCCTGCATAGGAACTGCGCAACGCATGCACGTAAAACAGTCATTTTTTGGAATTTTTGCACCAAATTTTCAACATGGGGTTTTGGGACCCCTTCTCATGAATGATGTCACTGTCATGGCATTATTCAAGGCCAAAGGGATTTCACACAGTGACTCGCGCAGTGCCTGTGAAATCACCCTCGGGCCCGTAACGCCATGACAGTGACATCATTCATGAGAAGGTCCCAAACCCCATGTAGAAAATTTGGTGCAAAATTCCAAAAATGACTGGGATATGCACAAAGTTGAAAACCCTCTATGTAGCCCATTATACAGCTTACGTATTTCCTTAGTTCGGTCGGCTTTGAAGAGTGCAGGCGTGTTCCCAGTACACGAAGATCGTCGCATAGAGTCCAGAGGTAAGTATGGGGTGGGGGTGTGGGGAGGCTGGAGTGCGCAGTGGGTGGGTGCAGGTTGTGGGAGGGTTGGGAGGTCGCTGCAGGACCGTTTTGTTTTGGGGAAAAAAAGAGCGGCGTGGGACGTTTGCCATGCTGGGTGGGCTCCCAGCATGGCAGAAAGAGTGTTGGGGATGAGAGTCGGCGAAGTTGGGCACCCCGTCGGCAAAACAAACTCAGCGGTTTGCCACTCTGGGGTGGGCTCTGGCGTGGCAGCAGGATAACAGGGGCGATGGAGCTGGACGGGGATTGGGCACCTCCGTTGGCAAAACAAACATTGCCATGCTGGGGTGGGCTCAGCGTGGCAGAAAAGCTTTGAGGCGTGATGTGCGCGCTGGGGAGCGCATGACGAAGGATGACGGCGGGCGCCAGTATGGCAGCTGTGTTTTCCTTTGAAGCAGAGGAACACCGCTGTCATACTGAGCAGTGCAGGACCGCCACGCCTGCTCAAGGGAGCAGTGCATTGGATGGGAGAGGCACACCTCCAAGTGTGCTACTCTCCCAAAACGTTCCTTGCGCAAGCGAACGTAAAAACCACATGACTGTCTTCAAAAAAAGGTTGGTGGCAGGCCATTCCAATATTTTGCTACAATAAATGAAAAGGAACTCTCTCCCATTTTAGTTTTCCTATTTGGAATCACTAACTTAATAGTTGTAGTTGATCTCAAAGATCTTTCTATCTCCTTAAATTGATAAAACAAATATAAAGGGGATTTTGTCTTTTGTCTCATAACATTATCCGTAAGACAGTTTAAATTATACTCAATGTTAAACTTTGGAGGAAGCCAATCAATTAACTGATACAATAAACAGTGATGAGTCTGATATGGTACTTTTAAGTACAAACCTACATATACTATGTATTGTTGCATCGTTGGTCTTATTTTACAGGGGATCTCCAGGGCAGTTGCAGAGGATCCAATTGTTTAACCAGGAGAGACGCACTAAGCTGAAAGTTTGTTTACAGGTGCGACCTGGGAGCACAGGGAAGTTAAGTGACTTGCTCAGGGTCACACAGTACATGCAAGTGGGGGTTGTGGGATTCAAACCCAGGTTTCCAGATTTGGAGCTCAAAGCCTTAAACCACTGCACTATACTGCCTCCCAGCCCTGGTGGCAAGTGCAAGGGGTGTGAGAAAGTCATTACTGCCATACGGTCCATGTAAATGTTTTGTTGCTATACTGTTTAGGCCACTACAGGGGTTGGTGGGGGGTTATAGCATCCCAGAGGACTATACTAACAGCAGTTACGCTACCCCAGAACCATTCCTCCGGGTGGAGGCACCCGTTCAACAAGCTCAGGCCCCTCAACCTGCACATAGTCATACAGCCAGGGGTAAGAGCCCTTAGGATAGAGCCACCTAGAGGTTTCATCTTTGGAGGCACCACTGGGATTAGTGTCCCCCTAGTGGCCAAAATCAAGAATTACAACTAAAGATCTAATGGGTACCACTGATAAAATGGCTGTGCATCAGTTGGTCGGATGGGGTATGGGGCAGGAGATTGACCCCCATAATGCCTTGTTACTACTGCTATTATAGAAGGTCTTGTTGGGACATCTGATCTGGCATGCATCACTGAGACCTGGCTGGACGAGAATGCAGCCCGGTATTGGCCCTAGCTGTTCCAGCTGGGTACTCTGTGATACACCGTCTGAGAATAGATCGTAGAGGTGGGGGTGTAGCTATGTGTTTTAGATCAGAACTGGGCCTGGTGGAGGTGCCAGTGGGGTGCACCAAATTCTTTGAGTGTATCATGGGTGCAGGTGTGGGGTGCAGGATACTCCTCATCTATTGTCCACCCGGAGATGGTAAAGAGTTCCTGTAGGAAGTTGCAGATTTCATTGTCGACACAGTGTTGGGATCCCCCAGTTGGTTAATTCTGGGGGATTTCAATGCTTGGGTCAATGATGAACTCTCGCAATTTGGTTGTGACTTCCTCCAACTAATGACTTTGTTGGGTCTCACACAGGTTGTTACCTCTGCAACCCACATTAGAGGTCACTCACTGGATTTGGTGTTCCTCCTGGGGATGCAGATATCCGACTTGATAGTGGAACCAGTTGGATGGTCTGATCATCACACCATAAGGTTCAGTTTTGCGGCTCCCCTTAATAGGCCTTCCTCTATGGAGATGGTTCAGTACCGCCCTTTGCGGGGGGTGACCCTGGATGGCCTAATGACGGTGCTGGATCTATCGTGTGTGCCGAGGGAGTTCATGAATCCAGGGGACCTGGTGCTTGCCTATAATAGGGCAGTAACGGTGGCCCTGGATTCCATTGCTCCTGTTCGTGTTTGCCCCCTCACTCTCTGTTCAAGGTCTCCATGGTTTAATGGGACCTTGAAGGAGTTAAAGAGAGTGAGGAAGAGGCTGGAGAGGGTCTGGCAGAAATCGAGCCTAGAGAGGGCGACAGGCTTAGACTGATAGAACATTATAGGATCTATCAGTCTACAATAACCCATAACAAGGCAGAATTCCTGTCCAGGGAGATGGCCACTGCACAAAATCGACCTGCTCAGCTCTTCCGGACTGTGGACAGACTGTGCAATCCAGTCTGTCTTCAGTCTATGGGAGCTTTTTCACAAGAGAAGTGTGATAAGTTTCCTCGATTTTTTGCTGATAAGGTTGCCACCATCAGGTCCAAGATCCGCCAGACCTCCTCCAATGGGTATTGGGGTGGTCAGCGTGAGGTCATAAGCGCCTGGTTTGTCTGGACAGACTTTAGCCAGCCAGAATTCACGGACATCATGAGGATCATCCAGACTCTGTGGCCAACTAGCTGTAGTTTGGATCCAGGCCCCACCTGACACCTAATGGGTTGTGTGGATGAGATCGGCCCAATCCTTGCAGAGATCATCTGGAGTTCATTAGAGAGGGGAATCTTTCCTGATTCCCAAAAAGAAGCAGTCATGCGACCGCTCCTGAAAAAACCCTCTCTTGACCCAGACTATCCTGCAAACTACAGACCTACCTCTCTAACCTGCCCTTTGTGGGTAAGGTTATTGAGAAGGTAGTTCGCTGCAGCTGGATGACCATCTTACCATCCACGATGTCTATGATTCTCTCCAGTCCAGATTTAGGAAGAGGCATAGTACTGAGATGGCTTTTGTCCGAGTGCTAAATGATCTTCTAATAGCAAGAGATCGGAGGTCTCGTTCCATCTTGGTCCTCCTTGATCTCTCTGCGGCATTTGACACTGTGGACCATGGTGTGCTATTGGAGTGCCTGCAGTTCATCAGTGGACTATCTGGTACAGTCCTCAGATAGTTTAGATCTTTTCTCCAGGGTAGGACTCAAAGAGTGGTCACTGGGATTTATTCCTCTGATGCTCTCTCCTTATCCTGTGGGGTTCCTCAGGGCTCCATTTTGGCACCCATGTTGTTTGCAGTGTATATGCTGCCGTTAGGAGACATTGTTAGGCAGTATGGCTTGAGTTTTCACTGCTATGCAGATGATACTCAGCTGTACCTGTCCTTTGTGCCAGGGCAGGAGGATGTAATCTCGGTATTTAACAACTGCCTCTCCGGGATTCAGGACTGGATGAGTGCTAGCTGGCTGAAGCTGAATCCGGATAAGACTGAGGTGCTGGTGGTGGACCCAGATCATTGGGCGGCATGTATGTTGGTTGAACAATTGTCCAGGCTATGGCTCGGAGATGCTCAGCTGGCTGCCTCAGATTGGGTGCAGAACCTGGGCATTATTTTTGACAATGAGCTGACCCTGAAATCTCAGGTGTTGGCAGTTGTCAAGTCCTCAATTTTTCATCTGAGGAATATCACTCGGGTGAAGCACCTGATTCATCCCGATGATCTTTCTACCTTGGTCCATGCCTTTATGACCACTCACCTTGACTACTGCAATGCCCTGTACCTAGGGCTTCCTGGGGTTGATATCCGGCGCTTGCAGCTGGTGCAGAATATGGCAGCCAGGCTTGTGACTGGTACCTCTAGGACCGGTCACATTACTCCTGTGCTCTGTGGTCTGTACTGGCTGCCGGTACAGTGGCGGATCACCTTTAAGGTCAGTTTACTGATCTATAAAACCTTACATGAACAAGGACCTCACTACCTGAAAGATATCCTTTTTCCCTACTGCCCCTCCCATCAGCTTTGATCCACCCATGAGGAATTGCTAGAGATTCCTAGGGTGCATTTGAAGACCTCTGGGGCTTGCTCTTTTGCTTTTGTAGCCCCTACTCTGTGGAATTCCCTACCTCATGGGCTGAGGGAGTGCCTGACCATTCAAAGTTTTAAGTCAGCTCTTAAAACCTATTTATTTAGGCTAGCCTTCCCAGACGATGTTGGCTGATAATATTGGTTATTGAATTATGCTGGAGATGATTTATATTATGATATATTGATTTTAATTGATTTTTTGAAATGTTATTGTTGTAATTTGTATGCATTTTAGATTTTGTTCAGCGCCCTGGTCTTTTGGAAGGGTGCTTTATCAATAAAGATTATTATTATGAGGATTTGTGGTGGAGGGTGAAAAACACTCAGCAATACCAAGGGGAGCTATTATCAATCTATGTACCTCATCTTGAAAAAGTGCTGCAGGAATGCCTCAGGAAGGGTAGCATGGCTCCAGACAAGTTAGGTTGGATCAGATCCTTAAGTCTGCGCCATTTTCTGAATTATTGTTGCTTCAGTTATGACTTGCAACTCAGCTGGATTCGCCTCCCTCCTTTGATGAACTAATGAAAAAAATATGGGGGGTCAAACAACAGCGGCCACTCGGGAGACCCCCCTCACATATCTGCTGCTGCTGCTGCCCAGGTGACAGAGGGTGATCATGCGAGTGAAGTTCAAGGGCAGAATATAGCACCTGATGAGCATTCTAAGACTATCATGGATACTCCGCCATGGGCTGAGATACTGAGAGAAGTCTGAGAAATGAAAGCCAGTGCCCTTACCAAGGCCCCTTCCACAGACAAAGACCCTGGTCCCTCTCAGAGCACATCAGCTATGGGGGTGGGGGTGCACGTTCAGGCATCCCCTGCCAATGGCAGCTCGAAAACTGAAACAAAAGAATTGACTGCTGCAATAAAAGAACTACTGAGACGTTTTGCAATGCCTTCAACACCACAGATGGAGGTTGAACCAAGATTTTCTGTTGTTAGTACTCCAGCTCCAGCACCAAATGTGTGCCCCTCCCAACCTCCTAGTTGTGAATGGAGACAGCTCCTAATGTGATGTTTCAGCCACACCAGATCAAAGAAAATATATTTTGTCATAATTGTGGAAAGAATGGGCATATGAAGAAGAAATGCTGATCTCAAAAGGACCTAGATAAAGTGGTACACAAATTCCAAGGGGAGTTCCGAAAAGTGAAACAATGGCAGAGGGATGCAGGAAATGATTGCAGTGGAGGTTCATACAATCCTAATTCCAATTTCTTTGTGGCTAAATCATCCAGCCAGGTTCCTACTAAAGTCCCTCCAGACTGGTTTAAATTGGTGGGCCCTTACATGGACACTACTGTACACAGAGATGGGATTCCGGCCCGAGCAGTTTTAGACAGTGGGTCTCAAGTCACAGTAATCTTCCAAGACTGGTATTAGCAGTATTTATCTGGTACACCCATTACAACCTCTGGATGGACTGCATGTGTGGGGATTAAGTGAAACGTTGTACCCATATCTTGGTTATTTAAAGGTATGGCTTTCTTTTCCATCCTCTGTGGCTGGTGTAGAAGATTCTGTGGAGACGCTAACCCCGATCTGCCCTTCCACCGGACTCTGTGATAGTATCCCTGTACTGACTGGCATCAATGCACACATGTTTGAGCACCTGGCCCAGCTATGTGAAGAAAGGAAGAAGACAGGAAAAGCCCTGTGTGTTCACGCCCTGATCCAAAAGGCCTATGAGAAACACATGCACCCTGAGGAGAGTGACAAAGATGAGCCTGTTGGGATGGTTTGGAAGAAGGATCCTGCTACTATTACATTACCTCCAAATACTGAATACAGTGTCAGTGGTGAAGTGTGGCTGCAAAGAGATGTGACTAACCAAATTTTGATGCTGGACACTCCAGATGAGGACAAATTACCTGAAGGACTACTGATTAAGCCCAGTGTGCTTCCGGCCTGGCTTCATGCTTACACCCAATAAGTGGTGGTATGAATACAAAATGCTACAGACTAAGACATCACGGTACACAGAGTATGCACCCTGGCTAAAGTCTATTGTGCTGACGTTGCTGTGCTCACATCCCAGTTTAAAACTGACAAAGGATGTGAGGTCTCACCTCACCTGTTTGATTTCAGAGATTCACCTATCCCAAACAGCTGGAGAACCAGGATCAGTAACAAGCTGGCTCAGAGAACCAATATATTCTCCCTCAAGGAATGGGATGTTGGTTGTGTCATGGGTGCTGAACACCACATTTGCCTGCACGACGAGAAACCCTTCAGAGAGAGGTCTAGACACCTACCTCCTGCCGACATAGACGATGCCAGATGTCACCTACAAGAGTTGTTAGTGGCTGGCATCGTACAAGAGTCACGCAGCCCATACAGCTCCCAAATTGTTGTGGTGCGAAAAAAGAATGGCTCTGTCCATATGTGTGTTGATAACAGGACCCTTAGCAAAAGAACTGTGCCTGATCAGTATACAATGCCATGTATACAGGATGCCCTGGACTGCCTAAATGGGAGCAAAGGGTTTTCCGTCCTCGACCTGCAAAGCGGATGCTATCAGATCCCAATGGCTCCTGAGGACAGGAAAAAACTGCATTCATTTGTCCCTTGGGCTTCTATGAGTTCCTTCACATGCCCCAAGGCAGATCTGGTGCACCAGCAACATTTCAGCGACTAATGGAGCGTGCAGTGGGAGATATGAATTTCTTGGGATGTCTCGTCTACCCTGATGATGGCATAGTCTTTGGAAAAAGTCTTGAGGAGCATGCAGCTCGCTTATTCAAAATGTTGGACAGACTTGAGGAATTCGGTCTTAAGTTATCCATTGACAAATGCCAGTTTTTCCAAAGCTCCGTCAAATACGTGGACCACATTGTATCGTAAGAAGGCATACAAACTGACTCCAGTAAAGTGGTAGCCTTAACCAGTTGGCCAAAGCCCAATAACTTAAAAGAACTTCAAGGATTTCTTGGATTTTGAAGTTATTATCACCAATTTGTCAAGGACTATACCAAGGTGATCCACCCCCTACTAAACTTAAGGGTATCCGCCTACTCATAAAAAGTTTAAGAAAGGTTCTGACAGAGACACTGAAAAACCCTCTTTCAGACCCAATAAGCTGTTTGGACAAAGATGGACTCTCAATTGTGACACTGTTTTTGAAGAAATAATATACAGACTGTACTTGTGTATGCCGATCCATCAAAGTCCTATGCATTACATACAGATGCCAGCTTGAGTGGTCTCGGAGCAATACTCTATCAAGAATACCTGGAAGAAGTGCATCCTGTAGCCTTTAGTAGCAGAAGTCTGACATCTTCAGAGAGAACAAATCTGGTGCATAAATTAGAATTCCTTGCTCTCAAGTGGGCCATAGTTGACCAATTTCACGAATACTTTTATGGTGCTAAAATCTTGGTCAAAACCAATAACCATCAATTAACCTACATCCAAACAACAGCCAAACTAGATGCAACCGGACATAGATGACTTTCCGCTCTAGCAACAATTGATTACGCGGTGGAGTAATGACCAGGCCTAAACCATGTGGATGCTGATTTCTCGAAGACCTGCTTCTGACCAACAGTGGTTTTATATTCCTAAGCAATCTGTAAAAGCCCTCTGTCACAAGTTTGACCAGGAAGAAACTCTGTTCTCTGAAGCTGTAAACTGTCTGGCAGATTGCTTGGGACCTCCAGAGACTTGTATACCAATTACCTACTGTAATGAATAAAAAAATTATTCAAATAGAAAAAAAAATTCACAGGAACCATCTGTTACCTATCGGCCAAATAGTAATCAATAATGTTCAAGCGACTGAACCTTCTCGGCACCCTGTAACTATGTCTGCTACTAGGGACAAGCAGCAAAATCAGCAAACTCCTGCTTCCCAGCCTGTTGCTCCTAATAATGTCTCCAAATCTGCAGATATTGCAGATACTGAAAATGCTGAGAGTGAAGATGAAAGTGAATTCTGTACTACCTATTACCCATTTTTTGAACTTGAGAGAGTGTTCCAGGGAATTCCTTCCATTAACTATGGTGATCATTCTGAACCTCCAGCTGTGGTAACAGATTCCAATTCATCAATTGTACCTAAACCTCCAGAAAGTGATGCTTGCAGTGTGGCTCTTAAAGAGGTTGAACCCCTGCATATGGCGGAGCTAATGGCAATCAGTGAACCTGAACACCATGAAGCAAGCAGTGAACCTTCACATGACCATTATTTATTTATTTATTTGCTGGGTAAGTCACACTAGACAGTCAAGTGCCTATTTTCAGGTGCGACCCGGGAGAGTTACAGACTTGAATTTACAGGTACAGTGACGTATACAACTTTTACATACAGTGAGATATCAGAATACATAGAAGAATGGCAACCAGTAAAAAACACACGAGCCCGGGGTGGGGGGGGGTTACAGATGACCCGGAAGAATTAAGAGCTAGAGCATACACAAACAGTGAGTCAGTCAAATTTACATACAATGGGAGAGCAGGCGATATCAGTTATGGTAATCCATTTAGTCATTGCTTGACCAATTGTCAGGAGAGTAAGTGCAGTGGGCCCTAAGGGTGAAGAGGCCCCCATGCACGCGTAGTGTGGGGGGGGCTGCGAGGTGCATGGACAGGTGGAGGGGCCCTTCAGGAAGTTCCAAAGGGAAGTTTTAAATCCAGGATGGGAGGGGTTGGACCGTGTAAGGGCTGGGAACAAATTCCATAATTTCGGGGCATAGTTGGCGAAGTCCCGATCACCCGCAAGGGAGCGCGTCCTAGGAACCGGGTGATTGAGTGCCGCCCTTGACCTAAGGTGGTAGGTAGTGGTGTCAGGGTTGAGGGGAAGGGCAAAGGCAGCAGGGGTGGCTGATCTAACAATGTTGTCAATGAAGTTCCCTACTACGAAGATGCGGTGCTTCTCTGGAGGGAGCCACTCAAGGCGAGTGTAGAGGTCACAGCGGTGTGTCAGGGGAGGGGCAGAAAGTGCAAAGCGGCAATTGCTGTTGTAGGCCGTATCCCATTTCGAGAGGCTGGATATTGGCACAGGGGCAAAGGTCACCAGCCCGCAGCAGAGGGAGGGGAGGAGAACACCCCTGGCTAGAGTCATCCGGGCAGCTGGGGTGAGGCAGTATTTGGCTCTGTAGGCGAGACCGAGTTTAGCATTCGTGGCCTTGCAGATGTTTCGGATGTGTAGGGAGAGGTCCAGCTGGGGGTCCAGAGTGACGCCAAGGTACTTGACAGTGGCAACCATCTGCAGGGGCAAGCCATCGGCCCCATGAATTAGAAGGGGGGCAGAGCAGGAGTTTGTCCTGCTCAGGGAGCCAAAGAGCATAGCCTGGGTTTTCTTAAGGTTGGTGGTGAGCTTGTGTTCAGCCAGCCAGGACTGGATCCACTTGAAGTCGGAGTTTAGTTGGGAATTGATGGTGCCAATGTCGCGAGCACTATCTAGGATGACAAGGTCGTCAGCGTACAGGGTGGTTAGCCCATGGGTGGAGACGGACGGTAGTTCGTTGATGAAAAGGGAGAAAAGCGTCGGACAGAGGACGGACCCTTGGGGAACCCCGCATTGGGCAGGGGTGAGGTGGGAGAGAGTCCGGTTAAAGTTGGTGTATTGCTTCCTACCAGAGAGGTAATTGAGGAACCAGGCATGGGCAGGGTTTGAGAGTCCGAGGGAGAGAAGAGTGGAGCTGAGGAGGGAGTGATCTACCCTGTCAAAGGCCTTGGAGAGATCCACGAAGATCGCGCCTGTGAGGTTGCCCAGGTTGGTAGCTGTTCTGATCTACGAGGTGACTACAGCGAGGGTGGTAGCCATGCTGTGCCCCTTCCTAAACCCATGCTGGGCCAGAGAGAGGAGGTTGTGTTCCTGTAGGTACTCGTTTTTTTTTTTTTTTTGGCAGGACTGCCTGTCACTATATCGGCCCTGGTCACGGCTCCTGGAAGCCTCAGTCACCATCCATGGCTTCCGGGGTCCCCCAGTCACCCCTGGCTTGCCCCCCAGAGGGCGGGGCCGTGGCCATGTTCTTTTGTGGCCATGGAACCAGTATCTAGTCGGGGGACCCGTAGCGATGGTGGCCACTCGAGGTCTTCGGGGAGGGCTTCATTGAGACGGTGGCCCTTGCCCACCTATTTTCCCTTGACTTTTCCCCACGGAGGCAGAGACGTGGAATGACACCAGCATCCACCCCGCCTCCCAGAGATTGAGCATCGGCAGCGTGAGATCTCCCGGCCTCCGCCAGGAGTCCTCAGGGCTCCAAGTGCTTCCCTCACCCTCCCCCCGGAGAAGGAGAGCAGTCCATAGGACACTCCATCCTTCTCCCCTGGCTGGCCCTCCGATGACCCGGGTCCATTCCCAAACCCGGGTCGCCAGCATCGCAAGCGGAAAACTCACCGCTGCACCAACGTAGGTACTCGGTTAACTGAGAGGCCACAACTTTCTCTCTAGAAGTTTGGAGGCGGCCGACAGAATAGCAATAGGTCAGTAGTTCAAGGGGTCTTTGGGGTTTCCTTGTTTAAGAACAGGGGTAACCTTGGCTACTTTCCAGATATCTGGGATGACACCAGTGGTTAAGAGGAGTTGAAGATATGCGTTATAGGCCAGGCTAGGAGGTGGGCACCTAGCCTGAGCAGTTTCGGCTCCAGGTTGTCGTGCCCTGCACCAGTATGAGGGGAGAGGCTGGCAAGCAGCCTCTGGGTCTCTGTGGTGGACACTTGTTGTAGGAAGAAGGAGGGTTGGGTCTCAGGTCTGGGTCGAGAGGTGCTGGGGGAGTGGGGTTCAAGCGGTTGAGCGTTTGGGGATGTGGGGGCGTCGGGGGCAGAGAGTAGGGGGGCTGTTCGGAGAACATTGCGTTAAAGGTATTAGAGATTGTGCGTGGGCTATTGCAACTAACCCCGTCAATGAGCAAGTCCGTGACTTGCACTCTAGCAGAGCCCCCTAACACACTTCTAATGTTCTGCCAAAAGCTCCTCGGGTTGCTGGCTGAGGAGAGTAGGGCGGTTTGGCAGAACTCACTTTTGGCTGCCCTGATGGCTTTTTTACAGGAGTTTCTGAGGCGTCTGTAGGCAGTGAGGTCATCGATGCTGTGGGAGGCTTTGTAGGTTTCCGAGCATTTGTCCCTGAGTTTCATTAGGGAGAATAGGCCCCCATGAAGCCATTTGGTAACGGTGCCCTGCACTCTCCTTCTAGTGAGAGGGGCCTGTTTGTTCTGTACTGGGATGTTTTGGTTAAGAATGTATCCAGTGCTCGATCCGGATCCAGGGAGGCGGTAACCCCAGACCAGTTGACTGATCTAAGGTCAGTGAGGAAGTCGGGCAAGTAGAATTTTGAGTAGGCCCTCATTTGTATCACTTTACTGGGTATTCTTGCCTGAGAGATGCCCCAGGTGCAAAAGGTGGGTGAGTGGTCCGAGATGGCATCAGGTAGGATGCCCGAAGATGTGATTCTGTCAGGTCTATTGGTCAGGACCCAGTCAATCAGTGATCTGTTGTCCCCCCGGGGGAGGGCCTTGTTGGTTTGGTGATAATCTGGTTCAGCACGAGGCCTGAGAGCAGTGGCTCATACGATTTAGAGTTTGAACTCAACCAGTCAAGGTTGAAGTCTCCTATAATAAGGACTTCACTTGTACCCACTCTCTCGCTAACGTTGTGTAGGAGTGAGGAGAGCCCAGGTAGACCACCTCTGGGAGGGTTGTAGCAGCAGATCAGGTGGATTTTCTTAGTGAGCCCAAGTAGGAGAACGGTGTGCAGGGACTCACATTTCGGGGGGGGAGGAGGGTGGTCTATGGCAGACACATTGAGGTGCGCTTTATAGTAAAGTAGTACCCCACCACCTCGTTTGTTCCCCCCACGATCACTTCTGATATGGCTGTACCCTGGTAGGCAACACATAGTATCAGGAGTGTGTGGTTTTAACCATGTTTCTGTGGTACCCAATATGTCCATGTTATAGTGGGCAACCCAAGTAGCGAGCTCAGCAAGGTTATGTAGGAGGCTACGGACATTTAGATGGACAATTTTTAGCCCCTTGGAGGATAGCCATGGGGGGGGGAAGCTGAAGGAGAGTAGGAGGCCATCCTGTTTGGGAATGGTAGTTCCACCCCTGGTGGGCCCAGTGGGGGGGTGGAGGGGACAGCCATGACAGCAGTGAGCTTAGTGACAGTGGAGTGGTCAGGCAGAGCTGGGGGGAATATGGGGTGGCTGTAGTACATCGAGTGCGATCAGGAATGAATACAAGCCTGCAGCAGTATAAGACTTTTTTTTTTTAATGCAGCAGCGTGTGCACTTAGGTAGGAGCTTGAGATTGTTAGGTCTGCCCCTAGTGTCAGGACAGTATAACTTGCAGATGGAAAACTGGGCTGATAGGTTAATTTCAGCCCATGTGACCACTTTCTGCCTATTTAAGGGAGAGCCGACCAAGGGTGGTGGTGGGGGCGGTGGGGAGCCGAACGCATAGCATTTGGCAGCGCTAGGCCGTCTGCGTCAACAGAAACAATACGAGCAGCAAGAGGGCTTTTTCCAACCCACTGTCCAGTTGCAAGAATCCTCCGCATTTAAAAAGGGCGCCAAAGCGCTTTGCTGCACAAAGGGCAGCACAGAGGGAACGCTGCCATCCCAGCAAAATGGTAAGCTGTCCAGAAATTACCTTGTGGCTTGTGCTGGCTGGGACTCCTTTGGTGGGCTGGGAGGAGGGCCGTGGAGTGCCCTCCCGACCTCCGCCCCTCGGAGTGTAAGTGTTAATGAACTAAGTGGGCTAAGTGAACTGTTTCATGTTAATAAAAGCGCTGTTCAAGAACCGGAGAGATGCATCCTGGATGATTCCGAATTTGCTGAAATACTTTTGACAAATGCCAGTGAGCCTAAAGAGCTAGACAGTGATAGTGGTGCTCAAGCCAAAGAGCCTGAAACTAGTACTCAACAACAAGAAGGTGCAGTGGAACCCATTTCTTCTGAACTTGTCTCATTGCTGGACAGTGAACCGGGACTGATCACCCACGAATTCTGAAGCAGAAGTGCAAGTGCCACTGCCACCTTTGCCACGTTGCTCAGAAAGATCTGTAAAGCCAATCTTAAAAGCTCATATATGACACCCCAGGACAGCCTGTTAACTTGCCCATGAATGTTGTGCACAAAGGAGTCTATGTCATGCCCAATTACTTGCCCAAAATTGTGTTCACTGCCCCCACCCAAACCAATGCCTCCACCCTAGTTAAGGTGCCCACTCATTGTAAAAGGGGTATAAAATTAAAAAAAGGGGAATAAGGTAACGTGCTCTGATAAAATGTGGTGAATATAATGTTATTAAAAATATAATACTGTGTGATGTGAAAAATGTGAATTCTACACTGCTAAGGTATAAGAAGTTTATTTAAAATGTCATGACAATGCTTAGAGTACAGGACGTCCAAATTTTAAGCAAGATCAAACTGACAGCATGCTACCTTGTACATAGTTGTTATATGCCTAGCTAGGTTGTTGATTGGTCCCCTATCCACACTGCACAATCCGTTGACGCTGCCCTCACCTATTTTATCTCTACCATTAATTCTGCCTGTGACATCTTTGCCCCCTTCACCAAGCATATTGTAAAACATCGGGACACACCCTGGATCTCCCAGACACTACTTTACCAAATGCGCCTTAGAGATAACCTCTGGCATAGGGCCCTGGACTCGCAACTCCCTCAGGACAGACAGCTTTACAGAGAGGCTACAAACAAATACACCTGGGCTATCCAGCTAGCTAAAGCTATTTACTTTAAGCAAGTCCTCTCCTCCTCCTGGGGCTCTGGGAAAAAATTATGGAGCAATATTAAAGATCTCTGGCAAAACTGTATCCCCTTTCCTTGCTCAGCTACTAGGTTGATGGGGTTATCTCCCAGGACCCCACTGCTATCTCTAATGCCCTCAATAACGCCTTCTCAGACCTCAGTCACACCCCCCCCGAACTTCTTTGACCTGATTCCAAACCAGCGCCACTGACCACCCCCTCTTCTGGCTGCGAATCATCTCCTGCAGTGAAGCAAAATGCTATCTCACCAAAGTCCTGGTGAATTCTTGCTATAGCAACGACTCCCTGGCCCTCAAACTCCTCTGGTTTACATTGGATGTGACCCTGCCCCAGCTCATCAAAATACATAATCTATCCTTATAACTCAACCAATTCCCCACGCCCTGGAAAACAGCAGTTATAACCCCTATTCTGAAGAATGGTGACCACACCTCCACCAGTAATTATCAGCCCATTTTGATCCTACCCACCCCCCCCGGCACTCAAAACAATTGTGTCGGAGCAGCTCACAGATTACCTGGCTAAGCATAGCCTGCTCTGTTGCGAACAACACAGCTTCTGGAAGGGTCACAGCACTACCACTGCCCTCTTCGAATTTACATCATATATACATGAGGCTCTGGAACAGGGCTACCTGGCTGGCGCAATCTATGTCGATGTGACCAAAGCATTTGATACGGTCAGTCACGCATTGCTTCTTCACTCCCTTCCATCCCAGAAACATCTCCCCTGAAGCTGCCTCCTGGGTCAAAGACTATTTTTCTGGCCATACTCAACAGATCAAAATTAACACCACACTCTCCTCCAGTAGACCAGTCCTAACTGGGGTCCTGCAAGGGTCCATATTTGGCCCATTGCTCTTCACCCTGTTCCTGAACTACCTCCCCAAATCCTGCAGTGAGAAGCTATTGCTCTACATGGACAATGCCGTAGTTGTTTGGAAACACCCTCATCCTAACTCCCTCCAAACTGCCCTACAGGGCTTCTTTGGGGAACTTGAAACCTGTTTCTCTGAGCACCACCTAATACTGAACTAGAGCAAGACAAAGTCTATGATCTTTGCCCACTGCCAGAGCCCTTACTGTAGCTCCCCGTTAATTATCACAAACTCCCTAGGCATCCCGCTTGAACAGGTCTCCTCCTTCAAGTACCTGGTGTCATGTTGGAAACCTCCCTCACCTACCACACATATATTCAACATGTGTCCTCCTCCATTAGCACCAGGCTGGGGATCCTATACAGATGTAAGCACTGCCTACCCCCCCCCCGGCGATCCGACTTGCCTTGTCTTCCTCAGTCCTATCCTTGGTGGATTACGGCATTGTGATTTACAGGACTGCAGATCAAACTGCCCTACGCTGTGTTAATCTAGCCCTCAATAGAGCCTGCTGCCTGGTCTCTGGATGTGATTGATTAACCCACACATGCGAGTTGTACAAGCTTACGGACTGGCTGAACTTCGAAGGTAGGCTTAAGTAGCACACTTGCCTCCTTGCAAAAAATATACTTCAGAAGCAAGCACCCTATGGCCTACACCTCTTCATCCAAATAGTCCTACACAGAAGGGCCCCCAGACATTCTGCCAAATGCCAATACCTCCCTCCTAGTCCCCCACTGTAGGACCTCCCTTGGTCAAAGGTCCTACTGCTATCATGTCCCTTGTGGCTCAACAGCCTACCATCCTCCATCTCCATGGAATCCAGTCTTGGCTGATTTAAAACTGGTCTCAAGACCCTGCTCCTTGATGCATGTGACTGTAAATATTTCACCTTCTTTCTGAATCTCTCTAGGAGGCATATTTTAAACAGGTTTAGCTTTATTCAGTTAGGAAGTCCACAAGAATGATTAATTTCCCTGTTCCTCCTCTTTCACTGTATATAAATTATGACTTGGGGTCCATTTAAGACCCCCCAAAGCTGTAACCTGCCATATGTATATAACTATGACACAGGATCTACTTTAAGACCCCTGAAGCTGTAACCTGCCAATTGTATATATTCCCTGTACTCTATTACCTATGTATTGTACTGTTTATGTTATGTATGAGTATTTTTCTGATGTGGAGCCTTTGCAAAGGAGTCTATGACTCAAAGGATTGTAATTCCAATTCTCTTCAATAAATATATCAAGTCAAGTCAAGTCATGTTTATTTATAAAGCGCCTTTCGAAATCAAGGCGCTGTACAAAAATAAATAGAACAGCAAAATCCAAACATTAAAACAACCATGACTAAAAAGAATAAGCCAGGGTAAAAAGATATGTCTTTAAAGCAGTTTTAAAACTGTCAACGGTTGGGCATTCTCTCAACCAGCGAGGTAGAGAATTCCACAGGGTTGGAGCCGAAAAGGCAAAAGCACGAGATCCCGATAACTTCAAACAAACCCTGGGAATCTCTAGCAATCCCTCACTGGCGGAACGGAGAGGACGGAGGGGGCAATAGGGAACCAGAAGATCTTTCAGGTAACCGGGTCCCTGGTCGTGTAGGGCTTTAAAGGTTAGTAAACCAACCTTAAAGGTGATCCGCCACCGAACAGGCAGCCAGTGCAGTTCGCGAAGCACAGGCGTAATGTGACTGGTTTTAAGAGTCCCAGTCAAAAGCCTGGCTGCAGCGTTCTGCACCAGCTGAAGGCGGTGGATATCGACCCCTGGTAGCCCTAGGTAGAGGGAATTGCAGTAGTCCAGACGGGTAGTGACAAAGGCGTGGACCAAAGTTGGAAGGTCCTCCCGGGGAATCAGATGTTTCACCCGGGCGATATTCCTCAGATGGTAAAAAGAGGATTTGACAACAGCTGACACCTGAGATTTCAGGGTCAGACCATCATCAAAAATAACGCCCAGATTTCGCACCTGTCGAGAGGTAGAGAGCGGTACGCCACCAAGTATTAAACCTGATGGCTGTCCAGCACCCAAACCCACCCCAGGATGACCTGAGTCCACGACCAATACCTCAGTCTTATCCGGATTGAGCCTCAACCGGCTCGAACTCATCCAAATTCTGATCTCATCCAGGCAGTTATTAAGTACAAAGAGTGCATCGCTCTGATCGGGGAGAAAGGACAGGTACAGCTGAGTATCATCTGCATAGCAGTGAAAACTCAGACTGTATCGCCTGATGATTTCTCCCAATGGCAGCATATACACTGCAAACAACATGTGAGCTAAAATGGAGCCCTGTGGTACCCCACACGGCAGGGAGAAAGTGTCAGAGGAATAAATTCCGGTGACAACTCTCTGAGACCTGCCAATGAGGTAAGAACAAAACCACTTGTGGACTGTACCAGACAGCCCACAAAAGACCCACAGTCGCTCCAATAGCACCCCATGGTCTACAGTGTCAAATGCAGCAGATAGATCAAGAAGGACCAGAGTAAGTAAAAATAAATAAAAAATTGTTGTTCAAATAGATCTGCTTATAATGAGTATATCTAGTGATGTTGTTAAAGGCTACCATTCTATTATAGACTTGGCGCGGATGTCAAGCTTTCCTAGGCAGGGGAGAGTGTAATGCCCCCCCCCCATTGGAGGGCTGACCTGCAATGCACCTTTGGGTGTGCTCCCACTGTCTCCCAGCATCCGTTCCATTCCTCCACAGCATTCTGCCGCTCTCCATTTCCCTGAGTGTTCCCCTGGTTGAAATGAGCCTTGCGGGCTTGCAAAATCTGATTATGGGTGGTCGGCATGTCTCAGAGCCACTGCTTGCACGTTGACAAAGGATGCACTGCGCATCCGACTGCCATTGTGGTCAAAAGTTAAAAATGTATCTTCACTGGTTCCCGGTGCCATGCCTGAGTTTACAAAGGCACCGGGGACACAAAAGCAAGGGAGACAGCATTTTAAAATTAAATAAATAGGCAGACGCTTAAAGCGCTGCCTCTGGGGCACCAGAAAGAGTCAAAGAGCAAAGGGCATGACAGGAAAGCCCTCATGAATATTCATTAGCCCAGACAGTGTTTCTAGAGGCAGTGTGTTACGGGAGCTGAGACTCCCCGAGGTTACAAGTTATTTAGCTAAGAGTGGACTTGTTTGAAAGAGAACTGTTAGGGCTATATGCCAGTGGGGAAATTAATAAATAAAAGTTAAACTGCTGGCTGCAACAAAATGTCAATCTGTGAGGACACTGAAATAGGACTGCCTAGATTTGAAGTGCAATCATCATTTTTGTGCCTTTCCACCAACCAGGAGCCAGAATTAAACAAAGGGGATCTAGGGACAATGCCAGAAACTTATGGGGAATTAACTGGGACAATTTCTAGGCATCAAAACACAAGGCAATTATCATCTGGGGACTGTTTAAGACAGCTTTGGCAGCCAATGGGAACTCTGGAACTCAGCCCCATACAAAATAGGGTAACTGCTCAGTTTGCTCAGATTTGATTTGAAACATAGAAACATAGAAGTTGATGGCAGATAAGGACCACTAGGCCCAGCCAGTCTGCCATATACCCTACCTGTATCAGCAGTCACTGACCCTACTTGGTCATCGGCTTTAGCTTCCCCTTCCCACCTCTAGGGTTCCCTTATGCCTATCCCATGCATGTTTGAATCCCACCACTGTGCTCACTCCTACCACCTCCAGGGCAGGCTATTCCATGCATCCACCACCCTTTCTCTGAAAAAGAACTTCCTCACATTACCCCTTATCCTGACCCCCTCCAATCTCATATCGTGCCCCTTGTTCTTGTACCTCTCCTATACCAAAAGAGGTCTTCCACTTGCACCTCGTTTATGCCCTTAAGATACTTGAAGGTTTCTATCACATCTCCTCTCTTCCAGTGTATATATACTGAGGTCTTTTAATCTCTCTTCATAAATCTTCTGTTGCAAAACCTGCACCATCGTAGTTGCCTGTCTCCACCCCGTCTCTGTCCTTACTAAGATACGGCCTCCAGAACTGCATACAGTACTCCAGAAGAGGCCACACCAGTGTTTCTTATAGTGGTATCACCACCTCCCTCCTCCTGCTGGTGATACCCCTTCCTATGCACCCCAACATGTCAATGGCCCTCCCTACAGCCTTTGCACTCTGCTTGGCCACCTTTAGGTCATCTGAGATAATCCCCAAATCCCTTTCCTCCCTGGTGACTGCCAGCAACCAGCCCCCCAATCCTGTAGCTCTCTGCAGGGTTATTTGCCCAAGAGTTCAGTGTGTGTGTGGCTCTGGGGAGCGTGCCAGCTCACAGGGGTTTGGTCTGCCAGGCCTAGATTTTTCTGGCTGTTAGTCCACGGGTCCGAGGTGTCCAGTCAGCCCACGTTGGAGTCGTAGCAACAGGGGATTCAAGCAGCATCCAAGCTGAAAGATCAGAATCAGCCTGCAAGCTAATTGGAAGGTCCAGAAAAGAACAGCGCCTTATATGTAAATGTGCTTAGTTTGCAGAAGTGTTTGCATGGCTAACCAGTACATGACGTTCGGTGTGCATGTTTCGGCCAGTGTTTGAATTGCTCCGGCATCCTGAAGACCAGCATTTCGACGAGTACCACGAGGGAATCTTCCTCCTGCTTCACTAAACCATCTGCACCAAGTCTTATTTCATCGGATCATCATTCGATCTGGGTAGTGTGAGTACACACAGGGTAGCTCCCTGCAACAAAGCTGAAATCATTTGTGTGTGCCATCTAATTTGTTTGTTTGGGTTTGTTTGCAATGGACTGAGCCATCTGGCTCTGGATTACAAATTCTGGGTTGAGTGCATGCTAATTGTTTTCTCTCCTAAAGGCCCCAATGATCAGCTGCAATGCCGGCCTACCCCAGGCAACACTTCAGGCTAGCCTGTTATTCCAAACTAGGTACCCAGTGTTGTGTGACTGTATAAAAGGGACTCACCATGCTTGCTGTTCAGCCTTAGTTAATCAGATCTGTTAATCACCTGCTAGATTCATGCCCCACCCCTATTCACATCCCCGTGAATAAATCAGATTGTTGTTTTTTACATTTAACCCTAGCTAGTGTGTACCTTTCTGGTGGGGATACAGTACTGTTATTGTATTGTTGCATTGTTGGTCTTATTTTACAGGGGGTCTCCAGGACAGTTGCAGAGGATCTAGCCCTTGTGGTAAGTGCAAGGGGTGTGAGTAAGTCATTACTGCCATATGGTCCATGTAAATGTTTTGTTGCTATACTGTTTAGGCCACTGGAGGGGTTGGTGGGGGGTTATAGCATCCGGAGGGCTATGCCAACAGCAGTTACGCTACCCCAGAACCATTCCTCCAGATGGAGGCACCTGTTCAGTGAGCTCTGGCCCCTCAACCTGCGCATAGTCACACAGACAGGGGTAGTAGCCCTTAGGATAGCACCACCTAGGGGTTACAAAGATAACAGTCTATGGAAATAAAAGAAAAGGATTCCCCACCAACACCAACAGGGGACTCCGATGTATGGAGAGTCTTGCTGGGATTGTTGCAGAACAGATAAAATCAATTAAGTGCTCCTTTTTATAAAAGAAGTAATTATTTATTGTGATTTTTTCCAGCTTAGCTGCTGCATGCATGTAAATCATGCTACATGGGGACCCCATCATGATGAGCTTTACAGATAAGGTTCACTTAGATGCACTTGGTGTATGCAAAACCACCGAATGATTTTATATGTGGCATGCGTTTTGCATGCATGCTGCACACTTGTATTTCTGCAAAGGATCGGAGCACTCAAGAACCACATGGGTATGAGGGCTGAGATGCTTGAGGCTGGGGATGAGGCTCGAGAGCCAGCTGTTAGGACTGGGGGAGTGCTAAATGGAACATGCCACCATGGTGGCTGCGTGGTTCATGCGTGCCAAATGTCGGTACTGGTGGCAGTGCATACCTGGAGTAGGTTTACCATAACCAGGCTAGGTTGCTTGAAAGGACAGAGCAAAGAACCTTACCAGAACAAGAGACAGGATTAAGACTTCTTTTGGCTAGGCAGATTTACTGTGTGCTGTTATTTTTATTTTGTACACAGAGATTGTTACTGTTTGTTGCTAACATTTTATTTATTTTATTTTTATTTATTTGTGTCTAGGATTACAAAGAACCTTTGTGCCAAGGCTCTTTTACAAAGGTTCCATGTCATGCTGGTAACAGACACTAAAACATAAAACAGTTACAGGTACATGGTTTTAGACAGTAACTTTGCTTGACAAAATCAGACTGAGCGATGAGTAACTCAAGAAACAATAGGAGGAAGAGGGCAAGAAGGGGAGAGGGCTGAGGGTAGGGGAAGGCATAGGCAAAGAGGGTCAGGGTGAGGCAGCTGAGGGGCCTTGTCAGGACAGACACAGAGCAAGTGCATTAGAAGTTGCATTGGACAGGTAAGTGCAAGAAAAGAGGGCAGAAACTGACACCTATAAGGTCAGAAGCAGTGTAGGGAATGAAGATGTTATGGGGTGCAAGCAGAGGTGGAGGTGCCAGTTATGGAGTGGTGGAGCTTTTTTTTTGAACGCTCCAAGCGTTGTTGTGAATGAGGTGTCACTAGAGAGCTCGTTCAGCCAACTCGGAGCCCTGTATGCAAATGACCTTTGGCCTTGGGACATGCGGCAGTGGGGGATTTGAAGGATTTGGGGCTTAGAGTTCCCGGTGTTGCGGTTGGTGATTTTGGGTTTGAGGAGGATGCTGACTCTTGGGTGGTGCCTTTCCCATCATGATTTTCTTAGCAGTGATGCAGGTTTGGTATTTGATTTGGTTGTTCAGTTGCAGCCAGCCTGTTTTGGAGTAGAGGTTGCAGGTGTGGGTGAAATGGTGGGAACCAGTAACGAGTCGACTGGGTTGATTGAGGGAAGTTGAAACACACCTGAGAGATGAGGTTGTGGCAGATCCATAGATAATGAGACCATAGTCAATGATGCTGATGATGGAGCTCTGGACAGCTCTAGACAGAGCTTCTGGGGTTAGATGTTTCCTATGTCGGAATAGTACGCCCATCCTGGTGGGGGCTAATTTTGCCTCGTTATTGATGTGTGGGACATAGGAGAGATTACAGTCGAGGGTGAGGCCGAGGTATTTGAAGGTATGAACTTGTTCAAGGGTGATTCCTTGCTTGGTTTTAATGGAGAGCTGATACTGTTTGTGTTTGTTTTGAGAGCTGCAGAAGATCATGGTCTTTGTTTTTTTCTGGTTAAGGATAAGTCTGTGTTTTGTGAACCAGTTTTCAACTGCAGAGAAGGCCTGTTGGAGGTTACCTTGTAGATGGACTGGATCATGGTGGGATGCCAGGATGACAGCATCATCCACATAGAGTAGGATCTGTTCAGGGCAGAATTCTGGCAGTGAGTTCAGAAAAAGGCTGAAAAGGAGGGGGCCCAAGATTGAGCCCTGTGGGACACTGGACCAGACTGGTATTTGGTCTGAGAGTGTGCCAGCAATTCTCACTCTTTGGGAGCAGTTGTCTAAGTAGCTTTTGAACCAGTTCACTGAGTTAGGTGAGAGCCCTGCTAGTCGAAGCTGGGCAAGTAGGAGATTGTGGCTGACGGTATTAAAGGCTATAGTTAAGTCGATGAAGATGGACCCAGTAAGATGACTGTTAGAGTGAGTGATGGGTTGCACCAGTGAATTCAAATAGCACCATTGAGGTGCTATGACCTTTTCTAAAGCCATGTTGCTCCTTGCACAGGATGTTGTGATTGTCTAGGAAGTTGGTGAGCTGGTCTGACACAATCCATTCTAGGGCTTTGGAGAGTGGAGGTAGGATGGATATTGGACGGTAATTCTCAGTAGCTGTTTTGTCACCACTTTTATGAATTGGGGTTACTGTGGCAGATTTCCATAAGTCAGGGAACTGGCTGAGGCTGAGGGAGAGGTTGAAAATCCTGGTCAGTGGTCGGAGTACTTCTTCAAGTGTGAGTGATAGCAGTTTGAGGTCGAGGGAGTCACTGCTGGCTCTGGAGTTGCAAATGGCTTTGTTAACATAGCTGCGGACTTGATGCATTTTTACTGCTTTAAAGTAGAAGGGAGAGTGGATGGAGGTGGCTGGGGGGGGCAAGGGGAACCACCTCATCGAAAAAACCCTGTGGGAGTACAGCACTGAGGTCCGTGAAGGTGTCATTGAATGTATCAGCAATGAGTTTCTGGTCAAGTGTAGTTTCACCATTTATGCTGAGTACTGACGGGGGTGATTTAGATTGCTTCATGGTGACTTCTTTAATGTTATTCCAAAAGTCCTTGCCGTTGTCCCATGAGTTAGTGAGAGCATTATGGAAATAGGTGGTCTTTGTATCCCGGATATATTTGGTGCAGTCATTTCGTGCACGTTTATAGTTAACAATATCAACTTGTCTCCCGGTGTTTCTGGCAATCTCCCAAAGGTGGTCTCGAGCTTTTAGTCATCTAAGTAGGTCTCCGGTGAGCCAGGGGTTACATAGGGCTTTGGCCTTGCATTTCTTAAAGGGTGCAAATATGTTGCATGCTTGGTTGAAGATCCTGATGAAGTGTTCCAGTGTGGTGTTCACACTGGTTGCAGTGAGAACTGGGACCAATCCTGTTGATGAAGGAAGGTTTTGAGATGAGGTAGCTTGCCTCTAGGTAGAACTCAGCTAGTAATGGTTTTGGGGGGGATCTTGATGAATTTATTGGACCAGTAGCAGATGATGGGGGAGTGGTCACTAAGTGTGCCAGGGAGGACAGTGGTGTTTGTGATCCTGGCGGGATGGCTTCTTATGATCCAATCCAGAAGGGTGCTGGTACCCATTTTATGGTTTGTCCTGGTTGGGGAGCTAACCATCTGAGAAAGGTTTGCTGCCACTATCAAGTCCCTGTATGCCCCTGCCTCTGCAACAGGCCAGTTAATATTAAAATCACCGAGGAGGATGGTTTCTGAGTCAGGTGAGAGAGACTTGGTAAACGACAGGACTGCATTAAGCCCATTACCTTGCTCTCTGGGAGGAATGTAGACTGTGACAACTGTGATGGCTTTATTGTGTGCACTAAGAAGGATCTTGACAGGAAGAATCTGTGCAGTGGTGGTTTGGGGGGTTAAGTTGATGAGGTGCCCTCGGATCGTGTCCTTAAGGTACAGGGCACAGACACCACCTCTTTTTGATGTTCGATCAAGCCGGTAGACATTATACCCAGGGAGGGTGATAGCATGGTCGGGAACCGAAGGTGAGAGCCAGATTTCTACGACTGCTAGTATGTCTGGGTTTTTCTCTGATTCAAATTGTTGTTGCTGGGTATACCTTCTGCTGCATTATTACAAGGTGTGCCTACAGGTGTGTGCTAACAGATTACTGCTACAATCTTCTGATTAAAATTGTCTTTTGCAAGGTATATCTTCTGCTACTGCTTTATTTTTCTCTGTAGCAAAGTGTTTTTTACAGGGTATATCTTCTGTGAAATTATAACAGGTTGTGCTTACATTTTTGTGACTTTTTATCATTAGGCTAAGCAAAATTACTGTTTGCCACTATTTTATTTTATTTTATTTATTTTGCTGAAAAGGTGTTTTGTCTCAGAGGTGTTGCAGTCTCCTTCTCACATTGAAGGAGCAAATTGCTTTCCTTTCACAGCTCTTCCAGGTGATTAGGTGTGTATTTGGGGGGTGGAGCTGGCACACTGTCAGTAACTTCCAACAGAAAGAAGGGTTAAAAGGTCAGGTTAGTTGGTATCTTGGAAGTGGAAGACTAGGTTTGCTGGCCAAGGCACCTAGCTTCACCTGAGCTCTTTCCTTCTAAGTTGCTTGAAAGGACAGAGCAAGGGACAGGATTAAGACTTCTTTTGGCTAGGCAGATTTACTGTGTGCTGTTATTTTTATTTTGTACTCACAGGGATTGTTACTGTTTGTTGCTAACATTTTATTGCTTTATTTTTCTCTGATTCAAATTGTTGTTGCTGGGTAGACCTTCTGCTGCATTGTTACAAGGTTGCCTGCAGGTGTGTGCTAACAGATTACTGCTGTCATCTTCTGATTCAAATTGTCTTTTGCAAGGTATATCTTCTGTTACTGCTCTATTTTTCTCTCTAGCAAAGTGTTTCTTACTGGTATATTTTCTGTGAAATTATTACAGGTGGTGTTTTACAGGTTTTACAGTTTTATCTAACATTAGGATAAGCTTTCAGAGTTACTGCATGTGTTGCTGACTGATTGTTTCTGCTCTTATCTTGTTTCTTTCGTCCGTGGTTCTTCTTTTTCGGCAGGGGAAGGGCCCAGCCAACCACCCCACACTACACTCCTTTTACAGGGTAGCACAGTCGTGACATTTCCTGTGGCAAAGCAGGAAGGGACGGATCAGTGGGGTATCCACACAGTGACCTTATTTACAGGGGCACTAGTAATCTAACTTGTTATAACTTGTTAAAACAAACAAAACACAAAATCAAACTTTTGCTTTCATTTTTTTCCTTCTAATTACTCTGACTAGGTTATAAACCCAGCAACTTACCTGGAATGGATATCATTAACTGCAGGTACTGTGGAACACTTTTCAGAAGGGCAGTTTTACAGGATTTAGGACACTGTCCTACATGCTGGGCCATTGGAGATCTTAGGGCTCGGCTCCAGGTAGCATGGGCAGAGGCTGCGCACCTCAAATTTCATATTCAAGAGGAAATATATTATAAGAACCACCTGCCATTTCCCCAACATCCAACAGAAACACCTCGACCACAGAGGGTAGTTGGTCCGGGAGGTTGGCAGGAGGTTAGGAGGGGCAAATTGGGTGCCCCATCACTCGGTGCTCTCCAACATATTACCTCCACAAACCATATAAAAACTACAAACAGGTATTTGCCTCTATCTCCGAAATGAAACAGAGGGGCAGAGGACACTGCAGCACAGAAGCTAGCACAACAAAACTCGCCCAAAACAGGAACCAAAACAAAAAAAGCAAAAAGGAAATCCAAAAAACCTCTGAGCATAGTAGGTTCCATGATTCGGGGAGTTGATACCTATCTCCGGCCAGGGGTAATGGTCAGCTGTCTCCCAGGTACATCAGCGTGGAGAGACACTGACCACATTGCTAAAATTGTTCAGGAAGCAGGAGAAAACACTGACGTCCTGGTACACATAGGGACTAATGATCTCACCAGCCGGTCAGTTGTGGAGACCAAGGAACACCTTACCAGGCTGGGTGACAAACTATCATCCATTTCATCCGGCATCTCCTTCTCTGAGATCCTGCCAGTCTGGGAGAGGGGGCAGATTCAATATCTTCATCAGTGACATTGCAGATGGACTGGAGGGTAAGGTTTGTCTGTTTGCAGATGACACCAAGATCTGCAACAGAGTAGATGATCCAGATGGGGTTGGCAGAATGAGAAGAGAGCTGGATAAACTAGCAAAATGGTTGGAAGAGTGGCAACTGGGGTTTAATGCAAAGAAGTGCAAGATCATGCACATAGGGAAGAGAAACCCTGAAGTCACCTATATCCTGGGAGGGGAGTTGCTGGCAGTCACAAGGGAAGAAAGACACTTGGGCATCATCATCACTGATGACCTGAAATCATCCAAGCAGACCACTAAAGCAGTAGGTAAGGCTAGGTGGATGTTAGGGTGTATTAGTAGGGGTATCACAAGTCGGAAGAGGGAGGTAATAATCCCTCTTTACAAGACACTGGTTAGGCCCCATCTGGAGTACTGCATGCAGTATTGGAGGCCACACCTTCACAAGGACATTAACCAAATTAAGGCAGTCCAGAGAAGGGCAACCAAAATGGTGCAGGGACTGCATCAGAAAACATATGAGGACAGATTAATGGAGCTCAATATGTATACCCTAGAGCAAAGGAGGGAGAGAGATGATATGATTGAAACATTCAAACACCTTAAAAGCATTAACAAGGTAAGAGTCTAACATGTTTCAATATGAGAAAAATAACAGGACACGAGGACACAGCATGAGATCAGAGGGAGGCCGATTAAGGGGTAATGAGAGGAAGTTCTTTTTCACAGACAGGGTGGTGGATGCATGCAACGGCCTACCTCAGGAAGTGGTGGATATGAATACAGTGCAGGGCTTCAAACAAGCATGGGATAGGCATAAGGGAGCAATACAGATGAGTATGAATAGATAGGTCATTGACAGAGCAAAGGCTGATGGCACATTTATAAGGTAGAAAAAGAAATGGGCAGACTGGATGGGCCTTGCGGTCCTTATCTGCCATCAACTTCCATGTTTCTATGTAGGAAACTAAGATGACAGTAAACTGTGAGATGGTGAAAGGATAAAAAACTGAACAAAAAATCAGTTTAAATTGAAACAATCTAAAGAAACGTGCATGAGGGGAATTAACTGTAAAGCTCTGTTAGTGAAACCAGACTATTTATTGAATTTTGTTGATCAGGTAAACCCACTGGGCCTCAGATGTCCCTTTTTCAGCAAAAGCAATTTGAACATTTACAAGGAGTTTCCTTTATGTTAGCAATAACAAATATTAAGTATAATGTGGGAGTATAATACATGTTTGAGAATTATCTAAACATTTGTCCTGTGTTTTTTAGTGCTGTAGTGTACCATACCTCTCAAAGTCAGTGCAGTGCTAAAGAAGGGTACAAGAAAAAATTGTGTGCAAGGCTACTACAGTGTGCATCTAAAAATAAGAAAGGCAGTGCAGTGGTAAAGGAGTGTAACAGGAAGCCATTGCAGTGTATTTACAGTGCAGTTAATAAAAACAGTAGTATTTCAGTCTACATTGTAGGCGCTTTTACACGGCGCCCCTCTGCACCGCAGTTATTTGTTGTGGTCTCTTCACATTTTTGCTCCTCTTATCTGTGTGCTTTTATACAGCACACCTCTAATCGATCCCAAACAGAGTCTCGCGTGACCCTCTGGGATCCTCGTGATCTGTCACTATCACTGCCTCCAGATGCTTGTATGAGCAGTTTTGTGCCCAAGTTCAACTACTTACATTTTCTGACAGCAAAAAGAAAGCTGAACTCAGGCAAGTAATCGGTTTTGTGTAACGCTGGGTAAAACTGCTTTAAAATGGCTCGGAAAGTAGGGCTTATACTGGAGATGCGCTTATGCATATATGAACACTCCACTTCCCTCTGGGTTAGCTGATTTACTTTCTTTGGAAATGGTGGGGCTATTGCAAAACTGGGCAGCGGAGAAAGTAACAGAATCAGAGAAACATAAATGCTGCTACTTCAGATACTTTCTTGTTCCCAAGAAAACAAGTGACCTGTGCCTTTTACTAGACCTCTCATACCTGAACATCCACGCAAAATGAAAGAAAAGTTCAGAATGTGTTCTATTAAAGAGGTTGATGGCAAGAAGTTAACCCTGAAAGACATGAAGACCATCCTTGCTCCCCCTTACAGAGGAAGGGGGCATGGGTTCTTTCACCAGCACTGGTAGCCTTTTTGTGGACACCCATAACCAAAGGAGCTTCTAAAAACAAAGTTAATCCAGACTGTTCCAAGCAAAACATAAGCCACAACCAAAAGCACTGCAGCAGGTGCATGCCCTGAGCACAACCTGATGAAGGACCATTACCATGGACAAGTGGATCTAAGAGGTTATCAGAGATGGATACTTTTTGGAACTAGTATAGCACCACGGGATCTTTCCACAAGTAAATTTCCTATCTTCAGGGTCCCTTAGCTCCGCAACTTTCTTTGGAAATGGTGGAGCTATTGCAGAACAAGACAGTGGAGAAAGTACTACAATCATGGAAAAACAAAGGTTTCTACTCCAGATAATTTCACTTTCTCAAGAAAACAGTTGCTATATTTGATACTAGACCTCTGCTACCTGAATGTCTGCATAACACAACAGGTTCAGAATGGTATCACTGGCTTCCCTGCTGCCATGCCTCAAGTAGCAGGATTGGTTGGCATCACTGGACAGGAAGAGTGCATATCAGCACATTCCTATCAGACTGAGCTAGCACAAAGTTTTGTGTGGGTTTCAAACATTATCAATTTAGAGTCCTGCCTTTTGCGATAGCATGAGCACCGTGTGTCTTTACCAAGTGCTTTGTAGTTACTTAAGATGTCGCTTACTTTAAGATGTTATTCATCATCAGTGTGGCTGGCTGTTTGTGTTTGTCTCTGTCAGTAGTTTAGTTTTTGTGTTTTTTCATGTATTTCTACTTGGAGGAACTGGACCATTCTTGGACATAACATCTATGAACATTTCCTGGACTAAGAAACTACAAAACATCACCACCAGGTATAGGCATTCTCATCATAAATCAACTTTTTTGGAAGATATCAAAAAGCAAAGGTGAGGTCAGTAAATCTTTTATACAAGTTTCTGGGTTGTGGAGTGCTGCATTGAATCCACATTTCCGTCTGACTTCTTAAAGGATGTGTGTTTGTCTTTGAGGTCTATTCACAACTGTTTTGGAGAACAAAGGGAAGATTCTAACAAAGGATTTTTACATCCTGCATATGCCCTAGGCTAATGTTCATCATCTTCAGGAATTTAACACTTTCTGGGTCTTTGACCTACAGTAACAATCAGTTTTCTGGTCCACAGTATCTCACCATGAGTCACTCAGGAACACTCACCCTTGCTACAGTAAACATTTGCAGTCTCCTCTACCTCTCACACTAACCATTCAAGCTTGATACCTGCAAACTGGCACCATGGAAAATCCTCCCTACCGTCACTTGTGGCACCCTCCTACAAAGGACTGGGTGCAAATGACAGCTCACGCCACTGGAAAGTTGACAAATCAACACCTGCTCCTAGCCATTACCCTACGCTGGGACCCTAAATGACTACACTGTACTCAAACTAACAAGAAACAGAGGCATTACATGTCATACTATGAGCTGTGGCAAATGTCCCTTAAACTTCTGCTCCTCTCCTTCTGATGTCAGGAAGTGTCCATCCAAACCCTGGCCCTGTTTCTACCAGGGTAACAAATCTAGCAAAAATGGAGGGGGGTCTCACCATTGACACCTTAAATATATGTAGCCTCCTTCCAAAACTGGCATCCCTTCAAGTCTTTGCCAGTCAACACAATCCCGACATACTAGCCATTGTTGAAACCTGGCTGACACCAAGCACTCCAGACCATGCCATCTCACTACAAGGCTACAATATTTTCAGACTGGACAGGACTAACAAAGGGGGTTGTGCTATTTACATTAAGGACAACCTCTCTAGCTACTCTGTCTGCTTTTTCACCACAAACTCCTCTGTGCAATTTCTCCCTGTCAAGCTACTACTTGGTGCCCAAAATAAAGTACTTACTGTGGCCACTGTCTATATCCTTCCTAAAGATCCAGGGTCCGGTCTCCAGACTGTTCTTGAATTTGTAACCAATCACACACACACACAAAAAAAAAAAATGTGGGGAGTAATGCAATGTAATGGCTGTGGGGCCGCAGTCTTCCGGGAGTCTTTCTGGAGGCTGAGATGCTGCCCTATTTGCAGACAACTCTCTGCCCTGAGGGAGGAAGTTGCCCATCTTCAGGCCACACTGGACAGTAGTAAGGGGAGCTTTCCCCAGGCCACACTGGATGGTAGGAAGGGAATCTCCCCTATCCAGGGAGCACCAGAGCCACCACCACTACCTCAGAGGTTGCGAAGAAAGCACAGCAGTTGGACCACAGTGGGCTCAGGGAGGGTGAGAATGGTGGAACAGAGGCACACCCAGTCAGTTGTTTCACACCACAATCCATACACCATTCTGGGGGAGCATAGCTCCCCTATGGATGCACCCGCAGAGGAGACTAAGGAGGCTGAGGACAACTGTCACAAGAGAGGCCCACAGGAAGGAGGCAGAGGACACCACAAGGAAAGGAAGCAACTCCTGGTGGGGGACTCAATTATTAGGGGGATAGAACTGGGGAGCAGGGAAAACTGAGTAAGGTGCCTGCCTGGTGCCATGGCTTGAGAGACAGGAAGCGCATCCTCAGGATCACGAGAACAGCTGCACGGAGTCTGAGTTGGACATCATTGTCCACCTAGGGACAAATGACTTGGGTAATCATGAGATTAGAGCAGTGCAGAAGGACTTTGTAGAATTGGGAGGGCCAAAGACAAGTAGCACACACAATATCCTTCTCTGAGGTGCTGCCTGTCAATGGCATGAGTGAGGCGAGGTACTTTACCATGCAGTTTAATGAATGGTTGAAAAATGGTGTGGAGCACAGGGTTTGGCTTCATTGGGGACTGGGGTTCCACCTGGAGGGACACCAGCCTATACTGGCAGGATGGTCTGCATCTGTCCAGGAAGGGAACAAGTCTTTTGAGCAATCGGTTTAAATGCTTCATTGGCAAGCTTTTAAACTAGTCAAGGGGGGAGGCACTGATAAGCAGCAGGAAAATCCCAGCCTCTCCCTACAAAACAGGGTACTAAATGAGAAAAAGACCGAGGTAGACAGGTCAGTGGGGGATGCTGCAAAAGAAGGTAAAGCCATCAAAAAATGGAGAGCAATGAGTACCAATGCCCGTAGTCTGAGTAACAAGCTTCCTGAATTAGTGGCCTTGATGAAGGAGGAACATCTGGATATCGTGGCAGTCACAGAAACATGGTACACACAAAACCATGACTGGGACATAAACATACCAGGATACACTATCTACAGGAGGGACAGGGAGGGTAAAAGAGGAGGAGGAGTAGCTCTTTACATAAGGGAAGGAATCAAAGCAACAGAACAAAAGGGAAAACAGGGAGGTGAAGAAGCACTGTGGGTAAATTTGGAGACTGGCAATGGCACCACAATCCGCACTGGGGTTGTATACAGACCCCCTTCTCAGGGGGAGGAAATGGACAAGAAAATGATAGAAAGAATACTTAGAATGGCAGAAAAAGGGGAGCTATTGCTGAAGGGTGATCTAAATATGCCAGATGTTAACTGGAGTGCAGCTGCAGCAGACACTTCAAAGAGTGGGGTTATTCTAGATGCCTTACAGGGGCAGGCCTTAGACAACTAGTATTGGAGCCCACTCGAGAGGGAGCAATCTTAGACCTGGTTCTCTCAAATGGAGATGAAGAGAGGATCACAGATGTAGAAGTGGGTAGCCATCTGGGAACTAGCGACCATCGAACAGTATGGTTCACAATAAACACAGAAATAGAGTCAAGCAATAAAAATGCAAAAGTACTGGACTTTAGGAGGGCTGACTTTGCCAAAATGGGTGAGTGCCTAAGGGATGCACTAGCAAATGGGCAGGAAGGAGGGGTGGAAGAACAATGGAGAAAAATAAAAACTGCCATCACAGAGGTAACAAGCCTTTGTGTGAAGCAAATAAACAAAATGAAATGATGTAAGAAACCACTGTGGTTCTCAAAGGAAGTGGCAGTGAAGGTTCAAGAGAAAAAGAAAGCATTCAGGAAGTACAAGGAATCACAGAAGGAGTAGGACAGAGAACTGTTTCAGTTAAAGCAAAAGGAAGCTGGGAAGGCAGTCAGAACAGCAAAGGCCCAAACCGAGGAAAAGATAGCCAACTCAGTTAAGAAGGGGGATAAAACCTTTTATAGGTACATCAGGGAGCGAAGGAAGACCAAGGGAGGGTTAGTGAGGCTTAATAAAGAGGAGGGAGGTGGGCAGAGGTGACTGTGAAAAGGCAGAGATACTAAATAAATATTTTTGCTCAGTATTTACAAAGGAAGTGGGGAGGTACCTAAAACAAACAGTAGAAACACTCTGGATACAGAAGTTGATACCAGCCCATTAACAGAAGAAAGGGTTCTGAAGAACTCTTAAAACTGAAGGTGGACAAAGCAATGGGGCCTGATGGGATTCATCCCAGAATTCTAAAAAGAACTAAGGTAGAACTAGTGACACCACTGACTACCCTCTTTAACAAATCATGGGAGGATGGGGTGGTACTCGAGGACTGGAGAAGGGCAGATGTGATTCCCCTTCACAAAAGTGGGAGCAAGGCAGAAGCAGAAACTACAGACCTGTTAGTTTAACCTCAGTGATAGGGAAAATGATGGAATCACTTCTGAAGGAAAGAATTGTTGAGTACCTAGAGGCCAGAGGGCTCAGGACCCAAGGCAGCATGGATTCACGCGGAAGATCATGCCAGACAAATCTGATAGATTTCTTTGACTGGGTGACCAAAGTAGTAGATCAGGGAGGGGCTGTGGACATGGCCTACCTAGACTTTAGCAAGGCATTTGACACAGTCCCACACAAAAGATTAATATACAAGTTAGCCAGCCTGGGAGTGGGTCCCAAGATGACAGCCTGGGTAAAGAATTGGCTGGAGAATAGGACACAGAGAGAGTAATAGTAAATGGAGTCCACTCTGAAGAAAGGGGGGTTACTAGTGGGGTACCGCAGGGTTCAGTATTAGGACTGGTCCTCTTCAATGTCTTTATAAGCGACATTGCAGAGGGACTGGAAGGAAAAGTATGTCTCTTTGCAGATGACACAAAGATCTTCAACAGAGTTGATGCACAAGGTGGGGTGGAAAGGATAAGAAGGACTTGGCAAGGTTAGAGGAATGGTCAAATGTATGGCAGCTTAGATTCAATGCTAATAAGTGCAAGGTAATGCACCTGGGAAACAAAAACCCAGGGGAAGAGTACACAATGGGGGGTGAGATACTAACAACAACAAAAATGGAAAAGGACCTGGGGGTCATCATATCAGATGACCTAAAGGTGGGCAAGCAATGTAAGAGGGCAGCAAGAAGGGCTGGGGGGATACTGGGATGCATAGGGAGAGGCATCACCAGTAGAAAACAGGAAATTATTATCCCTCTGTACAGACAGTTGGTGAGACCCCATCTGGAGTACTGCCTGCAGTTCTGGAGACCCAATCTCCGCAAAGACATAGACAGGATGGAGGCTGTCCAGAGGAGGGCAGCTAAAATGGTGCAGGGTCTGCACCAGAAGACATATGAAGAGAGACTTAAGGAGCTGAATATGTATAGCCTCGAGGAAAGGAGGGAGAGGGGACATGATAGAAACTTTCAAGTACCTCAAGGAATCAACAAAGTCCAAGAGGGTAGCATTTTTCAAAAAAGAGGTGTCAAGAACAGGAAGCACAATTTGAAGATAGAAGGGGTGGCTCAGAGGTAATTTAAGGAAGTATTTTTTCACAGAGAGGATTGTGGATGCATGGAACGGCCTTCCGGAGGAGGTTGTGGAGTCAAAAACAGTGGTGGAATTCAAGCATGCATGGGACAGTCATAAGGCAATTCTAGGGGGTGGGGGTAGGAAGAAGTAGGCTACTGGTTAACTAGGATCTGCAGCTTATCCATTAGGTAGGGAAATGGGCAGACTGGGTTGGCCAAGCGGTCCTTATCTGCTGTCAAAATCTATGTTTCTATGTAACCACCTGACACCGAGCTCCTTCTCCTTGGTGACGTTAATATAAATTGGCTTGCATCAGATGTTGGGTCCCTCAAGGATGCTATCCTAGCAGCTAACCTAACGCAGATGGTGAGCTCCCCCACTAGAAAAAACTACAAAATTGGAACTTGCACTCTCATTGACTGGATCCTTGCTAGCCACCCAGCCCGCATAAAAAACTCAGTTGTTCTCCGGACTCTCTCAGTGACCACTCCTGTGATCTGTACCTGGACAAATAAGTTCCAAAACCACCTCCCAAACCATCTCAAGCAGAGTGCTAGCCCATGGAAACCTTACTAAGCTCAAGACCTGTCTTTTACAGCAGGACTGGTCCCCAATATACAATACTCTAGATGTTGAGCGCAGCCCTAGATTATTTATCACAACTTTCAACACTGCCTGTGACACCTAGCACCAGTAAAAGCGTGAAATCAAAGCTCTCAAATCCCTGGCTCCCGGCCAAACTACTGGCCCAACTCAAAGCTCAGGACCACCTCTGGGCCATAGCCAGAGCCACAGGCTCCTTGACGGTTATCCAGAAGTATAAACAGGCACGAAACCAATGTAGCAAACAAATCCGACTAATGAAGAGCTCCTATTTCAAAAATGCCCTCGCAAACTCCTGGGATGACGGGAGATCATTCTGGGACAACATCAGAAATATCACGGGTAAGCAGTCCAAATCCTCTCCCACTATAATGACTGTCGATGGAACCACTACCCTAGACCCAATAGTCATGGCAAAGGCCTTAAATAAAACTTTCACTGACCTCGGTGGGGTCCTCCTGCCGGACTTCTTCTCTGACACGGACTCGCCAAAACCAACATCTCCTACTGCTTCACCTGACCAACTGCTTTTCCACTTCAAAATAGTTAAGGCACATGAAGTCTACAAATATATAAAAAAGGCTATCTCTAAATCCAGAGCAAGCAGTGATACTATTGATCTTAAAATTCTGTCCCTTACCCTGGAAGAGGTGGTGCACCCACTCACCAAAATTTTCAATCTCTCCCTCTGCCTTAGTCAATTTCCCAGCAAATGAAGTCTGCTATAGTCACACCAGTGTTCAAAAGCGGCGACAAGTCCCTACCAGGAAACTATCGGCCTATATCTATACTTCCACCCCTCTTCAAGGCCCTCAAATGCACTGTGGCTGACCAACTCTCAGACTACCTGCATAAGTATAACATACTCTGCTTGCAGCAACATGGATTTAGGAAAGGACACAGTACGTCGACCGCCCTACTGGAATTCTCAGGAGAAATTCACACTGCCTTGGACAAAGGATATCAAACCGGAGCTGTTTTCATTGATCTAACAAAGGCGTTTGATACTGTTCACCATGGCTTACTTATCACACAACTACACAGTCTTGGGCTCTCGGAAGGACCAGGTGCCTGGGTTACAAGTTACCTGGCCCAACACTCTCAATCAGTAAAAGTCTCAGATGTTCTCTCAGACTCAAAACCGGTCCTCTGAGGTGTTCCACAGGGGTCAATCCTAGGCCCCCTCCTTTTCAGCCTTTTCCTAAACTCTCTCCCCAAATCCTGCCCAGAACAAATAATCCTTTATGCTGACGATGCCGTGATTCTCTACTCTCATAAGGACCCGAAACCCTTACTCCAGAGTCTGCAACTTGCTTTCTCCAATGTTGAAAAGTGGTTACTAGAACACATGTTGGTCCTAAATCACAAAAAAACCAAATCCATGCTTTTCACCAGTCCACAAAACAGAAAAAGACAAATTCCACTTACTATCAAAACATACCCAGGAAATACCCTTGAACAAGTGTCAACATTTAAATACCTTGGAATCACCTTTGATCAAGGTCTTACCTTTGCGAACCACATTGATAACACAGCGAAAACAGTGAACCAGCACATTGGTATCCTGTTCCGAAACCGACAATTCCTTACCCAAGCTGCGCTTGAGGATTGCTATCCAAAGCTCTGTCATCTCAATCATAGACTATGGCTTAATTATCTATGGCTCTGCCACTACCACCGCATACTAGGCATCACAACCACCCTAAACAAGGCCTGTCGGCTGCTCACTGGAAGCGCAAAGCGTACTCATACATGTGAGCTCTACACTGGAAACAGGATGGTTGCAACTCTCAAATCGCTTAAGGTACCTCACATGCTTGATGGCAAAAATCCATCTTGGGTCAAAGACTACGTATCCAAGACCTACTTTGCCCGAATACACCAGCATCCGTCCCCACTAGGAAGATCAGAACACCAGCCTCTCCAGGTCCCCAGATGCCGGACCACACAGGGCCAAAGATCTTTTGCCTATCGTGCCCCCAGCTGGTACAATGCCCTGAGCTCGCTCATACATCATTCACGTCACTAGTAGCTTTCAAATCTATGTTTTACTCTCATCGCTCAGCCTCTAGCTCCTGTGACTGCCTTGACTAATGATTCTTCCCACATGGCTGTTTTTACTGTTTTTCATCCTCCTCCTCTGCTCCTTTCTTGACAAAGGCATCCGAGTACCTCTAACTACTCTAAGTCTGCTCCCCTCCCCATATCTCCTCCTACCCTTCCCACCTTGACCATTCCTCCAATGTTTTGTTTTTTTCCTGTGATGTACTGTATTATACTGGCTTATTGAAACCTTTATAATTTGCTGACCATTCTATGTAACATGTCTTGTTTGTTTGTACATTGATGATGTGGAACCTTTGTAAAAGAGCCATTGGCTCAAAGGTAATAATTCCTAGAACAATAAACTAAACTAAACTAAAGTTCTATCAGTGCACCTCAGGAAGTCAGTATTACAAGTGTTTCATTATCTGGATGATTGGCTCTAAATATAGCCTGACTAAGGATCAGATGGAAGTAGCAGTATGGTTAATGGACTCCTTCCTCAGTTCCATGAGCATCTTACTGGACTTGCCCAAGTCTCAACTAGTTCTGACTCAGGGGATTCAGTTCATAGGAGCATTCTTGGGATCCACTAAAGCCAAATCTCCCCCCCCCCGAGGACAGTGCAGACTCTGTTGTGAAGACGGTCTGTTATATAAAAATGATGAATCAAGCAACAGTGCACACTATGCAGAAAAGTCTGGTTCTCTTGGCAACCACACCAGTACCCTTCACAACATGAGGACATCCCAGTGGATGCTTAGCAGTCAGTGATCTCAAGCATCCCACCCTTTGATTATCCCAAAAAACTAACAATTCCTCTGATTTGATCTCTTCTGTGATAAACCAAGAAACAATACCACCTCAAGGGGGTTCCATGCCCCAGGAACCTCAAGCAACAGTGGCAACAGAGGCTTCCTACCTGTGTTGGAGAGTGCACTGCCAAGGTCTCCAAACCCAGAGCACCTGGTTAGTCTGATAATTTCATCTCCACATAAATGTGTTGGCGATGAGAGAAGTCCTGTATGGACAGCAAGCCCTGTCAGACATAGTCTGGGGCAAAGTAGTACGTCTCCAATGGACAACAAATGTGTCACGTTCAGCCTCATTGTGCAGGGCCAGATGCATTCCTATTCCCTGTGCAGGGAAGCTATGACAGTTTGGTAGAGCAGCCAAGAACAGAATGTCCTGATCTAGGCCACTCATCTTCTGGGAGTGGAAAATGTCCTGGCAAACAGTTTCAGTCAAGCAGTGGCAAACCCACACAAGTGCTCCGTCAAAGAAGATGTGGTACAGTCCCTGTTCAATAACTGGACGAAGTTGGAGAAAGATCTTTTCACATTCTGCCACAATGCAGAACTGCTGCTGTGTTGTTCCAGAGGTTTAATGCGGAGTTCCTTGTCAGGATGCCTTTAGGCTGCATTGAACATATTGATTTCTCTATGCCTTCTCAGAAGTCCCACTAATTCAGAAGGTCTTCCTCAGAAACGAGGCCAATGGAAATCAAATGATTCTAACTGTACCATACTGGCTTCAGCAGATATGGTACCAATGGTTCCACCATCGCAACAAAGCACTGGGGCACATCCCGGCTGTTTGCAGGGGGCTTTGGCCCCTGCTCCCCTCGAAAAATATAATCACCTCCAGGTCAGAGGTGTAGGGGGGAAACAGCGCAACACCCCTGGGGCAGCAAGATGGTGGGCATTACAGAATCCCACTCGACTGAATTACTGTCGATTAGGTTGCAGCGCCCACTTTGCCGTCAAGGTGTGGGTTTCACTGTGCAGATGGCACACTGGTACCCACTGCTTTGTCAGATAGCAATTCAAGGTCCACAGGACCTGCCATTGAGACCTACCTGCTGACCCAGTTTCAGGGTAAATTGGTAAATCTGAACCTTTGGACAGTGCACTTGTGGTGCAGAGTGGCACCAGGTGGAAGCATTTCTCTATCTGGTGCTTCAGGAGGCCTCTAGACCTGTCCACCTGTCCACTGGGACAGGCTTTAGAATATATTTTGGAAATTTGCAAAACTGGTCGGCAGTATTCATTACTCAGTGGTCACTTGTTGCCCATTCTGGCATCTCAGGAGATAGTTAATGGACTTCCAGTGGCACAGCTGTCTCTCTTCAAGAGGTTCCTGAGGGATACTTCACTTGAAACCACTAGTAAAGAAGCCTGTTGGCTAAGTGAGATCTCAGTGTGGTACTGGAGAGGCTCACAAGTAAACCTTTCAAGCCAGCTGCCACATGTGTGTTGAAATTCTTCATGTGGAGGTTTTCCTTGTGGCAGTCATCTTAGTTTATAGAGTACTAGAGCTACAAGTCTTAGTTACTTATCCTCCCACTGTGCTTTTCCATAAGGATAAGGTTGTTCTCTGTACCCACCCAAACTTTTCCTTTTAACTTTCTTTTTATTATAGTACTGTAAAAGATCTAACAGTGTACAATCTCTGAATGTCATACATAAACATTGATCCAACATACATTATACATAAAGTAGCATTAGGGATATAAATCTCATAATATAGAGCTGGAGAGAAAGGATAAAGTACTGTACCTCTTACCAACTACAAAAAGCACTCACTCCAGTACATAAAAAAAAAATCTCCTGAGGGGGTACTTTGTTAAAAATGAGCTTGGGTGACGGAATGGGAGATCCCCAACAGAATACAGTAAGAACATACATTTCCTAAAACCACCTGCACAAGAGGTTATCGGCAAACAGATGCTTGCCTCAATGCCCCTTTACCAACTTTTGGCAGCATGGCATGAGTAACATTAATATGCAAATCTTCTTTTTAAAACAAGGGTAAACCTCGAACCGCCCTAGGAACCAGATTCACAAAACTTTACTCCAGCGCACACCCAGTTTGTGCCATGCAGACTGGGTTTTGCGCCATAGTGGTATTCACAAAGCCCAGTTTGCACCTGGGCAAAGTTGTGAGGGGCACAGCAATTCAAATGAGGGGGAGGAGACCTGCATATTCATGCAATCCCATTCACAAAGACTTTTCCTCATGCAAGGGTCTTTTGTGAAGGTCCTTGCATGGAAAAAATACCGCCAACCAAGACATGACGGTATTCTGCGTAACCCTAGTGGTTAGCGGAGGTACTGTGGCCCCCATTCCCCTCCCTGTTCTCTGATCACCATCCTGTAAGTAACCCCTAGCTGGCACTATTCTATGGGCTGCTACCCCTACCTGCATGACTATGCACAGGTTGAGGGGCCTGAGCTTGGTGAATGAGTGCCTCCACCCAGATGAATGGTTTTGGGGTAGTGTAGCTGCTGTTGTTATAGCCCTCTGGGATGCTATAACCCCCCCACCAACCCCTCTAGTGGCCTAAACAGTTTAGCAACAGAACACTCACATTTACCATATGACAGTAATGATATGCTCACACTCCTTGCACTTACCACCAGGGCTGGATCTTCTGCAACTGTCCTGGAGACCCCCTGGAAAATAAGACCAATTATACAATAGAATAGCAGTACTATTTCTCTACAAAGAAGGTACACACTAGCCAGGTTAAAGGTAAAAAAACGACAATCTCATTTTTTTCAGGGGGATGTGAACAAGGGTGGGATGTAAATCTAGCAAGTAATTGGCAGTTCTGATTCAATCCAGATTAATTAAGCAAGCACTGCAAGTCCTTTTGACACAGTCCCACAACCCTGGGTACGCAGTATATTAAACAGGCTAGCCTGAAGCATTGCCTAGGGTAGGACAGCATTGACGCTGATCATTGGGGCCCTTAGGAAGGAAAATAATTAACATGCACACAACCCAAATATTTGTAATCCAGAGCCGGATGGCTCAGTCTATTGCAATAAACTCAAAACAAGTAAATAATATGACACACAAAAATGACTGCAGCTTTGTTGCAGGGAGCTACCCTGAAATTACTCTCACTACCCAAACCAGGAGGATGATCCGACAACATGAGACCTGTGCAGATATTTCGTGAAGTATGAGGAAGGGTTCCCTCATGGCCCTCGTCGAAACGCTGGTCTTCAGGATGCAGGAGCAAACAGCTGATGCTTAACTAGTTCAAACAGTGACTGAAACATGCAAACTGGATGTCTCGAACTAGCCTGTCGCACAACACTTTGGTAGCTAAGCAGACTTATATGTAAGGCTGGTCTTTCTCTGGTTCTTCCAGCCAGCTTGCGGGCTGATCCTCACTTTTCAGCTTGATTGCTGCACAAATCCCCTGCTGCTGCAACCCAATCAGGGGTGTAGCCAGGAATTTCTGAACTGCACACCAAGTGTGAAGTCACTGCTACTACCCCCACTTAGGGTGAGCTACCCCTCCCCCATCCATACCCCCCCTTAGGGTGAGCTACCCCTCCACCCAATGAGTTATTTGCTGTATTATATGCCAGCACACCACTAGTCACACCACCAATAGGTTTCACACAGACTGGCTTTTGGTCACAATATTACATTGTGACAAGTCTCTGTACCACATCAAGGTAGCCAGTCCCACAGAGGTCCATTCCCAACTGACATGCCACACCAACAGGTTCCACACAGACTGGCTTTTGGTTACAATATTACATTGTGACAAGCCTCTGTACCACATCAAGGTAGCCAGTCCCACAGAGGTCCATTCACACCACACCAACAGGTTTCACACAGACTGGCAGCCCAGGAATAGCCACAGCCAAGTCAGTACCACAAAAGCATGCCATGCTCACTACTCCACTGAAAACCACACAAGCATGCACACAGAGACACACACACACACACACACACACACACACACACACGAGAGCCAAGCTCCCAATCCAATCAAAATGTAGTCTTGTACTGCTGCAACCCAGGAATAGCCACAGCCGAGTCAGCAACTCAGACATACCAGGCACTAGATTACAGTCAAAGAGGAATAGGGTAACCTCAGTGGTGCTCGGGTTTTGCTTCCGGCACTGTAACCATCACCTAAACCATTCACACCACAGAGCCCATACCTCTGGGGTTGGTTCTGGACCAATTTTAAACCGCTACCCCCCAAAGAGCCCCATACCACAAAAGCATGCCATGTTCACTACTCCGCTGAAAACCACACAAGTAGGCACACACACACACAAACACACACACCCAGAGAGCCAAGCTCCCAATCCAATCAAAATGTAGCCTTGTACTGCTGCAGCCCAAGAATAGCCATAGCCGAGTCAGCAACTCAGACATACCAGGCACTAGATTACAGACAAAGAGGGATAGGGTAACCTCAGTGGTGCTCGGGTTTTGCTTCCGGTCACATACATAGAATGCTGTCTCTTGTGCATTGCGACGTAAATCCACAATGCTTTTATGTGACATTTCAGATGTAGAGTTCTTGATCCACACCACTCCAGATATTACCCTAGGTTTTGATCCCCATGCAAGATTGGTAGTTGTTACTGTGGCACAGCTCAATTGCCGAATTCCATTATGTGTTTGAAAATCTTCTGTCTTTGCACGGATCAAAGTCTTTGAGCACACGCTCTACATCAATGTCAATATCCTGATGTATATGCAGAAGAGCAAGTCCTGTAAGGCGTTCTTCGCTTATGCTGCTTCTGAGCCAGGTCTTGATTCTCCGCAAGGCACTAAATGATCGTTCTGCACTCGCCACACTGACTGGCATGGTGGCCAAGACCAATAAGGCGGCATTTATGTTGGGATAAATATCTGGATTTAGTTGTTGCAAGGTCGTCAGAATCGAGTCTGGCCTTTCTGCCAAAGGTACACCACACCACTTTGTGTTCCATAGTTCCAACTCCACTTCAAGGTCCTCCAAGCTGCTTAGGTCCATTTGATAGGCAGCAAACAAGTCTGTCAGCTGTGCCTCCTGCAGAAATCCAAGTTTTTTTGGCACAAGGTACTGGACAAGGAAACGAGGGCGACAGTCGATTAACTGCTCCTGCAATTCAGAAATCACATGGTCTAAAAATGGAATAAATATATTATGCCTGTAGTATTCTTCAGCAGTGATGTTATTGCTTTGTGTTTGCCTTCCACATGTCCGGGGCACCGACTCTTCAATACATGCAGCATCTGCTAAAGCCATGATCTTGCGATACAGCTCCCCAAATGTCTTCTCCGAACTCTCCCTCTTGTCCTTCATTCTTTCAATAACTGTGGAGGTTTCTTCAGAGGCCTGAATTAGATCAATGCTGACCCATTGCAGGTAAAGATGGAGTGGTTTTGTTCTGGTCAAAACAAAATCCACACTACACAGTGTCACAAGGAAATCAGATCTCAGTATTGCAGCCAATAGTCTGTCCCCTTCACTGTCATATTCAGCTATCTTTTCTAGAGTGCTAGCTACCACCAAAAACTTGTCTTTGAATCTTGACAGAGAATCAGTTTGGCTCATCCACCTGGTGTTTCCAGCTGCAGGAATTGATGATATACGGTCTGCTGGCTCATCATCGTAGTCAGATAGGAGATTGCGGAATTCTCTTAGCTCGACAGAAAGGCATTGTGCATTTTATATGACGATTTCAGTGTCGTAGATTATTTTCTTTGTAGTATCAAACATATTTGCTATTTGCCTTGTGGAACATGAGTGGACAATTGCAGTGTTCAGGCTGTGAGCCTTGCAAACAGTATACATTGCTTGGGGCCACTGCCTTGATCTGTTGACACTGAATCTACCACTCATGTTGCTGCCTTTGTCATAGCCTTGTCCTCTCATCAGTGTTGGATCCATGCCCCAAGCTGTTAACCACCATAGAAACAGTTCTGCGAGACCCTGACCGGTGCTGTCAAATCCTTCTGTGAATTCCACAAAATCTTCACGGATTTCGACATTCCCAGAAGCGTCACGGTGCACATAGCGCACAGATAAAGATATCTGTTCCTTTGTGGAAATGTCTGTAGTACCATCTGCTATGAAGCTGTACCACTTTGCTTCCTTTGCATTGTGCAAAATTTGTCTCTGCACCTGTTGTCCCATTACCCTTATCAATTCATTCTGAATTTGCGGTGACATGTAGATGGCATTCCTTGGCGCTGCTGTGATGTGTTCTTGTAGCTCTGGATCCATCGCTGCAGTGTACTGTACCATGGCATTAAAGTTGCCAAGCACACTAGATTTTCCCCTGAGGGCAATGTTTTGCCTTCCACAAAAGAGAATAATCCCACTTATGCGACGTAGGACATGCAAGGTCCTCTCTGTCGTTTTGTTGGCACACTCCAGAAGAGATTGGCTTGCTGTTCTTAACTTCTCAGCACAAACTGAAAGAAATGCATCTGCCCGTGCAACAGCATTCCCATGGTCCTTTGCTTTGCTGTGCCTTTCCAGAGTCTTCTTCCCATTGGACCAATCCCTCATTGGTGTAGATACCAGAATGATGCAACTGGAACTGAATACAAAGCATGGAGCGCAGAATACACCATCCAACTTCTTTGAATACCATGCAAATCTGTAATCATTCAACAGCTGTGCATTAAAATGCCTGAAACGCTGGCTTGGACCTTCAGGACCCATCAGATGCCCTGGAAAGGTAAAGTCTGGTGTTGGTAGCCACTGTGTTTCCAGAATTTGCTTCTTTTCAGCATCTGTAAGATGTGCCCGATTAAAACAGCCAAGGTCTTCAGCGCTGCAGGGATTCTGATTCAGTTCCTGGGGGATGTTGTTAGTTGGGCCGTCTGCAGTGACTACTACTTCCAGTGGACAGTTGGTTGTCTGGAAAGCTTCAATGGTGTGTTCTTCCTGGGAACTGCTCTGATTCTGGACAGCTTCCATCAAGGTAGGTTCATCCAGGGAACAGCTGTCAAGGGCAAGTTCTTTGGAGGTGTCCAATAAATGACAGGTGACATTAGCTTCCTCGATAATGGCATGTAATGTTGAATCTTTAACTTCACTGTCATCTCTCATGAGTGGTGCACAGTTATCCAATGCATTCTCTGTGGCACTCCGGGCCTGTGGCTCTGTGTTGCCAACCCTGAAACACACAAATGCTCCAACTTTAAATGTACTGCGCCAGACTGCCAGTGCTCTGTACAATACAATGCATTGTCAAGTATGCACGTCTTACTCAGATGTCGAACCTCGAGTGAGGAAGGACTGCATCACCCTACACGGTATCATGTCAATTCATCGCAAACAAAACAGTGCACGCATTACAGCGCAGATGAAATAGCGAATTAAAATTCAGCGTAATTGGTAAATCATCGCAAGTGTCAGCTCAGCGCATCAGACATCAGTTCAACAGACCAATCATCGCTAAGCTAAGAAATCGGCTATTACAATGGAATCTTTTGTGTTGCTATGTGGCGAATTAGTGACTTGCAGGTTTTTGCGATGAGATGGCTATTTGATGAATTGGTGTAACGATGAATTTACATGCGCTGATATTGACACGCGGTAATTGTATGCGCTGAAATATTTTGCGATGAGTTGACATGGAACCCCCTACACATCTTTGCAGTTTCCTCCATTCTGGCATGTTTTGCCTTTCGGACATGTGCTCCAGATGGTTGCTTGCGTTTTCCAGCCTCCATCTTGTCAATTAAGAGATTAGCCTTAGAAATGCAAGAATAGGGCTGTTGGAAAGACATGCAAATACAACAGATGCTTGAAAGGGAGATTGAAGGACTGTACTGTACCTTTATATAGTGGACAAACTGTTCTGACGTGTAGCTTCTGACCAATGTGTGTTCAACGCTGCTCCTGTGTAACGACACCTGACCCCTGCCTTTAATAAGGCGTAAAAAACTTATTAATAGCCTGCCTATTACAAAGACTGACAAGGGATGTGAAAATGTGAACCAGATGTACTGGGATCAAGCCAGTCAGCTCCCGCTGCTGTGAGTAATGGTAGCTCGCCAATTCTAATTTTATCTAACCACTGTAATGTACATTAATCCAAAGGGGGCACTTGCCCCAATTAAGCAGTATGTTTTTGTGAAATGATGGTGGCAACACAATTACCAATTGTGAGTTAATATACCGCTGGTACAGGGAACCCATTACCAACTGCATTCCAAAGTTGTACAATGTTATACGATATGATGACGTTGCTTTTTAATGCTTCTTGAATGTCAATGGCATAACAAAATCAGTACAATCAGGATTCCTTTTTCAGAGGTCAAAATGCTGGTGAATTCTGAATTAGGCCAGCAAGTTTACGTTAGCCATGTGCACTTTGTACTTCTGAACACATTTCAGTACATACACCAGCTTGGCTGATGGAAAGGTCTATGGGCCTATTGGGTTTTCCAGTCAGTAGCCCTGTTCACTCGTGGCCAAAAAACTATTGACCCGTTTTTCTGAGAGCACTTTTCACAAGTCCCTAGAGACTCCTCCAATGAGTATACAAAATTAACAGTTCTGTATGACCGAAATTCATTCTCTTAGTGTCTACAATGGCTGCTATCTACTGGACATGCCTGTGCCAACTGAAATCCATGGATGCCTGTGCAGTGCTGTTGCCCATGAAACTACCAGTCAACCCATGAGCAGCCTGCACCAGACTGCGTAATGTGTTGCATTTACAGTTGTTATTGTCACATGATGTTTGTGTGACTGTTGTAATGCTGTGAAAATTCCCCATCGAATTAAAGACTGTACATTTCTTTATAGTATTAGCCGATGACAGAATGATGCACTCATGTGTCAGTATTCAACTGCCTGGGCCCAGTGCAACTTATTTTAAAATAAAATTACCTAGGTTCCATAACAGCAAGTAATGGTTAGACAGCGATTGTCAGCAGGGAAACCGCACGAGCAGTGCGCACCAAAGAACCGGCAGCGGTATGCAAATGAGATAGACTTGCAGGGTCAACGAGTGAAACAGCAATATGGCTGTTACCCTAGCAGCAGTAGCACACTAGACGCTCAGAAATCTTGTAAAAGTACTGCAATTGTGAATTGTATAGTTGTACAGTTGTACAAGCACATTGAGACTGACATTTCATACATTGACCATTTATTCATAATACCAATATCATACAATTATAACCAGCTGGCAAAGTGTCACACCCCTTGCCTCGAAATAAAGGGCACACATACAGTCCAGCTGTCCCATGTCACTTGTCAACAGGAGTATACAAGGTAGATGTTCTTCTCACCGCCTGGACAACAGAGTCCCTTCCTCAGAATAATCTGGGGCAAATGCACATTTCTGCAACAGACGTGGGTATCTTTACACCGCTCCCCAGACCCCAATCGCCTCAGTGGCACAACCACCAGCAGCAGAGCTGGAGTTAATGCAGAGAAACACACATTACATGTCACCAAGCCAAGTACTGGGACTCCTCAGAATCTGCAGTGCATTACACCAATGACCTGCCTTTATAAATATTGTTAATTATACAATGGCAAGAAAGAATCCTGGTCTCTGATTGGTCAGTTTTGGGCTGGACCCGTGATGTAAACCAGTACAACATCACGGGTCTCATCTCAGCCTCACTGTGAACCTGTAGATGAGCTTGAACTGCTTGAGCATCTTGAGCTGGATCGTTTCATCTTCTCTTAAACAAAAATATTGTTTCCACACAAAAACATCTTTGAAATGACTTTTCTAATTCTGTATAACAACGAGCCACTGTATAATAGCAATAATGCCCTCCAAGGTGTGTGTCGTTTGGGATAACGACACGTCTCAGTCGTCAGATGCACTGGGACTACGGCCTCATACCCAACCACCTGAGGTGTGACGTTATCCCAGCATGACACACCCCGTCAGGCATTACTGCTTAAACGTACTACCCGCTGGCATCAGCACTTAGGTTACATCCTGACCTGCCACCATAGAATCAAAATGCTCACCTGATCATTATTAAGCAACACTAACCTGCAGTGCATAACACTGCTGACCAGCCATAATTACTACCATCATTTTAAACAAATTCACCTAGAGGTTACTGCAGTCATGCCATGATTACAGAATGCAGATATCCCACCCAGCAGTGTTCCAAGTGGTTTATAGAGAAAAAAAAATAGACCAGCCATTTAACATAAACATTCCATGGAGCGAGGTGTGCCATCCAGCACCTCAACCCTCAGTGCCACCAGCCCAGGCTACAAGCTTCTTTTCTTCTGGGGGAAACCATTCAAGTTGATTAGGGCCCTTATCCACCCTGCCTGTCTTAGTCTTTAATTAAGCTGCACACCCCATGTCTGTCACTCTCCCAGTCACTGTCAGAGACCTCTCAGCTCTGAAATCACAATGCAGCTTATAGTGCAGCATGTGGCCCTACAATACTGTCAGCCAGTATTACACGACTGTATTTGAGGCCTTCCCAAATTTTGTCATCTCCTCCCACTGGCCATAGCCACTCCAAGGCCAGGTGGTCAGAGGCCACACTCAAACACAGGTCACCTACATGGTAGCCCAATGCACTACGACTGGGCCATCAGGCTACCCCTGTCTGTGTAATTTCTGGAGAAGCTAAAACTGCTTTGGATAGCTTGGCTCACAAATGAGGTCAAGCTCATTGCAAAGCACCATGACCTAATGGCTAGATTGAGCTGTGGAGTAGCTGATCTCAGGTTTGAATCCCACCACTGCCACAGGTTTACTGTGGCACCCTGAGCAAATTGGTGGCAGTGCAGTCAGGAGTGGCTCATAGAGAGGGAAGATGTTGGCATTCTGCTGGTGCCGTACTGCACATGCTTGCGTGTGCGTGCTTGTGCACCCTTGCCACTGACATCCTAGGGAAAGGGACAGAAAAAGCAGAAAATGACCCATCCCACAGCATGGCAACCCTCCATGAGAAAAACAGAAATGTGGCATGCTGCTGATGGTCCCTTGTCACCAAAATAGAGTAACAAAAACAGTATTCTCAGACAGGAATATGAGACCTGTAGAAGCCCTGTAGTATGGTGCATGAAACTACAATACAATGGTAATCAAAGAAGTAGCATTCTGCTGTTAAAATGTTCACGAATTGTAGTCCACCTTAAAGGTCCTGCAGAAGTGAAGGTAGGAATCCGGTCTCCCCCTCCACCAAACAAAGGCAACGAAGTCCAGGAGGAGTTCAAGAAAACATCCAGCCGTGTTTGCAAAACCAGAGTTGGAAAAAAAAAACCAACAAGCTGCACAGACAGTTAACTTTTTGGAGACCCCAACAGCCAGGCATGTTTATAGTGGTTTGTGTGCACACGTTTTGCGTCTTGTTTTTATCCCTCCCATTAAACACACACTTTTATTTATTTTTTCCACGATTTGTGGCTCCCTTCAAGGCAAAGTACTGTTTAACTGTGTTTTTTTTTCTTCTCTCTAGTTCAAAAAGAGATGCAAGCAACTGAAGTAAGAATGCAGAGGAGTACTGGAGCTGCTTTTTAGAATTTTTTTTTTTTACTAAGCTAATCAAACGTAAGTATTAATGGGCAAGTCAAGTAACCATCACACAGCTGCTTGCCCCCCTAACTCACTGTGCATTGAGCCTACCTAGTCACCAAATTTAAATAAATATTTTTCTGAACAAGAAAATAATAAAGTTAAAAAAGCAAACTAACCATGTACATCTGATGATCCTGTTTCCATGTAAATAATAAAATATTGAAAAACAAAAGGAAATGGAAATACAAGAATTAATAAAATACAAGATGAATTGTGTCTAATAGTACACGTTTCTCAGTTTGTTCCCAAATGCAACAAACTTGTGTCTATGTCTTCTGTTGGCACCCTTTGCAAACTGTGAGAGAGGCCTTTCAGCACCATGCATTTCTGCTTAAATTTGAACCAGCATAATATTCTGTGGTGATTTGCATATGCAGCCCATGATGCTTTGCAGTGTGGGGGCATGTGTGATTTTGTATTTCTTTGAAACTTGCGTTAATTCATTCTTACCTTTCTTGCCATCATTTAACTATGCTGACCTGTTCTAAAAAGTCAGCACCTAAATCCACCCTGGCCAGGCTGGACCCTCTCCTTTATTCATTCTGTTGCTCTGCCACTGACTCCTTGCCACTAACTCACCACTGTCTCCTGTACCAGAACCTCTCTTTCCCCTCTTGAATCCTGTTGTCTCTCTATATGTGCTGCCTTCCTCTCAAAATATTGGCTTGCCTCTCTCCCCTCTTATCTCTGTGCTGCTCTCACCCAATATTTCCTCCTCATCCTCATCCTACTCACTCTGCTTTTGAGACCTGCGCTCTTTCAGGAGCCCTCACTGTAACACCTTTGTTGTCCAATTTGCCTGTTTTGTTTTTTTTTGGTACACTTAACCTCCTCTGGAACTCCTGTTCTCATTCCATCTGCCACTCCTCATACCCCTCTCAAACGGCAACTCAGTGCTGTCTACTTCCCAGTGTGCTCGTGCCCCTCAACCCCTTACTTTAGCCGTCATATATTTACTTTAGGGGACACACCTTGGAAGCGAGAGCGCCGAGTGAGAAATACTGCCGCATGCGCATAGCAGTCACTGATATGTCATGCTCTCACAGACCATATAAGGCTATCGCAAACTACTAAAGCTGAAACTAGGAAATGTGTAATTATTAAAATATTTTACTATTGACAGCATTGTTTGCTGCACTCTAAACAATATATTACTGATCTGTGTGGGGCGGAGAGCCCCCACAGAACAAACAAACATAAGGCTATGGCAAACTACTGAAGCCAAAACTAGGAAATGTGTAATTATTAAAATATTTCAGAATATACTCCTGGACCCGAGGGTGTGTGGGGGGCGGAGGCGGAGCACCCCCACTGAACAAACATAAGGCTATTGCAAACTACTACAGCCGAATAGCTCATTTGATACTGGAATATGTCGCTTCCCAACATAGAAAGGCATGTTTTGCCACACTGTGTGATTTTGATGGAGAGAACGTCAGAATGAGTGTGGCGCTGAAGATAGTAATAAAAATATAACTCCATTAAACTGCATATTTTGGTTTTACGATTTATTTGGGGGTGGTACCAGTGCAGTTCAATAACAGCTATGACCATATAAAATAAATAAATCCGATTTGGCGATTGCGGACGGGAAACTGACGTTTGAAAGGGGCATGGCCAACAGCCACCGTTTGGATGAAAAGTACCGTAATCCGCAGAATTCTACAACCAGGGCACTATGTCCCTTAATATAAATAATCGCCTCAGCCTACCAATCAACGAGGGCAAATGTTGATGCTACAGACCTGGGTAACTCTGGTGTATTTTAACTACAAGCTACTAGTTATTTAGTGGGTGAATCCTTGATTCATCATCATTGCCTCTTCTGTCTGCTGCTACTAGTAACAGTAACACGCTCCTCTTGTGTTTTAGGAGGCTGTACTTGCAGTTGTCACTATAAATGTATTTTATTTGCTCTTCACCGCCTTAGGTTATCTACCCTCAACCCCTCACACACAGAATCAAGCTTTGGCTTAGTGCACTTATCCTGGTTATCAAGTTCTAAACAAAAAACTATGCAGATAAAATAGAAGTGTAACACAGTGGGTACTTGTAGACAGTTAATCACTTCTAGGCAATCCTCCCTACACAGTACTCATTCACTCTGCAAACATTTATACAATGCTTCCACAAATGGTTCCAATCAGGCTTCTCAACAAACGAATGTTAATGGGGTATAAAACTAGTCTCCTACCCAAAGCAAGCTAATCTAAATGAAGCCCAGGAGTGCAAATGTGTGCCAAGCACCCAATCTGCAGTTACTGTATTTAGTAATTACCCATACAGACCTTACATTTTTGGATCACTTTGTCACTCAAAAGTGTCTAGGGCCAGTATATGTATGAGGGGAAAGGGCTGTAAACACTAGATTTCTTTCCCAAACCACAATTCAAGTCCTTTCAATTACAGACTGGGTTAACACTTTGGCTTTTTAACATTTGTCCCAAAAAACATTTTTAGAGTTTAAAATCTTGGGAGAGGAATAGACAACCCCAGCAAAAATAGGGAGAGAAGGAGAGAATATCCTTGCCAGCAGGAGTTTGTGGGAGGTAAGGAATTTGAGGAGATGGAGCATGAAAGGATTGACATACGTAGAGGCAGCCCCACCACCATGCTTGCCACAGTTCTGGTGCTGGAGGTGGAAATCAAGGAGCACTAAGCTGGTGTCAAATACCCTGGAGGACAGCCAGGTTTCAGTGAAGCACAAAGGTCAGGGGAGTACTGGAAGACCCTCAACTTTAAGGTTGTCTAGTTTGTGAAGGAGACTCCTGGCACTGAAGTGGAAATACCTGAGGCCTTTAGGCAGAGGGGTGGGGTGGTGGAAGGAAGAGGAGGAACAGTGTTGAGCTGAACGTCTCCAGCTAGAAGAATAAGAAGGAGCATCAGAAGGAGAATGGAGTGAGAGTTGCACCCTTTGGACCAGTGGGATGTGGGGTGGAAGAAATGAGGGGAAAGGCCAGCACAAAGAAGTAACTCAGGATTAAAGGAGGGAGTATGCAGGCACCCAGGATGGATGGGGGGGTAGGGGGAAAGGAGAGGAGGAGAGATGGTATAGAGGGTGGAGGGGAGAATGGAGGAGTTGAACAGAGGATGGAGAGGAGAGTGAGGGGTAGGAAGGTAGGGAAGCAGGCCAGCAGGGGGAAAGGGGGAGGACAGAAATAGGCGAGTGAGAAAGGCAATATGGGGGGGGAGGTACTGAGCATGGTGAAAGTAGTAACTAGGTGAGTAAGCAGAAACGTGGGGGAGGGGTACAAGAAGGCTCTGCTAGCATGGCTGAGTATCATGGAGTAGAGCCTTAGAATTACAGAAGCACTTAGAACAAGCTAAGAGGGTGACACATGCAGGGCTACAACAAAGCAGTTGCCATGTGTAACTTGGGGTAGATGCAGCTGTAAATAAATAACCCTACCTAAAAGGTTGGGGAGCAGGGCTAATTGCCGGTGGAGTCGGTGGCTCTGCTGTCCAGGTGGCATGACTGGTTGGCAAGTGACAGGGAGGGACAGTTGCCTAAGTTACAACAGTGACTCTCTGGCCCCCTAGTAGTCTTGTGGGAGAATCCTGGAGGAGCTGGACACAAGTACAGAAAAGGGGCCAAGCTCAAAGATTTTAACTCAGCTGCACTGAGCTGTTGGTTCCCATGCAGTTGGAGGATGGGGATAACCACCTGTGGAGTTGGTGGCTCCACAGTACTGTCCAGGTGGTGTGGCTGGTTGGTGAGTGGCGGGGGGGGTCACCTATGTTGCAAAAGTAATCCTTCCTGGACAGTCCACCTGTGTGCTACAGTAGAACTAGAAAGCTGATGGGAGTGAAATTGAATTATTTGGTTATAATGCTCCCCTGACTGTCTGCTGATTGAAGGAGTGTCACTAAGTCTCCATTACAGGACTCATTCCCCTGAGGAGCACAGCTATGCATCAGTTTAGTGATGCTAGCCTGGAGTCTCAAATTATGTTGAAAACCAGTCATTAAAATTAAAGCAGCCTCCAGAGCTGTTGGAGTACCACTACCTCCATGGGAGACAGACATACTTGGAGCAACATACTGGGAGGGCTTAGCATGATAACTCCAATGCAGCCATGAAATGCACTGCCCAATGAAGAGACATCAGAATCAAGCTTTGGCTTAGTTCCAGGACAGCAACAAGTGGATTACCCACAATCCGACTGGGCCACTGAATGAAACCTGCTGCAATGTATGATTAATCAGGATTTCCAAATGCTGACAAAATTGAGACAAATATAAACCAACCACATTTAAATTTGCAACTCAGACCTAGCCAGGATAGCCTATTCGTTTATCACAAATAAAAAATGGCCACATTGTCACAGTCACTCACCTTAGAAACAGGAGGTGAAGGCAGAACTTTTGGAGGATGCAGCGGTGCAGTCACAGTCAGTCTGTCTCCCGACTCCTAGGTGTCTCCAGTCTCCTGCTTGCTCACTCTCTCGATGCTGGACCATTAATTTAGCACCAGACACACACAGGGTGATTCGGCGGTCGACCGCACTCACCCACCGCAGTCTCAGAATCAGATTAGGCAATTGGCAATAGGCACAGCAGTAAGTCCACTAGTCTAGTCCGACCCGCTGCTACTACCTAGGCTCTACGCTCGACTACTCAACTGCTACTGGCTCCCGACCAGCTCTGCTGCTGGCGGACTGGTGACTGACCTCGTTCTCAGCTCGTAGTCATCACTCCTCTCTCTGTCCAACTGTCGTCTCTGCAGTGCAGTCTTCACCGTATACGCTCACGCTGCCAGGACTCTTCTCTGATTCCGTCCGACCCGAATTCCACGCCACAAAGCACCGACTGAAGAGAGCTTACTGTGACTTCATCGGGCATTTAAAGAGCCCGCTACACCCCAACCCTGCCCCTTATTTTGGATGGCACGCCTCCTTTGTCGACCAGCGGACCTGATTGAGATACAAAACACATTTCTCAATCAGGTCCTCCTAGCAGCCATGTCACAGTACGCGCTCACGTCACAGCGACCTCACCCCCACCCCTCCTCCCTCAAAACTTTTACTGAAGTGCCCAGGGAATTGAGAAAACCCATGAAAAAAATGAAAGAAACAAAGGAATGCAGCAGACGACCAGCTGGCTCCTGCTACCCCAGCTGATAGCTGCAGCACACCGTGGCGTGTCAGGCGTAACGGTAGCTATGCCCTTGACCCCAATGTTGCCTGACGACACCTTGGACCCGAGGACTAACGGCCCAAATAGTCTAGGCCTGGCAGTTCTAACCAGGGTTGCCACCTTTGGATGAGGCAAAAACCGGATCCTAAGCTCCGCTCCTAGCCCCACCCCTTTTCATGACTCATCATGCATTGTTCCTCCTAGAAGTCCATTTGTTATATCAATAAAAAACAACACTTAAAGCAGCAGTTCAACAAAAATGTGAAGATACTATACTGTACCTGTTAAAGTTACTTTCCTAGGTTCTTCCTAATTATTTATTTACTTATGCATTTATTTCTTTATTGACATTGGTTTACCAGATAAACATACAGTGATAAAAAAAATCTAATTTACAGATATGATCTGGGGGAGACAAGGGAAATACTGTAAATAGCATACAATAGTATGCATACCTTATATCTTTTTCTGGCTCCATTTCCTATTCATGTCCACAGTACTATTTCAAAGCCAAATAAGTGACTATACTTTTTTTCTTAAGGAAATAAAATAATTTAAAACATTTAAAAATGCCTAAATTCTATTAGAGATGAAAATGTTTACCAGCAAATGAAAGTGGAGGACAACTGGCTCTGTTACTGTTACAAAAGGTGGGGGCAGCAGTGCTGCTATGCCACTTTAAGATGCAGTGGAACAATTAGGTTAAATAAGTGCTAATGGTGTTAATGGCCATACTTTACACCTCCCAGAGTGACTGCATTCACAAACAAAATGCTACACTGACAACAGAACTTGTTTGTAACTTGGACATGTAGCTGAAACAATGAATGATATGACAAAATGTATTTCAAAAGTATGTGAGCACTTAAAATGGCTCAAAAACCTGACCAACACAGAGCAAAACTGGATTACCTGATAGGGACCCTGAAAAGCTGACCACCAGGAAAAAAAACTGTCAGGTGGCAACCCTAGTTCTAACTTCTGAGAGCTGGCATGCTACCCAGAGGCGCACACACTGAACTCCCAGGCAAATCTGACCATCCTGAGCAGTTACCCCCTTTTATATGGGGCTTAGATCCAGAGCTCCCATTGGCTGCCAAAACTGTCCTGAACAGTTCCCATTTGATAACCGTCTTACTGTTTGGTGCCTAGAATTTGTCCCAGGTAATGCCCCAGAAGTCTCTGGCTGTGCCCCAGGAGTCCCTTTGTTAAATCCTGGCTCCCAGTTGGCTTATAGGCACAAAGATGGTGGCTGTATGCAGTTCCCATTGCAGTCTAATTTATTGTCCCCAAGTATAAAGTTCTGGTGCAGCCAGATAGAACACTTTTATTAAATAATATCCCGATTCCTCACTGCCTTGTGGCCCCAACAGTTCTCTCTTAAACATGTCCACTTTTAAGTTAATTAAGTACACCCTTGGGGAGTAGCAGATCCCGTAACACACTGCCCCCAGCAACACAACAGCAGGCTTATGAATATTCATTAGGGCTTCATTGCCCTGACCTTTGCCCCTAAGCTTCTGGTGCACCAGAGGCAGCGCCTACGGCATCTGCCAGTTTGCCCAACTAAGAAATGCTTTTCTTTCGCTGTGCCAGATTTCTGGTCTCCATTTAGCCTAGTGGGCACCGGGATCAAGAAAACTCCTCGGTTTGGACCACAACACTAGCGGTCAGCATCAACAAAAGTCGCAGGGAGCATGCGTGCGTGCCGGCAGCACAAACGTGCCGGCAGCTCGCGGCTAAACTTTTAAGCCCAAAATGGGCTGAATTAAATTACTGGGGCTGCTGGTGGGGCCAGTGGGACATCAGGGGAATGACCAGGCAGCAGGAGGTGCTGCGAAGAACGGGCGGACGCCGGGAGGCAGCGGGAGCACACCTGGAGGCATTAAGGTAAGCCCCCAATATGGGGGGGGCGTTATATGTACATGAATGTAATATTCCCTAGTAGTTCAGTGGTGCTCTCCCCGTCCTCCGATCACCGTCCCATACATGAAATTAATATTCCCTAGAGGTGTAGTGGTGCCCCCCCAATCGCCATCCCGTACATGAAATTAATATTCTCTGGTAGTCTAGTGGTGCCCTCCTCCCAATCTGATCCCTAATCACTGGTCCCATAAATGAAAATTATACAATGGGCATCAAAACAGAACGTAAATTCTCTATCGTGATTGGCTGACTCGCACCCTTCTCCCGTTGTAAAATCTACAATCATCCCACGGGAAGAGCTGGTTAACTGCATCAGGATGTCCCCCAAAATCACTCCAGCAGTCACCAACACAGCACTCGGAAAGACTGCGAAAATCCCTGCTTGACGGCAACCGGCAAATGGAGTTACCGAATAGTTACTACAAAACGAAACTGCATACCTCAGACGAAATTGAAACCACGGCTTTCTACCATGTTCATTGCTATGTGCACAATTTTAAACATTTCCCAGCCCCTCAAAAACACACTGCAACCGGCAATGCTAACTCAGTACTGTGCATGCACAGTAGCAGTCGACTCCAGCAACCAGGGAGTATTTTTTCCCAGCGGAACAATAAACACAGTAAAATATAGCTTAAAATGAGTAAAAAAACTTATTTACTATTATTTTCTATGTGCCAAAAATAGGAGAACATTGTATAATTGCAATATGCCACTCGAGGGTGTTAGTGATGCCAGGATTTACCCACGCCTGGTGTGTTGTTGGTCACTCGGCTGCGCCTCGTGACCGAACAACACCCCAGGGCATGGGTAAATCCTGGCATCACCAACACCTTCTCATGGTATATTGCTTAAACAAACACCCTGGTAGTCCAATGTCCCTCCCCGGTCCCGGGAATGAAAAACAGACACCCTGGTAGTCTAGCAAACTTTTGCGCTGCGTTTTGTCCTTTTTTGTGAATCCAGCCCCTGATGTCCAAAACTCGGGTAACCAATGTATGAACTATGAAATAGCAGGAAGGAAGAGACTGGCTTCATATTAAAAGAAGACAACGGATAATTCATAAAAGCATAAGGAAGTCCAGTCACCCCTACTCAAATTACATTTAGCCAATAAACTAAAAACAGTTCCCCAGACAACATTAAAGTCTCTTCATACAAAGTTCCAACACCGTTTGCATAGGTTTAGAACAAAAAAGTAGTGTCTTATATGCAGCAACCACAGCTCACGCAGCACCATCTTCATGCCCCTTATCCTGTGCACTCCAGATTCTGTCCAACAGAGACCCAGATCCCTACTGATCAATAAAAACAAATGGCTTCCTCTTATAAGAGAACCAAACTTGAGCTGGATAGGATAGATGAGCCAGCACCCCTGACTCTAGAAACAATGCTTTACTTACCAGCATCTCCTTACATCGAAGTTGAGTGTGAGAAGAAATGTCAATTATACAATGGGACACAAAACAGAACGTAAATTCTCTATCCTGATTGGCTGACTCCCGTTGTAAAATCTACAATCACCCCACGGGAAGAGGTGCCAGCCACTGATCAACCGCATCAGGATGTCCCCCGAAATCACTCCAACAGTCACCAACACAGCACTCGGAAAGACTGTGAAAATCCGTGCTTGATAGCGACCGGCAAATCGAGTTACTACAACAGGAAACCGCATACCTCCGATGAAATTGAAACTGCGGCTTTCTCCCATGTTCATTGATATTTCTTTCATACTCTCTTCTGTGCCTCACGTACAATTTTTAACATTTCCCAGCCCCTCAAAAGCACACTGCAGCCGGCAATGTTAACTCAGTACTGAGCATGCACAGTAGCAGCGCGGCTCCAGCAACCAGGGAGTATTTTTCCCAGCGGAACAATAAACACAGTAAAATATAGCTTAAAATGAATAAAAAAACCTTTATTTACTATTTTTTCTATGTGCCAAAAATAGAAGGACATTGTATAATTGCAATATGCCACTTGAGGGTGTTGGTGATGCCAGGATTTACCCATGCCTGCTGTGTTGTTGGTCACTCGGCTGCGCCTCGTGACTGAACACTACCACAGGGCGTGGGTAAATCCTGGCATCACCAACACCCTCTCATGGTATATTGCTTAATTAATCAATCGATCATCTTTATTTAACCAGGTGGAGCACCGTCAAGAAGAACTCGTTTACAAAGAGGACCTGGACAGTTCAATGACAACCAGAACAACATAGCTGTACGATGTTAAAAAAAGAGAAGGGTAAAGATGCATTTCAATTACATTCATATACATATAGTTTCCAGGGTTATATACAGTATATACAGTGTCAAGCTATATGCAAGAATCCACGATACAGGGTAATGATACACAAAGCCAAAGGGTAACCAAGCATGATGTTACAATGCCTTCAACCAGTGCCACAAGTGACCATAGAGCATTTAATGATAGTGACATACACCAAGTGATGACATTCAGTTAGGTAGGGGTACTAAAGGGGCTAGCATAAATAGTGATGGTGGGAGCCGGGGTGACGAGGAAGGCGAGGTAAGGGACCTGGTGGAGGGAGAGGGGGAAAGAAGGGACAGGAGGTAGGGAGGAGAGGTGAGTATAAGGGTGGACTGATAGGAGTCAGAACAAAGTGGCAACTATTTCAGGGGAGGTGCTTAGGGGCCTGTAAGAGTATGTAAATGTAAGGGTGGGGTCCTTTCTGTATGCACACCCTGGTGTCCCCTCATGTACCTAGCTACCTTGTGGTCGGCCTGGGTTCTTTTGGGTGCAGTAAACAATTAGAATACCAAGAACAGGTTTTGGTGTCTCCACCTGGGCCAGGGGTATATAAAGACTACCCAAGGTGGCCCTAACCTCCCCCTAGGAACAAATATTGTTTTATTTATTTATTTCGTTTTTGGTAATCGGGTAGATGCACTAGACACAGAAGTGACTATTTTTAGGCACAACCTGGGAGGTCACAACATAAGGAGGTACAGGTACACTGGTACAAAGCAAGATACAGTGTCAAACATATACCCTCTCACACACAGTTTGTTCCCACACAGCAACAATGCACACAGAGCAATAACCATGTATACCAACTGTAAACTAAGCTGACCTGTGATTTATTATAGGGGAAGGGTGAAAGGGAAGCAAAAAACATAGAACGAACAGTTTTGATTGCAACAATGTTTCCCAGACAGTCCCTGTACCACTCCCACGGGTGCACTCAGATTTCCCCCATGGCCGTAAAAATTGTTGCTGTCTGTTGCAGTGGGTACTTTACTGGAGTGCTGGTGGTCAACCAGATGATGTAAGGTTGAAGACAATTTGGGGATGTGGTGGGAACCACAGTCTTTTAAACTTGAACTGGCAGAACTTGGTAAGGGGCCCGAATTTGGTTCCAAACAAGAGTAAACCAATGTTTTTAGTAATCTTCCCCCTGGGCTTTTCCTGCAGATTAACAAAGTCCTGCCCAGGACTTCACCCCCTTATATCTAGCGAACTAACTAACTTAGAAAAGAACTCCTTGGGGCCATAGCCCAGAGGTAATCACAGTTTGCTGACAGTGTCTAGGGTTGCTGAGGAATGATTTGGATTGGAGGTACCACTGTGAATGCAGTAGACAGTATCTATGGGAACCACACTGTAGGCTGGAGATTCTAAACAAGTGGCGGCAAAAGCAGTCACGGCACTCTCCTCAGCACAACACAAACATAAAAACAATGCGACAAACCTTAAAGTCCTGAAAGACAATTGTTTTTTAATTATTGGAGACCAGCAGACAATCAAACACCACACAGGGTGTGGAGTAAAGTGCGCTCTGATTTTCACTTGTAAGAGGCTTTTTCAAAGATACTGCACCCTAGTGATTCTACCATATTTATAGCACCTTAAATCAATCACATGATTTTAGTTGATAAATAGACATTTAAAGTGACAGTAGTACTACCTGTGCAAAACATAACTTAACCCTTGGTTGCTAACATAATTAGAACATATAGGTATTTTGGACCTGCAAGGGTTAAGAACAAAGCGCCAATAGTGCATAAATATCACATAATGGAAAGAACATCATACTATACGAACACAAAATTAAAAATCTCCCTCAAAAAATGCCCTTATTTGTATATATTTGTTATTCCATTTTTTACTTCATTTTTTACTGCAATATACATCAAAGTACAATATACTGGGACCAAAGTCCTTCTTGACAAGGCATATATAAATATATCAAAGGGCAAAGAAAGAGTGGAGACATAGAGTTGAAAGTTTGATGACAATTACAATAAGATTGCTCCAATAATTAAAAAACAATTGTCTTTCAGGACTTTAAGGTTGGTCGCATTGTTTTTATGTTGGCTTGCGCTTGTGCAGCCAACATATTGCAGTAGTAGCATATTTGGAGGTGCGGTCACTGTGGGTGTATGCAGGGCACGCACCAGTAGGTGCATCCCTCATTCCCCAATAAGGCAGTTGCAGGCGCAGACACCAGTAACACATAAACTGGCCACCAGATCAAAGAAAAGGTCCACTGCAATGAAAGCCAAGCTTCTCATGCAGTAGCATGCCTTTTCTGGTGACCAGTTTACAATAAAAACATGGCAGCATGCCGCCGCAGAGTGCACCGACCCACTTCATTTGCCGATGGGGGAGCCCACTCCCTGTCAACATAATGCAACCCCCTATCCCATTTACAGTGTGTGACGAGGGGGTGCCCAGTCCCCCTCGGCATCATGCCGCCCCTTCCTAGTTTAATTTGCCAATGGGGGAGTCCGCTGCCTGTCGGCATAATGTCCCTCCCAATTTATTATGTGACAACGGGGGTGCCCAATCCCCTGTCAGCTACAGGACCCCCCAAAAAATAAACACTCAGGTGGCACACTGGGAGCCCACCCCAGCATGCCAAATAAATGCTCCTGTAAAAGAAAAACTGTCCCGTGATGTTTTTTTTTGTTTGTTTGTTTTACACCTGCAAAGCAGAAAACGGTCCCTCGTCGGCTCTGGTGGCCCTCCCGCAACCTGCTCCCACCCTTTGCGCACCCTTCCTCCCCACACCTCCCCTCACCCCATACTTACCTCTGGAGCCCGGCGCGACAGTCTTCGGTGGACCGGGAACACGTCTGCACTCTTCAAAGTGAACTGAAGAAATGCCGGTAAGCTGTATAATGGCATAAATAAGGTTTTTTTCAACTTTGGTACATATCTCGGCCATTTTTGGGAATTTTGGCACCACATTTTCAACATGGGGTTATTGGGACCCCTCTTCATGAATTCAGTCACTGCCATGGCATTATTCCGTCCCGGAAGGTGATTTAAGTGGTCACTGCACGGAATCACCTTTCAGGACCGAATTAATGAAACGACAGTGCCACTGTTCATGAGGTGGGCTCTCAAAAAAGCCTATGTTGCAAATTTGGTGAAAAAAATCCAAAAAATTGCTGTTTTACTAGGGTGCGTTGTGCAGTTTCCACGTACGCTTGTCACTTCGTGAATTTGAAATATTTTCACTCCAGATTTTCAAAATTGCCATTTTTCCCCACCTCCTTATGAACAGTACAGCTGTCATTTTGCATATCCTGGCCAAAATTGTTTTCCCACATCCGGGGCAGAATAGCACGGTCGCTGTGCGAAATCAGTTTTTGGGACAGTTTGAGAAAATGACAGTGACACTGTTCATCAGCAGAGGTCCTAAAATGTCTATGTTGAAAATTGGGTGACAAAAGTCCATAAAATGACTGTTACAAGCATGCGTTACGCAGTTTGCACGCACCCTTGTAACTTCGCAAATTTGCAATATTTTCATGCTAGATTTTCAACACTGGCATTTTTTCATCTCCTTATGAACAGTGCAGCTGCCATTTTCACATTCTGCCCAAATGTGTTTTCGCACCTGTGCAGAGAATTGCATGGTCACTGTGGAAATCAACTTTTGGGACAGATTAACAAAATCACAGTGACACTGTTCATGAGGGGAGGTCCCAAAATGCCTATGTTGAAAATGTGTCTCTTCAGGGTGGGGGTGAGGTTGACATCAGTTCAGTACTTCACTGCCATTCCTATTATGCATCTCTAACTCCTGCACTACCAATTCCAATGCCAGCAAGACAACATTCAGCATTGACAAATGCTTGTATATATTTGTGCTGTGCTGAGGAGAGTGTCGTGACTGCTCTTGCCTTTGCTTTGCTTGTGTCACAGAGCACCCCTGGCAGTTCTGGCAGGTTTTGGCCCAGGCTCTGTTACAGTCTCTGGAGTGGGCTCAAACTGACCAATAGGCAGAAAGTGGTTACAGTGAATAGTATTAACAATCCCTCAGCCACGTTCTTGGTGGATGCAATATACAGAAAAGTCAGTTAACTTTTCAAGTACAACATAAAATTCAGAAGACCAATGGTCAGCTATCTTGTGTTTTCCATGGAGGCCAGGATTTCTGAGGAGAACTCTGTCCAACTTGCAAAAGTTGGTGGGGTACTTTCTGGTCATATCTAAGCTTATTTGCAGCACTGACTTTACCGGTGGCTCCAACAGCTAATTGGAAGGCTTCTTTTAGTTGTTTTTTTAGGCATTTGGTGTATTCAAGGTAGGATTCTCCTGAAGTTCCATCCACAGACACTCCAAATGCTAGGTCAATTGGCGGAGGGGGGGGGCCTTCTCGGCCAAACATTAACAGGTAGGGAGAAGCATATGTAGCACTGTTTCGAGTACAACTGTAGGTGTGCACCAACCTTGGGACATGCTGGCTCCAGTTTCTTTTCTGTACAGGGTCGAGCATACCTAACATGTCTAACAAGGTACAACTAAACCTTTCAGGTTGAGGATCCCCTTGAGGATGATCTGGTGTGGTGCTTAACTGCTGAATGCCATGTGCGGCAAGAAATTCTTTCACTAGGCGGCTCTGAAAGTCAGGCCCTTGATTGGAGTGAATATGCTGGGGTATACCATAATGAGTTACAAACTCTTTGAGTTTCCGCACAACAGTCTGTGCTGTCTGATTTTTTTTTGTTGGGTAGGCCTGTGCATACCTTGTACAGTGGTCAGTGATGACTAAAGTGTGGCTGCAACCTTTACTGTCAGGCTTCAATGACAAAAAGTCCATACATACATACTAGTTCCATATGTTCACTGGTTTTAATGTTCACCAGTGGTGCTGCTTTTCTGGGCAAAACCTATCTCTGCACACACCTAGCACAATTCTTGAAGTGCTGTTCCACGTCAGACACCATTCTGGGCCAATAGAATCAGCTTCTCACAAGGTTCAGGGTACGTTCAAATTCGAGGTACCCCATGTCATCATGAAGTGCTCTAAGGACAACTTTGCAGTACTTCCAGGGCAGTACTGACTGCCTACAGGGGACATGCACAATCTGAAAAAGCAACTGGCTTTGCATCATCTCAAACCAATTAAGTGTAACCTTGTTGTCTTGAGCCAGTGCAAACTCCACATTAGCTAAGCACTCCAAAACCCACTGTATGTCCTTAGCATTGTCCTCAGTTTTACCTTCAGCTACAATAATGTTTTGATCCAGAGCAGTCCATTTGTTGTTAAATCCATTGATTGTTCCCTCTGTGCTCTGTACAACAGATAAGATATTTTGGATGGTGGGGTGAGCCCCAACCAAAAAGCCTACTGATGGGCCTGCCAGTGCTCCACTTGGGCACTGCAAGAACTTATCCAACAACTTTTTTTAGGTTCTTTCTCAATCTGATCACTGATCACAAGACACTTAACACAGTTCCAGGATTTGTAGGCAGAAGAAGTGGCAGAAATGTGTTACAATTGAGCCTAAAAGGCTTAACACTTCGGAGTTGCACTACAATGCTTGGCACTGCCAACACTTTTCCCCAAACTGGACAACTCCAGGAAAGTGTTACACCATTTTCTCAAAGTCAGAAGCTTTCCAGCCTTTACCTTTGTAACCCCTAGGTGGCACTATCCCAAGGGCTACTACCCCTGCCTGCTTGGCTAGTTGCAGGTTAAGGGGCCTGGGTACTGAAACGGGTGCCTCCACCTGGAGGACAGGGTTGTTAGTAGCAAGGCCAACCTGGGTATAGTCCTCCGGGACACTGTAACTCCCCTCTTTCCCCTCTAGTGGCCTAGAAAATATGCAACACTTTCACAATAGCCCCTATTCAGCATACAAATCCCCACACTGTTTGCACTTACCACCATGGCTGGCCCCACCAGTTTGACCCTGGAGACCCCCTGTAAAACAAGTTTAGGCACAGCAAATAACAACAGTACAGTGCTTTTGGTACAAACTAGAACCACAGTCAAATTAGATGCAAAAAGAATTAGATCTGATTTATTCAGGGGACTTGAACAAGGGAGGGGCATAATCAGGTTGATTGACTCTATAACTGATCTAGTCAAGCAATTATGCATGCACTTTTTAGTCCCTCAACACAGTCACACACACGCCGGGTACCCAGTTGGTGAGATAGGCTAGCCTGATGCGTTGCCTTGGGTAGGCCGGCGTCGCAGCTGGTTGGGGTCCTGTGAAGAAAAGAAAAGGCATGCAGCACAACCACACATAATTTGTAATCCAGAGCCTGAAGGCTCAGTTCATGAAAGGAAAAGCAACAATGTAATCAGACGACAACACTTGAGATTTAGCTGTTGTTGCAGGGAACTACCCTGATTGTTACTCATGCTACCCAATACGAGACACAGGCTAGATGAAATGGAGACTGTAGGTTGATGACTGGTTTGCCAGGAGAAGCAGGGCCTACATGAATCACTGAGGTGTTGTTCCTGTTCAAGATGGTTGAGCAGGGGGCTGATCTCTGGGTAAGTCTCTCGTCGATGATGGTTTCTGTGCCTGAGGTAGCTGGCTGGGCCAGGTGGCAAGGCCCAGGCTGGGTGGAACAGTTCGGATTTCGAGTCCGGTAGTGCTGGATGCAGCTTCCAGCAAGCGTGGCACATTTACACAGTGGGGAACCAAATCGTGACCCACTAACAGCACACAGTATATTTATAGTGAAGCAATCACCATACCACAATGCGGATAGCAGTCCAGCTGCAATATCAGTGTCTCTGAGCAAAACCGGGAATTCTGTGGTAAATGGATGTCCTGACAGGCCGATCGCGAAAAGCAAATCTTTGGTCTTCTTCAGGTTTAAATCTGGTCACTCTTCAGTGGCTTTATCGCACTCCAATTCAGATACAGTTCGATTGTTAAGCCTTTCAAAGGATTCCCTCTCGAGGGACAGCAGGCAGACAGGCCAAACTCAGCCTTTCCATCAATCTCCTGCGCGAACTATGCAGTAACAAAGTGCTCAAATCTCTCGAAATGTTTACTCTTTCAGCTCCTCACACAGACTGACTCACTGCAGCAGACAGCTTGGGAATTTCCCTTTGGTCCAAAAGGTTCGATTAGTTGATTCATCTGTCTGTCAAAAGCAAGGGCTCCCCCTTCAGGTGCATTTAGGCGCCAAAGTCTCAAAACTACAATTCTTACAGAAATTCACTTCCACAAGACACCTGGGGACAAACTCCATTTTAGGGCCCCCAAAGGTACTGATAGGTCCAAATAAGTAGTCCAGGACCAAGATGGTGGTGATAAACAGAACTGCCCATGCTGCAAAGAAGGCAGGTTAGACAAACTACAACAGCATTACTATTCTAATAGAGAATCAGCAAATAAGTACAGCTTCTAACAGAGCTCCCTCTGCGCAACTAGCGATGGTAGAACAGAGCGATTATCTGGCAGCCCGGGTGGGACTCAAGCCTAGACACACTCGGCCCCCACCCAGATTAATTATGCACTGCGATATAGGAAGCTCTGAAAGAGATAGAACACGGAGGCTATTGGGCACTCTCATGCAATTTCTTTTTAAACAGCTAAAACACAGAACACCAGCCTGGCAGTGGGCATTTAGGCACACCCAAGGAAGACTTTCGGGACCCCGCATTTATAGTGGGTTTACACCTTGATTCAGCTAAAGAGCACAAACAATCATCACATATGTCTCCTGCAATCCAAATCATAAGTCACAGTTTCTGAAGCGTCTGTACAACTGGATTGTCAGTTGCATTCAGCACTGATACTTGCTAGCAGGGAATCATTTGTAAGGTTCTGTTACATCTCATTCCACTCATGCTGTGGCCACATAGGTGGTTTGGCTCATAGCGGTCTCTATCACAGAGATATGTTGGGCTGCAACCTGGAGTAGTTTTCACACAGTTCCAAAACACAACACTCTAGACATTAAGTTTAGGAAGCATGCAGGTTTCAGGTTGGCTGTAGTACAGGATTTGTTCTCTTTGTGAGTCCCATTGTGCAGTTCAGGACTGATACTGCTGGTCACTCAACCAAAGAGTGTGGCTTTATGGAGAAGACTAACTCTGAGTGTTATTTTGGACGTCTCTGTCTTCTGGATTTCCACACTTGGTGAAAGTGCTAGGAGAAGTTTCTTGAAACTAAAGGAAATTGGTAGCTGAAAGAGCCACACCAGAGGCAGAGTGCCAGAGAAGGAGGAGGGGTGGGAGGTGGTCATGAAAACCACTAGACAGGGGAGGTGTGTGAGTGTGTGGCTTACATAGGGCAGGGGTGGCAACCACCCACTGAACCTCAAACCTTTCAATTCAATGTATAGCTGCTGGTTCTGTAGCTGCATGTGCAATGTTACTTTGAGGGTTACTTTGTCTTGTCCCTTTCCTCTGGATTTCCACCCTCAGTAGAGGTGCCCCGAGAAATTTCTCGAGGCTAAAGGAAATTGGTAGCTAAAAGAGCCAAAGGACAGACATGTGCTGTAACAGAACCCACCTTCTCCTACTCCTGGAATAGACCCAATAACTCGAAGGAGAAGAAAAAATCCCTGTGGTGGAAGCTGCTAAGGAACCAGGGTTCTGGGGTTAGGCTTCCATTCAGGCTTCTAAAAATGATAAGGCTAGCTCTTGATAAGCTTGGTGGAGTTTAATTTAGGATTTCTCAAGCAGGATGTGAGTGAACCATGATCTTGACAATGTGAACTAGTATGTTTTCTTGAAGCAGAGAAGGCTGCGCACTCAATAACTGGCTGGAAAATAGGTGAGGACTCTACACCCAGACAAGAAAGCAACACTCTGACATGAAGGACGAACTAGGAAGTAGTCATCATGTAATAGTGTTCAGTACACAGAAGAGAATGAGTAGAATCAGGATGTCTGTCCATAGCTTTTATTTGGTAGAGTACGTGAATGGGACACCAAGCTGAGTTTGCTGGGAAATAGGATATGTGGACCCATTATTACTTCTGTCAGTTACTGATCTTGGTAAAGTAAGGTAAAGTGATTGCTGATATTTCCTTGAGGTTACCCTTTGTTAGGTGAGTTGCAGGACTGAAGACAGAAGAAGAGATAAAATTCTCTGGGTCTTAGGAAGCCAAGGAATGCTAGTGCCATGACTGCCTGAAGATTAGGATCTGGGGAAGATCCAAAACTCTGTCTTTTTAAAGGTCCATCTGGGAAGAATATAGGTTGTAATCCATAGACTTCCTTGAGGGATGTTGATGAGTAGAGTTTCTTGAACCTTGAATAAAGCCTTGATTGCTAGGATATGTAAGAGCATGTGGTATCAGGGTGGATGGACAACAAGGTAAACGATATGCTTGAGATATATTGTTTGATTTTTGTGTCTGTCAGGCTAAATCTTTCAGAGCAGAAGGATGCAAATGCCAGAACATGAGGAACAGAATATTACAGAAGGTCTCTCTTTTGACGGGTGCAGAAGGTAGTGTATGTCTTCCATGATGTTAGAATAGCAAAAGCCCAAACCGCGGAAAAAATAGCCAATTCAGTTAAGAAGGGGGATAAAACCTTTTATAGGTACATCAGGGAGCATAGAAAGGTTAAGGGAGAATAGTGAAGATTTATAAGGGAGAGGGGAGGTGGGCAGAGGGAGACAGTGAAAAGGCAGAGATACTGAATGAATACTTTTGCTCAGTATTGACAAAAGAAGATGAGAAGGAGTTACCTAAACCAGAGAATAGGAGCACTCTGGGTAGGGGGTTGACACCAGTCCATTTACAGAAGAAAGAGTCCTGAAAGAACTCCTAAAACTCAAGGTGGACAAAGCAATGGGGCCTGACGGGATTCACCCCAAAATCCTAAAAGAACTAAGGGAGGACCTAGTGACACCACTGACCACACTTTTTAACAAATCATGGGAGGATGGGGTGGTACCTGAGGACTGGAGGAGGGCAGATGTGATTCCCCTTCACAAAAGTGGGAGCAAGGCAGAAGCAGGAAACTACAGACCAATAAGTTTGACCTCAGTGGTAGAGGAAATGATGGAATCACTTCTGAAAGAAAGAATTGTTGAGTACCTAGAGGCCAGCGGGGCACAGGACCCAAAGCAGCATGGATTTACAGCAGGAAGGTCATGTCAGTCGAATCTAATAGATTTCTTTGACTGGGTGACCAAAGTAATAGACCAAAGAGGGGCTGTGGATATGGCCTACCTAGACTTCAGCAAGGCATTTGACACAGTCCAGCACAAAAGATTAATAATCAAGTTAGCCAGCCTGGGAGTGGGTCCCAGGGTGGTAGCCTGGGTAGCAAACTGGCTGCACAATGGGACACAGAAGGTAATAGTGAATGGAACACATTCTGAAGAAAAGGGGGTCACTAGTGGAGTACCTCAGGGCTCAGTACTGGGTCTAGTCCTCTTTAACATCTTTATAGGTGACATTGCAGAGGGTCTGGAAGGAAAGGTATGCTCTTTGCAGATGGCACAAAGATCTGTAACAGAGTTGATACACAAGGGGGGTAGAAAGGATGAGAAGGGACTTGGCAAGGTTGGAGGAATGGTCAGACTTATGGCAACTTAGATTCAATGCAAAGAAGTGCAAAGTAATGCACCTGGGAAACAAAAACCCAGGAGAAGAGTAGACAATAGCAGGGGAGGTACTAACAACAACAGAAATGGAAAGGGACCTGGGGGTAGTCATATCAGATGATCTAAAGGTTGGTAAGCAATGTGAGAAGTCAGTAAGAAGAGCCAGGGGGATACTGGGATGCATAGGAAGGGGCATCACAAGTAGAAAAAGGGAAGTGGTTATCCCCTCTGTACAGACAGTTGGTGAGACCCCATATGGAGTATTGTGTGCAGTTTTGGAGACCTCATCTACACAAGGACATAGACAGAATGGAAGCAGTCCAGAGGAGGGCAACTAAAATGGTGCAGGGTCTGCATCAGAAACCATACGAAGAGAGACTGAGAGAGCTTAATATGTATACCCTTGATGAAAGGAGGGAGAGGGGGGACATGATAGAAATGTTAAAGTACCTCAAGGGAATCAACAAAGTCCAGGAGGTTGGCATCTTTTAGAAAAAGAAATGTGTAAGAACAAGGGGGCACAATGTAAAGATAGAGGGGGGATGGTTCAGGGGTAATGTGAGGAAATTTTTTTTCATGGAGAGAGTGGTGGATGCATGGAACCGCCTTCCTGAGGAGGTTGTTGGGTCTAAAACAGTGGGGGAATTCAAACATGCATGGGACAGACATAAGGCAATTGTAGTGGGGAGTGGCAGAAAGTAGGCTGTTGGTTAACTAACTAGAATCTGCAGCTTATCCAGTAGGTAGGGAAATGGGCAGACTGGGTGGGCCAAGTGGTCCTTATCTGCTGTCAAAGTCTATGTTTCTATGTTAAGTGTGGCTGAGATATATTTTGTAATTTGCAGCTCTTGTAATGGTGGAGAAGGAGTCATTTATTGTTGGTGTGAGTGTAAGCAGCTCTGAATTGATTAGATAAGTAGATAGTAGGATCAAATACAGCCAAGGAGGAGACAGTAGGTTTCCTCAGTCTTAGAAATCCTAAGATCATAGACTATTGTGAAAGCTGAGCAGTTACTGAACTGAAGACTTCGTTCTGTAAGAGATTTGTTAGTTTGCAACATAGAGCATGGACTACAAGCTTCTTTGAGGGTGGTCCTTGTAGAATAAATTTCTCAGGTCTTGAAGGAATGCTTCAACTGCTGGACTGGATGAGTATGAGCTAGGATAGAGATTTTAAGGTAAACTGAATGTGCAGTATACAGAATATTGTCTAATAGTATCGACCAACAGGCCTAATGCTTGACAGCAGGTAGATGTAGCTGACAGTCGAGTGCTTGGAGCAGTATGACGTAGCCCAAAGACTAATTTCTTGTGAGAAGTATGATGGGGCAGACAGGCCAATTGCTTGGAGCAGTACTGTGTGGTCGACAGGTTGAACAGCTATGAGCCGTATGATATGGACAACAGGTTGATTGCTTATGAGCAGTATGATATGACCGACAGACCGAATTATTAGGAACAGTACAATGATGCTGATAGGCCAAATACTTGTCAGTTATAAGATGAAGCCAACACATAAGCAGTATGATGTGGCTGACAGGCCAGATATTTGTGGGTAGTATGATGTAGCCAAAAGGCTGAACAGCTATGAACCATTTGACATAGACGAGAGGTCGATTGCTATTGAGCAGTATGACGTGGCTGAAGGGCCACTTGCTTGTGTGCAGTATGATGTGGCCAACAGGCTGATTGATTGTCAGCAGTATACAGATTCTAGGATGATGAAGGAGGAGTCATAACTTTGGCGGGCAGAGGATGGAAGTTCTGAATTGCATATGAAGTTCATGTTGATCTTCTCAGGACATTCATCATGGAGGAGGAAGATTGACCTGTATTTATTATGGCTAAGGCTGCTTGATTATTAGAATAGAATACAACAAGATTGTTCCAAAAGGTGACCCTGAGTGAGAGCAGCTGTTGCAAAGGGATAAGGTTCAGACAAGGAAGACATGGAATGAAATGAGGAATCTTGGATTTCTAATGGCCTTGGATGAGAAAATCAAAATGGACCACTAAATACTCAAAACCATACAATGAGATTGCTACGAGGAACATTTGAGTGTTTAATTCTATAGCTGGAGCTTTACAAACATAGATATGCCATTTCAATCTAAGAGCAAATGTGGCCACATGATAAGGCCTGAACAAGTGAAAGCAGTGATGCTAAGGTGATAATTCAAAGCAGTGCCAGTGATTAAATGGGATATAAATTTTTCCTCAGGGAATACTGCTCACTGTACACCTGAGGTGTCCTAGTAAGGAAAACAATTTCTCATTTGTACAGAATCATTTGGATGAGACAGAAGAGACCAAATCAGAATGTCGAACAGTCTGACTCTAGATGGCTCTGTAGAAGTGAACAAAGAAAATAGGTGGATGGCATGGAATGAAATCCAGTATGGAAGCCTTTGTTGATGCCTGAGAGGAAACTTGAATCAGAATTTAGGTTGATGGGTGGAGAGCGACTGTGGGAAATGAGGAATTTTAACTTGAATCAAAGTAGGCAAATGTCAGCTATGACCTGTATGGAAAAGGCAGGAAAATAGTGGCAGACTGGCTTAGAGTAGGTTTCACCACAGCAGCTGAAGCATGAGCAGAGTGTATGGTGTCACAAAGTAAGTGGATTTGTTGAAGTTGATGGAATAGCTTGATACGATCGAAATACAATCTGTTGTTCATTTCATCCAGAAGATTAACTGGTGAGTGACATACTTGCTGAGACATTGAAGTATAAGATGAATGGGAATTTGGAGATGGACTGGAGATTGAACAAGAAAGATAACAAAGAACTACTGAAAAACTAGAGGTCTTCGAATACTTGTAGAAAGGGAGGACAGAAGGCTGCAAAACTACTAAATGGCCACATATGGAACAGATAGGGTATGTAGTCCAGCACAGTGCCTGCGACACTAGGCATTATTCAGAGTCGCCCAGGATACTTGTGATTTAACGCTTGATAGATAGGGGCAGGTGTTGGCGGTGAAACTAAAACTGATTTGCTGTTACTGCTTTGAGATACAAATCAAATAGTTCCTGCTTTCTGGCACAGGAAGAAACAATAAGCCTTCAGTACTCTGTGTGCAGACATCAGCTTGGGAAAAATCCATTCCTTAATGCAGAACTGAGATTTTGAGGAGATTTCCTGTGAAGAATTTAGTGGATGGCAGAGTGCCCAGAATTCAGGTCTCCTGGGTTCGAATTAACAGAGTGAGTGACCAAGAGGTTTGAGGCTGAGAACCAGAAAGGATAACAAGGAGGACTGGATGAATTTGAGTGGTGCTTGGGGGCGTGGAGTCTTTCCCAAGGAGGTAACCAGTACAGGAAAATGACACCTAGCATCTCAAGTGATGCACTGGGCATGGGACCTGGTTCCAAGTACTGGCTAGGCTAGGCACATGCCTACACGACTGTACTCCTACAGGCTGTTGCACTACCGATATGTTACTTATCCCAGGAGTGATAGGAATTAGTTAACAACAAAGTCAGCAAAGAACTACTGAACAAACGAGAGGTCTTCAAATCCGACACCCACCAGAGCATGTTGTAGGAGGTTCGGAGGGAGAATGACACCATTGGAATGCCAGAGCATGATGAACAAAAGAGAGGCACCAACCAGGAGAAGCAGGGAATAAAAATCAAGGCTGCAAGACAGATATCCAAAAGCAGAACTGAGGGGAAAAAAGGCTGTAGCTGGATTTCCCAGGGAAAGGAGACAGTTGGCCAACAAAGGAAAGCAGCAAGCTGGGAACTAGGATGGGAAAGAAGACCTGAAAAAAACACAAATAACAAGATTCCAAAAGCACAGAAACTAGGGATAGATAACCATCAGGAAGCCACATATTACAGGCAGTCGGCAGAACTGCACAAGAAGGTGGGGGAGTTGCAGCAGAAGCAAGCACCAGAGAGAGAGAGCAAGCAGCAGTAAGGGGAAGGAACAAGCAGGCCACAGAAACTACAACAGCAGCAGCAGCAAAGGGAGCACAAACAGCAGAACCAGGAGCAAGCAACAGGCAAAATGGACAGGAGTGAGGAGAGACAAGGAGAGAGACACAAAACAGAACAGCAGAGGAAGCAGAGAATCAGGAGGGCAACACCACCATAAGACCAAATGTGAAAAACACTACACAGGGGAGGTGTGCAAGTGTGTGGCTTGTGCGGGGCAGGGGGATGAAGTCTGGCAGCCACCCACTGAGCCACAGGTGAAACCTTTCAATTCGTGATCTTTTAAGAGTATCTCTTCCACAGCACAACACTTACCCACCTGACATCTCTCGATTTCCTGACTGTCACTGTATGTGTGATTATTATCCCCCCCCCAACAGATTTATGAGCTGTGATGATGAACTGTGTTTTTTTTATCCCTTCTTACAGGGATATGTTGTTTATCTTATGCCTGTTTTGTGCTGTACTAAATTTATTCCAGATACTTGTATCCGTAGCTTTTTCCTCTCTGTGGTGAAAAAGGTGTTGAGTCAGTTAGGGCTGGCACCACTTTAATGTATATGGCTGTTTCTAGCAGAAGAGAACTGGTTGCAGAGCAAGAAACAGAAGTCCAGAACTACAGATATTTTACTAATTAATCACTTCTGTCTCAGCAGGAGTAGTACCTGTTTGGATTAAGCAAACAGATACTTTATTAGAAGAAGGGTGTCTCATTTAAGTAAAAAAAAAAAAAATGTTTTTTTCCGAGGAAGGGGGCAGTATCACCTTAATTTACTGAGAGCAGAGAGTGAATCTAATTGGGGGTATGGCTTAGCAGTACAAAATCAGCTGTCTCCAATTACAGCTTCCGACTATTTCTAGCAGAAGAGAACTGGTTGCAGAACAAGAAACAGAAGTCCAGAACTACAGATTTTTCACTAGTTTCCCTCCTTCCCACCCAAAGCCAGTTCTAGTTTTATAGCCACTGAATTTGACTGACAACAGGAACTTCCTTTTTGGCAGTAGGAAGGGAAGGATCACTGAGACACAGTTTCAGCAACCTTGAAGGAACCTAAAAAAAAAAAAAAAAATCTTTATCCCGACCTGGATGCTGGAGGTCTGAATCCAAGCACGGAGGAAGGAGACCACTGAAGACTACAGGAAGTTCCTGTCCCAGAACAGGAAGGGTGAGAGTTGTAAGGGCACATAGGCAGTAGGAAAGTAAGTGTAAAAATACATAGAGGGAGAAAACAAGTATACAAAGCAACAGGAGAGGGGACACAAAATAAGTCAAGATGGGAGTGGACAGTGCAATGGCTGTGGAGCAGCAGTGTTCCGGAAGACATTCTGGAGGCTGCGATGCTGCCCTGTTTGCAGGCACCTCTCTTGTCTGAGGGAGGAGGTTGCCCATCTCCAGGCTGACCTGGCTAGGATTTGAGAAACCTCTTCCCCCACCCAGGGACCACCAGGGCCACCACCGTTACCTCAGAGGTTGCCAGGAAAGAGGAGTGGTTGGACCAAGGTGGTCTCAGGGAGGGAGAGGGTGGTGGAACAGAGGTGCAACCCTCCAGTTGTAGCTCTCCACAATTCATATGCTGTTTTGGCAAAAAGTGGTTCCTCTATGGAAGCACCTGCAGTGGAGACCAAGGAGGATGCTGGGACCCTCCACAAAGAGGGCCCACAGGAGGGTGGCATGAGACCCCACAGGGGAAGGAAACAAATCCTGGTGGGGAACTCGATCATTAGGGGGGTAGACGTGGGGGAGGAAGGGGATAGGGAGGTAAGGTGCCTGCCTGGCACCATGGCTTGGAGGGACAGAAAGCGAATCCTCAGGATCGGGGGAGCAGCTGCATGAGGGAGGGAGCTGGATGTCATTGTCCACCTAGGGACAAATGACCTGGCTGTAAATGGGATCAGAGTGGTGCAAGAGGAGTTTGTGGAGTTGGGGAAGGGCCTTAGACAAGTAGCATGTACGGTAACCTTCTCGGAGGTGCTGCCTGTCTATGGCAAGGATGATGCTAGGGTATTCCGCACCATGGGATTCAATGAATGGTTGAAAAACTGGTGTGGAGCTTAGAGTTTTGGCTTCATTGGGGACTGGGGAGCCACCTGGAGGGATGCAGGCTTATACTGGCATGATGGTCTGCATCTGTCCGGGGGGGATCCAGGATCCTAGGTGGCAAGTTTAAATGCTTCATTGGCAAGCATTTAAACTAGCCAGGGGGGGCACTGAAAAGGAGCAGGGAAATCCCAGCCTCCCCCCACAAAGTGCAGTAGTTAGAGAGGTAAACACCAAGGCAGAGAAGTCAGTAGGGAGCAGGACATGGATAAATGCAGAAAAAGGTGTTAAGGACAGGGATGGGACTTAAAGGGGTAAGGTAGCCGAAAATAAATGGAAGGTGATGAGTACCAATGCCCGTAGTCTGTGCAACAAGCTCCCTGAACTAGTGGCCTTAATGGAAGAGGGATGCCTGGATATTGTGGCAGTCACTGAAACATGGTACACAGAGAACCATGAGTGGGAAGTCAACATACCAGGATACACAGTCTACAGGAGGGACAGGGTGGGTAAAAGAGGAGGAGGAGTAGCTCTCACCAGGATGGCCACACATTGGACCTGGTGTTCTCACTGGGACTCAAGATCATTGATCTTGATATTGATCGAGTAGCTTGGTCTGATCATTGCATGGTGAAGTTCACGTTTAGTGCTCCCGTCATCAATTCTTCCCCTTCTGAGACATTTCGCTGCCGCCCGTTAAAAGATCTTACCCCTGAGGGTTTTTTGGCGGCAGTTGATTTATCAAGGGTGGGTGATGCATGCGTCGGAGCGTTGACGCTGGGGTAGACGCTTATATTAAGGTGTGTCTGGCGCCATCGACTCTCTCAAGACTCAGTCCATGTACCCAGAATCTCATACCTGAGGTCGCCTTGGTATGACGGCGATCTCAGGGAAATGAAGACGCTGGGTCGGAGATTAGAGCGTCGATGGAGGAAATCCCGTCTGGGGGCTGACAAACTGGTCCTGTGCGCGCATCACAGGAGGCAATCAACCAAAAGAAGGCAATATTTTTGTCCCGGGAGATTGCTGCTGGGAGAAGCCGACCAGCCTCACTCTTCCGGACTGTTGATAGACTTCTTCATCCATTCTGTCTTCAGCCCGAAAAGTTTCCTCGAATGAGGATTGTGAGGAATTTGCTCGTTTTTTCTCGGACAGGGTGTCTGTGATCCAGCGGGAGGTTTCCTCAGGCAGTAATATCATTGCTGTCAGTAGTCGTCAGTTGTGTTCTAAGAGCACTCTTTCTAGTTGGGGGGAGTTTAGGCCAGTGGAGGTTCATGAGGTCATTGAGATAGCGGCCAACTTGAAGTATACCTTTGTGAACTGGATCCCGTGTTAACGCCGCTCTTGATGAGGTGCATTGACACTGTTGGCCGTCTGTTTGCCCTGATTGTCTGGTGCTCCTTGAGTCAGGGTGTCTTTCCAGATGCCTTGAAGGAGGCTCTGAGAGACCCCTTTAAAGAAAGCTTCTCTGGACCCGGAGATTAGGGCAAATTACCGTCCTATCTCCAATCTTCCATTTTTGGGAAAGGTTGTTGAGAAGGTGGTATCACTTCAGTTGGGGAAACATCTCATGACCCACGAGTTGTATGATCCCTTCCAGTCAGCTTTTCGGGCCAGACATAGCACTGAAACTGCATTAGTTCGGGTGCACTGCATTAGTTCGGGTGCAAAATGACCTCCTCAGGGCTAGAGATCGGGGGGACAAGACAATTCTTGTTCTCCTTGATCTCTCTTCAGCATTTGATACTGTGGACCATTGTGTGTTGCTTTTCTGCCTGAGGGAGTTATGGACTCACTGGTATTGTCATCAAATGGTTTGAGTCATTTTACTAACAGGAGGCAGCGGGTTGTGATGGGTAATTCTCATCCATACCCCTGCCTTTCATGTGAGTCCTCAGGGTTCGGTATTGGCCCCAATGTTGTTCGCAGTATACATGCTGCCCCTGGGGGGATCATTAGGAGGTATGGTTTGAGTTTTCGTTGCTATGCTGATGATACTCAACTATACCTATCCTTTGCCCCAGGAACATCAAATGCAGTGGATGTGCTGAATATCTGTCTGGCTGAGATAAATGACTGAATGTCTTCCAGCTGGCTGCGACTGAACCCTAACAAGAATGAGGTACTGGTAGTGGAGTCGAACAGAGCTCGTGATGGGATGGCCTCTGATTCTGTGACTGGCATTGTGCTAGGAGCTGTGTCATTGATGGCCTCCCCATGGGTGCAAAATCTTGGTGTGATCTTTGACAGGAACCTGTCCATGGAGGCTCAAATATCCTCTGTGGTTCGTTCCTGTTTTTTCCATCTTAGAAATATCGCCAGTATTAAGCCCCTTGTTTCGGCTCTGGACCTCCCTACTTTGATACATGCCTTAGTCACCTCTAGGCTTGACTACTGTAATGCCCTCTATCTTGGGGTCTCTGGAACTTCTCTTCACAGACTGCAGCTAGTGCAAAACGCTGCTGCCCGGCTTTTGACCGGACAAAGTAAGTTTTGTCATATTACTCCAGTATTGCGTGAATTGCACTGGCTGCCTGTCAGGTGGAGAGTATTGTTCAAGGTGGGTTTTCTCACCTATAAGACCCTACATGGAAAGGGCCCTGGTCACCTATCTGATCTCCTGGTACCATCCACCTCTGTCCGAGATCTCCGCTCCTCTAGTGGTGGCCTCCTTAAAGTTCCGAGAGCAAGGTTGAAATCAGCAGGGGATCGATCATTTGGAGTTGCTGCTCCAGCTTTCTGGTACTCGTTGCCGTTCGAAGTGAGAGAGGCCACCACTATAGAGGCCTTTAAGAGTCATCTGAAGACCTTTTTATTTATGCAGGCTTTTGGGGATTAAGTTTTTATGCGTACTATATTTTAATGTAATGTATACGGTATGACATACTGTACAGTTTTTGTGCGGCACCCAGAGCCTTTGGGATTGGGCGTCTTTTTAAATAAAATTGACTTTGACTTTATATAAGGGAAGGGATTAAAGCAACAGAACTAAAGAGTAAACAGGAAGTTGATGAGTCACTATGGGTCACCCTGGAGACAGGAAATGGCACCACAATCTGCATGGCAGTTGTGTACAGACCCACATCTCAGGGGAGGAAATGGACAAGGAAATGATAGAAGGCATCCTTAAAATGGCAGAAAAAGGGGAGATATTGTTGATGGGGGACCTGAATATGCCAAATGTTAACTGGAGTACCTTTGCTGCAGGCACATCCAAGAGCAGGGTCATTCTTGATGCCCTACCGGGGCATGCCTCAGACAGCTAATGTTGGAACCCACTCGGGAGGGAGCAATCTTAGACCTGGTACTCTCAAATGGGGAAGGAGAAAGGATCTCAGAATTAGAAGTGGGTAGCCATCTGGGAACAAGTGACCACCAAACAGTGTGGTTCACAATAAACACAGCCATAGAGTCAAGCCATACAAAAACAAGAGTAATGGACTTTAGAAAGGCTGACTTTGGGAAAATGAGAGAGTGCCTTAGAAAAGCACTAGCAAATGGGCAAGAAGGAGGGGTGGAGGAACAATGTGGAATATTCAAACAGTCATCGCAGAGGCAACAAGCCTTTGTGTAAAGCAAATCAATAAAACAAAATGACGGAAAAACCCACTATGGTTCTTAAAAGAGGTGGCAGGGACAGTTAAGGAGAAAAGGATAGCATTCAGGAAATATAAGGAAGCACAGAAGGAGCAGGACAGAGAACTTTATCAGTTAAAGCAGAAGGAGGCAGGGGAAGGCAGTCAGAATAGCAAAGAAACAAACTGAGGAAAAGATAGCCAACTCTATTAAGAAGGGGGATAAAACTTTTTATATGTACATTAGGGAGTGAAGAAAGACCGAGGGTGGGATACAGAGACTTAATAAAGGGAAGGGAATGTGGGCAGAGGGTGACAGTGAAAAAGCAGGGATACTGAATGAATATTTCTGCTCAGTATTCACAACAGATGAGGAGGTGCCTAAACCAAACAAGGGAGAAACTCTGAATAGGGGGGGTCGATACCAGTTCATTCACAGAAGAAAGGGTTTTGAAAGAACTCTTGAAACTGAGGGTGGTCAAAGCAATGGGGCCTGATGGGATTCACCCAAGAATACTAAAAGAACTAAGGGTAGAACTAGTAACACCACTGACTACTCTCTTTAACAAATCATGGGAGGATGGAGAGGTACCTGAGGACTGGAGGAGGGCAAATGTGATTCCACTTCACAGAAGTGGGAGCAGGGCAGAGGCAGGAAACTACAGACCAGTTAGTTTGACTTCAGTGGTAGGGAAAATGATGGAATCACTTCTGAAGGAAAGAATTGTTGAGTACATAGAAGCCAGTGAGGCACAGGGCCCAAGGCAGCATGGTTTCACAGCAGGAAGGTCATGTCAGATGAACCTAGTAGATTTCTTTGGCTGGGTGACCAAAGTAGTAGACCAGGGAGGGGCTGTGGATATGGCCTACCTAGATTTTAGCAAGGCATTCGACACAGTCTCACACAAAAGATTAATATACAAGTTAGCCAGCCTTGGAGTGGGTCCCAAGGTGGTAGCCTGGATAAAAAACTGGTTGGACAACAGGACGCAAAAAGTAATAGTAAACGGAGTCCACAGTGAGGAAAGGAGGGTAACTAGCGGGGTACCGCAGGGTTCAGTACTGGGACCGGTCCTCTTTAATATCTTTATAAGTGACATTGGAGAGCACCTGGAAGGAAAGGTATGCCTCTTTGCAGATGACACAAAGATCTGCAACAGGGTTGATACACAAGGTGGGGTGGAAAGAATGAAAAGGGACTTGGCAAGGTTGGAGGAATGGTCAAATACGTGGCAGCTCAGATTCAATGCAAAGAAGTGCAATGTAATGCATCTGGAAACAAAACCCAGGGGAAGAGTACACAGTGGGGGTGAGTTAATAACAACAACAAAAATCGAAAAGAGACCTAGGAGTAATTATATCAGATGACCTAAAGGTGGGCAAGCAATGTGAGAAGGCAGTAAGGAGGGCTGGGGGATACTGGGATGCATAGGGAGAGGCATCAACAGTAGAAAACAGGAAGTTGTTATCCCTCTCTACAGACAGTTAGTGAGACCCCATTTGGAGTACTGCGTGCAATTCTGGAGATCCCATCTCTGCAAAGACATAGACAGAGTGAAGGCTGTTCAGAGGAGGGCAACCAAAATGGTGCAAAGTCTGCACCAGAAGACATATGAGGAGAGACTAAAGCAACTTAATATGTATACCCTTGAGGAAAGGAGGGAGAGGGGGGACATGGTAGAAACTTTCAAGTATCTCAAGGGAGTTAACAAGGTACAAGAGGGTAGTATGTTTCAGAAGAAGAGATGTGCAAGAACAAGGGGGCACAATTTGAAGATAGAGGGGATGGCTCAGAGGTAATGTTAGAAAGTATTTTTTCACAGAGAGAGTTGTGGATGCATGGAACAGCCTTCCTGAGGAGGTTGTGGAGTCAGGAACAGTGGGAGAATTCAAGAATGCATGGGACAGGCATAAGGCAATTCTAGTGGGGGGCAGGAGGAAGTAAGCTGTTGATTAACTAGAATCTGCAGCTTATCCATCAGGTAGGGAAATGGGCAAATTGGGTTGACCAAGCGGTCCTTATCTGCCATCAAATTCTATGTTTCTGTGTTTCTATGTATGCACTATGCCATTTGTTGGTGCTGTGCTCTTTGGTCCCACAAGTTCTGGTTCCCACAGGGTCCTAGTGCCTCTTGATCTAAGGCCAAAGAGTGTGGTTCTATGGAGGAGATACTCTAGAAGACCAAGAGTTACGTTAAGTAACGTTCCTATTTAATATCATACTGCTACGCAGTCAGACTAAGCGACTATCCCTGGAAACTATCTGCTGTCAGTGAAGGTTCCCCCTGGCTTGGGTCCTAGGTTTTTAAGTAGGGGACTGTGGTCTTTAGGGTGGATTTGCTACAGTAAAGGTAGTAAAGCCATTTTATAAACCAAAATATTCCTGAAGACTCCTTTTTCAAATTGTGCAAACCCGCCTTCTCTCTTGGTCGGGGCTTGACATCCATAGGCTATAGGTTTTTTCATTAAGAACTGACATTTTGTGAGAAATGATGGCACCCACACTGACTGGTGGGACATCACAGGCAAAAATAACAGGCAATGCAGCATCAAAATACACTAATACAGGGAATGCAGAGTTCCTTTTTTGACAGTTCAAAAGCTGCTTGGCACCCTTTTGAGCAAACCCAATACTAATCCTTTTATAACAGTTTGAACAGGTTTTATCTAGGTGGTTCAGTTAAATTTGTTAGCAAAGGGTCCTGAGGAACAGTCTTTGTGTTGTTCTCAATGGTGTGAATAGTCTCAAAATCAATTCTATACCCCAGGTAACTTATACATTTAGAAAAGGGCACATTTTTACTTTTTGATATGTAACGCTGTCTTCTGTAGTTTCCTAAAAACTGCTTCTGGACTGCATAAACCTTAGTTCTGTGAGGGAGGTGTAGATGAGAGACAATAGAGAGGCACCTAAGAGCAGGAATGGACATGTAGAATGGCTGAAAAAGGGGTCACAGTGATATACCTGTGAGGGGGAAAGCATAGTTTTTACTTTGCTATGTCGACTGTAAAGGCTTATTAGACACAGCAATGTATTTAGTAGCACAGGGACACTCTCCACGCAGTTGACCAGGTGAGCTTATGCAGTCTACGAGGCATTCACTCACTTCACCCATTTGTTTAAATTTGAGAATGTAGATGATGTGGAGGAGCCGTGGGGGGAAATTAAGGGAGGAATATTGAAGGCAACAGAACTATGCGTTAGGATTGTGAGCAGAAAAAAGAGGAGGAAACCACTTTGGTTCATAAAGGAGGTGGGGGTAGCAGTTAGGGAGAAAAGGAGGGCATTCAGGGCATATAAAGCCTCTTAGGACGAGACAGACAGGGAGGTATATAAAGCAAACCTGAGGGAAACAGGAAAAATAATCAGATGGGTGAAGGCAAATATGAGGAGAATATACCGAGGGAGGCAAAAAGGGGGGATAAGAAGTTTTTAGGTATGTGTGTGACAGAAGGAAGGGGAAGATGGGGATTATTAGACTCAAGGGGAAGGAGGGTAGTGGCAGAAGGGGACATGGAAAAGGCTAATGTTCTGAATGATTACTTCACATCAGTCTTCACGGTGGAGGAGGGGAAAGGGCTGGAGTTGAAAATCAGGGGAAAGGAGGGCAGGGAAGCGAACTTGGGTCCATTCACGGTGGATAGGATAGTGGAAGAACTAGGGAAACTGCGGGAGGATTAAGCAAATGGCCCGGACAGGATTCACCAAAGAGCTGAAATAGGTGTCAGTGGCACCGCTCATGAGGTTATTTAATCTGTCACTGGACAAGGGAAGGGTTCCTGGGGACTGGAAAAGGGCTGAGGTGGTGCCATTGCATAAGGGGGGAGGAAGGGAGGAACTGGGAAACTACCATCCAGTTAGTCTTACCTCCATGGTGGTTAAGCTAATGGAGACCCTTATAAAGGAAAGGCTGAGTAAATATCTGGAGGCAGAGGGCCTCCTGGATGACAATCAGCATGGATTCACAGGTGGTAGGTCCTGACAGACCAACCTGTCAGAATTTTTTGACAGGGTTACGGAGATATGGGACCAGGGAGGGGCGGTGGACATGGCCTACCTGGACTTCAGGAAGACCTTTGACACTGTCCCCCACAGGAGACTAGTAGACGAAGTAGGTAGTTTGGGAGTGGGGAGAAAGCTCACAAATTGGATTGAGCATTGGATAGAGGGAAGGACACAGAGGGTTGTGGTAAATGGGGTGCACTCAAAGGAGGAAAGAGTGATAAGTGGGGTTCCCCAGGGGTGAGTGCTGGAACCCATACTCTTCAACATTTACATTGGGGACATTACGGAGGGTCTGCATGGGAAGGTGAGTCTGTTTGCAGACAACATGAAATTATGTAATAGGATGGATACGACAGGGGGTGTGGAAGGTATGAGAGAGGATCTGGTAAGGTTGGAGGAATGGTCAGAAAAATGGCAGCTACAATTTAATGCAAAAAAATGCAGAATTATTCATATTGGGCATAGAAACCTGAAGGCAAAATACTGGCTTGGGGGGGGGGAATGGAGGTAACAGAACAGGAAAGGGACCTGAGGATCATTATTTCAGACTGCCTTAAGGTTTGTAGTCAGTGCAACAAGGCAGTGAGGAAGGCACTCAGAATGTTGGCATGCATAAGGAGAGGCTTTACAAGCAGGAGAAGGGAGGTGATCATGCCGCTATACAAGACCATGGTCAGACCGAACCTGGAATATGGGGTACGGTTCTGGAGGCCATACTTACAAGGGGACAAGGACAGGCTGGAGAGGGTTCAGAGAGAGGCTACCAGAATGGTAAGCAGGCAGCAGGAGATGTCAAATGAGGAAAGACTGGGTGAGCTGAGCCTGAGGGAGAGGGGGAACATGGTTGAAACATTCAAGTACTTGAAAGGCATAAATAGGGTGAGGGTTGACAACATCTTCAGATTGAGTGAGAACAAATCCACTAGGGGGCATGCATTAAAACTGGAGAGGTCAGATTTAAAGGGGACATCATGGGGAAGTTCTTTACTGAGAGGGTGGTGGGGTCACAGAACAGACTGCTGGAATGGGTGGTGGGGTTGATTCGGTGGACAAATTTAAAAAAGCATGGGATACATACATGGGCCTAACCAACAGGGGGCAGACAGAAAATGGAGGGCAGAGGTATTCCTAGAGGGGGGAACTCAGGCAGACTAGATGGACCATGGGGTCTTTTTCTGCTGACAAATTTCTATGTTTCTATGTGTTTTGAGGATACTGATTGTAAATAAATTCTTGCTTGGCTGGAGTGATGTTCCCTAGGGCACATGCTTAGATGTGAATGTATTTAAATTATTGCATGTCCTGTGTTTGTAGTCTGTTTGTTACAATGATAATTTAATTAACAGATTATTCAAAACTCTAACTCAGTTTTACAGGGTTTTAAATAATTGATTAGCAGTTTTTTTCTTGGGACAATACTAACTGTTCAGAAAGTATTTATATAGGTTTTCTAGAAGTGTTATGTTTGTTAAACACAGTGAGGCAGGTGCTATGCATTTTCACAGTGTTTTAGCACTTTTATGAGCAAAACGCTAATCAATTTTTAGAGTTAAAATCCTGGTAGTATCACCTATGATTTAAATGGCGTTGGTGGAGAACATCGGACCAAATTCGTAATTGCTATAGTGATATCAATTTTACGTAAATAATTACGTTACCTGATCATGCACTGCATCTACTCAATTACTGTAGCATCTCGCTATGTAAGTGGCGGTGGCCCGATGTTCTCCATCAACACCACTTAAATATCATTGAAGTGGCATATCACACCAAACAATCCCTGTAATAACTAGTCCATAATCCACTGAAACACTGCACGACCCCTCGTGCCCCATAAGGCAGATAATTAAGAACAGAATAAAGTATGGGGTGGTGTGTGTAATGAAAAGTTTACACACCCCCAAGGTGTTAGATGCTACATAAACTCAGAGAGCGAACCCAGAGAGCAAAGCTCGAGGGGTTTATTAAAGCATCTAACACCGAGGGTGAGTGTAAACTTCGAGTTACTGCAGTTTACCACCACCACCCCATATTTTACTTTATATAATTGCTGAGTCTCTTTTTCTACCTCAGCAATTATATAAAATAATAAAAAGAAGTTGCTGTGTGGCTGCGGTCCTGTTAGGTTACAGGGCGTGGTCCGCGGTCACCTTTCTGTATTTATTTAAAAATTGTTTTGTTTCTTAATTTTGTGGGCAGCCGAAAGTTAGGTTTGTGGTACATTTTTTTAATTACTTACCACTTGAGTTTGAGTGGTGGTTCAGTCTCTACTACCCGTTCTGCGAGAAGGCAAGTGGAGACAGTTAGGAAGCAAGGAACTGCGGTGGGCGCATGCTCAGAGTGAGGGAAACCGTGCGCATGTTTACCTTAATAGACACACCTTTATTACGGCAAATTATGGCATGGTTTCCCTATGGGAAAAAGTGGAGGCCCATTAATTATACAGAAAATAATGTATAGGCAACTGTGTGTTATGCATTTTTTTACATACCTGAGGTGTGTGATAACATATAAACCATGAGAGGTTTATCAGGTCATCACACACTGAGGGTGTGAAAAAAAAAAAGATCCACAGACACAGTGTTGTCTTTGTTTTATTTTTTTATGATTACTGGTGCGGGGAGTTTATAGCATATTCACTTGTGTGACTCTTTTTACTCAGAACACTGACAGCATACAAACTGTCATTCTAAAGATGTTGCTAAGAATAAGTAAAAGTCCTCAAACTAGCATGAACTGAGAAAAATATTTTAAACTCTGTTTTTCCATTTGCTGTTTTCTGATACTGCATCCACTATTGCTAGGATCTGATCACTTGGTTTCTCAGGAGACAGAGGTCAGGAGCCGGGGTTCAGAGCTCTAAGAAAATCAAGGGAGCGAGTGTAAGTTGCAGATCTTCCTGGACTTAAAGTCTTCATCATTTATTCATACTTCTGGGTTACACCCCAGAGGCGCTGGAACCCTGCCGAAGCCAAAAATCTTCAGGAGGCCTGGCACCGAGTTAGGACCACGCATGAAAGGCACCGTGAGATTGTCTCACACCACGGTTGACATTGACTTCAGTGCCATGTTCAGCTTCTCATGGGACAACGTTGAATCCAGTGCCGTCTTCGGAAGTGCCGCATGTGGCGTTGGGTCCCACGGTGCCACGTGCAGCACTGGGTCCCGTAGTGCCATATGTGGCACTGTGTCCCGTGGTGTCACATGCAGCACAGGGTTCTGCAGTGCTGCATGTGGCACTGGGTCACGCAGTGCTGGATTCGACACCAGGGCCCTAGGTGTCAGTGCTGGCACCTGTTCTGGTGTCACCAGCTTACCTATTGCCCAGAACAGGCACTGGTTTATTAGGGGCAGCTCCTTATCACACGGAAGCTGATCTGGCACAGGATGAGTCAGACCCTGACTAAATAATTTATTTTTTCTTATTTTGCTGTGATTTTATTCAGGCACAAAGCATACAAAGATACATCATAGTGCATTTAACCACACAGGAAAATGAATAGCCAAAAGAATGTGATATGTAAAGCAATCAAACTATAAATGTGTCCTTCGTTATGTTGTTCTGTCTTGCAGGCTGAGGAAGAATGAAAGTCCTTTCCATTGGCTGATTTCCATCCATTCAAGAACATTCAAAACTATATCAATTCAATATTTTTTTCATTACTATGAATCAAATCCATATATAAACAGTAGTACAGAGAAAGAGTAAAACTTTATTATCATCAACAAACTTTGCTGGGAAAATTGAAAACCAATAAAAATATAAATAAAAGTAAATAATTGTGTGTGTGTGTGGTGAGCTTCTTTCTTTTCCTGGATTAAAACATTCCATAACCTTGCAGCCTTCATAATTTCATGGTTGTTAAAGAGCAGCTGACACGTTTGGAGAAACGTTGGAAAACATAATATTTAGACACAATTCAGCTTGCATTTCATATATCTTATATAGTTTTCATGTCGCCATTATTTATTACTGAAGAAATTACCACAAAAACTAGATCTTTATCCCTTAGAAGTCATCTGCCTCTGCAGCTTGGTTCCTACTTAAAATCACAATGCTCTGCTGTGACATCACAGTCTGTTGCCATGGGAATAACTGTGGTGTCACAATTAAAGCATTATGACATCAGGTTGGGAAGAAGCAATAGGAATTGATGAACCCTCAAGAAACAACTATCTTGTTTTCAAGCATATAACCTCAGTAATAAATAATGAGGATAAGAACTACAGAGTTAATAAGAAATATAAGCTGCATTGTGTTCAAATATTATGTTTTTCAAAGTTCTTCTTGAGGCGTCGGTGGCTCTTTAAGCACTCTTAGTGTGCTCATGGGAGTGTCTGACAATCCTGTCTGGGGAATGCCCCCAGTATGTCAGTCTATTCCATTTCGTTGCCCAACAGGGGTCCCCGACTCCCTTCCGCTATATTCTCTCCCAGCTCCCCCTGTTCCAGTCCCAAATGCCATGGCCTCCATATTTCCAGGAATTTGTCTAGTTGGAGTTGAAGAGTAGCCATGAGTCTCTCCACAACTTCTAGGTCCCTCACCGTCCCAACCCAGAGTGACAGTGTCGGAGGTTCATCTGATAACCAAGTTAGGGTAATACATTTAAGTGCAGCCACTCTGAGCACACAATATAATCATCTGCTGAGTTTGGACATGAGTAGGTGAATCTTATCCTGGACCCCCAGAACTAAGTGTAACCAATTGTGTACTCTGAATATTCTGTAACCTGTTTATGTAAATTGTGTCTCTCGTCCACTTGACATGGAACCTTTGTAAAAGAGCCTTCCTGGCTCAAAGGTATTAATCTGTAATTGAAATAAATAATAAATAAATAAATAAATAAATAAGTGGGAAATTTCGAGAGGAATAGGCACCTCCAAGATTTGTTGTAAATGGCTGTGTAGTCATTGCCAAAATGGTTGTAGTTTGGGGAACTCCCAAAAAAAACATGGTGGTGGGATCCCACCATGCCACATTTGCACCAACAGAGGGCGGAGTACATGGAGCCAAAGTGCTGGATAATGACCAGGGTTCTGAAGAAGCACACCGTTACCTTCCATTGAAATTCTCCCCATGATGGGGAGGATGTTGTGTGCCAGCCCTGTTGCAGGGCACGCATCCAGCTCTGAGGAGCAATGCTACAATTGGCCTCCCTCTCCCACTTCAGTCGGACTTGACCCGTGTTTTGTGAAAACTGCCCACTCAGCAAGGTATACATTTGTGAAATAGGTCTCATCTTTATATTTAATGTGATCCAGCTATAAAAAAAAAGCTCCTCTACTTTTGTTAGAGACCTCTGTAGCTGCTGTAAGTGGGTGGGTTGTTGAATAAAATGTCTCGCCTGAAGGAAACGGAAGTGATCCTTCTTAGTCCATATTGTTGTTGTAAGCATGCAAAAGTGGTGCATGTTCCCTTTCATATAAAGTGGGTGAACCTAGTAAGGCCCATGTTTTCCCAAACTTTAAAACCTTAGTCTAAGCCAGGTGGAGTAAAGGTTTCATGGTGTCTAATAAGAGCCAGTGGACCCAGACCCTGGGGTACCCCCATGGTTCTACGGAGTTGAATCAAGGATTTCAGAGTGTGTCTGGTCCATGGGTTTATTACTTTTTTAAGCAAATTAGGTTCAGGGAAGCAGTAGGTATGGCCCAGAGTATCCGGCCTTCACCCTCTGTTTTGCCTATGTGTAAATCCAAGGAGCTTGTGCTGCCAGATAATACCCACTGAGTTCGGGTAACCCCAGCCCACCATGTATCTTACTTTAGGTGTTTTTAATATCAAACTAGAGACTCTTGGTCTCTTTCCTAGCCAAACAAACCAAGATATCGTAGAATCCAGTTCTCTCCAAAAAGGTATTGGGAGAGAAATGGGGAGTGTCTGGAACAAGAAAAGTAGTCGTGGGAGGACATTCATTTTTATTGAATGCACTCTCCCATATAATGTCAAAGGTAGAAGTCTCCATCTGGCGATATCTTGTTTAAGAGTATCGAGCAGCGTTTGATAGTTATTGGCAAAAAGCTGGTTAATATTAGGGTAAATTTGAATACCCAGATATCTAAAAGCATTGTGGGGGCCCACATGAATGGGAATTGAGCCCGGCATGCAGGGGAAGGGGAATCACTGATTATCATAGCCTCTGATTTGTTAAAATTGATTTTATACCCTGCCAACTGATGGAATCCAGCAATAATGTCCAAAAGGGGTCTTAAGGAGTTAACCTGGTCCCCTAAAAAGAGGAGAGGGTCATCGGCATAGCATGCTATCTTATGCTCATGATTACCAACCCTTATTCCCCTTACCTCCAGGTGTTGTCTAAGTAAGGATTAAGCCATGAGAAAGGATGGGTCTACTGTGGAATTAATCCATGGTTGGGGGGGGTGTTGGCACAAGAGGCCGAAAGCCAAGTGCGTCCAACCACCCAACCATGGATTAATTCCACTATAGACCTATCCTTTCCAGTGGCTTAATCCACTTTTATACAATGAGGTATGAAAATCCTGCAATCTCACTGGTCAAAAACATCACATGACCATGGTATATCCTGTAATAACCCATGGCTGAGAAATGGCATTTATAAAAAACATACTTAAACGCATTTAACATTTATTTTACACATGGGTCCATTGTATAATCGCAATAAGGCACTCCAGGGTGTGGGTCATTGGGGGATTTACCCACTTCTTGTGTGGTTAAGTCACTCAGCTGAGCCTCGTGACACACCACACAAGGCATAGGTAAATCCCCCAATAACCCACACCCTGTCATGCCTTATTGCTCAATCATTAGGGGTTCCAGAGATAGGGCAAACAACAAGTGGGATAGGGGACAGCCCTGTTGAGTTCCCCTGCCCAGAGGAAATCTTGTCGAGGAACAACCATTGACTCTTACCGTTGCCTCTGGGTTTGTATAGACGGCAGTAACTGCATTAATAAAGAGTTCCCCCAGCCCAAAATGGCCCAGTACTTCTGTAAGGAAAGCCCAGTCCACCCTATCAAATGTCTTCTCTGCATCAACACTGATTGCTAATTGAAAGGTGTTGGTATTCCCCTGGGCAGAAATGATGTTGAGGAAACATCTGATGTTGTCCTGTAAAAGCCTCCCTTTTATAAACCCTGTCTGATTATGGTGGCCAATATCTGGGATAACCATTTGTAACCTGTTGGTCAATATTCCTGTGAATATTTTTAGATCCGTATTTAGAATGGAAGTGGGACGATATGAGTCACATTCTAGCGGGTCTTTACCCGGCTTTAAAAGGATAGAAATCTGGGTCTGATTCCAGGATGGAGGAACGGATCTATTCTCCTGAAAGACTGAGTTAGTGGCCGCCAGGAGCAGAGGGAGGAGTTCTGCTTGAAAAACTTTATAAAATTCAGCCGGATAACCAACCAGGTCAGGGGCTTTGTATGCTTTTAAATGCTTAACCTGAGAGTGTAGTTCCTGAAGGGTGATGGGCTCCCCCAGCTGTTCAGTTTGCATATTGTTCAGAGATGGGATAGGGAGTGTGTGTAAATAATGTTGTACGTTTGCCTCATGTTGTGGACCCCTTTCAGCTGTATATAACTGTTGATAGTACTCTACAAAACACTGTGAGATTTCTTTCTGGGAGGTGAACAATGCCTCTTAGGGCTCTGTTTCAATATAAGGACTACTCTGCTTTCAACATCTCTGCATAGCTGTGTTGTAAGCAGCTTACCTGACCTATTTCCTTGTTCATAAAATCTCTGACTGGCAAAATGCAGCATTCTCTCTGTTTGATAATTAAGTAACTTAGCTAATTCTGATCTAGCCCTACCCAATTGCTTTTTAACTTCCTCAGTGAAACTAGATTAATGTGGGGCTTCTAGCTAAAACATCTCTCTCTCCAACTTTCTTTGTCTCTCCAGGCATTACTTGTTCATCTTAAATGCATAAGCAATTGTTTCACCTCAAAGATACGCTTTAACCTCATCCTAGCATATAGTTGGGGAGGTGGCCGTTTGGGGATTAAATTGCTGACATGCTTTTATTTCCTCCTTAATGAGGGTCTTAAACTCACCCATATTAAATAAACTGAGGTTCAGTCTCCACAACCAGCTCCTGACAAGGTGTGCCTAGCACCATTTTCATTGTGACTAGTGCATGGTCTGACAGGCCAGTGCTGCCAATCTGAACCCCCTTAACTGCCCATACCCACTCAGTTGTGATAAGGAATAGTCTATCCTTGAATAAAGGCTATGCCTAAGGGAATAATAGGTATAATCCCTAACTGATGGGTGCAGGTGTCTCCAAATGTCTAAAAGGCCATATTCATATATCATTCTGTGCACAGCTGTGGAGGCCCTTGATTTTTTATTAGGATTGGTTCCAGATTTATCTAGCTGTGGGAAGAGGGAGGTGTTAAAGTTGCCCCCATCCACAACCAAACCAGAGGCAGCAGCCAGTCCCCATCTCTGATATTGTTTTAGTTAAGAATGGGATGTGGAGTTGTTCCCCATTAGGTGCATATATGTTCAGGATAGTACATTTCTGCATTCCCAGCTCTCCCTTTAGACATATATAGCGACCCTTGGGATCAGACCAGATCTCTAGCATTTAAAAAGGTAAATTTTTCCTAATTAAAATTGCAACCCCTCTTTTATGGGATTGTCTATAACAATGAGAGGCATATACCTCTCCCACCCAGGATCTTTTTAGTTTAGCATGCTCCAGTGGTGTGAGGTGGGTTTCTTGTAAATGGGCCACATCTGTTTTAAGCTCACGCAGTTCCTTCAGGAGTCGGGCACGTTTTATTCGGCTATTCAGTCCCTTCACATTGAAGGTTGTAATATTTAGTTCAGCCGTTTAGAATATATTTAAGGAGCAAAAAGTTCCGTCTGATCCCCAGGGTTCAAAGCTCCACCACACATCTTAATTCCCAGCTTTCACAATAGTAACAAGAGGTGAAAAGTCAACCTAGAACACAATAATAACTGATAATTATATGCAAGAAGCAATATGCACTGGCTAAAGCAAAAGGCTGTATGTTTTCTAATAAAGTTCAGAGTATGTCACTTCAAGACAACCGCCCCATACTCCTTCCCTTGTAGAGGTTGGTGGAAATTTGGGAGGGTGAGAGGTATCTCAACTGATATCCCTTTTAGCCGACCACTAATTTCAAATGGTATTTGGAGGGAGGCAAAAAGGTAATGTTAGCGTCTCATCTCCAAAACAGAAAGGAAGAAAAGGAAATTCCCAAAGAGTAAGGATGGCTCATTCCCCACCCGACCTATATTGTCAATTGTTTAACTCTGGATTACTATGAATGTGGTAACCAAATTGCTTCTTCCAGGAGAAACCTTGACATTGAGGCAACATCAAACCAAAGAGAGGGGAAACAAGGAGAGACCCCTCCCCTTCCTCTCATCCCCAGATGTTCTATGGGGGAGCAAAGCCTTAGACCAAAAGGTCCCTGATCTAGTATTTCACATGCCACCCCTCATGTTTTTGTTCATGGGGGGAATAAGAGTCAGGCATCTCTGCACCTCTCCCCACCCCCAACAAGTTTATTTATTTATTTCAGATCTCGAATTAACCATTTGAGCTCAGAGCTCTTTACATAGGTTCCACGGTAGTACATTTAGAACAAGTAGGTGATTATACAGAGGATTGAAACAAACAAGGCAATAGAATTAGAATGAGAACATTTAGGTACATTTGGTCTTTAAACAAAGGAATGCAAAAAATGCAGCGAAAATGAAAACTGGAATAAGTAAACACAGTCAGATACATACTGGAACAAACTAAATAACTGTGCCAACAGGGAGCCTGTTAGTTGGCAGCAACACGAGGGGGTTAGCGCATAGAAGTGCTGAAGAGGTGGGGTGGGGGGTTGAGCCCCAAGTGCAGGGTGTCCGAGAGAGAGAGAGAGAGAGAGAGATCTGTTTGGCAGAAAGGCAGATGGTAGGAGATCCCTTTGCTAGGTGCTAGCAATGGCAGACACATTGAGATTCCTGTATTAAATGGTTCTTTAGGTTCTTTTTGAAGTTCCACAGAGTGGGCAGGCTAATAATGTTCTCATGGAGGGAGTTAAACCACAACGGTGCCCGATAGGCAAAGGACCTTTGTACTTGAGATGTTCGACATTTTGGAGTCAGGAAGGACTGCAGTTCTGAATTTCGGGTGGGCCTGGGATTAGTGCTGGGAACAAGGAGTTGTTGGACCCCAGTTGGGAGCTGACCAAGGCAGATCTTTTTGGCCAGGAGACAAGATTGATATTTTAAGCGACCAAAGAGCATTAGCCAGTCAGCCTTTGCAAAAACCAGGACAGCAGCACTAGAGATACTGTTCCATTTATGAGGATTTTTAAAATAGCTCAAGCCCCGCTCTAGAAATACCAACTCTAGTTAAAGAGAGCATTGGTACCCCTTTAGTCACTGAGGAACCTTAACAAGGGCCAGACACTGTGGCATTGAAAGATGGAAGTACAGTAATATGCATTTTTAACTGGCCGCTCTAACCCCTAGCAAAAGAAAAGTAACCTCATTTCTCATGTATTTTAAACAACATTTAACTATATTAGAACAGTTCAGAGTCTCTAGAACAGTTTGAAGAAACAAGTATGTCCATCCTGGTAACTCTCGATATGCAAGGCTGTCTATCAGGTATCTAAGACCTGTATGTACAGAAAAAGATAGCTTACCCCACCTTATGCTCTGGGATCAGTCAACCTTTGGCCCCCATAGCAGAAGACATGGAAGTGGTGGCATTATTAGCGGGGGTAATTCTCTGCAGTAGTGGGTCAGCGGTACCTTTTGCTGCATGTTGCACCTGAAGCCAGAAGTCCGCTTGTCTTTTTGTAGGGGGCTTCCTTATTGATGCCGACTGCCATGTGATGGTTTGTAACTCCTGTGCTGGGAAACGTGAATGAAGGTCTTCCAACCATATGTTGTGAGTAGCTAGGAAGTCCCGTGCCTCATTCAGATCCTCAAAACGTTTGGCTCCCTCTTGTGTCACCACCCGGAGACGCACTGGATACTCAAGGTGGGTCTCTAGTCTGGCCTGTTTTGGTAGCTTGATCACTTCTAACACTTTCTGTCTATGCTGCATGGTGGTTGGCACAAAGTCATGCTCCAGGTAGAGTCACTGGTCCCCAAAAATAAGCTCTTTTCGCCCCCAAGCCGTTCTCAGGATTTTTTCTTTAATTCTAAAGTCCAAAAATGCCATTATTATCGAGCTTGGCCTTGCTTTAGGATCCTTAGGTGGGGCGACCAGTGATCTGTGGGCTCGGATGATGCCAAGGGGGCCTCATCAGGCAGCTGAGCAACTCTTTCAAAATATTCTGCATAAAGGTAAGCATGTCCCCTGATTCATTTTTTTCTGGGAGCCCGTGTAGACGAATGTTGTTGGGCCTATGCTGGTTTTCTAGCTCCTCAAGCCTGAGGTTTAGATCGTGCTGTCTTTGGTTCAGATCCAATAGTGCTGTGTTGTGAAGGTCTGTGGTTTGGGTATATTCTGTGAGACAGTTCTCCACTGCACTTGTTCTTTTCTCCACCACACGGAGGTCATGTACGGGTGTCTACGATACCTGCCTCCACTCTTGTAAAGTAGCTCTGATTTTGTTAAATTGATCACATAGTTGTTTAGAGGTGATAGTAAATTCAGGCTCATCTTCAGGCATGATCTGGTCATTGTTTACACCCATGGCGCTGTCTTGCGGCCTATCGGTGAGTCAGTACCAGTCCTGGAGCTGCTGTTTAAGGGTTTTATTTGTATTTGTGGCAGCAAATTCTTTCAGCCGCTGTTTAGTCACCATATGTATAGATACCTCCTTTAGTTTTTTCTTAGCTGAGCAATGTCTACAAGCCAGGATGAACTTGGATATAGGTCGGATTCCACAGAGCTACAGAGTTAGACTGCCATGCAGGACGCTGATGTCACCGGAAGTCGATCAACTATATAATTTCTGAAGAAGGCGACGAAGACTCATTCACAGATCTGCAGGTTTTGCTAACAGGAGTGTTGAGCAGTAAGCTTTGCCATAGTGACAAGGCAATGTCACAGGAGGTGGCAATATAACGCTCGGCTCCAGTGTGTGGACTCAAGCCTGGAGTGGAGGCGACATGGACAGAGGCCAGCGGTGTCTATCAGCGTCAGTAGGAGGAAGCGGGGGAAGTGGCCAGGTGCATTCTATATTCTATATTCCATATTCTAGAAATCACAAGGTGAACTGAGGATGCTAGTAACTATCAAAAGCTTAAAACGAGTACTGAGACAGTTCCGGTTATAATGTGCCACTGACTTAGGCAATTGTGAACCGAGTATTGGAAGTGGGATACACGTAAGGAATAAATAATGGATTCTAATTTCGTAATACTGGTTGGGGGAGGAATAGGTGTAAAATGCTGCACATGCAAGAAATGTACCCTTGAAGAAATAGTAGACTTTAATCTATATACCTGCAAACAATGTGCAGAACTTAAGATACATAGAGTAAAAATGATAGACTTAGAACTAGAGTTGAAATGTATTAAAAGCTTATCAATTAAAAGACAGACCACCTCCGAAGCAGCAAGTAAGAAATCGAAAGGGTCAATAAACTCGGATGTTGCAGGAAAGCGGCAAAGAGAGCAAGAGGAAACAGAATCAACAGAACAAAATGCTCAGAGGAGCAAGCTAAAAAAAGCATTTGTCAATGCCGAATGTTGTCTTGCTGGTGTTGGCATTGGTAACGCAGGAGTTGGAGAGATGCATAATGGGAATGGCAGTGAAGTATGGAACCAACGTCAACCCCACCCCACCCTGCAGAGACTGACAAGCATTGAGGTGTGCCTTTGAGTCGTCTGCCATAATGCTCATGTCGTTTCACCTCACCCTACCTTGCAGACTCTGAAAGGTGTCACATTGTGCCTTGGGGTCATCGGGCCTTACGCTCACCCCATTCCATAAGGAAGTAGGTTGAGATGGGTGCAGTATAGGAGAATGGGGTGAACTTTGGGGTCGAAGAGTCCAAGGCACACCTTAATGCCTGTCAGTGGCTGCAGGGTGGGGGTGGGGGTGGAATGGTGTAAGCATAACAGCTGACAATCCAAAGGCATACCCCTGGCACCTGTCAGTCTGTACGGGGTGGGACGTTATGGTTAGAAACTGTAACACCTCAGGCATTTGTTGGTATTTGCACTCCAAATTTTCAACATGGCCTTTTTGTGACCCCACCTCATGAAAGCATTTGCGACCTCAGCTCATGAACAGTGGCACTGTGATTTTGTTAATCTGTCCTGAATGTTGATTTCCCACAGCGACCGTGCCATTCTGTGCCAGATGTATGAAAACACAGTTCAGGCAGGATGTGAAAAATGATAGCCATTCATAAGGAGGTGTGAAGAGATGGCAATGTTGAAATTCTGGAGTGAACATATTAAAAATTCTCGAAGTTACGAGCGTGTGTGGAAATTGTGCAATGCATGCTCGTAACACAGTCATTTTGTGGAATTCTTTCACCAAATTTTCAACATAGGCATTATGGGACCTCTGCTCATGAACAGTGTCACAATGATTTTATTAATCTGTCTCGAACGTTGATGTCCCCCCGCAACCGTGTCATTATGCACCAGATGTGCAAAATTACATTTTGGGCAGGATGTGAAAAATGACAGCTGCACTGTTCGTAAGGAGGTGTGAAAAAATGCCAGTGTTGAAAATCTGGCATGAAAATATTGCAAATTTATGAAGTTACAAGGGTGCGTGGAAACTGCACAACACACACCTGTAACATAGTCATTTTATGGAATTTCATCACTAAATTTTCAACACAGGCATTTTAGGACCTCTGCTCAAGAACAATATCACCATCATTTCCTCAAACTGTCCTGAAAACTGATTTCGCACAGCAACCACGCTATTCTGCACCAGATGTGAGAAACCACATTTCAGCCAGGATATGTAAAATGACAGCTGTACTGTTCATAAGAGGTGTGAAAATGCCAATTTTGAAAATCTGGAATGAAAATATTACAAATTCGAAATTCACAGTGTGCATGGAAACTGCACAGCATGCGCTAAATAAAACAGCCATTTAGGATTTTTCCACCAAATTTACAACATAGGCTTTTAGGAGCCTCCCTCATGAACAGTGGCACTGTCGTTTCGTTAATCGGTCCCAAAAGGTGATTCCGCGCAGTGACCGTGAAATCACCTTTTGGGACCGAATAACACCATGACAGTGCTTGAATTCATGAGGAGGTGTCCCAATAATCCCATGTTGAAAATTTGGTGTAAAAATTCCCCAAAATGCCTGAGATATGCACCAAAGTTGAAAAAAACCCTATTTATGCCATTATACAGCTTACCGGCATTTCTTCAGTTCGCGGTCGGCTTTGAAGAGTGCAGACATGTTCCCGGTCCACCAAAGATCATCACACTGGGCCCGGAGGTAAGTATTGGGTGAGGGGTGGGGAGGCAGGTGTGCAGAGGGTGGGCGGGTTGGGGAGGGGCAGGAGACCGCGAGGACTGTTTTCTGTTTTACAGGTAAAGTAAAAAAAAAACATTGCGGACTTTTTTTTTTAACATGGTAATTGGCATGCTGGAGTGAGCTCCCACGTGCCACCTGATTGTTTTTTTTGGGGGCTGTAGCCGACGGGGATTGGGCCCCTGTCAGCAAAGAAAGACTTTTAAGGCGATGATGCCGAGTGGGATTGGGCACCGGCACACAGCGGAAATGGGATGGGGGACATTATGGTGACGGGGAGTGAGCTCCCCCGTTGGCATTGTGACAGGCGGCGGTGGCAGTCACTGCTGCCATGTTGCTTGCACGTCGGGAGGCATGTTGTGGTCCCGCTGCATGAGAGCTTCACTTTTCTTAGATCTGGTGGCCACATTAGCTATGCATGATGTCAGCACCTGCTGCTGGCTATTTGGGGAATGAGGGACGCGCCTGCTGATGCATGCCCTGCATTCGCCCACAGTGCCCGCACCTCCAAATCTGCTACTACCGAAAGATGTTGGCTGCGCACTTGCGAGCCAACCTAAAAAGCAAAGGGCAAGGCTGAAAAAACAATTTGGCAACAAAGTACAATAAAAACAATACTTTAATTACACTGGCTCCCTACAAAGAAATCAAAAAAACATAGAACCACTAAAGGTAGCAGAGAGATTGATCAGGGATGAGCAAAACATGGCTAAATAATTAAACAATTATTTTCTAAGCATATACCAGCAAAAGGAAACAACTAGTACCATAATTATCAACAAGGAGTGAAGAAATGGAGAAGTGATAATAACGCTACAGGATGCCTTCGAAATAAATAAAAAAACTTAAACTAGACAAATCAGCCGGACCTGACGGTACACTTTCTAAACTTCTTAAAGAACTGGCTCATGAATTAGCAGGATCAATTACTATGCTTTTTTCAGCCTCTATAGAAGAAGGTGAGACATTACCAGAATGGACAGAGGCATTGGTGATGCCTGTCTATAAGAAGGGGGACAGACAAGATGTGAGCAACTATCGGCCAATTAGTTTACATCTATTTTAGGAAAACTGCTAGAAGGAACAATTCAAGACTATATAATTGTACATATTAGACAGAAGGGATTTGGGGATATATCTCAACATGGTTTTGTCTCAGGTCATTCATGTCTAACAAATCTCCATTTCTTTGAATCAGTTAGTGTAGCACTAGATAAGGGTTTGCTGATAGATATTATATTTCTAGATTATGCAAAAGCCTTCAGCTGTGCTTCACATGGAATCCCACTGGATAGGCTAAGAGAAATACAACTACATCCCGATATATCATGGATGGAATCATGGCTCAGTAAAAGGGATCAAAGCGTGGGAATCAGGGGACACTACTCTGAATGAGGAGAGGTTACAAGTGGTGTCCTCCAGGGGTCAGTACTGGGTCCCATACTTTTAACATACTCGTATCTACTATGCAAACCTCAGACAACACCTGGATCTGCAAATATGTAGACAACAATAAAATTGGGGCCATAGTAAACAGTTATGCGGCAGTTATGAACCTGCAAGAGGATTTAGAGTACTTAAAAAGCTGGGTGAAAAGGAACAGACTAACATTTAATGTAGGAAAATGCACAGTGATGCACCTTGGGAACAATAACCCACAAAGGGATTATGTATTGAACAAAACTGTAATTGAAAAAACATGTAAAAGGGATCTGGGTGTCATAATCACAGATAAACTCAACTTTGACTCACATACCAAGAACACGGTTAAAAAATGCCACAGAATCCTTGGTTGCATGCTTAGAAAAATGAAAAAGAAGAGACAAGGAAGTGATTGTGCCACTTTATTTGTCACTGGCCAGGCCCCATCTGGAATATTGTTCACCTTTTTGTGCACCACAGACTAAAGGAGGTAGGAAAATTATTGAGAGGGTTCAGAGAAGGGCAACCAAAAAAGTGCTAAACATGAGGGAGAGGATATATGGGGAAAGACTGGATTAGCTAGGTGTGTACTCCATGGAGTGCAGGAGAATGAGGGGTGATCTGTGTCTGGTATACAGTGCAATGAATAATGAGTCTACATGGGAAAGCACAGAATTAAGTAGGTGTCATGCAAACAGGATTACAAGATCACGTAGTTTAAAGATAAAAGGCAAAGTAACAACAACTGAGAAACGTAGAAAGTGGTTCAGTCAAAGAGTGATCTCTGTATGGAACTCTCTACCAGAAAGAGTGGTCAAAAGTTGCTCCATGGAGGTATTTAAAAAATTCCTGGATGCCTACATGGGCACAGATAAATGTAGGTATTACCACTAAAGAATGGCGAGTAACCATAGGTCTTTGATCTCCTTACTCATAAGTAACCTATGAACCTATAGTTTGGAGTATAAGCCCTTGTTATTGACTGAAAACCTTACAGAGGACTTTTCTTTTCAGTCTCAGCTTAAGAATATGAGGGCAACCCTGGCCCTGCCGATGTCCTCTGTTGACCCAGGAAGACTTTTGTGCCTTGAGTTGCTACATATTCCCAATGTTCCAGTGAACCTTATGCCACCTATTCCACCACCCTTTGAGACCTTGTCTGAAGTGATGTGGGCAAGGCTGACTCTTATCCCTTCTGTCTGCAAATCCATAGACAAGAAACATGTCCATCCCAAGGAAAGACCCATTTTATCCTCACAGCCCATCGCAGACGCACTGGTTGGCCTTGCTGAAGATGACAAAGTGGTCCTTCCTCATGAGGTCTCAGCACGTCCCATCAATAAGGGATCTTGTAAAATAGATATCTTGGGGTAAAAGGCCTTCACAGCCACTACTCTGGGCATGCGTATTGCCAGCTATCAAGGACATTTCTCCCAATACGAATGTCCTTTGGACCTCACTGAAATCCGTGGCGGAAGGTCTCCCGGAGTCTGACTCCAAAATGGAGATTTTACAGACCATTACCTGGGGTATAGAATATAATAGCCATCAGCTTAAGGCTTCTATGGATGTCTGTGACACAGCTTCCAGAGCAGGTGCTGCTGGAGTCTGTATTAGATGACATCCCTGGCTTAGGATATCCTGGTTTTCCTCTGATGCTCAACAGCAAGTCATGAATGTCCCCTTTGATGGTACATATCTCTTCAGCCAACAGGTGGAGCAAGCCCTGGAGGCTGCTTAGAAAACCAGGACTGCCATTAAAACAGCCAGACTGGCTCCTTCAGCTCTGCAGAGAGGCAGAAACCATCAGTTTTTCCATAACAGACAGCCCTTTTGAGGAAGGGGCTGAGGAGCTCCAGACAGGAACCAGCCTCCTCAGCTGCAAAAGAAAATGCAGCAGAAGGCACAAGGGCTGAAAGCGTCCAGTGCCACCCTCTGAAAATCCGCCTCCAGTCTCACCTCAGCTGCCCGAGGTGGACCTCTCCAGGGCAGTGGGAGGTTGTCTGACTTGGTTTTACAACCTCTGGAAAACTGTTACTACAGATAAATGGGTTCTCCAGATCATTCAAGAAGGATGTTCTCTCAGTTTTAAGGAGATTCCCCCAGACCTTCCACTCAAGATGCAGCACAGTCTGTCAACAGCTCAGCCAGACCTTCTTGCTTCAGAAATACTGGGCCTTCTCAAAAACAGGGCAGTGGAAATAGAACAAGGGGTTCTACTCCCGTTACTTTCTGGTTTCAAAGAAGACAGGTGACATGAGCCCCATTCTCGATCACAGAAATTTGAACAAGTTCTTGTACCACGAGAAGTTCAAGATGTTCTCTCTTGGGACTCTTCTACCACTTCTCAATCAGTGCAACTGGCTGGCATCTCTAGACATGCAAGATGCCTGCCAAAACATTCTGGTATATCCCAGTCACCACAAGTACCTTCACTTTGTGGCATTGAGTCAGCACTACTAGTTCAGAGCCCTGCCCTTTGGGCTCTCCTCTGCGCCTTGAGTTTTTACCAAGTGTTTTGAAATCCTCTCTGCGGACCTTCAAATACTTGGTGTTCAAGTCTTTCCTTACCTAGACGATTGGCTTTTAGCAAGCCTGTCAAGGCAGGAGACACAGCAGGCGGTATCCACATCATCTCAGCTCCTCACCTCCATGGGGAACCTGCTGAATCAGGGGAAATTGCAGCTTCAACCCTCCCAGCAGTTACTCTTCATAGGAGCCCTCTTAGACACCACAAAAGCAAGGGCCTTTCTTCCGGAGGATGAAGACCAATATTCTCCAGATGGCTCCCTTCATCAGAGAGAACAATCCAGTATGAACTCACTCCGTGCAACAGATGTTGGGCCTCATGGCTTTGTCCGTTTTCACAATGGCCCTAGCCCACTTACACATGAGGACCACTCAGTGGATGCTCAGCATGCAGTGGTCCCCTACTACACACCTGCAGTCCTACCCCATCAAAGTGACAGGGCCTCTGCAAAGATCACTTGTACGGTGGATACAAGAGGACAACCTTCTACAAGGTCTGCCCCTTGCCCCACTGAAGTCTCAGATCACCATCACCATGGGTGCATCTCTGCTCGGCTGGGCGGGCTCACTGCCAGGACCTCCACACTCAGGGATTTGGACTCAGGAGGAATCTCATCTTTACATAAACACTCTAGAGATGACAGCAGTTCTGTACACCCTCCGAGCCCTGGAAAAGGTTGTCAATCACAAAATAATCCTTCTTCAAACAGGCAACAAAGCTGTGATGACCTACATCAACAAACAAGGTGGCATTCACTCATAGAAACATAGAAACATAGACTTTGATGGCAAATAATGACCGCTTGACCTACCCAGTCTGCCCATTTCCCTACCTATTGGATAAGCTGCAGAGTCTAGCTAACCAACAGCCTACTTCCTCTGACCCTCCACTATAATTGCCTTATGTCTGTCCCACACATTCTTGAATTCCCCCACTGTTTTTGACCCCACGATCTCCTCAGGAAGGCCATTCCATGCATCCACCACCCTCTCCGTGAAAAAAATACTTCCTCACATTGCCCCTGTGCTGTTTCTCCTCTATTTTCAAATTGTGCCCCCTTGTTCTTGCACATCTCTTTTTCTAAAAGATGCTACCCTCTTGGACTGTGTTAATTCCCTTGAGGTATTTGAAAGTTTCTATCATGTCTCCCCTCTCCCTCTGTTCCTCGAAGGTATACATATTAAGCTCCTTTAGTCTGTCTTCGTATGGTTTCTGGTGCATACCCTGCACCATTTTAGTTGCCCTCCTCTGGACCACCTCCATCCTGTCTATGTCCTTATGGAGATGGGGTCTCCAGAACTGCAAGCAGTACTCCAAATGGGGTCTCACCAACTGTCTGTACAGAAGGATGACAACTGCCTGTTTTCTACTGGTAATGCCTCTCCCTATGCATCCCAGTATCCCCCCAGCCTTTCTTACTGCCTTTTCACATTGCTTGCCTACCTTTCGGTCATCTGATACGACTACCCCCAGCTCCCTTTCCATTTTTGTTGTTAGTACCTCCCCCCATTGTGTACTCTTCCCCTGGGTTTTTGCTTCCCAGGTGCATTACTTCGCACTTCTTTGCACTGAATCTAAGCTGTCATATGTTTGACCATTCCTCCAACTTTGCCAAGTCCCTTCTCATCCTTTCCACCCCCCCTTGTGTATCAACCCTGTTGCAGATCTTTGTGTCATCTGCAAAGAGGCATACGTTTCCTTCCAATCCCTCCACAATGTCCCTTATAAAGACATTAAAGAGGACTGGTCCCAGTACTGAACCCTGCAGTACTCCGCTAGTAACCCCCCTTTCTTTGGAGTAGACTCCATTTACTATTATCCTCTGCGTCCTGTTGTCCAGCCAATTTTTTATCCAGGCTACCACCCTGGGACCCACTCCCAGGCTAGCTAACTTGTTTATTAATCTTTTGTGTGGGACTGTGTCAAATACATATAGCTTGCTAAAGTCCAGGTAGGCCACATCCACAGCCCCTCCCTGATCTACTACTTTGGTCACTCAGTCAAAGAAATCTATTAGATTCGTCTGACATGAACTTCCCTCTGTGAATCCATGCTGCCTTGGGTCCTGTGCCCTGCTGGCCTCTAGGTACTCAACAGTTCTTTCTTTCAGAAGTGATTCCATCATTTTCCCTACCACTGAGGTCAAACTAACAGGTCTGTAGTTTCCTGCCTCTGCCTTGCTCCCACTTTTGTGAAGGGGAATCGCATCCGCCCTCTTTCAGTTCTCAGGTACAGTACCACACCATCCTCCCATGATTTGTTAAAAAGGGTAGTCAGTGGCATCAGTAGTTCTCCCCTTAGTTCTTTTAGAATTCTGGGGTGAAACCCATCAGGCCCCATTGCCTTGTCCACCTGGAGTTTTAGAAGTTATTTCAGAACCCTTTCTTCTGTGAATGGCCTGGTATCGATCTCCGTATCCATAGTGCTTCTATTGTTCGGTTTAGGCACCTCCCACTCCTCTTCTTTTGTGAATACTGAACAAAAGTATTCATTCAGTATCTCTGTCTTTTCACTGTCACCCTCTGCCCACCCACCCTCCCTTTTATTAAGCCTCACTATCCCTTCCTTGGTCTTTCTTCACTCCCTAATGTACCTATAAAAGGTGTTATCCCCCTTCTTAACTGAGTTGGCAGTCTTTTCCTCAGTTTGGGCCTTTGCTATTCTGACTGCCTTCCCCGCTTCCTTCTGCTTTAACTGATACGGTTCTCTGCCCCGCTTCTTCTGTGATTCCTTATACCTCCTGAATGCTGTCTTTTTCTCCCTAACCTTCTCCACCACCTCTTTTGAGAACCATAGTATTTTTTCCATTCATTTTGTTTTGTTTATTTGATTCACACAAAGGCTTGTTGCCTCTGTGATGGCAGTTTTGATTTTCCCCATTGTTCCTCTACCGATGTAACCCCCCTACAAATGGGGGTCACTAAAAAGCCTTCTATTGGAGAGCACTGCTGCCCTCTAATGGGCTGGTGTCCTGCATTTCAGCTGTTTAAAAAATAATTGTGTGAGAGTGCTTAATGCCTCCATGTACTGTCCCTTTAAGAGCTGCCTAACTGCGGTATAATTAATTTGGAATTGGGATCTGTGTGTTTCCCTGCTCAAGTCCCGCTCGGGCTGCTGATAAATTGCTCTGTTTCTGCCATCACTACGTGCACAGAGTGAGCTCTTTCAAAAGATGTAATTGTTTGCTGATCATTATTTAGAGTGATAATGAAAATGCAGTTTGTCTGACCTGCCTTTTGTTACAGCACGAACTCTGTCTGCTTGCTTCCTCATTTTGGTACGGAAACGCAGAATGGGACCAATCAGTACTTGGGACCTCTGAACTGGAGTCTGCTTTGGGCAAATCAGAACTTGGACTCTCATGTGGAGCCTGCTGTAAGGGGATCATATGAAGAGAGCCTCTGGGAAATGTTTGGACTCTGGTGCCTTTTTACACCTGTGACTGATAAGGAGAATCAGCTAACTGGAACCTTTTAGATCTGAAAGAAAGCCCCAGGCTGTCTGCTGGGAAGCCAGACTCGAGGTGGCTGTGTGTGAGAGAGAAGAAGCTCTGTGTGAGCATTCCATCCTGCAACTGTTGTGAAAGAAGAGAGTGAGAGAGAGAGGAACGCATTTTCGGACTGAATCCGAAGTTTGTGAAAGAAAGAGGAAAGCTGCTGTTGTGAGACCAGGCTTGCCCTGTAGAAGACCGAAGATTTTGCCGAAGAGCGATCGGCCTGTCAGGAATTTAAATATAAATGTGCCTAGTGCTTGTGGGGGATCACAGTTTATTTCCCCTTTACTGTGAAGTGTGTGCTGATGCTGGAAGCAGAACCCTGTTTAATTCGGACTGAATCGACCTGCTATCAAAAGCAGTTGGGCCCTGTCAGGAGGGTCTTGTCTCCACGCCCTGATTCTCGGGCAATCCAGAGCTACCATCCTCCATCTGGCTCTCTGCTTGGGGTATTGTGAGTACAAAGCAGGGCAGCTCCCTGCACCTTTCATTTGATCCAAGTGTGTCAACTGATTGCATTGTGTTTCTTTCTACAAACTGAGCCATCCGACTCCGGATTACAAGTGTGTGTTGTGCATATATTTTCTGCTTGCAGGGCCTCATCTATTTACACCAGCCGGCCAACCCCGGGCAATGGACCTGGCTAGTCCCCCCCTCCATCCTGGGTACCCAGAGAGTGTGACATTTTGGACCCTATATGCATGCATAGTACTGTGATTTGAATATTTCCAAACCAAATCAACCTGATTGCCCCCTCCTTGTTACTGTTCCCTCTAATAAATCAGATTTGTTGTTATTGAACTATATGCTGTCTGTGGTGTCAGTACATGTAGAAAAAGTATTGCATTGTGTTTGTGTATATTGCCTAACCTTGTTTTACTGGGGGTCCTTAGTGACGTGCTGCAAGATATCAGTCCTGAGGGTAAGTGTTACTGTATGTGTAAGAAGAGTGCATTTGTGGGGTTTTAGGAAGGTAACTCCCGTGTATTGTGTGGGCCACTAGTGGGAACAAAGGGTGGGGTCACAGTGTCCCAGAGGGCTGTACCCGAGCTAGTCTAACCACTATCAACCCTGACCTCTGGGTGGAGGCACCCGCCATTGGACCTAGGCCCCTTAACCTGTCACTAGCCACACAGGCAGGGGTAGTAGCCCTTGGGATAGCACCACCTAGGGGTTACACCCGTCTTTCCTCCCCATTTGCTAGTGCATTCCTTCGGCACTCTTCCATTTTGCCAAAGTCAGCCCTTCTAAAATCTAGTACCATCATTTTTGTATGGCTTGACTTTACGTCAGTGTTTATCGTGAACCACACTGTTTTGTGGTCGCTTGTTCCCAGATAGCTACACCACTCCTATCCACTATGCAGAGAAGCAATGAGGGTATGGGGGTGGTGCCTCAATCACAATATCGTGATTCAGGCAGTTTACCTTCTAGGGACTCAAAACAATCTGGCGGACCACCTCAGCAGGACAGAAGGAGATCCTCACGAGTGGTCACTTTCACCAGTCGTTGTGCAGTTGCTCTTTGACGAATGGGGCAGCCCAGACCTGGACCTTTTTGCGTCCCCACTCAACACAAAACTGCCTCTATTCTGCTCCAGAAATCCAGAACCTGGCATTTTCTGTTAAGAAGCATTCAGGTGGCAGTGGACTAGATGCTTTCTGTAAGCATTTCCCCCCTCTTCCGCTAATTCAGAGGGTGCTGCTCAGATTGGAGGCACACGGTGGCAAAATGATTCTCATTGCACTGTACTGGCCTTGACAGATCTGATTTCCATTGATCCACAAGTTGTCAGTGTCCCCCCCGAAGCAACTGCCTGTGCAGACAGACCTCCTAACACAGGGACCCCTGGTCCATCCCAACCTGTGCTCCCTTCATCTCCATGCCTAGCTCCTGAGGAGATAGAAGTGGGCAGGTTTAACGTTTCCCACAGAATCTCACAGATCTCTTGGCAGCTCATAAGCCCTCCACCAGGAAGACTAACAACACTAAATGGAAGCATTTCTCAGAATGGTGTGCTAAGATCTACTTAGATCCACATCACTGTCCCCCAGATCAAGTTTTGGAGTATCTGTTAGATCTTTCAGATACGTGACTACAATACTCAGTTGTGAAGGTACACCTCTGTGCACTTTCTGCCTATCATGAGTCAGTCTAGAATATGTCTCTGGCTCAGCTGCCTTGTTCAAAAGATTCTTCAATGGCATTCTTCACACAAGGCCCCCGGTTAGGAAGCTGGTTGCCACCTGGGATATTAATCTCATGCTGATATGCTTACTCGTAAACCCTTTGAGCCTCTGGCTATGTGTGACTTGACTTTTCTGACCTGGAAGACTGCCTTTCTGGTGGCCATCACTTCCGCTCGCAGGGTCTCTGAAATACATGCCTTGGTCACTGACCCTCCATATACCATCTTTCACAGAGACCTTGTGGTTCTCTGTACTCTCCCTAAATTCCTACCCAAAGTGGTTTCAAATTTCTACCTCAACCAGCCATTGATTCTACCCACTTATTTCTCTAACTTCCAAAATGAAAGGGAATGCACCCTTCATTCCCTGGACATTAAGAGGGTCCTACAATTCTACATCAGTAGGACTGGGGATACCCGTCAAGCCAAGCAACTTTGTGTCTTTCAACATAGCCCAGCTGGGTCAGCCAGTATCCATCAAATCTATATCCACTTGGATAGTGGCATGCCTTCGCCATTGCTACTCTATGGCGCAGATCAAGTTAGAAGGCCAGGTGCGTGCCCATTCTACTAGAAGCAGTGATTGTGTCCCTGGAAGAGATCCACTCTGTTCCCATTGCCGATATTTACAAAGTGGCTACTTGGAGCTTGGTGCACACCTTTGTGAAGCACAGTGCTCTGGATGTCCATGCCAGACAGCATGCTTCCTTTGGCAGGACAATCCTTAATGGAATTCTGTTCTGAGTGAGCTCTGTCTCCTACCACTCTGCTTGGGGGATTGGTTTAGCTTGGTACTCTAACCCAGAAGCATGAATAAATGTTGAAGACTTTAAGTCCAGGAAGATATGAAAATTATGTACTCACCATAATTCTTGATCTTCTTGGACAAGTCTTCACCATTTATTCATACACCCACCCACCATCCCCCGAGCTCACTCAGTCTGTTCCTGGTCTTCACTCTCTTGTTCTGTTTGTAATGTAAAGACATGGTTTAAATTGATCCTTCTTATATGGGTCAATCAAGCTATCTTATGCCCTTGTCAGTTTAGGTGTTAAGTTTATATTACACTGCACCTCCTCAGTAAAAAAGGTACTGCAGCAGTTGGAGGGTTGACGCTGAGATAGCCTACGCAGGCGCAAGACAGTCTCATGGTGCCGCACATGCGTGGTCCTACCTCAGCTCAGGCCCTCTTAAAGATTTTTAGCTCCCGCAGGGTCCCAGTGCCTCCGATGTGTCCCCAGAAGTATGAATAAATGGTGAAGACTTGTCCAAGAAGATCTATAATTAAGGTGAGTACGTAATTTTCATTTTTCACTTATTCTCAGCAATGTCCTGACAATGATAGTTTGCATGTTGTCAGTTGTCATGTTTTGGTGATGGTATACAGTAGATAAAGACTATGAGAGTGGAGTCAGTAGATAAACAGTGAGAATGCTGTTGAAATTGTTGTGTGGCACTAACACTTGAGAATGAATTTTCCTCACTCGTTAGGGGAAAAAAGGCCGAAACAAAACTTGTCAGAAAATGCGTTAATATCTGGGCATGATGTTACACTCAGTTATTACAGTGTTTGAGCGGAGCTCTAAAACCATGTATTAAAGGGGAGGTCACCAGTAATTATACAATGATACATTCCATTCTGAGTATTAGTGGTGAGTTTGGGCTTTAATTTCTCATCCAATGCCACTTGCTAATAAGTTTGTGATATTTCTAGTTTAGTAAATGTCTCTCCTCCAGCTAGCATAGTAAATGACTCCCGTGGTCTAATAATGAGGTACTGGTCCAAATCTATCCAAAAGTTTATTGTAACCATATAATCCTCACAGACCCTCACCCCATCTGTTTTTGGCGCCGCACACACACACACACACACACACACACACACACACACACACACACACAATGGATGCTGTCCATTTGCCATTACCCAATACATAAAGTATGCCTGCCTGTTCCAGTTTTTTCACTTTCAGATTTACAGCTGCTTACAATGCATAGGGCACATACCAAGCCTTACAAAATGTTGCCACTGCTTTTTCAGCTGCATGTAGTTTAGCTTCAGTACCTTTCATCAACCCCATGTTTGGATTGAACACATAAATCTTTCTAGAGTCAATCTGTCCATAGAGCCAAACAAGTTTCTCTTGGAGCCAGAGGAACTAAGGTGCCATGGGAACCAGAACGTTTGGGGCTAGTGGTGCTGGTACTTAGTATGCATGGCGTCGTGCTATAACAACACCAGCCCCAGGTGCCTCAGTTCCTTTTTTACCCACTGTAAAACCACACCACTTTCCTTGTTTAATATTAAAATGTTATATATTTTTTTAATTCAGCTTTATTGAGTAGTGTGTCACCAAAGTACAATGTACATTGCATTGACAGGTAAATTGATAGAAAAGAAATATGTAGTATTGTGAATCAGTATGCACGCAATGTTGTCATCGCCATTGTTTGAATCGTGTGATAAATAGCTGTGGCCCATCATCTGTTCCAGCAAGGAATAGATATCATCCCCAACAAGGAGACACATGTATTAGTCTGGGTATTGACAGGTGTTGTTGAAATATATAAATAAAACACAACACCTTCAAACGGGGCAGGAACTCATGCCCCATTAGCCGTGAGTTAATACCCCCCCCACACACACACACATTGGTATTCAGTTACAAAAGAATCAAAGGTTTAGAAATTGACATAAATTGATAGAGACTATGTGCTTCTTCTTCTTCTTCTTCTTCTTCTTCTTCTTCTTCTACTTTTATCAATCTTTTAAATAACGTAATCTCCTTAAATCCAGCGGCCATTTGTTTAGATGGTGGACTGTGGGTCAGATGAGAAATAAATGCTGTTCTTAGGCCTCTTTCTCCTACTCAAATCAGACTAGCTACCTCATGAATATTTGGGGACCTGTGATTTTGTGTACCCTCAGTACCCCTCTGTCAGCAGCCAGGACTCCCAACTTTACGAGCATAGTATGTGTTGGTCCTGTTGGAGTCTCAGCCTGGCAGTCAGAGCATCCATGGAGACCACCTATTTTATTCTCCCTATCCAATGATGCAATGTAGGTGGCTCTGGTTTGAGCCATTTGGCTGTGATACATTTTAGTCCCGCCACTAATAATATCAACCCTACCTTACAGGAATCTCCCTTCAAGTGCACTACTGTATGGGTCCCTAGTGTAAAGCATAAGGTCTATCCTCGCTGATGGTGTAGTGGTGCTTGAGTAAGGAGAGGCAGGAGACAAACTCAGTGAATGGTAACAGGTTTACTGGGTGCAGAGCACCAAAGAGGATAAGCAATGTATAACAGGATATACTGTAACTTGGTACTCTATACCTCTATAATAATCCTTATGCTCTATTCCTATACTCTAAGACTGTCTTATTACTTGATACTCTATAACAATCCTCATACTCTATTTATATACTCTGATTGTCTTGTTACTCTATACTCTATAATAATCCTTATGCTCTATTCCTATACTCTAAGGCTGTCTTATTACTTGATACTCTATAACAATCCTCATACTCTATTTATATACTCTGATTGTCTTGTTACTCTATACTTTATAATAATCCTTATGCTCTATTCCTATACTCTAAGGCTGTCTTATTACTTGATACTCTATAACAATCCTCATACTCTATTTATATACTCTGATTGTCTTGTTACTCTATACTTTATAATAATCCTTATGCTCTATTCCTATACTCTAAGGCTGTCTTATTACTTGATACTCTATAACAATCCTCATACTCTATTTATATACTCTGATTGTCTTGTTACTCTATACCTCTATAATAATCCTTATGCTCTATTCCTGTACTCTAAGACTGTCTTATTACTTGATACTCTATAACAATCCTCATACTCTATTTATATACTCTATGATTGTCTTGTTACTCTATACTTTATAATAATCCTTATGTACAGCATGTCAAGCAGAGACCAAAAGAGCATAGAGTCCGTCACAGGTTGAGAGTGGTGGCCGCCAGTACACTTTGTTGGCTGGCTTTGGTTGAATTGGAAGAACTGAAGGGTGAAGAACTAAAATAAACAAGAACCCAAGCAATGGTAAGCCTCCTGCTTGAAATAGGGCTCCAGGGAACTGAGCTGTGGAGAAACTGAAGCCTGAAATGCAAAGCAGATGTAGGACCTCCTGGCCAGTGGTGAACTCCAGGGAAATGAGACACGGATGCAGACAACTGATTGAAGACTCCAGGGCCGAAGCTGGACCCCAGGGAAATTCTGGATGCAGACAACTGATAGAAGATTCCTGGGCCAAAGCTGGACCCCAGAGAAACTCTGAATGCAGAACAACTGACTGAAGACTCCTGGGCCAAAGCTGGACCCCCGGTAAACTCAGGATGCAGACAACTGATTGAAAACCCCTGGGCCGAAACTGGACCCCTGGGAAACTCAGGATGCAGAGAACAGATTGAAGACTCCTGGGCCGAAGCTAGACCCCCGGGAAACTCGGGATGTAGACAGCTGATTGAAGACTCTTGGGCAGAAGCTGAACCCCAGTGAAACGAGACATGGATGCAGACAATTGACTCAAAACTTCTGGGTACTTGCATCCAAAGCGCCCCCCCCCTTTTTTTTATGATGGATCCCTACCTGTGAACTGGGGTGGTTCCCTGCACTACCTAAAAACTGTTAGGGAAGGGAATGGCCTGTAGCTCTGGAAGTGAAATGGATGACTGGGAGGGGAATGGACTGTAGCTGTGGAAGTGAAATGGGTGACAGGGAGGGGAATGGCCTGTAGCTCTGGAAGTGAAACGGGTGACAGGGAGCTATCTATGCTATACCTACACTGGCGACCGGCCCCAACTTGTCAGAAGAAGGATGATGGTATCAGTCTCTAGTTGGTCACTGCTATCAACAGTCTATAAATCGAGCAATAATCAGCTGGAGAAATTAGCATCAGGCTAAGAGATTCTTAGACGAGCTGGCAGTTCTTGAAAGGCAAGTGCAGGATTAATCCAGTAGTCTCTAGGAACAATCAAGCAAATACGAGCTGAAAGGGCACTTTGATATATGCAGGGCAAATGCAGAGGTAATCCAGTAGTTTCTTGAGATAAAGACAGCTTCAGCTGGAGAAGGCATTTATACTGTAGTATTCAGGCACTGCCGCTGTAAATGCAGTCTCAGTGCCTATAAAATGTTTCGCCTTCTTCAAAATTCACAGTGTCCTACAGAAATATTTTCCAGGCAGGGACTTTAGAGAGGAGATACAATGAGGAAACCTACCAAATGCTAGGGGCTAGCTATGTGGAGACCCTGGGGTATAAACCCTCCTCCCACAGGTATTTAACTCTGAAGGCACATAATGGGAGGAGTACCCTAAGGCAGAGGGTAATCTGACTAGCTAAAATGCTAAGGGTCCCTTCCTGACTGTCCCTTCCCAAACTAGGGTCTGCGGGGAAGTTAAAGGAATTACTAGCCCTTGGGCATGAACTGTGGCTACTATGCTGCTGGGGTGGCTAACTGCCTGGCCTACTCCCCCTCCCTTGCCACTGGTTACAGCTAAGAACAGAGTGCACTTCTAAACAACAAGCTAGCACTCTTTAAATATTTGCATGGCTACTGGTGGCCACTTGGCCACTGTCCATCTTACTCCACTCTGGGGCACTATTCCTTATCTGGGGCTGGTGTTCCCTAACTGGCCCACCTGGAGCTGGATAAACTTCATAGAATGTGGAAAACACTAAGGAAACAACACTGGGCTACCTGGCCCCTAACCTTCTGGCCCACCTGGCTAATGTGGCTACCATGTAAACTGGGGCCTCCTTGCCCTGACTGGCCTTTTTATTTAATAAATTAAATAAACTGTAGCTTTTGAGCTAACTAGCCCTGTCTGGTAGCCCACCTGGCTAACTTGCCTATAATACTGGGGCTTTGCCCTGCCCCTAGCTGCAGCTTCCTCGTTTACTTTATTTATCTTAATGTATTCAGGGCAGTCTTGCCCTAGCTCCACCTCGCGGGAGCTTAATTTAAAGAAATCCCCACCCTTCTCTAATGCTTCTCTTGCTGGAGCTAATTTAAATAAATTATTACATTTAAATATGCCCGCCCTCGGGCAGTCCCTTCCCTAAGGGGCCTTTCCTGCCCCACTCGTGGCTGTCCCTCAGAGCACCCTTTGGCGCAAAATAAACTTTTTATTTATATTATTTAAAAGTTCTGGTGGTCAGCACCTGCCAAATGATGCTTCCACGGACTCACCACCCCGACCCAGGGAGAAGCTACTGGCGGGAGAAGGAGGTGGAGGAGGAAGATGCTGCTGCTGCTGGCTCTGGAGTGGGTGGGCAGTAGAAGGGGCAACAACAGGGCTTTGCTGCATGACCCAATGCTCCTCGCTGGCCCAACACTTTCCTCTGTGCAGATGCGGTGGTTTCCGCTTGTGGGAGCCACTGATGAGGGACCGACATTTACTTTTAAATTTAAAAAAATGGGGCTATACTGAGCCCACAATGCGGCCGACTACAGCTGATTATGGGGACCCACTGGAACTACAGAGAGCCACCGGAACAATGCTGGAGTCGCTGGACTGACACGCAGGGACAAGAGGAGGACTGCAGGTACACTACCTTTTCTTTTTTTTTTTTTTAACCTCCCTGTGTCCCCTCTCTCTCCGACTTGGCCACAAACTCTCCTTTTCTTTGTTGAGGCACCTGAGAGCACTCTCCCAACCATCGCAGCTGCTGGCAGACCACATATTCAAAAACATCCATTACTGGCCACCTAGGAGCTCTCCCTGACGTTTGTGACACCAAGTCCCCAGCGACCAGGGAGGCGAGCAGCTGCCCAGCGCGAGGATGGCACGACCTCATGCTAAGGGCAGGGCAGGCTGCAGGGAAACAGGGGGAAAAACAATTTTAAACTGCAGGCAGGAGCTCCTGCACTTTTTGGCCACCCACCCTGCCACCTAATCTACAAGAGGCACCTGGGCACTTGGGTCCTGGGGAGACTGGGGGACCCGTAACATTAGGGCCCTAACATTGGGGCATTACATATTCATAGGATCATAGGATATTACAAGTTAAGGGGACAGTTAAGTCCATAAGAAACTCGCCACCTATACTGGTGGAACACTTAACTTACGAAAGATAGCTTTTTTTGACCCATATAGTGGTCAAGATTGTTTTTAAACACAACCATGCTTTCGCTCTGAATAACATTAATGGGTAATGTGTTCCATACAGAAGTCATTCTGTGAGTGAACCAGTTGTTACGCTTATTAGTTTTATTAATATACCCTTTTAATTTTAGGTTATGAGATCTCGTGTTTAAGATACCATTATATTTAACCAGTCCCAATGTTTCAAGGAGATATTCATCTTTGACTGCTTTATAAGTGAAGCATAATTATACATTGGGGTATGAAAATCCTGTAACCTCATTAGTCAAAACAGATCACATGACGGTGGTAAATCCTCCAGTATACCCACTGTAAAAGTTTTATGTCACTATAAAAACAAAAAAAAAAGTTGAACATTGTATAATAGCAATATACCATGACAGGGAGTGGGTATGTGGGTGGATTTACCACTTCTGGTGTGGTTAAGTCACTCGGCTGCGCCTCGGGACTGAAACACAGCAGGCGTGGTAAATCCACCAATATACCCACTCCCTGTCATGGTATATTGCTTAACTCTCCCCTTATTTGTCTGTATTGTAAAGAATACAGTCCAAATTTTCGAGCCTTTGGTCATAGTTCAGTTGTTGAACACTGTTGATCTGTTTAGTAATTCTTCTTTGGACTCCCTCAACTATTTTTTTTTTACCTCTAACTGTAACAGGTACACATAATGGAGCACATTATTCAAGATGGGGGCATACTAAGGATAAATAAAGCAGTATTATGACTTTGGAGTCTCTACTCTTAATATTTTTCAGGATACAATTTATGATACTGTGACATTTTTATGTTGATTGCGCACAAGCGCAAGAAACATGTTGCGGCAGGATTCTCCACAAGCAGGTTGTGGAGGCGCGACACTGTTGTGGCCAATGCCCCCACAGCCTGTAAAGGCTTGTCCTGCTTTCCCCAATGCAGTGGCATGCTGCTGCTGACACTAGTTCAGCCAGCATGCCACCAGCTTGTAAAAATTAGCCACTGTAATCAGAGGCTGCCTCGTCATTGCAGCATCATCCATTCGCTGCAATGAGGGAGCGACCCGTCATTGCAAGGTGGGATCTTGAAAACCTGATATTGTTTGTGAACATGGCGGCGTCTTGCTGCCGTGTTCACAAACAATATTAACCTCCCTTGCCGATGGGGGCCCCAATCCCCGTCGGCTGCAGTGCCCCAATATTTATGTTGCCGATGGGGAGCCCCTCCCCATCAGCATTATTAACCCCCCGCTTTTTGTTGTGTGCCGACGGAAGTCTTCCAATCCTCTCGCGCATAATGTAATAACCCCCTCCTTGTTGTGTACTGACAGGGTGCTCAATTCCCTATCGGCTACAGCTGCCCCCCCAAAAGAAAGACTCTGTTGGCACACTGGGAGCCCACCGCAGTGTGCCACATGCCCCTGCAAAATAAAAACTGGTCCCGTAATGTCTTTTTTTTTTTATTTTGTAACCTGTAAAAAACGAAACGGTCCCTTGGTGGTCTCCCTGCCCCACACACCCACTCACCCATACTTACCTCCTGAGTCCGGTGCAATGATCTTTGATGGACCGGGAACACGTCTGTACTCTTCAAAGCTGATCGCAAACTGAGGAATGCCGGTAAGCTGTATAATGGAATAAATAGGTTTTTTTCAACTTTGATGCACATCTCAGGCATTTTTTGAAATTTTGGCAGCAAATTTTCAACATGGGGTTTTTGGGACCCCTCCTCATGAATTCTATCACTGTCATGGCGTTAATCGGCCTCGAAAGGTGATTTCGCAGTCACTGAGCGTAATCACCTTTTGGGACCGAGTAATGAAATGACAGTGCCAGTGTTCTTGAGGTGGGCTCTCAAAAAGCCTATGTTGCAAATTTGGTGGGTAAAATCCAGAAAATGACTGTTTTACGACCGTGCATTGCACAGGTGCTACACACGCTCATAACTTTGCGAATTTGCAATATTTTTACCCCAGATTTTCAATATTGGCATTTTTGCAGACCTCCTTGTGAACAGTACATCTGTCATTGCTCACACCCCGGCCGAAATGTGTTTTCGCACTTTCGGCGCAGAATAGCGCGGTCAGTGTGGGAAATCAGTGTTCTGTATGGATTAAGAAACTGACAGATCATGAGCAGAGGTTCTAAAATGACTATGTTGAAAATATGGTGATGATACTCCATAAAATGACTGTTACGAGCATGTGTTGCGCAGTTTGCATGCATGCTCGTAAGTTCACAAATTTTTTATATTTTCACTCCAGATTTTCAACATTGCCATTCTTCTGCACCTCCTTATGAACAGTACAGCTTTCATTTTTCACATCCTGGCCGAAATGTGTCTTCGCAGTTCCGGCGCAGAATAGCGTGGTCGCTGTGGGAAATCTGTGTTCGGGCCACATTATGAAAATGACAGTGACGCTGTTCATCAGCAGAGATCCTAAAATGCCTATGTTGAAACTTTGGTACGAAAGTCCATAAAATGAGTGTTACGAATGTGCATTGTGCAGTTTCCACGCACGGACGTACCTTCGCAACTTTGCAATATTTTCACTCCGAATTTTCAGCATTGCCATTTTGCCACACCTCCTTATGAACAGTGCAGCTGTCATTTTTCACATCCTGGCCGAAATGTCTTTTTGCTCTTCCAGCGCACTATAGCACAGTTGCTGTGGGAAATGGTGTTCAGGACATATTAAGAAAATCTCACTGACACTGTTCATGAGCAGAGGTTCTAAAATGCCTACGTTAAAATTTTTTTGATGAAACTCCAAAAAATGACTGTGTTACAAGCTTGTCTTGTGCAGGTGCCATGCACCCTTGTAAGTTTGCAAATTAGTAATATTTACACGCCAGATTTTCAACACTGCCATTTGTTCACACCTCTTTATGAACAGTACAGCTGTCATTGTTCACATCCTGGCTGAAATGTGTTTCCGCGCTTCTGGTGCAGAATACAGCAGTCGCTGTCGGAAATCAATGTTTGGGACAGATTAGGATCGAGCGACTGGGGGAGTGACCGAGCTCAACTGAGCTCTGTCGGGACTGCTGCAGATGTCTTTGTGGGCAGGAAAAGGTGACAACGCAGGCAGCAGTCCAGTACAAAAGGACAGCCTACAGCGCCGGGAGACACAGAACGAGTGAGTGAGTGAGGGAGGGGGAGTGAGTGAGCTCAACGGAGCTCTGTTGGGACTGCTGCGGATTTGTTTGTGGACAGGAAAAGGCAGCAATGCATGCAGGGCCTGAGTACAAAAGGGCAGCCTGCAGTACCAGGAGAAACAGAATGAGCGAGCGAGAGAGGGGGACTGAGCGAGTTCAACAGAACTCTATCATCACTGCTGCGGATTTCTTTGTGGGCAGATAAGGGTAAGGGTGGCTACGCTGGCAGGAGCCCAATACAGAAGGGCAGCCTGCAGCGTGGGAAGAAACGGAATGAGCAAGTGAGACAGGGGGAGTGAGTGAGGCCAACGGAGCTGTGTCAGGACTGCTGCAGATTTCTTTGTGGGCAGACAAAAATGCCGACAGAGGCAGAAGCCCAGTACAAAAGGGCAGCCTGCAGTACCAGGAGAAACAGAATGAGCGAGTGAGATGGGGGAGTGAGCGAGCAACCTCAATGGAGCTCTGTCGGGACAGCTGCGGATTTCTTTGTGGGCAGGAAAAAGTGGCAACTCAGACAGAAGCCCAGTACAAAAGGGTAGCCTGCAGTGCCGGGACAAACAGAATGAGCGACTGAGAGAGGGGGAGTGAGCGAGCTTAACAGAGCTCTCTCGGGACTGCTGCAGATGTGTTTGTGGGCAGAAAAAGCTGCCATCACAGGCAGAAACCCAGTACAAAAGAGCAGCCTGCAGCAGTGGGTGATACAGAATGAGCGAGTGGGAGTGAGTGAGCTCAGCGGAGCTCTATCATGACTGCTGCAGATTTCTTTGTGGGCAGAAAAAGGCAGCAGTGCATGCAGGGCAGGTACAAAAGGGCAACCTGCAGCGATGGGAGAAACAGAACGAACAAGTGAGAGAGGGGGAATGAGTGAGCGAGCTCAACGGAGCTCTATTGTGACTGCTGCACATTTCTTTGTGGGCAGAAAAGGGCGGCAACACAGGCAGGAGCCCAGTACAACAGGGCAGCTTGCACCGGAGGCAGAAATGGAATGAGCATGTGAGGCGGGGGCAGTGAGTGAGACCAACAGAGCTTTGTCGAAACTGCTGCAGACTTCTTTGTGGGCAGAAAAAAATGCCAACAGAGGCAGAAGCCCAGTACAAAAGGGCAGCCTGCAGCGCCATGAGAAACAGAATGAGCGAGTGAGACAGGGAGAGTGAGTGACCTCAGTGGAGCTCCCTCAGGGCAGCTGCGGATTTCTTTGTGGGCAGGAAAAGGTGCCAATGCAGCAAGGAGACCAGTGCAAAAGGGCAGCCTGCAGAGCCGGGAGAAACAGAATGAGCGAGTGACAGAGGGAGAGTGAGTGAGCTCAACGGAGGTCTATCGTCACTGCTGCGGATTTCTTTGTGGGAAGGAAAAGGTGGCAATGCAGGCAGGAGCCCAGTACAAAAGGCCAGCCTGCAGCCCCACAGAAATGGAATGAGCGAGTGACAGAGGGCGAGTGAGTGACCTCAATGGAGCGGTGTCGGGACTGCTGCATATCTCTTTGTGGGCAGACCAAGCCGCCAATGCAGGCAGGAACCCAGTACAAAAGGGCAGCCTGCAGCAGCGGGAGACATAGAATGAGTGACTGGGAGTGAGTGAGCTCAACGGAGCTCTGTTGGGACTGCTGTGGATTTCTTTGTGGGCAGGAAAAGGCAGCAATGCATGCAGGGGCCCAGTACAAAATGGCAGCCTGCAGCGGCGGGAGAAACAGAACAAACAAGTGAGAGAGGGGGAGTGAGTGGGAAAGCTCAACGGAGCTCTATCATGACTGCTGAAGATTTCTTTGTGTCTAGAAGAAGGCAGCAATGCAGGCAGGAGCCCAGTAGAAAAAGGCAGCCTGCAGCATCGACAGAAATGGCATGAGCAAGTGAGATAGGGGGACTGATTGAGCTCAATGGAGCTCTGTCGGGACTGCTGCAGATTTGTTTGTGAGCAGGAAAAGGTGCCAACAGAGGCAGGAGACCACTACAAAATGGCAGCCTGCACCGCCAGGAGAAACTGAATGAGCAAGTGAGACAGGCGGAGTGAGCGACCTCAACAGAGCTCTGTTGGGACAGCTACGGATTTCTTTGTGGGCAGAAAAAGGTGCCAATGCAGGCAGAAGCCCAGTACAAAAGGGCAGTCTGCAACCCTGGGAGAAACACAACGAGCGAGTGAGAGAGGGGGGGAGTGAGCTACCTCAATGGACCTGTGTCAGGACTGCTGCAGATATCTTTATGGGCAGAAAAAGCCTCCAACAGAGGCAGGAGCCCAGTACAAAAGGGCAGCCTGCAGTGCCAGCAGAAACAGAATGAGCGAGTGACAGAGGGGGAGTGACCCACCTCAACGGAGCTGTGTCGGGACAGCTGCAGATTTCTTTTTGGGCAGCAAAACACCTGCCAATGCAGGCAGAAGCCCAGTATAAAACAGCAGCCTGCAACACCAGGAAAAACAGAATGAGAGAGTGAGACAGGCAGAGAGAGCAACCTCAACGGAGCTGTGTCGGGACAGCTGCAGATTTCTTTGTGGCCAGAAAAAGGTGCCAGTGCAGGCAGAAGTCCAGTACAAAAGGGCAACCAGCAGCACCAGGACAAACACAATGAGTGAGTGAGAGAGGGGGAATGAGCGACCTCAACAGACCTCTATCATGACTGCTACGGATTGCTTTGTGTGCAGAAAAAGGTGACAATGCAGGCAGAAGCCCTGTACAAAAGGCCAGCCTGCAGTGCCGGCAGAAATGGAACGAGCAAGAGAGGGGGAGTGAGGTAGCTCAATGGACCTGTGTCAGGACTGCTACACATTTCTTTGTGGGCAGAAAAAGCCGCCAACAGAGACGGGAGCCCAGTACAAAAGGGCAGCCTGCAGTGCCAGCAGAAACAGAATGAGTGACTGAGGGAAGGCGAGTGACCCACCTCAACACAGCTCTGTCAGGATGGCTGCAGATTTCTTTGTGGGCAGAAAAAACATGCCAACGCAGCCAGGAGCCCCATACAAAGGTGCAGCCTGCAGCACCAGGAGAAACAGAATGAGCGAGTGACACAGGGCCACTGAGCGAGCTCAACAGACCAACGCAATCAACATTCGGCATTGACAAATGCTTGTTTAACAGCTGTTTTGTTATGCAGCTCAAAGGTCAATTTATTGTCAATTATAACTCCCAGATCAGCTTCAAAATCAAACTCTTGCAATTACATGTTATTTATCCTGTAGACGTTTTTAGTATTGTTATGCCCCAAGTGCATAACTTTGCATTTTTTAATGTTAAAACTCATTTTGTTATTATGTGCCCATGATACTAACTGGTTTAGAATATTTTGCATGTCCAGAGCAGACATTGAGTTATTTACTATGCAACCTAATTTGCAATCATCTGCATACTTAACTGCCCAGGTTTCACCAGTAGTTTGCATTGATGAGATAAAAAGTTTAAATAATGTGGGTCCCAGTACCGAGCCCTGAGACACACCACTTGTAACTGATCCCCATTTTGAATAGTGCCCTCTTATGGCTACTCGTTGCTTCCTGTTGGTGAGCCAGGAGGCAATCCAATTAGTTATATTATTTTGCAGATTAATGCTAAGAAGTTGTTCAATCAGAATCTTATGTGAAACTATGTCAAATGCTTTGGAGTAATCAAGATAAATTACATCAACCGGTAAACCATCATCAAGAGCTGCACTCACTGATTCAAAGCAATGAATCAGGTTAGTTAAACAAGATCTGCCAGGCTGGAAACTATGCTGATTGAGATCAGTTAGATTATTTTGAACAATATGTTTATCAACCCGCATTTGGATTCATCTTTCTAACATTTTACAAATCACCGATATCAAACTTATGGGCCTGTAGTTGTTAACATCTTTTTTATTTCCTGACTTAAAAATAGGGGTTATAATGGCTTCATTCCAGATTGGGATAGATTTACCTTCTTTCAAGGAGGTGTTAAATAATAATGTTAAGGGTCCTATTAATTCCTGACGTAACTCTTGAATAAGTTTGTGGTGTATCCCATCCGGACCAGGAGAGCCAGTACATTTAAAGTGATTGAAGGCTTCCATCAAATCACTCTCGGTAAAAGGAATCCATTCTAAATTATTACAGCCTGGGAGACTGGGTGTTAAATCCTTTGGATTAAATATACTTAGGAAAAGATTATTTAAATGATTTGCCATTTCAGTTTCTTCACTAATAATTTCACCTTCAGTAACGAGTGGCCCGAGGTTAGATTTATTGCCACCCAGAGAATCTATGTAGTTGAAAAAGCTCTTTTTATTATCTTTTATATTTGTGGCCAAATGAGATTCTAAGTTCAGTTTAGATTTATTATATTTTTAACTTTGGTTGTACTCTTTTTATAGCGTTTCCAATTTATATCAGTCGGGTGAATTTTATAACCCTATAGTATTTCTTCTTATTATTAATGGCCTTTTTAACATTCCTATTCCACCAAACTGGAACGCTTTTACTGTTTTTGTACTTTGTTCTGTTCAGGACCCATGTATTAATGCAAAATTGTAGTTTATCCCATATTAACTTCCATTGTGAAGTCAGGCTCTTGTCATTTAGTTCTTTCTCCCATTCCCAATTAGCAAGGTAATCCTTGATACATGAGTAATTTGCTTTATTAAAGTCTTTCCCTATTGTAGAGCCTCTATAGTATTGTTTAGAGGTGATAATACTGAACTTGATCATATTATGATCACTAGTACCTAGAGGTTCAAGAACACAAGGGGTAGAGATGGCTTCTTCACAGTTTGTTAAAACCAGATCTAATAGGTTATTTCCTCCAATTTTACTCAAGACTATCTGCTCCAAATGGGAATTAATCGTGTAGTCAAGAAATTTATTTTCTAAAACCCCAATACCATTTACTGTAGACCAGCTAATATTAGGGAAATTAAAATCACCCATCAAAATATAATTAGAGTGTATTTCCATATTCTCCAAAGTAGACAGAAATCGATCATTTTCACTATGATCTAAATTCGGAGCATGATAGGCTAGACCAATTGTTAGCCCCGCTTAACAATATATGTCCCCATGTATGACCCCAAGCCCTTTTTTCTTACCTTTTTCTTAACTCATTGTCTCCTAGCAAACGCCTGTAGTTGGCGGTAAAATACACTGGTGAGTCCTGAGGACGACTACAGAAGTCAGATACTGAGTTCCAGTGTGCCCTTGCAATGTCTGGAGATGTCACTTATATATTTTAATATATAACACAATAGAATAGAATATATATTTTTGATTGCTTACCACCATTGGAAAGGTAATTTTGTGCTGAACAACTTTGCCACTGATATTTTGTGTATATCAGGTATTCTTTAGGAGTTATTTGCATTTGTATATGGTATGGTGTGTATGGCTTATGTTGCCTTTTAAGTGTAAAAAAAATATTTTGTTTGCTGTTTTGAGCAGCACAGAAGAAAAATGACGTATTATTACTTGCATACCACTATTGGAAAGGTAATGTTGTGCTGAACAACTTTGCCACTCGTACTTTGTGTCTAGCACTTATGGTTCTTGAGCTATTAGGATTTGTTTGTGTCATGCTGACTGTGACTTGATTTTGCTTAGAAAGACCCAGGATTCACTGTTAGCAGTATACAGGAGACAAGTGGTGCAACTTCAGAGAGCTCCTGTGAAGGCAATGAGTTAAGTTATTATTTACATTTTACTACATTTATTTTTATTCACCTTGTACTATATGTTAAATAAATAACCTTATATAACTGTATATATTTACATTCATTTCTGAAATGTATTACTACATACTGTTTGGATAGCTCTCCTTTTTTGTCAGACTCTTCTATCAAGTGTCTAGGAGGCTGTCCTTTATTGTATCGATTAGATCTTCTGATAGCTGCACATATGGTTCAGAACAGGTGAGCGATGTACTAGGCGCAGAATAGGTGAATGATGTGCTGTATATACCAATGCCAGGCCACTCTAGAAGGGGGGCCATCTTCTGGGGCACCAAAGGGAATTCTCTCTTGCCCCCTCATCTACAGAGCCATTTTCATTCTCTGACTCATCCATGTCTGCAGCCTGGAATGTACATGGCTTGATTTGATTGCGATGCACTACTTTAGTGAAGTGTTTATCGTTTTCTGACCGGATCTGATAAACATGCAAATCATCATAGGGAATGTCCACTGTTACAAATGGCTCTGGTTTCCACCTGGTCACTAACCTGTGCCCATAGATGTCTTGATTCTTTAACAGGACATGGTCCTCGATTGACAAAGGTCCAGCTCGAGCTCTACGGTCATATTGTTCTTTTTGTTGAGCATGAGCTTGTTCCATTCGAGATTGTACTATGTTGCCTGCCTTTCTGGGGTGCTGATGATGCACTTCTGCCCACTGGTTAGAGTCAGAAATGTTTTTGCAAGTCTTAACCTCGACATTCATCACTAGGTCCATAGGTAATCGTCCGTGTCTATCAAACATTAGAAAATAAGGCGTAAAACCTGTGGAGCAATGCCCTGTGTTGTTATACTGTATATGTAACATAGTTCTGGTAACAGATTAGGCCATAGAGGTTTCTGGTGTGCAGTCAGCGCTCAAAGTATTTCATTTAGGGTACGGTTTGTGCGTTCGCATAACCCATTTTTTGGGGGTTGGTATAGGGCTGTTCGCATTTTGTGACATTCATACAGGGAGCACAGTTCTTTAAACAATTGAGATTCAAATACCCCTCCTTGGTCAGTCAGAATTTTAGTAGGGTAACCATACGGCTTGACAAAATACATCCAGAATGCTTCAGCAGTGCATCTTGCTGATAACTCTTTCACTGGGAAGGCCACTACAAATTTTGAATAATGATCTACCATTGTCCACTGTGACTACTCTCAACCTTCAAGTTATCCAGTGCCACAATTTCCAATGGAGATTTGGTGACAGTGGGCTGCAGAGGTGCTCGCTGAACATTACCATCACCTTTCTTTAAGCTACATGCCATACAGTCTGTGCACCAACACTCAATGTTCTCTCTAATACCCACCCAGTAGAATCGCTGACTAATGTTCTCCGTTTTCTTAGTTCCAAAATGTCCAGAGGCATTGTGATAGGCCTCAAACACTGGATCAGCTTCCTGATGAGGGATTAGGATTTGTCTACGTTTTTCGTGACTGGTAGGATCTCGGGTCACTCGAACTAGATGATCATTCTCAATTCTGAAGTATTCTCGCTGTTGTCGCAACTTGACAAGTTCTGGGGCATGTTCAATCTTCTCTGTTTGTTTATCTTTCTTCCAGTCTGGAGAATATCTTTTAGTGCAGTCATTACTGGATTCTAGTCCTGGTGTTGCCTCCACATTGCCTCCACATGTCTTCCCACCCATCAGACATAGGACACCCTGGGGGGGTCTGAGTTCTGTTCGGGATCCACTTGGCGCTGGCAGAAAACTTGGACTATCTCAGCGGGTACTTGTACAAAAGGTGGCATTTCAAGGTCTTCCTGCTCTGTCTCGCTCCTTTCTGGCTCATCTGTGATAGGCAATCAGGACAGGGCATCAGCATTTCCATTAGACCTTCCTGATCTGTACTTGATTGAGAAGCTAAAATTGGCAAGGCAGGAGGCCCATTGTTGCTCTAGTGCTGCTAGCTTGGCTGACCCAAGGTGAGTGAGCGGATTATTGTCCATGTAGAGAGTGAACTGTGCAGCTGCCAGATAATGTCTGAACTTCTCTGTTACTGCCCACACTAAGGCCAGGAACTCCAACTTGAATGAGCTGTAGTTCTTGTAATTTCTCTCTGATTTTTTCAGGCCTCAACTGGTGTAAGCAATCACCCTCTCAACTCTATTCTTTTCCTGAGCCAGGACTGCCCCAAGACCATGATTTCTGGCATCTGTATAGAGATGAAATGGACAAGCATAGTCCGGATAGGCTAAGATGGGTGCTGTCATCAATACCTTCTTCAAAAGATCAAAAGCTTCTTGGCACTGAGGGGACCACCTCACAACACTCGTCTTTGGCCGTTTCTTTCCTTATGGGTACCGCAGTAACTCATGCAGAAGCAAGGCAATTTTTGCACAGTCCTTTATAAATCTGTGATAATACCCTATGAATCCCAGAAAGCATCTCATATCTTGAATGGTTATAGGTCTAAGCCAGTCCCTCACTGCCTCCACCTTACTGGGGTCTGGTGATATTCCCTCCGCCTACACTACATGTCCCAGGTAATTTACTTGTCCTTTTAGAAAGTGGCACTTCGATGGCTTGATTTTTCGTCCATACTGTGTCAGATGACTGAAAACCATATCCAGATGCTTGAGGTGTGCCTCTAATGTCTTGGAGTAAACAATTATGTCATCAAGGTAGAGTAACACTGTATCAAAATTTTCACTTCCCAGACAGTGCTCAGTCTGTCTCTGAAAGGTCCCAGATGCATTGCAGAGGCCAAATGGAATTCTTGTGAACTTGTACAGGCCCATTGGGGTAATGAAAGCAGTTTTCTGTTGATCTTCATGGGCAATAGGGACCTGCCAGTAGCCACTCGCCAAGTCAATGGTAGAAAAGAAGGTGAAGGACTTTAGAGCGGTTAAGGCATCCTTGATCATAGGTAGAGGATAAGCAACCTTATGGGTGATCTAATTTAACTTGTTGTAGTCTACGCAAAACCTGATCTTGCTGTCTTTCTTCCTAACAAGTACAATTGGCGCAGCCCAGAGGCTATGACTTTCCTTTATGATGTCAGCATCCAGCATCTCCTTGATCAGTTGCTTGGTTGGTTGGTACAATGCCGGTGGAATGGAACGGAATCTCTCTCTGATCAGAGGGTGATTATCTGGACTGATACAGTTTTTTTTTTTTGCATAATATTTTTGTTAAGCTTTTTTGCACAAATCCAGCTCACAAAAAGCATAAATACACAGGTGAGTCCATATGATAACTGATGTTATACACACAGTTCCCAAAATTATAGCATGAGCTAAGGAGACACCCCGAGGTTCACTCACCACATTGGGGGAAGTACAAAACATACGACAAACATCTTAGAATATGTCATTTGTATACAGCTCACAGAGTAGCTCAGAGGAACTACCTACCTGGCTAGCAGCCTGAGCCAGCCAGCGAGTAGGTCTAATGACCCACTTTCCCCTGAGCCTATTTTCCCCATACCTTTATTAACAGCTCCAAGAAATAAAATAAAGCAGCTATTACAGCCTCTATGCTCTTAAATAAAATATAAATTACAGGTTTTTTATTACTAGGTCACGATCCCCATTTATAACATAAGACTATTAAGATAAATCAGAAAAACATCAGCCATTGAACATTTAGCAGTGGTGTGCCAATCAATAATAAGTCCCTAAACAGCAACAGGCTATTAAGATAGAAAACAAAATCATAGGCTTAGGGCCACGGTAGCAAAGATAAATTCAATACATTACAGATTTACAGATATAGCTCTTGTAGTCATTCAGTCCTCATCATCCTTGCTTTCAAGTACCCCCTGCTCTATGATTGGGAAAATTTTTTCTGCCTCCTCCGGAGTACTGAACAGGTATCTCTTATCCTGCCATGACAATCTGAGACGTGCAGGAAAAATGAGCTGATGCTGGACCCCCAGGCTACGAAGTCGACTCCTCACTCTATCGTAAGCCTTGCGTCTCTGTCTTGTTCCAAATGACAAGTCTGGGAACACAGATATGTCCGCCTCCCTGTACTTCAAGCGCCGTTTCCTTCTGGCCTCCGATAACACCCTGTCATGGTCCCCAATCCCGGAGCATATCACCACCAGTGTACGGGGCCCCGACTGATTTATCAGTCCTCTGTGAGGTGTGATCCTGAAGGCCCTCTCAAACGATAGCGGCGGATCCTCTTCTCCTATCCCCAGTACTCCTGGCAAAAAAGTTCGCACAAAGCCTAATGGGTCATCTCCTTCAGCCACTTCGGGTAGTCCTAAAATCCGTAGATTCCGTTCACGGACCTGGTTTTCCACCATTTCCAACCGTTGCCTCAGCCACGTGTTGTCCTTAACTAGCTTAGTGGAGACATCTATATTCTTAGTCAACATAACTTCCATTTTAGCTAGCTTTTGGTCAGTAATGTCCACTTTAGTCTCCAAAGCGGCCACCCGCGGTGTTAGGACATCAAATTTCTTATCCAGTTCCTGGACTGTGGCAACAAGTTTTAGCAGGGTAGCATTCACAGTGGCAAGTGTGATCTCATCAGTATTCACCGCAACAGAGGACCCTGCTGCACCTCCTCCAGTAGGTCCAACATCTTGTTGACCTTTCGGTGCCAAAAATTCCAAAGAAGTAGCCACGTTACCCTTAGTTTTCCCCATGAGCCTTCCTGGTAGGTTATTGAACCCAGTGGTAACATAGAAACCAAGGCAAGATTCGGAAAAGAGCAGGCTTTATATATTTAAACTTAGATTTTCCACGGAGCTCACCAAATATGCTGCCTCTGGTTGAGCTGCTCAACAGCACCCTGGATATAGTGTTTGACATGAGTGGCACAACCAAAATCCAGGGCGTGATGTGAAAATGCTTGCCAATGGCGTCGGATTACTCCCGTGAGTTGGTTTCTCTGTTCCGCAGTGTTGTCCTGCTGTCCCATGTCTATTTTCTGTACCCATGCTTCCTCTTGACTGTCTGTATTATTCTCACTGATGCTGGCCTGCAGGTACGAGGGGTGGTTTGCCTTTGTCTCTGTAAGGGTTACAGTTTCATTCCAATCTATTTTGACAAGCCATCTCACTGTCTGCTGTTTGTAAAGTTTCACAGGTTGGGATCTATAATTCAATAAGCAGACAGGAATTCTCCCCTCTTTTACAGTAAGTAGGCTCCTGGCTGCCCTCACCGGGTCTCCCTCTTGAGTCCAGAAGGGTTCCACCATGGCCGCATAGTCTTTTCCTCCAAGACCCACTTTATCTTTACACATCACAAGTGTCTCTGTGCCAGGTTCAAGCTGAATAGGGCAGTGATCCATCACCCGCACCTTTCCTATCTCCCCTTGTTCGTTAGTGAACTTTTGGTACTTCTGGAGATATTGGAGAGTAGTCTGCCAGACTTTCATTTCCTGGACCTGCATGGATTGAGTTTGTTCCCTCCTTACATTCATCAGAGCACTCTGATAATGTTGCAGTATGTTCATCCCCATGATAACGGGTGGTACAGAAGGGTCATGGGTGTTGCCTTCAAGTATACCCTGCTGGCTGTGCTCACTGTCCCCAGTCTTCGTGGAAGCCTCTGCTTATCCAATTATTGGTATTCTTGTCCCATTGCTGGTGACTAGATTGATCCAGCTTTCAGGGGGTTACAATAACTGGTCCCTGGACCAGTGATTAAAGAAGTATCCACTTTGGATGGTGGTCACCTGAGATCCGGTGTCTAGAAGTGCAGGTAGTGTTAGTCCATCTATCTGTATTGAAATGGTCGGGCAGTTACTCATGAACCTCGACCATTCCAGATATTTTTGTGGACCTATTTCCTGACATCCTGGGACTTGGTCCTCTGTTCTGGGGACTCCCTGTTTAAAACCTTGTCTCTGGTATTGGCTGGCTGTGAGCATCTCCTTTCCTCGTGGCCACTGACACCACACCTTCAACAGATTGGCTGTCCTTACGAGTCAAACTGATCCATAGGCCTCCATCCCGTATTAGGTCTCTGGCCATGTGCTCTTGGTTGACGCCAGTCTGAATGACCGGATGGGCTTGTCCTTAAAATTCACAATGGAGACCATCTTTTAAGTTCTGGATTTCCCGTCTCATCTCACTCATGATATAGGCCGTCAAGTCTGATTCAGGACTCTTTTGATCTCTTCTGGCTGATTCAGTCTCCACCATTCCTTTAGGTCGGCACCAGGAGTCCTCCTCATCTCCATTATAGCAATGTTGTGAATTCACCATGCCATGATGGGTTCGTTCGGACAGCAGCTCGATCGCCTCTTCCTTAAAGTTCAGAAAGATTGTATCTGAATCTTGCCTGGGCAATAGTCATAGCTGTTTGCGGTGCACATCGCTCCTGATGCCCTCAATGAAATGGTCTTATAAAGCTTGATCCAAGTCCCGTACTTCATCAGGGTCTATCTGCTGGATAGCCTTCAATGCCTCCTGCAGACTGAGCACATACTTTCTGAGGGTTTCTGTGAGCCCTTGGACATGAGAGAAGAATTTAATTTTCAGATCATATACAGTTCGGGTGTCGAACATTCGTCACAGTTGGGTAAAGATTCAGGCAACCATGGTCTTCTCTCCTTCTGGCCAGGCACTGACTTCCTTGTGTGCAGCTCCTCCTAACTGTCTGATCAGGATTATCACCTTTTGTTGTTTGGGAACATCATAAAGTCGGAACATGGCCTGGATCTTATTTTGAAACTCTCCAAGGTTGGTGGATGTGGGATCTGTTGCATCACCTGTAAATCGTGGTAGCCAAGGTGCACCAGAGTAATAGGGCATGATAAGTGGCGTGCCCAAGTGTGCTTGGGGACCTTCCCAGATCCTCCACTGGTTGCGGAACTGCTGCTTGACTTTCTAGCCTCCATTCTGAATGAGTCGCTGCCTGCTTTGGACTCTTATAAATCCTGTCGGTGACACCAAAAATTTTCCTAAAGCACAAGGTCTATCCTCACTGATGGTGTAGCGGTGCTTGAGTAAGGAGAGGCAGGAGACAAACTCAGTGAATGGGAACAGGTTTACTGGGTGCAACGCATTAAAGAGGATAAGTACTGCAAAACAGGATATTCTGTAGCTCTGTACCTCTATAATAATCATTATGCTCTATTCCTATACTCTAAGACTGTCTTATTATTCTGTACTCTATAACAATCCTTATTCTCTATTTATATACTCTACGATTGTCTTATTACTCTATACTTTATAATAATCCTTATGTCATTTCATTACATTACATTATACAACATGTCAAGCAGAGAGCAGAAGAGCATAAAGTCCTTCACAGGTCAATAGTGATGGTCACCAGTACACTTTGTTGGCCGGCTTTGGTTGAACTGGAAGAACAGAAGGGTGAAGAACTAAAACAAGAACCTAAGCAGTGGTAAGCTTCCTGGCTGAAATAGGGCTTCAGGGGAACTGAGCTGCAGGGAAACTGAAGCCTAAAATGTGAGGCAGATGTAGGACCTCCTGGCCAGTGAAGAACCCCAGGGAAACAAGACACGGATGCAGACAACTGATTGAAGACTCCTGGGCCGAAGCTGGACTCCTGGCAAATGAGACATGGATGCTGACAACTGATTGAAGACTCCTGGGCTGAACCTGGACCCCAGAGAAACGTAGAATGCAGACAGCTGATTGAAGACTTCTGTGCCAAAGCTGGTCCCCAGGGAAATGAGACAGGGATGCAGACAACTAACTGAAGACTTCTGGGTAGTTGCATCCAAAGCTCCCCCCCTTTTTATGATGGATCCCTACCTGTGAACCGGGGTGGTTTCCTGTGCTACCTAAAAACTGTTAGGGAGGGAAATGGCCTGTAGCTCTGGAAGTGAAATGGGTGACAGGGAAGGGAATGGCTTGTAGCTCTGGAAGTGAAACGGGTGACAGGGAGCTATCTATGCTATACCTACGCTGGCAACCGGCCCCAACTTGTCAGAAGAAGGATGATGGTATCTGTCTGTAGTTGGTCACTGCTATCTACAGTCTATAAATCAAGCAATAATCAGGTGAAGAAATTAGCATCAGGCTAAGAGATTCTTAGACGAGCTGGCAGTTCAGTGGCGTGCAAGGCAGTTCTTGAAAGTAAAGGCAAGTGCAGGGTTAATCCAATAGTCTCTAGGAACAATCAAGCAAATACGAGCAGAAAGGGCACTTTGATATATGCAGGGCAAATGCAGAGGTAATCCAACAGTTTCTTGAGATAAAGACAGCTTGAACAGGAGAAGGCAGTTATACTGTAGTATTCAGGCACTGTCTCTATAAATGCAGTCTCAGTGCCTATAAAATGTTTCACCTTCTTCAAAATTCAAAGTGTCCCACAGAAATATTTTCCAGGCAGGGACTTGGGAGATGCAATGAGGAAACCTATCAAATGCTAGGGGCTAGCTATGCAGGGACCCTAGGGTATAAACCCCCGTCCCACAGGTATTTAGCTCTGAAGGCACCTAACGGGAGGAGTACCCTAAGGCTGAGGGTAATATGACTAGCTAAAATGCTAAGGGTCCCTTCCTGACTGTCCATCCCAAACTAGGGTCTACAGGGAAGTTACAGGGGTTACTAGCCCTTGGGCTGAGACTGTGGCTACTACGCTGCTGGGGTGGCTAACTGTCTGGCCCACTCCCCTTCCCTTTCCACTGGCTACAGCTAAGAACAGAGTGCACTTCTAAACAACTGGATAGCACTCTTTAAATATGTGCTTGACTTAGCTATTGGTGGCCACTTGGCTCCTGGCCATCTTACTCCACTCTGGGTCACTATCCCTTATCTGGGGCTGGTGTTCCCTAACTGGCCCACCAGGAGCTGGATAAACTTCATAGAATGTGGAAAAACACTGAGGAAACAATACTGGGCTACCTGGCCGCTAACCCTCTGGCCCACTTGGCTAATGTGGCTACCATGAAAACTGGGGCCTTCTTACCCTGACTGGCCCTTTTATTTAATAAATTAAACTGTAGCTTTTGGGCTAACTAGCCCTGTCTGGTAACCCACTTGGCTAATGGAGCTATAATACTGGGACTTTCCCTGCCCCTGGCTTCAGCTTCTTCATTTACTTTATTCATCTCAATGTATTCAGGGCTGTCTTGTCCTAGCTCCGCCTTTCGGGAGCTTAATTTAAATAAATCCTCACCCCTTTCTAATGCTCCCCTTGCTGGAGCTAATTTAAATAAGTTATTAAATTTAAATATGCCCACCCTCAGGCGGTTCCTTCCCTAAGGGAGCCTTTCCTGCCCCACTTGTGGCTGTCCCTCTGAGCGCCCTTTGGCGCAAACTAAACTTTTTATTTATATTATTTAAATGTTCTGGCAGTCATCATCTGCCAGATGGTGCTGCTGCCGACTCACCACCCCTACCTGGAAAGAAGCTACTGGAGGGAGAAGGAGGTGGAAGAGGAAGATGCTGCTGCTGCTGTGGCTAGCACTGGCTATGGAGTGTGCAGGCAGTAGAAGGGGCAACTATGGGGTTTTGCTGCTCAGCCGAATGCTCCTCGCTGGCCTGATGATCTCCTCTCCGCAGATGCGGCCCCACTTTTGGGTGCCACCAACGAGGGACCAAAATTTACTTTTAAATGAAAAAAAAATTGGGCTATACTGAGCCCACAATGTGGCCGATGGGGGGGGGTGGGCCCACTGGAACTACAGGGAGTCAGTGGAACAACACTGGACTCACCGGACTGATATGCAGGGACAAGAGAAGGACTACAGGTACACTACCTTTTCTTTTTTGTTACCTCCCTGCATCCCCTTTCTCCCTGACTTGGCTGCAAACTCTTCTTTTCTTTGTCGGGGTGCCTGACAGTGCTCTCCCAACCATCATGGCTGCTGGCAGACCACAGATTCAAAAACGTCCATTACTGACCACCTAGGAATCCTCCCTGGTGTTCAGGACTAGGAGTCCCTAGCGACCAGGGAGGCAAGCAGCTGCCCAGTACAAAGATGTCATGACTGCATGCTAAGGGCTGGGCAGGCTGCAGGAAAGCAGGGGAAAAACAATTTTAAATTGCAGTCTGTAGTTTACTTTTGCAGGGTCTCCTGCATTATTTGGCCCCCCCTCCCTGCCACCTAACCTACAAGGGGGCACCGGGGCACTTGGGACCTGGGGAGACTGGGGGACCCCTAACATTAGGGCCCTAACATTGGGGCATTACACTAGCACTCACTCCTTGAATTTAGGGGGTATGAGAATACCTGCGATATTAAGAATAGCTGTGTGTAGCATCTTCTAGAAAATAGAGAGCTGGGGAAAGGCCCAGAAAATGTGCCAATGGTTCCCTACCCCTCCACACTGCCTCCAACAGGCTGCAGATCCTGTCGGGTTGTAATGTTTTGTGATGGTGGGAACCTGGAAATACCTCACTAGAGTCTTCCAGAAAAACTCTTTCTTTACAGGGGCAGAAGTAACTTTCCACCCAACTTTTAGTCTGTGTTTCCAGTCAATCTCCTTAATAGTTATGTTCACCTCTCATTCCCAAGCTGTCTTTTGTGTATGAAGGGAGCCACCTTCTACTTCTAGTAGTAATTTATATAGACTTGCCACCAGTCGGGTCTTGGCCACTATTGTCATCATTCCGTATAAAAAGTTTTCCCACCCTGACTAGGGTCTATTCAAACAGTCCATGTGATCTGAGGCATGAATGAAATGTCTGACTTGCATATATCTAAGAAAATGGGAGTTTCCCAAATTGAACTTTTCCTTCACCCTTTGGAAAGAAATACGCTTTCCATTTTCTATAAGCTGAATGAATCTTGTGACCCCCCTGTGTTTCCCATCTTGCATAGCCTGGATCCAAGATGGGGGAAAAGAATTCTGGTTCATATCTAATAAGTGATAGAGGGTCAACCCCTCCAGGAGTGGCAGTCAGCTTTCTCACCCTGGACAGTACATATAGCCCATGTCTCACCCATCTGTTCTTCACCTGTTTAATATATCCTGGTGTCAGCAAAGTGAGAGCCAGAGTAAACAAGGGGTTCCCTCCCACAGTCTCATTTTCCATCTCATACCACCCTGATGATACCTGTTGCTTAGCCAAGAACAATACGAGTCCAATTTGTGCAGCTAAATAATACAGGTGAAAGTTGGGTAGGGCTTGCCCTCCCTCCTCTCTAGGCAAGTATAAGAGGCATTTAACTATTCTAGGCTTCCTGTGTTGCCATATGAGTTTCTGGGTGCCCTGTGAGAGTTTATTCCAAAAAAGCAAAGGTAGTCTCATTGGGAGACACTGAAACAAGAAAAGAAGTTGAGGCAGGATACTCATTTTTGCTACAGCTATCCTTCCCACTAGTGTTAGGGGAAGGTGCCGCCATCTGGCCAAATCTTGTTGAGTGCTTTCCCACAGTTTCCCATAATTTATGTGTAACCCCCCTGTTACCCGGGGTTACTAGAATCCCAGTAAGACCTAGTGGAAGGCAGGGAAGGCAGCTTGAGAAACTTCAGTTAAATGGATTTCACACTGTCTCACTCTGTTCTCAGTCTCAGCTGAGACTGAGGGATGACATCACCATAGAACTCTCACAGCTGCATGAGCCACACTGGAATCTGCAGTTGGAAGTTAGGTTAGAATGTTGGGGAGTTTTGAAAGGAGTTGTGTGTGAGCAGTCTTGAAGAGAGGAGCACAGCAGTATGTGCACAGGCTCTTGGAGCCTAAAGCTCTGATATAGAGCTACTGTTAGGGAGGTGCGTGCCTAAAAGAGGAACACAGGTGTTGCCTGTATGGCGGAGACTGCTGTTACTGGTCCTTGTGCCCCATCCCTGAGGGATGGGGTGAAAAGGTTTGCCTGTCATTCCAGGGGCAACCCTCCTGGTTCTGGCTAGGGAAGAAGCTACCTTATTCCAAGTTGTGCTGCGGCACCAGAATTTGTGGGGAAGAGATTCCTGTGAAGAATCGCCTGTGGGGCACCTGCAACCAAAGGGTGAGTTCGCTCTGACATAGGGCCATTGTTTCACCTGAACTGTTGTAAAGTGGGGATTGGACTGCTTAATCAGTGGGAGGCCTAGAGTAATGGGCTAAGCCAAGTAAAAGTATGTGCAAGTTTAGTACAATGGGAAAACCAAGACATGTAGAGGAAATGTGCCATGCATTTTCCCTTTAATCTACATTGCCAAGCTTTTCAGAAAGAAATGTTTAATGTCCAGAGAAATGGCCGGGTATGAATTGTGGAAGCGAGAGGTAGGAGACCCCCCATCAGTAGTAACCAAATTCACCTCTACGGATTTGCTCTGTGGCTCTTTTACTTTCCCTCAGGCACTTGGCCAGTGTTGAGGAAAGTACCCAGACGTGAGATTAAAAGGAAGTTTCCCTTATGGAGTCGAAGGCTCTAAGGTGGTTTAGGGAGCCACCAGAAAATGTGTCCATGTCGAATGGAAGGTGTTCAAGTGGCCGGCAGGGGAGCCGAGCCAGGGAAATCCCCAAATAGTGTACAAGTCTGGCTGTGTACCCAAAGCAGCGTGCAAGTCCGGGCTGTGTGCCTGGTGGGTTCAGAGCCCGAGGGCTGAAGTGTTGAGGAAGTGTTCTGATTCTTAATCTGCATTACCAGGATTGTAGCCCGGTGGGGGTATGTCTATGCTTTGTTTGTTCAGTTTGGATTTGAATAAAAGCCACACTTTAGAATCCCATTCCTGCTATTGTTTATTGTTTATTGTTTATTGTAAATTCTAGGAATTAATACCTTTGAGCCAAGGCTCTTTTACAAAGGTTCCACGTTAAATTAGGTAACAAACAATAGGGTTACAAAGGGTTGCACATTTAGGTTACATTGTGGAAATAGACAGAGACAAAAAATAGCTAACCTAAAGACATTTATGAACAGCAGATAAATATCACTTAAACACTTTCATCGTTTAGAAAACATGTGGAGAGGGAAAGATAGGTAAGGGAAGTATGTATGATAGGTAGTGTAAGTGAGAAAAAGAAAAAAGGGGGTGGGGGGAGGAGCAGACCAATTGCTGGAGAAGAGGATCCTCTAACAGGCCTTTGTCAGGTAAGAGGGCAAGGGAGGAGAAGTGAGAATAGATTAGGATTTAATCGAGGCAGTCACAGGAGTTTGAGGTGGCTAGGTGGGAGAATAGGCTAGATTTAAAAGCACCTATTGAGTTGGAGGAGGTAATAGAGGTGCTATGAGTATTTAGCCAGTTGGGGGCACGATAGGCAAATGATCATTGACCATGTGTAGTCCGACAGTGGGAGACTTGAAGAAGCTGGGTTTCTGATCTTCTGGTGGGTCGGACACTTGAATTCTGGCATAGCAGGTCTTGAATGCAGGGTGGGGTGAGGCCCATGATGGATTTCTTAGCCATTAGGCAGGTGAAATACTTTAAACGGTTTGAGAGTTGTAACCACCCAGTTTCAGCATAGAGCTTGCAGGTATGAGTATGTCGATGAGCGCCAGTAAGCATCCGACAGGCCTTGTTTAGGGAGGTTGTGATACGTTTCAGTGCGCTAGGAGAGGCGGATCCATAAATAATTAAGCCGTAGTCGATGATTGAGGATTGAATAGCTAGCTTCAGTGCTGGATGGGTGAGGAGTTGTCTGTTTCGGTAGAGTATCCCGAGCCACTGATTAATAATTTTGGATATACTATCAATATGTGTTGCAAAGACTAGGCCTTGATCAAATGTGATTCCAAGATATTTAAAGGTAGTCACTTGTTCAAGGGTGATTCCAGGAGGTGTTGATAGTGAGTGGAGCTTGCCTTTTCTTGTTCTGGTGAGGCTAAGAGCATAGTTTTGTTTTTGTGATTTAGGACTAGCTTGTGTTCAACGAACCACTCCTCAACACTGGCAATGCGTGCTGTAGCCTGAGGCGAGGGGTTTGGGCCTTTGTGTGAGGATAGAATCACAGCATCATCGGCATAGAGGATGATTTGCTCAGGGCAGGATTTGGGAGGAGTTAAGAAAAGTCTGAAGAGTAGAGGGCCTAAGATGGATCCTCATGGAACTCCTGAGAGGACAGGCTTAGGGTCTGAGAGAACTCCAGCTATTTTTACAACCTGGGTGCGTTGGGCAAGGTAGCTTTTTATCCAGGCACCAGAGCCCAAGGAGAGCCCAAGAGACTGTAGTTGACTGATGAGTAGACCATGGTGAACAGTGTCAAATGCCTTCGTTAGATCAATATACACAGCTCCGGTGAGGAGTCCTTTGTCCAAGGCCTTGTGGATTATTCCTGAGAATTCAAGCAGGGCTGTGGATGTGCTATGCCTTTGTCTGAAACCATGTTGCTGGGCACAAAGGATGTTATATTTCTGCAGGTAGTCTGTAAGCTGATCGGCTACCATACGTTCAAGAGCCTTTGATAAGGGAGGAAGTATTGAAATTGGTCTATAGTTATCAGGCAGAGACTTATCACCACTTTTGTGCACAGGGGTGACTATAGCAGCCTTCCATATACTAGGGAACTTGCTAGAACAGAGGGAGAGATTGAATATTCTAGTGAGGGGGAGTAGTACTTCATCCAGGGTAAGGGACAGTATTTTAAGGTCAATAGAGTCACTGCTTGCCCATGATTTAGATATAGCCTTCTTTATTTATTTATAAACTTCATGTGCTTTAACTATTTTAAGATGGAAGGGTGGAATGTTTAGAGGGGCAGAGGGAGATATAGAGATTGGGGGGTCAGTAGTAGTGAAGAAGTCAGATGCAAGGACACCGCTGAGGTCAGTGAAGGTCTCATTTAGGGTGTTTGCTATGACTAAGGGGTCGAGGGTGGTAGTGCCTTCCACATTCAGTATAGTAGGAGAGGATTTGGACTGCTTACCCGTGATATTTCTTAGATTGTCCCAGAAAGATTTCCCTTCACCCCAGGTGTTGGAGAGGGCATTTTTGAAGTAGTCGCTCTTCACTTGACGAGTCTCTTTGGTACAGTAGTTTTGGGCCTGTTTATACTTTAGGATGTCAGTCAGAGAGCCAGTGTCTCTTGCAATAGCCCAGAGGTGGTCCCTTCCTTTGTGTAGGGCCATTAGCTTAGAAGTGAGCCAAGGAGTTGAGAGCGCTTTCACTTTGCACTTTTTTACAGGTGCATATGAGTCACAGGCTGCGTTGAAGGTGTAGATAAAGTGATTAAGGGCTTCATCGACATCTTGAGTATTGTAAATGGGAGACCAGTCTTTCTGTCTAAGATTTTCCTTGAGAGGAGTAAGGTTACCAAAAGGTAGTACTCTGCTAGTGATGGTTCTAAGGGGTGGTTTTCTGAACTTGTTTGACCAGGTACATATTATAGGAGAGTGGTCGCTAAGAGAGTCCGGGAGAACAGCAACATTATTTATCTGGGCCGGGTGGTTGGAGAGGATCCAATCTATTAGGGTACTATTACCAGATTTATAGTTTTTCCTAGTAGGTGAATTGACCAGCTGTGTTAGGTTTGCGGCAAAGATAGCATCCTTAGTCGACCCTGTGTCTGATGCTAGCCAGTTGATATTAAAGTCACCAAGGAGAAGGAGCTCAGCATCAGGAGGTTGAGATCTGATGAAATCTAGTACAGACTGGAAACCGGACCCAGGATCTTTAGGTGGGATATAGATAGCAGCAACCATGAGGACTTTGTTGTGGGCACCAAGGAGAAGTTTGATAGGGAGGAGTTGTACTGCAGAGTCAGTGGTGGTATACGTAATAGAGAGGCAGTTGAGATAGTCCTTTATGTAAATGGCACAGCCACCACCCCTTTTTGACGTCCTATCCAGCCTGAGAATCTTGTAGCCTTGAAGAGATATGGCATGGTCAGGGGTGCTGGGTGTCAGCCAAGTTTCAACAATGGCTAGGATATCAGGGTTATGCTGATTGACAAAGGTTTGGAGGGAGGCCAGTTTAGGTAGCTTTAGTAGGTTTAGGTAGGTTTAGGTTGGACATTACAGTTATTGCTTCCTGTGTTGGGATCTACTTGGGTGCCCCTGTGCAGAGTAGCCAAACCTAGCCCTTGTGCCGAGTAACCTAGTCCTCCCCGAACCCAGTCCCCACCTGGTACTGCTGTCAGCTTCAACAGCATACCACCTGTGATTTGCAAAAAGGCAGGAGTGAGGGGTTACATATGGTAAATAACTTGGACAAGTCTGTGGAGGTTTGTATACTCAAGAATTGGATCTGATTTTTAGGTGCCCATCTAAAGGGAGCTCCCTCTCTAAATCTTTGGGTTACTTTCCTACTTAACACCAATGCCTCTGACTTGGAAAAATTAATTTTGTACCCCGAAATTTCTCCAAAAAAGTGAAGACCCTCACTGAGTAATGGTACTGAAGTTTCCAGGGAGGACAAAATAAAAGATGGAATCGTCTGCGTATAACGAGAGCTTCTGTTCAGCACCCCCCTCTGTAATGCCAGATATTCCAGGACTTTATCTAATTTTAATCGCTAGTGGTGCTAAACAAAGAGCAAATAACAGAGGAGAAAGGGGGCAACCATGTCTGGTTCCCCAAGAGAAAAACTTTATTTTTTGACCAAAAGCAGTCGAGTCTAGTTTGTTGCATAGTTTAACATCTGTTTCTAGCAGTTATTTCATTCTTCAGCACATTGTTATGATTTTGTTTTCAGTTTTCTAGACTGCATTACTCATTTTACTTCACAGCCCAACCAATGTTCGATAACCATTATATCTGGTAAAGTGCCTCCTAAGGCCTTCTAGGGCATGCTGCTGTAATAACGCAATTTCAGCTCTGGACTCACACTCCTCTTCCTGAAAGAGTCTCAGTATTGAGCATAATGTTGGACATTGTCCTGAGTGTAAAATAATTTCTGGAAGGGGCTATGAAGATACGCAGGCCAATCAGAGCCATAAAAAGTTGTCCCCATCCTGCTCCTGCTTGGTGTTTGGCTCCTGGGGTTGCTCAATGTCATTGTCTCACAAGAAAAAGAAGCAATTGTGCTGAGATCCCTGGCTTCAGACATTGTGAATTAGGTTCTGGTATTGCCTTTAATGCCTCATCATCCTCTTTCACTATGGAGGTGGAGGTGACACTGGATCCCTTCATTCTGTTTGGTCTGGTCCCTCCATTTCTGACTTCCCTGCTACCTGCAGGGCAGATTTCAGATAAACAGTTCAGTAGGTGTATAACTTTTATGAAACAATGACTCCTTTGTGCTCTGTCAGTACTGGGCAGCAGTGCTGGGGGCTGGAGTTGGGGTAGATGCCAGCATTGTTACTACTCCCTGTGCCTGTGTTGGTGACACTGCTGGTGCAGTCCTTGGTGCTAGGACCATTCTCGGTACCATTCCCAGTGCAGATGGTTCCTAGTGCCTCATCTACCATGTTACATGATGAATGTGAATACAGTCCAGACTTCATGGATGCAGAGGCTGAGGATGATGAGGAGACAGTTTTATGCTACAATGCCTTACCTCCATAGCAGATGGTGTGTGTTCCTCAGCAGGGCCATAACATTCCAGTCCATGCTCAAAAATATGCGCATCATACTGTAGTTTGAGATGGCAACTCAGAAACAGTCATAAAGGAATCATTTAAAGTATTTGAATGACTCAACTCTGCCTGTTTTCTTAGTACCTCCTATCCAGCCTGCTTTGGAGGATCTTAACATGACAGCTTAGAGTAAACTAGTTTTGATGCCTGCAGTGCTATGAGTATCAGATGTCACAGTGTTGGAAAAGAGGACAGATCACCAGGGAGAGCCAAGAATGAGGTGCGAGGTGGACACAAGTCCATTTTCAGAGGAAACGAGTGCTAAAAAGGACTGAAGAACTATAAGGGAGGCAGTATAGTGCAGTGATTTAAGGCTCTGAGCTGCAAATCTGGAGACCTGGGTTTGAATCCCACAGCCCCCACTTACATACTGTGTGACCCTGAGCAAGTCACTTAACTTCCCTGTGCTCCCAGGTCGCACCTGTAAACAAGCTTTCAGCTTAGTGTCTCTCTCCTGGTTAAACGACTGGAAAAAAAAAAGGACTTGCAGCCCTGAAAAGTGGTCAAGGCTATGTGACTGGATGGGATTCACCCCAGGGTACTAAAAGAATTCTGGGAGGTGCTTGCTACCCCACAGATGACCTTGTTTAATAACTCAGTGGAAAAAGGTGTGATTCTGGAGGGCTGAAGAAGGGCTGATGTGATCCCTCTACAATAGACTGGCAGCAGGGAGGAGGCTAACAATTATAGGTCAGTCTTATTTCAGTGGTGGTGAAATTAAGGAAATCCTTCAGAAGGAAAGACTGGTAGAGTATCTTGAATCCAGTGGGCTGCAAGACCAAAGACAGTACGGATTCATGAGGGGAAGATCATGCCAAACAAATCTGATAGATTTCTTTGACTGGTTGACCAGGGAAATAGATCAGGGGAAGGCAGCGGATGTGGCTTGTCTGGACTTTAGCAAGGTCTTCAACTCTGTGCTTCATAAGAGGCTGATGAGGAAGCTGACCAGGCTAGGAGTGGGATTCAAAGTGCTAAACTGGGTTAGAAACTGGTTAATTGATGGGAAACAGAGGGTGGAGGTTAACAGCATGCCTTCTAAGGATGAGAGAGTGACCAGCGGAGTACCCAAAGGGCTTGATACTAGGAACAGTCTTCTTCAAAGTCTTCATAGGGGACATTTCAGAAGAACTGGAAGGAAAGATATGCTTTTCACGGCTGCAGTGGGTGGAGCCTGAAGTTGTCTTGTGGTAGCTCTAAAAATGAGCTACCCTATTGACACTGTGGAACATTTCCATTTTGGAGTTGCAGAACAATCATTCCCCAACTCCAAAACAGTCCGATCACCTGCGTTCCCCCGCTATGGACACATTGTTTTGGTGCCAGTGGTCACAGTACAAGATGGCTACTGATGTTTAGTGCGTATGCGCAGGTAGTTGCACATGCGTGACTGCACTGTGGCCATCTTGGGCATGGTGGACTGTTTTGCCGTGAGCTCAACTAGTGTAGCTGCAGCCGTGTGGGCTTTGGCCAGAGTTTGTTTGCAAATGACACCAAAATCTGCAATATAGTAGACACTCAGGAGTGGGTGGATAAAATGTGCAGGGATCTTGGGAAACTTGAGGAGTGGTTAAAAACATGGCAGTTGGGCTTTAGTGCCAAAAAATGCAAAATCATGTACCTAGGGCATAAGCACCCTGCTGTTGAGTATAGGATGGGGGAGTTATTGACAGTCACTATACAGGAGAAGGACCTTGATGTTATTGTATCTGATGATCTCAAGGTTGCAGAGCAGTGTGACAAGGCAGTAAGTAGGACTAGTGAGATACTGGGATGCGTAGGGAGAGGTATCTCCAGCAGGAGAAGGGAGGTGGTGGTCTCACTCTATAGCTCACTGGCATGACCCCACCTGGAGTACAGGGTCCAGATTTGGAGACCACACCTCAGAAAGGACATTAACTGGGTGGTAGCAGCTCAGAGGATGGCAACTAAAATGGTACATGGTTTGCAAGAGAAGCCCAATGAGGTGAGACTGAGGGATTTCAACATGTACACCCTGGAAGAAAGGAGAGAGAGGTGACATTATAGAAACTTACAAGTATCTCAAAGGGGTGAACAATGTGTAGCTGGGGAGTCTCTTTCAAATGAGAATGAGCACCAGCACCAGGGGGCATGTGATGAAGCAGGAGGGGGGGCAGTTCATGAGTGATGCGAGGAACTGTTGTTCACTAATAGGGTGGTGGACACCTGTATTAGACTGCCAGCTGAAGTGGTGAAGGCTGGAAAAGTGGGAAGTTTTGAAATGCATGGTATAGACATAGGGGTATATTAGATAGAAGACAGGGAGGCAGGAGGGTTGCTGGATACCAGATAGGGTCTGAAAAGACAGAATAGACAAGGAACAGCTGGCCAGACTGAGTGGGCTAAGCAGTCCTTTTCTGCTGACACATTTTATGTAGCTATGTGTCTGTATATTTATGCTATAAACGCTCCGCCAGCCCCAATGATTCTAGCTCCTGTGGGGTCCTAGGATTGTTGACTCTAAGACCAAGTGTGGTTCTGTGGAGGGGATACCCTAGCAGATCAAGAGTTACAATAACTTTCCTTTCTATTCCAAACAGAGCAGTTTTACTTCATCAGTTACATTACGTGCCCTAGACTGAACCCAATTTCCGCCCATAAGTGTAGGGCCACTCCATGACTAACAATTCAAAATGTACTACCTGGTCAACTCATTACATTTTACAGTATCAGGTATTTTCCTTGAGAGTTGCAACACTTAATCAGTGTAAGTTTTTTAACACACAAATTACTGGCAGTAGTTTCACTTTTCTAAATTTATGTTTGTACAGTTTTTGCAAAATAATTGACATGGTCGGATAAGTTTAGTTTTACTTATTGAACTAGGCCAGACATCAATAGCAACTTTAGTTAAAGAAAGAACAATCATATTCCTCTTGTACACTTATCTATTGCCTAAAGTCAGGCTCCCTAAAAACTGTCTGGAGGAAAGAATTTATTATATGGACAGGAACATTTTGTATCTTAGTATGAAATATATAAAGGAAGAGAGAGCCACCACTGGCCTGGGTAATTTGTTCACTGAAATTGTTTTACAGGCCAAGATTAGAAATTGTATCAAAAACAGATAGCAAGGCAAGGTAAGGCAATTGTATTTTAATGGCCCCCAATCCCAATGGCTCTGGGTGCCTTACAGTAAAACAAATAAATTTAATAAAATTAGTCTTAAATATTTTTACAGTTAAAATAATGACACAGAGTTATACAGCAGGGCTAGGTCCAAGCCTCAATGAAAACAAGTGCATTTTCAAACTATATTTGGTTATGGTCAGAGATGGTGAATATCTCACTCCCTGGGGAAGGGCATTCTGAACGATTTGGGCAGCCACACTGAATGCCCTATCTCCTAAAGACTTTTAACAGGATCTGGGAAGTAACAAGGCATTTGGGTAACGGTTCCCAGCTGTGTTTTACTTGTGTGTGATTGGATCGGTACTGCTGTGTGTTCTACACAATACATTTTGCAAAGATTTACTATGGTTTAAACTGCCTGTTTGATCCATCACAGTGCCTCTGGTATGCAACTGGTCTCCTGTTTTTGATTGCTATGTTGGGCTAGCCAAGACCTCACTCGGCACCCCACCTGCACCGGTGAGCGCTGTGCTTTCTCTGCCTTTGGTCTTTCAGGTTGCCCGGACCCAGACTGTGTAGGGCCTTGTAAGTTGTTAAGCACACCTTGAAGTTGATACGTCACTGCACTGGCAACCTGTACAGAACATGGAGAACTGGTGTGATATGCTTGAACCGAGAGGTCCCAGCAACCCGCTGGGCTGATGCATTCTGGACCAGCTGCAGAGATATTGCCAAACAAAATGATATGAAGAGTATAAGCAAATTGAAATCCTTTCTGTAATTCAAAAAATTAAAATCCAGTTATGGTACAGAATTCTACTTGACTTCTATAACTAACCCCAGCAAGAGGGCTCTATTAATGTGGTACAGATTGAATCTTTATCAAAATAACTTCTATTTCCATCAGAAATGTTCTGGTGTATTCTCACCAAACTGTAAATGAGGCATGCCTGCCTGGGATGACCTAAAACATATACTTTTGATTTGCCCCATATATAAACATAGCAGGCAAAAATGACTAGCTCCACTGCTTGAAAATCTATACGTTTCAGTGAAGGATGTTGTAGTCCATCTCCTTAATGCCACGGATATTCAAACGATTCATGCAGTGCTGGGTTATTCAAAATCCCTAAAACAATGGTGAAGTTTAACTATATTGATGAACATTTTATGCATCTGATAATATGCCTTAGATAAATTAGAGATTACCAGACTAAATTTGAGGAATGTAGGTATCCAGACCCAAACCTGTTTTAGAAGGGTTTGACACAGGAGTGTGACTTTTGTGTTGTTTAATATCAATACATCACTATTTAAACTTCTGCTATCCCAATATAGTAAGATTTAAGAAAAAGTGTTTTCCTTTTTTTTTGTTCTGTAAAACAGCTGGGAATAGATTGTTCTACAGGCCTTTGGCATGGGGTGCTTTTAAAAGGGACATAGATTTATGCAGTGAGACTGCATAGAAAACCAGGTGATTTCAAAACAGACACATCATTTTCTAAGAGTTCCCTATCTGGTAAGGGTTACCATCTCTAGCTTCCCAAAAATCTATAAGCAGTTGTTCTCTCCCCCTGGCCTTCTTACTGAGACGAGTATTTGCTCACTGCTTAAACTGCTTTCTCAGTTCATTGATGCACATATCAAATATTTTGCATCTAGACTGAGATCTTATGTGGGGGACTCAACAGACATTATAAATGTCCTCAGTGTTTTTCACATTGCAGAAGATAGGATCTTGGTTACCCTGGATGTTGAGTCTCTCTAAATTGATATTCCTCACAGGGATGACATTTTGGCACTTCACAAGGCTTTGTTAGCATCTGATGAATATTTGTTGGGGCTTGTGAAATTTATTGTACTGTTTGCAGAAAAGGTGCATTTTCTTAATTCTTTTCTTTTCATGTGCACCCACCATCTCCAGATCCAAGGTACAGCAACAGAGACAACATTTTCCCCCAATTATGCTAACCTGTATATGGGTACAATACGTGGGAGAAAGGAGCTATACATGACTCTGAGTGTAACCCTTAGTTATTCCTGCAGCAATTTATGGGGACAGTATATTGATGATGTCTTGATAATGTGGCATGGTGGTGTGGAGGAACTGAGGGATTTTGTAGCTTACTTCAATGATAGTAATCTGAACCTTAAATTTATGGTCAAGAGTGACATGAGGTGTGCCAATTTTTTGGGATCTCAACATTACAAAGAAAAAAATACAATGGAGTTGACACCAATGACTTCAGGAAACCTACTGACCATAATTCCCCTTTCCACTACACCAGCTGTTACCCACACTACATCAAAAATATCCCTAAAAGCCTGTTCTAATTAGCTAAGTGTAACTGAAGTAAGGAACTGGATTATCAGAGTAGGGCAAAAGAACTAAAAGTCTATTTACTAGATAAGGGAGGATGTGATTGAGTCGGCAAAGGAAGAAGTGGATTTATTGAACAGGAAGGCTCTTATGACTGTGATGGATAAAGACAACAGGGACAACCAATTAGAGCCATTTCATGTTGTCCCTGTTTAGTCAGTGCAGTTAAAGCAGACCAGGAAGGTTATTAACACAATTTGGCATAACCTTCAGTCTGCAGAAAACCTTAAGGACTATACAGCAAAGTTACCATGGATAGGTTTTAGACATGGCCTAAATATCAAGGATAGTGTGTGTGGTCCATGGCTTTCATAGTCAGAACACTGTACAAACATGGCTTCTGGCCCTCCCTGCTGGCAGCAATCAATGTGGAAATTGTATATATTGTAATTGGATGAAAATAACAAAATATATCTCTCACCCCACCGGAGGCACTATATTTGATGTTCAGAAATTTATGAACTGCAACACCACTTCAGTTGTTTATGTGGCCACATGTCGTGCTGGTGCATTTTGCGGGGGTTAAATGATCCGTAAACTTAAAGTGAGAGTGGGGGGACATTCACAGACATTGACAACAGGAATATAGAGAATGCATTTACCAGACATGCTGTGGCATCAGAAGGTAACCATTCATTCATGCTCCAGGGAACTGAGAAGGTTACTGTCAGGTTGGGGAAGCCTTTTTGACCTTTAGGCTGGAGGCATTTTTGCCACTCCAGTCTTAATGAAAGACTTTGCTGACTTAATTTCTCAAATGAACTATTAACTAGTTTAAGATTTCAGAACACTGTGTTTAAATGTATGGAGATGTCATAGTGTAAAAACTTTATTGTAAAATTACCTTTTATTTAATAGAATTCTTACTGATCTTGTTCTTTTTATGTATGTAAGCCCGCTTTTGGGGAGCTTATTAGCTAAGGGCCCTTTAATTTGGGGCTGGCCAGTATTCAGGTCTGCCTGCCGGTGGGTGGAGCCGGGGCTGGGAGTCCCCTTTAAAAAGGGTGGTTTAGCGCAATTTGGTGAGTTGGCAAGGGCTCGGGAGTGGGAGGTAGGGCTTTTGGGCCAGAGACAGGACAAGTTCGGCTGCAGGGCCGAGATTTGGGGCTGGGATGGGGCAATTGCCATCTTGATCTACTTCCTGTTCAGTTCTCGGCTTAGTTGGGCAGTGTGTAGTGGTCTGGTGTGGGGCCATTTTTGGCTGCAGTGATAGGACCTCCTGGAAGGAGGAGATGGGAGCTGGGGCCCGATGTTGTAGTGTGCAACCTACCTCATGATCCTTAACTTCAGCCACTGGCTGCTAGGAGCCAGGTGCTGTACAGGGTGAGAGAGACTACATCATGGGGGCAGTGGTGGCAGCCTGTCCCTGGGAACCCCATTTCATCCTGTATGCAGTGGCATAGGTGTCAGTCTGTGTGGAGGAACTGGCATTGCGTGGCTAGCCCCAGACCTCTGGGCCTGCAAGAGGAGGCTAGTTTGTGGGGCACCATTTGCTATGGGGTCGCCATTCCCTGGGAATTAGTTGGGATTGGGACGGCCAGGCCTGTGTAGAGAAAGCAGTAAGAGCACCTCGCATATTCATGAAGACCGTTGGGACCACATGGATTGGTACAGGAATGAAGGCCGCAGTGTACAGGGAATTCATACTGCAGTTACCATCATCAAGGAGTCCCAACTCCCAGGAAGCCTGTTTTAAGCATTTGTGCCATGAAGATTATTTGTGGTCTGCACAGAACTGTTACGCTTCCAACTACTCCATGGAGCTGTGGTTGCCATTTATCCATTACACTGATCTTTTTTGATTCTTTTTTTGCAGCTGGACAGTGGACTTATTTAGTGGCTAACCAGCTTGCCCCTAATTCTCTGAACAGGACCTGTTGCACCCCGCTGCCCAGTGTGACAATTTCGACCAACTGGCTGCATCCCCTGAAATCACCTGTTTGGTGGCACCATCTCTACCCAGGTATGAATTTTTATTCCTTTGGACTGTGTTGCTTTGTTGTGGAGTGCCCTTTCCCCAGTTGTAACACCTGGAATACTGCTAGATCTGGGGAGGGGGGGCTTACATGTAATTAACATTTTTTAATTTTTATTTCTTATAGGTACAGCTAGATAGCATCTGGTTTTTCATTGATGGATATGTTGAATAATTTTTTATGCCATTCTAAGACTGAGCTGAGGGGATGGTGACTGTATTTAATTATACACATTGTGTATTCCCTGTTTTGATTTTGTATGTTATTTTTGGTATGTTTACCCTTTTTATTATTTTAGCCACAATATATATATGTGGCCCCTTTAAGAGGGTGCTTTATAAGGGCTGGACATTAGGGGAATGACCATTGCTGTTTAAAGCACATATTACATGCAACGTGTTGGGTATTTTGCAGGTCTCACTGCATCAATGCTTTTGTGGATGCTATTAATTATACTACAGTCAAACTTGTGACTTTTTGGCAGAGTGATAGGTGCCTTATTGTGTTTATTTCATTGTACAGTTCTCTGTGGGCACTGCCAATTGCTTGAGTGACTTTTTTCATTTGTGACACTTCACAGACCTCTGGATCCTCCGTAGAATACCCTCAGTACCTCTGCCATTAGAGGCCTCTAATCTATCCCAGGATGGGGAATGCTACCACTAAAAAAAGTAGGGTGTCTAGCTTGACAGTGGCTGGGGAGGGAGGTCCAGGGCTGTTGGAGGCCCTGTGACTTAGCTGTGAAGGCTAAGGATCATCTTCTAAGACAGCTGGCCTTTTGCCCAGTTCACCCTGAAAGCCCCTCCCATGTACCCTTCATTTGGACACACCTCCAGCACTGCTCCTATGGATAGGGCCAGGCCTAGCAACATCTGGCTACAAAGAGCACATATTCCTTGCACCCACTGCAGTAAGCATCTCTCATTCGCCCCCTGCAGGAGTTTGGACATGCTACCTCTGCATCAAGTCCCAGACTCAAATTGCACAAAATGAGGGTCTTTTTTCACAGCATGAGTCCTGGCTCCCTACTGACATCACCATTCTGTTTTAAAATGTTGTTTTATTAAACAGCAGAGGTGTGCATGGCCCAGATAATAATTCCTGAATGCCACAAAAAATAGGGAACTTGATATTCAGGTCTGTTTACCAAATATTTTTCACTATTTGTGGCTATTTGGGAAAAAAAATAGAAGAATAAAAATGTTTAAAAAAAACCAAAAAACTCTAGCCCAGTACAGATAATACAAAAAGGGTGGGGGGAATGGGGAGGCAGGAGATACCTGGGGTGGTACTAGCCCTGGACACTTGGGGAAGACTAGAGAGGTTCTTAAATTTTTTTGTATATTTTCATTGATTTTGATTAAACAAGCATTTGTCAATGTTGAATGTTTGCTTGCTGATATTAGCATTGGACATATAGGAGTTCAAAAGTTGCAGAATAGGAGTGGCAGTGAAGTATTGAACTCACACCAACCCCACCTCCACCCTGCAGAGATAGACAGGCATTGGGGTGTGTCTTTGGGTAGTCGCCCACAACACTCACGGCATTGCACCTCACCCTATCCTGCAGACACTGACAAGTGCTGAGGTGTGCCTTGGGGTGTTCGGCTTTACAGTCACCCCATTTTATAAGGACATATGCTGAAATGGGTGCAGTATAGGAGAATGGAGTGAACTCTGGGGCCAAAGAGTCCAAGGCACACCTCAATGCCTGTCACTGGCTTCAGGGTGGAGGTGGGGATGGAATGGCATGAGCATTACAGCCGGCATTCCAAAGGCATACCCCTGATGCCTGTCAGTCTGTACAGGGTGGGACGTTATGGTTAGAAACACTAACACCCCAGGCGGTTGTTGGTATTTGCACTACAAATTTTCACCATGGCCTTTTTGTGACCCTCCCCTCCTCATGAAAGCATTTGGGACCTCTACTCATGAACAATGGCACTGTGATTTTGTTAATCTGTCCTGAATGTTGATTTCCCACAGCGACCACGCCATTCTGCACCAGATGTGCAAAAACACAGTTCAGGCAGGATGTGAAAAATGACAGCTGTACCATTCATAGGGAGGTGTGAAGAGATAGCAATGTTGAAAATCTGGAGTGAAAATATTAAAAATGCTCGAACTTCCGCGTGTACATGGAAATTGCACAATGCAAGCTCGTAACACAGTCACTTAGTGGAATTATTTCACCAAATTTTCAACGTAGGGATTTTCTGATCTCTGCTCATGAACAGTGTCACTGTGATTTTTTTAATCTGTCCCGAACGTTGATTTCCCACAGCGACTGTGCCATTGTGCGCCAGATGTGCGAAAACACATTTTGGGCAGGATGTGAAAAGTGACAGCTGTACTGTTCATAAGGAGGTGTACAAAATTGACAATGCTGAAAATCTTGAGTGAAAATATTACAAATTCTCAAAGTTATGAGTGTGTGTGGAAACTGCACAACGCATGCTCATAATAATCATTTTATAGACTTTTGTCACCAAATTTTTAACATAGCTATTTTGGGACCTCCGCCATGAACAGTGTCACTGTGATTTTCTTAATCTGTCCTAAACACTGATTTCCCACCGTGATCAAGACAATTGTGCGCTCAGAAGTGTGAAAACACATTTCAGCCAGGGTGTGAAAATGACAGCTGTACTGTTCATAAGGAGGTGTGAAAAATGTCAATGTTGAAAATCTGAAGTGAAAATATTACAAATTTGTGAAGTTACAAGTGTGCATGGAAACTGTGCAACGCACACTCATAGCAGTCATTTTTTGGAATTTTTTCACCAAATTTGCAACATAGGCTTTTTGGGAGCCCACTCCATGAAGAGTGACACTGTCGTTTTGTTAATTGGTCCCAAAAAGTGATTCCGCGCAGTGACCGCAAAATCACCTTTCGGGACCAAATAACCAGATGACAGTCACTGAATTCATGAGATGGGGTCCCAAGAACCCCATGTTGAATATTTGGTGCCAAAATTTGCAAAAATGGCCGCAGTATCCACCTACGTTGAAACCCCCCCATTTATGCCATTATACAGCTTACTGGCATTTCTGCAGTTTGCGGTCTCCTTTGAAGAGTGCAGACGTGTTCCTGCTCCACTGAAGATCATCGTGCCGGGCTCTAGAGGTAAGTATGGGGTGAGGGGGGTGTGGGGAGGTTGGGTGCGCAGAGGGTGGGTGCAGGTTGGGGGAGAGGGCACCAGTGACAACGAGGGACAGTTTTCTCTTTTTACAGGGTTTAAAAAAAAAAAAGACCTCGCAGGATGGTTTTTCTATTACAGGGATCCCCAGAGTGCCACCTGGGTGTTTGTTGGGGGGGGCTGTAGCCGACGGGGATTGGGCATCCTGTCTGCACATATCTAGTGTTTGGGAGGAGCGCATGAGCCAAGGGGGATTGGGCACCCCCCCTCGGAACACAACAAATGAGGGGGACATTATGACAATGGGGACTGGGCTACCCCGTCGGTAAATAAACTTGGGAGGGGGCATGCCGACAGGGGAATTGGGCACCCCCGTTGGCTTTCATGGGGACTGTGAGAGGCTGCCAGCGACAGCCACTGCCATGTTTATTGAAATGGGACACCAGACAAAGCAAGCTTTGATTCGCCACTGGAATCAGGGACTGCACTAGCAGCAAAAACAGCTGATTGTTAAATGATGGGGGGGGGGCTCCCTGATTGCAGTGGCAAGTCTCTCCCAAGTTGGTGGTAAGATACAATACTGCTGTCATCGACAGCATGCTTCTCTATTGGCACCACAGAGACCAGACCCAAAATGGACTGCTGGCATTGACCACAACACTGCCACACCTCCACAACTCACTACTACAGCAAGGTGCCGCAATATGTTTCTTGTGCATGCGTGCAAGCAAACATAATAATGAGTATCAAAGGTATTAAGTTTGAATACTCACCGAGTATTTGAAAGAAGGTATGCACACACCACTATCATGTAAGCAATAGCACAACAGAGTATGCATAAAATAAGGAGTAATGTATGGCTGACCATACAGAACAGGCCTGTGTTTCCATCGAGGGGTAGAGATAACATCATATGGATTTTGAGTCGAAGGTGAAGCTCGAGAGGTCCATGCTGTTGTGTCAATCTCAAGATAGAAACATAAGGGTGCAGTTCCTATCAATGCCTGCATACTGCATCCTGGACCACGGCAGCATAGTACTGTGCAGCTGCTTCTTCTTTCTGGATGATTCTACTGTTGCTCTTGCAACTTGGACAGCAGTTCAGGATGTTTTTCACCTCATTTGGCTCTGCACTCCGGTAATTGCGCTTTGCCTACGTAGAGGTTCTGGCTCTTTCACCTGTCATACAGTGCCTACATGAAGACCACTGGTCCATCTGCTTACAACTCTCTTACCCCCTCATCCGGTGCCTATGTGGGGGCAACTGGACCACCTGCTCTCTTATCGTCCAGCACCTACATGGAGGTGCCAGCTCCTCATCTTCCTCTTCTCAGCATCATCCTACCTACGTGGAGGTCAGGATCTACCTACGAACACTCATCCTCTGCACAGCTGGCCATAAGTTCAATTGCTAGTAACATTCTCCTAGTGTGAGCTACACCCTATTCTACAGAGCCTCCTGCTGCACAATGGTATCTCCTGATCCTTCGGAAGGGCCTGCACCGGCTCCCCCGCGCCTCGAAAATGCACTTTCAAGTCAAAACACTCTCTTAAGGACTGGACTGTTCTTTGCTTGATAGCAGAGTTGAAGAAACTTGGCGTTGTCTACCATGCTAATGCCAAGAAGTGAGAACTGTACGATTTATGTGTGGACCCACAATTCTGAAGGGTTCTTGATTCACCGACTCCACTGAAGTGAAGTGAGGGTGTTCACATCTGGAATCTGGCACTCTCAACGAAATCAAGGATCTCATCACCCAGCTTGCTACTTCAGTGTTTGACATACAATCTCAACTTACTGTCCTGGAAAATAGACAGCATGCCCTTCCCGATGAGAAACCAGCTCCTCCAGCCATCCCCCCATCGTAGCCTATATTGTTTGCTGTACCTCAAGCTCCTTCGACTAGTGACATAACTCAAGGTGTTCCTTCTCCGGCTGCTCCAGTTCAGGTACACAATCCCAGAGCTCTTCATTGCCTGCCATTTCACCTATTCATTTAGTTCCCAGTCATCTCCGCAAGGACATCATCGACAGGAAAAATTTTAATCTTATTTCGTTACTCATATCCTCTCACGACTCCATAGAGAATAGAATGATATTATGCATCAATGTCTCTGTTGTTCTGAAACCCAAGGACTCTAGATTAACCAAAAAACTGACCATTCCTGAGTTCATCTTAGCCTTCAGCCTCTACAGGGATATTCTATGCTCCACCTTCCCCTCATGCCAAGAAGAGCTAGACGCCTACTTGTACCTGGTCGTCGACCTAGGTGTGCGCTACGGTAATATGCACTTCTTCGTTTATCATAAAGTTTTATCTACCAAAGCTGCTGCTGCCCTTACTCATTTTAACATGTGTCTAAACTGGGAGACACTCAACAATTAACTGTTCTGCTGCCACTTCGCAGGACAGCAAGCATTTAACTTGCCAACTACGCGGCACCCATTCAGCTACCTTATGCCCCTTGATGGTGCCTGATACCTCATCCACTCATCCCTTGTCTTCAGCTACTCCCTCCATTACATGCACCATCCATAATCCAGCTGCATTACCACATTCCTCTCATGACAGGCTAGGCTGCCCCATCACTTTCATCGAAGGCCAGCCCATATGCAACAATTTCAGTGCTTCTGGATGCAATCTGTGTGGTTGCCATAACTTGCACGTGTGTAGTCATTGCAAGGAGGCACATTCTAGATCCATCTGTTCCAAGCTACAGCCCAAGCCCTGACAATTACAGCATCCGTCGACTCCTATCAACATTAGAGCACTGACACGCTTGTTGTCCACGCATCCATCACAATTCCTGGTTGACTTTCTTGTCTCTGGTTTCCCGGAAGGCTTTCATACTGGCATTTTCATTCTTCCGAAGGAATCTTACAAATGCAGGAATTTACTCACAGCCTTAAGTGAACCTAATGTGGTCTGGCAGCTTCTACAGAAGGAACTCAACAGAGGATTTCTCATAGTACCATTCAAGCAACCTCCTTTTCCCGTCTTTCGTGTCAGTTCCATTGGCATTGCTATAAGAACGTTTTCAGGAAAGAAGAGGCTCATATTTGACCTGTCTGTTCCCCACACCTCTCTCATTCCCAGTATTAATTGTCTGATAGCCTCCTATGACTTTTCCTTAAGCTATGCATGGATTGACAATGCAATCACTGCTACCAAAAAACTTGGTAAAGGCTCTTGGCTGGCTAAGGCTGATATATCGGATGCCTTCAAACTCCTCTGTATCCATCCCTCTCTGTGGCACCTGTATGGTATTAAGTGGGAGTACTCCTATTACTTCGCAGTGCAGGTGACCTTTGGGTGCAAAAGCAGTCCTAAACTATTCAATCCTTTTCTGACACCTTATGCTGGTTATTGCTCAATTAATGTCACGTCACTACTGTCATCCATCTGCTTGATGACATCCTCCTTATCAAACCACCCTCAGCTCCTCTTGCTGCAGCCCTCTCTTCTCTATGAGAGCTTTTTCATGACCTCGCAGTTCCCATATCCGAAGAGAAGACAGTGGGTCCATCTACCACTCTGGAATTTCTAGGCATCATACTGGACTCGGCTCGCATGAAAGCCAGACTGCCCCATAACAAATTGGTCCAAGTTCAGGCCTTGGGGCTATAATTTTCTGCCAAGTCTTGCACGAAGCATGAACTACTCTCCTTGCTGGGCTATCTCAATTTTGCAATGCACATAATTCCCCAAGGTTGCTCATTTATTTCGTACTTGCTCAAACTAGTCTCTTCCGTTCCTGCACTGTTCATCATATCACCCTTACTGCCTCAGCCAAGTCCAATTTGTCCAAGTGGTCGCTCATCTTCGAACAGTGGAATGGCTGTTCCATGTTTTACAAGGATATTTCTCCTAGCCTGTCTCCACAGATTTATACCGATGCCTCGCCAGCTTGCGGGTTCGCAGCAATAAACAAAACATCCTGGATCTCCGCCCCTTGGCCTCCTGAATTCCTTCGACTTCCCGACTTTGCCAGCTCTTCTGAAATCTAACCCATAGCGGCTACTGCATTTACATGGGGTCATCTATGGTCCTTACAAACCATGTTGGTGTTCTCAGATAACCAAGTGACTGTAGACATAATCAACAGAGGTAGATCATCATCCCATTCCGTTATGCTGTTCCTGAGGACATTTACATGGCTTTCCTTAATACATGATTTCTCAATTCATTGCTTCCATATTCCAGGGCTCCTCAATACTGCTGCAGATCATCTTTTTCATTTTCATTTTCAGGACTTTAAGCTCCTTCAGCCTTCTGTGGCCCCATCTGCTATTCCAGTTCCCCAGTTCCAGAATCTCATAATGCATTAACTGACTACCTACACATGGCTAAGACCATCACGTGGTCTGCGTTATCAGCTAGCACCCAATTTGCATATTCCACAGCCTGGAAGAAATTCGCCACTTTTTGCACCATGACAGTGACACCATTGATACCCATATCTATTTCAGCCATTCTGGCCTTAATCATGTATTGCCATACATCTCAGAAATGGACGCATGGCACCATCCAACAATACTTGTCCAGTATCCAGTTTTTCCTCTTACAGTCAAATCCAGCTTCAGACTCCATCATCTCTAAACCAGCTGTCAAACTGCCCAACAGGCATTCTCAAGTCAACAATCAGAAAGTCTCCTTCTCGCCAACCCATTGATGACCACATTTTCAGACAGCCATTCAACCTATGAAGAACTAATCTATTAGATGTCTTCTCTACCACTGTCTTATCTGCTGCCATATGTCTGTCCTTTTACAGATTCCTCCGCCCAGAGGAATTCACAGTTCCATTTCTATCTGCTTCTACATTTCTGATGGTGAAACACCTATGCAAGTGCAATGATCATTACATTCTTCACCTACCTTCCTCCAAAATGGACAGATTCATAAAGGAGTTAACATCATTTACTTTCCTACTTCCAATGCTTGGTGCCCTGTCACCATATTATATCAATTACTCCAGCTTCTCAGAAAATCCTCACCGTCAGCTCCATTGCTACCTACTGCAAACCATACCCCACTAACCACTAAAGAATTCATGGACTCAGTCAGACTTCTTCAGTACCTCAGATACCACCCACCATCTTTTTCAGGACACTCCTTCCGTATAGGAGCCACAACATCCACATCCAGGAAGAACGTACCAGCCCTCATCATCAAACGACTGGGAAGGTGGGCTTCATCTTGTTTCAAAGCCTACATCCTTGATCCTGAACATGAGTTACATTCAGCTTTTCGTTCCATCTCCTCTTAGCATGCCCAGAGGAAGGGAAATCTGGCAGCCATGGTTCCTCAGAGGTTTCCTCCGGTAAAGGGTTTTTTTCTTCTCCTGAGCGCCACTAGGTGCACTCTCCGTGAGTTGGAGGAGGTGGTTACAGACCTCCTTTTTCATCCTTCATTTCTTCAACAGCTCTTCCAAGGGTGGGAATGAGCAAGACAAAAACCAAGAATATTACATCAAGCATTCAGTGACATCAAGCATTCAGTGACTCATACAAGCACTTTATATCCCCGCACAGTGAACTGGAGGGCCCCCACCAGTGGTTCAGTGGGTGGTTATACACTCCTACAAATACCCTACATGCCCAGCCACTGGCACTTAGCCATCACTTCTCCTCCATCCTCCCCATCTCCTCCTTCTCTGGCACTCTTCTCACCCTCAGGGCCTTCCTTTCTTCCATGGCTCTTCCATGGGTGGGAATGAGCAAGGCCAAAACCAAATATGTTACATCAAGCATTCAGTGACATCAAGTATTCAGTGACTCATACAAGCACTGTATATCCCCCCACAGTGAATTTATGTTTAGATGTTTTACCAGGAAGCACACCCTGGTTCATCTGCAAATGTGTCCTGGAATCATCATCATCATATGCAGCAATATTATATAGTGTGTGTGTGTGTGTGTGTGTGTGTGTGTGTGTGTATATATATATATATATATATATATATATATATATATATATATATATATATTTCATATTTGCTTTGTCACTTACAGTCCTGGATTGAGCCATCCAAGTTGTGCATTGCATCTGACTGGAAGAGTGTGGCAGAGTAATCCACCTGAGCCCCACTGTTGTTTCTACCTGTTTTTCATCACCACCCCTTTCCGTGAGAAATATGAGAGATCTTTCTGGACCATCAGAAGTAAGCTAGTCTAAAAAAAAAATAGTTTTCTATCCTGTGGTTTTTCTTCTGAGCTGAATGCCTTCCCCTCTGGCTCCACCAGTGAGTGCCCCAGCCTTGTAAGAGTGGGAGCACTTCTGCGGGTTGAAGGCTGAATTTGTTGGGACCTTTATCCTGGCAACTGCACTGTTCCTGTTTTGTTCCCTTCCCTGGACAGCCTCAGTTAGGGCACCCATACGTGCATACAGTAAGGCATAATGACATGGGGGCGGGCAACAGAGACAGATGGATCTTGAACATGCCTGTGCACTTGCTTGTACAGGTCAATGTTTTGGAAGTTTTTCACTTTTTTCTAAATATTTGGCCTGGAAAGGCACACTGAGCCAAATCTTATTTCCAGGTGTATGCCAGAAGAGAATTAAAGAGCTTCTGACACGATCTGGGTAGGCAACTCGTAGGTAAAGTCTGCCCTTGGAGCTTTTTCAGCTATAAATTAATATTTTCTGCCAAGTGGCTTTTAAAATACTTCATTTCATAAATCCTGGCTCGTACCTTCCTGGAACAAGCCAAATGGCTGCTAACCACTGTAGCCCCACTCCTGAAAATATCATAGTTATGACACGAGGTCAGTAACAGGACTGCAGGTGCTCTATGGAGAATGCAATGGAATTGGGGGAGAGAGGCTGCCTAAACGTACTAAGATTATTATTGCTGGCATGTTTACATGTATGGGAATAATATATATATATATATATATATATATATATATATTTATTTTGTGTTGACCGGGTAAGTGCACTAGACAAATCCTGCCTATTTTCAGGCACGACCCGGGGGAGGGGGATACAGATGAATGTCAACTAACCTTGAACCAGATTAAGTTGTTGGTGGTATTTTTAGTGAATGAGGAAATTTGGCCAGGACACCGGGAAAATTCATATATATATATATATATATATATATATATATATACATACATATGCCCCATTCATGTAAACATTCCAGCAGTGATAGTCTTGGTACATTTAAGCAGCCTTCCTCTCCTGATTCCATTTCATTTTCTGTAGAGTGGCTGCAGTCCCGTTCCTGACCTCGCATCATAATTATGCTATTTTCAGTGGCGGTGCTGCAGCAGTTGGCAGCCGCTTGGCTCATACCAGGAAAGTATGAGCCAGGATTTATGAGTGAAATATTTTAAAAACCACTTGGCAGAAAATATTAGAGCACAGCTGAAAAAGCTCCAAGGGCAGGTAACTACTGTACACATACGGGCCGCCTGCTCAGATTGTGTCAGAAGATCTTGAAACACAAGGAGATTAAGTGACTTGCACAGGGGCACACAGTATGCAACTGGTAGTTGTTTTACTTCAAAAATAAGATAAAAAAAATCCCAAATAAAGATGGGGGAAGCAATAAGAGGATCAGGCACATCCAGTACCTGAGAAGTGCTAAGCAGCTGTGGCACAGGAATGAGTACATCAATTTTCATTTGGGCTGCTGTTCTATTTTAATTTCTTTTGGTATTATGTTCTGGATAGAGTTTATAGGACTTTTAGAATTTATACTAGGAGGGATGAATACCCTGAAGGAATAACAGTGATTTATTTGATCTTTTATTCACCTATAGGGCAAAAAAAAAAATGCTATTCCTACCTTACAGGGCACTCCCAGTTTGTGTGCATTGGCCCAGCCCGCTCGCCCACCCTGCCTGTCTCTGCTGGAGTCCCCCAAGGCTCTATTCTGGAAGCCCTCCTTTTCTTCTTATTCACTAACTCCCTTCCAGTGGATAGTCTCAACTGTCACTTGATCCTTTACGCCGACGACCTTGTGCTGTTCTCCAGCGGGAAAGTCTTCTACCCTCATCTCTGCAGCCCTCTCACAAAACTACACCGCAGCCCACAACTGGTTTTTTGACAACCTCCTTCTGGTCAGTGCCAAAAAAAAAAACAACAATGTTGTTCGGATCTAAGCCCTTCCTAATGAAATGCAATTCTAACCCACCCCTAATCATCATGTCCCCTGTTGGCCATGCCCTAGAAGACATCAAACATTTCAAATATCTAGGAGTTCTGCTTGACCCCTCCCTTTCCTTTACAGAGCACATAAACTCCCTGGTTCTAAGATTTCACCAAAAACTAGGAGCTGCCTACAGATACCGGCAGTACCTCAGCCCTGATGTCCGCCATGCCATCATCCAGGGAAATCTGCTACCTGTCCTGAACTACTGCTCTCCCATCTACTCTAGGACCTCCGCATCCACCATGGCGAAACTATCAGTAGCATGCGACAGTGCCTGCCACTTCTCTCTGCTGGTCCCTTTCTCCACACACGCCTCTACACTCTACACTACACTGGGGTGGCTCCCACTGCAAGCCCTCTTTGACCTTGCACTGTACAGTTTTACTGATTTTACCATCCATTTTTGCCAGAAATCCCCTCTTGCTCCCCTTTTCACCATCCAAACCTCGCACCACTGCCTAAGCTCCTCCAGTATCCCCTTCCTGAACATTTTCAGGGTAGCCATGAACATGGGTGCTAGAGCCCTTTCTGTAGCAGCCCCCACACTATGGAACAAGCTGCCCACTGAACTGCGCACCATAAACACTCACCGCCAGTTCAAGACTTGCATCAAAGACTGGCTCCTGTTGGCATCCACTTGTCACTGCTTTAAGGACTAGCCCCCCCGCCCCATAGGTTCCAGGGGTAGGGCCAAATGGGTTCTCTTATTTACTGAAACTGTACCACCATGAACCTTACTTTGCTTTGTTATTTGTTGTCCCTCAACTACTGCCACCATGTATTGCCAAATGTAACAAATGTAACCTTTCACTATGTATTAACTGCTCTTCTTATGCTCTTGTTATTCTGATGTTTCTACTCTGTGCCGACTTACATGGCCCGAGTCATGCCTGAGAACGGTCCCTGGGATCGGTGCACCTACCCAGTTAACAAAATCATAAATAAATAAATAATATAAATACTCTCCTTGGAGCCCATGTCATTTTTCGTGTAATCTCATCACAATGGCATTCACTGTTTCCTGGTATAAATAGGACATTCCATAGGGCATCCAGAAATAAGCTTTTTATTCAGTCTAGAATATAGCACACAATGCTGACCTAGAACTGAGGGCTCTGCTTTGTTCTTGTTGCTAGGCAGCATTGTTGGTACCATTCAAGAGTGAATACCAAGTCTTTTTCTGCATGCCCTAGGGAATATCCTCTATTTATGCAGCATGTGTGAAGATAAATTTGCCAAGATAAACGTTATTTTTGGCAACATGAGCAAAATTAATGAAACTGGTCACTAATCACGCTCAGAAATCTATATCACTCATTTTGGTCACACTAGGCGTGTTCAAATATTTATTCTCACGTGTGAGATGCCATCGTCTTTTTACCATTGACCATACTGAAGACTATTTTCATTTTGTACCTTTGTTCCTTTTGTAACCTTTTATCATTTTTATCGCAAAACCACCTAAAAACCTTATGTATAAATTGAATGTAATCTGGCTGTCGAAACAGGGGTTACCATGACCCAGGTAATGTGTACAGTAATGTTTCATGTGTTTAACTGGGGCTAGCTACAGTATATCATTTATTTTATTTATTTATTACATTTTGGTGACCGGGTAAGCCCACTGAGCCCCGGAGGTCCCTTTTTCAGGGGTGACCCAGGAATTTACATAATAGAGATACATAACAAAATACAGCATTAGTTCAGTTTACAGGAAACACAACAACTCAGTTATAGCGACAGGACAGAAGCATAGCAGTCCGAGTTGAATAAATAGGTATATCAGCAGTGGTAACATTGTACAAATATTAGCAGTTTGGCATTGTGTATTAAACAGTGGTGAATAGGACCTGGTAAGTCAGTTGTCACTGGGTTCCTGTCAGGAGCCGGTGCAGCGGCAGGAGCCTTAAGCCTAGTGCGGAAGTTTTTGATAGTGGGGGCTTCCTGCACCCCAGGCAGGAGCTGGTTCCACAGTGTGGGAGCGGTGAGGGCAAATTACATACCGCCCACCTTAGTTCTAACCCTGGGGACGTCAAGGAGAGTTTGGCCAGTTGAGCGGAGGTGTCAGTGGGTGGCCAATCAGAGCAATGAGGCCAGAGAGGCTGGGGGAGGGGGTCAGGCCGACTACCTTGTAGGCTAGATGGAGCAGGGGGTATTGGAGGCGTGCATCAAGTGAGGGCCAATTTAGGAAGGATAGGGAGTCACAGTGGTCATCCCTAGGGTTGGCCTGGGCAGTGAAGTAAGCCACCTTGTTGTAAAGTACCTGAAGTCTGTTCCTCTCCAGTTTTCCCTACCCTTGTACAACTGGAGCAGCATATATGAGTGTCGGGAGAAGGGCGCTGGTGGTGATTGATATTCTGGCTTTGGGTATGAGCTGATCTTTCAGACGGTAGAGGGTTCCCAGTTTCCCATATAAGGTTTTAGTGACAGAGCCCACATGGTTCTTCAGGGTGAAGCTCTGGTCTAGGGTTAAGCTGAGGTATTTCAGGGAGGGTACTACTTCTAGGCTGTTGCCAGACACAGTGGTGAGGTGTAGGTGCTGTGTTCTGTCCTGACCAAGGGATCTAGGGCCGAACAGCATTGCCTTAGTTTTGGACATGTTGAGGACCATTCTATTCTCGGTGAACCAGTGCTCCAGTGACTGGAGGTTATCTTGGAGTAGGGGGCTAAGGCCTCCCAGATTGCCTGTGGACCGGTAGATGACTGTATCATCCGCATACTAGACTACCGAGCTCCCACCGTAGTGATTCGATAGTTCATTGGTGAACAGGAAGAAGAGGAGGGGGCTGAGTATCGACCCTTGGGGTACCCCCTCTTTTAGTGGAAGTGGCCTGGAAATGGTATACTTCCACTTTACCCTCTGCGTGCGGCTGGTCAAATAACTCTTGAATCACTTCAGAGCATGGCAGTCTAGGCCTGTGTTGCTCAGCTTAGTGAGTAGGAGGTTGTGGTGGACCAGGTCGAAGGCCTTGGAAAGGTCTATGAAAGACCGCACCAGTGGGGGTACCCTTGTCCAGGTCTCGGAGTGCATCTGTTGCAAATTTTGTCAGAGCTGTGTCTGTCCCGTGGCCAGTTCTGAAACTGTGCTGGGAGAGTGACAGGATTTTATGGACCTCTAAGTAGTTGCATAGTTATCCATAGATCAGTTTTTCCTGGATTTTTGGCAGGATGCAGAGTAGGGAGATTGGTCTGTAGTTGCCAGTAGATGCCCGGCGGACGCCTTTGTGGATCAGGACCACGTGGGCCTGTTTCCACTGTGTCGGGATGGTGCCCTCCTTCACTGAGCGGTTGATAAGCCAGGATAGGGGTCTGGCCGGGCTAGGGCCCCATCCTTCAGCAGCTTGGGGTGAATCCCATTGGGTCCCCCAGAACCAGAGGTTTTTAGCATTTTTAAGTTGTAATAGAACCTCTTTGGACTTAACTAGCCTTAGATGGAAGGATGGGTGGTCGAGAACAGGGGGGACCTTGTGCTAGGATTAGTGGTGAGGGGAGGCAGGGCAGCCTTGTACAAGTCTAGGTTAGTGAAGTGGTGGTTTAGGGAGGTGGCAATTAAGGGGTCCTCATGAATTAGGTGTCCATTGACCTCTATGGGGCCAGGTTCGGACTTGCTGTTCCCTTTCACCAGCTCATAGATGTGGACCCAGAAGCATCTAGGGTTCCCTAGGTTATTTTTCTGGAAACGCGTGATGTACTCTTTTTTTTGTGGCCGGTTTGCATTTATTCCTGAGGGTTTTGTATGTTACGAGGTCTGCCTGTAGGGAGGACTGCTTGAACTTTTTTCAAGCCTTGTCACAGTGCATCATGAGGACCTTTAGTGATGGGGTTATCCATTTGTAGCAATTGCCCTCAACACAAAGTTTTTTCATAGGAGCAAGGAGGTTTGCTGCCATATTTATCATCCTCTGGAAGAAGGCCACGGCCTCGTCCAGGGTAGGGAGATGCTTGATCAGGCTCCAATCTAGGTTGCTTAGATGATTGGAGAATTGTTCGGGTGTGTAGTAGGTGAAATCCTTCACGGCCAGAATACGTGGTGGCACTCTGGGCGTCTGTTCTTCCAGATACAGAAGATAGGAGAATGATCACTCAGAGCGTCAGCCAGGATGCCAGCAGACTGGATGTTACAGGGGTTCGTCACTAGTGCCCAGTCGAGGGTAGAGTGATTCCCTGTTTTGTGGTTCAGTCTGGTGGGTTCGGAGATTACCTGTACAAGGTTTGCATCTTGTATCAGGCCCAATAGGGACTGGGTGGAATCCTAGGCCCAGTTTAGGTTGAAGTCTCCCAGGATGAGGAGTTCAGTGGCAATGTGTTTAGCTATATCCTGGAGGATTGCCTCCAGGGATTGAAGGGCATTCTTAGGGGGGTTGTATATGCACCCTATGATGAGATGCTTGCAGAATCCCTGGGTGATGTGTACGAAGATTGATTCACTGTCTGTACTGGCATCATGTTATAGGATGACCTTGGCTGAGTTAAGGGTATCTTTTACATACACGAATACCCCTCCCCCTCTTTTGTTGGTTCTGTCTTTCAGGTAGGTGAGGTATCCAAGGGCCGTGACCTCATGTGGGAAGACGTGAGGTTTGAGCCAGGTATATAGCCTAAGAATAAAAGTAATGTGCTTGTGTGTGTTAATGCACTAAAAGGTTAATATTAGCCTTGGACTCAAGGTTCTAAATGTCAAGGAGGTTCATCTTGTTATTGCAATTACAGATCAAAGGAGCACTCCCAACCAATTAGAGGGCTTTTTTTCTCCGCGTGTGAAACTCTATTTTTCTGTAAAGAGTGTCTCACGCTACAGCTGCCCTGGTAATGGGCACGTTCCAGTAATGTTTTAAAAAAATATATATTATTGATCATGCTCGATCAATATTGCAAGGAGATGACTGTTACAATTGTAAGAGTGGTCTCACATGCATTTGTAGGATATCAGAACAGCTCATCTTCAGTTCATGGTTCTCATACCCTAAGAATACACATGAGGCCACTCCTACAACTGTAACAGTTGTCTTCATGGCGGTATGAACAGACATAATGTTTCTGCTTGGTGGCAGTGCATCTTGGAGTCAGCTGCACCTACAATTGCCCATTGTTGAACAGGAGAGTTTAGGGGCATTAACAGTAAATGGGGTCTCCAGCCCCCCCAAAAGTAGTTCTTAGTATCAGAATCCACTGTGCCAGTGCATGCATCAGTTTCAGTTTAATGCCTCTGGTGTGCTTCTCTGGCTGTGACCAGCTGAAGGAGACCTGTGGGCCCAGGAATGTGGCAGGGTTCCAGGATTCGGGTGGCATTGCCTCCCTCTGGTACAGGTCTTGGAAGCTCAGGCCTCAACCAAGGACCAACACTGGGGACAGCAGGGGCCTATTGGAGGGCCTCCTGGTGGATTTTACATCAGCTGCCCTGGGTATCCTGTAAATTATGAAAAGATTGCAGACATATTCTGAACTAGAGGGGGCTGTAACTTTAGCAGTCTGTGTTCTGTAGAAGATCAGAGCAGAGTCAGTAAGGATCTGAACCCCAGGGGCAAGGGATGACCGGTATCTGGTAAAATGTAGGTTGGTGCTGACTCCCACCCCATAGAGGCACCACTCAAGGGCAGGCTGACCCAGGCAGCAATAAACCAACCCCCATTTTGTGCTAATGTGTGTGCGTACATGCATATGTGTGTGTGTGTGTGTGTTTGGAAGGGTACACCTTTTGTTTGCCCTCTGTCAGAGGCACTGTATCACTCTTTTCTGTGCTCCACTCTCTTCCACTCTCATCCATGAGGGGACTATAACCAAAAAGGGAATCTCTGTGTATTACCTTTAAGTAAAAGAGAATGTGTCACTAATGTAGCAACTGAAGGTGGGAGGTAACTGTGTGGACCATAACTATGTTGCAGCTTATCATGCTGCTAATCGGAATTGAATCCGTGACTGTCAAGGGACACATACAGAAATTTAATTGTACCAAATTATGCCAAATATGATTACTGCAAATTTAGGACATCTGTGATTTATGATGAATAATAACTGGGCCTAAATGGGAGCTGTGGCTACAGTCTCACCAATATCTCAAGAAAGTGTGCTGCTTTTGTAAATAAAATTGTTGGGAGTTCTGCAAAAACAGTTTAACATCTGAATTGTCATGCTCTTTGTCCCTTTTGATTCCTAAAGGGTATGTCAAGAACACCAGTGCAACAGTTTAATGCAACCAAATAAAGTTAATGGTTTTACCGTTTAAATTTAGCATATCCCAAGCTGCCACGTGGGACAGTGACAGTGTACCATATGGTGCAAGCTTAAATCTATTTTTTGACCCAAAAAGTTTTACCCTGGAGCCAAAGGGTCAGTGGTTGATGAATGCCATAGACCCCTCAAACATTCAGGTGCATTGAATGAAGATGAAATGGAGTCCCTAATGGTACACTATGGAGGAGACAAGGAGAGCAGTCTCCCCCAAAGGACATAGGTACCATGGCCAAGGCAGTTTCTGCAGGTGAAATCGGAGACTTTTATTGTAGCACCTTGGCAGGCTGTACTTCATGGGGTGTGGAGAAAGTCCAGACATGGGAAGTGTGCAATATACAAGAGGTCACTACCGGTGAGATATTCCATTAAAATATCCCTACACATGGGAGTCACTTTGGGGGAAGTGCCCACTGCTCTCCTTACCAAGGGACAGCTTGGTAGAGAAGGCCTGAAGTGGGGATTGTGTTACTAGAATATGATAGATATCATTCTTATCTTCAGTTTAAGATACTGGCCTATTGCTGTCTAACTCATTGTTTCACCACTCTTGAGATACCAACAGAGGAATGCTCTCTCCTGAAGGTAACAATGATTTAAGTCAGCCCATGTCATATCCTGCATGTATCTTCTGCTAATTCTGACGATATTGCATACCCACAAGTTGCAGTCTACTGAGCAACTGGTGGGTGGTTCCTCCCACCTTGGGGATACTAGGTCAAGGGGAAAACACGCCATTCTTATCAGGGTACGTAATAGACCAGAACCCCTAGTTTGCTTACCATACTCTGTGTTTGGGACACCCAATGAGACTTTCTTTGCTAAAACTGCTGTCCTTGAGCAAGGACGTATTTCATGAGGACACAATGAATAAATATTGATTTCCAATGTGCAGTGTGATGCATGGGTATGTTATTGTCTCTGTGTAAAGTTGTCTCTTTCCCTGGCACACATTCAAGCAAGAAAGATAGATTTTAGTCCCAAAGAAGAACATTTGGGAACGTGCAATTTTGCAGGCATGGCAAAATGGTTGTTTTTTTTTTTTTTTAGGAAAAAAATGACTATTTTACCAGTACTATGATTATTATTATTATTAAAGTGGATAGAAAAATGTCAAAATATGATTGGCAAAGAACCATTTTCACCCATGATGTCATCCCAGCACAACCTCACAGGCGAACCTAGTGCCCACAAACCAGCCTACTTACCACCATGGATATATAAATTGATTCATTTTATAATCACAATAAGGCACTCTGGGGTGCACAGTGCTGGAATAATGTCACTTCTCAGGTGCTTAAAGGCACCCAACCTGTAGCCTCATGCTTCACAATGTACCTCAGGCATGATGTTATGTGTGCAGGATATATACCCTGATGTACCATGTTGTTTAATTAACTCTCAAACATTGGTCTCTGTTAGAATATTGAGTTCTCAGATTTTAGACTTGTCAATTATTTTGGCTCCCAAAAAACTAGATTAACTTCCAGGACTACACCCATGGAAGTTCTTTACTTCCAGAAAGAAAAAAATAACTAATCTGATGAGTAGTGTGCCGTGTGTGACACAAAGCTGAAGTTCTTGGATCCTAGGGAGAAAGGGAGTGTGCCACCTGGGCTTCACGCACCAGGATTTGGCATGCAAAAAATATAAAGTGTTACCCATGCTTGCCTGCACTTTTGGAAACTAAGTACACCTGTTCTTCATTATTCCCTATTTGTTTCTTTTTGCTGCGGATTTTAAACACACCCAAATCCTGATTCAACAGATGAGAAGGAGTACCTTGCATTGAAGAAAGTGCCATCTTTAGGTTCACGCACCACCTGCCAGGCAGTTAAGGAGTGGCATCAGAATGAGCTGTTCTGGCAGCCGCTCACCTGCCTTCCTAGCTGGAGACAGAATGTCATTAAAGTATTGATTTTGTGGGGGGAAGAGTGTAACTGGAGAAGGGGATATCTTTCCAACAGTTCTCCAACACTACGCAGACATCCCTAAACCCTAATGTTTTACTTCAACGAATAAGATCAAAAAACCTTCCAAAATAAAAGGGTGTGTGTGTGTGTGTGTGTGTGTGTGTGTGCAGTTGGAACATATGAAGCTGGTCCAGAACTCAGAAGTGAGGCTTCTAACCTCTGATCAGAGGTACTTCCTGCTCTGGGCTGGCTGCCTGTGAAATGGCACATTAACTTCTGGGTTCTTTTAATTGGTATACAAAGCCTTGAATGGACTAGACCCCTAATATTTCAATGCCTTCCAGGGATTTAAGGTCTGGGAGCAGGTGTTCTTATGAGTACAGTTGCCTTGGTTGAAATCTGCAGGTGATCAGGCTTTTTCGATGGGTGCCTCCACCCTCTAGAATGAACTCCCTAAGGAGGCTTATGCTGTTGGTACCCTCTCCTCCTTTAGATTTTAACTGAAAAAAACATCTCATGCAACAGGCATCTGGGTAGCCTGTTTTTTATTTATTAAGGAAACTGTATATTTTACAGACGTTCATATATATATATATATATATATATATATCTATATGTTCTACATATGGTAATATTTTATAGTTAGTTTGCTAGTTATTGTTGGTTTTATCATCTGCCTGTGTATTTTTAAGGGCACGCATTTTGTACTGTATGTTGCTGAGGTACTCTGAACATCGGAGGGCCACCTTAATGCACAAATGAACAACTACTACTATGACAGAAAAAAAATTCAATTTGTTCTAAACAAAAGAGAACAAAACATTTGTTCTAAACAAAAGAAATTAACTTTCAAGCAAGCCAGATTTTTTTTTAGAAATATTTTCTCCTTTACAAACATAGGGCTGAATTTTCAAAACAGATGAGGGTGCGTGTCTTGCAACTGCATCCAAAGTTTGGGTGCAGTTTGTGATGATTTGCGAGGAAGGGTGCATCTTTTTTTATGCAAGCTGCTGCATATTTCAGAAATGGGTGCGGAAACTCCAGATCCTTTGAAAATCTGGATCCTGAGTTTGGGTGCAGTTGGGAAGGTGTAGGCCTTTGTAGCATCATCCAGCCTTTGAAAATCCTGTCCCTGGGGTTTTGTTTCATAATACAGGACAAGCCTGTTTCTGCAATGTTTTCAAAAACTGATAATACACTGCTTAGAAAGTGCAGAGAAATAATTCATGGTTTACAATGTGAATTATTTCTCCAAACAACTGCCCTGATCAGACCTGCCTGCCAGTCAAGACGACGCATGGCCTGGAGCACAAACTAATTAGGACAGAGGAAGTTCACAAATCTTTTACAATTGCTCATTTAAAAATGGTGCAATGAGTAACTCATGATCTTAATATTTTAAAACACTACGTTCAGAAACAATCTGATCAGGTATTATATATCATTTTAAAAACAATTATTTGCAGAGAACTCGCTGGTAACCTCACTCCTCATTAGGGTGGTGACATCATGGGGGTGATGACCTCATGACTGCATTCAAACTTTGGTCTCGTGCCCATGATGTCACCACCCTCACTCGGTGTCGGGTTATTAGCTTGTTTTTCATGGAAAAGAGTTAGTTATTCTCAATTTTTTGCCATGTATTTAATACTGATATATAGACACGCACTATATATATATATATATATAAAATATTTATTTCATTTTTCACACTTACGTTAAAGGGTCTACTAATCAAAACAAAACAACAAAATAAAAATACTAGAACAGTCATGCACAGCAAAAGTCTGTTTAGTAAATTTGTTATGAGTTCCTCTAAGATCTCAAAAGCAGAACGCACATTTATTTTTATACCGGTGGTGGGGTAACCATGCCAGCGTATTGTAACTAAATGGATAGACAGCAAAAAATAGCTTTACAAATGTGCTGTGAATGTATCAAAAGATGTCTGTGTGGTTTTGTTGAAATAAAATTGGAGACAGAAATGTGGATATTAGATTGGGGGCTTTAAGTAAAAAGCAGGTCTGGGGGAGGGCCTGAATCCTGTTTTAATTAGAACCAAAACAGATTCTTTGTTTTCAAACCTGTTTTCACCCTGTTGTTAACATTTATTCACATAGTAATCATATTAAGTAGTCATCTGTTCATCATGCTCATCATGTCACTCAAATTATTTTTTTAAATCATTTGTTGGGGTCCCCCAATTTGATCTCCCCCCAGACGGTTGGCAGTCGCACCAGCTGTACCCTTCCACCAGCCAGGAAGGAGGGTGGGAGAGCAACTGCCCTCACAGCTGACATCCATGCCATGCTCAGCTTGGACAGCAGGAATGATAAGAAGGCTTAGTGGTCCATGCACCCCTCAGTGAGAGCTCAACCTCTTGGCTGGACCACGTTCTTCATAGAGAGATTCTTTTGGATTCTAAACTTTAGAACTGGACAGGTTCTTGATGTCTTTTCTCTCTCGCTCATTTAGGACCAGTTTTGTCCATCCTGCCAAGGTGTCCCCTGATTAGGAAAATATAATGAGAAAATTGTACCATCACCCATAGCTTACAGTATTTCCAGTCCTGATATGTGGGGTCTCCCTTATGTAATACGAACATATTCGCGCCTTCAGAGGCCTTTGATCCAGGCCTTATGTCAGCCAGTCACAAGCTATCGGTAATAGGGCTCCCAAGCTGGAGAAATTGCATGGAAGTTTTTTTTCAAATGGCATTTCACACATATTTTACTGTGTAGTTAGGGATATCGTAATATTACATTTCGAGCATCATGATAGTTGTGAAAAATATCAAGATAATTGGGTGTAATTTATAACTTTAGGATAAAGAGTGGCAATCTGATTACCAGGAGAAGGAGGATGGATGATGAATACAGGTCAAGACGTTTCTGCTCATGGCACCAGTGATCTGGGTTCAGAAATGAACCCTGGACATCAGGGGCTGGCTGGAAAAGGACTGAGCATCTCGAAGAAGGCTTTTCTCCAGGGAGAGAGGGATTCAGACTCCATTGTGCTTCCACCACCTGCGTGACCACTGGTGGAGCTACTATTAGGGGAAGGGGATACTGACTGGCTTCAGAGTATCGGCATGCACTGTGTGCATGTGCACTCCTCTGAGCCTATGTCTTCTGCATTGCAGAAGGTGGGGAACAGAACATTGTAAAACCTCAAGCAGCACACATAACACCAGCATACGCAAGCCCTGTAGGGCTGACCAGCCACCATCTCCCTGCACTATACTGTCTGGCAGTGGATTGCCAGGTGCACCCAAGAGGCCCCACTGGTGGGGGGAGGGTAGCCTGAGGGAAGAGGAGACAGATGAAAGAAGGAGATGGTATTGAATGGGGACAGAAGATAGACTGGTTGACAAAAGCTAGTTCCAGTGACAAGAGGGCATCAATAGGAAGAGTTATAAAAAGGGAATCCAGGTCAAAACTGAAGTGGGTACACACCACCAGAGCAGCGCAAGTGAGACTGACAACACAGTTTAGCAAGGTATATCGCAGTATATCATACTGCATGATAATCTCAGTATTGTTGCTCACAAAGATAAAGTACATTGGCAGAAAATAGCTTCATCTTCCTAGGTCACTGAGACATCCCGAGTTGGAGTTTTAGCGTAGTTCAATGCTGTAACTAAGTCACCCAAGTGTGAGAAGAATACAAAAACAGCTTGTGTGACCTTTTAGGTTGAGGGGCTGTTCAAAGTAAGGGAGTGGAGGGACACCAGGGGCCATGATATGAGACTGGAGGGAGGAAGGTTCAGGAGGGAGATGAGGAGACACTTTTTTACAGAGAGGGTGGTGGCTGGGTGGAATGCGTTACCTGCAGAAGTGGTATGCAGTAGAACAGTGGACTGCTTCAAAAGGGGATGGGACAGGACAAGGGGGAGGGTTAATGAAGGGGAAGGGTAGAAGGGAGGGGCAGCTGCAGAATAAGGGGTGCTAGCTGCACATTCGAGCAGACTTGATAGACCTCTAGGCCTTTATCTGCTGGCAAATTTCGTATGTTCGTATGTTCGAACTAGCAGGTGAGCAGGAGCTGGAGATTATCTGTGGGCATTATTTTCTCTAAGCAGAGGTCCTGACAAGACTGGAGTAATTAGGGTTATGTGGCATCACGCGTCATAAAGGATTGTACATTTTAAAACCAGTTGTGTGTGCAATGGGTGGGTGTGGATACAATGCACAGAAATGTTTGGGAAAAAGAGTTTTTTTTTTTTTTATAAACCTGACCATTTTGAAGGGACAGTGAGGTCCGTATGTAGAATGGGCAGAATCACTTCTAAACAATACCCCTAGCCTAGAACCTGTTCAGTTCTAAAACGTAGCCCTGAGAAAAAACGTCCATAAACAGTTCTTGTTGTTTGAAATGCAAAGGTTTAATTTTTGATTCGCGTATGATTAATAAGTAAAGATATGCAAATTACTAAAGTCTGAAAATAAGAAGAGTTTAGAATTCCAACACAAAGCCAGAAAGTGTTTGCTCCTAGTCCCTCTTTCACAGCAGAGAAAAGGGAGGGAGGGAGGGAGGGGGTGCCAGGTCATTTTACAAGAACCTGCACTCACCCAGCAACACCCAGTACTATATATAAATTATCTGACGTTTGCAAGGTAGGGTGGGAGGCCATACCGCTCAATGGCTATGAATTTCACACAGCACTATGATTTTTACACTCAAGTTTACCCTTGCTCCGCAAAGGTTTACTTGATGTTCTTAATAATGTTAAGAGCTAAAACTATTAAATCATTGAATCAACTTGATAGAAGTATTCCTTAACACTAAATACATGGGGCCCACTATTTGTACACATATTATTCTTTAAAATAATAAAGTGCTACACATTCTGGCCATTTTCTCTGAATCTTGAAGGCTAGTGCTATAAATGTTAATGCTGAGATGTTGAGAGGTATGATGAGGGGCAGCAGATGGTGGGGTATTGGCCGAAGACACAGCACTGTAGTACAGTGGTCTGCCATCAAACGGCCAGAACATGCCAGTGTAAGCGTCACCCTCAGTCTCCTGATTTCCTGGCTTGCTTGTCACTGTTTTTTTAAGGTACTGTGAAGTAAGCCCAGCATGCATTGGGTTATATACTTAATAGAGGGAATGTTAGGTAAGGTAGGCCCCCAAAACCCCACTGGGAAATTAGGGATGGAAGTTCCTTTCTTTTTTCTTAAATTGATTGACACTTCAGACATAACACAGAGCTTTATCATGTCATTACAATTTTTATTTATTGTGCAATACAATTGTAGATCCTGTTTACCAACTTTACCATGTCATCACAATTTATTTTTGTTGTGGAATACAACTTCGGATCCTGTTTACATTGTGTACACAGAGTACTCAAGTCCTTGTTCTATGATACAGAAATTAAAGTTTTTCTCTACTGGAAACCTGAATTGCCCCCTTCCCATATCTGAAGATTTGCCCAGAGCCCCAGAGATCTCAGAACTGCAGGATGCCAGGTTTCAGACTGGTAGTTAGCTGTTTTGCTCATTTGTGTGGGGGATGATAAAGATTGGCGGAGCTGTTCTACTGGGAATCACAGCTGTCCCAGGTCCAAAGACTAATCCAGGTCCCCAGGTAACTTAGAACTGCAGGATGTCAGGTTTCAGTTCTGGAGTATGCTGTTTCACCTACTCGCATTTGTGTGTGTGTGTGGTTGTGATAGGTAGAACTGTTCTAGTTGGAATCAGAATCACCTCAGATCTGAAGACTTATCCAAAACCCCAGATAAAAATCCAAGCTGCTGTATTATGAGGACTGGGATCATTCAGTTCTTATTTTTTTACTTTGACTTTCAGGAACATACTTATAGGAACATTTCTTTCACATTACTTTATCCTGTCCCATGTCACAAATGGTATGGTCCCGCACTGGTTCCTTGGGTGTAAAAGTTGCACTGGATTCACTTTTGCATGTGTATTTATTACAATAGTCTATCATTAAAAGTGCTTTGGCAAAAGATTCTGATTTCATCCAAAAAGACAAACAAACCTATAAAAACTAATCAGAATTTAGGGCTGGATCTGGATTCCAAAAATAAGGGTCAGAACCTTTAGGATTCTTTCCCCTCCTTATTTAAAGCCACCTCCTTTAAAAGCCCTGTAATGAGCATTTCCAAAACAGTTACAAATCCCATGTAGAATATGTTGTCCTGTGATACACCTTTGCAGCCACTGGATGTCCGTCTTGCACCAGATTTGGAAGGGTGGAGGATGAGTGCGCATTTGTATTGCAGCAGACAGCTCAAGACACTGGTGCATTTATCCAGCTTATTTTGACCCAGTTCATGCAAAAGGTTACTCTATAATTTAATTAGTGGCCCTCAGTCACCTGAGCAGTTGTGGATTTCAGTAATTGTTTACTATTAAAGTTAACGTGCATCACACAGCAGCCAGATACCATTTAAATGCAAGGTCATCAGTCACAGCCCTAATTTCTGTGGCAGCTCCTGACCCTTTTCAGGGTCACCAGACAGGGCTGGTCCAGTGGCACAGAACCAGCACTTTATCCCTGCCAGTTGGGATTCCTGGGTCCACAAATGAATGCAGGGGTCTTGCTCTGATAGCAACAAGAGGCGCAAGTGCATTACAGAGGTCAAATTCATGGCTGCTGGAGAGGGAGGGTGCATACCCCCCTCCTGGTTGACCATAGGGTAGCATTGGCAGGGGCTGTAAAGGCAGTCAGTCACTTTTTGTATGGGTCGGAGGAACTGTGAAGCCTTGGCATAGTCCAGTGATTTAGGTGGTGTTGGGAGATGGGGAATAAGGGGGAAAATGTGGGGAAAGATTGGTTGCTGGACCAAAGACCAACCTGACTGCAGGATGTGCAGTGCAGGTTAAAGTCAGCAGTACATTGCCAGCAGCCTGGTTTGATGTGGGATTGAGAGGACAGCAAAGCTGAACATTTGTGTCAGTCCAAATCATGCAAGCTGACACTCTCGTACCACAGGTGACCTGTTACAGAGCACCTGTAAACATTTTATAAATTCCTAGAGTTAGCCAGAATATATTATAAAAAAAACAATATAATGCTTCTCCCTCCCCCAGCGTGGAACCCTCCACTTTAATGCTGCCTCACAAGACAGCAACCATATGCAGGATAAGTGGTCCTGCAGTGCTCAATGCCAATTGGTTGAAATTATGTGATTTAGAAATCTGAAATATGTGCTGGCCCAAGAAACTAAGGGTGGGAGAGCACAATACTAATCTCACTGTCTCGGACAACATGGTCACAGAAAATGGGAGAGTGTCTAGTCAAAGAAGGGAGATGAAACAGCTTCGGTAAAGGGTGGGGGTGGCAGGGCAGCAAGTTCAGATTTGTTTTTTAGTTCTGTTGTTCCCCGAAGTTGTTCCTGGGATGTCTTGGTGTCAGCTGACATGTAGGCAACCTTAATTAGAAGAACACCACCGTTGCAGGGATAAAGTATCATTGCAGACAACTACAAAATAAATTGCATAGCTTTTTGCCATCGAGCACGGCCAGAACAACGGCAGTATGCGAGAAATCCCTTCCTTAGAGTCTTAAAAGGGTAGAGGTGGGGTCTATAACAACAACCCTGTGGATAACAGCTCTGCGTTAAGAGGGTTTGAAATGTAATCACTCTTCCCCAATTTCAGAAGGAGAGAGGGTGGGTAACAAATTTCATTCTGCCCCCCACCACCACCACACAAACACACGTTCTATTTCCCCAAGGGTTACATCCCGTGTTGCTAATGTCTGTTTGTTTTCATGGTCTGTATTGTTATACTGCCATCACTTAAGGTGGTTTTCCAGCTTCCTGCAAACAATTGGCAGCAGCAGGGCTCAAATCTTGTAATATTCAAAGAAAACAAAAACTTGAATTTCAGACGTTCTGGTCTTCATAACTAAATAAGTTTGCATTAAAATAGACTCTTTCTCCCTTAGACATCATCTGTTCCTGCCATTTTCCAGCCCTGAAGTCATAATAATCCCCTCCTTTCATATCAGAATCATTACCATGGCAACAGACTGTAATGTCACAAGCAGAGGATTAGGACATCATGACAGAAGTAAGCAACCTGGACACCTAAACTCCGAGGGAAATCATTCCTTTCTTTAATGAATATGTCTTCAGTATTGCTACAAAAGGGGAACTGCTGAAATTCAGATTTGAGGGAAACTTTATGTAACGGACTTCTGCTGATGCCAACTAGGAGTATTTTGCTTGAAACTAGAATGTCTCTTTAAAGAACTCCTGACATGGAAGAAACTTTGGGTGGGGGGGGGTATAAATTCAGGACACATTTCCACCAATATTTCATATTGCTGCAATGTTCAGCTTCCCCTTGATTCTTTATAACTGCATATTAACATGGAAACATAATCATGATCCCCTAGACTTCATCAGCCCTGGCTGCTTCTTTACACCTGGCATCCTGATCATCTGTTTACGATGTCATAGTCATTTCCACAACTACAGACTGTGATGTCACAAGTAGAGAATTGTGAAGAGAAGTATAGAGAGGTAGCTGGAGCAGATGAAGTTTAGAGGACAGTAATTAAGTTTTCATTTTAATGAGTACTGCACAGTCATGGAAAAGGGGAAGCAAAGCACAGAGAGTAGAAAAGTATATAAAATTTTATTTTTCCAAAGTTTCCCTGTGACGTGACATTAGGGTCTCTCTGAAGCAGAGATAGCTTTGGCATTATACAAGCTGTCATATCTATAAAGGCACCCACATTTCTGTGATGTGGGAGAGAGGAGGTTGTATAGATTTCATCTCTGTAGAAAACATGGCCACCTCAGGCAATTTGTATCCCTCCCTTCCTCCTTTCCTTCCTTCTGACTATATCTTCACAAAGGACTACTTTATGTTGACTATAGTGTGCTCTAATGCTGCTTAGCAGGAATCCTAATATACGTACATTTTATTTTGTGTGTTGGGCTTAGAAACAAAATAAAAAATAAAATCTTAAAGCATTGTTCTTTCGCGTCTTTCAATTTGTTTGTTCCTTTTTTTCTTCCAACCCTTAACTTGTTTCCAGCTTTTAGTCAGCTTTACTTCTTGTAGTTTCCAAACTGTATAGCGTGACGGTCCATGACGCAGCGGAAGGTGGCAGGCTGCACTTCCCAGTAGTTCACTGGGTTGTTGAACAGACTGATCCCATGATAGAAGGCACGCTTCACCCCAAAGCCAACAGGACAGAAATCATTCACGCTGACCTTAGTGATATTGTTGTTGTGAAGGTACATCACCTGCAGGTATTTCAAGTGGGCAGCATTAAAGAAAGAAAAATGTAAACAACCCAGTCCAATTTCACATTTATGAATCATGACAACATTGTTCACCTCTAAACATTCCAGACACTCTTTTCTGTTAAAGCTGGCATGAAGACCACTGTTACAGTTGTAAGAGTGATCTGACGAGCATTCTTGGAGTATGAGAATTGTGAATCAAAGGTAAGCAGTTCTGATGCTCTTAAGAATGTGAGACCATTCTTGTAAACATAAGAATGATCTGTTTGGCAGTATTAATATTATATTGATCCAGGTCAATCATAAAATGTATTAAAAACTTTTCAAAACTCTTACAGGCCACCTGCATGTGAGACACTCTACAGAATAAGTGTATCGCGCACCGGGGGAAAGAGCATTAGAACTGGGCAGAATGCTCCCTCATTCTATGCGTAAACCATTCTGGGAGCTTACCTCTTTGTTGTCCTGGGCCCCGCATTGAAATCCAGCCTGAAACGGGCTGCGGAGGTTTAACTAGTGGGACTGTCAATTTCAGTTTTCATTTTGATGAGGGTCTCTGGTCCGTGCATATGCAGAAGAGATGGGGCTCCTCCCATGATTGCCACTGTAGTGACTTTCCAAATGCTTCCCTGGTGGTCTCGACACCCTGATTTAGCTGGTTGGGAGTCAGACACTTGTGGGAGGTGGGTGAAGGGTGGCACTAGAATTTTTAAACAGCACCGCAGAACGCTAAAGAAATGGGGAAGCTATTAATATTCATGATGCTCATGAATATTAATGAGCCCGATTGCAGCTCCTAGGGACAGTGAGGAATGGAGCTAGTGACGGGCTCCTAGAAATGTATGTGCAGTCGCTTGACAGAGAACAGGGATCCCTACCACATATTGGGACAATGTGAAATTAAATGTAAATACTTTGGCTTCTGTGGACACTTGAAGTTGGGACTGCCACAGAATTGTTTTTGTTTGTTTTTAACCAGGAGAGACACATTAAGTTGAAGCTTGTTTACAGGTGTGACCTGGGAGCACAAGAAAGTTACTGTAAGTAGCTTGCTCAGGGTCACACAGTATGCAAGTGGGGACTGTGGGATTCAAACCCAGGTCTCCAGGTATGCAGCTCAGAGCCTTAAACCACTGCGCTATACTACCTCTTTAAACTGAACTGAGTGGAACTGAATAGGAGCAACCATGTTAATAATACTTTGACCCCTGTTGACAGCCAATCCAGTGACAGGGTGCCTAAAACTGAACAGAGGGGCCAACTCATCAGCGCAGCAGTTGGATTTCCTCTTGCGACACTGGTGACCCAGGTTCGGGAATGGATCTGGGTTGCCAGAGAGCCGGCCGGGAGAGAAGGATGGAGCATCCCATGGACTGCTCTCCTTCTCTGGGGGAAGGGTGGGGATTGTGTCTGGTGCATGACAGAACCCTGGGGGAGGCCAGGGGTACCGCAGCAACCGACACCAGCTAGAGCCAGGAGGCGGGGTGGACGCTGGCCATCATTGCATGTCCCCACCCCCCCTAAGGGGACAAAACTCCTTCTGCCGATACCTAGATGATTCCTGCCCCTGTTCCATAGCCTTAGGCCGACTCCTCAACTTATCCCAATGCCCACAGTGCTTCATGGGGCAGCCGAGTGCTGCAGCCCTGCCCTGGGGGACAAGCCAGGGGGCTTCAAAGAGGGCGGCTGATCTGAGGTGGAGCAAAGTGTCCGTGACCGGACCAAGAGTACCGCCTTAGCGGCGGGGGGGGAGACTAAATATAACAAAAAAAACCAAAAACTGAACAGAGGGTTTCTGGGAGGAGGAGTGAACTATTTTCAGGTGCCAAGGGACCTCCCCAATCAATAACCAAAGCAGGCTTATGAGAGTGATTGATAACACTGGGCAGCCAATCAAAGGGAAGGACTTTGGGGAGAAATTTCAGAGACTTTGAGAGTTTAGCTCAGTCTGGACCGGCTCCTAACAAGTCAGGTGTGACCTGGTACTGAGACAGTGGAATGTCCTGAGGCATTTCACAAGACTTAAGCCTGGAATTGATCTAGAGAAAGTGCAAAGCGAATCCTGTTTGAGAGGAACTGCTGGAGGGAAAGCACTCAAGGTATTTGGGACTGTGCTGTGTCTTTTTGAAGGAGATTCTCTGCTGAAAAAATCCTGCACTGGTGCTGGGACTCCGAGAGCCTGCTTTGTGAGATGAAAGTTTGCTGGAACTGGGTGATAGCCAGGACAGCTTGGAAGCTGCAAAAGCTGGGAGAGTTTAACTGTGCTGTGAACCAGTAGAATGGAAAGTGAAAGGGCTTTGGTGTAGAGAAACTTGAGGGAAAAGGTGACTGGGTGTCCTATACCTTGGGACCCTGTGGTTGCTGCACTAACTCATGAAAAGGGAGAGCCTGCTGAGCTGTAATCTTGCTGCCAAATGGCAGTGGAGATTGAAGGAACTGTGTCCTAGTTCTGGTTGCACCTTGGATATAATTTTCCCTGCAGAGAGAAGCAGAGGAAGAGTTTCCAGCTGCATTCCAGAGCCAGGTGGGGAACTCGCTAAACCCCCATCAAGTGAGGTCTGCTAGTCTCGGGGCCATGGAACTAGGGCACCTGTGACCCGTTGGTGGGAGCTGGATTGTGGAGCCACTCCTGGGTCTGGGTCCTCTGGGACTTGGTGGGGCTTGCACTAGTGCTCTGCAATGGGTCAGAAGAGGCTGAAGTTGACAAGTGACCAGCTCTTTAATCAAGGGGACAAGCTGTTAGACCTTCAATCAAGATCAAGGCATCGAGATATTTCTTTTTTCTGCTGCTCTGCATTGCACCCCCTGTGTACTAGACTCACTGTTCCCAGACTCATGGAAGCCCTCTCTGCTAGAGACTACTTAATCCTTCATAACCGTGAGTACCCATGGCTTGTCCCTGGGAATACAAGGGGAGTGTTAGTGCATTGTTGTTTAAACAATTTCAAGTTCCAAGGACCCCAACAGCCAGTCAACCTATGGCAATGAACAGGCCTGCAACTTCTGGGTACCCAGATCGGACTACATCTGGGACTACATCTAGCACTGGTACCACTGGGGGTGGGCAACTGGGGGTTGTCTGGCCTATGGGTCTGTGTTATTCATTGCATTGTTATTTCATCTAACCTTTTTCCTCCCACAGTTGTCCCTCATCCCAGTACCCCATTCCTAGCCCTTACCCTAATAAAGCTGTGTTTGACTATTTGGAATTGCTGTGTAGAGGATGTTTCTGTGACTGCCAATTGTAAAGTGTACTTGGTTCAAGGTATTGAGAAACTATATGGTATCCAGTGTGTGGGGTGTTTGGTAGGGGAGATGAGTAGGTGCAGCATCCCAGGGTGCTGCACCAGGCAGTCACCTGACCCACTAGACACTCACTCTGGGTGAAGGCACTGTGGTATTTACTACAATTTTGGAATAGAACCCCCGAGCACCACTGTAGCAGGACCCAGGCCCTTTAACATGTGGGAGGACCAACAGGCAGGGGTAGTAGCTCACAGGCACATTTGGAGGCACCTCTGGGATCTCTTGTTCACCAGCCATGCCCACCCTGGAGAACCATGTTGGAGAGACCCCTGTGGGGTCCCCCATACCCAAACCTGCTCCCTCCAGGTGAAATTTAGGTCTAAAGAGAAGGACAAAGTAAAGTTGGTGGAATGGAGTGAGGGTATAGAATGGACCCCCAGAGATCCTTTTTGTTGCCAGAAGTACCCTCCAAGGTGGACGAGGGAGAGATAGAAAAGCATGTGTCCACTATAACAAAACTGGGTAAAGTGCTAGGGCAGATGCTTAATTCAGGAACTGGAACTTTAACAGTGTTGATGGAATGTATTAATGCAACAGAGGCTGTCTGGATACTGGAGGCATTAGTGATAGAGGGTATATCAGAGGCCTGGATGATAGTCACCATGTTCAGTGTGGTTTCTTCAGGGGGGAAGGAGAGCCCGACCCATTATGGGTCCCTGATCCAAATTTGAGATTTTGGACAGGGTATGTACCTGCTCCCATGGAATCTTATAGGAAACTGAGGGTGTTTTCAGGGGTAAAACCTATTCCCGGGGGGAAGAAGATTGTGAGTTGTGGATAAACTATGTGCTATCACCACTCCAAGACTGGCAGTGCAGCGAAGGGGAGAAATGGAAAAGGTTGATGGAGAGTTTGCGGGGCCCTGCCCTCGATGCCATTTGGTCTCTCCGGACCATGGACCCTGAGGCCAAGGTAGAGGATGATATAGCTGCAATGGACAGTGCCTTTGGTAGCACAGAGAAGTGTGAAGAATTGTGGTGGGGGTACACAGCAACCTGCCAGCAGAAGGGGGAACCGTTGTCAGAATATGTGCAGAGGCTGGAGAAGACCCTGCAGAAAGTGTATAGAAAAGGGGGATACAGGCCTCTGACTTTAACAAATCCAGGTTAGAGGAAGGGTGAGACTGGGTGGGCCATAGGCCCTTATCTGCCGACACTGTCTATGTATCTATGTATTAAGGGGTGCCAGGTATTCAGAGCTGTTGCTCCTAAAGCAGGAGGTAAAAGACAAAATGAGAAACCCACCTCCCCTCCGGGTTCTGCTCAGGAAAGTGAAAGAGGTGGAGGGAAGGGATGCCCAATGGGGGGCCTGGTCACTGTGGTAGCTACTGCCCAGGTTCAGGGAGCCACTTCCCCTACTGAGGTTTCTAAGGTGAAAATGTTATTGAAGGAATGCAGGAAATTATTGGACAGGGTTAATGTCATTCTTACTTGGAACCCCCAAGCTCCCACCGGTCAATCTATTCAGGCAAACTCGGCCACCCCCACAGTGATGGGCTTGGGGCATCACCCCCGCTGCCCTCTATAGTTCCTCAGATCGAAACCCATTTGCAGGAACTGTGTCAGGTTGTTAGTGAGCTAAAGACCCAGGGGGCGGTAAGGGCAGGGGATCCCAAACCAGTAGCTATAGCCCAAGCCATTACACCAGTTTCCCCTCCTGCTACTGTAGTATATTCAGGGTCCCCAAGCTATCTACCACCCCAGCCGCCTCCAGCAGCCTACTACCCCAGACAACCTAAGAGAGATGACATAATTTGTTACCAGTGTGGAGGGAATGGACATTACTGGAGAGGGTGCTAGTCACAGGCGGACCCCCTCAGGTGGCTAACAGGCTGTTGGTTAAAGAAGGAAAGCCAAAAGGAAACTTCAGTGGGGCCCAGTAAGGCAGCATACCAGAGCCCTTCGCAGATCCAGCTCCATAGCTCAAGTACAAGCCCCTTCTGCCAAATCCATGATAATTGCACCCCTTGACACACGCAGGTGTAGGGGACCCTCATCTGAAGCCCTTGTCACCATCAATGGAGTCACCACCCATGCTATCCTGGATAGTGGCTCCCAGGTCACAATCATCTTCAAGTCCTGGTATGATAGACATTTGTCCCATCTCGAATTACAGCCCTTGGAGGGACTACATGCGTGGGGGGCTTAGTGAGAAGTCTTACCCCTACCTAGGGCATGTCAAAGTATGGATGGCCTTCCCGACCAACGTGGCTGGAGTGGGAGATGCCGTCGAGACCCTAGCGTTGATCTGTCCCGAGGCTAGTGTGTATGATGGGGTGCCTATGCTAGTGGGCACGAATTACCACATGTTCGGAAGACTTGCACAGCTTTGTCATGACCGAGAAGCAGAACAACAAGGGAAAGAGTTGCCCATTCACCTGATGATCAAAGAGGCCTATAGGAAGCAAGGACAAACCCCACTGAAACTGTGGATGAATCTGTGGGCATAGTTTGGAGGAGAGATGCAGAAGAGATTGTGTTGCCTCCCAATGCAGAGTGTAATACCAGTGGGGTAGTGCAGTTAAAAAAGGAGGTAAAGAACAAAATTTTAATGCTGGATGTCCCCAAGGAACATAGATTACCAGCTGGTCTGTTAGTGAAACCCAGTGTCTTACCAACACAGGAACACACATATGTCCGAAGAGTGATGGTGCATGTGAGGAACGTCGCTGACAGAGAAGTGATCATCAGAAGGGGCCGGACATTGGGCAGAGTTTACTGTGCCAACACAGCTGTACAGCCTGTTACTCCAGAAGGAGGTGACTTATGTGGCATTAATCCTGCCTTGTTTGATTTAAGTAACTCCCCTATCCTGGAGGAGTGGAAAGAGTGCATCAGGAAGAAGCTGGCAGCCGAGACCCAGGTATTCTCCATACATGAGTGGGATGTCAGATGCGTCACAGGGGAACAGCATCACATAAGGTTCAGAGATGAGTGCCCATTCAGAGAGAGAGATCCAGATGCCTTGCCCCAGCTGATATAGATGATGTGAGGAGACACCTTCAGGAGATGCTGGCTGCAGACATAATTCAGGAAGCCCCTATGCCTCGCCTATAGTAGTGGTGAGGAAGAAGAGTGGAGCCATCCGTATGTGTGTGGATTATAGCACGTTGAACAAGCGCACTGTGCCTGACTAATACACAGTGCCACAGATAAAGGATGCTTTAGACTGCTTGAATGACAGCCAGTGGTTTTTGGTATTGGACTTAAATACCGAGTGGGTACTATCAAATTCTCATGGTCCCAAAGGACTGGGAGAAGACAGTGTTTATATGTCCTCTAGGATTTTATGAATTTCTGAGGATGCCTCAGAGCATTTCGGGCACCCATGCAAAATGTCAGTGTCTTATGGAAAAGGCAGTGGGGGACATGAATCTACTGGAGTGCTTGGTTTATTTGGATGATATCATTGTCTTTGGGAAGACCTTGGAAGAATATGAGTCATTGTTGCTTAAGGTGTTGGACTGGCTGGAGGACTTTGTCCTAAAGTTCTCCATCGACAAGTGCCAATTCTTCCAGGCCTCAGTCAAGTATGTTTGACACATTGTCTTCACCAGGGGTATTCAGGTTGACCCCAGCAAGGTTGAGGCCTTCACCACCTGTCCCAAGCCAAAAAATTTGGAAGAACTACAGCGGCTGCTCGGTTTCTGTGGGTACTTCAGGAGATTTGTGAAGGACTACACAAGGGTAGTTAGACACTTTTTGAACTTGTTACAGGGGTAGCCTCTGGTGAACAAGAGTAAGAAGCCCCCCTCACCTGGAGTCTCAACTGAGCCACCTAAGCATTTTCGACTATCAGAACCATTTGGCTCCAGGTGGACTAAGGAGTATGACAGAGCTTTCAAGGATATCATATATTGCCTGACTCATGCCCCAGTGCTCGCTTATGCCGATCCACAGAAGCCCTATGTCCTACATATGGCTGCAAGTTATAACGGTCTAGGGGCAGTGTTGTATCAGGAATATCCAGAGGGCTTGCATCACATGGCCTATGCAAGCTGGAGCCTAAATCCTTCACAATGACAGTACCCTGTCCACAAACTGGAATTTTTAGCACTGAAATGGGCTGTTGTGGACCAATTTCATGATTACCTTTATGGGGGCCAAGATTGCAGTGAACACTGACAATAACCCACTCACTTACATGCAGACAACAGCCAAATTGGTTACTGCTGGTCATAGGTGGTTGTCAGCCTTGTCCACCTATGATTACTGCGTAGAGTATCACCCTAGATTGAACAACATAGATGCAGATGCTTTGTCCCGATGCCCCTTGGTTCAGGCAGATGAGCACTCCAGCTGGGTAAAGATACCCAAACATGTGGTGAAAGCTTTGTGTAAGAAATTTGATGGTGAAGAGTCCCCCTCTTCTGAAGATGTCCCTCACTTGGTGGACTGCTTGGGAGCATCTGGGAGCTGCCTTCCTGTAGCCTACTACTATCTGGCTGTGCTGGATATGAGGTCTTTGCCCCAGCTGACCACTCATGATTTAAAAAGAGAGCAGCAGGCCAGATCGGTCATGGGAGAGATAATAAATGTTCTACAGAGAAAAGCAGATCCATCACAGGTAAAGACTAGTGACCCACACACACTAGGTTGCTACTGCGAGAGTGGCAGAAGTTGCGGTTTAAAGAAGGATTGCTCTGTCAAGAGACAAGAGACCAGCAGGGGGCGCATCATGTACAGCTGGTATTACCTGATCATTTTAAAAACCTGGTGTAGAAAGCTCTGCATGATGACATGGGCCACTTGGGCAATTAACATACCTGGGAGTTGGCAAAAAGCAGATTCTGTTGGCCTAAAATGGGATCGGATGTAGAGTACTATTGCAAGACCTGTCGTCGGTGCATTCAGAGGAAAGCGCTTCCACAAAAGGCTGCCCCACTAGCTAATATCAGTACCAGCGCCCCCATGGAATTAGTTTGTATTGATTTCCTCACGTTGGAACTAGAATATCTCCAACATCTTGGTTGTTACCGATCACTTCACTTGGTACGCTAAAGCTTCCCCACCAAAAATCAGAGGGCGTCCACTGTGGCTGAAGTATTAGTTGATAAGTTCTTTGTGCATTATGGAGCACCTCAAAGAATCCACTCAGACCAAGGCCGTGATTTCAAAAGCCGGCTGATTAAAGAACTTTTGTCCTTTTGGGGTGTCAGAAAGTCGCAAACCACACCTTACCACCCCCAAGGTGATCCCCAGCCAGAAAGATTCAACAGAACATTTCTAGACATGCTGGGCACCTTGGATCCTAGAGACAAGTGTACCTGGAGCCAATGAGTGAGCACTTTGGTCCACGTATACAACTGCACTGAGAATGATGCCTCGGGTTTCTCTCCTTACCATCTTATGTTTGGGAGGGAGGCCCGCCTGCCCGTGCACCTGTGCTTTGGAGTGTCAACAGATGGTATCAAAGAGAATGAATACTTGCAGTATGTGAGAAAGTTCAAGCAACAGTTGAATGATGCTTATCACTTAGCCACTGAGAGAGCCACCAAAAGAAATCAAGTCAATAAAGAGAGGTACGATAAAAAAGTGCGAGCACAAGATTTGGAACCAGGGGATGGAGTGCTACTCAGGAGTATGGGCATACCTGGAAAACATAAGATTGCAGATCAGCAGGGAAGCCCACTGTATGTGGTGACAGAAAAACTGGAGGGGCTACCTGTGCACAAAATTTGGCCAGAGGGAGAGATCCAGGGATGCAAAGTGATGAACAGAAATAATCTACTTGCCATCGGAGATAAAGGCTGTGGATCCAGAGACTGATTTAGTAGAGCCTCCCATGCCTCCAACCACTCGAGATGCTGCACGCAGATGATGGAGGTAAGAAGTTAGTGATACTATGGGGGATGCATGGAACAGCCTTCCTGAGGAAGTTGTGGGGTCTAAAACTGTGGGAGAATTCAAGAATGCATGGGACAGACATAAGGCAATTCTTGTGGGGGGCAGGAAGATATAGGCTGTTGGTTAACTAGGATCTGCGGCCTATCCTGCAGGTAGGGAAATGGGCAGACTAGATGGGCCTAGCGGTCCTTATCTGCCATCAAAGTCTATGTTTCTATGTAGGAAACCATGGTGGTTGAGTGAAACAAATGTAAGTGCACTCAGTGGGATGAGACTTTTGTCAAAGCAGTCATAGGAGCTGGAGGCTGTGAGGTGAGTGTAAAGTATGGATTTGAAAGCTCCCAATGTCGTGGAGGACAGGGAGGGCAGGTTAAGGGCATTGTACCAGGTAGGGGCACGGTATGTAAAAGATCTTTGTCCCTGAGCAGTCCGGCATCTAGGGACAAGGAAAGGTTGGTGGTCAGATCTTCTGGTGGTACGAGTGCCATTGTTCAGGCAGAGCAGGTCCTGGATACATGGAGGAGTGAGTCCCAAGATTGATTTTTTTGCCATCACGCAGGTGAGACACATGAGGCGATTGGAAAGATGCAACCAACCGGTTTCCATGTAGAGGTCACAAGTGTGGGTCGTCTCTGTGCTCCAGTGAGGAGTCGACAGGTTTTGTTTAGTGCTCTTGAGATGTGCTTTAGTGCAGTGGTAGTAGCTGAGCCATAGACAATTAGACCATAGTCTATGATTGAGATGATGGAGCTTTGAACAGCAATCCTCAAGGCAGCTTGGTTGAAAAATTGACGGTTCGTTAAAATTCCAATGCGTTGGTGCACTGTTTTGCAGTGTTATCGATATAGGCATAAAGTAAGACATTCTGTCCAAAAGTGATACCAAGGTATTTGAAGGTATTCACTTGTTCTAGTGTATTTCAAGAGAAGTTTTTATGACGAGTGGAGTATGCCTATTTCTGTTTTGATGACTGGCAAAAGCATGACTTTTGTTTTTTTGATTTAGGACCAGTTTGTGCTCAAGGAACCACTTTTCAACACATGAGAAAGCAAGCTGCAAGCTCTGTCATGAGTGGTTGGATCCTTGTGGGAGGAGAAATTACAGCGTCATCAGCATAGAGTATTAATTTTCAGGGCAGGATTTGGGAAGCAAGTTTAGAAAAGGCTGAAGAGGAGAGGACCTAAATTGAGCCCTGGGGACACCAGAGAGGACCGTTGGAGTCAGAGAGAACTCAGAGATTTTTACTGTTTGAGAACGCAGCCAGGTAACTTTTTACCCAGGCTCCAGGTCCCTCGGCTAGCCCAATGTTGAGCAGAAGAGAGATTAGAAGGCTATGGTGAACAGTGTCAAAGGCCTTTGTGAGGTCTATGAAAACAGCTCTGGTTAAATAACCCTTATTCAAGGCTTTGTGAATTTCACTAGAGAAATCAAGTAGGGCTGTCGACGTACTGTGTCCTTTCCTAAATCCGTGTTGCTGAATGCAGAGTAGATCGTACTTTTGCAGGTAGTCTGATAATTGATCTGCCACGATCCATTCAAGAGCTTTGGAGAGGGGTGGAAGTATAGATATGGGCCGATAGTTCCCTGGTGTGGATTTGTCCCTTGTTGACAGCCAATCCAGTGACAGAGCACCTGAAACCAAACAGAAGGTTTCTGGGAGGAGACGTGAACTAGCTTCAGGCACCAAGGGACCTCTCTAATCAATAACCAAAGCAGGCTTATGAGAGTGATTGATAACATTGGGCAGTCAATCAGAGGACAGGACTTTGGGGAGAAATCTCATTTGGGAGTTCAGTACAGTCTGGACTGGACTCCTCTGTTTTCCCATCCTAGTCACTTTGCCTTTCTTCGTTTCCTTATCTCCTTATCTCCTTCTCCACCCTCCCTCCCTCCCTCCCTCTTTCCCTCCTTTAAGTATTTCCTACTCCAATTACAGAAATTCTAAACTTCACTATTTCATCCTTGCCTCCTCCTTCTTTCATCAGGAACATCCACCCCAACCCTGGCCCTATTTCTTCTCCTACCCTGGCTCCTTACCCAAATAACATGTCTCTAAACCCCACTTCCACTACAACCCTCCCTAACAGGTTGAAGCTTCTCCACCTGAACATCTGCAGCCTACTACCTAAAATCGACCTCCTACAAACTCTTATGATTTCACACACCCCTGGTGTCCAATTATTTAAACTCCTCATTCCTTACTAACATTAACTCTCCTTCTAAATTCTGGAGGGTATTTCATGCCCTATTATCTCCCCCTCCAGTTCTCAAAATAAATAACTCCCTAGTTTCCGACCCTGGCTCCGTGGCCAATGAATTTAATGCCTACTACACCTCGTGCTACTATGTCTCTTCTAAATTCCCTCTCCCCATTGCCACCTACTAACTTCAGCCCATCACCTCAGCCAGTGCCTACCCCTCTCCCATTTTCCTTTTCTACTATCTCCTCTGACAAAGCTCTTAATGCTGTCCTATCCCTCAACCCCTTTAAAGGCTCCTCACCAGATGAGCTTGATCTAAAACTTCTCTACCTTTCTGCTCCTGCAATTGCTTATCCTATCTCCCTAATCCTTAACCTGTCTTTTATTTCTGCCCAGGTACCCTCATCCTGGAAACACGCTGTAGTCCTTCCTCTCCCCAATGGTGGTGACACATTCATTCCTGGTGACTATCACCCCATTTCCCTCCTTTCTACCCTTGCCAAACTTCAAGAACATTTAGTTCTCTCTCAACTATCACCCTTCCTCTCTGATTCCTCCTTCTTCACCCCCTTCTAATCTGGTTTTCGGAAGAACCACTCAACAACCACCTCCCTTCTCAGGTTTACTGACTCCATCCTTTCAGGAATGGATGATGGCTTGATCACCTCGGCCATCTTTGTCGACCTAGCTAAAGCTTTTGACACTGTTTCCCATCCCCTGCTTCTTGATTCAGTCTCCTCAGCTGGCCTTGCTCCATTAGCCACCTACTGCTTTAAATCCTACCTCATTGGCAGGACCCAATCGGTGAAAATCCTTGATTCCATCTCCCTTCCACTCCCCATCAACACTGGTGCCCCTCAGGTCTCAGTGCTTGGTCCCCTACTCTTCTCCATTTTCCTTAATGATCCTCCCACAGCCTGCTCATCCTCTTCTATCCACATGTACGCTGACGATACTGTTTTGTACAGTTCCGGCAAAAACACTGCTGCTGTGCAAACCAGCTTACAGCATACCTTCACGTAAGTTCAGCTCTGGTTTGCTTCTCACCAGTTTTTTCTAAACACCAAGAAGAACATTTCAATGACCTTTGGCACCAGGCAGAGACTCTCTAGGCTCCCGGCCCTACCCACCTTCCACACCCTTGATGGGACCACCCTGGAGGACACCTCCTCATTTAGATATCTGGGGGTTTGACTGGACCAGCACTTCAGTTTCTCTGTGCATATTGATGCAATCTTGAAGAAACTGCACCCCAAGCTTGGTGCTCTGTATAGGAATCGTAGTTGCATCCTGCTGACTGCGAGGCACAAAATTGTCCAGAAGACGATACTCCCCATCTTTGACTACTATGACATAGTCTATGGTGCTGCTCCCAAATCTTCCATGACCAACTCGGACACTCTCTTTAACTCCTTCTGCTGCTTTGCTATCGACTCCCCTTCCCGCTCCCACCACTGTGAACTCTATTGCTTTCTAACTTTCCTTCCACTATCTCACAGATGCATCTCTCACTGTGCCAAACTAACCTCCAAATTCTGATTTGGGGGCTCCCCTCCTATCTCTCATCCCCTCTTTCCACTCCACCTCCCCCCACCCACTCTCCTGCAGATCAAATGATGCCTGCACCTTGGTCCCTACGCCGCTCCACCCTCATTGGTCAGACTAGTTTCGCCTATCGTTTCCCTAAAATCTGGAATTCCCTTCCCCCTGAAATACAACACTCCTTCTCCAACTACTTCCTTACCTCTGCCCTACACAATTACCTTTCCCTCAGCTGTTCTTGCTTGAACCCACCTTAATACAGTACATATCCCCAGTTTCTGCCTTCCTACTATGATCTCCCCTCCCCCCGGTAGTGTTCTCAACATCTTGAAGGGAGAAATCAGGAAATGACTACCCGTTCTCCTCATAGTCAGTTCTTGCCTCTCCCCTTCTCTTCTCCACCTGCCCGTCTGGGGCACCAGTGTGCACAACCTACCCCATCGTTTTTACTCCAACAGCATTTGCGTACTACCTCAAGCCTGCTCCTGGTACTCATGCACTATAAATGTTTCTATCTTATTATTACTATTTTGTACGTTTATATGTTCTTTTGTATGATTTTGGACATGTATTGTAATATACCCAATATTCCACTACTGTTTATTGTACAATACCTTGTGTTCCAACTGTTGCACTATCTTACAATGTTGTATTGTTTGTACTACCCACATACTATTGTAACTGATTATCTTTCACAACTCTATGTAACCCCTTCCCCTAGGTCACACCGTGAGACAAAAAACTTGTTGTTCAGTGTGCCCTCTTGGTGAAACATTTCAATAAATAACGAGCCAGGAGGGACCCGGTGCTGAGAGAGTGGAATGTTACGATGCCTTTCACAGGACTTAAGCCTGGAATTGATCTAGAGAAAGTGTAACGTAAATCCTGTTTGAGAGGAACTGCTGGTGGGAAAACACTCAAGGTATTTGGAACTGTGCTGTGTCTTTTTGAAGGAAATTCTCTGCTGCAGAAATCCTGCACTGGTGCTGGGACTCTGAGAGCCTGCTTTGTGAGCTGAAAGTTTGCTGGAACTGGATGCTAGCCCGGACAGCCTGGAAGCTGCAAAAGCTGGGAGAGTTTAACTATGCTGTGAACCAGCAGAGTGGAAAGCGAAAGAGCTTTGGTGAGCTGGGTTGTGGAGCCACTCCTGGGTCTGGGTCCTCTGGGGCTTGGTGGGTCTTGCGCCAGTTCTCTTCAATGCGCCAGAAGAGTCCAAAGGTGGTAAGCGGTCAGATCTTCAATCAAGGGGACAAGCTGTTAGACCTTCAATCAAGATCAAGGCATTGAGATATTTCTTTTTCTGCTGCTCTGCACTGCGCCCCCTGTGTACTAGACTCACTGTTCCCAGACTCATGGAAGCCCTATCTGAAAGAGACTACCTAATCCTTCATAACTGTGCGTACCCATGGCTTGTACCTGGAATACAAGGGGAGTGTTAGTGCATTGTTATTTAAACGATTTCAAGTTCCCAGGGCCCCAACAGCTAGCCAACCTGTGGCAATGAACAGGCCTGCAACTTCTGGGTACCTAGATAGGACTACATCTAGCACTGGTACCAGTGGAGGTGGGCAACAGGGGGTTGTCTGGCCTACGGGTCTATATTATTCATTGCATTGTTATTTCATCTAACCTTTTTCATCCTAGAGCTGTCCCTCATTACGGTACCCCATTCCTAGCCCTTACCCTGAATAAAGCTGTGTTCTACTATCTGGAATTGCTGTGTGGAGGGTGTTTCTGTGACTGACAATTGTAAAGTGTACATGGTTCAAGGTATGGAGAAACTGTTGGGTATCCAGTGTGTGGGATGGTTTGTAGGGGAGGGAGGTAGGTAGGTGCAGCATCCCAGGGAGCTGCACCAGGTAGTCACCTGACCCACTAGACACTCACTCTGGGTGGAGGCACTGTGCTATTTACTATACTTTTGGGACAGAACCCCCAAGCACCACCATAGCAGGACCCAGTCCTCTTAACTTGTGTAAGGACCAACAGGCAGGGGTAGTAGCCCACTGACACATGGTGCCTGGGCTGCATATAATTAAGGGATTGATCAAGTAGATGGACCCTGTTCAGCAACATGCCAATGGCATAACAGGTAGAAATTCTATGCAGACTAGAGCGTCATCACTTTCTACGTTTCTATGTAATAACCATAAAAAGATCTCTCATGCTAACAGTTCCCATGTTCTGATATTCTGAGGAGTTCAGTTAACATAGTCCATTTCCCAGACAGAGGTTACTCTATTTTTCTGCTAAATAAAGCATTTTGTGTTTTGAATTCAAGTTAAACCTTTAGTCTGATTTATAATATGTTCATATGTACAGTTACGGCAACTCCTATGACAATGGATGTGATTCTTATCAGTATTCATAACTTGTAGATTTCTGGTATACATAGGTATGATATCATTAATCCCACTATATACAGTTGGGGTGTAATACCTGTGCATAATAGGGACTTTGGAATGTTAAAAAAAAGTGTTTCCTGGCACTACCTCCCACCCTCTACTGATACATTTTCAACAACTGATGTGACCCTGTCCCATTCCCTCCAAAGTGTCTCCCAAGCATGTTGTGATCAATAAATTACATTTTATGACACATTTTTTCCAGTCTTTTTTTGCTTTATAAATGTTGTTAAAAAATAAATATAACTGATAAGTTGGCACTTAATATATGCAGATCAATCTCCTATAAAACATTTGTAATGGAGACGCACATTTAAATGCATCTTACATCAAGGCTTACAATTGCATGCATTTTTTTTTCTTTTAACTCTATTTTTCCTCCTTCATTCTGGTGGGGATGTGCCCCTGTATTTGCCCTCAGAGGGGCTCCCAACTATCCTGGACCATCAGCCCCCAGGCCTACCTCCACAGGAATGTTGGCCTGTTGCTTGCCCTTCCCCCCACCACACACACAGTGGAGCTCCCCCCAGGAGTCTGAGGGAGACGACTGAGCTTCCCATGTTCCCTGGCTGGTCGTTCTGGACTTCCAGGTGGTAGTAACAAGGGGACCTGAAATTGTGTTTAGATGCAATAGAACCATTAGGGACATGGTTGTAACTAATGAGCTACCAGGACCTGAACCAGTACCATACCTCCTTATGAGCAGTACAGCTGTCAATTCTCACATCTGACCCAAAATGTGTTTCCACGCATGTAGCGCACAATGGCGTAATCGGTGTGCGAAATCAATGTTCGGGACAGATTAAGAAAATCACAGTGACACTGTTCGTGAGCAGAGGTGTTAAAATGGCTATGTTAAAAATTTGGCAAAAAAATTCCCAAAAATTACTGTTCTACGAGCATGCGTTGCGCTGTTCCTACGCACGCTCGTAAGTTCGTGAATTTTCGATATATTCACTCCAGATTTTCAACATTGCCATTTTACCACACCTCCTTATGAGCAGTACAGCTGTCATTTTTCACGTCTCGGCCAAAACATGTTTCCTTCACTGCAGAATTTCAACATTGCCATTTTTTGCACCTCCCCATGAATAGTACAGCTGTCATTTTTCACATCCTGTTCGAAATGTGTTTTCGCACCTGTGGTGCCAAATGGTGTAGTCTCTGTGTGAAATCAGCTTTCAGCTAACAAACTGATATTGCCACTGTTCATAAGGTGAGGGTCACAAAAAAACCATGTTGAAAATTTGGAGTGAAAATGCCAACGAACGCCTGAGGCACTAGGGTTTCCGACCATAACGCCCCAGCCTGTAGAGCTTGAGAGGCATCAGGGGTGTGACTTAGGATTCTCACCTGTAATGCTCATACCATTCCACACCCTGCAGACAGTGAGAGGCATCAAGGTGTGCCTTGGACTCTTCGGCCCCAAAGTTCACCCCACTCTCCTATACAGGACCCATCTCACTGCATTTCCTGATGGAATGAGGTGAGCATAAGGGTCAAAGACCCCAAGGCACACCGTGACACTTGTCAGTGTCTGCAGGGTAGGGTGTGGTGAAATGGCGTGGCCGTTATGCCTGATGACCCAAAGGCACACCCCAATGCCTGTCAGTCTCTACAAGGTGGGGGTGGGGCTGGCTTCAGTTCAATACTTCACTGCCATTCCTATTATGCAGTTCTCTAACTCCTACACTACCAATGCCAGTGCCAGCAAGCAAACATTATGCATTGACAAATGCTGGTTTTAAACCACATGATGTTTGTAAAAGGTGTGTTTTTATTAGTTGTTCATGAGAGGGTAGCACCTACACTGTTATAAAAGCTGCTCATTACATCACTGAAAAAGCTTGGCAGATGGCCAAGTGAAATGTCAGTGTTTTTTGTGGCATTAGCCTCCCTGGTTAACTGCTGGATTCTTTATTTGTGTATGTATTTTGTACAAACTGCTTTATACATTAAAATGACCATTTAATTGTAGATGCAATCTGATTGGTGATTGCTGCTGCGGGTGCTTTAGAATTGCACTGTGGACTCAGTGACAAAGACACAAAGGGGCAAAGCCAGCCCCGTGGTACTAAGGGTTGAGGTGCTGGATGCCACACCTTGTGCAGCGCTGGCGACCCGGGTTCGGGAACAGACTCGGGCCGCTGGGGCTGGCAGGGGAGAGGGAGGATCATGTGTCTGACAACTGCTCTCCTTCCTCTGGGGTGGGTAGTGGTTTGCATTGCCCTGTAGCGGTGACTGGCGGAGGCCAGCCACACTAGAGTGGCATGCAGGAGATGGGGGAGAGCGTGGCGGGCGTCAGCACTATGTGCTCGGACGCGATTGCATGTCCGGCTCTCCGTAAGGGGAGAAAATGTGGAAAATGGCAGAGGGCACCCCACGGCTGATGGCTACAGTGCCTGTACCCCGGTAGAGGAACCCAAGAGAGGCACGACTAGGGTGCATGAGCGACAAAATGGCTGGCCCCTGGTGATGCGGGTTCTTGTGGCCCGTGTGCACGAACGGGTCTGGGATTGCAGGGCTGGCGGCCAGAGATCATGGGAGCCACTCTGCCGAGGTGGCATAAAGTATAAAAAAAAAAAAGACACAAGCGGGCACAACAACAACTGGCAGATGTAAGGTTCAAGAAAAAGGTCAGGAGACACTTCTTTACAGAAAGAGTGATTTCAGGGTGGAATGATCTGGAGGAGATTGTCAACCAGAAAACTGTTGAAGGTTTCAAAAGGGGATGGGACAAGAGTCAAGGGGAAGGTAAGGGGATGGAGTGCTATGTTAACATCAGTACATGGGTGCTGCAGTAAGTAGACTAGATAGACCATATGGTCTTCTTCTGCTGGCAAATTTGTATGCTTTTGTACTACAACACAGCAAAATGCACAGATTTTGTTTTGTATAGGATCATCCATACATACAGCATCTCAAAATGCTTTACAATGGAAACATCAGACTTCAAATGCACAACAGAAATGAGAGCTAATAGTACATATTTTGTTTTTGACAGTGTTTTTAAATATCGCTTTCAAGATGATTTCAGCAACAAACCAAATTAATGGATAAAAGAAAGCTGAAACAGGAGATGTAGAATAATTAAGGACAACCATATAGGACAAGGCTGTGGTTCCACTGAGGGGTTAGAGGACATCATGAAGACCTCGAGAGCGGAGCCGAAGAGGTCCCTGATGACCTGTCAGTCCCAAGATGAAAACACATGCTGAGTTGTGTATGGTTTTCCACTTTCAGTTTTTTATAGTATATGGCTATTCATAATGAAATGATGTCTTTACATACTTACAGCTGCCACTCGATGGAGGTTATGTGCTGTGTGAATTGACACTGTTGCTTCAGTTTCATCTGAAGTATGCCCAGCAACACTTCAGAACATGCACAACCATTTAGAACATGCACAACAAGGATTCCGAACTGTCAAATTTCTGTGCACAACAAGGGGTAACCAAATAACCATATACTATAGTTAAAATTATGGTTGGAAAGCAAATGAGAAATGATAAGTTTTAAGAGGGATTTGAAATGAGAGGGTGAAGTGGTTAGCAAACTGCTGCAGACAGCAGGGGGCCGTAGAAGAAAAGGCTCTAGCACCAAAAGGAGAAAGGTTACCTGTAGGTCCTAAGAGGAGTGAAAGAAACGAGAGTCAGTGGATGAGGAGATGAGATCAGTGAAAAACATTATTACTTCATGAGCCTTGACCCACAGGGCATTTGTTCTCTAAACTATGAGTGATTTGGCTGAGGCTTACCTGCAGGTATTTCAAGTCGGGCAGGCCTGTGGGTACTTGCCCCAGTTTGTTGCTATCCAGGTGCAGCTCTCGCAGCATAGGAAGGAAGTCCAGACTGCCATTCTCGATGAAGCGGATTTTGTTGTGGGCAAGGCCCAGTCTAAATTGGCAAAACAGAGGGAGAGGAAAGGATTATCTGCTGACATCCCTTTTCTTGTTAGACGTGAATAATTAGGAAGGAAGGATTCGAGAGGCAGAGAAAGACCCAAGTGGTCAATCTAGTCTGTTCCCAAAATCGTTATATGGTTACAGTGCTGTACAGTATTCAGTTATTGTAATAAAATTGATAGATCCAATTTTGAAAGCTGATTAGCTAAAGCAAAGGGATAGCTTCACATTTTAGGTAGTTGAAAGGATCACCCAAGACGTTACGATGTTCTGTGATACACCACACCCTGGTGTGTATTAATGTGATTATAAACTGAACCAAAAATGTTGGCATACTGCTGCTCTGTTTTTTTTTTCAGTTCTCACATGCAACAATATGCTGCACATCAGGAATAAGATAGAGACATAGAATTTGATGGCAGAAAAGGACGAGTAGCCCATCCAGTCTGCCCACCCTACATGATGGGGGAGGTATGCTATGTTAATGTACCAACTAGTGGGCTGCAGCCCTGACCTCAAAGGGTAAGGAACTTTAACCACCAGGAGGTACATTGACAAGTTTTCCCCCTCCCAGAAATGGCTTATTCTAGTTATAATATGTCTAGTAATATGTAATTTTTAGTAGTTTTGAAGTGTTGTAATGTGGTGCTGTATCTTTAAATGGGCAGTCTTAATGCATTAACATACATAGGTATGCAGCAAGGGTTAGGTTGTAGCAGGACTGCTTCAACAGTTGGGTGCAGTTGCACTGCAGTGAGTGGTTATGGCTGCATGGCTATAGTTGGCCCTGTTTCTTTAAATGCCTATTGCTGAGTGTTTGCTTGCAGTACTTCACATGTGATCTTTGAGTCTGAGCTGGAAGCTAGGGCTGTTGATTAGGTTGGAGGTGGCATGTGATTGGTATGTCTTGGCTGCACTTCAGTCCGGGCGGTACTTGATAAAGATGAGGCATACTGATGAGTCCTGGTAGGACGAAACACATGTCTATGTCTTCTGTTAGAACCCTTTGCAAACTGTGTGAGAGGCCTTTCAGCACCATGCAATTCTGCTTAAAGTTGGACCAGCATAACATTCTGTGGTGATTTGCATATGTAGCCCATGATGCTTTGCATTGTGTGGGCATGTGTGATTTTGTATTTTCTTGATAAAGTGAGAATCACAGAAGTCTGTGTTGCTGCATTTGAGGTAAGTAAGTGGATATTTTTACTTTTTAGAGCAATTTATGTAGATGGTTTGCTGATGTACAGGGCCACTAGAAAATTGCGCCCGCAATTTTTTTGCAGAATCCGCAATTTTCACCATCCTCTGCAAAAACTGACATATTACACAATTTCTTGCAATTTTTGAGTTTTTATATTGAACTGTATAAAAGTATTAACATTTTTTATAAAATACTCTCAAATATATTGACAATTTTGTATGCAGACTTGGGTTTGGCCGAAACAATGCAGTGCAAGGTAGGGCAAGGGATTTATTTGACAGTGATTTCTTTTGAATCCATGTCTTGTTTGGTTTCAAAATCCACTGGCCAAGCATAAGTACACTTAAACACTTAACATTTGTTCTGTGTTGAAGCAGTCTATCAGAAAACTTTTTGTTGCCACACAAACTGAAACAAAAGATGGGATAAAAGGTGCAAATTATCCCATTCATTTAAATGGGGTGCTAACCATTAATCCTTTTTGTAAGTGACAGGGCAAGTATTTCCTTGTGAGCATACTTTCTTTCAGACTAGTTTTGATTCAAACAGCTGAGGATTTTTGGATGGCCCTGCCGATATGAAACGTGAATAAGCTAGTTGCTAACAGTGATGTCACTCTTAGCAACTATCCCCTAGATGCTCACATGCAAAGACTACAGTAAAAACCTGACTGAAGTCTAAAAATAAGCTTATAAAACACAAAATCTATCTGAACATCTATCTTTAACTAAACAAAATCATTGCAGCCAGAGTAAAACAAAAGTAAATTACAGGGTACCCTGACTACTGTATGATGCAGTAAAAATATATTGGCATTTTTTTGTAACCACGTAAGGCCCACTAGGCACAAGTGCCTGTTTTCAGGTACAACCCAGGAGCACTGAGGAGGTTAAGTGACTTGCTCAGACTCGCACAGTATACAAGTGGAGGTTGCGGGAATCAAACCCAGGTCTGCTAGATGTCGTCAGCTCATTCACAGTTTGTTACACTATCCTCTAGATTATACTGCCAGACCCAATAACCCCCAGATTTAATGTTTAAATATGTGATTTCAAAACTAGTGTACAGTACCTACAGTACAAATTATGACCACTAAACACTTTAACAACATTTTACTAAAACTCAATTATTCACCACTCTATGTTCTTATTTTTTTTCGAACCAAAGTGGGTGAATGGCTAGCAGAACACTGTAAACAGCCATTGATTAGGCTGCATTATTCTATAGCCAGAAACAAATAAATATATTTCTTCTGGCTTTATTTAATATTGATTTGCTGTGGCTCACTTTTATAGAATCTATTTAGCACTGTATGAGGCAGATGCTTTTAAATTTTAGAAGATAGGAAACGCTTACGATAGCTTATCAGTTTAGTATTCTTTTTAGGAACATAAACTTTTCTTTAAGTTTTAAACATATTCAGGTGTCAGTGTATTCATTTAGCAATTTATACTAATATATGCTGTAGAAAACATTAAAAGATTTATTGTGAAGCACTCAGGGTCTACAGTAGAACCCCCACAATTTCCTGCAATTTTTGCAAAATGCTCCACAATTTTGGGTAACCTTTTCCGCAATTTTCCAGTGGCCTTGCTAATGTATTAGTGTTGTATTTATAGATGTTTCTGCTGTTGTATGGAATTGAAGTTTTTTTTAGTATTTCTTGTGTTTTAATTAGATGTAAAGAGTATATTTTCTTGTGTGAGCAGCACTGAAGCTTTTCAAGTCTGGATCTTTGAGTATGAAGCTTTTTTATATTATATATTATTACATTAATTATATTCCCATGGAACCTCTAGGGTTCAAACCCCTCTCAAGAGGGTTCCTTTGCCTTCATGGTAACCCAACAGGGTGGTAGTCCCATAGGGGACAGAGAGTGCGAATGGCCAAAACAGCTACATATAACAGTCAAACAATTCAGTCTTACAGCTAGCCACCTTGCTAGCAACAATGTTGCACAAGCATTGTGACACATTTTGGTTGCATATGCCCATGGAACTAATGGTAACCCAGCTCCTGGTTGTCTTCATACTCAGAGGTAAGCTGTATCTGCTTTATATCTAAATTGATATATATTCTAAATCACTAATGTGATTTCAGTCAATCAGCGTGCAGAGCCACTGTACCTTTTAGTCTAATTATAGTGTGCTCTCACGCAAGAGCGCTAGGAGACAGTGCTCCCCTTCAGCTTCAGGAAGGAGAATGGCACAATAAAATAAAAACAAAGTAATACTCTAAACTGATAAATCGCTCACGCTAATCTCGAGTGATTTATAATAAGTTAACAGGGCCACTAAGGATGTCTCTTATGGTATAAGAGACTCCTCTCATGAGGTTTGGGCAGACAGAACCGTTGAGCTTCGCGGTCCTCTCACTCAAACCTTACGCTCGGAGTCTTTTATACTATGAGAGATGTCCCTTGGAGGACCTATTAACTTATATTATTAAAAGTAAGGGGCTGACTTGTCAGCACAGAGGCAGTGTTGCTGTTTGCAATGCTGGTGACCCGGGATCTCTTCCCTGAGCCCCAAGTGTCAGAGAGTCAGCAGGGAGAGGAGGACTGAGCATCCCATGGATGGTATTCTCCTCCGGGTAAGAAGGATTTTACTTTCCGCTGTTACAGTGCCACCTGCGACCACAGCTGGTGATGCAGCTGGCATCACAAGCATGAGTTGCGAAGGGAGAGCACATGAATGTCTATGTGTCTGGCTTGCCATTACCCGCTAAAGTCATTGCATTCACTCTCAGAGGGAGAAAATGGGAAAACTTGAGTGGCGGATTGGGCAGATGATGTCCTGCCACTACCCTAGTATTGGGATATGGCAGCCCTCCCTACAATCTTCTGCTTTGTATGTCACCATAGTTCATCAAGTTGCTGACTATAGTTGGCCACCGCAATTATGGTGCCACAACAGGGGCAACAGTGAAAGGGGCAATCTTGATTTTAGATTGTTCCTCACTCATGTTGCCCTTTGCCCCACTCAGTCTCTGCCCTGTCCAGGGCATGCCCACCCCAGAGGAGGTTATATTTAGTTCAGGGGGGAGTGGGGGATGAAGCCCCCTGCAAAAACCAATCCAAATGCCTGGTGCTGCATTGCTTGATGACATTTTGCTGGCACCGTAATCAGTGTCAACAAAATGTATGTCACTGTGGGTTGGTGGAACCATATATCACAGGGGATCTACTCGGCTGCCGACCCAGACATTCAACTGGATGCCCAAGGTCCAGCCTGGTTCTACCCCCAGAACACCTCTGTCCCCTGCATGCTCCTCTGTGCATGTGTTTCTGGGCGTATAGGGACTGTGGAGGTGCAGAAATGTGCATGATGACAACACATGAAGCACAGGTATGCCAGTACCGATGTAGATCGGGGCCTAATTGATGTATTATACATGACAGTTTCCACTTTAGAATGCATGCCAGTCAGACAGAACCCTCCATTTCCAGCCATTGTTTTCTCCCATAACATGAGCTGCTACTTTAAGACAGCAAGCGATATCTTGGTTGGGGTAGCTGTATTTCAGACAGCACAGCCTCCCCAACCATGACATCATTTGTTGACTCAAGAGTTCATGAAATGGCTTCTGTCTTAATTAGTAAAGTGCAAATTAAGTAATATATATCTCAGGATTGCTGGCACTACAGGTAAAGACAACCCCTCATTTAAAAGAGCTTTCCAAATACTTTCACACTATCAGGGTCATACACAGTTCATGAACCATACCCATTGCCAAATAGAAGAGGTGGAATACAGAAGAGTATGAAATACTGTATGTATAGAATTATGTCTGGGGAACTATGTAGAATTAGACTTTTGTGCACACCTAAGGTGTGGGATGCTGCAGAAACCGAAGAGCAAAGCTCAAGGGGTCTATAACAGCATCCTACATCAAAGGTGTGTATAAAATGTGAGTTTTATAGTCCCCCAGTCTCTGTTTTATATAACTGCTGGGCTCTGTTTTTTTGCTGCATGTCCCCTCTGTCACCTGCATGGAGCAAGCCATAGCCTGAACTCCATGAGGGCTGGGAGTTGAAAATGCAAGTGCCAGATGTCACTTTAACTTTCCAACCCCATAGTCAGCATGTGAGCTCTCTGGGAAACCTGGCATGTGAATGCCATTATAACCTGTTGGTTATAATAGCAAATTATAACCAGGTTTCCCTATGAGAAAAAACAGAGTCAAGTTATTACATGATGCATTATGTATAATTATTACATCTTTCAGAATTTCCCCTCAGATGTCAGTGATTTGTCTTCCTTTCAACTTTCAGAGGGACATCCCTCATTTTACGACTCAGAAACCTCCATCCTTCACAGAGAGGGCGTTGTTCCATATTGTACTTAGAAACATAGATAGTGACGGCAGAAACAGACCAATGGTCCATCCAGTATGCCCAAGTTCCCTAAATTCCTGGAACTTTCTTTGGAACCTAATCTTCCCCCAGGGTATTAACCTTCACTGTCCTTTCCCTATTTTCTTCCATTGCCTCATCCGCCCGGGTAACCACTATTCCTTTAATTCTATCCCAGGCCTATTTGAACCCCCTCGCTGTGTTCGCTCCCACCACCTCGACTGGTAGACTGTTCCAAGGTTCCACCACCTTTTCCATAAAGAAGTACTCCCTCACATCCCTTTCTGAACCTCCCGCCTGCTAACCTCAACTCGTGACCCGTGTAAGTTATTCCCCACAGTTCACTTTATTAATTCTTTTGAGGAATTTGAAGATTTCAGTCATATCCCCCCCTCTCCATTCTGGTTTCCAATGAGTACCAATTCAGAGCCCTGAGGCTCCCTGCTACCCCTCGATCATTTTGATCATGTTGCGTTGCATGGACTCTAACCTAACCTTATCTTTTCTGAGGTAAGGACTCCACAACCGGGTACAATGCTCCAGGTTAAGCCTCACCAAGGATCTGTAGAGGGGTAGTATTACCTCTTTTCTCCTACTATCAGCCCCCCTCCTGATACATCCCAACACCTTGTTGGCCTTGCTATAGGCCTTGTTGCACTGACTTGTTTGTTTAAGGGAGTTGCTGATGGTAACTCCCAGATCCTGTTTCTCTTCTGTAGTGCTGTCTCTCCCCTCTCATCCAGTATTCCATCATGGGGTTTCTTTTCCCTAGGTGCATTACCTTGCACTTTTTTGCATTGAATTTTAACTGCCAGACCTTTGACTACCCCTATAGCTTTTCTAGGTCCTTCTGCATTTCCCTTATTCCCTCATCACTATCCACCCTCCCACATAGTTTTGTGTCATCCATGAAGAGACACTACTTGCCCAGGATTCCCTCACCAGTGTCACTAATGAACATGTTGAAGAGGGCCAGACCCAGGACAGATCCTTGTGGAAACCTACTTGTTATGTCCATCTCTTCTGATTTAAACCCATTATACTATATCATACCTCTCAAATGTCCCACTTTAGGAAGGGGTGTCCCTCATTTTACCACTCGGAATACCCTTTGTCCCACATGGAGAGAGTGCTTTCCCATATTGTACACTGGGATGTATACGCCTCAACTACCCCACATTAGGAGAAGCATCCCTCATTTTATCACTCAGGACCTCCTTCTGTCCCACATTGTGCAGTGGGATTCGTACATCTCAGTGGTCACATATTTGAAGGGACGTCCCTTACTTTACAACTCAGAACTCACTTTGTCCTACATGCAGAGGGAGCTGTACCATATTGTACAGTGGGATTCATACACCTCAACTGTCCCATATTGGAAGGGACAGCTCTCATTTTACTACTCAAAACACTCTCTGTCCCATATGGAGAGGGTACTATCCCAACTTTTTAAAGTGGAATTCATACCTGTCATCTCTTCCACATTAGGACATACATTTTTCAGTTTACCACATGGAGCCCCCCTGTAACATACGGAGATAGCACTATCCTACATTGTACAGTGGGATTTATACCTCTTAGCTGTCCCGCATTGGGAAGGACATCCCTCATTTTAGCATGCATAACCCCCTCTGCACCACATGGAGAGTGTGCTGTCCCACAGTATACAGTGGGATCTATTCATACATATTGTACCTCTCAGCTCTCCTACATAAGGATGGATGTCCCTCATTTTACTACTCAGAACCCCCTCTATATCACTGTTTGCAGTGTGATTCATTCATACCTCTTAACTCTCCCAAATAGGGAAGGACAATCCCCATTTTACCACTTAGGACCCCCTCAGCCCCACATGTAGAGGGAGATATCCTACATTGGACTGTGGAATTCTTAGCTCTCAGCTATCCTACTTTAGGAGAGGTACACTTCATTTTACCACTCAGAGACTCCTCTGTTCCACATGCGGTATATTCTGTCACACATTGTACAGCAAAATTCATACCCCTCAACTGTCCCACAGTAAGAGGGATGTCCTTCACTTTACCACTATGACCCCCCTTCCCCGTTGTCTCACATTGTACAGTGGGACTCATACCTTCAACTGTAACACATAAGGAGGGATGCCCCACATTTTACCGCTCAGAATTACTGTGTCCCACATCAAGAGGAATCTGTTCCAGACTATACAGGGGAATCATACCTCTCAACTGTCCCACATTAGGCCAGACAGCCCTCATTTTAACACTCAGAACCCTTTTTGCCCTACATGGAGATGATGCTGTCTCACATTGTACTGTGGGACTCATACTTTTCAACTCTCCTACATTAGGAAGGATATCTCTCATTTTACCTCTTAGAACCCCCATTATCCGACATGGAGAGGGCAGTGTCCTACTTTGTACAATGGGATTCATACCTCTCATCTGTCCCATGTTCGAAGGGGACATCTCTCATTTTACCTGTGAGAACCCCCCCCACACACACACACATGGAGAGGTGATATCACACATTGTATAGTGCGAGCCATACCTCTCAATTGTCCCACATTGGGAGGGAAATCCTTCATTTAATCACTCTAACCCCCCCCCCGTCCCTCACAAAGAGGGTGCTGTTCCACATTTTACTGCGTTGGGGATTTGTTGTTACCTGTAGAGCTCTTTGTAGCGTCTTAGATCCTCCAGCTCAATTGCTTGAATTTGGTTGTGGTCCAGATGGAGCTCATGCAGAGTGTGTGGAAGGTCTGAAGAGAAAAATGAAAACATTAAAAACTGTTCCATTCACAGCTATGTCAAAACTGTAATCTCCATAAACACATGCAGACGCAGTCAAGTTTCCCATGCATTTCAGTGAGTTCATAATTTATAGCACTTTGTTTATTTTTATTGTAACCTGGGCGCTGTGTACCAGCAGGCTACTACCCCTGCCTGGGTGGCCACAAACCAGGTTAAGGGGCCTGGGGTCTGTTTCTGGTGGATAATGCTGGGGTTCTTTCCCAAGATAACAATAAATAGCATGGTGCCTCCACCCAGAGTTAAAATATAAAATGGGCCAGATATTTGAGCAGTGCAACCCCCTGGGATGCTGTACCCACCCAGCTCCCCTTACAGTCACCCCACACATGGATTACCATGAACCAAAACCTTGTTTCAATATACTTGTAATTATTGACATAAACTTACAATATGTTCACTAATAACATGCTCATGAGATATTTGTAGAAAGGTTAACCAACAATTTATTTACACGAGGAAGGGTCAGAAATAGGGACGTGGATGCAGAGGTTAAGTAACATTTTAGCATTTTGGATTTTGTAACACTGCTCAATACTTGGTCTATAAACCCTAAAATACATTTCCAATGCCCACCTCCCACCAACACTTGCATGAAGAAAGATCAACACTTTTTACCTAACTAGCTGCCTAGGCCAGCTAGCCACACCCCAACTGGTACTAGTTGCCAATCAATCAGATAAGAGCCCTGATACTCTATCCCTGGCAACCCAGCCATTGAAACGTTGCAGGCCTGATGTGTTGTAGCTGGTTGGCCAGCACTGGTAAACTTAAACAATTCAGATTAAATACAAATCCTCTTTTAGACTGATGGCAAACAACTATTTAGCAAACTTGGACACTTTGGCCTGGAGGGCCAAAATCAAAACTTTTAGTAGCAACTATGTACAGTTTCCCCAGATACAGGGCAAGCCTTGAATTACTCAGGGTTTGAAGAACAGTCTGTTGGCCCATCAGGTTGGTAACTTTCAGACTGTAGATCTGGGGTGATCATAATCAGTAAAAACTTGGCAACTTGTAAGCTGGCATAGCTGAGATGAGCAGCAGGCTCTGCATCTCTTGCAGCTTGGGCCTTCTCTGCGGCAGGTGCTTGCATCTTTAGCAAGCTGGACACCTCACAACTTCTCTGGCAACTTGCTGTCTTCAGCTGGAGAGACCAGTGCTGGAGTCCCAGGCTGGCACATCTTAACCCCTGAGTCTAGGCATGAACCCTCAGGGGGAGACACAGTGATAATGCTTAGCAGTGATACTGCCAGGCTGATTCCCCATACTGACCTCTGAAGGCAGTCGCTCTCCTTCAGGTACTCAGACACATACAGCTGTAGAAAGCTTCAGCCACACTGCCACCATAGCTGCCATGGCTCTTACTTGACAGGAAAACAGTCTTTGGGCTTCCCGCTGAAGGCTAGGGGGAAACAGTTTCTCAGCTTCAGATATTTCAGGGTCAGACATGATGCAGAAGATGGAGGCACATCCTCTCACCTCCAAGACAAGAACTGTACAGAAGAACAGATCTTCTCACTTACAGGCTCAAATTTGATCAGAATGAATCTTCTCATTTTAAGAAATCAGGCTTATTCAGAAGACTGTGGCGCATCTTCTCACTTTAACTTCCAGCTACAGGAAAGATCAGGCAGGCTTCCCTTGGCTCTCTGACTGTGCAAGCCTCCAAGTAGGCCTCCATACTTTCTTCAGGCATCCTGGGCAGTTTTTCTTCCCTCGAGAAACTCCCAGCCAATGTCCTTAACACTGGTCAGCAAATGACACTCTCATTCTGCTGAAATACTCCTTCCGCCCTTGGAAGGCAACACAGTACAACACAGAGCACCTCCTGTACTAGTGGCTGCGCAAGCCTTCAGGCAGGTCTCCTTTCCTCGAAGATCACAAAAGGCTTCCCCTGTCTTGGGACCCTCCCAACAGCTTCCCTTGCTTCTGAACAACAAATCTTCTGAAGAAGTTCCTTCCAAACCTCAGAAAGTAAACACAAGGCCCCAAGCTGGTGTGCAAGCCCCAGGCAGGCCTACTTTAAAACTCTCTGGAGCAAAGGCCAGAGCCCCCCTCCCTCAGGATGGGCTCCAGCTGAACTGAACAGTTTCTGTTCTCTGGGTTTCAAGAGCTCAGGGCAGTTCCTGATTGGCTGATGCAGGCTGTCCATCTGAAAATTAATATTTATCAGGCTTCTTCGACGCTCCATTGGCTGTCCATTTAGGTGCCACGAATTGTCATAGATACATAGATACATAGACAGTGTCGGCAGATAAGGGCCTATGGCCCACCCAGTCTGCCCATTTGAGCTTGTAAGTTCAGTTTATGTTTTCCTAGAAGTCTGTTGCCCCTTACCCCTGACCTCCAGAATTCCTTTATGTCTATCACATGCATTCTTAAACCCCGTGATTGTTTCAGCCCCTACTACTTCCTCTGGCAGGGTGTTCCACTTGTCCACCACCCGTTCTGTGAAGAAATTCTTCCTCATGTTTCCTCTGAATCATCCTCCCTCCAACTTCATCCCATGCCCTCTAGTCCTGGTACATCTTTTTGCTTAAAATAGTGTATTCCTGCACCCTGTTCCTCCCTGTAAAATACTTGTATGTCTCTATCATATCCCTCTCCTCCTCTCCTCCAGGGAGTACATGTTCAGTTCCTTCAACCTGTCTTCATAGGACTTGTGATGCAATCCATGCACCATCTTTGTTGCCCTCCTCTGAACCTTCTCTATCCTGTCTAATGTCCACGTAGGTATGGTCTCCAGAACTGCACACTGTACTCCAGGTGGGGCCTCACTCAGTGTCTTGTATAGCGGAATTATGACCTCCTTTCCTGCTGGTGATGCCCCTGCCTTACATCCCAGCATCCTATTTGCTTTACCTGCTGCCTTGTCACACTGTTTCCCTACCTTGAGGTCATCAGAGATGATAACCCCAAGATCCCTTTCCTGTTTGTGCATGCTATATCCTCACCCCCAACTGATATATTGTGCCAGGTTTTTGTGCCCCATATGCATTATCTTGCACTTCTTTGCATTGAATTTCAACTGCCAAACCCAGACCATTCTTCAAGTTTCTGCAGGTCCTTCTCATTCTGTCTACACCTCTGGTGTGTCTACTCTGTTACAGAGCTTTGTGTCATCAGCGAACAGTGAAATTCTGCCTTCTAGGTCCTCATGCAATGTCACTGATGAAGATGTTGAATAGGAGCGGTCCCAGCACTGATACCTGTGGTACCCCACTGGTCACTCTTCCCTCTGTGGGTGACAGCCATTTACCACCACCCTCTGTGTCCTGCCACCCAGCCAGTTACCACCCACCACGCCTACTGTCCTGCTCTATACCCATATTCCCAGTTTATGTAGTAGTCTTCTATGTGGCACAGTGTCAAAGGCCTTGCTGAAGTCCAGATAGGCCATGTCCACTGCCCTCCCTGATCCACCTCCCTAGTCACCCAGTCAAAAATTCAATGAGGTTGGTCTGACATGACCTCCCCTGGTGAAACCATGCTGCCTTGGGTCCTGTAGTCCATTGACAACCAGATGTTCCACCAATCTCCTTCAGTAGTGCTTCCATGATCTTCTCACTACACGAGGTGAGGCTGACTGGTCTGTAGTTCCTGCTTCCTCTTTGTTCCCACTTTGTATAAGAGGGACTACATCTGCTGTCCTCCAGTCTTTGGATACCTCCCTGTTTCCAGTGATCGGCAAACAGGATAGCCAGAGGTTCAGCCACCACCTCTCTTAGTTCTTTATGACCCTGGGGCTCACCATCTGGCCCCATTACTTTATCAACTCTTATTACTTCCAGCTCCTTCAGGACCCTTTTCGTAAAGGGACTTGTGTCCATTTCTGCACCATTCTCACCCTTGTACTCCCTTCAGACCCATTACCCTCCTCTTCCTCAGTAAAGACTGAGCAGAAATACCTGTTCAATATGTCAGCTTTACTGTTGTCATCCTCCACGCAGCCCCCATCCTCCCCCTTCAGTCTCACTATCCCTCTCTTTGTCTTTCTTTTTTCACTTATGTACCTGTAAAAGGTTTTGTCCCTCTACCCACTGATTTTGCAATGTGTTCTTCTGTCTGAGCTTTGGCTTCCCTTACTGACCTCCTGCCTCCCTTTGCTTCTCCTGGTACTTCTCCCTATCCCTTCTGCCTGTGTCTTTTGTATTGCCTGAATGCAATCTTTTGGCTTTCACTTTCTTTGCTACCTCTTTGGAAAACATAATGGTCTCCTCTTCCGCTTGCTAACCTGCTTAATGCATAATTCTGTTGTTCTTGTAATCCCCATTTTAAATACTGCCCACTGTTCCTCAACCCCTGATTCCTGTCCCATTCCCCTTAATGCCTCTTTCAAGTATCTCCCCATTTTCCCAAAGTCTGCCCCCCTAAAATCCAGGATACGTGTTTTTGTGTGGTTTGGTTCTGCTCTTTCTGTGATTTCAAACCACAATGACTGGTGGTCACTGTTCCCCAGGTGCTCCCCCACTGTTACCCCATCACACTGTCCCTGTTTGTGAGCACAAGGTCCAGTATTGCCTTCTGCCGAGTTGGTTCCATGACCAGTTGCTTGAGGAAGGCACCCTGAAGGGAGTCCAGGATAAATCTTCGCCTAGTTGATGCTGCTGCTGGGATGCTCCAGTCCACGTCTGGAATATTGAGTCTCCAATCAGTACTACCTCACCCTTGTCTGCCATCCTTTGGATAGCTAGCATCAGCTCCTATCTGTTTCTTCCTCCTGGGCTGGTGGTCTATAGACCACACCTTCGCGGATGGCTGTCCCCATTTTCCTTTCCAGCTTAACCCACAGTATCTCTCCCCATTTTGTTCCTCCTGGATCTCTGTGGCCTTATGTCATTTTTCACATACAGTGCCACTCCTCCTCCCTTTTTGCCTGCTCTATCTCTTCTGAATATGTTGTAGCCAGGTATGGCCATCTCCCAGTCGTGGTTATCGTTACACCAGGTTTCAGTGATGGCCACAATGTCCAGGTCTGACTGCACCATGACAGCCTCCAGATTTTCCATCTTGTTGCTAAGGCTTCTGGCATTTGCACACATGGCTTTCCATGATTTGACCTCCCTAGACTGCTTCACTGTTCTACTCCAGCCCCTTCCTTGGTTGTCCTTTATCCCTGGTTCTCCTTGCTGTCTGCCCTTCTGCTGAATTTTGCCCCTTTTCTGCCTATCCACCTCTTGGGCACTAATCTCCATCTTTTGCACACTGCTTTGAAGAGATAGCCACTTATCTGGTTCACTGGTTCCACTGCTAGCTGTGGGGAGTGAGCAAGTAGGTACCCTCCTTGCTGGCCTGCCACCCCCCTTTGCTAGTTTAAATGCTTGTCAATGTAGCATTTAAACTTATCATTGAGTGCTTGGATTCCCCTCCAGGATGGATGCAGGCCGTCAGGCTTGAACAAACCTCCATCCCTCCAGGTGGGTCCCCAGTCACCAATGAATCCATACCCTTCCTCACAACACCAGTTCTTCAACCATGAGTTAAAGTTCCTGGTGCATGCACCCCTATGCTCTCCCTTGCCTCTTGAAGGTAGTACCTCTGAGAAAGTGACAGAATTAGCTACTTGCTTGAGACCCCTCCCCAATTTCCTAAACTCTTCCTGAACTTCCTTTGGCTCCCCATTTGCCAGGTCATTAGTACCTAGGTGGATAATGACATCCAGCTCACCCTCCTGTCTTGCCTTCCCAGTGATACCCAGGATCTTCCTTCCATCCCTCCATGCCGTGGCACCTGATAGGCACCTCACCTCCCTGTCCTCCCCCTCCTGTGTTCCTAGCTGGATCCCTCTTGTGATGGAGTCCCCCACCAGGATTCGCTTCCTCCTCCTCTGGGGTCCACTGCTTTCCCCGTTAAGATCACCTCCTTGGCTAACCTCTACATCCTTTCCTTCCACTTCTCTGCGTACCTCTATTTTGTTGTCCTTGTTTGCCAGTGTGGCATATGAGTTCTTGAGTGGAATAGGATCTGGGATGTGCCTCTGCCTGACTGCTCTAACCCTCCCTGAGCCCACTGTCATCCAAGTGCTCCTCATTCTCGGCATCCTTTGAGGCACTTGCATTGGACTGGGTGGTCTCTGGATAGGGGTGATGGTACTCCTGACCCAGTTTACTTCCGCTCTGAGCCTGGCTACCTCATCCCGCAGTCCAGAGAGATGCATGCAGATAGGGCAGCACCTCAGTGTCCAGAAGGTCTGCCTGAATATGGCTGCCCCACAGCCACTGCATTGCACCACTCCCCACATTATACTGCAATTATACTGCTATTCCACTACTTGTCTGCTACTGAAGCTCTCCTAGTTCCCTTTTTATTAATTTACTGTCCTAAAAATCCTGCTACTGATCCTCAGATAATTTTCTTTAAAAAACAAAAACAATAAATAAATAAATGAGTCAAAACACTTGTCGTGCTGAGGGTGGGCTTCTTCCCCCTTATGCCCCTCCTACTTCACACCCCTTACTATACCCTGTGTTTAGCTCCTGTCAATCAGATTTAACAGGGCATATAATTAAGAGTTGGGGGAAGGGGGGGTGAAAATTTTGCAGCAATTAAAGACAGCACAGAATTACACCACCACTACGTTTTAAATTTTCAACAGCCCAAAAACAATTCTAAGTAAAGACAATAAAGAAAATACAGTGTCACTAAAAGCCCACAATCTAAGTTTAAAAGAAAAATAGCAATTACCAGTTACTCTAAAGCACTGAATTGAATATGTTTCCGTCCTTCCCCTTCTGGCTTCTTCTGACAAAATAAAACTCTACTTGCTACCTCAACTCTGACTTGTCCTTGCCTCTTTTCCCAGGAGCTATAACTGAAGTCCCTTAGAGCTCCTAGATCTCCTATTGGCTGATGCAGAGGTCAAAGGCATCAAAGATGGCTGCTGCTGTGCAAACAGTTTATATTCAGTCCCATCTTTACTGTCTCTTTGCAGTCAAACCAAATTGTTTTAACAAACAAATGTCCCACTGTTCATTAGCTGCCCCTCTGCCCTAGTGTCCGGTGGCAGAGAGAGGCAAAAGCAGGGCTTCCCCCATTTGTTGCTGGCACCGAAGCGCTATCCTCCCAGGAGCAAGCAGACTCAGTTCAGTGATGGTGCAGTGACTACATTCCCTAGCAGCCTCAGCAACTGCTTAATTTACATGCACTTACAGTGTTTTTTAAAAACTTACTTTTGGGGTCCCTCTGGTCCCTCCTTCATGTCTCTGGGCCCCGATTAGCTGATCCAGGGGTCCGGGAGCACAGGGGGAATGTTTATTGCACAGCAGGAGCAGCTTTAAAATGGACTTGCACTACTGCACATGCACAGACCACCAGCTCACACATACTCCCTGGTGGTCGCATGTCTTTGATCTCCAGCCCCCTTTTTACAGGAAAACATTGCTGGGTATCGGACAGAGAATTTGAGAGCACTAAGGACCCAGACCAGGCAGTGGTGGGCAAATGGAGGAGGGAGACAGTGCTACTGGTAAGCCCCCAACCTTGGGGGGTTACATTATTATTAGTTGTACCCTGCAGTCTTTTTCCCCGTAATTTGATAATTCTATTTTTCCTTCCCTCACCCATTCCCCATCCCAATGGTTGGGGTAACCACAGCTTCACCCTTATGCCTGGAGGGAGGGCAGTGAACATCTGCCTTCACAACCAATGTTAATGTCACTCCATGTTAGCCCATAGGGGGTGCCCAACACATAGTGACCCACACTTTCCCTCTCCAGGGGCCATGCACCTCAACCCCAAAAAGCGCCTGGCCCCCAGTCAGACCCAAAATGGGATTATGGGGCTCCCACACAAACCCTGGTCTCTGGGGTGTCAGCACAGCACACTCCCACTGCACAGCTGGGCAAACTTGCAATCTGCTCTCTGCCCAGGGAGTTGGTATGGCTACACCAGTCTGGTGGGTAATCAGAAAACTGGGAGTTAGCAGTAATTCAAGATACGAAAGCATGAAAAGTAATTAGCATATAATGATGAAATTAAATCCTAAAATGATCTTTCCAGTGTTTCAATAGGTGGATGTGGTGTACAGTGGGGATCATAAATTCATACTAGACAAGTTGTATCTCTTTTTCCACTCTTTTTGCCATTTGCCCTCAACTGTCCTTTGTGAACACACCTCTGCTGCTCCCTCTACTCAGATCTTTCCTTTACAGCCCTTGATTCCTAGTGTGCAGCTCAATGGATCTTTACAGTCCTCTCTAATTTCTGGAGTCTATCCCTTCCCTACTACATCTCTTTCCTGCTATCCCCTCCTACTCTCTCTGCTCCTCTGACTCCCATTCTGTTTCTATCCCCAACTCCCAACCCGCTGCTGGGGAGCCTGCCATCTCCTCTTGTTTCCCTCTTCTGTGGAACAGCCTCCCTTGGACTCTCCACACTTCCCTGCCCTCCCTCCCTATCTTTCAAACGCCTCCTTTGTGACCTCCACCCACACCTGCTCTTGCAGCTAACCCTCCTCCTTTCCTCTGCCGCTCTATAATTGTTTCTTCCACTTCCAGTTCCCCTCTCTCCCCTTTTCCCCTTGCTGCCCTCTGTCCTTCTAGGGACTGCTGATGCCTGCCCAATCACTCCCTTTTCCATGCCTTCCACAATCACCTCTGCTTTGTTAGGAACTTTAAGCTGTATGATGGTGCTAGTGACCTTTCACTCCTTCATCCTTCCCTCTGCTCCACTCCTCCTATTGCCTTTACCAGTCCCATATGTCTGTCCCAACCATGTTTGAATCCATCCACTAATTTATCACAAACAACATCCCATGGCAGTTTATTCCACTTACCTACCACCCTTTCAGTGAAAGCAGCATTCTCTGATAACCTTCTTGTAACTCCCTCTCAGCAGCTTTATTGAGTTCCCCTGGTGCATCCCTTTCTACTGAATGTGAGCAGCTCTCTGCTGGCCACCTCCTTTATTTCATTTAGCTACTGAGACAGCTATATCATATCATATCATATCATCATATCATATCCTCATGAAGATACTTAGACAGCTCTGTCATAACATATCCTCCTTCTATTCCATGAAGATACTTACACAGCTTTCTCATATCCTCCCCCTAGTCCATGAAGATACTTAAACAGCTCTATCATAGCCTCCCTTATCTTCATGACTCAAGAGTATACACATTGAGGTCTTCCAATATCTCCAAATAGGACCTCTTCTTGTTTTCCCTGGATCATTTTGGTTACCCTCCTCTGCACTGCCTCCTCCCTGTTCCTCTCTTTCTTCATGTGTGGGCTCCAGAACTGTATGAAGTACTCAAAGCATGCTCAAACCAAGGATTTGTACAGGAAAAGGACCTCCCTACACCTATAGCTGACCCCCCTTCTTGTGTGTACCAGCACTTTATTTGCTCTCCCCACTGCCCTGTTGCACTTTTAAAGATGTATCATTTTAATTAACTATTGTTTTGCTTCGGCACTGTTTTATTGTGCCGTCTTTATTATTCTCTGCTTTTGCTATTGAACTGTGAAATTTCTGTTGTACTGCTGCCTCTGTATCCCCTTCCCCTGGGTTGCACCTGGGAACAAGGCTTAACTCAGTGTGTCTTCCCCAGTCACCAGTTTTGAAATAAATGAAATGAATAGTCTGTAGCAACCTCTCTTTCATGGATACTGTTGCTTGCTTCCTTTTCATGGGCCAAGCAAAACTGAAGAAACAATTGATTCCAAGGTGACAGTCACTCTGCAAATATGGACTCCAACTTTCATATCAGTTTTCTAAAATCCAAATTTGCGTTAAGTTAAGTTAAACAGCTATGCTGTTTCAACAGATCCGTTACCTTTGGGAACTCCAGTCAGCTTAGCCTCGGAAATCCTGAGGTAATTTAATCTGAGACCATCGAAAGCTCCTGGCTCAAAACCACCGTTTTCCAGAGGGTTTCCTCCCATTTCTGTGGAAAAGAAATCACAGCATTCATAAAAGGGTACAGCCCCCCCCCCCACTACAACCACCACCAGTAACAGCAGTGCCTCTGTCATTAGTCCCAGGGTACAAGATAACAGTATGTGACGTTAGTAACTTGAGATGGCATATATACGTTGCTCTAGTTGTGCACTACTGTTTGAATGGTGAAAGCCTCTGATGTCACAGTGTGGAGACAGAATTCAACTTATAATTCACCTGTATTTATCTCTCCCTTATTCTTTATTACTGCAGACATCTGCATGACAACAGGGTTCTCTGTCACTCAGTCTTCATCTGTTGCTGCTTGTCTACAAGTGATGTCATAATCCTCTGCTTGTGACATCATAATTATTTCTACAGCAGCCAGTTGTGATGTCACAAGTAGAGTTGCTCAAAATGCACCAAACAGAATCAAATTTGTCAGATTATGACCTATTTTCAGAATTAGGATTCTTTTAATTGCAGTCTGAAAATCGTAATTTCTAAACTGAATCCCAAAATCTTTTTTTTACAGAAGAGTTTAGGATTCAGGATTCTAAATCTGAATCCAGTTCCAATATTGAGATCCTTTTAGGATCTGAATTAGAATCGGATTACAGAGAAAAGTAGAAGTTGTCGGTAGAAAAAGACCACCAGGCCCAACCAGTCTGCCCGTTTGCCCTTGCTGTACTAGCGGCCTATGACCCTAGTTGGTCATTGGCTTAGCTAGTCCTTCTCTTAGCTATTCCTTTCCATCACTATGATTCCCTTATTCCTATCCCATGCATGTTTGAATCCCACCACAGTGCATGCTCCCACCACTTCCTGGGGCAGTCCATTCCATGCATCCATCACCCTGTCAGTGAAGTAGAACTTTCTCCCATTTCCCCTTATATGGCCCCCTCCAATCTCATGCCATGCCCCCATTCTAGGATTAGGAATTGGAATTTCCTAAATTCCTAAATGGTGCAACTGGATCAGATGGGCGGATTCAGTTGGTGGATTCTGAGCAACCCTAGTCACAAGTAGACGAGTATGTTGTCACTTGCAGACAATTTAATAAGTGAAGAGCAGCACTAGGAAGACAGAGTGCACAGACTGAAAATGTGCACACATGATGACAGGAAATTTAGCACCAGTACCTCTGTCTCTCACACACACAGATGGACGAGCCTCCAAGTTTATGTAGCAGTTTCCATTCTTTATTCTGGTGTCTAATACAAAACATGTAAGTCTGTGCAAAATGCTCAGACAGATAACAGACAATAGAGTTTAGCTGACATGGCTCCCACCTGACCTCCTGACGTGTTTTTAGTTTATCTACAATGATTCTTTGATGAAGCGTGTTGTAGAAATGCAAAATGCATCCGGAGGCCAGATGGGAGCCCAGTCAGCTAAACTCTGTTGTCTCTTGGTGAATTTTACACAAACCTGCATGTTTTGTACTAGATATCTGAATATAGACTAGACACTGCTTCTAAACCTGGAGTCTCGTTCATTTGCATTGGAGAGACAGAGGGATGGGTGCTGGATTTCCTATCCTCACTTGTAGACAAGCATCCAGATCAGATAAAGCCCACATGACAGGATTCTGTTTACATGAGAAGTGTATCCATAATAAAGTATGAGAGAAAGATACATATTTAACATATGAGCTAATCTGTGTCTACATATTCTATTTTGTCAAAGGTGTTCCTGTATTGTCAGAGGCTCTTTTTTCATTCTTTGTTTCTGCTCCTCCATCCCCTGGTCCCTGCATCACCCCCCCCACCAGCCTCATCACTGACCTTTCCGTGGACTTACCAGTTATCCATCACATGCCCAGGTCCATGGGGTGGGCTGCCATGTTGGTTGTGCAGTGCCTGCAGGGGTGGGGGAATGCTGGATAGAGTCAGGGCATTCTCCTTGTTCTTTCTCCCCCAGGTCACCACTGTGCAAAGACAGTCCAAGCTGCTGAATTTTCCAGTTATTAGTTTTCTTATGGGAAGGGGTCCCAATTCCTCACTTGGAGGAGCTGGCCACCAGATCTCTTCCCTTTCATAGTGATGGTTCAAGAAAGCTCTGCTCCTGTGCCACCCCTGGACTCGGACCTTTTTTTTATGTATGTAATTTTTATGTTTTTTTCCCTATTTGCTTCCCAGACCTGGGACCCCGGCAGACACGTTTGTGCATGGAGGTGCAAGCACACGCTGGGTACTGGCTTGGCCCTCTTCCGCCCCACCCCTGGCATTCACCACCACCACCCCCCCCTTGCCTATGCTTCCCACTGGACCTCCACCCAGTAGGAGCGGAACTACAGGGTGAGCAGATAACCACCTCCGGGAGAGGAGAGGTGCCTATGGCAGCTCAATACCACTCCGACCCTCCCTCCCGTGCCGTCTCCCCGGCAACCCGAGGTCGTTCCTGAACCCAGGGCACTGGCGTAGCATGAGGTAAGGTGTCCAGTGCCTCAGCCCTCAACGCCACTGGGCCGGAGACTCATACGTTTTGTGACATATTAGTTTGTAGAGTGGAGGGATGCTCTGTTGATATCAGTAGAGGCATGTTTTAAATGATGTTGTTTTATATTTTAGAGCTCTACTGGCATCAAATCAAAGCCACCGCTCAACCAATAAGAGACAATTCAAACTGAAAGAAAATTATGACATTTGAAAGATTTGCCACGTGTGTGGGGGGAGGGTCACTAAATTTTCTGTTTTAGCTTATGATGCCATGAAACAGTGGCACCCCTAATAATAGACAATATTAAAAGTTTGTGGATGAGCAAGGGCTGAGCTGCTAAGTTTGTGTCTATTTAATGCTTGAGAGAGATGCGGCTGTTTCCATTAGCAGGCTGTCTACCAGTTACCTGCACATCGGTTGAGGGTCACACCTTAATTAAAAGAAGCCAATGTAGACAGTGCATCTCACAGAAAAAAAGCCATTTCAGGCAGTTACTTTTAGAATGGGGACCCAGCTGATGGGTGGTCCATTGTGATGTTTGGTAGCTGGACTTACTTCACATCAGACTCTGAAATGAACACCAAGAGACCCCCACTCTGACTGGAGATAAAATAAGGAAGTATCCAATTCAGGCAGAAAGAAAATTATGAGATGTGAAAGATTTGTTATGTTCACAATGCCTTCTCCTGAGAAAACTACTTATCAGAAAATTCAGCAACTTGGACTGTTTGCATTCTGCTGAGGTAAACTATTAGTGGGGGGGGTCTTCAAATGAGCACAATTGTTGTAATCTAAAATTCCAAAGAATCCTGAAAAGAATATTGATGGTTCATATACTGTACAAGGAAGCATGGTTGGTAACAAATTGGTCAATTTTCTTTTCCTCTGTCCCCCCTTCCCCACTCCTTACGCTGACAGTCTGGACCATGACTACACACTTTCTCTGTCCAGCTGGGAAGGTGGGTGAATGGCTGCCTTCACTGCCGATGACATTGCCTCTTCATTACTGGCTGGTGGTGGCTGTGAGAACCATGCTTGGTGTATTCCCAGGGCTGTGCTTTTGTCATGGTAGATTTTGGAGAAAATCTTAGTATTGTTATGGCCCAAATGGCAGATACTAAAAGTCAGGAAAAGTCATGGATCCATTTTTTGTTCACCACACTACCACTATTTTGTCAACTCTTTATACATGCAAATCAACAGATGCAAATGTTTTGAAAGTGACAGGGCTAGTGCTGTGGCAGGCAACAGCATATAGTGCTGATCACTGGGAAACACAGAAACACAGAATGTGTCAGCAAGTGGGAAACAAGGGGTTCAGTTGTGAACTCCAAAATCTCACACTGGGGGACCAAGCATGTTGTGAAGGTGATGCCTCAAATCATGGGCTTGTCATAGCAACTGCAGAATGCTGTGGTGTCTTCATGGAAAATGCTGTAAATTATACCCTCTGTAGTGTATGTAGCTATGAATTCTCACTCTGTACATCCCATTCCCCATTTTCCCCAGGACGTACCGTGGGGCGAGCATTGAGTTGCTCAGTGTATCGTTCCTGGTGAAACAATTCAATAAATAAATAAATAAAATTATGGTGTTGTCATGGAAAATGCTGTAAATTATGGTGTTGTCATGGAAAATGCTGTAAATCATGGTGTTGTCATGGAAAATGCTGTAAATTATGGTGTTGTCATGGAAAATGCTGTAAATTATGGTGTTGTCATGGAAAATGCTGTAAACTATGGTGTTGTCATGGAAAATGCTGTAAATTATGGTGTTGTCATGGAAAATGCTGTAAATCATGGTGTTGTCATGGAAAATGCTGTAAATTATGGTGTCATGGAAAATGCTGTAAATTATGGTGTTGTCATGGAAAATTCTTCAGAAAAATTGGGGAAATGATGGTACCTGCAACTTCTGTGATTTTCATGACAATAGTACAGCCCTACTCATGTCCCTCCATCTGCAGCAGCCAATTGCCTCATCTCTGTGATGTGTTCCCCCTTCCCCAAGGAATTTAAACTATGGACTAGTTTCAGTTTGCAGGTTAATGCTGTAAGAGTAGTCTCACATGCATTCTTAGAATAACAGATCAGAGAACTGAAAGTGAGCAGTTCTGATACCCTAAGAATGTAAGCATGACCACTCTTACAATCGTAAGTGTGGTATCGATAGTGGTATTAATATATTGTTGATCAAGCTTGATCAATAATGCATTTTTTAAAGTACTCAGCGTGCACATTTTCAGGACAGCTGCGCATGAGGCACTCTTTACAGAATAAGTGTGTCTCACACGCAGGTGAAAGGAGCGCTCTGATTGGTTGGGAGCGCTCCCTCGTTCTATAATCCACAAACCACAGAAAACTAATCTATGGTTTTCACAGTCCATGGATAACTAATCTGCAATTAAATGAGTTTTGGAATTCTGTGAAATTCATTGAAAAATTCCTAAAAGCATTTCAGAAGCAGACTTGCCATTCCACCTGAATGCTGCCAGCAGAATGCCGTGTTCATCACAGCTCTAGTTTCCAGAGCTTAATAATGGTTCCCAGTCTTCCAAGTGGCAGTCTGATCCACTACTACCACAGCAGTGACCCAACCTTGCTGAACAGTTCTGTGAAGCAAACAGAGCATAGAAAGGAGGCCATATGGATGTGGGTGGAGAGAAGTGGGGAGCAGATGTTGCCACTTACCAATGCAGTTCATAGACTTGAGGCCCCTGAAGACTTCCTTGGGCACCTTCTTGATCCTGTTCTCGTGGATGCGCAGCTCAACCAGGGAAGAGGGCAGGTTGCCGGGGATCTCGACCAGCAGGTTCTTGGATATGTACAGCTTGTGCAGCTTGACCATGGGCTGGAAGGCCTTGGCATGCACCTTACTGATCTTATTGTTGAGCAGTACGAGAGCCTGAAACAGGAGGGAGACTCCAATAAACTTTCAGATGTGGGGACACAAATCCTTTCAACTACTAAATGTGGAAAGGAGGGCAAGTCCATTAAACTTCCAAATGTCTGCAGAAATCCTTTCTATTACAGTACCAAATGTGTGTTGCAAAGGGCAAGTCTATTCAACTGCAAAATGTGTGGCTGTTGGATCTATTCAAGTACCAAATGTTTTTTGGGGAAGGGTGAATCCATTAATCTACCAAATGTGGGTGAGGTGGCAAATCCATTCAACTACCAACAAGTGTTGGGGGGAAGGGATCCATTCAACTGCCAAGAGAGTGTGTGTGTGTGTGTGTATGTGTACACGTGTTGTGTGTGTGTGTGTGTGTGTGTGTGTGTGTGTGCAAGGACAAATACATTTAAATTCCAAATATGGAAAAGGAGAAGAAACCCATAAACTTATAACTCTCAACCTTGTGGTCTTCGAATTGAGGACAAGGTTTAAAAAGTCCAGGGACAGATGCCTGGCACTGTGGCGTCAGAAGTAGTGAGTTGTACTATCATGTGGGAAACTAGGTTGAGTTTGCAAGCCCTACAGCTGTCACACCTGAGCTGGAGAACTCTGGAAGACATTGCAAAAGGAACTCAGTATGATTCTGAGGGGGAAGGTTGTGGCTACCCTGAGCCTTGAAAACCTCATGCATCCAGATATGGAGTGGATTTGTGCAACATATTAAGCTGCATATCATCTTGCCAGGAAGTGTCCCCCTTTTCACGTTGCATAACTCTCAACACTATTTTCTAACAGGACTCAGTCTACTCCTGCTTTGAAAGCCTGAATAGTGCCAGCTTCCACAGCCTCACCGGGGTAAATTCCATGTTACCCACTCTCTGTATGAAATTCTATTTTCTCATATGGGTAAACATTAGAAACATTACTTCCAAAACAGGGTGGTTTAAATGTGGAATAGCCTACCCAGTGAGGTTTTGGATATTAGCACTGGTCAGGCTTTCAAATCAGGGCTAGAATGATACCTTAATGGAGAATGGCACTGAGGATTGTATGTCATGATTAGGGGTAGTATTCCAGCTGATAAGCTTGGCTGTGAGTTCATAGTCAAACTTGATATAGTCACCACCATGTGCCAGAAAGGGCAACCAAGGATCCCACATCCCTTCCGTCATCACAGTACTTTGTCATGTTACTATGACTGACGTCCACAGTCTAGGCACAGGATTGGTGTTTGGAAGAAGCTATCTGGGGACTCTGATTTGATTAACAGGATTTTATAAAGGAAGAGTTAGGACTTAACTGCCCAATTAACCTTGATGTGGCGCTGTGATAAACCACTGGATTCAGTTTGTCTCTAGGGAACCAGAGACTCCTGAATTAACTTCTGTATTTACTTTAGTGGAACATGTTTAAAAACAAGTTTTCTAACACACTTTAATAGCCACAAGTATTTTATGGGTACAGAGCTCCCTATATTAGTACATATTTGCACACTGTATATTTATTCATCTATGCTTATGAAGCGGGGGCGGGGATGGTGGGCTGACATGATGGGCCTAGAGTTCCTTCTGAGCTTAAATTACTGTGTTACTTACTATTTATTCTGTTCACAAACATGATAAAGATGAGACCTGCTCTTTAAATCTCATCTAAAGAATTAATTTACATGCCATACTTTTCAAAATGATGTGGTCTGAATTAACTGTATAATACAGGAAACTTACATGGTCTTTGGCCAATCATTCTTCTGAGTGGTCGAAACCTGGTCACTTATGGGTGAGATAACTTACCTCAGTTCCTTTTTCATAGAGAAAGTAAAACTATAAAGTCAAACTTTTCAGAAAAACTGCACTTCATAAGTGGAATAACACACTCCAGAGTTTTTGGATGAAGCTACATCACCACTCCACCCCTACAGGTGGCTGAAGGCTCAGCCTCAGCTGCGAATCAGGCCCAGCTCAGCCGGGTGGAGGTGGTAACATAGCTTAACTTGCAGGCATCTGTAATTGCTTAAGTGGCCCTGATATTTATTTATTTATTTATTTATTTATCTATCAAGTCTAGGATTACAAATACTATTGAGCCTTGGCTCTTTTACAAAGGTTCCACGTCAGAGAAATACAAATTATGGGGAACATCAAGACAGACATTACAACAATGTGGACATTGCAAACAGAGTACAGACTAATACAATTCAAGGGTAGCATTGTAACAAGGCAGCCAGTGGCATTTGTCAGAGAAAATAGACAACAGATAAGAAGTGCCAGAGTCATAGGGAGAAGGAAGAGAGATTGGGGGGGGGGGAATGTAGGAAGGGTGGGGAGAGGGTGAAAATGCAGCATTGGGTATACCAAGATGTGAGGGTAGAATCCAGTGAGGAGAGGAGGTGAGGGGAGGACCACTAGAGCAGGAAGGGAAGTGGAGAAACAAGGTTAAGTTGGGCAGTCACAGGAACTGTTGGTAGTGATATAGTCCTGAGCCTAGTTTTAAACATACCAATTGTTGGGGCAGAGGAGATGGTGGGGCTGAGGCCATTGAACCAGAGTGGCGCTTGATAAGCAAAAGAGCATTGTCCCTGTGAAGTGTGACAGTGGAGGACTTTCAGTAGCTGTAGCGTGGACCTCCTAAGGCACCATTTGTTAATTCGGTGGTGTAACAAAGTTGAGACCACAGAAGGTGCAAGGCCAAGGTAGATTTTTTTCGCCATGGAGCAGGTGAGAAACTTTATGCGGTTTGATAGTTGGAGCCAGCCGGTCTGAGTGTACAGGTCACATGTGTGGGTGAGACGGTGAGCACCAGTGATGAGCCGACATGCCTTATTTAAGGCAGTTGGGAGGCGTCTAAGGGTAGTGGTTGTGGCCGAGCCATAAATGATGAGACCATAGTCTATTACAGAGATCACAGAGCTCAGGACTGCAACCTTCAAAGCTTCTGCGTGAGGTGTGGTCTGTGTTTGTAGAGGAGACCAAGCCGTATTAGCAGCTCTAGCTACATTATCTACATGAAGTCCATAGAGAGATTAGGTCAAGCTGTATCCCTAAGTATTTGAAGGACCCCACCTGATCTAGAGTGTTCCCCTTGGTGGTGGAGATAGCCAAGTGGTGTAGATTGTTTGGGTTATGAGAGCTGCAGAAGAGCATAGATTTGGTTTTCTTGTCTTTGAGGACCCGTTTATGATTAAGAAACCATGTCTCTACAGAACTGAAACCAAGTTGAAGGTTGTGTTGAAGAGTTGCAGGATCTTTGTGAGTGGAGAATACAACAGCATCATCGGCATACAGTATGATCTGCTCAGAGCAGTGGTAAGGGAGGGAGTTTAAGAAAAGGCTAAAAAGAAGGGGGCCCAGTATGGATCCCTGTAGGACACCGAGCGAACAGGCAGGGTATCAGAAAGAGCGTCCACAATTTTTACTCTCTGCGACCGGTTTTCTAAGTAGCTTTTAAACCAGAGAGGAGTCAGATGATAGCCCGGCATTTAGTAGTTGGTGAATTAGTAGTCCATGGAGTACTGTATCGAAGGCCTTGGAGAGGTCGACGAAAATGGCCCCTGTGAGAAGGCCGTTGTCAAGGGATTTGTGCAAAGCTCCAGTGAACTCAAGAAGGGCTGTGGTGGTGCTGTGACCTTTCCGGAAGCCGTGTTGTTGTGGACAAGGTATATTGTATTTATCCAAGTGGTCGGTAAGTTGATCAGCCACGATGCGCTCAAGTGCCTTAGAGAGTGGGGGCAGTATGGAGATAGGGCGATAATTTGAGTGATTCGTCTTATCCCCACTTTTATGGATGGGTGTCACAGTGACTGTTTTCCATAGGTCCGGGAATTTTCCACAGCTGAGAGAGAGGTTTAGGATTTTTGTCAATGGATGAAATACCTCACCGAGGGTGAGCAACAGAAGCTTAAGGTCCAGGGTGTCGCTACTAGATCTAGATTTAGAGATAGCTGCAATAATATAGTGGTGAGCTTCATTCAGCCTTACTTCCCTGAAGTAGAAGAGGGGATGGTTAGACTGAGGGGCTGAGGTACTTGGCGAGTAGGCCCTGTTTTCAAAAAAGTCATGGGGTAGAACAGCACTAAGGTCTGAAAAAGCCGTGATAAAGATGTTTGCGATCACCTTGGGGTCGAGGGTTGAGGATCCATCAACCACTAACATGGCCAGAGAGGTTTTTGGCTGCTTCCCTGTGACATCCTTGATATTGTCCCAGAAAGCACGACCATTTCCCCATGTACTGGTGAGAGCGTCTTTGTAATAGGTGGATTTCATTAGCCGTATGGCTTTTGTGCAGGCATTTCGTACTTGTTTGTAATTTTGTATGTCCAGTTGTTTGCCAGTGGCCCTGGCAACTGCCCAGAGGTGATCCCTTAGTTTTAGCTGTGAGAGAACAGCAGCGGTGACCCATGGGTTAGAGAGAGATTTTGTTTTGCGCCTTTTAGCAGGGGCAAAGAGGTCGCAGGCTTTGTTGAAAATTGAGATGAAGTGATCAAGAGCCAAGTTAACATCTGTTGCTTCATAGATAGGTAGCCAATCTTGTAGAAGCAGGTATTGTTTGAGATGTGGACGTTTTCCATGAGGAAGGACTCTGCTAGTGATAATTTTGGGAGGGGGCTTAAGGAATTTGTTAGACCATGCACACATGACTTGGGAGTGGTCACTGAGACAGTCTGGGAGAACGGTCGTATGAGAAATCCTTGCAGGGTGAGTGGTGAGGACCCAATCCAAGAGGATACTGGTGTCAGTCTTGTAGTTAATCTTAGTAGGAGAGTTTACCATTTGCATGAGGTTAGCAGCTGAGATGGAGTCTTTATAGGCACTGGCGCTCGATGCTAACCAGTTTATGTTGAAATCCCCTAGTAGAATAAGTTCAGCTTCAGGAGGATGAGAGTTGATAAAATTTAGGACATCGTTGAAGCCATGTTTAGGGTCCCTGGGCTGGATGTATATGGAGACAATAGTCAGGGCTTTATGGTTGGGACCTAGGATGATTTTTATTGGCAGAATCTGGGCCAAGGCAGAAAGTGATGGAGTTGCTACAGGGTGCCAAGACAGGGAGTCTTTGATATAGATTGCACAACCACCGCCTTTTTTGGCTATCCAGTCCAGCCTGTGGACATTGTAGCCCTGTATTGTTACTGCTGAGTCAGGAACTTTAGGTATCAGCCAAGTTTCCACCACTGCAAGGATGTCAGGGTTGTGTTGGCATATGAAAGCGTGGAGTGCATCCAGCTTTGGTAGCAGGCTGCAGATATCAATAGTTGCAAGGATAAGGGCACCTTATAGATAGACCCTGATAGAACCCTGATATTACACACTCATGGTTCCAACACCTGTGAGAAGCTTCAAAGTAAATCAAGCGGCATTATGATGCCCTGATACAGATCCTTGGTCAGGTCCCATCCGAATACAGCATGCAGTTCTGGTCCCCATATTTGAGAAAGGATGTTTACATGATGGACAAAAGTATGGAGGAAAGCAACCATGATAGTTGACGGTTTGAACAACATGGATTATGAGGACTAGAGGTGGGCAAAAATACATTATTCCAAATATTTGGACTAAATATTCTATTCAGGGCCCAGATATTCAATATTCAGCATTTGTAGGCAGCGTGGAGGGGTTGGGGAAAAACAAGTATTTTCCATTTCCAAGTGGCTAGGACTAGTCACCTGACCCCCTGCCGATTTCAAGCTTTTCCCACCCACCTATCCCTTCCCCAGAGTCCCACACAAATAAGATGGTCAGCTTCTGGCACCTTGCAAGGAGTTGATAGCTTCATTAGTATGACACTTTCCTCCCTAGCCTGACTACCGTCATTGATAAAAAAAAATTGAATATCAGATCTGTGCCCCCTCGCGCCTCATCCTTGATTAGGGGGGTTAGTACCAAATATCCTGGCTAGTATTAGTCAGCCCTCTTCCTCCTCCTGCCACAAGGAGTGAGTGTGAGCTGGGCTGGGCAGGAACAATCATGTGGGGGGATGGGCATGGCAGTAGCATTAGTAGTGATGCTAGGCAGTTTAGCTGGTCAGGCTGCTTAACGTCACCAATGATGCTACTATCATGATCATTTACACCATGCTCCACGGTCACTTGCTCACTAAATCATCCGCTGTGACAGAGTAGTGGGCTGGGAGCACAGCTACAGGAGGAAGGAACAATCATGTGGGGGGCCAACCGAGAGAACCAGATTATTTGACACTAGTCCACCCCCCAAATCAAGGATTGGGCACAAGACGGGGTGGACACAGACCTAATATATGATTTTTAGCAATGGAGTTAGCCAGGCTAGGGAGGGGAGTGTCCTACTAAAGACACTATCGGCTTCTAGTAAGTTGCCAGAAGCTGTTCATCATTTTCATATCCATGTAGGACTCTGGGGAAGGAGTAGGTGAGTGGGAAAAGTTTGGATTGAAAGGGATGGTGGCCAGGAGACTAGCTCTGGCCACCTGAAGGGAAGCCTGTGTTTTCTATTAATTCCTGAATACCCATGGCTGAATACAAATGGTGAAAACTGCATTATTCGGATGAATGTTTGGGAAGCCTAATGTTCATGGTATTCAAGAATTTAATGTTTGTTACTCGCACGCCTCTTGTGAGGACCACTTGGCAGGAGTGGGACTGTTCTCCATGGGCAAGTAGACACAGGGACAGATAATTACAGTATTCTAATATTTGAAAGAGATAACACTATCAGACCAAGTGCAGCTGTTCAAGATTCACAAAGACAAAAGGACAAGGGAACACCAGTGTCATTAGAGAGAGGAGGATTCAAGGGAGATTTTAGGAAGAAGTATCTCACTGAATGAGTGGTGAACACTTGCAGTAGATTGCCCGACTGCAGAAATCACCCGATACCGTAATGATCTTTAAGTTCAGACTCAGCAAGTACTTCAAAGAAAAAACAGGGTAGTCCACCTGAGCTGGTCTGAGGGAATTAATGGTCTCAGTTCCCCCCCCCCAAATCTGTACTGTGCAGACAGAAACAGCACTAACATGCACCAAAAGGGTAAAAGTTGCATCCTGCCCAGAAATTACCCCTCTTCCCTCGGCCAGTGAGTTCAGGGAATGTGCCACTGATTATGTTTTGACCCAGTAGATTCCTCTTTAGACTCACATTTTTACACTAGGGGGTCCAATTGGACCCATGTTTTAAACCCCCCAGCACTGTTACTGACTGTATGTTTGCATGTAAATATGGGCCGGTGAAAAAATGAGGGATATGTAATTGGGGTCACGGGTCAGTCTGATTCATTATTTATCTATCTAAGTGGTGTTTGCCTTTGGAGAACCTCAAGAGTGATGTAAGCCACGTGTGAGGTGTCTGAGGGCAAACTGCATGAATACAGGTAAATCATGTATCAAACTGACCCCCACTGCATAATTAATTTATGCAATAGGGACTGGTTTGGACAGTTGAGGTAGATTTGTTCATGATAGTTTATTTATTTTATTTTACAGAAATCAGAATGGACTTTTTTGTGACTTTCTCTTTATGCCTCCATTCAGTGCAGAGGTTGCTAGGCAGTTGCTATCAACACTAGGACGCCCTGATGGCTGGAATATCGCTGGCGTGAAGTCTTATTGGTTAGCTGTGTGGCTTAGAGAAACCTTTTCAAAAAAATGGCAGCTCCGTTTAGTGAGTAGGTAGGCAGGGTGATGGCACCTGACGGTAGCACTGTGTTCGGTTTGTTTTGCGATCAGTGTATTTTGTTTTCTGCCCATTTGTTTATTTTTTTAAAATGTGAGCAGTTTGTGGAGTACTGAGCAAGTGTCTTGGCCAGGTTTTGGCTGCAAGTGAAGAGCGAGCGAGAGACTGTGGGTGCAGGTTTGCTATTCAGGACAGCTGGGGGGAAAAAGTACAGTCCTGTTTATGTTGTGAGGTTGGATGGAGTGGCTGGGCAAAGTAGCTTTGTACTGTTAACATGCAAATGTGAAACTGCAAACCTCAAAAAGTGTAGTGCGGGGAGGTGGGGATGCCCACAGCAACTACTGAGATAAGCACAGCTGTAGATGAAAGCATTTATCTTACTGTTCTCTGTTTTGCAGTAAGATAAATTATTTTTCAAAACAGATTAGTGTCCACTCCATTGCATAAATCTGACTATATTACTTCTTTTCATGGTGTATTCCATTTCAACTGTCACTTATTTTTATGTTTGCTTGTGCACATGCACAAAGCGAACATATTGGTGGTGCCCGGGCAGTGTAGTGGACTGTGGAGGTGTGTGCTGAATAAGCCAATGGATGTAGATCTGCAGGAAGCTTGCTACACAAAATCCAATGCTGAGAAGTTTGATGATGACAGTGTTTAACTGGCCGATGGGCGTAAACTTTATGTAGTTCAAAGGATGCAGCCCCACCAATTACACTAGTTTTCCACCCACTAGCCAACTAGCAGGCATCACCATCAGGCTTTGAAGCTCAACATCAAGTCTCACACTGTGTGTGTGTGGTGTGTTTTTCCTGCTCATAGTGGTTTCCCCTAGTTGCAGACAGGAGGCTGAAGAGCATCTCTTTGAATGCACTAAACAAAGTAGGAGAAAACACTTAGTAGTTGGATAACTTTGTAAAATGTGAAATTTAGACACAATTCAGTTTATAAGATATGTATTTTTGCAAGTCTTTGCTTTTTTATTTGAACTTTATCCACCTGCCCCACCTCATCAGCCTTCCTCTCCTGCTGTCGACCCCAGCCCTGTCACCCTACCTCCAGGACCTACTCCTTCTACTTCTTACCTTGTTGTGCAAGTAGGTGCCATGAATGGTGGTGGTGTGATGCCTGCAGGATTGCAGCAGCATCCTGCCAATGGGTGCTCTTTTCTGCCCATTACTGTCATTGAGTCAGAGCTGGTGGTGTGCAATGGCATGCATGTAGACAGTGAGGATATACTGCACATTCTCAATGCCCACCTACAGTTTTTAATTCTGGTGACTGCTTGGGGGCAGCTAGCTGTGGTACATACTGTCCCCCCACCCTGAAGGAAGAGAGACATTGATGGATGCTCACTCCTTCCCCCGCCAGACTACGAGCAACCGTGTCCATTTCCAAACCCGATTTGCTGATGTGGTGGGAGATGAGGCGTCCAGCACCTCAGCTCTCCATGCCACTGGAACGGCTAAAAGTTTACTGTAGCTCAGATTTCCTTCGACATATTGTTTGCGGCCCTGAGAGGGACTGAACCTGCAAGCTATTGTTTTACAGTTCTGTGCTTTTACCCTCTGTACCATTCAGCCAGAACTATATTTTGTGCAGTTCTTTCCCTTTTTTCCTTTATTACCAAGGGAAGTGACATAAAAACAAGATTACTGTCCCTTTGACTTTTGCTTTGGCTGCCTGTATATACATAACATCATAATGCTGTTTAAGTCATTGTAATAATCTCCACAGCAACAGACTGGGATGGCATAAACAGAACTGTGACTGCAGACATAGACAAGCAGATGGAGCAAACAGGGTAGACATCCTTTTTCCATGCAAATATTCTTAGTAACAAAGACAAAAGGGTGACAATTACAAGAAAAATTTTTTTATTTTATTTATTTATTACAGTTTGGGATTACAACCTTTGAGTTGAAGGACTCTTGATTGTTTACAGTGCAGGTTTCAGTGTCAAAGTGCTAGTAGGGTTACAGCAGCACTACTATAGTATGGTTCAATGATTAAACAGCTATATAGTACTCATTAGTTCCAGAAACTTGTGATGTAAATTTAGGTAGGGTGTGGTGGACTATATGTAGCCAGAGGAGGCATTGTCAAGGGTTTAGCAGAGGGGCACAGTATTTTTAAGAGGGACCGTGGTTAAGCAGAGAGCAGGGGTTAGGAGGAGGGGTAAGAGGTTGGGTAGGGAGGAGGATGAGAGGTCGAGTAGGTGATGAGTGGTAAGTAGCGTAGTGGGTGGGTGGGTGGGAAGGTGCACCTAAGGATGGTGGTGACTGGACGAGCTCACACGTTATTCTGGTGCAGACCTTGGGTTCACGGGACAGCAACAGTTGTTTTCAAGAGCTAAGCAAGAATGGAGGCCACTATTAAATGGGCCCAGCTTGTTGATTTCCAAGAGTGGTGCTGGGAAGTCGTTTAACCACTTGGAACCTCGGTACGATATTGATCTTTGAGCAAATATGGTGCGCTTAAGAGGTACCGGAAGCACACCCTTTGCTATGCTTCTAGTGTTCTTGGTGGCCGGTGCAAGTTTGAAAACACTGGCTGTGGAGTCAGGCGTTTGTTCTATTAGTGATTTTTTTCCCTTACAGGCAGGCCTGGGATTTTAACCCTTTATGGAGTGTGAGCCATCCAGTCTCTCTGTACTGTGTACACGTGTGGGTCAGGCCCAGCCTACAGGCCTTGTTTAGGAGGGTTTTGGTCCTTTTTATCGCAGTATCCGAGTGTTTAATGTAAGCTAAATTGTGTCTAAATATTATAGTTTTCAAAGTTGCCCCAACAACATTTGGGGATCTTTAAAGCTGTATTACGCTGCACGCAAACATTCAGCATAGACAAATCCTTGTTAGGCATGTCCTTGATTTTGCATTGAACATGTCCTCTGTCCCTCCTGAAACTGGTGTTTTATAGCTGAAGGTCAGGGTTTTGAAACAAAAATCAGGTCAACAATTGAATTTACAGCCTAGATCTCCTTCAGAAAGTACTATTTTGCACCAAGCCCCTCATTCCAATGGCTTCCTGAACTGATGAAATCATTTATTTAGCTGGTGTCTCTGATTTTGATAATTTATTCCCTGATCTTTTCAGTCTTGACCCCAATTTGAGAAGAAGGTGGGTGAGAGGATGGCCAGGAGGCAGCCCATATACATACACAGATGCACACATGTAGACAATACAGAGTGTATATGTATTGCAGAAACAGCACGGTAGTGAGATGGATCTGCAGGGTTTTTCTTCCAGTGTCATTTCGTCTTTGTACCACTCGAGGGTGCTGATAGCTTGTTTAATGAGATGAACCCAGTCGCAGACATGCCTCAGCTGATGCAGTACTGTGACTCTGTGTCCCAGCTACTGCTCAAGAATAGCGTCTGCCTTCCAAATCACTGTGTTATATATTAACAGGAACAGCAAGGGCACCTTTTCATCATGCTGTTAGAGTGTTGGGCAAGAGAAATGCAAACCAAAGGTGGCAACACTCTTATTAAAATATTACAAATCATCTAAATGAAATGATTTTCATTTTTTGTTGGTTTAAAAATAAACCCTCCACTTCCTTTCTAAAAAGTGGAGCAATTAACTTTTTTTTTTTTAAACATACAAACAAAAACAAAACACATGCCATCTGTGTCTTCTGAGAGGACATGGTATGCAGCAAGCACACCTTGAATACTGAGTCTTCTGACAGGCCACTCTACCCAACAAGCACATCATAAATATTGAGCCTTCTCAGGCCACTATACCTAACAAGCACACCTCTGAATGTTGAGTCTTCAGGTAGGCCACCATGCACAACACACACACACACACACACATACACACCATGAATACTGAGTCTTCCAACAGGTCTTACACATTGAGCACACTGTGAATATTGTCTTCAGATATTTTCTGTATGCAACAAGCACACCATGCATATTAAATCTTCTTACAGGACACCTGTACACAACAACACAACATGTATAGAGAATATACATAGATGGAGCTTTACACAACAAGCACACTGCAAATACAGAGCCTTTAGACAGGACATTACATAACAAGCACAATACAAAATACTGAGTCTTCGGACAGGTCACTGTATGCAGCAAGCATGCTGTATATATGGAGACTTCAGACAGGTCATTGTACGTAACAAGCATACCATGAATATTAGGTCTTCTGACAGGTCACTACACAATAAACACACATCAAATGTTGAATCTTCAGAAAGGCCACCATGCGTAGCATACACACCATGAATACTGAGTCTTCTGACAGGTCACTGCACACTGAGCCCACTATAAATATTTAGTCTTTAGACATGCACTGCACACGACAAGGCCACCTTACATACTGAGGATTCAGAAAGTTCTCTGTGCACAACATGCTCACCATGCATATCTTCCTACAGGACACTTGTATGAGACAAACACGCCACGTGTATCGTCGTACAGGCACTTGTACACAACAAGCTCACCATGCATATCTTCCTGCAGGACACTTGTCGAGACAAACACGCCCACGCCAGATTGCCGATACAGGCACTTGTACACAACAAGCCACCATGCATATCTTCCTACAGGACACGGTGTACGAGACAAACACGCCACGCGGATCATCGTACGGGCACTTGTGCACAACAAGCTCACCATGCATATCTTCCTACAGGACACTTGTACAAGACAAACACGCCATGTGTATCATCGTACAGGCACTTGTACACAACAAGCTCACCATGCATATCTTCCTACAGGACACTTGTATGAGACAAACACGTCACGTGTATCATCGTACAGGCACTTGTACACAACAAGTTCAGCATGCATATCTTCCTACAGGACACTTGTATGAGACAAACACGCCACGTGTATCATCGTACAGGCACTTGTACACAACAAGCTCACCATGCATATCTTCCTACAGGACACGTGTACAAGACAAACATGCCACATGTATCATCATACAGGCACTTGTACACAACAAGCTCACCATGCATATCTTCCTACAGGACACTTGTACGAGACAAACATGCCACATATATCATCATACAGGACACTTGTACACAGCAAGTGCACACACATACAGTACTGAGTCTTCAGACATGCTGCTGTATACAGCAAGCATATTGCCAATAGTCTTCAGACAGGCCATTACATTACATTACATTACAAGCACACCACAAATACTAAGTGTTTTCAAAGGCCAGTGTAACCAACAAGCACACAGCCAGTACTGAGTATTCAAACAAGCACACTATATATTCTAAGTATGGTCCAGACCACTGCCCCATGCCATAGCTGCACCCCATGAGAAGTCCCCCTGTGGTAGGACCTGAAAGGAGTACATATTCATATGGTGTTGTCAAAGTCAGTCTGGTTGGTGCTTGACTTTAACTGATATTGGTGCCAGAGATCAACCATCAGGAAAATTGACCAGGAATTTTTCCTGCTGTACCCCATAAGCTAACCATGAATATTAAGTATTTTAAAAGACCGCTGTATGCAACAACCACACTGCAAATATTGAGTCTTCAGACATGCACAGACAGAGAAGGGCAGCTCAGCAGACGTGGTGCGCCATGGCAAACAGTCCAAAAGAAAATTGTGCAGCTCATAGCACAGAATTAGGAAGCACACTCATGTACGAGCTATAGTTGCAATTTTTTTTCAGCCAGTTGCACACAGGGGCATGAGGTGTACACAAAGACCTCAACGTTTCACTTCCAAACCAGAAGCTTTGTCAAGAGTCTCATACTGGAAATATAGTCTTCTGACAGGTCACTGCACGCAACAAACACAATGCGTATCTTAAGCATGGTCCAGACTACAGCTCCATACCATGAATGCACTCAACAGGACCCCCGCTTCCTAATGATAGGACCCGAATTTCTGAAGCACCTTTTAATATGGTGGTGGCAAGGTGAACCAAATTGGTTTCGCCCTCTCAGTGCCTGTGAACTGAAAATTGTGCCCTGTGCCTGATCCCAGTTCTGGGTTCTCACAGGTCACACTTACCAAACAAAAGAGCTGCATATGGTTTTAGACATGGTGCCGATATTAGGGAATGGGTAGTACACAGTATACAGCCTGTAGGGGCACCTAGCATTTGACTCACTTGGTTGCCAAGCCCCCCATTGGGAATTTCAGCTTTGGTTGCTGCAAATTTTGCAGAGCAATACTCAAAACTGATACCTTTTGCAACCCTAGCACAGATAAATTATTTTTAGTACATGATTTTATGAACTGTTATACTGAAAATTTGGTTTATTTGGCTGTCTGTGAATGTTGGTGCATAACAATGCACATTTAAGAAAAGGACTGGTGAACACCTGAGCTGCACTGCAACAAGTGCCTCAGAAAATGTACTGGCCTGACATATTTTGGAATCAGATCTGGGCACAATTTTCAGTTCATGGGCATTGAGAGGGGGAAATTGTGCCAAGGGGTGGTGACTTGGGGACACTCATTCTTAGACTTGAGTCTTTTTGAACGTATCAGATGGAGGTGTTAAAGGGTAAAGGACTTTGATAAATTCAACTTGGAACCTTTTCTTCGATGATCTGCTATCAATGATGCACTCTTGATTTTTATGCTTTTATTTTTCAGCTTGTGACCAGGATGCCTGCCTCCTGATAGATTATTTCCTGGTGTTAATAAAATATATCTTGCAGATAAACAGCTACCCAATATTAATTTATTGGAACCATTACAAGATTTTCTCTAGTGAAAAATATAATATTCATATTGATCTTTACACTTACAATAGCATCTGCAAAGGTAAACGACATGCTGGGTTGTATTGCCAGGGGTATATCTTCAAGGAGAGGGGAGGTGATCCTGCCATTGTATAGGTCACTGGTTAGGCCACACCTCAAGTACTGCGTGCAGTACTGGCACCCATACCTGAAGAGGGACATTAAGTTACTGGAGGGAGTGCAGTGCAGGGCAGCAAAGATGATCCAGGGACTGGGGACATACCCTACGTGAGCAGTCTGAGGGAGTTGAACATGTACTCACTGGAGGAGAGAAGAGACGGGGGGGTATGATTGAAACCTTCAAGTACATAAAGGGAATAAACAAGACAGGCATGGAGGGACTATTCAAGTTAAGGCGGGGTAGGGACACTCAAGGCCACGATCTCAGATTGGAAGGGGGAAAGTTCAGGAGGGAAATGAGAAGACACTGTTTTACAGAGAGAGTGGTGTCTGGGTGGGATGCGTTGCCTGCAGAAGTGGTATCCTGTAGAACAGTGGACTGCATCAAAAGGGGATGGGATAGGGTAAGAGGGAGGGTCAGAGGAGGGAAGGGAAGGGCAGCTGCAGTATAAGGGTTGCTAGCTGCACACTCAAGCAGACTCAATAGACCATGAGGCCTTTATCTGCTGGCAAATTCGTATGTTCATATGTTTGTATTAGTACATATTTGCATACATTGTTAGGTATGCTGTTTATACTGGAATTATTATATACAGACTAACATATGTAATTTTATAACCAATATATAGTAACTGAACTGCATAAATTGTTTCCAGTGAGTCTCCTTTTTGGTGTTTATTTTTTGTATTTGATAAATGGCAGTGTCACTGGCTCATCAGGCTGTACACTTGCCTCTGTGACTGGAAGGTGGGAGGGTTGTGGGTTCTAGCCCCACACCAGGAACTTGGGGTAATACCCAGTACTTACACTGCAGTGCAGTATGGGATGGGGGGAAGGGGTGCTACACTCCTGAGGTGCCATCTTTCAGATGAGACATTAAACCAAGGTCCCATCTGCCTTTTCTGGTGGCTGTTCATTTCTCAAAGAAAGTAGGGGAATTTTATTTAAAAAAAAAAAAAAATCAAAGACAAGTTGCATACCAATCAACAATTAGAAAAAAAAAAAACAGGGTCAGAATAAGAAACAACACTAACTTAAACCAAAATTCAAGCTTTAAAGTTCATTCCTGCAAAATTTAAGCAGGTGTGACACTTAAATGGCGAAGAAAAACTGAAAACTGAGCAAATAAAGAAAACAAAAAATAAAATAAAAATTACAGTGTGCCCCCCCCCCCCCAAAAAAGTCAAAAAGAAAAATTATTCAGAGTAGAGAAATCCAGGACATGTACTTCATAAGTTTCTGGTGTCTGTTGGGGAACTGACCCAGTTCTCTATTATACACAGTTAGTAGGGAATGTGTAATTGTGCACTCCCAATTCCAACGTGGGAGTATGTCATTGTTGCAATAACAATTGACATCTAACCTACCATATGAAAAATTTGATGGGAGTGAACCAAAGAGTCAATGTACTTTGGTAATATTTCTGCCAGACAGAACTTACAGAGAGGAACATGAATTTATCATACTGTATATATAAAAACAGAGACTCTTTCCATACTAAAGCTACTCTGTTCCAAAATTCCCGTATATAAGGACAATCTAAAAAGAAATGCACTGGGCCTCAGGCAGGACTCACAACCATGTCTTGGGCAGCATCTCTTGTCCAGACTTTTATGTTTTTTATTATTCCAGATGCCTAATCATTCGTAAGAACTTAGCCAGGAAACGTCCCACATTCTGGGTTGGAGCAATATATCTGTAAGCATGCTAAGTGTTACCTTAGGCAGTCTATTTGAAGGGGCAGAAAACACTGTAGTCACAATGTAATTATATAGGTTTTTCCTTAGAAATGAAGTAATCTCTGAATACGTAAGACCCCACCTTTGTATGTTTAATATAACATATTCAGGATGAGGTAAGAGGTCCACTGTTCTAGGCCAGCAGTATTTACCCTGATGCCACTGAAACAGAAAAGCTGGTAATCATTCCATTAGCCACAAGGCCTAATGAACTGGAGATTGCCGCAATATACTCCCTATATGTGTCCATAAAAAAAAAAACTATAACAGTGGCTATTGGGTTAACCATTCCTATTCCACTCTCCTTAACTAATAAATATGCACTATTCCCTTTTCAGATCGTTTAGTCTACTCCCCCAGAGTCTGAAAGAAATACTGTACATTCCCGTCTCCAATGAAATTGAGGGGGGATACAAAACTAAGAAACAAAAAAACGGGTAAAATGAAAGATTTTATCATGTATACCCTTTTTCATTTGGACAGCTGTCATGATTTCCATCTGGCAACTTTATTCCTGCCTTCTGACACTTTCAAATCCCAATCAAATCTAGTGTCATTTTCGCTGCCAAAATGAATCCTTAGGATTTTAATAGCCTCAGATGTAATGGCGATCTCTGTTACAGAGGTAGGTTTGGTCTCTCTCCCTCCTGATCTAAAATCTGATTGATACACTTATTATTCATTTTGAGCCCTGACATGACAGAAAACTCCCATAAAACTGAAAAAAAAAAACCATTTGCAGGAAGAAACATCTTTCTCGAAAAGGCACAGGTCGCCTGCATAAGCTAAGGCCTTGGAGGCTGGGAGGCCTTCCAGGATTGTTATATGTCTTATTTTTTCTACCTGATTCAATTTCCTCAGAAGGGGGCAATTCCCAGTATATACTGTATATAGCAAGGAACTAAGAGGACATCCCTGTCTGACACCTCCTTAGTACTGGGATCCCCTCCCCCATCCATTCATTTACATTTGGGTAAACCATAACTCCATCATAGCAGGATATAATGCAGTGAATAAAACGAGGTGGGAACCCATAACTTCTATTGTCCTGAAAAGGGTAAGCATGAGATAACCTATCAAAGACTTTTTCCTAATCCAGTGATAGAATGTTTCCAGTTAAGTGTCCTTTTTTCTTTCACTCGAAAATTTCCATGTCAACCGCAACTGCGATCGGCATGAGCCCCTCCAGGAAAACTTTGTTTCTTTGTGGGGGGCTTTGCCCCTGAACCACCCATGCAGGGGGGCAACGCCCCCCTCACCCCCATAATAAATATAATCAACTCCAAGTTGGAGTTGATTCGGGGAGGAGGTGCAAGACCCCTAGAAAGCAGTTCTGGGATCCGGCACGTACATAACAGCGGCAAGAGCAATTGCTGCTGTAATGTACTTTGACTTTGAAATGTCGCTGTGGATATAGCATACAGATTTTTCTCACTGATACTGTGCAGGACTGAGTAGGCTCTATAATAGAATTCATTAATGAACTTAATTCTGTTACCCAAAATTTCATTAGGATTTAGAAATCAACATACAGAAGACTAAACTGTCTCCAGTTTTGAAGGTCTAGCTTGTCACCCTCCCCCAACTCTCTTTATCTCTGCAGGCCCTGGAACTCTCTCAAGCATCCTCATTCACCACCACCACATACCATCTGCCTGAAGCCACCTCATTGGGAAATCAGGGACAGACACTTCCCTACCTACCTTGTCCGGCGGGCCCCAACATCAGAACCAAGGCAGGCCAGGGGATCGGGATAGCCAGCGGGGTAAGCCTGACATTGGGTGTATTATGGCAGGGCATGGGAGGTGCCGTTGCGTATCCAGGGAGCAGGTTTTTTTCCATAGGTGATGCCCCTGGAGTGCAGACGTGCGTGTCTGCTCAACCAATCCCTTGGTATGGCATCGCTGCTGCAGTGCTCCCAATCTCCATCAGTGGGCACTGGTGAGCAATGCATGGCCCACTACCCACCCTGGGAGAGGAAAGCTGTCCTCTGGACGCTCGTTCCTCTCCCTCCCCAGCCAACCCCCGGTGGCCCAAGTCCATTCCTGAACCAGGGTTGCTGGCATGGCACAAGGTGTGGCGTCCAGCGACTCAACCCTCAGTGCCAGTGGGCTGCTTGTCACCCTTTTTAAACAAAAAAATTCTTAACAGCCATTGTCATATTGTTAGGAAAGGTGTTGAGGTTTAAGCAGTGATTAAAAACTTCAGCTAAGTCTGTGCAGATGTAACTTTGCATAATTATATCATTCTACGGTGATACCATCCACACCAGGAGCAGTGCCTGAATTAAAAGATTTTATCACAGATAATACTTCCTCCACAAACATAGACTACATCAATCTTTTTCCCAGAGTGTCAGCTACCTGGGGACAGTTTAAACCATCCAGAATGCTTGATTAGCAGGGCCAAGGGGTCGTTGTCCTTTTTTAATGCAATTCTGATCTATTTATAGACCTCCTGCACTATTTCAGGCCTGGTGCGGAAAATGTTTCCAGCAGGGGTCCTAATGGAAGACATAACCCTGCTCTGAACGAGAAAGAGAGAGACAGAGGGGGTTGAGAGAGAGAGAGAGAGAGACAGAGGGGGAGAAAGAGAGAGAGGCAGAGGGAGAGAAAGAGAGAGAATAGGGAGGGGGGAGAGAGAGACAGTGGGGGGAAGAGAGAGAGAGGAGAAAGAGGGACCATACCTCCCAGCTTCCCTGATTTTCAGGGATGTCCCTGATTTTGCCTCAAAATGTTCCTGACCCTCCTAAAATTTGTGTTTCTGTGACTGAACAGTGGGTATACTGTATGCTCACAATATTGTCAAACAGAGTTCAGACCTGCTGTTCTGCAGACAAAGAGTTTTACACCAATAGAGATGTACGAAATTTAAAAATTTTGCCCAGCGAAATATTACATCATCAGCAAAATTTCACCCCCGTGTGAGCAAAATTTCTCCCACAAACTGGCGAAATTTCGCACCCGCAGGTGAAATTTAGCCACCTGTGGGTGAAATTTTAGTTATGTTGAGTTCTCCTCAATCTCCTGTCAGGTTACCCCCCCGGCCAATTACCGACCGTAATTTAATAAAGCCCCCCCCAGTTACCCTAGCCCCCTCCTTGAGGTAGTATAGCGCTGTGGTTTAGGGCTCTGAGCTGCAAACCTGAAACCTGGGTTTGAATCCCACAGCCCCACTTGCATACTGTGTGACCCTGAGCAAGTCACTTAACTCTTGTGCTCCCAGGTCGCACCTGGAAACAAGCTTTGGCTTAGTGTGCCATTCCTGGTTAAACAATGTCCCTTTTCTTTTTAAAATAAGAAAAATTAAACCCACTCCCTGGTGTCTAGTGGTCTCCCCCATGGCACTAATGGCCCAAATTATTCTCCCTGGTATCTAGGCTGAGACCTGCACAAAAAATACAGCATAATGCCAACAGTGTCCCTTTATAGTAATAAGTTGTGTTTAAAGCAGGCATCATTTGACTCCTAAATGTGTATCTCTGAAATAAATTAGGAAAAGTAAAAAAGGAAAACAAGTTTAAGTATAGCTACGTTGCCTGCATTTGTGTATACATCTGTTCATCATGCTCTTTCAAAATAAAGCAGAACAATAAACCAGCAAGCCTAGGTAATGGTGGTTTATATAACTGCTCATGATTAATATCATTTAGTACCTATTTGGGTAAAGATACTAAATGGTGATGCTTTCTTTCTAAGACTTAATTGACCCGCTATTGCTAAAAGATGAATACCAGTGGTTAACCCATGTCCTTCCCAACTCGTCATGTGCATCAACAGTGAACACTTTTGTTTCTTAGGTATTATGTGCCCCAGTTTAAATAAAATCTATTCAGGAAAAATTGTAGCATTTGAGACTTGATATACTGCTATATATTACTATGGAGGGGGGGTGTCAGTTTTTTTGTGGAATTTTTTTCTGCTGGTCTCAGGAAGGTGCCTACAGCCAGCTATATTTTCAAAAATGCAGACAAGGTCCAGGACTTCAACTGAATAGCCAGTTCTTGGGTTATTCTTAATGCATTTTTAATGCGACTATATCCCAACCCCAACCCTGTGATGCCACAGCACCTGGAAACTTATTCATGCATGAGTTTTGGAAATTTAATGCACTGTTCTCTAAACATATATTTTTAAAGTAGGCAGACAGCTAAAACTGCCAAAGTAAGTCCCGTTTAAAAACAAGCACTCTAACATGGTTTAACAAACATTTGAAATGGCAAGTCTTGACTTCAGACCTGTGCATCAGTGTCGACACTACAGTGCATGCCCGGACTCCCCGGAGTCATGGCTTGGCATTTAAAATGCTTATTATGAACTGAGGATCGTAAATAGAGGAATCTGATTGGCCAAGAGCTCTTTGAAGCCGTGATGATATCGGGCTACATCATCATGGCTTCAAAAAAGTTCTGGTACCACCAGCCTCTTTGCTCTCTTCTGTGTGAGAACTATTTTTTAAAAATGTACTCCTACACCACCCAAAAGCCCATTTATAAAATGTTTTAAAACCTGTTTGTTTTATTTTTTTTTATTTATAAAAACTTCAAACTTGGTTCACAATAGCAATAAGTCACTCCAGGGTGTGGTATATCATGGGATATCATCACTTCTTGGTTGGTTGGATGCGCTCGGCCTGCGGCCTCATGCCCAACCACCCAAGGCGTGATGCTATCCTGTGATATACCACACCCTGTCGTGCCTTATTGCTTAATTATACCATGTTATGGTGTTCATTTATAAGCAAGACTTAGTTTGACACTTCTTAACTCACTGCACAGTTTAAGAATATATGTTTAGAAGACTATGTAAAATTTCCCTAACTTGTGCAGAAATGTGTTTGCAGGTGTTGCAGTGACATGTTGATATGTGAATTCGCTGGTGGGTCAGGCTGGGGAAATAGAGTTGGGACAGTAAAAATACTATATTTAGAATAATCCAATAACTGGTTATTCAGTTGAAGTCAGGGACCATGTATGACATGTTAAGAAAGAGAGCTGGCTGTAGACTCCTTTCTGAGACCTGCAAAAAATTAAAAAATAAAACAAGCAGCATAACGCTGACAGTGTCCCTTTATAGTAAACAGTTATGTTTAAAGCAGGCATCATTTGACTCCTAAATGTGTGTCTTTGAAATGAATTAGAAAAAGTAAAAAAGAAAAAAAGTGTAACTATAGTTACGTTGCCCGCATTTGTATATACTGTACATTCGCCCATTGTGCTCTTTCAAAATAAAGCTATATGCAAGACAGCAGTACAATAAACCAATAAGCCTAGGCAATGGTGGTTTATATAACTGCTAATAATTAATATCATTTAGTACCTATTTGGGTACAGATACTAAATGGTGATGCTTTCTTTCCAGGAATTAATTTACGCACTATTGATAAAAGATGTGTACAAGTGGCTAACCCAGGTCCCAACACATCATGCACATCAGCTGCAGACACTTTTTCTTCCTTAGGTATTATGTGCCACAGTTTAAATTAAATCTATTCAGGAGAAATTGTAACATTTGGGACTGGATATACTGTTATATATTACTACAAAGGCAATGTCAGTTTCTTGCTGATTTTTTCTGCAAATCTTAAGGAGGTGCCTACAGCCAGCTATATTTCCTAAAATGCATACAAGGTCCGTGACTTCAACTGAATAGCCAGTTCTTGGGCTGTCCGCCATTACCCACAACATGATAATACAAACGGATGGGACAATAAGAACCATTAACTCCCTCCAGGTAACAGGAGTCACTTCAGATTTCTTTGCACCTTGTTTACATTACAAATAGCAGCAGCTTGTACATTTGGATTTGTCACTGGGAGGGACTTGGGCACTGTCAGTTTTTTTGCTGATATTTTTCTGCAGGTCTCAAGATCATAGAAACATAGAAACATTGACTTTGATGGCAGATAAGGACCGCTTGGCCCACCTAGTCTGCCCAGTTCCCTACCTACAGGATAAGCTGCAGATCCTAATTAACCAACAGCCTATTTCTTCCTACACCCCACAAGAATTGCCTTATGTCAGTCCCATGCATTCTTGAATTCTCCACAGTTTTAGACCCACGACCTCCTCAGGAAGGCTGTCCCATGTGTCCACCACCCTTCTGTGGAAAATATACATTGCCCTGAGCCATCCCCCCATCTTCAAATTGTGTCCCCTTGTTCTTGCACATCTTTTCTGAAAGATGCTACCTCTTGGACTTTGTTGATTCCACTGAGGTACTTAAAAGTTTCTATCATGTCCCCCCTCTCCCTCCTTTCCTCAAGGGTATACATATTAAGCTCCTTTAGTCTCTCTTCTTATGGCTTCTCTTGCAGACCCTGCCACATTTTAGTTGTCCTCCTCTGGACTGCCTCCATCCTGTCTATGTCCTTGCGGAGATGGGGTCTCCAGAACTGGATGTAGTACTCCAGATGGGGTCTCACCAACTGTCTGTACAGAGGGATGACAACTTCCTGTTTTCTGCTGGTGATGCCTTTCCCTGTACATCCCAGTATCCCCCCAGCCCTACCTACTGCCTTCTCACATTGCTTGCTAACCTTAAGGTCATCTGATATGATTACCCTCAGGTCCCTTTTCATTTTTGTTGTTGTTACTACCTCCCCCCCCCATTGTGTACTCTTCCCCTGGGTTTTTGTTTCCAAGGTGCACTTAAATACTTCACATTCATCCAGTGGATGCTTTCTAGTTGGGTCATGGCTGGGAGTGCCTGAGTTCTACTAGACTGGATAAAATCTGCAACTATTTTGGAGTTTGGCAATGCATTTACTGTCTTATAGCCTACAGCCATATTTCCTAAAATGCACACAAGGTCCATGACTTCAACTGAATAGCCAGTTATTGGGTTATTCTTCATGTATTTTTAGTGACCTGACTCTATTCCCCAACCCCAACCATGTGGCACACAGCACCTGGAAGCTCCTTCATGCATGAGTTTGGGAAATTTATTAGTTTTATTTTATTTTTTTAAGAAAAGGAAATAAGGGGCCAGGGTAATGGGGGGCTTTATTCAATTACAGCTGGTGATCAGCTGGGGGACCACTAGACACCAGAGCAAATAATTTGGGCCAGAGAGCAGCCGGGAGGGTGTTGGAACCACTGAACACCAGGGGCGTTTTTGAGGTAGCAGACAAAGAGTGCGGCAAAATTTTGTGAAACATTTCATCTTGTGAAATTGCCAATTTCGAGGTGAAATTTAATTTTGCAACATCTCTATACACCAATACTCTTATGCTGTCTGCTTCCTAAGGGAATAGAACCAATTGCTAAACTATGTCCCTCATTTTACTTCTTCATCATGTATTTTTTAAGCCATGTCCCTGATTTATGAGTCAGGGGGTTGAGATATGAGGGAGGGGAGAGAGAGAGAGAGAGAGAGAGAGAGAGAGAGAGAGACTGAATGAGAGGCAGATGGGGGGTGGGGGGATAGAGAGAGGGAGGTAAGGAGGGAGAGAAAGTAAGGGGGAAGGGATAGGGATGAACAGAGATGGTGTCCCTGACTTGAATCTCTCATTACGTGGAACTATTTCTGGAAGCTGTTTGTGGTGGGCCTGCTGTTACTTGCTGTAAATCTGTGGCTGAGCTGAGAGTGAGAGAGAGAGAGAGAGAGAAAGAGAGTGCGTGTGTGTGTAGTGTGTTTGTGATCTTCTTTTACTGCCCCAGAGTTTATTCACACAGTTATCAGACAAGAAAAATAAAGTTGTGAGACTGGGAATGAAAGATATTTTGAAAAGAAACACAAGCCATGGTACCCTGAACCTGAGACTCGCTTGTCACTTAACCCAGTGTCTCAAACTAACAAGCATTTGTCAATGCCGAATGTTGTCTCGCTGGCATTGGCACTGGTAGTGCAGGAGTTAGAGATGCATAATAGGAATGGCAGTGAAGTATTGTAGTGACGCTAACCCCATCCCCACCCTACAGAGACCAACAGGCATTGGGGTGTGCCTTTGGGTCATCAGCTATAACGCTCATGGCATTTTACCTCACCCTACCCTGTAGACACTGACAAGCGTCGTGGTGTGCATTGGGGTCTTTGGGTGTTATACTTACCCCATTCCATAAGGAAATACTCTGAAGTGGGTGCAGTATAGGAGAATGGGATGAACTTTGTGGCCGAACACTGCAAGGCACACCACGATACCTGTCACAGGCTGCAGGGTGGGGGTGGGGGTGGAATGACGTGAGCATTACAGCCGATGATCTCAAGTCACACCCGTGACACCTGTCAGTCTCTACAGGGTGGGGTGCTACAGTTGGAAACCCTAACACCGTAGGCGTGTGTTGGCATTTTCACTCCAAATTTTCAACATAGGCTTTTTGTGAGCCCACCTCATGAAGAGCGGCACTATCAGTTTGCTAGCTGAAATATGGTTTTGCACAGAGGCTATGCCATTTGGCGACATAGGGATGAAAACACATGTTGGGCAGTATGTGGAAAATGACAACTGTATTGTTCATGAGGAGATGTAAAAAAATGGCAACGTTGAAAATCTGGAGTGAAAATATGAAAAATCGGTGAAGTCATGAGCATGCATAGAAACTGTGCAACACACATTTGTAACCCAATTATTTGGGGGATATTTTTAACCACATTTTTAACATAGGCATTTTGGGACCTCCCCTCATGAACAGTGGCACTGTGATTGTGTTACTTTGTCCCAAACGTTGATTTCCCACAGTGACCACGCCATTGTGCGCCACAGGTGCGAAAACACATTTAGGGCAGGATGTGAAAAATGACAGCTGTACTGTTCATAAGGAGGTGTGACAAAATGGCAGTGTTGAAAATCTGGCATGAAAATATTGCAAATTTGCGAAGTTACAAGGGTGCGTGGAAACTGCGCAATGAACACTTGTAACACAGTCATTTTATGGAATTTCATCACCGGATTTTCAACATAGGCATTTTAGGACCTCTGCTCATGAACAATGTCACCGTCATTTCCTCAAACTGTCCGGGAAACTGATTTTGCACAGCGACCGCGTTATTCCGCGTCGGATGTGTGAAAACACATTTTGGCCAGGATATGTAAAATGACAGCTGTACTGTTCAAGAGGAGATGTGGAAAAATGCCAATTCTGAAAATCTGGAGTGAAAATATTATAAATTCACGAAGTTACAGTGTGCATGGAAACTGCGAAACGTATGCTCGTAAAACAGCCATTTTTTGGATTATTTCCACCAAATTTGCAGCATAGGCTTTTTGAGAGCCCCCCTCATGAACAGTGGCACTGTTGTTTCATTACTTGGTCCCAAAAGGTGATTCCGAGCAATGACCGCAAAATCACCTTTCAGGTCCGAATAACACCATGACAATGACTGAATTCATGAGGAGGTGTGCCAATAACCCCATGATGAAAATTTGGTGTCAAAATTCCCAAGATATGCACCAAAGTTGAAAAAACCCTATTTATGCCATTATACAGCTTACCGGCATTTCTTCAGTTCGAGGTCAGCTTTGAAGAGTGCAGACTTGTTCCGGTCCCCCGAAGATCGTTGCGCCGGACTCCAGAGGTAAGTATGGGGTGAGGGGGTTGTGGGAGGCAGGGTGCGAGTGGGTGGAGTGCGGGTTGGTGGGGCAGGAGACCGCCGAGTGACCGTTCCTTTACAGGTTAAAAAAAAGACATTCTTGGGGTCGTTTTGATTTTACAGGGGCATGTGGTATGCTGGGGTGGGCTCCCAGCATGCCAATGAGACTCTTTGGGGCAGCTGTAGCTGACAGGGGTTGGGCACCCCGTCAGCACATAACTAAAGGGGGGTTTACATTATGCCGGCGGGATTGGGCACCCGTCGGCAGACAACAAAAGCAGGGGTTACATAATGCCACGGGGAGTGGGCTCCCCATCGCCAACATAAACCTTGGTCGCTGAAGCTGACGGTGATTGGGGCCCCATCGCAAACAAACATGGTGGGAGGCACATGCCGTTTAGGGAATGGGCACCGGCGAAGTTATATTGTTTGTGAACAAGCTGCCGCCATGTTCACAAACAATATCAGTGTTTCAGGTTCCACCCTGCAATGATGGGTCGCTCCCTCATTGCAGCGAATGGCTGACGCTGCAATGATGACGGGGTCCCTGATTGCAGTTGGTGGCACGCTGGCTGAACTAGTGTCAGCAGCAGCATGCCATGACATTGGGGGAAGCGGGCCAAGCCTTTAAAGGCTGTGGGGGCATTGGCCACAACAGTGCAGTGCCTCCACAACCTGCGTCTGGAGAAAGCTGCTGCAATATGTTTCCTGCGCGTGCACGCAATCAACATAAAAATGAGAGATATTTATTTCTTTTATTTATTTATTTGCTTTTGTTAACCGGGTAAGCACACTAGACAGCCAAGTGCCTATTTTCAGGTGTGACCCGAGAGATTACAAGGTACATTACAAGGAACATACATGAACATCAGGCAAATACAAGTGGAGGATTACATTACATAGAATTAGCACAACAGGGACTTTACAAGCATCAGATTTCATCAGGCAAATAGTAGTGAAGAGTTAATATAAAGTGACCAGAACGCAGGGACATTGTAAGACAACAATACCAAAAACAGGTATTACAATACAGTATTAAACATTGCAGTCAGTGGAAGAAGTGCAGTGTGAATTCATCGCTCCAGGCAGCAAGTTGTAAGGCTATCATGTTAGAATAAGGAGGAGTCATAGTTGGGATAGTGGGTCCAGTGCGAGAGAAAGGAGTGCACAGTTATAGTGCTCACCCTGTTTTGCCGTGGGCCTAAATGATCCATTTTATATATGCTGTAAGAACAGGGAGGAGTATGAGCACAGTTGTGCTCTGCCCAAGTCGTAATGTTTAGGTAGCATCTCATAAGTTGGGGCATCTCAGGCTGAGAGGGTTTGTCTAGTGCAGAGACAGGTGGCAGCCGTTTTGAGAAAACCCCAGAGGGAGGCTTTAAAGCTCTGGTGTGAGGGAGAGGAGCAAGTGCTAGTTGGAAGAGAGTTCCAAACCCTGGGCGCATATGCAGCGAAGGCTCGGTCACCCATTTGTGTGCGGGTTTTAGGTACCAGGAGGGCATGGGAGCCGCTGGATCGCAGGTTGTAGGAGGGTGTAGCAAGAACAAGATATAGAAACATATAGTTACAGAATTAACTCCTGTTCAACCAAGAGGTTTAATTTCCCACTTTATAGGAGATGGGGAGGAGGAAAACTGTGCTGCAACTTAAATGACATCATAATACTGTTTCCTGCAGACTGTTGCAGTGTTGCGAGCTCAAGGCACAGACAGCAGTGACAAAAATGCTATATGGTAGCACAATTTCAATGTTGTTTTTATGAAATAGAAATGATTTGGTTCTACTTCTGTTCTAAATGAAATGAAAACAAAAGTCATACCACTGCAGTCACCTGCCACTTAGGCCATCTGTCACTGACAGGTCCTCTTCAAAACTCCAGTGTGCAAGGCCAGGCCTAAGCCCTCACCATTAGCTGGCCCACTGCCATTCTATTTTATATAAGCGAGGAAGCATGCTGGTAAAAGTGTCGATGAGGCACTCCTCACCCCTGTATTTGAGAGTATTTTTTAATTGCAGGGTGAAACTTTGCCGGCTCTAGTTAGAACTCAGATTGGTTCTAAAAGGTTCCCCCTACCTTGATCAGGTAAGTGGAAAGATGGGTCAGCTCTTTAGTAGGAAAGGGCAAAACAGATTCTAAAACAGAGGAAGAAAACAAGGAAATCCATAAACCGGCTGTACAATGATGGCTGCTGACATACTTGGGTCTTGCATTTTTAGGCCAGCATGGCAGTTGTGCTGGCTAGAGTCAGGGTTGGGGGGACACCAGGAGGGAGGCATGATGGGGGTGACCAACCCAAAAGTGCATACACATCTGGATGAAAAAATAAATTAGGGACACATGGTAACTAGATCCAGAATTCAAGTGTTAACTGCTTTGTTTGATGATCACCAGAAATATTTTGCTTTGAGGGGGAGGGCCCGCACAGCAGGCCCTCTTGCCAGACCAACAGTCGTATGACACAGTCTGAGTGGAATGAGGGAATAGAAAAGATGTGTTTTCATGCCAAAACAATGTGATGAATGCTGTCTGTTTTAGACTCCAGATCAGTTTAACTAATTGCTGGGAAACGTAGAGAATGCAAAAGAGTAGAGAAAAGCACACACTGTTTAACACTGCAGGCAGTTCTGTTGGTGGGAGGAATCTTTTCCTCAGCATTTTTCTGATATAGCAAACCTCTCTCCACCCTATCTCACCATAGCCATGTGTGGGGGCACACACCCATTATTATAATCCTAGTGCTCAATTCTGGAAACAGGAAACACTGCCTGTTTACAGTACTTTCAGTAAATGTGATGTTTAGAATTCTCATTTCTGGTAGAACTGGGTCTTGAAGCCCAGTGATGCTGGATTAAGAATATTGCAGTACAATATAGGGAACCTGGGTCTGTGTTCTGACTTTGCTTTTATGTCCTACTGTACCTGGTCATGTCTGATGTGCACTGTGAAGGCAGTAGGTCCAGATTCAAGGGAAGGGCAATGATTTCCCTCTGTACAAGTGCCTTCTGTGGAGGATGATTGAGTGGCATTGATGTCATGATGGGCCAAATTACATCAGCCCTCCTACCTCCACAAATTGGGTCAGCATGGGTAGCACAGGTCAGTAGATCTTGGGGGTTGGTAGAGCTATAAGGGGAACAATTCCTTTTTTGTCCTCTTTCTTTTTCTAACAACCCTGGACCAGCTCGGAAGCCTCCTATGATTCCATCTCCCTCATGTCCCTTTGCCACCCAAGAAACCCTGGGCCGACTCATTTCATACATATATGTACAATATTTACTTATATTCTACCTACCTCCCTACCTTTTCTCTTCTCCTAACTTTGACCCCAACTGGTGACCTGTGGCTTATTCCCCACAGGTGGGACCTTGGACTAGCTCAGAGATGGCGTGGGGTTCTGACATTCGTAATTAGCATGCAGGCAAAAAGTCTAGCTATACCACTAACCAAGGAAGTAGTCCACTATTTGGATAATTATGTTGCAAAAACATTTATTCTGGAACTAAATTAAACACGCATTTGTCAATGCCGAACGTTCACTTGCAGGTATTTGAGGTGGTGTTTGGCACTTGTGGCACTAAGTTCAAACCCCATTGAAATACATTGTGCTGCATACCTGTTTCTTCAGTTCATGATCCGGCTTTGAAAAGTGAAGACGGTTCGCAGTCAGATACATTATGGCGCCCGGACCTTCTGTGTAAGTAAGGGCTTCTGCGGGGGAGGGGGCTGAGTGGATAGGGTTGGGGATAACACTGCAACAGACAACAATGGATGGTTTTCTTATTTTGAGAGTGTAAAAAAAAAGATAAAGGATTTCCCGTCGCGACACCGGGGGATTGGGCACCCCCAGTGTCATTGTAAAAAGAAGGCGCACTGTGGCTAATGTAGCTGGCACAGTTGCTTGCTTCTCACTGTGCATTCTGGCTACCACGGTGTGCAGGTTTGAAAATGTACCCAGTGAATGCCCCTACTGATCACACTCCTGCCCTACACCCCCCATTACTGCTTCCCTGTTCTGTGTTATAAATAGTGGCTCACACAACCAACCCCACCATAAACTTTGAACCCTTCTGCCCCACCTGTAGGGTGCCCCACCTCTTGCATTTAGCCCCTTTTTCGGTTCTGCAATAATTGGGTTGGGGGGGCATCCTGTTCCTGCCCAGCCCACTGTAATGGAACATGCAGGTGTGGAGGCGTGCAGGTTTAAATGCAGTCATTAAACCCGCCATAAAGGAGACCCAATCTTCCGTTCATTTCTCTCACAGGAGACAGGACAACAAACTACTGTTAAAATGTTAGTAATTTAGCCAGGCTATAAGACAGTAAATGCATTGCCAAACTTCAAAACAGTTGCAGATTTTACCCAGTCTAGTAGAACTCAGGCACTCCCAGCCATGACCCAACTAGAAAGCATCCACCGGACAAATGTGAAGTATTTAAGTCAAAGTAGGGAAAAAACACAAAACACTCGGGTGGCTTGGCTAACACTCAGAGGACTGAATACCGTCCTCTGCTGCACTGCATCTAAATGGAGCCCAGGAATGAAACTGAGAGGGTGAACTGCGCTAGAACAGCACACACTGCATGATTCTTTCATTTCACTCACTCGTCAGGGCTTTGGCTCGGCCCCCCCAAAAAAAAATAAAGTGTGGCTGGCAAACACAGGAGCACCGCTACTAGAAAACCAATTAAATAAAATAAACTGCACTGTCTCTGGGTGCCCCTCTCCTACTTGGGACCCAGAGCAACTGCCCCTCATGCTTATTGGTTAATCTGGCCCTGACATTAATATACAGGTAAACTGCATTCAGCTATAGAAGCATACTTTATGTTAAGCATTTTTCATTGCAGTCCTGGATAAAATGATGACCTGAAGTTCATATTATTTAACCTATAACAACTTGCACACAAATTGGCACAGCTTAACATTTCCACTTTGATCATTTCATTCAACCCCATGCTGTTACGAATGTGCATTGTGCAGTTTCCACGCACGCTCGTACCTTCGCAACTTTGCAATATTTTCACTCCAGATTTTCAGCATTGCCATTTTGCCACACCTCCTTATGAACAGTGCAGCTGGCATTTTTCACATCCTGGCTGAAATATGTTTTTGCTCTTCCTGCACACAATAGCACAGTCGCTGTGGGAAATCAGTGTACGGGACATATTAAGAAAATCACACTGACACTGTTCATGAGCAGAGGTCCTAAAATGCCTATGTTGAAGATTTTGTGATGAAACTCCATAAAATGACTGTTACGAGCGTGAGTTGTGCGGGTTCCACGCACCCTTGTAAGTTTGGAAATTAGTAATATTTTCATGCCAGATTTTCAACACTGGCATTTGTTCACACCTCCTTATGTACAGTAGAGCTGTCATTATTCACATTCTGGCTGAAATGTGTGTCCGCACTTCCTGTGCAGTATACCGTAGTCGCTGTCGGAAATCAGTGTTTGGGACAGATTAGGATCGAGCGACTGGGGGGGGAAGTGGCTGAGCTCAACTGAGCTCTGTTGGGACTGCTGCAGATTTCTTTGTGGGCAGGAAAAGGTGCCAACGCAGGCAGGAGCCCAGTACAAATGGTCAGTCTGCAGCCCCGGGAGACACAGAACGAGCGAGTGAGGAATGGGGAATGAGTGAGCTCAACAGAGCTCTGTTGGGACTGCTGCAGATTTCTTTGTGGGCAGGAAAAGACAGCAATGCATGCAGGGGCTGAGTACAAAAGGGCAGCCTGCAGCGGTGGGAGAAACAGAATGAGCGAGTGAGAGAGGGGGAGTGAGCGAGCTCAACGGAGCTCTGTCGTGACAGCTGCAGATTTCTTTGTGGGCAGGAAAGGGTGGCAGTGCAGGCAGGAGTCCAGTACAGAAGGGCAGCCTGCAGTACCAGCAGAAACAGAACGAGCGAATGAGATGGGGGAGTGAGTGAGGCCAATGGAGCTCTGTTGGGACTGCTGCAGATTTCTTTGTGGGCAGAGAAAGATGCAGACAGAGGCAGGAGCCCAGTACAAAAGGGCAACCTGCACAGCCAGGAGAAACAGAATGAGTGAGTGAGACAGAGGGAGTGAGCGACCTCAACAGAGCTCTGTTGGGACAGCTAGGATTTCTTTGTGGGCAGGAAAAGGTGCCAACGCAGGCAGGAGCCCAGTACAAAAGGGCAGCCTGCAGCACCGGGAGAAACAGAACGAGCGAGTGAGAGGGGGGAGTGAGCGAGCTCAACGTAGGTATATCGTGACTGCTGCAGATTTCTTTGTGGGCAGGAAAAGGTGGCAAAGCAGGCAGGAGCCCAGTTCAAAAGGCCAGCCTGCAGCGCTGGCATAAACGGAATGAGCGAGTGAGAGAGGGGGAGTGAGCGAGCTCAACGGAGCTGTGTCGAGACTGCTGCAGGTGTCTTTGTGGGCAGTAAAAGCTGCCAATGCAGGCAGGAACCCAGTACAAAAGGGTAGCGTGCAGCAGCAAGAGACACAGAATGAGTGAGTGAGGAGGGGGAGTGAGTGAGCTCAACGGAGCTCTGTTGGGACTGCTGCAGATTTCTTTGTGGGCAAAGAAAGGCAGCAATGCATGCAGGAGCCCAGTACAAAAGGGCAGCCTGCAGCGGGTGGAGAAACAGAATGAATGAGTGAGGGGGGGGAGTGAGAGAGCGAGCTCAACGGAGTTGTATCATGACTGCTGCAGATTTCTTTGTGGGCAGAAAAGGGTGGCAATGCAGGCAGGAGCCCAGTACAAAACATCAGCCTGCAGCACTGGCAGAAATGGAATGAGTGAGTGAGACGGGGGGGGGTGAGTGAGGCCAATGGAGCTCTGTCAGGACTGCTGCAGATTTCTTTGTGGGCAGAATAAAATGCCAACAGAGGCAGAAGCCCAGTACATAAGGGCAGCCTGCAGCGCCAGGAGAAACAGAATGAGCGAGTGTGACAAGGGAGAGTGAGCGACCTCAACGGAGCTCTGTCGGGACAGCTTCAGATTTCTTTGTGGGCAGGAAAAGGTGCCAACACAGGCAGGAGCCCAGTACAAAAGGGCAGCCTGCAGTGCTGGGAGAAACAGAATGAGTGAGTGAGAGAGGGGGAGTGAGTGAGCTCAATGGAGGTCTATCGTGACTGCTGTGGATTTCTTTGTGGGCATGAAAAGGCGGCAACGTAGGCAGGAGCCCAGTACAAAAGGGCAGCCCCGGCAGAAATGGAACAAGCGAGTGAGGGGGGGAGTGAGCGACCTCAACGGAGCTGTGTCAGAGCTGCTGCACATGTCTTTGTGGGCAGACAAAGCTGGCAATGCAGGCAGGAACCCAGTGCAAAAGGGCAGCCTGCAGCCCCAGCAGAAACGGAATGAGCGAGTGAGAGAGGGGAGTGAGTGACCTCAACGGAGGTGTAGTGGGACTGCTGCACATCTTTGTGGGCAGACAAAGCCGGCAACACAGACAGGAACCCAGTACAAAAGGGCAGTCTGCAGCAGCAGGAGACACAGAATGAGCGAGTGAGGGAGGGGGAGTGAGTGAGCTCAATGGAGTTCTGTTGTGACTGCTGCGGATTTGTTTGCGGGCAGAAAAAGGCAGCAATGCACGCAGGGGCCCAGTACAAAAGTGCAGCTTGCAGTGGCGGAAGAAACAGAATGAACTAGTGAGAGGGGAGGAGTGAGTGAGCGAGATCAGCAGAGCTCTATCGTGACTACTGCAGATTTCTTTGTGGCCAGAAGAAGGCGGCAAAGCAGGCAGGAGCCCAGTACAAAAGGGCAGCCTGCAGCACCGACAGAAACGGAATGAGCGAGTGAGAGAGGGGGAGTGAGCGAGCTCAACGGAGCTCTGTTGGGACTTCTGCAGATTTCTTTGTGGGCAGAAAAAGGTGCCAAGAGAGGCAGGAGACCACTACAAAATGGCAGCCTTCAGCACCAGGAGAAACAGAATGAGCGAGTGAGACAGGCGGAGTGAGCGACCTCAACAGAGCTCTGTCGAGACAGCTGCAGATTTCTTTGTGGGCAGAAAAAGGTGCCAATGCAGGCATAAGCCCAGTACACAAGGGCAGCCTGCAGCACCAGGAGAAACAGAATGAGCAAGTGAGACAAGGGAGAGTGAGCGACCTCAACGGAGCTCTGTCGGAACAGCTGCAGATTTCTTTGTGGGCAGGAAAAGGTGCCAACACAGGCAGGAGCCCAGTACAAAAGGGCAGCCTGCAGTGCTGGGAGAAACAGAATGAGTGAGTGAGAGGGGGGGTGAGTGAGCTCATTGGAGGTCTACCGTGACTGCTGTGGATTTCTTTGTGGGCAGGAGAAAGGCGTGGCAACGCAGGCAGGAGCCCAGTACAAAGGGCAGCCCGTAGAAATGGAACAAGCGGGGGAGGAGCCCTCAACGGAGCTGTGTCAGAGCTGCTGCACATGTCTTTGTGGGCGCACAAAGCTGGCAATGCAGGCAGGAACCCAGTGCAAAACGGCAGCCTGCAGCCCCGGCAGAAACGGAATGAGCGAGTGAGAGAGGGGAGTGAGTGACCTCAACGGAGCTGTGTCGGGACTGCTGCACATCTTTGTGGGCAGACAAAGCTGGCAATGTAGACAGGAACCCAGTACAAAAGGGCAGTCTGCAGCAGCAGGAGACACAGAATGAGCGAGTGAGGGAGGGGGAGTGAGTGAGCTCAATGGAGTTCTGTTGTGACTGCTGCAGATTTGTTTGTGGGCAGAAAAAGGCAGCAATGCACGCTGGGGCCCAGTACAAAAGTGCAGCTTGCAGTGGCGGAAGAAACAGAATGAACTAGTGAGAGAGGAGGAGTGAGTGAGCGAGATCAGCAGAGCTCTATCGTGACTACTGCAGACTTCTTTGTGGCCAGAAGAAGGCGGCAAAGCAGGCAGGAGCCCAGTACAAAAGGGCAGCCTGCAGCACCGACAGAAACGGAATGAGCGAGTGAGAGAGGGGTAGTGAGCGAGCTCAACGGAGCTCTGTTGGGACTTCTGCAGATTTCTTTGTGGGCAGAAAAAGGTGCCAAGAGAGACAGGAGACCACTACAAAATGGCAGCCTGCAGCACCAGGAGAAACAGAATGAGCGAGGTGAGACAGGCGGACAGCGATCCAACAGAGCTCTGTCGAGACAGCTGCAGATTTTGTAAGGCAGTGAAAGGGTGCCAATGCAGGCATAAGCCCAGTACAAATGGACAGCCTGCAGCACCAGGAGAAACACAATGAGCGAGTGAGAGAGGGGGAGTGCGCAAGCTCAACGGAGCTCTAGTGTGACTGCTGTGGATTTCTTTGTGGGCAGAAAAAGGCGGCAATGCAGGCAGGAGTCCAGTACAGAAGGGCAGCCTGCAGTGCCAGCAGAAACAGAACGAGCGAATGAGATGGAGGAGTGAGCGAGGCCAATGGAGCTCTGTTGGGACTGCTGCAGATTTCTTTGTGGGCAGAGAAAGATGCAGACAGAGGCAGGAGCCCAGTACAAAAAGGCAGCCTGCACAGCCAGGAGAAGCAGAATGAGTGAGTGAGAGGGGGGAGTGAGCGAGCTCAAATTAGGTATATCGTGACTGCTGCAGATTTCTTTGTGGGCAGGAAAAGGCGGCAATGCAGGCAGGAGCCCAGTTCAAAAGGCCAGCCTGCAGCGCTGGCATAAACGGAATGAGCGAGAGAGAGGGGGAGTGAGCGAGCTCAACGGAGCTGTGTCGAGACTGCTGCAGGTGTCTTTGTGAGCAGTAAAAGCTGCCAATGCAGGCAGGAACCCAGTACAAAAGGGAAGCGTGCAGCAGCTGGAGACACAGAATGAGTGAGTGAGTGAGGGGGAGGTGAGCTCAACGGAGCTCTGTTGGGACTGCTGCAGATTTCTTTGTGGGCAAAGAAAGGCAGCAATGCATGCAGGGGCCCAGTACAAAAGGGCAGCCTGCAGCGGTGGGAGAAACAGAATGAATGAGTGAGAGGGCGGAGTGAGGCAGCGAGCTCAACGGAGCTGTATCATGACTGCTACAGATTTCTTTGTGGGCAGAAAAGGGTGGCAATGCAGGCAGGAGCCCAGTACAAAACATCAGCCTGCAGCACCGACAGAAACGGAATGAGCGAGTGAGATAGGGGTAGTGAGCGAGCTCAACGGAGCTCTGTTGGGACTTCTGCAGATTTCTTTGTGGGCAGAAAAAGGTGCCAAGAGAGACAGGAGACCACTACAAAATGGCAGCCTGCAGCACCAGGAGAAACAGAATGAGCGAGTGAGACAGGCGGAGTCAGCGACCTCAACAGAGCTCTGTCGAGACAGCTGCAGATTTCTTTGTGGGCAGAAAAAGGCGGCAATGCAGGCAGGAGCCCAGTTCAAAAGGCCAGCCTGCAGCGCTGGCATAAACGGAATGAGCGAGTGAGAGAGGGGAGTGAGCGAGGCTCAACGAGAGCAATGTGAGACTGCTGCAGGTGTCTTTGTGAGCAGTAAAAGCTGCCAATGCAGGCAGGAACCCAGTACAAAAGGGAAGCGTGCAGCAGCTGGAGACACAGAATGAGTGAGTGAGGGAAGGGGAGTGAGTGAGCTCAACGGAGCTCTGTTGGGACTGCTGCAGATTTCTTTGTGGGCAAAGAAAGGCAGCAATGCATGCAGGGGCCCAGTACAAAAGGGCAGCCTGCAGCGGTGGGAGAAACAGAATGAATGAGTGAGAGGGGGGGGGAGTGAGAGAGCGAGCTCAACGGAGCTGTATCATGACTGCTGCAGATTTCTTTGTGGGCAGAAAAGGGTAGCAATGCAGGCAGGAGCCCAGTGCAAAACATCAGCCTGCAGCACCGACAGAAACGGAATGAGCGAGTGAGAGAGGGGTAGTGAGCGAGCTCAACGGAGCTCTGTTGGGACTTCTGCAGATTTCTTTGTGGGCAGAAAAAGGTGCCAAGAGAGACAGGAGACCACTACAAAATGGCAGCCTGCAGCACCAGGAGAAACAGAATGAGCGAGTGAGACAGGCGGAGTCAGCGACCTCAACAGAGCTCTGTCGAGACAGCTGCAGATTTCTTTGTGGGCAGAAAAAGGTGCCAATGCAGGCATAAGCCCAGTACAAATGGGCAGCCTGCAGCACCAGGAGAAACACAATGAGCGAGTGAGAGAGGGGGAGTGTGCAAGCTCAACGGAGCTCTGGTGTGACTGCTGTGGATTTCTTTGTGGGCAGAAAAAGGTGGCAATGCAGGCAGGAGTCCAGTACAGAAGGGCAGCCTGCAGTGCCAGCAGAAACAGAACGAGCGAATGAGATAGAGGAGTGGCGGGGCAATGGAGCTCTGTTGGGACTGCTGCAGATTTCTTTGTGGGCAGAGAAAGATGCAGACAGAGCAGGAACCCAGTACAAAAGGGCAGCCTGCACAGCCAGGAGAAGCAGAATGAGTGAGTGGGAGGGGTGAGCGAGGCTCAATGTAAGTATACTCGTGACTGCTGCAGATTTCTTTGTGGGCAGAAAAGGCGGCGAATGCAGGCAGGAGCCCAGTTCAAAAGGCCAGCCTGCAGCGTTGGCATAAACGGAATGAGCGAGTGAGAGAGGGGGAGTGAGCGAGCTCAACGGAGCTGTGTCGAGACTGCTGCAGGTGTCTTTGTGAGCAGTAAAAGCTGAGAATGCAGGCAGGAACCCAGTACAAAAGGGAAGCGTGCAGCAGCTGGAGACACAGAATGAGTGAGTGAGGGAGGGGGAGTGAGTGAGCTCAACGGAGCTCTGTTGGGACTGCTGCAGATTTCTTTGTGGGCAAAGAAAGGCAGCAATGCATGCAGGGGCCCAGTACAAAAGGGCAGCCTGCAGCGGTGGGAGAAACAGAATGAATGAGTGAGAGGGGGGAGTGAGAGAGCGAGCTCAACGGAGCTGTATCATGACTGCTGCAGATTTCTTTGTGGGCAGAAAAGGGTGGCAATGCAGGCAGGAGCCCAGTACAAAACATCAGCCTGCAGCACTGGCAGAAATGGAATGAGTGAGATAGTGGGGCGGGGGGGTGAGTGAGGCCAACGGAGCTCTGTCAGGACTGCTGCAGATTTCTTTGTGGGCAGAATAAAATGCCAACAGAGACAGAAGCCCAGTACACATGAGCAGCCTGCAGCGCCAGGAGAAACAGAATGAGCGAGTGAGACAGGGGGGAGTGAGCGACCTCAACGGAGCTCTGTCAGGACAGCTTCAGATTTCTTTGTGGGCAGGAAAAGGTGCCAACACAGGCAGGAGCCCAGTACAAAAGGGCAGCCTGCAGTGCTGGGAGAAACAGAATGAGTGAGTGAGAGAGGGGGAGTGAGTGAGCTCAATGGAGGTCTATCAGACTGCTGCAGATTTCTTAGTGGGCAGGAAAAGGCGGCAACGAGGCAGGAGCCCAGTACAAAAGGGCAGCTTGCAGCCCCGCAAGAAATGGAACAAGTGAGTGGGGGGGGGGAGTGAGCGACCTCAACGGAGCTGTGTCAGGACTGCTGCACATGTCTTTGTGGGCAGACAAAGCTGGCAATGCAGGCAGGAACCCAGTGCAAAAGGGCAGCCTGCAGCCCCAGCAGAAACGGAATGAGCGAGTGAGAGAGGAGGGGGAGTGAGTGACCTCAACGGAGCTGTGTTGGGACTGCTGCACGTCTTTGTGGGCAGACAAAGCCGGCAACACAGACAGGAACCCAGTACAAAAGGGCAGTCTGCAGCAGCAGGAGACACAGAATGAGCGAGTGAGGGAGGGGGAGTGAGTGAGCTCAATGGAGTTCTGTTGTGACTGCTGCAGATTTGTTTGTGGGCAGAAAAAGGCAGCAATGCACGCAGGGGCCCAGTACAAAAGTGCAGCTTGCAGTGGCGGAAGAAACAGAATGAACTAGTGAGAGAGGAGGAGTGAGTGAGCGAGATCAGCAGAGCTCTATCGTGACTACTGCAGATTTCTTTGTGGCCAGAAGAAGGCGGCAAAGCAGGCAGGAGCCCAGTACAAAAGGGCAGCCTGCAGCACCGACAGAAACGGAATGAGCGAGTGAGAGAGGGGGAGTGAGCGAGCTCAACGGAGCTCTGTTGGGACTTCTGCAGATTTCTTTGTGGGCAGAAAAAGGTGCCAAGAGAGGCAGGAGACCACTACAAAATGGCAGCCTTCAGCACCAGGAGAAACAGAATGAGCGAGTGAGACAGGCAGAGTGAGCGACCTCAACAGAGTTCTGTCGAGACAGCTGCAGATTTCTTTGTGGGCAGAAAAAAGGTGCCAATGCAGGCATAAGCCCAGTACAAACAGGCAGCCTGCAGCACCAGGAGAAACACAATGAGCGAGTGAGAGAGGGGGAGTGAGCGAGCTCATCGGAGCTCTAGTGTGACTGCTGTGGATTTCTTTGTGGGCAGAAAAAGACAGCAACGCAGGCAGGAGCCCAGTACAAAAGGCCAGCCTGCAGCGTCAGCAGAAACGGAATGAGTGAGAGAGGGAGAGTGAGCTACCTGAACAGACCTGTGTCAGAACTGCTGCAGATTTTTTTGTGGGCAGAAAAGGCCACCAACAGAGCCAGGAGCCTAGTACAAAAGGGCAGCCTGCAGCACCAGCAGAAACAGAATGAGCGAGAAAGAAAGGGGGAGTGACCCACCTCAACGGAGCTCTGACGGGGCAGATGCAGATTTCTTTGTGGCCAGCAAAACATGCCAACACAGGCAGAAGCCAAGTACAAAAGAGCAGCTTGCAGCACCAGGAGAAACAGAATGAGTGAGTGAGACTGGCGGAGAGAGTGACCTCAACGGAGCTCTGTTGGGACAGCTGCAGATATCTTTGTGGGCAGAAAAAGGTGCCAACGCAGGCAGAAGCCCAGTACAAAAGGATAGCCAGCAGCACCAGGAGAAACACAACGAGCGAGTGAGAGAGGGGGAGTGAGCGAGCTCAACAGACCTCTATTGTGACTGCTGTGGATTGCTTTGTGGGCAGAAAAAGGCAGCAACGCAGGCAGGAGCCCAGTACAAAAGGCCAGCCTGCAGCACCGGCAGAAATGGAATGAGCAAGAGAGGGGGGAGTGAGCTAGCTCAACGGACCTGTGTCAGGACTGCTGCAGATTTCTTTGTGGGCAGAAAAAGCCGGCAATAGAGGCGGGAGCCCAGTACAAAAGGGCAGCCTGCAGCGCCAGCAGAAACAGAATGAATGAGTGATTGAGTGAGTGAGAGAGGGGGAGTGATCCACCTCAACAGAGCTCTGTCTGGACAGGTGCAGATTTCTTTGTGGGCAGAAAAACATGCCAACGCATGCAGGAGCCCAGTACAAAAGAGCAGCCTGCAGCACAGGGAGAAACAGAACGAGCGAAGGACACAGGGGCAGTGAGCCAGCTCAACGGACCAACGCAATCAACATTCGGCATTGACGAATGCTTGTTTAAACAATAATTTTACATAAAGGTCTGGGAGTAGAAGTAATTTATTAAGGGTAGCAGTGAGAAAAACATTGGCAATCCTCCTTGGTAAGTTGAAACAGATTTGTTTTTGAGAAAAATATGAGTTACTGCTAATACATCTGAGAATGGGGTGGTCTACAGACTGCCTTCCCAGGATGAGGAATTGGACAGAGTATTGGGTTCTCAGATAATGGATCTGTTCAGTGGGAGGAAGTAGTAATGGGGGATTTCAGTCTACCTGGGGTGGACTGGAAAATCTCTGTTGCCTCCTGCACTAGGGATCAAATGCTGCTGGATGCTTTCCAGAGTGGTTTCCTGATTCAAGGTGTCATGGAGCCCACTAGGAAGAGGGCCATCCTGCATCTGGTCCTGTCCAACTGTGCACATGTTCAGGATGTGAAGATGGATGCACCACTGGCAGGAAGTGACCAGCACTCAGTGTGGTTTCACCAGGACATGGGCAGAGGGATGGTCAGGACCAAAATGAGGGTCTTGGACTTTCAGAATGCTGACTTTGGTAGGATGGGAAAAGTTCTGGAAGGACATCTTGCTCGGATCAGAGTAGGAATGGATGTGGAAGAGAAATGGATCATAATAAAGGAACTGATGGAGACCACTAGTGAGTATACTAAAATCAAAATTATGCCATGGACAAAAGTGAACAGCCAATGAAATCATCAGACTAGCAGTTTACCACCAGTGTAAATCCTCTGATAATTAACGGCTGTTGATGAGACTATCCAACAAATCATCTGCAGCACAGGAATAAATACAATAAAAATATAAAAACAAATCAACCTCTTTAATATTTGTATTTACTACAGTAAAAAAAATGAACCTTGGTATAGTCGCAATAAGCCACTCGGAGGATGTGGGTTATTGGGGGATTTACCACAGCTGGCAAGGATTTACTCACTTGGTTATGCCTCGTGGGCAAACCACTCCGACCATGGTAAATCCCCTGATAACCCACACCCCCTCATGGCTTATTGCTTAAGTAAGAAAGCTAAGGCCAAAAGGCCCAGCTGGTTTGGCAAGGAGATGGCAAAAGTGCTAGGGGAAAAGAGGACAGCTTTTAGAAAGTACAACCATACTCAGAAAGAGGAGGAGGATAGGGTGGACTATGCTGATAGTCAAAGGAGGTGAGCAGGGTGGTAAGGGAGGCAAAGGCCACAAGAGAGGTACAGCTAGCCTAGGGGGTAAAAGCGGGTGAGAAAGCCTTTTTCCAGTTTATAAAAGGATGAGATTGTCATGTTAAAAAAAAAGGAAGGGGGATTGGGCAGAGGGTAGTGAAGAAATGGCGGACGTGCTTAATGGGTTCTTCTGTTCAGTCTTCACTTGGGAGAAGGATGAACCAATATCACGGGGGTGGGAGTGGGGAGTCACAAATGGCACAATTCAAGCTGACAGGGCACTCAAGGGCCTAAGGGCCCTAAAGGTGGAAAAATCACCAGAGCCAGATGGCAAGCACTCGAGGGTCCCTCGAGAATTGACTAAGGTTCTGGTGGGTCCCCGTGCATACCTGTTTACCACCTCTCTGGAGTCTGGAAATGTGCCCTAGGACTAAAGAATGGTGCATGTGGTGTCTCTCCATAAAAGTGAGCCAAGACACCAAGCAGGTAACTACAGAACAGTCAGCTTGACCTCAATAGTGGGTAAGCTGTTGGAGACCATCCCGAAAGAGAGACTGATCGGCTTTCTGGAGGAAAATGGGCTCCAGGATGAGAGGCAGCAGCAACCAACAAGGAGACCAGCACACCATAACCCTTGTCTGAATGGTCTTTGAAATAGATAATGATGAAATCACAGGAAACAACCTGGGCCAGTAGATCAGTTACCCAGGGGTATCTGGCTAACAGATCTACTGGCCCAGTTTGTGGAAGGTTTGAATCTTGCAAGCTTGCATTTACTTGTCCTTGTGTGTGAATGGCAGAGACTGATCAATAAACTGTATTCACCTTATATTTTGGAGTGTTCTCCTTTTATTTCATTGTTATCCATGTCAAAGACCATTCAGACAAGGGTTGTAGAGTGCTGGTCTCTTTGCTGGTTCATGTTATAGTGGGGGAGTATCTCCCTAGACCAGCAACCCTCCTTAAATCTGGTTGAGTGCTGCACCTGTGTGTGTTTTTGAGAGGCAGCACTGGTTTGTGTCAGGAAGGTCCTGCCAAACTAACCTAATTAACTTCTTCAGTTGGGTTACTAGCACTATGGAGAAGGGTCAGGTGGTTGATGGCCTGTGTTTGGACTTCAGCAAGGCCTTCAACTTGGTGATTCATAGGGGGTTGGTCAAGAAGCTGTAGAACCTTGGGGGGAGGCTAAGTTCACGGGATGTGTCAGAAGCAGGTTGCAGGATAGAAGCCAAAGGGTGGTAGTCTCAGAAGTGAGGCCTGTGAGCAGTGGGGTCCCACAGGACTCAGTTCTCAGGCTGGTGTTTTATTGATTTATTTAATTTATTTATTAAGTCTTTGATTACCGGGTAGGTGCACTTATCCACAGGACCATTTTCAGACATGAACCAGGCCAAGAATTTGGCACAAAAGAGATACAGACAGATTACAATGAATTAGATAACTACAATACAATTACAATGAATTGGAGGAAGGGTGACAGACACACAGTGGGGTATAGGACATGTTGAGCTAGTACAGAATGCATACCAAAACAATTCACAAATTGGTAGGTACTCGCAATTATACATTGAATAATAGGTTCGGAGAGCAGACTCAAAGTGCTATGTTAAGGCATGACAATTGGAAGAGCAGGGTTGGCAGAAATGGAAGGTGGGAAAAATAGCAAGTCAAGGGAGATTACCCTGGAGAGCACAAGTATTTGGCTTCAGTCAACAACCAGGATTTGAGACTGAGTTTGAAAGTGCTGTGGGTATTAGCAGAGTGGAGGGATGCAGGGAGTTTGTTCAAGAGTGAAGGGGCAGCGACAGACAGTGCTTTGCTACCCATGACTGTAGAAACTTTAGCAACCTCTGTGGGGGGAATTGAGGACACGCAGAGACATATGGGAGAAGCTCTGGCCTTCAGGAAGGTGTGTATGATGACACATTGCCACCTCTGAGGGTGTTGTCGATGATACAGCCAAGAGCATAGTCATATCGACCTGAAAGTGGGAGCCATCCTAGTGCCTGGTAAAGATTGCAGTGATGTGTTGAGTAGGGTGCCAGAAGCGTGAACCAACAGTTGTTGTTGTAGACTGAGTATAGTCGTGTGCAGGGCAGAGGGCACTTGAGAATATATAGGAGAGCAGTAGTCAATGATGGGGAGCAGATTGCCTTGGGCTATAGCTAAGTGGGCCTCATAAGTCAGGAAATGCTTAAGCTGATAAGCGGCCTCGAGTTTCTGGTTTACCCAGTGCACTATGGTGTTAACATGCTCCGCATAGGAGAGGGAGGGGTCAAGGGTTATGTGCAGGGTCATTGGGAATAAGTACAGAGAGGGAGGAGTTGGACTTGGAGATGCTGGCCAGGTAGGATTTGAACCCGGGGAGCATTGATTTGTTTATTTTTTCATTGACCAGGAGCCTATGTGACAGGAACCAATTATAGGCAGTACTGTAGTTATGGATCAGGACTGAAGGTATATTTGTCATGGACTTGTCACTGTGGAAGAGGACAAAATCATTGGCGTGCAGTAGTGCTTTGCAGGAGAGGCTGTCAGAGGGGAGTGAATTAATGAAGATGAAGAACAGTAGGGGGCCTAGGATGTAGCCCTGTGGAACACCCATTGTGACGGGTAGGTCAGGAGAGGTGGCGGTGCCGATATTCACTGACTGGGATTGCCCCAAAAGATAGCTCTGGAACCACAGGGAAGTCTCCATAGAGCAGCCAAGTTGGTGGAGAGTGGCATGTAGGAGGGGGAAGGTCGACCAGGTCGAAAGCCTTGGTCAGGTCACAAATACAGCATCCGTGGCATTCCCCATGTCCATGTTCCTATGGACAAGGTTAGTGAAATGGGCCAAGGCAGATGTGGTGCTGTGGAACTTGCAGATCCCATGTTGTTGACTGCACAGCAGGTTATATTTCCCAATATAGTTGGATAGCTGGCGGTGAACAGTTTTCTCCAGGAGTTTGCTCAGGTGGAGAAGTAGGGATATTGGCCTGTAGTTGTCCGAGGAAAGAGGGTCACCTGCTTTAAAAATTGATACCACCTTGGCAATCTTCCAGGGGTCTGGCATGGTTGAGGTGGTCAATGCCAGATTAAAAACAAGCATTTGTCAATGCCGAATGTTGTCTCCCTGGCATTGGAGTTGCAGGAGTTAGAGATGCATAATAGGAATGGCAGTGAAGTATTGAACTGACGCCAACCCCACCCTCTCCCTGCAGAGAGTGTCAGGTGTTGGGGTGTGCCTTTGGGGCATCAGCTGTAACACTTATGGCATTTAACCTCACCCCACCCTGTAGACACTGACAAGTGTCGTGGTGTACTTTGGGCCTTATACTTGCCCCATTCTATAAGGAAATACACTGAGATGGGTGCAGTGTAGGAGAGTGGGGTGTTCTTTAGGGCCGAAGACTCCAAGGCGCACCTTGATGCCTGTGACTGGCTACAGGGTGGGGTGGGGGTGGAATGGTGTTAGCATTACAGGGAATGATTCCAAGTCACACCCCTGACACCTGTCAGTCTCTATAGGGTGGGGTGTTACAGTTAGAAACCCTAACACCCTAGGCATTTGTTGGCATTTTCACTGCAAATTTTCAACATGGGCTTTTTGTGACCCCACCTCATGAAGAGTGGCATTATCAGTTTGTTAGCTGAAAGGTGGTTTTGCACAGCGACTGTGCCATTTGGCGACACAGGCATGAAAACACATTTTGGGCAGGGTGTGAAAAATGTCAACTGTATTGTTCAGGAGGAGGAGGAGGAGGAGTAAAAATATGGCAACGTTGAAAATCTGGAGTGAAAATATGAAAAATTGGTAAAGTCATGAGCACAGGTGTGCCAACGGGGGGGGGGACAGCCAGGATAACTGTCCCGGGCCCAGGAGGCTTGGGGGGGCCCACATTTATATGTCTTGGGGATCGGAGAGGGGGACCAGACCTGAAGGTGTGTCCTGGGCCTGGAAATTTCTATCTGCACCCTTGCATGAGCAGGCATAGAAACTGTGCAACACACGTCCATATCACAATTATTTTTGGTATTTTTTTAACCACATTTTCAACATAGGCATTTTGGGACCTCTCCTCATGAACAGTGGCACTGTGATTTTGTTATCTGTCCCAAAAGTTGATTTCCCACAGTTACCACGCCATTGTGCGCCACAGGTGCGAAAACACATTTTGGGTAGGATGTGAGAAAATGACAGCTGTACTGTTCATAAGGAGGTGTGAAAAAATGGCAGTGTTGAAAATCTGGCATGAAAATACTGCAGATTTGCGAAGTTACAAGGGTGCGTGGAAACTGCGCAATGCACACATGTAACAGAGTCATTTTTGGACGTTTGTCACCAAATCTTCAACATAGGCATTTTAGGACCTCTGCTCATGAACAGTGTCACTGTCATTTTCTCAAACTGTCCCGAAAACTGATTTCGCATAGAGACCGTGGTATTCTGCGCCGGACATGCGAAAACACATTTCAGCCAATATATGTAAAATTACAGCTGTACTGTTCATAAGGAGGTGTGGTAAAATGCCAATTTTGAAAATCTGGAGTGAAAATATTACAAATTCACAAAGTTACGAGCGTGCATGGAAACTGTGCAATGCATGCTCGTAAAACAACCATTTTGGGGATTTTTTTCACCAAATTTACAACATAGGCTTTTTTGAGAGCCCCCCCATGAACAGTGGCACTGTCATTTCGTTAATCAGTCTCAAAAGGTGATTCCACACAGTGACCACAAATCACCTTCGAGACCGAATAACGCCATGATAGTGACTGAATTCATGAGGGGTCCCAAAACCCCTTGAGTTGAAAATTCTGTGCCAAAATCTCCAAAATGGCCAAGATATGCACCAAAGTTGAAAACCCTCATTTATGCCATTATATAGCTTATCAGTCGCTTCTTCAGTTGCTGTCAGCTTTGAAGAGTGCAGGCGTGTTCCTGGTCCACCAAAGATCGTCATGATGGACTTGGACGTAAGTATAGGGTGGGGGGTGTGGGAGGTGGGTGCACAGACGGTGGGCGCAGGTTGGGGGAGGGGCAGGAGAGACTGCGAAGGATTGTTTTCTTCTTTTACAGGGTAAAAAAAAAAAAGACAACGAGGGTCAGTTTTCTTTTTTTGCAGGTGTTTGGTACACTGGGGTGGGCTTCCAGTGTACCACCTGCATAACGGGGAGGGGGACCACAGCCGACGGGATTGGGCCCCTCTCGCACAGAAACGGTGAGGGGGTGCACATGATGCCGAGGGGATTGGGCACCGCACACAGCACACATGGGGGCTGGGGACATTATGCTGACGTGGAGTGACTCCCATTCGGCAAACTAAACTTGACTGGGGGGACTGATGCTGATGGGGATTGGGCCACCCGTTGGCAAGGAAAGACTGTTGTGGGGGCCATGATGCCGAGGGGGATTGGGCACCCCCTTGGCACACACTTGGGATGGGAGGGGGGAACATCATGCCTATGGGGAGTGGGCTTCCCTGTTGGCAAATGAAGCAGCTGTGTGCCACCTTGTTTTGTAAACTGCTTCATCAGAAAAGACATGTTGCGTGAGGAGCTTGGCGGCTCTCATTGCAGCGGACCTTTTCTTTGATCTGGTGGCCAGTTTACGTATTGCTGGTGTGGCACCTGCATTTCATCTTATTGGGGAATGAGGGTTGCACCTACTGATGCATCCCTGCATTCGCCCATCAGTGACCACACCTCCAAATCTGCTACTAATGCAATATGTTGGCTGGCATGCAAGCGCAAGCCAACATAATAAAGGTGAGTGGTTTGGAAATGGTGGGGGAAATTAGCTTGAGCATCGATGGGAAGAGACCATCACTGCCAGGGTTGCTCCTGTTAGGGAGGCCCTCAAGTAGTTTGATGATGTCCTTGGGGGAGATGGCCCTGAAATAGAAGAGGGGAGGGGGGGTTCCAGAGGGAGAGGAGGGGGAAGGGCAGGCTGTTGGGACCAGGTCTAAGACTGGTTAATAGCTGGCTAGGCAGTTTACTAAGGTGGGTAGTGAGATCAGTAAACTTTTTGTTGAAGGCCTAGGCGACCTCAGTGGGATCAGTCAGTGTACCAGAGGGGGAGCGTAAATGGATAACAGGGCTGCCAGTATGTGGGTTAAGCAGGGAACTGATGTAGCCCCATAAGTGGTGGGGGTTACTGAGGTTGTCCCTTTGCTGGTTGTGGAAGAAGTCCTGCTCTGGACCTGGGTAGTTCGCTTGCAAAGGTTTCGCATGCACCTGTAGTCATTCCAGAGAGCGAGGGATGGGGCCACTTTGTAGACAGCCCACTTTTTGTCCCTTTCTTTCATCAAGGCCATTAGTTCCTTCGAGACCCAGTGATTGCAGCCACCCCTTACTCTTCAGGTAGTGAGTGGGAAGTGTTGACCCTGGATCCGAAGGAGGGCATCCGTGAAGAAGCACACTGCCGATATCACATCCATAAGGGAGTAAAGTACAGACCAGTTTATCACCCTAATGTCCTCAAGGAGGGTGGAGGTGTTGGGGCAGTTAAAATTCTGGAAGGATAACTATTTGGGGGGGTTGGTCTTGGTGGACCAGACAATGTACGTGGGGGAGTGATCACTGATGTGGTCAGACAAGGTTCCTGCCTGGAGTACTTTGTCCTCTCTGCTGGTGACCACCCAGTCTAGTAGAGAGTGGTTTTGTGTACGAGAGTTATGTCTGGTAGGGGCAGAGATGATTTGTACCAAGTTGTGCTGCTTTAGCAGGTAGAGTAGTCAGATCTTGGGCACTTAACCAATTAAGGTTGAAATCTCTAAGGAGAATAGTGTCCCTGGAGAGGGAGAGTTTACCCAGACTGGCCAGATGGTTCAGAAGACCTGGAGTGCTTGCTGTTGGAGAGTTGTAACAGCAACCCACATAAATCTTTTTTGCAGAACCCTGGGTCAACTCAGCTATTGAGCCACTCGCTGGGGGAAGAAAGGTCAAAGCTGAGGGCGGGGGATGCAGAGAGAGGTTCCCTGAAGTACAGTGCCATGCCACCACCCTTCTTTTTGCCTGGTCAGTCTTGGTGTTGTTTAACATCTTCATAAGGTACATTACAGATGGAATCAAGGGTAAAATCTGCCTATTCACGGTCGACTCCAAGCTCTGTGGGAAGGTGGACACAGAGGAGAGAAGACAGGATCTCAAGGAGGACCTGGCTAGGCTAGAAAAGTGGTCTGGCATTTGGATGCTGGGGTTTAATGCTAAAAAGTGGAATGTTTCGCACTTCGGGATGAAGAATCCAGGGACCAAATACTGCTTGGGCGGAGTGCAGGTACACAGGTCAAAGGAAGAAAAGGACTCTGGAGTAATAATCAAAAGTGTAACCCTCCTGTCACCCACGGTTACTAGAATCCCACTTAGATCTAGTGGCAGGCAGGGAAGGCAGCTTGTGAAGCATCAGTTAAATGGGTTTCACACTGTCTCACTCTGTCCTCAGTCTCAGCTGAGCTGGAGGGATGACATCATATAGAATTCTCGCAGCAGCATAAGCCACAGTGGAATATTGCAGCTAGGAGTTAGGTTAAAATGTTGGGGTTTTCAAAGTCAGTCTATAGTAGTCTAGTGGGAAACTCAGTGAAGGGAGGAGGCGCACTGCAGTTGGCAGTCCTTCAGAGCCCTCAGCTCTAATCAGAGCTACCTCTGTAGTGGGTGTGCGTTCTCACCCTAGAGAAGGACACAGAAGAAACCTGTTTAAAGTGGTTGAGACTGTCCCCCAGTTGATTCAGTGCCCCATCCCTGAGAGGGATGGGGGGAACAAGACCAGCTCTTCAGGGGCAATTCCCCTGGCCCTGCTGGAGGGAGAGAAGCTGCCTAGAGAAGATTTGTGCTGAGGCACCAAGAAGTACATTTTGTTTTTCCTGAGAGAAGCCTGTGGGCACCTGCAAACCAGGGTGAGTCTACTCTGCCACAGAGCCTATGTTTCACCGAGACTGTTGAGTTAAGTATCTGCTACTGTGGGTCAGAAAAGGACAGCCAAGTACAGTACTTAAGTTCGTGTATGGCTTGAAATGCATCTAATCAGTGGGGGTCTACAGGGATGGATTAGCCACTTAAAGAACATTACAAGTCAGGACACCAATTACCAGAGACTGTAGATTGTTAAATGTGATATGCATTTCGAGATCAGCATTCTACAGAGAGGTTCACAAGGAAAGGTGTTGAGACCAAATGAATGGCCGGGTATGAATTTGAGGACAAAAGGTGGGAGACCCCCCCATCTGGAGGATCCAGATTTACCTCTATGGATTCACTTTGGGCACCTATAGCTTTCTTCCTGGCACTTGGCCAGTGTTCGCAGAAAGTACCCAGACGTGGAATTAAGGATGTATGTTTTTCCCTTAGAGCTTGGAAGTGCTCATGGGTGGTAGAGGGAGCCACCAGCAGTAATGTTCCATGCTATATGGAAAGTGTGTGCCAGTGCTAGCCAAGAGCCACACCAGGGAATCCAGGATAGAGAGAGACAGAGAGTACCAGTTCGGGCTGAGAGCCCATTGTGTTCTGAACCTGAGGGTAAAAGTTGTTGTGATGATGAAGAAGATGAGTTCTGACCTCTTTAGTTCTGTACATCCAGTGAGTGTAGCCCCTTGGGGGTCCATCCTGCTTTGTATTCCTGTGTGTAAGTGAATAAATGCCCCACTTTAGAATCCCACTCCTGGTTTGGACATTCACAGTTCTTGCTTCCTGTGTCCGGAGTTACTTGGGTACCCCTGTCCAGAAGTACAAACCTAGCCCTGATGCCAAGTGAATGTTTTCTCCCTGAACCCAGGCTAGCCAGGAAATGGGTTACAAAATGGAGGCACCGGGCGGCGCTAAAATGTCATCAACCCAGGACCTGCTTACACAAGTGACCTGAAACACTCTGCACACTGCAAGAGACCAGCAGCCAAAGCAAACTGGATGCTGGGCTGCATAGCCAGAGGAATTACCACCAGGAAGATGAAGGTCATTCTGCTGCTGTACAGGTCACTCGTAAGACAACACAAGAAGTACAGTGTGCAGTGTTGGTGCCCGTATCTTAAGAAGGATATCAGCTTGCTTGAGATGATCCAGAGAAGGGCAACCAAGGTGATCCAGGACCAGCAGAGCAACACCTATGAGGACAGGCTCAGGGAGCTCTACACATACTCTGTTGAGGGAGAGGGGGAAGTGATTGAGATCAAATACCTTAAGGGTATTAACAGGGTAAGCACTGAGGGCTTCTTCAGCCTTAGCAGGAACAAGACCACTAGGGGACACAGACTTTAGCTGGTGGGAGGAAGGTTCAGGAGGATGAAGAGGCACTTTTTCACCAAGAGGGTGGAGGTAAAGTGGAATGAGCTGTCAGAGGATGTGGTATCCCTAAAACAGAGGACAGCTTCAAGAGGGTTGGGAGAAGTGAGGAAAAAGTTGTAGATGGGGGTGAGTGGATGGGAGAGGGAGAAGTTGAGGAGGTCAAAAAGGAAACGGAGGGGACAGTTCCTTTGTAAATACATAGGGAGCTGTACAATTGAGCAGACTAGCTAGACCCTAAGGCCTTTATCTGCTGGCATATTTGTATGTTTGTACATGTGGACAGTAACAATGAATTCTTACTGGATAAGAATTTTTTGTAAATCTGATAAGAAACTTAAGAAAAAGGGAAGGTATACTGGTGACCTTCTAACTGTAGTCAAATTAGCATTAAAGGTTTCACTGTGAAATTTCTTCGAATCAGTCTGACTTTATGGGAGTTTAGATAATTACTAAATCCTTTGGTATTTTTCTATTGAATGTTTGTATTCCTCCGGAGAGCTCAGACAATTTTAATACAGAAATATAACAGTGTTCAAGTGATCAGATAGAAGAAATCACAGCTACAAATGATGCTGATATTATTTTAATGGTGGGGGATTTTAATGTAAGGCTGGGTGATATATCCAATATGGGTCCAGATGAGGAAGCAGAAAATGTGCTAGCTTTAACAATTCTAACCTGTTTGAATATTCTAAAAGTAAATTATGTCCAACAGGATTCTAAAATGAATAACCATGGCAAAAATGTGAAGTCCCATACTTCATTAATGGCAGAACGATGGACATAGTGGGGGTAGTTACACTTTTACTGGCTTGTGGGTATGTCTATAATATATCAGCTTTGGACAAATTTATGTGGACATAATATTATCAAACATTTAACAGTTCTCGATGGATCAGAATCAGAACACCTACCATTAGCCATAATAATAGATTGCGACAGATTTTAGAGGATAAAACTTAAAGCAATTTGGAAACTGTAAATGACAAAAAAAGTCAAATGATCAGTAAATAACTTGAAAGGTCTGGCATATATACTAACCTAATCTTAAATCATGTGTTTTAAAATGTAATTCCTAAAAACTGATGCACTCTGTTTTTGATAGATTAAATAAGCGTTGGTGCCAAATTTATACAAACAAATAATGTCTACTAACTCATCCGATGCCTAGTATAATACATGCAGTAAAAGGGTAAAAAGGAAATCATAGCATTTACTTGGGAAAGTTAGACAAAATAAAACAAAAGTGCATATTAGTACCATAAATAAGGCAAGAAAACATAAAAAACAGTTATAGTCTAAAAGAAAAATAAATTATACCCTTAGAAAACATGGAAGGAACCTAAAAATACTATTGACAACTAAGACTGTAAGGCATTTTTAACTCTGGTAGCAAAAGGTCACAATAAATATTCTAGTAATATGAAATCCTATCTCTCTCCAGTCAGACGGGAGGAGTATTCCTCAAACTTATTCTACAGCCCTCTCAAGGTAAGATAGTACAGTTACGTAAGATCTTACCGTAACAGTAGATCTTCGGGGGATGTTCTTGCAGTAGGTACCTTTTTCCCTCCCACCTTCCAGCTGCTTCTGTGACTACTTCTTTCTAGCCTTTCTTTTGGCTCCAGGAGCCCACTTCTTTCTCATTTTGCACCTTCTTAGGTCTCTGGCAGGAGAACTGGAGGGCGAGTGTGGAGACCAGCCATTATATAGTATCACGCTGACGTCCATCACATGACGCTGGAAAGTACAGTTACATAAGAACTTATCGTAACAGTAGATGTTCAAGAGAGGCTCTTGCAGTAGGTACTAAGCATTACAAATAGAGCCGTCAGGCACTAGGACCACATGGAAAACTTTAGCTAGCAGTGTCTAGTGGGGGACCACCCACCCGGCATCATGTGATGGACGTCAGCGTGATACTATATAATGGGTGGTCCCCATGCTCGCCCTCCAGTTCTCCTGCCAGAGACCTAAGAAGGTGCGAAATGAGAAAGATGTGGGCTCCTGGAGCCAAAAGAAAGGCTAGAAAGAAGTAGTCACAGAAGCAGTTGGAAGGTGGGATGGAAAAAGGTACCTACTGCAAGAGCCTCTCTCGAAGATCTACTGTTACGGTAAGTTCTTACGTCACAGTACTATCTTACTTTGAGAGGGCTCTTGCAGTAGGTACTAACCAATAAGGCTGAGTCCCAAGCAGTGAAAATCAGACAAGGGCTGAAGTACGGGAGGCAGGAAAGGTCTGCAGTAGGTACCAGGTTAAGCCGGGAAACTCTGAAGGATGGCTAGTCCGAAGCCTGCCCTGCACCTAGAGGCAATGTCCAGACTGTAGTGTTTGGTAAAAGTGTGGACAGAGCTCCAAGTGGCTGCTGCACAAATGTCTGTGACAGAAACATTCCTGAAACAAGCAGTAGATGCAGCCATGCCTCTGGCTGAATGCCCCTTAACTTCCCCCGGAAGGAGCTTGTTATACTTCTGACAAAACAAAATGCAGTTTGCTAACCATTTGGATAAGCATTGTTTGGAAACTGCCACGCCCTCTTTCTTGGGCACAACAGAAACGAAAAGCTGATCCATTTTACGGACGGACTTTGTCCAGTCCGTATAATAATGCAAGGTTCTGTGCACATTGAGGGTGTGCAGAATGGCCTCCCCTTGATTAGAATGCTCGGGGTAATACACTGGCAAGTGTACGGTCTGATTCAAAGTAAATTCAGACACCACCTTAGGTAAAAACTTAGGATTTGTATGCAGAGCCACCAGGTGTCTGTGGAAATTCAAATAAGGCTCCTTGCACATCAGGGCCTGAAGCTCGGAAATCTTTTGAGCGAAAGTAATTGCAACTAAAAAGAACACTTTCCAGGAAAGGTAACGCAGGTCACAACTCATGGCCAGTTTAAAGGGAGGCAAAGTGAGTTTTTCAAGGATAAAGTTCAAATCTCACAGAGGACCGGGGTTCCTGACTGTGGGCTTCAGATAGAGAATTCCTTTCACAAAGGTTTTGGAAACCTTCAATGGTGCCAAAGTTTTGCCATTCACTGGAGTGTGGTAGGCAGAAATGGCAAACAAGTGGACCTTCAGTAAAGAATAGCTAAGGCCAAGGTCAGAGAGATGCAGCAGATATTCCATGATCTGTGGGACAGGGCAAGAGAAAGGATCCCATCCCTTGCTGGTTGCCCAAATGGAGAACCCCTTCCATTTCATAGCATATGTGGCTCTTGTGGATGGCTTACAGGCCACCACAAGGACTTGAGCTACTCTGGAAGAGACCCTAATGCATGCAACAGCTACATCAGTAGGTGCCACGTGTGAAGGTGAAGGGATCTGAGTCCTGGATGGACCAGCTTGTCCTGGTTCTGAGTCAGCAGATTCTGGCAGAGGGATAGGGGAACCGGAGGCTCCACTCTCAACTGCTGAAGCAGAGGAAACCACACCTGGTGAGGCCAATAAGGGGCTATGAGAATCATGTGAGCCCCTTCTTGCTGTAGTCTAAAAAGCACCCTCTGCAACAGTGGAAAGGGAAGGAAGGTGTACAAGAACCTCCCTGTCCAGCAGAGAGACAGCACATCTCACCAGAAAACACCATGCCCGGGAACAAGCGAGCAGAAGCTGGGTAGTTTTGAGTTGGATGGGGAGGTGAACAGATCAAGATCTGGGAAACCCCATCGATTGAAGATGTCTTTGACTACTGACTGCCTTAGTTCCCACTGCATGTGCCCCTGCCTGGGTGCAGCTGAGGGTGTCCGCCAGGATATTTTGAATGTCTGGAACATGCACTGCCATGAGCTGCAGGCTGTCTGTATCGCCAAATGCCACACGCGCATTGCTTCCCTGCACAGTGGATACAACCATGTGCCTCCCTGTTTGTTCAGGTACCAGTCCACGCACATGTTGTCTGTCTGTACTAGTAGGGACCCAGGGAGTAGTAGGTTCTGGAAAGCCTGAAGGACATAGAGGGCAGCCCTCATCTCTTGAACATTGATGTGCAGAGATATCTTCTGCTGAGACTAGAATCCTTGTGTCCTGAGGTCCCCCAGATGGGCACCCCAGCCCTGACTGGAAGCAACCGTTGTCAGGGTCTGAGCCAGTGGGAGTGCCTGAAAAAGGAACCCCTCTGGTGAGACTGGACAGATCCTGCCACCACAGGGGGTCCCAATTTATGGGGCTGGGCACCATAATAGTGTGATCCAGATCATCTGATTTCTGGTCCCACTGGACCCAAAGCATCCACTGCATAGTCCGCATGTGGAGCCTGGCTAGAAGGATAGTGGGAATTGCTGCTGCCATCAGGCCGAGAAGGCGTAAGACCGAATGAGCAGTGGTCCATTGGCTGGTGCCACTTGGGTAGTCTGCTGACGCAAGGTTTCTGCCTGATCCGAAGGGAGGAAAGCTTGACCCTGAACAGTATCCAGCACCACTCCAATAAAATGGAGGCGTTGTGAAGGAACAAGGTGGGATTTGAGGTAATTCACCATGATCCCCACTCGTCTGAATAGATTCAGGGTACTAGTCAGGGAGGCCACCAGGCTGTACCTTGACAGTGCTGACAGGAGCCAATCATCGAGTTGCAGGAACACATATATTCCCTGGTGGTATAAAGCCACTGTCACCACTGCTAGGCATTTGAGAAACACTCTGGGTGCTGAGGAGAGGCCAAAGGGGAGCGCTTTGAACTGGAAGTGTTCCCCCTGGAAGATAAAATGTAAGAAGTGGCGGTGGGAGGGGGAAAAATTGGAATATGCAGGTATGCATCCTGCATATCCAGAGCACAAAGCCAGTGACCCTGGTGCAGAAGAGGCAGCAGACCTGTTAGGGTTAGCATGCAAAACCTCTTGTATTCTGCATACAGGTTTAGCGTGCTGAGGTCTAGGATCGGATGGAGGTCCCTTGTCTTTTTGGGGACCAGGAAGAAGTGGGAGTAGTATCCCTTTCCTTCCTAGATCCAAGGAATGGGCTGTATAGCTGATTTTGTCAAAAGAGCCTGGATCCCTCTCCTTATGAGAGGAATGTGGCCTACTGGGTAGTGAGAGAGATCTGGAGGATTTCTGGGAGGTCTCTCTGTGAATTTCATGGTGTGGCCTTGAGCGATGAGCTGAAGGACCCACGTGTCTGACATGATCGCCTCCCACCAGGCCAGGTGGTTGGCATATCTGCCCCCTACTGGTTCCTCTGGAGCTGGTGATGGAGGCTAGGGGCCCTGCCACAAGTCAGGAGGCAGAGGGGGTGTGGGGGTGTGCTGCCCCGGCAGCCCTATGGGACTTGTCTGGAGGGGGTTGCTCCTGCCGCTGGGGCCCTTACATTTGTTTTGACATTGTGCTGGCTGTTGCCTATTCTGGCACCATTGTTGGTGATGACATGGCTGTTTTGGCTTGGTGTTAGAGCGATACATAGACTGGACAGAGCACAGTGCCTTGCCACTGTCCTGGAGCTCAGTGATTATGTCCTTGATGACACCTCCAAAAAGGACTGGTCCTCTGAAAGAGGCATCCTGGATGGCCGACTGGACATCGTGGGCCAATCCAGAAACCCACAGCCAGGAGTACCAGTGCATGCTGATAGCCATGGTGGTATTCCGTGTAGAGGCACCTACCGTATCATATGTCGCTCTGAGGGAATGACGACAGGAGATTTCTGCTGTCCTGACAGTCTGGGAAAGTTTGGTTTTAGCTTTGGAATCGGGCAAAGGCACAAATTCTGACTTCAACTGTCCCAGGATAGATTTCTAGTATACAGTCATGCGTTCCAGGTAGTTCAAAGCTCTATGGGCCAGAGTTGAGGAGGAGTAAACCTTGCATCCAAACTGGTCTATTTGCCGTGACTCCTTATCTGGAGGAGAGGTGCTCATGCATTTAGGTTTAGCCGTATGGTCATGGGCCACATTAATAACCACTGAGTCTGCTTTAGGGTGAGAACTAAGGTGGTCTTTACCCTCGGGGGCTCTATACAGTCTATCGGCCTTCTAGGCAACTGCAGCCACCGACAAAGGTTGTTGCCTGAACATGGAGGCCAGGTCCTCATGTGGTCCAATCCATGGAGGAATGATCAGAGGGGCCAGTTCTGGCATAGCCAGGTGTTCTGCCAACCTCTTGCATTGGGGATACTGATCCTCCGTTTTTCACCCATTTGCCTCCTGTATCTTCCGGAGGATCTCTGTAAAAGAGGAGTTCTCTAGAGGGGATTTGGGAGAGTCTTTGGGTTTTGGATCCTCGGGAGGGGGGGTCTGAAAACCCGAGGCAATGGAGTCGATGGAGTCCGAGTCCAATTCTGACGATGGGCTTCTGTCCGGAGACAGAGCCCATGAAAGTGGAAGTTCCTGCAGAGGGGCCGCAAGGCCCCTGATGATACTGGCTACTGTGGTAGAGTGTGAGGTCTGTCCTGAGGTAGAGAGGTGAGACTTCACTGGGGAAAGGGATCTCAGAGTAGGGTCCAAGTGGGCCAGCGTGGAAGCTGTGGCCGGTTGCCCTTGTTCCAGTTCCGAGACCAACTGTGTCTTGGTTACTGAACACCAAAACTGTAATGCTTCCCTAAAATCCACCTGAGGTTGAGGTGGTGGAGGAGGTGGAGGGGCTGATAGAGGGGTGGCTAGCCTTGGAAACTAAACCCCAGTGTCGTACAGCCCAAGGTCGGGTAATGGTAGCCTGGCATCCCATAGAGCTAACAGCCCGAAGTCGGATGTCCTGGGGAATCATACCCTGGTGGTAGATACCCTGGTGAAGGGTAGTGAGGCACAGGGAAGCCTGGCATCAGAAGGCCTGGCGAAGGGCCCGATGGCAGAGCTGAGGGACCTGCCGGAGGCCCTGACAGTGGATAACCCGGTGTAGGACCCGATAGAGGAGCCAAAGGTCCTATCAAGGGCCATGACGGTGGATAGCCAGGTGTAGGCCCTGGAAGGGGGCCCGAAGGACCTGACAGGGGCCCTGATGGAGGGTTAGAGGGCCTAGTAATGTCAAGTTTGGCACCGGAATGTCCGGCGAAAATTCCGGCATTGGCCTTGAGGGGGCCGAAGGTCCCACTGGAGTCTGGGGCGGGGGGGGGGCTGGTCCAGACAGGGAGCCTGTGGTGTAGGGGATGCTGGCTCCCAAGGGAGGTCTGGTGTCAGGTGTTGATTCAGGTCTTCTGACCAATTTTAAATTACATTGTTGATATAGCAAACTGAAGACTTCCTTTATGAGACAGCCATATTTAGATGTCTTAATAGATCCTTTGGATCGTGCTTTGTTAACTTGTTGGAGCCCGGTCACTAAAGGGTTAAATGTAACAGGAGCCTTGAGATTGGAAGGTTCCCATCTCCACTGCTTTGCTTAGCTGCTGAGTCACTGTGCATATTTGTACACGAGCTCAGTGGCTAAGCAAATGCTGGTTGTTGTCTGCCACTCCTACGCCTAATGAAAGAATGGGCACAGCACATGTTCAAATAGAGTGTGCTCAGTCCAGTCTGAGTCTAGTATGAGTTTGAACTGAGAGGTGGACAGAGAGGCATACAAAGAAAAGAGAGCAGAGTTGGAGCCCAGCACCCTGCCCCCCCAATTATCCTGTTTCAAAGGCAGTTTCTCCAGTTAATAGATGCTAGGTTGTACTTCAAATATTGGAAGGGTTTTGCTATATTGGGGCATTGGCTACACTACATAAACATCCCCAGTTTTCATGCACAATTGCTGTTTTTGTGAGAAAATTGTTTTTTTCTATCAAAAGCAGCAATTTTATGAGATAATGAGTTTGCTTGAAACGAGATTTTTGCACAGTAGTTCTTTTCACAAAGAAATGCCAGTTTTCAAACATTTTGGCATTTTATGAGAAAGTCTTCATGGAAATGCACGAGCCATTTTCGCTCAGGTTGCTGAACCATTTAAACAGAGGTGGTCCTTTTTGTTTCAAATTCAAGAATTGGTCAGGCTCTGAGGTGGTTTTTTTCCCAGAAGTGGTTCTGTACATTTTCTAGAGAGCAAAGAAACAGTTCCTTACATAGAGTCTGCTGAGGCCCTTGAAGTCATTTTCCTTAATCTCTGTAATCTTGTTGTTCTGCAGGTCTAGCAGTAAGGTGTCTGAGGGGATATCTTTCGGCACAGCTGTCAGACCTGTTGAAGGAATAGTCCATTTATTTTACTCGCTTTACCAGGAAGTGAGTTGGACAAATTATGTCCCATTTCAGTTATGCCTGACAGATAACAAATATATAATCACATTTGTAACATATTAAACTTGTTTACATACACAATACAACACATATTATGTATATTCGATGAGATATCTAATGCAAAACATCACACTATTTAAAATAAAATGTTAGGTGGCCCACTGGCACAGCGATAGTGCTATTGCTTGCGATGCCAATGACCTGGATTCGGAAGCAAATTTAGGGTATCAGAGGGCCAACTGGGGGGAGGAGGACCGAGTAACCAAAGGACTGTTTTCCTCTTGGGGGGGCAGAGACTGGCCCTTTCCGGCCATTAGAGCACCGGCATTGTGTGCCGGACATCAGGTGCCAATTTTGGGACTGAGCCTCCCAGTCCACCCGCCTCGGATTTAAATAATAAAGGGGGGGGCTTAGCACAGCCCCACAAAAACAGGGGTTGGCAAAATCTTGACTTGGCACCCTGATGACTGGGTGCACTAACACCAGCGCTCTGAATGGGTGGAACCGAGACTGGCTCTTGCCTGGCCCCTGGTGGAAGCTGGGGAAAGGCAACCTGGGCCTGAGTATCAGGGGTGTGTGGCAGATGTTGACGCACATCACACAGATCACGTGGCATGCATCCTGATCTTATTGCATGCCATGCCTCTCGGGGTACCAAAAACAGAAAAAGCTCATGGTAGGATGGCACCAAGTGTTCACATGTGCTGCACCCAACCAGCTGGGTATGCCAGCCAAAACTAGATCCTGACCACAGTCGGGGTTGGGAAACCCCCAATGACCCCACCTGGGGTGGCAAGCCCTGGAGGAAGATGGCTGGTGGGTAAGTCCCGGTGGAAGTTGAAGTGATGGGGCTGGGGTGCTCAGCAGATGGGGACTGACCAGATGGGGGAGAAACAGAAACTGAAACAAAATAAAATGTAAGATATAAAATGTACTTTCCTGGCACAACAAAACAGGTACACAATGAAGCAATCATCATATTGTTTTGTAAAGCATTCTTCAAACACTGTATGGACAGTCCCAAATATTTGGCAGAATATTCAACAATTTTAGTATGTAAAATGTGAATGACTTTTCCCCAGGTTTAGTTTTAACCAGTTTTTCTAAAAACTGTGAACTACTGTTTGTGAATGGTGTTTATCCGTTTGTACAATTTTTTTGCCAGTAATATATGAGAATAGTTATAGTACACCTGATAAGTAAAATTTAACACACTATTTAATATACTTTTTTTTTGGTGACAAGATGTTCAAGGCTAAGTAAAGATCACAATGATGCAGATTTTATAGGGCTAACAGAGCAAAATGACATACTGCACTTGTTATGACTTGACACTTGATTACAAATGCGGCCGAGGAACTGATAAATAATACATTTCAGTAATCAAGTGCAAGCAATAAAAATCTGCCTAAAAATTTGTTCCTCCACATGGAGGAAACTGATGTGTAACATTTATTACATGGAAAAAATGACAGTGAATCTGAATAATAAATACCCGAAGTTTGAGTTTGGATTGCGGAGAAAGGTTTTCCATATCATATTGCACAAAACAGCTTTCACACCTGAATGTAAGTACTTTTATTTTAATATCTTGACTTGCAGAACAGCACTTTCTCATTCCAATATCGTAACTATATATGTAGCTCATATAGGCTGGTGTCTCATGCTAAAAACACTGTATGTAGACAGAGAGCTGTAATTTTGTCATTGAAACACAGGAGTCAAAACGCTGGAAATGAATGTTCACATCCTGTGCATTTTGTAATAGTACATGACAATATGCAGCATTATTTATTGTTCTTGTATGAAATGGTGTACTTAAACTACAAAACATAAGAAGATATTTGAAAAAAAAAAATGTTCTTAGCCTCAGTTGTCAAAGTATTCTTATTTCTACTTGAGTCTTAATTTTTGGTTCAGTTTTTTTTACACTGATTCCAAATGATGCTGATCCTTCAGACTGTGTCTAAATAGATCCCTAAATATTTAAATTACTCCACTTTTTCAATTAATGCTTCCATGATCCAACAATAGACATGACAACTCCCAACCAGGCAAGTTTCTGTGGAGTACGAAAAATTATACATTTTTGTCTTGGATTAATTCAAAGATAACTTGTGAGTTACAAAACCCATCCTTTCAATTTTTGAAACTCTACTAATAAAAAAATAATAATAATAAAACGTTATTTTTAAGGCGCCTTTCCAAAACCAAGGCACTGATTGTTTCTGCTCTTACCTCCTTGTTCTTTCGTCCGTGGTTCTTCTTTTTAGGCGGGGGAAGGGCCCAGCCACCCACCCCCATCCCCAACCACCCCACGCTACACTCCTTTTATAGGGTACCACAGTTGTGACATTTCCTGTGGCAGAGCAGGAAGGGGCGGATCAGTGGGCCTCACAAGGTGATCTCATTTACAGGGCACTAGTAATTTAACTTGTTATAACAAGTTAAACAAAACACAATTAAACCATTACTTGCATTTTTTTTTTTCCTTCTAATTACTCTGACTAGGTTACAAACCCAGCAACTTATTTGGAATGGATTTCATTAACTGCAGGTACTGTGGAACAATTTTCAGAAGGACAGTCTTACAGGATTTAGGACACTGTCCTACATGCTGGGCCTTTGGAGATCTTAGGTCTCAGCTCCGGGCAGCATGGGCAGAGATTGCACGCCTCAAATTTCATATTGAAGAGGAAATACATTATAAGAACCACCCGCCATTTCCCCAGCATCCAACAGAAAAACCTCGACCGCAGAGGGTAGTTGGTCCAGGAGGTTGGCAGGTGGTTAGGAGGAGCAAATCAGGTGCCCCATCCTCTCTGCTCTCCAACACATTACCTCCAGAAACCATATAAACACTACAAACAGGTATCTGCCTCTATCTCTGAAATCAAATAAAGAGGCAGAAGACACTGCAGAGCAGGACACTGTGCACAGGAGCTAGCACAACAATACTCACCCAAATCAGGAACCAAAACTAAACAAGCACAAAGGAAATCCAAAAAACTTCTGATCATAGGAGACTCCATGATTCGGGGAGTTGATGCCCATCTCCAGCCAGGGGTGATGGTCAGATGTCTCCCAGGTACATCAGCATGGAGAGACACTGACCGCATTGCTAAAATTGTTCACAAAGCAGGAGAAAACATTGATGTCCTAGTACACATAGGGACTAATGATCTAGCCAGCCGGTCAGTTGTGGAGACCAAGGAACACCTGACTAGGCTGGGTGACAAACTATCATCCATTTCATCCGGCATCTCCTTCTCTGAGATCCTGCCAGTCTGGGAGAAGGAGCAGATGGACGGAAGGTCAGAAAAAGGGAGATAGGGAGCTAAACACGTGGCTCAAGGACTGGTGCCAGAAAAAGGACACAGATTTGTAGGGAACTGGCAACAGTTCTGGGAGCGAAAGTTCTTTAAATTTGATGGACTGCATCTGACTAAAGAGGTCAGTGCATTGGGGCAGAAGTTTGACGTCTTTGCAGAATATTTAAACTAGCAAATGGGGAGAGGGGTGCAGCACCCCATACGTCGAATGGGAAGAACACCCCTCCCCCCTCAGCTAGTGGTCAAACAGGAATTCAGCGTGTTTGCCGTTCATTTGCATCACCAGGTAAGAAAAAAGGTTTGTCTCCCCATACGATGCACAGGGGTAATGCCAAACTTCACCCAACAACTAACACACCAAAATCTGGCCAATGGAAAATCATGTACACAAATGCTCACAGCCTGGGAAATAAGATCCCAGACCTGCAAGCAATAATGTCAGAGGCTAAGCTGGACATAGTAGCAATTAGTGAGACGTGTTTACCAGTAACCACACTTGGGAGACTTCAGTACCTGGCTATGTATTGTTCAGAAGAGACCGAGGTGCAAAAAGGGGAGGAGGCCCTGTATGTTAATGAAAATATCAAAGCTACAGAAATTCAGAATACATAAGGAGCCAGAAGAACTGGGGTCACCCTGAAACAGGAAATGGGACAGCCATAAGAACTGGGGTTGTCTACAGGCCCCCAGACCAGAGGGAGGACATAGACACATTACTGTTAGAAGATATACAAAACATGACAGCTAAAGGGAGGTTCTGATAATGGGAGACTTCAACATGCCAGATACAGATTGGTCAATACCAGCAGGAACATCTGCCAGAACTAGACTCATAGTGGATTCCCTGCAGGGAGGGCCTCAAACAACTGGTACAGCAACCCACAAGAGACAGGGCTATCCTAGATCTAGTACTGACTAACAAAGAAGGGATCACAGATCTCCAGGTAGAAGGTCACCTGGGGCCAGTGACCATCACATGGTATGGTTCAATTTGGCTACTACATCTAAATCATCCCATTCCAAGGCAAAAATATGGGACTTCAGAGGAGCTGACTTTGATAAGATGGCCAACAGAGTTAAGCTAGCCCTGGCAAAAGAAACACAGGTGAGGAGGTACAGGCAAAGTGGGCAAGCATTAAGGATACAATACTTGAAGCAACATCCCATTGTGTTGAACAGAAAAGGAAGTGCAAGAAGAAGGAAACCACTTTTGTTCTCAAATACAGTAGCAGAAAAGGTCAGAGCCAAAAGGCTGGCCTTCAGAAAATATAAGGGAACACAGCGGGATGAAGATAGGAGGCATACCAAACTGCCCTAAAGGGAAGCAGGTAAGGCAGTAAGGCAGGCAAAGTCCCAAACTGAGGAAACACTAGCACGAACAGTAAAAGAAGGTGACAAAACTTTCTATAGATACATTAGTAAAGGAGAAAGTCCAGAGGGGTATTGCTAAGCTTAATGGAGAAAGGGAGCATGTGAGGAGGAGGACCCTGTAAAGGCATCTATCCTAAATAGATACTTTTGCTCAGTATTTACTGAAGAGAAGGTAGGGCAGGGCCCACAGCTCAGCATCATGGGACACAGGGGAGGGAGGTGAGCACTCACCTTCACAAAAGAAAGGATCCTACAAGAGCTTGCTAAGCTCAGGTGGATAAGGCAATGGGACCTGATGGCATACATCCCAGGGTACTTAAGGAGCTAAAGGAGGAACTAGCAGAGCCATTAGCAGAATTGTTTAGTGAGTCTCTGAGCACAGGAGAGGTCCCAGAAGACTGGAGAAGGGCTCATGTGATCCCACCCACAAGAGTGGTAGCAGGGAGGAGGCGGGAACTACAGACCGTCAGTCTTACCTCAGTAGTGGGCAAGATTATGGAGGCACTCCTTAAGGAAAGGATAGTGCAACACCTGGAATCCATAGGGCACAGGATCCAAGACAGCATGGGTTTACAAAGGAAGGTCCTGTCAAACTAATCTCATAGATTTCTTTGACTGGGTAACCAGAGTGGTGGACCAAGGGGGAGCAGTTGATGTGCCTACCTTGACTTCAGCAAAGCTTTTGACACTGTTCCACATAGAAGATTGATAAATAAGCTAGGTAGGCTCGGGGTGGGTCAGAAGTTGGTCAACTGGGTGGCAAACTGGTTGACTGGCAGAAAACAGAGAGTGGTGGTAAATGGTATACAGTCAGAAGAGATGCAAGTCACAAGTGGGGTACCTCAGGGATCAGTCCTGGGGCCAGTCCTATTCAACATCTTCATTAGTGACCTCTCAGATGGACTAGAGGGTAAGGCTTGTCTGTTTGCAGATGACACCAAGATCTGCAACAGAGTAGATGATCCAGATGGGGTGGGCAGAATGAGAAGAGATCTGGATAAACTAGCAGAATGGTCAGAAGAGTGGCAACTGGATTTAATGCAAAGAAGTGCAAAATCATGCACATAGGGAAGAGAAACCTGAAGCCACTTATAGGCTGGGAGGGAGTTGCTAGCAGTCACAAAGGAAGAAAGAGACTTGGGCATCATCATCACTGATGACCTAAAATCATCCAAGCAGACCTCTAAAGCAGTAGGTAAGGCTAGGGGTGTTAGGGTGTATTAGTAGGGTATCACAAGTCGTAAGAGGAGGTAATAATCCCTCTGTACAAGACATTGGTTAGGCCCCATCTGGAGTACTGCGTGCAGTATTGGAGGCCACACTTCACAAGGACATTAACCAAATTGAGGCAGTCCAGAAGGGCAACCAAAATGGTGCAGGGACTGCATCAGAAGACATATGAGGACAGATTAACGGAGCTCAATATATACCCTTGAGCAAAGGAGGGAGAGAGGTGATATGATCGAGACATTTAAACACCTTAAGGGCATAAACAAGGTGAAAGAGTCTAACATGTTTAAATATAAGAAAAATAGCAGGACAAGAGGACACAGCATGAGATTAGAGGGAGGCCGATTAAGGAGGAATGTGAGGAAATTCTTTTTCACAGAAAGGGTGGTAGATGCATGGAATGGCTTACCACAAGAAGTGGTGGCTATGAATACAGTGCAGGACTTCAAACAGGCATGGGATAGGCATAAGGGAGCAATTCAAATGACTATGAATAGATAGGTCACTGACAGAGCAAAGGCCGATGGCACATTTATAAGGTAGAAAAAGAAATGGGCAGACTGGATGGGCCTTGCGGTCCTTATCTGCCGTCAACTTCTATGTTTCTATGTTTCTATGTTTCACTGTACAAATTTTAAACAAACATGTTGCACCATTTACAGCAGCTTGATTAAAACACAGTCATCTAAAACTAACTTATGAATAAAATCATAACACCACTCAGTTGCCAAATGCTTGGTGCCAAAGATGTGTTTTTAAAGCAGTTTTACATCCCTCCACAGCCACACACTCACGTAGCTGTTGGGGTAGAGAATTCCAGAGGGAAGGGGCCGCATGCATAAATGCCCGGCCCCCGAAAATGTTAAACACACTCTTGGAATCTCTAGCAACCCCTCGCCAGCTGAGCGGCATGATAGCCCAGGGCAGTAGGGAACCAGAAGCTTTTTCATGTAGTCAGGACCGAGTCCATGTAGGGCTTTGTAAGTCAGCAAACTGACTTTAAAGGTGATCCACCATTGTACTGACAGCCAGTGCAGACAACGCAGCACCGGAGAAACATGGCAGGACCAAGAGGTTCCTGTCAAAAGCTGAGCTGCTGCATTCTGCATTAGCTGCAAATGGCAGATTTCAACCCCAGAAAGCCCTAGATACAGGGAGTTGCAGTAATCCAAGCAAGAGGATACAAAGGCGTGAACCAATGTTGGAAGGTCGCCAGATGGAACAAGGTGACTAATCCTGGCGATATTCCTCAGGTGGTAAAAAGAGGTCTTGATGACGGCTGACACCTGCACATGCAGGGTCAACACTTCATCAAAAATTACCCCCAGGTTATGCACCTGTCAAGAGGCCGGGAGTGGCAAACCTCCAAGGACTAATCCTGCGGGTAAACCTAGGCATGACCCCCCTATCCCGTGTCCTGGCTCCACAACCAGCACTTCAGTCTTTCCTGAGTTCAACTTCAATTTAAATGTATGTTTTCCCTCACCATGAGTCAAAGATGACCATGAGTCAAAGATGACGATGTCATCTGCATTCATTATCAATTTTATGTTCTGATTAATATTAGGTAAATCATTTACAAATCAACTAAAAGCAAGAGTACTATCAATCAGTAGTTATAATAACTTTTAGCTTTGTCATTCGTGAGCTGTGGGTTTTATCACTCGCTAGTGAACATAAGTGTTTTATTCCAATGCAACGCATTATATATTTGATATACCATATACCACATTATTGCTAATACTTTTATTACTGTTATACCTCATTTTAGCTTAAAACTGTCTTTTATTCCACTGTCAACTCTCTATCTGATCCATTAGCTGCAAATGGTGGATTTCTACCCCAGAAAGCCCTTGATACAGGGAGTTGCAGTAATCCAAGCAAGAGGATACAAAGGCGTGAACCAAGTTATTATAACTGCTGGTTGATAGTACTCTTGCTTTTAGTTGATTTGTAAATGATTTAGCTAATATTAATCAGAACATAAAATTGATAATGAATGCAGATGACATGGTCATCTTTGACTCATGGTCATCTTTGACTCATGGTGAGGGAAAACATTCAACTCTCTATCTGATCCACAGCTAATCCATTTTAACCTCAGTGGTAGGGAGAATGATGGAATCACTTCTGAAGGAAAGAATTGTCGAGTATCTAGTGGCCAGTGGGGCACAGGACCCAAGGCAGCATCGGATTCACAGCAGGAAGGTCATGCCAGACAAATCTGATAGATTTCTTTGACTGGGTGACCAAAGTAGTAGATCAGGGAGGACTGTGGACATGGCCTATCTAGACTTTAGCAAGGCATTTGACACAGTCCCACACAAAGATTAATATACAAGTTAGCCAGCCTGGGAGTGGGTCCCAAGATGACAGCCTGGGTAAAGAATTGGCTGGAGAATAGGACACAGAGAGTAATAGTAAATGGAGTCCACTCTGAAGAAAGGGGGTTACTAGTGGGTACCGCAGGGTTCAGTATTAGACGGTCCTCTTCAATGTCTTATAAGTTACATTGCAGAGGGACTGGAAGAAAAAGTATGTCTCTTTGCAGATGACACAAAGATCTGCAACAGAGTTGATGCACAAGGTGGGGTGGAAAGGATGAGAAGGGACTTGGCAAGGTTAGAGGAATGGTCAAATGTATGGCAGCTTAGATTCAATGCTAAGAAGTGCAAGGTACTGCACCTGGGAAACAAAAACCCAGGGAAGAGTACACAATGGGGGGTGAGATACTAACAACAACAAAAATGGAAAGGGACCTGGGGCTAGTCATATCAGATGACCTAAAGGTGGGCAAGCAATGTGAGAGGGCAGCAAGGAGGGCTGGGGGGATACTGGGATGCATAGGGAGAGGCATCACCAGTAGAAAACAGGAAGTTATTATGCCTCTGTACAGACAGCTGGTGAGACCCCATCTGGAGTACTGCGTGCAGTTCTGGAGACCCAATCTCCACAAAGACATAGACAGGATGGAAGCTGTCCAGAGGAGGGAACTAAAATGGTGCAGGGTCTGCACCGAAGACATATGAAGAGAGACTTAAGGAGCTTAATATGTATAGCCTCGAGGAAAGGAGGGAGAGGGGGACAGACAGAAACTTTCAAGTACTTAAGGAATCAACAAAGTCCAAGAGGGTAGCATCTTTCAAAAAAAGAGGTGTGCAAGAACAAGGGGGCACAATTTGAAGATGGAGGGGGGTGGCTTAGAGGTAATTTAAGGAAGTATTTTTTCACAGAGAGGGTTGTGGACGCATGGAACGGCCTTCCGGAGGAGGTTGTGGAGTCAAAAACAGTGGTGGAATTCAAGCATGCATGGGACAGTCATAAGGCGATTCTAGGGAGTGGGGGTAGGAAGAAGTAGGCTGCTGGTTAACTAGGATCTGCAGCTTATCCATTAGGTAGGGAAATGGGCAGACTGGGTGGGCCAAGCGGTCCTTATCTGCCATCAAAATTTATGTTTCTATTGCTCTCTGTGCTCTATTTCCAGATTCTAAGTGGAAATAAAATATTCTTTGGCCCCAATATTTAAAACATTACCACAGAACTGAGTTAGTGTGGGACTAAAGTAGAAAGTAATTTACTAAGACATTGAAACACAATTAATAACAACAGCGATTGCCTATTTTACATAAGAGAAACCTACTCTTTAAAGTGTGTTGAGCTTTCATGTCTCTAATATTTTAAAATAATTTTCATGAATTTTAGAAATAATAATTCATGTAAAAGAATTAAAAAAAAGATTTAAAAAAAATAAATCAAAAATCCTCCCCAAACTCCAAAAAGTGGACCAAACCAATTTTTCATAACTTGGGCATGACGGTGCCTTTTGTTTTTAAAAGGTCCTTTGGCCAGTTCAGTCTCAGTGCTGACAATTTATAATACCAAAAAGGGGTGCCTCAGTTCACCTTCTCTGTTAACCCTAAATGATGAATGAATGGTCTTCCCTTGGGGAATGCTTGTCAGGGTTACTTTCATTCTATCCCTCTACCCTTCTGGTTATCTCAACTTATACAGAATCTTAAGTAAATTAAAATTGTTGTATTAGTTATTGACAGCCTAGCTGCAGGGAACGAAATGTTTAATGCAACTTTTTTTTTAATTTTTCTTATGTTACAAATGTATTTACTCAGGACAGCCCAACTGAAAAGCACCATCTCATTTGTTTTGATGTTTGGGGATGGAGTTTCTATTCTACCCCGTTTCACAGCTGGGAGAGACAAAAGCAATGAGAAATCAAATTACTTGCTCTGGGTCACATTAAGACACATTGACTGTGTTAGGGACTTTTTATCTGGGTCTAAGTTGCCTTTGATGAATCATGAGGCCATGACTGAGACTGACTGACTTTAAACACAAGAGGTGTGGGTAAATCCCATAACTGCACACACCCTGGACTGGGCCTGTACTGAGAGGGAGAGCAATAGGGGTAAAAAGAATGAGAAAGTAGAGGTGTAAGTATGGGGATGGAGTGCTGGATAGGTGCCACCATAGGAATGTTTTTGTTTTTCTTAGTGTCTGAGGCCTGAACCCCATAGCTTTGAGAATGTATTGGAGGAAGGTGCAGTCCACCCAATCAAATACCTTCACCAGATAGATTTTCAGTGTCTCTATTGATTTTATTCTTTATTTACATGATAAAAACATCCTCGGCCCCTGTGTTTGATCTGTTCCTGCTGTTTCATCCTTTGCTGAAGTCCCGATCCTCTGTGACGACATGATCATTTCCACAGCAACAAGCTGTGATGTCACACACAGAGGATTAGGATGGCTGCAAAGGATAATGCTGCAGAAGTAGATGACCATGAGGGGGCAAGGAGCCTGTTCCCATGCAGATTACCTAGTAATGAAGAACAAAGGGAAGAAAAATACTGACAATATTTAAAATACATGTACTATTGTGTCTAAATATTATATTTTTTAGTGTTCTCAAAAGTAAGAAACCCAGTTTAAATGCTCAGGGTCGCACAGTTAGCAACTCTGGGGAATTTGAACCTGGGTCACCTAGTCTAAGCACAAGACCACTCTGCCTTCCTCAGTGATGATGGATAGACTGCCAGAAGACCCTAAACCAACCTGTGGTGATGGCCTTGGAAGCGTCCAGCGCCCTGTTCTGATTAGGTTCTCACAGAAGAGCTCTTGAGCATCATGTAACTATATTTCATTCCAATGCCCCACCTCCTGGCAGACCTGTGGGAGCTTCCCATGGTTGTGAAAAGTTAGCCTGGCACAGTTGTAAAACATCTCAGAGGCTCACCATTGCAGTGATTCACTCTTTCATAAGTGCCGACACACGAACAGCAGAGGGACAATTTCACAATCTGTGAAGAAAGAAAGAGTTGGAACAAGCCTGGGCCACAGGTGGGGGACCAGCTGGGGAAGGACGGCTGAGCATGCCGTGGATGCTCCTGTTCTTGGGGGGCTTCCTGGAACAAGTCTGGGTTGCAGGTGGGGGGCCAGCTGGGGAAGGATGGCTGAGCATGCCGTGGATACTCCTGTCCTGGGGGGTGCTTCTGGTCTCTGCTGCAATACTGACACCTGGCTGACCACAAGTGGTAGTGCAGGTTGGAGCCAGTACCAGAGAGGGGGCATCACCACTCTGACACCCAAGCATCCATAGAATTTCCTCCACAATGCTTGAGGGCATGGAGAAAAAGAGGCCAAATTACCTGACCATGCAGGATGCTGTCCGTCACCCTACTGAGGCCCTGCACTGCTGGCCGTCAAGCTCAACTCCATCTCAGTTAAGAGATTGGCTCCGGGCAGCCCTTCTTGTGTGTGTGTGTGGGGGGGGAGGTCATCCACAGGGGAACAAGGAGCAAGGCAAGTCCTCAGGAAGACAGGTGACATGGCTGGACAGAGTGGAGGACCAACAGGGGCCAGTCGGGCGCTCAGGGGAGAAAGAATACAAACATGAAAAAAAAAATAAAGACAGAGTCAATAAACATCACATGAAATGTCTAACCTCAAAAGCTTCTACTCAGAAACTTTTTTTAAAATTATTAAATAGTCTTTTTTTTTTGCAAAGAAACCTTTTGTTTGCACTCCCCTCTTAGTAGAAGCAGAATTTTTGTTTCTCAAGGCTGCCCAATGTTTTCCATTGGTTTCAATCAGTGGTTTTATAGCTGGCTTGGCCAGCTCCATCCCCTTCATTGTTTTGGATATTGCCCTTTTCATGTGGTGGAGGATGAGAAACATTAATATTGTGCCAAGGAATGTTCCTTGTGGTCTCATGGCACAGGCTCCACACGGACATGTGGTGTCACTGGTGCTAGGCACTTTGTAGGGAAAATGTTCGTGTCTTCTTAAAGGATGTTACAAACTGCTCTTTTTTTTTTTTTGCTTCTCTGTGGCCTCTGCTACCTCGCTCCTGTCCCTCTACTGATTAGGGCTCTTCACTGGCCCAGAAGGCTCAGTACAGATGACCCAATGCCTCACCACTGGAGACCTCTGAGTTATCCCATCACAGGGGGTTGGAAGAACTGCTAACACCAGGGGAAAACCTTCCGGTGTACATGGTATGGATGTGACGGGGAGCCTAGTGCCATCAGAGGCCTGTGAATATGGGTGGAGTGGGATGGCAGCTGTCATCCAATTTGAAATGCCATTTTGTTTTCTCTGTTCTCTCCATGGTCCCTCCCTCCCTGTCTATGCAGTCACAGGTGAGCGGGGCTGAGGCAGGCAGCATTAAGTCACCCATTCTGCAGCATGTACCACTAACTGCCAGAGTCTCAAAAGTGGGGGGAAGGCCACCACTCTCCCCCTTGAAATAATGAATGTTGCCTCTGCAGCACTGCTGCAGGGCACTGGGCTAGGTCCAATAGTCTGGACAGCAACTTGGACACAGGTCTCCCACATAGTTACACAAAGCACCAGCCCCAACACCACTAGACTGAGTACATGCTGCTATTTGTGCAAAATGTTTGTCCTGCAAGTATCCTCTGAGTGTACCACATTTCCGTTTTCCTCTGGGGCTGACCTGGTACTTGACTGAGACAGAGACTGCATGACACTGAAGAATCCAAAAGAACAAAAAGTATCTAATTTTTTACTCTCATAGTCTGAACTGGAACAAATACAAAGCCTGTTTTTGGGCAATGTTTGTTCTGTTTAAGCTTTGGCAGCTTGACCTACACAAATATTTGCATATTGCTACCCATGATGCTTTGCACACAGTTTGAGGCTTTAGTGTGTATTTGTGTGGTTGAGACAGAAAGACACACACAGAAACCAAACAATTCAGACTTTTATTATCTCCCTGCATCCTTTTATGGATGCAGAATGCTGCTCTTCCTGCAAACTGCCTGTCCTCCTGTTTATTACCGCTGAGTGTACTGAATTGTTTATTCATTGACCCCCGAGAACTGGCTGCAAAAAAAGAAGCTCCTAGATTCTGGTTGATTATAAAATTTAGGAACTTAAAAAAAAAAAATCTCTCCTTCTTTTAAAACACTTTTCTAGTTGGTCAAAAGGCATAGTAGTGCAGGGCCCAGTCTACAAACCAGTACACAACTCCTCCACAAGTACAGAGAGGCTTGTGTGTACGTGGGTGCCCTCACCATGTGTGCAGAACACTCTGCCCCAGTCTGAAAGGCCACGCCTATCCTCTCCACACCTGATTCCTGCATCAAATGTGGCATCTGTGTATGGCTGGGATGGCCTGAGCACCAGGGCATGCTAGTACCCTATGCGTGAACAAATCTCAGTGGTGCAAAGAGCTGACAGAGGGCTCATGGGCTACAGGACACAATACCTTGTCATAGCACTTATGTGTCCCCTCTTACTGGCAGCAGGTTACCTCTGGGGGGCCCAGTCAACCTCTGCCCTTCACAACCCCATCCTTTTGAACTCGTGTGAGGGCTGGGGGACACTGACACATCTGGTTTCATGTTTGGAACCCAAATTGGGTTCCATTTATGGATACATTGTGTGGAGAATGCAGCTCTTCTTCCCAACAGGAGGAGAGCATCCTGCGAGATGCCCAGTCCTCCTCCCTAACTGGTCCCCAATGTCCCAGGCTTGTTTCCGGACTGAGTCACTGCTGCATATCAATGTATTAATAATGCTATGCTAATTATCTGATCATTACTGATTTACATTTCAAACCAGTCAGACTTTTGAGGCAGATCTTTTTTTTGTTCTAAATTTCAGAACTGTTCTACATGTCAGAACCTATCAGGTTCTAGACAGTCCTTTTTTAGAACTTGTTCTGCTTGTCCCTTCTACAGACTCTCTTGGGGGCTGGGGGGGGTGGTAAGGCAAGGAGCCACTAGGTTGCTGGCTTTCGAGCACACAAGATAGACCATTTGGCCTATTCTGCTGCCTCTTTAGTATGTTAGTATGTTAGAGTGTAACCTGTTCTACTGTATTCAGTATGTTAGACTGCATGATGCTTGCTTTACCTATGTTTGTACTCTTGGGTTTTGTATGCAATCCTGTTGGATGTTTGCCTTACTACTCTACTTTGTTATCACATGAGCTGTGCCTGAAAATAATCATCTCAACTGTCTAGTGTTCTTAGCTGGTCAATAAAAGATAACTGAGAAATTAAATAAATCCAGTACTATAGGCACGTGATGTTATTGGAAACAATATATAGAGCCTGCCCATAGATACTGCAGTAAGTAAACCGTTGGAGCCCCACACCTTGTTCAGGGGCTCAGAGCCCGCTTTACAGCTGTGGTGGTCCCCAGTAAGACATGTCATGGGGCTCTCACCCAACTCAACTCAGCCACGTCTTTTTTACTCTGTCCCATATGCATAATATTTGATTTTTAATGCAACCAGTTACATATTTGTTGTGTTTTTTTAGGGCAAGGTAGCAATGCTAGTCATTGCATTCCCTCTGCCCGTTCAGTCCATGTCTGTTCATTGGCCTATGATGGGCTGGGCCATACCTTGGCACGTAATTTCATAGAGTATAGGAGGTGATTCGGACAAGAGGAGGCTGTGGCCCATCAAGCTTGTCCCCCATTTATTTAATGGTATTGACCATTTATCCTAAACTCCAATAGATATTTATATTTTTCTTGAAGATATTTAGTTTATGACTATCTACAACCACTCCATGCATACCATTCCAAAAGAAATACTACCCTCTGTGCAAACTATGCTCATCTTTTCTGTTCTGAAATCCTTTCCCTGATGTTCATGATGTTATAACATCACATGCAAATGATCTGCAGGGCCCAGTGATGACCTTTTATTGCAACTTTAACATGATAATAATTAAAAAACATAAGTTTAAAGTAAAAGGGTACTCTGACTCTGGTTGGGGGCCCCCATAAGTAGGGTACCCATCAGCCACAACAGGATTCGCTGGTGTCTAAAACCGGCTATTGCTTAAAGGGACACTGTCAACCCTTTTTGCATCCTATTATTTGTACTGTAGTTGAAAACCCACATTTTATGATTGCTTACCTTTTCCAAAATTCATTGATGGCAGTTGTTTTTATCTGCTTCCTTTCTTAAAAGAACTGGAGTGCACGCTAATTGTGTAAGTATACTGAGCCTTGTTTTGCATTCTTGATCTACTTTTGTTGCACTCTTCCTGAACCTTAGGAACACCCCCAAACAGTGCAGCCACTCATGGTGCAGTAGCCTCCTCTCCCCCCACTGCATCATGAGTGGCTAGACTATGTTAAGGATATTCACAAGCCCAGGAAAGATACAATGAGAGTTGATTACGGACTGTAAACAAGCATGTTTTTGTGTGAAAACACCACTATGGTGGGCAGTCTGCTTTCACTTTCAAAGAGAAACAAGCATTTGTTAGTGCTGAATGTTGTCTTGCTGGCATTGGCATTGGTAGTGCAGGAGTTAGAAAGATGCATAATAGGAATGACAGTGAAGTAGTGAACTGACGCCGACACCATCCGACCCTGCAGAGACTGACAGGCATTGAGGTGTGCCTTCCGGTCGTTGGCCATAACGCTCACGCCGTTTCACCTCACCCTAACCTGCAGATACCGACAAGTGTCGCAGTGTGCCTTGGGGTCGTCGGGCCTTATGCTCACCCCATTCCATAAGGAAATACACTGAAATAGGTGCAGTATAGGAGAATGGGGTGAACTTTGAGGCTGAAGAGCCCAAGGCACACCTCGATGCCTGTCACTGGCTGCAGGGTGGGGATGGGGGTGGAATGGCCTGAGCATTACAGCCGACAATCCCAAGTCACATCCCTGATGCCTGTCAGTCTCTACAGGGTGGGGCGTTACAGTTAGAAACCTTAACACCCCGGGCATTTGTTGGTATTTGCACTCCAAATTTTGAACATGGTCTTTTTGTGACACCACTTCATGAACACTGGTACTATCAGTTCATTACCCGGAAGATGATTTTGCACAGCGACTGTGCCATTTGGCGCCACAGGTGCGAAAACACATTTCGGCCAGGATGTGAAAAATGGCAGTTGTACTGTTCATGAGGAGGTGTAAAAAAATGGCAACGTTAAAAAATCTGGAGTGAAAATATGAAAAATTGCTGAAGTCATGAGCATGTGTAGAAACTGCGCAACGCACGCCCGTAATACAATTATTTTGGAGATTTGTTTAACCTAATTCTCAACATAGGCATTTTAAGACCTCCGCTCATGAACAGTGTCATTGTGATTTTGTTAATGTGTCCCGAAAATTGATTTCCCACAGCTTCTGCAGCATTGTGCGCCACATGTGCGAAAACACATTTCGGTCAGGATGTGAAAAATGACAGCTGTACTGTTCATAAGGAGGTGTGAAAAAATGGCAATGTTGAAAATCTGGAGTGAAAATATGAAAAATTGGTGAAGTTACCAGCATGCGTAGAAACTGGGCAACGCACGCCCGTAACACAATTATTTGGGAGATTTTTTTAACCAGTTATCAACATAGGCATTTTAGGACCTCCACTCATGAACAGTGTCACTGTGATTTTGTTACTCTGTCCCGAACATTGATTTCCCACAGCGACTGCACCATTGCGCACCACATGTGCAAAAACACATTTGAGGCAGGATGTGAAAAATGACAGCTATACTGTTCATAAGGAGATGTGAAAAAATAGGAATGTTGTGAATCTGGGTGAAATATTAAAATTGTAGAAATTCTGAGCATCGTGAAACTGTACAGCAGCATGCTAAATAACACTGATCACAGGTTCATAAGTTGTACGAGTTCGAGGGCAAGCCCATACTGAACTCACCTCTGTGTTACCTAATGGCAGAGAAGAAATTTTTTATCTCCCATAAATAGCTCAAGTCTACTTTAACAAGCATTTGTCAATGCCGAATGTTTGCTTGCTGGCATTGGCAGTGGTAGTGTAGAAGTTACAGAGCTGCGTAATAGGAATGGCAGTGAAGTATTGAACTGAAGCCAACCCCACCACCACCCTGCAGAGAGTGACAGGCATTGGGGTGTGCGTTTGGGTCGTCAGGCATAACGGACACACCATTTCACCACACCCCACTCTGCAGAGACTGACAAGTGTCACGTGTTCCTTGGGGTCTTTGGCCCTATGCGCACCCATTTCATTAGGAAATCTGGTGAGATGGAGTGGATATAGGAGAATGGGGTGAAGTTTGGGGCGAAGGTCCAAGGCATACCTCGATGCCTCTCAGTGACTGCAGGGTGTGGAATGGTATGAGCATCACAGGCAAGAATCCCAAGTCACACCCCTGATTCCTGTCATTCTCTATAGGGTTGGCGATTTAGTTGAAAAGCCTAATACCTCAGGCATTCGTTGGCATGTTAACTCAAATTTCAACATGTTTGTTTTGTGACCCCACCTCATGAACAGGGAATATCAGTTTGGTAGCCGAAAAGCTGCTTATGCACAGTGACTACGGCATTTAGCACCACAGGTGCAAAATATTCAACAGGATGTAAATAATGACAGCTGTACTCTTTCATGGGAGGTGTAAAATGGCTATGTTGCAAATGTGTAGTAAAAATATTTAAAAAAATGGTGAAGTCACGAGCGTACATAGAAACTGTGCAACGCACACCCATTATATAATTAGGTTGGGGATTTTTTATAGCAGATTGTCAACTCAGGCATTTTGGTGCCTCCGATCATGAACAGTGTCACTGTGATTTTCTTTATCTGTGCCGAACAATGATTTCCCACAGCGACCACGCATCTCTGCACTGAAAGTGTGAAAACACACTTCGGCCATGTTGTGAAAAATGGCAGCTGTACTGTTCATAAGGAAGTGTCGAAAAATGCCACGAGTAAAAATCTGGACTGAAAATATTACAAAGTCATGAACTAACGAGGATGCGTGGAAACTGCACAATGCTCACTCGTAACACAGTCATTTTATGGACTTTTGTCACCAAATTTTCTACATAGCCATTTTAAGACCTCTACTCATGAACAGTGTAACTGTGATTTTCTTAATCTGTCCTAAACATTGTTTTCGCACACCAACAGCACCATTGTGCGTTACATGTGCGATAACACATTTTGGGTGACATATGAAAAATTGCAGCTGTACTGTTCATAAGGAAGTTTAATAAAATGGACATGTTGAAAATCTAGAGTGAAAATATTGAATTTGCAAACTTACGAGCATGCATAGGAACTGTGCAACGAACGCTCGTAAAAGTCATTTTTAGGAATTTTTTCACCAAATTTTCAACATAGCCATTTTAAGACCTCTGCTCATGAACAGTGTCACTGTGATTTTCTTAATGTGTCCCATACATTGAGTTTGCACACCGACTGCGCCATTGTGCGCTACATGGGAGGAAACACGTTTTGGGCAGGATGTGAAAAATGACAGCTGTACTGCTCATAAGGAGGTGTGGAAAAATGGCAATGTTGGAAATCTGGGTGGAAATATTGAAAATTCGCAAACCTACGGCGTGCGTGGAACTGTGCCTTACACTCCATAAAACAGTCATTTTAGAATTCTGTCACAAATTTTCAAAATTGCCATTTAAGATCTCTGCTCATGAACAGTGACACTGTGATTTTCTTAATGTGTCCCATACACTGAGTTCAGTACACGACTGCACCATTATGCGCTACATGGGCGGAAACACATTTTGAGTGAGATGTGAAAATGACAGCTGTACTACTCATAAGAAGGTGTGGAAAAATGGCAATGTTGAAAATCTGAAGTGGAAATATGAAAATTGCAAACCTATGAGCATGTAGGAACACTGCATGACGCTCGTAAAACAGTCATTTTGGGAATTTTTCACCAAATTTTCAACATAGCCATTTCAAGACCTCTGCTCATGAACAGTGTCACTGTGATTTTCTTAATTAGTCCGTACATTGATTTTGCACACATGCGCCATTCTGCGCTACATGGGTGGAAACACATTTTGGGTGAGATGTGAAAAATGACAGCTGTACCACTCATAAGAAGGTGTGGTGAAATGGCAATGTTGAAAATCTGGAGTGAAAATATTGAAATTTGCGAACTTACGAGCCTGCGTAGGAACTGCATAGCATGCGCTCGTTAAACAGTCAGTTTTGAATTTTGGCACCAAATTTTTCAACATGGGGTTTGGGCCCCCTTCTCATGAATGATGTCACTGTCATGGCGGTGTTTGGCCCGAAGGGTGAGTTCGCAGATCATATGCGAAATCACCCTTGAAGACGGTATCTTGTCGCGGCAGTGACATCATTCATGAAGGGCCGGCTTATGTTAGTGATGCAAAATCAAAAATAGCTGAGATATGCAATAAGTCGAAACCCCCTATCTAGCCCATTATACAGCTTACGGCATTTCCTCAGTTCGCGAGTCGGCTTTGAAGAGTGCAGGCGTGTTCCCGGTCCACGAAGATCGTCGCTCCGGTCGGAGGTAAGTATGGGTGGGGAGGTGTGGGAGGCTGGGTGCGCAGTGGGTGGAGTGCGGGTTGTGGGAGGGTCGGAGATGCACGCTGGACTGTTTTTCTTACAGGAAAAAAAAAAAAAGATGTCGTGGGACCGTTTGCCAGGCTGGGGTGGGCTCCCAGCGTGGCACAAGGACAGAGGCGTTCAGCCGATGGGGATTGGGCACCCCGTCGGCAAAAAAAAAAAAAAAAACATCAGGACCGTTTGCCACGCTGGGGTGGGCTCCCAGCGTGGCACAAGAGGGGTGGCATTCAGCCCGGCGGGGATTGGGCACCCGTCGGCAAAATGACTGATTGCCATGCTGGGGTGGGCTCCCAGCGTGGCATCAACTTCTGGGAGGGGAAGAGATGCAGCTCAGCCAGCAGGGGATTGGCTGTCGGCTATACACTGCGTGCGAGAGCGCGCACGCCTGCGGCTGGGGGGCTGCTCACTCAGCGGCTCCCCTTTCAACTGTATGCCACTGCATTTTGGAGCATGTCATAGACAGCTCCAAAATGCATTGGCTTACAGGGGCCGCGCCTGCCAGCACACTGCCTGAATTGGAGGAGGAGGTGACACACTTCCGAAATCTCCGATGATGGCACTATGTTTCTTGCACATGCGTGCAAGCAAACATAAAAATTGTTCAATGTTTTCACTTGTTACAATCTCTAAGGGTAGTGTGTTTCATATATGTGAAATCTTTGAGTTAAAAAAGTTTTCATACATGTGATTTTACACATTTCAGCATGTAACCATTTCTGGATTTTGGATTTTTTTCACCAAATTTGAAACATAGGTTTTTAAGGAGCCCACCTCATGAACATTGGCACTGTCGTTTCGTTAATCGGTCCTGAAAGGTGATTCTACACAGTGACCGCAAAATGACCTTTTGGGACTGAATAACGAAATAACAGTGACTGTATTCATGAGGTGGGGTCCCAAGAACCCCATGCTGAAAATTTGGGACCAAAACTCCCAAAAATGACTGAGATATCCACCTAAATTGAACCCCCCCCCCATTCAGTGTCATTATAGGACTTACTGTCATTTCTTCTGTTTGTGGTTGGAGTTTGAAGAGTGCGGATGTGTTCCCAGTCCACTGAAGATCACTGCTGCCAACTTCTGCAGGTAAGTATGGGTGAGGGTGTGTGTGGGGAAGTGGGGTGCCAGAGGGAGGGTGCGGGTTGGGGAAGGGGGCCTGGCGGCAATGACAAGGGACCATTTTCTTGTTTTTCAGGTTACAAAACTAAAAAGACATTGGGAGTCCATTTTTTTTTCAGGGAAACCTGGATGTCGGCACACTGGGGTGGGCTCCCAGTGTGCCACACTACTGGGGGAATCCATCCCAATCCAAGGATTGCGCACCCCGAAGTCAGAAGATTTGTGGGGGGGGCGCATCCAACACCAGGAGTGAGCATCCCAGTGTCGGAAACACCACAGCAGGGTTTGGTACACTGGGGTGGGCTCCCAGTGTACCACATTAAAGGATGTTTGGGGGGAATTAAGCACCCCGATGTCTCCAGGTGGGGGGGTCTACCAGCACGATCGAGATCGCGCTTACAGTACAAGTGCCTTCGGGCACTCAGCACTCCCAGCCCGTGCGGAGCTTAGGCTGTGGCCTGCTCCGCATGGCTGGGAGAAACTTTCCAGTCGAAGACAGCGAGACGTGGAGGAGGAGGCAGGCGAGGAAAGCTCCTCCACCCACAGTTCAGGCAGGGACCGATGAGGTGGCGAGGTGGAGAGGTTACAAGGTTTGGTCTCCTGCCGCCACAGCCACTGCCACCACCACTGCCATGTAGATTGAAATGTTTCACCAAGAAAGGCACTTAGTGAAAGCGTGTAATCTGTGCCACTGCATGACGAGCTTGTCTCTGATTGCAGCAGCAAATTCATTTCAAGTTGGTGGCATTTTGCATAAAACTTGTGTCACTACTAGCATGCTTGCTAATTAGGGAATGAGGGACGAACCTTCTAAAGCATGCCCTGCATTAGCCCAAACTGACACACCTCTGCATTTCTCCTACTACTATCTCCTACTGCCACAAAATGTTGCTTGCGCATGTGCAAGGCAACACAAAAATGAATCAGAATCAAACTCCCAGCTACATCAACCATCTCTACAGAATAAGACCAGTCGCAACATGCATTTTTTAAACCAGTGACACTTTGAGGCCTATGGGGGTTAACAATGTCCCTTTAAGCAGTCTATCAGTAGCACAGAAACATAGATACACATAGAAACAAGCATTTTTCAAAGCCAAATGTTTGCTTGCTGGTATTAGCAGGAGTTAGACAGATACAGAATAGGAATGGCAGTGACGTACTGAACTTCACACTAACCCCCCCTCCACACTGCAGAGATGGACAGGCATTAGGGTGTGCCTTTGGGTCGTCATGCATAATGCTCATGCCATTTCACCTCACCCTATTCTGCAGACACAGACAAGTGTTGAGGTGTGCCTTGGGGTGTTCGGCTTTACAGTTACCCCATTCCATAAGGACATACGCTGAAATGGGTTCAGTATAGGAGAATGATTTGAAATCTGGGGCAAAAGAGTCCAAGGCACACCTCGATGCCTGTCACTGGCTGCAGGATGGGGTGGAATGGCATGAACATTACAGCCAGCAATCCAAACGCACACCCCTGATGCCTGTCAGTCTGTACAGGGTGGGATGTTATGGTTAGAAACCATAATGCCCTGGGTGTTTTTTGGTATTTGCACTACGAAGTTTCAACATGGCCTTTTTGTGACCCCCACCTCATGAAACCATTTGATACCTCTGCTGATGAACAGTGGCACTATGATTTTGTTAATCTGTCTCGAATGTTGATTTGCAACAGTGACGGCACCATTCTGTGTCAGATGTGCGAAAACACAGTTCAGGCAGGGTGTGAAAAATAACAATTGTCCTGTTCATAAGGAGGTGTGAAAAAATGCCAATGTTGAAAATCGGGAGTGAAAATATTAAAAAGTCTCCAAGTTACGAGCGTGCATGGAAACTGCACAACAGATGCTCGTAATACAGTCATTTTGTGAAATGTTCTCACCAAATTTTTAACATAAGCATTATGGGACCTCCCCTCATGAATAATGTCACTGTGATTTTGTTAATCTGCCCCAAATGATGATTTCTCACAGCGACCACGCCATTGTGCACCACACGTGCGAAACCACATTTTGGGCAGATGTGAAAAATGACAGCTGTACTGTTCATAAGGAGGTGTGAAAAAATGGCAATGCTGAAAATCTGAAGTGTAAATATTAAAAATTCTCGGTGTTATGAGTGTGCGTAGAAGCTGTGAAACGTACGCTCGTAACACAGTCATTGAATTTGTTCACCAAATTTGCATCATGAGGCTTTTGGGAGCCCGCCTCGTGAACAGTAACACTGTTGTTTCGTTACTCAGCTCCGAAAGGTGATTCCGCGCAGTGACAGCGAAATCACCTTTTGGGACTGAATAACAACATGACAGTGACTGAATTCATTAAGTGGGGTCCCAAGAACCCCATGTTGAAAATTTGGTGCTGAAATTCACAAAAATGGCCGAGATATCCACCTAAGTTGAAAAAAAAAACGATTTATGTCATTATACAGTTTACCGGCATTTCTTTACCTTGCAGTCAGCTTTGAAGAGTGCAGATGTGTTCCCGTCCACGAAGATCGCGTGCTGGGCTCCAGAGGTAAGTATGGGGTGAGGGGATGCAGGGTGCTCAGAGGGTGGGTGTGGGCTGGGGAGGGACCCGGCGAGGACTATTTCCTTTGTTTCAGGTAACAAAAATAAAAAAACATCACCGCGGACCATTTCCTGCTTTTTTTACAGGTTTTGGCCACACTGGGGTGGGCTCCCAGTATGGCAAATTTGGTTGGGAGGGTCATGTTAGCCACACTGGGGTGGGCTCCCAGTGTGTCACACAATCGGGGTGGGGGAGTGCCAGGAAAATGCCGACTCAATGGGGGGTTAACTTGCCGACAGGGGGATTGGGCACTCCCATCGGCAAGCATGTCTGTGTTTGGGAGTATGATGCCAAGGGGGATTGGGCACCCCCTAAGCAGACCACAACAGTAAAGGGGGCACATATGCCAACAGGAGGACTGGGCACCCCCGAAGTTGGCTTCCTAGGGACTGTGAGCGGCGGGCAGCGAGCCACTGCCTGCCATGTTTATTGAAATGTTACACCAGGTAAGGCACGCCCTGCAATGACAGGTCACTCCCTCATTGCAGTGGTGAATTTGTTTCAAATTGGTGGCACGCTTGCTGAACTAGTGTCAGCAGCAGCGTGCCACCGCAGTGGGAAAACACAGCCAAGCCTCAAAATGCAGTAGGGGCATTGGCCGCCACAGTGCCGCACCTCCAAAACCCCTCTTCTCTTGTAAGCTGTCACATAATGTTTCTTGCACATGCGCACAAGCAAACATAAAAATGGTGGCAGAAAGAGACCAAGACCAAGCATGCTTAAGAAAGTGCAGTACAGAGTAGATTGTTTTTGCGCATCTCTCCAACCCATACATATACTCTCAAGCCTCATTCCTAGAGCTAGGCATCATGGGATTGCAAATCCTTGTGCCAGTCAGACTGACAAGGCTTTGCCAGAACAAAAACTGCCTTTTAAATAGGCTTCTATGTCTGAGCCAGTATAGCTGGAGAATGACACATGTTGTACTCTTTGAGACTCCTCATTATACTGTGGTACAAAGCAGAGTGATCAGTCTGGTTAATGGTTTTAAATACATCTGCTAAGAGGACTGCCAGACAAAACTGGGTCTGTTTTCCCTGGAAAAAGAAGACTTCGTCGGGATATGACTACAGCCTTAAAATATCTGAAAGGAATGATACTGTGGTGTCAAACCCTATGCAGCTCTTCTGGATGTTCAAGGATCAGAGAACAGGGCAACACATGATGTATGTGAAAGGCGAAGGTTCAGGGGAAATGTCAGAAAGAATTACTGTATTTCACAGAACAAGGAGTGGACATTTGAAATAGACTTTCAAATATGTAACATATGGAAGTATGGTATACTTCCAAGTATATGAGAATAGATTGGCAAAGTGTTTCTCTTATCAGATGACATGAAACACTGTGCAAAGGTAGACAGGGTGGAAGGTGTAAAAAATATAAAAAGGGAATGTATAGAGATTGGAAAAAAGGGTCAAGCACATGGCAAATTAAATGCAGTGCCAAGAAACGTGAGGTCATGCACACAGGTAACAGTAAGCCCCCCTCTCTGGCATCTTATTTTTATTTTTAGTTGTTTAACCAGGTATAGCACACTAAGCTGAAAGCTTTTTTACAGGAGCAACCTGGGAGCACAAGGAGGTTAAGTGACTTGCTCAGGGTCACACAGTATGCAAGTGGAAGCTGTGGGATTCAAACCCAGGTCTGGTCTGCTGGATATCACCATATTTGCAGCTCAGAGTCTTAGACCACTGCGCTATACTGCCTCCAATAAAGTGCATCTAGGGGTATGAAGGTGGTAATCCAAGGGGAGGGGGCACATACAGCACAGAAATCCTGTCCAAGGATAGAGAAACTCGTTACCTGGGTTCTGACAAGCAGTTTCTGGTGACAGGGTGAAAGAGGCAATCTTTCAACTCAGCTTCGAGGGGCAGTGGGGAGCAAACTGGTTAGATCACTTTGAAATAAAGTCACTGTCCAAGCCAGGTTGAAAGGGAAAAAAATAACAATTTAATTCAGAATCAATCCCATTCCATGGAGCAATGAGGGAAAATTAACGACAGGCAAACAGATAGGCTTCATGGGCACAGAGCTCTTAACAGTGCGGACCTTCTTCATGGCACAGACTACTGTTTCTTGTCCACGGAACTGGGTTAAGCTCTATAGGCATGGTGATAGCAGCAACACACAACTTGGGTGGAAAACAAACCGTTGGTCTGCCTCAGTCTTGCATCTCTCATGAAGCTCTCTTCTTCTTGAACATGCAAGGTGGCTAAACTGCCCAGGTTATGAGTGTCCCTGACCCTCTCTCTTTACTGGAATGGCCGACCCCATGGCGTGACTCTCTACAACTCCCACCTCCTCTGCACCATTCCAGGACCAGTTCTAATGGGCATTCCTACGGCTGGACACAGATGAAAGGGGACACCAGGAACTGGCTGCCACCATTGCTCACCACTCCACAGGCTCCTACCACTGCGAAGTGCCCCACTGTGGCAACCAGCCAGTTTCTATGAGGGCTCCATCTATAATCTACCCTGGTGGTGGGGTTCATGAGGTAGGCCACACACTCACCGCAGGGCCCTGACTCCCATCTTCCAACGAGGAACCTCCCCATACCAAACAGACTACTCTGCTGCCTTACTGAGAGACAAAAAGGGAGGTAGACCAGGGTGGCAATCGCCCCACCCCAGACCCGAACCTATGGCTCCAAAAAGACTGCACTCCATGTCCGGCCCGGGAACTCTCTCCCTACCAATTTTGCTCCCCCCCCCATGGCGCCAAACCTCAAAATTTATGCTGCCTGTCCAAGCTCCGCTACCAGCAGGTGGGACCCAGCACAAAGATAGCAAAATAAAATAAGCTCCTACCATAAGCCCGCTGCAAACCTTCAACTAGGTCCTAAAAATAAAACCGCTTAAAATTAAAAAAAATATATAGTTTAATGTTATTTGCCCACTTAATCCTCTTCTTAAACTCACATATATACATTTAAAAATGAAGTACCACAGTACTTACATTTATAATTTTTTTATGTTTTACCACTGAATCAGTGTATTTTAATTGTTTGTAAAAATGTTTTGCAAGCTGTCTGTATTCTTCAATCTATTGTTACCCTCTGTACAAACTGTACCCGGGTCGCACCTGGAAACGAGCCTTGGCTCAGTGTGCCTTTCCCGGTCATCAAAATTTTTAATAAATAAAATAAAAAAATAAACATTTCTGATGTTTCTTTTCTGACCATGAAAAGTCCCCCTCCTATCCTTACCTGCTTGCCAGGGAAGTCTCTGCTGTTTAACCTGCTACAGATCTTACAGAAGCCCTAGTTCCATCTGAGGCCTTCTGTTGTGTGGGTGAGGGATGAACATTCTGCCAGTAGAACTGATTAGATATCTGAATCCTTGTATTCCATCCATAGTAAACATTCCCTCAACTGAGTGAAACTGCCAGCCAGAAATTGACCAGACTCGCAAGACTGCTGTTTTTCTCACTTGCTAGATGGCAACCGTCATGAAGCGATGCATTCCTTTAAGTACCTCTCCATGTGGCTGAATAGCAAGCTTGACTTCTCTGCCCACACTGATGCTATCCATGCGAAACTGTGCCCAAAGTTGGGTGCCCTGTACTGTAAAAAAGACTACCTTCCTATGCAAGTCCACCTTGAGCTGGTCACAAAAATGATGCTCTCTTTTTTCGACTTTGCCAACGTGGGTAATGGTACAGCCCCTTCCACTTACCTAACCAGACTGGACACCCTCTGTAGTGTCTTTTGTTGATTTTAGTGATGCTCAGAAAGTGACTTCATGGATCCGAGTGTGATCCGTTGGATAGTGGCAGTATCTGACCTGGGATCAGACCTAAGTTGGAGATCGGATCCCAGGTCAGATCCCACATTATCCGAGGTCGGATCCAGGGATCTGAGGTCAGATCCAGCGTTGGATCCAGGGATCCGAGGTCAGATCTGGGGGATCCAACCTGGATCCAAGACAGTGGGATCCGTGGGTGAATAGTGCTACTATCCAACTGGATTCACTATCTGGCCGAACGTCAGGTATCTGGTGGTGTCCTAATTTATAAGATACTATCCGAGCAACACTAGTTGATTTGCTATGAACAGACCTCTTCATACTCACCATTGTTCCCTCTGCTCTTCCCTTTTCATCACACCATTACCACCATGCCACCAGTACCACTGCTTCTCTTTTATCTCAAAATACTGGTATGGTTCCCTGCCCCATTTCTCATAACTCATCTCTCCAATTAGCCAGGCTCCATGCTTTCTCTGCTCCTGAGACCAGAGAACCTTCTCTGCTCCTCATCTCCGTTCCTCTGCTGGGCCTTCTCCTGTCATCTCCCCATGCTCTGAAACCAGTTCCCTCTTCCCTTCACCACTCCACCTCCCCAGGCTCCTTCAAGCGTCAGGTGAAACTCCTCCCACCCTCTACTTGCATCTGTTTTTCACAGGAGGTTTTTCCTGTTTTGACCTAATTGTGCAGTGTCTAGGTTCCTCTCTTTCTACCTATTTCTGTCCCTAACTGCATGATATGTTTATGGTACTATATTAAATATCTTATTTTGCACCATGATTTTGAGAGACTTTTGTCCAAACATTGCCATTTAATTTTACTTCTTGCTTGTACCTGTGAAGTTTTTACTATAATTTAACTTAATACTGCACTTTTAGATGTACGATCACTTGCTTTGTATTATGTGTTTTTTGTTTTTCCCCTTCCCCCAGGTCGCACCTGGAAATGAGCTGCAGCTCAGTGTGCCTTTCCCAGTCACCAATTTTCAAATAAATAAAGTCAGTAAATAATAAATAAAATTGAGTGTAGGAAAAATAGAACACAAACGAGGTGGGGAAAAGGGAAGAACTAATATAAGAAGGAGGAAAGGTGAGGAAACAGGTAAATGGGGATGCGTTTGGGAAAATAGATGGTTTGAGGGCTAATTTGAAAATGTATATCTCTGCATTGTATTCGAAAACTGAGATGGCATGCCAGATGCTGGGGTGTGCTGGGGTTATTTTGTAGGGGTGGATGAGCATTTAAAAAAATCACTAACATGCTTAAAATTACTTTATTATTGTGTATTTTCTCAGCTCCAAAATAATCTTGATCCATTGTATAATCACAATAAGACAGTCCAGGGTGTTCTTTCTAGTTGGCTAATGGCACTTCTCAGGTGGTTGAAGGCACTTGGCGATGCCTCATGCCTCACAATGCACCTGAGGTGTGCTGTTATCTCACCACAGTGCAAACCCTGTCATATCTTATTGCCTAATTATGTCACTTTGGTGGTCTATGATGAGGCCACACCTCAAGTACTGTGTTCAGTTCTGGAGACCACACCTAAAAAGGACAAGGGTATACTGGAGGTGGTCCAGCGGAGGGACACTGAGAGGATTCAGGGGCAACAAGGAAAATCACATGAACACAGATTGGTAAGTCTAAATATGTCATCACTGGAGGAAAGACGGGAGGGGAAGGATATAACAACTTTAGCAGTAGTATAATAGGGTAGACCAGTAGTTCTCACACACTGTCATAGTGAGCCTACCCCAAGACCTGTAAAAGATCTTGAGCCCCCCCCCCCAATATAGAAATAATTTTGGGCCTCCCCATAGTTTGAACAATTATCGTACTTTGCACAGTAAACAGGGAATACAGTGACACTCCTTTGAGTAGTTGAGTTTATTCTCATTTTAGTATACTTATTATTCTCCATCTGTATAACCCCCTCTCCATGTCAGCCTACTCGCTCCACACTTCTGGCTTTTGGACCCTATTTACTGCACCCCTCATTGCAATACCTCCATGCGTCAGATTGCTTTCTTTGTCAGTTTTACCTTGTTCTTAAACACCTTCTCAGGGACCATTTTGTTTTTGTCCTGCTCTTGCTCCTAGTACCTCTCAACCTAGCCTCTGCATTTGTGCTTTTCTGCAGCAAGTATAATGGGTCAGTTGTTATGTTGTACCTATTCATTTGTATTATTTAGCATTTTGTTTTGCATTGTTTCCAAGAACTGTACTTCCTCCATTCAGTTTTCCCCCATGTCATACCAAGAAACAAGTGTTTGTTGAGTGCGACTTTCCTGGTCACTCATTTTGTACATAAATTCACATGCCATTATTCACTTCAGTTTGTTGTATCCTATCACACAAAGCAGCCAAAACCTGACATTTAAATATAGTACATTTTAAGGCTTGCTTGAGCCTCCCCTGGAACAGGTTGGGGCCTCCCCTGGGAGGCTGGCCTCACCATTTGTGAAACCCTGGGGTAGACTATTCTGAACTTTTCCAAGTGAATAGGAAGTCAACCCCAAGGGGGCATAATTTTAAACTGTTGTGTAGCAAATTCAAAATAGATGTGAGGAAGTACTCCTCCACAGGAAGGGTAGCGGAAAAGCGGAATAACTTGGCCAGCATAGTGATCAATGCAGGTACCACTGCTGAGTTCAAGCTGGTTGAGATGTTTCTAAAGGGCTAGTCAAAGGGAGAAGAAGGGGAGCACGAAAAAGGCAGTAGTTTTAAGGTAGGATTCCAGGGCAGACTGGATGGACTTTGTGTCTTTATCTTTCCTTGCCTTTCTACGTTTCTAGAGCAGGTGGTATCAGCTGACACTGTATTGTAGAAAGCCTTGAGGAAGAGCTCAACTGAGCTCGAAAATGTTTGATGAGGTAGTTTTAAGGTAGGATTGCAGCTCTGTTTTAACCTATGAATAAATGCAGTTTTGGAATCAGACACCCTAGCGTTTGGGGTACTTCTTTCTGTGTGCATGACCTGAGCTCTTCTGCTTGTTTTGGACTATAACAACCTCCAAGCTCAGCCCGCACAGGTAATTTGAAGAACAAGGGGTAACAGGGTATTCACACTGTGGGAAGAACCTGATGGACTAATGGTCATGTTTCTTCTCTAAAGCTGTAGCTGTATGGTTTCAGGAACAAAGTTAAGTATTTGGAGCTCATAAAACACATTGTGATCCAAAGGTCAAAACCGCTTGTACATTACTTTCTGTGAACAAGGGAGCATGATGCCAGTGACTCAGCTTGACCCTACAAAAGTGTATATTATGTCTGGTGTACATACTGTATGTTTGGAAGTTTGCAAGCCAAATAAGGGAAAACAAGCTGTTCATTTCATGGTTTTAGGCTACCGGATTCCCTACATTGTAATTTACAACTGTCAGTCAAATCAAGTCCACGTAGGACAGTATTGGATCGGTGAACACTCTTAGGACATCATGAAGCTGATGTGGCAGTCTCTTCCCCACCCTCACTACCTGCACATGTGTCTAGATGTTCTCCAGTCTCTAAGGGAATGTCTGTGATATCTGCACCTAGTAATGCAATTATTCTGTGCCAATCTATTGTTCTCTCACCTCCTTTGTCTCTCACAGGGACCAATTTGTTAGAGGCCTAAACTATGTATTTATTGTATCATGCTGTATTAACTGTGGCTACCTACTGATTTTCTCGACCCACTATTGTCTAGCAAACAGGACCTAATGTTAGTGATCCCCCTGCTATGTAATATCATTTGTTTATACTGTCTTCATCTGCTATCTATGTTCCCCCCTCCCCCAGGACGCATCTGGAATCGAGCAGTAGTCTGCTCCACATGCCTTCCTGGTAAAACGCTTAAATAAATAAGTAAATGATACCCCTTGTGTACTAGGGGCACAGTGAATGAAGTAAATAAATTAAATGAGAATATTTACATCTCAAAAATGATTATGTTTCTCTAGCTGTGGTTGGAGAATAGCCAGGTGTGTATTAGAAAATGTCATTCTGGCCCATAGGGACCTATTGCATGACTGTATGAGGAACATGGAGGGTGCTTCCTCACCAACTCTATTCTGGACAAATGGAAAATTGCCACTGTCGTCCTTGTGCACAAATCTGGCCCTACTAATTTCGTTGAAAACTACCAACCTATCTCTATCCTGTGTCCCATCATGAAAATTCAAGAGAGAATCCTATATAACTAATTGTGTTCCTTTCTTGACCAAACCAACACCCTTACAATGCACCAACACGGCTTCAGGAAATCTCATGGGACTGACACTGCCCTCTTGAAGGTCACCAGTGACATTTTTCATGCCATGGATCAAGGTCGTGCCACAGGAGCAGTCTTCATTGACCTCACAAGGGCTTTTGACCTTGTCAACCATTCACTCCTCATTTCCAAACTATGATCTATAGGACTCGATGCCAACTCACTCTCCTGGATCTCCAATTATTTATCCAACTGTTTTCAGTGTGTCAAATGGGCTGGTGCCCACTCCCTTCTATCTCCAATTGCAGATGGAGTTCCCCAAGGGTCTATCCTTGGGCCTTTACTCTTCTCAATCTTTCTTAAAGACCTGCCTCTTAACTGTGGTGGGGCCTTGATTCAACTATACGCAGATGATGCCATACTATACCGCCATGGCACTGTCATCCCCTCTATCCAACAGGACCTGGAAGATGACTTCCAACATTTGGAGAACTGGTTTAAGAAGAACATGCTGGTACTGAACACTAAAAAACAAAAACTATGCTGTTCCGTCACACCTCTTTTGAACCAACCCCCCCAGCCGCCACTGATTATTAACACATCCTCAGGTCTGCCCTTAGAAGGGGTTAGAACCTTCAAATACCTGGGTATGATCCTTGATGAACATCTAACCTTCGACCAGCATGTAAATAGTGTTATTAAAGTTACCAACCAGAAGCTTGGACTCCTACATTGCACTGCCCCCTACCTTACTGCTGGTGCCAAAAAGATCATTGCCTCGGCCACTCTCCTCCATAGCTTATTCTATGGTGCCACCATAATTCACTCGGTCAGGACCACATCACTGGCTGAACTCAAACAAGCCTACCATAGGGTGGCTCGCTTCGCTGATGGAGCACTTGGCCGGGCCCATCACTGTGATGTTCTCAAGTCCCTAGGTTGGCCATCCTTCGAGCTCACATTGGACTTCGCTGTGCTAGGTACCAACTTTAAGCTCACCCACCTTCCCCCTCCTCCAATCCTCTCTGGTCTGCTCACCGTGAAAACCTTCCCCAGGACACTTCAACACTCCCACCTCGCAATTTTGAGCCTTCCCAATACCCACCTTGCTATTGGCAAATGGTCCTTCACTTTCTCAGCACTACAAAAATGAAATTCTGTACCTCATAACTTACTTTCCTGCTGGTCTCTACCCCTCTTTAAAAAAACATATAAGGAAATTTTCTTTCCCCGTCCTATATGCAACGGCAACTGTACTTAGCCTCTGACCATCCTATTTCTTACCAATCTTTTCCATATCCTTCTCCCTCTCCCACAATCTCTAGCCTTTACTTATGTAATTACTAAAGTCTAGTGCTCAGAATTTCCTGTTGCAACTACTTTCAACTCACCTGTTCCAGATCCACGGACCTCTGCCTACTTAAAGCAATATCGACTCAGTACCACTCTGGTCTGGAATTCGAATTCATCATCCTGCTACTATGATGATTGACTATTTGCCCACTGCTGCTTTTTGTGTGCATATATTGTGTGTGTATATATATATATATATATATATATATATATACATTATGCTGTACATTTTTTTATTGTATATATTATGCTGCACATTTTTTATTATATACATTATGCTGTACATTTTTTATTGTATATATTATGCTGTACTTTTTTATTTTATATATTATGCTGTACATTTTTATTGTATATATTATGCTGTACTTTTTTTATTGTATATATTACGCTGTGCATTTTTTATTGTATATATTATGCTGTACATTTTTTATTGTATATATTATGCTGTACTTTTTTATTGTATACATTATGGTGTACTTTTTTATTGTGTATATTATGCTGTACTTTTTTTATTGTATGCATTATGCTGTACATTTTTTTATTGTATATATTATGCTGTACTTTTTTATTGTTCTATGTTAAACTATGCATCCTAATGTATTATGTACTAGCTTTGTGGAATTGCTTTCCTTCCCCAGGTCTTCCCTGCAAAAGGGGCTTGTCTGTCTCAGTGGGCCTATCCAGTTATCAAAATTCAAATAAATTTAAGTTTAAGTTTTGTTCAAGGTTTATTTTCTCTCAGCCAGACTACAGTACCTAGGTACATGGAGTTATACTAACAGGTTGTCAAAGCTATATTGTCTCACAGAGCCTGGGGTAGGTTACATTGACCACTATAGCTAGTAAAAAGTCATTTTGACTGGTGAAGTTGGAAAAGACTGGTTATTTTGACTGGTATAACTAGTGGTAGGCCATATCAACTGGTAGAGACAGGGGTAGGGTATACTGACTGGTATAACTAGCAAGTAGTAGTCCATATTAACTGGTATAGCCTGTATAGTCATATTGACCACTATAACTAGTAGTAGGGTCATTTTACTGTTAGAGCTGGGGGTGGGTAGGTCATACTAACTCGTATGGCTAACAATAAACCATATATTGAATGGTAGAGCATCTGATAGGTCATACTGACTGGTAGAGCCTAGATTAAGTCATATTAACCACTACAGCTAGCAGCAGCCTACCACTAGTTATACCAGAGTTTTATTCTGGTTCTACTTGATACTTCTTCTGCGTATGATACAGTGGACCATGGGGTGCTATTAGAATCACTGAGACTCTTAGTAGGACACTCAGGGACAGTGCTGAGGTGGTTTGAGTCCTACTTGTCTGGCAGGATGCAGCAGGTGGCGTTGAGATCTTGTATCTCGTATAGTGTTGCACTCAGCTGTGAAGTGTCTCAAGGCTTGATCCTGGCCCCCGTGTTGTTCACTATGTATGTGTTGCTGCTGGGGTAGAGTACTAGATGATATGGGCTGGGTTTTCACAGCTATGCTTATTATACCCAGTTGTACCTGTCTTGTGCTCCAGATGGGGGTGCACGTGAAAGACATATGCATGGAATGCTGGATCGACCCCAGAAGCTTATTCCCCTACCTGAGGCCTTCATTATCCGGTGTTTATTACATCATACTTTTTTCCTTGACTTCTGATTACGGTGTCACCAAAAGAAGATTATGACTTTGTCTGGAGAATAAGCAGCAGGAGTAGATGAAGTCTATGGGGCAACCACCAAAGGGTCTAAAAAGGTTTAGGTAAACCATTAAAAGTTCAGCTAGGTATTGTAGCCTTATCAGAACTTTCAGAATTTGTTTTGGATTTGCACTCAGCTGTGAAGTGTCTCAAGGCTTGATCCTGGCCCCCGTGTTGTTCACTATGTATGTGTTGCTGCTGGGGTAGAGTATTAGATGATATGGGCTGGGTTTTCACAGCTATGCTTATTATATCCAGTTGTACCTGTCTTGTGCTCCAGATGGGGGTGCTGGGGTCACAAGGCTGAGCGAGTGCTTGAGGGAGATCCAAGATTGGATGGCAGCCTGCTGGGTTAGTCTTAATGCCACAAAGAAGGAGGTACTGCTGGTGGGACCCAGCCAGTATGGTCAGCAATGAGTAGTGGTGGTGTGACTTGACCATCTTTAAATGGCTTCCTGTTAGGAGCTGTGAGTAAGGTAAGGAATCTGGGGTCATTGTAGACTCCAAACTAATGCTAGATCATCAGGTGTTAGCGGCTGTCCACAGTGGCTTTTTCCATCTGTGAAACATCGCCCAGGTCAAACCCTTTCTAGTGCCTGCTGATTTGGTGGCCCTGGTGCATGCCTTAGTCATATCTAGACTGGACTACTACTGTTTACCTAGTGCTCTCTGTGAGGCTGGTGCGTAGCCTACAGCTTGTGCAGAATGCAGCAGCTCAGCTGATTGCTGGGACTTCACGATCTGAGCATATTAAGCCAGTGCTCCATAAGCTGCACTGGCTGCCAGTTTGGTGGCATATCAGCTTGAAGGTACATCTGTTGATCTACAATGTCCTGCATGGACTAGGCCCAGACTACCTGAAAGACCTCCTGATCTCATGTGCTCTGAACTGCTCTCTTCAGCCTTCTGTAGTGGGTTTCCTTGCAATTCCCCAGATCTCACCTAAAATCTTTGGGGGATTGTACTTTCAGGATTGCCGAACCAAGCCTTTGGAACACACTACCCCTGGAGGTAAGAGGCACCCCATCAGTTGACACATTAAAAAACAGCTAAAAAAATCATCTTTTTAACACCTGTTATTTGTCTGGTGATATCTGTTAATGTGTCTGATGTTTCATGCTGTTTTTTTATGTAAGATGTGCAGAGCTGCAGGGATTGGGTGCCATAAAAATAGAATTGCTTTGCCTATTATGACTGGTTGAGGGAGGGGAACCAACAGAATGTACCCCTCATATTGTTTTTGTTTCTCATCCCTCATTCTTTATTGCTAGGGATGCATTACAAGTTTTGTATTTGTGTTCTTTTACAGATTATTTACCTGGGATAGCCAAAATGAGATGCACTATTTTTCGGTGGGGTCTTGCTTTTCCCTAGTTTTACAACTGAAAAGTGACCAAACCACCAGGAAGTGAAGTGACTTGCTCAGGGCCACACAGTATCTGGATGACTCTGGTTACGAACCTGGAGATTCCTACTTCCCAAGCCTGTGCTCTAACCACTAGGCAACACTGACATAAATGCACGTGAAAGACATATGCATGGAATGCTGGATCGACCCCAGAAGCTTATTCCTCTACCTGAGGCCTTCATTATCCGGTGTTTATTACATCATACTTTTTTCCTTGACTGCTGATTATGGTGTCACCAAAAGAAGATTATGACTTTGTCTGGAGAATAAGCAGCAGGAGTAGATGAAGTCTATGGGGCAACCACCAAAGGGTCTAAAAAGGTTTAGGTAAACCATTAAAAGTTCAGCTAGGTATTGCAGCCTTATCAGAACTTTCAGAATTTGTTTTGGATTCTACTGATTTTAAATTATAAAAACTGATTAAACCTTCATTTCAATCCCAAACAACTATTTCTTAGTGAAGAGAGAAGTTGTGGTAAACAAAACTTAGAGTTGTACTAAATATAAATTATATAACCAAAAAGTACCCCTTGCATAACACTACTGTGAACATGACCAAATAATACAGACCTGGCTAATGTTTTTGTCTCTCTAACCCGGACCTATGTTCTGGGTCCTTTCCTCACACAAGTCTTCTTTCTAGGTCTTTTTGCCACCCCAAGCCTTCATTTTGGGTTCTTTCACCTCCCCTAACCATGCTTCTTTGTCTATTGCCCAATGCCTAGGCTTCTCGTTCTTTCCTCCACCCGCTTCTGTATCTCCAGCCTTCTTTCTGGGTCCATTCATCAATTCCAGTCTTCTTTCTGGGTCATCTCTTAAGCCCTAGTCTTTTTTCTGGGACTTTTCTCCAATGTCAGACTTCTTTTCTGGGAGTTTTCAATACCCTAGTCTTCTTTCTAGGTCATTTTTGCCAGCCCTGCCCTCTTTCTGAGCCCTTCTAGAAGGACTAAGCATAAATCCCAAAAAATCTGTCCTAACACCATTTTTTTTTTTATTTATTTAGTTATTTAACCAGGTATAGCACACTAAGCTGAAAGCTTTTTTACAGGAACGACCTGGGAGCACAAGGAGGTTAAGTGATTTGCTCAGGGTCACACAGTATGCAAGTGGAAGCTGTGGGATTCAAACCCAGGTCTGGTCTGCTGGATGTCACCAGATTTGCAGCTCAGAGCCTTAGACCACTGCGCTATACTGCCCCATGTAAGGTGATGTCATTTTTAGTGTTCAAAATAGACTCAGGCTTAGCCACCCTCTGCCTTCCCTCCAAGAAGTGTGAAGGATAGGAAGAGGGAGAGTCACCTTGATCCACTACTGAGCCCTGCAAGAGTTCTAAATTCAGACTCTCATTAGGCCACAGGCTCTTTTGACTCAGGGGGCAAATAGTCCACCTGGGAGGCCTCCTTGCACAGCAGTGTGCTGGAACAGCTAGTGCCTTCTTTGCCGTCAGGAGTTTTATCAAGGATAGGTCAGGGCTGGCAGTCCTACTTTGGATGGACAATGTGATGGTTGTCCACTACATTAGCCATCTGGGGGGACTAGGTCCCACCAACTCACATGAGTGGCCAAACTATCCTTTAATTTCTGCCTGAACCACAACATCAGGATTCCTGCCATTCATGTCACAGGTTTGGCCTACAAAGTGATGCATTGGAGCTCAAAATATAGGAAGGTCTCAAGCAACTTCCACCTCTGCCTGGATGTCTTCTGCAAAATTGTAGACAAGAGGGTCTCCTGTCTATAGATTCCTTTTCACTGTGACTGAATCAGTAGCTCAAACAGTTCTTCAGCTGGTGCCTTCTCTGAGGCCCTGGCATTGGGTACCTTTGCACAGAACTGGGAGGGGAAGATAGGCTACTCCTTTCTCCTCTTCTCCATGATCTGCAGGACTCTGACCCAGATCAAGAGGCAGAAAGCAACAGTGGTTCTGGTGATCCATGTCTGGCAAGCCCAGTTTGGTACCCAGTGTTGCTGGAGCTCTCAGTAGAGATTCTGTTCCTGATCCCAGCAGTCCTGGACCTTCTTCTGGACCTGGCAGAGCATCCTCATCCTCTTACACAAGAAATATTGCTCAGTCTGGTGGTCTGGACAATTTTAGGGGCACATGGGCTGCCTCAGGACTTTTGAAATGAGCTGTCAGTCTTTTCTGACAGTCTTGGGCTGGAGGCACTAGGAAGGAGTACCAGTCTGCCTGGAACGGTTGGTCTCGCTACAGTCTTTCTAGACACCGGGATCCTTTTTCTGCCCCTATTACAGAGGTTGTAGAACTTTTGTATAATGCGTTTAGTACAGGTACATCCTACAATTATTTAAATGTACTCAGATCAGCAATCTGTGCCAGCCGTGACCCAGGTGGGAGCAGATTTGTGGAACAATACCCCCAGGGGTGTCAATTCCAGAAGGCCATCAATGGGCCAGGCATCCCATACAGATTTACCTGGGATGTTAATAGAGTATTTAAACTGTTTCAGATTTGGGACCATAATGCGGAACCAAGTATGAAATTGCTTTCTAGCAAATTTGCCACTCCGCTGCGTTTAGTTTCTGTCAAAAGCATCTTGGATGTCACAGCTCTGGATGTCTACCTGATGGCTCAGATGGTAGGTGTTGTTCATTTTGATCTCATCCATACTAAGTGCTCCATGGAGGGAGTAACACTTCCAGGTTTGATCCTGAACCAAAGCTCAGTGTGATCCAGTGTATTCACGCATATTTGGAAAGGATGGTGGATTAGTGCCTTCAGGGCCAGGATCAGCTGCTAATAGTGTTGGTAAACTCACTCAAACCTGTGTCAGCTGCTACCATTGCACATTGGGTTTGATGGGCCATAGCAAAAGCTGGCACTGATTTGTCTCCATTCAGAGCTCACTCTACTAGAGGGGCTATGGCTAGCCAGGCACTCAGGTGCTGTAGTCACCTGGAAGACAGGACTGCAGACTGGTCTATGGACAGGGTCTGTAGGACCTTTACCATGCATCAGTCACCCAGGTCATAGTAGAAGTGATACTTAACAAGGCTTTGAACTAGCCATAATTGGAGCCTCCGTGTAGCAACGTAAAATGGTAATTTTTCCTAAAACGAAGTTTGTCAGAAAATTATGATTTTATAAACTACACGGAGGTGGAGATTATGATCCCACCTCACCCCCCCCCCCGTGTTTCATCTGTCTGTTGGACCAGCTTAAAGAGGAAGAGGTTGCCACTGGAGACTGATGTCCAGTTTCATACCCAAGTTTGGTTCCAGTTGAAGTTCGGTGGAGCACATTGTTCCCAATCATTCCAGAGTTTTCAGAGTCAGGGGTGCTCAGTCCTCACTCCAAAGAAGTTTGTCTGTATAGACTTGCAGAGAAAGAGGAGTTTTGGCGGGTACCAGGCTTTATATGCGGCAAGGACTTATGGGTTGTCTCAAAGGACTGTATGGCTGTAGGCGAAGGGGCTAGAACCACTGTTAGGGCCTACAGCCACTCCCTAACATGTGTATACTTTTTGATTTGCTGCTCTCAGGAGTAATAAAGAAGGAAAGCAGCCATAACTGGAGCCTCCGTGTAATTGATAAAATCCTAATTTTCTGGCAAACTGTATTCAAGGAAAATTTCCATTTATCAACAGTGACAGATGGAGCGAACAAGGTTTCCATTTTTGAGGCATAGAAAAAATTATGTTAGGTGGGGGGAGCTGATTCAGATTCTTTGCTTCTAAAAAAGGGAGTCCTTTTTATGTTTGCTTGCTCGCACGTGCAATAAACATGTTGTGGCAGCTTGCTGGAGAAGCAGGTTGTGGAGGTGCAGCAGTCTTGTGGCCAATGCCACCACTGCTTTTTGGGGCTCGTCTGTGAGTCACCAATGAAGGAGCACGCTGGCTGTGACAGTAGTCTGCAAGCGTGCCATCAACTTGAAACGATTTTGCTGCTGCAATGAGGGAGCACCCCCTCATTGCAGGACATGCCTTGCCTGGTGTAACATTTCAGTAAACATGGTGGTGGCTGTCGCAGTCCACCTCTCACAGTCCCCAGCAAGCCGACTTTGGGGGTGCCCATTCCTCCATTCGGCATGCCCCCTTCCCAGTTCAGTTGCCGATGGGGGAGCCCAATCCCCATCTGCATATGTGCCCCATTGCTGTGTTTTGTCTGCTGAGGGGAGTACCCAATCCCCCTCAGAATCATCCCCCCCAAACATAGACACGCTTGCCAATGGGGTGCCCAATCCTCCTGTCAACATGTTTGACCCCCATCGCATCAACATTCTCCTGCCCCACCCCACCCAGTGTGGCTAACATGACCCCTAAACTCTTACACCTGTAAAAAGAAAATGGTCCACAGTGTTTTTTATTTATTTTTTATAAACTGAAACACAGAAAGCGGTCCTCGCTGTCGGGACCCGTCCCCCAACTCAGACTCCTGCAGCATCAGCACCTCCCGCACCCCCAATCACCCATACTTACCTCGAGTCTGGCACGCTGATCTTTGGTGGAGCGGGAACATGTCTGCACTCTTCTAAGCCAACTCTGAACTGAAGAAATGCTGGTAAGCTGTATAATGGCATAAATGAGGGGGTTTCAACTTAGGTGGATATCTCAGCCATTTTTGCTACTTTTGGCCCCAAATTTTCAACATGGGGTTCTTGGGACCCCACCTCATGAACTCAGTCACTGTCAAGTCGATATTCTGTCCTGAAAGGTGATTTTGCGGTCACTGTGCAGAATCACCTTCAGGGATTGATTAACGAAATGACAGTGTCACTGTTCATGAGGTGGGCTCCCAGAAAGCCTAAGGCTATGTTGCTAATTTGGTGAAAGAATTTCAAAAAAATGACTGTGTTATGAGTGTGTGTTTCACAATTCCCACGCATGCTCATAACTTCAAGAATTTTTTATATTTTCACTCCAGATTTTCAGCATTGCCATTTTTCCACACCTCCTTATGAACAGTATAGTTATCATTTATCACATCCTGCCCAAAATGTGTTTTCACACATGTGGCGCACAATGGCGCAGTCGCTGTGCAAAATCAATGTTCGGGACAGATTTAAAAAAATCACAGTGACAGTGTTCATAAGGAAAGGTCCCAAAAAGCCCATTTTTCAAATTTGGTGAAAAAATTCCAAAAAATGACTGCGTTACCAGTGTGCATTGCGCAGTTTCTACGCAGGCTCGTAACTTCACCAATTTTTTATATTTTTACTCCAGATTTTCAACATTGTCATTTTTTCACACCGCCTTATGAACAGTACAGTGTCCCTTTTTTACATCCTGGCCAAAACATGTTTTTGCACCTGTGGCACACAATAGGTGTGGTCGCTATGCGAAATCAATGTTCAGGAGAGATTATGAAAATCACAGTGTCACTGTTCATGAGCGGAGGTCCCAAAATGCCTATGTTGAAAATCTGGTTAAACAAATCCCAAAATAATTGCATTTTGGGTGTGCATTGCGCAGTTTCTATGCACGCTCATGACGTCACCAATTTTTTTTATATATTCACTCCAGATTTTCAACATTACCATTTTTTTACACCTCCTCATGAACAATACAGCTGTCAGTTTTCACATCCTGCCTGAAATGTGTTTTCACACCTGTGGAGCCAAATGGCGCAGTCGCTGTGCAAAATTACCTTTTTGCTAACGAACTGATAGTGTCACTGTTCATGTGTTGGGGTCACAAAAAGCCCATGTTGAAAACTTGGAGTGAAAATACTAAGAAACGCCCAGGGCATTAGGGTTTCTGACCATAACGCCCTACCCTGTAGGGACTGACAGGCATCGGGGTGTGACTTGGGATGGCCGACAGTAATGCTCACGACATTCCACCCCCAACCCCACCCTGCAGCCAGTGACAGGCATCAAGGTGTGCCTTGGACTCTTCTGCCCCAAAGTTCACCCCATTCTCCTATACTGCACCCATTTCAGCTTATTTCCTTATGGAGTGGGGTGAGTGTAAAGCCTGAACACCCCAAGGCACATCTCGACACTTGTCGGTGTCTACAGGGTAGGGTGAGGTGAAATGACATAAGCGTTATGGGCGATGACCCAAAAGCACACCCCAATGCCTGTCCATCTCTGCAGGGTGGGGGTGGAGCTGGCATCTGTTCAATGCTTCACTGTCATTCCTATTCTGCATCTGTCTAACTCCTGCACTTTCAATGCTAATGCCAGCAAGCAAACATTTGGCATTGACAATTGCTTTTTGATTCTTGAACTTGGTGGATTAAACCCACCAAGACTAATTAACTCCATCTAACTCAGACCATTTCTTAAATCAAAAAAGGTGTAACAGTAATAGCTGAAGTTAATCATCAAGCATGTTTCTCTTCTTGTAAAATTACCTGAACAAATAACCAATTCATGTTTTCAGTGTTTTCTATGTATTTAGACTAAGTTACTGTATGTCATTTTTCCTGTCAAAAATAAAATGTAAGATTATTTAAGGAATATTTATTCACAATTGCTTTATGTGTCCTTAGTGCCATAAGCATATAGTGCACACAAAGAATATTAGTGGTTGTAATACTCTGTACCATTTTTTAATATTTATATATAGTGTATGCTAGAACGCTGTATTCGCTGAAAAACAAGCTTTCCCTAGGCTTATTGTACCATTGATGTGACGTCATGTTGTTGTTGTACCATCGTGAGTACGTCAAATTGATGGTACAACAGTGTCAAATGTCTATGTACATGCGCAATCAGCAATGAGCGGGACCTCAGGGAAATGGCCACGGCGGCGAGTTAGAGACTAAGACAGAGGCGTAATTCAGAGAAAGTAATGGCATACGCTGAATGTATTGCCCGATGTTGATTTTCTGTGCCTATATATTAGAAGACAGTGTATAGGTGAATAATAATAGTGCCGTTTCACTTTCGAGGTGTCATGACACCCTCAAACCTCTCGAACTTCGCTTCTCATGACAACCTATCGAAGTGAACAACACTGTTGTTGTTCACTGTTGGCCATACACTATCCTCTATGTCTGCATATTTTGCATTTTTTTTTGCATAACTGTCACTCTAATTCAGTTTCAAATTGTAGCTGGATTTAGTCCATGGCTACATTCCCTGATGATGTGCTAATGGTGCGAAACTGTTAGGAGGATCTGTGTGTTACACAGGCATCTCTGTAAGGGCACCAGTCTGTAAGTCACTTAATCTATGTTTCTGCACAATAACTGTATCATAAATAATTGAAGCTGTGACTGTACTGACTTCTTGCTTCTGCTGTGGCGGTGCTACTCTTAATACGATGTGAATGTGAGATTAACAAGCATATCATGGAGTGAAGTGTTTCATACTGCATTCTACACTACTCTCCTCTCCTTTTCCCACCCCAACCTCTTTCTGGGTCCTTTCTTCACCCCAGCCTTGTTTTCAGTCCTTTCTTCACCCCAGCCTTGTTCGGTCCTTTCTCTACAGTGGCATTCATACCTCTTAACTGTCCCACATTAGGAGGTACATCCCCTCATTTTACTGTTTAGAATCCTCTCTGTCCCACATGGAGAGGGTGTTGTCTCTCATTGTAGAGTGGTATTCTTACCTCATTAGAATGGATGGCCCTTATTTTCCTACCCAAAACCCACACGGAGGGGGTGCTGTACCACATTTCAAACTAAGATTATAAAGCACAAAATTCATACTTACTCTGTTTTCCTTGATGAACAGTATACTTTATAAACAAGAAAGCAGTCACTAACTGTGCTCTAAGCTCCTAGCACACTGATTTGATGAAGTTCCACAGCTTGCCTCTCCCTCCTCAAAACACTCACACACGCACACTCATGCACAGACACACACACATATTTTGAGACACTGTGTGCCATGTTTAGGTGATGAAAGATTGAAAGGCATGAGGTAGTATCATTACCTCATTCCAAATACAGATATTTAAGAGGAACTGCAGTGTTGAAGCCCACTTTATGTTGAAACTGACAGTTCAGAGCTGTACATTTTTTTCATAATGAACATCTGAGTTTAATTAAAATAACTTAGTTCAGATGTACAACCACAGTGTTGTGTTTCTGTGTTTTGTCTATTTGGATGTTTGCCCTGGCTATTTTCCTATTTCTTAGGCCCACAACAACATTCAGATGATGTCATTTTAGTCACCACTCATCAGTCTCCAATTATTTTTACTTACAATCTTTTATGAAATGTTATTTAAAGAGGCTGGGATGAACTGCAGCAGTCCAAATTCATATTTGTCAATACTGCTTTTTTTTTCCATATATATTTTATAGTGTTTTCCCATTTTCTACCCCGTAACCCATCCCTGTACCTCGGAAGCGTATGTGCATGTGGAGGCACATGCAAGCCATGTTTCCAGGTGTCCTCCCACTATGTGTCACCCCCTCTGCTTACGCTGACCACCGCACCTCCATCGGTAGCAGGACTACGAGAGGCGACAACCACACAACAGGAGGGAGGTGACTTCAGCTGCTCAATCCTACTACCCTCCCCCATGCGGCTCCTGATGTCTCGAGTCCATTCTAAACCTGTCGCCGCATGGCGAAGGTACAGTATCTAGTGCCGCAGCCTTCTGTGCCACTGGACCGGCCCATAAGTTGCTGTTTTGATGAAAACTGAGCACATCAAGGATATAGCTGGTCAAAATTTTATTATGCTTGGAAAATTGTGCAAAATTGTCAGATTTGCACATGGCAATTTTTGCAAAAGTGTGCCAAAATCTGGTGTAATTTCTCCAATGTTTTTTTTTTATTCACCTAGCATATTTTTTTTCCAAATTCTGAATTTTAAAATTGTGAGTTCTTAAAATGTGCAGTTTCAGCAACTAGTGCAATTTTTCCAAACATCACATTTTTCAACATGTGATTTTTAAGCAAAAGTGGAATTTCAACCGAAATTGCCCATTTTAAACACACTGCTTTAGTTCATGAATTGCATGTAGTTACACATAATTGACACAATTTCACAAAATTTGTGCAAAACTGATATTTTAAATTTCACCCAGCACTTATTCAGGATCATTGCCCAATTTTCATCAATTTCCAATGGAGTAGCAGCCTATACAGATATTATCATCATGAGACACGTGCTGATTGCAGCTGGTGATGTCACTTTTTAGAGCACGTAGAGCACCACATTAGGTGGGGCTGCATGCAATACAGAGCTGGTTTTAAAGTTCAGAGAACAGGAAGCAAAAAAGAACTATGTGATTATGCAATGACCTGAGAATAAATCATTTATCTTCACATGAGGAGGAGGGGGCAATAACTGACAAGTTGCAAGGCCACAAGTGAGTTATATTAGTCCTGCCCCCTCACAAGTGACAATAAATGACTTGTACTGTGTCAGGTCATTGTGCATCCAGTTTATATTATGTATCATAAACTGTACAACTTTTAGATTAGAGTGTTTTATGAAGAAAACACTTTTTTTCTGTTTGATTTCACTGCTGTCTTTTGAGTGCAGAAGAGGCCAATGTGATGTCATCAGGTATCATTTATGCTGCTGTCCCATTGGTTTAGGGTTCCTTTTTAACCTGTGTGAAGTAAGGCTAAATGATTCATCCATATTTAGAATGCTCCAGTGAGTAAAAGAAATCATTATCTGTATGGTTTAACTTTCACATACATTGTAGAAATTGTATAAACACAGTACACATACAGATGCAGTATAATCACCGAATTAGAACATGGAGTGACCACATATAAATGAAGAATGTTGCAATGCATCACTTCTCCTTTAAAAACACAGACCAACTACAGTGAGATTAGGAATGGGAAGTCCTTTTTATTGGAAATCAGACCCTACCCCCAGATCAGAAGAATTATTCAAATCCCAGGCAGCTCTGTACTCCATGATGGCAGGTTTTAGATTTGGACAGTTTTACTTGCATGTGTGTGGGATTGGGACTGGGAGTATGCTGTTAAATTTTCTTGTGTGTATATGTGCCATTGAGTTAGATGGAGCTGTTTGTCTGTAAATCAGAGCCTCTCTCAGATCTGAACAGAACCAAATGTAATTGTGTATCCCAGGAACCTGGGTTTCATATCAGGAGTGTTTTATATTGGTTGCTTGTGTGTTCATGCTAGACATACACAAAATTGTTTTACTGAGAATCAGAACTAGGCCCCCCATCCCAAACATTTAGTCAGAACCCAAGATACCTCAGCACTCCAGAATGCTGGGGTTTACTCTTCAAGCCCTGTGTGTCTCTTATACTGACATTCAATAACACGTACAGGTACATTTTCACACCTTACTTTAGTCTTCCCAGCGTCTCAAGGCTTACACTAGGGATGCTTGGAAGTCATCAGTTTCAGTCTGATTGCACCGTTTAAGAATTTTTGATTCTGAATCCGATTCGTATTCAATTCCGGAAAGGATCTCAAAATCAGACTTGGAATCTGATTTGGAATCCTAAATGCCTACGTGAAATGTGTTTTAGCTTTATATTTCAAAATGATGATATTTGGACTGCAGTTCTGAAGTTCTAAAGTCCAAAAATAGGGTCTGAAAACAACAAATCCAAGTCCATGATGCAAAAGCCGAGCAATCCTAGTTTACATCCAGTTAGTATAACTGGAACATAATCTTTCCAACACAAAAGGTTCTTGTTTTTGAACCACTTTATTAAACTTGATTATCTGCATACATTCTTATATTGTTTGTATGCTTTACTAATTTGCATTCTCGGCCACAAAAACTTTCTTTCATGGGGAGGCACTTTTCTGGTTCTTAATTTCAGAGCTGCCCAGCCTAAGGGGATTCTTTTAATGTTTTAGATCCGGTACTACTTGTCAATATTTTGTACAGTAATTCCTAATTCCCTGGGGTGCACATAAATGGTAATATTTTTACAGTAAAGCTCTTCATGAGACACTAAGTGGGAACAGAACTGGTTCTGGGGAAAAAAAAGGCTGTTGGATAGCCTGCAGGTAGCACACAATGGAAGTGAAACCTTACAAAGAACTGTGTCTGCGCTGCATAACTGAATCCCAGACTCCAGTGACTGAGAAGGAAGCATTGCCTGTAGCAGCATTCTCCTTCTCTGGTGTTGGGGTCATTGTTCTTCTGCACCTTGAGTGACCCTGGCAGCCAGACTGAGAGATGCCTGACACATTACGTGCCAATGCCTATTGTTGCAAGAATGCAAGGAGCAGGAGATGCTTTGGGTCAGGGTAGGGATGCAGAGTGCAAATGTGTGCCAGTGATCAGATGTACATGTGCCTGCATCACAGGAGTTGGAGGGGCAGGTCGCAACACAGAAAAATGGAAACTGGCTCCTCTTCCGTAGAGGTAGCATTTAGCAGCACGGGGTCATGTCGCTCCATGAAAAAACTGCATGGCAATAAATGCTACAAGCAAAAGCACGCTGTCTGAAACAGGGTCAGGAAATACAGCGACCTGTCAGCAACAGCGCAGCCCCAGCAAAACAAATGGGAGTTGTTTCTTTATGTCGGGGTGCTCCGCCTCCTGCACCCCCCCTGATGTGGGGGTTTGCCCCCCATGCCCCCTGGACTTAATATAATCAACTCCAGGGGGTTGTGTACTTTGGGGATGGGGAGAATGTTGGGAGGAGGGAAATTTCTTGTTTCCGTGCAAAACAATTTTTGCAGCAGGAAGGAGACCTGGCGGGAATCAAACTATGGTCCCAGGCTTCCTACCTCGCTGTGTCCTGGTGCCCTAGCCATTCCATCATGGGAGCAGCTCGGCAAGCCACCCCAGCACACGGCAACTTCAGCACGCATCAGGAAGCACACAGAGTGAAAGGAGGAGTGGTAATATCTTACCACTATTATACCCCTGTCTCTATAAATCTCTTTGTGCTTTATACAGTGCATTTTTTGCAGCGCTCATCTTGGAGCGCACTTTTGACCTGGTACCACATTTAGCCCCAGTGTCACCCCCTCAAAAGCCTCAGACTCTTCCTGATCATCAGGAACTCCACACAGAAGACCACCCCCACAGGTGGGTGGCCCTGCCAGGGTGGAAGGGGAAGCCACAGAGCACCCAGGGGCTGGGGGAGAGGGAGGGAGTTGGGGTTTGGTTGAGGACTGACACGGTGGGACTGGGTGCCATCCCTAGAAGAGGGATAAAGACAAAAATAAGAAACCCCACAGAACCTGGTCAGGTCTACAATTTAGATCCCATAAGATTAAGGCCATCCCCTGGCAGAGAGTTTGGGTGGCCTGAAAATCAATTCAGTAACTGGCTTATAGTTAGCATGTAATGAATATGCAAATATTTGCATATGGTCAGATTTGAATGCAGGTGGAAAAAACAAATAATTTTACAATCTTTTGGGGTTCTCTTTTTTTTTATGCCAAGGTGGTACCTCTCCTTCAAACCTACTTAACCCTGGCTCCCAGGATGTATGCAACCCCCCCTCCACCCGCAGGATCCCTTGGGTCTCCCCAGCCAGAAAGAGAGAGCATCAAGTTGTGGAGGTACCAGCCCAAGTAGCAAGTGGCTGTCATCATGCAGCCTTTTTTACCCTTATTCAATGTTGCCTGGGAGCTGTTGGCATCACGTTTGCATGCACAATGCCAATAGGCATACTCCCATCACCCCAACCCTCCCATTATGGCTGGCGGTATAGCATAGAGGTTAGATTAACGAGCTGTGAACGAGCTTGGTACATCCAACAGACCTGGGTTTGATTCCCACAACCTCCACTTGCATACCATGTGACTCTGAGCAAGTCACTTAATCCCCCAGTGCTCCCAGGTCGCCCCTGAAAACTGGCAATTGGGCCTAGTGGGCCTTACCTGGCTACCAAAGACTAAAATAAAAATAAATAAAAAAAATTACTGCCACATGGTTCTCAGTAGCCACAACAGTCCTGGGGAGGATACATGAATACATGTGTCTGAGACCTCCTTCACTCAATCAGAGGGTTCTCTGTGGGAGTGGGGTGGTGGTGGCATTCTTCTCTCCAAGACCAACAGTGCTGGCAGCACTCTGGGCTCAAAGGCCACCAGACAAGCAAAGCCCCAGGCTTGCTCCAGAACTGGGGTTGTCCACAAGGTTGAACACTGATATCAGTTTATGACAGTCTAACTGCACATTTAAGCTTCCCTTCCAGCTCAGACTCTCCGTGCCACATCATCCAACTCATTAAAAAAAAAAACTCAAGTCATCAAAAAAAAATTTAAATTAAGACAGTCAAGTTTATACTTAGGTGCACCAAAATAAAGTAAGGAAAGTTGGGTCTGCGTCAGCAGCTGCGCTACAATAGTGGACAGAGAGCCCAGACACAGTGACCACAAGACAAAGTGCCCATTCACTGCAGCCTTGATTATGGAGCCTGCTAGATCTCGTGCGCAGTGCTCCCAAAACCCCGAAGAGAAGGAAAAGTGGCACTTTAGGACAGAGAGCTGTATTTTTAGAACAGGCAGCTTTCCACCTCCCATAAGGAGCAATGCATGCAATAAAGGGTTTGGTTCGCCTTCTGCTTTGTAATTTGGCTGTTAGGTGTGTCTGTTAGGAGCAGTCAAGCCAGGAGCCTGACATTTCCAGAAAGATTTGAAGGTGGTTGTCAACTCTGCTCCATATGTTGTTTCATGTTGCTTAACTATGCTGCCACCTGGGAGGCCAGAGCTTGCGTGTGATTCCCATAATCCCACACTGAAACTAGCTGGGAGGGGGGGGAATACATTGTTGAAACCATGGTTATGATGTCAGCATTGCCATTCTGAGCTTTGTATTTATGGTGAAGCAAGGGGCAGCTCGAGAGTACATATCACCTGCTGGATGACCAATGGGCACCACTGGTGTAGTTATGAAGGCGGACACTCGGTTGCCTTTCTGGTGGGAAGAAGAGTGCAGCAATGGTAATCTCCAATGGATGGGAGGAGGAAAAACAGACAGAAATGGGGAAAACAAAAATTGTACACTGTTTCAGCAGTCGTTCTTGCAGTCTTGCCAGGTTAGGTGGTGGCATGCACACTGCTACGTGATTATTAAGTCAGCGATGTGGCCATATCTAACCCTTTGGAAGAGGGGTAGCAATAACTTTAAAAAAAGCAGAAGTCATGCAAACACAGAACAAAAACAATTTTTAAAACACCCATCCAACTGAGCTGACCCCCTGGTCTGTGGCTGCATACCTTGGCAGTCAGAAGTATTGTTAGTTTTTTCAGTGTGAAACAATTATGGTTCTATGACCTGCATTGTGAAGTATAAAAGTGAAACAATTCTGCGAATCAATTTAAGATTTTTTCTTAAGTTTTGGAGACTTTAGAAATACTTCCAAATTCTTCTCAACTAAAGCCTTAGTCATAGTTGTCGTATAATGAATTGGTAGTACACTCAAAATAAGTCAAATTGTGGAGTCACTGTCTGCGGTTGTCCACTGGAGCAACCTGTGTGCTAGGATAGGAAGAGGAAGGGATTTTGTCTTATATAGCACCTTTCATTCAAGCGGTATCCCACAGTAGTGCTTTACAGTTCAGGAGCGGATGGGAAGAGATTATTGCTGCTATTTTGGGCCCACAGGGAGATGCAAACAACAAATGTATTTATTTTGAATGTTTTACCAGGAAAGACATACTGAGGTGGTAACAGCTCATTTCCAGATGCGTCCGGTGGGGGTGGGGGGGGGGTGGAACAGCAAACAATAAAATAAGGTGCAATCAGTATCATAAATTAACAGTCATGCAAAAGGGATGTACCAGGTGCAGAGAACCACAGTGCAATAAGGTATGGTAAATTAAATAACATTGCAAATGTGCAAAAGGCAATAAAAGTACACGGTAGCCAATAGCTGAAAATGGGGAAGGTGGACATGGGCGGAGGGGCTGCTCAAGAGTCTTGAATCTGAAGGATAGGGAGCGCAGTGGCTGGAGAATAGCAAACAGCAGCTTTTGACACTGGGTCAGGAGCACTTGTAGGAGTGTGTGTTGACATGTCATGGAGGAGAGATTTGAGGGAGCAGAGAAGAGGCAGAGCAGATGGGTAGGGGAAGAGAGGACCAGAAGTAAGAGACGCAAAAGAAGGCAGCTAGTCCTGCAGCTGATTTCACTGGAGAAAGGGAACGAGAGTCAGAGTTGTGAAGGGAGGACAAGGTGGTGTGTGTGCGGGATGGAGGCAGATCAGACAAGAGAGGCAAGGTACGTGGGAAGGGAGGCAAGCCAGAATTTGGAGATAATGGAATCACAATAGGGGAGGAGTTTGGCATCAAGGGAGGGGAGGGAGAGGGAGTAGTACAGGGAGCAGTGTTGGGTGCTTAGGGGACAGTCTGAAGCAAAGCAGCAGAAAAAAGAGGTGGCCCAGTCTGGCTTGGCTAGACATAGGAGCAGCGCTGTATACAATATCATCATAGTCAAAGGTGGAGAGTATCACCAAGATGATCTCTCTCTGTGGGCAGACAGTCTCTCTGCAGGCAAAAGAGAGAGAGATGAGAGAGAGACAGAGATTGCAGAGAGGTTAGGCAACTTGTTCAGGGTCACAGAGAGACAGAGTACAGTGGCGGCTGTGGGATTCAAGCCTGGATTTCTTGGGATGGCAGATTGGCACAGTGGTACTGCAGTGTACTACCAGCATGGAGATCTGGGTGCATGCGGGATCACAGGAATCCCATACTGGAGTCGGAGGGGGGTGATGCTTGGCTCCTGGGAAGGCAGTACATTTGCACATACCCCTGCTAGGCAATCTGGGAATGACACTGGAATTGGCTGAGAAGGAAGCTGTCTGCCACCCCTCCCAGCTGGAAGAAGGATGCTCCCATGGTAGCTGTGATCATTAGCAGTGGGGGAACCATGGGGTAGGGGAGAGGGGGAATGATGACTCTCCCAAAAAAACCTGGGTCTCCAGGTTCACAGCTCTGTGTTCAAAACACTATCCACCAATCATAAAAACAGGTCATGCCCCCTTACTGACCCCAGCCTGTTTACCCCCAGCAGTGTTCTTCCTACACAAATGCAGTAACTGTGAGAAAGTAAACAACTGGAAATTATCAACTGCTTGTCACTGCATTCCCCCCCCCCTTCCCTGCCCCGAAGCTCACATATGCAGTGTATTTACTAGAGATAGTCCTAGTAGAAGAAAGCAAACCTTTTTCTGGTTCTTATTAGAACCTTAAAAAGTTTGTTTCTGGTTCAAATAATTGACATATTAATCAGAATATAATTGAAAGTTATTTGCTTGATAACATTTCAAACCACCCAAACAGTTTTGTTTTTGTCTATCATCATTTAAGGCAGACTTTTATTTTTGGTTGTAAATTTCAGAACCTCTAGGTTTAGCTGGGAGGGAAGGGTGGTGCGGTCACAAAAAAGGCCTATATGAACCTTTGGTATTTATGAAAAACAAAGGGTCAGAGTTTGCAAAGGGTGGATGTAGATGTAGTTTGTGTTCATCATGTTTGTCCAACCATTTGTGTCTGCATCTGCTCAGTTGTAACTCTGTCTGCCCAGTTGTGTATGTATAGAAACATAGAAGGTGACAGCAGAAGGGGACCACAAGGTCCATCTAGTCTGCCCAGGATTTGTAGGTTACTACTCTCTCCCTGATTACCCGTTTTGGATAATGATACCCCTATGCTTTTTCCTTGCTCGCTTAAAGCCCCTGATAGTTTTGGCCCTGACAGCAGGCTATTCCAGGCGTCAACCACCTTCTCTGTGAAGAAACACTTCCTGATGTTTGTCCCAAACTTGCCCCCTTGTAGCCTCAAATCATACCCTCATGTTCTACTACCTTCTTTGAAGTGAAAAAGTTCCTGCACCTGAATCTTGTTTACACTCTTGATGTATTTAAATGTCTCTAGCATGTTGCCCCTCTCCCTCCTCTGTTCCAGGGTGTACATGTTTAAATCCCTTAACCTTTCCTCGTATGGATTCTGGTGCAATCCCTGAATCATTTTTGTCACCCTCCTTCGTATTGTTTCCAACCTGTCTATGTCCTTTCTGAGGTGTGGTCTCCAAAACTGTACACTGTACTCCAGGTGGGACCTGACCAGTGCCCTGTATAGTGGCAAAACCACCTCCCTCCTTCTACTTGTGATCTCCCTCCCGATGCAACCCAGCATGCCACCAACTTTCAGTGTCACCTTTTTGCACTTTCTTCCCACCTTCAGGTTGTCTGTTGTCATGATTCCCAGATCACGTTCCTCACTAGTTGTTGCTAGTCTTCCCCCCCTCCCAGATAGTAGTCAGTTTTTGGGTTGCTCTTTCCTAGCTACATAACCTTGCACTTTTTTGTGTTGTATTTCAGCTACCATGCTGCAGACCCTTTTTTCCAGTTTTTCTAGGGCTGACTTCCTTCTCGTCACTCCTTCTGTGGAGTCCACTCTATTGCATATTTTGTTGTCATCTGTGAACAGACACACTTTCCCATATATAAATATGTTGAATAGTAGAGGCCCCAAAATGGAACCCTGGGGCACCCTGCTGGTTACCTCCCGTTCTGCAGATAACATACTGTTTACCTGCACTGTCTGCATCCTATCGTGTAGCCAGTTTTTACCCACATTACTACCACCTATCCCACACCCATGCAATCTAACTTGTTTACCAGCCTTCTGTGTGGGACTGAGTCGAAGACCTTGATAAAGTCAAGGTACACCGCATCAATGGCCCCTCCCTTATCCACAGCCTTGGTCACCTAGTCAAAGAACTCGATTAGGTTAGTTTGGCATGATCTTCCTGCTGTGAACCCATGCTGTCTATGGTCCTGGTGTCCACTGTATTCCAAGAATGCTGTTATCCTCTGCTTAAGTAATGATTCCGTCACTTTCCCCACTACAGAAGTGAAAATCACTAGGTGGTAGTTTCCTGCCTCCTCCCAGCTTTCAGATTTGTGTAGTGGAACCACCGTCACCTTTCTTCAGTTCTTGGGAACTTCCCCGCTCTCCAGTGATTTGGTGAAGAGTTCTGCTAAGGGTTCTACCAGTTCTTTCCCCAGTTCCTTCTGGATTCTTGGGTGCATATTATCTGGCCCCATGGCCTTGTCCACCTTCAGATTGTTAAGTGCTTTCAGGACTTCATCCACCGTGAAGGGGCTTGTATCAATCCCTGGGCCTGGGGGGTTGTTTCTTTGTATTGCTGGTTTGTTTCCCTCTTCCTCCTCAGTAAACACCGAACAGAAGTACCTGTTTAGGACCTTTGCTTTTTCCCAGTTCCCCTCCACTTGTGTCCCCTCTTCTGCTACTAATCTTAGTTTGCCTCCCTTATGAAAATACAAACATACGAAACTGCCAGCAGATACAGGTCAAATGGTCTATCACGTCTGCTCAATTGTGCAGCACAGAGGTTAGACTCTTGCTGCTCGCCCTCACCCCTTCCCCCCTCTTCCCCCCTCATCTTCCCACTGACTAGTGTCTTGCCCTTAACCCTATCCCACTCCCTTTTAAAGCTCTCCACTGTTTTAAGAGATGCCACTTTTTCAGGAAGTGCATTTCACCCCCTACCATCCTCTCTGTGAAGTAATGCTTCTTCACCTCCCTCCTGACTCTCCCCCCCCCGCACCAACTTCAGGCTGTGCCCCCTACTAATCCCTTCTCCCTTTAATTGAAACATGCCCTCCGCACTAACCCTGTTGATGCCCTTTAAGTACTTGAAGATTTCGATCATATCACCCCTTTCACTTCTGTCCTCCAATGAGTACATGTTGAGGTCCCTTAGCCTATCCTTGCAAGGTTTCCCCTCCATACCTCTGATCATTTTAGTTGCCCTCTGCTGTACCCCCTCCAGTAACCTTATGTCCTTCTTTAAGTATGGGTTCCAGAACTCTAAACAGTACTCTAAGTGTGGACTCACCAGTGACCTGTACAGTGGCAGAATGACTTCCTCCTTCTTAGAGGTGATTCCTCTAGCAATGCACCCCAGCATTCTATTGGCTTTTGCCGCTGCTTTCCTACATTAAGACGAGTGGTTCATATTCTTTGTGACCATTGCCCCCAAATCAATTTCCTTCTCAGAGACGGATAACTGAACCCCTCCCAGATGGTAACTTACCCAGGATTCCTCGCTCCAAAGTGCATGACCTTGCACTTCTTAGCATTGAAACCCAGCTGCCACGTGTCTGACCACTGCTCAAGCGTTCCCAAATCTTCTTGGAGGCATTTTCCTCCCTCTACCCCATCCACAACTGCCCCTGTCTTGGTGTCATCCACAAAGAGACTGATTCTGCTCTTAACTCCAACTGCTATATCGGCAATGAAGATGTTAAACAGCACTGGACCCTGTGGGACCCCACTGGTGACTGCTCTATTAGTTGAGAGTCCCCTCCGAACCACCCTCTGATGTCTGTCCCCCAACCAGTTACCAACCCACTTAACCAGTTTTTCCCCTGCTCCCTTTAGTTTTCCTTCTTTCTTTTAAGTACATAAAGAAGGTCTTGTCACCTTTCTTTATTGCTTCTGCAATCTTCACCTTGGTCTGGGCTTTAGCATTCCTTATCACTTTTCCTGCTTCCTTCATTTTCTGTTTGTATGTTTCTTTATCTTCTTTATTTGTCACTCGGAACTTCTTGTAGGCTGCCCTTTTCTCTTTCATAATGATTGCCACCTCCTTGGAGTACCATAGGGGATTTCTTTTCTTCTTTGTCTTACTTATTTACCTAATGTATTGGACCATGACCATCTCAATAGCTCCTTTAATGTTCTACCACATTTCTTCCACCTTCCCTGTCATCCTAACCTTTAGGATTTCCACTGCTTTGCATCTCATTTGTCAGATGTCTGTTGCCCTAAAATCCAGGACCTTAATACTGGAGTAAGTATTGTCTTTTGTAGTGATAACTTGGAATCCAGTCATACAATGATCGCTATTTCCCAGATGGCTCCCTACTTCTACATTTTTAACCCTCTCACTGTTTGTGAAGACCAGGTCTAGGATGGCTTCACCCCTAGTTGGAACCTCCACAAGCTGCCTTAGATCTGCTCCCTGCAGGGCCATTAAGAGGTCTCTACTTTTCGTTGTTGCAGCTGTTTTTGTTGTCCAGTGACTATCAGGTAGATTTAAAATCCCCTATTAGTATCACCTTGCCCTTATCAGCTAGTTTGTGGATTGTCTCGAGTAGTTCCTTGTCCTTGCTGTTGCCCTGTGTTGAGGGCCTGTAGACAACTCCTATTCTGATGCTTGTCCCATTCCCAGTGTCCATTGTCAGACATAGTGCCTCGGTGTGGCTGGGAGTCTCTTGCATCTCAATGGTTTTTATTCCCTTCCTGACGTACATTGCCACTCCCCCCCCTTCCCCCTCCTGCCCTTCCTGAAAAGATTGTACCCTGGGATTGCTATCTCCCAGCTGTGGTTTTCAGTGAACCAGGTTTCTGCCACTGCCACCCATTCCAGACCTTCCTCCACCCTGGTGGCCATGAGGTCAGGAAGTTTGTTGGCTAGGCTTCTCGCATTTACAACCATAGCCTTCCATATATGTTCCCTCTTTTTTGTATGGTAGTGTTTAACCCCATGTTGTATCTTCCAGTTGTATCTCCCAGTTTTGTCTGTCAACCCAGTTGTGTCTGTGTCTGTGTCTGCTCAGTTGTGTCTGTGTGCACCCAAGTGTGTTTGCATCTCCCAGTTGTGTCTGCATGTATCCAGTTGTAGTTGGGTCTGCCTGGTTGTGTCTGTGTCTACCCAGCTGCATATGCATTTCCCAATTGTGTCTGCATTGGCCCATTGTAGCTGTGTCTGTGTCTACCTAGTTGTAGTTGCATTTGCCCAGTTGGGTCTGTCTGCCTAGTTGTAGCTTCATCTGCCCAGTTGTGTCTGTGTCTACCCAGCTGTGCCTATGTCTGCCCAGTTGTGTCTGCATCCACCTAGTTGTGTCTGTATCTCCAGCTGTGTCTTTATCCACCCAATTATAACTGCGTTTGCCCAGTTGTGTCTGTATTTCCCAGTTGTGTCTGTCTATGTCTGTCAGATTATGTCTGTGTCTACCCAGTTGTCACTGCATCTGCCAAATTGTGTCTTTATCTGCCCAACTGAGTCTGTGTCTGCCCAGCTGAGTCTGTGTCTAGCTAGTCGTGTCTGCCCAGTTGTGCCTGCATCCACCCAGTTGTAGCTGCGTTTGTCCAGATGTGCCTGTATCTCCCAGCTGTGTCTGTGTCTGCTCAGTTGTGTCTGTGTCTTCCCACTGTGTCAGCATCTGCCCAGTTGTGTTGTTGTCCACCCAGTTGTGTCTGTCCTGTTGTATCTGTGTCTTCCCAGTTGTGGCTGTATCTCCCAATTGTATCTGCATCTACCTATTTGTCTACATCTGTCCAGTTGTGTTTGTGTGTCTGCCCAGTTGTGTCTGCATCTGTCCAGTTGTAGCTGTCAGCCCATTTGTGTCTGTGCCTCCCAGGTGTGTCTGCCAAGTTGTGTCTGTCCAGTTCTATCTGTGTTTCCCAGGTGTGTCTGCATCTGTCAAGTTGAATCTGTGTCTGCCAGTAGTATCTGTGTCTCTCAGGGTGCGTCTGTCAGCCCAATTGTGTCTGCTCAGTTATATCTGTGTCTGCCCAGCTGTGTCTGTCTACCCAGTTGTGTCTGTGTCTGCGCAGTTGTGTTTATGTCTTCCAGCTCTGTATGTGTCTCCCAGGTGTGTCTGTGTCTGCCCAGTTGTGTCTGTTTCTCCCAGGTGTATCTGTGTCTGCCAGTTGTGACTGTGTCTGCCTAGTTGCATCTGTACCACCCACCCACCCTATTTTCAAAAAATATGTCCATTTGCGAAAATAAAGTTCCAGCCAAATCATGCACATTCAATTAGTGTAATTTTTTCCCCTGCAAATAGGAGTTTGCTTTTTTTTCCATTTATTTAAAATGGTTGACTAGAAAGGGTACACTGAAGTTCATTTCTACTTGTGACTGGGGAAGGGTTATGAGGTGGAGAATGAAGAAAATAAATAAAGATAGCTGCAAATGCAAAAGGTGGTGCTGATGCCTGTTCAAACAACACAAAATGCAATGCGGTTCCAAAGTACAAGGTACAACAGTAGCACTTCAAAAATGGCAAATCACAGCAGGAAAGTAGCAGCAGCAAATATGAAGTAGAGGACTGAAACTGGGGGAACCAGTTTGGGGAAGACACAAGAGCGTAAAAAGCAAAAATAGGTGGAAGGTACAGCTTAGTGCAGGTGCAAAAAGGAACAAAATAGTCCCTGAGGATGGCTTTGAGAGAGAGAGGAGAGAGAGAGACACACACACACACAGAAGCAGTTTGGGTGAGGTGGGGGGAGGACTATTCCATAGGCATGGGAGGCAGGAGGAGAAGGCAACTTGCACGGTGTAAGTTTAGTAGCAGTGGAAAAAAGGAACTGGAAAAAAATAGGATGGACAGATTAATAATAAGGAGAGTCCTGGAAGAGCTCACAAAACTGAAGGTGGACAAAGCAATGGGGCCAGATGGCATACACCCAAGGATATTAAGAAAGCTGCAAAGAGAGCTAGAGGCGCCTCCGGCAGCACTGTTCATAGAGTCACTCAACACAGGAGTGGTTTCAGAGGACTGGAAGAGGGCACATGTAGTCCCTCTACACAAAAGTGGTAGTAGGGAGGAGGCAGGGAACTGTAGGCCGGTCAGCCTCACCTTGGTAGTGGGTAAGATCATGGAGGCACTGCTTAAAGAAAGAATAGTGGCACACTTGGAATCCAGCAGTGCCCAGGATCCAAGGCAACATGGATTCACAGCAAGAAGGTTGTGTCAGACGGATCTGATAGATTTTTTTTGACTAGGTGACAAGGGAAGTAAATCGGGGGGGGGTAGACTTCACCTACCTCGATTTCAGCAAAGCCTTCAACACTGTCCCACATAAAAGGCTGGTCAACAAAATGAGAAGTCTGGGTATGGGGCACAAGGTGGTAAACTGGATTAGGAACTGGCTAATGGACAGGAAGCAGAGGGTGGTGGTAAATGGGATCCAATCAGGGGAGAGGGGGGTGACTAGCGGGGTACCTCAGGGATCAGTCCTTGGGCCAGTCCTGTTCAATGTCTTCATTAGTGAAACTGCAGTAGGACTGGAGGGAAAGGTCTGCCTGTTTGCAGATGAAACCAAGATCTGCAACAGGGTGGATACTCCGGACAGGGTGAAGAGAATGAGGAGGGACCTGGAGAAGCTTGAAAAATGGTCTGAAGTGTGGCAACTCACCACTGGAGGCCATGACAGCCAGGCACAATTCCAAAAAGTGCAAAATAAAGCACCTGGGAAGAGGGATTCCTGGGGAGGGCTACAGGATGGGGGGGGGGTTGCTGACAATCACCGAGGAAGAAAGGGACCTGGGGATTATCATTTCTGCAACCTAAAGGTGTCTAAACAGAGTACAAAGGCTGCAGGGAGGGCCAGTGGCATGCTGGGGTGAATAGGTAGAGGTATTGCTAGCAGAAGATGGGAGGTGGTGATGCCATTGAACAAAACGGTAGTGAGGCCTCACCTAGAGTACTGTGTGCAGTTCTGGAGGCTGCACCTTTGTAAGGACATTGACAGGGTGGAGGCGGTCCAGCAAAGAGTGACTAAGATGGTACAGGGCTTGCACCAGAAAACATGAGAGACTAAAAGACCTCAATATGTACTCGCCGGAGGAGAGGGACATGATAGAAACATTCAAGTTCCTTAAAGGCATTAACAAGGTGCAGGGGAGAGACATCTTCCAATACAAGAGATGTACAAGAGCGAGGGGGCATGATATGAAACTGGAAGGTACAGGCTGAGGGGAAATGTGAGAAAGTTTTCCTTCACAGAGAAAGTGGTGGCATACCTCTCAACTGTCCCTGATTTTCAAGGACATCACTGATTTGGCTCAAAATTTTCCTCTGTCCCTCGTAAAATTATTTTTTTTGTGACAGAACAGTGGGGATTGAAAATACAAAATAATGCCGGGGCCTATTTTTTCTGGTAAAGAATTCACTTCCTTTGGGCTTAACTCTTCTTCTGCATTTGCTGATTGTCATGGTTTCAAGATTATGCATTTGAATGTTTGCAGTTTGATACCCAAGTTAGCTGAAATTGAACAGTTAATTGATTGTTACACTCCTGATATAGTGGCTCTTTCTGAGACCTGGTCGAAACCAAGGATTCCGAATGATGTATGTAGAATTCATGGGTATAATCACTTAACAGCAGATCGTAAAGGTAATAAAAAGGGAGGTGGAGTTTTGGTCTATTTTAAAGAACATTTACAAATGCAAATATTGAAATCTAGTGGTGATGATGATTGTGAGTCTGATTGGTTGTTACTTCAATTTGTCTTGGGGGTGGGAAGAATGTTATTGTGGGATGTATATATAACACCCCTATCTGTGGTCAGGATGGTCTGAAATATTATTTGGAAAACTGTTCTTCCTATTTTAAATATGGTGATGTTGTTATAGTGGGTGATATGAATTTGAATTGGCTGAAAAGTGAAGTAATGGGGTTAGAACCCTTACTGCACTCTTAGGGGTTGGGTCAGCGTATCAGGGAGTCTACGCAGTTAAATCCATTAACACTGAACCATTCAGTACCTGACTGGGTTGTTACGACCAGGGAGCACAGGATTACTGACTTGGGAGTACTGGCTGATTCAGTTAGTGATCATATGGCCATATATTGTGTGGTGAATTTTCGTTATCGTAAACCCCCTTCTTGTTTGGTTCATGCTAGGTCCTTTAAGAAACCTAATATTCCCTTATTACATGCTTATTTAAAAGCCATTGATTGGTCTTTTTTAGAATGTATTCCTGATGTTGATATGGCCTTGGATTATTCTTACAACCAGTCGCTACCAATTCAGGATAGTATGTTCCCTGTTCGTTCATTTAGATGCCAAGGTTCTCCTACTGGGTGGTTTTCACTGGCTATTAAGAAATTGATAAAGGGTTGAAATGCTGCCTGATTGGAATTTAAAAAGCTTTCACATGTAGCTGGTTTGAATTTGTACCGTAGGCTTAGGAATTTAGTATCGGAGGAGGTAAGGAAAGCGAAAAAAGATTATTATAGGGAATGTTTTGAATCTAGCTGGGCTAATCCTAAACGATTTTGGAATAATGTTAACTCCCTTTTGTCCCCAAAACCTAAATTAAATATTCAGAAGGTAATTGTGGATAATGTTGATATTGTTGATCTATCTGAAATAGTTAAACTATTGAATAATACATTTTCTGATCTTTCCATTTATAGAAATGTATCCTCACAATTTAGTGTTCCAAATTTTGAGTTATTTGATGTATCCCTAGATTGACCTAGATTTATATTTAGTGATATAACCCAAGCTGAGGTCTTAAAGTTATTACAGACCCTTCCTGATCGGGGTAGTGATTGTGGAGGAGGGCTGGATGGCCGATTCTTGAAATTGTCCATCCCATTTATTATAGATCCCCTTTGTTATTTATTTAATTTGTCTTCAGTTACTTGTTCATTTCCTGCTGAATGGAAGAAAGCTAGATTGGTTCCCATCCCTAAGAAAATTAATGCTGTTTCTCTGGATGATTTTAGTCCTATTTCAATTTTGAATCCACTTGGCAAGATGCTTGAAAGATTAGTGGCAATTCGTATCAATGAGTACCTGGATTCCCATGAATTATTGGCTACACAACAACATGGCTTTCGGAAACACCATGGGACAGATACTGCCTTGGTCGGGTTCATGGACACCGTCCTCTGTGGGTTTGAGAGAGGTAGTCTGAAGGGGGCTGTGTTCGTGGACCTGACCAAGGCTTTTGATCTGATTGACCATGATCTTGCTTGTTATAAATTAGTGAAACTGTTTTTTCTGTGGCTGTTGCTTCTTGGGTTCGTAATTATTTGCGTGATAGATGTCAATATGTTCAGGTTGGATCTGTTGCCTCGGATGTGTCCTAAATTCATTGTGGCATTCCACAGGAGTCCATCTTGGGCCCATTATTATTTTCTATTTTTGTTAACCATTTGCCTTGAGTTTTTAAACATAGCAGTACATAGTTTATACGCAGATGATTTAATAGTGTATACTCAAGCAGAGACTGTGGTTGAGTTGTCTTCCGCTTTGAATGAGGATTTTAGGGCTGTTTGTTCCTTGTTATCTTTTTTTTTTTTTTTTGCAATTGTTTAACCAGGAGTAGCACAGTAAGCTGAAAACCTGTTTACAGGTGTGACCTGGGAGCACAGGGAAGTCAAGTGACTTGCTCAAGGTCACACAGTATGCAAGTAGGGGCTGTGGGATTCAAACCCAGGTCTCCACATTTGCAGCTCAGAGCCTTAAACCACTGTGCTGTACTGCCTGCCTCTTGTAATGCTAAAGGTTATGTTGTTTGGTACGCCATTAATGCTTCAGGATAATCCAAGGCTTGATATATTGGATCAGTATGGCCTTCTGATTGAGCAGGTGTTTCACTTTAAATACTTCGGTGTGATTCTAAATTCATGTTTATCTTTTTCTCTTCAAGTGCAATTGGTTGTTAAAACAATTAATAAGAAAACTGGTTTATTATATAAATGTATTTCTTATTTTTTGCCTCACACCAAGAGAGCTATTGCTATTGGGTCCCTTTTACCTCACTTTGATTATGTATCAAGCCTTTATCTTAATATAGGGCAGAAGGAAATGCATGCCTTAACTGTTACCTATAATAATATATGTAGGTTTATATTAGCAGCCCCAAGTCGGACCCATCATCGTTATTTATATTCTAAATTGGGTTGGCTTTCACCCGATCGTAGGATTCAATATTTTGTGGGATGCACGATGTTTAAGAGCTTTTATTTTGGAAGTTCTTTTCCCTTGTCAGAGTTAGTTTCTCTTAGAAATGTTTTATCAAGTTTGAGGTCTGCAAATGGCCCTTTATTTAATATTCCTCGCCATAGATTAAAGAGTGGGACACAAGCTTTCTCTGTGGATGCCCCCAAAAATTGGAATGCTTTTCCTCTTGATATTAGAATAGCCACTTCTGTACCTAGCTTCAAATTGAAACTAAAGCAATATTTATTGTCGCTGCCAGTTTGCAATTGTTATTTGTAATTGTTATTGCTTTGTATTGACTGCTGTTTGTATTTTTGTTGTATGTCCGGGTTGGGCCTGAAAAGGGACCAATGGTCCAGTGTCCTTACCCAGTTAACAAAGAATAAAATAAAAATAAATAAATTAATTAAAGTTACAGACTTGTTCTTCTTCAGAAAATGCATCTTTCTCTAATCCACTTATTCTATCAGCTTTCTGAGTGAATAGTACCAATTTTTAAGATGTGTCCCTGCCTTTGGGTCTTTGTCCCGGATTTTTTTAAGTTTTGTCCCTGATTTATGAGTAAAGCGGTTGAGCGGTATGGGTGGTGGACATGTGAAATAGACTGCCACAGGAGGTGGTGGGGGCGAGCACAGTAGAGGGTTTAACACATGCATGAGACAGGCATAAGGGTACCTTAGAAGTGGGAAGGAGAGGTGAAAAGCCACTGATCAGGTAGGGTCAGAGGCCACAAAAGAGTGTAGGGCTTTCGAGCAGATCAGATGGGCCTGACAGTACTTATCTGCCAACAGTTTTTATGCTTCTACAGATCAAGGAGATATCCCTTTGAAAACCCTACCCATAGTATCTTAGCTTTGTTTTAATCCCCCCAATCCCCAAACACATTTCTCTCTTCAAATTCCTGGGCAGTATCCACTGCTTAGGTCATCACACTCCTCTAGTCCTCAGCTGTAAGATCATCAATTTGGGCTGGCCATTTTGAGTTCCATGGCTATGCTGTTTATGGAGGAGACAGGATTAGGAAGAGGAGAAGCTGGGGGTTGGGGGAGAGGGCTGGCAGCATCATCTACCTGGAAGGGACAGTTTTACCTTTTACATTACTCCAGATGCAACACCACCTGTTGTCACTCCAGGTGAAGGTATTACAGTGGGCAGTGCAACCCTCCCAGCCCAAAAGAGGAGGGCATCCTACAGGATCCTCGATCCTCCCCCCACTTGCTGTTTCTGGCTGCCCCAAGTTCGGGACTCAGGCCTAGGTTCCCAGCATTGCAAGTGGTGCAACGGGTGTACAAAGTCATGCTTTCTTGCTGTGGAAGCTGGCTCTGGTATAAAAGAGTCTATCTTGTGAGTCAGCCATCAGCCCATGCCAAGATATCCATTACAAATGCAAACTCATAGAGTGGTACTGTGGTGGAGACCAGGGACATTTGTTTTTTTATGTGTTAAAAGAGCAGAGAAGGAATGCAAAAAAAGCATGATGAACAGTTAGCAGTTTTATTTCTTTTATGCTGATGATATAGTCCTGACCACAACAAATTTGGTTTACTTAACGTCATGGTCCCAGAAAATGAGATGAAAACTTTATGAGTGTCACATATAGGGTGGGGTACAGTGAAATAAGAGGCTGTGTGGTCTAGTTCCTACAGCACAGCCTTGCAAATCAAAATATGCCAGGTTCAAATCCCAACACAGTCCCTTAGTCACTATATAATCTAAGCAAGTCATTTTTAACTTCTCGGTGCTTCAGTGTACCCAGCTGCCAAATTGGGTAGAAAGGCAGGACCTTACTGTAAACGAGATGTTTGAGGGAAGAATAAATGGAACCAATACAAAGAGGTCATCAGGAACAAAGGCAATTCCCAATGTGCTGGATTCAGCTAGGGAGCTTGCCAGACTAAGTAGAAATTTAGTAGAGGAAAGACTGGATGGACTAAAATCCTTATCTGCCTGTAACTCTGTGTATATGTCTATGTACAGTATGTTGCATCTGAGTTGGGCTATCCAGGGTAAATAAATTGTACACAAATGTATGTGTGTATAGATGCATATCTATCTATCTACTATCTCTCTCTCTCTTTAGCTATCTACTATCTATCTATCTATCTATCTATCTATCTATCTATCTATCTATCATCTATCTACCAACCTGTCTGTCTGTCTATCTACCTGTCTATCTGTCTGTCTGTCTATCTATCTAGCTGTCTGTCTGTCTATCTGTCTATCCATCTATCCATCTATCTATCTATCTGGGATGCAGTAGCACCCTTGTAGTTAGGGTTGAGTACAATGCTCAATGTTAAACCCCTAACTTTGCACCTTAATAACTTTGGCAGCATTCAGAATAGCCCAAACATTTGCATGCGTGGTCAGGCTGGCATAGTCTCAAGATGTGGAAAGTTTCATGATGGCACCTTGTGCAGTGTCCGAGATTTGGATACCACTTACTATGTAAAGGGTCACTTTTTTCCTATACTTAACATGGGTTTTTTTTTTTTTTTTTTTTGCTCTTACGTACAGCCTAGATGGTAACAAATTTTTCCACAAAACTGTTAGGGTTGAAGTGGCGTGTGCCAAGGTATTGCCTTTTGAAAGTCCCATGAAAAAAATATTAAACAGTTCCAGAGTTATAGGGATTAAAAGTTTGGTTTTGGATAACCCTCTAATAAGAACCAAAAAGTTTTTGGTTAGTGAGAATGTTTTTGGTTTGCATCACTTAAGTGTCATGAACCCAAACTAAAATGCTCCTCATGAACCAAATTTATTTATTTTTTTCTTCGTGCTGGCTGCCATCTTATTTTCTCATTTCGTCGCCACAAAAATATGAAAACACATATAAATGGACTCTTTGACAGAAATGAAAACATGAATCCTCCAAACTGGACCTCCTGAGGAAGACTCTGATGTTTGTTTGTTTTTTCAAAATGTGCCAGAAATAACATTTTTGGACTTGGGATTGGCCTCGTCTGATTTTCATTTTGTCAGATTGTTTTTTGTTTCCAACAGAAACGTTTCTGGATTGTGAATCGAACATTTTGGTTCACGAACCGAAAATGTTGGTACAAACCCAAATTTTGCAGTTCGTGAACTGAAAATGTTGGTGCATATTGAAAATTGCAGTTCATGAACCAAAAGTTTCAGTGTCGATAGGAAATTTTGGCTCATGAACCAAAACTTTTGGTGCAAACAGAAAATTAGGGTTCACAGAAAAAAATTTCAGTTTGAACCAAAAGTAGTCCTCAGTGAGTGCAGTTACTGCTAGCAGGCAGGAATGTTCTCTTGTCCCCCAACATCAGTCCTTTTTGTTTAGTAGCTCCCATTGTGAATTTCAGTCTTCTCTTGCACATCCAAAGTACTCATATAGTGAAGATAAGTCTTCTATTTTGCATAGGGCCCAGAGGGCCCTTCACCTCTGCACCCATAGCTGCTTCTAGGCCCTGTGCTTCCATAGCCAGAAGGGCTCTTAGTCCTGAATGTCTACAACTGTAGCTACATGGAAGCACAGGGGCCAGAAGACACTGTGGTTCCACAGCCCCCCCCCAGAAAGTCACACAGATTATTTGCATTCATAGCTGGCAGGCACATGGACACTTTAGCTTGCATACGGACTCTTCCACGTGTCTGCATCTGTTAAATCAGGTCCTAAAGAGACTTGCGTAAATGAGGATATGATTCCATTATCTCAAAAGGAAAGGAAACTCATTGCAAAAAAGCTACATTAATGCACCAGTTTGGGTTCAAGCTAACACAACAAAAGTAGGGAAATGTGATGTTAGGGTTTCCAACCCTAATTCTTCACCCTCCCACCCCCAAGCAGTAAAAGGACAAGACCATACAAACAACCACAGACAGCCATCATCTGGTAAGACAAACAACATACAACTGTTTCCAGATGATGCAAATACAATAGCACTGATGTGCTACCTTCATGGATTTGTATCTGCAGCTGAAGAAGCACAGGCCACACCTGCATGTATATGTCATACAGCATGCATGAGTACCTGTGGCTACAGAAGTACTGCTGCAACGTGGGTATCATGGTTTTGGCAGCACATCTAGAAATATTTCAAGGGGGTAGCAGTTTTGCCTAGGGAGTAACCCTTTCCCCTAAAAAGTACAATATTACCTTTTAAAGTTCAGATTAGGTTAAAACACTTACTTTTTGCTGACCTACGTGTGTAACGGATGGCACCTTGCTAGATAGCTGGATCTGCTAGTGTATGTTTTTCTATATGTAGCTGTGTAACTACAGGCCCCACTGGTGCCTGACCTTCTGCAGCCAAAAGTTGATGAGTGTGTCTTACACTTGTGGCTGAAGAGGTGCAGGCCCCTTAGAGGCCTGTGCTTCTGCAAACAGAAGTACTGTTGGAATTTTGGAATCAAGGATTTCGTGCCACCTACATGTTAGCAGCTAGAGGTTGGTGTATATGTTGTACACCTGCAGCTGCAGAAAGGCAGGGCTCTGCAGACAGGACTGTATGTATGTATTTATTTATGACTTTGATAACCGGGTAGGTGTACTGGTCCAGTGGACTATTTACAGGCACGACCCGGGCCACAAGACTCAAGGGAGAATGCTACAATGTAAGACTATAACAAGGTTACATTTGCTATAGCAACATACCAGATTACACAATGGTGGGTACAAGGTAGCAGGATAACAAAAGTTACAGTCAGGTAAGTAGAGCATATATACAATACAAGCATAGCAGGTGGACAAAGGTACAGGGATGCCATGCCGAAGGTAGACCAAATTAGGACCCCCCCCTTGTTAAAAGGCTCCCAATGAGACCGACATACCCAACAATAGCAGGGCAAGGAAAGAAGTAGCAGAATAGGAGACGGGAAAAATAGCAGGCGAGTGGGTTGGGTGTTAGCGGGCAGTGCAGTTGCACTGACTTTGTCCAAAAGCCAGGATTTGAGGTTTAGTTTGAAAGTTTGGTGAGTGTTGGAAGTTCGCAGAGATGCAGGTAATCTGTTCCACAGAGAGGGGGCCACCACAGAGAGGGCATTCGTACCCATATTGGTGGAAGTTCTAGGTACCTCAAGGGTGGGAGTAGCGGAGGAGCAAAGGTGCCTAGTCGGGGTTCTGTCTTAACAGTGTGGATGAGTACCCGTTGTTTAGGGCTTGCACTTCTACAAGCAAACAAATCTCTTGTAATTTGCTATTGTGGATTTGTAACAGTGGCTGCAGGGGCCTGTGCTTCTGCACACAGGCGTAGTGTTGTGATTTCAGTATTGTGGATTTCTGTCTGCTGCCAGAAGTGTGTATGTGTTGCAGTGTGCGTACCACATATACAAATCTACAAAGGTAGCACCTTTACCTGTAATTAATTATCTGTGCAGCACCAGGTTGTGCATTGGAGAAATAGTAATGTGATCTGGGACAGCCCAGTTTCAAGTTGCCTTGGTGGCGCAGCTGGTAGCGCAACCGGAATGGTATTCTGGGCAGCCTGGGTTCAAGTCCCAGGTGAGGAACTAACTTCTTTCTCTCCTCTGTTTGTATGTGTTCCATAAATATGCACACCACACTGTTGTGATTGAAGATTTAATTATCTGTGCTGCATCAAGTTGTGCATTGGAGAAAGAGTAATGTGCTCTGGGATGGCCCAGTTTCCAGTTGCCTTGGTGGTACAGCTGGTAGCACAACCGGAACCGTATTCCGGGTGGCCTGGTTTCAAGTCCCAACTAAGGCACTTACTTCTTTCTCTCCTCTGTTTGTATGTGTTTCATAAATATGCACACCACACTGTTGCAACAAGGTCATGCCTTCCATGATGACTGGCTGCTCATGGGCAGTTTGGTGCAAGACATGGACTGGACCAAGCAGCTGGTTGTCCAGACAGCTGGGTCTTATTGTCAATCTGTCCAAGTCTAAACAGACTCTGAAGCAGGTAATTGTGTTCATTCAGTGGAACTAGAGTCACTGGAACAGACTTCCTCCAACTAATGAGTTCACTGGGCCTCACACAGGTTGTTTCCTCCTCGACCCACATTGGTGGTCACTCATTGGACTTGATGTTTCTCCTGGGGATGGAGATATCCGACTTGGTGGTGGAACCAGTTGGGTGGTCTGACCATCACACCATTAGCTTCAGTTTTGAGTCCCCCCCCAAGAGGCCTGCCCCATGGAGATGGCCCAGTACTGCACTTTGAGGGGCGTATCCCCAAATGGTCTGATGGCGGTGCTAGACCTTTTGGGCATGCCAAGGGAATGCATGGATCTAGGGGATCTTGTACTCACCTATAATAAGGCGGTGACAGAGGCCCTGGATTCCATTGCTTCTGTTCGTGTTCGTCCACTCTCCCTTCACCCTAGGTCTTCATGGTTTGATGAGGCCTTGAGGGAGTTGAGGAGAGTTGGACGAAGGCTAGAGTGGCGATGGTGGAGGTCTGGCCTGATGTGTGACAGGCTTAGTTTGATGGAGCATTATTTGATCTAGCAATCAACAATTTCCCTCAAGAAGGCAGAATTCCTGTCCAGGGAAATTGCTGCCGCACGGAATCAACCAGCTCAGCTTTTCCGGACTGTCGACAGACTGTGCAATCCACTCTGTCTTCAGCCCAGAAATGCTTTTTCACAAGAGCAGTGTGAGGAGATTGCTCAATTCTTCGCAGATAAGGTTGCCACGATCAGGTCAGTCATCCACCTGAGCCTTTCTCAAGGGAGTAGCAGTGGTCGGCAGGAGATGTCGGACACCCGGTTTGTATGGTGCGACTTTGGCCAGTCTACAATCAGTGATATTGCGATGGTTATCCAGTCATTACGGCCTACCAACTGTAGTTTGGATCCGGGCCCTACGCGTTTGCTTGTTGGCTGCGTTGATGTCATTGGCCCGGTCCTTGCTGTGATAGTCTGGTTATCCTTGGAGAGGGGAATCTTTCCAGATTCCCTTAAGGAGGCTGTGGTTCGGCCCCTTCTTAAGAAGTCCTCCTTGGATCCCGACTGTCTAGCAAATTACAGGCTGGTCTCTAACCTTCCCTTTTTGGGTAAGGTTATTGAGAAGGTGGTGGCATTACAGCTGGAGGACCATTTGACCAGCCACGATATCTATGATTCTCTCCAGTCCAGTTTCAGGAAGAGACATAGTACCAAGATGGCTCTTGTTCGGGTACTAAATGACCTCCTGATAGCGAGAGATCCAAAGACTCATTCCATCTTGGTCCTTCTTGAGCTCTCTGCAGCATTTGATACTGTAGACCATGGTATGCTTTTGGATCGTCTGTGGCTTATCTGTGGACTTTCGGGGGTTGTCCTCAGATGGTTTCGATCTTACCTCATGGGTAGGACTCAGAGAGTGGTGTCAGGGCTTTGGACCTCAGCTCCATTCTCCCTACCCTGTGGAGTTCTGCAGGAATCCATTTTAGCGCCCATGTTGTTTGCAGTGTATATGCTGCCATTGGGAGTGATTATTAGATGGTATGGCTTGAGTTTTCACTGCTATGCAGATGATACTCAGCTATACATGTCTTTTGTCCCTGAACAAGATGATGCTGTCTCGGTGCTCAACAGCTGTCTGACTGAAATTCAGGCCTGGATGAATGTGAGCTGGCTAAGGCTGAACCCTGAAAAAACTGAGGTGCTAGTTGTGAACCCTGGTCATCATGAGGCGGCTATGTTGGCAGGTTCCCTTTCGGGTTTATGGCTTGGAGGTGTCCAGCTAGCTACCTCAGACCGGGTGCGGAACCTGGGTATTATGTTTGATGACTGTCTGACCCTAAAGTTACAGGTGTCACCAGTTGTTAAAACTTCTTTTTACCATCTGAGAAATATCGTTCCGGTGAAACATCTGGTTCCTCCCGATGATCTTCCAACGTTGGTTCACGCCTTTGTTACCTCCCGCCTTGACTACTGCAGTGCCCTTTACCTAGGGTTGCCGGGGGTTGATATCCGCTGATCGCAGCTAGTGCAGAATGCAGCAGCCAGGCTGTTGACTGGTGCTTCAAGAGCCAGTCACATAATGCCTGTGCTCCATGGTCTGCACTGGCTGCCAATCCAGTGGCGGATCACCTTTAAGGTTGCTTTGTTAACCTATAAGGCCCTACCTGACCAGGGAATGGGCTACCTGAAAGATCTCCTTTGTCCCTACTGTCTCTCCCATTCTCTCCAATCCACCGACAAGGGATTGCTACAGATTCCCAGGGTATGTTTGCAGACATCAGGAGCAAGGGCATTTAGTTTTGTTGCTCCATCCCTGTGGAATTCTCTACCTCATCGGGTACGAAATTGCCTAACCGTCCAGAGTTTTAAAACCGCCTTAAAAAAATCACCTTTTCAGCTTGTCATTTGTTGATTGATGTTGCTGTTTTTGATATGTCTTTGGTATATTTTGTTATGCTGCTACTATGCTGCTTTTTGTCGTAAATTATATGTTTGTTTTTAATAATTTATTTTATGTATTTTATTGTACAGGTACCTTGGTTTTAGAAAGGCACCTTTTAGAAATAAAACTGATTTGATTATGAGCCGGAGCATACCTACCTTTCTACAAGGTCAAGGATCTGTCATCCTTTGCCCAAACATATTGGGTTGAGCAACTGTGCCTAGCCCAGGATTTCCTCAAACTCCTGGCCTTCATGGCACCTACAATGGTTTGTTGGGCCCACGGGCCTGTGAGAACCATTCAGTAAGAACTGGGGCACAAGTGGTCCCAGATGCACTGAGCCATGGACCTTCCTTCGGGTGACCTAGCCGTTGCTAGACATCATCCTCTGGTGGCTGTCTATGCCAAACCACTTGGTGGGAATCTCATGTGTCCTGCCAGAGCCTTCGGCCATGTTGAAGATAGATACTTCCCCAGGGAACTGAGGTGGGCACCTGCAGCACCATAGGGTGCACAGCTTCTGGTCCGAAAGAGAGTCCAGATTACAGATCAGTTTGTTGGAACTCCATGCAGTGTGCTTAGTGCTGTCAAAGTTCTCACCACTAGTCATTGAACAGGTTGTCAAGCAGGAGTGTGCAGTGAGTCAGGCCACAGATTTGGACTGGTTGGGTATTGACTAATCTGATCTTTTGGGCCAGAATCAGAGGTCGAACCTGGTCCAACCCAATCTGTGGCCCAAGTTTGTTTGTTTAAAAGTACAACCACATTCTCCATTTTTTAACACTCTCCCTCCTACCCTTCCAACAAATTAGAACCCATCTTCCAGGGGCACAGCTGTGTGTACCACCATCTGCCAAACTCCCCCCAAGTCCATTGGCTGTCCCCCTGATGCCCCATTACATAGGGGGAGCATCAGAACATCAAATATTTGGCTGGCCAGCATGCAAAGGAGCAGAGAAAACAACAGGGTGCTAATCATTCAGTGATGTCTCGGGGGCGGGGGGCAGGAGTTGTGTAAGAGCACCTAATTACAAAAGACACTGTTACACAAGTCTTGCCCTCAGAGATGCATCACTGAATTTGTGTCAGTGCTCCTCATGGCTTGTTCTGCTTCTCCTTGTGCCCATTCAACCACATGGTGGATATTGTTCTACTCCCCTATGTAACAGGGCATGGGGGGAGTATCCAATGGACGTAGCAGGGAACTTGGAGGATGGAGCACGTGCAGTTGTTCTCCCTAAAGATCAGTTCTATATCTTTTAAAAACAAGGGGGGAAGGGACTGTAGAGGCCATATGTTGGCCTACCACATGGCTGTTATTCTGCTGCTTCCTTCCACATATTGGAGCATCGGGGGAGAAACCATTACCTCTGGGCCTCAGTGGCAGATGTAGGAAGGGGGCACACACAGCAGTGCTCTTTGAAGATTGAGTGGCCTATCTGTAAATCACCATCAAGCTTGCCAAGACTCTATTGCTTCAGTCCCCTCTTGCCATCACAGGTACAGAGGGAAAGCATGCAGGATAGGGGTATGCAATGCTATGTCCATGAAGACACCAAAAAGGTAATAAGAAAAAAACAAAAGATGGGTTTAGTCTGGTGGTGGGGTGGCTGTAATAATGGGAAGGAGGGAGAAGGTTATAAAACAAGAAAGAGCACAGCAGGCCAAGAAGTAAGGCAAATTTAAATGTTTATTTAACAAGGCAAAGCTCTGACCAGCATGTCAAGATACCCACTACACTCTAGCTCCCCCTGACGAATGGCCAGTGAGGTGTGAAACATTGGGGGATCTTGGTCTGCTATTGGTCTTGCCTTGCTAAATAAATGTTTAGATTTTCCTTAATTCTTTGCATGTTCCACTCTTTTTTTTTTCATTATTTATCCTCCTGTGGCCACCTCTCTACACCCTAGCTGTATTTCTTGCAGCCCGTCAGCTGGGATCCGGCCGCTGTCCATCCCGCCTGTGACTGTTGGCACCCCTATAGCCTCTGCGGCTTACCCCCCACAGCAGGGTGGCAGGGAGCCCCCTAACTCCCCACCCAGATGGATCCATCTCGCGGGGGCCAGCGTCCCGACGAACACTCGCGGATAGCCATCAAACTGTAGGAGGCGCCACTCTTTTTCCTGTTCCAGGATTCCCTGAGTCGGTGGGTGTGCAATGACACCGGCGGTTGGGAGCACACACGTGTCCGCACGCGCCCACATCCAGGCATCTGCTTCCTGACTCCACCCCTAAGTACAGCATGTGCCTCCACCTCCCAGCCTCTGCCAGGTGGCAGTTGGGCACTGACCGTCATGGACCCCCCTCCCCGGAGAGGGAGAGCAGTCCTTCGGACGCTCAATCCCTCTCCTCCCCTGCCAGCCCCCGGTGACCTGAGCTCACTCCTGAACTCGGGTCGCTGGCATGGTGCAAGGTGTGGTGTCCAGTGCCTCAACACTCAGTGCCATCGGGCCGGCTTGCATGTTCCACTCTTTATTGTTTTGTATCCAGGTGTCTGGCCCGCGTGTAGCAAGACAACCAAAAGCACTTGGAAGTGATGGATCAGTGTATTCGCACTTCCGAAATTAAGTGGTGGGGAGGAGGTTGTAGGATTATTCAAACCCAGAGTCTATAGGAGTGATGAGGTCATTGATCACCCTTCAAGGTGACCAAAGAGGTTGGGTGGGATCACGGTAGCATTGGAGGGGTAGAAAATGAAGCTGCTGGCTCACACTGACCCTTACTGTAGATGTATAATTTCTTTTCCTATATATTACATTTTTTTAGTTCAGTTTCCAAATTGCTGGACTTGACCCAGCACATCAGAACCAGAAAAGCCAACCCACATACCCCTATAGAGCTAACATGGATAAAATGTCCACCATGTTTTATCTGAACAAGCACAGTGTCACACACTCCTTTCCGCTCTGTCAGAAAACACTGCAGATGTTCCTAGCTCACTTGATATATGCAGGCCTTATGGCAGTCCATGTGGTAGAGGCAAACAACTTGCCTACAGGCACCCTTAGCTGAGTAGGCTGCACATTTTTGGGGTGATCACTGCATCTGCTGGTGGCATCATAGTTGCTCATGTGACACAGGTGAGTTACCATATGAGTGAAGAACCTTGGTTGTAGTGCTCCTACATAAAAGGGGGGCCAGGAACAAGCAAGGAAATTGCAGAACAGGCAGCTTGACATCGATTCAGACACACTGTTCCTGGACTTTAACAAGGCCTTTGACACAGACCCCCTCAAAAGATTGATCAAGAAGTTTGATAACCTAGGAGTGGGAGCAAGATGACTAGATGGGTAGGTAATTAGTTGGGGGAGAACACAGAAAGCTGTGATCGGTGGGGAGCATTCAGGAATGAGGAGATCGCAGTGGGGCACTGCAATTGGTGGTGCTTGGGCCAGTGCTGATCGGTGTGTACGTAAACCAAATTGGGGGGGGGGGCATTATAAAGGGCACAGTTTTCCTTTTCATGAATGACACCTAGCTCTGCATGAGAGCTAACACAGAAGAGATGGTCAGCGACATGATAAAGGACCTAGAAAGATTAGAGAGGTGATCCAGAATCTGGCAGCTGGGATTCAGTGCCAAGAAGTGAAAGGTCATGCATGTGGGAAGGAAGAACCAGGGGACAGAGTGCACATTTGGGGCTGACCGTAACAGTGACGGAGGAAGAGAAAGATCTAAGGGTAGCAATTTCAAGCCCCTGAAGTCCACTACACAATGCAGTAAAGCAGTGGGTAAGGCAGACAGGAAGCTGGATTACATAAGCTTGGGGTTCACAGGCAGAAGGAAGGAGATTATATTACTTCTGTACAGCTACCTGGTATGACCCCACCTTAAATATTGTGTCCAATTCTGGAACTCCCTACCATAGGAAGAATATAAACCATTTGGAGGTAGTGCAAAAAAGAGCCACCAAGATGATTCAGGGCAGCAGTACTCACATGAACAAAGCTGGAGAACCTGAATATTTACACACAAAAGAATAGGAGGCAGAGGGGGGACATGACTTGAGACCTTCAAAATACCTGAAGAGTATCAACAGGGGAGACACCACTGAATTATTTCAGCCCAGTGACACCAAAACTATGAGAGCAAATAGCTGCAAATTGGCAGGGGGCAAATTCAGGAGGGGTGCCAGGAGATACTACTTCATGTAGAGGGTGGTGGAGGGGTGGAACAAGCTGCCGGAAGAGGTTGTTAGTGCAGAATCCATGGGAAGTTTCACAAAAGGGTGGAATAAGGTAAAGGGGCTGGTACAGGTTAAGGGAAGGGGAATGCAGTGACATGAAACCATAAGGAACATATAGTTCTGCATCGGGAAGACTTGATAGACCACCCCCCATTCTGCTGGCAAATTTCTATGTTTCTGTGTATAGCACATCAGTCTCTACCTGGGACATTACAGTTTGTTGCTGTAAAAGAAATTATGTCATAAACTTTGCTGTTCTGCTTCTTCTATCTCACTCTCATCTGAAAGGGGAACATTAATACTGTACTAAGACATTTTTATCTTTCTTGTTGTAATATATCTAGATTCTAGAACATTTAGAGAGCTGTGATACCTATTGTGTGTTGTTCTGAAGTTGATTTAACTTGGTACATACCTTATTTTTTATTTAGACTACTGTTAACAAATTACATGACTTATAATGATTACACAGTTGTTAATGTTGTATTGTTAGACTTTTCGAAAATTCAATAAAATGTTATTGATAAAAAATAAATCATGCTATCTTTGGATACATATTTTCAATTAGAACACATTTTTTCCACTTAGAATCTGGAAATAGAACACAAAGAACAATTGGCCAGATATAGAGTTTACAATTGTAAGAATGGCAATTTTCAGCTAACCAAAAAAACTGTAAAACACTAGCAAAAGTATTACAAATGGTGTGGTGTACAGTATATCAAATACATAATGGGTTGCAGCAGAATAACACATTTATGGTATATGGGTAAGTGCTATTGTGTTTGGAATTCAATGAAGTACTTAGAAACATAGAATCTGTTGGCAGATAAGAACCGTACGGCCTACCTAGTCTGTCCATTTCCCTACTCACTGCTACCAGCCCCAGATCTTATTTGATCTGTGGCTCTCCTGCTGTGCACATCTCCAGGGTACCCTTATGTCTGTCCCATGCACTCTTGAACCTCCATATTGTTTTCGCACCAACCACATCTGCTGGAAGGCTGTTCCGTGGCTCCACCCTTTCAGTGAAAAAGTATTTCTTAACTAGCCCTGAACCTTCCACCCTTCAGCCTTATATCATGCCCCCTTGTTCTTGTGCAGAGTTTTTACTGAAATATGCTTTTCACCTGTACCCTGTTCATTCCTCTAAAGTACTTGAAATACTCTATCATATCTCCCCTCTTCCTTCTTTCCTCCAGTGAATAAATGTTAAGGTCATTAAGTCTTTCCTTTTAGGTCTTCTGGTGCAGTTCATGTGCCATCTGTGTTGCCCTTCTCTGGACTGCCTCTATTTTGTCAATGTCCTTCTGGAGATGTGGTCTCCAGAATTGGACACAGTACTCCAGGTGAGGCCCCACCAGTGATCTGTACAGTGGCATCACCACCTCTTTCCTCCTGTTTGTTATTCCCCTCCCTATGCAGCCCAACATTTTATTTGCTCTCTCCACTGCTTTTTCACACTGTTTGGTCACCTTCAGGTTGTCAGATATGATGACCCCCGGGTCTCTCTTCTGACTTGTTGTGGCCAGAATTTCCCCACCCATCCTGTTCTCCTCCCTCAGATTCCTGTGATCTAGGTGCATGATCTTGTACTTTAGCATTGAAGCTCAAGTGCCAGACACTGACCACTCCTCTAAAAGGCTTAGTTCCTTTCTCATTTTTTCCACCCCCTCTGGTGTGTCCACGCTGTTGCAGATTTTGGTGTCATCTGTGAAAAGGCACACCTTTCCCTCCAGATGCTCTGCAATGTCGCTAATGAAGACGTTGAACAGGACTGTCCCCAGCAGCATTCTTTTTGTTGTTATACCATAGTAGTGACGTCAAACTGTTGTACCATCTTGACTACGTCACTACTAGTGTACAACATAGAATGCTTGCATGCTCCACTTTCCCCTGCAGCATTGTCGATTGCTCATTTATTCCTCTTATCTGTTTCAGCTGTCAGTTGTAAAGAGAAATACGAGCGATTGGCAATGGCTTCAGAAAGGGACATATTTCAGCTACCAAGCACGGTATAATACCAGAGTAATACAAATTGTTGCAGTCGTCGTTGTTGTTCAGAGATGCCCGTATACTATAAAAAGAAAATGGATGGGCAACAGTGAACAACAACGCTAAGTTTACTTCTCAAGGTTGTCATGACAACTGGAGACCTTTCTAGCTTTGTTGTCAAGGTCTAATGGTTGTCATGACAACCTCTTGAAGCACAGTGTTGTTGTTCAGTCTTGCTCATCCATTATCCTCTATATCTACACATATGAGTGTTAAGACCTTCATAACTAACTGAAGCCACTCATGAGTTATGGATCGTACTACTTACACTTTTGGAGATAAATATGTTGTTCCACTGCAACCCATTATGTATTCCTTATATTTTCAGCCACCTTGTACATCAAAGCCTTTTTAAAGACTGTGTTGATTTACAATGATACATACATTTGGAGAACAGATGAAAGTATCCTTTCAGGCTCTCATCTAAATTCAAAAATATTCTAAAAGGATGTTGAACAGGGTGATCAAATAGTGCAGTTGCTGGGAAGCTGTTTATTGTGCCAGTGATCTGGGACTGTGCCCCTAATCCCAAAGGCAACGCTACAGGCTGGCCCGGTGCAGAGCAGCAATCCACGTGATGCTCCCCATCTCCAGGGCAGGAAGGATGTGATGGTTCATTGTCGAAGGGACCCTTGGTGGTCAGGAGCAAGCAGGGAGAGGCTGCAAATATTCAAGGGAGGTAGGAAGGGACTTGGCTTGCTGACATGATCCCCACAGAGAAGTAAAAGGACAGTCACCAGCCAAAATGTCACGATGATAGTCAACGTCATCCACTCACGCCACAAGCTGTGTATGCTGTGGGACTTCCTTTCTTCATTACCCCCCCCCCCCAGTAGGCAGTAAACACTGTTTCTCCTGAGGGGTGTAGTGGTCATGACTATGGCATTAGGGCCCTCATGATGGGATAAATAAGAGCAATGCAGCTGTATCGGTGGACCCCGTTCCTAACATGATCCCAATGGGTCGTGATCGGGCCCAATTCATTGTACAGTACTACTGATTTACCATAGGTCAGATATTTTATTTATTTGAAAATTGGTGACAGACTAAAGTAGACTGAGCCAAGGCTCATATCCAGGTACATCCCGATGGAATGGAAGCAATAGGCAGTAAATGAGCAAAATCCAGATAGTGCCAGGTACAGCACACAATAACGTGTGAAAATACTGTAAAGTGCTAGAGAATGCAAAACAAATGATACACCTCCTGCACATTGCACTATCGTTAGGGTTCCCCCTATGCCTGTCCCACTCATTCTTGAATTACCTGCATCAGATACTAGCAGTAATATACATATGGTGCAGTTCTTTTGGGGGAAGGATCACTCATACAAGCTGAGGAGCTTGAGTACTGATGTTTGAGAGGCAAATACAGTTAGTCCTGGTAACCAGCAGAGAGGAGAGGCTAGGGGAATAAAAAGGGGCGACGAAGGTGGTTAGGAGAGATTTGAGAGGTAGGTCAAAATATTTCCTGTCACCTTTAATGGGATATTCTAATTTCCATTTGATTTAACAAAATCCATTTAAACTAGGTTGACAGTGACCGTTAAAGAGTCCCTGGAGCTCCCTGTCCTGACCCACTCTGAGCGATTCATGTTTTAAAAAAACAGACATTTTTTGCCAGCCCCAGTGGGACTGCGGCAGCAAATTGCATTGCCTCCTGGGAGACCAGGGTTTGTGTCTGATCCCTTGAAATGCATGTTAGGGCTGGCTGGAGGGGCCAGGCACATTGTGGAGATGACGCACTTGTCTCTTTGGAAGGGAGGTCTCAAATTACCCAGCATTCACTCTTTTGGCTGACCAAGGTACAATGTCAGCTGTGAAACCAGCTGCTCACCTCTCTTCCCAGCCAGAAGAAGGGTGAAACCGGACAACCCCGTTAACAGGGTGGGAGAAAATCAGGGGAATAACAAGAATAAAACATTTATAATGATAACATGTCTTACTTAGGTCTGAGCACTGTACCACTCGCAAATGGCACTGGCAGCCAAAAGGACACAGTGGGCCAGGTGGGACTGGTTCTGTAGTGGGTGGCACAGTAGGGAAGCCGGACCCCTCTTCATCATTCATCATAAGTGCCCCATCACTGTCCATGGAGAAATCCCAGAATCCTCTCTGCTCAAAGGGCAAGGCCAGGCTCAAGGCCAAGAAGTAGCTTAGTAGAAGGATGTATTTCATCTCGAAGAAGGTAGATGACAGTGACCAGGCCTGCAGGGAAAAACACATTGAATAATGGGTTTGCACGCTGTATCAAATGGAGCTTTCTTTAAAGAGAAGGTATTTCTTCAAAATGCAGTTTTGTAAATACCATTTTTCCATTATGTTGCTATTTAATAAACACCATTTTTCAAATTTCAGTTGCCCTCCTTGGAGCTTACCATGCATTTGTGGGCCAACAAAACTATGCAGTCTGCACAAAAAACTTCTATCATTAAGCATTCAAGCACGGCCTGGAATGGGGTTATCATCAGTTAATCTAATCGTTGGGGATCAAAAGGCACAAGGTGATGCTGAGTTCCTTATGCCCTTACAATTAGATTAGCAAAGGTAGCACAACCTCTGAAAAACACTAATGCAATGATGAAACTAAATTTGTTTTTTTATTAATGTCTTTTTAAATTCTGATTGTTTCATTACACAATAAGTTTTTTCAGCTATTACTATAACCCTTTAGAATGTGTGTCAGCCAAGCCAATTGGAACGTTCCATTCACAGCCCCAACATAGTTTTTTATGTTGATTGCGCTCATGCGCAAGAAACAGATAGCGGCAGCTTTCTCCAGAAGCAGGTTGCGGAGGCGTGGCACTGTTTTGACCAATGCCCCCATAGCCTTTAAAGGCTTGGCCCACTTCCCCCAATGCCGTGGCATGCTGCTGCTGACACTAGTTCAGCCAGCGTGCCACAACCTTGTAAAAATTTAGCTGCTGCAATCAGGGGCCTCCTCGTCATTGCAGCGTCAGCCATTCACTGCAATGAGGGAGCAACCCATCATTGCAGGGTGTAACCTTGAAGCACTTATATTGTTTGAGAACATGATGGCATCCTGCCACCTTGTTCACAAACAATATTAACCTCCCCCCTGCCGAGGGGGTGCCCAATCCCCCTCAGCAGCATGTGCCCCCCCACTGTGTTTGTTTGCTGATGGAGGCCCCAATCCCCGTCAGCTTCAGTGGCCCAAGGTTTATGTTGCTGATGGGGGAGCCCACTCCCCGTCAGCATTGTGTAAGCTCCCCTCCACTTTTGTTGTCTGATGACGGGGTGCCCAATCTCCGTCAGCATAATGTCACCCCCCCTTTTTGTTGTGTGCCGATGGGGGTGCCCAATCCCTGTCAGCATAATGTAAACCCCCCAACTTGTTGTGTGCCAACGAGGGTGCTCAATCCCCAGTCGGCTACAGCTGCCCCCAAAAGACTCCCGTTGGCACAGGGAGCCCACCCCAGTGTGCCACATGGCCCTGTAAAATCAAAAACCGCCCCGCAATGTCTTTTTTTTTTTAACCTGTAAAAAGCGAAACAGTCCTCGGCGGTCTCCCTGCCCCTCCCACAACCCGCGCCCAACCACTGCACACCCTGCCTCCCCACAACACCCCTCACCCCATACTTACCTCCGGAGTCTGGCGCGATGATCTTCAGTGGATCAGGAACACGTCTGCACTCTTCAAAGCTGACCGCGAACTGAAGAAATGCCGGTAAGCTGTATAATGGAATAAATAGGGTTGTTTCAATTTTGATGCATATCTCAGGCATTTTTTGGAATTTTGGCAGCAAATTTTCAACATGGGGTTCTTGGGACCCCTCCTCATGAATTCTGGCACTGCCATGGCGTTAGTCGTCCCCGGAAGGTGATTTCACGGTCACTGCGCAGAATCCGCTTTCAGGACCGATTAACAAAATGACAGTGCCAGTGTTCATGAGGTGGGCTTTCCAAAAGCTTATGTTGCAAATTTGGTGGAAGAAATCAAAACAAATGACTGTTTTACAAGCGTGCATTGTGCAGTTGCTACGCATGCTTGTAACTTTGCGAATTTAGCAATATTTTCATGCCAGATTTTCAACACTGGCATTTTTCCCCACCTCCTTGTGAACAGTATAGCTGTCATTTTTCACATCCTGGCCGAAATTGTTTTCACACTTCCAGCGCAGAATAGCGCAGGCACTGTGGGAAATCAGTGTTTGGGACAGATTACAAAAATGACAGTGACACTGTTCATGAGTAGAGGTCCTAAAATGCCTATGTTGAAAATTTGGTGCCAATACTCCATAAAGTGACTGTGTTACGAGCATGCATTGTACAGTTTGCACTCACGCTCGTAAGTTCACGAATTTATAATATTTTCACTCCAGATTTTCAACATTTCATTATTCTTCACCTCCTTATGAACAGTACAGCTGTCATTTTCCAGATCCTGGCCAAAATGTGTTTTCGCACCTCCGGCGCAGAATAGAACGGTCGCTGTGGAAAATCCATGTTCAGGACACATTATGAAAATGACAGTGATACTGTTCACTAGCAGAGGTCCTAAAATGCCTATGTTGAAAATTTGGTGACGAAAGTCCATAAAATGAGTGTGCTATGAGCGTGCGTTGAGCAGTTTCCAAGCACGCTCTTACCTTTGCAACTTTGCAATATTTTGACTCCAGATTTTCAATATTGCCATTTTTCCACACCTCCTTATGAACAGTGCAGCTTTCGGCTTTCACATCCTGGCTGAAATGTGTTTTTGCTCTTCTGGTGCACAATAGTGTGGTTGCTGTGGGAAATCAGTGTTCGGGACACATTAAGAAAATCATAGTGACACTGTTCATAAGCAGAGATCCTAAAATGCCTATGTTGAAAATTTTGTGATGAAAGTCCATAAAATGACTGTGCCATGAGCGTGCATTGTGCAGTTTCCATGCACCCCTGTAACTTTGCAAATTAGTAATATTTTCATGCCACATTTTCAACACTGCCATTTTTCCGCACCGCCTTATGAACAGTACAGCTGTCATTTTTCACATCCTGGGCAAAATGTGTTTTCGCACTTCCAGTGCAGAATACTGCAGTCGCTGTTGAAAATCAGTGTTTGGGACAGATTAGGATCAAGCGAGTGAGAGAGTGGGGGAGTGACTGAGCTCAACTGAGCTCTGTCGGGATTGCTGCGGATTTCTTTGTGGGCAGGAAAAGGCGCCAACGCAGGCAGGAGCACAGTACAAAAGGGCAGTCTGCAGCTATGGGAGACACAGAATGAGTGAGTGAGGGAGGGAGAGTGAGTGAGCTCAACGGAGCTCTTTTGGGACTGCTGCAGATTTCTTTGTGGGCAGAAAAAGGCAGCAATGCACACAGGGGCCCAGTACAAAAGGGCAGCCTGCAGCGGCATAAGAAACAGAACGAGCGACTGAGAGAGGGGTAATGAGCAAGCTCAACGGAGCTCTATCATGACTGCTGCAGATTTCTTTGTGGGCAGAAAAGGGCAGCAATGCATGCAGGAGCCCCGTACAAAAGGGCAGCCTGCAGCGCCAGCAGAAACGGAATGAGTGAGTGAGTGAGAGAGGTGGAATGAGTGAGGTCAATGGAGCTCTGTCATGACTGCTGCAGATTTCTTTGTGGACAGGAAAAGGCGGCAACACAGGCAGGAGCCCAGTACAAAAGGTCAGCCTGCAGCGCCAGCAGAAATGGAACGAGTGAGTGACAGAGGGGGAGTGAGTGACCTCAACGGAGTTGTGTCAGGACTGCTGCAGATCTCTTTGTGGGCAGAAAAAGCCACCAACGCAGGCAGGAACCCAGTACAAAAGGGCAGTCTGCAGCAGCGGGAGACACAGAATGAGCGAGTGAGGGAAGGGGAGAGAGAAAGCTCACTGGAGCTCTGTTGGGACTGCTTCAGATTTCTTTGTGGGCAGAAAAAGGCAGCAATGCATGCAGGGGCCCAGTACAAAAGGGCAGCCTGCAGTGGCGGGAGAAACAGAATGAATGCGTGAGAGAGAGGAAGTGAGTGAGTGAGCTCAATGGAGCTCTATTGTGACTGAGGCAGATTTCTTTGTGGGCAGAAGAAGGCAGCAACGCAGGCAGAAGCCCAGTACAAAAGGGCAGCCTGCAGCGCCGGCAGAAACGGAACGAGCGAGTGAGAGAGGGGGAGTGAGCGAGCTCAATGGAGCTCTGTCGGGACTGCTGCTGATTTCTTTGTGGGCAGAAAAAGGCGCCAACAGAGGCAGGAGCCAACTACAAAACGGCAACCTGCAGCGGCAAAAGAAACAGAATGAGTGAGTGAGACAGGCGGAGTGAGCGACCTCAACTGAGCTCTGTTGGGACAGCTGCGGATTTCTTTGTGGGCAAAAAAAGGTGCCAATGCAGGCAGAAGCCCAGTACAAAAGGGCAGCCTGCAGCAGCGGGAGATACAGAACGAGCGAGTGAGGGATGGGGAGTGAGTGAGCTCAAAGGAGCTCTGTTGGGTCTGCTGCAGATTTCTTTGTGGGCAGAAAAAGGCAGCAATGCATGCAGGGGCCCAGTACAAAATGGCAGCCTGCAGCAGTGAGAGAAACAGAATGAGTGAGTGAGAGAGGGGGACTGAGCGAGTTCAATGGAGCTCTATCTTGACTGCTGCAGATTTCTTTGTGGGCATAAGAAGGCAACAATGCAGGCAGGAGCCCAGTACAAAAGGGCAGCCTGCAGCACCGGCAGAAACAGAATGAGCGAGTGAGAGAGGGGGAGTGAGTGAGCTCAACGGAGCTCTGTCAGGACTGCTGCAGATTGCTTTGTGGCCTTAAAGAGGAGCTAACAGAGGCAGGAGCCCAGTACAAAAGGGCAACCTGCAGCGCTAGGAGAAACAGAATGAGCGAGTGAGACGGTGGAGTGAGCAACCTCAACGGAGCTCTATCGTGACTGCTGCAGATTTCTTTGTGGGCAGAAAAAAGCAGCAACACAGGCAGAAGCCCAGTACAAAAGGCCAGTCTGCAGCGGGCAGAAATGGAGCAGCGGTAAGAGGGAGTGAGTGAGCTAAGCGGAGCTGTTTCGGGACTGCTGCAGATTTCTTTGTGGGCAGAAAAAGGCAGTAATGCACCCAGGGGCCCAGTACAAAAGGACAGCCTGCAGCGGCGGGAGAAAGAGAATGAGCGAGTGAGAGAGGGGGAGTGAGTGAGCTCAATGGAGCTCTTTCATGATTGCTGCGGATTTCTTTGTGGACAGAAAAAGGCGGCAACACAGGCAGGAGCCCAGTACAAAAGGCCAGACTGCAGCGCCGGCAGACACGGAACAAGCGAGTGACAGAGGGGGAGTGAGCAACCCTAACGGACCTGTGTTGGGACTACTGCAGATTTCTTTGTGGGCAGAAAAAGGAGCCAACAGACATGGCAGCCCAGTACAAAAGGGCAGCCTGCAGCGCCAGCAGAAACAGAATGAGCGAGTGAGAGAGAGGGAGTGACCCACTTCAACAGAGCTCTATCGGGACAGCTGTGGATTTCTTTTTGGGCAGAAAAACATGCCAACACAGCAGGAACCCAGTACAAAAGAGCAGCCTGCAGCACTGGGAGAAACAGAATGAGCGAGTGACACGGGCAGTGAGCGAGCTCAACGGATCAACACAATCAACATTCGGCATTGACAAATGCTTGTTCTCTTTCCTGTCCTACACCCAAATGATTTTTTTTTGTTAATTTTAGTTTTTGTTGACCAGGAAAGGAGGGCTAGGCAATTCTGCCTATTTTCAGCCTCATCCTGGGGGTACAAATGGAAACCAAGTGAAATCGAACCAGATTAAGCTGTTGGTGGTATTTTGAATTGTTTTCTTTGCTATTGACGGGAAATTTGGCAAGGAAACTGAGGAAGTTCCCCTACTCTTTTCGTGCTATGGGATCTTTAACGTTCACCTGAGTAAGCACCAGAGCAGGTGGGTGGGACCTGTATACCATCTCATCCAAAAGACAGCACTTCAGGAGTACAGCATCCCCTTCATGCTGCACTACAGTGTTAGTATTTTGATTTAGCCCAAGTTCCTGGTGTGAGGTTAAAGCCCACAACCTTCCAATCTTCTGGCCTCAGAGGCAAGTGTGCAGCCTGTTGAGCCACTGACCCTGACAGTGTGGGGCTGCCATAGCCACATCTGTCTTCCCTCTGGTAGGGTGAGCAGATGAACGACTGCCTTCATAGCCAATATCAGTGCTTCTCTCAGGGATTTTATGACCTTTTTAGGGCACTGATGAGGATACAATAATTATGTCTCACTCCAACAGACTGTGATGTCACAAAAACAACAGTTCTGAGGCCAGTTGTTGATTGCTAACCATTTTTATGTTGCTTGCACGCATGTGCAAGAAACATAGTGCCATCATCCGAGTTTTCGGAGGTGTGGCACCCCGTCTTCCAATTCAGTCAGTGAGTTTGCAGGCGCGGCCGCAGTTCTCCAATGACTGCTGCAGCTGTCTATGACAGCAGTCGATGCAGTGGCATACAGTTGAAAGGAGAGCTCCGCTTCAGTGAGCAGAGCTCTCCCCACACACACACCGCACGCAAGCATGCATGTGCGTGTTGATGCACTCCCTCCCCACGCACACACTGTATGGCCGGACGGGGTGCCCAATCCCCATCGGCTCCACACCCCCACCAAAAGCTGTCCAGGTGCACGCTGGGAGCCCACCCAGCATGGCAAAAATGTTATAATAACGGGGTGCCCAATCCCTGTTGGCTCCACAGCTGCACTCCCCACAAAACCTTTCCAGGTGCCACGCTGGGAGCCCACCCCAGCATGGTAAATCTTGTTATAGCCGACGGGGGTGCCCAATCCCCGTCAGCTCCAACTCCCAAACAGCCTTTCCAGCTGCCACGCTGGGACCCCACCCCAGTGTGGCAAACGTCCCGTGTCGCCTTAATTAAAAAAAAATACCCTGTAAATAAAAAAATGGTCCCTCGTAGTCTCACTGCCCCCACCCACACCCACCCACTGTGCAACCTGCCTCCCCACACCCCCCCTCACCCCATACTTACCTCCAGAGCTCGGCGCGATGATCAACGGTGGACCGGGAACACGTCTGCACTCTTCAAAGCCGACCGTGAACTAAGGAAATGCCAGTAAGCTGTATAATGGAATAAATAGGGTTTTTTCAACTTTGTTGCATATCTCAGGCATTTTTGGGAATTTTGGGCCCAAATTTTCAACATGGGGTTTTTGGGACCCCTCCTCAGGAATTCTTGCACTCTCATGGCATTAATAGGGCCCGAAGGGTGATTTCGCCGTCAATGCGCGAAATCACCTTTCAGGGCTGATTAACGAAATGACAGTGCCAGTGTTCATAAGGTGGGCTCTCAAAAAGCCTATGTTGAAAATTTGGTGAAAAAATTCCTAAAAATGACTGTTTTACGAGCGAGCGTTGCGCAGTTCCTACGCACGCTCGTAAGTTCACGAATTTTCAATATTTTCACTCCAGATTTTCAACATTGCCATTTTACCACACCTCCTTATGAGCAGTACAGCTGTCATTTTTCACATCCTGCCCAAAATGTGTTTCCGCCCATGTAGCGCACAATGGTGCAGTCAGTGTGCGAAATCAATGTATGGTACACATTAAGAAAATCACAGTGACACTGTTCATGAGCAGAGTTCTTAAAATGGCTATGTTGAAAATTTGGTGAAAAAATTCCTAAAAATGACTGTTACGAGTCAGCATTGCGCAGTTTCCACGCACCCTCGTAAGTTCATGACTTTGTAATATTTTCAGTCCAGATTTTCACCAGTGGCATTTTTCCACACCTCCTTATGAGCAGTACAGCTGTCATTTTTCACATCTTGTTCAAAATGTGTTTCCGCCCATGTAGCGCACAATGGCGCAGTCGGTGTGCGAAATCCATGCATGGGACACATTAAGAAAATCACAGTGACACTGTTCATGAGCAGAGGTCTTAAAATGGCTATGTTGAAAATTTGGTGAAAAAAATCCTAAAAATGACTGTTTTACGAGTGTGCGTTGTGCAGTTCCTACGCACGCTCGTAAGTTCGCGAATTTTCAATATTTGTACTCCAATGACTTCCAAATACCTAAACAGCACACACAGGCAAGCAACATTTGGCATTGACAAATGCTTGTTTCTTTTGTAACACATTGTGGTAAATGTGCCAATTTAATACATCAGTTCATTCATTTATTGATTTCTTTTGAAAGAGGTTCCTTTTTGGGTGTGACCCGGGGAAAGGGGACATGGGATACAATAACATTATCAATTTAACAGTACAGTTCAGAAAAACAGAGGTACAGATTTGGCAGCAATCTGATCATAAGAGGCAGTATACATACATGCAATAAACAAGCAGCAGTACGATATCTCTGGGGGATACAAATGGCCTGGCTCAGAATATGTCATTTATCTTCACGTGTAAGGGGGTCCAGACCATAATGCATGCGTGTCAGAGCCAAGTGAGTTATGTAAGTCCTGCACGCTCACAAGTGATGATAAGTGGCATATTCTGAGCCAGGCCATTATGCGTCCAGTTTAAACAATGCATTTCAAATTGCAAAACTTTTAAATGTGTTCCTTCATGAAGAGTAAAGTGTTTCTGTTTGGTTTAAAAGCTCTCTTTGGAGTGCAGCAGAGGCCATTTGTGATGGCACCAGGCATTGTTCAAGCTGCTTTCCCATTGGTTAAGTTTTCCTTTGTGACCTGTTTAAAGCTCTCACCTACCTACATACATACATATTTTATCTATCTATCTATCTATCTATCTATCTATCTATCTATCTATCTATCTATCTATCTATTACTTGGGTGGTGGTGTTGGGAAGCACCATAGAGGAAAGTGACTTAGGGGTCATGATATTGGAGAGCCTAAAAACAACTTGACATTGTAATAGAGCTGTGGGCAAGGCAAACAGGATGCTGGGTTGCTTAGGGAGGGGGATACGCAGTAGAAGTCAGGAGGTGGTCCTCCCATTGTACAGGTCACTAGTGTGACCACACCTGGAATACTGCACAAGGTACTGGAGTTCACACCTCAGGAGAGACTGTGACAAGGTGGAAGCAGTACAGTGCAGGGCAACCAAGATGGTCCATGGACTAGGGGCAAGGCATACGAGGAGAGTCTGCCAGACTTGAACATGTACACCCTTGAGGAAAGGAGGGAAAGAGGCAACATGATCGAGACATATAAGTACCTGCATCGGATAAATAGGGTGGACGCCAAGGAAATTTTCTCCTTGGATGCAAATACAAGGATTAGAGGGAACTCACTTCAATTTACGGGGGGATTTTAAAAGGGATGTCCGTGTGCAGCAGTAGTGCTACTGCTTGCAATGCCATCGATCTGGATTCGGGAACATGCCTGGGGAGACAGAGGACCAGCCAGGAGGAGGAGGCTCGATTGTCTGAGGACTGCTCACCTTCTCCAGGGAGGGAGGGGATATGAGGCTCAGTGCTTAACTAGCCTGTGGTGGAGACCAGAGCCACAGCAAGCACCAAAGCCATTCTGAGGGGTTGGGGCATGGCAGACATCGGCAGTTGTGCCTTGATGTCTGGGTGCATGTCACACCCCCAAGAACAGTGAAAAATCAGCTTTCTGAGCACCAGAAAGATGGAGCACTCAGCGCAGACCCCACAACTCCCACCTGCCTGTCCTGCTGGGTGCCTGATGAAAAACAAGAAGGACTTCGGGGTGTATGGGCCCCACCTCATATCCGCCTGGGGGGTATAACCACTGCTCCATGGGGGTTCACCCACAGATCTCAGGTAGGTGGAGAGCATGGGGCAGACACCATATGCAACTCCCGATGGTGCTGGCCTTAGGGAGCAGGGGGGAGTATAAAATGCAAGTAAAAGAAAAGGGATGTCCATAAGCACCCTTTCACAGAAAGAATGCTGGACAAGTAAAACAAGCTGCTTGAGGAAGTGATGCAGGCCAAATCACTGAACAGCTTCAAGCACTGATAAGACAGGCATATGGGATTTGTAAGAAAAGGCAGGCAGAAAACAAAGGGGAAGGATGGCCACTGGGTCCAGTGCAGAGTAATTAGGTAGGGAAGGAAAACTGGAGGAGCCAACAGGCCTTTTTCTGCCATCATTGTCTCTGTGTGTGTGTATCTTATTGATACATTCAGTAACCCCCTTAGTTATGCCTGAAACAACCACTTTTTTAACGCATGTAACAACCACCACCCAAAAAACTTTCCAAGCCTGCAAAAAAACTACCCAGGAAAAAACACTACACACCACAGAACCTTGAAATAATTGTGGATACTTACAAAACCACCAACCTCATGTTATATATAACATGACACTTTACCATCAGATATTCCTCTCTCTATGGATGGATAGATAGATAAATAGGTAGATAGATAGATAGAGAGAGAGATAGTAGATAGAGAGATAGATAGACAGATAGAGAGATAGTAGATAGAGAGATAGTAGAAGATAGATATAGAGACTATATATATAAAAAAATGTGTTAATGCAGAGGATAGGGTTCCCAAAAAGTCAAAGTGCACTAAGTAGGGCCCTATGTTTCATGCAGCTATTGATGCAGAGGTGCAGGTCCCTCTGGGCCCTGTGCCAAGAGAAAACTTCTCTTCACTATATGGTTACTTGTTGCTGGTGTGGTCAACACTGCACCATTCCTCCCCAGGCTGGAGTTGGTGCCTACTTTTATGGGGTTAAGTTGAACCCTAACTGATGCACTAATGCAGTTTTTTTGCAATGAATATATATAGTTTTGCCCCCTCACAGGTAATGATAAAACTGTATATTTTGAGGCAGATCATTGTGTATTCAATTTATACAACACCACGTTATTAAATATACTGTATTTTAAAATCTACCATTTGTTTGAAGATTTAACTGTTTCTCTTCAATTTCATTTGCTGGCTTCAGTGCCATACCGTGCTATTTTATGTCAGGAGCATTGTGAAAGCTGCTCTCTGATTGGTTTATTATGCCATTATAATGTACCTAACCTTCAAGATATCAATTATGACAACACTAGCAACAAGAAATCATGATATATTGAAGTTAGATGCAGAAGTATCACTTGTTATCTTATAATCAGATTTATTTTCAGGAGTACCTCCAAGCCTCATGGCCTGGTGGGATGAGTGAAAAATTAATCTGATTATATTATTAGGGCAAGTATACTACTTTTATTTTTTACTGCTAATATAAAGAAACAGCTACTCTTGATTGGCTAAGTGGTTGATGACATACACATGGAAATCTACATTTATTTTAATGGAAGTACATGAAAATAAATGTTTATTTTCATGTATGTCTATCTGCAGGTCTAGATAACATGATTTATTTGCCTTTATTTAGACCCACCCCAGTTGTGTATGTGTATATACAAAAAGCTATGAGATATTTCCCCATATCTACTATACTTCAGTGTATATATGCAGCCTATTAACTACTGACACCTTATCAACCACATACAAACATTTTTATAACACAGAAATGCCTGACAAACACACTACAAAGCATCTTATTACAACCTTATTAATACAGGTAACAACCACTGTATTAACACATTAATAACACATTAAACAAACACCTTACTAACAGATAAACATGCCACATTCACATATTATAAAACACATCATTAACCAATAAGCCCCACACAAAGGAAAATCTACAAAATGAACCGGTTCGCTCCCCTTTGTGACCCGGTAGATCTGATAACCCCAAGATGGAGACCACAACCTGTTGCTTCCCAGGATACTACATCTGTTCATAGGGAGACATTTGAAACTATCTTGGAGTGCCTAGGGAAGGAGTGAGCTAGAAAAAATATTCATGATAGAGGCCTCCATGGTTAGACAGATGGGGGAGATAGTAGGTGTGGGTGAACAGGGAGGTGTGATGGTCAGGTGTCTTCTGGGGGCATCAGTGGGGAGGAATGCATACAGGTTAGAGAGGATTGTCAGAGGTGTGCGAGGGAGGGAATGTATCAATGCCATTGTCTACCTAGGGAGCAATGACCAGGCTAGCAGGCCCTTAGCAGAGGTGAAAGATGGCTTTAGCAAGCAAAGTGACAGACTCACAGATTCAAGCTGGCAACAACCTTGGTATTCTCTGAGGTCCTGTCATTTTGGACTAGGGGTGAGAAGAGGCTTCTCCTGATGATTCATTTCAACACTCACCTAGCTGAAGAAGTGGTGCAGAGCAGATGGCTTTAGGTATATGGGAGACTGGGGTCACTCCTGGGAGGATAAAAGGCTACACCAATGGGGTGGCCTGCTTGCCTCTGAGGAGAGCACTGGGATGCTAGGGTGCAAGTTTACAGAGTGCATCAGGTGCTTTTAAACTAGTAGAGAGGGTAGACTGATCAGTTACTGATAGGTGCAGCTACTCAAAAGTGGAAAGTCCAGATGGCCTCCCATCAGCACTAGTAGAAGGGGGGGACAGAAAGGAAGCAAAGTGGAGACAATGAGATAGCATAACAAGTTAAGGTGCAGGAGCTGTGCGGTATCCAGGAGAGAGAAGAGCATGTGTAGCAAGAAAGGGGCCAAAGGAGGTTGGGGGTCAGGGAGATAGGGGGAGAAGGAAAGCAAGAGACGTGGAGGGCTATGCGTGCTAATGCCAGGAGTCTGTAGAACAAAACTGATATGCAGGTATAGGTGTCAGAAGCATGCCTGGACATAGTAGCACTCACAGATGCATGGGCCACACAGCACCATGACTGGGATTTAAACATCCCTTGGTTTACATTGTTTAGGAGGAATAGGAGTGGGGAAAGGAGGGAGAGCCAGGGGTAGCACTATATGTAATGCAAGGTATGAAAATAATGGAGTTCAGTGATAGTGAGGCGGGCAAGTGCATAAAGTTAGTGTGCTACATGTAGTTTCCAATGGGGGGGATCATCAGGATAGCAGAGGTATACATACCACCACCACAGGAAGAGGCAACAGAAAGAGAACTAGGAGACAGAATTAAGAAGGGCAGCAAAACGGGGGGGTGGGGGCTGCTGTTAATGGATGTTTTCAACATGCCAGATGTGGACTGGAGGATAGCAGTACCAGCAAGTGGCAGGAATGAGCTGATGGTAGAGTTATTTCAGGAGGCATTTCTGACCCAAAGGGCCGAAGAGGCCACAACAGAGGAGGGGGACCATCCTTATCTAAATCCTCACAAACAGATAATAAAGAGGCCATTTCAGTGCAGAAACCATTAGAAACCAGTAACCATCAATCGCGGGGTTTACTGTCATATTAAAAGTGGAAAGAAAGAAGTCACAGACAAAAATCCTGGACTTCAGGAGGGCAGACTTTAGCAGGATGTGATAATTGTTAGAAGACAGGAAGCAAGAGCTCTTTACAAAGGCTGGAAGTACTAAGCCAGAGAGAGAGACGGGGGTGGGGGTGGGGTGGGGTGGGGTGATTAAAGAGACCTATTGTAAGAGAGAAGTTCTCAAAAAGACAATACTGAAAGAGAACTATTGAATTTTGGTATGTGTTAGCTGTAAGTCTTGTGTAGTGATTTTGATTGTGTTCTGAGGTTTGGCTGTCCAATTAGGGTGCACACAAAGTTACTTACTGTGTGCGTTGTGGCCAGATAATTTCCATACTGTGCGTTGTGGCCAGATAATTTCCATACTGTGCGTTGTGGCCAGATAATTTCACTGTACAGTTCCTGACATGTTTTAGCCAATCACAGTGCATGATTTTTGGCTCTCATTGCATAAAATTATATATATATACGCCCTTTATACAAGGCATCATGGGGAGCATATGTGAATTACCACAAAAATCGCTATAAATTAACCAAGGTTGACTTTTTAAAGCAGCAGTGCAACAAAAATGTTTTTCTAAAATCTCTAGTTTCAGCTGCTATTCAGAAAACTACTAGCATACCTGTCAGATGTACTTTTCTAGGTACCTGCTATGCTGTGCACCGTGAGTCTTTTTTTTCAGTCCTTACCCTTGCCAGGTCTGCAGTGTTATTTCTATGCAAATTGTGGCACCATCTTTTTTCATGAGAAAAAAAAACATTTAAAATATTTAGATTTTAGTGTAATTATACCACCAAATAAAACTGGAAGATGCCTGGGATCTTTTATAGTGAAAAAAGTAGAGCAAAATTTTGTGCCCAATTCTGTTGCACTTTATAACATGGCCATGGAAAATGCTCCTCTCTCATTCATCAACACGTCACTTGACTGTGGATTAATTCTCTGTTAATCCACGCTTGCACCTCACAGTCATCTGACAAACCGAGACTCAGTGCGCCACGGCCCCTGCAGCACATGTAACCTGTTAAATTTCACAAATGGGCCACTGAAATTTGGCTACTACCAAAGACCCCCTAAATGCATCGCATCAGTAACATTGCCCAGCCATGCAGCTCTGCATTTCAGTTAGTACCAGGGACCCATAAACACATCACATCAGGAACTCTGCCCGGCCATGCGGTGCTGCACTGTAGATGGCCACAGTTCCAACACTTTCCCTATATGTCGTGCTAGTTCACAATACACCACATTTGTTAAAAGACAGCCAGCTCCATTGGACATGGAGGTTTATTCTGTCCCTGTCTGTTGTGCTGGACTTGTTGTGTGCACCTCATGGCACTGTTCCTGTGGCATCAGTTTCATCCATTTCTATTGCTGTTTCCTCCTCATCTCCCACTGAGTTGGTGCCATACGTTGGGAAGAGGTAGACATCCATCTTTCATTGCCACTTGCAAAAGGCTGTTGTCTGGTACTTACACAAGAGTGTTGACTTTGCTGTATAAATGCAATCTGCTGTCGCCTGTCATGTTCTGTGCTCATGCTGTGCAGTACACTTGGCTGTTCCTGCTTGCAACACATCTCAGCCCTGCAGGTTTGTCTTTCTTTGCCCATACCCATCATTTCCCATGGTCATCATGTTATAAATGCATTAACTCACTCCAGAGCATGGGTTACCTGTGGAATTAACCCATGCCTGGGTGGTTGTTGGCACGTGTGACACCCCCCCCAGGTGTGGATTAATTCCCCAGTAACCCACGCTCTGTCATGGGTTAATCCTTACTTAATAGCTGAATGGTGCCAGTTCTGCTGAAAGTCAAGCCAGCATTAGTTCATTCATTGTGATTTGCATATACTTCCCATGATGCTTGCAGTACTGCATACTAATAAATGATGGTTCCATTTCTCTGAAACTGGGCTTGACTGCCCATGTCCATCCAGGATAACCCTTGCATCAGTGCTTGAGGTTGTTGCATTTAAAAGAATTTACTACTGCAACATGAAAATCTCAAAGCACTGGCTTCTTGGACAAAACAGCTTGAAGAGGGAGTGTTAGTTTTTGATAAGTATAAAGCAGAGACAGACAAACAGATTACTGGGATTGCAGATGCAAAACTTTAATCTTCACGTCCCCCCATGTTTGTCAGAGATAGTATAACACAGTTAATAACAGGAGGTTAAAGTATCTGGAATATTTAGCGAGGAAATACACAAAGAATTATCAAAGGAGGGGTTGGAGCCTAACCCAATAGTCCACTTTGCTGATATGCCAGGGTGCCAGAAAATGGAGAGCATGCCAGTATCTCTGGCACCTGTGCAAACTGCTTAATATTCTGAGATGCCAGTGTACCTGAAAAGGCTGGGGTGGTGCGTATTGGATTGGGCATGCATACTGTTATTAGGTTAATTGGTGTTAAATCTTTCCAAAACTAACAGCAATTAACTTAATAATAAAACATATGCATACATTTTATAATTAAATTAATTGCTGCTAATTCTGGAAGGATCTAAGTAAACATTAAGCCAAGAGAAAGGAGGCTTCTATTAGGGAATTAATGCATGGTTGGGGGGGAGGTTGTAGTATGAGGCCGAAGGCCATGTGCCCTGACCATCCAACCTTGCATTAATTCCTTAGTAGAAGCCTCCTTTTGAGAGGCTTAATGCACTTATAACACGGCTAAAGTACAAGGTAAGTAATGCCTCTGAATGTTTGGCTTCAGCTGTGGTACATGTTAAAATGAAGAGAAAATTACATTTTTGTTTTACACTGCTGTTTCAGAAGTGCTACTTCACTAGCTGTGCACATGCACAATGCACAGTCTACATTTATTTATGTCGTGAGTTCTGACAGTAAGCAGGTTTTGTTTTCTACCACCCACACATTTTAACATTCTGAGGGAAAATAACTGTCACTACGTCTAGAAATCAGTCTTTCTCCTGTCATCCAGTTTATTCACACAGCACATTCAGTGGTACATGGTGCTGCATTTTGGGTGAATGACACAGATTTGCATATCTAAAAAACTCAAACAATGCCAGTTTCAGAACACTATGTATAAGGCTACTTTACACTGTAATCGGAGATATATATGCAGCAAAAATATGAAAGCAATTAATATATAGTCAATAAACTAAAGCATAGAAACACTATTAACATTTGCAACATTAAACATTGCTGTCTAACATAGGTATTAGATACTGTTGTTTAACACTGAAAATGTTCATTGTGTTTCAATGCTGTGCATATGCAAATCTGCTTGGTCCACCCACAATGCAGCAGTTCCCATCCATGTGGATGTTTCACTGAGCCCGTCATGCTACAACCCTGCATTCCCAGGTACAAATGTTTAGCCTTACAAGCAGGGAATGGGGAACACTGGTGGTGGGACACTGACCACCCAATTCTCTGGTCCATCGGGTGGGTGGGTGGGTGGGAGGAACTAAGCCTGGGAATGGAGACAAAATACCACAGCGAGGAGCCAGAAGATAGCAAACAACAGAGAAAGGATGGGAAACAGCACAGAGAACACTTTTGCCGACTTTCACTTGATGCTGTGTGCAGGACAGGGACTCAGTGTCTCATGTATCTGTGTGTGTGTGTGTGTGTGTGTGTGTGTGTGTCTCTCTCTCTCGCTCTCTCTCTGCCCCCTCCTGAGTCCGATTCTCACTAAGCGTGCTCCTGACAGTTCATTTAATAATGTCTGATGACGATTTGAAGGTGGATTAAAAAGGTACTGCAACAGCGGGCATTACTAACGAATTAATGCCTGCTTGTTTAACATCACATGCTGTGCTTTGATCAATGACTATCACTGATTTTCAGAGTTATTTATTGCCATGTTATAACACCAGTTAACGTAATAATAATATAGAGGTATAATCCAATACAAATCTGGCATTCTTATGCTCGTTTGCAAAGCATGCAAACATATTAGTATCAGTCTGAGCTGCGAGAGGGCTTCCAGAGGTGCGCCCCCCTTCACCCATCACAGCTTCAGAATACCCAATCTCCTCCCCAATTCCACCTGCTCTCAGACTTTTTCCTTTGACGTGCTTGTCCAGTCGTAACACCAGAAAATGCAAGGTGGAAGTGGGTTTTACTTGTGCGGCTAGTAGACCCTACCAGCAATGTTCCCTGTGCAGTTTGTTTCTCTTTACTGTGATGTCCATTTCTTGGTTTCGGTGCTACGCTGGGGACAGCAGAGATGTTGCATAATTGCCACAGCTTTCCCTGTCTGTGATCACCATTACTATGCATTAAACCCCACTGAAGATATATGTGCCTGCTGTCCAACCCAGTGCATTCACAAAACTGCCAGAGAGTGCTCAATCATGCCGCTGGTATCCCGCCTCTTGCTCAACCCAACTCTTGTACCAAACTGATCGTGGGTGCTCAGTCCTGCCACCAGTATCTCCCCCCCCCCAACCATCTGACACAGCTCTATTACAAAACCAATGCCAGTATTGAGCAAATGTCTTTTTATGCTTGTACCACAAAATGACATTTTGGCCAGGATCTCAGGAATGATACCTGTCTATGTTGAAAATATGTGGTCAAAATCGAAAAAAATAACAAAGTTATGAACACACGTTGACATTTTTCAAAGTTTACTGATAACGTTGCAGTTGTTTAGGAGTGCTCTGTCCTTTTCCTACTGAGAGTAAAGACAGGAAGTGTTTTGTAGCTGTCCCATTGAAATGAATTGGGGGACAGGGATATGCCTTTTTTATGGATGTCCATTAGTGTCTTGTGCTTTGCTGTTGCTCCTTGCAGCTATCTGTAATGCTTTGCTAACTTTCTGTTGTTTGCCAGGAGGAGACTGCATGAGAACCTGTTGAGCAAGTGGTGCTACTCTCGTGGACATGCAGCTGACCTGGGTGACACACTGAAGAAGTCCTTGCATGGTGTAGCCTAGCTCCCCCAACTGTGATGACAAGAATGACAATGAATGAGCGCACAGAGGAAGAATAAACTCACTGTCTACACAACTTCGTGAATAGAAAGCTAACCTTTCTTTTTTTCTGAAAAAAAAAGAAATCACCTGTGTAAAACTGAGAGTTTTTGCACTACTAAATTATTGCAATGCAAAATGACAAAGAATAACATAATTGTGGCACCATTTGATGCTTGTAAGAACTAGAAAGTATCTCTCCCAACCTCTCTGTATAATGAGAAAACAGCTGAGTTTCCAGTCAGTCCGAGTAGCCTGGCCATGGACTGGAAAAACTAAGGAGGGAAGGAGATCAGTTGCTTGAGCAAGAATGGGGCCAGAGTGATGCAATTTGCAAAAACAACATGGGTTTCCTACACATTGTATTCTACAGTGTTTTACAAGATACAGGAGTTCAATGCTGGTAGCACAGGGAATGTAGAATAGAATAGAATTTCTGGTACCCATTTGGCCCAATGAAATAAAAAAAAATGTGGCCCCCTCTCCAAACTACCTGATGGGGGTTCCATGTCAAAATGGTGAGGGAATTTTGACGAGTGCAATAAGGGTGACGACAATACGGCAAAACTAATAATGGCGATCGTAAAGTTCAATGACCGCATTAAGGGTGACAATTGCTTTTCTAGCCCCTGCACTCCCCTTACTTTTATAACCAACTCAGAGGTCATTGCACGTTGGGGAGAGGGGGAAAGCAAATGTTGCTGTTACTGCAGTTACCAAACTTTACCGTCACTGTTATTACTTTCGCCATATTACCACAACGCCTTATTGCACTCTCACCATACCCTCAACCGTTATTAATATGCTACCCTTGAGGGTCTGGTGAGCAGCTCAGCCTATTAGACAATAAGATAAAATCTGCCCACCTCCCCCAACCACCTGATAGGTCCAGTACCCAACCCATCCCATCAGAGAATAAAACAAACCTGTGCCCTCCTCCCTCAACAAGCTGACAGATCCAGTGCACAACCCAACCCATCAGGAAATAAAATAAATCTGTCCCCACTCCCTCAACAAGCTGACAGACCCAGTGCACAACCCAACCCATCAGGGAATAAAATAAATCTGTCCCCCTCCCTCAACAAGCTGACAGACCCAGTGCCCAACCCAACCCATCAGGGAATAAAACAAATCTGTCCCCCTCTCCCTCAACAAGCTGACAGACCCAGTGCCCAACCCAACCCAGCAGGGAATAAAACAAATCTGTCCCCCCTCTCTCACAAGCTGACAGACCCAGTGCCCAAACCAACCCATCAGGAAATAAAATAAATCTGTCCCCACTCCCTCAACAAGCTGACAGACCCAGTGCCCAACCCAACCCATCATGGAATAAAATAAATCTGTCCCTCCCTTCCTCAACAAGCTGACAGATCCAGTGCCCAACCCAACCCATCAGGAAATAAAATAAATCTGTCCCCACTCCCTCAACAAGCTGACAGACCCAGTGCCCGACCCAACCCATCAGGGAATAAAATAAATCTGTCCCCCCTCTCCCTCAACAAGCTGACAGACCCAGTGCCCAACCTGACCCATCAGGGAATAAAACAAATCTGTCCCCCTTCCTCAACAAGCTGACAGACCCTGTGCCCAACCTAACCCATCAAGGAATAAAACAAATCTGTCCTCACTCTCTCAATAAGCTGACAGACCCAGTGCCCAACCCAACTCAGCAGGGAACAAAACAATTTTGTCCTCCCTCCCTCAACAACCTGACAGACCTAGTGCCTAACCCAACCTAGCAGGGAATAAAATAAATCTGTCCCCCCTTCCTCAACAACCTGACAGACCCAGTGCCCAACCTAACCCAGTAGGGAATAAAACAAATCTGTCCCCTCCTCAACAAGCTGACAGATCCAGTGCCCAACCCGACCCATCAGGGAATAAAACATATCTGTCCCCCCCCCCAAGAAGCTGAAAGATCCAGTGCTTAACCCGACCCATCAGGGAATAAAACAAATTTGCCCCCCCCAACAAGCCGACTGATGCAGTGCCCAACTTGACCCATCAGGGAATAAAACAAATCTGTCCTCCCCCCTCAACAAGCTGACAGATCCAGTGCCCAACCTGACCCATCAGGGAATAAAACAAATCTGTTCCCCCTTCCTCAATAAGCTGACAGACCAATGCCCAACCCAACCCATCAGGGAATAAAACAAATCTGTCCCCCCTCCCTCAACAAGCTGACAGACCAGTGCCCAACCCAACCCATCAGGGAATAAAACAAATCTGCCCCCCACAACAAGCTGACAGATCCAGTGCCCAAACCAACCCAACAGGGAATAAAACAAATCTGCCCCCTCCCAACAAGCTGACAGACCCAGTGCCCAACCCAACCCATATGGGAATAAAACAAATCTGTCCCCCTTCCTCAACAAGCTGACAGGCCCAGTGCCCAACTTGACCCATCAGGGAATAAAACAAATCTGTCCCCCCTCCCTCAGCAAGCTGACAGACCCAGTGCCCAACCCAGCCCAGCAGGGAATAAAACAAATCTGTCCCCCTCCCTCAACAAGCTGACAGGCCCAGTGCCCAACTTGACCCATCAGGGAATACAAAATAAATCTGGTCTTCTTCCCCTCCAACTACTTGACTGGTCCAATACCCAATCCAGCCCTTTAGGAAATAACAAACATTATGTCCCTCTCTCCCAAACTACTTGCTGTGTTTGGTATGCAAACCAGCCAATCAGGGAATAAAAAAATATGCTCCCCTGCACTCCCACCAACAACGCTAGATCCAGTGCCAAATGTGGCCCATCACTGGATAATAACATCTGCCACCCTCCCCCAAACTGTCTAACAGGTCTAGTGCCCAACCTGGGCCAACAGGTAAAAACCAAAAAAAAACTTCCCTTCACCCTGTCCGTCATGTTCATATGCTGGGTAATAAAAAACTATCTTTAAAATTCAGGGTCATAATCTAAGAAAACAACATTCTGTCCAGATCTCTTTATTTCCCAGTCATGGCGATTTCACTATTTTAACTCATATTATTAAACTGTGAATTTTAACTGCTGCACTATCTATGACCAACACTCGCACAGCAAATACAAGCAAGTGAACATGGCTTGCATTGGCCAGTGCTTGCTTTTATGGTCACCCTTGCACTTGTGGGCAACACGAACATATTGGTATGATTGTGGATTCTGAGAGGCGTGTCACTGTCGGTCCAATGCAGGGCCGTCTGCAAAGGGCTTGACAGTGTCAGACCAATCATCGGCCAGACTGATCATGACACTCTTCTGGTCTTGCTGGGTGGAAGCTTAGTGTAGTTTGCAAACATAGAAACATGGAAATTGACAGCAGATCAGGACAGCTAGGCCCATCTAGTCTGCCCATTTTCCCTACCTACTGTAAAAGCTGCAGACCCTACTTGATCTCTGGCTTTACCTTCTCGTTCCTATTGCTAGGGTTCTCCTATACCTGTCCCATGCATGTATGAATTCCCCCACTGTGTTTACCCCCACCACCTCCACTGGGAGTCTATTCCATGCATCCACCACCCTTTCTGTGAAGAAATACTTCCTCATGCTACCCCTTAGTCTACCCCCTTCCAACCTCATGTCATGCCCACTCGTTCCTGGACATCTCCTTTTCTGAAAGATACTACCCTCCGGTGCCCTCTTTATGCCTTTTAGATATTTGTAGGTTTCTATCATATCTCCCCTGTTTCTCCTCTCCTCCAGGGTATACATACTGAAGTCTCCCAACCTCTCCTCATATGACTTTTGGTGCAGGCCCTGCGCCATCTATGTTGCCCTTCTTTGAACTGCCTCCATCTTTAAAGTTTAAAGGAAAGAGACGTCTAAATCATAGGGCTAGCTAGTACTCCCCACTGTGCCTGTTTTCACTGTGCAACACCCCAGAGCCCACCCCTGGTGCCGCCAAACATAACACTGACACTGAGGTGTCCACTCCCCAGTGTCAGTACCTGAAATAAAGAAAACCATCCCTCAGTCCCTCATACCCCTTTCTCCTTAATTTTCAACACTGGGGTGCCAAGTACCCCATGCCGGCTAGTACCCCCACCTGTTTTCACTGTGCGATACCAGGGAGCCCATCCCTGGTGCTACCAAACATTACACTGACACTGGGATGCCCAGTCCCCAGTGTTAGCACCTGAAATAAATAAAACCGTCACTTGTAGCATTTTTTTAATTTTATACACCCTGTAATTGTGAAAAAGAAAACTGTCCATCAGTGTCTGTTGCCACTGCCAGCCCAGTGCCACTGTTACCCTCCTTCCACCCAGCTGTTGCACTCAGCACCCACCACCCCACACCCCCCATCCCTTACTTACCTACTGGAGGTCCAACACTGCAATCATCTCTGGACCGGAGACATGTCTTCACTCTTCAACACTGGAGGTGGAACTAAGGAAATTAGGTATGTGGTTCAATGTATTTCAATGGGTTGTGAACTTGTCCTCATAACTTGGTAATTTTAAAATATTTTTTCCACAGATTTTCAACATGGTCTTTTTGGGACCCCAACTCATGAACAAGAGTGGTCAATTTATGTAAATCTGTCCTGAAAGATGATTTAATGGTCACTGCATGAAATCACCTTTCAGGCAGAATTTTAAAAAAATCTCTGTCCTTGTTCTTGAGATGGGGTCATAAGAAGTCTATGTTGAAAATTTGAGGTACAGATATTTAAAAACAACAAAGTTATGAGCATACATTGAAATTTTACAATGTATGCTCGTAGCTTTGGTAATTTTCAATACTTTGACCCCAAATTTTCATCATGGCCATTTTTTCATACCACCTCGCGAGCGTGATAGCTGTCATTTTTCAAATTCTAGCCAAAAAATGTTTTCATACTTGAGGTGCAAAAATCACATTTTGGGCAGGATTTGAAAGTTTGCTCTGCCGTTGTTCATGAGGTGGGGTCATAAGAAGGCTATGTTGAGAATCTGGGGTAAAAATAAAAAGCAGCACAGTTATGAGTGTGCATTGAAAATTTTCAATGCACACTCATAACTTTGATAATTTTTAATATTTTGACCCCAAATTTTCAACATAGCCATTTTTTATACCACCTCATGAATGTGACAGATATCATTTTTCAAATCCTGGCCAAAATGTATTTTCACACTTGTGGTGCAAAATGACATTTCAGCCATTGTTTTATAAATGACACTTGCCATGATCAGGAGTGGTCATAAAAAGACTGTTGAACTTTTGGGGTCAAAATGTGAAGAAAAAAAAAACTAAGCTATGAAGAAACATTGATTTTTGCAGATTCTGGTCCCAAATGTTCAAGATATCCCATGTGTTACCCCACCTCCTGAACATGACAGGTGTCATTTTTTTAATCCCTCCTGAAACTTATTTTTGCAGTTGCATTGTAAAATCGCTCCCTCTCAGAAGGGATTTAACAAATTCCACCTGTCTTGATCATAACATCAGGTCTTAATAAGACTGCTGGAAATTTGGGATCAAAATGTGGAAGCTCACTGAAAAATACATATTGGCTCTCATCTGGCCTGTCCTGCGTAAAGACAGTCTAAGAATGTGTAAAAGCAGGACACCACTGAAAATGAGGTATTGCATGTCATCTGGACTATCTTCGTTAAATATATAGTAAAAATGCACACAGGCAAGACCCGGTACACAATTCTTTGTTGGAACTGTCTGTCTGGAATTGAAAGGCTATGCCTGCAGTTCAATGGGCAGGAGCAACCAGCCACACCCTCCTTCTTGAGCTATGTAAGCCAACTTCCTCCAGCCTCACTCAGAAGCACTGTTCCTTTCCAGTTGGAGGCTTTGCCCCCCCAACCCCAATTATCTCTTGCTTTCCTTTTGGGCTTTTTGTTTGGATCTTGCTTGCTTTCCTGGCTTCAGTTCATGCTCCTCCCAGTCAACTATTCCAGCTGCACTCCTGTTCTCATGTACTTTGTGTTTCTTTCTGTTTTAGTTCTTGTGTGCTTCAAGTTTTCACAGTGTCCTGCCTTTGTTGTTCTTGTTTTGACTTCTGCTATTTCAAGCTCCCATGTTGGTGTTTCCTCCATATCATTTGCAATCTCCCAGTTCAACTGCAATCCTTAAATGTTTTCACCTAGCTCCTAGCAAGGCGTAACCCTTGACCCCTCCCTTTCATTCACAGAACTCATTAATATCATAGTGCGCAGGATAAACCAGAAACTTGGGGGCTGCCTATAGACAAAAACAATACCTGACCACTGAAGCCTGCCTAGCCATTGCCCAAGGCAACCTTCTCCCCATTTTAGATTACTGCTTCCCCATTTACTCCCTTGTGTCCTCGGTCCTGCACGCGAGACTTAACTCAGTCTATAGTAGCATCTGTAGGTTCAAGCTCCTGTCACCCTACTCTACCCATCACTGCAGCTTGTACCTGTCACTAGGGTGGCTCCCACTCCAAGATCGATACAACTATGCTCTTGGCTGTATCGTCGATAACACCCTTCGAGACAGTTAATTGTCACCATATTCCTCCTTCCTCAAGACCAGAGCAGCGCCCAGGTGTCTCCACGAGTCCTTGGTTCCCCCATTGGAAGTCCCTAGAATCTCCACTGCCATGTCGGTCGCTGCCCCCACACTGTGGAAAAAAATCCCCAATCCCTCCGTTCGACTGACTCACATCACACTTTCAAATCCCATCTCAAATCCTGGCTGTTGACTGAAGCCAAATGCTCATGCCCACCCGGATAAATTTATTTCTTATTCAGAAATGCAGTCCTCACCCTGTCCACTGAATCCTCTTCCTTCCCTCCCATGCTAGACTGTCCCACCCTCCAGAGTAACCCTTCTCCTTATTTACCTCTGCACTCTCTCATTGTTGTCTCAGTATAGCACTTATTATATAGTGTCTGCATTTCCATGCTCTTTGTACCCATTTCCTCATTTGCATTTCCACCCTACCTAATTGCATTAGGTTCCCACTAGCAAGCATTCTGTACAAAGCTTCCCACTGTTATGTTGTTGATGCCTGCCCTTCTAAGTCATATCATTTCTTTTGGATGTATGCTCTCTTTGTGCCAAGTTCATGGCCCGGGTCATGCCTGAAAATGGTCCCTCGGATTAGTGCACTCACCCGGAAATCAAAGTAATAAATAAAGGCAGCCACTCCTATTTGTGTTCTGGTGGTTCAGACGGTTGGGAAGTCAGAATAGCAAAGGCACAAACTGAGGAAAAGATAGCCAACTCTGTTAAGAAGGGGGATAAAACCTTTTATAGGTATATCAGGGAGTGCAGAAAGACAAAGGGAGGGATAGTGAGGCTGAATAGAATGGATGGTGGGTGGGCAGAGGGGGATAGTGAAAAAGCAGGGATACTGAACGAATATTTCTGCTCAGTATTCACAAAAGAGGAGGGGGAAGTGCCTAATCCAATTAACAGAAGCACTCTTGATAGGGGTCGATCCCAGTCCTTTCACAGAAGAAAGGGTTCTGCAAGAACTCCTAAAACTGAAGGTGGACAAATCAATGGGGCCATGGAATTCACCCCGAATTCTAAAAGAATTAAGGGGAACTAGTGAAACCACTGACTACTCTTTTTAATAAATCATGGGAGGATGGTGTGGTACCGAGGACTGGAGGAAGGTGGATGTGATTCCCTTCACAAAAGTGGGACCAAGACAGAGGCAGGAAACTACAGACCTGTCAGTTTGACCTCTGTGGTAGGGAAAGTGATGGAGTCACTTCTGAAGGAAAGAATTGTTGAGTACCTTGAGGCCAGTGGGGCTGGGACCCAAGGCAGCATGGGTTCACAGGCGGGAAGGTCATATCAGACAGAATCTAATAGATTTCTTTGACTGGGTGACCAAAGTAGTTGACCAGGGAGGGGCTGTGGACTTGGCCTACCTAGACTTTAGCAAGGCATTTGACACAGTCCCACACGAAAGATTAATAGTCAAATTAACCAGCCTGGAAGTGGGTCCCAGGCTGGTAGCCTGGGTAAAACATTGGTTGGACAACAGGACACAGAAGGTAATTATAAATGGAGTCCACTCTGAAGAAAGAGGGGTTACTAGTGGGGTACCGTAGGGTTCAGTGCTGGGTCCAGTCTTTTAGAATGTCTTTATAAGTGACATTGCAGAGGGACTGGAAGGAAAAGTATGCCTCTTTGCAGATGACACAAAGATCTGCAACAGGGTTGATACACAAGGAGGTGTGGAAAGGATGAGAAGGGACTTGGCAAGGTTGGAGGAATGGTCAGAAGTATGGCAGCTAGGATTCAATACAAAGAAGTGCAAAATAATGCACCTGGGAAACAAGAACCCAGGGGAAGATTACACAATGGTGGGGGGGAGGTAGTAATAACAACAACAAAAAGGAAAGGGACCTGGGGGTAATCATATCAGATGACCTTAAGGTTAGCAAGCAATGTGAGAAGGCAGTAGGGAGGGCTGGGGGTATACTGGGATGCATAGGGAGAGGCATCACCAGCAGAAAACAGGAAGTTGTTATTCCTCTGTACAGACAGTTGGTGAGACCCCATCTGGAGTACTGCATCCAGTTCTGGAGACCCCATCTCTGCAAGGACATAGACAGGATAGAGGCAGTCCAGAGGAGGGCAACTAAAATGGTGCAGGGTCTGCAAGATAAGCCGTATGAGGAGAGACTAAAGGAGCTTAATATGTATACCCTTGAGGAAAGAAAGGACAGGGGGGTCATGATAGAAACTTTTAAGTACCTCAGTGGAATCAACAAAGTCCAAGAGGGTAGCATCTTTCAGAAAAAGAGATGTGCAAGAACAAGGTGACACAATTTAAAGATGGGGGGCAGTTCGGGCAATGTGAGAAGTATTTTTCACAGAGAGGTAGTGGATGCATGGAACAGCCTTCCTGAGGAGGTTGTGGGGTCTAAAACTGTGGGAGAATTCAAGAATGCATGGGACAGACATAAGGCAATTCTTGTGGGGGGTAGGAAGAAATAGGCCGTTGGTTAACTAGGATCTGCAGCCTATCCTGTAAGTAGGGAAATGGGCAGACTAGGTGGGCCAAGCGGTCCTTATCTGCCCTCAAAGTCTATGTTTCTGTGTTTCTATGTTTCAGTCCAGCAGCACACTGCTTCCTAGTTTTTAGTCCTCAGATGCTCCTGTTTTTCCACAGCAGTTTCATTTGTTGTTCTCTGCTGCCTCAGCCTATTGGCCTGCAGTGCATGAGCAGTTAACACTGATCTCCCTTATGGAACTGGTTGGCATGCATTCACCATTCAGTTCAAGCACATATCATTCGGTCTCATATCATGTCCTAGTTGTCATTTGATGTCTCAGTCAGTCATTCTGCCTTGCTGAAGTTTTGTTTCTGTCTTGGCTGTCAGGCTTCGCCATCAGCCTCCCACTACTCCTGCACATGGATGCATGCCAGCTACAACCATAGCATGGTTTTGCAGGCTCCCTTCCCTCTAGGCTGATGGTTTCACTCTGACCCCTTGAAGTCCACATCTTGAGGGTGGGTCCCTCGACTTGGGTGGGGTCATTCTTTTTCTGCCGTTCAGGTCAGAAAGTCCTATGCTCCAGAGGAAGCTTTGGCCATGCAGATTGACTCAGCGGCACCTCTTGATGTGGCATTTAAAGGAAATCAGTCATAAACAGAGGCTCCCGTCCTCCAAAAGCCTTACCCCGATTAGGCTTTTTGCAAGAAACATTTTTTAGTATTTTAACTTAATTTTAATGTTTTAAGTTCAGGATCCCACAACAAAGGTGGATGCTCGTGGTTCCATTCATTGTGAGGTGGCCACACGCTCGCCTCAATACACTTGTATTGAGGCAAAAGCTATTCTGCCGCCCGCAATTCACAATTAAATGGAACCACACAGCATTTGCCATGTTGCAGAATCCTGAACTTTACAACATTAAAATAAAGTAAGTTAAAATATATTAAAAAAAAAATGTTTTTCCTTGCAAAAAGTCTAATCGGGGGGTAAGGCTTTGGGGGGCGGGGAGCCTCTGTTTATGACCACTTTCCTTTAAGACTTAAGCTGCAGGTGGGTGGGGCATCTAAGTCCACGGGAGCTCCTTTAGCTCTGCAGACCATACAGAAAGCACTTTAGAAAGCTATTCCCCTGGGCCAGCCCGGTGGCGCTGAGGGTTGGGGTGCTGGATGCCACACCTCGTACCACGCCAGTGACCCAAGTTTGGGAACGAGCTCGGGCCGGCGGGGTCAGCAAGGGAGAGAGAGGATTCAGCTTCTGGAGGACTGCTCTCCTCTCTCGGGGTGAGGGTGACCTGTCGTCCTGCTTGTTGACTGCCCTCCGGCGGTGGCTGGAGGGCAGTACAGGTTAGGAGGCACATACTGACATCATCACATCGGTGGGGGGGATGGGAGAAAAAGTGAAAATGGGCGTGGCAGGTTCCATGATGGCTTCTGCGTTCCCGGGGATCGCCCTGGTGTCTGGATTGGGTCTCGGGGGGGGGGGGGAGGCCAGAGCCCTCCTCCCTGACACCGACATGGGGGACAATCTGCAGGGGGATTAACCGCGGGTAGGCGATATGGGGATGCACGGGGCCGGAGAGTGAGTCTCTCAGCAAGGAGGGACAGCAGCCACCTGACGGGGCTCCCAGGAGGAAAAATCGATAATAGAAAAAAAACCAGAAAGCTATACCCCCATGGCGGCCTAAGGTTGACCTGATCTCAACCTGCTTCCCTTCCTCTGCCTCTCAAGGGTCAAGATCAAACAATTATTCAAGCCCCAGCCCCCCAAGGGCCCAACTCCTATGCTTTGCCTGTCAAGGGTTTTTCTTCATCTCTAGGCTTCCCACTGGTGGAGGCCAGGTAAGTGCCTTTTAGTAGTTGTTGTGATCCTGCTCCTCCCACCTTGGGGGTGGGTCTCCTTCGTGGGGAACCTTCTTTAGCTGTAGAGATTGGCTCATGGCACCCCCACAGCATTCCCATTAGGGGATAGAGTGAGAGCCCTTCCTCAAAAAATTTTCCCTTGAATTGGATCTCTAAATTGCAGTACGTGAACTATCACTAATTTTATCCCTGATCTGGAGGGAAGGCAACCAAGGCCTTGGTCCCTTAGAGGTTTCCTACTCAAAGGGGGATTTTCCTCCTTTCTGTACCAAAGTCATAAAACTTAGGTAGTTCGTGCAGGAGTTGGTCCATAATCTTTTAACTCCCTTTATCACTTGATACAGATGGGGATGTAAACTGGTGTCAACTTCCTGGACCACCCAGCTAGCATCCCCCAAGCTACCCAGTCTGGGCAATCTGCAGCTTACCCCCTTGTGGTGGGGCTTCCCAAAGGGAGAGATTGATATCTACCTGAGGCCCCAGCTGAGGCTTACACATACGGTGACATTCAGATGGTGTCAAGGAGCTTTGCTGCGGCTGTCACGAGGGCTTTTTCCAGCCTGTGTGTTTCCTCCAGAGGATAGGACATGCAAAGATGTCTTGGTGATGTCAGATGTGCTCCCACTCGTGATGCGCTGATATCTGCCCTTTCTCCTATTGCCTTCTCTTGCGGTCTCTGGTTCACTGACCTCCAACCATCACTAGGGTTTGGGCTGTTGTTGAGCACTGCAGTCCACCCACCCCAGAGAAGAAGATGGATGAGCCTCCTTCCCCCAGCCGACCCGCCAATGTTTTGAGCTCATTTCTGAACCCAGGTCATCAGAATCGGAAGCGGCAGTGCTATTGCTTGCACCAGCGGGCCAGTCGAGGTCATCAGAATCGTAAGCGGCAGTGTTACCGCTTGCACCAGTGGGCCAGCCAAGATCATCCATAATATAGTATATTAGTAGTGTGTGCCCTAGTAGGTGCCGCGTTCCTCTCCAAAAACCCATCCAACTCGGGCGGTGCTATGTAATGCCAGGTGTATTAGGAACAAGACTGCTATTAGTGCAGATCTTGTTGCAACATCTGACCTGGCATGTATCATCGAGACCTGGCTGGATGAGAATGCAGGTTCTATCTTAGACTCTGCTGCTCCGGCTGGGTTCTCGGTGATGCACCATCCGAGATTGGATCGTAGGGGCGGGGGAGTGGCCATCTTTTTTAGATCAGATCTGAGTCTTGTGGAGGTGCCAGTTGGCAGCACCAGGTCTTTTGAGTGTATCCTGGCAGCAGGTGCAGAGTTTAGGATTCTCCTCATCTACCCTCCAGCCGGCGATGGTGGAGAATTCCTAAAGGAATTCGCGGACTTCATCGTGGACATGGCATTGGAGTCGCCCAGATGGTTAATACTGGGTGACTTCAATGCCTGAGTCGATGATGAACTCTCACATTTTGGAAAGAATTTCCTCCAACTTATGTCTATGTTGGGCCTGTCACAGGTAGTTACCTCTGCTGCCCATATATGGGGACACTCGTTAGACCTGGTGTTTACACTGGATTTGGATGTTATGCATCTGGGGGTGGAACCAAATGTGTGGTCAGACCACCACACCATAAGATTCAGTTTTGGGGCACCCCCTAATAGGCCTGCCCCTACGGAGATGGTCCAGTATCGCTCTTTAAGGGGAGTAAACCCAGACGGCCTATTAGCGGTACTGGACCTATTGGGCGTTTTGGTTGAGAGCATGAGTCCAGGAGACCTTGTTCTTGCCTATAATAAGGTAGTGAGCAGGGCCTTGGACCAAATTGCTCCTGTTCGTGTTCGCCCACTCACCCAGCACCCAAAGACTCTATGGTTTGATAGGTCTTTGGAAGGAACTAGGAGAGTAGAGGCGAGAGGCTAGAGAGGGCCTGGCGGAAATCTTGCCTGGATGCTGACAGACTTAGATTGATGGATCATTATGTTATCTATCAATCAGCAATTACCCGTAAGAAGGCAGAATTCCTGTCCAGGGAGATTGCTGCTGCGCGGAACCGACCAGCTCAACTCTTTCGGACTGTTGACAGACTGTGCAATCCACTCTGTCTACAGTCTGGAAGAGACTTTTCACAAACAAAGTGTGATGAGCTTGCTCGGTTTTTCGCTGATAAGATTGCCAACATTAGGTTGGATATCGGCCAGGCTCATTCTTCAAGGGCTTGCAGTGATCGGCAAAGGGAAACAAACACCTGTGTTGCCTGGTTTGATTTTGGTAGGCTGGAGTTCATGGATATTGTGAGGATTGTCCAGACTGTACGTCCAACCAACTGTAGTTTGGATCCGGGCCCCTCGCCTCTATTATTGAGTTGCGTAGATACTATCTGTCCGATCATTGCTGAAATTGTTTGAAATCTCTGGAGCAGGGATCTTTCCTGATCCCTAAAGGAGACGGTCGTTCGACCACCCTAAAAACCTTCATTGAACCCGAACTGTCCAGCTAACTACAGACCTGTCTCTAACCTGCCCTTTTGGGTAAGGTTATTGAAAAGGTGGTTGCACTGCAACTGGATGACCATATTACAAATCACAATATATATGATACTCTCCAATGGGGATTTAGGAAAAGACATAGTACTGAGACTGCTCTTGTCCGGGTTCTAAATGATCTCCTGATAGCGAGAGATCGAAAGGCGTGTACTATCTTAGTCCTTCTTGATCTCTCTGCAGCATTTGACACTGTGGACCATGGTGTGCTTTTGGAATGTCTGCGGTGTTACTGCGGACTGTCTGGTACAGTTCTGCAGTGGTTTCAATCTTTTCTCACGGGGCGGAGACAGAGGGTTATCACTGGAATTTATTCCTCTGATGCCTTCTGTCTGCCCTGTGGGGTTCCGCAGGGCTCCATTTTAGCACCCATGTTGTTCGCTGTCTATATGCTGCCATTGGGAGACATTATTAGGCAGTACAGCTTGGGTTTTCACTGCTATGCAGATGATACCCAGCTGTATTTGTCTTTTAGTCCCGGACAGGAAGATGCAGTCTCTATACTTAACAGCTGTCTATCTGAGATCAAGGATTGGATGAGTGCCAGCTGGCTAAGGTTAAACCCGGGTAAGACTGAGGTGTTGGTGGTGGACCCAGGTTGCCTCGAGGCGGGTTGTAGGGCTGGGCTTCCTTCGGGCATATGGATCGATGGTGCCCAGCTCTCAACCTCAGACTGGGTGCGTAACCTGGGCGTTATTATTGACGATGGTTTGACCCTGAAGTTTCAGGTGTCATCCGTTGTCAAATCTTCCTTTTATCATCTTAGGAATATTGCTTGGGTGAAACACCTGGTTCCTCCGGCTGACCTTCCGGTATTGGTCCATGCCTTTGTTACTTCTCACCTTGATTACTGCAATGTCCTGTACCTAGGGCTACCAGGGGTTGATATCCGCCACTTGCAGCTGGTGCAGAACGCAGCAGCCAGGGTTTTGACTGGGACATCTATAAGAAGTCATATTACACCTGTGCTGTGCGAACTGCACTGGCTGCTGATTCAATGTGGATCACCTTTAAAGTCGGGTTACTGACCTATAAAACCCCTACGAACAGGGACATATGTATCTTCAAGATCTTCTTGTTCCCACTGTCCCTCTTGCTCGCTCCGCTCCACCGACGAGGGATTGCTAGAGGTTCCCAGGGTTCGTTTAAAAACCTCTGGAGCTCGGGCCTTTTCTTATGTTACCCCTACCCTGTGGAACTCTCTACCTCGTCGGATACAAGGCTGCCTGACTGTTGAAAGTTTTAAGTTAGAATTGAAAACTTATTTATTTAAACAAGCATATGGAGAGTGATTTTATTGATTTTATTGTTTTTATTGTAATCATATTGTTATTGTTGTTTTTTGTTATATGTATGCATTGTAATTGTGTATTTGTGCAGCGCTTTGACTTTGAAAAGCGCTTAAAAATACATTTTTACTTACTTACTTACTAGGTTTCTGCTGTGAGTTGGGGTTGGATGGTGGCCCTCTTTTCCATCCTCCTGTTCCCTCTCTCTGTATGGAAGTCAGCCCTCTGTGTGCAGTCAGTTACCAATTACTATCAGTTATTGCTCAGTTCAGTCTCTGTTATCAACCGTCATTAGTTGCTGTCAGTCTGTCCTCACCCAGTGTCTGTGTTCACCACCTGCTGCGCAGTACTTTTGTACACCTTACTAAGGTACCTTTAGCCTAAAGGAATTATGTTGAACGGTACCTCTAGGGGTGAAACCCTCCTCAAGAAGGTTCAGCCTGCTTCCTCCAGCCTCACACAGAAGCACTGTTCTTTGCCCTGTCATCCTCCCCTCCTCCCCTCCTCCTCCAGCAGCATGCCTCTTTCTCTGAGGCTCCTTCCTAAGGTACCTTTAGCCTAAAGAAATTATGTTCCTGCAGCACGTCTAGGGGTGGAACCTTTCTCAAGAGGGTTCCTTTGCCTTCATGGTACTCTAACAGAGTGGTAGTTCCTCATGAGACAGAGTGCAAATAGCCAAAATATCCATGTATGACAGTCATCAACACATTCATTCAAATACCTTCAGGCTATCAACAACACTGCACAAGCATAACTCTTCATTAAGTCTGCGTACGCCCATTGAACAGATTAAAAATGTAACAGTAATTAAGTAGATAGCAGAATCTTTGCCCCCCCCCCCCCACACACACACACTGGCAGTAGGGGTAGGTAAAGACCCACAGAACTAGAGAACTGGTTTGTAATCAAGAAAAACTAAAGTTAAAATTAAAAAGCCAAAACATTTGTATTTTTAATTTTAACTTTAGGTTTTGTTGAATGCAACTGGTTCAGAGACTGCTAATGACTAAACTGACTCATGGTGACTCCAGCACCTGCATGCCTTGCTGACGTGCCAGTCCAGGTGCTGGAAATCTTAAAACAACATGGGCATGCTGGCACTTACATTGGCATGAGCTGGCACTTGGTTCTGACATGACTCACTTGGTTCTGCGTGCCAGTGTAGGTGCTGGGTTTCTGGCACCTAGACCAGCATGCTAGCAAGATGTGCTGAGCTGGGAAGTGCTCCACCCTGTACTGCAGTGTGATGCAATTTTTAATTCAAGATGCTTTTGGTTCTAATTTTTAAACCAGCCAGGTTGTACTATGGGGGGTGCAGGCTATTATTTGTTTTACCCTTTTTCTAGAACCGCCACATCTCACCTCTGTACCAATGTGGCTCAGAAATGAAGGTTAACCTTTGAAGTTCTTTATTATACTTTTAAATGTGTATAATCACATCTCTCAGCAAAGACGCCTGCCATCGTAACTGTAAAAACATACCTGTGCCTCCTTTGAAGATCAGTGTGATATTAATAAAAGATACAAGGGTCCCCCCATCCCAGTGTGTTGCTGTTTACTGTGGTGTTTGAAGCCTGTTCCAGTAACAGCCCCCCTGAGGAGGTAGGGGTAAGGAGCTGGCTCCTTTTATGTTTTATTTTAGTTTTCCTGATAGCATCTTTTATGAGTACGTTAGCAACTGTTGGAGAGGCCCAGAGGGTCCGTAGGCCTTTAATGGCCACAACCTGAGAGAAAGGGTAGGTACTGTACTGCAGGCTGCTTCCTGTTAATACTCTGTTTATTTTGTTGTGTTTTTCTTTTAGCATTTAAATGGGTACATAACTCATTTACAGCAGTGCGGCGGCCCGACAAACACTAACAGCAACCATTTTGTGTTTCCACAAAGACAGTGTACTCCAGTAATGCTTCATGCCAAATTACTGGTCCAGTAGCGTCTATAAACTTGTTTGTACCACTATGTGATCAGCATATGACCTGCCCAGGGGATGAGAATAACAAATACACTTCAGCCCCACATGTACAAGGAAACATAGAAACATAGACTTTGACAGCAGATAAGGACCACTTGGCCCACCTAGTCTGCCCATTTCCCTACCTATTGGATAACCTGCAAATCCTAGTTAACCAACAGCCTACTTCTTCCTACCCCCCATCAGAACTACCTTATGTCTGTCCCATGCATTCTTGAATTCCCCCACTGTTTTTGACCCCACAACCTCCTTAGGAAGGCCGTTCCATGCATTCACCACCCTCTCTGTGAAAAATACTTCCTCACATTGCCCCTGAGCTGTCCCCCCTCTATCTTCAAATTGTGCCCCCTTGTTCTTGCACATCTCTTTTTCTGAAAGTTGCTGCCCTCTCGGACTTTTTTGATTCCCTTGAGGTACTTGAAAGTTTCTATCATGTCCCCCTCCCCCTCCTTTCCTCGAGGTATACATATTAAGCTCCTTTAGTCCCTCTTCATATGGCTTCTGGTGCAGACCCTGCACCATTTTAATCGCCCTCCTCTGGACCGCCTCCATCCTGTCGATGTCCTTGCAGAGATGAGGTCTCCAGAACTGCACGCAGCATTCCTGAAGGGGTCTCACCAACTGTCTGTACAGAGGGATAACAACTTCCTGTTTTCTACTGGTGATGCCTCTCCCTATGCATCCCAGTATCCCCCCAGCCCTCCTTACTGCCTTCTCACATTGCTTGCCCACCTTTAGGTCATCTGATATGACTATGCCCATTATCTTTCCATTTTTGTTGTTGTTAATACCCCCCATTGTGTACTGAATTTTTCTCTGCTTCACTGGTTGGTAAAGTTGGGATCATTTTGTGTCATTTTCTGGTTATGTAAGTAAGTAAGGGCCACATCCACAGACTGTCCCCAGTCCATACACATGTGTAGAGGGCAGACAAAAGCCACAGAGCACCCCTATATGCAGGATACGCACCATCAGGGAACTTTGTGGCATCTCCGAATACGAATGGTTACCTGTTCTGTACCTGAGCCCGATCTGTGCAGCTGGCTATGTTGGCAGTTGGGATGAGCATGGGTGCAGGGGAAGGCATGTGCCCCATACACAAAGCTATTTTCCTGGTGTGGCTGGCAATTGGAGGGGGGATGCTATGCCACCATAGTGCCTGTAGTTGTGCTTATGTGCCCCCTATGCTCAGCCACCAGACCACCTAAGGAGCCCCATCAGCAGGCAGGCAGACAGCTCACCTGCAGCACTCTGAGATGCTAGAGCGGGCTGGGGAACTATACTGGCACCGATGGGTGTAAACGGGTTTAAATCTTTCAGATTCAGTTTTGCTGATAGAGATACAGCAGTCCTGGATCCAGCACTGGACCAACATGGGCCTCTGACTGGATGCCTATGGTCCAGACCAGCTCCAGCCACCCTTGCCACACCCTACACTGGTGCTAAGCTCCACACCAGTGCAACATAGCTGACGGGGAGGCTGTGATTGCCATTCGGTGGAGACAAGCATTGAGGGTGCAGAGCCATGGTTGGGATATGCTTAATATGAACATATCCCAGCCACCCTGAATACCATGGAGCCCACCAGGATGCACCATAGTATTACATATTCCTGCATGACAAGACTGCTATTGAAACTGCCTTGTTTCCTGCAGTAACTCTGCTGCAGGATCAGTAAGTTGTTAATTTATTTGGCACCCTACCCCGCAGGCTCAGGGCACCTTACAAACAATACACAGTACCTCTAGCGGTTCACAGTTTCCCTAATTATGATTAAATAATTTCAACAGACCCTGCACTTCTCAGGTAAAATTCCAGAACATTAAATTAATTTCATATTACAAATGAATCTTAGTCCCTTGTAAAACTGTTAAAATTAGTACACAAATGCCAGATAACATTGGTAAAACATCAAGCTCTTTTTAAAATGATCCACAGAGGGGTCCTCTCTCAAAGATCAAAGTGAAACAGCTACCGAAATGGTCCGATCCCAAGACTGCTTTAAGAGTGACTGAGGAACCATTACCAGGCCCGCCTCCGAGGAGAGGAGAGGGTGACCAGGAGTGTAAGGACACATGAGCTCTTTCGGGTAGCCTGGGCCTAGATTGTGTAGGGCTTATGTTAACAAACCTGTCTTGAAGCTGATGCATCACCTCACCAGCAGACAGTGCAGTCTGCAATACTGAGGAGAGATAGTCAGAGTGGCAGATTCAAGTTATCAATCTGGCTGTGGCATTCTGTACCAGTATATGTGTGTGTGTGTGTGTGTGTGTCTGTCTGTCTGTCTGTCTATGTGGTGGTGTTGGGGTTCGTAGCTAAAAGAAAAGCCATTCCAGACCCCCATAGGGCAGTAAGGTGTATGGTAAGAATAACCCACAACAGCCTGTGCATTGGTTCTGTAATACCTGCATGCCCTGGGTGGGTTGTGAGGCACTCGGTGTGGCCACTGGCCTAAATCATCTGTGATGAAATGCAGTTAATATAGACTCACTGCAGACCTGAGTGTATTGGTCCACTTACAATACAAAGTTCAAGTCCACGTACAATACAAAGTTCAAACTTGTTATAAGCGCTTATGGTGTGCATAAAAGTTAGCTGTGTATATCCATTCAAGGTTTGCATGCAGCTGTACGTACAAAGCAGTCATTCACAGTATATCCATCTAAGCTTTGTCCATACAGTATATAGGAGTATGTTATCTGCTCTATATCCATTACAGGTTTGTGCATAACTATACATACAAGGTAGCTGTGTATGTTAATTTTAGATATGTAGGTAGCTGTTTACATAACATAGTTGTCTCTAAGTACCGGCTTGGGAACTAGGAGATCCCAGGTCCAAACACCACTACATGCAAATACTGTCTGACCTTAGGCAAGTCACTAAATCTCACAGTGCTCCAGTTCCCCCAGCTGGGGAAATAGGTAGCAGCAGGGTCCCACTGGACATCTGATATTGCATCTCAGCAGTCCTCTCCTGGGTAAATAAATTGTAAAATAAAGAGCCATTTGAGATTTCTATGTATCTGCTAGGAGTCATTCTCCTCCATAAAGACACTCTCTTTAGTCTTAGTGCTGGAGGTGCTAGGACCCTAAGGAAACCATAACTTTTGGGGCTGCTAGCATGGATGTAGGGTGCTGATGTACAGTGTCCCTCCTGCAGTGTTCCATGTGATGACAGTGATCACAATACAGCGATCGCTATCATAGCGAATGTATATCGCAGAAAAGCATTTTGGCGATATTCAATGCTCAGCGACCCGACTTCCAGCAACTTAAAGTGTTTTTGCCAGGGGGCTTCACCCCCATACCTCCTGACTAAGGATTGTTAACTCCAGGGGGGGTGCATGTCAAGGAGGTAGCAAAACACAGCGGCGGAAAAAAGAAATTAACAGACAGCTGCAAAACAATCACCCCAGACAAGTCTTGAACTTAGTGCCTAGTGCACTGTAGCCAGCCACCCTTACCACCACACCACAGGGCTGGCTTAGCTGCAATAGTATGAACCCTCCCTCCAATCCCTTCCCTACACCTCCCTATTCCTCTCCTTCTGATCACTTTCCTCACTATACCATCGCTACCCTTGCAGGGCAGCTGATGATGATGATAGCACTATACATGAGTCACTGTTTTTATAGTCGCTCATTTATATTCGCTATCATCACGGTATACCTCCTGTGTGTCATCATCATATAAGGAGATGAGGGCCCCACTTGCCACACTTCCTTTTTTTCCTACCATCAAGTGTACACCGTAGAAACTGGAATAGCCCTCTGGACTTAGCGTCATATTTTTACCTCTCTATTTTTTCTCTCCTTGCCAGTATGTCACAGAGGCTCCCTTTGTTCCATGCCTATTGCTGTGGCAAGAGAATTGCATGGTCAAGCACTCACATGCTTTGCTTTGCTTATTGCTGGCACTTGCACAGCATGGGAATTTGCCATCATTGCATCATCTTGTCTAAATTTATGAGGCCAAACAGGGTAGAGAAAGTAAGACTTTAGAGGCCCTCAGTCCTAAGTCCCTCAAGCATCCAGCAGTCAAGCTCCACAAAGCAGCTGATTCCTCACCCTGAGTGCAATAATTGTTCTATACTATGCAGCCAATTCTTTGTGACTCAGAATCATCTGAGTCGTCCTCTCCCTCGTCATCTCATCCAGGTGAGAAACAGACATGGAGAGTATGGTGCAGGGTATTCAACGATGGCAATGTTTTGCCACAGGGGCTTTTTTTTAGAGGCTTTCCCACCACTGCCTCTGGCCTATACTGCCGTGGGTCTACGGCTTTCTCCTTTTATGGGGTCTTTGGTGCTGTTGTTCAGGCCCTGGGAACAGGCATTGGGATGAAGTGTATTCCACCATTGCTCAGAGTCCTATCTACACCAGCATCAGCATTGTACCGGTCAGTCTCAGAACCATTCCTGATCTAACTGTCACCGGGACCTGTTAATCAGCTGACTTTGTTGCCATAATTTTCTGTGGCTCATTACCAAGCCGATACTTTTTGCACCATCCAGAGTGCTGAGCAAGCCAGGCTTTAAACTGCTTTTGGCACCAGCTGGTTTGCGGTCAGTACCGAACATGGTACTGAGCATGAAACCACCATTCCTGATCCCATTCAGGGCTCTGTTCTAGGCACCCTCCAGTGCCAGTCAGTTCTAGCTCTCATTTCTCTTGTGCTATTTCCACACTTGGGCCTCTACCACAGGACACCTTTTCAGCTGCTCAAGCTCCCTATTTGAGGGATTCCATGTTAAGGCCAAATTCTTTTCTCCCTTCTGGGAGATCAGGATTCCTCCTTCTTCTTATGCTCAGAGAACTACTTCCCATATTTGGTTCCTTTGGGAGCAGGAACTACAAGTAATCATGGAAGACCATCTTCATCACCATCTTCCTTGGTGGGTACAGTGCCACTGGCACAGGCGCAAACTGGTTTACAGGTCGGATATTTATTTAAAATGTTACTCTCCAGCAGAGTCTCATGAGATACAGTGCCTTATTATCATTAGGGGATCTAGGGGCCAACTGTTCAAACATTACACATTCGTAATAACTGGGTCTTCCTTTTTCCCATAGGGAAGCCATGGCATAAATTGCAGTTATAAAGGAGTGTTTATAACAGCAAATACGTGTACGGTTACCCACGGTTCACACATGCGCCATCCACAGCTCTTCCATTTGGATTGCTGGCCGCTTTGTCATTCCCCGGAGACTGAACCACCACCTGGACTCAGCAGTAAGTGAATGAGAAAAACAAAATTCAAGTACTAAGAAATAAAAAACTGAACTTTCACCTACTGAAGAAAGAAATCAATAAAAAAACTTTTGGATAAATAAATACACAAATGAGACAGCGGACTGTGCGCTCAAACCAACCGGACCGTAGCCACACAGTAACTTCTATTGATTTTATATAATTGCTATGGTGAAAAAGGAAAACCCAGGTGGTTTTTAAACTCAGAGTTTTCACACACTCTCAGTATCGGATGCTTTCACAAACCCCTCAAGCCTCGCTCTCGGAGTTTATGTAGCATCTAACACCTCAGATGTGTGTGTAAACTTCTTATTATACACACCACCCCATACTTTATTCTATATTCTATCATCCATACTCATTCTGGCTGACTGTGTGACTGGATATTATTTGCTTCCTTGAACCCAAACTGAGCTGAACAAACACCAGTGTTCTACATTGTTTGATTCTATGGCACAGAGCAGTGCACAAGGTGCGCTCCCCCTCTTCTCGGCTTATGCAAGTATCAGCATCCTTATATTAGGGATTTGGTGGAAATGAAAGAAAAAAGACCCATGAATCTGTCTGCTCCAAATTGTAGAACCCAAATAAAACCCCATGTGCATGTGCATTGTTGTATGCCAGCACCCTGGGAAAACAAATAGAGAAGGAAAAAATGCACCAGCCCTATTTGGCACCCCAAGTAGTGGTAAAGTGTAAGTCCATGAGAAGGTCGCTGACGGGGCTTGAGAGGGTGTGCTGCAGGGACAAAGGCAGAGAAACACATAATGGAAGAAAAAAACTATACAAAAAAAAGAAATTCTGATATTGTATGACTGTTATCCACGTGTTTCCCTTGGAGCACTGGGTGAGCAGGGTGGCACAGTGGTTAGAGCACAGATCAGTGAACTGGTGGATCCCAGTGGGGGATAGTGTCAGTGGCTTTGTTAGCAGCAGCAGCACGCTAGGCCAGGAAGATCAGATGGTCTAGGGTTCAAGTTCCACATCAGGTACTTGAACTAATAGTACTGGCACTGCAGTGCTGCCTTGTTGGGAATGCTAGCTTTCAAGTGAAACTGTCAACTGGGAGCATTTCTGAGCACCTCTGATATCTTCCAGATGGAATTTAAAGATCCCAGGGCACTTTTTGAATGATAAGGGGAGCTACCCCCAGTGTCCTGGCCAGTATTCAGTCTCTCAGTGACATAGATTCTAATGCATTACATCTTTATGTGCCATATTAGGGTGCTTAGGCTGCCGTATGTATACCACTTTCAAGTCCCTGCTCTGCCAGTATATAACTTAATGCTTTGTAAATCAGTTTGGGATACAGGGTGTATCAAAGGTGCTATGTAAAACTTAATGACCCTGAAAATGGACTCACATTGAATGATCCAGTCCTCTATAAATATATAAATACATTCAGAAATATTATTTTATTCTGTCTCAGATTCGAACACGATTCAGTGCCACTTGCTCACTGTGTGGACCTTGAGCAAGCTACATGACCTTCCAGTGCTTCAGCCCCTTCCAGGTGCAAAACTGGGTTAGGAGCAGCCCCACCAACCCCACATACACACACTGAAAAGGGCAACGTTGCATCTCATGTGTGTGATCCTGGTTAAATGAGTTATAAAATAAAGAGCAGGAAAAAACAAACCTTTTCACTCACTCACTCATGGAATTAGTACTCTTCATATAGCCTGTATCCCAAATTACTTTACAAGAGAGGGACAAGGGGGCAGTGTTGCTGCCACAGGTTAAGTGACTTGCTCAGGGTCGTGCAGTGATTAAGATATAGTTTTGGGACTTGAACTTGGGTCTCCAAATTTGCATTTCTGCACTCATAGTTTTGGGACTTGAACTTGGGTCTCCAAATTTGCAGCTCTGCACTTTAATAGTTTTGGGACTTGAACTTGGGTCTCCAAATTTGCAGCTCCGCACTCTAATCATTAGGTCACACTTCCTCTCTACGGGGTCTCAAGAATGAAACACTGAAACATAGAATTTGTTGGCAGATAAGGTCCACTTGGCCCGTCTAGTCTGCAAGGAATGAATGACTATGCAGATTAAGTTATATCCTCTGACCAAGTGGTGGTGGTGATCCCTCCCAGGTGACAGATCCCAGTGCAGGCAAACTATTCAGGTAGTTTTGGGGGGAGCCTGCAGAAGGCCACTCCTCCCCTGTTGTATCTCAGTTTGCGTTTAGGCCTAACTATGAGGGAAAATGCAGCAGTGGTGCTGGCAAGTGACATAATTGCAGAGTTTATCATTCAGCCTCAGAGCGGATGGACGCAAAAGGTCATGTGTTCAGGGGCACTGTGATACTAGAGTGGGGTGCCAAACTGCATTCCTATGGTGAGTGAAAATTACAGCTGTCTAAATTATCCTGTGCATGACTGTAATAGCCTGCCACATTGTGATAGTGTGATAGCCCCTAATGAAAGAGCTAATTGCAAGTTTCTCTCTTAATGAGTATTCCCTGTGGATATGGCTTTCACCACAGAAATGGCTTTCTTCCAACCCCCCAACCTCTCATTCACATATGTTCAGTTTGGGGGAATGTCTTTTTTCGCCAACTTCATCTGTTCAGTGCTTGGTTACGAATAAGATGACAGGGTACTGTATATGTTTTTGTTTTGTTCATTTGTAAATCAAAATAGTAACGGGGATGGACAGGGTGGAGCATACATAGATGTTTGAGCTGGTGAGTATAAGCAGAACTAACTAACTCAAATCTGGAGCAAGGGGATACTTTAGAAAGCATTTATTCACACAGAAGATGGTTAACATATGAAATTGGTTACTCAGTGAAGTTATGGAAGTAAGGAATGTTTTGACTCATACAGGGGAAAACTTTAGAAAGCATTTATTCACACAGAAGATGGTTAACATATGAAATTGGTTACTCAGTGAAGTTATGGAAGTTAGGAATGTTTTGACTCATACAGGGGAACACTTTAGAAAGCATTTCTTCACACAGAAGGTGGTTAACATATGGAATTGGTTACCCAGAGAAGTTATGAAAGTTAGGACTGTTTTGACTCTTACAGCAGAGCAGAGCTCCAGTGCTGGTGGGAGGAGAAGCAGGTCAAGGCATACCGTGGGGCAGTCATTCAGTGCAGGAGGATGATTTCCTTCTCAGCACTACCACCCTGTGGGATGCCATCGCCAAGGACTCCACAGCATGCATGCACATGCACATGCATTCCAGTACAGAGGGCAAGCCAGTGTCCCCCTCCAACATGCCACTCCAGCTGCACCACCACTTGTGGTCACCCAGGTGGCAGAGTCTGCAGACCATTCTCCTCCTTGGAGGAGGGCATCCTCTGGGAATCTCAATCCTCCTGCCCTGGACAGCCCTCGGACATCCCTGGCTCATTCCCAAACCCATGTTGCCAATGTTATGAGTGGAAATATTGTCACATTGGGTGCCAACAGTCCAGCTGGAGGTTTTATAAAAAAAATTATTCTGCAGTTTATTTACCCAAAATAGCCCAACTGAGATGCAGCATCTCACTTTTAGTGGAGTCCTGCTGTTATTCAACTTCACTGTTCAGAGGAGCTGAAACACAGGGAGGTTAAGTGACTTGCTTAAAGCAGCAGTGCAATGAAAACTGATTTTCCAAAAAGCTAGTTTCAGTTAGAATTAGTAAAAATACTAACACACCTGTTAAATCTAATTTTCTAGGTACCTCCAGTGCTACACACCATGAGCTGATCTTTATTTTCTCGATCCTAACCTTTGACAGGTCGGCAATGCTACTTCTAAGAATAAAACATGGCTGGCACCATTTTTTCTTGAGAAAAAAAACTAAATTAAAACATTTTTGAAGTACTCAAATTCTGGTGGAATTAGAAAATGTTACCACCAAATAAAACTAGAAGATGCCTAGAGTCATTAATGGTAAAAAAACACCCAATTTCACAGCACTGCTGCTTTAAGGTCAAATAGTGATTAAAAGGGATTTACCAGTTTCTTGTAAGAAAAAGTTACATTTAGCATTCGCATGACTCATATCTTAGAAAATTCCCCTAAGTAGGAATTTCAGGACATTCCATTCCTTTTTTTCCCCAAAGACATGACAACAGACCTTGTCTGACTTCATCTATTCCAACCACTTTCTGACCCTGAAGTCATCGTACTCTGCTTGTGCCTTCAATTTAATCTCTGTAGCAACAGGTTGTGATGTCACAGGTAGAGGGATTATGACTTCAGTGCAGATTTAAGAAATGAGAAAATATGAGGTCTAAGGGAAAAGGATTCAGTTTTAATGAAAATGTCTTCAGTAATAAAACAACTGGAAGGTTCTGAAATTCAAATTGTGGGGGAGTTTTGTTCAAACGAGTTCTACTTCTGCCACTGTGAATTTATTTTTGCTGAAAACCAGCAGATCTCTAAGTGGCTCGGTGGAATTTGAACCTTTACGATTTTTAGAGTAGGAGCATCATTACCAGAATTTCCGATTCGTATTTACTGACCCCAGCTGTCCTCTTTCTACCATGTTTCTCAGTGTGTGTTCTCTGTGTTCCAGTCTTTAAAGCCAGCTCTGTATGCAGAATGTGGCAGTGGAACCTGGTAACTGGAGTGCACAGCTGTGAGACTGTGGACCCAAGTTTGAGTCGCACCACCTCTTGCACTATCTTTAGAGAAGCAGTGTACCACAGTGGTTAGAGCGCAGAGCTGTTAACCTGGAGACTCTGGTTTCAGTCCCACCTTTTCTTTCAGTCTCTTAAGGGAGGCAGTGTGTCACAGTGGTTAAAGTGTAGAGCTGTGAGACTGGAGACCCAGGTTCAAGTCCCACCACCTCTCGCACTCTCTTTAGGGAGGCAGTATACCACAATGTTTACAGTACAGAGCTGTGAGCTTGGCATCCCAGATTTGAGTACCACCACCTCTCTTACTCTCTTAAGTGAGGCAGTGTACCATAGCGGTTAGCGTGCGGAGCTGTGAACCTGGAGACCCAAGTTTGAGTCTCACCACGTCCACTTACTCGCTGTGTGACCATGGCTCACTAATTAGCCTCTGTGTAATATCGGCATTATCTATCTCTTTACACTTTCAGTCTCCCCATCCACTAAAAACGGCAGTAACATTTTTGTCCCCTCCCTCTCCCGGATTGTAAAGTGCCTTGGCATACAGAATGCATGAAGGGCACTATATAAAACCATACTCCAGCCCCCCCCCAAATGCTCCAATATAGCCGCTCCACCCAGTTATTATATTGTCAGTTGTAATTAGTCAGTAGCTCCCAGCGTTTGTGCCACTACATGATGAGTTGCTACTTGGATGGCTATTGGTCACACTAAGGAACTACTTCTTTCCACCAGTGCAGCAGCCCTTGCAAGTAGCAGTATCAGCTTTAGGCAGGGCTGTCAATACTCATAGCCAGGATCTGAAGGGGCACATTCAAGGTCCCATCCACGCTTCAGGACGTATGTAAAGAAGTTCTTCTTTACAGACAGGGTTGTGGAGAAGTGAAATGCATTGCCAGAAGTGGTGGGCACGGAGTCCGTCACCGGCTTCAAACATAGGTAGGATAGGCACAGTTAAGTTTACTGATTTGTTTGCTATGTGACATTACTACGCATTTCATGATATATGACATATCCACAAAATTATCACTACACAAGCATTTGTCAATGCCGAACGTTCGATTGCAGGTATTTGCAGTGGTATTTGGCACTTGGACATGGCTTAAAAAAATCAGTGACAAAGAAGTAGAAGCATTTGTCAATGCCAAATGTTGCTTGCTTCTATATGCTATTTAGGTATTTGGAAGTCATTAGATTACAAATATTGGAAGTCGCGAACTTACAAAGCGTGCGTAAGGAACTGCATAGCATACGCTCATGAAAACAGTCATTTTAGGAATTTTTCACCAAATTTTCAACATAGCCATTTTAAGACCTCTGATAATGAACAGTGTCACTGTAGTTTTCTTAATGTGTCCCATACATTGAGTTAGCACCGACTGCGCCATTATGCTACATGGGCAGAAACACGTTTTGGGCAAGATGTGAAAATAACAGCTGCACTGCTCATGGAGGTGTGTGGTAAAATGGCAGTGTTGAAATCTGGAGTAAAATATTGAAAATTCACAAACTTACAGTGCATAGGAACTGCATAGCATGCGCTCGTAAAAACAGTAATTTTAGGAATTTTTCACCAAATTTTCAACACAGCCATTTTAAGACCTCTGCTCATGAACAGTGTCACTGTGATTTTCTTAATGTGTCCATGATTTCGCTTTAACTAGCCATTGTCGCCCACATGAAACGGAAACACATTTTAGGTGAGATGTGAAAATGACAGCTGTACTACTCATAAAGAGGTATGGTAAAATGGCAATGTGAAAATCTGGAGTGAAATATTGAAATTCATGACTTACAGGCCTGCGTAGAACTGCACAACGCACGCTCGTAAAACAGTCATTTTTAGGAATTTTTCCACCAAATTTTCAAAATAGGCTTTTTGAGAGCCCACCTTATTATTGCTGGCACTGTCGTTTCGTTAGTCAGGCCCAAAAGGTGATTTTGCTCAGTGTCTGCGAAATCACCCTTCGGGCCCGAATAACACCATGACAGTGACAGAATTCATGAGAAGGGGTCCCAAAAACCCCATGTTGAAAATTTGGTGCAAAAATTCCAAAAAATGCCTGAGATATGCAACAAAGTTGAAAAAAACCCAGCTAGCCCATTATACAGCTTACCAGCATTTCCTCAGTTCGGTCGGCTTTGAAGAGTGCAGGCGTGTTCCCGGTCCAGCGATGATCGTCGCTGAGCTCTGGAAGTGAAGTATGGGGTGAGGGGTGTGGGAGGCAGGGTGCGCAGTGGGTGGGTGCGGGTTGTGGGAGGGGGGGAGACTGCGTGGGACCGCTTTTAATTTACAGGTTTTTTTTCTAAATTGACGACGCAGGGACATTTGCCACGCTGGGGTAGGCCCCAGTGTGGCAGAAGGATGGCTGGGGCGTGGAGCCCACGGGGATTGGGCACCCTGTCGTGGCAGACGACGAGGACGCTTGCCATGCTGGGGTGGGTTCCTAAGCGTGGCAGCAGGGAAAGCTGTTTGGGGAGGTGGAGCTGATAGGGATTGGCAATTCTTGCCGGGCAGACGACGCAGGGACATTTGCCATGCTGGGGTGGGCTCCTGCATGGCACCAAAGATTTGGGGGGGGGGCGTGACGCGCTGCCAGCACACAGCAGTGGTTTTCTTTGAAGAGAAGACCACCGCTGTCATACACAGCACCGCATCGATTGGTGCAGGACCGCCACGCCTGCTCAATGGAGCAGGGGATTACACAGGACAGGCACACCTCCAAAGTGTCCCATTCTCCCAAGACGTTCCTTGCGCATGCACGCAAGTGAACATAATAATTACAAGAGAATATAATATAAAAGGAAATTTAAAATGTAAAAGGAAAGACAGAGGGGGAAGAGCTCAAACCAGGAGAGGAGACAGTCAAGGGAAGGAGATGAGGAGTTGGGGGGGGTCAAAATATAGTCAAGGCCATTGGTAAACTAGCTGCTCTCCAACATTGGGATAGGTGTGCATGCAGGCAGGTACTGGGCATGCTTAATGGACCATTAAGCTTTTTTCTGCCATCAGCATTTATGTTTTTATTATAAAGCAGTCTCAGATTTTCCTCCAATCAGAGACGAGAACCACCATACCTCTCATTGAACGTACAGATGCTGCCTCGCACAGTATGCTCAACTTTCCTGCCGCTGCCTCCCGGTGTCAACTGCCGCTCGCTGCTAAGCATTCTTCTCTGCATTTGCCTGCCTCTAAAATGCCGGTGGGTTTCCAAAAATACTTAAGAAATGTTTTTTTAAATGCCTCCCTAAATTTTTTTTTAATGAAAAACAAACAGTGGGAAACTTAAGTTTCGTCAGCCACTGCCCGCTACCACATCAAAGCAGTCAGGACTGTACCACTTGTCAGAATTACATAAGGGGGGGACAGAAAACTATAAAGAAATTAGAATGCCTTTTAAACAGTTACGCTGACATCTTTATGTTGTGGGAAAATCTTCGCCTGCTTCATAATGTAGTACTATATCAACTTGTGTGTGTTTCTTACTGCATATGAATGTTACCTCATGCTGTTTGGACTGACAGAACCACTCAGCTTCGATTCGAGGTCCTCTTGCCCTAACAGCATGAGATACATAGGGGTAAGGGGCAACAGACTTCCTGGAAAACATAAACTGAACTTACAAACTTAAATGGGCAGACTGGGTGGGCCATAGGCCCTTATCTGCCGACACTGTCTATGTATCTATGTATCTATGTAACATTCTTATGCAGTAAGAAACACTCACAAGTAGGCATATATTGGTGATTTGCATATGCAGCCAATGATGCTTTGCATTGTGGGGTCATGTGTGATTTTGTATTTGTTTGAAACTTGGCTTCCCAGCCAAATGCCCTTTGGGGTAACCATTGCCTCAGTGTTTGCACACAGAGGTTCTTTGTCTTTTAAATAGTTTTTTGTTTTCATTGGGTTCATTACAGCATAACCCAGATAGACTATCTTAGGTAGCTGGTTCATTCCACTGGGGTGTCAGACAGATGAGGCATACTGGTGAGTCCTGGTAGGATGAGACATGTGTCTATGTCTTCTGTTGGCACCCTTTATAAACTGTGTGAGAAGCCTTTTGCCACCATGCATTTCTGCTTAAAGTTGAACCAGCATGATATTCTGTGGTGATTTGTACATGCAGCCCGTGATGCTTTGCATTGTGGGGTCATGTGTGATTTTGTATTTCTTTGAAACTTGGCTTCCCAGCCAAATGCCCTTTGGGGTAACCATTGCCTCAGTGTTTGTGCACAGAGGTTCTTTGTCATATATATATATATATATATATATATATATATATATATATGCTTTTTCAGGCTGAGGAACAGCTGTAAAAAGTGTAATTCAAAACCAGTTTTCACAGCTGCATTTACACTGCAACAACCCAAGCGCTGGGCTTGTTGCACTGCAAATGCGGCTGTGTAGGCACTTACCCGATCATGGTAAGTCAGTCCTGGATCCTCTCCCCGATCTGCAGCCAACCTGGGAACACATTCTGGATTGAGGGGTGTAAGCAGCCATGTGGAGAGGCTGCACCACTCACTCCAACACACAAGTAACTTCCCAGTATCTCCCTGTGCCTCCCAGCATCCTCCTGCACAGACTCGGGCCCCTCTCCAGTGCATCTTGCATTGGTGAAGAGAGAGGCCATGTAAACTGAGCAGCAACTGGCTTAGGAGCTCAGGGGGAGCACTGGCATGGATCGCAGTGCACAGAAGAGTGGTCACGTAAACAGGGCTTTAGTGCCGTACCTTGATTATAAGTTTCAACTGTGCTACCCCCCAACCCCACCACCACCACCCTCCACCCAGAAATCCTCTAGTCATTACTTCCCTGGCTTCTGAGCAACAGACTGCTTGCAGCCGATGATGTCACAGACTGCAATACCTGTAACGGGGCAATTGGGGTGAAGCTACATGCAGAGAAGGGACAGAAAACAAAAAAAAAGACATGCAGGACGAGAAGAGGGGGTAAGCAAAGATGAACTGGAAATGTTGTAATGCTTCCTTGCCATTTAAAGGACAGCTAACGCCCTCTAGGCAGACAACACTTGGCAAGGAGTTGCCCACTCAAGGACCTAAATCAGTCATTATATGAATATTTTTGCAAACTTTTTTAGTTAGTTAACTTCCTAAGTCCTCAGTTGTTCTTCCCAGTTTAACTGAGTTGCTGAACACCCGCTGCAGCCACCCTCACCCCCCAACCACTTTTTTGTAATGCAAAGTAGGGAAGTGCTATACATAAGACATATAATATGATTTGGGGTAGCACTGGACTTTATGCTGCTGTTTTTTTCCTTTTACTTTGCTGGCGTAGTATGTGTATGCCCACCTTAACAGGTATAGTTGCCAGCAAGGTAAAATAACAGCATGTTAAGGTATGTACCACCAAGGACCTAATAAGTTAAATAACTTAAAAAAAAAAACACATTTACAGATAGTTCATATTATGGCTTTTTGAGGTGCTGTGGCAGGCAGCTCCTAACCGAGAGTTGGCCTGCCCTGAGGAGATTGAGGTTTATCCACATGATAGGAAGAAGGACCAATGTGGTGAAAAAAGCATAAACCCCAAATGCCGTAGTGCACTTTGGGAAAGGAATTTGCTTTAGTACCTTTTCTTCAAACTGTATCCCAAAGCAATTTACAATCCAAGAGGCGGAGGGGAGAGAGATGTTGCTGTCATATTAGGGGCACAGGGAGATCCAAACCGCATGGAGATACATTAGAGAAAGGTAACCATGCAATTACCCACAGGGAGGTTAAATGGCTTGCTCAGGATCATGTAGCAAGCTGCTTAACAACGCATTTCGGCAATACTGTTATTATTGGCTAAGTACTAAGGCATAATCAGGAGATGGTTACCCTAATGGGGGGAGGGGGCATAAGACAAAAGGCAAAGTTGAATGCTTTATGTCCGCGAGTTAAATTAACAAAGGTAATCCAATCCCTAAAGGCCCTTAACACTATCATTAAATTAAAATGTTTTTTTTCTTAAAATAATGTTTTTATAGTTTATGTCCAGATATTCAAAAGGGGAGTTAGTTCCACGCGCAACAAGGTTGCGCACGCAAGTCCTACATCGCGCCCATTCTGCGACATTCAGCAGGAGGCAGTTGCTCCACTGACAACAGGTTGCTAAAGAGCAATGCAAATGAATGCATGCTCAACAGGAGGGGAGGAACCATGCATAACTCCAGCAACCCGAATTCAGTCGGGTTGTGCAGAGTTGTACGCGCAACCCCAACCTCGCGCCTGCACAATCTGAGCCAAAAAAAAGGATCGTTGAGGGCCACCCACAGGTGAGCTGCTGTATTGCAGGGCGCAACACAGCAGCTGCCACCCCTGGCTGGCCCCAACTGGTCCCTGTGCCCCCCCACCAGCGATGCATTGGGCATAAAGTAACATGAGCCCCACATCTCCGAAGCCCAATCACGGGCATTACAGTTACATGAACCCCCCACCACACATCTCCAGAAGCCCGATCGTGGGCATTACAGTTACGAGCCCCACCGACAGTCAGTCGGGCGGGCGGCTGGGCGCAGGCGTGGTGGATGCTGCCGCCGCCGGCCGCGGGGAGCGGGTGGAGGGGCTTCGGGTGGGTGGGGACACTAGACGCCAGGGAGATGTTTGGGGGTTGTAGTGACATTCTGCCCGCGATCGGGCTTTAGGGTCCACTGACCACCAGGGAGATATTCGGTTGGGGTTATATTCTGCCCGCGATCGGGCACGGTGGGGTTCATACACGCTCTGCCCACGATCGGCACTTGGGGGTTCATACACATTCCGCCCCGATCGGGCTGTGGGAGATGTGTGGGGAGTTCATAACTCTAATGCCCGATTGGGCTTCGGGAGATGTGTGTGGAGGGGTGTTCATGTAACGTAATGCCCGCGATCAGGCTTCGGGAGATGTGTGTGGGGGGGGTCATGTAACTGTAATGCCAGCGATCGGGCTGCAGGGTGCGTTGGTCCCCGACGGCTGCTGCCTGGCAGAGCGGCCAGGCACAAGTCCTCGGGGATCGGCGCACCTACATGCTAATGGCATGCAAATGGGGCCATAAATAGATGTAAATGGCCCCCCCTCGCCTTGCATAAATTATGGCCCCATTTGCATGTCACCTTTTGAATATCGGAAATTGGGCATGGCGCAATGGTACTTGCGCCACACCGCCAAGATTTAATGCTCAATTCTGGCAACTTGCGGTGGCGCAAGTTCCACTGCGCCATGCGCCAAGTGCTGTCGGTTGGGTGATATTCAAGGAGTTGCTCAAGCGCAACCTTTGAATATCACTCGGGCCACACCCCTGCGCAACTATTTTGAGCAGCGCAGGGGCTTGCGCCTCAGAATGGCGCAGTTTGAAAATCTGGGCCCGCATGTTTAAAATACATTTGATTGATTTTGCTGGTACTACAGCACAATAATGAAAAGAAGCAGTTCATTTCTTTAGCATTTCAAGAGGAACAGGCAACATTTAAAAAGCTTGAAAGGTGAGTATTGATAGAAATAGAGAGTGTAATACAGCTTTAGCAATATCATCAAAGTATGTCATCCTATGCTGAGATTTTACGCTTTTGGTACTAAATAAAAATCATTTGGACAGTCTGTCCTATGTCCGGATTCTGTTTTCTAAACAGTTAGTAAATAGCAACTACTTTTTCTCAAATTCCCCTCAAGTGATCTCTGACCTGATAATACTTGTTTTCCCATGCTTGCAAGCACATTCCTCTATAGCACCTCACCATCCTACCTCTGTGGGAGGATTTGTAGCTTTTGCACGATTTATGAATACCCAGTTTGGTGACCATTAGGGCCAGGTGCAGAATCAAAATGTTTTCCTTATTGCAGGTCTGTGGACTCATTATGGTCCCCCCAGTAAGATCACTTTGGGAGACGATTTTGTTATTTTAATGTTTTTTTTACTTTCTGTTTATGCTTCTGCCACCCATCCAGCCCTTGGTTTCCTCCAGAGCCAACACCGCACCTCAGCCCTATCACTTTGCCTTCTGCTGAGACTCACTCCAGTCCTCATATAACCCCCATGGCTTGCTCCTTACAGCAGAGCCTTTAGGCTGGGACAGGTCCTCTTGGGAATACTTTAGCCAGTCGAACGGGGAGAGTGCCTAGGTCAGTGGATGAGGAGTCTGTGGGCGTTATGTGGCTGCCACGCTGCCTGGTTGGGGGATTTTCCTTCCTGTTTCCCCCACGGATGCCTCATGCTATAATGTTATGTCACAACCTCCTGATAATGTCAGAGGCATCCTCCCCTCCCTTACGGTCCCTCCTGTACCTCCCCCTGTGGTCACCCAGGGGTTGGTACAGCAGTGGCAATCAGACACTCTCCCGCACCAGAGTAAAAGAGCATCCAGACTGGGAAATTTGACTTTCTTCCCCCTGGCTGACCCTGGATGACCAGGCTTATTCCCGATCCTAGGTGGCTGGCATCATGAGAGGTGGTGCCAACACTGCACAAAGATATTCTGATGCCTCATATTTGATTGATTTGTTCTTCAGTGGAAGTCCAGTAAAAGCTAGCTTTGGCAATAAAGCATTAAGTGAGAAATGTGTGCGTTTACTGTGTTATCTTCCTCACATCTAGGAGGGCCTCTACCACCATATAAATTAGACAATTTGGCCAACCTTCCTGGTGTATAGTATGATTGCTAAAAAATCATGAATTAAATCAATTTAAATTTGCTTTGGATAGGTGGTCTCTTCCCTTCATTTAACAGATTGCCCGGTCGTCATCTGAAATTTTGATACCCAACCACCCTTGCCAGGTTTTCCTAATTTTGGGGTTGTATGCTTCGGGATGTGAGAGGATTGACTGGTAAATTGTAGGGACTAACCCCCTTACCATTTTTAGCATAATCCAGGGCTTCTGCTATAGTATACAGATCTGACAGTGTAAGGGATAAATCAGTTTCTGAGGCAATAAAGTGTCTTGGGCATATTTATAGTAATTTGAACTTTTTCTATAGAGTTTTTTTCCCAGGCCATGCTTGTCTCTTAGGGATACTCCCTGTTCTGATCCATCATTCCCCTTCCTCCCCCGGTCCAGCTCCACACCAACATCCCCCATGGCTTCTTCTCTTTATCAAGGCCTCTGCCGCCCCCTCCCAGTAGTTCACAATGTGGACTAGGATCCAATATTGGCAAGCACTAGGACCCAGGGGAGGCCAGGAATGCAGGCCATCATATAAATGGTACATGACCTTTTCTTCATGGTTTCTCCCCTTCCTTCCTCCCTCCTTCAATTGGCGTGAGCAGAGCTCTGCAGTTCCTCAAATGCATGCAGTGACATCCAGTGGAGGCAGCGAGCTCCCTTGGCCAACTGCAGAGGTCACTGTGGCACCAGCAGTCCCGTCCCATCTCTTCTCACTGCATCACACTGCCAAGCAGCAGCTGCTGTGGCCCAGCCTGCCTCCCAATGTGGCATCCCAAGTTTGCTCTCAAACTCAGGTTGTCTGCACAGCAGCAAAGCACACTACCCCGGGGCCATCAGGGTGGCCTTAGTTTTAATTTTTTATTGCCTGTTTTTGTGCATGAGTGTTTCCATTCACTAGCCTAGCACATTAGCATATGTCAGCTAATCAGAAAGCTACATTTCCAGCCCTCGTTTTGAAATGTATGTTACCTTCAAAAAGTTCAAATGCATTCATGGTTGTCATATGGCGCTGTTTATTTACTCAGGATAAGCCCAAATGAGATCCAACATCTTGTTTTCAGGGGAAGGAGCCTACGTCTACTTCTGCTTTATAACTGAGGTGGGATAAAAGACTAAGGGAGGATCACATGACTACCTCAAAAGTCTCTCAGTCAGGCAGTTGTGGTGGTGGGACTGCAACCTGCAATAAAATTTCCAGTCTTTGAGTCTTGACCTTTACATAACACCTAACCACCGAGGAACTATTAACGGGAAACCGCAGTGTGGGAAGCATATCATAGAAATGCTGGCTTCTTTTATCTTGTATCCATCAGCATAGCAGGCCTGTTATTCATCACTGAAATGACAAGGAAATCTACTCTGAAAGGGTTTGAGATGTGCCTCCAGTTGATTTTTCCAAATACTACCAGCTAGAAAAGCACTGCCCTTAACCAAAGCAGCCTTAAAAAAATGGAATAAAAGGGAAGATGTTTTTCCCAAAGCCCTCCCTCCTACCCCTGTATAATATTAGATTCAATGGACCAACAAGCTCCTCATGTGAGAATGCTTAGTGAACACAGGGAAGGATTTGTAGGGTTTAGTATAATTGGAATGATGGTAGGAAGGGAAGCAGGAGGGTGATAAGGTGGTCTGGAAGGTGGCACGCAGAATGCTTGTGCAATGTGATTGTCACATTAGCTCACACTTTCTGTGTTCCTGCTACAGGGAGTACCACACTTTCAGAGTGCTGTAAAGGCACAGGAAACCCCTACAGGGGATACAAGTGTAACCCCCGTTACCCGGGGTTACTAGAATCCCAGTAAGACCTAGTGGTAGGCAGTGAAGGCAGCTTGTGAAACTCCAGTTAAATGGATTTCACACTGTCTCACTCTGTTCTCAGTCTCAGCTGAGACTGAGGGATGACATCACCATAGAACTCTCACAGCTGCATGAGCCACACTGGAGTGCTACAGTTGGAAGTTAGGATAGAATGTTGGGGATTGTGAACAGAGTCTGTGTGCAGTCTTGGAGAGACAGCAGCACAGCAGTCTGTGTGCAGGCTCTCAGAGCTTTAAGCTCTGTTTTAGAGCTACTGTAAGGGAGGTGTGTGTTTCCACTGAAAGAGGAACACAGTAAGCTAATTGTTGAAGTGGTGGAGACTGCTGTTTCTGGTCCATGTGCCCCATCCCTGAGGGAATGGGGGTGGAAAGGTTTGCCTGTTTTCCAGGGGCAACCCTCCTGGTTCCGTCTAAGGAAGACGCTTCCTGTTTCAAGTTGTGCTGTGGCACCGGAAGCTGTGGGAGAGAAATTCCTGTGAGGAATTGCCTGTGGGGCACCTGCAACCAAAGGGTGAGTTTGCTCTGACAGAGGGCCTATGTTTTTCACCTGAACTGTTGAAACGTGGGGATGGGACTACTTAATCTGTAGGAGGTCTAGTGTAATAGACATTGCCGGTTAAGTCAAGTAGGTTCAAGTCCACCACAAAGAGTGAAGTAAAGTGGGGATTGGATTGCTTAATCAGTGGGGGGCCTAGAGCTATGGGCTAAGCCAAGTAAAAGTATGTTCAAGTCCAGCACAATGGGAAAGCAAGACAAGTAGAGGAAATGCGAGATACATTTAGCCTTAATCTACATTGCCAAGCTTTACAGAATGAGATGTTTAATGTCCAGAGAAATGGCCGGGTATGAATTGTGGAAGCGAGAGGTGGAAGACCCCCCCAGCAGTAGTAACCAAATTCACCTCTACGGATTTGCTCTGTGGCACCTTTACTTGCTTTCAGGTACTTGGCCAGTGCCTGAGGAAAGTACTCAGATGTGGGATTAAAAGGAGAACTCCCTGATAGAGCTGAGGTACTCTTAGGTGGTTTAGGGAGCCACCAGAAAATGTTTCCATGTCATATGGAAGGTGTCTGAATGGTCGGTAAGGGAGCCGAGCCAGGGAAAACTCAGATCAATGTACAAGTTCGGGCTGTGTATTCAAAGCAGCGTGCAAGTCTGGGCCATGTGCCCAGTGGGTTCAGAGCCTGAGGGCTGAAGTGTTGAAGAAGTGTTCTTGATTCTTTTAATCTGCATTACCAGGAATGTAGCCCCGTGGGGGTCCATCTATGCTTTGTTTGTTCTGCTTGGATGTGAATAAAGCCACACTTTAGAATCCCATTTCTGGTATTGGACATTACAGTTATTGCTTCCTGTGTTCGGAGTTACTTGGGTGCCATTGTACAGAGTAGCCAAACCTAGCCTTTGTGCCGTGTGACCTATTCCTCCCCGAACCCAGTCACCACCTGGTACAGCTGTCAGATTCAAACAGCATGCCATCTGTCATTTGCAAAATGATGGGGTTGGGGGTTACACAAGGACAAGGTCCCCCTAGACCAATGGTTTTAGCCTGGGGAATAAGACCCAAACCCTAAGGAAAGAGTGGCGCTGCCAGTGGAGGTGGAAGGGTAGATGGTGGTAGCAAAAAACAGAGAATCCAAAGGACACTTAGACATGCATGATTTAAGTACCACTCAGTGGGTAACATGGCATGAGTCACCTGCTGCCCCGCCGAACCACAGAAAAAGTCTTTCAATTCAATGGACCACTGGTTCCTAGAATGCTTATGGAATACAGAAAAGGATTGGCATGATTTGGTAGGATTGGAATACTGGTAGTAAGCAAATGATTTGAATGATATATAAAATGCTTGTACATCATGAATGTAACTCTGGCTTTTGCACTCTCTGCTCCTCCTACAGGGCCTACCCCTCTTTCAAGGTGCCGTAAAGACACAGGAACTCTTTTAAGGAGAGTTCCACTCCAGAAGTGTCGCAGGGATGAGATCCCCTTAGATCAAAGGTATCTTAGGGAAGAAGGTCCAAGAAGAGACACAACCCAAAAAGGGATACCAGTATGTAAGAGAGAAATGCCATGACTGAAATACACAATAGGACCACCCCCCAGCTCCAACTCTCAGCAGAAAATTAAACAACAATTAAATTATGGCCTTCGGCACAGAGAGGGAAAAAAAAACCTTGAGGAAGAAATCTCTGGGGAACCAAGGCCTTGCTTGCCATCATTCTTGGCATGGGCTATTATTTATGATGGCTCTGATCACTGCTGAATTTGGAATCCAAGTGAGGGGAGAAGTTTGGATTGAAACACTCTCGTCTATCTCTCTAATGGAATAACATTATGAGATGCAGCCAAGTCTATCTACACCTCTAGAGGAGCCGCCTCCACCAGTGCTGAGTGTTCCATCCTCAAAGCATGGGAGTGAGGACAGCAGTGACTGCTGTACAGCTTTTGCCTGACCTCTGATCTGAGAGGAGGCCTAACATATGACTGATGATGATGATGATGGGGAGACTAAAGAAAGGGGAATAAGGATGAGAGCAGGTGGCCATGGACCATAGGCAGATGCTGGGAGGATATGTGCCATTCAGTTAATCTGCATGGCTGAATGGACCACCAAGGCAAGGACCCTGCCCTCAAGGTGCATGAGAAAACAGAAAAAGCACTGAGGTCTGCTGCTGAACTGATCTGTATGGCTAAAAAGTGCCCCGCTCACAGAGAAGGTTCCATCCTCAAGAAGCTGGGAATCATAAATACAGCACTGCAGGGTGCTGCTGAGTCAATCTGCATGGCTAAAGGGGCCCTAATGGCAACAGTTCAACCCTCAAGGCAGGGAAGGGACAATGGGAGTGCAGAGAGGTACTGCTGAGTTGATCTTCATGGCTAAAATGACACTATTGGGTTAGGGTCCCACCCTCAAGATGTGGACTTCATCGACCTCCTGAGATAATTGCCAGCAAGGTATACAAAGACAGGCTGTAAGGGGAAGGAGATGAATAGAGTATGCTGCTGTAGAAAGGAAGTAACGGTGGGTGGAGCCCAGACAGGTTAACTGTGATAAGGTGAAGCCCAGGTAGATTGAGGAACTGCATGTCAGTGTGGGTAGTATAGTAAGGAGGGCAGGGATTGGTATGTGTTGCAGTGAATGAAAGGTGAGTCCAAAAGAGCAATGATGGCACAGATGGGGCACAGTGGGCCATGCAAGGAAACCAAAAAGAGAGCAAGTGGGGGACCAGCAAGGGTGAGGTAGAGGAAGGCTAGCAAGTGAAGGCAGAGGCCAAACAGAAGAGGAGCCAGCAGGCAAAGGAAGGATGACTCCTTTTTGGTAGAAGGAACAGCAGCATCAGCTCATAGGGTCACACAGCAGCACACAGGGCCACCAGCAGGTCACCCAGGGCACACCGGAGGAGAAGTAGATGAGACAGCAGACAGGAGGGAGCCCTAGCATGATTAGCAGCCCAAGGAGCCTGGCAGTGGATGCAGGCTTGACCAGAGCAGCACCAGGAGGGAAGTGGCAGCAAGGACTGGAGTAACCGACACTGTGTGCGATGGCATGCCAAGTCAAGGTTTGAGGACTGGAGCCACTGGAGGGTGGGCAGAATGCCAGAAAGAACAGCAGCAGCAGCCCTGCGGAACTGAGGGGAGGTCAGAACAGTGGTGGGTGATGCAAACCAGCAAAAAAATTGGCATCTAAAAGATTCTTGGGCATGCATAGATTAAGTACTGCTCAGTTGGAGGCATAGTGAGAGTCACCTGCTGCCCCACCAAACCATGAGCAGTGCCCTCCAAGTATTATTTACTGAGTTGAGACCACTAAGAGGAAACAGGAATGTGAAGCACTGTAATAAGAATAAAACTATCTGTAAAAAACAAAAAAACTTCAAGTCGTTCCATCTGCACACCAGTAAAGCATACATCACGGAGCTGAAAACACCCTTACAATACAGTACAATGCAGTTTTACCAGGAGTTCAGGAGGTTTAAACACCATTAGAAACAAAACACTTACTATGCGATCTTGAGCAAGCCACAAGACCCCCATGAATAACAAAATGTTGCATCTCAGGTGGGCTATTCTAGGAAAATAAATTGCAAATATAAAATAAATATTTACATCTCATCTTTCCTACCAAAGTGCATTATCACAAAAAACACTTCAAGGAGCAATCAAAGGGCAAGAAAACATGGAAAATCATTTGACTAGTGAAAAATAGTGGTACTGAAGTGACAGGAAGGAGCATAATACTTATTAATAAGTTATAAAACTGCCATTCAGTTGGCAGAGCAGCAGTGTTGCTGCTTATGGTGTTGGCGACTCAGGTCGAAGAACAAGCGTGGGGTGCTGGCGGGTTGGTGGGCAAAAGAGGATTTAGCATCCCAGAGGTCTCTCTCCTTCTTCAGGGAGGGGCTTTGTTGCGTCCTCTGCTGCAGCACTGCCACCTGGCTGATGATGAGTGGTAGTGCAGGCAGCGTGGGCGTGAGAACGTCAGCCAGGGGCCACGCTGGCAGACTGTCTGTGTGCTTACTTAGAGCCTCTAGCTGTTCAGTGTATATTTCTTTAATTTTCTGTCATTATTGCACCTCTTTTTTATTACGGAGGAAATCTGCATGAAAACAAGATTTTTTTTTTCTTAGATTTCATCTGCTCCTGCTGCTTCTTCCTGCAATTAAGTCATTATTCTATGTTTGTGAAATTTCTGCTGCGGAAAGAAGTATGACCTCTCAAACAGAGGATTATAGCTTCAGTGTAGGGAAAAGCTGAATGAGAGTGAGTCACAAAGATTAGATTTTCATGCAAATGTGCTAAATAGTAAAGAATGAGGGGTCGATACAGAGAATTACTGAAACAGAAGCTGTATTGTGCAAATGTCTGAGCCATCCTTCTCCATGGCACACACAGGCAGTCATTACAAACAACACAAGGGCATCACCTTGGGACTTTATTAATAGGCTGCCAGCAGGCAGCGGAAGACAAAAGAGGTTAAACAGTTTTTCTAACATTCTATTTCCATGTTAAAGAGTGGCCTGCATTAAACGGTCCCCCTCGTTTTTAGAAAAACTCTTAAGTGATCTCAAGAGATGGGCTGCGATACTACAGCCCTCGAAAACAATCACTATACAATCGCCAATGCTACCAAACACTAATATCAGTATAATATAAATAATCGTAATTTAAATAATGGTCTAGCGGTCTGGGTCATACCTTTACCCTACAATGTCTGCCTGTCTCTAGGAGGCATACATCTTAGGTCGGGGCACAATGTGACTATGACCTCCGGGTTGGGGGAACTTGGCAAGAAACGTTCTGTCTCATCACAGCCTCCTTCATCCTTCACACCATGTGTGAGGGAGTACTCAGAGTAAATACAGTAACATTCAGCACTGGGAATATGGTGCACAAATTCAAACTACTTTATTAAACTTAATTTCAGTGTTGCTTATATTAAAATCATCCTACAGAAAACACAGCAGTCAGCCTCAGCACTTCGGGGACTCTGCCCTTTCCTCAGGAAGCTATGTATAGCTATAGCATAACTTTCTGAGGATGGGGCAGAGTGCCTCAAAGCATTGAGGCTCATTGCTGTGTTTTCCAGATGGTTTTAATATGATTTAAATATATACAATATTTGGAGTAAGTTTAATATTGCATTTCTATTTTCACACCATATTCCCAGTGGGTTTCCTATGTAGCTTGACAGCGCTGGTGCCGACATCTCCTACAGGCGACGGCTGGTGCCGACCATCGGCATTGAAGCACGGGATGTCGATGCTCCAATCGGGGCTACGCCTCTGAACTCCCCCCACCCCCGGGTTCCCCAGGATTCTAACTCCGAGTCAGAGTTGGACTGGGGGCACCAGCCAGCGAGGCAGTCCCGATTGACACACTGACCACCACAGTGACAGGCGGCTTTTGCCCGATTCCTGCCACTGTGGTGGTGTTCGCCATTGGGGTTTCGCTGCGGTGACAGTACACCATTACGGTTGTGCTGTTTCCATTTTTTCCCTGAGTATTCCTGCCTTTGTACACTGCTGCATGGGTTTGTGCAAGTCTTGGCAGTGCACGTTCTATTTTTGATTTTTGAGTGAGTGCCTGTAAGTTACTCATTTACGAAGGGGCAAAACCAGTTTTAAAAAAAAATCCTTTCCCCCAGTCAAGGCCAGGTCCAAAATATAAAACCAAATAAAACTTTCCCTTGAAAAAACAGTTCCTGTGATTCAAAATGTGAGTACTGGGAAGGCAGTCGGAACAGCAAAGGCCCAAACCGAGGAAAAGATAGCCAACTCAGTTAAGAAGGGGGATAAAACCTTTTATAGGTACATCAGGGAGCGAAGGAAGACCAAGGGAGGGATAGTGAGGCTTAATAAAGGGAAGGGAGGGTGGACAGAGGGTGACTGTGAAAGGGCAGAGATACTAAACAAATATTTTTGCTCAGTATTTACAAAGGAAGAGGGGGAGGTACCTAAAACAAACAGTAGAAACTCTCTGGATACAGAAGTTGATACCAGCCCATTTACAGAAGAAAGGGTTCTGAAAGAACTCTTAAAACTGAAGGTGGACAAAGCAATGGGGCCTGATGGGATTCATCCCAGAATTCTAAAAGAACTAAGGGTAGAACTAGTGACACCACTTACTACCCTCTTTAACAAATCATGGGAGGATAGGGTGGTACTCGAGGACTGGAGGAGGCAGATGCTATCTCTCTCACAAAAGTGGGAGCAAGGCAGAAGCAGGAAACTACAGACCTGTTAGTTTAACCTCAGTGATAGGGAAAATGATGGAATCACTCTGAAGGAAAGAATTGTCGAGTATCTAGAGGCCAGAGGGCACAGGACCCAAGGCAGCATGGATTCACAGCGGAAGGTCATGCCAGACAAATCTGATAGATTTCTTTGACTGGGTGACCAAAGTAGTTGATCAGGGAGGGCTGTGGACATGGCCTACCTAGACTCTAGCAAGGCATTTGACACAGTCCCACACAAAAGATTAATATACAAGTTAGCCAGCCTGGGAGTGGGTCCCAAGATGACAGCCTGGGTAAAGAATTGGCTGGAGAATAGGACACAGAGAGTAATAGTAAATGGAGTCCACTCTGGAAAAAGGGGGGTTACTAGTGGGCTACTGCAGGGTTCAGTATTAGGACCGTCCTCTTCAATGTCTTTATAAGTGACATTGCAGAGGGACTGGAAGGAAAAGTATGTCTCTTTGCAGATGACACAAAGATCTGCAACAGAGTTGATACACAAGGTGGGGTGGAAAGGATGAGAAGGACTTGGCAAGGTTAGAGGAATGGTCAAATGTATGGCAGCTTAGATTCAATGCTAAGAAGTGCAGGTAATGCACCTGGGAAACAAAAACCCAGGGAAGAGTACAATGGGGTTGAGATACTAACAACAACAAAATGGAAAAGGACCTGGGGTAGTCATATCAGATGACCTAAAGGTGGGCAAGCAATGTGAGAGGGCAGCAAGGAGGGTTGGGGATACTGGGATGCATAGGGAGAGGCATCACCAGTAGAAAACAGGAAGTTATTATCCCTCTGTACAGACAGCTGGTCAGACCCCATCTGGAGTATTGCGTGCAGTTCTGGAGACCCAATCTCTGCAAAGACATAGACAGGATGGAAGCTGTCCAGAGGAGGGCAACTAAAATGGTGCAGGGTCTGCACCGGAAGACATATGAAGAGAGACTTAAGGAGCTTAATATGTATAGCCTCGAGGAAAGGAGGGAGAGGAGGACATGATAGAAACTTTCAAGTACCTCAAGGAATCAACAAAGTCCAAGAGGGTAGCATCTTTCAAAAAAGAGGTGTGCAAGAACAAGGGGCACAGTTTGAAGATGGGGGCGCTCAGAGGTAATTTAAGGAAGTATTTTTGCACAGAGAGGGTTGTGGATGTATGGAACAGCCTTCCGGAGGAGGTTGTGGAGTCAAAAACAGTGGTGGAATTCAAGCATGCATGGGACAGTCATAAGGCAATTCTAGGGGGTGGGGTAGGAAGAAGTAGGCTGCTGGTTAACTAAGATCTGCAGCTTATCCATCAGGTAGGGAAATGGGCAGACTGGGTGGGCCAAGCGGTCCTTATCTGCCGTCAAATTCTATGTTTCTATGTTACGTTATTAGCAAGTTCTTAGTATAGGGGTAATATGCAAATGTTCGTAGATTACTAGATTCAGAAACCAGAACCTTTTAGAACCCCTTTCGTGTTGCATTTGGAACACAGAAGAGGTTCATCCCTGTCCCCATGACTACTGCCAGAACTGCTGCAGGATGAACTGAGGACTGTTTAAAAAACTTGCCATTCAGTATAGTTTTCCGCTGGGAAATAGACTGTGTCACATGTTTTTTCTGCCACATCATCACAGTTGTAATTTGGAGTCAATAAAACCCGATTTTAAAATAAAACAACCTTAATAGGGTGGAGGATCATGTCAGCAGTTAATCGCTTCGAGGTTTTGCAATGGTCATAAACCAGTTCTTACTGTTGACCCCTTTATAGTGGCATTTACTACCTTCAACAGAGCACATTGGGCTGTGCTCAATTTTACAGCCCTTTTGAGTTTTGTTTATTTATTTTATTTATTCGACCTTGGATTACAATACTTCTGAGCACATAGCAGCTCTTTTACAAATTTACCACGTCAGTGGGGAAGGGTGACAAACATACAAATGAGGCAAAACTACTGAGTTTCTAACAAAAACAGCCAAGCAATAATAACATACTTTGTATCTAAAAGTAAAACTACAGATTGGAAGGTGAGAAAAGTGTAGCAGAGAGAGGAAGGTAATCAAGAGAACCCAGAAAATGAAGGAGGCAGCCAAAAGGCATTGTCAAACCTGTATAGACAGAGGTAGTGTGAGCAGGGTACTGGCAATACGGGTGGACAAGGGGTGCTGGGGGGGGAAGAGGGGGTAGCAGGTGCAGAGGAAGGAGGGGATGGGAATAGACGGGGATAGAGGGCTGAGCAAGGGATGTGAAAGGTTCTTCTAGTATAGTGAGGAAGTGAGAGCACAAAGATAGGTTGTACCCATAGGTGATGGTATCTTAGGTGTAGCAGTCACATGAACTGTTAGCAGTGAGATGCTGATGGAGCATATGTTTGAATGGACCTAATTTTGGTAAGGTAGAAATATCTCTGTGATGTGCGAGTTACCTGTACAGGTAGCAGTGGTGTCACAAATGAACACTTTGAGAAAGCAATTTGCCAATGGAATCGATAACTGATGTAGTGCACTTGTTACAGTTGCCTCCTATCCTGTGCACTATGGGTAGGTGGAGCTTTTCTGGGCCTGTTGAAGAAAGAAGGTTTGTACTGTAGCTGTCTTGTTCTTTGAAAAGCTGGAGTTGTTGGATAGTTGGAAACCTTTTGTTGTACTGTACCACAGTGACATAGTTTGAATGGAACTCTAGGGTCATCTTGTCTACCACCCACTTCATAAGCAGGGTTGAGTAAGTATGCTTGTAAACATGTACTGATTTATAGGGATTCAGTATCCATACCCACGGTATTACTTGAGTGTACCCTGTGATTCCTTTGCCAAGAAGAAATTTGTCCAGGCTTACCTGGAAAGCCTGTGCTGCCTTCATGTCCACTGTTTCCACTAGTGGACTGTTCCATAGGTTCATTACCCTCTGGGAAAAAAAGTGCCTCTTAACATTACCCCTGAACTTGTCACCTTTGCACTTCAGGGTGTGTCCTTGTGTCCTGCTGTAGGACCCCAGATCAAGCATCTCAGACTGTTTAAACTTGTCAATATCCAATCAGCATTCCTGTCCAGGGAGATTACGGCAGGAAGGAATAGACTGGCTCAGTTCTTCCATACTGTTGACAGGTTACTAAACCCTACTTGTCTACAGTTGGTACAGCCTGGTTCATCTGCTAAGTGTGAGGAGTTCACTTGATTCTTCCTGGACAGATTGTCCTCTATTCAGGCTTGGATCTCGCCAAGTAGGCTGTCACAGCCCGACAGAGTTGAGCCTGTATGTCATGGACATGCTCAGCCTTTCAATAACGAGTTTAGGCAATTCGTGATGGAAGAAGTCTGTGAGGTAATCTCTGCACTGCGGCTCATGTTTTGTTTATTTATTTATTTAGTTTTTGTTGACTGGGTAAGTGCACTATACAAATCCTGCCTATTTTAAGGCAAGACCCGGGGGAGGGGGATACAGATGAATGCCAACTGACTTTGAACCAGATTAAGCTGTTGGTGATATTTTTAGTGAATGAGGGAAATTTGGCCAGGACACTGGGGAAATTCCCTTACTCTTTTTGATAAGTGCCTTGGGGTCTTTAACATCCACCTGAACTACCACCAATCCAGGCAGATGGGACCTCGGTTTAACGCTCCATCCGAAGACGCAGACTTCAGAAGTGCAGCACCCACCATGCTGCACTACAATGTCAGTACTGGGATATTAACCCACGTGCCAGATGTGGGAACTGAACCCACAGCCCTCTGATCTCCCGGCCTCAGAGGCGAGTGTGCTACCTACTGAGCCACTGACACTGCTTTTGTGAACTGGACCCAGGCCCAACGCGACTACTAGCAAGTTGCATAGAATAGTTGGGTCTGATGTTTACTGGAGATTGTTTGGTGCACCCTTTCGGAGGAGGTCTTCCCAGTTGCACTGAAAAATTCACTGGTTCAACCCCTTCTGAAACAAAAAAACATCTTTAGACATGGACATCTTTGTGAATTATCATCCAGTCTCTAACCTGCCCTTCTTAGGGAAGGTTATTGAGAAGGTTGTGGGGCTACAGCTTGAGGCACATCTGATGATTTATGACATCTATGAGCCCTTCTAGTCTAGGTCTAGGCACAGAACCAAGACTGCACTGGTCAGGGGCATATTGACCTCTACACTACGGAAACCCCACTCAGGGTGAGAGATGGGGGGGAAGGTCAGTACTTTTTTGTCCTCTCTCTCTCTCTATCTCCTCAGCTTTTGACACTGTAGACCATGGGTTATTGTTTGGATCATCTGAGGGAGTATAGTAGACTCACTGGCATGGTCATCTGCTGGTTTGAGTCTCACTTCAGGGATAGGATGCACAGGGTAGTGATGGGAAACCTTTTGTTGCTCCCAGTGGCCCCGGTCTGTGGTGTACCCCAGGGGCTGATCCCCACACTCATGTTGTTTGCAGTGTACATGCTTTCCCTGGGAAAGTCCATTAGGTGATAACAGTCTGGGCTTTCGCTGTTCTGCAGATGATACTCTGCTGTATCTGTCTGACCCCAGGACCCCTGATGTGGTTGAGGTGCTTAATTTGTGCCTGGCTGAGAGCCAAAGCTAGATGACATCTAGTTGGCGGAGACTTAACCCAGACAACACTGAGGTGCTGACGACTGAGTCAGGTCGTGGGGGGGGGGGGGAGTAGCTGAGGAATAAATGGGGCTTCAGCTTGGGTTCTCCCTGTTGGTGGCCTCTACTAAGGTGAAGAATCTGGGGGGCATTCTGCATGAGAGACTGACACTCGAGGCTCAGGTGTCAGCTGTAGCCTGGAATGGCTTTTACCATCTGAGAAACATCAGCCGGATCACATCTCCAACACTGATGCATACATTTGTGATGTCAAGGCTGGACTACTGTAATGCGTTCCATCTTGGGATCAGTGAATAATAATAATAATAATAAACTTTATTTCACGCAAGCACCTTTCAAAATATCAAGGCTTTTTACAAAAGATTAAAATGGGAATGATAAAATGAAGGTACCCTGCAATGCCAGCAGCTGGTGCAGAATACAGCGGCCAGGTTGCTGACAGGACTTCCTAGGTCCTGTCATGTAAACCTGGTCCTGCGTGAACTGCACTGGCTGCCAGTAAAGTGACATGTTACTTTCCAGTTTGGTTTGCTAACCTATGATGCCCTATATGGGTTGGGGCATAGCTGCTTGGTAGAGCTCCTGACTGTCTTCCCATCTTTATGCCCTGTCCGCTCCACCGAGGAGGTTCTCATTTTGAGTTCTGATGGCCAGACTTAAAACCTCTGGAGACCATTAATTTGGAGTACCTAGACCTCTGCTCTGGAACTCACTTCCAAGAGCACAGAGGGAGGCCCCTCGGTGGAGGCCTTGAAGAGGGGTCTAAAGGCACAGTTGTTTAAAGAGGCATTTGTAGAGTTGCGATGGCCTCTGCTATAAAATACTTGCTGATGCTGCTGTTTCATGTTATTAATTAATCAGTTTATGTAGTTCTTTATAATTCTGCCAATATACATCATCTCTGATGTTAGGCACCCTGAACCTCCAGGGAAGGGCGTCATAAATGTAATGACACTACTATCACCCACCAGCTTCCATCCTTGGGAATGAACCTGTGACTGAGTGCCCCAACCAGCCTCCTGTGGTATGCCTCCCACCACTTCATTCACGTTGTAGGAAAAGCTAAACAGTCTTTGGCTTTTGGCTTGATTTAGGGAGACATAAACACAGCCATGTATCGCCTATCCCACCAGTAGCCTGGCGCCAGTTTTTTTGCACTGGTTCCAAGAGTGATTCAGCTCCAGCTGCCTATGTTTTGAAAGTCTCTTGGCATCCATGTTCGGTTTCCTGGCTGAACACTTTCATTTGTCTATGTGTAGTCACTGAAAATACCACCGACAGCTTACTCTGGTACAAGTTCACTTAGTTTGAAACTGTGTTCCTCACACCGCCCAAGATAAGGCTGAAAACAGGCAGTGTTGTCCAGCATTCTTTTTCTAGTCAAAAACAAAACAACAAAATGAAATACATAGGAAATAGAAGTAAGGCATCTGAAATAGGGATTGCAAACAGTACACAGTGGGAGGAGTTGTTAAAGTCTTCCCCAGACAGTGGAACTATGAATCTTTTGCTGATCTATTTCTGGGTCAAAACATTAGAGAGTGTGTGTGTGTGTGTGTGTGTGTGTGTGTGTGTGTGTGTGTGCACGTGCATGCACTGGAGGGGGACGGAGGGTGATTGATGCATTGTGTAACCCTCAGGGGGCACTATCCCAAGGGCTACTACCCCTGCCTGCTTCACCACTAGCAGGTTGAGGGGCCTGGATCCAATGGTGGGTGCCTCCACCCAGAGGTCGGGGTTGGAACAGTCAAACTTGGTCACAGCCCTCTGGGTCACTGCAGCCCCCCTTTCTTTCCGCTAGTGGCCCACGAACACTTCTCACCCAATGGTTATGACTTACACTTACCCCCAAAGTGGAGTGACCAACTTGGTGCTGAGGACCCCCTGTAAAATAAGATACAGTGACACAATAACCCATGCACAAGAGGGGAGCACAAACATACAGTTCAGAGAGTGTACCTTGCAAACAACAAATCTGATTTATTTAGGGGGAAGTAACAAGGGTGGGGGAAATCAGGTTGATTAGCTTAACACTCTACTATATCAGGGCACTGTGCACAGGCCAGACCTGTAAGTCACTGTCTCTGGCTACCCAGGCAATAAGAGGCTAGCATATTCGGTGCAGCTGGTTGGGGCCCTGATGGAGAAAGCAAGTATTCAATACCCAAATTGGTTAATCAGAGCCAGCAGGCTCAGTTCATGCAGCCGGTTGAGCGGCCAGACAGATCTTGCCCTCAAATAAACATCTAACAGGGAGCTACCCTGATTTAGTACTCACGACTCCTGCAGAAAGATCCCTCTCACACCACTTGCAGGAATGGCCTGTGATCCAAACACTTCTCCACACATTTATATGCAGAACAGAGGGGTACCATATCAGGTAGCTGCTTTAGACTCCTGATGACTTTCACTCCACAAACCAGGTGACGCAACACAGCTTCACTTGTCCTGACAGACTGAGCACGCCTGAAGCCGATTCTCCAGTCCTCTTACAGGGTGAGCCTGGTAGGTAGCTGTAATCGTACAGCCTCCTCTATCTGCACTCCTCCATGGATCTTGTCCGCTCCTTATGGCGATTCTGCCGCCCGACCTCTTGGCCTGCACACGCGCTTCCCACGGGAAAACTTGCACAGCGCAGGAGTCAGAGCTCCTTCTACGTTCACGATCACTAACAACTCTGCCTTCTCGGCCGTTAAGCAGAGACTCACAATTAAGGTGCCACCCGACCCTATTGGAGGGCTTCAGGTGCCAATCTTTACTGTCTCCTCCAATTGGTGAGAAAAAAGGCGCCACACTCCCGGACTTCACTACCCAGAGTCACTGGCTATATTTTCCACGGGTAGCCAGCTCCCTACAGAGTCCCATTCCTAATTGGCTGCTCAATACTCCATTTCAGGTGCCCCCTCCCTCCGGATTGAATCCAAAGCAGTTCTGATCCGAAATGAAGGGCAAAATACACAAAGTCCCAGCTGCAAGGGAAACAGGTCAGATAAACTACATTTTACATTACTGTTCAACATATATTTACACCGGCAGTACAAACCAAGAAGGTGCCTGCCTTGCCTGCTTAGCAACAGCGACAACGGGGCACATTGCCAGCGGCTCGAGCAGGACTCGAGCAGGAGACCACACAGCCCCACCCCCCTTTTTGGCAGACTAATTGAGTCTGCGAGCTGGCAGCTCTTAAAGAGACAGCACCAGAGGCTCTAAAAGCACTCACAATGTCTGCATTTGGCGGCATTACTCCAAACACCAGTTAGGCAGGGAGCACTTAGGCAAGCTCCGGGAAGGGTTTTAGGAACCCCCATTTGTAGGGGGTTACAATTGTATAGTTCATTGTGATGTGTTATTTCGGACTGTGTGAGACACTTGTACCTCAGTATGCTCCTTCTCCCCTTTCACCCTGGTAACTCAACCCCATTGGCACACTATCCACTCCTGCCATCATATGGTACTTAACCTTCACCTCTCCCCACATAACTGCGTCTACTCCCCCAACCCGCCCTTACCTTTACTACCTGAGCCCTACCCACTACTCCCCCCCCCCCAGGTCCCCCACCACCAGCTCTTCCCCTGGTCATGACTTTCTGTCTGACTGTGACTGGGGTTTTCCTTCTATGTAATTCACCTGCAACAGCTGCCTCAGACATGCCAGTCAATGAAAGTCCCCTGCACCTCCCCCTTGTTGGTATTAGTTGCCTCAGACATGCCAATCAATGAAAAGTCCCCTACAACCCCCCCCCACCCCATTGTTGGTATTGGCCCTGCCTGAGGATATACATCCTGTTCTTGCTGCTGTAATACTGATTTATCTTTGACACTGTAACCATTTTTTGATAACATGGGTTGGCAGAAACACGCAACCCTATTGGTCGAGTCAGTCTGCATGGCCATGGATTAAATAGCCTATTTAATCCACAGTTCTATGGAGCGACTCCTGTGAAGTGGCGTCGACACTTGTTCACTCTTTGAGACAGGGAAAGTGCAAGTCAGCCATTTCAAAATCGTGATGTGAGAGACAGCCGTACACAGTGACATTGTTATTGTAGTTGTCTCCTGCGGGTTGAGAGAGAGAGAGAGAGAGAGAGACAGAGAAGCACAGCAAGAGCACTGCTATGAAATGAAATGACCAGGTTTAACTGAGAATGTCTTCTGTGCCCTCTCCCTCTCTTTCTCTATGTTTGGTTGCAGAATAGTGAGGGGGAAATTATATGCGGGCAGACAGAGGACAGGTTGTTGGCAGACTCTGGAGCATGGGGACCAATGCGTTGTCTCTCCACACCATGTTGTCTGTCTGTTGCCGCTGAGATTTGCTAATGTGGTAGTCATTGAGGGGGAGCCTAAAGTCGTTTGGGGACAGAGTGTGTGTGTTTGTGTGGGGGGGGGGGACACCAGGGACTGCAGTTGCCACACGAAAGCACTCATGCAGTTCTCTCTCTGTGATTGACATTGTCCCTGAACCAGTTCAAGTGTTGCTGGTGGGGTTTGGCTTTCCTGTGTCACTGTCATTGGGTGGGTGGAGGGCACAGAGCAACTCACTAGAGAGGGAGTGACCAACTCTGGGATAGTGACCTCCCAATTCCTGCAAGTGCTGTACCCTCATGGATTTTGCAGTGCTTGCTATCTCTCTCTGTTGACCAAAGTTCCTGGCTCAATGCATTGACATTCCCGGCACTGCACTTGTGTTCCCCATGGCGCAGTTGTTACAGCAGTTGCTATCAGTTCTCAATACATGTTACTGTGTCTGACAGCGACCTGAAAGTATCCCCTCATTTTCCTAACACTTTAGGATGATGTGTCTGAGGAGCATGTACACTGGGGGACTCGCAGAAAGATATTTAACATTTCTCACTATATGTTATGGACAATAATTGTGAGAAATCATGGGAATACTGTATTTCTTGCATTTGTGTGTTCATAACATAAGTGAGATATGCATTACTTGCTGTGGACTATTTTAAAAGGCGGCAGGATACAGTAACATTTCTTGTACTTGAAGTGGAATAATAGTCTTTTTACAAATTTTTTTTCTATCTTTTACAACCCATGTTATAAGTGCAATAACCCACTCCAGGGTATGGTGTTATTAGGGATTAAACAACACCCCGGGTGCTGTGAGGACACTTGGCCTGCGGCCCCGTGCCTCATGATGCACACAGGGTGTTGCTTAATCCCCAGTAACCGCATACCCTGTCATAGGTTATTGCTTATGTAACTACTTCTCTATACTATAGTTTAAAAAATCAAATAATTAATATGTAAATGTGTGCAAATCCCTATTCTTACAAAATGAGGTTAAAAAACAAGAGCTTTTTAGAATCTTTCTGCTTTTTGATCAGAACCAGAAAATAGCAGCCCATCCTAACTAGTGAAAACTGCTCAATGTGACAGTTGTGAAATAACACCTTTTATTTTAGGGATTCTGAATAAAAAAAAAAAATAATTGGCCCCCAGACCAGCTGTGTGGTGAAGGTGCGTTGCACTGCCACATGGGAAACTGGGATCCACTTACAGTCCCAAGTATCCCAAGATAAGGCCAGCACAGGCCAAGCGCCTCTCATCAGGAGGAGAGAGGGCTTCACCCACTTGGCATTCAGACACATCTGCTGGCCAATCACAGAGAGACATTTGCACCAGCTGTGAAGGCAGCCACTCCTCTGCCCTCCTGCCCAGAGAAAGCTGTAGCCGCATGTGATCATTGGAGGTGGGGGGTGGTGGGGGGAACAAAACAGTTAATAAAAGAATAGAATCTGGTAACACCAGTAAAGGGTTAATGCAAAACTTGGATGGGAGTTGGAAAGCTTTTGATGTTTGATGTGATTCTTTTCAAATAAAAGTGAAACATGCTGCTAAAAATTGCAGTTGTTCAGATCCCCTGTATTAGATAAGATCACCCTGGCTTGTTTATTCTTGACTTTCTGAGCTCACCAGGTTCAGCTTATTTAAAATCTCCAAATCACAGAAGCACAAGGGCAAGAGACCTAGCCATTCCTCCTGCAATGGTAGGATAATGGTATGTAGGGTCGACTGATCAAGAGGCAGTGTTTCTTTCTTTACTGTGGCATATTGTTAAAAATCCATTGGTAGTATATGAATGTTCACGTTTTTCCAAAGGGAAACAGGGACCTCCAAATGCTGTTGTTCCATCGTTCTCTAACTTCTGAATGTTGTGACATCCTTCTGACATCTGGAGGCTGTTGTTCCATCTGCTTGATGGTACAATAGCATCCTGACCTCAGTCACAGTCTGGAGAGGATTTTGAAATACAACGCTTTTCACTCCACTTCCTGTAAACATTTATAAAGCATCATTAACAAAAATAACAGAACTCCTTTCCCTGCATCCAGCTGTACAAGTATCCTCCCAGCTATAATCACAGAGTAACTCCCACGCCCAGAAAAGTTCCGTTTGTAACTCGGTATTTATAAAGTATGGCTGGTCACTTTTCCCAGAGGGAATTACTGACATCACAGCATTATTTTGCACTATTGGTCTGATATCAGGATGCTACTGTACCATCATTCTGATATCAGATCAATTAAAAAAAAAAAAAAAGCATCAGTCACAGAAGCATAGGAACCAAATCTGAACACACTGTTGTCTCCATTCTGCTCTGATGTGTTTTTTTCTGTTTTTTTTAATTCACAAAATTAATTAGTGTTTAATGCCACTTAGTTTGCCTTACATTTACACCATTTAGTGTTTTTAATTTTCTGTTCCACTTTTTCATTAGCGTGATGTAAACTTCCACTGTTCCACACTGCTAGGTTAACACAGTGAAAAGTGTAAAGAGACATAATGGTATTCCAGAAAGGATAGAAACAGGGTAAACTTTCAAATGTAACCCAGAGCACCAATATGGGGCTACAACTCTTGGCATGCCCTGGTCTTTACTGACTGGGGAAATGACAGGAAGGAAGTGTTGTTCTTGTTTACTGCTGTGAATAGGATGCACCACGGGTTCAGGTGGTGGTAGAATGGAGTTGGTCATAGACTTGTGAATCTAAGGAGGGGCAGGCTTGCCTTGTCTGGAAATATGTACTCCCCTGGCTGCCACGGTTGTTTCCTATCACCTTTAAATCAAACTTGCTTTCACACACAGTAACAAACCATCATTTTCTGACATTTTTACCCTTTTTCTGTTTCCAAAAAATTTCAGATAGTGTACCTAAAATGTAGGCTTGGGCTACCCAACGTGTAGTTGGATTGGATAGCTCGGGTATCTGCTTATTTTAATCAGATAGGGTAGCTTGGGTAATATTCTACCATATACTACAGGAGTGGGGGTGAAAATGACAAGATACAAAATATATAATGTATGGGACAGGCTTATTATTACCTGGAAATGCTAAGTTTACAACTTTGTTATGATATTGTTGTGATGTCAAGAGGTTGTTAACCCCTCTTGACTATGTCACAACAATAATATAACAACATTGGCTCCTTTGTGCATGTGCATTCCCATTTCCTGATTTTGTTTCTGGCTAATAATCTTTTTTCCCTCCTTCAGCGGCTCTCAGTTCTTACAGGCAGCGACACAGAACTCACTTCTAGTTCTAGGGGCAGCAATCTCCTGTGCACAACACAACACCATGGTGACTGTACAAGAGGAGCAAGGATTGCGGGATGTATAGCGCATGCGTGTCTTTCAAACACGAACGGCCACGGTGGTGAGTGCTGTATCAAAAGGATAGGGTGCAAAGCAAAAAAAAAGTAAGGACACAGCTCTTCTAACTCGTTCCCATACACTATAAAATATAATGGATGGTTTTGGTTAACAACCTCGCTGAAATCTCTTCCCGAAGTTGCCAGGACAACAATAAACCTCGCAAGCTGCACTCTCAATGTTTACAATGTTGTCCTGGCAACCTCTCAGAGAGATTACAGCGTGGTTATAAACTGAAGACCATCCATTATCCTGTATATCTTAACTAGTGACATCAGTAGCAGCAAGATATCAAAACATGTTGCTGTTACTGTTGTCACAATGGATATTTTTAAGTTACTGTCATCACAGTGGAATACTGAACCTATCAAAGAACAGCTTCCACAATGCTGACCACATCACAATGCCTAGTGCAGCACTAAAGCAAGCAGTTACAAGCAAAGAAAAGCAGCAAAATCTTTAAACAAACTGCAAACTCTCCACTATTTAGAAATTAACAAGTGGGCATAGGATGTATGACAAGGCTGAGTTCTCATCTTCGGGATCCTTGGGACATCACTTAAACTTCGTGCTCATGGGAAATGGTTTATGATGTTACAAGGGTTCTCTTAATAGCAACACAGCCTTGTTTGACATTGCTGACCATCAGTTTTTCTAAATAAGTCTCCAATTAAGCTCTTGCAGTTTATGTGGTTCAGGGATCCCCTAAATCGGGTCACCACTTTGTTGTATATCGCTGACCATCAATCTTTCTGTGTATCTCTCTATCTTTGTTATATCTCTCCATCTTCGCTGTCACGGTTTATGTGTCACAGGGATCCGCTCAATAGCCACACAGCCATATGGAACATCACTGCTCATCGATTTTTCTATATATCTTTCTAGCCCACTGTTACAGATTGTGTGTCACAGGAATCCCTTTGGTGGGAACACAGCCTCGCTGAACATTGCCGACCATCAACTATTCTACCAGAATAGGTAGCTCCCTCTCCCCACCACTGCCAGTAGAATCTGGAGTCCCACAGGGCTCTGTTCTAGGCCCTCTACTAGTTTCCATTTTTTAAACGATCTCCTGTAGCAATCCTGTTCAATTGCAAGGATACACATGTATGCAGATGATACCATGCTTTTTTTCAGCAGTCCCTTTCCACTTGAGCTGGAAGCTGATCTTTAATGCAACTTCAGTAAGGTCCAACACTGGTTCCTCCAACCAACCCTCCCTGAATGCAAAGAAAATTAAAAATTGTCTCAGTGAGAGGACAGCAGCTTATGAGGACATCTACCCTGCTCTGCAAAACCTTTGCTGCTTTCTCCTGCAAGTAGCCCTCCCCCTTTGAATTAGATACCTACCTCGACTTCATCAAACACATTGATGCCACTCACTCCAAACTCCTTCCTAAACTAGGCATACTGTACAGGAATAAATCCTGTATCCCCCTCTTAGCCTGTTGTTAAATTGTTCTTAAAATGATCCTCCTGACTTTTGATTGTGGGGATGCTATTTATGGTGCTGTCCCAGTATCTACCCTGGCCCGACTGTACCCCTTTCCACCAGTTTGCCCAGGACTGTTTCCCCCTCCCGTACCACCACTGCACTATTTACTCTGACCTTCCCACTGTACTGCATTCATAGTTCAAGTACTGGGTCTCCTTGCTTCCATGCTAGCCCTTTCCCTCCTCTTGCCCACAACATACTCCCTCAGGAACGCTGCCTCTCCTTCTTTCTCCTCTTCTTCAACTCTTCTACTGGGCAGGCCTCTTCTACTTCAGACTTGCCTCTCTGTGGAACAACCTTCCTGTCTCATTTCACTCAGCTTCCTCTTTATTCTCTTTAAAATCCCTGCTTCAGGCCCACACAGTCCATTCTTGCTCATACCAATAGCCCATCCACCTGACTCTGGTTATAGCTATTACATTATGGCCATATTTATTTTATTTATTTATTTGTTGACTGGTAAAGGAGGGCAAGGCAGTACTGCCTATTTTCTGCCTTGTCGGGGGAGGGGTAGAGATACCATCATGCAAACCATCTGAAATTAAATGAGATTAGGCTGTTGATGATATTTTAGTGAATGGGAAAATTTGTTGAAATACAGTGAATTTAAATATCATCAGCGAAGTTGCCATGCAGCTGCAAAACGTTGACTTCACAAAGCTTTGTGACGTTCCCATTGGCATCACCAACTTCGACTTCACCGACTTTGCAACGTTTTTGACAGGTGAAGTGGCACTTTTTTCCTCAAAGTGGCAACTTTGTGAGTGAAGTCTGGTCACTTCATGGAAAAAGTGTCACTGCACCTGGCAAAAATATTGTGAAATGGGCACTTTGAACTTCACAAAGTTCTGGTGAGGTGAAGTTTTCTCAGCTTTACACATCTCTAGAAAATTGGCCAGGATACCAGGGAAATTCACTTTCTCTTTTCGAGAAGTGCCATAGGATATTAAACGTCCAGCTGAGCAACTCCCAGAAAAGGCAGACTGGATCTCAGTTTAATGTCTCATCAGAAAGACGACACTCCCAGGGCTCGATTTTCAAAGGGCAACGCAGGGCGTTGTGTCATGCCCTATGTCACACCTGTTTTTTGACGCACCTACGCCAAACCCCTTTTGCAACTGCACCCAATTTTAGTACATCGGGTGCAGTTGGGATAGTTTCCTCAATTTATGGCAGCTTTCACCAAAGATTTGGTACAAGCCCTATAAAACAAGTCCCCCAAATGATGCAAGTTAGAGCAGATAAAAACTGGTCTAACTTGTGGCATTTGGTGCTTGGGATGGAAAATCCCGATCTCCAGCCGGGTGAACACCGTAAGCCCTGTGCGCCATGTGATTAGCACACCAGGGGCTTGCAGCATTCAAAGGGCCTTTGCAAATCAGCCCCCTGACAGTACAGCATCTCCTCATTACTGCACTCAGGTGCCAGTGTTTTTTATTATAGTAGCCGAATCCTGAGAGGGGACTAGATCTCATGACCTTATGGCCCAGAGAGAAAGGTTAATTTGCTTAGTGGCCCTCACTGTCTGTCATATTTATCGTACACTTCTGCTTAAAATCTCCTTTTTGCACTACTTGTACCGTTGTTGAACTGTACGCACTATCTCTCAGCATATTTGCACTTTGTGAATAGCAGGTGATATTTCCCTTGACTTGTATCCCTATACCCTGGGTACCTGCACAGTTTACTACAAAATGTCTCATGATGCAAATTTTCATCTGTAAAATGTTGTTGATTTTGCTGATGACGTGACTTAATAACTACCCCGGATTCCCATCCTCCGGGATGTGCCTGGGAATGAGCTTTGGCTCAGTGTGCCTTTTCCCGGTCACCAGAATTGGAAAGCCCTTGAGCCAAGATCATTTACAAAGCATCCAAAGTAAGTGCAGGTATATACAGAGTAACAATTATTCAATAGATACTGCCAGAAGGGTTAAAGGGACACTGTCAACCATTTTTGCATCATTTTACTTCTAATTAAAACCTCACATTTTATGATTGCTTACCTTCTCTAAAACTCTTTGCTGTTGCTGGTTGTTTTTTCTGCCCCCTTACTTAGTAGAACTGAAATGCATGCTAATGTATAGTTAGACTCAAGACCGTTTTGTTTCAAATCCTTGATCTACTCCTATTGCATACTTCCTGAACATTAGAAATGCCCCAAACAGTACAGACACTCATGATGCAATAGTCACCTCTACTTCTAGACCCACATATTCAAAGGAGATGTGCAGCCCAAAAGGGAGATGCATGGCTCATCTCAGAAAATGCATAGAAGTGCAGTATTCGAAAGGGGGAAATGCGTTGCCTGAGTCGGAATGCGCGATCGTGCAGAAATAATATATGCAGCGCAAAAACAGGGGATGAGAACCTGAATATGATGTACAAGTGTATATTCAGCCAAAATGTGCAGTGCATATGTTGTGCAGCACACAAATGTGCAGCGCAAAGTTAGGTATGACAGGGGATGGCCTAAATCAGCCAGCCACCCACCCACAGGCAGGCTGCAGTATTGCAGACAGGCGACCCTGAGACAGCCCTCAAAGGTACATCAGGATGTGCTTCAGGCACCGACACACAGCAGACATGCCAGGATGGTAATACCCACAACCACAGCTGTGCTGTGCTTGCTCATCAGGCACCTGGTGGGTGCTGATAGGTGACACCACCGGCACCGCCCAGTCAGCCACCCACCTCACCACATCCAAGTTGGGGATGCCCAGCTGCCACATGCCAGTCAGGTGCCCCCCCCCCCAGCACACCAGTGGAGCAGACAGTCACAATGTGGCACATGTACCAGGTGCCATGGCCTGCACCCATGTGGCCATCAGAGTGCCACCCGATGGAGGCATGCGCCCATGATGGCAACTGGGACAATGGGGATAAGGATGCATGTGGTAATGGTGGCAGCATGGCATGGGTGAGGGACAGCCCACTGGCACACACCCATGGTGGAACACCATAGGTGCACACAGCATGCCCGTGCTGGACCCACACCACCAGGAACCACATACATGTCACCAGTGCCATCCCTGCAGTGTGACACTGCCACAGGGGCCCTGGGTTTGGGTCACTGTGCTGTACTGATGGCAGACAGTGCACAACTGGGAGCAGCATGGGGAGGGGTGGCACCACCTATGGCCTGGAGGTGACTGGGCCGTGCCCCAAGGACACCGGACCCTTCCAGTGTTGTGCGTGCAGCCACCTAAGGCATGGACATGACCATGGGTAGTAGCACTGTAAACCTCTCAACTGTCACACAGTATGGGGTATGGAACTCATTTTATCACTCAGACACCCCTCTGACCCACATAGAGTAGGTGACATGACACACCGACCACTAAGACTGTTATGCAGAATTGTATGATAAAATGAGATGCCAGGTATCAGTTCACAGTAGCAACATTGGTGGACTTATTTCCACAGTCATCCGAGCTTGCATTGTCATGTTTGCTGCTGTGTCACACATTCTGACCAGTTGTCACACATCTTGGCACACATTTGGGTGCTGAAAGGTTGGGGGTATGTGGCACTGTACTCAGGCCACTACAGTCTACCCACACACAACTATGCATTTTCACCTGCCTACTAGGCTGCAGTAGCTCCTGATTTCCTTTGTGAAGTGGTGGTGCTGCTCTGAAATACTGGAACTGTGCATGCCAAAGGTATGCAAATGTCCTGAATACATTCAGTAATGAGATGCAAATGTGCTGTTTGGGGCGCTGACTGTGCAATGATGCCATTTGCACATCTTGGCTGAATATTGCAAATCTGCACACCACACAAGTGGCTTTACATCGTGCACTTCTGTATGCTCTGCACTGGGCTCTGGGCACCTGCCGCGCTGCGCATCTCCCACTGCGCAATTGCACATGTTCAGGATATTCAGCTGCACAGGAGTAATCACATATTATGGAGCATTTTCTGAATATACCATTTTTTTTGTGCCGGCGCAGTTAAGTTGCGTGGCACATGCACTTGCACGATGCAGCCTGCCACTTTTGAATATGGGGCCCCTAATGTATGACAAATGGCAAGACTGTATTGAGGATGTTCCCAAGTCCAGAAGAGATGCAGTGGGAGTGGATCAAGAAATGTAAACAAACATGTTTTTGTGTAGTAACACCAGTATGGTGAACAGTCTATTTTGCACTTAAAAAAAAACAATAATCAGATTCAAACTACCAGCTACATCAGTAGTCTCTACAGAATGTGAACAGTCATAACATGTTTTTAAACGAGGGCTCTTTGATATCTAAGGGGGTTGACAGTGTCCCTTTAAGTATCAGTGAAAGGCAGGGGAGCAGATAAAATAACAGACCAACCGCATACAGGTATCAAAATCACTGGTAACATATACAGTAGCGTGTCCTCTGAGCAGCAGTTATGGGGAGCACTTCTTTAATTCCTGAACCAATGTGGGATAGTAGTAAGTTGTGAGGAAAAGCTGGCAAAGGAGTTACAGGTAGTGGGAATATGGCAACTGAGGGTGATTGGCATCCAAATTTGAGTTTTATGGCTGGGATTGAGAGCTCATGGCCAGCAGCACACCTTAGCGCAGAATGAGGGGCCTTTATACAAGTAGGTTACAGAGGCACAGAGAGGCAGCACCCTACATGCACCTGTGTGCAAGCAGCAGTAGGCATACTTTAGGTATCTCCAGTCAACCAGCAAGCTCCACTAGTGATGAGAGTCCCTTGGGGCAGCCAGTATATAAAACGAGCCAGGGTGTTATATAGCAGGTCAAGTCTGTGCAGTAGGATATTGGAGGCCTGCCCGTAAAGGGTATCCCTGCAATCTAAAATGGGAATTATCATGGCATTAACTTTTTTTTTAGCCTGGTTACCATATAGTGGCAGTCTTTATCTTTAAACAAAATGATTCTGGATCTGACTTTGCTAATTATTTGGTTGATATAGATGTCCCAATTTTTGCAACTAAAATAATTCTCCATCTTCACTCTTTCGATTTATGACGTCACAGGGATCCTCTAAATGGGAACACTGTCTTAATTACTGCCCATCAGTTATTCTATATATCACACCAGCTTTGCTGCCAGCAGTCTATAATGCCCAAGGGATCTCCTCAACTGGAATGCAGCCTTGTTGTACATCTCTTCCCATCAATTATTCAATATAGCACACATCACACCAGCTTCCCTCTTGTGGTTTATGATGTCACAGAGATCCCCTCAATGGGAACACGACCTTTCATCACTGCCCACTGATTTTATATATATATATATATATATATATATATATATAAATACACGCTATATATATATATATATATATATATATATATATATATATATGACTACAGTGATTTATAATGTCATAGGGATCTTCTCAGTTGGAAACACAGCTTTGTTGTACATCAAAATAACCCCAGAGCAAATGCCCTGAAGTATGGGTTATCCCAGAGGATATTGGCCTTACAGCCAAATTTTAAAGAGAACACAACTGCACATACCCCATTAATGCAAATCTCCATGGGGAGAATTTGTTTTTGGTTTTGAGTTTGTTGTACATCGTTGCTCATCAGTTATTCCATACATTATACCAGTGTTGTTCTCTCAGTTTATAATGTCATGGGAATCTCTTCACTGGGAACACCGTCTTGCTGTACATCATTGCCCAGTGCTAATTCTACATACTGTGTCACCCGAGCTTTGCTCTTGTAGTTTATGATGGCACAAGGATCCACTGTAATATGTTAGTGTCTTTCCATTTTGAATATTACCTGTCCACTATGCCCAGCTTACTACCCACCTACTGGCTCACACTTTACTACTTATCAAGGAAAGCCCACCCAGCTGACATGTAATATCTTATTTTCAGGGTGGGGTCCAGCTTTTTTACCCACCTGGGCAGACAGGCACATTGGGAGGGTAAGTGACTTGCTCAGTGTCACACAGTGCATAAGTGGCTCTGGTGAGATTTGAACAACCGGGTCTCCTTCCCATGTTTGTGCTCTAGCCACTGGACCATGTTGCCTACATTATTAATGTGTGTTCTCTGGGGTGGCACTGCATTAGTGGGGCTACCCCCCATATCATGGGTATTCTTCATCCCAGCTATCACAAAAGCAAACTGTGAGTCTGGAAATGTAGGCAAAGTATTTGGTCCAGATGTTTTCGGCTTGCTTAATGTTAGGCAGGGGGCCCTTTGCCTTTTCCCCCTTGTTGCATTCTTGTACAGTGAGAGTTCTCATATTAAATGTGGAGGCGGGGCAGGATGCCCTGCTCGCTGCCAAAAATCTTGTTTAAGACCCCAAGACAGTCTCTGTCTCTCCCCAACACCACCACCACACACATAGAAAATCCCTCCCCCAGTGGAATGTTTTCTTGGGCTGAGGAATAATTGTTGAGTTTCAGTACACAGCCCTTCCCATATCCCATCGTTATCCTTGTGGGCCAGAACACAGATTGTTTGACATTAAATTAAGTTCTCTCCTGGGGTCCCTTGAATCAAACCGCAGGGCAGAGAAGACATAAAAGTGGTATAAACCTCAAGCAACTCCAACAAAGACAAGAAAACCCACAACAAGCATTTACTGAATTGTTCCTACCAGGTACCCCCCCCCCCCCACTAAAGTAAAATGCAACCAGGAGTTCAGTAAAAAAATTTCAACAGCATTCAACAAATTCCAATTGACCAAATTTGGAAGTAATTTTATTTTTAATCGTAAGTCAAAACACTTTCCATGTCCCAAATGTTAGAAGGTAGAAATTGTCAAGAGCCCAAGTTTTGGGGCTGTCCGATAGCCCAGTTGGTAGCAATGTTGTGCTCCCTCACTGGCAACCTGAACTCAGTAGTAGAATCAGGAGCTGACTAGGTGGTCCGGGGTTGGTGGATTGGAAAACGCTGCCACGTGACAGCGCCGCCAGCCAGGAGGGAAAGCACCGGGTTCTCTAGTACTAGCAACCCCAGTGGTGGGCCAGGGAGTTTGACTCATCCACAAGGGCACACTGCATGCTGGCATGACCTGTTGGAGTGCTGCCTTGCAGTGCAGGGTGGTGGGTGGGGTCAACAGAGAAAATCTAAAAAAAATATGCACGCTGGCTGCGCAATGGGGCAGGTACTCTAGGGTTCCACCCATGTGGAACCCTGTTTCATGACAGCACTGGAAGGCAGGAAGAACGTCAGATGTCAGACGTAGGCAGCTGCCGAGGCCAAAAAGATGAATCAAAAATTAAAAAAAGACAGAGAGCAAGTTTTGGAAGTTCACAGCAGACATTTTTTAATTTATTGTTTCTGCTCCTTGTCTGAGAAGTTGGCCCCCTTACCCGTGGGTTGGACCCATCCCAACCCCCCAGCATCTCTGCCACTTACCTCTCTCTATTTCAGACTCCACAGATTTGCTGCCACCACCCTTGAGGGAGCATCTGGCTATCTTAGATCCAAACTCTTGCCTCCTCTTGTGAAAGGATGCTGAAGTTCCCGGGGTCCAGAGCAGACTGGGCAGCAGCTGAGGTTGGGATCTGAGTGCACCCGGGATCATCCTGAGTGAGTCAGGTTGTTTTTCACCTTGTGTGTGAGTCCCGCCCCATGGGACACTGGCACACCGAGGGCTCTTTACATGTGCATGCAGAGCATGCTTGAGTGATGCCCAGCTGACATCCCCTTCCCCAGTGTGCCCCCACTTGCTCGCCACCTGGGAAACGCAGGTGACAGATTTGTAGCAGTGGTGACACCCTTCCTCCCTTGAGGAAGAGCGCGTCCTCTCCTCCCCCAGCTAGCACTACCACAGTGCCGACAAGCAGGCTATAACATAGTTTGAAAAATAATAAAATACGTTTTAGTTAGCTGCAAAACTTGATGTCACCTAATTGTATTTTTTTTTTCTTCCTTGGGAGTAAAATAATCCCCTTCTCCCTCTGTATTTTGCAAGTTTGTACTTATAATTTATAAGACCCTGTGCTTCCATAATAGTTATCTGAAGCTCTATACATACCCAGGCAGCAAGTAGGGCAGTGAGGAATTTTGCTTCCACCAGCAGAATTTTACAGATTTCTGATTTCTACATCTGTGGAATTTCTGCAAAATTTTCAAAATTTTTGTGCTAACAAATTTTGCTGAGTTCTGGGTTTTCTGAATGATTTGCCAGAACTAATATGCAAATCTTACTACTGCTGTTGTATTACTTCCGCAGGGGAAAAAAGTCTGCAGATCACACATTACATTACTCAGCCACATAATAGTGATACTGTATGTGATTGTGTAACACAATATAATCTACAATACTTAATTTCATACTGCAAAAGTAAAAGTGGTATGATTTGTGTCACCCCACCCCCACCCACTATCCACGAAAAGCCTGCAGAACCCACCGGAAATATAATTTCTCAATTTGGAATAATTCAAAAGATTCCATAAATGAGCAGAAATTTTAAATTCTGCAACAACGTTTCACAAAACTGGAGCTCCAAAATTCTGCCTAGCGTTGCCAGCAAGTCCTGAGAATTTGAAATTAGTTGCTGGGCTGGACTTCATGCACTTGCTATCTGACTGACCAATAAATTGTGGAGTGGATGAAAATTTCTTGTCATATCAGATGGCATCAAAAAGCAGCTTCACACCTTTTTGGAAAGTTTTTTATTATTATTATTATTACTGTATTTTTTCTCCTCCCCAGGTCACCACATTGACCACTCTTACTGCTCTCTTTAGCAGGTCAGCCACTCTGGCTTTTTTCTCCAGGCATTCCTACTGCCAATATATGCTCCTGGCCAGTCCCTCCCTTCCACAGTGGGGCCTCCTTTCTGCTAGATGTGCACATTTTCAAACTTTGATGATTTTTTTGCATCCAGGAAGAGTTGGTTGGAAAGGAACCAGTGCTGGATGTTGCTGAAGTCACACTGAAGACCAGCTTCCAACCCAAGTGGAGAAGGACCACTGCGGAAGAGCCCTGTATCATTTGAATACATGTGTATATGCACAGTTGAGTGGGCTTGCAGGAGGTCATTTTGAAAATGGAAAATAATAGGAGGCATAGGACTGAGCCCAGACACTATTGCAGGGGTGGGAAGGGAGCTACCTGGACTCATAGAATGATAGATGGGCAGCAGTGTTCAACAAGGCTGTGTTCCTATTGAGAGAATCCCTGTGACACATAAACCACATGAGCACAATCAAGGAGAGAGGAAGGGAGGGAGGTGGGACACAGACGAGTTGATGGCTCTGAGATGGGTGGGTAGGAGTTCTTTTGTGTCATAGTGTGACAAGCAACTTTTCCCCAAGAAGAATGGACACCATGAGGGGGATTTGGAGGAACTTTGAAATTTGGAGGGTCGGGTGCCTGAGGGGCAGCTGAACAGAGAGGCCAGTCAGTGCTCAGGAGTCGAGGGGACACTGTTAAGAGCGAGGAGTGAGAGAGAGGGAGAGAGAGAGAGAGAGAGAGAGAGAGAGAGAGACAGGGTTCAGGAGTCAGATGGAGACCCACCACAGTCGGTCCAGTCAGGACTACACTCCAGTGGTCAGTTGGAGGACCTGTTCGATTGAGTGTGGGTAACGGCACCCACCCCCCCACCTCATGACCTTGTATGGTTGTGCCTGCTCCATGCAACTTTCTTGGCATGGGGGGCACTTTCTACAGTGAGTCAGCAGTCTAACGTAGTGCAACTATGATCATAATATAAAAGGTAAGTACACCAGACAACCTGTCTGAAATACTTGAAATATCCACTGCTGTCATTCCGGTTATGATTTCTCCTGTATTTAAAGTAAATGTTGTAGGTTCCCCAAATGCCATTTACACATGGTATGCCATTGTCAGACATGCTTTAGATGTTGAAGCTGCAATTTGTTTTGTAAAAAAATCTGTCGGACATTATTTTTTATGTTTTATCAGCGTTTCTCCTCCAGTTTTCTGTGTGTGGCCACACCCCCAGAATAATGTCATAATAGGGAGCTGTCAATGTTTTACATACAGCAACAAGGAATTCTGGGTAATTTAGAACATTGACTTAAATATGCCTTACTCAGAAGTACAGTCCCTTATCTTGGTAGTGGTGAGCACTAATATGTAAATGTCCATAGCAAGCCATTGTGGATAAAATAAGAACCCGTTTTCCAATTTGCTTACTGTGAGATGCTGTCCCATATGTCTGTGGTGGTGTCAACAATATAAGCTTCTGTATGTTTATACAGTGCATAGCTCATTTGTCTAAAACTAAAAACTGACAGTGTCTCTTTAATAACTTTGTTTCCCTGGTATGATGTCACAGTTGGAGGTTGCAGCACTGAGGAAAAAAAGGCGCGGGTTATGCAAATGAAGCAGAGCACCAAAATGGGAGGATATTTTTCGTGGAAAACAGCACTATTTGGCAGTTTGAACAGTAGGAGACTGATTCACAACAGCTACAGGTTACTACTCCCATTTGCTATGGGAACCTTCAACATCTACTTTAACCATTTTTATTCAGTTTGGACTGCAGAATAAATGAAGGATCACCACGCCCCCTGACAAAGACTCAAATGATCAAAACGCCAGGGCTATTTGTGTTTGCATATCCTGCCATGTCTTGGTGCTCACAATAAATATTCTTTACTGACCAGTTGCCTGTTACGGTTGATTTCTTGCACCTCCTCGTGTACAGCCTTTGTTTTTACTGTACATGTTTTGGACTGGCCATCCAGGTGAGCACCAGCTCCACTCCTCTGGGTGAGCTGCATCTTTTTGTGTGTTACTTAATCAAAACTGATTTGTCGTGCTGACAGTCACAGTCAAGCAGCAGACTTGGTATTATAGCAGCATGCAGCTCCCTCTAACTCATCAGTATTGAGATCAATGGCAAACAATTTGTTCATTGTCATTTTTATTCATTTTCTAAAAATCAGTTCTGAATTGCTCTCTACCATATCTGTTTCATTTTTTACTTTCACTTTATGCTCCCCCATCCCCGGCACGCCACTTCCTGGAGAGTCACCTATGGCATCTGTCCCCTGCCCCCTCTTACCTGGAGCCCGAGGTAGTCCCTCCATGTAGCCTTGGTTTGCCCCCCAGGCAGGGACGAGGTGGGGCCTCTACACCCTGAACATCTTCCTTTTGTCGGGGCACTGGTCCATGACAAGCAGGGGAGCTGTGGATCTGCACCTGGGTGCTCTGTCTCCCTAAAGTGCAGGGATTAATTTTCCTTGTTCTGGACGTAACATGCGCCCCGACGTCAAGCCGTTACCACCGACATCTGTCACGCCTCCCCCTTCTCTACGTGGCTGGGCACTTACTGTAACCCAGGCCTCCACCTGGGGCCTACCAAGTGCAGAGCCTCAGCCCCTCCCTCCCTCCCTGAAGGCAAGTGGTTCCCTGGACGTTCAGCCTCCTGCCCTCGGCCGGCCCTCCGACTCCTCGGGCTCATTCCCGAACCCAGGCTGCTGGTGTCGCAAGTGGTAGCACTAGTGCTGCGCTGGTGGGCCAGCTACCATATTTCTTTCGATGTGAAAAAGTGCAAAATAATGCTCTTGGGGTACAGAAATCCAGGGGCAGAGTACAAAATTGGTGGAGTGGTATTGGCAACAGCCAAACAGGAAAGAGACATGGGGGTAATCATATCAGATGATCTAAAGGTGGCCAGACAGTGCAACAAGGCAGTAGGGAGAGCTAGTGGAATGCCAGGCTGCATAGGGATTAGTATCACCAGCAGAAAGAGGGAGGTGGTGTAGCCTCTGTATAGATAGCTGGTAAGACCCAACCCTGAGTAATGTATCCAATGCTGGAGCCCACATCTCTGGAAGGATATAGATCTGCACCTCTGAAAGGATACAGACAGAGTGGAGGTGGTCCAAAGTAGGGTGACTAAAATGGTGCTAGGTCTGCATCAAAAGCCCTATGAGGAGAAACTAAAAGACCTCAATATGTACACCCTGGAAAGGGGGAGGGATACGACAGAGACCTTTAAATACCTCACGGGGGTAAATAAGGTACAGGTGTGTTGGTCATAGATGGAGCAGAACAGCTGTTGTTGATGGCCAGCGTTTCAGCTATAACAATTGAGCTGAGTATATTGCAAGAATTTACACTTTGGGCCCAGTTCTAAAAGAGTTACGCCTGGCGTAACAGCACTTGCACCAAGTAGAATGGTGCGAGTAGCAACTTCCCCAGCAGTTGTGACCTGCGGGATTCTACAGTGTGGCCTGCGACATGACGCAGGCCTCTTGCGCCAAAGAGCAGTTATGCCAGCAGTTGCACCATAAACCCCCTGTGACATGGCACTAGGGGGTTTATAGCAGCAGTTGTGCCCTATTCCAGTAGGACAGCAGCAAAGTCCCCAATGTCGGGATTCTACAAGAACCCCCAGAGGAGAACTGGCAACATAAGTTACACCAGCATTTAGCTGGTGTAACTGTACATACATCCTCTGGGGGTTCTGGAGGCCTGCTGCACCCACTCCAGGATTCCCCCCATGTCCAGAACACCCCCATTGGTACCCCACAGGGCAGCCCACAATCCCCCCAGCCCCTGATCCCCCAAAACAGATGTGCCCAGCTGGGCATCTTGCACCCCCAGCCCGTAGAACCCCAAACCTCAATGCCCTGCAGGGCAGCCCACACATATCATGCCCCCAATCCCACAACGCTAGCACCCCGCAGGGCAGCTGTGTTCCCCCCCAGTCATGCCCTGACCCAATATGTTGCCGCAACTGTGTAAATATTAGAACCCCGAGATCCATGGTGAACTTACCTCCAAGCTTATAACACACAGTGCCACCTCATCTCATTCCCTGAAGAAAGAGTGGGTCCCAGGGCTATATAGGGAACTTGGGCAGACTGGATGAACCTTGGTCTTTTTCTGCTGTCATTGTCTATGTTTCTATGATTCTATGTTGTGTAACCCTCGAGAACATGGGTATCAGAGATCTGTTTTTGCTGAATCTCACATTGATAAAAGCCACTTACCCCTCTGCAAAGCTTGAGACAACCACACAGGGCCCTCCCAACATGCCAGTGCCACCATTAAATTGTACAGTACTGGCCTTTAAAATGCGGAGCAAGTGGTCAGAATGTATAGTGCATTTCCTAACTGACTTCCTAAACACACATGGATGTAACAAAAGTTCTCACCACTGCCACTTCTATAGCAGCCTTGGCCATCTTCCCCTGACAGGGAACATGATCTTAAACAACTTTTGCTTATTTATAAATGTGCGGATGTTCTTTACCCTACCTACCTATGATATTTACTCTCAAAACTAGCCTAAACGTATCACCTAAGGACAAGCATTAGTAATCTTCTCCATGCATCATGTGCACACAGATCACTTGGTGAGAGGGCTTTTTTAATAGCAGAACTATCCAGTTGCAATGGACTCTCTTAAGGAATTTTTTTGGTATTTTTTCTTCGGTTAAATATTTTTACTTATAAAGTTGTTGACTTACAATACAGGGTTAAAGCTTACTTGTGACTACTGGTATATATATAAGTTGTACCAGAATATTAAAAGAAAAAGAACTATAAAGGTTTAGGATAAGGTAATTTTAATCAGACAAATAGACTAGACCATGATTGAGGTAGTGTGGTTTTAACTGAACACTCAGCCCAGTGCATGCTATCATGCACACCCAGTTAGACTTCCCCATTCAAGCAAAATTTCTAAATGGGGTGGTTGGTCCCGAAGGTCTTGGGAGGTCAAAAGGTCATCCCATGTACACGGAGTAAACCTAAGAAGGCAAGCTGGGGGTCAGGTTTGAACCCCAGCCAGCTCAGCATAAGAGTCCACTAGTTTCCACTCCAAACACAAATAGGTGAACTGATATCTTAGCTCATGCACCCATCATCTTGTCCCCTCAAATCCTAAGTTGTCCAGCAGATAATACATCTTACGCCTCCTTTCCATAGACACCATGGTTCAAGGATACTTGAGAAAGTGCATGCTATGCATGTGGGAAACGCTGGATACTGGGGGTTCTGTTGCAGTTTTTGGCATGTATCTGAGTAGGGCAGAATAAAGACTGTCTGTCATCCTGCAGCCTACTGTACTGAGTGGTTTTCATCCTTTGGTGAGTATAACCAGCCTTTAACTGTGCCTCCAGTGGACTCAAACCTAGTATCTTAATAATCAACAGTTCATCATCTGGCACAGCCCAAAATATACTGCTTACTCTCTCCCTTCACAATGGTCCGATTCCTATGATTTGAAAAAAAAATCTGTTGTCACACTGTTACTTAAATTGGGCCCTTCATCAGATCCTAATAATTACCATCCAATCTTGGTGCTTTCCACACTGAACGAACTCCAGGAGAAACTTGTGTATGCTCAGATAATGTCACACATCTAGGATAATAACCTCGTCACAGAGGCACAATCAGGGTTCATACTCAGTCGTTTAACTGGCACAGCCTTCCTCAAGGTGACTACTGATCTGTCTGCTGCACTAGAGTCTGATTGCTTAGCAAGCACTGTCTTCATCAATCAGTTTAACTAAGGCATTTCATACGGTAAATCACAAAATCCTAATCAACAAACGGCACCACTTGGGGCTAACTCTGGACATCATGTCCTGGTTCAAGAACTATCTCGCAGACAGATTACAAGTAGTAAAACCTCATCAACAATGCCTCTTAAACTTGGCATACCACAGGGCTCATTTCCATCTTAACCCACTATTATTCAGCTTGTTCACACATGACCTACTATATCCTCTATCAGTCTTGCACTTGCAATAGAATGATTTCAGGAATATGACTTATCTGTAAAGTTTACTCTGCCTAAATGTACCTCTAGGTTGTAATCTCTGTGCTTTATTTATGTTTGCCTCCCTTCATCAATTGTGATTTATGTCATATTTCCTTGTCAATTATTTTGCACTGCCTTATTAACTGTACTTACTGCTCCTATGCATGTAACTGTTAACCTGCTGTTCCCATGTCTGCAACTCTCCCAGGTCATGCCTGAAAATAGAATCTGTCTAGTGCGCTTAACCGGTAAGCAAAAACTAAATCAATAAATGAACTCAGATGCCCATTATTTATATGCTGATGATATGATAATGTATATCAAAACTAAATCTCCTGATTCTCTGAACTCAGCACTGCATTCTGTCTTTGGTAAGGCACAAAGATGGATGACTATGAATGGACCGCTACTCAACAGCTCCAAGATAAAAGAAATGTTATTCTCAGGCAAATTCTACCACTCGGACATTCTATATGCAGTGTCTCATCCCAAAGTGGTCCACCATTAGATAATGTTACATGTGTCAAATAGCTTTAGCTGTGGCTTGATCTGAAATCAATGAGCAATGTAAAAGAATGGTGAGGAGTTCACACCAGAAGCTTGGCTTACTATACTCCAATTGTGCTTGTCTGGGCATCAGCACCAGAAAGGTACCTCACCTTGATCAGATTCAGCTCCCTCCTTTTACCTCCACTGTAATTCTGTGTACATAAATAAACGCTATATTTGGTATTGTATAGATTTTAGTGGTTGTGTAAATATTGTTTATACTTGTGTATATTTCACCCTGTATAAAAACATTCTGCATTGTAACTAGTTTGATTGTATGAAATATACAGTGTCCCTGCTGCTACAACATCCCCCTGGAACCTTCTTGAAAATCTGGTGTGACACCTAAACGAGTCTATTCCTCAACCTATCCCCTTGTGTAAAAATACTAAATAAAAAAATATGCACAACCACTCACAGAACTGAAGAAGAGCTATCAATCTGGAAATCATTTCTGTGTCATGGCCAGGTGAGGCTTGCTGTGTTAAGTCAAATTAACCTTCAGGCACCACCCCTGGTGGTGCCTTTCCATTGTCTCAACTGTGCAGCTCTTCTCTTGAAACCCAAATGCTTTGGTTTCCTAGATGCTTTTTGGTGGGCCATAACACCACTGGATTGTTAGTTGGTATTGTTTATGTTTAGGGCTACAATGGTATGTGATCATCTGTGAACGTCTGGATTCCATTCTTGATAATGGAATCTTCGCTGTCACTTTAGTTAGTTTTGTGCCTGTCCAAGCATTTCAGCTCTAGTGACATACTATGAATACTTCCAGCAGACTCTTAATCATGGTATCAGTTTTGAAAACCAACAACATTTTCGACTATGGTGACATTGTTTACACTTTATAGTGCTGTTCCAAAGTGTACTTTAGCTAGACTGGAACCCCTCTTTCACTCTTTCTGTCGATTTGCCCTTGACAAACCCGTGCATCCTCACCACTGTTTTTTGTATACCTCCCTCTCCCACTCCTCTCTTAATGCCAGGTGCCTTACCCACTGTGCCTCCTTTATTTTGAGGTTTGGTTTGCCTCCATATCTTATGCCTCCTCCTCTCCTCCCCCTTCTACCTCTTACTCCCTTCACAATGCTTGCATTCACTCTCTCGCTTTCGACCAATGAAATCTACGGCTGGCCAAGCTGCCTTCTTGTTCTGCTTCTCTAAACTATGGGGCTCTTGTCCCCCCCTTCCATTCACTTTGCTCCTTCCTTTCTTGCTCTGAAATCTCTCCTCCCTGATTTCTCTGTTTACTCCTGCTTCTGATATTGGGGTGGACTCCTGTCAGCTGCCCTCCTCACTACACTGACAGTAGCACAGCCCCTCCCCCCCAGTCATCATTCATTACAGCCTGCTTCTCATACTAGTGTTTTGTTGCTCACTGTTTAATGTTCTTTTGCTTGTTCCGCAATTTAATGTATGGCCATTTCATTCTTGAATTGTTTCTAGTAATTTATTTGTCATACTTATTTCCACATTATTTTGTTTTTGTACATTGCACAGTACTGTACATTATACCTGTTCTGTTCTGTACCCTTCTCCCTCCCCGCAGAACACATCTGAGAACAAGCTGATACCAGCTCAGTATGACTTTCCTGGTAAAACTGTTGAAATAGATGAATGAATGGATGGATGGATGGATTGATGAATGAATGAATGGATGGAGTTCTCCAGTATCTCATATATTGCTGTTCATGTAATTGCAATGGACTGCAGAAATATACACTATAACCTGATTTGTTTTGCCCCTTATGTTTAGCCTCTTCTTCTTGCCCGCCTGCACTCCCTCTCCATTGGGCCTCACAATGGCCCCTTCTCACCTTTTCCTGCCAGGTTCACCCCTCACTGCCACAAAGGGACCTCCCAGACAACCCCCAGCCCACACAGATGTTCTAAGGACTGGCAGTACCCTTCTGGGGGCCTCTTCTGGTCTGAGAAGGAATGCTTCCTTTCTCCTTCCTGCCACCATTGTCAGCTTGCCCCCAGAAGGGGCCTCCCTTGACCCACAGGAGGAATGGACCTGCTGAGATATCTGGCTGGAGAGGCCTTTAGTGGTACCCCAATGAGTCTGTTGGGATACCGGACCTCTGCAGGCTATAATCATGCATTCTGGTACAGAGTATCTGCCACTTCCCCCATCCTAGCCACGAACTCATGCACCCTTGTGGCTGGTCTGGGAGTGCCTGACAGCATGTGGTCACTCATGCCTTCAAAGGTACTTTCACCATGCCACCTCCAGGCTCCACTACAAAAGTGGTGCATTAAGCGCCCACCCCACGAGTGGAGAGTGTCCCAAGGATGTGCCAACCTTCCTTGCTGGCTTCCTAACATACTGGGCTTGGAGCATGAACCCGAGTCATTGGCATGACAGAGAGATCCCCCATCGCTTGGTATTGCAGAGCCAGGAAATAATATTGGTATGTGTGTATGTGTGTAGAACATACAATATAGTGCTTATTATAGCACTTTTCTCTAGGTTATAAATTCTGATGGTTTAACATTTCTGTTTGCTCTCTTTTTTCTTTTCTCTCTCCTAGGACACCATTTTGGAATGTGCTGAATCCTTTCAATGTTTCTATGTCTACACTCAGGGAAATTAGGGTATGTATATCTAACATTTACTAATATAAAAGGCACCCTGTGCAAATAACAGTGCATGCTTTGACAAAGAGGCATTAAAGGAGAAGCATTTGTAAGTTGGTAACAATGTCATCCTATAGTTTTTTTTTGGCGATAATGTATTCCTGACAGCCATAGATTTGTAGTGTGATTATCATTTCCTTATACATTTTTGCCATCTTTTGGATGAGACATTAAACCGAGGTCCCATCTGCCTGTTCAGGTGGTTGTTCAGGTGGATGTTAAAGATCTGAAAGCACTTCTTGAAAAAGAGTAGGGTGATTTGCCTGGTGTCTTGGCCAAATTTCCTCTAGTTGCTAAAAATACCACCAATAACTTAATCTAATTCAGTATGTCAGTTTACTTCTGCATCACCCCCCCACACACACACACACACACACAGCTGGGACGAGGCTGAAAATAGACAGAATTGCCTAGCCCTCCTTTCCCAGGCAACAAAAACCACATAAATATGTAAGATAGTTTTTCATGTTTTTTTTTTCATGAATAACTCAAGTCTAATTTTTTTGTTGCTCTTTTCTAACTGGATAAGGCCCACGAGACCCAAGGCCTCTTTTCAGGGGTGACTCAGGAGAACTGTTATGGTTAAACGACTTGCTATGGGTCGCACAGTATACAAGTGGAGGTTGTGGGAATCAAACCCAGGTCTGCTGAATTTACCAAGCTAATTCACAGCTCACTACACTAACTTCTAGGCTGTACTGTCAGCCCCCATATGGCCACCACTAGCAGTTTTTAAAAATCTCTTTTCTGAGCTGGCTATGTGGTGCCAAGCGAAGGAGTTTGCTTGGCAGGCTGGTGACCCAGATTCATGCCCCGAGCTGGGGTACCAGGAGCAGAGACAGGCAGGGGGGGAGTTCAGAGTGTCTATCGGACACTTGCCTCCTGGGGGGGTGGACCTTTGGCCCCTGGAGGTGGCTTGGGTGATGTTCTAGGTGGTGTGATATCTCGACACGCCGCCATACGTCCCCACTCCAGGTCGCCATTGCAACCAAGTCCATTTCTGGAGGTGGAGAGGGGTAGAAAAGTGGAAAACTGCCCCCTAGTTGATCGGATGCTAGCTGTTGGTCCCTGTCACCATGACGCCTGGAAGTGTCTGAGCAAACCCCGCCGCACCCAGCCTACGTATCTTCACCTATGAGGTGCTTCTCCCTCAGAAGGGGTGGCCCACGGGGGGACCCACTCGATGAAGGATTACATTGGGGTTACCCAGGGGCTGTGGCACTAAGGGGCAGAGGATGACGATGGGGCGGAGTGGTGGTGGGCCCCCCCATCTCAGTTCAGGAATAAAAAAATGGGAAAATGGATATACTGATTTTTTTGTTTGTGCTTACTGCTGGCTATATTGCTTTAATTTGTTTTCTAAATGCTGCTTGTTCAATATCAAAACATTAACTGGTGCTTGCTACCAGTCTACCTTGTTCTTGTGTCTGTTGTTCTCTATGAAATACCCTGAGCCTGAGGGATAGGCTGCCATACAGATTAATTGTCTCGCCAGCTGGTATATGGGGGAGGGGGTGTATTTCTTCTATATTTATTTAATTTTCAATGTTTTACTAGGAAGAGCACACTGAGCTGCTAACAGCTCATTTCCAAATGCCTCCTGGGGAAGGGGAAAAGGGAAACAATGTATCAGACATGAAACAAAACATATAGGATAGTGTATGGCCTCCCATACACAACAAGGCAATTCTTCACCCAAGTGTTTTCTATGACGGCTGATGACATCGAGAGCAAGGGGGAAGAGTTGCTGAGTTGTTTAAGAGGCCATACACTGTCCTATATAGTGTATGGTGCCCCAAAACAGGATCATATACATTTTTTTAGGCCAGTGTCTGATGCCAGAGACCCCCCTCCTGGTCCTCCAGCCTGCTGGCCAGCTCGCACACAGGAGTCACCAACCACCCCTGTCCTATGAATGGCACTGGTGGGGGCGATTGCATTGTGACATCCTCACTAACGGAGAACTAAAAGTCGTTTTGTGTTAGTGAGGCTGTCACTACTGAAGCAGGATGCCTTTTTGCGGTGTATGGATTTCCATATATGGCCACATTCCACCATACACTATAAATGTTTTTTCTTCTCTAGCCCTTTGATTACACTGGGAAAGGTGCTGTTAAACTGAAACAAGTGGTCTGCATGGCAGTAAGACCACAGTGTGATTTATTCCCGTGTTGAGGCAGTGCTGAGTGCCACTCTCCCTGGCTCTCACTTGCAGCACTTTGTTTTTGTACGCGTAGAACCAGGATCCATTATTCCTAGTTAAAGTAGTCAAATGACTGGTCAGCTTTGAGCACAAATGTTTCTGAAGTAAACACTTGAGCCCTGCAGTACTCTGTCAAGAGCACCAGTGGAGTACTGAGATGCAAGGACTGAGACAAATGGTAACTCATCTCCCAGCAGACCATCAGCCCAACTCCATGATCCAACTATGAGCTTTTTAACAGCAGCAACTTTAATACACGCTATTGGAGATGGAGTTATCATGGCTGCAGACATCAGACCTGCTTTTCAAAGGATCCTCCTTAAAGGACTTATAGTGCACTCATTCCAACTATAGGGCCTTGAAAGAGTCCTGTATTGCTATTTGTTACCACTCTGTCTCCGAGTCAGTGGTGTGTAATTTCTGCGCCTGCTGCCTTCCTTGGGTGTGGTAAGCATTTCTCATGCTCCCGAATTGTACCCTTAGTTCCTGTTATCCCTGGTCATCGTATGGTACCATAAAGAAACTGAGAGTGCAGACATTTACATGTTGTAACTGCAGTGAGAACATATGATCAACTTAAGGTAATCTAACGTCCCCAAAGCTGCCAGAGCAGTAGATGTGGTTTGGTTTGATAACTGCGAAAAATCCTTGGAGGTCCGCGCCCATCAGTCTTTATTAGCTATAGAGTTACCTCAGTTGCCTGGTTATAAAAGCCACGACTGATTTAGTGAGCTAGTCGCCGTTTCACTGTACTATCCGCATTACTCTCCATCTAATGCGCTCATTTTCTCCTTGCCTCTCTTCCCTTGCCTCTGTTCCTTTCTCATATCTTCCTTCATTACACATTTTTTCCCCATGCCTCTCCTTTGCTCTCTGTCTCTCCCACCCCTATTCTTTTTCCATTCCTCTTCCTCTCTGTCTCTTCTGTTCTCCCTTATGGCCCAGTGGCCAGAGCTCAGAGCTGTAAACCTGAAGTCTCATGACTGAATACATACCACTTCCACTTACTTTGCAACCTTGAGCAAGTTATTTAACCTTCCTGTACTTAACCTCTGATCCTTTGTCTCTCTTCCACTGTACTTAAAGGAGTAATACAGTCAACATCTGCAAAAACATATGTTAAGCAGAGTTTTTGATCTGTGTGTTTAGTCCTGCTGTGGCCTTCACTTTGTCTGCTATTAGGAGTTTTTCACTAAATTTGTCTAGTAGTTTTATGGCTTCTGTGGATCTCCATGTTAGCATTATTTATTGCTCTTCTTTGTCCTACAGTGCCTCCTGTCTCATGTAACAGTGATGCATCCTGGACCACTGATTCAGTGAGGGGAACGTACTGTAGCAGCAATCTGAAGATAGTAGCCTCCTGTTCTGACCTTAACTAAATAACTCTAATTCAGTATTTTTGTTTTCCATGTGTTTGTCTAGGTCTCTCCAGCAGGAGTAAATGTTTAGCTTTTAAAGTTTTTAATTTCATCAAACTACACCTAGCCATAAAAAAACAAAACACACAGATTATCCATGCTATAATTAGTAAAGACTCTAGCTGTTTTTTAAAGAATACCAACTCAATTAGAGCCTCAGTGATTGCTAAGTTATAAATGTAGCCTTCAGTGCCCACTGGAAGAGTACTTGCTGAATCTATGGATCTGGACCCATCACTGTCGTATGGGACAGGAGGCGTGGTACAAAAAAGAAGCGCAATAAACCATAGTAATATAGAGATCCCGGAGGCCATAAAACTAGCAGGTAAGGCAGCAAAACTAGTAGGCAAATTGAGAAAAACTCCTAATAGCAAACAAAGGGAAGGACAAACCAGGACTAAACACACAAATCAAAACACTCTGAACAACATGTGTTTTTGCAAATTTTTTTTTTTGTTATTATTCTTTATCTCCTCCTCTTGCCTGCCACCTCCGACCCTTCAGGGGAGACAAGTGGACATCCCACTGCCTAGAACCTACCCAGACAGACCCTCCAGCCCCATGGAGCCATGGTTTACCCCCCTGGCGGGGACGAGGTGGGGGCCCTATCGCCCCAATACTTACATTTCTTCAGTCGAGGGCTGCTGGGCGGGTTCAGGCACATCGTGGGCACAGCCTCGGTCTCCCCATCTTCCCGGCTGAGGCAGGCATTTTCGTGCTTTTCTTCCCTCCCTGAGCAGCGAATGGCTCCCTGACATCAAGGCGCTAACGCCAACATCCTTGCTGCTCATTGGCCACCCCTTTCTGCTCCTGAATTGGAGCTTGCATTTCTTCGAGCCTCCGCTCGGGGTCATGCAAGTGTCGGGCATCAGCCAGATCCCTCCCCAGAGATGGTGAGCTGTCGCTGGACGCTCAAGCCAGTCTCCCCTCCGGCCAACCCACTGACAACCTGAGTCTGCTCTTGAACCCGGCTCGCCGGCGGGAGCGTTGTTTTTGCAAATTTTGACTGCAGTACTCCTTTAACCCCAGAGCTTTCCTTAAAATTCCTCAATCTCACTTAACCTTCATGTGCATTCCTAATGGCTGCTACCAGCTTGTTATGACATGTAAAGCACTTTGAGATACAGTGTGTATGAAAGATACTATATAAACCCAAATTCTATTCTATTCTACAGCACCTGCACTACTAACTCATTGCTTTATAAAGCACTTTAGCATAGCGCCTGTATGAAGGGTGCTGCATGAATCAAACTGTATTCTGTCCTACAGTCCCTACGTTAACAGTATCTAACAGATTGCCTTGCAAATCACTTTGGGATACAGCACATATCACAGGCACTAAATAAAGCCAAATACTGTGTTATTCTACAGGCTCTGCATTATCAGTTTCTATCAGTTGCTTGCTCATTGCTTTATAAAGCTCTTTGAGATACAGCGTATGAAAGGTGCTATATAAAATAACATTGCTTTCCTCTCTTTTCCCTGTCTAGCCTCTGAGTCTCTTTCTTTTTCTCAGCAGATGTTTACTGTTGGCTACCACTACTAAAAGAAAAAATATACAATAATTACATACACCTGACACATGAATTGCAGAAAAAACAAACACGGTTCTCCTTTTGCAGTTCATGGTTATTCTTCTTTGGTATTTGATTTCAAATATAAAGTTTCTTTGTAAGTCTGAATCCACCACAAACACAGTCTGAGACTGAAGAACATTGGCAGCCCAGTTTCCTAGACAGGCAGGCTTCCGTTCCCTTTATTCTTTAATTCTAACTTGAACAAAAAAATATGGCATATCTTATCCAGACAGACAGACACATTATTGTTGTTTACATACTTTCACATTCTGTTCTGGCCTTTTCTCTTCTCTTTGATTTGGCATTAAAGCAAAAAAAAAAAATCTGAAAAGGAAATAAGCCCATACTGTACCTCCGTGAAATTTAAAGGTACAGTGTTGTAAAAAGATGCAACAAATGATAACCTATAGTAAGTGTGCATTTTATGGTTCCCCCAGTGATTTTTTTATTTTTATTTTTAATTTTTTTTTATTCTTTGGTAACCAGGTAAGGCCCATTAGGCACAAGTGCCTGTTGTTAGGGGCAACCTGGGAGCACTGGGGATGTTAAGTGACTTGCTCAGAGTCACACAGTATGCAAGTGAAGGTTGTGGGAAATTCAAACCCAGGTCTGCTGGAAGTACCAAGCTTATTCACAGCTTGTTACTCTAACTTCTAGGCTATACTGGCTATACAGTCATCATGGACATGTATATACACAGTAATTTAGTAATTTAAGTTCAGAAGGGACACTAGGTACATCAAGTCCTCCTTCCCACTTCATAAGTAGGGATTAATAACTATGTTGTGCAACCATGTACTAATTTATAGGGATTTCCCACCCACCCTACTTCCCAGGGTACTCTGTAATTTATTTGGTAAGCACACATTTGTCCAAGCTTACTTTGAAGGTCAGTACAGTAATGTCTTCATATCCACTGTCCTCATTGGTAGGTTGTTCCACAGATTCACAACCCTCTGGGAGGAAAAGTGTCCCCTAACTTTGCCCCTGTATGGATCTCCTCTGAGCTTCAGAGCATGACCCCTTTTCCAGACAGAACACATCAGATCAAACATATCCATCTGTTCATTCTTGTTAACATCCTTCAGTATGCTGAAGGCTGTGGTGATGTCCCTCCTCAACCTCCTTTCTCCCAGAGTGACTACATTATGGGCAGCCAATTTCTAGTCATATCTTTTATCCTCCATACCCCGATCATGTTGGTGACCTATCATTGCCTGTCATTGCACCCTCTCTACTGCCTCAGTATCCTTTTTGTATTGGGGAGCCCAGAACTGGACACAGTACTCAAGGTGGGGCCTGACCATGGCATTGAAAAGGGGCAGGATTACTTTTCCTGCTCTTACACACACGCACACATACACACACACACACACACACACACACACACACACACTCACACACTTACTTTTACTACACCCCGGCATTCCTCCAGCCTTCTTGACAGTGACCATGCAGTGTTTGTCGTGCTTCAGTTCCTTGTCTATTATGATCCTCAGGGGGTTTTCTTCCTCAACTGCAGCAAGAGGAGACCCCCACAGTGTATAGGTCTGTCTCCCACCTAGCTGTTTCTTCTTCCCAGGTGTAGCAACTTGCATTTGGCTACACTGAATCTACAGCTCTGTGCACTCAGGTGGCTCCAGTGCAAATGTGACTGTGTGGACATGCACTTGATTGGGGTAAGCTGCTCGCTAAGACGTTCCCAGATTCTCTAGCAAGCTGGGAGCGCCAAGAGGAGCGAATGACCTACAGCGGCTAAAGTAGCAGTGTGGACTGTCTGTGCTGCAGCAATCCATCCATTGGCCAGCAGATGGCTGGTTCCCCTGATGCATGGACCCTCACCAGCACAGACTGCAGCGGTGCAGACAGGATGAGGATGGCAAGTGGATGGGACTGCACTGCTGTGGTATTTTGTCATGCTACTGCCATGTAAACACGGCTTAAGACTGCAGGAGTCCAGCCAAATGCCAAGCTTGTCCAGGTCCTCCTGATGTCTGTTTGTCCCCATCCTCAAGGGAGTCCACCAATCTGGCCAGCTTACTGTCATTACCAAACTTAATCAGCTTGCTGGAGACTCTAACTTCTAGATCACTGATGAAACAGTTGAAAAGCAACCACAGCCCTCTGCTCTGTGTCCTCAAGCCAGTTAACAGTCCACCATTTGTATGCCTTGTGTATTTTGCACTAGTGTATTTTGACCAAAAGGTATCCTGCACCACAGTGTCAAAGGCTTTAGTGAGGTCCAATAACACCATGTCTATGTCCCTGCCCCTGTCCTCTATCCTAGTCAGCCCTTCAGAGAGTGGGATCAGGTTGGCTGGGCTTGATCTGCCCCTCATAAAGCCATGCTGAGGAGAGGTGATGATAATCTTGGCCTTAATCAAATTATCCATTATACTGTCCATGATTACTGATTCCTAAATCCTCCCCAGCACCGATGTCAGGCTGACCAGCCTAGAGTGGCCTGGGTCTGACCTTGCCCCCTTCTGGAAGATGGGCACCATACTGGCCAACCTCCAGTCCTCTGGTACAACACCTGCAGGAGGCCTTTCCAATAATTCCACTAGCTCCGCAATGATCCGGGTTGGGGATGGGAAATCCCATCTGCCACTCTGTGATTTACCTGCTTGATCTTTGCCAAGTAGTTTGGTAGCAGGGCTGGTGAGAAACCCTCAGGTTGTGTCATGGTTACCCTTGCTGCCAACAGCCCCCTTGATGAGCACACCACTTGGTGCCCTTTGGTAAACACTGAGGCAAAGCATTTATTCAACATTTCAGCCATTGCCACTGATTCATGCACAAGTTCCCCCCCCCCCCTTGTTTTCCGGGGCCCAGTACTTCTTTTCATCTTTCCTTACATTTATATGCTAGACGGAAGCTTTGGTGTTATCTGCAGCCCCTACTGCTGTCCTGTTTTCTAGACCCTCATTGACTTTATTAATTCTATTTTTCCAGCCCTTTGATGTTGCTCTGTAGTCCCCTCTTGCCTGGAGATAACCTGCCTCTTTGCAGCAGTTACTGATTTTGTTTTTTGTGTGTAGGAACAATTGCCATAGGCTTCTGTTAAGCCAGAAACGCCACTTTTTGGCCCATTTCCACTTAATGCTTACAGGGACATAGGCCTCTGCAGCAGCTGTCAGCATTTTCTTCAACAAATGCCACATGTGCTCTACATTAACAGCCTCATGTAGTTCTCCCAGCGTTTGGCTGCCAGATCCCACATCTTGGCAGAGTCCCCCTTTCTGATGTTCTGGGTCCTGGTGGCTGAGGCCCAGCTATTCTTTCCAATCTACCTAGGAAACATTAACCAACTTTTGGTCATGGCCTCCCTCTGATTCTTTGATGTTCAAACTGGATGTGATCCCATCCGTGCTGCTAAGAATACAGTCAAGAATGACTTCAAACCCAGCCCTGTGCTGGACATCCTGTTCTAGGAAGCAGTCCATGGGGCAGGAACTTAGTCTCTGACCTACCATTAGCCTTTTCAAGATACCAGTCTGTGTCAGGGAGAGATTCAAGTCCTGCAGGATCACCACTGTATCTGATCTGGCTGCTCTTGTACTTTCCCTACCAGCTGGCATCATACTCCACTGAGCTGTCTGTGGTCCTATAGTATACACCGAAGGTGACTCATTAGTCCCCTTCCCCCTAACTTGGCACAGATTGACTCTGTGGCATTGTCTACCCACTGATGTCCTCTTTCTCCTCTGCAGTGACCGTCCCTTATGAAGACTGCTGCCCCAACCCCTTTTCTGTGAGGCCTATCCCTTTAGAACAGCATGTAGCCCTCTATCTTGGTGTTCCAGTCATTTTTTTACCCCTCCAGGTCTCTGTGAGTTCCACTAAGTCCTGGCCGTTGAAGTGTGTTGGGACCTTGAACTTGCCATTTTTCTAAATGAGCTCCTCATTTGAATACTCATCTGTGCAATCCTGTCACAGTTCTCTCCCACTGTGGTGTCACCATAGCATGGGTGGGGTTCAGCTGCATAAATATTTCTCAACTCTCTCCCACTGCGATGTCATCATGGGAAGGGTTCAGATGTGTAATACCAGCTCTCTGCCACTATGCTGTTATCATGAGAGTGGCCCAGCTGTATAATCCTGTCGCAGCTCCTTTTTCACCAGGGTGTCGTGGGAGGAGACTCAGATATGTAATCCTATGCTCATACAGATTGTTCCCCTGACAATTGACCCTGTATCAGTTCACTGCTAGAACTGATTTGGGGTCAGAGTACTGCGAAAATAGTTTGCTAATATATTATAAACAAGCATTTGTCAATGCCAAATGTTTGCTTACTGGCATTAGCATTGGAAGTGTAGGAGTTAGACAGATGCAGAATAGGAATGGCAGTGAAGTATTGAACTGACGCCAACCCAACCCCCACCCCGCAGAGATGGACAGGCATTAGGGTGTGCCTTTGGGTCATCGCCCATAACGCTCATGCCATTTCACCTCACCCTACCCTACAGACACCAACAAGTGTCGAGGTGTGTCTTGGGGTGTTCGGTCTTTACACTCACCCCATTCCTTAAGGAAATACGCTGAAATGGGTGCAGTATAGGAGAATGGGGTGAACTTTGTGGCAGAAGAGTCTAAGGCACAGCTCGATGCCTTCCACTGGCTGCAGGATGGGAGTGGGGGTGGAATGGCAAAAGCATTACTGTCGACAGTCCTAAGTCACACCACTGACATCTGTCAGTCCCTACAGGGTAGGGCGTTATGGTCGGAAACCCTAATTCCCTGGGCATTTCTTGGTATTTTCACTCCACGTTTTTATCATGGGCCCCAACGCATGAACAGTGACACTATCAGTTTGTTAGCCGAAAGGTGATTTTGCACAGTGACTGCACCATTTGGCACCACAGGTGTGAAAACACATTTTGAACAGGATATGAAAAATGACAACTGTACTGTTCATGAGGAGGTGTAAAAAATGGTAATGTTGAAAATCTGGGTGAAAATATAAAAAATTGGTGAAGACACGTATGGGCATAGAAACTGCGCAACACACACCCGTAATGCAATTATTTTGAGAGTTTTATACCAGATTTTCAACATAGGCATTTTGGGACCTCCGCTCATGACCAGTGGCACTGTTATTTTTAATCTATCCAATGTTGATTTCGCGTATAGCAACTGTGTGCCCATTGTGTGCCATAGCAAAATTTGTTTCGGCAGGATGTGAAAATGACAGCTGTACTGTTCATAAGGCAGTGTGCAAAAATTACAATGTTGAAAATCTGGAGTACAAATATAAAAAATTGGTGAAGTTACGAGCATGCGTAGGAACTGTGCAATGCATGCTGGTAATGCAGTCATTTTGGGGGAATTTGTTCACCAAATTTGCAAAATGGGCTTTTTGGGGCCTCTCCTTATGAACACTGTCATTGTGATTTTCTTAAAATGTCCTGAACATTGATTTCGCACAGCAACCGTGCCATTGTGTGCCAGATGTGCGAAAACACATTTTTGGCAGGATATGAAAAATGACAGTTCATAAGGAGGTGTGGAAAAATGGCAATGTTGAAAATCTGGAGTGAAAATATAAAAAAACTCTCAAAGTTGCGAGCGTGGTGGGAACTGCACAACGCACACTCATAACACAGTCATTTTTTGGAATTTTTTCACCAAATTTGCAACATAGGCTTTTTGGGAGCCCACCTCATGAACAGTGACACTGTTGTTTTGTTAATTGGTCCCGGAAGGTGATTCCACACAGTGACCGAGAAATCACCTTTTGGGACATGACATGACAGTGACTGAGTTCATGAGGTGAGGTTCCAAGAACTCCATGTTGAAAATTTGGTGCCAAAAGTCGCAAAAATGGGTGAGATATTCACCTAAGTTGAAACCCCCCAATTTATGCCATTCTACAGCTTATCAGCATTTCTTCAGTTTGCGGTCAGCTTGGGAAGAGTGCAGACATGTTCCCGCTCCACTGAAGAGACCATTGCACTAGGCTCTGGAGGTAAGTATAGGGTGTGGGGGGTGTGGGTAGGTGGGGTGTGCAGAGGGTTGATGCAGGTTGGGAAGGGGGCACCGCAGACAACGAGGGACCATTTGTTTACAGGTTAAAAAAAAAGAAAAACTTCATGGGAAGGTTTTGTTTTTTACAGGTACATTTGGCGTGCTGGGGTGGTCTCCTGGTGTGCCACCAGGGTGTTTTGGGACTACTGGAGCCGACGGATCCATGTTTTGGGGGGGCATGATGCCGAGGGGGATTGGGCACCCAATCGGCATACAAATTAAACTACAGGGACATCATGCCGACAGGGATTGGGCTCCCCTTTGACAAATGAACTGGGAAGGGGGCATGCCAACAGGGGGATTGGGCACCTCCGATGTTGACTTTTGGGTGGGACTGTGAGAAGCGGACGGCGACAGACGTTGCCATGTTTACTGAAATGTTACACCAGACGAGGCAAGCCCTGCACTGATGGGTCGCTCCTTCATTGCAGCAGCGAAATTGTTTCAAGTTGGTGGCATGGTTTTGAGCTGCTGTCATAGACAGCATGCTCATTCATTGGTGCCACACAGACAAATCCTAAAAAGCAGTGGTGGCATTGGCCACAACATGGCCGCACCTCCACAACCTGCTACTCCAGCAAGCTGTCACAACATGTTTCTTGCGCATGCGTGCAAGCGAACATAAAAATGGGTAGAGTAATACCTGCATCCCGACTGGCTGACACCTTTGAATTGAGACAATACACTAAATGGCAAAAAATTAGTCCTGTCAACCAGGACACATAACAGCAAAGAAATACTTGCACCAAAGCTCTAGAATTTTCTGATCTCAAACTATAAGAGATTATATCTGGTGGCCTCAGTGGTACTGCAGGTGGGAGGACATTTCTCTAGAGACATCACAGAAATTTCAGGAAATATGAGGCATGTCTGTGACCGCAATTGTAGCAGCAGCCCCCCCAAGCTTTAAAATGTTATGTTTCTTTACTGAGGACTTCAGAGCAGAGTTCTAGACCCATTTCTGTCTGTCACAGCATTTGTTTTCTGGGGGGGGGCTTAAACTTGTTTTATGACTTCTTAAACTCAAGTTGTTTTGCAAACTTTTCATATCACACAGCCGCCCACTCGCTCACATACTCCAACACTCTAGACACAGTCTGGGGACTCTGTTTAGTATCGAAAGACCTCCATAACACTGATTGTAACAAACCTATCTGCTATCAAAAACACATAAGCAACACTTAGTAACAAGTTTAAAACTCAGTACAATTTTTTTTCAATTAGAAAACATTCGGTAAAACAGGCAAAGTAAAACAACATTGAGAAGTTACAACAGCCCAAACACAGCACTAAAGTCCTTGCTCTGCTCAGCACCAAGACAGACTCGTGATTTACCTCTTGCACACAGCACCAACAAATCACCACAGCACCAGTGGTGCATTCGAGAGGCAACTATAAATGAATGATAGAGAAAAAGATAAATGTATTTTTTTAACTTCTTATTAGTTAAATAAAAATAAAAACTACGAACATCAAGCTCATGCATGCGTGCATACCCCCCACACACACACACACCCAAGCGCCACACTACAACACACATTAATGCCCCCTGGTGACTGACCACCAGTGGAGGGACTATTTTGTATATACTTGCTAGTTTTAAATCTTTTTAAAGGGGAACAGTCAGCTCCAAGGGCCCCACACTCAAGTGTGGGGCTGGTCCCAGTGTACATACTGTGTGCTAACACATTTTGGTTTAGTTGCTATCTACTATAGTATACTAGTTTGCATCAGCCTGATTTTGCTTAGTTCTTGGCTGACATCTTCTGTTACTACAAATTCCAGAATCCCCTGCAACTGACGTCTGAGCAGTAGATGGCAGTGGGAGATTCACTAGCCTGCAGTGCATGTTAGAGCTTTTATAATTTTCAATCAGAGTCCAGATATTCAAAAGTTAGACCAGATGCTAATTGGTTAGTAATAGCAAAAACTTTTATTTTTATACATGATACATGTCATTTGGGTTAAGAAACCCAGTTTACAAGACAGGCCTGTTATGGGTTAATGCTTGCTCTATCCAGATTTGTACCCATTTTTGGAGTGGGGTCTATATTCAAAGGCCTCTGTAGCACAGGTTAAACACCTTAGTGCCCAGGCGCTAACATAATGCTGCGCCCATGCAAATGAGGGGGTCCCCCCCTACACATAGGCGCAACGTCAAATTCAAAGGTTTGCACTGGTGATAAATGGCACCCAAAGTGGCACTATTTACCACCTGCAAGAACCTCAACTTACTTGTGTGCTAAGTCTACACCACCACTCCACCAGTGGTGGGACAGCTACACTGCATCCATCCGCCCTGCTCGCCCATCCCATGACTGTCAGACAGCTCTGTGGTGTCTAGTGGGTCTCCCCATTCCCCATTCCCCATTCCCCATCCCGTAGATTTGACACTGAGCCCTGGTGTCTAGCAGCACCCCCAACCTGCGAACACCCATTCTGGTTCTACCAAACATTCCCTGGTGTTCATTGTCATCCCCCACTCTCTCAACACCTGTCCCGGTTCATGGTAACTTTTCCCTGGTGTCTAATGGTAACCCTCATACTATGAATATCCATCCTAGGTAGTATCACTTTTCCCTCATGTCTCATGACACCCCCACCCTCCAAGCAACAGTCCCATTAGTTTCAATGATTCTCTGGTGTTTGGTGGCAACCCCAACCCACCAAGCACCCATCCCACATATTTCACTCCATCTCTGGTGGCCAGTGGCACTCCCTGCCCCCTGATCTCCCATCCCATATAGTTCACTGCATCCCTGATGTCCAGTGGCACCCCAACCCCCCTGTCCCCATCTCATATATTACATCCTATCCCTGGTGGCTAGTGGCACCTCCTGCTCCGAATCTCCCATACTGTGTTACTGATAATAATAACCCTGGCATCCAGTGGTACCCCCTGCCCCATCCCCTGAATGCTGGTCAACAAACTGTCTGTCATACATTGGCAGTCCAGTGGTCCACCCACGTACCCTGCCCTCACCCATACTCTCATCCATCCAACCCCCCCTTACCAGTAAGCCAGGGATGTTCATTGACTCCTGATATGGTGACTGGCACAGCCCTCCTCTTATCTCCTTGGCAGGGTGCCATATGGCCTACCAGTGAGCACACATACAATAGTATCGGGGGTCAATGCACATTGCCAGCTTGCTGGTAAGGGAGGGGGTTGGATGGGTCATGATTTAGGTTTGGGCAGTGTGGAAGGAGGACACTGGACCATCAGTGTACTCTGGTCCATTTGTTGACCAGGATTCGGGGTGGAGGCGGGAGTACCACTGTACACCAGGAATATTATAGGTAACACATTATGGAAAATTGGGGGGAATGAGGTGCCACTAGCCATGAGGGATATAGAGTAATATACAAGGCAGGGGATTAGGAGTGGGGGTGCCACTGGTCACCAGGAATATGATGAATTATAAGTGGACAGGAGATCAGGTGGTGACACTAGACAGAAAGGATGGGGCAAAATATATGGAACAGGTGCTTGGAGGGTGAGGAGTGCCACTAGACACCAGAGGAACATTACAACTAACTGGGATGGGTTATCGGAGGATGGGGGTACCACTGGACACCAGGGAAACAATGATATTAACCCAGATGGGTGATCGGAGGTTGGGGGGTGCCACTGGACATCAAGGAATGTTTGGTAGAACTGGAATGGGTGTTCTGCAGTGGGAGCATCGCTACCTGGGATGACATGGCAGATGCCCACAGGATGGATGCAAATGGGCCACTGCTTCCCATGCAAATGAGCCCATAATGGGCATGCTAATGACCCCTTAGTGCCTTGCACGCTCAATGGGCTCATCTGCATGGTGCGGCTGAATATCATGCCATGGCTTCTGGCACTATGCGGTCTCAGCGCAATTCCCTATGGGCTAGATACAGCCCAGGTTCATATTGGGGAAGTGCAGATTGACTTTGCACTGTGCCAGGATGGGCCGATATTCAGTCGGTTAGCACCAGTCTGATATCTGACTGAATTTAGCAGCCTCTGGGTTGGGTGCAGGCATAGGTGCAGCGGAACCCTTTGCACTGCACTTGCACTTGTTTTTGAATATCTGGCCCCAGATGTTTTCTAGGTCTGCTTTTCCCCAGGGGCTAAGTACAGTCCTCAGTGACCGTACTTGGCCGAGGGAGGATAATGGGATCATCAAACAAAATATCAACTTATTCTATTTCTTTACAACCTTTTATTCTTAAATCTTGTTGTTTCTTTAGTTTATACCTTGCTTCAGTCTGTAGAAAAAAGGAAAAAAAGAGCATATAAAATGCCAAGATATGAATTCCTAGATTTGTTACTTATTTCATCTGATAATCTTTAGTGTATATCTGACATATGACATTGTATTAATTCAAAATTGTTTATAGTATTGAGATTTTATCATTAACCTATAGTTATAAGAATTGATGTTTTCCTGGAGCTATTGTAAGGAAATGTAATTGCATATGATTGTTTTTATTGTTCTGAAAAAAAAAATCAGTAAACTTTTACGGAGAAAAAAAATATAAACTCTAACATGCACTGCAGGCTGTTGAATCTCCCACTGCTGTCTACTCTCTGATGTCGGCTGCAGGAGATTCTGGGATTTGTAATAACAGAAGATGGCAGCCTAAATGTAAGCAAAAGTAGTCTGATACAGCCTGCTGTACCACAGTAAACAGTAAGTAAACCAAAATGTTTTTGCACACAGTGTGTACACTGGGACCAGCACCACACTTCAGTGTGCGGCCCTTGGTGCTGACTGTTCCTCTTTAACTGTTTTTTTTATTTGTTAAAATGTTTATAAAGTCCATTTTATAAGCACAGTTGGACACTACAGAGTGCTGGCTGTGTTTGGGTAAACATATTTCCATTGTCTGGATGGCATTCAGGATGTGGCTCCCTGGATCACTGTGCCCCAGGTATCCATTTGTCCCAGCAGAGCCAACCTTGCCATGTCTTATTTCTTATGTCTTCCTTGTACTTAACTCTCTCTGGTGTAGATTTACTGTTGTAACACAACACCACCATGGATCACCACTCTGGGGAAATTTGTGGATAAGTAAAAATGAGGGAAATCGGGAGGATTCAAATCCAGATCTCCAGATTCACAGTCCTGTATCCTAACCACTAAGCTATGCTGCCTACTGTGCTTTTCTGTTCTGCAGACATTTCATACTGGTCATCATCTCACTCTGGGTCATTGCTGCCAGTGAACTGGTACAGAGTCAGTCATCAGGGAAAGAGTCTACCCAGACCTAATCATGTCACAGATCTCTACCACTGTGGCACCATCATGGAAGGGGCTCCGCTTTGTAATCCTGTCACTGCTCTCTGCCAGTGTGATGTCACCATGGGTGAGGTTCAGCTGTGTAATGCCATGCTCACAGCTCTCTCCCACTGTGTTGTCTTCATAAGAGAGACTCAGCTGTATAGTCCTGCAGCAGCTCTTTTCCACTGGGATGTCCTCATCAGAGAAGGCTCAGCTGTGTTATTCTGTCATAGCGCTCTACCGCTGTATGATGTCATCAGTGGAGGGGCTTAGTTTTATAATCCTGCCAGAATTCTCTCCCACTGGAATGTCATGGTATGAGACTCTTCTGCATAATTCCATGGGGCTCATATGTGCAACCTATTGCTGTTTCACTCATTCTGATGACACCATGTGAGGGTCTCTGCTGTGTAACCCTGTTGCAGTTCTTTCACTGTGATGTCATCATGGGAAGGGCTCAGCTGTGTAACCCTGTCACAGCTCTCTTCTACTGTGATGTTATCAGGAAAGGGAACCCTATGGCAAATCTATATATGATGTCATCCTGGAAAGGGGCTTATCTGAGTAACCCTTTCACACACAGAGAACTAAAGGAACTAGAGCAATAAAAGTGAAGCCACCTAACAGATGCCATGTTGCTGGTTTGGGGGGACATGCAAGTTAATTTTTTTCCAGTATTTGGAAATGATTACACCAAGATAGTTGATGGCACTAACAGCTCATCCAGCATTTCAAAAGTTACAATAAAATGCATACCTGCTGATAAATTTTTTTTTTAATTTAGTTGTTTAACCAGGAGTAGCACACTAAGCTGAAAGCTTTTTTACAGGAGCAACCTGGGAGCACAGGAAAATTAAGTGACTTGCTCAGAGTCACACAGTATGCAAGTGAAAGCTGTGGGATTCAAACCCAGGTCTGGTCTACTAAATGCCACCAAATTTGCAGCTCAGAGCCTTAAAACACTGTGCTATACTGCCTCCCTGAAGGGTAACACACACTGAAAACAAACACAGATACAGCAATACACAAACCCACCCACACACACACACACACACACACACATACAGCAATATGTATGCACTTGGATGCACTAATACACACACAGAGTGACATGAGCACACAGACAAAAACAGATAAGGACATATGCACAGACAAAATCATTTAAAAAGTATATTTAATCAACATTTATAAAAAACAAATGTTTAAAACTTGCTTTTTTTTTATTTTTATTATTCTGTTTTTCCCTAATCACATGTGCTTCCCCATCTGCCCACAGTATCTCCCAGCCCCATCCCAACCCTTCTCTGGTTCAGTGCTTACTTGTGCCTCCAAGTGCCATGGGGTTATCCCATTCGGCTGCCCCTTCTTGGCCTGTGGAGTGTGGGAGCACAGAGTAGCCAGTTGGGTGGGCAGAACTGGGCTGAGAGCATTGGGCTCATGCTGCTCACTCTGTGGTTCTCCCAGCTTGGTTCCCATTCTTTGAATGCTACCGGCTAGTGTTCACATGCACACACTTGTGCATTACCTGTGCACCACAGCCAGGCAGTGTCCCCACTCCCTACATCACCCACCTGCTGCACTTCCACCTGTGGTCACCCAGCTAGACATGTCCTAGCAGGGAGTGCAGTCCTCCCTCCCCAGCGGAGGATAGCATCTGCAAGGATGCTCAGTTCCCCTCCCCTGACCAGTCCCAGAAGACCCTAGCTTGTTCCCAAACCAGGGTCACCAGTGCCTAGAGCAGTAACACTACCACTGTGCTGGTGAGTTGGCCACATGTTTACAATTATTTATTTTCTTAAAGCAGCAGTGCAACGGAAAAGCTAGTTTCAGCTACAATTAAAATATTATCATAGTTATCAAATCTACTCATGTTCTAAGCACTTTCTATACTGTGTACCATCGTTTTATTATGTTGGCTTGCACTTGCACGCCAGCCAACATATTGCAGCAGTAGCAGATTTGGAGGTGCGGTCACTGTGGGCAAATGCAGGGCACGCATCAGTAGGTGCATCCCTCATTCCCCAATAAGGCAGCTGCAGGCGCTGACACCAGCAACACGTAAACTGGCCACCAGATCTAAGAAAAGGTCCGCTGCAATGAGAGCCAAGCTCATCATGCAGCGGCGTCCCTTTCCTGGTGAAGCAGTTCAATAAACATGGTAGCATTGACTGCCACCACGCAGAGTGCCGACTTCAGGGGTGCCCAATCCTCCTGTCGGCATGCCCCAACCCACTTCATTTGCTGATCATTCATTGCTCACCCCAGTGTGCCAAATGCCCCTGTAAAAAAAAAAAAGTCCCACGATGTTTTTGTTTTTCAAAACCTGTAACTGAAAATGGTTCTTCACGATCTGTCCTGCTCCTCCCTAAACCCACACCCACCCCACCCACCCTCTGCGTACCCCTCTTCCCCACACATCCTCACCCCATACGTAACTCTGAAGCCCAGCGCGACGATCTTCGGTGGACCGGGAACACGTCTGCACTCTTCAAAGCCGACCTCAAACTGAAGAAATGCTGGTAAGCTGTATAATGGCATAAATAGGGTTTTTTCAACTTTGGTGCATATCTCGGCCATTTTTGGGAATTTTGGTACCACATTTTCAACATGGAGTTATTGGGACCCCTCCTCATGAATTCAGTCACTGTCATGGCATTATTCAGTCCCAAAGGTGATTTTGCAGTCACTATGCGTAATCACCTTTCGGACTGATTAACTAAATGACAGTGCCACTGGTCATGGGGGGCTCAAAAGCCTATGTTGCAAATTTGTGACAAAAATCAAAAAATGGCTGTTTTACAAGCATGCGTTGTGCAGTTTCCATGCACAGTCGTACCTTCATGAATTTGTAATAGTTTCACTCCAGATTTTCAACATTGCCATTTTCCCACACCTCCTTATGAACAGTATAGCTGTCATTTTCCACATCCTGGCCAAAATGTGTTTTCGCACTTCCGGAACAGAATAGCACGGTCCCTGTGCGAAATCAGTTTTTGGGACAGTTTTACAAAATGACAGTGACACTGTTCATCAGCAGAGGTCCTAAAATGCCTATGTTGAAAATTTGGTGATGAAAGTCCATAAAATGACTGTGTTACAAACATGTGTTGCGCAGTTTCCATGCACCCTTGTAACTTTGCAAATTTACAATATTTTCATGCCAGATTTTCAACACTGCCATTTTTTCACACCTCCTTATGAACAGTACAGCTGTCATTTTTCACATCCTGCCCGAAATGTGTTTTCGCACCTGTGGCATACAATGGCGTAGTCGCTGTGGGAGATCAACTTGTGGGACAGATTAAGAAAATCACAGTGCCACTGTTCATGAGGGAAGATCCCAAAATGCCTATGTTGAAAATGTGGTTTAAAAAAAAACAAAAATAATTAGGTTATGGATGTGCGTAGCGCAGTTTCTATGCATGCTCACGGCTTCACCAATTTTTCATATTTTTGCTCGAGATTTTCAATGTTGCCATTTTTTTAAACCTCATCATGAATGATACAGTTGTCATTTTTCACATCCTGCCCAAAATGTGTTTACGTATGTGTGACACTAAATGGCGCAGTCGCTGTGCAAAATCACCTTTCGGCTCACAAACTGATACTGCCGCTCTTCATGAGGTGTGGTCACAAAAAGCCCATGTTGATAATTTGGAGTGAAAATACCAACACATGCCTATGACGTAGGGTTTCCAACTGTTACACCCCCACCCTGTAGAGATTGACAGGTGTCAGGGGTGTGACTTGGGATTATCAGCTGCAACGCTCCCACCATTCCACCCCCACCCCACTCTGCAGCCACTGACAGGCATCGAGGTGTTCCTTGGAGTGTTCAGTCACAAAGTTCACCCCATTCTCCTATACTGCACCCACCTCAGCATGTTTCCTTATGGAATGGGGTAAGTATAATGCCCAAGGACCCCAAAGCACACCCCAACACTCGTCAGTGTCTACATGATAGGGTGAGGTAAAATGGCATGAGCGTTATAGCTGATGACTCAAAGGCACAACCCAACGCCTGTCAGTCTCTGCAGGGTGGGTGTGGGGTTGGCGTCAGTTCAATACTTCACTGCCACTCTTATTATGCGTCTCTAACTCCTGCACTACCAATGCCAATGCCAGTGAGACAATATTCGGCATTGACAAATGTTTGTTTTATTTTCTCGATCCTAACTCTTGCCAGTTATACAATGCCATTCCTTGCCAGTTATACAATGCCATTCTTTGCTAGTTATACAATGCCATTCCTTGCCAGTTATACAGTGCCATTCCTTGCCAGTTATACAGTGCCATTCCTTGCCAGTTATATAATGCCATTCCTTGCCAGTTATACAATGCCATTCCTTACCAGTTATACAATGCTATTTCTAAGCCAAATGTGTTGGCCATCTTTTTTTTAGACTAAAATACTCTTATGCCACCAAATAAAACTGGAAGATGCCTGGAATCTTTTATGGTGAAAAAAAGTAAGCTCAAATTGTTTCTAAATTTCATTGCATTGCTGCTTTAAATATGTAAACTGCTGGAATGACAGTACATCTGCTACCACCTTGGCCTGCCATCAGCCACCTCTGGGAAGGCTAGTGCTTCAAACTAGTTCTGTTCCTCATGCTTCCAAATAAATGAAAACAGCTACAAGTGAAAGGCAATAATTATGCGCTTCATAGTGTAACAACCCCCAAATTGCAAAAGGAAAATAGGGTCTGTTTACTGAAACATGCTAGCTTGGGACTGCTGCTCTGGCAATGTCCCTGGGTAGATAGACTGGGGGAGAAGCTTTGTAGAGTAGGTAAATAGGGTGCCCTCATGATGCCAAGTAACTGAAATAGGTGAAGAGGGTAAACAAGGGCAAAAAGTGGAGCTAGATTAGTAGGGGAAAGTGAGATGAAGGGTCAAAGTGACCTAGGGGCTTCATGGGTTGCCCAGATCCCAGAGACATCCATGGTTTGAGAGTAACAAAAACTGTTTTACTCTGGACCCTGCTAACCCGTCTGGGAGGGACCTCTGGCACTGGGGACAGATCCTTGGGACCTGGATATATTTTCTGTGTACATCACCCATAGAGGGAGAGTATGTAGCGGGACCACCAGGAGGGCACAGGAATCCCAGGGTGATTCCCCTCAGGGGAAGCAATCTGATGACCAGCTGGGATGTGGCGGGTTCTCCTAAAGACATCGAGGGAAATCCTGTTGAAGTGATCCAATAGACAGGTCTGTGCAGCGACAACACATCAGAGAATGACAGATAGGGCTACAGCTGAGGGAAAGCAGCCAGACACTGTAGGAGAGTCATCTCTGCAGTACATGGAGGGATGTAAGGAACCAAGTTCTTTGGCAGTGGCACCACTGGGTTGACCCACAAGAGGTGGGGTCTGCGTGGGCAGGCTGGTGGTCAGCATGGATTGCACATTACTGTACGTGGATCTATTCAAGTGGACCCTCACTTTGTTTAGAGCAGGCAGAGAGTCAGTGGGTGATCATGCAGAGAAAGGTATTATGTTCCTGAATTCCCCCTTAGGAGATGCTGAGCTTGACAATTGGATGTATGACCTCAAGGTATGGCACTAAAAATGAATTGTAAAGTGTAGCTTGGGAAAGCTGCCAGGAATAGGTAGGGAAGCAACCCAAGGGGATGTGCCAGTATCAAGGTCCGAGGGTTCAGAGATGCATACTGATTGAATAGTGCTAACTGCAGCTATTGTGAGGGTAGCGGGAAAAAGGAGGACCCCTGGCACAGCCATGCTCTAACAGACATGGAAAGGCCTGTCCATGTGGTATGAGCATACATGCTGAGAAAAGACAGACTGTTACAGTAACAACTGAATCTTAGGATAAACAGGGATGCCCGGGGATGAGAAAGAGTTATCATGCATCCCAGCAAGAGGGTGCACTGGAGGTCAGTCACGTCAGCAGCAGCCTGCTGGTGGGGTCAGGACTTAGCCTGATCTCCCAGGAGGAACACATCTTTGAAGATGAATGGGGGAAATACAGGAATTCTGAGTTAGGATAAAAGGCCTGAAAATATACCATGATGTATCATGATCTTTGGATCTGTGCAACAAATGTAACTGAACTTAAATTTGCTGATGACACCAAGGTATGTGATGAAGTGGATGAATATGAAAAATATAAATCCCTAGTGAAAGATCTAGGCTATATTGAACAATGGGCTAAATCCAATAAACTGCAGTTCAGGGCAGAGAAATGTACTGTACTTCGCCTTGGAAAACATAATCCAGTGAGAATATATACTCTGAACAGGGTTTTCTTAAGATCACTGAAGAAGGAATTTCAGATGTTTATACATATTTTTTAAAATTTAAGTGTATTACCTGTATGAATTGTGTAACAGTGCGTATGTTCACTTGTGCACTTGAAGGATCCCATTGTAAATGAGCTTCAACTCAACTGGGCTATCCTTTTCTCGACTTTCAAGAATAAACAATTACTACTACTACTACTACTACTACGATGGAGCATGACTTAGGGATAATAATAAATGTTACGTTTAGTCCACTTGATCATTGTAGAAGGATATACTGTATAACTGTACTGCTAACAGGCTAATAAGTTCCATAAAAAAAATCTTTTATATCCAGGAATAAGCACTGTCTAATTCCACTATACAGATCTTATGAAAGACCACATTTAAATTATGGGTCTCCCTTTTGGTGTCCATATCTTAGGAGGGACATTAATCTGTTGGAGAGTGTCCAGAAAAGGTTCCCCAGGTTTATACCTAGATTAAAGAAAATGTCCTATATGGAAAGACAGTCAAAGCTGAAGTTGTTTAGCCTTGAGGATAGAAGGAAAACGATCAATATACTATTGCTTTTAAAATACCGAACAATTTGGATCTGTCAGGCCAGTGTGATATTATTATCACCAATAGGCAGACAATCCTTAGGTCACACAATAAACAACGGAGACATCCAAAAGCAAACACCAACAAGTGGGATAACTATTTCACAGTAAGAGCCCCTCCAGTGTGGAACAATTTACCACAACTAGTTAATTTGACATCATTGGAGAAATGTAAGACCAAGCTAGATAAACTCTTGAATAATTTAAAGGGACCATACCCCCACTAGGAGTGGGAGACAGTCTTGATGGGCCAAAAGCCTTCTTTTGTCTCTATCACAGAGTAAACTGAGTATGCAGTTTAGTCACCAGTAAAAGACCAAGTGGCAGAAGCTTTTGAGTTTCTGGTTTGAGTTACTCCAAAGAACTGAAAGTTTCCTGGTATGTCTGGGGAACTTGAGCCCTGGGTGTGCACACAGTGACTGTATCACAATGCAGGGGAACTCCCAGTGAGCTTAATAATACCCTCAGACATGGGAGGTTCCTTGGGCCATGCCTGCCCCTGTCCCAGGGAAAAATGGAGAGAGACCAAAGGGGGTTGTAATAGCTTTACTTTACTAATATAAAAATGCATCTGATGTTAAATCACCCAGCCAGGGAACTGAATAAATGAATGAATGAATGAATGAATGAATAAAATCTGATACAGAAAAGCAATAATAAACCATTTTGCTGGTGACCTGGGTTTGGGAAAGGACTCAGGTTGCCAGAGGGCTAGCCGGGGGGAGAAGGTTTGAGCGTTGGTTGACTGCTTGCCTTCTCCTGGGGGGAGGGTGGGGATGTGGGCCAGTGCTTGCTGATTCCTGGCAGAGGCTGGGAGAACAGCAATGTGTTGGACCCTGCTGACTGGGGGGGGCGTGGCGGACATCGATGTATGCTCTGACGTCTGTGGCACACCACACCCCTTGGGGGAAGAACATGGGAAAATGTCTCCACAGCTGACCAGATGAAGGTTACCAGCCCCTACCACCACAGAAGCACCGGATGGCCCCAGACCACCTCAGCAGCACCTGGGCCAACTACAGAAGCGTGCGCTGGTTGGCCCCCCTCGGCACCCTTCCTACTTGGAAGAGGGGGACCCACATGGTGAAGGGTTACACCAGGTTACCCAAAGGGCTACGATGTGGGATGGTGGTGGCTGGCAGTGGGCTAGAGTGCCAGCACGGTCCCTAGGTAACCCAAAGGAGTGGCCGGCAAGGGAGTTGGGAGGAGCATAAAAAAAAATAAACCATTTTATAGTTTTCCTTTTCCAGTTTCCATGCACAACTGTCCCGTCCTCCTTGCCCCCCCCCCCACACACACACACAACCACTGCTTGGCCTCCTCTTTCCCACTGCAGGCTCTGCAGCTGCACCTAAATAAAAGTGGAACTGCTTATAATAATTTGTCTTTGTCACATTCTTAAAGCTCTCATGTTCTGTGATAAAATAAATATTACATCCATGATAGAATTTTCCTAGCTTGGTAGCCTTGGAATGTTACCCATTATTACAAATCTAAAATTCCTATGAGGTGATCACCTTGTCACTGGTGGTATTCACATCTCACCCCGTTTATTAAACTAAGTACTTATTTTAAAATCATAGAATGAAGAAACAATATGAATAAGAAAGTAAAAAAAAAAACTTTCAGTGATTTACTGGCTCCTTTTGGGCAGCTTAAGTTTTTTTAGCGGGATGCGCTGGTTTCGATTTGCAGACAGAGACAAAATAATAAAAAAAAGTAATATTTGATCCACCTTCACAAAAGCCAAAGATTTAAAACTTATGTAATTTCTGCTAGGTCTGCAAGTTCAGTTCTACAAAAGAACTGAACACCTCAAACTTTGGGTGTTCGATTCTTTCTGGCTGTGGTGAACTTTTAGGGGAAATAAGCAGACTTTTAGTTTGAATGGTTCACCCTGGTTAGAAAGGGGCAGACCAGGTGAACCAGTGGAACTGCAGTTCACACCTGAAACAGTTAACTAGGGCACAGTGTGAGTCACAACCTTGTTTCGGTGCTAGACTCTGCTCGATGATGTGAGACAGCGAGAAACCTCACTTGCGCACTCGATGTTGGGCTGTTAGGTAGCTCAGGCAGGGCTGTGATTCACTTCTAGTTAGATTAGCTAGGAGCCGTGATTCACTTCTAGTTCGATTAGCTAGGAAAGTCTTCAAACAGCTAGGAAAGTCTTCAAACAGCAAATAAAAATCTTTAAACGTTTGACCTAGTCTAGTCCTGCAAACAGTAGGGCTTCTGAGGGGGGATATGTAAGAGAAAAAAAACAAAGTAAAGAGTCAGACTAAGCAGTGTTCACAGCAGTAGGCCTCTAGGACCAGGGGCTTGCCTGTGAGACCTGAGAGCGAAGAGACTGGACTCTGGAGGAATGTGCTTGGGGCTGGGCAGTGGGCAGATGGGGCATGAGGTGGCAGTCTGCCAGAGCCCACTTGTTGCCTAATCTCAGCAGTGCAGCACACTTTTTTTAATTGCAGAACTAGTATTTTAGAAGGGCATACAAGCAGATGACTGAAGTCCCTGCCAGATGCCTGAGATATGATTTTTTTGGGGGGAGTTACTTTTGGAAAGGGAAGGGGGGAACTGATTAACCAGGAAAGACACACTAAGCCAGAGCTTGTTTCCATGTGCGACCTGGGAGCACAAGGAAGTTAAGTGACTTGCTCAGGGTCACACAGTATGCAAGTGGTGGCTGGTGGGATTCAAACCCAGGTCTCCATGTTTGCAACTCAAGGCCCTTAACCACTACGCTATAATGCCTTCAATAATTATAATTCTTGCTGACAGCAATATTTTAAAGTATTTACTGGGCAGCAAGTACGTGCCATCTACCAGCAAGACAGTGCATGGCCACTGGTAGTTGGCACCTTGGTGGTACCCCATAAAAAGTAAAAAAAAATTAATCATTCACATTTCTTAACTTTTTGTGTCAGTTTTTAAATTCAAACTTTCGTCCAGATTATGGGCTTGCTTGCAGAAGTTCCTTCTTCTTCCTCCTGAGTCCTGAAACATCCTTTTTGCAGTGTGATCTGGGTAGTGGGTAGCATTTGTGTGCCAGCTGGCAGCGTGCCCTTGCCTGGCCTCTGCTAGTTGGCACCTTGGCATCCCATTAAAAAATTTTAAAAAAAGAAATGAATTTTTTTAATTTTGTGTCAGTTTTCAAATTCAAACTCTTTGTTCTCCCAAGCTGCTGCGGTTCCTTCATCCTGAGTACCAAAGCAATGTGTGTGTGTGTCTCTCTCTCTCTCTCATCCTGAGCTGTGCTATTGTAGTGTGATCTGGGCAGTGGGCAGCAAGTGTGTGCCCGCTGACAGCATGCCAGTGCCTGGCCTCTGGTAGTTGGCACCTTGGTGGCATCCCATAAAAAAATGAAAAAAATAATTCATTTTTTATGTTTACTTGCATGCATGTGCAAGAAACATAGTGCTACCATACGAGTTTTCATAGGTGTGCCTCCCCCACTTCCAGTGCCCTGCTCCCCTTTGCAGGCACGGCCGCACTGTGCCAATGAATGTCTGAGCTGTCAATGACAGCCATTCAGATGCAGTGGCCTACAGTTCTAAGGAAAACACCGCCACAATCAGCAGGCAATTTGCATACTGCTGCCGCAATATGTAAATTGCCTATGTCAGCACTGCATCTGAACTGTCATAGACAGTTCCTCCCCCACAACACATACGCACCTCGGAACCCACCCAGCATGCTCATGCGCCTCTGTACATCGGAGGAGCCAACGGGTGCCTAAACCCCCGCCGGCCCGCTGCCCCCAAACACACTTCCAGGTGCCATGCTGGGAGCCCACACCAGCGTGGCAAATGTCCGTCTGCTGCTGCCCCCCCCAAACACACTTCCATGTGCCACGCTGGGAGCCCACCCCAGCATGGCAAATGTCTGTATGGCGATGGAGGTGCCCAATCCCCCATTGGCTCCACTGTCTCCCGCCCCCCACAAAAAAAAAAAAACACGACTTCCATCCATATGGCCGACGGGGGTGCCCAATCCCCCATCAGCTCCACTGCCCCCCAAAAAATAACCATCCAGCTGCCATGCTGGGAGTCCACCCCAGCGTGGCAAAAGTCCTGTGTCATCTTCCTCAAAGAAAAAAAAACCTATAAACAAAGAACAGGCCCTTGTTGACTATCTTGCCCCCCTCCCCCAACCCGTGCCCACCCTCTGCGCACGCATCTCCCCACATCCCCATCTCACCCCATACTTGCCTCCGGAGCCCAGTGCGATGATCTTCGGTAGACTGGGAACACGTCTACACTCTTCAAAGCCAACCGCGAACTGAAGAAATGCCGGTAAGCGGTATAATGGCATACATTTTTTTTTTAACTTTGGTGCATATCTCAGCCATTTTTGATAATTTTTTCACCAAATTTCCAACATGGGGTTTTTAGGGACCCACCTCATGAACTCAGTCACTGTCATTTTGTTATTCAGTCCCGAAAGGTGATTTCACGGTCACTGTGCAGAACCACCTTTTGGAACTGAATAACGAAACAACAGTGTCATAGTTCATGAGGTAGGCCCCCCAAAACCGTATGTTGAAAATTTCGGTGAAAAAAATTTCAAAAATGACTGTTTTACTTAGCTGAGTTGCACAGTTCCGACGCACGCCTAACTCTCCGAATTTTACTATTTTCATTCCAGATTTTCAACATTGCCATTTTACCACACCTCCTTATGAGTGGTACAGCTGTCATTTTCACTTCTCCTAAAATGTGTTGCCACACGAGCACACAATGGTGCAGTCGGTGTGAAATCAATGTTCGGGACAGATTAAGAAAATCACAGTGACACTGTTCATGAGCAGAGATCTTAAAATGGCTATGTTGAAAATTTGGTGACAAAAGTCCATAAAATGACTGTGTTACAAGCGTGCATTGCGCAGTTTCCACGCACCCTCGTAAGTTCACAAATTTGTAATATTTTCAGTCCAGATTTTCAACACTGGCATTTTTCCACACCTCCTTATGAACAGTACAACTATTATTTTTCACCCCCTGTCCGAAATGTGTTCTTGCACTTCCAGCGCAGAAATGCGTGTTGCTGTGGGAAATCAATGTTCAGGACAGATTAAGAAAATTACAGTGACAGTGTTCATGAGCGGAGGTCCCAAAATGCCTGTGTTGACAATCTGCTGTAAAAAATCCCCAAACTAATTACATTACGGGTGTGCGTTGTGCAGTTTCTATGCATGCTTGTGACTTCACCAGTTTTTTTATATTTTCACTCTAGATTTTCAACATTGCCATTTTTTCCACGTCCCCATGAACAGTACAGCTGTCATTTTTCACATCCTCTTTGAAATGTACTTTCGCACCAGTGGTGCCAAATGGCATAGCCACTGTGCAAAATCAGCTTTCTGCTAACAAACTGATATTGCCACTGTTCATGAGGTAGGGGTCACAAAAAAAAGCATGTTTAAAATTTGGAGTGAAAATACCAATGAACGCCTGGGTCGTTAGGGTTTCTGACCATAACGCCCCACCCTGTAGAGACTGACAGGCATCAGCTGGGTGTGACTTGGGATTGTCGCCTATAATACTCCTGCCATTCCACCCCCACCCACACCCTGTAGCCAGTGACAGGCATTGAGGTGTGCCTTGAACTCTTTGGCCCCAAAGTTCATCCCATTCTCCTGTACTGCACCCATCTCACTGTATTTCTTATGGAATGGGGTGAGCATAAGGCCCAAAGACTCCAAGGCACACTGTGACACTTGCCGGTGTCTGCAGGGTAGGGTGTGGTGAAATGGCATGGCCGTTATGCCTGACGTCCCAAAGGCACACCCCAATGCCTGTCAGTCTCTGCAGGGTGGTGGTGGGGTTGGCTTCAGTTTAATACTTCACTGCCATTCCTATTATGCATCTCTCTAACTCCTACACTACCAATGCCAATGCCAGCAAGCAAACATTCAGCATTGACAAATGCTTGTTCTTTTTGTGGCAGTTTTTAAATTCAAACTCTTCACGTTCCGAGTTGCTGCAGTTCCTTCCTCCTCCTGAGTTCTGAAGCAGCATATATATATATATATGTGTGTGTGTGTGTGTGTGTGTGTGTGTTCCTGACCTAGAGCTGTGTTTTTGTAGTGTGATCTGGGCAGTGGGCAACAAGTGTGTGCCAGTCCCCAGCCCCTGGTAGTTGCCACCTTGGTGGCATCCCATAAAGAAAGTAAAAAAAATCTCCACATTCCCTCCAGTTTCTGAAGTTCCTTCTCCTCCTAGTCCTGAGTCAGCTGTGTGTGTGTGTGTGTGTGTGTGTGTCTTTGTGTGTGTGTGTGTCTGTCTGAGTGTGTGTGTGTCAGCTGTGTGTGTGTGTGTGTGTGAGAGTGTGTGTGTGTGTGTGTGTTTCTATCTGTCTGTCTCTGATGCTGTGCTGTTGCAGTGTGATATAAACAGTGGGCAGCAAGTGTGGGCCAGCTGGCAGTCAGTTGCTGCTTGGCCTCTGGTAGTCCTTGCTGGCATCTCATAAAATAAAGATAAAATAAAAATAGAAAAATGTAAAATAAGAAATAAAAAAGAAAATACAAAAATAAAAAGTAAAAACAATTAAAAAATAAAGTTGTCATTATTCATTACCCAAGTGGCCAAGTCCTGTAGCAAGCATTAGGAAATGGAGCAACAGTGAGGCCAAGGAGATGGTGGCATGGGATCTTCCAGTCACATCAAAGAAAAACCAAAGCAGAGTGGGCTTGGTCATAGACCATCGGTCTCAGTGGGGAACTACAAGTGCAGAGGAAGATGACAGCAGTGGTCGAACACTCCATGAAGTATCACACATTGTAGGAACCACTCACAGTGGCACTGTAAGGGTTGCAACATGAGCAATAATTGTAAAGAAGACAAAGAATAAGAAAGGGAGTGCACATTAAGTAGTGACACAGGCACAAGAGGAGGAACAAAGAGATTTGATGGAGCTTGGGGATAGAGATACAGAATGTGATTATATACCCAATAAAAGTGATAGCAGCAGCAGTTCTGAGGAGGAGGAGGAGGAGGTGGTGGAGGTGTACAAAAGACATCAAAAAAGACCAAAAGTAATAGTAAAAAAATAGAAAGGACACAAAACAACAAGGGGAAGCACAACAACAACAAGCATCTAAAATGACAGCAGATAACGAAAATACAGGCAAAACTGGTGGCCACAGACACATGGTAGAGGAAGAATAACTATTCTCTGACCCTGGAGAACTTGTGGCAGTACAGAAGGGTGATGATGTGGAAACAGACTACAATAACCGACTCATTAGGCAACAGCAGAGAATGCCACAATGAAAGACCAAACTGATGACAGTAGAGTGAGATTTCTTTCGAGTGGACAAAGAATCGTGGACTCAAGTAGTGTGTCTTTTATGTAAAGCCAGACTGAGTCAAGGTAAGGAGGGAACATGACTGGGAACATCTACCATGAAAAGGCATTTGCTGAAGTGCCACAGTTCTCAATTTAAGAAGGCATGCCAATGCCCGACACGGGCAGCAGCACCACCAAGCAATGAAGCTGGTGATGGTAATGATGATGGCCGGGGGGGAGGAGAACATTAGGAGACCAGGCAGATAGGAAGAGGAAGAAAGTCTTTCAAGTAGTAGCCAGTCCACAACTCTATCATCTTCCATTCCTCAATTCTTTAGCCCATTGACCCCTCACCTTTGAGGGGACGCAAATTCCCAGACCCTTCCACCCCCAGAGGTGGCAAAAATAGGAGCCAACAATCACGCCCAGGGAAAGAAAAAGCACTCAACTCTCACTGGCCGAGTCCCTGGAAATGGGCCAGAAGTGGAAGGTCAACAGACCAGATGCAAAAAGGTTAACAAGAGCAATCGTGGAAATGTTAGCCACTGACTTGCTGCCATTCTCCTTTGTGTGCAATGCAGTTTTCTATCGCTAATACAGTTTGCTGTGCCAAGGTATCAAGTGCCCAAGCATGCCTACTTTTCCAAGGGGGCTCTTCCTGGTTTGTATCAGAGAGCCTGATTCTCAAAGATTCCGGAATGGTGCAAGGTACTTGCACCACAAGGAATAGCGCAAAGTGACTCTTGCGTCAAAAGATGCACTAGGAGCCATTCTCAGAGGCAGCCCAAGTCAAGTGCAGGCTGCGGGTGCCAAAAGGGGGTTGCACCATTGTTGCAGCACAAAATCAGCTCCGGCATGGCACTAGGGTCCTGCAGCAGACACAGGCTGAAATATCCCAAAATATGGTGTTCTCAAAACCCTAGCAGAGGACACATTTCTAAGTGCTATTGGATAATTTGAACTATGCCCTCTGGGAGGGTTTTGAAACTTGTGCCAATGTGCCTGCAGTCCCCACCATCCCCAATCCCCTTATAAATAAAAAAATAAATGTCTCTTGTGGTCTAGTGGTCTGCCCCAACACTGTTCCCCTTATTATTATAATAATTAATGTCCCCAATGGTCTAGTAGTCCCCTCCCCCAGCCCCAGTCCCCTTACTAATATAATATCGAACATCCCTGGTGGTCTAGCAGTCACCCCCCCAGCCCCACTGTGCCTGAAAATGAATGTGCAACAAAAAATAATTCCCTGGTGGTCTAGTGGACCCCGGCCCCGGCAGGTAATGCCCACCATCCTGCTCTCTGTCCCCCCCAGCCCAAACCCCGAGCCAGCGACTGGCACAGCCCTCTTCTCACCACCACGGCCGGCCACTGAAAGAACGGTCATTGAAATCGTACTGTATACAATATGCATTCATTGATAGACAGCTCACTCTGGGCTGTCACTCGGTGAACATGTACTGTATCGTTATGTGCTCAGTGACAGCTCAGTCAATGACCGGTGATGATAATTGAAGAAAATATGTAATCGCTGACTCGGGGTTTGGGCTGGGGATCAAGGTGATCACTCGTGCCAGGGTGGGGTTCACTAGATTACTAGGGAATGATTTTAGTTACATATTCATTTTGGACAGACCATGGCTGGGGATGCTAGACCATCGGGACATTAATTATTATATTAATAAGGGGCTTGAGGCTGGGGAACTTAGACCACCAGGGATATTAGTTATAATAATAAGGGGGTTAGGGCTGTTGGGAGGGACCACTAGACCACCAGGGTATGATTTTCTCAAACATATTAATTGTCCAGCAGATTGGGTTTGGGTGGGGTGCTGCTAGCCACCAGGGATGTGCTAGATTGGTGCACAGCTGCCCCATGGCTTGAGGCAAACCCTCCAGATGTGCCATCTGTTTGGCACATGGCCATGGTTGCTGCAAGCTGAGGGATTTTGCTGCCAGGACCCTGTCTGATAGAGAATTGAGAGCAGGGTCCCTGGTGCACAGACTTTGACACAAGTTGCCTTTTGCCACAGCCATGCCAGCTATGTTCTTGTGAGAACCAGCCCAGAGTGCCCATAAGACTGTGCTGCATGCCCTGAAAGCATCATTTGTTCCAGTGGTTCACATCACCACTGACATGTGGACCAGTGGTCAGACTGCTGATTACATGGCAGTGACTACTTATTGGGTCAGTTTCTCCTCTTTGTTCTCTTCCTGTTCCTCCTCCTTCTTGAGGTTATTTGCCAGCAGCAGCAGCAGCAGCCACAAGTTACTAACACCCCCTCCCCAACCTCTGCAAGCAGGCAGCTTTATGAATTGCTGACTTTGACAATGACAATTGTGCAGAAAACTTGTTACACTTTCTTCAACAGAACTTTGATGAGTGGATGACACCGCACTCATTAACACCAGGTGTTCCTTTCCATAGAGATTTTTACCTGCAGGTGGGACCAGGCAGGCTTGTCAGTCCTGTCCCCACCCCCTCCACCTGGCCCCTACCTCAACAGTAACCAGGATCCTGAAACCCTTGTGGATTACCCACCATAGAGGGCCAGGTGGAGGAGGGCCATCCTACCCCCTCCTGGAAACACACATCCAGTACTGGGAGGGGCAGAGGGCCATTGAGAAGGACATCACGGATCCTGAGCCAACCACTTTTCCTTTTTCTCACCAGGTTCCCACTAGCTGCAGTGGCATGGGCAACGCATGTGTGTGGGGGGACACGTGCATCCCAGAACCGTGGTTCCCTTTCCCTGAACCCAGTCTGCTGCTAATGCATTGGTGCTACCAGCAAGCCTGCACCTGGTGACAGCAAACAGCCAAGATGGCACACCACTGTCATCCAGGAGAGGAGAGCTGTCAGGTGACTGCTTGATCCACTCCCAACCCCCCCCCTCCACAATCCCTGGTGACCCAAGCTCATTCATGAACTCAGGTCGCTGACATGGTGAGAGTTAAGACACACAGTGCCTTAGCCCTCTGTGCCACTGGGCTGACTAGATTAACACTAGGTCTTATAGTATCAGATAATGCTAAGAACATTATAAAGGCAGTTGATGATTGGGGATTATACACATATACCAAGTTTTGCTCACTGTATAAAGCTGGTAGTTCAGGAATTCCTAGATGAGGAAGGCACCACTGTTCAGATATGTGTAGGTCTGGCCAAAAAGCTTGCTGTCATTCTAGCTATTCAGTAAATAGGATACTGGAGGGTAGCATCTTTCAGAAAAGGAGATGTTCAGGAATGAGGAGGCATGACATAAGACTGGAAGGGGATAGACTAAGGGGCAACGTGAGGAAGTATTTCTTCATGGAAAGGCTGGTGGATGCATGGAATAGACTCTCAGCAGAGGTGGTGGGGGCAAACATAGTGGGGGAATTCAAAAATGCATGGGACAGGCATAGGGGAACCCTAGCAATAGGACCGAGGAGGTAAAGCCAGAGATCAAGTAGGGTCTGTGGCTTTTGCAGTACATATGGAAAATGGGCAGTCTGGATTGGCCTAGCAGTCCTTATCTGGCGTCAATGCCTGTTTCTGTGTTTCTATGATTCAGCAGCAGAACCACCTTCCCTTCCGCCACCTGAAACAAGATGTGACAACAAGATGGAATGCCACCTATTACATGATGGAATGGCTGCTAGAACAACAGAAGGCTATCCACCAATATGTCATTGAGCATGGTACTGGCAAGGGAGAGGTAAACATCAGCCCAAATCACTGGTGCATGATGAAGACCCTCTGCATTGTGCTGAAGCCCTTTGAGGAGGCCACAAGGGTAGTAAGTGCTGATGCAGCTGGTCTAAGCCAGGTACTCCTCTTCACTGCCCTCATTAACTTGCAACTTATAATGAAAACTCAATATGCAGGCAAGGAGGGTACCTCTGCTCTCAGTCTAGTAGAAAAGATAAGATCACCTTTCTGAAATTACACACGCATTTCAAAAATGCAATCCAATGACCACTACATCATGGCCACGCCACTCTCTAGAACCCTTGGTTCAAAGACACATTTGAGACGTTCTTCAGTGCACAAGAATGCAGCAAGGATCAGAAGTACAGGTCACTATAAGTATGGCACAAAACAAGACCAGGGACACAAACAGAGAAGAACAACACTCATCATCATCCCTTGCAGTCGCACTGACAGGTCAGATGGAGGAGAGGGAAAAAGGAGGATCCCACTGTGTTTCCACTGCTACTACTGAACGTCACAAGAGTCACTCATTTTTGTCTCAAAGTCAACCTGCTACTATTGGTGTTTCTCCTCCCAGAAAGATAGCCATTGATGACAAACCACTATGGTAATAACTGTCTGACTGGCTTGATGAAAAAGCACGGCAAGCCACTTTCTGACACAGTGGTGACTGCGATTCCAGCAAACAAAATGGTGCAGGATTATTTGCATGAGAACAAGCCACTAGCAGAAAGAAACAAACCTCTATTGTCCTGGTTCCAAAAAAAAACAACATTTGGCCCTCTTTGACACAGGTAGCTGTTGAATACCTCAGTTCCCCACCTGCATGTATGTACTCAGAGAGAATTTTCAGGATGCAGGCAATATTGTCATCAACAGGAGCACATGCCTTTCAACCCAAAATGCAGAGATGCTCACTTTAAAAAAAAAATAAACTGCCGCTTTTTCCAAATCCCCTTTTGCCATGGTTTATGAATGAGGAATCTCCTACACTTACAGCTGGGCTAAAGACAAAGGAGGAGGAGGTGGATGGGGAGGACTTCTGTATCCATTAGTTTTTTTGGAACCAGTTACCTACACACAGACTGTGGGATGATATACCGTTGTCTTCACTCAGTCTTCTTCAAATCAATATTTTATTAATTTTGGGCAGGCCTACATAGGCTGAATAGGTCATTTTTGGGGCAATATTGTCCATGATACCAGCGTGTATAACACTTATTTATGGCATAACAGGAAGCCTTGTCCATGTGTGGCACTGTCCCAAAGGGTACACAATTTTTGGAATTAGTAGCCCACACTGTGAGATGCCGCGCTATAGTGTATGGTGGAATGCGGTTGTGTATGGAAATCCATACACTGCAAAAAGATGTTCTGCTGCAGTAGTGACATCCTCACTAACACAGAGCGACTTTTCCTTCTGTGTTAGTGAGGACATCATAATACAAGGGGCTACAGCAGCTGTCCTGATTCGTCCCTTGCTGTGTGAGAGTGGCGTGCGCGAGTGTGCTGGGCGGCGGCAGTTGTGAATTGAGGGCCTCGGCAGAACTGAGGGAAAATATGGAAAAGTGAGTCTCTTTTTGTCTTTTTTTCGGGCACCATACACTATAAAGAACAGTGTGTGGTTACCCAAACACTACTCGGCTATTCTTTCACCTCGTAGATACAATGCTGACTTGGAAACCTCTCGAGCTTCGCTCTCGAGGTCATCAGTCGGCATTGTATCCACTCGGTGGAAGAATAGCCTTGTAGTGTATGGGTAACCATACACTATCCTATATGTTGTCTTTACTCAGTCTTCTTCAAATTAATGCTTTGTGAACTTTTGCCAGGTCCACCCTGGCCAAATAGATAATTTTGGACAGTGTTGCCCATGAAATCAGAGTGTACAACACTTATCCATGGCATAGCGGGAAGCCTTGTCCATGTGTGGCACTGTCCTAATGGACACACAATTTTTGGAACCAGTAGCCTTTGCAGAGGGATTCTGTACTGATATTTTGTGGGCACACATAGACCTTACAATCTATTTTATTTTGAGCACTGTTGGACACATACTGCACTGCTGGCATTAGCCGTGTTTGGCACTGGCACTGACTGAATGGACACAATTTTTGGAACCAGTACCCTTTAATGTGGGCCATTGCATCATTCTGCAGTTTTGGGTGCTTTATCAGCCCAGTGAATTATATTATGTTTTTTTCATTTTATCCAACTTCCTAATGCTTTTTAATGGCTGAACCAGTGCAAACTAGCCCACCAGTAAGAGAACTTTTATGAACTTTACTTGGTTCGACGGTCAAAGTTCACATGGTCAAACTTTGAGAAGTTCACACAGCCCTAATTTCTTCCTTATGAAACTGACATAATGATACATCTGCTGCCACTTTAGGCAACTGTCAGCAGCCTCAGGGAAGGCTAGCGCCTAGGACTAGCTCTGTTCCCTATCCTCTAATAAATAAATAAAATCACTACATACTTTACTAAATACAAAAGCATCTGATCCCAAACCGCCAGCCCCACATCAGTTAACTGAATGACAGAAAACCTAAAATGAAAGTCAATAATATGATAGGCAGGCTCTTTCGGTGCAGTTTATTTTTTGGGGGGTGGGGGAGAGGCAGAAGAGATCCTGTTTTTAAATGACATTTTTTTGGGGGGTGCACTGGATTCTATTTATGTTTGGATGAGCTGTAAGAAAAATAGACTTGCTGGAGGGTGATTATGTCATTCTACATGGGACTAGTTTCCTAGGGAACAGTCATAAGTGTTGCTAGTCTGAACCATTGCCACAATGTCTTCACACACTGTGGAGGGGCACTGTGAGGTTTGAAAATGCAAGTTCTGAGGATCAGGAATGGGAAAATGTATTAAAATCTCATCCTCTCTGGATGGTCCTAGCAAAACATCATTTTGTGGCAGATCCTGGTGCTAGTCATAGTTTTTATATGGTATGTGAATTAGACAAACAAATGCATATTAGGTTTCAATGGGAACCAGAACTGTTTATAGCTGACATAATTACAATAATAGCCATGTCCAACAGACCAGTTACAAAATGACTTAAATTCTGGGAAAACTGAAAATTTTACAATCATATAAACTGGTTGTTGGCTAGAATATTTTGCAGTTAAAAATAAAAGCAAAGTCAGATTTATTTTACAGATGAGATGGCCATGAGTTTTTTTCTGTCTATACACATCTGTGTTTCCATCTTTTGCCTGGCTTTGCTGCTCTGCGGCTTTAAATGAATGCTATGATGACGAACATATGAACATGTCAGCAGATAAAAGCCTTATGGTCTGTCTTGTCTGCTGAAGTTGAGAGCCTCTCCAATGTCTACAGTGGGTCCTGCCCCTCTCTAAATCTCCCCTTACTACCTTTGTTCCCCCCTCCCCCTAGCAACCTTCCCCTTCATTCTTCCTCATCCTGTCTTGAAGCTATCCACCGTTTTCGGGGAGACCACTTTCTCTGGCAACTCATTCCACTTGGCCACCACTTGCTCAGTAAAAAAGTGCATCCTCATCTTTCTCTTGTATCTTCCCTCAACCAACTTTTGGGTATGCCCCCCTAGTGAACTTGTTACCACAAAGACTGAAAAGGCTCTCCATATTCATCCAATTAATATATTTAAGGTATCTGAAGGTCTCAATCATATCCCCCCTCTCCCTTCTGTCCTCAAGACAGTACATGTTGAGCCCCCTGAGCCTCTCCTCATGGGTGTTGCCCTGCAGCTCTGGATCCTCTTGGTCACCCTTCTCTGGACTATTGCCAGCAAGTTAACATCATTCTTAAGGGAACCAATAGTGCACACTATACTCTAAGTGCAGTCTCACCAGTGACCTGTACAGTGGTAGTATGACCTCTGCCTTCCTGCAGGTAACCCCCCTGGCTATGCAGCCCGGCATTCAACTTGCTTTTGTTGCTGCACTCCTGCAGTGTACTGAGTACTTCAGGTCACTCTTGATAATAACCCCCAGGTCCTTTCTTCATCAGACCTGGTGACCTGCACACCATTCAGCTAGTATTTGGTCTCTGGTTTCCTCACCCCTAAGTGCACAGCTTTGCACTTTTCAGCATTGAACCCCAGTTGCCAAATACCAGACCACCTTTCTAGCCTAGGCAGGTCTTACTGTAGTTCCTGTCTTCCCTCTTCCATGTCCACCCTCCCACAGAGCTTTGTATTGCCTGCAAACAGGCAGATTTTACCTTTGATCCCACCTGCTATGTCACTGATGAAGATGTTAAACAACACTAAGCTGCGTACTGAGTCCTCTCGGACCCAGCTGGTCCCTGGCCTAGCTTCTGAGAACCCCACCACCACCACCTTTTGCTTCTGTCCTTCAACCAATTTGTGACCATATAGTGAGCTTGGCCCTCACCCCCAGATCCTCCAGCTTCCTGCCTAGTCTGCTATGAGGTACAGAATCAAAGGCCTTGCTAAAGTCCAGATATAGGACATCAGCCACTTGGCCCCTGTCCTCTGTCTTCATCAGCTAGTCAAAAATGCCAATCAGATTAGTCTGGCAGGACCTTCCTGACACAAATCCATGCTGCCTCTCGTGTTGCAGTCCATTTTCCTTGAGAAAGCCCACTAGCCTCTCCTTCAGGATAGTTTCCAGCAGTTTCTCCACTATTGAGGACAGACTGACTGGCCTGCAATTCCCTGGTTCATCTCTTGAACTGCTTTTGTGGAGATGCACCACATGTGCAGTTCTCCAGTTCCAGGGCACAGTCTTGGATTCCAGAGGGGTGTTAAATAGGTCTGCCAGGGAGCCAGCCAGCACCTCCGACAGTTGCCATAGCACCCTTGGATGTACTCCATCTGGCCCTGGGGATTTGTCCACCATCAGGGCCTTTAGGTCCTTATGCACCCTAAGCACCTCTATTTCGCTGTCAGTGACTCCTCCCCTTCCCTGTCCCCACCCCCATGCTACCTTGTGGCACAGGCACTGGTCCATCCTTCTCTCTAGAGAAAATAGAGCAGAAGTACTTGTTCAGCACCTCTGCTTTCTCTTCACTTCCTTCTGCCCATCCCTCTCCTATTTTAACCTGACAAGCTCATCTTTAACATCCCTCTTCTCCCTTATATATTTGAAGAAGGCCTTCTCACCCATTTTTAGTCCCTGTGCCAGCCATACTTCCCTAGCAGCCTTTGTCTCTCTCTAACCGCTCTGCTCGCCACTCTTGATTTAGCACTATAGACCTTACTATCCTCCTCATTCTGAGTACGTTTGTATTTCTGGAAGGCTGCCTTCTTTTCCCATATCGTTGGCCTTTTTGTTAAACTGCAGTAACCTGCTGCTATTTTTCAGATATAGCAGTATTATAAAAAGTACAAAGTAGCCAAGTTTACAGTATCTGCATGTCACAGAACCATACGTCTACAGGGGTTATTTGATAATCCTAAAACAACAGCAAGGGGCATTTCTTGCATTGCTTTCAGGTTAGGTAACTACTGTGTAGTTTGGAAGAAATAACTATATAAAAGTCAATATTGTTGTTACTGCAGATTTCTGTAGAATAAGCTTAACTGTTGCCATTAAATGTACTGTAACTACTTTTAAACACCCAACCATAGATTCAACAGTTACAGTACCCGGTTACCAAAGAATAAAATAAATAAATAAAATATCACATTTGCCACTTTTTTCTGAACCAGCTGAGCTTTACGTCCTTGGATGTCTTGCTTATGATTTTGGCACACTCACTAGAGGCATCCATCGGTCCCTCCTTTATTATGGCCCATTTCTGTTCCACCTCCTTCATCTTACTGATCCCAGCAAGGTGTCCTACCAGAATTTCTCCCATCTTATTAAAGTCATCCTTCCAGAAATCCAAAACCTTTGTCGTGGTCCTGACTACCCCTCTGCCACGTTCAGGTGGAACCACACCATGTGGTGGTTGCTCCCTGCAAGTGGTGCTTCCACCTTTACATACTCGACATGCCCACAGTTGGATAGGACTAGGTCCAGCACGACCCTCTCCTGAGTGGGCTCCATGACACTCTTTGTCATGAATCCACTCTGGAATGCATCCAGCAGTACCTGCTCCATGGTGCTGGAGGTAACCAGGATTTTTCAATCCACCCCAGGTAGACTGAAGTCCCCCATTATTACTACCTCCCCCTGGCCTGCCTTTTCCATGACAGTACCTTGTCCAATTCTTCATCTTGTGAAGGTGGTCCGTAAACTACCCCATCCTTAGGTTTTTCCCCATAGTGGATTGGACCTGGACCCATAATGATTCTGTCTTTCCATCCACTCCTACCTCTCTGGAACAGGTTATCCCTGCCTTCATATACAGAGCCACTCCTTCCCCCAACACACCTGTTTCACTTTCTATACATTCTGTACCCAGGGACTGCAATGTCCCAGTCATGGTTTGGAGCAGCCTATGTCTCTGTGAGGGCCACTATGTCCACCTCTCCACCAGCCATTAGAACCTGCATCTCAGCCATTTTATTTTCAAGGCTTCTGGTGTACAGAGATACTACCCTCCACTATGACTCTGTCCCTCCTTTACCCCATCTCACCCCCACCTACCTCCCCCAGTCCATCCTTCCCTCTCCCTACTCCACTCATTCATACCTATTCTGCCCTGATTGTTGGGAGAGGCTCCTCCACCCGCTAACTGAGGATTTTGCACCTTGCTGACCCCCCTTGTCAGTTTAAAGTGAGGTCTTTCCCCATGAATTCCTCCAGCTTGCCTTTCAGGACCCTTGTGCCCTTTTTACTTAGATGTAATCTGTCTGGAGCATATAGGTCTATATTCTCCCAGGTCCCTTCCCAGTCACCAACTATCCTGTACCCCCCACCTCATACCACCCTCTGCGCCATACAATAAATTCCTCAATTCTAACTTTCCTCGCAGTGCTGGCCCTTGAGACTGGGAACACCTCCAAGAAGGCTACTGTACTCCTTACCTCGCTGCAGATTTTCCCTACCTCTCTGAACTTTTCTTGCACCACCACCACCACCACATCTTATCTTGCAAAGTCATTCATACCCAGGTGTACTATTATGTGAGGTTTCCCACCCTCCTGCCCCACATGCATGGCTATCAGAAATCCCACCCTTTCTGCCATCATCCACACATGCTGTCCTCCTACGGCTTGCTATTGACCCTTTCCCTCCCCACCTCACCCACTTAACTACTGAATCCTCCAAGAACATCACCCTCCCCCCACAGTCCTTGGCTCCTCCCTCCTCTGCCCATGCCACTTCCCACTTCTACCTGCCCCTCCTTCCCCTGCAGCACATCCTGTACTCCCCATGGATCCTGCACATCAGCTACCCCATCCCAGCTTTCTCCACCTGGCCCACAGTTCACCCTAGCACCCTCCATTCCTTTCTGCTCGCTTCACAAACCATCCCCAGTCTCACCCTTCCCTACTGCTCTTCCCTGTTTTCCTTGCCCGCTCCTCTCACCTGAACATTTTTCTTCTCACCCCGTCTCCCTACCATCCCTGAAGTCCTTCCTCTCACTACCTCCTTTTCTCCTCATTTCACTGTCCTTACGCTTCCCTCTAAGGTCCCCATTCTTCCCCTCAGTCCAGCAGGAGGAATCTGTTCTGCACTAGCACCTCTGGCGGTGCTCCCGCTGGACACCCTCCCCTCCCTGTCTTGCCCATTCTCCTTACCATTATCCACCCCCTGGCCCTGGGTCTTCTTTCCCAATGTAGGAGATGGACCCTGGGGACCTACCCACTTCCTTCCTTTACCCTCTTTGAGGCCCCCCTCCCAACCTTGGCTCCCCTTGCCTGCCTCCGGGCCCCGGGGCTCCTCTGCCCCTCCCATGGATCCTCTTCCCTACCAATGCACCTATCTCCTGCCTCAATTGGTACACCTCTGCCCTCAGCTGTCCAATACCCCCGAAAACCAGACATCCCTCCATGTTCCAGAGAGCTCCCAGGAACACTGCTGCCCCACATCCTCTGCACCCTATGATCCTTCCTGTGTCACCGTCCATTGCATGCTCCCTCTCCATATTTTATGTTCTAGGCACTCCTTACTAATGCAATTAGCCATTCTCATTACCATTATGGAGCTTTTACCCTCTGGAGGGAGATCCCAGATAGATAGTAGCTCCAGTTTCTATTAAACTCCCTCCTACGTACCCTTTCTCCCCTTGCCCTACCTGTCATTCTTTGAGCAATGTGGTCTGCAGTCTGTGTTCCGCTCTGCAGATGCTCTGCTGGCATCCCCAGAAGCCACTAAGGTAGATGCTACATTCCTGCTACATGGTCCTGCTTCGGGCTCTCTCACATGAGGGGTCGCTTGGTCTTGTGGGTATTTTGTATGAAGGGCAAGGCTTCTCTGAGCCATGTGGTCTGGCATTCCACCTACTGGCTCCATTTGCTCAATCTAGCCTCTCACCTTCAGAGCCCACCCACTGCAGTGCTCCTGCATCCTTCTAGCCCCCAGACTCGCACAACAGCAGTAAAAGCATTAACTGTATATCTCCACAGTTCACTGTGCAGTTACACAATTGAGAAGTTACTTAGCTTTCTTTGCAGTCCCACTTCCCCTCTGAAATGGCACTTGACGGCACTAATGCAGCTGTGGGATGGAAAACCGACAGTTCCTCCCTTTTTGTAGTCCAGTTGGCAAGGCCCCTATTAGGCTCTCTGAGCCACTTGGTCTGGTGATCCAACCTCTAGCTCCATTTATGACATGAGAATAGTTGTTCCTACTGTGCTAACAGTAACAACCATATTCTGTTCTAAACTAGTAAAAAAAGCCTTTCATCTCGACCAGTCATGAATCAGAACATTGTAATCCATGCACAAGCTTCAATGTGCTGTTACTTTTATAACAAGCTGTATAGAGCTTCCCAGCCTCTCCTGCATGTTTTGCAGAAATCTACCATTTGTAGTTATGTTGTTTTCCACCTATTTTTATTTATTAAATTCTTTGGTAACCAGGTAAGGCCCACTGACTACAAAGCCCATTTACAGGAGGGACCCAGGACAGCAGGAAAAATTCACAAGTAAAATAAATAACAGACACATAAGATAACAAGGTTGAAATACTTAAGGATTCACACAGACAGAAGGTACTTCAGGAAACATAGAGATTAAGGTAAAACGTAATTATACTTGCATTGTTCAACTAGATGCCGTTTTTCTCCTTTATCCCCTGTTCTCCATCCTGACACGTGGGCCTGCCACCATTGCTTCATACTGCCACTGCTCCCTACCACCATTGCTCCCTACTACTACTACTACTACTGGTTCTTTCCTCCTACAGGGTGGGTGGGTGAGTGGGTGCCTTCACAGCTGACACCAGTTCTGCTCCATGGTTAAAAGGTCAAGGTGCAGATGTGCCAAATGGTCTACACCTTCCTTTCCTGGGAGCTGAACAGCTTCCCTATGTGAGGCACCCAACCTTACTTTCCACATCAGCATGGGATTCCAAGTTTGCACATGCACCAGTCTCCAAGGTACTATCATGATGCAGTGCTTATGTGCTTTTTGGCCAGGCAGAAAACCAGGATTCTGATTAAAAACTGTGACTTTTTTTTGTTAATATTTAGTAACCAGGTAAGGCCCACTAGGCACAAGTGCCTGTTTTCAGGGGCGACCAGGGAACACTGGGCGGTTAAGTGACTTGCTCAGAGTCACACAGTATGCAAGTGGAGGTTGTGAGACTCAAACTCAGGTCTGGGCTGCTGGATGTACCAAGATCGTTCACACCTTGTTCCTCTAACCTCTAGGCTGTACTGCCATTTTGGGACAGTGTCTGAGTTCTGCAATTGGCTGTGAGTTTTGCAGCCTTTTCTGTGTCAGTGGAGACATAGCATTCGTGGTACACTGCATACAGCTGTGTTAGTTTTAAGGAATCTAGTTGCTACACTATTGCCATCTGTTTCCCAATCTCCATGAGGGTGCTTCCCTTTGATTCACAGCTGTGCTCTGTAGACCAGTTACAGAGAGAGAGAGAGAGAGAGAGAGAGAGTGCAGTCACAGGGCTTATGCTGCCATTTCCAAAAATGGATTTGGGTTAAAATAGCATCCAAATGACAACCTAACAGAGAGGTGGTTAACCCAATTACAGACAGGACTCTGAAGCCCATGTGGGGAAGATGACATTTTGCTTACAGTGCAGAAAAGAACATAAAAGTTTTAAAACGAAAGGATCTTTGGAGATCGGTTTTTCCCCTCTTCATAAAAATAGGAGGGTGTTAGGCTACATTATTGTGCGTTACCTTAAAACTGTAGTAGGGGCCAGCCATTTGAGGGATACTTTTATTTTATCCTCTATTTTTTTTCCCTGAGGGATAACTGCCTACTTCCACCTCAGTTCCAACTTCCATCTTGACTCAAAATGTTTGGATAGTGTCTTAACTGCTCTGGATTGGAGATGTGCAAAGTTAGCAAATTCACTTTGAGAACTAATTCTCGAAGTCTATCAAATCTGTGACGTGTGAAGTGCTAACTTTGTGAAGATTTTGGCAGGCGAAGGGGCGTGTTTCAAGTAAAGTCATGCAAATTCTCTGGCGAAGTTGCAACTTTGCCATGACATCACCTGACTTCACCTGAAAATGTGCCATTTTCCCAGAAAAACTGGTGCATGGTAGACTTTTTACTGGAAGTAGTGTGGTTCCTACAGAACAAGGCATTAGAGAAAGCACCAAAGTCACAACAGGGACAAATGCTTCAACTCCAGATTCTTTCTCATTCCCAAGAAGAAGGGCAGCATGTAACCAATTTTAGATCTCAGGCACTTGAAAAAGTACGTGATGTATAAAAACGTTCAGGATGGGGTCCTTTGGATCTCTCCTCCCATACCTGAGATCCCAGGATTGGTTGGTGCCCCGGACATGCAGGATATACATCAGCATATCTCCGTCAGGTTTAGCCACCACAAATACCTCCACTGTTGTGTGGCTCTCAAACACTTCCAGTTCAGAGGCCTGCTATTCAGGCCTGCACCGGTGCCTCGTCTTTACCAAATACTTTGCAGTGTCTGTGGCACACCTTAGATAGAAGCAAAATCAAGTATTCACTTGAAAAGAACAGGAAATTATTTCTAATTGGTAGCTGTTTATAATGTTCCCATTTACAAAACTGATTTCCATAGGCCTACATGATCCAAATGTAACTGTGTCTGAATAAAACGTGATGTGAAAAATAGTATTTTGCATTGTTGTGTTTTTATGGGCAGCGTTTTGTTGTAGTTCTCTTTACAGAACCAGTGATCTAGAGTTTTAACTATGTCATGCTTTGAGGAAAGAACTACAAGGTTCTGATAGGAATTAACTCATGTTTAGCATTCTATACTCAAACCATGACATAGTAAACACTCCAAATTATTGGTTCCATTGACAAGAACAGCGTAGAATGTTGGCCATAAAAAGAAAACAATTGAAAACACAGTTTTTCACATCAGTGTTTATTAAGGTAAAGTTAAATAAGGCTCATTTGGAGGCAAGTTTATCATTTCCCTTACTTAGAACATTACAAATTGCTGCCTGTCAGAACAAATTTCCTGTCCTCTTTAAATGCACGATTGACTCATAAAGAATCCATCCAAACAACAGACAGAAATGGCAGTATCCTTTACATGTCAGTTTCCAACATGCATGGGAGTCATACTCAAGATGTCACAATTCAGTCCCTCCCAGAGACTGCAGTTTATAGAGGCATCCTGGATTCAATTCAAGCCTGTCTGTTTCTTTCTCCTGGAAGACAGTACGGACTTGATAATGCACATGGCCTGCTATGTCAGAGAACATACTCAGGTAACAGCACACTCCATGTAGAGGATGTTTGGACTCATGGTGGCGATAGTATTTACAGCATACTTTGTGAGGCTGCACATGAGAACATTTCAGTGAGTGCTTGGTACACAGTGGTCACAAGAATCTCACCCTCTGATTACCACCCAGTATGTGTGAGGAAGCCTCTGGTTTGTTCTCTCCTGTGGTGGTAATCATAGAAGAACCTCCTGCAAGGCTTCTCTTGCTCCCAATACTTCCTAATGTGTTTTAGTGCTAGGCAGGGAAAGTTGAGCAGACAAGATGGGCCTAGCGGTCCTTTTCTGCTGACACATTCTATGCTTCCCATCCAGAGTCACAGGTGACTATCACCATGAAGTGTCTCCTTACTAGGATGGGGTGCACACTGCTAGAGTCTTCAGACTGAGTGGACTTGATCAGTCTCAGAATACCATCTCCACATAAATGTGCTAGAGATGAGAGCTGTCCTGTATGAGCTACAGGCTCTATCAGACCTAGTATACCACAAGGCAGTTCATCTCTAAACAGATAACAAATGTATCATGTTGTACCTCAACAAGCAAGGAGGAACTCACTCCTACCCTCTCTGCAGGGGAACAATGACAGTTTGGGAGCAGTGGTGTTTGGAGAATGAGACTGTTCTTCAGGTGGATGATCTCAGTTGAATAGTAGCAGATCCTCACAAATGGTCTTTAGCAGACACATACTGTAGTTTGGTCTCTGTTCAACCAGTGGGGGTGCCAAAGTTGGACCTTGTTGCATCCTCCTGCAATTTAGAAGAGCTGTGCTTCTGCTATAGAAATTGAGAGCATGGTGCTTTTTGTCAAGATGCATTCAAGCTACAGTGGACAGGTTATATTGTCTATGCCTTCTTGCCACTCCAAGCTGGAGGCTCATGGAGACAAGATGATATTAACAGCCCCATGTTAGCTGAGACAGAGCTGGTACCCATTACTAAACCAACTGGTGATTCAGCAAGCACAGGTCTAATACAGGAACTCAAACCTTCTAACTCAGTGTTGGGATCAGCTAGTTTATCCAAACCTATAATACCTAAATCTCCAGGCATGGCTCCTGAAGAAATAAAAGTGGGTAGATTTGGGGTGTTTCAGCAGGTTTCTCATGTTCTACTGGCAGCATGTAAGCCTTCATCCAGGAAAGCTTATGCTGGGAAGTGGAAGGGTTTTTCCATTTGGTGCGCTACAGACTACAAAGATCCTTTCTGCTGTTCTTCCAAGAGAATTATTGACTATCTTCTGGACCTCTCACAGTCTAGTCTGCAGTATTCCTTGCTAAAAAATCCATTTGTCATCCATCTTGGCTTAACATGAGCGTTTGTGGCCTTGTAAGTCAACTCCCTCTCTTCAGATGATTTTTTTTTAGAGGTACTGTATTCTACATGAGACACCCCTGTTTAGAAACCTGTCACCAATTGTGATCTCAACCTGGTACTAGACATGTTCACTTGTAATCCCTTTGAACCAGCAGCTATCTTTGACATGTAATACTTTACCTGACAAACAGTGTTTCTAGTGGCCATTACCTCTGTGCACAGTTTCTGGACTACAGATCCTAGGAGTGGATCCTCCATACATGGTTTTCCACAAGACTGGAGTGGATTCTGCACGTATCCAAGATTTCTTACACGGGTGGGGGGGTGGAGTTCTGACTCAGCCAATTTTTAGTGCTTTCAACCCTCTTTCCCAAGCTGGAGAACCTGGGTGAATTGATGTTGTACTCACTCTCTCTATCTCTCTCTCTTCTCTCTCTCTCTCTCTCTCAATATTAGAAGAATCTTTAGCTTCTACCTTGATAGAACGAAGAACTGCAGACAAGCCTCTCAACTGCTTATTTCCCTGTGATCTCAATCAAAAGAATATTCTTGTTTCCAAACAGTGCTTGTCTTACTGAATGGTCAGTTGCATTTTTCACTTCTATACATGGAGGCAGTATAGCGCAGTGGTTTAGGGCTCTGAGCTGCAAACCTGGAGACCTGGGTTTGAATCCCACAGCCCCACTTGCATACTGTGTGACCCTAAGCAATTCACTTAACTTTCTTGTGTTCCCAGGTCGCACCTGGAAACAAGCTTCGGCTTAGTGTGCTTTTCCTGGTTAAACAATTTCCTCTTTCCCTTACATTATCAGGACAGCAGTTGAAGGACAGTTTTAGAGCTCATTCCAGTCAAGCAATGGCTTCTTTGGTGGCTTCACTCCATTCGGTCCCTGTTTCAGAGATATGTAGGGCCACTACCTGGAGTAGTATTTCACTTTCTCTAAACAATATGCTTTGGAAATTCACTGCAGAAAACATGCAGGTTTTGCACTAGCTGTGTTGCAAGACTGATCGCCTCATGTGTTCTAGGTCTCCAGCCTCCCTTGCCTGCAGAACTCTTTTTGAATGCTTGATAGTCAAGACCAGACAGTGGGACTCCATGGAGAAGAGTCATTCTTACAAGATAGGAAAGTTACTGACCTTAACTCCATATCTTCAAGAGTATTTTTCTATATCACTCAGCCACCCTCCACCCCCTGACTGTGTGCCTTCCCTCATGGCATTGGGGCATAGGGTATATAAAAGATTGTGGTCAGAAGGCTGTGATTGTGTCAACTCTGTGTGCACGTTAACTAGGATGGGAGAAAAGACAACAGCTACACTTAGACCCAGTGTCTGTGCAGTAAGCTTATCAGGTCACCCAAGTATTTGCCAATAGTGCTTCTGCTAGTCTTCCCTCCAGGAGAATGTACCAGTGAGCGACCCATCTCCAGTGAGATGCCACCTACTGACTTTCACTTTCTGTACTCATTTGAAGTCCCATCAGTTTCCCTGTCAGCAATGTCCGTCCATATTTATTCTGTTAGAGATCTCTCTCTCTCTCTCTCTCTCTCCCTTCCTCCCTCCCTCCCTCCATCTCTCTCCCTCCCTCTCCCTCTCTCTCTCTCTCTGTCTCTATACATGGGAAGACTTTTTTGCTGTCAGTCCCTGCCTCCTGCCCTCTCCCATCTCCTCCCACAAGCTATCCATTTACTCTGCCAGCAAGGCAACTCTCTTGCTGCCAACTAGCTCTCTGCTTTTCATCACTGAAATCTGGGAAGCAGATCTCAAAATGTGTAACACCGCCTTATATCTTTCAAACAGAAGTTCACAACAGTGTGGGAGCGAGTATTTGGGGGTCATATGGGTTACTGTTCATTGAGAATATAAGATTTATATGAGCTTCTGCTGTGAAACTTTAGTGTACAGTGTGGGACAGCACCTTTTCCATGTGGGATGGAGGAGGCTCTGAGTGGTAATATGAGGGATATCCCCCCTAATGTGGGACACTTGAGAGGTACGAATTCTATATTGTACAGCAAACACTCTATGTGGGACATCCCTTCTAATGTGGGACAGTTGAGAGGTACGAATTCCATACTGTACAGCAAACACTCTATGTAGGACATCCCTTTTAATGTGGGACAGTTGAGAGGCATGAATGCCACACTGTACAGCAAACATTCTATGTGGGACATCCCTCCTAATGTGGGACAGTTGAGAGGTATTAATCCTGCTGTACAATGTAGGAAAGCACCCTCTCCAGGAGGTTCTGAGTGGTAAGAAATGAGGGATGTCCAGCCTAAGGTGGCACAGTTGAAAGGTATGCTGCTGCCAATCCCTGGCAGAAGGTGAGACCCAGATTCCAGTACAGAGCAGAAGTAGAAATAATCTTCAAAAACTTTAATTCCTTGTGCTGTCATGCAAGAAATGTGTTGCTAGGCACACCCACAATTAAAGTACGGCTGTGGTTTCTTATTGGCAAATTAGACTGTATACTTTGCACTTCCAGAATCTTTATAATCAAATAAAATCCTTGAAAAAAATTAAAGCCTGTTGACCACCTACACCCACTGCAGAAATAAAGTACAGAAAAAGCCTGCAACAAGTGCTTAACCCTTTTCTGCCAATGTATCCCGAAGGATTCTGAATTCTCTATGTTTTGATCTGTTGTTGAAGTCATTGCCATAAAAGCTGACCCAGCAGTGCACACTGCCACCTGAAAGATATGGTTCAAATGAAAACACCAGATTCCCATGCTGGGGGCTTTTGGGAGGGGGGCTGAGCACATCACAGAGGGGCAGGAGCTAAGCTTCAATGGAGGATGGGCACTGGCCACCCTTCAGTTACACCCACCACAAGCAACGAAGGAGTGCCATGGGCATTAGTGGGAAGACAGCTGCTCTTCTGCCCTCTTGGCAGGTGGAAGGTGGTGACTGTATCAGCCTGATTGTTGGGCAGGCTAGAATATAATAAGGGGGACAAAGTCAGGATAAGGATAAGGAAAAATATTTACAAAATTGTTATGAATTTTGGTGCTTATGAGAAATGAGGATAAAGAAAGATAGTTTAAAAAACATTTATGAATTTAGTGCTTGTGAAAAATGGCAGATTGACATCACTGGAGACAACAGGAATAGAATGTGTGGCTGCAGTGCAGGCTTCTCCACAGACATTGCTCCACTGTCAGTGTATCTTGGGCCGGGATTCACAAAGCCCCTGAGAATCCCTAAGTTGTGGTAAAAACCCGGTGCAAATGGGTTGCCACTTGCAGAGCCGCAGTTTTCCCCACAGCTGCAGTATTCAGAGGTGGAGCCAGTTTACAATGGGCTCCACAATTTATGGCAGCTTGTGGATGTTTTTTCCCTGCTGCTGCGGAAACCTGTTTCATCCAGCAGACCAGGCGTAACATCTCCGCAGCTGCGGGGAACTGTGAATACAAATCAGCTGCGGAGATTTCAGTCCACAACTGGAGTTGCGGAATGGGACTTGGTCCATTTCATTTTGTGAATCCAGCCCCTCAAGCCTATCTTGGAGGGATCACCCTTGAAGGTTGAGAGGATAGCTAGCTTATACTCCAAACCCATTCAGTACATGACTGTCATTTAGTGCTAGCTTTGATGGTGGTTTTGTGATGTGGACAACTGTCCACCTGGAGGTGCACTGACAGCCGACAACTCATTGATTCACTTTAAATTCGCATCAAGTAGATGGCAGGATGACCCTATGAGACATAGTATCTTGTTTTCCTGAGGGTCCCTCAGTACAGCTGAATATAAATAGTTGTTAGTTTGCAGAGTAGTACAAAAAGATACACAAGTGATAGTTCCAAAAAGGTCGCAAGTTACTGATGGTGCAAGAAAGTTCAAGGCAACAGCAGAGGACAAGTTACAGAAGGTAAAGAATTATAGCTAAGTTTATATTTGATGTGAGGGATAACACATAGGGTATAAGATTATAAAGGGAATAGTGCATGCCTTGGGTGGTTGTTAGGCATGAGGCATAGGTATGTGCTGCAACCACCCGACAAGTGTATTATTCCCTTATGACCACATGTCCTAGAGTATAATCCCACTTAAAAAATGGGCTTTTATTTGTTAAAAAATAAATAAATATGTAGTTCAACTGAGGTGTGCAGTTGGCAGAAAATAATCAACAGTCTTTGGGAAATATGTCGATCAATGAGGTTTCCAGGATTTTCATGGCCCATTTGATGCTTAGAAATGCATTTTTTAATTGAATAAAATTAGAATTAGGAAGGACACTGGAGTTCTGCAGCATTAAAAAACAAGCATTTGTCAATGCTGAATGTTGTCTTGCTGGCGTTGGCATTGGTAGTGCAGGAGTTAGAGAGATGCATAATAGGAATGGCAGTGAAGTATGGAACTGATGTCAACCCCACCCCATCCTGCAGAGACTTACAGGCATTGGGGTGTGCCTTTGGGTCATCGGCCATAACAGTCATGCCATTTCACCTCACCCTACCCTGCAGACACCGACAAGTGTTGAGGTGTGCCTCGGGGTGTTCGGGCTTTACACTCACCTATTCCATAAGGAAATATGCTGAAATGGGTGTAGTATAGGAGAATGGGGTGAACTTTGGGGCTGAAGAGTCCAAGGCACACCTCAATGCCTGTCACTGGCTGCAGGGTGAGGGTGAAATGGTGTGAGCATTGCTGTCGACAATCCCAAGTCACACCTCTGACATCTGTCACTCCCTACAGGGTACGGCGTTATGGTCAGAAAGCCTAACGCCCTGGGTGTTTCTTGATATTTTCACTCCAAGTTTTCAACATGGGCTTTTTGTGACCTCACTGCATGAACAGTGACACTATCAGTTCGTTAGCTGAAAAGGTGATTTTACACGATGACTATGCTATTTGGCACCACAGGTGCGAAAACACATTTTGAACAGGAAGTGAAAAATGACAACTGTACTGTTCATGAGGAGGTGTAAAAAAATGGTAATATTGAAAATGTGGAGTGAAAATATAACAAAACTGGTGAAGTCATGGGCGTGTGTAGAAACTGTGCAACGTAGACACGTAATGCAATTATTTTGGAGATTTATTTACACCAGATTTCCAAAATAGGCATTTTGGGACCTCTTCTCATGAACAGTGGCACTGTGATTTTCTTAATCTGTCCTAAACATCGATTTCAGACAGCAACCGCACCCATTGTGTGCCACAGGTGCAAAAACATGTTTTGGGAAGGATGTGAAAAATGTCAGCTGTACTGTTCATCAGGCGCTGTGCAAAAATGACAATTTTGAAAATGTGGAGTAAAAATACAAAACATTTGCAAAGTTATGAGCATGCATAGAAACTGCATGATGCACACTGGTAACGCAGTAATTTTGGAGAGTTTTTTCACCAAATTTGCCACATGGGCTTTTTTGGGACCTCTCCTTATGAACACTGTGTCACTGTGATTTTCTTAACATGTCTTGAACATTGATTTCACACAGCAACCTCGCTACTGTGCACCACATGTGCAAAAACACATTTTGGGCAGGATGTGAAAAATGACAGCTGTACTGTTCAAAAGGAGGTATGGAAAAATGGCAATGTAGAAAATCTGGAGTGAAAATATTAAAAATTCTCGAAGTTACAAGCGTGTGTCGGAACTGCGCAATGCATGCTCGTAACAGTCATTTTGGGGAATTTTTTCACCAAATTTGCAACATTTGCTTTTTGGGAGCCTACCTCATGAACTGTGACACTGTCATTTTGTTAATTGGTCCTGAAAGGTGATTCCGCGTAGTGACCGCGAAATCACCTTTTGGGACCCAATAACAAAATGACAGTGACTGAGTTCATGAGGTGGGGTCCCAAGAACCCCATGTTGAAAATGTGATGCCAAAATTTGCAAAAATGGCTGAGATATCTACCGAAGTTGGAAAAAACCCATTTACGCCATTATATAGTTTACCGGCATTTTTTCAGTTTGGAGTTGGCTTTGAAGAGTGCAGACGTTCCCAGTCAATCAAGATTGTCGCACCAGGTCTGCAGGCAAGTATATGGGGTGAGGGGGGATATGGGGAGGGGGTGGGTTGGGGCAGGGGCCGCCGACAGTGAGGGACAGTTTTCTACTTTACAGGTAAAAAAAATTAAAATTAAAATATCGCAGGAAGATTTTCTTTTTTTACAGGTACATTTGGCACTCTGGGGTGGGCTCCCAGCATGCCACCTGCATGTTTTGGGGGGGACTGGAGCCGACGGGGATTGGGCACCCCGTAGGCAAGTAAAAAAGGGTCTGTGTTGCAGGGAGAAACATGATGCTGAGGGGGATTGGGCACCTCCCTCAGCAAAAAACTTGTACGGGGGACATTATGCCGACGGGGATTGGGCTCCCCCATCGGCAAATGAACTGAGGAGGGGGGCATGCTGACAGAGGGATTGGGCACCCCCCAATGTTGACTTTTATGGGGACTGTGCGAGGCAGACAGCGACAGCCACCACCATATTTATTGAAAGTTTACACCAGGGAAGGCACACCATGCAATGAGGGGTCACTCCCTCATTGCAACAGCGAAATTGTTTCAAGTTGGTGGCATGCTTTTCAACTGCTGTCTTAGACAGCATGTGCATTTACTGGTGCCACAGAGACAAGCCCTCAAAAGCAGTGGGGGCACTGGCCACAACAGGACCGCACCTCCAAAACCTACTATTCCAAGCTACCATGATATGTTGCTTGCGCATGCGCAAGACATCATAAAAAGGTTGAGGGAGGGAGCTTAGTGTGTTAATGTATTGTATTTCAGTCCTGGGAAGTTTGCATTTAGGAAGATGCTGATCATATTAGTACAGGTGTTTGACAGCAATGTTCATTTTAAGACATGTTCCAACTGGCAGTCTTGCCTCTGTGGTGACCCAGGATGGATGGAACATGGAGATTGTAAGGTTTTATTAAACCCAACCTCTCCCCCTTGGGGGTAGTGAGTAACCTCTCTGGGTCAAGATAGTGGTGAATAAGCGAAAAAGGTGAGGGGAAGCCTGTGTTGTACCTGGCCCAGGGCAGAGGGGAAGAAATAAATAGAAAAATTTGATTTTTTCGGTCTGTAGTGTCTTTCGGTCATTTGCTTATATCGCAAGCAGTTAGCATTCTGCATGAATAAAAGAGGGCATGTTGTACGGCACCAGCATGTGAGGATGCCATGAATGATTGGAAAGAATGTTTCAAATAGCAGTGCATTTTGTCAATCAGACCACTAGCAGCCAAACTCAGAGCAGCTGGTGGCTGTATACAATAAAATGTTTTATGGTCATTACAGCAACCTGTCCAAGTTTGTGTTTTTTTTTGTTTTGTTTTGTTTTGTTTTTACACAACCTATTTAGCCAGGATTGCTCAGCTGAGATGCAACATCTCCTACTTAGTCTCCTGCTGTCTCTTATTTATTTATTTAACACTTCGGAATTAACCTTTGAGCTATGAGCTCTTTTACAAAGGTTCCACGTCAAAAGACAATACAAGACAATTCACATAGACAGAAATGCAGGTATCTAACATAGGAATGCTAGCTGGACAAGACAGTAGCTTTGTAGTTGATTACAAACAGTCACAATTAACAAGTTTGAGAGGTATAACCAGCTGCCATGGGAACAGGCATTGTCACAAGTTTCAGGTCCTAAATTCTTCAAAATAGTTGCAGGTAAAGGGAGGAGGGAGAGTTCCTATTATGAAATCCTAGTAAGAAACATCTTGATTTGGGGAAGAGGGGGTCCTGCTTCTAATCTAGGTTAATTGCTGGGGGAGGACTAAAGCACAAGCAGGCCCAGTGACTCGCTCATGGCTACCCGGTGGATGTGGTGGCTGGGATTCAAGTACATCACATTGCCTTTGAGAGATGCCTTGAACCAGATTAGAGCAGGAGTGTCAGTGGCTCAGTCAGTAGCACACTCCCCTCTGGGGCCAAAGGATCAGAAGGTTGTGGGTTCTAGCCCCAGACCAGGAACTTGGGGTAATACCCATAAATGACACTGTAGTGCAGTACAAGGGGGGTGCTCCAATGGTGAGGTGCCATCCTTTGGATAAGACATTAAACTTGAAGTCTCTTCTGCCATCTCTGGTCACTATCCAGGTGATAGTTAAAGATCACATAGCACTTATAAAAGAAGAATAGGGGAGTTTTCTCATGTGTTGTGCCAGCTTTCCACCCTGTCACTAAAATAGGACCTATCACAGCAAAGTGTGCCTTTCCTATTCAAATACTACAAATTAATAAAAATAAAAGAGTGTCGGTGGGAGAGGTCCTTGTCATCAAACCATTGAATTATAGTAAATAAGCAATGAAGACAATACAACCCATGGGATAGGGTTACCTGTTTCTGATTTTGGCTTCCCTTGTTCAGTTCAATCTGACACATCAGCTGCATGGGGTATGCAGAGCTCCTGCAGTGTAGAGCTCTTAGTGCATATGCTATTCACTGCTATGAATCCCTAACAAATGTAAGGGATAGCTTTCAGTTAGCTTGAGTATACAAAGGAATAACCAGCTGATGCAGGCAATTAAGTGCACAAGGCCAAAGGCCGAGGTATTTATTCAACTGCAGAAGCTGATTATTATTAGCTTTTATTGACTATGTGTGTACACTAGACACCAAGTGCATCTATTTTCAGCTATGACTCTGGAGGCTATATGAGAGGAAATAGCAAACAATACATGGAACATTTTAAACCGTAAAAGCAATATGGATACAGAGACGATGAGAAAACCCCCCACTATAACCCAGCTGAGCAGGAAACTGGCGTCAAGTATTTAACAAGTAACATAGGTCAAGCAAATGATAATACAAATTACAATCCCAAAATATAGCACAAGTACACAGCAGAATTCTCAGAATTTGTATTTCAAGTATATTCTAGATAACTGAACAGCATTCCTAATATGCAACTAGGAATTCTCAAACGAGGATTTTAAAAGTGCTGTGGTAGTTTATGCAGAAGGTGCATTTTTCCTCTTTTTTCTTCTGGACCAGATGTGGAAATACTATCTTGGAAGTATCTGAAATATGGATAAATTCTCATGGGGGTCTTAAATCTGGATAAACTACTGTGGGCATGTCTAAAAATGTGGATAATCGGCTATGGACGTGGTTGCAGTAGTTTGTGTTAAATGATGGTTTTTGCTAAATTACGATAGATACTTGTTGGATAAGCTAGCTTATGAGACCTGCTGCGCCTCTGTTTACCGAGCAGTTACAGTGGTCCAGCTATCTTACTCATCTAAGACATCTGATGGGACGTTACTAAACAACACCCTTTCCCCTTTGCTGCCCCCCCTCCAGAAAAAAGCTACCTTGGTTTAATTCTCCATACAATTGCTAAACTGGGTAGATCATCACTAGAATTGCACGTCAGGGTACGACAAAATAATCAATGACCACTTAATCACCATGGCCACCAACAAATGTGTAAGTGGGCAAATGCTCACTACGTTTTGAACCCATGAAATGATCCCCACCATACACTAAAATTGTGGTGTAGTGCACTCCTGCTAAGCAAATATGAAACGAAATTTTGGGGGGATACATTTCAAACCAGAAGCTGATTCGGGGGCTTACATACACCCTGACCCTAATGATCACCCAATGAAAATTCCAACACTTCAAAACCTGTTTCAGAAAACAGATTAGCTGCCACATTACATTTTCAGTTACATAAACCGAAATGGAGGAGGGGGACAGATTATCAATGTCATGGGGGGGGGGAGTTACAAAGCATTGTTGCGAGTGCCGATACTACCCATATCTCAAGATAGTAACCGTCCCAAGCTAGGAATACATGTTTTCTTCCCATTAACGTGAAGGAATAAGATTGCAACTGTAGTTCCTTGAAAGATGAGCTGTCTCTCATAGAGTCAACTTTTACAACAAAAAGAAGTATTTCTATTTCAGAAGGGGTTAAGTAAGTGCTTTATGGGGAATTAGCAAGCCTTTTAGAGAGAAAAAGACACACACACACAAAGAGAAAGGCAGACGTGGTAAAAGTGTGTCTTTATGAGAAATATACGGAGCATAGCACTCGAAAGATGCATTTATAACTGACAAAAAGATGGAGCAGCATTATAATTCTTAACCATACTGATGAAGGACCAAGTTTGAGAAGTCTTCTGCCCATCCCTTCCTGAAGAGAGACTAGTAAAGCAACCAAGTCCAGCCAAAGAAATGCAAAAAAGCCTGACTTATTCAGACAGAAAAAAACCCCATAGCTTTACCCCACAGTTTAAAGAAACACATTAAACATGTAGGTGAGTGATGTTGGTAATGTCCATTGACAAAAGCAGGCAGGGCTGATTAATAAAAGTGATCCAAAGAACTGGTGGGGGTTGAAACAAGCAAAACCCCAGAAAATAGATAGGAGACATACCTTTTTTGTCTTTAATGAGAACCCCTTGTAATTTCTGGAATGAACACTGGTTAATGGTTTCCCAGCCCAGAGGAGATTCAGTCCTTTTCTCCCGGTTGTGTGTGAGTTGTTGCTGCCTGTGTGTGTGTGTCTGTCTCTCTCTCTCCGACTCCGTGCTCTGCCAGCAGATGGGAGCCCTGAACTGAGGCAACACAGACCTCCTCCTTCGACTAGTACTGCTGCTACTACTGTTCACTTACACTGAAGTGTGTGTATGTGTGTGTGTGTGTGTGTGTCTTTTTTGATTGGGTGTAATTTCTTTGCAGACAACAGAGTGAGCTGCCCTTGGCACTTGGAGTCTGTCTGCAGTCAGACCCCCAACACACATACACACATACCTTTGAACTGCCTTGAGGTAGGGGGCATAAGGATTCCTCATATCCACCCCCCCCACACACACACGCATACACAAATCCTAAATATGTGATGGGGCTAGTTGCTTTTGGGGAGATTCCTCAGAGAACTGAAGCCAAAGCGATGCTCTTCATCAATGTTTATTTTTCCTTTCTGCTCACAGGCTGTCTGTTTAAACTTTCACATGGTGTTCCTGAGGCATTCCAGCCCCTATCTGGGACTGAATTTAGTGCCTAACCCAAAAAGAAAGACAAAAGATTGGGAAGAGGGAGCTGTTTTCCCAATGTGGGTTAAAAATGCAGGCATGTAAGTGCAAAATAAGGGCACCTTTAGTGTATGTGCATGTCTGAAAATTGGTTTATTGTAATTAAAATTAGATCAGAGCTCTATTTGTTTTCCACCACCTTCTCCTGCTGTATTTAAATGCTTTGTAGTTATTAGAAAAAATATTTTTTTTTCAGGGGTTGAAGTAGTGTGAAAAAAAGTGGTGGTATGCAGTATGTAATGTCCCACTTCCTGGTGACAGGTTCCAGCAATCCAAATTAGATGGGTGGGGAAGGGGTCCCATCCAGTATTTCCAGTCCCTTGGGCCCCCTTGAACAGCAAATATTTAACCCTTACAGTACTGTGGGAGTATATATACATCCTGAATCTATATACATTCAGACATACTCAGCAGTCAAAATGTAGGCATAGATTAACAACAGCAATCATAACAAGTCCAACTAGCACAGAACAAACAACTGCATAGAACACAAATCTCATTATTAAACTTGCAAAGTGAACAAATTAAGTGGGAAGGGGAACTACACAAACCTATATAATAAACCTAGGAATACTGGTCAGAAAACCCCAAGAGCTGCATACAAAGACACAACACACAAATAAACAGCAAGAAAAAAGTGATAACATTACCATAAAAATAAAACATCAGTAAAGGCTTAACAACTTGAAAAGAAGTAAAGGAAACGAAAAGTCTAATGTACAATTAAGCAGTAAGGCATGACAAGGTGTGTGTGTTATTGTGTAATAACATCACTCCTGGCATGGGTTGAAGCACGAGGCAAAGCTGAGTGCTTCCACCACCCCAGGTGTGGCGTTATTACGCAATAACACACACTCGGGAGTGCCTTATTGCTATTATACAATGGTTCATTTTTTAATTAAAGAGAAAAAATAAAAAAAGAACATTTTTATGCATTTTTTTCCATTTTTTGTGGGTGGAGGAGTATGTTTTAAAAAAAATCCAGTGTATTTTCTGCCAGTAGGTGGAGCTGTTAGCTGAATAATTGTGCTGTGTCACATTATGGTTCTTCCCTATTTAACTGTGTGTCATTATGCTGTCATTGACATCTGCCCCCCCCCCACCACCACAGCAGTTCTTTCAACTGTGAAAACAGGAAGAATTTAAAGTTTGTGTCTCTTTTGTTTGCATGTTTTAAATTGTTCCTACTTCTTTTTCTGGTTGCAGAGTCAGCTGGTTGCTGTGTAACATGTGCTCGATGTCCTGATTTCGGAGTCGAGCTGTTGGACCCATGCTGTTATGGCTCCACTTACTTTTCGGTGGTGAGTACTAGAGGAGCAAAATGAGCATTCAGACTGTGTGGCAGTGGTACACTTACATACAGGATGGAAAGTAAATGTAATGTTGTTGGCAGTGCCGATTTCTCCCGGAAACTAATGGCTTCAGTAAACAGTGCGACTGGCAGTTACAGTCAGCGCAGTTCACTCAAGTTGCTCGGTTTGGGGTAGACAATGTGTCACTAAATTTAAATGGATTTTTTTTGATGAACTATGCTGTTTCTCCAACATGTCAGAGTGACTGTTGGAATTGGTGTTTGGCGAGGTGGGGGGGGGTTAAGCCATGATGGATTCAGAGTATGGTACATCATGTCTGTACACCCGAGTAGGTGATGATTCCTGGGATTATTATGTGGTCTTTTGTGTGCCTGCCCTAGATACAGTGATGTTATTGTCTGATAACATCACTGTGTCTGGGGGTCAGCTGCCAATCAGGTTGCTAGAAATTTGTTTGCCATTGTATAATATAAAACATGTAGTCCCACACTGGGATTGGTCTCGTACCACTCATTTTTCATTTTTTTTTTTAACCAGGAGGTGCGCTGGGCACAGCCCTTTTTCACTCACGCCTAACATAAAACAATTAACAACAGTAACATGAAGAATAAACAGCCATTTAGGACAAATACATTACAAATAATGACATGAACATCTAGCATTCTCATAGTGCAGCTTCTTAAAAATATATTTAAAGTGCATGACTTTTTGTGCAGATGTAACCAGTTTTTTTTAGTTTTTTATTCTTTGTTAGCCAGGTAAGGCCCACTAGGCACAATTTTCTGTTTTAGGGGCAACTGAGAGCTTTGGAGTGGTTAAGGGGGACTTGCTCAGAGTCACACAGTATGCGAGTGAACGTCAAACCCTGGTCTTCTGGATATACCAAGCTCATTCACAGCTTGTTACTCTAACCTCTAGGCTATACTGCCAGCTTCAGTTCAGTTCAGACAAATCGTTCAGAATACTAGGACCAAACCATGAACATTGTTTTATCCCCGATGTTAGCTTTTTGCTTTAACTGAAAAAAAGCTTAGATAAATTAAACCTTCTATAGTGAATCTTAGAATTTGGGCAGATGGATGAGATCAGAATACCAGTACCTGAAGTTTTGTAAACGTGAAAGGTAAAAACTGCTGCAGCATTATCGTCTATTCTTACCTGAGGCAGCAATATTCCCATTCCTGAATAAAAACTATAGTGCTGCACAGAGCAGAATGACAAATATTATTTAAAATATGTTGATACTTGTTTAAAAAGTCACTGTTTTGATTCACAAACAGTGCACTCCCAAAGTCAAGTGTTGGGTTTAGAACATGTTTTGCTATTACCATTCATGCTTTGTCAGTCAGTGAATCAATGTTTCTGTACAAGTATCCTAGCTTTTGAGTGATCCTTTTCCCAACAATATCAACATGTGGTACCATGCCAAAGTTAGGATCCAAGTGTGCTTCCAGGTATTTAAAGCTGGGGACCACTGAAAGCTTTTTCCCATCCATTCCAAGTATTTGTAAAACATCCTTGACTCAGGCCAACCTCTGAACTGAACCAAAAAGCATTACTTTGGTTTTGCTCCCATTCACTTCCAGTTTGTTCATTTTCAACCATGTTACCAAGGTATTATAGTCTGTTTCCAAAGAGACTTGTAAATGAGACAAAGAGGGGCTGGAGTCAAGAACGACTATATCGTCTGTGTACAGAAAACTTTTTCCACTAAAGAAAATTTCAGGTAAATTCTCCATGGCTTCCATCCCTATTTCATGGAAGCATACCACAGTCATTCCCCTACCTAAAGGTGTCACCTCCTCAGATCCTGGGAACTATTGCCTTATCTTTTTACTTTCTACCATAGCTAAACTCTGAGAACATGTGGTTCTTTCTCAACTTTCTTCTTTTCTTGACTCATACTCCTTCCTCACCCCCTTCCAGCCTGGATTTCTCAAATTCCAACACCTTCACCTCCCTGCTCAGGCTGACTGACTCCATTCTATATGGCATGGACCAGGGTCTGATCACCTCTGCAATTTTTGTCAATTTGGCCAAAGTCGGGGTGCTAGAGAGCCAATCTCCAGGCAGGGAGTTTTTCAAGAACACTCTGCATTTCAGCTTGGCTAAATTGATTTAAAAAATCCATATCAGCTGAAAAACTTTAAAACTAACTCTGGGAACACACTCTCCATCTTGCCAGCTTTCGAATGATATAAAACTTAAGATGGTTTGGCAAAAAACTCCAACTTCAGCAGCTGCCAAGTCTAATGCTGGAAAAACAGGGAAGGCCGATGAACCCTCATGTTCGGCAGCTACAAATGCGATGGAACCATCGACGAGCCCTCCATGGCAACAAATCTTAGCTACGATGCAATTTATGGATGCCTAAATGGAGAGAACTCTGACTCAACTAGAAAAACTCGATGCAGCTATTGTCGAGTTAACCAATGCTGTGCAAGATTGCGATAAGCTGCTCAGCTGTAACACAGGCAGCCACCGCAACGTTGACGAAAGAAAAATATGCAACTCTGAGGCCACTGGAGGCCCTGGAGAATGAAGTTAGATCTAGGAATCGTGGTTTGTTGGCATACCTGAAGGTGAGGAGGGCTCAGACTTACTTTTTTAAAAGAATGTCTGCAGTCCTCAGTTGATCTTCCTGAGAACTTTGAGTGGAGCACTTTGCAGAGGGCCTACAGAGTGAACCCCTGAGTGAGACCTGCAGACGTTACTGCTCCTCGGACAGTCCTGTTGTGAACATCAGGCTCAGAGGTCCGGGACCTAATCCTTTAACTAGCCAGGGCCTTGTATCCACTATCTATAAATGAGAAGGATGTCAAATGTTTTCTGGACCTTTCTTACCAAACTCAAACCTGCAGGGAGTGATTTGATGAGCTCAGACAGAAGCTTCGTACCTTGGGCTCATTCATTCTTTTCTCATGGCTCACTCAGGGTTACTCTACTCTAGCAAATCGTGGCAGTTTTCTGACCCAAAAGATGCCGGGAGATGGCTGGAGAAGATAGAGAAGGAGTTCAGTCCCAGAATAATGAAAGTGGTTGAAGAGGAAGACCCCGGAGTTGAGTCTGATGAAGGCTGAACTATGTCTGGCAAGCTTTACTATTTTCCGCTTCTATTGCCACTGAATGAGACTTGTGGGACACTGAACATTATTATTAAATGTTTGTTTGATAACTGTTTTTTTTGCTCTCTAAGTAAGATGGGTGGGGATTTAGGTTGTTAAACGTTTTTGGGCAAGATCTTAGTGCTGAACATTTAGGATCTTATTGGTGGGTTTCTCCACCTAGTGGATAAAGTTCCCTGTTCGCATGCTGCAAAAAGTTAATGCCAGTCCTTGAGATCACTAGTTCATGATTTTAGTTGGCATTTTTGTTGTTGCAACTGTTCAGATATATACCACTGTAAGGAGACTGATCAATAGGTCAGTCCCCAAAAATTCCAAAGTTTGATAAGCTATAATAGATTTGCTAATTAGCTGAAGTGCAGTAGAGTTTTCTGAAAAGCATATTCTTCCTAACTGCATTGTCTTGTTTTGTAACCATGGATCAATAGCAGGTACTAGAGACTGTATCATAATACCTAAAGTAAATTTTATCTTTCTTAAACATTCTGTAGCCATTGAGATGGCTGGCACATTTGGAGACTTTTTTCAATATACAACTTTGAGTTCACCCCTCTTCCTACTGTTAAAGATCAGAGGGAAATGCATTATGTATATCAACTATTTGTATGGATGTACTCCTGACTGCTTTTTATACCCCTGTATGAGGAAATGTGTGTATGATTTGCATAAAATAATAAACATAAAGTTAAAAAAAAAAAAATTGGCCAAAGCCTTCAACACCGTAGCCCACTCACTCCTCCTTGCAAAGCTCTCTGCTGCAGGACTCTCCTCCCAAGCCACAGATTGGTTCCGCTCATACTGTACCTTCTGGGCAAAACTCAGTCAGTTAAAATTGGCCACTCCCTATTCCCCCCCCCATCAAAACCGGTGTCCCCCAAGGATAGGTGCTTGGTCCAATCCTCCTCCCATTTTCTAAATAGCCTTCCCTCTGGATATACATCTGCATCCATTCATATGTATGCAGATGATATTGTTTTATTTGCCTCTGCCGTCTCCCCTGCTGATCTGATGACCAGTCTTCAGCTGGACTTCGACAACATCCAGCTCTGATTCAGCTCTAATCAGCTGTCCCTAAAGGCAAAAAAAAAAAAAAACCAGTCTCTATGACCTTTGGAACCAGGCAAAAGATCACTAGACTTCCTGCCCTGCCATCCCCCTCCTTCCGCACCCTGGATGGGTCCCTTCTTGATGATGTCCCTTTCTTCAAGTACATTGAAGTGTAGCTTGATTGACAACTGGATTTCTCTGATCATGTGGACTCCATCCACAGAAAGCTCCACTCTAAACTGGGCACCTTGTACCGGAACCAAGGTAGTATCCCACTGCTGGTGCACAGAGCCATTGTACAGAGAATGATTCTCCCCATTTTTGACTATGGAGACACCATCTATGGCAGTGCTCCAAAGTTCACCCTGGCCAGACTGGACCCCCCCCCATCACTCCTTCTGCTGGTTTGCTTTTGACTGCCCATCTCTAACTCACCACTGCTCACTTTACACTTCACTGTGTCTTCCTCCTCTTCAAGTCAGACGCCTTGCACATGGCTCCACCCTTATTGCCAAGTACTGGCTCAGCTCCCTCCCCTTCTATCTCTCATCTTTGCTCTTTTCTCATCCTCCCTCCTCCTACTTCCTTCACAGCTCTGACCACCAGACCCTAGCACTCCCATCTAGATCATCTATTGCTGGCCAAGCTGCATTCTCCTTTCGCCTCCCTAAGCTCTGGAATGGCATCCCCATCCGCACTGTCATCTCTTCCTGGGCACTCTTTTGTCTCCTCCTTCACCACTTCTTCCTGCACCTGCCCATGACCTCTCCTCCTCTACACCTCCACTCTACCTACTCCCCCCTCCTCTTCCCTCTCCTTCATCCCACCCCTACTCCTCCACTCTACCTCCCCTACACCTCCGCTCTACCTACTCCCCACCTATCCCTCTCCTTCTTCCCTCCCCAACTCCTCCACTATTCCTACTCCTCCTCCCCTTCCCTCCTCTCCCTCTTCTTAACAACCCTGCCACAAGCAGTGCTTCTGCCTAGATGGTTGGTTGTAGTTTATATTGCACCAAAGTTTCTTACTGAAATACTGGTGTAGTTACTTTGTCTATTTTACACATTGTAATCTGCTATATATCATTACTTTGTATAATTATCTGTTTATGTTTTGTATATTCTATAGTATAATTATCTGTTTATGTTTTGAATATTCAATAGTACAATTATCTGTTTATGTTTTGTATATTCTATAGTATAATTATCTGTTTTATGTTTTGTATATTCTATAGTATAATTATCTGTTTTATGTTTTGTATATTCTATAGTATAATTATCTGTTTTATGTTTTGTATACTCTATAGTATAATGATCTATTTATGTTTTGTATATTCTATAGTACATTATCTTTTTATGTTTTGTATATTCTATAGTATAATTATCTGTTTTATGTTTTGTATATTCTGTAATATAATTATCTATTTTATGTTTTGTATATTCTATAGTACGATTATATGTTTATGTATTGTATATTCTGTAGTATAATTATCTGTTTATGTTTTGTATATTCTACACTACAATTATCTGTTTATGTTCAGTATATTCTATAGTATAACTATCTGTTTTATGTTTTGGTTATTCTATAGTATAATTATCTGTCTTATGTGTTGTATATTATATAGTACAATTATCTGTTTATGTATTGTATATTCTATAGTATAATTATCTGTTTATGTTTTGTATATTCTATAGTAAAATTATCTGTTTATGTTTTGTATATTCTATAGTATAATTATCTGTTTATGTTTTGTATGTTCTATAGTATAATTACTTGTTTTATATTTTGTATATTCTATAGTATTTTTATTTGTTTTATGTTTTGTATATTCTATAGTATAATTATCTGTTTGTTTATGTTTCGTATATTCTATAGTATAATTATCTGTTTTATGTGTTGTATATTCTATAGCATAATTATCTGTTATGTTTTGTATATACTATGTAATTACCTCCCATTACCCTTCCCTCCAGGACGCATCTGGAAATGAGCTGATTCTCAGCTCAGCATGTCTTTCCTGACCTTCTGAATTTGATGGCCCAAATAATTTGCAAACCATAATAAATTCAAATCTTTTACACCAATCCCTTTTAATTTCTCTAATAATAACCTGTGGTTCACTTTAAATGTTGGCGCCCAAGTGCAGTACTAGGGCAATGCTGTACTGTCAGGGTGTGCCATTCTTCAGATGAGACATTAAACGGAGGTCCTGTCTGTCTGTCCTGGTACTTGTTCAGGTGGATGTTAAAGATCCACTGGCATTTCTCAAAAAGAGTAGGGGTATTTTTTTAATTAAAAAAATATCCACAGATACAAACAAATACATTAGAAAAAATTCAAGGCTGTGTACATTGACAGACAAAGACTATATAATACATACACCATCAATCAAAACCATGGTATACTTTTGTAATAGAAACATAATAAAGAAAAATGCTTAATCATAAATTACCTGAACATGTTAAAGATATATATATATATATACTGCATATTTCATATATAATGATTCATTTGTAACCTCATATAATTATTTCACTGTCCACCCACATGAAACCTTTCCACCAAGTTTTAAATACTACTGGGGGTAACAGTCTGTATTCTCCTAGTTTAATGCTTCCAATTTCTTTTTGCAATTTAAAACACTTTATTAAAATCAATACAGTAGCGGCCGCTGGATGAGTGGTGGGATTTCCGCGACGCCGGGTGACCCGGGTCGAAACGGACCTGGGTCGTCGGAGGGCCGGTCGGGGAGGGATTGAGCGCCAGAAGGGCAGCTCTCCTACTCCGGGGGGAGGGTGCGGGCAGTGATCGGTGTACTGGTGACCCCTGGCGGAGGCTGGGGTGTGCCCAAGCATCCGACACTTACGTGTTCCCTGGAGGCGGGCCGGGTGGTGATGTACGGCATCGGGGAGCATGGCCCCACCTCCACAGAAAAAACTGGAAAGAGGGGATCATGTGATGCAGAGCAGGAGCTAACAGCAGCTTCCTAGAGCTCCCTCCACTCGTCTCGAATATAGAGGTTTTTTTAGGTCCTGGCAACTCCCTCTCTGCCTGGGAAGACGTTGGAAGGTGTATACCAGCGTTTACTAAAAAGAAATGGAGGCAGATTTTAAAGATTCGCTGCCTAAACATACACCCCCGTCGACTCCCGAGAAGGCCCCGAAAAAAGCCCGGGCCTCGGGTACTCAACAATTCACGACTGCAGTGCCTAGCATCCCAGAAGCAGAACCACTCACCCTTGCAAATTTCTTGAAGGAATTTCAACCATTTCATGAGGAGATGAAGGAACTTACAGCCAAGGTCAAAAATGTGTCCTGCGCTATTGAGGATTTACTTGCGGGGCTACAGGCGTGAGGAGGCTCGCATTACCTCGCTCAGCAGGCACGGCAAGCTGGCTCCAGACACCACGGCGATGAGACAATGGATCGCCAGCTAGAAAACAAGGTCGTGAGGACCTTGAAGGCCGATCCTGCTCGTGAATAACGTAGTTATAATAGGCCTCCCAGAGGAAGAGGGAGGGCTCGATCCAGTTAAATTTGCCCAGCGCTTTACTCAGAAAATAGCTGGCCCCTCTCCTTTTGGACAAGCGTATGTCATTGAGAGGGCACATAGGGCATTAAGGGCTATGCCTCCGACTGAGGCGCCACCCCGCACGTTTATCTTTAAATTTTTAAACTACTTGGAAAGGCAGCACTTCCTAAATAAATCCAGAGACCTCAAAGAAATATCCTGGGAAGGGGCACGTTTAAGGGTGGTCCAAGACCTGCCAATATCTATTCGGCAGAGAAGAGCTTCCTTTCATACTCTCATCTCCAAATTGATTGCCTCAAACATACGTTTCCGGATGAGATATCCAGCTAGATTTCAAGTGTTGGCAAATGACATCTGGCATACATTTGACAATGCGGATTCTGCACTATTGGGGCTAAAGCAGCTGTTCCCAGACCTATTTCGGGATCCATGAGGAGGTTTTCTTTGGTGCAGTTCCTAAGAATCTGTTTTGATGGGGTGATCCTGTCATAGGATATAGTAGTGGTTCCCTGGGAAGTTCTTGCCTAGAAGAGGGCTGCAAAGAGCTGGACTTTTGGTATCCTGGACTAGTGCCTATTCTCCTTTTTTTTTTCTCTGCAGTTGGATACAACCTCAAGCCTCATACCGGATTTGGACCCTTTTATTTATTTATTTATTTATTTTTTATGCATGTCCTAGAAGCATGGATGCTAACAAATTGCAGATGCAACACTCCTCGATACTTAGTTTGTCTGGGTCCTGCGGCACCCATGGGTGCTGTGAGGGTAAAGAGCAAGGGAGGATACCGTATCAGACGTGACTCAAGGTCTACAGAACTGTGATGTAATTAGTTGCTTTAGTATAGTACCGGGAGTTATCACTGTGGCTACTAGTTAAGGTTAACTAAGGACCCTTTGCCTTTTTAGGTTTATTATAAACCACTCTCTTTTCCTTATTAATTTTGTCAATTTAATAAGATGGTTTATCAAGACTCCTGGGGATGGATTAAAATGTAGGGTGGAGAGGGAGGGATAGAGTTAAGTTAAGATAATATTAACTAGGTTAATTGTGGAATGGACCTAGATGTGGAAGTATTAACATGGGTGGGGGGGGAGGAGGCGGAGTTTCTCATTGTTCTGGGGTCATGTTCATTGATAGCTCGGGAGGGTCTGGGGTGGAGGGGTTGTTGGGGTGTCGGTTATGTGACTGTTACGGGTTTTTGGGTATTTTTGGGGGGAGGGGGACCTTTTGCACAGCACTCTTTATTTATCGAGGTTTAATAGTGCAGGGCTGGCATCTTGATTACTTAGATCTTGATCAGTCCTCACCGTATGGCGAGGTACATCAATGTGGTAACCTGGAATGTGCATGGACTTCGCCATAAGTCTAAACAATATAAGATTTTAAAGCATTTAGATTACGTAAAAGCAGATATTATGTTTTTACAAGAAACTCATTTGTCGAAAGCCGAAAGCAGCCAGCTGCGTAGATTGCAAGTTGACCAGACTTTCGCCTCAGAAGGGAGCTCCCAAAGTAGAGGGGTAATGATTATGATTCGCAAATCAGTCCCTTTTCTTCCAATTCAAGTGATTGAAGACAAGTGTGGAGGTATATTTTTGTAAGGGTACCTTACTGACTTTAGAAATTATTTTGGGCTCAATTTATGGCCCTAACACTGATACCCCTAGCTTTTTTGTCCATATTATGGAGTTACTCTCCTCTTGGAGTAGCCTGCCAATGGTGATAGGGGGTGACTTCAATCTGGTCATGGACCCGTCAATAGATAGATCTCGCTCTATTGGAAAGGATTAACTCGGGCAGAAAGCTGTTAGGGAGATGATGGATGGATTAGGCTTGTGTGATGTTTGGAGAGTGCTTCATCCACAAGCGGGACTTCACTCGTCTCACAAGTGCATAACACCCTATCCAGGATAGACTATGTTCTAATCTCCAATACTCTCCTGGCTGGGTGCTAGACACGGATATTGTTTCTGGGCCTTTATCGGATCACTCCATTGTAAAATGCCTTCTTACTTTCTCTGCTCTACCTAAACCGGGGGCAGATGGAAGATTAACAATCAGTTGCTGAAGGACCCAAATTGGTCAGATATCTATCAGCACAAATAGCAGAGTTTACTTCTCTCAATCTAAATTCCACTAATAAACCTGATATGGAGTGGGGGCTTTTAAAGCTTTTATCGGGTATTTTGATTGGTCTGGCCTCCCGAAAAAAAAGAAAAGCTGAATGTTATCTCTGACTTGCTATCCAAAATCCGTGACAAAGAACGGGGCCTATCCGATTCATCCTCAGAGGCCTATAGACAGGAGTTAATCATGTTAAGGGATTCGTACCTCAAACTACTAAATGAGCAAGCTGAGTGGGCATTCATAAAATCTAAGGCTGTTTTTACAGACCAAGGGGAAAAGGCCGGCCGACTTTTAGCCAGAAGAGTTAAACAATTAGAGCCTTCCAGGTGGGTGCCAGCTATTCGTTCCCCAGAGAGGGATACTATCATAACTTCCCCTGAAGACATTTTAAATGAGTTTGTGAATTACTTTAAAGGGATCTACGGGCCCATGGAAGACCCTCCGTCCGAAGACAAGATCGACTGCTTTCTAGGGGAACTAACTTTTCCATTATTGGGTGAGTCTGATCGACTCCTGCTGCTGGCCCCCATCACGGCAGAAGAAGTAGTCCGGGTCATCAAGTCCCTCCCATTAGATAGAACACCTGGCCCAGATGGCCTCTCCGCCAACTTTTATAAGACCTTTTCCAAGGAATTAACTCCCTTTCTGTTACGACTGTTTCAATGTATTTTGGAAGGCGGGGCCTCCGATAGTTCTCTTTTTGAAGCCTTAATTGTCCTTTTACCTAAGCCGGGTAAGCCCTCCGATCTTGTCACCAACTATAGACCCATTTCCCTCCTTAATCAGGAAATTAATATTCTCACCAAGTTATTGGCCGACAGACTAAATAAGGTCCTTCCCGGCCTAATTGGACCAGAGCAGGTGGGATTTATGAAGGGTAGATCTTCTGCCGATCACTTGAGGATCTTGGCTCATGTCTTCTCGGCCTCCAGGGATTCTGATCAGTCCATGGTTTTGGTCTCCCTGGATGCTGAGAAGGCCTTTGACAGGGTATACGGTAACTTCCTCATAAAAGTTATGAGATGTTTTGGTTTTCCTCAACAATTTTTGGGATGGATTCAAGCTATTTATAAATCTCCATCAGCAAGAATTACATGCAATGGAGTTACCTCATCTTTATTTAGACTTTTCCTAGGTACTAGACAAGGCTGCCCCCTCTCTCCACTCCTTTTTAACCTATATATTGAACCCCTTATTGTACGAGTTAAACAGGAACGAAGAATTCAGGGTATCCAAATTTGAGGCAACACTGAAAATTCTGGCATATGCAGATGATCTTCTTTTGCAGATCTCACAGCCATCCTCTTCCGTTCCAGTTTTGTTAGATATTATTGATGAGTTTGGTATTATTGCCAATTATAAGCTTAATATTAGCAAATCGGTGGTCTTTCCCCTAAATTTTAGGACATGTGCACATGAGATTTCCCCTTTCGGGCTGGCCTGGAATGTTAAGCTTATCAAATATTTAGGCCTTACGTTAACTAGGGACACATCCTGCCTAATACAAAACAATTTGGACCCGGTGTTACGTGATATTGAGACTGATTTACAGAGATGGGCGATTATCCCTTTGTCTATTTGGGGCAGAATTAATCTGGTAAAAATGAACATTTTTCCCAGGTTATTTTACCCCATTAGTATGTTAAATATCTGGCTTCCGCTTAAATGGTTTTAAAAAGTACATAGAATCATTTCCGGTTTCATTTGGAGCTACAAGAGACCCAGATTGTCCTATTTCAAATTGTCTGCCCCAAAGATGTTTGGAGGCCTGAGACTCCCCCACTTTGCGTTATATTACTGGGCTAGTCATGCCTCGAAATACCTCTGTTGGCTTAAAAAGACGGATGGTTTACGGGCTGACAATTATACACCACTATGGTTAGATTTAGAGGTATCTCGATTGTGGACGCTGGCCTCAGGCCTGAGGCCTTGATATACTGTCCATTGAAAATTCTTCCCTCCGCTTTATGAAAATCCCCATAGAAACCCTCAGTTAGAGTACATACACAACTCTGTTCTTTTCTAAATTATTGTCACACCCGGGATCCGGCTCAACCAATAATGGGTAATCCTAACTTTGTGATAGATGGAAAGCCTATCCAAAACATCTGGCTACCCCTATTGGAAAAGGTGACGGTTAGAGATTTATTGGATGAGGGGGGCAAATTGCTTACTTCAACGGATATTTTGAGTAAGTTTCAAATTCCCCAGCGTCTGATATTTAAAAATTTTCAGCTTCGTCATCTCCTTGTGGGGAAGATGAGCACCTTGTCTTGGACATGGGTCTAGGTGATTTTGAAGTAACCTTGATGCCAACAATTGGAAGAGCTCACGCTATTTCGGGTATATATAGTATTTTAATTGGCTGGTTACATCCTAATATTTATGCCCCCAAACAATATTGGTTGCAATTGTTTCCTGAACATGTTTTTAACTGGGAAGCAATTTGGGGGGCTTGCCATAACTTCTTAGTCCAAGATAGGTTGAGGTTAATGCAATTTAAACTATTACACAACTCCTATTTTTCCCCGGTAAAATTAGTTGAGAGGGGTATGGCCTCCTCAACTTCCTGTTTCAGATGCCAACAAGGGGTTGGAGATTTATTCCATATTTTTTGGCACTGCCCCAAAATAATAAAACTATGGGAAACTATTAAGAAAAATCTCGATCCCCTTTTAGGACTTGAAAATCTATTTACCCCGGAGGTTTGTATTTTGGGAGACATGACTAGGATTGATGTCCGATGTAGGAAATATCATATGGGGTTGATATCGGCTTCAGTCAAAAAATTAGTCCTGAGGCATTGGAAAGATAACATTGAGATCTCTTATGGCGAATGGTTGCAGGAATTTCTAGCTAATCTTAGAACAGACAGAACCATTGCAAGTTTACAGTATAAACTCTCTAGCTTTAATCGTATCTGGGTTCTTTGTACACCTTTTTCGGCTCCACGGTAAACGGTCCTTGTTGTTCAGTTTTCCAGCTAGTTGACATCAGAGTGCTGTGCAATAGGTGGGTGGTTGGGGGGGGGGGTTCGTTTTGGGGGTGGGGGCAAGGACTACATCCCGATAATCTGTTCTTTAATGACAAGTATTTTCGATGTTATCCTGTTTCCCTTCTGGATGTATTCCTTTATGGTGTCAAAATTTTAATAAAAGTTGAATTGAAAAAAAAAGAAAAACTGGAAAACACCGGCGCCTGCATATGGATGAAGCCCGCCCGCGACCCATGTGTCCTCAGGCCGACCCCGACCTATTCTACAGTGCCGGGGCATCCCCTGCCGTGTCAGACCCCCACCGTGGGGGTAAGCCACGGGTATCGGGGTGGGCCGATTTGGGACAGAAGCCGTGAGCCGCAAAGGAGCAGATGTGAAGGCGGCAGGCGGCTCGAGGGGGAGAAAAAGTAAAGTGAATTGCAAAAAAAAAAATCCAATACAGTAAACACAATAACAAATAACACAGAGTAACAGAACAATATACACAAGAAAACAAGAAACACTAACCAACCCCTTCACCCAATACCCACCCCCCAACCTCCCCTCCCCACCCTCCTGCTGCAAGTGACCAACTGAGTAAAGTAAGAGCTATCAGTATACTCAAACACTCAGCAATGGGAAAGTCAATAACAAAGGAAGGTGAGTAACCCCAACTTCATTTAAATTGCCACCATTACTGCTTTGCCAAGTAAGCATAAACTGAAGACCAGGTTTCACAAAATCTAGCCCATGAACTAGTAGAGTTTGCTACTGCTCGTTCTGTGACTAGTGCTACTATGAATTCCTGACACCATTCCACATATGATGGTTCCCAAACATCTTTCCAATGCCTTAAAATAAGGAGCTTAGTAACCAATACCTCTAGTGCTATGCAATATTTGGTCCTAACCAAAGGTACAGTGCTTTCCATTTCAGATACAGTGTTATCTATTATGGCTTGAATAGGCATATCTGAGTTTTGCAAAACAAATTTACATCTCACTTGCCCCAGACACAATTTAGTACAAGCAAATAACACTAAAAGTGTCTCATAATGTCATATCCCCCAATTTATATCTACATTTCCTAATATTAATGTAGTATACAGTATGCTATGGAATGCAAGCTAGACCATTGTACTGCTATGACATCCCAAAAAGATGTTACATAGGAGCAGGAAAAATATAGATATTCCATAGTCTGTATCTCCGGTATCCTGTGATAAGGGCGTTCTCTATTGAGCGCTTACAAAAAGGGCAACTCGATAGAGGCGCCTGTTCACAGGGCTACTGAACAGGGGGGGCGAATACAGCTATAGTGACATCCTGTCGCTATATGTATATGCATTGCAGGGAGTGAGCATGCTGTGCAGCAGGCGAAAGGGGAGGGAGGGTGGGTTTGTGAGGTGTAGCATGGCGGTGGGTTGCCGAGCTGGCCATGTGGCATGGTGGGTTCATGAAAGGCTAGGGTTGGGAGGGTGCGGGTTCAATGCTGGGGCGTGGTATTTTTGCACCAGTCCGTGAATTTTTTTTGTTTTCAGCCCCCCGACATGCACCCCCCTGGAGTTGAGAATCCTTTAGTAGAGGGGGTGCAAAAAACAAAAAAAACTATGTTTTCAGCACCCTTTTGGTCTGCGCTTTGAGTGTACATCGGATCACCTTTCCGTGATCACCATTATTACATAGAACCATACCGCCTGTGTGCAACCTGTTCTAGTACACATTCTTTCTCCTGTGCTTTTGTGTTTTGCATTTTCCTTACTCCCATGTGTACAGAGCCATACTACATCCCACTTTTTGGGGGGGATTCTCCTTCAATCAATTGTTTAGTGATTACTGTAATAGAAATATTGGGCCTGACTTCTGGTTCTAGTTGCCAACAAGGAGAGTGTCTAATCAGAGAAGCTCCAGAGCCCACCTGATTAATCTAACAAAATCCTCCCTCAAGAGCTACATTATTCGAGAGAAAATGAGAGCAGTTTACCTAGCACATGGCAGCCAAAGCAACGAGGGTGAAAGGACCACGGGCAAACTCCTCACAAATGAAGTTAAAGCAGATTACCTTGGATGAGGGCATGGAGGGCCTGGTGGCTTGCACCCGCCATGACTGCTCACTCTTGGACTCCTCACTGGAGACAGAGGGGAACAATCTGGTGTTTTCCCGTAAATCCGAGAAAACCCTGCAAAAAATCTTGACCTCAGTGCAAAAAATTGAATCCTCACTTGCTGACCTGTGGCAAAACATCAGCAATTTAGACAACAAAGTGTCTAGTAACATTGCTAAATTAGTGGAGGTAACCGAGGCCCAGGACACAGAAGAATGAGTTCTGCTACACCTTATGAAAAGGGACAGAGAAATACAAGGACAACTGGAGGATATTGAGAACCATGTCCAGAGAAATAACTTCGAATTCACACGGTGCCGAGGAGAGATTTGCCACCCCAATTGACTTTATCCAACACTTAGTGAGATATGTCTTCTCGATCCCCTCCAACCTTGATTTGAATATGAATTGGGCCCATAGATAATTGGTACCCAAACTGTTGAGCCCAACAGCCCACCCGAAATCATGGGTGGTTAGAATGATGCTTTACCAGAGTAAGGGCTGGATCTTCCGAGAGGCATGGTGGCACTGCAACCTGAAATACCGGAGTGCCTTCATCTTTTTTGAGCAGGACTTCTCCATGGCCCTCCAGGGTGAATGTCAGAAACTCCAAAGCATCATGAAACAAATTAAAGAAAAGAAAAACATCAAGGCCCAGTTATTGTTCCTGGCCCGCCTAAAGCTTCATTTGGACTCTGGCCCTAAAATCTACACTAATCTGGTGGAAGCTACGCCCCAATTGAAAGAATGGGACATTACTTACTGGACTTGGAGACTGACCAGCTGGAGCACAAAGTTGCAGTGGGAGCATGGAGTGTGGTGGCTAAAGGTCAGAGACAGGGATCCTCAGGAGCTATACCAAAGTCTTTGTCAATGGACATTGTTAAACTGATGCCAAGATCGGAAAAGAGAAAGCCAGGAAAAAACCCTGAGGCTATATCCTGTTCGCTGAAGTGCTGACCGAACTGGTGTCACAGGGCCTCAGGTGATACATTTTGGAGAAATTTCCAGCCTGATGGAGATACATGAAAGTGGACTTCTTTTAGTTGAACTGCAGATTTTTCCCTAGTCTGGATTTGAGCTGGTAAAATGCAAAATGATTCTGTAAAATGTTTTCTCTGTTTAGTGGGCTAAAATCCCAAAAGGGATTTATTGTTTAAGTTCCTACTTAATATTAGGTACATAGGGGAGGGAGGGGAAGATCTGCAAATACAATACAGACCTCAACAGACATATAGTACCTTGAGTACAATACAAATATATGCAAAAATTACAAGAGATGTTTCAGGGGGGTCTGAGATTCAATAGTTAATACTCTCCACTAAAGAAGGTGAGGGTGGACATGGGTGGAGAGTTCAGCAGAACCCCTCTCTATCTCTGACAGCTTATAGGGGATTCTGTTGTTTGGAAGGCCACCTCCTCATAATATAAAATAAAAAAGTGTATAACTGCAGCAATACCCGATGCTTAGTTGGGGCTGCTAATCCCATGACTGGAGGGCCGCCTTGTATTCGGATCCTTATTGCGGAGGGGTAGTAGGGCGTGTTACCTGCTTATCTAGCCCCCCATGGGATGACTAGATATAATGATTGGGAGGTAGCTAATCCACAGGGGCAAAGTAAAAGGTTACCTATAGTTTGGAAAACCTGGACACATCAGTATGGCTTTTCTCAACTTCTCGGACTCCCTGCTGCAGGAGGGGGTGCTTTTTTTCCTCTTTTTTCCCTAATTCTTTTAAGGAAGAGAAGGCCTCTTGAAAATTCAAGTTGAGGGAAGGAGCAGAATGATACATAACAGAAGTAAAAACCTGTTATGACAAATTGACAAATGGCCATGGGGGAACAGCCATAGGCTTCTGATCAGAACGGGGTTGAGAGAGAATCCCTTTCTTACAGGGGGGAGGGAACTTGGACCTGTCTCAGGTCCTGAGACACATAAAAATGGGTGGGACTTGGAGGGCTGAGTTATTGGGAGTGTCACTGTTGGTGACGGAAGTGCGACTACTTGTACGGGTATGACTGGTCATACCCGTAATCCCCATTTAAACGAGATATAGAGCAAGATCTGATTTCTCTCACTATTCACTTATAGTGACCCTCAGTAGTGTTTTTCCCAGGTTTGCAGGGACCTCTGAGGGAGTTACCTAGGAAGTTATTGTTTGATAATATTAATTGATTAAGTCCACAGAGCAGATTGTGGAATTTCAATATGTTGTGGTTTTGGTTATACAAGTTTCTGTTTCAAATTGTTCTAAAGTTAAGATGGCTTAATTTTGATAAACTTATAATAGACGGTGCGCTGCCACAGGTAGACCTTAAGCAAACTGAGATCTCTAGGAAATGGAGAATGGGTTGTAGGGTGCTAGACATTCTAAGTAATGGTTTTACAGCTCTCTATAAAATATGGCACAGTTAAAGGTAATCTCTTACAATATAAAGAGAATTAATTCCCCCGTAAAATGTACAAGGGTATTAATGAAACTTAAAAAAATGAAATGCGATATTGCATTTTTACAGGAGACCCATATGTCTGACAAAGAGCACCTGAAGCTTTGGTGAGCTTGGGTGGGTCAAGTGGTGGCTGCATCCCACTCTAAGGCCAAAAAAGCAGGGGCGGCTATACTCCTGAAACGTGGTATCCCTTTAACAGTGGACTCCTCTGACATTGAGATCTCATGGAAAATCCAGGGCAAATTATTGCACTTTGTTAACATCTATGCTCTGAATGAATGCCCAAAGGCATTCATTCATTTAGTATTTTCTAAAATAGCTGACTTGCCCGGGGTCAAGTTATTCTTGGAGGGGGTTTTAACACAGTGCCTCATCTGGATAGGGACAGATCATTTGGATCAACAAACAAGTTAGCCTTCAAAGTACTCAATGTTAAATGTTTACTTAATGTTTACTGTTAAAGAATCTGGCTTAGTTGATATTTGGAGGTCACATCACTCAGGAGAATGAAACTATTCTTTTTACTCAAATCCTTGGCAATCTTATTCCTGACTAGATCTGTTTTATACATATTGGTATCCCATTATTACAATGACGCAATAATCGCGAGTGAAAAATCGCAAGTGCATTACTGCGAATCTAATACCGGTGACCTGTACTAAATAGCTACTGTGCAGAAACAGCGAATTTTACATACAACTGGCAAACAATAATAGTGCCTTCCCGAAATAGCACTATCCAGAAAAGCCCTTTTTGCCTTAAAGCACTATCACTTCTGCAAAAAGTAAAGCTTTCCATTTTCATTGCTGGTTAGCTTTAAAACCAACATACTACCAAGCTAGAGATTCCCTTTTCAAGATTAATAAACGATACAGTTTATGCAGTGCACTGCCAGGTTTGCCTAGCAAGAGTTGCAGAGCAGTGTGTTCTCCTTAGCATTGCTTGTGGTGCTGCATGGTTAACAAAACTAACAGAAGCAGTTCGGTTAGTGTTGACATTCTGCTGTCTAACATGGTAGCTGATGACGTTAGTGGGTAGTCATTGCAGCATACTGTGCCAGTGTAATGAATGGGGTGGGGGACACTGGAAAAGATTTGTGGTGATTTTTAAATGTAAACCATGCCAGAGTAGCAGTGTTTTGTATTCACTTTTGCCATGAGATCAAAGAATACCTTCTGGCTAGAAAGAACTAAGTAAGGGGCTATCTCAATTCCAAGAGATGGGCATCTCATGCATGACTTTCAGGCAAAGGTACAGGCTTATCTGTGTATTATATCAGTTTTTAAAGGTTCTTTTTAAAGTGATTCACCATTATTATTTTCAGTTACTGCATAAACACGACTTACCCCACTAGAGTGTTCAGACAAGAGCCCCAAAGAATGCAGCCTTTAAAAGTTATGGTATTTGTAAAATTATAAGATCCGATGGATTTCGTTTTGTTCGTTGTTTCACTGCTGTTCACTGGCATGATGACCAGATGCCAGTGAGTGCATGACCCATTATAGCTTAATGGGCGGTAAGTTGAACTACTCTTATTAATGGCCACTGTCCGCACTGCTGACTACCAAGGGCCTTGGTATCCTACGCCCAGCATTCTTACCTAGTGGCCATTATGCTAATAAAAATCGGTTCAAAAGCTGCCGCCCATTCAGTATAATGGGCGCCCTCGCGCCTCACTGGCATCTCGTCATCACGCCAGTGAACGCAGAGGCGAAACCGGCAGCAGACTAAAAACCAGGAAGTCCATCGGACCCGGTTTATACAATTTTATGAGTGCCATAACTTTTTAAAGGCTGCATTCTTTGGGGGCATCTTTACATGCAGACACTCCTGTGGGGGTAGGTCATTGTTTATGCAGTGGCAGGGGGGGATTCACGTCATGTTGGTGATTCTCTTTAAAATGCATTTATAACAAAATAAGGTCAGAAGGGAACAATGGCGATCCAGGCAATTATTGGTATGCAACAGTGATCTGGTAGCTTAAAAGACACATAAGCTATTTTTTGAAGGTGCTATGCTGAACGGTCACATTATTACCACTCGCCATTAATGACACACTGTTTTCTACATTGCAATTTTGTGATCGCGATTTTTACATGGAACCTACATCTTCAGTTGATCTGCACTGTGTCCCGGAGGCCCAGATCCACAGTATTACACTATCGGATCACTCCCCAGTATCCATTCAAATAGTAATACCACCTCAGGACCGACAGTCTAAATGGAGACTAAATATCTCCTTTCTGAACAATAAAATGCTGTTAAGAAATTAACAGAAAGCGTCAGGGAGTTTACCACCATAAATCAGTCAGAGGATGGTTCCGTTCTGCTGCAGTGGGATGCCTTGAAGGCAGTGATCAGAGGGATATTGTAAGCTTTGCAGCTGCCCAAAAGAAACTCTCCCAGATAACTCACAATAAGCTCAAGGGGGGAGATTACAGAGCTAGAAAAGCAGCATAAACTTTCCCCAACAAGCAAACAAGTTCTTAAGGCTCTTACACAGGCCTGAACATCTTTGCAGGTTTTCAAAATTAAAAAGGCAGAGGGATTGCTATGCTTTGCAAACCAAAATTACCATGAGGTGGGTGGCCGGGCCTCTAAACTCCTGGCCTTTCGCCTTCGAAAGGCTCAAAAAGACAGGTTTGTACCATTTTTAAAAGATACAGCAAACCCAGAACAAAAGTGGGTGAGTCCCCAAGACATAACCTCCTAATTTAAAAACTTTTATGAGACCTTATACTCTGAGGATAAAAATCCAACGGACACTTAGGCCTAGACCAACACCTTTTTAAACACACAGAAACTTTCCACATTGCCACAGGCGGCCAGAGAATATTTAAATGCATCTATTTCAGGGGAAGAGATAAAAATGGTCATTAAGCAGTTACCCACGGGCAAGACACCAGGCCTAGATAGCCTGAATGCCGAATTTTATAGAAACTTAGTACGGTTGTCGCCCCAACATTAGCCAAAATCTTTAATACATGTTTAGAAGAAAAGAGACTCCCTGATTCCTGGAATGACTCATTAACTACAGTCATTCCTAACCCAGGGAAGGATAAAACAGCCTGTGAGAATTTCTGCCCTGTTGCCCTGCTCAACCAGGAGCTGAAAATCCTGACAGAGATACTCTCTGTTCGTTTAAAAAAATATGTAGAGCTGTTGATCGACCGCGATCAGACGGGATTTATACCACACCATCATTTGCATGATAACGTGTGGAGGCTGCTTAACATTATGAGCCATAACACTGCTAACACCCCTCCTAAGGTTGCCCTCTTCCTCGATGCTGAGAAGGCGCTTGACTGCCTAAACTGGTCATATTTTCTTACTGTCATGGAACACTTGGGGTTGGATTGGAACTTTTTGAGCTGGGTCTCTTTCTGTTACAAAGGGCAGAAGGCCTGAGTCCATGTAAATGGTACAGTATCTAATTATTTAAGTATACAGAGAGGAACAAGATAGGGATGTCCCTTGTTCCCATTACTTTTTGCCTTAAGCGTGGAGTCACTAGCCCAAGCCATTAGGGAACACCAACAAATAAAGGGAATAACAACTCAACACGCCACACATGAGATGTCCCTCTATGCAGATGATGCATTATTCTTTACGGAGGGTCCACAAACATCATTGTCCCCTTTCTAAGCCTTTTGGAACGATATGGCCACATTTTGGGTTTCCGAATAAATAAAAACAAAACAGAAGTGTTACAAATAGCAGGGGTGACAACTGAAGAAATAAAAAAGACCGCACCTTTCAAATGGGTTACAAAGAAAATCTGGTATCTAGATCAAGGGTTCTCAAATGGTGAGGCCAGCCTCCTTGGGGAGGTCCCAACCTGTTCCAGGGGAGGCTCAAGCAAGTCTGAAAAAGTACTGTATTTAAATTTTTAATTTTATATATTTTGTGTGAAGAGATGAAGCAAATTGAAAGAGGACAACAGTAGGTGAATTTTATGTATTTACTTACTAATAGGTGGCAAGGGAAGGTGAATGAGCGAAGGCTCATTTCAGGTGTACCCAGGGAAGGGTAAGGAGTGAATACATTTTAAAAGGTAACTGCAAAACAATCAAAAAATACACAATGAACAACAGTGCAAACAAATATGAACAATAAACTAATAATGAGTGGTGGTAATTGATCAATTTGTAGACTGATGGCAGAACAGCCCAAATACAAGGGCTGAGCATAGAAGTCCTAAGAGCAATAGCAGGAAGGAGCAAAGTAATCCCAGAGAAGTTGCTTGGGAGCAGGGAAGGAGGGGGAGAGGTAAAGTATGTAGGAAGGTTATTTCATATATAGAGAGGAAACAAAGAAAGTAGTCTAACCCATAAAGGTACTGCAACAAGGGGTAACAATGGTTCAAGAATGAAAATAGTGGAGTAAGTAGGCTGGCCTGTGTGTGTGTGTGGGGGGGAGGGATGTTATAATAAGCTGAATAATAATATTTATTTTATTTATGTGTTATTCAGATAACACCTTTTGAGCACAGGAGCTCTTTTTCAAAGGTTCAACGTCAGTATAAGACAAAGAGCTGAATGTGAGCCAAGTACTCAAAGGGGTTTCAGTTTATTCAAGGTGTACTGCACAAAGTACAGTATGTTATTTTTCTTTGGGGAGGCCCAAGATTATTTCAGTTTTTGGGGGAGGCTCAAAATCTTTTCCATGGATTTGGGGAGGCTCCCTGTTGATCTAGATATACAAATACCTATACATCTCTCCAAATTATACCAATATAATTATGAAACTATTCGACAACAGGTTTATGCAGATTTGTATAGATGAAAAATTTTACCCATGGCTTTTTTCAACAGAATCGAAACAGTAAAAATGAATATACTACCCAGATACTTATTTCTGTTTACTACTTTACCCATACCAAGCCCGAGTAGGGACTAGAAAGGCCTTAAGGAAAAAATAGCTGATTTTATCTGGGTGGGCAAAAAAAACTGGTTCTGCTGGGACATTTTAACAGAAGTAAAAGAGAAAGAAGGCCTTGGCCTGCTTAATTTTAAAAACTACCACCTCACAGCCCAGCTTCTACCAATAATCAAAATGGTGACTCCAGGTGGAAGAGGAGGTTGGTTGGATATAGAAGAGAGGGCATGCTCTTTAGCTCCCCTTTATGTTCTTCCCTCGGTGATTCAACCCAAGGATCTTAAAATAGAGAATAGGTGGATGAGACACACCCTGTCGACTTGGCTGCAGGCCAGACAGGGATGGGAAATTCCCACCTTGATCTAGAGGTATATACCTTTGGCGCTTTTATCTGATTTCCCTGCCACCCATGGGGATCCCTGCTTTTGGCCATGTGCCCTTCGAGATGTTAAGTATCCACACCAGCTCTTGGAGGAGGGATACTTTAAATCTTTCCCAAGTTTACAACAAGAATTCCACCTACCAGGCAGTGACTCATTTAGATATCTGCAATGTTGTCACTTCATATGTACAGGCCCAGGAATTACAGCTATCTTGCAGGACACCCCCCAATCCTATCATATTAACATAGAACAAAAGCCAAATGAGAGACACCAGGAGTTATATTTCACAAATTTACCAGGTATTACAAGAAAACTTGGGAATTCTGTCTATTCAAAGAATTGAAGATTGTTGGGAAGGGGAAATTGGGAGAGAAATTTCTGTGGAAATGTGGCAAAGAGTATGGCGGGGAGTGCATAAAAAAACAAATTCACCGTCATGGTGGGAATTAGGCTGGAAGACCTCAATCCATTTCTTTCAAACACCAATTACAGCATATCCCAATATTATGCTGCTCATCCCTCTGACAAAAGCTGGAGGAAATGTGAAATGATAGGCTCTCATACTCACATATTTTGGTCATGTCCCCAAATGCAGGGCTACTGGGACACAGCGTCAGGAATGATTAAGTCTATTTTAAACCTAGAGCATCCCCTAGACTTTGAAAATGTTATATTGGGTTCCCCACCACAAGAAATCACATCAATGATGGGGGAAAATTTATTTTACATCTTGATAGGGGCAGCCCTTAAAGTAATTACACAAAACTGGCAGTCACCAGACATTCCCCCTGTTAATAACTGGTATAACAACATAAATCGGATTAGAAACATGGAGACTATTACAACCCAACTGAGGCTATCCACTGAAAAGTTTAACTCTAGATGGCTGCCATTCGTTGATGACAGAGGAAAAGGAGGGTACTCCTGTCTTGGAGCAACTCCTCCAGGCTTGAATCAACTGACATTTCAAGATTCTAAAACGATAACTGATTTTACAGGGTCCAAAGTTTGGAGAACACATAATTAAAAGAGGAAATTAACAATAAATTACAGAAGTCTCCCATTTATTACTGTTTCCTGGGGGTCAGCTTTAGGGCTTTAATAATAAGTACCAGCATAATGTCACTTTTACTACATTGAGTCGGTAAAGGCATTACTTAACTGTTCTTGGTTTTTTTTTTTATTATAAGACAATCTCATTTTATTGTTATTTCATTAATTTAATGAATCTGAGAACAGATCCAGAAACAAATTATTTGATACCTTTTATTGGACCAACATGGATGTTACAGAAAATAACAAAGTGCTCTAGCTTTCGAACCTACCCGGTCCTTCTTCAGAAGCTTTATGGCAGTTATTTTGAAAATCCCATACTATTAACACCAGTTTATGTTGACAAAATAGAAATAATTCTCATTGGTTTAACATATACATTAAAACATAACAGAAGATTACGTCAGAGAAGCTAATTAACACCAGTCTGCTTTTAACTGAGGAGCCTCAGAAATGAAAAGGTTATCAAGAATTCTCAACAACCAGAGAGTTCTTCTCACATAAATTTTAAAATGTCTCGGTATGCTAAGAAAGCATTCTAGTGATAAAAAAACCTTGGGCTAGCATTCTCTCTAATACATGCAAGATGAGGTTACAACTTAAATTCCAAGTGTCCTGGTGTATTAAAGAACAGATAATGAGAGACAAAATCCCGAAATTAGGTATAACTGCAAGTTGAAAAAGAGCCCCAAAGTAAACATACATATATACATGATGCATGATAGTATCACTTGTAAGTGTAAGTGCCAATTAAAAATACTCGTCAAGGACCCCAAGAAAATGAGACCATGAACCTGATAAGTGCAGATTTCTACACAGAGTCAGTGTATAACAAAAATGCACGGAATCAGTCTAAGGACTCTAAATGAAAACTTCCAAGGATGAAATCCTCTCTGCCTCCTCCTTTTTTTCCCCCTTTTCTCTCCCTCTCTCTCTCCTTGGGAAAGATACTGTAACTAGTAGGAATGAGATATACTATATCTGCAAGAGCCATAATACAGCATCATTCACACCAATATAATCATTACCCAAAGGAATTACACCTTTTATGAACCCCCAAGTAAATGAGATATGCATCTTAGTATAAGCAGATTCAAACATGTGACAGTGTGTAATCCAACCACTGGCAATTAGTAGAAGGAAGTAAATGTACACTATATGTGAAAACTAAGTGTCCCAGCCACATAACAGTTGTCCCATGCCATGCTCCCCCCACACAGACGTGTGTACATACACCACACCACACCACACACACACCACTGCATTACCCCACAAACTACAACACACAAATAAATATAAATAAACACAACCCACACATAGCACACCACACCGCGCACGCACAAACAAAACACACACACACACCATACCCACAACACACAAAGACACAACACATGCAAAACACACATAAACACACACACATACATAAATACACACACATACACTCACATACACTCGCCACAGTGTTAAGGTAAGAAGTCAACTCGTAGATAACCATAAACTTACAAAATCAAAGGCCTGCTGAAGAATTACAGTATTTATGTCCATCTTTTAAAGTAAAGGTCTGTGTAAGTATAAGTGGAATAATGTGTCATATAACCAACATCAGTGTTCAATCCATCTGCCACCATATTGAGAAGTAAAATAAGTATAATTTCAGAAGCCGGTCTCTGTTGTGTACTGTTGAAATGTCCTTTTAAGACCATCACAGACATATCTGAGATTGAGTGGCCATCCTGGGAGAAGTGCTGGGCTACTGGTTTCTCAGTCTTCTTGTGATTAATAGAATGTCTGTGTGAATTCATTCTAGTGCAGAGTTGTTGGCTTGTCTCCTCCACATAACCTGTGCGAGGACATTTCTTGCATTAGATAAAATAGACCACATTACTTGATGTACATGTATAATTCCCCTGCATCCTGAACAGTCTGTTTTGTGATGTAACCACACAGTCTGAAGCGGAAATGAGGTTACATATCTTACATGTGCGTTGATGACAGGGTTGTGTACCATATGATGTCATGGTATTCTGTTCTGGTTCAAGTTGACTCCTAATAATCAGGTTGGCTAAATTAGGTGGGTGTTTAAAAGATAGTAGTGGTAGTTCTTGAAAAATACAATTAAGGGTTTCATCCTCACTAATTATTGGATGGAGATCCTTAATAATCTTATGTAGAAGTTCAAGGTCAGGATGGTGTGTTACTACTAAGTGTATTCTGTTGGTAGTCATCCGTTCCTTATATTGCAGTAGTTGTTCTCTTGGGATCTGTGTTGCACGTTCCACTGCTCTGTCAATTTCCCTGGACGAGTGTCCCTGCTCAATAAAGGTGTTTTTCAACATCGCCAGATGTGTGTCTCTGTCTTCCTCATTTGAACAGAGGCGGTGATACCGAAGTGCTTGACTATATATGACAGATTTCTTTGTGTGGCTCGGGTGATTACTTTTCTTGTGTAAGTATCTCTGTCTGTCTGTTGGTTTCCTGTAAAGACAGGTATGCAGGGTTCCATCCTTAATAGTGACAGTGGTATCCAGAAAATGTACACTGGTGGCAGAATATTCCAGGCAAAGCTTTATAGTTGGGTGGAGGTTATTAAGTTCCAGATGAAAATCTTTGAGTGTGTCAGTACCCTCTGTCCAAATTATAAACAAATCATCAATGTAATGGAAATAAGCGAGTGGTTTAAGTGTACAGTGCCTTAGAAAATCCTCCTCCAAATTTGCCATAAAAAGATTAGCATACTGTGGAGCCATCCTGGTTCCCATTGCTGTTCCCATAGTTTGAACATAATGTTTACCATTGAAGCTGAAGTTGTTATGTGTCAGAATGAATTCAGTGAGTTTACCCACAACTCCAGGGTCAATGTTGGAGTCCAATTCTTTGTCATGCAGGTATTTAAGGCAGGCTGGAATGCCATCTGTGTGTGGAATATTAGTGTAGAGGAAGGTTACATCCATCGTGGCTAAAAGGGTATCAGGTGGTAAGTCCTTAAAACCAGAAAGTTTATGCAGGAAGTGAGTAGTGTCCTTGATGTAACTATCCCTTTGTATAACCAGTGGTTTGAAAATAGCTTCTACAAACCCTGATATCCCCTCTGTCAGGGTACCATTACCAGAGACTATGGGTCTACCAGGATTACCAGGCTTATGTATTTTAGGAAGCATGTAGAATGTCCCTGGCTTAGGTTCACTGGGGATGAGGGCCATTAGTTTGTCTTGGACATGATTTGGAAATGTTTCAATTAACTCCTGTAGTTCTCTTTTATATTCTGTAGTTGGTCACTTCCCAGTACTTTGTAGTAAGTAAGGTCACTTAGCTGCCTGTTGGCTTCCTTAATGTAATCTTCCCGATTCAATATCACCACTGCAGAGCCTTTATCGGCTTTTTTTTATGACATCGTTATGGTTCGATTTTAGTGTTTGTATAGCCCTCCGTTCCAATGGAGAGAGGTTGTAACGGGCCTGTTTCTGCCTATTAAGAATCTCACCAGTAACTTTCTGGTGAAAGCAATGAATGTATTTGTCCAGTTTTGTGTTACACCACTTGATGGGGTAAACTCATATGGTTTCTTTTTCTTATCCATAATATTTTTACTGTTTGTGATTTTTTCACTGTCTGTGATTTCTTCTCTGCCATGAAAAAATTCCCTGAGACTCAATCTTCGGATGTATTCCTCCATCTCACCACAAAACTGTATCAAATCATTTGTTTCTGGATCTGTTCTTAAAAGGACCAATACGGCACCTACAACATTTTTATGAATCTGAGAAGAAATAGGACACGAGGACACAGACACAAAAGAAGGAAGCACGGACTGCAGTATCTTTTTCTTCCTTCTTTATTGAACATTACACTGTGCAAGTAATTTTATTTAGGATCAGATTATACTCCACATGGTGAGTGAACATTCAGAGACACCAGCTCCTCACAAAATCCTAAAGATGAATAACCTTCGTTAACAGGAAATTACCTGTAAAACAGTGGCGTCACCACGCTGATTTTGGGGAAGCTACAGCCCCCCCAATCGAAGTTAAAGCCCCCCAATCATTTCAGTAAAAAACAACATAAATAATAGCAGCCATATACTTTATTGTTTTTTACTGTGTGACTTGACTTCCTTAAGTTCTTTAATCCTTGCACTTGAGACTCGCTAGTCGCTACTGAAGTCTGGATGAAAAAAATTAGAAAATTAAATTACAGACAGCCTGATGAAACAGAGTGACTGTGCAGAACTGCAGACAGACTGACAGGAGTAGAATGGAGTGGAGCGACTCGCACGCACAGGCTCACTAAGGCAGCAGCAGCGTGAGCCGACAGTTTAGCTAAGCTGGAGGGCTAGTATTATTAAGTATTCCAAAAAAATCCACACTTGTCATTTATTTTCCTCCTTAGTTCCCACCCTGTCTCTTCCCACCACACTGACCACAGCATCACCATCACCGATTTGTTCTCCTCCGATTTTACCTCAGTCTGAACTGCATGCAGATCGCCGATCTGATCCTGCAGCATGCAGTTCAGACTGAGGTAAAAACACTGATGTTCATGATGTTAGCCATTGCCAATAGCCACTATCCAAATACCTGGAAATGCCAGCTTTGCCAAGAGATGTTGTACACCACTGTATCCCCTATCCTGGCTCCCATCGTCAGACCGCAACTCTTCACACAGACCGGACCGCCTGCTGCAGTGCAACTAATGCCCATTGCCCACCAATCTGCACTCCTGACTGCAGCCGCAGACTGCAGCTAGCCTAGGATTAGCCAGAGAAGTTGGCTTTGGTGCAGTCACAGAGGCTTTGGCTCATGTGTTTGTGCTCTGGGTGTGTGACAAATTGGTAAGGGGAGGTTCTTTAGCATGCATGATTAAAACACACCCGATTCTCAAACGCCTGCCTTATTACACCCAGTGTCTTTCATATTTGAGAAATTTCTGTAACTTGTAAGATAAAGAAGCCCTATGTATATGTAATATCTGCACACTGTGCACCTTCGCCTCTCGGATGCCAAAGACCCATCCTCGATGCTACCCACCAGTATGTACCAGAACAGAGGCGATCTGTGGGATGAAAGATGTTAACCAGTTCCACCAACCATTCTTCAAATGCAGCACACCCACAAAATAAAAATAAAATCCACCAAGCAATCTGTTTTGTCTTGGGTTGGTGATTTCAGGCGGGGTTTTGACTCCCGTATCGATGTCTCAGGGTTCTCCTCTTCTCTCCAGCCCTGACGCATCAGACCCCTGCCTGCCCAACACACACAACCCTTTGGACCTTCCGCTCACCTCTTCAGCTGCTGCATCTGCCAACATGCACGCTTTTTAGTATTTATTTTTTGGGATAACGTGGTGTACTCCTCGACCCTACCCTAAAACAACCAAGCAGACACTATAGATCAACTAGCAATCAGCACGACAGAATGATAGCCTGCAACAATTCAAAGAAATCAAGGAAGAGTGGAGAAACAGAAAATTTAGGTTTCACTGAAGTCATCACTTCTGCATCCGCTGACAAAAAAAATGCCCATTCCTCCAGAAGCTACCCTCCCAGCATCAGCAGCTGTAATAATCGCAACTCAGCTTGATTCCATCGAAGTGCCAGTTCCAGCTCGAAATCAGCAGCAGCAGCATCACTCCTAACTTCAGTCTCTCTTTTGGTACTTTAGTTTCAAAGAAAAAAAACTGTTAAAGGCAGTACAAGTTGGGGATGGGGTGCAGAGATGTGTATAAATCTTGCAGAGAGAAGCATCCAGTCCACAGTTGCAAGTCGGGTCTGGATTCACAAATGAATCGCTGGCCAAGTCAGTTAAGTTTTAATAGCCAGTCTTCTATGCAGCAGAGTGTTTAGCAAAATCTAAAGCTGCCCTAATCCTATAAAAAATATTAATTTGTTGATTCTACTGTAATACCAGGGAAAAGGTTTTGAAAAATAATGGTCTCGAAAGGAGCCACTCATTTTTTCACTGCGCTGGGATAATGGTGTGTCTGGCTATTCTGGTCTCTTATTTGCTCTGGGGTCCTCCTACAACCTTGCCAGCAGATCTGCTGGGATAATGGTGTGTCTGGCTGTTCTGGTTTCTTATTTGCTCTGGGGTCCTCCTGCAACCTTCCCAGCAGATCTACTGGGATAATGGTGTGTCTGGCTGTTCTGGTCTCTTATTTGCTCTGGGGTTCTCCTGTAACCTGTCCTCGGTGGACCAGTAACCACATTTTTTCCACATGTACCATATTAAATATATGGCTGATAACTAGGCTTCTCAAACATATTTTTCACCACTAAAATGCAGGAAAAGCCACCATTTGAAGGTAAAATTCTAAATTTTTCGTCGCCCCGACCCCTAGCTTTGTTAGATTTTTGACTAAGGGCATTAGCCCCCCCAGCTTTGTACCCCTGGTGACGCCCCTGCTGTAAAATAGAAATACACAAATATTGTTAGAAGATGATTAGCATGTTCAATATTGGTATTTGGTCAAACTACAGTAAATGTTATATGGCATTTGGAACAATGTAATATGTCCTGGATCTGCAATAGAAGTCTATAAGTTCAAAAAAAAGAGAAATATTGGGCCCAATTCACAAAAGAGGCTTAGATCAGCACAAGCTGCGGCAAACAGTGGCTTGCCCTGAAGCCTGGTGCACTAGGGATCCTGCACCAGATTCTGGTACAGGAGGGGTCCCGGTGCCTAAGTCCTCACACTTGCAGCAACTTCTCCCATGTGCCAAACACATGGGGCATGGGAGGGCTGTGCTGCAGGCTCCTGTGACAAGGCAAGCATCCCCTGATATCACCGGTTTGTATAGTATTAATGTATTCCCCCTGTCCTGGTGGTCTAGTGGCCCCCCTCCCTGTTCTCCAATAGCACCCGGTATTATAATAATGAATATGCCATCCTGTTCTGGTGGTCTAGTGGCCCCCCCTCCACAATTTCTGATAGCACCAGGTTTTAAAATAAGTATTAAGTCACCCTGTCCTGGTGGTCTAGTGGCCCCCCACCACCCACCTCTGCAGGTAGTGCTCACTACCCCATTCCCCCCAATCCAGAAATGCAGCTGATGACTGGCACAGCCCACCTCTTACCGCCACAGCTGGCTGCGGGACTGAACTGTCAGTGAGCTGCTACTGTATAGTGTACGCACTCATGAATAATCATGAGACACTTCCTGCTGTGGTAGGGGTGGGGGGCCACTAGACCACCAGGACATGGTGACTTAATAATAATTATAAAACTGGGTGCTATCGGAGATCAGGGAGGGGGGCCATAAGACCACCAGGACAGGGCAAGTAAATACATATTATAACAACTAGCGATATCGAGGCTGGGGCGGGGGACTGCAGCACTTTGCCACACTGTGCTCATCTCACCCACAGGGTGGATTTCTAAGTACCCTTAGACCAGCCGTGGCTGGTCTAAGGGCACTTAGAAAATCACTTTCTGGGTGAGACTTGTGAATCCCAGTTGTGGAGCTTTGGCAACCTGCATCTGCTGCAAGCCCCTAGCCCCATGTCGCTGCCTATTTCTGGGTGTACAGGTGGCGCAAGCCCCCTTTGGGGCAGGCAGCCCCTGCATTGATGCAGGCTACCTTTGTGAATAGCTCAGGGGGCAGTGTTTGACTCAAGGTGCCACTTGCGCTATTTATGTTTAGTGCAGTCACATTGTGTCAAACCCAGGACTTTGTGAATCGAGACCCATGTTTTCAATTTTTGAAAAACATGTATGTATGGAGCATTTGGCATACCAGGCCCCTTCACTTTCCACAGGGTGCTCCGGTGCAATGCTTATGTAACCCCTGGGTGGCGCTATCCCCAGTGTTACACCCCTGCCTACTACCCTGGACATAGGCTAAGGGGTTTGGGTTTGTTAACTGACAACCATACTTTAAAACCTTTGCACAGTGCCTCCACTCAGGGTACTTTACGTGGATAAGGTGGTAATGGGTATGGCCCCCTGAGCTGCTACACCACCCACAATGACCATTTACCTTCCCCAGGCATGCCCCAACAAACATTTCCCCACACTTTAACATTTTTAATTTAAAGGCTCTCTCCAATAATATGATCACACCATATATTTTATTAACAACTAACAAGAGATTTATTTAGGGGTAAAGGAATCAGGAACGAGGATGTGAAGTAGAGGTTATATTGTCCTATTTACATATGTATACTGATTATTTGGATTTTGCTGGTGAACACTCCAGCTGGGTGGCTACATATTAATAGGCAGACATAAATCACAATTTACCATTCGACTTGTGATACCTGGAGCCCTGGCTATCTAGCTGCTGAATAATCAGATGTTACATACACACTTATTATTATTACCCACACTGGTACCAGTACCCAGATACAGTAGAAACCCTGCAATCTCATACCATACTGGACAACCAGATACCACAGTCCAAGATGTTGCAGGTCTGGTGGACATTGTAGCTGGTCAAATTGGCTAGTTATTGATTTGAGGGAGGGGGCAGCTTGGAGAAAGATTCCTGCAATGAGTGCAGATGCTATTTACAACGAAGGCAGGGATTGCCCTGCAATTAGCAGATTTAGCAGAAATTGACCCTGCAGGTCACAAAGAGCCAGGGATTGCTCTGTACATCACAGAAAGACAGGGATTTCCCTGTATTTACAGATTTCCGAACATTCCAGGACAAGCTACTTGATTTAACATCCTGAACATTCAGCATGATATTTGAAAGTCCCATCCAATAAAGTTAGAGACTGATACTTTTATCAAGCATCTGAATTCCCTTGAAACGAGGTCACATCCAGCACGTTTACACACCAAAAAGGCATCCATCCAGTATAAGCAGACAGCAACACTTTTATCAAGCATCCAATATTCAGTTACATGAAGTCACATCCAGTACATCTAAATACCAAAAACTGTATTCATAGGCCAAGTCTCATCCAGCACGTCTAGACATTTTACACTTATGGCAAGCGCTCTCAGATGAAATCCGGGTAAGACAGAGATAAATTCTCTTCAGAGTGACTCAGACTGAATATGCTCCAGGGCCTCCTGTCCCATGAAGTGGCAAACGCAGCTTGGCAGACAGCTCCACGGAGGCAGGACTCTAACCCATAGCTACGACAACTTATAACACATTTATATGATTTACTAGCCAAGCATCTTTCTGCACTTGCGATTTAGCCATTTGGGCCACAGACAAGATGCATCCATGTTAACTTTCACTAGACAGTCTCTGATGGGGGTTAGTAGTCCAGACTGATAACTTTAATATCTCCAAATTGGCAGAACATATCTGGTAGTGGGGCTTGAGGCCCCCAAGATTACTTTTACAGCTTCTCCCTCGCACTGGGGGGTATGAGGGTACTCACTCAGGTCCTCCACGGGTCGCATCTGCAATCGAACGCATCCTGAATTCTTCTTCAACTCTCTCACAACTGAGGCAGAGTAAATGGCCTTCTATTTCCATGTTTCCCCGACGTGGGAGGGAGGGCTAGCCTCTGGAGAACATTCCTGGCAACCTCCAGACTAGCAGTTACAGAAACTAAATTAACTTTACATTTAAACTTTAACTAGAAAATAATAAATGTCCCCTGATGACTGGAAGGGCTTAGCTAAGTGGCTCAGGCTTGGTGGCATGGTAGGGTCCTAAGCCCCCACCCCTGTGGGGTCTCCCAGCAGGCTGAAGCCTGCTCTCCTCTTCTCCTCTGGCAGACATCTGCCCAAATGCTGGCAAACACTGTCTCTTATAGGGCTCCTAGCTCTACTCCTGATTGGCAACAGAGATGGGGTGACAGGTCTCTAAATGACTGAGAGACCTGTCAATCAGAATACTTGAAGTTCAATTGGATTGGAGAATTGGTGCCTAAAATGATGTCCCTGTAAGTTCCCATGAGCACTTAGGTGGTTACCCATGAGCTGTAATGAATGTCCCACAACTCCTGGCTTTTTTATTACTGGCTCCCAATTGGCTGTGACTGCTGCCAATGGCTGATTATCCCACTGTCCCTTATAGCAGATTTGATACAGTCCTGAATAATGACTTGGTGCAGCCAGAAAGAAATAATTATTTGCCCCATTGTCCCACAATTCTGTAGCTCAGAGGTTGTACTTTCGGTTGCTGCACAGATGAAGAATGTGGCTCCTTTAGTTTTCCTGTCACTACTGCACATAGTAGAGTTCTCCCTGTAGCAGCTGACATGCTGACACACAAAAGTCCCAAAATACTGGAATTGCCAGGGAAAAGCACCTATTTTTAGTTTAAAAACACTTTCCCCCACTAGTATAGTATGTCCCCAATATGCAGCAACAAGTTACATTTCAAAAACATTTGATTTTTGTTACTTTTTGGCAAAAGCCGAACATAGCTACCCTGGGGGTAGCCAGGCACACTGTTATTTATTATACAGATGTCTGGGGCCCTTCTCCAGCATATTTCAATTGACCCTCGGTCAAATTCCTTCAGTTTCCATCTGAGCAGTCCCCCAGCAGGCTGTCCATGGTCACCAGGTCCCAGTTAGGTGGAAGAGAGCCTGGGACCCACGGCATAGTCCCCGAGGTGACCGCAAAACGAGCGGATTCATTGTCAGGGCAAAATTGTGCCAACAGGAGTCCTGCTGCTCTGGGGGCAGCACTTTTAACATGGGCTACTTGCAATGCAATTTCTGCTACGCTGGAGGCAGCACCTTTTACAGCGTACACCGCGGAGTGGCGCTTTAAGCCCCAGGGGCTGGATTTTCACCTGCTGCAGCTGGGGCACACATAAGGGCAAAGAGACCTGGGGGAACCAGAAAAAATTGGTGGCCAAATCGGGAAAAGCCCAGGAGACAGCAGGAGGAGAACAAGCAAAAGGGCTAAGGTAAGCCCAGGTTGGCATTTATAGGAAACCCCATTTGCAAGGGGGGGTTACACTTATAATAGAGGTCCACAAGTTTCTAGAAAAATAGACAGGCCACTCATGATGTTACCCACAAGAAGAAGGTATACATTAAAGCTAAAAAAAATGACATGCAAAGAACGCTACCAGATTTGTCATATTTAAACCTCCGTCTTTTATTTCCTAGTTAGTGTGTTTCCTTTTTATTGGATTTAATCTACTAACTCATAAAAATCTGGAAAATACACTCAAAATAGCTACTTCCAAAAGTGGTGGTAGCAGAAAAATGTGACTTACATAGAACAATTTGGGGACTAGAAATGTCTTAATTACAAACACCTGTTTAATATAGACATTGGCCATTGGCACCATTTGGACCCCAGGCTTGTGGGTTGTGCCAGGTGTCAATCCCACTTGAAAGTAGACAGATCCATGTTCCCAAGCAAAAGGCCTAGGATTTTATTTCGATCATTAGACATGTTTATTCCTCCCACTTTACTCTGCATATGTGCCCTAGTATCAAAGACTTATCTGTACTCTTGGCCATATTTAGGCTGGATCCTGACATGGCACCATAGGATTTGACGCGTCCTGTGGCTGTATTCCCAGATTGCTCATCCCTGATCAAAAGGCACATGCCATCAGCATAAGCAGATGAATTGAACTGTAAGGCCCCATTATACGTTTGTTTGCAGCAATTAAGTGGATCTTGATTTATATATCTTAAGATAGGATCCAAAATGAACAAATATAAAATTGGGCTCATTGGGCAGCCCTGTCGAACTCCAGCCCCAATATTATATACTTGAACTTTTATCCCATTTACTATGGAGAATACTGTCCTTGATGTGTGTAAGTTTCAAGTTTTATTGATCAACCAAGGTGGGTTAACACCTAGGTTATTACAACATGCAAAGACTTACTATACATTAAAATTGACAGCATTAAAAACCCTTGTTAAAGCAGTGATAGTCCAGTACAAGCATCTCATATGAAAACAGGGATTCATAACTGTGTCTAGCCATTCAAAATTCCTGGCAGTTACACTTTTTAAATACTCTTCTTTTTTTCTTTCTTTCTTTTTTTAGTCAAAAAGTTATTATCACAAGGTACAACCCCCCCTTGAGCCTTTTACTAATAATAATGTCATAACTTTTCCATGATAGTCCAATATTCAATGTACTTAATTATAACTGAGTAATGCAATATTGTCTACAATTATAAGATCAGACCATAGTAGTACCCCAAGGCATGGACTTGTGGGGGAGCCGAAAAACATTTTACTCAATGTAACAACCTTAAGCCCCCCACAGAGGTAGGGACAGGTTCCAGATACCAGGCCCTAAACCAATAAACAGGGTGACTGCAGACACTACTTTGCCCCAGTCGGATTTAACAAACCACTGCCACAAGGACTCAGATGGTCTAGTCTGATGCTACCAGTCAGAGTTTGCCATAATAAGGAGGTCGACAAGGGGCGCCATGCAAAGCATGCTGCGCCGTAGTCCTATACCTGACCGCCCAAGCATTTTCCAGACTGGACTTATAACATGGACTTTCCAGTATTAGGCCACTGGACTGGATCAGTATTCTCACTTTAGGTTATTTTGTTCTATGTTCTACCCCAAGATCAGTTCTACCTCTGAATCTCATCCCGATTTCACAACCCAATAGCGGGCAAAAGAGAGTTCACTTTTGGATGCACTATTAGGCTACCTTCCCTTTGCCATAACATCCATGAAAAGATCAAAATTACATTTTTGATACCCAAGTGCTGAACAGTGACGTAACCTTTGAACACCTAACTTTAGTGCATTGACAAGATACCCCACTAAGGATGGGACCAACTCCCAGGTATCAAGCCTCATACCAATAGGCAAGGATACTGCAGCTATTACTCTGTCCCAATTTTATTTAACAAGCTACTGCCACTGGAAGCAAATAGATCTGACCCCTGCTGCAAGTCAGAAAATACCACTCTAGGGGGTCTGAACAGGGCACCCTGCAGCACATGCTGCTCCGTGCTCCTCTATCTAACCACCAGGCACTAATTTCTGACTGTACTGCAACAAAGACCTTCCACAAGAGTCCATGGAACTGAGCCTGTTCTGTCAATTCAAGTCATTTCATTCTGTGCTCTATCCTAAAATCAGAAATGGGACCAGACCACCCGTTAAGTTCCCCACCATGATAAAGGCAGGAATCAATTTTGCTTCCATGGGTGCTATTGAATCACCTCACCTTAGGCACTATAATACTATGATGCTATTCATACTTCATTACTTGGAAACAATTATAAAGAACTAAAAATAAGATAATCAATCTGCCACATAAGAATAGAATTTTAAAACATTCAAACAACAATGATTAAGTGTGTTGTATATCACTTTGCTAAAACCAAAAATAAAACCCCAGTGGACTAAGTTGTGGCTGCAATGAACTCAGGAGTCCATTGACTTAAAATTGGCCATTCAGACTCCATTTAACGTCTCATAATTTTCCAACCACCTTCAACAACCACCTCCCAAGTCAGGAGTCCTGCTGGTTACCTTTAGGCCATAGAAAGAAGTTTCATGCCTGGCCTGTTTCCATATACTACTGGGAATCGGGTTCTATGTCATAACGGTGACTGCCGAAAGGCGATCACCATCAGGGCGACTGTACATTACCAAACAGAAATTTCAGCAATGTACCCCCCCGGCACACAGCAAAACGGTGCCAGGGACTTGGAGTGTAGTATTTTATGCGGGGCTGTGCCCCCCCACTGAAGGATTCATAACTTTGGGGGTGTATGTTGGGGGTGCAAACCCGAGCAAAAAAAAAATTTGTGGCCGGGCGCAACAAAACATACCTGCACTTGGACCCGAACCCCACACCCTCACAACCCCAGCCCTGAAACCACCCACCACGGGGCCAGTTTGGCAGCTCACCACCCCTCACAAACCTTCCTTCCCCTCCCAACCCTTGCTGAGCGTGCTCGCTCCCCCCATGTGCGTATATTTATAGTGACATCCTGTCACTATATGTATGAACCCTCCCATCTGGTCGCCCTCCCTGGTGGGTATCCCCGTTGACATGCGCAACGATTGAGTCACCCTTTTTGTAGGCACCCAATCATGGTCACCTGTGTCACAGGATACCTGGGAATCGGCTCCTCAGCGGGAGTCCAAAGCACAGTCTTTTGTTCCTGGCTCAAATAATGCCTTATTTGAGGCAATCAGTAGCAAAAAGGAGAGTATTTACATTATCCAAATATCACTATGACCAGCAGCCTTACTATTTTTCTGTATTCTACTCTTCCTGTACTGGGAGTCCGTGTTGCTATACAGGTGCTCCTTCAACAATTTTTGGGAAGTCCATCTTTTCCCTCTAGTTCAGAAAGCAGCAGCACCTGTAATTTAAACATAAAGAAAAAAACTTCTTCTAAGCATAGTGACTTTGGAGTTATCTGACTCAAACAATAGTAGTATCCCTAGCCCTTAGGCAATGTTGGCATACCTTTTTACAAATGAAAAGATTTTATCAGCATTATAAGTGCTTCCTCCATTCCAGCCATTCCAGCCACTCCAGCTAGTCAAGTCACGTCTCCACTTAGATCCAAGTTGGGGACATATCCAAATAGATTCAAGGCTGGTAGCCATCCTCAAGAGTCCACCAAAAGGCTCCTTTGTCTCCAGGCACTGATTACAATCCAACAATTCACAAAACAACAAAAAGCAAACGCCGCTAATATATTTCACTACTTCAAATGCACCATCCGAACACCAGTTACTGGCATCAAACCTCCCATTAATAATGCTGGTAAACAAAAGAAACCGTATTGTATTGAGTGAAATTAACAAAATCAACATTAGTTTCTCTCACTGACTTGAAATATAACAAGCATTTGTCAATGCCGAATGTTGGCTTGCTGGCACTGGTATTGATAGTGCAGGAATTAAAAATGCAAAACAGGAATGGCAATGAATTATTGAAGTAATGCAAACACCCCCCCCCCCACATCGCAGAGACTGACAAGCGCTGGGAGTGTGGCTTTAGGTCGGCCATAACGCTTACGCCACTCCACCTCACCCCACCCTGTAGAAAGCAACAGGTGTTGGGGTGTGCATTGGGGTCTTTGGCCCTTATGCTCACTCCATTTCATAAGGAAATAAGCTGAGATGGGTGCAATATAGGAGAATGGGGTGAACGTTAGGGTGACAGAACCCAAGGCCTACCTCAATGCCTGTCAGTGGCTGTAGGGTAGGGGGGGGTAGAATTCTGTGAACATTATGGCCGACGAACCCAAGTTACGTCCCCAATGCCTGTCGGTCTCTACAGGGTGGGTGTATGGTTGGAAGCCTTAATGCCACAGGTGTTTGTTGGTATTTTCACTCCAGATTTTCAACATTGGCTTTTTGAGACCCTACCTCATGAACAGTGGCACTATCATTTCATTACTCAATCTTGAAAGGTGATTTCCTACAGCAACTGTGCCATTGGGAGCTACAGGTGTGGAAACACATTTCGGTAGGATGGCAAAAATGACAGCTGTACTGTTCATGAGGAGGTGTAAAAAATAGAAATGTTGAAAATCTGGAGAGAAAATATGAAAAATATGCAAACACACAAGCGTGCATAAATACTGCGCAATGCACACCCATAATGAGGTCATTTTGGGAATTATTTTTACCAAATTTTCAACATAGACATTTTGGGACCTCTCCTTATGAACAGTGGCATTGTGATTTTGTTACTCTGTCCCAAAAGTTGATTTCACACAGTAACCACGCCTATTGTGCACCACAGGTACAAAAACATGTTTGGGCAGGATATGAAAAATGACAGCTGTACTGTTCATAAGGAGGTGTGCAAAAATGGCAATGCTGAAAATCTGGAGTGAAAATATAAAAAAATGGTGAAGTTATGAATGTGCTTAAAAACTGTGCAACGGACACTGTTAACGCAGTCTTTTTTGGGAATTTTTTCACCAAATTTGCAACATGGGCTTTTTGGGACCTCTTCTCATGAACACTGTCACTGTGATTTTCTTAATCTGTCCCAAACATTGATTTCCCACAGCGACCGCACCATTATGCGCCACATGTGTGAAAACACACTTTTGGACAATATGTGAAAAATGACAACTATACTTTTCATAAGGAGGTATGAACAAATGGCAATGCTGAAAATCTAGAGTGAAAATATTCAAAATTCTTCAAGTTACAAGCATTCATGGAAACTACGCAACGCACACTTGTAACAGTCATTTTTTGGAATTATTTTCACCAAATTTGCAACATAGGCTTTTTGGAAGCCCACCTCATGAACAGTGGCTCTGTCATTTCGTTAATCGGCCCCGAAACGTGATTCTGTGCAGTGACCATGAAATCACCTTTCAGGACAGAATAACAAAATGACAGTGACTGATTTCATGAGGTGGAGTCTCAAGGACTCCATGTTGAAAATTTGGAGGCAAAAGTCAAAAAAATGGCTGAGATATCCACCTAAGTTAAACACCACCCCCCCCATTGATGTCATTATTCAGCTTACCTTGATTTTCTTCAGTTCACGGTTGGCTTTTGACGAGTTCAGATGTCTCCCACTCCACTGAAGATAGCCGTGCTGGGCCTCTGGAGGTAAGTATGTGGTGAGGGGGGGTGCGGGGAGGTGAGGTGCACAGGGGGTGGTTACGGGTTGGGGAGGAGGGGTGTTGTGATGACAAGGGACCATTTTCTTGTTTACAGGGCCAAAAAAACAAAACGTCGGGGGAAGTTTTTTTTTTTACAGGTTTCATAAATACATTTGGGCACACTGGGGTGGGCTCCTAGTGTGCCACCTGATTTTTTTGGGGGGGACTGAAGCTGATTTGGATTTGGTACCCTGTTGGCAAAAAAAGAATATCTGTGTTGGGTGAGCACATGACGCCAAGGGGGATTGGGCACCCCCCTCCGTCAGCAGACAAATGAAACTTGGGGGGGTGGCATTATGCTGACTGGGATTGGGCACCCCCAAAGTCGGCTTTCTAGGGATTGTGAGAGGTGGACAGCAAGAGCTGCCACCACGTTTATTGAAATGTTTCACCAGGAATGGCACGTAATGGAGGTGTGTGATATCTGCTGCTGCAATTATGAGCCTGCCTCTCATTGCAGCGGCGGATTTGTTTCAAGTTGGTGGCACTCTCTGAAACTGCTGTCACTGGCAGCATGCTTACTGGTTGGCGGCTGAGAGACGCACAGACTAAAGCATCCCCTGGATTCGCCACAACACTGACACACCTTTGAAAGTGCTACTACAGTGCTACTACCACAAGATGTTGCTTACGCATGCGCGCCCAAGCCAATATAATAAAAGGATGTGTAGTAAAGGACAAGAAATGTCACTTCTTGTTGAAAGCTGCAAGGAGCGAGGAGCAAAGCAGCACTGTGGTCAACTTCAATGTGTGTAAGAATCTAACCCTATTTATAAACACTGGAGGAATACCATAGCATGTTAATACAGTAAACAGAAAAGAATGATTTACCTTGTCAAAGGCCGTCTCTTGGTCCAAGGCCAGGAGAAGGCCCTTCACTTTACCCATTTTCCCTTGTTCCATTAATTATCTGACCAAAATCAAATTATCTTGATTTTTCCTATTCTTAATTGCACAGGTTTGAGACAGGAGGATAAGGGTAGATGCAGCTTTTGCCAACCAAGAACCCAACATTTTTAACAATATTTTGATATCTGTATTTAATCGACTTAATAGTCTCCAGTTTTGCAGTTCTGTCGTACCCTTTTTTATGTAAGAAGATTAATATGCCCTGCGGAATAGTTGTACCATTTAGCTGGTTGTTTAGTATAGTATTACACACTGGCAGCAACCAATCTGCCAATTCATCCTTAATGAGCAACTATGTATCATAATAAAAAGCTTAAAAACACCACATTTATACCAATTATGTTTTAACTTAATAATTTTCTAGTTATTTTTTTTTTCAATTCTCTTTTTTCCTCCCTGGTATGAGCAGGGGATTTTCCCCTTCTCAGCACCCGGACCTCACACCCGGCATCCCCCCAGATAGCTCAGACTGGGGAGTCTCGCAGATTTACCCCCTGCAGTGGGGCTTCCTGAGGGGAGAGACCAAGATCAACCAGAGGCCCCAGCCGAGGCTTGCACCTGGGGTGTCATTCAGGTGGAGGCCCGGGACCTCACAGAGCTGCCAGCCCAGAGGGTGTTTTTCCCTTTAAGGTCCAGGAAGGTGCGAACATGCAATTACATCAACGTGGGCCAGGTGCGCTCCTACACCAGATCTACAGATGTCTGCCGATGCATCCCCACTAAAGAGTGGCCCTTGCTGTTGTGCACTGAGCCTCCTCTGGGTGTTGCTGGCTTACCGGGAAGCCAGAATCCTCCCCCTCCATAGGAGGAGAGCTGTCCTTGGGACGCTCATACTACCTCCCCCTGACTGACCCTCTGATACACCGTGCTCATTCTTGAACACAGGTCATCAATGCCACAAGTGGCAGCACTACTGCTGCACCAGAAGGCCAGCTGGATTTCTAGCTATTGGTATTTTTTTGCTTTCCCCTGTGGTTGGCAACTATTATAAATTATGCAGCAAGTATTCCACTGAGTCTTTCAAAAATGTATCCGACTCTCCCCCGTTAACCACACGACTGCTGTTTATGACATCACAGTCTATTGTCATGGTGAGCACTATGATATAAATAAAGAATATAGAAACATAGAAATATAGAAACATAGAATTTGACAGCAGATAAGGACCACTTGGCCCACCCAGTCTGCCCATTTCCCTACCTAATGGATAAGCTGCAGATCCTAGTTAACCAGCAGCCTACTTCTTCCTACCCCCACCCCCTAGAATTGCCTTATGACTGTCCCATGCATGCTTGAATTCCACCACTGTTTTTGACTCCACAACCTCCTCCAGAAGGCCATTCCATGCATCCACAACCCTCTCTGTGAAAAAATACTTCCTTAAATTACCTCTGAGCCACCCCCCTCTATCTTCAAATTGTGCCCCCTTGTTCTTGCACACCTCTTTTTTTGAAAGATGCTCCCTCTTGGACTTTGTTGATTCCCTTGAGGTACTTAAAAGTTTCTATCATATCCCCCCCTCCCTCCTTTCCTCGAGGCACTGTGGGGTTAATGGGGAGAGACAAATGGTTTCAAATGTGTCTTATACAGACTTCTTAGATGGACTGCCGAGATGGGCTGTAAATCTTGGAAAGGACTATTGAAAATGAAAAGATGAATTCTCTAGTAAACTGTAACAGCTGAAACATCTCATTTATGAAAGTTCATGCTGAAGTGTAGAGTTGCTTTTTAAATATTTTGAACATTTCCTCTGGTAAGCCATTACTCCCCAAGGCAGTGTTATTACTCAATGTACTGATAGCTTCTAATATTTCATCTTTAGAAACCTCCCACGATAACCTGAGCACAGTTACTTCTGAGAGAATGAGAACATACAAAGAGGGCAAATGAATACTAGTCCCAAATGCTTCAAATACAAAATGCATCCATACTTTATACTACATCCTGAGGATCCTCTGTTACCATCCCTCCAGAATGTTTTAAGATGTGTTATAACTCTTTTCTCTGTTTGATCTGAGCAGTCATCAAAAGGATTCACTTGTACCTCGCGCCCTTGTGTACCGAATTTTTGCTTCTGTATTAACGACGCAAGTCTATTGTACTGGAAGTTTGACATTCTGTTCTTAATTTTCTTAATCTGAGTAATCTAATTTAGTTTCTACAGAAAGAGAAAGCAATTTTTTGTAATCGGCATCTATTCTCAAGATATTTTAGGTAATTATTGAGTTTTTCTTTTTCGATATATGAATGAAGAATTGTTTTATTTCTAATTTAACTCATTCCTAGCAATCCCTTAAGTTGTCAAAAAAACCTACAGTGGTACGCTTATTGTTTAAAGAATTCCCAAATTCATCTTTCTGGTTTTTTTTTTCATCAAACATAGATATGTAACCCCTCACCCCTGCCTTTCTAGCAAAACGACAGGTGGCATGCTGTTGAAGCTGACAGCAGTACCTGGTGGGGATTGGGTTCAGAGAGGATGAGGTTACTCGGTACAGGGGACCTAGGTTTGGCTACTCTGAACTGGGGCACCCAAGTAAATCCGAACGCAGGAAGCAATAACTGTAATGTCCAGAACCAGGAATGGGATTGTTCAGTGTGGCTCTTATTTACATCCTAGCTGAACAAACAAAGCATAGATGGACCCCCATGGGGCTACATTCCTGGTAATGCAGATTAGAGACTACAGACCACTTTATCACTATTTCCAGCCCTCAGGCTCTAAACCCACCAAGCACACAGCCTGGACTTGTACGCAGCTTTGGGTACACAGCCTGACTTGTACACTACTTGGATTTTCCCCACTGGCCCAGCTCCCTCGCCGGCCACTTGATCCGTGGTCCATTTTGGGAATGAACCAATTATCCTGTTGTGGCTCCCCAAACCACACTAGAGCCTTCGACTCCTAGAGAGAATATTTCTTACAATCCCACATCTGGGTACTTCCCTCATCACTGGCCAAGTGCCTGAGGTAAAGTAGAAATCCACAGAGCAAATCCGTAGAGGTGGACCTGGTCACTAAAGATGGGGGGGTCTCCCACCTCCAGCTCCCACAGCCCATACCCGGCCATTTCTCTGGAAACTAAACAATTCCTTTACTGAAAACTTGCAAATTTAGATTCCTGGGTAAACGTCTGTCACATCTCCTCTACATATCATTTTCATCCTAATAAGCTCTGGACTTGAACCTACTTTTACTTTGTTGCTTAGCCTATTACTCTAGGCCTCCCACTAGTTTAGTAGTTCAATCCCCACATTGTCACACAAGTCCCAGGGTGAAAAAACATAGGCCCTTTCAGGAAGAGCAAACACTCACCCTCTGGTTGCAGGTGCCCCACAGGCGACTCACAAGTCTTCTTGTTCTCCCAAATAAACTCTGGAACAAACAGGCAGCTTCTCCTTTACAAGCAGAACTAGGGGATTGCCCCAGGAATCTGCAGGGAAACCTTTCCTGCCCCCATCCCCGGGGGGAGGGGGCACTGAGACCCGAAAACAGTGGTTTCCACCACTTCAGCTATCTTCTGTGTCTCTCTTTTCGTGGAGACACACACCCTTTTTACCTTAAAAGTAGCCCTCTGTCAGGGCTGAGGCTCCTAGAGCCTACACTGAGCTGCTGTGCTGCTTACACAGCAAGCTCCCAACACCAACTGCACACTGAATCTGTTCAAACCTCCCAACGTTCTATTCCAACTCCCTTCCTGCAGATTCCATTGTGGCTCATGCAGCTGCAATAGTTCTATTGGTGATGTCATCCCTCAGTCTCAACTGAGACTGAGAACAGAGTGAGATAGTGTGAAACCCATTTAACTGCATTTTCACAAGCTACCTTCCCTGCCTACCACTAGGTCTTACTGGGATTCTAGTAACCCCGGGTAACAAGTGGGCTACAGATATATTTAATCTCCATAAAGGAGGTTTAACAGTAGGGATGGAATCTGAGCAAGTAGTTACTATAATGAATTTATGGTCAGATATGCCTATGGGAACTATAAGAAACATTCCAAATTTTAACCACGGGGACAATAAAATGTAGTCAGCTCTGGAGGAGGTTGACCCTTTGAAAAATATATGATCTGATGGCATTGGGAAAGAAAGGGACACTGAGGTTGTCATATTGTTTAGATAATTTGAGTCACAATAAACTTTCTTATTGCCACTTGTACATCCAGTTGCACTAAAGAGACAATTAAAGCCATTTCCAAAAAATTGCCCCTTAGTAGTATACAGGAAGGGTCTTATTGATTTAAATACTTCTATATGGGCACTTTTACTTTGAGAGCAATAAATATTAATTACTGTCAAAGCTAATCCCCTCTATTGTATATCCAAAATAAAAACCCTACCCGGAATTAAGTTAATCAGTTGACACTTGTAACTTATAGTTTGCAAGCATGACACAGACCCCCAGAGCATTTATCCTCTCCCAGTGACCAAAAGGATGATCCTCTCACCTAAGCCTTTTGGGCTTTTTTCACTTCTGGCAAGGTATGAATTCCAGTGTCTTGAAGCAAGACTATATTTGCCTTCATATCTTGTAGTACAGAAAAACTTGGTGACCTTTTTTTTAATTATGGATGCTATTGACATTAAGAAAGGCAGCATAAAAAATCAGCCGCTTCTACCCTGCTCACGAGGAATGTTAGGAGAAAAACTCTGAAACCACAACAGTATGCTTTCTCATTGCCCCATGGATGTGGATGTTGTTCACCATCATCAACAACGTGAACAGTGCAGGGTCTTGAACAGAACTCTCTAATACCAAGCTTTGCAAAAAAACTCTGGCCTTTTTCATGTTTCTGTGCCATATTTAAATAGAATTCCTGTTCAGCCTGATTCTTGATATCGCCCATTATGTGATGCCCAAGAGTAGGACCCGTAGGTGTGCCCTTCCTCCTCAGACAGGTTGCATTTCATTTTTATGTTGGCTCGCGCTTGCGCAGCCAACATATTGCAGTAGTAGCAGATTTGGAGGTGTGGTCACTGTGGTCGAATGCAGGGCACGCATCAGTAGGTGTGTCCCTCATTCCCCAGTAAGGCAGCTGCAGGCACAGACACCCTCAACAAGTAAATTGGTCACCAGATCTAAGGAAAAGTCCACTGCAATAAGAGCCAAACTTCTCATGGAGCGGCGTGCCTTTCCTCGTGAACCAGTTTACAAAAAAAACATAGCAGCATGTTGATGCAGAGTGCCCTGACCCACTTCATTTGTCATCAGGGGAGCCCACTCCCCATCAGCATAATGCAAGCCCCCTCCCATTTAACTTGTGTGCCGAGGGGGTGCCCAACCCCACTCAACATCATGCCCCCCCTTCCTAGTTTAATTTACTGGTGGGGGAGCCCACTCTCCATCAGCATAATATCCCCCATTTGTTGTGTGCCGGCAGGGGTTCCCAATCCCCCATCGGCTACAGAACTCCCCCCAAAAAACATTCAGGTGGCACACTGGGAGCCCACCCCAGCGTGCCAAATGCCCCTGTAAAAGAAAAACTGTCCCGCATTTTTTTGTTGTTGTTAAATCCTGCAAAGAAGAAAATGGTCCCTCGTCAACTCTGGTGGCCTTCCTGCAACCTGCACCCACCCTCTGTGCACCCTGCCTCCCCACACCCACTCACCCCATACTTACCTATGGAGTACGGCGTGACAATCTTCGGTGGACCGGGAATATGTCTGCACTCTTCAAAGCCTACTGCGAACTGAAGAAATGCCGGTAAGCTGTATAATGGCATAAATATTTTTTTTTTCAACTTTGGTGCATAACTCAGGCATTTCCGGGAATTTTGGTACCGAATTTTCAACATGGGGTTATTGAGACCCCTCCTTACGAATTCAGTCACTGTCATGGCGTTATTTGGTCCCGAAAGGTGATTTTGTGGTCACTGCAAGGAATCACCTTTCAGGACAGATTAACAAAATGACAGTGCCACTGCTCATGAGGTGGGCTCTCAAAAAACCTATGTTGCAAATTTGGTGAAGAAAATCCCAAAACTGGCTGTTTTACAAGCGTGCATTGTGCAGTTTTCACACACGCTCATAACTTCAGAATTTATAATATTTGCACTCCAGATTTTCAATATTGGCATTTTTCCACACCTCCTTATGAACAGTACAGCTGTCATTTTACATATCTTGGCCAAAATGTGTTTTCGCACATCCGGTGCAGATAGCGCGGTCTCTGTGCGAAATCAGTTTTCAGGACAGTTTGAGACAATGACGGTGACACTGTTCTTGAGCAGAGGTCCTAAAATGCCTATGTTGAAAATTTGGTGATGAACACCCATAAAATGACTGTGTTACAAGTGTGCGTTGTGCAGTTTCCACGCACACTTGTAACTTTGCTAATTTGCAATATTTTCATATCACATTTTCAACACTGACGTTTTTTTACATCTCCTTATGAACAGTACAGCTGTCATTTTTCACATCCTGCCCAAAATGTGTTTTCGCACCTGTGGTGCAGAATGGCATGGTCACTGTGAGAAATCAACTTTTGGGACTGATTAACGCAATCACAGTGCCACTGTTCATGAGGAGAGGTCCCAAAATGCCTATGTTGAAAATGTGTCTCTTCAGGGTGCGGGTGAGGTTGGCGTCAGTTCAATATTTCACTGCCATTCCTATTATGCATCTCTAACTCCTGTACTACCAATGCCAATGCCAGTGAGACAACATTTGGCATTGACAAATGCTTGTTAATACACTGGCCCAGATATTCAAAAGGGTTGCGCCATGTGCAACAGGGTTGCGCATGCACAAGTCCAAAACTGCGCCATTCTGCGATATTCAGAAGGAGGCAGTTGCGCCCGCGAAAACATGCTGAGCAACAGCGCAATGAAAATAAAGGCATGCGCAACCGAAGGGGGTGGATCCATGCATAAAGACCGCAATGCGATATTCAAAGACTTGTGCGATGCGCAATAGCGGCACAGCCAGAAATTGCGCACTAGCGGAAATTAGCCAAAATAAAAAGGCTCAAGAAAGCGGCGCAAGAACGTTACCAGGCTGCCATGGGGGAGAGAGAGAGAGAGACAGACAGACAGACAGACAGCAAAGGGCAGGCAAGGAAAGTGTGTCCATAGTCTGTAGAGGCCAGCGGGGTGCCGGTGCAGTGGAAGTAGCAGTCAGGACAGTGGGGTAACACAGCAACACCAGCCAGGGGGAGAAGCCAGGAGATGGACAGTGCCAGTTTCCACATGGAAGCTGTAATGAGGGGGGTGAGAATGCATGCTGCGGGGGGACGTGGCGTGAAAGGCCCATCGGTGCACGCCCCCGACAGGCGGTACTGCGTCTCGCATCAGCTTTGAGCTGTACACAGATGTAGAGATCGGGGCCGGTACCGCCTGAACAGGGCAATACTGAGACGGCTCTGTGAGCTGTGCAGATGATGGTGGCACCCTCACGACGGAGTCACGCCTGTCGGTGGAGACCAAGCTGACAGCCTGCATGTGCCTGCTCGCCACGGGCACCTTCCAGAGGCCAACAGGGGACACCACAGGCATCACACAGTCGGCCACGTCATGCTCCTCACCCATTCCTCAGCGCACTGCTGCCACATGCTGCGGGTACATCCATTTCCCAGCACCGCGGCAGAGCATACAGCAAACATGCAGGAGTTCCACAGGGTAGCACGTATGCCTGGCGTGCTAGGGCCATAGACTGCACCCATGTGGCATCCGCCGCCACCTGGCCCCGATGGCCACGCATATTGGAACAGAAAGGGATTCCCTAGTGTCAACTGCCAGGTGGTGTGTGATGCCACTGGGCACATAATCAACGTCTGTGCCACACACCCTGGCGGAGCACATGATGCCTTCATATGGTATCAGTGTGCACTGTGCCATCGATTCGAGAGTGGGGACATTCCCACAGGACATCTAGTGGGTGAGTACACATGTATGGAATGCAAACTCTGGGCAAGGGTGGGAATGCCACAGGTGCCACGGTAGTGGCACACAGGGAGATGGCCAATATGGACCTGAACATGACACTGATCTCCACTATCTCCACACAGGTGACTGCAGATACCCACTCCGTCCCTGGCTGCTCACACCGTACCGGCGCCCCATGACCCCAGTGCAGCTATGCTATAATGAGGCACATGCCGCAACACGCAACATCATAGAGCGGGTGTTTGGGATGCTCAAGGCATGCTTCCGTGCCTAGACACCTCGGCGGTGCTCACAGTACAGCCCCCAAAAGGCCTGTGGGATATTCCTGGCCTGTTGCATCCTGCACAACATGGCCAAAGACCATCGGATAGCCGTACAGGTCGAACAGGGGACAGCGATGGGGCGCCAGTGGCGCCGTGATGATGTGATGAGCAGCCCCCTAGGACGGAGGGACCCCCGACTGATCCGGGCAGGCCCAGCTGCACCGGGACACCACTCTTCACAGAGGAGCACTCACACAACACAGGTAAGTCAAGGGGCATGCGCAACAACACTGTCCATGCGCAAACCACAGGCACACAGGGAACACCAGGGGTGCATGATGGTCAGGGAGTGGAAGGGTCAGGCATACAAACACACAATCAGGGAGGGGTGAGCACTCATATGGCACACACACACACCAGGCACAGGCGTGACATGGGCAGATGCACAGCACTGCAGAACCGACTTTGCTAACACACAGCACCACCGACCACCCCACCACCCGTACCTGTCTAAGTACGTGTGTCAGAACCTGGGCACCCTTGCACCTTGGTGTACAGTGCAATGCAGGCATCATCATTTTACGCACCTGTGGACAGCAGTTGAGAGGGTGAATGGAGGTGGATCCGATGAGTCGGCTGGTGAGCAGACACCCAGCAGTGCACTGCCCACCATGACACACATTGCAACATGGCAGCACCAGACAGAGCCCACACTGGGGAGACAGCTCAGTCATGTAGCACTGTCCCACGGCCACACGCGGATGCGTGGGCAGCCCCGCCGTGACCCAACAGCATGGGCAGGCTGAGCATGGGGGGCACATGGGGTGGCACTGTTGCACCACCAGGGGTCCCACTGCGCGAGCGGACCTTGCCCGCACGGGTCTGCAGCATGCTGAACAAACCTGCACCAGGGTGCTCGGATGCCCACAGCAGAACCCGCGCCAACAGGCGGTGTCACACTACCGGAACGTGGGAGTGAGGCACTCGTGTGGTGTGCAGCAAGGGGCACCTGATTGTGTGCCCAATCGTCTCAACACGACAGAGACCACTGCCTGGGTCAGCCTGTCAATGGCAGCGGTCACATCCGTCAGCATACGGACCAGCCTGCTCAGTCCCAAGCACACTCCCTCGCTGTGCGCCCACGGACACAGACAGTGCCTCCACGATTTTGCACCCGCCCCTCTGCAGCTGTACTGATTCGCAGCAGGCGGGTGTGTTGTCCATGGGTACTGTGCCCCAACATCCTGACCCCCAGGGTGTGGGCGGTCCTGATGCACAGCACCTTGAGGGTGGGCACTGTTCGCCAGGACCAGGAATGGGTGGATCTAAAGGCGGACATGTGCCTGCTGCTTGGCACTGTACCCCAGACCTGGTGGGTGACTGCTGCTGCCCTCCAACCGCTGTGCCTCTGGGTCCACTTGTTCCACCGCCAGCTGGCAACAGTGCCAGACACCTGCACAGCCACCGGTGCTGCCCACGGTGCTGACAGGCACAGCCTGGGACAGTGCCAGCATGCTGGTACACGTTGGAACCAGACAGGCCCAGGGGCACGTGCTGGCCTGCCGTGTGTCTGTCATGGGACACACAACCATCACTGCCCATTGCAGGCCTTCTATCATCAATGGTGCAGGTACGTGCTATTGCCATGGTCACAGCGTGCTGGCATGCTTGCATGCCAGACTGCTGAGACACAGGCTGTGCACCCCCCGCACCCGTATCACTGACACCAGAGTTTGCGGCCCAGCGTGCATGCTGCTGCAGTGCCTGCTGGCTGGTGGTGGAGATGGATGGACCCTCCTCCATGTCCAGCAGGTCAGCATCACTGTCTGGACCCACCACCACCGTCTCCTGAAGACGAACAGGATCTGTAACAGAAAGAGTACATGTGAGTGCATGAATGAACAACCGCCCCAACACACCACCACCATGTCACACCGTGCAGTGATGGGCTTCCACCTGTCTGGAATCTCCGCCTGGTACGCCTCATGGCGCCAGCTGCATGGCTGCAACCAGTGTCTCCTCAGTTGGGGTCAGCTGCAGCACCACTGGCGGCCCCACCAGTGCCAGCACGTGCCGCCTCCTGAAGGCTGCCACCTTCTCCTTCAACCTCCCGCGGTCTGTCCCCATCTTTTCTTGCATTCCTGCATGAGTGCTGGTGGCTTCCATGCAGGTTAACAGCCCGCTCCCTCCCCATGCAGCCGCCCCGGGGACTGGCCGTGCCCTCCATCCACTCAGCACTGGCTCCTCATCCAGGTAGGCCTGGAAGAGAGCCTGCGTCTCCCTGCTGTAAAGTTGGGCCTCCGCCTACGCCCACCGTCCTCACCCTCACATTGGCTCTGCTTGGTCATGGCGATCTGTATGGGGGAAGTGGACACCTGTCACTGTGCAGTCTACAGCATTTTCCCATGACCATCATCCTGAACATCATCACACAGCATGCAATCCACTCTCACCTGTAACTGACATCCGGCCACGCAGCCCAATGTCGCACATTTATAGTGTGCATACATGCAAATTAGGAGTGGAGCAACTATAATGACATGCATCAGCGCCACTCGCCCTTGAATGGCTGATCAAGATGATCTACGTATGTGTCGGCTAGTCTCGTGAATCTGCGCTGGCGCATTGGCGGAAGAGTCGGCTGAGCCAATGGCGTGATCTGTGCCTGTGTGGTACACTGGCGCATGCCTCAGACAGTTTATGGTGGCATCTGTCGCATCCGTTGACGCGTTGCCGCGGATCGGCAATTCAGCTACGCCACCATTGTGCTGCGGCGCCACAGCAATGGGCACTATATGGCGCTGTGGCACTACTGCGCAATACCCACCGTGGCACTGGTACACAGCTGGTCGGTCGCGAGGATGCCTATATGTCAGATGGCACTGTGCGTATTCGCGTCATTGCCTGCGACCTGTATGACTTGCCCTGGCACTGTTCTCCCGCCATGTGTATCGTTTTCGCTGCGCTTTTGTCTGCAGCGCTATGTGATGGTTCTGTTCAACAGCGATTGAGCCTGTGGTGGCCTATTGTGCAACATTCCACGGGGTTATGGCGCAGCTGGGTGCCATATTGCTCTGCAAAGTTGGTGCCATGGCTAGAGGAGGTGGTCCTGAGCCAGCTTGAAGTGGCCAACCGTGGCCCTAGTTGAGCCACACTATGATGCTTTTATGGTGAGGTGCCCCCACCAGCAAGGACTGAGGTGTGGTAGCAAGTGGCCACTGATCTGGTGGGGTCACTGACAGTGCCGGTCTGTTGAGCAGGCCGCACTGTACAGTGACTTCCGCCGGAGGAGCCAGAGCTTGAACGCTGCTGCCTTCATGCGGTGGGGCGGTGCCTAGGCCAGGTGGGTGTGCCATCTATGCACTTGCATTATCTGTAGGGGTGTGTGTGTGTGTTTTGGTGGCTGTGCATAGGTGATGGCTCGCCATGGTTGGCTGTGTCAGTGTGTGCAGCTGTGAGATGAATGGGTATGGCTGGGGGCAGGGACTGTCACTGGGAGGAGGCGTCTGCTTGAGTCACACTGTTGTCCTCACATATGTCTCCACAGGCCGGTGAGTGCGGGGAAAGTGATGAGGGCTGCTAGGACTCGGTGCCAGTAGGGTTGTACCCCACCAGCAGCAGCAGCGCCTGTAACAGCCCATCAGAGCTGCCTGAGCAGTGTGAGTATCATGATTCTGGATGCTATTGCATGCTGGGGCTGTAGTCTGCCAATACAACCATGAGGAAAGGGAGGCCATAATTCCACTATAATAAGACATTAGTGAGGCCTCACCTGTACAGTGTACATTTGAGACCATACTATGTCAACGAGAGTGGGGAGAAGGTTCAGAGGTAATTTGTGCTGTCTTTAATTGCTGCAAATTTTATCTTGGCTTGTTTGACTGTCTGAGTTTGGTGAAGGTGTTAATTGTTCATTCTCCTCCCCTTCCCCTTAATTTAATTATATGCCCTGATAAATCTGATTGACAGGAGCTAAACACAGGTATAGTAAGAGGGAAGTAGAGGGTATAGGAAGAAGCCCACCAGCACGATAAGTGTTTTGACTATTTATTATTTACTTGTTTTTCCTTAAAAAAGAATTATCTGAGGATCAGTGACAGGATTTTAGTACAGTAAATTATAAAAAGAGAACTAGGAGTTTGTGCAGCAGACAAGTACTGGAGCAGTATAATGGGGAGGGTGCAATGCAGTGGCTGTGGGGCGCCACATTCAGGCAGACCTTCTGACACTGAGGTGTGGCCTATCTGCATGCATCTTCTGACTGCGGATGAGGTAGCCAGACCAGAGCGAAGTAACCTGCAGAGTACCATCACCCCATCCAGGGACCACCCAGTCCAATGCAGCTGCCTCAAAGGATGCCGAGAATGAGGACACTTGATGACAGTGGGCTAGGGAAGGTTAGAGCAGTTAGGCAGAGGCACATCCCAGATCCTATTCCACTCAAGAACCCTATGCCACACTGGTAAACGAGGACAATCAAATAGAGGTACCCAGAGAAGTGGAAGGAAAGGCTGAGGTTAGCCATGAGGTGACCTCAGTGGGAAAGTAGTGGACCAGAGGAGGAGGAAGCGATCCGGGGGACTGATCAATAAGAGGGATCCAGCTAGAACACAGGAGGGGGAGGACAGGGTGAGGTGTCACCAGGTGCCACGGCATGGAGGGATGGTAAAGATACTGGGGATCACTGGGAAGCAAGACGAGGGTGAGTTGATGTCGTTATCCACCACGACTAATGACTTGGAAGGCCAAAGGAAGTTCAGGAAGATGGAACTGGGGAGGGTCTCAAGTAGCTACTTTGTCACCAGAAGTACTACCTGGAGAGGCAAGGAGAGCAGAGTGCATGCACCAGGAACTTTAACTCATGGTTGAAGAACTGGTGCTGTGAGAAGGGTTTGACCATTGGTGATGGGACCACCTGAGGCTGAAGGTTTGTTAAGCCTGATGCCTGCATCCATCCTGAGGGAATCCACACTAATGATAAGTTTAATGCTGCATTGATTGCATTTTAACTAGCAAAGGGGTGGCAGGCGCGGGGAGGTACCTACTTGCTCACCCCCACAGCTAGCAGTGGAACCAGAACTAGAGGAGGGCTATCTCTGTTAAAGCAGTGCAAAAGATGGAGATTAGTGCCCAAGAGGTGGATGTAGAAAAGGGCAAAATTGGCAGAAGGGCAGACAGCAAGAGAACCAGGATAAAATGACAACCAAGGAAGGCTGAGTATCAGTGAAGCATCTAGGAGGTCAATTGTGAGCCATGTGCAAATGCCAGGAGCCTTATAACAAGATGGAAGATCTGAGGCTGCTGGTACAGTCAGACTGACATTGTGGCCATCACGAAACCTGTGTACGATAACCATGACTGGGAGATGGCTATACCTGGCTACAACATTCCAGAAGAGACAGAGCAGGCAGGAAGGGAGGAGGAGGCACTGTATGTGAAAATGACACGGGCCACACAGATCCAGGAGGAACAAATGGGGAGGTTACTGTGGTTGTTGAAAGGAAAATGGGACAGCATCCCACAGGTGTGGTCTACAGGCCACCAGCCCAGAGGAAGAAAGATAGGGGAGGATGCTAGCCATCCAAAGGATGGCAGACAAGGTGAGGTAGTACTGGTTGAGACTTCAATATTCCAGACGTGACTGAGCATCCCAGCAGCATCAACTAGAGCAGATTTATTCTGACTCCTTCGGGAGCCTTCCTCAAGCAACTGGTCGTGGAACCAACTCGCAGAAGGTAATATGGTCTTTGTGCCACAAACAGACAGTGTGATGGGGGGTAACAGTGGGGAGCACCTGGGTAACAGTGACTATCAGTCATTGTGGTTTGAAATCACAGAAAGAGCAGAACCAAACCACACAAAACACGATCCTGGATTTTAGGGGCAGACTTGGGAAATGGGAGATACTGAAAGAGGCATTAAGGAATGACAGGAATCAGGGTTGAGGAACAGGGCAGTATTTAAATGGGATAACAACAGAATTATGCATTGCAGGTTAGCAAGAGGAAAAGAAGAGAGACCATTATGGTTTTCCAAAGAGGTAGCAAAGAAAGTGAAAGCTAAAAGATTGCATTCAGGCAATACAAAAGACACAGGCAGAAGGGGATAGGGTACCAGAGGCAAGGAGGCAGGGTCAGTATGGGGCCAAAGCTCACAGAAGAACACATTGGAAAATCAGTGGGTAAAGGGACAAACCTTTACAGGTACATAAGGAAAAAGAAAGACAAAGGAGGGATAAGACTGAAGAGGGGGATGGAGCTGTGGAGGATGACAACAGTAAAGCTGATATATTGAATAGGTATTTCTGCTCATTCTTACTGAGGAAGAGGGGTAGTGGGTCTGAAGGAGTACAAGGTGAGAATGGTGCAGAATGGACACAAGTCCCTTTACACAAGAAAGGGTCCTATGAACTGAAGTAATAGAGTTGATAGCAATGGGGCTAGACGGGTAATCTGAGGGTCCAAAGAACTAAGAGATAGTGGCTGAACTTGGTTATCCTGTTTACTGATCACTGAAAACAGGGAGGTACCCAAAGACTGAGGACGGTAGATGTAGTCCCTTATACAAAGTGGAACAAAGAGGAAGCAGGGAACTACAGACCAGTCAGCCCACCTCGGTAGTGGGGAAGATCATGGAAGCACTACTGAAGGAGAGATTGGGGAACATCTGTCGTCACTGGACCAGGACCTGGCAGCATGGTTTCACCAGGGAGGCTGTCAGACCAACCTCGCTGAATTTTTGACTGGGACTAGAGTGGATCAGGGAGGGCAGTGACATTACCTGGACTTCAGCCACCCCTATCCAGGGACCACTCAGTCCAATGCAGCGTCTCTAAAGGATGCTGAGAATGAGAGCATTTGATGACAGTGGGCTCAGGGAGGTTAGAGCAGTCAGGAGAGTACATCCAGATCCTATTCCACCCAAGAACTCCTATGCCACACTGGTAAACTGAGGACAACCAAATAGAGGTACCCAGGAGAAGGGAAGGAAAGGATGGAGGTTGCTATGAGGTGACCTCAGTGGGGAAAGCAGTGGACCCCAGAGGAGGAGGCGAACCTGGTGGGGACTCCATCAATAAGAGGGATCCAGCTAGAACACGGAGGGGGGAGGACAGGAGGTGAGGTGCTCACCAGGTGCCACGGCATGGAGGGATGGAAGGAAGATACTGGGATCACTGGGAGTGCAGGACGGAGGGTGAGCTGGATGTCGCTATCCACCTCACGCACTCACCACCTGTAAATGGGCAGCCAAAGGAGTTCAGGAAGAGTTTGGGAAACTGGGAGGGTCTCATAGGTAGCTATTTGTCACTTTCTCGAAGTACTTACTGTGAGAGGCAAGGAGAGCATAGAGCAAGTATGCAACCAGGAACTTTAATCATGGTTGAAGAACTGGTGCTGTGAGGAAGGGGTTTGATTCAATAGACTGGGGACCCACCCGAGGATGAGAAGGTTGTTCAGCCCGGACGGCCTGCATCCATCCTGCGGGAGGGAATCCAAGACTAATGACAAGTTTAAATGCTACATTATGTTATCAACCAGCAAAGGGTGGCAGGCCAGCAAGGAGGGTACCGCTTGCTCACCCCCTACAGCTAGCAGGGAACCAGTGAACTAGAGGGTGGCTATCTCTCAAAGCAGTGTGCAAAAGATGGGATTAGTGCCCAAGAGGTGGATACAAGCAGTAGAAAAGGGCAAAATTCAGCAGAAGGGCAGACAGCAAGGAGAACTAGGACAATGACAACCAAGGAAGGGGCTGGAGCAGGAACAGTGAAGCCAGTCTAGGGAGGTCAAATCATGGAAAGCCATGTGTGCAAATGCCAGGAGCCTTAGCAACAAGATGGAAGATCTGGAGGCTCATGGTACAATCAGACCTGGACATTGTGGCCATCACTGAAACCTGGTGTATGATAACCATGACTGGAGATGGCCATACCTGGCTACAACATATTCAGAAGAGAGACAGAGCAGGCAGGTGATATATGGCACTGTATGAAATGACATAAGGCCACACAGACCAGGAGGAACAAATGGGGAGAGTTACGTGGGTTAAGCTGGAAAGGAAAATGGGGACAGCCATCCGCACAGGTAGTCTATAGGCCAACAGCCCAGGAGGAAGAAACAGATAGAGTTGATGCTAGCCATCCAAAGATGGCATAAGGGTGAGGTAGTACTGTTGGAGACTTCAATATTCCAGACGTGGGACTGGAGCATCCCAGCAGCATCAACTAGGAGCAGATTTATTCTGACTCCTCAGGGAGCCTTCCTCACAACCGGTCAGGAACCAACTCGGCAGAAGGCAATACTGGACCCTTGTGCTCACAAACAGGGACAGTGTGATGGGGTAACAGTGGGGAGCACCTGGGCAATAGTGACCACCACAGGTCATTGTGGTTTGAAATCATAAAGAGCAGAACCAAACCACACAAAAAATCGATCCTGGATTTTAGGGGCAGACTTTGGGAAAATGGGAGATACTTGAAAGAGGCATTAAGGGGAATGGGACAGGAATCAGGGTTGAGGAACAGTGGGCAGTATTTAAAATGGGGATTATAAGAACAACAGAATTATGTATTAAGCAGGTTACAAGAGGAAAAGGAAGAGGAGACCATTATGGTTTTCCAAAGAGTAGCAAAGAAAGTGAAAGCCAAAAGATTACATTCAGGCAATACAAAAGACAACAGGCAGAAGGGGATAGGGAGAAGTACCAGGAGAAGTTAAAGGAGGCAGGGAAGTCAGGTATGGAAGCCAAAGCCCGCACAGAAGAATACTGCAAAATCAGTGGGTAAAGGGACAAACCTTTATGAAAGTACATAAGGAAAAAAGAAAGACAAAGGGAGGGATAGTGAGACTGAAGAGGAGGAGTGAGCTGCGGAGGATGACAACAGTAAGCTGACATATTGAATAGGTATTTCTGCTCCAGTCTTTACTGAGGAAGAGGGGGTAATGGGTCTGAAGGAGGTACAAGGGTGAGAATGGCAGAAATGGACACAAGTCCCTTTTACACAAGAAAGGGTCCTGAAGGAACTGGAAGCACAGAGTTGATAAAGAATAGTCAGACGGTGCACCATAGGTCCTGTAAAGAACTAAGAGAGGTAGTGGCTGAACCTCTGGTTATCCTGTTAGCCGATCACTGAAAAACAGGGAGGTACCCAAAGACTGGAGGATAGTATAGAGTCCCTTTATACAAAGTGGAACAAAGAGGAAGTGGGAACTACAGACCAGTCAGCCTCACCTCTGTAGTGGGGAAGATCATGGAAGCACTACTGAAGGGAGATTGGTGGAACATCTGGTTGTCAATGGACTACAGGACCCAAGGCAGCATGGTTTCACCAGGGGAGGTCATGTCAGACCAACCTCTGGTTGAATTTTTGACTGGGTGACTAGGGGAGGTGGATCAGGGAGGGCAGTGGTACATGGCCTACCTGGACTTCAGCAAGGCCTTTGACACTGTGCCACATAGAAGACTATTACACAACTTGGGAATAGGTGTGGGCTGACAGTTGTGGTGGGTAGGTAACTGGCTGGGCAGGGACAGAGGGTGGTGGTAAATGGCTGTCACCCACAGAGGAAGATGACCAGTGGGGTACCACAGAGGATCAGTGCTGGGACCAGTCTTATTCAACATCTTCATCAGTGACATTCTTGGGATCTAGAAGGCAAAATTTCACTGTTCGCTGATGACACAAAGCTCTGTAACAGAGCAGACACACCAGAGGGTGTAGACAGAATGAGAAGTGACCTGCAGAAACTTGAAGAATGGTCAGGGTTTGCAGTTGAAATTCAATGCAAAGAAGTGCAAGATAATGCATATGGGGCACGAAACCCTGCCATAATATATCAGTTGGGGGGTGAGGATATAGCATGCACCAAGCAGGAAAGGGATCTGGGGTTATCATCTCTGATGACCTCAAGGTAGGGAAACAGTGTGACAAGGCAGCAGGTAAAACAAATAGGATGCTGGGATGTAGGCAGGGCATCACCAGCAGGAAAAGGAGGTCATAATCCGCTATACAAGACACTAGTGAGGCCCCACCTGGAGTACAGTGTACAGTTCTGGAGACCATACCTACGTAAGGACATAGACAGGGTAGAGAAGGTTCAGAGGAGGGCAACAAAGATGGTGCATGGATTGCATCACAAGTCCTATGAAGACAGGCGGTTGAAGGAACTGAACATGTGCTCCCTGGAGAGAGGAGGGAGAGAGGGGATATGATAGAGACATACAAGTATCTTACAGGAGGAACAGGTGCAGGAAAACACTATTTTTAAGCTAAAAAGATGTTCCAGGACCAGAGGCATGGGATGAAGTTGGAGGAGACGATCTAGAGGAAACATGAGAAGAATTTCTTCACAGAACAGGTGGTGGACAAGTGGAACACCCGCACAAAGGAAGTGGTGGGGGCTGAAACAATCACGGGATTTAAGAATGCATGGGATAGACATAAAGGAATTCTAGAAGTCAGGGGTAAGGGGAAACAGACTTCTAGGAAAACAAACTGAACTTACAAGCTCAAATGGGCAGACTGGGTGGGCCATAGGCCCTTATCTGCTGACACTGTCTATGTATCTATGTAGAGGAGAGCAACAAAGATGGTGCATGGCTTGCATCACAACTCCTATGGAGACAGGTTGAAGGAACTGAACCTGTACTCCCTGGAGGAGAGGAGGGAGAGAGGGGATGTGATAGAGACATACAAGTATCTTACAGGGTGGAACAGGGTGCAGGGAAACACTATTTTGAAGTGCAAAAGATGTTCCAGGACTAGAGGGCATGGGATGCAGTTAGAGGGAGGACGATTCAGAGGAAACATGAGCAAAACTTTCTTTTTTTTTTTTTTTATTAATAATCATCTTTATTGTTTTCCACAACAACATCTCCTCACATACAACAACTGAAATGAACCAGTAAGAGCACGGACAAGAAGAAAAGAAAAAGGAAGGGCATAACAAAGCTTATAATCATCTTGCTCACGTATATGAGAAGATGTACTTAATCCCCACTCCACCCTCCCAAGGCTACACAAATACGTGATCCAGCGGATCATCTCTAAAAAAAAAAAAATTTAGGAACCAGGCCTCCACGTCTATGAGAAGCGTGTCTAGGAACTCCACAGACATAGATTTGTCTCCTGGTACCTTGCATATCAAGAACATGCTTTTTCTAGTAGAGCCAGGATGCACTCACCAAACTATTCCATCAGGGTAGGGATGGTCATCCATCCAATGTCTCAAGATTATCAACTCGCTACAGCTGTAACAAGTGACAGATGGGCCATGGTAGTCTGTAGACATGTCAACGCGAACAGATTCAGGATACATACCTCAGGGAGAACACGTCTGAAGAGCCAAGGATAGGGTTTAAAGTTTTGGATAACACGCCAAAAGCTCTGGTATTAGAGGGCACGACCACACCATATGGTATAAAGTACCATCTCCTATTCGCACTTCCAGCATGTGGGTGTATGTTTTGATTTATATCTAAACATTCGAGATGAGGATAGGTATAAGTGATGCATTATATTAAACTGTACCATCCTCAATCGATCTTGTTTATATGACTTATACATATTCACATAATTTCTCCCAGTAACTAGGGTATTTCAGGCAGGCCCAACTCCTCGACTAATAATAACAAACTCCTGAAGGTAGTTTGAGATCCCATTCCTGCAGTACTTTATATACTTTAGAAACTGACCTCGATTGAGAAGCAGTAACAAATAAGCGTATCAATGTCCTTGCCCCCATAATCCATTGACTCTGTTTGGGCAAATGTGACAGCAATGGCCTTACTAACCTGCAACCATTTAAATAAGTCTGACTTGGGCTCAAAGACCTCCACTAAACTATCCAAGGGTATGGCCTACCGTTCACCCAGATTCGAAACTCTAAGGCCCACTTATCTGGGCCAAAATCAAATGAGCAGGGCTGCACCTAACCTTATCTGATTTTCAAAATGGGTGGTTAGGTGATAGGTACCATTTGACTGTAAAGAATTCTGTAACTGCCAAAAACCTCATGACCATCCCATAGGGTTATTTTTTAAGATTTAGGAACAGCTGCAGGAGGGGCATACAACAGGCCGGAGGGCAGTTCACTACTCGCCAGTCCTCGACTCAATGCTCGACCCCAAAGGGTGAATAGGCCCTTTACTCAGGCTCATCACACCAATGTCCCAGCTTACTTATATGCGCAATATAGTATAAGGCAAGTGAGGAGCAGCTAGTCCCCCTTTGACTTTGGGGCTGTAAGTTTGATATAGGACCCACGCACTTCTTTTTCCATTCCATAAAAATAAATTGAATATTTTCTGTAAATTACAAAACCATACTTTGGGAGATATACACCCAACATGCCTAAGGGATATAATAATCTGGGTAAGATGTTCATTTTAATAATATTCAATCTACCCCAAAGTGACATGGGAAGTAATCACCACCTCCCCATATCGCCCACTATAGTTGTGACTTGACTATTCAGATTACTTCTGATCATAGAGCTTAATCCTGTGCTAACATTAATTCCTAGATACATCAGTGACTTAGATTCCCAACAAAGACCTAACGGCTCTAAATCCGCATTCATGACCTGCTTATTTAAGGGGAGAATCTTGGATTTCACACGATTTAACTTATAGTAAGACACTTTGGAGAAGGAATCGATTTCCACTAAAATCGCCGGGATCGAAGTTACCGGGTTTTCAATATGCAATAATATATCATCTGCATATACTGAATATGTGTATCTGACATCCCCTATCTGTACCCCTTGGATCACTGTGTTTCCTGACAGCCTAATCAGGAAAGGCTCTAAATATAGATTGAACAGCAGCGGGGACAGGGGGCACCCCGCCTCATGCCACGCTCTAGTTTGACCACTGGTGATAGTATCCCATTGCATTTCACACGGGCCGAGGGTTAGGAATATAGTAGTTGAACCCATCTCAGGAACGCATCCGGCAAACCAAAGGCAGATAGGGTAGCAAATAGATAATCCCATGAAACCCTATCAATTGCCTTTTCGGCATCCAAGGAGACCAGTACGGCTGGGGTCCTAGCCTCTTTAGTAACAGAGATGATGTGTAACAGTTTCTGCATATGATCCTGAGATGATCGCCCAACCATAAATCCCACCTGTTCCCTACTGTCCAGACTGTTCATAACCTTGGACAACCGGTTGGCTAAAACTTTAGCTAAAATTTTGATGTCCGTGTTGAGAAGGGAAATCGGAAGATAACTATCCATACTAAAAGGGTCTTTCCCGGCTTGCAAATTAAAGAGAGATCGCCTCTAAAAGGAGGTATCTGACAACCCTGTATCAAACCAACTTTGAAAACCTCCTCCAAAATAGGAGATAAGAGCAAGTAATATGCCTTAGAGAAGTTACTAAGGAACCCGTCTGGGCCAGGGATTTATTTGAGGCATTCTGGATCGCTTGTTGAATTTCTGCCAGCGAGATTGGGGCACTCAGAGAGCCATATCTCCTTCGCAACTTTTTTGGTGTAACTAATTTAAGATACAATTGATATCATCCTTAGTTGGTTTAGACTCTAAGTCCTCCGTATATAAAGCCTGGAAGTATGACCCAAAAGCATTCACCATTTCCCCGGATCCGTACATACCTGCTCCCCTGCCCGTTCAAATCCCTGCTATAAATCATGGCGAGTTCAGCTGACGAATATGCATAGCAAGTAGTTTCCCTGCTCGCTCCCCAAGATCTAGATATTGAAGCTTGGTTTTTAGAAGAGCCAGCTCCGCTTTCTGGGCTATAATACTCAGATATTGGGCCTGCAATTGCTGCAACCATGCCCAATCTGCATCCGTCAAAATTCGAAAGATTGCGTTCGGCTCCTGATCGAAGCAAGCAGGGAATCCAGTTGTGCCATCTGCATACGTTTCTTCTTAGAGGCCATTTTAATCAATTCGCCCCTCAGGGAACATTTTAAAGCCGCCCACACTAAATCCTTACGTGTCACTGAACCTTGATTATTTTCTAAGAAATTCTTAATGAACTCTGCTATACGATTCATGGAGGATTCATCCCTCAGTATCTGACAATTTAACCGCCATTGCGGAGACCGCCTGCACCCAACAGCTAGTAGATAATCCAGACTGACCGGTGCATGATCTGATATGACCCTGGAAAATATGTCAACCTGCCTGACACCAGGCATAGCAAATAAACTAACTAAGATATAATCTATTCGTGAAAATGTCTTGTGTGCAGCGGAAAAGAAGGTGTATTGTCGCAAATTAGGGTTAAGCGCATGCCAGACATTGATAAGAGCAGTCTTATTTATTAAATCCTTCAGTGCTCTTTGTGCTGGCGACAAGCCTACCTTCTCATGAGACGATCTATCCAGATCATTCCAGAGAACTAAGTTCCAACCCTCTAACACAGTAAGCTTTTTGGGTTGGTCACACCTATTCAGTAAATCCGTGAAAAGGCCAGGGAATCCTTGTTGGGACCATATATCGAGCCCAGTAATATCGGATACGATTCCAATAGGCCATGTATAATGATATATCTGCCATTCGGGTCCCAAGCCTCTTCCACCAATCTGAAAGGAGTATTCCTCGCTATAAGGATTGCTACTCCTCCCCTATTAGTGGATGACCCAGCTCCAAAAACTTGTCCTACCCAGGCCCTTCTGAAATAATGTATGTCACTTCTCTTTAGGTGTGTCTCTTGGAGAAAAACAATCTGTGCTCCCAATTGACGCAGGTGCCTTAAAATAATTTGTCACTTGACCCTATCCTTGGCTCCTTTGACATTCCAACTAATAAACTTGTACAAGTTACTCATAATGACCCAACTTTAAACTCGGATACCAGCAAACCGGGTATTTTAGTGAGTATACTCAAACCATTAGGCGAAATCAGCCCCATGCCTAAAGGATCCATTAATGAAACCAAACAATGTATAGCCTTGGGATCTCCCCCCATACTCTAGAGTTCAATTGACTCATTCCACCCAAAGTCCCTATACCCTCCAACAATAAAGAAAGAGAAAAAAAGAACTTTCCCAAGTAGGACCCCCCCACCCCCCACCATACAACTACCCCAGTTCCAATTGAACTGCCCTCCTAGATCTTTAACACCACGTGATTCTATTGCAAACCAAACAAACCAACCTCATCCCCGAACCCCGCCTCCACACAACCCCTACTAAATTCTAATCATAACTATGTGAACATTCACTTAAACACCCAATACCCTCACCAAGATGGTATACACAAATCAGAGCCCAGATGATAAAGTCTAAAGAACCATAAAGTCCCGCAAAAAAAAAAGAAAAAAACACCCCACCCACCACCCCCCCCACCCTCCTATAATTAATTCTTGAGTACGAATCTGATATCACTCAATGCTCAGCCACTATAATCGCAGTTAAATAGTCCATTGGCTCCACTCCTCAGCCGAGACATCAGCTGATCAGGAAGAAGGAAAAAAAAGGCAGGTGAGCATATGATCCGTGATTAATATAAGTTCCGTTCAGTTCCCCAAAAAGCAGTTAAACAAGTTCCGGAGCAGGAGACATGCAAAAGTCAGAGAGCCGAAAACCAGTCCCATCAATGTCCATCCAGGCGAGGATCATCTGTATTCGCTCCACCAGTAATATGAAGACTCAAATTCAATCAGCCAAGTTCTATGCGAGCCACTGTAAGAGCATAACTAAGGTCACATTACCACCAAGCCACCCAGAGCATCGGGGTTACTGGAGCCAGAGTTACCCCTTATTATACCTATTTAGCCCTGTCCATAAGGCGAAGAAGCCTTCGTGGCCATGATTTCAAACAGCAGTGTCACCACTTGCTAAGCACCTGGATTGTAAGTCTCGCAACACCTAATCACTTGAACAAATCTGGGAAAACCATCTTCAGCTCCTGTAGCTCTGTGGGAGATTCAAACGTTAGCCATTTGTCCTCATGCTTCACCATCAGTAGAGCAGGATATTTAACTCTGAAGGGCTTGAGGCAGCCACTAGCTTGGAAACAAATGGGTGCAAATCCTGTCTTGAACCCTTACCGAGTGGGGCAAATCTTGCTAATACTTAATCTGCTTGCCCTCCCAGGTTAACTCCTTTGCTTCCTGGCTTTTAGAAGAACGTGCTGTCTGTCTAAATAGTTCAAAATTTTAGCACAATTGGTCTGGGTGTTAGCCTGGGCGGGGCGGGCGTAATGCCGATGGGCTCTCAATAATGTACTCTCCCGGAGGGTACCAGCTATTTTGCCACAAAATTTCTGCAGAAAAGTAATAATGCACCACCTTCTTCTTTCTCCGCAGCACCGATGATAACTAAATTATTTCGCCTGCTGCGCCCTCCAGATCTTCTAACTTGTCTTCCAGCTTCTTAACTCTGCACCTTAAGTTTAATAACTCAGTCTCACTCCTTTCTTGCTTTTTCTCCATGGAGATAATTTTAACTTCAATCTCCGACTCTCCAGTCAGGGCATTGACTGCCCCTGATATCCTGCAGGTCCTCTGAGATCGAAGAGATGGCTGATTGTAAAGCTGCATGATCTCGAGGAACCTGGCTTCAGACAGAGCTGCATCTGATGTGGCTGATTTAAGAGCGCTAGCCGCCTGCTGCTTGGCCTGCTTTGCAGCCTTCTCTTTTTCAGGTGATCACGGAGGCAAATGCCTCGGGGGGACTTTTTTCATAAATACCTCCATTCGTTCGGTGTCCACGAAAATCGGAGAGTACACCACAGTGACTGCACTCAATCTGGAGAGATTTTACCGCTTAAAAGTTGTAAAAATAAGCCAAAATAGGGTGTGTGAGAGCGGAGCCCCGAGAGAAAGCTGCCTCTGCCTAAGCTGCCATCACGTTGAGCAAGACTTTCTTCACAGAACGGGTGATGTACAAGTGGAACACCCTGCCAGAGGGAGTGGTGGGGGCTGACACACTCATGGGATTTCAGACTGCACGGGATAGACATAACGGAATTCTTGAGGTCAGGGGTCAGGGACAACAGACTTCTAGGTAAACAAAATAACTTACAGGCTGAAATGGACTGACTGTGTGGGCCATAGGCCCTTATCTGCCGACACTGGCTATGTATATATGTCTGTAGGCACGACACAGGTGATATGCATCACTGTCCAGTTTCACAGCACGTCTGTGTATGCATCACTAGTGGTCCATGCATGCACTGGGCACATAGCTGGGTAACTGGCATCGCACACGTGCTGCCACGTCACTTGCCAGCCTTGTTTGTGCTGTGATGGACATGGGCAGTGTGTGTGTGCAGTGGTGCACATAGCTGGTGCCGCCTGTTTGTGATGGCCATGTGCATGTTCACTGTGGGTGGGTGCATGCCATCACAGGTGCGGGACATTGGGCTATATGGCTTGCAGGTTGGGTGGTGTTCAAGGTTGTGGTCAGTCACAGCCATTGACTGTGTTCCCATTTTCCTAGGCCTCGAGGTTCTCCATCGGATGGTGAGGGATGTCAGGGCCATCCGACAGCTTGTGGCCCACAACAGCGACATCCTGCAATCAATACACCGCCATGGCGTGCGGAGGAGGCGGCAGGGGACTGCAAGACACCAGCAGGAGGACGGGTGGCCGGCTGGCCCATGACCTCTCTTCCCTTCCCACTTCTCCCATCCCTACCACCCTGCCTTCCCTCTCCAAGTTTGTCATCCCTACCCCTTGACCAACCCTACCTTGTACCGTCCCCCCTTGTAAATAGTTGTACTTGTTCTTGTTAATGTTTGTTGTGTTGAAATACATTTTATATTTTTATCTAATAATGTGTTGGTCTCTGATTTGCAGCTGCCTATGGGTGCTCAGTTGCAGGGGTGTACATGCCATCTGGGCTGGTATGGTCCTGGGTATGTGTGTGTGTGTGCGCGGTGTGTGCATGGGGAGGTATCTCCAGCATGGCAGTGACTTTCAGTTGGTCTTGCTGCCTGCTGCCACCCACTGCTGGGTGCACAGGGTGTGTCTGGCTTGTAGGCTTCTGTGCTGCACGGGGTTGACGTGTGCTGGGGGGGATGCATGGTTTCCTGCAGTGCCAGTCACTGCACATAGGTGGTGTCTTGGGGTCACAGTGCAGGGTGTGCTGTGCGTACGGGGGCTGATGTGCACTGTGGTTGTCAACCCCCTGTGTGTGGCACTCTCAGCCTGTCAGTGGTTGTGCTGGGGTGTCATGGCTCTGCTATGCTTTGTTGGCTTGTCCCCATGGGCAAGTAGATCATCCGTCCCACCCCCAGTGATGCTGTGCTTGGGGTGTGCAGGTGTGGTGTGGGTTCTGCAGTGTGTTCCTGTGCCCATGTGTGGCATGGCTGGCGGTGGGCCCAGCCTGCCTCCCTGGATGTGCAGTTCCATTGCTCTGGGGCTCTACTTGCGCTTATGGCACCTCTGAATGCTCAGCTGGGCTGCCCTGGTTGCGCCATAGTGCAACATTTCAGCTCAGCTTCTCCTTCCTGGTTGCGCTATGGCGCAGTATGTGCGATATTCAGACGTTGGTTGCTTGCGCAATTTGTTCTGCTCCATGTTTGAATATCGCACCTGTTGCGAATTTGCGCAACTGGTTTGTGCTCGCTCCTGCTGTTGCGCTCATTTTGAGCGCAGTTTGAATATCTGGGCCACTGTCTACTTGTATGGCCTAGTTCAGCACATAGCCTGCATTTCACTGTATCACATACACTGCTTATGTGATTATGTGCCCCACATCAGTAACAGGCCTTTGGTTGCTTTATACAAAATAAGACACCCCTATCCCTGCTGAGATAAAAACAATTAGACTGGTGTTGTGTCCCATTCTCTGTTTGGTTTAGTTTTACTCTATCTTCTACCCTCCAGTCCAAATATTTTTGGGAGTGAATTATAGGATCTGGTGACCTTATCACATTATATTTCTGTTTCATCCAGTGCAACATGCCTGTAATACCTACCCCTTCATTTTCAAACAGTATAGTAACTTATGGAGATGTAATCAATAACTGGCAAAAATGTGTACAGCACAGTCATTCGTTTAATAGGTCTGTTCTTCAACAGGTCTACACATCATTATATTCCACCTTTCTGGGCATAATACTTTCATTTTTTTAAGGCATGTTAATTCATTTTGCCAGTCATTCATTTCAGGGGACTTCCCTATAACTTAAAGGTACAAATAAATCTATACAAAGTTAGGTATTCAGTTAACAGTTCTATTCTATTGTCAAGTATTTGTTTAAGATGGCCCCAGTGTAACAACTTAAGACTGAAAATTTTATTAGGCTATAGTACAGGTTGAACAAATATCACAGAACCTGATGTGCTGTGCTACTTCCTCAGGGAGTGGGAGCAGTGGAAGATAAATGACTATTTCTGTGGCAGAATGCAGTCCTGTCATTAGGTAAAGTATGATGTGATGTCATTGATAACAGCACATGCTGAGCATGGAGGGGTTTCGGATATAAAAAGAGGGGAATGGAACCAGGTGCTATGGATAAACTGTACATATTAATAAAGAATCACCAAGAACAGTGAATTCTGTGACACTGCAGATAGTCTGTAGCAGGCTGCAAGTTCTGCACAAAATTCTGCAGTCACAGAACTCTAGGGCACTTGGATATAGCACCATGTCTCCATCCAGAGAGAGTGAGCCAGATGTTGTGTGCAGTACTACCCCCTGAGATGCAGTACCTACACACCTCCCTACACTGGACTGGACCTCCCCCCCCCCCCCCCCCCGAGAACCACCTGAGGTAGTTGTTTTCTTCACAAATGATCAATATAAGCAGGTTGCACAAATATGTGCAAACACAGAAGTAAAGTCTAACAAACAACAATGGCTGCAATTTTGCAGCACAGACCTGAAAGCTCGGCTGAAATAGGGTTAGTCAATTACAAGTTACCGTTAGCGCTCCCACTCCACCACCAATTTGTTTTAGGTGTCATTGTACTGTGGGCCAACTCCCATCCTCGCCATTTCCATACACTAAACTGCAGACACCTGCTCAATCAAGGGACACACTGAAATAACTTACACAGAGTGCTGTATACCATTACTCGTGGTTGGTGCCAGTAATACAACTTTTATTTTATTCTTTTGGTAACCAGGTAACTGTACCTGCAAGTATGAAATAGCAATAGATGACTCATGGTACCCAAGAGCTAAATTAAGTTCTGGTGGAGGCCTGATAAGCTACATTACCCAGTTTCCTTTGGTGGCGCCACTTGTTGTCACTTAGCAAGCTTGCCTATTAACCCCCCCCCCCAGTAGTCATGGTGTGCTAGCACAGTTATTAAAGAGTTTTGTAATGTAATAGGAAAAATACTTGACAACTAACTTTGTAATCTAATGAGGCTATGATAATCCAAAAGGTAAACACAAAGGACTCCAGCCATCAGTGCTGGCACTCATGTGAGTGACCCAAGGATGCAGATGTGATGGGAACCAGCACACAGCAGCATGCTGGGCATCATTCAGGACAGGCCCCATTGACTGGATGGTGAAGCACTTTGGACTCCGCTTCAGATGATTCACGGCAGCAATAATCCTTCTGGCTCAATTCTTACTTGGTCACAGGCGTACTACACAGCAGCTTCACAGTTCACAGGAGCACAGACCCAGGGAAGTATGACCACAGTCTGACTCCCCGCCAGATCAGGAGTGCTCGAGGCCCATGCCCTGTGATATTCCCTGTTCCCCAATTCATCCCACTAGATAAGTGCTAGCAAACCCATACCTGGCTTTGCAGCAGCTGAATTTAGATGTAGGTTTCTGTTTTCGATCTTACAGCTGAACGACTGTTCAAGGCATGGGTCTCTCACCTGGATTTCTCACACAACAACTTCTCATCTTTTGTCTGCAAATGCCCCACATACACAGTTTCTCAGTAGCTCAGTTAGATGCCCTTCTGGAACAGTCTCACAGAAAGAATGGATCTTGGAGAAGGCTCAAAGGATGAGGCCTGGCAATGCCTCCTGATCTATCACAGCAGCAGCGAGTCTGCTGTATTCAGTGTCTCTGCCAGACTGTCATGAGTTCCTGGTGATCCCAGAAACTTCTTTCTTCAGATTCAGTGTCTACTCACTACACAGAGCTGTATCTCTGTCTTTTGCCCCTGCCCTGGCTTCTGATTGGCCCCACTTAGCTCACCAGTACATTAAGGTTCTTCTGATTGGCCCCTTCAGCCCATCAGAACAGTAATAAGCTGTCTGGTGTTGGATTTGCCCCACAAGTCCTTGTGTGCTATTCTGGGCTTTCTAGCACTCTGATTCACTGCTTGTGAAACAAGGCAAACAAGCTGGCCATGACCATGTCGTTGAAGGAGCCTTTACTCCAAAATTATTTATTCTTGATCGTTTGCTGCCCTCTCTTAAGTGCTGGTCCCAGGGATTTGCTGCAGCCCTAGAGCGCTGTTGCCCAGCCAGTGTGATGGTGTTTGGCAGGGTCAGAGGGGTGAGTCATGACTGGAGGGGTATAAGAACAAGGAGTTCTGGGGAGAAGTCCCTTGCACTTGCCCTTCCACTCGTTATGGCCACTGAAAGGTAATTAGAAAAACCAAGGGTCAGCCTCGCTTTGTTGCTTGCAGAAAGACACACATTGAGCCTGTGACAAAGCAACAAAAATATATGTTGCAGAATTCACATCTGGAGATAAACAAAATGAAGCATTCTTGATAGAATAAATTCATAACGATAAAGCCAGGATGTCTTACTGCAATTACGTATAATATAAAATGCTTAAAGGAATGAACTGCTATCCAGTTGATTATTTAAACCACTGAGGTGCAACTCTTTATAAAGCTAAAAATCCAGCTTGTCAAATGCTGTAACATCAATTTAGCTGTGTCGCCTTCCCTCTTAGAGGCAAGGATATAATCAAGGCCCATAAACTGTAGTGGGCTAGGGTCATTATGTTGGAACTGGTTGAAATGCTGGCCTAGGGGACTGTTGAGTAATGCTAGCAGGATAGAATGAGCATGCTCCTGTACATGTAAAGGGAGGTATTATATGATGCGTCCAACATAAATCTAAGAACAAGAACATACAGCAGTCAATTAACTGTCAGACCTCCACATTATGCACAATAGAGGAATGTGCAAAATACTTACCCTGGGAGTCAAATCTACAAACTTTACACCAACCATAGCAAAGGAAATTGGTTGGTGGTGGGGGAAGCCAGTTAAGATGAGTGTTTGTGGGGGTATGTGTGAAGTGACTCTGTGTTACCTGGCTGCCAATACATTTTGCTGCAACTAACACATGGGTTTGTACTCACCACCTAAAACAGAAATGGGTCACCACTAAAAAAGTGGCCAATGTTTCTTGAAAATCTATGCTATTCTGGGGGCAATTCCATTGAATTCCATAACAACGGTGACAGGGTAAAGGACAGGATCATGTTGTGGGTGTGGTTTGAGCAGGGTATTTACATCAAGAATTATTGCATTAAAATATGGCTTATCTAACAGATTAGCTTGGTAACTGCCAAAATATTCATCTTTAGTTCCTGTAACTGTTTAACAAAGGCTTGGTATTGTATCTGATGCATATTTAGCAAGAACAACCTCCCATGTGAAACTCCCGAGGTGGTCCAGCACATCCACTTTATCTTTTATGGATGATGAGGTGGCTTGAATGAAATGCTGTAGGGAACAAAATCAACAAATTGAGATCATTTCTCACTTAGTGGTCATTCCCAGATATAAAGGGATGACCCAACAGATTCACAGGGTCTTTATGTACTTTGGGACGGAAGTAAATTATGAGAAAATGGATTGTCTGTCTTAAAAAGATAAGAGCTGGCAGTACAGCCTAGAAGTTAGAGTAACAAGCTATGAATGAGATTGGTACATCCAGCAGACCAGGGTCTGATTCCCACAACCTCTACTTGCATGTTGTGTGACTCTGAGTTAGCTACTTAATCACCCCAGTGCTCCCGGGTTGCCCCTGAAAACAGGCACCTGTGCTTAGTGGCCCTTACCCAGTTACCAAAGAATAAAAAGAAAAGAAAGGAAACTTTCTCCTTAGTGATACCTCATTTGAGCAGTGAAGAATCAATAATATCATCTATTTGGCACTTCAGTGACCTAGTGAGCTCCTCCTGTAGATGCTGATAGCTTGTCTGGTCTGTTAGTCTTCTTTTGGTCTCTTGAAAGTATTTCTCCTTGTCCATAATCACTACAGTTCCTCCTGTATCCACAGGTTAATTTCACACTGGACAGAGAGATCAGTTGTTGTAGTGCCTTTGATTCAGTGTGAGTGAGATTATGTCCATAACTGGAATCAAACACAATCTCAATTTCTTGAAATATTAAAGCTTGGTAAGTCTGTAATGCAAGCAAAAGTGTGGTCCCAAGAAAAAAGGTCAACTTAGGTCTGAACCTCCATCTTCTGTTGTGTTGGGTGGCTTCTTTAACTGGTACATAAGATAGTTCCCAGTTAGATTTTGTCCGAGGTGCTTTCGGATCCAGCTATACTATTATGTTGTAGGAGGAATGTTTCCTCTGCAACTGACCCTGGTTGACACTCTGACAGTAACTTAGTCAGTCTCCAATTTCTCGTTCTCCCTTCTTTTTCTTAACTTTGCATGGTTAGTAATGAGATTTTTGTTCTATGTCGTTGTTCATGCTGGTTTTGTTTATTATACAGTAATTACTGCTGCTGTTAATCTATGCCAGTATCTTTAAATTTTTGAGTTAAAAGCTACTCCTGTATGGGCTATACCCACCCCCTGATGAAGCATCATTTTGTGGAGACGTGAAGTGTCAGGGTCTTATGCACTTTTGTGAGATTAAACCTGCACTTTTTGCACCTTTGCATTTATTTTTATCTGTGGCGCCTGAGTGTGCCTGTAACAAGAATTATCCAGACTGTACAAAAAATAGCAATTTTTTTAAATTTCTTTCTTTCTGTGTCAGAATGTGTGCCTCATCTGAAAGCCATCTTGAGCTGAAGCTAGTTCTCAGTGAGGGTAGAAGAAGGTGATTAAGTGCTAAGGGCTGTTTTAAGTGAACTGAACTGGTTAGAAAGCTTGGAAGGATCTAGAAAGAAGTGAGCTGATCCCTCTGAGTGATGTGTGGTGAGGTGGGCTTGAACCCTCTGAGTGACATGATGAGATGGTCTGGTACTGCAGGATATACCCACAGAAGTCATAACTATAAATTCAATGTTTGGTGCATAGTGTAGTGCTTGTGTATACTTGTGAACTTGAAGTTTGGTCTTTCTCTATTACCACCCTTGGCAGGTAAGCTGGGTAGAATGTAGGGAATAGACGGCCCAGCACCTAGGGTGAGCAGAGAGCCAGAGGAGGAGGAGGCAGAGGAGAATGGTGGGTGAATTTGCAATGCGCTAAGCAGATCTGTAGTGAGTGGCTGACTTTTATTTTGGATGTGGGAGGAACTATTCCCCCACATTGAACCTTGGGCTTTAGCCCTCCCACTCAGTATTTGGTGCATAGCGTAGTGCTTGTGCATACTTGTGAACTTGAAGTTTGTCCTTTCTCCATTCCCACCCTTGGTAGGTAAGCTGGGTAGAGTGTAGGGAACAGAAGACCCCAAAAGGTTTGTTAATGGTTCAAAGATTACCTCCTCCATCTCACAGAGATTGCAATCAGTAGCACACAGGAGAGAAAAAAAAAACTTTGGGGGGAAATCTTTGAGAACCCATGGCTACTGACCTGCCCGTCCTCAGGGCAATCTACGAGGAGATAATCCTAAATGGTTGGACTGAATTTCTGGTTCTGGTTCGAGTGAAGAATCTTGTCCTCTGAGTCTTTGATTATGTGTGTAAGAAGATCAATCCTTAAAGCTGAAGGAGAAATCCAAGTCGGAGGAATGTCCTGATGATGGAAGATAGATTGGGTTTGAATGATATCCAGGATTTCTGTTGTGGTATTCGATATTAAGGTATTGGAGGTATATGGATAATAAGATAGTTTTGAACATTGAAAGCGCACCAGTTGTGTAGCTGGGGTGCCGGATTTCAGTACTTGGAGATGGATGATGAGGTAATAGAATTCCTTAATAAAATCTGACGGATCTTGAAGAAGGTAAGAAGAAAAGGATAATGAGTTCCTTTGATTAGATTCAAGAGTTTGTAACGTTGGCAATGTTCTCGAAGCTGGTTAAGGAAGATGGGATGGTGGATATTCAGGAAGCATGGATTAGAGAAGGTAGAAGAATCGGTGGAATCCTTGATGTCCAAGGTATAGTGAATGGGTTCAAGTTCAGTACTTTCATTATGTATCACTATGGAGGAATCTTATAGATAGAATGCAAGGAGTCCAGGTAGTGGAGCGTCTAAGGAGATGTGGTTGGAGAGTATAAGTGAGGGTTTGCCAAACAAGGAAGGTGAGGATGGAGTAGGCTAAATAGTAGAAACAGAGTATCTGATTGGTATGGAAGAATTATTGTATAAGAAGGTTTCAAGGCTAGATAATGGATTAATAATGGTAGTACTTGGTTTAGGTGATCAATATTCAGAAAGTACTGAGACGGCAAGTGATGGATACATCTTATAGGATGATATGAGTAGCTCTATGGAAGGAGCTATTGTGGACTGCCTGGTATTTGATACATAAGTGATTAAGGTCGGGTATTTTGTAATGAGGTTTAGAAAATGGAGGAATCAGAACTAGTCTTCTGACCAATAAAGCAAGAGGGATCTGCTGACAGAATGGTATAATTGATTAAAAATGAAGGAACTTTCCAGAGTTCCTGTGCTGGTTCCTCTGGCCAGCCATACCTGCTCATTTTCTGTTTACCTGTCCATTTTGTACTTTATGTATTTTAAATTGTCGCCCTGTCAAAATCAGTGAAATGGCTGTATACTGTCTCCTGAACTATGTACAATCCTTATTACCTTGAAATGTATGCTTTGTTTACCTGATGCTATGTGTTATTCTGTTTGAACATGTCTCTATATTTCCTTGTAATCTCCTGGGTTGCACCTGAAAATAGGCATCTGTTTTTATCTAGTGTGCTTACCTGGTTAACAAAAACTAAATAAATAAATTACATAGATTGATGAATATCTGGTGGGGTGAGAAATTTGTGGTAATGGATGACCTGGTCTGATGCATACAAGTGAGGCTTGCCTTTGCAAATGTTATTTGCTAGAACTGGATATGAGTATGGATATATGGTGACTACTGGAATTAAACAATCCTTAGGAAGGTGCTTGTCATGCTTGGTGAATCCTGAAGAGCAGATGAAGTCATGAAGCATTAGATTGTTTGGAAGCCAGGGCACAGTTATTCCAGATTAGGCAAGGATAGCAGGATAGCTATGCATTGGAGAGGCATGGTGCCCAGTTATGAGGTATTAGATATAAGGAGGGTCTATGAAAGACATCCGATGGCAATTTTAAGCAAGCATGAGTGGAATGATGGAATTGCTCTGATGTGCTGCTGGGATTGATTAGATATGGAGGTAAAAGTTGAGAACTGATGGAGCGAGCATCAATGGGTTCTTACAGTGCTGTTCGGGTATCCCAGGATGGAAGCAAGTGCACGTTTCTGGTATGAAGGGTTAGGTTTGAAGAGGACTTCAAAAAGGTTGCTCTTGAGGAGAATATCAGGATGAAGAAACTTCCATGAATCTGAATCCAGTGACTTTTCTGAGGAAGGGGTCTGTGGAGGTGGTTGAGAAGTAACATCCTCTATCTGGTTCGATTCCTGGAGAACAGCTAAGCATAAATTGGTAGTGATTAAAGGGAGGCAATGGTGCTTCCATGCTGTCTGACGGTTATGATGCCTTGCATGTTAAGGAATGTCGCTGGATCAGGAGAGTCTTTTATAAAAGGAATGGATAGGATTTAGAAAGCTGGCCCCGAGTCATGATGTCAATCATATGGAGCATAAATGGTAGGCAAATGAGGATTCGTAATCCCAGATGGTTGAGGGCCAGAAGCGTGAAATGTAGGTACTTCGATGAACTAGTACTGGATACTGGAGATGTAATCAACTTGATGATTGAGTGCTGGAACTCAAATGGATGGGTGAGTACTGAGCTGTGGCAAACTGGGGAAATATCCAAAAGAGAAGATGTGGAAGCAAACTTGCCAAAGCCCAGGGCCACTAAAGCAGGAAATATAAAGGCAGAAAACTGAGCAGTGGGTCATAAAGTATGCCATGGAGATGCCAGAGATGTGGAGGAGGAGAAATTAAGCCAAAGGCAACTGCTAATGGAACAGAGAGCCAAGAGTGCAGGTCGAGGAACCCAAGGAGTGCCTAGATGTCGCCAAGATGTCACAGGGCACAGAAACATAATTTAGGGGGAAGAACTGCCAGTAGAGGAGGACTGTAAGGAGGTGACATGAGAGGGCAGACATATCCGAGGAATGAAATTGAGAGTCTTGATCCAACAGGGAGAGATGGCAGGTTCTGAACAGGATCCAGAAAATCCAGGTGAAGTGTAGAGCAAAATGAAGGACCATGGAAGGGTTCTGCACTAGGAAGACCAAGCCAGTCATCGATGAGCAGAATAAGTTTTAAACCTGAGAATGGGCTGAGGAATGAAGGAATAAGTCCCAGGAGATCCTGCAGGAAGGTCTTCAGAGGTTGGAGGAAGCAGAACTGATGATAGGGTTCGGGTGCAGGATATAGAAGGCAGATGGTTAAGGGGCCCAAGTTTGGAATATAGATGGTGGACCCAAATCACGTTCCATATAGCCATGGGATGGAGGAATGCATCTGAGGAATTGGCAAAAGGAACAGTGCTAGCAGAGGATCAAATGGGTAGCACGTTAATTGAGCAATTCAATTTGAATGAAGGCATTTGAATGAAGGAATATGAGTCAAAGCCAATGAACGACAGTCACTTTACAGTGACGGCACATTACAGCAACTCCACAAATACTTTGAACCACAAAGGTCAGTGATAGTCATGGAGTTAGATCCTAGAGATGGGGGGTCAGGCAGCCCTCTGCATAACATGGAGAAGTGTGCATTTAAATATTTAGCAGAAATGTGTTTTGCTTAACTGTAGAGTCGCCCAAACTGCAGTTGCTAAAATATTCACTCAGATTGTGATCACTCAAATATATTCACTCAAATGACATGGAATCAATGAAACAGTAGATGAGGCAAGTGGACAAAATTGACTCCCATCTCCAGGAGAAAAGACAAGTTCATTGGTATTCAGCCTAATGAGGTAGTGATGGAGACTTGCTGAATGATGGTATATGATGGATCAATGGTAAGAACAGAACGAGATACATACCTCCAACCCCAAAGACAGGGTAAGTCCAGCATCGCATGATACCGCATGAGGTGGCGTTAGGGACTCGATTTGTAAAAGACCGATACAGTTAAATATGAAGTGAGAAGTATGAGGAGGCCAGACAAAGCCAATGGCTCTCGGTTAGGAAGGGGTAGGCAATGAGTGACTGAGATGACTGACTGATACGAAGGACTGATACAAATGAATGAAAATGGAAAATGAGGTATAGGATCTCAGCACCTGTGGATGGGGCATGCTCACCTGCACTCAGTGCCCTATGAGGCAGGGCTATGGTGGAAAACTGGAAAGGGGGAATGGGCTTCCATCCATGGCAGATGGGGTAAGGCCACCTTCACTCAATACACCTGCAGGCAGAGTTAGGGATGGAGATCGTACACATGATTGTACATTGTAGAATGGTGGTAGACACTGGAAATGAGTAACAGACTCCCATCTTCAGTAGCTAGGGCAAATCCACCTTCACTCAATACCCCAGTAGGTAGAATTAAGGACGGAGACTGTCAGGATGATGATATAGGATGGAGGTTAATGGAACAGGACTCTCCCATCCCCAGTAGATAGGGAAAGCCTACCTTCACTCGATACCCCACTAGGCAGAGTAAGGGATGAGACTGCAGAATGATGAAACAATGGTAGGAGTGAAATACGAGAAACAGGCTTCCATCCCTGGCAGATGGAGAAAGCCAGCCGTTGCTCAGTACCCCTCCAGGCAGACCTAGGGACAGAGACTGCAGAATGATGGACTGATGGTAGGAATGGAATATGAGGAACAGGCTGCTATCCCTGGCAGATGGGGAAAGCAAACCTTCACTCAATACCCCTGTAGGCAGAGCTAGGGATGGAGACTGTGAAGTGATGGAATGATAGCAGGAACTGAATATGAGGAATGGGCTCCCCAGCCCCAGCAGACAAGCAAGCCCACCTTTGCTCAGTACCCCTCTAGGCAGAGCTGGGTATGGAGATCATCAGAAGGATGGAATAGGAATGGCGGACTGTAGAGACTGGAATCAATGAACAGAACACCCAGCTGCAGTGTATGGAGCAGGCCCACAATAACAAGGAAGTGAGGAGATGGCAGGAGGCCTGGCAAAGCCAGAAGCTGGTAGGTAACAATGAATACCAGGAAGTGCAAGCAGTCCAAGCACCCACTGAAGTGGGATGTAGCACTGAACGACTGCATGGGGAGGACCTATGGACCTCGATTGCCTTCAGAGATGAGATGCAGGTTTACCTCCCTGGAGACACAACAGTGGTTCACCAAAGGTACTGTGGTTGGTCATTCATGTGGAAAGTAGTAGAAAGCAATGGAAGTGCTAGCAGGCCATGTCTGTGAATGAAAGTTACAATAGTAACCCATAGTTCGTGATGTCAGGTACGAACTGACCCTCATGTGACACTGTTATTGTATGCCACTGCATCAGACATAATTATTTATTAATGGCTGGAGCAGGAAACATGAGCAAGAGCCTTATTACTGGAAATGGAGGTACAGAAGACAAGTGATGCACCAGTAGCAGTTGCGGATTCCAAACCAGCTGAACTGTGCTGTGATGTGGTGGGAGACAGCACACTCAGAACTGCAGGCATGGAAATGGAGCAGCGGCAGTATGAGGTTGTAAAAGGTTGGTGGGAGTAGGAATGATGGGTGACACCCAGGCTGAGATAGGCCGAGGAAGGCCAAGCATTCAAAAGCCCTCTGCGGAAGGAAAGCAATATGGTTGTGGTGTCCATCGAGGTGCACACAAGGTGGCAGGGAAGTCCAGGAAAGTAAATGCTGAAGTGCCATACCACTGAGGTTTGAAAGGTGGAGCTGAGCACGATGGGTGACATCACACCCAGGAAGCACCGGCAGGCAAGCGGAGCGGCAGAGGCAGCTGGAAAGTTGGGCTCCAAAGGGAAAAACAAACAGGAGGAATGACCCAGTACCACACAGCAGACAAACAAGGTAACAGGAGAAATCAGAATTGGGGGGACAAATGAGGGAGAGAACAAAAGCCACAGCAGGGAGAACAGGAACTACCGGGGGGGGGTGGCACCAGGAGAACACCACAGCAAGGAGGAAGAAGAACGAATATGAAAGGATATAGAATGAATGGGAAGGATCCTAGACAAGTGGGGAAACAAATGGAAAAGAGCCCAACCTCACCAGCCAAGCAGCTGCAGTAGTCATAGGTACAGGGGAGCCGCAAACACGCGGCATACCAAGCGGAGTTCACAAGCTCTACATGAATTCACAATGTGCTAAGCAGATTGGTAGGGAGTGTATGACTTTTATTTTGGATGTGGGAGGAGCTATTCCCGCACACTGAACCTCAGGCTTTAGTCCTCCCATTTCAGATTCTCTTGAGCCATTCATAAGATTGGACACCCACTATCTGAAAGAAAGTGCTGGACTTGTGGATCTCAAGCCTGTGAGGCAAAAAAGTCTGTTGTTCCAGTGAAGGCCTGTGGGGTAAGGAAGTATATTTAAGTGAGAGTTAGTGAATTTTTTCTGTTTGGAATTCTTTTTGTTTAAATTTGTTTATGAGAACAAAATGCAGGAGACTGTTTGGGGAGGGGTCCAGCTACCTCACTGTTAGAGGTCTTCAGCTTTGTGGATTTTTAACCTTTGGATTACTACTTCATCATGAATAAAACATGTTTTGATTTGACAATCAGCACCAGTGCGTGGTCATTCTTCTCTGCATGCATGGATATCTGCACTTGTGGATTGAATGCATGGAGACCTAGTTGCCAAACCTGGCTTTTTGTAAGTACTTAAAATTGTTTATCTGTAAAAATGTTCTCGTATAGTTGTATTTCCTTTAGTTTGCTGTATAGCTTGTAAATTTAGTGTAAATAATTTTATTGTTTCTGTGACTGCTGTATTTTAATAAGCAGAGGTAATCCATTTTTACTGGGCAGTCCATCATCCCCTTCTGGAGAGGATTCAATCAAATGTAAAATGTAAACCTGCATCTGATACGGAGAAGATGAGAGAATACATGAGGTGACTAAAGGGAAAGGGGAAATTGTTTAACCAGGAAAGGCACACTAAGCTGAAGCTTGTTTCCAGGTGTGACTTGGGAGCACAAGGAAGTTAAGTGACTTGTTTAGGGTCACATAGTATGCAAGTGGGGGCTGTAGGATTCAAACCCAGGACTTCAAATTTGCAGTTCAGAACCCTAAACCTCTGTGCTACACTATCTCCTAGGTTGGTGTTAGTGTGAGAAAGTTAATGAGCAAGACTGCCCTTGTCACACCACACGGGGCTCTTGGGAGTGTGCTGAGTGTGTGTAACAGTGCTGTTAGTGTGTATTTTGTTTCCTTGTTCAAACCTTTTGCCTAGCCTGTATCATATACTGGCACTCTGCCGGTGTTGCTAGTGCATAGAAGCCTCCGTTTTTTTACAACTAGCCAGCATGAGGCTAGGGTTACCACCTTTTAAGTAGCCCAAAGTGGGAAATTTCTTACTGAAATTAAATTTTTTTGCAGGACAATATGTAACCTAGATCAATGCACCAGACTTGTTCTCGCTAAAGCAATCAATCAATACTTTATTTAACCAGGCAATAACCCATTGAGCAAGCTCATGTTCAAAGTGGTCCTGGACAAGGACCAACAAATTACAGGAAAATCAATAACAAACACAGCATCAGGCTTGAAAACAATCTACACAAAGTAATGGGTCTTATGGATTACCAGCTACATTGACCCAAGGACAATACTGCTAAATCTGCACACCAGGATAGAGATAAACAGGTCTGAGGGTGCACCCAGGAATATAACAAGCATTTGTCAGTGCCGAATGTTGATTGCGTTGGTCCGTTGAGCTCGCTCAGTGGCCTTCTGTCAGTTGCTCGTTGTGTTTCTCCCGGTGCTGCAGGCTACTGTTTGGTACAGGGCTCCTGCCTGCAATGGCACCCTTTTCTGTCCACAAAGAAATCCGTAGCTGTCCAAACAGAGCTCCGTTGAGGTGGGTCACTGCCCCTCTCTGACTCGCTCATTCTGTTTCTCCTGGTGCTGCAGGCTGCCGTTTTGTACTTGGCTCCTGCCTCTGTTGGCACCTTTTTCTGCCCACAAAGAAATCTGCAGCAGTCCCGGCAGAGCTCCATTGAGCTTGCTCACTCCCACTCTCTCACTCCTTGTTCCATTTCTGCCAGCACTGCAGGCTGCCCCTTTGTACTGGGCTCCTGCCTGCATTGCCGCCTTCTTCTGCCCACAAAGAAATCTGCAGCAGTCACGCTAGAGCTCCGTTGAGCTTGCTCACTCACTCCCCCTCTCTCACTCGTTCATTCTGTTTCTCCCGCCACTGCAGGCTGCCCTTTTGTACTGGGTCCCTGGTTGCATTGCTGCCTTTTTCTGCCCACAAAGAATTCCGCAGCCATCCCAACAGCGCTCCGGTGAGCTCACTCACTCCCCCTCCCTCAGTCGCTCATTCTGTATCTCCCTCTGCTGCAGACTGCCCTTTTGTACTGGGTTCCTGCCTGCGTTGGTGGCTTTTCTGCCCACAAAGAGATCTGCAGCAGTCCTGACACAGCTCCGCTGAGTTCGCCATTCACTCTCTGTCACCGCTCATTCCGCTTCTGCCGGCGCTGCAGGCTGGCCTTTGTATTGGGCCCCTGCCTGCTTGCCGCCTTTTTCTGCCCACAAAGAAATCCACAGCAGTCCCGACAGAGCTCAGTTGAGCTCGGTCACTCCCCCCCCCCTCACTCGCTCGATCCTAATCTGCCCCAAACACTGATTTCCGACAGCGACTGCGGTATTCTGCGCCGGAAGCACGAAAACACATTTCAGCCAGGATGTGAAAAATGACAGCTGTACTGTTCATAAGGAGGTGTGGAAAAATGCCAGTGTTGAAAATGTGGCTTGAAAATATTACTAATTTGCAAAGTTACAAGGATGCGTGGAAACTGCACAACGCACGCTCGTAACACGGTCATTTTATGGAGTTTCATCACAAAATTTTCAACATAGGCATTTTAGGAACTCTGCTCATGAACAGTGTCAGTGTGATTTTCTTAATATGTCCCGAACACTGATTTCCCACAGCAACCGCGCTATTGTGCATCGGAAGATCAAAAACACATTTTGGCCAGGATGTGAAAAATGACAGCAGCACTGTTCATAAGAAGGTGTGGAAAAATGGCAATGTTGAAAATCTGGAGTGAAAATATTGCAAAGTTGCGAAAGTACGAGCGTGCATAGAAACTACGCAATGCACGCTCGTAGCACACTCATTTTATGGACTTTCATCACCAAATTTTCAACATAGGCATTTTAGGATGTCTGCTAATGAACAGTGTCACTGCCATTTTCATAATGTGTCCCAAACATGGATTTCCCACAGCAACCGTGCTATTCTGCGCCGGAAGTGCGAAAACACATTTTGGCCAGGATCTGAAAAATGACAGCTGTACTGTTCATAAGGAGGTGCAGAACAATGGCAACATTGACAATCTGGAGTGAAAATATTGTAAATTCGCAAACTTACGATCGTGCGTGCAGACTGCGCAACGCACACTCGTAACACAGTCATTTTACAGAGTATCGGCACTGAATTTTCAACATAGGCATTTTAGGATCTCTGCTCATGAACAGTGTCATTGTCATTTTTGTAATCTGTCCCGTACACTGATTTCCCACAGTGACCACGCTATTCTGTGCTGGAAGCCCGAAAACACATTTTGGCCAGGAAGTGAAAAATGACAGCTGTACTGTTCACAAGGAGGTGTGGAAAAATGCCAATGTTGAAAATCTGGCATGAAAATATTGAAAATTCGTGAAGTTACGAGCGTGCATAGCAACTGCACAATGCACTCTTGCAAAACAGTAATTTTTTGGATTTATTTCACCAAATTTTCACCAATTTAAAATTTATTTCACCAAAGTAAGGCCTTTGATACGGTTGACCATGACCTGCTCCTCTCCTCACTGAGGTCAATTGGACTTGACACCAATTCCATTAGATGGTTTAACAACTATCTTACAGGAAGAACCCAGCAGGTAAAGGCCGAAGGAGATATATCCCCACTCAGACCACTACAGAGAGGAGTACCACAAGGATCTATTCTTGGCCCTATCCTCTTTGCCATATATATCAATAGCATTGACACAAATCTTACCAAAGCCACTGTACACCTGTTTGCTGATGATACAGTACTGTATGTCAGTCACCCTTCTCCTATAACAGCCTGCAAAGAACTACAGGCAAATTGACCTACTGCAATTCCAGCTGCTGGAAAAAAAACTACTACTGAATGCAAAAAAAACTAAGGCAATGTTTTTTTTCCCCACAGGTGCAGGCAGGATACTCAATCCCAATCGATCTCCCTAAATTATCCACTGCACTTGGTGAAAATCTCGAATATGTCACAAAATTCAAATACCTGGGGTATGGCTAGATAGTAGACTAGACTACTAGAACATCTGGAAGAACTGCTAAAAAGCTTAGACAAAGACTTGACTTTACTATAGAATAAGGCACTTCCTTACAAGTGATTCAAAAAAGAAGATGGTCCAGGCCACATTCCTCTCAGTACTAGACTACGCTGACTTCCTATATAGTCGCTGCCCTAAGGTATGCTTGAACAAATTAGATACACTATACCACAGAGCTTTGAGGTTTATCACAGACTTACCATACAGTACTCACCACTGCTTGCTATACTCCGCAGTTGGTTGGACCTCGCTTCAATATAGAAGGGATAGGAATGCATTACTATGGACTTACAGAGCAATATCACAGCAGCTTCCAAAATATATCTCAGACTGTTTTCTACAAGCCACATCAAGTAATTATGCATTAAGAAGCCTGAACTTGATTACTCTTAAAGTGCCTAAGTTCCACTCTCGACATGGCAGACATGCTGTTAGTTATGTGTTATCTACCCTATGGAACACGATGCAGAAGACACTGAAAGTGAACAAGCTCATATCTATCACAGCCTTCAAATATCTATACAACAAGATATTCAAAGAAAAATGTAACTGCTTCCGCCAACATTAGACTAACCTTCCATCTTTCTCACCAGCTGGACGACCATTTAAGGTAGCTCCCCAGCACCCTACGAGCAGTTACTTCATATTTCATAAACCTTTACTACAATCCATCCTTCTTATTCATTATATACTTAGTCTCCTTACACTCTCAGCTTTTTACTTCCCCAGTCCGACCCCTTCCCTCCCCTCTTGACCCACTATTGATCCCTCTCTGGCACAGCTTTTTCCACTCCCTCCCCTCCATCCTTTTCCCTACCCCTGGCCATAACATCCTGTATACACTCCATTCATCCCCCTTGTCACTGCTCCTGCTGGTACTTGCCACTTACAAATCACTCACTGTAAATATATCTTCCAGCTGTCCATACAGCTCATCACCCGAGTTTAAAAATTATCTAGTAAATCCCTGACACATTTAACCTTTCACCAAAAAGTGCTAGTTTTTAAAGTGTCTTCCATTACAAGCTGGCTATTTCATGAATCATGTATATATGTAATATATTTCTTGTTATTAGCTTTTCAATGTACTGTGTCATGGAGTTGATGTTTTTGTATTCATTTGCTATCCTCTCAAAGTTGTGTATTCTTTGCATGTTATATTTCATATAAATTGTATCTTGACCTTACCAGGTCCATCTTGCAAATGAGCATTGCTCAACGATGTTCACCTGGATAAATAAAGATTTGATTGATTGATTGAAATTTGCAACATAGGCTTTTTGAGAGCCCACCTCACGAACACTGGCACTGTCATTTCGTTAAGCAGTCCCGAAAGGTGATTCCACGCAGTGACCGTGAAATCACCTTTTGGGACCGAATAACGCCATGACAGGTGGCAGAATTCATGAGGAGGGGTCCCAGAATCCCCATGTTGAAAATTTGGTGCCAAAATTCCAAAAAATGACTGAGATATGCATCAAAGTTAAAAAAAAACAACTATTTATTCCATTATACAGCTTACCGGCATTTCCTCAGTTCGTGGTTGGCTTTGAAGAGTGCAGACGTATTCCCGGTCCATGGAAGATCGTTGCGTCGGGCACTGGAGGTAAGTATGGGGTGAGGGGTGTAGGAGGAATTAGGGGTGGAAGCAGTGGGGCGGCGGGTTGTGGGAGGGGGCACAGGCAATGAGGGACCATTTCTTCTTTTTAGGAGTAAAAAAAAATACATTGGGACTTTTTTTTTGGCATTTTGGCATGCTGGGTGGCTCCAGTGAAGCACCTGCATGGTTTGGGTAGGAGGGCACTGGAGCAGATGGGGATTGGGCACCTCCATCGGCACATACTTGGGGTGGGGGGCTCATGAGCCGAGGGGGATTGGGCACCCCCCTCGGCACACAAGAAATGGGAGGGGATATGCTGACAGAGATTGGGTACCCCTGTCGGCAAACACAGAAAGAGGGGGGACATAAGCCTAGGGGGACTGGGCACCCCCTTCGGCACACAAGAAATGGGGACTGGCTCCCCTGCAATGAGGGGTCGCTTCCTCTCATTGCAGTGGGTGACGCTGCAATGAAGAAGAAGAAGAATCAGCATTTATATAGCGCTTTTCATACACAGTATCCCAAAGTGCTTTACAAGCAATGCTAGACTGGTAGTGAAGTGACTGAATGTGTGGTGGCAGCCATATTGCACATCATCACCCACACACAGCTTGAATAATTGCATGAACCGGTTTATGGGAAGGGGAATGTTGGCCAGGACACCGGGAATGTTCCCTGCTCTTTGCGAAGAGTGCCCTGGGTTCTTTTACTTCCACTTGGACACCCACCAGGACAACACCAGGATGGGCAGAAGGGACCTTGGTTTAATGTCTCATCTGAAGGACGGCACACCCCAGCAGTACAGCACCCCCCCAATACTGCACTTGGATGCCAGCTATTTTTAGGTGCAAGTCCAATCCCAGTGTGGGACGAGAACCCACGACCTTCTGGTCCAGAGGCAGATGTGCTACCAACTGAGCCACGCTGACACCAATGACAAGGTGGCCCCTGATTGCAGTGGCTAAAACTTTAGAAGGTTGTGGCACGCTGGCTGAACTAGTGTCAGCAGCAGCGTGCCACACCACTGGGGACAGCGGGCCAAGCCTTTAAAGTCTGTGGGGGCACTGGCCACAACAGTGCCACGCCTCCACAACCTGCTTCTTGCAAAAGTTGCCGCAATATCTTTCTTGTGCTTGCATGCAATCAACATAAAAAGCAATCGTAGATAGTGGCAGGAAGGGAGAGAGGAGGGGGAAGGCTACTGCAGCCAGAAAGATTAGCAGCAGACGGCAAGTGCTAGCATTGAAAGGGCAAGGTTGCAGTTGAAAAGTCGCAGGAGCAACTGATATTTACAACAATCACTTACAACATTTGCAGGACTCCTTCAGATAACCAACTATTAGGAGTTTGAACTTGAAGGGACCCAGAATAGAGGTAAACTTTAAAGATCTTTGTATAGTATTCCATAGGGAAGGGAGAGAGAAATTAATAGCAGCTGAACCATGCCTCGTCTTTATTCTAGGTACATTGAAAGTGATTAATGAGAATCGTCTCAAACCATATGACCCTTTGGCGCGTTCATATAGACTAGCAATATAGGCTGGCAGTTTGCCAGTGAGTGCCCTGAAAAACCAGAGCAGGGCATTTCTTTGTCTCCTCAGCATGAAGAAAGACCAACCCATCTCCCCATATAGAAGGCAGTGATGGATGTGTGGGGGTAAGTTCAGGATTAATCTCAAGGCACGGTAATAGAGGGTGTCCAGTTTACTGAGTGCCAAGTTCACACAGTGGCTGTAGAGAAATTCGACATAGTCAAGCAGTGGCAAAAAGATTGTTTGGACTAGTCACTTCCTAGCTACAAAGGCAAGGAGGTGCCTAATATGAAAGAATACAGCTAAATAATCAGAATTAAGACAAAGTGTTATAATTTTTAGTTGTTTCTATTGTTTCTTATCATTTTACGGTGTTTTAATTAAGATATTGTAGTTTTTTGCCACATTTAGAGGGAAGTAAGACAGTATTTTTTCTACTACAAAGTCAGGACATATATTATTTTTCATGTTTTTTTGTACCACACAGCTGCCCAAATCAGGACTGTCCTGTGAAAATCAGAGCAGGTGGCAACCCTTCTTGAGGCGTCTAGCAATACTTTTAACAGAGTTTTTAGGGACGCACACTGAGGGTTTAGGAAGTGATATTGGGGCATTTGACAGGCAATCTGAGCGAGTATGTGACAGGCACAGGAGGAGAGAGAGAGAGAGAAGACAGTGGGCCTGCTGACAGAGAAAAGGAAAAAATGTTTTCCTATGTAAGCAGGGCAGTGACCAGGGGTGTGCAAGAGATGTGGGTGCAATAGGGCTCATACTCTTAGGGGGCCCACTGCCTCAGAGGTCAACATTAAAAAAAAAAAAAACTTTATTTTCACAGACAAAATTGCAAATTTGTTTTTGTACATTGCTTATCCGTCTGGAACTGCGTCTGCCAGCAGTGGGGTCTGTGCTGCAGATGCCAACTCCATTTTCATGGAATGGGAGTGCAGAACAAGGAAGAAATAGGGCCCAGTATTCAAAACATTTGAATTGATGCTGGCATCCTCAGAAGGAACAGGGACAAATTACATTGTTCAGTTCCTTGATCGTGGTGCTTGCAAGGGAGAAGGGGGGATCATAAACAAACTACAGATACTCATTAGGATGGCTGCAAATATAAACATACCATATAAACTTTTTACATGTGCTAATGGTTATTTTGACTTCTTGGTGGGGAGGTAGGTCCCCACAAAATCTTTTGTGGGGGTGCCCTTGCAGTTATTGGCACAGCCCTGCCCTGTGTGTAAGTGTCAGCAGTCTCTGCTTTACTTCTCTTGGTCCCTCCTCCATCCTGGCTCATGGTGGTAAAGGCATCAATAATGTCAGTGGGTCTGAATTTTAGCCTAGGCAGCAGGAGTGACAACATAGTGTACAGTTGCACTGGAGTCAGCGGTATGGTCTGGGCCATGGTGGTGAATGACAGTAGTCCCAGGTTGCAGCAGTGAGAAGCAATGGGTGCAATAATGGAGAGGTGATTGCTTCCACACCACCCTCCTCAGCAGTGCACCTGGTCTGGGAAGAGAGTCAGGTGCTGCCCAGCCATTTTAAAAACAAAAGAATTTGTTTTTTTTTTTCATTTTCACCTGGACACTTGTGAAGTGAAAAAGTATAAAATCAACACTTAATGCACAGAAACCCAGGGGTGGAGTACAGAGTGGGAGAAGAGGTATTAAAAAGGCCACCAAATAAGAAAGGGACCATGGGGTAACCCTATCTGGTGACCTAAAGGAGATCAGGCAGTGTGACAAGGCACTTGGTACAGCCCATGGGATCTTGGGATGCACAGGGAGAGGCATCACCAGCACAGTGAAGGTGGTGTTACCACTGTATAGATCACTGGTAAGACCCCACCTAGAGAACTATGTCCAGTTCTATACACTACATCTCTGGAAAGAAACAGAAAGAGTGGAAGCTGTCCAAAGGAGGGCAACTAAAATGGTGTAGGGTCTACATCACAAGCCTATGAAGAAAGACTAAAGGACCACAATATGTACACCCTGGAACAGGGAAGGGAGGGGGGGAGATGTGATAGAAACATATGAATACCTCAAGGGAGTAAATAAGGTACAGAAGGGGAACACATTTCACAAAAAAAGCACACACGAACAAAACTGGAGGGAGAGTAAAGTCAGGAGATGTGAAGAAGTACTTCTTCACAGAGCGAGGGGTAGATGCCTAGAATAGTCTTCCAGTAGAGATGATGGGGACAAAAACAGTGGTGGGATTCAAGAATGCATGGGATAGATATAAGGGAATCTTAGTGGAAAGCAAGGGGGGGAGAAGGAGATCAAGTAGGGTTTCTGGTGACATTATAGGCAGGAGAAAACAAGCATTTGTCAATGCCGAATGTTGTCTCGCTGGCATTGGCATTGGTAGTGCCAAAGCCAGAGACACATAATAGAAATGGCAGGGAAGTATTGGAGTGATGCTAACCCCACCCCCACCCTGTTGAGAGCGACAGGCATTGGGGTGTGCGTTTGGGTCATCAGCTATAACGCTCATGCCATTGTACCCCACCCTACCCAGTAGACACTGACATGTGTCGTGGTGTGCTTTGGGCATTATACTCATCCCATTCCATAAGAAAATACACTGAGGTGGGTGCAGTGTAGTAGAATGGGGTGAACTTTGTGGCTGAACAGTGCGAGGCACACCATGATGCCTGTCACTGGCTGCAGGGTGGGGTTGGGGGTGGAATGGCGTGAGCATAACAGCTGATGATCCCAAGTCATACCCCTGACGCCTGTCAGTCTGTACAGGGTGGGGTGCTACAGTTGGAAACCCTAACACCATAGGCGTGTGTTGGTATTTTCACTCCAAATTTTCAACATGGGCTGTTTGTGAGCCCACTTCATAAAAAGTGGCACAATCAGTTTGTTAGCTGAACGGTGGTTTTGCAGAACGGCTATGCCATTTGGTGACACAGGGACGAAAATACATTTTGGACAGGATGTGGAAAATGACAGCTGTATTGTTCATGAAGAGGTGTAAAAAAATGGCTACGCTGAAAATCTGGAGTGAAAATATGAAAATTGGAAGTCATGAGCATGCATAGAAACTGTGCAACACACGTACGTAACCCAATTAATTTGGGGAGTTTGTTAGCCACATTTTCAACATAGGCATTTTGGGACATCCCCTCATGAACAGTGGCGCCATGATTTTGTTAATCTGTCCCAAAAGTTGATTTCCCACAGCGGCCACGCCATTGTGCGCCACATGTGCAGAAACCCATTTTGGGCATGATGTGAAAAATGACAGCTGTGCTGTTCATAAGGAGGTGTGAAACAATGGCAGTGTTGAAAATCTGGCATGAAAATATTGCAAATTTGCGAAGTTACAACGGTGCGTGGAAACTGCACAATGCATGCTTATAACACAGTCATTTTATGAACTTTCGGCACCAAATCTTCAACATAGGCATTTGAGGACCTCTGCTCATGAACACTGTCACCGTCATTTCCTCAAACTGTCCCGAAAACTGATTTCGCACAGCGACCGTGCTATTCTACGCTGGATGTGCGAAAACACATTTCGGTCAGGATAGGTAAAATGACAGCTATACTGTTCATAAGGAGGTGTGGAAAAATGCCAATTTTGAAAATCTGGAGTGAAAATATTACAAATTCATGAAGTTACGAGTGTGCGTGGAAACTGCACAATGCACGCTGGTAAAACAGCCATTTTGTTTATTTTTCCCACCAAATTTGCAACATAGGCTTTTTGAGAGCCCCCCTCATGAACCGTGGCACTGTCGTTTCTTTAATCAGTCCCAAAAGGTGATTCCACACAGTGACCACGAAATCACCTCTCAGGACCGAATAACATCATGACAGTGCCTGAATTCATGAGGAGGGGTCCCAATAACCCCATGTTGAAAATTTGGTGCCAAAGTTCCCAAAAATGGCTGAGATATACAACAAAGTTGGAAAAACCCCATTTATGCCATTTTATGAAATGGGTGGTAGAAAAGCAGCATTCTGATTGGCTGCTAGGAATGTGCTAATATGTCTAACACCATGGGAGAAGGATCAGGCTGTGCCAAGCTATGGCAAGCGGGCATTGATATGGGTGAAGCTGCCCACTCAGAACCTTGAGAAATGAAAATGTAGCCATCTTGTTTCTCGCATAAGTGGTGCCAGCCTAACTGTATAAAAATAAAATAAATACACCTGACCTCCTGTTTAGTTGGGCTCGGTCTTTTAATATTTCTGTTTTGAAATCCATGCAGAACGTATAGCAAAGGGGGAAAAAAAACCACAAAGTGCTGCGATCTATCTCCCAGCCCGCACTCGCTCTCCATCCCAATCAAAACGTGATCTCTCTCTCTCCCAGCCCCCTCGCTCTCCATTTTAATCAGAAGCGACTGCTGATTATTACAGGCGATGATTCATTTAACAAAGTACTGCCACAATCTCTGTCCTGGAAAAAAACGCAAAGTGTTGCAATCTGTCTCCCAGCCCGCTTGCTCTCCATCCCAATTAAAAAGTGATCTGTCTCCCAGCCCGCTTGCTCGCTCTCTATTTTAATCAGAAGTGACTGCCGATTATTGCGGCCGATTATTCATTTTAACAAAGTACAGCCACTATCTCTCTCATGGCCCACCGGCTGAGTGGCTGTTCAGATCGATTGCTAACTTGGGGGTGGGGGGGTGGTGAATACTGCCATGACAACCACATGTAAACTACAGAAGCCTTTATAGGACAAAATTCCTTAAGTCAAAAAGAAACAGTAGGCGGAGGAACTATTTTATTAAAAATGAAGACCAACATTAAACTTTTCACTTTTAAATACTATACATTTTAGCCATCACATACATCTGTATTTTTGATAGCCATTTCATAAGTGCAATAAGCCACTCCAGGGTCTGTGTGTTAGACACTTTAACACACGGCTAGGAGGCTGGATGCACTCGGCCGGTGGCCTCGTGCCTCACTACGCCTCCTAGCTGTGTGTTAAAGTGTCTAACACACACCCTGGAGTGTCTTATTGCTTACATACAGCTTACCAGCATTTCTTCAGTTCATGGTCGGCTTTGAAAAGTGCAGACATGTTCCTGGTCCACCGAAGATCATCGCGCCGGACTCCATAGGTAAGTATGGGGTGGGGATGAGGCAGGGTGCTCAGAGGGTGGGTGCGGGTTGTGGGAGGGGCGGGGAGACCGTGAGGGACCATTTTCTTTTCACAGGTTTAAAAAAAAAACACATTTGGGATTTTTTTTGCTGGGGATTTGACACGCTGGGGTGGGCTCCTAGCATGCCACCCAAGTGTTTTTGGGATTCTGTAGCCGACGGGGATTGGGCAGCCCCTGCGCACATACTGGGGAGACATGAGCTGAGGGGATTGGGTATCCCTTGGCAAGCAACAAAAGCAGGGGAGACATTATGCTGATGGGGAGTGGGCTCCCCATTGGCAAATGCAGGGATGGGAATAAGCAGATGGGTATTGGGCCCCTGTTGGCAAAGCAAAACTATTGGGGGGGCTGCATGATGCCAAGGGGGATTGTGCACCCCCTCGGCATACATTTTAAATAGGAAGGGGTTCAGTATGCCGACGGGGAGTGGGTTCCCCCATCGACATTGTGACAGGTGACTGCCGCCATGTTGCCTTCACGTCGGGAGGCATGTTGTGGTCATGCTGCATGAGAGCTTCACTCTCATTGCAGCGGACTTTTTGTTTGTTCTGGTGGCCACATTAAGGATGTGTGAGGTCAGCGCCTGCTGCTGGCTGATTGGGGAATGAGGGACGCACCTTCTGATGCATGCCCAGCATTCATCCAACAGTGACCGCTCCTCCAAATCTGCTACTACCGCAAGATGTTGGCTGGTGTGCAAGTGCGAGCCAACATAAAAATGGACATACTGGATGGGCCAAGTAGTCCTTATCTGCTGTTAAATTCTATGTTGGTATGTTTCTATGAAGCAACTATGGCCACCAGATGGGGAGGGCAACCTCCTTTGTCCAACTGGGTGTAATTTAGGGCTACAGGCTTTTTGGACCATCCTCAGCAAGGGAGAACTGAAGAACTGGTCAGCCAGCCCAGTCATGGCAGAGTCATAGTTGAAGCCAACACCAGTCAGGAGTAGCCTCACAGAGCAGCACAGTTGCAATTAGTCCCAGAAGACATGGGGAAGGACGGTGCTAATAAATATTTATTCTTTAAATTCCCCCCATGGGAGGGATGCTTGTTCCACCTACAACCTAGAACTCTCTCAGCTATATGGAAAGGTAGACTTTACATTAATTTATGCTTATTGCTCAGGCACAGAGTCTTACTGGTATCTAGTGGCACATTAAACCAAAGGACTACCACTTCATTACCTGCATACAGCATACGCTAAAATAGTATTTAAAATGCAAGTGCGAAGTCTAATTCATAAACATCATTTAAAGTGCCAGAGCTGAATTAATTTACCGGACAATTTAAGTGCAACTGCTGCATGTTATCCAGACTGCTGATTTACACAGACAGTATTCAGTTTAACTACTTGATTCAAAGTACTAGTGCTTCACAGACCTGCATGATACAAGTTGACTAATTTCTCAGTTGCTTGATAAAGAGACTGTATTTTTTCTGCATGTTAACAAACTAATCTTAATGAAATGGAATTGTATGTTACATTAATCCCTTTGCATGATCCAGAGATGCTGTAATTCTTTTTGCATGAAACAAGTCATTTTGTATGCTCAGACTATGTGGCAACTCCTAAGTGCATGCTTGAGAGGGCCGATTGACTAGCCAGCACTGGGCAACAGTAAATCAGGGAGGGGTGTTGTCAGAAGTTCTGAGTGCTCCACCAACCCCAGAACAGTGAGTAAGAGGAACAGGAACTGTACCAGTTCAATAGCTAGGGATTTCGATGTTCAGTGGGTTAGTGTTCTTGCTTCCATGTTTATCCATTTCTTCTTTTTCCTGGGATCCACAAATGCTCAGAGGTTTTTCATTCCAAGGTTTCTTCAGCAAGTTTATTCTCTTTCCTGGGTTTCAAAATGACCCAGAGGTTCCTGCATCATTTCTCGTTCTTCTAAGGTCTGCAAGTGTAACTAATTAGATCAAAACCTTCTCAGCTGTGATCACAATATCATACTTCTCTTACATCTTAAAGAGACAAAATCTTGTGGTACTCAGTTCCAAACACTGCAACACTTAAACACTGTCTTCATAATAATGACTCTATAAAATACATACAGTACCCTGAATGTCAGTACATAGAGTAATAAGAAATATGCATTATAAAGATATGATACATAGAGTAATAAGATAAACTGTATGCACTATAGATATGCGATTCATAGAGTGATAAGAAATATACAGCGTAGAGATTAAATACGTAAAGTGATAAGATGTATGCAGTACAGAGATACAGTAACAGAGTGAGAAGAAATACACAGTAGTGGTGGGGGCAACTGCCAGAGAGGACAGATGTGCTTCATGTTGGCTCTCCCTCTGAGAACCTTTTAAGTACTGTACATAAATAGCAATAAGATATTTTTTGTTGGGTAAAAAGTTTATCACCAGGTGCAGCTGCAGTACAGGTACCCAGATGCAGCTGCAATAGAGGTAGCGAGCAAGCTAATTTTGAAGGCTCTAACATGGGTAACCCCCGCAAAACAGCTTGAGATGGCAGAGGGAAGAAGGAACAGCAGCTGGCTGGGCCCAGTCATGTGGGAAAGGCAGCAGCTGGTGGGGAGCAAAGTGTGCAGGATTTCACTATAAACGATGTTATGCAAGCCATTCCAGCCTTAGACTTGCGGGTAGCAGCTTTCGACACCAAGCTATAAGATTTCAAGAGTAGACTGACCTTATGTGACCTTAACTTGACTGCTGCTGTTGCAGAGGCAAAGGAGGTCACTACCTCAGTGCTAAAAGCAGTCACTGTATCCTCAGGCCTCATGGAAGAAAATAAACTGCTCAGATTTAGGTCAGAGGCCACTGAGAATAAAACCAGAGCACCCATTATATGTGTACTGGGACCGGAGGAGGGAACTGAGACTGAAGTCTCTTGTAATCTCGTAGTGCAATGGCTTAGAGAATAATATATGGGGTGGTGTGTATAACGAGAATTTACACAAACCCCCGAGCTGTGGGATGCTACATAAACCCCGAGGGCTTCTGAAATGCATCCCACAACGAGGGGGTGTGTGTAAAATCGAATTTTATACACACCACCCCATATTTTATTTTTTACAATTGTTGGTGTGCACTTTTTTGCCTCAGCAATTGTAAAAAATCATGAAAGAGATTGGCGTTCAGGCAGCAAGGGACTTGTCAGGATTCTGTGCTGTCCTGGTCCGTGGTCTGCTAACTTACAATGAGCCACGTATTTGCCAAGTGACAGATATCCACATACTTATGTGGAGCAAATATACAATTTTTGTGCTCTTTTTTTTCATTTTTTTTCTAACTTACTAGCGAACGGCAGTTGAGGAGCTTTGGAGTGCTTCTAGTAGGAAGAGGTGGGCAGATCCGCTGGCTCTTGTGTGCTGATAGGGAAACCAAAATCAGACGGTATGTTTCAGTATTTTCTGTTTGGTTTTCCCTGCAGTGAGTACAGGACGAGACTTTTTTTTTAACTAAAAAAATATTCAGCACCGACTGCGACCAACTGCGGTGGGGCAATGTTCCAACCCTCACATGCTGAAGGAAGACCACGCAACTGGCACATGTGCGATCCAAGAGAGACCTGGTTATAATTTGCTATTATAACCAGTTGGTTATGACGGCAAATTATAACTGTGTTTTCCTATGGGAAAAAGTGCTACCCAGTAATTATGTATAGAATAAAGTATGGGGTGGTGTGTGTAACAAAAAGTTTACACACACCCAATGGGTTAGATGCTCATAAACCCCAAGAGCGAAGCTTGAGGGGTTTATGTCAGCATTTAACCCCAAGGGTGTGTGTAAACTTCGAGTTTACACACCATCCCATGTTTTATTTTATATAATTGATGGCTATGATTTTTTTGCCACAGCAATTAAATAAAATAAAATATCCCTGTGCAGTTGCACCCCAATCCTGACTCGGTTCACGGTCAGAAGCGGCTGCTGAAGTCACATCATTTTTTTTCTTAAACAGTAGCCTCCTTTTAGCCCTGAGTTCTTGTATTTATTTTTTGGACTTACCGCCCAGTCAGAGTTTGCTGTGTGATCTCCTGCGGTATGCCACGGTCTCAGACTACCAGGAAGAGCAGAGCAGCACCAGGCACATGCACAGTGGTGGTAGGGAAACCCGGCGCATGTTTGCCGTTATAAACGCTCCTTTATAATGGCAAATTATGCCACGGGTTTCCAATGGAAAAAAATCATAGCCATTAATTATATAACAATTATATCTGGACCCTACCCCAGTGATTCACCATGCCAATTGGATTACTCCATGGTGCAGAAGAGAGGATTCGTCTGCCCCCATACATTTCCAATTGTTATGGCCGGGAAGCACGAGTGGGACTGTGCTTTAGCAGCAGCAAGGAAGAAAGGTGCACAACAATGGAGCAACAGGTCATTTCTGTTTACCCTGACCTTGGCTTTGCCACTAGGAACTGCAGAAAGAGCTTCAACAGTGTCCAGTCCATGCTAAGGTGGCCTAAGGTGACATATGCCCTCCAGTATCCTGTTAGGTTAAAGGATGTTCTACTCCGGGAAATCCTACCTTTCTAATGATTCTAAGAAGGCAGGTCCTCAGTCAGAAAGATAAAATTGGATATTGGGACTGAAGAACTGTATGACAATGACACTGAATCTGCAGCCTAACTGTACATATGCTGCCTGTATATCTATTTATTGAGAGGTAAAATGTCCTGATTTATTTTTGTTATGGGGGGGGCTTAATGGGGGCTAATAGCCACTGGAGGGGCTTTATACTGGTGAGCTATATGCTCACATAGGGTGCATCTCCTTGGGATGCACTGTAAGGAGACTGCAGATGCCTGAAAGTGTCTCCAAGTCAGCTGCATAGTCGTAGCGCTGGATAATGGTGCCTACCACATAGCGGCTTGAAGGCTCTCCACCCTCCCCCACTGCTGTGCAGACTGTTAGCGCATCACACACACACTTTGTACAGCTCTGCATATGTGGCTATGTGGGACTTAAACTCTTTTGCTACAAAAGCACAGAATAAGCCTCTATCTCAGACTCTATCATCTTTTACTGCTTGTGACAGGCCACTGCAACATTTCCCCGGCGTGCTGACTTAATCATGCATGGCCCTTGCTTTCCTGTAAATGGAAACACACATTCATCACATCTCAAAAAAGGTAATTGTCTTTCTTTAGGTGTCTCATTTAACCTACACAGCTCCTGGTGTTGTCTCTACATGCTATGGTGAGCGGCATGAAGTCACACCTGTAGCATGTAGGGATGACACCAGGAGCCAGGTAGTTAAAATTAGACTCTTGCAGGAAAGATAAAGAATTCCCCTGAGATGTGATGACTGTGTGTCCATTTACAGAAAGGAGAGGACCGTGCTTGATTAAGCCAGCACTCTGGCGAAACATTGCAGTGGTCTGTCACAAGCAATAAAGCAATAAAAGATGGTGGATACCGAGATGCGGTATTATTCCGAATTTTTGCAGTAGTTGTACAAGTCACAGGATTCAAATAGTTTCCATGTAAAAAAGTGAGAAGATGGTTTTCGGAAGAGAATTGGGGTATAATGCCCCAAAGTTGGGGCATCTCAGAAATATAAATTAAGTAAAAAGATTAGGGGTTTACAGGTGCCCAGGGTGCCTGCCTTAGGTATAGACTGCAGGGCAAAGGTAAAAAGGGGCCCCTTAGAAGTTGATTCCCCTCCCTGTATAGTGTGGAAACACTCTAAATGATAGAGAAAAGTGCCCTGTGCACTTAAAATGCTGTAAAAAAATAGAATTCATGTAGCTCCAGTAACAATGGCCTGGATGGAATGCTGTGCTGAGCTGCTCATGCACAGCATTCCACTCCAGCCACTCTAGAACCCTGGTGGGTTTAAGTTTAAACATATTTTTAACAGTTGGTCAGTTGTTCCTGGGCAGAGGTTGAGGAAACAGGACACAGAAGTCAAGGGACAGGTTAGGGCTTACCTTGGGTTGAAGCCGTCCCTCAGGGCTTGCTGTGGTCCTGTTCTGCCTCCCCTGCCTGAAGACTCCTGTTTCTGCTCGGTTTTGCAGTCGGTGGTGCTATCGGGGCACCACAAAGAGAGTAAATGGCTGTTTGCCACGCGGTGGGCTTAAGAGCCCCATTGTTTTGTTATTTTGCCCCCTTATTTATTTTAAAGTTTATTTTTGGTCCCTCGTCGGCGGCATAGAAGAGCCGCATCGTGCCCGAGTTGCTGTCGGCCGTCTGAGGCCCCCAGTCTGTCCCTCGCATCACCAGCATCCTTTTGCTCCCTCCCACTGCCAGCATACCCCCCGCCTCCGTATACTGCAGCAGCCCTCCAGCGGACGACAGAGTGGTGAGTCGGCGGCAGCACTCGCTCTGTGCTGACCACCCATTACAGGAGAGACTGTTTTTTTTCTTAATCTTTATCTTAAAGCGTACAGTAGGTGCTTAGAAAGCAGCTGAGTGCTGCAAGGGAAAGCAGGCCAGTAGGACCCCGAATTTTGTATTCAGAAGGGGGCGGGACCAGGCGAGAATAGCAATGCCCACAGGAGGAGCCAGAAAAGCAAGGCCAGTTAAGGGCCTCATAAATATTCAAAAGGGGACGGGATTCGGGGCAGCGATCTGATGAAAGAGTGGCAGCAGACTCAGAGAGCCTTTCAAATTTAAAGGGGAACTGCCACTTTTGGCCTACTAGATATTTAAAGGGGCGACTCAGGCCCACTGTATTTAGGGCACCAGGCCCATTGTATTTAGGGCACCAGGCTCACTGTATTTAGGGCACCAGGCCCATTTTGAAGGGCACCAGGCCCAGTTGAAAGAGGGCTATTAGGCCCACAGTATAGAGGGCACCAGGCCCGTTTCAAAGGGCACCAGGCCCACTGAATTAAGGGCACCAGGCCCAGTTTTAAAAGGGCAATTAGGCCCACAGCTAAGTAGGGCATTAGGCCCAAGGTAAATGTAGGGCATAGGCCCGAGGTAAAGCAGGGTCCAAGGGCAGCCTAGTAGATTAGGGCAAGCCAGCCTAGTGGTAGTAAGGGCAGCCCCGGCCTAGTGGATTAGGGCAAGCCAGTCTAGTGGTAGTAAGGGCAGCCCCGGCCTAGCAGATTAGGGCAAGCCAGTCTAGTGTTAGTGAGGGCAGCCCCGGCATAGTGGATTAGGGCAAGCCAGCCTAGTGGTAGTAAGGGCAGCCCCGGCCTACTAGAGTAGGGCAAGCCAGCCTAGTGGCAGTTAGTAGGGCATATAGGCCCTATAGCAAATAAGGCATTTAGGCCTTTAGTGTTCCAGGCAACTAGCATAGGGCAAGTGGCATCCTCAGTATAGTGGTTAGGGCATTCTTAGCAAAACGTTCAGGGGCAGCCAGATTCTATTCAGGAAGGCCCTACAGTCAGGAAAAAGGGTCCATCCAAGGGTGTTCAGCTCACAAATACTGCAAAGTAACTGTAACAACTGTACTGTTCATGCAGTTGGTTATTGCTAAAGTATCTGAAAAACTGTGAACTTGCTAAGAAGCACCAAGACTGTATTGTATGTGGATTGTGGTTATTTGCCCCGGTTGTTCAAACTATTGCCCCAAGTATCTGAACTATTGTCCTAAGCATCTGAACTGTTGCCTTAAGCATCTGAACTATTGCCCTAAGCATCTGAACTACTGCCCTAAGCATCTGAACAATTGCCCCACCTGTAATAATCACCCCTAGATTTATAATTTGCCCTTCCCCTGGCAAATTATCTGATCATTCCGCAGTCCCCTTGGCATTGCAGAAAGGTGCATCTTTCAGCTACATTGTTACCAGTGTATGGGAACAGTGTCAATCTTCTACCACACTGCAGTCCCATAGTGTGGTCTGTAATACTATGTACTCTGAACCAGTCTCTACCCAGAAGAGGACGTCTTCTCATCCTTCTTCACCCAAGTGGGATCGTCCATCAAATCATCTCTTCCGTCTGTGTCATCCACCAAAGTGGAGTCTGTCGCCAGTCATAGAAGTCGTACCTGCCGTTTCTTGTTTTCCACAGCTCGAAGTTACGTCCGCCGAAGTGCATCATGACAGCCATGCCAGTGTCATTTTATATGGTTCCTGATCTGGATGTCCCGGAGTTGGTCGCCTCCACAGAAGAGTGTGCACATGCTGGAGAACCTGGTCTGTGCCCTGGTCATTCGCCGAAAGTCGAGTCCGTTGAAGCCCAGTTCAGGACGTGTCCGCCATTTCTTTATTTTGTTCTAGGTTCTGGTGACAAGATTGCAGAATCAACCATTCTCTCTACAGATTCTTCTGGTTCCTGGTCCTATTGGAGATCCTTTAGAGTTTAGCTGGCCCTTGGAGTGTTGCAGCATCATTCAGGTCATGGTAGTCCTCGAGTGGATTTGTTGCCATGCAGATCCTGTTTTCTCCTCGTCCTTGGTGGCCCTGGAAGTGGGTTTTGGCCAAGGAATCCTTTGTCTTCAGTTTGGAATCCAACAGCCTGTAAGTGGGTTATTTCAGGAACCAATTGCTCTGGTTCTTTCTTTTCGGCAGCCTTGGAGAGAGTGGGCTTTTGCTGAAGAATCATATGGTCTGTTTACCAAACCTCTCACCACCCAGTGGCCTTTACAAGGTCCCTGCTGGGAATTGTGTTTAGTATCGACCATTCCGTTTGCTCCCCCTTTGTAGCTACCATCGTAGAACGGCGGTGTACACGAAGACGTCAGACCTCTGGACTCCTGTGACATTTGGACTTCAGTAGAATTGTGTAGTTATAGCTAAACCAAATATTGTTGTGGGTAGTACATATCATCTGATTTTCACCTAATCTTAGTAATAGGAATAAGAACTGTTGAATAATTATAGAAGTATAGTGGCAGTAGGCCTAAATATATATGCTATTCCTGTTTGAAGTAATTTTGGCAGTCATAGACAAAAGTGTTCTGTCCTCTTTACCGCCCTATTGTTTTGGGTGACTTCTCCTCCTCTTGTGACTGTGTCTCCCTACCCTCTGGTACAAAATAAATGCACTGTGGGCACTGACTCTCTAGGACAACTCCTGCCTCTCCTTGTCTGAGTAACAGTTATCTTATCCACAATAATTCGGACCTTGGTGTCTCATTCATCTCTTTCCACCATCTTTAGAGCACAGTACCACAGAGCACCTCTAGACCATCACAGGGGCAAACCTGGAACATTCTAGTGACTTGAACTGTTTTACATGTGTTCCTGAGTACAGAGACTCTTACTCTCGCAGGACACTGTATACTCTGTACGTGCAGTTTAGTGTGTCGTTATGTCTTTTACTGCTTTCAGAAGTTTGAATATCAACTTCTTGTCATTGTTCATGGATGGAGTGGGCGTGATGCGTGTATACACTCTGAGTTATTAATTATGTCATGGTTTATGAGGCTGACAGGCCACAGTATAGCAGTCTAAGACCTGGGCAAAGCTCCAGTGGTTTATAAAAGCAACACACACTGAGATTGTTGAGAAAAATAAGTATTCACACAGTTTCCCACATTTGACAATTACTAGTTTGGGGGAAAAAAACAAACAGAAGATGATCCTCATAGCCACAAGAGCAGTTTTCTTTGTCACCAACTGCTCTCTTCTCCCATCTGGGAGTCTGATTGAAGGCGTGGAAACTGTTTCACATTCAAGGCTATCCACTGCTTGCTCCAGCTCTTCTTTCCCTGTCCCCACCAAGACTTTTGACAGCTGACACAGAGGGAGAGTAAAGATGCACTGAGCATCTTTGAAATTTTATAGTCAGCTCAGGGTCCTTGAGAGGATAGGGGAGCCGGGGATAAGTCCTGGGGCCCGGCACCAAGAGATGTCAGGCTGTCCAGCATACTCTACACTGGAAAAGGGCTGCATGCTGGTAGGGGCCCAAGAGTCTGAACTTTCCCCATGGTCCAGAATTCCTCTCAAGGGGCCAGAGTCAGCTTATGGAGAGACTTTTTTTTAGGCAAGTTCTGAGGTACTGAAGCGAGGCCAAAGACACTGTGACAGGTGCTGGTAATTTACTTCACAGGATCAATGTATTATCTCACAGGCGCTGCATTTGAAGCTGTACCGTGATTAACCGGTGCACCATATTACATTAATTACAAGTTGATAGGCAGTATTATATGAACAGTATAGAGATATAATAGGTTGAATGATAAGATATATACAGTATAGAGATATAGTGATGTAGAATAATGAGCTAGATAACCACATTTATAGCATAAAGACAGTGATCAAAGGACTGGTTTGACAGCATAGCAACAATTTCTCATTGTAGACTGCACAGCCTTCCATTTCTTTATTATTTGACATGAAATAAAGCTTCTGCTTCATTCTAATGAGTTTCTGTCCTACCTCTCCTTGTAAAAACCATTGCAGAATTAATGCTGAGGGTTGAGACACTGGATGCCACACCTCATGCCATGCCAGTGACCCAGGTTCAGGAACGAGCCCTGGTTGTCAGGGGTCGGCGGGGGGGAAGAGGAGCAGGATTAAGCTGCTGCGAAGCAGCTCTCCTGTGCATGAGGGGTTTCCCTGGCCCTTGTCTGCCACCTGGTGGAGGACGGATGGCAGTTTGGGCAATGGGGAACCTGGCAGTAGCCTGAGGTGGGGCAGAAGGGCGGGCGGTACCAGAGTGTGTGCGTATAGCCTCCACGTGCCGCATAGATGTGTTCTTGGTCCCAGGCTCTTCAGGAAAACCGGGGAAAAAGTGCAAAAAGTACTAATTAAAAAAAAAAAGAATTAGCATCAGTTGAACCACCTGGACTTGTCAGATACCATCCAGGTTCTTCCCACTGCCTATATTCAGAATTGCGAGAGTGATGTGGCTGGCCGATTGGCGCAGTAGTTGTAGTGCTATAGCCCATGAAGCTGGTAACCTGAGTTCAGGAATCAGCTCAGGCCATTGGAAGGCTGTTAGAGGGTCATTAGGGGGAAGAGAATTGAGCATCCCAGAGGGTACTCTCCTCCTCTGGGGAAGGATGGTCACTGGCTCTGCTGTAGTGCTGCAACCTGGGTTATCATGGGTGGAAATACATCAGAGGTATGGTGGGAGGGGGCATACAGTGGGCTTGTGAATTGCATGCAGACATGCTTGCACCCACAATGAGAACACCCACGATGAGAACCTTGTCCCATGTGCTAGGTGGAAGTAGGAAGTAGCGAGTGACTCAGATGCAGACATTTGAACACTATGGAGGCTTTCAGCCTCAAATGTCGAACTGAACTGGGAGAAGCAAGGATGATATCAACATAACCCCTAGGTGGCGCTATCCCAAGGGCTACTACCCCTGCCTGCTTGGCTAGTAGCAGTTTAAGGGGGCCTGAGTTCTGAAACGGGTGCCTCCACCCACAGGTCAGGGTTGGTAGTGGTCAAACTAACCTGGGCACAGCCCTCCAGGACACTGTAACCCCCCCTCTTTCCCCTCTAGTGACCTGAACACTGTACAATAATCACTTTCACAATACCCTGGTACACCACATAATGCGCACACTGTTTGCACTTACCACCAGGCTGGTTCTCTGGCTTGACCTCGGGGACCCTTTGTAAAACAAGGTTATGCACAGCAAATAGCAACAGTACAGTACTTTGAGCACAAACTGGAACCACAGTCATATTACATGCAGAAAAGTTAGATCTGATTTATTCAGGGGACTTGAACAAGGAAGGGGCAAAATCAGGTTAATTAGCTTAAAGGTTATATAAGTCAAGCAGTTATGCATGCGCTTTGAGTCTCCCCACACAGTCACACCTCTGGGTACCCAGGTGGAGAAGAGATGGGCTAGCCAGGACTGTTGCCCGGGGTTGCAGCTGGCTGGGGCACTGTGATGGAAAACACAACATGCACAGTACACGATATTTGTAATCCAGAGCCAGAGGGTTCAGTTCGTAAAGGAAACGAAACAACAAGACAATCAGATGACACATTCAGATTAAGCTGTTGTTGCAGAGAGCTACCCTGGTATTTACTCATGATACCAAAGACTGGACATGGGCTGGACGAAAATCGAGACTGCAGGTGGGTGATCTGGAATGCCAAGAGAAGCAGGGCCCACACGAGTCGCAGAGGCGTCATGTCTATTCAAGCATGGAGCAGGGGGCTGATCCCCAGGCAGGTCTCTTGTCGATGGCTTCTCTGTGCAGTAGGTAGTCTGGCTGGGCCAGTCTGGCAAGGCCCAGACTGCATGGAGACAAATTCGGATGCAGTCCGTTTTGGGCTGGATACATCTTCCAGCAAGCAGAACACAGTTCAGACAGTGGGGAACTAACTCACAACCCACTAGCAGCTCATAGCACATTTACATGTACGGGAATTCTACTGTACCAGGCAAAGCGCTCCCCAGTCACAATCGCAAAGTCTTTACACTCACCGGGAGCTTAGGGGTAGCTGGAACTCCTGACAGGCCAATCGCATTCAGCAAAATCTTCGGTCTCCTTCAGGTTGAGCCTGGCCCACTTCAGTAGCTTAGTTTAGTCACATAAACTTGGATTTAGTCCAAAATAATTCTCTTCTCTCCCTCTCAGGAGCAGCTGGCAGACATGCAAGCCAAAAACTCAGCCCTTTCAGTTTTCCCATGCAAATCCACTCAGGATTGCTGCCCAAAATACACTTGAGCTCTTCTCATTTCACTTCCCAGCTCAGAACTAACTGAAAACTACAAGCAGCCCGGGACTTCCCCAAGATCCAAAAGGTTTGGTTGGCTGATTTGGCTGTCAGTCAAGGCAAGAGCTCCCCCTTCAGTTGCAAAAAAGGCACAAAAAGTTCAAAACTACAATTCCTACAGATTTTGACTTCAGACAGCTCCTGTAGTCCGGCTACATTTTAGGTCCCACCAGAACTGATTGGTCCAATTTGCAGTCCAGGACCAAGATAGTGGAGACAAACAAAACAGTCCTTGCTATAAAGAAGGCAGGTTAGACAAACTACATAATCATTATCACTCTAAATGATTTTCAGCAACTAGTTACATCTTTCAATAGAGCTCCCCTCTCAGATTACCTAGGCTGCAATAAGGCAGCTCTCAAAGAGACAGTACATAGAGGCTATATAGGCTCTGGTAATGACATTTAAACTGCTAAAATGCAGGACACCAGCCTGGCAATGAGCATTTTAGCAAGCTCGAGGCAGACTTTTTGGGAACCCCCATTTGTAGGGAGGTTACACCCTTCCCTGCCTGGGAAAACTTGGCATCCGCGTCAAGTCCATACCATCTTAACATCGAAAATGCAACATATACAAGACATTTATACCATTAGTATGCTATACAAGTACTATCTGATTTATTAATTGGCATAACTTGTCACTTTACTATACATTTCAATGTACTCCACTATATCATTTCCATTCTGACAATACATTATGCATATTTCACACAGGTAAATTGAACATTACTATACATGTACTCTAAACAATGCAAGAGGGGACCCTTCCCTATCAGCTAACTTGGGGCTGGATGGGGCAGGGGCACCATGGTGAGAGGGCAAAACAGGTAACCTGGAATGGGCCATCAAGCTCAATTTGGGCAGTGAGCTCTGAGAGACATAAGCACCTTTGTAGACTACATTGAGAGGCAAATCCACTGGCCTTGCTGGGGAATCGTAACTGAAGCGCACCACTGGCTTGACAGCTCGGCCAGTCTTTCTGGGGTGAACAACCACAGTCTTTGTACTTTCAGAAATGGTCTTGGAGCTTTCATCACTTGTGAGGGGTGCCTCTGCATGAAGGAGAATATCCAAGCTGGGAGCACTGTCAGCACCTGGCTCTGTAGTCTCTGTTTCTTCAACAGTTGGCTCATTTTGAAGACACTCTGGCATGGAAGAGGGGTTGTCAGCACTCTCATAGTGTTCCTCAAGTTCTGGCATTTCACCAGAAAGACTTATACCATCAGCCTCTCCTTCAGGCAAATCACACAGTTCCACGATACACAAAGACTCAGCATCCTCAGACGTGATACTTTGCACTTCACCTTCAGGGAGCATTGGCTCCAAGGATGATGCCGGGGCATTAGGCAGTCCAGAAGGCCCAACTTCATCCCCAGAATTCAACGTAGGATTTCCAAAAAAAAACTGACTCAGTTCATAGGGGTAATAGGCATTATCACACTCACTGTCATCTAAGTTAGACTGGCAGTCACTATCATTCTGAGCCTGCTGTGGGGGAAGTCTTAAATTGGCAACCACGGGGGCAGGCTGACTTTCTTTCTTTCTTGCAACAGCATGAGTCACTGGTCCAGGGGAATCAATCTTGGTGGGTTCAGCCTCAATTAAAACTTGACCAATAGGAAACAAGTGGTTACGGAGCATGGTCTTGACAGCTTTGGAGTTATTCTCTGGGCGCACTTTGTACACTGGCAAATCATCCAACTTTCCAACTATGACATGGGGAAGATGGTGCCATCGATCAGCAATTTTGTGTTTACCATGCAATCCTAAATTTCACAACAACACACGGTCTCCAGGCCTAAGCTCTTGAGCCTTTACTTTTCTAGCATCATTCTTCGTGCAATTCTATGCATGTACCAAGGTGCTAATCTGCTGGCTCCATTTATCTTTTGGGTGGAGGGTGCCTAGCATGTCTATCAGGGTGCGGTTAAAGCGTTCTGGTCGATGATCCCCCTGCGGGTGAAAGGGAGTGGTTCTTGACTTTTGCACCCCCCATAGAGAGAGCATTTCTTTGATTAGCTGACTCTCAAAGTCCGGCCCCTGATCAGAGTGAATTCGCTGGGGGCACCATAGTGGATGAAGAAATTTTCCACTAGCACTTTTGCCACAGTAGAAGCTTTTTTATCTTTGGTGGGAAAAGCTTGCGCATACTTTGTGAAATGGTCCGCAACCACAAACACATTGCCAGTGTTTCGCTGATCAGGCTCTAAACTCAAGAAGTCTATGCAGACTAGTTCCATTGGGGTGGTGGTAGTAATGTTGACAAGGGGGGCATCCCTCTGAGGCAGGGCTTTTCTTTGCAGGCAGCGACTACAAGTCCTTACATGGTGCTCAACATCGGTCCCCATCTTGGGCCAGTAGAATCGAGATCGTACTAGGTCAAGGGTCCGGTCGATACCGAGGTGGCCCATATGATTGTGGAGGAACTCAGTACTAAATCTTTGAAGGCTGTCGGTAGGACCAATTGTTGCTTATCTATTTGGCCACCTCAATCTACAGTCTCTCTATACAACAATTGATTAAGCAGCTTCTTTAAACAATAAAGCGGTTCGCAAATCAGAGGAATGCAACTTGGACACATCTTTTCCTGCACAAAGGGCATCAAGTGCTGGCTGAATCATAGGATCTCGGGATTGAGCCCATTGAATGCTGTCATTGTCAAACTGAGGTAGTGCACTAATATCTAGAGCAGAAAAGTGGCAATATGCAGCCGGTATGCAGGTGTCAGAAGGGCCCAAGCAATCTGCTAAGCAGTCTGCTGTGTCCGTAGACATCTGTACATTTCTATCAAACTTTTGGCACAATACTCGGATGTCAGGTTCAGATAGCCTGAACCAGTCACTCTTGGAAATGGGCCTCCGGGATAGGGCGTCAGCATCAATATGATTCAGGCCTGGTCTGTATTCGACAGCATAAACATATGTTGACAATGCAGAAAGCCACTGGTGCCCCATGGCGTCTAACTGAGCTGAAGTCTGTACATAGGTCAATGGGTCAGTCCTCACCAACATTTTCGCCCCATAGAGGTAATCATGAAACTGGTCAACAATGGCCCATTTTAACGCAAGGAACTCCAACTTGTGCACAGGGTAGTTTCGCTCTGACGGGGTCAGGCTTCTACTGGCAAATGCCACTGGTGTCAAACAAGGAAAGTTAGGGATGCAAAGGCTGCCTACTACCTGGCCCAGCTCGACTCCTCCTACCATAATACTGCTAGATTTTGGGGCACCATCAAGGGGATGATGGGCCAGGATGTTAACAACCCCCTTCCAACCCATTTACACAGTAACTATGGCCCCATTACTGGCACATTGGAAATCCTGGATGCATTCAACAACCACTTCACAACAGCTGGCCTTGCCTTTGACTCCTCCCCAGCTAACCTATTAAGGGATCATTTAAGCTCCCACTATACTGTTGAAACAAGTTGAGGATCTATTATGGCATCTAGATACCAAAAAAAGTGCAGGAGCAGATCTTCTGGACCCATTCTTTCTAAAGATTGCGTGTCATGTGCTTGCAGTCCCCCTAACTCACCTCTTTAACCTTTCCCTAAACTCTGGCTCTATTCCCACGCTGTGGAAGACAGCCCAAGTGGTCCCCCTTCTAAAATCAGGGGACCCTATCTATCTTAATAACTACAGGCCCATTTCTATCCTACCTGTGTTATCCAAGATGCTGGAGAAATTAGTGAGTATTCAGTTAAGGGAATATCTGGACAATGCTAATCTATTAAATCCAGCTCAATCTGGATTCAGGGCCAAACATAGCACTATCACTGCATTAGCCAAGGTCACCAATGATTGGCAAACCGAACTGGATAAAAAGAACAATGTCTGTGTAGTGTTCCTGGACCTGAGCAAAGCATTCGACACTGTGGATCATGAACTGCTACTCTCATCCCTACACTCCATTGGCCTAGATCCATCCTCCCTTAAGTGGTTCAGATGCCACCTCCGGTAGATCACAGCAGGTAAAAGCTGAAGGTGACCCTCCCCATTAAGACCACTGTCAAGAGGAGTCCCCAAGGCTCTATTCTGGGTCCTATCCTTTGCCATTTATATAAATAAAATAGATTCAACCCTTACCAAGTCCACAGTACATCTCTTTGCTGATGACACTGTACTGTATGTCAGCAACCTTTCACCTAAAGTTGCTCATGAAATCCTACAAGCAGAATTCTCCCTGTTACAACATCAGCTTCTCGAGAAAAAGCTTCTGCTAAATGCAAAGAAAACCAAAGCAATGATGTTCACAACCCAAAACTCCACCAACACATCCTCTTCAATCAGTCTCCCCCAGATATGCACTATACTTGGAGAAAATCTGGAGTAAGTTGAAAATTTCAAATACCTAGGTGTGTGGATTGACAACAGACTTGACTTTACTCAGCATCTAGAACAACTGCTGAAAAGCTTCCAAGGCTTGGCCTCCTCTACAGATTAAAACCCTTCCTTAATAGAGATTCAAAGATGAGATTAGTCCAGGCCATCTTTCTATCAGTCATTGACTATGCAGACTTCCTCTATAGTCACTGCTCCACCCTACCTTCAAAAGTTGGATACCTTATACCATAGAGCAATAAGGTTCATTACAGACCTGCCATATAATACTCACCATTGTTCTCTCTATGATTCAGTTGGATGGGTTTCCCTACATGTCAGGAGGAGCAGAAATGCAGCTCTATGGATCTACAAAGCTTTATCAAAAAAACTCCAAAGCTATATCCTGGACTGCTTCAACCTGACCACTCCCAGCTCCTATGCCCTAAGAAGCAACAATATCAATCCTGCTCAAATTGCCCAAAGTCAACACCAAAATAGAGAGGGCAGCAATCAGCTACTCTCTAGCCATAGCATGGAACACCCTACAAAAATCCCTAAAACTGTCCATTATCATTCCATTTACATCCTTCAAGCAGCACTGTACAGCCTTCTTCACAGAGAAATGCGTGTTGCTACCGCTAGAGATAGAATAGTCATCCCACAAACCTTATTCCAATCACATATGGCATATTCCTTCCAGCCAGACACCGCCAGTATATGGCACCCAATATTCCTTCACCATCCTTGTACTCATTATGTAGTGACTGTCATGGCCCTCATTGTGATATATATGTATTGTACATATTGTAGATGTTAGTTTAACTTTCTCTTGCCAAGCTTTAACATGTGAATTCTCTGTATATTATTGTGTTATAAATAACATTTTCTTGTTTCTGTATGTATAACTGTCTCATAAGTATGTGATGTAATTGCTGTGCACCAACTCGAACCTTGACCTTATCAGGTCCGTCTTGTAAATGAGCCTTGCTCAATGATGATCGCCTGAATAAATAAAGATTTGATTGATTGATTGATTGATTGATTGATTGATTGAAACCATCCTCATGGTCTTGATACAGTACAGCTCCTAGACCCTGCAGACTGGCATCAGTATGCAGCACATAGGGTTTGATGGGATCAGCATAAACGAGGATGGGGGCATGGGTGAGCTGGTATATGACTTCATGGAAAGCTACTTCACAGTCAGGCATCCAACGGGACCCGAAAAGTTCACCTGGGCGGAAATATCCTTTGTCTGGTTCTTTGACAGCCCCTTTTTTTTATTTTTGATTGGTAGGGGGGTAACCCTGGGTAAGATTCAAGAGTGGCCGAATCACTTTGGAATAGTCCTTAATGAACCGACGGTAGTAGCCACAGAATCCCAGGAAACGTGTATTTCTTTCAAATTGTGGGGCTGGGGGCAAGTAGTCAAGGCTTCAACCTTACTTGGCTCAGTCTCTGTCCCCTCTGTAGACACTATGTGCCCCACATACTTCACAGAGATTTGGAAAAACTGGCAATTGTCAATGGACAGCTTGAGGCTGAAATCTTCCAGTCAGTCTAGTACCTTGAACAGTCGATTCTCATGTTCCTCTAGGGAGCTCCCAAACACAGTGACATCGTCCAAGTACACCAGGCATTCCAGCAAATTCATGTCTGCCACCACTTATTCCATCAGTCACTGGAAGGTGGCTGGGGTGCCCGATATCCCCTGTGGCATGCTCAGGAATTCGTAAAACCCCAAAGGACAGATGAAGGCTGTCTTCTCATGGTCCTCCGGAGCCATCGGAATCTGGTACTATCCACTGCGAAGATCCAACACTGAGAACCATTTTCTCCCATTCAAACAATCCAGAACATCTTGTATATGGGGCATGGTGTATTGATCAGGGATGATCCACCTGTTGAGGGTCCGATAATCCACACACATTCGTACTGTTCCATTCTTCTTATGCACAGCCACAATGGGAGAAGCTCATGGGCTCCTGGATTCTTGTATCACACCAGCCGCGAGCATTTCCTGCAAGTGTCTTCTCACATCGTCTATGTCTGCAGGGGCTGGGTGTCGAGACCTCTCTCAAAATGGCAATTCATCATGCAGGCATATGTAATGCTCCACACCCTGGACACATCCCACGTCCCATTCCTTCAATGAAAAACTTGATCTCTCTGGGTAAGTTTCTGGATAATTCTAGTCTTCCATTCAGCTGGCAATGCGGAGTCACCAAAATCAAGCAGGTCAGGAGTCACTCTATCTGTCTTGCTAGGGGGCTTGTTGCTGGGCAACACTGCAGTGTCTGCACAGTGTACCATAGCTAGGGTGCATCCTCTGTTCACTTGGCTCTCCAGATCTGACACATTATGAATCTGGACCATCACTTGTGCATAGGCATGAGCATGAGCTGGCAAGATGCTGGGCAATTTTCCATCGTCTAGCACGTCCAACATCAGTATTTTGTTCTTGACATCTTTGTGGGGGTGGACCTCCCCTTGAACAGTATACTGGGTGTTAGGGGCCAGTACCATTGAATCGGGATCCTTCTTCCACACGACCCCTACCGGTTCATCCTGGTCCCTTCCCTTGGGGTTCTATTGCAAATCATAGGCCTTCTTGATCAGAGCGGGAATTCTTAGGGCCCTCCCAGTCCATCGCCCTTGTTTCTCATGACAGAGTTGTGCCAGTCTCCCAAGCATATGGGCGTTTGTCCCAATTAACAGGGGAACCCCATCATACAGTCCAGTAGGGGGACACACTAAGGCCAGTGTCTTGACTTGCTCCTCTACATCAGTTACAGTTGCAGGAAATGACAACCAGAGGCGGACATATCCTAGGTAGGGATAAGACTTGTCGCTCAGCCCCTACACATGTAGGCCTTCCAGGGATTGTAAGGGCATAGCAGAAAACTGTTTGTCATACCAGTCCTTAAATACAATGGTCACTTGCAACCCATTGTCCAGCACAGCCAGAGTAGGAATACTATTCACAGCCATGGTAGTCTCCATTGAAGGGCCCACTATTTTGGACCAGTCTAGAGGGACAGCAGCAGGGGCCCGGACAGATGATTTAGCCACATAGGGATTTGAGCTACTACTTCTTGAACCCTCACTGCGGTCATTTTGGGCACTCCTCGACCGCTGATTCATTCTCCGAAGCTCTCCTTGAAGCCTGTATAGAACTTTATCTAGGTCTTTTATAGACCCACATTCTCTGTTCATGTGCCCATTCTTCCCACAATTATGGCAAAATATGTTTTCTGGGATTTGGGGTGGCCAAGGCATCACACTGGGAGCTGGGGCGGTGGTACTACCAACTGAAAACCTTGGTGCCATCTCTGTCTGCTGTGTCATGAGCATTCGGAGACATCTCATTAATTCTCTTACTTCCATAGTCAAGCCACTGAGTTTCGAGCTGCTGTCAGCAGGAGATGCCTGGGTGGACACCCCCACCCCCATAGCAGATGCAGTTGGATATGGTCAGTGCCTATACTTGCAGGAGCAGCCTTCATAAAGAGACTGTCTTTTGTTTTCCTGAACTCCCTCAGCAATTCAACCCATCGTGGCACAACCTCATTGGTCCCCACTTCGGAAGGGCCTTCCGATGCTGTGATCACTTGGGCTGCGCTCACCCTAGAATTACAATCTCCCTCTTCATCTTCAACCTCCAGGAGTTCTTTTATCAAGTCACAATAGTCCGGTGGGTTACCCCTTCTATCTGGGAGCCTTAATTGAAGGAGCTGCAATTTAGAATGCTTTGCATGTTGCAGTATGTGCCCCAACCTCACATGGTTTAAGTCACTGGTGGCTACCCCACCTTTTTGGTAAGCCTTCTGCAGCGCTCTTTCCAGACGAATAACATATGCAGACAAACTTTCCCCTGGCCATTGTTTTGTACTTTGAAATTTCCACATCAAGTTCTCCCCTGACTCAATGCTCCCAAAATTGCCTTCGAGTGCAGATAGGTACTTCTAGGCAGATGCATCAGGGTTTGTGGACCTCAGAAATTTATTGGCCTCTGGGCCGGGACCCCTCAAACTTTCTATGGTCCTTTTCCATTTCTCAGCCTCCACACACTGCCATTCAGGTACCAAAGGGGCAACACAATCTATCCAGGTCTCCCAATCATCCTTCCCTTGGGGGGTGGGGAAGGTGCCGGAGAAGATTCTCAACCTTCGGTAAGAGTCGTGACTAATGGCAGGTACAGACATAGGAGCCAGCATTGGTACAGGCACAGAAGGAGGGCCAATAACAGGTGCTGGAGTGGGAGGGGGTGTTGGGAAGGAACACCCCCAGGTGGCAGAAATAGTTTCCTTAAGTCTTCCACAGTTTTCCCTTCCTCCAGCAACAACTTAGCAAATTTCTCCTCAAAAGTCTCAGATAACGGGGGGCTCATTCTCCCCGGGGTCTTTACTGTCTTTAGTTATCACTCTCCATGCAGTGAGGGCTCTTTTGGGGGTGATAGTCCGTGGCACTTTGGAACTGTCTACTGGGTAGTTTCACTCTACTAACGCCATGAAACTTTGGGAGAGTAGATTAACCTGTTGACCCACCACCACAGGGTTTTGTAAACATTCAACCTTGGAAAGTACTCCTTCTACAGTGTTCTTATTGGAACCCAGGGGAATATCCAGGATAAGTATAGCATTTTGGGGGTCGATCTCTTGCCCAGTACACCACCCCACCAACTGGTGTACAGCCACTTCTGTTGGGGTAGCCATTTATTTTTAACAGCAATTCGCAGATTTGGCCACTGGGGATGCTAATCCCAGTGGTGAGCCTCCAAGATGTAATCCCTAGGTAGCACTATCCCAAGGGCTACTACCCCTCCCTGCTTGGCTAGTAGCAGGTTAAGGGGCCTGAGTTCTGAAACGGGTGCCTGCACCTGGAGTTCTGGGTTGGTAGTTGTCAAGCTAAGCTGGGCACAGCCCTCTGGGACACTGTACCCCCCTCTTTCCCCTCTAGTGGCCTGAACTCTGTACAATAATCACTTTCACAATACCCCTGGTACACCACACAAGTACCCACACTGTTTGCACTTACCACCAGGGCTGGTTCCTCTGGCTCGACCCTGGGGACCCCCTGTAAAACAAGGTTATGCACAGCAAATAGCAACAGTACAGTACTTTGAGCACAAACTGGAACCACAGTCAGATTACATGCAGAAAAAGTTAGATCTGATTTATTCAGGGGACTTGAACAAGGAAGGGGCAAAATCAGGTTAATTAGCTTAAAGGTTATATCAATCAAGCAGTTATGCATGCGCTTTGAGTCCCCCCACACAGTCACACCTCTGGGTACCCAGGTGGAGAAGAGATGGGCTAGCCAGGACTGTTGCCCGGGGTTGCAGCTGGTTGGGGCCCTGTGATGGAAAACACAACATGCACAGTACACAATATTTGTAATACAGAGCCAGAGGGCTCAGATCGTAAAGGAAACGAAACAACAAGACAATCAGATGACACATTCAGATTAAGCTGTTGTTGCAGAGAGCTACCCTGGTATTTAATCACAATACCAAAGACTGGACACAGGCTGGACGAAAATCGAGACTGCAGGTGGTTGATCTGGAATGCCAAGAGAAGCATAGCCCACACGAGTCGCAGAGGCGTCATTCCTATTCAAGCATGGAGCATGGGGCTGATCTCCAGGCAGGTCTCTCGTCGATGGCTTCTCTGTGCAGTAGGTAGTCTGGCTGGGCCAGTCTGGCAAGGCCCAGACTGCATGGAGACAAATTCGGATGCAGTCCGTTTTGGGCTGGATACATCTTCCAGCAAGCAGAACACAGTTCAGACAGTGGGGAACTAGCTCACAACCTACTAGCAGCTCATAGCACATTTACATGTACGGGAATTCTACTGTACCAGGCAAAGCACTCCCCAGTCACAATCGCAAAGTCTCTGCACTCACCGGGAGCTTAGGAGTAGCTGGAACTCCTGACAGGCCAATCACATTCAGCAAAATCTTCAGTCTCTTTCAGGCTGAGACTGGCCCACTTCAGTAGCTTACTTTAGTCACATAAATTTGGATTTAGTCCAAAATAATTCTCTTCTCTCCCTCTCAGGAGCAACTGGCAGACATGCAAGCCAAAAACTCAGCCCTTTCAGTTTTTCCATGCAAATCCACTCAGGATTGCTGCCCAAAATACACTTGAGCTCTTCTCATTTCACTTCCCAGCTCAGAACTAACTGGAACCTTCAAGCAGCCCGGGACTTCCCCAAGATCCAAAAGGTTTGGTTGGCTGATTTGGCTGTCAGTCAAGGCAAGAGCTCCCCCTTCAGTTGCAAAAAAGGCACAAAAAGTTCAAAACTACAATTCCTACAGATTTTGACTTCAGACAGCTCCTGTAGTCTGCTACATTTTAGCTCCCCCCAGAACTGATTGGTCCAATTTGCAGTCCAGGACCAAGATAGTGGAGACAAACAAAACAGTCCTTGCTATAAAGAAGACAGGTTAGACAAACTACATAATCATTATCACTCTAAATAATTTTCAGCAACTAGTTACATCTTTCAACAGAGCTCCCTATTAGATTGCCTAGGTTGCAATCAGGCAGCTCTTAAAGAGACAGTACACAGAGGCTATACAGGCTATGGTAATCACATTTAAACCGCTAAAACGCAGGACACCAGCCTGGCAGAGAGCATTTAGGCAAGCTCAAGGAAGACTTTTTGGGAGCCCCCATTTGTAGGGGGCTTACATCAAAATGTCACGTTTCAAGTTTTCAAGATTGGACTTTGATCGGCCCAGTAGCGCTGAGGGTTGAGGTGCTGGATGCCACGCCAGTGATCTTGGATCAGAAATGAGCCCAGGCCGCTGGGGGTCGGCAGGGGGGGGAGAGATTGAGTGTCTGTAGGAGTGCTTTCTCTTCCCAGGGAGGGTGTGGGACGCGATCGCTCTCGGAGCGGCCTCTGGTGGGTGTCAGGGGCACCCGATGTAGCAACACTACAAATGCCGGGGGGCGGAGTTGCAGCATTGTGTTGCCTTGTTGAGCCACACTTCGCGGGGGTCAAGAAACACAGAAATAAAGAAGATAAAAAATCCATTTCCTGGGGATAGATGAAGGCACTTCGACCTCCCTAAGCCCACACCTCCAATTCCGGGCCATTTCCACTCTGCAGGCCGACTCATGTACCGGGCACTTTGCCCTATAGATAGAGAACCCTGGTCGGATAGGGTGGTCCAGACATGGTGGTGGTGCTTGGTGGCACGAGGGAAGGGGATTGGTCACAGAGGAGGGTAGAGGCTGGGAGCCAGAGGATGCTGGAAGGAGTTCTCCAGGAATGGAGATAAATAAAGTTAAAGTGAGTTAAGCCAGTTACCAACCAGAAGACTCTGTGATGACCATTCAGAACCTCATCTGTCTTACATGGAGAAAGAGCTGTCTCACATTGTATAACAATGGGATTCGTACATTTGAACTACCCCACATTAGGAGCAATGTTCTTTGTGTAACACAAAATGCCTTTGGTTCCACATGGGGAGGGTGCTGTCACACATTGTACAGTGGGAGTCATACTTTTTTGTTATACACTGACTTTGTGTTGAAATCTGCACTTATCAGGCTCATGGTCTCATTTTCTTGGGGGTCTTTGACAAGTATTTTTATTTGGCACTTACACTTACAAGTGATACTATCATGTATATATGTATATGTTTAATTTGGGGCTCTTTTTCAACTTGCAGTTATACCTAATTTCGGGATTTTGTCTCTCATTATCTGTTCTTTAATTAGCCTGCCGCCGACATAATATCTTGTCCTAAAAACCTATGCATTCTAAACCTTCCGGCAGCCTAAGGGTTAATACACCAGGACACTTGGAATGTAAGTTGTAACGTCTTCTTACATGTATTAGAGAGAATGCTAGCCCAGGGTTTTTTTATCACTAGAATGCTTTGTTAGCATACTGAGACATTTTAAAATTTAGGTGAGAACTCTCTGATTGTTGAGAATTCTTGATAACCTTTGCCCTTCTGAGGCTCCTCAGTTAAAAGCATACTGGTGTTAATTAGCTTCTCTGATGTAATCTTCTGTTATGTTTTAAATGTATATGTTAAACCAGTGAGAATTATTTCTGTTTTTTCAACATAATCTGGTGTTAATAGTATGGGATTTTCAAAATAACTGCCATAAAGCTTCTGAAGAAGGACCGGGTAGGTTCGAAAGCTAGAGCACTTTGTTCTTTTCTGTAGCATCCATGTTGGCCCAATAAAAGGTATCAAATCATTTGTTTCTGGATCTGTTCTTAAAAGGACCAATACGGCACCTACAACATTTTTTTGCATAGTTAGACACAGGAAATTTGCACTCTGTAATAATATGCTCTTGGACAGTACTTAAACAAACAGTAAACCTCATTTATTGGGGGCATAAACAGTGTGGTAAAGGGATACAAAATCAAAGGCTGGGTAACTGCAGAGGCTTTAAATTGGTTGGCAAGAACATTTAAGGCAGAAATCAATAGTCCAAATGGACAGTCCCAGTTATCTTCACTGGCTAAGCAGACTGAACTGTTGCAGGCCTGGCACATTGCAGCTGGTTGGCCAACGTTGGTGCACATAAACAAATGATTTGATTTAACTCTTTAGCCTTGCAACTGGGAACAAACACTGAAGGAGAAAGGACTGAACTCTTTGATAAATGAGTACTTATAATTCTGGGCCTGATGGCCTGCAGAACATTTCAACAGCAACTTGAAATATTAGTTGCAGGACTAGCCCCACAGTTACTCACGGCTCTGAAACTCCTCAATCTCTGGGTTGAAGTCAAGATGGGTGGCTCCCTATGGTAGTTTCAAACTTGTGGAATCTCAAATTCACTTCTGGCTTTGAAAGCAAGCAGTGGTGGCTCTACACCAGGGCCCGCCAGGGCACATACCCCAGTGAAAAAATGCTGTGCCCCAGTTGGTGCCCCATATGGTGCAGAGCTTCCCCCATAGTAACAATATATCAGTGCCCTGGCTGCCATCAGTTGTGCCCCAGCTGTGTCCTGGTAACCATTTGTAGCTAGAGCTGCTACTGAAAGCAAGGACCATCAGAAAGGACCAGGGCTGGCATGGCTCACCCTCACAGCTAGGCATAACCCTTGAAATGGCTGCAAACCAGCGCTGACTGTTGCTCTAGTAGATGACTCCCCATGCTAGTCTGGATGCAGCTTTGGCTCAGGATACAGTTTTTGTCACTTTTGTTTTGAAAACTGGATCTTACTTCAAGGGTATCTCTTGCAGCAGGCCATTACTGGTAGAACTTAGCCATCAGGTGCCAGGACCACATGGAAATCTTTCCAGTTAGCAGTGCACCACAGGGGTCCGCCAACCTCTGACATCAGCCCCTGACATTAGCCATCCCTATATAAGGTGGGTGGCCCCACACCCTCCTCAGTTCTTTCCCATCATCGACCAGTGCACATTGGACATCAGAGACCACTGCAGCTACAGTCGACAGCCATTGTCCTGAATTAAACATGCTTTTTTATTTTCTCGTTTTTCCTTAAACATCAAAATTTTGGTGTTTCTTCTGACAGGTTTATGTCTTCACAACCATCTTCATCCTCTGACCGCAACATGAAGTGTGCCTGTGGTAAACAGATCCTGGATAAGGACAGCCATTCTGCTTACCTCTTCTGCTTAGGCCCAGACCAAGACATCCAAGCCTCAAGGTCTGCCAGAAGTTCAACCCAGTGACCTGGAGACATTGCCAGAAGACCCTGGAGAGTCATCTCCTCAAGCAGAAGGTCAACTTGATGGAACAGGAGCTGCAGGCCCAGAGCTCCCCACCTCCCCAGCTCAATCCTCAGGCTGTTCTTCATTAAAGTCCAAGGAGAAGTCTTTGGGGAAGTACAAGCATTGGAACAAGGACTAGGACCAACTCTGGTCTGCTTCCCATTCACAGACTCCTCACAAGGCTCTGCCAACTGCAAAGGGGTTCTCCTCCCATGGGGAATCAACCTCCTTGACCCCATATGCCCTTACCCCCCAGGGCTTCTGGTGGTCTCGCCGCCCACTCAGGTTTCAGTCTTGGGCAGCAGCTCCTTGGGGCAGGGTATCTCATACCCTGCCCCCCAGTCCCTCCTTTTCAGCACTTATTTTTGGTGGGCTCTTTGGCAGGTGGCTCAGCCAAAGCTCCTCCAGCTGGTGCGGGTGCTGCTGGCACCAGTTCTGTATCTGCCACCCCATCACCCATGCCCCTGATGCTGATCTCATCCTACAGGACCCCTGTTGGTTCTGCCCTGCTTCTGAAGGGGCTGACACTGCAGGGTACCAGCATCTCTCAGAACCTGGTCTCCCCTCAGCCCTCACTAGTGCGGTTCCTCATTCTCTGGCACCTGTTTCTCCCACACCAATTCCTGTGGACCAGTTTCTCCCACGCCAACACCTGTGAACCCTCCTCCAATGCTACCTGGGCCTTTACCCACTGGGCCAATGCCCACGCTCCCCCTCCCACAGCCTGCGGGATCTACACCACCCACAGGGCCTTCGCCGGCCCTTCCATTGGCATGCCCAGAGGACCTGTGCCCATCAGTCCCCAACTGCCTCCAGGGGGAACGGCACCTGTTCCACCATGTATGCCTGTGGGACTGCCACCAGGGTATCTTTTACTGATGCCTGGGAGACCAGCACCAGCATACCCCTACTCAATGCCTGGGGGGCCGGTGCCAGCATATCCATACCCGGTGCCTGTGGGGCCTACGCCTCCCTACCCATACCCAACACCAGGGGATCCAGTACTAGAACCTGTGGATTACCATGGCCTGATTTTGGCCCTCTGGTCTTTTATGCAGTTGCAGATCCCTTCCCTGGTGATGGGAACCTGATGACTCCCCAGGACCTCCTTGGGTCCTCCCAAATCCAGCCCCGGCCTGACCAGGCCCAAGTGCCCCTCATACTCCTCTAGGCCCTACTGATGCAGGACCCCCTGCTCGCCTGGACAAATGTCAACCTAGCGACAGCGGGGATGACATATCAGACACTGATGAAGGTGACAGTTCTGAGTCTTCCACCATTCTGGCTGACTCCTCCAGAGAAGAAAGGGAGCCCAGTAATGTGCCCAAATCCCCTCCTGATGATCCCATGTTCATGGGCATCATGTGGCATATCCAAGCCACTACAGGGTAGGAGACTGAGGAGCAGGACCTGGAGTGCTAACGTCTGGTGATCTACCTTCACCAGCGTGACCCCCCCCCGGTGGTCCCCTCTATTATCAAGTCTTACAAAGACATTACCAAGGCTTCCTGGCTCCACTACCACATGGTTCTGGTGGTGTCCAAGAAGGCTCACAGGCTTTATCTCCCCCAGCTGGCAAACCCTACTTTGGTGAACAACCCAAAGTGGATTTGGTCATCATTAATGTGGAGCATGACCACAGCAAGTGGCCGAAGCATCTTAGTGCCCTCCCTCCCTCCTGATTGGGAGTCTCACCAGCTGGACCAGATGGCAAGCGATCCTTTGCTTCTGCTACCCTAGCTATCTGAGATATTAATTATTTGGCCCATATGGTGCAACACTAAAGCCTATTGTAGGACCAGGCCAAAGAGGCAGTCCAGGCTATGCCAGATGACCCCTCAAAGCAGCAGACCCTTCAAGCCCACAAAACAGGGTCTGATGTCAGTGCCAACGTTCTCTGAATGGCCTATTATTTAGTCGATGCCGCAGGCTGGGTGGCAGTGATAAGCATTAGTATTAGATACCATTCTTGGTTCTGGGTCTTGGACTTCACTCCAGACATCCAGTCCAGTATCATGGATGTCCCTTTCCGAAGTGTCAAATTGTTTGAGGGAGATGTTCAGAACATCATCTTAGAACTTCACACTTCTGGGTGGGCTGTAAAGTCAGTCCACTCCATGTACCATACCCAGCCAAAGTTTGGACAGAGGGCTTCCTTTCACTGCTCATCCCACAGGCAGGCTCATCCCCCTCCCAAGACCCATGACAAGCATAAGGCAGGTGCTGCCCTCTATGCCCCCACCCTGGCCTCCTTCTGGGTGACTAGAAGTGTGGCCGCAGCCCAGTCTAGGGCTGCCCCCATTTCCTGACTTGTTGCCAGGCCTCCTCCTCCTGTGGTTCCTCAGGAAGCAGTGGTCAGGGGTCACTTCTCCCTCCATCTGAACAGGAGGTCACCACAGACAACTGGGTGCTGCAGCTCATCGAGCATAGCCACATTCTCGAATTCATTGAGTGGCCTCCAGAAAACCCTCTGAGCTCATACACTCTCCTGGCCATGTCACCCTCATCCAGGAGGAAATTCAAACCTTACTTCAAAAAAGGGCCATAGAGCCAGTCCCACCACCTCAGCAGGGAAGGGGTTCGACTCCCACTTCTTCCTGGTCCCCAAAAAGAAGGGAGATCTTCAGCCAGTCCTGGACCTCAGCAACCTGAACCTTTTCCTAGAGTACAAGTGGTTCAGGATGGTCACTCTTCAAAGACTGCTGCCTCTACTTCATCAAGGAAACTGGCTCTGTGCCCTGGATATGCAGGACGCATACCTTCATATCAAGGTTTCTGCTTCTCGCCGGCGCTTTCCATTTCCAGGGGGTGCATTGCCAGTATTAAGCCCTCCCCTTTGGATTGTCCTCAGCCCCCAGGGTCTTTACTAAATGCCTGGGGGTGGTAGCAGCTGCCTTGAGATGGCAGGGGTTCTACATTTTTCCATACTTGGACGATTGGGTCTTGGTTGCCCACTCCTGGGATTAACTCCTACAGATTCTTGCTCTGACCTACAGCCTTTTCCAAGCTTTGGGCATCACAATCAATCTGCCAAAGTATTTCCTAACTCCCTGCCAGTGCCTTCCATATATAGGGGCTGTGCTGGACAGGACCCAGAAGAAGGCATTCCTTTCTCCGGACAGAGCAGAACGCCTAATGAACCAGGCCCGTCTTCTCTATTCCAGCAGCTGTCTTTCGGCAAGGGGTTTCCTGAGGCTCCTAAACCTTATGGCAGCAGCCATTGCCATGGTCCCTCTGGCCAGGCTGCACTTGAGAATGCCCCAATGGGAGCTGTGTGTCCAGTGGGACCAGCACACAGATCCTTTGGATCAGCTAGTCCTGGTATCAAATCCAGTCAAGAAAGTCCTGCTGTTGTGGCTGGAGCCCACCAATTTGCTTTGCAGGGTTCCTTTTTGCCCACCTCTGCCTCTTTTAACATTTTGTAAACCCAGGGATAAGCATTGCAAGTATATTGTCCCAATAGCCAAGTAACACGGGAACAGGATTTAGGAGTCAAATCAGTGAATTAAGTCCATGAACAGAAATAAAATCCTATTCTGCGACTCACTGTCCTTCGGACCAGAGCCTGACTCATCATCTTTAGCCCTGAACTCCTTTTCAATGTGGTCCACAAGTTTTACAGCTTCAGCAGCATCAGGAAAGTGATAGAATTTATCCACAGACACCACTCGCAGGCTAGCTGGCATAAAGAGAATGTGATGCACTCCTAACTGTTGGAGTCGTGCTCTGACCCCATCAGAAACTCTTTTGACGTTGGCGGGTTGCAAATCTTAAGTCTGGGAACAAGTGTACTTTAGTTCCTTGCCAGACCAGTGGTCCACATCTCTTAGCTCGTGTCAAAACCTTGTCTCTGTCCAAAATGGTTCCCAGCACTACCATAACAGTAGGGGGTGGAAGCTCGTTGGTAGCTGTCTGGTTTCTCCCTCCACGTGAACTAATTCAGTAAGCTTTAAAGACCACATTGAAATCTTCCATTTTAAGGATATCCTTTAGAAAATTAGCCACAAACAATGTAGAATCTTCTCCCTCAGCCCCTTCAGGGAGCCCAAGGAGCTGCAAGTGTGTGGCCTGGGAGGCATTTTCTAAGTTCTCTAATTGACAGCGGAGCACCCCATTTTCTTTAGTCAGGCCAGTACTTACAGTCAGTCCCGTCTTGGCCACTTTTGATGTCACTTTTGCAGCTCCTTCCAACACTTCCATTTTTGTGTCGAGTATTTTAAACTGGGTTGTAAAATCCTCTACCTTCTGATCCAGGCACAGAATGGCTTTGAGCAAGGCAGCATTGGACGGCTGTGGTGTTACCTTGGCTTCTATTCCTTGGCTGGCCTCCTTACTGATTTCCTTGCTGCTGCCCAGTTTCAGCTCTTTGGGTCGGGCTCCCTGTCATCCTACACCCAATCGATTACTTCTTCCCATAACTGTAGTTTGGGACCATGAAACGGTTCCAAAATAGACCAGTACACTTAGCAGGGCTTCATTTTTCCTTTAGGCTATTCTTAAATTTGTAAGCAGAATGTTAATTCTCAGATATTAGCAATATTACCTGTGTTTAGCAGAGCACAGCAAAATTGCTGCTTCAAGCTTGGTAGTTAGCCAGGCCCCCCCCCCCCCCACTTCTGCCTCAGCAGGTCCTTACGATGAATGCTTCAAGTCTTGGTTGGGTGGGCTCATCTGGAGACCCACCAAACTCACAGGACATATTCCAAAGTGGAGAAAGACCCACACATCAATGTCCTGGAGATGCGAACAGTCTTGCACACCCTGTAGGCCTTCAAGACTCAGCTCTCCTTGGGTCCACTCTTAATTCAGATGGACAACATGTGTGTAGCTGATTACATAAACAAGCAGGGGGCATGCATTCCTATCCCCTATGCAGGGAAGCAATTAGAGTCTGGTACTGGGCCATAGCGCACGGCCTGGCACTCTCGACTGTCTATGTCCCTGACATCCAAAACGTCCTCGCAGACAGCTTAAGTCAGTCTTGGTCCAAAGCCCATGAGTGGGAACTTCTGACCTTGGTGGTAGAGTGCCTCTTTGAAAGGTGGGGTCGGCCAGACTTGGACCTTTTTATGTCCCAACATAACGCAAAACTGCCACTTTTCTGCTTGCTAACTCCACGGCCTAGAGTTTTCTGGTGAGACGCATTGTCCTTATGCTGGAGAAGGAGGCTTCTGTATGCTTTCTCTCACTTTCCACTCCTTCAATGCATTCTGATCAAACTCCAGATGGAGGGGATTGCAATGATCATTTTAGCTCCCTTCTGTCCTCGTCAGATCTGGTTCCCCTTGCTGCAGCATCTGGCAGTGGAACCTTCCCTCTCCCTACCTCTGTACACAGGCTGGTTCTCCCAGGAGCAGGGCCTCAGATCTCTCCATCTTTATGTTTGGCTCCTGAGGACAAAGCCATTGCCAGGTTTGGGGTTTCTCCCAGAGAGCTGATGTTCTGGTGGCTGTCAGGAAGCCTTCTACCAGGGCTACCGACTCTATGAAATGGAAGCATTTTGCTATTTGGGCTGCATTGCACCATTTGGATCCCTTCACCTGTCCAATGGATCAGGTTCAGGAGTACCTTTTGTCCCGCTTGGATTTGGGCCTCTGGTACTCCCCTGTCAAGGAACATCTTTCTGCCATCTCTACATACCATGCACCTGTAGAAGGCCATTTAGTGGCTCAACTGAACATGTCTCACTTTCCTGAGGGGCATCCTACATTTGAAGCCCCCAATCCTGCATCCCATCCCGCCTTTAGACCTCAACTTTGTGTTAGAGAAGCTCACATTACCTCCCTTTGAACCAGCCATGTCTTGCGAGCTATGCTTTCTGTCATGGAAAACCTTACTTTTAGTTGCCATTACTTCTGCTCGGAGGATTTTCAGGCTCCAGGCCCTCATGTTTAAGGAGCCTTATTTGGTTTTCCACAAAGAAACGGTGTCTTTGCAGACCAGTTCGAAGTTTCTTCCTCAGGTGGCATCTAAGTTTACTTTGAATCAATCCATCCACCTGCCTGTTTATTTTCCAGAGCATTCCAATCAAGGGGAGGCCTTGCTCCATACTTTGGATGTGCATAGAATACTGAGGTACTATACACACTGAACTAAAGACTCTAGGAAGTCTAATCAGTTGTTTGTTTCACTCACCCCTGGGAAATAGAGCTCTCCAGTGTCCAAGCAATGTTTGTCTAAGTGGTTAGCCAAGTGCATCATTTTTTTTTTACCAAAATATGGCAAGGAATTTCCTGGAGGGGTTAAAAGCCATTCCACTTGAGGTATGGCCACCTTGGTAGCTTGTTTCCACAATGTGTCAGTCACTGATATCTGTCCTGCTGCCACCTGGAGCACTGTCCACACTTTTACCAAGCACAACAGTCTGGACATCACCTCTAGGTGTAGGGCCAACTTCGGCCAACTTGTTTTGAAGGGCCTCCTGTCAGAGGCCATTTACTTTCTGTTTCCTGCATCCCAGACTGCATGTCTATAGTACAAGAACTACTTGGGACTCATTCATACTGGTGATGGCCTGCTGCAAGAGATACCCGCGAAGTAAGATAGTACAGTTACATAAGAACTTACCGTAACAGTAGCTCTTCCAGCAGATCTCTTACATCAGGCCCTACTTTCCCTCCTTCTTTTCCCCTTTTATGTTTGCTCGCATGCATGTGCAAGAAACATAGTGCCATCATCCGAGTTTTCGGAGGTGTGGCTGCCCTCTTCCAATTCAGTCAGTGTGTTTGCAGGTGCAGCCGCAGTTCTCCAATGCCTGCTGGAGCTGTCTATGACAGCAGTCCAAAATGCAGTGGAGTACAGTTGACAGGGGGAGCTACACTTCAGTGAGCAGCGATAAGATATCCCTGCTCATGCGCGCTCCCCCTACACACACACACACACACACACACACACACACACACGCACATATTCTGCGTGCTGGCCCCCCCCATGCACACACTGTGTAGCCGATGGGGGTGCCCAATCCAACATTGGCTGTGCTGCACCCCCCAAAGCAGAGTTACATACTGTATACCATGCTGGGTGCCCACCCCAGCATGGCTGCACATCCTGTAGCCCACGGGGTGCCCAATCCTCCGTTGGCTCCACTGGTCCCCCGAGCAGAGGGTGCCAGCTGGGAGCCCACCCCTGGCGGGCAACAGATGCTATCACCAACAGGTGCCCAATCCCCATCGGCTCCATGGCCCTTCAACAAGCTGTCTCTAGCACGCTGGGAGCCCACCCCAGCATTGCAAATGTCCCGCTTCATCGCCATTAAAAACAAACCTGAAATTCAAAACGGTCCCTCGCTGCTCTCTGCCCCCACCCGTGCCCACCCACTGCGCACTCTGCCTCCCCACCCCCACCCCATACTTACCTCCGACTCTGGCGCGATGCATCTTCTGGACCGGGAACATGTCTGCACTCTTCAAAGCCAACCTCGAACTGAGGAAATGCGGTAAGCTGTATAATGGGATAGATCGGATTTTACAACTTTGTTGCATATCTCAGAGCATTTTGGGAATTTTGCACCAAATTTTCAACATGGGGTTTTTGGGACCCCTTCTCATGAATGCTCTCACTGTCATGGCGTTAATCGGGCCGGAAGGGTGATTTTGCAGTAACTGCACGAAATCACCTTTCAGGACTGAGTAATGAAACGACACTGCCACTGTTCATAAGGTGGGCTCTCAAAAAGCCTATTTTGAAAATTTGGTGGAAAAATTCCTAAAAATGACTTATTTACGAGCCGCATGCTTGCAGTTCCTACATCGCCGTAGTTCGCGAATTATATTTTACCCAGATTTTCAACATTGCCATTTTACCATACCTCCTTATGAGCAGTACAGCTGTCATTTTCACAGCTTCGCCCAAAAGCGTGTTCCGCCCCATAGTGCACAATGGTGCAGTCGGTGTGCGAAATCAATGTATGGGACACATTAAGAAAATCGCAGTGACACAGTTCATGAGCAGAGGTCTTAAAATGGCTATGTTGAAAATTTGGTGAAAAAATTCCTAAACATGAATGTTTTACGTGCGCACGTTACGCAGTTCCTATGCACGCTCATAAGTTCGCAAATTTTCAATATTTTCACTCCAGATTTTCAACATTGCCATTTTATTACACTTTCTTATGAGCAGTACAGCTGTCATTTTTCACATCCTGCCCAAAATGTGTTTCCGCCCATGTAGTACAATGGCCAGTCGGTGTCTTAAATCAATGTATGGGACACATTAAGAAAATCACAGTGACACAGTTCATGAGCAGAAGTGTTAAAATGGCTATGTTGAAAATTTGGTGAAAAAATTCCTAAAAATGACTGTTTTACGAGCGTGCATTGCGCAGTTCCTACGCATGCTCGTAAGTTTGCGAATTGCCATTTTATTACACTTCCTTATGAACAGTACAGCTGCCATTTTTCACATGTCACCTCAAATGTGTTTCTGCACATGTAGCGCACAATGGTGCAGTCAGTGTGCAAAAGCAATGTTTGGGACAGATTAAGAAAATCACAGTTACACTGTTCATGAGCAGAGGTCTTAAAATGGCTATGTTGAAAATTTGGTGACAAAGGTCCATAAAATGACTGTGTTACGAGTGAGCATTGTGCAGTTTCCACGCACACTCATAAGTTCATGACTTTGAACATGCCACACATGCCAGACATAACGTCACAGGGAGGTCTTTTTGAGTAATCTCTGCAGTCCCTTGCTAAGTTCATCTTCATGGCTCGAGTTACCTAACAGTTCAGTTCTCATAATATTGCATTTATACAGTGGCTTTCTGTAACTGATCTACTTGGATCAACATTATTCTGTTACCCATCTTATTTTTCCTTTTCATATGTACTTCTTCCTCCTGAGCCCTGGCAGATGGCTATGGCCCTCCGATTGGAGGGACTCTCTCTCTCTCTCTCCAGTCCCACTGCTCCTGTGCTAGGCAGCCCCCGGTAGTTCCCCTGTGGATTGCCCCCAACCCCCGCGGTGAGGCCAGGAGGAAGATGCCGGCTTTTCCCTCCTCCTGGAGACCTAATACAGAATCCAGGGGTCTGCTCCCGGGAGCGGCGGACTATCATCGAGCCTTCCAGGCTTGTTTTTGCCCAGCCCACTTTGTCTGCCAATGCAAGGATGTCAGCGTCGAGCCTTCCAACCCGTACTGCCCTCCAGACACCACCAGGGGGCAGTCAGCGAGCAGGACGACTAGTGCCCCTCACCCCAAGAGAGGAGAGCAGTCCTCTGGATGCTCAATCCTCTCTCCCCCACCGACCCCCAGCATCCCAGGCTTGTTCCCAAACCCGGGTCGCTGGTGTGGCACGATGTATGTCATCCTGTGCCTCAACCCTCAGTACCACCGGGCTGACCTTTCTGTTACCTAGCTTGTCCTCGAACATACTACCTAATCACAACAGTTTCAGTAACACTCCTTCTTAAGGGAATGGGAAAGGGTAAAGTTTTTAAGCAGGAAAGGCACACTAAGTTGAAGCTTGTTTCCGGGTGTGACCTGGGAGCAGAAGGAAGTTAAGTGACGTGCTCAGGGTTACACAGTATGCAAGTGAGGGCTTTGGGATTCAAATCCAGGTCTCCAGGTTCGCAGCTCAGTGCCCTAAACTACAGCACTATACTGCCTCTTAAACCACCTGCCTTCTAAACCAGAAAGAACAAAGTTTGCATCATAGCTTCTCCAGCTGCACTTATCTACATCCTTGTTTTCAGTCAAGTATCATATTATTTTAAAGCAGATTTTTTGGTAACAAAAATACAATAGTTCAGTTTGTAATTCTCCATCATGTACAGGCACCCTGATCAGCATGGCAAAGTAGCTTTGTAAAAAATTTACAAAATGCTACATAGATACCTATTATACAGCTTTTCACTTCACACTACTGTAACCCCAACAGATAATCACCCCCTTTTGTCTATCTTTAACCTTCACACACTTCCCTTCTCCCATCTACAGATCTGTATAGTAACACCTACTGTAACCCCATTACATAATCCTCCCTTTTGTCATTTCCACATTGCCACGGCAACAGGAATTTCGGCGGCCTCCCCTACAGTGACACATGGTCGCCGACATCCCTGATGCCACCGACTCCGGTCCCCAATTGGAAAATGCACCAACACAGCATCGGAGTTCTATGCGGGGCGGGCATGACCGCCCTCCCGGACAGAGATTCTAACTCTGGGGGTGGATCTCGGGGGAGAGCGACCAAACTCCGGAGTTGATGACTCTGGCATCGCTCCGGCAACCTGGTCGACACTACAGGTGTTGATGGGTTGCTGTTACTGTAAGAGCCTCGCCGTTACAATGGTATACTCCTTTTATCTATCCTTAACCTTTACACACTCCCGTTCTCCCATCTACAGACCTGTACAGTAACCCCTACTATAACCCCATCACATAATCCTCCCTTTTGTCTATCCTTAACCTTCACACACTCCCCTTCTCCTGTCTACAGACCTGTACGGTAAGCCCTACTATGACCCCATCAGAGATAATCACCCTTTTTGTTTATCCTTGGTTCTTTCACACCCCTTTCTCATCTTTAAAGACCTGTACAGTAACCCTAACCGAACCCTGTCAGATGATTTACTCCGTTTTATTTCTTCTTAACCCTTTCATATTGGAGAAAGCAGTAGAGCATAGTGGTTAAGAGCACCAGACTGCGAATCTGTCACTTAACTTCCCAGCCAATGCATCAAAATGGTAAACAAGGGCAAGAGAAGGAGGAAACCATTATGGTTCTCAAAAGAGGTGGCGAACAAGGTAAGGGCCAAAAGGGTGGGTTTCAGCAAATACAAGAAGACTCAAAGGGAGGAAGACAGGGAGGCATACCTAAAGAAAGTAAGGGAAGTGGTGAGATGTTCTTTAGTTACATCAGTGAAAAAAGGAAAACTGGGTGGAGGGGATTGTAAGACTCAGAGGGGATACAAGGGAGTGTAGAGAGGGAGACCTGGAACAGGCAGAAATACTGAATGAATACTTCTGTTCAGTAGTCACGAAAGAGGGGGAGGGTCAGGTGCCACAGCTGGGGAACAGACATGAAGGTGGGGGGAACTAGCCACAAGTTCTTTTACAGTGGAGAGAGTCCCTGAGGAGCTCACAAAACTGGACACAGCAATGGGGCCAGATGGCATACACCCCAGGATATTAAGGGAACTTCAAAGGGAGCTGGCGCCATCCCTGGCAGCCATATTCACCGAGTCCCTCAGTACAGGAGTTGTTCCAGAGGACTGGAGGAGGCGGCACATGTTGTCCATCTACTCAAAAGTGGTAGTAGAGAAGAGGCAGGGAACTATAAGCCAGTGTGCCTCACCTCCGTAGTGGGTACGATTATGGAGGCACTACTTAAAGAAAGAATAGTGGCACACTTACAATCCAGCGGTGCCCAGGATCTGAGACAACATGGTTTCACAGTGGAGAGGTCATGTCAGACAAATCTGATCGATTTCTTTGACTGGGTGATGAAGGAAGTAACTCGGGGGAGCAGTGAACATCACATACCTTGATTTCAGCAAGGCCTTCAACACCATCCCACATAAGAGACTGGTTAACAAGATGGGTAGTCTAGACATGGAGCACAAGGTGGTACACTGGGTTAGGAACTGGCTAATGGACAGGGAGGCAGAGGGTGGTGCGAAATGGGATCCAACCCAAGGAGAGGGAGGTGACCAGCGGTACTTGGGCCAGACCTGTGTAATGTCTTTATTAGTGACATTGCAGAGAGCTGGAAGGAAAGTTCTGCCTGTTTTCAGATGACACCAAGATCTGCAACAGGGTGGATACTCCAGACGAGGTGGAGAAAATGAGGAGGGACCTGGGGAGGCTGGAAAAATGGACAGAGGTGTGGCAGCTGAGGTTCAACTCAAAGAAGTGTAAAATAATGCACCTCAGATGAGGGAACCCTGGGGAGTGCTACAGGATGGGTGGTGAGTTGCTGACAATCAACAAAGAAAAAAGGGACCTGAAGGTTATCATTTCAGATGACCTAAAGATGTCTAAGCAGAGTACAAAGGCTGCAGGGAGGGCCAGTGGCATGCTGGGGTGCATAGGCAGAGGTATCACTAGCAGAAGGAGGGAGATAGTGATGCCATTGTATAAAACACTGGTGAGACCTCACCTAGAGTACTGTGTACAGTTCTGAAGGCTGCACCTTTGTAAGGTCGTCAACAGGGTGGAGGCGGTCCAGAGAAGGGTGACAAAGATGATACAGGGCTTGCACCCAAAAACATATGAGGAGAGATGGAAGGACCTCAATATGTACTTGCTAGAGGAGACGAAAGATCAGGGAGACATGATAGAAACATTCAAGTACCTTAAGGGCATAAACAAGGCACAGGGGGATGGCATCTTCCAATATAGGAAGAGCACTAGAACAAGGGGGCATGATATGAAATTGGAGGGTGGCAAGTTAAGAAGAAATGTGAGGAAGTTTTTCTTCACAGAGAGGGTGATGGATGCATGGAATGACCTGCCACGGGAGGTGGTGGGAGCGAGCACAGTAGAGGGATTTAAACATGACTGGGACAGACATAAGGGAACCTTAGAAGTGGGAAGGCAGGGTGAAAAGCCATTGACCAGGTAGGGTCAGAGGCTGTAATCAAGTGTATGGCTTACGGACAGACTAGAAGGGTCACGCAGTCCTTATCTGCCGTCAGTTTCTATGTTTCTGTTTCCCTGTGCTTCCAGGATGCATCTGGAAACAAGCCTCTGCATAATGTGTCCTTCCTGGCCAAAAATTGTAAAATAAATACAAAAAATATTTCATCTCCCCTCTACAGGCCAGTACAGTAACCTCAACTATAACCTCATCAGTTAATCATCCCTTTTATTTATCCTTAGCCCTTTCACACTCCTGTCTCCCCTCTTCAGAACTGAACCATAATCTCTGCTGTGTCCCCATAAGATAAACACACCATTAAAATTATAGATTTGTTTTAAGAACATTACCTGTTACCTACTGGAACTTGTACACCCAAAATACATTAGTACTTATGCAGTGAGATCAAATGATTTGCCACAATTCTAACTACGGTAATATTACTTTAGCAAGAACTGTCACACGAGCTTGGGTTTCTATGCAGAAAAAACTTAATTTAACATCACTTGTATCTTATACAAGTTTTAAAAATCGTGTTAGAGGTGTTTTAATACACAAATGTGATTGTTATGGATGAATAATTGAAACTTGTCTTAATGATGTTTGCATGTCTTGATTGATGGCTCTATAGTTGTATGTACTATATGTTTTGTTATCTGTTTATGAATGCAGTTGTAAATGAGAGTTCACTCTCTATTGCTTTCCAATAAATTTAAGACTAAAGAGCAAAAAAAAATTTAGAACCCAAAAGAATGTCCCATTAATTTAAAAAAAGGCAATTCAATAGGGCTACACCAACAGCACGGTGGGGGACACTGCACTATGATGTGGGTGACCCGAGTCTGAAGTGAGACTGCATCCCAACCTGTCTGGCTGCCCAGTGTCTGATGAGGTGCTGTAGGCAGTGTTCTGTGGCTGCAGGAGGGGAAACCACTGTGTCACTCCAGCAGTGACGCCTGTGGTGGGCAGTGGAGGTCTTAGGATGTGTGCATCAACAGATCCTCTATACAGGCGCCGTGGACACAGGGTGCTTTACTGTGTCATTGGATCAGTGGGGAGATGTTTTAGGTAGGTAGGGAACATCTGAGTAGACTAGGTGGGCTATGCAGTCCTTTTTTGCCGTCAAATTCTGTGTTTCTATGAGATGGGAGCTCCCATAAGCATTGTGAGCACCTATGCATTTCTGGTGACTCCTGGGTACACAGAAATAGGAAAACAAGAGGTGGGGGACAGGACAAAGGACATTGCCTGCAACCTAGGCCCATTCCACATAACTAGATGCAGTGTTGCCCTGGCTGGAGGTCCCACTATGGGGGATGTGTGGATCCAGGTAGGATGGGGTAGGCAAGCCTGAAGAGGATCACCTCCTCAGGTGCAGCAAAATCTGCATTTAAGCATCAAAACATGACCAGGGGCTGTGTTACTGTCAGTAAATCTAACCCTAAGGGGATCATAAGGCAAGAGGTGAAGCGTAGTGCCTTATGCCTCTTAGGTTTAGATTAATTAAGGTAGCCCAACCCCTGGAGTGCCTTAATGCTTAAATAAAGATTTTTCTATGAATGAACTCAAATGTTTTATTTTATGGAAGTATATTTATACTTTAAATTCTAATTGTTATCATTTAAATGAGGTTTTCAAGCCATTAACATGAAAATTTAGAATATGTCAGCCAGTCAGAATGTTTATTTTCAGCCATTGTTTTATAATGAAACCCTTCAGTTTGAATAGGTTTGAAATGTGAATTAACAAGTGGCCTGTGGGTGATATATATAATTAACATGCAAGTTTCGGGCAGGGCTCTTGGTAGTATTTTCCTCTTATGGTGCAGAACTCCCTGTAGAAAAAACATAGAGATCCCAGAAACAGTTTTGATAGTTCAAGCTAAATTTCTGAGGATCCCAGTGTAACCACGGCATCATGCCTCCACTTCTCTCCCCAATACCACTGCTATCTGACATTTTTCTGATGTCCCTCATTTTGTTGAATAAAGGTGCTGTTTATAGACTTTTTTGAACAGTCCCGCCCCCACACACTTGGGCCTGTTTACCAAGAACAGCTCTGCCAAGATGCCACATCTCATTTCCAGTGGGTCCTGCTTCTACCAATTTCCACAACTGGGTGGACTGGAGTACTGGGAGGTTAAGTGACTTGCCCAAGATCACACAGGGAGTTTTTGGCTTTGCTGAGGTTTGACTCTCAAGGATGCATGCCAGGTACCCATGTGCATCCAAAACCGCTAACTGAACTTAAAAGACTCAGGTACCAGCATCTCTGAGAGCCCTGCTGGGGTTTAAAATAAATAGTCCAAGTCCTGAAACATTGGGCTTCCTGATAACCCAGCGGTAGAGCAAAGTGCTTCTGTGTTGACAGCCTGAGATTGATGGGGGACTCAGGATGCTGGAGGTGGATGGCCAGGGCTGGGGAAACACTGCCAGTGGCAGTGTGTCTCAGTCTGGGGAGGGGGACATCCATGCTATGCTGCTGTAGCAGCACCCTGTGATGGGCAAAAGGAGCTGTTTCCTAACAGTAACAATGTGACATGTGTGCGAGGCTGCCTACAGGCTGCGCATGGAGTCAGGGTAGGTGGGAGGATGAGCAATAGGGAACATAAGGAGGAAAACTGCATCTGCCAGTGTGCTGGCTCCAGCACTCTCAAACTCAGGACCCTCCACTGCACTGACCAAATCCTACCCCAGATGGGGTAGTAAAGACTCCCCTTTTGAAGCCTTGCCTCGGGGGGCGGGGAAGGGGGACCATAGAGGAACTGAGTGCAGGAGTTGGTATTGTTGTGACTGGGGGTAGTCACTGAAATCTGCCTGATATTGGGCATCAGCAATCCTTGATCAGAAAAACAGAACCTTTTCAAGCCTTATTTTGGATTCAAATTAGAACTAGCTTGTCCATCTCTCCTTGTGAGCTCGTGATGTGATGTGGGCAGGAAGAGCACATTTTCCATTGATAAACAGACATTCCTTGAATTCCCAACACTCTGAAAAAGTTGCCAAGATAGCAAGAGTCTAAGCAAAGTTGCTATAAAAAACAAAATAACCCAAATACAGCGGCTTCAGAAAAACGATTTGACGCAGATCAAGGCACTACTACATGTAATGCACGTTTATAGTGTGTGTGTGTGTGTGTGTGTGTGTGTGTGTATGTTTTCTTGTTTATTTATTTAAACATTTGGTAACCAGGAAAGGCACACTGAGCTGAGGCTCAATTCCAGGTGTGACCCAGGGGGAAGGGGGATGGGAGTGCAAACATAAATGAACAAAGTAAGTTACAATACAAAGTAATTTAATAAATAATAGATAGATACAGTGGTAAATAGCAATTACAATTCATGAGACATATGCATGGAGAAGAACTTGAGTAACTGCTTCACATTTTGCACTTGATTATTAAGTGCTTGGAGGATACTGGTTTGGACAGCCAGGAGAGGTTAGCAGTAGGGGCTCAGGTTTGGCAGAGGCAAGGGGTTGGGTGGGGTGGGATGAGTCGAAGTTGTTGCTTGCAGGCGAAGTGAGAGGAGGAGTTCCTGATGGAAGGGGAAAGCTTGTTCCAAAAGTAGGGGAACCGGTAGGAGAAAGCAGCTTTTCCCACAGAGGAGGAAGGGAGAGGGAGGGTGAAGGACCTTTCATTTCTGTGCCTCAGCTCATAGAGGGAATGAGAGACCGAGGATAGACATTCCGTAAGATAGGAGGGATGCAGATTGAACCAGAATTTAGATATAAGTGTGAGGGAGTGGATATAATGCCTGTGAGAGAGGGGGGTTAGACCTAGGAGGGAGTAAAGATGGCAGTGGTGGGTACAGAGGGCAGAGTCTGTGACAAAGCAGCAGAAAGAGTTTTAGTAGGGTATCCAGCCTAGACAGGGAGGTTACAGGGGCAGGGCTGAAGACCCCATCTGCATAATCAAAGATGGGGAGGATCAATTTAAATAAGGTTTCCCACCTGGCGGGTTGTGGGATGGAATCTCTGTTCCAGTAAAGCATACCTGGTTTGGGGCGGCCGTTTAGAGGCAGTAGCATCAACATGAGCTGAGAAATTTAAATGTGGGTCCAACCAAACACCCAGATATTTGTATTTGGTGACCTGTTCGAGTGGGAAACCATCCAGGGAGGTGATGGGAGGAGTTTCTGAGCAGTGCCAAAAACCACAGAAATGGTTTTGGAGGTGTTTGGTTTTAATTGGTTTTGCCTGAACCAATGCTGAATGTTGTTGAAGTCATTTTGTTGGGTAGCTTGAGCTACATGCAGTACAGGGCCTGAGGTGACGAGGATGGTGTCATCCGCATGCATGTATGTGAATGCTTGATTTTGTGCAGGAGGAGGAAAGGTCATTTATAAAGAGGGAGAAGAGGATGGCACCGAGGACAGAGGCTTGAGGCACTCCTGCCAAGATGTGGAGGGGGGAGATGTGGCATCGGCAGTTCTGACTGACTGAGTTCTGTTGGATAGATAGGATAGAAATCACTGTATGCTGATTGGGGCGAGTCCAGCTGCCTCCAGTTTTGACAGGAGGAGAGGGTGGGATATGGAGTTGAAGGCCTTGGCCAGATCGACAAATACTGCAGCTGTTAGAAGGCCTTGGTCGGTGGCTGTGTGGATGTGGTTACAAACATGCAAGAGAGACAAAATTGTAGAATGGTGTTTTCTGAAACCTGACTGGTGGGGGGAGAGGAGGTTGTTTGCAGTGAAGTAATCTGACCATTTGGTCTGTGCCAGGGATTCCTGAAGTTTTGCTAGCGCAGGAAGGAGTGAGATGGGCCTATAGTTTCCTGTCAAGGAGGGGTCACCGAGCCAGCCCGGTGGCGCAGAGGGCTGAGGCACTGGATGTCTCACCTTGTGGCACACCGGCGACCTGGGTTCGGGAGCGAGCCTGGCTCGTCGGGGGTCAGCACTGGTGGTGGGGCGAGCGGAACTGGATGGAGCGGCTGTCAGGCAGCTCTCCTCTCCGAGGAGGTGGGGTGGCATCCCTCGCTCATGGCTACCCCCTGGTGGAGGCTGAGGGGCTGCGCAAGCAGGGGGCTGGCAATAGGCCAATGGGGCGGGTGGATGAGGGCTGTTACCGGGGCTGTAAGGTGCATGCGTGCCTCCACACGCATGTGTCCTTCTCCTGGGATCCTCGGGAAAAATGGGGAGAAAACAGAAAAAAAAAACGGCGGCAGGATGGCGACCGACTCTCCGCAGGCATTGCTCCCGGACCAGGTGTAAGGTAAGCCCTGGTAATTCCAGGGGACGGAGCTGGGGGAGCCGGTCAGATGGGGGCCATACAGGGAGGAGAATAAAGAAATGTTGTGATAAAAAAAAAAGGAGGGGTCACCGCCTTTGTGGAGGGGGATTACGCAGGCTGTTTTCCATGCCTGGGGGACCGAACCTGAGGTAAACGAGAGATTTAGAAGATGGGTAAGAGGATTGACAATTGCAGGCACCGAGATCAGCAGGAGCTTTGGGTGGATCCCTTCAGGGCTAGATTTGGTGGTGTTTAGTGAGCGAGGGGGTGGTGAAGACCTCTTTAATAGCTGCCTTGGGGAAATCCAAGGTTGGATGAAGTCCAGCTGGTTGAAGTTAAACCCTGGGAAGACGGAGGTGTTCGTCCTGGATCCCGGTCGCCGGACAGGGGGGTGGGGGATAAACTATCCCTCAGGTTTATTCCTGGGGGTGTGGAGCTCCCCACCTCTGAACGGGTGCGGAACCTAGGGGTGATTCTTGACGATCAGCTGACACTACATGATCAAGTGTCGGCCATCGTTAAAGTTTCCTTTTACCATCTTAGGAACATCGCTAGGATTAAACACCTTGTTCCGTCCGGGACCTCCCTACATTGATCCACGCCTTTGTGACCTTGGCGCCTGGACTACTGCAACTCCCTTTACTTTGGCTTCTTGGGTTGATATCTCGCTGCGGTGCTGGTGTAGAATTCTGCAGTTCGGTTGTTAACTGGGACTTCTCGTTTTTCCCATGTTACCCCGGTGCTGCGGAGACTGCACTGGCTGCCGGTTCAGTGGCGGATCACCTTTAAAGTGGGTCTGTTGACCTACAAAGCCCTGCATGGTTTGGGCCCTGACTACCTGAAAGAGCTCCTGGTTCCCTATCTACTGGAGCGACTGCTCCGCTTGGCCGGCGTGGGGTTGCTGGAGATTCCGAGTGTCATTTTGAAATCTTCTGGTGCCTGGGCCTTTGCGTTTGTGGCTCCGACCCTCTGGAATTCTCTACCACGCCAGATTAGAGAGTGCGACAGTGGGGTTCAAACAAGCCTTAAAAGTCTTTTTATGGATTAAGGCTCATGGGGAAGTGACTGACTGATTTCAGTTCGATTTCATTATTGTTTTATGAAGTTTGTTGTAATGTATTAATTATTTTATTGTATTTTTATATTAATGCTTTTATTATGTTGTGATTCTATAACCTGTGCTGCGGTTTGATTTTTTGAAAAGCACATTATAAATAAAGAATATTATTATTATATTATTATTATTATTCAGAAATGGGGGCATGTCTATATGATTATTATGTGTGAGCTACCAGGGCTCACTTCAGAGCCGGGGGGGGGGGGGGCGAGCTCTGGCAAGTTCTCCTGTAATTCCAACACTGATTTGAATTGCAGTTCTATAGTAGTCATGTTGTGAGTTATGGCATAGCATTTTATTACAAGACCTTCTTGCTGATCCCACCACTCTTGAGCTTTGAGTAGCAGCAGGCAGATCAGAATGGAGGAGCAGTGGTGGACTGAGGTGAAGGAGAAGCAGCAGAAGGCAGCGTTGGTCATAAAAATACTATATTACTATGTCAATCATGTATTTCTCCCACTGGTCTGGGGACTGGAGGGTGATAGGGAGTGGGAGAGGGGGCAGGGACTGTCACAAGAAAGTTGTCCATACTCACCAAATCCCGACTGCAAATTGCTTTGCACCACTGGAAGATGTGCAGGTACCTGACTCCTATGGGGATGGAGGGGTTCTCTGAGACAGTCAGTTTAGGGTGCACAGGAAGACTTGGTGGCGTCCAGGGGATGGAACAGGAAGAGGGCATCAAGGAGTATCCCTGTAGTATTGAACTCTATGAACAGAGGGGTGGAGAAGGTGGGGGGATGGGGTGTTTAGATACCTTCCAGGTGCATCAGCCATCAGTGATAGGGATAGGATAGGATAGGATAGGATAGGATAGGATAGGATAGGATAGATGGTTAAGGAGGAGGAGGAGCTTGGTATGTGCATTCACTTGGGTATGAACAATCTGGCAAACCAGCCTACTGAGACAGTGAAGCATAACTTTTGAAGGCTGGGGGACAGTTTGAAGGCACCTTCAACTTCCCTAGCTATTTCTGAGTTCCTCCTTGTGTGGAGTAGGGAGCATGGGAAGGATAGGGTAATAAAGGTGGAGACTGAGGAATTTAATGAGTGGTTGAAGAGATGTTGTCAGGAGGAGGGGGACCATTTTGTTTGAGATGAAGGGGCTCAAGGACAGAATGCTCTTCATGGGTGATGGCCCTCCCCTAATGAGAGAGTGGGTCAGTGTGCTTGGGCAGAAGTTTAATGTCTATGTAGGTGCACATTTAAACTGAGGTGGGGACTGAGGCGGGGGAAACCACAGAGTATGCAGAACAAAAGAAAATGTAGTTAGGACGTCCACTGAAATGAGGGCAAGGAGCAGTGGGATTAAAAGCAGCAAAGCAGGGTCCATAATAAGTGAAGTAAGGGTGCCAAGGACTGGGAGCTCACTTAGCCAGCAGGAAGCAAGAAAACCAAGAAGTTAAGGATGGATGGGAGGACAAAGGAAGAGGCGCTGACAGGAGGGGGAAGGGTCTAGGCTCAAGATGGAAAACAGTCTGCCTAAATGCCAGAAACCTAGGAAACAAAATTATTGAGCTCTAGGCAATGTTGGCAGGTGTGGGATTAGACTTTGTAGCCATTATGAAACATGAGCCACCATGAATAATGACTGGGACCTGGCAGTAGTTGGATATACCATGTATAGGAGAGACAGGGGTAAGTGAAAAGGAGGTAGGGTAGCCCTCTGTGTTAAAGAAGGCATACAGGCAGTAGAGGATGGGTCCATCAGGGGAGGAAATGGGGAGCTAGATTCACTGTGGGTACAGCTCATGACAGCATCAAGAAAGAAGTTGCGCATGGGCTTGTCTACAGATCACCAGGCCAGGGAGACAAGGGGATTAGGGAACTAGGGGCAGAAATTGGGTGGGGGAAGTAAAGGGAGAGGTCATGGTTGTGGGGGATCTCAATGTACCAGGCATCAATTGAGACATTCTAGCAGTTAAGAGCACCAGAAGTCATGCCGTACTAGAAATGTTGAAGCACAACCTGCTGGTGCAGCTGGTCAGGGAACCCACAAGACAGGCTGCTGTTCTTGATGTGGTACTCTCTAACTAGGAACTGGTAGGTAGAGTGAAAGTTGGGGAACCACTGGGGTCCAGTGGCCATAACACCATATAGTTTGAACTGGCCTGGGTACCAGAATATCCTTATCAAAGGCTGGAGTTCTGGATTTCAGATGCCCCCCGCGGATGAAGACTTATCCCAAGTCAAGTGCTGGGCTCTCTTCTGTGCTTTTCAAAGCCTGGTTAGCAATAAAGTGATTGTAGAAATATTCCACAAACTGGCATTTTATTATTTTGAACTCCTGAGTGCGTTTCTATCAAGTTTGTTTTTAGATTTCAGATGAGTAAACTTTTCTTAGAAGAGGGAATTTTAGCCAAGGGCAGGTTGGACGAAGTGGACAAAATCAGAGAAATTGAGGAGAGATGAGGAGAAATGAAAGGGGCCATTTTGAAAGCAAACAAATCATGCTTCAGCATGGTTATAGAATGGCCGAAAGCCTGGGGTTCAGTGAACAGTGGGCAACACTCCACGACCCCCACAGAGCATTTCATAAGCGGACTTGCCCCAAGCATCCTCCAGATGCCTATTTCTTTGCTTGCAGCCACGCAGCTACTTGCTCTTTTCCTGCTTGGCCTTCCTCTATCTGGTTTGCTGTGTGCCTACAGATTTAGCCATGCCTACTGTTCTGCTCTCTTCCGGTTGGCCCTCCTGGGTCTGTGACTGCTACTGCCAGTGCTCTGTGCCCAAGTTTCCTGGCTGCTTCTGGGTTTCGCTTTGCTGCCTCTGAGTGCTGCTGTGCCTGGTGGCTTGCTTCTCTCTCATCTCGATGGTTTTCTCCTGCCCTTAGGGACCTGGATGGTCTCCTTGCCATCTGCCACCATGCCTCTGTGCTGCTGCTCTTGCCGCGTTTGACTACTGTTCTGATTTTTGCTGCCACCCCACTTTTCTTCTTTCAGGGTTGCTAGGGCCTTCTGCTTTCCCTGCTGTCGCATGCTTTCCCCTACTCATGAGGGGGAAGGGGGGATCTGCATTTGTCTCAGGTCATCAGGAGGCATGCTTCCTGCTGCCTGGCAGTTGCTGTTCTGTGCCTTCTGTCAGCTGCCCCCCCCACCCCCCAGTCCTTCTAGCTTCCTACTGGCTACTTCTTAAGGTACTATTAGAAGCCATTGCCAAAATGGCAGAAAAGGAGGAGGTGCCACTGGTGGGGGACTTCAATCTGCCGGATATAGACTGAAGCCTTCCAGATGCTGCTTCAGCTAGAAGCAGGGACATCCTAGACTCCCTGCAGGGGACGTTCCTAAGGCAACTTGTCAGTGAGGCAACTCGTGATGTGACAATATTAGACCTGGTTCTCACAAACAGGGACAGTGTTGCAGACATCAAGGTGGGGGGGCACCTGGGGACCAGTGATCACTGTACAGTGTGGTTCAATATAAGGATGACTGCGGAATCGAGCCATACACGCGCCAAGGTCTTTGATTTCAGAAAGGCAGATTTTATAAAAATGTGTGAGTGCCTTAGGGATGATCTGGCAGGGGTGGATGACCTGGGAAGGGTGGAGGAACAGTGGGACAAGCTAAAAGGGTGTACAGTGAAGGCAACAAACCTCTGCATCAAGCAGGTGAGTAAAAGCAGAAGGAAAAATAGACCACTAGGGTTCTTGAATGAAGTGGGGAAAAGGTAAAGGCTAAAAAGGTAGCATTCAGAAAGTACAAGGAGATACAGAGAGAGGAGGATAGGGAGGTGTATCAGGGAAACAGAGGTGTGACCCCCCCCCAAATCCACTGTCTAGGGGTCCTGATGAAATTTTAGGGTGAGGGGGTGCAAACCAGAAACACAGCCAAGAGTAAATTGGAGAGAATATTGGGTCTTATCTTGTCCGCAGAGTTCATAACAGGACAGGGAGTATCCAGCAGATGGCCCCCGAGGAACTGGTACTGAACCGAGGCAGGAACCAGAGGAGTGCAGGTATGATGCTGGGGAAGGGGGCAATTGAGGTTAGTGCAAGCATAATAAAATGACCCCCAAAACACACAGTGGAGAATAAAAATGATTTAGTTAATCAAATTAAATAAATAAATCATTTTCACAGCTCTATGGAGCTGGAGGACAATGGAGCATTGGTACAAGTTACTTCAGGCATGATATAACTGCAGCACAGGGCTGTGGTCCACAAAAATATACCAAAATGACCAGGAGATGGGCTCCACACAAACACAGAGCTGAATAGGGCTCGAAAATGAAAGTTTAGGGCAGCAAACACACTCCATGGTGGTCCACATCCTCACAAGCGGCCACATAACAACAGGGTTCCCAGCTTAACACTACGGACCCTAATAACCCACAGGCCGCATCTACCTCCACCGTCCCTGGGCCATGTACTCTCCAGAACCAGGGAGATCTTCACAAGTGACCAGCTCCCTCACTTCCAGTTGCTCAACAAATCCTGCACTTCAGGCCCAGACAAGGTCCTACCCCAGACACAGGCATGGTAGGCTCTGTCCATACTCTCCCTGCAGGCCACCAGAACATACATATGGCAGCATGCCACACCAGCTAATGGCCCCCTGATGCTGCCACCATCAGGAGGGCCATGCTGCAGTACTGCTGCTACCATGGCGTCCCCACTGCCAAGCTCCCATGAAACAGAACAGGCTCCAGCCCACCCCAGTGCCGCAGTACACAAGGTGGGTCAACCAATGCATTCCTTCTCCAGGCCACGGATCCCCTTAAACGTCAGAACTGGATCCCATCCCACAGCTGCAAATCCCTAACACCACCCCAAACTCCCAAGCACGGAGCAGTGCTGAAGGACCGAAGGCCGCAACTCCGAACACCCAGGCCCACCACTTGCTCCTGATGACACCACTGGCCTCACAAAACTTCCAGCTCCCCTCATTTATACAGAAAGGAGCCCAAGGGAACACACAAAGGGTTCGCCCCCATCTGCCAGTCAAAAATAAAGCTGATCTACTAGAGGGAGAGCTAGATAACCAATAGTAAGCCTTCCAAAAAGGGTATGGCTTACAGAGGGAAGCAGAGAAATCAGTAAGGAGAGCAAAGGCACAAACCAAAGAGAGAATAGCCCAGTAGGTATCAAAAGGGGACAACACATTTTTTAGGTATGTAAGCAAAAAGAGAAGGGGGGACTGCACAGAGGGAGACCAGGAAAAGGCAGACATTTTGAACAAATACTTTTTTTCAGTGTTCACAGAGGAAGAGGAAGAGGAAGGGGGGACTGCAAAAAAAGTAAAAAGAGCTTTGAAGGAGGGGTGGGTGGATACTAGTCCTTTTGCAGAGGAGAGGACCCTGAAGGCAATCTGAAAGTGGACCAAGTAATGGGGCCAGGCAGAGTACATCCAAGGGTGCTGAGGGAGCTCACGGAGTTACTGGCTGCACCTCTGATAGTCCTATTTAATAGATCATTAGAAACTGGTGCGGTTCCAGAGAACAGATGGAGGGCAGATGTAGTCCCACTTCACCAAAGTGGTAGCAAGGAAAAGGCTGGAAATTAGAGGCCAGTTAGGCTGACATTGGTGGTGACAATGTTAATGGAAACACTGCTGAAGGAAAGAAATGTGGGATATTTTGAATGCAATGGATTACAAGACCTGAGACAGCATGGATTCACAATGGGGTGGTTGTAACAAGGGGTAAAGAAGTCTGTCCCCATATTGCAGCCTAACCTCATTTTGGTCTGAAATATTATGTGTCTGTGTAACAAATGTTGGCCTATATAATTGGATTATATAAAGCTTGTGAAGCCATAAGACAAACTAAGCCACAGTTGCAATATTAAAGTGCCTTATAACATTGTAGATGTAAGTAATAACAAACATTTGGCCTATGTGACTACAAGCAGGAACACAGGATAGTGTCCAAATTACCCTCTTGACTATCTCTAGTGTTTGTCCTTATCAGGACAGGCCAAAATGCTTGTATGCACATTTCTAAGTCCAAACCTATTTCTTCCTCCTGAACCTTGGTAACTGGTAGTAACAGCTGTTGCTAGCCATATATGATAATAGAATGTACACCATCTATACTTGTGCTGACCAAGGATGAGCTCATGCATATACCAAAGAAAGAGTATTACCTTATAAGTTGATGCTTGTGCTTGTTTTAAACCAATCATAGAAAACCATAGGAAATGATGGTGCTGTCTTCCACTATATAAGCAAGCCAGCACACACTGTTATTTTGAAGAATGTACCACTTGTAATCTCTCGCTGTGATTATTGTAATAATCATTAAATTCTTCCGCCATCAGTCTCGTCTCTGTTCGTCTCCTTTCTGAGTATCTGTAATTGATAATTTACTAACTGTAGTTTTTCCACAACGCTACAGTGGTCATGTCAAACAAATCTGATAGATTTCTTTTTCTGGGTGACCAAGGAATTAGATCAAAGAGGAGAGGAGAGGGGGACGTGGCCTACCTAGATTTCAGTAAGGCTTGACTAGTAAGCAAACCGAGTAGCTTAGGGGGTGGGTAAAAAGCTGGTAAACTGGGTAAGAAATTAGTTAGGGGATAGATGACAGAAAGTGGTGGTAAATGGAGTTCTTTCTGAGGAAGGGAGGGTGACCAGTGAGGTGCCTCAGGATTCAGGGCTGGGAGTCTGGGACTGGTCCTCTTTAATGTCTTTATAAGTGACATTGCAGAGGAGCTGGAAGGCAAAGTCTGTATTTTTGTGGATGACACATAGATCTGCAACAGGGTGGACAATCCAGGGAGGGTGGAAAGGATGAGCAGAGTTCTGGTAAAACCCAAAGAGTGTTCAAGGGTATGGCAGCTGGGATTTAAGGGGGCGGAGTACAAAATGGGTGGAGTGGTACTGACGACAACCAAACAGAAAAGGGACCTGAGGGTAATCATATCTGATGACCTAAAAATAGCCAGGCAGTGTGACAAGGCAGTGGGGAAAGCAAGTGGGATGCTGGGATTCCCAGGAAGTGGTATCACCAGCAGAAAGAGGGAGGTGGTGTTTTGCCCCAATATAGATCACTGGTAAGACCCCACCTTGAGTACTGGGTCCAGTTCTGGAGACCATGTCTCCAGAAGGACATAGACAGAGTGGAGATGGTCCAGAGGAGGTCAACTAAAATGGCTCAGGTCTGCAGAAAAATCCCTTCATGAGAGACTAAAAGACCTACCTCCCTGGAAGAGAGAAGGGAGAGGGGTGATATGATAGAGATCTTTAAATATCATCTTTAAATACCTCAGGGAGTAAATAAGGTACAGGAGGGAAGTATTTTTCAAAACAAGGTGTGCAAGAACAAAGGGACATGCTATAACACTGGAAGGGTGTAGATTCAGGAGGGATGTGAGGAAGTACTTCACAGAAAGTGTGGTGGACTCCTGGAACAGTCTTCCAGTGGATGTGGTGGGGCCAAAAACAGTGGTGTGGTTTAAGAATGCATGGGACAGGCATAAAGGAATTGCAGTGAAAAGGAATGGAGGAAGAGCTGTAGATCAAGTAGGGTCTGCACTGAGAATGTAGGTAGGGAAAATGGGCAGACTGGGTGGGCCAAGTGCCCTTATCTGCAGTCAGATTCTATGTTTCTTGGGCCTCCTGTCTGCTGCCCATCCTGTTCCTGCTCCTTGCGAGGTGCCATTCTGCTTCTGCCTTGCCTGTTGCTTCCTGACTGACTGGCTGGCTGCTCCCTCTCCTCATGCCACCAAGGGTGTTTTCTGGGGCCAGCTCCTTCTCCCTGCTTGCCCTGCCTTGTGGTCTCTGTCTCTGCCTCTGCCTCTGTCTCTCTGCCTGTTGCCCTGGGCTGCCTGCTGTGCTCTCTGCCTCTGGGTCCCTATAGCCATGGCTGTGGCTGTGCTCTGCCTCCTGATTTTTTGGGGGCCTTTCTGCTATCCTTTTAGCCTGGTGTTTCTCCTGCCTTGCTCCTCATATGCCCAATACTCTTTTGTCGGCTTCATACTGTTTCTTTGTCCCCGTGATCAAGTTTGCTCCAGGCATTCCATGAACCTGCACATTGCTGCTTGTTATAAAGTGGCCTGCATGTTGTAATTGTTATTTGTTCCCTAGTTCGCGTTCACTGTGTAAAAATCATAATATTTAGAGATAGTCCCTTTAGGGGAAACCTGATACTATCTTTTCCTGTTTCCTGTGTTCAAGCCACAGGAATTCTGCCAGCGTACAGAAGTTGAGTTGAGTTGATGTTAAGAATGAAGCCTGATAAGAAGCAACTGAAGTGTGTTGGTGTTTATTACATTAGGGATGAGGATAATCCCGGCCCAGAATGGAGATGTTTGGGGCCATGGCAGAGTTTGATGGCACAAGTGACTAGTCTCAATATGTGGAGCATTTGGGACATTTCTTTAATGCAAATAAAATCACAGATGAGGATCAGCAATGCTCTATTTTCCTCTCTGTTTGTTGCCAAATGACTTCTTTTATCCATAAGTTAGTGGCTCCACAGACAGTGCCAGGGACTGTAACCCTGTGGGAAGTATGCACATTTATTCAAAATCATATCAACCTCTGACCTTCAGCTATTGTGCAGCATTTAAGTTTCATGGAAGGACGCATCAGCCAGGGGAAACAGTTGCAGATGATGTGGCTGAGTTCCAGCGTTCGGTGGAGTTTTGTGAATTTGGAGACACTTTGGAGTGTATACTCTGGGACCGGTTGGTGAGTGGAGTGCAGGATGAACACATTCAGCACTGTTTGTTGTCAGAGACAGTGCTTGATTTCAACAGGGCGGTGGACATTGCCCTGGCCATGGAGACTGCAGCTCGCCAGGCTTAAGAGTTGCGGAGCTCTACGGTGGAAGGGACTGTTGAAGTGTATCAGGTGGAACAGCTTTGCCAATCTGCCTTACTATCGTTAAAGTTGCACTCTGCACGTGGGGGCCTACAACAATGCTTTGTTCATTGAGACACAGATGAGTGATGTTTCCATTATGGCAGTGCACACAACATAGAGACTCGCAGGTTCCAAGAGGAGAAATGTTGGTGCTGCTGGCGCCGGGGCCGTGTGGCCCACTTTGTCGCTTTGGGAGTATGCCCCAGGGCCAGGCATCCCGATCTACAAATCGCTGGGGCCAAACCAGTTTTGTGGAAGAGGGGGAGCCATATGCAGATGGTGATGATGGCATCTACTCTATGTATACAAACTCTGCGAATCACCTCCTTCTTCCCCTGTGCCAGCTTAATCAATTCTACTACGTCCCCCTATTCATGAAGGCTCTGCACACAGGGTACCCTGCAACCTACTCCCCTATTGTTACCCTCCATCCACTGTATAGTAACAAATTCCTCTGGTGGCCTGCCCTGTCTTCAACCCATATGGGTTGGCCCCCTTTGGTCTCATGTCAACCCCAATGTATGATGTATTGTGTCTCTACTGTATTTTTTTTATCCATGTTCTTCATACACTGCTGTAGGTGTCTCCTTTTTGTAACTAATTCTGGGTCACCCCTGAAAAAGGGACCTCTGGAGCTCAGCAGGTTTACCCGGGCATCAAAATTGAATAAATAAATGTATACGGTTGCTGATCGTCGTTCGCCTCCTATCCGGGTACAAGTGACAATTAACAGCCATTTTGAGCATATGGAGGTTAACACAAGAGCATCATTTTCGGTGATTGGGATGAAGCTTTTTTCTACCTTGCGGGCCTCTGCAGAAGCCCTGGTACTACAACCAGCTGGGGTACAAATTTGGACATACACAGGTGAACTGATTCCATTGGTGGGAAAGATGCTGGTCCAAGTGACTTATGGGTCGCAGTAGAAGCTATTGCCTTATTGGTGGTGCAGGGAGAAGGTCTGTGCCTGATGGAGTGTAACTGGCTATAAGAGTTGAAACTGGATTGGCAGGGGATATGCTTGCTTCAATCTGTAATACTGGAAGAGGTGTTGGAGCATGCAGCTTCTGTATTTTTGCCGGAACTGGGGACTTTGCAAGGAACGACTGCCTGGATTGTGGTGAACCTGGAGGCTCAACCCTGATTTTTTTCAACCCCGTGTTGTGCCGTATGATCTCCATGGTAAAGTGACAGAAGAATTGCTTTGTCTGGAGTGGGAAGGGATCCTGGAACCTGTCCAGTTTACAAAGTGGGCAGCCCCCATTATGCTCGTGCTCGAGAGTGATGGGTCAATGAGGATTTGCAGGGACTACAAGATCACAGTGAACAGAGTGGCTAAATTGGATTCACCCAATTTCTAAAATTGGAGATTTGTTTGCTTCACTAGATGGGGGGGCATTGTTTTCCAAACTAGACCTGACTCATGCTTATCAGCACTTATTACTGGAGGAGGAATCTAAGGAGCCATCGACAATCATTACACATCGGTGGTTGTTCAGGTATACTTGTCTACCTTTTGGGGTGGTGTTGGTCCCAGGAATTTTTTAAACAAGCAGTTGAGGGAGTGTTACAGAGCATACAAAATATTCTGATGTATCTGGATGACATGCTCCTGATGGGACCAGACCAGGAGTCACATTTGGACACCTTACAGACTGTGCTTTAGAGACTGCAGCAGGCAGGATTGAAGCTCTGCAGGGACAAATGTTCATTCTTGGTTATGTCCGTACAGTGTTTGGGTCATGTAATTGATGTGCAGGGCCTGCACCCTGTAGGGGATAAGGTAAGGGCAGTTGCAGAAGCCTCTGTGCCAAGGTCAGTGTCTGAATTGAAAGCATATTTGGGGCTTTTAAATTATTACCAATGATTCCTGCCCAAGTTGTCAACAGTGTTAGCACCATTGCATTTTCTTTTGTTTATGCGGGTTCCATGGAAATGAGGGACAGCTCAGGAGGCAGCATTCTTGGCTTCAAAAAAGTTGTTGCAGTCTTCTCAACTGCTGACACATTCTGACCCCAAGTTACTAATGGTCCAGGCCTGTGATGCATTCCAATATGGTGTGGGGGCTGTCCTCTCACATGTATTACGGGATGGATCTGAGAGGCCCATTGGGTTTGCATCATGCACAATGACATCTGTGGAAAAAACTGTTCTCAGTTAGACAAAGCGGTACCGGCAATAATATTTGGAATAAAGAAATTTCACCAGTATATGTATGGATACCAGTTCAAAATCCTCATGGATCATAAGCCTCTGGGGAGCCTTCTTGCTGAATGCAAATCAGTGCCTCCACTGGCATTGAGCTATACGCAGAGGTGGGCACTGACCTTGTCTGCCTACCAGTATGAAATCAAATATTGGCCTGGAGGGTTGCATTACAATGCAGATGCCTTGAGCAGGCTACCTTTGCCAGAGTACCCAAAGCATGTTCCAGAGCTAGGAGACATGATCCTGTTATTGGATTTGTTAGCAGGGACCCCAGTGATGGCAAATCATACTAGAAGGGAGACCCATCAGGACCCCAAATTGCCATCTGTGTTGGGGTGGGTACAGAATGGGTGGCAGGGGTGGGTGTCGGAGGAGGCATTAAAGCCATTGTTTCAGCAGCGCTTCAAGTTGGGAATTCATGCCGACTGTCTGATGTGTGGAAGCAGAGTGGTAGTACCCCATCAGTTGAGGGCTAAGGTTTTGAGGCAATTATATGACACATTCTGGCATTTCTAAAATGAAGGGGGTGGCACAGAGTGTGATTTGGTGGTTAGGGATGGACAAGGAAATAGAGGAACTGGTGAGCAAGTGTACGACTTGTCAGGAGACACGTCATACACCAGCCCTGGTACTGGTGCACCCATGGAAGTGGCCAGATAGACCCTGGGTACGGGTGCATGCTGATTTTGCAGGGCCTTTTCTTGGGAAAATGTTATTAGTTCTGGTGGGTGCATACTCCCAGTGGCTGGAGATACAGGTAATGTCTTCAGTCATCACAGAGGCCACTGTGGCCCAGCTTAGGCAAATATTTTCCATTTATAGGTTACCATAAATTTTTGTTTCAAACAATGGGACCACCTTAACATCAAGGGGGTTTCAAGAATTTATAGAACACAATGGAATCTGATACATTCAGACTGCACCTTACCACCCAGCCTCTGATGGTTTAGCCAAGAGACTGGTGCAAACAGTGAAAGAAGGGTTGTGGCAGTTGGGTTCAGGATCTATGCAAACAGATATAGAAAGATTTTTGTTGCGATACCAGGTTACACCACATGCTACGACAGGGGTGTTGCTTGTGGAGCTATTGTTTGGCAGGACACTTCATTCACATATGGATTTGATCCGCCCAGTTGTGAGGAACAAAGTATGTCAGAGTCAGGCAGAAATGCAGGGGGCCAGAGGGTGTAAGATAGGCACGTGTTCCTTGCAAGTATGGAACTCTGTTTGGGTCACAGGTTCTGAGACAAAAATCATTAGGTGCCAGGGGTGTTGTGTGCACAGACAGGTCCAGTGTCTTTTAAGGTGCAATTGGCATCAGAGATAGTGGTAAAAAGACATATGGACCATATCCATTGGGTATTGGCAAAAATCCTCTCCCCAGTTGGGGGATTGAAAGGGAATACAGAGCAAGAGAGCATGGAGAATTGGAAAGTCACACCAGGGGTACCAAGTACTACAGTGGCAGTAGAATCTATGGGAATAATGGGGAGTGATGAGACACCCAGGGATGTTTCAGAGATGGCCTCTGAGGAGGATCGAGCTACAGAAGTTGTGGGAGAAGGAGAGTTGTCACCTAGAGGTGAGTCAGTGATACCTGTGCTTCGTAAGTCAAAAAGGATCATAAGGGTGCTAGACAGGTTAAATCTGTAGTCAGATTTTAAAAAAGGAGGGATGTTATAAAGTGATCTGCATATTGTAATTGTTATTTTTTTCATGTTCACTGTGTAATAATAATGATATTTAGAGATAGTCCCTTTAGGGGAAACCTGATACTATATTTTTCTGTTTCCTGTGTTCAAGCTACAGGAATTCTGCCTGCGTGCAGAAGTTGAGCTGAGTTGATGTTAAGAATAAAGCCCGATAAGCAGCAAATGAAGTGTGTTGGTGTTTACTACACTGCTCCATAACTCCTACTAGCCTGTCCAGGCAGCTGTCCAGTCCTCTCCTCAGGGCACACTTTTACTCTTACCATCTACCATTCTTAATCTACTTACTACATCTCACCAACCAACAATAGGAACAGGCCCCAATGACACGCAGGCACAAGTCCTCCTACAACCAGGCATACACTTATGCTCAGCCATTCAAGGGCCTAGTATGCTTTTGCCCTCATTGGCTTCATACTGTACCAACCCAACCTCCTCAAAGGATTGGTGTCCTATATCTACGAGCCTCACCAGGAGCGTTTTGAACTTCCAGTCCTGTGGCTGCTGTCTCCAGGCTTCTCCCTTTTCCTTGGGGTGTTGGAACCACAACATTCCTTGGCATGGCTACAGATATGCTGCCAGGCAGCAATCCTGTGGCTCCTCTGTGGTGGAAGACCTTTGGTCAGAAGGAGAAGCTTGCACATTTTTTATCATGCAGTGGTATACAGCAAGCCTGACTGATGCCTGAACCCTTAATTATTTCATCCAATGCCTGGAGGAAGAGTGACCTGAAGCCTTGGATTCCCAGAGGTTTCTGCCACAAGAGGGTTTTCCTTTCCTCTGTGCTGTCAGACATAAGCTTAGTTAGCTTCCTAGTATGTAATTAGGTGCACAAAGGCAGACACAGACCTGTGTATTGCAGGTGTGGGGGGGGGTTAAGGGAAGAGAATAACAGTTCTTCGGGTACATCAGGGAAAAAGAAAGATGAGAGAGGGAATTCTGCGGCCACTCAACTCCTAAGTGCTGTCAATCTCTTGTGTCCTACTGCTCTGGTTGATTACTCACGCTTACATTTCTAAATTTGCACTGGTGTTTACTGTACAATGATTCCTGGTATATCTCATAATCCTGTCTCATAATCCTGCTTGTTTAATGTTTGTAATGTACTTATTCAACATTTTTGTTCCTACTTTGTATAACCTCTGACTTGGAACCTATGACATGAGCTTGTTCTCAAAGGTGTTTAATCCAAGATCATAAATAAATAAATTAAATAAATAAACTGTTTGGTGTATGGGAGAGTGCAGGGTAGTAGAGGAGGATGAGCAGAAGGCAGCAATTCTAAATGACTACTTCTGTTCAGTATGCACAATGGAGGATAGCAGGTCTCTGCCAGAAAGCGGCATAAATGCTGCTGCAAGGGTGTCCCTGAAATTGGACAGGTGCCTAGTGTTACGTACAGGAGAATGAGTTAGAAAAGGGCTTGCAGTCCTGAAAATAGATAAGGGCCAGATAGGATGCACCTGAGGGTGCTCAGAGAATTGGCATCAGAACTTCCTGAACCCCGGCAGTCATGTGGTTCAGAGAAATCAGAGAATAGTGGACATGGTGCTGCTCCTGGGGGATCAGGGAAGTAGATCAGGGGAGGGCAGTGGACCTATCTGCACTTAAGCAAAGCATTTGATACTGTTCCACATAGGAGGCTGATAAAGAAATTGAGTAGCCTGAGGGTGGAATCCAAAGTAGTGAACTGCAGAGTCAAATTATGGGAGGTATTAATAGATAGCCATGTACCTTTAAACTTGTTGGTCCCAGTTTACATGTTATATTCACATACAACTTCGGCTGTTAGATATGACAACAGGGGTAATATTACTAATTATTTTAGTACAACTTCAGGAGTCAAACAGGGGTGCCTTTTGGTTCCCTTTTTATTTAGTTTGTATATTGACTCTCTTTTGACCTATAGGGATGTATCTAGCCTTGATTCCCCCAAAATTAAGAATATGTTAGTTCATAGTCTTGCCAATGCAGACAATTTAATTATTTTTGCTTTATCGCCTCAAGGCTTGCAAAATAAAATAAATCAACGTTATATTAAATGTAAACATCTGGATCTAACAATAAATATGAAAAAAACTAAGTTTGTGATCTTTGCCCCACATCAGGGACAAAGAATTAAATCAAGGTTTTATTTAAATAATGAACCTATAGAGGGGGTAGCTTCCTATACATATTTGGGGTTAAGTTTGCCTCAAATGGAACATGGACAGAGCATTGGAGGGAGCAAGTGATAAGGGTAAAATTGATTGCTAAAGCTTTGTTACGCTTTAGCATGAAATATGCAGACCATTCGGTCTCACCAGCATTAGTTACTGGTAAAGCAAAAATCAATCCTATTCTCACATATGGAGCAGAGGTTTGGAGTAATAACAGTCCTTTATGGTTGGAAACTCCACTTTCTTTTTATTATAAATCTTTATTATAGGTCCCACTGTCTACATCCAATGTCATAGTTAGGGCTGAATTGGGTAGAGTTCCCATCGTCACAATACTTGACATACGTTCTATGGGTTATTGGTTAAAAATTATTAATCAGCAGGCCAATTGTTTGCCTTTATTGTGCTTGAAAGAAAAGACCTCCTGGCAAAAACAAGACTTTAGGTCATCTTGGGTTAAAAATATTCAGAGTATCCAGGGAAGAGTTACTATGTACCATCTCTGGTCAGATTGGGAGAAATCAATTACAGAATCTCCCTTATTTAAGGAATTTGTTAAAAAGAGAATACTCAGGTCTGCTCAAGGAAAAACAAATGGATCTTCTTACAGCCCAACGCCAGGCTAGCTGGCTAGCACAAAATAAGATTGATGCATTTTTAGAGAATTATTTAATTCTACCATTGACCCCTCTAGACAGAAAAATGATCACCTGGACAAGGATGGGAATTATTTGTTCTAAATATATATTTTTTAATAGAAAAACCTTACCCATTCATGCCCAAAACTATGTAATTTAATAGGGGCTTTGAAGAAAATCTTTATCATATTACGGTACAATGTCCCTTATATAAAACCCTGCGGTTTAATTTGTTAAATGACTTTATCACCAAATATGTAAATGAAAAATATGATCCTCTATTCATACTTTTACATCCCCATACATTAAAGGAGGCTAAGATGGCCTCAAAATTCTTTTATCAGGTGATGAAGTACAAAGAAAAACATCTCCCTGCCTCTGAGAATTAATTTGGGGATGGAAATTTAAAAAGTGTTATAACTAGCAGCTTTATAGCTGTTAGGAAAAACATAGGTCAGATAAGAAAAATTTGTTAAGTATTTTTTCTTTTTGCTTTTTTAAATTGATTAAGCACTTTAATTCCTTTTATATATTATGTATTGTGTTTTTAAACATGGGATGATTTTTTTGGAAATTGTAATGTTTTTAGTATATTGTAATGGTGTACTCACCGAGCAATAAAGCTGAACTGAACTGAACTGTAGTGAACCAAGTCAGAAACTGGTTAACAGGTGACAGAGGGTGGTGGTTAATGGCACTCACTCTAATGATGGGAGAGTGACCAACGAGAGTACCACAGGGCTCGGTACTGAGATCAGCCTGAGACTGTTAAAAAATACATGAAATATTAGTAATAGTACATGGCTATTAGCACTGAGTGTAGAGAGCAGTCTAGTTCTCACTCTTTCAATGTCATTAGGTCCCACATTTGCCAGCCATCTTGTAGAGCAGACCCTCGGGAGTTTTGAAGAGAGAGGGCTGTGGTTTACATCTTTCAAGTGTTACAAAACTGCATTTATGTGTGTTATGTAAATGCAGTTTTAGCATCAGTGTAAACAGCAGCTATCCCTTTACCTTGCTATGAAGCCATTTTTTGGAATTGTTTAAGGGCAAAATTAGGTGTTTAGTTGTCCTTTCATTTTAGGTAAACTGATGGAAACACTAGTCACAGAGGATCTCATGGACTACCTGGAGAGAAATGGACCCTAGGATAGCAAGCAGCATGCGTCTATGGCAGGGTGGCCTTGTCAGACCAGTTTCACAGTATTCTTTGATTGGGTAACAAGGGAATCAGAGAAGAGACAAGCAGCAGATTTACTCTATTTTATTTATGACTTTGATAACTGGGTTAAGTACTCTGCTCCAAGGGACCGTTTATAGGCATGCCACGGGCCAAAAGGGACAAGCAATAAGAGAGAATACAAAAATCAAGGTACAAAACAGAAGCAATTGATAAGCAAACAATGTACAATACAGAGGTACTGACAAGCATACAGTGGTAAAATACAAATCAGTTTTCAATTACAGGCAATATAGAGTAACTGCAAACAAGAAATCAACCATGCTTACCCCCCCCCCCCACAAATCTACATACCCAGACTAGCTAATAACCCATCAGGAGCAGGAAGGAGGTTAGACGTCAGGCCTAGGATAGCTGGAGGTGGGTGTTTCTTGTGCGGACAGTTGCAGCTATCCCTAGAGGTGAGCCATGATTTAAAGTTAAGTTTGAAGGTGTGATGTTTGTTGGAGGATCTGAGTGGGGCAAGAAGCCAGTTGCATAGTAAGGGGGTCGCAAACAATAGTGCATTACCACCCATGTTTGAAGAGGTTCGCGGAGTCTCCAGAGGAAGGACAACAGAGGATGGGAGACATCTCGGCGTAGTACGAGGTTTGAAGAAGGTGGATAGATGGGAAGCAGGTCCAATCCTAATGCAAGTATCTATGAGGCAGCTAAGGGTAAAGTTGAAGTGGCCTTGCAAGGAAAGCCAGCTTAGGGAGCAGTAAAGGTCACAATGATGGGTGTAGTAAGGGACGGACAGGGCAAAGCTGCAAATGCTATTGTAAACAGGCAAGAATCTTGCCCGAGGGGTGGCGGATACATGGGTGTATTTTGGGGAACAGTAGTCCAAGATAGGAAGAAGGTTACCTCTAGCAATAGCCAAGTGAGCCTCAGCCATCCAGTAGGGTTTGATACAGTAGACAGTGCCTAGTTTCTGATTTATCCTACAGACTACTGAGTTAATATGAATGGTAAAAGAGAAGGTGGGGTCCAGGGTGACCTCCAAGTATTTGAAGGAGGGGACAAGTTCAAGAGCAGGGCCATTGGGAGGGTGGATCTGGAGGGAAGAGTTTGTTTTGAGGACTCTGGCAAGGTATGGTGTAGATCCAAACAACATTGCCTTGGTTTTTTTAGCATTAACCAGCATCAAGTTACCAGTGAACCAATTGTGGGCAGTACAGTAGCTCTGGGTGAGTACGGAGAATATGTGGGGAACAGATTTGTCACTGTGGAAGATAACCAGGTCATCGGCGTAGAAGAGGGATTCACAGAAGAGGCAATCTGAGGTGAGGGTGTTGACCAATATGGTAAAGAGCAGGGTCCCAGTATGGAGCCATGGGATACCCCAGTGGAGAAAGGTAGGGCAGGACAAGTGGCTGGTCCAATGCACACTGATTGAGAGTGTTCAGTGAGGTAACTCTGGTACCCGTCTGTGATTTCCATGGAGCAGCCGGTCAGGTGCAGTTTGGAGAGGAGGAGAGTATGATTTATTAGATCAAATGCCTTAGACAGGTCCACAAATACAGTGCTGGTGGCACGTCCTTGATCCATGTTATTAAGTATGTGGTCGGTAAACAGTGCTAGGGCAGTAGCGGTGCTGTGATGCCTGCAGAAGCCATGTTGCTGGCTGTATAAGATATCATATTTGGTGAGGTACTCAGACAGCTGGTGCGGCACAATTTTCTCGAAGAGCTTACTAAGGTGGGGGAGAATGGATATTGGCCAATAGTTGTCAGAGGAGAGGGGGTCACCAGATTTGAAGATGGAAATAACCTTGGCAGATTTCCATGGGAGAGGTATGGAGGAGGTAGTCAAAGTAAGACTGAAAATGAAGATAAGGGGTTTGGCGATTGCTGAGGAGACAAGTTTGAGAAACACAGGAGAGGCCATCTGAGCCTGGGCTACCCTGGTTGGGTAGGCTTCTAAGGAGTTTAAAGGTGTCCTTAGGGGAGATGATCTTGAAATAGAAAGGCAGGGTGGGGGTGGCAGCAGGTGTGGAGGCAGAGACCGAGGCGGTAGAGCAAGGCCCTGGGTGTGGGATATTGCTGGAGGGATTGCTAGAAGGGAGTTTGCTGAGGAGGGCTGACAGATCAGAGCAGGGAAGGGAAGAGATCAAAGCAATGGAACTAAAGGGTAAACAGGGAGGAGAGGAGGCACTGTGGGTCACCCTGGAGACCAGAAATGGCACCACAATCTGCACAGGGTTGTATACAGACCCCTGTCTCAGGGGGATGAAATGGACAAAGAAATGATAGAAGGCATCCTTAGGATGGCAGAGAAAGGGGAGATATTGTTGATGGGGGACCTGAATATGCCAGATGTTAACTGGAGCACCTTTGCTGCAGCCACATCCAAGAACAGGGTCATTCACGATGCCCTGCAGGGGGCATGCCTCAGTCAACTAGTGTTGGAACCCACTCAGGAGGGAGCAGTCTTAGACCTAGTACTCTCAAATGGGGATGGAGAGAGGATCTCAGATCTAGAAGCGGGTAGCCACCTGGGAACAAGTGACCACCAAACAGTGTGGTTCACGATAAACCCATCTGCAGAGTCAAGCCATACAAAAGTGAGGGTACTGGACTTTAGGAGGGCTGACTTTGTCAAAATGGGAGAGTGCCTCAGAAAAGCACTAGCAAACAGGCAAAAAGGAGGGGTGGAGCAACAATGGGGAAACATCAAAACTGCCATCACAGAGGTAACACGCCTTTGTGTGAAGCAAATAAATCAAAACAAAGGAAAAAAAAAACTATGGTTCTCAAAAGAGGTGGCGGGGAAGGGTAAGGAGAAAAAGATAGCATTCAGGAAGTATAAGGAAACACACAAGAAGCAGGACAGAGAACTGCACCAGTTAAAGCAGAAGGAAGCGGGGAAGGCAGTCAGAATAGCAAAGACCCAAACCGAGGAAAAGATAGCCAACTCGGTTAAGAAGGGGAATAAAACCTTTTATAGGTACATAGGGAGCAAAGAAAGACCAAGGGAGGGATAGTGAGGCTTAATAAAGGGAAGGGTTGGTGGGCAGAGAGGGACAGTGAAAAAGCAGGGATACTGAACTAATACTTCTGCTCAGTATTCACAAAAGAAGAGGAGGGGGGTACCTAATCTAATCAATAGAAGTACTCATGATAGGGGGGTCGATACCAGTCCTTTCACAGAAGAAAGGGTTCTGAAAGAACTCCTAAAACTGAAGGTAGACAAAGTGATGGGGTCTGATGGGATTCACCCCAGAATTCTAAAAGAACTAAGGGGAGAGCTAGTGACGCCACTGACTACCCTTTTTAACAAATCATGGGAGGATGGTGTAGTACCTAAGGACTGGAGGAGAGCGGATGTGATTCACCTTCACAAAAGTGGGAGCAATGCAGAGGCAGGAAACTACAGACCTGTTAGCTTGACCTCAGTGGTAGGGAAAATGATGGAATAACTTCTGAAAGAAAGAATTGTTGAGTACCTAGAGGCCAGAGGGGCACAGGACCCAAGGCAGCATGGATTCACAGCGGGAAGATCATGTCAGACGAATCTAATAGATTTCATTGACTGGGTGACCAAAGTAGTAGACCAGGGAGGGGCTGTGGAAATGGCCTACCTAGACTTTAGCAAGGCATTTGACACAGTCCTGCACAAAAGATTAATAAACAAATTAGTCAGCCTGGGAGTGGGTCCCAGGGTGGTAGCCAGGGTAAATCATTGGCTGGACAACAGAACACAGGGGGTAATAGTAAATGGAGTCCACTCCAAAGAAAGGGAGTTACTAGTGGGGTACCACAGGGTTCAGTATTGGGTCTGGTCCTTTTTAATGGGAGGGCTTTTTTTTTCTTTTTCCAATTGTTTAACCTTATGAGACACACTAAGCTGAAAGCTTGTTTACAGGTGCAATCTGGGAGCCCAGGGAAGTTAAGTGACTTGCTCAGGGTCATACAGTATGCAAGTGGGGGCTGTGGGATTCAAACCCAGCTCTCCAGATTTGCAGCTCAGAGCCTTAAACTACTGCGCTATACTGCCTCCTAAGATTCAATGTGGGGAACAGCTCCTCCCACAACCTCTACATAAGCCCTCCTTTAACACACCTCCCTTGCTTAGGGAGTGTTTTTCCTCAGCTCTTGCGTGGCTTGTGTGGTTATGCTTGGCCTGTCTGCTGCCTGGTTTGTCCTGTTTCCTTCTCTCCCCTTCCCTGCCTCATCTTGTGTTTTGTGTTTTGGTTTTTCCTGTCTCCTTTCATTCCCCTTCCTGTAGTTCTGCCTACCCCTGCCTCCCATTTTGCCCTTCGGCTCTTTCTTTTTGGGCTCTTTCCTGCCTGCCATGCCTTTCTCCACTTCCTCTACGACCTACATTGCACCATCTCTCCAGCTATGATACCTGATTGGCATGCTGTCAGCCCTGCCAATTCCTCCTGCTCTGAGCTTCTACTTTCGCCGCAGTCCCTCTCCTTTCTCCTCCACCTGTGTCCCCATCGCAAAGCCCGGGATTCCATTCAGGAGGGGCACCTGCTGCTACGGACGCCATCGGGACCTGGTTCTCTACCTCTCGGCAACTCCAGCACTTATTCTATGTCTCAGGACCTCTGACATTCTCCTGCTGCTACCCGCGGGTTTCTCAGCTCTCCCCCTGGTATCCACTGCTCAGCAATCACAGGGAATTCAGCAGCTGCCATCCATTCCATGCAACGTGCCATCCCTTTACCTGCAGAATGGAGGAGATGGCCTGGTTCAATTCACCATTTTCAAATCAGGCTCTCCTGTTTGTAGCTCCTATCAGCTATTCAGCACTACTCTCCAACAGTCCACTTCACCGATGCATACATAGCATTAAACATGCGAACTGAAGCATGAGCTGCACCCACTTTCATTCTCTCCTCCTGCAGTTCGAGACACAGTCATGCAACTGACAACCATCTCTCTCAATGCAGAGCTCTTCCCCATTTGTTAGTGCAGCTAATAACTCTCTTCTCATACCTACTGCCTTCGCTACAGGTAACATATATTCCACTTGGTTGTGCCTCACATCTTTCTTGCTTACCCTAGCATTCTTCTACTTCATGGGGGGGGGTTGGCATTGAACTGTAAGGACTTCCTAATATTACTGTGACACTTCTAGGTTTCGAACATATAAGACCTTTACCACGGGGAGGATTACTATTATCATTAAACTGCAGTGGGAATCAAACCATACCATTACCCATCACTACCTGTGTGATATCCACCTGTGTTTATCCTAGTTTTCCTGTCCTGTTCTTTCATTGTGTGCTATGCCTACGATTTTACTGCTCTCCATATACTGATCTTCCTGTCTCATTCATATTCTGCTTATATCATTAATTCCGTACTGCACCCTTTCATGTTCTTATTCATTGCTCATCTGTATAGTATCCTTGCAGCAGTTTAGTGTTTTGTGCAGCCCATGCTAGCAATTCTCTGGTCTTCATTCCTAACTCGCACTTTCTGCTGTGCTGAGTGAAGGTAGGCTTCCCCTGTCTACCGGGGATGGGAGTCCGTTTCAGTCATTACAACCTACTACTACCTGTCTGACCTCCTCCATCCCTAACTCTGCTGGACTGCATTGAGTTATGGTTCCCTTGTCCCAATGACCAGGGATAGGAGTCATGTCTACCATTTATGGCCTATTACCATACCTTCTCTAACCATACTAGTTGCCGCTTCCCTTCGGGAATGGAACTTCATCCTACTTACCACTTTGACATTCTCCATCCCTAACTCTGCTGGATAGCATCGAGTGAAGGTTCGCTTGCCTTGTCGACTGGGGATGGGAGTCATGTCTACCATCTACAAACTGTTATCATACCTTCTCTACCTCATACCAGTTGCCGTTTCCCTTCGGGAATGGAATTTCATCCTAAATACCACTTCCACATTCTCTGTCCCTAACTCTGCTGGATTGCATCGAGTGCAGGTTAGCTCAACATGACTGCCGGGGATGGGAGCTATGTCTTCAATCTACAGACTTATACCGTGCCTTCTCTGACTTATGCCAGTTGCTGCTTCCCTTCGGGAATGGAATTATCACTCTCTGCGTACCCTCATTTGACTTCTACTGCTCCCGGTCACCACCATTCATCTACCATCCTCGACAATTGCCTGAGTCACCAGTCTACTGTTTCATCTTATCTGTTCTCAGCCTGATACCCGGCTGTCACTCCCTTCAGGAACAGGACTTTGCTCCTCTTGCTTCACCATCTTATCTGTTCTGCAGCCTAGATGACTTCCTTGGCCGGGAGCCTGACTCTGATATGGTCCATCTTCACTGTTTGCATCTACTTGGATGCGGATTGCTGCTTTCATTCTGGAACAGGACTTCTCTAACCAAGTTCTCTCATCATTAACATTCCCTAGCCGACTCCAGCCCGGATCATCTTGCCTCAGCCAACTCATCTGGACCATGTCTTTCCATTCCATTGATTCGCATGTGTTTTCTTCACCCGCTGCCCGATGCCACAACCTTCCTGGACTTGAACCTCTTCCTGCTGAGTGGTCTCCACTTCTTCCCGACACAGTTGTTCTTCCAGCCTCACCACTCAAGCAATACAGAGTCTACCTTGCCTGGTCCATGGCCATAGCTCACAATGCTTGTGTTCGTTGTCTGCTTCTTTCCCTCCTGCAGGTCACTGCTTCCCTTCTGGACCGGGGCATTTTCACTCTTTCACCCTTCCGCCTCTCAGATCTGCATGCAACTTCAACTGCAGATCCAGGACCTCATTGATTGCCCTCATCATATGGATCCTGCTGGCTCATTCAATCCCTCTCTCACTCTGGGTCCACTGCCTCATGGACTTCCTTGCTGCAAGATCCCCGTTTGACAGCTGTACAAACTTGTTTTCTTTTGCAGATGTAGAACCCGTCCTTCATCACTCCAGCACCTTCTATCAATTTCTCTGGTCGCTTCCAGCCTTTATCAGATGTGGGATTCTCATGGCTCGTAGTGCTTGGCTTGGCTCCTTGTCCTTCTGTGGATCATCATCTGATGCCTTGCTTCAACATCCTGCAATTCGCTGCTGTTCACCATGGATCTGTTGTCCTGCTCCTTCCTGCTCTGGATGTTGTCTGGCTTCACCTGGCCCATAGCTTACTCTGCTTCTTCCTTCAGTTACTCAGGATCCACTCCTTCACATTTGACTGGCTGTCTTCTCCTCTTCGCCTTGCTGGCTTGTGGTTTTGTCCTGTTTGCTGTGGCTCTTTTGGGCCTTGTACCCTATCTCTGACCAGTGCTCCTAACAAGTCATCTGCTTTTCTATATGATCCATTCCCCACTTCTACTCCTGCCCTTCTGACAGTTCCTTCCACTACTCATTCGATCATTTATTCATTACTCTGGAGTAATACTACTGCCTGCAAATGTTCCTTGGCTCACATGCCCCATAGACTCTTACATTACCATAGCAGTCTCACACTACCCATTCAGTTCTTTGCAATCATTCATGGAATCTCATTCACCTGGACAATAGGAAGATCTCCTCCATCTCTACTGGATACCCTCTGATCCCTGTCTGTCCAATCACCATGACTCCTCGGATGCCTCATCTCATTGGCCATTCTCATACATGGAAAGGACTTAAATCCTTCTGTTCTATTCAGACTTCATAATCAGCATCACTTCTGCAGACACTGGGAATTGCAAGATAACCCATTCAACTATAGACATCATCAATTTTACCTTATGCCACTTCTTAATTTTAACAATGACTCTGATGACCAAGTTACTTGACTTCTACTTCCCAACAGTCATTGCTAGTTTTAGGAATTGAACAGATAGTGTCCAGAATATTCATCATGGGATCTCCATCACCTAGCCGATTCCTGACTCCACGTCATTCACACCTTCGACTTCTCTCCCAGACATCGTTATTCCTTATACTATTATCCGCACGTGTTCACCTAGTACTTTCTGCCAGGTCAGCCATTCTTCCAGCGGACCATTCAACCTTTTCTTCTCAAAGTACTTTCATTAATCTCTACAGTAAAGACCATCACTGAGAACTGGCTCTCCTGAATTCTGTCTGGCAATCCGTAACAGTCAAGACAAATTCACCAACTCAACCTTGTATCCCAATAGGTATTTATTGGCTGTAGCACTAAATCTGATGGCATCCTGCATTTATCGCTCTCACTACCAATCCAGCCTACAGACTTTTTCTCATCCACCCCAAGCTTTTCTCATGTACTGTACTTCAGCATCAGGATTACCCGTAAACTTACCCACCTATGCCACCATAGTGCATCTACTAAATTATCACACCACAGGAATACTCACACATACTTGAGGCAGCATACCAACAAAGGATTAAGCATACAGTCATGAACATCATGACCAAAGAAGCCATCTATTCCTTATGCTGCATTTCCAATCATTTCTCATATACACTAGGTTACCATCTGGATGGCTCTGCAGATTTTCTTCTGGGCTTTACTAATCACTTCTGGCATGACTTTCAGCAGGCACTCAAATGCCTCTACTTATTTTACTCTGGGATGCTTACCTAGTGACTTGCGCTCACTAATCAATTTTTTACCTGCAAACTACCTTGAATATCAAACGTTATACGAATTAGAGCAGTCACTCATAACTTTGCTAATCATCACAACTACCACAGTGTACTGTCTGGTCTTATATCAGTCTTGTCTTGCTGTCCCACCTCATAACCTCCATACAATCCCTTATCATCATCCATTATCACTTTGGAAATATGGTCTATATAGCCCTTCCTTAACTGGATCTGCTTTACACATAAGATTTTACCATCCCTGCGGAAAGATGTACCCTTCACCTTCAGGATCATTATTTAGCTGTATCATCCTTGGATCGAGAATGAACCATCATCTCCATGGCTCTCAAAGACTCTTCTACAAATTCTGCTCTATAGTTGTTTCCTTAATGACTCCTGTTCAATACAGAATTCCTAACCTTAAGACCATATCCTTACATTCGAGCCTCTCACAAGTTGGAGCATTCACCAATGACTTCTTCTACCATTGCAGTCCCACCATTCCCAGTTTAGTAACTTATCGATCCAGTCATGATCCCTTTGCCCATTACAATTCCATTGGACAAGCATCATTCATCATCTTGGATACTTGGACTTCCTTTGTCCTCCTTCACTCGGATTTTCTTTATACTTAGGATTCAGTTGCTCATTCAGAACAGATCTCCTCTTCAAACTCAGGATCATCATGCAATCGGCATCATCCATGGATCGAAGATGGATTGTTGTCTCTCCAAGCAACTCACCAACCTCGAATTAGCCATGGTTATTAGAACCTAGATCCTTCTCCATGTAGTATGCCCAGAAGGACGGGCAGACCTCTAGCCATAGGTCTTCAGAGGTTTCCTCCACCTGGGGGGTTTTAATCTACTGAGTGGCAGGGGGTCATACTCTTCGTGAGTTGGAGGAGGTTTCTTTTTGGGCCTTCTATTCCCTACAAATTACTACCTACCTACTCACTATGCAAGGGTGGGAATAGAGTAAAGCCACAAAAAGTACTACAAGTTACACAACCACTATATTCTCCATCTCTCCTTACTGCTATTCCACAAACATTGAATGGGAGGGCTTGCCTGAGGTTCAATGTGTAGAATAGCTCTTCCCACAACCTCTACATAAGCCCTCCTTTAACACACCTCCCTTGCTTAGGGAGTGTTTTCATCCACCACCATCTCATCCTCCTCCTCCTCCTTCTCCAGTGCTCTTCTCACCCTTGCTCCTGAGTCTTCTGTTCCCTACAAATTACTACCTACCTACCTACTACACAAGGGTGGGAATAGAGTAAAGCCACAAAAAGTACAAGTTACACAAGCACTATATACTCCATCTCTCCTTACTGCTATTCCACAAACATTGAATGTCTTTATAAGTGACATTGCAGAAGGACTGGATGGAAAAGTATGCCCCTTTGCAGATGACACAAAGATCTGCAACAGGGTTGATACACAAGGAGGAGTGGAAAGGATGAGAAGGGACTTGGCAAGGTTGGAGGAATGCTCAAAAGTATAGCAGCTTGGATTCAATAAAGAGAAGTGCAAAGTAATGCACCTGGGAAACAAAAACCCAGGGGAAGAGTATACAATAGGGGTTATAATTTCAGATGACCTAAAGGTGTCCAAGCAGAGTAAAAAGGCTGTGGGGAGGGCCAGTGGCATGCTGAGGTTCATAGGCAGAGGTATCACTAGCAGAAGGTGGGAGGTAGTGATGACATTGCATAAAACACTAGTGAAGCCTCACCTAGAGTACTGTGTGCAGTTCTGGAGGCTGTATCTTTGCAAGGACATTGACAGGGTGGAGGCAGTCCAGAGAAGGGCAACCAAGATGGTGCAGGGCTTGCATCAGAAAACATATGAGGAGAGATTAAAGCATCTCAATATGTACTCACTGGAGGAAAGGAGGGAGTGGGGTGGAGCATGATAGAAACATTTAAGTACCTTAGGGGTGTAAACAAGGTGCAGGGGGAGACATCTTCCATTACAGGAGTACAAGAAAGAGGGGGCATGATATGAAATTGGAAGGGAGCAGGTTAAAGGGAAATGTAAGGAAATTGTTCTACATGGAGAGGGTGGTAGACACATGGAATAGTCTGCCACAGGAGGTGGTAGGAGCGAGCACAGTGGAGGGATTTAAGCATGCCTGGGACAGGCATAAGGTAACCTTAGAAGGGGAAGGAGCAGTGAAAAGCCATTGACCAGATAGGGTCAGAGGCTACAAACATGTGTCAGACTTACAGGCAGACTGGATGGGCCTAGCAGTCCTTATCTGCCGACAATTTCTATGTTTCTATTAAGCTCTGCTATGTGATCATCTTTAACCTTAGTGAAGTTTATGTCTACAAGATTTCTGGAGGAGATCGTCTGAGTTGGGGTCTTTGGTCTCTAGGTATAAGTCTTCATAGAATTCCCTAAAGACTTTGTTATTTTTTTTCGGTCTCTTAATTTGTTTATTTGTGTTTGTGTCTTTGATACTAGGTATATTAACATAGTCACTGGTGTTATCACAAGTAATTTCTGCTCATTAGACCCTGATTCTGTGTTTCTGATTTTTGTTTCCTTAGGCAGAATATTGCCTCATCTCTGATTAGGTCAGTGTAGTCAGATTTAGCTTTAGATTATGCTTTGTATTTATTTTTAGACTGAACTGTGCTTTTTTACAGACCTTTACATTTCAACATGTTCTCTGCCAATTTACATTGTCTTCTTCTCTTATAATGTGCTGCTGTCCAATGAAAGTGCCTCTAAGGACACATTTTAGAGCATCTCGGTTAGTTGGCCATGCAATATGTGCTGGATTGTTAGTTTTCAGGAAAATATAAATTTTTATTGTTACTATTTTCAGCTATATTTGTTTTTTTCCAGTGAGGAATTATTTAGCCTCCATCTGTTAGGGCTTTTGTTATAATCGTTTATGTTAATTTCTATAGATATTGGTGCATTGCCATTGTTATAATCTTTTATGTTAATTTGTATAGATATTGTTGCATGGTCAGAAATTACAATTGAATGGATAGTTGCCCTGTGTAAGTTTGGAACTGATTTTTTAAAATATATTTATGTGGTCTATGCATCAGCCGGTTTTGGCAGAGTCGACTGAAGTGTAGATCAGTCTATTGTCTTGTACGCTAAGTAGAGGTTCAACTCTCACAGAGGAGGATAAAGGTACCAACCCATAGACCTCCTCACTCCCACCACAGTTCCCCCCCACCAAGGAGTAGACAACAATCTATAACTGACTGTAAACATCATGCCCATTAAATTAATTACTATTAGAAAATGGGCTAGACACTATCGGCTCTCTCATTGGCTGACAGCCATAGCAGGGGGTTACATTAAGTTATGATAGACACCTGCTTCTAAAGAAGTGCAAATTTGAGGTGCCCCATTACCTAAGAATATCTTTGGGCACCCTGAATTGGCATACTGACGAGCCACCATTTTTTTTTCCTCGCTAATCGAACAAGATGTCTTCAATCCATAGCATGTCATGCGTCACCTTCCACTACCTGCCATGCCAGTCTGCATGTTCAAAATTAATTTCAAACATTTCTTACTTGAAGCTTCTGTTCCTCGCTCTCTCCTGCAGTTTGTTTTCCTCGCTCTGACTCCCGAGGCTTTCACCCTCACTCGCTCATTTTCCGACTCTCATCTTCCATGACCATTGTGCTAGACTGCCCACTACTGCCTCTCCACTACCCGCAAACAAACCAAAACAGCATGAAATAAAAAAAAAATAAAAAATTGCCAATGTTCTTTGTGTGTGTGTGTACATGCGGGCGCCGGAGGGGGGGTGCAAGTGTAACCATGATAACCTGCTCAAAACAGGAGACACAAAAGACAGAAGACCACAACAAATCAGGTGGAGGGATTTCTTTATTAACATATAAATAAAATAACAATTTCACCATGACTATATACTGTATTTTAAATAAATTTGACACAGTGCCCATTTTCTAAGCACAATAATACCCTCCAGGGTGGGTGGTATGGGCAATACTCGACCTTCCAGGGCTATAAGACCCTCCGCCTGTGGCGTTGGGCCTCATTGTGCCCCTGGGCAGCCTGGCATTGCCCAATACAGCCCACCCTGTTGGGTATTATTGGTTGCTTCATGAGTAACAGCCATTAGTATAGATGGTAGGTGGGGGACGAGGTACAACTTAGTTAAACAGGAGATATGTTAGATAAAGTCAGTGTACTCCAGGCCAAGAAATTAAAAGAGATCAGTACTTACATTTTAACAGGTCACTCAGCAATTTAGTAAGTTAGCCCACAGAAAAGTCAAAATTGTTGAACAAGGATAGTATGTCTTTCTTAGTCCTTCTTTTACGACGTGGTAACTCAGATAGTTTCTTGATCCCTTGGGGGTTTGGACTCAAAGATTTGTTGGATGAAGAAGGTTATATTTAAGTCTAGCTGCCATTATTTTTTTTCTTTATGGGGGAAAAAGGCCTCTCTTTTTCATAGCAGTCCCTATGGCAGGTCATTGAAGAATTTTATTCTGGCACCTTTATAGGCTATGAAAGGTTTGTCTTGTATTGCTCGTTGAACATGGACTCTGTGTTGTAAATGTAGAAATTTGACAGTTATGGATCTCAGTCTTTCACCACTTGATGGCTTAGGTTTTAGTGATCTGTGGGCTCTTTCCAGTATATAGAAAGATGAGACTGTAAGAGGACCAACAATTTTGATTAAAAGGTTGTTGATAAAGGAGCTAGTATCAGATTTTTCCCATCCTTCGGGGACTCCTATTATTCTCAAATGATTTCTCTAGTTTCTTGTTTTGTGGTCTTTCACTCTTTCTTCTAGTTTGGTGATCCTCTGACTGTTGTGAAATCTCTCTCTATTCTCCTTTTCTGCTTTATCTTTGGTACTGCACACTCTGGTTTCAACATCTGAGATTTTTTAGTCTGCTTTCTTTAACATCCTCTCAGAGTTGGACTGGCCCACCTGGATCCCTGGAAATTTCCAGGTGGGTCCCTGTCTGTTGGATGCCTGGCTACCCTCTAAACTCTGAAAATCTTTGCATGTACCACCATTTTTTTAATTAATTAAATGAGGTATTTGTGCTACTGTAAGTAAATGTAAGATACAAACACAGAGCCAGTGTATCAAATTTAGGTGGAATATTGATATAAGTGTGTCACCCTGGGCCCTGACTTGTTGATTTTTCAGGTGGGCCCCTGTACCCCATACCAACTCTGCACCTTCTTTAAGTTCTTCAAGAGTTCACTAGCTCTGATAACATCAAGTGCATAGTTACTATTTGAGCTGAAAATGTTTCCAGGTGTGTAGCTGAAACTGTTCAGACTTCTTCTTTTGATCTGTTAGTTATGTCCAGTATACCTGTTTCCATCATCAGTCTTTTATTCCTTTTTTTTCTAGAGTACCATGAGAAGATATGTTCATTTCAATTTATTCAGAAGTCTCACTCATCTTATCTTCAGCAGCATGGTTTTAGACGTAACCATGGCACAGATAGCGTGTTAAGTTTACTACAGATATACTACAGGCACTCGATAATGGCACCTTTACAGGGCCCATCATTATAGACCTTACCGAGGCCTTGGATTTGGTTAGTCCTGAGCTTCTCATTGGGAAGCTAAAAAAAACTTGGCCTTGACTCACACTCACGCACCTGGTTCACCCATTATGTCTCTCATAGAACCCAAGTTGTCAGATGGAGAGGTGTCATATCTACCAAACTGCCAGTTTCAAATGGTGTACCCCAGGGCTCTATATTAGGCCCTTTTCTGTTTTCATTATTTATCAATGACCTGGGCAATAACTGGCAGCAGTCAGCTCTTACTGTATGTAGATAATGCTATCCTTTACAGGAGGTCTCATGACACCTTGGCACTCAACACCCAGTTGCAAAAGGACTTTGCAAGCTTAGAAAAGTGGATCCTGTCAAACAAACTGGTACTAAATTTAAAAAAAGACAAAGACGGTCTTATTTGGAGCCAAACAACTTGGCTCTGTTAGAAGACACCTCCTCCCCCTCACAGCATCTTCAGTGCTTACAACGAGTTTGTGAATATGGTCCAATAGCTTGGTGTATTACTTGATCAAGGCTTCAGCTTTAAGGCACAGGTGGCTCAGATTACCCAAACTATCCACCAAAAATTGGGTCTCCTATTTAGACTGAACTGCCACCTCACCTTAGACTCCAGACTAGCAATAGCGAAAAGTATCCTGCTTCCTAAACTCACTTATGCTGCCCCTGTCTTGCATTCCTTAAGCAAGTCTGAAACAAACAGGCTAGAGATACTGTATAACAAAAGTGGGTGCTTTACAAAGATGTCCTCTCCTAGAAAGCACCATTGTGATGTTCTGGCCTCCCTAAACTGGCATTTGCTAGCTAGTCAGTTCCAGTATCCCCTATTAACCATGGTGTATCAACTTTTATATGTATCTGCTCCCCCTAGTCTCGATGGTCTTGTTCCTAAGCGTTCATGCAGACTGCTCCGTACCTCTAGCAAAAAGTTACTAGAGGTGCCCAGGATTAGATCTGTGATGGGGAACAGGTCCTTTGCTTACTCAGCCCCAAATCTCTGGAATGCCCTACTAAGGACTTGCAAATGTCTTGCTCCTTAGACAGTTTTAGAAAGGGCCTAAAACCCCATCTACTTGAGCATTGCCTGTGCTCTTGCCTTCACTGACCACCTTACTTAACTTACTTAAGGTCTCCATGGATGCATGATCTAGATACTGGCCTGGTCTTATGACCCATCTGAATTTCCTCACACTGAATTTATTCTGTTGTAATATCTGTCGCAGATGCTGTGAATCTTTATGGCGCTTTCTCACTCCATAATTCATACGCTGCATTTCCCTCATGTTAAGTGTCCCACTAGCCTAGGATTATACAATGTTTGTCTCCTATGACCAACCTCACAGTGTCTTATTCTAAACTATAACAAGACAAAAGTAATGTACTTTTCACACCTACTAAACTCTAAGAAGGACAGCTGTCCACCACTGCTTACTGCGAACTAGACCCCACTCAAGCAAGTGGACTCCTTTAAATATCTGGGCATCACTCTTGACCCAGCCCTCAATTTCCACTAACACATTCACCTACTGTCTTCTACCCTCAATATCCGGCTGGGCATCCTCTACCAGTTTAAACACTGCCTCACTCCTGATGCCCTGCAGCTGGCAGTCTCCTCCTCTGTCCTCTCCCTTCTTGATGACAGCATTATAATCTACAGCACTACCAGTGGCTCGGCCTTATCCAGACTGTGGCTCTTACTCAACAAAGCCTGTTGTCTCATCCTGGGCTGTGATCGTCTTACCCACACATGTTCTCTCTACAAAACTGGCTTAACCTTGATAACAGAATCTGATTCCATACCTGCCTCATGACTAAAAAGATTACCCTTGGTCTCGCCCCCCCAGGTCTCTCCCCTCTAATACAGCAGGCCCAGTCACTACAGCATACCCGCAGTGCTAGTAAGTAACTTCTCCTGATTCCCCAGTGCCGTACCTCCCAATTCCAAAGAACCTTCAGCTACTGAGCCCCTTCCTGGGTCAATAAACTGCCTAGCATGCTCTTAAGCATGAACAGGCTTGGCTCCTACAAATCCTTACTTAGGAACCACCTACAGTCCTCGAACCTATGTGACTGCAGAGGGACCTGATCTCCCCCCTCATAATCCATCAACCAAGACCTGCTATAAACTCCCCCCCCCCACACATACTCTAGTAGCTCCCCCTAGCCCTCATCTGGATCTTCACTGAACAGAGTTATTATGGCTAATACTTGTATATTTGTACATAATTTGCTTGCTTGTTATTCTGTTTCTGTATTGCACTGTACTGTCCTCTTTGTTTTCACCTGTCCTGACGTGGAACCTTTGAAAATGAGTCTCTGACTCAAAGGTATGTCCGAATCCTCAATAAATAAAAAAAATAAAAAATGTTATTGTTCTATATAGAGTGATTAATCCAGCCATTGCATAGCATTTGTGAATTGTGTTTCTAGTGTATTATTCCTCCTGTTCTGTATTTGATGTACTGTATTGTCATTCATTTGTATGTAATTAATCCCAGGTCACTCCTGAAAAAGGAATCTCTGGTTCCAGTGAGCTTACCTGGTTATCAAAATGAAATGAAATGAAATAAATAAATAAATAAATAAATAATTTCTGGTAAGAAGCCCATTCAGTGTTCAAAACCATGTTAGTGATTGAAGCTGTCACTCCGAATGATTGTAAAGCGGGTCGGGAAAATGTTGAGTTTTAAAATAATATACAAATGGAGTTTGAAGTAAAATCATTTTAAACTTCTCAAAATTTGTTTCAAGTAAACAAAATTTGACACATTTTGTTGAAAAATGGGATTTTGAGATGTTTAGATTTCTTAGTGAAGTAAAGTTGGTGGGGGGGTACTCGGAGTTCAGCATGACACGTCTGATCCACTCAGTGGCATCCATTTGACTCAAGGACCTAGTTAGATTTATGGGAAGTTGGTTTTTTGGGGGTGGAGACTGCAGAGGATGGTGGTAAATGGGGTCAAACTGGAGTAAAGGGAGGCCACAAGTGGGGTACTGCACAGGTCAGTCTTTGGACCCGTCCTTTTGAATATGTTCATCAGGGACATAGCAGAAGGAATACAGGACAAGGTGTGTCTCTTTGTAGATGATACATAAGCTCTGTGGGGTGGTAGACAGTGAGCAGAGGGTACAAGAGTTGCATAGAGATATGCAAAGGTTAGAGAGGTGGTCCAAGGTCTGGCAGCTGAAATTTAATTTCACAAAATGCAAGGTGATGCACACAGGGAGCAAGAATGAACTAGCCAATGTAACAAGGCCTGCAGCAAAGCAACCAGATTGTTGGGGTGTGACGGAAGTGGTTTTGACAGCAGGAGGAAAGAGTTAACACTACCTCTCTATAGATCACTGGTGAGACCCCATGTGGAATTCCTTGTCCAGTTCTGAGGCCCTCACTTGAGGAAAGACAGAGACAGGTTGGAGATGGTGTGACAGAGTAATCAAAATGATTCATGGCCAACAGGGCAGATACAATGCAGATCAGCTCAGAGCACTGAACATGTACTCACTGGAGGCCAGAAGGGAGAGGGGTGACATAATAAAGGATAGAGATCTTCAAGTTTCTGAAAAGAACCAACAAGATAAACTGAGGAACAACTTAGCAAGAATAGCAGGTGTAAAACAGGTGGACATGAATGGCAGCTGGCGGGAGAAGATTCAGGAGGGGTGCGTGAAAGATTTACTTTATTGTAATAATTTGCTATGTATTCATATTACTGTTTTTTTTTTTTAATTCAATTCTTTCTGCATGGGTATCAATTAGACTTTAGCAGCTGAAGGCATACAGTTATTTTCCTGGCAAAAGCCAAGATGTTTTATCAGGAACAGACCAACTGGCTCTGAAGGCAATTACTATCTATGCTGTCCTATATTATGGAAGGACCCCTGGACAATTTATGGGAAAGCTTCAAAGGGGAAAGTGTCTTTGCATGTCAGGAAGCATCAAACATTCCTACTGCACTAGACAGGACTCGGGACAAAAAACAGATGTATTTGTATATACAAGGTCCCAAAGTCCAGATCAGACCAGTTCTTAAGAGGATCCAGCTACAAGACAAAGAGAACAGGCCTGCAAGTGATGTCCTAGGACATGTGTGCTGAGGGTGGGGAAGACTGGTTCTTGGCAAACCTGGTTAACCTGAGTTTTGTGGGAACAAGTCAGTTACGCTGAGACTCCAAACAGCTAACATCTAAGGTTTGAGTTTACCCTGATTCACCAAGGCATCTTGTTTGGTAAGCTACCTTGCTAAATAGAGAAAAGGGAGATAGTTTTTTTCTGTGTTATACCTACTGTTCAAAATCATTTTCATTTTATTTCTGTAGAATTACTGTTCCACATAGTCTTTGCGTAGTATCCTGCATTGTATGTGTAAATATCTTGAAATATTAAAATATTGTTTTATTACACACTTCATGTTTCCATGACTGAGTCCTCCGAGATACAGCTAACTGAATTATAACTGACAAAATGGTGTTTCTGCTTCTAAAGAGAAGTCTACAATTACCATATGTTGTTTCTACAGTAAGGGGTTCTCAGTTGTGACAAAGCGGGGTGGGTCATTTGCCCTTGAGCAAGTATCATTGTACTGTTTGAGCAGTGGGTCTGGAGGGATTCAGACCTAGAGATACCCTGAGACAGTGTCTGTGCTGAGTGGCGGCAGCTACTGAGTACCCTTGCATGCATCTGAAAGGTTCAAGAAAGCTGGTAATAGTCATAGGCTGAGTCTGGCAGAGAACAGTTTGCCAGAAACTGGTAGAAGCAGTAGTACCTGAAACAGTTTTGTCAGTATAAAGGCTATGTCTAGCCACAGAACAGGATATACAAAAAGGGAATGTATGTTTCACTAGTTTTATTTTTTTTTAAGCAAAATTATATAGATAAGACATTACATCTGGGCCATATGAGAAGTGCACACTGCTAAGCCTGAGTGGCTTTGCTGAAGAAAAGAATTGGGCTATGAGGAAGGCCAAACGTAGGTGGAACTGATAGTTATCCTTGAAAAAAGTGACCAGGGAAGTGGAGTGAAAGTGGTCGCTGCTAGACAAAGTCATAAGACAGAGGCCAGGGAGAAGGCAAATGAGTCAGAGCCTTTGACTATGGCAGCTGGGTAAGCAGACCAGATATGAATGCTGGAACTGGAGCTTGCCGTGGTTAAGGAGAAGGCAGAAAATGAGAAGCAAAAGGCAGATGTGGATCTGCAGAATATAAAGTTGTTCAAGAAGAGGAACAAGAGAAGGCAGAGAAGTAAAAGGCTGAGGAGCAATAAAAGCAGCACCAACACTTGATCCAGCAAGAAGAGTGAAAGAAGCAAGAAAAGCAACACCATATGAAATCCAGATGACATAGCATGAGCATGAGAGACAGATGGAGACACTGCACAAGAGGATATCACCACCACTGTGAGTAATGATATGAGGGTCTCGACCCAGGAAGTCAAAATTAATTCTAAAATGTTTCCCCGAAATCAGGAGGGGGATGATCTTGATTTGTTTTTAAGATCTTTAGAGAGACTCTTTGGGCACTTTGAATTGGGCAGGGCTTCTTAAGCGACTCACTTATTGCCATTGGTTAAAAACAATACATTAGAAACTTTTGCCAGAATGGAGAGATGACGGCATGGATTATGCTAAAGTGAAAAAATGCCTTGCTAAAGTGCTTTGAGTTAACTCCCGAGGCCTATAGGCAAAAATTTAGAGGGTTAAGAAAAGCACTTGGAAACAACTATGCTGAAATGTGTATGCAACTAAGTGACTTGTAAGAACGCTGGATAGAGGGTGAAAAAATTCACTCTGTAGAGTAAATAAATATTCATTTTTTCTGGAACAGTTCCTAAAAACTGTACCTGAGGAACTGAGAATATGGTTGCTGGATAGAACTCCAAGGTTTGCAAGAGAGGCAGCTGAGAGGGCTGATCAGTTCATATCCAGCCGGCCATCCTCTCATCATAAAGGTAATGGTGGAAAGACATCAGGTGGGTTTAAGGGAACCCTGGGGGCAACCTAAAGGAAGCCATCTTGTGCCTGAACCAAAAGGGAAGCAACCTGGTTTCAAAAGCACGGTCGTGAGTGAATGCAGGTGCTATATCTGCCAGGAAGTGAGATATTTGTCTTATGATTGTCCACAAAATGTGGAAGAAAGGGGTTAGTGCAGCAGGAGGGTGTAGCTCAGGGAGCTCACAGAAGATAGTGGCTTGTACACAGAGTGCAGTGCCCTCTAACTCCACTGCACATATGCACCCACTGGTGGTGAATGGATAGTAACCTAGGGATTGAGGGACACTGGAGCCTCAGCTTATATGGTGAAGTAGGATTTGATTCAGGAAGAACAGATCCTGTCTGGACAGTTTTCTAGAATTAGAGGAATGACAGGTCCTGTGGTCTCATTGCCGATGTTCCACATCTTCCTAAGCTGGGAAGGTGGCCAGGGCATACGGGAGGTAGGTGTTGTGTAACAGAGCTGCCCATGGATGTAATCATGGGTAATGACTTCAAAAGTGGGGACTGATATGAACTGATCAGCCCTCTCAGCTGTGTTAGTCACTACCCATAGCCAGGCGAGGGAACTGGCTCCTGAGGACACAGAGGGGGCAGTACACGAGGAAGCAACACCTACCTTGGTTGCAGGAGGAACTGTAGCTGAAGAACAAGCTGTGAGCTGCAGTTCTGAGCCACAGCTACAGACTGAGGAGAGACCAGCCATGGGTGGCTCTCCCACAGCAGAGTGTGTTTTGAGAAAAGTCAGGCGTGCAGAGCTAGGGAGAGCTCAGTAAGTTGACCCATTCCTGCAAAAATTAAGGGAGTTAGCCACCAGTGTGGAAGGTGACTGTCTGAATTCTGTGAAAAGGGAGGTGTACTGGAAGAATGGGCTCCTGTACTATGAGTGGGTTCCTAAAGGAGGACCGGAGGAAGGGATACTTCAGCAAATAATTATACCTAGGGAGTATAGTGGTTCCTAGGGCATATAGGAAGCAGCTTCTGGCCTTAGCCCATGACATACCCTTTTCTGGACACTTAGGGGTCAGCCATACAAAAAGGCATCTGACTAACAATTTTTCATGGCCCACTATTTTTAAAGATATGGCAAACTACTGCCAGACTTGTCCACAGTGCCAGAGGGTGGGAAAGGTTGGGGACAAGGCTAAGGCAGCTGTGATTCCCCTACTTATTATCGAAGAGCCATTTTGATGAGTTGCCATGGACATTGTAGCTCCACTTAACACCCTTAATTGCATCAGCAGATGGTACATTTTAATGGTTGTAGAGTGCACCACAGGGTACCCAGAGGCAGTGCCCTTGTCCTCCATCAAGGCAGAGAAGGTGTCCGATGAACTGCTGGGGATATTTAGCTGGGTGGGTTTCCCATAGGAGATTCAGTTGGATCAGGGCACCAACTTTTTGTCTGATCTGATGGTTAGTCTTTGGAAGAAGTATAGGGTAAGGCAGCTCAGGGCCTTGCCATACCACTCTCAGACTAATAGTCTGGTCGAGTGATTTAAGGAATCTCTTAAGACCATTTTTTTTTTAAATATACTTTTTTATTCAGACATATTTAAAATCTTACATCAATACATAGCTTCTGATAGCACATCTCACAATACATAGGTGGGATTAAATTATACACATCCAATACACATTTTAAAAGAAAGATAACATAATGTTTCTACAGGGTGTCTTCCTAATATAAATAAATTGGTTAGGGCTATATTGCTAACAAGGCAAGTATATATCCCTCAAGTTCTGACAGAAGAGACTGTCAGTCCTGGGAGTCAATCAAAACCAGTAACCTAAGGGACAAAATCAGGGTATTTATTTAATTGTTGCATAACCCACTTTTTCCATCTTAGTTCAAAAGCTTATTATCTAGGAGATTAGCCGAGATCTTTTCCAATGTGTATATCTCCCTCACTATTTTCACCCAAGCTGATTTAGTGGGGATACATTGGGACCACCAAAGCCTGGTTAAGTTTTTATGTGCAGCTGCCATTAACAGTCCCACTTGCTTATAGGTAGTGGGGTCTATTTTAATCCCTGACGGGAGAGTAAAAGTTAGGAAATATATTGGATTGTTAAAACTACCTAAATCATAAATTGCTCTAATTCCCCCCCAAACCTTTTGCCAATATGTGTGGATTCTAGGGCAGGACCACAACACATGTGTCTGCCCTGCACGGGCAGTACCACAGCCCCTGCAACATTCCCCCAGTGGGTCTTCCCGGTATCTAGAGGTCACCTCAGGCATGCGAAAACACTGCATTCTTAGCTTCCAAATAAATTCCTGCCAATAGGGGGCTTGTATCACCCCTATAGCCCATCCTGCACCACTGACCCATGTCTGTCCAGGTATATTTTTTGCAATTCACATGTCCAGGATATACGAACGGACTCTATGGTATCTCCAGGCCTTTCCCTTAGGGCTTTATACAATAAACTGATACAGTGGGTCATCTCTGCCCCCCCCCCGTGTACTGGACTAATACCTTCACCAACGATGGTGTTTTTTCTGCTAGATCAGCCAAATTATTTTCATGAGGCACCAAATAGGACCTAAGTTGTATGTAGCCAAGGAAGGCGTTATTCTGAAGAGCATATGTGGCTTGGATTGTTATAAATGGTAGAAGGCCGGGGGATCACGTGATGTGCTAGTTCAGTGAAGACGTGCTGAGCGCTACTCCCGGGCTGACTCAACTTCAAAAGTAATCTAAAAGTCCCCGATTAGCGTAGACGGGCTGACAGCTGTTATTAAAACCGGCAACTGACCGTCGCGCATACCGGAGAAGCTTGTTGGGTCCGGTAATCTGTTTTGCTAGCGCGAGTGAACTTCCCTGTGGTGCAGCACTGATTATGGAGTCCGAAGCCCTGAACTCTCCGACGCACGGGCGCCACCTTCCGTACTCAAGCCCCTCACCAGTGCCAGAAGACCAGGAGGCATGTTTGGGTGTGGAGGAGAAAGGCCAGATTCCCGGATGATGTAATGGAAATTAAATCGCTTCCTTTGGGGTTGTAGTCGTACTTTGTTACAATCAAACCTACTTCAACGCCTGGCACAGAGAGTAGGAGATCTTGAAGCTAGAGTTGCTTCGTCAAGACAGGAAAACGTCTGCACATGAACAGGAGCTTGTGGCTTTAAGGAGACAGGTGAAGAAACTTGAGGAGAGAGTAGATGACCAAGAATCTCGCAGAAGGAATAACTTGATTTTGGCAGGTTTACCAGAGTGGTCTGAAGGTTCGGATTGTATGCAAAACCAGGGCTGCTTTTAAAGATCTTGGCCCCACACCACGGAGAGGTGTATAACATTGAGAGAGCACACCATCTCTGAGAGAGATCCTAGGGCCTCAACCCAGGGTTATTATAATGCGATTCTGGAATTTAGGGAGAAGACCCACATTCTTATGAGAGAAAGCCCTTAAAAACCTGCATTGAATGGAACTGCAACTGGCTTTTCCAGGATCAGACACCTGCCATCCATGAAAAGCAGAAAGAATATATTGACATTAAGAAAAAGCTATATTTAGCAGGCGTGAAGTTTCGGATGCAACATCCAGCTACTTTGGTGGTCAAATTGCAATCGGGAGACTGGAGGTTTTTGACAGCGAGGGATGCTGCAGAGGGTCTGAAAGTTGAACTTCCGGATCTGTTCAGGGCGGCAACCTGAAACTCTGTGATGGGAGAAGTCTTTGGATGCGGCTGAGGACTGCTTTTCCCATTTATTTTACCTTGGAATGAGGCCATTCAGTAGTACTGTTGTGCAATCCCCCCTGAGGATTTTGAAGACTCTGTGACTTTTGCTTTAAAGCCCTTAAGAGGAGGGGGCTATGTGCTGGGGCTACAGAAGAAGTATGAGAAGGGGGAAGGGCTTTCAAATATTGATATTCCTGGTAAAGGGAATGGAAGCTTGACTTGAGTTAATTTGAGGTTGGAGGGAGCTAGGGAGGCGGCTTAGTGGCTGGCTCATCTCGTTTTGACAGTAGTAGTTAGGAGGACGATCAGAGGATCGGGTTGTGTCAAGGGGTGAGGGTTGGGGAGAGGGAAGAGAGAGTCCAAAATGCAGATTTTGAATTTTTCTTCTTTTTTCTCTTTGCTGGCAGCGGGGCTGGGAGGTATGGGTGTAGTAAATTATTATGTTTATGGTCAACATAGTATCTGGAATGTTAAAGGCCTCAGAGGGAGGAAAAAGAGGCTAGTGATCCTAAAGTATATTTCACAGATAGGGGCTCAAATTGCTTTATTGCAGGAAACCCACCTGTTAAAGGAAGAGTTAATGCTCTTGAGAAGGCTCTGGGTGGGTCAAGTTTTGGAGAGGGGCACGCCAAAGCTTCAGGGGGCGTTGCGATTTTGATCGCAAAGAGTTGCCCGTTTGTTTCCTTGCAATATAAAGCGCGGGAGGATGCGCGGGGAGTCTTCATCATGGGCACTATTATGGGGAGGTTAATAACAATTACCTCTGTATATGGGCCAACTCCTCCCAACCCTGATTTTTTTTCCTCCTTGGAATTAGACCTAACTAGCTTCTCATCCCACCTTTACCCCCCTAATTATAGCAGGGGATTGGAATCTCTGCTTTAGTAACCTGGTGGATAGGAAGCCCCCTTCTAAAAAGCCGCCTTCTAGAGCGCAGGTATCTTTGGCTAGACTTCTAGCGGTGGCAGCGTTGACAGACCCCTTTGGAAGTTTAAACAAGGGATTGTATATGACCTTTTATTCAGGGGTGCATAAAACTCAAACACGTATCGACTTTTCTTGGTTAATCAGGAGGCCTGTGGGGTTAAGAAACTATTTACTCACAGTAGAATTTTGTCTGACCATTCTCCAGTTCAGATGTCTTGGGTAATGGAGTCTGTTCGGACAAAACCTTTCAGATGGAGGCTGGATGAATCCTCTTCTTAGAAGACAATATGTTATCTCGTCTGGAGGAAGCTCTTAGGGATATTATTTTGACCCAGATCCCTACCCTTGACAATAAGAATTTAGCCTGGCCTACTTGTAAAGTTCTATATACTAGTATAGCTCAGACCCTCTCCATTAGGAGAAACAGGATGAGGAAGGCAAGGAGGAATTCATTTGGGGTGCTATTAATTCCTTGCCCCCTTGGAGGGATCTGGCGAGGAGGTGGACAGGGAACCCGGAGAACTGAGGGACGAAATGACGGACATTATGTACTACAAATTGGAGGCTTGGACCGAAAGGCTCCAAGCTGAATACCTTTTGCAAGGGGACTTGCCCAGTAGGCTTCTTGCAAGTAGGGTAAGAGAGTGGGAGGCCGCTCGCACAATACCATTTTTGGAATATCGTGGGGAATTGGTTACAGACCCACAGGCTATGGCAGATGTCTTTGCGGATTACTTCACAGAACTATATCAAGGGGCATCAGGTAGCACTGAGGAGAGTGTGTGGGGGTTTCTGAGAGTATCAATTTACCAAGACTGGAGCAAGAACAAGCCCAGGCCTTGGTAATCCCTATATCAGAGGCTGAAATAAGTGATGCAATTAATACTTTACCTAGGGGTAAGACTCCAGGTCCAGATGGTCTTTCAGCTGGGTTTTATAAAGCTCACTTGAAGACTCTCATACCTTTACCCCTCGAGCTTTTCTTGTATTCTGTCTGATGGAGTTCCCCATTTACCGCTATACCAGGCTTATATTACACTTATTCCCAAACCAGATAAGCCCCGAGAAATGCCAGAGAGTTATAGGCCTATTGCCCTCTTGAATCAGGACATTAAATTATTATCTAAAATATTGGCTAATAGAATTTTAAGGATAGCTCCTTGGATTATTAGCCAAGACCAGGTTGGTTTTATGCCAGGCAGGGGGGGCTCATGATGCCTTGCGTAAGCTTCACCATGTCCTTTTGGAGGCCTCCAGCTCTTGTTCGGATATGGCGCTTTTCTCCTTGGATGCTGAGAAGGCCTTTGACCGGGTCTCCCACTCCTTTCTATTTGCCACCATGGAGAGGATGGGTTTCCCGGAGGGTCTTCTCAGGGGCATTAGGAATCTCTATGCTACACCTACGGCCAGGGTCCTTTGCAATGGTTTTTTGTCAAAGGAATTCCATCTTGATAATGGGACCAGGCAGGGTTGTCCCCTCGCCCCAATTTTATTCAATATTTATCTGGAGCCCTTATTGCGGGCAATCCAATCGGACCCTGAAATACGGGGGATTGTGGTTAAGGGGAGGGAACTGAAGTTTTCGGTTTTTTGCAGATGATATTCTATTGCATCTTTGCGACCCTGTGAAGAGTTTTGACAGGGTTTTGGAGGTTATAAAGAGATTCTTGGTGGTCTCAATTACAAGCTAAACTTGACCAAGACACGGTCCTCCCCTTACCCCACATGTATATAAGGCAGACTTTGACCACCTCCAGTTGAAGTGGGCTCAGATGGTATTGATTATCTGGGTATTTGGGTTACTTCTAATTTTCAGCAAGGTGTAGAGGCAAATCTGAATAAAGTATTAGTAGCAGCTAGGGCTGACTTGGATAGGTGGAACAAGCTTCCCCTAAACTTGACAGCTAGAATGGGATTAATTAAAATGAATCTATTGCCTAGATTTTTGTATCCCATATATTTGTCCCCGTATAATATTCCTAAGTCCTGGTTTATTAGAATACAAAAACTTCTTTCTGATTTTCTATGGAATTCCAAGCCTCCGAGGAGGAAACATGTGGTTTTGTGACTTCCTTTTAGTTTAGGGGGGCTTAAAATTCCAGATCTTTACTTATATTACGTAGCCGGGCAATTATCTATAATGACCCGGTGGAACAGCTCCCAGGAAGGAGAGGGCTACACTCCAACTTGGTTACATATTGAACAGCAAATTTTGAGAGATAAGGGTATCTCTCCCGATTCATTGCCCTTTACTAATCCGGGAATTCTCCCCGGAGTGGGTAATGATTCCCCAATATTTAAGACAGTCCTGGCCTGGTGGGCTCTCCTGTCCCCACTTCGTAAAAAGCTCCAGAAGGGCTGTAGAGATCAACCTATTTTAGGTAATCCTAACATGACTATTGGTGGCCGATTAATTAGGGGTTTGGGCTCCACAGTTAGCTAATTATGTTTGGTCAGACTTAATTCTAGACGATAAAGTAGTGTTTCCACTTCAATGTAGTGGTATCAATTTTTTTAAGAAGATTCAGATTACTAAAATGTTGCAGAGAATGCAGAGGGATAATATATGTCCACCAGGGACTCCATTTACCTGGGACAATCTTAAGGGAATTAATTGTGCTCGTAAACCCCTGTCAATGGTGTATAAGGTGCTTCTCGACTTCTTTAGTAAGGAGGTTTCGGCAAAGGTGGCTTACTGGGAAAAGAAGGATACCCTCCTGAGGCCGGATTGGGAGGCAACTTGGAAAAGTGTGGCTTACATACCTATACCTAAATATAGAACTATGCAATTCTTCATTTTCTAATTTGTACTATACCTCAAAACTTTGTGCTAGGAAGCTTGGACAGACAGATCTATGTTTTAGGTGTGGACTGAGTCCGGGGATACGTTGCATATATTTTGGGACTGTCCTAGGATATACCCAATTTGGGCTCAGATTAAGCAGAATATGGACCCCTTTAAATTATGTAGACTGTATTTCACCTAAGGTCTGTATTTTGGGGATATGACCCAAATCCCGGATCGTAGATCAAGTATCATATTGCCCTGATGTCTGCCCTAGTCAAAGCTTATGTTTTGAGGCATTGGAAAAGTGAATGTATTTATTCATTATGACCATTGGCTAGCGGATCTACTGAGGGTATTATGCAGGATTAGCGCCAATTGTCTCGGAACGGGAAAAAGGGAACATATGATAAGAGGTGGCGAATTTTAGAGGCAATCTATTCGACCCAACTCAAGCCTCCCTGTCATCGGTCTGTCTGTCTAAGTGTAGTCTTTTGATGTGGTGGGTAATTAAATTATCTATGCTCGAATATTTACACTTGGATTATCTCTGTTTTTTACTTTTAGGTTTGGAGACCTGTATGTATTAGGATTAATTTCCTTTTTTTTCTGTGTACATTAAGTAGATACGACATGGGCTGCCAAGCAAAGGGGTTTTTATTTTTCCCTTTTTTTGGGACTCTCTCTCTTTCTCGGGACACAGCTTCGGGAACATCTCCCCCTTGATTAGAGGGTTCTGGGAACTATAGAACTTGTGGATTAATTCCAGTCTTTATGCTTTGAGGTCTTCCTTTTTTAAATCTAGTTCCAAACTGGGTACCTTCTTGTTCATTTTCCCTCAATTTGGGTAGTGGTGAGCTGGTTTTAGTGTCTGGATAGGGGGTGGTGGTTCTCGGCAGCTGTGATTGTGTATAGTCTCTGTATATAGTTTGCCTACCCAGTTTTTGGGGTGGGCACCTGGGAACCCGGGCTTGCTGTGTATGTCTGTTTGTATGTTCATTCAAAATACAATAAAGACATTATTAAAAAAAATAAATTGTAGAAGGCCCGTGGGACCCACCATCTGGTGAATATACTTCAGTCCCCCCACACCCCATGCTGAAAACCCCCCTCCCACCCTATTAGGAGAAAAAGCAGTATCTCCTATAATAGTTCTCAAGTATAATGATTCTGTCTGGGAAAAGTAATTTTTCAACACCCAAACTCATATGGGAAAAGGCACTCTGGTGTACGGGGAGAATTTACTCAAAGGATTACACTCAGGTGGGTTGGCAAAAATTTATCTGGCTGTATCTTTGATACCATTCAGTGTGATTTCTATGGACTTCCAGTGTGCTGAACACCTTGGATTAATCCAGCTCACCATTATACGTAGTTGTGAGGCTCATTGATAAGTCCTAAAGTTGGGCAAATTAAAGCCACCCTTCTCCCTTGGGAGCTGCAGGATAGCATAACGGATTCTGGGGGGCTTGCCACCCCAAATATATCTGGATATTAGTCTATCCCATTCCCTAAAATAAGTGTCGGTCGGAGGTGGTGGCAGAGTCTGCAGAAAAATAACATTCTAGACAGTATGTTTTGCTTTACGGCCTCAATTCTATGGAATAAGCCCATAGGAATCTGGGCCTACCTGGCCAAATCCTGTGTCAACTGCACAGTCAGGGGCTCATAATTCAAAAGATCAATAATCTCCAGGAGGGTGGCCAATTTAACTCCCAAATATCTCATCTCAATGTTACTCCATCTAAAGGGGTAAGCCAGTTTTAAATATGTACTCGGCCTATAACTATAGATTAATGCCTCAGTCTTTTGTTCATTCACCTTATACCCCACCAGCTTTGCAAATCTTCCTAGTTGTTCTCATAAAGCAGATATAGAGGTCTCTGGACTAGTAAGGATGAGCAAAATATCGTCAGCAAAGATGGAGAGTGTAAACCTTTTACCTCCCAAAGGAATCCCCTCCAAACTCGTGTTTTGCCTGATTGTTGCCACCAGGAGCTCCAGATACAGGACAAACAGCAAGGGGGAGAGGGGGCACCCCTGACGTGTGCCTCTAGAAAGCCTGATGGGGTCAGAGAGGGCATCGTCTATCCTAACATACGGACTTGCAGATTTGTATATATTTTGGAGCTGATTAATCAGTTGTATGGGGAATCCAAATTTCGACAGGGTCTCCCACAAAAAGAACCAGGAGACTGTCGAAAGCTTTTTCGGCATCCAGTCCTAGGGTTACCAAGGAGATCTCTCGAGCCACCGCATACTCCACCAATAAGAAAGTCCGACGAATGGCATACTGAGCTTCTCGGCACTTAACAAATCCAACCTGATCAGGGTCCACTAAATTTGGGACCATATCTTCTGTCCTATGTGCTAGGATAGACATATACATTTTATAATCATAATTCAACATAGATATGGGCCTGTACGATGCAGCTTGTTGAGGACCCCTATAAGGTTTGAGAACCATAGTTATTATTGCATAATGCCAAGAGGGTGGTGGGACTTCCCCCTGTTGTATAGCATGAAGATCCAGAAGGAGCACAGGAATCAGAGAATCCCTAAAGGCCTTGTAAAACTCCACCAGGTATCCATCAGGTCCCAGTGCTTTTAATGTTTTAGCCCTCTTTTAGGACCCTCTCCACTTCCGCCTTCTAATAGGGATTGTCAGGGCCTGCGCCTGCACTTCTTTTAATCTAGGAAGGGGGAGAGCTTGCAAATAGTTAAAGATCTCCTCCCAGGAGGGGGCACTGTCCTGTGTATAGAGGGTTTGATAATATTTAGCAAATATTTGCCTAATCTTTTGAGGGTGTGTTTGTACTTCCTTTGTGTCAGAGTCTAATATGAACCCTACTGAGGCGCGTGCCTTCTGCTCCCTCAATCTCCTGGCTAATCTTCGGGCACCTCTAGGGCCTCCCTCATAATAATATTGCTTTAAAAAAAGCAACTGCTGTTCTACTTGTTGATCAAGACATTTCTGGAGTTGTTGCTTAGTCTTTAAAATAAGAGGTTTAATTGTGTGATCCCCCTGGTCCCACATCTGTTGGAGGGTATTCAATTCCCCTTTTAAACTCTGATATGTTTGTTCTCTGGCTTTTCTAAGTTGTACAGAGGCTTTTATTATTAAATCTCTAAGGATTACCTTTAGGGTATCCCAGAGGATCCCCGGGGAGGTCTCTGGCTGATCATTCTCATTCACTATTTCAGGAATTAGTTCCAGAATCTCCTTTTTGAATTCTGGGTCCCTAAGATATGGCAGATTCAATCTCCAGTGATTATTCTTGTAACTTTTTCCCAAGCGTAGCTTTACACACACTGGGGAGTGGTTCAAAAGCAACAGGACCCTGTGCCATACATCTAACACCCCTTCATAGTGTTCTATCGTAGTATAAAAATAATCCAGTCTAGCAGCCACTCACGTTCTGGCAGACACATGTGTGAAACTTCTAAGCGTAGGAAATGTGTGGCACCAGGTATCTATAAAACCCAAACTGGCCAAGGTTGATTTAGTATATTTCTGTACTGGGTTAACCTGATGGGGTAAATTCCTGGAAACATCTAACAATGGGTCCATAACCATGTTTAGGTCGCCCCCCCAGAACAAGTTGACCCCTATGGATGGAAAGTAATTCTGAAAAAAATCTTTGGATAAATGGTTTTGGTGAACCCAGGGAAAAATAAACCTAGGCCAAGGAGACCTCTCTATTATACAGGTAACCCGAGATTATAGCATAACGGCCCTCAGGGTCTTCCCTCCACTCAATCTCCTCCCATGTACCCATTTTTTCCATAAGCAAAGCCACCCCCCTCCTACATCCTGATCTGTGTGAGGAAGACGCTACCAGCACATATCCCTTACCCTGCAGCTTACCATGCTCTCCCTGGGACAAGTGGTCTCCTGTAAAGCTACTATTTCCAGTTTCTCTCTACATAAATATTGATATAGCCTAGCTCTCTTGACCTGGGAGTGAATTCTGTGAATATTTAGGGAAATTACCAGCGAGGTGACTGCCATTATAATATATCAGTGTGGGTATAGATATACATGAACCTCATAATATTCCAAACCACGTTCTCGACCTTGTCTTGTGTCTTCCCTTTAACTATCTCCCTACCTTCGGATCCAACCAATATTTTCTGCACCCCTAATCCCAACACCCCATAATAATTCCCATGGACTGTCCTATACCAGTAGCATGTAATCACAATCGGTAAATATACATTTGCTATGTTATATTTTAAACACCAGCTTCTCAGCTGAAATATTAATAAAGTAAGAATCATCATACAATACATTTTGAAAACCTTTGACCACACCCCCTGTCTCAGGGGATAAACATGTGAGGTTACCAACCGGGCTACCCACTTTAGTAACTGTAGAACACATATGGTCTGCATTCTAAAACTATGTTTGACTTCCAAGGTGGGGAGGATAAACCAACTTCCTCCTATTCTGCAAGTGGTGTACACAATCACCACTGGGGGGAAGGTAATCCAACTTGAGAACCAAGTCGGGCCTCCCCGGGGCTATCACTGCCCCCTAATTGAGGACAACCAAATATAGCTGCAGGTGGAAAATCCAACCTCCTGCAGCATTTCAAATAAAAACAGAGCAGTGGCAAAAACGGAAATAAAATGGGCAGGGAAATTAAATGTGTCACATTGACCCTTTTGTGCACAGAAACAACGATCTTCCACTCATTCCAGTAAATCAGTTTTAGGGGAGAAGACGAAAGAACAAACAACAAAAAAGGAAAAAGAAAACAATGTCTACCCATCACATTAAGATGCAGTGTCTACGAAATGTCTCAGCAAAACTGTTCCCCTTATTAAATTTCCAGCTCCCCCCTCAGTAAACACAGACATCAATCACATAAAATGTACCCCTCTTAAAGTTCCAAAGTCTCAACTGGAGTAAATTAGCGCTTCAGCCTATAGAGATTATATAGATCACTTCAACAGCTCAAAATAATGAGGCCACAAACCTTCAACCATGGATACTATTTACAAGGGTAGTGTTCAGGCCACAAGGGTTGCCTCCTCATAGTTACTCGAGGCAGGATCTTCTGCTAACCCCTTGGGGGTTTATGATGATCAAAGTCATTCAGATCGCAGCAACCACCCGTCTGAAAGAGGTCAGGGTTTTTGCCAGTGTTCGGTAAGTTCTGAGCCCTATTATTCCTTCCTTTCTGTGGCTCTACCATTTTCCATCTCTCCGCTCTCTGTACAGCTTTATTCTCCTTCGGCTTCTCCCAGAATTGGATACTCCATTTTAAAACCTCTGCTTTGGCCTCCTCCGCTGTCTCGAACTCCTGTCTTCCATCAGGAAATTGAATAATCATTCGGGCTGGATACAGCGTTGTAAACTTTATTTTCTGCTCCTTCAAGGCCCCAAACAGCGGCTGGTATTCTCTTCTAGCTCTCAGTGTACAAGGGGCATAATCGTTATCGATATAGATTCTATCCTGACCATGAAATATTTTTTGCTTGCTCCAGGCAGTAATTAGAACAAGCTCTTTTGTGGCGAACTTGAGGAACCATGCTATTATTGAGCGCGGTCTAGATTTCAATGCAATTCGCTTAGGGCTGAGGGCCCTGTGGACCCTCTCGAACTCCAGCTCTAGGTCATCGGGCAATTCAAGGGCTGTATGGAGCACAACACTCAGAAGTTCCGTGACATTCTGGCCCTCTGCTCCTTCCTGGATCCCATACAGTCTCAAATTCTTCCTGTGGGCACGATTTTCAGCATCTTCTTGTCTCTGCTGAATCAAGAGCTGGGTATCTTGTATTTGTTGCACCGCCATCTCTAAGTTATCAATACAATTCTCTGCCACAGTGAGTTGTCTCTCTGAGTCATCTACCCTCTGTTCAAGAAGCTCTACATCTTTTTTAAGTTCTCCGTAGAGCTGTTTCCTCTCTGCTCTGAAACTAAGCTATTCCATGTAGATCGTGCCCAACTTGATCTTTTTCCTGGGAGTGTGAGCCATCGAGTTAGGCCTATCTGTTCAGTTGAGTTGGCCAGTTTCCATCAAGACCTGGGAGAGCTCAGAATCCAATGCCTCAGAATGCAATCCTTGCCCCTTAGGTACCATTTCAGTTATTTTTTCCATCATCTTCTGCCTTTTATATTTATTTCCCTTCGGCATCAAGCTTTTTAGCTATATATTTACATTTTTTGCCAGAATTGAAGGTACTTTTCATCATTCTGGGCACGGAACCTTTAACCTAGGCTGCCATTCGGGTTGATGACGCAACCAGAAGTCCCTCTTAAGACCATTTTAAGGGTATTTGCTGACTAGCATGCAAGAGAGTGGGACAAGTACCTACACCGTCACTTATTTGCACACAGGGAAGTTCCCCAGGAGTCCACGAGGTTCTCACCCTTTGAGCTCCAATTTGGCCATAGGGTAAGGGGACCCCTTGATTTGGTAAAGGATGAATGGGAAGGCAAGCTTGCTCCCCAAGGGTAATCTGTTGTGGAGTATGTCCTGAATTTTAGGGCACAGCTCAAGGAGCTCATGTGGTTTTCCCAGGAGCACCAAGCTGCTGCACAGCAGAGGCAGAAGACATAGTATGACCATGGTGCCCGAGCCTGGGAGTATGAAGAAGGGGAAGGGGTGATGGTGTTCATCCCTGTCTGGCAGAACAAATTACGCATGTCTTGGGAGGGGCCTTACTCGGTGGTCAGGAGAGTGAATGATGTTAATTATGTGGTGGAGCTAGCAGACAAGAGACGCAAACAAATCTTCAATGGATGCTGTCACCTTCTCAGAGTGGCCGACACCAGCCCAAGCTGCCAAAATGTGTGGGGTACTACATACATTTAATGAAATATTCATGGGGAAACTGGGGTATACCACACTGGCAGAACACTTCACACATACAGGGTCCCAAGCCCCACTGAAACAAGCACCCTACAGAGTCCCAGAAGGTGTAAGACATGCCATAGAGGGGGAGATCAAGGAGATGTTTGTTTTCTGGGTGATCCGGGAGTCCAGTATTTCTTGGGCTTCCCCAGTGGTACTGATCCCCAATATGGATGGGACCACAAGGTTCTGCATTGAATACTTCAAACTCAACAGCTCTAGAATCAGAAGCATACCCCATGCCCAAGACGGATGAGGTCATACAGAGGTTGGGGGATCCCTTTACCTATTCACCATAGACTTGACAAAAGGCTAATGGCAGGTACCCCGACCACCAAAGCCAGAGTGAGGTCAGTCTTAGTCACCCTGTTTGGATTATTTGAGTTCAGGGTAATGCCATTTGGGATGAAGAATACACAAGCCACCTTTCAACGGCTTGTGGACAGCATTCTGAATGTGGCAGGAGACTTCACTATGGCATACATGGATGACATTGTTATCTGCAGCCAGATTTGGGAGAATCATGTCAGACATATGACTGAGGTGTTTCACAGACTGCAGGCTGCTGGGCTGACAGTCAAGGTGGATAAGTGCCAGGTAGGAATGGCAGAAGTGTCATACCTTAGGCACAGGGTAGAGAGTGGGTACATCTGACCTGAACCAGTGAAAATTGAGGTAATTCAGGGATAGGCCACACCCATGAACTAGAGAAAAGTACAGGCCTTCCTAGGGATGGCAGGGTACTACTGTAACTTTGTGCCACATTTCAGCAGCATGGCCAAACCACTGTCTTATTTCTCCAGTAAGAAAATTCAAGAAAAGCTTCTGTTGATGGAACCCTGCGATACAGTGATCTATCAGTTGAAGGAGGCATTGTATTGGTCATCTGTGCTCACCAGCCCAGAGTATTCTGTAAGGTTCACTGTGCACAGAGATGCATCTGATCATAGGCTAGGTACAGCTCTGCATCAGGTTACTCACTTGGGAGCGTTAGGGTTGACAACCCTAAGGCACACCCCCACACCTGATTTGTGAAGACACAGGAATGGTCAAACCATAATGGTTTCAGGTGAAACACATGGCTTTTTAGCAGAGCGAACTCACCCCTTGGTTGCACGTGCCCCATGGGCATTTTCTCCTCAAAGGAATCTCATCCAGAACTTCTGGTGCCTCAGCACAAACTTAAATCAGGCAGCTTCTTTTCTTCCTAGCCGTACCAGGAGGGTTTCCCCTGGAAGCAGGCTGATTCCTTCCCCCCATCCCCACAGGGATGGGGCTCTGAACCACTGAAAGTGGTCTCTACCACGTCAATGTGTTCTTCTTGTGTTCCTCTTCAGGTGAGAACACACACCTATACCAAAAAAAATAGCTCTTTGACAGAGCTTAGAGCTCTGAGGGCCTGCCTACAGCAGAGCACCTCTACTACAGACTACCACAGACTCTACTGAACTGACTTCAAATTCCCCAGCGTTCTACTCTAACCTTCAACTGCAACATTCCAGTGTGGCTTATGCAGCTGCGACAGTTCTAAAATGATGTCCTCCCTCAGTCTCAGCTGAGACTGAGAACAGAGTGAGACAGTGTGAAATCCATTTTACTGGAATTTCACAAGCTGCCTTCCCTGCCTACCACTAGGTCTTACTGGGATTCTAGTAATCCCGGGTAACAGGGGAGTTGCATTTATTTTTATGTTTTTTTTATATTGCCCCTAAATGCTTGGTGGTGGGGATATGTGCAGTAAAGGCATGAGCAATAGTAGGGCTAGGCAGTACAGATTCAGATAACAATAATGTACAGTCAAGCAAGGAGCACAATCAAGTAATGTTGCAGATGGGATCCACAGATATAATCCATAGGTCAGGGACATGAGGCTGGGTTGAGTCGTCAGTCACCACAAGGGCATCTCCGAGAATACACTAAGGGGCAGGGAAGGGGTGGTGGGAGAGGAAGGGGAATGGGAAGAGGAAGGACTGCAGGTTATGAAAGAGGTGTGCAGTACAGGTTATGATGTGGTAGGGGTGCTCAGTACATGATGTAAACCTACTGGAAAGAAGAGTAACTGAAGGGCAGGGCATGGTTGAAGCAAACTCAATACTGGAGCTGGTTGGGAGAAGGGAAAGAAGGAGGACGAAGGCAAAGAATAGGGAAAGGGGGAGAGAGAGAGAGAGAGAGAGAGACAGAGAGAGAGAGGGCCAGGAGGAGCTGGACCAGCGACAGGTACATGAAGAGGATAAATAAAGTGAGGGAAGAATGTCTATTTAAAAGGAGTCAGAGTTAAAACTAGAGATCATATTTTAAGATTGGAAGGAGGAAGATTTAAAGGTAATGTAAGAAGGGGTTATTTCACTGAGAGGGTGGTTGAACCCTGGAACAAATTACATGAGGAGGTGGTAGGTGTCAAAACAGTGGAGGGATTCAAGAGGGCATGGGACAGACATATGGGCTTGGTTAGAGGACAGAGGATAGGCTCTTTGTGCACCGGTGATAAGTATGGGAGGGGGGGAGATGGGCCAATTGGATGGGTCAGGATGGTCCTTTTCTGCTGACACATTACTACGGTACTATGAAATTCTTTTTCCATACGAGGGCATCCTTTTTTGTATGAATGAAAAAAGAATATGAAAAAGGATCCCTTCATATTATAAAAGAATTGGGACTTAGTTTTTTTTTCTTTTTTTCTTATTCTTTTTTCATATGAAGGGATCCTTTTCCTCATGGCTGAATTCTTTTTTTGTATGACCGTACCAAAAAAGGAAGCGAGGCATGGAAAAGGCTTTTAAAATAAAAAAACAAACATTTGGGGTCATTTTTCCAGCAGTTAAGTGCAGAATCCACCGAATAGGGTCCAGATGACCAAGATACATGTGTTGGTGTCTGTCTAGGATATCATTTCTGTGGGTTTTCAAAATAAAAAAAAATTAAAAAAAAAAAGAAACAAGATGGCAGCCATATGAAAAAGGATTTTCCTTCATGAAAAATGATAATCCCCTAATGAAAAAGGATCCTTTTTCATATGGACCAAATCCTTTTTTCATTCCAAGCAGCTATCCAAAAGACTGTACTGAGCATGCTCAAAACTGAAATTGTAAAATTTTATAACTTTAAAATTTATTAATATTTTTTTTCACCAAGCCAGTGAAAGGCACATCTGTGGGCCAAGCCTTTTCTACCGTACAAATTTCAGACCAAAATATCAAACTGTCTGGGCACTAGCCTAGAAGATGACGAAAGAACAGAAAAAAAACTTTGATTTTTAAACTTTGTTCTCTAGCCACATCTTGGAATCCAAACATCCAACCAGAACAAAATTAAGCACATGAAGAGATCTACCACCAGAGACTGTGCATGAAAGATTTTGTGCAAATCTGTAGAACAGTTGTGATGATATAAAAGTGCAAATTGTGAGGTTTAACATAGAAACCACTGCTCAACCCCTAACTATAGTAATATATCCTTGTGTTCTGGTGTGGACTGGTGCATTTATGTGTAGATTTGTATGTCTGATTAAGTTTGTCTTTGTATACTGTATCTATGTTTGGGTACTGTATATCTATACGGTATTTAGGACATGGAGTGGGTCTCTGTATGTTGCGGGTGTCTAGCAGCCCTATGAAGCCAGGTGGAACTTTGAAAAGTGATACGATCTAGTGGTTAGAGCACAGAACTGTGAACATGGAATCACCAGGGTTCAAATCCAAGTATAGTCACTAGCTCACTCTGGAATCCTGGGCAAGTCACATGATCTCCCAATGCTTTACTCTATTACACTTGTATAAAATGAAGTTAAAGCAGGACTGCCACCCCTCCCCTCAGAACTATGCAGAATGGGGAATTCTGATGGTGGAATGTTGCAGAATGGCAATTCTGCGGCTGAAAAGTTTTTTTTTTTCAGAGTTTCTTTTCTTATTTCCATAGATTTCCAAAAATAATTTCTATGTAAAAACTGTTTTCTATGTAAACTGCAGAAATAGTATTACACAGATTACATAATCCACAGAATATTATGCAGAAAATGAATCTGCAGTTTACATAAACGTATGTGTAACCCCTAGATGGCGCTATCCCAGGGGCTACTACCCCTGCCTGATTTGCCACTAACAGGTTGAGGGGCCTGGATCCAATGGGGTGCCTCCACCCAGAGGTCAGGGTTTGCAATAGTTAAACTTACTTGGTCACAGCCCTCTGGGACACCAACCCCTTTCTTCCACTAGTGGCCCACACAATATAGCAAATTACCTTCACAGTATACACTTACCCCCAAGGCTGGTTCAGGCACCGGGACATCCTGTAAAATAAGATACAGTGCAACAATCACAGTACAGTACTTTAACATAGACAAATACCTCCAGGCAGTATAACTTTGTTGAAACAAACAGCTCTGATTTATTTAGGGGATATAACAAGGACAGGGAAATCAGGTTAATTAGCTTATCACTTTACTATCTACCTATGGCTCTGTGCACAGGCCTATCACCACCAGTTACTGTCCCTGGGCACCCAGGCCCTAGTGGCTAGTCCAAACCGTGGCAGCTGGTAGGGCCCTTTCACACAGAGAAAAGGAAAATTAAACAGTCAACAGTACAGTAATTCCATTTGGATTTAATGTGGCAATTCAACAGGAAGCGACTCAGATTAGTACTCACGACCTCCAAAGAAGATATGGTCCTTCAATGTCAGCAGGGCTACTTTTGATCTCCAAGAGACTCCTCACACATTATATGGTAAAAAAAAGAAAGCACTATACCAGGCAGGCTGCATCTGTATCCCAATCGCAATTACTGCACAATAACCAGGAGAACACACAGCAGATTCAGTTCCTGACAGACCGAGTGTAATTCAACAATTTCTTCAGTCTTCTACAGGGTGAGCCTGGTTTCTACTCTTCAGAGATCCTTTGATTCTTTTCACAGGACGGATTCAGTCCTAACAAGCAGTTACACAAGTTGTAGACGGGAACTCTGGGCCTTGCACGTTTTTGACTGAAACTGTGCACTGAAGGAGCACGAGGTTTCTTTCCCTTCACTTTCAGATCTCAAACTGAAACTCCCAACAGACAAAACCGGGCACTTCCTTTGAGTTCCTCCCAGTTCTTGACTGGATTGGCTGTCACTCACAATAGACACTGCTGTTGGTCCAAAAGGCACGAAGTCTAAACTACATCTCCCAAGTCACTGCCCATACAATCCTCTTGTGGCTGGCTCAGTTATGAGTCCCAAGTTCTGATTCGTCCAAGGCATCATTTTGAGCTAGTTTACCCCACACTGATTGGTCCAGTTCAGCAGTTCAAAACCAGAATGGGGAACTAGGCAGACAGTTCTGACTGCAAAGAAAGCAGGTTAGACAAACTGTAATTTTATTATTACTGTAAATGATTTCTGGCAATCAGTTACATCTTTCAGACAGGTTCCCTTTGCACTCCTAGTGACTGCAAAAATGGGGTGAATTGGCAGCAGCTTGAGTGGTACTCAATCAAAGAAACACACAGTCCCCCATACAAACTAATTATGTCTGCAAGCAGACAGCTCTTAAAGAGACAGTACCAGAGGTTCTAAAAACACTCACTGATAAATGACTACGCCAAACACCATTCAGGCTTGGAGCATTCAAGCAAGCTCCTGAAGTCTTTTGGGAACCCCCATTTGCAGGGGGTTACACCTTCCTGGCCTGGGAAAAGCTGACGTCTGCCAGCTGCCAAGCAAGTACTACAAGTTTCAACTGCAACCATATACATTTGCATTAGGCTCACACATGTAATCATCAGTCAATACATCATTTTACCAAGAACCATTTCTGAAACATTGCAGTCACGTCCTCTTTACACAGTATAACACACACATTGTACCATAACTCAAAGTTATTACCTCTTGTACATGAAACCTGAGAGAGGGACCCTTCCCTATCAGTTACCTTGGGGCTGGGCCAGGGCAAGGCACCATACTGAAAGGGCAACACAAGCAACTTGAGTTAGCACTAACGCTCAGTTTGGGCAATGAGCTCGGGAGACACTCCTTTTTATGGACAACATCGAGGCAGGTCCACTGGCGCCCAGGGAATCATAACTGAGGTGCACCACAGGCTTTACAGCTCGACCAGTCTTTCTAGGGGGCTGTTACAGTCTCTGCACTCTGAGCCTCATTTTCAGCATTGTTCTCACTTGTCAGGGAGTCTCCATGGGGGTGAGAGGCTAGAACTTGGGGCACTTTTCAGCTCCAGGAGTTACAGTTTCTGAGTCCACAACATTTGGCTCGCATGGAGAGCTTTCAGACACTGGCAGTGGACTGTCAGGGCACTCAAAATACTCTTCTTGTTCGGGTGTATCACCAGTCTGCCCCAATCTATCATTTTCCTCCCCTGAAAGCTCAAACAGTTCAACCATGCACAATGATTCCATTTCATCTGATCTGATGCTTTGCACTTCACTTTCTGGGAGCATTGGCTCCAGGGATGAAGCTGGGGGCATAGACAGTCCAGAAGGCCCAGCTTTGTCTCCAGTATTGACTAGAGGATTGCCCAAACAATTGACTCAGTTCGTAAGAAGGATAGTATTCAAAGTCACTCTCACTTTCTTCTGATATGGACTGACAGTCATGCTCAACTGGGACTTGTGCAGGGGAACACTTTAACTCTGCTTCTGTGAGTGCAGACTTCCTTGATCTTTTCTTAGCAGCAGCTCTAGTCACTGGTCCAGAGGGCATCTTCTGGGGCTCAGACTCAATCAGATTTGTCCAATGGGTAGTAAATGTTTCTATGCATTGTTTTACATCTTTTGAATTGTTCTCAGGCCTTACTTTGTACACTGGCAGATCATCTAGTTTGCCCTACAATGTAGGGAGATGGTGCCATCTGTCAGCAATCTTGTGTTTGCCATGCAGTCCCAGATTTCTTAGAATACCGATCTCCCTCCTGGAGTTCTAGTGCTTTCACCTTTTATCATACCTTCTTTGTTGGCCAGATTTCTTTTGGCAGCCATGGTTTGAGCCAGTTAGTACGCATGAGTTAGCTGGGCCTTTAACTTTGCACATACTGTAAATAGTTGTCAGCTTGAACCCCATCAGGAGAGACCCCAAACACACATCTACCGTAGTCGAGCTTCTCTTCCAAACATCAGGCGGTAGGGGAGAACCCAGTGGCATCACTTTTGGTGCAGTTATAAGCATGTACCAGGGTGCTAATTTGTTGGCTCCATCTAGGCTTGTCCTTTGGGTGCAGGGTGCCTAGCATATCTAGCAAAGTGCGGTTGAAACGTTCAGGCTGTGGGTCCCCTGGGGGTGGTAAGAGTGGTTCTGGACTTTCTCACTCCCCACAGAAAGCATCTCTTTGATCAGACGACTCTCAAAGTCTCTCCCTTGATCAGAATGGATTCTTTGTGGAGCCCATAGTGAACAAAAAAGTTTTCTCAAGTACTTTGGCTACAGTGGATGCTTTCTGGTCTTTGGTGGGAAAGCTTGGGCATATCTCGTGAAATGGTCAGTGACCACCAGCACATTACTGATATTTCTTTGATCTGACTCAAACTCAGAAAATCAATACAGACCAGCTCCATGGGTGCACTGGTGGTTAGGTTAACAAGGGGCAGCCCTCTGGGGCAAAGCTTTCCTCTGTAAGCAGCGACTACAAGTTCGTATGTGTTGCTCACATCAGCCCCCATCTTAGGCCAATAGAATCTGGATCTCACCAAGTCAAGTGTTCTGTCTATACCAAGGTGCCCCATGTGGTTGTACAAGGACCTCAATACTGAGTCTCGAAGGCAGTGGGCAGCACCAGTTGTTGTTTGTCTACTTGTCCCCTCTGTCTACTGTTTCTCTGTATAACAGTTTATTGATCAGTTTCAACTTAGGACCTTCTTTGTATAACAGTGCAGTTCTCAAATCAGTGGAGCGTAATTTGGACACATCTTTTCCTGCATAGAGGGCTTCTAAAGCTGATTTGATCATAGGATCGCGAGATTGAGCCGCCGAATACTGTCATTGTCCAGCTGAGGCAGTGCACCAATGTCTATTGCAGAAAAGTGGCAATAAGCAGCAGGTATGCAATTCTCAGAGGGTCCCAACAATCCACCATGCAGTCCACTCGTCCGTGGACATTTGTTCCTCCCTGTCAAACTTCCGGCAGAGTGCCCGAATGTCAGGTTCTTAATCGGACCCAATCATTCTGGGAACAGGCCTCGGAGAGAGCATCAGCATCTATGTGGTTCAGACCTGCTCGGTATTAGGAGCATAGTCATATGTAGATAATGCAGAAAGCCACCTGTGGCCAGTGGCATCAACTTAGCTGAGGTCTGCACACAGGTCAAAGGATTATTGTCAGTTTTTACTAGTATTTTAGCCCCATACAAGTACTCATGGAATTGGTCAACAATAGCCCACTTCAAAGCTAGAACTCTAACTTATGTACAGGATAGTTCTTTAGGATGGGGTCAGCTTCTACTGGCAAAGGCCACTGGTCTCAGGCCATTCTCGTGCTCTTGGTACAGCAGCCCCTAACCCTTGCAAGCTAGCATCAGTGTGCAGGACGTGAAGGTTTTCTTGGATCGGCATGAGGCCAGCACTGGAGCATGGGTAAGTTGATATATGATCTCATGAAAAGCAGTCTCACAATCAGGAGTCCAGCGGGCCCCAAATATACTTCACTCGGATGAAAATACACTCTTTCAGTCTTGAGGGACGCTGACTTTTGGTATTTTGTGGGTTGGGGATACCCTTGAGTAAGGTTAAGTAAAGGCGGATCACTCTTGAATAGTCCTTGATGAAGCGCCGATAATAACCACAGAATCCCAGGAATCTTTGCAGTTCTTTTAGATTTTTGGGCTGTGGCCAGGTGGTCAAGGCCTCAACTTTACTTGGGTGGTCTCTATTCCTCGGTGGATACTATGTGTCCCACATACTTTACTGATGTTTGAAAGAATTGACACTTATCAATGGACAGTTTAAGGCCAAAGTCCTCAGTCGATCAATACCTTAAATAATCTGCTCTCCATGTTCCTCCAGTGAGCTGCCAAACACAATAACATCATCTAGGTATACCAGGCACTCTAGTAAGTTCATGTCCCCCACTGCACGCTCCATCAATCGTTGAAAAGTGGCTGGGGCACCGAAATCACCAGAGGCATCCTCATGAATTCATAAATAAGCGGACAGATAAAGGCTGTCTTCTCCACGGTCCTCTGGGGCCATCGGGATCTGGTAGTACCACTGCGGAGATCAGCACAGAAACCACTTGCTCCCGTTTAGGCAGTCCAAAGCATCCTGAATGCAGGGCATTGTGTACTGATCAGGGATAGTCCGCGGTTTAAGGTGCGATAATCCACGCACATCCTTACTGTCCCATTCTTTTCCTCACTACCACAATGGGGAAGCATAAGGGCTTCTGGATTCTTGTATTACACCAGCCGCTAACATCTCTTGCAGATACGTCTCACATCATCTGTATCAGCAGGTGCCAGGCGTGAGACCTCTCGCCGAAATGGTCTTTTCGTCATGCAGCGGGATATTGCTCAGCTCACTTGCACGCATCCTCGTCCCATTCCTTTAAAGAAAACACCTGGTCTCTCCTGGGCAAGCTTCTCACTGATCCTCACTTTCCATTCAGCTGGCAGCGGGGTTGCCGAAATCAAACAAATCAAGGCGTTACTCTGTCATTCTCGTCCTTGAACTCTTGCTGCTGGGTAGCACTGCAGTGTCTGCACAATGCACATTAGCCAGGATGCAACCTCTATTTACTTCGAATGTCTCTTTTCAGACACATTATGAACTTGGACCAGTACCCTTCTGGCATCAAGCATGGGCTCTCACGGGCAAAATACGAAGCTTGACCAGCAGTCCCTCTGGCAATTTTCCATCGCCTGGTGCATCCAACATTAATATTTTATTCTTAACATCCTTTCTGATACGGACCTCTCCTGTAAGGTACACTGGGCATTTGGTGCCAGGATCAGAGACTCAGGATCCTTCTTCCATACAATTCCAACCGGTTCCTCTGGTTCTATATTTTCAGCATCTCTGTGCCTCATAGGCCTTCTTAATTAAAGCCGAACTCTTAAAGCTCTACTAGTCTTTGACCCCTGTTTTCATAACACAAATGTGCCAGCCTTCTGAACATATGAGCATTTGTTCCAATCAACAAAGGACACCATCATACAGTCCAGTGGGGGACACACTAAGGCTAGGGTCTCTACTTTGGCCACTCCAGCCACGGAGGTGGGGAAGACAGCCAAATTCGGGATATACCCAGAATAGGGTAGGCCTTCTCCTTAACCCCCATACATACAGTCCTTCTAATGGTTGTAAGTGCGTCTGACAAATGCTTCTGATACCAATCTTGAAACATAATTGTCACTTGAGGAGCCACTGTCTAATACAGCTCTTGTAGACACTCCATTTACCTTTGAGTGGTCTCCATGGAGGACCCACTATTCTGGACCAGTCTGGAGGCGGTAGTGGGGGCCTGGGCAACTGACCTTGCCACAAGGACGTGAATTAGCATTTTGGTGCCCTCACTTGATCATTACTGCACCTCTTAACCACTGATTTGTTCTCAAGCTCTCCTTGTAGCCTATATGCAACTTTGTCAGTGTCTTTTGGGGATTAGCATTCCCTTTTCATGTGCCCATCCTTCCCACAATTATAGCAAAACATACTTTTTGGAGTTTGAGCTGGCCGAGGTGCCACACTGGGAGCCAGGGCGGGGTATTACTTAAACTGGAAACCTTGGTGCCATCTCTGTCTCGTGGCGTGATAAGCATTTGGAGACATCTCGTCAGTTCTCCACTTCCATGGTCAAGGAATCGAGTTCGGAGCTGTTATCAGCAGGAGATACATGGGTGGGTATCCCCACCCCCATAGCAGATACAGTCGGATATAGGTCGGCCCGCACTTGCAGGCGTGGCCTTCATAAAGGACTGTTTTGAATTCCCGGATCTCTCTCAACAGTTCACCCCATTGTGGCATATCTTTTCCTTATCAGAGCACTCATTGACTGCCAACCTCTGCCCCTGAACTTCACTTGATGGGCCACCTCAGTCACTGGGTCATAGCCACAGCTATTGGTGCAGGTCCCTCCCGATGCCGCCTTTTCTCAACTCCTCGAATTTCTCTCATTAACTCATCATAGGAGGTGAGGATTCAGTCGATTTGCCAAGGTAACTGAACAACAGCAGTTCTGAGAGGGGCAGACTTAAGTTCTGTCCAGTCTGGTTCGGTCCAGTTCAATCGCTGGCAAACTACCCTTTCTGAGGCATTCTTGCAACAATTTTTCCAGCCGAGAGACATACACAGACAACAACTCCCCTTGGTACTGTTGTGCATTTCTTACTCTCCACCATAGGTCCTCATCAGAATCTGGGCTCCCATACACATTCTCCAAGGCCTCAAGATAGGCTTGTGCAGTCGCTTCAGGGTTACTGGCCCGTTTAGCACGGATGGTAGCCAGGGCAGGACCTCGGAGGCTCTCACTAACCCTCTTCGCTCTTGAGCTACGAGCATTGCCATTCTAGCACTTGGGGGCAACATAGTCTATCCAGGTCTCCCAGTCATCCTCCCTTGGGGGTGGGAGGGTGCCAGAGAAGATCCTCAACCTGTAAGAGTCGTGACTAATGGCAGGTGCAGAAATAGGAGTCTGCATTGGTTCAGCCACCATTACGGGTACTGGAGCAGGAGAGGGTGTTGGGGAGGAACACCCCAGGCAAGAATAGTTTCTTCAAGTCCTCCACAGTTTCCTTCTCCCAGCAACCATTTGCAAATTTCTCCTCAAAAGTTTCAGATAGTGGTGGGGCTCATTCCCCGGTCTTTACTGTCCTTAGTTATCACTCTCCAAGCAGTGAGGGCTCCTCTGGGGTAATGGTCTGTGGTACTTTGGAGCTATCTATGGGATCCTTAAACTCTACTAGGGCCAGGAAAGTGTGGGTGAGCAGATTAGCGTGCCGACCCACCACCACAGGATTTTGTAAACCTTCCACCTTGGAAAGTACTCCTGCACAGTGTCCGTATTGATACCCAGGGGATGTCCAGGATAAGCATAGCATTTTGAGGTCGATCTCCTCCCCAGTACACCACTCCACCAGCCAGTGCACAGCCACTCTGTCGGGGTACCCATTTATTTATTTATTTATTTATTTTCCTTAACAGTGGTTTGTAAATATGGCCACTAGAGGACACACAATCCCAGCGGTGAGCCTCCAAATGTAACCCCTAGATGGCGCTATCCCAGGACTACCCCTGCCTGATTTGCTACTAACAGGTTGAGGGCCTGGATCCAATGGCGGTGCCTCCACCCAGAGGTCAGGGTTTGCAATAGTTAAACTTACTTGGTCACAGCCTCTGGGACACTGCAACCCCTTTCTTCCCACTAGTGGCCCACACAATATAGCAGAATTACCTTCACAGTATACACTTACCCCAAGGCTGGTTCAGGCACGGGACATCCTGTAAAATAAGATACAGTGCAACAATCACAGTACAGTACTTTAACATGACAAATACCTCAGGCAGTATAACTTTGTTGAAACAAACAGCTCTGATTTATTTGGGGATATAACAAGGACAGGAAATCAGGTTAATTAGCTTATCACTTTACTATCTACTATGGCTCTGTGCAGGCCCTGTATCCTACCAGTTACTGTCCTGAGTACCCAGGCCCTAGAGTAGCTAGTCCAAGCCGTGGCAGCTGGTAGGGACACCACCTGAGAAAAGGAAAATTGACAAGTCAGCAGTACAGTAATTTCCATTTGGATTTAATGTGGCAATTCAACAGGAGCGACCTAATTAGTACTCACGACCTCCAAAGAAGATATGGTCCTTCAATGTCAGCAGGAGCTACTTTTGATCTCCAAGAGACTCCTCACACATTTATATGGTAAAAAAAAGAAAGCACTATACCAGGCAGGCTGCATCTGTATCCCAATCGTAATTACTGCACAATAACAGGAGAACACACAGCAGATTCAGTTCCTGACAGACCAGTGTAATTCAACAATTTCTTCAGTCTTCTACAGGGTGAGCCTGGTTTCTACTCTTCAGAGATCTTGATTCTTTTCACAGGACGGATTCAGTCCTAACAAGCAGTTACACAAGTTGTAGACCGAACTCTGGCCTGCACACGCTTTTTGACTGAAACTGTGCACTGAAGGAGCACAGGTTTCTTTCCCTTCACTTTCAGATCTCAAACTGAAACTCCCAACAGACAAAACCGGCACTTCCTTGAGTTCCTCCCAGTTCTTGACTGGATTGGCTGTCACTCACAATAGACTGCTGCTGTTGGTCAAAAAGGCACCGAAGTCTAAACTACATCTCCCAGAGTCACTGCCCATACAATCCTCTTGTGGCTGGCTCAGATTATGAGTCCCAAGTTCTGATTCGTCCAAGGCATCATTTTAGAGCTAGTTTACCCACACTGATTGGTCCAGTTCAGCAGTTCAAAACCAGAATGGGGAACTAGGCAGACAGTTCTGACTGCAAAGAAAGCAGGTTAGACAAACTGTAATTTTATTATTACTGTAAATGATTTCTGGCAATCAGTTACATCTTTCAGACAGGTTCCCTTTCACTAGTGACTGCAAAAATGGGGTGAATTGGCAGCAGCTTGAGTGGTACTCAATCAAAGAAACACACAGTCCCCCATACAACTAATTATGTCTGCAAGCAGACAGCTCTTAAAGAGACAGTACCAGAGGTTCTAAAACACTCACTGATAAATGGCTTAAACGCCAAACACCATTCAGGCTTGGAGCATTCAAGCAAGCTCCTGGAAGTCTTTTGGGAACCCCCATTTGCAGGGGGGTTACATATGCAAATTGTGGATTACGAATGTGCAGTTTGAAAAACAAAATTCAGCTTTCAGAATTTCAGAGTTCTGCTGCCAACAGAATTAGGCAGGCAAGGCAAGACAAGGCAAGGCAAATTTAATTTTTCTGGTGCCCAGTCCCGGAGGCTTAGAAGGGTTAGAAGGTCCAACAGGTAGCCAGGACCCAGTCCATGTAGGGCCTTAAAAGTGAGCAAGCACACCTTAGGCAGGATTTCCAAAATTCCACCAAGTTTCTGCAGAAGTGGAATTTGAAAATTACGCACAGCTCTACATAAACACAGCCATGCGCATGTGCGCACACACACGCGCACACACACACACACACACACGTACAGTACATACACATTTACACACACACACACGCACATGCACGCACACATATACATGCATGCACACACACACGTGTACACACACACACACACACACACACAAACACACACACGTGTACACACATAACAATAAAACCAAAAACCCAGGTGAAGAGTACACAATGGGGGGAGGTCCTAACAACAACAGAAATGAAAAGGGACCTGGGGGTAGTCATGTCAGATGACCTTAAGGTAGGCAAGCAGTGTGAGAAGGCAGTAAGGAGAACTGGGGGGATACTGGAATGCATAGGGAGAGGCATCACCAGTAGAAAACAAGAAGTTGTTATCCCTCTGTACAGACAATTGGTGAGAACCCATCTGGAGTACTGCATGTAGTTTTGGAGACCCCATCTCTGCAAAGACATAGACAGAGTGGAGGTGGCCCAGAGGAGGGCAACTAAAATGGTGCAGGGTCTGCAACAGAAGCCATATGAAGAGAAACTAAGAGAGCTTAATATGTATACCCTTGAGGAAAGGGGGGCATGGCAGAAAGTTACAAGTACCTCAAGGGAATCAACAAAGTCCAAGAAGGTAGCATCTTTCAGAAAAAGAGATGTACAAGAACAAGGGGGCACAATTTAAAGATGGGGAGGGACGGCTAAGGGGCAACGTGAGGAAATATTTTTTCATGAGAGAGTGGTGGATGCATAGAACCGCTATCCTGAGGAGGTTGTGGAGTCAAAAACAGTGGGGGAATTCAAGAATGCATGGGACAGCCATAAGGCAGTTATAGTGGGGGTAGGAGGAAGTAGGCTGTTGGTAAACTAGAATCTGCAGCTTATCCAATAGGTAGAGAAATGAACAGATTGGGTGGACCAAGCGGTACTTATCTGCTGTCAAAATTTATGTTTCCATGTTTCACTTAACTGTTGTCCATCTTGGGGAAATACTCTGCAAAATAAATGAGAAACTTAGTCTTAGCAACTCCTATTTAGGAAAGATGGAGACAGGTGGGGCTGTCTATGCCTTGAGCCTGCTAATAATATACAGTCATAATCAGCCTCACTACTTCCTGTCATTTGCATATGGGCTACCGAAAGCCTACAGTACAAGTAGAATAAGCCCCCTTTGTCTGTTGAGGATGGGTGGGACATTATCTAGGGAAGGGCTTCCTTACAAAATTTGAAGGCATATTGAAGACGGTTTTAAAAATAAAAGCTAACTGCTGTCAGTGCCTTCTTGAATTTAGTTCCTCCCCAGCTACCCCCGATGTGGTAGTCAGTTGTTCGAATGGCCTCAGAGAAGCTTGGCAGTTCATTGGATGACAGTCCCAAAACCAGTTTCCTCTTGGCTATCAGGCTTTGTTGAATGAGAATGCCCATTCTGTTGAGTTCTGGAGATCTACAGCATCTCACCTCAGGACTTGTACAATGCTGGGTCATTAGCAACTTTCTTATGATTTTTCTGTTAGCATGTACTGGGCCCTATAGTCATATAGTCAGGCACAGGCACAATGTGCCCTATTAACAAAATGGACAGGTAATACATGCCGGAGGTGCGTTACCCACCTGTGGAGTTCTGCACCGGCGGACAGGTGTGAACCGGCTGGTATTTACCACCAGCTGCCCGCAGCCCCCCCTCCCAGTGCGCAGTTGCCCAGAGAACATTTCCACGGAAAGGGAGGGCATCCAATGGGATGCCCAGACTCGGTCCACAAATGGATCCCTTGTGCCCGCGAGGCGCAGACAGCAGTAGAGGGTGTGATGTACACCGCCAGCTCATGGCAGGTGGTTGCCCCATCGGCCGCCCCCAGCTGTCTTGCTGATCCATGGGCTGGGGCAGCATGTGGGGGGATCTGCAGTGCCCCCACATCAGCACAGCTACCGGCGGTGTCATCCTAGGGGGGGTGTATCCCCTATGGCTGGGTGTTACCCAGCATAAGGTGCACCCCTATGTACAGCACTCCACACCTCTGTGAATAGGATGGAGTGCGGGCACGCCCTGACACGCCCCCTGCCTGCACCCAGTGCGTTACTGTCTGCACAGCTGGGGGATTGGGTGCTAAGGGGCTGTGTGCCCTGATTGATGAATTTGGCACAGGGGGCACAAAGGGTGTGGAGTAGCTACACGCCACAGATACACGGAGCATAGCCACTCTGCACAATAGTGCATAGGGCCCATTATGAGGTTGGTTTACACCTGCTAATTTGTCCTTTAGCCAATAACAGCCATATTGGAAGCCCTTTATTGCAACTTCTTGAACCTAGGTCCACTGTTTTTCTACAATACCATGCTCTCTTCACCAAGTCCTTAAGCCCCACCCCCATGCTCAGTATCTGATGATGTCACATGACATCTTTAGTCAATGGCTAAACAGACACTTGTCACAGATGTGAAATAATTTTGCCAAAGATGTTTTGGAACCTTGCCACAGAACTTAAGGAGCCACCGATGCCTCAAGAAGAACTTTGAATAACATAATATTTGGACTCAAAGCAGCTTATATTTCTCATTAACTCTGTTTTTCTTATCTGCAGTATTTACTACTGAGGTCGGATGCATGAAAACAGAAGAGATGTTCCCTTAGGGTTCACCAGCTCCTATTGCTTCTTCCCAACCTGATGTGATAATACTGTGCTTGTGACATCACAGTTATTCCCATAGCAACAGACTGTGATGTCACAACAAATCATTTTTTTTTTTTTATAATTTATGTTTTATTCATTTTGCATAGTAGTTTGTATACATACAAAGAGTCCCTTGCAAGGAACAACCAATGTGATACATACTTACAGAAGAAAATACTTCAAAATATACAAGAGTCAGTGTCCCTTACTTTAAAACCTCTGTTGGAGGGAAACCATATGTTTACTAACTGTTCTACCAAATAATTTATTTCTAAATGCTGTGGCTGTAGCCCAAGAGTGCATGGCTGTTTTCTATATTTTCACTCCTAACATGCTTATCTATACCCCCCTGCCCCTAGGGCTACTGGTGCCATGTATATCCCTACATGTTATCTAAAACATTTCTATATGTACTTAGTCGTTGTGTACTAATTCTATTTACTATTATTTCTAAACTTCTGGGAACCATAATCCTTTAAACTTTGAGTGCCCCAGATTAAACAAAACACTTTTAGTAGAAGAAAAAAGGAAATGCCCTTCTATTTTGGGCAACCCATTATTTAAATTCTGAAGTCCAAATTTTGCCAACTTTAAACCTATTTAAACAGAAACGTCTGAGAGAGAAACTCATCTGAGCAGTCCTATGAAAGATGCCTTTCACAGAGCTAAAGTTGGGGAACCATGTGGCCCCTGCAATTACTTTTATTTATAGGGAGAAAAAACATAAAGGATCACAGTTCTCAGGAGCCCTCTTCATCTCCTTCTTTGGTCTCCACACTCCTTGTGGCTTTCCTGACAGCCACTATCCTCACCACCCACCTTCCAGCATCGGATGGGTCTGTAAAAATATACACCTTACTGTCCTGCACAATTCTGAGTTTGGCCAGAAACTGAATAGTATGGGGAATGTTGAGGTCCCGAAGTGTCCCTCCTACCCCGTCAAACTTTTTCATCCTGAGACGGGTGGCATACGAAATGTCTGCAAAAATGTGTACCAAGGCACTTTCAAACAATAGCGGTCCGAACCTCTTTGCCAGGTTCAACAATTTGTCTTTAGTGGCCATGCTGTCCATAACTGCCATTAAAACCCTCGGGAGCTTTGCCGGTGCTTTCAATTTATGTGGCGGATGGTAGGCTTTAATCACCTGAATCTCCTTGTCCTTCAAATGGTGTCCGAATTGCTCTGCCAGCCAAACTGTAATGAATAAATGTGCAGAATCATCTTCTGCCGCCTTGGACAGACCCACAAACCATAGATTCTGGCTGAGAAGTTGATTCTCCAGAATCTCCAACATATTAGCAACATGTTGCTGCTCTTTGGCCCGTTGGAGAGTAGTACTTTGGCAAACTGTGGTGTGTCGCTTCATATCCTCCACTTCGCCTTGCACTGTGTCCAACGTCTGCTCAACTGTGGCAATCCCGCCTGCCATGAGGAGCAGCTTAGTATCGGTGGAGGCCGAGAAAGCCAGGAGTTGCCACATCTTCCACCCAAGGGATTGGAGTGTTTCCTCCAGCTTGTCTCCCTCTGATAATCCTCCTAGAGTGGATCTGGTGCTAGAGCCTGCCAGGGGGCCTTTCCCATCATCTTTTTTCCGCTCTTCTGATGACTGATTTTTGTGTCTCCTTCCCATTTTCTGCTCGATTCTATTCTAGTTGATAAATATTCAAAAAAGTCTGTTTGTTTTACTCAGAAAGTATTTTCATCAGGAGCCTACGTTCACCTTGACTATTCAGCTCAGGCTCCACAGCGCCCCCCCCCACAGCAGAGCATTATGATGTCAAGTAGGGAGTAAGTTATAGAGGGAGGTGAACACTAAGGGATAAATGTACTGTTTTTGTGGACATTTCTTCAGTAATAATGAAGAGGAAAAATCTATAGATAATATGTGAAATACAAGCTGAACTGTGTCCCAACTATTATGTTTTCCAAAGTTTTTTCAAAGGCATCAGCTGCTCTTTAAGTCCAACTTGCCCTGGGGTCCATTTGTAGGAGTCAAGGCTTGTGTGCCACAGATTACTAGGGCTCTAGCTACAGAACTCAGACAGCACCTTTTGTGCTCATGTTGGAACCTCCCCACCCCACTCCCACCGCAAGCCACTGGAGCTGGCTTACAGCATCTTATTAGACTCAGGTAGTCCAATTGCTACATTTTTTTCTTTTCTTTTTTTTTTTTTTTTACAACAGCCATTTAAAAGAGTAATTGATCATCATAACTTGGCTCAGAGTAGCTGGCTGCATGATCCCTTCCTTTTTCTGGAGTGAGCACCCTGCTCCATGCTCAGATACTTTGTTACGTCTTAGTTTGGAGAGTGCAGGAATGCATTCCACACAAGCCAGGGAGGGTCTTTTCATAGCTTTATGCATATTTAATTTTTTTTTAACTGCACTTTTGGCTCCTTATCTGCTGACCTGCTCTCTTCAGGTCCATCCCCACCCCGGCCCCATCATTAGGCTTCCCTAGGACTTATAATTTTTCCAGCCATCCTCTGCCTCAGGACCAGGACAGCCCAGTCACCAGTGTAGAGCTTTCATGAAACTGGGATTTCATCCTATTACGGCTGTGGGGGTAATCTTCCATTTTTCTGTCTTAGCGCATGGTACATGCAGTGATGCATTGTGCAACCCCCCCCCCCCGCCGTGGAGACTCTCCCAGCATCAAGCAAGTGAGACTTATTTCCTGGTATTCCACTGTTGCCACCCAGATCCTCAAGATAGCAGCCACGTAGTGGATTGCACATACCTCGCTCGCCTCAAGGCAGGAGAGCTGTCCTTGGGATGCTAAATCTTTCACCCCTGGCTAGCCCCTGAGCATCCCATGTCCCTTTCTGAACCTGGGTCTCAGGCAAGGCAGGAGGTGGGGCATCCTGCACCTCAGCCCTCCTTCATGATACCGGGTTAGCATTTTGCATATTTTAGAGGCTAATTTATGTCAAATCAAAGTCACTACTCAGCTAACACAGCTCTTGTTAATTGAGTGCTGGTTTTGATTTGACACAAATATACCTCTAAAATATTTTTAAAAAGTGATTACAAAGACATTTCTATTGACTTGTGTGGCATGCTTCCCACTGCTTTCCAAGCTAAGCCATGTGGTAACATCTGAGTGTGGGCCGGGCATGCACTCCAGGAATGGAAAATGATCACGTGGTTGCCTCTTCCCCCTTTAGTCAAACTGCTGTAGAAACAAAATAGCAGCTAGACTACTGGAGCCCACTAATGGTAAGCTAGCTCCAGCAGATTTGGTGGGGGCACCAAAACTGGTGCTGCTTATTGGCTGAAATGCCATAGATTACTAGAGGCCAAGCCACAGAACTTTAGGACAAAAGAATCACAGAGTACTAGGGGCTCAGGTTAAAGAGCCACAGAGAACCAGGGGCTTTGCCAAAGAACTTAGGAATGAAGTGCCACACAGAACCAGGGACTCATCCACAGAATCTAGACATGCAGTGCCACAGTGAACCATGATCCTAGTCATAGGATGAAGGGATGACATATTACATAGACCTAGGAGCCCAGCCATAGGATGTAGGGTTTATGTACTACATAGAATTAGGGACCCAACCTTAGGATGTAGAGCTGATGTACTACATAGAACTAGGGGCCCAGCCATAGCATGCAGAGCTGATGAACTACACAGAATCAGGGGCCCAGCCATAGGATGCAGGGCAAATGCACTACATAGACTAAGGGACCCATCCATAGGATGTAGGACTGATGTACTACACAGAACCAGGGGCCCAGCAATAAGATGCAGGGCAAATGCACTACATAGACCCAGGGGCCCAGCCTTAGGATGTAGGGCAGATGTACCACATAGACCCAGGGGCCCAGCCATAGGATGCAGGGCTGATGTATTACATAGAATTAGGGACCCAACATTAGGATGTAGAGCTGATGTACTACATAGAACTAGGGGCCCAGCCATAGGATGCAGGGCAAATGCACTACATAGACCCAGGGGTCCAGCCATAAGATGCAGGGCTGATGTACTACATAGAACCAGGGGCCCAGCAATAGGATGCAGGCTGATGTACTACATAGAAGCAGGGCCTAGCCATAGGATGCATGGCTGATGTACTACATAGAACCAGGGGCCCAGCAATAGGATGCAGGCTGATGTACTGCATAGAACCAGGGGCCTAGCCATAGGATGCAGGGCTGATGTACTACATAGAACCAGGGGCCCAGCCATAGGATGCTGGGCTGATGTACTACATAGAACCAGAGACCCAGCCATAATATATTGGGCTGATGTACTACAGATAAGGAGGAGCCGAGGCCAAGAATTTAGGGCTGAAGTACCACAGATTACTAGGGACCGCAGGCCATAGAATTTGGGGTTGAAATGTCACAGATTACTAGGGACCAAGTCACAGAACCTAGGGTGATTGTGCTACAGAGAACAAGGTATCCTGTTATTGAATGTAGGGTGGAATGACACAGATTACTGGGGGCACAGCTACAGAACAGAGGGCCCAAGTGCCACACAGAACCATAGATCAAGCCAGAGGACCTTTGGGCTGATGTACCACAGTGTTCAAGGGGCCAAGCCACAGAATTTAGAGCTCAAGTGCCGCAGAGAACCAGATACCCTGTCACAGAACATAAGGTTGAAGTATTACAGAGCACCAGGGGGGCCTGGTCACAGAACATAGGTCAGACATGCTACAGAGTACCCGGGGCATTGCCATGGAACTTAGGGCAGAAGTGTTTCAGAGTACCAGGAGTTCTGCAACAGAATTTAGGCCTAAGTGTTACAGAGTACCTGGAGCCCTGCCACAGACTTTAGGGCTGAAGTGCTTCAGAGTACCAAGGATCCTGCCAAAGAACTTCGGGCTGAAGTGTTAGAGAGTACCAGGGCCATGCTGTGGAACTTAGGGATGAAGTGCTCTAGAGTACCAGGTGTTGCCATGGAACTTAGGACTGAGTTGTTACAGAGTACCAGGGGCCCTGCCACAGAACTTAGGGATGATGTACTTCAGAGTACCAAAGATCCTATACAGAACTTAGGGCTGAAGTGTTGCAGAGTACCGGGGCCATGCTGTGGAACTTAGGGATAAAGTGTTATATAATACCAAGCTTTGCCACAGAACTTAGGACTGAAATGTTGCAGAGTACCAAGGACCCTGCCACAGAGTTTAAAGCTGAAGTGTTTCAGAGTAGCAAAGATCCTGCCGCAGAACTTAGGGCTGAGGTGTTACAGAATACTGTTGGCCATGCCGCAGAAGGAACTTATGGCTTACGTGCTATAGAGTACCAAGGATCACTGACACATAATTTAGGGCTGAAGTGCTATAGAGTAGAAAGGGCCCTGACACAGAACTTAGAGCTGAAGTGTTATGGAGTACCAGGGACTCTGCCACAGAACTTAGGGCTGAAGTGCTATGGAGTGCATAGGACCCTGCCACAGCACTTAGGGCTGAAGTGTTACAGAGTACCAGGGGTCATGCTGTTGAACTTAGGGCTGAAGTGCTATAGAGTACTGAGGGCCTTGCCACATAACTTAGGGATGAAGGGTTACAGAGTACCAAGGACACTGCCACAGAACTTAGGTCTGAAGAGTTACTTAGTACCATGGGCCATACTGTGGAACTTAGGGCTGAAGTGTTACAGAGTACCAAGGGTCCTGCCACAGAACATAAGACTGAAGTGCTTCAGAGTACCAAGAGGGCTATGCTGTGTAACTTAGGGATGAAGTGCTGTAGACTACCAGGGCCCATGCTGTGGAACCAAGGGATGAAGTGTTATAGAGTACCAGATGTTGCCATGGAACTTAGGGCTGAAGTGTTACAGAGTACCAGAGGTCATGCTGGGGAACTTAGGGATGAAGTGTCACAGAGTACCAGGGGCTGTGGAACTTAGGGATGAAATGCTATAGAGTACCAAGTGCCCTGCCACATAACTTAGGGCTAAAGTGTTATGGAGTACCTGGAGCCCTGTTGCAGAACTTAGGGCTGAAGTGTTACAGAGTATCTGGCGCTGCCACAAAACTTAGGGCTGAAGTGTTACAGAATACTGGGGGCATGTCGCATATCTTAGGGCTGAAGTGCTATAGAGTACCAAGGGCCTTGACACATAACTTAGGGCTGAAATGCTATAGAGTACCAAGGGCCCTGCCATAGAACTTGGGGCTGAAGTGTTATAGAGTACCAGGGGCCATGCCACAGAACTTAGAGCTGAAGTGTTATGGAGTACCAGGGTTCCTGCCACAGAATGTAGGGCTGAAGTGCTATAGAGTACCAAGGGCTCTGCCACATAATTTAGGGCTGAAGTGCTAGAGAGTACCAGGGACCCTGCCACAGAACTTAGGGCCGAATTGTTATGGAGTACCAGGGGTCTGCCACAGAACTTAGTGTTGAAGTGTTATGGAGTACCAGGGTCCCTGCCACAGAACTTAGAGCTGAAGTGTTAAGGAGTACCAGGGGCCCTGATACAGAACTTAGGGCTGAAGTGTTATGGAATACCAGGGGCCCTGCCACAGAGCTTAGGGCTGAAGTGTTACAGAGTACCAGGGGCTCCACCACAGAATTTAGGGCTGAAGTGTTATGGAGTACTAGGGGCCCTGCCATAGAACTTAGGGTTGAAGTGCTATAGAGCGCCAAGGGCCCTGCCACAGAACTTAGGGCTGAAGTATTATGGAGTACCAGGGGCTCTGCCACATAATTTAGGGCTGAAGTGCTATAGAGTACCAAGAACGCTGCCACAGAACTTAGGGTTGAAGTGTTACAGAGTACCTGGCGCTGCCACAGAACTTAGGGCTAAAGTGTTACAGAATACTGGGGCCATGCCACATAATTTAGGGATGAAGTGCTATAGAGTACCAAGGGCCCTGCTATGGAACTTAGGACTGAAGTATTGCAAAGTACCAGGGGGTCATGCTGTGGAACTTAGGGTTGAAGTGTTACAGAGTGCCTAGGACCCTGCCACAGAACTTAGGGCTGAATTGTTACAATGTTCTAAGACCTGCCACTAAATATAGGGCTGAAGTGTTAAAGAATATCTGTAATCCTGCCACAGAATTTAGGGCTGAAGTGTTACAGAGTGTCAAGGACCCTGCCACAGAACTTAGGGCTGATGTGCTTCAGAGTACCAAGGATCCTGCACAGAACTTAGGACTGAAGTGTTACAGAGTACAAGGGGCCATGCTCTGGAACTTAGGGATAAAGTGTTATATAGTACCAAGCATTGCCACAGAACTTGGGACTGAAGTGTTGCAGAGTATCAAAGACCCTGCCACAGAGTTTAAGGCTGAAGTGTTTCAGAGTATCAAAGATCCTGCCACAGAACTTAGGGCTGAAGTGTTAAAGAATACTGTTGGCCATGCCACAGAACTTATGGCTTATGTGCTATAGAGTACCAAGGGGCCCTGACACATAATTTAGGGCTGAAGTGCTATAAAGAACCAAGGGTCCTGCCACAGAACTTAGGGCTGAAGTGTTATGAAGTACCAGGGCCCTGCCACAGAACTTAGGGCTGAAGTGTTACAAAGTACCAGGAATAATGCTGTTGAACTGAGGGCTGAAGTGCTATAGAGTGCCAGTGGCCTTGCCACATAACTTAGGGATGAAGTGTTACAGAGTACCAGGGACCCTACCAAAGAACCTAGGGCTGAAGTGTTACAGAGTACCAGGGGCCATGCTGCGGAACTTAGGGCTGAAGTGTTACAGAGTATCAAGGGCCCTGCCACAGAACTTAGGACTGAAGTGCTTCAAAGTACCAAGGACCATGCCACAGTACTTAGGGCTGAAGTGTTACAGAGTACCAGGGGCCATGTTGTGGAACTTAGGGATGAAGTGATATAGAGTACCAGGAGCCATACTGTGGAACTTAGGGATGAAGTGGTATAGAGTACCAGGCATTGCCATGGAACTTAGGGCTGAAGTGTTACAGAGTGCCAAAGACCCTGCCACAGAAATTTTGGCTGAATTGTTACAGTGTACTAATCCCTGCTACAGAACGTAGGGCTGAAGGGTTAAAGAATACCAAGGACCCTGCCACAGAACTTAGGGCTGAAGTGTTACAGAGTACCAGGGGCCATGCTGTGGAACTTGGGGATAAAGTGTTATATAGTACCAGGTGTTGTCACAGATCCTAGGGCTGAAGCGTTACAGAGTACCAGGGGCCATGGTGTGGAACTTAGGGATGGAGTATCACAGAGTACCAGGGGCTGTGGAACTTAGGGATGAAATGCTATAGAGTACCAAGTGCCCTGCCACAGAACTTAGGGCAAAAGTGTTATGAAGTACCTTGAGCCCTGCTGCAGAACCTAGGGCTGAAGTGTTACAGAGTACCTGGTGCTGCCACAAAACTTAGTGCTGAAGTGTTATGGAGTACCAGGTGCCTTGCCACAGAACATAGGACTGAAGCATTACAGAGTACCAGGGGTCATGAAGCAGAACTTAGAGCTGAAGTGTTATGGAGTACCAGGGGCTCTGCCACAGAACTTAGGGCTGGAGTGTTACAGAGTACCAGGGACCATGCCACAGAACTTTGGAGCTGACGTGTTACAGAGTACCAAGGACAATGCTGCAGAACTTAGGGCTGAAGTGTCACAGAGTACCAGGGACCATGCCACAGAACTTTGGAGCTGACGTGTTACAGAGTACCAAGGGCCATGCTGCAGAACTTAGGGCTGAAGTGTTACAGAGTGCCAAGAACCCTGCCACAGAACCTAGGGCTGATGTGCTTCAGAGTACCAAGGATCCTGCACAGAACTTACGGCTGAAGTGTTACAAAGTACCAGGGGCCATGCTGTGGAACTTAGGGATAAAGTGTTATATAGTACCAAGCATTGCCACAGAACGTAGGACTGAAGTGTTGTAGAGTACCAAGGACCCTGCCACAGAGTTTAAGGCTGAAGTGTTTCAGAGTATCAAAGATCCTGCCGCAGAACTTAGGGCTGAAGTGTTAAAGAATACTGTTGGCCATGCCACAGAACTTATGGCTTATGTGCTATAGAGTACCAAGGGGCCCTGACACATAATTTAGGGCTGAAGTGCTATAAAGTACCAAGGGTCCTACCACAGAACTTAGGACTGAAGTGTTATGAAGTACCAGGGCCCTGCCACAGAACTTAGGGCTGAAGTGTTACAGAGTATCAGGAGTCATGCTGTTGAACTTAGGGCTGAAGTGTTATAGAGTACCGGGGGCCCTGCCACAGAACTTAGGGATGAAGTGTTATAGAGAACCAGGCATTGCCACGGAGCTTAGGGCTGAAGTGTTACAGAATACCAAGGGCCCTGCCACAGAACTTAGGACTGAAGTGCTTCAAAGTACCAAGGGCCCAGCCACAGCACTTAGGGCTGAAGTGTTACAGAGTACCAGGGGCCATGTTGTGGAGCTTAGGGATGAAGTGTTATATAGTACCAAGCATTGCCACAGCACTTAGGGCTGAAGTGTTACAGAGTACCAGGGGTCATGTTGTGGAAGTTAGGGATGAAGTGTTATAGAGTACCAGGGGCCATACTGTGGAACGTAGGGCTGAAGTGTTAAAGAGTACCAAGGACCCTGCCACAGAACTTAGGGCTGAAGTGTTACAGAGTACCAGAGACTATGCTGTGGAACTTGGGGATAAAGTGTTATATAGTACCAAGTGTTGCCACAGATCCTAGGGCTGAAGTGTTACAGAGTACATGGGGCCATGGTGTGGAACTTAGGGATGAAGTGTCACAGAGTACCAGGGCCTGTGAAACTTAAGGATGAAATTCTATAGAGTACCAAGTGCCCTGCCACAGAACTTAGGGCTAAAGTGTTATGAAGCACCTGGAGCCCTGCTGCAGAACTTAGGGCTGAAATGTTACGGAGTACCTGTCGCTACCACAAAACTTAGTGCTGAAGTGTTATGGAGTACCAGGTGCCCTGCCACACAACATAGGACTGAAGTGTTACAGAGTACCAGGGGTCATGATGCAGAACTTAGGGTTAAAGTGTTATGCAGTACCAGGGGTCATGATGCAGAACTTAGAGCTGAAGTGTTACAGAGTACCAGGGACCATGCCTCAGAACTTAGGGTTGACGTGTTACAGAGTACCAAGGGCCATGCTGCAGAATGCAGGGCTGAAATGTTACAGAGTACCAGGGACCATGCCACAGAACTTAGGGCTGATGTGTTACAGAGTACCAGGGACCATGCCACAGAACTTAGGGCTGAAATGTTACAGAGTACCAGGGACCATGCCGCAGAACTTAGGGCTGATGTGTTACAGAGTACCAGGGGCCATGCTGCAGAAAGTAGGGCTGAAGTGTTACGGAGTACCAGGGACCATGCCACAGAACTTACGGCTGAAGTGTTACAGAGTACTAGGGACCATGCCACAGAACTTGGAGCTGACGTGTTACAGAGTACCAGGGACCATGCCACAGAACTTAGGGCTGAAGTGTTACTGAGTCCCAGGGGCCTTGCTGCAGAACGTAGAGCTGAAGTGTTACAGAGTAACAAGGGCCCTGCCACAGAACTTAAGTCGGAAGTGTTACCGAGTACCAGGAGCCATGCCGCAAAATGTAGGGCTGAAGTGTTACAGAGTACCAGGGCCATGTCGCAGAACGTAGGGTTGAAGTGTTACAGAGTACCAGGGACCATGCCGCAGAATGTAGGGCTGACGTGTTACAGAAAATGAAAACCCAGCCACAGAATTTAGGGCTGAATGCTACAGGGTACCAGCAATCCTGTCACAGAAAGGGCTAATGTGCTTAGAGTTCTAGTGGCCCTTCCACTGGTGTCAGCAGGCATACTCAGTGTACTTTGCCGAGTACAGTAAAATCTGGAAAATCCAGGGGCAACATGAGCTACAAGTCAGGGCAACAAATACAAACAGAGCCTGATGCACCAGAACTGCTTTCTCCCCTCCTTGGATGCTTTAGTGTGAGTTTGTGAACGATCTTTGGAAGATGTGTCAGTGCTAAACTTAAAAGTCTTGACTGTATGAGTGACCTGATTGAGTATGTATGCATGAGTGCTAGTGTGAATGGATTTTTGTCTAGCTACCTCGTGCTGGTACAGAGGCTTATCACAATGTATCCTAAACACTGTAACGAAAAGCCATTCAACTTGTGTCTGATTGGTAGTGTGTGTCTGTTAGATAAAACTAAATGTTGTGACTCTGTTAGGATCATTGGCTTGCTACTGTACATACTGCTGACTGGAGTGGGGTGGGGCAATGTTTGTGAGGTGGGGCAGCACATCTTTTTGTTTGTGTTTTCGGGGGGGGGGGATGACAACAGTTCCATCAACTCTTGAGTACAAGTTTCACATTTCCTGGCTATACCCCTGAGCGCTCCCACATTAATTAGGGTTGAAGTGCTACAAAGAATGAGAACCCATGAGAACACAGCCACACAACTTAGGGCTAAATTTTAATTTTTTAGGTCTTGCATGTGAGACCCTGTTAAGAGGACTTCACATGTGAGTGACTCTTTAGTAGTGACTGGTTGAATCAGCGTTTGCTGCGGCTGATCTATAACTGTTATTACTGTATAAACAATGGGAGTGTTGCAGACGAGTGCAAGTGTTACTTGTCATCTGCAGCAACATAAAAGAATATTTTCCATCTCTGACTAGAAGGACTTTAGGGCAAGTGTGCCCACACAGCGAGCAGACTGCTCTGGTCTCTAATTTAGGTAAAGTGCCCCACCCTTTTGTACATAAGCCTGTTCATCTTCAGGAACTCTTCCTTGCAATTTGAAGGTCTTTAATGTGTAGAAATGCTGTGCACAGAAGTTGTTTCAGTGTAGGCTACTCAAGATGTATTAACACTTTTTTTATAAATAAAGTTTTTTTTATTTTCAAACTAATAAAAATTACAATTGCAATACATTTGCAGAACCAATTATCTTATGGTGGAAAAAAATCCTCTAACAACATTTATAGCATCTAGACAATATTGAAAATCAACTCCTGAAGTAACCAAAATACATCAACCTATAAAATGCAAACCTATTGCTGATTTGTGGACAAGATTTGTTAGAATAATTTACCCTTTCTTAAATATTTCCAAGAATTAAATTTAGGAATCTGCATTCTAGGTCACTTCCCCAAGAGCCTGAACTTAAAGCACAGTGAATCTGATTCAAGAAAAATAATTTCAGTGGTAACAAACAACATTATCCTAAAATACTGGATTTCTGTAACACCCCCTTCAGTCCCAGAATGGAGGCAGACTTTGATAGAATCCCTCAAAAGCTGAAAAACTGGCACACTGTTTCTACTCAAGAGAATGTATTAACAAGTTAGCACTGACCTTGCCCTTATAGATACCAACACAATCCCCAATAAAACACTAACACTCTTGCAAGGTTTTGGCAGAAAAGGCCGATGTTTAATTGACAAAATAATTCTCACAATCATACAACAGAATAAGGCATACTACAGACATTATTACATAACTACTGTAATTCTATTGACTATTAACTACTACTATGCCCTGGCATCACCTGAGGCAGCAGACTAATTCGGTTGTAAATATCCACGCTTTATTCGCCAAGTCGTCAAGCCCATTTGGCCAAGGGTTCCCCTGGCAACCCACACTGGGCCGGCCAGTCTCCTCCTTGATAGGCTAACTGTGATGGAAATTAGGGACCCGCTAGGCCATAGCCACCCAGTGGTGCCCTCACAGGGCCTTCACTGGTCATTCATTGCCCCTCGCTGGTCCCCCACTCCATCCTGCATTGACCAAAACTAAAAAGGTGCACCCTCACTGGGCCCCATCCCTTACATTCTTCAGGATGCCCCCCACCTGGGCACCCCCCTTTTTCCAATGTTATGACCCATTTAATTTACTTTACCTAATAGTCAGCCAACTATGCCCTTAGTACCGTAACAGTGTGAGAAAAACACCCTGGCCTATATCAACACCAAACTGGGCTGGGTGGGTGGGTTTGCTCTAAGCTAGTTTCTTCAGGACGTCCAGGCAGAAAGAGGAAGGGTCTCTCCTGCCTGGATGTTATAAAGGAAAGCCTTTTTCCCCTCCCCCTAGGAGCTGCTCCCTGCCCCTAAGGGTCAGGACTCCGGCCAATTGGCCCAACCTCCCCTGGATACTATGTCCAGCAAGGTCAGGCCAGGGGATCGGCTCTCAGCCTAAGGGCAAGTGACCACCCGTAGATAGCCGGAAGGGGCCATGCTCTTATTGATCCCAACAGAATCCCCAATAAAACACTGACACCCTTGTAAGGTTTTGGCAGAAAAGGCCGATGTTTAATCGACAAAATAATTCTCACAATCATACAACAGAATAAGGCATAATACAGACATTATTACATAGCTACTGTAATTATATTGACTATTAACTACTACTATGCCCTGGCATCACCCTGAGGCAGCAGACTAATTCGGTTGTAAATATCCACCTTTTATTCACCAAGTCATCGAGCCCTTTTGGTCAAGGGTTCCCCTGGCAACCCCCACTGGGCCGGCCAGCCTCCCTCTTGACAGGCTGACTGTGTTGGAAACTGGGAACCTGCTAGGCCATAGCCACCCAGTGGTGCCCTCACAGGGCTTCCACCAGCTGTCCATTGCCCCCCGCTGATCCCCCGCTCCATCCTGCATTGACCAAAACTCAGAGGGACGCCCTCACTGGGCCCCACCCCCTTACATTCTTCAGGGTGCCCTCACCCAGGCCCCCCCTTTTTCAATTTTGTGACCCATTTAATTTACTTTACCGAATTGTTTGCCACAAGATACATGATTAGTCATGCATCTCCCAAATGCCTCAGGGCTATTGCCCTACAACCACTTCTTCAAAATTTCCTGAATGTTAAAGTTGAAAATGGTGGACCCTACATCTTACAAGTGAATCCCATCCCACTCATACAAACCCCTACAGTCAACTGTGATGTAGCGATGGTACACCAGTTTGATACCCCATACCAGGCAGAATCGAGACACCTCTCGGTTCACCTCCCTGTGTGATTTCTTCATGGGCCTAGCCACTGTTTGCCTTAACCAGTGTAACCTTGGCACAATCCTTGACCAAGCTAATTATGTGTTAGGCATTTGTTGTTTCAGCCAGAGTAAATCTGTCAAAATGCTTCTACGTACATCTATGGAAGACAGGCAGCCTAGGTCATTCCCCCAAGGTGTATGATCAGCCCCACTGTTGGGTCCTCAAGGTAACCCATTTTCTGTAGCCTAGGGATCAGTTCCTGCCATCTCATTCCTCTGATACCACACCAAATGACCATGGGCTTCTTTGTGGGGAGACCCAGTTGTATTCCTTAAGCCTGCCTTGTCACTTGGTCATGGGCTCTTCCAACAAAACAGTGTCCAATCATCAAAAACTGTTTGTCTGTCTCGGGGGGCATCTGTGGGAACAAATCAGATCATGTTAACATTCCTTGCTCCCCACCACTGTTTGGCTACCTCCTGGCTGTGTGGCAGAGGGTCTGATGTAAACTTGAACCATAGATTACCTTCTGCTGATGGCCTTAATTCTACTCTCAGTATACCCCAGCCTTGTCGCCTCAGTGGCAGCCCCAATCCAGGATGAGTGGGTGCTAAAGTCCTTGAGGTCCCTCCCTGCAGCCCGTATACCCTTTCTCAATACAGCTGCAGACTGGTATTTCGTAACAGGCTTGCCATGCATGTGTATGAAGAAATTTCCCTGACTATTCCCTTGGCTACGCATGTACTCCTTAATCGATGCCCACGGGCATAGCTGGTGGCTGCCTGTCCTGCAGAGCGTTATGAACTGCGGCAGGCCCAACTGTTCCATTTGAGACTGCCGCAAGCTCAGGATAACACCATCCCCTGTTACGAACATACGAACATATGAAAATTGCCAGCAGCAAAAGGCTATCATGGTCTATCTAGCCTGCTCATTAATGCAGCTAGCTCCCTATTCAGCAGCTGCCCCACCCACCTCCCCTTCCCTCCCTTTACCTTCCCCTTTGCCCTGTCCAATCCCTTCTTGAAGCATTCCACTGTGGTACATGCCACCACTTCAGCTGGTAGTGCATTCCACTTTGCCACCACCCTCTCCATAAAGAAATGCCTCCTCACCTCCTTCCTGAATCTACCCCCCTCCAATTTCATGTCATGGCCCCTAGTGTCTCTCCAAACCCTCCTCCTGAATAGACCCCCAGTGTTTGTTTTTATTATCCCTTCCATATATTTGAAGGTCTCAATCATATCTCCCATCCCTCCTCTCATTCAGTGTGTACATGTTTAATTCTCTTAGTCTGACCTCATATGGCAATTCACCAGGCCCTTAATCATCTTTGTTGCCCTATGCTGCACCCCCTCCAGCAGCCTAATGTCCTTTTGTAAGTATGGGGGCCAGTACTGCATGCAGTATTCCAGATGGGGTCCAACCAACGATCTGTATAATGGTAGAATAACCTCCCTTCTAGAGGTAATGTGCCTTGCAATGCACCCCAGCATTTTGTTGGTCATTGCTGCTGCCTTTCTGCATTGTGCAGAATTGTTCATTGCTCCCGTGATGAGCACCCCCAGAGCCTTCTCCTCTTGTGTTACCTTCAGCTGCACTGCCCCCAAATGGTAGCTTCTCCTCAGAGTTTTTGTTTGAAGTGCAGCACCTTGCATTGTTTTGCGTTGAACCCCAGCTGCCATCTGTCAGACCATGCCTCCAGCCTTGCCAGATCCTCATGTAGCCCCCATCACTCCTTCTGGTCATCCACCACCGTTCCCATCTTGGTGTCATCTGCAAACAGGCTGATTTTGCTGCTGATGCCCTCTAAGCTGTCAGCAACAAATATGCCAAACAGCACTGGGCCTAACACGATTCCTGTGGAATACCACTTGTCACAGGTTTAAGGGATTAATATTCCCCACCTACCACCAACCTCTGCTGCCTATCTTTTAGCCAGTTCTCCACCCACCCCACCCCACCAGGTTTGCTCCTGCCACTGTGCCCTGTAGCTTGATTCCAAGTCTCCCATGTGGTACTGAATCAAAGGCCTTACTTAAGTCTAGGTACAGGACATCCGCCACATGGCCCCTGTCAATTTGCCTAGTCATCCAGTCATAGTATTCCACCAGGTTGGTCTGGCATGACCTGCCCTTGATGAAGCCATGCTACCTCCTGTCCTGCACCATGTTCACCTCCAGTAGTGCTACTAGCCTATCCTTTAGGATGGTCTCCATTAGCTTCCCCACTATGGATGTTAGACTTACTGGCCTATAGTTTCCCCAGTTCGTCCTTGGGTCCAGTCTTGTGGAAGGAAACTATGTGAGCCAGTCTCCAGTCCTGCGGTATGCATCCTGTGTCTAGATATGAATTAATTAAGTCTGCCAAGAGTCCTGCTAGGACCTCTGCCAGCTCCTTCAGCACTCTTGTATGTACTCCAACTAGTTCTGGAGCCTTGTCTACCCTTAATGCTCTTAACGCCTCCAGCACCCTTCCCACTGTGATTTCTCCATATGTCACCCCCCATCTGTCTCTATCCTTCCTCCTACTATGAGTAGCACCCCTTATCTTTTCTTTCATAAGGACTGAACAGAAGTAGTTGTTGAGCACTTCTGCCTTTTCACCCCCTTCTTCCATCCATCCCCCCCCCCTTTTTAATTCTTACAATTTGGTCCTTACAGCTTCTTTCCTCCCTGATGTACCTAAAGAAGTCTTTCTCTCCTTTTTTTATGCCCTGCGCCAACCTGAGTCCCTTGCTGCCTTGGCTACCCTTTCCCCACTGGTCACTTCCTTCGCTTCTTTCAGGTATTCCTCCCTATCTTCCCCCTTCCCGATTTTCTGTACCTCCTGTAAGCTGCCTTTTTCTTCTTCACTCTGTCTAGCGCCCTTTTACTTATCCAGCTGGGTTTCTTCCCCCTAGCCTTCTTAGTCTGGACCTTGTTGCAAGTTTCTGTTGCCACCACTATCCCCTGTCTTATCAGTTTCCACCTTTTCTGTGTGTCCATATCTGGTTGAATTTTGCATAGGAACCCATGTATCACTTCCCTTGTCATCTTAAAGTTGGCATTCCTGAAATCCAGCACCCTTGTGCCAGATGCTATCCTCTCGTTAGCCATCTGTAACTGGAACCATACTGTCTGATGGTCACCCCCCGTGGTTCCTCCACCCTCACATCCCTTACCCACTCCCTGCTCATCAGTATGAGGTCAAGGGTGTTCCTTTCCCTAGTTGGTTCCTTGACCAACTGTACTAGAAAGCTTTTCCTGGAAGGCGTCCTGCATTTCCTGCTCCCTTCTGCTCTTTGTGGTAGGTGGTCCCACTCCACCCCCGGCAGGTTGAAGTCCCCTACTATCACCACCTCCTCTTCCCGCAGTTCCTCCTGATCTGTTCTGCCAGTTCCCTGTCCATCCCTTCAGTTTAAAATGGTAGCCTGTACACCACCCCCAGTCTTAGTGATCTATTTTTGGGATCCTGTAGTTGCACCCACAGTGATTCTGCATCTCTCTCTCATTTCCCTCCTCCGTTACACATTTTAATCCCTCCTTTACGTACAGTGCCACCCCTTCCCCTTTTCCCTATCCTTCCGGTGTAATCTGTACCCCAGAACCATCATGTCCCAGTCATGGATTTGGGTGGTCTGTGTCTTGGTTATAACTGCCAAGTCCATGCTCCCCCCAAGAGAGCCTCTAGTTCCACCTCCTTATTTCCCAGACTCCTAGCATTTAGTGTTACCCCCCTCCAACCCTTGTCTTTACCCCCTCCTCTCTCCCCTTATGTCTGCTCCCTTAGTAGTTGCCTTCCTCCTAACCTTGCTATCACGGGGGGTAGGTCCATTTGGTTTCACATCACTAGGCCGCTGAACACTCAATGTGCTTCCCCATCCTTGCCTTCAGTAAATTTTTTCCTTCCTCATTTAGGTGCAGTCTATCTTTGCATACAGACTGTTGTTCTCCCAGGTCCCCCACCCTCCTACCAGCCCATGCCCTTTTCCTGATGCCAGGCCCCAGCCATTCGTTAAACTCTTGAATTCTCCCTTTTCTTGCCACGCTTGCCCTGGGAACGGGAAGTATCTCCGAGAAGGTGACAGATCTGCCCGCTCCCTCACACAGAGGTCCCAGTTCCTCAAACCTCCTCTTAACCTCCTCCATCAGCCAGGTAATTCATCCCCAGGTGTATTATTAGGTGAGGCCTTTCCCTTGCCCTGCTTGCATACCTTAGCACGGATTGCCCCATCCTTTCTGCCTTCATTCCTGGCATGGCTTCCACCCAAATTCTACTGTGCCTCTCCTCTTTGCTTCCCCACCCGACCCCTGTTAGTATCAAGTCCCCCAACATCAAGGCACCTCCCTTCTTCCCTTCCCCATCCTCCCCCTTCTCTTCTCCTTCTTCCTTCAGCACAATGTTCCCTCCTATTGTCGCTCTCTCTCCCCTTGTGCTCTCTGCTGTACTCAACCCTTCTTGCCCCAATTCACCTATTTCTCCATCTCCCTCCTTAGTCGTTTTGTTCTTTGTACCCATGGACTGCGCTTCCCCTTCCTCCTTCCCCTCCTTTGACTCCTCTGTTAGAGGTCCACCCCCATCTGAACTCACAGCGTTACCAACTCCCTGTACTCCTTCTCCTATTCTCCTTGCACGTTTGTCTCCCATACCTGTGTAACCCCCACTGCCACCTTGTCCTAACCACCCCATCTCTCTTATCTCTCCCATCTTTTTTCTTTTCCTGGTTGTCTTTTATGCTTTCCACATTCCCTTCTCCTCCCAACCTAATATGCCCCTACATCATCTTTGACACTTCCCCCATTATCCTTAGTACTTCCTTCTCTAGCCTCCCCAGCCTTATACAGACAGGCACCCCCTCCCGTTCTCCACAGGGTGTCCATGAATATTGCTCCTCCACAGTTATTACACCCCACAATCCTTCCTCCCCTGTGACTTCTGATCCCCCCCTTTCCCGGATTTCTTTGCCCTCCTCCTCTCCACTGACCCTCATTCCGGCCTGCCCCACTACCTTCTCCCCTTCCCAGACTGCCCCAAGCCATCATCATTGCCCCACTATCCATTTCTATTCTCTGCTCCAGCCTCCCTCTCGTGGTTCCTCTTCTTTTTATCTTGACCCTGTCTGTTGGCAGCACTAGTTTCCAGCTCCTCAAGCACCTCCCTCACAGCCTTCAAGCCCAACCGCCAGTATCTTTTCAGTATTTAAGAAAGGCTGGTGGAGGGGAAGGGTGCGGGGGCTTCTTCAATCCAACCATCAAACCCTGCACCAAACCTAGCACAGTGCACAGCCAGCAGCTGTAAACTACAAATTTAAGCTAAAAAAATACCACCAAGACTTACAAAATATCACCGAGATAAATAAGCTCTCAGAAACAGCGCACCTCTTATTCCAAACTCCCCTCAAACAAACTGCCTCAGTGAACAATTAAAGATAGATTTAAAACTGAAATCCACACAATCTTGATTGGCTACTCTGTCACTTGGCAAAATAACCCCTCTCCCACAGTGCTTAGCCAGTCAGCAACAGCAACTCTGAAATACTGTTACCTGAACATCTCTCCAACGTAATTTATGGCCCTCTGTCAGCAAACCACCCTCCACCAGTTTCGATACCCTGAACGCCCCAAAGAATACAGTAACAAAAAGCACACTAAAAAGCCTAGCCTCATCCAGGGATGAGCAAACCTGTGGTAGTATGTGCACAATGTCTCCCAACAGTGTGGCATCCACAGGCTTTCTGGGGTCCTTTATGGGTCCCCGTAATCTGGCATATCCATCTATCATCTTCCTTATTATGAGTGTTCATGTGACATCCTGTAGCCCCCATGCTTTTGCCATGAAAGATATCCCTCATCAGTGGCTGTAAATGTACGAGGGCGCCCTGTCCTCGTCAATTAGCACATATACAAATGACTGGAGTAAGGTGGCATCTTGCAGCACGTCTGGCCATTGGTCACTATGGGCACTAAATTCCCGGAAAGCCTTCACATGCATCTGATACTTATGCCAGGTTCCCAGAGCCAATGCATGCTGCACCAGTTCAGCTGTTCGATTATCGCCTCCTGCCATAAGAACTCCGGGATTTGGGATGGAGCTGCCTCTGCCAGTGGGGTCAACTGCCTGAAGCGGTGGAACTGCAGATGAGACAATGCATCTATAATTACATTTTTGGCCCCCAGTATGTGCCTTGCCCTGAATGACAGGTTGAGCTGCAGGCAAAGCAGTATGAATAGCCTTAACAACCTCATGGCCGCAATTGACTTAGAAGACTGAGTGTTGAGTATTCCCACCACTGCCATATTATCCGAGTGAAACAACATCTTGCGGTTCCTAAGTCTGTCACCCCAGATGAATGCTGCTGCCACTACTGGGAATAACTCCAGTATTGTCACATTCTTAGCGAGGCCTGCCTCCTGCCAGCTATTCTCCCATGGGCCAGCAAACCAGGAACCTTGAAAGTATGCCCCATATCCAAAGCCTCCGACTGCATCTGTCACCAATTGGCAGTCCGGTGTGAAATCCATCCTAACTTGCCATATGGAGACCCCATTGAACTGTTTAAGGAAGAACTCCCACTCCTCAAGGTCTGCCCGCATGCTCGCATTCACTCTGATGTGGTGATACGGTTGAAGCCCTCCTTTCGTTGTCCACGCCAGTCGGCTGAAGAAAGGCCTCCCTGGCACCACTACCTTATAAGCAAAGTTAAAATGGCCAATCAATGACTGCAGTTGCCTTAGCGTGACCTTCTTAAGACCTTTGACCTCAGATACCAGATGTTTTAAGCTCTCCAGTTTGTCGTGCGGTAGGCGAGACACCATTAAGTGGGAGTCCATCTCAATCCCTAAATAAGTGAATGTAGTCACAAGTCCCTCTGTTTTTTCATGTGCTAAAGGCACCCCAAACCATTGCATTAACTGGCTAAGCCCATGGAGTGTGGTTCCACATTCTGGTTCATTTGGGGCCCCAATGAATAGGAAGTCATCCAGGCAATGGGTGATTTTGCTGTTACCTGTGAACCTGATTGTGGCCCATTCCAGGAAACGGCTGAAAGTCTCGAAGGCAGCGCATGACACAGAGCAGCCCATTGGCATTGCCTTGTCAAAATATGTGGCCCCCTCAAACTTGAAACTGAGGAGATCAAAATCTGCTGGACTGACCGGCAGTAATCGAAAAGCAGATTTTATGTCTCTTTTTGCCATACAAGCTCCCCTGCCATCTTGTTGAGTCAGCATGACCGTCTTATCAAAAGATGCACAGCTAACTGCGCTATCCTCCGTGCTAATGTAATCATTCACTGGCACACCCTTTGGGCATAACAAGTGATGGATTAGCCTAAATTCCCCGGGGGGGCTTTTTTGGGGACCACCCCCAATGACAAAATTCTGAGTGGTTCGAATGGCGGATCCGGAAAAGGACCTGCCACCCTTCTGGCCTCCACTTCTTTGCAGATTTTATCCACCACCACCCCCGGTAAGGAAACTGCTGATCTTAGGTTTCATGCCTTTGTGGAGATTCGTGGACCCCAGTAAGGAATGGGAAAGCCGCTGGAGAACCCACTTAACAGGGAGGATGTGTATAATCTACAGGGGTAGCGGTCAAGCCAAGGGCAGATGCGTTGGATGTTTACTGGGGATTTCACCAGACTTCTTGTCGGGTCTGTCCCCTTGCCTGTTCCTCCCTTGTTGACTTTCTCCCTTTTTAGCTCCGGCTCAGCTGTGGCATGTGCTGGCCTTATGCTTCCTCTTGCAGGTACTGCAATTGTGCCTGTTTTTGCAGAAGTCACAAAAACACTTGCCTGAGTTATATTGCCTGCACGTCCCCTTCTGCCCTGCCCACTGTGTTTTAGCAGGCATGTGGCCGCTGGGTGTGTATGCCACATTAGCCAACTTTGCCCAGGTTCTTATGCCGGCATCACAGGTCATGGTCAATCTTATCCCATCTCATGTCTGGTGACCTAGGTAGCCTCATCATGAACAGTTCCTCATGCCTTAACCAAGCATTACCTCAATACACTAAATGAGTTATCTTTATCTTGTCCCTGTACTTCAATAGTTGCCCAATCTTCTGGGGGAGCTTGGCACAATAGATGCTAACAAATACGTCAAAGGCTGCTGCCCAGTTGTCAGATGTTTGGGGTACCTTGGGCCTACGTAGCTTTTCCTGTTTTACTTTATCCTTAACCCCTGATTCTGGCAACTCCCTGTGAAATAGCTCGAAGATTTCAATATATTCCCCCTTCCAGATCTTCTCCCTAATTGTCGTGGACAAGTGAGTATCCACTGGATCGTCCACCCCCACACACGTCAGTGTTCTGAGCCCACCTGGGCTAATGGCAGGTTGGGGCTTGACCTGCCAACTCTTGTAGCACTCCCTGTTTGGGTGGCGTCGACTGCTGGGCTTGTGCAGAAGCCTGTGCTGCCAGTGGCATGGCGGTGCTTGCGGGGTGGGGTACCACCGAGCCCACCCAGCAGACTCGCCATACCATTGAGTCGGTGGTGGTTTGGCTGGTAGTCAATGGTCCTCCTGTCACTGCTACTGTTTGGATCCTGTTGGGATGGGAAGAGGCTAGTGGTGAGGACATGGGTGCTGTTGGTGTTCCCTGTATCCCATTGGTTGCCCTCTGGCCCACCTGAGAAGCTGGAGACAGTGGTGCGGACTGGCCCCCTGGCCCAGCAGCCGCCGGCATGCCACCCACCAGTTGGCTCCACCATTGTGCCCATGGCTACGCTGGTGAGGCTGTGGGTGGTGCCCCTGCCCTCGCATGCCTGGTAAGTGTTGGCGGTGCCGTCACCTGCCTGGTGGTGGGGAACCCATAAATGGAGGAAGCTAGGACAGGGGAGGAGACACCAACCTGGAAAACCCATGGAGGGTAAGGGAGCCCCTGGCACCTGTTCCCCCAACCCCGCACCCTGCCCCCACACAGTGGCACCCTGCGGCCAGGACAGTGGGTGCTTCTTATGTGCTGTAGCTTGTTTTGCTCCTTCTGCATGCAGTCTCCTCCCTGCCCTGGCCTTTTCACCCTCGGGGAGATCCGCACCTTTATTGCACTAGTTGCGGAACTGTGCTGGCATAGTGCAACCTTCCTCCCTACTCAAAATATCATCACCTGCCATTTGCAGCTCCACCAACTCAACCATGTTCTGTGGCTTGCCATGCTGTCCACTGGGCCTAGCTGTCTCATTATCCGCAGTGCTGTCCTCTGTTGGGTCACCCAGTCCATCGCTATCACCCTGGCATCATCGGTCGGTGCTCACTCTGCCTCCTGCTCCAAACGGGCTGTCATGGACAGGCCTCTTGTGGTGAATGCCTGCACAGCCAATGCCTCTGTCATCTTCCTGGAGGGCCTTCTGGTCCATTTCGGCAGCCATGCTGAACCTGGGTCCCATGACTGCTGGGCCGGAGCAGCCCACATTGTCGCCTGCAACCAGTCAGGTACCCCAAGGTCCATCAGGTGCCTATGTGCCTCCATGAATTTGGGTGTGGGTTGTTTGCTAGAGCCAGGGTGCTGTGTGGCGTCTGCTCCACTGCACCCCTGCTCATTGGATCGCCCTTTGGTACTCATTTCCTTATGTTAGGCAATCTGTAGTTCCTATAATAATCCTGGGTAGAAAAGTTGGGGGGCAAAAGAGTTAGTCACACTGTGATAATGCAGCTTATATACTGATGACGGGTCCATTCCCCCCACCCCCCCAGCTGCTGCGACGTCAGCTCCTCAAACCCCCTCAACAGTACAAAACCCCATATTGGTAGCCAGAAGGTTTATATATATATATAATTATATATATTAGAGGCAAAAACTCCATTTAATGCATCAGTTAGGGTTGTTCCACAGCGACAAAGTGAGGAAATTCGATGTTAGGGTTGAAACCCCTTTACCCCTCAGCCCCACCCCAACTGGAATCAGGGTGTGCATTAGAATCATCGGTAAAAGTGTCACCCCATGTGGAAGAAGCTGAGGAATAGGAGAATGGGGTGACAGTTAGGACCGATGACCCCAATGCACACCCCGATTCCAGTTGGGGGGGTGGGCTGGAGGGGTGCAAAGGGAGTTTCAACCCTAACATCGAATTTCCTCACTTTAGTCACTGTGGAACAACCCTAGTTGATGCATTAAACTGAGTTTTTTGCCTCTAATTTCCCTTCTTTTTGAGAATGATAATGAGAAATAGTGAATGTAATGCAGCGGCAGGAGCGCGGGGGTGATGTCTTGTCGCACTGTAACATTGTGCCCGCAAATGCAAATCGTAATGCGCAAGGTGACACAAAGTGAAACAGAAAGAGGAACAGTACTGTAAACAGAAATGTTAAAAACAATGGAAACGCAATTGCAAATGAAAACGCAAAGGGTAACACACATGGTGGCGTAAACGTGAACGGTAAGTGAAACGGGTACGGAACCGCAAGCAGAAACGGTAATGGTAAGAGTAATGTAAGCACACAGGCTGGTTTTCCCTGAAAGCTGTATAGAGAAAGACAGTGAGTAGAAAGAATGTATGCAAAATAATGACTCTCGGAACACAAAAATCAGTAGTTGTAATAGTAAATTGCTTATATCTCAGTAACCGTACGACATAGAAAAAAAATGTAAAAGTCATATGTATTATCACTTTCCTGGCTAGTTTTATATATAAACTCTGTATCTCGCACCGTTTCCGAGATACGGGCCCTCAAAGGCGCGGCGAATGCAGTAATGTTATCCTATGGGAAAAAAACAGAAGCTCGGACTGCCATAACTTTTGAACAGTTTAATATTTTTTCACGAAATCTTTGAAAGGCACATCAGGAACCCTGGCCGCGTGTTTCCTGAAGATTTCGGGCCAGTCGCATAAACCATGCAACCTGTAGGCGCGACTGTAGAATTCCAGAAAAAGCATAAACGCATGCGCAGATCACGCTTAATAACTCCACAGCCGTGTATCTAACTGGTACAAAACTTGGCATATCCCAAGGCATATGGGTCTTGATCATGTTTTCCAAATATCAGGCAAATCCGTAAAGCGGTTGCAAAGTTATTAAGGTGCAAAATTTGGGGTTTAACATGTAAATGGCTCCTCAACCCTGACTATGGTAGCACTACCGTGCTACCATAATTATATATATATATATATATATATATACACGTTTGGGGGTTTTTTTGAGTTGGAAAGGTAAACCCAAACCACTGTGGCAGTCAGCCTGCCCTCCAGGCAACATATGTGTCCACCTGTAGGTATACCAGTTGCAGCTATGGTATTATTTATTTATTTATTATATTATTACAATTATTATTATTTATTTATTTTTTTTTATTGCTGGTACCCTACATGCATAATGTGGCCCCCCACAGTCGGTAGTCGAGCCAAAAACTAGCAGGCAAGAGGAAAAGCCATAGATGTCCCTCATTCTGTCTTTCCCCGTGATTTGTAGTCCCTGCAGGCCGATGTATGGTGCAGAGCAGGCCCCAGGCAACATGGCACCCAAATCTCATGGGAATTCACAGGAGTAGGATGGCCCTATGTTTGTACTGGGATCCCCCTGCAATATGGCCACAGTAATCTCGCGAGAGCTGTTCGCGAGAGGGAGATCTCATGCACACAAAGCATTCCTGTGCCATCCAAAGAGTCTACCCGTGAGACTGCCCTGCCCTAGGCATTGCCCTACTAAACAGAGGACTGACAAGATGACATCAGTCAGCCACCCTTATGTGGGAGCACCGTGGGATGCTTGAATAGTGGGCCTCTGGGAAGCAGCCCACTGTAGGGTCGCTACCTCTGTGCCACTATGGCCATTGTGCATAAAAAAACACAGCCCCATGCTGCCTGCGGTTACCGGCACCCCTCCTGCACTCGTAGACTGATCCCCGGCATCTTCCCCATGCTAAACAATGGGCCTTTAAGAGTGACCCTGCAGTGTGGAACCTAACACCAATCGTTGGCTCTGTGGAGTCCTGTGCCTGCCCTCGATGGTAAGTCCTTGTGGGTTATGCTGTCTTGTTGGAGGGAGGGGGATTACACGATGCTAGTAATCAGGCAGAAACACAGGGAAGATGAAGTGACAGTCACTGAAATATTTGCAAGAACATCACAAGCAGGATAACTGAGATTTACACTGTTTGAAAAAAATTGTTGAGACATCTGACCTGAAACAATTGAGCTTATTATCTGTATACACAAGTAAAAATAATTTTCACACATGTATGCAAATATTTGAGGCATACTGTGCGTAGACGAATCTTTTATAACATGACCCTGTTAGCTGGTCTTCACTTTACAGGCACAAGTAATGCGAGTGTTCACAAGCAACCATGTTTGCAATTTTGTGGACTGCTAAGTAGACAGTTAGATGGCTAGTGTGCAGAGTTGTAACACAGTAATGTAAGTTAAAAAAGGACTCTAGGGCCATCGTGTCTGCCCCTCCACCCCGCTTCAGGGATGAAATAATTAGGTTATGTAAACATGTTCCAGCCTGTAGGGATTCTCTAACTGCGAACCAGGAAATCCAAGATGAAGTCCAACCAGAGCCGCTGTGTGACCCTGAGCAAGTCCATTGACCTCCCTGTGCTCCTCTCCACCCAATGGTAAAATTAGCAGAAACAGGACCCCACTGAAAAAACGTCTCAGATCCATACTTTATAAAAAGCAGCAAACTGAAAACCACATAAGGCTCAGCTTATATTTCCATCTTGCACCGAGTGGCCTGACTCAAAATTTGCAGTTTATCTTCTTGTGTGAGTGGGCAAGACCATAACTCACAAGTGGCGGAGCCACAGTTGAGTTTTAAAAGTCTTGCCCCTCATAAGTAATACTGAACTGCGTATGTCGAGTCAGACCATTGCATATTCAGTTTATTCAGTGTCAGTTTACTAGTTAAACATCTTAAATGTACTGCATGTATAAAGATTTAATGGTTTCTCTTTGATTTCTACTGCTGACGTCAGTGCTGCACAGTGCTTCTGTGATGTCATCAGCATTGTGAAAGCTGTTCTCTGATTGGTTTAGTATTCCACTATGACCAACCCAACCATTTAAGATATCAGTTATGACCTACTCAACAACAAAGATAAAAAGGCTCACTGTATAAAATGTTTTTGGTTTTTTAACTGTAAAACAAGCTCAACACTCTGGTTGTGCATTAAGTAATCAGTAACAGTTGACGTCTGTTGGTCAGTATGGTTTCAAGACTTTACTTGACATTTTATAAAGCATTTTGATGCATGGTCATGTAACATGTTTCAGCCAATCATGTTAGTGGATTTTCCAGTTCTCTTTCATCACAATTTATCTTCACAGATTTATCCTCACTGGTGGTGTATAAAAACCTCTATTATGACACCATAACCTTTCATTGGAAATATAACCTTGTTTCTTGTGGTTTCCCATCTACCATCTTCTTTGTTGCATCTCACATGCTCTGTCCTGGGACAAAGGATTTTTTTTTCTCCATTAAGTTGTTTGTCTTCCATCTTTTTCCCTAGCCACCTCTTAGCTCCAACAACCACTAATCAGCAGTGTTACCACAACACAGGGTCTAATAGTATGAGTGGCCATCATCAAGATAATGTAATGTTTTTTCTTTCTCTCCCATGTTGACCCTTGAATCTCGCCCCTCCCTTGGCAGTGCAGCCACCCCAGAACTGGCATTGTGCATATGCAACAGGCCCCTGATGGAGATGCAAACCGCCTGGCTTACCATTGGGTATCGCTGCATGGCAAAATGTGCTGGCAACCCTCCCTAGGCTGAGATGTACTACCATGGCTAGTGCTCTTCTCAGCTAGTTGCCCAACTGCCAGTGTCCTGGGTCTATCCCTGAATCCAAATTATTGGCACTGCAAGAACTTGCTTTAATTTCACGGACAGAAACTACTTTGCAGGGATGAGTAAAGCTATAAATATTCTTTGTCGAACTGAGCCAAACTGCTAATTAGCATACATTAAACTCATGAAAAATCATGACATAATTTCTAGCTAATCAAGAATATTTATTCTAAACATTCCAAGTATTTTTATAACCATAAGAGACACAGTAATTGTACATACAAACATATATAATTAATATGATGATATATACTGATTATCTAATTTGCATTTTGAAAAGACCAAGCCATTTTTTGTCTGTTTTCAATTCAGCATTTTCCAGCTCTTACCATCGCCCTTGGATTTTCCATCCCACAGTGCTTTTTCACTTTTGGCATTCGGTGTAGGGTTTGACACTGGCAAACAGCTACTGAACACCATAAATGGGAAGTTATGCACAACTTGGCTGTGTTCCATCGAGGGGATCCTTGTGGCATTATAAAGCATGAAAGCAATGCTTGAGTTATATCACAAAGATTCCAGGGATGGGAAAATAGCCTTATTATACATCATTTCCTGTATCTTTTATAAAGTGTGGCTGGTTACTCATGTGATAAATGAAATCACCAAGAAATTCAAATCAAATCACACTCTGTGTACCCAAATCTCTTTTATGTAGTCTGGGAGGATCATATCCACCCACATAGCTGCTCTGAGACCAGAGAAACAAAGTACAAAAGTCAGGTAACCATCCCAATCACTGGTAAATACTGATACGTGTGACAGAACCTCCCCGTGTCACCCCAAAGTAGCTCTGTTGTCACAGAACTTAAGACCAGTAGTCAAGAGCCCATCCCACCAACTGGTAAACACTGATGTGTGTGGCCAGAGCGACCCCATTAAGCCATTACATTTCAAAAAATGTAAAACCTGGTTGGGCACCTACAGCACTACCTGTAAACACTGGTGTGTGCATCTGGACCCTCTGTCTCCGTAAAGCCATTATGTGACCAAAGAATTTAAGACTGGCAGTCAGGTGCCCATCCCCACCACCTGTGAGACAGCTGTGTGTGACCCACTGCACCCCCAGTAATGCTAGTCAGCGGCCAAAAACTTTAAGACTGGTTGCTGATATTTAACCCCCAAGTTATACAGTCAGTAAACTAAGAATATTTTTTTATTTATTTTTATACTGGAAGGCATATGAGCAACACTGCCCATTTTCACAAGCATCCAGTGTAATGAAACAATACGGCATTTATAAAGCAGTTAAGAGATCATGGCATAGACAGTACAGCTATGATTATGAGAACAAGTACAGACATTTTCTACAAAATAATAGAAATATTAACAGGGAAATTTACAATTATGTACAAAAACAGAGTGAGTTAGGAGCAGTTGAATTGGGATTTATTGAGTAGAAATTTAGTTAGGTTGCTTTTGAAAACAGTGACAGATGTGCAATGGGTCAGGGTAAGGCAGAGGGTGTTGAAGAGTATTGGGCCCCTGTGGTCGAGAGAGCATTGGCCCAGCAAGGTGCAAAAGAATGGGATTACGAAGAAACTGTTGCCGTGGTGTCTGGGGGAATGGAGTTGAAAAGGGCAATGAAAAAAGGGAGGAGGTACTCCCAGGGAGAGAGCCATTGAGGGCTTTGAAGAGGAAAGTGCTGGTTCTGCTTGTGAGCCTGTCCTCAAGGGAGAGACTGTTTGTTGCCCTATATTGGGTGCACTGATGTGTTAACCTTGGGAGACAGGAGACAAACCTGAGGATGCTGTGGTGGGTGGATCTCAGTCTGACGAGGTGTTTTGGGGAGGGAAGGGAAGAGCATACTATAGAGCCATAGTCAAAGAGGGGAAGGAGGAGGGAGTTAGCTAGCCAGGATCTAGCATTGGGGGTGAGGAACTGCCTAACATGATACAGCATACCAAATCTTTGGTGCACTTTAGAGATAAGGAGATTAATGTGGTTTTCAAAATTGAGGTTTCTGTCTAGGAGTATTCCTAGGTATTTGAATTCTAGAACTCTTTTGATCTGGTTGCCGTCATTGTCAAAGAGGTTGAAATCAAAGTTGGTGCTTTTCCTGATACTGGAGAAAACCATGGATTTTTTTTTTTGGTGTTGAGGACCAACCCATGTGTGGAGACCCAAGAGTAGTCTACTGAAATCAGATTGAAGTTTGTGTCTGAGTGAGGACGGGTCATTGTCACAGCAGAAAAGGACTGCATCGTCAGCATAGAGGATGAGTTTTGTGGCTGTACAGATGTCAGGGACGGAGTTTACAAAGAGGATAAAGAGTAGCAGGCTGAGAATGGAGCCCTGGGGAACTCCATAGCTGATGTGACGGAAGTCAGAGAGGTGTTCCTTGATTGTGGTTCTGTGGGTTCCGAGACTGAGATAGTTTTGGTCCCAGTTTATGACATTGTTGGAGAAATTCAGTTGTGTGAGGATCTTGAGGAGGATGGTGTGGTCAACAGGGTCTAAAGCCTTGGCAAGGTCTACGAAAATGGAGCCTGTGTAAAGATAGTTGTCAATGCTTGGTATATTTCGTGAGTAAAGTTGACAAGTGCAGACTCGGCATTGTAATGTGCCTTGAAGCCATGCTAGGAGCTTGTTAAGATGCTGTATTTGTTAAGAAAGTCATTGGTCTGGTCAAGTACAATTTTTTCTGTACTGTTTCTGTACTGTAAGCTTTCATGCACAAAAAATTGTGAATAAAAGCTTACAGTACACACTGCAAGCCCATCGGTTGACAATGTCAGCCAATGGTATTGCAGTGCTTACTGTCAGCTGTAATACAGTGACAGCTCAGTCAGTGGGCAGCCGTGGAGGTGTGCAGGTGGGTTTTGCTGCCTGCTGACTGCATTGGACATGCTGGGATGGGGGGAGCAGGATGGGGTGTGGGTGCTTTAGTGGGTGGGGGTCCACTACACTACCAGGGTAGGATTGGGATTGATTTCTATGTTGGGATCTGTGCTGGGAGGGGGGCCACTAGACTACCAGGGTAGTTCGCTATAGGATTATATTGTGGATGGGGTTCAGGAAGGGAGGGGGTGCCACTAGGCTACCAGGGAAGACTGCGGTTTTAGTTTCATATATGGATGGGATTCAGGGATGAGGGTGCCACTGGACTACCAGGGATATGGGGTAAATTAACAGTTATGCTGTGTTTGGGGATGGGGGGGCACTGAACTACCAGGGCAGTGGGTGAAGGTTTATTTTCCTTATGATCAGGGACTAGGAGGGGGTAGCCACCCAGAGGCTGGCAGCTGCTGTGTTGCACTGTGCCATACAGCAGCCCACCTGTGGGTGGCTATGACTTAGGCATGGTTCTTCCATGCCTAACTTTGCACGGCACACCTCTGTGATGTGTGGGCAGCTGCACCACACATCTCGGCTGAATATGGAGATGTGCCGCGTATGCAAGGGAACACCCTCTCTGATGTGCTGCATACATTATCTGTGCCTTATGGGGCATCCAGAATTGTGCAGCACATCCCTGCCCTTTGAATATAGCCCAGGGGCACATTTCAGAGATGCACCAGCGCAACTCGGTTGCGCCAGGCGCATCTCCTTTGAATATCTGGGCCATAGTAATTTACAGCCGGAAGGACTCTATGTTCATCATGTCCACCCCGAAGTGTAAATTAGTAATTTAAGGTCAGAAGGACTATAGGTCTATCATGTCCCCTGGATCCCTGTAATGTAACATAGTAATTTAAAGTCAGAAGGAACTCTAGGTCCACTGTGTCTGTTCCCCTGCTTTATAAGCAGCTATGAATGAGTATGCTGTACAAACATCTGATTGAGAGGGCGTGCATTTTGAGGAGGATGGGATAATTTATCTAGTTACTGCATCAGAGGTGTAGTTAATCAAATCCAAACCCAATGAATGCCTGCAGGTCTCATAAATGCCAATACTGCCAGTTTACTTTAGACCACCTCATACTGTTAATAATGCTCCCTTGCAAGGGAAAGGGATATTACACTGGCGCTGTATTCAGTAACAGAATTATTCTGGCCTGATAGCATAGCCATGCAGGTGAGCCAGGTTCAAGACCCACACCCAGGTCTCCACTGCTAGCCATCAGGAGATGGAAGAAGCGTATACCCTAGATACCAACCTCCTGAGGAAGGCAAGTCAGCCCACTGTGTATCTGCCCCCTGGTGTCAGAGGACACACATCAAGTAGGTCTCTTAGTGCAAGAGGGGAGGATGGCAGTGTCTCCACATTTATTTATTTTATTTATTATTTATTAGTTTTTGTTGGCCAGGTACGTGCACTAGATAAATTCTGCCTATTTTCAGGCACGACCCGGGGGAGGGGGATACAGATGAATGCCAACTGACCTTGAACCAGATTAAGCTGTTGGTGGAATTTTTAGTGAATGACGTAAATTTGGCCAGGACTCTGAGGAAATTCCCCTACTCTTTTTGATAAATGCCATCAGATCTTTAACATCCACCTGAACTACCACCCATCCAGGCAGATGGGACCTCGGTTTAACATCTCATCTTAAAAAAGACAGCCCCTCAGAAATGAAGCAACCCTCTCATGCTGCACTACAGTGTCAGTACTGGGATATTAACCCAAGTGCCAGATGTGGGAACTGAACCCACAGCCCTCTGATCTCCCAACCTCAGAGGTGAGTGTGCTACCTACTGAGCCACTTACACTATAATCATGCCATTGTGTCCACATATGCAGGAGTTCTCAATAGGATCACTGTCAAGAGCAGCCAGGGTGAAAGCAACACCCGATCCAAAATGACAGTGCTACTACTCTTGGGTCCTTTGATTTCACTGCTTGGCCTGCACTGGAGTATGCTTTAGAGTAGGGACACTCCTGCGGGGCCCCGTCAAAGAGGGAAAGCCATGGGGGGTAATGGATCAAGGGAAGGATTGCTTGGTTGGGAAGTCACCAAAGAAAGGTATGACTAGGGAGGCCAAAGTAGAAGAAAATACAATCTTCAAAAAAAAAAAAACCTAGAAAAGAATGTGTTTGTTCTTGGACAGAACAACCACTATTATCTTCTGACCATTTCCAAGAATAATCTCATTTGATATTTTAATAATGCTTGAAGCTACATTTTGAAAGCTCTAAGATTTGAACAGCTGATACAGCTCTGCTGTGTTGCTACATGCATATACACATCAATATAATATGTTAAAAATGACACCACTTTATCTTTTATTATAGTGATATGAAATATTTTATGTTTTTTATATTGCAATATTGTCATTGTAGTGAAATAGTAATGATATGTTTACTTATCTGACTCCAAGCTTCCATTTAAAAATAAATAAGCCTCTAGCTCTAAGGGTTCCAAAGTTATCACATCTTAAAGAAAATATATTTCGAAAGGTATAACTCTGGAACTGTTGTTTTTAAAATGAAAACTTGGAGTCCAGCTGTTAAGAAATGGTGTTGTTATTATATTGTTGTTATGTAACAGTAGTAATTATGTTATCGTTACAAAAAAACAATTTCTTCTAGCTATATCAATATGCATATTTACATCACAACAGAATTGTTTTTTTTGTAAAATAAATGTTATACTTTTCCCATAATGATAGACTATATTAATATACTTTTTTAATGTTGACAAGGAAAATGTCATCACATTTTAAAAAATAAAATTAAAAAAGAAGCTTGCAATTTTTCTGTATTTTGGCATTACTTCTCAGAGTTTAATTGATATCTACATAAGTGTAATACCCATTAACCTCTTCAATATCTTCATCAGCAACTCACAAGTGGGGTACCTCAGGGATCAGTCCTGGGGCCAGTCCTCTTCAATATCTTCATCAGTGACTTTGCAGATGGCTGAAGGGTAAAGTTTGTCTGTTTGCAGATGACACCAAGATCTGCAACAGAGTAGATGATCCAGATGGGGTGGGCAGAATGAGAAGAGATCTGGATAAACTAGCAAACTGGTTGGAAGAGTGGCAACTGGGGTTTAATGCAAAGAAGTGCAAGATCATGCATATAGGGAAGAGAAACCCTGAAGCCTCCTATAGGCTGGGAGGGGAGTTGCTGGCAGTCACAAGGCAAGAAAGAGACTTGGGCATCAGCATCGCCAATGACCTGAAATCATCCAAGCAGACCTCTAAAGCAGTAGGTAAGGCTAGAGGGATGTTGGGGTATATTAGTAGGGGTATCACAAGTCGGAAGAGGGAGGTAATAATCACTCTTTACAAGACACTGGTTAGGCCCCATCTGGAGTACTGTGTGCAGTACTAGAAGCCACACCTTCACAAGGACATTAACCAAACTGAGGCAGTCCAGAGAAGGGGAACCAAAATGGTGCAGGGGCTGCATCAGAAAACATATGAGGACAGATTAACGGAACTCAATATGTATACCCTAGAGAAAAGGAGGGACAGAGGTGATATGATCAAAACATTCAAACACCTTAAGGGTATTAACAAGGTGAAAGAGTCTAACATGTTTCAATATAAGAAAAATAGCAGGACAAGAGAACACAGCATGAGATTAGAAGGAGGCTGATTAAGGGGTAATGTGAGGAAGTTCTTTTTCACGGAAAGGGTGGTGGATGCATGGGACGGCCTACCTCAGGAAGTGGTGGATATGAATACAGTGCAGGGCTTCAAACAGGCATAGGATAGGCATAAGGGAGCAATACAGGTGAGTATGAATAGATACTGTAGGCCATTGACAGAGCAAAGGCCGATGGCACATTCATAAGGTAGAAAAGGAAATGGGCAGACTGGATGGGCCTTGCGGTCCTTATCTGCCATCAACTTCTACGTTTCTATGTTTCTGTGTTTTAATGTTTCTATGTAACATTCATCTTATACCTTAAAGCAGCAGTGCAACGAAAAAAGTTATTCCAGAAAGCAAATTTTCTGCTATGGTTATGAAAAATATTGCAGAACTGTTGATTTGGGGTTACTGTATGCCTCCTATGCTGTGTACTGTACATGTACATTTTTGTCTGGATTCTTACCTTCCTCTGGTCATCAATCTTACTTCTATGCAAACATGAGGTGGCCATCTTTTTTTCTTGAGAAATAATTACTACAAAACTTTCATAAAATTCTTAAATGATAATGAAAACTGAAAATGTTACCACCAAAATAAACTGGAAGACATGTGGCATCAGTTAGAGAGAAAAAAAGGTAGGGTCAAATATTAGTCCATTTTCGTTGCGCTGCTGCTTTAAATCATGTGGATAATATTTCACTTTTCTCCCCTGCAGTACAAATTCTTCTTGACTTTTGCAGCCTTTGGCTGTGAAAACATCATAAGATAATAATGCATGGGTGGTAGTTTTAGTTTTTGAGCTGTGTCCCACCTTTATTCTGAAATCTGAGTATATAAAGTTCCATACTCACTTCACTATACCATTTTCATAAACGCAAGACCAGCTTAGCTCCAGCCAACTTTTGTTGATTGTGTTTCTTTTTTTTTTTTCCCAGACATTCCCAGGCCAGTCTGAGTAGTCTGTCTGGAGCTGCTGGAATCTATTGTCTTTACTGTGTCTGTTGGTGCACTGTATGATCTACAGTAGTTCCAATAATCTACACTGTTAACGTGGTTGATGTTATTATCTTCCGATTCTTTCATAGCTAAAGGTTGTGAAAGCGAGGAAGAATCGGTACTGCTAAGGAGGAGAGTAAAGTGTTAGTCAGGAGAATTAAGGTGTAAGATGAATGTTTATGGGCATTACACTTATGTAGATACCAATTAAATTATGGGGGCTAATACCAAAATTCAGAAAAAGTGCAAACATAATTTTTTAATTTTATTTTTTAAAACCATCATGAAATTTTTGATGTTGATATTAAAAAAGTATATCGATATACTTCATTATTATGAAAAAAGTATATCGAAAACATTTATTTTATAAAAAAAAAAATGTCAGGATATAAATATGTATATCGATATAGCTAAAGAAAACTGCCTGTTTTTATATTGATAATGTACTTACTACTGTTACAAGATAACGATATATTAACAACACCATTTCTTAATAACTGGACTCCAAGCTTTCATTTTAAAAATAAATTAAGTGTTTAGCCCGACAGTTCCAGTGTTAGACCTTTCAAAAGATATTTTCTTTAAAATGTGATAACTTTGGACCCGTTCGTGCTAGAGACTTAATTTTCATTTTAAATGAAAGCTTAGAGTCAGCTGAGTGGATCACTACAATGATCGTATATCGATAAAAAAACACAAAATGTTTCATACTGATATAAAAAAGATGGTTGACTGCATTTTTAAAGTCGCATCATTTTTTACATATTATAGCAACATGTGCATGTAGCAACACAGGAGGACTATGGTAACTGTTCAAATCTTACAGCTTTCAAAATGTAGTTTCAAGCATTAAAAAATATCATATAAGATTATTTTTGGAAATGTTTAGAAGATACCAGTGGTTGTTCTGTCTAAGAATGAACTCATTCTTGTCCAGTTTATTGCCTATTTTCTATTACAATGTATTTACCCTGGATTGTCCGCCTGAGATGCAGCATCTTGCTTCCAGTGCGATTCTGCTTTTACCTGTAAACCGTGCTGCAGTTACATCTGAACCCCAGCTGGATGGGTTGTGGGCATGGGTTCAAATTATATATTTGTGGGGTCTGGGATCCAAGCAACAATGTTACCCTACAGGTCAGAGGCTAAATTCCATTCTTACAGGAATAAAGTCTAATATCCATAGCTACACCCTTTAACTATATGCCTCCCCAAATTACTTCCATTTCACCTCATTTGTTTATTCATTTAGTTTTTGCTGACCAGGAAAGAAGGGGTAGGCAAGTCTGCTTATGTCCAGCCTTGTCCCGGGAAGGGGGAGATACAAATGCAAACTGACATATTGACTTAGGTTAAGCTGTTGTTGGTATTTTTAGTGACTACTGCTACATAGTCTACATTTTTATGTTGGCTTGCATGCACGCATGAGGAACATCTTGTACTAGTAGTACATTTCAGAGGTGTGTCAGTGTTGGCCAATGCAAGGGATGCTTTAGTGGGTGCGTTCCCTCAGCTGCCAATCAGTGAGTATGCTGCCGATGACAGCAGTTTCAGACAGAGACAAAGAGCTGAAATGAATCTGCCGCTGCAATCAGAGACAGGCTTGTTATTGCAGTGGCAGATAACATGCCTCCATTACGTGTCTTTCCTGGTGAAATATTTCCATAAATATGGCGGTTTCTGCCGTCTGCCACACAATCTCCAGAAAGCCGACATCAGGGTGCCCAGTCCCCATGTCGGCATGTTCCTCCCCCCACATTATTTGGCACACCATAACATGGCAGCTCCTGCTGCCTGCCACGCACTCCTAAAAAGCCAACATTGGGGTGCCCAATCCTCTTCTCGTCATTCTCCCTCTTAGTGTGTCTTTCCTGGTTAAACATTTTCCCTTTCCTTTCTTTTTTTTTTAACCTTATTTTTATCTTCCTACCTGCACCCTTCACTCCACTCTTTCAGACCCCTCAAGTAGCATTCCTCAACGTCCCGTGGTGCCCCAAGGAGTCTGATCCTAGAGTGCCCGCACTCTCAGATAGCCCTCAGGTAACCCAGTAAACCCCCTGAGAGGGGCTGGAGAAGGTCACCCCAAGCCTTCCCCCACACAATGGTACAGCGAGCAGTCCACATTGGAGTCTGCCCCAGTGAGCGTCGGTGATGTGGTCTGGCTTCAGAGGAGTCGTCACCTAGGAGTGACGAGCTCCATTTCCTCCTTTTTCCTGGTGAGCTTCCCAAGACATCAGCGTGCAATGGGGCCAATGAGCTAGGAGGCGCACTGAGATGTGCCTCTCGCTTCACCCCCTGCCAACGTTTACCCAATACCAGTGCTGCTACTCTGACACACCGCACCTACCACCGGGCTCCTCCAGATGGTGGTATTGTGGCAGAAGCCTGAAGAGACCCCCCCCAGAGAAAGAGAGCAGCCATTGGGTGCTCCATCCTTCTCCTCCCCAGCCGACCCCTGGCACCCCGGGCTAGTTCCCAAACCCAGGTCACCCGCGTGGTGCGAGGTGTGGTGTCCAGTGCCTCAACCCTCAGTGCCACCGGGACAGCTTTTCCCTTTCCTTTCTGACACTGGGATACCTACTTCAGGTGTCAGATGCACGCCATCCCAACCCATCTATATGCCTTGCCAACATCGGTATGCTCAATCCCTGTGTCAGCCCCAGATTGTGGTACACTGAGGGCCCACCCAGTGTGCCTATTTTTTTTGTGTAACCTGTAAATGAAGAAACCTTCCCTCACGGTTTTTTTCTTCCTACAAACAAGAAAGCGGTCCACCATTGTCTCCTTGTCCCTTCCCCATCACCACCCTCTCTCTGCGCCACCTTCCCACACCCTCCACCCATACTTACCCTCCGGAGGTTAGGAGCCGATCTTCTCTGAACTGGGACACGTCTGCACTCTTCAAAGCCGAACTGCAAACTGAAGAAATGATGGTAAGTTTTATAATGGGAGGCAATGGAGGGTCAACTAGATTAATATGTCAGCTATTTTTTGAATTTTGGCCTTTAGATTTTTCAACATGGGGTTCTTGGGACCCCTCTCTGAACTTGTCACTGTCATTTAGTTTCTCAGTCCGAAAGGTGATTTTGTGGTAGCTGTGCAGAATCACCTTTCGGGACTGATAACAAAGCGACAGTGCCACTATTTGAGGGAGGTCCCAAAAGCTCATGTTGCAAATTCGAGAAAATTCAAAAATGACTGCTTCTGAGCGTCGTTAGCGCAGTTTCTATGCATGCTCAGTAATCTTCCAATTTTAATATTTTCTCTCCAGAATTTCAACATTGCCATTTTTTCACACCTCCATATAAACAGTATGGCTGTCATTTTTCACATCCTGCCCAAAATGTGTTTTCACACCTGTGGTGCAGAATGGCGTGGTCACTGTGGGAAATTAACTTTTGGGACAGATTAACAAAATCACAGTGCCACTGTTTATGAGGAGAGATTAAAAAAAATTCCCAAAACTGATTGCATTACAGGCATGTGTTATACAGTTTCTACGTATGTTTGTAACTTCGACAATTGTTTTGTATTTTCACTCCAGATTTTCAACATTGCCGTTTTTTCACACCACCTCATGAACAATACAGCTGTCATTTTTCACATCTTGGCAGAAATGTGTTTTCACACCTGTGGTGCCAAGTGGCACAGTCGCTGTACAAAACCACCTTTCGGGATTGAGTAATGAAATGATAGTGCCACTGTTCATGAGGTGGGGTCACAAAAAGCCCATTTTGAAAATTTGGAGGGAAAATACCAACACACAGCTGGGGCTTTAGGGTTTCCAACCATAACGTCCTACTCTGTAGAGACTGACAGGCGTCGGGGATGTGACTTGGGATAGTCGGTCGTAATGCTCATACCATTCCACTCCCACCCTGCAGCCAGTGACAGGCATCGAGGTGTGCCTTGAGGTCTTCAGCCCCAACATTCACCCCATTCTGCTATACTGCACACATCTCGGTGTATTTCCTTATGGAATGGGGTGCGTATAAGGCCCGAAGACCACAAGGCACCGCAGCACCTCTATCAGTGTCTGCAGGGTAGGTGAAGTGAAATGGCATGAGTGTTATGGCTGATGACCCAAAGGCACACCCCCAGTGCCTGTCAGTCTCTGCAGGGTTGGGGTGGGGTTGGCGTCAGTTCAATACTTCACTGCCATTTCTATTATGCAACTCTCTAACTCCTGCACTATCAATGCCAATGCCTGCAAACCAACATTCAGCATTGACAAATGCTTGTTAGTACATACTTCTCTTTTGCCACCAGCTCTGACGTCTACACATTTTGGACCCAGGTGCTAGCCCTTATCAGAATGGTAGCAGACCAAAGAATGAGACATGGGACATGGTGCAGGCACCCATGGACACTAAGGATATCTATCCCCCAAGACCAGAGATATGTTCCCCACTTGGTGACTGAGAATAGCCCCAGGGGCAGATAGCATCTGCTGGGAGAGTCACCCTACACCTACCCACTTTACAGTCTCTCCACCTCTTCGAGAGGATGTCTGATGGAACTGATTGACATGTGGTTATTTCTTTTTTGCTCTCCTCAGGGGGTCCATCTTCTACTTCCTGAGGTACCTATCATGGGGCAGATAACCCCGGTGTACCTTCACCCCTGACTGAAACCCAGGCCCTAAAGAGCCAGGGGACATGCCACTCACTCAGCCACTCCTCCTTTGAACTCCTGACTCCAACTGCCAGAGACAAGTGTGGCTTATGCTCCTGTGGTAAGCCCTAATCCCTTGGCAGTGGCACCAGCCCAGCTCTAGTGGTTAATCCTGTGGTTTCAGACTGCAGCCTGCCTGAATAGCAGTGCAAGCACCCCTAAGATGTGGCACCACATCCCTCATAATGCCCGTCCAAAGATGGGGGCATTACATACCCATTTCCACAGCTGATTGGATTGGAACTTTGGGTGGTTGAGTGAGTTGTCCACGGCAACATAGTGAGTTTTCACTCTTACAGGATTTAAGTCTGTGATCTTCTGGTTGCAAGTTGGTGTACTAACCAAACCAATCTACCTACCTAGAACAATGGCACAATAAGGCTGTGATGTTACTGATTCCCCAGTGGAAACATGACCAGCCATACACTATAAGCCATTGTGACTTGGATCAATAGTACTACAGTGGAAGCAAGGCTCCAGTGCATTTGTTCCATGTGATCAAGTAATGGATTGCTGTTTCACGAGGGGGGGTGGGATTAAATTAAGGGAAGGGTGATGGCATCCGGGGGGGCAAAGCAGCATGTAACTTAAGGTACACGGGCACTATATTGGGCAGGCTCAATAGACTGCAAGACCTTCTTCTGCTGGTGAACATCTATAGTTTTCTGTTTCCATGTTGCCAGTGGCAGTCTGCTACTGCTGTGTTTAAAGAGGAAACGGTTAAGAGAGCTAATAAAAATGTCTGACATCATTTTCAGTGCAGTAAAGTTAATCGTTGCCAGGCATGCACATGGGGCAGAGAAGCTAGAGAAGTCTGGTGTTTCAGAACCAATCACTGGAGTGGTTCCAGAGGATTGGAGGAGGGCAGTTATAGTCCTGTTTCACATAAGTGGTAGCAGGGAAGAGGTTGAAAATTATAGGCCAGTCAGCCTGACATCTGTGGTGGGAAAGTTAATGGGAGCATTGCTGAAGGAAAGGATTGTGGAATATCTTGAATCTAATGGGTTACAGGAACCCAGGCAACATGGACTGGCAGGGAGGAGATCATGTCAAACAAATCTGATAAATTTGTTAGACTGGGTGACTAAAGAATTAGACCATGGAGGAGCAGTGGAGGTGGCCTATCTGGATTTCAGTAAGGCTTTCGACACTGTTGCACGTAGCAGAGTAGTGAGCTGCTGGGTAGCTTAGGGGTGGGTAAAAAGTTCATAAACTGGATAAGAAATTGTTTAGGGGATAGACAACAGATGATGATGGTAACAAAGTTCGCTCTGAGGAAGGCAGGGTGACCAGCAGTGAACCTCTGGGATCGGTACTGGGACCAGTCTTCTTTAACATTTTGATAAGTGACATTGCAGAGGAGCGGAAAGGGAAGGTTTGCCTTTTTGCGGAAGACACCAAAATCTGCAACAGGGTGGACACTCCAAGGGTTATGGAAAGGATGAGCAGAGACCTGGGAAAACTTAAAGAGTTGTCAATGGTTTGGCAGCTGGGTTTCAATGTGAAAAAGTGCAAAATAATGTGCTTGGGGCAGAGAAATCCAGGGGTGGTGTACAAAATGGTGGAGTGGTGCAGATTACAACCAAGCAAGAAAGAGACCTGGGGTAATCATATTAAGTTTCAAGTTTTCAAGTTTTTTTTATTTGAAACAGGATAACAATTAGCCAGTTGAGAAATGTTCATTTTCAGTGGCCTCCTGATTACATATTGGATAATCTAAAGGTGTCCAGGCAGTGTGAGAAGGCAGTCAGGAGGGCTTGTGGGATGCTGGGATGTGTAGGAAGGGGTATCACCAGAAGAAAGAAGGAGGTATTTTTGTCCCTGTGTAGATCACTGGTAAGACCCTACCTTGAGTACTGTGTCAAGTTCTGGAGACTACATCTTGGGAAGAATATAGACGGAGTGGAGGTGGTCCAGAGGAGGGCAGCTAAGATGGCAATGGGTCTGCATCAAAATCCCTTTGAGGAGAGACTGAAGGACCTCAATATGTACACCCTGGAAGAAAGGTGGGAGAGGAAGGATATGATAGAGACCTTTAAATACCTCACAGAGTAAATAAGGTACAGGACGGAAGTATTTAAAACAAGCATTTGTCAATGCCAAATGTTTGCTTGCTGGCATTGGCATTGGTAGTGTAGAAGTTACAGAGCTGCATAATAGAAATGGCAGTGAAGTATTGAACTGAAGCCAACCCCACCACCACCCTGCAGAGAGTGACAGGCATTGCGGTGTGCCTTTGGGTCGTCAGGCATAACGGCCATGCCATTTCACCACACCCTACCCTGCAGACACTGACAAGTGTCACGGTGTGTCTTGGGATCTTTGGCCCTTATGCGCACCCCATTCCATCAGGAAATACGGTGAGATGGGTGTGGTACAGGAGAATGGGGTGAACTTTGGGGCCGAAGAGTCCAAGGCATACCTCGATGCCTCTCACTGGCTGCAGGATGTGGAATGGTATGAGCATTACAGGCAAGAATCCCAAGTCACACCCTTGATGCCTGTCATTCTCTACAGGGTGGGGGCGTTATGGTTGGAAACCTAACACATCAGGCATTCGTTAGTATTTTCACTCAAATTTTCAACATGTTTTTTGTGACCCCACCTCATGAACAGTGGCAATATCAGTTTGTTGGAAGCTGCTTATGCACAGCGACTCTGACATTTAGCACCACAGGTGCAAAACACTTCGAACAGGATGTGAAAAATGACAACTAGCTACTGTTCATGGGGAGGTGTAAAAATGGCAATGTTGCAAATCTGCAGTAAAAATATTAAAAAACTGGTGAAGTCACGAGCGTGCATAGAAACTGTGCAACGCACACCCGTAATGTAATTAGGTTGGGGATTTTTTACAGCAGATTGTCAACACAAGCATTTTGGGACCTCCGATCATGAACAGTGTCAGTGTGATTTTCTTTAACAATGATTTCCCACAGCGACCACGCATCGCTGCGCTGAAAGTGTGAAAACACATTTCTGCCATGTTGTGAAAAATGACAACTGTACTGTTCATAAGGAAATGTGGAAAAATGCCACTGGTGAAAATTTGGACTGAAAATATTACCAAGTCATGAACTTACGAGGGTGCGTGGAAACTGCACAATGCTCGCTCGTAACACAGTCATTTTATGGACTTTTGTCACCAAATTTTCAACATAGCCATTTTAAGACCTCTGCTCATGAACAGTGTAACTGTGATTTTCTTAATCTGTCCCAAACATTGCTTTTGCACACCGACTGCACCATTCTGCGCTACATGTGTGGAAACACATTTGGGGCGACATGTGAAAAATGGCAGCTGTACCGTTCATAAGGAAGTGTAATAAAATGGCAATGTGGAAAATCTGGAGTGAAAATATAGAAAATTCACAAACGTACGAGTGTGCGTAGGAACTGCTTAGCACTGCGCTAAATAAAACAGTCATTTTAGGAATTTTTCACCAAATTTCAACATAGCCATTTTAAGACCTCTGCTCATGAACAGTGTCACTGTGATTTTCTTAATGTGTCCCATACATTGATTTCACATACCGACTGCACCATTGTGAGCTACATGGGCAGAAACACATTTTGGGCAAGATGTGAAAAATGACAGCTGTACTGCTCATAAGAAGGTGTGGTAAAATGGCAATGTTGAAAATCTGGAGTGAAAATATTGAAAATTTGCGAACTTACGGGCGTGCGTAGGAACTGCGCAATGCATGCTCATAAAACAGTCATTTTTAGGAATTTTTTCCACCAGGTACCAACATAGGCTTTTGAGAGCCCACCTTATGAACAGTGGCAGTGTCTTTCGTTACTCAGTCCCAAAGGTGATTTCACGCGGTGACTGCGAAATCCGCTCGGGCCTGATTAACGCCATGACAGTGAGAGCATTCATGAGAAGGGGTCCCAAAACCCCATGTTGAAAATTTGGTGCAAAAATTCCAAAAAATGGCTGAGATATGCAACAAAGTTGAAAAACCCTATCTATCCCATTATACAGCTTACCGGCATTTCCTCAGTTCGCGGTCGGCTTTGAAGAGTGCAGACGTGTTCCCGGTCCACCGAAGATCGTTGCGCTGGAGTCCGGAGGTAAGTATGGGGGTGAGTGGGGGTGTGGGAGGCGGGGTGTGCAGTGGGTGGGCGTGGGTGGGAGCAGAGACAATGAGGGACCGTTTTAAGTTTCAGGGTTTGTTTTTTAAATGAGCGATACGGAGACTGATTGCCACACTGGGGTGGGCTCCCAGCATGGCATGAAGGTCGGCTGGTGGGAGGCGTGGAGCCCGGCGGTGGATTAGGCACCCCGTCGGCAATAGCATCTGTTGCCATGCTGGGGTGGGCTCCCAGCATGGCACACTGCTACTCGGGGGAGAGTGTGTGCCCGGCCAGAGTTGGGCACCCCATCGGCTATAAGATGTGCAACCACGCTGGGAGTGGGCTGGCGTGGCATATGTAACTCTGCTGGGGGCACAGCACAGCCGGCGGGGGATTGGGCACCTCGTCGACCACACATATGTGCGTGGGGGGCGAGCATGCAGTGTCGTGCGTGTGTGTGTGTGTGTGTGTGGGGGAGCGTGCATGAGGCGATATCTTATCGCTGCTCACTGAAGCGTAGCTCCCCCTTTCAACTGTACGCTGTCATAGACAGCTCCAGCAGGCATTGGAGAACTGTGGTTGTGCCTGCAAACACACTGACTGAATTGGAAGAGGGCTGCCACACCTCCGAAAACTCGGATGATGGCACTATGTTTCTTGAACATGCGTGCAAGCAAACATAAAAATGGCGCTCAAGAACAAGGGGCTATGATTTGAAGCTGAAAGAGGGTAGTTTCAGAAGAGATGTGAGGAAGTACTTCGCAGAAAGAGTGGTGCATTCCTGGAACAGCCTTCCAGCTGAGGTGATGGGGCCAAAAACAATGGGGGGTTTCAAGAATGCATGGGATAGGCAAAAGGGAATCGTAGTGGAAAGGAAGAGGGGGAGTGAGAAAGAGCTGTAGATCAAGTAGGGTCTACAGTGAGAATGTAGGTAGGGAAAAATGAACAGACTAGGTGGACCTAGCAGCCCTTATCTGCCATCAGATTATATGTTTCTATGTACTGAAGTCATTTTTCTCCTGCTTCTAGTGTTTCATTTCAAGCTTGGGTGGTCTGGGTGGGTGAGCAATTCCACAACCCCACTCCCACTTTTTGCCTTGAAAACCCCTTAAAATCATAAGGGAAGCTTGGAAACACATTATTTTTATATACATTTCAGCTTACATTTCACATATTTTCTGTTTCAATTCCCCATTTTCATTCTAAATGCATACTAAAATAAACCAGGACTCCTTATCTGTGCCATCTGTCGCCTCCACCGCTAGGACCTTTTACGGCACCTACAGTTGAGATTGTAGATCCCAAAACAGATAGCATTAACATGAAAACAGGATGCAAACATGCTGTAAATAAAGGCCCATACATATTTATTTTTATTTATTTAAATGTTTCACCAGGAAGGCATACTGAGTATAATTGCTCATTTCCAGACACGTCCTTGGGGGAAGGGGGGAAGGGAGATAGCAGTTTACAGTAGCAACAGTATTTACAGCATTAGTATTACAGTGTAGCAGATAACAGTTTACAAGATGCAATATTTACAGCATTAGTATACAGAATGCAATAAATTTGATAAATATATCATTAGCAAAAACAATGTCACCAAATAAAAGACAAGTTACCATAGCATACAACCCCAAAAGGGACAGCAAACATAGCAGATTACAAAAGATGTGCGCACTTGCTTTGCACAACACCACAAGCACAACTGATACCATGCTGTGGTGGGGGAACCAGTATAATAAGTAGAGAACGGCGACAAGTTGAACAACTGGACAGGGAGGTTCCAGGGTTAGCAGTGCATGATATAACTGGGCAGGGTGTGGAGTAGGTAGAAAGAAGGGTAGTAGAAGAATAGAGGGCTAAGAGGGGCTTGCTGGCCTGAGAAGAGAAGAGAAGCACCTACACAATTAGAGGTAGGTGGCTGGGGCAGGCAATGGAGGGAAGCTGAGGTTTAGAGTTCTGTGACGAGTACAGAGTACCAGGATACATGTTCGGAATTATTTGTTAGCTTGAGGGATGGAAAGGGCCTGGGTTTGGGAAAATGACAACTCGGGACAGGAGCAAGTAGGGGAGGTGAAGTTATGAAGGAGGAAGGAAAGGGCTGTGGGGGAGGGGCATATCAGATAGGGGGAGAGGCATGCCACAGCTTGGGACAATGATATGAGAAGTCAGATTGTCCGACAGTGGTCGGCCTGTGATTGTATTCCACTAGCAACTCGCCATGTACTTTTACAGAAAATGATCCTCCCCACATTTGACTATGCAGACATAGTCTACAGTGCTGCTCCCAAATCCATCCTGGCCAGACTGGACACCATCTATCAATCTTTCTGTTGGTTCACTCTATCCTGCCCCCCCCCCACACACACCCATCACTGTGATCTTTCTAAAGCCCTCTTCCTCCCATCCCTCGATACCAGATGTCTCATCCATTCTGCTTCCTTTATGGGCAAATTCTGGTTTGGGTCACAACCCCTTATCTCAACTCTACTCTATCTGCCCCCCCCTACCCCTACCCTCTGCAGCAACAAACCCAGACTCCTGTCCCTCCCCCACAGGTCGACCAAATTTCTGCACATTTGCTGAAGATGTACTGAAGGATTTTTTGAACCCTACTATTGAGATGGTCATAAAGGAAATTAGTGATTTCCTGAGAGGAGTGGAATATAAGAAGAGCCCAATAAACAACCAACATCATCATTATATTGTACTGTATGAAATCTGTTCCTGACTTGGAAGAAGAGGGATTTTACTGAAGTAATTTAGGTGTTATGATTTTATCAAGATTGATTTTTAATAAGAATTTCTGGTATGTACATATAAATGTATAGCAATGCTTTTTCATGTTTTGTATTGGGTCCATTGTATCTGCATGACTGTAATAGGTAAATATGAGCCAAACAATAACATCTTGAAACTTGAAAAAAGAGGTGAGACAGAGGTAATGACAATTTTATTTATATGTTTATTTATTTATTTGTAATTTTTGACCAGGAAAGGCACACTAAGCTGTGATAGCTTGTTTCTAGGTGCATCCTGGGTGTTAGGTCACATGGACCTGTTTTATTAATGAGGGATCTTTGACTTCCACCAGGACAGTGACTAGAGATGGGCAGAAGGAGGGAGCTCAGTTTAACACCTCATCTGAAGAACAGCACCTCAACAGTGCCTCACCCCACTTGTACTGCATGCCAGTGTCAGTTATGGGTATTATCCCCAAGTACCTGCTGTGAGGCTTGAATCCACAACCTTCTGATCTTCCTGCCCCAGAGGTCAGCATGTTACCTACAGAGCTACTGATACTGCAGTTGATAAGTGTTTAGGCGGCATTGAATGTATGAACCATCCAGAGACAGATGAGTTTGGGGTAGAGGCACACCTGCTGGAAGAGGTTTGGGTTGGGGCACCTGCCCCTTGGGAGCCTTATAGAATCATGCCCAGAAGCAGACATTTGTATGGGGGGGGGGGGAAAGCCAAAGATACATAGATGCTGACATCAGAAAAAGGCTCATGGCCCCTCCAGTCTGCCCCTTCAACCTAACTATTCTGCCTCGCCCTTGTGTCAGTCCTCCCATTTCCTACTGCCCCCCTCCACCTTTCCTAACTAAACCCACCAGCCTGTCTCATCCCTGCTTGAAGCTGCTGATCAGTTTGGCCTGTACCACTTCTTCAGGCAGCTTACTTCACTCATCCACCACCCTTTCCATGAATAAGTGCTTACAGATGTCCTTTTTGAATCCCCCCTGCCAGCTTCAGTGAAGTCCCTCTTGTCCTTGTGTTTGAACTCAAGGAGAATAGTTCCTTGGTGTCTACTCTATTTGTCCCATGCAGGTATTTGTATGTCTCCGTCATGTCACCCCTTTCTCTCCTTTTCTCTGGGGAGTTCTTAGCTGCCCTGCTTTGTACTGTACTGCCTCCACCTTGTTGCAGTCCTTCCTCAGGTGTGGGCTCTAGTACCTGGCACAATATTCCAGGTGTGGTTGCACTAGTGACCTGTATAGTCACAGGGTCACTTCTTACTGTGCCCAGTGGCAGATCTGAGATTGGCAGTAGAACCATGATTGATGGCAAAGGTTCGGCTTGGTGCTCCCACGTCTTGGGAACCCACATAGAGATGTAACAGACAGAAGAAGTTTGAATCATGACTCCCTCTCCTTGGGAGCTTCTGTAAAGCTGTGCCTGATGGAAGAAGCTGGGGTCAGCACTTCTGCTCCTCAGGAGCTGCTGTAGAGCCGTGCCTAGTGTCAGAAATTGGAGGTGGTTCTACTGCTTATATAACTGTGCCTGGCAGCAGAAGCTTAGGTCAGGACTCCCACTCCTCAGGAGCACCAGAAAACCACACCCAGTAGCAAACATCTAGATTAGGGTCCCATCCTCAGGCACCCTTGTACAGCCACACTTGGCTGTGGATGTCTTTGTCAGTGCACTTCCTAGGCAACATAGAAACATAGAGACATAGAATTTGATGGCAGATAAGGACCGCTTGGCCCACCCAGTCTGCCCATTTCCCTACCTAATGGATAAGCTGCAGATCCTAGTTAACCAACAGCCTACTTCGTCCTACCCCCACCACCTAGAGTTGCCTTATGACTGTCCCATGCATTCTTGAAATCCACCACTGTTTTTGACTTCACAACCTCCACAGGAAGGCTGTTCCATGCATCCAAAACCCTCTCCATGAAAAAATACTTCCTCACATTACCTCTGAGCCATCTCCCGTCTATCTTCAAAGTGTGCCCCTTTGTTCTTGCACACCTCTTTTTCTGAAACATGCTACCCTCTTGGACTTTGTTGATTCCCTTGAGGTACTTGAAAGTTTCTATCATGTCTTCCCTCTCCCTCCTTTCCTCAAGGCTATACATATTAAGCTCCTTAAGTCTCTCTTCATATGTCTTCTGGTGAAGACCCTGCACCATTTTAGTTGCCCTCCTCTGGACTGCCTCCATCCTGCCTATGTCTTTGTGGAGAATGCGTCTCCAGAACTGCATACAGTACTCCAGATGGGGTCTCACCAGCTGTCTGTGCAGAGGGATAGCAACTTCCTGTTTTCTACTGGTGATGCCTCTCCCTATGCATGGTGATGCCTCTCCCTATGCATCCCAGTATCCCCCCAGCCCTCCTTACTGCCTTCTCACATTGCTTTCCCACCTTTAGGTCATCTGATATGACTACCCCCAAGTCCTTTTTTCATTTTTGTTGTTGTTAGTATCTCACCCCCATTGTGTACTCTTCCCCTGGGTTTTTGTTTCCCAGGTGCATTACTTTGCACTTATTAGCACTGAATCTAAGCTGCCATACATTTGACCATTCCTCCAGCCTTGCCAAGTCCCTTCTCATCCTTTCCACCCCACCTTGTGTATCAACTCTGTTGCAGATCTTTGTGTCGTCTGCAAAGAGACATACTTTTCCTTCCCAGTCCCTCTGCAATGTTGCTTATAAAGACATTAAAGAGAACCGGTCCTAGTACTGAACCCTGCGGTACCCCTCTAGTAACCCCCCTCTCTTCAGAGTGGACTCTGTTTACTATTACCCTCTGTGTCCTATTCTCCAGCCAATTCTCTACCCAGGCTACCATCTTGGGACCAACTCCCAGGCTGGCCAACTTACATATTAATCTTTCATGTGGGACTATGTCAAATGCCTTGCTAAAGCCTAGGTAGGCCATATCCACAGACCCTCCTTGATCTATTACGTTGGTCACCCAGTCAAAGAAATCTATTAGATTCGTCTGACATGACCTTCCCTCTATGAATCCATGCTGCCTTGGGTCCTGTGCCCCCTCTGGCCTCTAGGTACTCAACACTTCTTTCCTTCAGAAGTAATTCCATCATTTTCCCAATCACTGAGGTTAAACTAACAGGTCCATAGTGTCCTGCTTTTGCCCTGCTCCCACTTTTGTGAAGTGGAATAACATCTGCCCTTCTCCAGTCCTCAGGTACCACCCCATCCTCCCATGATTTGTTAAAGAGGGTAGTCAGTGGTGTCACTAGTTCTACTCTAAGTTCTTTTAGAATTCTAGGATGAGTCCCATTAGGCCCCATTGCTTTGTCCACCTTCAGTTTTAAGAGTTGTTTCATTCTTCTGTGAATGGGCTGGTATCAACCCCCATATCTAGAGTGTTTCTATTGTTTGGTGTCAGTACTTCCCCCTCTTCATTTGTGAACACTAAGCAAAAATATTTGTTAGTATCTCTGCCTTTTCACAGTCACTCTCTGTCCACCCCTCCCCTTTATTAAGCCTCACTATCCCTCCCTTGGTCTTCCTTCACTCCCTTATGTACCTATAAAAGGTTTTATCCCCCTCCTTAACTGAGTTCGCTATCTTTTCCTCGATTTGGGCCTTTGCTGTTTTGACTGCCTTCCCTGCTTCCTTTTGTTTTAATTGATACAATTATCTGTCCTGCTCCTTCTGTGATTCCTTGTACTTCCTGAATGCTTTCTTTTTCTCCATAACATTCCCTGCTACCTCCTTTGAGAACCATAGTGGTTTCTTACATTGTTTTGTATTGTTTTGTTTATTTGCTTCACACAAAGGCTTGTTGCCTCTGCGATGGCAGTTTTGATTATTCTGTATTGTTCTTCCACCCCTCCTTCCTGCCCATCTGCTAATGTAATCCTTAGGCACTCACCCATTCTGGCAAAGTCAGCCCTCCTGAAGTCCAGTACCTTTGCCTTTGTATGGCTCGACTCTACTGCTGTGTTTATCATGACCCATACTGTTTGATGGTCACTAGTTCCCAGATGACTACCCACTTCTAAATCTGTGATCCTCTTGCTATCACCATTTAAGAGTACCAGGTCTAAGATTGCTCCCTCTCAAGTAGGTTCCCATACTGGTTGTCTAAGGCATGCCCCCTGTAGGGCATCTAGAATGACCCCACTCTTAGAAGTGGCCAAGGCTCACAAAAGGATCCCTCTATGTTCAAAGGGGAACTACCAAACATGACACTCTGGTGGTTAACTTAAGAAGAACCAAATCACTTAACAATGCCTCCAACACAGGAAAGTCCAGCTGGGATACAACATCTTATTTCCAGTGTGAGCCTGCTTCTACCTATTTCCACATATGGATGGGCTGGGCCACTGGGAGGATAACTTGCCAGGGTCACACAGTGAGCATATGCCTCTAGGAGTTTTGAACTTACAATCACGTTTCACAACTGTGCTCTAGACACCCGGTCACATTGCCTCAGTGGGCCGCAGGGGGGGACCAGGAAAATCTGGTGACTAACAGTAATGTTTTGTTTGTGTATTTCTTTTTTTCTTTGTTTACAATTGGCCTACCTAAGATAACCCAGCTAAGATGCAACATCTAAAGTCCAGTGAGGTCCTGTCTCTATCAGCTTGTGCAGCTGTATGGCTTGGAGCACTGGGAGATTAAATGACTTGCTCAGGGTCACATGGTGAGCATCTTGGTCTGGCAGGGTTAAATATGTGATCTCCCAGTTCCCAACAGTGTTGTAGCCACTAGAACATATTGCCTCCACAATGGGTGTGGGGTGGAGTGGGCCCTATAATATCAGCAATTGATAGTAATGTTATTGTTTTTTTTTTCTTTTACAGTTTACTTATCCAGCCCAGCTAAGCTGCAACATCTCATTTCCAGTGGAATTTTACAGTGTAGCCTCCACCTTGTCCACTGGTCATCTGCGCTATGAAACTTGTTATGAAAATTATGTGCATGCCTGTCCCCCCACTGCCTTCTAGTCCTCCCCATCTCCCACGTAGCCACATGCACAGCTTGGGATCTGTTGCGAGGCCAGTAGCCAGAGTAGTGGATGCATGGAGGTCCTCACATGTGAGGAGCTGGACCTCTGTGCACCACAAACCTGCGTATCCACTTCTCCATGGGTGTGGAAACAGATGTGGGGCTTTTGTGGCTCGAGCTCTAAGTCATTTTGTTTTTCTTTTGTTCGTAACTTGATCATGTTTGGCCATTTTGACCCTAAATGTTCAGGGTAGCCAGACTGCTCCAGCTGGAGCTAATCAGGGATTACTACAGAACACACATCTGGTTCCACTCAATAGACAGTGGACAGCTGAGATGGAGGAAGGACTGTGCTGGTCACCCGCTGTGGGATCACCATTCTTTTTTGGGTAGTAAGTGTGGGTAGGAGGAGGGTGGTGGGTGTCAGAGGGTGGTGTGGAGGTATCTGTTTTAATGGAGTCAGGCAGGGGGAGGAGAGGGTGAGTTTTACAGACAGTTGGGTAGCCACTGGCAGCTGGAACTTTGTCTGATCGGGAATCAGGGCCTTATTTATTCATTAGTACTGTACCTGGGAGGGAGAGGGTGGTGTGGTGCTACGAGAGTAGGGGGTGTATTCCTGGGTGATCAAGGTGAGGGAGGTAGGTGGGCAACATTGCCATGTAGGTGGTGGGTGGTTAAAGACTTTTAAAAGTCTTTCTTTGGTAAAAAAAAGGTTGTGGGGAGCAAACACATATATTATGAATGCACGAATATAGTTGAATACCGGAATGCTCTGAAGTATTCAGCAAATATTCATTGAGGCAGTTCACACTCCAAAGAAAATGTGGCGAATGCCTTTCTCCAAGACTTTTGTACGCAGTTCCCTCATTCTCCATGATCTGTAAGACTTTGGCACATATCAAGAAACAGAGAGCAAGAGTGGTGTTAATCACTCTTCAATGGTCCACCCAATCAGGGCACCAAGCTATGTTGGAGTTGTTGGTGGACTATCCATCTCCTTCCACCGAATCAGGGCATTCTGACAGACCCAGACGGCAACAGTCACCCACTAATTCTAGAAAGTTGAGTTTATTCTATCTATTCCTTTTTTTTCTCCTAAATCCCTGTTCCACCACCCTGATGTTCAAGGTCACCAGTGCAGCACGCTTCCTCCATTCTGGAGGAAGACATTGACCAATTTCATATTATAAAATGGGTAAGAGAAACCAAGACCTATGATTGGTCAGATATGATCACATGACTGTGCATTATTCCAGCACAACAGCACAGGTCAGAAATACTTAACCTTCTGAACCTTATTACTCAATTTTTAAAATGCAAGTCAGAGGCTGGCCCAGTAGTGAAGAGGGCTGAGGTGCCTTGGGTGCCTTATCTTTTCCAATGTCAGTGACCTGGGTTCAGGAACAGACTCAAGTCACGGGGAGTTGGTCAGGGAGAGGAGGATCGAGCATCTGGAGGACTGCTCTTCTCCTCTGAGGAGGGATGGCTGCTGATCTCTGCACTTGTTGTCTGCCTTCTAGCGGAGGCTAGGAGGCCAGCAGCTTAGGACAACAACTCGGGAATAGAGGGATGGCAGCCGTCGACGCCTCATGCACAGTAGCATGTGTGGGCATGTCTGGACAGCTTTACATGTCCATTCCTCCAGAGGAGGAAAGTGGAAATAGCTGGGTGCAGTGTGAGATGACACTGACTACTCGTAGGCTCTACACCAGCTACAGAGCCCTCCCCCAGAACTGGATCCATTTGTCAGCAGTAAGACACCTACTGTTGACCCCTGCCATGGGGGGCAAGCTGTGGGGGAAGAACCAGGATGGAGATAAGTCCCTGGGATGATGGGTGACGGGGCTGGGGGGTTGTTGTAAGGCTAAGCCTGCACAGTGGGAGTAGTAAAAATAGTTTAACTGCAAAAAAAATATATACAAGTCAGAGGAGCCATTTTATAATTGCAATAAGACACTCCAGAGTATGTGTAATTGTGGGATAATGGCACTTCTTGGGTGCATAAGGCACTCAGCATTGCCTTGTCTCTCACTTCCCAAGGTGTGCCATTATCCCACAATAGTGCACACACTGTCATCATGCCTTATTGCTTAACCCAACATGAATGCTTCTCTATTAAATGCCAGCAAGGGGTGAATGACTGACAGGCAGCTTACAACCCTACCTTCTTTGGAAACTGAGGGCCTCATTTCTGTGACCTACCTTGCCCTCAGCAGGCATCAGCGCAGGATTCCATGGGGTCGTATATAAACAGCAGCCTTCCAGGTGACATTGTGCTGCTGCACCAGTGGACTGGCCAGAATGGGAATAACTACCAGTTCCTTAAGCTTGAATCTTTGAATAGACAGAGATGGAGATGAAGATCAGACAGCTAAGCAAAATTCTGGTGTTCAAAATGATGGTTTTGTTCCCTAAACCCATATGCTTAAACACCAGTGAAAAAATTACAGTCCTGGATAGAGAAGGAAAAAAAAAGAGAGAAATCATCCCACTTCTACTTCTAGCCCTAAATGTGGTTTTTGGATGAGAGATGCTGTTGCTGTTCTTTGTTGGAAATCGGAAATTCTGAAGCACTTAATTTTAGCCCTAGCTCTTGTTTCCTCATCTGGCAGGGACTGTGTGTTTATGATTCAGACTCCATGCCTCTCTGAGACTTGAAGCCTATACTTCGTGTCAGGCGCACACTGTGTTACTGCTTCCGGCACCCCAGGCATACACCGGCATTCTGTGTCCATGTGGCACTTTTTTTTTTTAATTCACTTGGAAAGTTACTTTGAAACTGGCTTTGACTTTTTGTTATCGTGGCAGAAGCTTCAACTCTAGCTCTCTTCCTGCAGTGGCCATTCTCATTTCTTCTGTTGTGTTTTTTTTTTTATTAAAAAAAAACAAACAAAATAAAAACAAATGGGGCTTGAATCAGAGTGATAGAGTTCCATTCAGACCTGGCCTTAGCACAGTGTAAACTGTTCAACCGCACATGGCACTCATCTCAAAGGGGCCCCTCAAGAAGCTTCACATGTCCAGTTGACCTCACTTCTTGGATTTCTGTGGCTCTTTGCCCAGTTTTTTTAAGAACAGATTGCTAAATCTTTCTAGAGCTAATCTTCTCTATACAGCCCTACTCTGGTCTCAGAGCCCAAGACACTAGAACCCTGTGGGAATCAAACCTTTTGGGGTCAGTGACATCACTGCACGGCACTGGTGCATGGTGCTGTCTGTGTGTCAGTAGCAAATAAAGCAGTGTTGGCCCCAACTACCTCAAAGCCTTTTTACAGCTATAGGATCCCTTCTATGTAGTTACACTTGTGCAGTCATCTGAGCATGTGTAAAGTCCTCATAAAACCATTGGATAGAGTTTCAGCTCCTCCCCTACATCTCGTACTCTTGCCCCTCCATTCTTCAGAACTTTCTTTTCACTGGAACCTGAAGTCATTTCTTGGTAGCTCTGCCCCAAGGTTTAATGTTTTGATGTTTCCTCAAACTACAGTAGCCTAATTTCTTTTCCCTTGTGCTACCTTACTCAGTTACAGCTTCACCCTGCAATGGCATTGTGAAGATTCCAAGATGCCACAGGAATATCTGCTGGGACTGTACAGTGTGGCTTCAGACTCTGAGAACGTGCTGGACTGGACACCTGGCTTCAAGCAGTGTCTTCACTACAACCAGAAGATGTGGAAGATGGATCCTCACGACATCTGCCTATACGGTCTAGGCCTGCTGAATGACAAGAATGTGAGTATTCTGTGCCAGGCCACAGTACTTGAGTTCTTGGCACGTCAAGAGTGCCAGCTCTCTGAGCCCTTAGATCATCAAAGCAGATCAGGTAAGAACAAGAGTAAGGACCTGGCACCCCAGAGCTCTGCTTCAGTGGTATTCTCTGTATTTTTGCGGACTACCTGGTTCAAGCCCCAGGCTCCTGAGTCCGACTAGTCAGTCATGATTAAGCATGATCCTCCCTTTACAGAGTCCGAGGAGGTGGCGTGCCCTTGAACCCACAAGATGAAGACCATGTTCAAAAGAAATTGTCCCTCTGGGCCATCAACACATTAAGTAGTCAGCTGGTTGATTCTGTGAATTCAGACCCAATGGAGGCTGCTCAGCCATTGATAAAGCCTGGGCAGTCAATCAGCCAGTGGTCCCACCTCTTCAGGTTGTGATCATTTGACATCATTCTTAGGAGGATCTTTACCCTGGGCAATCCCTAAGTGGACCCCTTTGGCAGGGTCTAGATCAGGTAAGGAATACCATGAATAGTGGCTGGCTTTAGGGCAAGTGTGATAGTTTGTGGAAGTTGAGGGCTCAATCTAGAAGCTCTCCTCCTCACAGGACTCACCTACTTTGCTTTGATGTAAGCCTAAGCAACCGAGTTGGAGTTCTCGGTCGTGGACTTTGTTGCACCAATGAAGGATGAGTTCACTCTCATCCAAGAGCTCCTCCCACTCATCTTATACATGGCCCATGAAATAAAGAGGCCTAAAGGAGTGAAGGATAGGGGCTGTAAGAACAAGCACTGATATCAATCTTGGTCTCAATTCTCAGAACGTCTTTTACACCATTGGTACATCTGCTTAGCAAAGGAGTGGAACAAAACACTGGTGATGATGACTGCTCACCTCCAGAAGGTGGTGGAGTGGATGAGTGCCAGGATCGCTGGTCTAAGATCAACACAGAAGCCAAGATGGCTCTCATTCCAGCACCTTCTACAACAGTGAACACCACCAAGACTGGTGCCAGTGGGACTATTCCGATAGCCCCACCAACCCCAGCAATAGTGATGGTATCCCACCACCTCCTGCGCCATGCAGAGTCCTTGCCTAGCAGACTGTGATTGAGTATCTAGTGCCCACTGAAGTCAGCAGGGATGTATGTGTCCAGATATTTCCTGGTCATGAAGAGGACAAGCAGCTGTCACCCTATCATATTTGTATTATTGGTGTTGTGACCATCATAGTTATGGGTCCTTCTACATCATTTACCCCTGCATAATTGGAGTATATCCTTTTTGGGACCTTCCTGCTGTGTCTTTGCATGGAATGCTTGACAGTGCAGCCATCATCCACAGAAAGTAATGTTGCAGTACCTCCATTTCCCAGATTATTTGCTTCAAGAACCTGTCTTGGGGTGGGAATGCTTTCAATAATCCAGATGCCTGGCCTTCTCTTCATTAGAGAGAGGTCCGCTGCTGGATGAACAATTATGTCCAAGCAAAGATTAAGTTTGGGCACACTCCATGAAGTGCATTTTGAGCCTTGCTCTGACTTCATGACGTAGCGGTCACCATTTTCTGAGCACCTGAACATGAAACCTGGTCTGTGCTCCTGTGCTTGTGAGCAAGTCCTGAAATACTTTTTGGATTTTTTCACAATATGGTCCTCTCCTCTTATCATTCAATGCTCACTGTCATATGTTTCTGTTTACCATGATTACGTAGCTTTCTCCCTTCATAAAATATCTCATAGGCATACTCCATAAGCGTCACTGGTTAAGAAGACAGGAACAAGCTGGATTCTTTTTTTAATCATGCTTTTTTCTCTGGATTGCAGTCCACCTCTACTCCCAGTTGCATCCCCCCAGCACCATCCCTGACTTTCTAATGGACTTACCATTTATCCACTACTTACCCAGGATCACCGTGGTGGTGTGTGACCTGCCATGTTGGTTGTGAGGGGGCTTGTGAGGGAAGGGGGTGCCTGCATCAACTCCTGGTGGACCAGGACTCCTCCCCATTGCCATTGAGTGTACCTGTGTACAATAATGCTTGCCATCTATCTTCAGTCCCTTCTCCTGTGATGTGTGTGCCCTGTCCTGCTATCTGTCATTTGTCAGGTGCCAGTCAAGTAGTGGGAAACAGTGTCTGCCCTCCTCAAGGGAGGAGATCAGTCCTTTGGGTCTTCCTTCAGTTGACCACTGAGTGACCCGAGTCCATTCCTGAACCTGGATCACCTGTGTAGTGAGCAGCAGCCCTAAAACTGAGCTACCAGGCCAGCAAAAGCTGGGCTTTGAACTTGGCCCTTACTAGGCTGACAGACCCCTATTCAAATGGACAGTCACATGTGAACCAAGGCTCCTTATCTAGAAAACCGTTTTCCTTGGTGGCTATCACCTTGGCTTAGTGGGTGTCAGAATTGTGAACTTTGGTCCCAGACTCCCCTTCCTCAGTGTCCCATAAGGATAAGGTGGTTTGTCATACACAGCACAGGTTTCTCTGCTGTCATGTTTACCAGATTTCCTGTCCATTTTGTCTTTGCCCATGCTTGGAACTTGGTAGCTGCCTTTCAATGACCATGTTTAAAAACTATGAAATGAGCATGGTCAGTGTTTCACAGTCAAACATGTCCCTAACAAGGGAACAATATTGCTGAACATGGTATATAAAACACGGTTAAACTTGAAACAGACATGATTATTCAAAAATTGCTCTGGGATGCAGTTACACAAGGACATCAGTAACTATCAAATGGTTCAGAAGTTATTTGCTGACATAAATTTCACACCATAGAAACTACAGCTGTCTTCTCTTTAAACATTTTGTTTTATTTGGAAGGGATTAGCCCCAGCAAGGATTTGACCTTTGTACCATATTCAACTATGGTTGAAAATGGCTGGTCATGTTCTAACCATACTTTGACTGTGGTGGATGACCATGGTTAAAAACCATTGTCAGTCTAGCATGGACAGAGTATGGTCAACCATGGTCATTATTTAACCTTGATTGACCATGCATGATCATGATCATTCTCTATTCATTGGTCTAACTAACTGAAATCATACATTTTAATATTTTACTCAACTTAAAAATTAAGAACATTGCCTATAAATTTCTGATTTATTTATTTCATCTAAACAATATATTATGGTAGTGCCCTTTATTTTTTATGAATGTTCTGGCCAAGCATGTTTAACCATGATTCATCCACGTTTGACCATGGTTTGTGAATGGTGATAAGAGCATGGGATAGTGACCAAATTTATATAATTTATTTGCAAATCAGAATGCAGAATTTGACAATTTAAATGCATGCAAATAATCACAACCTAACTTTTTTACAATTTATGAAAAAAATAAGATTTATGCAAAGAAAATAATTACTTGAACATAGAAAAATTACTTTAATGACTCACCACATCTTAAAAGAGAGGAGTTTTCATTAAAAAAAATAATTGGATGGAGCCAACAATGGCTTTATTTGAACTGTCCTGACATAGAAAGTTTTAATTGTTGTGTAATTGATAAAACATGTAGAGAAGTCATAAAGAGTAGCGGTATAGAGTGCCTGCAATCCAGGAGCAGATATTTTCTCTCTTGAAGAAATGCTGTTCAACATTTACAGTAGGTACCCTCAGCTCACAATTCCCCAATGCAAACAAAGCCATGCAAACCATTATGGGTCAGAACAACAGTGTCAACCACAGCAGAAACTCACTGACACTGACAGGGATTTTAGGGGTGTGGGTACCTGCATCCTTTATGCTCAATGAGTGGCTCAGGATACATATCCCCTATGAAGCAGGCCTCATCGGCTGGGACTCCCTCTCCACCTAGATACATATCCTAATGTCCCCCACCATATGATGATCCTTAGTTGTTTTTCTCACTGACAGGCCCAAATGCTGGTAATCTCATCTCATCCTGCTTTGCGTGGTGCTGCAAGACTACCAGCATTCAGGCCTGGCGGTGAGAAAAGAAAGCTTACGATCAGCACACGGCGGGGAACATTAGGATATGTACCATGTTAAGTAAAGGGCTCTATAATAGATAATGAAATGGCTGTTTTTTTCCCCACAGGGACATTCAATGATGAGGTCAATGACAATGCTACACTTCTTTGGAGACCCTCACAAGATTGTGGAGACTCTCAGACCTTTCCTTAGGACCCCAAATTTTTTTTTTACCCGAAAATCTAGGACTCCCAATTTAAAAATCTTACTATGAGCCCTGGCTGGACTTTTTCCCATACAGCAAGTGGGGAACATCAAGGAGGAAAGTCAAGTGTCAGGGCTCTCTGTGCTGCTGGAGATTCAGTTGCACACCCTCACCTCTAGTCGACACTGTAGGGATCATGTGGTGGTTACCACCAATGGAAGGTGTGTTGCAGGGTAGCTGGGCTGAATGTGTGATTTGGGTAGGGGGAGTGTTGAACTTAGTGTTCATGATTTAGACAGAACATGGCTTTGGGAGGAGGTGTGAGTGGTGCACTATACTTATTGTATAACACAGTCAATATGTCCCAGACATTATTATTTCATTAAACAGACTCAAATCGAGAAATAAAAGCTCTGGCTGCCAAGAAATGGTGGCTGTGTGTGACAGTGACATTAGATCTCTGTTTCTCTGTATGCTGTGGCTGAGATCAGTTTTTGGGTTATTGACTGAAAGGGGAAATGTTTTCTAGTTATTTAATATATTGTTATCAACAGTGACGATAGCTCTTAGTTTCTCATTAGGATTAGTGTAGAGGAGAGAACTGGGTTTGTGGAGTGCATGTATTTCCTGTACACGGAAGTATTCATGTAACTACTACTGTTACTGTAAAGTAACTTCCACTATACTACACTAATTTGATCACAACAAGTCTGTTCTATTTTTGTCAGGCAGATTTTAAAAAGTGCATGCAACCATACTCTAGTGCTTCATTTTCATTAAACACATTTTTTTTTACATTTTTCATACTTCCTCGACTCAAGAACTTGTAGCCCACTCTGTTCCATACATTTAGTTGATATTGTACCATATCCACATGTTATAAGTGTCACCAGTGTCAGTGGCTCAGTAGGTAGCACACTCGCCTCTGAGGCCGGGAGATCAGAGGGCTGTGGGTTCAGTTCCCACATCTGGCACTTGGGTTAATATCCCAGTACTGACACTGTAGTGCAGCATGAGAGGGGTGCTGCACTTCTGAGGTGCCGTCTTTCAGATGAGACGTTAAACCGAGGCCCCATCTGCCTGGATTGGTGGTAGTTCAGGTGGATGTTAAAGATCCCATGGCACTTATCAAAAAAGAGTAGGGGAATTTCCCCGGTGTCCTGGCTAAATTACCCTCATTCACTAAAAATACCACCAACAGCTTAATGTGGTTCAAGGTCAGCTGGCATTCATCTGTATCCCCTTCCCCCGGGTCGTGCCTGAAAATAGGCAGGATTTGTCTAGTGCACTTACCCGGTCAACAAAAGCTAAATAAATAAAAATAAATAAAGTGCTAGGGATGGGAACAAATCATCCCGCAGAAACCAAGCCGCACTGAACTCTTGCAGCTTGGTTTCTGTAAATCCCGAACCGAACACTACCAGTTTGACTCTGATATCTTGTTTTTTTTTTAACTTCCTTTTTTTATCTCCCCAGCCTCTGCCTGTCTTCCAGTCATATGACTGGCTTTCTGAGACTGTAGGGAGAGATGAAAGAGCACCTGAGCTAGCAGCTGCAGTCCCAATACCTCGGTTTGACATGCGCAAACTGGGGTATAATGCAGACTGCGCTGTAGCTTGGCACCATTCAGAAGTTTGTCTTGCAGAGCAGTGTGGTGTGGCAGGAGGGTCAATGTGGGCCTGGCCTCGGAGGGATTAGATGTGTGACTAGAGAGTGGAAACTTTGGGAAACCATCCGAGGGATAAGGGACTCAGGGGAGACATGAAATGAGAAAATCAAAGACAGAATAAAACATCAGAGCAGAGCTGAAAGAAAGGAAAAGTGAATGTGAGGGTTGGTGTGGCAACATACATTAGTACTAATCGTGGGGGTGGGGACTGGGGAACTGGGGTGTGTACTGAAGTGGGTGCACTAGGCAAAGACACAAAACTAATCAAAAAAAGAAAGGAAAGAAAAATGTTAGCGGCTGAGCAGACAGAATGGAAACGGGTTGGGGTTGGGGCAGCAGCATATGTGACTCTAGTGAATGTGAGGGTGGGGGTTGGAAGACTGGGATGTGTGTGTTTAAGTGAGTCACGTAATCAGTGTAAGAAAAGAAATAAAAAAATAAAGCCTAAGAGACTAGTGAGAGAGTAGTTGTTTGGGGTTGGGGTGGTGAATTGAAAGGAGGGAGGTGGGAACAGCGGTGTGTATGTTAAAGGAGGACGCACAATCACTGCAAAAAGAGAAAGTTTCTTAGAAAAAAAAAAATATATATATATAACCCCTAGGTGGCACTATCCCAAAGGATACTACCCCTGCCTGCATGACTAGGTGCAGGTTGAGGGGCCTGAGTTCAGTGATCGGGTACCTCCACTTGGAAGGTTGGTTTAAGGGTAGCTATGGGTATAGCCCTCCGGGACACTGATACCCCCCTCTAACCCCTCTAGTGGCTCACACAGGTCAGCAGATGAACAATCACATTTAACGTAGGAATACAATATTTAACCCACACTTGGCACACTTACCACCAGGGCTGGATCAGCTGCACTGTCTCTCGAGACCCCCTGTAAAACAAGACCTGCAATAGAACAGTTTAATGGCAATACAGTATCTCCTCCACAAAGGTACACACTAGCCAGCCAAGTTAAATGCAGAAAGAATAGAATCTGATTTATTCAGGGGACGTGAATAAGGGTGGGGCAGCAATCTAGCAGTTGATTTCAGATCCGATTTAGTCAGGTTAAACATGCATGCACTTAGAGTCCCTCTAGCACAGTCACACACACACACACACACACACACACACACACACACACACACACACTGGGTACCCAGTTGTTATTCAGGCTAGCCTGAAGCATTGCCTGGGGTAGGCTGGCATTGCAGCTGTTGTTGGGGCCCTTAGGAAAGAAAATAAGCAACATGCACTGTAACCCGCAATTTGTATTCTGGAGCCAGATGGCTCAGTTCGTGATGGCCAACCCAAACAATAAAAATCAGATGACACACAATGATTTGAGCTTTGTTGCAGGGAGCTACTCTGATGGTTACTCATGTGACTCAGACCAGGAGACAGGACTGACGAAATGAAGACCTCAGGATAGTATGCTGGTTTGCCAGGGGAAGCAGGGCCCACACGATGCACTGTGGTAGTCGATGCTTGTTCGATGGTGTTGAGCAGGGAGCCGAATCCCCAAGCAGGTCTTTCATTGGATGAGTCTCTGTGGTGCGAGCGTCAATCTAGGCCAAGATAAGGAGGCCCAGACCAAGTGGAAAGCTCGGATTTCAGTCCATTTGAATGCTGGAGCAGTTTCCAGCTAGCGTAACACATTCGAACATGTGGGAAACCAAATCGCGACCCACACTATACATTCAGAGCACTTATAGTCAAAAAAGCCAGATACCACAGTTCGGATGACAGTCTTGTTGCAATTAAGCAGGGTCTCTGCGCAAACCATATGCTCTGCAATTCTCTCTCGATTCCTGACAGGCCGATCACTCCAGGAGTAACTCTTCAGGCCACATCAGGAAAAATTCACTCTCTCTCTCACTCTCTTTCTATTCAGGATTCCGGTCTCAACAAACAGCAATTTGGATATAGTCCGATATTAGATTGCAGGCTTCTTTACACTGGAAAATGGCAGCAGGCAGGCCAGACACAGCCTTCCCGCTGAATCCCTGCGCTACCACGCAAGAGCAGCTGCTCAAATTGCTCGCGCTGTTCACTGTCTCAACTTTAACTCTTGATTCACACATTGCTGCAGGCAGCTCTGGGATTTCCCAGTGATCACAGCGGTTTGGTTGGTTGATCCATCTGTCTGTCATAGAGAGGGATCCCCCTCCAGGTCCATTTAGGCGCCAGACAGTAAAAACTACAATTCCTACAGAAATTCAGTCTCACAAGACCTTGGGTCTCCAGTTTAAGTTCCTCCAAGGTACTGATTGGTTCAAACTGGCAGTCCAGAAGTAAAAGGGTGTCTCTAAGCAAAACAGTCCATACTGCAAAGGAAGGCAGGTTAGACAAACTTCTAAATTATTACTAGTAAAGCAGATAATCCTCAAACAATCACAGATCCAATAAGGGCTCTCTCTGCACACATTGTGATGGCAGAATGGAGCAGCTATACCACAACACGGGCAAAACTCAAGCCTGAAACCACTCGGCCCTCACCCAGATTAATTCTATCCTACGAAATAGATAGCTCTTAAAGAGACAGGTATGGACGCTAACAGGGCACTCTCATGCAGGCGTATTCAAACTGTTTCAGACACAGGACACCAGACTGGCAGTGAGGATTAGGCAAGCCCAGGAAGACATTTTAGGAACTCCCATTTGTAGGGGAGTTACACCCTTCCCTGCCTGGAAAGAACTTGGCATCCCCGTCAAGTCTATACTTACTATAACATTATGTAAAAACATTACCTACACAAGACATATATGTTTCATTGATATGCTAGACAAAAGTAAAGACTGATACATCAGTAAATGTAAGTTTATAATACTACTATACTTATTCATGATATGTTCTATGTTCTGTGTCCTATGTGATATGTTCCATACACTATAATAACAACAGTTATGCATTTAGCATACATATAAATGATTTTACTAAGATTCTAAAGATAATGACATTACTTTACTCATTCAAGTTTTGTACTGTTTCCTGTATTCTAAAAAACATAGATGGGGGCCCATTCAGATCAGCTACATTGGGGCTAGATGGGGCAAGGGCACCATGTTCTGAAGGGTGGACAATTAGCTTAGATGTGGCAGACAAACTCAATTTGGGAAGTGAGCTTTCAGAAATATAGACTCCTTTATGGACAACACGTAAGTGGAGGTCCACTTGCCTCCCAGGGGAGACATAACTGAGATGTATCACTGGTTTAGTAGGTCTTCCAGACTTTTGAAGAGGAACAGACACAGACTCTGGTTTGTCGACATTGGCATTGGCTTCTTCTCCTGTGGGGAGGTGTACCTCTGCACTGGTTGAAGGGCCCAGATTAGGAACACTGTCTGCTCCTTGCTCTGTTGATTCTGTTTCCACAACATTGTACTCATCATTGGACTCTGTAGAAGGCCCAGATTTATCGTCCAGGAGAAACACTGAAACATTTTGACCTGGCAACACTTGATTGACACTTTCAGCAACAGAGGGTGCACTATGGTCATCCAGCACAGCCGGGTCAGGACCATTACGTTCACACTGTTCATCAGTTCCTGGTATGTCACCAGGGAGGTTTACAGTATCAAGTTCTTCCTCTGGTAATTCAAACAGTTCCACTAAACACAAAGAATCAGCTACTTCAGATGTTCTACTTTGCACCTCACTTTCAGGGGGTACAGGCTTTAAGGAAGAAACTAGGGGGTTAGGCAGTCCGGAAGGTCCAGCTTCATCTCCATAATTGGGTTACCTTGGAACAATTGACTCAGTTCATAGGAAGGATAATAGGAAGTTTCACATTCACTGTTGTCAGATTCAGACTGGCAGTCACTGTCATTTTGGGCCTGCCTGGGGGAAGGCCTGGAGTCATTGACATCTGGAGAAGGCTGACTCTGTTTCATTTTGGCAGCAGCTTGAGTCACAGGCTCAGGAGGAGCAGTATGTGATGGTTCAGAATCAATAATTAATTGGCCAATAAGCAGCAGGTGGTTCCTGTGCATAATCTTGACAGCTCGAGAATCATTTTCAGTACGCACTTTATACACTGGTAGGTCATCCAGTTTATTGACTATAATATGTGGAAGATGATGCTACCTATCGGCAGTTTTATGTTTTCCATGCAGTTCCAAGTTGCGCAGTAACACATGGTCTCCAGATGACAACTTCTGAGCTTTTACAAGCTTGTCATGCCTCTCTTTGTTTGCTGCCATAGTCTGTGCCAGTTGGTAGGCATGATTTAGCCGGGCCTTTAGTTTCTGAACATATTGCAAGTAGTTTTCAGCTCAAACTCCATCCTGGGCCACCCTGAAACAGATGTCTACAGGCAACCGGGCTTCTCTGCCAAACATTAGATGGTAAGGGGAAAACCCAGTAGCATCACGTTTGGTACAGTTATAAACATGTACCTGAGTGCAGATCTGCCGGCTCCACTTGGGCTTGTCTTTAGGGTGAAGTGTACCCAACATGGCAAGGAGGGTCATGTTGAATCGTTCAGGTTGTGGATCCCCTTGAGGGTGGTAAGGTGTAGTTCTGGATTTTCTCACTCCCCACAAAGAGAGCATTTCCTTTATCAGACGGCTTTCAAAGTCTCTTCCCTGGTCAGAGTGGATTCTCTGAGGAGCACCATAATGGATGAAGAACTTCTCTACCAGAACTTTGGCCACTATGGATGCTTTCTGTTCTTTGGTGGGATAGGCCTGGGCATATTGTGTAAAATGATCTGTCACAACTAGCACATTCCCAATGTTCTTTTGGTCAGGTTCAAGGCACAGAAAGTCAATGCAGACCAGCTCCATGGGGGCACTGGTGGAGATATTGACTAGTGGGGCAGTCTTTTGAGGCAGGACTTTTCTTTGAAGGCAACAACTGCACGTTCGAATGTGGGCCTCAACATCAGCTCCCTTCTTCGGCCAGTAGAATCGGGAATGAACCAAGTCGAGGGTCCGATCACAACCTGAATGTCCTATTTGATTATGGAGGGCCCAAAGTACTAAATGTTGAAGGCTGTGGGAAATGCCAACTGCTGTTTATCCAGTTGGCCTTGACAATTCACTGTCTCTCGAGACAAAAGTTAGTCACGTAACTTAAGTCTGGGGCCTTCTCTAAACAATTATGCAGTCCGTGAGTCAGAAGAATGAAGTTTAGACACATCTTTCCCAGCATGCAGGGCATCAAGCACAGGTTTAATGATGGGATCTTGGGTTTGAGCCCACTGGATATTTTCTTTGTTGAACTGAGGTAATACACTGAGATCTAACACTGCAAAATGGCAGTAGGCTGCAGGGACATAGGTTTCTGGGGCCCCAGGCAGTCCACTAAGCAATCGACAGTGTCCGAGGAAGGGTGCTCATCTTTATCAAACTTATGACACAAAGCTTTGATGGACTGTCCACCTCACCCAGTTTTCAGTGGGGTTTGGCCTTCTGGAAAGGGCATCTGCGTCAGTGTGGTTCAGGCCAGGTCAGTACTCCACAGTGTAGTCATATGTGGAAAGGGCAGATAACCACCGGTGCCCAATGGCATCGAGTTTAGCTGAGTTCTGGATATAGGTAAGCGGGTTATTATCAGTTTTGACTAAAATCTTGGCCCCATATAGATACTCGTGAAATTGGTCCACCACAGCCCATTTGAGAGCGAGAAATTCAAGTTTGTGAACTGGGTAATTCCGCTCAGATGGTGTTAAGCTTCTACTAACAAAAGCCACTTGTTGCAGGCCCTCATCATACTCCTGATACAAAACAGCCCCCAGTCCCTTCAGGCTGGCGTCTGTGTGCAGTACCTAGGGTTTAGTGGGGTCCACATAAGCGAGCACCGGTGCATGGGTGAGCTGATGAATAATTTCGTAAAAAGCAGCCTCATACTCAGATGTCCACCTAGTCCCAAAAGGTTCATTTGTCCTGAAGTATACTTTCTCTTCCTCCTTGACGGAGCCTTTCTTGTACTTTTGGTTAGTGGGAGGATAGCCTTGAGTAAGACTGAGCAAAGGGCGGATAGCTTTGGAATAGTCTTTGATGAATCGGCGATAATAGCCGCAGAATCCCAAGAATCGCTGCAACTCTTTCAAATTATTCGGCTGAGGCCAGGTGGTCAGAGACTCCAATTTGCTGGAGTCTGGCTGAATTCCATCAGCTGACACTATATGCCCCACATACTTCACAGATGTTTAAAAGAATTGACATTTATCTATAGCCAGTTTCAATCCGAAATCCTTCAAGCGATCAAGGACTTTAAACAATCAAGCCTCTTGCTCTTCTAAAGTTCGCCCAAATACAATGATGTTATCCAGGTACACGAGGCACTGTAACAAGTTTCTGTCCCCCACTGCTCATTCCATCAGTCGCTGGAAAGTGGCGGGTGCACCCAAAATACCTTGAGGCATGCATAGGAACTCACAGAATCTCACGGTCCTCTGAGGGATGTCCAGTCAATTCAGCCAGGCAAATTCAGCCCAGTGAATTCAGCTCCATGTCAGTTCAACTCCTATGTCAATTCAGCCCTAGTCAATTCAGCCTGAGTCAATTCAGCTCCTATGTCAATTCAACTCCTATGTCAATTCAGCCCCAGTCATTTCAGCCTGAGTCAATTCAGCTCCATGTCAATTCAGCCCCACGTCAATTCAGCCCCAGTCAATTCAGCCCGTCAATCCAGCCCTTATGTCAGTTCAGCTCGTTTTGCTTCTGCACTAGAAAATACATAACTAACAACATATGTAAACATATTTAAGCTTTATTGAAACTTCAAAACATATTTTTTTGCAATTAAGTACACTTTATTGAAAATGTTAATTTGTGCATACATTACACACAGCAAACACCAATTACATACACCAGACAGAAAAACAAAAGAACAGAAAACAAGTAAGCCTAAACATAACCTTCTAACCCAAGCAACACCCAAACCATCCTGACTAACCCACCCCAACCCTCATGTGCACATTTCCACAGCTCCAGGTGTGAGTACTAGAATGGACAGTGACTAAGGATATTACTGCCATTTGGGTTTTAAGGGCGGAGTACTCTCCCAACAGATAAATGTCCTCTGTAAAAAAATGAGGAAAGGCTGAAGAGTGGAGCATTAAAACATATTGGGAGAATTGTAAGCATCCATTAAGTTAAAACATATCACTGTGTGCAAGTCCACTCAGTTACTCCACTATTTCCCTTGCATGCAGTATTCTGTGACAATGCACTGAATTCAGTAGAGTTCTTGTACACTTTCTTAGGTTCTTGTGGTGGGTGGCCAGCAATGTACTGTTCCATTATAGTCTCTGTCAGGCTCTGTACTTTTTTCATAGCATCTATAAGCTTCCATATTGTGAGGTGATCAGCACTTAGGAGGCTCACGAAACTGTTGTGCCATCCTTCAACGGCATTGTTTGTCCTTGGGATGCCTTGGTTAGTTGCATCATAGTAGTTCCACTGACTGTGAAGAAATCTGGGCTGTCATCGGCTTTGTCTTCTGTCCATCCTCCCCAACCAAACTTCTTCAAATTAGCCAGTCATAGGGTGTAACAAATCCTCATGCCCTCCAAAATACGTACTGTCCATTAAAGCCTCAAACGCTTCCACTACATCGTGTACAGGCATGAATGCCAGTGCAGCCAACATTCTCACATTCAGTGATAACTCTGGATCAGCTCCATATTGTTGTTGAAGTCCACAGTTCTATACTTGCCACCAGATACTTTGGCTGAAATTAAAAGAACAGCCGTGCACTGTTGTCCCTGGAAAAAGTGTCTTGGAATGCTAACACTGCACCGATCTCAAAGTCTGTCATTATTGATTGTGGGCTAAGGTCTGGTTGCAGCTTCTCTAGCGCTTGCAAGAATGGCAAGTATGTTTTCTTGGTCTTATTTGGTAGCAGCGCATATACAGCAGGAAGCACTTGTTGTGATGAACCCCATGAATGGTATATAGCTGCTCGAAGAGTGGTGGGGAAGCCTTGAAGGTGCCATCAGCATACCAGTGGGGTGACATGCTGAGGAAGTGTAGATTGGCACTGGTGCTAAATAACAGGATTCTGTCATTTCCTGGTCCACTGTCAAACAAGAGGAAGGCATCACCTGCACTTGTCACACTGTATGTAGTAAGGATTTCCAACTCCTGCAGACTTGCTAGATTACGTGGTGCACCGGATATGGCTGCTCTGTGTCTCTGCATCCTCTGCTCCTCAGGCAGCTGTGCTAGAACTGCATTTGAAAGTCCCTGAGTGGCCCCAGAAATGATGGTATGTGCTGTCTCTCATGTTGTGGCCGCATTTTGTCAATAACACATCTGACAGCATTGCCAACAGCATCAGGTGTGTGGTTATGATCGGTACTGCACTTACATAAGAGCTGAATTGACATAGGGCAACAGTTCTAAGACTTTGTCACAGTGAGCCTCCCCAGATCCGTGGAAAAGATTTTGAGCCTCCCCCAAAAACTGAAGTAATCTTGGGCCTCCCCAAAGAAAAATAACATACTGTACTTTGCACAGTATGCCATCAATAAACTGAAACCCCTTTGAGTACTTGGCTCACATTAAGTTACTTGTCTTATATGACGTGGAACCTTTGAAAAAGAGTTCCTGTGCTCAAAGGTGTTACCTGAATAGCAAATAAATAAAATAAACAAATATTATTATTCAACTTATTGTAAACCCCCCTCACACAGGCCAGTCTACTTGCTCCACTATTTTCATTCATGAACCATTGTTACCCCTTGTTGCAGTACCTTCATGGTTCAGACTACTTTCTTTGTTTCCTCTCTATATGAAATAACCTTCCTACTTACTTTGCCTCTCCCCCTCCTTCCCTGCTCCTAAGCAACTTCTCTGGGATTACTTTGCTCCTTCCTGCTATTGCTCTTAGCACTTCTATGCTCAGCCCTGTATTTGGGCTATTCTGCCATCAGTCTACAAATTGATCAGTTACCACCACTCATTATTAGTTTATTGTTCATATTTGTTTGCACTATTGTTCATTGTGTATTTCTTGATTGTTTTGCAGTTACCTTTTGAAATGTATTCACTCCCTTCTCTTCCCCGGGTATACCTGAAATGAGCCTTCACTCACTCACCTTCCCTTGTCACTTATTAGTAAATAAAAACATAAAATCCAATTACTATTATCCTCTTTCAGTTTGATTTATCTCTTCACACAAAATATATAAAACTCCAAATTTAAATACAGTACTTTTTCAGATTTGCTTGAGCCTCCCCTGGAACAGGTTGGGGCCTCCCAAGGGAGGCTGGCCTCACCATTTCAGAACCCCTGACATAGGGGCTGAATTGATATGGGTCTGAAATGACTTAGGAGCTACACTGACTCGGTGAATTGACTTGGGCTGAATTAACTGGGGCTGAATTGACATAGGAGCTGAATTGACTCGGGCTGAATTGCCATGGGGCTCAATTCACAGGGCTGAATTGACTCAGGCTGAATTTACCGGGCAGAATTGACAGGTGTTCCTCTGGGGCCATCGGGATCTGATAGTACCCGCTGCATAGGTCAAGCACTGAAAATCCCTGGCTCCCATTCTGACAGTCAAGGGCATCCTGGATGCAGGGCATGGTGTACTGATACGGCACTGTTCTTCGGTTCAAGGTCCAGTAGTCCACACACATCCTCACTGATCCGTTTTTCTTACATACCACCACAATCGGGGAAGCGTAGGGACTTCTCGACTCCTGGATTATCCCAGTGGGTAACATCTCTTGAAGGTGCCTCTGCACATCATCTATATCAGCCAGGGCAAGTCGGCAGGATCTCTCTCTCTCTCTCTGAATGGCCATGGAGGCGAATGTGATGTTCAGCCCTGGTGACACAGCCCACACCCCATTCCTTCAAAGAAAATACTTGGTTCCTCTGGGACAGCTTCTGGCTGATCTTGGTCTTCCATTCAGCAGGTAGGGGACACTCCCCAAAATCAAACAGGTCTGGAGTCACTTCCTCACTCTCGACAGAGCACTTCTTGCTGGGCAGCACAGCAGTGTCCGCACAGTACACAGTGGCTAGAGTACACCCTCGTTTCATTTGAGTCTCTCAATCAGACATATTCTGGACTTGCACCACCACTTGTCAGGCATAGGCATGAGCTCGGGTGGGTAAAATACTGGGCTTGACCAACAATCCCTCAGGCAGCTTTCCTTCCTCTGGGGCATCCAGTATGAGGAATTTTGTTCTTCACATCTGTCTCAAGGCGCACTTTGCCATGGATTGTATATTGAGTGTTGGGAGGTAGCACCAAAGAATCAGGATCTTTCTTCCACACTATCCCCACAGGTTCATCTTTCTCCATTTCTTTACTCTGCCTCTTTAACTCATAGGTTCGCTTTACCAATGCTTTACCAATGCTGGAATACGCAAGGCCCATCTGGTTCACTTGGCTTGCTTCTCTTGACACAGTTGAGCCAACCTCCCGAACACATGGGCTTTTGTGCCAATTAGTAAGGGAACACCATCATACAGTCCCTTAGGTGGGCACACCAGAACCAGGGTCTCCACTTGCTCATCTACACCGGCTACAGCCACAGGAAAAGATAACTAGAGCTGGACATATCCTAGGTAGGGGCAGGACTTTTCACTCAGCCCCCACACATGTAGACCTTTGAGGGGGCTGCAGTGGTACATCAGATAAGTGTTTGTTCTACCAGTCTTGAAATACAATGGTCACTTGTGACCCGCTATCTAACACAGCTCGAGCAGAGATACCATTCACAGTCACAGTGGTTTCCATAGAAAGGCCCACCACCTCGGACCAATCTGGGGAAGTCGGTTTGACAGTCTGTCCCACTGCACTTTTTGAGGAATAGGACTTCTTTATTGCTCCTGTATGAGGCCTTATGTTACTTTGTCTGACCTGAGTTAACAACCGAGAGGTGACCTTTCTCAAGTTCTCAGGGAGAGTGCAGCCCAGCCAGTTGTGTACGTTCTCACCACAATGATAACAAAACACTGGTTCCTTGATATCTCAAGAAAGGAGAGGGGCATACCTCACTTTGGATCGATTAGAAAGAGCTTGAGGGTCCTCTTTGGGCTGTGGTTCATTCTCCCCATCCTCATGGCCACTCCAAAGATTGGTTCCCTAAGTGGCTTGAATAAGATCTCCCACCAGAGCTCTCAACTCTCTCACTTCTTCCATTAACTGCATCTCAACCCAGGGTTCAGGGGCAATGGCATGAACCCCCACACCCCCAGGTGAAATCTCACTTTGGATCTCTATTGACGTCCGGCAGGAGTGCGAACCCCTAGCCGCTTCAACTGCAGCTTGTTGATTAGCCCATATCTCTTTCACTCCTTAAGCAGGTCTCTCACTTGCTGAAGATCAGAGTCATCACCTTGCTCCTCAGGCCAGTCAGTGACTTGGCTAATATGGGTAACTCCAGCATAGGGCTCCCAACCCTCCTCATTGTTCTCAGCCTCTCAAATTTCCTTTATGAGCCAGCAATATTCAGGAGGATTAGCTTTATGATCCTGGAATTTCAATTTTAACATATGCACACTGGAATATCTAGCAGATTTTAGGGTATGCTCCAGTCTGACTCAATTCAGTTCACCAACTGGCACCCTTCCTTTTCTATGGGCCTTCTGCAAGGCCCTCTCAATTTGGGTGATGAAAGCAGACAATTTCTCATTCTTCCACTGTTTAGTGTATTTAAACTTCCACATTAAGTCCTCCCCAGATTCCGTGCTGCTGAACACCCCCTCCAGGACAGAGAGGTACTCAGCTGCAGTGGCTTCTGGGCTAGTGGATCGAAGAAAGTGGATAGCCTCCAGTGCAAGGCCCCTTAAACTTTCCATAAGTCTCTTTCTCTTTTCTCCTTCTGAACTTTGCTGCTCCTGGATGAGTGGGGTGGCACAGTCCATCCAGGTTTCCAAATCATCCTCCTCCATAGGTACCGGAACTGCACCAGAAAATAGCCTGAGCTTGCGATAATAGTCCGGGGGCCTGGATATTCAGACTGCACCAGGCAGTGGCATAAGTCTGGGCGCAGCGCAACTGGGATGTGCCGGGGCCAGGTCCAGGTGATATTCAACGGTGATGCACCATGGCGCAGCACCGTTGAATATGGCACGGACAGCACACGTACTGCACATGGCGCAGTGGCACTGCACTGGCACAAGCCACGGATAGGGAGCACAGGGATATGTCAGCAAAATGCAGTTGCGCTGGGCGCAACACCCATGATATTCAGCAGGGGGCATGCAAATGAGGCCATAAGATATGCAAGGCGCAAATAGGGCCATTGGCATGTCACTATGACCTCATTTGCATGCCTTGCGCAGGGCAGCCTGGCAAATTGTGCCTGGCACCATATACAACATGATGTGTGCACAGTGAGGGTCCCTGGGCATCCCCCACCCCATAGCCAAAATCATGGTAAATCTCCGTACAATGATTCCTTGGTAGTCTAGTGACCCCCCCCTCCCATTACCCGATGCGTGGTAGATGTATAATGATACCATCCTTGGTGGTCTAGTGGCACCCCCATGCCCCATAGCCACGATCAAGGTAAATGTCAATTACAACATTTCCTGGTAGTCTAGTGGACCCCCCTCCCTCCTGATTCCCTCATGGATGTATAATAATACAGTCCCTGGTGGTCTAGTGGATCCCCCTCCCTCCCTGGTCCCCAAGCGTGGTAAATCACGGAAAGGTAATTCCCTGGTGATCCAGTGGCACCCCCCACCCCTGCCACCCACACAGGACCCTTGCCCACCCCACCCCTCTGTCATGACGGGTGGCTGCAACCGTCCAGTATACCACTGGACACCGCCAAATGACAGGTACAGTATGGGCTGTAAGCCCATTGGTCCACAGTGTGGGCATACTGTACTAGACAGTCCCAAATATGTGAATGAAGTATGTTGGTTTGCCAGGGGAAGCAGGGCCCACATGACGCACCGTGTTGGTCGATGCCTGTTCGATGGTGTTGAGCAGGGAGCCAAATCCCCGAGCGGGTCTTTCATCAGATAAGTCTCTGTTGCGTGAGTGGCAATCTAGGCCGAGATGGTGAGGCTCAGACCAGTGGAAAGCTGGAGCAGCTTCCAGCTAGCGTAACACATTCAAACATGTGGGAAATCAAATCGCAACCCACACTACACATTCAGCACTAACTGTATGCTCTGCAATTCTCTCTCGATTCCTAACAGGAGCAAGTCTTCGGTCCACACCAGGCGAAATTCACTCTCTCTCTCGCTCTCGCTCTCTCTCTCTATTCAGGATTCTAGTCTCAAAAAACAGCAATTCAGATATAGTCAGATATTAGATTTCAGGCTTCTTCACATTGGAAGATGGTAGCAGGCAGGCCAGACACAGCCTTCCCACTGAATCCCCGTGCTACTATGCGGGAGCAGCTGCTCGAATTGCTCGAGCTGTTCACTCTCTCAACTCTAACTCTCAACTCACACACTGCTGCAGGTAGCTCTGGGATTTCCCACTGATCCAAAAGGTTCGGTGGGTTGATCCATCTGTCTGTCACAGAGAGAGCTCCCCCTCCAGGTCCATTTAGCCGCCAAACAATAAACACTACAATTATTACAGAAATTCAATCCCACAAGACCTCAGTGTCCCCCAAGGTACCGATTGGTCCAAACTGGCAGTCCAGAACCAAAATGGTGGCTCTAAGCAGAACAGTCCATACTGCAAAGGAAGATAGGTTAGACAAACTTCTAAAATATTACTACTAAAGTGGATAATCAGCAAACAATCACAGATCCAATAAGGGCTCTCTCTGCGCACATAGCGATGGCAGAATGGAGCAGCTATACCACAACCCGGGCGGAACTCGAGCCTGAAACCACTCGGCCCCCACCCAGATTAATTATATCCTATGAAATAGATAGCTTTTAAAGAGACAGGCATGGAGGCTAACAGTGCAGTCTCATGCAGGCATATTCACACTGTTTTAGACACGGACACCAGCCTGGCAGTAGGCATTAGGCAAGCCCAGGAAGACATTTTAGGAACCCCCATTTGTAGGTTATATATATATATATATATATATATATATATATATATATGTATATATTAGAGGCAAAAACTCTATTTAATGCATTAGTTAGGGTTGTTCCACAGTGACAAAAGTGAGAAATTTGGTGTTAGGGTTGAAAACCCCTTGGACCCCGCCCACCCTCCCAATCGGCATTGGGGTGCGCATTGGGATTGTCGGTACTAACTCTCACCCCATGACATGTGTAATGCTGCAGCAGCATAGGAGAATGGGGTGAAAGTTAGAACCGACGATCCCAATGCGCACCCCAATGCCAGTTGGGGGGGTGGGCAGGGGGTCCAAGGGGGGTTTTCAACCCTAACACCGAATTTCCTCACTTTTGTCACTGTGGAACAACCCTAACTAATGCATTAAATGGAGTTTTTTTGCCTCTAATTTCCCTTCTTTTTGAGAATGACAATGAGAAATAGTGAATGTAATGCAGCGACGGGAGCGCTGGCCACGTGATGTCTTGTGGCATAGTAACAGGAACAGCAATGCAACAGAAGCGCTAACAGTGGAGCACATGGTATCGCAAGTGCGAATGAGAACAGAAAGGGTAATGCACACGGTGGCGTAGATGGGAACGGTCTGCCACGTGATGTGTTGTCACATAGTAACATGGTGCCTGCAAACAGAAACGCTAATGGGCATGGTGATGCAAAGTGAAACAGAAAGAGAAGCAGTACTGTAGACACAAATGGCAAAAAATAAAAGAAACACAAGCGCAAATGAAAACGCAAAGGATAACGCACATGGTGGCGTAGACGTCAATGGTAAGTGAACCGGGTACAGATCCGCAAGCGTAAAGGGCACGGTAACAGTAATGTAAGGGCACAGGCTGGTTTTCCCCAAAAGCTGCATAGAGAAAGACAGTGAGTACAAAGAATGTATGCGTAATAATGGGTATCGGAGCAGAAAATGAGGACTTGGAATACTAAATAGGTTATATCTCAGGAACTGTATGACGTAGAAAAAAAATTTAAAAGTCATACGATTTATGACTGTCCTGTCTAGTTTTGTACTTAGCCCTCTGTCAGGGGGCTAAATATTTTTCTGACGAAAAGTCCGTATCTCGCACCGTTTCTGAGATACGGGCCCTGAAAGGCGCGGCGAACGCCGTAATGTTATCCTATAGGAAAAAAGGATAGTTTGGAGTGCCATAACTTTGCCTCCCTGTAATATTTTTTCACCAAACCACTTAAAGGCACATCTGTGGGCTGTTGGCTGTCTTCCTTCCAAATTTCAGGAAAAAAGACCAAACCGTTATTTTGCAGCAGGGTGCCAAAGGATTCCTGTAATGCGTCGGGCACCATAATGTTATCCTATGGGAAAAAACGTCAACTTTAGAGTGCCGTAACTTTGCCGCCATGTAATATTTTTTCAATACAACACTGAAAGGCACATCATCTGTGAGATGTTGGCTGCGTTCCTTCCAAATTTCAACCCAAAACTCCCAACCGTTCTTTTGCAGCGGAGTGCCAAAGAATGACTGTTATTTTGGGCATAGTGTCGCAAAGTAGTGTCGCAATTTGCGAAATCTTTCGCAAACATTTGCGACACTTTCGTGAGTGTGACACTACTTTGCGAAAGTACTTTTTTCAGAAATCTGAAAAACATATTTCTGGGGTGTTTTACCCCAAAATAAAGACATAGCTAGCACCCTCAGGGCCCGACTAGGTGGAATGCAGAAAGAATTAGGTTGCTAGAGGGTCTCAATTTTAAATGCCAAGCATTTTTCTGATCACTAACTGAAAACAAGATGGCGGATTTGCGACAGTAACAGGGTTATTTGCGACAGTAAAAAGTGCATTTGCGACACTGTCGAACTTTTTGTTAACTTTTCCCATTGACTTATAATGGGAAATTGTTTTTTGAATAACTTTTGAACCGTTTAATATTTTTTCACGAAATCTTCAAAAGGCACATAGGGGACCCTGGCCACATGTTCCCTGAAGATTTCAGGCAGGTCGTGCAAACTGTGCGACCTGTAGGCACGACAGCAGAATTCCAGAAAAAGCATAAATGCACACTCAGATCATGCTTAATAACTCCACAGCCGTATATCCAACCAGTACAAAACTTGGCAGATCCCAAGGCCTATGGTTCTTGATCATGTATTCCAAATTTCAGGTAAATCCATCAAACAGTTGCAAAGTTATTAAGGTGCAAAATTTTGGGTTTAACATAGAAATGGCTCCTCAACCCTAACTATGGTAGCACTACCGTGCTACCATAATATATATATAGGGGATACATGATGGGCATGAGTGTGATATGGCAAATATTGTCACTCCTGCAGAGTGATATATCCAAGCTCACGATGCAGGAGTGACAATATTTGCCATAGCACACGATCTGCCCATCATGTATTCGACATATACAATAGAGCCAAGAGTTTTAGAAGTTTTGTTATGCTCTCTTGTGTACTGTTCCTGTTAATGTGTTTGCTCATTCTGTGTGTGAGCATTTCTGAATGGGCTGGCAGTGTTATAAACTCTGAGAGACACATGAGAGTGTTTTGTAAAGCTAAATGAGTTAGTTTTAGATAGGAATGAGAAACATACTTTTGTGAAGCTGTATTGTTTAGCAGTCTGGCTGCAGTGAAGTTAAAAGCATCACAGTAATTGTAATGAACCGAGAGGCAGAGTGTCAGAACAGCTGATACTGTTTTCAGTGGTAATTAAGTTAGCTGCAGGCAGAGTGCAGAGTGTTCTGTGAAATTGTGCTCTTTATGATTCTGGTTGCAGTGAAGTTGAAATTGTCACAGTAATTGTAATGGGTGAGAATCAGAGTTTGAGGAACAAGTGACAGTGTGTTTCAGTGGTAGTTGAGTTAGCTGCAGGCAGTAGTTTAGACTGTTCTGTGAAGCTGTGCTGTTTGGAATTCTGGCTGCATCAAGTTGATAGCATCACAGTAATGAGCTGGAAGTTGAGGGGGGGATAGGTGTGTTTTGTAATGCTCACTGAGTTAGCTGTAGGCAGCAGTGAGACCTCTCAGGTAGTTCTGCATTTGTGTCTGTGGTAACAGCACAGGTGTTTCTTTCATGCTGAGGGGAATGCTGCCTAGGGTGATGATATCAGTGACCTTTTGTGACCTGTGTGTGTAAATGTCTCATATCATCACAGTAGAGCAGAGGGTAAAATATCACACTGCAGTGGATGATATGCTGTTTTATCTCACTCATTTACCACTCACCCCTATTGTATGTATATATATATATATATATATATATATATATATATATATACACACACACACACACACACGCAAATAAAGCCTAAGACAAGTGAAAAATATGATATTTGGTTCCTGTCTATGCTAGGCAAATCCAATTCCAAATCCTTTGCCAAACCAAATCCAAACTTGTCTTGGATTTGGAAAATCCAAATCCACATCCAAATCTACCGAGGCTTTGCCCATCTCTGATAAGTGACCCCTTCTGAGGGGGTGCTAGTGTGCCACACACATGGTGGGAAGTGTTTTTCAACTACTCCAACACAGCTCCATTTTAAATTTCTGTTTTTGCTAGTAAAGGTTGAAATTTTTGGTTACAACTGACATTAGTTGATAGAACTTACTCCGCTGAAGAGATAGATACCATTTATGGATATGGGGAGGCCCAAAGGAGTGACAGGCAGCCAGGGACAGAACCAGTCATAGTCACCATAGCAGGCCAGCAAGCCAGCCATGAAAATGCGACCACCTCTGGCTTGAACAGGGTGTGAGAGCCTCTGCCTTGGTGCTACAAGCAGTGAAATCCATGAATATAAAAATAGAAAAAGATTCTTAAACATCTGGGGGCACAGGACACGGAAAATTGAAGGTTCTGTGGTTACAGCAAAAGAAGCAGATGAATGCTCCCTGCACATCTAGACAGACTTTAGCAAAATGGCTGTGGAAACCATGTGCCCCCTGCCAGGCAAGAGACCCTTGAAAAAGCACAGTGGGGCATGAACATTCAGGCAGTAGGCCTCCCCAAAGGAGCTGAAGGGGAGGGTCATTGTCCTTTATCAGGACTTGGCTCTCATCCTCTCTGCCTGAGGAGCTTCAAATTGAGCCTGAAGCTATAAAAAAATGTGTACAGGGTCAGCTTTCATTAGCCTCATGGGGTAGGAGATTCTCCTAGGACTCTCCTTATAGTAACAGCCAGGCTTGAGGTCTGAGAAAAATCATTCTGAGACCAGACCAAACTACCCCATCTCTATAGGAGATCATGACATAAAACTTTTCCCCAGTTGGTCCTATGCCACCCAAATCCATCAGAAGCTTTTCAACCCCCCTCCACCAGCACCTGAGGAGTCTTGGAGTGGTGCATACTTTACTCATCCCAGCCGAGCTTTCGAATCAATTATCTTAATAAGACGTTTCAGTTCAATGACTCAGTTGAATCCAAAAAAGGAGTGTGCAAGATCAGGGAGGAATTCCAGCATGGGGAAAGTACCATTTGGGAGGAAGAAGACAGCTCTGATTTCAGAGAGTAAGGATCTTACACTGACATTCGGACTTTAACTTCACTTTTGTTTTTCTGGTTCATATTGGATTGTACCAGGACCTGTAGTGGGGTATTTACCTTACTGAATGATGATGATGATGATAAAATAATGATAAAGTGTTTATTTAATACAGGATGTTGTGTTAAGGAAATCTTATTTTCAACATAGTCCTGTATATATCACATACAAATTCACATTCACATTTCACACATTACAAACACCAAAATATCATAAAAACAATTACAAAAGATAATAACCAAATAGTCACAGACTTTTGGACTCTTAATGCCTCTTAACTGGAACTGGTGCTAAGTAGAAATTACAAACCTCGTGGACTTGCAAGTGAAAAATGGCACTGAGTGCATGGTGATGTGAGCGATGTGCTCGGCCAGGGCATCTGCATTTGCACTAGAATGTTGAAGTCCCTGAAGTGTTAATGACAGACCTTTTGTTCACTCTGTTCTACTGGTTATACTGGGTGCAGTTTCAGACATCACTTTCTGTTTTGCAATGTTTAAGTTGTAATTGACACTGCAAGTTCTCAGGAAGTGACTAAATTATTTAAAAGAAACTGTTTCTTCTGTTCACATTATTAGTTAACAAAATGTTGGTGCTCTATTGTATATGGTTGGATGCACCAACTTTATCTGAGTAAGCAAGCTACCTTTGGCAGTTTGTGGGAATAATGACTGCATAGAGTTGTGCCAGTGTATGTCGTTTCTCCTTTTATTGCAGGATCTTCCACAGTCATTCCATGGCCAAGCTTCTTTAACATGTGGACTGTTTCTTCAGAAAGTGTTGAGCTATTGGTGGTACCCCAACAATGCTGTATCAGAAATGAATGATCTTTATTAACATGATGCTAAAATAATGGACAAAGTATTGTACTGTAATGATGATGTCATCCTTTGTATCATTAATTATATGCCCATTGGCTTATGATCAGTTTTATAATTGAATTAAAAAAAGTGCCCTCTTCTGTACTTCAGTGTTTCTGTTTCCTCATCTGTTACTGCTGGGTGCCACAACTTTGCCCCATAATAGATTACTGACCTTGCTACCATTTTACATTATAAAAAGGGTCTGAGAAATGGAGCTTTGTGATTGGCTGCAAACATTCTAACAACCTTATGTTAATCTTTTATTAACATACATGTAGAGCTTAACCATATGCTGAACAAGGTTTAACACTGTTTTAAAACATTTTTCATTATAATAGCAATAAGACACTTCCAGGGATTATATTAATGGTCAGTTAATCACCCTCTAGGGGTATGTGGCACTCAGCTACACCTCGTGACACAGTACACCCTTAGAATGTGATTAATAGACCATTAACATAACCCTTGGTCATGCCTTATTATTTATTATAACAATGGTCTGAGAAATGAAGCTTTCTGATTGGCTGTAAACATTCTAACAGCCTTATGTTAATCTTTTATTAACATACTTGTACAGCTCACCCATATATTGAACAAGGTTTAACACTGTTTAAAAAAAAAGTATTATAATAGCAATAAGGCACTCCCAGGGGTTATGTTAATGGTCAGTTAATCACCCTCTAGGGGCATGTGGTACTCAGCACTGTCTCGTGCCACATTATGCCCCTAGAGGGTGATTAACAGACCACTAACATAACCCCTGGTCATGCCTTATTGCTTAAATCATAAAAAGGATCTCAGAAATGCTTCATTCTGATTGGCTGTCAGTATTTCAGCAGCCTTACATTAATCTCTGTTACACTGTCATGTACAGCCTGTTCACCATGGCACATGAATTCTTCCTGTCAGCATTCCATTATAGAGTATGGTAGAATGCTATTGTAACTTGAAATTCCACCTCACTGAAATGCTGTCCATCCATACACTCGAGAAATGAATTGAATGCTGTACTGACTGTATGTGCAGAACAGTATTCAATTCATTCAGAGTGAGAAGCTCAAGCCCTGCTTAAACAGTGTTCCAGCCCAGTTGACATATGCTGGAGTCACAGTAACGGAAACTGCAGGATCAACCAGGCAACGCAGCGACTGGACCAACACACATTCGAGTAACCACCATAGCAGATGCAGGAAGAACCAGATAAGGTAAAATAAGCAGGATTAAACAGATATATTTAAAAAAATGTACTAAAATACATTCAGAGCATCCACCTCCACTCGCAAAGCGAGGCACACATCCGCCATGTTTTTATTTTTTTAAAGACTACCCAAAGCCACCTGACAACCAATGACAGTGTGCGCTTGAGACGCTGGGATGACCGGTCCCTAGCAACTTGCAACTCACCCTAGCAACCAGCCCCAACTCTCTGAATAATGCATGGCAGCGAACAGTTTATTTTCTGCAGTAAACAAAAATTAAAAAGTACTTAAAATGCTGTAAAATTACTGAGGGGAACCATACACTATAAAAAATATTGGATGGGCAACTCAATGCTGAACCTGTGTTTTCTGCCACCTTAGTGTTCTGATTCCCAAGGACCTCTCGAGCTTCGCTCTTGTGGTCACGGGGAATCAGAACCCCTCTGTGGCAGAACACACTGGATCTGCATGGTTGCCCATCCAGTATTTTCTATCTCTAGCACTGCTGAATGACTGGAATGATGCATTCTGATTCTGAATCTGCATTCTTAAAGCAGCAGTGCAATTAACTTTTTTTTATTTTGTATTATACTAATAATGGGCCCTATGCACCAATGGAGTGGAATGACTATGTGCGCATATCTGGGGTGCATAGCCACTCTGCACCCATTGTGCCCCCCACATGGGATGCACAAAGGGGAGGCACGCAGACAGGATGAGCCCGATCCCCCAGGTCCATGGTCCGCACCATGTGGGGAGTATGCCATCACTATGTGCCATGCACAATGTCATGTAATGCTGGCTGTGGGGGTGCATAGTGGGGCACAGGGTATGCCAGGGAAAACCCTGCCGTAAACTCCATACATGCCCCATGCACACCCCGGGACATGCCACAGGACAGGGTGAACAGCTCACCAACCCTCCAAGGCCACAGCAAATGGTCGCCCAGTTTCACCCACCTACCCCAGCACACAGCAGTGTGTGTGTCCACCCCCCAACCCAAACCCCTCACGGATACTGCCCCTCCAATGACACTGCATGTCCACCCTCCTGCTACTTTCAGTACTGTTCCCTCTACCACCCGACATACCCCCCGTCCCTCTGCACTGCTTCGGTGCCATTGGATGGCCAGAGACATTGCCCTCCTCCCACCTGCCACAGTGGCTGGCCCTCAGACATCCACAGGGCATGCTGCCACCTCATAAAGGATCCACTGTCGGACCCATGCTGGGCATTCGACTGGATGATCAGCTGGGTCTGTGATGTCACCCACACCCACCCTGCATAAACCTGTGTGCTGGGGGCAGGGCTGCGGACAGGTGGCCGTCAGTCATGGATGCCACCGATGTGCACCTGTCCACAGGTGTGGAGCTCCACAGGTGGTAAAACGTGCCTCTGGTGCATATTATCCACCCATTGGTGCAAAGGGGCCAATGTTAGGAAGGTCCTTGTTAAACTGAATTACCTTTGTTTCACAGATCATCTTTTTTTATCATTTACAGGTTTCAGCAACCTCCCAACTAGCAAAAACCCTTGCCAGGATCGTCATTTGCAATCAGGATGCATTGTGGTTATTTTGAGACTGTAACTGATAACCATGATGCACCTCTAATTTCCTAGGATGCATTAGTTTGCTGTTGCTATGTGTCAATGGCTCAGTGTCAGTGGCTCAGTAGGTAGCACACTTGCCTCTGAGGCCGGGAGATCAGAGGGCTGTGGGTTTAGTTCCCACATCTGGCACTTGGGTTAATATCCCAGTACTGACACTGTAGTGCAGCATGAGAGGGATGCTGCACTTCTGAGGTGCCATCTTTTGGATGAGACATTAAACCGAGGTCCCATCTGCCTGGATTGGTGGTAGTTCAGGTGGATGTTAAAGATCCCATGGCACTTATCAAAAAGAGTAGGGGAAGTTTTTATTGAACATCAACTGAACAGAAAAGAAAAATGAAAATGATACAGAGAAAAATATAAAACACAAAATAATTAAGTAACAGGAAAATCAGAATCAGTTATCCAAGGTAATAGTGTCCATAATTCTAACAAAGAGTCAGATGGCAAATGCTCTGCCTCTGAAAAATATATGGCATTCAAATCATGTTCGATCCTTCGAATAACGGTAAGAAGAGGCTCATCCTGATTCTGTAAATTAAACAGACAACGAGCATTCCACACATGCCATTTGATTATTACAAAAATCACATTTAACATATTAATATTCCAATTAGACCAAGTGAGGGGGAAAAAAACATACATCAAATTGTCATAAGTAATGAGAGCAAACAAGGGTTCACGCCATCTGGCAGCTAATAGAGTCCAAAAAGAAACAATAAATGTACATGAAAAAAAAAGGTGTGAAATAATTTCTTCTTGTTGCTGACATTCAGGTCTGGAACAAAATCTGTACTGTAGTGATTTGTGTTTATGGTTACATTTGATGTTGATACGTTCATGGCAGCTAAGCCAATGCAAGTCCCACATCTTTTGGGGAACCCTAGAATTATGAGGTAAAGTGAGCAAACCAGGGAGATGTTGCATAGGACATTTGGGAAAAACAACAATCTCCAAACATACATGGTCCACTAAATACTTATACAATGATTTTCTGGAGATGGTTATTGGTATATGGCTAGTAATCTGCCAGTGTTTCAAATGAAAAAAACTATCCCTAACATAAGCAGAAATCTGGGGAGAATGTGTTAAAACCGTCAATTTGTTAAGTTCACATTTATGAAACCAAGGACCACAGGATTCAAGAAACCAAGGTTTCCAACCTCGATCTTCGTTAACCAGCATGGGTCTAATATTATGAAACAAGAAAAAACTAGTATAAAAAAAAAACAGGTTGGACCATAGCTAGGCCTCCATCCTGAATAGGGAGATAGGTGATCTGACGTTTATTGGGGTTCAGGCAGCTACCCCATAGGGCTTGAAAAAAGAGACTAAGCAATCTGGTTTCAAATTGCCGGGAGGGGAAATATAAGCCAGAAAGAGAAAAAGGGGAAGCAGAAAGGTTTTAATCATGTAAATCCTTTTTTTCTTACTCATCTGCCATGAATTCCAACGTGCAGCCATAGTCTGAGTATAATCTAATTTGGGAGTCCAGTTAAGGACATCTAAAGGACCAGTACCGTATAAAATGCTCAAAATCCTAATAGGGTCATCACAAAGTCTAATGTTAACAGAAGACTCATCTACAAAAGGGGAACCTAATCTACGGCCTACATATTTATCAAGATTAAGGGCTGCGCCAGAAACAACCCCAAACTTGGAACAATGCCATAAAGCAGAACGCACGGAGGCAACATTAGCCACCATGAGACTCATATCGTCTGCATAGGCCAACACGGAATATGGGGCTGAGGGAAGTGGCATAATTGTTAGGGCTGAATTAATAGAATGAAGTAAGGGATCCAAAAAAAAAACATATAAAAGTGGACTAAGGGGACAGCTCTGTCTAACCCCTCTGTGTAGAGGAAGCATAGGGCCCTTCCATCCATTGACCAGTGGGACAACAGTTGCAGACCGATATAGCAACCGGAGTCTAGTCAGGGTATAATGAAGTACTTTATATCGAAGAGTAGACCATAAAAAATCATGATGTACAGAATCAAAAGCCTGCCATTGGTCCAGTGAGAATATGAAACCATGTAAAACATTAGAATTTCCACGTTCAATCATTTCTCTAAGTAAAATTAGATGGTCCTGAATACATCTCCCTGGGACACTGCAAGATTGTGCAGTAGAAATCACAAATATGGCCAATTTAGAAAGTCTGAGGGCCAAAATTTTGGTCAATATTTTAAAATCAGTATTTAAGAGGCATAAAGGTCTCCAATTAGCGAGCAATCTTCTATCCCCTTTTTTATGTAAGTAAAATAAACAACCCATGTTAAAGTCTAAAGGAAGATGTTCGCACTGTAGAATAGAATTATAAACTGTAGCCAATTCAGAACTCGGGTCAGCAGAAAACAATTTATGCAGCTCACTGGAGAGACCATCCAGGCCTGGTGTCACTCTTGGACATAAAGACTTGATTACTGCTTCAATTTCATGTGCTTGTATCTCAGTATCTAACATATCTACAACAGAAGAAGGTACATCAGGAAGTTGTAAAAAGGAAAAATAGTCCATTATGGATGCAGATGGGGGGGCATGGGACCAAACAGTTTTTGTGTATAACAGGTAACATGGTGCCTGATATCCAAAATATCAGTGAGCTCGGTGAAACTGTCATCAAACAGCGTAGTAAAGGTTTTACTCTCTACTGTTCGCCGAATAGAAGCATATGGACATACTGCGTCATGGGTACTAGAGGTCCCAAAACGCTGTTGATGCTGAACAGAAGTAGCCTTCAGAAGGTGAAAATCCATCATGCGCTCCTTAAGAGTACTTATTTGGGTGGAAAAATCATGGCCAGTTTCAGAGTTTGGAACTGTTTGATTCTGAAAGCAGCACAAGGTAAGTCACAGAGTTTGGAACTTTGATTTTGAAAGCAGTACAAGGGAAGTCACAGAGTTTGGAACTGTCTGTTTTTGAAAGCAGCACAAGGGAAGTCACAGAGTTTGGAACTGTTTGATTCTGAAAGCAGCACAGGGGAAGTCACAGAGTTTGGAATTCTGATTTTGAAAGCAGCACAAGGGAAATCACAGAGTTTGGAACTGTTTGATTTTGAAAGCAGCACATGGGAAGTCAAAGAGTTTGGAACTCAGTGCTTTGGCTTCTCAGAAGGAACTAGAAGGGGGACATGATCAGATCTACAATACAGTAGCTACTTGTTGTTTTACATTGTTTCTTGTGGATTCTACTTGGTAGAAGGTTATTTCTTTTCTTTCTTACTACTAAGGGGCTAGCAGGGTATTGTTTGGGGCTGTTGGAATTTTGAAACCTGTTTTGGTAGCTATAAGTGGGCTCATTTGTTTGATTCACTGTGTGGCAGGCTACATTTGTAGAGGCCTATTTCTTCTGTTTTAAAACATAATTGGTGTGATTTAACTGGGTCTGTTTCTTTGAATTGGAGACATATATCTTCTAATTCCAAGCCTATTTTGATGTGTTGTTGGTGAAGCTGTTTGAATTGGAGTCCTGTTTGTTTGGGTAGCAAACCTATTTTGGGGGCTTTGAGTAGAATTGTGATTCATTGTTGCTGGCTTCACTAGCTGCAAAGTTTGAGTGCAGAGTGGGGGAAGGGTGCTAATGGTCTGACCAGAGGCCTCAGCTACCTGATTGTTTCTGGAAGACTTGGACTAGTCCCACCCTTGGTCCATTATTTCCTTTATACAGGGGTTCTGACATCACTTCCTCAAACAGGCAAAGGATATGCACCTGTCAGCAAAAGCAGACATCCAGGAAAGGAACAGCAGCAAGTGAAGAAGCTGCTCTCAGTGGAAGGGAAGTAAATGCAAATCTAGGAGCTTTCATTATTACTTCTTTGCATTGATATTGCATTGGGAAAGGAGGAGTAGGAGTTTGAAGAAGGTGTGCAATGGCTACTTAAAGTCTGTTTTGAGTGTGGATAGGAAGGATAGGAATATAAAAGCAGTTGCTCAATATATCTAAACGGTGCAACAAAGGAGGTAAGGGAAATAAAGAAATGTTTTGTACTGATAGAGGAGGGAGAGGGGACTTGGGGAGTGTCTGGTATCCTGCATCTGAAGGAGGGGGGTCGCTGGTGGGCAACGACAGCAATGGTAGGGTGGTAGGCTGCAACAACTCGCGTGCACCAATCTTCTAAAAATTGCCTGAGTGTGGAGGATGTTTAGTGTGCAACCACATAGAAAACTTAGAAAGGAGATTGAGGGTCTGCAGGAGGAACTAAGACAGGCAAGGCAGATTGGGGGTGGTTTAGCCCAATACTGGAGGGAGGAAGAAGGGGAGATGAGGGAGGGTGATTTAAGCCAACAGTGGTGAGGAGAGGGTCAGAAGAAGGGAAGCAGAGACAAAGGGGCCCAGACCAGGAAGAACAATTGCCAGGGAAACCAGGTCAAGAGACAAAAGACAAATGGAAGGAGGAGACAGGGACTTATGAGGGGAGGCGCAGAAGTGGCAAAAGTCATGGAGTGGAAAGGAGAGAACAGGTTACTATGAAGAGAGAGGGAGCGGGCATTTGTGAAGGGCCTTCAGAAAATAGTTGTGCACTGCTAGAGAGGAAGAAGGTGGAGGAGGAGGGAAATGATGAAATTAGAGGAGTAATTGATAAATGCCTGGACCAAACTGGAGCGGGGGGAAGTTCTGCTGGGAGAATTGCAACAGGGGTAAAAGGAGGAAATAATGTGCAGGAGGAAGAAGAGGAGCTGGAAATGAGAGAGGGAGATGAATGGAAGCAAGCAGAGAGTAAGAGGGGTGGAATCTTAGTGCTGGGCTACGCAATACTAAGAGGAGTTGGGTGGGGTAGCAAGGGGAGAGGCATAGTTGCATTTGGGTGGAGGCCATGCCAGGAATGACAGCAGAAAGGGTGGGACAGTCTGTTCTGAAATATGCTAGAAGGGGTAGGACAAGCCTCATTTAATTATACATCTTGGGACAAATGACCTGGTCTGACAAGACAGTAGATACAGGCCAGAGGAGGTTTGAGGAACTAGCACAATTATGTGAGGGCAGGAAGATCAGAACTTTTCAGAGATACTTCCCGTGCTAAAAAGCAACACAACAAGAAAGCTGAGAATAGAGGAATTTAACGGATGGCTAAGAACCTGGTGTTGTGCTAAAGGGTATGGGCTGTTGGGGGTGGGAGGGACCTGGGAGGACAGTAGTCTCTATGCCAAGGACAGACTACACTTGAGTGAGGAGGAAAGAAAGTATTGAAACAGAGGATGGAGGAGTCATAGAAGAAGTTGGGAATTTAAACTAGGAGTGGGGTGGCAGTTGGGGAAGAGATATGCAGAGACCACAGGTTGGGAAACTATATGAGCTACCTCCATAACAGTGACAAAGGACAAATGGCAAGTACTATTGGTGATGCTAGGAAAGGAGGCAAGATGGGGGGAGGTGGAAGGTGGTTACCCTTAATGCTAGGAGCCTTGGGAGGAAAACTGCAGAGTTACAGGTTCTCATGGCAGAGGAGAGGTGGAAATTGCAGCCATCATGGAAACATGGGCCACCCAATGCAATAACTGGGACCTGTCTGTACCAGGGTACAGGTTATTTTGTAGGGACAGGGTGATTGAGAAAGGAGGGGGGGTGGCACTATATGTGAAGGAAGGACTGAAGTGTGTAAGGGAGGAAGGGGAGGAGGAGTACGGAGTCACTTTGGATGTAAATCCAGGATTCCAAGAATAGGATTCTTAGAATGGGAGGGTGTACAGGCCACTATCTCAGACGGAGGAGTTAGACAGAGAACTAGCGGGACAGATCAAGGAGGACCTCAGAGAAGGGTAGTGTAGTGATTGTGGGGGACTACAACATGCGCAGGAGTGGACTGGAGCACCCCAACAACCAGGAACAGAAGGGAGCAGGTACTGCTGGGTGCCTTCCAGGACAGCTTCGCTGCACATGGTCAGTGAACCAACCAGGTTAGAAAATACCCTTGACCTTGTGCTGCAAATGGGACTTTGTGAGAGAACTTACAGTGAGGAACCGCTGTCGAGAGTGATCACCCTCAGTATGGCTCACATTGGATATGGGCAAGGAAGGGAGGAATCTGCACAATAGTGCTGGACTTCAGGAGGGTCGACTTTGGGAGGATGGGGAGTGGTAAAGGGTACCTGGCCAGAATTCAATCTAGTATGGACACTAACCAGACGGGGAGCTCATTAAGCTGGGGATAGTGGAGGCAACCAAAACCTGCTGCAAAGCACAGAGCAAGAAGGCTAGGGCTAAGAAACCGATCTGGTTGAGCAAGGAGGTCATGGAAAAGGTAAGGAGAAAAAGAGCTGCCTTTAGGAAGTACAAGAAAACAGGGAGGGGAGGACGGGAGGAGTACTTGACAGAATCGAAGGAGATGACAAGGGCAGTAAGAGGAGCCAAAGCATCTAGCGGAACACAGGCTGGCACAAGGCAATAAGAAGGGGAGAGGACTTCTTTAAGTACATCAGGAGAAAAGGACCTGTAAGGACCATAGTAAGATTAGGAAGGAGGGTTGGGTGGAAGCAGGGTGCGATAGGCAGAAGCACTAAATGAGTACTTCTGCTCAGTATTTACTAAAGAGAAGAGGGGTGACACCTAAGGAGGGAGAAAATGGCAGAAGCAGGGGGGTGGTGACAGATGGGGAAATCATGGAGCACAGAGTTCGAGAGGTTTGAAGGCACTGAGGGCGGACAAGGCGCCAGGCCCAGATGGCATCCACCCCAGGGTACTGAAGGAGCTGGCAGAGGTCCTTGCAGGACCTTTGACAGACCTATTTAATGCCTCTACTACATTCGGGTGTGTACTCAGGACTGGAGGATGGCTCATGTGGTGCCCCTCCACAAGAGTGGCCCCAAGGATGAACCGGGAAATCACAGACCAGTGAGCCTCTACATCCATCGTGGGTAAGCTAATGGAGACTGTCCTGAAGAGAGGGGCTGGTGGCCTCCTAGAGCCAGGGGCTACAGGACAGCAGACAGCATGGCTTCATACGTAGCAGATCCTGCCAAACCAACCTGGTCGAGTTCGATGACTGGGTAACCAGGCAACTGGACAGGGGCCATGCAGTGGATGTCCTGTATCTGACTTCAGTAAGGCATTTGACCCAGTGCCACATGGAAGGCTGGGAAGGAAGCAGAAAGCAGAGGCGGTGCAAAGCTGGTGAGATGGGTAGGAAACTGGCTGCAGGGAAGGCAACATGAGGGTGGTGGTGGTGGGAGCTCTCACACCCAAGGGCAGTGATGAGCGGTGTTCCACAGGGCTCAGTGTTGGGACCAGTGTTGTTTGGGATATTCATTGCAGACATATCATGGGACATCAAGAGCAAGATCAGTCTGTTTGCGTGATGACAAGGTAGGTAGCGGTGATGGATGACCTGGGGGATGGCAGGGGTTGTAGGATGATCTGGAAAGCTTGAAACCTGGTTAGACACCTGGCAACTGGGCTTTAATCAAAAGTGCAAGGTGCTGCATTTTGGGATGAAGAACCCAAGGAGGAGTTACCAGCTAGGGGGAGTGCAGCTAGCCCAGACAGAGGAGAGAAGGATCTGGGTGTGCTCATTACAGGGTCAATGAACAACTCGCACAATGGTGGAAGGCAGCTGCAGGGCCAACAAAATGCTGGGTTGTATTGTAAAGGATGTATCCTTGAGGAGGAGGAGTGATTCTGCCACTGTATAGGTCATTAGTTAGACCACACCTGGAGTACTGCGGCTTGGTACTGGCGTCCGTATCTGAAGAGGGACATTGATTACTGGAGGTGGTCAGCGCAGAACGACAAAGATGATCAAGGGCTGGGGACTTATCACACGAGAGGAAGTTGAAGGAGTTGAACATGTACTCACTGGAGGAGAGGAGAGACAGGCTGACATGATTGAAACCTTTAAATACATGAAAGGAATAAACAAGATGGGTACAGAGGGGCTGTTCAAGTAAGGAGGAGAGGGCCACCAGGGCCATGATATGGGACCGGCGAGGAAGGTTCCAGGAGGGAGATGAGAGACACTTTTACAGAGAGGTGGTGGCTGGGTGGAATCGTTACCTGCTGAAGTGGTATGCAGTAGAACAGTGGGCTGCTTCAAGCGAGGATGGGACAGGACAAGGGAGGGTTAATGAAGGAAGGGTGGAAGGAGGACAGCTGCAGAATAAGGGTGCTAGCTGCACATTTGAGCAGACTTGATAGACCTCTAGGCCTTTATCTGCTGGCAAATTTCGTATGTTCGTATGAGATAAAGTAAGTAATTTTTGAAGTCGTCGTCTGTTAGTGTGATAAAGGAAATACAATGAATCATAATGATGTTTACTAAAATTTTTAAATAAAGTTCAGAGTCCAGATTTCGTATCCCGCCACCAATCCCAGGGGGCATCATATAAAAAAAATACAGTCTTTCGATTATGAATATACTCAGTTAAGTGACTTAACAAACGTGAATCAGATAACAGGGAAGCATTCAGTTTCCAAATGCCAGGGCCAAAACAAGATGTCAAGGAAGGGCCTAAAGAAATAGATAATAAATTATGATCCGAAAATTCCACAACTTGAATTACAGCATCAGAAAGCTGGAGGTGGGAAGAAATAAAAAAAATCAATACGGGTTGCAAGGGGGCCTTTGTGAAAAGTAGGAGTATGCCGACCCGTAAAAGATAAATATGCATCCTGTAAACCTGTGGAATGGAGCAATTGTTTCAGAAAATTCGTGTCACAAAACAACTTAGTAGTCTTTGAAGTAGAAGACTTATCTTTAGTGGATAACCCACAATTGAAATCACCTCAAAAATCACATGCACTGATGTGTATAAATAGGGTTGAATCAGTTTCAGTAGTTCAATTCTGTGGGATTTCAATTGAGGGGCATAAATATTAATAATCCGGAAAGGGACAGAAGAAATCAAAATATCCAACAACAGAAGCCGACCCTGGTAGACATCCAACAGTTTAACAACAGTAACATCAGGTATACTAAATAAAATACCCAAACCAGAACAAGAGTCCTGTCCAAAGGACCAAAAAGAGAGCCCAGAGGTCCAGGCATGAGTGGTCCTGGAAATTTCTGGAAGAGCATGGAAACATACATCTTGCAAAAAGATGAGACCAGCTGTCAAGCCAGATAAAAAGGAAAAAACTGCATCTCTCTTGGCATGCTTCTTTATACTGTTAACATTAACAGTATGCACTGAGAAAGCAGAAGACATGAAACGGAAAAGTGAAAACAAAAACACAAAAGTCACCTTAGCCTACCTTTCCTAGGGGTACCTTCCCTATGTTTCAGTTTTGCCTTAGCTTTCCTTTTTTGAGAACCAATATTATCAATGGGTACTTCAGTGTCCGTAGTCACATCAGGGTGGGAGGAAAGAACAGAAGACGTATCAGAGTCCATGTTGTCCTGAGGGTGACGTAAAACCTCAAATTTATTCATATGAGTCACAGTAGAGGATTTCAGAGCCTTAGAAGAGGAGAAGTCCTTTCTTAGATCCTCATTGTGACTCTAACAAAATTCGGGGGTCCATAAGACCCAGAAATACTAGGCAAGACAGGAATAGGGACCTCTTCCGAGGTAGAAATAGCAAGATCAGAGGAAGGGGGAGGAGAGCTGTAGTAAAGGTCTGTGGTTCCAAAACAGGAGCAGATCGTTAGGTGTAAAGTAGAAGAGGGGTCAACAGCAGGTACAACAGGGTGAGGAGGGGTACGCTGAGGTCTAGAAAGAGTGTCAGATAAGCGGAAGCGTTGTGGACAGTAATAATCAAGCGTTGTTCTTCCCCATCAGCAAGAGTCGGGAGTTGTGAGCTGCCCAAGTACAAGTCTGGAAAGTGTGCCCCAATCGGTCACAAAGGACGCAAAGAGGTTCATCCACACATTGGGAACCTGCATGGCCAATGTTACCACAAACAGAGCATTTAATCTTGTCACAGACACTACTGATATGATTCTGAGAGCCACATCTGTAGCAAGCTTTAGGCTGGCGGGTAAAAAACTCCCCTGTCTTTCCCAAGCATAAAGCTGTTGAGAATGCTGTATTCCAACCTCCAGTCGGCATAACCTCTCTCCACCCACCTGTCCAGATATTCTCAGAATCAAAGATAGCCTCTGGGTCAGAAAGGACAGTACATCTTTGCTTTAACCAGACAGTAATATCATTAAGACTGACACCTTCGTTACAAAACAATATAGTAACAGTTTTCTGAGTAGGTTTAGTTAAGGGAATGGCATTAAATGGTGACCATAAAGGAGAAGCTTTAAGCTCCTGATATTTTCTCCAAAACTTTTCTAAACCAGTGATAGTTTTAAAACTAATATCAAAATGAGACTCTGAAGAAACATGAATTAAGGCATGAATCTCAAAAGCAGCAAATTGCATAGAATCCTTCAAAACAGTGCGACCTACAAAAAATCGGTCAGAAAAGTCAGGCAAGCCCCCCAAATAATGCAGCCGAACAACGTTGTGTCTTTTAGCTTGATGTACAGGGGGTTGAAAGCATGCAGCATAAGTTTTTGGGGACGAAGCAGTAGAAGTAGCAGGAACTGGACGAGACACAGGGTCCCGAAGAGTCCGTTGTTCTTGAGGCATTGAGGAAGCAGGACCAAATTGCAAAGTCGGGTTCTGAGTCAGAAGAAGTTCAGTTGGCAAAGAAAGATCACGAGAAGCAGCAGAGTCTTTCAAAACAGGAGAGGCCAGCAGTTTGTCAGTGCCAGGTGGCCTAGTACAGATCGGGGAAGAACCAGAACGCCAAGTCCCAATGGTAGGATCCTTCTCCCACCCAGCCGCTTCCTGGGCCGACTCAACAGACCAGTCCGTCGTGTGCAAGGCATCAGGGAGAGCAGAAGCAGGCACCTGTACAGAAGAAATTTCTGGAGAAAGCTGAGCAAGAGGTGCAGTCAGTACAGGTGGTAGGGAGTGAGAAGGGTCCGTAGCAACAGGCAAAGAATGAGGAAGTGTCAGAATCGGTGAAGAGACAGTAAAACAATCTTTCCCAGACGGTGAGTCAGTAGCAGCAGGTACAAAACCAGACTGAGGCTTAAGGGCTAACAAACGCTGTCTAGCAGTGAAATAACGTTGTTCCTCGATTTTAAGTAACATATCTACATCCATAGAAACAGGAGGAGAAGACTCACATATATCCATAGTAGCAGGGCTAGAAGACATTGTAAGCACAGTTTGAGGAATAAATGAAGGATCCACAGGCAAACACTGCACACAAGTATCCACAACAGCAGCAGGGGGAGTATCCAAAGGCACAGAAGAACCATATTCAGTAGATTGCAGCACAATAGGCATAGAAGATTGGGTGTCTCTCAGAACAGAGACAGGGGAACAGACCAGCTCCACTGCCTCCAACACCTCCATGTCCTCCACAGCATGTCCAGTGGCAGCCATCTTGGTCCCACATGAAAATGGGACCCCTCTGCTTACAGGAAGCAGAGTAGGGGAATTTCCCCGGTGTCCTGGCCAACTTTCCCTCATTCACTCAAAATACCACCAACAGCTTTGGTTCAAGGTCAGTTGGCATTCATCTGTATCCCCCTCCTCTGGGTTGTGCCTGAAAATAGGCAGGATTTGTCTAGTACACTTACCCGGTCAACAAAAACTAAATAAATAAATAAATGCATGTTCATGTTAGTTGCCAGCTGTAAACATTGTAGGGCTGGCTGCTGAAGTGTTACAGTCAAATTGTATCTAACAGTAGCAGTTTTGAAACCCCTGTCGCCTTTACTGTAATGTGACATATCAGTTTATACATATCTGGGCCACTATGAAATTGAGAGACAGCAGAACAGATGCTGCAATGGTCATGCAAAAACGAGCTGGTGGTCCACGCTACCTGGTGTTGGCCTGCAGTGCAGCTGGGAGACCAAGCACTTCCCCAGTACTTTAAATAAAGGCAAGATCAGGGCACTCAATGGAGAAAAGAAAAGAACATAGTAAATCAAATGCTGAAGGTTCAAACTATTTACTGATCTTTCACTTATAAATATAAGCATGCCCCCCCCCCCACACAACAAACATAATTTGAACAAAGCCTGGGGCAGTACATTGGCAGCTACCTGTTCTGTGCATTTCTATTTGCGAGAGTTCAGTAAATTGTTTGAACTTTCAGCTGTTTTCAGCATTTTAATTATTTTCTTTTTCTCCACTGAATGACTCATTTGCTCGATGTTGTTCCACAACAGATATACATACAGCTTTAACATGAGTAAAAACTGTGATTCCTTCATGCTTCTTTCAGTGCATCAAGTTCAGACCCACATTTCTCTGGGAACTGGGATCAGCAGCCCTCCTACATAACTTTCTCCCACCTGCCATCCCCCTCTGTGACAGACTCATCGAATGCTTGGGTGTTCACCATAATCACTTCAATATTGTATGCTGCAGGTGTCCCAAAATATCCGAAGCAAGAGAGATGACAGCTGATGCCAAGCAACAAAAGCTGTTGCTGGATGCCACTGGAAGTTGATCTACGCACGGAGAGAAACCTGAGGCAGAGCATCTTCCTAGTGTTGTTAACCTGGCTAAGGGTGGAGAGCATGTAGCTGAGAGGCCGCGATAGGCAGCAGCACCAGGACAGCATGATGGGCAGGGGAGCAAGGCGGCTGTGGAGACCAGCGACAGAGTCAGTAACAGGGAGCCAGCACCACTGAGTGCACTGATTTTGCCTGTGTTCCCGAAGTCACGCGAAGCAAAGGTGGTGGTGGTGGGGGATGACTTAATGCACAGCATGTCAAAGTGTGGGCATATTCCCGTTTAAAAAAAACAAAAACTGTAGCAGTCATAATGGAGAACTGTTTGCAATGTATGGTAGGCACATAAACAGAGAGGTTTACCATATGACAAGATATATGTGTCAAAAGGTCAGACTAACTTGCTGTTAGCTTCAGAGTGATAACACTTTCACATTTTTCCACCCAGCATTCGTGGACGAGCATGCAAAACCATCAGCAAAAGTGACCAAGTGCATTAAGGGAATAATTAGTCCAAGCACAAAGTTGGAGGACCGTAATACCTAGCTTTAATAAAATGATCTATTAAAAAGTGGTTTAAGAACTCCCATTTAGCTAAAAATGGGAATCTGAAAGAAAGAAGAAGAATATAATAAACAGGCCAGTACACAAATTATGTTTTAGACAGGCTGTTCATTGCACTGCTGCTTCAAACAGCTGGTGGATGAACTATTTTATTAAAATTCCCCTCTCAGTGAGATAAACATTCAAAAGGTACACTTCTAACACTTTTATTTTGAAATCAGTTTTTTATAATAGCATTATAAAATGTGCTTAAAAAATCAAACTATCTGATTGCTACTACATCATCTGAGCCGTGTCCTAATCAGATTATATAGTAGCCAACTGGGACTACCCCCTCTCCCGAGCCCAATAACAAGATCAAATCAGTCAGCTGAACCAACTGTAAATGAAAACACAGACTGGCACAGCTCACTGCGAGAAATGGCACTTCCTCACTGGTAGCGATGATGACAGTAACCCAGAAAGCAGTACTATGCTATTAAATTTCTTCAAGATCCCCCTTCCTGCACAACCATCAAACTGTTAATACTGTGCTTATTTTACTTTATTTGTACTCACTGTGATATCTGCATAGTATATCTGCATACTAGCAGCAGCTCTCAGTCCTGCATTTAAAATCCTAGCAAGTACATGCGTCTCTCCCATCTCCGCACCGATTCGTGATTCTTCCCCTAATTCCTCTTGCCCTTCAAATGGCACCTGTATGAACCCCCAAGTTTCTCCTCAAAACTATTGAGCCCATCACTGTCTATTCATTTCTCTTCCTCAGTAACAGTTACTGGAAACCGCAAAGCCGAAAGCCACTGTCTATGGAGGCCGCCGCAGGACATGCTCGCTCCCAGACATGCCACCACTTTACATACAAACCCATAAACTAAGTGTAAATAAACCTGTAAACAAAATTAAAAAAAAAAAAACTAAAAGATAAAAAAAATGTTTTCTGTATGGTGCGAATGTTTTCACTTTTCAAAAGACGTGATCCTGAGATACTGACCACGGTGACTCCCAGAGATGCCAGGAAGCAGAAAGATCTGAACTACAGCAGGCAAAAAGGGGCATGCTTCCAAAAGATTTACTTTATAAATGTCACAAACATTAAAATATTTTACATCATGGGGGGGACCTAGCATTTGCATTATGTTTTGTAGGGAGGAGAGCCCTCTACTGGCCACCAACCCAATCTGAAACACACCACAATACACTGATACAGGAACTGTTTTACCTATCTGTAGTATTAAAAAGCTCCTTTTTATAAATTATTGCACATTCCCTTTCCTCCTTTTCTTTTTTTTAGATTTACTTGGAAAGCCCATTTTATAAGCGCAATAACACACTCCAAGGTGTGGATTACATGCTGATAAGAGCATGCCCAGGTGCATAAGGCACTCGGCACAAGCACCTCATGCCTTAGTACACTCCTGGGTGTGCTCTTATCAGCATGTAACACACACCTCATCATGTGTTATTGCTGGCATAAAGCACTCCCAGGGATTAGATTAACAGTCAGTTAATCACCTCCCAGTGGCAGTATGGCACTCGGCTGTGCCTCGTGCCACATTATGCCTCCTAGGAGATGATTAATAGACTGTTAATATAACCCCTGATTGTGCCTTACTACTTCAAATGCTCACATGATCTTCAGTTGACATGCCCCTTTGTTTCAATACTATAAGAAGATAAGTCTCCTACAAGCTTTTCGTGATTTTGCATGAAGACTGGATCTTTGTCCCTTGGACTTCATCTGCTCCTGTTGTTCATTTTTACCTGAAGTTCTAGCTCACTGCTTGTGGCATCATAGTCTCTTTTTACTAGAGTATAATTATGATGTCATAAGCAGTGAATTGTGACATCACATGTACAGTACGCAAGCAACATGGGCAGCCGAACGTCAAGGGGCAAAGATCCTGTGTTCGTACAGATATCCTTAGTATTAAAGAATGAAGGACAAATAAATTACAAAAATACATTATTTCTAGACACATTTCATTTGAAAGGCTTGCCTGTAGTTTGGTGGCCAAGCAGCCAGCCACTCCCACTTCCTGAGCTATATAAGCAGTTCCTCTAAGCCGCACTGTGAAGCATTTTTTCTTTGCAGCCAAAGGCTCTGTCGGTTTGTCCTCTAAGTTGGTTGAGCCTCCCTGGCTGGCTAGAGCTTGTCCCCCCACCCTTGCTGCTCCTGCTTGTCTCTGCTGGGCTTCCATGTTTATTTACTGCCTCTGGTTTGTATTTTGCCTTCGGCTGTGTGTGTTTCCTTCCTTTTTTTGGGGGGGAGGGAGCTTTTCTAAGCTCCTAGCATATTGCTATATCAGAGCGCATACTGCATGCTTTCAGTTACTCACAACTCTCAAATTACTTGCACTGCAACTGCAAACCTGATCTGTGTGTTTCAGCTCAACTATAGCTGGTCCATGTGGCATATTCTATTACTTTCACCTGACTCAGACTTACTTGAACCTAGCTATACATCTTACTCATGCTTGTTCTAATTACCTCATTGCTGCAGTCTCATTGCACTGCTTGTTGACAGTGCTTAAGAGCAATATGCTTCCTTTTATTTTGCAGTTATCATTCAGTGTACTCATTTGTTTTTACTACTGCTGTACAGGCCTACTTGCTTCCTGCTGCTGCTTTGTTTACTCCCATTGCTATTGTACCTTGTTTTACTCTGAGGTTAGCTGAAGCTCCTGCTGAGGCTATTAAATTAGCTTTTATATCTGCATGTGGTTCTCGGCCTTTCCATAGCTTCCTTGTCTGTCCTCCGGCGGGGGACCGGGAGATGTTTGGGGGGTCGTGGCCTATGTGACTAATTAATTCTGTTCTAAATCCTGTCTTCACCACCGAAAATCCTCACAGTTTGTCACCTTGATTTGGCTAGTCATGTCTGGCTGGTTTGCCCCCAATTCAGTGCTGTTTAATTGCTACACAGTATTAATGCAGGTCCACCTATCACTACTACTGCTTACTGACCTCCGTGCAGGTCCACACTTGCTTACGCAACTGTTGCTCCCTGCTTATGCAACCCATTGCTTCATGCCTACTGCCATCCCCTCAGCTTCAGCCTCTGGGATTCTGCTGCACTCTATCTGCATTTGACTTTGCAGGTCTCAGCACTCAGTGCTCCTTATGATCTCAGCATGCTGTGCTCATTCAGCTCACCAGCTTCAGCTCTCAATCAATTTCTGGGACATGCCTACCGTTCTATTCTGGTGCAAGGTTCCTGCAGCCAACGGTCTCGCTCTGCATTTAGTCCACATCTCGAGCATGTCCAACTTGGGGCGGGATCCTTCTCATCTGGCCCATAGCTGGGAATGTCCTCACCCCGGGCTTGGCTTTAGCTGCCTGCTATGTGACAGCAGCTCTTGGTGTAGAATTTAAGACTAGCAGTGAAGGGTGGTTACGACGATCTCCTTTGGCTCTAGTGTTCGACTATAATGGTTAGCCATTGACTTTAGTGGTTTCCCTAGCAAGGCACCTTCACCGCATTTTCCCTATGACTGCCTCCGTTTCACCTGGTTTGATTTAAGGTGGGTAGGCCAGGTGAGTGCCTCAGCAGTTGTTGCTCTCCTCCTGCGCCTTGGATTCACTTATTGTTGCAGAGTTTTCTTGCAACCTTCCATGGTGTTCCCACTAGAGGGTTTGAGTGAGAGCCTTCCTCCAAACTGGAATATTTTCCACCTCCCTTTAATTGGGTTTTTCAAATTGCAGCTGCAGAGCCGTAACTAATTAAACTATCCCAAGCCTGGAGGGAAGGCGACTTAGGCCTTGGATCCCCAGAGATTTCCTCCTCATAGGGTTTTATTCTCTCTCCCTTGTCTCAGGTCATAACACTTAGCATAGTTGTTTCCCCTAGTTTCTTAGGTAGCTTCCGCTGTTGGATGGAGGTGGGGGATGTCCTGCCATTCCCTCTCTCCTTAGGCGATCTCCTAATCTCAAAGCAAAACATCAGTATCATGCTGTGCAAACCTGGGCAGTCATTACATTATTCAACTGAACATCTCATTGCCTTATCAAACTGCCTATGCTTCTCTACTACTATGTTACAGTTACTGCTCCTATGTCACAGTTACTGCTAAGTCATATGCTTCATGCTGCCTCCTTTTGGGGATGATACTACATAAGGTACCTTTAGCCACGGGAACCATCCTGTTGCATACTTTGCGGGCAACATTCAAAGAGACGTGTCAAGATTTTTGAATAATAAGTGTGGAACTGCAGCACAAGTTCTAATGCAGTGTCAAGTTAATGTGCTTAGTTATTGTAAAGGAAAACTACTTATACAGACTATGTAAAATATCAGTTAAAATGGGCTTAAATATTATGGGCCCAATTCTCAGTCTCAAGGAAATGTTGCAAACTCATTTAGCTGCTGATTTTTTGGCAGTGCCTTGCATGCAGCCCCTCACAAACAATACTGAGAGAGGGTCATGGACCTCCTCCGTGCCAGCACATATCAAAGTGCACTGGTGCACAGAAGGGGCAGCGTCACCGTACAGATGGCATACCTGTCATTCACAAAACCATAGTGACCCCATCACACAGTGCGCAGCATTCTGCAATGCCCACTGCCATAAAAACTGTTAAGAGCAGATGACAGGGCATCAAAACCTTGCACCCCTTGCACCAGCATGTCAGGAGGCCGAACTTGGTGAGACACCGGAATCATCAGTGGACTTCTGTACAGACCAGATCTTTCCTCAAGGGTAGGACTCAGAGGGTAGTGTCTGGGATTTTTTCCTCGGCACCACCCCCCCTATCCTGTGGGGTGCCGCAGGGCTCCATCTTGGCACCCATGTTGTTTGCGGTGTATATGTTGCTGTTGGGAGCTATTATTAGGCAGTACAGCTTGAGTTTTCACTATTATGCAGATGATACTCAGCTGTTCATGTCCTTTGTGCCTGGTCAGGGTGATGCTGTCTCGGTCTTTAACAACTGTCTCACCAAGATCCAGGATTGGATGAGTGTGAGCTGGTTGCAGTTAAACCCTGAAAAAACTGAAGTGTTGGTTGTGGACCCAGGTTGTCGGGAGGTGGGTCTGCTGACAGGAACACCTTCGGTTCTTTGTCTTGGGGGTGCCTAGTTAGCCATCTCAGACCAGGTGCAGAATCTGGGCATTATATTTGATGACTGCCTGACCCTTAAATCACAGGTGTCGGCAGTTGTCAAAACCTCTTTTTACCACCTGAGGAATATTACTCAGGTGAAGCACCTGGTTCTTTCTGATGATCTTCCAATCTTGGTCCACGCCTTTGTTACCTCCTGCCTTGACTACTGCAATACCCTTTACCTAGGGCTACTGGGGGTTGATATCCACTGCTTGCAGCTAGTGCAGAATGCGGTGGCCAGGCTTCTGACTGGTACTGCTAGGACCAGTCATATAACACCTGTCCTCCGCTTTCTGCACTGGCTGCCAGTACAGTGGCCGTTCACCTTCAAGGTCGGTTTGCTGACCTATAAGGCCCTACATGACCAGGGACATAGTTACCTGCAAGATCTTCTTCATCCCTACTGTCCCCCCTGCCCTCTCTGATCCACCGATGACCAAGTCATTTAGTTTCATGGCCCTGACCCTGTGGAATTCTCTACCTCATTGGGTGCAAAATTGCCTGACCATCGAAAGTTTTAAAGCAACCTTGAAAACTTATTTATTTAGCCTAGCTTACCCTGATTTTTAATGATGTTAGGTTGATCAGTTTTATCATATTGATTTATTTTTTTGGTGCATTTTAACTATTTATTGTAGAAGAGCCTTGGTTTTGGAAAGGCACTTTTTTTATAAATAATGAGTTGAGTTCAGTTAAGGAACAATTTGATGTTGCATATAGGTTGAGGGCCCATTGGACTACCAAGGATGATGCCATGGGACAGTGTATGAGTTGATCTCCAGGACACAAGTTGCCCTAAGGCCACATGAGCCTGGCATGATTTTAAATGATTGCTAATTTGTGACCAATTCAAATGTGTGCCATCATGAAGGGGAGAATGGGATGGGGTATGAAGCTGCATGCATGTTGCTACCATTTTATTGTCAAGAGGCATGAAAGTGGTTCTCACACAGAAACAACAGAACTAACATGAGTAAAATGGCTCTTCCAGTTCTGGGAGAGTTGTTATATTGTTCCCCAAAAGTCTGTCCTAACTATGTCAGGCAGCCTCAATCAGAAAGTAGTCTGCAATGAGGAATCAAAACGTAATATTTCTGATTTATTTTCTTAAAGATAGATTTTGGAATTTCTCATTTGTTGCAGTTTCATACTAACTTCGATGAATTTTATTTAATCCTGTATAGTGTCTTTCATGCAAAATATCACATAATAATGCTTTACACACACTTAACTGCTGTCACTTCATAAAAGGCTCTCTCTCTCTCTCTTGCTCCCCCTCAGTCTCAGTAACTGTAATATAAGAACATAAGAAAAGTGTCAGCAGATAGGGACGGCGTAATCCATCTAGTTTGCCCAAGGTGGCTACCTCCCCCAGTCATGTTTAATTTTAAACTGCCCACATTGCTGATCCTATGCGAGTTTGAATTCTCTCTCATTTTCCTTGATGCCACCACTTCCTGAGGCAGGCCATTCCATGGGTCCATCACTCTCTCTGTAAAAAAGAACTTTCTAGAGTTGCTTTTAAACTTGTCTCCCACCAGATGCAAGTTGTGCCCTCTTGTACGTGCTGCTCAGTTTTCCGGGAAGAGGTCCCTCTTCTGAATTGTGTTAAATCCCTTGACATATTTAAATGTTTCTATCATACCCCCCCCATTTCTTCTCTGTTCCAGACAGAATAAGTTCAACTCCTCGAATCTTGTCTTGTATGGCTTGTGGTGCTGACCCTGCACCATCTTTGTGGCGCTTCTCTGTACTGCTTCTAAACAGTCAATGTCTTTTTTCAGGTGAGGCTTTCATAACTGGACACAGTACTACAGTTGGGGCATCACCAAGGATCTGTAGAGTGGCATGATTACCTCTAGCTTTCTATTCATTATATCTCTGCCTATACATCTGAGGATGCCACTTGCCTTCTGTGCTGCTTTCTCTCATTGTTTCCCTACCTTTACGTTGTCAGTAATGATTGCGCCCAGATCCCGTTCCATCTTTGTCTCCTCTAATTGATGCCCTTCCAGAACATACTTTGTTCCTGGGTTCCACTTTCCCAGGCGCATTACCTTACACTTCTTGGCGTTAAAGTTTAACTGACAATTTCTGGACCATTCTTCCAGTTTTTTGAGGTCTGCTTCTATACGTGTGGCTCCTTCGTGAGTGTCCACCCTGATGCAGAGCTTAGTATCATCTGCAAACGGATAAACTTTCCCCTCTAGTTCAGCAGTGATGTCGCTGATGAATATGTTGAAGAGTACTGGACCTAGCAATGACCCTTGTGGAATGCCACTGGTCATACTTCCCTCCCTTGATAATGACCCATTGACTAAAGCTCTTTAGGTCCTATTTTGAAGCCAATTTGTAATTCAGTTGACTATCTTCTGACTGACTCCTGTGTGTTCTAGCTTATTAGTGAGTCTCTGGTGGGAAACAGTGTCAAAGGCCTTGTTGAAGTCCAGGTACACCATGTCCACTGCCCTGCCCTGGTCTACTATTCTTGTGACCCAATCAAAGAAGTCACTCATGTTTGTTTGGCATGATCACCCTGCTGTGAAGCCGTGCTGCTTGGAGTTGAGTTTTCCGTTTTCCTTCAGGTATTCCACTATTCTTTTCTTTAGTAATGTCTCCATAATTTTACTCACTATGGAGGTCAGGCTGACTGGGCGGTAGTTTCCTGCCTCTTCTTCACTTCCACTTTTGTGTAAGGGCACTACTGTTGCCCTTTTTCAGTCTTGGGGTACTCTACCACTGTCCAGTGACTTGTTGAATAGCTGTGCTAGCGATGCCACAGTCTCTTTCCTAATCTCCTTATGAATTCTAGGGTGGATGCCATCCGGCTCCATGGCTTTATCCTCCATAGCTCTTCTAAGACCCTTTCTTCCATGAAGGGGCTTCTGTCTGCCCCTTTACTATTATGCTCCAGCTCACCTTGTGAAGGTCCTTTGTCACTGTCTTCTATTGTTAAGACTGAGCAGAATTTAACAATTCGTCTTTGTCTTTTTCTAGTATGTGACCTTCCTTCATTGCTAATTTTACTATTCCTCCCTTACTCTTTCTTTTTTCTCCTATGTTATGTATCTATAAAAAGTTGTGTCTCCCCTCTTAACTCCCTGTGCTATTTTTTCCTCGATCCATGCTTTAGCAATCTGTATTGCCTTTCCTGCCTCCTTGAGTTTATTCCTGTATTCTTCCCTGCTTCTTTTTTCATCTCCTTGTACTGCTCAAATGCCTTCTTCTTTTCTCTGATTTTGGTTGCTGCCTCTTTGGAAAACCAGAGAGGGTTCTTCCTTCTTTTGGCTTTGCGGATTTGTTTTGCGCATTGCTCAGTAACTGTACTTAAGGCATTTTTCAAGCTCTACCAGCAGTCTTCCACATCCCCTGTGTTACTGAGGTCTAGTATGGATTTGATCCTGGATTTCACTTCTGGAAAGTTAGCTTTTCAGAAATTAGGTATCTTGATTTTTGTGTGACTCTTACTTTTTGCTTTGTTTACTGATAACCAGACTGACCTGTGTTCGCTGGTCCCCATATTGGTTCCCACATTAACATTAGAAATCTCGCTGCTATTTTTGAGTACCAAATCCAGGGTTGCTTTGTCTCTGGTGGATGAATCCACCAGTTGATCTAATCCTGCCTCCTACAGTGTGAACATGAGCACCTTGCTAGTCTCCATGGATGCTGTGTACGAGGTCCAATTCACATCTGTCAGATTGAAGTCCTTGACCAGTAGTAACTCGCCCTTGTCTGCCATCATCAAGATGGTTTCCAGGAGCTCCTTGTCAATGTCAGCTTCCTGGGTTGGGGGTCTGTAGATAACTTCCATCCGGATGGCGGCCTTGTCTCCAGCTCCCAAGGTGACCCATAGGGCCTCTGTCTTACTGTGCTTCTCCTGGATCTCTGTTGCAGAGATTCCCTTCCTTATGTACAAAGACACATCCCTTCCCTTCTTTCCCACTTGATCCATCCTGAAAAGTGTGAAACTTGGGATGTAAACATCCCAGGTGTGGTTTCTGGGGAACCAAGTTTCCGTAACTGTGACCCAGTCCAGTTGTGCTTCTGCCACCATGGCAGTGAGTTTAGGGATTTTGTTTGGTAGGCTACGAGTATTGATACACATTGCCTTCCATCCCTGCCAGTCCTTGTGCTGTGTAGGATAACTCTGCTCTGTTTTGCATTTGTTGTGTCTTATTTTCTTTGTTTCTTTCCCCAATGGAATAGACTGGGCTGTGCCTTTTTTGGCACAGCTGTTGAGTTCCTTGTGGTATCTAGGTTCTGGACTAGTTAATGATGGGGGAGGGGCAGCTGGTGACCCTCGTGATGTGAGGGGCGCCTGCAGTTCCTTCCCCCCTCCTTCTAGTTTAACTGACTGATATGGATGTCAAACTTCTGGCCAAGTGCCCAAGTCCCTTCCTTTGTGAGGTGCAGTCTGTCAAATCTAAAGAACTCCCATTCTCAGAAGGTCTGTCAAATTCCCACAAAGTGATGCCCTTTTTCTGTGCACCAGTTTTTAAGTCAGTTGTTCACTTCGGTGATGTCTTTTTCCATGATCTTCTGCCTGCTGCCACCTTTTCCCAAAACAGGCAGAATCTCTGAGAAAGAGATGCTGGACAAAAGAGAAGCTAGTCTGTTGCCAAGCCTGGTAAGATTCTGTTTGGTTTCATCCATGGACTGACTGGCTAGGTCATTTGTACCTATGTGGTGGATGAGCCGCGTGTCATGTTCCACACCGGAACTAACTAGAGATATATCTTAAGGAACTGCAGGCTAATGTTACAGAGTGCATAACTAAACCGGGAGACTGAGGTTCAAAACCACTAAAGCCTCTTACTGTGTGATCGTAAGAAACTCACTTGAACTCCCTGTCCCCCCTCCCCAACTCCCTTTCTGGCTGAGGCAATTTGTTGGTTATGTTTTAGTTAAGAGCACAAAACCACCAATTTTTTTAAAGAAATAAAACGTTTAACTAATAAGCATCCTCTGACAGCTGTGGCTATAGACACTTGCTGATTCTGGAAATCCATCTGAAACTGAAACACTGTATTTCCTCATCTGGATTAATATGATATCAGTTGTTACTACAACTGAGATTGCATAAGCAGTAGACCTGACTATACACAGTGTTTATTATAGTTTAACATACTGTTCGTCGATTTGTCATCCAACAAATATCATTTTCTTTAGGACACAGCAAGCAGAGCTTAGCATGTAATGCCCACTAAAAGGCTGATGTGAAAAATGCCTAATATAGCATGTAGGTGACTGCCCCACCATTAGAAAATTAAGTTTGTTCTGGAAGAGTTTCACACTGTTGGTTTTCATGTGATCATTGGGTTTTGTTGCTTTTGCTGCAACATTGAAGGTCCCCTATCTTACTCGATTTCCCTACTCTAAGTTCCTCAACTGAAAGTCTTTGGTCATGGCTTGCTTAGTTGCTTGCACAGCTGCTGAACTGATGTGCTAAATGTTTTTTGCCTATATGGAGGAAGGGTCACAACAAGGCAAGCAGACTGCTGCAGCTAACCCAGTTCAGGTTATATTTTTCTTTTGTTTTCCCAGGTTCTTCACCCTATGATATCCCAATTTCTTGATCTGTCCGGGACTGGGAATAAGTGTGCATGTCTGTAGAAAAGGCTGTAAACCACTCACTTTGCTGCTTTTGTTTTTGAAGTTCCTTAGTCCCTGACATGACAATCACTTGGCTCAGTACATTGACTGGTGACAGGAGTGTATGTCATGTGTAAGGCAATGTGGAAATCGGGTGCCCCCAGCCCTGACTGCTCACCACTTTCCCCAGAATAATATTCTGAACTTGATTGTAAGGTGTGTATGTGTTGGAGGCCCACTGAAAGCAGTAAAGAATGACAGTGGCAGCTCAGGAGGGGGCGACAGAAAGAGAATGTGCTGTGAGGTGGCAGAGGATTACACCGGCAGCTTAGGTAGGTGCCGGGGGGGGGGGCAGCCAAAAGAGAATGTAATGTGCAGTGGGAAAGGAAGACACTGGCAGCTCCAGTAGGTGGGAAGGTTGCTGAATGATAATGTGCCATGTAGTGGCAGGGAATTACACTAGCTGCTCTGGTAGATGGTGGGGGGCAAAGAGAATGTGCCACATGGCAGCAAGGATGTCACCAAAAGCTTAGGGGTGCAATAAAAGAGAAAATGGTGCTGCGGGGGAGTTGAGAACACAGAGATGTTTTGGGGGTGGTGAAATATTTTTTTGGGGGGGTTAAGTACTTTTTTCCCTGTGCTTCTTAAGGTTGCTACATTTTGCCTTGCTGTACTGCAGAATGATTCTGATGCCCAACATTGTGTTCTGAATTTGAATGTATATAAAATGGAAAACAATGAAGAGATAAATGTTACTTCTGAATTTACTGTGATGAGGTCCTCACACAGTAATTGCGGTAGTAAAATGGGGTAATATGCCTCTTCAAGATTCGAAAGACTCATTTAGAGTAACCCCATGAAGTCTGTCCTGACTATGTCAGGCAGCCTTAAAAAGTGGAACTGCAGCAGCAACTGGTAAGCAAACAAAAGCTATTTGAAAAGTATGTGTGGATAAAACATATTCATTATAGAATGTTAAGGTTGTTGAACAAAATGAAATAACCTGAGCAGTGTAGAAATTTGTTTTATTATGCATCATTATTGGCTATTGTTGACTATGTTACCCATAGCGCAACCATGCTATCCTCGCCAAGGAAAGCCACGGTTGCTTTTAAAGCCCATTATTATATTTATTTATTGAATTTTGGCAACCAGGTAGGCCCACTGAGACCAGAGGTCCCTTTCTTAGGGGTGACCCAGAATCAATTACAGGCAGATGTACAGACAGAATAAATACAATACATACAGTCATTTACAAAGGACTGGAATTAATTAAGGGCAAAATAAACAGTCAGTAAACGTACAAGGCATACTTTTTTTTTAAAAGAGGTTAGGATAAACATAACATACACAGTACATTGTACATTGCAGATAAATTGTTACATGGCATGGATACAACTAGAGCAAGTCACGGCAATATTCAGGGTAAAAAAAATCTCAAGAATGACATGAATGAATGCTCTTGACATGGTTGTCTTTCAGCCATTACAAGTACAGTGGCAGCACTCCAGTAGAAAATTCCTCAGCTCTTTTCTAAAACCTGCAAGAGAAGAGGAGTTTTGTAGCTCTGCTGATGGTGAATTCCAGTGAGATGGGGCAGAGCAAGCATAGGACCTCTTACCAGCATTCATTTTAACCCTGGGTATTTCAATCAGATTACAATTCGAGGACCGGAGTAAGCACCTCTCACATTTTTGAACTAAGACACCAATTCGACCCAGCAGGGTATACATTTTGGAAAGTTTAAATGCCAGGCATAACAGAGGCTATTGCATGCACCCTTCTTGGGGTGGACAATTTAAGGAGGGGGAGAACCTCACAGTGATGTTTTCCTGGGAGGGGTCCCAGATGCAAAGTGGCTACTTTTGTTATAGAAAACCTTTATTTATTTAAACATATTTTACCAGGTAAACAAACAGAACCCAGAAGGCTCATTTCCAGTTGTGACCTGGAGGGGAGGAAGGGGGTAGGAGGGTTCTAGGGAAGAATACATTTACCCACAAAAGAGTGTCTAAGTACAGTGATAAAACTACATAAATGCAGGAATGCACTTTCACACACAGGGCCTTATAAACGTGAAGTGTAAGATACAATGTTTTTGCATACAATGTGCAGTAATTGCTAGGTATAGTTGGAGTCTGTACAGTAGAGACTCACTGTAGCATCGAAGCATGTTACCAACATAGCATACATCAGGCAGTGTGCCAAGGAGGCTTGGGTTGCAGAAGAAGAATTTGGGTGCCAGCGGCCCCACTAAATGGAGTCAGGCCTCAGAGGGAGGGCTACTACGGCAGTTGGGGCATGAAGTTAGGAAGGCACGATGAACATTGCTTTGCCAGTGACATGAAGGATAGGAATTGGCTGAGGTTATTTTGGTCAGCAAACTGTTCCAAACAGAAGGAAGCCTGTAGGATATTGAGGTTTACCCTAGCTTTCCCCTACAGTGTGGGATCTGGAAATGGCAACCGTCCTCTGACCTAAGGGAGTAAGAGCGATTTGCATTGCACCTTATTTTAAGTGTCTGTTTCAATATAACTAATCATTACTTACATGTAACAGGATAATTATGCTGTAGTTACATGTTTGTTGCAAGCAACTACATTGCAATTGCAGTCAGTTACACTGTAACTACAATGTATTTAACTGACATTTAAAATATAACCATGATTTGTAGCCAGTGTGAAGAGACCAAGGTAGTAACTAGGGAGTTTTATTGTCCGGTACCTAACCCCGACTAGAGCAGTGCGCAGAGATTGCCTCTTCAAGGGCTGAAGCCACCTGAGTTCATTGTTCATTATGTAGTAGTGTATTTTGGGGGACAGGCCAGAATGAATCTGCACAGGGTATGGAATAGTGTGCATAGTTTGGATAGGGCAGTGGCATTGGTGCCTACATAGACAGTGCCCACATAGTTCAGCAGGGGAAATATGGAGCACTTGCTCACCATTTTCTTGATGTGAGGCTGAAGGCAGCTTTTCACCCTGTAGAGGGCACCAAGCTTAACATAGCACTTGGTTGTTTACTGGAATATGTGCCCAGAATAGTCAAGATGTTGTTCCAAGTGCTCACCTAAAGATTTGTTAAAAGGCACCAAGCCAAAGCATACCCCTTGTGATGTGCATAGGTTAAGTGGGTCAGGGCTGTACCTAACCAGTGACTTGAACCAAACAACATAGCTATTGTTTTCTTCTGGTTCATAACTAATCAGTTTTCCTGAAACCAGTTTTGAACAACATAGAAGTCTTTTTGCAGGGGCACTTCAATAGAGGGTACAGCAGGGCCAGAGGCATAGACAACTGTATTGTAGACCGGTGGGATTTATGCTTGCGATGCCGGCGACCCGGGTTCGAAACGGACCCGAGTGAGTGGGAGGGCAGGCCAGGGGAGAAGGATGAAGCATCCTTGGACTGCTCTTCTTCTCTGGGGAGAGGTGTGGACAGCATCCGGGCGCTGAGACTCTGGCGGAGGCAGGGCACTCACGCTGCCGTGCCTAATCTTCGGGGAGGAGGGGTGGGCCTTGGCGGGCGTCATTGCACGTCCCGCCTTGAGGGAGAAAATTCAGGTGGAAAAAAGATGGAGGATCCTCCGTCTAAGTGAAGCCTCCCCAGGGCTTCAATTCACCCCTGCCGCCGCACTCCCAACCAGTTACTGCTCCAAGGCACTGGTATCAAGGGGGCCAATGCCCTGGCCCCGCCCTCCGGGGGGTAAGCTGGGGGTGACCGGAAGGGGCGGCAAATAGGCAGGTAGTGGGAGCTCCGGGGGCCGTGACTAGGCCGATGAGGGATGGAGGACCCCAGGGAAAAAAGGAGAATTAAAAAAAAAAAAAAACTGTATTGTAGATGTACGTGTGTATGTCACAGGAGGAGATGACTTAGGGAGGTCACTTATAAAGACAGTGAACAACAAAGGGCCCCAAACAGAGCCTAGGGGGACCCCAAGGGTGACCAGTAGTGGGGGGGAGGGGTTCTGACTAGCTTGACTGACTGATCTTAGTTGGTTAGGTAGGACTAAAACCACTCTAGAGAAGGGGGAGAGATGCCAGAGACTGACAGTTTTTCTAGGATTAGATTACGACCTATGGTATTGAATGCTTTGGCAAGGTCAATGAAGATAGCCCCTGTGCCCATGCTCTTGTCCATCTAACAATGAATGTGATAAGTGACACAAAGGAGGGAGGTGGAGGTAGAATGATTAGGGCAGAAGCTGGACTGATACAGGGTCAAAAAGTCTGAGCCAGGATAGAAGTTGATGAGTTGCCTACTCACCAGCTTCTTGAAGACCTTGGAAAGTATTGGTAGGAGGGAGATGGGTCAGTAGTTGGAGAAAGCATCTGCAGGGCTTCCTTTGTGGGTTGGGATGACTATCACATGCTTCCAATTAATTCGGAAGGAACCAGCTACGAGGGACCAGTTAAAGATGTGGGTGATGGGTGCCACTATGGGAGGGGCACCTATTCCCAGGAACTTGGGGGAAAAGCTGTCATTCCCACAGCTGGATGATACTGTATGTTCAGCATAAAGAGCTCTTTATATACCTCATCAACTAGGATGGCCTAGAGCCAGAAATTGCCTGTTGGGAGGGGCTGGTGGTCCTGTGAGGTGCAGGGATGGGGGATTGGAGCCCTCAGACCCTCAGCAAAGTACTGATTTAGGTCTCGGGTTGCCAGCATGGAAATAGGAGTAGCCTGGTCCCTGGCAGATGATGGGGGTGGAGGATAAGGAGGCCATGAACTGATTTCCAGAATTTAGACACATCTGACACTTCATGCTGAAGCTTACTGTGGAAGTGGGTGGCCTTTACCTGCCTTATAAGCTTCATTCAAAGGTTACAGAGTAATGTGAAGGCATACCTGTCCGAGGAGAGCCCTGAAAATTTGTGCCTGACCCAGGCCACATCTCTGCATTACAAGCTTTTGATTATTTCAGGAGTAATCCAGAGCAGACTGTAACCCTGGACTCTGGATCTTATAACAGAAGCATGCTTGTTACAAAATGCAGAGAAGGTGGTGCATGGTGGTACAGTGGGTGTGATGTGTTGTCTGAGGCGGCAGCTGTTAGGATAGAGGCCCAGTTTGTCGAAAGTAGGTCTTGCATGAAAGCATCTGGCTTAAACATTTTGAAGTTCTGACTAGTATAATCCTTGGGGGTGCTTTGGCTGTTTTGAACTTCTGCATGCAGAAGATCATGCAGTGGTCACTAAATATGTCTGGGAGCATGTCTGCAGCCAGTATTCCCTGTGGGTGAAATGACAGTACCCATTCTATTGTACTGTGGTTGTTAGACCTGGTATTGATTCTGGTAGGGGCAGAGATCATCTGGCAGAGATCCAGGGCTTTAATTTTTGAGTGGAGACTGGAGGGAGGGGAGGGACTAGGCCCGGCCCTCCAGTTGGTGTTAAAGTCCCCAAGAATGATGTGTTCGCCACTAGGCAGAGGTCAAGCACTTTTTGTAGGATGCACATTATTGTGTCAGGAGAGGACCTGGGTGAGCAGTATGCACCAGTGATGATGATAGAGATTGAATGGGGTCTAGTAAGGACCCCCAAAATAATCTCATGAGATTTGGTAATGATGTCTTGATGGAAGATACTGCAGCTGTGTTTGTAGGTCAGGTATATGATAACTCTGCCTCCATTGTTTGAGTGATCCTGTCTGTGGCATAGGTATCGAAGGATGTCTATGACCGAGGAGGCAGTGCAAGGAGAAAGCCATGGCTGGAGTTTCAAAGCCTTAGGAATGTCACAAGGTGCTTGCGGCAACGGGTGCCACCGTATCTTGTACCTTGCGGCTAAGGATGCGGTGGTCCCAATTTAGAAACGCGGCTTGAATCCAAGTAGGGACACGCTGTGGCAAACCAGTACATCACCCCCCTTGCAACATGAATGAGGGTACAACACATCACAAGGGGGCTTGCACCATGGTGGGGCTGCGACATCCCCTTTCCTGGGATTCAAGAAGCCCCACCGTGGCTGCAGCAAGGGGCTTCAGTTAGACCAGCAATGAGCTGGTCTAAGGCCCTTGCACCACTGGTGGATGCTGTGGCCACTCTTTTGGGGGGCCCTAACATATGTGTATGGGGTGACATGGGCAGGGGGTGCCATAGTGGGGGTGGGCATGCAGAATAGGGTGGTTGCACCCAGCAGGGGTGCTAACATTAGCTCCCAATGGAAACTGGCATGGAATGGGGAGGGGGTAGGGTGACACACAGTGCCAAGGCCCCACATGGGCATGCTGCCCCCTACCCCTCATGCCAGCTAGGTGTTTGCCCCATCCCTTACACATCCAAGCTCCTCTACTCTTGTTCCAGGTGGGGGATGGCCAGATCCCTTTGGCAGGTCCCGTAGGTGCAACCACTGCTTTGGTGCACATCCGCCAATGTGGTAGCACCCTGTTTTGTGGTTCAGGGACCCTGTTCTATCTGAACATGGCACAGGGTCCCCCATGCAGCTGGGGTGCACCGCAGGCCTAGATCACTGCATATTTGTGGCAATCTAGGGGATCTTTGAAAATCCGGCTCCATGTTTCCATTAGAATAAGGAAATCTTAGTTGTTCAATGTGACCCATGTCTATACTAGGTGGAGCTTAGGGAGGAGGCTTCTGATATTATTGTGAAAGATTTTAAGGCCCTTGGGTAAAGGAATAGAGACACTGGCAGGGTTGTGGGATAATCTCTGGGGCCTGTCAGCAAGTACTACTCCCTTGGTACTTGCTGGCAGGCCTGGGGGGAGGGCAGGGGGGCAGTTGGGTGGACAACAAAGTTAAGTTCAAAACGGTAATCAGTTTTAAACTGACCAGAAAGCTAGCTGTTTGTTGAGGTAGGTAGTAATCAGCCTCTTGTCCAGTTTGCAGATCTCAGATAGAGATTTGCAGTGTAACAGGATAGTGGGCAGTAAAGCTAAGAACAAGACAGTACTCAAATTTGGTTGTAACCAGAGGACTTGTTCTTGTAAGGATAGGAAACGTCTAATCTCCTAACATATTAACAGACCCCTGATAGAGCACTGCAGTGTAACAGTTTAGCAGGAAGCAAGATGATTCCAAGACAGTTCCTTATAATAGTTTGTTTGTTTATTAAGGTTGAAACCATATAGCAAAGCTTATTTACAATGGCGACCTTAGTATCACAAATTCAGTATGACAAATAGATTCACTTGAAAGTCACTTGAAATGTAAGGAGTAAAAAAGGTGGAGGCCCAGATCAGCTCCTTTTAAGAAAAACTATAGAAACTCATATTTTCCCCATTCGCTACATATGTGTCTAATTTTGTTTTGAAAATGTCCTTATTTTCACTTATAATAATGGACTCAGGTAATTTATTCCATAAATTTGCTGTTCTTTGTGTGTAGAAGTATTTCCTTTTTTTGGTTTTGTACTGTTCGATTTTAACCTGTAATGGATGTCCTCTAGTAGTTATTACATCTGATTTAAATTCAATACCCAAGTCTGATATTAAAATAATATTCATGATTTTATAATAAAAGAGTACAATTCCCCCCTCTGTCTTCGTAGCTCAAGGCTGTATAAACCTAGATCTTTCAGTCTGTCTTCATATGTTAGCTCTTTCAGATTTTTTATGGTTTTAGTGAACCTACGTTGGACTTTCTCTGTTTGTGCTATCTGCCATTTGTAATATGGACTCCAGATTTGGCTACTGAAGTCTGATTGTGGTCTTACATATGAAAGATACAGTGGCATCAAGACCTCCCTTGAGTTGCTTTTGATGTTTCTCCTTATCGATCTTAAAGTTCTGTTTGCTCTAGGTACTGTGGTTGTGCAGTGTTCTTTTAAGTCCTGTTTATTGTCTATTAGAATTCCACGGTCTTTTCCTACATCTTTTTTCTGTATTATTTGATTCTTTAAGATATAGTTATGACCAGGATTTTTCTTCTCTAAATGTAGGAGACAACATTTATCAAGATTCAAGTTCATCCCCCATTTATTGGGCCACAAGACTACTGAATCTATATCTTTCTGGATTGAGTCTCTTTGTTCTGCCGTGTAACATGGTCCTCCTAACTTTGCATCATCTGCATATTTCGTGAGGTTATTTGTTATATTATCTTCCAAGTCGGCAATAAATATTTGAAAAATCACAGGACCAAGAACTGATCCCTGTGGTACTCCACTTGTAACACCGCCCTCTACCAATAAATGTCCTCTGATGCTCGCCCTTTGGGTTCTATTGTTCAACCATGCATCTACCCATCTAATAAGGAAGTCATCAATACTATATTTAACCAGTTTTTCATGAATTGCCCAATGTGGAATGCTGTCGACAGCACGATTAATATCTAGTAATATTACATCCATAGGAACAGTTTTATCAAAGTTTTGACTTATATGTTCATAAAAACAGATTACATTTGTAGTACATGACCATCCACTTTTGAAACCATGCTGATTAATGTCAAAATAGGGGGTGCTTAATAACTGTTGTTGTATTTTGTCTTTAACTAATGTTTCTAAAATTTTACATGGGACAGATGTCAGACTGATTGGTCTATAATTCTTTACATCTGTCTTATTTCCATTTTTAAAGATTGGGGTGACTTTAGATTTTTTCCATTCTTCAGGTATTATACCACTGTTTACTGATTTTTCATATATGATCTTCAGTGGCACACAAATATAATGTTCCATGATTTTCAGCACTGACAGTGTTATGTTGTCAAGTCTGGGGCACTATGTGCTTTTAAATTTTCAATGATCTTTCACAATTTCATCTGTTTTGAATGTATGATTCCCTAATCCTCTATTTGTTTTATCCTTCGAGACTAGCTTTTGTTGATTAAATACTGAGCAAAAGTATGTATTGAATGAATTTGCCATTTGGACAGGGTCAGTTATATATTCATTTTTGTCAATAATTGACATTAGTTCTTCTTTGTTACTTTTCAATGAGTTTATATCATTGTAAAATTGTTCGTTTTTTGATTTGTTAGCTGTAGAGGCTAATTTGTACTCATACTTTTTCTTTGTTTTATTAATTTTATTTTTGCATCTTTTTTGTAACTTCTTGAAGGTACGTCAGTTCATTTCAGAACTATCTCTTTTATACACACCGTATGCTTTGTTTTTCTTTTTAATTAACTTCATTATACTATTAGTAAGCCACTTTGGTTTAAGACCTTTATGATTGTATTTATTTATGCATTTAACATATTTTTTTTTGTGACTGATATTATGGTGTTTTTAATGTAGTTCCATTCCTCATCTATTGATTTTTCTTCCAGAATCTTTGTCCAGTCTATATTTTGTAAATCTGTAGATATCCTCTCTATATTGGCTGTTTTGTATAGCTGTATTTTGGTACACCCTTTAGCTATTTGGTGTAGGCATTCCTGTACAAATGTTACTGTTGCATGATCACTTTTGCCTATTGGTGCTTTAACATTACACTCCGTAATAATAATTTCTTCTGTTGTCAAAACCAGATCTAGGATGTTGTTCAATCGAGTCGGCTTAGTAACATGTTGTGTTAGATTGTGTTCTAAACACATCTGTAAAAAATCCTTGCTTTCTGTTTTACAAGCCTTGTTCACTTTGCAGTCTATGTCTGGATAATTTTATTTATTTATTTGTACATCAGTTTACAACCTTTGAGCCAGAGGCTCATTTCCAAAGGTACCTCATCACAAAGAGGACAAATACATTACAACATTTTGTTACATCATTGCGGTTACAACTTTGGCAGTCACATGCAGTTATTTCTTTGTTACATCATTTAGGTTACAGGTTTGGCATTCACAAGCTTTTACAGTTATTTGGATACAGAGTAACAAATTGAACATACATTGGTATAAACATACATGCGGTAGTGTGCAGAGACTGCAGGAGGTAAAAGTTCAGAGGGCTATGGGACGTGGTTGGTGATTGGTTTGGGTGAGGAGCCACTCAGTGAGCTTTGTCAGTGCATAGTGAGCTAGATCACCTTAGAGACAAGCGCAGCTATGCGTGTTAAATAGCTGACTCCATAGTAAAAGTTTTGAAGCAGGAGATCGTGAGGGTATCAGAGATGGAGGTAGGGAGTGTGTTATGCCAGGAGGGAGCTCTGTAACAGAAGGACCTTTGTCCATGTGTGGTCCTGGACCTAGGGACCAGTAGAGTGGCCTTGCAGGAGGTTCGAGTTTGAACTAAGGGTTGTGCTAGGTGGATGGAGGCTGTCAGCCCGGGTGGGGATAGTCCAAGGAGAGTTTTTTTCATTATGAGGCAGGTTTGGTATCTGAGTCGTTCATCCAGGTTAAGCAGCATTGCCATGTCATATAGCTGGCAGATATGTGTTAGCCTAGGGCTCCCGTAATTAGCCTACAGGCCTTATTCATGGTGAGGCAGATTTTATTGAGGGTGGTCGAGCCTGCAGCACCATAAACTGGCAGGCCATAGTCCGCAAGGGGCATTACTGAGGATGTGACCACTAGTTGGAGGGCATCGGGGGGAGGCAGTTTTTGTAGCGGTATAGGATACCTAGCCGAACATTGGTAGCTGAGGCAAGAGCATCAATGTGGTCGTGGTATGTGAGGGCTGAGTCAAACGAGACCCCAAGGTACTTGTACGAGCGGACTTGTTCGAGAGGATGCTTGGAACTAGGGAGGATGTGGAGTGGGAAGTTGCAGTCTTTGTTTTGGGGATGGGCAAAGAGCATAGTTTTGGTTTTTTTGAGATTGATTACAAGTCTATGCTCTTTAAACCAGGTTTCGGCATCATTAAAGGATAGTTGCAAGGTGTCCTGTAGGGAGATGGGGTTTCGGTGGGTGACAAAGATGATGGCATCATCTGCATACAGCAGAATTTTACAGTGCATGCATTGGGCAGGGTGTTGAGGTAGAGTGAGAAGAGCAGGGGTCCTAGGATGGAGCCCTGTGGAACACCTGAGCAGATAGGACATGTATTGGAAAGGGTCCAATTGATTTTAACACGCTGAGAGTGGGCAGACAGGTAGCTGGAGCACCAGGAGACCGGCCCAGTGGCGAAGCCGATGTGGCTGAGGGCATCCAGCAGGAGAGGGTGGGAGACAGTGTCAAAGGCCTTTGAGAGGTCAATGAACACTGCCCCAGCTAGTGAGCCAGAGTCCAGGGAGGAGTGTAGACAATTTGAAAACTCTATGAGGGCAGTGCTGGTACTGTGACCTACACGGAAACCGTGCTGTTCTGGGCAGAGGATGTTGTGTTTGGTCAGGTAATCTGTAATTTGAGTAGCTACCAGTTTTCTAGGGCTTTGGAGAGGGGTGGGAGAATAGAGATAGGCCGGTAATTCCCGGCTGTGGACCTGTCACCTCCTTTGTGTATGGGCATAACTGTGGCAGTTTTCCAGGCCGAAGGGAATTGCCCCAGGCAGAGGGATTTATTGAGAATGCTAGTGAGTGGAACAAGGACCTGATCCAGAACCCGGCGGAGGATACTGGGGTCCAGGGAGTCGCTGCCAGTACTATTGCTCTTTAGTGCTTTAATCAGGTGTGGTCCGACTAAAGTCTAATTAAAGTCCCCTGTTATGATAAGTCTTCCTAAATCAAGGGCCCTAATGATTTCATTCATTATTGCCTGGGTAATTTCCTTTGATGAGTCAGGGCCTCTATAACAGAGTCCCAGGATTAAATTTGTGTTGTTATTATTTGTTATAATAATCCATTCTGTTTCTGTGTTAATGTTGGTGTCTTTTATTTTTAATGAGATGTTTACTACATTTAGGCTTTTTGTGATGTAGAGTGCAACTGCACCACCCTTTCTGCTTAGTCTATTACATCTAATTAGATTATAGCCAGCAATATTTTTGGCCCAATATCTCCTTCTTCCCACCATGTTTCCGTTTATAGGGCAATGTTGATGCTATCAGTATGCAAAATGCTTTCAGATTCAGTAAATTTATTATTTAAGCTTCAAATTTTACTTAATAGGAATGTGATTTTCTTATTGGTTGTTCTGTTTATATGCACCTGTTTACCAACCTGGTGGTGAACCCCCTCACCCCACTTTTCTAGTTTGAAGGCATGGATTCCATTTGTTCTTTTATCAGCTTTCCCAGGCTGCATGTGCCATCATTATTTAAATGCAATCCATTTATACTGTAGAGGCTTTAAGAGTGATTAAAGATATCCCAAGAATTAATAAAGCCTGTGTCTTCTCTCTCTCACACCAATTTTTCAATCTAGTGTTACTTCTCTCTATCATTCTATTTTTTTCTGGCACTGCTTTAGGAACTGGGAGAATGACAGAAATGAAGACCTTTGCTCCATATTTCTTATCATCCGTCACTATTTCTATTAGATTATGGCATATATCCTTCTCATGCACATAATCTACATTATTTGTGCCAGTGTGGATTGTAACAATTTGTTTATTTGATTTCTCCAGTACTTTAGGAATAACTATCCAGATATCTTCAGTTCCTGCTCCTGGATAACAAAGAACCATTCTGTTTTCCTTGTCACTGCTACATATAGTGGTATCATATTTTCTAATAATGGAGTCTCCTAAGATTATCTTTTCAACCTTATCCTTGTTAAGTGAGGGTACTATGGGGTCCGGAGTATCCATGTCACCTAGAATGTGGTATCTGTTCTCGATTCGTATTTAATTTTCAGACAAGGCCCTTCTACCTTTTCTAAGTCTTTTCAACTGTGTACCAATTAGAATTTTTGCTTGGATCCTGTTTACTTTTTTTATTAATACTAGTAGATGGCTTAGTTTGTTCTATTTCAGGTTGTATTTCTTCTCTCTCTCTTTTTCTGGGGCCTTGTACAAAAGTCTGGGGATTTTGATTTGTATGAGTGATATTTTGGAGACCACATTCCTTTTCAATATCCATAATGTCTTTAAGTTAACTAACTAAGCCTGTACATTACTTAGTTTGTATAAAGAAGTTTCATGCTGTAGACACTTATTACATGTAAAGTCTTCTAAAGTTTGACATGTGTTTTCAGTATACAATTTACATCTGACACACTGTAAGAGCTTCCCTTCCAGGCACAAGGCATTTAGAACATGCCTTACTGAGTCTTTATCTATATTAGTGCCCATGGTGATTATGTATATGGAAGCAGTGGTACTCACAGAAAATGCTGTCCTCCAAACCCTCCTAACCCACCTGACACATGCCAAATGCACATGTCTCAGTGAGCATCTCTGTGCACGACGATCGCACACTCATCCCACATGAGCTTACCCTCACTCGGGGCACCTGTTTAAATATTGCCCAAACCCAGAAATCACCGGGTCATGTGACTGACCTTCAGTAGTGGGTGCTACCTTTTAAAAGTGTAAAAAATACAAATATTGACTAACAGAGCTATTAGGAGCTTTATCTCCTTGCTTTGGCTGCAGCAATTTGTTATAAACACTGCTCCCAAAGTGCCCAAGCTTAGCTGTTGGACGAGAATGTAGTTCCACAAATGGATAGTGGAACTACAATTCCCAGATACCTCAGGCTCTCAGTACCTCCCTTCAGCAATTGGTTACAGTTCACAGCAGTTTTTAATCAAGTTTCATTTAAAAGCAATATTACAGTGTTTGTTCAAAACCCTGCCAAGGCTGTCTCACTGCCACAGCAGTCACACAGTTATTGGTCAGGGGGGTAAGCCGCTCACTTGGGGCAGCTGTTTAAATATTGCACAAACCCAGAAATCACCGGGTCACGTAACCACCCTTCAGTAGTGGGCACTACCTTTTAAAAGTGTAAAAAATATAAATATTGACTAATAGAGCTATTAGGAGCATTGTCTCCTTGCTTTGGCTCCAGCAATTTGTTATAAACACTGCTCCCAAAGTGCCCAAGCTTAGCCATCCGATGAGAGTGTAGTTCCACAAGTGGATAGTGGAACTACAATTCCCAGATACCTCAGACTCTCAGTGCCTCCCTCCAGCAATTGGCTACAGTTCACAGCAGTTTTTAGTCAAGTTTCATTTAAAAGCAATGTTACAGTGTTTGTTCAAAACCCTGCCAAGGCTGTCTCACTGCCACAGCAGTCACACAGTAAATTGGTCGGGGGGGGGGGGTGTATACAGACAGCATATAAATAGCATATAAAAATGCAACATTAACATATAAACATGGAATTATCAAAAAACAATTACAAAGTGTGGGAAGGGAAAGGAGATGTCTTTTTAAAACATACACAGAAGGGGCTTTTTTGTATTTATCTCTAAACACATCAGGGAGGTTATTTCAATATCTTGAGATAGCTTGACTCAAAAAATTATCAGATCATTTTGTTTTTTTGTAAGGTGATGACATTTCCCTAAGGTTACTATTCCTTAGGGACAGATCAAGATCCCTAAATTTTATTTTATCCCTTAGTATAATAGTGTTGTCACTTTACTAACTTTTGCCAATAATAAAATTATTCTTTCACCCTTTGCTTCTGTGGTCTATAGTTTATCAAACAAAGCTTTGCTGCATCATAAAATCCTTTCTTTTTAAGGTACTGAGTTAAGTTGTTGGCTGCGTGGGTTGTGTCACCACGTTGTGTAGCGACACAACACACTCAAGGAAAGCATATTATTTTACAAACATTTTATTCATGACATTTTGATTTTGTGGAATGATACAGAAGAAAATCTAAACAATCATTTTTCAGGTACATAAATCACTGTACTCCATATCTCAGTTTGACTATGGAATTTGACAAAACTAGTATACCCTATCTAGCTGTAGTAACATGAAAGAGAACAACCAATTAACTACTGTACACATTTGCACAGAAAAACAACAGACAAAAGCACTCTCCTGCATACATCGAGTTACCACCTAAAAAAGTTTAAGATAGTAATTCCTTACAACAAATATCCCTGCATAAAGAGGCACCACAGAACAGAGGAAAGATGTCAGAAGAATAAAAACATTATGACAGAAAGATTCATAGACAGAGGCTATAAGATGAACAGCCTTCAAAAATCAATAGAAAAGGTGGGCAGAACAGCAAGAGATACACTATTAACTGATAATCCTAAGACAAATGAGGCATCCAAAAAAATTACATTTTCTGCAACTTTTTCAAACTCATTTGGTAATATCAAAAAACATAATCTTGAAAAATCAGAGTATTTTACAATGCACAGATCAAGGCACAAAACGTTTCAAAACAGACCATGGGTAACAGCGAAAAGAACAACTATAAAGAACAAACTGGTCAAAACACAAAATTAGAAACCACCACCAAATTCATTGTAACCCTCAAGGTTTCTATAGATGTGGAAACTGTATACAATGTGTCGATGACTAAGAACAACAAGCATTTGTCAATGCTGAACGTTCGCTTGCAGGTATTTGCAGTGGTGTTTAGCATGTATGGTGCTTTACCCTAATGCCCTGTGCGATTGCTGGTATTTGCACAGTAAATTGTCAGCATGACCTTGTTGTTACCCCCATTGTGTGCTACAAAGGTGGAAACACGTTTTGGGGAGGATGTGAAAAATGACAGCTGCACTGCTCATAAGGAAGTGTGGTAAAGTGGCAATGTTGGAAATCTGGAGTGGAAATATTGAAAATTCGCGAACCTACGAGTGTGCGTGGGAACTGTGTAACGCACACTCGTAAAACTGTCATTTGTAGGATTTTTGTCACCAAATTTTCAACATTGCCATTTTAAAACCTCTGCTAATGAACAGTGTCACAGTGATTTTCTTACTGTGTCCCATACATTGATTTACACCGACTGCGCCATTGTACTACAAGGCGGAAGATGTTTAGGCAGGATGTGAAAAATGACAGCTATACTGCTCATAAGGAGGTGTGGTAAAATGGCATTGTTGAAAATCTGGGTGAAAATATTGAAAATTTGCAAACTTACGGCGTGCGTAGGAACTGCATAGCATGAGTCATAAAACAGTCATTTTAGGAATTTTTCACCAAATTTTCAGCACAGCCATTTTAAGACCTCTGCCATGATCAGTGTCACTGTGATTTTCTTAATGTGTCCCATACATTGAGTTCCACACCACTCTGCATTAATACGCTACATGGGCAGAAACACATTTTGGGCAGGCTGTGAAAAATGACAGCTATACTGCTCATGAGGAAGTGTGGTAAAATGGCAATGTTGAGAATCTGGAGTGCAAATATTGAAAATTACTTAAGCGTGTAGCGTGCGTAGAAACTGCATAGCCTTGCTAAATAAAACAGTCATTTTAGGAATTTTTCACCAAATTTTCAACATAGCCATTTAAGACCTCTGCTCATGAACAGTGTCACTGTGATTTTCTTAATGTGTTCCATACATTGATTTACTTTACCGACTCGCCATTGTGTGCTACATGAGTGAAACACATTTTGGGTGAGATGTGAAAAATGAAAGCTGTACTGCTCATAGAAGGTGTGATAAAATGGCAATGCTGAAAATCTGGAGTGAAAATATTGAAAATTCGTGAACTTACGAGCCTGCGTAGGAACTGCGCAATGCATGCTCGTAAAACAGTCATTTTTTGGAATTTTTGCACCAAATTTTCAATATGGGGTTTTTGGGACCCCTTCCATGAATGATATCACTGTCATGGTGTTATTCAAGGCTGAAGGGTGATTTCACACAGTGACTGTGCAGTGCCTGCGAAATCACCCTTCGGGCCTGAATAACGCCATAGCAGTGACATCATTCATGAGAAGGGGTCCCAAAAACCCCATGTTGAAAATTTGGTGCAAAAATTCCAAAAAATGAATGAGATATGCAATAAAGTTGAAACCCCCCCTATGTAACCCATTATACAGCTTACCGGCATTTCCTCAGTTCGCGGTCGGCTTTGAAGAGTGCAGGCGTGTTCCGGTCCACGGATCGTCGCGCTGGAGTCGGAGGAAGTATGGGGTGAGGTGGGGTGTGGGGAGGCTGGGTGCGCGGTGGGTGGGTGCGGGTTGTGGGGAGGGTCTGGGAGGCGCGCCTGCAGGGACCGTTTTGTTTTCCAGGTTAAAAAAAGCGATGTGGGACCTTTGCCACACTGGGGTGAGCTTCCAGCTTGGCAGAAGATGGCTGGAGGGCCTAAAGAGCCGGCAGAAGTTGGGCACCCCATCGGCAAACTACGCTGGGGGCGGGGAGCCGGCGAGTTGGGCACCCCATCGGCAAAGTAAACAATGGTTTGCCATGCTGGGGTGGGCTCCCAAGCGTGGCAGCAGGATAACAGGGGGCCATGGGCGAGGGGATTGGGCACCCCGTCGACTAATAACATTTGCCACGCTGGGGTGGGCTCCCAGCGTGGCACCACACTGAGCAGTGGCGTGACTTGCGGGAGGTAGCATATGACACAAGGGGCGGTGCTCAGTATGGCAGCGGTGCTTTCCTTTGAAGCAGAGGAACACCACTGTCATACTGAGCTCCTGCACCCATTGGTGCAGGACCACCACGCCTGCTCAAGGGAGCAGTGCATTGGGTGGGAGAGGCACACCTCCAAGTGTGCTACTCTCCCAAAATGTTCCTTGCACATGCGCGCAAGTGAATGTAAAAAGATAAGAAGCACATGTCAAGACAGAATTTTTAAGATAAGATATCTAATTACATGTACAACAGACCACATTGTCAACTGCATAATATGCCCATACTCGTAATATTACATAGGGAAAACATCCAGAGCCCTAAAAACCAGAATCCCATAATATAAATGTGACCTACAAAGAAGAGATGAGAAATCACAACCATCTAGACATTTCCAAGAAAGGGATCGTCAAGTCAGTACCTTGAGGTTCACAGGAATAGAAAACATTTCTTCACTAATTAGAGGAGGGGACTGGGAGAAAAATACTATTGAGAAGGAAAGCCTGCCAAATTTTTAATTTGCAATACAGACTATGAATGGCCTATGAATTACTTTTTATGCTTGTAAAGTATTCATATATTGTTGCTGTTTGGTTTTTAATTTTGTATCGTTTTGTTATTTGTGTAGTGGTCGCCCATGAAAATGGGTCGTCTGGCCCATGGTTTTATCAGTATAAATAAATAAATCAAACAAACAGATTGAATGAGAACTTGGACCATTTTATAAAAGAATTTTTGCAGGTTAACATAGACTGACACAGAATGAGCATTATGTAATGAGTTTTTTTTTTGTCTAATGACACAATGTCTATCAGTATGAATATCTCATTTTGCTAACTTGTCACAATAAGTTTTCAGATTAATAAAGACTGTTATGGTCGAAGCACTGTGCAATCATGGACAGTGTTCTTGGTATGTATGAATGGCTTATATTGCTAACACAATGTAAATTATTAATAAAATAAATATTTAGAAAGATTATAGAGAAACAGACAAAATAGAACAGCATCAGGAATTAACATAGCCCAGTTCTAAACACCACTGTTTCTACCTTTTTAAGGTATACATAGAAAGGACCATCATAAATAATATATACTGTAGCAATGAAAAGGATTACATGATCACAGTGTAACATTTATACATATAAAAAAACCTTTCAGGATTTTCATTTAGTGGATCTACAGATGATTTTAATCAGTTAACAATATTTGGTCCGATATTATAACCTTACAAATATAAGATAGTCAACATAAAAAGATAAATTATAATACTAAACATAAAAGAAATGAGTGTTCATTCCCTAAGATAATGTAAAAAAATGAACCTAATATTGAAATTTGTAATATGCAGATGCTTGCAATTAAGTGCAAGTCACAAAGCTCTCACCCCCCTTCATGAGGTCTAAATGTTAGTCAAGAAATCACCCCAAACTCCTCAGCTATTTTAGTTACAACCCCTTTGGTTGTCTGTTCCTGAAATTAATATGTTGTACAAGAAAACCTGCCTGTATTTACATCTGACAAAGTTAAATACAATGGGATGGGAGGGGGGGACCTAGCCAAATACACTCTCCGTTCCCAAGAAGAGTTACAGTCTGGGTTTCCTTAGTGACCGGGCTGCTTGGCCACGTCATAGCAATGATGTGGATTTGCATTAACCTTGCGTGTCAAAGGGGCCCAGTCCCCACTCCCCAAGCATAGAGAAGCCTGCAACTTACAGGACAGCATCAAGCGTAATGGTGACCCAACCCATGCAGCCAAGAATTTAACTCAGTTCCTTAAAAAGAAAGGTTTATATGCTATGGCAAAGCTTTTTTTGGTAACATATAGACCTCAGAAGCAAAGGGTAATTTATTTATTTATTTATTTAAATTTTAGTAACCGGGTAGGCTCACTGGAACCTTGTGGTCCCTTTTTCAAGGGTGACCCGGGATTAGTTACATGTATCTAGAGGGAGGGAAAAACCGATGCTTTGATATGTACAGTACAGCAAAGCTTACATAGAGTGAGAAAGCATACATTACAGCATAGAAAATAACTCAGCAATAATCCAGACTTTTGGTTAGGAACAGACCATTGAGAGTTGTAAACCTAGATAAGTGCAAAATCAGTACTACCATCTAGCTTTCATACCTTTCCTCCCTATTGCTGTGTTCTTTATCAGAGATAACACCCTTAATTTGGTCCCTATGGGGGACCTTAAGTGAGGCAGCAGCACTGAGGCCCCTTCCCAAGGTGTACTTTTAGCACTTTCTTGAAACTCTCAGTAGAAGAGCTATCTTGTATCTGTCTCAGGAGATCATTCCAGAGTTTGGGGAGGGCAAACCTGACCAACCTTTGACCTAAGAATGATCTGGCTCTGGATATTTCTAGTAGAGTCTGATTGGTAGACCTGAGCTCATGCCTCTTCGTCTTGGGGACAAGCAGATCCAGTAGCCCAGGAAGGGCACCGGGTTGCTGTAGCTTAAATGCCATGCACAAGGAGGGATATGCTAATCTTGCTTCAAGGGATGGCCATTCCAAGGCCTGAAGCATCTTGCAGTGGTGTTCCATCCTTTCTGCCCTGGCCGTAAACTGGCCGACCCTGTGTTAGAGTGTGCTCAGTCACTGTCTTTCCATTGCCCTCAGCGACTGGAGCAAGGTTGCTCCGTAGAACAGGGTGGGGAGTATTGTTCCGTTACCAACCGCTATTCTAGTTTCTTTAGTTAGGAAGAGGTTTAGTCTTTTGGAATAATCTTATTATTCACAAAAGTTAATAAAATGACAACACTATTAAAAGGGACTGCAAATTAAAACTGTTCTTGCCTTTGGTAATTCACAGTGGAGCATTCTGAAACATGAAAAAAGTTGAACTTCATCACAACAGGCAAGTGTTTTAGCATTTTAACATCACATAACAACTGACAGTTAACTCTAAGAATATATTTTAAGATGAATAATATAGTATGTGCAATTATTAAAAATCCCTTTATTTACAGAGCTGTTAAAAGTGGATAGCCAGCATGGAGATTTATCAAAACATTAAAGGAAAAAAAAGTACAGTTGTGTAAGAACTTACCGTAACAGTAGATCTTCGAGGTTATCTCTTGTAGCAGGTCATAACTCATGGGAACCTTCTGCAGGAGACATTTGTTTCTGGAAGACTTCTTAGCAGTCGTAACTGGGACTGCCCCCTCATGCACCACATGACTAGGTCTGTGCACTATAAAAGAGAGGGCAGTCCCGATACTCCTCAGTTTTTGTCCTCATTAGCGACCTGATCATGATGTCACCGAGGGAACCAAGGTAAAATATATAAAAAATCACATGTTTTGGATATAACCACAATAAATATACAGAAGTATACATATCTATATATAGAGAAATATACAGCAGTTGGAAAGTAAAGACAAGCTTTGCCCCCTAGTGTAGACAGGAAAAAGGGCATGGAGGGAGAGGCTGCATGACCTGCTGCAAGAGATACTCTAGGAGATCTACTGTTACGGTAAGTTCTTACACAACTGTACTGTCTTCCTCGAGACAACCTCTCACAGCAGGTCATAACACATGGGAAGATTCCCAAGCAGTCATTTGTAAAGCAGGGTGGCAGGCAAGTCTGTCTGTGTGAAAGCAGAGCTTGGAGGACTGTACGTCTAAAGGTAGTACTCATGTAAAAAGCCAAGCCCATTAATGGTAATGTATAGCGAAGGGCCGGATCCTGGAAGCAGGAGCCATATCCCCCAGTACAGCAGTCTGTATACCTGCAGTGGCGGTAGCCAGCATTCATGTGGAGTGAGTCTTGACCACAGCCTAGAGCGGCAGTATATATGTAATTTTTGTTATAACAAAGAAAACAACGGAGGCTGTCACCTAAGTTTGGACAGACCCTGTACTAAAAGACAGTGTTTCCCCTTCACTATCCAGGGGAAATAAAACAAAAGGTGATGCTGCTGTGCACTGTGGTCTCATTCATTAAGAATGACAGGGACTGTGAACAACTAAGATGCAAATTAGAGCAGCCTCAGGAGCATCATGGTCCGCATAAGAGACTGGTAGCCGAATAGTTATTGATACACAGGAACAACTGAGACCACCTTAGTGAAAAAGGTAGGGTCGGGTCACAGAAGGACATCCTTTCCTTGGGAAAGGCAGATAGGGCCCTGTATGCTCATAGCCTAGAATGCAACAAAGCAGCCAGCTGACAAAACTGCAACTCAGAGTAAAAGGTTCCAAGATAGGAAGCACAGGCCTCATGGAACTGCGGGCTCGAAAGGAACCAATCATCAGTCTATGACTTAATTAAGAACCCCCAGAGGTAGGTGGAGTTCTACCAGGGTGCAGGGGGAAGAATGTCCCTTAAGAACAGTCATAAATACCCAATGGAGGCAGAGACCTTTCTCCTATCAGGGAAGGAAAGGCAAAAGTTCTCTGACAAAGGGAACCCCAAACACCGAAAGTGGAAGTAAATAGTCCAGTATGTACAGAGGAGGACATGAAAACAAGGTCCAGCTCAATCCAGTCCCCTCAAAGACAGACATGGCACCTGTTCCGTGAAGAAAAGGATATGGCATGAGACACCCAGGTTGGCGTAAAGATGCCCGTCATCATAAAGGGGACTCTGAAACCAAGACAGGGGTAAGCCCTCTGGAACCAAGCATGGAGGAGCAGGAAATGCAAAATTGGACTGAAGGAGCATTACCAAAAGAGAAGGGCAGGAGAGTGGGCATAAAGAGGGAGAGGTATCAGTACCAGAACCCTCAACTGTAACAGTGGGAACCACACTGGTCCTGACTCCAGAGGTGCCTCCAGTAAAGACAGAAAACATCCAGCCAGACCGTGTCCAGGTCTGGCTGTAGTGGGCAGCAGAGAGGCAGTAGGATATGGAGTGGAGAGACGAACAGATCCCTGTCTGGATGAGCCCAGCGGACAAAAGTCACCTGCTCTTGGAATGTTGCAATGTATCTTATATCCGAATATGGTTTTGTTTACCCTGGCCAGTTGGTCTGGCTTATTTCTGCTCTGTAATGGTACTACACTGTTTTGTTTTAGTAATTGTACTTGTATTGCTATGTGTTTGCTTGTTCTCCCAACTCTTGTCCCCCCCAGATGCTTCTGGAAACGAGCTGTTTATAGCTCATGTTGTCTTTCCTGGTGAAACATTTTCCAAATAAAAAAATAAATAAAAAAGATGTCTTTGACTACATCCTGTGGAATTTTCCATTCATGCCCTGCAGCTTTGAAAAGGTGGAGAGTATCCGGCCGTGTATGCCTGCGGCCAGGGGTATGTATTTCTAACAAGGTGTAGTCCATTATGTGCAGCCCAGAACCCTATATGCACGGTTTCAATGCATATTGGCAAGGGACTAGGTAATGTTTCCTGGTCAGGGAACATACAGCGGGGAAATAACTGATTGAATCATGAGACATATCCCCCGTAGGAGACACTCGAAAGTATGGAGGGCATGGAAAATGGCTCTTCCAAGATAAAGATGCTCAGATGGGCATCACCCAGCTGCCAAACACCTTGGCGGGTTTTTAGTCCTTTGAAAGGAATACCCACATTCTCTGGAGTTGAGGTATGCATCGTAAGAGTGGTCATGCACCTTCATAAATGGAGAAATTTGATAGCGGGTGATAAGACACTGGCATCCATTTGCAGGTAGATCTCTGAAGGCACAATCATTGCAGAGTGCCCTGAAACAAAGTCTCAAGTATTATTGGGGATATGTAATCGATTAGGATGGCTGCAATCAAGTATCCCCAAAAAGTCAGCAGGTGAAGCCTGGCCAAGACACCTCTGGTATGGCAGATAATGGGAAGCCAGTTAGCCCAGTGTGTCCATCGAGATACAGGAAGGAAAGCATTTCCAACTGAATGTATGCATAAAGGTGTATGTTCATACCCAGAGACTTAAACCGTACTTAGAGTACTGACTGGTGCAAGGAGAACATCTGATGATGTTTCCGAAAAGCAGAACATTCAGGCATATTATGGAAAAAAACATAAATGCCCGCTTTGCGAAAAATTTCAGAGATCAAGGCATGGTATTATTGGTAGACTCCAATGGTAGAGTCTATCCTGAATGGGGGGTTCGCAGCCTTTTGTGGCATATGGTGAAGGTCCCTGAGGAGGCGCTGTTTTTGGCGCGAAACCGGTCGGACCTTTTGTTTGTTTGAACTGTCCTGTCCTGCATGGCGTTTCTGCATTGTGATGTTATTAGTTAAACGCACAATACAGCATATGTTTTTGGAAGTGTTGGTGCTGTGTTTTTTGTTATATGGTGAAGGTCTACCATGATCATTGTCCAGAAGGAAAGAGAAAACATATCCATCCTTTGAAGAGGGACATGCACAGGCAAAACAGGCATTATGCAAGTAGAAAAAAAACCAGATCCTGGACATGAGGACAGATACTGTGACCATGGATTTGAGGGGACCTTCAGGCTGTGGGCGGTCCCAGGCAGGGAACCAGCAGAACAGCACACGTTGACCTCGGAATCAAATTTGGGGAAGGTTAATAGATGTAGTGAACCCTTGTTAGGGAGGCCCTTGCCAGGTATCAGCGGGGTCCAAAAAAGGACTTTCATAAAAGAATTCTCCTGGTGCAAAAAATGACATGGAATGCACCAAAGTATGGTGCAACCCGAGGCGTTGAATCTCGTAGAGAGGCCTTGAAAAGCAGTCAATCAAGTCTTTATTTATCCAGGTGAACACCATTGAGCAGGCTCATTTACAAGGTGGACCTGCATTACACAAGGTCAAGAATAACACTTTTATGTACAGATAATAAATAGACATAATTGTACAGAAATAGAAAAAAAAATACACAGAGCAATAACAAGTATTTCAGGTATAGGGTTAACAAGGTTAAGGAGAATGGTATGAGAAGAGGAATTAAAACATTTTGAAACAGCCAGCATATTAAAACATTTTCAAACAGAACGGCATATCATTGGTCAGGACATATACAAACTTAAGGGGCAGATATGGAGGGGTACAGGACTGCAGCTGTTCTAGGTTGGGTACTATGGTAGATGGGCTGGGGACATACATGTTAGGAGTCTGAGGGTAAGAAAGGCAGTGGATTAGCAGAAAAAAAAGGGGGGTATAGGTAGAGGCAATCAAGGGGCCGGGTTAGGTGGAGATGTAGTGAGCAGGTAAGCAATATCAAAAAGAAAACTCAGAAAGGCAGGAGCAAAAGGCCCAACAAATGCAACCAAGAAAGTCATGTGAGACATATTTTCACAGTAGATGTCACATAAACCATAGCCACCAGAGGTTACAAGCAGCGAGTATAGTGGCTGCGGAAGCATCCCCAAGAGGTGGGATGACCACTGTGAGGACGTCTCCAAATAATAAGCCAATTCGTGCCTTGGGGCATGCAGCTCCTACACCTGAGCCCCAGAGGGTAGAACTGGTCTGGTGCCTAGTCTTGAGCAAGAAAAAAGGGGGCTCCACCCCAACAACTGTAGTCAGAGCCTGGTGTATGGCAGAGCTACAGGTGGAGACTGGGATGGGACCCGGAGGTGGGGCCACCAGGCCACAAGAATAGGCACGTCCACCTATGCTCTATAGGTCCATCTCCAAGCTCCGAAGAGACACGGTCAAACTCCACTGGAAAAATAGAGAGAAAAAAAATGGTGAGGAAATAAACTCCAGCAGGTCGACTCAAAAGAGCCAGCACTATTCTAAAAAGAGTCCCTTGGTTATTGAAGAGGACATTGGTGATGTCAAAGCAGTGAAATAAATAACTGTATACCCAGCATGATGGTAGAGTTTCAGTTCAAGACCAAACAGGGTCTGGGTGTAGATTACAGAGGACAACCCATAGCCAAAGCCGCCGGTTAGGTGGCCCACAAGTCACGCTCAGTTAGTAGATGATGAGGAGGCCCAGAGTGAGGCCAAAGTCAAGGGCACCTGAGTCTAGGCCCGCAGATTATTCTGGGGTCCGTTGTGGACAAGAGGGTCCATATCCTCATCGAGGAGAAGGGTGAAGCCTTTCCGCAATGAGACATCATTGGCAATGAAAGACCCAAGGCCAGTGTCGACCTAAGGGCAAAACCCGTGGTGACAAGGGGGCCAAAACCTTCCCCGATGAGAATGGGGAATCCTATTAAAGCCAGTGGCAATGAGAGGATGCAGGGGCCACCATCGACCAGAGTCCATCGTTGATTGAGAGGGTGAGAGCCCTCGACAATGAGAGGGCTAAAGCCCATAGCATGGTGAGGGCTGAAGCCATCACCACCAAGGCCCTTGTCCATGAGAGTGCCAAAGCGATCGTCGATGAGATGGTAAATGCGACCGTCGATGCGAGGGTAAAAGCCATCGATGAAAGCGGCAGAAGCCACCGTTGACGAGAGGGCAGAAGCCATCATTGACTAGAGGGCAAAACCCATTGTCAACGAGAGGACGGAAGCCATCGCCAACATAATGGCAGAAGCCACCGTCAATGAGAGAGAAAAAAGCCATCATTGACGAGAGGGCAGAAGCTACCGTCGACAAGAGAGAAAAAAACCCTTGTCAACAAGAGGGCTGAGGCCATCATCGACGAGAGAGCAGAGGCCATCATTGATGAGAGGGCAGAGGCCATTATTGTCGAGAGGGCAGAGGCTATTGTCATGAGAGGGCAGACACCATCGTCAACAAGAGGGCAGCAGAAGCCATCGTCAATGAGAGGGCAAAAGCCATCATGAATGAGAGGGCAGCAGCTATTGTCAACAAGAGGGCAGAGGCCATCGTTGATGAGAGGGCAGAAGCCATAATCAATGAGAGGGTGAAGCCATTGTCAACAAGAGGGCAAAAGCCATCATCACTGAGATGGCAAAAGCCACCTTCAGCGATGTTGAAAATGTAATTATACTTAAGCAAATTCAAAATATCTTCATCGTCATCGGTCTAGTAAAGATGGTCAGTGACGACAAAAGTTAGTAGAAAAAAGAAAAATGTTAAAAGGCGAAGGTACTGTTGAGCCGATCTCCAGGAGAGATGTGTGCAGGTCACGGAAAAGAAAGAACTGAGGAGTATCGGGACCACCATCTTTTATAATGCACAGCCTGGTTATGAGGTGCATGAGGAAGCGGTCCCACGTACTGACTGCTAAGAAGTCTTCCGGAAACAAGGTTCCAATGTGTTATGACCTGCTGCAAGAGATTGTCTCGAGGAAACATAGAAACATAGAAACATAGAATTTGATGGCAGATAAGGACCGCTTGGCCCACCCAGTCTGCCCATTTCCCTACCTAATGGATAAGCTGCAGATCCTAGTTAACCAGCAGCCTACTTCTTCCTACCCCCACCCCCGAGAATTGCCTTATGACTGTCCCATGCATGCTTGAATTCCACCACTGTTTTTGACTCCACAACCCTCTCTGTGAAAAAATACTTCTTAAATTACCTCTGAGCCACCCCCTCTATCTTCAAATTGTGCCCGCTTGTTCTTGCACCTCTTTTTTGAAAGATGCTACCCTCTTGGACTTTGTTGATTCCCAGAGGTACTTGAAAGTTTCTATCATGTCCCCCCTCTCCCTCCTTTCCTCGAGGCTATACATATTAAGCTCCTTAAGTCCCTCTTCATATGTCTTCTGGTGCAGACCCTGCACCATTTTAGTTGCCCTCCTCTGGGCAGCTTCCATCCTGTCTATGTCTTTGCGGAGATTGGGTCTCCAGAACTGCACGCAGTACTCCAGATGGGGTCTCACCAGCTGTCTGTACAGAGGGATAACAACTTCCTGTTTTCTACTGGTGGAAGATCAAGAATTTATGCAAGTCAGATCCTCCTACTGATATAAATTTAAAGGGATACTGTCAACTTTTAGCTGATTGTTTAGCTCCTTGGCAAAATGATTGTAGTAGCTGTATCTAACACTTGTTTCCACATATAAAGTGACAGCTGGACTTAACAGTATGATGCAGCCTTTGTTTTACCTTAGTTTTATATTTTCACCGACTTGACTGAAACCCCAGCAGACCACTCATGAACCACGTGCATGCTTAACATGGTGTCGAAGTGCCCACAAACTCGTGCTTTGCTGAGTTTGACTTTTAGCAAGCACTCTATATCAAAGGCATTCTCTGATTGGTGCCGGTGTCCTGAGTGCCACAAAGTAGCTTGTTTATAAAAATGAGTGCTGTAATATAAGTAATAGTACCATGCAAAATGACTCTGGGCATGCTCATTGCTCATTTAAATTACTTATGTTACAGCACTCATTTTTATGTTTGCTTGCATGCATGTGCAAGAAACATAGTGCCATCATCAGAGATATCAGAGGTGTGTCACCTCCTCCTCCAATTCAGGCAGTGTGCTGGCAGGCGCAGCCCCTATAAGCCAATGCATTTTGGAGCCTCTGTGACGCTCCAAAATGCAGTGTACTCTGAGATGAAAGGGGAGCTACGCTTGGTGAGCAGCGATAAGAAGCTGCTCACCGCAGCTCCCAGCCGCAAGCGTGCGCCCAACCGCGCGGTGTATAGCCCGACGGGGTACCCAATCCCCGTCGGCTGAACTCATCGTCTCCTCCCCTCCAGTAGTTGGTGCCGCTGGGCCCACTAGCGTGGCAATCAGTCATTTTACCGATGGGGTGCCCAATCCCTGTCGGCTGAATGCCCCTCCCCAAAGTCCTTGTGCCACGCTGAGCCCACCCCAGCGTGGCAAAGCGGTCCCACGAGGTCTTTTTATTTGTTTTTCCTCATTTTGCTGGCAGGGGTGCCCAATCCCCGTCGGCTGAGCGCCCCAGAGTCCTTGTGCCACGCTGGGAACCCACCCCAGCATAGCAAGCAGTCCCCGAAGTCTTTTGTTTTGTACCTGTAAGACAAAAACGGTCCAATGATCGCGTCTCCAGCCCCCCTCCCACAACCTGCACCCACCCACTGCGCACCCAGCCTCTCCACCCCCTCACCCCATGCCTACCTCCGGACTCCGGCCTTAGCGATCTTGGTGGACCGGGAACACGTCTACACTCTTCAAAGCCGACCGCGAACTGAGGAAATGCAGGTAAGCTGTATAATGGGCTAGATAGGGGTTTCAACTGTGCATATCTCAGCCATTTTGGGAATTTTTACCAAATTTTCAACATTGGGTTTTGGGACCCCTTCTCATGAATGATGTCACTATCATGGCGTTATTCGGAGCCCAAAGGGTGATTTCATGCAGTGACTGCGCGGTGACTGCGAAATCACGCCGGGACTGAATACCGCCATGACAATAATCATTCATGAGGAAAACTTAAACATATGTTAATTTGGTCTAAATAAAAAATAACTATTTAATGGCGTGCGTTGCGCAGTTCCTCGCGCTCGAGCTAAGTTCGTGAAATTTCAATATTTTCACTCCAGATTTTCAATATTTCCATTTCACCACACCTTCTTATGAGTAGTACAGCTGTCATTTTTCACATTTCACTAAAATGTGTTTCCGATATAGCGCAGAATGGCGCAGTCAGTGTCTTGAAATCAATATGCGGGACAAATTAAGAAAATCACAGTGACACTGTTCATGACCAGAGGTCTTAAGTGGCTATGTTGAAAATTTGGTGAACAAATTCCTAAAATGACTGTGGCGTGCATTCGAAGTTCTCTGGCAGCTCATAGGTTTCTTAATTTTCAATATTTCACTTCAGATTTTCAACATTGCCATTTTCCACACCTTCTTATAGGTAGTACAGCTGTCATGTTTCACATCTCACCCAAAGCGTGTTTCCATGCATATGGCGCACAATGGCGCTTGATCGTTATGCAAACTCAGTGTATGGGACACATTAAAGAAAATCACCAGTGTCACTGTTCATGAGCAGAGATCTTAAAATGGCAATGTTGAAAATTTGGTGAAAAATTCCTAAAATGACTGTTTCACAGTGTCGTTGCACAGTTCCATACTGCCTTTCGTGGGTTTGCGAATTTTCAATATTCCACTCCAGATTTTCAACATTGCCATTTTTCACACCTCCTTATGAGCAGTACAGCTGTCATTTTTCACATCCTGCCCAAAACGTGTTTCCGCCCATGTAGCGCACAATGGCGCAGTCGGTGTGCAAACTCAATGTATGGGACACATTAACAAAACCACAGTGACACTGTTCATGAACAGAGGTCTTAAAATGGCTATGTTGAAAATTTGGTGAAAAAATTCCTAAAAATGACTTCTACAAGCGTGCGTTGCACAGTTCCTATGCATGCTCGTAAGTTTGCAAATTTAATATTTTCACTCTAGATTTTCAACAAGTCCATTTTATTAAACTTCCTATGAACAGTACAGCTGCAATTTTTCATATGTCACCCAAAATGTGTTATCGCACATGTAGCGCACAATGGTGCTGTTGGTGTGCGAAAGCAATGTTTAGGACAAATTAAGAAAATCACAGTTACACTGTTCATGAGCAGAGGTCTTAAAATGGCTATGTTGAAAATTTGGTGACAAAGTCCATAAAATGACTGTGTTACAGTGAGCATTGTGCAGTTTCCACGCATCCTCGTTAGTTCATGACTTTGTAATATTTTCAGTCCAGATTTTCACTAGTGGTATTTCCACACTTCCTTATGAACAGTACAGCTGCCATTTTTCACAACATGGCGAAGTGTGTTTCACACTTTCAGTGCAGACATGCGTGGTCGCTGTGGGGAATCATTGTTTGACACAGATAAAGAAAATCACAGTGACACTGTTCATGATCGGAGGCACCAAAATGCCTGAGTTGACAATCTGCTATAAAAATCCCAACCTAATTATATTACGGGTGTCGTTGCACAGTTTCTATGTCACTCATTGACTTCACCATTTTTTAAATATTTTTACTACAATTTGCAACATAGCCATTTTACACCTCCCATGAAAGAGTACAGCTGTCATTTTTACATCCTGTTCAGAATATTTTGCACCTGTGGTGTTAAATGCCGTAGTCACTTACAAAGCAGCTTTTGGCTACCAAACTGATATTCCCCTGTTCATGAGGTGGGGTCACAAAACAAACATGTTGAAAATTTGGAGTGAAAATACCAGCGAATGCCGAGGTATTAGGCTTTTCAACTAAATCGCCCAAACCTCTAGAGAATGACAGGAATCAGGGTGTGACTTGGGATTCTTACCTGTGATGCTCATACCACTCCACACCTGCAGTCACTGAGAGGCATCGAGGTATGCCTTTGACTCTTAGGCTAAACCACCCCATTCTCCTATATCGCACCCATCTCACCATATTTCCTAATGAAATGGGGTGCGCATAAGGGCCAAAGACCCCAAGGAACACGTGACACTTGTCAGTCTTTGCAGAGTGGGGTGTGGTGAAATGGCGTGGCTGTTATGCCTGACGACCCAAACGCACACCCCAATGCCTGTCACTCTCTGCAGGGTGGTGGTCGGGTTGGCTTCAGTTCAATACTTCACTGCCATACCTATTACGCAGCTCTGTAACTTCTACACTGCCACTGCCAATGCCAGCAAGCAAACATTCGGCATTGACAAATGCTTGTTAAAAATGTTACTTGCACATTCCTGAAACATATCCCCAAACCTGTACAGCTCTCTTCTTCTATGGACCATAGGGACAGGTGCCATCTCCACTCCTTCTGGGCCTGGGACATTTCTGATAGAGTGTGCAAACGGGTATCCTGTAAAAAATAAACATTCCTTCCCCCTCCCACCAAACTGGAAAAAGTAATGTACTTTTTTCCCTAGGATTTTGTGCTGTTAACATTGAAAGTGATGAAATGTATCCCTACATCCATTTAAGTAGTTAAAAAAGATAGAAATACTACAGTATAGTTAAAACAGTCATTTTCATTTTTTCCCTTTCTTTGGTTTTGGTTTGTCTTCCAAAACCCCATCCTCCAGCGGCTCTTGCTGTGAGGAAGCCACAGATGACACATCTAACTCTCCCCCTGCCTCCTCTCCGTCTATGTCCATTAAGGCCTCGTAGGTGTTTTTTGTCAGCATAGTCTCTGCAGTTCCAGACAGGTTTTGAGGTAAGGGAGGTTTCTGGAGATTCTTTGACATCGTTATTCTCTTAAAAGGAACATCAGTGGTCTTGTCAGGAGGAGGCATGCCTTGCACCTCTTTCTCAACTTCCCATTGTAGTCCATTGGGTTTCACTTCTGGGACATGGGCAAACTCAGGCCCAGGTTCCTGTGATTGAGCTAGGGGAGGGAGGGTCTGCACCCTGAGCAGAAGTGGGTGGCACCTCCGTATATCCTGTTTTGTGTGTCTACAAACAGGGCCATGGTGGGGACTGTTCCCTCCAGAGGAGGGTTGTCCCGAACCTCTCTATGCTGTGCTGCCCTAGGTTTGGTTGGTCTCTGGGGCTTTGGGTCCAGGCCATTGGTGTTCATTGCTAGGTCCTGGAATCTCATGCACTCTTTCTGTGCAGTGGCATGTACACATCATGTTCAGTCCATACTGTTTAGTCCACACTGTTGTGTGAAGCCCATTCACAGTCCTGGAAAGTATGCCCATTTCCATCACATAAGTTACACCTCATAGGCTTTTCACAATGAGCGCTGACGTGCCCCATTTCCTCACAAAGATCACACTTCTGCTTGTCACATGTGTTACTTAAGTGGCCCACCTCCTTGCACTTATAGCAAGCACGAGGTTGGCCAGCATGGAATATCACACTGCAGTCCCGTCCTAAAAAGAAGCAGTTGGGGAGATGGTGTACTGCCTCATTTTCTTGCCGCAAAGTTACCTGGCATCTCCAATCACCCATCCACAGATGTTCCTCATCCAGGATCGGTTCTGGGTAGCCATTTACCACAGTGTTGATTCACTCAGTAGGTAATATCCACCATATTAACCCCCTCATTGCGGAAAATTACCGTCACCCTTTTAAAAAGTGGTTTTGTCAGGGGTATCACTAAAAATGGTTTCCACAAAACAGTATTCTTAAGCTGTTGGTACTGCTTCCAGAAGCGCTCCAGGCCAGCTGGGTTTTTAAAACTGATTGTAACCCCCTACAAATGGGGGTTCCCGAAAAGTCTTCCTTGAGCTTGCTTAAATGCTCACTGCCAGGCCGGTGTCCTGCATTTTAGCAGTTTAAGTGTACTGCCAGAGAGTGCCTGTATAGCCTCTGTGTACTGTCTCTTTAAGAGCTGCTTGGATTGCAGTCATAATTAATCTGAGAGGAAGCTCTGTTAGAAGATGTACTTGTTTGCTGATCATTTGTTAGAGTAGTAATAATATTGCAGTTTGTTCTAACCTGCCTTATTTGCAGCATGGACAGTTCTGTGTGTTTCCATCATATTGGTCCTGGACTGTCAGAATGGGCCAATCAGTACATTTGGGACTCTAAAATGGAGCCTGCCTACAGGGACTTCATTGGGCCAAAACTTGTAGGAATTGTAGTTTTGGCCTTTTGGCACCTAAAATAACCTAGAGGGAGAGCCCTTGTTGTGACTGACAGACAGGTCAGCCAACCGAACCTTTTGGATCTTGGGAAAAGTCCTACACTGCTTACAGTTTCGGTTAGATCTGAGTTGGGAAGTGAAGAATTAACAGCTCGAGATAGTTCAAGCAGCAATCCATAGTGGATTCACACGGAAGAACTGTGGAAAGGCCTGAGTTTGGCCTGCATGCTGTTCCTGAGAGGGAACTAGTGCTTTTTATTTGGACTGAATCCGAATTTGGAGAACGAATTAAGCCACTGAATTGTGACTAGGCTTTAACCTGAAGAAGACCGAAGATTTGCTGAATGCGATCGGCCAGTCAGGACTTACAGCTACCTCTGAACTCCCGGATTGTGCAGAGACTCTGTAATTGCGACCAGAGAGCCATTTGCCTGGTACAGTGGAATTTCCTTACATGTGAATGTGCTGCATGGTTATAGTGGGTCATGTTTTGTTTTCCCACTGTGTGTCTGAACTGTGTTTTGCTTGCTGGAGGCTGTATCCAGCTCCACGGGCTGAATTCGCATCCATTTCCATTTGCCTGGACCCTGCTACACTAGCCCAGCCAGAACACCTGCTACACAGAGAAACTCATCGACGAGAGACCGGCCAGGGGATCAGCCCCCTGCTCAACGCCTTGAACAGGAATGACACCTTGGTGATTCGTGTGGGCCCTGCTTCTCCAGGCACTCCAGCTCAACAGCCTGCAGTCTCGATTTCATCCTGCTTGTGTCCAGTATTGGGTATCGTGTGTAAACATCAGGATAGCTCCCTGTAAAAACAGCTAAATCTAAAAGTGTTGTCATCTGATTGTCTTGTTGCCTTTTCTTTCACGAACTGAGCCCTCCGGCTCCAGATTGCAAGTAGTGTATGTTGTGCATGTTGCTTTCTTCCATCACAGGGCCCCAACCAGCTGTAACATTCCTGGCTAGCCCACCATTTTCCTACCTGGGTATCCAGAGTGTGTGACTGTGTAGGGACTCTGAACTGCATGCATAACTGTCTAATTAATAAAGCTTTTAAGCAAATCAACCTGATTACGCCCCTCCCTTATTCAAGTCCCCTGAATAAATCAGATTTAACTTTGTTTTCATTTAACCTGGCTGTGGTTCCAGTTTGTGCCAAAAGTATTGTACTGTTGCTATTTGCTGTGCTTAACCTTGTTTTAAAGGTGGTCCCCAGGGTCAAGCTAGTGGAACCAGCCCTGGTGGTAAGTGCAAACAGTGTGGGTAATTGCCTGGTGAATAAAGGTCACTGTGAAAGTAATTATTGTATATTGTTCAGGCCACTAGAAGGAAAAGAGGGGGACTTACAGTGTCCTAGAGGGCTGTGCCCAGGTTAGCTTGACCACTAAAAACCCTGACCTCCGGGTGGAGGCACCCATTTCATTACCCAGGCCCCTTAACCTGCTAGTAGCCAAGCAGGCAGGGGTAGCAGCTCTTGGCATAGCGCCACCTAGAGGTTGCATGATGTCAAAGATAGATTCCCCTGGCATATGAATCAGGGCGTATATTTTGTAGGCGTAATACTTCATGCTGTTTTTAAACAGCGCATGCACCACGAAAAGTCTGTCTGGGACATCATTTATGTCACCCTTGAATTTTAGGTGAACCACGTTCTGCCTAGCTGCCGGTTCCGAGGTTAAACGAACATTGTCTGGAAATAAGCATTCCCAGACATTTGTAGACTAGACATTATGTCTTGGTCCTGTGTTCTGTTGTTTCCTCCCTAGTTCCACAGGGATTGGACTGTGGCCCACAACTGCCTCCTCTGTCCTCTCCGTAGAAGGAGAGGGGCCATGAAGTCAGTGTGTCACAGTGGAGGGGGTTGGGGGGAAAAATCCTCCTGGTCTTGTACCCCAACTGCCCCAGAATCTCCTTCCATTTCTTTAATGCTCTTTAGTAGGCCTGTGTCATCAACTGGACCTTCCTTCTGTGCGGTGGCCTTTGGACTGCCCTGCCCGGGGTGGGGGGGTGCGTACAAGGGATCCTGTAAGCTACTAGTCACTTCGACTGGGACAGGATCACTGTTCATTCTATCATCTGAAAACTTTCAGCAGGGAGTCAACCACCCAGTCTGGGCTGTCCGAGGAGAGGCCGGTGGCTGAGGTCACAAAGTCCATACTGGTTTGTTCTGTGGGCTGGGTCACCCTCTCCTTGTGGGCTATATGCCCTTTCTTTCCTTTTCCAAAGGATTCTTTGCTTGCAGCGTTTTTTTTAATTCAACTTTATTAGCTTTTTAACCAGAAAAGACATACCAAATAAAACCATTCACAAGATAATAAAAGGTACAACACAATAATGTAAGACAAGACAAACTAATAAACAATCACAAATACCCCCCTTTCCCCCTAAAGGCATCACCCTTGACAATGACCTTGATGGCAGTATAACCTTAGAGACTGAATAGGGTATACAGGGATTCCCATCTTTCTTTATACCGGTGCATGCAGTTACATAGACTTGCAGCCATTTTTTCTATTCGTCAATTGGCTAACAATTCCTGGATCCATTCCATATAGGTAATGGCGATCTTCTCTTTCCAGTGATGAAGTGCCAGGGCCTTAAGAGGGAGGGCTATCATGGCCATATGAAACCATTGCTGCTTGATCTCAACTCCAGTGAAGTCTCCTAGCAGACAAATTTCAGAGGTAAATACATTTTCTAGCCCTAGGAGGGGGTCTGCCCTTTGTTTGATGGTCTCCCAGAGTACCACAATAGAAGGGCATTCCCAGAAGATATTATAAAAAGGTACCCTCTGATTGATTACAGCGACTACAAGTTGAGGAGGGGATTTTGCCCATTTTGTGCAACTTCACTGAAGTCAAGTACATGTTTTGAAGGACTGAGTATTGCATGAGACACAGTGTAATCTGCGTGATGTAAAAATGACAGGACCTCCATATTTTATCCCAATTAAGAACCCTCTGAGGGAACATATCAGACCAGTAGGGAGTGGTCCCAACTACATGGGGGAAGACCAAGTCATATAGAGAAGCATATATGAGGGAGGCAGAGTGGGGCTGGTGGAACAGTACAGTACAGTATAGTTAGGGGATGAAAAATCTCGTCTATTCCTCTGCCATTTACCAGTAGGAGCTGCTTAGAAACCAGCAGATGGCAAACCTGAAAAAACTTGAAAAAAACTCCCGGTCCTGCTGGGAATCTGAGCATCATATCCCTTACCGAGAGACAGGAGTCACCGGACGCCAACTCTTGGGGACACTTCCCTTTGGCAGACGGGAGACACACCTCCGACAGAGGGACACCCCCAATGTGAAAATTAGGGTTCTGCATTATTGGTTGATTTGGGTCCCTAATGGGGTTATATTTCAAGACTGTACATGCTTGCAGCTTTTTTTTAACAGTACCCCCCCAGGGCAGTACCAATATTAAAATGTATGCTTTTTTTTTCTAATGTAGGTACATCCTCCTGTCTTATGAGCACCTCTGGTAAGACTGACTATGGTACATGTGCCTCTGCACTGGGCTGCTGCCAGTTTTCGTCATTGTAAAATCCCATTTTTTAGCTTCCTCCCCGCTCCCACCCAAGACACTAGCAGCACTTTGCCCCTGTACCTGCTCGCTTGGACAGCTTTTCTGGGGATCCTCGATAGCATCCACTGCTCCTTCATTTCCTTTCAGCTCCAATGTAACCAGGCCCAATAATCCTGCCTGTAAGTTTGACACATCTGCTCCTAATTCCTTCCCCTGTTGCTGGAGAGCTTGCTCCAACTGGTTCCTCCGTTCCAAAAAAAGATGTTCTTCCTCCTGTATCAGCCGACGCAGTTCCTCAGCCCCAGGAGACTCCTGTCGAGCTGCTGCCATCACCAATTCATCATCCGCATTCAGAATCCGACTCCCATCTGGTAGAGATTCTTCTGCCAATTCAAACTACTCTTCAGTCATTAAATCCAACTGAAAGTCGGTCTCAGGTATAGGGGAGATCAAATAGGAGACCCGCTTCCCGGCCCCGCAGACATCCATGGTCTGCTGCAACAAGGGTTGATTGGCCATCTCAGCTCCAGTCTCGGTGCCCCCTACTGACGAGTAAGAGAATTTCACTGGTGTCCTGGCCAAATTTCCTCCATTCACTAAAAATACCACCAACAGCTTAATCTGGTTCAGTTTCAGTTGGTTATCATCTGTATCCCCCATCCCGCCTTGGGTCGCCCCTGAAAAAGGGACTTCTAGTCTCAGTGGACCTACTCGGTCAACAAAGTTCAATAAATAAATAAATAAAATCTTTGATCAAGTTAACTTATGAGTTGCCAGGTGCCCCTACCAACTTGCCAATGCATGTAGTACACAGCAATATCTATGTCACATCCAGATCTTTGCCTTGTATTGTCTTCTGCAAAGCTCAGACCATATCACTCACAGCAGTAGGTACAGTAAAGGGTAAAAAGGGAGGTTACAGGATGTTGTTGTTGCACTAATCAGTGTTACAGTATTGCTCAAAGTTATTGAATTACCTATTCCTGTGGTATGATACAGATAACTGTCATAACAGCTGTTTTGTAGATATGAAAAGGTCTTTCATTTTTCTGTTAGGCTAGTTGTATTTTTCTAGACTAGAATATTCTGCTTGCCTTCTCAAGTCAGGAAACAACAGTCTAGATAGACAGTGCTTGCTGCCTGCCAGTTGTGTTGTACACTGTTTGTTGTTACAGATGGATTCTGTTGATGGACTTGACGTAGACATGGAAGTGTTTAGCTGACCCATCGGCACAGTGGTTGGATTTCCGCTTGCGACGCCAGCGACCCGGGTTCAGGAATGGGCCCAGAACGCTGGAGGGCCAGCCGGGGGGAGAAGGATGGAGCGTCCTATGGATGGTCCTCCTTCTCCGGGGGGAGGGTGGGGCAGTACCCAGTGCAAGGAGGACCCCTGGAAGAGGCTGGGAGTCAGTCAAGCTACCAGCGCTTGCAGGTATGGGAGGCAGGGCAGACGCTGGCATGATTGCACGTCCCCGCCTCCGAAAAGGAAAATCGCAGGAAAAAGGGGAAAGAGGGTGGGTTCACTGTCTATGTGAAGCCCTCCCTTGGGCTTCAATTAGCCACCATCGCCACCACTCTCCCGACCAGTCACTGGTTCCGTGGCTCAGATTACAGGGGACCGATGCCGTGGTCCCACCCTCCAGGGGGTAAGCCAGGGGTAAATGGGGGAGGATGGCAATAGATGATAGGTGGAAGCTCCAGGGGCCGTTACCAGGGCTGAGGGACCAATAGTAGGACCTGCCAAATAAAGAGGATAAACAACAACAACAACAAAAAAGACATCAAGTGTTTAGAAACATAGAAACATAGAAGCTGACAGCAGATAAGGACAGCAAGGCCCATCCAGTCTGCCCATTTCTTTTTCTGCCTTATAAATGTGCCATCAGCCTTTGCTTTGTCAATGGCCTATCTATTCATACGCATCTGTATTGCTCCCTTATGCCTATCCCATGCCTGTTTGAAGCCCTGCACTGTATTCATATCCACCACTTCCTAAGGTAGGCCATTCCATGCATCCACCACCCTTTCTGTGAAAAAGAACTTCCTCACATTACTCCTTAATCGGCCTCCCTCTAATCTCATGCTGTGTCCTCTTGTCCTGCTATTTTTCTTATATTGAAACATGTTACACTCTTTCACCTTGTTAATGCCCTTAAGATGTTTGAATGTTTTGATCATATCACCTCTATCCCTCCTTTGCTCTAGGGTATACATATTGAGCTCAGTTAATCTGTCCTCATGTTTTCTGATGTAGTCCCTGCACCATTTTGGTTGCCCTTCTCTGGACTGCCTCAATTTGGTTAATGTCCTAGTGAAGGTCTGGCCTCCAGTACTGCATGCAGTACTCCAGATGGGGCCTAACCAGTGTCTTGTAAAGAGGGATTATTACCTCCCTCTTCTGACTTGTGATACCCCTACTAATACACCCTAACATCCCCTAGCCTTACCTACTGCTTTAGTAGTCTGCTTGGATGATTTCAGGTCATTGGTGATGATGATGCCCAAGTCTCTTTCTTCCCTTGTGACTGCCAGAAAATCCCTTCCCAGCCTATAGGTGGCTTCAGGGTTTCTCTTCCCTATGTGCATGATCTTGCACTTCTTTGCATTAAACCCTAGTTGCCACTCTTCTGACCATTTTGCTAGTTTATCCATATGTCTTCTCATTCTGCCCTCCCCATCTGGAGCATCTACTCTGTTGCAGATCTTGGTGTCATGTGCAAACAGACAAACCTTACCCTCCAGTCCATCTGCAATGTCACTGATGAAGATGTTGAAGAGGACTGGCCCCAGGACTGATCCCTGAGGTACCCCACTTGTGACATGCATCTCTTCTGACTGTATACCGTTTACCACCACTCTCTGTTTTCTGCCCATCAGCGAGTTTGCCACCCAGTTGACCAGCTTCTGACCCACCCCGAGCCTACCCAGCTTATTAATCAATCTTCTATGTGGAACAGTATCAAAAGCATTTCTGAAGTCAAGGTAGGTGATATCAACTGCTCCCCCCTGGTCCACCACTCTGGTTACCCAGTCAAAGAAATCTATGAGATTAGTTTGACAGGACCTTCTTTTTGTAAACCCATGCTGTCTTGGATCCTGTGCTTCTATGGATTCCAGGTGTTGCACTATCCTTTCCTTAAGGAATGCCTCCATAATCTTGCCCACTACTGAGGTAAGGATGACTGGTCTGTAGCTCCCTGCCTCCTCCCTGCTACCACTCTTGTGGAGCGGGATCACATGAGCCCTTCTCCAGTCTTCTGGGACCTCTCCTGTGCTCAGAGACTCAGTAAACAGTTCTGATAATGGCTCTGCTAGTTCCACCTTAGCTCCTTTAGTACCCTGGGATGTATGCCATCAGGTCCCATTGCCTTGTCCACCCTGAGCTTATCGAGCTCTCATAGGACCCTTTCTTTTGTGAAGGGACTAGCGCACACCTCCCTCCTCCCTGTGTCCATGGTGCTGAGCTGTGGGCCCTGCCCTACCTTCTCTTCAGTAAATACTGAGCAGAAGTATCTATTTAGGATAGATGCTTTTACATGGTCCTCCTCCTCACACGCCCCCTTATCTCCTTTGATCTTAGCAATACCCCCTCTGGACTTTCTCCTTTCACTAATATATCTATAGAAAGTCTTGTCACCTTCTTTTACTGTTTGTGCTAGTATTTCCTCTGTTTGGGCCTTTGCATGCCTTACTGTCTTCCCTGCTTCCCTTAGGGAAGTTTGGTGGCCTCCCTATCTTCATCCTGCTGTGTTCCCTTATATTTCCTGAAGGCCAGCCTTTTGGCTCTGACCTTTTCTGCTACTGTTTTTGAGAACCAAAGTGGTTTCCTTCTTCTTTTGCACTTCTTTTTCTCTCTAACACAATGGGATGTTAATTCAAGTATTGCATCCTTAATGCTTACCCACTTTGCCTGTACCCCCTCACCTGTATTTCTTTTTGCCAGGGCTAGCTTAACTCTGTTGACCATCTTATCAAATTCAGCTCCTCTGAAGTCCCATATTTTTTGCCTTGGAATGGGATGATTTAGTTGTAGTGGCCAAACTGAACCATACCATGTGATGGTCACTGGCCCCCAGGTGACCTTCTACCTGGTTTTAGTTGTAGTGGCTAAACTGAACCATACCATGTGATGGTCACTGGCCCCCCCAGGTGACCAGAAGAAAGTGTACCCCCCCAAAAATGGAGGGGACTTACCAGGACTCTTGCTGCTCCGACCAGAACTGCCTGCCAATGTCTTCTGTTCTCCAGCCCTCGGGACTGCAGTCCGGTGTGGGACCAGAGGACAGCTGCTGGAGCAACTGCTAAGCTGTTTCCTCCTCAGCAATCACTGTACCACCTCACAGCTATTGTGTGCACATTCAAGCAGCCACCTGCTCAAATGTGTGAGCCCGCAGCATCTGTTCAAATATGCGAACTGCAACAGCAGCTAAAATCTTGCTGCACGGCGCTAAGTGTGCCCACCTGAAACTTCAATGCCGCGGCTGTGGCCAACACTGGTCAGTTCCCGTTAGTGTGCTCCAACCCCAGGTATGCCAGCAACCATCATGGGGCTCAGAGGCACTAGGAGGGAAGAGAAAAACGGATCCACATGTTTGGTGCCTCTGCGCCTTTAAGGTCAGTGTGGCTGCCAGCCGCATTCATACAGTAAAAGACTGCTGAACATGGTGGGGGGCTGCACTACAAAACTCCTGAAGGGGGGCAGAAAGTTGCAATTGGCGCACAAGTACCACCTGATATCTAGGCATGGGCTGCTACCAAACTTGGGGGGGGGGGGCAGTGATAATAAAAGCTAGGCAGGAGCCCAAAGAGAGAAACTTAAAAGTAAAGCAACATTTCTTACTGTGAGACAGCCACCATCTTACCGATCCCTGACATCACAGCAGCCAATCAGAGGTCAGGGATCTCGGCACATGACAGCCAGTGCCTGCTGGAAGAATGATTGTGCTGTATACTTGGCACCCTTTCTGCTATCCAATAGGGCATCGAGTGAACATTCTGAATACTAAATCTGCAGCTTGACAGCCCTGTGTGCCAATCAGAAGCTGCCTTTCCCCCAGAAAGTGCTGAAGGCAGCTACCCAGAAGGAGAGGTATCAGCAGTAAGCTCTTGGACAGAGAGAGGAGGACTAGAGTGCTGCTAACCAGAACCATCCAGGGAAGCCTGCCTGAGCTTCCACAGCCCACCATCAGGGAGTGACTTCAAACGTTTCTACAACCTGCTTGTACAGAAACTGAACTGTGACTGAACTGTGTGCCTAGTGAACGTGTCATGACAACATTTTCCTGAGAGACTGTGATCTGCCTTGAGAGACAAGGAGGTAAATCCATTCCCAGTAGCCAGCTTGTGGGCACCAGAGACTGTGTGAAAAAGCCTGCATCATGAGAAATACCTACATCAATCCAGCAGACAGTCTGGGAGATGACCGGTTAGTGCTAATGCCAGATAATAGCTAAGGCTCCGCACTAGGGTTTTGAAGTCTAGACTTGAGGCATGTGAAACCTGCTCCTTAGACTGGTCTGTACTGTGGAGGAGGAGGAGGAAGAGGGAAGAGCCTGAGAGGTCCAGAAGACTGCAGGCACAGAGAGCCTGAACTACATCCAGAGGCACCTGAGACCTGAAGGATCTTCAAGCTGCCCTCCCAGTGTGCCACAATTGAACCATCAACCTGAGAGGAACTGCGCCTGCAGAGGAGGAGGAGAAGTAGCACTGTTCACAGGGAAGTTAGTACACCAAAATCTTGAGTACTCTCAGGGCTTGCCCTGAAACTGATGAAGTTTGTACAAAGTTGCCACCAAATCTACAGATTTAGCCAAAAGGGCAGGAATTACAAATACCTCATTTGGAGGTTCTGCCACTTAAGCAGCTGTATGTATGGCCTGTGGGGTTTTGGGTTTATGCTTGTTCTAAAATGCACCACCACTGGCCAACCAGTTGCAAAACCATTGGGCTGGCACCATTCCTACAGTTGGATACCCAGTGCAGCATGGGGGGCTCCCTTTTGAAGGTTAAGGGTTAAAACTGGTACCAGTGGGTAGTGTCACAGTCCCCAGTACAGGTGGGCTGGTACTTCAGAAGGTTTAACAGTTTACTTGCTTCTGAATTGTCTTACCAGGTGAGGGGTGGACACTTTTACTGTTTTAAAGTGTGTACTGGCCGAGCCTAGTCAGGCGCTTACAGTAATTTTGGCCCTGCCACATCCAGTTCACAAGATCGGTTTAAAAACAGTTTTGCTTTGCATTCCACTATTCTTGTGACTATCCTTCAATATATATTTTGTTGATATTACATATTTTGTCTCATGAGCATACAATTAGTGTAAGTCACTAATTACACTAATTACTCTGTATAGTAAGGATTTTCTCATGCACTGTACTCATCTGCACTGTATTGATTTCATTGTGTAGCTAGGATTTCCTGCCGTTCTGTTACTCAGTGTAGTGAGGATCCAAAATCTGCATTTTAATCCTGTGATGTGTTAACTGTAATTTCTAAATGCTATTGCCTCTCCCTATTGTGCCACTTGAACTTCTTCTTTCCTACTGCCCTTAGCTTCTCTCTGTCTCTGCCTTCACTCCTTTACTCTCCTCCCCTTTTCAGGTATCCTCCTCAGCCTTCCAATCCCTCCTGTCTCCTCCCCTCGATCTTACTCTGCCTTCTCAGTCAGTCCCCCCCACTCTTGCTAATCTCTTCTGCACTCCCCTAGGCCTACCCAGCCCTGTAAATTAATTTGTTTGCTCTCATTTAATTTTTTAACTGCTGTCCCTCTGGTCCATATATTGTTTTTGTTCAAATTTACTGAGGGACAGTGCACAGCGCTAGGAACTCCAACTCTGCTCAGGAGCTCTGCTAGCCCAGGATCGCTAACGCTTCTAACTGCCCCCTAGAAACAAAATTCCCTCTGGAGCCTCAGGTCTGCTGCAGCTAAACTTTAGCTGTAACTACCCTGGGAATTTGCTGTTCGCCCTCTGCCTTCCTGCTCTGGCTTTGGAGTGAGCTAAACTATTTTCAGGACGGCAGCTCAGTGTTAAGTGTGCTTCCTGAGCCAGTTTTTTTTTTACTATTTTAATATTATGAGGCAGATCCTTCTCAAGTCCTCCTACCGGAGCCTGTCTCTCAATTCCTTACTAAATATATCTGCTAAACTAATTGGAGCCAGCTCAGACCACATCCCGATTCCCCTCTGAATGAATGAATTAATTAAGAGCAGCCAGAGCCTTTCTGCGACTGTGTGCCCCGTGTGATTTTTCAGGCCCCCCTGTTCCCCCATCCATTCACCCCCTCCCTCGTCCTTTATTAAATTCTCATTTAGACCCACCCCTCCTCACACTCAGTCCTGAACTCCACCTCTTAAAGGGGTAAGTGCCATGAACCTCCTGCTCCTAAGGCCCTGGTTCTGTTGTTATCCCCTAGTTTCTGGACTCCCAACTAACACCCCTTTCCAGTAGACAGTCACTAATTCTTTCCTAGCGGGGAATAATCTCTTTTTCCTCCCTATTTTCAGGTCTGCCACTTATCTGGACTGTACATATAGCAGGCTGGGGCTGACAGGAGTGAGTGGAAGGCTCCTCAGTGTACTATACCACACATCTAAGGAAAGCTAACATGATCCCGCACTCCTTGCCAGTTGGACCCCCCGCTGCTCCTAATACTGTTGCTTGCCGGGGATCCTGGACACTGTACACAAGCAGCACCTGATGTACACCCAGACTACCCTTTCCCCTCTTTGCATAAAAGCTGCCCAGTGGGAGACCAGCAGTAACTTGCCATCCCTAATAGTCACTGGACTACCTCCCATTTGAATACTGGGCTCAGGGATCACTTTCTCAACTTATAGCTTTTTACTGGCCTCCGCAGTATGGTCAGGCCTCAACCCTCCAATCCAGACCTCCGGACTCGGATGCTGCAAAAAGGAAAGCTACTCTTTCCAAAATTGTGCAGGAAACTTATCCTAATTCTACTGTTGATCTGTGGAAACATCCACCTTAACTCTGACCCCATGCCAGCACATACCCAGACTACGACTGGAGGGGGGCAGCTAAAGATCATGTCCTTGAATATCTGCAGCCTTCTCGCTAAACTAACCCAGCTTGAGGCTTGCATAGCTCTTAACTAGCCAGACGTCCTTGCTGTGACTGAGACCTGGTTGTTCACACGTACAGCTGTCTCTGATGTCTCCATCCCTGGCTACAATTTGCATATATTTGACTGGTCTATGAAAAGGGGAGGTTGCATAATCTACATACAGAACCATCTGCTGTGCCACAGAATCCAAATAACCCTTGCGAATAATGACTGCGAATGTGTTGCTTTAAAAATACTGCTAGGCAATGGATGCAAATGCCTAGTTGTCATGGCAGTCTACATTCCCCCAGGGAGGCAGCAAGCAGGGCTGGAAGCCTTCACATCCCTATTCACCCAGGCCAGCCAAAAAAGAGAAACCATTGTACTAGTGGACTTTAATTTTAACTGGTCGGTCAGTTCCAGTGCGAGACACAGAGAACTCATTTCTGGGTTTCACCTAACGCAGATGGTTGCCAGTAACACCAGAACTAACTATCTTATGGGAACTAGTACCTTAATCGACTGGGTACTGACCACACACCCAGAAAAACTTACCAATGTTACGGTTTTACCTGACACCCAGAGTGACCACTCACCTACCGAATGTGAGTGGTCGGCTAAAAAGATCAAGCTCCTCCCCCGACTAGTACAGAATAGAGTAATCACAGCCAGCTCCATGGTCAAGTTCAGGAACCATCTTGCAAACCAAGACTGGAGTGTCCTAGATAAATCCCCTTCTGTTGACACAGCCTTTCAACTCTTCCTCACTCTCTTTAATGTGGCAGCAGACTAATTCGCCCCCTATTGCAGAAAGAAGATAAAAGGCAGTAGGTAACATGGACTGGATAACCTCTCAACTACTCAGCATGATGCGACAGCATAACCTCATCTGGCACCGTGATAGGACAACTAGGACTACCATGAACATACAAAATTACAGAGCTGCCAGAAACAAATGTACATGGGCAATCCAACAGGCCGAAGCTATGTTTCACAAGACCCAGCAATCCCAGAGTCTGGGAGATGGGAAGAAGTTCTGGACCTCCATAAAGCAGCTCAGCACTGGTGACAGATCACTCCCCCGCCATGCTCCAACATAAGGGGAGATCATTATTGATGATGCTGCCATGGCCAATGTGTTAAACGAAGCAGTCTCAAACTATAGTGCAGTCCTTGCTCCAGAACCCACCATGCCCAATGACAGTATTCCACCCGCCAATCTATCGACCTCCTCTAACTGCTGCACTAATTTCTACTACAGACAAGTGATGGTGGCCGAAGCCAGAAAGTGCATTATCAGAGTCCTTGGGAAAACCTATATGGTAGGTGATGGTCTTAATATGAAACTGATCAACATCGTACTACCTGAGATTGTTATTCCCATCACCAAGCTGTTCAACCTATCACTCCGCATGTCCTCTTTTCCTTCTGTCTGGAAGTCTGCTCTGGTCACCCCAGTGCTAAAAGGGGGAGGCAGAACACTAGTAGTCAACTATAGACCAATATCAATTCTGTCCCCGCTGTCCAAAGTGCTTGAGAATCATAGCCGACCAGCTAACGGACCACCTGTTTAAATACAACCTCTTCTGCCCCCAGCAGCATGGGTGCCACCAAATGCACAGCACAAGCACGGCTCTAATTTATTTCACAGGCTATGTGCACAAGGCACTTGACCAGGGCGGCTAGGTTGGGGCGATCTTCATTGACCTGACCAAGGCCTTCGACCATGTCAATCACCAGCTACTGCTCCATCGGCTAACTGCCCTAGGACTATCCCCAAATACAGTCAGTTGGTTCTCCAGCTGCCTGACTGGGCACTCCCAGCAAGTAAAGATCAATGGAGTCATATCTGAGAATAGTAAAGTCACAGTTGGGATCCCCTAAGGGTCTGTCCTGGGACCTCTTCTATTCAGCCTCTTTGTGAATAATCTACTGGCTGTCTGCCCTACCTCAGAGATACAGCTTTATGCAGATGACATAGTAATTTTCTCTTGTAGTCCCTGCCCAGAAACGCTCACCAGGAACCTCCAGCACAACTTTAACCTTATTCAAAACTGGCTCACCAATAGTCTGCTGGTGCTCAACAGCAAAAAGAGAAAATTTGTGCTCTTCGTGGGGCGCCAAAAGAGGAGACTAACAAAGCCTCTCTAAATTACTTAACTTCCCTGTGCTCCCAGGTCGCACCTGTAAACAAGCTTTCAGCTTAGTGTGCCATTCCTGGTTAAACAATTGAGAATTACGTACAACTCTCTCTCTGTCCTTAAGCAGGTGTCCTCAATCCAGTATCTGGGAGTCACTATTGATGAATCCCTTTCCTTTGACAAACACATATCCAATCTCACCACTGCCACCAACAGGAAACTAGGTGCCCTATATAGGGTTCGGTTCTGCCTTACAACTGAGGCTAGGCTCCAGGCGGTTAGAGGTACAATTCTACCAATACTTGACTATGGAACCAGGTATATGGTGCTGCCACTGACACCAGCCTTCAAAGACTACGGATCTCCCTCAATAAAGCCTGCAGATTTGTCCTCAGTGCTGATCACCTTACGCATACATGCGGTCTTTATATCAGGATGCAATGGCTCCCTCTCCAAGACCGGATCAAGCTACATTCCTGCATCCTTGGGAGGAAGGCCCTCCTTAGTCTTGCACCACCATCTTTACAGGCCTTATTCCGACCAGCCCCAGCCAAGCATGCCACTGGAAGCGTCACTAAACAAGCACTAGTTGTGCCCTCAAGAAAAACAGCCTTGGGAAAGCACTCCTTTGCGGTAAGGGCTCCCTCCTGTCTCAATGCACACCCTTTCTCTGCTAACAGCCACACAAGCCTTAGCCACTTCAAAACTGAGCTACGAAAATTCATTGTGCCCCCTAAGCAGTGCTTCTGCCACCTCTAGCCACCTGTGGACACTAGTTCCCCTAATGCCTTGGCCTGGCCCAGATTGCACGCTCTATTCTGTTGCCCGTGACCCCACCCCCACCACCTCCCCATTGTCTCTCCTGTCTCCCCATCCCCCTATAAACCCCAACCTACTATTTACCTCCCTTAACCCCCTAACACTGTGTTCACAACTAGCTAACCTGATGGGTCCTGTCATTTTTCCCCCACTTATCTCCTGCGGCTCACCCTAGCTGACCCAGGCACATTCCTAGTGCCGCTGCTACTATCTCACTCACTATTACTCAGTTCCTGTACCTTTCTGACTTTGCACTTTATCCCCTCACCATGGGTGTGATCCCTTATAATCTGGTGTTCCAAATGTTTGTGAATTCTGTAATACTGTTAACAGTACTGTGATACTGTATACTGTAAGTACTTAATTGTTTATTTTGACAATGCTTCCCAGCTGCATATGTTCCCACCTGTCTTGTCTCCCCCTTTTTATGTTTGCTTGCAGGCATGTGCAAGAAACATAGTGCCATCATCCGAGTTTTTGGAGGTGTGGCAGCCCTCTTCCAATTCAGGCAGTGTGTTTGCAGGCGCGGCAGCAGTTCTCCAGTGCCTGCTCGAGCTGTCTATGACAGCTCCAAAATGCAGTGGAGTACAGTTGAAAGGGGGAGCTACGCTTCAGTGAGCAGCAATAAGATATCACCTGCTCATTCGTGCTCCCCCTACACACACACACACACACACACACACACGCATACTGCGTACTGCCCCCTTCCCACGCACACACTGTATAGCCGGGGGTGCCCAATCCCCCATCGGCTGTGCTGCACTACCCCCCCAAAAGCCTTCCACATGCCACGCTGGGTGCCCACCCCAGCGTGGCAACTCATCGTATAGCCGATGGGGGTGCTCAATCCCCCATCGGCTCCACTGTCCTCCCTCCCCAGTACAGGGTGCCACTCTGGGAGCCCACCCCAGCATGGCAAGAGATGCTATGGCCGACGGGGGTGCCCAATCCTCCGTCGGCTCCACGCCCCCCAACAAGCCATCCTTGTGCCACGCTGGGAGCCCACCCCAGCGTGGGAAACATCCCGCATCGTCATTTAAAAAAAAAAACCCTGCAAATTAAAAACTGTCCCTCTGTGCTTCTCCCTGCCCCCCTACCGCAACTTGCACCCACCCACTGTGCACCCTGCTTCCCCACACCGCCCTCACCCCATACTTACCTCTGGACCTTGGTGCGACGATCTTCGGTGGACCGGGAACACGTCTGCACTTTTCAAAGCCGACTGCGAACTGAGGAAATGCCAGTAAGCTGTATAATGGGATAGATAAGGTTTTTTCAACTTTGCTGCATATCTCAGGCATTTTTTGGAATTTTTGCACCAAATATTCAACATGGGGTTTTTGGGACCCCTTCTCATGAATGCTGTCACTATCATGGCGTTATTCAGGCTCGAAGGGTGATTTCGCAGTCACTGCACAAAATCACCTTTTGGGACCGATTAATGAAACAACATTGCCAGTGTTCATAAGGTAGGCCACTCAGAAGCCTATTTTGAAAAATTTGGTGGAAGGTCCAACCATTTCTAAGTCGTTCGCGCAGTTCCTACATGCGCTTCAATGAAGTTCACGAATTTTCAATATTTTCACAGCAGATTTTCAACATTGCCATTTTACCACACCTTCTTATGAGTAGTACAGCTGTCATTTTTCACATCTCACCCAAAACGTGTTTCCGCCCATGTAGTGCACAATGGCGCAGTCAGTGTGCGAAATCAATGTATGGGACACATTAAGAAAATCACAGTGACACTGTTCATGAGCAGAGGTCTTAAAATGGCTGTGTTGAAAATTTGGTGAAAAAATTCCTAAAAATGACTGTCTTACGAGCTTGCATTGCTCAGTTCCTATGCACACTCGTAAGTCTGCGAATTTTCAATATTTTCTCTCCATATTTTCAACATTGCCATTTTACCACACCTCCTTATGAGCAGTACAGCTGTCATTTTTCACATCTTGCCCAAAATGTGTTTCCGACCATGTAGCGCACAATGGTGCAGTCGGTGTGCGAAATCAATGTATGAGACACATTAAGAAAATCACAGTGACACTGTTCATGAGCAGAGATCTTAAAATGGCTATGTTGAAAATTTGGTGACAAAAGTCCATAAAATGACTGTGTTACGAGTGAGCATTGCGCAGTTTCCACACACCCTCGTAAGTTCATGATTTTGTAATATTTTCAGTCAAGATTTTCACCAGTGGCATTTTCCCACACTTCCTTATGAATGGTACAGCTGTCATTTATCACAACATGGCCGAAATGTGTTTTCACACTTTCAGCGCAGAGATGCGTGGTCGCTGTGGGAAATCATTGTTCCGGACAGATAAAGAAAATCACAGTGACACTGTTCATGATTGGAGGTCCCAAAATGCCTGTGTTGACAATCTGCTATAAAAATCTCAAACTAATTACATTACGGGTGTGTGTTGCACAGTTTCTATGCACGCTCGTGACTTCACCAGTTTTTTTAATATTTTTACTGCAGATTTGCAACATTGTCATTTTTTACACCTCCCCATGAACAGTACAGCTGTCATTTTTTACATCCTGTTCGGAATGTTTTTGCAACTGTGGTGCTAAATGCCTTAGTCGCTGTGCATAAGCAGCTTTCAGCTAACAAACTGATATTGCCACTGTTCATGTGGTGGGGGTCACAAAAAAAACATGTTGAAAATTTGGAGTGAAAATACCAATGAATGCCTGAGGTATTAGGGTTTCCAACCATAACGCCCAACCCTGTAGAGAATGACAGACATCAGGGGTGTGACTTGGGATTCTAACCTGTAATGCTCATACCATTCCACACCCTGCAGCCAGTGAGAGGCATCGATGTATGCCTTGGACTCTTCAGCCCCAAAGTTCACCCCATTCTCCTATACCACACCCATCTCACCATATTTCCTGATGGAATGAGGTCCGCATAAGGACCAAAGACCTCAAGGCACACCGTGACACTTGTCAGTGTCTGCAGGGTAGGGTGTGGTGAAATGGCGTGGCCCGTTATACCTGACGACCCAAAGGCACACCCCAGTGCCTGTCACTCTCTGCAGGGTGGTGGTGGGCTTGGCTTCAGTTCAATACTTCACTACCATTCCTATTACGCAGCTCTGTAACTTCTACACTACCACTGCCAATGCCAGCAAGCAAACATTCAGCATTGACACATGCTTGTTATAAACAAGCTATCAAAGAATGCCTTTGAAATATAGTGCTTGCAAAAAGTCAGACTCGGCAAAGCACGAGTTTACATGCGCTTTGACACTATATTCAACAAGCTTGTGCCTAATGAGTGGTCAGGTCGGGGAAAATATAAAAATAAGGTAAGAGAAAGGATCAGTCACACTGTTAAGTCCATCTGGCACTTTAATATAGGGAAACAAGTGCTGGATACAGCTACAATGATAATTTTGCCAATACCTCCCCCCCCCCGGCACAGTCACAGGCCCCGGAGGTGCTATGCTGCAGATAGACAGTACCATCCACGAGTCACATTCGAAGTTCATTATGACAAACAAATCATGGGCTGGCACAGGCTCAATAGGCCCGTGATCATGCAACTGTGAGAGCTACTGCATTACCAGCTCTGGACAGACACCCAGCGCAGCCACGTGATGCCCACAGAGCTCAAGGTGATAGCTACCCTATGCTTGCTGGCCACCGGATCCTTCCAGACACAGGCCGGGGACACCACTGCTATCTCACAGTCTGCCACCTTGTGGCTGTTGGACCAGTTTGTAGATGCCATGCTGGGGAGTTCATTGCATTCCTCACCACACCAGCAGAGCAAGCAGCAACCATGCAGCAGTTTTATCGAGTTGCAAACTTACCATCTGTGCTTGGTGCCATTGACTGCACCCATGTTGCCATCTGAGCACCCACCTGAGCTGGATCCAAGGCCTATCTGAATAGAAAAGGGTACCATTCCATCAACTGTTAGGTGGTGTGTGATGCAGCTGGGTGCATTATCAGTGTCCTGTCATGGTTCCACAGCAGTGCCCTCGACACCTTCATCTGGTACAACTCCATCCTGTACCAGAAGTTTAAAGGTGGGGACATCCCTAGTGGGCACCTTGTTAATGAGTATACCCCCAAAGGCCACTCCCTCCGAATTTGCAGATGATGTCACCAACCCATGCCCTCTACCTACACAGGGGACAGTGCATACCCCCTGCATCCCCTGTTTTTCACACCTGTCCTATGACCTGTATCCATTGCAGTGGACAGGTACAGTGTAATACAGCACACATTGCTACATGCAACATCAGCGAGCATGTAGTTGGAATACACAAAATGCATTTTAGGTTCCTTGACCCTTCTGGAGATGCCCTGCAATACACTCCTCATAGGGCCTGTGGCATATTCCTTGCCTGCTGCATCCTACACAACATGGCACTCAAACATGGGATAGGCCTGCCAGCTCCAGAGGAACACCCTGCAGCAGATGCCAAGCCAGAGGATGAGGTGATGCAGGACCAGCTTGAGAGGCATGACCCCGTGATGGCCAGGTGCTCATTGGAGTACAGAGCAGCCACATCACAGACCTAATTGGACCCAGAAGGTGAGTACAGACTACACAGGAGGCAAGGGTTAGGAGTTACTCCATATTTTGGATGCCTACAGAACCTTTCATTTCTATCTGGAATGAATGAAGGACTGCAGGAAGTCCTCTGAGCTGTTTATCTTCTTTGTCCCTGGGAGAGGGAGCACATCAGTCCCTGTCCAAGTGGCTGGCTAACTGTATTATGTTCTGTTATAAGAAGTATGGTAAGGAACTTCCATGCTGTGCATGGCCTCTCTACTCATGCTATGGCCACCTCTGTCACCTGTTTCCAGGGTGTGTCTGCTGCTGACATTTGTGCTGCTGCCACATGGAGCACTGTCCACTCTTTTGCTAAACATTACAGTCAGGACATTATCTCACACAGATATGCTAGCTTTGGTCTTGCTGTCCTGCAAGACATTCTGTCCTGATTGAATACCAGTCTTTGCCAGCCATCCTGGGGACTTTGTACTACTTGGAAATCATTCCAAAGGTGTGATTCAGTGAAGGAGATATCCTTGCTGAAGACAGATCTTTGACAGAATCTCCTCCATGTTGCCAAAGTGCACCTACTCTCCTTCCCCCTTTGTGAGTTAATAGCTGGCTGGCTGTCCTGCTGCCTTTGCAGAAGGTATGGTTATTTATGCTTAGAAAATGGGTCTGAGAACTTATGGGCACTGATTGGCTGATAGTCATATCAGGGTGGCTGTCTATGAGGCAACAGAGCCCAGCTTTTAAAAGTACCAATGGCAAGGACCTTTTAACATATATCAAAGGGCTATAGAATTTTAAAAGCTGTAACAGCCGCCATTTTTTCCAATGTTCCATCAGCTACTAGTTACAATGTATTTAACATTCATGGCCCCCCACCACCACCACCATTACATCAAAAGCAGTATACCGGAATAAAGTTAAAGCTTAGTGTTATAAAAAAAAAAGCATATCACGAAGTGTCACCGTCCCTAAACACTCCGTCGCTACACATCTTAATCTCTCACACCACAAAGCCGGATGCTAAATTTTAAGATCCAACCCAGCAGCACACATTCCTCAATGGGGCAAAGTATCATGCAGAGTCCAGTAGGCTGCTGTAAGAATTTCTTACTAAAGAATGCCCTACCCACTTGTAAATGTTGCGACCTCTTCCAATATTTAAAAAGTTTGCAAACAAATATGGCAGTACCTCACAAAGCTTAGCAAAATTATTTAACTTTACAACTATAATTTTTCCCGTTGCCATACTTCTCAAGGACTATTCTGTACCTCCTCAGAACTTGCGCTGCTTGACTGTCTCCTCTTTCACCACCATGCCTTTTCCCGTTAATAGCCACAGCATGTGTAGCCAAAATACATAACCACAGCAAGCTGTTTTCCTGTTTGCAATAGACAGGCATCTGTTAAAATTTGACCAGGGTGTCTAAGAATATCTGTAATAAGAAACATACCATTTCCAGGCACACAGTGCTTGCACAGCTCGCCTGCCCTTTGATAACAGATAACATATTTGAACCCTATACAGACAAGCAGGACAGCAAAATGTACCTTTTTTTCCATCTTTAATTTCCCTTATTGCCCGAGCATTTTCTTGACCGGTCTCTTTGAACTCAAGCATGTATTTATGGGCTACATTAAGCCTGAATTTTAAGGCCCTGTCCAGAGCAATCACATGTGTTGGAAACTAGCTACACTGCACAACTAAGTGTCCGCAGTTGGGTCTTGCCACTTCGAACTAGCTCTGTTCCTTAAGAAAAAAACTCTTTTTTTTCACAGTCTTACATTTGTCTTATTAATTATTGCTGGTTCACTCCACCACCCTCCATATACAATTCCTGTAATTTCTGCTTATGTCCCACTGATGGGAGATCTACCATCCGTGACATATTAAAAAACGGTGATACTGAAGCACTCTGAACACACCAGCAATGTGAGCAAAGCTTTCAAGAAGTGCTTCAGTACTGCCAAAAAACAATACAAAATCAGAAAAAGAAATGAAACAACAACAGTGTTCAAGTCTGTGGCGGGGGGACGACAAAGTAACTATCATGTAATTATCATGTAAAATACATGTCAACGTAATTGGTCTCAATTGTAAAAGAGAGTTCTCTCTCTCAATTTGCTTACCAATAAAAACTTGATGATGATGATGTAACCATGACAGCCCAGCTCAAAGGTTAAAACTATGGAGACTGCACTGGGGCAAAAGTCTGTAGTTAAAAAAAAACAGACTATTTGAATACAGGTGGAAGAACTATTTTATTATAAAATAAATCAAACATACAAGAGTTTAAACATCTAACCAAAAAGGTTTTTTTTTTTCAAACATAAAATACTGTGGCCCATTTTCTAAGTGCAATAATGCCCTCCAGGGTGGGTGGTGATAATGGCAATACCAGTCCTTCCAGGGGCTATAAAGCCCTCTGCATGCAGCATTGGGCCTCATTATGCCCCTGGGTGGTCCAGGAAATTGAACATTACCACTCACACTGTTGGGTATTATTGCTTATTTAGTATGTCTTCTGTCACCAGTCCCAGCCTCCACTTATATGCCAGGTCCCGGTATGGTTTCATGGTTCCCCTCGGTAAGTGGCCTTTTCAGCTTTTCTCTGGAGAGAGCTGAGGCATGAGGGGAATGCCCATGTTTTATTGGAGCCGGTGTTGTACATCATCGTGGGTGGCTTCCAGCTAGGCAAACATTTCTGGAAGGTCTTGATGCTGATGGCTTACAGTTCTTAAGGTGTGGCCCAATGCATGAGATGCTCTCAAAGATCTACTGTTACTGGTAAGCAACCTCTCCTTTTTCAAAGGTTGGAGATTCTACCGTGTTGCCAATTTCTGATTTCATGTCTATATTGGAACTGAAAGAAAAGCCTGAAAAATGTACTGGCCCTGTAGGTTTTAAAAAGATCCAAAGTGTGGTCACTGTCTGCCAAAGGTAGATTGGCATATAGAGTGCTACAAGTGTTTGAGCCCAGACTGGTTAAACTGAGATTTATGCAAAGTGTTTTGTCCTAAGACACAGAAAAGGAGATAAGCAATAAGGCAGTCTTAAATACCTCTAACCTCTCTGTCTAGCCCCAAAAAGTGTTCTCTTTATAAAAAGGGTGAAAAGATCTCTGTAAAAATATCATCCAAAACAACTTCCCCTAAAGACCAGTCTAAAACAATGTCTGCAAGGAAGCCCACCACAAGCATAAATCCTCAGCTGAGGAATGCTATTATAAAAAGGTCTCCAAAAGAAAAGCAGGCAGAGTAATCACCCTCTAATACTAGCATTAAAAAGACCAAAGAAGAACATTTGAAACCTCAAAAAGAAAAGGTAAATGAGGCTAAGCTGACTTATGGAAAAACAACAAACCACCACTGTTGTGCTGCGGAGCTCCATGTCTGGGAACGGTCCTGGAAGATGCTGTCAGCATGCACTGAGGAAACATGTTGCTTTATGCTTTCACACCTTTCCTGTGGTACAGAAAGAATTCTGAAAGTGAGGGTGGAACATGTAACCATGGTCCTGATAGCTCCAGACTGTCCCAGACAGTCATGGTATTTACTGTTACTCCAGAAGCCCCCAAGGATTCACACTCTGCCTTTGTATTGAGACCTCCAGACAATTTCAAAAGGTCAAGTGAACCATCCAAACTTGGTCTCCTGAAGGGATAGCATTTTCTGAGCTGAATCTCTCTACTCAGGTTATAGAGGTCCTTAATATTACTATCACCTTCTGCCAGTAGAAGGCAGTAGAGGGTAAGGGGCTGGTTACTAGAACACCAGGCCCTGAACATACTGATTTTCAAGGTACCTTGCCTCAGGAGACTTGCCAGACTGGCTTAGGGGACAAGGGCCTCACATCAGCAGCTGTCAATGAACCCAGCTTTTGAGACCAACTTATCTCGATGCCTAGTTGCCTGGTAACCTCCAAGGACAGGTCCATGATAGCAGTGGAGATTGCAGGGCTTTGGGATCTCAGGCAATTAGTGTAGATAGTTGTTAATTAGATAGATAGATAGATAGATAGATAGATAGATAGATAGATAGATAGATAGATAGAAAGATAGATAGATAGATAGATATTTTATTTATTTATTAGAAAAGTTGGATTTACAACCTTTGAGTCATGGACTCAATTACAAAGGCATCTCATCACAGGGGGGTAGACAGAGTTACATAGTGTGGCTACAACAGTGAGAACAGTACGGGTGCAAAACATTAAACATAGAGTACACATAGATTACATAATAATGTTACTTATAATAGGTTACAGTCATATACAAGCTACCCAAGGGCTACATTGGGGGAACAGCCCTGGACATACCTAGATAATACCTGGAGAGGGTGGAGGTAGGGATGGGGAGTGGGGTGGGAGAGAGGGGGGGAGGATAGGGTGTCCAGAGGATGTTGTCAATCAGGGAGGCCTGACAGGAGGATCCCACAGTGGGAGTAATTAGATGCATCTGCAGCAACGAGCGTCAAAGAGATGGTTCCACAGGGCGATTTTGAAGGGACCAGTTTTGGCAATGTCTGTGATGCAGGGTGGGAGGCAGTTGAACCAAACAGGGGCTCGGTAATGGAAGGACCTCTGGGCTAGTGAGGTCTTGGTTCTGGGCACCAGACAGGTGGTCTTGACAGAGCTATAGGTGGCAACAGATGAGGACGCATGCCGTAGGGAAGCAGAGACCCCCAAGGGGGGAGAGCCCTAGAAGAGATGTTTTGGTGAGTAGGCAGGTCTGGTAATGCAGACACTCCTCAAAGGTGAGCAGGTTGGTCTTGGAGTAGAGCAGGCAAGTGTGAGTGCCTGTTCTACACCACCACCAACCAAGATAGATAGATAGAAACTTTATTTATATAACGACCCTTTTCAGGGACTTGGAGTGCTTCACAGCAAAATATTCCTGGGGGCATTATGAGAGAGGTGAGGAAAACCTGACAGACTTCCCCCAAGGGGAGTTCCCGACAGCCTTGTAGCCAAAGATGGGGTAGTCGCCTTTTGGGGAGGCATTTATTATTATTAATAATAATAATTAATAATAATAATAATTGTTAATAATAATAATTATTATTATTTGCAGACCTGTGTCCAAGAGATGCTGTCAGCCCAGTTGATGTTAGAGAGGGAGACCTGGTAAGAGAGAATGAGCTGTGGACTAATGTAGGAGACATTCCTATATTGAGTACAGGAGTTCCTGAGCTGGGATGGACACTGGAGACACTACTTTTGGCAGATGGGTTGTGGCAGTCACTAATCACTGCCAGAGGGCAGGCTGAAGCATGCATTTCCACACTATACCCAGTACACTGGTGCCTGCGGCAGAGCAGTTATGGCAGTCACCAGCCACTGCCAGAGAGCAGGCTGGAGTATGCACTGCAACACTGTACCTAGCACACTTATCTGTGAGTGGTGTCATGCTGATGTGAGGTGTCCAGTGCAGCGATGGTCTCCAGGCTTCAGTGGGGAAGACTTATCTGTGTGGAGCTGTGGCTCTTACAGGACCAGGGCACCCCCTGGATGACATCAGCCAGAAAAGTCCAAGGTCCAGATATTCAAACTGTGCCAGGCTGTGGTGCAAGCTTGGGTGCAGTGCAACTTAGCTGCACAGGGGTGTGGACCTGGTGATATTCAACGGAGCTGTGCCATGGCACAGCATCATTGAATATCGCACCCTGGCCACCCGAAGTGTGCATGGCACAGTGGCACTCGTCCAGCGCCAAGTGGCCAGAAGTGGAGCATGGGATGCTGCTTACAAGTTCCATTGCACTATGCACAGCAACGCGATATTTAAACGACATAAATGGGGCCATAATGTATGCAAGGCGCAAATGGGGCCCTTTTGCATGTCATTATGGCCCCATTTGCATGCAGGTGTGCCGATCCCTGACAACTTGCACCTGGCGCCCTGCCAGGCAGCAGCCGTCAGAGACCGACACCCCCTGCAGCTGGCAATGGGCTCCACAGCCCGATCGCGGGCTGAAGTAAAATATAGTACACTCCAATATCCCTGGTGGTCCAGTGGACCGCTATCTGCCCAATCGCGGGCCTTAGTAATAAATAATATCTCCAAACTCCATGGTGGTCCAGTGGACTGCTGTGTGCCCAATCACCGGCATTAGTAATAAATAATATCTCCAAACTCCCTAGTGGTCCAGTGGACCGCTGTGTACCCGGTTGCGGGCATTAGTAATAAATAAATATGTCCAAACTCCCTGGTGGTCCAGTGAACTGCTGTGTGCCTGATTGCGGGCATTTGTAATAAAAATTAAAAATGTGTCCAACATCCCTTGTGGTCTAGTGGTACCCCCCTCTCCACCCGCCCACTGAGCCCCACCGCTCCACTATCCTCCCAGTCAGCCGGCAGGCAGTAGCACCACCCGCCTGCCGCCAGCCACCGCCGACTGACACCATCGGTGGGCTGTCGCCCATTAGTCTGGCGTGAGCCAATGGGTGTGCGCTCTGTCTCTCCATTCCAAATATGTATGCTGCAAGTGCGGTTGGGGCTGCACGCTTCATTGCTCGTGTTGTGGACCAATGGGTGTACAGTTTCACTGATGGTGTCAGGCGGCGGGGTGGCAGGCGGGTGGGGTGCTGCCACTCGCCGGCTGACCGGGGCCGGGGGGGGAGCGAGGCGGTGGAGCTCAGTGGGCCGGTGGAGAGGGGGGGTACCTGCATGCTGCCTTATTGGGGAATGAGGGATGCACCTTCTGATGCGTGACCTGCATTCGCCCACAGTGACCACACCTCTAAATCTGCTGCTACTGCAATATGTTGACTGGCACGCAAGCACGAGACAACATAAAAAACTGATAAACCCTCCCTTTTACACCAAAAAATGTGATGCATTCTACACAAGTGGTATAGTTAGACAGTGGAAATCTCTTCTATTGGATCAAGGTAACTCTCCTCATTTTGACACATTTATATTGAGACTAGACACGTTATCTTTGCAATACATTCAATAGCAAATTGATTAAAGTTTAAAGGATGGTTATCTATAATAGCAAATTTTCTTAAATTTTCTGTCAAGGAGGAGGTATTGCAGATGGCCAGAGAACAGAGAGTATTGTCATGGTAGGAAGAGAGATGTTTTTATTTCATGACTTTTCCAGGAAAGGAATGGCCAAAGGAAGGCTTTTGTGGAGGAAAAGAAACCCTACAAAGAATGACTATTCCCTGTCATTTTAAATATCCTGCTATCTTGGTGTCTCCAGAACTCGGAGGAACTAATCAGTCTTTTGATTCTCTGGACTCAGTGTGAGGCTTTCTTGACAGACTACAGGCTAAAAATTCTCCACATTCAGACATGTCCCATTCAAATAAACCTCAAAATGTGAACACAGCATGAGGCGCCAGTGCCACCAGCTCTAAGAACTCTCCTCGCCGTCCTTGCATTGCAGCCCTCACTGAGAAGCCTGAAACACATGTAAGTCAGGACTCTGCTGCTACATTAAGTCACACAATGTAGCCTTCCCCTTGCTTATTCAGTGGTTGAAAAATCTAAAACAATATTCAAACTTGCCTGAGGCTCCAGTAGTGCATGGAAAACCAAGCCTTCCTCTTGATCATACATTCTCTCACTGCCAGTCTTAACACAGAGTTAATCCAAAAGAAAGGTACCATAGCAGACACCAAGAGTTAAGGAGCAGTTGACACCTTCAGGAGAACTTTAACAAAACATAATACTGAGACACAGTTCAGCTTATATTTCACATTAGTTCTATATTTCTCCTCCCCATTATTTTTTTAACTGAGGCCATTTGCATGAAAACAGGATCCGTCCGACTACACCTGCTGAGGTCTATAAAGCCATACTTGCCCTTAATCCTGCCAAGGGCAGATGCCCTACTGGTCTGGACTCCAAGTTGTTTATACTTGTTGGCCCCGGCCATCGCTGTCCCCCTGGCATCACTTTATAACCTTTCGTTCTCTCTAGCCACCATCCCAAATAAGTGGAAGCACGCCACTGTCATCCTACTTTCTGAAGGTGGAGATCCCTCTGCTCCCGGTATTTATTTGTTCATTTATTTATTTATTCTTTGGTAACCAGGTAAGTGCACTGATCCTGGGGACTGTTTTCAGGCACACCCTGGGCCAGCTAGTGGCAGTTAAGATACATAGGTAATACAGGTAAATCACAATACAGGTGCAATACAGGTAACAGTACATACAATAATGTTACAGGTAGTAGTCACAAGTACCATACAGCAGGTGACAGGTACATACAGTAGGTAATACAGTAGTGGTCACTATAATGGCTCAGACAGGTAGTAATTGCAATATACATTTGTGTATACAAGCAGAATTTAATTTGCATATAGGCAAGCAGTGCATGCTTGGATAAAGTTGGAAAGGATATATACACTGTAGAAAGATGCCTCCATTGTAGGGAGATACAGGGACGATATGAAGAGAGAGAATTGCCGAGGATGCATTGTGGCAGGGAGTATGCTAGCGAGAGGGGCAGTTACAGTTATATTTGTCCAGAAGCCAGGATTTGAGGTTGTGCTTGAAGATTTGGTGAGAATCTGATACTCTAAGAGGGGTGGGCAATCCGTTACACAGGGAGAGGGCCATACTAGACAGAGCTCTCCCACCTGTACTGGTGAGGGTCTTGGGTACCTGGAGGGTGGGCACTGTAGAGGAGCGTAGGTTCCTGGTGGGGGTTCTGAAGTTGAAGAGGGTGGTGAGGGCAGAGACAGTGCCAGTTCTGGTGGTGGTATCCGCAGTGCAACCAAGGGTACAGTCAAAATGCCCCTGCAAGGGGAGTCATCCAAGGGAGCAGTAGAGATCACTGTAAGGAGTGGACAGGGCAAATCGACAAGCATTGTTGTAGGCTACCATGAGCCTAGCCTGAAGTGTGGTTGAGGTTCTAGAGTATATGGGAGAGCAATAGTCAAAGAGTGGGAGTAGGTTGCCATTGACTATGGCAAGGCGGGCCTCATTGGTCAGGTAGGGCTTTTGGCGGTAAGCAGCACCCAGTTTCTGGTTAACTCTCCCAACTATGTTGTTTATGTGGTCATTGTAAATGAGAGAGGGGTTGAGCAACACACCTAGGTACTTGAAGGTAGGGACATTCTCGAGGGCAGGGCCATCAGGGGGGTAAATGAGAAGGTCGTTGTTTACGTGTGTAGTCTTGGCTAGATAGGGTTTTGAACCAAACAACGTTGCCTTTGTTTTTTTCGCATTGACTAGCAGGAGGTTGGATGAGAACTAGCGTGAGGCTGTGCAGTAGTTCTCAGATAGGATGGAGAATATACAGGAGAGGGATTTGTCACTGTGGAAGATGACAAGATCATCGGCGTAGAGCAGAGAGCTGCAGGTGAGGCTGTCAGTAGGGAGGGAGTTGACAAATATAGAGAAGAGTAAGGGGCCCAGGATGGAGCCCTGTGGGACACCGAGGAGACAGCCGGAGGAGCGGAGGTGGTGGTACCAATACACACAAATTGGGAGTGCCCCAAGAGGTAGCTTTGGAATCAGACTGTGGTTCCAGTGCAGCAGTCAAGGGCTGATAGCTTAAAGATGAGGAGGGAATGATTAACCATATCAAAGGCTTTCGATACGTCTACAAAGACTGTACCAGTGGTGCACCCATGGTCCATATTAGAGAATGTGGTCTGTAAAAAGGGCAAGGGCTGTTGCAGTGCTGTTTTGCTTGTGGAAGCCATGCTGTTGGCTGCATAAGAGATTGTGTTTGGAGAAGTAGTTCGTTAACTGGCTGTGTATGACACTTTCTAGGAGTTTGCTTATGTGGGAAAGGATAGATATGGGCCGGTAGTTGTCAGTGGAGTGGGGGTCCCCAGATTTAAAAATGGGGACTAGTCTAGTGGATTTCCAGGAGGCCGGCATGGTGGAGGTAGCTAGGGCAAGGTTGAGGATGAAGGTAAGTGGTTTGGAGATCAGTGGGGCAACAAGTTTCAAAAAGACCAGGGAGAGGCTGCCGGAGCCACCACTACCCCAATTAGATAGTATCTTCAGCATTTTATAGGTTTCTTTAGGGGTTATAGACAAGAAATAAAAAGGGGGGTGGGGGAAGCATTTGGGGGTTAGTAGGAGATGGTGTGGCGGAGGAGGTAAAGCATATACTGGTCAGGGTAGATGCGATGGTGGGAACGGGGCAGAAAAGTGGAGGGGTGATGGGGGTAGTTTGAGGGTTGGGGAGGCTAGGAGGTGGCTTGCTGAGGAGGGCTGACAGATCAAAAAATTTGGTGTTTAGTGCTTTTGTGACTTCAGTGGGGTCAGTTAGCAAGCCAGAAGGGGAGTGCAGGTGTATGTTGGGACTGTATGTGTGGGGATTCAAGAGGGAGCCTATGGTGTCCCAGAATTTTCTGGGATTGCCTGGGCTTTCTCTGTGCAGCCTAACAGAGTATTCACATTTTAAAGACTTGGTGGTATGTTTACATTTATTTCAAAGGTGGTGGTTCTCATTCCAAAGGGCAGGGGAGGGGGCCAGTTTGTATGCAGACCACTTTTTATCTCGTGATTTCATGAGGATCAAGAGCTCTTTGGCTATCCAGCATTTGCATCCACCTTTGACACGCCAGATGGTGATGGGAAAATGGCGGTTTTGGATGGCCAATAGAGCATTGGTGAAGTGGGAGGTGGCTAGAGATACATCAGAGATGGCATAGAGGTCTTGCCAGTTTATGGCATCAAAGTCCTCAGTGAGTCGGGGCAAATAGGGGTGATTGAAATTATGGACAGATATGTACTTTGGGGGAGGGTGGAGGGCCTTTGTGGACCATATGGCGTATGTAGAAAAGTGGTCATTCAAGGAGCCTGACAGCGTGCCAGCATGGGTGATCTTGTCATCACAAGTGCTAATCACACAGTCCAGGAGTGTGTGGTTGGCGGTAACAGTGTTGATACATGTGGGAAGATTGATGATTTGCACCAGATTTTGTTGCTTTAGGAGATTAGCATAGTCAGGTTCATGTGAGTTAAGTCAGTTAAGGTTATAGTCACCAAAAAGGATGGAATTTCTGGGAGGGGAGAGCAACCCATAGCCAGTAAGGAGGTTTTGAAGGCCTTCTACCGCACCATCAGTGGGGTTATAGCAGCACCCCAGGAATAATTTTTTTGTAGATCCAAGTGTAATTTTAGTGATAAGACAGTCACTAGGGGAGTTGTTGTTGGAGTTTAGGATGAGCGTGGCGGTCATTGATTTGTGTATGAAAACGGCAGTGCCACCACCCTTTGTTTTGCCGGGATGGTCCTTGTGTAATAGGGAGTAGCCAGCTAGCTGGACCATAGTGTCGGGGTGTTGTGGCTTCAGCCAGGTCTCCATGAGGCATAATACTTGGGGGTTGTAGTGGGAGACCCAGGCTTCTGCTTTTGGGAAATTTGGCTAAGAGGCTGCAGATATTCATGTGGGTGAGTTTTAACCCATGAGGGCTAGCCCAGATGGGATCAGTATATGTGAGTGCAGCTTGCATGGGGTCAGGGTTAGTCTCAATGTCTACTGCCAGTAACAGCAAGGAGAGTAGGAATAGGTAGGTACATAGGGGCCGAGGGCAGAGGAGAGGAGAGGAGGAGGGGAGAAGGGAGTGATAGAAATAAGGAGGGTAGTTGGTGATGTTGGAGGTTAGAGAGGATGGCATGAGTGAGGGCACAGATGGGGGTGGATTCTCATCTAGAAGGAGCTGGTGGGGGATCGGGAGGGGGGCAGTCCTCTGTGAAATGTGATAGGCCTACTTGGTCATGGGCTAATACAGCTGTGGAGAGGTCAGCTAGATGCAGCATACCTGTCAGAGAGGCCATAAACAGGGGGAGGGATAGAGGTTTCATTTTGGGGCTAATTGAACAGGACAAAGGTGATGTTGCAACTGTAAGTCCTTAGAGAAAAGAGGTACCAGACAGCATGGAGACAGAGGGCGCTTTAAGGGATAGGCACGCTAGAAAAATAGGGGATGGATAAGGGAGAGAAGTGGCCAATCAGAAGAGGACAGGGCTGAAATAGGTGGATCATATGTGTACTTAAAAGAGTGTGGGGAGGTGATGGGAGGGAGGGCTAAAAAATGTCCCCTTCTTTGAAAACCACAGCCCAAAAGTCCACTAGCATATTACCACCCGATTTCCCTACTACCTGTCTTGGCTAAAATCCAGGAACACCTAGTCCTCTCACAACTCGCCTCTTATCCTGGTTCTTCTTTTTTTTTCACACCCTACCAGTCTGGTTTTAGGAAGTCCCATTCCACCACCACCTCTCTCCTAAGAATCACTGATTCTATCCTCACTGGCATGAATAGAGGCCATATTACCTCAGCCATTTTTGTCGACTTGGCCAAAGCCTTCGACACCATCTTCCACTCCCTCCTTCCGACTAAGCTCTCTCTCTCTCACAGGGCTCTCAAGCATGGCCACCAGCTGGTTTCATTGCTACATGATATGCAGATCCCAATCCGTTACAATTGGCAATGCTACCTCTGCCTCCCTCCCTGTTACCTCTGGTGTTCCGCAAGGCTCAGTCTTTGGCCCACTTCTGTTCTCCATCTTCCTCAATGACTTGCCCTCTGCCTGCCTTCACACATCCATTCACATGTGTGCGTATGATACAGTACTGTACACACCCGGCCCCTTGACCTCCGATATGATGACCAGACTCCAGCAGGACTTCAATGCAGTTCAGCGCTGGTTTCACTCAAATCAACTCTTTGTAAATGCCAAGAAAACCGTCTTTTGACCTTCGGCACAAGGCAGAGACTTTCAAGGCTACCCTCCTCCCCCTCCTTCCATACCCTGGGCGGGACTGCTCTGGAGTCATGCAACTCCTACAGATATCTCAGGGTTTGGCTTGACCAGCCCCTTGACTTATCTCCACACGTATTGATGTCATCCACAAAAAGCTTCATCCCAAACTAGGCTCATTGTACCATAACCGTGGATGTAGCCCACTGTTGGCTTGCCATGCAATTGTGCAGAAGATGATTCTACCCATCTTTGACTACGGGGATGTAGTCTACAGTGCTGCACCTAAGTCCACCCAAGCCAGACTGGACCCCCACTTCCACTCCTTTTGTTGCTGTGCCCTCGACTGTCCTCCAAATACTCATCACTGTGTCCTATACCACAACCTAGACCTCCCCTTGTTGCAGGACAGGTGTCACTCCCACTGTGCCAGTCTCATGGCAAAATACTGGATGCTGTCTCTCCCTCCTTATCTCATCTCCATCCTCTCAGCCAATATCTTCCAGGGCTACATGCTGAGGAGTAACAACTCACAGTTACTTTCCACTCCACTCATGTCAACCTCGGCGGGCCAGTTGGCATTTGCATATAGCATGCCTAAACTCTAGAACTCGCTCCCCTCAGTTATCCTGCATGCCTCCCCCGGTCAGCTCCAAAACTCCCTTCTCAAAAAACACTTCTCCCCAATCAGCACATGCACCCATGCAAGTTCCTGACTAGACAACCAGGTCCACCTGAAAATGTGTTGAACCTGTACTACATTCTGTCCATTATTTTGTCTTGTTATATGCCTTACCACCTTAATGTATGCATTGTAAAACTGCCTGTAGAAATGCACTTTCACTCTTATATATTTTGTATATTTACTTTGCATGTTTATATGTTAACATGACTGAACATGGAATTTGTACTTGCAATCCCTTGCACCCTACCCCCAGGGCACATCTGGAATCGAGCAGTAGTCTGCTCAGCATGCCTTCCTGGTAAAACCTTTAAATAAATAATAAATAAATCTTTGTTGCTGAGGAGTTCATCAATTCCTGTTGCTTTCTCCCTGAGGTAATAATGCCCTGCTTGTGACATCACAGTTACTCCCATAGCAACAGATTGTGATGTCACAACAGAGCATTATGAATTGAAGAGGGGAGTAAGATGCAGAGGCAGATGAACTCTAAGGGAAATCTAAGATATAAAAATCATGTACTCATACATATCTACTCAGTAATAAATAACAAGATAGAGAAATATATAGAATACGTATGGAATGCAAGTTGAATTGTACCTAATTATTATGTTTTTCAAAGTTTTCTTTTTGGTGTAAGTAGCTCTTTAAGTAATAAGGCATTACAGGGCATTGGTGGTACTAGGTTTCCCCATGGTCAGGGGTGTAGTGGGACATGCGGTGAGGCCAAGTGCCTTCAGCTCCCCTGACTGTGGGGGACACCTAGTACCACCAACGTCCCCAGAGTGCCTTATTGCTTATATAAAATGGGCCCATAGGCAACTTAAAAAATGAACACTCCGAAAGTTTTCAAAACCACAAAAATATAATAAAACATTGTTAAATTATGTAAAATAGTCCCTCCACATATGTTTTTCACCTGTTAGTCATCAGTCTTTTCACATTTAGTACATTGTGTGATTGTTTACCATGGAATAGAAGAATTTAAAGCTCTGCATCATTCCAATACTAGAATGCTCCCCTCCAACACACACACACATGGAATGTAACATGGAATACATGAATTCAAAATTCTTCAGAGTTCCACTGGCACACACACACACACACACACACACACACGCCTCAGGTGGAGCCAGAATCTCAATTTTTCTGTTGCCAGGTAAGGAGTAGGGAGTTCTCTGGCAAACTGGTAGGGATAGGAGGGGAATTTTTCATAGTCATCAAAGAAATACCAGCAGTGGAAACTCTTGAATAGTACTTGATTTTTTTAAATTTGTGTATGTGTGTAAGGAAGGTCTCTTGAGTGAAACAAATTAACATTATTTACTTACTTTATTTAATTTAATGGACTTTCATTTTTAGGGTCTATGTGACTTTTTTTTTATATATGAGTAAAGGTTGCAGCCATGTTTGTGACGGAAATTAGGAAGTAAGTGGCTTATGAATTATATGAGTTACCCTGGTTAGCAGGGACTTGCTTTTAGCCATTGGTGGTACTCTCTTACTGCCATGGATAGAACCACATCTTAGCCAATCAGGACACAGGGATTTCCTTGCCCATTTTATGTAGTCTCTGTACTACCTTCTCCAGCTGCTCCTCCAGAATGTCACCAGAGTCTGGTCCTTGCCCCTCAGCTGAACTGAAATGAATGGCAACAAATCAATCTCCCTTGCCCTCTGCACTTAAAATCTGGATTTACCGATGCAACATGAAGTCCCTGTTGTCATTTATAGTTTGGCGACTATGGAACATCAGTTCAACATGGAGACTTTAACTCAGGATTTTACTGTTTGTGCCTTTCTTCTTGGACTCCTTGTCCTGGACCACACCCGGATTTACACTGAAGGTAGCCAATCAAGTCTTGTCCTGTCAGCGAGCTCCCCCATTCCCCCATGATGGACTGTGGTAAGTGCTGCAACAATAAATGGAGGGCCCCACCCATATAATACAGCCTCAGCAACTCGTATTGACTGTTATAAAACAGTTCATCTCCACATCATATCCAGGCATCCCATCCAGCTATTTGAGATTCCTATATTAATACCAGTGGTACAGTAATTACTGGCATGGTAGTGTCCCTTCCTCCTTTGCACAATCAATTTCAGATAGTTCTTCTGTTAGAGCTGATGTTAGCTATCCTTCAGATTAAATGGAGACCCTTAGTTATTTTTAAGAGACAAAACTAATACTTGGAGACTTCCATACATAATGTATTCCTTGTCCTTGCCTAGTAAAATACCATTAGAGGAGTAGATTTCAAATAAGCAATCTGTATCACTTTTCAAGGGGATAGAGACACATTAAATTGTACTTGACATCCATAACACCAAAGCAACATTTCCTAGCACCTTAGATAGTTTTTCTTGTAGTAGAGCTTCAAAAGAGTACTACTTGGTATCATCAGTTCCACATGTGTTTTTTAATCAATAAGTTCATTTATTTTTCTATTTGCTGATTTAATATTATAATAGAAACACTGCTATTTAGTTGCTGGCACTGGTATTTTATGTTGCTTGCACGCATGTGCAAGAAACATAGTGCCATCATCCGAGTTTTTGGAAGTGTGTCAGCCCGTCCTCCAATGCAGTCAGTGTGTTTTCAGGCGCGGCCCCAGTTCCCCAATCACTGCTGCAGCTGTCTATGACAAGCTGAAAATGCAGTGGCATACAGTTCAAAGGAGAGCTCCGGCTTCAGTGAGCAGAGCTCTCCCCCCCACACCTGGCATGGCTGCATGTTAGCGTGCTGATCGCTCCCCAACACACACTGTGTAATCGACGAGGTGCCCAATCCCGTCGGCTTCGCCCCCAACAGCTGTCCAGTTGCCATGCGTGGGAGCCCACCCAGCATGGCAAATCTTGTTTTAACCCGACAGGTGCCCAATCCCCCATCGGCTCACGTCCCCAAACAGCTTTTCCTGCTGCCATGCTGGGAGCCCACCCCAGCGTGGCAAGCGTCCAGTCGTCTTCGTAAAAAAAAAAAAAAAAAAACTGTGAATAAAAAAGCGATTCCCTCGTGGTCTCCTTGCCCCCTCCACAACCCGCACCCACCCACTGCGCACCCTGCCTCCCCACCCCCACCCCATACTTACCTCCTCCGAGCTTGGCACCACGCATCATCGGTGGACCGAAATATCGTCTACACTCTTCAAAGCGACCCGCGAACTGAGGAAATGCCGAAGCTGTATAATGGGATAGATAGGGTTTTTCAACTTTATTGCATATCTCAGGTGTTTTGGGACCCTTCTCATGAATGCTGTCACTGTCATGGCGTTATTCGGGCCGAAGGTGATTTTGCAGTCACTGCGTGAAATCACTTTTCGGAATGATTAATGAAACGACACTGCCAGTGTTCATAGGTGGTCTCTCAAAAGCCTATTTGAAAATTTGGTGGAAAAATTCCTAAAATTCCTGTTTTATGGCGTATGTGATTCTCGTGCACTCGTGATTCTGCGAATTTTCAATATTTTCACTCAGATTTTCAGCATTGCCATTTTACCACACCTCCTTATGAGCAGTACAGCTGTCATTTTTCATATCCTGCCCAAATGTGTTTCCGCCCATTAGCGCTACAATGGGCGCGGTTGGTGTCTTGAAATCAATGTATGGGACACATTAAGAAAATCACAGTGACACTGTTCGTGCTTGAGAGGTCTTAAATGGCTATGTTAAAAATTTGGTGAAAAATTCCTAAAATTACTGTTTTCTGGGCGTCGTTCGCAGTTCTATATGCTTTCGTAAAGTTATAAATTTTCAATATTTGCACTCCAATGACTTCCAAATACCTAAACAGCACATAGAAGCAAGCAACATTCGGCATTGACAAATGCTTGTTTAAGATAATTATTTTGACACGTATTTCTTCAAAACTGTTAGTTGTTAATTTACAAGACTTTGCTTAGAGTTCTTAATTTAGTTGTATAGCTGCCCATGAAACCATATAATAGAGTGTCCTGGAATGTGAAGGGACTAGGTTCATAGTAACATGGTAACATAGTAGTTGTCGACAGATAAAGACTGCTAGGCCCACCTAGTCTGCCCGTAGTCCCTGCCTGCATCCGCGGCCGCTGATCCTAAGTGGTCATTGACTTTCACCTCTCTTCCTCACATCTAGGGTTCCCCTATGTCTGTCCCATGTATGTTTGACTCTCCGCACTGTGCTAGCCCCCACCACTTCCTGGGGTAGACTATTCCAAGCATCCTCCACCCTTTCCGTGAAGAAGAATTTCCTCACATTTCCCCTTATCCTGACCCCTTCCAATCTCTTCTCGTGCCCCCTTGTCCTTGTGCAACTCTTATACTGAAAAATGTCACCCATTTACACCTTGTTCAAGCCCTTAAGATACTTAAAGGTTTCAATAATGTCCCCCCGCTCCTTCCTCTCCTCCAGTGTATACATACCGAGGTCTTTTAATTTGGCCCCATATGTCTTCCGATGCAAGCCCTGCACCATCTTGGTCACCCTTCTCTGGACCGCCTCCTCCTTTTAATGTCCTTGCGAAGATGCGACCTCCAGAACTGAAAATACTCCAGATGAGGCCTCACAAGTGTTTTGTACAATGGCATCACCACCTCCCTTCTTCTGCTAGTGATACCTGTTCCTATATATCCCACTGGCCCTCCCCACATCCTTATTACACTGTTTGGCCACCTTTAGGTCATCTGAGATGATTATCCATAAATCCCTCTCTTCCCTGGTGACTGCCCAAAACTCCCCCCCCTCCTGTAACTCTCCTCAGGGTTTCTTCACCCCAGGTGCATGATTTTGCACTTCTTTGCATTTTGTTTTATTTGCCTCACTTTGGACCATCTTTCCAACCTTCTGAGACCCCTCTTCATTCTATCGACCCCCTCTGGACTGTCTGTTCCATTACAGATCTTGGTAACATCTGTGAATAGTCAGATCTTCCTCTCCAGTCCTTCAGTAAAGTCACAGATAAAGACATTAAAAAGGACTGGCTCTAGGACTGATACCTGAGGCACCCAACCGGTCACCCTCTTTTTCTCGGATTTGATTCCATTCACTACCACCCTCTGCTTCCTGTTGCTCAACCAGTTAATAACCCAGTTTATTACTTTGTGACCCACCCCCAGTCTACCTAGATTGTTACCAAGTCTTCTGTGTGGTATGGTGTCGAAGGCTTTGCTGAAATTGAGGTAGGCGATATCCACCGCTCCTCCTTGAGCCACCTCCTTCATCACCCAGTCAAAAAAGTCTATCAGATTTATTTGACATGACCTTCCTGCTGTGAATCCATGCCTCCTCTGATCCTATGCTCCCATGGCTACCAGGTGTTCCATAATCCTTTCCTTAAGCAGCGCCTCCAAGATCTTGCCCACAACTGAGGTGAGGCTGACTGGCTTATTGTTTCCCACCTCCTCTGCCACTCTTGTGAATAGGGACCACATTTGCCCCCATCCAGTCCTCCAGAACCACCCCTGCATTGAGCAATTCAATAAATAGGGCCACCAGTGGTGCTGCTAGCACCATCCGTAATTCCTTTAATATCCTGGGGTGTATATCATCTGGTCCCATTGCTTTGTCCTCCTTCCATTTTGTGAGTTCTTCCAGGACTCTCCCTACTGTAAATGGACTGGTGTTTACCTCACTCCTCACATTGTTTCTGATGTCTAGTTGTGGTCCTTGTCCCTCCCCTCTACTGTGAATACTGAACAAAAGTATTAATTGAGTATTGATGCTTTTTCTAGGTCACCCTCTACACACACCCCTCCTCCCCTTTGAGCCTTACAATCCCTTCCTTAGCCTTTCTTCCATTGCTAATGTATCTATAAAATGTCTTATCCCCCATTCTTTATCGTCTGTGCTAATCTCTCTTCTGTTTGCGCCTTCGCACTCCTATCAGCTTTCCCTGCCTCCCTCTGTCTCTCTCTCTAGGTACACCGCCGTATCCTCATCCTTCTGAGTCTCCTTGTATTTTCTAAAAGCCCTCCTTTTATTCCTCACTTCCATTGCCACCTCCTTTGTGAACCATAATGGTTTGTTCCTTCTTTTCCCGTTTTACTCAGTCTAATGTACTGATTTGTCACCTCCACTATGGTTTCCTTAAGGTGTGCCCACTGTTCCTCATCTCCACCCTCTGGTTTCCTTCTTCCCAGGGGTTCTCTGTGCAAGCTTCCCCTTTAATGAAGGGCTTATGCTCCCATTTAGACATCCCTTCCCCCCTCCTACCTCCCCCAGAGCTAGGGGATGTGTTAGTGCTCTGGGGGATATTGGCTGCTGAACGCCTCAAGTTGGCAGCAGAGAGCAGGTTTTAGGAAGCATATAAGGGAGCAGACAGGAAGTATCGGGGCCTTTCCAGCCCGTGCATTAGACCTGGGGCTGGAGGGGGGTGGCTGGAGAAGCAGAGTTAGGTGAGCGAGTAAGGGAGCTCAGTGGTCCAGGTGGGCCAGGGGGGAGCCCCCAAAGTAAAGTCAGGATAGCCTTTTCATGCGTCTTGGTCGACGAGGAGCTGGGGGTATGGAGCTCCATGGGGGAAGTATGGGTAGCCAGGTCCTGCATCATTCGGGGCAGGGAAATAGGTGGCTTTGTAGGCCAGGAAAGGTAGGAGCCCTTAGATACCCCTGTGAAGAGTATCCTGGGTCACCAGGGCTGTGGGGCAGTGGCATTGCCCCCACAGGAGGGAAGCTGGTGGCAGTCGCTCTCCTCGTAACCGGTGTGGCAGTCCTGCCTGGGGGCAGAGGGAGTCGGGGTGCCCTTCACCCAGAATAATGGAGCCTGCTATGGAGGGGCAGGTTCTGGGGCACTGGTACATTGAGGGCCGGGTGGGTCATAGGCCATACTGGCAGACCTTGGAGGTTAGCTCTTGTGCTGGAGCTTAATGCAAGCTCAGGAAGTGTAAAAGGGGATGTGTGCCTGGCTGGGATCCCCAAGGAAGATGAACAGCAGAAACTGGAGCAGTTTGGGCCATGAGTGAGAAGGCAGGACAGCCCATAGCATGGAGCTGTGAGTACTGGAGCAGGGCCAGGGTTTGGGGCCACTGCACCAGTAGGGCCGGTGAGAGGAGAGGCTGAACCAAGTGAAGGTGGCAGGTGCTGAAGTAGCACAGTTACAGTACAACCGTGAAGTGGGTTACAGGGCCTTGATCATAGTGAAAATCCTGGTACCCCCTGTAGCATGGGCCAGTGTCCAGGGGTCCAGGTGAGGAAGCAGCCTGTTTTCCCACACCAGAGTATTGGGGGACACCAGTGCCAGTGAAAGAGTGGGTAACCCGGATAAGAAAGGAAAAAGGTTTGGCTTACCAGATCCAGAGAAGCCAGGAGATTGCAGGGATCTGAGTTCAGGAGGACTTAGGTAAAGCATCCGAGAGAGAGAGAGAGAGAGAGAGATAGTAGGAAAAATCCTTGCTTGTGACTGCCTTAGTATTCATCGTTTCCGCTACCTTAAAATGTCCAGCCAGCATGTGTAAAAAAGTTTGATTAGCGGAGATCACGTGACGCTCGTAGAGAGATGGCAGCAGCTTGAGGGTTCTCCACTCCCTGCCACTCTAATTTTGTTTTTCGCGAGGGCTAATTGTGATTACAGGTATCTGGAAGCTAGCCAGACCCTGTAGGAAAGTGTCCTGCACCATTCCGTGCCAACGCTCGTTTTCGGCTATTTAAAGTACCGAGCAAATAGTCGGTGAAAGTCCGCTCGTGGTTCAGCAGCATCACGCTCTTCCCCTGCTCCCTGCCAGCACAAATTTTGATGTTGCACATGATTACATACTAGGCAGACTTTGGGGCACTGCAAGAAGTCTATTTGCACTGGTTTTGTGCATTTTGGGGACAACGCTCGTTTTGTGTAATTTTAAAGGAGCCAGCACTGGATTTCTTCATTGTAGGCTGGCGGTAAACGTACAGCCTGTGGGCCTCTCTCTCCTTATCAGCAAGGCACTTACTCTACACCCCAAATCCTATATTCTACATGGCGAAGTTACTTGTATTGATGCTGGGAAATTTTTGGGTCTATCTAGGAGTGGATTTTGGGGTAAACAGTGATAACCTTCGCTTTGGAAGATGCAGTCAACTGATTCTGAATTGGAAGCTAAGCGCCCGCATAGGGGCTCATCGCCTCTGCTCCAGGAACAAGAGCTAAAACCTGAGAAGATCTACAACGACCTTTCTACTATAAAAGAAGCTTTATTCAAACTTATAGAGGAAGTGGCAGAGATAAAACCAGCCTTGACACAGTTAGCGAGAAGGGTGACTGACGCTTAGGCCAGAATCTCATCTCTGGAGAGGCTATGGATAAATCAGGCCCTAATATAGTGGAGTATAAAAGAAATATTGTTAAATTAGAAGATCGTCTAGATGACCTGGAGGGCCTCAATAGGCGTAACAATCTGGTCCTGCTGGGCCTCCCAGAAGGTGAGGAAGGGCCGAATACTATTCAGTTTCTGCAGAAGCTTATTAAGAAATCGGTGGGCCCCTCTCCCAGCAGGCCGGAATATATTATAGAGAGGGGTCATAGAGCCCATAGAGCCAAACCTCCACCTTGAAGCCACGAGGCGGTTATTTTCAAACTTTTGAATTATTTGGACAGGGAATACATCTTAAGCGGGTGAGAAATTGGAAGTTTTCAATGGGAAGGCAGAAACTGCAGCCTGGTACCCAACAACCTGGAAGATGAGACAAGCTCGTGCCAGCTTCAGGCCGATTACGTCGAAGCTCTGGGTGGCAGGGATCCGACACCGTCTACTTTAACCTGCGAGGCTGGAGGTTACTTTTAAGGAAGGCCCGAAGAGGTTCAACTTGGCGGAAGAAGCACTCGACTCTCTGAGAACTTTGCTACCTGACTTGTTTCCTAAGGGATGAGAGATAAGTCTGACTATATGGACAGTGCATAATAACTTTTTGTTCTTGCTAAGTTTGGTGACTTAGATTTTTGGATTGTTATCAACATTTATAATCTGATTTTGATTGGGGGTATCAGAGCAGTATGTAACTCGGGATTGTCCTTAGATCACCGACTAGTTGGGTAAGTATCACGTCTGCTGATGTGTGTGTCATTTAACTACTATTGGGATGGGCTAGGGAGCCTTACCAGCAGTATTATTGATATACTTTGGTTAGAAGTATTATAGTACTTTAGATTACAATTAGAGTACGGGGTGGGTTTTACACCAGTCCTTGAAGATATAAAGTTATGGTTAACTTTTTGATGAGGTGGCAGGCTACATTGTTTGCACGTACGCCTGGAAGAATACTTTTGTTCCCTTTTTTGTGACACTTGTACTAATGGTGTTTGACGTATAACAACAGTTTTCTTATTGGTAATTTTTGGTTGGGGTACCTAACTAGCTATAAGGATCCAGTTAGTTTTGAACTGCCAAGGGTATAATACTAGTTATGATTTTTAGGCAGGCTGGACAGCTCTGTCTTGTTTATAATAGTTCTGTTAGATATAGTTTGGGCTGACCTTGGTTTAGCAGGCCTAGATAGAGTCCCTTACAGGGACTAAGGTTGGGGTGCCATGGATTGGCCTATAATCTCATTTTCTAGGGTTTGGATGGTTGGAGGTACTTAATGGCCTAATACATGCTTTATTAGTTTAATGGTTGCATTATACCCCTTAATTTCTAATTTCTAATTTTAATTTCTCTTTCTTTTTGAGAAAGTCTAGTCAATTAATTAGTACTTTCTCATGACCTAATCATAGATCTAAAGAGGAAGTTTATAAATTTTTTTTCTTCTTTAGTAGCCTAGCCCATAGATAGAGTCTGACCGATTATATATTTAATTATATCAATAGTAGTAGCGAGGGTGGATATACCGATCTCTATGTAGCATCATGTACCTGAGCAGGGTGTTGGCTTGAACCCAGGAGGTGAGTTATAAGTTATTTATGGGTATGTTATTATTTTGTATAGGGGTTGGTGGGGCATTTCGGAAGGGTAAATTCTTTTTTGTTTTGTGGAATTTGTATGGGGGGGAGGGGTGCAGCTATCCCAAGAGTTTCACGGTTTGTATAACGGATGGTAGATAGGTTGAATATAATTTCCTGGAATATCAAGTGAGGAAAGGATAATTGTAAAAAATTTGTCATTCTGAATCACCTTGCCCGCTTGAAACCAGCAATAGTATTTTTACAAGAAACCCACATTCTTCCCGACCGACTGGCCCATTTCAAGAAGTGGGTGAATCAGGTTTTTGGAGGGATTCTCCTCTAATGGCGAGTGTAGCTATTTTAGTTGCTCGGGGTTCCATTACACATTCTCAAATAATATCTGACCCATAGATCGATTTATTTTGTTTGAGTAGTATTGGAGGGATTAATCTAGTCCTGGGTTCAGTATATGGGCCTAACCTAGACTCACCAGATTTTTTACAGTTAGGATTGACCTTGGCTTCTTTGGGAGCGTCCCAATAATCATAGGTGGGGATTGGAATTTAGTTCAGGTTAACCCGGCTAGACAGATCACATTGTAAGGCTCTTCCCTCTCTCCAGCTCAGAAGGCCCTGCGAGGCTTATGTCTTCAATAGGTCTAATAGATCCTGGCGTACTTTCAACCTAGCCTCCATTGAGTTTACATTTTCTTCTGCAGTGCATAAATCACACTCAGTTGGATTTTTCTGGTCAGCCAGTTTAGTTTGTCCTGGGTGGTGGATGCACTAATTTTGCCCGTGTAATCTCTGACCATTCACCTATAAGGATTACATGCTCTCTACCACCTTCACTAAATAGGTCATACTCATGGTCATTAAACAACAATATTTTAAAGATTCCAATACATTAGCCAGCTTTAAATTGTTCTTAGAAAGCTCTATAGCCAGCAATTGGGGTTCCATAAGCGCCATTGACCAAGCGATGGGTGGCTCTTAAGTCGGTGTGGCGTGGTGAGTTAATAAACAGCAACTGTCATAAGTTCAAGTCAAGGACACTATTAGACAAATGTTTAAAGGAAATAAAGGAATTAGAAAAGTTAAGCGATAATCAAACAACGGTAGAACAAGAAAACAAATTAATCTTTTTAAGAAATGGGGTCTACGGACATGCAGAGGGAAAGTCACTAGTTTAGCCTCCAGAGTCAAGGCTTTATACCTGGGACAAGGCAGTAGGGCAGGAAGGCTGCTGGCTTGGCAGTTAAAACAAAAATCTTCAGCAAGGTGGGTGGCTGCTCTCAACCACCCGGAATCAGGGCAAGTGATTACGGATCCGGCTGAAATACTAGGTATCTTTAAGTCCTTTTACCAAAAGCTCTATACAAGCCAGCAGCCTTCCACCCAGGTATTAGATGAGTCACAAGAGTTTTTAGAAACCATTTCGTTACCGGAACTCTCAAGAGATGCTGGTCCTCAATTGGTAGCCCCCTTTGGTGGAAGAAATAGAAAGTGTTATTGATTCGTTTTGCCCAGACAAAGCGCCTGGTCCGGATGGATTTTCAGCTTTTTTTTATCAGCAATTTAAAAATATTCTTGTACCTTTATTGCAGGAGCCATTTTCCTTTTGGTGTGATCAAGGGATCAAGGACCAGACACCATTCGAGCTAAGATTATTCTGTTGCCAAAACCAGGCAAACCCACTGGCGAAGTGGGTAGCTATAGGCCGATTTCATTGTTAAACCTGGATGTTAAAGTCTTTGCTAAAATTTTGGCCAACAGACTAAAAGCGAGTTTAGCGGACTTTATTGAGTCTAGAGCAAGCTGGTTTTGTGGAGGTTGCTCTTCAGCTGATCACTTCCTCAAGTTGTTTTACCTGGTTTCTGAGTCTATGGACCCTGCATTGGATGCATCATTAGTTTCTTTAGATGCAGAGAAAGCCTTTGAAAGGTGGAATGGGCTTTTATGTTCGCTACCCTGTCAAAGCTAGGCCTTCCAGATATATTTATTCACATGGTTCGCGTTTTATATTCTTGCCCTGTAGCTAAAATCCAATGCAACAACTTAATTTCCGAGGCCTTTCCCCTCTCTAGAGGTACTAGGCAGAGTTGCCCTTTATCACCATACCTTTTTAATTTATACATTGAACCATTGATTCGTTCCATTAAGTCCAATAGAGAGGTGAAGGGCTATGGATTGAAGGCACCGAGTTTAAACTATCTGCATTTGCAGATGACTTATTGTTACACATCTCGGACACTATTTCTTCCCTTCCCAAAGCTCTCGATTTAATTGATAAGTTTAGTAAGTGTTCAGGATACAATTTAAACAAGGCCAAAACGTCAGTTTATGCTTTGTCCCCTCTTCTTCACAGAAGTTGGTGCCTCTCCCTGGGGCTTCGTTGGCAAACCAACTCAATAACCTATTTGGGGATTCAAATATCTAAGAATCTAGAGAACTTAGTTGATTTAAATCTTAAACCTTTAGTTAAAACTATTAAGGAAGATTTGGTCAGATGGTCAAAGCTCCCACTGACTTTTCAGGAAGAGACAACACGATAAAATGATGGTTATGCCAAACTTTTTATACTCTATCTAATTTAAATGTGTATTTGCCAAAGTCTTTTTTCAAGCCGGTATTTCAACAATGTGCGGCTTTCCTATGGAATGGGAGACCCCCCAGAAGAAGTTACCTCAAACTTACTCGGCAGCGACGACTTGGAGGGCTCCAACTACCGGATTTTATGCTTATTACCTTGCGATCCACCTGGCGAGGTCGAGTGCCTGGGCGTGCGATGAGGACCTAACATACCCTGGCATTCACCTAGATCGTTTATTTGTTAGTGGCCTTAAGCTGGATTTGGAGTCTTTACTTTATGTTCCATGGGTTAAAGTTCCAAAAAGGGCGAGGGATACCCCATTAGGATGGGACATTAAAGCCTTGCAACAGTTCTACTCGAAATTTCAAATCTCACAACGATATGACTTATCTCAACCTATAGTAGGAAATCCGAATTTGATCATCGGGAAGCAACCTATATCTAGACGGGGTACTGAAGGGGTAACGAAGTGGCGGGTTCAGGATCTCTTTCAGAACAATAGGCTTCTTTCACCTCAGGCTCTGGCAGAGAAGTTAGGTAAATGTCAATCCTACTTAAAATTAAGCCAAATTTTAAGCTGTGTCAAGTTGTATTTTGGTAAGAGGCTGGGGCAAAATATTTTGGGACCTATGTTTGTGGAGTTGAAAGGGTATACGCAAGCGGGTAAGGTGATATCCAAAATGTATAAGTATATTATAGTCAAAGACTCTTTGAAAGTGTCACCAGTTCCGATATACTGGGAATTAAATCTGTCTTTAGGTAAATCAGCAGAAATTTGGGAGAAGGCTTGGGTCGATATCTATAAATTTGTTAAGCAGGATAGATTAAGAGAAGTTCAATTTAAGTTACTTCATAATTTATATTTCTCACCAGCTAAGCTTTCAAGGATGAGTAGTTGCTTTACAGCGAATTGTATTAATTGTAATGATTCTCTGGCTACCAGCTACCACAAGTTTTGGACCTGCCCTAAGGTGGTGGGACTGTGGCATTTAGTGAAGCAAATGATTGGTAAATTCTACGATCTGGATGGATTCTTCACTCCAGAGGCTTGTATATTTGGTGTGTTTGATAAAATACATAGTAAATTAACTAAATCTCGATTAGCTATGATAGCAGCAGTAACTAAACTGATAATTCTGCGCCACCGGAGAGGTGATTGGACTCCTTCGGGTACGGAGTGGTGGGAGGAGTTTATAAGCGCATTGAATGCAGAAAGATCAGCTCTTTCTTTGTATAATGCTTCACCATTATTTTTGCAATGTTGGGGAAGCTATTCCAATGTTTGAAGGATAGAGTATGGGTATAAGCGTTAAAACTTACAATACTAGCTTTTAATTACTGGAAGGATATCGACTGAGTCTGGTACATTATTGGTGAATCCCTCTTCCATGTTACCTCCTTTTGAAGACTTAGTTATATTACTTATATTTGGGTCTTATTTTGTTTGTTTTCTGAGGTTTCATTATGTTTGTACTCATTATATTAGTGAGTCAGCTGTAGGGATAGCTGCCAGGGGTGGGGGGTTTAGGGGTTTTGTTCTGCTTTGTCATTTCTCCTTTTTTTTCTATTTATTGTTTTTGGTGCCTCTGTATTATGTACCCGCATGATATATATGTTATGTTTGATAATCTTCAATAAAGTTCGGTTATTTGCAAAAAAAAAAGTTTGATTAGCCCCATGGAGCTGCTTTATTTATTTAAAATGAAGTGTGTGACACCTGCATTGCTGGGAATCATTTGTGGTGCAGGAGCAGAATAAAGAAGCCAGTTTGGGAGGAAATAGCAGTGATGTGCCTTATTTAAACTGAGAGGGGGAATTTGATTAAATTAAATTCTTTCCTTTTCCCCTTTATGTTCAGTTCAATTAATTTTTCATGAGATGCCTTCTAGATAATGTTTTCACCCCACTTGGGGCAGGCCCGAGGGGCACGGGGGGGGGGCTCCAGAGACAGTAGAGGTGCAGTGTGGCATTCCTGGTCCAGTGTGCAGCCTTTGGGGTGAAGAAAACAGATTCTGAGGGTGAAGGTGAGAGTTGCATGGGTATTGAAGATGCCAGAAAGCTGGGACTCAACTTTCCCTGCCTTATTTGAAGTGCACTGGTCTTATATGTTAGCACTTGAGGGTACCCTCCTTTATTGACCCGGACCAACTGAGAAAGAAGATTATGCCCCTAGATGAGAGCATGGAGGGGGGGGGTTACATTTGATTCCTCTTTCCATCCTAGCAAAGTCCACCCTCCTGAAATCCAGGGACCTTGTCTTTGTGTGGCTGTCCTGGAACACTATACTGATGTTAAACGATATTGTATGATGGTCACTGGACCCTAGGTGCCCATCCACCTTGACTTCCTTGACCCTGTCTCCATTGGTCAGTACAAGGTCCAGAGTTGCCTTACATAGATACATAGACAGTGTCGGCAGATAAGGGCCTATGGCCCACCTAGTCTGCCCATTTGAGCTTGTAAGTTCAGTTTGTTTTCCTAGAAGTCTATTTCCCCTTACCCCTGACCTCTAGAATTCCTTTATGTCTATCCCATGCATTCTTAAATCCCGTGATTGTTTCAGCCCCACCACTTCCTCTGGCAGGGTGTTCACTTGTCCACCACCCGTTCTGTGAAGAAATTCTTTCTCTTGTTTCCTCTGAATCGTCCTCCTCCAACTTCATCCCATGCCCTCTAGTCCTGAAACATCTTTTTTCCGGCTTAAAAATAGTGTTTTTCCTGCACCCTGTTCCTCCCTGTAAGATACTTGTATGTCTCTATCATATCCTCTCTCCCTCCTCTCCTCCAGGAGTACATGTTCAGTTCCTTCAACCTGTCTTCATGGGACTTGTGATGCAACCCATGCACCATCTTTGTTGCCCTCCTCTGAACCTTCTCTACCCTGTCTATGTCCTTACGTGGTATGGTCTCCAGAACTGTACACTGTACTCAGGTGGGGCCTCACTAGTGTCTTGTATATGGTGCACCTCCCTTTTCCTGCTGGTGATGCCCTGCTATACATCCCAGCATCCTATTTGCTTTACCTGATGCCTTGTCACACTGTTTCCCTACCTAGAGGTCATCAGAGATGACAACCCCAAGATCCCTTTCCTGCTTGGTGCATGCTATATCCTCACCCCCAACTGATATATTGTGCCTGGGTTTTTGTGCCCCATATGCATTATCTTGCACTTCTTTGCATTGAATTTCAACTGCCAAACCCTTGACCATTCTTCAAGTTTCTGCAGGTCCCTTCTCATTCTGTCTACACCCTCTGGTGTGTCTACTCTGTTACAGAGCTTTGTGTCATCAGAACAGTGAAATTCTGCCTTCTATATCCTGTGCAATGTCACTGATGAAGATGTTGAATAGGACCCGGTCCAGCACTGATCCTGTGGTACCCACTGGTCCTCTTCCCTCTGTGGAGTGACAGCCATTTACCACCACCCTCTGTGTCCTGCCACCCAGCCAGTTACCTACCCACCACTACTGTCCTGCCACACCCATATTCCCCAGTTTGTGTAATGGTCTTCTATGTGGCACAGTGTCAAAGGCCTTGCTGAAGTCCAGATAGGCCATGTCCACTGCCTCCTGATCCACCTCCCTAGTCACCCAGTCAAAAATTCAATGAGGTTGGTCTGACGCGGCCTCCCCTGGTGAAACCATGCCCTTGGGTCCTGTGGTCCATTGACAACCAGATGTTCCACCAATCTCTCCTTCAGTAGTGCTTCCATGATCTTTCCCACTACCGAGGTGAGGCTGACTGGTCTGTAGTTCCCTGCTTCCTCTTTGTTCCCACTTTTGTATAAGGGACTACATCTGCTGTCCTCCAGTCTTTGGGTACCTCCCTGTTTCCAGTGATTGGCTGAACAGGATAGCCAGAGGTTCAGCCACCACCTCTCTTAGTTCTTTAAGGACCCTGGGTGCACCCCATCTGGCCCCATTGCTTTATCAGCTCTTATTACTTCCAGTTCCTTCAGGACCCTTTCTGTGTAAAGGGACTGTGTCCATTTCTGCACCATTCTCACCCTTGTACTCCCTTCAGACCCATTACCCCCTCTTCCTTAGTAAAGACTGAGCAGAAATACCTGTTCAATATGTCAGCTTTACTGTTGTCATCCTCCCTGGCTCCCATCCTCCCCTTCAGTCTCACTATCCCTCCCTTTGTCCTTCTTTTTTCACTTATGTACCTGTAAAAGGTTTTGTCCCCTTTAACCACTGATTTTGCAATGTGTGTTCTTCTGTCTGAGCTTTGGCTTCCTTACTGACTTCCCTGCCTCCCTTTGTTTCTCCTGGTACTTCTCCCTATCCCTTCTGCCTGTGTCTTTTTGTATTGCCTGAATGCAATCTTTTTGCTTTCACTTTCTTTGCTACCTCTTTGGAAACCATAATGGTCTCCTCTTTCTTTTCCTCTTGCTAACCTGCTGTAATGCATAATTCTGTTGTTCTTATAATCCCCATTTTAAATCACCCACTGTTCCTCAATCCCTGATTCCTGTCCCATTCCCTTAATGCCTCTTTCAAGCATCTCCCATTTTCCCAAAGTCTGCCCCCTAAAATCCAGGATCGTGTTTTTGTGTGGTTTGGTTCTGCTCTTTCTGTGATTTCAAACCACAATGACTGGTAGTCACTGTTACCCGGTGCTCCCCCACTGTTACCCCATCACACTGTCCCTGTTTGTGAGCACAAGGTCAGTATTGCCTTCTGCCGAGTTGGTTCCATGACCAGTTGCTTGAGGAGGCACCCTGAAGGAGTCAGGATAAATCTGCTCTAGTTGATGCTGCTGCTGGGATGCTCCAGTCCACGTCTGGTATATTGAAGTCTCCAACCAGTACTACCTCACCCTTGTCTGCCATCCTTTGGATGGCTAGCATCAGCTCCCTATCTGTTTCTTCCTCCTGGGCTGGTGGTCTATAGACCACACCTGTGCGGATGGCTGGCCCCATTTTCCTTTCCAGCTTAACCCACAGTATCTCTCCCCAATTTTGTTCCTCTTGGATCTGTGTGGCCCTTATGCCTTGTCCCTGGTGGGCTCCTGCACCGACTGCCTGAGGCCTGCCCCCTGCAAGGATTCTATGATGTCTTGTCTCCTGGCGGTGGCAGTTGCTGGGATGGGCCAGTCCATGTCTGGCATGTTGAAATCGCCCAGCAGTAATACCTCTCCCTTTGCTGCCATCCTGAGTATTTTCTCCACCATTTCCCTATCTACCTCCTCCTTCTGTGCCGGAGGCCCGTAGATCACTCTTGTGGGAATTGCTGTGCCATTGCCTGGCTCAAGGGTGACCCACATTGCCCCCTCCCCAGCCTACCCTGTACTGCCATCACTGTAATACCTTCTCTGACATAGAGGGCCAAACCCATCTCCCTTTTTTACCCTCCCTATCCTTCCTATGTGGAGCGTACCCTGGCACATTTACCTCCCAGTCATGGTTTCCAGTGTACCATGTCTCCGTAATTGTCACTATGTCCATGTCTGCCTCTACCATCAAGGCTGCCAGGTCCGCGATTTTGTTTCCCAGATTTCAGACATTTGTATACATGGCTGTCCATGTTTCACAGCCTGTGCCCCTTGTATTCTCCCCTTTGCCTTTCTGCTCCAACCTCCCAACCCCTGTTTTTTTCTCTTGCTGTCTCCCTTCCTCTGCCTTATCTCTTGTAACGAGCTCAGGAATATCTGTCCATGTTTTGCAGTCTGTATCCCTTGTGTGTCTACATTTTCCTTCCTGTTCCCCCTTTCCAATCCTGCTATTTTTCTTTTGCTGCCTACCTTTCTTTGCTTACTCCTTGTAATGAGCTCAGAATATCTTAACATGTTCCTCTAATCCCCTCCCTGCTTCTCTGTCCTGTGGGGGTGGGCTGCCTAAGTCTCCCTGCTCCCATCTGCCCCCCTTGGCAAGTTTAAATGGTTAGCAAGGAAGCATCTAAACTTTTCAATGAGGACCACAGTCCCTTCCCTGGATGGATGAAGGTCATCCCCCTCGTACAGTCCCCCATCCCCCCCAGGTGGGTCCCCAGTCCCCAATGAAGCCAACCCCATTATTTCTGCACCAGTCCCTCAACCAAGTGTTGAACTTGCTGATGCAGAGATTTCAAGCCTCCCCCGCCATGGACTGGCAGCACCTCCAAGGAATGTTATGGAGCTTGCTACCTCTCCAAGGTGCCTATCCAACCCCCAGAAGTCCTCCAGTACCTGCTGTATGCTCACCTGCTTCCTGGCTAGGTCATTTGTTCCCAGATGGACCATGACCTCAAGTTCCCCCCTCCTTGCTACCGCTGTAACCATCCTCTGGATTCACCCCCCTCCCTCCGATCAGTGCCTCCTTGAAGGCACTTGATCTCCCTCTCCTCCCCGCTACCTGTATCCAAATCCATTCCCCGGACAATTGTGTCCCCCACCAGGAGTAGCTTCCTCTTCTTCTGGGGTCCTCTACCTCCTGCCCCTGGGTCTCCCTCCTGGAGGACCCACTCATCCTCCCTGGTCCTAACCACAGGTTCCCTTGTGGGGCTTGCCCACTCCTCCAGGACAGCAAAGGAGTTGCTAAGTTGGACCGGAGGGGATGTGCTTCTGACCCCCTCCCTCTCCCTCCCTGAGCCCACCATAGTCCAGACAGCCCTCTGCCTGGATATCTGCTGTGGCAGCATCTGTGGACGTGGTTGCCTTCTGGCACCACAGTACCCAGAACGTCCTCCTGAAGACTGCAGTCCTGCATCCACCGCACTGTACCACTCCCTGCATTTTCCTCTTTTGCACTGCTAATGACCCACCTTTTGATCCTAAGTAGACCCTTTGGTTTTCTGTTTTTTTTTTCTCTCTCTCTTTCGGTCTCTCCTCTTCTGCTTTTACTGTCTACTACTTTGGTAAAGCACTATTGATGAGATAACTCCTCTGATTTGTTGCTATAGTAGATTGACCCCTCTAACTGGGCTTAACTGAGTCCCCCGTGCTCTCAGGAAGTTGTATACTGCTGGACACCTATAAAGGCAGATGAACCTTGTGATGGGTAGGATGGTGGAGGGCGGGTGTGCCTTATGCTTTAGTGTCTGGGTCCTGCAAAACAACAATCGGCTACAAGTCAGACCCCTCATCAAATCCTCCTCCTGGTTCTGCTGTCTTCTGCTGTTTCTGCTACCTGTAACAAAGAGGAGTGCTGAGAGAACAAAAAAGCAGAACTTTTGCAGAACTGCTCAGCCCTTCTGTGGTGAATTTAGGTGATGTTCCGATGAATTCTGACATCTCTGTCTAAAATATTAATGGTCTTAAAGAAGCCCACAGAATGCCCCAAACTAGAAAGAAAAATAAATATTAAAACAAGCACCACAAGAACCTTTTCACTGAAAATTAGACTAAATTGATGAAACCCCTTCCCCAGTATCACAGTTGTGCATCTGTGTCCCCGACTCCCTCTCCTTCCCCCACCTCTGTGGAGAGAAGCTTAGTTAAAAGAAAAAATAAATGCTATGTCACCTCAAGAAAAGAAAATGAGACATCGCATTCACGCAAGAGACCTATCTAATTCAGGGAGAAGCAGAGACATTGTATCAGTCTTGGACAGCACAAGTGGAATATACTGTAGTTTTTCAATAATAAAATGCCTGGAACAGCTATATTAATTAGGAAGGGGATTCATTTTATAGTATATGGTTAGGGTTTATTGTGGATGGAAAACGATGGCTTTCCAAATCCTGTTGTAGGACAGTTCAAAGGTCAAAAAAGTTGTTGTACTATCGTTCTGATGTCACATCGATAGTACAACAACTATGCCCCTTGAGCTCCTACCTGATTGGTGGAAACAGTCCGTGATTAAAAAATACATTCTAAAATGGCAGATTCACTTAACGAAGCGGTTGGGCGAGCAGACAGTTTGGACAAGGGTGCCATAATCTTCTTCTGTGTGTCCAGACTCTCAATTTGTAGTTTTTGTCTTTTTTAAATCTCTGGCACAGTTACGGAAAGCAGGCGGGACCACAGTGATTAATACCGCTATATTGGGGCGGCCGAAACAGAGCGTAACTGCAGTGAGGAGGACCGATATCTTGGGGAGGTACCGGCGAGGACCAGTGCAGGGTGTCAGCGAGGTATGAACCTTGTGTCCATTTGAGGGAACCATATACTATAAAAAATAGTGGATGGTTGACTATCCACAACTAAGTCTGTGTTTCCATCTCAGGAGTTGATGATGCCATGGAGACCTCTCAAGCTTTGCTCTCGAGGTCTCTATGACATCATCAGCTCCTGAGATGGAAACACAGCCTTATTGTGGGTAGTCATCCATCCACTATTCTATATGTTAAGCATATCCACTTCTCTGACCCCGAGGGAAGATTTACAATTTTGACAGTAACATTAGATGGCCAGAGTGCTTTAATTTGCAATGTATATTCCCCACACACAAAACAAGGATTTCTTTAATCCACTTGCTGTAGAAATTAATAGATTTCCAGACTGTGAAATAGTATTTGGAAGGGAATTTAATAAAGTCCAATACCCCATCCTAGACTGTAGTTCATCTAGACCCTCTCAAATCAATACTAGGTGCAGGACATCCCTGCAGGAAATGTTAGAAGGTCTAGGATTGGTTGATTCCTGGAGGTTAGGTCACTCCTAAGAAAAAGTCTTTATTTTTTCTCCACTTGGCACTCTTCCTATAAGAGAACTGATTATTTGTTCATGTTCAAAAGGTTAATCAGCTCAGTAGTTACAGCAGGAACTGATATCTTTATTCTTTTGGATCATAGACTAATCAACGTAACCCTAGAAATCGGTGGAGCCCTTCCCAGATCATTTAAATGGAGACTTAACACTTCATTATTGCAGGAAAAGGAATTTTTAGTATAGATAACCAAGGAGCCCACAGAGTACTTCACCATAAATGACAATAGGGAGGTCCCACAATCCTGTATCTGGGAAGCATATAAGACCTTTATTAGTGGCAGAATAATCAGGGTTTCCACCAAAAGAAAACGGAAGCCAGCAAAAAAACAAAAACAAAAAAAAACTCAGTGTACCTAGGTAGAGGGATACTGTATAAGGTGACTACTTAATTTAAAAGAAATAAAATCTTTCTGCCCAGGTTGAATATGCTTTATTCAGAATAAAACAACATTACTGGGAATCTGGGGCAAGATATTCAAAACTTTGCACTGAGCACAAACCGTTTGTGCCAGGCTTGTGCCCTGTTTGCGTGGGTCCTCTATATTCAAAAGACCAAATAGCACCAGTGCAACAGGTTAGCGCCAGCACAAACAGATAATGTATGCATGGGGCAAAGTCAGGGGTGGAGACATGAATATGGGCGCAACGGTATATTTAGCACCACAGTGCCACGCAACATGTGTTACCGCGACAAGCAGCATGGCGCAAGTTACCATCCATAAAAAGGGTGTCTTAACCCTGGGCAAAACAAGTAGGGTTGTGTGGACACAGCAGCAACAGGCAACATGGCTGTAGGCAACAACAGCATCATGGTGTACCTGATGGCTGCAGTCATGGAGGATGATAAGAGGGATGTAGGGCACCATGGGCAACTCCATAGGCCAAGGAGGAGATATGCTGCAAGCAGAATGTACTGGCCCCAGGTGTCCTTTGAAGCACTTACAGATGACTACCTTGCTGGCTGATATCGACTCAGCAGGGCCCTGCTGAGGCAGCTCTGTGAGCTCCTGCATGAGCAGCTGCAGTCCACCACCCAGCGCAGCCACGCCATGTTAGTAGAGGAAAAGGTGACAGCTGCAATGTGTTTCCTAGCCACCAGGACCTTCCAGACACCAGGTGGGGATACCATTGGTGTGTTGCAGTCTGCTACCTCATGCCTCCTGGCTCAATTCCTAGATGCCCTGCTGCCACATTCTGGTGAATGCATTGTATTCCACAGCATGGCAGTGAAGCGCAAAGAAACAATGCAGCAATTCTATTGGGTTGTGCACCTACCAGCAGTAATTGGTGCCACTTGACTGCACCCACGTTGCCATACGGACACATCCTGGTGAAATGAGAGACCCCTTCCTGAACAGGAAGGGGTACCACTCCAATTGCCAGGTGGTGTGTGGTGCATCATCAATGTCCTAGCACAGTACCCTGACAGTGCTCACAATGCCTTCATCTGGCACCAGTCGCAGTTGTGCCAGGCATTTGAGGGTGCCCAAATACCCATTGGTCATCTTGTCAGTGAGTAACTGCAGCAGGCACAACCACAGTCCCCCTCAATGGTGGAACAGTGCCACAATACAACACACACAAGAGGTATAGAGGGGAGGGTGGGGAGGTGAGGGTGTACAGGTCCACAGGATGACCAACACAGTAGGAACTGCCAAGTGGACAGGGTGATCAACACACTAAACAACTGCTAACATGTGTTCATGTTTCCTACAGGGGACAGTGCCTATCCCTTGTGACCCTGGCTCCTTACTCCAGTTCTTCGGCCAGCAAATGTGGCTGAGGAGACATACAATGAGGCACACAACGCAACACAGAACATCACTGAGTGTGCCTTTGGCATGCTCAAAATGTGCTTCAGATGCCTGGACTGGTCAGGTGCTGCCCTACAATATACCCCTTAGAAGGCATGTTGCATATTCCTAGCCTGTTGTATGTTACACAACATGGAACTCAACTGTGGAATATGCCTGCCAGAACCTGAGGAACATGCAGACAGTGACATAAAACCAGAGGTGTATGGGATAGTGGAGCAGCTTGATAGGCATGGCCCATGCAAGGCCAGGAGGTCCCAGGAACATCGCCAGAACATCATTGGAACGCTGATAGAGATAGGCAGGTGAGTGAAAACAACATGGACAACAGACATGCTTGCAATAGTGTATTTACATAATATGTACAAACAAACAACTGCGATAAGATATAGACAACAAAAACAAAGAAAACAGAAGGATACCACAGTGGTGATACAGGGATAAGTCTGGGGTGTGGGCACGTACAACATGGTGCATGAGAAGGGTGCAAGTGAGGAAGGGGAATGTAAGGTGCAGTACACACCATCATTACCTGCTCCCACCATGGGTCCAGACAGAAGCCCTACTGCGAGGCCGTGTTGGTGGGGTCAAGTGGACTGAGGAGCTGTAGGGTGAATTTTGAGGGGATGGTGACACCCTGGGGCAGCGATGGCCACTCCTTGGGCTGGGTATAGCCAAGGTCATGCATCGCCCAGTGGTACAGGGAGTGCCTATTGCCGACACTGTTGCAGCAGTGTTGGCTGACCACGAACTGTAACTCTGTGTTGATGATGCATGCCGGGGGACAGTACCTACATGCCAATGGCATGTGCTGGTGTTGTGTTGCTGCCTAGCCAACCCAGCCTCCCTCACCATGGCAGTAAGCTCCCTCACAGCCCCAGTAACATCACCAAACACCTGGTGGAGGTATCCAGAAAATGTGCACGCTGTTCTGCATGCAGGAAGTTGGCGTGGAGGGTCTCCCAGAGGTGGTCAGATTCCTGCTGCATTGCCAAGGCCCCTACTTTTCTGTGGCACATTGGGATCAGGTTCTATGGCAAGATTACCATTTGCCACAGAACTTCTGTGGCAGTAGTTTGCAATTTCTGTGGATGTTCTGCAGCACTAATGAACTACCACATCACAGTGTCAGCTTGTCATCCTGACTTCACGTCCATGGCAATGGTTATAGCAGTCAGGATGGGGAAAGCACAGTAACACTAGTTCAACAAATAACAGACTTATAGAAATAATTTTATGCCTAAAAAAGCAAAAAAAAATCTATCCATTAAAATCCTAGCCTATTGCATAAATGAAATTTGCAGAGGGGACCTTCTGTGATAAATAAGGTATTTCTATACTCATGCTGTCTATACCACTCATGAGGTCCCCATTGTGTATCACTTATATATGTATATGCAATCTGTAACATACATAAAAATGTGCGTGTGTGTATATATGTCTGTGTATAGTGAGAGAAAGAGATCTGTATGTATATATGTGAATATATATATATATTTTTTTAATTTCCATGAAATTGTATCCTCGTTCATAAAGGTCCCTTTGGTAATGGAATAAACAAAATAGAGGAGATATTGCAAAGCTAATTTTTCATGCCAACCTGCTTCCTCGACACAGTACGTAACACCATCAGGCCATGACATGCATATGAACCCATTGTGAGATAAAGCTCTCCAGCCCATCACAATGTGTCCACCGTGTGACAGAACATTGCACCATACCTTCCCAGGCTCAGAGCAGTGATATGTTCTCCCAACCCTTGTGCTGCACAGCTAGCTCCCAGAGCTCATCTCTGAACCTGAGTTGCCAGCCCGGGAACACAACATGCTACTCTCTGGCCCAACAGCTGGCCGTGCACACACCATTTCTCCATGACTTTTAGGTGATTCTATCAACCCATGACAATATGTAATCAATAACCCTGGCAAAAATGTGTACAGTGCAGTTATTTACTTTACAGGTCTATTCTTTCAACTGGTCTACACATTATTATATTCCACTTTTCTGGGCACAATGACTTTATTTTTCTTAAAAATGACAGGTTAATTCATTTTACCAGTTATTCACTTCAGATGACATCTCTATACCTTAAAGGCAAAACTAAGTCTGTACAAAGTAAGGCATGGACTTAACAGGTCTATGCTATTGTCAAGGTTTTGTTTAAGTTGGCCCTAGTGTAATAACGTAAGACTGAAAATTGTATTAGGCTGTAATGCAAGTTAAGCAAATATCATCGTGCCTGATGTGCTGTGCCACCGTGTCTGGCAGTGGGAGCTGTGGTAGATAAGTGACTGTTCATTTCTGTGGCAGAATGCAGCTATTTCATCACCTAATGTATGATGTTATAGCACTGATAACATCACATTCTGAGCATAGAGGGGTTTTGGATATAAAAAGAGGGAAAGGAACCAGGTTTCTATGGATAAACGGAAATATTAATAAAGAATCACTGAGAACAGTGAATTCTGCGACACTACAGAAGTTCTGCGATAGGTTGCAAGTTCTGCGCAAAATTCTGCGGTAACAGAATTCTAGGGGTCTTGTTCATTGCCCTCTGGAATGCATGCAGCTCCATTTGCGCAGTGGACTTAGAGTCCTCCGCAGACTGCAAGAGCATCTGGGCCTCCGAGCCATCCTGTCTCTGGGGGCATGATCAGCTGGGACAGTGGGTGGAAGTCAGCATGGGTGACGTGGGGTGTGTGCGTCCCACACCCTGTGTAGATGTTGGTGGCAGTGCCTTGCTGACTGCGGTGCAACACATGTCGCAAGAGTGGTTAGGTGGGGCAACATGATGGCTGCCCACAGACACCTGTGATGTGGGCTGTGTGGCATGGGAGCTGGTAAGAGTGGTGGTCACACCTGTGGCAGTGGTGGAGGGGGTGGTGTTCGTGGTGGTGGCAGTTGGGGTAGTGGAGGCATGACTCTCCAGGGACCCTGCCAGCACAGATGGCACTGTGTGTGTCTGGTGAGCGACTGTGTGGTGACAGTGATTGCCACACTGGCGTCCACCCCTGCCTGGTTGGGAGTGTCCAGGGACACCTCTGATGGTGAGACCCCCCCATTGCAGCAATGGTGGCTAAATAGTCACCAGGGGGAATGTAGGTGTCCTCATCAATGTCACACAGGTCATCAAATAAGGTGTCCAAGGACTCACCCTCTTCTTCATGTGCTGCCTGCCGCTGGACACCTGATGTGGATGGCCCAGTGTTCTCCAGGTCGACCTTCTCGGCAGTGCCATCTCCCTGTGCTGTGGACAGAGAAGAACACTGTCAGTGTGTTGCACAGTACACAGTGGTCCTGTACCAGTGCTGGCACATGCATACTCCACCATAGCTCTCTATGTCACCCATTGCTGGCACAAAACAGGTGACTACACATCCAGGGTGCATGCACACCTATGGTAGAATGTGGATCCTACAGGCATGCCCACACCAAACACCAATGTATCCCACACAGGTGAAGAAGCCACCTACAGGGATGGCATAGGTAACTCATCCAGTAACACGTTGCAGCGTGCAACACCACATACAGAAGGAACATTTGCTGCTGTGATACACACTATGTGCATAGGCACAGGGCGTCTGTGTGCAGAGTACAACATGACTGTGTTAGTGTGGCACATGCTGCAAGGCTGGTAGTGCCATACACACAGCAGCAGACAGTGTCATACTACACACAGGCCATCACAATGCACAGGTGTGCACTGGCTAGGGCAGCATTGTGCCACAACACAAGCAGAGCTGCATGTATACCCATGCACACGCATGCACATGATGCTGGTACACTGCCATGTACTCATATGTCCCGTGGGATGCCGCCTGTGTCTCACACTCACCACCATCAATACCTTCCATGGCCACAGTCCTGGAGTTGACACCAACACCTTCACCGCCGGGTCGACAAGTCTGGCAACCTCTGCTGGCTGTGGCCCACCACTCGTGCCAAGCAGTGCACAGTGGCATGCTGCCAGGTCGTCCTTTGTATGCCATCATTTTTGGACAGCATCCATTGTGCATCCCCTACTTCCAACAGCATTCACCTTTGCTGTGATCTCACCCCACATGGCATGTACAGCATCATAAGTCATTTTGAAGCACTGCATGCTGTGCTCCCTGGCCTTGTAGGCATCAACCAGCACCTTCAGCTCCTCCCTATAGAATTTGTAGCTTCGGAGGTGTACCTGGTCACCAGCAGCACCTGTTTGGGGTTGGAAATGATCCAGTGGTCAGTGACTGTTCTGTAATATGCGTGTGTGTGTTTGAGACTCCCCACAACAAATGGGCCACACCATGGCATTGGGTGTGGGAATGCGACACAGGGATGTAGGGGCTGGGTCCACACCCCCTGCTGTCCCTGCCCATCAATGTCCCCCACATGTCCATCTGTGGGTGTCGGCTACATGACGGTGTTTATGTGCCACATATAAACCAGCAGCAGCAGCCTGCATTATAGGGGCTGCAACAGGTCCTGTGTCATGTTGCTACACCAACAGGTGTGGGACATGTGTTTGGTGCAGGGACCTGTGGTGATGGCTGAGTGCACACTGTGTCCAGGCCAATGCACAGCTCAGCATGGGGTACACATCCACGTGAAGGCATCACAGAGATCAGCCATGTGAACACTATGCCTGTGTTGTGTGTTGTGACTGCCCCCCACCCCGGGGAATGTACAGCATACCTGTAGATGCACATGGGCATTCATATGTACGTCACAATGTGCGACTCCTGTGCCACTGACACAGCGTATACATGTGCTAGGACAGTACAGTAGTGCAGTGCAATATTAGTCCACACCTGCAAGCTGAGCCTGGTGCATGTGTGACAGCATCATTTGGCAGTACCTGACACAATACACTTCACATTCATTCACCATCCAGTACTGTAGCCCCAGGACACTGTAGCAGAATTGACACACTGTTGCAGACCATGATAATAATAATAAACAACTTTATTTAATACAGCACCTTTCGAATATCAAGGCACTGCACAGATAGATAAAATTCAGGAAATACAATAAATACCAATAAAATCAAAGAAATTCAGATGGGCTTTACCCCATAAAAAGGTCTTCAATGGCTGCTTAAAGCACCCCACTGTCCTGCACTCCCGTAGCTGATGGGGCAGAGAATTCCAGCAGGTAGGGGAAACAAACCCAAAGGCACAGGCCCCAGATGACTTTAAACTAACCCTCAGAATCTCCAGCAACCCCTCATCAGCCGAGTGGAGCTGTCGCAAAGGGATGTAAGGAACCAGGAGCTCTTTCAAGTAGTCCCTTGGGGGGAACACAGTACTTGGGGGAACACAGTACACTGTTTGAGTTACACACAGTGTGGGAGGGGGGATTATTGATGTCCATGATGGTACTGACACTGTTCTATTCCCTTTACTCTGTAGACCACACTGCCAGGGGACAGCAGTAAGAGCACAGCTGGGGGACCATGGCTCATGACCAGCAGGCCAGGGCCAGCAGTGACGGGCAGCAGGATGCCGCACATGAGTATCCTCCTTTGTGGTTTACATATGTTGCATTCCTTGCTGGGTGGGGCATGTATGGTATCCCTTGACAGTGCAGTGTCACCACCATATGTGCATTTGCCCTGTGTCATGTCACCGGTCCCAGGGGCACATGGCCATGGGGTGCCCATGCTGCTGTGCTACTGGGCACTGCATTGCACACACCTACTGCAGCCTGCGGAACAGTGAACCTGGCCAGTGATTTCACTGGCCATACAGCCTGTGGGCCTATGATGTGTACGCACATGTCAGCTTCAGTCCTGCACTGCTGCAACATGGTGTGTCATGCATGCCAGGACCATGCAGTTCTTGTACTCTGCACGTAGCACTTCCCTACAAGGGCACACACCCTCCTTGGCCTACTTGGTCCTGCTGTCCTGCATCTACACTCCGGGGGGATGCATGTTAGGCATTCAGTGGCCCAGTCCCACATATGTGGCTGTGACATGCTGCCATGGATATATCTGCCTCCTTGCACTTTGCGCATTGGACTACACATGGTGACCTACAGTACACCATGGGCACATACCTTCAACACCACTGGGCTGTGTGTGAGGCACTGTTCTCCCATTGTGTTCACCTTGTGTGCTGTGCATTGTTCATCTGCTACCATTCTATAGTTGTTGTATACCGTTGATTGTGGCTGTCTCCTCCTGTGGGTAGTATTGTACTACACCCATACATATGCCATAGGCATGTGTGCAGTGTACACATTGTACGGCAGGTATTTGGTCTTCATGACTGTGTCATGATGAGTGAGTATATTGCATGGTTCCTGTGGTTGTGTGTGCGCCCACAGCATGCTTCATTCGAATGCCATGCCAATGGTCTGGCCATGGACTATTCAGACATTGTGTGCCCAAGGTGGTGTGGCCATGTGTGTGCCATCAGAGTCAGCCATGCATACTGCTCATGTTGCACTGTGCTGTTCCACTGTGCCATTATGTCAGGGCTGTGCTGCACACTGTGGCCACTGACCCGGCGTCTGACCGAGGAGTATAGTTGCTACTGCTGTATAGCTCCATGGTGTATCATCACCTAGGGAACTGTGCCCAATACACATCCACACAGCACACATGTGACATGGACAGTGGCTGTGGCTGTCCGGGGGGAACTTGTGTGGGGTCTGCTTCACAGCCCTGTGATTCGTGTCCTCAAGCCACATTATGTTGACCCTGTGCATAAGGGTTGCTTGGTTTATGATTGTGCTTTTGCAATGCTTCACAGGGCTATGTTGTGTTCCAGTGGGCAGCATTTCACAGACAGTATGATGCCCCAGTGTATTTGTTCATGCTATGGGTCTGACTGGGGGTTACCTCAGGGGGGCTGAGTGGCAGTATTATGTCTCAGGCAGCATTGGGAACGGATTGGTGGTTTTGGGGGCAATGGTCCTACTAGCCTTCATCTCTTTGTGGGTTGGGCATGCAGGTAGCATGGAGTCATGGAATGTTGCATACTAGCACATGTCCGGTGGTATCCACGCTGTTTCCATTTTTGGGTATATAGGCATTCTAATTGTGACAAGGCGTGGAAAGGATGAAAAGGGACTTGGCAAGGTTGGAGGAATGGTCAGACGTGTGGCAGCTAGGATTCAATGCAAAAAAGTGCAAAATAATGCACCTGGGAAACAAGAACCCAGGGGAAGAATACACAATGGGTGGGGAGGTAGTAACAACAACAAAACAGGAAAGGGACCTGGAGGTAATCATATCAGATGACCTTAAGGTTAGCAAGCAATGTGAGAAGGCAGTAGGGAGGGCGGGGTATACTGGAATGTATAGGGAGAGGCATCAGCAGCAGAAAACAGGAAGTTGTTATCCCTCTGTACAGACAGTTGGTGAGACCCATCTGGAATACTGTGTCCAGTTCTGGAGACCCCATCTCCATAAGGACATAGACAGGATAGAGGCAGTCAGAGGAGGCAACTAAAATGGTGCAGGGTCGCAAAGAGAAGCCATAAGGAGGAGAGACTAAAGGAGCTTAATATGTATACCCTTGAGGAAAGAAGGAGAGGGGACATGATAGAAACTTTCAAGTACCTCAAGGGGAATCAACAAAGTCCAAGAGGGTAGCATCTTTCAGAAAAGAGACTTGCAAGAACAAGAGGACACAATTTAAAGATAGAAGGAGGGCAGTTCAGGGGCAATGTGAGGAAGTATTATTTCACAGAGAGGGTAGTGGATGCATGGAACAGCCTTCCTGAGGAAGTTGTGGGGTCTAAAACTGTGGGAGAATTCAAGAATGCATGGGACAGACATAAGGCAATTCTTGTGGGGGGCAGGAAGATATAGGCTGTTGGTTAACTAGGATCTGCGGCCTATCCTGTAGGTAGGGAAATGGGCAGACTAGATGGGCCTAGCGGTCCTTATCTGCTGTCAAAGTCTATGTTTCTATGTTTCTATGACAAGCTTTCCTTCTCTGGGGTCATATCCTGGGCTCTACATTGCTCCACAGTGTCAGCTCACCATACTTATATGAGCATCTTTACCTCCATAGGTAAGTGTCATACATCAGTGTGGACACGATGGCCAAAGGAGACTGAAGGTGGGACAACCTCCTTCAGCACCTTATATGCCAAACGCGAGTCATCATGGAACAGCAGGAGCAGTTGGTGCACCTGGGGAAATGGACTGTGCAGCTCCTGAAGGAGCTGGTGAAGGACCATCAACCATCTGCAACCTCACAGTAGCCGCCACCATACCCCTGTTAATTACCCATGTCCCAGTTTCTACTCCTCCCTTGTTGTTCTTTAATTTTTTTATATATTTGCTTTGTGTGTGCTTTATGTTGTTTTTTTCCTGATAATATACTTTTGACTGTTGTGATCCAGTGTGCTATGTATTTCTTTATGTATGTACTTAGCTTGTGTTGCCCAGGTAAGCTCACTAGACAGAAACTGCCTATTTTCAGGTATAACCTGGGAGGTTTCAATGACAAATAAACAAACAATATGACATAGAGAGGATAGACAGGCAGTAATCAGGAGCCATGACTACAATGTTGCAGCCTTACTACAGTGGGAGGGCTTTTGACATTGTACATGAGCACTGGGGTAGTACAGAGTACAGATCCTTAGTAGACAATGCTTGCTTAGGTTACAGTGTGTTGCCAAATATTTGGGACACCACTCTTAGTTCTAGGTAGTGGTTATCTCTGGACAGTTTCTGTGGTTTGCAGTATTGCTCCTACTGACTGCCGTCATCACCCTGGTGGGAGACATCCTTGCCTATCCCATGGCATGGGGTATTGCAGTGCTCCACCTGCAGTGTCTTTGCCTGTGCATCTGCTTGTACAGTGTTCTGGCCATGGTGGGTATGTGCTTCTGTGGGCGGTCACATTCTATCCTCCATGTGTCCCCAGTATCTCCTGTGTGCATGCCATCCACCTTCTGGGTTGTGGCTGTCTGTAGTCATGGTATGGTCTTTGCTCCTTGGGCACCTTCCCCCACACACATTCCATGGTTGGGTGACCTCAGTGTGTGGGCCTGTCAATGGCTTTCCTGTTGCTGGATAACTCCCTCGTGACCTCCTGCTGTGTGTCCTTTGGTGTGCTGTCCCCTGCTCCATGTCAGGTGCCTTGTCTCCTCCAACTGTGCACAGTGGGCATTGGTTTGGGTCAGGCTGGCACTGCAGCGGAGATATTTCTTTGTGTGGGACCCTACCCTACTGTCCTGTCTACTCTCATTTTCCACACTACACATCCAACACATGTAGCACATAGGAGAGGTGGAGGGAGCCGGTCCCGGGAAGTCCTTCAGCCCGACCTAATTGGAAGCCTGTCAACTCATCTGGATTAAAGACCTAAGGGCTAGAGAGAAGAACAGATTGAGGTACTGTACCAAACAACTTTGCAAGAGCTTTCATGGACTGTGTGTCCTGGGCTTTGAATATATGCTGGGTTGGGTTTTAATCTGTGAGGCTTGATGACATGTGCTGGGTTGGGGATACTCCTTGAGGGGGTTAAGTTTGAAGGTATTTTCTTGTGGAGACCACTCTTTTGGGGGGGGGGCGATAAACATTTTGTAGGTAATCTCTTGCTGTTGGGGCTGCCCTTGGCTTTGAGTACTTATGCTGGGTTGGGTTTAAACCTGTGGGGCTTGGTCAAAAGTGCTTTGTTGGGGATACTCATTGAGGGGATTAGATTTTGAGGGTATTTTCTTGTTAGGACCACTCCTTGAGAGGAGCAAGTTTTTTGAAGATAATTTCTTGCTGTTAGGCTGGGTAAAGTTGGAGGTTAAGCTCTAACTACAACACCAGGAGTGGATTGAAGGAGTGAAACTGTTCACTGAGTATGGTGGAAATGCTGGGGGCAGGATGGGGGCCAGGGCGATACAACTGCCAAGAGGTATGGCGAACTCTGGCTGGCAGGACTGGGAAAGGGGCGGGGGGGGGTAGACATCAAGAGAATGGAGACCGGTGCGAGAGGCAGTGGGCTAACAGGGGGTGACAGATTGGTAGGCTGCAATGGCTGTGGGGCTGCTGTATGGATGGGTATGTTGTGGAGACTGTGGGAATGTCCCATTTTCTGAAGGTTGAAAGCACTGCAGGTAGAGGTCAACCAGTTGTCAGGAGAATTAAGAAGGTTAAGGGAGGGACAGGATGGAGAGGGAGTAAGGGGGATACATCCTCGGGCTTACAGGGAGATAGAGATTGAGGTGACTGGGGAGAGAGGGTGAGGGGAAATGGGGCCCAGGACATAATGCAGGTCCCAAGCAGCTATGGGGTGGCAGGAACTATAATGCCAGTGGGGGGACAGCGTTAAGTAACAGGTATGAGGCTCTAATGTCGGTAGCAGAGGGGGAGGATGGTACTACCACAAGTGTGGCAGGTGATTGTCAGAGCAGGGTGAGCTCAGGGTACAGGTGTCAAGATGGGGACGGGCTTGACGGATAGTGGGAGGGAGGGGAGACAAGGCAGGGGAGTGGTGGAGAGCAGCCAAGGGAGAGTTCAAGGGGCACTTGGTGGGGTAGGGGGGATAATAGATTGTGTGTTGGACAATGGGAGATGGAAGGTAGGCAAGGGGGGCAAGTTGAAAGGGGAGGAGGGAAGTGCAAGGGTGCAGGACTGAGTACTGTTGGGCAAGAGAGATGGAATGCCTAAGGGGAAGAAAGGGGTTGCAGGCAGATACAGGCAGAAGGGGGGTGGAATAGTGGTGTTAGGGGACTCTATACTAAAAGGGGTCAGGTGGGGAGGGAGAGATGGGTGAAAGACACAGTTGGATATGGGTGGACTCCGTACCAGACCTAACTGCGGGAAGGATGGGGCAGGCTCTGCGGAGATGTGTCAGGAGGGGATGGGAAAAACCTCAAGTAGTGGTGCACATCGGCACTAATGACCTGATGGAGAGTCAGGTGGAGTTGGTTAGGGAGAGGTCTGAAGAACTAGAGAAGCGGTGTAAGGAGGTTGGGTGCTTGGTGGCCTTCTCTGAAGTGCTTCCGGTACCCAGGGCAAGCAGGGTGAAGAAGGACAGAATTGTGGAGCTTAATTCTTGGTTGGGGGAGTAGTGTCACTCACAAGGATATGGGCTGGTGGGGGACTGGGGGAGCATACTGGACAACAGCGACCTATGTGCCGCAGACAGGTTGCACTTGAGTAGAGCTGCAACCCTTGAAGTAGAAACTGGAAAAATACATAGCTTCCAGGAGGATTTTAAACTAGAAGGGGGATGGCGAATGTGCAGCTAGTGTGCAGGGCCGTCAGGGGAGCTGTATGACCTGACCCCCCAAGACAGAAGGGTTTGCAATGAGGGGGAGCCAAGGGGGGTGAAGTCAGGTGGAGGGAGCATGGGGCAAGGAGAATGTGGGAGCTGGGTGGAGGGTAGTCTCCCTGAACGCAAGGAGCCTGGGAAACAAAGTAGCTGAGCTTCAGGCTCTCTTAAGCATAGGGAAGGTGGACACTGTGGCCTTAACGGAGACATGTGCCAGCCAACACCAGGATTGGGATCTAATGATTCCCAGGTACAGGGTGTATAGGAAGGACAAAGCAGTGTGAAATGGGGGAGGGGTGGTGATTTAAGTAAAGGATGAGATCAGGTGCATGAGGGATGAGGGGGAGGAGGGGAGGACAGAGGCACAGTGGATGCAGTTCCAGGACCTGAGGGGTACGAAACTGATACTAGGTGTGGTGTATAGACCACCAACACAGTGCAAGGAGCTGGATAGGGAGCTGGTGGATCAGATTCGATGAGTGTGTAGCAGGGGGAGTGTGGTGATTGTCGTGGACCTCAATCTACCAGGGGTGGACTGGGGAACCCTTACCACCTCTAGCACCAGGGACCAGGCTCTTCTGGATGCATTCCAGTATATTCACCTGGTGCAGTTAGTTCATGAACCAACCAGACTGGACAACATATTGGACCTGGAACTATCTAACGGGGAGATGGTGAGGGAGCTACAGACGGAGGAGCCACCAGCCGGGAGTGACCACCTTTCAGTGTGGTTCAGGCAAAGCATGACCAAGGAGGCGGGGGAAGGGGTCAGCAACTAAGGTGGTAGACTTCAGATAGGCAGACTTTGGGAGGATGAAAGAAATACTGAGGGGGCACCTTGGGGGAATTAGGTCGGAGATTGATGCAAATCAAAAGTGGGACATCATAAAGTCTGGCCTAAGGGAAGCTACTGTAGTATGCACCAGGACCCTGAGTAAAATGTCCAGGGCTAAGGTGCCATGCTGGATGACCAGAAGGGTGTTGGAGGGGGTGAGGGCCAAGAGAACTGTGTTTAGGAGAATGAAAAGAACTGGGAGGGGGGAGGACAGGAAGTAGTACACAAAGAGGGCCAAGGAGGTAACCAAATTAGTAGAGGAGGCAAAGGCCGCCAAAGAACTGAGGCTGGCTCAGGGCATAAGGGAGGGGGAGAAGGAATTCTATAGATATGTGAGGGAAAAGAGGAACTGTAGGGACCGAATAGTTGGGCTTAGGAAGGGTTGGGGGTGGGTGGAGAAGGAGGGGGAACAGGCAGATGTACTGAACGAGTACTTCTGCTCTTTGTTCACGAGGGAGGAAGGAGGTCCGCTACCTCCATGGATGGAAAGGGTGGGGGGGAGGAGGAGGGAGGAGGACACAGAAGCAGTGATTCAAGAAAGCAGGATATTGGAAGATCTGCAGGCAGTTAGGGTTGCCACGCACCAGGTCCTCATGGCTTTCACCCTAGGGTGTTGAGAGAAATGGCGGAGGTGTTGGCCGGGCTGCTGACAGACCTGTTCAACACCTCCCCGGACACAGGGTGCATGCCACAGGATTCATAGATTCATAGATTTATACGGGAACAGGAGGCAAAAGCACATATTTGGCCTGCCACAGGACTGGAGGTTGGTTCATGTGGTGCCTATCCACAAGAGCGGCCCAAAGGGCAATCCAGGCAACTACAGACCTGTCAGTCTCACTTCCATAGTGGGGAAACTCATGGAAATAATCTTGAAAGAGACTGGTAATCTTCCTCCAGGTCAGTGATCTCCAGGATGGGCAGCAGCATGGATTCTTCTCAGGGAGATCTTGCCAGACCAACCTAATTGAATACTATGATTGGATGATGAGGTAACTGGACAAGGGCCATGCAGTAGATGTCCTATTCTTGGACTTTAGCAAGGCCTTTGATTCAGTCCCTCATGGGTGACTGGGGGCAAAGCTGGAGTAGGTAGCGATGGGGGCAAAGATGGTTAGCTGGATCAGGAATTGACTCGGAGATAGACTGCAGTGGGTGGTGGGGTAACTTTCATCTCCCAAGCCAGTGCCAGTGGTGTGCCACAAGGCTCTGTGCTGGGGCTGATGTTTGGTCTGTTCATATCAGACATTGCACACAGGGTTGTGAGCAGGATCAGTCTGTTCACGGACAACACCAACATGGAAGCTGTAGTGGATGACACAGAGAGATGGCAGAGGCTACAGGGTGACCTAACTAGACTTGAAGAGTAGTCAGCAAGGTGGCAGTTAGGTTTTAATGCAAAGAAGTTATGCACTTCGGGGTGAGGAACCCGAGGTGGGAATATTGGTTGGGTGGGGTGCGGTTAGGGGTCACTGAAGAGGAGAAGGACCTGGGGGCCATAGTAACAGGGAGCATGAACAACTCTGCCCAATGCAGGAGGGCAGTGGCTAGGGCAAATAGGATGCTGGGATGCATTGCGCGGGAATTCTAGTCTAGGCACAAGGATGTGATATTGCCCTGTACAGGTCCTTGGTCAGGCCGCAGTTGGAGTATTGCATGCAACATTGGCAGCCATACCTGAGGGAGGTAATCAAGCTACGCAAAGCGGTGCAGCGCAGGGCAGTGAAAATGATACAGAGGATGGAAGGCAGATCCTATGAAGAAAGGCTGAGTCATTTGAGTTTGTTCACCCTGGAGGAGAGAAGGGATGGGAGGACATGATTGAAATTTTCAAATATTTGAGGTGGATCAACACATCAGAACAGAGGAGCTGTTTAGGCTGAGGAAGGGAAGGGACACCAGGGGGCATGGGTTAAGATTGGAGGGGGGGGAGACTTCCGGTTGAGCTGCCTAGATGGATGCAGCCTTGAAAAGACGTCTCTGCGGGGCCCCAATTAACAAACTCCTCAAACGCAGATCTAATCATATAAAACTTAAATCTATTGATCAAGAGGAGTTGCAGAAGTGAATGGGAGCCAGAAAAAAAAGAAAAACCCCTTCAGTAGCAGCGAAACAATCTAAACAACCAGTTGACTCACCGATTGTTACCTCGGGCCTGGTAAGCATGGCGGAATCCCCACAGACTCCCAATGGACAGCCCAGCAATGCAGCAATCCTGGCCGAACTAAAAGGCTTCAGAGACAAAGTAAGAACTTTTCGTACTGAATTAACCACAGAATTAAATAAAATAAGCCAGAAAGTAACGGACATGGAAACAGCGCATATGGAAATAGATGCCAGAGCTGATAGCTTAGAAAGAGTGGTGGTACACTTGTTAAATGAACAAAAAGTGCTAGCTGATAAATGTGAAGACCTTGAAAATAGGTCGAGAAGAAACAATCTGCGTATCCATAGAGTACCGAAAGATGAGGAAGGGAGAGATATGCTTAAATTTCTGGACACTGCTCAGAGAAGTTCTCCAACTCGATCCCTCTACTAAAATTGAAATTGAGAGAGCTCACAGAGCCCTCACCCCGAGACCACAGGAGACCAACCAGAGACCACGCTCTATAGTGCTTAAGCTGCTGAACTATGCTGTGAAGCAGCAGCTACTGACACGAGCATGGCGCATGAAAGATGTTCAATACAAGGGAAGGCGCCTGTACTTCGACAATGACTATTCTCCACAGATAGCAGCTAGAAGGAGAGAGTATGCACCACTCCTAAGGGTTTTAAAACAGCAGCAATTGAAGTTCTTTACACCTTACCCTGCAAAGCTCACTATCATGTTCCTGGGTGGCCCACAGACATTAGAAACTCCAGATGAAGCAGCAAAAGCTATGCGAGACAAGAACATTGTGGTGACCCAAATGTTTACATCGGAATCACAAGACCAAGAACTGCAAATTCGAGGGACACTTTGGGACAAGGCACAAGCAGCGCAACCCAGAAAAAGGCAAGGACTTTCAACATTACAAGATGTAAAAAAACTGCTCCATAAGTTTCAGTGTACTGCTCTTGACTGACTGCTCGAATGAAAGACACTGATGGTTAAGTTTGCACTAGAGGAATGTTGTTGTCTATATTTGAACTTGGGGACTTTAACTAAGAAGCAATGGACTGGCCTGGGGAAATGAAGGGACTTGCAATGAATGTTGAAGTCACAGTAATGTTTTATTTTCTATACCTTCTTCAGAACAGGTCTGTGAAATTTGTAGGGGGATGAAAGGGGATAAAAGAAGCAACTGAAACAGAAAAGTAAGGGTGGAGGTAATATAAAATTCCCCCTCCCTTTCTTGTGCATTACTCCCCCCCATTCCGCCAGACATGCTTAGATATAAAATATTAGGCTCCCTTGATTAACAAGGAACCTTTTAATGTCTTGGGGACCCAGGGGGATAACAACTCAGGGAGCATAACCCCATACTTGAGGCAATAGAATAGCATGCCTCACTCTAGGCGGCCACTAGGCAATAGCATAGTGCAAAAGCCCAGTATGCAGCACTCAGAGCAAAACTATCTTTACTGCTCAGGGTTGCACATGCTAATCACAAGCGTCATGGCACTGCTCTATTTTCATGGCACTGGGGGCCCACATTGGATTCGTGAGCTACCCCCACAGGGAAACAACATTCTTCCCCTCGTAGAAGGGAGAACAGATCCCTCCCCTACCTTGGGAGTCATTATTTTGTTTAACAAATTCTGATGTATATAGCTAGTTACACTGGTGTGGGTATGGGAGATTTGGAAATTGGTGGAACACACTGAAACTATCTTCCCATTATTACCATGCTCAGGTAGCTTGGTTATATTTGTCGCACTGGTCAATATTATGGTTTAATCTACCTCAACAAAAGCTTAGAATTACTAAACCAGCACATTTAGTAGTCAGTACATATAATTTACAGCTGACACTTTGGTCAGTCATGTTGATGGTTGTAACTTGTCGTGATGCCCTATCTTATGGGCGTGCAATATTATTAGAGCTTTCATACTTAATGGAAAAAATAGGCATTGGGGATCTAGTGGTACAAGAAAAAGAGGTATTGCTACAAATAATGAGGCATTTTGTGAATTTTTCAAATGTGTGGAGGGACACTGTAAGCAAACAATATAGAGGGGAGAGAGAGGGAATAGCTAAAATTTTAAGATTACATTATCATATAGATACATTTATATATAGTCACCATGAGTAAATTGTCTCTACTTTTATCACTAAATATTAACAGGAGTCATCATTCTGTTACATGTTCTTGATTATTACAGTTCATTAAGAGGGATAATCCGGAAATAATTTTTTTGCTAGAAACACACTTGTCGGCCTCGGTACATGAAAAATTCACAAAGTTGGGATTTCCCACCGTAATAGCCTCTTCACATAGTTCAGGCCGTAGAAGGGGAGTGGTCATCCTGATCAAGAGGGGAGTGCCTTTTGATAAGCAAGATGTAGTTATTGACCTAGAGGTAAGGTATGCTATTGCCACTGGCAAACTATATGGTTGCCCAGTGACCCTGGCATCTGTGTATTTTCCACCAGGGACAACTAAAGCTTTAGCCCAGAAATGTTTTCTCAGTTACTGGGGGTCCTTCAGGGACAACTTCTGTTGGGGGATGACTTAAACACCACCCTGAATCCTGTAAAGGATGTTTCCATTCACCTTCCTCACAGAATTAATCCCATCCAAAAATATTTAAAAGGAACATTTGCTTCCTTGGGTGTAGTAGATGTCTGGTGCCACTGTTTTCCATCACAATGAGAGTATATCCATATTGCCCTGGGGACTGGGGTGGCATCAAGGCTTGATTATATATTCATGACTACAGAGCACTTAGAGACATTAAAAGATGTCTGGCATGGAGTGACCCTCTTGTCAGACCATGCTCTAGTATATACAAAATTTGAATTAGGAGGTGGACGCAAGACATCATTTTGGTGCCTCAACTTGATGCACCTCAGAGACCTGGGGTTTTGTCAGCTAGTCAAAAATGGGAACCTTCCCCCCCCCATATCCTTAGGGAAAATTCTAATCCAGAGGTTTTCGCAGTAATGTTGTGGGACACCCTCAAGATGGTGCTCAGAGGGGAGGTCATTGCCTACTTTTCCAAAAAACACAGAGAGAGGGAGACCAAAGTGATCTCACTCCAGGCAGAATTAAAAGAAAGGCAGGCACAGTACATCCAGGGAGATGAAGCAGTAAAACCATAGCTCCTGTTGCTAAAACAAAAAATACAGAAGCATATGGATCAAAAAATTGAACAGCAACTGTTCTATTTGAGGTTATCAGCACATGCACGAGGCCCAAAGGGACCTAGAAATCTAGCTCGTAAGCTTAGGGATGCAGAAGACTAGATCCTGCGTAACAGCCATGCAAAATCTGATAACAGGGAAATTGGAGAATCACCCATTGGCAATCCGACAAATCATGGCGGCATACTACCAAACTTTATACAAGGCAGACCCACCCACCCCGGTTGGTCAGATAGAACATTACTTAAGCAAATTAAACCTTCCAAAATTGACCCCAACCCATGTGTAGACTATTAATGCCCCTATCTTTTCACTAGATATTGAGAGAGTATTACAAAAAGCCAAAACACAGAAAGTGCCAGGACCGGATGGTTATCCTTTAGAGTTCTATAAAAAATTTCAAGAGGAAATAGTGCCACCACTTTTGAAAGCCATGCATGAGACACAGTCTGGGAACCCCCCTCCGCCCTCTTGGCAATACGCAGAAATTTCTGCAATTCTAAAACCAGATGAAGACCCCAAACACCCATCATCTTACAGACCGATTTCAATGCTAAATTTTAATTACAAAGTATACTGTATATGTCTATCCTGGCTTCCCACCTGGAAAAATATTCTCCCCTCACTGATTGACCTCGATCAGATAGGCTTTATTAAAACCCGGCAAGCTCATGATGTGGTTCACTGTGCATACCTCCTTAAAGAACACGCAGCCAAAAGATATATCCCTTTGGCATTGATTGGACTAGATGCTGAAAAGGCATTTGACAGGGTTGCCTGGCCTTTTTCGTGGGCAACCCTGCCTTGCCTTGGATTTCCACAAGAATTAATTTGACAACTACAGGGCATACAGTGGCGTGAAAAAGTATTTGCCCCCTTCCTGATTTTCTCTATTATTGCATATTTGTCACACTGGATGTTTTCAGGTCTTTAGACAAAATATAATATTAGATAAAGGGAACCTGAGTGAACAAATAACACTTTTTTTTTTTACTTATTTCATTTATTTAATGAAAAAGTTAACCAACACCAACTGGCACTGTGTGAAAAAGTAATTGCCCCTAGTTAAATCAACCCAATTAAAGGGATAATTAAGCTGATTGAACACAGCCAGGCTTGATTACAGCCAGCCTTGCTCAATATAAACCTCACTTATTTTGGCCCTTACCATCAGAGTCACGTTGCCAGCACAAAGATTCAACAAGCACATTATGCCATGATCAAAGGAAGTTCCTGAAAGATCAGAAAAATTTGTTGCCCTCTATCAGTCTGGAAAAGGCTACAAAGCTATTTCTTAGGCTCTGGGACTCCATCAAACCACAGTGAGAGCCATAATTCCAAATGGAGAACACTTGGAACAGTAGTGAACCTTCCCAGGAGGGCGGCCTGCCAAAATTACTCCAGGAGTGTAAAATCATCCAAGAAGTCTCAAAGGATCCTAAAACAACATCCAAAGAACTGCAGGCTTCTCTGCCTCAGCTAAGGTCAGTGTTCATGACTCCACAATCAGAAAGAGACTGGCAAAATGGGCTTCATGTGAGAGTAGCAAGCGGAAACCACTGCTAACTAAGAAGAACATAAATGCTCGTCTCTCATTTGCCAAGAAGCACCTGGATGATCCACAAGCCTTTTGGGAAAATGTTCTATGGACAGATGAGTCCAAAGTGGAACTTTTGGACAACATGGATCCTATAATGTCTCACAAAGCAAACACAGCATTCCACAGTAAGAACACCATACCAACAGTCAAACATGGTGGTGGTAGGTGATGGTGGGATGCTTTGCTGCCTAAGGACCTGGATGACTTGCATAATTAAAGGAACTATGAATTCTGCTCTGTACCAGAAAATTCTTAAGGAGAATGTCCAGTCATCCTTCCGTCAGCTGAAGCTGAAGCGAGTTGGGCCATGCAGCAAGACAATGATCCAAAACACAAAAGCAAGTCCACATCAGAATGGCTAAAAAGAAGTAAAATTAAAGTTTTGGAGTGGCCTAGTCAAAGTCCAGACTTAAACCCAATAGAGATGCTGTGGCAGGACCTGAAACGAGCAGTTCATGTTCAAAACCTACCAAATGTTACTGAATTAAAGCAGTTCTATGAGGAAGAGGGTTAAAATTCCTCCACAGCGATGTGAAAGACTGATATTGAATTATAGGAAGTGTTTGGTTGCAGTCATTGCAGCTAAATGTGGCATAACCAGTTATTAAGTGTAAGGGGCAATTACTTTTCACACAGTGCCAGTTGGTGTTGGTTAACTTTTTTTCATTAAATAAGTGAAATTAAAAAAAAAACAAGTGTTATTTGTTCACTCAGGTTCCCTTTATCTAATATTACATTTTCTCTAAAGACCTGAAAACATCCAGTGTGACAAATATGCAATAATAGAGAAAATCAGGAAGGGGGCAAATACTTTTTCACGCCACTGTATATAAAAACTGCAAAGCATATTTAAAATTAGATGGTTCCTTATCACACCCTTTTCTTCTTAAGAGAGGCACCCGCCAGGGCTGTCCCTTATCCCCTTTATTATTTGTGCTCTACCTTGAGCCATTAGCTCAGGCAATTAGACAGCACCCAGACATTCAAGGAATACCTATGGGAGGCAAAATATATAAAATGTCATTATTGCTGATGACATTATTCTATCCCTGTCATCCCCAGAAAAATCAATCCCAAAATTATGTAAGTAACTGAAACTCTACGGGGAAATCTCCGGCTATAAAATTAATCAACAGAAAACAGAAATATTATTATGTGATTATACCCCCTCCACCCTTTCTAAAAATAAATTATCGCTTTAAGTGGTATAAACAATCGATGCGCTACTTAGGAATCCGTTTAACTAAAAATCCGATCCACTCAGATATGACCAATTTTGAACCATTAACCCAAGACCTCACAGAAGATCTTACAAAATGGTCTCATATCCCATTAAGTTTCTTGGTACGTATAGAAACTATTAAGCAAAATATATTTCCCTGTATATTGTTTTTCTTACAAACCCTTCCCATCATGCCTACCTCAATTTAGTTTCAGTCATGGAACAGACTAATCTCTAGGTTTATTTGGCAAGGTAAGCCCCCCCTCACAATTCGTTATACTCTGCTGCAGTTGCCCAGGGACCAGGGAGGCTTGAATCTACCAAACCTCCAGCAGCAGTGTAGCAAATTCCCAGAGGGCCTGGGTGCAAGATAATGTTACAGGGCCCCTCCCCAGTTTTGAATAAACATCAAAATTATGATTTGGGCCCCTCAAACCTCGTGGGCCCCAGTGCCACTGCACCCCCTGCACCCTTGTAGCTACGCCCCTGACCTCCAGGAATATGCCTGGGCATCCTATATGAGAGTACTCCTCTCTTGGCTCAATCTTTCCTATGATATGCCCTGGAAACAATTTGAGATGACCTAGAGTGATATTTTTGATTTAACAGATTATTTGTTCGGCTATCCCCGTAGTTGCCCCCCCCCCCGACAAAATTCCCTCAATGTACTGCTGAGGTCTTTAAACAATGGATGCAGATACTCAATAAAAAACTCACCCCAATGGAGGCCTTATATATCAGATCTGTGGCGGTTAATAGCTCTTTTCCTCCAAATGCAATTGATAGATCAGTGTTACAATGGTATGAGCATAAACTTAAATATGTATTACAGCTAATAGGCCCAGGAGGCATACATTCTTTTGCCCAACTTCAGTTAGTATACAAGCTTCCACATGGCCAACACCATAAAAATCTTCAGTTAAAATCATATTTGTAGCCCTTTGAAGAGGGCCTAGTGGCAATAGCAGAGAACCCCCACAAATAATAAAATTACTTAATCTCCAAATGAGGGGAGCCAGCATGGAACACCTCATCACTGCTGTCTATATAGCCTTGGGTGAGAAATCCGAGGACTCCACAGAAGCCATTCTACTGCGTTGAACCCAGGAACTAGGGACTGATGTCCCGGAACTCAATTGGAAGTCCATCTCTGTCCTGATGCTGAAGGCCTCGGGATCTCCCTATTGGAGGGAGTATGCATGGAAGTTAAGACACAGGCACTTCCTCACCCCTGCAGTCATAGCTAAATTACATGGGATCCAGAGGGAAAATGTTTGAGTAATTGCAGGGCCACCCAGGTGGATCAGACCCATGTAATGTCGGAATGTGATTTACTGGCCCCTTAATGGAGGGAAGTAGTCCAGGAACTGGTGGCAATCTACGACAACCCTGATCTTTTTACACTCGGGTTCATTTTAACTGCCACAACCCCATTCGGGTTAAAAGTAGATCCAGTCACACATCTACAAACCACCTTGATGATATTGGCAGCAAAAAAGGTAATAACCAGACTCTGGGGAATGGAAAAATTACCAACCAAAGGGGTTTGGCTAGCTCTGATGAGAAAAATATATGGTTTGGAGAGGATGCCAGCTAGAACAAGGGATAAAGTAGAAAAATTTGACCTCAGGTGGAGAAAATTAGTTTTGCACCAGCTAACTACATACTCTGATTTTATACCTTGAATATAATCAACTTTGGTGCTAAAGGAATGTAAATTGCTTACTGGAAACCTCTGAACATAATTGTAACATGTATTATGTAATGTCTAACATATGTTAATGTAAACTGAATAATATGTCTCTGTATTAACTTTACATAAGAACTTGTACCTGAACCTCATGCCTAAATAATAAAAATGTTATTATAAAAAAAAAAAAGATTGGAGGGGGGGGGTAGATTCAGGAGGGAGATGAGAAGGCATTATTTCACTGAAAGGGTGGTATTGAAATGGAATGTTCTGCCAGAGGAAGTGGTGGCTTGCAGGACAGTGGGGTGTTGCAAAAGGGCATGGGACAGAGCAAGGGGGAGGCTCGGTAAGGGACACTGAGCGGTTCCAGGAAGTGTACAGGGGGGTTGGGGGGGCAGCTGCAATATAGAGTGCCAGCTGTGCATACGGGCAGACTTGATAGACCATGAGGCCAGTTTCTGCTGGCAAGTTTTGTATGTTCGTACATACTGGATTATATTTCTTGACATTGCCTTTGGTGTTTCTGTTGCTTCATTTTAGCTCTTCCACTGCTGTATGCTCATAGTGTCTGTTTCCTGGTCTCCTTCTGTGCTGGAGGCCTATGTGGACATGTGGTTCACCTGTGCCTGGCTCCACTTCTGTGTGCACTGTGCTGCTGTTGCTGTTTGCACTGCCCAATTGCTACATTCACAGCTGTCATCTTTGTTATATTCAGAGCTGTCTTCTTTGCTGGGCTGTCTTTGCACTGCACTCACAGCCATGTTTACTCATCATCGTTTGCCTGCTATATTCAGCAGTGTCTGCCCCAGGCTGTTCCTTTGAATATTGCGTACAATTGGATGTGGGCTAACTTTGCTCGCTGGGCAGTGCAAATTTTGCCCGCGGTCAATGTTTTGAATACTGGGCTCCTGAAGAGACATCTAGCTTCTCAAGTTCTCATCCTTAAAAAAATCCAAAATCAGAATCTAATCCCTGGAATAAAATTAAAGAAAATCCTGTATTTACAGTACAAACAACACAGACATTAATAAGGAATTTAGGGAGTCCTAGAGTCAGATTTATTCAGGAAACAAAATAACAGAGGACAAAATACAAAACTTTCTTCCTATCTGCAATGAAACTCCCTACTCTAGCAGGTCAGGATAGAGAGACTCTGCTAAAGAGAGAATTCTGGATGAAATAAACCTTGCTGTTCAAGACCTCCTCTCTGGGGAAACCCAGGGGCCTGACAGTCTAATTGGGGATTTCTACAAGTCACTAAACTCTAACTGAAAGAGGCAGAAATATAATGTATTTCTAGAGACCTTGCAAGCTGAATGAATACCCCCAACCATGACTGAGCATACATTAACATTAATACACAGAAACCTAAAGACCCTCTAGAGTGCAGTAGTACAGGCCAGTCTCATTAATGAACTGTGGTTACAAGATACTGGTCACAGTACTAACCAGGAGAACACAATCAGTTATTGCTAAGCTGGCAGGGAATGAGCAAGTAGGTTTTGTAACAAAACAAAAGAGCAGGAGCTGATAAGGTTAGATACCTTATCAATGTGATTTGTCCTGCAAACAAAAATAAAGAACCCCACATGGCTGTTGCTCGACATATTCAAGGCCTTAAATTCTGTTGAATGTGGGGTACGTACCTAGCTCATTAAAACATTTTGGATGTGGAGACGCTTCTACTCCTGTATCTAAATAATGTACAGGAACTGTCTGCACAAACCATAACTAACGGAATTCTCTCCTCCCATTTTTAAGTTTGTTGTGCGTGCAAGGGCAGACAAACTCGTTGATATGAGAGTTGCTAAACAGGGGTGCGAGGGATGCCAGCCCAATGACCAGCGGTGCTGCATGCACTGGTCTGTGGCCGGCAAATCAGCAGGCAGTGTCCTGATGACGCTGTTTTGCTGAGGGGGCTGGTCTCGGCAAACATTTCAAAGGACAGAGCCAATGCTGTGCGTGGCTGTCCTTTGAAATGCAAGCCCTTCAACTGCAGCTCAGAGTGTCTTTCCTGGTTAAACAATTTCCCCATTCCCTACAACCCCTTAGTGTATCTTTCCTGGTTAAACAATTGCCCCATTCTCTGCAGCCCCTTAGTGTGTCTTTCCTGGTTAAGCAATTTCCCCATTCCCTGCAGCTCCTTAGTGTGTCTTTCCTGGCTGAACAATTTCCCCTTTCCGACATCAGGATGCCCACTCCCAATGTCGGATGCGCACCCCCCCACACCCGTCTATATTGTTAGCTGACAACGGGGTGCCCAATCCCCGTGTCAGCAATGGCATGCCCCCCCACACACACATACTATTGTGGAACACTGGGAGCCCACCCCAGTGTGCCTAAATGTTTAAAAAAATCCCTAAATAGAAAATTGTCCACCCAAAGTCTTTTTTACCTGTAAAAGAAAACCTTCCAGCGCCGCTCCCCAGTCCTCACTCCAACCCTCCTCCACGCACCCACCTCCCTCACCCCACCCACCCCTCACCCATACGTATCCTACAGAGGTCGGGAGCTGAGATCTTCACTGGCCTGCAATACGTCTGCACTCTTCAAAGCCAAACTAGGAAATGAGGAATTGGGTATGCCTGTATAATGAGACTCAATGGGAGATTTCAACTTAGGTTGATATCTCAGCCATTTTTAGGAATTTTGGCCCCAAAATTTTCAACATGGGGTTCTTGGGACCCCACCTTGTGAACATGTCAGTGTCATTTTGTTTCTTAGTCCCAAAAGGTGATTTCGTGGTCACTGCTTGGAATCACCTTTCAGGGCCGACTACCAAAACGACAGTGCCACTGTTCATGAGGTGGTGTCCTAAAAAGCCCATGTTGCAAATTTGGTGGAAAAATTCCAAAAAATGCCTGTGTTACCAGTGTGTGTTGTGCAGTTTCTATGCACGTTCGTAACTTCGCTAGTTTTTAAATATTTTTACTCCAGATTTTCACACCTCCTTATAAACAGTACAGCTGTCATTTTTCACATCCTGGCCAAAATGTATTTTCACACCTGTGACCCAGAATGGCGCAGTCGGTGGGCGAAATCAACTTTTGGGATGGAGTAACAAAATCACAGTGCTACTGTTCATAAAGGGAGGTCCCAAAAAGACCATATTTAAAATTTGGTGAAAAAATTCCACAAAATGCCTACGTTATGAGTGCGCGTCACGCAGTTTCTGCTCATGCTCATATCTTTGCCAATTTTTAATATTTTCACTCCAGATTTTTAACATTGTCATTTTTTCACACTTCCTTATGAACAGTACAGCTGTTAATTGTTTTGCATCCTACCTGAAATGTGTTTTCGCACCTGTGGCGCAGAATGGCGCAGTCGCTCTGCAAAATCACCTTTCATCACGAGTGAACAAAATGAGAGTGGCACTCTTCATGAGGTGTGGTACTAAAAAGGGCATGTTGAAAATGTGGTGACACAGCTCCAAATAATGGTCAAGTTACACCCGATCGTTCACAGTTCTTTATGCACTCATGTAACTTTGGTCATTTTTAATATTTTCACCCCAAATTTTCAATATAAGTCCTGAACTGTTAAGTCTGGTGTGACCGCACCAAGGAACAGCTGTGTTTAGGTCAGAAAATTGAGGTATAGAAAGTAACAGAGACCAGCACCACTGCCTAATGCAAGGACCATGCCGTTTGTTAACAGAAATGCCAACCAATTAGAAAAAGCCACTGAAGTGTACAGATTCACCAGCCCACCAGGCATAAGGATGCAGCAATTGAATGCAGTTCAATGCAGTACAAATCCTTTATTGGGAGTATGAATAATCCATAAAAAATCCAAATGCTACCCTGCTCCAACATACAGCTTTCAATATAGCCTTTTTATCACATCACCTCATGAACAGTACAGCTGTCATACAACTTTTCATTGCAGATTATCAATAAAACTCTTCCTGCACTACTACACTGTCACACACTTCCTTATCTCTACTCACACGACAAACTTTCGGCATTGACAAATGCTTGTTTTATCTTGTCAAGAGTACAAGGCAAGGTTGCCCCCATCTCCATACCTGTTCATATTATCAGTAAAACAATTAATAAGAGCCTGGAATGAACACACTGGTATTAAATTAATTTGGCTGGGAAAAAAACTCACATTGCCTTCACAGACAATTTATTGTTGACACATACCAGACTGGTAGAATCCTGTATAATCCTAAAAAAACATCTTAGCTGACTTAGAAATTCTCTTTGTATTAACTGAGACAACATACAAACTACTGTATACAAAGGAATCTGACTAGTATCATTAAGTGAAAACATTAATTTAGTTGGAGTAAACAAAGCATTTAATCCCCACAGATGGCAGTTATTACATGTATACTCCAACTAAATAAATGTTAATACTATAATACCATTAGGAGTAACAAAGATTTTTTTATGTAACTCTTAATGAAAAACGAGCAGTGTTACATGGTGAAATCAGGCAGTGAGAAGTAAAGCCGTAACTCTGGGTATGTACATTAATGCTGTTAGTAATACACATGCCCAGAGTCACTGCTTTATTTTTAAAAGCCTGATTTCACACTGTAGCAGCAGTCAAACTACAGAATGTCTCCAGACTACATATTAAAATACAACTGGAGTCTGTACTGCTAGGTGATTGTTGCTCACCCATTCTGTCCCCAGTCTACAAACTTGTTTCTATCTCTCTCTTTCTGTCTCCCTCCCACCCCTGTAATTCCTAGTTTACCTCACTATGAAAATGTTGTTGCTTTTGTTGCTCCTCCTTGGTCTCCTTTACTCATCCTCACAGATAAATTAACTTAAAATACCATTCCAGGATTTTAACCTAAAGTAAGCTGTGCTGTGGAAGGGCTGCATGTAAGAAAGTCAGGGGGCTGAATGTGAGCAGGTGGGCAGTGTGAACAGCAGGGATTGGAAAGGAATATGGATAACCTACTGTGGGTGTGTTTAAAAGATGGATAACCTATTGTGGGCGTGCCTAAAATGTGGCTAACCTACTGAGGGCCTGTATATAGTAGTTTGTGGGAGAATAACTGGCAGTTTTCCTGTATTCTGATTGAATTACAATGGATATCTGTGGTATAATTAGGAATAACCTTAAAAAGCTTCTGAATGAAAATTGTTCAAAGATAAAATAGTTCACTAGGATGAGACATAAACAATTTGGATAAACATTTAGAAATTAATATAATCCCCCTATATAAAACATTGAACTAGAGTTTGAGAGATAGAAAAGGCGTACCCTTTCCATCTTGTTCAAAGATTAATGATGTTAAAACAGTCATAGCACTCCAATTTTTAACATTTTTCAAAACATTCCCATTTTGGCTGGATAAGAAATTGCTTAAGTTTTATGTGTATTATATTTTAATGTAATGTATACGGTATGACATACTGTACAGTTTTTGTGCGGCGCCCAGAGCCTTTGGGATTGGGCATCTTTTTAAATAAAATTGACATTGACATTGACATTAAGAAACTGGACAGGATTATCTGAATCTTCCTGTGGAATGATAAGCCTCTGAGACTTAGTGCTAACAAGGTCAGAGCACCTTATTATGCAGGAGGTTTCGCTCTACCCTGGTGGGAGAGATAGCAGCTGGCCTTTAAACAGTCTCTCTACCATGTCCAGGAGGATATAGTTAAGTTATATAACTCCCCCTTTGATTCACTGCAGAATCACACCTAATTAAACCCAACACATAGACATTCAGTATATTCCACTACAAGGAAACTAAGTGATAATCCCTGTCTAAAGTAATTTGAACAGGCAAAGTCATGAAGATGATTTTAGTTTCATTTTTATGTTTGCTTGCACGCATGTGCAAGAAACATAGTGCCATCGTCCGAGTTTTCGGAGGTGTTTCACCCCCTCTTCCAATTCAGTCAGTGTGTTGGCAGACGCGGCCCCAGTCCTCCAATGCATGCTGGAGCTGTCTGTGACAGCTCCAAGAATGCAGTAAATACAGTGAAGGGGGCTACACTTCCAGTGAGCAGCGACTAAGATATAAGCCTGCTCATCGTCAACTCACACACACACACACAAACTGCGTGCTGCATGCCCCCCCCACGCACACACTGTGGCAGCGGCGGGGGTGCCCAGCCCGTTGGCTGTGCTCGCTCTCCCAAAGCCTTCCACATGCCACGCTGGGTGCTCACCCAGCGTGGCAACTCATGTATAGCTGGCCCGGGTGCCCAGTACGCCGGCTCCTGTCCCCCAGAGTACAGGGTGCCACGCTGAGCCCACCCCAGCATGGCAACTGATGATATGGCAGACGGGGTGCCCAATCCCCCATCGCTCCACACCCACCCCAACCAGCCGTCCTTGTGCCACGCTGGGAGCCCACCCCAGCATGGCAAACATCCCGCGTCGTCATTTTGGAAAAAAAACCCTGAAAATTAAAAACTGTCCCTCGGCGCTTCTCCCTGGCCTCTCTCCCACAACCCGCACCCATCCACTGCGCACCCTGCCTCCCCAAACCCCCCCTCACCCCATACTTACCTCCAGACTCTGGCGATGATCTTCAGTGGACCGGAACAATATCTGCACTCTTCAAAGTCGACCGCTTAACTGAGGAAATGCCGGTAAGCTGTATAATGGGATAGATAGGTTTTTCAACTTTATTATATCTCAGGCATTTTTGGAATTTTGCACCAAATTTTAAACATGGTGTTTTTGGGACCCCTTCTCATGAATGCTGTCACTTAAGGGTGATTTTCGCAGCCACTGCCAAATCACCTTCCGGAATGATTAACTAAACGACACTGCCAGTGTTCATAAGGTGGGCTCTCAAGAAGCCTATTTTGAAAATTTGGTGGAAAAATTCCAAAATGACTGTTTTAGGACAGTTCCTATGCGACGCTGGCAAGTTTGGCGAATTTGTAATATTTGCACACCAGATTTTAACAGTGCCATTTTACCGCACTTCCTTATGAGCAGTACAGCTACCATTTTTCACATCTACGCCCAAAATGTGTTTTCCACACATGTGGCGCACAATGGGCACAGTCGGTGTCTTGAAAACAATGTTTGGGACAGATTAAGAAAATCACAGTGACACTGGTCATGAGCAGAGGTCTTAAAATGGCTATGTTGGGCTGCCCGCCGCGCAGCAGTTAGATTTCCACTTGCGGCGCTAGCGACTCCGGTTCGGAACGCCTGGAAGCTGAGGGCCGGCCGTGGGGGAGAGGCTTGAGCGCCCCAGGACTGCTCCGCCCCTCTGGGGAGGGGGAATCCAGAGCCCGCCATGACTGTCCCCAGGTGGAGAACTGAGGCGCAGCAAGGCCGATGGCAGGAAGAAAGGGGGCCGACGTGCCAGATGTCAGCGCTCAGCGCCTTGACGTCAGGGGACACGGCACGTCGCGAGCAAGAACACCGGAAAAAACACCTTGCAGTTCCCCGGTAGACGGAGCACTAGGCCCCGACCCTCAAAGCCCCTGCCTGCCCAGAGACAGCATCCCGATGAAAACTATGTAGTCTCGGGGTGTAGGGCCCCCACCCCGTACCCCGCCTGGGGGGTAAACCAAGGCTCCATGGGGGATGGGCTGCTCTGGTCTACAGGCAGGTGAGCGAGGGCTGAAAAGGCCGTAGAGTGTCTCCCGAAGAGAGGGGGACTGCAGGGGAGAGAGGGGGAAGGAAAAAAAAAAATGGCTATGTTGAAAATTTGGTGACAAAACTCCATAAAATGACTGTGTTACTGAGTGAGCATTGTGCAGTTTCACGCACCCTCGTAAGTTCATGACTTTGTAATATTTTCAGTCCATATTTTACCAGTGGCATTTTCCACCTCCTTATGAACAGTACAGCTGTCATTTTCCACAACATGGCGAAAATGTGTTTCACACTTTCAGCACAGAAATCGTGAGTCGCTGTGAAATCATTGTTTGGGACAGATAAAGAAAATCACACTGACACTGTTCGTGATTGGAGGTCCCAAAATGCCTGTGTTAACAATCTGCTGTAAAAAAAATCCCCAAACTAGTTACATTACAGTGTGGGTTGCACAGTTTCTACGCACGCTCGTGACTTCACCAGATTTTTTAAGATTTTCACAGCAGATTTTCAACATTGCCATTTTTTACACCTTCCCATGAACAGTACCGCTATCATTTTTCACATCCTGTTCGGAATGTGTTTTTGCACCAGTGGTGCCAAATGCCATAGTCGCTGTGCAAAAGCAGTTTTCGGCTAGCAAACTGATATTGCCACTGTTCATGAGGTTGGGGTCACAAAAATCCATGTTGAAAATTTGGAGTGAAAATACCAACTAATGCCTGAGGCGTTAGTTTGGACCATAACACCAACTGTATGAGAATGACAGGCATCAGGGGTGTGACTTGGGATTCTTGCCTGTCATGCTCATACCATTCCACCCCCACCCACACCCTGCAGCCAGTGAGAGGCATCAAGGTGTGCCTCGGACTCTTCGGGCCCAAACTTCACCTCATTCTCCTATACCGCACCCATCTCACCATATTTCCTGATGGAATGGGGTGCGCATAAGGACCAAAGACCCCAAGGCACACCGTGACACTTGCAGTGTCTGCAGGGTAGGGTGTGGTGAAATGGTGTGGTTGTTATGTCTGACGACCCAAAGGCACACCCCAATGCCTGTCACTCTCTGCAGGGTGGTGGTGGGGTTGGCTTCAGTTCAATACTTCGCTTCCATTCCTGTTATGCAGTTCTGTAACTTCTACACTACCAATGCCAATGCCAGCAAGCAAACATTCGGCATTGACACATGCTTGTTATTGTTATTATTGTAAGGAGATGAGAAATTTGCCCATTTTCACTTGCAACAAGTACAGAAATAGAAACAATACAATTTACATTAAAATACGTAAAATGTTTACAGTCATACACTGCAAAGGTATAAGTGACATTATTCAGTAACATTTACAGACTTTTTTTATGTGCTAATGTTTGGCCCTTGGATGGCCGGAGGGAGGACAGCCACCCCCGCATCTGCTACGGTCCCGGCATACTGGAATCCAGCATCAAGGGGTTTGTGCTGAGGGTTTTTTCCTCATATGCGTCCCCCCTTCTCACCTGACTGAGGTGGGGCCAGACATGCAATGACCTCAGGGCACTATTGGGTGTGTTCCCACACCCGACAAGCAGAAGTCCGCTGGTCCCCTACCGGGTCAATATCTTGCACATAGAACCATGCATGGAATACTGCTTGGAATACATTGCACAGTGCACTAGCGCGATAGGGTACAAACCCCTGCAAGACATATATGTTGTGCACGGCTTTGTACCCTGATGCACATGGGTGGGGAGGAGGAGTGTTGTGTAGGTGAACACCTCCATTTGGGAGGTGGTCCACTGAGCTGCCGCCATGGCTCAGTGGAATGAGCCGCGGCAGTACGGGAGGTTGTTGTGCATCTGTGGACTGAGACTCGAATCCCGGTCTCAGACCTTTTTGAAACTGCATTGTACAGTTTATTTTTTTGCCACAGTCCTAGTGTTTCTCCCTGTCCCCCATGCTGAACTCCCCCTGGAGTTGATTATTTTAATGGAGGGGTTTGGGGGGCACAGCCCACCATAACATGGAGTGTAGGGGGCATAGCCCTCAGCAGAAAACAAAACACCCACATGTTCTTTTCACCAAAATGCTTTTCAGTACTGTGTCTGTTTGCCAGCAATGTATCCACTGAATTTACAGCGCGGTACATTGCTGCGCGGTTCTATCTTTCGCGGTTATGATCCCATGCCTGCCGGTCCCCACCCTGACAGGTTCCCAGTATGGTTCTGGACTGCCACCCCCCTGCCATCGCTGGGGGTCAGTAGGTGCTGGAAACTGAAGTCCCTCCCACCCCAGAGGAGGTTAGCAGTCCTTGGGACACTCAGCCTACTACTCCCCCAGCTGATCCTCTGACATCAGAGGTTGGCTCCCAAATCCCGGTCATTGGCATCGCAGATGGAAGCACTTCTGCTGCACTGGCCAGCCAGCCAACAGACATTTTTAAGTGCAAGACAATTTTAAGTGTACTTTAAGGTGCCTACTTGAGAATAGTTAGCAATGTCAATTGGCATAGAATTATAGAGTATGGGGGCTTCAAAGAGTAAAGGCCTTTGCCCTCTGGACTTTAAAAAAAAGGAATTTTAAAAGTCCTCTGCTATGGGACCTTGTGGCTTGTGAATTGTGAGCCCAAAAAAAAGTAAGGCTACAGTAGAGAGAAATTTTCCCAGCATAGCTTTGTGGAGCAGGATCTTCATGTGGAGGCTAATCCTATCTTCAAGAGACAGGCAACCAGCAGTCAGGTATAGAAGACAGTAATGGGACAGCAAATGCTGTTGTAGGCCACCCTTAACTTAGATAGCACCTTCTTGCCGGTCGCAGCGTAAACAGGAGGCCTAGTCAAGAATAGAAAATAGTATGCTGTGGGCTAATAGCTTCGAAGATTTAGGCAGCAAGGAATCATGAGTCTAAATAGCAGACCCATTCTCTGATTGGACAGCCTTGATCATTTGTGAAAAATGGGGCTCAAGTGAGAGGGACCTATCTAACACTACCCCAGTGTGGCAGAGGTGTATGCTAATGTTTTAATACAATGAGTTGGCAGACTGTTTGAAAGCCCCTTCTACACGGCAGGCTCTGCACCGCATTTAGTGGTGCACAGTAACTGCAGTGTTACCTGTCTTGTCGTGTACAAGCAACACGCAGCATCGAAAGGGAGCATTCACTGTCTTGGCGTTCCCTGTTTTGGGTGGTTCATTGTTTCAGTTTACTGTTTTGTGCCATTTCCTGGTGCTGTCTACAAACATGACAATAGCCACTTTGGTTTACACAGAGCCTCCCATGAGAGACCCTGCCATGTTGTGGGATCCAGTCCCCATAAGTGTCCCCGAGGCTTGTGCGAGTTCTGTGCGCTTTCCACGTCTGTAAGTTCAGCTAAAGATTTTTGGAAATGAGGATCAGAATCTACACTAAAGTGTTCCAAAAGTGGATCCGTGATACTGGGCATACAGAAATGCATATTCATAGTTTCCAACCCTTGTTTCCAAAAAGTAACAGGCTTCCCAAGTTTAGCTTAATTTTCGCTATCTAAGGATATCTTTAGCTGAACTTGGGTAGAACAATGCTGGCAAACTCACCAGCCCCCCCCCCCCCAAGTCTCGGGCTCTTGGCTGGCAGGAAAGACAGCAGAAACACCGGATGAGCCCTGAGACTGTTGTACACAGTATGTGTGTAGAAGCAGACCGCAACAGCGATGACAGAGCATAGCAAGCACCTGGGAACAGAGCCGTTGTAAGTGCTGCCCGTGTAAAAGGGGTAGAAGTGTCCCAGAAAATATGGTGAGGTCAGACAGGTCATAATCTACAAGCTTGCACATTTGACTAAATGGTCCTGTTGTTATCTCAGGGTTTACAAGGAGGGTCATTTGGGTAATAAACATTAGCTGTTCATTGGGGTCTACTGGCAGGGTGCCACCCTGGGATAGTAAAACTATTGACAAACATTGATGCCAAAAGCATAACAAATTGGAGGGCTATATTATGTAAATAACGTAGCTCTTATTTAGCACAATATACAGACTGGTTTTGTATTGTAATAGAAGTGGTATAGTTTGTAAATTTCTGGGGTAACCTTCATTCCGAAGAGGCATGCTAAATCTACAGTAGTGTAAGCAATTTGAAAAACACATTCCTTCCCGATACAGGGAAAGAAGTGGAGTGATGTTTGATAAGACAGAACCCACACTTCACCTAATTTTCAAGCAGTTGGCTTTGGCTTGATCCAGGGGGACTGGTGACTGGGCTTAGAGGGCCAAGATGTCCATGGTGTGCCACCTTTGCAAAGGGACGAATGTGGGTGCAAGGACACAGTGGAGGCAACTACGGGTGAAGTTCTGTGGCAGTTGAATGTGAGAGGGGCACTGGCTGGGGCATGGACAGGTGGGTTTGTCACACCTAGGTACTTAAAACATTCCACATTCTCAACTGTTTCATCCTTTAGGTCAGTAATAGTCAGGACCACATCAATGTCTTTCATAGGGCCAGTAAATTGCATGAGTTTTTTTTTTTACCATTCAAAATTAAGCTTTTGGACAGAAGCCAATATTGGAAAGTATTGAAATCAGCCTAAACTCTCTCCACCACCTCGTTCAACGTGGGACTTGTGCTGAAGATGGCCACGTCATCGGCTTAGAGGATAACTTCTGAAGATTTACGACACAGGAACCAAATTCAAGAACAGTGAAAATAAAAAGGGGCCCAAAACTGAACCCTGAGACACCTCACAGCAGATCAGATGGGACTCTAAGTGTCCTGAGATTTATGTTCAGTGTGAACTATCAGCTAGGTAATTAAAATAAAAACATCTGATGACACCCAATGAGAAATGGGTCTCAGTGAGGGATCTGAACTGAAGCTAATGATCCATGAGATCAAATGCCTTGGTGAGGTCCACAAATACTGCTGCACCACAGTGCCCTCTGTCTATGGTACTGTGCACACAGCTGTTGATCGTCACCAAGGCTGCCTCTGTATTGCGGGGAGAATGAAATCCATGCTGAGAATGTGTTAGTATGTCATAGTGTGAGATAAATTGTGACACCTGGTCAAAAACAATTCCTTCCAGGAGTTTTTAAAGATGATCTAATAAGGATATCAGGTGGTAGTCTGATACTACTTCTTTACTCTGAGATTTATGAATAGGCATGGGAGTGGCCAACGTCTATAGTTTAGGCAACACCACTTGATATAAGGAGTAATTAAAAACTGAAGTCAGGAGCTCTGCAAGGTCAGCTATTACCAGTTTCAGGATATGATAATCAGCTGGCCCAGTGGTGCAGATGGTTGAGGCACTGGATGCCACACCTCGCACCACGCTGGTGACCTGGGTTCGGGAGAGAGCTAGGGTCATCAGAGATTGGCAGAGAGAGAGGGCGAGGATGTGGGTAGGTTGCCGGCAGGCAGCTCTCCACCTCGGGAGGGAGTTCTTCAGCTTCTTGGAGCTTGGCCTCCCTCCTGGGGGAGGCTGGACGGTGGCGCTGCTCCTAGGATTGATGGCACTAGGCCAAGGGAAGGTGGAAGAGACCTGGCACTGGAGCTGTGGTGCACATGTGCACTTCCACACACATGCACCACTGTTTTCAGGGGTCTCGGGTTAGCGAGCACACACAGGGAGAACAACAGCAGAAAAAACGGGTGCCACCCAGAATGAAGCCTTCGGCCCTGGCTCAGGGGATCCACCGAGGTGCGCACTGTGCCACAAGAAAAAATTACTCACTCAAGTAATGTTGTTTCTTCTAATGGAGTCTTGCTGTATTCTGACAAAATGCAGTTAGCCCCAGCACTTGAACTGCCCTGGAGAGTAAAAGGTTAAACTCTATGCAGAGCATAGAATGTTGAGTTCGAGTTTGGTTTTCAAACCTCTGTCCCTGGTACATTCTAATGTAACCGTCAGATTCTTACGAGAACTAATGCTAACTAACCTAGCTCTAAATTGTTTTGGAAAAATTAAGCCACAGGCCAACAAGTACTTGGGTCAAAAAGATTCAAGTCGAGAACCCAAGAACAAGACCTTGATCCAGATAGTGGCAATAACTGTGAATAATAATCAAGTTTAAATTATTAATAACACTCATCCTGGCCAGAATGAGACCAAAAGAATACACCTCTGTTGCGCAACACTGCACCTGCCAAATCCCTCATCCCAAAAGAAGGTTCTGAGGGGGGAGGCAGGAAGGGAGGTCAGAATACAGCAAGACTCCATTAGAAGAAACAACATTACTATGATGAGTAATTTTTTCTTCAAATAACATGAAGTCTTGCTGTATTCTGACAAAATGCAGACTACCAAGGAGTACCCCCTTGGAGGAGGGTCTACAGAACCTACTTTGGAAAAAGGTTCTGCAGTACTGCTGTGCCAAACCTAGCATCACTTCTGGCTTGAGTATCCAGACAGTAATGCTTGGTAAATGTATGGACAGTTTTCCAGGTGGCTGCTTTACACATTTCCAAGAGGGGAATATCCCTAGCTGCTGCCACAGAGGTAGATGTACCTCTGGTTGAGTGAGCCCTCAGGCCTGAGGGAGGCTCCTTGCCCAATTTTGTGTAACAGAATTGAATGCAAGAGACAATCCACCTGGCTAGTGTTCTCTTGGTGACAGGTTTACCCTTTCCCACTTCTCCACAAGTGAGAAACAATTCAGAGCAGCCATTTCTATGGACCTTAGTATAGTCCATACAATAACTTAATGCCCTTTTTACATCCAGACTGTGCATCCTTCTCTTACCTGAAGAAGAATGATCAGTGAAAAACACTGGCAGGGATATAGACTGGTTAAGATGAAAATCTGAAACCACTCTAGGGAGAAGTTTTCTATTTGTCCTGAGCACCACTTTATCCTTGTGAAAGGCGATAAAGTCAGGCTCTACAGACAGGGCCTGTAACTCACTGATCTGCCTGGCAGAGGTAATGGCCACCAGGAAGACAGTCTTCCAAGTCAAGTAGCTCAGCTGAAGACAAAGGTTCAAAGAGAGGCTGCATGAGCTGTGAGGCTGCATGAGCTGTGCAATACAGATATTCAGGTCCCAAGCTGGAGTTGGTTCCCTAAAGGGAGGGTTAAGATGCACCAAACCTTTGAAGTATTTACTAAAGACAGGGTGAGACGCAAGGGAAGATCCCTTCCCTGCAGAAAGAAAAGCAGACACAGTTGCTAAATGAACCTTAAGAGCGGCAGGACTGAGGCCTAAGCCACTTAAATGGACTAAATAGTCCAGAGTTGTGGATGGGCCTGCCAAATCTAGCTGTACATTCCTCTGAGAGCACCAAATGCTGAATCTCTTCCACTTAGAATTATACGTTTTTCTGGTAAAGGCTTCCTGGAGACCTTCAGAATATCCAGAACCCATTGTGAGAGATGCAGCCCTGCATACTTTAACTCTTCATGAACAAGGCCTTGAGCCTGAGAGAATTGAGACTGGGATACCAAATCCTCCCCTAAGAGGAGGTCAGAAGGTCTTGCCTCCTGGGAAGACAGAGGGGAATTGTGACAGTCAGGGACAGTAACAGAGGGTACCAAGGTTACCTGGCCCATTCCGGTGCCACCAATACCACTGTACAGGGCTGAGACCTGATGTTTATCAGTACTCTGAATATCAGGGGAAAGGGAGGAAAGGCCTACAGAAACCTGTTTGTCTAATCCAACAGTAGAGCATCTTGAGGCACAGAAACCAGGAGCGGAGGTCTGCAGCAGAACAGTGGAAGTTGATGATTGCCTGGAGCTGCAAAGAGAGCTATCTCTGGAGTGCCTCACCTCCTGAAAATGATGTGGAGAACTTGATGATTTAGGGACCACTCATGGTGACCCTGAGAAATCCTGCTGAGAGCATCTGCCATCACATTGTCCTTTCCCAGAAGATGCACTGCTATTAGGGAGGTCTGGAGAAAGTAAGCCAGAGACCACACCATCATGGCTTCTGTGCACAAGGCTGTGGACCGAGTGCCCCCCTGCTTGTTTATGTAGTACATGGTGGTGTTGTCTGTCCTGACTTGCACTACCTTTCCCTGTACTGATTCCAAGAATGCCTGAAGGGCTAGAAGCACAGCCCTGAGTTCCAGTAGGTTGATGTGAAGGAGAGACTCCTGCTATGATCATGTGCCTTGAGCAGTGAGGCTCCCTAAGTGAGCTCCCCAACCCAGAAGGGATGCATCTGTGGTGAGAATCACTGAGGGTGCCTGGTGAAGGAAGGGGACTCCTAGCCTGAGACTGTCCTCCTCCATCCACCTATGGAGAGCCTGGACAAAAGTCTGAGTTACTGGAATTAACTTAGTAAGAGTCCTTTCTCTGAGACAAGAAGGACCTGAGGTGACTCGGAATGTCCCTGATTTGGAACCTGGCCCCCTGGACCACTGCAGTGGAAGCTGCCATGTGGCATAGAAGCTGGAAAAAGTGCCTGGCCAGATGAGACACTTGAGCTCTGAAGGAGGCTGCCAGATGTGTAAGGGCCCTTACCCTTAGAAGGGGAAGAAGGCCTTTGCCTGTACAGCATCCAATGCTGCTCCTATGAAGGTGAGAAGCTGGACTGGCTTCAGCGCTTACTTGGAGAGATTGAGAAGGAATCATAGGGAACCCAGAAGCCTCTATGTAATGGACAGAGCTGACCTTACTTGATCTGGAGACTGGCCTACAATAAGCCAGTCATCTAGATAGGGGAACACAGAGATGCCCTGCCTTCTGAGGAAGGCTACAACCACTGCTAGGCATTTTGTAAAAATTCTGGGGGCAGATGTGAGGCCGAAAGACATTGCTCTGAACTGATAATAATCTGAGGGCAACTGGAACCTGAGGTACTTTCTGTGGGAGCATTTGATCGGAATGTGAAAATAGGCATCCTTGAGGTTCAGAGAGGCTAGCCAGTCTCCTGGCCTCAGAGAGGGAAGAGTGATTCCCAGAGTCACTATTTTGAATTTTGGTTTTGTAAGATGTTTGCTCAGATATCTTAAGTCTAGGATGAGTCGCCACTCTCCTGGTTTTTTTGGGGTAAGGAAGTACCTTCAGTACAACCCTTTTCCCTTGTGCAACAGAGGAACTTACTCCACAGCTTTTTGAAGCAATAAAGAAGAAACCTCTGCCTCTAATACAGCTGTTTCCAGAGGTGTGGCAGGCTTGAAAGACCTTGCTCTGATTTGGGGAAATTTCTTGAAACTGAGCGCAAGTCCCTGCCTCACCACTTCCAGGACCCATTTGTTTGAGGTAACAGACTTCCTTGCCTGGAAGAAACATAGAAACATAGAATTTGACGGCAGATAAGGACCGCTTGGCCCACCCAGTCTGCCCATTTCCCTACCTAATGGGTAAGCTGCAGATCCTAGTTAACCAGCAGCCTACTTCTTCCTACCCCCACCCCCTAGAATTGCCTTATGACTGTCCCATGCATGCTTGAATTCCACCACTGTTTTTGACTCCACAACTTCCTCCGGAAGGCCGTCTCCATGCATCCGCAACCCTCTCTGTGAAAAATACTTCCTTAAATTACCTATGAGCCAGCCGCTCTATCTTCAAATTGTGCCCCTTGTTCTTGCACACCTCTTTTTTTGAAAGATGCTACCCTCTTGGACTTTGTTGATTCCCTTGAGGTACTTGAAAGTTTCTATCATGTCCCCCCCCCTTTCCTCGAGGCTATACATATTAAGCTCCTTAAGTCTCTCTTCATATGTCTTCCAGTGCAGACCCTGCACCATTTTAGTTGCCCTCCTCTGGGCAGCTTCCATCCTGTCTATGTCTTTGCGGAGATTGGGTCTCCAGAACTGCACGCAGTACTCCAGATGGGGTCTCACCAGCTGTCTGTACAGAGGGATAATAACTTCCTGTTTTCTACTGGTGATGCCTCTCCCTATGCATCCCAGTATCCACCCAGCCATCCTTGCTGCCCTCTCACATTGCTTGCCCACCTTTAGGTCATCTGATATGACTACCCCCAGGTCCCTTTCCATTTTTGTTGTTGTTAGTATCTCACCCCCCATTGTGTACTCTTCCCCTGGGTTTTTGTTTCCCAGGTGCATTACCTTGCACTTCTTAGCATTGAATTTAAGCTGCCATACATTTGACCATTCCTCTAACCTTGCCAAGTCCTTCTCATCCTTTCCACCCCACCTTGTGCATCAACTCTGTTGCAGATCTTTGTGTCATCTGCAAAGAGACATACTTTTCCTTCCAGTCCCTCTGCAATGTCACTTATAAAGACATTGAAGAGGACCGGTCCTAATACTGAACCCTGCGGTACCAGTAACCCCCCTTTCTTCAGAGTGGACTCCATTTACTATTACCCTCTGTGTCCTATTCTCCAGCCAATTCTTTACCCAGGCTGTCATCTTGGAACCCACTCCCAGGCTGGCTAACTTGTATATTAATCTTTTGCGTGGGACTGTGTCAAATGCCTTGCTAAAGTCTAGGTAGGCCATGTCCACAGCCCCTCCCTGATCTACTATTTTGGTCACCCAGTCAAAGAAATCTATCAGATTCTGTCTGGCTTGACCTTCCTGCTGGAATCCATGCTGCCTTGGGTCCTGTGCCCCTCTGGCCTCTAGATACTCGACATTTCTTTCCTTCAGAAGTGATTCCATCATTTTCCCTACCACTGAGGTTAAACTAACAGGTCTGTAGTTTCCTGCTTCTGCCTTGCTCCCACTTTTGTGAAGGGGATCACATCTGCCCTCCTCCGGTCCTCGGGTACCACCCCATCCTCCCATGATTTGTTAAATAGGGTAGTCAGTGGTGTCACTAGTTCTACCCTTAGTTCTTTTAGAATTCTGGGATGAATCCCATCAGGCCCCATTGCTTTGTCCACCTTCAGTTTTAATAGTTCTTTCAGAACCCTTTCTTCTGTAAATGGGCTGGTATCAACTTCTGTATCCAGAGTGTTTCTACTGTTTGTTTTAGGTATCTCCTCCTCTTCCTTTGTAAATACTGAGCAAAAATATTTGTTTAGTATCTCTGCCTTTTCACAGTCACCGTCTGCCCACCCTCCTCCTTTATTAAGCCTCACTATCCCTCCCTTGGTCTTCCTTTGCTCCCTGATGTACCTATTAAAGGTTTTATCCCCCTTCTTAACTGAGTTGGCTATCTTTTCCTCAGTTTGGGCCTTTGCTGTTCTGACTGCCTTCCCAGCTTCCTTTTACTTTAACTGATACGGTTCTCTGTCCTGCTCTTTCTGTGATTCCTTGTACTTCCTGAATGCTTTCTTTTTCTCTTGAACCTTCACTGCCACTTCCTTTGAGAACCATAGTGGTTTCTTACATCGTTTCATTTTGTTTATTTGCTTCACACAAAGGCTTGTTACCTCTGTGATGAGCCAGCCTGCCCCCTACTGGAATTAGGAAGGCAACCTGGTCTGACACATCAGGGTGTCTGCTTGGCAGGAGTTCTAGGCTGGGAAGTGGATGCAGCCCTGCTCATCCCCCTTCTGCCTCTCCATCTGAAAATTCCCCTCTCTTGGAAGTTAGAGGTGGCCTGTGCTTGGTAAAAAAGCCTCTGAAAAGGCCTACCCCTGCCAGCCCTAGACTGCTGCTTCTGAGGAGTAGCCTGCCTTTCATTGGCCACTGCACTCCTATAGGTGGTCCTGTATTCATCCATTTTTTTCATATACATGTCTGTCTGCTCCCCAGACAGAGAGTTCTGTACCACAGGAAAATCCATAGCCTTAGCCTGGGTATCCTGAGAAAGGCTAGTACATCTGAGCCAAGCAAATCTCCTTAAGGAGACAGATGTAGCCATGACTCTTGATGAAACATCATTCGAGTCCACTGCAGCATGAAACTGAACCTTGGATGCCTCAATCCCATCTGCAACCACCTGTCCCAGCTCCTTGGCCAGCTGGGGAGGGGTATTCTTTGCTAGTTCCAGAATAGTATCCCACCTAGATTTCTGGGACCTAGCCACATAAGCCATATAGGAGGCCTGCCTGAGTCCCAAGGAGGCTGCTAAGTACTGCTTTTTGGCCATAGCATCCAGCTTCCTGGAATCCTTATCTGGGGGGTGTGAAGCCAAGGGGATATTAGCCTTGTCACAGGCTGCAGCCTGCACTACCCAACATGACTGAAATGGTTATAAAGGAATTCTGTCCCAGAACCTGACAACATATTCCTCCTCTCCATCTTTCTAGCCACAGGAGATATAGAGGTGGATACTTGAAGGATTTTTTTGTGTATGTTTTCCCAAATATTTGTGCAAGAGAATAGATAGTCTTTTTGACTCTGGGACATCCATCATTTCCACAAAGTCAGGTTCCTCTTCCTCCTCAGAGGCTACCACAGTGGGAAGCTGCAGAGTTTCAGCCACCTTTTTGTAGAACAAAAAGTGGGAAGGGGGCTCAGAAAGTCTTGGGGGAGAAACTGAATTAGGCCTGTCTGGGGAGATGTCAGGCTCAACTGGCTCATCTAGGCCTCCAAAATAATAGTAGTCTTCTTCTTCCTCTTCTTCAATCAATCAAATCAATCAAAATCTTTATTTATCCAGGTGGGCACCATTGAGCAAGGCTCATTTGCAAGGTGGACCTGGTCATGAATGCATCAAAGTACAGTACAGAAGCAGGTATACAAAAAGCAATAATATACAAGGAAGAAAAAGTATATACAGTGTATACAGTACAGTACAAGGTTGAAATAAATAAAAAAAACACATTATTTTACAATTGAAGAAGTCAGCAGATGTACAATCAACCATAGGCATACAGGGGTTATAAGCAGAGATCTTTTGAGTGAGGCAGCCGGCAACTACACATATAGGGGAAAGAGACCATGTATGGGGTGGCAGGTTAGAGAGGCAAAGAAGAGAAGGGATATATTACCAATGACTGGGGGAAAAAATTGGGCTAAAACCACAGAAAGTGACTATGACTGTCGTGTACTTGTTTATTATGATAATGACGGAGGAGGGGTAGATAATTGGTACACTACCATGGATGGGGTGGGACTTTAGCCAGGCTGGAGTGGACAGGGAATGTTGGGTGCAGCAGGAAAAGTTAATAGGGAAAGAGTGAGAGCCAGGGATAGAAACATGGCGAGTGTCAGGATGGAAAGGGGAAGTTGCGGAATTAATTGGCTAGCGATGAGGAAAAGATTTGCAAGGTGCTTTCATGTAGCGATCATAGAGCGCCTTGAAGATATTCAGGCTAAAAGGGCAGCTCAGCTTCAAGTTCCTTTGTAAACCATTCCACAATGTGGGAAAAGAGAAGCTTAGAGCAGCTTTGCTGAAATGCGTGTTGACCCTTGGAACTTGGAGGGCAATTAGGGAATAGCTCCTTAGAGACATATGAGGGGAGTTTGTTGGTCACCGCTCTGAAGGCCCATAGGGCGGCGTTTCTTCTTCTTCTTCCTCCCACTCTAATTCATAAAAGGCCTCTGGATCATAATCAGAGTGAACCTGAACTGACTCAACTGACCATCTTGTAGAAGTCATCGGTTTAGTCAGAATAGGTCGAAGCGATTGAACTATACTGATTGTTTTTACAATCTCCTCAGCAGTTATGATCTGTGGATTTGGATCTGAACCAGCCAACTTTCTTTTCCTTTTCATCGGAACCGATCCCTTAGAATTGACTTTCCATTTGCCAGAGGAGGTATCGACTGGGTCAGCAGGCACCTCCTCAGGTTTGATCGGGACCAAACTGGGCTGGCCATCTGGATCAGCAGATTTTTCAGCCGCTTTTTCCTTCAGTCGGTTCAAACGCTTATCCACCATGGCTTTAGGAAAATTTGCACAAATTTGGCAGTCTGTTTTGAGGTGGTCAAACCCCAGACAATAAACACAGACGAGGTGGAGATCAGCTTTAGCAAATGCCTCCCCACACTCCTTGCAGTGCTGAAACCCAGTGGGACCGGTTTTTCTTCTTGGGTTTCTGAGACATTGTGCTTTTTTTCTTTTTTTTTAACAAGTTACCCTATGAAGGTGTTCAAGCCAGGTAACACTAAAACTTTCAGTCACCAACCAGATCAAGTGTTGGGGGGGAAAAAATGAAAAAAACTTGTTTTTTTGAGACCGAAAGATACCGGAACCCACTACCAGAAAAAAACGTTACAATTTACCACAGAAAAGTATTCGGTTCTACACCGTACCGACGAAGAACCAAAAGGAACAAATTCTTACCACTATCTACTAACTACACTACCTGTACTGTAGACAGAGATTTGATGACTGAAAATATGATAACGGTTGTACAAACCAAATTATTTTTTTACTACCGAACCAAAGTAGGGAGGAGAAATCGCCAGAGTGTCTTCACAGTTAGGCGGAGTAAAGAATCTGACGGTTACTTTAGAATGTACCAGGGACAGAGGTTTGAAAACCAAGTTTGAGCTCAATGGTCTATGCTCTGCATGGAGCTTAACCCTTTACTCTCCGAGGCAGTTCAAGTGCGGGGGGTTAACTGCATTTTGTCAGAACACAGCAAGACGTCATGTTGTTTGAAGACCCCAAAAGACTCTGGGCTCAGGTAGGGTGGCAGACAGTAAGGGAGACCCACTGCAGGAGGATGCAAAGAATTGTAAAAAAAAAAAAAATAAAGATATGATATATAATCAACATTAACAGGTCTGGAGCAAGGGCACGGGTCATATTTCAAAACGAAACCTTGCACCATTTCAGGGGTAACATACTGAAAATAGCATCTAGGATTATTTTCCAACAGGTCTGAATCCTGAACAACCATGGAGGGGAATGGACAACACCATCTCTATATTTTTCTAAATCCCCAATGTATTCCTTAAATATCCTTGTTATACTTTTTGGATCATCAATCAGTTCACACTCATTCTTTAGGGTGATTGTTCCAGAAATGGTATTCCTTCCCAATAAGGCATTTGAAATCTGCCAAGTCCTCCTGTGGTCTTTATGGTCTCTAGTCTGTATTTAAAAAAAATTAATTTAGCCAATCTAACTGCAGTTTGGCACTTCTTTTTCAGGTGCTTGTACTCTAGTAGAACCCTGGGGTCTCCAGAGGATTTTAATCTTTTCCATGCTTTATCACTGGCATTCATTTGTTTCAATAACTCAGGAGTAACCCATCCCCTTTTTGAGCCCTAATCTTCATTCTTTTTTGGGAGCCACTTTTTCACAGATTTCACAAAAAAGGGAGCTAAACCTGTTTAAGGCCTCATCAATATAAAAATTCTAGAAAGGACCAGTTTATGGAAGTCCTGGAAATTTACTAAACTAATTACTTCAAATTCCTGGTATAAATGTATACTGGTGGGTTTTAGAGGAATACTATGAAATGCTGACTCCCAAACGCCTGATCCTGACAATTCTGGTGCCAGCAGCCTGAAGCATGGAAACCTGACAGTGTGCAGACCCCCTGACAGCTTAATTCCCTGACAATATGGCAACCTGGAGTTAGTATATATAATTACTGGGGGGTGCGAGTGGCAGAGTACCCCCCACAGAACCTTGGGGAGTGTGGCTGTCTCCCATCGGGATTCCATCCTTCGGGCTGGCAGCGCCGGAATTGTCAGGCTTGGGTGTTTGGGAGTCAATATTTTGTAGCATATCTGGTTTTAAATCCCCGTAGCTGACCAGTCACAAAAGATTTGACAGTGGGCACTCACTGAGTCTAACAAAACCCCTGAGGTTACAACCCTGTCAGAGTGAGTGACCATTATCTGATCAATCGTAGATCCAGTAACAGCTTTAAAATTAAGCCTAGTGGTAGCAGTGATTAACTAATGAAACTCAAGATTCATAACCAGTTCCCAACCCTAGCATTGGCCCTGATTGTTTTCCTAGTTCATAATGCAGTCCCATAACAGGTTCCATTCCCTGCTAGAGGGCATCTCCTATTTAATTTCCAGTATCATCTTGTGGCCTGACTCCTGCAGACTGGGGGGGGTAGACAGAGCTGACCATAATATAGTTTTTAGCCCCAAGAATCAAGTTTACAGATGTGATATCACAGCCACATCATGAGGATACTGGGGAAGTTCCTAAGTTCTTAGCTTAGAGGTCTCATAGATCCACCGCTCCTCCCAATCCTGTCTTTCCTGAATATAGAATAGCTAATAAGCCCAATTTCTGAGTCACTGATCTTGTTGTTAAGCCATTTCTTGGAGAAGCCAATAATGTCAAATTTACATTGGACAACCCAGGCCTCAAATGTATCCCATTTCGCTGTTAGACTTTGGATATTTAAGTGGACACTACTCAGAGTAGGTTCCGGGGGAGGGGGGAGTTAGAAGAAACATAGTTGGAAAAATTAGTAGACACATTAGCTAGGGTACTGATGGGACCTGGGTGAGGGTGGACAGAACTGGAGATTAACTGGAGTAAAATCAGTAACATTTTGGGCCTGATCATGTTACAACATACCCTTTCCCTGAGTAAAACATACTTTACAGAAAAATGACTACCTAGGCCCTGAAATGCATGAACAACAGATTGTGTACCCAATGTGATTAGGGAATATCCAGGTTAAGGAACAGGCACACATTTTATGCAATATTAAAAGGATGGAGATGATTGTGTGCTAAATACATTGGCAGGCTATGAATTATTTATTTTAAATACACAAACTGTCCCTGATTCACTGCTATTATTACCATCCCTCCTAACAAATCTACTTTGACCTGTGCACTGAAATACTGCTTACAGGCTAATGGAAAGCAGCAGCTAATACATAGTTAAACAAGTTCAATAAGAAGTAACAGAAAATAAATCACAACATTTTTAAAGTGGCCTCCCCTCAGCCTCCTGCCGTGGACTACCACTGGTGAGTCCCACCACTCCAGTGGAAGCCACTTGCATGGAGAATCACTGGAGTGGGTCTCCATTTGAACTTGCAGAGCCTGCCTCCTAGGTGATGTCACTTACCCACTGATGCTCCCAGAACCAACTGCTGCCATCCCCCTAGTGACCAGTCACCAGCTGACACACCCGGATCTGACCACTGCCAGCAGGTTGCTCCGGGGTAATGCAAGGATGCAGCCAGGCGGGATGAGAATGAGTTTGGTGTTGGAGGGTGGAGAGAGGGCTATAATGCGCAGTAAAATCTTACAATGTCATTCAGAGCCACTGGAGTGGCTCCCCTTTTGAATTCGCTGAAGCTGCCTCCTTAGTGACATAACTCACCCACAGATGCACCCAGGAGTGACCACTGCCACAAGGTCAGTTCAGGATGGCGCAAAAATGGAGCCAGGTGGAGTGAGTGTGAGTCTGGAGTCAGAGGGTGGAGGGAGGGCTGTAAAGTGCAGGAAAAACCTTTTATTTATTTATTTTTTGAAGATATCAGATAACATACCTTTGAGTCAAAGACTCCTTTACAAAGGTTCCATGTCATTATATACAGAGACATCAGATACAATGGCAACAAATAAGACACAATAGTTACAAAGAAGCTTGTACATTAGCAAAGTGGTTACAGAAAGTTGTAGAATTTACAGAGTAAAGACGGTAATCAGTTAACAGGGTACATACACTGCAGGACAGTGGCACCAGCCATGCCCTGGTCATTATTTAGTAATCTAGGCTGGACTGGGGGGTGTCCATTGTCCAGGTATAAGCACACCCTGGGGTGGCAGGACCAGGGTGAGGTCCAAATATGATGGGGACATAGGTAGAGAAAAAAATCAAGGACAGTCGCAGGCTGAGCCTTGAGAGAGTAGGTCATGTAGTTGGGACTTGAACCGGCCAAGTCTGGGTTCTGAGAGGAGGGAGTTAGGGAGGGAGTTAAGCCAGCTAGGGGCCTGGTGCTTAAATGTTCTTTGACCTGAGGAGGTCTTGCAGAGGGGTACCCAGAAATGGGTTGTTGTAGATTGCCAGGTGTGGCGGGAGGACAAGGGTGCCTGGAGTAGGGGGGTGAGGGCAGGTGGCAGTAGACCTGCAGTTATGTTTTTAACAAAGAGGCATGTCTGATATTTGAGCTTCCCACTGAAGTTAAGCCAGTTGGTGGAGGCATACAGGATGCATGTGTGTGTGTGTGTGTGTGTGTGTGTGTATGTATGTGTGTGTGTGTGTGTGTGTGTGGGTCTGGCGCAACCAGAGGCTAGTCTACAGGTTTTATTAAGAGCCAGCCTGATTTTGTTAAGGTGTATGTTGTTAGCTGCCCCATGGATTATGATACCATAATCTATGAGTGACAGTACTGAAGCTGAGACAGCTAGGTGGAGTGCCTCAGGTGGGAGGCAGTGCTTGTACTGGTGCAGTAAACCAACACGTACATTAACAGCAGCGCTCAGTTTTCGAATGTGGTCATGGTAGGTGAGCCCTGAGCCTAGGGTGATACCCAGGTACTTGAAAGAGGCAATAACCTGCTCAAGGGGGTCATTGAGGGAGTTCAGTATGCACAGGGTAGCCCACTGCTCCTGCTTTGGGAGTGGGAAAACACCATAGACTTCGTTTTTTTGTAGTTTAGAACTAGCCTATACTGAACGAACCAGGATTCTGCATCCATAAAAGATTTTTGGAGTGCATTATAGAGAGCTCAGACTGGTAATACTATACTTGCATGGTTAATACAATTATTAATCACAGCAATTATCCACTGGATTTCATGTCGCTCTGGGGAAATCCACAAACTGCTTTTGATAACTTCCCCCTAAAAGAACTGTAAATGGGCCAAAGCAGATATTAAACAGCTATGAGGTTGACACTCCTGAAAAAATATTGCTCTTACAGAAGGCCGTATGGGTTATTGAATTGTAGGCATGTAACAATACAATGAAATTTTACTCTGAAAAATGCGGTTATTCATCTCGAAATAAAAAATTTATTTTCTGAATACCATCTAAACAATTCAATAATAAATAATTCAAAATCAGAAAGAGATTTAGGAGTAATTATTCATAGCTCCTTCACTTCTACTGATCATTGCCATAAAATTGCTCAGACTGGTAATAATATATTTTCAGCCATTAAAAGAACCTTTGTCAGTAGGAGCGAGTGCTGCTTACTACCGCTTTATAAGTCTTATATTCGACCACATACAGACTATGCAGCCTGCTACTGGGCAATTCATTATAAAAGAGATCAAAAAGTGGTAGAGAGTATGCAAAGAAGGATAACTGAATTGATACCTGGAGTCAAACACTTGCCATATGAACAAAGACTACAGGCGCTAGAGTTATACGATCTCAAATTCCGACGAGATCGTGGTGATATGTTGCTTCCCTATAATATCCTGAAGGACACTACATTAATGGAATGTGCTAATATTGAAATTGCTCCCAAGCCTAGCAATCTCAGATGTCATAGCAGACAAATTAAGATACCAAGGTCTTGCACCACAAAAAGACAGTTCTATTTTAACAATAAGAGCTGCCTCTCTTTGGAATTCATTACCCAACTCAGTAGTGAATATGACTTCTTTTGGGTCATTTAAAGCTGAACTAGACAAACTTTTCTTGGGCTAGTGTTTAATCTACAGTACCTTGCATGTGCAGGGAAGGTGGTCTCAATGGGCTTAGAGCCTCCTTCCACCTTTTACATACCAAGTAGTACCGAGAAGCCAGTCTTAGAAGTTAACATTTCTCCACTACCTTAATTATTTATGTACATCTAGGTAGGGATATTCAAAAGGGTTGCGCCATGCGCAATAGGGTTGCACCAGCGCAAGTCCGGAATTGCGCCATTGTGCGATATTCAGCAGGAGGCAGTTGCGCCACAGAAAACATGCTGAGCAACAGCGCAATGCAAATGAAGGTATGTGCAACCGAAGGGGTTGGAACCATGCATAAAGTGCGCAATGCGATATTCAAAGGCTTGCGCAATGCGCAACAGTGGATCAGGCGGAAGTTGCGCCACGGCGGAAATGAGCCAAAATAAAAAGGCTCAAGAACATGACAGGGAAGTCACATGAGGCAGGCAGACAGAGCAGGCCACAGCAGGAAACAGTGCAGGCCAGGGAGTGCACAGGACAGAATAGGGGCAAGTGAAGGTGTGTGGGGCCACAGAGTGCAGAGGCCAGTAGGTGTACGGTGCAGTGGAGGTAGCAGTCAGGACAGCGGGGGTAACAGATCAACAACAGCTGGGGGGGGACACAAGCCAGGGAGATGGACAGTGCCAGCTTCCACACGGAAGCTGTAATGAGGGGGGTGAGAAGGCATGCTGCAGGGGCACATGGCCGTGGAAGGGCCCATCGGCAGTACGCCCACAACAGGCAGTACCGTGCCCGCATCAGCTTTGAGCTGTATTCAGATGTAGAGATTGTGGGCCGGTACCGCCTGAACAGGGCAATACTGAGGCGGCTCTATGAGCTGTGCAGTGATGTGATGCAGGCACCCTCATGACGGAGTCACGCTCTGTCAGTGGAGACAATGGTAACAGCCTGCATGTGCTTGCTCGCCACGGGTACCTTCCAGAGGCCAACAGGGGACACCACAGGCATAACACAGTCGTCCACATCACACATCCTCACCCAATTCCTCAGTGCACTGCTGCCACATGCTGCGGAGTACATCCATTTCCCTAGCACTGCGGCAGAGCGTACAGCAAACATACAGGAGTTTCACAGGGTAGCACGTATGCCTGGCATGCTAGGGGCGATAGACTGCACCCATGTGGCCATTCGCATGCCACCTGGCCCCGATGGGGCTGCATATCATAATCGGAAGGGGTTTTCCAGTGTCAACTGCCAGGTGGTGTGTGATGCCAGTGGGCGCATCATCAATGTCTGTGCCATGCACCCTGGCAGAGCACACGATTCATTCATATGGTACCAATCAGCACTGTGCCATTGATTCGAGAGTGGGGACATCCCCACAGGACATCTAGTGGGTGAGTGTGCATGTAGGATTGGCAAAGCGGGGGCAAGGGAGGGTAAGCCACAGGTGCCATGGGAGTGGCACACAGGGTTAGGGGCAATGTGAGCCTGAACATGACACTAACCTCCACTAACTCCACACAGGTGACAGTGGATACCCACTCCATCCCTGGCTGCTCACACCCTACCAGCGGCCCACGATCCCATCGCAGCAACGCTTCAATGAGGCACACGCCGCCACACACAACATCATCGAGCGGGTGTTTGGGATGCTGAAGGCACGCTTCTGATACCTAGACACCTCCGGTGGTGCCCTACAGTACAGCCCCTCAAAGACCTGTGGGATATTCCTGGCCTGTTGTATCCTGCACAACATGGCCAAAGACTGTGGGATAGCCGTACAGGTCGAGGAGGGGGACAGCGATGGGGACGCTGGTGACACCGGTAATGATGGGGATGAGCAGTCCCCCCTTGGATGGCGTGACCCCCGACTGATCCAGCTGGCCCAGCTTCACTGGGACACCATCACAGAGGAGCACTTCACCCAACACAGGTAAGTCATGGGGCCATGTGCAACCACCAGTGGCTAGGGCACAACCCACATACACACAGGGAAACACACCAGGGGTGCATGACGGTGAGGGAAGTGGCAGGGCACAGAAGCACACACACACAACCAGGGAGGGGTGAACAGTAACACGCCACATGGACAGACACACACACACACACCAGGCACAAAGTGCACAGGGACCAGGTGCACAACAGAGCAGGAACAGACATTACATACACACACATCCACAGGCCACTACCACCACCTGTACTGTCCATGTACGTGTGTCAGATGCTGGGCACCCTTGCACTTTGGTGTACAGCGCAATGCAGGCATCATCTTGCACACGCACCTGTGGACAGCAGTCGGGAGGGTGTGCAGGTGGTCCGTGTGTTGGCATGTGAGGTAGGCACCCACTGTGCACTGCCCACCAAACACACATTGCACACAGGGCAGCAGCAGACAGGGCCCGCACTGGGAGACAGCTCAGTCATGTGGCACGGTGCCATGGCCACCTCAGATGCATGGACGGCCCCGCCGAGACCCAGCAGCACTGGAAGGCTGAGCATGGGCCACATGGGGTGGCACCGATGGACCACCAGGGGTCCCACTGCTCAAACGTGACCTTGTCCGCACAGGGGTCTGCAGCATACTGAACATACCTGTACCAGGGGTGCTTGGGATGCCCACAGCTGAACCCGGCGTCGACAGGGTGGGTGTTGCATGATGCTGGGAATGGGGAGCAGATAGCGTACTGCACGGTGTGAGTGGCACAGGGGCACCTGACTGTGTGCCCAATGTGGCCACGACACCGACCACTGCCTGTGTCAGCCTGTTGATGGCGGCGGTCACATCCACCCGCATATGGTCAATCTGGGACAGGATCCTCTCAGTGTCCCTGCTGTGTCGCTCCTCGACCCGCTCCAGGGCCACACACAGTGCCTCCACGGATGTTGCAACCCGCATTTGCTGCTGTACTGATGCCTGCAGCAGGCGGGTGTGCTCATCAAAGAGGTTGTCTGCCACATCGGTAACCTGTCCCTCAGGGTCTGGAAGGGCCTGATGTACAACACCCCTTGAGGGTGGGTGCTGCTCACCAGGACCAGATATGGGCATGTCCACAGGCAGTGCACCTACATCACCGCTGAGCCCTGTACCCCCAGTCCCGGTGGGTGACTGCTGCTGCTGCTGCCCCTCCGCCTGCTGTGCCCACAGGATCAGTGGTTCCACGGCTGCGGCAGCAGTGCCAGTGACCTGCACAGCCACCGGTGCTGCCCCACTAGTGCTGACAGGCACAGCCTGGGACTGTGCTGAAATGCTGGCACACGCATTAGAACCAGCTAGTTCCATGGGCGTGAGCTGGCCTGTTGTGTGTCCATTCTGTGACACACACATTTCAATGCCCATAGTGGTCGGTGCATCATCGATGGTGCAGGTCTGTGCCACAGCCGCGGTATGCTGGCATGCTTGCATGCCAGACCACTGGGACACAGGAAGGGCACTCCCCACACCTGTCTCAGCATCAGTGAAGGTAGCTGGCTGTGCACAGTGCCGCAGTGCACGCCGGCAATCTGCGGAGGTGGATGGTCCCTCCTCCAACTCCGGGTGGCTGTCCACAGTGGACAGGCCCTCCACTGCTGACCCCTGCAGATGCACAGGATCTGTAACAGAAAGGAAGGACACGTTAACGCATGTGATCTACCTCCCCCCCAACCATGACATACCATGCAGTGATGGGCTACCACCTGTCTGGAAGCCACCTCCAGGTACACCCACAAAGGCACTGCACTGTATGCTTGCAGCGAGCATGTCCTCAGCCAGGGTCAGCTGCACCACCTCCTGCTATCCACCGCCTGTTGCAGCACGTGCCGCCCTAATGGCTGCAACCTTCTCCTTCACCCTCCTCCTGTCGGTCCCCATCTTCTTTTTACACTCCTGCACAGAACGCTGGTGGCTGCCGTGCAGGTTGACGGCATGTGCCACCCCCTCCCATGCAGCAGCATGGGCCTGAGGGGTGCCCCGCCGTCCACTGAGAAGTGGCTCCTCAGCCTGGTAGGCCTCAAACAGTGCCTCTGTCTCTGCCTTCGTAAAGTTGGGCCTCCTCTTCCACCCACCATCATCCTCCTCACCCAGTCCTCGCTCGGTCATTTCACAGCCTGTATGGGTGAGAGTGGTCACCTGTGACTGTGCAGTACACAGCAATTCTCTGAGGCCATGGTCCAGTACATGCTTGCAACTTACCTATCAACTGCAGTAACCGAATCTGGCCACTGCAGAACAGTGTCGCAGATTTATAGCGCAATGCATGCAAATTAGGACTGGAGCAACTTTAATGAGATGCAAATCACGCCGCTGCGCCATTGAATGGCTGATCGGATGATTTGCATATGACAGCTGAATATCACGCTGTTGCACTTTGCTCAATACGGTTGAACTGGCTGAGCCAATGGCGCAGTTCTGTGACTGCGTAGTACACCGCACTGCGCATGCCTAGGTGGCTTACGCAGGCATCTGCCATGCTGATGATGTGCTGTGTGTGATAGGCAATTCAGGACACAGCCACCATTGTGCCAGTGGCGCTACAGCGATGGTCACCACATGGCGCTGTGGCACAACTGCACAATACTCCACTGTGGCATTGGCACACAGGCAACCAATCACGCTGGACGTGTAGACATCCGATGGCGCTGTGCGTGGCCTTGCGCCAGAGACCCATGACCCTGTGCCCGACCTTTGCCCCTTCACGCTGTACATATGGCATGCCTGCAGCTCTATCGTGCTGTTCGATAACAGTACGATAAGGACTGGTGGCTCTATACGAACAACGCGATAGGGACTAATGAAGTTGTATTGCGCAACATTTCCACTGCGGGTTGCCGCACTGCGGAGCGCCATATTGCCTACTATATACATGCAGGGATGGCATGCAGGAGAGCACCACAGTGGAGTGCATTGGAGCTTGCCAACCTGGTGGCCGTAGTGGAGCCTCACCATGGCCCACTGTTTGGGGATGAATCCCTGAACGTGGCACGCACACATGTGTGGCAGCAGGTGGCCACTACACTGGAGGAGGCCACTGGCCAGCGGTGCTCAGCAGAACAGTGCAGGCACTGGTATGGTGACCTGCGGAGGAGGGAGCAGGCACTACTGGCACGACTATGTTCTCATGCCAGGAGGGGCGTGGTGCCTAGGCCAGGTGGGTGAGCCGTCTATGCACCTGTATTGTCCGCATGGGTAACACTGTGTATTGTGACCAGCACATGGGGAAGGGTTGGTCTATGGTTGGCTGTGGCGGTGTTTACAGGATGTGTGATGTATGGGTCTGGCTGGGTGGGCTGGCACACTCATTGGGGCATGGGGCTGTCTGCTTTGGGGTTTCACTGATGTGTTTCTCACCTTTTGTTTCCCACAGGCATGGCGGAGCGGAGGCGGGCCCAGGCTGAAGCACAGTGAGGGGTGGCAGCGGTGGCTGTACGTGGTGGTGGTGGTGGTGGTGTCGAGCCACGGCAGCAGCAGCAGCAGCCACAGTAGCAGTATGATGAGGGTGAGTGTCATGACATCATGAATGATATTGCATGCTGTGGGGGGGGCAGAGCATGGCCACCATCCATGGACAACACTGCCATGCATGTGACATGTGACAGTCAGCACTGTCCAGTGGCACTGCATGTCTGGGAGTGCGTCAATGGTGGTCCATGCATGCACTGGGCACATGGCTGTGGCACTGACTTCCCACCGCATAGTCACGTCACTGTACAGCCTCGGTTGTGCTGTGCTGGACATGGGTGGTGTGTGTGTGTGTGTGTGCAGTGGCACACATGGCTGTTGCTGCCTGGTTGGGCTTGTCCTGTGCACGGTCACTGTGGGTGGGTGCACTCCATCACAGGAGCGGGGCACTTGGCTGTATGCCATGCATGTTGAGTGGGCTTCAGGGTTGTGGACAGTCACAGCCATTGATTCTGATCCCTTGTCCTAGGTGTCCAGATCCTGCGAAGAATAGAGCGGGCAGTCCACCGGCTCCTGGATGTCTCAATGGAGTCCCTTGAGATCCTGAGGGACATGCAGCATAGTGGAATCAGGCGCAGGAGGAGGCCCCGGGACCAGCAGCAGCCAGCTGATGAGCGGCCTGGCGGGCAGCAGCTGCTTCTCACCTCCCCCCTTTACCCATCCCTCACACCCTGCCTTCCCTCTCCCAGTTGTTCACCCCTGCCCCTTACCCACCCCTGCCTTGTACCCGTACCCCCACCCTTGTCTTGTATATAGTTGTACATAGTTCTGTCTGTTCCTGTTGTTCTTGTTGATATTTTCATTAGATAAATCTATTTTGTTATGAATACTGTGGTGGTCTCTGATTTGCAGCTGGCTATAGGTGCTCAGTTGCAGTGGTGTGCATGTCATCTGGGGTGGTATTGTCCTGGGTATGTGTGTGTGTGCGCGTGGGGGTGTCTCTGGTGTGGTAGTGGCTTTCAGTCAGTCTGGCCGTGTGCTGCCACCCACTGCTGGGTGCTCCTGGTGGGTCTGGCTTGTATGGTTCTGTGGTACACGAGGTTGCACTGTGGCGGGGGGGATGCATGGGGATTCCTGCAGTGACAGTCACTGCTCATGGGTTGTGTCTTGGGGTACCAGTGCAGGGTGTGCTGTGCACAGGGGAGTGCTGATGTGCACTTGGGTTGTCCACCCCCTTTGTGTGGCAGTCTTAGCTTGTCAGTGGGTGTGCTGGGGCACCATGGCCCAGCTGTGCTTTGTTGGCTTGTCCCCATGGGCTGGTGGATATTCCGTCCCTCCCCCAGTGATGCTGTGCTTGACGTGTGGGGGTGTATTGTTAGTTCTGCAGTGTGTTCCTGTGCCCATCTGTGGCATGGGTGGTGGGCCCCTGCCTACCTCCCTGGTTGTGCAGTTCCATTGCTCTGCTGCTGGGGGGCTCTCTGCTTGCGCTATGGCGCCTCTGGACTGCTCAGCTAGGCTGGCCTTGTTGCGTTATGGTGCATCATATCTGCTCAGCTTCCCCTTCCTGGTTGCGCTATGGCGCAGGTTGTGCGATATTCAGATGTTGGCTGGTTGTGCAATTTGACTTGCTCCATGTTTGAATATCGCGTCTATTGCGCATGTGCACAATGAACTTGTGCTTGCTCCTGCTATTGCGCACATTTTGGGCGCAGTTTGAATATCCGGCCCCTGGTCTGTTATTGCTCTCTTACCTCTCATGATGATTTGCTTTTTGCTTGGTCAGTGGTTAAATACCTGCATACTTTTAGTTAGCTAGCCAAACACAAGCTATTTTACTCTGTAATAGTAGATATTGTTTCTTAGTTACCAAATTTATTATCTCACTTATGCTAATGATATAATGTAAATTGTATTGTAATGTTCTATCTTTGTTTTATTGGAACAATAAAACTTTATTATAGGGAAATAATTATAGTTATCATGGCTAGTCTCCTCTTACCATCCAAATCATTCTTTAGTATGAACTATAGTATGATTCTTGGCAATTTGCTACATTTAAAGTCTTTGTGAGTAAGGTCCAAAGGTAAAGGTACATTTGTCTGCTGTTTCTGCATTTAGGCCCTCATGCCCCCAGAATCCTTGTTTGCACATGCTGTGTTTAAGAGAGTCTTTAAAGGCCTCTCACTTATGCCCCTGCCCCCCAATGAAGAAACCTATACCAGCTTTGGACCTGAACTTGGTCCTCACTCAGTTAATGTCCTACCTATTTGAACCGATGGCCACGACAGAGTTCACCTCACCTTCAAAACTGGTGGCTATTACATCAGCAAGGAGGGTCAAAGAGCTACAAGCACTTAACACTGATCCCGCCTGCTTGAGTTTTCAAAAGGAAAAAGAGGTGTTAAGAATAAAGGTGCTATTCTTCCCAAAGGTAGTGTCAGAATGCCATTTTAATCAGATGATTGCCTTGCCAGAGTATTCCCAAGGCCATATGCCAAAAGAGGGGAGAACAAACTTCATATGAGATTTTAGAATCGTCCTCAGTTTCCACAAGTCTACAACAGAGGACATTAGGAATAATAAAAACAGTTGTTTGTTACATATGGTGGGGTGTCAAAGGGATACCTAATTTCAAAATAGACTACATCAAGGTGGATGTATCCACAATAAATTTATGTCATATCAAGACAGTGAATGTGCCTCCAGAGGGAATTAAAGCATACTGTACAAGGAGTACAACCACATCAGTGGCGACTAGAAGGACTGCGCTACTAGCAGGAATTTGTAAAGCTGCTATCTGGCCCACAGTTAACACAGTCACATCTCACTATTCCCTGGACACAGAGTGCAGCTGGTGCCTTTCCTCTACAAAATACCGCCCAGCAGCCAGCTAAGCGCTATCAACATCAGCCTACTGCTCATTCCCCGCAGCCAGTTGCTTCCCCAGTGCTCCATTTGTAGAAAAACAATCCCACTTTGTGCTGTTAGCCTGCCTACCTCCTGATCGCTTCTCCCAGTGTTCCCTCAGTTAAACAACAAAAATGCCACCCTTTGCTCTTAACCTGCCCAACTCCCGATCACTTCCCTCTGGTGTTAGATCCCTAAAAAACAATGCGACTTTCTGCTGTTAATCCACCCAACTCCTGATCACTTCCCTTGGTGTCTGGACCATAAAAAAACAATCCCACCCTCTGCTGTTAGCCTGTCCACTTCCCGATCACTTCCCTTGGTGTCCAGACCCTGATAAAAACAATCTCACCCTCTGCTGTTAGCCCACACACCCACCTTCTGATCACTCCCCCTGGTGTCCAGTCCCTGAAACAAACAATCCCACCCTCTGCTGTTAGCCCACCCAGCCATCTTCTGATCGCTTCCCCTGGTGTCCAGTCCCTGAAAAAAACAATCCCACCCTCTGTTGTTAGCCCACCTCCCAGTTGCATTCCCTGTTGTCCAGTCGCTGAAAAGAATGAGCAGGGGTAGAGCTTGTTGAACTCTGATGTGGTTAATTAGGGGGGAGGGGTGTGCTCCCCCTCTGTTCGTAATCTCCCCACATACCAGCTGCAAACCTCAGTGCATCTGCTCTCTTAACATAAGTGAACAATGGGAACCTCAATAGGAGTTCTCACATGAAATGTAGAGATAAGCAGTGAGGACTCCAGCACAGATGAGCGAGTTAAAATTTAAAATGTTAGCGTAGCTATCCAGCTATGGGTTTCACCTTATCATCAGTGGCTAGATTAAGTTATGGTCTCAGCTGACATCTGAAAGTCAAGAAACGCTTTTTGAAAATCATAGAGTGACAAATGTGAGTAAAAAAACAAAAACAAAAAGCCTAAATAAATATAAGCTGTTCTGAGCAACTATGGGGTGGGGGTGGGGGGTTGTTCACTGGACTCAGACAAATATTTTGATATAGACCACAAACCAGGAGCATACCCCTAGAAAATGCAGGGATTTATAAGAACTATGATTTCAGTTTAGTTAATGAGGAGGGGTACTGCTTGCTGAACTCTGGTGTGATTTAAAAAGTTTCACATGTTTTGGTCAGAAGGTGGGGTAATAAATAGACTATGTTGAAAATGTGGGGTAAAAAAAATCTCAAAAAAAGACAAAATTATTAGAAACATTGAAATTCCTCATGGTATACTCCTAGCTTTGCTATTTTACTAGATTTTGACCCCACGTTATCAACATTGTTATTTTCATACGCCACCTCATGAACATGATGTGTCATTTTTCAGATCCTGCCCAAAACATCTTTTCACACTTGTGACACAAAATAACATGTTGTACAGGATTTCATAAATGAGACCCGTTATGTTCATGAGATGCTCTAATAAAAGGACTATGTTGAATATTTGAGGTAAAAAATGAAAAAAAAAAAACTACAAAGATATGAACAAACATTGACATTTTTCAATGTTTACTCATAACTTTGCAATGTTTTAATTTTTTAAATCCCACATTTTCAGCATACTGTACTCATGTTTTGTATCCCCATCAAATGAACATGGCAGGTGTCACTATCAAATCCCCCTCCAAAAGCTGTTTTTGTGGGGTCTTCCACAAAGCAGTGTTTCCGGTCACATTTCATAAATGACACCTGTCATGTTCATATGCTGAAGCAATAAAAACTAGTGTTTTGAACATTCACAGTCACAAGCTAACAAAACAACAGTGTTATATGTGAATGTCTTCATTTCCCAATCATGCCAATTTCAGTATTATACCTTGTGCTATTAATTTGGTAATGTTAGCCTCTGCACTATCAATGTCAAACACCTACACAGCAAATACAAGCAAGAAAATATTGGGACATTGACAAATGCTTGTTTAATCTCAAATCAATATTGTTAAAAACTGAATATTTTTTCAAATTAAGTCTTGAGTATTTTGGCCCATTTGGCTGAAAGATATACCGTTGGAATGCTGGATGGCTCGAGACTAGCACAATGAGAGAGAACATCATTGAAAAAATATTCTACGTTCCGGGGCACCATGCACCTCATAGAGACGATGCACGAATTTGATTAGGCAGTGCTAATCCATTAGAAGGCAAGGATGTTACTACAGTAAGTAACTTTTCATTGAGGGTATGAGCAAAGCAAGGCATGTGCACATACCATGCATCCGACACAGCATGTACGATGTTAGCCCAATTATCAGATACCAAAAACCTTGGAAAAAGGCCATAAGGAGTAAACCATGCAACAAGCCGTCTCTTTAATTCCTGCAAGGGGTTCACCACAATTGTGATCTTTTTATTCAAAACTAGTAATACATAAGGCAGCTTGCTTTTTAAATGCCTTGGTTGAGTGCGAGACAGGGTATGAGGCAGAGGAAAGGATGCTCAGTGACTGTCATCTAGTCTACAGTTTGGCCACTAGTGCAAGTATCAGTTGCAGTATGTATTTATAGCACTGCTGTGAGCTTCAAGGCCTGTGTTATTTTAACATGAAATTCACAATAGAAATTTTGTACTGCTGTTGTGGCAAAATATTTTCTGGATGGTATTTGATATCATGCAACTGCAATATGCATTACTTGCTTAAAAACTGCTATCTGTCTTGGACGAAAGTTACTGAGCCCTGACAACAGAGACGTGAAGCTCCTCAAATTTGTTCCTAGGGAAGTCACTTACCCTCTGCAGCAAATCTTTAACCTACAGTATATCTATCCACTGGTAAAGTTCCAGATATCTGGAGAAAGGTGTATGTGGCCCCTGTTTCTAAGGGTGGTGATGCTAACTCACCCACCAACTACTGCCCCATCTCCGTCTTCCCTCCTTTATCCAAAACACTAGAGTGAATTGTGAACGACCAGCTTGTAGAGTTCCTTAGCCAGCATGAACTACAGGCCATAGAGCGGCATGGCTTCAGGAAGGATTTCACTACTACGACTGTTCTGTTGGAGTTCTCTGAGTCAGTGCATAGTGTTCTGGACCATGGATAACTGGTTGGATCTATTTACCTAGATCTAACAAAGGCATTCAAACTTGTCAGTCATACTCTCCTCTGTCACAAGCTATCATATTTGGGCCTCTTGATGACACAGTTTGCTGGTTTAAGGATTGTTTGTCTGGTAGATCCCAGGTAGTTAAATGCAGGAAGGCCGTATGACAGACCAGTCAATATTGGTGTCCCTCAGGGCTCCATACTAGGGCCCCTGCTATTTGGCTTGTTCATAAATAATCTACCTGCTGTCTGCAAATCCTCCCACATAATTCTCTATGCAGATGATGCTGTCACCTTCTCTAATGACAGTAACCTGGAGTACCTGAGACTGAGGCTCCAGGATGACTTTAACTTAGTCCAGGGCTGATTTTCCAGTAACCTTCTAGTCATCAATGTGAAGAAGACAAAATGTATGCTGTTTAGCAATCATAATAAGGTAGGCCTCTCCTCAGGCCTCATAATGTCTACTACCACTGGTGTCATACTTGAGCAGGTAAAGACCTTCAGATACCTTGGCCTGCTCCTGGACAGTGTCATGTCATTCTCTGACCATGTGGACCACCCAGTAAAGGCAGAAAACACAAGAATTGGCCTCCTATATAGTCACAGGACTAACCAATCACAAGAGGTTAAAAAACTATTCGTTCAAAGCTTTGACGTAAGCATCATTGACCATGGTATTGTGGTCTATGGTTCTGCTAAAGACAGGTTGCTGGCCTGGGTAAGGGGGTTGCTTAACAGGGCCTGCCACTTAGCGCTTGACCTTAGAGTGGATATCCATACATGTGACCTATATACTAAGCTGAAATTGTTAAATTTCAACTCAAGGGTTCTCTACCACACTCTGGTTATGGGCAACAATGACTTACTATGCTTTCTCTCCCCAGGCCTGCAGTCTGTGTTCACCTATATTGACAACAGGTATGCTACTAGAAGCATGGCACACCATGCGTTGCTGCTGCCCAGGAAGAGAACCCACATTGGGGCAAAACTCCTTCTCATATAGATTTGCCATGTTCTGGAATACCTCATGGATGCTGTTAGAGGTGGTGAGTCTACTATATCATTTAAAACACAGCTGCTTACCTTGCTTTCTGCATCTGGAATCTGTAAATGCTATAAATGACCTTCCTTGTAGCCTGACAAAGCATCTTTATGTATACTGCACCCTGGTAAATAGCCTGCTTCCTGTAATAAATATACTTGTGTAATACATGCACTGTTTTGTTAATGAATCTCTATGTCTGCTGGGCATACCCCTGCCAGAGATAAAAGGGGCTAACAGACTATATCTCTGGAATATCCTTCTGGCCGTGTCCCATAAAGCCATCACACATAAATGGCTGAAAGAGGACCCCCCCCCCACCTTCCAGCAATGGCTGGCTATAGTACAAGGTATCCAGGACATGGAGGATCTGACATACAGGGTCAACCTGAGATCCCATGTCTTTGTTCGAAGGTGGACATGGTGGACCATCTGGAGAGATGCTTTTCCCGGGGTCTATACCTGATCACATCCTTAATAAAGGGCCCCACCATTGCGACTCAAATCACAGTCTGGGTCCTGGTCCTTCCTTGAGGGATGGACTGGATAGAAGAGCTGGTTTGTTGGGGGCTAGAGTATTGGGGTGTGTCTGTAAGGGTTGTTAAACATAAGTAACAGTAGGCGAAACTCACACCATCTTGTATACAATGTACTTAAAACAGTGTGACTCTAATACCCAGGATTGCTATGAGAATTTAAAATATGTATTGCTTATCATTGTATGTGTAGTACTCGAATACTTCGATAAACTTGAATTTAAAAAAAAGAATCTCTCTATCTGTATTTGTGACTGTACTGTGGAGGAATATCTGTATGCATCAGTGTTGCACCTGACTCTGAACCCTTTGAAAATAAGCACCTGCCTAAAGGAATCTTTGTGAAATAAAAACAAAAACTGAAACCAACACAGACAATAAAAGAGATGGGATGCTGGTCAACAGCTATAATTTCTGCTATTCTGTTATTTAGTTTCCAGGTGACTGGATAACTGTGATCATACTTACGTGTCCTTTGAAATGATTGCTGGATGTTAACTGTTTGGGTTTTGGGCATGGTCTGTTGCGAGAGGAATGGACAAAAGCTAATAAAGGGGTACTGTTAGATGCCAAGGTGGTTACAGAGATGAAATATCACACTGTTTGCTTTTTTGGCTAAATGAATTATGTCACCATTTCTGGGTAAGGAAGAAACACAATGTAGATCACTGTCACCTGCATCATCCTCTGTTTTACTATACACAGACATCCAATCTTTTGTACTGCATGCAGTTGGGTGTGGGCGCTTTAATTAAGTGGAAAAAAGGCACTTCACTGTTTATCTGAAAGTGGTGGTGCACTACAATCAAAAAACGAGCAGCAGAGACAAACATAGGTGCACTCACCACAGACCAATACAGAAGCACTTAAATTGCAACTAGAAATTGGCTGCATGAATAAACCGTCCACAGAGGATAAAGTATAGAATGTAATCACATTTTATTTTCCACTCTAATTTGTGGCAACAACATTAAAAAGTCATTTTACAAAGCAGCAAGACATCAAAAGATTTAAATTAAAAAGAGGAGATGGACAGTTCCATAAGCTACCACCCAATCAGCTACCTGGTGGAAAAAACACCCTTACATTTCACTCCATCTGGGCAGAGCTGCTTCAGGGGATCCCTTATGTATGCCCCCTCCCCCCCCGTGACCACAGCCCAGACCCATCTGCAGAAACAAACCCCAGAGAGCAGCTTACCTGTTTGTCACTGTGATGGACCCCTCACAGCAAGGGCCTTCTGGTGGCAGCCACCCCCCCCCCCCACCGATTCAGAAGCTAATGGATGAACTGGTCCTTGTGCTGGGTGGACAGCTGCTGCAGGGCCTGAGCATACCACTGGGTGGGGGCTCTTCATTCTGTCAGCGCAGCATTTTCCCTTCTCTCTCACCCCCCAAGATGACAACAGCAGCTGGCTGCATATTCATGCAATGGGCGTGCTTGCAGTCATGGCCATGATGTCTCCTCTCCCTAAATTCAATCTGTACAACTATGTCCCCTGAGCACCCCCAGCAGGCACTATGGTGGAAAGAGACAGTTGTTCACCCACCCGAGGGGATGAGCATCCTCTGGGATGCTCAGATCTCTTCTACCCCACAGGCCTTCTGGCAATCCAGGCTCATTCCTGAATTAAGTCACCAGTGCAGTAAATGGTAACGCTATCATCATAACGTCATGCCAGCACAATCTTGTTTTTTATAACAGTGCCTCTTTAGCTTGTCCCTTATTATTGTTACAAGGCACAGTACCTGCGATTCGTCATGTAGTTTCATTGTTTGATGTGCCAGGGAGATGATCACTTGTAGGGTATGTGCAGCTACTAGTGTCACTCATAGACTGGGAATTATTTGTTTCTTTATGACAAAGACTGTTCAACTGTGGCACTGTTGGGAGAATGATTGCTATTGCTTCACTAGCTGATTCAGATGCCCCCCCCCTTATTGTCAAGCTTTCTGACATTAGCCCCCCCAGTACTCTTCCTTTTCCAACTTCTGTCCATCTTTTTGTAAATGGTGACGGACCATAACAAAAATGAAAAAAAAAGACTCTTTGAGTTCAACAATGGAATGCTTGGGCCAAAATGGCTGGCTAGCCCAGCAAACTAATGACAGGCTGACTAAGGGGCTTCTGCTTTGCCACATGGTCAAGACACAATGTTTTTCACAAAATGATGATTTTGAATATAAAAAGGACTCTATATAATGTTTGGCTCAAAGTGGCTGACTAGCTCAGCAGACTTACGGCACACTAGCCGGCCAAGGAGCTTTTGTTTGCAGGATGTCTGTGACAGATTTTAAATAGCAGAATGATCTTGAACTGTAGACTAGCTAAGGATTTTGACTTTGTTTGATGATCAAGGCAACATTTTTTAAAGAGCTGGATGATTTTGAAAAGAGAAAAACAAGACTTTTTGAGTTCAAAATAAAAAAGTTTGGACTAAAGTGGCAGGCTAGACCAGCAGGCTTATGGTATACTAGCCAAGGGGCGTTTGCTTTGCAGAATGGCCAAGACAAAGTTTTTTAAACAGTAGGATCATTTTAAAGACAAACAAGACTGTATGGGCTGGATTTTCAGAGCTCTGGGGATACCACAAGCCCGTGGTGCACTAAACAAATGACGCATGGAGCTTGCGGCAGTGCCCTGTCGATGATCAGGATTTTCAATCCCTTGCACTGAGTGCCCCTCCTTAGACCACGGTTTTGTGGTCTAGTGTGCATCACTCCCAGGAGGCTATTACACAGTGCTTGCACCAGAGCGTTGGCGCAAGCTGCCGCAAACCGTGTAGAACGTCGCAACTGCACCCGAGCTTTGAAAATCGGGAGCAGTTGCTGCAAAGAGGGTTGGTGCACCACCAAAGTTAAAGTCCTGTGGTGCAGGGCGGGATGCAAGCCCTGCACCAATGTCTGAAAATCCGGCCCCATGAGTTCAAAATGTAATTTTGAGGCCAAAGTGGTTGGCCAGCTCAACATGCTTATGGCACGCTGTCAGGGGGCTTCTGTTTTGCTAGATGTGCAAGACAACATTTTTTAAACAGCAAGCAGGATGATTTTCAAAACACAAGACACTCTGAGCACCCCCCTACCACACACACACACACACACACACCTCACACAGACACAACACACTGTCTCCTCAGGCAGCCTTTAGAATTTGTTTTCTCTTGGTCTTTTCTCTCATTGTTTTTTTTCTTCCACGTTAAATTTTTTTAGCTTTTCTTTTAATAGTGCCTGTACCTGAATGGCCTTAGAACTAGGTCAAACCCAACCCCACACTGTCTCCCTTATTTTTCTTATAGTGACTGACAGTCTGAAGGTTTGAAATGGAAAGTGATGTCTTTGAACATTTTCACTTTTAATTTTGACCTTATTTTTTCTTATCCTCTTTTATGACCAAATCTTGAAGGCACAAACCAAGACGCTTGGCACTCATGCAGCTCGGTTTTGTTCTGGATGAGCCAAACTCTCCTTGTTTGGGTTTGATTTGACTCAGTGTTTTTCTTTGTCTTCATGTGACACCCCTGCATTTCCTGTCATGTGACTACTTAAGCAGGCAATGTCGGGGAGGAGGGCATCCAAGCAGCATGAGCGTGCCATCGTGTACTCTGATTTTCCAGTGTGCATGCTCTGATTTTCTGGTGTGCATGCACCAACAGGATTGTATAGCACAGTCACATGACTTCTTGGCACTATTTCTGGGAAGTAGACAGACGCTGAGGGAGCTCAGAGTGGAGCAGGAGCTGAGGGATCACGTAGCTGGTGGCAGTAGGGCCGGTGCTTGGCTGAGAGTTCGGTAAGAGGAGAGAGGACATGGGAGTCAGTCACTAGTCAGGACATAAAAGAGGGGAAGAAAAAATAAGGATAATATGCCATCTATCATCATTTGTGAGGGGGCAGTAATTCATAACTCACTTAGGGCTTCCGTGCTCATCAATTGCAGTACATTAATTCCCCCTCACTTATGAAGACAAGGGGCATATTCTGAGCAAGGCTATTGCATAGTCCATATTTATCCATTATATTGTGTCTTTATTTGTGGCTTCGAGCACCTCATAATTACAAAACTGATCACAATAATGTAGTATATTGCAATTACACCATGCATATTACATTCCTATTTCATTCATTATCAAAAGCTTTTCTAAAATCATAGTGCAACCTGTAATATAGCACCCTACACACACACACACACACACACACTACTTCCACATGAGATAGTTGTGTTCGCTAATAGAGCAGACGGGTACTATGACATCACCAAAAAGTGTTGAGTGACAACATGTTTTGGAACTAAGGGCTAACACTTAGAGCAGTGGGATACAGTCAAAACTTGGGAATGGAATAGGATGCGTTCCCAGCCCTATTTAGAAGCCAGCATGAGTTGTACTGTATATCTATATTTATGTCTTTTTTTCTCCACCCACTGCATAAGGAGAAGGAGAAAGCTATAAATATCTATGTAAAAAAGAGCTGGTGTAAAATCTAAAAAGAAGTTACTAAAATTAATTGGTGTAATTACTGTACGGGGTACCTCTTTCCAACGGACTGCCAAGGGAGGGGGAGGGGTTGGCATTCCTGTGGAGAACCTCATACTGAAGCCTTCCACCTGGTAATCATTGCAGAAAGTGCATTTTGTCTGTAATTAACTGTTCATGGGTAGGCAGATCCCTGGAGACTACACACACACACGCACACACACACAGACACGTGGAACTGTCAACATTTCAGTACATTATGAATCTTTCTGGCAGATGAAGCAAAGATGATGAAACAGCACCCATGATCTGTCAGTCTGATTGATGTTACTTGGTGCATGTGATGTACTCCCCCGGGAGGATGTGAGCACCTTTTGCTGAATTACTTTGGAGCAGCATTACTTAAACTCCCAAGGTACTTTTATTGCTGTTTGACTTTAACCACCACTGACTTAGATCCCAATTTTGTCTAAATGTTTTAGTCCCAAAGGTTTAGTAATTTTGAAGAATGTCCTTTTTAGGGGAGCAGTCAGTTTTTTTAGTTAGTGTCTGTTTATTGCAGTTTAATAAATTGTATCAGACTGTTTCTGCTGACTTGCAAGCTGCCATTTTCTGCAACTACAAATCCCAGAATCCAGCAGGTGACATCAGAGGAGGGTTGCAGCAGTTGGATATTCAATAGCCTGCAATGCATCTTAGTTTTTATAAGTGCTGATCTTTTTTTTTCGGGCCCCACTGTCCTCCCTGGGCTAAGTACAGTCCCAGGCTATACTTAGTCCCATTAGAACAGCGGGACCAGCAAATGTCTGATTGGATCTTATAAAAGCTCTAACATGCATTGCAGGCTATTGAATTTCCCATTGCAGCAGCTCTCCTCTGATGTCATCTGCACGGGATTCTAGGTTTGTAATTACAGAAAATGTCAGCTTGCAAGTCATTAGAAACAGCCTGATGCAATCTACGATTCTGCAGTAAAACAGTGAGTAAAAACATGTTTTTGCACACAAAGTGCAGATTGGGACTATCACCACACTTGGGTGTGGGACTCTTAGTGCTGACTGTTTCCCTTTAGCTATCTTGCCTCCTGGTCTTAAAATGATCTCCAAACTAAAGGTTTTAGCTGTCATAAAGCATGTAAAATTAAAAAAAGAAAATGTGTAACTCGCTTCACTGAAATATGCTCGTGCTTTTGGTTCCTTCACATCTTGGGTCTTATCGCATTGCTTCAGATGAGATGTTAAACCAAGCTCCCTCTGCACATCTCTGGTGCTGTTCTAATGGGTGTCCAGGTGGAAGTAAAAGAACACAAGGCACTTTTTGCAAGAGATGGGGATTTTCCCCACTGTCCTGGCTAACATTCCACTTCCCATAAAAACTGGAGCATGCAATTGTCCAAAGCCATGTGTGGGTTAGGGAGTTGATTTATGAAATGGCTGTCACTACACGTTTACCGTCACTTCACTACAGGTCTCTCACTGCTTGTAAAGCACTTTGGGATACAGTGTTATAAAAAAGTGCTATATAAATGCTGATTCCTACTCTTCTTCATATTTTAATTTGTCTGATGGTAAATAATTTAGCTGTTACTGTACATACACCATCTTTGTGTCTCAATGTCTCTGTACTCTATGTCTTTTAATTATACTGTATTATAAGGTTGATTCTTGGCCAGGCCATCCTTCTGAAGGAGATTATACCAGAATAAATAATGGATAAATACCTGTTGCTGTTGACACTGCTTCTGGAAGCAGATACTGTGACCAACTTTGTTTGTCAACTCCCCTCTGTAATTCAGTAGTAGGGGATACACCCATCAGAGCTGATCCCTAGGATTGCTCAGGAAATTCATGGATTCAGCAAGCAGAGGTACTACAGGGTTCAATACTGGGACCGGTCCTCTTCTTTGTTTTTATAGGGACACTGCAGAAGAACTGTATGGGAAGGTATGCCTTTTTGCAGATAACACCAAAATCTGTAGTAGGATGGACACTCGGGGGGGTGAAGAAAATGCATAGGGATCTTGTAAAACTTGGGGAATGATCAAAGACATGGCAGTCGGGGTACAATGCCAAAAAGCACAAAATTATGCACCTAGGACATACTGTAGGAACACGGGTGCTGAGTATAGGATGAGGGAAGGTACTGACAGTCATTACACAGGAAAGGGACCTTGGGGTTATTAGACCAAAAGAACTCAAGGTAGCAATGCAATATGACAAGGCTGTAGGCAGGGCTACTTGGATGCTTGGATGCAGAGGGAGGGGTATCTCCAGCAGGGGAGGAAGGTAGTGCTGCCTCTGTATTGCTCCTTGACATTCCCCCATGTGGGGTACTATGTCCAGTTTTGGAGACTACACCTCAAAAGGGACACAGACAGGACGGAGGCTGTCCAGAGGAGGGCAACTAAAATGGTGCAGGGTTTGCATGGAAAGTCCTATGAGGACAGACTGAGGAATCTCAACATATACACCCTGAAAGTGAGAGAGGAGAGAGAGAGAGGGAGGTGACATGATCAATACCTACAAGTACCTGACTGAGATAAACAAGGTGCACATGGAAGAGTCTCTTTCAAGGAGGATGAGCGCCAGGACTGGGGGCATGTGATGAAACTGGAGAAGGGGAGTTCAGGAGAGATATCAGTAAATATTGTTTCACTGAAAGGGTAGTAGACCATTGGAACAGACTGCCAGCAGAGTTAGTGGAAGTTAGAATGGTGGGGGGTGTCAAGCGTGCATAGGATAAACATAGGGGTAAATTAGAAAGGAGGCAGGGGGTCCAGCTCAATGGCATGGAGGGCTCAGGAGTTGAACGCCATACCTCCTACCACATTGGTGACCCATGTTCAGGAACAAGCACCGGTTGCCAGGGGTCAGCAGGGTGGCAGAGGATTGAATGTTCCAGGGACTGCTCTCCTCTTCTCAGGAGGGCTGGTCAGCCATCTTGGCCCATGATTACTACTGCGTGGAGGCCCGGTGGCAGTGTAGGCTGGAGAGACTCAAAGGGTGGTGCCAAGATTGGGTATTAGGAGATATATACAAAACATTTCTTGATTGGTGGTTACCAATATTAAAAAAAACTGTATAATGCACTCCTTCAGGGCCTAGACATACCCGACAGCTGGCTAGGAAGTATATTTTTCCCCATTCTTAAAAAAGGGAACCCGACAGACCACCAAAATGTATAGCCCAATTAGTCTGATAGCTGTGTCTCAAAATATATTTTGTAAAATCTTATTACAGCATATTCATATTTAGATCAAAGTAAACAATATTCTGAGTGAATACCAAAATGGATTTCGATCAGGAAGGTCAACCATTCAGTACTGTTTCATTTTGAGACACTTAATATGGAAATACATTACTGTTTAGGGCAGCAAAATATACTGCTGCTTTATAGATTTGATTGCTGCCTTTGACAGTATCAGTAGATTGGTGCTGTGGGATAAATTAGAAGCCTATGGGATGGACAGTGCCCTTTTAGATGTCATTATTAGATCACATAAAGAAACGTGGATTCAAGTCCAGTATTACAACAAAGGTTCACTAACCTCTGCTATCAAAACTAACTTGGGAGTGCATCGGGGTGCATTTTAGCACCCACACTGTTTGACTTATATATTAATTTCACATTGAACAACCTTCAGGAGTTAGAATTTCACTCTCCAAAAATGGGGGACAACAGAGTGTCTCTACTGTTCTACATGGATGATTTGGTCCTAGTCTCTGCCTCCTTGTTGGGGTTACGAAGGAAAATAAATAAATTTGAATTTCTGTATAAAAAAGACAGGTTGGTGATTAACCTAGAAAAAACTAAAATGGTTATTTTCGGCAACAGATGTACAGCATTGCCAAAGGTTACAATTAATAAGGAAAAAATAGTGACAGACAAATATTATGATTACCTCAGTTTGCGTTTCTCCCATAATCGAACTTGGAAAGGACATAGTACATGGTAAATTTTTAAAATGAAATCAGCATCAAATGCTCAGAAAATTTTCAACTCTAAATTAGGGAAAGCATCAGTTCAGGACATTTTAAAAGTTCTCAATGCGAAAATAAAATCAAGCATTCTGTATGCCTCGGAGGTCTGGGGTGACACTAAGGCAAGGGATTTAGAATGCATAATCAATAAACTATATTGTAGTATCTTAATGGTACCTCAGTCAGTCCCTGCAGAAGTTCTGCGATCAGAGTTGGGACAATTTTCCCTTGAGACACTAATGCTAGAGGGACGTATAACATTTCTCATGAGTCTATTTTATTTACCAGAAACTAGATTGCCCAGGTGGTGCTTGGAAGTGGAACTCTCATATACTTCTCATGGATTTATCTCCCCAAACATTCGTCTGATACAAAGATAACTTTTTCCCAGGGGTTTGGGTTATATACTTTCCGAACCATATATAAGACCTTTATTGGACATATTTCTTCAGGTCAAAATTAGGATAAGGGATGCCGAAATGACAAAGGATTTAACAAGAATATCAGAACTCAAACACTATAGATGGTTTAAGCAATTAAAATAAATACATAGACTAGAGACTTACCTAATCAAAACAACTAATCCAATTAATTGGAGACTTATTACAAAATACTGTATGGAACTCTTTAAGGTAAACTACATATTATATAGACAAAAAAGAGATGGTGTTTTTTGTGAATGTGGATATTCTGTTGAAGATGACTTGAAGCATGTTGTCTTACTTTGCCCTAGAAATGAGACTCACAGAAATAAGTGGCTCCGGGATATTCTGTCTGACACTGACCTCCCTCCCTCCTGACCTGTTAATTGTTCATTTATTCAATAACACGAATCCACTGATTTTGGAAAAACTAGTGGAAATTTTATCACAACTGTACTTGTAACCAAAATCTGATTAAACTATGTTCTAAATCAATTACAGAGACACTTAAAAATATGTAGATCTCTGTACGTATTGTATGTAATTTAAGTGGACATGGAAATGTTATTCTTTTAAGGATTGTTTAAGAACTTGTAATGTTTGTATGTATGCATTTTAAAGTTTGTAATGGCTTATGCTGATAAATAAAGTTCTTTGACTGACTGACTGACTGACAAAGGGTGGGGCTGTGGTAGCACAAGATGTGTGCACCTCCACACGCATGTCCTGGTGTCATGGCAGGGGGGTAGGGACCAGAAAAGTGGAAAAATGGAGACTGGGCTTTGTGAAGCCTTGCCCATGTCTCTGTGACCCACCCTGCTGCTCTGGTCTGGAGTGAATTCTGGATATGTGCTTCTGAGGAGAGGATGGCGCTACTCTAGGCCCTACTGTGGAGGGAAATATGTGGGGGAACTGAACTGCCAGTGGAAGAGAGAGGCATGGGACAATTGGGGAGCCTGGGGGCAAGACTGACTAGCCACCCGGTCTGACAACAGAGGATAAAAACCATTATGGGGAAAAAAAAATGAAAGAAGGTTGGGGGGGTGTGGGGATGGTTGCCAGAGACCAGATAGGGTCTGCAAAGGTAGAATCAGCAGGAAACATCTGGGCAGACTGGGTTGGCCAAGCAGTCCTTTTTTGCTGACAAATTCTTTGTCCCTTATGACTCTTACCATCAGCTATGGGAGCTATGTTTGCCCACAATTATGCTATTTTGTACCTGGGACTATGGGAGAAAGAAATTATCTATAGCCCCCAGGTCAGCCCTTTTTTCCCATAGGGTTGACCTGTGGTGACATTATACAGATGGCATATTGACGGTTTGAAGAGGTACTAGAGAGGAGATGGAAGCTTTTGTTCAATATCTAGGAAACACCAATCAGACCCTACAGTTCTCTATGCAAGCCAGTCAGAAGGAGATCAATTTTTTGGACCTAAGGGTGATTTGTAATATAGACAGACGGTACTATAAAAACCATGCTGTACTGCACAGTAACGTACCATGATACGGTATTGCTGGCTTCTAGTTGCCACCCCTGCCACATGGTACAGGTATGCCGTAATATGGGTGAGTCATATTGAGTGACTCAGTTTGAGCACCTACAGCAATAGCGAGTGTGAAACAATAGTGAGACTAGTATACAGCGAGTGTCTCAGTGAGCTATACTTGCTGTATTAGGTTATAGGGCTGTGTTTGGCCAGGTAGTTTCCAGCCAGCTGTGTGGTGCAGTGGCTTCAGTCACTACCTGTGTATGCGGTGGACCTGGGTTTGGACCTGGCTGTGGGGACTGATTTTTTTGTTTTCAATATGTATTTCTTTTTTTAAGTCCTGTTTCCTTGTTCCTTCCTGCCTGCTGGTTGCCACCCCTCCCCCAGTATCCCCCTCTCAAGTTTTCTCCTTTCCCCTGTGTCAACCCCCTCAGAGTTGATTATATTAATTATGGGGGTGCAGGTGGCATAACCCCCTGCATAAACATTTAAAGGGACACTGTCAACCCCTTTAGGCCTCAAAGTGTCCCTAGTTAAAAAAACACATTTTATGATTGTTCACATTCTATAAAGACTGTTTATACAGCTGGTAGTTTGATTCAGATCCATTTTTTCTTTCAAAAAGTGAAAAACAATGAGTGCCCACCATACTGGTGTTACCACACCAAAACATGTTCATTTACATTTCTTGACCAATTCCCACTGCAACTTTCCTGGACTCAGGAGCACCCCTAACATAATCTAGCCACTCATTAAGCAGTGGGAGTACAGGAGACCGTTGTATCATGAGTGGCTGCACTGTTTGAGGATGTTTCTAATGTTCGGGGAGTATGCAATAAGAGTAGTTTGATGATTTGAAGCAAAACAAGGCTGGGTATAGCTATACATTATCATGCATTTCAGTTCTAATAAGCAAGGAAACAGATAAAACAACCAGCAATATCAATGAAATTTAGAGAGGGTAAGTAATCATAAAATGTGGGATTCTACCTAAAAATAGTATGATGCAAAAAAGGTCGACAGTGTCCCTTTAATGTGTATTGTCCCCATAGAGAAAATAAGCGACCTTCGCTGTTTGTGGTGGTTGTTGCAATTTACATTGCCTTTTTCACTTTCAGCAATGCTGGGTTTGCTGTTGTTGTCGGCACTCTTTTTGAATTGCCGTTATCACATAGAATCCATAGTACACAATGGGCCGGATAGTCAGACTGCACCGGGCAGTGGCGCAAGCCTGAGCGCAGTACAACTGGGCTGCACCGGGGCCAGGACCAGGCGATATTCAATGGTGATGCACCGTGGCTCAGCACCGTTGAATATGGCAAGGTCGGTGCACACACTGCGCTTGGTGCAGTGACACTGAGCCAGCGCAAGCCACAGAAAGGAGCACGGGGATGCACCAGCACAAGTGGAGTTGCGCTAGGTGCATCACCCATGATATTCAGTTGGGCCAAGCAAATGAAGCCATACTATATGCAAGGCACAAATGGAGCCATTCGCATGTCATTATGGCCCCATTTGCATGCGCTGCACAGTGCGGCTCCATGGAATGCATCTGGCACCCAATCTTGCAGCTGATGCAGGGGGTGGGTCTCTGGTAGGTGAACGTACCCCCACCCCCCATACACCTGATCGTGGGCTGTTGTAAAAATAAAGAGTTACCTGGTGGTCTAGCGATACCCCCCCCAGTATGCTCGATCGTGGGCTGCTGTACAACATAAAGATATCCCTGGTGGTCTGCAGTACCCCCCAGTATGCCTGATCACTGGCTGTTGTACAATATAAAGATATACCTGGTGGTCTAGCAGTACCCCCGTATGCCCAATTGTGGGCTGTTGTAAACATAAAGAATTACCTGGTGGTCCAGTGGTACCCCCTCCCCACCCACCCATGGAGGGCCCTGCCACCCAGCACCCCCCCATCATCGGCGGGTGGCAGCACCCTACCCGCATACCGCCTGGCCAGCCGCCCGCTGAATGATGGCGTACAGTATGATCTGTATGCCTATTGGTCCACAGTGTGGACCATTGGGCTTGCAGACCATACTGTACTACACAGGACCAGATTTGTGAATGAACGCATCCGCTAGACCACCAAGTATATCTTTATATTGTACAACAGCCTGCGATCGGGCGTACTGGAGGGGTACCACTAGACCACCAGGTAAATCTTACTTTTCACAACAGCCTGCAATCAGGCATACGGGGAGGAAGGGGGTCCACTAGACCACCAGGCTTATTTTCATGCCTACTACTGCCCAGGATTGGGCATTGGACTGTGGGTGTTGTTACTATTGCCCAAGATTGGGCATTGGGATATGTGTATACACACTACTGCCCACGATCAGGCATTGAAATCTGTGTATGCACACCACTGCCCGCATGCGGGGTGGAGGGGTCACTGGACTACCGGGGGGATGGTGCTTGTGGACGGTGGTCCTGCTGGGTGGGTGGCCATCCACAGCTGGTGGCTGTTGTGTTGCGCCTAGCAATACAGCCACCCACCTGTGAGTGGCCAGCATTTGAGCCTGTTTTTTTCAGCTCAACTTTGAGCACCAGTGTGCAGCGCATGTAGGGGTTGCACCAGCATATGCGCCGCACATCCCAGGCTGAATATTGGGTTGTGCCGCATATGCATGAGCATGCCCCCTGCATCTGTGCTGCATACATTAACAATGCACCCCGGTGCATCAGATGTTGTGCCGCACAACATGCCCCTTTGACTATCGTGCCGGGGTGCACTGGGGGGTTGTGCATGGCACAACCCTGTTGCACCAGGTGCAACCGCTTTGAATATCCCAGCCAATATCTCTAAGTCCCAATTCCTAACAAGTTAGGGAGAATTATAGTGAAGTGGAGGACTACAATGCACAGAACAGAGATATCCAGAATAGGTTTCAAGAAAGGGGATATAAGGCTTTGGACCCCGTGCTCCCATCCATCTGTAGATGCGTATATACACTGTATGTAGCTGTGGAAGCACAGTGCCCTCCAGGCCCTGCACTTCAATTTAAAGGACAACAGTGACAAAATTGTCAGTATAACTATCTTATTACCCCACCTCATGTACCCGGTACAGAAAATTTTAGAATTCCTGCCAAAATGTAATTCTGTGCAACTGCAATGCCATTGCGTGCCACAGGTGTGAAAACACATTTTGGAGAGGATTTGAAAAACGACAGCTATGACATACATTAGGTTGGGTAATAAGAAGGCCATGTTAAAAATCTGTGGTCAAAATATTTACAATTTTCAAAGTTACGAGTGAGCATAATGAAATAGCAAGGAATGGTCATAACATTGGCATTTTTTCATATTTTGTCCTCAAATTTTCAACATAGTCTTCGTATGGCCCCACCTCATAAACCCTGTAGGTGAAAATTTTCAAATTCATGCCAAAACGCCATTCCACACCACACTACAGGTTTTAAAATGTATATCGGACAGGATGCAAAAAATTACAGTTGTACTGTTCATGAGGTGGTGTGAAACAATTTTTAAAATATTGAAAATGACCAAAGTTATGCATGTGCATAAAAAAATTTCAATGAATGCTCAGAACTTGGCCATTTTTAGGAATTTTGTTGCCAAATTTTCAACATGGACTTTTTGGGACCCCTCCTCATGAACACTGGTGGTGAAATGTCATCATTTTGTCTTGAAAGGTGATTTCATGCAGAGACAGCAAAATCACCTTCAAGACCTAATTAATAAAATGACAGTGCCAGTGTTAATGAGGTGGGGTCCCAAAATGGCCATATTGAAAATCTGGTGAAAAATTCCTAAAAATTTCATGGTTCGGCTTTGAAGAGTGCAGATGTATCTCGGGCCATAGAAGATGACAGCTTATGACCTCCGGTGGTAAGTATAGAGTAGGGGGGTGTGGGGTGGTGGGTGCTCAGTGGGAGGGTTGGGATGGGGAGGGAGATGGCGGGGATGATGAGGGACCCTTTTCTTTTTTTCAGATTAAAAAAGACGTTGGGACTGTTTTCTTTTTACAGGATCAAAGGAGATACATATTTTGGGACACTGGGGATGGGCTCCCAAGTGTCCCATACTGCTGAGGGGGGCTTGTAATGCTGACATAGGGATTGGGCCCTCCGATGTTGGCAGTATCAATAAAACAATGAGCTGCAGTGGGGGCATCCGACAGCAGGGGTGGACGTCCCAGTGTTGGATTATATAAATTTAAATATCTAAACATAAAAATAAGTGGGACTGTGATTGGAGGGTGGGGGGTGTCACCAGACACCAGGGACTAAATCTTTTATTTAGGGGAACAGTGATCAGGGAGTAAGGAGTGCCACTACACACCAAGCCAAGGGGCTCACAGCTCACACTGTAGCCAGCAGCACAAGTTCAGCTGCAGCTGCAGAAGTCAAGAAAATCTGGTGTTCTCATACAGAGAACGTGGGGGAAGTGCTCCTCTCGTTAAACTCGGAACCTGGGATTTCAGGTGCCCAGAAAAAGTATTTCTGTTCCTAATTGTGAAAAACAAACACCAGAATCTAGTTAAATGGGGACCGTTTAGCTAGGTTCTGGTGTTTGATTTGCAAAATTACATTTTTATGTATTTTCCATGCATTTTAATTTGTGGAAAAAAAACAATATGGCAGCTCATGAAAAATGATTGGCCTGTCATGAACAAGAATAATTTTTCATGAGGTCAAATCCTTTCTTGAACTTTCTGCCTTTATCCTGGAAAGTGATCTTCCCTTTAAACACAATGGGAAATAAAAAACTGAATAACTGCAATAGATTGATATTTTTTCACCAAACAAATGCATGGCAGTCCTAGTACCCAAGCTGTTTCTACCATAAAAAATCACGCCAAACTTCCACACCGTCTGGGCGAAAGGTGATTACAAAACTGCAAAAAATTGTGACTTTTAAGGTTTTTGCACTATCCAGATCTCAGAATCTGTACATCCAACCAGAGTGAAACATGTCATGTCAAGAGATCTACCCCACAGGACAGCGCATGCCAAATTTTGTACAAATCCATAGATCGGTTGCAAAGTTATTAAAGTGCAAAATTTGAGATTTAACATTAACCATGCTACTCAACCTTAACTGCAGGGGCACAACTGCACCTCTATAATATTATAGGGGTGCGGCCACACCTCTATAGTTAGGGTTCAATGGTCACTTCTATGTTAAACCCCCAAATTTGCACTTTAATCACTTTGCAGCCAATCAAGCAATTTGCATGAAATTTTGCATGCACCATCAGGGACCAAAGATATCTGGATGTGTCAAGTTATGTTGCAGTCAGACATGTGGATGCAGAGATACGGAGTGATAAACAAATTTGAAAACTTACAGTTTTTGTGTAAATTCTTTATCACACCATTTCTCAGAAATGGCTTGGGTGTTTGGTCTGAAATATTTGGGGTATAAAGGGCTTGGGTCACAGATGTGCCTTTTGAAGGTTTGGTGAAAAAATATTAATCCATTAAAAAGTTATTAAATGTCAATATTTCCCATTATTTCCTATGGGAAAAGTTAGATGTCCTGTGTGAAAGAGTATATCATAATCTGAAAAGTGTCAATCTCTTTCGCAAATGGGGAATGTTTTTTCATGCTGCCACTATCTTGTTTTCAGTTAGCAAGGCAAACAAACTTAAATGTTTTAAAAAAATACTGGTAGTTGGTAAACACCAACAGATGTGTTTACCTGTTTAGGACTTGAGGAATCTGACTCTAGGGTCAGGTTTTTCACATAACAGTTCAGAAATATGTTTATTTGATTCCAGGAATTCTTTTGCCACAAACTGCGGTCAGTCTGTTTCATGAAAGAAGGATCCTGTGCTGCAAATTGTGAAGGAAGATCCTGTTCTGTCACGAAAGAGTATTCTTTACCTGCAGTTTGTGGCAAAATATTTTTTCCCCCTGGTGCTGCCCTTATGTGCCCTGGTAGCCTAGTGGTCCCTCCTCCCTCCCCTGTTGTCTGATCACTGTCCTGGTGCTGCCCTTATGTCCCCTGGCAGTCTAGTGGTCCCTCCCCTGTTCTCCAATCACCCTCCCCATGCTGCCATTATCTGCTCTGGAAGTCTAGTGGTCCCTCCCCTTCCCCTATTCTCTGATTGCCATCCTGGTGCTGCAGTTATGACCCTGGTAGTCTAGTGGTCTCTCCCCTCCTCCCCATTCTCTGATCCATGTTCTGTTGCTGCCATTTGATTTGTATTTTCCATTGTTTTCCATAGTGTAATGGTCCCTCCCCCCTCCCTGGTCACCGATACCCTATGAAGTACTTTTCCATGGTGTAGTGGTCCACTCCACCCTCCGATCACCGTTCCTACTTTCTCTGGTATCTAGTGGTGCCCCCCATACACCGATTGCCATCCCCATTACCAGTTTATTTATTCCCTGGTGTCTAGTGGCACCCACCACCCTCCCATTGCAGGCATACCTGCTGAAATAAAAAAGATCCCTCAATGATTTTTTTTAAACCAGTACAAAAAGAAAACAACCCATCGCTGATCAGCCCCCCACCACCCTCACCTCCCACTCAGCACCCACCACCCCACACCCCCCAGTACACCCCCATGCACCCTCACTCACCTGAACAGGTCCCACTTTCGAGATCAGCTCTCCGATCTAAGACATGTCTTGCTGCTGTAACCAGCAACTGCAATATGAGAAACTAAGGTAAATGTAGTTCAATGTATTTCAATTGGGGTTTCAACTTATAGTCATAACTCAGCTTTTTTTTTAAGGTTTTGACCCCAAATTTTCAGCATGGCCTTTTGAGGACCCCATGTCATGATCAATACAACTGTTATTTCACAATTCCCGTCCAAAAGGTGATTTCATGGTAACTTGGCAAATTCACCTTTTGGGCAGGATTTGGAAAATTGCTCTGCCCTTGTTCATTAGGTGGGGTCATAATAAGGCTATGTTGAAAATGTGGCGTCAAAGTATGAAAAAATACCATACTTATGACCATTTGTTGCACTTTCATTACTCAAGCTTGTAACTTTTGAATTTTTAAATAGTTTGACCCCATGTTTTCAACATAGCCTTCTTATTACCCTACCGCATGTATGTCACAGCACTAAAATATATTTTTGTACCTGTGACATGGAAAGGCATTGCAGTTGTGCAGAATAACATTTTGGCAGGGATTCAAAAATTTTCTGTCTAGGTACATGAGGTGGGGTAATAACATGGCTATGCTGACATTTTGGTGCACTTCCTCAACTACATACATATACACATCTACAAAGGGCTCTCATAGTACAATAAGGATACTATTATACTCTCTCAAAAAGTGAGGAAATAAGTTGCAAAAAACTATGTTAATGCTCCAGTTAGGGTCAAAGTGACAAAAGTTGGAAAAGGAGGTGTTAGGGTTTCCAACTCTAACACCCCACGCTCCCAAACCAGGCAAAAGTGCAGGTGTGGATGTGCCTTGGGCATCTCAAGCCTAACGCTCACCCCATTCTCATAAAATCTACACATCTGACCTCATTTACAGATGGAATGGGATGAGTATTTGACTTGAGAAGCCCAAGGCACACCCCACACCTGCTCTCTTGCTGCCGTGTGATGTGCCACTCTGTGACTTGGCTCATCTGAAAAAGCTTGGGTCAAGGAACATGCTGCTTTTCATTTGGTGAAAAAATATCAATCCATTCAAGTTATTAAAGTTTTAAGTTTCCATTATAAGTCAATGGGAAAATTTATATGGTTATTTTGCGAAAGAAGAATGGGGTTTTGGCCATCTGGTCCCTCCTCATGATCAAAGAATTTGCAGGCCCATGATCAAAGAATCTTTGATTGCGAGGAATTCTTTGATTGCGACGGCCACCCTCTTGTTTTCAGTTTGCAGTTGGAAAAATCCAAATATCTCGGCTTGGGGTGACTCCTGAAGTAAAACTTGGATGGGTTTTGCTCAGGGGGCTTCGCTCTATCGAGCCATGGCTGTGGTTTCTTCTAATTTGGTCAAAAAATAGAGTTTTAAACTTTTTTTAATCTTTGATCATGGCTCACTTACAATCTTTGATTGCGAGCCTGCAAATTCTTTGATCGCGAGACTCTTTGACCGCGATCTTTGATCGTAAGGGTGCGACTAGATGGCCAGATTAAAAAATCTAATTTCTCAGCTCAGGGGTGACTTATTAAGCCAAATGAGGATGGGTTTTGCTCAGGGGGCTTCATTCTATCAAGTCATGGCTGTGGTTTCCTATATTTTTGTGTAAAACTTGATTTTTAACATTTTTTATTCTTTGATTGCGAGCCTGCAAATTCTTTGATCGCGATCTTTGATTGCGAGGGAGGGACTAGATGGCCAGATTTGGGGGCACCAGATAGCCCAATTTTAACAATTTCTAAAATTAAATATCTTGTAAATGGTTTGGTCTTTTAACTTGAAATTTTGGATGGTGTTGGTGGGATGTCCTGTAGATGGGAATTATGGTGATTAGGTGTCAGACAATTCATATTCTGTGGAGATTTTGTGTGGTGCAGTTTACGTTTTGCAGACAGAGTTTTCCTTCCTGGCTTGAAATTTATACGGTAGCTAGCCTTACTGCCATGGATGTACTTTTCAGTTGTTAGGTGTCTAAAATGTAAACAGGTACAGAATTCTGCCACTCCAATGAATGAAAATCTCAAACTTTCACATGTTATATCTCAGAAACGGTTTGGTCTTTTACATTGAAATTTGGAGGGTGTTGAGGAGATGTCCTGTACATGTGAATTATGGTGTTTAGGTGTTGGAAAATATATTTGCTGCAGAGATATTGCATGATGCATGTTATGTTTTGCATATAGTGTTTTCCATTGTGGTAGTGGCTTCACATTTATAGGGTACCTAACCTTACTGCCATGGAGGTGGTTAGGTGTCTGACATGTAAACAGGTGTGGAATTATGCCACTCTGATGACTGACACTTTTTTTTGTTTCAAGGTGGTGGGAGCGTAGGGCCCGAAGAGCCCCAATCTCCCACCTATATGCGCTCCTACCAATCCATATGATATTCAGTACTTGTACTGTTATGTTAGCCACAAATTCGGGCCCCGCACTCCCACCAACTTGCGCGACTTTCTCTACTTTTCTATTCTTTTCAAAAAGTAAGGAATTCTATGCAAAACTCTTTTAATGCATCATTTAGGGTTAAACATAAAAGTCAGGAATGAGACCTTTAGGTTGCCCTCCCCCATGGACCCCTCCCATCCTCCTGAGATTGACAGATGATGGGGTGTGTCATGAGGGTTGTCACCCCATTCTTCTTCACTGTGACTTGTGAATATGATTACACATGGAATCAGGTGACATTTAGGCCTTGCAACCCCAATGACACACCCTGTCATCAATCTCAGGAGGATGGGAGGGTCCATGGGGGGGGCAACCCTAAAGGTCTCATTTCCTGAAATTTTGTGTTTTAACCCTAAATGATGCATTAATTATTTTTTTTGCATGGAATATATATATAGGAATGGTTGTGCCAGTATAGTTAGGGTTGGGTGCTCATTTCTATGTTAAACCCGAACTTTTGAAAGATTATAACTTTGGAACCGTTCAACAGATTTGCACAACATTTGGCATATGTACTCTCTAGGTGTAGGTCTCTTGATGTGCCACATTTTGTGTGAATCTGTTTTGTGATTTTTGAGATACAGAGAGTCACAAAATCCTAAATTTACAATTTTTTTTGATGTTTCTTTGTCCACCCGTATCTCAGAAGCGGCTTTATGTTCGACTCTGAAATGTGCCTTTTAAAGATTTGATGAAAAAATATTAATCTGTTCAAAAGTTATTAAAATTTTAAATTTTTAATTATTTCCTATGGGAAATTTATATGTCAGGCACAAACGTTATTTTTTTTGTTGAAAGCGTCATTATTTGGAAAAAAAGTGTTTTTTTCAAAATATTTTCTACTTGTATGCTCACATACAGCGTTTTGTTCAAACATAATTAGTGTGCTTTTTGCATGGTGGGTATCATAACGTGTCCTGTTCTTTCATACAGGTCTGTAGCATCCGCCATCTTGTTTTCTCCTTAGGGAGCAACAGAAGACAAGTACAGAAATAGATATAATACAAGAAACATCAGAAGTTAGCTAAACTGCAGCCATTTAGCTACATTCTCATCTTTTCTTTTTATTTAAGTATTGGTGACAAATGTGTAGAAACCTGAAATCACGGATACTGAGGTTAGCAGGAGAACAGTGGGATTTTCTTCATTTGTGCAGTTGCAGCTTCAACTCATGTTGCTGGCTGCACCCTAAGCTTTGAGCTGCGGTTTGTCTGGTGATTAGTGGCATCTTCCACCCGCCGATCAGTGTGCCGTATCTGTGCTGTCACCCAGTTTTTTTTATTTATTTTATATATGTATTTTGACATGGGATTCCTGCTCCCTCTGTCACATGCCCTCCATGCAGCCCTTGTATTTCATAACAAGGGAAAAAAGAAAGTTGTAGTTGAGGTTCTGTGGTGGTGCAGGGGGACAGGGTGTGCAGCTGTGAATCAAGGGGCCATGGGTTCCAGACTTCTTTGCTCACAATTTTTTTTCCTACATTGCAAAATAAATAAATAAATAAACTTGCTGGAGTTGAACCAAGGACTCCTTGGCTGGCAGTCACATGCCTTGTCCTCCATGCCACTGTGGAGACACATAAACATGTGTGCCTTTCATATACATATGTATACTCTTCCCCCCGGCAGTATGGGACACTGGGGAGCTCACTCTCAGTGTCCTGATGCATAAAAGATACCCCCTTGACACTGGGGAGCTCACTCCCAATGTCCGGAACTCTGTCCCCGGAATTCTGTATAATTTTTAAAACCTAAAAACAGAAAACGGTCCCTCATCATGGGACACTAGGGAGCCCACTCCCAGTGTCCTAAAACATGTATGCCCACCCAGTATTATGGGACACTGGGGAGCCCACTCCCAGTGTCCACAAAGAGTGACAGGTTTATGCCTGTAAAAAAGAAAACAGTCCCCTGATTTTTTTTTATACTGGAAAAAAGAAAATGGTTCCTCGTCATCTCCCCTGACACTCTCCCACTGAGCACCCAGCACCCCACATCCCCCTTGCCCTATACCTACCACCGAAGGCCTGACACTGCCATCTTCTGTGGACCAGGACACGTCTGCACTCTTCAAAGCCAAACTGTGAACCGAAGAATCAAGGTAAGTGCTGTATAATGGCTGTCAATGGTGTTTTGATTTTATGTTGATATCGTGGCCACTTTTACAAATTTTTGCACCAAATTTTCAACATGGCCTTTTCGTTACTGAGTCCCAAAAGGTGATTTCCTAGATGCTGCATGAAATCACCTTTTAGTACTGAGTAATGAAATGACAGTGCCAGTGTTCATGAGGTGGGGTCCTAAAAAGCACATGTTGAAAATTTGGAACAGAGATACCAAAACATGCCTGAGTTACATGTGGTCGTTGAAATTTTTGTATGCACGTGTGTAACTTTGTCACTTTTTAATATTTTTACTCCAAAATTTAAACATGGCCATTTCTTCACACCACCTCATGAACAGTACAGCTGCCATTTCTCACATCCTGCCTGAAACATGTTTACGCACCTGTGGCATGGAATGGAGCAGTTGCAGCACAAAATCACCTTTTGGGAATGAGTAACAAAATGACACTATCAATCTGGTGCAAAAATACCTAAAAGTGCTAGACTTACATGTGGGCATTGACATTTTTTTATGCACGCATGTATCTTTGGCAGTTTGCAATATTTTCACTCCAAATTTTCAACATTGCCATTTTTTCACAGCACCTCATGAATACTACAGCTATCATTTTTCAAATCCTGCCAAAAACCTTTTTTCACACCTGTGGCCTGTTACCAAGTTTGAAGCTTGTTTGGTGTCAGTGGGGCTGTCCATCCTACAGGTCGAAACTGCGTACACTCGCGATCGCCACCTCTTTAGTCACTAGTCAGGAGAAGCCTGATGAAAATGTTTTCTAGAGTCTTTAGGTCAAAACAATGAAGTTTTCCTTCATGATGGTTCTGTTGTTGCTGCCTGCTCACACGCTCCTTGCTCTCTGCTCCTCAAACACTCCTCTAGCACTGACAATCCAAGTAATGGGTGGGACTTAGTTGGTTTGATCAATAACACAATGCCATGCAAATGAGCTCTCTCTCTCTCTCTCTCTCTCCTGCTCACACTCCCTCACGATGATCGTTGAGGAGCCAATTTTAAACAGCAAACTGAAACTTTTTTTCTTGGCTTGAAATTTCAATGGGCAAAAGTGCTTTTTAGGCATTTTGGCACAGTTTGTTGTACATTTCCTCTAGCGACTCCCCCATTTTACATGACAAACACTTGAAGCTTTCTGGAGCCTTGGGTACAAATGTTCTCTTTGTCCACAACAACTTTTAACTTTAAAATTTTGACTTTTTAACAGTTTTAAGTGCTTTGTAGGGAAGGGGAACCCATTGCTCAGTTCAACAGTCTTAAGCACTTTGCATTACAGCTTTTCTAAGCATACAATCAGCAAATTTTTTCAGAGAGCATACAGGCAGAAAAAAATCCTCTCAGAAACACAGGCAGCAAATTCTCATTGGATGGCACTTTACAGGGTACAACTTTACTTTGGCACAGATTTACTTGTCCTTGGCAATGATTCCTGTCATGGGGCACTGCCACAATACAGAAGGAACCTACACATATCCTCAACATTTGCACTGACAAGTCAACCTTTTTCCTCTCCCTGCAAGATCTTTGGATGAGCCCCTATGTTTTCAACCTGTACCCAGGCCAAGAGCACTGTCTGGCAACTGGGACCCACCCTAAACTTATGCCACAGACAAGGCAACAGGTCACAAGCTGGCATAAATAATAGGTATCACCCCTGGCACTGAGGCAAATACCTGGCTCAGCATCTAGAGGGCGGGGGATTAGAATACAAAATAAACATCTATATTTACTTCAGGTTCGGAGAAAGAGGTGCTACGGCTACGCTAGGTCTAACTTCTGAGGAGGTCCATAGCACTTCACACTCAGGAAGCACAGGTGTAATGTCCACTATTGAAGATGGGATTATACAGTATGACTTTATTCACACAAGTTGGAAAAACAGAATGAGGTGGTCCACCAGGTTTGTCACTGTACACACAGATGAAAGAACTTACTTTTCCAGCACAACAACAACTGCTTTGGACTTTTATAACATGCGTTTCCTCACAAATACATTTGAACTGTTCATCCCGTTGAACTAGGGATACCTTACTTGGTTTACTTGGTTTCAGAGGACAAAAGGAGGCTACTGCCCATCGAGACTGTCCCCCCCACCATGGTGGGATAATTATACCTTAAGATTATTATACTCCAACCAACAATCCAACCCTTTCTTAAAAATTATATTACAACTACTATCTACTAATTGTTGAGGAAGCAGATTCCAAATTCTGGGTGTTCTTACAGTAAAATAATTTAACCTTTTAGTTGTTTTTGTTTTTGAAACAATGATTTGTTTGTTATGGTACTGGGGAGAGGTCCAACTAGTGGAAAAATTTAAGCCACAGTGATGCATTAACTCCTGGGAATTCTGAATTTTATATAATAGGAGAAGATCTCCTCTAGTGCGTCTCGTACAGAGTGAGTGTAACCCGGTGACTTGTAGTCTTCCCCTATAGTCCAGTTTAGATAGATATGGGACCATTTTTGTAGCTCTCCTCTGAACCCTCTCCATTCTATCCATATCCTGCTTTAAATATGGATTCCAGAAGGGAGACCCGTAATCCAGATGGGGCCTCATGAAAGTTCTATACAAGGGAATAATGCATTCCTGAGTCCTTGATACAAAAGAACGTTGAATCCGAGTGAGCATAACATTAGCTTTTCTAGCTATCATCGTACAGTGGTCATTAGAAGATAGTTTATTATTAATAATAATCCCAAGATCTCACTCTAACAGTGACACATGTAGGGGAATATTATTTAATAAATAAATTTGCTTGGGGTTGTTCTTACCGAAATGTAAGACATGGCATTTATCTGAATTAAGTGTCATCTTGTTTAAGACTGCCCATTCTTCAATAGATTTTAAATTATTTCTCATGGATTCTCTATTTAAAAATGTAACTGTCTTTGGTGTGGGCCAAACGAAACTCAAGTTTCTTTTTAGATTGTAAAATAGCATGCTTTAGTAATGTTAAGGTTTTCCTGTATTGAATAATTAATAATTCTTTGGCATCTCCCTCACTGTTCTTTACACATGAAAAAAGCCTTTGTTTATCCTTAATTAGTACTTTGATAGTTTTGTTGAACCACAGGGGTATTTTCCCCTTTTTATTATACTTTTTTATGATAGGGACGTGTACATCTTCTAAGTAGTAAATAGAAGATTTAAAATATTCCCAGGATTCCTCCAGGGAGAGAGGAGATAGTGTTGCATCCCAAGAAATTGAATTTATTTGATCATTGATAGTGTTAAAGTTAGCACTATTATAATTCTTGAATTCTGAAAAGTTGGAAATATATTGACAGAATAACAAGGAAAAGAAAACTGAATAATGATCACTTGATCCTAATGGGGCACCAACTAAAAATTAGATATTGAGCTCCCTATGTTAGTAATAACTAAGTCCAAAATATTAACTCCTCTTATAGGTTCCGTAATAATTTGTTCAAGTCCCATATCTACTATGAGTGCTATTAAGTCTTTCTCGGCCTGAGTACTACCAGTTAAGGAATTACAATTTATAGAGGGCATATTAAAGTCACCCAAGACAAGGATATTTCCTTTAGAAGCCATATCAGAAATGTCCTTGTGCAGGCATATAGAATATTCTAAATTGGATGATGGAGGCCTATAACATGTCCCTACTAACAGTTGTGGATAACCCTTAAACTGGATGTTTACCCAAATAGTTTCAATATTACTAGTAAGGGGAAGTTGGAATGAGACTCTGTCGGCCCTAACATAGAGACAGACCCCACCCCCCAACTGGACTTGATGATCCTTGTGATATAATTTATACCCAGGAATGTGTGGGATCCAAGTTGTGTCAGGGTCCCACCAAGTTTCAGTAATGGAAATAAGTCCGTATTTATTCAAACGGCACATAGCCTCAAGTTCAGCCATTTTAACCTGGTTTAAGGATCTAGCACTAAGACTAAGTACCTCACACTCAGTAGAATCAGTAATAGGTCTCTTTAGAGAACAGGATATTTTTTCTCTGATCTCACCCCCAGTTTTTAGAAAAAATATCCTGTTCTCTAAAGAGACCTATTACTGATTCTACTGAGTGTGAGGTACTTAGTCTTAATGCTAGATCCTTAAACCAGGTTAAAATGACTGAACTTGAGGCTATGTGCCATTTGAATAAATACAGACTTATTTCCATTACTGAAACTTGGACTTTACTTTCCAAAAGTGTATATCTTGTGGGAGTTGCCACACACTTTATAACATTTCACAAATTCCTCCTGACACAATGAACTTTGTTAACATGCCCAGGGTAACCTGGTGCCCATACATGAACCAGTTAGCCCTGACTGAGGAATAAAATGACGGTATGCTCATTCTGGCCCCAACCTGTTTCTGCCATTCCATCTGGGTCACACCATATGAGCCTTCATTTCCCTTGAGATGCTAAAGGACTCTCAACTTTAACTGAACATTCAGCACATTTTTGTAGTGATACAAGGGTCCTGACAGGTGCACTCTAGCATTATCTCTGGGCACATACACCTCAGACCAACCCCTAAGAACAGTCCCATGAACCTGTACTCATGGTTTTGTTTGTCCCTTTTATACACGCATGGATGCAGGAAGGAAAACACCTCTTCCCATTCACAGGTACAGTAGCTTGTCATAGCTTCAAACTGCACACTCTTTCTTTCTGGGCAGGTGACACTTTTCAGGATCTTCAGGGGATTGTCCCTTGAATCCACAGAACTACAGTCCAAACCAGAAATGAACTCCACCACTTCATCTGGTACTGCTGGGTCTCACACACTGGGGTGAGAAACTGCCGGCGGACCTTCCCCCAGTTTCAGAAGAGACTGGCAGGCACCTCCACACTCTGAGCACTGCTGCTCACTCAGAGCTCCACACTGAACTACTGCTGACTATAGACTGAAACTGACTGACTCCAGTCTGAACATTCTAAACTGCCCCATAGCAGCTGATTCCAATGTGGCTTATGGTGCTGCAAGAATTCTAAATGACATAATCCATTCTCTGCTCAGGCTAGCTGAGCAAACAATGATGTCATGTTGTGAGAAGCTTTTAACAACTCCCTACAGACTGCCCAGGAACCTTCCTAGTTTAACACTGATGGGATTCTAATAAGCGCAGGGGACTGGGTGGTTACACTTACTGCCAACCAGACAAGCTTGCTGTCTGCAGCAAGTGTTTTCACCTGTAACACAGGCCATCCAACCTCTGGGCACCCTATGAGATGTGGTGGCCAGACTCACCCCAACCTATGCCAAAACATAGGCAGGCTGCACCAGAGAACAGAGGCCCACTGAAGCATTTTCAGCTTTACCGAACAACTATCTCGGTACTTTTCAGTGGCTCAGACAGACTGCCTGAAGCATGGCCTAACAGACAGCACTGGTGATCCCTAGGTGGATCAGGACCACCAGCTTGTCTATCCCCCTAGCCCTCTAGGGGAAAAAATATCTGACCTATGCTACCTACTGGGTTAACCTATCCCCACACAGTTTTCACAATTTACCAAACTGTATACTGCTTTAGAAACATACATAAGGCATTGCTATACATTTCCCAAACCTCAGCAATACATACTAAACCTGAAAAGCAGAAAATGGTTAACATTTACTAGTTAAACATTTTTAATATCCAAAACACTCTAAAGAAGGACTCCATGGAGCCCTAAACATCCTCTTCTTGTATTCTTTTCTTCGCTTAGGAACACCTGCAAAAGAAAATATTCCAAAACACATCCTGCAAGAAAACAAAGTGACCAAAACCTCCCACCAGCAGATACTATCCAATCCCCAAAAGGTTGTAAAGGCTCTTCTACAAAAGGCAGTATAACAATTTAAAAGAAACACATTTACAATAACATTTGGGGGGAGGGGGGGTCCCTACAAAGTCCTGGATACTAAAGGAAGAATGTCCAGAGTGTACAAGGCACTCCTTGCAAGAAGAGTCTCTACAGGCCGAAGTCTGCGGAAAACTGTTCTTGGACAGGCTTGAGGCCTGCTGACACTGCAGTCCAGATACCAGGATTGTCTCTTTAGGACCAACAGTTCCATGGACTTCTTCTATTAGATACACAATCAATAAAATTAAAAGGTAAAGAGGAAGTTCTACGCCTTACCAGACTCTAGGCACAGGTAGACAATCTGGATCACCTCTTTGGATCTGGGCTGAAACTCTCCTCCATCTGGGCTGAAGAAAATCTTCGTATCATGCTCTTCCATACCATCTGCTGGACCTGGTAGCTGCTGGATATGATCTGGATCTTTCAGTAGAGTTGCACCCACATTGTTCTCCTCCACTTGGTGCTTGGCAGGAGACATACACCACCAAAGTTGCACCCATGTTGTTGTGGCTGACTTTCACATTGGCACAATGCTGGAGCAGTGACACTTAAGGGTAGTACCATGCAGGATGGGGAGTATAGGCTATTGTCCCATCTAGATGAACAATTCTTTTGTCGAGAATGGTCTCTTTGCCAGTTTTGTCTATTACTCTGATTGAATCAAGGTAGAGGGTGTGACCTAACTTCTAAAATTTCAGTCTGTCCTGGCACAGTTTGAGTCTCATAAACTTATTCACATGAGGTCTGATGGAAGCTCTGGCTTCTTCTCATAGCCAGGTATCTGTTTTCTTCTATGGCCTCCCATATCCATCTTGCATAAAATGGCTTGGTCTGTCCATACTTGGCCTCAGCCCTGCATCTAACTAGGCATTCCTCCTTGCTGCTTTTGGGCAGACTCAACCCATCAGCCCAACTTGGGGGTGGCCAGACCTGGTCAAGCCAGCTACTGATGTTCTGGACTGGGAAAAAGCAGTCCATCCCTGTACTTTCTACAACTTCTGACCTACAGTGAGGAATCATTAGGACATCCCTCCTGGTTCTCATACAAACTACACAGATGTTGACTGGGAAGTTTGGTACAGCAACATTTGTTGGGGCTCCTTCGCAATTATAAAGCTGTAAATTACTACCCTGCTCTTTGCATTTAGAACACTGGTTTGACTTGGTTACTCTGCAAAAGTCTACCTGTTCTCTGAGCTGCTGAAACATGCTGCCTGACTTGCCCTCTGAACAAACATGCAATTTTCTTTCTTTGTATCTTTGCTGAAACTGTGGACTGACTTACACTTAGTTTCACACATTTGCACACATTTACTGTAATTGCTGCCTGAATTTGCACATTTGCTACTACGAGATCCACTGCCCAACATGGCATTTGGGTGTTTGTTTACTTTCTACAGACTACACCCCAACATGGCCATGGAAAACTTTTTAGCGTCTCACACACACTTTGCTCCAACTTGCATTTGGTTCTAAACATAGCGTTTGCTCTTTCTATGCACAACTGTTGCAATTTGACTTGAAAAATCAGCACAGTCCTTAAATCTTCACACACTCTCCTAGACTTTAGTTTAGCATTACCCTGGAAAGACATTTTAGCTTGGAAATGGGCAGACTAGGTGGGCTGTATAGTCCTTATCTGCCGACAGATTCTGTTTCTATGTTTACAAATGATGTCAGACTCGCTATAGACAAAGGCTCTCTCACTGGGGCTACTTTTGTTGATCTTACAAAAGCGTTTGATTTAGTTGACCACCCGCTGCTCCTATCAAAGTTGTCATCCCTAGGCTTCTCTACCTCTGTCACTGCCTGGTTCCAAAATTATATTTCCAAGCGTCAACAATTTTTTCAGATCGGAAATGCTAAGTCCCCTTTTGCTCCTACTTGGATCGGAGTGCCCCAGGGTTCCATTCTTGGTCCTCTCCTGTTTATAGTCTTCATAAACGACATCCCACCGCTCACTGGTGCTTGCTCAGATCTGCTATATGCCAACAATCTTGTTCTTTACTCATCCTCCTCAAACCTCTCAGATATCAACCTGAATCTTAATAGTAACTTCAATACCTTTCAGAGCTGGCTATTGCAAAACAAGCTTGTCTTCAATAAAAATAAAACGGTGACTATGCTCTTCAGTTCAGGTTCAAAAATGTGGTCCTGCACCCAACCATTAAGTATCAGAGCACTTGATGGATCTCCCCATAACAAAGTTACCTCTTTTAAATACCTAGGAGTAACCCTTGATCCCACCTTGGATTTTGACCTGCACCTAGCCTCAGTCATTAAATCCGTCAATATTTAACTTGGGCTGGCATATAAGGTGAGACATAGCCTAACATCCACGGTGAGGATGGCCCTTGCATAGGGGATCCTGAGACCCAAATTGGCGTATAGGTTAATAGCCTTTCCAGCAACTACTGGAGGGCTCCTCTGAAAGTAGGTTGTCTGCTACAACAGCATTTGCTGTTTTGCTCTGTCATTACCCAAACTTACTCACTGATGCACACTATACTCCAGTCTGGGATGGTTTACCCCCTCAGCCTTCTGACAGTTTATTTCCTACTGTTTTATAAAGAATATAATCTCCTCCCAGATATCTGACAAATTGGCTGTACTGCCCAAACCTGTGACCTCTGCCTACCCACTGAAATCAGCTGACAAATCCCTTCTTGTCCAACCGAGATGTAAAACCAAAATGGGGAAGAATGCTTTCTCTAGCTGGGCCCCTAAACTATGGAACTCCCTTCCACTGAGTCTAACAATCTGCCCTTCTCCACACAGCTTCAAACAGAAGCTTCATATGGCTCTTCTATGCTCTGAACCCTGCTGCTGTTCTCTATCCACCCACTCCTGTACTGGTTCCTCCTAGTTAGCTACCAGCTCCAACCTCTACTGCTCTCAAATCTGCCTGGAAATCTTGCTGTTTCCTCTCTTCTAGCACTTACTCACTAGCTGAATGACTTATGACTTTTAGTTATTTGCACTTATATTTCTGTTTTGTTACTGTATATAGATTCCTGCAAATGTACTGTCATTGCTGAAAATGTTGTGCAAGTGTACTATGTCTGACTTCTACTTGTTCCCATGATGTTTTCTTGTATCTATTATTGTCTACATACCCTTTGTTCCCGGGTCGTACCTGAAAATAGGCAGCTATGCTGTCTAGTGCACCTACCCGGTTAACAAAAACTAACTAACTAAATAAATAAATAAAATGTTTCTATGTTTGCTTGCTCCCTGTGATCAGCTACCACCGCTTCAGTCTTTTAACCCACACACATTTACTTAGCTCAGTCTTTTTTGTTGTTTTTGCACAGATCTGCTGCTTTTGCACACAGTTTCTTTGTTTTACCATAGAAGTACTTATAAATAGCTGGTTCCTTTTTTGGATATTTTTGTGGCCTGCTGCCTTGCTGCTGAATTTGAAGCTTGTTTGGGGTCAGTTCAGCCTATGGGTCGGCACCACTCACACTCACGATCGCTACCTCTTTGGTCTCTAGTCAGGAGAAGCCCACTGGAAATGTTTTTTAGAGTCTTTAGGTCAAAACAATGAAGTTTTCCTTTATGATAGTTCTGCTGCTGCTGCCTGCTGGCACACTCCTCATTCTCTCCTCCTTGAACACTCCTCTGGCACTGAGACTCCAGGCAATGGGCGTGACTTGGTTGGTTTGACCAGTCACATGATGCCATGTAGATGAGCTCTCTCTCTCTCTCTCTCCTTCTCTCACACCCTCACAACGATCATCAAGGAGCCAGTTTTAAACAGCAAACTGAAACTTTTTTTCTCTGCTTGAAATTTCAACAGGCAAAAGTGCTTTTTAGGCATTTTGGCACAGGTTTTTGTACCTTCCACTAGCAACTCCCTCATTTTACACGACAAACACTTGAAACAATCTGGAGCCTTGGGCACAAATGTTCTCTTTGTCCACAACTTTTAACTTTGAAATTTTGACTTTTAAACAGTTTTAAACACTTTGTATGGCAGGGGCACACATTGCTCAGTTCAACAGTCTTAAGCACTTTGCATTACAGCTCTTCTAAACATACAATCAGCACATTTTTTCAGAGAACACACAGTCAGAAAAAATTCTCTCAGAAACACAGGCAGCAAACTCTCCTTGGATGGCACTTTACAGGGCACAACTTCACTTTGGCACAGATTTACTTGTCCTTGGCAACAGTTCCTGTCATGGGGCACCGTTACCAGACAGAAAGAACCTAGACATACCCTCAACATTTGCACTGAAAAGGCAACCTTTTTCCTCTCCTCCCATGATCTTTGGATGAGCCCCCATGTTTGTAACCCATACCCTAGCCAAAAGCACTGTCTGGCAACCGGGACCCCACTAAACTTGTGCCACAGACAAGACAACAGGCCACAAGCTGACATAAGTAATAGGTATCACTTCTAGCACTGAGACAAATACCCAGCTCAGCATCTAGAGGGCAGCGGGTTTGAATGCAAATTAAACATTTATATTTACTCCAGGTTCTTAGAGAGAGGTACTAGGGCTACGCTACGTCTAACTTCTGAGGTGACCCCATAACAATTCACTCTCAGGAAGTACAGATGTAATGTCCACTACTGAAGATGGGATTGTACAGTATGGCTTTATTCACACAAGTTGGAAAACCAGAATGAGGTGGTCCCCCAGGTTCATCACTGTATACACAGATGAATGAACTTTCTTTTCCAGCACAACTGCTTTGGGCTTTTAGAACATGCATTTCCCCACAAACACATTTGAACTGTTCATCCCTCTGAACTAGGGATAGCTTTGTGGCAAGCTAGCCAACTCTCAGTCATTATTTGCAGATATAATTCTGTTTTATATATATATATATATATATATATATATATATATATATATACACACACAGTATATATATATATATATATATATATATATATATATTTGATGTGATTCTGTGTATGTGTACATGCCACAAGAATGCCAGGGTTAAGGCAAGGGGCACATGAAGAGAGAGAGAGAGAGACTGGATTTCTTTTAAAAATGTTTGACCTTTCTCTGACTTGAGGGGCAGCTGCTTGCCAGGAACCTAAGGTTGCATTTCCAGGTCCCTTAACAGAGACATGCCAAATCCATTTACCTGTCATAAACCATGCACTCCAGAGGCAGGATGTTCTGATTCCAGGAAACTGTTGTGATATGTGGCATCTTATTAGGTGAGAGGACCAGGAACATCTTTTCTGGTCGACTTGTGTGAGTTCTCTTACAGGTGTCAATTGTATTCCCAATAAGACAGTAGAGACATCAAATGCCACTGGGAAAATGAGATTGTGGAGAAAGAGCAAGAGTGACATCTACTGGCCTAAAAGAGAAGGCCCCTTTGGGATTAGACAGTTCTTTTTCTTTAGGCTTCATCCAGCTATATAAGGAATTGATCAAGGGTCATTTGCTCTCATTTTTGCTGAGCATCTACAAGGGACACTCTTCTGACAATACAAGAAACAAGACTGCTAGTACAAAGGAAATGGAATCTTTCATTTAATTTCTTTGCAATTCAATTTACTATGAACTTAAGGTAGACTTTAGATAAGCATTATAGTGCATTTACATGTATATTTTCCACTTTTATTTCTGTTATTCTGTGACCAAATTACTGCATCTTTTAGTTGTAACTGTAGAATTACCATTTAAGTATTTTAGTTAAAAACATTTGTTTTTAAGAAACCTGCCAGAGTGAGATTTCTAAATTGTGTGGGAATTGTGGGACAGTAATAAATAATATGTGAGAAACTGTTATTGCTAAGGGGTGCCTCCAGGGGTCAACCTTAACTTTTTTTTGCACTAGCCAGCTGGACAAGCTGATTAAAAATTGCACTAGCCTCTAGATGATTGCACTAGTCCACAATAATAATAGTCAATTTTGATTGGTTAAACAGGAAAAATGCAAGCCAAGAAATACTCTGATTAGTGCATATTTATCCTGCTCCTACATTGTTTCCTGCCCCAGCAAAAAAAAAAGACTCCAATCCAATAACACACAGTGTGTACCCATATTATTTTTTTACCATGTGCCCCTTGCTTCCTCTTTCTTCACCCCCCTCCCCACCAAAGCAGAGAATACCATAATAGCAAATGTTCAATCAGGCAGTTCTAGCTCTGCGTACACAATAGCCACATCATCATGCAAGTCACCACAGTCCCACCCTGACCTGCAGGGCAATGTACAGAATCAGGCAGAGAAAGACACTCTCATCCCCCACCCTGTGATTAACCAGAACTGCACTTCTTGAAGTTTTCTTACACTGCAAAGTGAGCCAGGGGCAGTTCTAGATTTTCTATGCGGAGAGTTAAATAAACACAGGGGGCTTGGGATGTAAGAAACTTTGACATATCTGTTTATGTATACCAGGCACAAAAATATTGATTTAACATGCTCTGCCCTAACAAAAACAGATTTTTCATAACAGTGTCCTTTCATCAGTCAAAGGGGAGCAGTATACAGGCATGATACTGTACTATCTTTCTTTCTATATAGGTGATCTATGCACACCAGGAATACCTATTTTAACCTTTCAAATTATATATTTTACTAAGGTTTTGCTTTGTACCATACATGTTCCAAAGCATTGTTTTTAAGATGAAATGACATGCTGGGTGGTACTGCATTGATGGCATTGACTGGTGTAATCCATTAAGAGGAGCCGTGAACCATACACCAGTCAGTAATGGCAGCTATGGGTCTATGGATGGCCACTTCAGAGCCTAGTCTGCAGTGGTGTCCAGAGAAAGTATAGAGTGGGCAGACCACCTGGCTGGGCAGACCGTGTATACATGATAGCATTCTGTCACTGCAGTGTTGGATACAGGCACTCAAAAGGTTAGGAAATTAGGCACATTGGTTTTAATATTGTGGGACAAATCAAAGACAAGTTCAGCAAACTGGAAGCTAGTAACTTAAGAGCACTCTGCCCTTGATCACAGCATGCACACTAGCTGAATATCCTAACAATTGAGTGATAATGACTCACACTGAGTCTTTTGTTGGATCCCCTCTTGAACTGCCAGATAATTGCAGCTCTTAATGAGCTGTTAATCACACCAGGCCACCTGGAACGCTGAGGGAGATTAGCAAAAGGACTACAGCTTGCTAAAGTAGGGACTTTTTCAACTTCATTAACAGCCATGAAAAACCTGCACTAGTCAAGACGGACAAGTAGAGGGTTAGCTGCACTAGCCCTGGTCAATTTGCACTAGGGTCAGGGCTAGTAAAACAATGTTAAGGTCGAACCCTGGGTGCCTCCATAAGCAACCAATCAAGCAAGGGTCTGAAAGGGACATCTGGGTAGAGATAGGGAAAATACCAAAGTCTCAAGGAAAAGTCTGTAGGGATTTTGAATCAGGTTGTTGCATGTCCTGTTTGAGAAGATGAAATCAGGAGCTTACTGCTACTCGAAGAGAGTGTGACACCTGGATCTTAATCCATTTATGTAACGACCAAGCAGGGTTCATATTTGGCTACAAGACTCGAGACTGGGTATTGTGCCCTTATCCAGAGTTTAGAGGGACATTCTGGGTCCTCGTGGTGGGTGTTCAGTCATGACCACGGTGAGCATTCTAAAAAGACACGAGGAGGGTACCTCTGTTCCCCCATCACAGATTGCACTTAGGGGTGGGCACTGTGAGCTCAGTGGACCTGACCCTCAGGAGTGGGTTCATGACATCTTGAACTTTATTTTCCAAAAGTGTATATCTTGTGGGAGTTGCCACACACTTTACAATATTTCACAAATTCCTCCTGACACGATGAACTTTGTTAACATGCCCAGGGTAACCCGGTACCCATACATCAATCAGTTAGCATTGACTGAGGATTAAAATGAGGTTATGCTCACTCTGGCTCCAACCAGTCTCTGCCATTCCATCATCAGCTCTAACACTCACCTCATTCTCCTATACTGTATCCATCTCAGCTTATTTACTTATGGAAAGGGGTGAGCGTTAGGGCTGATGACTGCAAGGCACACTCCTGACAGTTGTCAGTGTCTGCAGGGTGGGGGTGGGGATGAAATGAGCTGAGCATTAGGATCGATGACCCCAAGGCACACCCCAGTTTCTGCAGGGTAGGGGTGGGGTGTTTGGGTTGGAAACACTAACACCTCATTTCCCTGCTTTTGTCGCTTTAGTAAAATTCCTAACTGATGCATTAATTAAGTTTTTTGCAATGAAGATATATATATATATATATTCCTTGCAAAAACTCAGTTATCTGAACAGTTAGAACTGTTACTACAGCGACAAAAGCAGGAAATTTTACATTAGGATTTTCAACTCTAACTACGAATTACACCCCCCCCACCACACATACACACACACACACAACACACACATACAAGTGGGGGATGGTACAAGGCAAGACAACTAATCAGAAACAGACACCATAAGGTAACAGAAAGAACATGCAATTTTGTAAACTTACCACAACAGGCATCCATCATCATGTTTTACCAACTGTATCACTTCTGCTGCCATCCCAGTGTCTTGGGGGGGTACAACGATATGCTGTGCAAGCATGTGAGATGGTTATTGCATGAACTGTGTACCTACATGTAGATAGTGCAAGAGTACAGATAACTTCTCATACTACCAGATTGTGAGTTTAACCATATCATTTCATCCCTCCATTGAGCTAGAATAACACTGTGCATATGTTATACTGTTATGCCAAGCTACTATGTACTCTGCACTACCATACCTGTATTACCAAAGTACACCAGAGTCTATATGACCGTATCCATATGTCACATGTCACAAGATGGTTATTAAAATGCTGTTGTAACATGCATTTATCAAGGTATAAGTACAATGCAATCTATATGTCACAATGACAGTACGGGTGGTTTCTCTTCTGTATTCTCTTTCCTGTTTTCGCATATGATAATACAATGTATAAATCACACTACCTATATCTCACAATGTGAACAGCATAGGATATTGGTACTGTGACAGATGCATTGTATTGTCCAGCTCCAGTACAAATATGGCAGTGCATGGGCCTAAGCATGTTATCTTTTTAGTGTTATATATGCAAGGCCCCAAGAATTCTGCAGCCACAGAATTTTGCGCAGAACTTGCAGCCTACCGCAGAACTTCTGCAGTGCTGCATAATTCACTGTTCTTGGTGATTCTTTATTAATATTTCCATTTATCCATAGAACCTGGTTCCCTTCTACTCTTTTTATATCCAAAACCCCTCTATGCTCAGAATGTGATGTTATTAATGCTATAACATTATACATTAGCTAATGAAATGTCTTCATTCTGCCACAAAAATGAATAGTCACTTATCTGTCACAACTTCCACTGCCAGAGGCAGTGGCACAACACATCACACGCAATGACATTTGCTCAACCTGCACTACAGCCTAATACAATTTTCAGTCTTGTGTTATTACACTAGGGCCATCTTGAACAAAACCTTGACAATAGCATAGACCTCTTAAGTCCATAACTTACTTTGTACAAACTTATTTTTATCTTTAAGGTATAGAGATGCCATCTGAAATGAATAAATGGTAAAATGAATTCACCAGTAATTTTTAAGAAAAATAAAGTAATTATGCCCAGAAAAGTGGAATATAATAATGTGTAGACCTGTTGAAAGAATAGACCTGTTAAATAATTGCACTGTAAACATTTTTGCCAGAGTTATTGATTACACATTGTCATTGGTTGATAGAATCACCTAAAAGTTATGGAGAAATGTTGTGTGCAGGGCTAGCTGTTGGGTCAGAGGGTAGCATGTTGTGTTCCTGTGCCAGCAACTCCGGTTCAGAGATGAGCTCTGGCAGCTGGCTGAGCAGCACAAGGATTGGGGGAACATATCACTGCTCTGAGCCTGGGAAGGTATGGTGCAGTGTTCTATCACACAGAGGACATGTTGTGATGGGCTGAAGAGCTTTATCTCACAAAGGGTTTACATGCATGTCATGGCCTGATGGTGTTATCTAGTGTGTCAGGGTAAGCAGGTTGGCATGAAAAATGAGTTTTGCAGTATCTCCTTTATTCTGTTTATTCCATTTCTAAGGGACCTGTATGAATGAGGATACAATTTCATGGAAATTAATATATATATATATATATATATATATATATATATATATACTATACACACACACAAACACACACACACAGTATCTCTCACTACATACACACACACACATATGTGTATGTATCTTACAGATTGCATATAAATATATAAGTGATACACAGTGGGGACCTCACGCGTGGTGTAGACAGCATATATAAATATATAAGTGATACACAGTGGGAACCTCATGAGTGGTGTAGACTGCACATATATATATATATATATATATATATATGCAACAGGGGTCAGGATAAAAACTGTAGAATAAAACCATTTATCTTCGCTACTATGGTAATAAATTTATTTATCCACATAGTAACTACATCATCACCCATTTATTCACACAGTAACTACATCACTAGCTCATTTATTTACACAGTTCTCTTCAGAATTCATTTAGAATGTTCGCCTCAGAAGCAGTACTAACCATATTTAAATGTCAATAACTTAAAACGAAAAAGATAACATGGTACTGTGAGCACGAAAATTGTTCAGCACAAAATTATCTACAAAATGAATACTGTTTCATTTATATAAACCCTGTATATTGTATATGATTAGCAAGAAAACAGAAGAAAATGTAATTTTGTTCACTTTTTGACAAACAAATATAAATAACTTTAAAACAAAAATGATAGCATGGTACTGTGAGCACGAAAATGTTCAGCTCAAAAATATCTACAAAATGAGTGGTGTTTCATTTATAGATACCATTTTGTTTTTATAATTAGCAAAAAACAGCATAAAATTACATTTTCTTTTCCTTTTTTGACAAATTATTTACACCTACCAAAATCAAAATGTTCACACAACATCTAAACCTGTTGCATAAATGGAATATGCAGTGGTTCAGTGTGTGATAATGCATTTATTTTGTACAGTTTCCAGTGACCTCTCGTAACTCTCACTCGTGCATATCCCTTATATATGAAACACATTGGGGACCTCATGAGTGATATAGATAGCATGAGTATAGAAATACTTGATTTATCACATAAGGGTCCCCTCTGCGTATTTCATTTATGTAGTAGGCTAGGACCTTAAGAGATAGATTTTTTTTTTTTGCTTTTTTAGGCATAAAATTATCTATATGTCTGTTATTTTTTGAACTAGTGTTACTGTGCTTGCCCCCATCCTGATTGCTGTAACCATTGCCATGAAAGTGAAGTCAGGATGACAAGCTGACACTGTGATGTGGTAGTTCGTTAGTGCCGCAGAACTTCCGCAGAAATTACAAACCACCACCACAGAAGTTCTGCGGCAAATGGTAGTCTTGCCACAGAACTTGGTCCCAATGTGCCGCAGAAAAGTAGGGGCCTTGTATATATGAAGAAAATGTCATATAGGTACCACTCCACTGTGCGTCTTTAGTACTAGATGGGCAACATGCCAGAATGACATGACAATATTGTGCTCCATGAATTAAGACATACTAGGTGAATGGAGTGATGGTAGTACATGTTCCAAAACATCATGCACTTCCAGCCCTACATTCACAAAGAATACAACCATGTTGAAATGTTATATTGACAGTAGTATTCATTAATGTGCATCCACCCGATTACCAAAAGCAAATAAATAAATAAATAAATGTAAATACTATAACAATCTGCATATATGATCTTTAGACTGTAGGATTATTCAATTATCTGTGACATAGCCATACACAAATAGGATGACAGTACACATTACCTGATATGAACACTGCATAATACTTCAGAAGCTGATGCTATGTATCTCTAACCATATACAAAGATAGTCTGTATGTCTCACAGTGCCGCACAGCAGTGTGTTATGCCCTTCACTGTTATACGTCCTCAGATAGGCATACACAAGTATTTGAGCAAATGCAGCAGACTGTAGCCCTATAGTTTAATTCATAAACTGAGTACATTCAGTAAGATAATAAGAAATACTCATAATCATCCGATTCTAAATAAATATAATTTAAAATGTTCATCATTTCCTTCTTAACACCTGACCATATCTTTGCACAGCATATCGGTATACCCCCCAAGACACTGGGATGGCAGCAGAAGTGATACAGTTGGTGAAACGTGATGATGGATGCCTGTTATGGTATGTTTACAAAGTTGTATGTTCTTTCTATTACCTTATGGTGTCTGTTTCTGACTGGTTGTCTTTCACCATCCCCTACTTGTATGTGTGTGTGGTGTGTGTGTGTGTATGTGGGTTGGGGGGCAGAATTCGGAGTTAGTGTTGAAAACCCTAATGTCAAATGTCCTCACCTTTGTCATTGTAGTAACAACCCTAACTGTTGCATTAATGGAGTTTTTTTTGCAAAGAATTTCCTTCTTTTTTGACATTGTAATAAACTTAAATACATACCTGTCAAAGTATTATTTTTTCCTGTGAGAGCATAAATCATCCACAATGATAGTGTACCATACCCTACACATGTGCCCATAATCACACAACAACCATGAAACCCTTTTTTGACATGTCAAGCTATACCATCTATGCACATTTATACGTACTTACATTTTCAGTATATTGATTAACGCATCTTTCCAAAGCTGAGTCACATATCATTCATATACAGTTTTCAAGAAAGACAACAGACACAGAAAATAAGTTAAGAAAAATATTTATTAATCATTACGTGCCAATTCTGTTTTAAAGAAGGCCAAATTGTACAACTCACTCAGTCTCATACCCCTACTGTGTAATTGTATTACAGAAGTATATATGAAAGTCTGGAAATAGTGATATGAGACTGAGCAGGTCAATGTTCCTGGGTTGGGCAAAAACCAAATGCGTAAAAAAATTAAAAAGCTATAGACACCAAAGCAGCAAATGATAACATTGCTGCAGTAGTGCATTACTATGTTAGAATACTTTAACACTATGTGCATCTGGAAAAATTCCTCACCTGACCCCTAAATAAAGGCAATCAGAAAACATCAGGAACATACCTTCAACTGATATTGAGCAGAGTATGTGATTCACAATACAAGTCCATAAACAACAAACAATTAATACCTCACTACACATAAACATTTTTAATATAGTCATATAATGTTAGCAGCAATAATATTATTATTACATTAAACATTTAAAATTAGTAATCTTATAATTAACATTGTGGCATAGTAAGTGTTGATAAGAAAATCAAACTAATCAAATATTGACAAGTCACATAGTCATAAAAATGTTGATAGTTACTAGGGCCAGGATATTCAAAGCAGTTGCGCATGGCACAACTGAGTTGCACTGGCGCAAGTGTGGACTTGTGCCACAGAGAGATATTCAGTGGGAGTCATTGCGCAGTGCAAGTCCCATTGCACCAATGTGGAACAATAATGAATGCATGCACAAGATAAGGGGATGTGCCCATGAATATGCGGTGCAGTGCGATATTCAGCCGTGGAGCCATGGCTCAAGTGCAGAGCAAAACTTGGATGCACCAAGCAGACTTGAACCTATAAATACAGGGTGCAAGCACACAGACAGCACTTGCACCAGGGGAGAGGGAGAGGGGGAGAGAGAGAGAGTGGCAAGAGAAGGTGGAGAGACAGAGCCAGTGAGGGACAGAGTGACAGTCACAGGAAGGCATGGGGTAGAGGGACAGAGGTGGCAGTGGAGAGTGAGCCAGGAGCTGAGAGAGTGAGAGGGGCAGGTAGGCATAATGCCACACAGTGCACCAGGGTGGCATACAGCCCGCAGCAGCCGACCACCCGGGGGGATAGTACAGCAGGGGCCATGGATAGTGCACCCTTCCTAATGGAGGCCATAATGAGGGGTGTGAGGAGGCAGGAGGAACAATGATGTGGCCATGGAAGGGCCTGTCAGTGGTATGCCCAGAACAGGTGGTACCGTGCCCACACCATATTTGAGAATTACACAGATGCAGAGATTGTGGGACAGTATTGCCTGAACAGGGCCATTCTGAGGCAGCTCTGTGAGCTGTACAGTGAGGAGATGCAGGTACCCACAAGACGGAGCCATGCAATGTCTGTGGAGACAAAGGTGACAGCAGCCATGTGCCTGCTTGCCACAGGCACCTTCCAGAGACCAACAGGGGACACCACAGGCATAACCCAGTTGGCCATGTCCTGACTTTTCACACAGATCCTCAACGCTCCACTGCCACATGCTTCGGAATACATCCAATTCTCCAGCACACAGGCAGAGCATACAGCAACCATACAGGACTTCCACTTGCTAGCACGCATGCCTGGCATGCTTGAGGCCACTGACTGCACCCACATGGGCATCTTCATGCCACCTGGGCTTGAGGATGTGGCCTATGTGAACAGGAAGGGTTTCCAAGTGTGAACTGCCAGGTGGCATGCGATGCCAAGCGGTGCATCACCACTGTCTGTGCCACACATCCTGGGAGTGCACCTGATGCATTCATCTGTCACAGCTCTGCACTGTGCCACAGGTTCGAGCATGGGTACATCCCCACGGGCCACCTAGTGGGTGAGTATGGGATGGGCAAGGGGTGCCAGGCAGAGCAGGCCATGGGATGGGGGAGGGTAGGGTGGGTGCACTGGTGAGTGCACCAGGGATAGGCAAGGGGCACAGCAACAGAGGACACAGAGCTTACTATGTCATTATCCACACAGGAGACAGTGGCTATCCACTCAGGCCCTAGCTGCTCACCCCCTACTAGTGACCATCATCCCCAGCAGAGGAATGCTACAATGAGGCACACGCCAGCACGCGGAACATTATAGAGTGTGTATTTGGGATGCTGAAGGCACAGTTTCATTGCCTAGACAGGTCTAGTGGTGCCCTACAGTACAGCCCCTCAAAAGCCTGTGGCCTATTCCTGGCCTGCTGCATACTGCACAACATGGCTATAGACCGTGCGATAGCTGTTAAGGTTGGTGAGGGTGACAGTAGTGGGGATGATGAGGACAATGGGCTGGAGCATGGTGGGAAGCCCTCCCTGGGCAGAGGGATTCCTGGCTACAGAGGATGGCACAGCAGCACCGGAACACCATCGTACAGGAGCACTATGGTGCCCGCAAGTAGGTGGTGCCACACCAAAGCACTGGTCACACACACAGGTACAGCATGCAGGCAGAGGCGTACATGGCAATGGGCATGCACACACAGAGGCATGGTGCAGGGGTGGGGGTGTCAGCACCACACAGCCACTCACAACAGCACACAGCAGCGTACAGCAACACACACACATTCACACACACACATGCCCAGGTGCTGGCTAGTGGTGGGGATCAGACGAATTGCACCAGTGCACAGGCACAACCAGTGCAGAACTGCTCTCATCATGCCCATGCCACACAGGCCAGTGGCTGGGCAGGCACACACACACAGGCAGCATGCGGCGTGACACACAGGTGCCACCCCTGTGGTATGCACACACACCGCCCATGTATGCACAGGGCAGCGGCAGCAGACTGCGGCCAGGGAAGCATGCATATCAGGTCCGCTGCACAGAACCATGGCCATTGCTGCCATGTGGGCAGCCATGCCGGGGCCAATCAGCAGCCACTGGCTGCTCATCGGCCACAGGGGGTGTTTGCAACAGCCCCCCAGGGGTTGTACCATGGGATCATGAACAGGTCCATGCAGAGCTGTGTAGGCACCCAAACAGGCCTACCCCAGGCATGTCTCGGATGCCAACAGCAGAACTTGGCATAGACAGGGAGGGTGTCACCCAATGCCGGGATCGTGGGGTGGACAGTGCACTACGTGGTGTCCAAGGTGGCTGGCCACACCCTGTGGCAGCCAGCAGTGCAAGGCCATTCATGATCGCATTGGCTATGTGATCCTGGGATGCGGTTGTGTCCTTCTGCAAGTGCTGTATAGCTGCTAGGAGCTGCACAGTGCCCCTCTGGCACTGCTCAGCCACCTGGCATACCTCCATGTGCAGTGCATGTAACCCAGCTAAAAGCAGCACCTGTTGCTCCATGGAGGCCCACACCAAACAGGTGTGCTCTGCTAATGGGTCAGCACCCAGGGGAAGCTGGGTGGGGTGCCAACCCTCCTGTGGTGAACGACCGTGCTGCACAGCCCTCCGCTCAGGTGGATGCTGCACAATGGGGTCCCCATGGGGTAAGTCCCTCTCAGGCGACCTGGCAGTGGACCCCACATCTGGCTTCCCTATGGCCCTGCTGCCTGCTGCTGCTGCCCATCCAGCTGCTACAAGCTGCGCAGCACCTGTACGGATGCACCACCACCACCACATGGCACTGCCATGGTAGAGCACACAGTAGCACCTGAAGTGGTGGTGGGCAGCTGTCCCACCACTGTCAGGCCACTGGGCGTGCTGCCTATGATGGTAACTGGTATGGGCGTCTCCCCCATGACACCACTCATGCTGTCCAGGATCATGGTCAGGTCATCATCTGTGTTGTACCCCACCCCGATCGGTGTCTCAATGCAGAGGATGCAATGGCTGGCATCCTGCAGAAACACAGCCAGAGCCTTGTCTGAACTGAAGCCCAGGACATCTGGCTGGACATTGGTGGTGTGCTGCAGCCAATCAGGCCCCCGGATGCCCGAGGAGGTAAATGGCTGGTCGTCCGGGGCTGGGCCTGCTTCCACAGATGCTGCTGATACCCCATCCTCTGCATGCTGGTGCTGAAAGGGAAAACAGATGTGTCAGTGATGCAAGGCTCCCATCCCCCCCAGCCACTGCATGCTGTGTGTGCCCACCATAAGTACCATGCAGTGATAGGCTGCCACCCATCTGAAATCCTCCACCTGGCACACCCTCCACAGTGCTGCGGTGCATGGTGGCTGCAACCAACTCCTCCTGTGCCGTGAGCTGTGGCACATCAGCAGACCCCCCTCCGGTGGCTGTTCAAGCTGCACGAAAGGCCACCACCTTCTCTTTTATGCACCACTTATCAGTGTCCACCTTCTTACTGCACTCCTGCACAGACCACTGGTGGCTGCCCTGCTAGTTGACACACGCAGCAACCTCCTCCCAGGCTGCAGCACTGGACTGCAGTGTACCTGTGGCACCACTCAGCAGTGGCTCCCTGTCGAGGTAGGCCTCGAACAGGGCATCTGCCTCTGCCTTTGTGAAGTTGGGCCTGCATTTGTGAGCAGGCCCACACTCCTCACCCTCTTCACGTTCCAACATTGTGCTAGCTGTGGACATGGACATGTGTGTAAGTGTCAGTAGCAGCCTACTCTGTCCCCCCTGCTGTACTGGCTGGGCTCAGCAGCATGTGCAACTTACCTCAGATGGTTGCAATACCGGTCCATGGCCTGTGCTGGTCCATGGCACTTTTATAGTGCAATGAATGCAAATGCATGCAAATGAGTATTGGCACAATGGTAATGACATGCTAATGTCCCCAGTGTGCCGCGCATTGGCTGATGAGCTCATTTGCATGTGGTGGCTAAATATCGTGTATTTGCTCCAGGTGCACTGGAATTGCTAAGGAGCAAGTCACGGCGCAATGGTCAGACATGCGCAGTGCACAGGACCACAGTGCACATGTCCCAGGTGGTGTGCTGCCACCTATTGCGCACTGTGCATCCACTGTGCAATAGGCCCATGGAGCACAGTGCTCATGCCAGCTCTTGTGCACAGGTGCACTTTGCACTGGCTGACCCCTGACCCTGGTGTGACCCCTGACCCCTTAGTACTCCCCTACCATGTGCTGGTCTGGCCACACCCATGTCATGCATCTCCCACATTGCATGATGGACGGACACACCGCATGTCTCCATGAGGCATGCATCCCATGCACGTTATGCATACATGCGCCTCTGGCTGCCATTTCGCCTCCACACATCGTGGTTTGCACAATGGTGCAGCGAGGAGTTTGCTGGATCTATAATTGGACCAATGTGGAACTGGTGAATCTGGTGGCCTGTGTGCAGCCACATGCCCAACAGCTCTTTGGCCAGGTGCCCCTGCAACAGCCACAGACTGATGTCTGGCTGAGTACTGGGGTGGCAAGAACCAGGGAACAATGCCACCACTGGTATGGTGACCTCATGCGGTGGGACCTGGAGCACCTGCAATGGCTGCAGGCACGCATCCAGTGAGGGGCCATGCCACGGCCAGGTAAGTCAACCCATGTTGAATGTGTGCCCTGGTGCTGTACTGTGGTTTTGATATGGCTGCCTGGCATGCACTGCAGGGGGGTACATTGTTGTCGTGCGCATTGCGGTATGGCATTGCCAGCCTCAGCTTGCATTGTGATACAGCCTTGCAGAACATGTCAGGCAGGGGCACACACTGTGCACAGGGTTGGGGGTTGTGGGCACATGCTTTGGATGTGTCCTGATGTGTACCTGTCTTTGTTCTATTCCCAGGACCTGAGGATCATCGCAGAGCAAGAGTGACAGGAGTGCCGGGGCAGCCCAGCAGGCTGCAGCAGGCCACAGAGGTGGTGGTGCAGCAGCAGGACCAGTGCCAGTGGGGCTGCAGAGGGCAGGTAGGCACTGTTTTCATCCTGCACACAGTGCAGGGGGTCACCGGGGAGTGGGTGCGGCCATGGCCACCTGTGCCATGTGCTGTGGCAGCTGGGTGTGTCACACTGTGTGTGGTGCATTGCCACTGTGGGGCAATCATTGCACACATGTGCCAGCTGTTGGTGGGGTGGGTGTGTGTCCAGCCGCCACTGGTGTTTGCTGTGGTGCTGCTGGTGCCCTGTGTCATGTGACTGTTTTTGTGCAGTCGGGTGGCCATTGGGCGGTGGTAACCACCTCTGTGCACTGTCCTGGTGTGCAAGGTTGCAAACAGGTGTTGGCCCACCCCCCTGTGGGTGGTCGAGGTGCCACTCCAGAGGTGTGTGTTCCCACTGCCCAATGTGCACAGTGGGTGGGAATGGTACCATGGGACCTTACACTGTTCACCTGTCCTGTCCCTTGTTATAGGTGCCCGGTGGAGGGGGAGGCTGCCCCTATACTGTCTCCTGCTGCACCAGATAATACTCATCATGTCCACCACCACGGAGGGGGTTTGTCAGGTGCACTGGCTTTTGCTGGTGGAACAGTGACAGAGGAAGTGCCAAGAAGCAGCAGGGCATGGCCACCTTTAGTTCAAGCCCTGGCTTTTCCCTGTTTCCCCTGCTCTGCCTCTCCCATCTGTCCCCTTTCCCACTGTACAGTCCCTGTTCCCTGTCCCCTTCCCTCACATTCCTACCCTTTTCCACCCTCTTACACTTGTACATAGTTCTGTTCAATATATATTTTTTGACATACCTGCCTGTGTTGGTGTCTGCTTTGCAGCTGGCATGAGGAGCCATGCTGCAGTGGCATGGTGTCTGTCTGTGTGGTGCGCATCTGTCGGCGTGTGTGTCGTGCATCTGTGGTGGACTGCTGTGTGTTTTGGTGTGTCCCACAGTGGTGGTGTCCTGCCCCTTGGTCGGTGGCTGTGCCTTGGGGGTGCCCATGGGGTGGATGTCAGGGGTGTGCGGCATGTGTGTACTTGGTGGCATGGTCCTGGGTGTGGTTTTCTGGGGTCTGGGTAGGTGGGGGCACAGCATGCAGCTGGGGGGACACCATTGGTGGCCCTCTGTTGGTCATTGGTGCCACCTGTTGCCTACTTTCTGTGCCACTGTTGTGTTCTGGGGTGGGGGTGTTTGGGTGCTTATGTGTGCCCTGCTGGTGGTGACCACCTGTGGCCTGCCACTGTGCTACAATGGCACTGTCCCTCAGTCTGTTCCTGTGCTGTGCCACCCTCTGTTGCTCTGCTGCTGTGCTCCCACAGTTGCCTGGGGCATCTCTTTCTGTGCCATGGTGCAGGTCTGTTTGCACCATGGAGCATGTCTGGTCATGCCATGGTGCATGTCTGGTTGCACAATGGCGCATTGCTGCCATATTCAGCCAGGTTGTGCTGGTGCAGTTCGGGACGCATAACCTCTGAATATGGCACTCATTGTGCTACAGCGCATTGGATTTGCACTGCGCCGGCCTTCTGCCGGCTGTTGGTGTATTTCTGACTATCTGGGCCTAAGTATTCAACAAATTAAGCTTTCCATTAAACATCTGAATACATAGCACTCATACACTGCATTAATAACAAGTAAATAACTATAAATGTATAACTACGTAGAGCAGAAAAAACATTCCAATGAAGCACTACGTAACATTAGCCATCCTTACAAACTTTAATATTGCAGTTAGCGCCCTCAAAAATAGTTATAAGACTTTACAGATATATACATACTTCCAAGTTTAAAACATTTTAATATATAAACAATAGTAACAATAAGTATTCCTGTAAACATCTATATCTTAGTCCTATATACAGTGCATTAGTCCCACAAGTAAGTACAATTGGCAGAAAGCAGACCACCTGAAGTGGACATTATAGAGGTATCACTGAAAGACATGCTGTTCACATAGAATATTAGGCATTTTTCTTACTGTGCTTATAAACTATTGCACAACAGTATGTGTGCAAACACGTACACAGCTAAAGTGTCAGCTTTCTTGCACAATCTTTCATCTGGCATCACAAGGCAGATGTGAGACACATATATAGTGCACTATGACCACAAAACATTGGCAAACAACAAGTGTGGTCACATTTGTAAATATATGCAAAGTGCACAGTATTGCCATGCAATGGTGTGACAGCCATCAAACCGTATTCTATGTAACATGCTGCAGCAATGCAGAAATAAACAGATCAGTACAGTACAATTGCATGGTACTGCAATATTGATGTACGGCTAGTAAGAGTGCTCCATAGTCAAAGAAATTGTTGTATGTAATGTGACCAAGCAGACAGCCTGCATCGATTAAGGCCCACTTAGGCTGCATTGATGCTAAGATCACAGCAACACCTTCTTTAACTGATGGCATCATAAATACTTGCATCTACATACTCAGTCACTGCAAATATTCATAAACTGATATGAAAATAGCTACACATGTCCAGTAAAGGTTGAATATAACACTCCTATGACTACAACGGTGTGCCAAACAGAGCTTAACAATAATTTTCATGCACTATTCTTCTGCCACGTGAAGGTCATTGTAATTCTTGAGAGCCAGGACATTAGCATCTTTTAGGTTATGAGGCAATCTCTGTTTAAAAGTGCTCACGTAGTCACTGCATTCCATCCAGCCATTGCTGTACCTGAGCCAGGTAACATAATGTCCTGAATGGACAGATGCTCCATGGTGGAATATAACAGCCTGAGTATCAAAACATGCTCCCATGAATTGTACTCTGCCAGCTACAAAACCAATGATCAGTGTGTCAGCCCATAGTGTATTTACATCAAACCGCTGTAAGACTAAAATAAGATATTGAGAAGAGGTTCTAAGTCATATGGACTGAGTGCACTCTCCTCCACACCAGGTATACCTCCAGCCACACTCTGCTTTCCTGAGCAGTTGTCTGAATTTAACAGAACATGCCTATGGAACGTACAATGAAATCCACAGCATGTTTTCTGTTACTTCCTTGTGTGAATGCCGACAAGACAGGCAAGTGTACTTTGTCACATAGGTAACAGTAAAGTACTGTCGCATTGAAATCTCATCTAATTCCAAGCTGTTAATGATAGCCATCATAAACTCAGTCACATCTTTCTGAATGTTATTAGAGAATGTTTGATTGCCATAATATCTACCCAAGGTGATCCGCAAGGGTGTCAGAGTCAGTATGCTATTGTCATGCTTATCACTATCATTCACAACCTTCTTTAATGACTGAGACAGTGGTGTGTCATGTGAAGATTTGATGGGGCAACAAAGTGAGATGTGGAGAAATGCTTGCATAGCAGAGATTGCATAGCAGCTTACTCCAGTGTTATTGTCAAATGCTGGGACAACAGCCATCACAAACGCCTTCTTACATGGTGGAGATCTTGTTTGTTGTTAAGTTCTGGAGTCGTTCTTTGTGCTGTCTGCATTTAATATTGGTTAATCTGTCAGGTACCTCTTTCTCATGCCAGAAACTGTCACTGTAGCATTGCATTCTGCCACATTCATGGGTAGCAGTATAAGAGGCAATGTCGGCTGGTACAGAGTACATAGTCTGTTGTACTCAGCAATACATCATCTGTCAGTATGTATTTTACGAGATGCTATACAGATGATATACAAGTCAGGCAAAGTCTGTACATGTGAAAGTGCAACATAGCTCATGCCATCTTTGAAAATGCCAGTGCCTGTGTTGACCATTGCTGAGTCCAAACGTAGGCCTTGTGACTTGTGTATGGATTTGGCATATGAAACTGTTTTCTTGTTACGTATATGTCTTTCACAAGCTGAAACTTTACAGTCATCCTAGATATAGGAAAAAGACTGCTCAGGCTGTCAAACTTCACAATAGCGCCTCTATGAATACCTTTTGTACGCTGTACTGAAAGTCAACTATATGTCCCATTGCACCATTCAACATACCATGTTCAACATCAAGGTTCCGACGTAGCATGATGCATGCATTCATGCACACAGTTAGAATTGCTTCCAATCCTGCTGTGCGAGACACATCTAACTTTAGCTAAGAGAATTGTTCAGTCAGCTTTGCTACCAGATTCTGGCTCAAGACTGCACCATCAACGGTGTCAACAGCAGCAGAGTAATGATTTCTTGACCCTGTCTCTGCAACATAATGCTGTTGAATTCAGCACACTGCTTAAGTCGAGGCATAAGACACACAATTTGAGCAAATTCTGAGTACACACTAGTGAAAATATCACATGCAGCAGTAAGAGAACTGCAATCAGTGCTGATACGCCGTGTGTTCAACACAGAAACATTCTGTTGTGACAGTGATCCAAAGCAAACCTGATCCAAAAGTATCTTGTACCCAAGGTCACAGCTCTGTCACATGTTTTCATACAGCTTAATGTATATGAACAATTCCCAAAGATTTATCCCTCCAATGCACCCTATTGTATTTTTTGCTTGCTTTACAGTCAGTACTGTAAAGACATGCTCTCCATTTACAGCTGCAAGTTGCTGAAGGTCACCAAAGACAACACTCTTACTACCAAATGGCTGACTATCATCAGTTCCAAGTATCTCTTGGAGATGCAGATGGATACATGCAAGCATAACATTTGAGACCATACTAATCTCATCGATTATGAGAAGTTTCATTTTGAGAAACATTGGTCGCAGCTCAGATGCCACCTCACGGGAACGTTTTTAGTACTCTCCTGTTTTGCCATGCTCTACAGGTAGCATAAACAACCAGTGTAGAGTCACACCACCAATGTCGTATGCTGCCAAACCTGTAGGAGCAGTCACAGCTACAGACATCACTTCTGCTGTATGTCTCCTTATCTCGGCTGAGATAGCTTCAATAACAAAACTCTTACCTGTGCCAGCAGAACCACTAACAAATATTAGCAATGGCTCATACTTTCCACATGTGCATTGTTTCCTCTCATGAAGGATGCCATGTCTGACAGCTTCAGTGACAGCATCATAAGCATCACGCTGCTGCGTACTCAACTGATCAATCAGTACAGTAGGATCCTCTATCACATGAGAAGAATGTTGCATTGCATTTTTGACTTCACTCATGAGAACCACAGGATCATTCATTGGTAGAGGAGCTCTGAGAGTACCCTCTTCTTCAGGATCCATGTTTTTCTGAGAATTTTCTGGAGTATCTTCCTCAAGCTGTTTCTTAGCTTGTTCCATCTGCTCCTTCTCTAATTCCAGTCTATGAATGTATCTTTGGACTGCTCATTCTTGAAGGTCTCATATATAAGGTATACAGTAACTGTTTTTTATATGTGTCACAGTCTCCTTTCAGTGTGCTCTTATCCCTCCATGGATTAAAGAGGAACTTTAGTGCAAAGTAGTAATGCTCCTTGCTGTCAGTGGTAGAGAGACTCAATTTATGATGGTCAATGAGCCATGGCTTCTTCCTTTTAGCAAGGCACCCATCAAAGCCTCTGACTTTGTAAATATGTCTCAAGTCTCATTAGGTGCTACATCAGTCTTATAGTCGTACCACTGAGCAACATGGTACAGCCACATGTCATCCATAGCATTTGCCTGATTTGGGTAGTGTGTATCGATCAGGTTATTCTTCAAAATATTTTTTGAAGGGGGTGGTTCACAGCCAGTTCTTCAATCTCATCATGAGACTTCAAAACACACTTTCATTTCTCTTTGTAGTTGACATTAAGAAACGGTACAGGATCAGACTTGCCATTCAAGTGTGTCCCAATCAAACAATCACTGGCCTTATATGCTCCACACTCCCTGTAAGACAGTGTCTTTAATCCCAGTGACCAGAGTTGTGAACTCAATGATCAGTTGGAAGCTGCTATGTCTTCCCAAAGCTCAAGCCAACATGTCTACTCATGTTGTATAATGTACGACATGCCACACCGCACAAGAGACAAAGAGTTATCTGCAACAAACTGCACATCAATGTTTGCCTGCCACATCAGGAGAAGAGTAGGATTGTAGTCATTGATGAACACCTCATTCACCTGTCTCAGTAACTCAGAGACCCTCTTAGTGGACTTTGCCTTGAGATGGTGATGCATGGCTGAGAACAAGTCATTCATATGTTCCTGCTGGCAGACATGTCTAGGAAAACCAAATCGACCCCTGGTGTACCACTCATTATGACTCTTGACTGGTTGGCAACAGTACTTCCCACAAAGATGCCACTGAAACTTTTGCACCAGCTTCCAGAGTGTCGGACTATCATACTCATCAGGAATGTGGCAAGTCACATAACATTGAATGAACTTCAATACTTCAGCTGATTCATTCTCGCCGCCATGAGGAGTATCTTTAATCCACAACAGCATATGAATGTGTGGCACACCTCGTGCCTGATATTCTGTCCTCCAAAAGCAGTGCTCAACTAACCCAAGAGGAGGATTGTCCTTTGACAAAATGAATGTCAATATCTTATGGAAGCGATGGTGGAAATGCTGTGACACTGAAACTGGATCAAGTGAGCACATCTCACCAAGTGTCGTTGATGAAATGCCACCAACATCAGAATTGGTCCACCTCAACAGTTCAACTAACTCATCCTAGCTGTACTCTGCACAGCTTAGAGTTACAAACCAAGTTGCTGCACCATACTCTCACAGCTTGGTCATGACCTCCAAGTGTCTACGATACTGATATTCTTTTGTGCCACATAAACTCAATAGCATAGATGTCAAATCCACCTGTAGTGTTTCATCCTTTTCTGTCAGCTGCTGCTGAAACTCAGCTGCTGTCATACCTTCCAAAGGGGTAGTCAATCGGAGTGTATGTGCAATGGATGCAGAAAGTACACTAAGCTTAGTCTCCCACAACAGGTGGAACAAGTATTGCATGTTCCTATGAAATTTGCCATCGTTGTTCAACACTCTTGATGCTCTTTATTCAGCACCTTGAACATGAACCTCATGCTGATCCAGACGCCCTCCTGTTCCTTTTGGGAACAAATCTGGAAAACATTGTGCTTCAAGTTGTTCCTCCCATATGCTGACAGGGCTACCTGCAACCTGTTTCATCTGATACAGGTCAATGTTATCACCAATGGGATCTCTGCCATGTAGAGGGTGAATTGTGTACTGTTAATACACATCTTCATGAGATGCGACATTGACCTTCTCAATGGTTGGCCTTCTAGTGTCTACAACTAGTCCAAATTGAGCACTCACATCTGACAATTCATGTATGTCAAGCTCATCATAGAAAGCATTATTGCTCTTCAGGTACTTTAGAGCACTTTTCACTTTCTGCACATTGACAACATCTTACCAAATCACCTTGGACTTCGTAGGCATGCTGTTTACTAGTATAACCATACTGTCTTCCTTTGAGATCGTCTCCACGTTCTCTTTCAGAGAAAGTGGTAAATACATAACAGCCCCTTTCAGAGACTTGAAAAGCTGTTTTTGGGGTATGTTGCACGTCTTTGTATTCAAGCATAGAATTGTCTGAAACAGTTTCATGGTTTGTATCAGTATCCGCTCAAACATATTCAATGCAGCAATCTCAATAGGTGTCACATCTGCCTTCATATTGTTTAAAACAGATCTTGGTGGCAGAGTGTTATTTGTCATCTTTGACAAACAGTACTGACACATTATGACTACTGGGTCCACCTCAAAGTCACTCTTTACTGGTAAGTAGGTTAACAATCGTGCCCACCTGTCATTAAAAGATTTAGGGCCAGATATTCAAAACTTTGCCCCGGGGCAAAATTAGCACTGCCCAGCGGGCAAACTTAGCCCGGAGCACAGAGCACGCTATATTCAAAAGGAATAGCCCAGGGCAAACAGCTTCCGAATATGGCATGGTAATGAGGCCATGCAAACTGGGCTGGGAGTGCAGGGCAAAAATAGCCCTGGAATAAGACAGCACTGAATAAAGCAACCAGGAAGTGCAACCTACAACAACAACACAGTACACAGCAACATGAGGGCAGGTACAGGCGAACTACGTGGCCAATGTGTGCCAGCAAATGCATGGACTCAGTACAGCTGCAGGAAGCAGCAGATGTGAAAGAACAGTGATCAAAACTGTATAATATTCCCGATGCAGTTAGCTAGCCGCCGCTAACACATTAGCGGCATTAGCGCGAGCTGAAAGTTAGTCCGAGCAAACACGCTGTTCGGCCAAGTGTGCCATATTCAAAAGTGCTATGCAAATGAGCCTACTTACTTAGTCTCTGGGCAAACAACCGGATTAGTATCTCATTATACCCTGATTTGCATGCAGTATGCCCAGCGTTACTGCAGAGTCCCACAGAGCCACCTGTAGGTCTGTCTGGAAGTACAGGGGCTGACCAGGTCCAACCGCAGCTCCACCTGTAGGTCAGTCTGGCAGTGCATGATGATAGCTGCAGGCTACATGTAAACAGTACAGCATAGCATAGCATATTATACCCCAGGGGACAGGACACCATAGGCACAGGTGGTGATGGTGCTGCATGCCACTGTCACATTGTAGGGCATGCTACAGTGCACAGCAGAAACTACAGTAGCAAGGGGGCCAGTGGTGCATGGACACAGCAATGCCTATGGTGTGTAGGGCAGTGATGATGACTGCACTATACACAGTGAGCGGCCCAACCTGCGGATGTTTTCTGACACTGGACATTACTGTTACGCTGTTGTGTGACCTGCAGATGCTGCACCTGTGGCATGGATGCTCACAGTGACATGTACATTTCTGGCTTTGTGTGCTATGGCAGTTGTACAGCTGGAGGTATGTGGCGGGGGCATATATTATCCGAAGGCACACTGGTGTTGGGGTATTCCCAATACTGACCCATGTACACTGCATGATGTGTCCCAGCCTTGTGGCCACACCTAATCTGTAGCACAGCCTCGCCACCCGTATATGCTCCCTCAACATCCTCCATGCCCACAGTGCTGCATGTGTGCTGGCATCTGTTGGTGTCCGCGGAAGTGTGGCCCACAGGTGTGTGCTGTGGCCACACTGCCGTGCTGTCCACTGGTGGCAGGGTCACCACTTACTGCCTGGCATGGCTGGGACTGGTGGCAGATGATGGCATCATTGTGATGCCATCAGTTAGCAGCATGCATCCTCATGTTTGGCTTTATCTATGTGTCATATTTATTTGTTAGGGTCGGCAAAACCGCGCTAAACCAGCGCACACACCGCGCAAAGCCATAATATGCGGCGCAAAGCTGATTGCCAGGATTAAGGCCAGCTTTTCCTGGGCGGTAATGTGCACCGGCTAGTGACGTGCTAAGTCACCAAAACCACTTAGCGCGAGCGCTAGTCGCTGAATATAGCATCAGCCTGTATTCATGCTTACGCTTGCCCCTTGCATACATTATACTTTTTGCCGGTGCTAATGCAGTTTGCCCGCTCTATTTGGCCTTTTGAATATGGCAGACCCGCGCTAATCCCGCTCTAAACCTGTGCAAATGGTTTTTGCCCAGCGCAAAGTTTTGAATATCTGGCCCTTAATGTTTTCCAGATCAACTGTTACAGACTGCGAATTGTAAAATAGTCTGTGACATAAGACACACACAGAGTCAAACTTCTCCTCTCTCTTAGCCATTTCAAACTTGGCAATGGGTTTTCCAAATGTTTTCAGTATTTTGGATTGCTGTAGAGTGAGACTACATGATACAGTGGCAGGTGTGTTCTCACAGGGTGCATCATAACGTTTACTGTTACGTTGCATATCCTGTATCACAAGTTTTGCAGTTTACATGTCTCCTGCTGTCAATGACTCATCAAGCTGTTTGTATACTGACACAGCTTTTCTCACCTGGTATATTTTGCGCACAAAGCTCAGCATCACAGGATTGTGTACTGCAATCATACCCATGTGATAAATACACTCCTACAGACTCCGCTATCTAAGCAAGTCAAGGAATGTCCTAACAACCCTTTATGCTTGCGAATTTCACAGAGATCAATCTTATGTAATAAGTGGCATCTCTGTTTCTTCTTACTTGCAGGAAAATTCTTAACAAACTCTGCAATAGCATCAAATGATGCTTGCCTCAGATTGCAAGTCTCATCACATCAAAGAACTGTGGCACACACATCCAAATATCCATGGACACCAGAGCTACTAAAGTAAAAACTTTATTGTAAAAACACTGGGTCCAGGCCCAGCCTGATGCGTTTTGGATTTCTCCTTTATCAAAGGCTAAAATCAAACTAACACCAAAGATTTAAATACTTTATGCACCAGTGACATCATCATTCATTCTATTACCTTATTGGTTATCATTCGAAATGTTAAAAAATACAGCCATTCTTATAGGGATATTCCTAATATACAAAGCACTCTGATCGTATATAACGTGGATAATCCAAACCACCACAACAGATAATAAATATAACATTTCATCCAAGGCATCACTTAACTATATATTACAATTCTACATCTATTTTTTTTTAAATTGACCATTATCTATTCTCCAAATAAGGTTTTAATTCAAAGCTTGCATTTAAACCTGGTTTTCTATGAGCTCTTAATCTTACAATCCATTCATTTTCTTTTCTCAATATTTTGTTCCGAAAGTTACCACCCCTTTGTTCCGAAAATACTTTGTCAATTCCCATAAATTTGAACTCATGTCCCATCTCATTCTTTTTTAACAATGTGTGCAGCTGTTGCATACATGATGTCCTGTTTTTCTATCGCTCTGATGTGTTCGTTGATTCTCACTTTAAACGGCCTCTCTGTCTTGCCAACATAAAATGCAGTACAATTACATCTGGCTAAGTAAATAACTCCCTTTGTGTTACATGTAATGAGCTGTCTCACTTCATATTCTCTGTCATCTCGATGTCCCAACTTAAAATTGTTTCCTGTATTCACATGTCTGCATGCTATGCAGTTCTTACACTGGTGACATCCCTTACTATTATTTGTCCATGTATTCTGGTTTCTATTTAGTTGAAAATGACTTTTCACAAAAATTGTCTTTTGGAGTTAGGGCACGTTTGTAAGACATGGAAGGTGGAGAAGTCGTGAATTTTTGTTTTAAAAAAATCAGTTTTTCCTGAGGTAGTTACTGCTAGCTGTGGAGAGGAGAGGACACAGAAAGTCAAGGGGAACCAGGAAGGCTTACCTGGTGGGTTGAAGCCATTCCCCGAGGGCTGTTCTGTGTGCCTGCTCTGGCTCCAGCTAGTGAAGCCTTCAAGAAGCTGCTGTTGCCCCAAAGTTGTGTGGCACGATCGGTGGTGCCATCAGGGCACCACAAGGCAAGAAAGCAACCAGTTTGGCTGGTTTGGGCTGAAAATCCCCGTCGTTTATTTATTTTGGGCCCCAACCCCGCTATCTTAAAAGCTTAATTTTTGGTCCCTCATCGGCGGCTTGCAAGCGCCACATTGCCGCTTGTCCTGTCAGCCCTCCGAGGCCCCTTGAGTCATCCTCCTCTCTGCCTGTTGGTCGTTCACTCCCTCCCTCTGCCTGAGTACCGCCCGCCTCCCGGTTGTCGCCTGAAGCTTGTGGTGCGGTGAGTCGGCGGCAGCACACTGATACGTGCTGTCCGCCTAAATTATTGAAGGCACTGTTCTCTTCTTTCTTTAGTGCACAAGGCTCAGAAGAGGAGGGGCCGAGTGCCACGAGGAGACTCGGGTCGCTAGGACTCAGATTAATTATTCATAAGGGGCAGGGAGGTAGCGACACCCATGAGGAGGGGCCAGCACAGGAAGGCCAAGCAAGGGCCTCTTAAATATTCATGAGAGGGGCGGGATTAGGGTGGCAACAGGCAAAAAGAGTGACAGCTCACAGAGAGCTGCAGGATTAAAGGGGCCACACAGTTAAAAGGGCAAGGCAGCCCCAAAACAAAGGGAATAGGGCTTTCAGGCTCAATGTAAAATAGTGGGCTCCAGGCCCACTGAATTAAGGGCATGAGGCCCATTTGTCACATGACAGCACTTTCCAGTGCTTTTTAATTATTTTTTCCACCTCTTTTTCATGCACTGAAAAAGTTGTAACATAGTGGAATCTCTTTTCCCCTTGTCCCCTCTCATGTCTTGGTCCCAAAAACTGTATACGTTCCTTACTGGCTGTTTCCTGATAGGCACCATCTATTATCTTCTGTGCATAACCCTGATCTGTAAGCCTTCTACTTCTATCTGCAACATGTCTCTCAAAATCTGTGTTATTTCTGCAGTTCTTCTTTATTCTATAAAACTGTCCTTTGGGGACATTACTCACTGTATGCCTAGGATGGAAGCTTGTAGCATGCAACAATGTGTCACCATCCACCTTTTTTCTACGCAAGTCTGTATTAATCTCACCTAATTCATTTATTTTTACTTTCAAATCCAAATATTCAATCTGGTCTGCACTTATTGTACTGGTGAATCTCAAATATTCATTAGTACTATGCAAAAATGCTATTAATTCCCCCAAGGACTCTGATGTTCCTTTCCAAATGAGTATGACATCATCTATATAGAGTTTCCAGAGCAACAGCTGGTAAAAAAAAGGGTTGCTCTGGTGCTGATAGATGATGTCATACTCCCATATTCCTACGTAGAGATTCGCTATTGATGGTACACAAGTTCTTTGATGTTGAGACTTTGATATGCTAGTGAGCACCACAAACCTTGTACACATTCCTTTGGAAATAAGTCTCATCACATCTCCATGATTCATAGATTCATAGATCGAGTACGAGTTCAGTGAGCCTTGGCCCTTTAATGAACTTGCCACCACCTCAAGGGTGGAAAAAAATGTATGATTCCCCATAAACCTATCCAATCTTTTTTTAAATGTATCCAAAGTGTCACAATTAACTATGTCTTTTGGTAGAGTATTCCATCTGTTAATAACTCTCTGTGTGAATTTACTTCTTCTTACTGTAACAGGTTGATCTCCTATTAGTTTAAGTGCATGTGATCTAGTTTGTTCTCTACCCGTATGTCTGGTCAGCCCTATGGTGTTTAAGCCATAAGGGTCTTTGATATATTTAAAGATTAAACGCATTTCACCCCTTGTACTTCTATAGTTACATGAGTACAAGTTCAGCTTTTCAAGTATATTACCAGATCCCAAATTTCTGGTTGACCTAATTTTTTTTTGTTAATCTTCTCTGTACCTTTTCTACTAGTTTCCTGGATTTGATATATTGTGGAGCACAAAATTGGGCACAGTATTCTAAGTGTGGGCGTACCAGAGTAGTATAAAGTGGAAGTATAACAACTTTGTATCTGCTTTTAATGTTCCTTAATATACAGCCTAGAAGTGTTTGACATTTCTTTACAGTTTCTTGATTATGCCTAGTGAAGGAAATGTCATCAGAGATTAACACCCTGAGATCTTTCTTTTCTTTTACTTCTGTTAAGGGATTATCAATAGTATACGTATACATAGGATTTTTATTTCCAAAATCCATAACCTTGCATTTATCGATGTTAAACTCCATCTTGTTAGCCTTAGCCCAGGAAACTACTTTATCAATATTTATTTGTAACAATCTGGCATCATTTATAGTTGGTACATAACCCCTCACCTTGCAGTCATCTGCATACTTGCAGATCCAGATGTTATCTGTTGGCTGTAGGGTAGCTATCATAATATTAAAAAGAATGGGACCCAAGATGGAGCCCTGAGGGATTCCACTAGTAACCCAGCCAGGTCTAGAATAATGACCTTTGTATCATGAAAAGTAGGCTGCACCTGGGAAGCGGCGGTGCCTGGCCAGAAACAGTTAATGTGAACGATAACTCAAGATGCTGGCACTTGCCTCACCTCTTGTTCAATAACTTAATCTGTAGCACATATCAAAAAGCAGAGGAGAGCATACCTGATTCCATACAGTGCTTGATTTTATTTTAAAGTGCACATACAAGACAAAAAGTTTCTTAAAGCCATTTAAAGTGCTTGTTTGCTCACATCCTCAGTCCCATGTCTCTTAGTCAGGTGGTCCACGTTCCCTTAAGGGACAGATTAAGTTATTGAACAAGAGGTGAGGTGACTGCTGGCATCTTGAGTTACTGTTCACAATAATGACCTTTGATTGACACTCTCTAGGATCTGTTCATTAGCCAGGACTCAACCCATTTGATTATATTAGTGTGTACTTTCAACTTGCATAATTGTTTCAGTAATATTGAATGGGACACCTTATCAAAGGCTTTGGCATAATCCAAGAACACCACATCCACTGGTATGCCTGCATCTAGTGCTGCACTTACTGGCTTGAAGAAATGGAGGAGACTGGTTAAGCAGGACCTTCAGGTGACAAAGCCATGCTGTGTTATGTCCCTAGTTCCTGATTCTTCAATGTGTGCTAGTAGTCTTTTACCTAGTAATCTTTCCATAATTTTACCCAGAGCCGATGTTAAGATGATCGGTCTATAAATTGCAACATGAGCTTTATTTCCCTTTTTAAATACAGGGGTTACTATGGCTGATCTCCAGTCCCCTAATGCTTTACCCTCTTGTAGGAGATGTTAAAAGCAGTGTTAATAGCCCAGATCGCTCATCGATCAACTTTTAATAAATAAATTGGTTATGTCATCAGGTCCTAGGGCACTTGATGTTTTAAATTTTTGTATACAATCTATAATTTATTTTTTAGCAAATGATGCAGAGAATGTTTTAGACACTGGGATCTGAAGTGTTACACAATGTTTTTCATTATAAACACTAAGAAAATAAACATTCAAAGCATTTGCCGTATCTGTTTCATCAGTAATAACTTCAGCTGGTGTTTGCAAGGGGCCTACTACTGGATGCTTTCCCTTCAGTGATCCTATATAGGTAAAAAATTGTTTTTTGTTGTCTTTAACTCGTGTAACTAAATTCTCTTCAAGTTTGGTTTTGGATTTTTTAATACTTTTTCAGTTTCTTTAGCTACTAACTTACGTTTCCACCAATTTGTACTAGCTGGGGCTGTTTTGTACTTATTATATTTTTGTTTCTTTCTTATTAATTTTTTGATTTTGGTGTTCCACCATAAAGGGATTCTTTTTGTATTTTGGTATTTGCATCTTGTGGGGACCCACTTATTAATACAAAAATCTATATGTTTTTGCCAATCTCTCCAAGCTGCAATTAGTTCTCTCCCCTCCAGGTCTTTTTTCCAGTTCTTTGTATTTAGGTATTGCTTAATACTATTGTAGTCTGCATTTTTAAAATCCTTAAACAGGGTTTTACCTTTTGTTATTTGTTGTTAAGTAATGTACTCATAGTAGATGATATTGTGGTCACTGTCGTGAGTGGCGGCAATATTTTTATGTTATTAATATTTTCAGGAATATTTGTGAGTACCAAATCTAATATATTATTGCCTCTGGTTGGTATAGCTATTAGTTGGTCTAAATTTAATAGTGTAAGTATTTCAAGGAATCTTTTTTCAACTGCACTCTGTCACAGCAATGATTGCCAGCAAATTCCAGGGAAGTTAAAGTCTCCCATTTTGATACTCTCACCAGTGGTATCTGTGGTTTCTAATGTTGACAATAATAAATCATTTTCAATCACAGTACAGTTGGGGGGAAGTAAATCTGTCCTATTTTAAGTCCAATAGTGGATATGTGGGGGCTGTGCCATCTACCTGAGGAATTCCTATCTGGGTCAAGTCTTCCCATTCTCAAACCCTAAACCACCCTCGCAGGTTCTCGCTATTAAAGTTCTACTCGGGGTGCACAACAAGGAGCTCACCATTGCCTCTGTGTACCTACCCCCTAAAGATCAGCACAATGGATTTATGAGCATATTGGAAAACCTACAGAGATTACACCATAACTCTGAACTCATAGTACTAGGTGACTTCAACATAAATTGGCTATCGCTGGAGGCCAGTAACTACAAGGATGCTGTCACATCACAGAACCTCACCCAGCTTGTTACCACCCCCACCAGATGCAACTATAGGACAGAGTCATGAACACTTCTGGACTGGATCCTAACAAATCACCCTGAATGAATCTCAAAAGTCTCTGTGCTCCCTGATGGGATCAGTGACCACTCACTGGTCACATGTACCTGGACAAACAAATTCATTAAGCCCCTCTAAAATAATCCACACAGAGTGTTAAAGCAGGGTACCTTGAGCTACTAAAGACACACCTAAGCCACCTGGACTGGACACCAGTCGACTCTGCCATTGATGTAAACCAAGCCTTAGACCTTTTCATCAGCCACTTCACTGCAGCCTGCAATATCTTTGCACCTCTCAAAAAGCTGAAGGTCAGGGGCAGAGCTAACCCTTGGATAACCCCCGATCTAATTACTTTACTCAAACATAGGGATCATCTCTGGCACTGTGCCCATGCAACATCCAAACCTGGGGATATTCATAAATATAAAGCTGCCAGAAATGAGTGCAAGCAGGCAGTTAGGAGAGCCAAAAGCAAATACTTCAAGGAAACTCTCTCCAACTCCTGGGGTGATGGAAAAAAAATTTGGAGTAACTTGAAAGACCTTACAGGCAAGGACCCTAAGTCACCATCCACCATGCTAAACATAAATGAAACACCAACAACTGACCTGTACACCATCACCAACACCTTTAACAATGCGTTCTCCAACTTGGATAGTGTCCTGCCTTCTAATTTCTTTGATGCCCCCCTCTGGTAGTAACCCTCCTGCAACTACTCCGCTCCTACACCCTGCCCCACAATTCTACTTCAAGGAGATCCCAGTGCATGAAGCCAGAAACTATATTCGGAAGGCCATTCACAATGCAGGCTACGGCAGTGACTCCCTTGACCTGAAGTTGTTAGCACTTGTCCTTGAAGAAGTCCTTGAACCCTTGACAAAGGTCCTCAATCTATCGCTAAGGATGTCCCAGTTCCCATTCCGCTGGAAACAGGTGACCATCACACCGGGTACACAAAAGTGGAGACAAATCACTGCACTCCAACTACAGACCTATCTCCATCCTACCTCCATTGTCTAAGGCCCTGGAGCTCATCGCCTCAGACCAATTAGTCAAGCACCTGGAAAAATACGACATCCAGTGTCCTGAGCAACATGGTTTCCAAAAAAGGGCACAGTACCACCACTGCACTATTAGAATTCACAGGCTTCATCCATACCGCACTTGATCAAGGAAACTGTGTAGGGGCAGTATTCATCGACCTTATGAAAGCCTCTGATACTGTGAACCACCCACTCCTACTCAAGCAATTATCAAACATTGGGATCTCCAATGAAGCACTGCTCTGGTTTTCAAGCTACCTTGGGGAGAGGGTCCAGCAAGTTAAATTGCTGGTGTTACCGTGGAAGAAAAGCCAGTCCTTTCAGGGGTCCCACAGGGGTCCATCCTGGGGCCACTACTCTTCAGCCTCTTCCTCAATGACCTTCCCAGTGTTTGTCATCAGAAATTACTGCTCTACGCTGATGACGCAGTCATGTTCACCAACCACCAAAAAAGCAGAGCTCCTCAAGAAACAATTACAGCTTGAATTCATGTGCATCGAAGAATGGTTCAAGTCACACAAACTGGTCATGAAGTACAGCAAAACAAAGGTTATGACCTTCCACAACACCAGGAGCAAGTACAAATCCCATGACCTCACCATCCTAAACCAAACAGGGACCTTACCTGAACACGTTCCTGATTTTAAATACCTAGGTGTCACATTGGACAGCTCACTGTCCTACCATCGGCTCATAGATTCTGTCGCCAAAGCCACCAACATCCGTATAGGCCTGCTGTACAGGCACACACACACTGTATGACTCCTGACACTCTCCAGTTGGCTATCAACAGCTCTGTCACCTCCATCATCGATTACGGGCTAGCAATTTATGGCTCTGCCTCCGCCTCTGCCCTCCGCAGAATTACAGTTGCACTCAACAAAGCATGCAGGCTGCTAACTGGGGCTGATCAACTTACACACACTTGTGACCTGTACACTCAGGCAGGATGGCTACCTCTCATCAGCCGGATACAGTATCAAACCTGCCTCTTAGCCAAATAAGTCCTCGCGGGTCATGCCCCGGCATTGAAAAGCTACTTATTGACCACCACAACACCCAGAGAACTAGAAGTTCACAACAACTAACCTTCCTTGTCCCCAGATGCCGGACTACCATGGGCCAGAGGATCTTTGCCCACAGAGCACCACAGTGGTACAATACTCTCAACAAAGAAACTCTTACTGCTGCTACTCTTGGTCCTTTTAAGAGACAACTCTGACAAATCTAATTTCAACTAGTCGTGACTGCCTCGCCTAATTGGGGGCCCACCGTTCATTGCCCTCCACTTCAGTCTTGAAAGCTATCTCTCCCCGCCTTGCATCCTTCTACCTGCCCCTTGCCCCTCTCCTTCCTCCCCGGGCATTTGACTTCTATCCTCCTCTCTCCCTTTAGAGCTCTTACCCTCACTCTCAACCCTCTGACAATGGCCTTCCTGCCTGCTTACCCCCTTCCCTCTCACCTGCAGTGCTTATTTCCAAGATTGCCCTTGGCTGGCTATGTCATGCTACCTAACATTTGACACATTTTGAATTACTGGAATTTCCTAAGCCTCAGTCTCTGACATCTTGTTATTGTGTAACTATGTATTATTATGTTGACCTTTGTATGTATGTATACCCCCAATTCCTTTGACGTGGAACCTTTGTAAATGAGCAGTTTTTGCTCAAAGGTATTTGTAATCCTAGATTTCAATAAAATAAAAAAAATAAAATAAATGTTTAACTGATACCAACATAGTTCAAGATTGGTATCTGTATCATTATCCAATTCTAATACTTTGATATTATCTTTTACCAAAAGAGCTATCCCACCTCCTGTAGTTTTTCTATTCTTATTTAATAAATTATAGCCAGAAATTTGGACATTCCAATCTCCATCACAAAACCAGGTTTCGGTTACTGCTGATATGTCACTATCATATTGAGATAAAGTGTATTCTAATTTTTTATTTTATTTCTCAGACTTCTGGCATTGAGGAGCGTTATCTTTAGTTCCCTTTTTGAGGATGTTCCATCTTTCTTAATTGGTTGCTTAATATTGCTTGTTGGTTCCATATCTGCTAGTCTATTGGAGGATTTAGAAGAGATCTGCTGAATAAGCATGTTTTTACAGGCTGATTGTACTACCCTCCCATCTAACAATTTAAAGTTTTATTGATGCATGTTGTTATCTGCTCTGCTAGAAGTTTATTCCCATTTTTATTTAAGTGCAGTCCATCCCAACAGTAAAGCCTGTCATTGTCAACAAATGATTCTGAATGTGTTATACATAGTAAATTTTGTTTTGCACACCATTCCTTAATCCAGTTATTGATTTCTTTTAGTTTTTTGTATTGCATATGTGAAGCTCTTGGAATGGGGAGGATTTCTCAAATTACTGAAATACATCCAGGGTGGATAACTTTATTAGTTAAATTAACAAATTCCTGTTTTATTTTTTGTAAGGGTTCTCAGAATATACTATTGGCACCTACTCGAATAATCACTAGGGAATTTTCTGGTGCCTTATTTAGTATGTTAACCAACATAAGTGACATCTTGTATCCTAGCTCCCCCAAAACTACTGGACAGAGTTCTAGTGGCTTTGTCTGGTTCACATATAGGTTCATAGGTTCATAGAAGTGTACGAGCAATGAAGGCATATGTAAGGATGCCCATTGTATGCTCGCCACCCATATGTCCTATGGGTGGAAATCAAATTTTTTGTTTCCCATATGTTTATCCAATCTTTGCTTAAAGGCATTTAAATTATCACTATTAATGACACTTACAGGTAAGTTATTCCACAAACCCACAACTCTCTGTGTGAAAAATAGACTCCTTCTAGTGGATATACATTTTCTCCAATGAGTTTATAACCATGACTCTAGTTGATTTGACATTGGAGGCAGTAGTAAGTCCAATTGTGGTTCTTAAATAATCATTTTTAAGGTTTGATATACCAATATTAAGTCACCCCTTATTTGTCTGTATTTTACAGAAAATAGGTTAAAGTTTTAATCTATCTTCGTAACTATTACTATGTAAAGATGATACTTTTTAGTGAATTTACTGAACACCTCAGCGAGTTTTAAACCCCTTATAGAAGTTAGTGCACAAAATTGAGAGCAGTATTCCAAGTGGGACGTACTAGACTGGTGTTGAGTGGCATAATAACCTTGGAGTCTCTACTTTTGATATTTCTTAAAATAGAGCCAATTATTTTATTACATTTTTTAACTTTAATTATATTATTTTTTTCAAAAGTTAAATTATCTGAGATTATGACACCCAAATCCTTTTCTTCCAAAATACTTTTTAAATAAACATTGTTTAAGGAATAATTGAAGGGGGTGTTATTTTTACCCAAATGTAAGACTTTACATTTGTCAACATTAAAAAACATACCATAAGCCTTTGCCCAGTTTGATAGGTTGTTTAAATGATTTTGTATGGAGCATTTATCATGAAAGGTGCTTACCAAACTACCCATTTTACAGTCATCAGCATATTTTGTGACCCATATCTTATCAGTAGTAGGCAGTGTAGAGACCATAATATTAAACAGTATCGGACCCAGGACGGAGCCCTGGGGAACACCACTAGTCACCACACCTGCCGCAGACAGGTGACCCTTGACTGATACCTGTTGAGTTCTGTTTTCCAACCATGACTGTATCCAGTTTATAATATTAGGTTGCAACTTAATTTTGACCAATTCTTGTAGTAAGACTTTATGTGATACTTTATCAAAAGGTTTGGAAAATCCAAAAATATTACATCTACCGGAATACCCAAGTCCAAGGCAGCGCTTACTGGTTCAAAAAATGTAGTAGGTTGGTCAAACTGATCTTTCAGTCACAAAACCGTGCTGAAAGATATCTACTTTTTTATTTCTTTCTAAATGATCTGTAATATGGGCTTTAAGCAATCTTTCCATAATTTTGCCTATGGCGGAAGTCAGGCTTATGGGCCGATAATTGTTAGGGTCATGTCTGGATCCACTCTTATATATAGGTGTAACTGTAGCCTCCCTCCAAGCCTGAACAACTTTACCTTCTCTGATTGATGAATTAAATAACATGGCTAGAGGACCAGAAATTGAATGACTAATTTTTTTGTGAAAATCTGGGTGGAATACCATCAGGACCAGGACAGCTGTTTGATTTTAAAGATTTAATTTGTTTTGCAATCTCCATTTTTGTAAAAACAGGAAAACTAGAATTATTTACTAGAAGAGGCGTATTTGCAGCTTCCTTAGTTTTGAAAACTTTTAGAAATGTCTCATTTAGAATTGTAGCAGTAGTTGTTTCATCTAAAATAGGTATATCATTGATGTTAAAGGGTCTAATTGTATGATTTCTTTCTTTCATGGAACCAATATAATTATAAAATTGTTTTTTCTTGTCTTTAACTTTAGTAACTAAGTTGAATTCAATTTTAGATTTAGATGATTTAATCATGTGTTTTAATTTTTTGGCTGCAATTTTGTATTTTTCCAGGAGACTGTTGGAATTAACTTTTTATATTTTCTATATAGTTTTCTTTTTTGTAAGTGTTTCTTAATTTTGAGGACCACCAAAGAGGGACACGCTTATTGTTGCAGTACTTCATTCTATAAGGAACCCAATTTGAGAGACAAATATTGATTTTGTTATTAATTAAATGCCAAATTTGTAATAAATTTAGGTTATTTAGTTCCTGTCTCCAATTCCATTTAGATAAAAAATCATTTTTTTTTTTTATAGTTTGCTTTATTAAAGTTTTTGATTGTAGTAATGCCATTTGTGTTGGAAAGTCTGGTTATGTATTCATAATTGACCATGCAATGATCACTATCACCCAGAGGAGGAAGTATTCTGATGTTATCAATTTTCTCATTAACATTGGTGAGTACAATGTCAAGGATATTGTTACCACGGGTAGGTTTATTAACTATTTGTTCTAGGTTAGATTCAAGAAAAGTATCCATAAACATCTTTTCAGTATTTGAAGCTGATGTATAATTGTCCCAGTTGACAGTTGGAAGATTGAAATCATCCATCAGTGTATATAGGGAGTATCAATGTGTACCTCAGATATTTCTTCTATTAAACTTTGATTTTCATCATTAGTTAAACTAGGAGATCTATATATAGCCCAATTACTAGTGGACTATGGGGAGAAAAATTTGACCCATAAGCTCTCATTATTACTTGTTTTAGTTTTAATTGTGTTTGCTTTCAAGTGTTCATCAATGTATAATACAACACTTCCTCCCTTTTATTTTCATTTCGGTTTTGTAAAACTTATTATATCCCTTATGTCAGTGTTCCAGTCTTCATCCTTATACCAAGTTTCAGTAACTCCACAAATTTATATTTTTGTGCTTGAAGGATGTAAGTAAGTTCTTCTTTTTGTTGCTAGACTTCTGGCATTAGTTAATATAATATTTATATTTGGTTTAGAAATGACACCAGTAGTGTTCGTTTGGGGAATTTACGTGTTGATTATGGATGCAGGGTTTGAAGATAGTTGAAAATTGAGGTTCAAGAGTTGTATCTAGAACATACAACTCCCCCCTTGCTGGAAGTTTAAACAACTATTGATAGAATGCACTATGCTTTTGCCCAATAGCCTACTACCCCTCCTGCTGAGATGGAGTCCGTCCCAATAGAGGTTTGATTTACCATAAAAGTACTCCCAGTGAGTTATACATTGTATATCTTGTTTAAGACACCAACATCTCAACCAATTATTTATTTCTCTCATTTTACATTGTTGGGAAAGATTTGCTCTTGGAATAGGCAAGATTTCAGATAGGACTACCTTGCATCCTAAATCCAATAATTTGTTTATTAATGCAACATAATCTTCTTTTAGTTTTTAAGAAGAATCCTTTAGAACATTGTTGGCTCCTATGTGAACTATTACCAAAGGTTTAAAACCTGAGTTTTGTAAGATGTTGCTGGACATCTCTGTGATGTCAGTAATGCCAGCACCCCTGAAGCTTGAAAGAGTTCTATTTGTGTTGTCAGGGTTGCAAATGATTCTATCAATATGTTTGATGATAGAGTCTCCTAGCACTATAACCTGTCTTTTTTTGCAAACATCATCTTGATTTAGGTCCAAGTTGTCACAATTTTCTAGTGAAATCAAGGGATTTACATCAACTTGGTCATGTTTTTGGCCTCTGTGTCAGTAACATTTTGTAGATTGTTGGGAAAAGAGTGAAGAATTAAACTCTGCATTTGAAAGATTCATATTTGTTATAGTAAATATTGGGTTTTCTATATTTTCAAAATTTTCAGAAATGGAGACACTTATTGTTTCTGGATCATGGCCTGTATCCGAGATATAAGGGATCAAAGGAATTGAAAGTAGAAACCGTAGAATTGGTCTGCTCTTCTGCCCTTTTTTGGATTTTTTTGAATTTGTAAAGTGTACCAATCTTCATCTGCATTATCAGATGGATCTTCTTCCCTTGTTCTCTTAACACTAACTCTTTTGTTTTCTTTTTGTGCAGGGGGTATTTCAATAGGTTCTTGACAAGTGGTGATAATTTTGTTTGCCTTCTGGCATTTTGATAATGGTCTAAGTTTTTTTCCCTGACTCTTTGGGCTTTTTGCCTACCACATGTACTTTGGTGGGTTGGGAAATATCACTAATTTGATTTTTAAATCTACTAGACATTTCCTGTTGGCTGGTCTCTAAAAGCTTAACCTATTGTTAAACAATTCCAATTGTAGTTAAATCCTGGTTAACTTTACATTTAACACAGGTAAAGGGCAAGGTGCAGTTGTTTATCTCAGATATTACACATATTACAGGATTGACATCTGCAACCAAAGCACTCTTTGTTTATTTGGATAATATCTTCCATATTTTTACGTAGTAAGTTTAACTCCAAGATGGTATATTACAGTTTATGAAAGTATTTGACTTCTCAAGCTGTCTGTTGAACAAAATACAGTAAAGCTTAAAACAAGCTACAATAAAGTATAGGAATAGTATTGATTGTCTGGAAAACACAAAGTCACCTTCCACCTTCTTCCGCCTACAGACGCCGACAGACGCCACTGGCCTTTGCCCGCATCACCTCCGCTCCGCGCTCGACTCCGCTCGCTGGAGCCGACAGTTATGTAGCGCTATCACGCTGAAGTCACCAGTTGCTATGGTGATCAAAGGAGACAACAAAGCAAAAACAGTGGGGCTGGGCAATGTATATAGCTCACCTTTATAAAGGCGAGTTAGCCAACACCAAAAGCAGCTGCAAAGGGCTGCCTTTTGAGCACTGAGGAGCAATGCCTGCCCAGTTTTCCAAGCCCTCTAAAAGGGGGTTTAAAAAGCACCTCTACACTGATTTCCTTGTCAAAACAGTCCTTGAATTTAAACAGTAGGCAGTACCTGTTAACAATGCAGAGAGACTAGGAGATGAGCTAAAAAGCTCTCTGGAGCCCACAGTTTTATAGCCCTATTGCACTGACATCACCAGTTGCTATGGTGATCTGGTACTAAGTTAATGTTAGATATCATAGAATCTTCATTTAAACTAGTGAGAGGACTGAAGTGGTTCAAGAGGGGTATCTGATATTGGCCTGCCTTTCTTCCCTTTTTTGTTGTTTTTAGCAGCTTGAAATAGATACCACTCATCATCTGTGTTTCCATTATTATCTAGCTCTCTACTTCCCTTTTTGTTTCATTTTTTTACCCACTTTTCCGGTAGTTGCTTGATTGGTGCTCAAGGTGGCACTGGCTTTATTAGATTCTGGAGGGGTTGGGTTGGGGGGTGTTGTAGTTGTTTAGATTCTCTGGGACATTATTTATATCATTTGACTGATCATTTTGCAGCTCATTATACCTTAGTACCATTTGTTGCTGATTCTGTTCCAGTACTTTCAGTCTGTCATTAAATGCATTTATTCCTCTTAACATATCAATATTTTGTTTGCATTTATCACATGTAAGTACACAGTCAGGTTCCTCAGGTTGTATTGATTTTTACATGAGACAGGACACACACTGGATTAAACAGATAACCAGTGTCAGTTATTAAATGGACAGCCATAATACAAATAAGTACATATTTACAATAGTACACTTAATTCTGGTAGTAAAGACCTGCTTATATGTTCAAGATGACTGTTTGACTGTTTGCTCTACACCACTACTTTTCCCTTTAGTACCCTGTACAACTGTATGAGTTTAACTCTCCAAATATACCTGCATTCTGGCATCTGTTTATCTTGGTTTTCCAACAATCGCTACACTCACTAGACATGCAAGACATGCGCTATGCCACATGTGTCTTTGTGCGCATCTTCACACGATGATTTGTGCTTCCCCTGCTTGGCTCGCCCTGCTTGCAGCAGGGTGTATTATGTAGTGCTAGAATCCTGGAAGTGTGCATGGGTGCCAAGAGACCCACTCATGCACAGGGGCAGAATTTAACCCCAAATATATTTAAAAGCCTGGAGCTCTTTTGATGTCTTGGTGTAAGTTATGATACAGCAGAACAAACAAACACTATTTCGAGTCCCCAGTAAAATAAAATAAAACTGTATGGAATGGGTCAAATTTATCCAGAAACAGGAAGTAACCCCTTTTTGTGTTCTCTGGATGGCAAATAGAACAGAGCTCAAAATGCCACTTGGGACAGAATTATATCCCACAACTTAGTAACACAAGAACAATGTCTCATTTAAAACAAAAGGCAATGTTGTCAATCATGAAGAGCATACAGCACAGTGTTCTGTGTAGACAATCTTTCAGAACTGCTGTGTTAGCTAGGACACCCGCTCACAGCAGGGCATGCTATATCCTGCTAGAATCCCGGAAGTGTGCGTGGGTGCTAAGAGACCCACTCGTGCACAGAACCAGAATTTAACCCCAAATATATTTCACCGTCTGGAGCTCTTTTGATACCTTGATGTAAGTTATGATACACCAGAACAAACACTAATTCGAGTCCCCAGTAAGATAAAATGAAACTGATACAGAATGGCTCAAATTTATCCTGAAACAGGAATTAACCCCTCTTCCTGTTCTCTGGATGGCAATAGAACAGGGCTCAAAATGCCACTCGGAACAGAATTGTATCCCACAACTTTGTAACACAAGAACAATATTTCATTTAAAACAAAAGTCAATACTGTCAATCATGGAGAGCACACAACCCAATGTTGTGTGTAGACAATCTTTCAGGACTACTGTGTCATGATGCACAACTTGTGGCTGATGTCTCAGTTGCTGAGGCCGTTTCATCATCTGAGACACTTGGTTCTTCAGTACGTGTCAGACTCAATACATTACAAGCCTTACCAACCTCATCAAGAGAGATAACAAGCTGCTTGGAAGCTGGTTTGTAAGTCTCCTGCCAAAAGAAAGCCTCCGAGTGCTGTTTATGTAGCCATATGCCTTGGAAGACTTCACAAAAGTTGTGTCTGTTGAGAGACTCAACATTTTGCAGTCTACTATAAACAGACTGCACTGTTGCAGTGAGGCGTTCAATCTCTCTCATCATTTTGCTCCACAAACATGAAAGAACATTAAGTGCCATATTCACTAATCTACAGACTCTAAGTTGTAGTTTCATCAAGGACAATTTACTCTTTAGTTGTTTGCCTTGACGTCTCATTATGGTAGAAATAATCCAATCAACCTTAGCCTTTGAAGCTAGCTTTCAGAAAAATTTCAACTTGCTAAAATGGCCACAAATAGCAGAACTGTGTTTTTGTTTATGGGTTGCAATAGATATGCTCCACTATCACAACATCACGTTGAGGGAGCAAGCACTGCACATTTCTTTCAAAGGAAGAAACTGAGGCAGGCACGTCATTATCACCAGGCAACCTTTTCCTGTTGATGCACCTTGCACTGTCCTTAACTTTCCTAGTAGTCTGTTTTCTGCTCACAGCACTCTTCATCAATTTAATATCTCTATTATACTTATCCCTTCTATGTTTACTCTGTTGTCTATGTTTTATAGGCGTTTTCTCTACACTGAATACACAGGTTTGAACCAATGTAACAATACAGGATTACACACCTACAAAACAAAAGAAAAATGTTGTATCAGTCACCTGTTTCCATAAAGATTTGTCAATAAACACTTAAAATAAATAGCACTGCAATAATATATCACTGTATAACTTAAACTAATAGATAATATATTCAATGGCTACAATTTTCTGGGTATGCAATCAATCAAAATTGAAGCATACAATCTTGTATAACTTAGCAATTTATTACAACAGTACTATACAAGCTTCATTCAAAATTTGCAATTGAAATGTAATATGTAGGCACATGTTAAAAATGGTTATTTAAAAGTTTTTTGAGTTAACATGCCCGAGGAACATTTCTTTTTTGTAAAACCAGGCTGAGACCAACAGTAAGATGAAACCTTGTTTACAGTTGCAACCTGAGAGCACAAGGAAGTTAAATGACTTGCTCAGGTTTTTTTTTTTTTGAAATTTAAGTTTATTGATTTCACAAACAAAAACAAAACACTAACACATGTCAAGTAGATAAAATACAAAGAATACACGGTAAAACCAAAAAAACCCCACAAACCCCCCTCCCCCAACCCCCACATACTGAACCCTCCCCCAAATCCCTCCCTCCCCCATCACCCACCCCCAACCAGTATGACTTGCTCAGGTTAACACAGTATGCAAGTGGTGGCTGTGGGATTCAAACCCGGGTCTCCAGGTTTGCAGCTTAGAGCCGTAAACCACTGTGCTATACTGCTTCCATCAAACACTATGTAGCCACAGTAAAAAACATGTGACAGCTACACTTTATAAAGTACACAATCAAACCCAATGAAGTGAATATTTTTTAGCATGTCTGAAAATGAAGTGTTAAAGTTCTCAGCACTGATGAGTAATTACATCGAAATGCATAACGGTTCCAACATCCCGAAATGTGATGGCAAACACTTTCAAGGTCCAGGAACAAGTCTTACTAGAAAATCTTATCTTATGAAGGAGCAAAGAAATGTCATAACAAAAGTTTATGAGTCCCATGGGTGAGTTCAATTGAAAATGTAGTATCTTGCCGAGGTAAAAAAATGTTACCAATAAAGTTTTCCAGCTCCATGGGCTGAGCCCTATTGCAACACATTATGTTGTCAAGCTCAAAAAATGTTATTGTGACAATTCCCGAAGTACATGGACAAGTTCCATTGAAATGCATTATGTTTTTGAGGTTATATAAAAAAGTACCATGAAAATTTGCATGGTCTATGTACAAGTCTCATTCAAATTCATTATGTTGTAGAGGTGTAAAACTATGTAACTGCAGAAGTTTTTTGAGCTCCATGAACAAGTCCTATCTAAATGCATTATATTGTCGAGGTAAAAAAATATGGCTGCGCTACTTCTCGAACTACATAGAGAAGTCCCATTGAAATACATTTTGTGATCGAAGTAAAAAATGTAACAGCAAATGTTTTTGCACTCCATACATATCTCCTATTGAAATACATTATCTTCTCGAGTAAAAGAAATGTAACCGTGACAGTTTTCGAGCTACTCACACAAGCTCAATTCAAAAGCATCATACTCTCGGGTAAAAAAATATCACCGCAAAAATGTTTGAGCAATTATTAATCTCTCCCATAGTTAACATTATGATGTGTGCACAATCAAAAAATATATTATCACAGCAATATTTTTTCAAGCTTCTGTGACCTTCTACTTCTGACTACCATGATGCTTTGCAACCAGACAGTTAAACAAATTGGTTCCTACAATCGCTAGCGACCAAAAAATGATGGAAAAACAAAACATTTACATTAAGCACATCAGATATATAGTTAAAAACACACACATACATCATATTAGTTAGTAAATTGGCAAAAATGAGAGCAAATTATGAATTTGCTCCACTATGAGTGGCCATTTTCTTTCCTGAAAAACCACCAACATATCTAGCCAATCACAGATCACTTAGACAAGATTAACATTCCACAGTATCAAGTGATACCGGACTACTAAAGTATGCAAATAAATAATAATTTTTAACAAATGATGTACCACAGAATATAGTTTAAGATAGCCAATCATATTGTATTAAAAACCAAAAAGAAGAAGAAGGAAATATCACCATATTTTGATGAAACTATCTTGCTGACACACTGTTAACAGTAAGTACATCATTTCAAAATTAATTGAAAATGTGCACTTCCAGAAATTGTTAATTGTTCAAAATACTGTTGTTTTAAAGCTAATATATGACTATCTTCAGTAGTGTAAGTCTCATAATGTTAAAGTATTGCTTTCAATGTTAAATTTAACAGTTTAAGCCAGGCTTTGAAACAATACTCACCACCACACGTCAGTTCAAAAGGGAGTCCCACAGAACAAGCACCTGTGTATCAAACTAACCAGCAGCAAATCACAATGCATCTTCTGCTGTGTTCTTTCAAAACACCCAATCAGAAAGGCATTAATTCTCACCAAAACAAAACTGTGTTTAGTCTGCGCTAGAGCCAATAACAAACTATGTACTGGCACAGAACAAGTGTAATTTTTCTAATGGCACCACAGAAGTAATAGCAGCCAATAAATATTTAGTTTAGCGGTATTGCTATCTGTCTCAGGAAGACTAGAAAGATCAGTTAGGGAATTACTGCAGCAGTTGTTCAGATGCCACTAGCCAGCAACAGACTCAGACTGTCTTACTGAGCTCTCTGTAACTCTATGTGTTTTTTAAAACTTGCAGCATGGCAGAAAGCTACAGAATCACGGTGTGGATGGTAGGCAGCAGTTTAATCCATCGAGGTGGTGAATATGCCAACAGAAGTCACTCTGGTAGTGACTTAAACCTTCCTAATTGCAAGGTTCACTAGTTTGGCAAGAGAGGAATGAGATGGGAGCACCTCATGCCAACCATATAAAACCTATTGAGCAACCACTCAGCACCAGACATACTGCTGATCCATCTAGGAGGGAATGATTTGAGTGACAAAAGGTGAATAGATTTAGTTGCTGTAGCTAAATTGGACCTAGCTTTATTTGCAGAGATGTTACTTGCCTGTAAAATCATCTATTCAGATATTACAGAGTGTATGGTCTGGTGTGCAGATCAGCATATGTATCTGCTCGACAAGGCAAGAATAAAATTTATTCACATCTCTGCATTTCTACGTGATCTGGACATGCACACAATACGTCACCCTGAAATCAAATATGTTAAAGATTGGCTGTATCTAAGAGGTGGTGTGCACTTCTCAGACACTGGCAATTGCTTTTTTGGGGGGTACCTCCAACATAGCATCCTCTCTGTGATCTGAAGAACAGTGTGTCTTGGAGAACTGGACAAAGCCAACAAAAGGCTCTTTTAGGAGCCAACTGTGTTTGTCAAAAATAGAGCAACAAATACACATCAAAAGGTTGTGATCTAAAGACCAGAACTGCAGGACAGGCTGCCTCGTGTACTGTGCAAAAGTCATGCCTCATCTGGTTGAGCACAATGCCACCAACCAGACTATATCATTCAAGGGAGACGGGCACATGTTCACCTCTGCGTCATCTGGCAAAGATAGTAAGTGTGATATTGGGGGGGGGGTACAATACAGTAAGGGGAAGGGGGGATTGTAAGTGTCCTGGGCATCATTTGGTAGGTATGATCAAGATTCAGTGAACACCCAAAGCACCAACTGAATATCAGAACTTTATGACAAGTCCAGTAAATAACTTGCGCTACTACAGGCATAGTGACATACCGTTGCTCTATATACACGTATGTTGAGGTGGGGGGGATTGCGGATGTCTGACTTTGACTGCATGGGTAGTGTACAAAGTGATGTGTAGCAAGGTGTGGAGCTGATGTTACAAGCTAAAATGGAGACAGGGCTACAGGCCTGGATACACTGTCATAAGTTTGTTTATTATTGAACACACACAAAAAACAGTGGGTCAATAGCAATGCCTTATCATAGTTCTAGTAGATCAGAACAGTACTGCAGGTATAGTCACATAATGTTGCTATATATGCACTTGGTTTTTGAGACAGGTATTGATAACTCTCTCTACATGTCGAGGTACAGACTTGGATCTGGCATCCTGGGGTTAGTGATCTACCAGTAGTAGTGTGGGGGGAATATGCTTAGTAGATAGTGTTGGGTATTGCACACATAGTACCATACTGTTTTTACATATACACATGTGTACGATGCGGTACACATAAATGGATGTGCATGCATGGAGGGGGGAACTAACCAGATTCTGACAGGGCACTCTGTGAGTGTCACAGTAGTTAGGGGGAGATAGGGGTTACAAGCTTCCTTATCCTGTAATAAGGGCATTCACTGTTGAGTACACACCGAAACCATAGGTGGATATTGACACCATATTACATGGTACCAGATGGAGTGGGAGACTGCAGACATAGTGATACAGTATTCATATATACATGTGTGCAGGACGGGTGGGCGAGCATGGCGGAATGAGAGTGAGCTTTAGTGTAAGATGTTGCTGTGGACAACTGCATGCATGCTGCTAGAGTTGAACACTTTATGTGGACAGTGCAAAACTCATTTCTTATTGACGCTGTGTGGCGGATGTTGTGAAGGGTACAGAACCCCACATGAATATAAAAACTTTAAGTCCACAACACCCTTTTGTTGTGTGGTATGGTGTGCATTGTATTAGCACTGTACATTTCTTAAATACATAGATATACAAACTTTTGCCATGTTGTAATCGTTCCCCCATTATGTTTGTTTTATAGATATGCCACAATACTGGAGCTAGGAACAGCTGCCTCTGCTGCTGGAGGGTGTCACCAAAATAGCAGATGCAAAAGTAGTCATGAGAGCCACAAACATGTCTTTCAAACAGTCCTGGCTGGTGGTTGCAAAATACTTAAGTAAGGAGAAAGGCCTGAAGGACAAAAGGTGGAAAATGTGCAGGGGAAAGTGGAAGCTTGTTCGCCAAAAATTTTACAAACTTAAACAGCTGGGGAAGGTACCAACAAAAGACTGGGCCTGGTACAATGAATCCTACCAGCTGTGGCTCCAGGCTGGAAAGTCAGATTTTGGCAAGAGAGTTCTTCGCCGTAAGTACAATTCTCATTGGCATTTAAAGAAATTCTATTCAGTAATGTATTAAAATAGCATGTAAACAGAAACAAGAGATTGTTGGTGATTATGTAAATAATATGACATGGCTTAGCATTGGTGCAACTGAAATCTACACTCATCCAGAGACACAGATATACACAATACCACATTTCAACTAACTTTACCATTTAGCTGTGTAGCTATCTGTGCACAATCAACACACAGCCATGTTTAATTACTCACATGAAATCCCTTATTGACCACTTTTTTAAAGCATTCTACAATTTTCCAAGAAAAAAAATAAAAAGCTCATCCATTGTAACTATTCCTGTTTGCATACTTATGTTAAAGAGTGACGTTGTATTTTTTTTTAAGTATTATGAGTGACTGTTGACAACCTTGCATCTCAGATTAACTATCCCAGAAACCTATAGTACTGTGTATCCAGCAGAAGGACAGTTTGTGCTACATCTTTTGCAAGTCATGAGCCACTTCGTATTACAATAATGTTTTACAAAGCATCACTATTTACATATTTGAACAGAGTAGCTCTTGATGTATTGGCAACAGTCATAAAATTGTTCCTAAACAGTACATAAAAGTAGGAAAGAAAGAAACGTCATACTCATGCAACAGTGCACAGTACTACTTGGCAAAGTAGAAATCATACAGTAAATTAACTTTTTTTTTCCTTTCTCTCTACAGCAACTGGAGCCACAGCTGACCCAACACCAGGTGGTCCAGGCCCTGTCCTTGCAGAGGAGGGGGCAGAAGAAGTGACTGATGATGATGATGATGTCATCAGCAGCAGCACAGAACGTAAGTAACAGAAAATGTTCACTCACCATGTTAACACTAATGAAAAGTATGCTAGCAGTCTTAGAATAGTATCAATTAGAAGGTACAACAGAGTTATCCATTGTAGCTAGCTGCTACCACAGCTCAGCTGTGGCAGGAGACAAAGCTGAGTGCCTTCATCTGAACCACCTGACAACTGCCATCAGCCACCACATTCTGTACCCAATACTGTCACGGTGTTAATAAGATTTAGCCAAAGCATATATCTTTTTCATGATTGGTGAGTTGATGGTTTTTTTTCCTATGTGTGGATGGGGTGTGGTGGTGAAGCAATGGTAGAAATTGCCCCTCCCAAAGCATTTATCATGATAATAAAATAACCCCAGCACATGCCACCAGTGCAGTGCCATCTCAAAGTAAGATACTTCTCACTACAGTAGCCATATATCATTAAGCACTTCTTACAACCTTTGCACTGCCTCAACCCACCACACTTGCACACATAACCCTCCATTAGATTTCTTCACCGTCTGACATTCCATATGTTTTTCACAGTTGTATATTTCTTGTCATGGCAGCATTAAAGACATTAATAGCATGTAAAAAAATATACCTCTGCTCAGTTCTAGAGGCACATCCATGAGTCACCCCAGCATACTGCATTTTTTTTTTCTTGAGTCTGTTGCAACTTAAACAACACAGATTATGCAATGGCATGAAAATGTCCTGGACTTTGATTTGTCTGTGTGCCTCTGGTACACTGAGGTTATCCCACCACAATCTCACAGTATTGATTTGTTGCATTTCTATTTATTATTTGCATCTTCTCTTAACAAAGATATATAGCCACAGTAACAATGTACTGAAAACATTTTTAAATCTTTTTTTTTGTTTTGTAAAACAGCACACCACCGGATAGCAGCAGTAATGCACTCCAGGGCGTGAGTTGTGCTGGGATAACCTCAATTCTGGGACATTGAACACACTCGGCCTGCAGCCTCGTGCTCAACCACTCAAGCATGATGTTATCCCAGTGCAATCCACACCCTGCCATGCATTACTGTTTAATTTTCATAGTAGCCAGGTGACGAAACTAGCAAGATTTTTGATTGTGAGCAAAGCAGCTCTCTGTCTGACAAGAGTGTCATAAGATCATTTAAGCTCAACGTGCGATGTTAATAGATGTGCTATGGTGACATAATTTGAGACTAGTTGAAACTGTTTAGTGACTAATGGTAAAACTGATATTTGTCCTCTGAATCCCCCTAGGAATGATGGACGCTACAACAGTTCAACTTGTTGGTTGCTCATTGGAAAATTTATTTATGGCACAAAGAATATATTTACATTCACAGATTTTTATGACTTCACAATTCAATTCCACACAAAATTTTCTTTCAACTTCCTGGTTCCGGCCTCTCTCCTTCTTCTGGTCATTCTTCCGTCTTGACTTTTAGTGCCCGGACACTGTGAATCCGGCCCCATCCTCCTCACCAAAACCAGGCCGGTTCCACCTACCCAGGCTTTCACCCTCCAGGCCCAGACACTTCTGAATCTGACACCTGGACCCATCCCCCTCCCTGCTTTACCACCACATCTGGGTTCCTTGTCCCAGCCCGTGTATCCTACCCCTTCCCTTCTCTCCCCCACTCCCCCCTTTTTCTTTCTTCCCACTCCCCATGGGTATCCTTGCCCCTCCCTCCCTACCAGGGGACTCTGACCTAGGCCCTTGGCCCAATGCTGTCTCCCTGCAGTGGAACACTGGCCCTATGCCCAGGGCCCCTAGGGCACTCAACTTGCCCTCCACTCTTTTCTTTTGCACCAACCATGCCCCCCAGAGCCTTCCTTAATAAGGGTGGGGAAAAATTCCAAGCAAAAGAGGTCATCCTGCCTGAGTCCTGACCTAATATACCCTTACAGGTCCCTGGTCAGGACACCCCCTTGGGCTCTGCCCCCCCCAGCCAATCCCTGGGGCTCTGGCATGCCCTAGTCATTTCACACTTTTCTGCCCTGGTGATGTCTCTAGTCCCTACCCCCTCTATTCCCTCTGCTCTCCCTTCTCCCAACCCCTCCCCCCATGCCTCTTCCTGGCAGAGATCATTAGACAACCTGGCTTGCCTTTTAGTGGCAAGCCCCACTGTCCCCTGAATCCCCCCAGGAAGGATGGATGCTACAACAGTTTAACTTGCTGGTTGCTCGTTGTCAAATTTATTTATGGCACAAAGAATATATTTACATCCACAGATTTTTTATGACTTCACAATTCAATTCTGCACAAAATTTTCTTTCAACTTCCTGGTTCTGGCCTCTCCCCTTTTTCTGGTCATTCTTCCATTTTGACTTTCAGGGCCCGGACACTGTGAATCCAGCCCCCTCCTCCACACCAGAACCAAGCCGGTTCTACCTACCTGGGCTTTTGCCCTCCAGGCCCAGACACTTCTGAATCCAGAGCCTGGATCCATCCCCCTCCCTGCTTTACCACCATGTCTGGGTTCCTTGTCCCCAGCCCATGTATCCCTACCCCCCTTCCTTCCCTCCCCGCTCCCCTTCTTTTCTTCCACTGCCCCTCCTCCAGCTTGTGATGGACGGAGGGGCTCCCCCCCTTGCAGGCTAATATCTACGACCTTTGCTGGCTATCTGGTTTACTAGTTCCATGATAGGCCTTAGGAATAGGCACATGCCAAACTCCGATAGGTGGACCCTGTCAGACCTGTACACCACAGGCTGGTCAAAAGAGATGTCCTTGTGCTGCAGGTGCACCCCCCATTTCGATCACCACTCTTGCCACCCTTCTATTTAAATGCTTCCTGATTTTCTCGATCAGTCAGACATTCTTCACCCCCACTCCAAACCCTCCGGGAGGTGATATCAGACCAGCTGATTGTCACCCTCAGCCACCACCCTCTCAATTTTTCTAAATCTCCCATGATGCTCTGCTCCAATGCCCCCATGGCAGGCCCCCCAAATCGTTACCCCCAGGTGTATAATAATGCAATCTGGCATGCCTCATTGCAACTTTAATTCTTCCATCAGAGGCATGAGCTGTGCCCACCTCATCCCCCTAATGCCTTTCCACAGCACCCTGGTATGCTTGGTGTTATATCTCAACTCTACTCCTCTGGAGGTGGCGACCATAAACCTTTCAGCCCAATATATGAAGGAAGGCCCCACTATCCATATTTTCATCTTGGAACCTGCCATAGAAAACAAAATAAACAGTGTGAGTTGCTGTTGTCAATACCTCCTATAGCACTACACGCCGTGTTTATGGTTATGACAGCAGGGGCATTCCAGGTGGGTGAAGTGGTGGCCACCACTTCCCCCACCTGGTTGCCCCTAAGACCTTTTCCAGCAATTCCCCTCTTATGGATTGCCTCCTGTCCACCCTGGCCACCTGACCCCTCCAACATCCTGACAGCATGTGTTTTTACGGTCCTGTTGGCCCCTACATCGGGCCAGCCCACCCTGGCATACCCAACTGATGCCAGTTAAGTGCATGACTATTGTGGCATGGGCCAAGCCTTCTTCCTACATCTCCACCACAAATCTCCTTACCTGCTCATCCTGGGCCAGTTCGGCCCTGTCCCACCTGCACTTCCTTGTGAAGTCCAGAAACCTCAACCATCCTGCCTCATACACCCTCAGTGTGTTAGCTGCCCAAGATCCCTGGTACAGCACCCTGGCTGTGTCCCTCCAGCCTCCCACGTCTGGCCCGGGATACTGGTCCTGTGTGGCGCTGTCTGAGGCCTTAGTTCCCAAAACCTGTCGAGCTGTAAATGGGAAAGGCTGTCAGCCACTTCATTCTTCAGCCCCCTCAATGTGATGTGCTTTGAAAGATATATTCAGCTGCAGCCCCAATAAAACCAGTCACCTGAGCAGCCTGCCCACCGTCTCCGTCCTCCCCTTGCCTATTAATGACTTCCACCATCCCTTTGTTATTGCACCAAAACAAGATGTGCTTCCCCTGCATCCTATAACCCCACACCTCCAGAGCCACCCATATAAGGAAGATCTCCAAGAATGTGATATGCTTCAGCACCCACCTTTTTCCCATGATGCTGGCCAAGGCTGTGACATCCATTCCCCTTGCAAGTATGCCCCCATTCCCAGGGCACCTGAAGCGTCCGTGAACAGTTCCAAATCCACATTAATTTCCCATTCTTCCTGTGTCAGCATGGCTCAGTTGGTAGCACATCCACCTCTGGACCAGAAGGTCATGGGTTCTCGTCCCACACCGGGATGGACTTGCACCTAAAAATCGCTGGCATCCGAGTGCAGTATTGGGGGGTGCTATACTGCTGGGGTGTGCCGTTCTTCAGATAAGACGTTAAACCGAGGTCCCTTCTGCCCATCCTGGTGTTGTCCTGGTGGGTGTCCAGGTGGAAGTAAAAGAACCCAGGGCACTCTTCGCAAAGAGCAGGGAACATTCCTTGGTCAGCATTCCCCTTCCCATAAACCAGTTCATGCAATCATCCAGGCTCTGTGTGGGTGATGACGTGCGATATGGCCGCCGCCACCACATATTCAGTCACTTCACTACCGGTCTAGCATTGCTTGTAAAGCGCTTTGGGATACTGTGTATAAAAAGCGCTATATAAATACTGATTCTTCTTCTTCTGCCAGAATGTCACCCCATTGTAGCTGTCAAGGAACTCCTCCCATACCTGGAAGTCCTCCCGCGTGCCTTTCAACACATCCATCCAGTGGTGCGGTAGCCGAGCCTTCCCCATTGCCTTTCCCAGCCTCCTTGTGAATGCCGCTCCTGGGCTGATGGCCTTGCAGGCAAAATTAAGGTGCCCCAGAAGCTGTTGCATTTATACTAGCGGCACCCTCCACCTCCCCGTAACCTGGGTTGGCAGGCCTCTAAGGCACGCCACTTTGTCCCCGGGAAGCTGAAAACAGCCCTCCTGTATGTCTACTTCTATGCCCAGGAATTCCAACTTATGGGTGAGGCCCTCCATCTTGCCCTGTGCCAATGGTATACCCACCTGTTGGCACATTGCCTTAAAATCATGTAACATCCCCTGCGCCTCTGCCCTGGATTCCCCGATGAGGAGGAAATCATCCAGGTAGTGCACCACCCTCCTGTGCCCATACCAGGCCTCGAATACCCAATGAACCTAGGTGCTGAATGCTTCGAAGGTGGAACATGTCACCGAGCACCCCATGGGCATGGCCTTTGTCAAAGTACATGCCCCCTTGAAAACCCAACAGGTCCTAATCCTTGGACTGAACAGGTAAAAGCTAAAATGCCGATTCTATGTCTGTCTTCACAAGCCATGCCCTATCAATAGCCCTGATTAGTACTATTGCCTGTTCCAGAGAGGCATGTGACACCGCCCTTAGGTTATTGGGTATGCCCTCGTTTACCGATGAGCCCTCAGGGTAGGATGAGTGATGGATCAAGCGGAATTCCCCTGCCGCTTTCTTGGGGACAATACCCAAAGTGGAAACTCAGAAATGTTCACAGGGAGCCCCTCAACCCTGCCCACCCTGATTTCCTTCTCTATCTTTGCCCCCACTATTTCCTCTTTTCCCTTCACTGACCCTAGATTCTTGGCCCACATTCGTGCCTGCACCCCTTGAAACCCCAATGGGAAGCCCGCCCAGAAACCTGCCCTGAGCAGCTCCGCCACCTCCCTATTTGGGTAGTCTGCAGTCCATTCCTCCACCACTGCTAGGAAGATGGGGGTGTGCACTAGCACATAACCCCATTGCCCCTCACCGTGCTCCTTGTTAACGCCATCCTCCAGGAGTGTAGTGTTGCCCTCTCTGACCACCCCTGCCCTGCCCCCCGGACACCTGAAAGGACTGTTCATGGTACTGCCCCCTGTGCTGCCCCGTCTGTCTGCCCCCTGTTGGTATTTGGAGACCAGGTGCAACCCCCCACACTTGGATCAAACATGCCGGAACTTACAATTTCCCCATGTACAGTACATGTGGCCTTGTTGTAACCCTAACATTTCCTGGCCATTGCGGTAGATGCGGCCTTCCTTACTTGCTCACCCCGGCTCTGCCCACTTCCCCAGATAGAGTCCTTACCCACAACTCTGAGTGGGTACAGTCCCACCTCAGATCCCCTTTGGCCGCCATCCTCTTCTGGAATGCCTCGTCATACTTGAGCCAGCCATACCTGACTTTGGCCTTGTATGTGTCTCTGATAATGGACATGTATGTCAGTAGGGGGATGGCGAGCTCCGGCTGCTTCTCCAGCATCAATGCACTGTATATGATGAAGTTCCCTTGCCAGTTTTCAATGGCCTTCCCTTTGTACTTAGCTTCCTCTGTCTTGTGGCCCACCACTGCCAGAGCCACCGCGGTTTTCCACTTCCCTGCCGACACCTTCTGTTCTTACTTCATGGCCGTGTCCTTGTCCACCAGCATGAAGATGTCAGCATACTCCCCTTTCCAGATTTTTTCCTTGATTGAAACCGGGATGTGGTCCCCGACCGAGCAGCCTGGAGGCCCATTGTACAACTTTTTGGCTGCTGCCTTGGCCCCCCCCCCACCTTTTCCGCCCCAACCACGTTACTTTTTAAGGCCTGCATGGCCCATTCCATTTTTTCAATCCCTGCGTCACCCATGTCCCCCAGCAGACCCTCTAAATACTCTTTTAGGCCGTTTTCATCCAAGAGATCCACGTCATTCTTACCACCATCTGGGCTCCCATCACCCGGCTCTATTGCGGGCAGGGGCACCGGGATGGCCGCGGGGTGCAGTGCTTCCTGTCTGGGCCTCTTGCCCCCTTCCCCCTGCCTGGGCACTCCTCTCACTCCATCTGCTTTTTCATCGCCTCCTCTTCTGCCTCCCTCTGCTTCGCTGCTGCCACCAGTTCTGACATCTGGCCCATCAGTTTGGACACTTCCTGCATCAGTTTCTCACTGGACAGCTAGGCTTGCTTGGGTGCCATGGTTTTCCTATGTCACTATAATCAGAGGGCCAAAAAAACCCAAATAACACATAACAACAACCAGGATACCCTTTCCTGACTGCCATGGGCCCTAAGGCTGCACCCAGCCCAGAGCCTACCGCAGGTCGAACACCCCTGCTCAAGCATCTAGCGCCTGCTCTTTTTGACCGCTATGTAGCACAGCCTCAGCTGCTGTAGCCTCCTTTTTTTGTGCCGCTGCCTGCCCAGCATCAGCGGTTCAGGTTACACTGCCGTGTTTCGAGGGAAACCACCGCCCTTCAAAACCCTGCTGCAGCCTGTCCTTCCTTGGACCCTTCAAATGAATGCTGGACTGCTGGCGGTAACCATAATTATCCAGTTGCCAATCACCCTTCAGTACCCTGGCCTAACTGCCTGCATTGCCCACCACCAGCTGTATGAACTGAGGGGCCTGACACTGCCCCATAGGCATTATAATCGGGGTCAGGCTTGGCCTCCCCCCCCAACCATGCCTGTTTTGGCTTTTGTTTTCTTTTCTTCTTTCTTTTTTTTTGGTATGCCCAAGCTTGATCACCCTATCCACCCTGCCACTTAGCCCCGAAGGGTGGGATGCCACCAACTGCCACCTCATGTGGTGTGTAGCCCCCTCCAAAATGTCTGGACCCCCGCTGGCATTGTATGGCCCACTTCTTTCACATTCTGTTGGGCCAGTGCCCTGGCCTAGTAGTCCCTTCTGTGGCCAGCGCTTGCTCCTTGCTCCAGTTAGGCACCACCAAAGGCTCCTTGGCTCTTTGGCTCCGGGCCTGCCCAGATCTGCTTGCATGATCCCGACCCCCCCAACTGAGTCAACAAACACCGCAAATGCCACACAAAGCACCCCACCCCCCACCTGATTCGAGATAGCTGGAGGTCCAACTCACTTTCTCCTGCCATTTGCTTGTTTTATTTTTATTTAGCCTGTTTCTCACACGCAATTTAGCCACATCACAAATGTGCTGGCCAGATCTAAAACTGCATGCAGATGCCTCATAGGCCACACTCCCCATGCTGGCCCACCCTGCAGGTCCGAGACTTGCCCACAGTGGTGCCAAACAACATTTGCCAGCACGCGTATCCCCACCCGGTAGCCACAGCGTGGCTGCTGTGCCCTGCCCCAGAAAAAAACATTAAGGTGCCCCAACTGGAAAACTAATGCCCATCTCAACCACTACGCATCTGGCCCACCCTTTGGCCCATTGTAGCAGTCCCCCCAAGGTGCCCGGCACTGCCTGTCTGTGAGGCCCCATGGTAAATCCAGTCTCTGGACATCCCCTAGCCGTGTTTTGCAATTTCATTTTTTTTTTTACTTGGTCTTTTCTTTTTGTTTCACTTTTCTTTGCCATTAGAGAGTGAAAAAGAAAACTGGCCCTCCGCTGGGCTAGGCCACCGGAAATGGCCTCACGTGGCCTCCCGACCACAGCACACCGCTAAGCCAGCCAACAGGGCCCACCCCCAAGCTAGCACGCCACCCTGCTGTACCATGTTTGGGAACTGACTCAGCCTACAGGTACAAACAAATGCGCACGCCACACAGAGTCAGCTCTCCTTCTCTCCCCTCGAGACACCCAGGGAAGCACCCCTCCCCCCTGCACTCTGCTTCAGACCACAAATTCAACTCACGCAGATGGGGAGGCCCACTCGTATGTGCCAAACCTGTTCTCTGTGCAGATCAACCACCAAGCATTTCAAGGCCTGGACCAACCACTCAACCGCTCATGATGAGCTCTGCATAACCAGCCCATTCAGCACAATACAGCAAGCATTCCCAAACCAGATGTAATGAGCCAAGCGCTCCTCTAATCATGCAATCTTCCTGAACGAAACAAAGCCAGACTCCCACGAGCTCTGCCTTCAGCAAACCTTATCAAGCTATCCAGGAGCCTGCACAGCTAAGCATTTATTTTATTTATTTATTTTATCTATTCAGAGCTAGGACTACAATACCTTTGAGCCAGGGTTCTTTTACAAAGGTTCCACATCAGAGGCAAAGACAAACAGGGATAGCAATGTTACAACAACAGTCAACAATAAAGCACTAAGGTAATGGAATATAACATAATATTGTTTTAAGGCAAGGTAGTTGTTCTGAAAGAAAGGAAACCAGCAACGAAAATGACACTTGAGGAAAGGAAACAGTGCTGTAGAAAACAGAAAAAGGGAGTAGAAAGGGAGGGGCTACTAAGGTGCAGCCATAAGCGGTTGTCAGATGAAACAGGGGATAAGTGCTAGGTGACATGGGGGGATGGGTAGAGGGAGGGGAAGGGGAGGGTGTGAGAAGTGGGGCAGAAAATGAAATAAGAGCATCAGAGAGATTAGGGGCAACTGGCTGGGAGGAGGAGGAGGAGAGAGGTAGAAGTGACTCCTGGGACATGTCAGCAACAGTTATAGGGGGCAGTCACAGGAGCTGGAGGCAGTGAGGTACATCCATAGTCTAGATTTAAAAATGCCCAGAGTAGGGGCAGTAGAGATGGCCAGGTTGAGGCTGTTCAGCCATAGAAGAACTTTGTAAGCGAATGAACGTTGACCCTGAGTGGTGCGACAGCAGGGAAATTGCAGGAGTTGAGATTTAGAACCTCTGGTGACCTGCATGCTATTCCTATTGTTGTGTAGCAGGGCAGTGACCCCCAGAGGTGCAAGGCCAAGGCAAATTTTCTTGGCCATTGTGCAGGTTAGGTACTTGATGCAATTTGAGAGCTGGAGCCAGCCAGTTTTAGAATACAGATCGCAGAAGTGGTTAAGACGGTGAGCTCCTGAGATGAGCCAACATGACTTATTGAGGGCGGTTGAGATATGTCTGAGGGTAGTCGCTGTGGCAGAGTCATAAATGATGAGACCGTAGTCAATAATCGAGACCATGGAACTCTGACCGGTGATCTTCAGGGCTTATGAGGTGAGATGCTGTCTGTGTCTGTAGAGGAGACCAATTCTGGTGTTCGCTGCCTTTGCCACAAAGTCAACATGAGCACCGTATGAGAGGTTGGAGTCCAACAGTATCCCAAGATATTTGAAGAGTGGAACCTGTTCCAGGGTATTCCCATGCGACGTTAGGATAGCCAAGGGGTGGAGCTTTTGCCGATGGTGGGAGCTGCAGAATAGCATGGACTTAGTCTTTTTGTGGTTAAGGATAAGTTTATGTTTCAAAAATCATGACTCAACGGTGCTCAAGACAAGTTGGAGATTCTGTTGTAAGGACATGTGATCTTTGTGAGTGGAGAATATGAAAGCATCATCCGCGTAGAGGATGATATTCTCAGAGCAGGATTGTGGCAGAGAGTTTAGAAAGAGACTGAAGAGGAGTGGGCCCAGAATTGATCCTTGCAGGATACCTGAGCAAACTGGCAAGGTTTCAGAGAGGGAATTGGCAATTTTCACCCTTTGTGAGCGGTTTTCAAGGTAGCTTTTGAACCAAGAGGCCGAGTCAAGGGAGAGGCCAATGTTTCAAAGTTGGTCAACCAACAGCCGATGGTGGACGGTATTGAAAGCCTTGGAGAGGTCAATGAAAACCGCCCCAGTAAGCAGGCCCTTATCGAGTGAATTATGTACAGTCCCAGTGAATTTGAGCAGAGCGGAGGAGGTGCTGTGACCCTTTCTGAAGCCGTGCTGTTGAGCGCACAGCAAATTGTATTTGTCCAGATGGTCGGTTAGTTGGTCGGCTATGATTCATTCAAGTGCCTTGAAGAGCAGAGGCAGTATCGAGATCAGGTGGTAGTTAGAGTGACTGGACTTGTCACCACTTTTGTGGATAGGAATGACAAAGGCAATTTTCCAAAGGTCTGGGAATTGACTGGAACAGGGAGAGAGAGAGAGAGAGAGAGAGAGAGAGAGAGATTCAGTATACTGGGTAAGGGACGAAGAACTTCCTCTAGAGTTAGTGACAGTATCTGCAGGTCAAGGGAGTCCCCACTGGATCTGGATTTGGAGATGGCAGTAGTGATATAGTGGCGTGCTGCGTTCAAAGAGACTTCCCAAAAGTAGAAATGAGGGGTATTGGCCTGGGCAGGATGTATGTTAGGGGTGCTGTCATCTTCATCGAAAAGGTCAGGGGAGAGAACAGCACTAAGGTCAGTAAAAGCAGAGTTAAAGGTATTGGCAATTTCAAGGGGGTCCATGGTAGTGATCCCATCAACAATAAGCATGGCAGGAAGGCTTTTTGGTTGTATCCCTGTGATTCCTTTAATGTTATCCCAAAAGGCACGATCGTTTCCCCAGGAGTTGGCAAGTGTGTCCTTGTAGAAGGAGCTTTTTGTAAGTCGAATGGCCTTGGTGCAGGCATTACAGGCCTGTTTGTATTTCAGTATGTCGTGCAGTGTGCCAGTGACTTTTGCCACTGCCCAAAGGTGGTCCCTTAGTTTCACCTGTGAAAGGAGCTTGGCATTAATCCAGGGGTTACAGAGTGTCTTAGCTTTGCGTTTTTTAACCGCAGCAAAGAGGTCACAGGCCTTGTCGAAAGCGGTAATGAAGAAGCCGAGGGCCAAGTTAACATTTGAAGCCTTGTAAATAGGTTGCCAGTCAATGAGATTCAGGTAGTGTTTAAGATGAGCAAGTTGTCCACGTGGCAGGACCCTACTGTAAGTGAATTTGGGGGGGGTTTGAGAAATTTGTTGGACCATTCGCATATGACAGGGGAGTGGTCACTGAGGGAATCCAGCAGTACGGTGGTGCTGAGGATCCTGGATGGGTGGCTGGTAAGTACTCAGTCCAGGAAGGTGCTATTACCAGTCTTATAGTTAGTTCTAGTTGGTGACACCACCAACTGTGAGAGGTTAGCAGAGGCTATAGAATCTTTCAACTCCCCTGTATCCATGGCTAACCAATTGATGTTGAGGTCACCTAGCAGGACAAGTTCAGCGCCTGGAGTTTGGGAGTTGATAAACCTGAGGACATCACTGAGACCTTTGACCTGGTCCCTGGGCGGGATGTAGACAGATCCAATCTTTAAGGCTTTTTGGTTTGGGCCAAAGAGAATTCTCATGGGTAGCAACTGGGCCGAGGAGTCAAGCATCGAGGTTGCAACAGGGAGCACCAATAAGGAGTCTTTAACATAGATGGCACAGCCTCCTCCTTTCTTAGTGACCCAGTCCAGTCGAAATATGTCGTAGCCTTGTAGTGTTATAGTCTGATCTGGAACTTTCGGCATCAGCCAAGTTTCAACCACTGCTAGGACGTCAGGCTCATGCTACCTTACGAAGGATTGAAGAGCATCAAACTTAGATAGCAGGCTGAAAATGTTGAGAGAAACGAGCCGAAGAGCACCTGTATTTGATTTGTTGCTTGGGTTGCATGGTCCAGAGTTTGGATAGACATTGCCTGAGAGCAGTAGGAGGAGGAGCAGCAGTTTTAAAGAGCCAAGGCATAGCTCCTTAAGGGATAATTTGCAGCTTCATTTAGAGTGGGAGAGGTTGGTAGGAACCAGACGGCAGCCCCTGCCTGTGGGAAACAGTGAGTTGCAGTGGGGTTAACCCGGTCCACAAACCAGGTGTAGGGGAGTTAGGCAGTAGCCAAGTATTGGCAAAAGGTGGGCCAGAAGAAGGACTGGGCGAGTAGTGGAGGGTACACCTGGAGAGGTAGGTGATGTCACTGAAGCAAGTGAGTTGGGGGAGGGGGCAGGGACAGCAAGGACCGGGGAGGGAGAAGATGGGAAGTAGAGCAAGGAGGAGGAGGGGTAAGAACAGAGTGAGGAGTGACCGAGAGGTAGGCATTCTTGTAAAGGAGATGGGGTAGCAAGGGACCAACTCAGAGAGTGGGTAGATCTGAAGCCTAGTAAGAGAGAAAGCTGAAATGAGGCAGGCACTGCAAGGGGCAATTAATGGAGGCGGGGAGGCAAGAAGGACCAGAGACAGAAGAACCAATGAGCTAAGGAAGGTTGGGGGGAGCAATACAGGGGGCGGAGTTTAGGCGTATTTAATTAAAGGTAGGAGGGGAGGGGCGGGTGTAAAAATTACAGCAAAGTCAATGATTTTCAATGGGCACAGAGCCTGGCCAGCAGAGCAAAAGCAGAGAGATACAGGGAGCATGTTCCTATGAAAACAGGCTTTTCTAGTTATTAAACGCAAATGCAAATACACCCTTATACACAGAAAGACTTAAAAACCAGCTCCCTCCCTATAGAAAATGCCATTCATAAACCAATATACACAGAAGAAAAACCATTTGAGCTAAAACACACTGGGCCATCTGGCTTGCAGGCCTGGTCACCCCCATGTGCCTTAACAGTTGATTGCCAATTATGTGCTGAGATCTCAATCTTGAAAAATTCCCATCAAAAGAGGTCATCCTGCCTGAGTCCTGGCCTAATATTCCCCTGCAGGACCCTGGTCAGGACCCCCTTGGGCTCCACCCCCAAGCCAATCCCTGGGGCTCTGGCATGCCCTTGTCATTTTACACTTTACCTGCCTGGTGATGTCACCAGGCCCCACCTCCTCTATTCCCTCTGCTTCCCCTCCCCCCCCCCCTCTCTCTTGTGCCTCTTCCTAGCACGGATCATTAGACAACCTGGCTTGCCTTTTAGTGGCAAGCCCCATTGTCATGCTATCCATACGTGGCTGTTAGTAAAGGAACCCTTGTAACACTAATTTCCCAATATCTCAGAAACTGTAGCAGTTAGGCGGAAAATTCAAGTGTCATAATCATCACAGTCAGATGTACACATGACATCAGATCGACCAAATCCATATCTCTCATCATTTACAAGATATGGGCACCAAAAAGCATTGTGAATGCTAATCCTATTTTTTTTTTTTTGGAATGATATGTGTCTGTGGGGGTGACTGTTTAGTGACTAATGGTAAAACTGATATTTGTCATGCTATCCATACATGGCTGTTAGTAAAAGAACCCTTGTAAAACCCATTTCCCAATATCTCAGGAACTGTAGCAGTTAGGAAGAAAATTCAAGTGTCGTAATCATCATAGTCAGATGTACATATGACATCAGATCAACCAAATCCATATCTCTCATCATTTACAAGATACAGGCACCAAAAAGCACTGTGAATGCTAACCCTTTCAGCGTAATGATATGTGTCTGTGAGAGAGCAGGCCCTCCTGGCTCTGCGCTCCCACTTACACATAGCTACAGAGCCGTACAGCAGCCCTATAGGATAAGGAACCCATGTAATACTAATGTGACATATTTCGGGAACCGTAGCAGCTAGAAAACAAGCATTTGTGAATGCCAAATGTTGATTATGCTTGGTGTGTTGAGCTCACTCACTGCCCCTCTGTCACTGCGCTCAGTCTGTTTCTCCTGTGCCGGAGGCTACTGTTTTGTACTGGGCTCCTGCCTGCATTGGCACCTTGTTCTGCCCACTAAGAAATCCGCAGCTGTCCCAACAGAGCTGCATTGAGGTGGCTCCTCCCCTCTCTCACTCACTCACTCATTCTGTTTCTCCTGGCACTGCAGGCTGCCCTTTTGTACTGGGTTCCTGCCTCTGTTGGTGGCTTTTTCTGACCACAAAGAAATCTGCAGCAGTCCAAACACAGGTCTGTTGAGTCCCCCTCTCTCACTCACTCGTTCCGTTTCTGCCGGCGCTGCAGGCTGCCCTTTTGTACTGGGCTCCTGCCTGTGTCGGCACCTTTTTCTGCCCACAAAGAAATCCACAGCTGTCCCAACAGAGCTCCATTGAGGGTGCTCACTCCCCCTGTGTCACTCACTTATTCTGTTTCTCCTGGTGCTGCAGCCTGCCCTCTTGTACTGGGCTCCTGGCTCTGTTGGTGCCTTTTTATGCCCACAAAGAAATCTGCAGCAGTCCTGACAATGCTCCATTGAGCTCGCTCAGTCCCCTTCTCTCACTCGTTCATTCCATTTCTGATGGCGTTGCAGGCTGCCTTTTTCTATTGTGCTCCTGCCTGCATTGCCGCCATTTGCAGCAGTTACAATACAGCTCCGCTGAGCTCGCTCATCCCCCTTTCTCACTTGCTCATTCTGGTTTTCCTGCCACTGCAGGCTGCCATTTTGTACTGAGCCCCTGCATGCATTGCTGCCTTTTTCTGCCCACAAACAAATCTGTAGCAGTCCCAACAGAGCACCGTTGAGCTCACTCACCCCCCCACACTCGCTCATTCTGTGTCTCCTGCCGCTGCAGGTTGCCCTTTTGTTTGTTTTTTTCCATTAAAATTTTATTAACAATTTTGAATACAGAGAGCATATCCTTAAACAAAGACTACAGGTAATAAAACATATACAAAGACAGAACCATAAAGTAACGGAATGCCTCCAGCCCCCCAACCCCACCCTCCCCATCCACCCAAACCTTGCACAAGGCTCTGTGGTCCCATCTATTCTCTACAGACCATAGCAACCCAGACTATAAGGAGAAGCAGGTATAAGGGCCCCAAATTTTATTAAACCTAGAAAGTTTATTGTGAAGAATGGCAATCATACGCTCAATTCTAAGATTAGTTAGAAGTTCTTCTAGCCATTCCAAATAGCTAATCAGAACAGAATCCTTCCAATGTCTAAGCACGACACTCTTCAGGGATAATGAAATTATGGAGATATGAAACCTCCTTATCTTAAATGGAATAGACATTAGCTCCCAACAAACATATTCAGGTGTGAACAAATCCCCAGACCTAACAAAGGATCAGTCTCATTCTTAATACGAGCCAGAGCGGAGCTATCTTCGACAACTCCAAAAATATGCAATAAGTCCCCCACACCCTGCTGACACCTCACACAAGTATCTGTGACAGATAACTTCAACCTAGCCAGCTTTTGAGGAGAGTAATAAATATTGTGGAGAATTTTGAACTGGATCAGCTTCAAACGATCCTGTGAGATTAGTTTGTGACAACAATGCCATAACTCTGTCCAGTCCAAATCCTTCCCTGGAAATACAGATGCCCAGTAGTTTGATGGTGCTAGATTCTGAGAGTAAACCCAATTAAACAGTACAGCATAAATATTGGAAACCCCATGAGGTATACCCACGATAGGCCTTAATTTCTCCGAGAACTCTATGCTCAGGAATTGCATTGTCAACTTGCCCAGCTTACTAATTAATAGGTGACGGAGCTGGTATTCTTGAAAAATTGCCGAGGCTGGCAAGTTGAACTTATTCAATATCTCTGCCGCAGAGAGAACTTTTCCATCTCCCGTAATTAAATCTTTAACACGACTTTCACCACCCTGTGTTAACCAGGTAGCCCTCAAAATCTACCAAGAATGCGAAACCGCTGGTTGCCCCTTATAGGTTGAGCTGGATCCCTAATGTGGGAGTATTTCAGAAAGCCACATAGCTGTGAGTGGACTCTCACAGAAAACCCAATTGGAGAGTTCCTAAGAAATTTTGGTAATAGATTAGAGTAACATGTAGTAATGCTTGGAGAGACCTGCTTTCCCAATAAGCGACAGTTCAATCTGTAACCTATATGGGAAAGTATGAGGTCTCCACACCCTTGACCCATCTCAAATATTTATTAACCTGCCCTGCCCAGTAGTAGAGTCCTAGGTGCGGTAACCTAAGTCCTCCCACTAGTTTAGGGCAGCCAGCTTGTGGTAGGCCATCCTTGCTTTCTTGTAACCCCATATAAAGTTAGCAATAATCCGTGGATTTTCCTAAACCATCCCTCTGATAATGTAATATTTAAGATGCTAAGAGGGTAAAATATCCTGGGAAACACATTCATTTTAACTCAAGTTTACCCTCCCCACAACGAGATTGGGAGTTTGCCCATCTCTTAAAATCCAAATCGATTGTGTGGACCAAAGCATCAAGATTATACTGTCTTACCTGCTTCAAATCCCTAGATAACGAAAGGCCTAGATATTTAATGACCTCCAATTCCATATCAGACCCCATTCTGTAATCTCTTGCTTAAATACCCTCCTATTAAGAGGGTACGCTACAGTTTTACCCAAATTCAATTTATAGTTAGCCAGAGAACTAAATTCTTCAATCATGTTTAATAGGGCAGGAATCGATTTGCTCGGCAGGAAATGTATACCAAGAGGTCATCAGCATACGCTGTTACCTTAACAATGTTATCCTGTACCCTAATGCCTCTTATACCCTGATTACGTAAAATATTTTTAATAAGAGGTTCCAGGTATATATTAAAAAGAAGAGGGGACAACGGACACCCTTGGCGAGTACCAACATACAAGTTAAAGATACCAGACGTTACACCATTACAGGAAATCCTAGCAGTGGGGTTGAGATAAAGGGATACAACCCATTGCAAAAATAACTCGGGGAAACCAAACCTTCCCATAGTTGTTAACAAATACCGCCAATGAACCCTATTGAACGCCTTCTCCGCGTCCAAAGATACCAGGGCCATAGCTTCACCACTCTCTTCGGAGGCGGAGAAGACGTGCGCCACCATCCTCAAGTGGTCACCAATCGACCTACCTTGCATAAAGCCCACCTGCTCTGGACCAATCAAATCAGGCAAGACCTTATTTAAACGATCGGCCAAAACCTTCGCCAAAATTTTAATGTCGTAATTGAGTAAGGAAATGGGCCTATAACTGGCAAGTTGTTCTGGAGGTTTATCTGGTTTCGGAATTAGAACAATAAGTGCCTCAAATAAAGTTTGGTCCACCACTTTACCTCCAAGAATACACTTAAAAAGGGACACCAACAGAGGCACCAGTTGCTTGGAAAAAGCCTTATAAAAATTAGGTGAAAAACCATCTGGCCCTGGTGTTTTGTCCCAAGGGAGCCCCTTAATGACCCTCATTACTTCCTCCTGGGCGATATCCTCTGTGAGGAGTTTTTGCTGCTGTTCAGACAGAGAGGGAAGATTTAACACTTCAAGAGAGGACAGTATGTCTTCAACTGTGGGAGGATTAGCCATTGGACTATACAAGGATTCAAAATAAGCCTTAAACTCGTCCACTATCTCCTCGGAGGGTCAGTATTCTACCATCTTTACTGACTGTACTGTTTGAATGGTACGGGAAGCTTCAAGTTGTTTAATACGCCTGTCCAACAGCTTACCCGCTTTCTCTCCTTGATCCACGTAACTAGCTTTGGTTTTTATCAAAGCCAGTTCAGCTTGCTCCCCTAAAATAGTAAGGTAGGAATTCCTTAGTCTAATTAGGTCCTGTTTATCATTCTCCGAAAAGTTGTGAGAGAGTATGATTTCCTTATGTCTTATTTGGGACAATAGTTCCAGAATACGGCCCTCCCTTTCTCTTTTCTTTTTAACTGACTGTCCTATCAACACTCCCCTTATAAAAGCTTTAAACGCCCCCCAGAGTATATCCGGGCAGGCATCCTCTTTCATGTTGTGCAGAACGAACTCATCAATTTGAGAGGAAATGTACCTGACTAGACTCTGGTCCTTTAGAATTTGATTATTTAATTTCCACCTATTATTATGTTTAGGTAGTGCGTCAAATGTCAGCGAAGCCGAAACTACTGCATGATCGGAGGGAGGCCCCGGTTGTATAACTGACTCCAACACCCCAGGGAGGAGATTATGTGAGAGCATAAGGTAATCAATACGAGAAGCTGTACCATGAGCAGGAGAAATAAAAGTATATTCACGGTCACCGGGGTGTAAAACCCTCCACACATCTGCCAGACCCAGTTGATCTGTCCAGTCCCTCACCGCTCTTTGAGCTGGGGAAAGACCAAAGCCGGTGGGTCTGGATTTATCCAGCAAGGGCTCTATTACCAAATTGAAATCACCCCCGACAATGATGGGAACATTAGCAAAGGGTGCCATGTCCTCCAAAAGTTGCACAAAGAAATCCTGAGTTTCCAAGCAGGGACCATATATTGACCCAACTAAGATCTTTAAAGTCTGTAGCATCCCAAAAACCAGGACATATCTACCTATCCTGTCTCTTATTACCTGAAGGGGAGTAAAGGGAACGTCCCTATGAACCAGTACCATGACCCCTCTGCTTTGTGAGCTCCCTTGCGATGCAAAAATTTGCCCAAACTGGAGGCGCCTCATGTTATTACTCTCCACCTCTAGTAAATGGGTCTCTTGCAGGAAAACAATATCTGCATTTAAAGCCCCTATATGTTTCAATATTTTATATTGCTTGAGCTTTTTCCTTGCCCCCTTAACATTCCAAGTCAGAAATTTAAAAACTCTACCCGCTACCATTGATCCAAACAAAAAAACGGTATAACCTATATGTATTCAACACTCTATTACCCTTACCTAAAACCTCAGAGCCTTGTGCAGCCCACCCCCACACCCTTTCCCCCAAACTCCCCAAACCAACAAACACAACCCTACAAACCTCATAACAAATCCCCCAACAAACCCACCCTCATCGTCTCGGTTCATGATGACAGCTCGGTCCGCCAACACTACTCCCACTCCACCAACCCCCACCCCCTCTTCCGGAACAACCCTGCTCAGGACCATTCAACCAATCCAAAGTCAACCTTCTGGAGGAGCAAGATTACCCTCAACCTTGCAGAACACATTGACCATAAACAGAACAGTAATTTAGCTACCACCCTACACCTATCTTATAAACTGTCTAAAGCTGTTATTCCACCTAGCATAACACTTAGCTATAAAAAATATGAAAACAGGCTGCCCATCTCATAACAGCCCTTCGTCTCTAGGACAATATGATGCTTATGCTAGAAAGAGAAAGAAAAAAAGAGGGGGAAGGGGGAGGAAAGGGAAAAGAAACCAGAGCTTTAAATTCAGCCCTATAATTTCACATTTTTCCATCGCAACAATCCCATGAGCTAATAAGGTAACCCCCCAATATAAAACAAAAGGCGCATTATAGAGATCCAAACTATCAAACTTAGCCAGACTGTCCAAGGTCCATTGTAGGGGTCTGCTGCAAACCATTTAGTTTCCCAGCATTCAAAATAGTAATAAACCCCCCTACAGCAATTGTTATAAAACAAAACGTTTTATCAAATATGCAGGCCCTTGACGTGCCCTTAAGTCCTCCAATACCCAGGCCAAGGCATATCAGAGGTGATAACTAACAGTCACTCCAGAGTTCACTAAAATAAGGCTTCCCCATTTCCAGCAGACAGAGAATTAAAGGAGGACATCTTTTCCCAGACACAGTTGTAGATTATACGCTCCACAAAACATCAGCAGGAACCAGGCCCCATGGGGAGGATTCAGAGGGGTCCTTATTTTAAGTTAAACAAATTAGGCAGGACCCTCTGCAATGTTACCAGGGCAGAATCTGCATCCTCAAATGCCTTCCAGGTATCGTCCACCAAAACTTGCAATTTCGCAGGATATATCATCCTGTATTTAATGCCCGCAGCGATCAGTTTAGAAACCAAAGGGTGGAAAGTGGCCCTCCGCTGCCACACAGTCAATGGCAAATCCTGTGTCACTCTAAGATTCGTTCCTTCCCATTGCAAAGACTTAACCTCCTTCACCTTTTGCGATGAACAGCTGTCTTTCCTGGAAATTTAAGAACTTGGCGATAAAGATACGAGGAGGTGCTCCTGGGGGGGAATGGGTCTCAATGCACGATGCGCTCGCTCAATGTTATAACATGGCCCAAAAGGAGAAGGGCCAGCAATTTTTTCCACAAAACGCTGAAAGAATTTAACAGGGTCACCGCCCTCTTCCCTCTCTGGTAATCCAATTATGATTACATTATTTCGCCGACTTCTCCCTTCCAAGTCCTCCACTTTCATGTCCAATTTGGACAACTGCTGCTAGCTGAAGTAAGGGCCCCTTCCAACTTCTCCACCTTACTTTCCAGCTGAGTAGATCCGAGCTCATATCCACATTCTCTTTGTCAGCTCATTTAAAGCACCAGTAACATTCTTAATTTCTGCCACCATGTCGCCCATCCCTTCTTTAAAAGGTCGAACCCTCTAGAAATCTTGCCAGTGTAGGCAGTATGTTCTCCCCGCTACCGGAGCTGCAGGACTAGGATGGCTGCGCAGACAAGGCCCGCGATTTCTTTTCGGCCTTCTCCGGGGTGGCGGGCATTGTCCTCCGAGGCAAAGACTTTGACATCTCCTCCTCCATGAAGAAACGAATGATGTCTCCGGTCGCTCGCAACCCTAATAGAGTCGCACTGAGATACAAACACGTCAAGCTATGCAAATAATTACTTTAAATAGGCAGGGGTCAGCGGAGCCTACGGAGAGCACAGCTAGCCCAACAACAGCATCACGTGACTCCCGCCCCAGGTTGCCCTTTTGTACTGGGCTCTTGCCTGCATTGGTGGCATGTTCTGGCCAGAAAGAAATCTGAAGCAGTCCCGACACAGCTCCATTGAGCTCGCTCACTCCCCCTGTCTCAGTCACTCATTCCATTTCTGCCCGCGCTGCAAGCTGGCCTTTTGTACTGGGCTCCTGCCTGTGTTGCCGCATGTCTGCCCACAAAGAAATCCACAGCAATCACAATAAACCTCCGTTGAGCTCGCTCACTACCACTCTGTCACTCACTCGTTCTGTTTCTCTTGGCGCTGCAGGCTAAGCTTGTGTACGGGGCTGCTGGCTGCATTGGCACCTTTGTCTGTCCACAAATAATCTGCAGCTGTACCGACAAAGCTCCATTGAGGTCGCTCAGTCTCCCTCTGTCGCACTTTCATTCTGTTTGTCCTGGTGCTGCAAGCGGGCCTTTTGTACGGGGCTCCTGCCTGCATTGGCGCCTTTTTCTGCCAACAAAGAGATCTGCAGCAGTCCTGATAGAGCTCGGTTGAACTCACTCAGTCCCCCTGTCTCACTCACTCGTACTATTTCTCCCACCGCTGCAAACTGGCCTTTTCTACTGGGCCCCTGCCTGGATTTACATCTTTTTCTGCCCAAAAAGAAATCTGCAGCAGTCCTGACAGCACTCCGGTGAGTTCGCTAACTCCCCCTCCCTCATTCACTCTCTCATTCTGTTTCTCCCAATGCTGCAGGCTGCCCTTTTGTACTGGCCTCTTGCGTTGGGGCCTTTTTCTGCCCAAAAACATATCCGGAGCAGTCCCGATAGAGCTCAGTTGAGCTCGGTCACTCCCCCCTCTCACTCATTCCATCTTAATCTATCCCAAACACTGATGTCCCACAGTGACCGTGCTATTCTCCATCAGGAGTGCAAAAACATATTTTAGCCAGGATGTGAAAAATGACAGCTGTACTCTTCATAAGGAGGTGTGAAAGAATGCCACTGTTGAAAATGTGGCATGAAAATATTACAAATTTGCGAAGTTACAAGGGTGCGTGGAAACAGTTGAATGCACTCTTGTAACACAGTCATGTTATGGAGTTTTGACATCAAATTTCCAACATAGTGATTTTAGGACCTCTGCTCATGGACAGTGCCACTGTCATTTTCTTAATCTGTCCCGAACACTAATTTCCCACAGCGACCATATTATTCTGTGCTGCAACTGTGAAACCATGTTTCACTCAGGATGTGAAAAATGACAGCTGTACTGCTCATAAGGAGGTGTGAAAAATTGCCATTGTTGAAAATGTGGCATGACAATATTATGAATCTGCAACGTTACAATGGTGTGTGGAAAGTGTGCAATGCACACTTGTAACACAGTCATTTGATGGGCTATCATCACCAAATTTTCAACATAGGCATTTTAGAACCTCTGCTCATGAACGGTATCACTGTCATTTTATTACTCTGTCCCAGACAGTGATTTCCCACAGCGACTGCTCTGTTCTGCACCGGAACCGCGAAAACACATTTTGGCCAGGATGGGAAAAATGACAGCTGCACTCTTCATAAGTAGGTGTGGGAAAATGGCAATGTTGAAAATCTGGAGTGAAAATATTATACATTCACGAAGTTACGAGCGTGCGAGCAAACTGTGCAACACATGCTCGTAACACAGTCATTTTATGGAGTATCATTATCAAATTTTCAACATAGCCATTTCAGGACTTCTACTCATGAACAGTGTCACTGTAATTTTCTTTAATCTGTCCCAAACACTGATTTCCGACAGCGACTGCGGTATTCTGTGCCGGAAGTGCAAAAACACATTTCCACCAGGATGTGAACAATGACAGCTGTACTGTTCACAAGGAGGTGTGACAAAATGCCACTGTTGAAAATCTGGCATCAAAATATTGCAAATTCACGAAGTTACGATAGTGCGTAGCAACTGTGCAGCACACACTCGTAAAACAGTAATTTCTGGGATTTTTCCTACCAAATTTGCAACATAGGCTTTTTGAGAGCCCACCTCATGAACACTGGTACTGTTGTTTCATTAATCGTCCCCCAAAGGTGATTCTACACAGTGACCGCAAAATCACCTTCCGGGGCCGATTAACGCCATGACAGTTGAAGTATTCATGAGGAGGGGTCCCAAAAACCCCATGTTGAAAATTTGGTGAAAAAATTCCAAAAAATGCCTGAGAGATGCAGCAAAGTTGAAAAAACCCTATTTACTCCATTATACAGCTTACCAGCATTTCTTCAGTTAGCAGTCGGCTTTGAAGAGTGCAGACATGTCCCTGGTCCACGAAGATCATCGCGCCAGACTCGGAGGTAAGTATGGGGTGAGGGGGTGGGGAGGCTGGGTGAGCAGTGGGTGGACGCTGGTTGCAGGACGGGTCTGGGAGACCACGAGGACTGTTTTTTCTTTACAGGTAAAAAAGACAATGTAGGACGGTTTTAACTTCACAGGGCATTTGGAGTCTCGCTTTGGGGTACTGTAGCCGATGGGGATTAGGCACCCCATTGGCAAATAAAGGGGATTCATTTTGCCGCCGGCAGACAATGAAATGGGGAGCACATTATGCTGACGGGAGTGCCTCTGGCCGGCAGATTAACATTGTGGCGGTGGGTTATATTGTTTATGAACAGGGTGGCAACCCGCCACCATGTTCACAAACAATATCAGGTTTGCTAGATTCACCCTGCAATGATGGGTTGCTCCCTCATTGCAGCGGATGGCTTACGCTGCAATGATGAAGCAGCTCCTGATTGCAGTGGCTGATTTGTCACAAGTTGGTGCGAACGTTCCAAACTTGTGTCACCAGCAGCATGCAACGGCATTGGGGGAAGGGGGACAAGCCTTTGCAGGCTGTGGGGGCATTGGCCACAACAGTGCCATGCCTCCACAGCCTGCTTCTCAGCAAGCTGTGCCAATATGTTTCTTGCGCTGTGCGCAATCAACATAAAAATGCAAGTGTGGTTGTAATCATGACAGTGAGACCACTACGTGACATAAGTTGACTGAAAGGCGTCACGGGCGCTGCAATGTTATCCTATGGGAAAATGTCGGCACTTCGGAATGCTGTAACTATAAGCTTGTTCGATGTTTTCATACCAAACCACCAAAAGGCACATCTGTGGGACTAGGGCTTGCCACCATGAACATTTCAGGCCAATAGCACAATCCACCTTGCCACAGTGAAGTGACAAAGAAAACAACACATTTAAAAATCTGTTTGTACAGTGTTAGCATGATTATTTTAAATGTTTTTGCGATACTCCTATCTCTATAATGGGAATGTGACCTCGAACACCAAAAATATTGTTGCTGTTATTTTTCTTATGATCGCAATTATTTTCACAGTAATGTAGAATATTGCCATGAACAAAAAATGGCAAAATGGTGGAAAAAATTTGAAAAACACATTTCCAGACCAGCTGGTGAAAAAGTAATGCCAGGGTCATGTTCCTCATGGCCCGATTAGGTAAACACAACTGTTGGTGTTTACCAAAGTGCACTATTTTTTTGAATCGCAATGTTTTTCTCTCTTGCTAACTGAAAACAAGATGGCGGTGCCTTTAGAAGATTTGGTGAAAAAAATATTGCTCCGTTCAAAAGTTATTCTAATGTTTCATGTCCCATTATAGCCTATGGGAAAATTTACATGTGCACTGCAAAGATTTTCGCAATCATATTTTTGTTGTCGAGCTGCCTGAAATTTTTTTCGTGCTGCCATCTTATTTTCAGCTAGCGAGAGAGAAAAAAAACAATGTAATTCAAAAAATAGTGCACTTTGTTGAACACCAACAGTTGTGTTTATCTAATCAGGCCCTGAAGAACATGAATCTGGCATTAGTTTTTCACCAGCTGGACTGGGAATGTGTTTTTAAATTTTTGTCCACTATTTTGCTGTTTTTTGTTCCTAATAATATTTTATGTTACCACGAGAATAATTATGATCATAAGAAACAGAACAGCAGCAATATTTTTTGTATTCATGGTCACATTCCCATTATAGAGATAGGAGTGTCGCTCAAACATTTCAAATAATCGCGGTAACACTGCATGAACACATTTTTAAATGTGTTGTTTTCTTTGTCACTTCATTGTGGCAAGGTGGATTGTGCTATTGGCCTGAAATGTTCATGGTGGCAAGCCCTAGTCCCACAGATGTGCCTTTTGGTGGTTTGGTATGAAAACATCGAACAGGCTTATAGTTACAGCAGCAGGCAGAACAACCCACCTTCATACCGCCATGGCTGCCCGCCAACCATGCTGTCTGTGACTGACAGCATACTGTACAACTTGAAGCACTTTTGTGGACCAAGTCGACCAGTGGGCTTGCAGCCTGTACTGTAGGCTGTCATTCACAACTTTGTCATTCACAGAGTTGTGAATCATCTCTCGCCAATGCAGGCTGCAAGCTGTTCAAATCAACGGTCCACCAATGTGCGCAGTTGTACAGTATGCTGTCGGTCACAGACAGCACAGTCAGCAGGCAGCAGTGGCAGTGTGTGGGTGGGTTGTGCTGCCCGCTGTACCAATACTGATACAACTTGGCAGTTGCAGCAGGCTGGGAGGGTGCCTGAGTGGGTGTGGGGGTGGGATTACTGGAACACCAGGGATATTGGACCAATGGCAATTGCACAGCGGTCATGCTGGGGATGCAGTATAGTGCCTCCCATCTGTGGCTTGACCACTGTGCGGTGTCACTGGTCCAATAACCTTGTTTGTCAGTGATCCCACCACCCCACCCACTCAGGCACCCCAAGCTGCTCCACAGCAAGTTATATCAGCATTGGTCAAGCAGGCAGAACAACCCACTGCACACCACCATGGCTGCTCAACCGTTGTTCTGCAATGACAGCATACTGTACAACTGGAAGCACATTGGTGGACCAAGTCGACCAGTGGGCTTGTAGCCTGTACTGTATGCTGCCATTCATAACTTTGTCATTCAGAGAGTTGTGAATCACACCATACAGTGCAGGCTGCAAGCCCATTGGTCGACTTGGTCCACCAATGTGCTTCCAGTTGTACAGTATGCTGTCAGTCACAGACAGCACGGCTCAGTGAGCAGCCGTGGTGTTGTGTGGATGGGATGTGCTGCCTGCTGTACCGATACTGATATAACTTGGCAGTGGCAGCGGGCTTGGGGGGTGTCAGAGTGGGTGGGGGGGGTTGGACCACTGGAGCACCAGGGCTATTGTACCAACAGCAATTGCACAGTGGTCAGGCGGGGATGCGGTATAATGCCCCCCCCATCCCCAGCATGAGCACAGTTGCCATAGTAACATGGTTCAAACAAAAAATTTACACTTGTAGGCCCAGATATTCAAAAGAGTTGAGCCATGCGTAATAGGGTTGCACCTGCGCAAGTCTGAAAATGTGCCATTCTGCGATATTCAGCAGGAGGCAGTTGTGCCCCCCAAATCACGCTGAGCAACAGTGCAATGATAATGAAGGCATGCGCAACTGAAGGGGGAGGAACCATGCATAAATGGCACAGTGCGATATTCAACAACTTGCGCCATGTGCAATAGGGGAGCAAGCGGAAGTTGCGCCATAGCAGAAATGAGCCAAAATAAAAGGGAGCAAGGGAGAGGTGCAAGAACGCAACAGGGAAGACACATATGAGAGCAATACACAGCAGGACACACTGGGCAGCAGGGACACACAGGGCCAGGCAGGAAAGGGCACCTGGAAGCAATAGTCACAGGGGAAGGTGTGGGGAGACATTGCACAAGGGGGAGGTACACCACACAGCAGTGAGGCAAGCACAGGCAGGTGTTCCTGGTGCAGGGGAAGTAGCAGTGGGGACAACGGGGGGAATACAGTAACAGCTGCCAGGGGGGTGAACACAAGCCAGGGACATGGCCAGTGCCACCTTCCAGATGGAGGCCATTATGAGGCAGGTGAGAAGGCAGGCAGCAGGGAGGCATGGCCATGGAAGGGCCCATTGGCGGTATGCCCCCAATAGGCAGTACCGAGCCTGCACCAACTTCGAGCTGTACAGTGATACCAAGATTGTGGGCCGGTACCGCCTGAATCAGGCAATGCTGAGGTGGCTCTGTGAGCGGTGCAGTGATGTGATGCAGGCACCCACATGACGGAGCCATGCCCTGTCAGTGGAGACCAAAGTGACAACTGGCATGTGCTTGCTCGCCACGGGTACCTTCCAGAGACCAACTGGGGACACCACAGGCATAACCCAGTCAGCCACATCACACCACCTCACCCAATTCCTCAGCGCACTGCTGCCACATGCTGCGGAGTACATCCCTTTCTCCAGCACACCGGCGGAGCGCACAGCAAACATACAGGAGTTCCACAGGGTAGCACATATGCCTGGTGTGCTAGGGGCAATAGACTGCACCCATGTGGCCATCTGCACACCACCTGACCCTGAGGGGGCTGCATACATCAATCGCAAGGGCTATGCCAGCATCAACTGCCAGGTGGTGTGCGATGCCAGGGGGCGCATAATCAATGTCTGTGCCTTGCACTCTGGGGGAGCACATGATGCCTTCTTCTGGCACCAGTCAGCACGGTGTCACAGATTTGAGAGTGGGGATGTCCCCACTGGACACCTTGTGGGTGAGTATGCAAATCACATGGACAATCATAGGGCCTGGGGGGCATGGTCAGAGGTGACATGGGTAGTGGCCTACATGGCCCAGGGCAGGCTGATGCTGATCACCAAACTAACCTCCACCCTCTACACACAGGTGACAGTGGATACCCACTCTGTCCCTGGCTGCTCACACCTTACTGGCGGCCCGCTACCCCATCACAGCAACACTACAATGAGGCACACGCCACCACACGTAATGTCATCGAGGGGGTGTTCGGGATGCTAAAGGCACATTTCCATTGCCTGGACACCTCCAGTGGTGCTCTACAGTACAGCCCCTCAAAGGCCTGCGGGCTATGCCTGGCCTGTTGCATCCTGCACAACATGGCCAACAAATGTGGGATAGCTGTACAGGTCAAAGAGGGGGACAGCGATGGGGTCGGTGAGGACGCCGGTGATGATAGTGATGGGCAGTCCCCCCTTGGCTGACAGGACCCCCGACTGCTCCAGCTGGCACAGCTGCACCAGGACACCATCACAGAGGAGCACTTCAGCCAACCCAGGTAAGTCATGGGGCCATGTGTAACCACCAGTGGCCAAGGCACAACCCACAGCCACGCATGGACACACACCAGGGGTGCATGCCATCAAGGGAAGTGGCTGGGAATGGAACCACACACACAACCAGGGGTGGGTGAGGTCTAACATGCCACGTGGATGGACACACACATAAGCACACACACACACACACACAATGCACCAAAGTTGCACAAAGGGTAGAAGGCACACCAACCCAGAACATCACCCCTAGCCACACACATGTCCACAGACCACCACACCCACTGCATGTCCATGTGCGTGTGTCAGATGCTGAGCACCATTGCACATTGGTGTACAGTGCAATGCAGGCATCATCATGCACACACAACTGCGGACAGCAGCCGGGAGGGTATGCAGATGGACTGTGTGTCTACGTGCAGGGGCGGTTACCCACCTGTGTACTGTCCACTGAAAGACACAATGCACACAGGGCAGCACCAGACAGTAGCCGCGTTGGGAGACAGGTCAGTCAGTCGACTCAGTGTCCCAGCCACCACGGATGCATGGGCGGCCCCGCCGAGACCCGCCAGCACTGACAGGCCGACCACTGGCCTCATGGGGTGGCACCAATGGTCCCCCAGGGGTTCCACTGTGTGAACGCGACCATGCTCACACAGGGGTCTGCAGCACACCAAACATGCCTGCGCCAGGTGTGCTTGGGATGCCCACAGCTGAACCTGGTGTCGACAGGGAGGGTGTTGCACGACGCCGGGAATGGGGGTGGACGGTGCACTGCATGGTGTCCGCGACGCATGGGCACATGACTGTGTGCCCATTGTGGCCATGACAGCAGTGAATGCCTGTGCATGTCTGTCAAAGGCAGTGGTCACATCCTCCCGCAACCGGTCCATCCCTGCTAGGATCAGAGCGGTGTCCCTGCTGTGATGCTCCTCTGCTCGCTCCAGAGCTACACACAGTGCATCCACTGACATCACAAGCCGCATCTGCTGCTGGACTGATGCCCAAGAGGTCATCTGCCTCCTCGGCATCCTGTCCCTCAGGGTGTGTGTGGCCCTGATGCTCAGCACCCCTTGATGGTGGGCGCTGCGCACCAGGACCAGGTCTGGGCATGTCCACAGGCAGTGCACAGATGCCGCCACTGGACCCTGTACCCCCAAGCCCAATGGCTGACCGCTGATGCTGTCCTTCCAGCTGCTGCTCCCCAGGGTTCAGTGGTGCCACTGCAGTGGCCGCAACAGTCCCACTGTCCTGAACAAACACCAGTGCTGCTCCACTGGTGCTGACAGGCACAGTTTGGGACTGTGCTGACACGCAGGCCTCCATGGCAGCACCACTCACAGCCATGGCTGCGATGTTACCTGATGTGAGGCCATCCCGTGGCACACATGTGTCACTGCCCATGCCATTGGTGACATCATCATCAGTGACGGACTCGGCATCGGCCCGTGTCACAGAATGCAGGCATCCATGGACACTGTCATGCTGGGACATGGGCAGGGCTTCCTCCGCACCTGTTACAACAACATCAGTGTGGACAGCCAGGTGGGCCCACTGTCGCACTGAGCCACATATACCTGTGGAGGTGGATGGGCCCTCCTCCATCTCCAGCTGACTGTCCTCAGTGGACAGGCCCACCACCGCTGACCCATGCAGATGCTCAGGATCTGTAAGGGAAAACAAAGTCGCGTTACTGCATGTGACCTACCCTGCCCCTCCCCCATAGATGGACCATGACTTACCATGCAGTGATGGGTCACCTCCTGGAACACCCTCAATGGCACTACACTGAATGCTTCCAGCAATCCTCTCCTCCTGTGGGGTCAGATGTACCACCTCCAGCTGTCCCCCACCTGTCACAGCTTTGCTGCCCTGATGGCAGCCACCTTCTCCTTTATCCTCCTCCTCCTGTCTGTGCCCATCTTCTTCTTGCACTCCTGAAAGGAGCGCTGGTGGTTGCCATGCAGGTTTACAGCACATGCCACCTCCTCCCATGCAGCAGCATGGGCTTGAGGTATTCCCTGCCATCTGCTGAGAAGCGGTTCCTGATCCAGGTAGGCCTCAAACAGGGCTTCAGTGTCGGCCTTGGTGAAATTAGGCCTCCTCCTCCTCCCACCACTGTGTTCCTCCTCTCCCACAACTTGCTCAGTCATTATTTAGCCTGTAAGAATGGCAGTTGTCACCTGTGACTGTGCAGTCCCGTGCATGTCCCTAAATCCACAGTCCACACTCCCAAACAGCAAGCAACTCACAAATAGACTGCAGTAACCGACTATGGCCACTGCAGCCCAATGTTGCACTTTTATAGTGCAACCCATGCAAATGAGGCGAGGCGCAACTTTAAGTGGATGCAAATTGCAGTGCTGTGCCATTGCATGGCTGATTAGCTGTTTTGCATATGATGGCTGAATATCTCGCTGTTGCGCTTTGCACAATTGTGTTGAACGTACTGAGCCAATGGCGCAGTTCTGTGACATGCGTAGTACACACCTCACTGCACATGCCCGGGTTGCTGACGCAGGTGTCTGCCGTGCTGCTGACGTGCTGTGTACAGGAAGCAATGCAGGGCATGACCACCATTGTGCCAGTGGTGCTATAGCGATGTTTCGCCTACATGGCGCTGTGGCACTGGGCCATCATAGGCACACTGGGGCAACAGTGCGGTAGGCTGCTACTGGCGGTAGCACACAGGCAGCCAATCATGCTACACGCATTGGGTTCCAATGGTGCTGTGCGTGTCCATGCGCCAGAGACCTTTGACCCTGTGCCTGACCTTTGCCCCCTAGGCACCATGTGTCAGGCATGGGTGCACCACTATCGTGCTGTTCGGTGACAGCGTGATAGGGAATGGCAGCGCTGTACCGCGCAGCATCTGCACGTGGGGAGCCGCGCTGCAGAGCGCCATATTTGCAGACTGAGCAGAGAGAATGGGGTGCAAGAGGGCTGCTCAGTGGACACAGTTAGAACTGGCCAACCTAGTGGCCATAGTGGAGCCACACCATGGGCCACTGTTCGGGGAGGCACCCCTGGACAGGTCCAGGAGCCAGGTGTGGGAGGAGGTGGCCACTGCACTGGAGGAGGCCACTGGATGGGGGAGAAGTGCAGAGCAGTGCCGCCACAGGTATGGGGACCTGCAGCGGAGGGAGCCGGAGCTGCTAGCCTGCCTGCGGGGACGTGCCAGGAGGGGCACGGTGCCATGGCCAGGTAGATGTTACGTTAACACACTTTTATCTTCCATATGGGTATCACAGTTGTATATGTCCAGCACATGGGGGAGGGACCATCCGGGGTTGGCTGTGGTGGTGTTATCAGGGTGTGGGGTGGGTGGGTCTGGCTGGGTGGGAGGGCACACACCTGGGGACAGGGGGGCTTTGCTACGGGATTGTACTGATGTTCCTTTCTCCATGTTTGTACCACAGGCCCAGAGGAACGGTGCCTGGCCCATGAGCTGCGGCGCAATGAAGAGGAGAGGGAAGCCAGGCGGGGTGAGGGTCCGCAGCACCCAAGGGACTGGCCAGATGATGGTGAGTGCCATACCTCCATGATTACTATTGCATGCTGTGTAACAGGGTGGGCAGCGGGGCATGGCCACCATCCATCGACATCACTGCCATGCACACAACTTGTTACAGTCAACACTGTGCAGTGGCAATGCATGTCTGGGAGTGTGTCGATGGTGGTCCATGCATGCACCGGGTACATGGCTGTGCCACTGCTTTTGGACCACATAGCCATGTCACTAAATGGCCACGGTGGTGCTGTGTGTGACTTGGCCCGTGGGTGTGTGCAGCATTCCGCATGGCTGTATGCACCTGGGTGGGCAGGTCATGTGGACGTGATCATTGTGGGTGGTCACACACTATCACAGAGGTATGTCCTATGGCCGTATGCCATGCACAGTGGGTGGGCTGTATGGGGCTGTGCATTCACACCTATTGACTGTGCTCCCTTGTCCTAGGTACACGCCAGCTCCAAGACGTCAGGGAGGCACTGCAGGAGATCCTGCAGGTGGCGAGGGCGTCACTCGATATCCTTCGCAGGATTGATGAGACCGGGGTCCTGAGGAGGCACAGACAGCGAAGGAGCCAGAGCGGGGAGCGGCGCTTCAGTTAGAAGTCCCTCTGCCCCTGATATCCCCTACCCCCCTGGACCCACCCTCACACCCCTCCTTTCCTGTCCCATTTGTCCACCCCTGCCCCTCACCCACCCCCACCTTGTTTGTGGCCCTCCCCCGCACCTTGTATATATATTGTTGTAAATAGTTAACTTTTATATGTTGTTTTAATACAGTTATTTTGATATGAATACTATGGTGGTCTCTGATTTGCAGCGGGCTATAGGTGCACAGCTGCAGTGGTGTGCATGGCGTCAGGGATGGTGCGGTCATGGGTATGTGTGTGTGTCCATGTGGAGGTGACTATGGTGTGGGGGTAGCTATCAGTCAGTGTCTGTGGTGTGTGTGTTGTGCCCTGTGCACTGGAAGACTGTGTGCAGTGGTCCATGGTGCATGCTCTGTGTCCATGGCACCCCTATCAGCCTGTCCATGGTCTGTGCAGCTGACACCCATGCATGTCTGTGACCTGCACAGTCTGCTGGCATGTCAGTGGTGGCAGTCCATGTAGGGTAGCCACTGTACCCATCACACTGCTGGGTTGCCTCCTGTCACTGGTGTGATGCATGTCTGTCTCGGGTGACACTGTGGCCTCCACAGTTGTTTCCCCACCTCCATGCTGTGGCTTGTGTGTGTTGCAGAGGATGTGCACCACTGTCTGTGACTTGTGCTCCAGGAAATGCTGGTGGCGTACAGGTCCCCAGTGCCTGCGCAGGGTGGCTGGCACTCCAGTGCCATGGAGGACTGCGGGTTGTGTGTACACAGTTTACATGTGCCCATGCTGGGGACTTGGTTGCCCCGCCACTGCATCCCTGTGTTGTTGTGCCCTTGGGTATGGGTGGGTGTCTGTTCATGCACTGTGTGGCATCCGGTGTGGTGTGTGCTTCCACGCACCACTGTGGGTGTCTGTGCTGGCTGTTGTGGCCAGTGCTGGGTCAGGGTGTGTCATTGGGAGACTGTGCAGGGTGCTGTACCACTGGTGGTGGTGTCCGTGGCATGCCCTGTCCCGTGTGGGGTACCTCGTGTGCCGATGCATGGTTGGTCTCTCAGCAGTACCTCGGGGGGACTGTGCGTGGTGGCACTGTGTATGATGTTGTTGCATCGCTGTGTGCTGCCACCCGCTGATGGGTGCTCGTGGTGGGGCTGCCTTGCATGGTTCTGTGGTGCACAGGGTTGCAGTGTCACAGTGGGGGTGGTGGCATGCATGGGGTTTCCTGCAGTGGTGGATGCTGCTCCTGGGCAGGGTGCCTAGGGGTCATGGTGCAGGGTGTGCTCTGCATTGGGGGGATGGTGTGGCATGGGGTGGTCAGCCCTCCTTGTGTGCCAGTCACAGCTTGCTGTGGGGTGTGATGGGGCACCATGGCCCAGTTGTGGGTTGGTTGCTTGTCTCCATGGGCCGGTGGTTATTCCAGCCTTCCCCCAGTTGTGCAGTGCATGGGGTGTGGGGGGATCATGTCTGTTCTGCTGTGTGTTCCTGTGCCCATCTGTGGCATGGGTGGTGAGCCCCTACCTCCCTGGTTGTGCAGTTGCATTGCCCTGCTGCTGGGGGGCATCCCTGGTTGCGCTACAGCACCTCTGGACTGCTCAGCTGCACATCCCTTGTTGCGCTATGGCGCATCAGATCTGCTCAGCTTCCCCTCCCTAGTTGCGCTGTGGTGCAGGTGGTGCGATATTCAGTCGTGGGCTGTAGGCGCAGTTTGGCCAGCTCACTTTTTGAATATTGTGCCTCTTGCGCATGGGCACAATGGACTTGCACTTGCTCCTGCTATTGCGCACTTTTTGGGCACAGTTTGAATATCTGGGCCGTAGTATTTAGTTAAAATGAGACAGATATTGTTACAGCAAGAGAAATACATTTTGTGACACAGTATGCAAAGTTCTGAGTCTTTCTTTATTGCTTTTACACTTTGTTGTGTTCTTCTGCAAATGCTACATTTCTAATTAAATAAGAAGATTTTTGTTATGAAAATATATTGAAAAATATTTATATATCACTGTTATTATAAAAAAATAAAATTTCTGTCTTACAAATTAAATTCTTTGTAAAAAATAAGTACCATTATTCAAAAATAAAATAAATATTTTACTGTTTAAAATAAAATATTTTCATTAAAGAATACTCATTATACTGTTATTATGGATCTCTAAGTATACTTACGATAAAGAAAAAAAAGGTTACATCACCTATGCAAAAATTGTGAACATAAGCAAAAAAACAAGGTATATGTGGGGAGAGGATGGTGACACAGCTGCCTCTACTGCTGGAGGTAGTCAGTGGACCTGGCTGGGGGTGGCAGGACAGGATGGTGCAGGGGGAAGTGGAAACTGCCTCTTTTGCTGGAGAAGGTACAGCAGAGTGGCAGAGAAGGGGCAGAGGATTTCTCACTGGCGACGAGGATCTTGTGTCTCAGCTTCTTCATCTTGTGCCGGAGGAAGTGCAGGAGGTGTTATCCTGTTTATGCTACTTGTGAGTGCCTGGACAGTGTGATAGAGGTGTGTTGGTTGCAAAGTGTTAGACTTTATAGTTTGCTGAATGGTATCACATTTTGAGATGGCAGTTTCTATGGTTCTGGATTGTTGCTCTACTAATTGTGTTAGACTTTTTAGATAATTGTTGGTTTCTGTCTAGGCCAGAATCAAACTGTCCAGGTGCTCACGAATGGCTTCTGTGCCTTTGGTTTCAGTATCTGTGGAAAAATAAAACATACACAGATCATTAGTGTCATTGTATTTTGTGTTATTTAGATGGCGAGCTTGCTACTTTTATTTACTCCTATTGAAACTTTGCCTGTTGTGATTCACTGAACAAATCAATGTAACCACCAATGATGAGATCTAGTACTTTGAGAATGTGAGATACACGCTAACATTTACTGCACTATTACCCATTACATGTTAAGTTGAGTGCATGATTGCTGAAATATACAAAACATCCACTGACAGTTATAAATTTTTCGATTAGTATCTCAGCCACCCTTGATTATTAAGTCTTGACCGACACTGGTAGTTCATAGTTCTGCTTAAAGTTGAACCAGCATAATATTCTGTTGTGATTTGCATATGCAGCCCATGATGCTTTGCATTAGGGGGGGCATGTGTGATTTTTGTAGTATGACATACTCAGTAACAGAGAATAAGAAGTCATTCTGTGTCACTGATGATGTTAGTAGTGCGACAGTTGACTTGTGATTTACATACAGAAGCAGTTTTCAATGTGCACTGTATGTAAATATTGTTTGATGAGTGATGTATTGAGGAAAGGAATAGAGAACTAAGAAGATCTGAAATGTTCAATATTTTTTCTTATTTATACGAAGTGAGGTGTTACCATTCACTTATTGATGAAGGAGTGAAATAAAAACATCACTACGCTGGTTGTAGTGTAGCACATCCTTTTACAAGTACAGCTGTTTCTGGTCCTGTGTTTGCTTTGTACAAGTGCATGTGGACCTTAGCTGATACCTGATCTATTGTATACCTTATAATACTTACAAGCAGTCTTGAACAATTTAACATTGCATAATGCATTCATCTGAGATGAGCCGTGAAATACGTTTCTGTAACATCGGGACAATGTAGAAGTATACGTTTCAAATATTCTGAAGTGGTGGAACTGTTTCAAACAATGAGGAGGCACCATCTAGTGTACATCTCATACTTTGTACAGTATACGCCTTGCGCACCACTGCAGAGGTAGTTTGCTACACAAAGATTCTCGTCAAGCAGTGATTGCCACTGTCTATGAGAAGTCATGCTGCTTCAACAAATTGACAATCTGTGTTGTGAAGTAAACAATATCAGCAAAATGAGGATGCAATAAATGTATTTTACTCTTGGTTGGTATGCTCTCATGTCATACAGAATATACCACCCTATGCTACTGAGGATAAACTGCTAAACGTGTGGCAAGTACCATAGTAGTGAAATAGTCATGTAACATCCTTACACAATTCTAGCAGAGTTTCACCGGTTTATTATCTGTTTATAGGGCCAGTGGTGGTTGTTTGCTATGAGATAAGAATGTTATTTATTGCTTCTGTTGACTAAAAGAACCAGGCAGTTTTGTTTTGTAGTTCTCTCAGTTAAAGAAGCACAAGGTAATATTATTATTTCAGGGGACACGACCACTACTACATCTATAACAATATGTGAATAACTATTATTAGAATGGTTCAAAAATGGTGCAGCCTGATCGGGTGTTAGGAGTCTAGGGGCCAGATATTCAAAACTTTGCACCGGGGCTAAATTAGCACTGCCCGTGGGCAAACTTAGACTGGAGCATAAAGCACGCCATATTCAAAAGGAATAGCCCAGGACAGCTTCTGAATACAGTATGGGAATGAGGCCAGGCAAACTGGGCTGGGAGTGCAGGGCAAACTTAGCCCTGGAATAAGACATCTCTGAATATGGCAACGAGGAAGTGTAAACCACAACAGCAACACAGTGCACAGTGATGTGAAGGAAGATAGGTAGAGGTGAACTATGTGGCCAATATTTGTGCCAGCAAATGCGTGGACCAAGTACAGCTGCAGGCAGCAGTGTATGTGAAAGTACAGTGTGCAAACTATAAAATATTCCCCGAACTGTTTGTGCAGCGCTAACATGTTTGCGTGGGTTTAGCACAGGGCTAAACCGTTAGCCCGGTGCAAACACGTTTGCCCGGTGCTAAACTTTGCCATATTCAAAAGTGACATGCAAATGAGCCTACTTAGGTAGTCTGTGGACAAACATCCAGATTAGCATCTCATTATGCCCTGATTTGCATGCAGTTTGCGCCAGGCTAACTGTTTAGCCCTGCGCTAAACCCGCACAAACGTGTTAGTACTGCTCAAACAGCTTGGGGAATATTATACAGTTTTGAACACTACTTCCACATGCGCTGCTGTCTGCAGCTGTACTAGGACAACACAGCACAGGCACAGATGGTAGTGCTGCATGCAACTGTCATACTGTAGGTCATGCTACAGTGCATAGCAGACACTACAGTAGCAAGGGGGCCAGTAGTGTGTGGACGCAGCAATGCCTTTGGTGTGTAGGGTAGTGATGATGACTGCACTATACACAGTGAGAGGCCCAACCTGCAGGTGTTTGCTGACAGTGGACATTACTGTTATGCTGTTGTGTGACCCACAGATGTTGCACCTCTGGCATGGGATGCTCACAGTGACATGTACATGTCCGATTTTGTGTGCTGTGACAGTTGTACAGCTGTGCGGTATGTGGCCAGGGGGGGCATATATTATCTGAAAGGCACACTGGTGTTGGGGTATTCCCAATACTGGCCCATGTGCACTGCATGTTGTGTCCCAGCCTTGTGGTCACACCTGGTCTGTGGCACAGCCTGGCCACCCATACACTCTCCCCTCAACATCTTCCATGCCCACAGTACTGCATGTGCATGCTGGCATCTGTTGGTGTCCACCGAAGTGTGGTCCACATGTGTGTGCTGTATGACCACACTGCCATGCTGTCCACTGGCAGCAGGGTCACCACTTACTGCCTGGCATGGCTGGGACTGGTGTCAGGTGATGGCATCATTGTGATGCCATCAGTTAGCAGCATGCTTCCTCTATGTTTGGCTTTGTCTATGTGTCATATTTATTTGTTAGGGTCACGCAAAACGCACGCAAACACCGTGCAAAGCCATAGTGTTGCACAAAGCTGATTGCCAAGGGTTAAGACACGCTTTTCCTGGGCAGTAATGTGCACCACACTAAGTGTCGCGCTAAGTCGCACAAAACCATTTTGCACGGCGCTAGTCACTGAATATAGCATTGCGCCTGTATTCATGTCAGTTTGCCCCTTGCATATATTGTGATTTTTCCCAGTGCTAATGCAGTTTGCCTGTGCTATTTGGCCTTTTGAATATAGCAGACCCGCTCTAATCCCGCAGTAAACCTGCGCAAACGTTTTTTGCCTGGTGCAAAGTTTTGAATATCTGGCCCTAAGACGCTTACATACATCTATGTTACCCTGTCATGTACAGCCTGTGCACCATGGTACAGTGTGTTCTTGCTACGAGCCATCCATGCTGTGTCACAGCTGAATGTGTGTTATCAATCAATCAATCAATCAATCAAAGTCTTTATTTAACCAGGCGATCACCGTTGAGCAAGCTCATTTTCGAGGTGGACCTGGGTTTGTTAACAAGGAACAAGGGACAATATACATGGGATGCAACACACAAGAAAATAGTAATAATACAAATAAAGTGAGATACAATAATACAGTATATACAAAGTATCAGCAGGTAGCATTGATAGTAGTATATGTTTGGAACAGAATATACAGCTAGTTTTGGGTAGGACACAATTTTTCATAAAAGTAAAGAAATATACATATCAGGTGCACCGAACACAAATAAAACCTTATAAAAAAAGATATATAGTGTTACGGTATGGAGAATTTAGAGCTGGAACCAGGGTCAAAGGAATGGGGAAGGGACAGATATGGGGGTAGGAAAAGGGGAGAGGGAAGTGTCGATTATAGACATGATCAGTCTTTTAACAGTAGTAATTAGAGTGTGCTTATGTGTTTTGATGCATTCTGATTTAAAACCAGCATTCTTAAAATGTTGGTGGAACCACATCTGCATCATCAATGTCTGCCTATGAGATTCCCCTTGAAATACCATACTTTTAACAGATTTCTTTTTTAATTGCTTTTCTAGTACCAATGAAGTACTCTCAGGAGTTACATTAATAGACAGTTTATCATCTGTTAGGGAGAATACAGAAGTCAGTTGTACCTCATGCCACTTTACCGGACTAGGGAGTCATTAATAGACTGTCAATGTAACCTCTGTCCATGCTTTACACTGTATCATATACTGCGATATGCTGTACATGTTTTACACTGTATCATATACTGCGATATGCTGTACATGCTTTACACTGTATAATATACTGTGATATGCTGCACATGCTTTACACTGTATCATTTACTGTGCTGTACATGCTTTGCACTGTATCCTGTACTGTGATATGCTGCACATGCTTTTCACTGTATCATGTACTGTGATATGCTGCACATGCTTTACACTGTATCATGTACTGTGATATGCTGCACATGCTTTACACTGTATCATGTACTGTGATATGCTGCACATGCTTTACACTGTATCATGTACTGTGATATGCTGTACATGCTTTACACTGTACCATGTACTGTGATATGCTGTACATGCCTTGCACTGTATCACATACTGTGATATGCTGTACATGCTTTACACTGTATCACATACTGTGATATGCTGTACATGCCTTACACTGTATCACATACTGTGACATGCTGTACATGCTTTACACTGTATCACATACTGTGATATGCTGCACATGTTTACACTGTATCATATACCGTGATATGCTGCACATGCTTTACACTGTATCACATGCTGTGATATGCTGCACATGCTTTACACTGTATCATATATTGTGATATGCTTTACATACTTTCCACCGTATCATATATTGTGATATGCTGTACATGCGTTACACCGTATCATATATTGTGATATGCTGTACATGCTTTACACCGTATCATATATTGTGATATGCTGTACATGCGTTATACCATATCATATACTGTGATATGCTTTGCTTTACACCATATCATATGCTGTGATATGCTGTACATGCTTTACTCTGTATCATATACTGTGAGATGCTGCCCATGCTTTACACTCTGTCATGTACTGTGATATGCTGTACATGCTTTACACCGTATCATACACTGTGATATGCTGTACATGCTTTACACCGTATCATGTACTGTGATATGCTGCACATGCTTTACACCGTATCATGTACTGTGATATGCTGTACATGCTTTACACCGTATCATGTACTGTGATATGCTGCACATGCTTTACACCGTATCATGTACTGTGATATGCTGCACATGCTTTACACCGTATCATGTACTGTGATATGCAGTACATGCTTTACACCGTATCATGTACTGTGATATGCTGTACATGCTTTACACTGTATCATTAGCAATCCTTCTATATGGATTTCAAAGTTTGCAGTTGATTGCAGACTAGGTATAACAGTGACTTCTACAACTGAGACACTTTCTTTATAACAAGCTATAAATGAAGTATATGAGTGGACTAAAACTAGCAAATTCAACTTAATATCTCCAAATGCAAAATTATGCACTTGGGCAGAACAAATAACAATCATGCCTATTGTATAGGGAACAACATTTTATTAACAACATTTGAAGAGTGGGATTTGGGTATCAAAGTTACGTCAGATTTAAAATTTAGCTCACATTGTAAACAACACGCTAAAAAACGTTAACCAGAATTTGAACTGCATTTTGAGACATATTACTAGCAGACACGAGAATGTTATCATGCCCTTGTATCAGGCCCTGGTGAGACCCTACTTGGAGTATTGTGTACAGTTGTGGTTCCCTCAGTATAGGGAAGATACCATGAGAATGGAGAGTGTGCAGCGTAGAGCAACTAGATCTGTGTCTGGACTGCAAAACATGACATATGAGGCAAGATTAACTAAGCTTAATTTATACTCATTACATTATAGAAGATTAAGGGGGAGATCTTTGCATGATGTACAAAATATCATAGGATGCTACACTGAGTAAGGACCTTAAAATGACCTATAGAACAGGACGTTCTAGCACCAGAAAGCATAAAATGCAACTTATATTGCCAAAATGGAATACTAACATAAGGAAGCACTGGTTTACTGTAAGGGTAGTGTCAGCATGGAACAACTTGCCTGAAAGTGTGGTGGGGAGTTCAAGTATGGACATATTTAAGGCAAGGTTAGATAAACATCTAGCTTATAAAACTACTAAGTTTTAGTATTTTAAAGCATAATGGACATGAGTCCCACAGCTTGAATCAACTTATGAAACTTATAAAACTTATGAAATCATGTACTGTGATATGCTGTACATGCCTTACACTATATCACATACTGTGATGTGCTGTACATGCTTTACACTGTATCACATACTGTGATGTGCTGTACATGCCTTACACTGTATCACATACTGTGACGTGCTGTACATGCCTTATACTGTATCACATACTGTGACGTGCTGTACATGCCTTACACTGTATCACATACTGTGATGTGCTGCCCATGCCTTACACTGCATCACATACTGTGATATGCTGCCCATGCCTTACACTGTATCACACACTGTGATATGCTGTACATACTTTACACTGTATCATACACTGTGATATGCTGTACATGCTTTACACTGTATCATACACTGTGATATGCTGTACATGCCTTACACTGTATCACATACTGTGATATGCTGTACATGCTTTACACTGTATCATATACTGTGATATGCTGTACATGCTTTACTGAAAATAAACAATCATTCATCTCTGTACGTACAGTGATATGACTCCGGCTGTGGCTCCTCTTCTTTAATGTGAGGCAAGATCCTAGTCTCCAGTGGTTCTGTAAAAAATTAAATAACAGAGAAACACATGAATACTAAGTATACACTTAATAATATGATAAAGGTATACAACATCTTTACTTGTGTGACACAGCCATTAAATGTTTTCTTCTGATGTGATATATCTGAAACTTATCTTGTTTACATGGTGTGATGTGAGTATATGAATATCCAGTGATATTATTGTATGGAAATCCTGTAAGTACCAATACTGGTCTATACCCAGAGGACAGTGATAAGGTATAACAATGTGTTCATTGTGAAACCAATACTGACAGCCATGTATGAATAGCATGACTAATACCAGTTTTATCATTACTCAGTAAACAGCTTCAACTAGTCTCACATTATGTCACCATAGCTCATCTATTAACATGACAGATTGAGCTTAGTAGATCTAAACACTCTTGTCAGAGACATACTTAAGCATAAAACGTAAGTGCTACAGCTGCTTTTCTCACAATCGAAAATTTTACCAGTTGCATCACCTTGTTACTGTTAGAATTGAAAAGTAATGCATCGCAGTGTGTGGGTTGCACTACGATAATGTCACACCTGGGTGTTTGGCCATGAGGCTGTAGGCTGAGTACATTTCATGTTGGAGAAGTTAGGTTTCTGAAGCACAACTCACACCCTGGAGTGCATTACTGCTATTATATGGTGGTGTGCTGTTATAAAAAATAAGAAGCAAATATTTAAAAATGTATACAGTTCATTGTTACTGTGGCTATATATTTTTGTTTGTTAAGAGAAGATGCAATATATAAAATAGAAATGCAAGAAATCAGTACTGTGAGATTGTGCTGGGTGATCTCAGTGTGCCAGGCACACACAGACAAATTAAACTCCAGTACATTATTGTGCCATAGCATAATCTGTGTTGCTTAACTCACAGCAGACACAAGAAAAACAAGCATTTGTCAATGCTGAATGTTCGCTTGCAGGTATTTGCAGTGGTGTTTGGCATGTATGGTACTTTACCCTAATGCCCTGTGCGATTGCTGGTATTTGCACAATAAATTGTCAGCATGACCTTTTTGTTACCCCCATTGTGCGCTACATAGGCAGAAACACGTTTTGGGCAGGATGTGAAAAATGACAGCTGTACTGCTCATGAGGAGGTGTGGTAAAATGGCAATGTTGAAAATCTGGAGTGGAAATATTGAAAATTCGCAAACCTACGAGCGCATGGGAACTGTGCAACGCACGCTCGTAAAACAGTCATTTTTAGGAATTTTTTCACCAAATTTTCAACATAGCCATTTTAAGACCTCTGCTCATGAACAGTGTCACTGTGATTTTCTTAATGTGTCCCATACATTGATTTCGCACACCGACTGCGCCATTGTGCGCTACATGGGCGGAAACATGTTTTGGGTGAGATGTGAAAAATGACAGCTGTACTACTCATAAGAAGGTGTGATAAAATGGCAATGTTGAAAATCTGGAGTAAATATTGAAAATTCGCGAATCTCTACGAGCGTGCGTAGGAACTGCGCAACGCATGCTAGTAAAACAGTCATTTTGGAATTTTTGCCAAAATTTTTCAACATGGGGTTTTAGGACCCCTTCTCATGAATGATGTCACTGTCATGGTGCTATTCAGGCCCAAAGGGTGATTTTGCGCAGTGACTGCGCGGTGATTCGGAAATCACCCTTTGGGGCCTGAATAACGCCATGACAGTGACATCATTCATGAGAAGGGGTCCCAAAACCCATGTTGAAAATTTGGTGCAAAATTCCAAAAATGACTGAGAATGCAATAAGTTGAAACCCCCTTATCTAGCCCATTATACAGCTTACCGCATTTCCTCAGTTCGCGGTCGGCTTTGAAGAGTGCAGACGGTTCCCGTCCACCGAAGATTGTCGCACCGGAGTCCGGAGGCATGGGGTGAGGGGTGTGGGAAGGCAGGTGCGCGGTGGGTGGGTGCGGGTTGTGGGAGGGGCTGAGATGCACCGCGGGACCGCTTTTATTTTACAGGTTTAAAAACAAAGCGATGGCGTCGGACGTTTGCCACACTGGGGTGGGCTCCCAGCATGGCAGAAGATGGCTGGGGGGCCGAGGAGCTGACGGGGATTGGGCACCCCTGGCCGGGCAAAAGAACCTGAACGCTTGCCACACTGGGGTGGGCTCCCAGCATGGCAGCAGGATGGCTTGGGGCCATGAGCCGACGGGGATTGGGCACCCCATTGACAAACAACATTTTGCCATGCTGGGGTGGGCTCCCAGCGTGGCACCAAAGCTTTGGGGCGGCGGACGCAAAGTGGAGCGCGTGGACGCCGAGGGGAGGGCGTGACGCCGTGCTGTGGTGTTTTGCTTTGAAGCAGAGGAACACCGCTGTCATACAGAGCTCCTGCACCCATTGGTGCAGGACCGCCACGCCTGCTCAAGGGAGCAGTGCATTGGATGGGAGAGGCACACCTCCAAAGTGTGCTACTCTCCCAAAACGTTCCTTGCGCATGCGCCCAAGCGAACGTAAAAAGAATGCAGTATGTTGCTGTGACTTTTGTATGTAGTTCTGGAATTGAGCAGAGGTATATTTTTTCACATGCTACTTATATGTTATAGCACTGGCAAGACAAGAAATATACAACTGTGACAAATGTATGGAGTGTCAGAAGGTTAAGAAATGTATGTGAGGGTTATGTGTGCAAGTGTGGTTGGTTACGCCACTGCAGAGGTTGTGAAAAGTGCTTTATGATATATGGCTACTGTGGTGATAAGTATGTTACCTTGAGATGTCATGGTACTGGTGGCGTGTGCTGGGGTGATTTTATTATCGTAATAAATACTTTTGGAAGGGAAATTTTTCTCATTCCTTCACTTCCCCCCATCCCTCTCAGATAAAAGAAAAACAACTCACCAGTTATGAAAAAGATATATGCTTTGCCTACATGTCATTAACACTGTGACAGTATTGGATACATGTGGTGGCAGTTATCAGGTGGTTCAGATGAAGGCACTCAGCTTTGTTTTCTGCCACAGTTAAGCTGTGTTTGCAGCTAACTACTATGGGTAACTTTGTTGTAACTTTAAATTGTTAGTATTCTAAGACTGCTAGGATACTCTTCATTAGTGTTAACATGGTGAGTGAGCATTTGCTGTTACTTACATTCTGTGCTGCTGATGATGGCATCATCATCAGTAACTTCGTCTGCCCCCTCCTCTGCTAAGACTGGGCCTGGACCACCTGATGTTGGGTCAGCTGTGGCTCCAGTTGCTGTAGAAAGACAGAAAAACAAGAAAAAAACTAAATGTATTGTTTTATTTCTAGCTTGTCAAATACTACTGTGCACTGCTGTATGAGTATTATGCTTCTTTCTTCCCTACGTTTATTTACTGTTTAGTAACAACTTTATGACTGTCACCAGTGCATCAAGAGCTACATAGTTCAAATATGTGTACTGTGGACTTTTGTAAAGCATTACTGTCATACAACGTGGCTCATGAGTTGGAAAAGGTATAGCAGAAACTGTCCTTGTGCTGGATGCAGAGTACTACAGGTTTCTAGCATACCTGTAGTTAATGTGCAAGACACGCTTGTCAACTGTCACTTAGAATACATAGAAAAATTTACAACTTCAGCCTTTAACATAATTATGCAAACAGGAATAGTTTGAATGGACAAGTTTTTTTTTTTTTTATTGAAAACATTTTAGAATACTTTCAAAATAAATGTTTAATAGGGGACTGCATGAGAGTAATCATACAATGATGTGTGGCAATCCTACAACCTCATCGGTCAAAATATGTCACATCACTGTTGGTAAATGCTGTATAACCCACGGCTGAGGAATGGCATTTATTAAAAACGTAATTAAACACATTATAAATTTATTTTAGACATGGGCCCATTGTATAATCGCAATAAGGCACTCCAGGGTGTGAGTTATTGGGTGAGTTATCCACTTCTTGTGTGGTTAAGTCACTTGGCTCTACCTCATGATACAACAAGCAAGGCATAAGTAAATCCCTATTATCCAATGGCAAAAAAAATTCCTGGACTCTGATTGGGCAGTGTGTTCCTGGCACAGTGAGGCTATCCCAGCACAACCTGACTGTATTAATTTGTTGCCAAATTAATTGCATTGTTTGCATCTTCTGTTAAGAAAAAAAGATATACTGTTACACTAAAAATCTACTAAAACATTTTTTAATGCTTTTTTATTTTGAAAAACAAGGAGTGATAGTATAATAGGAAAAATGCAACACAGGGTGTGGGTTGTGCTGGTATAACCTAACTTATGGGTCATTGGATGCACTCAGTCTGCGGCCTCATGCCTAACCACTCAGACATGAGGTTATTGCAGCACTACCCACACCCTCTCATGCATTATTGCTTAAATAACCCACACCCTGTTGTGCCTTATTCCTTAATTTAACATGGCTGTGTGTTGATTGGCAAGAGTAACTACACACCTAAATGGTACAGTTAGTTGAAATGTGGTACTGTACATACAGTACCTGCGTCTCTGGCTGAGTGTAGAATTCAGTTGCATCAATGGTAAGCCATGTTGTATTACTTACATAATTGCCAATAATATCTTGTTTCTCTTTACATAGTATTTTACTACATTACTGTATACAATTTCTTTAAATCATGATGAGAATTGTACTTACGGTGAAAAACTCTCTCCCCAAAATTGGGCTTTCTAGCCTGGAGCCACAGCTTGTAGGTTGCACCATACCAGGCCCAGTCTTTTACTGGTACCTTCCCAGGTGTTTAAGCTTGTAAAATTTTTGTTGGACAAGCTTCCACTTCCCCCTGCACATCCTCCATCTCTTCTCCTTTAGGCCTTTCTCCTTCCATAGGTATTTTGTGTCTCTTTCAGAGGCATGTTAGTTGCTTTCATTACAACTTTCACATTAGCTATTTTACTGACAGCCTATAGCAGCAGAGGCAGCTGTTCCTGGCTCCAGTATCGTGGCATATCTGTAAAACAGACAAACATAATGAGGGAAAAGATTACAACATAGCAAACGTTTGCATATCTATGTACAGTATTTGAAATATGTACACTGCTAATACAATGCACACCCTAACACACTAAAAAGTGATGTTGTAGACAGAGTTTTTAGATTTATATCAGGTTCTGTGCCTGTATCACAGGATGAGGAAGTTTGTGCCCCACACCTGCATCCCCCTCTACTGGCACACTCACAGTGCAACTTGTCAGAATCTGGTTATTACCCCCCCCATGTGTGGACATCCATTTATGTGTGCTGTGTTGTACACATGTGTATATGTAAAAACAGAATGGTATTATGTGTGCAATGCCCAACGCTATGTAGTAAGCATATATGCCCCGCACGATACTACTGGTAGAGCATCAGCCCCAGGATGTCACATGCAAGTCTGTACCTCGACCTGTATTGACAGTTATCAATACCTGTCTCAAACACCAACTACATACCTAGCAAAATTATGTGCGTGTACCTACAGAGCTGTTGAGATGTACTAGAACTGTGATAAGGCATTGCTATTTACCCAGTTGTTGTTTTTTTTGTGCACTCAACAATGAACAAGCATATGACAGGATATACAGAGCTGTGGCCCTGTCTAACTTTCAGTGTGCAAGATCAGCCTCACACCTCACTATACCTAACTTTGTACAGTATCCATGCAGAGAAAGTCAGACATACCACAATCTCCTCTCCACCAGCCCCCCCTCCCCGCCAGCACAGCACATGTGTATATTTAGCAACAGTTTGTCACTATGACTGTAGTTGCTGAAGTCATTTGCTGGACTTGCCATAAAGTGTTGATATTTACTCGGCGCTTTGGGTGTTCACTTAATGGTGGGTGCATCTACCAAAGGATGCCCAGGACACTTAGAACATCCCCTTCCCCCTTGCTGTATTGCAACAACACAAGCTCCCCAACCCCCTCACTGTCCCCGTCAATATCACACTTACTATCTTTGTCACATGTATGCATAGGTGAACATCTGACCCCTTCTACTGTAGTTTGAAATGGTATGGTTGGTAGCATTGTGGTCAACTACATGAGGTGTTTTTTTACACAGTGTTAGAGGCACCCTGTCCTATGCTATTACTTGGTAGACCACTCACTTTTGATGTGTATTTTTGGTTCTATTTTTGACAAACACAGTTGGCTCCTAAAAGAGCCTTTTGTTGGCTGTGTCCAGTTCTCCAAGACACACTGTTCTTTTGATCACAGAGAGGATGCCATGCTGGAGGTCCCCCCAAAAAAGGCAATTGCCAGTGTCCGAGAAGTGCACACCGTCATTTAGATACAGCCAATCTTTAAAATACTTGATTTCAGGGTGACGTATTGTGTACATGCCCAGATCACGCAGAAATGCAGAGATGTGAATATTTACTTTTTCTTGCCCTGTCGAGCACATACATATGCTGATCTGCTCACCAGACCATATGCTCTGTAATATTAGAATACATGATTTTACAGGCGGGTAACATCTGTTTAAGTGAAGCTAGGTCCAATTTAGCTTCAGCAACTAAATCTAGCCACCTTTTGTCACTCAAATCAGTACCCCCAAGATGGATCAGCAGTATGTCTGGCGCAGAGTGGTTGCTCAAGAGGTGCTGCATGGGGGGCATGAGCTGCTCCCATCTCATGTCTCCCTTGCCAAACCAGTGAACCTTGCAATTTGGGAGGTTCAAGTCACTACCAAAGTGACTTCTGTTGGCATATTCACCACCTCAATGAATTAAACTGCTGCTTACCATCCACACCATGATTCTGGAGCTTTCTGCCATGCTGCAAGTTTTTGAAAACACACAGAGTTACAGAGAGCTCAGTAAGACAGTCTGAGTCTGTTGCTGGCTAGTGGCATCTGAACAACTGCTGCAATAATTTCCTAATTGATCTTTCTGTTCTTCCTGACACAGACAGCAACACTGCCAAACTAAATATTTATTGGCTGTTGTTACTTCTGTGGTGCCATTAGAAAAATTACACTTGTTCTGTGCCAGTATATATTTTGTTATTGGCTCTGGCGCAGACTAAAGACAGTTTTGTTTTGGTGGGAATTAATGTCTTTCTGCTGGGGTGCTTTGAAAGAACACAGCAGAAGATGCAATGTGATGTACTGCTGGTTAGCTTGATACACACGTGATTGCTCTGTGGGACTCCCTTTTGAACTGACGTGTGGTGGTGAGTATTGTTTCAAAGCCTGGCTTAAACTGTTAAAATTAACAAAGAAATAAATACTTTAAAATTATGAGGCTTACACTACTGAAGACAGGAAGATATTAGCTTTAAAACAACAGCATTTTGAACAATTAACAATATCTGGAAGTACACATTTTTAATTAATTTTGAAATTATGTACTTACTGTTAACAATGTGTTGTCAGGCTGCTTTCATCAAAAGATGGTAAGATATCCTTCTTCTTTTTGGTTTTTAATACAATATGATTGGCTATCTTAAACTATTTCCTGTGGTACATAATTTGTTAAAAATTATTATTTATTTGCATAAATTAGTAGTCTGGTATCATTTGATATTGTGGCGTGTTAGTCTTGTCTCAGTGGTCTGTGATTGGCTAGATGTGATATGTGGGTGGTTTTTCAGAAAAAAAAACATGGATGCCCTTAGTGGAGCAAGTTCATAATTTGCTGTCTTTTTTAACAGTTTACTAATTAATATGATGTATGTGTGCATTTGTAACTATATATCTGAGGTGTGTAACTTTAATGTCTCATTATTTCATCATTTTGGGATCACTAGTGATTGTAGGAGCCGATTTGTTCAACTTCCTGGTTGCAAAGCATGATGGTAGTCAGAGGTAGAAGGTCACAGCAGCTCAAAAAAAAATATTGCTGCAACAATACATCTTTTGATCGCTCACATATCATTATGTTGTCTATGGGAGAGATTAAAAGTTGCTAGAAAATTTTTGCAGTAATATTTTTTTACTTTGAGAGTATGATGCTTTTGAATTGAGCTTGTGTAAGTAGCTCAAAAACTGTCACGGTTACATTTCTTTTACTTGAGAAGATAATGTATTTCAATAGAAGATGTGCATGTAGCGCGAAAACATTCGTGGTTACATCTTTTCACCTCGATCACAAAATGTATTTCAATGGGACTTCTCTATATAGTTCGAGAAGTACCGTAGTCATATTTTTTTACCTCAACAATATAATGTATTTAAATAGGACTTGTTCATAGAGCTCGAAAACTTCCTTGGTTACATAGTTTTGTACCTCGACAACATAATGAATTTGAATGAGACTTGTGAATGGACCACACAAATTTTTGCGGTACTTTTTTATATAACCTCAGCAACATAATGTATTTCAATAGGACTTGTCTATAGAGCTTGAAAATTGCTGCGGTCACATTTTTCTTACCTCGGTAATATAATGTGTTTCAGTAGGGCTTAGCCATGGTGCTCAAAATGTTTTGTGATAATATTTTTTGAGCTCGGTAACATAATGGGTGCGATTCTAGAAGAATGGCACTTGTTGCCAGCAAAGGCAATTTGCACCAAACTCAGTTGTGACATGGACCCTGCACCCAATTCTAGAAGGGGCAGGGTCCCCTCAGCTAAGTCCTGTGACTTGCGACATGCGGAAGGCTACGCTAAGCGAAGGGCATAACTGAGGGGCATATCACAAGTTGCATCCCCCTGCTGGTGAGCACATGTGCCCCCCAAAGCCATGCAGGGAATCTGTGTCCCCTCAGCCCCATCCCCCAAACAAGGATATGCCCTGCAGGGCAGCTGTGTTACACCCCCAGGATCCATTTCCCGAACCCCAAACCCAGCATCCTGCAATGCCACTAAATGTACAGACCCCCTTATTCCTTGGAAGTCTAGTGGCTCCCCACCAAGCTGTGCCAGTCAACCCTGCACCCTGACCCATTGCCAGCTGGCAACTGGCACAGCCCACCTCTCACTTCCATGGTCAGCCACTGACTGAGCTCCATAGGAGCGCTTACTGTATAATTGTGCACAATGTAGGAATGCACATTCATGCATTGAGCACAATTATATAGTAAGTGCTCCTATGGAGTTCGGTTGGCAGCTGGCCGTGGAAGTGAGAGGTGGACTGTGCCAGTCACCAGCAGGGGATGGGTTGGGGGTGCGCAGTGGACTGGCATAGCTGGGTGGGGGTCCACTAGACTACCAGGGAATAAGGAGGTATGTACATTTGGTGGCATTGCTGGGTCCTGGGCTCGGGGTTTGCTAAACAGGTCCTGGTGGGTACAACAGCTGCCCTGCAGAGCACCACACAGTGTGGGGATTTGGGGGTATGGGGTGTGTGGGCAGCACTGCAGGGCATGGTCTGGTTGGGGGATTGGGAGGCTGGGGTGTGAGATGCCCTGTTGGGCACATACTGTGTGGGGGATCAGGGGCTGGGGGGTGAGAGATGCCCTGTGGGGCACCTAGTATGGTGGTCAGGACATGGGGGAGGACACACAGATCAGGTGCTAGTCTGCTGTCAGATCTGCAGAACCCCCTGAGGGCATAAGTACAGTTACACCAGCTAAATGGTGGTGTAACTTACACTGATGGTTCTCCTCTGTTGGTTGTAGAATTCCAACATTGGGGACTTTGTTGCTGCCCTTCCAGAATAGGACACAACTGCTGCCATAAACCCCCTAGAGTCATGTCGCAATGGGTTTAGGGCGTAAGTGCTGACCTATGTCCACTTTGGTGCACATGACCTGCGGCATGTTGCAGACCACTTTGTAGAATACTGTATGTCGCATCTGCTGGTGTAACTTGATACTTGTGCCATTCTTTTTGGTGCAAGTCAAGTTACGCCAGATGTATCTCTTCTAGAATCAGACCCAATGTATTGTAATAGGGCTCAACCCATGGAGCTGGAAAACCTTATCGCTAACATTTTTTTTCCTTAGCAACATACTACATTTTTAATTGTAGTCACCCATGGGACTCATAAACTTTTGTAATGCCATTTCTTTGCTCCTTCATAAGATAAGATTTTCTAGTGAGACTTGTTCCTGGAATTTAAAAGTATTTGATATCATATTTCGGAATGTTGGCAGCGTTATGCATTTCAATGCAATGACTCATCAGTGTTGAGAACTTTAACCCTTTCTTTTTTAGACGTGTTAAAAATATTCATGTTCATTGTGTTAGATTGTGTACATTTTATGATGTAGTTGTCACGTTTTTTACTTTGGCAACATAGTGTTTGATGGAGACAGTACTGCACAGTGGTTTAAGGGTCTGAGCTGCAAACCCGGAGACCTGGGTTTCAATCTCACAGCCACCACCTGCATACTGTATGACCCAGAGCAAGTCACTTAACTTCCTTGTGCTCCCAGATCATGTCTGTAAACAAGGTTTCATCTTATTGTCTGTCTAAGCCTGGTTTTACAAAAAAGAAGTGTCCTCAGGCATGTAACTCAAAAAACTTTTAAATAAGCATTTTAACATGCACCTACTTATTACATTTCAATTGCAAATTTTTTATGAAGGTTGTACTATACTGCTGTAATAAATTGCTAACTTATACGACATTGTATGCTTCAATTTTTACTGATCGCATATCTAGAAAATTGTAGACATTGCATATATTATTTATTAGCTTAAGTTATACAATAATATATTATTGCAGTGCTATTTATTTTAACTGTTTATTGACAAATCTTTGTGGAAACAGGTGACTGATACAAAATTTGTCTTTTGTTTTATAGGTGTGCAATCCTGTATTGTTACATTGGCTCAAACACGTGTATTCTGTGTAGAGAAAATGCTTACAAAACATAGACAACAGAGTAAATATAGACAGGATAAATATAATGGTGGAGTTAAATTGATGAAGAGTGCTGTGGGCAGAAAACAGACTACTAGGAAAGTTAAGGACAGTGCAAGGTGCATCAACAGGAAAAGGTTGTCTGGTGATAATGACATGCCTGTCTCAGTTTCTTACTTAGAAATGTGCAGAGCATAGCAGAGCTCCACAGGTTGCAAATGTTTCTATTGCAACCCATAAACAAAGGCTTAGTTCTGCTATTTGTGGCCATCTTAGCAAGTTGAAATTTTTCTGAAAGCTAGCTTTAAAGGCTAAGATTGATTGGATTATTTCTACCATAATGAGATGTCAAGGCAAATGACTAAAGAGTGAATTGCTCTTGATGAAACTACGACTTAGAGTTCGTAGATTTGTTAATATGGCACTTGCTGTTCTTTCACATTTGTGGAACAAAATGATGAAAGACATTGAACATTTTGCTGCTACAGTGCAGTCTGTTCACAGTAGACTACACAATGTTGATACTCTGAACAGAAACAACTTTTGTAAAGTCTTCCAAGGCATTTGGCTTCATAAACAGCACTCAGAGGCTTTCTTTTGGCAGGAGTCTTACAAACCAGTTTCCAAGCTGCTTGTTATCTCTGTTAACAAGGTTGGTAAGGCTTGTAATGTCTTGAGTGTAACACGTAGTGAAGAAACAAGTGTCTCAGATGATGAAATTGGCTCAGCAACTGAGACACCCGCCATGACTTGTGCATCATAGAGATGTGATGAAAGTTGCAATCTGAGGCAAGCGTCATTTGATGCTATTGTGCAGTTTGTAAAGAACTTTCATGCTAGTAACAAGAAACAGGATGCAACTTACTATAAATGACTGATCTCTGTGAAATTTGCAAGCATAAAGGGTTGTTGGGACACTCTTTGTCTTGCTTAGATAGCGGTGTCTGCAAGAGTGTATTTCATCACATGCGTATGATTGCTGTACACAATCCTGCGATTGTCAGCATTGTACGCAAAATACACCAGGTGAGAAAAGCTGTTCAGTATACAAACAGTTTGATGAGTCATTGACAGCAGGAGACATGGAAGCTGCAAAACTTGTGATACAGGATGTGCAACATAACAGTAAACGTTATGATGCACCTTGTGAGAACATACCTGCCACTGCATCATGTAGTGTCACTGTACGGGAATCCAAAATACTGAAAACATTTGGAAAACCCAGTGGCAAGTTTGAAATGGATAGGACAGACAAGTTTGACTCTGTGTGTGCCTCATGTCACAGACTACTTTACAGTTCGCAGTCTGTAAGTGTTGATCTGGAAAACATTAAATCTTTTAATGACATATGGGCACGATTCTTGGCCTACTTACTAGTGAAGAGTGACTTTGACTTTGACCCAGTGGTCATAATGTGTCATTACTGTTTGTCAAAGGTGAAAAAAAAACACTCTGCCACCAAGATCTGTTTTAAACAATATGGAGGCAGATGAGACACCTATTGAGATTGCTGCATTGAATATGTTTGAGTGTATACTGATACAAACCATGAAACTGTTTCAGACAATTCTATGCCTGAAGGACATGCAAAGTACCCCAAAAAGAGCTTTTCAAGTCTCTGAAAGGGGCTGTGTTGTATTTACCACTTCCTCTGAAAGAGAATGTGGAGACAATCTAAAAGGAGCACAGAATGGTTATACTAGTAAATGGCGTGCCTACGAAGTCCAAGGGGATTTGACAAGATTTTGTCAATGTGCAGAAAGTAAAAAGCGTTCTAGAATATCTGAAGAGCAATGTACATGACCTGTCAGATATGAGTGCTCAGTTTGGACTAGTAGACACTAGAAAGCCAACCATTGAGAAGGTCAATATTGCAACTCATGAAAATGTGTATGAACAGTACACAATTCACCCTCTACATGGCAGAGATCCCATTGGTGATAACAATGACCTGTATCAGATGAAACAGGTTGAAGATAGCCCTGTCAGCATATGGGAGGAACAACTTGAAGCACAATGCTTTCCAGATTTGTTTCCAAAAGGAACAGGAGGGTGTCCGGATCAGTGTGAGGTTTGTGTTCAAGGTGCTGAATACCGAACATCAAGAATACAGAACAAGGATGACAAGTTTCGTAGGAACATGCAATACTTGTTCCTCCTGTTGTGGGAGAGTGAACTTAGTGTACTCTCTGCATCCATTGCACATACTCACCAACTGACTACCCCATTGGAAGGTATGACAGCAGCTGAGTTTCTGCAGTGACTGACAGAAAAGGACGAAATACTACAGGTTAATTTGACATCTGTGCTATCAAGTCTACATGGCACAAAAGAATACTGGTATTGTAGACACTCGGAGGTCACGACCATGCTGCGTGAGTATGGTGCAGCTACTTGGTTTGTAACTCTAAACTGTGCAGAATACAGCTGGGATGAGTTAGTTGAACTGTTGATGTGGGCCAATTCTGATGCTGATGGCATTTCATCAATGACACTTGGTGAGATGTGCCCACTTGATCCAATTTCAGTGTCACAGCATTTCCACCATCACTTCCATGACCTATTGACATTCATTTTGTCCAAGGACAATCCTCCTCTTTGGTTAGTTAAGCACTACTTTTGGAGGACAGAATATCAGGCATGAAGTGCGCCACACATTCATATGCTGTTGTGGATTAAAGATGCTCCTCATATCAGCAAGAATGAATCAGCTGAAGTGCTGAGGTTCATTCAACGTTATATGACTTGCCACATTCCTGATAAGTATGATAGGCCAACACTCTGGAAGCTGGTGCAAAAGTTTCAGTGGCATCTTTGTGGGAAGTACTGTCGCCGACCAGTCAAGAGTTGTAATGAGTGGTACACCAGGTGTCTATTTGGTTTTCCCAGATGTGTCTCCCAGCAGGGACATATGAATGACTTGTTCTCAGCCATGCATCACCATCTCAGGGCAAAGTCCAGTAAGAGGGTCTATGAGTTACCCAGACAGGAGAATGATGTGTTCATAAATGACTACAATCCTACTCTTCTCCTGATGTGGCAGGCAAACATTGATGTGCAATTCATTGCAGATAACTCTCTGTCTCTTGTGTGGTACATCACGTTGTACATCACAAAACATGAGCAGACAAGTTTGCTTGAGCTTTGGGAAGACACAGCAGCTTCCAGCTGATCACTGAGTTCACAACTCTGGTCATTGGGATTAAAGACACTGTCTCACAGGGAGTGTGACGCATATGAGGCCAATGATCATTTGATTGTGAAACACTTGTATGGTAAGTCTGATGCTCTACAGTTTCTTAATGTCAACTACAAAGAGAAACAAAAGCGTGTTTTGAAGTCTCATGATGAGATTGAAGAACTGGCTGCAAACTATCCCTCTTCAAAAAATATTTTAAAGAATAACCTGATTGATACATACTACCCAAATCAGGCAAATGCTATGGATGACATGTGGCTGTACCATGTTGCTCAGTGGTACTACTATAAGATTGATGTAGCACCTAATGTGACTCGAGACATATTTACAAAGTCAGAGGCTTTGATGGGTGCTTTGCTAAAAGGAAGAAGCCATGGCTCATTGACAATTGAAAATTGAGTCTGTCTACCACTGACAGCAAGGAACATTACTACTTTGCTCTAATGTTCCTCTTTAAGCCATGGAGAGATGAGAGCACACTGAAAGGAGACTGTGACACATATGAAGAACAGTTCTACCTTACATAAGAGACCTTCAAGAGTGAGCAATCTGAAAGATACATTCAGAGACTGGAATCAGAGAAGCAACAGATGGAACAAGCTAAGAAACAGTTTGAGGAGGATACCCCAGAAAATTCTCAGGAAAACATGGATCCTGAAGGAGAGTGTACTCTTGGAGCTCCTCTACCAATGAATGATATTGTGGTCCTCATGAGTGAAATTGAAAGTGCAATGCAACATTCTTCTTGTGTGATAGAGGATCCTACTGTACTGACTGACCAGTTGAATATGCAGCAGTATGCTGCTTATGATGCTATAACTGAAGCTGTCAGACATGGCGTCCTTCATGAGACGAAACAATGCACATGTGGAAAGTATGAGCCATTGCTAATGTTTGCCAGTGGTTCTGCTGGCACAGACAAGAGTTTTGTTATTGAAGCTATCACAGCGGAGATGAGACATACAGCAGAAGTGATGTCTGGAGCTGTGACTGCTCCTACAGGTCTGTCAGCATACAACATTGGTGGTGTGACTCTACACTGGTTGTTTATGCTACCTGTAGAGCATGGCAAAACAGGAGAGTACCAGAAACATTCCCATGAGGTGCCATCTGAGCTGCAACTAATGTTTTTCAAGATGAAACTTCTCATCATTGATGAGATTAGCATGGTCTCAAATGTCATGCTTGCATGTATTCATCTGCATCTCCAAGAGATACTTGAAACTGGTGATGGTCATCCATTTGGTGATTAGAGTGTTGCTGTCTTTGGTGACCTTTTGCAACTTGCATCTGTAAAAAGAGAGTATGTCTTTACAGCACTGTGAAACAAGCAAAAAAATACAACAGGGTGTATTGGAGGCATAAATTTTGGGGACTTGTTTGTATACATTTTTGAGCTGTATGAAAAGATGCGACACAGTCTTCACCTTGGGTACAAGATACTTTTGGATCAGGCTCGCATTGGATCATTGTCACAACAGAATGTTTTTCTGTTGAACCCATGGTGTATCAGCACTGAGTGCAGTTCTCTTACTGCTGCATGTGATATTTTCACTAGTGTGTGTGTGACACTTGGACAGCTGGTTCTGATTACTGTATCATTTTTTGTAATATAAAAATGTGTTATGGACTGTTTCTCATGAGAAATGCTGAAACAGCATGCTACTTCACTGAGAGGGTGGTGGAGCCATGGAATGTGCTGCCTAGGGGGCTGGTGGAGGCAGAGACGGTGGAGGGGTTCAAGAGGGGGTGGGACAGGTACAGGGGAAGGGTTCTGGAAACAAAATCCAATGCAATGAGAATATCCAGAACTGGGAAGGGAGAAGCCAGAGAAGGCGAGGGGGGCAGCAAAGTCAGCTCCCATGGTGGGGGCTGACCAAACGAGCAGACGTGAAAGAACGTTAGGTCTATTCTGCTGGCATTTTAATATGTTAGTATGAGACACACACACACACACACACACACACACAGGTTTTAAATACAAGGTGTTACCTGGAAGGCCAGAAGCTAATTACAGGCTAGAACAGGCCTTAATCAAGGATCTCCTATTTATCCAAGTTAATTATAGCTGTAGTTGCTAAAAGGGAAATCATAAACTTTTATGGCATTTGGGGAAGAGTGCAGGATTATGTGACACTGGTGTGAAATCATAAATGCTTTGATGTCTGTGTGAGAGAGGACACTGCTTATAGATGAAAGGAAATTTACAGACTTGATTGGGGAAGTCACATGGGGAAAGGACTTTCTGCTGATGTAACCTTAATTATCTTACCTTCAAATATGTTAACATTTCCTGGGTGTATGATTTTTTATAACCAGAGGAGGAGCTAGGTGACCTCATGCAAAGAGGTGGGCAAAGCTAACTTTTAAATAAGTATTCTGTTTTCCTTCAGAGACTTTTATCTACACTCTGACAAAGAAACATTTGTGAGCACTTTAAGCAAGTATACAGGTAGAGAGAGACAAAATCTAAGTACTGTAGTAGGAATCGCACTGTTAAAACCTTGTTCTTTTAAAAGATTTGTATGTTTTGTGATATATGGTTCTGTATTTTATGTTTTACATTTTTTTGTATCTATTTTAGTAAAACTCTATTTTTAGGGCCTACTTGGGTCTGTTTTTGGATTTCTTTCTTCAACAAGTGAAATATATATGGTTAAAGCAGACACTGTGCGTGAGCTTGAATGGTGATACCAAACTGGAAAAAGGTAAGATTAATCTGAGGTCTTTATTAGAGTTTTTAAGGGCTCATTTCTGTACACCTGGTTAGGTGCCTGTAGGCAAAGATATCTGGCCCCCTGAAGACAGAATTATCTAAGCCTGTGCATTGGGTACGCTAGCAAGAGGTTCACAGTTTGAATCCCTCCAGAACTGAGACCAAAGGTTGATTTTAACCCACAAAACAGATAGGAGGGTTATCATGTTTCTGTTAACTGTTCACAAGACTGTGCTCAGAGGTTGGCACTTTAGGAGTAGAGGGCTGACCTGCTGAGTGGGTTTGTGACAGAGTGTACTCAGAATCTGCTCACATTGTGTGTCTTATGCCTTGACTTAAGCAGTTTGCTGAATTCAACAGCATTATGTTGCAGATACAAGGTTAAGAAATCATTACTCTGCATGCTGTTGATACCGTTGATGGTGTAGTCTTGAGCCAGAATCTGGTAGCAAAGCTGACTGAACGATTCTCTTAGCTAAAGTTAGATGTGTCTCGCACAGCTGGATTGGAAGCAGTTCTGACTGTGTGCATGAATGCACACATCATGCTACATTGGAATCTTGATGTTGAGCATGGTATGGTGAACGGTGCAATGGGACATATAGTTGATTTTCAGTACAATGTACAAAAGACATTCACAGAGGTGCTCATTTTAAAGTTTGACAACAGTGAACAGTCTTTACCTATTTCTAGGATGACTGTAAAGTTTCAGTGTATGAAAGACATATATGTAATGAGGAAACAGTTTCCTGTGCGTGTTGAATATGCTGTATCCATGTACAAGTCACAAGGCCTAAGTTTGGACTCAGCAATGGTTGACATAGGCACAGGCATCTTCAACGATGGCATGAGCTATGTTGCACTTTCACGTGTACTGGCTTTGCCTGGGTTATATATCATCTTTATAGCATCTCATAAAATACGTGCTGACAGGCGATGTATTGCTGAGTACAACAGACTATGTACTCTGTACCAGCAGACATTGCCTCTTATATTGCTACCCATGAATGTGGCAGAACGCAATGCTACAGTGACAGTTTCTGGCATGAAAAAGAGGTTCCAGACAGATAGACCAATATTAAATGCAGACAGCACAAAGAACGACTCCAGAACTGAACAACAAACAAGCTCTCCACCACGTTAGAAGGCACTTGGAATGGCTGTTATCCCAGCATTTGGCAATAGTACAGGAGTAAACTGCTATGCAAACTCTGCTATACAAGCATTTCTCCGTATGTCTCACTTTGTTGCCAATTTCAAATCTTCGCATGACACGCCACTGTCTCAGTCACTAAAGAAGGTTGTCAATGATAGTGATAAGTGTGACAATAGCATACAGACACTGACACCCTTACAGATTGTCTTGGGTGGATATGACGGCAATCAAACATTCTCTAATAACATTCAGCAAGATGTGACTGAGTTTATGATGGCTATCATTAACAGCTTGGAATTAGATGAGATTTCAATGCTACAGTACTTTACTGTTACCTGTGTGACAAAGTATACTTGCCTGTTTTGTTGACATTCACACAAGGAAGTAACAGAAAGCATGCTGTGGATTTCTTTGTCTGTTCCACAGGCACATTCTGTTAAATTCAGACAACTGCTCAGGAATGCAGAGTATGGCTGGAGGTGTACCTGGTGTGGAGGAGAATGTGTTCAGTCCATATAACTTAGAACCTCTTCTCAATATCTTCTTTTAGTCTTATAGCGGTTTGATGTAAATGCACTATGGGCTGACACACTGATCACTGATTTTGTAGCTGGCAGAGTACAATTCATGGGAACATGTTTTGATACTCAGGCTGCTATATTCCACCATGGAGCATCTGTCCATTCAGGACATTATGTTACCTGGCTCAGGTACAGCAATGACTGGATGGAATGCAGTGACTACGTGAGCACTTTTAAACAGAGATTGCCTCATAACCTAAAAGATGCTTATGTCCTGGTTCTCAAGAATTACAATGACCTTCACGTGGCAGAAGAATAGTGTATGAAAATTCTTGTTAAGCTCTGTTTGACACACTGTTGTAGTTATAAGAGTGTTATATTCAACCTTTACTGGACATGTGCAGCTATTTTCATATCAGTTTATGAATATTTGCAGTGACTGAGTATGTAGATGCAGGTATTTATGATGCCAACTGTTAAAGTAGCTGTTGCTGTGATCTAAGCATCAATGCAGCCTAAGTGCACCTTAATTGATGCAGGCTGTCTGCTTGGTCACATTACATACAACAGTTGCTTTGACTATGGAGCACTCTTACTAGCTGTACATCAATATTGCAGTACCATGCAATTGTGCTGTACTGATCTGTTTATTTCTGCATTGCTGCACCATATTACATAGAATACGATTTGATGGCTGTCACACCATTGCATGGCAATACTGTGCACTTTGCATACATTTACAACTGTGACCACAGTTGTTGTTTGTCAATGTTTTGTGGTCATAGTGCACTATATATGTGTCTCACATCTGTCTTGTGATGCAAGATGAGAGATTGTGCAAGAAAGCTGACACTTTATCTGTGTATGTGTTTCCACACATACTGTTGTGCAATAGTTTCTAAGCACAGAAAGAAACATGCCTACTATCCCATATAACAGCATGTCTTTTAATGATACCTCTATAGTCTCCACTTCAGGTGGTATGCTTTCTGCCAATTGTACTTATTTGTGGGACTAATACACTATATATTGCACTAAGATATAGATGTTTACAGGAATGCTTATTGTTAATGTTGTTTACATGTTAAAATGTTTTAAAACTAGGAAGTATTATGTATATATCTGTAAAGTCTTATAACTATTTTTTCTGTGTGCCAACTGTAATATTAAAGTTTGTAAGACTGGCTAAAGTTGCATATCACGTCTTAGGAATGTTTTTTTCTGCTCTACATAGTTATACATTTACATTTATTTACTTGTTATTAATACAGTCTATGAGTGCTATGTATTCAGATGTTTAATGGGAAGCTTAATTTGTTGAATACTTAGTATCTCACATTTGTATGACTATGTGACTTGTCACTATTTGATTTGTTTTATTTTCTTATTAAGATTAACTATACCACAGTGTTAATTATAAGATTGCTAATTTTAAATGTTTAATTTAATCATATTATTGCTGCTAACATTATATGATTATATTAAAAATGTTCATTATGTGCAGTGAGGTAGTAATTGTTTGTTATTTATGGGCTAGTATTGTGAATCACACACTCTGCTCAATATCAGTTGAAGGTATGTTCCTGATGTTTTCTGATTGCCTTATTAAGGGGTCGGTTGAGGATTTTTTCCAGATGCACATAGTGTTAAAGTATTCTAACATAGTAATGCAGTACTGCAGCAATGTTATCATTTGCTGCTTTGGAGTCTATAGCTTTTTAATTTTTTTCACATTTGGTTTTTGCCCACCCCAGGAACATTGACTTGCTCAGTCTCATATCACTTTTCCAGACTTTTGTATATACTTCTGTGATACAATTACACAGTAGTGGTATGTGACTGAATGAGTTGCACAATATGGCCTTCTTTAAAACAGAATTGGCACTTCATGATTAATAAATAGTTTTCTTAACTTATTTTCTGTGTCTGTTGTCTTTCTTGGAAACTGTAAATCAATGATATATGAGTCAGCTTTGGAAAGATGCATTAATATACTGAAAATGTAAGTCCGTATAGATGTGCATAGAAGGTATTGCTTGACATGTCAAACAAAGGGTTTCACGGTTCTTGTATCTTACTATGGCACATGAGTAGGGTATGGTACAATATTATTGTGGATGACTTATGCTCTCACAGGAAAAAATAATACTTTGACAGCTGTGTATTTTTTAACTTTATTATAATGTTAAAAAAAGGAAGGACATTGTTTGCAAAAAAACTCTGTTAATGCAACAGTTAGGGTTGTTACTACAGTGACAAAAGTGAGGAAATTCGATGTTAAGGTTTTCAACTCTAACTCTGAATTTCATCCCCCCCAGCCCACATAGAAACACACACACACACACACACACAACACACATACAAGTGAGGAACGGTACAAGACAAGACAACCAATCAGAAACAGACACCATACAGTAACAGAAATAACATACAACTTTGTAAACATACCACAACAGGCATCCATCATCATGTTTCACCAACTGTATCACTTCTGCTGCCATCCCAGTGTCTTGTGGGTACGCCCACATCCTGTGCAAGCATGTGAGATGGTCACTGCATGAACTGTGTACCTACATGGAGATAGTGCAAGAGTACAGATAACTCCTTGTACCACCAGATGGTGAGTTTAACCATATCATGTTATCTCTCCATTTAGACAGAACAACAATGTACATACAGTATGTTATAGTGTTATGCCAACCTTCTGTATGCTGTGCACTACCATACCTGCATTACCAAAGTACACCAGAGTCTATATGACAGTATCCATATGTAACATGACACAAGATAGTTGTATGCATATGTGTGTGTGTGTGTGTGTGTGTGTATGTGTGGTGGGGGCAAAATTCGGAGTTAGGGTTGAAAACCCTAACATCAAATTTCCTTGCTTTTGTCACTGTAGTAACAACCCTAATTGTTGCATTAACAGAGGTTTTTTTTGCTCAATATCAGTTGAAGGTATGTTCCTGATGTTTTCTGATTGCCTTATTAAGGGGTCGGTTGAGGATTTTTTCCAGATGCACATAGTGTTAAAGTATTCTAACATAGTAATGCAGTACTGCAGCAATGTTAAGATGGCCAGATTAAAAAAATCAATTTTCTCATCTCAGGGGTGTCCTAGGAAGACAAATGAGGGTGAGTTTTACTCAGGGGGGCTTCGTTCTGATGAACCATGGTGGTGGTTTACCATAATTCTTTGAATTTTTTAAATTAAAACAGTTTTTGTTCTTTGGTTGTGACCCTGCAAATTCTTTGATCGCGAGATTCTTTGATTGCGATTGTGCATCGCGAGTGAGGGATGAGATGGCCAGATTGAAAAATCTATTTTCTTAGCCCAGGGGTGCCCTAGGAAGTCAAATGAGGGTGGGTTTTGCTCAGGGGAGCTTTGTTTTGTCTAACCATGGCAGTGGTTTACCGCAATTACTTCAATTTTTTGATTATAGCATTTTTAATTCTTTGTTCGTGAGACTGCAAATTCTTTGATCATGAGCCTGCAAATTCTTTGATCATTAGATTCTTTGATCACAAGGGGGGGACAAGATGGCCAGATTTTTTATAATGGAATAGATGTGGAAATTTTACCAATCTTTAAGACTGAATATCTCGGAAATGGTTTGGTCTTTTTACTTGAAATTTGGAGGGTGTTTACGGCATATCCTGTAGATTTGAATTATGGTATTTTCATGTTGAAGAAAGTTTTTTTTTATGGAGATATTGTGTGATGCACTTTACGTGCTGTGGACAGTGTTTTGGATTGTGCTGGTGGCTTGAAATTGATAGGGTGCCTAGCCTTAGTGTCATGGATATAGTTTTCAGTTGTTGTGTGTGTTAAATGTCAACAGGTGTGTAACTGTGCCACTCTGATGAATGAAAAGTTCAAATTTTGACTTGTTATATCTCGGACACGGTTTGGTCTTTTTACTTGAAATTTGGAGGGTGTTGACGGCATGTCCTGTAGACGTTAATTGCAGTATTTACATGTCAGACAATATATTTTTTGTGGAGATATTGCATGGTGCAGTTTACATTTTGTGGACAGTATTTTCTATTGTTCTACTAGATTAACATTTGTTTGGTGGCTTGCCTTGCTGATGTCAATGTACTTTTTAGTCATTGGGTGTGTAATGTGGCCTGATACTTATGCCCCGTGCTCCCACCAACTTGTGCAACTTTCTACTTTTCTATTCTTTCTTAAAAAGTAAGGAGATTCTATGCAAAAACATTGTTATTGCATCAGTTAGGGTTCTTCTACAGTGAAAAAAGTGAGGAAATTCAATTTTAGGGTTCCCATCCCTTGCACCTCCCAGCCCACCCCCACCAACAGGCATTGGGGTGTGTGTTGGGAGTCATCACTTAACTCTCATCCCATTCTCCTATACTGTACCATCTCAGCTTTCTTACATATGGAATGGGGTGAGATTAGGGCTGATGATCAAGGCACACACACCATCTCCTGTTGGTCTGTGGAGGTGGGTATGGGTGGGTGGGGTGGGGTGTTAGAGTCTCAACCTAACACCCAATTCCTTATTTTTTGTTACTTCAACCCTAACTGATGCATTAACAAAGTATATACATATATATATATATATATATATATATAGATATGATGGTGCAGTAGGGCCACTATAGTTAGGGTTGAGTAGACATTGTAATGTTAAACCTCAAATTTAGCACTTCAATAACTTTGCAACTGTTTATTGGATTTGCATGAACTTTTGCATGTGCAGTCTCTTGGGGGTAGACATTTTGATGTGCCAAGTTGCATGTTGGTCAGATTGGCAGATTTTGTGTTACGCATAGTGAAAAAAATGTGAAAATTCACCTTTTTTGCAGTTTTTTCATCATCACGCTGCAGCCAATTTTGAAATTTTGGTTAGAAATTTTCAAGGTAGAAAGTGCTTGCCCACAGAGAATGTCAGCTTTGGTTTGGTGAAAAAAACTATTAATCTGTTCCAAAGTTATTTAATTTTAAAATGTCGGGTTCTAAGCATGCTCACTTTAGTGTTTTGGATAGAGGAATGGAACAAAAAAGGATCTTCTGTCTTGAGGCTCCAATCCTTGTTCACCAGGAGGCAATCCTTGGTCAGAAGACAAAAATCCTTTTTCATGAGCTGCCATCTTGTTTTTTGTTTTTGCCACAAACAAACTGTCATAACTCTGCCCAGGGATGTCTGTTTCAGACATCCAAGTATGTTTCTTGCTCATCAGGAGTTGATGACCTGTCCCGTATGGTCTGTGGCATTTTTATGCACATAGAATGATATATTTTTAACTTTTTAAATCCTTTTCACCACTCACTAAGTTCCTTGTTTGCCATTCCTTTTTCATCATTGGTGAACAAGGCAATCAACTGGCAAACAAGGATTCCCAGTCTGGCAATCCGGTCATGAAAAGTTCATGACCAGATGGCCAGACCTGGAATCCTTGTTCGCCAGCCGATTTCCTTGTTCACCAGATGAAAAAGGAATGGTGAATAAAGATATTGGCTGGCAAAAAAAGGATTTCAGTCTGGCCATCTGGTCATGAAAATTTTAGACGAGATGGCCAGACTGGGAATCCTTGTTCACCAGCCAATTTCCTTGTTCATCAGTGATGAAAAATGCTGGTGAATAAGGGATGGGATGGCAAAAAAGAATTACTTTGGCAGCCATCTCATCTACAAAAAAAAGTGTTTCAGGATCATCTTGTCCAGAAAAATGTAGGCATCTCATTCTCCTGCTGTCACTAGCCCTGGTGTCTAGTGGCACCCCCACCATCAATCCCCATGGTTTTTTTTTGCATTTTTTTTCTTACTTATATATTTTTTAAAGTGGCATTCTGCCACTTACTGCCCTTTATCCATGGTGTCTAGTGGTACCTCACTACCACCACCCTCCAAATAATTTTTGTTCCAAGAATCATTGGTGGTCCGTGGCATCCCCCACCCTCCCAGGATGGGTTTCACATGTAAAATAAGAAAATACATCCCTTGTTGTCTTTTTTTTTGTTACCTGTAAAAAAAAAAAAGGCATGGGGTCATTATACTATAGAAAAAAACAGCACGGCAAAACAATGCCACGGTCACAACAGCGCATGTAAGAAACAGTCTGTGAAAACACTGACCAAAACAATTGCAGCACAGACCACAGAAACAAATGAGAAACATTCCCATGTCTAACACTCACCCCATTCCATTCCAAAATTAGGTGACATGGCTACAGCATAGGTGAATGGGGCAAGCGTTAGGCTTCATGGTCCCTAAGATAGCCCCCTCCCCCACCTGTGGGTCTGTGCAGGGTGGGGAATGGGGTGTTAGGGTTGGAAACCCTAATGCCACGTTTCCCTACTTTTGTCACTTTAATCCTAACTGATGTATTAGTGAAGTTTTTGTGATATGTATACATACTGTATATACTGTATATATATATATATATATATATATATATATATATATATATTTTGCAAACAAATTTGTTAATGCATCAGTAGAATGGTCATTAGGTTTCAACGTCTCATTGAACCATTGTTCAATTTCTGCACAGACCACTGGTGAGGGAGGTCCATCTTGGGACCGTGAAGCCTAACGCATACCCCATTCCGGTACAAAATTAGGTGACATGGGTACAGCATAGCTGAATGAGTTGTGCGTTTGGGTTCATGGTCTCCAAGACAGACCCAGCCGCTAGTGGGTCTGTGCAGAGTGGGCAATGGGGTGCTAGGGTTGGAAACCCTAATGCCACATTTCCCTACTTTTGTCATTTTGATCCTAACTGATGCATTAACAAAGTTTTTTGCAATTTATTTCCTTACTTTTTGAGATAGTATAATAGTATCCCTATTTAATGGCAGAGATGCAGGACCCTTTGGATCCTGCACTCCCATCCCTCCATTAACATAATATAGCAGTATCTACATGTTAAAATGGGAGCGCAGGGTTCTTTGGACCCTGCAGTACCATCCCTCCATCGAGACAGAACAACAGTATTCATACATTATCGTGGTAGCGTAGGGTCCTTCAGATCTTGTGTGCCCATCCCTCCATTGAGATAGTACAACAGTATCCATATGTTACACTGGAATTGCACGGTCATTCAGACCCTGCTCTTCAGTCCCTCCATCAATATAGTACAACAGTATCCACATGTTACGGTGGAAGCGCAGGGTCCTTTGGACCCTGCGCTCCCATCCCTCCATTGAGACAGTATAACACTATGCTTATTTGAGCCCAAATTTTGAACATAGCCTTTTTATGACCTCACCACATGTACCCAGCACAGAAAATTTTCAAAACCCTGCCAAAACATAATTCTGCACAATCACAATGCCAGTCTACACCACAGGTGCAAAATCTCATTTTGGACAGGATTTGACAAATGACAGCTGTGACACACATAAGGTGGGGTAATAGGAACAGTATGCTGAACATATGGGGTGAAAATGTTAAAAATCTACTAAGTTACCAGCTTGCGTAGCGAGATTGTGCCAAATGCCCATAATGCAGTCATTTTTCAAACTTTTGACTCCAGGTTTTCAACATAGCCTTCTTATGACCCCACCTGATGAACAATGTGACTGTCATTATGTAAATCCCAACGGAAAGGTGATTTCACCAACCAACTGAGAAATTACCTTTTCGGTGACAGTTGCCTAATGACAGTCATATTGTTCAGGAGGCGGGGTCCCCAAAAGGCATGTTGAAAATGTGTGGCCAAAATGTTAAAAAATGGGTGAGTTATGGCTAAAAGTTGACCCCCCATTGAAATAATTAGGACCGCATTTATCTTGGTCCACACTGCAGTCGCTGGTTCCAGCAGCAAGATGTGTCCTCAATTGTGGGAGAGGGTGTCAAACCAGGGAACTTTCCAGGTGAGTGGTGGTCTTGGGGGACATCGGGGGAGGTGGGCACACAGTGTGGGTCAGGTGGGGGTATGGGTGCAATCGGCAAGGATGGTTTTCTTCTTTGCAGGACAAACCCCACAAAAGGCAATGAGGGACGGTTTTCTAGATTACAAGGAAAAAAATTTGGGGACCCTCTGCCACCAGTGATTACTAGGCCAATGGAGGGTAAGGGGGCACCACTGGAACACAAGGGAAATGCTGCAAGTAGCCACACATAAAATACAAAAAAGGTGGCAAGTAGTCACATATAACTTTTGGGGACATGAAGGGCGGGGGGGTACCATTGGACACCAGGAAGCCAGATGTGGCAAGTAGCCACACATAAGAATTTTAGGGAAATGAAGGGTGGGGGGTACCACTGGACACCAGAGAGCCTGATGTGGCAAGTAGCCACAAAAATAAAATAAAAAAAACGAGGCATGGGTTTCACTTAGGGGTACCTACTGTACTCGCCCATGCCTTTAGTTTTGCAGTTTAAAAAAAAGCACAATATTTAAAAAATTGAAATCCCTCTTTGTGATCCCTTTTCACCAGCTGATCCTCACAAAAAGGGATCGGCTAGTGAAAAGGAATCATGAAAAAGGATTTTTATTTAAAAAAACTGCGGTTTTTGAAATGAATACAGAAAACCAAAGGCATAGGCGGGCACAGGACGTCCCCCTAAGACAAACCCATGCCTTAGTTTTCAAAGAAAATCTCCCTGGGGCAAGCTCCAACATTTTGTTTACTCCCCTTGCTAAGAGAGAAAACAAAATGACCACCAGAGAAAACTAATTAGCCTCACAAAAAGGGATTTGGCAAGATTTCCAAATCCCATTTTGCAGTCCCTGTTCGTGACTAGCTCATGACCAGGGATCCTTCATCGAAACTGCATCTATCCCAAAAACTGAATTGAGCATGCTCAAACCCCCAAATTTCAGAATTGAATAACTTTGGAACGAATTAATATTTTTTCACCAAACCAATGCTAGATTGTTCCTTAGGATAACCTCTTTCTACCCTGAGAATGTCAGGACAAAAGTCCAAATGATGTTGGCACAGCATAATGTCAAAATATGACCCTGACATTTAAAAAAAAAGCAAAAAATGCATTTGTTTGGTGCTTCGCTGCACAAAAACCGTAAATTGCATTGAAATGCAACTTGGTATATCAATAGATCTATCATTCTAGACTGCATATTCTGAATTTTGTGCAAATCCGTTGAACAGTTGCAAAGTTATTAAAGTGCAAAATTTGGGGTTTAACATTAAACTGCCTACTCAACCCTAACTATAGAGGCACCACTGCGCCCCTATAATGTATTTTTTTCCCCTGGTATCCAGTGGTACCCCTGCACTCTGATAGCAGTCCCCATAATATTTACTTCCCTGGTGTCTAGTGGCATCCCCACCTTCTGATTTCCCTGCCCATAATATAATGTTATGTATCCCTGATACCTAGTTGTGTTCCCAACCCTCCCATGCCCGACCCCATAATATTGCAGTTTATCCCTCATGTCTAGTGGTGCCCCCCCACCCTCTGATGTCCCTTGGTCATTATTCCCTGGTGTCTAGTGGCACCCCTTATAGATATATATATTCATTTCATTTCATTTTTCATTTATTTTGTTAACCGGGATAGGGCACTGGAACAAGTCCATTTTCAGGCCCAGCCTGACAGAAATACATACAATAACATAAATACAACTCACAAAAACAAATGACAATTATCCATAGATGTTAAATATTGTCTAAAATTAACTTTAAAATGTTGCAATGAAATAGATGCATGAATATTACCTAGTAAAGCATTCCAAAACAGAGGAGCAGACACTGAAAATGATCTAGAACCTGCCTTGGTCTTGTGTGCAACAGTTTGCATATATATATATATATATATATATATATATATATACATATTTGTGTATATATATATGTTTGTGTGTATATATATATATGTACCTGTGTTTTTTTATATTTTCCCCTGGTGTCCAGTGGTACCCTCACACTCTGATTGCGGTCCCCGTAATATTTACTTCAATGGTGTCTAGTGGCACCCCTTACCCTCTGATTTCCCTGCCTATAAATATGTATCCCTGATATCTAGTGGCACCCCCCATCCTCCCATGCCAGACTCCGTAATACTATAGTTTATCCCTGGTATCTAGTGGTGCCCACCATCCTCTGATGTCCCTTGGTCATCGTTCCCTGGTGTCTAGTGGCACCCCATGCCCTGCCATGTCCCTCGTATCCTGAAAAGAAGAAAACGGTCCCTTGATGCCTTTTTTTTATCTATAAAAAAAATAAAGTCCATCGGTGATGTGATTCTGTCCCCCAGCCCGACCTCCCACTATGCACCCATAATCCCACACCTCCCAGACCCTGTTCCCTGCCTCCTCCCTATACCCACTTTTGCGTAGTGGGCCCACATCCACTCTCCTCCAGTCTCCCAGAACTTTCCTCAGCCTTTTTCAGAATGATAGCACTTGTATCCTACCTTCCACGTCTGAAGGAGCAGGAGTATTTGGTTTTCTGGGACAGAAGCTTGCTTCTGTGTATCTGCATGTCATTATTGCAGTGTAGGTGACATATCCTAGGAAACAAGAATTGCAGACCCTTTCCCAGACAACTGACTCCTAATGACCTGCCTAGGGGCAAACACTTTCAGCAGACTGGATGACCCTCCCTCTTCTTCAGTCAGTTGAGATTTAATGGAACTTTTGGAAACCACAGTCAGTCCCGGCACAGAGGTTTCTGTTTATAGGAGTGGTACTAAACTCCTGAAAGGTAAATCTATTGCTAGAGGACAGGAAGAGGTCCATTTCCAAATGGCCTGTATGTTCTACCAGCAGGTTAGGTCACCACACTTCTTGCAGTGCATGTTGGGCCTCTTTCTGGGCACAATTCTTTCTGGTACTACTGGTGAGCTTGTACATGTGAACATTGCTGAGGATGTTCACCAAACCATGGTCTCAAATATGCCAACCTTGGACACACCCCATTAAAGTAAAAGGCACCCTCAAGCAGTCACGACTGAAATAGACTGGCAAGAGAAACCTTCTGTAGGGGACCCATTTCTCCCCACAGTGCCCACAGTTATCAATAAGGTGGGTGCATTCTATCTGGACACTTGTTAGCCAGGAGATTCGGACCCAGTTAATCTGGACAGTATCTCCACATAAATATGTCAGAAGTGAGAGCCATGTTGTTGTAGCCCTTGTGGTTAGGGTCTGAAAGACAGAAGTTTACCTAAAACTACTACATCACATTCTGTAGCAAGGCCACTTACCTCCCAGGAGCAGGAAATGTTCTAGCTATTGACCTAAGCCACACAGTGCAGGATTCTCATGAGTGGTTATTGGCAGACAGAGCAGAAGTGTCTCTTCCAGGAGTGGTGCACTCCAGAGACAGACCTTTTTCTGCTGAGACACAATGCAGAGCTGGCACTTTACTGTACCCAAAATAATAAGTGTCCAGCTTTTTGGCAAGATGCCAAACAAACCTCTCAAGCTTTGCGCACAAGGTTTATGGGGCATCACACACCATGGGTGTGTAAAAAAACATAATTACATACAGTCGCCTATGCATTATTTTCTATATAATGTATAGTTAGGAATTTTCCCCAAAGGGAAACTGCAAGTTCACCACCTCATAATGAAACAAATTAATCAGTTATGGGATCATCTATTAAAATCCCAGCAAGCATAGGTTTATCAAAAATCCAGTCGTAAGATTATCAAAATATAATTTAAGTGTTATAAAACCCTGCACACCAAACAATTATGACATTGCCAACTGGCATTTTAAAATTTCACATTGTGACCTTCCACAAACCACTTGACCTCCCAATGCACCAATCCATGAAGCAAAAAAAATGGAAACAGGACCCCTGAGGAAAATAAAATGTTACATATCAGCTGGGATACCCTAGATTAAAGTATTAACATCATAAATGCATGACAACACCTACTACAAACAGTTCATTTACCAGCCCTCCAGACCAAACTTCATATCGCATGTACTCCTGTAACTTCATGTAAACCACACAGAGAACTCAGTAGAATCAGTGTGATTTACCAAATAAAAAAGACAGTTTAACAGAAAACAGACACTAATCTGAAGATAGATGCTTAAAGATCATGTTCAATGGTTTTCACAACTAAAACAGGCAGCACCACTCAATAAACATTGCTATAAATACTACATGTGTTTCAGGTTTTGTATCAAAAGTCAACAAACATTTTTTTGGCCATTGACTGGCCACCTTCAGTTCACCCTGCCACCCAAACCCTTTCCCCTGGGACTTACATACCCTCTGGAGTGCACCCTGGCTTACCCTTCAGGGCAGAGCTGTCGGGGACTGGTGCCCCCGGAATGGAGACTTGTGGGGGGGTTTACCTCGAGTTGGTTGCATGGGGTCTGGTGGAGGGTGGATGTCCTAGTGCTCGGACAATGATTTTTGTAGATACTCACCCCCAGGAAGGTGTGGCATGCAATGAAGTGGTGGCGCACAAAGTGCTGAATGTCTGGCATGCCTCCTGAAGTACTTGAGCACCAGCTGTCAGACACTTGGTCTCCACTAGAGTTGGTCAAGTGCCAGATACTTCCCCATCCTTCTCCCAAAGGAAGAGAGCAGTCCTGGGGAAGCTTGATCCTCCCCCCCGCAGCTGGCCCTCCAACTCCCAGGACTTGCTTCCAGTCCCAGGATATCAGTGTCGCGAGCAGAAGCTCAACCACTGTGCCAGCAGGCCAGCTCAACAAATTCATATTTTTTTAGTACCCTCTTGGTGTGGTCCACTTCTCCAAGGTTGCTGGATGCTGAGTGAGCATGCCTCCAGGCTGCTGATGTCATTTGGGGTGCTACCGTCCTGTGCCTTTTATGAAGTTGTATTGCTACTAGTATTGTAATGTTGGTAACTTCATTGCTGTTGGTCAGTGTCTGCTTTGCAATAAGTTTTAATGGGGGCCTTATCTGTGTCAGTTTTTACTAGGGCTGGATGTGTTAGCCCTGGTAAAATGATTAATTTAAAATGATTTATGGAAGTTCCCCAATGCCTTTTTCACATAGTATGCCATTGCCAGCCTTGCTTTAGATGTTGAAGCTGTAATTTGTTTTTTAAAAAAAAATTGTCATAGTCATTTTTTTTTATGTTTTATCAGTGCTTTGTTTCTGGCTGCTCTCCAGTTTTCTCTGTGCATCCACACCCCCAGAATGATGTCATGCAAGGGAGCTGTCAATGTTTTACATACAGCAACAAGAAATTCTGGGTAAATTATAAAGTTGAGTTAAGTGTTCTTTACTCAGAGGTGCAGTCTCTTATTTCAGTAGTGTTGACTGCTGTACATCACCTAATATGTAGACGTGTGTGGCAAGTCATTGTGGGTACAAAAAGAAGCTGTTTTCCAATTTCTTTACTGTGATGTGCAGTCTCCTATTTCTGTATTGGCTTCAACAATATAAGCATACAGTATCTAGCTGACAAGATTTCTTTACTGAGAGATGTAGTCTCCTATTTCTGTACTGAGCGCAAAAATATATTGGCCTGTATATTAATTTACATAGTGAGACATTGTGGGTAAAGTAAAAAGCTGATTTTTCTCACTCCCTAATCAAAGTGCAGTCTCCTGTTTCGATAGTGTTTATAGCAGTACAATCTGTACAAAAGCTTCTGGAAAAATTCTTTTTTGTGATGCAAGTAGGCCAAAAAGATCATTTGCCATTCTGTGTAGATGTTTCATTTTTACTGCCTGCTGGTGAAGTGACAAGTCTGATGTGGGAGTGTGATGATACTTTTCTATGTTTATGTTATAGGGCTTGAGTGGCTGTAAATAGTTCAGGAGTGCAATTATGGGTCAATGATTACACGACTCTGAGCTGCTTTCAGACCATCAAATCACTAGAATTTTTCTACATATGGTATTATGATAGATACATCTACTTGCAAACAATGTAAAGAGTCAGCAAAAAACTGAGAGGTCCAGATATTCAAAAAGGTTGCGCATGGCGCAACAGTATACATCATCGCAGCCCACTAATCTTCGTGGCCAATATTCAAAAGGGAAAAGTGTGCCGCACAAATCCCGATGCGCCGGAGCGCATCAGTAATGAATACAGGCACAGGTGGGGGGGGGCGTTCCCATGCATAACCTGCACAGCCCGATATTCAGCCCGGGATGTGCAGAGCCATGCATGCACAACCCCTACTTGCGCCAGCACAAAGTTAAGCCAAAAAAAAAAAAGGAACAACTGATGGCCACCCACAGGTGAGCTACCGCATTGTAGGATGCAACACGGCAGCTGCCACCTGTGGGTGACCACCTGAGTTCCGGTTGCACCTGGCGGTGCCCCCCCATGCCCGATCGCGGGCATTCATAAAATAAAAAAAGTCCTATATCCCTGGTGGTCCAGTGGACCGATTTCCACCCGATCGCGGGCATCTGTTTTAATAAGGAAAACCCCCAGTCCTATATCCCTGGTGGTCCAGTGGACCGCACTCTGCCCGATCGCGGGCATCTGTTGTAAAGACACCCCCTCAAGATCCGCTGACTGCCCGATCGCGGGCATCTGTTATGAAGAGACACCCCCCTCCAAGATCCGCTGTCTGCCCGATCCACGGGCATCTTTGTAAGAAGAGACCCCCGTCCAATATCCCTGGTGGTTTAGTGGTACCCGCTCCCCACCTGCCCACTGAGCCCCACCACCCCCTCCCCAGTCAGCGGAGTGGCGGCACCCCACCTGCCTGCTGCCCTGCCACCCGTGACTGACAGCTCGGTTGGGCTGCACATCCATTGGTTCTGGCGTGAGCCAATAGGCGTGCAACCATACCGATACTACACATTCAGATATGTGAATGAATCACATATCTGAAATGTAATGTCAGCTATAGGCGTGCAGCCCTACCGAGCTGTCGGTCGGTGAGTGAGGCGAGGCGGCAGGAAGGGTGCAGTGCTGCTGCGCTGGCTGACCCAGAGGCGGGGTGGGTGGAGCTCAGTGGGCAGGTGAGGCACCACTGAACCACCAGAGTGTGGATGGAAGATACTCTTCACAACAGATGCCAGCGATCAGGCGACGGCAGGATCTTGGAGGCTATCTGCTGGCACAGCAGATGCCAGCGATCGGCGTCGCGGATAACGAAGTCTCTTACAACCGAAGCCAGCGATCAGGCGCGATTAATGATCACTGGACCACAAGAATAGGACATTTCTACTTTACACAGATGCCTGATGATCGAGCTGCAAGCGTTGATCACAACTGCTGCTGCCTGGCAGGTGCCAGGTGCAAGTCATTGGGGATCGATGTACCTGCATGCAGATGGGATGCAAATGGGGCCATAATGACATGCAAATGGCCTCATGTGTGCCTTGCATAAATTATGGCCCCATTTGCATGTCACCTTTTGAATATCGCAGGTGCTGTGAATGGCGCAATGGCACTTGTGCTAGCGCATCTCCATGCTCCACTCTGGCCACTTACACTGGCGCAGTGCCACTGTGCCATGCACAGTGGGGGTGGCCAGGGTGTGATATTCAAAGCTGCTGAGCCATGGCGCAGCTCCTTTGAATATCACCCAGGCCACACCCCTGCACAGCCAAGTTGAGCTGTGCCCAAGCTTGCGCCACAGCCTGGCGCAGTTTGAATATCCGGGCCACAGTGTTCCTTTAAAAACTTTGTTTCCCTTGCATGATGTCATGGTTGGAGGTTGCAGCACTGAGAAAAAAGGGGCAGGGTTATGCAAATGAAGCAGAGCACATAAATAAAAGGATGTTTTTCATAGAGTACAGGACTTTTGGCAGTTTGAATGGTAGGAGACTGATTCACAACTCCTACAGGTTACTACTCCTATTTGCTATGGCAACCTTCCATAAAGCACTTTAATGTGGAGTGAAAAATAGATAAGCTTAAATGTAGATCAAGTAACAACCTGCGAGGGAGAAAACACTGGGCTGGCTAGTGCATAGAAACTCTTAGTAAGGTTTCAAAACAGCATAACCTCTCAATCCCCCCCTCCTTACAGGGAGATAAAATTATTGTTTTAGTGCCATTCTGAGAAATCACCTCTGTTGAAAGTCAAGTGTGAATGATCACAGCCTTTCACCACAACAGAAAGTTGTCCAGTCTGCAAACCTCACAGCAATGTGTTACTCCCCCTGACTACTGCACAGATTAAAATTATCAATATAAACTATTATTGTGCATTACTGGCATAGAACATGACAAAACCACAGTCAAACAGCTGATTGTCTTTCAGTTTCTTGCAACAGGCACAGAGCAAGGAAAAAAATAATATTTGCAGACCTCAGCAATGTGACAATCTCCCTGGCTTTTTCATAGATGAAAAAAAAAATAGCATGCAGAATGACATCACCAGGGTGGAGACATGCTGATTACCACAGGGAACATCAGGTCACAGCATTTAGCAGTGTGGCAGAAGCAGAACACACAACAAAATGACCAAAAATGGTATGAAATGGTAGATTTTCAGATAAAACACCAGGCAGACACTGTTGTTATAACAATATTTAATGAACTACGCTGACAGTTTTATTTCTGTAAATGTCATCGCAGATGCTGTTTAGAAACTGAACTAACCAAGCTGCTTGAAACCACAGCAAATGCAAAGAATCAATTTTGTGGTCCTGATGCTGAGTCATACTCCCAGTGAGGCACCTCGCACTGGGCTTCATGAGCTGTGATTAAACACCATGGACACACTCAACAAAAACTCTTATTTAATGAGAACTGATCAACTGCCTCACAAGTATGACGCCACAAACATTTAGCCATTTTTGGATATGAAGCCACTTATCAGATAACCAGATATATTATATATAGCAAACAAATAGGGAAGGCCTGTACTCTTGGAGAATAATTCCAGCTTGGGGTTTAACAAGGCTGATAATGCCACTTATCCTCAGGTTCATGACTTATCATCTTATTAAACTTTCCCACTGAAATTATTTTCTTTGTAAACTGTTCCTTCCCTGTCATTTTCTAGTCAGTAAGTGATAGCTTCCACTTATTGTTACCATGTTTACTCTTTTGTGCAGTTTTGAAAGATTATTGTAACATTTAGTGTATGTGACTGGACTGTGGTGAGATCTGATTACATAGAAATAGAGAAACATAGACTTTGTCGGCAGATAAGGACCGCTTGGCCCACCTAGTCTGCCCATTTCCCTACCTATTGGATATGCTGCAGATCCTAGTTAACCAACAGCCTACTTCCTCCTACCTCCCACAAGAATTGCTTTATGTCTGTCCCATGCATTCTTGAATACCCCCACTGTTTTTGACCCCACGACCTCCTCAGGAAGGCCGTTCCATGCATCCACCACCATCTCTGTGAAAAAACACTTCCTCATGTTGCCCTGACACTCAAACTGCACAAGTGTGCACATTTGTGTGAAAAATGTAAAGGTTTTGGAATGATTTAAATGGCAAAAGATGTTGGTGTGCTGTAGGAACACATCGAAGAACCACAGAGGGTTTAAAGGCTTATGGGACCAGTTTGCTGAGATTTATGTAATGTCTGCCACCTTTGTATGCATAATAAAATGTACTCACTCATGCAGTTTGAGTGTTGGAACTACCTTTTTTCTACAAGGTACCTGGAATTTGAATGCAGGTCACCGGTGCTGGTTGTTCTTGTTCTTCAGCCACACACCCAGCTCATACAGATCACTGAAATTGTAAGCTGTTTAGATTATATGTTTATACGTACAGTTACTGTGTCTCTAGCGGTTATTTTAAATCATGGCATCATTCTTAGCTAATCAGGACTGTTTATTTCTAAACATTTCAGGTACTCTTGCAACCACAAGAGTGTATCTACTGCAGATAGTTCTAAAATTCTGAAGTTCTATGTTTAGTTGGCAGAGTTCATTTCCCATACAGGGGTTTCTCTTATTTTATACAAGGGAAACCTTTTGATTTTAAATTCAAGCTCCATTTGTTATACAGATCTTCAACTTGATTTAAAATATGTTTTTATGTACATTTCATGTGTCTTGTACAGTTATAAGAGTTTCTTCTCTCAAGTCTTTTGTGAAAGTGTCCCAGAAAGGACTGCATGTAAAGTATCATTGTAGTCTTCAGCTCAGCTGATGTCACTGGGTTCCAGAACTACTAACTAATTAAAATAATGACTATTAGGTGGGGAAAGAGGCAACATCAACAAGGGATTCTAAATAAGGCAAAAAGCATTACTTCAAAACAAACACATAAAACAATGCACTGGGGTTACTAAACTGACTTCACACATACCCAGTTTATCAATTATATTAAAAAAATGTAAACAGGGTTTATGTTCCCTTTAAGCTAAAACACTGATAAATATAATATAAATAATGTGATATATATAAAATACATAATGGCTTGTAGTGGAATTACACATTTATCCCCACATGAGTTGTAAGACCTTCATAACTAACTTGTGGCTTCAACTCTTATGACTTACTAATGGAAATGAATGTGCTATTCCACTGTAATAAATGGGATGCTGTCTTTTCCAGAAGAACTGTTAAATCAAAACTCATAATACTACTGTACAGGAGAATGAGGTGAACGTTTGGGCCAAAGACTCCGAGCCACACCCCGATGCCTGTCACTGGTTGCAGGGTGAGGGTGGGGGTGAAATGGTGTAAGCATTGTGGCCAACAATTCCAAGGCACACGCCCGATGCCTGTCAGTCTGTACAGGGTGGGGACAGCGTTACACCTGGAAACCCTAATGCCCCAGATGTTTGTTGGTATTTTCATGCCACATTTTCAACATGGGCTTTTTGGGACACTGCCTATGAACAGTGGCACTATCATTTCGTTACTCAATCCCAAAAGGTGATTTCATGCAGCGACTATGCCATTCTGTGCCACAGATGCTAAAACACATTTTGGGCAGGAGATGAAAAATGCCAGTTGTACTGTTCATGAGGAGGTGTGAAAAAATGGCAATGTTGAAAATCTGGAGTGAAAATATGACAAATTGACAAAGTTACAAGCATGCATAGAAACTGTGCAATGCACGCTTGTAATGCGGTCATTTTTTTGAATTTTTTCACCAAATTTTTAACATGGGCTTTTTCAGACCTCCCACATAAACAGGGGCACTGTGATTTTGTTACACCATCCTGAAAGCTGATTTCATACATCCACCGCGCCATTCTGTGCAACTGGTACGAAAACACATTTCAGGCAGGATGTGAAAAATGGCAGCTGTACTGTTCATAAGGAAGTATGAAAAATGGCAATGCTGAAAATCTGGAGTGCAAATATTACAAATTGGCAAAGTTACGAGTGTACGTAGAAACTGTGCAATGCACACTCATAACGCATTCATTTTTTGGAATTTTTTCACCAAATTTGCAGCATGGGCTTTTTGGGACCCCACTTCATGAACAGTGGCACTGTCATTGCACAGTGACCACGAAAACACCTTCTGGGACTGAGGAACGAAATGACAATGACATGTTCATGAGGTGGTATCCCAAGAACCCCATGTTGAAAATTTTGGGCCAAAATTCCTAAAAATGGCTGCGCTATCAACCTAAATTGAAATCTCCATTGACTCCCATTATATGGCTTACCTTTTATTTTTTCAGTTTGCCGGTCAACTTTGAAGAGTGCAGGCATGTCCCACTCCACAGAAGATCATGTCCGCTGACCTCTGAGGGTAAGTATGGGGTAAGTGGGGATGCGGGGAGGTGGGTGAGCAGAGGGAGGGTCGGGATGGGGGAGGGGGACAGGGAGACAACGAAGGACGGTTTTCATTTTTACAGGTGAAAAAAAAAAAAAAGACCACAAGGGAAGGTTTTCTTCATTTATAGGTAAAAAAAATATACAGCTATAAATTTAGGCAGACTGAGGTGGGCTCCCAGTGTGCCACAATATTCGTGGGGAGGGAGGATGCCGACACGGGGACTGGGCACCCTGATGTTGGCTAGGGATATAGACGGGTTGGGGGGACACATCCGACACTGGGAGTGGGCATCCTGATGTCAGAAAGGGAAAGGGGAAATTGTTTAACCAGGAAAGACACACTAAGTGGCAGCAGGGAAAGGGGACATTGTTTAACAAGGAAAGACACACTAAGCTGAAGCCGAAGGGCTCAAATTTCAAAGGACAGAGCCGACATGTTTGCCAAGATGAGCCCCCTCAGCAAACCAGTGTCATCAAGACACTGCTTGCTAATTTGCCAGCCACAGACTGGTCCCTGCAGCACCTCTGGCCATTGGGCTGGCACCCCTCACACCTCTTTCTAGCAACTCACATATCAATATGTTCGTCTGCACGTGTGCGCACAATGAACATAAAAATGAATTCTTCATGAAAGAGTGTGTGTGTGTGTGTGTGTGTGTGGGGGGCAGCTTTGTTCCCCTCTATACATTTTCCATGGCCCAAGCACCTTAGCAGTCTCGGTGTCTTGGCTGCACTATACCACCTATGAACAGCTGCCTTCCCAGCTTACACCAGTATCATTCACTGGTTTGGTGACAGAGAAGGGGTATACAAATGCTGGATGGTCTATGCCCTTCCTCCCTGCCCAGGAAATCAGTACCCCAATTCTGTAACATGCCTGGTCAGATTGATACTCTGGGCTCATACTTGAACTCCGATCGCCACAATAACAACTCAATGCGCTACCACCACACCACTGGGATGGCAGTTTAGTACATTTACTTATTTCTATATGCAGGAATAATGTAGTGTATTTGAATGAAAGTGGGGTCTCTCATCGCGCCATCAAAACACAGGTCATATTGACAGTTCCAAATTACAAAACATTACAAAAGTATTTTGTATTGGGAGCCATTCTGTTCTTTATTGTTAAGGACAGCTAAATAAAAACTGGATCTCTGTCAACAGATTGTCTCAATGTGCTGTCTTACAGATGATGGGTGACGAGATCTGTCAAGTCAGCTGAAAAGCTTTTAGCCTGTTTTTGTCTAGTGGCACAAACTGGAATGTCCCAGGGTAAAAGGAGCTTTTACCACATTACCTGTGAAGCAGAAAAAAACAACGTTTTCTGACATTTATTATTCAGCTTGTTACCCTTTTCAGGAGGAGCCACTTCCCCTGCTTTGGTCTGGAGGCTTGATCATGCCCCCCCCCCCAATCCAAGGCAATATCCTAATTTGACACCAGTCGACACATGGGACTCAAGAAGTCTGGGAGGGGGGCCATCACAGTTGTGGTACTGTGCAGCCACACACTTTTGACATGCCCACACATAGTATCCCCTGAGAACAAAGGAGCACCTCCGTGGCCACCACAGAGGGTCGCTGGTGCTACTGGCACAGCACCAGTCCTCTTAAATCAGGGAAGTACTGCTGGCAGAGGCAGTGGTCCCTGGCCTGGTTGCTTCCTTATGCAGGATCCCTGGCCTGGTTGCTTCCTTGTGCAAGCTCCCTGGCCTGGCTGCTTCCTTGTGCAGGTTCCCTGGCCTGGCTGCTTTCTTGTGCAGGCCCCCTGGCCTGGCTGCCTCATTGTGCAGGCTCCCAGGCTTACTCCAAAACCTTGATCACCTGCAAGGTACCACATGCAGTATCACTTGGCCAGTGGGTGGCATCCCCCATTAGGGTTCTATTTAATAATTAATTAGTTTATTTATTTTCAATCTTTTATTTCTCTGCTTGTCTCCCCTGACCTGTCCCAATCTAGACAGATCCCTTCAGCCCCATCATCTGACATCTCTGGGTCTTACCTGAACTCCAGGTGTCTTCTGCCACAGAATCTGGTCAGAGGTGCCCATGTGCCTGCAGAGGATTGGGCCATCATCCAGTCACGGTTGGAGGTGTTTTTCCTCCATTTATCCCTGACCTCACATGCATGCAATAATGCAATGTGCATGCTCCGCCTCCATGGAGACGCCCCCAGTGTCAAAGTGTAGGGTCCCTTCCCATGGTGAGATTCCTCCAGGTGGCATCCAACCAGTTTGATGCACTTATCCCTCCCTGAGGGAGGAGAGCTTCCTAAGGGATGCTCAATCCTTCCTCCCCAAGTCAGCCCCTGAGTGATGTGAGTCAGTTCCAGAACTCAGGTCACCAGCATAACAGACAGTAGCTCTACTGCTGTGCAGTTGGGATGGCTGTCATTGGAGTTCAAATTATAACTAGAAAAGCCGGCCCAGTGGTGCTGAAGGTTGAGGCACTGGATGCCACACCTCACACCACGCCAGTGTCCCATGTTCAGTGGTGAGTGCGGGCTGCTGGAGGTCAGCAGGGGGAGGGATGGGAGAGGATTGTAGCAGCTGCTGGGCTCCTCTCCTATCCCAGATCAGGGAGGCTAGTCACCTTGCTCTCTACTGACACCAAGTGGATGCCAGGTCAAGGGAGGTCTTGGGGAACTGATGGACATTGGGTGGGTGGAAGGAGCACATGGTTTCTGGGAATGCGTGTGCACGTCCATGTACAAGCACTCGCCTGTGCCACCACTGCTCTGGGTGGCAGGGAGAAATCCAACAAAATCCATGTCTCCCCATGGTTATATGTGATGGCCCTTCCACTCTCATGCCTCACTCCTTGTAGATTCCCATCGGCAAGATGGTGGGGGGAAAGGCCGATGGGGTTGGGAGCGGAAGGGGACCAACGACAGGAGTAGGTGGCCACGGGGAGCAAACAGCTATACAAAAAAAAAAACTGAACTACAGAAAGTATTTACCATCCCTAGTACAGAGTACGCTCATATCCTATACATTGAGATATGAGCATTGAGTGCCTTCAGAACCAGTATTGCAATTTTTGTCTTTTCTAATGGCACGTTTGCATTGAGCAAAGTAACTGTTTACAGCTGTTTTTATGAGGGGGAAGTTGTACTTGATGATGCTTCCTTCACCCCTTCTGTGTCCATCTGCTCTCTTGTTGCCAGAATGTGGCTTTCTGAGTTCCATGATTATCCCTTCCCCATGGAGCTGCCTGGCAGAAGCAAAATTTGCATTTATGTTTTACTTTTCACACCCTGTATCTCAAAGTGCTTTACAAACAATGAGAGAGAGAGAGAGAGAGAGAGAGATTGGTTGGCTGATAGAAAAGTGACAGTAAGTAAGTAGTAGCAGCCATCATGAACACCCACCACACAGCCATGGACATATTGACTGAACTGGTTTTACTGGGAGTGGGAATGGTTGGCTGGAGACATGGAGGAAGATCCCCTACTCTTGCAAAAAGTGCCATCAGTTCTCTGACTTCCACCTCAGCTACTACCAGGACAGCATTAGGAACAGGCAGCAGGGAGCTTCATGCTTAACACCCATCTGAAAGATGGCACCCCATTATAGCACACCAGCTTCATAATTCAACACTTGGAGTATGTGCCCAAGTCCTTGAACAGGGCTAGAACACACAGCCTTCTTGCCCAGAGGTAAATATGCTACCACTTGAGCTACACTGACACCTAAAAATGATGGGAGTGAAATGGAGTTCCAAGACCATGTAGATATAAAAATTACAGGAAGGTGACACTGGGACTGGGACCACCCATGGAAGAATCATTCCCATTCTTCTTCTCCTTGGCTTCCCTAATGCCAATGTGCAATTGTTTACTGACTGACAGGCATGCATTTTCACAGGAAACTCCAATTCATCATCTTGACCCAACGCACCTCTAATGGCTAGGGATGCTGAGAATTAATGCATCAGACAGCTCCTCACCTGGCTGCAGGAGTCAGTATTATAGTGGGTCATTGTGCGCCCCAACAGTTGTAAGGCTAGAGAGCATTGCCTCAGGCAGTACCTCCCATGTCTGCTGTCGCACTTCAGCGATCTTGTACAGCTACTGTTTTACTGCTACTGTTTTAACAACTGGGCTTTTTCATACTGATTCAGCTGGCACAGGACTCAGGCAATTGAAAACATAGATGAAAAGAAGTTTGTTTTGTCTAGTTTAGCTGCCAGCGGCTTCCTGGTAAAATATTTCCTAGCATGCTAACGTCTCAAGAGCTCCTTTGATGCAGGAAAGAAAAGTCAGACTTTATACAGTGTGTTTTTTCCCCTACTGGTTCCCATCCCCAGCCTGATGGGGGTTGTTAAGCTGCTGCCTGCACAGCTGAAACTAAAGCTACTCCATGGTCAGGTGGCTGGAGGTGGATGGCTCATTCCTTCCCTCCCTGGGCCATGAGCAGCATACGTTTTTAAAACAAATCTTTTATCACTTGAAAGACTGAAGGTGTTGCATGAGGACAGGTGATTCTACAGCTTCAGCCTGCACTGACTGTACTGTGTACTGTGCTGACAGTTGTTCATCCCCCCTTACATTGTATAGTCTCTGTAATCTATTTTTTTATGCATGCACTGCCTTCAGAATGAGATGGTGTGGTATAGTGGTTAGAGCACATGTTTAAGAACCAGGGAACCCCAGGTTCAGATCCCACCAAGTCATTTACTCATTGTTTTACCTTGAGCAAATATGTCATCCTGTCAGTGCTTCAGTCCTGCCAACTGTAAACACCCATGCTGCAGCAGTATCCCATGGAAAACATTTTTGTTTAACAAATTATTCACCTAGTATAGTGCAGCTGAGATGCAACATCTCATTTTCAGTGAGATCCTACTTTTACCCATTTTCAAAGTTGGGTGGCCTGAAGCACTGGAAGGTTAAGCAACTTGCAGAAGGTTATACAAAGAGTATTTGGCTTTAGTGGGGTTTGAACCTGTGATCTCTGGGTTCACAGGACAGTGCTTTAGCCACAGGATCATACTGTCTCCTATGTTGCATCTCAGCTTGGCTACCCTTGGTAAATAAATTGTAAATAAGCAATTCAGTGTCATGGTAATATAGTAATTTAATGTTGGCTAGGATGCTAGGTCCATCACGTCTGCCCCTCCTTCATAAGCAGAGAGTAATAAGCATGTCATGTAAACATCGACTCATTTGTTGAGATACCCAATAATTCCTTTGGTATATCACTGGTGAACCCCAGAACTCACTGAGAATGCTCACCCTGCGGGAACTGGATTGGCTCAGTGGCTTGGTAGTGGAATGAGGAGCCTTTCACCTCTAGATCACTGGTTAAATCCACTACAGATTGATAGTGGCTAAAAGCCATTATCTCTTGAGTGCTGTTCAGTTGCCTGTCTAAAATGAGTTGTGGTGGGTCTCAGCCCAGCTTTCAGTGGGCAGATGTCCACATGCCAAAACTATTGGCACCTTGTTGGCAGTTGCACATGAGCAAGGCCACAGTTTTTAATGGAAAACCTGGTAACACTCTGGAATTTAGACTGTCGCACACTGGTAAAAACAACAAATTTCACAACAATTGGCATTTTATACCAGATCAGTGAATCTACAGAACCTGCATTTTGTTCTTCAAAGTATTTCCTGTGCTATGTACTTTACTGGCTATGTAGACTTCTTTAATTTGGCTTATTTATACAAATACTAAAATACTGACAGTAGAATCCAGTAAAAAATGGAAATCAGACTAGCAATTACCAGTGTGTAATCCCGGAATTTCAAATCTTGCAAATGGAGTTTCATTAATTCAATCAGCGTAAATCAATGGCCTTGCACATGAGATGGCAAGTATTAAATGGGCATGGAGTTTGAATTACCCTCACACCTACATGGTATAGGGTTGGGCAGACCTGTCCACTTGAAATTAACACTTGAAATCAGAACCCCAACCCCAATCTCACAGGATCCAACAGATCCAGGTAGATCAGGACACTGCTGTTCAGTGTATCGGGTGCACCTTGCTGTATTTTCTTTTAAGTCTGGCTGTTTTTTGGTTTTTTTCAAATTACTCTTTATTCTCCCCCTGCATGCCAGAGCCCCGCTCTGTCCGGAGACGCCCATGCAGCTGCCCCACTTCACTGCCTTATCTGGATCCCTGGTGGACCCCCTTGGAGCCATGGCTATACCCCCAGGCAGGTATGAGATGGGGCCCGTACACCCCGAAACCATTCAAGTTTCGTCGGGTCCCTCCGGTGGTCAGGCAGGCAGGAGTCATTAGGGTCTGTGCTTGGCGCTCCTTCCCCTTGGTGCTCTGGCATAATTTTTTTCCTCTTCTGGGGGAGTGGCATGCACCCTGATGTCAAGGTGTCTCTGCCGACGTCCACCACTCCCCAACCCTCTCTGTATGCTGTGTGCTTACTGTTCCTTTGGCTTCCACCAGAGGCCAGTCAAGTGTCAAGCCTGTACTCCTCTCCCTTCTGGGAGAGGAGAGCTGTCCTCTGGATGCTCAATCCTCTCCCTCCCGCCAACCCCTGATGGTCCTGCTCATTCCTGAACCCAGGTTGCCGGCTTGGCACAAGGTGTGGCATCCAGGGCGTCAACCCTCAGTGCCACTGGGCCAGGCTCTGGCTGTTTTTTAGCACATATTCCCTCCCATTTGCATAAACCACCCACTCCCATGCAATTGAACACAAAAGAAAAAATAACTGCACCGCCACTGCTCCTACTTGATGAAGGATCCAGTGCACATGCTTGCCTTACAGAGGAGAGAGAGAGGACTTGCAGGACTGAGTGGCTAACAGTCAATAGCAGTGGAGGCAGCATGGATAAACAGGCCAGGAGGTATGGCCTGTCACAAACGCACTCTGCAGTTCAGGCCCTCTGCTCCCACAGTGCCAAACCTCAAAGTCCAATATGTGAAGAGGAAACAAACAGGATAACTCTCCTGTCTGTTTTGGGTCCGAATCACCTAGTAGCCTTGAGTCCTGAGGTAAAATATGAACCCTTTTTCGCTAGCGCATCCAGTTAACAGGATCAGATATCACACTCTCTTTGGGGAAATGCAGCGCAATACTTCACCCAGTGGGCACCCAGTGTGACTCACAATTGCCCTTTTGACTTAATTTGAGACCTAGGTAATTTCATAACTTAGCAAGACAGTAACACACTTTTAAACCCTTAATTTTTGTCAGAATTATCCAATACTGTTTCAGTTTCCACATGCAAAAGAAAAGACTCAAGCAGGATTAAGGAAATCAAACTGTTTACTAAAGTTAAAAAATTAATAAATACTTACAAAACATATAACATATAACATAAATACAGTCAAAAATAAATTGGAAATTACAGAAACAAAATGTCTTGTGCTTAAACTTCTAAGTCTAACTAAGTTCCAGTTTGATGGTACCTATTTTGACAGAAATGCCTTTTTAGTTCAGACACATGTGTTCCTTTAGAAGTCCAGGAATAGATGTCTCCCACTCCTTTCAGCCAGAGTGATAATTAAGCAAAATGCCCTTCCCATCCTGTGAGGTTACATCTCATGAGGTCACTGTTAGTCCTGTCATTAATTTGTAACCTGACCAAGTATATCAAAAAAGGTGTCATTTTACTGCTGGCTGGAAATCTGTAAGTAGCAATATCAAAATATGACAGTCTCTTTGATCAGAGATTTCATCTTTGATGTTCAGAAACACATCCTGACAAACATTTTTCTTACATGTGTGAAAGCTAACAGAAATCAGTTAAAAATTGCCTTTTCCTCAAAGGTCATAAAATGCAAACTTTGTCCCTATAGATCAAAGTAAAGAGGTGGTTTGCAAGGTGTGATAATCTGGCCTTTGAAGGAAGTCTTTATAATCCCAGGCAGACTTGCAGCTATGTGTCAAAACAGAGAAGGAAACTAGTTATCTAGCTACTGTAGCAACTGTTTTTGGGGTCAAAAGGTCAGGCCCCTTTAAAAGCCGCTGGCTGCCATTTCCCTAAGCAGACATTCAAATAAACATATATTTATATCACAAATATAATTATAACTAGTAGAGGGTTAACACATTACATGGCCTGATGGTATTCACTATACTTCAGCCATGAATCAGAGGTGAACAGCAGTGAATAGTAGCAGCAGTGGGGAAGGTAGGCAATACTATTTTAAAAGGATTTAGCATGGCATGCTGAGATATTGCCCAGCACTTCCATTCCTGCTGGTTTCAAATATAAGACACAGAGTCTGACACTCAAAATGTGCAAATATATTGGACACATCAGTCAAGCAGATACTCAGAAAAATACTATGAAAGGGGAAATTGTTTAACCAGGTAAGGCACACAAAGCCAGAGCTTGTTTCCAGGTATGACCTGGGAGCACAAGGAAGTTAAGTGACTTGCTCATGATCACACAGTATGCAAGTGGGGTTGTGAGATTCAAACCCAGGTCTCCAGGTTTGCAGCTCAGTGCGATTAACCACTATGCTATACTGCCTCCTGGATAAAACTTAGTGCTACTGTTGCTGTTTGTGATTTATGTTAATTTGTTATCATATATACATTTCTTCTTTAATGGCTGAGTTTATAAGATGGTATTTGTAAGCAACATTTTTTTCATGTGGGATGGATGTAGTAGCTTTGAGTGGCTGTGGATGTCGAGTATGGAGTGGATGTGCCCCAAAACGAGGGATATGTCCTTCATGATGTGGGACAGTTGAGAGGCACGTTCATTTATTTCTGTCTGCACTGCTTTGATACTGCCGCTTCACCTTTTTAGTCACCATCTTTGTTATTGCTTTCTCCATGAGCGTGGCTTCTATTTGCTTTTCCATGTTCATCAGAGCTGCTTATGAGGCAGTGCTGGGTGGCCAGCGAGTGCAGTTTCATTTCAGGGATTCGGTCTATAGGATGGGTGGTCGGGTTTGTTCTGGTATTGGCAGCGGGGGAAGGGGACTGGCTGTGTGCACTATGTGGACTGTGGCAGGATGGGTGCCAGTCAGTTCCACCATGTCACGGTGACAAGAAAAACTGCGACTGTCATAAGGGGGCAAGCACAATGCAGACAGTGAACATCACACCTGGCAATTGTGCTGCCCGACCCCCATCACGCCCAATTTATTTTATTTATTTATTGAAATCTTTCACCAAAAAGGCATGCTCAGCAACAAGTTGCTCGTCTCCCAGTGCGACCTGGGTGGTACGGGAACATGAGGATAGTATACAGAGATTTGGTACACAATATAGATATACAATTTGATTACATTCAATAAAGTGAGCAGACTATACAGAAGTACTGAAAAGAAGGAATGCTAACCGGTAGGAACTGGATGGATACAATGCTAACAGTCTTGAACTAGATAGATACAATAGCACAAATATCTTTGGCAAGCACTTGGTGGGAAATAGCTTTGTAGTTAGAAAATGTCTGAATAGAATACAAGGAGGTTGAACTAGGGCAAGATTGTGAGGAGAGACACAGATAGAACAAAATTTGCAAGGTGTAACAAAAGTGCAAGGTTGACTGTAAGTAGATTAGCGATTAGGGGTTAGCCAATAACTACAGCTAGGAAGGGGAAGGTGGGTGGGTGGGGGGCATAGAGCCAGAAAGCAGGGGGGTGGAAGGGGGGGAATGGAGGCAGGGAAGGCAAGGGGTGGAGGAGAAGGGTCTGCCAGGGCCTGACCCCTCCAGAATGCTGGGGACCCTGCCTGCACCAGACGGAGATTAGGAGTGAACAGGAGGGAAGCAGGTTGTAGGCAGTAGGAGTTAGAGCATGTCAGGAAGGAAGAGAGGGGGAAAAGAAGGGTCTGCTGGGGCCTGGCCCCTCCAGGATGCAGCGGACCCTGCCTGCACAAGGCAGAGGTAGAGCACAACAAGAGGGAAGCAGGTTGTAGGCAACAGAGGTAGAGCATGACAGGAGGGAACTAAGCAGCAATGGGGAGTAGGCTTCAGAAGGACTAAGAGAGATGGAGGTGGGAGAGAAGAGGGTCCGAGACCCAGCCCTTTCAGGAAAGAATGGAGTGGGAGTAGGAGGTGAGGAAGGTGTTTGCCTAGGTTCTGGACCCCTCCAGGATGCAGAGAACCCTGCCAGGAGCCTAAGCCAAGCAATGGAGAGTGGGTAGTGAGGGTAAGCTAGTGTACAGAGGAGGGAATGGGGGGTGGGAGTAAGGTGGAAAGGAAGAGATGCTGGGGGAAGGATGTAGGGGGAGGGTTTTGCAGGAAAGAGGTGGGCATGAAGCTGAAGCAGGCTCATAGGGGAACAAGTTAAAAAGGACTGTAGCAGGAGCAGCTAGCAGAGAGAAAGTTATGTAAGACAGAGGCAAGGGAGTGGGAGGAAGAGGAGTGTCGTATTTGAGGTGGGAGGGAGTTTCAGACTTTGGGGAAGCAATGGGAGAAACCTGACTGGCTGATGAGGGTGGTACAATGGGGGGACTAGCAGGGTGCGAGTATCGTAGGATCTGAGAGAGTGGGAGGAAGACAGCGGGAAGGGAGGGAGCATAAGAGGTAGGAAGGAAGTACACCAAACTAAAGTTTGGAAGTTAGCTAAGCACAGTGAGCCAGGCATCTGTTAGCAAGCAGGGGGAAGGACAGGGCACAGTAAAGGTCACAATGATGGGTTCGAGATGGGGTGTCAAGAACGAATCAACAGAAGGAGTTGAAAAGAGAGTCCAATCTGGTGAGGGAAGATATGGGAGTGGCACCATAGGCTGCATCACAGTAGTCAACAAGCATTTGTCAATGTCAAATGTTGTCGCGCTGGCATTGGCAGTGGTGGAGCTAGAGGCACATAGCGCTTTGATTTTGTTAATGTATCGCAAAAGGCAATTTTGCACAGCAAGCACGCCATTGTGTGCGCCACAGCTGCGGAAACGCATTTTGGGCAGGCTGTGAAAAATGTCAGCTGGACTGTTGATAAGGAGGTGTGCACAAATGTCAGTGGTGAAAATGTGGCATGAAAATAGTGCAGATTGATGAAGTTACAAGGGTGCGTGGAAACTGAGCAATGCACGCTTGCAACACAGTCACTGTATGGACATTTGGCACCAAATTTTCAACATAAGCATTTTAGGACCTCTGCTCATGAATAGTGTCACTGTCATTTCCTCAAACTGTCCCGAAAACTGATTTCGCACAGTGACCGTGCAATTCTGCGCCAGACATGCGAAAACACATTTCAGCCAGCTGTACTGTTCATAAGGAGGCATGGAAAAATGCCAATGATGAACAGCTGGAGTGAAACTATTACAGGTTCACAAAGTCACGAGCGTGCATGCAAACTGCGCAATGCACGCTCGTAAAACACTTATTTTATTGACTTTCATACCTAAATTTTCAACATAGGCATTTTAGGACATCTGCTAATGAACAGTGTCACTGCCATTTTCATAATGTGTCTCAAACACAGGCTTTCCACATCGACCGCGCTATTCTGCGCCGGGACTGCGAAAACAGATTTTGGTTAGGATGTGAAAAATGACAGCTATACTGTTCATTAGGAGGTGCAGAACAATGGCATTGTTGAAAATCTGGAGTGAAAATATATTAAGATTGCGAACTTACGAGCGTGCGTGCAAACTGCGCAATGCACGCTCGTATCACAGTCATTTTATGGAGTATCATCACCAAATTTTCAACACAGGCATTTTAGGACATCTGCTCATGAACAGTGTCACTGTCATTTTTTCAATGTGTCCCAAACACTGATTTCGCACAGTGACCGCGCTATTCTGCGCTGGAAGTGTGAAAACAAATTTCGGCCAGGATGTGAAAATGACGCTGTACAGTTCACAAGAAGGTATGGTAAAATGGCAATATTGAAATCTGGCATGAAAATATTGTGAATCCGCCTTAACTACTTAGCGTGTAGCGACGCTGCTAGCACACTACCGTAAAACAGTCATTTTATTTTTCCCACTAAATTGCAACATAGGCTTTGAGAGCCCCCCTCATGAACAGTGGCACTGTCATTTTGTTACTCTGCTCGAGAGGTGATTCCGCGCAGTGACTGCGAAATCACCTTTCGGGACTGAATAACGCCATGACAGTGTAAGAATTCATGAAGAGGGGTCCCAAAAACTCCATGTTGAAAATTTAGGGCCAAAATTCCCAAAAATGCCTGAGATATGCAGCAAAGTTGAAAACACCCTATTTATTCCATAATACAGCTTACCGGCATTTCTTCAGTTCGCGGTCGGCTTTGAAGAGTGCAGAGCGTGTTCCCAGTCACAAAGATCATCACACCAGACTCTGGAGGTAAGTATGGGGTGAGGGGGTGAGGGAGGCAGGGTGCGTAGAGGGTGGGTGCGGGTGGGGGCAGGGAGACTACGAGGGACTGTTTTCGTTTTACAGGAAAAAAATGAGACATCATGGGACAGGTTTTTTAAGGGATTTGGCACACTGGAGTGGGCTCCCAACATGCCACCTAACTGTTGGGGGTCTGTAGCCGATGGGGATTGGGCACCTTGTCAGCACACAACATGGGGGATGTTATGCCGGACGGGATTGGGCACCCCGCCGGCACACAAAGTAAAGTAGGGGCTGAGTCGAGGGATTGGGCACCCCTCTGCATTTAACAATGGGGGTTCTTTATGATGACAGGGAGTGGGCTCCCCCATCGGCACACAAAGAAAGTGGGGGGGCCAAGCCAAGGGGGATTGGGCACCCCTCTCGGCATTTAACAATGGGGGGGTTATTTATGATGACGGGGAGTGGGCTTCACCGTCGGCACCTACAGATGGGCATGGGTAACCGACAGGGGGATTTGGCACCCCCAAAGTCGGCAGTTTGGTGGACACTGTGTCGCCATGCTCATAATGTCGGCGAGCAAGTCCAGGAAAGGTCCGCTGCGTCTGACGAGCTTTGCTCGGATTGCAGAGGACATTTTCTTATATGTGCTTGCCACATTATGTATGCATGGTGTGGTGCCGGCATGCAGGCTGATTGGGGAATGAGGGACGCACCTACTGATGCATGCCCTGCATTCGCCCAACAGCAACCGTGCCTCCAAAGCTGCACTACCCCAAGATGTTGGCTGCGCAAGTGCACCAACATAAAAATGGGGAGGATCATCTTTTGGACAAGTTCTTGCCAAGCTGTAGGAGAGATGCAACAATGGTTCCTGTGAAGGGCTCCAAGCTTGGGGTGCAGTTTTTTCAGAATGGCGCAATGTGGCCAGAGAAACTAAAGTGTTGGTCCAGCCAAACCCCAAGGTATCTGAAAGAGGGGGTGTCCTCAAGGATGATCCCATCGAGGGTGTGGAAATAAGGTAAGGGGTGAAGCCTAGAGAGTCTCTGCCTAGTGCTGAAGGTCATGGAGATTGTCTTTTTGGCATGTAGGAATAGTTGATGTGAGGCAAACCAGAGCTGAACCTGGTGGAAGTCATGCTATAGAGTGGTTACTATATCAATGGTGGTTTTGCCAGAGGTGAACAAGACGGTGTCATCAGCATACATATGGATAGAAAAGGAGGGGGAGCAGACAGAGGGAAGGTCATTTAGGAAGATAGAGAAAAGGATGGGGCTGGGCACAGAGCCCTGTGGGACTCCTGTGGAGATTGGAAGGGGTGGAGAGATTGCATTCTGAATCCTGACTGATTGTTTTCTGCCTGTGAGTTAAGCTCTAAACCAGGTCAGAGCAGGAGTAGACAAACCAGCAGCCATAAGGGAGTCGAGAAGGAGGGTATGGGAGATTGTGTCGAAAGCCTTGGCGAGGTCGACAAAGATGGCAGAGGTGATGAGACCACTGTCTATCCTAGTAAGGATGGAGTCAGTGAGCCTAAGGAGGGAGGTGGTAGTGGAGTGATTCTTCTGAAAACCAGATTGGAATGGGGTGAAGAAGGAGGAGTCAGCAAGAAAAGAGATCATTTGAAAGAACCAGGTGTTCTTGGAGCTTAGCAAGGGTGGGGAGGAGGGAGAGTGGGTGATAGTTGGCAGGGGAGGAAAGATCACCACCCGTAAGGAGAGGGAAGACCACTGCATGTTTCCAGGGCATAGGGATGGAGGAGGATGTAAAGGAGAAATTTAGAATTAGAGACAGTGGGTAGGCAATAGCCGGGGCTGAGAGATAGAGAAGTTTAGGGTCAGGGTCATCCAGAGAGGAGCCTTTGGAGGGATTGAGAGAGAGGAAGGCTGTTAGTGTCTCCTCTGGGGAGATAGGACAGAATGAGAAAGGGGGGGTACGGGGGTTGAGTGATAGGAGAGGGAGAATGAGTGGAAGAGAGGCTTGAGGGGAGGGATTTTAGAAGGGTTGAGGCACAGGAGGTGTAGTAGGAGTTGAACTCCTGAGCCATTATGCAAGGTTCAGACTCTAGTGTGTTGTTTATATTAAGCACGGTGAGGTGGGGGATGTGAGGGGAAGGGGAGAATAATGAGTGGGCTACTTTCCAAAATTTGGAGGGGGAGTTTATGTTATTGAGGAAAGAGGATTTCAAATATTCAGACATGGCAAGTCTGATTGCTTTAGTACAAATGTTTCTTAGCCTGCAATAGTTAGTAAGGGCTGATGGGAGCTGAGAGGCCTTTTGTTTCCTCCACACTTTGTTGCACTCCCTGAGGCAGGTCATTAATTCAGAGGTGATACAGGGGTGATGGATACCTCGGACTCTAGTGCATTTGTACAGGGCATGGAAGTCCCAGGTAGCTATAAATCTGTCTTTGAAGTAAGTGAGGGCTTGGTCGATGGAAGTTGCAGATGCAATTGGGGGACCAATCAGAATTGGATATATCATTGAGGAAAGGGTTTAAGTCAAGGGAACTGAAAGAGCAGAGTTGCAGGATTTTATGTGGTGGTTTAGGTCTGTGGACCTTCCTGACCACAAAGATAGGGTGGTGATCGCTGAGGACATCTGGGAGGATGCTGGACTTGATGACTCGGTGAGGGTGGGAGGCAAGAGCCCAGTTTAACAGTGAGTGGTTTGGGGTTTTGTGATTTAGTTGGGTAGGCTTTTGGATGAGTTGGGAGAGATTTAAAGCAGAGATATCACTTTATGTCTTAGAAGTGGTTGATGACAGCCAGTTTAGATTTATATCACCTAATATATAAAGCTCACCTTTTGTGTGAGATGGAAGCTATAGAGGTGATGAGGTCAATAGATTCAGAGGGCTTGATACCTGGGTGACAGTAGATACTGGCAATAAAGATATGGGAGGAGAAAGGCAGGGCAATATTTACTACCGGGACTTCGTAAGTGGAGGGTAAGGCAGACAAAAGAACGGTAGTGTATTGGAGAGAGGATTGGATATATATGGCCACTTCACCTCCCCTACCTGCCTTGTCCTGCTTGACTAAGGAATAGCCTGGGATGGCAAGGAGGGATCAGAAATTTTAGTATTCAGCCAAGTTTCAGTTAAGATTAGAATGTCTAGAGTGAGGGAGATTATCATCGGCTGTAACAGATCAATTTTCGGGACAAGGCTGCAGATATTTAAGTGAAGGATCTTTAGGCCTTTTGGGAGGGCAGTTCTGGCCTTTTACAGGGGGTTGTGCCCCCTGCATCCCTTACTTAAGCAATAAGGCATGATAAGGTGTGTGTTATTGTGTAATAACGTCACTCCTGGGGTGGGTTAAAGCACGAGGCGAAGCCGAGTGCTTCCACCACCCCAGGAGTGACATTATTACAAAATAACACACACATTGGAGTGCCTTGTTGCAATTATACAATGGCTTGATGTTATACAAAATGAAAAACAATTTTTAAATGTTTTTAGTAGATTTTTAGTGTGGCAATATATCTTTGTTTCTTAAGAGAAGATGTGAAAAAGAGAATATCATCAATACAGTGATGTTATTGTGTAATAACATCACTGTCTCAGGCACACACTAACCAATCAGAATACAGGAAATTTCCTTGCCATTGTTTAATTTAATATAATCACCTCCAGGTTGGAGGTGTATGGGGCAAGGGGCGCAACACCTGGATGGTGCCATCCATGCCGGGCACAGCAAAATCCAGTTTGCCAGCATGACAGGCGAACTGGCTGCGTTGCCCAAATAACAGCATACTGTGCCAGGCAGCATATGGAAGGATGTACGTCTGTACATACTGTGGAAGGGGGTTATGCTGGGGCATGTGGGTTCAGTAGATGGGAGAGGAAGGGGTGTTTATACTGGGCACAGTGAGTGTAAGTAGATGTGTGAGCACAGGGGTCTACATACCGGGGGAAGGGTCAATACTAGCAGATGAATGGGGTAGGGGTATTCATACAGGGACAGGATGGTAACCAGCAGATAAGAGGGGGTAGGGGGTTAAATACTAGGCCAGGGTTGTCATACTTAAGCATGGTGGATGCAAGCAGAGGGGGTAAGGGTGTACATACTGGAGCAGGGTGGGCACCTGCTGATGTGAGAGGACAGCAGTCCTCATACTGAGACAAGGTGGGTGTCAGCAGATGAGAGTAGCAGTGGTGTGTAAAGCATTCTGGGGCAGGGTGGGTGTTGGAGGGGCAGGGATGTCAATAGTACTAGAGCAGAGTGGGTGTCGACAGATGGGATGTGGATCAAGGGCCAGCATACTGAGGTGAGGAGACTGTCAGCAGATAGAAGAGGGGCATGGGGTCATGTCATCACAAACAAAAACTGCACGGCAATAAATGCCGCAAGGAAAACTGCCCTCGCAAACAACATCGGGTACAAGAGTGACCCGACAACAAGAGCACAGCCCCATTGAAAGCAATAAGACTTCTTTTTTTAGGGGGTCTCCAAACCCTGAACCCCCGATGTGGAGGTTTCACCCACACCACCCGGACTTAAAATAATCAACTCCAGGGGGTCGTGGACTTCGGAGACGGGGAGAAAATCGGGAGTGGGGAATATTACTTGTTTAAAAAAAAAAGTTGCAGCAGGAGGAGACCTAGCGGGAACTGTACCACAGTCTCAGATCTCCTGCTTCACCATGTGCTGGTGCCCTAGCTGCTTGACCAAGCACCCCAGCACACAGCAGCTTGATCCCTCTACAGGCAATCCATAGAGTGACGAGTTAGCGGTAATTCCCAACCGTTATTATACCCCTGTCGCTCTATATCCTTTTGCACTTTACACAGTACGGTTCTTGCAGTGCTCTTCCTGGTGCGCTGTTTTGACCCAGTACCTGAGAGAGGCTGAGGATCTACATACGGGGACAGGGAGGGAAGCACAGTGATACCATTTGTAACGTATACTTAATGTTACTAACAACTTAATATAATTACTCAACGAGACCGACGGAGAATCAAAAATAATTTATTTAGCAGTGTTACTATAGTGCCACTTGCACTAAGACTTTGATGTTATATGATTCCACTTGATGTTACACATGCACAGCTTATATACACAATTTGAAAGTTACACCCAAAACAGGACTAATGCTATGATTTGCTCCTAGCAATCCTGTTACATAATATGGTCATTTACTGTGTGTTGGTGATACACTGCCTGGAACTGGCTACATGACCTTGGTCATGGACATGTTTGAGGAGCCCAGTTTGATACACTGCCTGGAACTCACCTTTACCTGCATAGCCAGTTGTACCATACTACAATGCTTTATTTACAGCACAAATACCTTTTATTTACAGCACAAATACCTTTTATTTATAGCACAAATACCTTTGACAGGGCACCACCTGTCACGTTCTGCCTTACTTATTTACTGCCTAGTACATTTTATTACAGACCCTGCCTGTGCTCATTTATGTGACATGTATTTTGTATGTTTTTTTGTTTAACTCAGTTTGAGCATTGAGCCACACATTTCAGTCACAATTGTGGCTATTTAGCTTTTGCCCTTACAATTCCCCTTTTGGGACTGAAATTGGGTGTGGTTTTCCTGGACAGAACATGAGTGGGTAAGGCTGGAGACCTCCGATAGGGACCCCACTCCTGGGTTCTCTGGATGACTTGCTGCCCTGTCCACCTTGCCTGCCCTATTAATAGGAGCCACCACTAACCAAGGGCACATTGTTACAACATTTGACGTGTGGCTGCTGACATTTTGAGCATAAACATATCATGATGCAGGTTGTGTATTAGGCAACACAAATAACATGTACTGACTAACAAAATAAACACTAATACCACTTGTAGCACCAACAACACTTTGAACAACTATAACCCCCCCCCAAGATCCTCCCAGGTTGGCATATATTAAGTGTTCCTTATCTGCATCGTCTAACAGCACATTAATGTCTTGTTTTATTTTACAGGCAGAGTTTTGAATTTGAATAAGATGTATGTCTTTGCGGTCTAATAACCTTTGCACATCTAATGTTAGGGGAGGTATAGGCACTCCGAAAGCAGGTGCATATTCATTAATTTTAGTTGCTTGACTGGGTACCAAAGTGTTAATTCGTGACATCCTTGGGATATACTGTATAATAGGATGGAAGGTGTGCCCTCCAATTTGCACATCTCCTTTAGGGATAAAGCAAAAGTCTGACTGGTTTATCGCACACTTTTTCCCTTGATGAGTGATTTCTCATTCATTGGTAACTATACAGTACTGTGTGGTGGAATTGTACACAAACACTACCTTAGGCGCTGTCCACCTTTGCAGTTGAACTGGACACCAAAGCGAGGTGTTGAGGGCTTCTTGTATAGGTTCCTCCCCACAAACAGGCTGGTCCTGGACCATAACATCACACTGGCATACCCACTGCACACTTATCTGCTCACAGCAGTGTAGATTGGGGGCCACACAGGACCCGTTTTTGTTAGCTACTAAAATGTCAGGTGGGCTTATTCTATATGCATAATAGTGACCTATTAATTTCCCCCCCAAATGTACCTTAACAATGTGTGTGTACTCCTCCTCCTCCTCATAATTTACCTGAGGTAATTTGACTGTAAATGACACCATTATTGTTTGACCTAGAGTGCTGTTTTTATTAAAACAGCATGGTCATATGTATACCTTTGCTACCTTTCTTACCCATGCTGTTGGAGGCGCCCTTTGTCATGCTCACGGGTTTAGGCACTTACTATCAGTAGTACCATTACACATTGGGCAGTACCATAGTTTGATTTGTGCATCTGGTACCATATCGGGTAGCCTTTGTTCATCTAATTGATTTAGCAGTTTACTTACAGTGGTTAAAACATAGGACCCATAGGCTGCACATATTATGGACCGCCCGATAGTGTGATTTGTGCCTTGAACATTATGGTCTGTAATAATTTCATTGATTTTGCCTTGAACTTGTTTTAACAATTTTGCAATATCACACATATTGTGTACTGTCAAACGTTCCTTTTGTGCCAAACCCACTTGATTTACAGCAAGGGGCAGTAACACTCTTCCTTCTACTTCTTGATTTACAATATTTTGGTGCTCTTCTATAGCATCTTTAATCTGCTCTATTCCATATACTCATCCCCAATCCAAACAGGCTAGTTATGTCCCCTAATAGGTCTCTCTTGCATCGCCTATTAGAGGTATTGTTATGGTTACTACCATTTGTGGCGACTGGGGTGTACCCCCCCTTGCTTGGCCTGGAATATACTAACCATATCTAATAACATAGATGCATAAAATTTAGAAACATTAGCATCGGCGCATTGACCAGTGCTATTTAGATCCCAACTTGAAAAGTTGAAAATGACTGGTAATCTTATATACTGTACATTATTTACAAGAGTCTGGTCTGTTGGTGTGGAAGTTAGTCCACAAGGTGGCCCTTGTGTTACATTGGGGCACTGTGGTGGTCTTACTGTTAAAGTTATATTTCTACTGGTGTGATTGGCGTAACAGTGATTATCGTCACATGTCTCATTTCCAGCGGTGCCCATTTCACGAGTGTATCCTCCAATAACATTATTCAGATTTCTAGTACAGTAGAAAACAGTTACTTGATATGTACCGGAGTCCTGTGGTGTGGGTTTCTCCAATATTAGTGATCCGTCTTCGGGGTACACATATCCTCTGTGTGTTGAGTTGTACTGGGATGAGCAGAACAGTGGACTGGCCTTCCAATCAGCCATATAGCACCACCGCGTGGTAGTTACAATTAAATCATTATTTGTCCATGCTATTTGCCACAGACATACAGTAGCATCTGCTTCTCCTTCAGGCCCAACTCCATGTGATTGGTAGGACCACTGGTTGTTTATAATCCCCGGTGACATGCAGGGTGCTGGTGTTTAGATGTAGAGCCCCTGAACAACTTACTAAGTTCCCCAACAGGGCCATGTACAGTGTATACTTCCACATCCTTTGCCTGTAAGAACAAAGGCAGTATCAGTCATCATCGGCAATACTCTGATACATTTTACATGGCAGTTTTTTCCTTTTTTGTCTCCAAGAAGTATTTTTTTTTTCAAATGTTTGTTTATGACCAGATCTTTTTGTATTATGCACTCTGGCTATATTTGTCACTGCCATGTGTTCTAGCATTACCCTTTGCTCGACACATCAGGGTTACTTGATATGGGATGAGACCAATGCTGACTTGAACAGTTCCCTGTACTACCCTTAATATTTCTGATAGGAACATCAAGCACAACCATCAAGCACAACCTTCCTGGGCTTATGCAATTTAAACTTTTTTCTTAAACAATTTACACTGATCTACGTGTACCCATGCTAGTGGTCTGTTTCCCTTGCCTAGCCTAGTAACGTGTACAGTGGTGGTACTGAGGCATTGATCCACCAAGTAGGGTCCCATCCAATTTGCATCCCCTGAACTCTTTTTATCAAAGTTTTTTATTATTACCTGGTCACCAATTGTGTACACCAGTTGTTCCAGTGTATCTTTATCTTGATACATTTTGTTTTTCCAATGTGCTTGCGCCATATTGCTGACAGCAAATTTTAAATATTTTTCCAATTGATTCTGTACTTGCTGTAGGAATACCTCTGTGTTGGTGCTATCTCTTACACTTGCACTCACTTTGGGGTCTGTGGGATAGCTCAAGTGCATGTCCCATCCAGTCATAAGCTGATGAGGAGTAATCCCTGTACTGGTGTGTATGGTACCTCTCACTGCCATGAGGATTCGAGGTAGATGGTTCACCCATCCCTTTCCAGTATCCAACACTGCCTTTTTTAAAGCTAATTATAGGGTCCGGTTCAGCCTTTCTACCATTCCAGAAGACTGAGGGTGATATGGTAAATGGAATTTCTGCTGTATTCCTAACAACCCACACATGTCCTGCATGATTTGCCCAAAAAAGTGTGTTCCTCTGTCTGATTTCAATATCCTGGGGAATCCCCATCGAGAAAACACTTGTTCCCACAAGACTTTGGCTGTCGCTTTGGCAGTGTTAGTGGTGAGGGGGAAAACCTCCACCCATTTAGAGAATATCTATTACCACTAACAAATATTTAAAACCCCCCTTGGCAGTGGGCAAGGGACCTACATAATCAATCTGCAAAGCCTGCCACGGCCCTTCAGCCACTGGCATGCATTGCAATGGTGCTCATTTTGCTTAGGGACTAGGCTGGTTTATCTGTGCACAGATTAGACATGACTCCAGACATGTTTTTACATCCTTGTCAATCTTTGGCCGCCAATATTTAGATGTGACCATTTGACAAGTTTTATGGAGACCACAGTGTCCTCCAATCCTGTGGTTCTCCATGATGATTTGTTTCCTGAGATCAGATGGTGTGACCCACTTTAACTGGCTATGGCATTCCCAAAAAAGCATGTCTTCCTGTACTGTCAGGTTTTTGTAGCTACATTGCCCCGATTCTCTCCATTTTTGTTTTTGTTGCGATAGCCAGGGATCCGTCATCTGAAGTTGTACCAAATTAACTAATGGATTTTTAACTTGGACAGCTGCCATGGAGGAGCCCCTGAGAGGATCTCTCCATGGTTCTCCATCTCTGGCTGCATCTTTGGCTAGTTGGTCCACCACCTGATTTTCTCTTTCATGAGGCGTGGGGCTTTTGGTGTGGGTGTGGGCCTTACAAATAGCAGTTCTGCCTGGGGTGGCATTTGCCAAGGCCAGCAAGTGTCATAACACCTCTCTGTGCTGGACAGGTTCCCACATGCATAATCACCCCCTCAATTCCACAAATGAACCCATTCAGTGAGGGACATAACAGCAAACTGGGAGTCTGAGAAGAAGGTGATTTTCCTTGGGATATCTAAGGACTGCCTCTCGGATGGCTTCTAACTCAGCTCTTTGGGCAGAGAAGTTTGCTGGCAGTTTTATTTTGATGCTTCACTGTTGTGAGGGGATCCATACCGTGGCCCTGTGTGGAACTGGCCATTATTCCACTGTCAGCACCCATTGACATAGATCTCCAGGAGGCATCTGGGTGGTCTTCCATGAAAGGAGATGGCACAACCATCCCACGGTCTATGGTCCCACAGTTGTGTGGCTCCCCTTCTTGCCCCAGCTGGGATGCTATAACTCCATCTCTTACCTTTTTAACTTCAATGTTTTTTCCTTGTAAGGCTAGCATCCACCTCGTTAGTCATTGATTAGAAACCCCTCTAGGTGACCCTTGTAAAATATATTTTATTGGGGTATGCGGGGTTTCCAATACAATTCGATTAAAACCCACAATGTACTCAGTGGTTTGTACTGCCCAATAGACTGCCAATAGGTGCTTCTCACAAGCCCCAAATCCATTCTCTACAGGAGTCAATATCCTTGAGAAATATACCACCGGTCTCAGTTTTCCCTGTTTTTCTTGCAGCAACACTGTCACCAGAGCATTTGGGCCAGCAGCGGTCTGCAGTACAAAGTCCTTTCTTATGTTTGGGGCTATCAATACGGTGGTGGTTAATAAGGCTTATTTTAAAGTCCCAAACATTGCCTGAGTGGTGGGGGTCCACTCTAGTTGATCATTTTTACCTGGATTACCCTTTGTACAACCTGCTAAGGGGCGTGCTATATCAGCAAAATTGGGGATACATTCTCTACAAAAACCAATCATGCCCAGAAACTGCTGTAGGGCCGTCACCGATTTGGGCCTGGGCAACTGCTGTATCAGTCTGTCTTTGTCTGGGTCTACCCTGTGGCCCTGATCAGAGATCTCTATTCCTAAATAGGTCACCTTTTGTTTTCCCACCTGTGCTTTATCTGGGTTTAACTTCAGCCCCGCTTTCCCAAGTGTCTTTAATACATGCTCCAGAAGTTGTTGGTGTTCAGACACATTATTAGACTGGAGCAGCAGATCATCCACGTATTGTATCACCTTCTTCACCAGCCCAACTTCCTTTAATATGCCTGCCAGACACTGGTGGAACAATGTGGGTGAGGAATGGAACCCTTGAGGCAAACAGGTGAACGTGTACTGACTATTTTCAAAAGTGAATGCAAATTTGTATTGACACGATTTGGTCAAGAGTACTGACCAAAAACCATTGGCGATATCCAGTACCGTAAACACCTTTGCCTCAGAAGAGAGTTCCGAAATCAACTTGGGGAGTTTTGCCACTACGGGGTCCACCAACAGAGTCACTTTGTTCAGTGCTCTATAGTCAATAGTCAGCCTCCATGTCCCCGTAGGTTTTTTTACTGGCCAAATAGGGCTGTTTACTGTGGAACAAATGGGACGTATTACTCTCTGTTTCAACAGCTGCCTAATTGTCTTCCCCACATCTTCCTTTGCTTCTTCCGGAATTTTGTATTGCTTCTGAGGAGGGGTATCTGGACTATGAATGTCAATGACTGTCCCCACAACCCTCCCGCACTGTCCCACATGTAGCCCACACATGGGCATATTTTACTACTACCTCTTTTAATCCGGGATCTAATATGGTATCTAGGAGTTTAGTCAACTTATTATCTCCCATTCCTTTTATTGGGAAGATACTGTACACATTGGTCTTGAGACTGTTCTTATTTGTCAAGCCTTTTGAGTGGCTCCATACACATTTATTAGCCATATCTATGATGAGACCATTTTTTTGCAAAATGTCACTCCCCAATATGTGTCCCTCAGGATTGCAACACACCCATAACTGTCCTTCAATAGGGACTTTTCCCAATTTTATTTGTGGGTTCACAGACTGATAAGCAATTACCTACCCCCCCCAAAAATCCCAGTAATTTTAGGATCTTCCTCGTTGTGGGTATGCAAGCTTCTGTAATGCTAACGGCTGCTCCAGTGTCCACTAACATGGTACAAGGCATTGTGTCTGTATAACCTTGAACCACAGGCCATCCCTCCTCATCTTCCTTAAGCTTACATACCCTTTTGAGGATGGCAACGGAGCCTCTGCTCCTTCATTGGAGTTTCTTCAGCCTCTCTATGAGGTCATCGGCTGAAGGGACCTCCCCATCCTGGAGATTGGTTCTCACAGTGCCACCTTTCCCTTTAACAATCTTTGTAGCTGTTGCAAGCAAACCTGTATTTTCTCCTCCCTATCACCTCTCCTTTCCTTCCCCTGGAATCGACTTCCCACTTTTCCCTCCTGTCCTCCTCCCTTCACCAAACATTCTCTCTTAAAATGTCCTGGCTTCCCACAATTATTACATTTGAGGAACCCCTTTCCCTCATTTTTGACAACTGCAGCCACCTTAGCATCTTTACTCTTGTTTTCACCATCCATCTCCCACCAATCCGTCAATATTTTTTCTGTCTCCCCCATAGTGGGAGCTTGTCAGCACATCGTTTTTATAGCAGTGGGAACCCCAGACATTTGCCTCTCAATGGCCACCCAGAAGGCTGCGTCATCTTTGCTGGGCTGAGGATTACCACTGTACACACAGTAGTCAGTAAACATTTCATTAATAAACATGATTGGGTTATCTTCAGGGCGGTGTTTGTGTGCATATATCTTAGACCAATCTACCTGCAGCTGTCCTCTTAACTGTTGCAGTGCTTCCTGGATATCCTGTACATCTCCCCAGGAGGAGTGGTCCTCCGCATTCAGATGCGTTCCTACTATACGGTCTGGTAGGCTTTGCAATAGTGATGCAGGTAGGGATAACGTCACTATTTTATACGCATCCTTGTTGGTAAAGTCAAAATTACTTACTAGTGTCCTTAACTTATTACAGTATGGAATAGGGCTTTGCCCTGATTCCTACTTTCCTAATCTGTTTCCTAGTTGCAGACACTCTTGAATAGTTAGATCCATGCTGCTAGTCGTCACTGTCTCCTCACATTTACCCTTTTTATCCGTACTGTCCTTAGCTTTCTCCCTTTCCTTGACTGCAGCATCATGGACTCTAATCTTTTCATTCCTCTCCTCTATATCCTGCTGTAGTGTCCAAATGTCTGCCTCTAGTTGTTTTACCAGTTCCTTATCCTTTTTTCCCTCCGCTTTCTCTTTTCTATTCTCACAACTTGCCCCTTTCTTTTCCAACTCCTCTAACTCTTTCCTCACTTGTTCTAGTCCTTTTGGAGTCATGATCCTCCCTCATGGCCCCTCTGTTTCCATTCTTTCCACTGTTTTAACTTTAATTTTGACCGGAGCTACCCGTGCTCGGGAATCGTCATCACCCTCCTCCCCTGTACTGAAGACGAAGAGGACAGGCTTGTATCACTCATGGCAATACCTTTTCATCTCGGTCCCTGTCATTCTTTATCGCTATGGTGACTTACGAGTTCCCTTAACTTTAGTGCCTGCTCTGCTAACTGCCCATTCTCCCCTTTAAGGTTCTGTATTTGATGTCTGTAATACTGAATCTCTTCTGCTGTTTCCTCATCCTACTGTTGCATTTTTACTTTCAAGTGAGTTACCTCCTTTTGGAGTTGTTCTATTTGCTGCAACTTTATTTTTAGTTCAAAGTAATACTTTTCCTTCCATTTACTCATTTCTAAATTTAGGGCACTGCACTCCCCTGCTTTCTCACTATACTTCCATTCCTGTTCTGTTTGCTTTCCCTGAAGATCCTCCTCAAGTCTATTAATCTTATCCTGTAGCTCCTGACTGTTTTTTTGAAGTCAGAACCAGGGAGTTATTAATATCCAACAAAGCCGCTACACTGTTAGCTACTTTTTCGTTTTCATTCTTACATGTCTTATTTCTCTCACAGCACTGAGTTTCATAGTGACAGCGGACATCTTGCCCATCCACTGGGACTTCATAAAAGCCTTTTTTTAGATTTTTTTTAACCATTTCCTAATAATTGTTTCCATACTTACGTTATTCTTCTGACTCAATCATCCACGTCTAGTTTCTTTTGAGTCAGACCGAGTCTTTGCCCTCTCCCCACCAGAGGTGATCAGTCTTCTGGTGAATGAGACCTCTTTCCCACTGCTCTCTTGTCGCCTGCCCGCGGTGACCTCGGTTCGATTCTGCGCACTCAAATCGGTAGGTATACTCTACATGCTGAGTATCCGAGTCACGGCACCAAAAATGTAACGTATACTTAATGTTACTAACAACTTAATATAATTACTCAATGAGACCGATGGAGAATCAAAAAGAATTTAACAGTATTACTATAGTGCCACTTGCACTAAGCCTTTGATGTTATATGATTCCACTTGATGTTACACATACACAGCTTATATACACAATTTGAAAGTTACACCCCAAACAGGACTAATGCTATGATTTGCTCCTAGCAATCCTATTACATAATATGGTCATTTACTGTGTGTTGGTGATTCACTGCCTGGAACTGGCTACATGACCTTGGTCACAGACATGTTTGAAGAGCCCAGTTTGATACACTGCCTGGAACTGGCTACCTGACCTTAGTCACGGACATGTTTGAAGAGCCCAGTTTGATACACTACCTGGAACTCACCTTTACCTGCATAGCAAGTTGCACCATACTACAATGCTTTATTTACAGCACAAATACCTTTTATTTACGGCACAGATACCTTTTATTTATAGCACAAATACCTTTGACAGGGCACCACCTGTCACGTTCTGCCTTACTTGTTTACTGCCTAGTACTTTTTGTTACAGACCCCGCCTACGCTCATTTATGTGACTTGCATTTTGTATGGTTTTTTGTTTAACTCAGTTTGAGCATTGAGCCACACATTTCAGTCGCAATTGTGGCCATTTAGCTTTTGCCCTTACAATTCCCCTTTTGGGACTGAAATTGGTTGTGGTTTTCCCAGACAGAACATGAGTGGGTAAGGCTGGAGACCTCCGATAGGGACCCCGCTCCTGGGTTCTCTGGATGACTTGAGGAAAAAGGGCATTGATGGCTAAAAAAAGGGAGACAGAGCAGAAGGAGTCACATAATGGAGTCAGAAACACAGACTGTCACACTTGGGTTAGAAAATACTTTGTTTTCTAAGTGCATTTTGGGAAGATTTTCTGGTATTAACAGTAATTTCCTAAAGGTTCTAATTTGAATCAGAATCTGTCAGAGCTACTCAGAACTATGACCTGGATCCTGGTCCTGATAATAATGGTCAGGACCTCTTCAGGTCCACCAATCCCTAACTTGGTGGTCCCTCCATGACAGGGTCAAGGCACATTGGTGAGGCAGTGGGCACGGGGTCAAAATGCCACATACAAAAATAGCGTGGTACACAATGCCGCAAGCAAAATGCTGAAAGGCAAAATAAGGCTGGACAAAACACCGACCGGCACAATATGTCGCCCACACAGTAAAAACTAGTAGGACACCATTGGAGATTCTTTGTTTTCCCCTGATGTGGGAGGATTACCACCCACACCCCCCTGGACTGAATATAATCAACTCCGAGGGGGTGTGGACTTCGGGGATGGGGAGAAACTTGGGAGGTGGGAAAATTTCTTATTTTACAAAAAAGTTTCAAGACCAGGAACTGAACCATGATCCCCAGGTCTCCTACACTGCCATGTGCTCATGTCTTAGCCACTCCACCACAGGAGTGGCTTGACAAAGCACCACACCAATGACAACTTGATCCCTTCCTCCTCTCAGCAAACAGCAACAGAGGTAGCGGTAATTCCCTAACGCTATTCCAACATTGTCACTGTCAGTGTTTTCGCTGTTCTCGGTTAATACCATGCTGTTATTGCAGTGCTTAAATGACTTGGTACCAGGCAGTGTGGGGAAGCTTGCACTATGATTGCCCATGCTGCACCTTACACATGGATAAATGGAAGGCTTCAGTTTCCAGTGCTGTCCATCTGGCACCTTTCGTGATACACACATACGAAGGCACCATTGTTGTAGTCCACTCCACAGAAGGCTGCCACTGACTGGAAGACAGAGTCGGGACTCGGGGGAAGTAAACAGTTGTATTTTTGTTCAGTTTCATATTTACTGAGTGCCGGGTTAAGTGTGTGATGTGAGGGACATGTAATAAAGGTTTTCTGCTGTTTGGGGACTGAAGGGGAGGAGGGAGGATGCCGAGCAGAGGGAGGAAGAGGGAGGAAGAGGAAGGGGAAGAACAAAGGAGGATGCCAGGCACCTCATGACTCTGGGCAGGCCAATAGGGCCACGGAGTGCTGCAGTACATAAGGTGCCATTGTTGTAATCTGCTCCACAGAAGGCTGCCACTGAGCAGAAGACAGAGGCGGGACTCAGGGGAAGTGAACAGTTGTATTTTTGTTCAATTTTATATTTACTGTGTGCCAGGTTAAGTGTGTGGTGTGAGAGACATGTCATGAAGGTTTTCTACTGTTTGGGGACTGAAGCGGAGGAGGGAGGATGCTGAGCACAGGGAGGAAGATGGAGGGGAGAACAAAGGAGGATGCCAGGCTTCACGTGACTCTGAGCAGGCCAATAGGGCCACGGAGTGCTGATTTTATTTCCTAGGAGGCCAAGTGACTCCTCACGTGAGTCACCTCGATGCGTGAGTGCCAAGACCCAGGAGTGTAGCGTCTCAAGTAGTGCCTGCAAGGCATCAGCAGGAAAGACAGCATGCCCCAGGCCATGCTGGGTAGGACAGTAGCAGGTAGGGTATATAGGAGAGGAGAGAGTAAGTAAAGAACAAAGGTAATAGAAAAAAGTGATAAAGTACAGTGTGGGGGGCAGGAGCAACTAAGGGATACCATAAGGATGTGGGGGTCATTGCATGGAGGCAGGAGGATGACTGGGAGAGAAAAGCGGAGAGGCAGAGAGGACTGGAGAAGTGGACCCATGGAAGCTGGGAGGGTAGTGAACTGCAATGGATGTAGGGCAACACTGTTCTTGGGAATACTGTGGAGGGTGGGGGAGTGTCCAGTGTGTAGGCAGTTCAGCCAGTTTTGGCAGGAAATAGAAAGCCTAAAATGGGAACTGTGGAGAGGAAGCATGTATGACTGGAGGGGGATGAAGGGGGCCAGGGAAACATGGGGGGCTCCTTCATAGGATACACCAGGATGCCACAGGCAAAAGGGAAAACTTAGGACAATGGATCAAGGAGTACCAACTCCACAAGAACCAAGGGGCACAGAGAGGGAGAGATGGCAGGAGGTGGGAAATGAGGGTGGTGGGAGAAGGGTTAGGGAACATACTCATGGAAAGCAAAGGCAGGGGAGGACTTAAGGGGAGGGCATGGCTAGAAGTTTGGAGACTAGGAATAGGTATGCAGTGTTGGCAGAAGAGGAGGAGTAGGAGGATGCGGGTGTCAACATAGAGCAGGGGAAAGTGGAAAAAAAGAGTGTAAAAAAACAACTGGCCAGGGAACAGGAAGAACTGTACATTAGAATCTGGTGGTGGCAGGGGGGTGGTTAAGGTTATTTCGGATCCCACAACAGTAAGGGGAGAGGGCCCAAAAAAAGGTAGAAAAGGGGAAAGAGGGGGGCATTAGGACAGGGCCAGAGAGGGGAGGTAACATTAGTGCAGGGGAGGTGGAGGGGCAGAGGAAGGAGCACAGAAAGGATGCAGGGGGGATAAAGTGCAGCTGGAGGTGAAATCGGGGAAACGGAGGGAGGAAGGGGAAGGTAAAAAGAGTGGAGGACACTGAGGGACTGGGGTCTGAAGAAGGGCAAAACAGAGGGCCAGGGCAGGCTATGGGGGAAAGGATAGTTATAATGGGGGATTCAATGCTCAGGGCAGTGAGATGGGGAGGTAAGGGAGCAAGAAAAAGCCGGGTCTGGGTGGAATGTATGGCAGCAGGGAGGGTAGGACAATTCATTTAGAAATGTGTGAGGAGAGGGGGAGATGAACCTCATATTGTGGTGCATCTAGGTACAAATGACCTGGAGGGCAGTATTGTTGAGGAAGTGCAGGGGAGGTTCATTGAGGTAGGAAGAAGATGCTCTCAGGAGGGAAGATCAGTGGCGTTCTCGGAGGTACTCCCAGTACCTAAGGCAAGTACCGCTAGGAAATTAAGAATAGAGGAGTCCAACAGGTGGCTGGGGCGGTGGTGCACAGAAACGGGGTACAGGTTAGTAGGGGAGTGGGGAGAGACATGGAACAATAAGGGGCAAGGGATAAGCTGTATCTCAGCAGCGAGGGAATGGGGACTTTGAGGCTGGGGTTGGAGAGGTACATTAAAACTAAAATAACTTTAAACTGTGTGGGGGGGAGACGGGGACTACGAAAACAAATCAGCCAGTAGGGGAGACCGGAAGGCCTCACCCCCCCAGACAGAGAGGAGGAAAAGGAGGGAAATATACCAAGGAATAACAGTAGGGAAAGGGAAGGGGGGAGGAGGGTAAAGGCACAAGGTGGACTATTGTATCCTTGAATGCAAGGAGCATGGCAAACAAGGTAGCAGAATTCCAGGTATTGATGGCGGAAGGGGAAGTAGATATTGTCGTCACCTCGGAAACCTGGGCCATCCAATGCCATGACTGGAATCTCATGATCTCTGGTTACAAGGTGTATCACAAAAATAGGGAGGAGGGAAGAGGAGGTGGGGTGACTATTTATGTTAGGGAAGGGATACTGTGTACAAGGGAGGAGGGGGAAGAGGGGAGGCCAGAAGCCCTATGGGTTCTGCTTCAAAGCTCCAAAGGCAAGAGGATTAGATTGGAGGTGGTGTACAGGACACCCACACAAAATGAGGAGATTGACATGGAACTGGGTGAGCAAATCAGGAGGGTCAGTGGCAAAGAGTGTACGGTTATAGTGGAAGACTTCAACCTTCCTGGGATTGACTAGCGGACTGTGACTACCACAAATGCTAGGGAACAGGTACTGCTTGAGGCTATCCAGGACAGTTACCTAGAGCAGGGGGTGATGGAGCCTACCAGGAAGGGGAACATACTGGATATTGTATTAACAAATGGAGACCAAGTCCAGGATGTGGTCATACAAGACCCACTAGCAGGAAGTGACCACCGCTCAGTGTGGTTCTTCCTCAACACAGGGAAGGAGTCAGCTAAGACCAGGATGAGAGTGGCTGACTTCAGGAAGGTGGAATATGCCAGGATAAGCAACATCCTGGAGGGGCATCTTGCTAGAATCAGCCTGGGGATGGATGCTGAACAGAAAAGGTCAATATAAGGAAGGGTCTGAATGAGGCCACAGACACATGTGCCAAGTCTCAGAGTAAGCAGTCCAGGTCAAAAAAGCCTAGCTGGCTCAGCAGAGAAGTGGAGGGAAAGGTGAGGGATAAAATATTGGCCTTCAACAGATTCAAAAAATTTGGCCAGGAGGAAGACAAGGAGATATACTCGAAGGCATCTAGTGAAGTGAGTAGGGCAGTCAGGGCAGCCAAAGCAGCAAAGGAGCTGAAATTGGCTCAGGGGATCAGGAACTGCAAGAAATAGTTATTTTAAATACATAAGGGAGAAGAGGAATTGTAGGGGCATGATTGTTAGAATTAAGAGGGAGAGGGGATGGGCAGGAAAAGGGGAGGACCAGGCGGAGGCACTCCAAAAGTACTTCTTCTTGGTGTTCACAAAAGAAAAGGATGGACCAGTACCACAGGGAAAGAGGGAGGGGTGAGGAGGGAGGGCAGAGGTAACAGATGGGGTCATCCAGGAGGATAGGGTTCTAAAAGGCCTTAAAGCTTGCAGGTGGACAAGGCACCAGGACTGGATGGTGTGCATCCTATAGTCCTGAATGAACTAGCAGAGTAGACAACTGTAAATAAGCTTCATATTAGTGTCTCTCTCCTGCTTTAAAAAAAAAAAGCAGAGGTGTTGGCAGCGCTCTGGCAGACCTGTATAACACCTCCTTGGATATGGGGAATGTGCCCAGGCACTGGAAGATGGCTCACGTGGTGCCCCTCCACAAGAGTGGGCCCAAGGACGAACTGGGCAATTACAGACTGGTAAGCTTGACTTCTGTAGTGGGGAAGGTGATGGAAACCATTCTGAAGGAGAGGTTGGTAACCTTTCTGGATAGGAATGGACTACAGGGTGAGAGACAGCATAGGTTTGTCTTGGGAAGCTCTTACCAGACCAACCTGATCGATTTCTTTGATTAAGTTACTAGGGTGGTTGATGAGGGACATGCTGTGGATGTCCTGTATCTAGACTTCAGCAATGCTTTCAACTCTGTGCCACATGGGAGGTTACTGGGCAAGCTGAGGGACCTGGAGGCAGGGGAGAAACTGGTGGCGTGGATTGGAAGCTGGCTGCATGGCAGACAGCAGAGGGTAGTTGTAAGGGGGGACACATCCAAGCCAAGGCCTGTGACCAGTGTGGTACTGCAGGGTTCAGTGCTGGGTTGTGTTATTCAATGTCTTCATAGGGGACATTGCAGAGGTGGTCAAAAGTAAGATCAGCCTGTTTGCCAATGACACAAAGATTTGTGCAAAAGTGGACAGTGAAGAAGGGAGGCAGGCACTCAGTGAGGATCTAGCTAGACTCAAGCTATGGTCAATGAAGTGGCAGTTGGGGTTTAATGCTAAGAAGTGCAAGGTCATGCATCTCAGAGCCAGAAACCCCAGGACCAGCTATTGGCTGGGGGAATGCAGGTAGCAGTCTCAGAGGAGGAGGAGAGGGACCTGGGGGTACTAGTCACAGGGGACATGAAGGTATCTGCGTAGTGTAGGAGGGTGGCAGCAAGGGCAAATCAGGTGTTGGGGTGCATTGCCAGAGGTATCACCTCCAGGAAAAAGGATGTCATCCTGCCCTTGTACAGATCACTGGTGAGGCCACACTTGGAATACTGTGTGCAGTACTGGTGCCCTTACCTCAAGAAGGATGTGAGATTGCTGGAGGGGATGCAGCATAGGGAGATGAAGATGAAGATGATCATGGGTCTGGGGGAGATGCTGTATGAGGAAAGACTGAGGAAGCTTAACATGTACTTGCTGGAGGATAGAAGGGAGAAAGGGGATATGATAGAGACCTTTAAGTACTTAAAGGGCATAAACAAAGTCAGGGAGGGAAAATTGTTCTGCTTAAGGGGGGGAAGGGTCACAAGGGGACACACCCTGAAGTTGGAAGGGGGGAGATTCAGGAGGGAGATGAGGAGGCACTACTTCACAGAGAGAGAGTGGTGGCTGGATGGAATGCACTGCCTGAAGAGTTTATCGACCTGAAGACAGTAGACAGTTTTAAGTGGGGATAGGATAGAGTCAGGGACAGGGTCACACAGGCAAGTACAAGATGGGGATAGGACCAGGAGGGGGATGAAGGAAGGCAGTGGGTGGGGTGGGCAGCTGCAGTAGTGTTATACTGAGAGCTACTGTCGGAGCAGAACTTGATAGACCTATGAGCCTTTCTGCGGCAATTTCGTGTTCATACATACACACACACATATGCAAAAAAAATCTAAAAGTAAAACAAAAGAGAATGGTCACCAGTTTTTTTTAACTACGGGCAGGCAAATTGAGCCTTTCGTGGTTCTAACTGGTGTCCACAAAGTTTTAAAAGGTTCTGGCTTTCAAATCTAGGCATTTGTATATATTTGCATGTTAACAGTCTACTAATCATGCACTAATGATTAATTTGCACTTCAAACCTTTCAAATTGTTGTTAAGGTAAGGGTTTGTCTGGTTTTAAATTTTAGAACCTGACTAGTTCTAGGGGGCTCTAGTTTTTAGATCCCACTCTGCTCGTACCTTATTAAAACATTGCTACACAATGGTAGGCTTCAAATTCTGTTAGCTCCTGTAGCTCAGGAGGACCACAGGAACTGTGCAATTGGTGCTCAAGGAGTGGTTGCCGCCAGTGACAGTGTTCTCCCATTGACTGAGCACCAGCCATACCACAGTCTTTGGTTGCAACTCTCTCCTCCCTGGTGGCCCAAGTGGGAATCTCATATGTCTGTGCACACCATGGTCACTCAAGTGGGAATACACTTCACACATGCGTGGTTGCATATGTCCAAAATGGCTGCTACATGTTTTTAGGATTGGTCCAAATGTTTTCACCCCCCACCATATGGAAATGAACAAGCCCTGGTACATCTGTAAGGGGGGGAGCTGGATTCAGGTTTAACCCTGGGGAATTCTGCTAGGCTGTGGATAGACTTTCTGACCCAGGGCAGTTTTCTCAACCCCACCCACCCTCAGGCCACTGCATGATGTGTAGAGGCCGATGCTGTCATCTGTTGCAGTTTGCATAGCCATGCTGACGACTTTCTTTTCACACACACGCAACATATAAGTCCTTAAAGGGGAAAAGTCTCCACAGAGTGCCCCACACTCAAGTGTGAGGCTTGTCTCAAAGAGCACTTTGTGTGCAAAAACATTTTGATATACGTAAGCAATAAGGCACAAAGGGGTGTGTGTAAACCATATTTTACAGCACGGCCAGGGGCGTAGTAAGGCACGAGACCAACATACGAGTGACTTCAGCTGCTGGCCGTGCTGTAAAATATTATTTACACACACACCCCTGAGTGACTTATTGCACTTATAAAATTGACTCTTTTTTTTTTTTTTTTGACTGTTGGGAAAAGCATGTTTATATGTAGAAAAATAGATTTACTTTGTACATTTGTGTTAAAATAATCCTCCCGCCCACTGCAAGTGATGTCATTGATGATGCCATTGTATTATTGCCTACTTTCTTCTTCCTGTTTTTTTTTTCTCTGTTGTTCCCCACATTGAAGATACGGAATGTTTATCTTGGAATGTTTACCACAGAATATATGGATTCAAAATTCTGTTCAGTTCCACTGGCAGAATGTTTCTCTCCCAACACACTATACACAGAGACAACAAAGGCCTTTGTTATAGCCAGAGACTCAGTTATCTCACTGTCAGGGCAAGAAGAAGAAGAGTTCCCTGATAAACAGTTAAAGATAGAAGGGGAATTTTTGACTGTCAGCAAAGAAACAGTTGTTGTGAAAACTATAAACAATACTTATTGTTTCTAATTTGTTTCTGTATGTAAGGAGAGTGTGATAATCAAGGAAACAGCATTTAATTCATATGTTTTATTTTTTATTTAAGGTAGTTTTATTTTTAGGGCCCAGTTTAAGTTTTTTTACAGTGTAAAGGTAGCAGCCATGTTTGTGGTAGAAGATCAGCTCTGGCAGTAGAGGGCTAACTGAAATGCCTGTGTTCCAAATGCCCATTGATGTGTGTTGCAGACTCTTCGCTGATGAGCAGTCCTTTTTTTTACCCATGTGTAAACTGTATTTTACACATAAATAAGAGCCAATCAGATTACATGATTTTACCCTGCCATTTTATAATTAAGCAATAATGCACGACAGGGTGTGGTATATCGTGGGATATCATCACGCCTTGGGTGGTTGGGCACTAGGCCGCAGGCCGAGTGCGTCCAACGACCCGAGAAGTGACGATATCCCACAATATACCACACCCTGGAGTGCATTATTGCTATTATTAACTGGTTTAATCGTTTTCTCTTGAGAAAATAATAAAAAATCCACTTTTAAAATATTTTAATGTCTTTTTTGGAGTGATGGAGGAATATCTTTAAAAGAAATAGTTCCTGGAGGGTATGGGCAGCAGATGGCGCTGTTGTAAGTGGAGTTCAATGGAGGAGTGCAGCTGCGAACCCAGTGTCACTCTCTCAGCACTAATGCTGAACTGTGTTTTCTCAGCATTTGACCCAGTCTGCTCTGGGACACGGTAAAAATCTGTGTGGATTTCATTTTTTGTGAAAGCGCTGCTGACCCGGGACTGCTATTGTGTCAGTTGTGCTCTGATCTCATCACGTGGCCACCACCACCTGTCCCTCCGAGATGCTGTGTTGCAATTGTTCTATGGAGCAGAGGGGTAAACTGCCTGCATTGTATTTTGAAGGGAGCAGGTGAGATTGGCAAAATCTTTTTTAAAAAGCAATAGCTAAAACGGCGAGGTCATTTTGTCCACGAGCTGGCAGATGTTTGATTGGGAAGGTCCGTTATGGTATTCGGGATCTTTTCGTGTGAGTGTCCATTGCTGTCTGCTGAGCGGCATGCTGGTGTCTCGGTGTTTCTTGGTTGGGAGCAGGTGTTTTACTTATGTATGCCGCACTTGGTGGGAGTTTTAATAATTTCAGCAGTGGGAATAGTTTTTTTTTTGTACTGGTCATCTTGGTGAGTGATTCGCTGTAGGCGTGTGGATGAGGTGAATGTTGCGGTCGGAGGATCTGTTGCCTGTGAGGAGGCTGCTGGCCGGAGGTTTTCTGAAGCCGTGATGATGTAGCCCGATATCATCACGGCTTCTAAACCCTCTCGACCAATCGGATTTGTGTATTTTCGATCAGTAGTTCATAATTACTGTTCACTGCAATGTAATATATGGATATACCATTTTAATATATTAGAAAGCCATACAAAAAATTGCTTGTAATACTATTGGCTAAAAGTGATAATGCTATCGATGGACAGCCATAATACTATCATTCAAAGCCCATAATACTATAGTTCAGGGCTCTGAATGATAGTATTATCACAGAAAGACAGCGGATTTCTTTTGTGCTCTATCCCTTATCTGGCTCTCCATAGAGCTGGTTACTATGGTGCCCAGTGCAGTCGCTCGGGATGCGATGTGCCAGTCACAGAGTGTGCTTTATGATTGACAGCTTTTTGACTGTGGGCAGGCAGAATAATTTGAAAAACATGATGGCTGTATCTTGCTTAGCAAGACAAATTCCTAACCATCGTAGTCTCAGGGCTATGAGTTTTATTTTTTATTTTTCTGTTACATTTAAAGGATTATTGGGTTGATCCTGTCTCCACTGTACACCTCTGCAAATCATTTGAAAGTTAGGACTACCAGTGAAGCTGATGACCCGAGCACTGTCACACTGAGAGAGAGAGGTTATCGGGCACCCACTGAGCGAGTAAGTGTTCAGTGTAGTGGTGGGGTACCCGGTGTCAAGCAGAGGGATTTTTTAAATCGGATCCATATATTACAAAAATTAAAAAATAGTAGAGTGTGTCTTTTTTTTTTATTCTATTTTCTACTCACTGGGAACCCAGGGCATCTCTCCAGGGTACCACTCGACGCTGCCTCTACTCCCTGGCTGAAATCTCCTCTGCTGGTTTCCCTCCGGGCTGTCTCCACTCAGTCCCACAACTTGTCAAGCCCCCTGGATCACCATCCACTTTTGGCTGCCTGTCTGGAGTTAGAGGGATAGCCACGGGGACCAGTAGAGCTGGAGATCCAAGGAGGCAGGTCCTGTGTCAGATGTGGGCAGGTCTCTGGGCCCCCTTCGCCTCCTCTAGGTCACATGGGCTTTTTCCTTTCATTGCCCCTGGAGCATGGACATGCAATGAGGCAGTGCACCTACATGCAGCCATCTGCCACCACTTTACCCCAACATTGTGTCGAGCCTCGCTACCTGTAGGGTCCCTGATCTCTAACAGGGGCCACTATGGAGAGAGGCTTACCCGGAACCCACCTCGGAAGGGAAAGCAGTCCTCCAGATACTCAATCCCCTCCCTCCCTCCCCAACCGACCCCTGATGACCTGAATCTGTTCTCGAACCCGGGTTGCCAGAGTGGCGCAAGGTGTGGTGTCCAGCGCCTCAACCCTCAGCACCACTGGGTCAGGGTAGTAGAGTGTGTCTTACAAGGGAGTAAAACCATCTTGAGGTTCTGGGAACATAGGAACCTCTCGATGGTATTACTGCCTTGTAAGACACACTCTATCATCTATTATTCTATTTATAGTAGATTGTATCAGACTAATTATTGTTACTTCTAGGTTGACATCTTCTGCTACTACAAATTCCAGAATCCCCTGCAGCTGATATCAGATCAGTAAGCAGCAGTGGGAGATTTAATATCCTGCAGTGCACGTTTGAGTTTATATAAGCTCTAATCTTTTGTTTTCTGGTCCCGCTGTCCTCTGGGCTAAGTACAGTCACAAAGGACTGAACTTAGCCTCTGGAGAAAAGCAGAACTGGATAACATCTGCTAGGAAATTATAAAAGCTCTAACATGCGCTGCAGGCAACTGAATCTCCCACTGCTGCCTGCTGCTCTGATGTCCAGCTGCAGGGATTCAGGAGTTCAATAACAGAAGAAGTCAGCCTAGAAGTAAACAAAATTAATCTGATTCAATCTACTGTACTGCAGTAAACAGTAAGTAAACCAAAATGTTTTTGCATACAAAGTACACATTGAGATAAGCCCCACACTTGAGTGTAGGGCCCCTTTGTGGGGACTATTCCCTTTTATGACATTTCCTGGAATCATCCACTGTTTTCCAATTTTTTTTTATCAAATTTTTTTAATTAATTTCCCCCCTACCAGCCACCACCTCAACCATCCCCTTACCCCTTCTGACTATTAGCTGCTCTTACTCCCATCTGACACTGATTGCCCCACCTGGCACTGATTGCCCCACCCCAGGACACCAATGCAGTTCTCCCTGAAAATCTATACCCACATAGATTGCCTCTTGTGGCAGTGCCCTTTCAGCTTAGGCTTTGGTTCCCAGCCTAATCAAGACTTGGTTCCAGTGATGAGGATGGGAGTACCCCATGGCAGTCAATAGCTTGGAGGAGGGCAGGTAAGCTCCAGCCATCATCTGTGCCTGATGGTACTATTTCCTTGTTTTCAGCCTTCCAACCACCCCTGTTTGGAGGCTACTTGTGACATTACCCCCGTTGGTAAGGGGATGGATGGCATCATGTAGTCATCTTTGACGTCAGTGCTATCCCATTTCCCACTATAGGTTGTGCTAACAGAGAGGGCAGATCTGTCCTCTCCCTCTGGAATCTGAGCATACTGTAGCACCTCCAGCCTGGGGCATGGGAGATATGCATAGGATGTGGGCCCAGGTTTCCCACATGGTAGCCCCTAGGCCATGTCCCATTATAGATTCATAACTTCAGAGGTATTATCATATCTCCCTTCTTTAAATTACCCAGAAGTGGGACACTGCATGGGGAAAAAAGTATGGGACACATTATCTATCACAAAGGTAGAAACACAGAACACTGTGGAGATTAGTGCTGTTATAAAGTTTCCTGTTTCACAACATTGGAGCCCCATGCAGGTACTTCTGACTGTGGAAGTGTTCCAGCATTGCTGAAGGCAGGACCTAGATCTAGGTAGGTTACTGGGGCTGCTCAATGCCTCAGGTCTGGTTGATGCATTCTCCAGGGGTCCACCACCTCTGTTGAGCTTTATACTTTGGTCCAGGCAAAGGCAATCAACACCCTGGTGCCATATCTTCCTTACACTGTGACTCTGCATCAAAGTGCCCCTTGGTTTTCAGAAGAGCTTCATTGCTTGAAAGTGCAGGCGGTACAGGTAAGGTGATTATCGACAAGCTTGACCTGATGTCTCATTATCATAGTTATTGAGACCAATGAGATCTGGGATAGCAAATTTTCTCTTGGGTCTAATAGTGATAGAGAAAAACAGACCAGACACACTTTTTCTTGGATTCACTACTGAAGACTGACATGCATAATCCCAACACCCAGGAGCCTGAAACCAATAGCCCGACATTCAGAATCCCGACTGTTGGGAATTGACAAGGGCAGAGGTTTTTACCATGTTTTGGGGGGCTTTGCCCCCTCCTTATTTTTGTTTGCCAACTCTACCATGGGCAATTCTTGACAGTTGGGATTCCTAATGTTGGGTTATTGGTTTCGGGCTCCTGGGTGTCGGGATTATGCATGCCAGTATTCAATAACACTCCCCTTTTTCTCACTATGGACAGGATTTTACACCTTGTCCTTCAGCAAAGAAAGAACAAGCTTCCTTGGAGAATTTTGATTTCCTAACATTGTTCTTCAGAGTCAAAATTGCAGACATCTGAAAGCAGGTCTTTGTCACCATTCAGCCTAGGAGCAAGAGGGGTAGGGGATTGGAGATCTTGGATACTTTCTTGTCTTGGAATGATTTCAGCTAGGCAGATGTGGAGGACAATCTTCAAGTGGTTGCTGGGCTACAATGTACCACCTGTAGGCTGGATCAGGCTCCATCCCAGATGATCAAGTCTGGAGTGAGAGGGTGGCGGGACTAGCCTTGGACATAGCAGGGATTATTAATTTTTCCTTGGGTGAGGGACTCTTTTGGGTGACCTTTAAGGGCCATCATGAGACCCCCTGATCAAGAAGCCTTCTCTAGAGCCTGACATTCTTGACAACTACTGGCCCATCTCCAGCCTGCCATTTTTCATGAAGATTGTTGAAAAGATGATGGCAGTGCAGTTATGTGAGTACCTGGAGAGCTACAATATATTCAAGTCCTTCAAATCTGGATTCTGCCAGTGTCACAGCAGTGAGAAAGCCTTGGTCAGAGTGTGAGATAATCTCCTTCAAGTCAGGGATTGGGGCAACGTTTTGATGGTGATCCTTTTTAATCTCTCATCAGCTTTTAACATGGTGGATCACAGGGTCCCGTTGAATAGAAATACACAGAATTATCTGGGCCTGTGTTCACATGGTTCCAGTCATTTTGGGCAGATTAGGAGCAGTCAGTGGTGACTAAGCATTTCCCGTCATAGCCGATAGTTCTGGACTGTAGTGTTACTCAGATGTTGGTGTTCTTTCAAGTGCTATTCACCATGTACATAAGAACATTAGAACATAAGAATGGCATTGGAAGATGGGGACCATTTGATCCACCTAGTCTGCCCAAGGTGGCTGCTGTCCTCCCCTTTAATTGTTCAAGCCAAGCTGTCCACACTGTCTGTCCCAGGCTAGTTTAAATTCTCTTATTGTCTTAGCTGCCACCACCTGTGCTGGCAGGCTGTTCCATGGGTCTATCACCCTCTCCGTGAAAAAGTACTTTCTATAGTTGCTCCTGAACTTGCCTCCCACCAGACACAAGTTGTGCCCCCCCCCCGTGTCTGAGTTCCTTTGTTTACTTGGAAGAAATTCTCAGTCTTGTTTAGTCCCTTGACATATTTGAATGTTTCTATCATGTCTCCTCTATTTCTTCTCTGTTCTAGTGAGTACACTTTTAGTACCTTCAGCCTAGTTTCATATGTCTCATGGTGCAGCCCTTGCACCATTTTAGTAGCCCTTCCCTGCACTGTATCTAATCTGTCTATGTCCTTTTTCAGGTGTGGCCTCCAGAACTGGACACAGTACATGTTGCCCTTGGTAGTGATCGTCATGGAGGACAGCATTGGGCACCATTGCTTTACAGATAATACCAAGCCACATCTCTCCATTGTACATGAACAGGGCCATGGTGATTACTCAGAGCTGTCACTTAAGCAGTGCTTGGAGGAAATAAAGAACTGGATTGCCTCTAGCTGGATGACTCTCAATCCAATTAAAACTGAGCTGCTTCTGGTGGTTTTGGATCACAAGTCCATAAAAGACTGTCGTTGAGAGATAGGTCAGGAAGCATAGGAAAACCAGGAGCAGTTGTAAAATTCACAAGAGTTTTATTATTAACAGTAAAATAAAAAAAATTAAATTGTTCAGAATAACTATTTACAATGGCAGTAGAAACATAGATAAACAGAGTCCTTCTGAGTTTTTCTTCTCAGTTCCCAATTTCAGTCTCTCAGTCTCTGTCTCTCTCTTTTGCAAAACATTACATCTCTTTTTATAAGTCTGTGCAGGAGCTCATTAAGAAAATAGCATGCTTCTCACACAGTGTTCTTATAAGTTTCCAATGTCCTTGTCAGTTTCAGCAGGTACAGCAAAAAGAACATTGTGACCCAGAACTGACCTCTTGTTTACATGTCCTGCAAAAGGCTTAAAAATTGCACCTCATGTTAGCCCCTTGAGTTCAAATTGCTTTGCAATCATTTCAACAGTATAATTATATACAGTTTTAAACAAAAGGATCCCAGTACCCAAAAAGATTTGCATATATTTTTATACCAGCAGATATGCAAGGGGGAAGAAAAAACAGAACAGCAAGAGAAGGTGGAGAGATAGTGAGAGGCAGATAATTATAAGACTGTCAGGGTGGTCAAGTCATAGGTTTGACAAAAAAATTTGGTTGCACAACCAGACAGAGAAGAGACAGAAAAGGAGAGAATAGAACAGAACCTTGCAGTTAAACTCTTTCTCCATAACAACTGGGGCAGAGCCATATTCAACCCTGTCATATACCCCCATCCTTAAGAGGGAACCTGTTTTACAAAAACAGGTTTCCAAAACGTTCTAGTAATTCTCATCTAACATAAGCATATCAAATCAAATCAACTTTATTTTTATAGCGCCTTTCAAAGCCAAGGCGCTGTACATAAAACCAGATACATCAAATATAAATAGAATTAAAACAGACTTTAAAACAAATCATTCATAACTAGGGAAGACCAAGTTAAATAAATATGTTTTTAACTCAATTTTAAATCTACCGACAGTTGGGCATTCTCTTAACTGGCGTGGTAGAGAATTCCACAGGGTTGGAGCTGAAAAATAGAAAGCATGAGAACCAGATGTCTTCATTCAATCGTACCTTGGGAATCTCCAGCAATCCCTTGTCGGTGGATTGGAGAGGACGGAGGGGGCAGTAGGGTACCAGGAGATCTTGCAGGTAACCGAGTCCCTGATCATGTTGGGCTATAAAGGTTAGTAAGCCAACCTTAAAGGTGATCCGCCACGGAACAGGCAGCCAGTGCAGCTCGCGGAGCACAGGCATAATATGACTGGTTCTAGAAGTCCCAGTCAGAAGCCTGGCCACCGCATTCTGCAACAGCTGCAAACAGTGGATATCAACCCCTGGTAGCCCTAAGTAGAGGGAATTGCAGTACTCAAGATGAGTAGTGATAAAGGCATGGACCAATGTTGGAAGATCATCCAGAGGAGCCAGGTGTTTCACTCAGGTGATATTCCTCAGATGATAAAAAGAGGATTTGATGACAGCTGACACTTGAGATTTTAAAGTCAGACCATCATCAAAAATAACACCCAGGTTATGCACCTGATCTGAGGTAGTGAGCGACATGCCACCAAGTAACAAACCTGATGTTGTCCAGCCCCCAAATCTGCCCCTGGATGACCTGGGTCCACTACCAGCACTTCAGTCTTATCTGGATTCAGTCTCAGCCAGCTGGAACACATCCAGGATCTGATCTCAGCAAGGCAATTATTTAGCACGGAGAGTACATCATTCTGTCTGGCCACAAAGGACATATACAGCTGAGTATCATCTGCATAGCAGTGAAAACTCAGACTGTATCACCTGATGATGTCTCCCAATGGCAGCATGTACACTGTAAACAACATGGGGGCCAAAATGGAACGCTGCGGCACCCCCACAAGGCAGGGAGTGAGCACCAGAGGAATAAATTCCAGTGGCAACTCTCTGAAACCTGCCCGTGAGGTATGAATGGAACCATTTGAGAACTGTACCAGACAGCCCACAAAAAAGCTGCAGGTGCTCCAATAGCACACCATGGTCTACAGTGTCAAATGCAGTAGCGAGATCAAGAAGGACCAGAATGGTACATGCCTTTCGATCTCTGGCCATTAGGAGGTCATTCAATACCCGGACAAGAGCAGTCTCCATGCTATGCTTCTTCCTAAAACCAGACTGGAGAGTATCATAGACATTGTGAGTTGCAAGATGATCGTCCAATTGCAGTGCAACCACCTTTTCAATAACCTTACCAACAAATGGCAGGTTAGAGATAGGCCGGTAGTTAGCTAGACAGTCTGGATCCAAAGAAGGTTTTTTAAGGAGTAGTTGAATGACCGCCTCCTTGAGGGGATCAGGAAAGACCCTCCTCTCCAAGGATTTCCAGACAATGTCAGCAAGGATCAGGCAGATAACATCTACACATCCCACCAAAAGGAGTGTAGGGCCCGGATCCAAACTACAACTGGTCGGACGCAATGTTTGGATGATCTTCACAATGTCAGTGAACTCCAGCCAGCGGAAATCTGACCAGACAGACCGAGTGCTTGCCACTTCCTGTCGACCACTGCAATCCTTCATAGGAGAGGTCAGACCAATGCCAGACCTGATGCTGGCAACCTTATCTGCAAAGAACTGAGCGATCTCCTTGCATCTCAGCTGAGAAAAAGCTTCTCTGGGCTGGAGACATATTAGATTGCACAGTCTGTCAACAGTCTGGAAGAGCGGAGCCGGTCGATTCTGTGCAGCAGAAATCTCCCTGGACAGGAATTCTGCCTTCTTGTGGGTGATTTCTGATTGATAGCCATCATAATGTGCCATCAACCTAAGCCTGTCAGCATCAAGGCCGGGCTTCCGCCAGGCTCTCTCCATCCTTCGGCCAACTCGCCTCAACTCTTTCAAGGAGCCATCAAACCAAGGACTCCTTGGACGAAGGGTGAGAAGCCGAACACGAGCAGGAGTATTCTTGTCCAGAGTATCTCCCACGGCCTTATTATAGGCTATTACGAGATCTTCTGGACCCATGCATTCACCCAACAAGCCCGATAGGTCCAGTACCGCTGATAGGTCACTAGGGTTAACCTCCCTTAAAGGGCGGTACCGAACCATCTCCGAAGGGGCAGACCTATTGGGGGGGCCCTGAAGCTGAACCTTATGGTATGATGGTCAGACCAGCTGACTGGTTCCCCCACCAAATCAGCAATCTCCATACCCAAAAGAAAGATCAGATCCAACAAATGACCCCCTACATGGGTTGAGAAGGTAACTACCTGTGTAAGGCCCAGCATTGCCATTAGCTGGAGGAGATTTTGACCAAAATGCGAGAGTTCATAGTCGACCCAGGCATTGGAGTTCCCCAGAACTATCCATCTGGGGGACCTCAACACCATGTCGATGATGAAGTCTGCTGTCTTCTGCAGGAATTCTCCTCTGTCTTCTGGTGGACGGTACACAAGGAGAATCCCGCAACCTATACCCTCTCCCAGGATATATTCAAAGGATCTGGTACTTCCTAATGGCACATCCACAAGGCCCAACTCAGTTTTAAACATAATGGCCACACCCCCACCCCTACGATCCAACCTTGGATGGTGTATCACAGAAAACCCAGCTGGAGTTGCCGAGACCAATACAGGGCCTGCATTTTCATCCAGCCAGGTCTCGGTGATGCAAGCCAGATCAGTTGTTCCAACAAGATCAGCTATAATAGCTGTCTTGTTTTTAATAGATCTGTCATTGCATAACACTGCCAAGGTAGGATGGGCTACCAGGGAAGACCTCGGCACCTGCCCACTAACGTCGGAGCCCTTGGGTATGGGGACAAGACAAGGATAATCCCTGTCCTGACTCCATTTTGCCCCAGGGCATCTCCTGGACCCCAGAACTCCAATCCGCCCTCTCCTTTCCTGTCCCCCACCAGACCCAGCTCCCCCCCTTCTTTTACGCTTTCTAAGTATGCCCAAAGCAAGGCACCTGAAATAGGTGTTGGATGACAATGGGGGACATTCAAAAGGACATAACTCCCTGAGCCTGGTGGGGGAATAATGCCCAACCATCACTAAACCTCCCCAACACATTATAATAAAAAACAATTAAACTAAAATCAAAAACCCACCTCAAATAAGATAAGTAAATCTAATCCTTATAACAATACTAAATTAAATACTTTCCACACTCTCTCTCACAGAGTGTGGAGGGGGGAGTAATGAAAAATAAAATAAAATAATAAACATAAAAAAATAAACAAAACAAAGACCTGCCCACTCTCAAATGACCGGAAAATTCACTCCTCCACTCTCTCTCTCACAGAATGGGGGTGGGGGAGGTCAACAAATAAGAAATCCCACACAATATAACCATATTGTGGTTCCAGATAACCTTTACAATTCTCTGCATATGCAGTATCCTTTTTTCCATGACAACAGTACAGCAAATAGTGAAGTTTAAACTCACACATTTGTTTTTTCAGCCTTCAGAATCCTCAATTCCAGATCCATATCTAGCCAGAAAATCAGCATTGCTATTCTCTTTCCCAGATTTGTGCATAACTTTAAATTTAAATGGCTGTATTGCCAGGTACCACTATGTAATTCTAGAATTGTTAGCCTTCATTTGGTGAAGCCAACAGAGAGGATTGTGATCTGTTACAAGTACAAAGTCGGCTCCTAGTAAGTAAAACTTAAGGGACTCCATGGCCCACTTTGCTGCAAGGCATTTCTTTTCAATGGTGGAGTACCTTTTCTCTCTGTCATGCAACTTCCTACTTATGTACAGAATAGGATGTTGTTTCCCATCTGTATGCTGACTCAAGACTGCACCTAGGCCTACCTCTGATGCATCAGTCTGTAACAGAAATTGTTTCTCATAGTCTGGGCTTCTTAAAACAGCAGCTGAACATAATGCAGCCTTAATGGCCCGAAAAATCTTGTCACACTCTGAGGTCCATTACACGTTATTCAGGAAACATTTCTTTGTGAGTTCAGTGAGGGGGGTAGCTACCTCGGCAAAGCTGGGAACAAATCTCTGATAATAACCAGCCAGCCCTAAAAATGACCTGACATGTTTCTTGGTTTTGGGAATGGGACTGTTAGCTACAGTTTCTATCTTGGAAACTTCTGGTTTGACTTCTCCATTTCCCAAAACATAGCCCAAATATCTGGTTTTCTGCATGCCCAATGCACACTTGGTAGGATTAATTGTCAGACCTGCCTTTTTGACCGATTGGATAACTGCTTATAGGTGTTCCAGGTGGCTTTTCCAGTCTGGACTGTACACCACAACATCATCCAGATATGCAGCACAATAACCAGTGTGAGGGGATAAAATTACATCCATGTACCGCTGGAATGTAGCAGGTGCACCATTTAAACCAAACAGCATGGTGGTGAACTGACAGAATCCTATAGGAGTGGCAAAAGCAGTTTTGCCTCTGGATTTCCTAGCTAGGGGGATTTGCCAGTAACCCTTGGTGAGATCGAGGGTACTGATATATTTGGCACTCCCCAGTCTGTCCACCAAATCATCTCTTCTGGGCATAGGATAACTGTCAAATTCTGATGCTTGATTAAGTTTCTTAAAACCAAGGCAGATTCTTTCACCCCCCCCTTTCTTGTTTACAATCACCATTAGTGATGATCAAGCACTTCTCAACTCTTCTATGATACCCAATTCTTTTATTTTTTGTATTTCCTTAACCACGTCTGCTCTTAACCTCTCTGGTAATCTGTATGTCTTTTGTTTAATATGGTGAGCATGCCTTGTCACTATTACATGCTTGACCCCTTTTGCTCGGCCAGGCACTGTGGTAAAAGTACCGTTAAATGTCTTTAGCAAGTTACAAATTTCTGTGGTTTGTTCGGAGGTTAAGGAAACATTCACCTTTACAGCATCAGCAGTAACAGTTTGTTCCAGTCTATCATAAGCTCTATCAATATCTTCTTTATCAGTTTCTGGTAAAACTGGCAAAACAGCTTTTGATGTTTTTTCAACCCATTTCTTGAGGAGGTTAGCATGGTATATCTTGGTAGGATTTTTCCTATCAGGAGTCTCAATCTCATAATTAACTGCGCCAGTACATCTAAGCACTTTATAAGGCCCTTGCCACTTCATTAACAGTTTATTTTCTGTAGTGGGAAACAATAGCAAGACTTTTCACCTGGCTCAAAAATGTTTTCTTTTACCCCAAGGTCATAATACATCTTTTGCTTGTTTTGGGCTTCTTTCTGATTACAATGGGTGATTTCAACACATTTTGCCAGCTTCTTTCTCAGAGCACACATATAAAATGTAATAGACTGTTTCTGATGGGGGTTATCGGACCATATTTCTTTCATTACATCTAGTGGCCCTCTAGATTGTCTACCATACAGCATTTCAAATGGTGAAAAACCTGTTGATGCCTGTGGCACTTCTCTGTAAGCAAAAAGCAGGTAAGGCAAGTATTGGTCCCAGCCTTTCCCATCCCCTTTTACAAACCTTTATAACATGCTTTTTAGGGTTTGATTAAAACACTCAACAAGACTATCTGTCTGAGGATGATAAGGGAAGGTTCTTATAGCACTGATGTCTAGTAATCGGTACAGCTCCTTCAGTAATGCAGCACCCAAATTACTACCCTGATCAGAAGTAATCTCTTTTGGTATGCCCACCCTGCTAAAAATGTTGGCAAGCTCTGATGCAACTTTTGGGGCTGTGAGAGGACGCATTGGAACAGCCTCTGGGTATCAAGCAGCATAGTCGCATACTACCAAAATGAATCGATTTCCATTTTTGCTTTTGTCTAAGGGGCCAACCACATCCATTGCAATTCTCTCAAAAGGCACATCTATCAATGGTGGGGCACCAGGGGCACCTTGTCTGTTTTAGTCACTGGAGCTACTTTCTGATACTCAGCACAGGAACTGCAATAGGTAGCAACATCTTCATGAATTCCAGGCCAGTAAAATCTGTACAGCAATCTGGCAAGGGTGCGATCCTTCCCCGAATGACCAGCCATAGGACTATCATGTGTTATCTGTAACAACACAGATTTATACTTTTGTGGTATAACCAATTGTTCTATCTGGTCCTCTGTCTGAGGTTTAACCCAAACTCTGAACAGTAGCCTATTACATTTTTTAAACATAGGTTCACCCTGTTTTGGTTTCACCCCAGCTGCTTAAAACAACCCTGGAGAGAAACATTGTTAGCTTGTTCAGAAAGAAAATCACAATCGGTGATCAGTTTAGTTTCAGCATTTTCATTGTGTTAACTCCTTATGTCCATCAGTCTTTTGTTGTCATTGTTTCTTCAGGCATCATCTTTCTTTCCTGGACTTCTGGTTCTCAGAGCTGTGCTCAAACAAGTCCGAATCAAAATCAGCGAAAGGAAAAGAGTCCCTAACATCTGAGATTTTCTTTGCCTGAACTCTTGTCACCACAGCTGCTGAAACATCAGGATTTACTCCCTCTTTGACTAACTCACTAAATCCTGGAATGTAATTTCCAATAATCACAGGTACGGGTAACTTAGGTACTACCCCGACTTTCATTTGGTGTGATACACCCTTAATAGTCAGTCACTTGGCTGGTGGGATAGTATCAAGTGCCCCGTGGATGCAGATGACACAAGTACCTGGTCCTTTTAGACATTGTTTTCCTAGCACTTCAATATGTACTAGGGTCTGTCTGTTTCCCGAATCTATAAGTCCCTTCACAGTCTTATCTCCCACCTTCACATCTGTTAAGTACTTGCCCCAATTTGCTAAGGACAAATCTGCTCCAGTGTCACTCTTCTTACTATGGCAATTTCTTGCAATATGACCTGGCTTATTACAGTTATAGCAAATAAAGTCTTTGGGTGCAGATTTGCTACCCCCCAAGCTTTCTTATCCAACTTGGAGTTTAAATGGGAAAAAGAATGTCTTACTGGTGCTTGGCTGTTACCTCGCTGCTGTGGCATCTGTCTGGCCATTTGGTAGTCCTCGGCCAAAGAAACAGCCTTTTCATCACTTTCTGGTCGGTGTTCCTTTACCAAAAGCTGCACATCTGTAGGCAGGATGTTGATGAATTGCTCCATTGAAAATGTGTTGATGATCTGTGGGACTGTTTTGCCCTGTGGTTGGAGCCATTTTATCAGGAGTTCTCTGAGTTGGGTGAAGGCTTCTCGAGGATTGTCGACTGAGTTATGCTCAAGAGATTGAACTTTCTGCCAGTAGATCTCTCCTGAGATGTCATACCTTTTCAGGATTTCACTTTTCACCCGGTCATAGTTTTCTGATTGTGCAGTGTCCATATTGCTATAGGCAAGTTGGGCTTTCCCTGTCAGGTAAGGTACCAGCCTGATTGTCCATTGCTGCTTTGGCTACTGGCAGGCTGCAGCAACCCTTTCAAAAGTTGTCAGGTATGCTTTGATATCATCCAAGGGACACAACTTTGTAAGTTTAATATCTTTTAAGTTGCTTGTGTTTTGTTGCTCGTCTGGATCTGTGCCTGATCCTCTGCCTTTGATAGCTTGCAAAGCATCCAGCCATAGCTGCTCCTGTCGCTGCATTTCTTTTTTCTGCTTCTCAAGTTGCTGCATTCTTCTCTTCTGATTCTCCATCTCTTTTTGTTGTATAGCCCACCATTTGAAAAAGGCAGTCAGGCTTTCAGGTTCTGTCACTGCCTGTTCTTTTTCCATAACTAGTGCCCACTGTACAGTCTCAGCTTGGACTTTTATCTCTGGTAGTTTGGCTGCCATTCTCCTGGTAACCACTCCTGGGCTTGCTGCTTCAGAATCCATACCTTTCTTCTATGCCTCCCTGGTACCATATCTAGTACCCACATGCAAAACTCCTGGTTTAGAATATGCACAGCGTAAATCCCACTTAGGCTGACACCATATGTCCTCGAGGCACAGGTCAGGAAGCATAAGAAAACCAGGAGCAGTTGTAAAATTCACAAAAGTTTTATTATTAATAACAGTAAAATAAAAAAAATTAAATTGTTCAGAATAACTATTTACAATGGCAGTAGAAACATAGAAAAACAGAGTCCTTCTGAGATTTCTTCTCAGTTTCCAGTCTCAGTCTCGCAGTCTCTGTCTTTCTCTTTTGCAAAACATTGCAGCTCCTTTTTATAAGTCTGTGCAGGAGCTCGTTAAGAAAACAGCATGCTTCTCACACAGTGTTCTTGTAAGTTTCCAATGTTCTTGTCAGTTTCAGCAGGTGCAGCAAAAAGAACATTGTGCCCTAGAATGGATCTCTTGTTTACATCTTCTGAAAAAGGCTTAAAACTTGCATCTCAGGTTAACCCCTTGAGTTCCAAATAGCTTTGCAATCATTTCAACAGTATAATTATATACAGTTTTAAACAAAGGGAGCCCAGTACACAAAAAGATTCACATATATTTTTATACCAGCAGATATGCAAGGGGGAAGAAAAGACAGAACAGCAAGAGAAGGTAGAAAGATAGCAAGAGGCACAGAATTGCAAGACTGTTGGGATGATCAAGTCATAGGTTTCACGAGAAACTTTGGTTGCACAACCAAACAGAGAAGAGACAGAAATAGGAGACAACAGAACAAATCCTTGCATTTAAACTCTTTCTCCATAACAACTGGGACAGGGTCATATTCAATCCTATCACAAAGACAGCTCCAGACTTGTTGTCTTGACTGAAAGGGAGGTTAGCAACCTGGGGATAGTAATGAAAGGTTGGCCTCGGAATCCCAGGTGTCAGCTGTAGTCAAGAACTACTTTCTCTGAAACATCACCAGACTGTACCACTATCTTGAACCAGATGGTCTGAAGAATTTTGTGCAGCCATTAATGTCCTCGCTTCTCAATTACTGTACTGCATTTATCAAGGGCCTACATTGCGGTCAGATTCAACACCTGCAGTTAGTTCAGAATGCAGCTGCTTACCTTCTCCATTCCTTCAGAAGGCCAGATCACATTACCTCAGCACACAGGCTGCCAGTAAGTAAGGAACTGACTACAAAATCATTATTTTTACTTTAGAACATGGCTAGTTAAAATCCTGCATCCTGATTTGCTGGCAGCTATGTCTTAGATCTGTTTATAAAATGGGCAAAAAATTTCCATGACTCTGATAGGCTGAGAGCGTGTCAGAGCCATGTCCTTATCAGTGCATATTTAGCCAACCTGCACTACTTCAAAAGCACCTGCTACAGCACAGCTGGCATATCAATGTGCCCCCACTGTCAAATTCTGGCACTGCGAACAGCTAAGCGGGTTTTCTGTGAGAAACTGCACATTCACACAGCATCTCCTCAGAAGTGTGGCACCTCAAAGAAGTTGCATGTCAGAGCATCGATGGGACATCCAAAAAGTGGTATCTCGCTAAAAAAACTAAATGTCAGATGTACCAGAAGTTAACTTTCAACTAAAAATCAAAGAACTACTCACCCGTCTCGAGAAACAACAGCTGCCATTGTCAGATGGAGATCCCCCAGAAAAGAGAGGCACAACAACTTTTTGTGGGTGCTCGACTGGCAATTTGATTTATTAAACATGTCTTACAATGATTGCATTTTACTTTTCTTACATTTTCAACAGTCCTTCATTTCCAAAGCTATTCATTTCACATTCCATCTTTCAGAGATTTACATATTTCAAATCACGTTTCAAACTGTCCCTTTTTCCATTGTCTTCTCGGGGTCCAGACGCTTTAAAGTCCGATACCCCTTGGTCCTCTTCCTCTTGTGGTCCTCGTCTTTTTGTTGTCCATAATCTTCTTGGGGTCTGGACGTTTGGAAGCCAAATACCCCTTCTCCTGTTCCCCTTGCTGCCCTCCCTTTTCTGGCTGGCGATGGCAACTGTGCCTCATATTAAACCCTTCCTACCTCGTCCTTTTTGCTTGCCTCCATGTCTGGGCGTCTGAGCCCGGCCCATGGTTTCTACTTGGCTCCTCTCCCTTCCCCCGCATTTTAATTTTTAATTTTCTGAAAATTTCCTGATTGTCCCCATCCCCGCTTCAGGCTCTCTGCCATTTTTCCTTCTTTTCCACCACCCTCCTCTGGCAGCTTTTCTTTTCTTTCTGCCCCTTCAGTCAGTTGTTCTCTATGTTTTTGTCCCTTTTTTCTTTCCCATCTTTTTTGTTGCCCTCTCCTGGCAACTCATGCCCATCCATTGCCTCCTTTTAGGCACTCCTGCCCCCCTCAAGCCCTGCTTGCCCGGGCATCTAAGCCTGTTGGCTCCTTTTTGCCAACCCGCTTCCATCGGGGCTCTCTCCCCTTCCCTTGTCACCCCTTCTGGTGACCCAATTGTTGCCTCCTTCCTGCCTTGCCTCTCTCTCTGTTGGCTTCCTTTGCCAACCCATAGACCACATTTTCTTTACGGGGTTCACTCCCGGTCTCTGTCACCCTATAGTCGGTGACCCATTGTTCTCCTCCCCTTACACCCTGATCCTCCTGTCCCCCCTCTTCTGCCAATTTCACAATAGGTGGGTGGGTGTTAATCTTGAAAACCCAGCAAAAGAGGGAGACCCCTTCCTCTGCTGGCTCCTAAATACCCTTAAGACCCCTTCCCCTTTTCCTTCTGGCCAATCCTCACCTGGCCTACCTGCCTAGTCATATTGGTCATATCAAGGTATGACATCACGCACCCTCCCTCTTACCTGAGCCCTCCCTCCCTCCCTTTCTTTCCTCCTACCCTCCCCGCCCCTGATCTGACCTGTCTTTGACTTGCCTAGTCTTCCCCTCCCCAACCCCTGCCCCATGCCCTCTTTTCTTTTGGGATCCCCCTGACAATTTAGGTTGTCCCTTAGTGGCAACCGCATTTGTCAGATGGAGATCTCCCAGAAAAGAGAGGCACAACAACTTTTTGTGGGTGCTCGACTGGCAATTTGATTTATTAAACATGTCTTACAATGATTGCATTTTACTTTTCTTACATTTTCAACAGTCCTTCATTTCCAAAGCTATCCATTTCACATTCCATCTTTCAAAGATTTACATATTTCAAATCACATGTTTCAAACTGTCTCTTTTTCCATTGTCTTCTCGGGGTCCAGACGCTTTAAAGCATGATACCCCTTGGTCCTCTTCCTGTTGTGGTCCTCATCTTTTTGTTGTCTATAATCTTCTTGGGGTCTGGACGTTTGGAAGCCAAATACCCCTTCTCCTATTCCCCTTGCTGCCCTCCCTTTTCCGACTGCTGATGGCAACTGTGCCTCATATTAAACCCTTCCTACCTCATCCTTTTTGCTTGCCTCCGTGTCCGGGCGTCTGAGCCCGGCCCATGGTTTCTACCTGGCCCCACCTCCCTTCCCCCCATTTTAATTTTACATTTTCTGAAAATTTCCTCCACTAGCCCATCTCCAGCTTATGCGATGGAATGATGGGCTTCCCCCCTTTACCCTCTTCTTTCCACTTCTCTATGCTATCCTCCAATTGCAATATGTATGTTGACATCCTTACCATTGAAAGGTGCACCCCATCCTATCTGTACATTCCTGGGTTGGGATAGGATATTCCTTTATGTTCTATGTACACTCCCCCTCCTTCCCCTTTAGCCAAGCCACCACCTTCCTGTTAATTCTCTTCCTGGCCCGTTCCACCCCTTTTATATCCCTGGCCTGCCGCCAAACCATCCTGGGCACCATCTCTGACCAGGCTATCCTTGCCTGTGGCCACCACTGTTGTTTTGTCCCCATATCCCTTATCATCTCCTTGCACAGCAAACCCCATGGATGTTCCCCCAAATCATTACCTCCCAAGTGTAATATTAACAGGTCCGGTTTTGGCCATTTCTGTTTCAGATCTTCTAAGGTTGGCATAATCTGTGCCCACCTCATTCTCCTTATCCCCTTCCAGTGGACCATCACTCTGTCAGGATCCTGTCCTAGCTGTCTCCCTCCTTGACGATTAGCATCCCACCTCTCTGCCCAGTAAATGTAAGAGTGCCCTAGTATCCAGACCCATTTGCATCTTCCCCTACCTGTGAAAAGCAAGTGTGGATATTAGACTATTTTTCTCACATATGTCTTATAGCAGTTTGACTTCCACCTGCCTGCTTTCTTGATTTCTTCTTCAGATCCACCTTTTTCTGCTAGTGAGGATGTGGCTCCTATTCTAAATGAATGAGAAGAATAATTTTGCATGTTCTCCCCTAGGTGCGCCATCCCCTTCTTCAACACCCTCGTTACATGGAAACATGTCACCGGTTTTCTGTCTATATGTGTAAAGAACAGCCTGCTTTTTCCCTGTCTCTTCACCTTGTACTTCCATAGCGCCACTACTGGGCATGTTCTCTCACTCTCATGCTTGTCTAATACAATCTCTGTCCCCCTTCCTATCTGGTCTGTTTTTGAACGTCTCAGCCAAATTGTGATCTTCTCTTGTTCCCAGTTTATTTCTTCCTCCCACAATCCCCCTACTGCGTCCATTTTGTTGGCCGCTACTACCTCACTGACCCTGAATGCGCCTCCTGCTATCACCGTGAAAATGGCCCTGAATAAAACGGCTTCAAAGGGTGTGGTACAAATCTCTACCAAGGTTTTCACCAGCCCTTCAAGTTTGTCCCCAGCAATAGGTTTTCTTATGTCTACCTTCCCTCCTTTTAGCCATTGCCACCCCATCAACATGTGCTGCATCACCTTAAACTTATTCGGCTCGGCCCAACCTTTTGTGCTGCATGCCCATCCTATCCCCGCCAGCTGCACCCCCATTGTGCCGCTAGCCATTCCTGCCTTCCACTTCTTCACCATGTACTTTGTTACCTGGTCCTGTGAAACTGGCTCACTTACCTTGAACCCTTCCTGTTTCCGGAACTCCTGGAAGGCCCCCTACGCCCCTTCGTATGCTTTCAGCGTGTTGGTGGACCAGGAGCTCCTGTATAACAGTCAGGCTGCTTCCAGCCAATTTCCCATACTTTTTCTGCCACTGGTGTCCTCTTTGCAGCCGCTTGTGGTGCCAAGGACCTGAATCTTTCCAGCTGTAAATGGGAAAGGCTGTCAGCTAATTCATTTTTAACCCCCTCTATGTGCTTGGCTTTAAATGACATGTTTAGTTGTAATCCCCTCAACACTAACTGTCTCAGGACCCTGTTCGCCGTCTCCAAATGCCCTCTCTGCCTGTTGATAACCTCTACTACGGCTCTGTTATCGCACCAAAACATTATTTTCCTATTTCTTAGGAGTTCTCCCCATGTCAATATCGCCACCCATATTGGGAAAATCTCTAGTAGAGTTTATCCTTTAGCAGCCCCTTCTCTTTCCAAAAATCTGGCCATGCCTCCGCTATCCATCTCCCTTGGAAATAAGCCCCCAAACCAATAGCCCCAGATGCATCCGTATATAGATCCAGATCATTATTTCCTAGCCACTCTTTCTGCCAGAGTGTAACCCCATTGTATTCCTTTAAGAATTGTTCCCACACTTCCACATCTTGTCTAATCCCTTGTGATATGTCTACCCAATGGTACGGATGCTTTTTGCCTGCTGTTGCCCTGGCTAACCTCTTGGTGAACACCCTCCCTGGTGCTACCGCCTGGCATGTAAAGTTCAAGTGCCCCAACAGCTGCTGAACCTGCCTCAGGGGAACTCTCCTCCTACATTTTACCTCTTGTAGCAAAGCCCTGAGCCTGGCCACTTTCTGTCATGGAAATCTGAAGACTTGCTCATCTACATCAATCTCAATCCCCAGGAATTCCAGCTTCCTGGCTGAACCTTCTGTTTTATCTCCTGCCAAAGGTACCCCTAACTGCTCGCACATCTCCTCAAAGTCCACAAGCATTGTTCTTACCTCTTCCTCACCCCCCCATCATGAGGAAAACATCCAAATAGTGCACCATTGCCTTGTGCCCATATCTGTTCCCAAATGCCCATTGTATCCAGGAGCTGAATGCCTCGAACTTGGCACAGGCTGTGGAACAGCCCATGGGCATTGCCTTTTCAAAGTAGAAGGACCCTTGGAAGCAGAATCCCAACAGGTCCCAATTCTCCTTCTGGACTGGTATTAGCTGGAAAGCTGACTCTATATCAGTCTTTGCTAGCCAGGCCCCCCCCTTTGCTCTGATCAACTCCACTGCTTGATCCAGGGTTGCATACGAAACTGTGCTACACTCGTCTGGTGTAAGGTCATTCACTGAGGTCCCTTCTGGGTAAGACAGGTGATGAATTAGCTTAAATTCCCGTTGTTGCTTCTTGGGCACTAGGCCCAATGGGGAAACCCGCAGGTTGGGTAATGGGGGTGTCCGGAATGGCCCCTCCATCCTCCTTACTTCTATTTCTTTTCTTATTTTTTTGAAAGCTATGTCCTCCCTCCCCGTAATGGACGACAAGTTTTTGGCTCTCCTGCCTTCACTCTCCCCTTGATATTCTAAACTAAATACCTTTTCGAAGTCTTCCACTAACATCTGTCCTGCCTTCTCCTTTGGGTATCCCATCATCCATTCTTTTAGCACCCCTACCCTGACCAGTGTTCTGGCCAGCCTAAAACCTCCCCCCAACCTCTTCTACCCTCTCACTGGTTCCCCATACCTCCATTCCCAAATCCCCCTCTTCCTTGAAATTCCCTCCCTTTCCCCACTTGGTATCCCCCCTTCCCCCTCGAAATGGCTGCCCATTTCCCCATTGCCCGTTCTTTCTGTCCCCCATTGCTCTGCACCAGGTTGCCAGGTGCTGACCTGCACATTTTGAACAAATGTGCATGAATTTGCAATTACTCCACGAGCACGATGCCTTGTTGAAACCCCAACATGCTTTTTCTTGCAGCCCGCCTCCTCTTTGTCTATTCCCTTTTTCCGTTCCTGTAAAACCTGCTAGGCTCCTTACCCATAGTTCAGAATGGGTCGAATCCCACCTCAGATCCCCTCTGGCTGCCATTCTCTGCCAGAAGGCCTCATCATACTTTAGCAAACCTATCTCCATCCTAGCCTTGTAGGCATCTTTTATAGTGGTGGCATATGTGAGCAGCGGGATGGCCAGGTTTGTTTTTTTCTCCAGCATGATGGCACTGAATATCGAGAACCCTGCCTGCCAGGCCTCTATACTTTTCCCCTTGTAACTTGTCTCCTCTACCTTGTTTCCAGCGATCGCCAAAGCCACCACCATCTCAGATTTTCCTACATTCTCTTTCTGTGTGTACCTCTTCGCCGACTCCTTATCCACTAGTGCAAATAAATCCACGTACTCCCCTTTCCATATCTTTCTTTTTATCGTTAGGGGGACGTGATCCCCCATTGTCATGCCTGGTATCCCCTCATTACCTACTCTAGTTTTTGTATTCCCTTCCACCCCTGCAGCCTTAATTTCCTGCAACGCCTTTTCCATTCGCTCTAAGCCCTTTTCTCCCATGTCCCTCAGCAAACCTGCTAGATATTCAGTCAAATCTCTGGAGTCTGTTCACCCATTTCCTTACTAATCATGCCCTCATCTGCGTCCAGGTCCACCAACTGCTGCAGATCCGGCACCTCTCTTGGTGCTCTCTTTTCTGCTGGGCTCTTCCCTGACCCTCCATCTGGCATCTTCCATTTTCCCACCAAATTGTTGGCCTCTTTCTGCTTTGCTGCCTCTCTCAGCTCGTTTATTTTCTCCATCAGGCTTTTTCCTTGACCTTTTTTGCTCCTTGCCCTCTCTGTCTGGTCTTCCACTTCCTTCTTTCTTGCCATATCTAGCATCTCTGTTGCTGTCTTCATCATTTCTGCTGCCTGCTCCATCATCTGTGTGCTTGAGACTTCTGCCATCCTGGATAATTAAATACTTAAAAAAGGGGGGTATACAATAAACAAAGTTATCCCTTGTCCTGTGCTGAAATTCACCCCATAATATGCCTCCTGCAGTTTTTTATTTTGTTTTGTGTTTTTTTGTTCCTTACCCTGGCTCACTAACCATTCCCATAAGAATTCTCAAATTGCACATTTTAACTATATTATAGATAGAGAAACGGGCGAGAGAGAAAGAGATAAGTAAGTTCCTGCTCCCTTTTATTGTCTTTGGAGACATTGTATACAGCTGTGCAAATAAAAACACTCTTTTGCCCATAGAACAACCATACAGCACGATGTGCAGGATCAACCTCTTCTGTGGGTAGTCTATTAATCATTGTCTTCTGTAATCCAGCTTAACTTGCCAAGACTATATATCATGTGTGACTACCACTGGAATTTATTTTGCTCTGCAACTGTGCACAAGGCAAATGCTCCTCCGTTTAACTCCTAGCCCACCCCACACAGTCACTAAGTGCCTACTCATCATGTTGGACAGCAGCACTTACATTCTCCCTATTACTGTAACATCCTTGATACAGTTCTGTAATTCTCTCTTATCACATCACGCACAGACAATTGCACAGGCAACTATAAAATCAGCACTGCCTCTCATACAGAAAGACTTCCCTACCTTGCAATTCCAAACGTAAATATACATGTAAGTAGGGAGCGCAAGAGAGAGAGAGAGAGAATAAGCGCTATATTGTTGCAATAGTGCTTAAACTGACATATCTTTGCTGCCTTTCTGTAATTATCCCTGCCGTGCCTACATAAAATTGTTTTGAATCTACCCCCTTTGTGTGTGGGGGGGGTCTGTGACGGTCGGCTGTTATATGCTGGCTCTTCCGTGCTTGCCCTCCCCCTGGCCACGCATGCGCAAATGTCTTCTGTCCTATGCCTATGCACTGCCCATGCAGTTACTGGCATCCCTCCTGTTGCTCGGAGCCTACTGCTCAGAGCCTAGTCCTCTACTGCTGCCCCCATGGCACGGGCTCCTTCGGCCTACAGAAGTGCCTCCCCAATCGCGGGCCTCTTCAGCTCCCTTCAGGAGCCACGAATCCTCCGGCGACCAGAGAAGTGCAACACGAGACCCCCGCCTGCTCCCCGTGTGGAGCGCATGGCTCCGCGGCCTATTTTTTTGTGTGGTGCCCCCGGACCCGTAAGGGATCTCCTGCCAAGCAGTCCCTATCTGGATTCTCCAGCCACGCATCCTCTGTGACCAGAGAAGACCAAAGCCAGACCCCCACCCGCTCCCCTGGTGGGCGCATGGCTCCGCAGCCTACTTTTTATGTGGCACCCTCCCTCCCCACCCATAAGGGACCTCCTGACTAAGCAGTCCCTATCCGGATTCACCAGGGACCGCAAAACAGTGTGACTCCCAGCGATCCTCTGTTGCCTCGCCTTATCACGGTCATACAGCCTCCTTTCCATGCTGGCATGGGCCTCTTCCCCATTTTCCAGTCCGCTTTCCCAGCCACCCACCGGCTCCACACAGAAATCCCCACATCTCTCCTACTTACCGCAGCGCCATACACCCACCGATGGCCCCTAGCCTCCCAGGAGCCCCCGATGAATGCCCGGGCCAGGATAGAATGTCCCTTGCTCCCCCCCAAGGGATTGTTGACCTGCTGGCTGTACCAACTCCACAGAGAAAAACCCAACAACCAGCAGTGGAAGCAGCTCTGAGACCGGCCACCGAACAAGTAAGTGCCTTCTAGTCTCTTACCCAAAACTAATTTTTATGTATATATATATATATATATATATATATACACATTTTTTTTTTTTTAAACTTAGCCAATCTCTGGTCCCTAGGAGAAGCTCTGGATACACCATGCTCCCCCATCACCCATGCCATTTATACATTTTCACCATCATCCATTATACCCATTGCAACATACTATGTAGTACCCCTATCCCTAACCACCAAACTGCTGCCAGCCCCCATGCAGGCTCTGCTAGGCCTCTGACCAAAACAAAGCCCCTGCATGCAGCCGGCCTCCTACTCCCACACCAACCTTACCTTCTATAATCTCCTGCTAGTTGAAGTGCTGAGCTCTGTTAATCTTGAAAAACCCAGCAAAAGAGGGAGACCCCTTCCTCTGCTGGCTCCTAAATACCCATAAGACCCCTTCCCCTTTTCCTTCCGGCCAATCCTCACCTGGCCTACCTGCCTAGTCATATTGGTCATATCAAGGTATGACATCATGCCCCTTCCCCTCCTTACCTGAGCCCTCCCTCTCCTCACCCCCTTTCTTTCCTCCTACCTTCCCCTGTCCCCTGATCTGACCTGTCTTTGACTTGCCTAGCCTTCCCTCCCAACCCCCTGTGCCCCTTTTTCCTTTGGGATCCCCCTGACAATTTAGGTTGTCCCTTAGGGGCAACCGCATTTGGTGAAAGCCAGCTGAGACCTAGAAAAAGAAAATCAAATACAGATCCAGTGAGTCAGTCTGCCCATTTAACTGCTGAAGAGATAGACAGATTAGAAACTGAAAAACATAAACTTAGCACACAAAAAACGACTTTGTGGGCAATGTCAGTGTTCAACAACTGGTGCCAAGCTAGAGAACTGATAGTCAGTTTAGAAACCGCTACAGTACCAGAGCTATGCCAAATGTTAAGACAATTTTATGCGGAAGTGCGGCAAACCAATGGCAGCGAATACAATCTCACAAGCCTACTAGCAATCAGAGCGGGACTGAATTGCTTCATAACTAGCCTGTGAGTAAACAGAAATGCAAATCTACATACTGACCCTCAGTTAAAATGGGTTAACAACATTTTCACGACAGTGTGTAAACGTTATTGAAGGGAAGGTAAAGATACCTCACACCATCATCCCCTCGTATCAAAAGCAGACCTGGCACTTCTCAAAATATCTCTGATACTGTCAGCAGACACACCGAGAGGTCTCCTATTGAAAGTGTAGCTAGACATCCAACTTTGTATGGCGTGCCATGGCAGGGAAGGCCTTCAACAATTAAAACCACAGCACTTTGAAATAAAGCAAGCAGATGATGGAATGGAGTTCATCACACTCACATTCAATGAGTTTACAAAAAGTCATAAAAAGACTGAACCAGACCAACGTCAGCACTGGGGATTTATATATGCTCTACCTGGCAATCCTCTTTGCCCTGTCAGTTCTTTTAAAAAATATCTGTCCAAGCTACTGCCTGACCCTCCTGCCTTCTACTTACACCCGTGCCACCTTCAGCCTACTGAGTACCGTACTGCTGACATTTGGTACACCTGGGAGACCTTCGGGATAAACTATCTCTCAAACCTCATGCCAAAGATCAGCACAGAAGCTGGACTTTCTGTCCGATATACAAATCATAACGTCTGGGCAACAGCCGTCCAGCTATTATCGGTGGCCAGTCTAGAAGCCCGTCAAATCATGGTGGTGATGGGTCACAAAAATGAATGCAGCCTCAGATCATACTGGGCGGCCAGACACAAAGATCACCAAAGATGGAGCAACATACTGGCCCTAAAAGAAAAACAAGAAGCTGAACAAATAAATACCCCAGCAAGATTTTCAGAACCACAGCCTTCCAGGAGTGCATCCTTCCTGCAGACACTTGTAACATCACATCCAACCAGCAGCAAATCCTGTGAGCAACGAGATGTGACACAAGGAAATCATAATGAAAAAAGAGAATCCCAGCACAGAAACCCTTACACAAAGCTTTACTAAAGAGACTGCAAACACACCATTCATCATACAAAACTGTTCAATGAAAAAAGTACAATTCATTAAGTACACCAAATGAAACCATAGCAATCCAGCTACAGTTCCTTAACTTAATAAAATGAAAAGATATCTCACAGTTTTAAAATGTAACCTCTAGTTAAAGTTCAAGTTCTACTTAAAGTTGCAAGTTCAAGTTAAAAAATAAAATGTTCTCATAAAAATGTATGCAATTTCATTATAATACATGTTACCAGTTACCATAGTAAAAGGGACTATTTTCTTTTTTTTGCTGAAAAAGTTTTAAAAAAATTAAATGCTTACAAAAACTAAATACAATTGTTTGCCCATTTTTTAAAGACTTAGACAGAATTTTTTTGCCCATTTTATAAGTGCAGTAAGACACTCCAAGGTATGGGTTATGGTCTGATAACATCATGCCCAGGTGCTAAAGGCACTCGGCGCAAGTGCCTCATGCCTTGTAACACACCTAGGGCATGCTGTTATCAGGCCATAGCCCACACCTCATCGTGTCTTATTGTTAGCCTAATGTACAGGCACAAAAGAGTGCTGACAGTCAGGACACAGCCCACTAGCAATATCGATGCCTTTTTGAGAAATTCATGATTGCCATTACAAACATGGATGCCACCTTTTCTTACTAAAATTATCATCTAGTCCCCAAGAATGAAACTTCCTCAAAATAGAAAGAACAAACCAACTGACTAAATGTTCTTTTCTCTTATATTCCTCTCCTTGTACACATGCATAACTTTTAAAAATGAAGTACTTCTCACAGTTTTATTTTCTGGAGCAGCTTTCTGGTCATGGAAAAACCCTCTCATTACCCACCTACCCAGGAAATCTTTGCTGCTTATCCTGTCTCAGATAAAACTTAATCCCTAGCTTTTTATTGAGGCCTTCTGTTGTGTGTGTGTTTGTGTAGGGGAGAGGTGAACATTCTGCCAATAGAATTCTGCTGAAGCTTGAATTCCTGCATTTCATGGTAAACATGATATATATTAAATATGTGGATAGACAGATGCATGATTGGTGAGGTCTATGTTTTACTAGAGTAGTTATTTTTAACGAAAGAAAATAACCGATTTTTTTTTTTACTTGTCCCTCGGCCTCAGCCTGGAAGTACCTATACCTTCCTCTGGTATTCGGCTGGGTTCCAGCATACTGGGATCCCAGCATCATGTTGCATGACACCAAGGAGTTTTACCTATGGTTTTCTCCCTTTTTCTAGTGCAGTCCCAAGCCCCTGAGGGCACCAGCACAAGGACATATGTCCAGACTGACGACATGCTAATGCACGTCATAGTCAAGTGCCAACAGTGTCCTCCCCTCCCCACCTTGTGAGCCGTGTACACCCTGCTGCCAATGCTTCCACCGGCAGAAGGCCTAAGGGCGCTAACGTTACCCGGAGTGTCCCCCCCCACCAGAGGAGAGAGAATTCGTTGGGACGCTCAATCCTTCTCCCCCTGACCAACCCCCAATGGCCCAGGCCCGTACCCAAACCCAGGTCACTGGTGTGGCATCCAGCGCCTCAACCCTCAGCACCACCAGGCCGCCAAAAATACCTGATTTTTAATAAAACAAATGTTTTTGTTTGTTTGTTTTTAAAATGTTCTCATCTTACCCATTTTATAAGTGCAATAAGACACTTCAAGACATGATTTATGCTGATTTAGTCACACTTCCATGGGCTGAAGGCACTCCGCCTGCATCGTCGTGCTTCACTACACCCCTGGGCATGCAGTTAGATCAGCATAATGCATGCCCCATTGTGTCATATTGCTTATCTAATGGCGGTATCTCATGATATCGGTGACTCAAATTGAGCAGCTCAGTTTAAGTGCCTGCAAAACAGGTTACAGTGCAAAACCAGCATGCGTCAGGACCACGACCCTCCCCAGTATTGTGCAGTCTCAGAGTTAATTATAAAAAGTATAGGAGGGTGCAGGGGACAAAGCCCCCCGCATATCATATACTGTTGGAGGTGGGGTCACAGTTCTGATGGTTGCCAAAGCTGGTCTGCGCTCTTTTTGTGTTCAGCATTTTCTTTTCCCTGATATGCTTCTCACCCTTATTTTTTGTCAGAATCACATAGAACCCTTAATGGCCCTTAACTGCAGATTCTAGAATGCTGGCAGCAGAGTGGTTGTGTGTCTTTGTGGAACTTTCATTGCTAAATGCAAATTTGTCTTAATTTCCTAATTTTTTTTAATGTTTTTTTATTGTGTACTTTTTGTAGTTAATGGATTGAGTGGGGGGACAGTGTTGCCTATAGAAAGAAATATCTAAGGCACCACTAACAGCCCTATTCAACAAATCGATAGAGACAGGGGTGGTTCCAGGGGACAGGAGGAGGGCAAATGTAGTCCCTCGCCACAAAAGTGGGAACAGGGAGGAGGCTGGCAACTACAGGCCAGTCAGCCTGACCTCAGTGGTGGGAAAATTAATAGAGTCACTGCTAAAGGACAGGATTGTGATATTTCTTGAATCCAGTGGAGCACAGGATCCAAAGCAGCATGGATTCACAGCAGGAAGGTCTTGTCAAACAAATCTGATATATTTCTTTGACTAGGTGATCAGGGAGGTAGATAGGGAAGGGGCGGTGGATGTGGCCTACCTAGATTTCAGCAAGGCCTTCGACACCATCCCACATAGGAGGTTGATAAATAAGTTGGGCAGCCTGGGAGTGGGCCCCAAGGTGGTAAACTGGGTCAGAAACTGGCTGAGTGACAGGACACAGAGGGTGGTGGTAAATGGTGTTCAATCTGAGTAGGGGGGTAACCAGCGGGGTGCCTCAGGAATCCGTGCTGGGGCCAGTCCTCTTTAATGTCTTCACAAGCAACATTGCAGAGGGGCTGGAGGGGAAGGTATGCATCTTTGCAGGTGACACTAAGATCTGCCAAAGGGTTCACACTCTGGGAGGGGGTGGAGAAAATGAGAAAGGACCTAAACATGCTTGAGGAGTGGTCGAGAGTGTGGCAGCTAAGATTCAATGCAAAGAAGTACAAAATCATGCACTTGGGGCACAGAAATCTAAGGAAGGAGTACAAGATGGGGGGGGTACTGACAGCCACCAGTCAAGAAAGGGACCAGTGGGTAATCATATCTGATGACCTAAAGGTAACCAAACAAGGTGAGAAAGCTGTGGGGGGAGCCAGTCGGATGCTAGGATGCATGGGGAGAGGTATCACCAGCTGAAAAAAGGAGGTGGTTATGCCACTGGGCACAAGGTCATAATGTTGCAAGACAATATGCCACAGCAATATACCGCACTGCCAATACAGTGCAATATACTGACAGCAGCATAAGTCTTTTTTTTTGCATGGGACTCCACCCCCAAACCTACCACAACTAAAATAACTAACTCTGGGGAGGTTCACAGTTAAAATCACACAAAGTGCGAAAATTAAAAAAATCCCATGTGTCTGGGTCTGGAAACCCGGTCTCAGACACACTGCCTGCCTTCCTTGCTGCCAGTGGTTCATCCCATCGAGCCACGGCAGCTGCTCGCAGACCCCCATCCCAGCAGGATTCTTATCCTGTGCTAGGAAGAGTGAGAGGGTGCACTACCGCACATACATCCTTTCATGGTTCTGCACCCTCTCACTCTTCCCTACCATGCTGTTCCTGTTGTGCGGTTTTGTCGTATGCTGTAGAGCGTATGACAAAGGGACCCAGTAGTATGCCACTGTACAGATCACTAGTAAGACCTCATCTGAAGTACTGTGTCCAGTTCTGGAGGCTGCATCTCTGGGAGGACATAGACAAAATATAAGCAGTCCATAGAAGGGCAACAAAAATGGTGCAAGGACTGCACCAAAAGTCATATGAGGAAAGACTAGAGGATCTCAATGTGTATTCCCTAGAGGACAGGAAAGAGAGGGTGGGATATGATAGAGACATTCCAGTACATCAGGGGTATAAACAAGGTACAGGAGGGTAGCATCTTTCAGAAAAGAAGGTGTACAAGAACAAGGGGGCATGATATGAGGCTAGAGCGGGGTAGGCTCAGGGGCAATGTGAGGAAGTACTTTTTCACAGGAAGAGTAGTGGATGCTTGGAACAGCCTCCCTGTGGAGGTTGTAGGGGCAAAAACAGTAGGAGAATTCAAAAATGCATGGGATAGACATAAGAGTACTCTAGCAACAGGGAACAGAGGGTAAGCCGCAGATCAACTAGGGTCTGTGGTAATGCATTAGGTAGGGAAAAGGGGCAGACTAGGTGGGCCATACGGTCCTTATCTGCCGTCACCTTCTGTGTATCTGTTTATACCTCTCAACTGCATCTCATTTGGAGGGAAATTCTCATTTGACCCCTCAGAACACCCTCTGTCCCATATGGAGAAAGTGCAGTACAACTTTTTACACTGAGGTTCCTACAGTAACGCTCAACTGTCCTACATAAGGGGTAACATCTCTCATTTTATCACTCAGAACCCATTCTCCTACCACATGCAGAAGGTGCTGTCCCTCATTGTATAGGGGGTCTCGGACCTTATAACTGTCCCAAATTTGGTGGAACATCCGTTTTACCACTCAGAACCCCTTTGTCCAGTATAGACAGGTTGCTGTCCCACATTGTACAGTGTGATTCATTCCTCTAAACTGTCTTACATTAAGAGGAACATCCCTCATTTTACCTCTCAGAACCCCTTCCGTCCCATGTGGAAAGAGTGCAGTCCAACACTGTGCCATGGGATTCCTACTCTCAACTGCATTATATTAGGAGGACAGTCCCTTAGTCCACCACTCCAAACCCCCTCTGTACTGCATAGAGATGGTACATGGGATTCATACCTCTACACTGTTGGGAGGGATGTCCCTTACTGTATTACTCAGAACCCCTTCTATCCAACATAAAGTGGGTGCTGTCTCAGATCCCACTGTACAATGTTGGCCAGCATCCTCTCCATGTGAAAAAGATGAGATTATGAAGGGTAAAACTAGGGATGCCCCCACAAATGTAAGACAGCTTAAATGTGTGTATCCCACTGTACACTGCTGGACAGCTGAGTGGTTTGAAAACCACTGTACAGTGTGGGACAGCACTCTCTGCATGTGGTACAGAAGGGTCTCTGGGTGATAAAATGATAGATGTCACTCCTAATGTGGGGCAGTTTAGAGGTGAGGATCCCACTGTACAGTGTGAAGCAACATGATCTCCTTGTGGGAGAGGAGTTCCTCAGTGGTGCAATGAGGGACATCTCTCCTAATGTAAGGCAGTTAAGAGTTATGAATACCACTGTACAATGTGTGACGTCATCTTTCCATGTAGCACAGAGAGGATCAAGTAGTAAAATGAGGAACATCCCTCTCAATGTGAGACAGCTGAGAGTTATGAAATCCATTGTACAATGTGGAACAGCAACCTCTGCATGTGGAACAGAGGCAGTGGTCTTTCTAGGTAAATAACATTTACCCTTCAGCAGCTCATTGGTCCTGTCCTCACCTTCCCCCAGCTGGAAACCACCCTCCCAGACCTATGTGGAGCTCTTCCCCCATGGCTTGCCCACTGTGACAGGGCCAGAGGAGTGAAGGCAGCTCCCCTCCGAGTACATATCCAGAAGCCCCTTGGCATCTGAGTGGTGGTGTGGGTTGAGGGAGGTGTGCAGGGCCTCATGAAGCCCACATGTCCCTTTTTCTGTTTTTCTCCCTTCCCCATACCATGGCAGCGTAAGCATATGAGTGTGGAGGCATGCATATTCTGTGGAATTGTGGCCCCTCCCATAAAGCCTCTCACACCTGCACTACCACCAGGCCTCCACCCGGTGGCAGCCATAGGCTGAGACAGCTTGCCACCCTTCCCCCGAGAGAGAAGAGCAAGCAGTCCCTGGGACACTTGATTTTCTCTCTCCCCCGGCTGACCCCCAGTGACACAAGTCCATTCCTGAACCCAGGTTGCTGGCATGGCGGCAGTTGAGGTGCCAGCAGCTCAGTGCTCCGAGCCACTGGGCAAGCTTTAAGAAAATAGCATTTGTAAGTCAGAGTCCCTTTGAACTTCTCTTTGGTGCACCTTCACTTGTACATACAGTCATAATTGCTGCCCTGCTCCTTTCTGTACCCCATGTTGTACAGTACTTCAGGGAATGCATAGTTAAACCTAAGAAATAACAACAGTGCTTAGCAATCATATTATAACATCAACAGGGATGGGGATCAGGCAGTGGGAACAACCAAACTCTACAGCCAGGGCCTAGAATGACACCACCCCCAAAAGAAACTTGCAAGCAATGAATTACATAGTATATGCATTCCTGCACCCATGGAAAGATGGGGTTTACAGTGATGGGTACGAACCTTTATGGTCTTAACCCTGAACTACTATTTCTCTCTGCTCCTAGTATTGCTCTTCCTATTTCTACCTTCTCAACTCTTTTCTTCTCCTTAGCCTCTGTTCTCAGTATTTGGATACTTGGAACCTGGCAAAAGTCATCCCCCTTCCCAAAGGGGGCAATCCCTCATCTCCTGAAAACTACTGCTCAATCTCCTCCCCCCCACCCTGGCTAAGGTACAGCTCCATCTCCCTCCTTCGGCTCCGTGTCACCATCCTATCTGGCATGGATCAGGGCCTGATCACTTCAGCTATCTTTGTTGACCAGGCCAGAGCCTTTGACACTGTTGCACACCCCCTTCTCCTGGACAAACCTCAGGTGACGGGCCTTCTACTTCCTCAGTCGTTTGGTTCCAGTCATACCACAAGGGCAGGTCTCATGCTGTCTGTGTTAATGACACCTCATCATCCCCATCCGCTCAGGGGTGAAGGGTCCTTCCTTGGCCCAGTCCTCTTTTCAATTTTTCTAAATGACTTCCTGACTACCTCTTCTTCTGTGTCCAGTTACATGTAAGCTGATGCTACAGTGCTCTGTGTCTCTGGTACCTCTATTCCTGACCTCACTGCATTGCTCCAACTGGATTTTGTTAACATCTAGCACAGTTCCTGACAAATCAGCAGTTCCCCAATGCCAAGAAAATGGTCTCCATGACCTTTAGCACCAAGCAGAGTCTTGCCAGGCTCTCCTCTCCTTCAATACCATTGATGGATTTGTTATCCAGGATATCTCCTCCTTTAAGTACCTTGGGGTTTGGCTGAATCACCACCTCAACCTCTCTGTGCATATGGATGCCATCCACCAGAAGCTCTACCCTAAGAGCATCCCACTTCTTCCCCACAGAGAGATCATTGCAAAGATGATCCTCCTCACCTTCGATTATGGTGGCATCATCACTGTATACAGCACTGGTCCCAAGACCACCCTTGCCAGACTGGACCCTCTCTTTCACTCTTTCTACCATTTTACTCTGGAGTGTCCCCTCCCCCCCGCACTCACCACTGCTCACTGTACTCTTCCCTTCCCTCCCTTGATGGCAGGTGCCTCACCCATTGTACTTCATTCATCTCCAAATTCTGTCTTGGCTTTCTTCCTTTGTAGTTTGTCTCCCTTCTCTTGACCTCAACTCTCCCCCCACACTACCTCATACTCCCTTCACAATTCTTTTTCTCACTCCCTTTCACTTCCTGCAGTGAAAACCACTGTTTGTCAAGCTACCTTCTCCTTCTGCTGCTCTAAACTTTGGAGCTGTCTTTCCCCTGGCCATCTCCTCCACCCCCTCCCTCCACTCTCTCAAATGTCTCCTCTATGATTTCACTACTTACATCTGCAGTTGCTCCTAATTCTGGGCCAGGAGCTGCTGTCCACCACCACCCTCCAGCCACTGCTCTTTCTACCCTCTACACTTGCACTAGTGCAGCCCCCTTACACTAATGCAGCTCCCCTTCCACACTCCCCAAATTACAGCCATTGCTCCTACTCTGAACTTTATATTTTGACTTGCACAGTGGCAAATTTCTTTCAGCACCTTATTGTATTGTGTTTCCCTGCACCTTATGCTTGCCTTTTGCACAATTTGTTAATGTATGTCTTATTTAACCTTTAAACTGTATTATAGTACTTACTGACCTTATTGTTCTGTTCTGATCCCCCCCCCCCCGATGCATCTGGAAATAAGCTGTTACCAGCTCATTATGTCTTTCCTGGTAAAACTTTTGAAATAAATAAAATAAAATGAGGGATGCCTCTCCTAATGTGGGACATTAGAGAGGTAGAAATCAACTGTACAATGCAGGAAAGCACACTTTCCATGTGGGACAGAAGGGGCTCTGAGAAGTAAAATTGGGGACAGTCCTCCTTATGTAGGGCAGTTGAGTTTTATGAATTCAACTGTACAATGTGGGACAGTACCCTTTCTATATGGGATAGATGGGGTTCTGAGTGGTAAACTGAAGAAAGTCCCTCCTAATGGGAGACATTGAGAATGAGATGTATGGACACTCTGCACTTGCAGCAAAGCAGATGAACACACAGCAGCTATGTGCTACACCAAATGCCAAGCTAGGAAATAGGGCCTGTAATCTTATCAGCATCTTATGTGTAGGCACACTCCCAGCCTGGAGAAAATAACACAAACCTCAGCTTTACTGATAGAATTGAGATAAAAAGAGAGGAGAGAGAGAAAGAGAGGAAATGACTGGAAGAGAGCAAATAAAAAAAAAAGATGAGAGGATGAAGTGAGATTATAACTCACAGATGTAAAAGACCTCACCCTAACAGCTGGAAGGGTTTTGTTGTGCTTACTTCAGTTAATGTAACTTTGAAGCTAATCATAGTTGATGCACATGTTTTGAAAAAGAATGTTTTAATTAGTATGCTAAGACCAACCCAAGTGCCCCAGAAACCTTCAAGAAGAGAAAGCGGAAGTGTACATCTGTCAGGTAGGGCTAGGGATCCTTCAGTAAACTGGTTCTGACAGACTGATCTCTGGCAGCTTCTGATGTGCCATAGGGAGTGCCACGGGCCTTTCCTACATTACCTGGTTCTTGTGTCCAGCGTTTGATGAGGTCAGCTTGGCATGTTAGGGTGTAACCCTTTAGTGCTAGTCAGTTAAAGTAGCCCCTCACCCATCCACCCACCCACACCTTATATGGAGACCACATTGGTGGTTTGTTTTTATTCATTTATTGAAATGTTTCACCAGGAAGGCACACTGAACAACAAGTTGCTTGTCTCCTGGTGAGACGGAGGGGGGTACAATAAGGATTTGGCAACAGAAAATTACAATTAGTGAAGGTAGGAACAGATACAGTATGAAGCAATGGGTCGACATAATACACAACTTTGCAGTACAGACAAATTATAACTTGAGGAAATTGATACAACCAGTGGGAGGGTACAGAAACATGATAACAGTAGACCCAACAGATAATGACACAACAATACAATACAATCGAAGTGCCATAATGTTCGGAGTGCTAAGCTCTAAGACAGAAGCAAGTGCTGACGGCAAACAGGGCCGAGAAGGGGCAATACCGAAGATAGAGTTGTGGGGGATGGAGCTCAGATGTACTGGAAATGTGTGGCAGGTGGAGCTTAGGTGGGTTGAGGAGGAGGGGTGGGGGGTGGAGGGAGGACTGCCAAATATTTTATTCTCCACCAGGATGTTGAGAATCCTGCAAGGGGGACAAGAGCTGGCAGCAAGGCAGGACAAGGAGAAACAAGGGAGCAAGAGGCAGCCACTAAGACCTGTTTCCCCTTCAGGATGCAAGAACCCTGCAAGGGGGTCTGGGTGAAGTGGGCAGAACATGGATAAGAGGCATTAGGGAGGATTAAAGCAGTTGCAAGTGAAGAGAGGAAGTTGTTCCCCTCCAGGATGTTGGGAACCCTACAAGGGGGACGAGATCTGGCAGTAAGGCAGGCAATGAGAAATGGGGGAGCAAGAGGCAGGCTGCCATGATCTGTTTCCCCTTCATGGTGCAAGAAAACCTACGAGGGGGTCTGGGTGCAGTGAGCAGAACCAGGATAAGAGGCAGTTAGGGAGGATTAAAGCAGGTGCAGCTGGATGACAGGAAGTTGTGTAGTGAAGTGGCAAGAGAGTAGGTGGAGGAAGAGTGACGTATTTGAGGAGGAAGGGCGTTTCAGATTTTGAGGAAGTTGTGAGAGAAGCCTGTCTGGCCAATGAGAGTAGACTGGTGGGGGACCAACAGGGTGCGTGTGTCAGTAGCTCTCAGGGAGTGGGGGGGATAGGATGTAAGCAGGGTGTTCTACAAGCCAGAATTTGAAGGTCAGTTTGGCACAGTGTGAGAGCTGGTGGTTGGACAATGAAGGAAAGGCTAGTGCATGATAGAGGTCACAGTGGTGAGTACGAGAGGGAGCGTCAAGGATTAAGTGGCAGAAAGAGTTAAAAAGAGACTCCAATTTGGTAAGGGAAGATTTGGGAGCAGCACCATAGACTACATCACAGTAGTCAACAAGCATTTGTCAATGCCGAATGTTGTCGCTTTGGCATTGGCTTTGGTAGTGCAGTGCGGGAAAACATTTTGGGCAGGATGTGAAAAATGACAGCTGTACAGTTCGTAAGGAGGTGTAAAAAAATGGCAGTATTGAAAACGTGGCATGTAAATATTGCAAATTTGCAAAGTTACAATGGTGCGTGGGAAATGTGCAACACACGCTTGTAACACATTCATTTTATGGGCGTTCAGCACCAAATTTTCAGCATAGGCATTTTAGCACCTCTGCTCACGTAAGGTGTCACTGTTATTTTGTCAAACTGTCCCAAAAAGTGATTTTGCACAGCGACCGTGCTATTCTGTGCCGGAAGTGCGAAAACACATTTTGGGCAGGATATGTGAAATGACAGCTGCACTCTTCATCAAGAGGTGTGGAAAAATAACAATGGTGAAAATCCAGAGTGGAAATATTACAAATGCACGACGTTATGAGCGTGCGTGCGATCTGCCAACACACGCTAATAACACAGTCATTGTATGGAGCATCGTCACTAAATTTTCAACATTGGCATTTTAGGACCTCTGCTCATGAACTGTGTCACTGTCATTTTCATAATCTGGCCCAAACACTGATTTCCCACAGCAACCGCGCTATTGTGCGCTGGAAGTGCGGAAACACATTTCGGGCAGGATGTGGAAAATGACAGCTGCACTCTTCACAAGGAGGTGTACAAAAATGACAATGTTGAAAATCTGGCATGAAAATATTGTGAATTCGCGAAGTTATGAGCCTGCATAGCAACTGTGCAACACACGCTTGTAAAACAGTCATTTTTTGGATTTTTTCCACCAAATCTGCAACATAGGCTTTTTGAGAGGCCACCTCATGAACACTGGCACTGTCGTTTCATTAATCAGTCCTGAAAAGTGATTTCGTGCAGTGACTGCAAAATCACCTTTTGAGGCCAAGTAACGCCATGACAGTGACATCATTCATGAGAAGGGGTCCCAAAAACCGCATGTTGAAATTTTGGTGCAAAAATTCCAAAAAATGCCTGAGATATGCAACAAAGTTGAAAAAACTCTATCTATCCCATTATACAGCTTACCGGCATTTCCTCAGTTCGTGGTCGCTTTGAAGAGTGCAGGCGTGTTCCCGGTCCACCGAAGATACGCCAGCCGAGGTCTGGAGGTAAGTATGCGTGAGGGGTGTGGGAGGCAGGGTGCGCAGTGGTGGGTGCGGGTTGCGGGAGAGGGCCAGGAGAAGCGCCGAGGGACAGTTTTAATTTTCAGGGTTTTTACCAAATGACGATGGGATGTTTGCACACGCTGGGGGTGGGCTTCCAGTGTGGCACAAGGATAACTGGTTGGGGCGTGGAGCCGGCGAGATTGGGCACCCGTCGGCCATAGCATCAGTTGCCATGCTGGGTGGGCTCCAGTGTGGCACCCAGTACTCTGGGAGGAGGACAGTGGAGCCGACGGGATTGGGCACCACCGCATCAGTATGAGTTGCCACGCTGGGGTGGGCACCCAGCGTGGCATGTGGAAGGCTTTGGGGAATGCAGCACAGCCAACGGGGATTGGGCACCCCATCGGCTATTAGCTGACGGGTGCCCAATCCCCGCCGCACGGCCATACAGTGCGTGGGGGGGCAGCATGCAGTAGCGTGTGTGTGTGTGTGTGGTGTGTGTGGGGGAGAGCTGCGATGAGCAGGCGATATCTGATCACTGCCCACTGAAGCATAGCTCCCCCTTTCGACTGTATGCCACTGCATTTTGGAGCTGTCATAGACAGCTCCAGCATGCATTGGAGGACTGGGGCCGCGCCTGCCAACACACTGACTGAATTGGAAGAGGGGGTGACACACCTCCGAAAACTCGGATGATGGCACTATGTTTCTTGCACATGCGTGCAAGCAAACATAAAAATGGGGAAAAACTATGTTTCATAGTAAATAGATATCTTTTTTTTAACAAACATAATAGTAAAACACCATGTAATGTATGTATGCTTATTTTTGTGTTGATATTTGACATATTTTCCAATAAAAAATGGCTTATGTTGCCTTTTTTTAGTGGAAATTTTTTTTTTTTTTACGGTTTTGACCGGCATAGAAAAAAAGTAAATTACTTGTTATTACATGCATACCATTATTGGAAAGGCAATTTTGTGCTGAATAACTCTGCCACTCATACTTTGTGTCTAGCATGTACGGTTATTGAACTATTAGCATTTGTTTGCAACATGCTAACTATGGCTTGATTTGCTTAGAAAGGCCCAGGATTCACTGTTAAAAGTATACAGGAGATTCAGGAGACAAGTGCTGTAATCTGAGAGTGAGCCTGTGGAGGGAATGAGTTAACACTGTAAATTTTTTTTTTATTTAAAATCTTGGAATTACAACCTTTGAGTCAGAGACTCATTTCCAAAGGTTCCACGTCAATACACAATACAGACATACATAAATACAATAGACAGTACGATACAATATACAATGACAGGGCAGTTTGATGGCAAGGTTACAGCATGAAACAGTATACCGAGATGTCTAATACAGAACTGAGGCTGTAGGCTATGGAAAACACACTAAACAGTACAATACAGGGTACAGTGCCAGGGCACTTTGACTTCCGGTTACAGCAGGACCATTTTAGAAGGATGTCCTGACCAGTTTACAAGGATGTCTAATACATTGTTGTGGCTGTTGACAGTGCATAGGATAAATCTAACAGTAAGAGGTCAGTTAGTGGCCAGAGAGTGAATCGGGGGACAGTGCACGTGCCTATTATGCTTGGCTGGAGCTGAGTAAACTGGGTAAGTTAGGGGAGGCAGGTAGTACAAATTCTAGAGCAGTCTGTCGGGATACTTTGTCTGAGTGCCTGAGTAAGAATTGCAGGCCAATGGCTTTAATTGCACTAAATAAGATGTCATCTACTCCAGGAGAGGGGCATTCTTGACAAAGCACGTGGTGGCTGCGAGAAATATTGGGAGCTTCAGCCGAGCCTATTGTACAGTTGTCCTTGTCCACGGCTGCTATATATACAGCAAAACACTTGATTGTCATATGATACTATGCAAGGCCCCCCTCCAGGTCTAGGGGTATGGCAGATGGTAACTTTGGGAGAGGGGGGGTACTTGCAGCCAGGAAAACGGAGTCCAAGAAACTAAATGTGCTCATTATCTGGTTCAGTTTCACAGTGGTGGACATGGGGAGCAGGCACACTCTTCTCCTTATGGTGGGGAGCTTGCTGCAGGGACAAAGTTTTGTTACAGCCAAACAGAATGCAATCATTTGATTCAAATCATTATCCACACAAAATCATAAGTGCAAAATACTTGATTTAATTAGAAAAATTGATTCTGCTCCATGCAGCGAGGGGTACAAAATCATGTGGTGAGGAACTTTTCTTGGCACAGAGCCTGACGACAGTCTGCAGTAACCTTTGGTTTTATGGGTTGTTTTCTGCAGTGCTCCCCCTCAGAACCATGGAGGCTCTCAAATCCTGGCAGAACTTTTTGGTGGGCCAAAATAGGCCACACAAGATTTCCCTATGATTTCACTCCTGCACAAATTTTACTTGGGCTTCACGTCTTCCTGCTCGCACCCAGCACTTATGAACCCCTCAGTACAGCTTGGACCCAGCTGAAGCTGCATGCCAGCAGTCCCAATACCTTCTGTGGTGGTTCAAACCTGGAGCTCACTCAAAATTTACTGGACTGCTTCTCAGCAGAGACCTCCCACAGAAATGGCCACGTCCCTTCTCCCTGATGTCAGTGCAAAGCTCTGAGCATCCTAAGGCATCATAGCACACCGCAGGGCCCTGGCAATCACAGAGATGCATTTATATTTTCCCCTCTTTGGCTACATAAATTGCTTGACTCCCAGCCAGGCCGCCGTGCCACACTGGAAAGGGAGACCACTGCCTCCCAACAATGCGGGCTGCCGTCACCGAACTGCCCCAACGGCCTGGCTACCGGGACTCCTCTGACACTCACCACTACAGGCAAGGGTGTCTAGACCACTCCTGCACCGATCCATCCTGGTGCCGGAGTTCACGAGGTGGGCCCTATCTTATATTCCCTGGGCTCCAGCTCCCAAACCGTGGTGCAGGTGGTCCCTATTTTTTCTCCTATAGACTCCAGACGGTCTCCTGAACCACTGCCATTACCTCTGATCTTCAAGAGCAGTGGGCTGGAGTGGCAAGCGGACCACCCTAGCCCGAACCTTGGCCCTCACGGCCGAAACATATGGGCTCCACTCCTCCACCAGTCTCTCCTGATCTCTCCCTACTGGCACAACCCCCTTTAAAAGCCCTCTGGCCTGAGGTCCCACCTGCCTGCAGGCAGACCCTCAGCTCCAAACCTACTGGCACCAAAAATTTAAATAGTAAGCTCCCAAAGGGGGCTTATACTGTTATTAGTTTCTTCATTCAAGTCATGAGGACGAAACATGGGGAAAGTGGGGGGTTGGGGCTATAATACTTACAAAAGAGACTATGATTGCTTCCCTTCTGACCTTGCATGCATTAAAGGGGCACTTTGAATGTTCATGGGCAAAAGTGGGACTGGGAGGGTTATTTATTTACTCATTTTTTAATTGGCTTAATATATTGTATTGTGTATTGAAGCTTTTATTAACCTGTTCAGCGCCTTAATATAGTGAAAGGCATTATATAAATAAAATTATTATTATTTATTGTTATTATTATATAAGACATGTGGACTGCAAACCTATTTCAACCATGGCAAACTGCCTGGTTCACAGTTCAAAGGTCACATGATTGAACTTTCGGAGGTTCATACAGCTCAAATTATTATGCACTTCCCACATTTATGAACCTGTTGCTTTAAAAAGGCTTGAAACTACATTCTGCAGTGTGACCAGCAGCTGACTGCATATGATCATGCAATACATGCAGTGCCCTCTATGGGTAACTGACCAGAATGCAGGTTCATGGATTTTTTTCTGCTCTCACTTTTCCTTACAAATATAAAGTATATATGTAAGCAACAAGCCACCATAAGGTGTGTGGTTCATGGTAAATAATGCACATACCGGGTGAGTTGTGAGGCACAAAACCACAGGCCAAGTGTCCTCCAACGCACCTGGAGCATGCATTATTTACCAGGAACTACACATCCTGTGGTGGCTTATTGCACTTATAAAATGGGTTACTATTGAAAAAATACACAATAGAGAGGGTTTTTATGCTTCTTTTATGCTTGCAATTTAATGAAAATAAATCCAACATTTAAAGTAGTTCCATTTACTTAATTTGTCATGATTTGTTATAATGTGTAGAACTAACTATGACATATGATTAGTACTGTGCACTGTGTCCATATATACACTGGTGGAGGTGTGTCCAGATATAGAGTGATAGGCTGCTGATAGTTGCTTGTGTTGTACGTTGTATAGGTGGTAGACTATTTAGTGCGGTGTGGATGTTTCTGACTGTTCCAGTACTATCTATAGATATACTGTGGATGTTGCTGGATATGTATTTTCAGGTATTTGGACACTCTGGAAGCAGTGCATAGTTTCTACGTTATGCTGTAAATGTGGATGCTGTTTGAAGTGCGAGCTCTCTGTAAAAACATCCGTTTTATTTTTTCCAAAGTCAGGTTGAGAGAAGGATATGATGTAGCTCATGGCATTGAGCATTGCAATATGAGTGGTGCCATGAAAAGAGACTGCAAAATGTGCTTTTTCATGTTTGCACGCTTGCGCAGCTAACATCTTGCGGTAGTGCAGATTTGGAGGCACGGTCGCTGTTGGGCGAATGCAGGACACGCACCAGTAGGTGCGTCCCTCATTCCCCAATCAGCCTGCATGCCAGCGCCACACTATGCATACATAATGTGGTGAGCACATCTAAGAAAAGGTCCGCTGCAATCCAAGCAAAGCTCGTCAGATGCAGCGAACCTTCCCTGGACGTGCTCACCAACATTATGAGCATGGCGGCACATGGCCGCCAAACTGCCGACTTCGGAGGTACCCAATACCTCTGTCGGTTTCCCCTGCCCCTCTGTATGTGCCAACGGGGGAGCCCACTCCCCATCGGCATAAATCACTCCCCATTGTTAAATGCCGAGGAGGTGCCCAATCCCTCGGCCCACCCCGCTTTGGTGCTGACAGGTGCCCAATCCCCATTGGCTACAGACCCCAAATATTTAGGTGGTACACTAGGAGCCCACTCCAGAGTGTCAAATCCCCTGAAACAAAAAAACTGCCTCATAATGTCTTTGTTTTTTTTGTCACCCGTAAAACGAAAACGGTCCCTCGTAGTCTCCCTGCCCCCGACCGGCAACCACCCTCTGCGCACTCTGCCTCCCCACACACACACACCCTCACCCCATACTTACCTCTGGAGTCTGGTGTGATGATCTACGGTGGACCGGGAACACGTCTGCACTCTTCAAAGCCGACCGCGAACTGAGGAAATGCTGCTAAGCTGTATAATGGAATAAACAGCGGTTTTTCAACTTTACTGCATATCTCAGGCATTCTTGGGAATTTTGGCCCCAAATTTTCAACATGGGGTTTTTGGGACCCCTCCTCATGAATTCTTGCACTGTCATGGCGTTATTTGGTCCCGAAAGGTGATTTTGCAGTCACTGTGTGGAATCACCTTTCGGGGCCGAGTAATGAAATGACAGTGCCACTGTTCATGAGGGGTCTCTCAAAAAGCCTATGCTGCAAATTTGGTGTGGAAAATCCAAAAAATGACTGTTCTATGAGCGTGCATTGCATAGTTGCTACACATGCTCGTAAGGTAGCGAATTCGCAATATTTTCATGCCAGATTCTCAACATTGGCATTTTACCACACCTTCATGTGAACCATACAGCTGTCATTTTTCACATCCTGGCTGAATTGTGTTTTTGCACTTCCGGCGCAGAATAGCGCGGTCACTGTGCGAAATCAGTGTTCGGGACACATTCCGAAAATGACAGAGGTCCTAAAATGCCTGTGTTGAAAATTTGATGACAATACTCCATAAAATGACTGTGTTACGAGCGTGCATTGCGCAGTTTGCACGCACGCTCGTAAGTTCGCAAACTTATAATATTTTCACTCCAGATTTTCAACAGTGCCATTGTTCTGCACCTCCTAATGAACAGTACAGCTGTCATTTTTCACACCCTGACCAAAATCTGTTTTCACAGTTCAGAATAGTGCAGTCGCTGTGGAAAGCCCATGTTCAAGACACACTATGAAAATGGCAGTGACACTGTTCATTAGCAGATGTCCTAAAATACCTATGTTGAAAATTTGGGGACGAAAGTCAATAAAATGAGTGTTTTACGGGCGTGCATTCCGCAGTTTGCACGCACGCTCATGACTTTGTGAATCTGTAATAGTTTCACTCCAGTTGTTCATCATTGCGATTTTTCCATACCTCCTTATGAACAGTACAGCTGGCTGAAATGTGTTTTCGCACATCCGGCCCAGAATTGCAAGGTCGCTATGCGAAATCAGTTTCCGGGACAGTTTGAGGAAATGACGGTGACACTATTCATGAGCAGAGGTCCTAAAATGCCTATGTTGAAAATTTGGTGCCAAAAGTCCATACAATGACTGTATTGCAAATGTGCACTGTGCATTTTCCACGTACCCTTGTAACTTCATCAGTCTGCAATATTTACATGCCACATTTTCACCAGTGGCATTTGTGCATACCTCCTTATCAACAGTCCAGCTGCAATTTTTTGCAGCCTGCCCAAAACGCGTTTCCGCAGGTGTGGCGCACTATGGCGTGCTCACTGTGCAAAATCACCTTTTGGGACACATTAACAAAATCACAGCGCTATGCGTCTCTAGCTCCACCACTGCCAATGCCAGCGTGACAACATTCGGCAGTGACAAATGCTTGTTTTATTTTGTTGCCAGCATGTGGTGTAGTGTTTTTGCTTTTGTAAAAAGGCTGTTGCTAGGCAGATTAAGGCAGAGTGGTTACGAACTGTGCAGTTCCTAGGTAAATAACTGTCATATGCTGTGTTTTAGCCAATGAAATTGTTCAATGTGGTTTCTTTTTAAACCCCTATTTCATAAGCAGCAATATTTTAAATTTAGAAACCAATAAAAAAGAACAGTGAAATGAATGGGTACATTTTGGGATACAGTATATACAGTATATACAGTATATACAATGCAAAAGGCAAGGCTTGCTGATCATCTTTAAGAAACACAAAAGCAGGCTCAACCAGTAAAGGAATGCCCACCACAGCCAGGAAAATTCTCCCAAAGTTCTTTCAGGAAGGACTGATCAAATAGTGCAAAATGACTAAAGTATATCCTTTTAATAGTGTGTTTAGAAATAACCAGATTACAGTAACCTAGTCCCTGATTAAGGATATTTTTTTGGAAAACGGTTTAACATAAATTTGATTCAGTCATTATCTGCAAAGCAGTAACAGTGTATCTATGTTTTTTTTTAAATTAAGCAGCAGAACCTTAGAATGGGAAAGTAAGAGCTGGCCCATTGGCATAGTGGTAGGGCTACTGCTTACAACACCAGTGACCTGGGTTTCAAAACGAACCTGGGCCATCTGGGGCTGGCTGAGGGAGGGAAGGATGTCCACTGCCCACTGTAGTAGCATCGCTTTGGGATGCCTGGGCAGTGTGAGTTAGTCAGGGACAGCAGTGGGGGGCTGCAGCATGCATGTCTGTTTTGTGTCCTACCGCGCGTTCACAGCCCCAGCACCTTGGGGCGAGACAGAAACCTGGGAAGAAAAGCAGCCATGGCAGGATGAAAATCCTCATTCTTCGCAGGCCCTGGACCTCAGCACCGGATTCAGTCTTTGCTGGGGTCTTCTCCCACCCCCTGTGGCCCTATTCTCAGGGGTAAATCAGAGTGGTTCTCTTGAGATTCAAGTACATCCCAGGGAAGGTGGGTGGCAGATCAACTTCTCCCCACCGAACTGCTTACACTCAAAACTCTTGAGGTGCTTCCCTAGATAACAACAAATTGTTTCCAATCACCCATGGGGGCACTCAAGAAAAGTGAAGCCACAGATCGTGTTAAATTTAAACATGAAACATTTATTACTGCAAGATACTGTAATTGTAAATATTTGCACTCACAACAATTGGCCAAGTTTCAAAGTGTCAAGGTTCGGGTGGAATGCTTCAGTGCTGAGGTGGCGAAAGAAAAATCTACAACCCAAAAAGCTGCCACGTTAGGATTAAAAAACTCAATCTCTGCAGTCACTGGACATCAGCGCTGGATTCTGTCTCTGCTGGGGGTTTTCTCTCATGCCCTGTGACAATTTATATTTATTTATTTATTGAATAGAATCAGAATTACAATCCTTTGAGTCATAGACTCTTTTGCAAAGGCTCCACATCAGATGAAAGTAAAAGTACAGAGGAAACACAATAAAATACATATACAATAATAATGTAATAATACAGGTCAGACAGTCCTTGCTTAAGCTTACTTTGTGGGTTACATCAACTGGGAACATACGGAAGGTCCCGGGTCAGAGTTAAGACAGGATTCAGTTTTGTAGGATCTTGAAAGACCCAGAGTCGTAATATCTGAGATAAGAACCTGGTGTTGTGCTAAAGGGTATGGGCTGTTGGGGGGGTGGGGAAGGACCTGGGAGGACGGTAGTCTCTATGCCAAGGATAGACTACACTTGAGTGAGGAGGGAAAGAAAGTGTTGAAACAGAGGATGGAGGAGTACATAGAGGAAGTAGGGAATTTGAACTAGGAGCGAGGGGTGGCAATTGTGCAAGAGACATGCAGAGACCACAGGTTGGGAAACCATATGAGCTTGCCCCCATAACAGTGACAAAGGACAAATGGCAAGTACTGTTGGTGATGCTAGTAAAGGAGGGCAGGATGGGAGGGGGTGGAAGGTGGTTACCCTTAATGCTAGGAGCCTTGGGAGAAAAACTGCAAAGTTACAGGTGCTCATGGCAGAGGGAGAGGTGGACATTGCAGCCATTACAGAAACATGGGCCACCCAATACAATGACTGGGACCTGTCTGTACCAGGGTACAGGTTATTTTGAAGGGACAGGGTGATTGGGAAAGGAGGGGGTGTGGCACTATATGTGAAGGAAGGACTGAAGTGTGTAAGGGAGGAAGGGGAGGAGGGTAGTACGGAGTCACTTTGGATGCAAATCCAGGATTCCAAGAATAGGATTCTTAGAATGGGAGTGGTGTACAGGCCGCCATCTCAGAAGGAGGAGTTAGACAGGGAACTAGTGGGACAGATCAGGAGGACCTGCGAGAAGGGTAGTGTGGTGATTGTGGGGGACTTCAACATGCCAGGAGTGGACTGGAGTACCCCAACAACCAGGAACAGAAGGGAGCGGGTACTGCTGGATGCCTTCCAGGACCGCTTCCTGCTGCAAATGGTCAGTGAACCAACCAGGTTAGGGAATACCCTTGACCTTGTGCTGGCAAATGGGGACTTTGTGAGAGAACTTACAGTGGAGGAACCGCTGTCAGGGAGTGACCACCACTCAGTATGGCTCACATTGGATATGGGCAAGAAAGGAGTGGAATCTGGCACAAGAGTGCTGGACGTCAGGAGGGCCGACTTTGGGAGGATGGGGGAAGTGGTAAAAGGGTACCTGGCCCGAATTCAATCTAGTATGGACACTAACCAGAGTCAGGAGCTCATAAAGCTGGGGATAGTGGAGGCAACCAAAACCTGCAGCAAGGCCCAGAGCAAGAAGGCTAGGGCTAAGAAACCAAGCTGGTTGGGCAAGGAGGTCATGGAAAAGGTAAGGAGGAAAAGAGCTGCCTTTAGGAAGTACAAGAAAAAAGGGAGAGGGGAGGACAGGGAGGAGTACTTGATGGAATCGAAGGAGATGACAAGGGCAGTAAGGGGAGCCAAGGCATCTACAGAACTCAGGCTGGCACAAGGCATTAAGAAGGGAGAGAAGGACTTCTTTAGGTACATGAGGGAGAAAAGGAGCTGTAAGGACCACATAGTAAGGATTAGGAAGGAGGGGGGTTGGGTGGTAGCAGGGTGCGATAAGGCAGAAGCACTAAATGAGTACTTCTGCTCAGTATTTACTAAAGAGAAGGGGGGGAGACACCCAAGGGGGGGGAGAAATGGCAGAAACAGGGGGGAAGGGGTGACAGATGGGGAAATCATGGAGGGCAGAGTTCGGGAGGGTTTGAAGGCACTGAGGGTGGGTAAGGCGACAGGCCCAGATGGCATCCACCCCAGGGTACTGAAGGAGCTGGCAGAGGTCCTTGCAGGACCTTTGGCAGACCTATTTAATGCCTCACTACATTCGGGGTGTGTACCTCAGGACTGGAGGATGGTTTATGTGGTACCCCTCCACAAGAGTGGCCCCAAGGATGAACTGGGAAACTACAGACCAGTGAGCCTCACATCCATTGTGGGTAAGCTAATGGAGACTATCCTGAAGGAGAGGCTGGTGCCCCTCCTAGAGGCCAAAGGACTACAGAACAGCAGACAGCATGGCTTCATACATGGACAGATCCTGCCAAATCAACCTGGTGGAGTTCTATGACTGGGTAACTAAGCAACTGGACAGGGGCCATGCAGTAGATGTCCTGTATCTGGACTTCAGTAAGGCATTCGACTCGGTGCCGCATGGAAGGCTGGGAAGTAAGTTAGTAGGCACAGGGGCAGGTGCAAAGCTGGTGAGGTGGATAGGGAATTGGCTTCAGGGAAGGCAACAGAGGGTGGTGGTGGGTGGTGAGCTCTCACACTCAAGAGTAGTGACGAGCGGTGTTCCACAGGGCTCGGTGTTGGGACCAGTGTTGTTTGGGATATTCATTGCAGACATATCATTGGACATCAAGAGCAAGATCAGTCTGTTTGCTGATGATACCGAGGTAGGAGCGGTGGTGGATGACCTAGGGGGATGGCAGGGGTTGCAGGATGATCTGACCAAGCTTGAAACTGGTCAGACACCTGGCAACTGGGGTTTAATGCCAAAAAGTGCAAAATGCTGCATTTTGGGATGAAGAACCCAAGGAGGAGTTACCAACTGGGGGGAGTGCAGCTAGCCCAGACAGAGGAGGAGAAGGATCTGTGGGTGCTCATTACAGTGTCAATGAACAACTCGGCACAATGTAGGAAGGCAGCTGCAAAGGCCAACAAAATGCTGGGTTGTATTGCAAGGGGTATATCCTCGAGGAGGGAGGAGGTGATTCTGCCACTGTATAGGTCATTAGTTAGACCGCACCTGGAGTACTGCGTGCAGTACTGGCGCCCGTATCTGAAGAGGGACATTAAGTTACTGGAGGGGGTGCAACGCAGGGCAACAAAGATAATCAAGGGGCTGGGGGACTTATCATATGAGAAGAGGCTGAGGGAATGGAACATGTACTCACTGGAGGAGAGGAGGGACAGCGGGGACATGATTGAAACCTTTAAGTACATGAAAGGAATAAACAAGACAGGTACAGAGGGGTTGTTCAAAGTAAGGGAGGGGAGGGACACCAGGGGGCCATGATATGAGACTGGAGGAAGGGAGGTTCAGGAGGGAGATGAGGAGACACTTTTTTACAGAGAGGGTGGTGGCTGGGTGGAATGCGTTACCTGCAGAAGTGGTATCCAGTAGAACAGTGGACTGCTTCAAAAGGGGATGGGAAAGGACAAGGGGGAGGGTCAATGAAGGGGAAGGGTGGAAGGGAGGGGCAGCTGCAGAATAAGGGGTGCTAGCTGCACATTTGAGCAGACTTGATAGACCTCTAGGTCTTTATCTGCTGGCAAATTTTGTATGTTCGTATCTGGACAGGGGGATATGGATCATAGGAGAGACATAGGAAGGAGGCTAGCAACATACTAACCTTTAGTTACAGGATATTTACTGAGATAGAGTAGGCTCCCCATATATAGATATAGATCCCAACTGGTACTGTAACTCAATAAGTTAAATATTTGTGTGCATTTTTATTAACCATTGAGTATAATTAATATTGTCTTTTTCTGTCTTCTCTCATTCTAGGATGTCTATCTTATTTTAGGATGCTTCTCTGCTTGGCACTCCCTCTCTTGACTGTTATAAAATGGGCAGAGAAATTCCTCTATTCTGATTGGTTATTACCTGTGCTTTGAATCAGTTCAATGCACAGGTAAAAACAAGTTCTGAAAATGACAACCGCAGTACTCAAAAAGAAAGAAATCAGTGTGCCAACACTGAGTTTTAAATACTGCCATGCTTTTTTCTTTGTTACTAAGCAAAATATTCAGCTGAGCTAGCAGCCTAAACCTTTCATTTTCACATCCTAGCAGCCATAGACAGACGTGACAAACTTTTTTTTTATGTTATCTTGTGTGAGCAGCTCAATCAACATATTGTGGTAGCTTGGTGGAATAGCAGAATTTGGAGGTACGGTCGTGTTGTGGCCAATGATGCCGCTGCTTTTCCGGGCTGGGTTCTGTGGCATGAATGAAATAGCACGCTGTCTATGACAGCACTGCAAAAGCATGCCACCAGTTTGAAACAATTTCACGCTGCAATGAGGGAGCGACCTGTTATTGCTGGGCATGACTTGCCTGGTGTAACATTTCAGTAAACATGGTGGCTGCTGGCAGCCATCTGCCTCTCACAATCCTCAGCAAGCCGACTTCAGGGTGCCCAATCCCCCTTTCAGCATGCCCCCTCCCCAGTTTGTTTGCTGATAGGGGAGCCCAATCCCCGTTGGCATAAAGTCCCCCAAGGTTTATTTGTTTGCCAAGGGGGTGCCCAATCCCCCTCAGCATCATGCCCCCCCAACACAGAGATACTTTCTTAGCTGACGGGGTGCAAAATCGCCGTTGGCTTCAGTCCCCAAAAAATAGAGGTGGCACACTGGGAGCCCACCCAAGTGTGCAAAAATGTCCTTCCCGCGATGTTCCCACTTTTTTTAACCAGTAAAACAGAAACCAGTCCCTGGTTGTCTGCTGTGCACCCCGTCCCCCAACCCACATCCACCCTCTGTGCACCCCACCTCCCCACACCCCCTCACACCCCATACTTACCTCCGGAGCCCGGCACAGTGATCTTCGGTGGAGCGGGAACAATTCTGCACTCTTCAAAGTTGACCACAAACTGAAGAAAATCACTATAAGCTATATAATAATATCAATTGGGGGGGGGGAGGGTGTTCAACTTAGATGGATATCTTGGCCTTTTTTTCAACTTTTGTCTCCAAATTTTCAGCATGGGGTTCTTGGGACCCCACATCATGAACTCAGTCATTGTAATTTCGTTATTCATTCCGAAAAGTGATTTCGTGGTCACTGTGCGGAATCACCTTTCAGGACCAATTAACGAAATGACAGTGTCACTGTTCATGAGGTGGGCTCCGAAAAAGCCCATGTTGCAAATTTGGTGAAAAAATTCCAAAAAATTACTGTGTTACGAGTGTGTGTTGCACATTTTCCACGCATACTCTTAACTTCAAGAATTTTTAATATTTTCACTCCAGATTTTCAACATTGCCATTTCTTCACACCTCCTTATGAACAGTACAGCTGTCATTTTTCACATCCTGCCTGAAATGTGTTTTCGCACATCTGGCGCACAATGGCGTGGTTGCTGTGGGAAATCAAAGTTTGGGACAGATTAAGAAAATCATAGTGACACTGTTCATGAGCGGAGGTCCCAAAATGCCTATATTGAAAATTTAATGAAAGAATTCCACCAAATTACTGTGTTACGAGCGTGCATTGCGCAGTTTTCATGCATGCTCATAACTTCGAGAATTTTTAATATTTTCACTCCAGATTTTCAACATTGCCATTTCTTCACACCTCCTTATGAATGGTATAGCTGTCATTTTTCACATCCTGCCCAAAATGTGTAATCGCACATCTGGCGCAGAATGGCGCGGTCGCTGTGAGAAATCAATGTTTGGGACAGATTAACAAAATCACAGTGCCGCTGTTCATGAGTGGAGGTCCCAAATGCTTTCATGAGGTGGGGTCACAAAAAGCCCATGTTGAAAATTTGGAGTGCAAATACCGACAAACGCCTGGGGCGTTAGAGTTTCTTACCATAATGTCCCACCCTGTAGAGACTGACAGGCATCAGGGGTAGTGCCTTTGGATTTTTGGCTGTAATGCTCACGCCATTCCACCCTCACCCCCACCCTGTAGCCAGTGACAGGCATCAAGGTGTGCCTTGGACTCTTCGGCCCCAAAGTTCACCCCATTCTCATATACTGCACCCATCTCAATGTATTTCCTTATGGAATGGGGTGAGCGCAAGGCCTGATGACCCCAAGGCACAATGCAACACTTGTCAGAGTCTGCAGGGTAGGGTGAGGTGAAATGGCATTAGCGTTATGGCCGACAACCCAAAGGCACATCTCAATGCCTGTCAGTCTCTGCAGGGTGGGGTGGGGTTGACGTCAGTTCCATACTTCACTGCCATTCCTATTATGCATCTCTCTAACTCCTGCACTACCAATGCCAACACCAGCAAGACAACATTCGGCATTGACAAATGCTTGTTTAAATTTCATTTCATTGTAATTGACAACATTACAGATGTACACATCTTCAAATCATCTTTATTCTACAATTATTCCATGAAGTTTACGGTAGCTGTCATTCCAAGTGTGACATTATCAAACTAATTACATGACCGTATTACATGATCCCCACAGGTAATGGCACCTCTGTAAGTGTGGTAAACTCATTTAAATACCTGGGTATCGCCCTTGACCCAGCTCTTAATTTTGACCTTCACATCCAACAGACCTGTACGTCTGTTAACATGAAACTTGGCATAGCCTACCGCTCAAGCTATATGCTAACCCCTTCTGCTAGGATAGCCATAGCTCATGGTATTCTCCTCCCATCCCTCACCTATGGAGTTACAACCTATACTGCTGCAAGTAAATCTAGTCTTTGGAAGTGGGATGTTACCTACACTAACATCTGTTGCTATGCCTCCTCTTCACACAGGCTCAAACACCACTGACTCCTTTACTCCGAACTCGGATGGCTTTCGCCCCTTTGCGTCACGGTCCTTTGCATATGGTTTGCTTATCAGTAACATAATCAGAACCCATATACCTAAGCCCTTGCAGGACTATTTCTGGCCCAGATGTCTAGTTATGGCCTGCCCTCTGTGGTCAACGCGCCTGTCCTCATCCCTAGGCATCGCTCCTCTAAGGGGGCAAGTGCCTTGGCGTGTCATGCCCCCACCCCTAGAACTCTCTCCCTCTCACTGTATGCCTTGCCCCTTCCCATGCCTCTTTCAAGAGACTGCTGCACCCTCACCTAGCTGATTCATTTAACTGCACTTGCTTCCAGCCTCCCTAGCCTGTTTATCCCACCATTACCCTGACCCCTTAAGCCACTTCTTTCCAGTCATATCCCAAAACACTCAGCACTTCTTTTCTCTAGTTACCTGTCTGGCCTACTCACATTTCACTTGTAGTCCTCTCCTCTTCTTCTGTATGTATCTTCTCTTTTCTCTACTATCCTCCTATCCCTCACTCCAGTCCTTACGACTACCTCCTCTCTTTATCTATCTATCTATCTATCTATCTATCTATCTATCTATCTATCTATCTATCTATCTATCTATGTATCTATCCTGTATGTCCACTTTTGTGTTTAAGCACAGTTTCTCCCTGCATTATCCTAAATTTATTTGACTCATATCCTGATTATATGACATTTGCTAATGTATCATTTTGTCCCTCTTAGATAATGAATTTTACTCTAAATTGTAGTTCTCATGCTACTTGTCATGTATTCCTATCCGTGTAAAATTATTCATTTTTAATGAAATGTCTTATATAGTTATGTTATTGCTGATGCTCTGTGTTTGTCTTCACTGGTCTGTAATCTCCCGGGTCATGCCTGAAAATAGTCATTGCCATGGCTAGTGCACCCTACCAGGTAAACAAAAACTAAATAAAAAATAAATAATAAAACCTTTCCACAAATCTGGGGCAAGATTTTCAAACTGCGCCCAGAATGGGTGCAAGTGCCTGTGCTGCTAAACCAAGTTGCGCTGGAGCGCAAACCCGCTATATTCAAACGAAATGTGCTACGTGCATCCTGTCTGAACACAGCAACAGATGCGGGCATCACAAAGGGGTCCACTGAAGATGCTCTGGTGCATACCCCTGTGTGATCTGAATACCTGGAATGGGGATGGCAGCACATCTGCGGGATGCGCCAAGCGCAAATTCCAGATATTCAGACTGACAAATGCAAATGGGGCCATTATGCATGCAAGGCGCAAATGGGGCCATTTACATGTCATTATGGCCCCATTTCCATATCTAGGGCAGGAATGCGCCTGGTGCTGCCGTGTCAGAGTAACACACCCCACCCATCCCTGGTAGTCTAGTGACCCCCCTCCCAGCTCAATCATAAAATAAAAAGTGCAAGCGCACACATCCCTGGTAGCCCAGTGTCCCCGGCTCCCATATCCGAACCCCATCCAATGCAAAACATACGTCCACAACTCCCTGATAGTCCAGTGGGACCCCCCCTCTTTTCCCCAAACCCCGTCCGAGTAATAGTGACTGTCCCAATATCCCTGGTAGTCTAGTTGTACCCCCCCGCCCCGATCATAGCATAGCACATATCCCGATAGTGCCCTGGTAGTCAGTGGACCCCCTACCACCCACTGTGGCACCCACACCACCCCACCCTGCTCCCCGTCACAACATGGCCATTACAGCGGCGGGCAGCAAAACCCACCTGCACACCTCCATGGCTGCCTGTCAACTGTGCTGTCACTGAATGACAGCTTAGAGTAAGCAGTGCAGTACCATTGGTGGCGGCTGTTGACCAGTGGGCTTGCAGTGAGCACTGTGAGCTTTCATTCACAACCACAAAGTTAAATGAAAGCTTACAGCACTCACTGCAAGCCCATTGGTCGACGATGTCAACCAATGGTATTGTGCTGCTTACTGTAAGCTGTCATTCAGTGACATCACAGTCGACGGGCAGTTGTGGAGGTGTGTGGATGGGTTTTGCTGCCCACCAGCTGTAATGGCCATGCTGGGACAGGGGGATCGGGGTGTGGTGTGGGTGCCACAGTGGGTGGGGGGTCCACTGGACTACCAGGGCACTATTGGGATATGTGCTATGCTATGATCAGAGCAGGAAGGGGGGACCCACTGGACTAACAGGGAGTTTTGGACTTATGTTATGCACTGGATGGGGTTCGGTTATGGGAGGGGGGGACACTGGGCTACCAGTGATGTGTGCGGTTGCATTTTTGTTTTACGATCAGGCTTAGGGGGGGTCACTGGACTACCAGGGATGGGTGGGGTTCATCATTGTACTGTCCAATCGGGGCTTGGGGGGGTAGCCACCTAGGGGCTGGGCTGCTGTGTTGCATTGTGCATTACAGCAGCCTGCCTGTGGGTGGCTACGACTTCAGCATGGTTTTTCCATGCCTATTTTTGCACGGCACATCTCTAAGATGTGTGAGCAGCTGCGCCGTACATCTTGGCTGAATATGGAGGTGTGCGGCATATGCAGGGGAATGCCCCCTCCGGCTGCACTGCATGCATTATCTTTGCACTGCAGCACATCCGGACTTGCATGGCTCATCACCCCCTGTTAAATATAAGCCAGGGGCACACTCAGTTGCACATGACACATCCTCTTTGAATATCTGGGCCCTAAAGTTTGTGTAATGTATTTTATGGTAACAAATAATGCTGGCTAGTACTCTTGAAATAGACACCCACGAAGTGACTAAATCTGACCTAAGGCAGTAGAAACTACAAAACAAAAGTAACAGTGCCAAGTTATGTTTTTGTGTTGCTTGCACGCATGTGCAAGAAACATAGTGCCATCATCCGAGTTTTCGGAGGTGTGGTAGCCCTCTTCCAATTCAGTCAGTGTGTTTGCAGGCATGGCCCCAGTTCTCCAATGCCTGCTGGAGCTGTCTATTACAGTCCAAAATGCAGTGGAGTACAGTTGAAAGGGGGAGCTATGCTTCAGTGAGCAGCGATAAGATATCGCCTGCTCATGCATGCTCCCCCTACACACACACTGCGTGCTCGCCCCCCCACACTGTATAGCCGACGGAGGTGCCCAATCCCTGTCAGCTGTGCTGTGCTCCCCCCCAAACAGAGTTGCACATGCCATGCTGGGTGCCCACCCCAGCGTGGCAACTCATCGGATAGCCGACGGGGTGCCCAATCCCCGTCGGCTCCACTGCCAGTCACACAGTGCCATGCTGGGAGCCCACCCAGCTTGGCAAAGCTTGTTATGGCCGACAGGGTGCCCAATCCCGCCGGCTCCAGCCCCCAAACAGTTTTTCCAGCTGCCATGCTGGAAGCCCACCCCAGCGTGGCAAACATCCCGCCGCCTTTTAAAACAAAAACCCTGTAAATAAAAAACGGTCCCTCGCAGTCTCCTACCCCCACAACCCGCACCACCCACTCGCACCCTGCCTCCCTACACCCCCCACCCCATACTTACCTCCAGAGCTCGGCGCGACGATCATCGGTGGACTGGGAAGACGTCTGCACTCTTCAAAGCCGACCACGAACTGAGGAAATGCCGGTAAGCTGTATAATGGTAGATAGGGTTTTTTCAACTTTGCTGCATATCTCAGGCATTTTTTTGAATTTTTGCACCAAATTTTCAACATGGGCTTTTTGGGACCCCTCCTCATGAATTCTTGTACTGTCATGGAGTTAATCGGGCCCGAAGGGTGATTTCGCAGTCACTGCGTGAAATCACCTTTCTGCACCGATTAATGAAATGACACTGCCAGTGTTCATAAGATGGGCTCTCCAAAAAAATTTGGTGAAAAAATTCCTAAAAATGACTGTTTTACGAGCGTGAGTTGCGCAGTTCCTACGCACCCTCGTAAGTTCGCAAACCCACTCCAGATTTTCAACATTGTCATTTTACCACACCTCCTTATGAGCAGTACAGCTGTCATTTTTCAATCTCGCCCAAAATGTGTTTCCGCCCATGTAGTGCGCAATGGCGCAGTCGGTGTGCAAAATCACTGTATGGGACACATTAAGAAAATCACAGTGACACTGTTCATGAGTAGAGGTCTTAAAATGACTATGTTGAAAATTTGGTGGAAAAATTCCTAAAAATGACTGTTTTACGAGCCTGCGTTGCACAGTTCCTACGCATGCTCGTAAGTTTGCGAATTTTCAATATTTTCACTCCAGATTTCCAACATCATCTTTTTACCACACCTCCTCATGAGCAGTACAGCTGTCATTTTTCACATCTCACCCAAAATGTGTTTCCGCCCATCTAGCGCACAATGGCGCAGTCGGTGTGCGAAATCACTTGTATGGGACACATTAAGAAAATCACAGTGACACTGTTCATGAGCAGAGGTCTTAAAATGGCTATGTTGAAAATTTGGTGACAAAATTCCTAAAATGACTGTTTCTGAGCCTGCGTTACGCGCCCTCGCAGCCTCGTATATTCACGAATTCACCAATATTTTCACTCCAGATTTCCCATATTGCTATTTTTACCACACCTCCTTATGAGCAGTATAGCTGTCATTTTTCACATCTCGCCCATAACGTGTTTCAGCCCATCTAGCGCCAATGGCGCAGTCGGTGTGCAAAATCAATGTAAGGGACACATTAAGAAAATCACAGTGACACTGTTCATGAGCAGAGGTCTTAAAATGACTATGTTGAAAATTTGGTCACAAACTTCCTAAAAATGACTGTTTCACAAGCGTGCGATGCGCATATCCTACGCACACTTGTAAGTTTGCAAATTTTCAATATTTGCACTCCACTGACTTCCAAATACCTACACAGCACATACAAGCAAGCAACATTCAGCATTGACAAATGCTTGTTTTATTAGCCAAAGTTAGCTTGTTAAATTTGTTAACTTTTGTTAAGGTTGGTGAACATGGAGGTAAAGATAAGACATTCAAATAAAATATTGTAAGTGCTCCCATTGTGCCTCCTGACAATAACTGCTCCCATTCAGCTGACAGTCGCGATACTGGTCCAGCACCGTTTATGCAGCTTTCAAAACAAAATCTGTTTGTGTGTGTAATTTTTTTTTTATTTTTGTATTCTAACTGTAGGAAGCTCACTTCTGCTAAGATGCTAGCAAGAAACAAGTACTTCTGGCTGCTCGCCAATGACGCTTACTCCATCACGGAAAGAGGAGGGGGGACTTGGTCCTGCAGTCCTGCTTCACTTAAAAAGAAAAAAAAAGAAGGAAAACCACACGTTTACACTGCATCACCCTCAACAGCTGAAGTGTCCTGCCCACACTCACAAAAATGCCAGTTTTCTTCTAGCTCAATAACAGTGTGTGTGTGTGTGTGGGGGGCTGACCAAACATGTCATTTTGTAGCAGGAGGAAGGACTATTTTATCAGAAATTCTGATAATAATAATAATAGCCTTTTTGTATGTTTAGAAGCTTGCTTTTTGTATCAGTAAAACATTTTTAAAAAAGTAGCCCATTTTATAAGTGCAATAAGACACTCCGGGGGTGTGCACTGAACAGATGTGACTGCATTTCAAGGGGCTGAAGGCATTCAGCCTTACTATGCCCCTGGGTGTGCAGTCAGATCTGTTCAATGCACACCCCGTCATGTCTTATTGCTAACTTGTTGACTTTTGTGGATGTTAACAAGCATTTGTCAATGCAGGATGTTTGCTTGTATGTTGTGACAGGTAGGTTTTGGTTGTGCTGTAGAGAATGATAAGGACAGAGTAGTATTGTAGTAAGAGAAAGTTTGCAATGGAGTCAGTGAGTTGTAATGTTTGTCTTACCTATTTCCATTTCTGAAGCAAAATACAGGATTCTGAAGGTTTTAAAAGTTCACAGTCTTGTGCCATGGGCACTATGTATAAATGAAATATATTGGTAGTCATATCAGATGACTTAAAGGTGGGCAAGCAATGTGAGAGGGCAGTAAGGAGGGCTGGGGAGATACTGGGATGCATAGGGAGAGGCATCACCAGTAGAAAACAGGAAGTTTCTATCCCTCCGTACAGACAGCTGGTGAGACCCCATCTGGAGTGCTGTGTGCAGTTCTGGAGACCCAATCTCCGCAAGGACATAGACAAGATGGAAGCTGTCCAGAGGAGAGCAACTAAAATGGTGCAGGGTCTGCACCAGAAGACATATGAAGAGAGACTAAAGGAGCTTAATATGTATAGCCTCGAGGAAAGGAAGGAGAGTGGGGGCATGATAGAAACGTTCAAGTACCTCAAGGGAATCAACAAAGTCCAAGAGGGTAGCATCTTTCAAAAAAAGAGGTGTGCAAGAACAAGGGGGCACAATTTGAAGATGGGGGGGCGCAGCTCAGAAGTAATGTAAGGAAGTATTTGTTCACAAAGAGGGTTGTGGATGCATGGAACAGCCTTCTGGAGGAGGTTGTGGAGTCAAAAACAGTGACTGAATTCAAGCATGCATGGGACAACCATAAGGCAATTCTAGGGGTTGGGGGTAGAAAGAAGTAGGCTGCTGGTTAACTAGGATCTGCAGCTTATCCATTAGGTAGGAAAATGGGAAGACTGGGTGGGCCAAGCGGTCCTTATCTGCCATCAAATTCTATGTTTCTATGTTTCTATGGTACAGTGCTGTGGTATTTGCCATTGGTTCCACCAAGTTGGTTCCATGTCAAGGACGTCGACTGACTCCACAGTGACAACAAACTGCCGACGGCGACCATGTCGCCTGGCAATCGTGCTATTGGACTGCTATCATGGCAATGCACAGGGTCACATCCTGGCTGTTTGCAGGGGTTTTGCCCCCACACACCCCAAAAATTACTATAATCACCTCCAGGTCAGAAGTGTATGAGTGCAAAACCCCTGGTGCAGCAAGACGACTGGTGCTGCAAATTCCCAATCGATAGAATGACTGTGAATTGCGTTGCAGCTCCGACATTGCCATTGCCGTAGGGGTTTCGCTGTGGTGACGGCACACCTTTGCCATTGCAAATATGTAATAACATCATCCAACTACATCTAGAGTATGAATCTAGCATGTCCATCAAATATGTAAACTCAGGGAAAGAGATTTTTAGAAACTGTGAGTGGTGGTTATGTTTAATCACATGAGTTATAAATTACAAATGCAGGCCATGACACGCTCAGTGCTCCCTTGAGATAAAAGGCTCCCTGACCTATCAATGGTGTCACCTGTGCAACAGAATGCTGGGCAATAGCCTCCCAGGCTCAGAGCGGTGACACCTGACAGTGCCGGCCCCCATCCTTCTGCTGTTCAGGTGGCTTCCCGAGCTTGTCCCTGAACTCAAGTCATTAGCATGGAAACACAACACTCTGCCCACTGGGCCAATGGCTGGATCTGCACACAACGTTTCTTCGCAGCTTTTTCCCCATATACATTTTATCTTCCTGCATCTGGAGGGGTGGCTCATCAGCCCAGCCCCAGCCCACCTGCACCGGCTATCATGCCTGCTCCTTGGCCACCTATCTAGTTGAGTGGTTTCCCCACAAGTTTCCTTCTTGCGGCAGGGATGAGAGGGAAAGGCCATCCTCCCTTCCCCCCATCAACATATCTGAGGTGGACCAAGTCTTTTGATGGAGAAGCTGCAGTGCAGGTGCAGGCATGGCAGTGCTGGGCTTCATTAAGCTCCTCTGATGCTTTTTCCAACCCACCCCACTGTGGAGCACTGGGCTCGTGCATGGAGGCGCACCTGCCTGACGTATCTCAGCAGGTACCCCCATAAGTGCCTCCCTAGCACTGTTCTACCCCCAGGCCTCCACCTGGGGGCAGCCTAGTCCAGGCTGATATCCCTCCCTTCCCCAGGAGAGAAGAGCAGTCCCTTGATGCTCAGTCCTCTCCCTCCCTGGCTGACTTCCTCCAACTGATGATTTTGTTGGGCTTCACACTGGTGGTTACCACTGCTACCTATAACTGTGGTCACTCTTTGGACCTGGTATTCCTCCTGGGGATGGAGATCTCTGATTTGGTGGTGGAACCAGTCAGTTGGTCTGACCATCACACTATCAGTTCAGTTTTATGGCCCCCTGCCTAATAGACCTGCCGCTGTGGAGTTGGTCCTGTACCACCCTTTAAGGGGTGTTTCCCCTACTGGCAGTGCTGGACCTATCAAGTAGGCCATTGGGATGTGAGAAGCCAGGTGACCTACTGCAGCAATATAATAATGCTGTATTGGGGGGCCCTGGACTCTATTGCTCCTATCCGAGTTCGCCCACTCGCTCTTTGGCCTTGGTCCCCTTGGTTCGATGGGAACTTGAAGGAGTTGAGATGAGTAGGGCGAAGGCTGAAGCACTGCTGGTGGAAATTCAGCCTGGAGGATGACAGACTTAGATTGATGTCTCATTATAGGGATTATCAATCGTCCATCTCCCATAAGAAGGCAGCGTTCCTGTCCAGGGAGATTGCCGCTGAAAGGAATTGACTGGCTCTGCTCTTCCGAATTGTTGATAGGCTGTGCAATCCAGCCTGCTTTCAGAATCGGAAAGCTTTTTCACAAGTTAAGTGTGAGGAGTTTGCTCAGTTCTTTGCAGATAAGGTTGCCTCCATCAGGTCGGAGATTCGCTAAGCGCACTCCAATGAGCAGAGCGGCGGTTGGTGGGAGGTCACTAGTGCCTGGTTTGTCTGGTCTGACTATGACCGGCTGGCAATCACTGATATTGTGAAGATTGTCCAGGGTTTGTGACCAACTTGCTGTAGTTTGGACCCTGGTCCAACCTACCTCCTGGTGGAGTGTGTGGAAATCATCGGACTGGTCCTAGCTGAGATAGTCAGGAGTTCATTGGAAAACAGGGTGTTTCCTGACCCCTTGAAAGTGATAGTCGTGGCTCCCCTTTTGAAGAAACCTTCCCTCGACCCGGACTGCCTCGCTAACTACAGACACATCTCTAACCTGCTCTTTGTGGATAAGGTTATTGAGAAGGTAGTCACGTTGCAACTTGAAGACCATCTTACCACTCACGAGGTATATGATTCTCTCCAGTCTGGGTTCAGGAAGAGGCATAGTACAGAGACGGCCCTTGTTCGGGTGTTTAATGATCTCCTGGTGGTGAGAGATCGGAAGAGCTGTTCAGTCGCGGTTCTTCTTGATCTCTCTGTGGCTTATGACACCGTGGACCATGGGATTTTGCTGGAGCACTTGCCACTGATCTGCAGACTGTCTGGTACTCAGATGGTTCCATTCTTTTCTCACAGGCAGGTTGCAGAGAGTGGTGTTGGTGATTTTTTCCTCAGCCCCTTTCCCCCTGACCTGTGGGGTTCTGCAGGGCTCCATGCTATCTCCCATGTTGTTCGCGGTGTATATGTTGCCACCAGGGGACATTATAAGGTGGTATAGGCTGAGTTTTCACTGCTATGCAGATGATACCCAGCTCTACAAGTCCTTTGTACCCAATCAGGAGGATACCGTCTCTGTTTTTAATAGCTGCCTCGCCAAGATCCAAGACTGGATGAGTGCCAGCTGGTTAAGGCTGAATCCAGATAAGACTGAGGTGTTGGCTGTGGACCCAGGTCATCAGGTAGCGAGGTCCTCGGATGTTCAGCCCTCTGGACTTATTCTGGAGGGCACTCAGCTGAGGTCCTCTGAACAGGTGCGGAACCTGGGCATTATTTTTGATAATGAGCTCACACTTAAATCACAGGTGTCAGCCACTGGCAAGTCCTCATTTTACCATCTGAGTAATATCACCTGGATAAAACACCTCATTCCGCCTGATGGCCTTGCGATGCTGGTCCATGCCTTTGTGACCTCATGTCTTGATTACTGCAATGTTCTATACCTAGGGCTTCCGGGGGTAGACCTCTGCCACCTGCAGCTGGTGCAGAATGCGGCAGCAAGGTTGTTGACAGGCTTATTGCGATCTAGCCATGTCACGTCTTTGCTCCGCGGGCTGTACTGGCTGCCAGTGTGGTGGAGGATCACCTTCAAGGTCGGTTTACTGACCTATAAGGCCCTACACTGACAGGGACTGTGCTATTTGCAAGACCTCCTGTGTCCCCATCACACCCTCCATCCACTCTGTTCCACTGATGAGGGATTGCTAGAGGTTCCCAGGATCTGTTTGAAGACCTCAGGGGCGAGATCCTTTGCTTTTATGGCCCCAACAGTGTGGAAGTCTCTACCTCGTCAGGTTAGAGAGTGCCTGCCCACCGAGACTTTTAAAGCTGCATTAAAAATGTATTTCTTTAATTTAGCATTTTTAGATGCTTAAGAATTGGTAAAGCTGCATAATTTTTAACTTTATAATTTATTGTTTTAGTTATTACTGTTTGTTTAACTTTGTACAGGCGTTTGATAATTTGAAAAGTGCCTTTTATAAATAGGCCTGACTTGACTTGGCTTGATAACTAGCTCGGCTTGACCTTGGCTCTCAATTGCTTATAGAGGTCAAGGTGAGCCAAGTCAGGTACTAAGGTTGAGTCAGGTTTGAGCCTGGTCTGGCTTGCCTAACTCTAGTAAGGCGGAGCGCCTCAGCCCTCTGCAGCACTGGGCCAGCCGGCCCAGCCATAACTTTTTTTTTTATTTTGACCCCAAATTGTTTAACATAGTCTTTTTATGACATCCCCCTTCTGAACATATGAACATATGAAAATGCCAGCAGATTAGGCCTTAAGGTCTATTGTGTCTGCTCAAGATGCAGCTCACAGTTTGATAATTGCTATTGCCCCCCCTGCTGCCCCCCTTCCTTCCATCCCTCAATCCCTGATTTCCCTCCTGAGTGCCCTGGTCTCTTCCTCCCTCCCTACCTGTACCTTGCCCGTGTATCTGTCCTATCCCTTTTTAAAACCTCCTACTGATTCCCTTGATAGCACCTCCTCAGGTAGCGCGTTCCAAGGTGCCACCACCCTTTCCATGAAGTAATGTTTTCTCAGGTCTCTTCTGTACTCCCCCCCCTACCAGTTTTAGGCTATGATCCCTCATGGCCCCTTCCCTCTTCTGTCTGAACAAACCCTCAGTGTTTATTCTGTTAACATGAAAGGTGTCATTTATAAAATACTGACTGAAATGTCATTTTGTACCACAAGTATGAAAACACGTTTTAGGCAGGATTTGAAAAATGACACCAGTCATGTTCATGAGATGGTGTGAAAAAATGGCTATGTTGAAAATGTGCAGTCAAAATATTGAGAATTACTTAAGTTACACAGATACACAGAAGGAGACGGCAGATAGGGACCGTATGGCCCAACTAGTCTGCCCCTTTTCCCTGCCTAATGCATTATCGCAGACCCTAGTTGATCAGCAGCTTATCCTCTCTTCCCTGTTGCTAGAGTACTCTTATGTCTCTCCCACGCATTCTTGAATTCCCCTAATGTTTTTGCCCCCACCACCTCTGCATGGAGGCTGTTCCAAGCATCCACTACTCTTTCTGTGAAAAAGTACTTCCTCACTTTGCCCCTGAGCCAACAGCCTCTAGTCTCATATCATGCCCCCTTATTCTCGTACACCTTCTTTTCTGAAAGATACCACCCTCCTGTACCTTGTTTATACCCCTGATGTACTTGAATGTCTCTATCATATCCCCCCTCTCTCCTCTCCTCCAGGGAATACATATTGAGATCTCCTAGTCTTTCCTCATGTGACTTTTGGCATAGTCCTTGCACCATTTTTGTTGCCCTTCTCTGGACTGTCTCTATTTTGTCTATGTCCTTCTAGAGATGCGGCCTTCAGAACTGGACACAGTACTCCAGATGAGGTCTCACTAGTGATCTGTACAGTGGCATAACAACCTTCTTTTTTCTGCTGATGATACCACTTCCTATGCACACTAGCATTCCACTGGTTCTCACCACAGCCTTCTCACATTGTTTGGTTACCTTTAGGTCATCAGATATGATTACCCCCAGGTCCCTTTCTTGACTGGTGGCCGTCAGTACTTCCCCCCATCTTGTACTCCTTCTTTGGATTTCTGCACCCCAAATGTATGATTTTGAACTTCTTTTCATTGAATCTTAGCTGCCAAACTCTCAACCACTCTTCAAGCATGTTTAGATCCTTTCTCATTTTTTCCACCACCCCCCCAGAGTGTCGACCCTGTTGCAGATCTTAGTGTCATCTGCAAAGAGGCATACCTTCCCCTCAAGCCCCGCTGCAATGTTGCTTATTAAGACATTAAAGAGGACTAGTACCAGCATGGATCCCTGTGGCACCCTGTTGGCTACCCCCCCAGACTAAATGCCATTTACCACCACCCTCTGTGTCCTGTCACTCAACCAGTTTCTGACCTGGTTTACCACCTTAGGACCCACTCCCAGGCTGCCCAACTTATCAACCTCCTATGTGGGACGGTGTCGAAGGCCTTGCTGAAATCTAGGTAGGCCACATCCACCACCCTTCCCCAATCTACCTCCCTGGTTACCCAGTCAAACAAATCTATCAGATTTGTTTGACAAGACCTTCCCTTTGTGAATCCGTGCTGCCTTGGATCCTGTGCTCCACTGGATTCAAGAAATATCACAATTCTTTCTTTTAGCAGTGATTCCATTAATTTTCCCACCACTGGGGTCAGGCTGACTGGCCTGTAGTTGCCAGCCTCCTCCCTGTTCCCACTTTTGTGGAGAGGGAATACATTTGCCCTCCTCCAGTCCCCTGGAACCACCCCTGTCTCTATCGATTTGTTGACTAGGGCTGTTAGTGGTGCTGCCAGCACCTCTCTAAGTTCTTTTAATATTCTGGGATGTATCCCATCTGGCCCCATAGCCTTGTCCCCTTTCAGAGTCTCGTGTTCCTTTAAGACTCTTTCTTCAGTAAATGGGCTGGTATCCAGCTCTCTCCGGCTGGTGCTCCTATCTCCCAATAGTGGTCCTTCTCCTTCCCCATCTTCTGTGAATACTGAACAAAACATTTTTTTCAGGATCGTTGCTTTTTCTAGGTTCTCCTCTGCACACATCCCTTCCTCCTTTTTTAACCTCACAATCCCACCCCTGGTCTTCTTTCTATCACTAATGTACATGAAAGAGATCTTGTCTCCTTTCTTAATTGCCTGGGCCATTTTTTCCTCTGTGTGTGCTTTTGTGCTCCTGACTACTTTCCCTGCTTCCCTCTGCTTTTCTAGATACAGCTCCCTGTCTTCCTCCATCTGTGTTTCCTTGTACCTCCCGAAAGCTAGCCTTTTCTCTCTTACCTTCCCGGCCATGTCCTTTGCAGAACTTTAGTGTTTTTTTTCTTTCTCTTTGTTTTGCTTACTTGCCTAACACAAAGGCTTTTTTTTTTTGTACATTCTTTTTCTTTGCCGCCACTACGGGAAACTTTCTCGGGCATCCTCTGCACCCACAAGCTCTACCTCCTACCTGAAGCTCTCCTCTATCCTGCACCAGCCGGGCAGACCCCCTGGCTCTGCACTCTCTGAGGTGGGGCTGCCTTATCCACCCAGGGCACTCTACCTATAATCCAGTGTGCCGGCTGGGCAGTCAGCCTGGTGGAGAGAGAAGCCCGGAGATGGAGTGTGGCTTGGCGGGGCGAGGTGCCGTCGCCTATCCCTGAGGATGGGGATTTTTCTTGGTTTTATCCCCTTGGAGTGCAGAGTGCAATGACACCTGTGCATGACTGCCCTGCTGGCATCTGCCACGCTCTGCCCCTTACGTTGGCTGGTGTTCCTGCAGTGCCCCCGATCTCCATTGGGGTAGCCAGGACATTGAGCAACCCTGGATCCCTCCCCAGGGAGAGGAGAGCTGTCCTCTGGATGCTCCATCCTCTCCCTCTCCTGCCAACCCCCAGCTCCCCGAGTCCATCACCGAACCTGAGTCACTGGCATGGCGCGAGGTGTGGCATCCAGCACCTCAACCCTCAGCACCACCAGGCCGTCTATAACACAAATGCTTGTTGCCTCTGCTATGGCTCCCTTAAGGTTAACCCATTGTTTCTGTACATCTCCCCCTTCTTCTTTTCCTCTCCCATTTTTGCAAAGTCAACCAATCTAAAATCCAGGACCCTTGCTTTTGTGTGGTTTGACTCCTCAATTGTACTCACATTGAACCACACTGCACGATGATCACTGGACCCCAAGTGGCTACCCACCATTACATCAGTTACTCTGTCCCCATTTGTGAGTACCAGGTCCAATATTGCTCCTTCTTTGGTGGGTTCTGCCACAAGCTGCTTGCAGTACGTCCCCTGCAGGGCATCCAGCCTGGGTGCTCCAATCCACATCAGGCAAACTGAAGTCTCCCACCAGCAGCACTTTGCCTTTGGCTGTCATTTTGTGGATGGCTTCCACTAGTACCCCATCCATCTCTTCCCCTTGTGCTTGAGGTCTGTAGATCACACCTGTGTGATTGGCAGTGCCCTTACCTGTCTCCAGGGTAACCCACAGTGCTTCCACTCCCTCCTGCATTCCCTGAACTTCACTTGCTTTAATTGTCCCCTGCTCCGATTTAGCTAGCTACCCCTTCACCCTTTTTTCCCACCCTGTCATTTCAAAATAGAATGTAACCTGGTACAGCTATATCCCATTCATGGTTCCCCATGTACCATGTCTCAGTAACAGCGACAATGTCTAGGTCTGCCTCTGCCACCAAGACCACTAGGTCTTGGATTTTATTTCCCAGGCTGCAGGCATTCATGCACATGGCCTTCCAAGTTTTGCAACCTCCCCTTCTAGTAGCTTCCCTCCTGTCCCCATGTCTTCCCTCCCCTCCTCTCCTGTTTTTACTCCCATTCTTCCTTATCTCTGCCATTCTACCTCTCTCGGTTTTAGGTTTTAGTGTCAATTTCCCAACCCTAGGATCCTCCCTACTGACTGCTTCATCTTGTGTGGGGGGGGGACACAATTAGCTTCTTCCTGCCTACTATCACCTCCCCATTGGCTAGTTTATATCCTTGCCAATGAAGCATTTAAACATCTCATTAAGGATCTTGGTTCCCCCCGGATAGATGCAGTCCATCGCACTTGTACAGGCCTGCACCCCTCCAGGTGGGACCCCAGTTCCCAACGAAGCTGAAGCCCTCTGCTCTGCACCAGTCCTTCAACCATGCATTGAATATCATGGTGCGGAGTGCCCTGCCTTCCCCCTTGTCATTGACCAGTAGCACCTCTTAAAAGATTACAGTGCGTGCCACTTGTCTAAGACCCCTTCCCCAGCTCCCTAAAGTCCTCCTGCACTACCCTAACCTCATCATCAGCCAGATCATTTGTCCCCAGGTGGACAGTGATGCCTAGCTCTCTCTCCCAACCTGCTGCCCCTGTTATGAGTGAACACTGAAAAATGTCAACATTCCTTCATAGCTTTGGTGTTTTTTAAGATTTTGACCACAAATGCTCCACCTAGTCTTTTTATGACCCCACTTCATGAACCTGGTGTGACAGGGTTGAATAAGGCCCTGTCCCATGTGTTATGCAGATAGAGTTAAAGACAAGGATCTGTTCTATCCTCTCATTTTCAGTCTCTTGTCTGTCTGGTTGCACAACCAAATGTTCTTGTGAGACCTAGGAACTGATCACTCTGACAATCTCTCAATTCTTCACCTCCTGCTATCGATCTACCTTCACTTGCTGTTTCTATCTTTTCTTTCCCCTTGCATAGCTGTGGTTATAAAAATATACGTGAATGTTTTTGTGAAACTGGGATCACTTGTTTGAAATGTATATAGTTGTACTGTTTAAATGAATGGAAAAAGCTATTATGCAGTTTGACCTCCTTGCAGGCTTGTTTGCAAACTCTTTTGCAGAGCTTTCAGCAGGAGGCCAGCTTGGGACACTGTTCTGTTTGCAAGCCTGCTCTGCAAAGAAACTGACAAGAACTCTGATACATTTTGTGAGAAACAGGATGTCTCCTTAATGAGCTCAGGATGAAGAAGTTAATTCATTCATTTTTATTTTACCAGGAATGGCACCATTGAGCAAGCTCATTTTCAAGGTGGTCCTGGATGGACACAAAAATTACAATGCATACAATGCTTTCAATGTAACAAAAATACACAATACATCCAGATAAGGTCCTAGGTAGAACAAAGATTGGTGCAGAGCAATGGAGAAATATAAAGGGAAAATACAATGTAGCATGTCTTCTTAGGTGAAATAATAATACAGGAAGGACTGCAACCAAATGGAGGCAAGTTGCAAGTGCTATGCAGGCATTGCTACACAATAACAGGCATCGCAAGGAGAGCCGTGGAGGGCTATAAGGTGGAGGGAGGCGGATATCAGATTATGGATAGCAAATACATTTATCCTGGATTAGGAGGTCTCATAGGGATTTGAAGGCCTGTAGACAGATTGTGTTAGTAAGTTTTAAGGAGCATTGGAGATAATTCCACAAGGCAGGGAGAGCATGGATAATAGCAAATTCGCCATAGTGGGATGCTACCCTAGGTACATCAAATAATATGTAAGAATGTCTCCTCAAGGAATAGTTGCAGGGTGTGCACTTAAAGAAGTCTGTGATATAAGGAGGGAGATTATTCAGGATGGCTGTGTAGGACCATAATGTGGCATTTTTCAACTTTCTGTTAGAAAGCGAGGGTCAGCCAAGTTGAGCGTATAGAGCACAATGGTGGGTTCTGAAGGGGGCATTTGTAAAGAACCTTAGGGCTCTGTGGTAGAGTGCATCCAATTTAATAAGGACTGATTTAGCTCAATGGCTATAAATGAAGTCTGCGTAGTCAGTGAGGGGAAGTAAAGTGGTCTGGACCAGCCTCTTCTTTGCTTCATAGGTAAGAAGGTACTTGATTCTAAAGAAGAGGCCTTACCTTGTCAGGCAAAGACTTGTTATAAAAAGAGCAGCAATATTTTTGCTAGAGAGACTTCTTGGAAACTGAAAAGAAACCCTCAGATGAATGATTTATGTTTTCTCTGTTTGTACTGCCTTTGTATTTCGCTATCCTGAACACATTTTTTATTTATTTTTATTCTACTGGTATTGATAATAATAAAACACTACTTGCAAATTTTATGACTGCTTCTAGTTTTCCTATGTTTCCTGACCTATGCCTCAACGGCACCTGGCAGATGAACATTCTCAAATCTTGCTCAAAAGGTAATTTCGCAGGGCAACTGTGAAATTGCCTTTTGGGCCAAGTTTGAAACATTTCACCTACCTTTTTTCATAAGGTTGGGTTCCAAAATGGTCATGTTGAAAGTCTGGTGGAAAAATATTGAAAAAGAGCAAAGTTTTGAGTGAACACATTGAAATATTTCAATGTCCACTCATAACTTGGTCATTTTACCATATATTTTATCAAATTTTCAACATAGTCTTGTTATGACCCCACCTCATGAACCCAGTAGGTGACAATTTTCAAAACCAGGCTGAAAAGTGATTTCACAGAGCAACTGCAGTATCACCTTTTGGGCCAGATTTGAAACATTTCACCAATCTTGTTCATGTGGTGGGGTCCAAAAAAGGCTATGTTGAAAATTTGGTGAAAAAAATATTAATACGCGAAAAAATAATGAATAAAAGTTCAATATGTATTGAAAATACATTGACCACACTTACCTTGTTTCTTCAGGTCCCAGCCAGTGTTGAAGGAGAAGGATGTGTTTTATAGCAAAGTGGTGATGGGCCATTTTGAGGTGAGTGAGGGTGTGTGGGGCGTGGGGTGTCTGCTGCTGAGTGGGGGTTTGGGATTGAATGGGTGGCGGGTAGGAGTCAGCATCAAAAGCCATCAGTGGATGGTTTTCTGCTTTTCAAGGTAAAATTACAACAACAACAAAAAAAGACTACAAGGGACCATTTTTTTATTATAGCAAGGGTGACACTAGGTATTGGCACCACAGTGTCACAGATGTTTGGTGGCACCGGGGCTGGACACCCCAGTGTCCAAACATTTTAAGGGGAATGAGGTGTGCTACATTGTTGGGTGGGTTACATGAAAGATGCCATTCATGGTGGGTCTTGGCACAGGTGGACGAAATTTGTTAATGTTTTCTGAGCCAAGGCATAGATGCTTGGAGGCAGTGGGGCGGGCATCCTGGTGTCCACACAGTTTAAGGGGGTTGGGGTGCACTTCATGAGGGGGTATTGCATGAAAGATGGACTCAGTGGGAAATGCACTGGAAGAAGTCCAAGCAGATTTCTGAGCATTGTCTTGTTGATGAAAGGGGGCAGCTGCTATAGGCACGGCTGCCTCCTTTCAACTACACAAAGTTTCTGCCCATCAACCAGCAGAACAGCATCATGATCAGCCTCGCTGATCATTGGTCTGTCATGGGCAAGCCTCTTGCAGCCTGAGCTGCATTGGATCTGACAGTGACATGTCACTGCAGGCCACCATTATGAAAATATGTTTGCTTTGTGCATGTCACAAGCAAACATAACAAGCATCTGTCAATGCCGCATGTTGTGTCACATAAAGTTCCCAGTCTTGTGCCATGGGCGATACTGTACGTAAAAATGAAATATATTGGTACAGTGCTGAGGTATTTACCATTACAAATATGCAATATCATTTTGCTACATCCAGAGCATAATTCTAGCATGTACATTGAACAGGTAAGTTCAAGGGAAGAGATTTTTAGAAATTGCAAGTGGTGGTGATGTTTAATCATGAGTAATTAATTACAAAAATTGGCCATGACACACATGGCAACCCCTTGTGAGGGAAGGCTCCCCGGCTCATCACAAGGTGTCACCTGTGTGGCAGAACACTGTGCAATACCTTTCCAGGCTTGCAGCGGTGGCACACAACAGTGCTGGCCCCCATCCTCATGCTGCCCAGCTGGCTCCCTGAGCTTATCCCTGAACTTGAGCCACTGGCATGGGAACACAACACGCTACCCACAGGGCCATTGGCTGGGCTTGCACACAACACTTCTTCATGACTTTTTTTTTATATTTTGACTCCAAATTTTTAACATAGTCTTTCTATGAGCCCCCTCTTCTGAACATGACAGGTGTCATTTATAAAATATTCACCGAAACGTCATTTCAGGCCACAAATGAGGAAACACATTTTAGGCAGTATTTGAAAAATGACACCTGTCATGTTCATGAGGCGGTGTGAAACAATGGCAATGTTGAAAATGTGGGGTTAAAATATTGAAAATTACTAACCATTAACCAAATTTACCTTGTTTTCAGTCATTTGCGGCCAGTGTTGGAAGAAGCAGGGCATACTGGTGGAAGCAGCAGGACATGCTGGTGGACTGGATAGATAAGTGAGGGATGCTGGGGTGGAGTGGGGTGGACAAGCAGCAGGCTAATCATGATGGTACTCAGCTGGTATGTATTGTAGAAGAATGTAGGTAGCTGCTCTCTGATAGGTGCTGCTGCCTGCTTCCAACTGCACAAAGTTTATGCCCATCACCAGAAGAACAGCATTACGCCTCCCTGATCATTAGCCTGTCACTGTTGAGGCTCCTGCAGCCTGCGCTGCATTGAATATGACAGTGACATAACTCTGAAGCACACTACTGTAATAATATGTTTTCTACACATGTGAAAACAGACATAACAAACTCTGGCCAGAGCCAACATGGCTGCAGCTGCACTTTTATGGTGCTCACTGAGCTCACAGAGGAACAGTGCACCGTGCCCAAGATGGCCACTAGAGCTTGCGCATGCACACTGAGTTCTGGTGGCCATCTTGGGCACGGTGGACTGTTCCACTGTGAGCTCAGTGTGCATGCGCAATGTGCAGAGGAAGTCACAGATGTGAACTGAGCTCTGGCAGCCATGTACGCAATGGCAGACTGTTGCGCCGTGAGCTCAGTGGCCATATGCAATCAGTGGAGCGCTTTTACTGGCTGACCGTATTGTGCTACAGCTCCAAATCTGTGCTACGGTTGGAATCCAGTCAGTCATTTTTCCAGCGGATCACTACACGACTGCAGGCTCTACCCACTACAGCCGTAAAAATGAGGTATTGTGGTAATGGATATTAGCAGCACCAGTGGTTCAGCCATTCAATACTGGGAATGTAAAAAGGAGATGGGGGTATGAGGATCTGTATACAATTTTGTTGAAAATGATGCTTTAGTTGGCCAGATATACAGTGAATTGCCACCATAATTTACTCCCTTCCACTCCATAATCACTGGATCAGGAAAGTAAACACAAAGTAAACACAGTCTTAGTGATGGTATTTAAACCAGTCCTGTTTGGAGGTAATAACCACTGAATGCTCATATTAATTACTTCAAATTGCCTGGACCACTGATATGACTTAGAGCTGTTTTCTACACAACCTTTTGTACTGTGACCCCCCAAGTTGTCATATCTGGGTTCACACCCCTTCCTGGTGATTGTACAGGGCCCACCTGGTTGCCATATCTGGGTTCACACTCCTTCCTGGTGATTGTACAGGGCCCGCCTGGTTGAAGAGTTGGGTTCATTCTTTCTCCTACAGTAGGGAGGTTCATCTCAGAACAAATAAGAAATAGCATGGTGCCTCCAACCAGAGAGAGAATAAGTAGTCCAGATGTTGTGTATAGTACCACCAGCTGGAATGCAGTACCTACCCACCTCCCTACACTGGACTGAACCACCCCCTGGGGATCAATGAGACAGCTGTTATCTTCACCAGTAGACAATTCAAACAGGTTATGCAAAAGGGGCACACACACGTGAAGTCAAACATACAAATTAACAGTGATTTTATTTTGTAGCACAGAATTGGAAGCTGGAAATGAAAATGGGGTTAAACAGTTGCAAGTCACTTTAAGCACTCCCACCCGATAACAATACCCCCAGTGAGCCACTGTACAGTGGGTCACTACCACCCTCTCAGATACCACATAATCACTGATGTACCCACACAAACAAGGGGTAAAATAGGATGAATTACTCTACACAGGGTGCAGTATGCCTTTAAGATGTTACTAGTACTAGAACAATAATCTCAGGTATGAAACAGCAACCAAAATTCCGGGTACCCAGGAATTACACCAAATCCCAGTGCAGGCCTGGCAGCTACATTGCCTGGGTTCTTTGAGTGGTGCACTTGTCGAAGAATTAGCAAGCTTGCATTTTAAATCCACCAACAGACCAACAGGCCATGGTGTGCTAGCACAATTTAGAACTTGAAACCTCCATAAGGAAAGTGTTTGAAAATCTACTTGTAATCCAGATATGAAAAGTACAAAAGACCCCAGCCAGTAGCACCGGCACTCAAGTGACTCAGATGCAGCAGCTCAGACAAGGTAGGAACCAGCACATAGCAGCATGCCAGGCAGCATTCTGAATTAGGACCCAGCAGCCTGGATAGGAAGCACTTCGGGCTCTCTTAGAGGCTTCACAGCAGCACAGTCCTTCTGGTTCAACTCTCATAGCATAGCACTTCTGACTCAACACTCACGGCAAAGAGGAGCACTGTGCAGTGACTTCACAGTTCCCCAGGAGCCCAGACCCCAGCAGTGATCCCCATGGCCCAACTCCCCTCTGCATTGAGAGTATCCATGTACTCAAGGCACGTGACCCATGACTCCCCATCCTCTGATTCACCCCACTTGATAAGGACTAGCAGGCTCCCTACCTGGCTCCACAGCAGCTCAATGAAAGTGCAGTTCTCAGTCTCTGGTTTCTCAGTTCAGCAGCTGTTACAGGATGGAATATTTTATATTTCCTCACAGCAGTTTAGTTCAGCAGAAAATGCCCGCACAGGCACAAACTCTTGATGACTTTTCTCAGTTGCTGGCCTTCTGGCTCATTTTCTCAGCTTTACTTAACAGGTGCCTTTCCTGGCACAGTCTCTACGATATGAGCCCAGGATTATGACATATTGAACAGGTATTTCTGCTCAGTCTTTACTGAGGAAGAGGAGGATAATGGGTCTGAACGGAGTACAAGGGGTGAGAATGTTACAGTAATGGACACAAGTCCCTTTACACAAGAAAGGGTCCTGAAGGAACTGGAAGTAATAAGAGTTGATAAAGCAATGGGGCCAGATGGGGTGCACCCCAGGGTCCTTAAAGAACTAAGAGAGGTGGTGGCTGAACCTCTGGCTATCCTGTTTAGCTGATCACTGGAAACAGGGGACGTACCCAAAGACTGGAGGACAGCAGATGTAGTCCCTTTATACAAAAGTGGGAACAAAGAGGAAGCGGGGAACTACAGTCCAGTCAGCCTTACCTCGGTAGTGGGGAAGATCATGGAAGCACTACTGAAGGAGAGATTGGTGGAGCATCTGGTTGTCAATGGACTACAGGACCCAAGGCAGCATGGTTTCACCAGGGGGAGGTCATGTCAGACCAACCTCGTTGAATTTTTTGACTGGGTGACTAGGGAGGTGGATCAGGGGAGGGCAGTGGACATGGCCTATCTGGACTTCAGCAAGGCCTTTGACACTGTGCCACATAGAAGACTGTTATACAAACTGGGGAATATGGGTGTGGGCAGGACAGTAGTGTGGTGGGTAGGTAACTGACTGGGCAGCAGGACACAGAGGGTGGTGGTAAATGGCTGTCAGTCCACAGAGGGAACAGTGACCAGTGGGGTACCACAGGGATCAGTGCTGGGACCGGTCCTATTCAACATCTTCATCAGTGACATTACGCAGGACCTAGAAGGTAGAATTTCACTGTTCGCTGATGACACAAAGCTCTGTAACAGAGTAGACACACCAGAGGGTGTAGACAGAATGAGAAGGGACCTGCAGAAACTTGAAGAATGATCAGGGGTTTGGCAGTTGAAATTCAATGCAAAGAAGTGCAAGATAAGGCATATGGGGCACAGAAACCCTGGCACAATATATCAGTTGGGGGGGTGAGGATATAGCATGCACCAAGCAGGAAAGGGATCTTAGGGTTATCATCTCTGATTACCTCAAGGTAGAAACAGTGTGACAAGGCAGCAGGTAAAAGCAAATAGGATGCTGGGATGTATAGGCAGGGCATCACCAGCAGGAAAAGGAGGTCATAATTCCACTATACAAGACACTAGTGAGGCCCCACCTGGAGTACAGTGTACAGTTCTGGAGACCTTACCTACGTAAGGACATAGACAGGGTATAGAAGGTTCAGAGGAGGGCAACGAAGATGGTACATGGATTGTTTCACAAGTCCTATGAGGACAGGTTGAAGGAACTGAACATGTACTCCCTGGAGGAGAGGAGAGAGAGAGAGGGGATATGATAGAGACATACAAGTATCTTACAGGGAGGAACAGGGTGCAGGAATACGCTATTTTTAAGCGAAAAAGATATTCCAGGACTAGAGGGCATGGAATGAAGTTGGAGGGAGGATCATTCAGAGGAAACATGAGGAAGAATTTCTTCAGAGCAGGCGGTGGACAAGTGGAACACCCTGCCAGAGGAAGTGGTGGGGGCTGAAACAATCACAGGTTTAAGAATGCATGGGATAGGCATAAAGGAATTCTGGAGGTCAGGGGTAAGGGGCAACAGACTTCTAGGAAAACATAAACTGAACTTACAAGCTCAAATGGGCAGACTGGGTGGGCCATAGGCCCTTATCTGCCAACACTGTCTATGTATCTATGTATCTATGTATCTATGATTAAGCTCTCAGAAAGGTGAAATGGTGAATCCTGGAGAGGGATGGCCAGAGAATGGGCCTGGCAAGTCATCAGCTTGCTCAACAGCAGTTGCAAGTCTGCACACCTCAGAGTCTGTCTTCAAATGCCAGTATCCTCTGACATAGTTTCACAAACAATTTGTCTCAGTTTGTGCCCTTCTGGCATAATCTTTCAGCTATTCACTTAATCGTTGCCCTTCTGACACAATATCTCTACAGTTTACTTAGTCAGTGCCCATCTGGCACAATCTCTATGCAATTCACTTAGGCAGTGCCCTTCTGGAACATTCTCTCAGTCATACATTTAACCAAGTAAGCCCAGAAGGCTCACAGGATCTGCATGATGAACCCAGGAGAGGGATCATGGAATTTCATAGTGGGCCCTGGGGAGGATCCACATGGAGTAGGCCTGGCTAGGCCCCTGCTTCCTTAAAGTGACTGCAGGCCTATCCCGCTCGGTGTCCCAGCTGAACTGCCACAAGCTCCTGAAAAGTCCAAAAACTTCTGTATAGCTTCTAATAGTCTGTCCTTTGACCTTTAAACAGCACCTTTTTGAATACAAAAAAAAACATTAAACAGGGAGCTCCCTTACCTCTTCTGGAGCTCCTCCAGGCAATTTAATTTTTTTATATACACCCCCCCAAAGGAAGGGAAGAGATCATTATTTTCCCCCGAGGGGCTGGCCACATGATCCCTCTCCACTTCCTGACTCTCTGATCCACCCCTGCGTTCTGACGTTTTGTGATGTCTTTCTAGGTCGAGCGTGGGGGTGCACTCCATTCACTTGAATGGAGTGACATTTTCAAATGTAATTTCCCTATTGTAAATTGGAGTTTGTTACTCATCGATGCCAGGGTTCAACTAACATGAGCCTTGTGCATGTTCCTTTTCAGCAAAACCTGCACTGTATATGTGTGTTAGGCAGTGCATGCAGCACCTCTCTGTATGACACCCCCCTGTGCACAGCTGCATGGCCCTTCCCTGTGCTGTGTGCATGCCGTGCCGATGCATGCTGCCTAACTGGTGGTGCATGCCACTTTGTCAGGGTCATGCGCGTGTTTCATGCATACCGGTGCACACAGGGTGGATATACGGTAGGTAGTGTGCTGAACAGGTTGCTGAATAGAGTACTATATTGGCAGATATCACTCACTAGACTCTAACAGTGGCCATCGATATCCTCTTGAATTAATTCTAATTAATTAAAATTAAGTAGAGAAAATCAGTTGTGTTTCCAATATTTAGGTTAAAGAAGACAGACACGTGGTCATCATTTCAGGCCTTATAAATTGTAAGCCTTCTCACTAGCTCCACCCCCTGACAAAGCTCATTTAGAGCAAAGTGCCAGGGCAGTCTGATGAGTCTAGCAGTGTGGTTGGGATTTAAATTGCAATTCAGCATTTATTTTGCACAGCTGCACTGTTTGCACACTTTTGAGTTACTATCTGATGTAGCAATTCTCATAGCTTATGGAACACTGACATTGTTTTTTCTGTGCATTTGTGTGCTTTTATGCCACCCAAACACCACAGTTTCTGGGGTGTGCCTGTTCACTTCTGTTAGCTGCAGTGCTCAGTCTTGGACTCTACTGGTGTCTGAGCCCCTCCCATGTTCCCATGTGCCGTAATAAGGGGTCGATACAACATACCTGTGGCTGTGCACAATACATGTTAAAACACCAAGTCTTGCAGCGGTACTATGGCATTGTCCAGCTAAATAAAAATTGAACAGAAAAAAACTTTCATACATTTGTCAGCTGCCATCAGGTATTCAAGCCTTGGTTGCAGCTCCCTCAGAACCAGCAGGAGGCCCCTGTTCCCTTCCTCCATGACAGCAGGGACCTGACAGTAGTGAAGTGAGTCCAATCACCAGAACCAGTCACTCCTTACTCAGAATCTATATAAATCACTACATTTTTACTTTACTGTTCGATAGCACTGGACTTGATGGATGGCGGACAACCAAACCAGGTACAAGCAGTTCAATTTGATCTATCTGGAAGCAAGGTTCCAATGCGTTTTTCACACCTTGGGCTTCTGATTGGTCATGTCCTGCAGCCTCCTCTGTGGCTAGAAACTGAATCGCCACTTCTGGTTTGGTAAAGGTGTGGAGAAAGGCCCCCAAGTTATCAGATCACCAGCTTAGACAGGTAGACATGGACAAATTGCTGCTGTTTCAAGAGCAGACTCTTTTCGACAGCTGCAAACTCCTGTCTCCAACACTGCAGTCTCGTGCTGTAATCCAGAAAAAAGTACACTGGGGTATTTTGAACTGTAAGGAGGCTCTTTTTCCTGGCCACTTGTAAGAACCTCACTCTGCCTTGGTACTGGAGAAGCTTTATTGTACAGTGACATGGATCTTTTTAAGGACTGTGCATTTTTGTTTTGTATTATTTATTTATAAGCATTTACAAAAAACATTACAAATGTTTCAATACATGGGAGGGTTACAAACATCTGTTACCCCAACAAGAGTGATAAATTACAACAAGAGGCCCTCCCCATAAGACACCACATGGGGGAATTACCTTAAGCTTACAGTAACTGTATAAAAGTCTACAAAATGCACACAGCAGAGTAAGGACAAAGGGAATCAAGCAAACAAGATAGAAACAGTTCAGATATATCTGCCACTTTGGTGGTAAAATAAATTCCCAATTAGTTCTAGTTACATAAACATTTAAACATAATACCCCCAAGCTCCAGCAAGATGATTACAGACTAAATAAGGCCATACTGACCCATTCACATAAAATAAAGCAAAATTATCCTAGTGACTCCAGGGTAAATTAAATGACCAGTCCCATCTGAAAAGTAACAGTCTGAGAAAAACATAACTTGCCATAAAAAATTAGTCCTCCCACAATGAATCATCAAGGCCCACAGCAGTCCTTAATTCTTGCTCGATGCACTAGAGCAGTTTCTCCACATCTTTGGGCTCATTGAAGAGATATTTCCACCCCTGCCATGATACTCTTAATTTTGCAGCAGCAGCAACTTGTGTTGCACCTTAAACTGGTGGAGTCGGGCACAGGTACCATCAAAATTCTTGCGGTGCTGCCTCGTAGCATAAGATAGATCGGGGAACAGAAGCACAGTGTCCTCTCCATATTTCAGGGCCTACCGCCTTGTAGCAGTAGCCAACACCCGGTCACGATCTCCGACACCCATGAAGACCACCATCAAAGTTCTGGGAGACCCATATCCTGCCGCTGCATGTCTTGGGGTACTCCGGTATGATTTTTCAATGGATAGAGGTGAGTCCTCCTCCGATAGCCCCAAAAGTTCTGGTAAGAAAGTCTGGACAAAAGAAAGGCAATCCTCCCTCTCTGCCTTCTCTGAGAGATCAATTACCCACAGGTTCGTCTCCCTGACTTGATTTTCTGTCTGTTCCAAGTGCTGCCGAAACATTGAGTTTTCTTTGATTAGTTGTGTAGTTGCATCGAAGGCCTTAAGAACTGATGTTTTTGCCTGCTGCACTTGTTGCTTGCTATCATCCATCCGTGTCTCCAAGGCAGACACTCGTTGTGTCAGACTGTCCAATTTTTGTCAATGTCCTGCACGGACTGCACCAACTGGTTTAAGGTGGCCTGAAAGGAACTCAGAGTTGCTCCTCTGGTCTCAGAGTCAGCAGACATCGAGGCCCCTGTGGTCGAACCAGGCCTCTGCTCCTGTTGCGGTTATTGCTTCTTAGGAGCAAAATAATCCACAGAGGGGGCATTTTTTCCTCCTGCTTTCCCCATAATGGCACCCTCTAGTACATTAGGCAATCAGCCAACTGCTTTTCTTTTGCAAAATTGCTCTTTGAAGCAAAAGATTTTGTATTTATTTATTAAAATAGCTGGAACTCGGCAGAAGTGCTGCTTCCTCTATGCTGCTCAGCAGCGCCCCCTGGACTGTGCATTTAATCAGAGAGTGATGGGCTCACTCTATCTTCACCAGGAGGATATTTGCTGGGGGAGTGAATATTTCGGACAACCATCTTTGCATGAAGGCCAATGGGTTTCTTCCTTCGACATCCTAATTTTAGTGATTGTCCAGCATTTCCTTAAATTTTTCAAACTAGTGCTGGGTAGTGAGAAGAGCATTGCTAGTGGTGGTAAGCTTTTCCTCAAGGTCCCCAGTTCTGCTTACAAAGAAACATAGAACATAGAAATATAGAAACTGTCCTGGCCCACCTAGTCTGTCCTTAAGTCCCTACCTACTGTGCTACAATAGACCCTAACTGATCTCTGGCCTTACCCCCCCCCATCCCTGTTACTAAGATCCCCCTGTGTCTATCCCATGCATGTTTGAAACCTGTTACCATTTTGGTAGCCACCACCTCTGCTGTGAGGCTGTTCCAGATATCAACCACCTTCTCCATGAAGAAATATTTCCTCACATCCTTCTAAGTCTCCCCCCATTCAGCTTCATATCATGCCCCCTTATCCTTGAACATCTCTTTCTGTGTAATATGCCACCCTCCTGTACCTTATGATACCCTTGAGGTATTTGAATATTTCTATCATGTCTCCCGCTTCCCTCCTTTCCTCCAGTGAGTACATGTTTTAGTCCCTGAGTCTTTCCCCTTAGGGCTTCTGATGCAGGCCATGCACCGTTTTGGTTGTCCTTCTCTTTACTGCCTCTGCCCGATCTATGTCCTTCCTGAGATGGAGCCTCCAGAACTGGACACAGTACTCCAGGTGTGACCTTACCATTGATCTATACAGGGGTAAAACTACCTCCCTTTTTCTACTGGTGATACCCCTCCCTATGCACCTCAGCATCCTACTAGCCTTCCCACTGCCTTATCACACTGCATTGCTACCTTCAGGTCATCAGATATGTTGAACCCCAGATCCCTTTCCTGTTTTGTGGTTGTTAACACCTCCCCTCCCCTCCCCAAACTCATACATTGCCCTTGAGTTTCTGTACTCCATGTGCTTTCCAGTGCCTCCAGTCTCTCATTGTGATTGTCGACTCGTTCCCTCAGCTCTACAATGGTGGTGTACATATGGCTGAAATGGGCCATAATGTTTAGTCAAACCCACCTTCATTTCTTGCTGCAGGCTTGTAATTAAAGTCATGATGTGATCATTCATGGACGTTGAAGCCCCTTACCCTGTGCTCACTGACTCTGAAGGTAGTTCCATATCCTTTGCAGCAGGGTCTCTAACTCAAGTCAAGGCCTGCAGTGTTCCATGTGGATGAGGCTTCCCTTCCCTTCCTTCTTTAAAATTTAGCTGATCTTGTTTTTTAAGTGTTTTCGAGTTACAAGCAATTTTGAGGAGTCAGTTGGACCTTATTTGTCCTAAACGAGTATATTAGAAGCTAGATATGTTGAATTAAGCTGAGCTGGTGAACAAATCCAGAAGCAAATGGTTTGATACCTTTTATTGGACCAACATAGATGAGCTGTCTAGGGATCACCATGTTCCCTGCTCAGCATCACCCCTGATTCAGGTCATTAAAAGCCAATCAGTGAAGCTATTGGCCTCCGATTCTGAGCTCCTCCACACAAACAGAGAGCATCATCAATATAACAAAACCATCTGACAATACCACCTACAGTGGTGATCGTGCAAAGGTTTATCAGTACTGAGGTATACCTTGAGGTATACCTCCGTGATACTGAGGCAGGATCACATTACAGTCAATGCAAATTGAACATGAGTGCCTCAGTGGTGCCTCGAGCTATGCCTCAGTATTGATAAACTTTTGTACGATCACCACTGTATGTCGCAAAATATTGCAGTAAAAAAAGCCTAATTTACCATTGAATTACAGTGTTCACTGCAGCGTACTGCAGCATTTTGTGATTTACTGGAGCACTGCTGCATTGCATCCTGACTGGTGCTGCTGCATGGGTAGGTTTTCAGGACCAAACAAAATATCTCTCTCCTATGGCCTCAAGAATAAGTTAGATGGGGGCAGGCCTCGGAGGCAAGAGGCTGATGGAGGCTGTTAGCTGGGAAGAAGTGTAAAAGAATAATTGAAAATAAAGGCAGGGAAATCAAGGGATCTCAGCTATAGAAGATGACTTGATGTGGCGCTAAGCTTGCCCATTTGATTTTATTTGAAAAAATGGACAAAAGGCTCCTGAAAAAACTTTCATTTGCTTTTGTGGGTAAGCATATTTCTCTTGTGTTTTTAACCTGTCAAAATAGTCATCCCTAAGAACTTTATGCCTTCTAAGCTGCTTGCTCTTGTTGTCTGGGCATGTAGTGATGTCATGATTATCTGTTTGTGACATCACTATCTGCTGCTCTGATGTTATTATAATGTCACAAATGCAGGGGGGGACTTCACTGCATGTCTAAGCAATGGATAAAAAGGGTGTAGTGAGTGAGATGGCTCTTGTTGAAACACAAATGTCTCAATTACGTTGCAATGTTTAAAAGGTAAATACAGAAAAATACATTAGAGGCAACTGGGTTTGTGGTATTTTAAATACAACTTTTTCTCTGCCTTCCACCCAGCTGTTGGGCCTGGGTGGCAGAATCCCAAGGTGGCACCCCCATCACTGTCCTTCACTAACCCCACTGTCACACATATCAGGGTCGACAGTGCAAGACTCAAGAGTGTAGCCAGCCATCAGAATGAGGATGGCATGATTTTTTTTTCTTTTTTCCCCCATTTTTCTCCCTCTTCCCACATGGCACATGTCAGGACCCCCTAGTGGCCATGTGTATGCACAGCATACCCCCACAGAGAGCAAGATCCCTTGCCAATCCACAGGATTTCTTCTGTGCCAAAACCTGGCACCAACCCTCCTCAGAGAATTTCAGCAAGCTAGCCACACCTCAATTTTCATAAAAATGTTATTTATTTTTATATATTTCTTTGAACACGGTGATCCCCTGATGTGCTCAACGTTTCATCCAAACTTTGGGCTTCTTCAGGGACAAGGATCTATACAAATACGTAAACAGTAATATTTTAATATTTGCCATTCTATGATTGTAAACATCATTACTTTTTTAATTGTAGGTATGATAGCCCCATATCTGATCACTTGTTAACTTTAGCAATGTTAAATGTTAAATAGCTAAATTAATTCTAATATTAAATAAAAACATATTTATATCTGGAGCTATTTCCAATCCATGAAAGTCATCTGTACTTCCAGTTTTCTTATAAAGAGGGGTAACCGTTGTTATAACTTTTGTTTATACAGTATATTCCTTATATATTTTCAAATAATGTTGATTATATTGCCTTGTGTTCTCAGTCAAGTATTTGTGCACTTCTATTTATATGTAATATGAATATTACTTCTTCAATCAATCAGTTTTATTTATAAAAAAGGCGCTTTTCTGAAACCAAGACGCTTGTACAATAAATGCATAAAATAAAATAAGTTATAACAAAAAACATATGATTCAACAGATGACAGTATAATAGCAACATAACAAGGCAAAAAACAGAACCTCAATCAGCAAAGGCCAGGCTAAAAAAATAAGTTTTTAAAGCAGTTTTAAAACTCTGGACAGTTAGGCAATCTCGAACCCGATGAGGTAGAGAGTTCCACAGGGATGGAGCAACAAAGCTAAATGCCCTAGCTCTAGATGTTTCCCAAATGTACCCTGGGAACCTCTAGCAATCCCTCATCGGAGGATCGGAGAGGACAGAGGGACAAAGGAGATCTTTCAAGTAACTCAGTCCCTGTTCATGTAGGGCCTTATAGGTTAACAAAGCAACCTTAAAGGTGATCCGCCACTGTATTGGTAGCCAGTGCAGAACGCGGAGCACAGGCGTTACATGACTAGTTCTTGATGCACCAATCAAAAGCCTGGCTGCCACATTCTGCACCAGCTGCAAGCAGCGGATATCAACCCCTGACAGCCATAGGTAAAGGGCATTGCAGTAGTCAAGGTGGGAGGAAACTAAGGCATGAACCAATGTTGGAAGATCATCGGGAGTAATCAAATGTTTCACCCAGGCGATATTTCTCAGATGGTAAAAAGAAGTTTTAACAACTGTTGATACCTGTGACTTCAGGGTCAAGCAGTCATCAAACATAACGCCCAGGTACCGCACCCGGTCGGAGGTAACTAGCTGGACACCTCCAACCATAAACCCGAAGGTGAACCTGCCAACATACCCACCTCGCAAAGACCCAGGTTCACAACCAACACCTCAGTTTTTTCAGGGTTCAACCTTAGCCAGCTCACATTCATCCAGGCCTGAATTTCAGTCAGACAGCTGTTGAGCACTGAGACAGTATCATCTTGTTCAGGGACAAAAGACATATATAGCTGAGTATCATCTGCATAGCAGTGAAAACTCAAGCCATAACATCTAATAATTGCTCCCAATGGCAGCATATACGCAAACAACATGGGCGCTAAAATGGATCCCTGCAGGACCCCACAGGGCAGGGATTCTTCATATCTGCTGGCATAATATTTAGGTAAAATAAATTCATACATTTGTAACTTTCAAATTAATCTTTTGTGCCATTTCATTTCTCGTAAACATTCACAGTTCTTAACAGCTTTATGTTGAATTTCACAGTATTTCCTGTCTATTCATAGGACCTGCCACAATATATTTCCCCTGGTTAGAGCACATATTTCTTACTATACAGTTCTTGTGTTTTTAACATAATTGCCACAAAAGTAAATTCAAAAAGTTTGTGCACCGTTGTTGGTTCACTACATTAATACATCATAGTGTTAACCACCATTTCAATTGTAGCAATGGATTTCGATATAATTTCTGCAGTTAAAACATTTCCCTGTTAATCCTAGTTATTTTACCAAGCCACTATATCCATTAGGCCTTCATTCATTATGCTCATATAGACTCTATTCATAATTAGTTTTGTTTTACACTTATACCGTTCCAACAGTATGTCCTAAAAGTTTTTATCTTATTTAAAACATCAACATATATCTATGTTCTTGCTGCTCTTTGGCGACCTAGTTTGACAGGAAATAATTGTTGTCTACTACTACTTGCAATTCATTGTGTAATACAGCTGTTACACTTACTTTATAACTCCCGATTTTGATTATTGCAGCCTGTTGCTTTCAACCCACAATGTTTATGCTGGCTAATGGGGTCAGTTTTGCAAAATGCCCTTGGTAATGGAGTAGTTTTTTTCTTTATTTTTATTGCTTGAGCTGTGGAAACATAGCGTTGCAATAACTAGCTATACTAAGCTCAACAGACTGACAAACAGTTTGGTTCTTTGCTCCAACATTATTTGTAGTTTACTTTTACTGTTTCAAAGTTCCTACCTTTTCCTCAGCCAGACAGCGTGTGTCACGGTTTTACATGCTTTATAGCTAGGTGGTTGCTGAATAATGCATGGTATTTATGCGACTCTGTGGCAGGTACCAATTGGCCCCAGCCACACCTCCAGACCACCTCATCAATGATGTATGCTGAATGGGTACCACCCCCATGGCCAGGTTCTTGGTAGTTACTATGCAACAAGAGGAAGGCATGGTAAACAGAGCCATGTGGGTGGATATGACTCATCACCCATGTTGTTCCTTCTTTGTTTTTTTCTTATTTGTTAAAGTAATAACAGATTCCTGCAGTCATTATACAAGCATGGTGTAACTAATTTTCATCACTGTCTGAGATAAATATATGTTATGTCTTAGTTGAGAGTGGAGGGAAGGGGGTTCCCAAGAAGAGGATGCATTGGTGACAGAGCTGCCTTTGCTGGGCTGTGGACGCTAACCTGAGAGCAATATGACTTTATGTTCTTAGTTCAGGTTCATTGTTGCATGTGTGGTCATTAATGGCCACTTTATTTTAACCATTATTGAACATGTTCTGTTTAGTTAAGTATTGTACATTTCTGTTATGTATCAGTTCCTAACACCATGACTGGAACATAACACACTACCAACATGCAGACCAGTTCTCTTCATCATTCATGCCCAATCTGTCTTCCGTCACATTTAAGGTGAATATCCATAACATCTCCCTCTTTTCTAGGGATTTGTTCCAGTCTCCACCCCTGTATGGCTTTTCTACAGTTTCTATGCCCCAGAACTTCAAAGAGGCTGCTGTATGGTTTGCATTAGCAAAGTGAATTGCTACTGGACTGTTTTCTGACTTTGTTCCAATTCTACTTTTGTGTTCAGTTATTCTATTGTTTAGTGTACGTGCAGTCTTACCCATGTAATATTTTCAGCAAGGGCAGGTTGAGAGGCACACCACATGGTGTGAGTCACAAGTTACATGGGAGTTTATTTTGTATTTTGCATTACCATTTGGGTGAGGTATCTCCATTCTTTTTGAGGTGTTACTGCAGTGGGCACATCTCCCACATGGAACCATTCCCATTTCCAACGGTCCCAAAAGTAACTGCTCACCAGGTCTTTTGTTTAGTGGTTTCAGTTCTGAATTGACAAGTCTGTCCCTTATTGTTCTCACCTTTTTTGATGCAATCATAGGGATGTTTCTAAATTCTGGTACTCCAGTGGGCATAAGGGTAGCCCAGTGTGTGTTAACAATGTTAGTTATTTAATGTGTCAGTGTAGAGTAGCCTAATGTCAGTACTAATCTGTCCTCAGCTGTTGTCTCTCTTGTTTCTGTTTCATTTACAGTTTGTAGTTCCTCTTGAGCCGTACCCTGAATTGCTCTATGGCTTTTACAATAATTTTATTGTTGTATCCCATAGCTTTAAATCTCCCTGTCATTTTGTCATATTCTTGGTCCCTAACTGTTTGCTGACTACAATTTCATTTCACCCTAAGCATTTGGGAATAAGGTATACTGTCCTTCAGTTTTTGTGGGTGAAAACTGTCTGCATGTAGTAACGTGTTTCTATCCGTTAGTTTACGAAAAAAGTTTGTGCAGAATTTTCCATTTTCTTTATATATTGTCAAGTCTAAGAATGCTATCTCTTTTGAGCTTGCTGCCATGGTAAATTGCAAATTTGAAGTTAGTGAATTTAGATGACCATGGAATTCTTGCAGCTCTGTCTCAGTTCCAGTCCAGAAAAAAAGATCATCTATAAAATGTCTAAAGTAACATACTTTACTGTAATATGGGTTATATAATGGGTTTAATATGAATTGCTGCTCAAAATGGTTCATATAAAAGTTGGCATATGCGGGTGCAAAAATGGTACCCATCGCTGTACCGCTCTTCTGTCCATAGTATCTTCCTTCAAACCTGAAATAGTTCTCATATAAAACCATCCTTGCTATTTCTATAAGGAAACTAATAGGTGACATATTCATATTTGAACTTCTTTCCAAGCCAATCTGAAGACTTTCTAGCCCATCTTCATGGGGGATAGGAGCATACTGATCCTTGACATCCATTGTACACAACATCCATTGGTTACTTCTCTCATTGCCATTTATAATATCTATGAGTTTAATGATGTCCCCTGTATCTCTTGTATAACTCAACATTTCTGTCAGTATTGGCTGAGTAAAATAGTTTACATGGCAAGACAGGTTTTCTAGGATTGATTCATGCCCTGAGACTATGGGCTTTCTGGGGGGATTTTGTTCATCTTTGTGGATCTTCAGTATTGCATAAAACACTGGGATTTGTGGAAAGGAAACCATTAATAACTCTCTCTGTTATTTTTCAACCTGCTTTAATTCCTCTGCTTCATCTAGAGTGCATTTTATGTTTGCTGCTATTCTCGTAGTACAGTCCTGATCAAGGAGTTCATAATTTTCTTCTACCAATAGTAGATTGTTACACATGTCTATATATTTCTCTCTGGCCATAATTACAATTCCTCCTCTCCCTGTCTGCTTCTTTGATTACTATTGTCTCATCCTTTTCTAATCTCAAACATGCCTCATTGTAAATTGGGACAGTGGATGTTGAATTTTTGAATAATTCATTGATATCCATAGTGACCAATGATATGAAGGCCTCTATGCTGTGGTTGTGTCCCTTTGGAGGATTGTATTTAGATTTGAATTTAACTGCTGTTCTAATTTCTCTTACCTGTGGATTTTGTGGAGCTTCCAGATGAAATTGCTCCTTCAGTCTGACTGTTCTGAAGAATTGCTGCAAGTCTGCCATTAGTTCAAAATGTTTAGGATGTTGGTAAGGTGCAAAGGAAAGACCTTTGCTGAGTACTGACATTTCGTATTCCATAAGCTCTTTATTGCTAAGATTGAACACTACTATATTCTCCTGCCCTCTGTCCCTCTGTCTGCCCCACCTCCCCCCAAATACCACCTCTCCCTCTGCCTCCTCCTCCTCCTTTCCCTCCTGTTCTTTGATCTTGGTAACTGGTTCCAGGGTCCTGTATAGGTCCCTGCACCCTTGTATGATATCTCTGTTGCCTTTCTTCTGGATGTCATGGTGGGGGTTCCTTGTCTGTCTGTCCTCTCTGAAAAAACTCCTCGGTCTGTTCTCCTCTATTGTAAGGGGGTCTAGCCATTCTCCTGCTATAACTGCCCAAGCTGTCAGAGTCTATGTCTTCTCTGTGTCCCCTATATGGTGGGTAAATGTTCCAAGTATATACTCTGTTTAATTTATAGTCATTGGTGTCTTTTCTAAACTTCTTGATTTTAGTTTTTTTTACTTCTTTCTCAAAAGTTTGCAATAATTTTTTATGTCCTCTAGGTTTTTTTTTTAATTGTTCTCCCTCAGTTTTTAATCTCAGCTGATTTTGTACTTTGTTATTTTGTCTGTAAGGTCACTCCTTCCTTCTAGGTTAGCCTCTATTAGGGCATACATTAAATCAATTAAACAACAATTTTTTTGTACCTTCCCATTGTTCTTCTAAAATTTTGGACTTAATCTCTAAATTGGGCTCTATAAGGACCCTAAACTCACGTGGAATTATTTTTTAACATAAATATTCTCTAAGTGTAATACTGTGCTGCTCTAGTTTGTTGTCTTTTTTCTTGAGTTGCTCTAGTTTGTACTGAAAATCCCTTTCTGAGAATCCTATCTCAAGATTACTACCTGCTCCTACTGCTGTATATAATTTTTTTCTGTTCTGCTTCTGAAAAGCTGAATGTGGTCTGCCTTGTTTCAAAACTTGTCCATATTTCTGCAAAACTATCCATGCCTGTATCCACCACAAGAAAATGAGAATTACTTACTTTATATTGTCATAACAATTTGCAAATGCTATAAAAACCTAATTTTTGATGCTAAAGCAAGTGTCCAGTATCAGTATATAGCACAACCTATATGTTTATCCTGAAGACCATGGTGCAGGTCCTCTAACAATGTCCATAAATGGTTTCAAACATCCTTTTGAGCTTAGTATAGCTAGTTATTGCAATGCTATGTTTCCACAGCTCAAGTGATAAAAATAAAGAAAAAACTACTCCCTTGTCAAGGGCATTTTGCAAACCTGACCCCGTTAGCCTGCATAAACACTATGGGTTGAAAGTGGCAGGCTGCAATAATCAAAACCAGGAGTTATAAAGTAAGTGTAACAGCTTGTATTACACAATTAATTGTAAGTAGCACTAGACAAAAGTTTTTTTCTGTCAAACTAGGTCACCAAAGAGCAGCAAGAACATAGATATATGTTGATGTTTTAAATAAGATAAAAACTTATAGGACATGCCATTGGAACAGTCTAAGTGTAAAATAAAAGTTAATATGAATAGAGTGCATAGGGAATGAAGGCCTAATGGATATAGTGGCTTGGTAAAATATTAACAGAGAAATGTTTTAACTGCAGAAATGATATTGAAATCCATTGTTATGATTGCAATGGTGGTTAACACTATGATGTATTAATGTAGTGAACCAACAATAATGCACAAACTTTAAGAATTTACTTTTGTGGCAATTATGTTAAAAACATAAGAACTATATGTTAAGAAATATGTGTTATAACCAGGGTAAATATATTGTGGCAAGTCCAATGAATAGACAGGATAAACTGAGAAATTCAACAAAAAAAATTAAAAACTGTGAATGATTACAAGAAATGAAAAGGCAAAAAAGATTAATTTGAAAGTTACAAATGTATGAATTTATTTCACATAAATATTCTGCCAACAAATATGAGGAAGTAGTATTCGTATTAAATATAAACAGAAGTGAACAAATACTTGAGTGAGAACACAAGATAATATGATCAATATCATTTGAAAATAGGTGTGTAATATATAAACAAAAGTTATAACAATGGTTACCCCTCTTTGTAACAAAACTAGAAGCACAGATGACTTTCATGGATTGGAAATAGCTACAGATATAAATATGTTTTTATTTAATTTTAGAATTACTTTAGCTGTTTGCCATTTAACATCACTAAAGTTAACAAGTGATCAGATATGGGGAAATCATACCTACAATTAAAAAAGTAATGATGTTTACAATCATAGAATGGCAAATATAAAAATATTACTGTTTATATATTTGTATAATTCTGTGCCCCTGAAGAAGCCCAAAGTTTGGATGAAACATTGGGCACATCAGGGGATCACTGTGTTCGAAGAAATTTATAAAAATAAACAACATTTTTGTGAAAATTGAGGTGTGGCTGGCTTGCTGAAATTCCGTGTCTTGGTTGAAGTTATCTGTAGTACCAGCCCCAAATATGAACCTTGTGGATCTAACAGTTTACAAAAGGGCACCCACCCAAACAACCTTCTTGCAACATTGACATTTTGTGTGGTATACGGTAACCACGCATGGATGGAAGTACTTTTGAAACTGTTCATGGACATTGTTAGAGGACCTACACCATGGTCTTCAAGATAAACTTATAGATTGTGATATACACTGATACTGGACACTTTCTTTAGCAACAATAATTTGTAAATTGTTATGACAATATAAAGTAAATAATTTTAATTTTCTTGTGGTGGATACAGCATGGATAGTTTTTATGGAAATGTGGATGGGTAGCATTTTTGCACCCACATATGCCCTGTATATGGACCATTTTGAGCAGCAGTTCATATTAAACCCATTATATAACCCATATTACAATAAAGTATGAAGCTTTAGACGTTTTATAGATAATGCTCTTTTTTTCTGGACTGGAACTGAGACAGAGCTGCAAGAATTCCATGGTCATATAAATTCACTAACTTCAAATTTTCAATTTACCATGTCAGCAAGCTCAAAAGAGATAGCATTCTTAGACTTGACAATATATAAAGAAAATGGGAAATGCTGCACAAAAATATTTTGTAAACCAATGGATAGAAACATGTTACTACATGCAGACAGTTTTCACCCACAAAAACTGAAGGACAGTATACCTTATTCCCAAATGCTTAGGGTGAAACAAAATTGTAGTCAGCAAACAGTTAGGGACCAAGAGTATGACAAAATGTCAGGGAGATTTAAAGCTAGGGGATACAACAATAAAATTATTGTAAAAGCCAAAAATAGAGCAATTTAGGGTACGGCTCAAGAGGCACTACAAACAGTGAACAAAACAGAAACAAGAGAGACAACAGCTGAGGACAGATTAGTACAGTCATTAGGCTACTCTACACTGACGCATCAAATAATTAACATTGTTAACACACACTGGGCTACCCTTATGCCCACTGGAGTACCAGAATTTAGAAACATCTCTATGATTGCATCAAAAAAGGTGAGAACAATAAGGGACAGAGTTGTCAATTCAGAACTGAAACTGCTAAACAAAAGACCTGGTAAGCAGTTACTTTTGGGACCATTGGAAAAGGGAATGATGCCATGTGGCAGACGTGCCCACTATAGTAACACCTCAAAAAGAATGGAGATATCTCACCCAAATGGTAATGCAAAATACAAAATAAACTCCCAAATAACTTACGACTCACATCATGTGGTGTACATCTTAACATGCCCTTGCTCAAAATATTATATGAGTAAGACTACATGTACACTAAACAATAGAATAACTGAACACAAAAGTAGAGTTAGAACTAAGTCAGGAAACAGTCCAGTAGCAATTCACTTTGCTAATGGAAACCATACAGCAGCCTCTTTGAAGTTCTGGGGCATAGAAGCAGAAAAAAAAGCTGTATGGGGTGGAAATTGGAGCAAATCCCTAGAAAAGAGGGTAATATTATGAATATTCACCTTGAATGTGACAGATGACAGATTGGGCATGAATGATGAAGAGAACTGGTCTGCATGTTGGTAGTGTGTTATGTTCCAGTCATGATTTTAGGAACTGATACATAACAGAAATTTACAATACTTAACTAAACAGAACATGTTCAATAATGGTTAAAATAAAGCGTCCATTAATGACCACAGACATAATGATGAACCTGAACTAAGAACATAAAGGCATATTGCCCTCAGCTTAGCCTCCACAGCCCACAGCTCAAGCAATAAAAATAAAGAAAAAAACTACTCCCTTGTCAAGGGCATTTTGCAAGACTGACCCCATTAGCCTGCATAAACACTGTGGGTTAAAAGCGACAGGCTGCAATAATCAAAACCAGGAGTTATAAAGTAAGTGTATCAGCTTGTATTACACAATGAATTGCAAGTAGTAGTGGACAAAAATGATTTTCTGTCAAACTAGGTCACCAAAGAGCAGCAAGAACATAGATATATGTTGATGTTTTAAATAAGATAAAAACTTATAGGACATGCCATTGAAACAGTCTAAGTGTAAAATAAAAGTTAATATGAATAGAGTGCATAGGGAATGAAGGCCTAATGGATATAGTGGCTTGGTAAAATATTAACAGAGAAATGTTTTAACTACAGAAATGATATTGAAATCCATTGCTATGATTGAAATGGTGGTTAACCCCATGATGTATTAACATGTAGTGAACCGACAACAGTGCAAAAACTTGTAGAATTTAATTTTGTGGCAATCATCTTAAAAGCACAAGAACTGTATGTTAAGAAATATGTGTTCTAACCAGGGTAAATATATTGTGGCAGGTCCTATGAATAGACAGGAAACACTGTGAAATTCAACATAAAGCCATTAAGAACTGTGAATGATTACAAGAAATGAAAAAAGCATAGAAGATTAATTTGAAAGTTACAAATGTATGAATTTATTTTACCTAAATATTATGCCAACAGATATGAAGTACTATTCATATTACGTATACACAGAAGTGAACAAATACTTGAGTGAGAACACAAGGCAATATAATCAATATTATTTGAAAATATATATGTAATATATAAACAAAAGTTATAACAATGGTTATCCCTCTTTGTAACAAAACTGGAAGTACAGACAACTCTCATGGATTGTAAAAAAGCTCCAGATGTAAATATGTTTTTATTTAATTTTAGAATTAATTTAGCTGTTTACCATTTAATACCGCTGAAATTAACAAGTGATCAGATATGGGGCTATCATACCCACAATTAAAAAAATAACATTTACAATCATAGAATGGCAAATATTAAAATATTACTGTTTATATATTTGTATAGATCCATGCCTCTGAAGAAGCCCAACGTTTGAGTGAAACATTGGGCATATCAGGGGATTGCTGTGTTCAAAGAAATATATAAAAATAAACAACATTTTTATGAAAATTGAGGTGTGGCTGGCTTATACCTCTCCTATGTACAGTATAGCTACCTCTTGGCTTAAATGTACTTTTCCGTCCTTCCTGTATTTATCCTATCTGTTTTGTGTGTCTGCACCCTTACCCTAGATAGCATGTTTCTAACCTTCCCTTTTTAATCTTGCCTACTAATTCTCTTTGTACATTTTACCTAGATAGAGTTTCCCTTGCTTATCACTGGGTGCTCCCCATTGCATTACCTTTGTTATTGTTCCTCCTTTCATTTCCCTTTCCTTCCATATTACTTATATTTCCTACAGTCCCCATTCAGAATGACCTGCAGCCTGCTATCACCTGTGGATGCCTGCCAATGCCTACGATGCTAATAATTTCAACTGTTCCACTCCTGCTGTGCTCCACTCATGCTCTGGGACACGAATGTAAATGGGATATGTTAGGAGTGGTTCCTTTTATGCTGGGCTTTCTGCTTCCTGCTAAGCTCAGATAGGCTTAATATAAATAGTAGTAGGTTTTATTTCTTTATGGCACCCTTTCCCAGAGGCTCAGGATGCCAGGACAGCAAATAGAGAAAGCTGCAAATATAAGACATGGAAAATACTATGTGGCAATTAAATAAATTTAAATAAAATCTCAGTATACTAAGATAAAAATTTCAGCATCTATCTAAAACCATACTGAGTTGGTATTTAGGGACTCTCAATCCCCACAGGCCTGTGTTAAGAGATAGATTTTAAGGCCACTTTTATAGGTCTCCACTGGGGAGGCCTCCCTCAGGGTACTCGGGAGAGAATTCCAAAGGACTGGACCTACGACATAGAAATGCAGAAATATGGAATCTGACAGCAGATATGGGCCATTTGGCCCATCCAGTCTGTTCATTTATTTTTTTCCCCTCAAACCTTGAAGGTCCAGTCCCCCGAGGTTTTAAGCCTGGCCCTGGGAACAACCAGGAGGGCTTCCTCAATGGAGCAGAAGGGGCACATGGGCATGTAAGGGTACAAGAGGTCACTCAGGTAAACTGGGCCCAGGCCATATAGGGCCTTGTTAATTAGTAACCCTACTTTATAGGAGATATGCCACTTAGCCAGCAGCCACTGCATTCTGCACCAACTGAAGGCACTGCAATGTACCTCCACTGACCCAAAGGTATAGAGCATTACAGTAGTCCAGCAACAAGGTCAAAAAAGCATGCACCAGTGAGAACAAGTCATCCAGGGGGTAAGGGATCTAATCCAGCTGATGTTCCTGAGATGGTAAAAGCCATTCTGGACTACTGCCAACAGCTGAGCCTCAAATGTCAGCCCCTTGTCCAGAATGACCCCCAGATTTCTCACCTTTGCAGCCACCAAAAGCCTAGAGAGTTGCCAAGCTGAAGCCCCTTCTCCCTTTTGGCAGCTGCCACTGCCCCCATCCAACCTGGTTTAATCATCAGTACTTCAGTTTTATCCAGGATAAGTCTCAGTCAGCTCAATGACATCTAGTCTTAGATCTCAGCCAGGCACTTATTCAGCACATCCATCATGCCAAATGTCTTGGATGCAAATGACAGAGCTGAGTATCAGATGCATAGCAATGGAATCCAGCTCCATAGTATCTAATGATCCTACCCAGTGGCAGCATGTACACCGTGAACAACATGGGCAAAAGGACATACCCCAGGGGTGCAACACAGTGCAGGTCCATCGTGGGCAAGGAAAATCTTTCCATAACTATCTTCTGTGTTCTTCCCATGAGATAAGATTCAAACCAGTGGATGACTTTGCCGGTGAGTCCTTCATACTCCCTGAGTCAATCCAATAAAAGCCTGTGGTCCATGGGGTCAAATGCTGATGAGAGATCAATGAGAACAAGAACTGACCACTGTCCTCTACCTCTTACCCTGAGCAGGTCATTATGTACCCTGACCAATATGGTCTTTGGGCTGCGTCTTGGCCTAAAACCAGACTGAAGAGGCTCATAGATGTCAAAGGCCATGAGGTGTGCTTCAAGTTGCAGCGCAGCCACCTTCTCAATAACCTTGCCTTAAAAAAGCAAGTTAGAGACAGGTCAGTAATTCACCAAAATGTCCAGGTCCAAAAATGGCTTTATCAAGAGGGGCTTCACCAATGCATTTTTCAATGCAGATGGAAAAATTCCTTCTGACAAAGAGCACTGGACAATCTCAATGAACACCAGGCTCAACTGCCTGACAGAGCTCACTAGAAGTTGGGTTGTGCCTGGATCCAATTCTTAAAATGTTGGCCACAACTCTGAGATCACCTCCTCAAATGTATCCATTGTCACTGGTAAAAACTCTCCCCAGGACTGCTGACTACTATTGCGCCCCTCTGGCTCAACTCTGTTGGGCTGTAATGGCTCACTTGTTGAGATCCCAGCCCAAACAGAAAACATTCTGTCTGAAAAGAACAGAGAAAACTCCTCACATTTGGCAAATGAAACAGCGTTACACACTCCAAACAGGCAGGATGGATGAGCCTTTCCACTGTCTGAAAAAGCTGAGCTGTTCTGTTCCTTTCAGCAGCAATCTTCCTGGACAAGAACTCTACCTTCTTACGGGAGATTGCACTTCCTCCTGGGCCCTTGATCCCCCTCCAACACTACTCCAGCCTTCACCTCTTTGCCTTCATTTCCTGTCAGTCCACCATCAAATGACAGCAAGCCAAGGTGGGAAAAACCAGCAGGCATACACAGACTGGTACTATGAGGTCAAAGGCTGCACTAATGGCTGTATTATAAGTTGCCGCTGTCTCCTCTGATCCCCCAGTGCATGTCACCAGCATACTTGAGGTATCCAGTACCGCCATAATTCCATCTGGCCTCAGCCCTCATAAAGTCCATCTGGCTTCAACCCTCGTAAAGGGCAGCATCAGACCATCTCCACAGGGGTGGACTACAGTGTGGTGCCTTGAAATTGAATCTGATGGTGCAATGATCCGAGCAACCAATCAGATCAGTCCTGAGGTTTTCCACCTCAAGCCCCAGGGAGAATACTAAGTCCAAGGCATGCCTATGTTGGTGGGTTGCAGAAGCAACAGCTTGTGCAAGACCCAGTGATTCCATTCCTTTGAGTAAATCCTATCCAAGATTCAAGAGTTCATCATCAACCCAGGCATTGAAGTCACCCAGAATAAGCCATCTTGGCAACTCCAACATCCAGTCTGCAACAAAGTATGTGATTTCCTGCAGAAAATGCACCTCATGTCCCAGAGGCTGGTAAATGAGGAGGATCCTGCAACCTGCACCTGGACCCCCACACACAGCCAGGCATTCAAACAATGAAATATCCCCCACTGGGTGCACCACCAGGTTCAGTTTAGATCTAAAACAGATGGCCATCCCCGTAGCAATCCTTCCTCAGGCAGTGCACCATGGAGAACCCAGCTGGGACAGCTGCCTCCAAAATCAGACCAGCATCGTCACCAAGCTAGGTCTCCATGAAGCATGCCAGACTGACTGAGAAATTAGATCTAAAATCCACTATAATTCCTCATCGATCTGGCATGGCATAGCACCACCCAAAAAGGACACATAGCAGCAGCTGACCCATCAGCTACCTGTCCACTCGGCCTCTTGGGTTCTGTTGGTATGAGGATTTAACATGTCTGGCCTCTCCCAAATCCCTATTTCACCCCAGGGTGTCTTCTTGTCCTTTCAGTCCTAATTACCCCCTCTGTCAGCACTCCCCCAGTCTCTTGCTCCCCCTCCTTTCTTCATACTAATTCCCTCCTCCCTGCAGCAGTCAAATTAGTGAGGTCATGCAGTCCCCTGCCAGCTCTTGTTAAGAAAATGACGCATTCCTGTGTCCTGCCTGAAAGGCAAAGCTTTGAGTAAGTAATGCAGATTTTATATTACAAACATATTACAAACACCCCTTCATTTTTACTTCCATCCCCCATCAGGTGCTGCCACTTGTTCCCTTCCCTCACAGCATGCCACAATCTCCCTCCAAAGGTCCAGTGTTGGAAAAAAAGATCAGGGCATGGTAAACACAGTTTATTTTCCCCATTTCCAACCCTCTGTTCTAGCTCAGATCCCCCATCTGTTTCAGCACACCTCGGTTACTGACTTAAAGTACAGCTCACAGTTTAACTTGGAATAAGATTCACAGTGATATAGATTGGCTTTTTTTTTTTTACTGTACCACACCCTCCATTTATGCTACAACCCTCTGTCTGATGCTACCTTTTGCTCCATCCTTTTCAGTACACCTCAGTCTCTGGCAGAAGTCCTGTTACAAAAATTTAAAGAGCTGGTGACAAGTTCAGGAGAACATTAACAGAACCTAATATTTAGACACAGTCCAGCTTGTATTTCCCATTAATTCTGTATTCCTCCTCCCCATTATTTATTACTGAGGTCATTTGTATGAAAACAGGATCTTTGCTCCTGAAGAGTTTATCTATTCCTGCTGCTTTCTCCTTACCTGAAGTCATAGAGCCCTGCTTGTTGTATCACAGTTACTCCCATAGCAACAGATTGGGAATGTCACAACAGAGGATTAAGACTTGAAGTAGGGAGTAAGTTATAGAGGCAGATGGACTCTAAAGGAACTCTAAGGGATAAAGATCAAATATTCATGCAAATTTCCTTAGTAATAAATAATGGGAAGGAGAAATATACAAAACATAAATGGAATGCAGGCAGAATTGCACCTTATTATGTTTTTAAAGTTTTCTTTGGAGAACAGAAAGATTATCAAACAAAAGCCATCCTCCTGTTTTGAATTACATCTCCTTCTGGTGCTGGCACTAGCTTAAAGCCAGTTGCATGCAGCAGTTTGTTATGTTAGAGTTCACAGTGTACTATGTTTTTAATGAATTACCTGCTGAATTTGTCAGAATTTGGTTTGCAGTTCTCATCGGTGAAAGTTCATCTGTCAGACTTTTCTGTTTACCATGGGAAGACCTGCAATTTCCTCTCTAATAAAATGTATCATAGGAATTTCCCATGTCTTCCACTGGTTGCAGACACAGTAATGAGTTAGGTTCTTTAACCTGGTCTCTAGTACGCAGACAAGCCTCAACACCACCACCACACCCCACTTTCAGACTGGCAGCTACATATGAATTAAAGCTCTTCACCTGGAAAACCTCTTTTCCAAGTCGCCATTACCTCAGCCTGATGGGTGTCAGAATTAACATAGAAACATAGAATTAGAATTTGATGGCAGATTAGAACCACTTGGCCCACCTAGTCTGCTCATTTTCCCTACCTACTGTAACACTCCAGACCCTACTTGATCTCTTCCTCCCCCCCTTTCTTTACCACTAAGGTTCCCTTTTGTCTAACCCATGCTTTCTTGAATTCCATTCAATTGTCATTATACTACCATTGTTCGATATGACACATTGTTAGTTTCTACATCACTAAAGTGTCATAATCCTCCTCTTGTTTGTATTTTTCTCATGACTACCTTGTTCTGTACATCAGCAAGATACTCAGCCATCCCGTTTATGATGCACACAGCTCTGGTGTGCAATTTCAGTAGCTCTCTCCTATCCTTCTTGTTGGCTTATGAATGCTGCAGGCTTTTGCCTCCTTCTTCCAGAAGGCAGTGTGAACAGTTGCATGGATGTGTACTCTTGCAAAATTGGTCACAGGCCATCTCTCAACACATCTTAGCCAATTCGCTGAACATGTTAGTGTTAGTGTCAATTAAGACTGGTGTCTTGGTCCAAGACGGGCTATGTGTCCCCTTTGGGGAACTACAGCAAAGGTTTGGTCTCTCACCACAAGACCATTATCAATACCTACAGGTGTGCCACTATCTAGTGTCCCAGCACCTGGTGCAGCAGGTTGGCTGAGACTTGTCACTCTTGGAAAATTTCCTATACTGGGGGGCCATGCTGGTGAGCAGAGGAGGTACTCTCTTCAGGGCCTACCAGATCCACCTGGAAGATACACATTCAGAATTCAACCATCTGCATACCCAGTGAGAGGTCAACACCCAAACAGATATACTGGGAAACATATGGGTGAAGTACTGGGAAAGGGGATGGAAGGTAACCACCTTCCCTGGGTAAAGGGAGTTCCGGGGGAAATGTCTCACTCGATTTTTTCATACCTCTACAATTTCTTGCAACTTCAAGGCAAGGGGTGCCAACCTGTGTTGGAGGAAATATGGTATGGTATGGTGGGTTCCCACCAGCACATTTTCAAGGTCTGCCTGGTCCTCTGACCGTTTAGGGCTTTGAGCTGAGCTAGCATGCAGTGCAGAGCACAGACATCCCCAATGCCTTTGAATATCTTTTTCTGGTCTGCCCTGTCCTGGAAGAGGGTGACTGCACAACAAAGGCTCATTAGGGCCCTTTGCACTGCAGACCTGAAGGGGGTAACAATCTGCTGGCTGCAGAAATAACCCCCCCCCAAGAGTAAAAGCCTGGGAAACCAGAGTGTCAGACAGAAATAGAATGAAACATATAACTGCCACATTGACGCTAACACTAGACAGATACACCACTGTATGGGGTAGATGGGAAGCCCGCGATGTGTCACTGGGGGAAAGACAGCAGGAAGAAGAATAGGCCCTGCAGGGATGTTACAGATTGACAAGATTGGAGATGAGTCTAGGAGCACTGCCCAAAGTGACCTGTATTTCCTTGGAACACTCCCCACCCTGCCACCCCACCCCCTACACACCACAGTAGGAAATTACATACCAGTATGCACTGTACGTACCAAAAGTCAAAGTTAGCAGTTAATATTTAAGTTTTGTTTCCTTCCTACAGGCAGACTGGTTTCTGTTTTCTTGCCATGTGGAAAGTATTTAACATTTTGATGCTGGACTTGGAAGTATGCATTGACACAGGTAGCTCGCAGTATTGATTATTACAGCTCGGAAGTGCAATAAGCATCAATCAATCAATCAATCATCTTTATTTTACCAGGTGAGACACCGTCGAGGCAAGCTCATTTACAAGGTGGACCTGGGATGGTCAACAGGAGCAATAGACACACAAGAATACATGTATAGATACAATAATATAGCACAAAAGGAATAACAGGAAGGACAGCTATGGTGGTCATTGATACATACAGTATATGCATAAAATTGTGTAACAGTGTATGCAAGGTCAGGAAAACAGGACAAGAACAAATCAGGTAAAAAAATACAATAACATAGTGAAAAAAAGCTTAGGCATCTACTTAATCATGAAAGTGCACAGCAGGAAGAGTAGCAAGTCAGTATAAGGCAGGAATAAGTGCATTCCCCATGATATGGGCTGGATGCTTAGAGATAGGTGGTGGTTTGAGGGACAGGGGATGAAGTATTTTAGGAAATGCTAGGGGAGAGACCTGAGATGCCTTGATATGAAGGGTTGAGGAGGGTAACGCCCTAGGCCAAAGGAAGAGAATGAGAGGAGGGAGCTTAGAGAACTGTGAGAAGGATGGAAGGGAGGGGTGGAAGGGCTATGGAGTGAAGGAGCACCCCCACGCAATACTTACAGGAGATCAGACTTCAGTAAGGTTTGCGTTTAGGTTTGGCATTTACATGTCTCAGAGAGATTTTGATGGGGCAATGACTTGAATAGCGTCATACTGACTGGTGCTACCAGTTTTATCGACTTTTGGATATTATTCCAGATTTCAGGAAGGGAGTGACTTATTGTAGCGGCACCCAGTCATGTCCTAACCTTTGAGATTACCAAGGATATGTAGGAGAGACTCCTCAGTGCGTAGCTGCATGCTGGGGATATAGGCAGACAATTAGATATATACTGTAGGAGCTTGTTTGTGATAGCTCTATATGTCCAAAGCACTGCATTCATGCATCACCTAAGGCCTAGTGAGGACCACCCCATCGTGGTATATAGTGTGTATTGGTGAGTGTGGTGCAGTGCTCCAGTGATGAATCTGAGCTCCCGGTGATACAGTACGTCCAATTTGGATAAGGTGGAGGGAGAGCACTGCCCATAAATAAGGTCAGCATAGTCCAATAGGGGTAAGAATGTTGAGGAGACTAGCCTAACTTTTGCTTCCTGTGTGAGCAGGTTCTTTATTCTGAAGAATAGCCTAAGTCTCATGTTCAGTTTCTTAGCCAGTTCATCCACATGCTCCTTGAAGGAGAGTTCTTGGTCAAGCCACAAGCCCAAGTATTTAAATTTTGGTTTGAACATGTCACACTGCTTACATCTCTCAAATGGCTATGTGATTAAGTGTTGTACCTGTGCAGTCACTGTCAATTGTCTTCTGATTTAACTATATGTATTCAAAATTGTTTGTTTTAAATAAAACTGAGTATAAAAAAAAGACATGTGCCTTGTCCAAGAACTGGGTGTCAGGCCAAATCAGTGCCATAGTCACAGTCCTTTGAGGAACTCCCACAAGAGTCTATAGGAACTTAGTTTTCACTACAATGTATCCATCATAGGTATAACTGGAGCTGCTTAAACCCTATACGGTGAGGCTCTCCAAAGGTAACAAGGGCAGATGTCTCCGTTAAGTCTTGTAGAAGGTGCACTAAATGATAGTGACCTGTGAGATACTGTCCAACACACTCTTACACAGCAATCCCTTGATGGTGAGGGATATGTTAGCTTCTTGACCCACTAGTACCTGAAGCACCTGACTGTCCATGGGGAAAAGTAGATTAAGTCCATCTGACAGAGCCTTATACTGCTGGAGTCTCAGTTTGCTCTCATACTGGACTCCATTTTTGTTTCCCTCCTGATTGTTTTGTCTGTCTCTTTTCTGGGAAACCAGTTGGGGATTCACTGGGTTGCCACATCCTCAGGAGACATGTCCATCCTTCCCAAATCTATAGTATAATATCCTTTCCATGGGCAGTGTCAAGGGTTGGGGTACATTCAAAAGGGTAAGGAAAAATTGTGGGTGCACCTTCTTCCAGGTGACAATGAGGGAAGTCTCAGTCACTATTTCTGAGCCATCTTTAAAGCTTTCACTTGTTCACTCGGTTCCCTGAGCTGCTCACAAACTTTCTGGGTATCACTCCATGTTCCTTAAAAACTGGCTAGGGATTGAAGTGAGTTGACATTTCCATGCAGACATGTTGAGAGAGTCTATTATGGCCTCCAGCAATTCGTCCTCATTCACTTCCTGCAGTAGCTGTTGGAAAGCCAGGGGTTTAGCTTGTGCTACTACAGGCAAATTGAAATCATTGGTAGTCTTGAATGCAAGGTCCCTCCCAGCATTTGATCATGTTTGCTTTCTCTTTCTTTGTTGAGGGTGATTCTACCAGACACAATGACATACCATAACACAGTCTATAGTTGAGTCAAATGTTGACAGCTTCTTGTCCTCTCGCTGGATGGTTGCCCCCAGCTGGAACAGGAGGTCATTGCCTTTTTCATCTGCACCATAAGGCCTCTTGATTGTGGGCAAATAATTGTGAACTATGGAACTGGGTTGACTAGTGCATAGGATTTGACAGTGTCCAAAGCCATGCCACGAAGACTCTCTATGAATCATCGGAGCACTTTCACTCTTGCACTATCCGAGTAGCCTGGCTCATTCAGCTATCATAGCATTTCTCCCCAGTGGGGTTGGGGTAGCACCAGAAAACATACCCTGTCTCCTATAGGGGTTTGTCCCATAGGGAGTTGGCAGGTTTGGTGCTCAACCATGTCCCCATGCTTCATGCCAGACATGGGGCATAGGCAGTGGCTGGGCATTAATTTTCAATAGTTCTTTCACATTCTAAGCAGTCTTTCCTTCTGTGTTCAGGAAGGAATGAAATTTTTTCTCAAATTCTGAGGGCTCTTTGGGACCCTTTGCTGGAGGGTCCAGCCTAGCATGGGTCACTATTATCCATTAATAGCTATCCCCATCAGAGGTCACTTAGTTAGGTATTTCTAAGATGTCCACATCTTCTTTGCACTCAGCAAGTACCCTTAGATTCTTCTGGGAAGAATTATAAGTCCTTCCTCGACAAGTACCTTCCCACTGCATTTAGTCACAGAATCGCAGAATCACAGAATATGTCAGCAGAAAAGGACCCCACTGGCCCATCCAGTCTGCCCTTTTTCCCTCCCACTAAGTGGCCCTGACTCTATCATCTTACATCCCCACTTCCATGTCCTCCCCACTCTGTGGATTCCCACCCTCTTTATTCCTATCAGGGTATCTATGCCTCCCTCTCTTTTTTAAACCCATGTATTTATAGTGTCAGTGGCTCAGCAGGTAGCACACTCACCTCTGAGGCCGGGAGAACAGAAGGCAGTGGGTTCTATCCCCACACCAGGCACTTGGGTTAAATCCCAATACTGACACTGTAGTGCAGCATGAGGGGGGGTGCTGCACTTCTGAGGTGCCGTCTTTCAGATGAGACGTTAAACTGAGGTCCCATCTGCCTGGATTGGTGGTAGTTCAGGTGGATGTAAAAGATCCTATGGCACTTCTTGAAAAGAGTAGGAGTATGTCCCCGGTGCCCTGGCCAAATTTCCCCCCATTCACTAAAAATACTACCAACAGCTTAATCTGGTTCAAGGTCAGTTGGCATTCATTTGTATCACCCTCCCCCGGGTCGTGCCTGAAAATAGGCAGAATTTGTCTAGTGTGCTTACCCAGTCAACAAAAACTAAACATAAAAAAACAAATTATCCCATGCACTTTTGAATCCCCCCCACTGTTGATGCCCTCAACCACCCACTCCAGTAGCCCAATCCAGTGACCCACCACCTTCTCAGTGAAGTAGTGTCCTTTCTTATTTCCTCTAAATTGACCACCCTCTATTTTCCATCTGTGCCCCTAGTTCTTGGATTGTTCTTCATCTTGAATATACTGCCCCCCACCTTGTTAATTCTCTTCAGGTATTTAAATGTTTTAATCATATCTCCCCTCTTCCTCCTGATTTCCAGTAGATACATGTCAAGCTCCTCCATCTTCTTCTCATATATCCTCTGATGCATACCATGCACCATTTTGGTCACCCTCCACTGTACTCTCTCCACCCTATCAATATCCCTCTGTAGGTGTGATCTCCAGAACTGTACCCCATATTCTAGGTGAGGACGGGCCATTGACCTGTATAGCAGCACTATCACCTCCCTTGTCCTGCTTGTGATACCCCTCTCTTTTCATGTCAGCATACTGCTTGCTTTTCCAACTGCTTTGTTGAACTGGTTTGCCACCTTAAGGTTGTCTGAAATAATAATCCCCAGATCCCTCTCCTGCTCCGTAACCACAACATCTTCTCCTCCCAGTGTGTATGTGGCCCTAGGGTTCTTATGCTCTATGTGCATTATTCTACATCTTTTGGCATTAAATCTCAGTTGCCAACTCTCCGACCACCCCTCCAGCTTTAACAGGTGTTCTTTCATGCTCTCCAGCCCCACTGGTGTATCAACTCTATTGCAGATCTTTGTATCATCTGTAAACAGACACACTTTCCCATTCAAACCCTCCTCAATATCCCCAACATAAATGTTAAAAAGTATTGGCCCTAGTACAGACCCCTGGGGTACTCCACTTGTCACTCTTCCCTTTCTGGAATGAACTCTATTTACAACCACCCTTTGACTCCCACCTCCAAACCAGTTTTTTACCCAATTTGTTATTTTCTCCCCTACCCCTACACTGCCCATCTTGCTCACCAGCCTCCTTTGAGGGACTGTGTCAAAGGCCTTACTGAAGTCCAGATAGGCCACATCTACCACCCCTCCCTGATCGCATTCCCTTGCCACACAGTCAAAGAATTCAATGAGATTCATTTGACATGACCTTCCCTCAGTGAATCCATGCTGCCTGTCATCCTGTAGTTCATTTTCTAAAAGATATTCCACTATCCTTTCCTTTAAGAGTGTCTCCATAATCTTTCCTACCACTGATGTAAGACTGACTAGGCAATAGTTACTTGGCTCATCCTTTCCTCCGCTTTTGTGTATTGGTACTACATCCGCCTTTCTCCAGTCACCTGGTACCCTCCCTGTGTCTAAACATAGACTGAAAGGCTTCGTTAGTAATGGTTGTCAATACACTCTCTATACAGTCCCTGTTGGTAAGGCAAGGTAAGTCAAAGTTTATTTATAAAGCACCCATTCCAAGAGGCTCTGAGCACTGTATAGAATAGAACAAGAACAATAACAATATTAAAACACAATAAATATGTATAGACAATATTTAGTCAGGGAATAATTTTCAAAATAAACAGGTTTTCAGGGCGGCTTTAAAGGTCTCAACCGAGTTGACATTTCAGATATTGAAAGAGAGTATGTTCTAAAGCTGTGGCGCCGTCACACTAAAAGCTCTGTCCCCAGATAGTTTCAGTCTAGGTAGGGGGACAACAAGCAAGCCTACATCAGTGGAGCAAAGAGGATGCATTGAGTGGTAGGGAAACAGGAGCTCTTTTAAGTAGTCAGGACCCAGACCGGGTAGGGCCTTGTAGGTCAACAATCAAATCTTGATGATGATGTGCCAACGCACCGACTGCCAGTGCAGCGCACGCAGGACCAGTGTGATATGTTCTCTCCATGAAGAGCTCACAATCGTTCACGTTGCAGCATTCTGAACTAATTACAGGTGTCACATCAGATCCCTAGATAACCCTTGGTACAGAGCGTTACAATAATCCAACATTGAAGTGACGAAAGCATGGACGATTGTTAACAGATCATCCGGAGCAAGGAATGGCTTGATCCTGTCAATATTCTGGAGATGATCAAAGCCAGATTGGACAAAAGATGACACTTCAGGGATCCCATGTACCAACATTGTTCTGATCAAATCAATGTTCTCTACCTTGAGACAGTCAGTCATGTGTTACTATAAGTGAGAAAATCATCGTTCATTTTCTGCTGCAGGACACTGAAAAGGAAGGGTGTCCCACTCCAACACTGGACAGCTTTTTTTTTTTACAGGTCAGAGGCAGCAACACTGTATAATTTGGGGCTGGGGAGGAAGGAGGTTAGGTGATAAATGTTGGCTGTGTGGGGGTGTTGCCTCTGGTAATATGACTCGGGGGGGGGACAGACATGGGGTGGGGAAGGCGGGTGGTATTACAAACATGATGCAGGTGGGGATAAATGAATAGACTGTCATACTACAGTATGTATCTTTAACAAACTTTGCTGGGACTGTGAGGGGCAGGAGGCGGGTGGGGGCTAGATGGTGTCAGGGTGAGGATTCTGGGTGGTGAAAGGGGGTAACAACCATTCATCACAGTGGCTGGAGAGGTGTTACAAGGTAAAAGGTTTAAATACTTTAAAAAAAAGTTAAAACACTGCATAGTTTTCACCAGCATAGTGCTATTTCACCTAATGAAAGCTGCATATAGTGGCACTTCGCCAATACTTTCACTGGTGAAGTATCACTATGCGCAGTCTTTGCCAGACATAGGTGTGGACTTAGTCAGGTAAAAACTAACTACACAAAGTACACCTCCCCCCCCAGCAAAGTGAAGTTTAGGAACTTTGTGAGTTTTTTTGCACAGAGAATTTCTCCGACTTTGTCTGTCCCTACCTCCAAGCCGAGCTAGTATTGTGACAGGGTCAGAGGGTGACTGGTTGACCATTCAAGGTAAGAATTTTTGTGAAGAGTGCCACAAGGGTTTATGGACTTGTGGTGGACTTAATTCAGGCACCTTTGCAGCAACCAATCTTCAATCAGGATGCAAGTCCCAGCCCTTCTAACACTGATTGATAGCTCTCACAACCAATTGGGATCTGCGATTCCCCAGTGAACAGTAGAGGCTGTTCCAGAACTGACTCAGCCTGCAGTCAAGTGTGAGTGAGAAGCAGAGGTGCCTGTGAGTTGTATCGAGAGACACACAGCCTGAAGCTGTTCTGTTGCAGGGATAGGCCACCCCTCTGCCAGAGCCAGAAAGTGAGTGAAAGAGGAGTGAAGTAGGAATACTGCTGAACAGAAGGAGGTAATCACATGTTAGTTTAGTGCAAACTCAAGCTGAAGCCTACAGCTGTACTTTGAGAGGCTTTGCTGAGCTAGTGCCCTGAAAAGCTGAAGTGTAATCACAGCTAGTCTGGGAAGATGCCCAACTGGTACCACAACCCAGTGGTGGTTACCACAACATATTAGAGACTGGATGCCAGGGTGTGGTGTGTTGTTCAGGTAGGATTGGGTTTTTGGAGGTCTAAACATTCCCTCTGATTATACCATTCCTCCAACGCACCCTTAAAGGACCATGCCCAACACATGATATTTCCGTTTGCTATCAGGCACTCCTAAGGTGGTAACAGACCACGACAGAAAACAATAAAGGCACATGGGAGATGAAACTCAGCACCACCATAACATCAGTGAACTGGTCAGTGGGGTGGTCCAAACATCATAAAGTGTCAGAATATTGCCAATGGCGAGAATATGGCTGGAAAACAGTGGTCAGATTTTGTCATGGCCCACAAATTATGGCCAAGGCATGACTCCACTTGTTGGAGAGGATGTGGCCATGATGTGGCAACACATGCACACATATTTTGGTCCTACCAGGTGCTGACTCCATTCTCAACCCAGGTAGAAAACAACATAAAAGCTATGATCCTGGGCTATAGCATACATATACCAAAGGCAGCTATCTGTCTTCTTTATCCCACAATCATCAAGAATAAAATACTTCTTTACCTGCTAAGCATCATAGTAGGTGCAGCTAAAAAACAATTATGAGACGCTGGCTGAAACTGTATCCCCAGACTCTCACAATGGAAGAATATAATATTGGACATTTACAGAATGGAAAGGTTAGTAGCCTGGCTTCAAAATTCTTTGCCCAAACTTCAGAACCTCTGGAATATCTGGCTACTCCACATTATGGAGACAAGAACAGATATCATCCCATAAGGAGCCTGTGATGTCAAGTGGCCCTAGGGTCACTGAGACCTAGTGGAGTCCCCAGAAAGGCTTAGGGTGGTTGGGCCATTACATAATAATAACTCAGACAACAGGTAAGCCCTAGTGTAGAAAGGTCACTCCTGCACACCCACTGGTTGAAATTCAATAAATTTGTATAGCAATGCCTAATTTGCGGTATTATTGTATTCTGCCACAATCCTACTGTACACCATATAATGTAATGTACAGATATGTATTTTATGTCTGCAGAAATGTAATAAAATGCAAGTTTAGTAAAAAGGTTCAGGTGTCACAGGCTGAGCTGCCCTCTGTGCTAAGGAAGAACATTTGCTGAATGCGGAGGTCAGTAGAGGCCTTACTGGGGCTGGACGAAATTGGCCATTTGCCAGCCAAAACCAAAGGCCTTGGAGGAAAGGGGAGAGTACAACTGGCCAGAGAGGGACTCACTGCAAACAGCATTATCACCTCTGTGCAGCAAGGTATATCTTCTGATCAGGGAGAATTAGGAGTAAACTCAATGCTTGCCCTGCAACACCACCAGTTTGTATCACAGTTTGGGAAACTGTATGATGGACTAGGACATTCGAATAGGATTTACAGTTTATTTATGTATGTATGTATGTATTAATTTATTTATTTATTTGAAAATTTCCAACCGAGATAGGCACACTGAGCCTAGGCTTGTTTCCAGGTATGACCTGGGGGAGAGGGAACATGGGGGTGCAAAGTAAAAAGGAATGAGTAACAAGATACAGTAATGTAAGAAGTACTGTAAATAACACAATCATGAAACAGGTACAAGAATTTAGGGAATACAGTATATATATGCTTTAATCTACAGCAGGGCATTGGTGTATCAGGCATTAATGCACACCCTTGGTGGTTGCGAGGCAGAATGCTAAAGGTCGAGTACTTTTACAATCACCAAGGGCATGCATTAACTCCTGCTGTATCTAGTCCTGTCATAGATGAACACACTTAAAAAATGGATACATGTTAAAAAAAAAAGTTCTATGAGTCTTTTTATGTTGAAGAAAAGAAAGTATTTACTATGTCCTTCCACTTTAATAGTTCAGTAAAATAGTTCAATATAGTAGAGCATGGTAACTACTTTATCTGTGCAAAAAATATGTTACAAAAGTAAATAACAGCAACTGCAGTAAAAAGTAATTATTTCCTGTTACTACTGCTTTAAATAATAAACTGCAGTTTCCAAATTTCTCTTTGATGTGCTTTATAAGTTCCAAGATGCTGTAGCTTTTTTTTGTTGGAATGTCAATTCTATCATAAAAATAGTAATCAGTCCAGTCACTTACTATGAAACGTCCAACATTGCGAAATTTGGTTTTAATATATCACTCATGCAGAGGGTTTGCTAAAACATTTTTTTTTATTTATTTGTTTTTCCTGCTGTGCTTCTTTGAAGTCATGGTGTTGCATTATTCAATGGCCAGATGCTGTATTTCGGCTAATTAAGTTTCTGTAGTTATGTGGCTATTACCTACCCATTTTTCAAACAAGAATATGAGGACAGAATAAACAAGAGATACCCAATTGATTTAAACAGGCTTTGAGTTTAGGTTTCGGTTACAGAGCACTGCTGTTTGTTTCTTTAGGTGCACCACTGTCAGTCAACAACATGCAACATCATCTGGCCAGCTACTTTCCCACACAGCTGAATACCCAATAAAGCACTGGGAACTCCCTCATGATATCTAAAAGTTTTACACCAGTATCAGTGGGGAGCAGGTAACACCCCCCCCAGTACAGCTAGGCAAAAGCAAAAGTACTGTGCAAGTGTGTTGTGGGAGTTTACATATTTTAGGCTGAGCCTGGAAGAGCACTAGGCTGACATGTTTTAGGCTGAGCCTGGAAGAGCACTAGAAGCATAGCCTCAGGGTAACAACAGTATTTGGCTGTGCCTCAGGCTGGACCTGGCAGGGCACAGAACAATCAGCCGGGGCTGCTAAAAACTATATCGCATTGCCTAGCCCTTTTTGCCTTTTAGGCCTGAAGCCTGATCCTAAATAAAATCCCTGCTATTTTTTGCTTGTAATCATCATCTTAAGTGCTTATTATTTAAAAGTACAGGTTGCATGCTTTGTGGAGACTGTGATTGCAATTAGTTGGGTCTGGGTGGGTTGATCTTGTGAGAAAGTGGGTAGGTACTGTGGTAAGCTATGCCCCTGCCAGTCAGATGGGCAGATGTGTGGTGTTATGTTCTGTTATATTCTTGTACATGTTTAAAAATGCCACATGGTAAATGCCAATGTGAAGAGAAGGGGATGTTTTTTTCTTTAATGGCTGATTTTCCTGTAACCTGCAAAACAGCTTGCTTGGCAAGAAGCTAATTGCATTTCCTGACTAGTTGACCCAGAGATAATAAAATCATACAGTCATAAACCTTACAGGATCTTCCTTGTAACTTAATTGAAGGAAGCCAGTTTTCTCCAATTGTTTAACCAGGTGAGACACACTAAGCTGAAAGCTTTTTTACAGGTGCAACCTGAGAGCACAGGGAAGTTAAGTGACTTGCTCAGGGTCACACAGTATATGCAAGTGGGGGCTGTGGGATTCAAACCCAGGTTTCCAGATTTGCAGCTCAGAGCCTTAAACCACTGCACTATACTGCCTCCCCAGTTCAAAGCCCAGGATGTTTTAGCCAGGATTTGAGCAACAAATGACCATTCTGACAGGCTAATGTGAATTTTCTTATGGGTGTGATTTGTCTACAGGGGACTTCAAAAGGCTTAAACTCTGAATGTTATATCCATGTTAATTATATGTGTCTGGATTTGATTTTTTATATTCTTGAAATTTTGGAAACAGCGGAATAGTGACATCTGGCCAAACAGAGTAGTTGCTCTGACTCACATGATAGGTAAATAGACCAGTTTCTTTAGAACTGGGATAATTGATGACACTGCAGGTTACAGAAGGTATTTATAGCCCTCAGCTAAGAGCATGTATCACACTTTTCAACTGAACTCTCTCCTAACCACACAGAGATGCAAAACTGCCACAGCACAAAGACTAAGAACTAGAGACTGCACTTACTCTTTATGGACTTCAGTTCACTACAAACTAAGGTTTCACTTTAGATAACTGTTGCAATGAGTATTTTTTGTACAATTCCACTTTTTTTGGCTATGCTGTGACAAAAAAGATTATTTAAACCATTTTAGTTGTAACTGTATGATTAGTAACTATTTAGTAAAAACATTTTGATTTTAAGAAAACCAGCCTGAGTGAGATTTGCTTATATTGGGTGTGCAATTGTGGGAGGTTCAGTATTAGTCTGTGACTAAACTGTTATTGCTACGGGGTGCCATCATAAGCTACCAAATTGAACAAAGGGTCCGAAAAGGGAAAGTCTAGATAAAGATAAGGAGAATACCAAAGTCTCAAGGAAGAGTCTGGTAGGATTTGAACCAGGTTATTGCATGCCTTGTGGTAGAAGGCAGAATCAGGGTTACAGCAGTACCCCCAAAGAGGTTGTGACACCTGGATCTTCCCCTTTGTGTAACAACCAAGAAGGGTTCATATTTGGCTACAAGACCCAAGACTGGTATTGTACCCTGATCCAGAGTAAAGAGGGGACCCTGGAACTTCATGGCGAGTGTTCAGTTGTGAAGCCAGTGAGCACTGTAGAGGGACTCAAATAGGATATCCCCTGTTTTCCCCCTCCTGTCACAGATTACACTTAGTGGTGGGCACTGTGAGCTCAGTGGACCTGACCTGACCCTCAGGAGTGGGTTTTATGACAGGTGCTATACCCTAGGGGGTAGTACACAAGGTCTACATTAAAAACCAATATAAACTGCTCCTCTTTTTACTACAAAGGACCTCAGATTTGGAACAGTCTGCCAAAACACCTGAGACCACATGGCAAATCTATCTTATGGATAACATCAAAGCTTGGTTCCAATCAATAGCACCCTCACCTAGATCATGCTGCCCAGGCTCTGGCCCTAGGTAATCCAAACCCAATCCCTACCTCTCTACACTCTGCAGAAACCTACCAAACCCCTTCCCCATTGCCGTTCTCCCCCTCCTCACTCCCACCACAGGATATCTGATCGTCTTCTGCTGCCTGATTGCAGCCTCTGTCATTTTTGACTCGGCTAACTTCTACATCTTCCTACCTAGATTTTTGTTATATGATCTGTCACTATACATAAATGAACTACGCAACCATGAAAACTATGTAATCTATGCAACAATGCAAACTTTGCAATTCATGTAAAAATGTAACTATGTAATCCTGCAACTAAGAAACAATGTAATATCTTCTGTTGCCAAGATGTCCCTTGAAAATGAGTGCTAGCTCAAGGGATATGTACCTGTTTGTGTCTCATGAATAAAATGCTACTGCTATTACTACTACTACTTAAACTTTTCTCTGGGCGGAGGCACCGTGCTATTTCATTCAAGCCATGGATGCACCCCCAATCAAAAGTTTAGCAGACCCAGGCCCCTCAATCTTGTTGAGCCCACAAGGCAGGGGTAGCTGCCGCAACATCAACGATGACCTGTTGGCTTCACACTATTTAATATCATCTCTCAGTGATATCCAGACAATTTAAATCACACCAAATGATAATACTGCACATGCAGGGGCATCTTTCTGTATCCCAAATGCCCCTATGTATTTCTTTCATATATTGTATATTCCCAATTAGAAATACAGTGGAACCCTCTTATAATGAGCACATTTGTGCAAGCAGGTTTTGTCCATTATAAGGGGTGTCTGCTATATCCTAAAATCTTGAAATATGAATCTCCTTCACCACAGCTCAAACACAGGAGTTAAAAATGAGAACATGACCCCTTTTCTGCCAACCAGAGGTGTGGGGAACTACTATTTGTAGCTGATTGGGAACTGAGCAGTAAACAAGATTGGAAGATTTTACTGTACTGTACCTGTGCTCAGTGGGATCAGGGGACTGAGCAGTAAACATGATTGGTAAGATTTTGCTGTACAGAACCTGTGATGATTGGTGGATCAGGAGAGTTCAGGACTAATCCCTGGAGTAAGGTATCAGGCATCAATTGAGGTGAGTGATGTATCTATAGTGCCAGACAAACCTGCTAAATAATCAGGTGAAAATTAGCAGACAATTTACAGCATGCAGTGGGTACAGAGAAGCTCACAGTGTCCACTACAGTATACAGGGGTTACAGAGCGGTATAAATGGGATTTTTAACATTACTGACATAGCATTTGGCTTTTGACAAGGCAGATCTGTCCATTATAAGTGAGTGTCTGCTATAAGTGTGTCCATTATAAGTGGACTACATTGTATATTGCACCATTTCATGAAAATAAATCCTTATTTCTGCATCCATAATTCACCTTCAGCTATTTGCATGTATTCAATCTAATGTCTATCAATGACATTACAATACTGGTTTGCAGTGGCTTGTAAATGTGGTAAATCAGCTTTCTGATACTTCAAGCTTTCACAATGTGTCTAAGTTGATTTAAAGGAGAATAGTCAGCAACAATGGCCGGGCTGATCTCAATGTGCACTTTGTGTGCAAAAACATTTTTATTCATTTAATTGTATCAGACTAATTTTGCTTAGTTCTAGGCTGGCATCATCTGTTACCACAGATCCCTGAATCCCTTATAGCTGACACAAGAACAGTAGGCAATATTGGGTGATTCAATATCCTGCAGTGCATGTAAGAGCTCATATTAGCTCTGATATTTTGTTTGCTGGTCCCGCTGTGCTCCGTGGGCTACATGCAGTCATAGAGGACTGTACTTAGCCCCTGGAGAAAAGCAGACCCAAAAAAACATCTGATCACAGATTATAAAAGCTCTGATATGCACTGTAAGATGTTGAATCTCCCACTGTTGCTCCTGCATCCATTTCACTGTCTCTGTAATTGCTGTTGATTTACCTAGGTAAGTCACCTGATATTAATTATACCTAACTATACTCCTTGCACTCACCTATGTTCCTTACTCTGCCACTCAGCTTCATTCTCCTCCCACTCCTATCCCTGTTCCCTCCCCACCCCTCTCCCTCCCGTGTTCTCTTCCCCTGCCTTCCCCACTCTCCCCTTGCCCTTTCTGCCTCAGTCCCCTTCTCTTTCCTTGCCCCATTGCCCCTCCCCTACTCACTTCCCTCCTTCCATTCCCCCTTACTAGCCCACCATCCACACTGTTCTCTTCTCTTCCCCTTCCTAAACCTTGAACTTCTCCACTGTGCCTTCCCCCTTCCCTTCTCCCCTTCCTCTTTTCCCCCCTCATTCAAGGGGACAGACATCTCACTCCATTCTCCTTTTCCTCTTCCTTCTCCTCCTGGCTGGTGATGTGGAATCCTACTCTGGCCTCCTCTCTCTCCTCCCTTCTCTCCCAATACCTCCCCAAAGACCTCAGTTTTTCCACCTTAATGCTAGGAGCCACCACCCTAAACTCGACCCTCTCAAAGCTGTATCTCTCAGCACTCTCCTGGCCTCTTGTGTATTTCTGAATCCTGGCTGACCTCCAGGGTACCCAACTCTAGCTTGACTCTCCCCATCTACCATTCTTCTGGCTGGACCATGGTAAGTGGAGTGATTGTATCACCCTGTATGTCCATCATGATCTATCCTGCTCCATCACTTTCAGAGAGTCCGTGCCTTAGTCTCACAAGCTCCTTTTTCCTAAACTACTCTCCCATCCATGCTTCCCATCTTTGTTGGTGCTTTCTATGCCTCTGTTAAAATCTTTCCCTGTTCCTTGGTCACCTCTCATCTCTTGTTTTCTATGCCACCTCTGGTGAGCTGCTTCTCCTTGAGGATTTCAACATCAATTGTCTCTCCCCTGCCTCTAGGCTCACCTCCCACAGGATTGGGTGCCTAAACATTACAGAGTTAATCTCTGAACCCACCTGACTCAATCCTCACTCCTCTAACCACTCCCTTGTGGACTGGATGCTCTATTTCCACCCCCACTTTATCAATTCAGCAGGCATTCTGCTGGACACCTTCAGTGATCACTGTATGACCTACTGTATTGGGAAAGTTAGGCCTTCTCCATCTGACCCAAAATACCTCCAATCTCTTGACACTAGTGCCCTCCTAAATGACCTCATAGCCACTGAATGGTCCCTCCATCTATTCTTCCCTGGACACTGACATGGCCTTCTCCCTTTTTGACACCAAATTTAGTTTTAGCTGTGAAAAGCACCTCCCCTTTTAGAAAGTAATTGGCAAAAGCTCCCACCACCCCTGGATAACACCTAACCTTATCGACTTAGGCAAATCCTGGGTCCAAGCTTGGGCATACTTCAAATTCTCCCAATCCCTGTCTGACCTATTATCCTACAGGTCACTTAGGAACTCTTGCAAGAAGGCTGTCTGCACTGCAAGGCCCTCTACTTTAACTCCATCCTTCAGTATAACCTTAGTTACCCAGCAAAATTATGGAAGGTTATCCACTCCACTTTTGACCCCTCTGGACAGTCCACTCCTCCAGTCCTCCTGGTGGACAGCTCACCAGTCTCTGACCCTCCCTCTGTTACTGCTCATTTTAATGAATTCTTTACCACCTCACTTAACCCTGCTATGTTGAGCCCCGATGGGTTGGACCTCAGTCTTCTCCATAACTCACTCTTGCCATTCACTCACTGACTCTATCCATTCAGCCATGGATAAGGGTCACATTACCTCTGCCATCTTTGTCGACCTTGCTAAGGCCTTCAACACTGTCTCCCACCCCTTCCTTCTTGAAACTCTCTCATCAGCTGGCCTGTCTCAGACTGCCTGAGACTGGTTCCCAGCCTACTTGGTAGGTAGAATTCAATCTGTTAAAATTGCTGATTCTACGTCCTCACGCTTACCAATCTCTACTGGTGTGCCTCAAGACTCTGTACTTGGCCCAATCTTATTCTCTATCTTTATCATTGACCTACCGTCAGTTTGTTCCTTGTCCTCTATTCATATGTATGCTGATGATATAGTCTTGTTCAGCTCAGGCCACTCCCCCTCAGATGTGATTACCAGGCTACAGCTTGACTTCACTAATGTTCAGCATTGGTTAAACTCACATCAACTCTTCCTCAACACCAAAAAGGCAGTCTCCATGACCTTTGGCACTCAGCAAAGACTCTCTAGGCTACCTTCCCCCTTCTTCCACACCCTCGACAGTACAGTACTTGAGGACACCTCCTAATTTAAATACTTGGGTGTCTGGCTTGACTAACACCTTAACTTTTCTGAACATATTGATGCCATCCTGAAGACACTGTGCCCCAAGCTTGGTGCCCTTTAAATGAACTGTAGTGCCCTACCACTTCCGGTTAGGCATGATCTCATTCAGAAAATGATACTCCCTATCTTTGACTATTGTGACATAGTCTACAGTGCTGCTCCCAAGTCTTCCCTTGCCAGCTCAGATATCCTTTTCAATGCTGTCTGTCGCTTTCCTCTTGACTCCCCACCCTGCACTCATCACTCTCTAGCCTTCCCCTCCCTAGAGGGTAGGAGCCACTCCCACTGCACCAAGTTCACTCTTAATTTCTAGCTTGGGGCTCCCCCTCTTACCTCTCACCCCCTCACTCACTGCCCCACCTCACTCCTCCTGCCTTCTCCATTCCACTGACGTGCGCATCTTAGCTATCCCTCATCGTACCACTTCCATAGGCCAGGCTGCTTTCTTCTACCATTTCCTGAAGCTTTGGAACTCACTTCCTTCTCCTACCAGACTTTCCTCATCCCCGTCTTCTATCTCCCAGGCCCTACACAAATACTTTTCTCCTAAATGCTCTTGCATCTAGCTCCCCTTCTCTAACCTCTCCTGTTTAGTGCTCTACCCTCTCCCTATTCTCAACCCTATCTTCTATCTCCCAGCCTACACAACTACTATTTCCTATCTGTAATTGTTTCTAGTCCCCCTTCCAACCCTTTCCTCCCTAGGACTACCCTTCTCCCCTTCTCATCTCTAACTCCCTGCATTTGCTCCAAGCCCCCCTCCACCTTCCCTATCTTGATTAAATTTCCTTATCTAATACCCTTGACCATTTCTCTAGTCTACTAAACTGGTCCCTTCCACTAATTATGCCCACAGTATTTTCTACCTTCTTATTTATTTATTTAGTTTTTGTTGACCGGATAAGTGCACTAGACAAATTCTGCCTATTTTCAGGCACAACCCAGGGAAGGGGGATACAGATGAATTCCAACTGACCTTGAACCAGATTAAGCAGTTAGTGGTATTTTTAGTGAATGGTGGAAATTTGGCCAGGACACCAGTGAAATTCCTCTACTCTGCCAGCAGGGGGCTTGACTTCCTGCAGAGTGGAGGGGCTCAGTTTGGAGCTGAACAGCAGTGAAGTGAGCCGAAAGTGGGGGGGGCATGATGTGATGCTTACTTGGATGGTAATAAACGCCAAATGAAGTGAGCCAAAAGCTATGAATGTCATGCTATTCCAACACACCCACCCAGGTGGTAAGGCAGTTCTTTTCCTATTTGGCTACCTGCTGTAATTCTTCACCAAAATGGAGAGGCAGGAGGCACGAGTGGAGAAAAAGAACTAGTCTATTGGCAACTGATTATCGGGTGGGATCACAAGAGAGGGACAATCATATATATATATATATATATATATATATATATATACACAAGCTACTACTTTGCTATAGGCAAGAGGAATAATCAGCTGTAACAGCTACACTGTAAGAGCATCTGGTTTCTATTTTTCTACCTCTCTATAAGAGGGAAACTCTACGGCAGGGAATACAAAATGGATCAATCGACTGAAACAGCTACGCTGTAAGAGCATCTTACTTATCTTCAGATATCTACTTCTAATCCCGAGGTGCACCTCTCCCTAAACCTTAGTTTTTTAGAATTACAGTCATTCCAATGCTACAAGAAGAGTCTATGCAATAGATGATCGTCATTTGTTGCACATAACTTTCTCTGTCGACAAAAGAAAATGTGAAATACTCCACTGGTTTCCTAGTGAAACACAGAACCTTGGTGGGACAACTACGGATGAAGAGAGGATTTAACAGACCATGGGTCCTCGGCTACACCCCACCTTTCTAGGGTTGCCAGAAAGGAATACAGGATCTGGCTGCAGTCTGCTTCTAGACTGCCCGGAAAGAATAGGTGATGCAAACCACTTGGCCACAATCTGCTTCTGGATTGCCAAGTGAAGGGATCAAGAAGAAGAAGAAGGTCCAACCAACAGTCCACTTCTGGACTGAAGATATACTCTATGCTGTTGAACACACCAGATTGGGAGAATCAGAACCTCTGGACCACTCTTGGACTCCAGGCAAGCACTCTTCCTCTGGGCACCGAAGTGCGTCGGTCTTCTGAGTTCCAAGGCCGGACAAGCCAAGGCACTCGCCAAAATAATAAAACGTATGTCGAACTGCTACCAACTTGGAGTCCACAGCCGAATGAGCCAGGACACACTAAAACAATAAACCGAACGTCAGTCGGAGAACTGACACTGACGAGTCGAACGGTACTCTGCTGTGGACATGAAAACAAGAAAACGGACAGCAGACTTCTGCACTGGGCCAAGTCATACTGGGAAACTGTGAGAGGAAAATAACAAACGGGATGATGCAACTGCAAGGTGACTGTGGTACAGCTCTTCTTGGATTGACTGCTGTCTGTTTCTGGATGCACTGGTGGATGACTCTTGAAGGATGGGTGAAGTCTGACAGGGTTGCACCGGGGTGAAGTGATTCCAAAGACAGCTGAAGACTGATTCCGATTGTTGTCCAGCACTGAAATGCTGGCACGCAGCAATGCAAAACAGTGCTGACTTTCAATAATGTTTTTTTTTTTTTATACTTAGATTTTATTCAGTACACTTGCTTCTACATTCAAGACAACATTATTGTCAACCCGAGCAACAGTTTACATATGTAGCTCATAACACAGTAGTTAACCATTTATACTTGTCAGTTATACTGTTATTTACTCAAATTAAAAAATAATAAAAGAAAAAACTTAAAAAGAAGATACAATTATTAAGTTATTAAGAACAAGGGAGACAAGTTCATAAACAAAAAGAAACAAGTGTTGTCAATTGAATTAATTCTTGCTGCAGCCATCCAAATCAAATCATCCAGGGAGGGGTACAACATTATTCAGGGGCGGGCGTACATTCCTCTCATTCATTCCTAGATAAAACTGGGAATAGTTTGGGAATGGCACAGAAGTTAAGAGGCTGGGAGTACCAGTAGGGAGGAGGGGGAGGGGAGGGGAGGAGGGAGGAGAAGGAAAGAGGAAGGAAATGAGGGGAGGGGATGAGGGAGGGAGAAGGAAGGGAAGGGAGGAGGGGGAGGAAGAGGGGAGGGGAGGGGGGAGACAGGCAAGGCCTAGAAAACTAGCCTCAAGCCATCTCATCCATATATAATTCCCATCTATTCCATCTGACGTCGTAAGCACTCCCTTTATGATTTATACTGTATGTTATTCTTTCCATTTGTCGAATCTGATTAACTATTCCCAACCAATCCTGCAAAGTAGGTGGCAATTTCTGTAACCATCTTTTAGTCATGGATTTTAAAGCAGATATTAACAGAATGGACCAAAGGTATCGAGCAGTCTCATCCCCAACTTCAGCTGGGCAGAGACCAAGCAAGCAGTGCTCAGGACCTACTGTCATTGTCAGGCCTAACAGGGCAGCCAAGTGTTTAGTTATACGGGACCAGAAGTCACAAATTCCTGGGCAATGCCAAAACACGTGAGCTTGATCCGCTGCCACTTCCCCACACCCGTGCCAGCAGGTTGCCTGTACTTGTATTCCCATTTTACTGAGCTTTTTCGGTGTGTGGAAATATCTGATCTTCACCTTCCAGGCATATTCCCTCCACCCTGGTGATGATGCTGTTTTCCAGGTGTTCATAAATATTATACCCCATGTTTTAGAGCTTAAGACCAACCCCAGCTCTTCCTCCCATTTCCCCTGTGTCTTATTTATATTATGTGCTAAATCCACAATCCGGTTCCCGTATAGCATAGTAATTGCACCCTTCCCATGATCCCCCTCCCATATTCTCTCAAATACACTTGGGTATGGTCGCTCATCCAGCCACGACATAGTATGTCTCAACTTTTTAGATATATAGTCCCGTAGCTGAAATTAGAAAAAACAGTCCCCTGTTGGCCAGCTATTCTTAGCCTGTAGTGTTTCAAAAGGTATGATATCTGCTCCTCTAAGAACCTGCCAGGCTGCAACAATCCCCCTTCCCATCTGCTCTTTGTACCAAGTATGCAAGCTCGCTGGGGCATATTCTATGTCATAGTACCACCATCTGTATTTCCATAGACTTTTGGCTGTAGAACCCTGCCTTGTACCCTGGATCCATCCCTTTAGTGTAACTTGTACCGTGTAACTTCTAAAAGAGGATATATCAATTTGTGCAGGAAGGAAAAATAGAATAGCTTGTAAAGGGGGTGAGTTTGCTATGGATAGCTCCATTTGTTGCCAGTGCGCCCTATATGAAGGATGGGACCACAGAAGGGCATTTTTCATTTGTGCTGCCACCCAATATTCGTATAGGTCCGGGCAAGCCCTCCTTCCTTTCTGTTTAGGTAGTGCTAGTACTTTTTTGGAGATCCTCGGATGGGACTTAGCCCAGAGGAATGACATCATTCTCCTCTGCCACACCCCGACAATCTCCTGTGGGATAGAGCATGAAACAGCCTGGAATAAGTAGAGAAATCTGGGTATTATATTAGTCTTAGTTGTTTGAAGTCGGGAGTAAAAGGGAAGCGGCAGGAGAGACCATCTTTCTATATCCGCCCGCACTCTTTTCACTAATGGAGGAAAGTTATCTTTAAAAAGATTTTTGGGGGATGATCCAATATGCACCCCCAGATATTTAATAGTCTGGCAGTCCCATTTCATCGGATATTTAAGTTTAAATTCCTGGGGTACCTCAGCATTAAGGACCAAAATCTCTGTCTTTGCCCAATTAAGTCTGTAGCCTGATAATTTAGAGTAGATTTCAATTTGTTGAAATACCTTCAGTAACGAGTCTTCTGGTTGGGTCAGGTAAAGTAAAATGTCGTCCGCATAAAGTGCGATTTTATGTATCGAGTTGCCCCACTTAATCCCCTCTATTCCTCCATTCAGTCTGATACTTTGAGCAAGTGGTTCTATATAAAGAGCGAAGAGGAGTGGTGACAATGGGCAACCCTGGCGTGTGCCTCTAGTAAGATTGAGAGGTTTCGAGATGTAGCCATTAGCTCTCACATAAGCCACTGGAGATGTATACATCTTGATTATTATGTTAAGGAGAGTCCTCGGGAACCCGAAGCCGGCCAAAGAATCCCACAAGAATTCCCATGATACTTGATCAAAAGCTTTCTTGGCATCTAAGCTCATAATAAAAGCTGATTTTTTTGTATTCTGTATTTTTTCTATTATGTTAATTGTTCTACGGACGTTATCCTAGGTCTGTCGGCCCGGAACAAAGCCTGCCTGATCCATATGAATCAGTTTCGGTAGAACCCTTTCTATTCTTTTAGCTAAGATTCCCGCCATTATCTTATAGTCTACATTTAGTATGGATATTGGGCGATAAGACCCACAGATAGTTGTGTCCCTGGCCGGCTTCGGGATCACCGAGATAATCGCCCTTGTCCAAGAGGGGAGCATTGTACCTACATCTTTGGAGAGATAGTTATATGCCTTACATAGCAGAGGGGATACGAGATCCTTAAATTGCTTATAGAACTCACTAGGAAGTCCATCTGTACCAGGATATTTACCGGTTTTAATCCTCCCACTCTCCGATTTAATCTCAGTTTCCAAAAAAGGTCGGCTTAATTTCTCCCCTTGAGTGAGGGTTAATTTGGGCAAACCCAGAGAAGACAAAAAGGAGTTAATCTCCTGTTCTGTTGGCTTAGGGCCTCCATTATACAACTTTTCATAGTATTTTTTAAATGCCTCTACTATGTTTTCGGTCTTGTACTGTAAAATTTGGGTCATAGGGTCTTTAATTTTGGAAATCATCGCTCGACCCCTAAACTGGCGTAGCCAGCTAGTTAATCATTTCTGGGCACGTGGGCCTCCCTCGTAATACCTCTGTCTCAGATAGATGAGTCGCTGTTCTACCTGATAGTCAAGTATCTTAATGTATTCCTCCTTTAATTTTTTTAAGAGCTTACCTCTCTCTCTCTATTAAGGTTCTGATGTTGTAATTGTTCTAAACTATGTATTTGTTCCTGTAGCTCCTTATGCCTTTTCTCCCTATTTCTCTTCAATCTGGATGAGATTTCCACCAGCATCCCTCTGACTATGGCTTTTATTGTATCCCATAGTATACCAGGAGATAAGTCGGGGTGTTGATTCATTCGAATAGCTTGCTCAATAGATTGGGTTATTTTCTCTTGCACTTCTTTTAACTGAAGGAGTGAAGTGTTAAGTCTCCAGAATGTAGAGCTTTTAGGGGAGCCTATATTCAACTTCATGTATACCGGGCTATGGTCCGACAGCGGGAACACTCCAATTTCTGAGGATTTACATATTTCGAGAGTTTCCCTGGTTGTAATGAAGTAGTCCAATCTGGAAAACGTTTGGTGAGGAGGGGAAAAAAGTGTATTGTTTACACTTGTTATTTAAAGTACGCCAGACATCCATTAAGCCAACCTCTTCCAAAAATCTGGCAACCTTCTGAGCTACTCCTTTTTCCTTTCTTGGAAGTTGGGCTGTGGAATCTAGTTTGGAGTTTAGTTTCAAATTGAGGTCTCCCCCCACCACCACATGTCCCTCCACCCATTCCATGATTTTAATAAAGAAATCATGATAAAAAGTGAAGTCTGAGCTCGGAGGGGCATACAGTGACACCAGAGTTATCTTTCCTCCCCCATCAATCCTACCTTTAGCAGCTGCATACCTGCTCTGTTTGTCTGCCAACGTGTCCAATAGCTCAAAATGTGTGGAATTAGGAATACGTATCGCAGCCCCCCTTCTACGGCCACTGGTATATTCGGCTGCTACCACCTCTTTATATCCAAATTTCAATAATTTACTGTGTTCGGTTTTATTCATGTGAGTTTCTTGGAGCAGGATAATATTCGCTCCGGTTTTCTTTAAGAACGACATGACTCGGGATCTTTTGATAGGGTGTGCTAGGCCATTGACGTTGTATGATATGATTGTTCGCTCTGAATTAGCCATTGTGGAGGCTTACTTTTACACCCATTCTGAATGTCGATATTATACGCATCAAGCCCCACCCCACCCCCACCCGCTTTCAGCTATCTTGACAACACATAATTCTCCCTTGTTAATCAGTAACCCAACAACCTTCTCAAAATCAACATATTTCCATAACTTTAAAACTTTATACAGTTTAACTTCCACTGTGGAGGTCATCCTTGCTCCAGGATACCTCTGTGTGTTCAGTTTTCCCACCCTGAAAAGGCGGGAATAACTGAACAGGGGAGTTGGAGCAGACAGTACTCTAAACTGCTCAGTAGCAGTTCTCCAATGGAGCCTACTTTAGAAAAAATTAAGAAAAGGCTCCTTCTTAGCTGTAATATGCCAAGTTGTGACTCAGACAGCTGTAAGGGTGTCAATTTGCCTTTAGCAAGCCCCTACAGAGACCCTCTTCGCAGTAGCTCTATTAGTGTCTGCACTAGAGGTCCCCCCCCAGAGGCGGCCCGTTCACATTTTAAGTGTCACCCAGCAGCCAGCCTACAATTTGAAACAGGTTATAACAAGAACAATACATTTTCTTCTATCATTAGTAGGCATATGTCCTAAGGACTAATCAAGGAGTTTTGCTATGTCCAGGTTCGTAAAGTCTGAGAGGTTCAAAGCAGTCCGTTTCCTTCATGTTGTAGCTCAAAGGCACAGTAAACAGCCGCAAGGTACAGGGTAATGATGGGCATTTACTCTACTCTAGGCCCTTAGCCCATCTCTGGACCAGATATCTCTCAGCATGTCCTGGACAGTTCGTGCTTCAGTTCTGAACTGACTTTGTTTTGTTGCTTCCTTGTAAGCGCTGTAGGGTATCCTTAATTCCCGATGCTCGTAGTGCTGTTGCGATTGATCCTCGTCCTCTTCTCCTTTTATTCTGTACCATAAGCCATTCAATAGGTGCCTTCAGTAATGCACACTGTCTCTGCTCGACCGCCACCTCCGGCACTGCTTCCATCCAGCCCCTCTGCACTAGAGCTTTTCCCGCCTCCTCCGCCGAGTCATATGCTTTCATTCCTTCGGATCAAAAGATACGGATCTGAGCAGGGTATGGCATGCTAAACCTAATATTTTTTGCTCTCAGGATTTTCATAATAGGGCCGTATTTCAATCTTTGCCTCTGGACTTCAACTGGGTAATCGTGGTCAAAAAATAGGCGGCTGGAAAGGTATTTAATCTCTTTCTGTTGTCAGGATCTCCGGAGAATGTCCTCTTTTATCTTAAAACTATTGAATTTAAGCACCACTGACCTGGGCTTTGCTTCTGGTGGGGGTTTTGCCTGTAAGGCCCTGTGTGTTCTTTCGATACTCAATTGGTATCCCGCGGGCAGTTGCAACATGTCCATTATGAGGTCTGAAACAAAGTCAGTCATCGTCTGCCCCGATTCAGCACCTTCTGGAAGGCCATGTATTCGTATGTTCTCTCTTCTGGATTGGCCTTCAAGGTCAGTACATTTATTCTGGAGCTGTTCAGTATGTTCCATGAGGGCTTGTAATATAAGGCCCATTTTGGTGGTATCATCCTCGGAGTTGCTTATCTGGCCCTCAGCTTCCTCCAATCTCATCTCCAAACTTTTTAGATGTTGATTCAGCTGTTTAAATTCAGCCCTATTCTCAGCCCTCATTTCTTTTATATCATTAAAGAGCTTCTCAAAACGCAATCTAGATAGCTGATCTGTTTCCACGTCCATGTCTGGAATACTCTCGGGGGAAGGGCTTCTGCTTTCGTCTCCGCGCTGAGATTTGTATCCTCCTAAATCGGGGCGTTTAATCACTTCCTTTAGTTTAGATCTTCCTCTAGTGTCTTTAGTTTGTTTAGTACTCACCATTTCTGTCAGTTTTATGCTGTTTTCTTATATTTAGGTAGCTTTTTAGGCCTCTGAAAGGGAGAGCTCTCTCTAGCTGGCTGCTATCGGCTCTGTGACGTCACCGGAAGTCGACATTCAATAACGTTATTGAATGACTAATAACATAGGAAGATGCAAACAGAGTCTCAATTCTGCTGTAGTGATCAATAACTATACAGTGTCAGTGTCCATACCACAACATATACAGGTAATTTATCATACAAATCTAACCCTAGCTCTGGTGGACCTAACTCTAATGGGGTCCCTTCTAGCTAAATTGGGTTCTCCTGTTACTGTGGAAAAACTACAATGAGGAATTGGCTCTCAGGAAGGCTACACAAAAGATGGGTGGCCAGGCCCTTTTAATACTGGAGGGCTCACGTGGCTAACTAGGATCCTATTAAATCTGGGGTCGCTCCTATCGCTGGGCCCCTAACATAGCTGTAGGCCTAAATAGCTAGCTATGGGTTCTGGGCCTTGTGTTGACTTACTTTATTACTATTGGGTCTGGTGCCTTCACTTGGCTGGGCCTTGTGCCTTTAGTACTGCTAGGCTGGCTGCCCTAACTCGATAGGCCAGGGTAGCCCTTTACTACTACTGGGCTGGCTTGCCCTCACTTACTAGGCCAGGGTAGCCCTTTATTACTACTGGGCTGGCTTGCACTAACTCATGAGGCCAGGGTAGCCCTTTACTACTACTGGGATGGCTTGCCCTACCTTGCTAGGCCTAGCACCTACTTACTGCTAGGGCCTGGTTTGCCCTACCTCGCTACGCCTGGCCCCTACTTACTGCTAGGGCCTGGTGCCCTCAATACCACTGGGCCTGGTGCCCTATTTAATAATGGGCCTGGTACCCCTCTTTAACCTGGGCCTGGCACCCTCTAGATGCTGGGCCTGGTGCCCTTTTAACTGGTCCTGGTGCCCTCTCCTAAATAGGCCTGGTGCCCTTTTAAATCTGGGCCTGATGCCCTCTTTTAAACCTGGGCCTAGTGCCCAACTTCATTTTGGGCCTGATGCCCTCTTAGCTGGGTCTGGTGCCCTATTTCATTCTGGGCCTGGTGCCCTCTTAGCTGGGCCTGGTGCCCTCTCTATCACTGGGCCCGATGCCTCTCTAAAATGGGCCTGGGTTGCCCTCTTTACTTTATTGCTTGCCCAGGAATGGCAGGGCTCCTTTAAATTTATGCAGCTCTCTGAGAGTTGTCACTCATGTGGCAGGTCACCTCCCCTAATCCAGTCCCTTCATTAATATTTATGGCCCTCTTTAATGGTCTTACTTCCCTGGCCCCTCCCCATGGGCGTCGCTACACCCGCCCCTCTCTGACATTAATTTGGGTCCTTCTGACTTGATCCTCCCCGCAGTGCTCAGCCGCTTCTTTTCTGCACAAAGCTCAAATAAAATAAAAAAAAAAAACACAGCCTCTCTTGAAGGGCGGCCAGCACATTAAATCATGCTGCCACCAACCCACCCAAACCACTGGAAGGTAGCAGGAGCAGGCTGGAGATGTTTTCGCAGTGGGAGGGAGATTCGGCAGGCAGCCGGGAAGACGACTGGGGGGCCTGAGATGGCTGACTAGCAGGACGACGATGCGGCACTTGCAAGCTGCCGACGAGGGATGGGGAAACTTTTAATTAAAGAAAGGGGCACAAAATAAACAAACAACTGGGGCTTTCAGCTCAACGACTGCACTGGACTTACTTTTTCTTCTTGTGGTGCCCCGATGGCACCACCAACCACACCACACCACTTCTGGGGCAGTCTTCAGGTGCTGGAGGCAGAGCAGAAGCACAGCCAGGTTCTTGGGGATGGCTTCAACAACAGGTAAGCCTCTTTCTTTTCCCCTAAACTTGCTGTGTCCTCCCTCCTCAACAGCTACCCAGGAATACACTGAGGAAAAAAACTGTTAAAAACTTTTTGAAAGAAGGGCTTCTGGTTTGAGAATGGTTAGGGTGGAATGCTGTGCATGAGCTGTTCAGCACAGCATTCCATCCAAACCATTGTTGCTGTAGCTGCATAAATCTTCATTTATTTTCTATGCACAGGGTGCACAGGGCACCTACAGTGTTTACTGGGTAATGCTGGGGACCCTCTGACTTTGGCATATTACAGCAGAAGATGGCTAACGTCCAAGATGGAGGATGTGAGGTGGAAGGAGAATCTATCAGGGCTGCTGCTAACTTGCCAAACTCAGCAAGACCTAATGGAATGGAATCTGAAGCTGGAAATGCTACTTTTAATGCAGAATAAAACTCTACCCCCCCATGGCTCCTCTCATTCAGGATAGAAGAGAAGTACAAGGTACTGACTTCAATTCCTGTATCTTTGCCTGATCTTTCTCAAGAGAGCTTAAGACAAGTCTTCAAAATGCATAAGGAGTTTATGAAGCAACTGGTGCAAAACGAAAATGCCTCAAATGTTGATATATCAGAAGCAACTTATCCGGCAGCTGTAGGACGCTCTACTGAAACTATTCTTTCACCCTGTAATGCTGAGACAAACTTTTCTGATGAGACTTCTAATCGACCTGCCTCTTTAAACCTTAGGCAGACAAGCAGGAATCAGCATGACTTCTCTACCACTTGGTCCCCTGCAGCTGCATTAAAAGCAGCTGGATGGCAGAGACCTAGCGAAACAGATCCCTGGTCCTCACCGGGACCTGTCAGTGCTGCAGAGATAACCCCTGCAGCTCAACCAGCCAGCCAAACTTCTCACTCAACAGCAGCCTTTTTGCAACAACCCTCTAAGGCTCCCAGGAGTGCTCAGAACTACTCTAAAACAGCAGAAAGATATTTACAGTCTCAGGATTTACGTTCCATGGGCCCCAAAAGTGCACAACTGGAATTTTCTTCTTCTTCTGAAGACGAAATGCCTCCTGAACTTACACAGAGAGACTCATTCCCTCAAGCAGGTACCAGGAACACAGACAAACCATTCAAATTAAGTGACTTGTTTACAGCTGTAGGACAGTCTGCTCAGTGGCGTAACGCTGCAAGACTAAAGTGTTTAGGAGATGTGTCCACTGCTCCAACCCGGAAAACAGTTCTCCACAATATGCTGAAGGACATGTTAGGTATTAGCCCATCTGAATTGTTTCCTTTATTCATGTACATGGGGAACTAACTTATGATATTAGTTTCAAAACTGTGACAACGTTGGAATCATTTTGGGCAAAGTATGAGCTAGTGAAAACTTCTCCTTTATGGGCTGCTTTTCTCCTTATTCCCCTTACAAAGCCTGCTGTGAAATTTATCGCACTGTTGTTTAGGAGTGAGGGGGGGTCACCATTGCTGATGTGCAGTATTGGCTGCGCCAGAGGTGTGAGATTCTAGAAACCCCCGACCTATTTTGGATGATGATTTTGTGTGGACCGGGGGTGGAAAATTAAGGTCCAACTGCATCAGGATGAAAGAGGCATTGTACATCTCCCTAGTGGTTTTTACATCAGGACGGATAAGGGCATTTGTTTTTACCCAGGGCAGCCCCGAACTTGCCATAAGTGTTGGTCTCGGACTCATCTTAGTTACTCCTGTGACAAACCCCATTGCACTTTATGCTTGGCCTATGGACATGTTAATTTAGGCTGCCCTAACCCCGTACTCTGCAATATGTGCGATGAGCAAGGCCACATGTATCAGCAATGCCCATGGGCTGACCATAACAGATTAGACAGGCCCCCACAGGACCAAATGGCTCTCATATCGGACTCTCAGACACAGGGCCTCAAATGCAGAGAAGAGATAGCATCTCTAACTGTAGCCCCTCCAGCCCAGCAAGACACAGAGACACCTGGCACCTCGGCTTCTGAGCCTGTGGCCCTACCCCCTTCCCCTCCTCCCCTGTAGCAGTCATGGAAACAGAACAAGATGACCCCCCTCCACTGGCAATGAATCAACCCCCATAATAGAAGATGCTGTTTTTGATCAGGGCCATATGCAGCCCCTTCCCCCCGAGCCCAGAGATTTACTTCAGTGAAGAGCTCTAGGAGAGGGAAGGGGAAAAGGAAATCTGATGCCTGCACCCCTAGGAAGAAAATCCTAACCAGAAACAAATTCCAGGCTCTAGCAAAAAAGCATAAACAATGGGGGGATACTGAAGAGGAAGAGGGTTCTGACTTATCCAGGGCATCCTGTTCCAAAATGGAGGTCCCCCTGGAGGAACAGGATAAAACTTCCAAAGCTGAGAAAAGACTCCCTCCCAAAAGGTGAATTTTCTGTTTATTTTTTCCTCTCTGCCTAACCCCTTGTGCATACTGTCACTAAAATAAGGTGTCTCACTTTAAATGTATGCAGTATGAAGTCCTTCCGCAAACAACTTACCACCATACAATTTTTAGCAGACTTGCCTCATGACATCTACCTGCTACAGGATACCAGAATGAAAACAAGGCATGAAATCACACAAGCTAAATTGAAATGGTCAAGGGGTCCCTCATTTTGGGCTCATGGGGAGGATTTATGCGATGGGTTAGGGATTCTTTTTCCTGGATATCACTTTCACATAACTAAAGTGCTGGATATTCTCCCCAGGTGGGTTATGCTTCTTGATTGCCTCTTTAGGAAATTAAAATTAAGAATAATTAATGTATATGCCCCCCAGAGTATTGCTGCCAGATCAGAGCTTTTTCATCTAATCCAACTGTACCTGCACACCTCCAGGCAAGTAATCTTGGGAGGAAACTTTAACTCTGGATTATCCCTGAGTGATAGAGGGGGTGCTACAAAAAAAATGTTTGGAGACTCTGCTGCCCTGAATAAAATTTTAGCTACTGCTAAAATGAATGATGGAATGAGTGCAATACATCCCAAAAAAATATATATATTATAAGGGCACACATGTCATGAGAATTGATTTTCTTTTTTTATCTAATAGCATTACTGTATCTCATGGGACAGTTATCCCTTGTGAGATCTCGGACCATATGGCAGTCTCCTTAAGCTGCTCTCCTGCAGGGAGACCGCTGCCTTATGTCCCTATCTCCAGATGGAAATTAAATAATACCCTATTTGTAGATCCTGGTATAGATACAGCATGTTTAGAACTTTTAAGAGCCCGGTGCACTGTTCTAGATGTCTATCCCGCTCCCCTAAATTGGTGGGAGGACACGAAATTGGACTTAAAGAAATTCTTTCAGAGTAAAGCTAGGTCCAAAACTTTATCTGCATACCTTACTTACTCAAAACTAAGACAAAAGTTACAAGATCTTATTTCCTGTGCATATGAAAATCAGGTTGAAAATGCTCAGGCCATTAAAGAGGTCAAAACTCAAATGGAGTCCCACCAATATAATAGAGCCATGTCTTTAAAAATGGAGGCACAGTGTGGCACTCAGAACTCTAAACCTTCCTTGGATTTATTCAAGGGATGCTCAGAAAGAGTGGCAGCCACCCACATAGAGAGTTTAGTGGATTCAGACACGAATGCTCATTGTACTACACTACCTTATATAAAAAGAGTAGCACAGAAATACTTGGAGCATATGTTTGGGGAAGTGTCACCCACTAAGGGACCTTTTGACCATCTTACAAACATCACCATACCAAATATCTCTCAGGAAAAAGTATCTTCCCTTATTGCTTCTATTTCAGTGTTCGAAACCAAACAGGTCATTTCCCGTCTGAAGAAACTTACCTCCCCAGGACAAGATGACCTCACAACTGACTTCTACCAGCATTACATAGAGATAGTTGCTCCTATTCTGACAATAGAGTTCAATAATATATTGCTATCACACTTACTTCCCATGCATTTTTCTGATGCTACTATGATTTTATTATTTAAAAAAGGAGATAGGGCAGACATAAAAAACTGGAGACCACTTAGTTTACTCAATGTTGACTATAAAATTCTAGCTTCCATTTTGCTGAATAGAATATTGGCAGTGGCTCCTCTCCTGCTGGCCAAGTCCCAAACATATGCAGTCCCACACAGATCCATTAAACAAATCTTTCCCTACCAAGAGTTATTGTATATTCTTCCTCCTCTACAGCTAATCCTGCAATGCTAATCTCCCTAGATCAAGAGAAAGCATTTGACCGGGTCAATCATAACTACTTATTTCGGGTTTTGCAGCATTACCATATTCCATAAACATTTATTCAGTGGATTAAACTACTATGCCACACTGCCTGTTTTACCCTTCATATAAATAACTCCACTGGGCCACCATTTTTAGGGCAAAGAGGGATACGCCAAGGCTGTCCTTTAAGCTCCATACTATATTAAGAAAGATTTAAAAACTTATTTGTGGCACTTGGCTTATCTGGATGATTAATGGAAGCTGATTGTAAATATTTTGTTGATTATATGGATGATTTTATGGTTTGTTTTAATATATGATGTTTTAATGAAATTATTTTATTTATATGTTTGAAATTGGCATTGTATGTTGTGGTTTGATATGTAAAGCGCCTTGATATTTTGAAAGGTGCTCTAAAAATAAAGTTATTATTATTATTATATGCATTTCAAATAGATCCCCTACTGCGAAAGATTTTACAGCGCCCCAGAATCTCATGCATGCTCTTACCAACAGGGGCACCACTGCCAGCCATTATAGCCTATGCAAATGATCTATGCATTTGCACCACTCCCTCTCTCAGAGATTCTGATCTGACAGCAATCATCACTACTTTTGAAAAATCAGTCTGGGTCAAAGCTAAATTATAACAAAAGTTCTGTGTTATACATGCCATCAGAGGCATCACCTGCACAAGTCAGTCTGTTCTGTGTGATACCTGTGTCTACTGGCCCTACTAAAATATTGGGGCTCATTTTTGGTAGTAATAATGACTCTTCCCATAATTGATGCTGGCCATTGAAAGAGCAAATAGGACAATAATGTCCTGGAAAGGTAGATCCATATCCAAAAGGAAAAGAGTATTTCTAATGAAAACGCTCATTCTGCCCCACTTCTTATACGTGGCCTCAATATACTCATTGCCATTGGCACTAGAGGCCAAAGTCTACAATGCGTTCTTCCACAGATTTTGGGGCAGCAGGTTAAACCTGTCAAAAGGCAGTATACCTACCCTGACTATTGTTTTGGGGGAATGAGGATGATAAATCCCATAGTTTTTTTTCATACCTTATTTTTTTCACATGGCATATTGCATATCTTACAGGCCTCTTCAGCATTCTAGTATTCCATAGTTAAACATCAAACTGCTCCTCTACTTTTGGTATGGAATCAGGAGCCTTTTGAGCTCCCTAGAAACTTCAGGAAATATGTCCCTTTACTGTATAGGATCCCAGCATTTTTCAAACTTCACCAGTGGCATATTGCCCCAAATAAATTAATCACATCAACAAGAAAACAGATGTATCATTATATATTACATAACAACTTTTCCGAGACCCCCCTAATTAATGACCCACAAGGAAATAGTATAGACCCTAACTTAGTGTTTCAACAGCTCACTGACCATAGAGTTCCCTTGAAGCTATGGGATGTCATGCCATGGGTGCCTTGGTGTTCGGGGCAACCATAAACACAAATCCATGGAGGAGAGAATGTGTCTCCGAAATACCTGCCCTGAAACTCTGGAGACAATGTATCATTTTTTCATAGAATGCCCATTCAGTGCATCTGTATGGACCCTATTACTGCGCAAATGGAAAGACAAGCATTTGATCCCCATATCCTATGAAATGTTAGTGTATGGTGTCTTTAATTATAACCCATCCTCATATCATCCTAGCACATTGCGACTCATATTTGCTTTCTGTAGGTTTTACTTATGGCAAGCACTATGTGCATTATTGCTGCAGCAGAAATCTTATACTGCAGAACAAGTTTTGTGTCAAATTCAAACACAATTGCAAGCTATTTATCACACTGGAGAATCCAAGCTCCCAAGGGTTATGCACACAAAATACTAGAAAAGTTGTGGGTGAATTTTGGATTAATAGTCTATTAATTGAAGGACTGAAGGGTTAAAAGGTTTGGTTTAGGGTGAAGGTGATGAATTTATGTACACCTTTTATGCTCCCCCCCCAAAAAAAAAATACTCTGCTACATGGTATTGTAAATGTGATTGTAAATAGAAAATCAGCTTTTGTTATGATCTTGCACATTGAACAGATGTTTATGTATTGTGTATTGAGAAATTAATTATTGACTTGATTGTACAATTTTCTTTTTGTTTAATAAAAACTTCCCCTACTCTGCCAGCAGGGGGCTTGACTTCCTGAGAGCAGAGTGAAGGAGCACATGTTGGAGACGGACAGCAGAAGAGGAGGAAGTGCTGATGTGGCAAGGGAGAGGGCCTTCTCCCCTGTCTTGTATACTACTAGAGGCCTGAAAATGAGTTCTGATGTTTATATGGACCAGAAAGATGAAGACCAGAGTGAAGAGCTGAAGATAAAGGAAACGGAATCACAAGAGAGAATTTCTTCCATGGAGAAGGAGGGTGAGGAGGTACCTGTGCAAGTCTCCTCTAATGGCGCAGAGTTTAAAATTAATTTTGGATCTCAGAATGAACTGATTACTTTGGAGCCTGAATTTACTCAGGAGATGGAAGTAACAACAGAATCGGGAGCAAAGAACGCCGAGAATAATAAGGTTGGGTCTGTTCTTTTTATTGCTTCAAATGACTCTGAACAGCTTATTGAGAAACAAACAAGGCTAGAGTTTTTGACTTGGAGAAAGAAAAGCAGCTTAAGTGGCTGCGAAAGCTCTCCACCTTACAGTACCCATGGAAGGCTGTTGCTGCACCAACTGATGCTGTCAGTGCAAGTGAGACAGTGTCTAAAGAAATGACTCACCCCTTAAGCACACAAAAGAGTCCTGAGGAGACAGAAACTGTTCAGAACAAGGGGACTCAAGGACGGTCAGAGGCTGGCAGTCAAAACGGAGATCCCTGTGTGTGACAAAAGCCTCCAGGTCCTTGTGTACAAGAAAAATCACTGAAACCCCAGAAGCAGCGTTTGGGGCCTGGATCAGCTGTTCGATCAAAAACCAGTTCTAAACAGGAACCTCCGAAAGTGGTGCTGCTGCATAACCCAGAAGAACAAACTTTTTCATTTAAGGATAGACCTTGTTATAAAGAATCAAGAGAAATAATGGAAGCAGAACTAGAGACAATAGACTGGCCTCTCAAAATCACACTGGAGCGGGCAGGTTGGGAGCAAGATTCCACAGGAAAATGGTCGCCTGACCCAAAGGACCCCTTGTATCAGGACTTATTGCTGAACTCTGCGGCCACCAACAATGTGCAGCAAGAGAGCTCCTCCACACCCCGGGGTAATGTTTCTCAAGACATTGTGCTTTCTGGGGAAATGTTGATAATGTTGAAATACCGGTACAGGTTGTTGAAACAGTGGTGATTGATACTCCTCCTGCAGAGGGGGAATTTGAGGCAGGAAAACAGATAGAAGGAGACAGGAAGGTAGAAAGTAAAACTTCAGAACCGATCCTTAAGATGTCTGACCTCTTTCCTACTATGGGAGAGCCGGCACCCCGGCTCAATGTGGTCAGGCTCTTGTACAAGGGAGGGCTGGAGGAACCTCTTAATAGAGTGTATGTAGCCAGGAACTTACTAAAAACTTCTATGCGGTACTTCTCATCAAAAATGTTTGCCCTTGTAAGTTTAGGGAATGGGAATTATGATGTAAGTTTCAAGAGTGTAGCAAACTTAGAACGGTTTTGGGCCCAATACTAAACACTTAAAAACACCCCTGCTTGGATTCCCTTCCATGCCATAGCATTAACTAAACCACAGGTTAAGATAATCAATGTGATGTTCAAGAATGAAGGGGTCCACATAGAGGACATTTTGTTCTGGCTTCATCAACACTGTGACATAATGGGAAAACCCATGCCCACACTGGACAGCGAATGAATATGGGATGGGGATGGCACATAAAAGTTAAGTTGCACTCCTCTGATGCAGGGCCCATGTACCTGCCCAGTTCCTTTTTCTTGGGGAAGGATCAAGGGTCCATTTTTTTACAATGGTCAGCCTCGGTCATGTTTCAAGTGTGGCTCAAGAGCTCATCTCAGCTTGACTTGCGACTCTCCATGTTGTATCCACTGTTTAGGGTTTGGACATGCATCTTCTGCATGTTTGAAATTTTTCAAATGCAATTTGTGCCAACGAACATCGATGTCCCTGGGTGTCCCACTATAGAGAAGATTGTCTATCTCAGGAAGGTATAATAAATGGGGCCCAACATCAACAAGCCAAAAGAGTGGCTGCACATGACTTACAGAACATAGAAATGCAAACTAATCAGACCCAGGCAGAGTCAATACAGATAGACCAAACGGAGGTTGTGGTAGAAGAACAAGACTCTGGGGGTTCTCAGGTAGCAAGGATTGCTCTGGGAAACTACTCCCATATGCAGACAATGCTGTTCTCTACAGCTCCCACACTGATCCCACCACTCTCTGTAATGCACTTCAAAAATCTTTTACAGAAGCACTATCCTGGTTCATTCAGCATAGGCTAGTTCTAAACTACAAGAAAACGAAGTTTATGGTGTTTTCCCACTCCCAAAGCAGGAACAGTGGGCTGCCCCTGTGCATACTGAACTCCCTCAATGACCCCCTTGAGCAGGTTACCTCTTTCAAGTACCTGGGTATCACCCTAGACTCAGGGCTCACCTACCATGACCACATCTGCAAACTGAGCACCACCATTAATGTGCGTATGGGTTTACTGCACCAGTACAAGTGCTGCCTCCCACCTGAAGCCCTCCACCTAGCTGTCTCAGCTTCGGTACTGTCACTCATAGATTGTGGTATCATAATCTATGGGGCAGTTGACAACACACGCCTAAACAAAATCAGGCTGGCTCTTAATAAGGCCTGTAGACTAGCTTCCGGTTGCGCCAGATGCACACACACCTGCATCCTGTATGCCTCCACCAACTGGCTTAATTTCAGTGGGAGGCTCAAATATCAGACATACCTCTTTGCTAACAAAATAACTGCAGGTCTACTCCCATCTGCCCTTACCCCCCTACTTCAGGCACCCTTGTCCTCCCCCCACACCCGGCAATCTACAACAACCCACTTCCAGGCACCCCTCTGCAAGACCTCCTTGGGTCAAAGAACATTTAGGCACCAGGCCCCTAGCTGGCTTAACTCCCTCCCTAACTCCCTCCTCTCAGAACCCAGACTTGGCTGGTTCAAGTCCTAACTACGTGACCTAATCTCTCAAGGCTCAGCCTGCGACTGTCCTTGATGTTTTGCTCTACCCATGTCCCCCCTCATATTTGGACCTCACTGGTCCTGCCACCCCAGGGCATGCTTATACCTGGACAATGGACACCCCCAGTCCAGCCTAAACTACCAATAATGACCAGGGCATGGGTGGTGCCACCGTCCTGCAGTGTATGTACCCTGTTAACTGATTATCGTCTTTACTCTGTAACGTTTTTGCAACTTTCTGTAACCACTTTTGCTAATTTACAAGCTACTTTGTAACTATTGTGTCTTATTTGTTGCCATTGTAACATATGTCTCTGTATATAATGATGTGGAACCTTTGTAAAGGAGTCTTTGACTCAAAGGTATGTTATCCGATATCTTCTATAAATAAATAAATAAAGTAGATCCCCCAGGCCCCACTTCAGAAGGATCACAGGATGCTGTGGATGTGTAGAAAAGGGTTATGCCACCCCCACCGTGTACAAGTTAGGGGCTTTTCAAACAGTTTCTCAAAAAAGAGACCTAGAGCAGGACGGACAGGAGTTCTGAAATCTAAGCAAAATGTGCTAAAGACAGGACAGGGAGCAGTTTCCTGGAAAACAGGAAATAAATTTGCTACTCTGTCAAAGGAAGGAACAGATAGAGATTCAGACGATGAAGAATCAGATTCTTCTCCTATTACTTCTAATACAGCCACAGAAGAGAGTGGGGCGGGATCTATTGCAAAATGAACCAGACAGCGTAGAACTTCTAAGACCCTTTAGAACTTTCCTTTGGGGTTGAAATAAACCTCCTGATGGATAGGCTCACCATCTGTACTGTCAACATCAATAGTATAAAAAATTAGAAGAAGCGTCTAGGGGCCATGCTTTTTTTAAGGAGATTACAGAGTGACATTATTTGTGTACTAGATGCCCGGCTGAAATCCAACCATGAGCTACAGCAGGCCTCAAAATCCTGGCCGCTGGGTCCATCCTTTTGGTCCTCAGGAACAGAAGTCTGCGATGGGGTAGGTATTTTATTTTCAAACTACCAGTTTAAAGTGTCTTGACTGGCAGACATTCACCCTGGGCATGCCTTAATATTGGATGTCTCATATGATTCCTGTAGATGCAGGATTATAGCTATATATGCCCCACAGACAAAACCCACAGGATTTCCTTATTTAAAGAAGTCCAGTCTTTCCTGCATACCTCCAGACTAGTGTATTGGCTAGAGAATTTTAATTGTGGTCTATCCAAGGCAGATAGGGACTTGCAAACAGAGGAAATACTTTCTGACTCAAATGCCTTAATAAACATCTTGAACCATGCAGGGATCATTGACGCCTATAGGAAAGTATACTCCAAAGGTGGATTTACCTACCATAGGGGGCCTTTAAAAACAAGAATAGACTTTATATTTCTCTTATCTGCATTAGAGATACAAGAAGCACAAGTTATGGCTTGTGAGTTTTCAGACCACGTGATTATTAAAATAACTACACAAGCAGGGACTAACCCGCAATGTAAAAAGCAATACTGGAAACTGAATGAGTCGGTGTTAACCAACCCCTGGGTTAAGAAAGCATGGGAAAGGGAGTGGGCGGCCAGGCTATCGGCAGCTGAGTGTTATTCTGAACTCGTAGACTGTGGGAGGACACCAAAAAATCTTGGTGTTCCTTTTTTCAACAAAGGGCATGGGCCAGATCCAAATCTGAGTACCTCACATATTTACAGCTTAGACAGCAGTTGCAGAGGGCCATTTCTTTGGTGGAGACAACAGGGCAGGACTTGAGTGCACAGGTCAGTAACCTGAAAGCCCAGATGGTAGCACTACAATACGATAGAGCAAAAACCTTACAACAGGAACTTAGATTCGGCACGCAGATGACAAAAGGAGGCCTTGACCCTTATAAAGAAAACAAGAGAGTAGGGTAACAACACAACTTTCTTCCTCTTCAGGAGAATTAGTTACTTCCCCTCTAGATCTACTAGACATCATCCAAACCTTTGATACCCCCCAAACCAGATTTACAAGGTATTCTAGAATCCCTAGGGTTGCCTAGGGTCCAGGAGACTGATGCCCAGGATTTAATTTCAGATGTTACAATAGAGGAGGTTAAGGCTGCTATTTCACAGTTATCAACAAATACAGCTCCAGGTTCTGATGGTTTGGGAACAGGTTTCTATAGAACATTTATGGATAATCTCTCACCCGCATTAGTAATTCTATATAATCACATTTTGAAGACTTCCACATATTCAGCTTCCATGATGGATGCAATTTTAGTACTCATACATAAAAAAGGAATAAGGGAAGACATCGGGAACTGGAGGCCTTTAAGCCTGTTGAATTCTGATTTAAAAATTTTGAGCAAAATATTATTGGCAAGATTGAATAAAGTAGCTCATCTCTTGATCAGCCCTTTTCAAACATGTGCAATTCAGAATAGGAAACAGGATAATTTGATCATATTGCGGGAGTCCTTTTATAAAGGGAATTTGGGAGGGGAAACAGGGTATGTTTTGAGCTTGGATTAAGAGAAGGCTTTTGATAGGCTTCCCACCATTTTTTGTCCTCTACATTGTTAGGATTTGGGATACCAGAAATCTTTGTGAATTGGATAAAAGGGATGTACGCAGCTTCCTTTCTCTGGCCTAATATAAATGGCTGGTTTGGGAGGAAAGTTAAATTTTGTAGGGTAGTTAAGCAAGGTTGCCCCCTAAGTCCCCTCCTATATGCTTTTGTTATATACATTTTAATAAGGTTAATATGGACCCATACTGAGTTAGCAGAAATATCACTTGTTGAGTCATTTCAAGTGAAAATATTAGTATTCTCTGATGATTTGGTTTCAGTGCTCTCCAGCACATCCTCAGAAATGGCATTAACAGCGGTGTTGCTGCAATTTTCCCATTTGTCTGGGTCAAAAATAAATTTTGGGAAATGTAAGGGGGTAATCTTGGGTAATACCCCATACCAACATCAGGCATGTGGGCTGGGATTACTATAATATCAGATCCTATTACTATATTAGGGGTTCAGTTTGGACCAGGGGAATATGGCCCAGTTAAACTGGGAAGTTAAGGCTGAACAAGCAAATAGGCTGGTAATTAGCTGGAAAGGGCAACAAATATCAAAGAAGAGAAGAGTACTCTTAATTAAATCTCTGCTGATTCCACAGTTTCTCTATATTAGTTATATCCCCCCCCCCCCCACAGTCCATTAGCACCAATTTATTTGGGGTGTTTTTTCAGGCTTTTTGGGGTTCTCATCTAAATCCCATTAAGAGGGAATTTACCGTACATATCTGTCAATTAAGGAAGGTGGAGTAGGGATGTTGTACCCTATCACCTTCTTCTATGGTATGTTTTTGAGTTATAACATATGCCCAGCACTATGCCCAGTACAAAAGAATGGGTACCCCAATTCAAGAATGGTTGAATCCATGTATATCTGCATGGGAGAGTAGGAAGATAAGATCTATTCCCCGTTAAGATACCAGAATATGGGAAAGATTGTATCAAGCATGTTATAAGGTGGAACATTACTCCAGCACAGTTGTTGACTATTGACAGAAAAGGGATTTATAAAGCTGTAACAACTATAAAAAAAATATAAGTAGTAACATTTCCAAGATGTACAAGCATTAGACAAACTTGTATATTACAGCAGTTATCTAACCCTGGGGTACCATCCTTTATTTGGGATTGTGTCTGGTTAAGTAATTATGGCAGATTGGGAATAAAGGGAAACAACAAACATAAACAGCTATCAGAAAGATACTGCCCTAGAATTACATGTTCACTGACGTTGGAAACTCAGGAATGTCTCTTTTTGGGGTGTCCCTATGCTAGCTCCTTTTGGATACACTTGTCACAATCCTGGTCAGATAATCAACTGGCAACCCCTTCCTATCAGGATATTATGTATGGGCCAGATGAAAACAGGTTTTGTAGATATCATAGTGACACAATGCATATAACCTTTGCTCTAATTAAGTTTTTTTCATGGCAGTCAAGGTGTATGTTAGTAATGCAACAAAGAACAGTCACCCACCAGGAGCTCCTGAACAATATAAAGTTATCCTTACAGAATATACAGAAAGCAGATGTGAATAGATTTTCATTAGAAAAATCACAACAGCTATGGTTAAATTGTACAGCTTGGTTAGAATAAAGTACAAACTAAGTCTTAAAGTTTATAAGTAGAATGTGTTATGTTAGAGTCTGTATAATAAGTTGATATTTGGATGTATAATGAATATTAATGTTTGTACTGATTTTTCTTTGTGTAATGAAGTCCAGTAATAATAAAAATTCCCCTACTGTTCTGTAGGGGGATTCTCTGCTGTCTTGGCAACAAGCAAAGATGGTGGCCGGCTGGTTGGAGGAGCGGACAGAGGACATGGACGTGGGAGAGCAGGTCTCCTCTCCCATCTCAACACCTGTAGAGACCACCCACTGTTTATGTAATGGAAGGAGAATTAAGGAAATAACCTAAAAATGTGGCAAGTTCTGCTGAATTGAAGGAGCACCCTTTTCCCGACTTACTAGACGTCCAAATGGCATCTGAGAATGACATTTCTTCAACGAATGAATTAGAGAACCTACAGACATCTTCAGGATGTGAGACAGCTGCAATACAGCTTTTGGAGAAACAAATGGAAGCCGAGGAGCGTAGGTCCTATTTGCAGAAGATGCTGCTACAAAAGAAAATCTGAGAACTTTGCTCTGACAGCACGACTGGGCCTGTCAAATCAGCCCAGCTGAGCACCAATGTCAGAGCACCAAAAGAGAAGCTGCCCGCGGTAACAGACCGCTCACATGCAAATACCTCAGGCTATCCAGATGATACAAACCAAGTTGCGTCTCATAATGTAAGTACATTTGAATCTCCTGAAACTGTGGGCAAGGGACATAGCTCTATAAATGACTGGTCTGTTGAAACGGCACTAAAGGGAGTGGGCTGGGAACAAAATAATGATATAGAACACTGGCAGTCAAGAAAATCTCCCATTTGTATGCCTACTGCCTCAGACTTTCCCCAGTTACAGGCTTGTAAGCCTTCACAGCTACAGTCTCATAAACAGGGCATTCACCCTGAGATAAAAACTGCCCTACAGTTTCCAGAGGAACTGGCTCTCACTCAACATCCAGTTTTGCAACTCCCTGGGACACATGTTCAAACAACTGCTATTGATAATGCTTTACCTTTTGGATCTTCTGAGATCTCACAAATTATCGCAGCACTTTTAAATCTTGGGACAGTACAAATGAAGAAACTATTTGCCTCTCTCTTTAAAACTCCCATTCTTCCTGCTAAACGCCACAATGCAGTTTGACTCTCTTAATGTCAGATCCTCCAGATTGCATATTTGTGGCAAGGGCTCTATTAAAAGATTCCATGAAGTTTTTTTCACATGAAATATATGCCTTGATTCATATTTCATGAGAAACCATCTTTGGTGTTAGTTTTAAAACTACTGGAGGCCTGGAGCATTTCTGGGCTAAATACCAGGCTTTGAAAAAAACAGCTTTGTGGACACCCTTTGTGGCTATACCCCTTTCTAAGCCAGCATACAAGACTATTGCCACCTTATTTCGAAATGAAGGGGTAAATCTTGTAGATGTTGTTTATTGGTTGAAGCTTCGCTGCAGTGTCTTAGGAGAGCCAGAGGCAATCTTGTATTCGGAAAATATTTGGACTGGGGGCTGGAAATGACGGGTCATGTTAAAAACAAATGGCTCAGGAGTTATTCATTAGAAACATAGAAACATAGAATGTGACGGCAGATAAGAACCACTTGGCCCACCTAGTCTGCCCATTTTTCTACCTAACAGATAAGCTGCAGATCCTAGTTAACCAACAACTTACTTCGTCCTACCCCCCACTAGGACTGCCTTATGTCTGTCCCATACATTCTTGAATTCCCCCACTGTTCTTGACTCCACAACCTCCTCAGGGAGGCTGTTCCATGCATCCACAACCCTCTCCATGAAAAAATACTTCCTCACATTACCTCTGAGCCATCCCCCCTCTATCTTCAAATTGTGTCCCCTTGTTCTTGCACATCTCTTTTTCTGAAAGATGCTACCCTCTTGGACTTTGTTAATTCCTTTGAGGTTCTTGAAAGTTTCTATCATGTCCCCTCTCTCCCTTCTTTCCTCATGGGTATACCTATTAAGCTCCTTTAGTATTTCTTCGTATATATTCTGGTGCAAGTACATTTACCTAATTCTTTCTTTTTGGGGAAGGACAGAGGCATATTATTTTATCCAGGCCAGCCCAAGGCCTGCTACAGGTGTGGAGATCCTACACACTTAAGTGGGGCCTGTGACAAAATCAAATGTAATATTTATGAGGAATTGGGACATGCTACTGCAGATTGTTTAAATGAGTGTAAGTGCAACTTATGTGATGAATTAGGGCACACTTTTCAAAATTTTACCTGGACTGCACACAATCAACAAAACCAGGAAGAAGATATAGAACAATTCTCCCTAATTTCAAAGGCCCAAAAAGCTAGAGCTCGTGAACCCTCCCAGACTCCACAAACACTTACTACAGCAGACACACCTACAACAGCACCTAGAAAAGAAACCTTACCTATGGTTGTGGACCTCCCCTCCCCATCCAATTCCCCTGACTCAATGGTGCACCATCCCCACCTCCCACCATCCCCCCTTCCCACCACCACCACCCTGATCCATTCTTGAGTAATTCTTGTTAGCCTGTGGTTATGGCCCCTCCTAAATCTCCTGTGGAACAACCTCCTAGATGGACTACTCGGAATTGTCAAATACCAACCCTCCCCCGAAAACCCCCAAATCAACAGAAGTTGTTATTTACAACAAAGTTAATGTCCAATAGGACCCATTGGAAATCTCAGATGGAGAATCAGATTCCTCCTCAATTGCTTCTTCCCTTCCGGAGGGAACCACTGATACAGAAATGTGTATGGGGGGCTAGGGCCTCAAAAAAGGAAAGCTAAAGCAAAAATGAAAAATATTGATAACGGTGGTAGGAAGGGGGAATAAAAATGAATATGATGAGAATATATGGAATTGTCTACATTTTATGCTTAATGACGTCTGATATTTTTACCTGTTATACAATTAATGTAAACAGTATGAAACAGGTAACCAAGAGGCACACTGTATTTTCGTTCCTGAGAGATTTACATACTGGTTTAAATTTTGTACAGCATGTACATTTTCATACCAAACATGAACTCTTGCAAGCACAAAGAGATTGAATGCTAGGGCCCTCCTTTCGGTCAATGGGGCAGGAACCCTGTTCAGGAGTGGGTATCCTCGCTAGGTTACCAGAATTCCATTTGGTTAAACTATATGATCTTGTGCCAGGGAGGGTTTTGATATTTGATGTCATGATACAAGGGAAACCATACAGGCTGATTAACCAATATGCACCTCAAACGAAGACTGTTCGAATTGACCTATTGAAATTAATTCAACCATATCTTCATACCTCAAGGCACATTATTTTTTCTGGGGATTTTAACTGTGGTTTAAGTTTGCAGGATAAAAGCAGGCATGCCAAAACACAAAACCTGTGTTGTGATACGCATGCATTGCTTCAGATTATTCGGACTGCCCACCTGAGAGATGCAGTTCTACAGAAAACCCACACGGATTCTCCTACATTTCATAAAGGTACCTTAACAACAAGAATTGATTTTATTTTTATCTCTCAAGGTCTTAAGATTTGTGTGACAGAAGTAAGCCTGGTGGAATTTTCAGACCATAATCTGGTTTCTGTCACATTGGGAACAAATCCACCCCTCTCTAAAGGCCCTGGTCTCTGGAAGTTTAATATAGACTTATTAGAAGATACACATTTTCTGGCATCTTTAACATCATTTGTTATGGCTAGGAAGTCTGCATATACCTGTATCTGTTTTTTTGGATCCTTTGGCCTGGTGGGAAGACATAAAAAAAAGATCTAATACTGTTTCTTAAGTAGTACACTAGGACGAAAAGCCGTACTAAATATTTAGCCTATATACAGCAACGTCAACACCTCCAAACCCTAATAACAATAGCTAATCAGACAGGACAGGACCTCACTACTCAGATAAATATGATTAAAAACTAAATAAGGCAATTTCATAGCCAAAAATCCATGCAACTGTATTTCAACAGAAATTTGGTACCCAGGGTACATCAGAAGTCATATATCCATTTGACTACAACTATTCCAGTGTAGGGAAAAAAGAAATTCCATGTTTGGCAGACCCCACTGGCACCTTATGTCCACAGCAGGAAGATATTATCCAATTAGTTACAGAATATTCAATCAGACAATTTTCTTCCCTAGCTACAAATATTACTATCACGCCTGACTATTTTTCAGACATCATTCTCCCTGCAGTCCTTGAAAATGTAATATCTAATCTCGGCCTATAACATCTGAAGAAGTTACAGATGCTGTATCCTCTCTAAATAACAAAACTACACCAGGCCCTGATGACCTACCAACTGAACTATATAAATTACTAGGAGAACATCTCACTCTAGAGCATACTGCAGTATCTAATTTTATTCTACAAGAAGACATAGTTCCTCTGGATTTTAATAAAGGAACTTCAATATACTTATATAAAAAAGGAGATAAAACTCTCTTAAAAAATGGGAGACCAATAAGTATGTTAAATACTGATTTCAAAATTCTTGCAAAAATACTAACCAAAAGATTGTTGACACTTGCAAAGATCATGACATCAGATGCACTATCCTGTTCTATTCCAAACAAACATATTTCAAATCATTTAATTTTACTAAGGGAAATAACAGAGCAGGGTAATATGGATACAGTACAATGGTATATGGTCTCCTTAGACCAGAGAAAGGCTTTTGATTCAATAAATCATGGCTTTCTCTGGGCTACAATGCAATTTGACCAAGTTCCCCAGAAGTTCATTTCATGGATACAATCCCTTTATAAATCAGCAACCGTTATCCCTATAATAAATGGTTGGAGAGGTCCTATGGTTCCCATTCGCTGAGGTGCCAGACAAGGTTGCCCCTTGAGCCCACTCCTTTATGTCTTCTTTATAGACCCCTTACTTCAGAAAATTAACAGTTCTCCCTCTATCTTACCTATTCAAAATAATGAACATAGACTATCTTTGAATGCCATTGCACATGCAGATGATATGAGTTTACTGCATGCGAATGAATCTTCCATACCACAATCCCTTACTTTATGTGCAGACTTTGTCTAAGTCTGAGGATCAACACTCAATTTTGAGAAATGTATAGGACACAAACTTGGACAGCCTGTACTTAAGCAGTCAAAAACAGGACCAATTGAAATTTCAAATCAACCCATTCAGATCCTAGGGATTCAATCTGGACCTATAGAAATGGATGTTGTAAACTGGGAACAAAAACCTCACAATAGGGAAGCATAGAGTTGCAACCTGGAATAAATGGAAATTAGGAAAGAAGAAACATATCTATCTTATTTTAAAACCTATTTAATTCCAATTTTTATATATATATTAGTTATATTTTTCTCATCCCAAAGAAACTAGAAACTACCTTGCTCAGTGTTTTCCTTCAAGCAGTTTGGGGCAGCCGTCTCAACCCACTTAAAAGAAATATTACATATCTATCTATTCGAGAGGGTGTGTTGAATATGGTTAACCCCATACTATTCTTTAATTGTATTTTCCTTACTACAAATTTTAAACCTGTACTACTCCAAGGACACTTAGAATGGGTTTCTTGGCTTTATGGTACTCGTAAAACCTGTTCTGACCACTGGGAAACAAGTTCTTTATAAACCATTTCTCATACACAGCTAGTGACTGGGTATCTTAGAGAATCCTTCCAGAGACTAAAACAGTGGAGAGTTACTACACTGATGATAAGGTCCCTCACTAACAAGCAGTTATACTGCCATTTACTTCAAAACCCTTGTGCAGTATCCAAACCTTTTGTAAAATGTCCAGCCCCATAGTTATAATCATTATAAAGCCTCCTACGGAATGATAGAATGCCAGCTCATATGTAGGCTCTACACTGCCTAGCCTGCCATGAGAAATTAAATGTTAAAAGTAATCATAAACACAAACAATTACAAGACCAGTAATGCAGTTGACTACATTGTATTCCAATGGAGAAAACCATTGAACATCTATTTTTCCAATGTTCCTTTATTAAAAATGTTTGGTTGTACCTAGTTAGAATATGGAATGAACCCATATTTAAAACTGTTACATACCAAAATATCATATATGGCAATTTTTCACCTCAATGGAGGAAAAGAAACTTAAATAATTTGTGACTATTATTTACAGATATTAAATGGAATATATGGATGGCAAGGTGTTTATTTACCTTACAACAGAAGAACAATTCTTATCCTGAATTAATAGAAAACATTATTTTGTAAAAGGTGATTCCACCCATATTGGTCCTTGGAACACAGGAGATGATGGAAGGTTTGATACCTTTTATTGGACCAACAAGTGTCTTGTACAAAGATGGAATTATGCACAAGCTTTCAGGGCCTCACAAGTCCCTTCTTCAGGTGAATAGCAAAACTGAGCAACATAAGCAGTATTTATATCCACTGTGGAGCAATTAAAAATCAGGAAGTGAAGTAGGAAGGTGATAAAGGGGACTAGAGATGAAAGTCTAAGATGCAAAGTAAAAAAATGAGAAAAAATGAGGAGGGGGCAAAGTAGGAACAGGTCAGTAGCAAATGAAAGGAAGCTAAAGCGAAGACAAAGGCATACAGATAGTATCTAAAATCAGAGGCTGGCTGTAAGGGTAGAATAGACAGGAGATGCCTAAGAGATGTAAAGAAGTCAAGAAATTAGGAGAAACAAATGAACAAAGGCCTAGATAAACAGAGTGTGAGGTAATAAAAACAGAGGTGTGAAAACAATTGGGAGTGGGTGGGACTGAGCTAAAGAGTTAGTAAGAGAGGCAGGAAGGATGTGAGGTAAAGGTAAAAAAAGCAGATTAGGCAGAACTCAGAAAAAATAATAATAAGAGAAATACAGAACCAAAGTGTGATAAATAATGACATGATATAGTTCACAATAAAAAAGAATTACAGTTTACCATAGTGTGTCGTGAAACCAATGTCCCGATTCAGTCCAGAAAAACTATAAAATTATAAAAGATATGCAGATCATCTACATTTCTGAATATAACCAAAAACCAAGGCATAAACTCTTAGAACTGTGGAAAGGTCTACCTTGGATTATTGATTCTGACTTTGCAATTACATGATAAATTTGTAGAAATACTTTAGTACTATTTCTTGGGCTTATTATAGACCTATTTATGTTTTTTGTTTCACTGTATAAATTATTTTGTTAGTTTGTATTTTATGTTGTGAGCTTTACTAATTTTTGATTTCTGTAAACTTTCCTCTACTCTTGCTAGAAGGTGCTGTCTCTCTGCAGGAGTCATGGACAATCCCAGTCCAGAAGAGACAGAGCAAGAAAGAGGTTGTGTGCAGGAACAACATGGAGTACAAGGGGCAGATCGGATTGATATTCAGACAACAGAACTTGAGAAAACTGAAGGTACCGAGGATGTCCAGGATGTAAATATGGAGGAACTTCGGTTACAACGAGAACTTGCAGAGAAACACGGGTATCTATTGACTATACCAAATGAAGCAGAACAATAATTTAAATTAAATAAAGGAAAACTGGAGGAGGAAACAAAAAGGAAAAGAACTGCATAGAGTCCTATTTCCTCCTCAGTGAAAAAAGGGAATTTTGAAAACGTGGATAATTCACAAACTATGCAATCTCAGGCTACAACATCAACTGCAAATGTTATTATTTCCAAGAAGTCATTTACTCAGCACTTTCCTTGTACAGCATAGCAGGAGGAATGGACACCAGAAAATGCATTGCAAAATGCTGGTTGGATTTTTGCTGCTGGAAAATGGGTAGCAGACCCGAAGATGCCCATACCTGGTTCCTTGACATTGACTTGCAGGACATCTCCTACGTCGGCTGCAGTAATTGAAGTGTCTGATGTGGATGGTCAGCAAGAAGGAATCTCTAATGTGGATGACATGATGTCAGTTTCAGCGGTGCACTCGGAAGCTCCTGTGTCAGATGCTGCCAAAGAGTTTGATGCACAGCAGGGTGTGGCTATAGCACAGGCTGAGAAGGAACTGTCAGAAGATGTGAAGAGTGTTCAGCACATTTAGACTGATCAAGATGTCAGGACAACAGAATGTACACTCATACTACATTACCAGGTATGGGGAATGCTTCAAATATTATGGATAATGCTCTGTATATGAATGCAGTGATAAGAGTCAGAGGTACCTGCAGCAAAGCCAGCTAATTATGCTAGCTTATTTAAATGACCAGCAGAGTCTGCCAAAGGGCATTTTGTGGTGCGCCTATGGTATACAGGGGGCTAGATGTGCCTCCAGACAGGAATAATGTGGGCAAGGAGCTTATTATAGAATCATTGCACTTTTTCCCCAGCAGAGGTGTATGCCTCCATTCTCGCCTCTGGGGATCAGAACTATGACATCAGTTTTTGATGAGCAAGTTTACTGGACAAATTTTGGGCAGCATACTACACTGTTAAAGATACTCCCTTATGGAAACCATTTATTGCTATCCCCATCACCAAACTGACTTTCAAAACTATAACTGTGTTATTTAGAAATGAAGGAGTCAATGTGAACAACATCTTATATTGGCTAGAAAAATACTGCACAGTTAATGGGATGCCAGAAGCTATCATTGATGATAACGGGTTTTGGACTGGGGGTGGAAGTTTAGGATACAGGTAAAACACACAGAAGACGGTTTTCAACATTTGCCCAATTGCTTTTTTCTGGGCAGAGATCATGGTATACTATTCTTTCCAGGGCAGCCATGTCCCTGCTACAGATGTGGGGCTCTTACTCATCTGAACTTGGACTGTGAACAACTGAAATGTGTTTCTTGTGGTCCTTAAGGAAAGGATAGTGCAACACCTGGAATCCATAGGGGCACAGGATCCAAGACAGCATGGGTTTACAAAAGGAAGGTCCTGTCAAACTAATCTCATAGATTTCTTTGACTGGGTAACCAGAGTGGTGGACCAAGGGGGAGCAGTTGATGTCACCTACCTTGACTTCAGCAAAGCTTTTGACACTGTTCCACATAGAAGATTGATAAATAAGCTGGGTAGGCTCAGGGTGGGTCAGAAGTTGGTCAACTGGGTGGCAAACTGGTTGACAGGCAGAAAACAGAGTGGTGGTAAATGGTATACAGTCAGAAGAGATGCAAGTCACAAGTGGGTACCTCAGGGATCAGTCCTGGGGCCAGTCCTCTTCAACATCTTCATTAGTGACCTTGCAGATGGACTAGAGGGTAAGGCTTGTCTGTTTGCAGATGACACCAAGATCTGCAACAGAGTAGATGATCCAGATGGGGTGGGCAGAATGAGAAGAGATCTGGATAAACTAGCAGAATGGTCAGAAGAGTGGCAACTGGGATTTAATGCAAAAGTGCAAAATTATGCACATAGGGAAGAGAAACCCTGAAGCCACCTATAGACTGGGAGGGGAGTTGCTAGCAGTCACAAAGGAAGAAAGAGACTTGGGCATCATCATCACTTATGACCTAAAATCATCCAAGCAGACCTCTAAAGCAGTAGGTAAGGCTAGGGGGGTGTTAGGGTGTATTAGTAGGAGTATCACAAGTCGTAAGAGGGAGTAATAATCCTCTGTACAAGACACTGGTTAGGCCCCATCTGGAGTGTGCGTGCAGTATTGAGGCCACACCTTCACAAGGACATTACCAAATTGAGGCAGTCCAGAGAAGCGAACTAAAATGGTGCAGGACCGTAATCAGAAGACATATGAGGACAGATTAACGGAGCTCAATATGTATATCCTTGAGCAAGGAGGGAGAGAGGTGATATGATCGAGGCATCAAACACCTAAGGGCATAAACAAGGTGAAAGAGCCTAACATGTTTAAATATAAGAAAATAGCTGGACAAGAGGACACAGCATGAGATTAGAGGAGGCCAATTAAGGGGGGAGAATGAGGAAATTCTTTTCACAGAAAGGGTGGTGGATGCATGGAATGGCTTACCACAAGAAGTGGTGGCTATGAATACAGTGCAGAGCTTCAAACAGGCATGGGATAGGCATAAGGGAGCAATACAAATGACTATGAATAGATAGGCCACCGACAGAGCAAAGGCCGATGGCACATTTATAAGGTAGAAAAAGAAATGGGCAGACTGGATGGGCCTTGCGGTCCTTATCTGCCGTCAACTTCTATGTTTCTAGGTTTCTATGTTTCTATGCTTTGGGACACACAGAGAGCCAATGTAGAATTCCACCCAGTTGTAATTTATGTGGTGCTGATGATCATTCCTTTTCTTCATGTCCATGGGCTGCGCACAATGCTTCAGATTATGCAGAGCAAAATTTTTACATGAATAGAGCTACTAGAATGTATCCCAGCAGAGCCACAAGAACTGCACCCCCAACCCCCACTGCCTCGAGGGCTGCCAGTTGTACCAGCTAGGAAATCTATACCTGCTACTAATCCTATGATAAATCATGCTGCAGAACAAAGTATACCAGTTCTCACTGAATCACGTTTCCTGACACAGTACTGAAATCAGCCCACAAGTTTCTCCATCTAAAGCAATGACCCCTCCCATTCCTATGGAAAGTTGCTCTCAGCCTGTAGAGGTTGGCCCTTCTCATACCTTAGTTTTTCTCCCATGACTTCTAATGAAGACTTAACAGTGGTGCTTCCTGCCCCAAAACAGCATAGAACTTTACCGAGGAAATCATATAAAATTGTTCTGGAGGACCCAATTACAACGGAAAATAGATTTATTTCATAGCTGGGGAGAAGCTATGGAAGATGAAGACTGATGTTTCTTATCAGTCAACTCAAAGTGAACCACCTGTCAATTTGGATTCTCAGGACATGGGGAGTATCACTCTAAAAGGGAACAGAAGGAGTACTAGATCTAACAAAAAGAACCTTTGATTATAAATTACACTGGGTTTTCCACTTTTTAGGTTAGCCAGCTTAAACACTAACAGTATTGAATCTGACTATAAAAGGAAAGCAACCTTTGCTTTATTACAAACTTTACAATGACCTTTTTTTATTACAAGATACTCGATTGCATTCATTATCTGAAATTCAAAAAGCTACTGTTAAATGGTACCAGGGTACCTCGTATTGGACCTAGGAAATGACCAGTGCTCTGGGCTAGGAATTTGCTTTATGATGTAAGTAACAATACAAAAGTTGATTGATTTGGACCCAGGATGCATACTCATATTAGATGTTTCATTTCAAGGGCTACCCTGTAGAATTATACATCTATATGCCCCACAAACTAAGGCCCAACAGAGCGATGGTAAGAAAAATAAACATTACTGTGATAAGGTTGCTTTACATAAATTAATAAAAACAGCTGCCCTTAAGGATACACTTGCTACTACTAGCTAAGTTTCTGATATCTATTTTTAAAGGCACGTTATCCTCTAGAATAGATGGATGGTTGGTCTCTCAGTCCTTACCTGTTATTTGGACAGAAACAAAAAATAATTGAATCATCTAATCATGCATTACTAGGCTTACATGTATCCTCATACCCACCAAGAGCAGCTGGTAAAGGATATTGGAGACTTAATGCCAGTTTATTACCACAAGTATTAAATGACCTTAAAGTAGTTTTACAAAATAAACAATTTGTCTTATTTGTATATAATTCTATAATCTTATGGTGGGAGAACACTAAGTGTTGTCTAATGGATTTTTTTAAACAAACGTCTAGACAGATAGCAACACATAAGCGACAAACATATCTGACACTGCGTGATCATTTGTATGATACAATCTCTTTGCAAGCTGAAACTAATTCAGATCTTTCTGCAGAGATAGCATCTCTTAAGTCAGAAATTACATTACACCAATATAATAGGCAGCAGACTTTAAAAAAAGAGCAGTGATTTGGGACACAGGATAGTGGTGAACAAATAAACCATTTTGGAGAGTGTAAATCCCAACTGCTTACCACGAAATTTACTGTACTACAGACTAAAGAGAGACAGTTATTAAATGATAATAAGGGCATTGTGAAATCTCTAGGATTATACATTAAAGAACAATTTGGTGATTGTGTGCCACAAACAGAGTGGATGCAAACATTATTGCAAGCTGCGGATCCCCCCTATTGGACACAACAACAGAAGGATGAGATGACTGTAGAATTTACTAGTTTTGAATTAAATATGGTAATTAAGTCTCTACATAACAGTACTGCACCGGGTTCAGATGAGTTTTCTGAATGAACTGTATAAAATACTATGGGACTGTATAGCAATGGAATTGCTTGCAGTATTTAATGCCTTTTTTGACAGATTATAGAACTACAGAAATTACGTATAAAGGTTTGTTAATTTTCTTATTTAAAAAGGGAGGCTGGAAATGCATTCAAAATTGGAGGCCACTTACTCTATTAAATGTTAATTTTAAGATTCTTTCCAAACTATTGTGTAACAGGCTCGTAAAGGTGGCTGTTGAGCTACTGCATCCCTTATAATATGGTCCAGTTCCTGGAATTAACATCACCATTGCCTTAATTCTTATTAGAGAATTGATGGACAGAGGCACGGCAAAACTTATTTCAGGATATTTGTTGAGTTTTGACCAAACCAAGGTGTTTGATAATGTGTCCCATGAATATGTATGGCTTATTTTACATGCATATGGGATTCCACAAATTTTTCTCAATTGGTTGCAAATTTACTATGGCTTGGCATATGTCCGATCTTATGAGAATGGTTGGTTTGGGAAACAATATCCAATTAGAAGAGGGGTAAGACAGGGGTGCCCCCCTAAGTCCACTGTTGTACCTTTTCATGCTAGACCCTATTATTAGACTAATAAATCAACCTCCTCTGATAACAGGTGTTAGTTTATTATCTGGCCTAGAAATTAAAACTATAGCATATGCAGATGACTTATGCCTGGTGGTCTTGGACGCTAAAACAGGTATTTTGGCCTGCACATTTTTATGTTGTCTGCTCTGGGTGATTGGTTCTATTATAAATGCTTCTAAAAGTATTTTTGAATTTACATAATACTGGGGACATTGAAGAGGATATTAATGGTTCGCAGGTTGCCACAGTCTCCTGCAAACTTTTGGGAGTGTACTTTGGACCTGGGAATATGGCTGAATATAACTGGGAGCACTGTTTAAATAAAGGTAGGGCAAAGGTCAGTAGATGGACTGTATGGCTGAATAGGGAAACTAAAAGAATATTTTTGATTAAGACATTTTTGGTGCCTACCTTTCTTTTTATTAGTTATATTTTTACTGTTCCCAAACATCTGGAGACAATGTTATTAGCATGTTTTTTTTTCTTGCTTTTGGGGAAGCAGGCTAAATCCTGTAAAAGGGAACATTTTGTATACAGATATTAGAGAAGGTGGGGTAGGAATGTCAAATCCCCTGTGATTATTTTTTACTATGTTTCTTTCTGCTAATTTGATGTCCTGATTAAAAGGCTTACTAAACCATGGTCACTATGGATATCCCCAATGTTAACAGACATTTTGTTAGAATGGAAAAATAAGGAATTTATTCATAAAATTAAAAGACGGTATAAACTGTCTCCATACTGGGAGTATATATTTGATTATGTAAAAATTGGGGGATATCATATGATGACGTTTTAATTTCTTCAAGGAAAACTCTATATCAAGAAATATTGGCAACATTTTTTTTCAGAACAGTTTCTTCTTTATTTTCCTATGCATGAATAAAAACAAATTCAAAACAGATTGTTAGATAAATGAACTCCTCCTAAAATGTGGAATATCCTCTGGTTAGGGGTGCATGGAAAAATCAACACCAGAGGAAATAATAAGAATAAAGGTATTTCTGAATGTTATTGTTTTTATCATACTTGTATGACAACAATTGAAACAATGGATCACTTGTATTTGGAATGTCCCTTTATTTTAGAATTTTGGGACCTTTTGAAAGAGAAATAGAAACATTCACCTTTCACTACTCTAATATCAAGACAGTTATATCTTGGTATTTATCCCCCTTCCTGGGTGAGATATAATTGTAGCACATTAAATATAGTTCTAGTATATTTTTTATATTGGATCTGGCAGATCAGATGTAGATACATTTTTCAGCAACAACAGATTACTGTGACTGAACTGTATTATATAATTATGCAGGAATAACATACAATAAAAGTGAGGAAGGAAAACCTTCTGGAAAAGTCAATTTGGGAAAAGCATTGGTGCAAGTTTCCCTGGTTATAAGATATATTTTGTTTGGCTTTGTTAGACTTTATGTTGTTTTGTTGTTCGGTGTTTTATTTTATAATTTAGGAGTTCATAGTATACCTAAAAATACAAAATCACACATGCCCACACAATGCAAAGCATCATGGGCTGCATATGCACATCACCACAGAATGTTATGTTGGTTCAACTTTAAGCAGAATTGCATGGTGCAAAAGGCCCTCACACACTTGCAAAGGGTGCCAACAGATGACAGCACCTTTGCAAACTGTGTTAGAGGCCTTGTCGACCATGCAATTCTGCTTAAAGTTGAAGCAGCATAACATTCTGTGGTGATTCGCATATGCAGCCCATGATGCTTTGCATTGTGCGGGCATGTGTGATTTTGTATTTTCTTGAAACTTGGCTTCCCAGCCAAATGCCCTTTGGGGTAACCCTCGCCTCAGTGTTTGCACACAGAGGTTCATAGTATACCTATGTATGTATGATGTAATACTTATTTCCTTTTGAGATTTTTTTTGTATTAGTTGTTTCATGTGCTGAATACCATGTTTGGATTTATTTTTCAGTTTAATAAAAAAAATCCCCCTACTGTTTTAGTGTGTGTGGTGGGGGGTGATTTTTGGTTTTCTTTTTTGTACTGGTATTTGGGACTTCAATACTGAAGTCACATGTAGGGTGTATGCTTGCAATATGTATCTTTTGGTTTTCTAATTTTGTTTATAAATATTTTTGTGTGATGTAACACTATTTGTCTATAGTTACTTTCAAATTATAATAAAAAATTTCCCCTACTCTTTTTCGAGATGTGCCATGGGATCTTTAACATCCACCTGAACTACCACCAGAACAGGCAGATGGGACCTTGGTTTAACATCTCATCTGAAAGACTTTCCCCTTTTTCTTTCCCCACCTGTCCTTACAGTGCCTGGGACACACTACTGTGTCCTCCCCCCACCTGTTTCCCACCTCTGAATCCCTTCTTCCCATTCCTGGATCCACTATCTCTCCTGCCTCCCAATTTCTGTATTTTTTCTCCCCATCTTGTCTCTCATCCCCCCTACTCCTCCTCCCACCCTCCAATCCTCCTTTCCCTCTCCACCTTCTCCTCCTGGTCCTATTCCCCCTTGCAGGGTTTCTCAGCATCCTGTATGGGAAATTGCTCTTGGATGCCTCCCTCTCTCCCACCTCCCTTCCTCCCCCATCCCCTCCTCCCTTTCTGCCTGATTCTTGTATCCCTTACCAGGTTCTCAGCATCCAGAAGGGGCATAGATTCATGGCTGCTCTTTTCTCTATACCCACACCGATTTCTTACTCTTCTTGTTCCCTTTTCTCAACCCTCTACACCCTGTTGTGTTTCACATACTAGACCCCTTGGGCATGCATTGGCACTTATTTAACTTGTGTGCATCCTCAACCTCTAGCACTTTGTTTGTGATATCTGAGTTACCTTCCTAGTGTACTACCAAGTTATGCAATAGACCCTCAATGTATATAACAGTTATTTAAGCAATGAGGCACAACAGGGTGTGGGTTATTGGGGATTTACCCACGCCTTGTGTGATGTGTCATGAGGCACAGCTGAGTGACTTAACCACACAAGAAGTGGGTAAATCACCCAATAACTCACACCCTGGAGTGCCTTATTATGGTTATACAATGGACCCATGTGTAAAATACATTTAAAATGTGTTTAATTATGTTTTTTATAAATACTATTCCTCAGCCGTGGGTTATGCAGGATTTACCAATGGTCATGTGACATGTTTTGACCAATGATGTTACAGAATTTTCACACACCATTGTATAATGTACATTTATATTACTTTGTATATGTATTTTATATGCTCTCCCAACTTCTGTAAACCCCCACCCCAAGGACGTTTCTGGAAACTAGCTGTTTTTTTCAGCTCATGTTGTCTTTCCTGGTGAAACATGTTGCAAATAAAATGAAATTGCCTCTCCACTCTATCACCTTCTGAACCTCTCCTTCTCCCTCAGTGCTGTTCCTCAGGCCTGGAAGATTGCAGAGGTTCTGCCTCTGCAAAAAAGGGGCAACTCCTCCTCAGCAACTTCCAGCCTTTCTCACTCCTCCTCTGTCTTGTTAAGCTGCAGAATAGTATTCTCTACTTCAGGTTGACTGACTTCCTTCATACCTCCAACTTTCTCTCCTCCTTCCAGTCAGTTTTGTGATGGATCAGGTACACATCACCATGGCTATACTCACTGATCTGACCAAGGCCTTTGACTCAGTGTCCCTCCCACTCCTCCTGGACAAGCTGACCTCTGTTGGTCTCTCAGCTACTGCTGTGGACTGGTTCTGCTCCAACCTCATGGGCAGTCAGCAGCCAGCACAGGTGGGAGGCATCCTGTTCTCCTCCCCTCCATATTCTAGCTGAGGTCCCACAGGGCTCCATCTTGGTCCTATCCTTTTCTCAATTTTCCTCAATGACCTGCCTTACACTTGTGTCTCCTTGCATATCCACATCTATGAAGATAACATGGACATTTACACCTCGGGCCCCTCGGTCTCAGCTGTGGAAGGTCTGCTCCAGCAATACTTCCAGAATGTACTGTGCTGGTTCCATGCCAGTCAACTCTGGGTCAACATAAAGAAAACTGTGTTTATGACCTTCAGCACCAGTGAGAAACTGGCCAAGCTCTTGTCCTCACTCATCTTCTCCAGGCTGAATGATACCCCTCTTGATGTATTCCCTGCCTGCAAGTACCTCGATATGTGGCTCAATAGTAAGCTTGACTTCTCTGCCCACATTGACACCAGTCATGCCAGAAGAAGTACATATGCCGAGCATCCCATTATGGACTCTTCCAAGCAGAGAAATACCTGTTAACATGATTCACAACATCCCTAATTCCTGGGCAAAACACACGTTTAAGATTCTCATTATTGTTAGGAAAAAGCTGAACTCTGTGAACTCCCTAAGACCTCTTACAGTCAATCATTCAGTCAATCAGTCAATTAATCAATCAATCTTTATTTAACCAGGTGAAACACCATAAGGTAAACTCATTTGCAAGGTGGGCCTGGGCATAAAACAGTTTGGTATCACAAGAAAGGGGGAAAAAAGCAACACATAAGGTCAAATACATACTGTAGCACAGTATTTTTTCAAATACATAATAATGACAATCCATACATGAAGAAACAAAATTATTATATATGGAATCTACAATAAATAATTTCTGAATGTACAATAGCAACATAAAAAATATGCAAGTTTTATAATTATCCTGCAGAAGGAGTCAGAGGAGTTAGAGGGAAGTAGAGTCAGTACATATAGGAAGTATAGTGCAGAGAGACAGGTGACTACGCTCACACTAATGGTACCACATGCCTCTGGTTACCATAGATCAGTGGAAGCAGTCACAGGACTCCTTAAAAGAGCATGCATATAGCAGTTTAAAGGTAGACAGCTTTACAGGAAATATTAATGTCAGAGTTTTTTTTTGAAGTTTATTCCATAGTGCAGGAAGTACATGGCATATAGATGCCAGACCAAAACATGAATTGGCTTTTGAGATGTAGAGGGAGGTGTAAGAATGGCTTCTCAGGGAGCAACTACTTGGCGTACACCTAGGCAAACATTCTGCAATGTTTTGCAGTAGATACCCCCGGTAAGAGCTTTAAAGGTCCAGAACACAGCATTTTTTTGCCTTCTGAACTTTAGGGATGTCCAACCTACCAATGCGTAAACTCTGATTAGACATTATGAAATGGGTACTAAAAATGTTGAATGCTGATTGGTTGAGAGCTGTTTTTAGCCAGGCCATTATCCCAGCACAAGGGCCCAGCAGAAACTGCTCCCAGACCAACAGACTGACCACACAGCTTTAGAGCACTCCACCTATCAACTGATTATCCGCCCGCTACCCACCACACACAGTGGATCGCGCCTTCATTTTTTTTTTTAAATTATGATTCATGCACCCAATCTCTTTTTTCATGGGGGGGGAACAGATAGACGGAGACTATAGAAACAATTTAAAATCTTGCCATATTCTTACTGTCATTCCCTTACAGGCTCACTCCCCACCCTGGTATCACACCTGCCAGCTCAGACAAATTCAGCCCTCCATAGCTGCCGCTCATGGCAGCTCAACTCTCTTTCCTTCATCACTACTCACTCAGCTGACCTCTGCTCTCTGGTGCCGCCACAGATAAAGCATTTCTCGTACATCGTCTTCTCTCTTCCCTGGTCAGTGAAACCACAGTCACTCATAAGCAGTAGATCCTCCACTGTAATTTAAAAGAAAAACCGCAATAAGGGGCAAACACGGCAATTTAAAAGAAGAAAAAACCTGAAACCTCAATAAGGGACAAACGGGAGTTAGTGGTAAGCCCGCCACTGTAATTTAAAAGAAAAAATAACAGATACCTCAATAAGGGATGAACACTGTAATTTAAAAGAAAAAAAACCCTGAAACCTCAATAAGGGATGAATGGGAGCTGGGGCCAGGGGTATTATCACATTCCACCTTTAAAGCCATGGCTCACAACATTGCCCTCACTATTTTCAGTACTGCTGCTCATTCTTTCTCATGTCTTGGCTCCACCTCTTGGAGTAAAAGCCATACAACAAGAACATCATACAGGACAAAGGGCACTACTTTTTTCTTTTTTGCCATTTATTGCTAATTTTTGCCATTTTTTTAACAATTTAAGAACAAAGATACTTTTTATTTTTAAATTTTAATTAATTAATACTGATGGACCCATTTCATATTCGCAATAAGGCACTCCAGGGGGTGTGTTATGGTGGGATAATGACCCTTCTTGGGTGGTGTAAGCGCTCTGCTTCACCTCATGCTTTAATCCACCCGAGGTGGGCTGTTATCCCACCATAACGCCCACCTCCCCATCATGCCTTATTGCTTAACTATGACACCTTTTTCATATTCAGTTAGACCTCGGATATGCATACTGAGAATGCAGAGGCCTCACTCACTTCTAACAATGTATATCCAATAACCACAGCCTGTTTTTTCAGGAGCTTAAGGATACGTTTCACTGGAAGATCATTTCAGATTTCTGCAGCTCAGACATTTCATTTTAGAATGAAATCACATGGCACTAATTACTAGATCCCAATCCAACCTAGAGCAATTTATTTACTGGCCAGTGATACTAAAAGCAAAACTCCTAATGATTTCAGAACTTTACAAATTATTAATTAAATCACCACATCTATCCCTCGATAAAGTGAGAATGAGCTGAGAGTTAGAAAGTGGTACAGTAATTCCAATCGATCAGTGATAACAGAGGTTGCACATAGGATGGGCAGTCTCTTGGGGAGCATTTCATTGAAGAATACTGGTTAGATACTGTCAGATGCCCACAGTCACAAAACATTGTCATACTATCTTCTCTGATACCTGTTGGAGACTCTGGTGGACAGGGGAAGCACTTCCATATTTTTTGGGACTGCCTCATAATAAAACCATTATTATTTAGATCTTGTTATTTCTGAAGTTTATCATAAGCTTTATCTACTTTACTCCTTTCTTTAATATAGCTCTAAAAGGAGCCCAAAATCAGTTCAAAGATGCTTTGTTTGTCATTTTTTAAATACCAGATTTTTTCTAATTCTGATGTGTCAATCATCATATTTATCCATGATTCTACAGATGGTGGGGTACTATCTTTCTAGTTAAGGAGAATGCATTTCTTAGCTATCACCATAGCCATTGTTAGCAATCTCTCCTCATACAGATCTAGATATTCTTTGTTTGGAATAATTCCCATTATTGTAATAAGTGGGTTAAAGATTATTACTTTCCCAAAAGTCATAGTTAATATCTTTATTATTTTACTCCAGTAATTTGACAAATATGGACATGCATGAAGCATATGACTCAGAGTACCACTTGTGAGGGCACATCTTGGATATTTATCTGTTATTTGTGCATTAAATGTATGTAGCTTTGATGGGGTGTAATAGGTTTGATGTGTAGAGTTCATTTGTATTTGTTGTAATTTTGTTGACTGTATATTATCTATATATGCTTTAATAATTTGTTGCCACATATCTTCTGTTAATTGAATTCCCATATCTATTTCCCATTTTTTTGAGTTTTTCCAAATTAACTTCTCTACTACCAATCAGAGCTTTATATATGTCTGAAATTAGTTTTTTACCATCTTTATTTGCTTGTAATACTTTTAATAATTGTGGAGTTTCTATTAATTTTTAATTTTTTTGATAATACGCTTTTACCTGTATATATTGGAATTCATGTTCCTTAGGTATTTGAAATTGTATTTGTAACTTAGTAAATTGTTTAAGCTTTCCTTCTTCTAGCAAATAGTCCCATTGTGTTAATCCTTGCTGTTGCCATATTGCATATATCCCATTTGATACTGAAGGTTTAAAATCATATTTTTTATATACTGGGGTAAACATGGTAATGCCTTTTATTTCCTTCATCAATCTTCATGCCTTATTCCAGCTTCTTATAGTTGTATCTGTGGTTATACTACCTATTTCTATTTTATCTATTATCACTTTCGAGAATAATAAGTTAAGCAATGTTGGATAACTTTGTGCTTCCTGTTTCATCTGTGTCATTAGTAACTGGGGGCCTTCCCTTTTTAGCCAACGCCAGACCTGGGCTATCTGAATAGCCAGATAATGGATATACAAACCTGGTAATGCTTGCCCTCCTTTATCGTTACGTAATGTCAGTGCATCCCATGAAATGCTAGGTTTTTTATTTTTCCCCAGATAAAGTTTCTTAGATACTTCTATATCTGTGTAAAAAAAGTATGTGGTAGTAGTATTGCTAAGGTTTGATATAAAAATAATATTTTAGGGAGAACACACATTTTTATAATGTTTATTCTTCCTATAACTATCAGCAATAACTCATCCCACCGTGTTAAATCTGTTTGTATATTCTGCATTAATTATGAATAATTTGCCTGATACAATCTATTTGTTTTGCTGCTATATTTACAACCAAATGATGTATTTGTTCTATAGTCTGTTGTATTGGATATTGCAGAGGGAGGCTTATCTTTATGTTGTCTTCTAACTTCAGTATTATTGATGTTTCCCGATTTACTTTGTATCCTGACTTCTTACGAAACTGCTGTGCCACTTTTATAAATTCCTGTATTGATTTTTCTGGATTTGTCAAATAAAGCAAAGCATCATCTGCATATAACCCTATCTTATGTTCTAAATTATTAATTTTAATACCCATAATATTTTAATTTTCTCATATAGCATCTGCTAGTGGCTCTATTGTAATAGCAAATATTATTGGTGAGAGCGGGCATCCCTGCCGAGTGCCCCTATAAATCTTAAACTGCTGTGATATTGTCATATTTGAATTAATGCAGGCTCTAGGTGCTGTATATAGTAATTTAATCCATCTGCTCATCCATGCCTCATCCCAATTTTATGTATAGTTTATAATATATGAATCCACTCTAAGCAGTCAAACGCTTTTTCCTCGTCTATAGCCATTAATACAGCATCCGAATTCTTATTTAGATTTATGACATTTATCTAATATTTTCCATCAAGGATCATCCTTTAATAAAACCATTCTGATCTTGGTTTATTAAAGTTGGAATAATGACCTCTAACCTTTTTGCTATTATTTTAGTGAATATTTTATAGTCTGTATTGAGAAGTGAAATTGGGCAGTAGGCGGTACAGATGAGTGGATCCTTACCCTTTTTAAGAAACACCTATATTATTGCTTGGTTAAAAGAGTCCAGAATTGATCCTAATATTTCAAAGGAGTTAAATAAAGCTCGTAATTGTGGGGCTAATAGATCTTTAAATTCCTTATAGAATTTGTCTGTTAGCCCATCCGGCCCAGGTGCTTTACCTACTGCTAAATCCTGAATTGCATCTAATATTTCTCCCTCAGTTATATATTGATCTAACTCCCTTTTTGTTTCTTCAGTTATATGTGGCATATTGACTTTATCCAGAAATGTATTTGTTTCTACACATGTTTGTTCATTTTGTGATGTATATAAATCCTGATAGAACTCCATAAAGTAATTATTAATCTCTTTTGTCTTATTATGTTGCCTTATTTATTTTTAATCTGTATTATAGTCAATTCCTTCTGGATTTTCTTTGCTTGCCATGCCAATAGCTTAAGTGATTTATCTGTTAGGGCATAATAACTGGATCGTGTATTTAACAATTGTCTTTCTACATTTTCCGTATTTATTTGATTATACCTCTCTCTTTTATATATCAGTTGGTTATATACCTGATTATCAAATGTAGAAAAGTGTCTAGTAGATAAGTTTGTAATTTCTCTTTCTAGTTGTGTTAAACTCATATTCCTTATTTTTTTCATTTGTCTCTATTTTCATTACCCCCCTTAGATATACTTTAAATGCTTCCCATATATTTATCCAAGATGTTTCTTCTATAGTATTTAACTTATAATATTCTTGGAAAGCTTTTTTTTATTTCCTCTTTGACCATTCCTTTATTAATAACTGTACTATTTAATTTCCATATCCTTTTCCCATATTGTTCTTGAGTTATATTAATTACCAGTATACATGGAGAATGATCAGAAATTATAATCCCAGGGTATGTCACTGATGTTATTTGATGTAACAAGGTTTATGATATCAAAAAATAATCTATTCTTGAATAACTCATATGAATATTAGAGTAATAGGAGAATATTTTAGTATCAACATATAAGGCCCAAAAAGGGTCAATCAGGCCTAATTCGCCCATTCTCCTTGATGTTTTATATGCAGCATCTATAAATGTTGTTTTATCCAATTGTTCCAAGACAACACTGAAATCCCCCCTATAATATACAGAGACTGATAGGTAGATAATGTTAGAAAAAAATCAGTATAGAATTTAGTATCATTAATATTGGGTGCATACACCGTAACCATGGTTATTCTTGTAGCATATATTTGTACCTGATTAATAACATATCTCCCCTGTGTATCTTTCATAGTTTTTATTATTTTTGGTAAATATGATCTATTATAATATGCAATTAATGTTCCTCTGGAATTTCTTGCATAATCCGTAGCAAAGGTCGGTCCCCACCATTTGTCTATCCAGTGTGTTTATTTGTTATATGAGTTTCCTGAAGCATTATCCAGCTTATTCTTTTATCCTCCAGACATTTTATTACTTTCAGCATCTTTGTTCTGTTCTGAAGCCCCTTCACATTCCATGTTGATATTCTATATTCCACCCCATTACTTAGCTAAATCTATACTTAACTTACTTTGTTGTTGTATTTTACTTTGCCCTTCATTCCTGGACCCTTTCTATATATTTTAATTTTTTCATATGCACATAAACTTGACATAATAGACTTCTTATACATGCTATTTATTTGAGCCACGCCCTGTAAACTTATTGTCCCGCTCTTCTCTCCCACCCTTATTCCCCAATAATCTTTCCTTAAATAAATACTTATTTATTTTTTTTATAAACCCCCCACCCCTCCATACCGCTGTTTTGACCCCCCTCCCCTTCAAACCAGATGGTAATGCGACCATCTCAGTGCACTATGCAGTGTCCTGGCCTAGGTCATGCTCCCACACAGCCAAAAAGAAAGAAACACCAAAAAGAGAAGGGGAGACTAAAGAACAATTCAGCCTCTCAGGATTCTGCTGCTTCAGCATGAGGGTACAGGGAAACTCTATTTTGAGGACTTTGACTCCCATCTTCTTTACCAAAATGCAGATTAATTGCTTCCATCGCATCTTCAGTGTATCAAACATATGCAGGCAACCGTTCAGTGGGAATCTAATTTTTGCTGGATTTGCTGGATACATCATTGTAAACCTAATTTTTTTTAAAACAAAATTTGCTTAACAGGATTAAACTTTTTTCTTCTCTCCACCATTTATGCTCACATATCTGGATAAGCATTAAATGTAATATTTTCATATTTGAAACCTTTTGCCACTCTTGCTTTGTGCAATATTGCTTCATGATCCTGAAAGATCAAGGGTTTAATAAATACAGTACGTGGATAACTGGCATTTCCCACAAATCTTGAGCCTGCATGATGGGCTGTATCCAAAATCACCCTCTCCTAAGGATATTCTCTATTCAAAGCTGTTGCTAGCATTTTTTCAAAAAAATGGCAATGAGTCCCCCGTAACCTCTATGCCCTCTGGGACCTTACATAGTCTCACATTTCCCCATCTAGCTTTGTTGTCTTGCTCTGCTATCTTTTCTTTTAGCAGAGACAATTGTCTCTCCAAAATTTTTTTTTTTTTTTGAGGGTAGGGGAGTAGTATCATCTTCTGTTTTAGAGATTCTCTGTTCAATTTCATTTGTTCTTAAATTGAGACATTCAAATGTAGTCATGAGATCCTGTAATGAGGTTGTATCTGAAGTTAGGGCCCCCTTTATTTCTTTTAAAGCAGTCAGCATGTCCCCCTTCAAGTCTAATACCACTTGGAGAATTGGGTGTTCATTCTGAGAGTTCTGACCCCCTGCCTCCTGTGGCCAAGTCTTTACAGAAGAGCTGTTTACAGGGTGAATTTCATTCTGTATATCCCAATCCCCCACTTCATCAGCCTGCTCCATGGTATATTGTTCTGCTGATGTACTTTTCCCTTCCATCGCCCCTCCCCTTGCTGAACTACATTTACCACAGGGTTTTCTTTCAATGGCTCCTTTGGTTTGAAGAAGTATAAAATATTACCTTGCGTGCCTTCTACTGGTGGCATGTTAGGTATCGGGGAAAGTAAATCATACTGTACCTCTGTTTCAGCTGCCAGCTCCGTTAAATTTACCGAACGCTGATTCACCTGTTTCTTTACAGATCTAGTTGTTTTACCTTCTTTAGATTTCTTACTTTTATGTTGAGCTGTGTCTTCAGATATATCCTTCATGCATCGAACTGACTTCGACATTCCTTGCCTTATAAACTGCAAGAAAACCAAAACTGTCCGCCACAGCTAGCCGAAACAGAGAGAAAAAGGAAGAATAAAGAGCGTAGCACAAAACAGTCGGGAGCGGTATTTGCAGCTTAGTTTGTTCTCTTACAGACGGTTTCTTTACTTCACCGCTCTACCGACTGATGAGAAAAAACAAACAAAAAATTGCTCCCTTCACCCCCTTTAATTATCCTCTGTGGGGGGAAAAAGATAAGAAGCAGAGTGCTGTTACTCAGAAGTGCCCAGACTAATACTGTGATCTAGTATCCAGGAAAATAAAGTGCAGACAGTTTTATGTTCTTGCGGTACGATTTTGCTGTCTCTTTTGCTTACCGCCGCATACTACCACCGCCATTCCTCTTCCCTACTGACTAGACCACCATTGCCACTTTCCTTCATTGTTCAAATTCCATGCAGCTTTCTCTTCATCTACAGAAGCCATGACCTGGCTGAGAATGCCAGCGCTGTGTTCACCTGGCCATCTTGGGCATCTCCGCACGCAGCATGATGACGTCCTCACTGGTGCTCCACGTGCTGGCAACTAAGACACCGACCCCATTTGCAAATTATACTGCAAAGCCACTAGAGGGCAACAACTCAATTAACTTGCTGATCCTCACAACTGTTACTGTCCACCACTACTCACAGTCACTTTACTTCTGCCAGTGCCACTTATCTACTCCCTACTGCTGATAAGTATACCCTGATCAATTCTGGCTCCTCGATCCATACAATATGTCCACCCTTCCTTCACCACTTCCCCCTCCAATTCTTCTATCAGGTTTATCTACCTCAGCTCCACACTCTCCTCAGTCCAATAAACCTTTCTCACCTTTCCCCTCCACTCTCCTAGCCCCTACCTTTATCCTTGCCATAACTCCTACACCCCCTCAAATACTCTAGTCTCACTTCCCTCACCTCCCCCCTACTACTCTGTTCTCAGCCACTAGCCACCTAGCTTTCCTTCACCACCTTATCATCACCTCACCTTGCCCCCACCCCCTAAATACTTTCATAATCTTTGGCCCATCACAAATGCCCTAAACTCCACTCCCTCATAATAGCACTCCTCTTACTATCATCAGGAAATGTTCATCCCAGTCCTGGTCCCACTACACCCACTTCTGCCAGCTGCAATCCTTCCACTAATGTACCAACTTCCCCCACCCCTTCTGCCCTCCCCAAAGGCCTGAAAATCCTCCACTTGAACATCTGCAGTCTCGTGTCAAAAACTGACCTTTTACATCCTATGGTAATCTCCCCTCACACCTGATATTCTAATTTTAACAGAAACTTAGTTAAACACTAAGATACCTGATCATGCCATTAATATCTGAGGTTATTACATAATCAGGCAGGATAGGACTGGCAGGGGTGGTGTAGTTGCCATGTATATCCTGTCTTCACTTCAATTCACAACCATTCTATCATCCTCATTACCCTCTACCTATGAAGCACTTGTAGTAAACATGACCTTGCCTTTTTCCTCACCATCTTCATAGCTGGCATCTACTGTCAACCTGGTTCCAAGGCATTTGATACTTTGGATCTCATTACCTCCATAACCTCCCTCTCACATAAAGGCAAGATATACATCCTGGGTGATGTAACCCACAACTGGCTATCACCAACTGCCAAGACACGTAATGACATCACCACCCTCAATCTCTCCCAACTCATCCTGGAACCACCCACCTAAATCATAAAACCCTTAACCACTCCCTGATAGACTGGGTTCTCACCTCTCACTCCCACTGAGTCATTAAATCAGGCATCCTCCCGGATGCTCTCAGTGATCATCACTCAATCTTTGTATTCAGGAAAGTCCATAGACCAAAACCACCACACAAAATTCTGCAACTCTGCTCCTTCAGCTCCTTAAACCTTAATCCCCTTCTTATTTATTTATTTATTTATTTGCTTTTGTTAACCAGGTAAGCACGCTAGACAACCAAGTGCCTATTTTCAGGTGCGACCCGGGAGAGTTACAGATCACACAGGAAACAAAATACAAGTCAAGGAAATAAAATACAGAGTCAGGGTTACAATCAGGAGCTGCAGGCTCCAAACAGGTGGGAGGTACAGGTCAAGCTCAAGCATGGCAAGGCAAGCAGACAAGTAATAGTATACAAAACGACGTAGGGAGTCAACGATTTCTAATATGACTATAGACTGAACACATCTCAATGGCAATTTGTGATAAACATTGACAGATAAAAATGATAATATATAATAAGCGCCTAACAAGGGGGTTAGTAAGTACTATACTGGAGGAGGAGGGTACAGATAGGCATACACAGGGGATTATGCAGCAGCTCCCCCCAGGAGACAGGAGGGGTAGAGGGTACATCGGGTCTAGGCAGAACATAGACAGGCCGCAGTAGCCTTGAGAAAGCTCCAGAGGGATGGTTTAAAGCAGTGGTGGGAGGTAGGTATGCACTAGTGCGGGAAGGAGTTCCACATTCTGGCGATCATGGGAGGCCCGGTCACCAGTGAGGGTGCGGGTCCTTGAAACATGTCGGGCCTCAGCAGCACAGGATCTGAGATGGTAGGCTGGGGGGGGATTAGGGGAAGGGCCAGTACTGAGGGAGTGGCAGTTCTGACTATGTTATCGACAAAGTTGCCTAGGATGAAGGCACAGTGCTTTTCAGGGGGGAGCCACTCCAGTCGTGAGTAGAGCTCACATCGATGCATTAGGCGGGGGGCAGAGAGAGTGAAGCGGCATATGTTGTTGTAGGCAGTGTCTCATTTTGTAAGATTTGCTTTGGAGACTGGAGCAAAGGCAACGAGCTCATAGAAAAGTGTGGGGAGGAGTATCCCCCTAGCTATGGCAAGTCAGGCAGCAGGGGTGAGGCAGTCCTTGGCTCTGTAGGCAAGGCCAAGCTTGCCATATGAGGCTTTACACACATTTCTGATGTGTGTGGTGAGATCGAGTTGGGGATCGAGGGTAACCCCAAGATATTTGGCCGAGTCAGTGACTGGAAGTATGACTCCATTTGCCCCATAGATTTCTAGGGGGGCAGGGCAGGAAGAAGTGTTAACCACCAACCCGAATAGCATGACATGGGTCTTTCTCAAGTTGACAATGAGCTTGTGGCCCTCGAGCCAGTTCTGAATATGCTCGAAGTCGGAGTTTAGCCGAGAGTTGATGATGTTGATTTCGCAGGAACTGGCCAGGACTACGAGGTCATCCGCATATAAGATTGGGACCCCATGGGTAATAGCGGAGGGTAGTCCATTAATGAACAGAGAAAACAGTAGGGGACCCAGGACGGATCCTTGGGGGACCCCGCAGATAACTGGGGATAGGGCTGAGATAGTGTGGTTGAAGCAGGTGTATTGCTGCCTGCCCGCAAGGTAGTTGGAGAACCATTCGAGGACGCGGTGTGAGAGACCGAGGGAGTGCAGTGTGGAGTGAAGGAGGGAGTGGTCCACCTGATCGAAGACCTTGGAAAGATCGACGAGGATGGCCCCCATCAGGTTACCTTGATCAGTTGCGGATCTGATCTTGGAGGTGACCACAGCAAGCGCCGTTGATGTGCTGTGCCCTTTTCTAAAGCCATGTTGGGCCAGGGAGAAAATGGTGTATCCCTCGAGGTAGTGAGAGAGCTGGGAAGCAACAGCCTTTTCAAGGAGCTTGCTGGTGGCTGACAGTATAGCAATGGGGCAATAGTTACTAATATCTTTGGGGTCACCTTGCTTGTTGACAGGGACCACCTTGGCTATCTTCCATACCTCTGGGATGGTCCCTAAGATGAGGGAGGAGTTAAAGATGTGTGCGACCGGTCTAGCAAGGAGAGGAGCTCCGAGGCTAAGGAGTTTAGGGTTTAAGGCAGTCATAACCTGCCCCCATGTGGTGGGAGAGTCCCGCCAGGAGTGCCTGGGTCTCGCCAACAGAGATCCTCTTGAGGTAGAAGGGCGGATGAGAGGGGGGCCCCTTGGCGGTTCGGGGGCAGAGAGACAGGAGGGAGGGGGGACCAGCAGATTGGAGAAGGTGCGATTGAAAGCAGTGGTGATAGTTTGGGGGTTGTTGAAGTGAGCCCCACCAATATGCATATCAGGGGGCTGTTCCTTGGCAGACCCTCCAACCAGGTTTCTGACATTTTTCCAGAATCCCTGGGGGTTGTTTGCCAAGGCAAGTAGGGCAGATTTGCAGTTCTCGCTTTTAGCGGTACATATTGCACACTTGCAGTCATTTCTAAGTTGCCGATATTTAATGAGGTCGTTGTCATTGTGGGAGATCTTGTATTTTACCCAGAATTTGTCCCTCTGCCTCATGAGGGAGTAAAGGCCTCCGTGGACCCATTTCGTGACAGTGCCTCGCACCCTTCTTTTGGTGAGAGGTGCGTGCCTGTTTTGTAAGGGAATGAGAGTGGCAAGGAAGTGACCCAGGACCATATCAGGGTCATTTGTAGCCAGGATCCTGGACCAGTTGACCCATCGCAGGTCCTCAAGGTAATCACAGGGGATCAGTTTGGAATAGTCCCTCATCTGGATCACTCTGCTAGGGACTTTGAATGAGTTGAAGCCCCGGATGCAGTAAGTCGGGGAGTGATCAGTTATTGGGTCGGGGAGGATCCCAGAGTGGATGATATTATCCGGTCTGTTGCTCATGACCCAGTCAATGAGTGACCCCACCCCCCAGGAGGAAGGCCTTGTTGGTTCTGTGATCAGCTGACTGAGGGCAAGACCTGAGAGAAGCAGCTCAAACTGCTTAGCATTGGGCCCCAGCCAATTTAGTTTGAGGTCCCCCAGAATTATAAGTTTGTTTCAGCCAACCTTTTCTCTGAGCTGGTCCAGTAAAGAGGAAAGCCCAGGAACACCCCTTTTTGGAGGGTTGTAGGCACAGACGAGATGCACCTTCTTTGTGTTCCCGAGCAGTAGGAGGGAATGAAGGAACTCACAGGCTGGGGGTGCTGGGGGAACATGTGCAACTGTCATCACATTGAGGTGCACCTTAAAGTATAGAAGCATGCCCCCACCATGCTTACTGCCTACCCTATCCAGCTGGACAAGGCTGGAACCCTGGAGGGCACAGGCGAAGTCTGGGGTGCATGGTTTAAGCCAGGTTTCTGTGATGCCCAAAATGTCAGGTTTGTAGTGGGCTGTCCCGGCCGTAAGTTCCGCTAGGTTATGTAGGATGCTGCGGATGTTTAGTTGGGCGATTTTTAGACCCTTGGCAGTTTGCCAGGTCAGAGGGGATTTGAAAGCGGCAGGGGTGAGCGGGAGCCCTAAGCAGCAGGCTGAGTTCCCGTTCTGGGAGAGGGGGGCCATGGCCCATGCTCTGTTTGAGGCCCGCGAGGGTTCCTCGGGAAGGGAAGCTCACATCTGGAGGAGAGGGCAGGGGTACCTGTTTAAATGGGAGGAGAAAAAGAAATAATGGGGGGAGGTGGAGGAGGGCGAGGTGGCAGAGTGTTTAGAGGGGCAAGGCTTGCGTTGTAGCCTGAAAGGTAGTTCAGATTTGTAGGTCAATTTCTGTGCAAGGAGCTGAGAAGAGGAAGGCTAAGTTAACCAAGATGCAGCACCAGCTCAGTATAAGGAGTACAGACTCTGCATGGTATTAAGGCAGTTTCAAGTGTCTGATGCCCCTGGTGGAGAGTCTGTATAACCTGCTTATGGTAAAGTGGGCTGACAGGTATTTCACACTCGCGTGATCAGCGCTATTAATTGCGATGACGACCACGGGTGGTGGCGGGGGCGGTGAGGCAGCCGGCGAGGCCGGCGGGTCAAAACGTCCACACAGCAACAGAGAGCAGGAGTGACCAGCGAGGCGAAGAGCAGGCCTGGAGTTACAGTTCGATTGAAAATGGTAAATTCGGCTGTTTTCTGCTCTTATTTAAAGTACAGATGTCTTTTCTGCATTGCGTTTTTGTAGGCACTGTAGAGAGCAGTGCAATTACCATGAATTTGGAATCATGAGGCTTGGGGTGGGGGTGGGGTGGGGAGGGCAGGTACTGTCGCCCTCACGACCTCTGCAGTGAGTCCCAGGCAAACTCGAGTGCCGGCACCTGAAAAAAGAAGCCAAGGTAAGGGCTATTTATGGAATGGCGTGGGGGCGTGGGGTGGGGGAGAAAGTGCTCACAGAGAAGGAGCAGAGTGAGGAAAGCAGCAGAAAGGAAGTGGGGATAACAGTCGAGTACAGGCAGGCACTTTAATTTTCTCAGAAGTGGTGTCCCTGGTCTTACTAACTAAGGAAAATCCCCTTTTAAAATCCCCTTAAAGTGACCCAAAAGTGAGTAAAAGACAGCGTTTCACAGTAAAATCATTTCATTTAAAGCACTCCAAGGTAACGCATATAATTCAGCAGTTTGAGGGGTGATAGGCATACAAGACTACGATAAATCCCCTTTAAAATCCCCTTAATGTAACCCAAAAATGAGTAAAAGACAGTGTTACACAGTAATTAATTCATTTAAAGCACTCCAGGGTAACGCCTGTAATTCAGCAGTTTGAGGGATTGGAGACCATTCATGAAACCTATCTAAACATATGCGCCAACACAATGGCGCCAAGTTCAAAAAACCTCCATGCAGCAACAGAGAGCAGGAGCGACCAGTGAGGCGAAGAGCAGGCCTGGAGTTACAGTTCTATTGAAAACGGTAAATTCGTTTGTTTTCTGCCCTTATTTAAAATACAGACGTCTTTTCTGTGTTGCGTTTGGAGCGCTGTAGAGGCAATGCAATTACCTTGAATTTGGAATAGAAGGCTCTGGGGCTTGGAAGTGTGAGGCAGGTACTATCGCTTCCCGACCTCTGCAGCTGGTCCCAGGCAAACTCGAGTGCCAGCACCTTGAATTTGGAATCGCAGGTTTCGGGGGTGGGGTTGGGGGAGGGCAGGTAACGTCGCCCTCATGACCTCCGCAGCGGGTCTCAGGCAAGCTCGAGTGCCAGCACACTGGCTAGCTCCAATTGGTCCCCTATTGCCTTTGCCCCTTCCATTGACCAAGTCCTCACTTATTTTAAAGATAAATTTCTAACTACATGGGACTCCAACGCTCCATTTAAATGCACTAGTGTTCATGGCAACCATCATCCCTGGATCTCCCCTGAGTTATTGACCTGTTTCAGGGAGCATGACAAAGCTTGGAGGAAACATAAGGCCTCCCAGCTTCCCCCAGACTATGCCAGGTATCACATGTTAAGAAATGCCTGCACAAAAGCTACCAGACTTGCTAAGTCTGAATATTTTAAATCATCTGTCCTCAAAAATATCAATTCCCCCCTCCAAATTCTGGAAAGTGGTCCACGCCCATTCTCCCCCCCCTTCACATCTGCCTCCAACTGTGCTTAAAATAAACAACTCATTGATCTCCAAACCATCCGCAGTGGCTCAAGAGTTTAACTCCTATTATATCTCCTGTACCACAGCACTTCTAAATTCCTTCCCCTCTAACCCCCCCTCATCCTCCCACACCCAGCACTCAACCCATCCATGCCCACCCTTCCTTCTCCTTCTCTGCTGTCTCCCTAGAAGAAACACTAATGGCCCTTCTCTCTCTTAATCCTTCCTAAGGCTCATCGCCGGATGACCTTGACCCTAAACTCCTCTACCTTTCAGCTTCTGCTATAGCTTACCCTCTCTCCTTAATCCTAAATCGTTCCTTCTCATCCTCATCTGTCCCTTCATCCTGGAAATATGTGGTGGTCCTCCCTTTCCCAAAGGGTGGTGACCCCTCCTCGCCTGCAAATTTTAACCCAGTCTCCGTCCTCCCTCCTCCCTGCCATTGCTAAACTCCAAGAACACCTGGTCCTCTCTCAACTAACTTCCTTCCTTGAGGACTCTTCCTTTTTCATCCCATTCCATTCTGGTTTTCAGAAGAATCACTCCACTACTACCACCTTCCTACTCAGGCTCACTGACTCCATCCTCACTGGGATGGATCATGGCCTCATTACCTCTGCCATCTTTGTCGACCTCACCAAGGCTTTCGGTACAGTTTCCAATGCGCTACTTCTTGACTACCTTATGGCTACTGGGTTGTCTACTTCTGCCCATAACTGGTTTAGAGCTTATCTCTCAGGCAGAACACAATCAGTCAAGATCCAGGATACAATCTCCCCCCTCCCTATTTCCACAGGAGTCTCACAGGGCTCGGTGCTTGGATCCATCCTCTTCTCCATCTTCCTAAATGACTTGCCCTCAGTATGCTCCACTTCCTTCCTTATCCATATGTATGCCAATGACACTGTCCTGTTCTTCTCTGTCAAATGCCCCGCTGATGTAGCAACCACCCTTCAGCATGACTTCCACCAGGTTCACCTATGGTTTGCCTCACATCAACTATTTCCAAATGCCAATAAGACTGTCTCCATGACCTCTGGCACTAGGCAGACACTCTCAAGGCTCCACCCTTTACCGTCATTCCATACCCTTGATGGGACAATCCTAGAGGACACCTTCTTATTCAGATACTGCGGGGCTTGGTTGGACCAACACCTCAACTTCTCTGGCCACATTGACGCCATCCTGAAAAAATTACACCCCAAGCTTGGTGCTTTATTCAGGAACCGTAGTTGCATCCCTCCTATGGTGCAGCGTGAACGAGTCCAGAAGATGATCCTCCCCATTTTCGACTACTGTGATGTAGTCTATCATGCTGCTCCCAAATCCTCCTTAACCAGATTGGACACTCTCTTTAACTCCTTCTGTCAATTTACCCTTGATGCTCCATTATGCACTCATCACTGTGACCTCTACCATGCTCTATCCCTTCCCCCTCTTGCCAACAGGCACCTCACTCATTGTGCCAAACTCACTTCTAAATTTTGGTTTGGAGAACGTCCCTCCTATCTCTCATGCTCAGTCCCCCCCTCCCTCAGATCCTCTGACACTTGCACTCTGTTGGTCCCCTGTTGAACCACTCTCATTGGTCAGTCAGGCTTTATCCATCATTTCCCGCAAATCTGGAACTCCCCCCAAAATATGGCACTACTACAACTACTACTACTACTCCCTTGCCTCTGCTTTACATAACTTTCTCTCATCTAACTGCTCCTGCTTTAACCATCCTTAACTGTCCTCCTATGCCTCTGCTCCTCTCCATGACTCACATCCCCTATTAAACCTTTCTCCCCCCGAGCCTGCTTCTCAGCACTCTCTCCTCTCCCTTCATCGCTCACCCCCTCACTCCTACCCCTAACCTTTTTTTTTCCTATTTCCAACTTGCCCCTGCTTAGTTTTGACCACTGGCAGGGTTCTCAGCATCCAGGAGGGGTCTAGCACTGGACAAGCCTCCTCCTTCCCCCCCTTCCCCTCCCTCCTTTCGACCCAACTTGTCCTCACCTAAATCTGCCCTCTGTTGGGATTCTTATCACCCTGGCAATGTCTACTCTCAAGTAAGTTTCTTCCCTCCATCCTTCTTTTTCCCTTTCCTCTTCTGTCTCCCGTATTCCCTCTGCCCAACTTGTCCTTGCCTAATTCTATCCCCTAGCAGGGTTTTCTGCATCCTGGAGGAGCCCAGCACTGGGCAATTACTTTTCTTTCACTCCCCTTCCCCCATATCCTTTATTCCCAACTGGTCCTCACCTGATTCTGCACTCTGGCTGGGTTCTCAGCATCCTGGAGTGGCCTAGTCTTAGGCAAGCTTCTTCTTTCCCTCCTCTTCCCTCCTTTCCCTTCATCCTTTCTTTTCCCTCTTCCCAACTTGTCCTCAACTAGTTCTGCCTCCTGGCAGGGTTTTCAGTATCCTGGAGGGGTCCAGCACTGGGTAATCACTCTTCCCTCCCTCCCCTTTCCCTTCCATCCTCTCTACCTAACTCATCCTTGCCTGACTCTGCTCTCTGGCAGGATTCTCAGCATCCTGAAGAGACCTAGTCTTAGGCAAGTTTCTCCCACCCCTCCTCCTCCTTCCCTTTACCATACCCTCTACTATCTCTACCCAACTTGTCCTTGCCTACTCCTGCCCCTTATTCTAAGTCCTCGCCTCAATCAGCCACTGGCAATGATCTTCGCACTCTGAAGGGGCCAGTTCGAGGTATGACTCATCCTTCCCTTCCCTGTCCCTTACCCCTACCCCTCTCCTGCCCCCTCTCTACCCCCTGCACTTAATCAAAGGAATTAGTTCACTTGAGCTAATAATTTACACTTTTTGTTCTGTCTAAGGTGCTCCCAGATTGCTCTAGCCCTGTGTTAACTTGCCCTTCACAACAGATTTTTTTTTTGCTCACTTTTCTCTGGTAATGTTCCCCCCATCTTTATCCTCTGCTTCCCCCAGCTGGTTTCCCCTGTCTACCCCTCTACCCTCCTTGATGTCCCCTCACTGCACCTCATTCATTCAATAATTGCTAAATAATCTGCCTATTAACCGTGATCCATTCCTGCAAGGAGTTGGCTCCAAGGCTACATTAAATTTCTGTACTATGTTCCTCAGATATGCCACTTGTAATTAAATGCATATTCCACAGGTATGATATATTTAATTGTATGTTATGTCACAAATGCGACTGTATGATTATTTATGATATTTTTTAACTGTATGTCTTGTTAAAAATTTAATTGAATATTTAATTTGTTAAACTGTATGTCTAATTCTTCATCCAGTTGTGCCCCCCCCCCCCCAGGTCACACTGGGAGATGATCAACTTGTTGTTCAGTGTGCCTTCCTTGTGAAACAGTTCAATAAATAAATAAATTAGAGCCCCTGGAAGGTCCAGTATTGCCCAATAACGCCCACCCTGGAGGGTATTATTGTGCTTAGAAAATGGGCTACAGGTGGCATTTTTAAGTAAGAAAAAGTTGCTAAGAAAATAGAAACAAAATTGTAAAAATGATTGTGAAAGTTTTATCACCAAACTTTTGAATACTTCTGCTTGGTAAAACTGCCACAATGCCTCCGCCAGCAAAATCCGGGAAGAAATAGTCTAAACTCCCGTTCAGCTCACCTGGTGTTAGCAGTGAAGTTAAAGGCCTACCTCAGTGGATTCTATGAGAGGGACCTGAGCAAAGACCTGCTGATAACCAAGACAAATCAGTGCCTGCAGATCCCCTACCAGGAGATGATTTTAACCTGATCTCGAGCGATACTATGGCTAAGGGCTACCACAACCTAGAAAGGCTCCTGAAGGACCTGAGGTACATGTACAGAGGCGGGCTTTGAAAATCTAACAGCCCAAATCCAACATATGCAGCAATCTGTGAATACTATTGCCGAGACTGTTATGAATGTGCCAGCAGAAACAGACTACCCTCTCTGTGAAATAGTGTCTCCTCATTTCCTTCCTAAATCTTCCCCCCTCTATTCTTAGCCTGTGCTCCCTGGTGACCCTCTCCCTCCTTAACTTAAAGACCCATCTGCCCCATCCTTATTGATTCCTCTCAGATACTTGAATGTCTCTATCATGTCCCCCCTGCCCCTTCTATCCTCCAGGGTGTACATATTCAGGTCTCCCAGCCTGCTGTCATAGTCTCTCCCCTCCATTCCACATATCATTTTTGTTGTCCTCCTCTGCACCCTCTCCAGTAGCCTGATATCACACTTTAAGTATGGCCTCCAAAACTGCACACAGTACTCTAAGTGCGGCCTTACTAGTGACCTGTAGAGGGGTAAGATCACCTCTCTTCACCTGGACGAAACCCCTTCGCTATGCACCCCAGCATTATGTTCGCTTTTGTAGCCGCTCTCCTGTACTGGGCAATGTTGTTCATGGTCCCTGTTATCATTACCCCTAGGTCCTTCTCCTCCGCAATGATCCCCAGCTTAACCCCCCCAGCCAGTATTCTCTCCTTGGGTTCTTCACCCCAAAGTGCATAACCTTACACTTTTTTGCATTGAACCCCAGCTGCCGCCTCTCTGACCACTCTTCTAGCTTGCATAGGTCTCTCTGCAGCTGCTTTCATCCCTCCTCTCCATCCACCACTGCTCCGATTTTGGTGTCGTCAGTGAACAGACTTTCCTTGCTCACCACCCCGTTTGCAATGTCTGATATCAAAAGCCCAAACAATACTGGCCCCAACACAGAGCCCTGTGGCATCCCACTCATCACCGGCCTTGGAGTTGAGAGCTCCCCTCTCATCACCACCCGTTGCAGCCTGCCACCCAGCCAGCTTGTAATCCAGTTCATCATTTTTGCCCCTACCCCTACGCCAGTTAGCTTCTCCCCAAGCCACCCATGAGGTACAAATCGAAGGTCTTGCTGAAGTCCAAGTAAAGAACATCCACCGCATGACCCTTATCCAGCTCACTTATCACCCAGTCATAATATTGGGTGAGGTTGGTTTGACAAGACTTCCCTGAAACAAACCTATGCTGCCTCACATCCTGGAGGCCATTGTCCTCCATGTATGACACCAGTCTTTCCTTTAGTATCATTTCCATGAGTTTGCCCACTATGGAGGTAAGACTTACCAGATGATAATTACCCAGTTCATCCCTTGGCCCGCTCTTGTGTAATGGTACTACATGTGCTATCCTCCAGTCCAGTGGCACACATCCCGATTCCAGTGAGGTGTTGTACAGATCCGTCAGTGGCTCAGCGAACACCTCCACCATCTCCCTCAGCACCCCAGGGTGGATACCATCCGGTCCTGGTGCCTTGTCTATCTTCAGTACCCTCAGTCCCTCTAGGACTCTACTTGCCTCAATTCTTCCATCTATCTCCTCTCCCCCTGTCCCCACCCTCTAGGCCCATGCTGGTAGAGGTCCCCCCTCCTTTCTTCTGTGAACACTGAGCAAAAGTATTCATTCAGTGCTTCTGCCTGCTCCTCCCCCTTTTCTGTCCACTCCACACCCCTTTTTATCCTCACTGTTGTCTCCTTGCACTTCCTTTTCTCCCTGATGTACTGTATCTGAAAAAGTCTCCCCCCTCCCCATTAATTCCCTGAGCTAATCTCAGCTCCCTCTGGGCCTTGGCTTTTCTCACTTTTCTGGTCCCCTCCCTGGACCATCTTGCATATTCCTCCCTGCCCACTTCCTTCCTCGTCCTCCTAAACCTCTGGTGCGCCACTCGTTTTGCCCGCACCAACTCCACAACCTTGCTGTTCAACCAGCATGGTTTTCTTGCTCTGCTCCTCTTACTCTGTGCCTTGGTGCAGGCTTCTGTTGTCTCTGTACCCCCTGTTTAATAATATCCCATTTCTGCTCCACATCCATCTCCTGCCTTATGCCCTCCAGTTTCCCTTTCGGTACTTTCTGTATCCTCTCAAAGTCCGCCTCCATGAAGTTTACCACCTGAGTAACTGATTTCTATGGCTCCCCGCACATCGTGCTATTAAACCACACTATTTGGTGATCGCTGTCGGCTACTGGGTCCTCTACTTTTATTTCCCTCACTGCCTCCCCAGTCGACAATACCAGATCTAAAGTGTTCTTTAGCCTAGTAGGTACAGTAACCAACTGTGTCAGGGGACCCTCCTGGATCGTGTCCAGGAGCACTTGCTTCCTAGCACTGGAGGTGACCGGAATGCTCCAGTCAACCCCTGGCAAGTTGAAATTCCCCACGATGACCAACTTCCCTTTTCTACATACCTTTTTGATTTGTCCCGCTAACTCCCAGTCAAGCTCCTCAGACTGGGATGGTGGTCTGTATACCACCCCAAACCTCAATTTCCTACCCCTTGAGTCTAGAAGCTGCAACCAGATTGCCTCTGCTCTCCTTTCTTCTCCCTCGTCTCTTGTGCATTTGATCCCGTCCCTCACATAGACTGCCACCCCCCCCCCTCCTTACGGTCCTTCCTGTATAATTTGTACCCTGGGATTGCTAGATCCCAGTTCTGGCACTCAGTTGCCCACATTTCTGTGACAGTTGCAATATCCACCCTCAACACTGCTAAGACTGCCTGTAGCTCAGCGGATTTGTTTCCTGGGCTTCTTGCATTCAGTGAGACCACCCTCCATAATACCCCCTTCCCTTCACTAGCCTCCATCTCCTCCCTTCTACTCTCTCCTTTTTTGGCTGCCCCGAGTCCTTCCCAGCTAGTCTGGGGGGTAGGCTGTGACTCCACTCTATCGGATCCCTGCCTACCTGCTGTCCACCTGCCACCCATCTATCTAGTTTAAATCCACCCTTGTCGCAATATACCTCCCCAGTCCTTGCTTTAATACCTCCTTCCCCTCCCCACTCAGGTGCAGCCTATCCCTTGCAAACAGATTATTATTATCCCAGGTGCTGCCCCAGCTGCCCACAACCCCATACCCCTTAGTTCGACACCATTCTACCAACCATGTGTTCAACTCTCTAATCCTCTCCTTTCTCACTGTGCTTGTGCAGGGTACTGGGAGCACTTTGGAGAAGGCCACAGACTCCCTAATCTCCTCTCACAACCTTCCCACTTCCTCAATCCTCTCTCTTGTTATCTCCACCGTTTTCTCCCACTAGGTCATTTGTCCCCTCATGTACCATAATGTGTGGTTTCCTCCTACCCCTCTTTATGCACCTTAGGATTGCCTGTCCTGCCATGTCTGCCTTTAATCCTGGTATGGACTCCACCCATATCAGACTGTGCCTCTCCCCCTTTCTGCCCCTTCTAATCCCCTTGAGTATGGAGTCCCACAACACCAGTACACCCCCCTCCTCTTTTCCTGTGCCCATCACCACACCCCCACCCAGGTTCTCATTTTTGGAGCCACTCAAGACTGTGTTTTTATCATGTGCCCCAGTGTCTTCCCCCCGTCCCTCCCAATTAAGACCCTCCCCTCCTCCTGTTTGACTGTCAATCTCCCCCTCCCTCCTCACCTCTCTGAGTATTATCCTTCCCCCTGCCACACCATGCTCAATCTCTCCACTAGTAATGCCCCTCACTCCCTCTTCTTTGTGAGTGTTATCCCTTGTGCAGTCACCTCCTGCATCCTCTTTCCCATGTGTTGCTAGTAAAGTAAACATGTTCCCTAACCCCTTTGCCTTACTATGTGCTTTATCCTCCCTCCTGCCTACTGCTACTCCTCTTTTTCTAGGTCCTACTGGAGTCCATCCTTCATCAGCTGGCTTTCTGTCTAGTTTGCCTCCTCTCCTTGACCCACTGTTCCTTCTCTGTGGTGCCCCCACAATACTCTCAGATATCAGACCTCCTACTGACGCAATCCTCCCCTCATCCCTCAACCTCCCCAGCTCCCTGCCAAGCCACTGAACCTCTTCCTTGAGCCTCCTTAGCCTGTGGCATATTGGGCACCCTCCTAGCCTCCACAGTACATTCATCTGCATTGCTGCCCCAAGACAATTGCACCAAACAATCCTACCCATGGTCCACACTACCTATACAGCCTCTCCACACTAACTATCCCTACAGCAAGTAGAATTAACTAATCCTAGCCCAGCCTGTAACAGAAATGTTACCTGATATATTCCAGTTGAAGGCCCTCCACAATATCCACCTATCACACTAATCAGCAATTCATTGTGGATGCTATACTCCTATTTGAGACCTACCTATGCTTTTTCCCTGCCCCATGGCTGCATTATTGGATAGAACTACATGAGCTACACCTGAAGCCCCTTCCTCCAATTGCAGGGCAGGTGTTCCTCTAAAAATGAGCTGTGCTCAGGGAGGGAGGGGGGGAGGGTGGGAATAGGGCCACACCCGACTCTCACGAGTGTATCAGCCCTGTGTCTGCCCTTCCTGCACCTCCAAGCACTGGAACGTCCTCTGGAGGAAGGTCCCACACACACACAAACACTGTATTAAACAAGCCAGCACTACTTGCTAAAGTCCACAGACTGAAACATAATTTAAAGCTTATCCAGCAACTAAATCCTTTCCACAACTGCTTGGCAAAAGAAGGTTCAGACAATCTCTGCCAGACCCCAGACTGTTGAGACCCATGAAACCCACTTAGGGGAACTGAAGGATAGATTGGGGCACCAGGAGGACTTGATAACCCGGCAGTCTACAAACTTGGCCAAGGCACTCAAGGAAATCAAGCTTTTAAAACAGATTCTTGATGACCACAAGAACCAGGAATGCCGGTGTAATGTTTGAATTGAGGGACTTCCTGAGGGCCTGGAGGGGAAGGACTGTGCTGGTTACTTACAAGAATGGCTTAAGGATACACTTCATGCTATTGCACCTTCTACTACTGCTCTGCCTCTCACCTTACCTGGATCCAGAAGAGATAACTGTTGGAACATATACCGTGGTGTTTAGGGCGATCACTCAACACTATCCCCCTCTACTGTCCCCAGTGGTTGCCCCTAAACTCTACATACATATACTACCGCTTCTGAATAATAACCCTTGGGGAATCCCACAAAAAGGTTCACAACCAGTTCGGACTTCATAATCCCCTGCTACTCTCTGGTACTACAACTCCCTATGCCTGTCCATTAAACTGGTACTCTATGATAAATTCTACAACCATGCAGCAGGATCAGCACCCACTTTACATTGGATCCCAAAGAAGAAGAAAAAATCACCTGACTACTCATTACTCCTATCACTTGGTGCCCTCATCAAACTAATCTTCTTTCTACTTATTTGTATTGGCACTGTTGAAATAAACCCCGACCCCACTGAAAGCTCTATCTCTCCATCTGACCTTGGTTCCACAAACGGCCTGAGTTTTCTTCACATCAACGCCTGCAGCCTCCTAAAAAAATTCTCATTAATACAGGCCTGGGTAGCACACACCTACCTGACTTTCTAGTTATTTCTGAAACATGGCTCAAATCAGCAACAAAGACAGTGAAATACACCTCCAACTACCAGCTCTTCAGATCTGCCGTCCTTCCAGGGCGGGGGTAGCCATCTATGTAAAAGCAAATATCTCTGCATCCTGCCTAAATTCTACATCACAACCAAATGAATTCGAATGCTTGTCAATTAAAATATCTCTTCCCAACACTTCATCCTTTCAACTGATTGGTTGCTACAGGCCCCCCTCTGCAGGCCTCAAACTCCTATCCCATCTAGGATCTATACTTAATCTAGGCCCTGAGGATACCATCATCTTAGGAGACTTGAACTTAAATTGGTTAACAAATGCATCTGCACCCCTAGTAACCTTCTGTGATACTTATGGATTCACTCAATTAATCAAAGAACCAACAAGGATTAACCCAAAGAATAATCTCAACAGCACACTCCTGGATATTATGCTGGTAAATAAGCCTCATCATTATCCCCACGCTGGAGTACTATTCAGTGACATAAGTGATCACTGTCCCATAGCTGCCATTCGATCAACAATCAAGCCACCCAATCCTGCAAAATTCCTCACACGAAGATCAAAAGAACTTTAATATTTCAGGATATCTCCATGATCTGTGCTACACCACACGTTGGCAAGAATTCTATCTCACAGCTTCAATAGAGCCAGCTCTTCAAATCTTAAATGATATAATCATAAGTGCCCTCAGCGACATGCACCCTCACCAAGGTCAGAACCAAACTCAAATCCTGTCGCTGGTTCTCTGCTGACCTCAAATCCATACTGCTTGCCAGAGACAAACTCTGAAAAGGCAAGAAAGACAAAGGATCCAAATGACTGGCTTCAATTCAGAAAAGCCAGAAACTCCTGCACAAAACAAATAAGAAATGCCAAGGCTGCCTTCTACACAGCTGAATTGGAAGCCTCCTATCATAATCCTTCTAAATTCTGGGGTACTTTAAAGGGGTTCCTAGGGCAAACTTCTACCCCTGTCCTACCACCTAAAATTCACCGGAATAATATTGAAATCACTGACAAGCAAAATATCTTGAACTCCTTTAACGATCATTTCACTACAGCTGGCCTGGCCTTTGACTCCTCACCTGCAAACCTATTAAGATCATCACTAAACTTACAATCTGCTGAGGCTCAAAAAGTTGCTTCTACTTTCTCATTCAAATCAATACTCTAAAAGAAGTAGAAGATCTTCTATTACAACTAGACACAACTAAAAGTGCAGGTGCAGACTCCTTGGATCCTTACTTAAAAGTAGCACTGCATGCCATAGCCGCCCCTCACCCACCTCTTCAATCTGTCTCTTGCCACTGGTTCTATCCCCTCATTGTGGAAGACAGCTCAAGTATTTCCATTACTTAAGGGAGGTGATCCCATGGACCTCAACAATTATAGGCCCATTTCCATCTTACCAGTACTATCAAAGATGCTTGAGAAGCTAGTAAATTCTCAGTTATCTGCCTACCTTGACACCAACAATCTCCTTAATCCAGCTCAATCTGGGTTTAGATCAAAACATAGCACCATCTCTGCATTAGCAAAAGTCACAAATGATTGGCAAACTGCTCTAGACAAAAAGAATAATACCTGTGCTGTGTTTCTGGATCTAAGCAAGGCCTTTGACACTGTGGATCATGAACTTCTAACTCCTCCTGAATTCCATTGGCCTTGACCCACTTTCCCTTAAATGGTTCAGATGCTATCTATCCGGAAGATTGCAATTGGTAAAAAATGAAGGTGACCTATCTACCTCTAAACCACTCCTAAGAGGTGTACCACAAGGCTCCATCCTAGGTCCCATCCTCTTTGCCATTTATATCAACAATATTGACTCCAACCTCTCACAATCTAATATTCACCTTTTTGCAGATGACACTGTACTTTATGTCAGCAATCCCTCACCATCAAAAGCCTGTGAGCTTCTTCAGTCTGAATTCTCCTCCTTCAGCACAATATATTAGAAAAGAAATTACTATTAAATGCCAAGAAAACCAAAGCTATGTTCTTTGCCACCAAGAATTGCTCTTCCACTGTCCCATCATTCACCCTCCCACAACTCTCTACCATCCTAGGCGAAAATCTGGAATATGTAGACAATTTCAAATATCTTGGTGTATGGATAGACAATAAACTCGACTACACTACCCACATTGAGGAGCTCCTGAAAAAGTTAAGGCAAAGACTTGGTCTATTCTACAGGATCAAACACTACCTGACCAGGGATTCCAAACAAAGATTAATCCTAGCATCATTCCTGTCCCTCATTGATTCAGTGACTTCCTCTATGGCCATTGCTCCTCTCCCACTTAAACAAACTAGACACTTTGTATCACAGAGCCATTAGATTCATTACAGACCTTCCTCCAGCACCCATCATTGCTCTCTCTATAACGCAGTCAGTTGGACATCATTGCAACAAAGAAGAAATAAACATGCTGCTATCTGGATCTACAAAGCACTGACAAACAAACTCTTCCTACATCTCAGACTGTTTCAACGGATCATATCCAGGCCCTACACCCTGAGGATCAATAAACTTATCTTGCTGAAGACTCCTATCACCTGCACCCGATATGGAAGAGCTGCAATCAGCTATTCCTGGCATATCTGGAATTCTCTTCAAAGACATTGAAACTGGATACCCTGATTCCTTTAACCTCCTTCAAAAAGCTTTACACCAGTCTATTCCCCAACTCATGCAACTGCTTCCATAAGGCCTAGTCCTCCCATACCCCCTCTCCTCCCACAACCCTCCCTCCGTCATCTCCCTTTTTATAAAGGTCACCCCTTTCTTTTCTACTTTTCATCTAGCCCTTTCCCCACCTAAACTTCTTACAGATATGCATAAACAATTCCCACTACCCAAGCCTTTCCCGACTGAACTGTTTGTTTCTCTTCTGTAGCAGGTTTTAGGTACATTGTCACTTTGTATATATGTAAATATTGCCTTGTTTCTATGTCAATATTTGTACATTTGTATATCTATCTGTCTCACAAATGATTGTATTTGTGCTTATCCAGTTTCATGTTCTTGTGTATAATTTGTAACCTTGTTTTGTTAAGACCACTCAGGTCCATCTTGTAAATGAGCTACGCTCAATGATGTTCGCCTGAATAAATAAATAAAGATTTGATCTCCCTCCTGCTGCCACCCTAGAAATCCAACGGGCCCACTATTCTCCAGGTCCAAAGCCCGCACCTGACCAGAAGCCCCGCCACATCATCATTAAATTCCTCCACTATCAGGACAGGCTTCTGGTTCTGGATGTGGCACACAAAAAGGGGGCAATTATGATTCAACAAAACTGTGTGAGCCTCTTCCCAGACTATTCGAGGCTGCTGCAGTTGCAACGACAGGCTTTTGTTGAAGTCAAGAAAATTCTACACTCGATCTCCTAGCCTTTTACACTTGCCTATCCTGCTTGGCTGATTATCCAGCCAATGGGGGCCCCAGAAGGCCTTTACCAGTCCAGACCCCGCGTTGGAGTTTGCGAGGGAGTTGGAGCACCAGAGGAGAGACCGAATAGGTCATTGAGTTCGAAGGGCTCTCATACTGCTCTTAAGGTACTATGAATTGTAGCGGAGTGTGGTTGGGGAATAGGGGGTGCATTTGCCTTACTCCAGTCTGTAACACCTTAGGGGGCTCCCCCAACCCTCCTTTCTCCCCTCCTACCTGATCATTTCTATTGCCAGCCCTGCTAAGTTGGGACATTTTCAGAGGTCTCCCCGATCAGATGGATGCTCAAAAGACTGCTGTTATCACACGGCGAGCAGGCCTGTAGAAGGCCCTGGACCAGAAGCTGGCACAAAGAAGAATATAATGAACCTGGGCTTCTGCCCTACATGCTATCTTACAGCATGTGTATTTCTTTTCTTGTACAAGTAACTCGATGAGAATTTGGTTAGAATTTAAGACACCGGGCATATGCCATTATTACAAGTTTGGCAACATTTGCTGCAGACCCTTTACAAAGAAACATAGAAACATAGAATTTGAGGCCAGATAAGGACCGCTTGGCCCACCTAGTCTGCCCATTTCCCTACTTAATGGATAAACTGCAGATTCTAGTTAATCAACAGCTTACTTTTTCCTACCCCCCCACTAGAATTGCCTTATGCCTGTCCCATGCATTCTTGAATTCTCCCACTGTTCCTGACTCCACAACCTCCTCAGGAAGGCTGTTCCATGCATCCACAACCCTCTCTGTGAAAAAATACTTATACTTTCTAACATTACCTCTGAGCCGTCCCCCCTCTATCTTCAAATTGTCCCCCCTTGTTCTTGCACATCTCTTCTTCTGAAAGATGCTACCCTCTTGTACATGGGGGGTGGAGTTGCGCCATATGTTTTCAAGGGTACTGCACCATTTACTTTCCACTTAAAAAAATTTGGGTTTTTTTCACCTTTGCAGATGGGGTGGAGGAACTTAGCTACCCATAATTAGGCAGAACAATTAGGTTTACTCTGCAACATTCATTAAGGCAGGATGGCCTTGTCCCCATCTCTCAGTAGGGGGCAGGTGACCCTGCAGAGTTCCCTTGGGGGACTCCCTTTTCCCAGCTAAACTTGGTTGGTTCCAGAGAACTGTATGGGAGAGTGGTCTCCCTAGTCCTCTTCCCTGTCTGGTTCTTAATTCTAATTGGAGGGGAAGATATTAATATTTTCTTTCCCTTTAAGTGTTTTCTTTATTTTATTTCCATTATTTGCAAGTGATGGGACGCTCTATCTATGAAAAGTAGTGGAAGGGAATGGCAGACTTTCTGCTGACTATTGGGGGGAAATGGGTACTGTTAAGTTGCCGTTACTATTTTTACTTACTATGTTTTGTGGGTTACTGAGTTAAACTAGGAAGTGGACGGGGGCCGGATACACAATCCTTGCTAACTGCTGCTTGCAGAATCTGTATTGGCCTTCCTTCACTTGAGGGGGTTAGTTGTTTACAGTTGGGGTTTACAAAATGTTAGCAGAGCTGAATATTGTTCTAAAAGGTGTATAAGGTCAGAGACTCAGGTACAAATAGGTTACTCTTACACAAATGGCTAACCTTACATTTATTTCCTGGAACGTCAATGGCTTGCAAACAACTGTTAAAAGGAAAAGAGTATGGACTCAAATTAAGAAACAAAAGGGAGACATAATTTGTTTTTGCAGGAAATTCATTCCACCAGGGAGGAGGCTAGCCATCTGGGGGTGTCTTGGGGGGGATCCTTTTTGTCAGCACCATTTACATCTAAGGCCCGAGGAGTGGCAATTTAAATGAGGCCATGTCTCCCATATAAAGTTCTCTCTTGGGTGGCAGACCCACAGGGCAGATATGTTATTGCAGTGGTGGACCTGGGGGCTTGGATGCTTACTTTGGTGTCCATCTATAGCCCCAATTACTACTCCCCTGACTTTTTCACCCATTTGGCGACCACCCTTTTCCCTTTTCCAGATAATATAATCATGGGGGGACATGAACACTTATTGGGACCCTAAATTGGATCACTCCAGGGTGAGGTGGGGTCCTGCCCCTTGAAGTGTTGCTGCTTTGTACCACTTGGTGGAGAACAGAGCCTTAATGGAGGCCTGGAGGTTTAGGCACCCAGCCTCTAGGGAATATTCCTTTATTCCCATGCACATAAACTTTATACTGTACTAGACTAGATTATATTTTCCTTCCCTCCCATATGGTAGGTGACCTAGTAGTCACTGAGAATGGCCCATTGGTCATCTAGGACCATGCCCCCTCAGGGTGACTATAACTCAAGGAGTGGACCCCCCAAGTATGCTGCAGTGATAGATGGATCCCTCACTGCTCTTGGACCACCAATTTATTCAACAGCTTAGGGAGCACCTACGGGAGTTTATATCCTTAAATCCTCCAGAGAACACAAGCAACAGTACTGTGTGGGACACCCTGAAAGCGTTTATTAGAGGAGAGGCCATTTCATATTCCTCTTTTTGAAGAAAGTCTAATTTAGCCCAAGAGAATCTGTTAGAAAGGACAATTGCCAGGTTGGAGAGGGACAATATGTTACCCCCTACCCCGCAGAAACTAGCAGAGCTTAAAACCCTGAAGAGTAATTTTAGCCAACTTTCAACCAGAAAATAAGATTTACTAATAACAAAATCTAACTCCTTTTTCGAGGGGGATAAATCAGGGAAGTGGCTGGCAGGCCTGGTGAAAGTGAAGAGGGCAGAACGTACCAAAATAGGTATAGAAGACCTAATGGGAGAAGTCACCTACAATCAAAATAAAATTAATGACTCTTTCAAAACATATTGCTCTGTGTTGTATACCTCGGAGTTCCCTTTAGGAGTGAACCTAGAGTCCCTTCTGGGGAGAATTGAGCTACCCTCTCTGAAGGATCAGGAAAGAGAAATACTGGAGACCCCGGTGACATTAGAGGAGCTGAGGAAAGTGGTGTGGGGGGTTAAGAAGGGGAAAGCGCTGGGGTCAGACGGGATCCCCGCTGAATTGTACAAGCTGATATGGGATCTTGTAGGCTCCCTGATGCGCCAGATGGTGACTGAGGCCCTGAATTCGGGTGTTTTGCCACCCTCTCAATATCTAGCCACCATAACTGTCCTCCCTAAACCAGGTAAGGATCCCCTAAAATGCACCTCCTCCCGCCCCATCTCTCTCTTAAATGCAGATTACAAAATAATAGCCAAGCTGCTGTCTTCTACGCTGGAGGGATTCCTCCCCCACCTGATACACCCAGATCAAGGGGGTTTTGTGAAAGGCAGACAAGCTAAACACAATATCAGATGGACCCTGGATATTGTGCATAAATGGCTGAGGGGCAGGGAAGGGGGCTTATTAGCACTAGATGCCAAAAAGGCATTTGATAGGGTCGAGTAGCCCTTTATGCTAGTGGTTCTTAGAAAGTTTGGACTGGGACCCCAGATGCTAAATTAGATTGGTACCTGATACAGATCCCCCAAGGCCAAAATACTCACTAACAATGTTGTTTCTTCCCCTTTTACTCTGACCAGAGGGACTAGACAAGGTTGCCCCCACCCACCCCCACTATATGTCCTCACTATTGAGGCATTGGCTCAGGCTGTAAGGTCCCATCCAGGCATTAGGGAGTTCAGATCACAAGGAAGGGAGCATAAAATCTCCCTCTTCGCAGACGATGTTCTTTTGTTTCTCCACTCCCCTAGAGATTCACTCCCCTGCTTGTTCGACCTTTTTGAGCTGTATGACCCCCTTTCAGGCATAAAAACAACTGGGGGAAAAGTGAGTGGCTGCCCTTGGTTCAGGTAAAAGAGTCCATCACTATCGCGCATACCATAATCCACCATACCAGCCAAATTAAATGCTTGGGCATCACCATACCAGCTAAAATGTTTAATTTGGTGAAGCTTAATATGAACACCTTTATTAAAAGGGTTAGGGAGGACTGTTTTTCTTGGAGGGCCCTCCTGTTGACCCTCATAGGAAGGGTGAATCTGATTAAAATATCAGTGGTACCCCAATTTTTATATTTTTTCCAAACCGTCTCCCTTTAGATGCCACATAAATATATAAAATCACTGGAAGGTGCACTTACTCAACTCCTATGGCAAGGAAAGAAACCTAGAATTAAATGGGAATTCCTGTGGCAGCCGCTTGGGCAGGAGGGCCTGGGCCTACCTAGTGTCCAGCACTACTACCTAGCCACCCAGCTGGCTCATGTGCAGGATATGCTCAAAGAGGAAAATAATAGACCGGCTTGAGTGGAATTGGAGGATTGTTCCTTTATCCCCCTGTATTACTACACTCTGGTGGTCAACTTAGGATCATCGTTTCCTATAAATATTGATAACCCTTGTACCAAAGCCACTTGGAGGACTTGGCAAAAAGCTCACCAATTGATAGGATGAGGGGTAGAACATATCCTGGGACACTGTCTTACTGAGTCTCTTGCTGAGAGAAGGGAGACTGGTGCAGAGAGATAAGCAAATTTTGAGGTGCTGGTACCACAGGGGTCTTTACTTGCTGGGGCACCTCTTGATAGGTGACGAGGTTCCCCCATTTGACATTTTGTTTAAAAAGTATAAATTACATGCCTCACATTATTTCCTGTACCTTCGTTTAAAATCACTTATAAACAAACTAAAAAGCCTTAGGCCCGACGGTCACCTAGGACTACGGTTCCCCCCTTGAGGAAATCTTCTTAGGTCAATCTACAGATTCAGCCTTCAGGCCACTTAGGAAATGCAATAGACTGATGATGGGTGTGCTCCCTGACCCATTGATAAAGATAAGAGCCCAGTGGGAGGTGGACAACCTACCCGAGGGTCTTATGGGAGGAGATTGGTTGGCCATTCTAAAAAGCATAGGAAAATGCTCAGTCAATAATAGACTACACTCAATTCAATACAAGGTCCTCCTGAGAACTTATTTTACTCCTGTGTTGGTGCATAGGATTTACTCAACCGCCTCACCCTTATGCCCTAAGTGTAAAATTTATGAAGGCTCCTTCTACCATATGATCTGAGACTGCCCGAAAGTGCAGATGTTTTGGAGGGGTATACAACAAATTTTAACTTCAGTATTGTAGATCCCACTTGTACTGAACCCAGCTGAGAATTTATTGGGTCTGCCATTGGGGGTTCGGAGGGAAGGGGCCACATCTTCAGCAGGCCTTTGGAGATTGGGCAATATGATTGCACTAAGGGCAATAGCACTGGACACTGATAGTGGTGGAATGGGTGGGGTCCCTCATGGAATGTATGAAACTAGAAAGAACTCAATATGGTGTCAGAGGACAAATGGATACATATCAGCGAATGTGGGCTTCCTTATAGGCTGCTATAGAACATACCTGGTTTCCTTTGTTTTAATCTCTAGAATAAGCACTTAACTCTGAGCCTTGAGGTCACTGATGTCATTATGCCTGTGTAGGTGTGTGAAAACTGATTACCTGATAGAATGAGTTATTATGCCTGACCTATCTGACCTGTAACTGCTCTGCTCTTTAAATAAAGTTTACAAAAAAAACACATATTACACTTCACTGGCTCCACAGACTGCCGGGGCCCTTCCTCAACCAGCCCTTCAGAATGGAGTGAGTGCTGCTGCACACAGCAGGATCTTCACTGGCTCCACAGACTGCTGGAGCCCTTTCTTGGCCAGCCCTTCAGAACAGAGCGAGCGCTGCTGCACAGAGGTACTACCTATGTTAAAAGGATACTTGGACCTCCACTACAGTGTTGTCCACTACCTCCTACCAGCACTTTAAGGACTTTTCAGTCGGCCAAACATTTCTGATAGGTTTTGTGTACAGGTGGTCCTTAGCTCAGCCACTTTATTTCTGCTGTTTTCTAACATTACTTTAAGGGGGCTAGCTAGCCCAGGCACTCAAATTGTATTATGTGTTGCTGTTACATTCAGGAGGTTAACTGTGTACAGTGATTTTGAGTTTTAAGTCTAGCGTTACTGCACTTACTGTTGTGAGGGCAGTCTGGCTCAGGAAGTTGAGTATTTCACCTGACTCTGTTGCAATTCATCTACTGTGTCTCTGCTGGTGATCGTTCCACTCTGCACATGCACAGTCTGTCTTTGGGCCCCTTTTCTCTCTTTCTCTCCTCCTCCAGTCTTTTTTCTGTTTTTCCACCTGCAGCTTTTTCTACCCTTGTTTCTGGTAATCCCTACCGCTATCTAATGCTGTGTTTCTCTTAACCAGTAGACTCCTTTACTGGCTCCACAGACTGCCAAGCCATTCCTTGACCATCCCTTCAGAATGGAGCAAGCGCTGCTGCACAGGTACTACCCATGTTAGCCCATCACCCCTGTGTGGCGACTGCCCCACCCTCCCACCACCATGCCCACCACCATGCCCACCCTTGGTCATCCTTTCATTTATTTGATCATGGTGGTCAGGTGACTGATCACGTGACTCATTTGCCTTATGCCTAACACCCCACTTTTCCATTATCACTCTATATCTTTTTACCACTAGGAGTCACTGTTGTTCCCTTTCCCCTCCTTCCTTTCTCCACTGTTAGACATACGTTGACCTAAAACTTGCCTCTGTCCCCTAGTGAGCACCTCCAGAACCCCTCTCTCTCTCCGCTCCTTCTCTCTCTGTTACTGGCTGGGACTTGAACCTGGCACTTTTTGCACCACAGGCAGTAACTCTAACCTCTGCGCTATCTGGCAGCCACAACTAACGAAAGGCTTTCAGTAACCCTTAAACTTACTTTGGCCCCAAACTCCCCTACCTAATTTATTTAAGGTGAAATTAATCTGCTTACTAGCTGAGACCCCCCCACCCATGTTTTTACTCCCTAGTTAGTCAGCGATTCTGATTGCTAGGTTTCCAAAACAAACCTATCCTATCGTTTGCCAAAACTACCAATAAGCAGGATAATGGGAGCATCCTTGACTCTCTCCTGCTTGCTCACTGCAGCCATCCTATTAATGATGGCATCGAGGGAAGACACTGGTGGGCCCCTCCATGCCAACCTCACCAAACACATCACACTCCCACAAGAACATCACTGACATGGAATGACCATCCCAGGTGCATTGTACAGCACTGACCAACCACTGACTAGGGAGGGTACAGTCACCTTACCTGACAAGTTTTAGCATCACCCCTCTATACCAATCCCTTGGCCTGATATCATTAGCCAAAAGACAAAGACAATAAGAACTGGCAAAGGACTCTGTGGGTCTCGACTAAAACAACTAAAGCACCAACTCAGGAGAACCACCTTGCTGTTATTGCTAATATCAGGCAACGTACACCCCAACCCAGGCCCCGTCCAACATAATATGGGAAATACTAGGAGGCAAGGCACCCTTATGGTGGCCTCAATTAACATCTGTAGCCTTGTGTCTAAATTGGACTTGCTCCAGGCATGAGTCACACAGCATCTGCTGGAAGTGCTATCCATAGTAGAAACGTGGCTTGCACCCAAAATCCCTGATAGTATCAAATCGTTGGATGGATGCACTGTCTTCTGGCAGGATAGGATTAGCAAGCCTGGGGGGGGTGCAATCTACATTAGGGATATTCTACAAGGACATGTCCTCGCTTTCCTGGGCACAGGCAACAACATCCAAACACTTGGAGTCAAACTACTACTTAGCGACAATAACAAGGGACTCATTATAGCTTCTGTCTACATCCCCCCAAAAGAACGGGCAAGCAGTTTTCAAGCTACCCTGGACTATTTAAAGAATTTGCATCTTAGCTCTGAAGTGATAATGGTCAGAGATTTCAATGTCAACCGCAGGGGTCGACCTTAACATTCATTTACTATCCCGGGTGCTAATGCAGATTGCCACGGGCTACTGCAGAATCTCTGTTACTTGCCCGCCGGGGCTAGCGCAATTCCACACCTTGGTATCAAATAAACAAACAAATAAATACATAAATATAAATGTTATTTAATTTAAAGCCAGGCCCTTTTCATGGAGGTTTAACTATGTGCTGCCTTAGCATTAGGGATATGAAAAAAATAGATGTCTGTGTCCAGTGCATTTACAAACTGTTTCAATTTATACTAACTACTGCTTTTATTTTTTGCTGGTAAAGATCCTTTCTCCTTTTCCTTTCCTTGTTTAGCTCAGTACTTATGGCAGGCAGATTTGTGACTGTGTCCAGGAGCGGCACAGTTCTAGGGTTGCCACCTGTCCAGTTGTAGACCGGATAATCTGGTTTTCAGGGTCCTTATCTGGTCACCCGGTTTTGATTAAATGTAGTCCAGTTTTTGGGCCATTTTGAGTGCTCAGATTGTATCAAATCATTCACTGTTGCATGCATGTCCAGGTTACAAAAAAGTTCTGATGTCACTAGTCACAGGCCTTTGTTTGTAAAACCAGTCTGTCTAGGAGGTGTAAAGTATGGCCATTAATACCATTAGCAGTAAATCAACCTAATCTTTTCAACTCTGAATTTTAAGTATGGTCATTTACTGCCATGATAGGAAACAGTTTTTACACCTTCATATGCTGTAATGGGTTCCTTTTGGTTTTTCCTATATTCTCATATGTTTTAGACCCACTTTTTCAAATTAGTTTTCACATTTTTATTACCTTTGTCACTGTGTTGATTATTTCTCTCCTAAGTCCTCAGCAGCTGCTTCTCTTATTTTTTATACTACCTACCTGAACATTCCATGAAGCACAGAGGTCGCGAGGGCAGGATTCCCTAGCCCTCCCCACAACAAGAGAGATCCCCCCCGCAGACCACGCCGAAGACAAACAGAGCCAGCACAGAGGTCGCGAGGGCAGGAGTCCCTAGCCCTCCCCACAACAAGAGAGACCCCCCCCATGGACCACGCTGAAGACAAACGGAGCCAGCACAGAGGTTGAGGGGGCAGGAGTCCCTAGCCCTCCCCACAACAAGAGAGACCCCCACCACGGACCACGCCGAAGACAAATGGAGCCAGCACAGAGGTCGCGAGGGCAGGATTCCCTAGCCTTCCCCACAACAAGAGAGACACCCCCCGCGGACCATGCCGAAGACAAACAGAGCCAGCTAGCCACCGGAGTGTTTGCAGCTGCTCACTGAAAGGAACTCTACTACGCCACAAAATTTAAACTTAGCACCTTTTTTTGTGTACAGTTCAGATTGTAGAAATTGCCGGTGGAGCATAGTGTGATACACAGCACCCTGCCTCCAATCCTTTACCTTGTCTAAATTTTGCTAAAAGGGGAACTCTTGCTAATTTTGCAAACTTGTTTAACTGGGGTTTTTACCTAAATTACATGACTTTAAAAAGGGGAAGGAAGCGGTAGTGCCTAGTTGCAGGGAAAGTCTGCTGTTACCTTAGGGGAGTTTTGTAAAGTGTGCAGCACAAACTGTTTGCAATTGTAAAGCAAGCCCCAGGCTGTTGTAATACTGTGCCATAGCTCAAGTTCAAAAAGTTTAATTTTACACTTGTATTGGCTGCACTTGCGTAGTACATGGAATAACACGCTTCTCCTACAAACCACACATACCTTTACTTAAGAAGCTTTTTTCTTGCCTTCCGCAGCACAGAGGTTGCGAGGGCAGGAGTCCCTAGCCCTCCCCACAACAAGAGAGACCCCCCCCCCGCGGACCACGCCGAAGACAAATGGAGCCAGGTAGCCACCAGAGTGTTTGCAGTTGCTCACTGAAAGGAGCTCTAGCCCTGCCTGCGCTACGCACAGGCTCCCCACCGCCCCCACCACCACCCCTGGTGGGCTTCTCCTTATATAGAGCTGATTGAGCTGACCTCGTGAGCTTGTAAACCAATCAGCCCACTTTCCCATTAGTCCCTTATATTTTTCCACCACTAGCGGCCACTGCAGAGCAGACTATCAAATCCTTCACTGCTCTGAAAGGAAAATATAATACAAAACAGGGATTTATTTAACTCTAAAAATTGATTAGCGTTTTTGCTCATAAAAGTGCTAAATCTTTATGAACATGCATGGCTCTTGCCTCACTGTGTTTAACAAACACAGCAATTCTAGAAAATCTATATAAATACTTTCTGTACAGTTAGTATAGTCCCAAGAAAAAAACTGCTAATCAATTATTTAAAACCCTTCAAAATGCAGTTTCTCACTGCAACCATCACTATGCTTTGCATAGCCTCATGTTCCCTCCCATTCTCATCCAATCCTAGGCTACCAGACCCTTTGCCACTTCCCACCTTAACTACCAAGCCTACACCCCACTCCTCCTCGGCACCAGTGAAACACAACCAGCACCATGGGCACAACTGGACCCTGGGGCCCTCTACCCCCCCTTTCCACGCTGTGACACCCGCCCTATATCTCCCACTCTTTTCAGTCCCAAAGGCAAACTTAACAACCTCTAATCATCCCACTCGCAGGGGTGCACCAGTAAAGCTCATGCGCTTATTAAGGCACGCCCTGTTTTTTCTTCTTCTCGTAGTTGGGGATGTTGAACGGAACTCAGGACCACAGGCACCAATTGCTGCCCAACCACCCGCACCACCTACACACCTCCCCAAAGGCTTCAAAATTGTCCACCTTAATATATGTAGCATCCTAAATAAAATGGCTGCCCTACAAACAACTGTCCTGGCCCTTGGTCCGGATATTATAATCATCACTGAATCTTGGCTGAAGCCCCATCACCGGGATGAGGAATTCTCAATACCTGGCTTCTTTCTAATCCGCCAAGACAGACAGGGAGAAAGAAGGGTGGTGGCACTGCCATGTATGTCTCCACAAATCTGTAGTTTTCTGTAATCACTCCACCGACACCCATACTAACTATAGATTCCCTCCTGATCAAAATCCCCCTGCCCCACTCTATCCCAGTATACATAGCTGGGTCATACTGTCCGCCGGACACACCACCAACTAGCATCCTTGAACACTTAGGCAACCTGAGGGCCCTTACAGAAGACGGCGAACTCCACATCCTTGGTGATTTCAATCAGAACTGGCTAGGCTGCACAGCCTGTAAAACGCGTTGCCAAATAAATGCACTAAACTTGCACCAGCAAATAGGGGAACCCACCCGCCTAAACCACAAATCCAATAAACACACACTACTGGACTGGGCACTCACTACCCACCCTCATAGGATACTTAAAGCTGGCCTTCTACCGGACTCCCATAGTGACCACCATATGATTTTTATAGTGCGTAAAATCTTCCAACCACCGGCCCCCCCACCCCGTATGCTGTACAGCAGAGTTTATAAATCACTAGATCTGACTGCTCTCCTAAATGACCTTACCACCATAGACTGGTTCTTCATCCCTAGAGCCACCTCCATGGATGAGGCCCTGAACTATTTCTCTACAAATTTCCTCGCCATCTGGGACATACATGCCCCGCTAAGGAGATCCAGAGTCAGAGGTTTCCACTTACCCTGGGTAACAACAAACCTTACAGAACAACTCCTAGCCAGAGACCGTGCCTGGAAATCCTTCAAGGCCACAGGTGCTCATGCGGCCCAGCAACAATACCGGTCACTATGAAATGCCTGTACAAGACTCATACGGCAGGCCAAATCAAATTACTTCAAGCAGTTCAACAACCACACCCACCCTTCTCAATTCTGAAGTCTATAAATCCCTTCTCACCCGCCAACCCAACCCCCACCCCACTCAACCTCGAAGGTAAAATCATCAAAGATCCTTGTCTGGTTGCCACCGAGGTTTAATTCCTACTTCTCTTCCACTACTTCCTCCCTACTCTCCTCCCACCCCACATCCTACCCTCCCGTGCTCCCCAAAATACCCCGTGCTCCTAAAGCACCCCCTACCTTTTCGCTCCCCAGTCGCTCCTGGCCAGGTGCTAAAATACTACACTCACTAAACCCATCCAAAGGTAAATGTCCATCGGGCCTAGATTCCAAAATGCTCCTACTCTCAGCACCGCCATAGCCACCCTCTAACCATGCTCTATAATCTGTCCTTTAAATTAGGGGCAGTCCCACAGCATGGAAACAAGCCACAGTCATTCCTCTTCCCAAGGAGGGATCTCTCCCATCAAACTATCGCCTATATCTCTGCTCCCCATCCTAGCCAAAATTCAAGAGCGCATTGTTCTATCCTAGCTACACCACTATCTAGATACAATCTCCTTTTTCACCCCCTACCAAGCTGGGTTCAGAAAAAATCACTCCACCACCACCTCCCTCCTTCGCCTCACAAACTCCATCCTTACAGGCATGGACAAAGGGGAAATAACCGCAGCCATATTTATAGACCTGGCAAAAGCTTTTGACATGGTCTCTCATCCCCTGTTGCTGTCTAAACTTGCCCAAACTGGTCTGTCTGCGGTAGCAAAAAACTGGTTCTTCTCATACCTATCAGGTAGGTCTCAATCAGCCTGTATTGGAATGGCTCGATCCACCCCTCTCCCCATCACCAGTGGTGTACCCCAAGGGTCTGTACTCGGCCCGCTGCTATTCTCAATCTTCCTCAACGATTTGCCTGCTGTCTGCACACAAACTGCCATCCATATGCACACAGACGATACGGTGCTGTTTGCCTCTGGCCCATCCGGAACCGCCGTGACAGCATGTCTACAGAAGGACTTCGACTCCATCCAATGCTGGTTCCTTGGGAACCAACTATTCTTAAACACAAAAAAAACAGTCTCCCTCACTTTCGGCTCCCGGGCCAAACTAACCCGGCTTACTGAATCACCCACATTCTACACTTTGTACAGATCACCGCTTGAAGCCTGCTCCACATATCACTATCTTGGTGTCTGGCTAGATCAGTACCTTGACTTCTCAGCACACATAGACGCTCTGCACAAAAAACTGCATCCCATGCTGGGTGCTCTCCATCGTAACAAGTACTGCATCCCTCTACCGACCAATCTAGCTATTGTCCAAAAAATGATCTTCCCAACTATGGACTACGGCGATGTCGTCTATGGTGCCGCCCCCCAAACGTCCTTAGTCAGGCTCGACCCTCTATACAACTCCTTCTGCCGATTCGCCTTGGACCATTCTCCCAATACCCACCACTGTGACCTATACCAGTCCCTTGACCTCCCATCACTCCAAAACCGGCGATTGCTGCACGGTGCTAGAATCGCTGCTAAGTTCTGGTCGCATACGCTCCCTTCCTACCTATCAGCATCCCTAACCGCCCTCTCCCTACCTTTTCTATGATCTCAGGAACATTGACTCCAGGCTCCTGCACATTCCACACAGATCCACCCGATCAGGTCATGTAGCTTTCAGTTTCAGGTTGCCCAAGTTATGGAACTCACTGGCAGCTGACATCAGACACAACACAAGTACTCCCCAACGGAATGCCCTTCTCAAATCACATTTCGCTACCAACTGCTCATGCTTTCCCCATCGCTGAATTTCTCTGCACAACTCCTACCCATTCTATCAGCTACTTGGCAATTCGAAATCATCACATAGTGCTATTAAATGCTTATTACTGAACCTACTACTGTTGTGAATTGTACGTACGCCTTACCCATTTTGTATGTAACAATTTTCTCACTACGTATTTGTTGTATTTCTTCTATTCTACTGTACCACTGTCTGTTATAATCTTCACATTATGTATGAACTGTTTTCGTCTTATTACTGCACCCATGTAACCCCCTACCCCAAGGGCGCATCTGGAATCGAGCGGTACTCCGTTCAGTATGCCTTTCCTGGTAAATCTCTTAAATAAATAAAAATAAAATAAATAAATAAATATTAGCAACACCTTTACAGGCCATTGGAATAAATAGCATGGAATGGTGTGTCTAAAATTGTGGAATGTGATGCAACTTTATCCACTAAGTAGCCAAGGTTGAACACACGGCGCTATGAGAAAGAATTATGGGAACAAAGTTCATTTCAGTCATCAGTGACAGAACCACTGGCTCTTCAGTCACAGAAGCTGAGATAGTGTATGTGTGGTTTGCAGTTAAAGGCACAGTGCAAAATCAGTTGGTAGGTGTCCAGACTGTTGGCAGGACAAATACAATCTTATTTGCCTTTCGTTTAACAAATCACTGTTAACCATACCGACTCCGGGCTACTGCAAACTTCTGCGGGCTAGTGCAATCTCTGGTTCACTAGCCCGGCTGGCTAGTGCAGAAGACCATTCTCCAATTATGTGTGCATGGTCAAACAACGCCCCTAAACCCCCTGCCAATATTACCACCGGGAGAGTGCTAAAAAGGGGACAGTTTGAACACCTGAAATGACACCTGTCACAGCAAGACTGGTCTGTCATAAACAACACAGACGATGTTGACTTTGCCCTTGATTGTTTCATTGGTAAATTTAATGCTGCCTGTGACATTTTTGCCACTCTAAAAACAAGAAAACTCAAGGGTACTAATAACCCCTGGATCTCGCCTCCCTAATTAGCCAGATGAGGGGAAAGGGACAGTATCTGGCACCGGCCCCATGCGATGGGTAATCCAATGGACATGCAAAGAAACAAACAGGCCAGAAATACCTGCACAAAGGCAATCTGGACTGCAAAATGACACCATTTCCAGGAAGAACTCACTAACTCCTGGGGAGACGGTAAAAGGTTCTGGGATAATCTGAAGGCCCTGACTGGCAAAGAAAACAAAACTACTCTGACCATGCTGCAATTAAATGGAGTAACCACCCAGGACCCAAAAACTATTGCTGACACCTTTAATACTGCTTTCAGTGACCTCGGCAGTATACTCCCCCTGACTATCATGATGAGATAGTCAGCTCCAACAGTGGCAGCAAGGAGTGTCCTCTTCCAGAACCCCTTATTTTTTACCTCCAAATTATTACCAGAAAGGAGGCAAAAAAGTGAATAACATGCACCATAGGTAATTCAAGACTCAGTGGTGACACACTTGACCTCAAATTAATTGCCCTCACCCTGGATGTCACAATCACCCCTCTAATGAAAATACTCAACCTATCCTTAAGAACGACTACTTTCCCCTAGATGTGGAAAGCTGCCGTAGTCACATTGACCCTTAAAAGTGGTGACAGAACCGTACACTCTAATTACCACCCCATCTCCATTCTCCCCCCATTCTCCAAAGCCCTGGAAAGGATTGTATCAGGCCAACTAGTGGAATATCTCAGCAAATATCAAATACAGTGTCCACAACAACACGGTTTTCGCAAATCGCATAGCACCACCACTGCGCTGGTTGAATTCACAGGCTATATACACAAGGCTACGGACCATGATTAGCTGGTGGGAGCAGCATTCATCTACCTCATGAAAGCGTTCAACACAGTAAATCATAACCTACTTATTGAACAGCTGTCTGTCACAGGACTCTCACCTGAGGCTGTGAATTGGTTCAGCAGCTACCTCAGTGACCGGTTCCAACAAGTGAAAATAGATGGGGTACTTTCAGATAGCCTGAAAGTAAAGACTGGGGTCCCAAAGTGCTCCATCCTGGGACCCCTAATTTTCAGCCTCTTTCTCAATTGCCTTCCCCTTGTCTGCAAAGAAAATCTCCTACTTTATGCAGATGATGCTGTGCTATTCACTAGTAACCCTGACCCAGCCCTACTAGAGAAGCAATTACAGATGCCATTTATCACAGTTGAGTCCTGGTTCCAGCAGCACAAGCTACTCCTAAACTACAAAAAAAAATAAAGATTATGACTTTTGCAACCCCACAAAATAAAAACAAGTATCACCAGCTCACCATCTGCAACAACCTAAACACCCCCTTAGAAACCATAAGCGTTTTCAAATATTAGGGATCACACTTGATAGTACCTTATCATTTGCAACCCACATTTACCATGTTGCCAAGGTGGTCAGTGCCAAAACTGGGCTACTGCATAGGCACAAACACTCTGTGATGCCAGAGGCACGCAGACTAGCAATAAACAGCCTGATCTTATGAAAGATCGATTATGGTCTTGTAGTATATGGAGCTGCCTCTAACACCGCACTAAAAAGAGTCTCCAGAGCCTTAAACAAAGCCTGTTGACTACTCACTGGGACTCTCCATATAATGCACACTTGCGATCTATATGTCCATGCCAGTTGGTTAAACCTGAATGGTAGACTAAAGTACCAGATCTGCCTACTTGCTAAAAAGACAGCCCTAGGTCTGACCTCCCCCCAAGTTTCCAGAACTTTCTGAGCTTCATTAAGAACCCTTGTAATACCAGAGGTGCAACATGTCAGCCCTATAAAGTCCCATTCTACCAGATATCTCAAGGACAAAGATCCTTTGAGTACCGTGAACCCCGCTGGCTCAACTTGCTTGGCAGTAACCTCCAGGCAGAAACAAAGTTTGGCCTCTTCAAACAGAGGCTTAGGCGGCACCCCACTGAACAATGTACATGAGGCTGCCCTTCTTAGGCCTTAACTATAACAATCTATTGGAACTGAAGCCCTCTTGCTTTACCCCCCCTTACCCCCTCTTATTACACACCTTTTACAAAGCCTAGCCTGGCTGCCTCTTTTTCAGCACTTATCCTGGCATCATTGCACGGTTTGTATCTCATATGCAGCTTTTTGTTTGATACTCACTCCCTGCAGCTAGTTCTAAAATTTGTTGTAATTTATTATTCACATGCTAACACCCACTCTTCTGTACCATGTTGCCAATTTTGGTATCTCTTATCACCACTTGAATTCCCTGTATCTTTACATTCCTTGTATGTTGCTTTGCCATATCTTGTTGTATTTTTTCCTTTCCTTGATGTGGAACCTTTGTAAATGAACTTTTCGCTCAAAGGTACTTTGTAATTCCAAAATGTAATGAAAAATAAACAGAACAAAACACATTACAAAGTAGACATCACAGTATACAATTTGCTTAAAATACAAACATCGAAGAAATAGCGTCTACTACACTTAGCAATTACAAGCATTGGAGAAGCAACTTTTCAATGCAGTAGCAAAAACGATGGATAATGAAGCAGCACGTACAGAGAATGCCCTTCCACTTGTATATCTGCCTGTAGAGAGCACTGCAGACTTTCATAATCACTTACCTGCACAGAGGTTTCTTCCCCCAAACACAGACTCAGAGCAGGTGCTTTCCTGCAGAGTTTTCCCTGCCCCCCGACACACACACACACAAACACACACACATACGGGTTGCAGTCCATTTTTTAAAAATGCACTTATGGAGGTTTGTTACTCCCCTCTATCCTAGGTGGCTTGTTTGGATACCTCTGACATGCAGAGTAGTGTAGCAGGATCTGGAAAGGTGTCTGCATGTGGTTAGCAGGATCAGGAAAGGTGGCTGCACATGGTCCGGAATGGAACTCACAGGAGTAGTAGGTGACTTTGTTTTTTTGGCTATATTGAACAGCTTTGTTTTTTGGCTGGCGTGCAGGGCATAGAGCCAGATAAAATGGGGGAATAGCGATAAAGTACCACAGTGAGGAATGGCCATGACTAACGTTTACTTAAAAGAAAAAAACAAATCTTGTGTGCAGAGAATAGAGCCAGGGCAAACGGGGGAATAGTACAAGAGTAAAGCAGTGAGAAATGGCTATTACTACTGTTTACCTAAAAAAAATGTCTTTATTGTGCTGCTATTACTCGTACCCCTCTCACTCAGTAAGCAAGTGGAAAAAAAAAATGTCGGCTGCTGTGTTTTAAAATCTAAACAGGCAAAAGGATACCAGTTTGGCATTGGTACTGAGGCATCCTGGGCTGGCACCTTTTTAACCCGGGCTTTGTTGTGTGATAGATTCCCATCTTGCCAAGGGACCCAGTCAATCAGAGCTCGGGTAAACTGAAGCCCATTTTATAAACTGAAATGGCTGCCCCCGAGCCCTGCCATACTGGAGTTGTGGAAAACCTAAGTATCTGAGATAGAAACAATGGAGAGGATTATGGCCTCCTTGCAGCTTTGACTCACGAAATTTATTGAGATCTGGCAACCATGGCACTATAGCCAAGCACAACAGTTAAGTGACGCTGAGTCAGGGGGGAGGTAAAAAAAACAGAGAACCCCTTAAGATAGTCTGTCTTCACAAATCATGGAAATAAACACAAGACAATGTTAACAGCAATAAAACCTGGAAATGAATAGCCCAAGTTACTGTTTTTAGCTCACATGTTGAATTGCTCTTGATTTTCTGATAAACCTTGAATTTACAGTTTCGCTGAATAACGTGCTGAGGACTAAATGACTACTGATGACTCTGTAAAGTATCCATGTAATGCCTTGAAACATGTTCACCTGACTGTGCACATTGTATATCTATTGCACACGAACTTGAACAAAAGGAAAGTTTCAAAAAACTGAAAATGTTGTGCATGTGCCGGGAGCATAAGAATGCATTGAGACCCCTCTGTCCCTCTAAAATTCGGGCCCCAAATCCATTGGAGTTACAAGCTAAGGCGCATGCAATGATAGTGCCCATGGCAAGTTTTGTAATGGCTGTTTTACCACTTGCTTCTCAGATCTGAGAACCTCCTTCGTTGCTCTGGACTTGATGTTTACATTTCCTGCTCTGACTTAGCCATTTATGATGCAATTTCTTTTGAGAAGATCCACCTGTCCCTTACAGCCTGTCAGTGCAAATATGCTAGCTGACTGGAGGAGTTCCATTAAATAATTTTCCCAGTTTCTGCAAAACAATAACGGCATGACTTAAATCTCATAAAATTCCCCACCAAATTTGAATTTCTAGATATTTTATTTATTACTGAACATTTAGCATGAAAACAGGCTCTTTTTACCCTCAGACTTCATTTGTCCTTGCTTCTTTATTACTTTAAAGTTATAATCCTCCGTCTGTGACATCAGGACCATGTCTGTGGCAACTGGGCCATGTCTGTGGCAACTGGACCATGTCTGTGGCAACTGGTTTCGATGCCACAAACAAAGGGTTATGACTCTGCTGCAGGCATACGCAGTGTACACAGCTGAACACTAAAGGAAAAAGATCCTGTTTTATTGGAAGCCATCTTCAGCTATAAAAAACGGCGATTCAGAAATTCAAGCATTGGGGGAATATTATGCAACTGAGTTCTGATAATGCTAGTTGTGAAGTTTTTTGCTGGAAACCAGAACATTTCTTTAAAAGGTGCTGATGTGTTGTTAGGGGGAGAACAAACAGAATACAGTATGTGCAACTCTCCCCAAAACAAATAAAAAAAAACTGAGACTCTGAGCACCCATCTGTGAAAACACAAGGCACAAACCTGTCACCGGGGCATCCAGTTCGGAAGTTCCTTGAGATCCTGAGAAAGTGGGTGTGCGGGGGGGGGGGGGTTATGTGAAGAAGGCGCAACTTGTTGAGACCTGTGTTCTCTCAGAATTAAAGATGGCAAAATCTTTTCCTGTTTGTCTTTGGATTACTTCTTTTTTTGAACTTGTAAAGTTCATTACAGCATCACAGGAAAGATACAGTTTTTATATGGACATTTATATTAACAGTTTAGTAACAAAGCCAAATGCATATATAGAGCTGTTCCTTGCAAATGAACTTGATAATTTAACTAATATTCTTCAGTCTCCTTTTGTCATAGAAATATGATATTTCTGGAACCAATAGGTCTCTGATACTTAAATCCCAAAAAAAAGAGGGATCACATTGTTCCTGATCCTCCCTCCTCCACCAATGCAGTTTGAAATCATTTCAGTACTCTAAGTGCTATTCACATCACTTTTGTAATCAGAAATTCCATTCTCTTTACATTACTCTGTATACAAAATGAATAAACAATATTATTGAGAGCATTCAGCTGTGGTAGTCCATTATGTCCTGTGCTTGTATAATTTCATACAGTTTAAAAAACAAAAACTAAAATATTTATATAAAAACCAACATGGTAACCCATTGTATGTATTTATTGAAGAGTTTCACCAGAAAAACACACTGAGCAACAAGTTGCTCGTCTCACAGTGCGTCCTGGGGGAGGGGGGAAGAGGAAAACAATAGGCAATACAGTACAGGTAAATCAAATGTACATTTTCAGTTTCAGTTTGGTATGGCATATACATAGCAAACCAGTGCAGATAAAGTGAATGCACATATACAAAAGTGGTTGGATAAGACATATACAAAGGTAGAATCAAACCAAATACATTTACAAGGTTATACATATAATGCAACAAAGCAAAATAAGCTTGAGGTGCAATAAACACTGGGAAATACAGCAGAATCTTCATTGGCAAGTGTAGTTTGAGGAGTAAAAGTTGTGAAGATTGTTAAATGAGCATGACGAGAAAGACCCATCTATTTTCTTTCTCAGGATACCATGGCAAGGAGGTATCAAATTCATTGGGACCACAGGGGAAAAGGTTATCAGCAAGCAGCTCAAATGGGATGGGGGAGTGCTCCGTAGTCCTTTTGTTCCTTCCCTGGGGCCTTAAGGATGTAAGAAGCTGGTCCAGTACTGGAATACCCCTTTTAGCACCTAAATAATCAAAATATGGGAGCCATCTGGAGTTAAATTGGCCTGTATGCAGTCGCAGTCAAGCTGTCGTGGCTTCCATGTATTTTACTGGGTCCACATTCTTGAGCCATAATTCCAGAAATAGGACTTTGCGTGAGAGCCAGTGCTGGGTAACTACCTTTAGGGCTGCAACTGTGAGGATTAAAAACAAATATCTTTTAGTTGGGGATCTAAGTTCTTTAGGAAGAGAGACCAAGATTAGATGTTCAAAGACAAGGGGATCTGTTAATTCAAAGATCTCCTGAATTGTCTGTTCCACCTCCTTCCAAAATGTACCCAAGACAGGGCAACTCCAAAATATATGGAAATGTATACAACTATCCCCACAAGCTCTCCAGCATCTGTCCATACTGCCTGTAGCAAAGTGTTTGGATGGTACTGGGGTAATAAAATATCTAGTCTTTACCTTTCATCTAAATTCCCTCCACCAGGGTGAATCTGTTGTTTTATGAACCCCTTGCCAAATCCTGGACTAGTCCTTCTCTGGGAGCTGGGTGCCCAACTCATCTTGCCACTTGTTTTCTATAGCTTGAACCACCATCTTACCCACCTCCTCCTCTTGTAGAGATTTGTAAATGCTCGAAATATAATTTCTGGTGTCGGCTAGTACACTTCTGTAGTGTGTTAAAGTGAGTGAGGGAGGGATATCTTCCATCAATGCTCCCACTCCGACTGTAGCTGTAATATAGTGGTGGCATTGCAAAAACTTGAAAAAGTCCTGTTGAGCTAACCTAAATTCCCTCTACATCATTTAAAACATTTTGATCACTCCTCCTTGTAGAAACTGAGTTAAAAATTTGAATCCCTTTTGTTCCCAGTTATTAAAAACTACATCTCCTTGAGAAAGAAGGAATTTTGGTAGGTAAGAAATTGGGACAAACATCCAGACTGAGGTTGAGATTTCCCACAACTCGTGGGTGTCTACCCATACCGATAGAGTATGCTTTGATCATTTATTTTTCATATTTTTCAAATCCTTTCTGAGGGTGACCCATGGTAATATCTTCAATGGTACCACCGGATGGGCTTCCTGTTCCATTATATGCCACCCCCCTCTCTGCTCTGGTGATAACATTTTTAGTATCAGGAGTAATTGAGCTGCTGTGTAATAGTTCTGGAAATTAGGTACTCCCATTCCACCCTTATCTTTAGCCTCTGTGAGGAGTGTCCACCTTTTCTGAGGTCTCTGTCCTGCCCAAATAAACCCAAAAAGCTTCTTGCTAAGCTTCTTCTAATCTGCACTAAGGATGGGAAGTGGTAAAGTTGAGAACAGGTATAAACAACGAGGCAAAATTTTCATTTTGATAGTGTCTATTCTGTTAGTTAGCATCAGGGGTAGGGCTTTCCATCTGTTAATATATTCAAATACTTGAGCTTTCAAAGAAGGTGCTCATTATAAGAGTAGGGTTTGAACAATTCCAGAGGGATTTGAATGCCCAAGTAGTGCACCTTGTCCTTTACCCATTTAAAGGGAATCATTTCCTTAATTCTTGCAGGGGGTGGACCACTAAGAGACATTACTTCCTTCTTGGCCATGTTAATTTTTAGGCCAGAGAGAGCTCTGAATGGACGTAAAAATAAGAACAGTGGAGGGAAAGATTGTTCAGGTTTATCTAAATAAATAAGGGTATCATCCGCATAGAGTGAAATTTTGTTAACCATTTGGTTTACTCTGATTCCATGTATGGAGAAGTTTTACCTAACTGTCTGTGCCAGTGGTTCCATGCTTAATGCAAATAATAGTGAGGATGCCGGCCTGGTGGCACTGAGGGTTGAGGCGCTGGATGCCATACCTTGTGCCACGCTGGTGACCTATGTTCAGGAGTGAGCAGGGGTTGTCATGGGTCGGGGGGAGATGGATCAAGCATCTGACAGGCTGCTCTTCATCTCCAGGGTGGGGGAGGAACATTGGTCACTGTGTGCCTGATCCCTAGCGGAGGTCGGCGACATGGTGCCATAACTACAAGGGGGTGGGAGCATGGCAGATGCTTGATGTGGCATGCACAGGAGTGTGTGAGACCACATCACAGGCATCAGTGCATGCTGTGCCCTATAAAGGGGAGAAAATCAGAAAACGAGTGGCATCCGTGGTCGCGGCAGATTGATGGCTGCCCTACGGGCACCCCGGCTTCAGGGTGCATCACCGGAACTTGATCCAGACCTGGCGAGTGAGATGAGGGCTCCCCGTCACCCTGCCACAGGGGGAAAGCCACCAGAGAAGAAGGTGAGGGCCTCATAAGAAGCTGGGGGACTGACCGGATGGTGGCCTGATACGAGTGGGATGCGTTGAAGAAAGTTGCAGATCAAGGAGCCAGTAGAAGGACGTAAGCAAAAAAAAAATAATAATAATAATAATAATAGGGACAGGGGACACCCATGCCTAATACCCCTTTCTATAGAGAAATACTCTGAAATTGTTCCATTGACCCTGATATGAGCCCTGGGTCCTTGGTAGCATAATGAGATCCACTGGAGGAAGGAGCCCCCAGCCCCCATATGTTGTAAAACTTCCTGCATATAGGCCCAGTTCAGGTGATTAAAAGCATTTTTGGTGTCCAAAAAAATTGCTAATGGGGTAAAAGATGAAGGGGATTTATAGGTCATTACATTTAAAAGCTTCCTTCCAGCTTCCTCTGGCTCTCGGCCTGGAGTGCAATCGAGAAATCCTGGTTAAAAAATATATGGGCCTCCTTGTATTTAAGCTCTTTGTGTCACCAGGTTTCCTGAAGAATGAGGTCTTTACTCTGGAAAAAGACCATACAAACGATACATGATCTTGGTCGAGATGTGGGGTCCACTGGTTTAGGGCCTACTGAGTGATGAGCTCTGTCTATATCCATGTTGAGATCTGATGGTAAAGATAAAGTGGATCTCAGTAGGTGCTGCATGACATCAATTGAAGTCGGGTAACCTTTCTCTGCACCCTCTGGTACCCCATGGATCCAAAAATTATTGTGATGAGCGCAGTTCTCCATATCTTCTAGTCATGCATGCACCTCCCGATCCCAGTGCAGCAAATACAGCACTAGCCTGTCTGTAGCCTCTTGAGGCTCTGTTAGCTTGGCTACCTTGGTCGCATTGGTTAAGACTTTTTTGTTGAGCTGGCGGACGTCTTGTCTTAAATCCACCAGCGATTAATCTATTTTATTTATTGTAGTCACTATTCTTTGTAGAGTCTGGGCCATGCCTGCTGCCTGAATACCTTCCTCTGTCTCTGGGTCGAGTGATGATTCGGATGGGGAAGGTCTCCGGAGGGCTGCAGTTGCAAAGCCCTCCCTGTCCTTGTTCAAATAGAGCTGCTTCATTTTAGTTGATGCTGCTGCTTTTTTAGTATTCTCAGAGCTCTGGGATTTAACTGACATCCCCTGCCAAGTAACGGATAAGAGGTTGGTTGAACATATTTAGTTTGTTAGGAGGATTCTAATCAATTCTTAGAGGGACTTCACAGAGCTGAAGCAATTAGCTTCTTGCCATGATGGTAACGTCACCAGAAGTCGTTTGGATTACTTCAGACCAGAAAACATCCAGAAAGGTTTTAGTTTCCTCAAAGACTTTTGAGCAGCAGTTAACACTTCATTTGTATACTATTGATAGACCTCTTTTTGTTTATTGTTTTCCCACAATTTTTCTCCATTACTCCTCTGTTCCCATCTCAGTGTTGTGGTTGACACAGCCATGTCCTTCTGGCCAGGAAGGGAGAGTGTCTACCTTCACAGTCAATGTCAAAGCCAAAGGCTGGAGCATTATCTTCATACAAAAGGTATACCTGTGACAAAATTATCAATTAAAAGTATATACCTATAGTAATAAAATAATAAAAAAAATACTGCATATACCTACACTAATTAAAGGTATACATCAACAGTACATACTAGGGCTGTGCGAATAGTGAATACTACGTTCCAAATACCATGAATAATGGGGTATCCGAATATTCGGAACTGAATACCGAATAGTCCACTATTTGGCTGGTATTCGGTATTTGGCCTTGCGCAAGGTAAAAAAGTCATTTCCACCCACCTGGCCAACATTAAATAAATATTTTAGCCCTGGTGTCTAGTGGTCCCACTGCCCAGTCCCAAATGAAGAATACCCCCTCTCCAAGACCCTCAGCAATAACTCCCCAATGCCTCGTCCCCAAATGCATAAAAATAAAAAAAATTCCAAATTTCCATGGTGTCACAATTCGGGCGCCACCTGATTCTATTGGAGGGCTTCTGATGCCAATCCCTTCTGCCTCCTTCTATTGGTGCAAAAAAGGCACCACCTTCTGGACTTCAGTTCCCAGCATCACGGGCCATACCTCCCATTGGCAGCTGGCTCCAGAGAGAGTCCCAGCCCTAATTGGCTGCTCAATGTTCCATTTTAAGCGCTCCTTCCTTTTCATTGGACCCAAAAGGCAGTCCTGGTCCAAAATGGAGGGGCAAACACACAAAATCCTAGCTGCAAGGAAAAACAAGTCAGACAAACTACATTTCTCAATACTCAGTCAACATATAATACATACATGATGCAGCCCCATAAGGTGCCCGCTTTGCCTACTTAGCGACGGACAAACAGGGCACATAACCAGTGGCTCAGGCGGGACTCGAGCAAAAGAGCCCATAGTCCCCTCCCTTTTTTTTAGTGAACTGACTGGGTCAGCAAGCTAGCAGCTCTTTAAGAGACAGCAAGAGGCATTTTAGTAAACCCCCACTTGTAAGGGGGTTACATATATATACACACACACCTGGTAAACAAAATAAGGTTAGAGGAACGAGGTGTGAACGAGCTTGATACATCCAGCAGACCAGACCTCAGTTTGATTCTCACAGCCTCCACTTGCATACTGTGTGACTCTGAGCAAGTCACTTAACTGCCAGTGCTCCCAGGTCATCCCTGAAAGCAGGCACTTTTGCCTAGTGGGCCTTACCCGGTTACCAAAAGACTAAAATAAAAAAAAAATAAAATAAAATAAAATACATGCTCAGACATTTCTATATGGAATGAGACATTTTGTATTTCTTTGAAACCTGGTTTTGTTGCCAATGCTCTTTCTGGGTAACCCTTGCCTTAGTGTTTTGGTTCTGAGTTTCTTTGTCTTTTAGAATGCTATAGTTGTCTGTTTAATATTCAGCTGTCAATACCACCAGTCTGTGATGGAATGAATTTCAGTCCTAGTTTTCCACAGAAAACCCTCATCCACAGTTTTGTCTGGTTTAGCTCTGTTACTGTGCTTCAAAGATCTAAGATATGGAACTTCCTGTTTTCTGAGTCAGAGGCCACGGCACTACTTGCCAGTGAGCTCAGTCTATGGGAATGTAGATCACTGGCTGTGTGTGCAGATTTTGCAATGCAGAGCACCATCTGCCCCTCTTTGGGTCCCCCCGTTTACTTACAGAGTGAAGGCAAACATTTTTCACATATTGTTAAAGAACCCCTGATGTCACATGGGAAAACTTAGGAAAAACATCATTTTAAGCCCATTTCTGATGTTTCACATAATCTCCATTTTTAGTATCCCATTATGTTTGCTTGCACGTGCACAAATAAAAACCTATTGGTGCTGTGCCAACTGTGTAGGGGCTGGGGAGTTGTGTGCTGTAAAGCAGCCAATGCATCTGAGCCTGTAAGAGTTATGAAAATCAAACAAAAAAAATGCATTGCTCCAAAAGTTTTTAATGTGCCCATGGAGTTACAAACAGCTGACCCAACCAGAAACATGCCTCAACATTTCAAGCAAGCGCATTCTGTCAAGAAGCAACCAGAAACAAGCCTCAACATTTTGCGAAAGCAAGCTTTGCCAGGAAGCATCATGCTTTTTGACAAAGGGTGCTTGTGTGAAACGTTAAGGCTCGTTTCTCATTGGGTCAGCTGTCTGTAACTCCGTGGGCACATTAAAACTTTTGGAGCACCCTTATCTGAGTCCATTTGTTTGTTTTCTCTTCAGTTGATACTTAAAATGACTCACCAAGGTTTTTGGAGCTGCGCTTTTTGTCTTCCTGCAGGAGATATGTGAGTCAACACCCAATCCTAGCGAGACTTCTGTTGATGCTGCTGAGCAGGCTGATGGTAGAAAACTTCTCACGTGTGAAAGGATGGAGCTGCACCTATCACAGTGCAGTTGCTCTTTTCAAATGCCCTCATCAGGCAGCAAAACAATGTCCCCCCTGCCTGAGATTATAAATAACACCAGTGGCAGGTACTCAATCCTGCAACCAGTATCAGTCTCCCACCTGACCCAGCTTTCATAAATCTGTGGCTGCCAGGTGCCCAACCCTGCTGCTAGACAAGGAAAGAAACCCCCTCTCCCCAACTCACTCCAGCAGTTGGATGCCAAACCCCACTGTTGGCAATGACAATCCCCAACCAATACACTCTGGTGATAGGGTGTCCAACCCTACCACCATCAAAGATGACCCCCTCAAACTAATTCAGACTGTCAGGTGTCTAACCTCACTGCCTGAAAGCAACCCAGAGCCCCCACCCCAAAGTAACACCAGTAGTCAAGTGCCCAACTCTGCTGCTGGAACAAACAACCTACAGCTGCCCCCCCCCAAGAAGTAACTCCAGTGGTTGGGTGTCCATCCCCTCTGCCAGACAATGCTCCCCTCCAACAGCATGCAACACTGGGGTGTCTACCGCTGTGCCATCAAAACAGTCAGTACATACAACAAAGAAAAAAATCCCTCATCATCCTCTTTGTTGTGCTTTTTAACCTAAAACAAAGAAAATGTTTCTGCAAAGTGTTCTCCTCCTCAACTCCACTCTCAGTACCCACCATCACACCCACCTACTCCCACACTCCTCACTCACCTATCCACTAAATTTGTGTTACAATAGACACATCATGCTGCTGAGAGCCTGACCATGGACGCAACATAAAGTTGTATAACTCTGTTACCACCTAGAGAAACTGCTGTCTATGGTTTAAGAAAACAGGTCAGATGGTGAAAACCAGTTTTTAGAACAACCAAATACCAGTTTTCCTTTTTTATGACATTTTTAAATGATTGTTAATATTATTATGTACAAATGTATCTTCTGTGTAATCAAATGTTTGTTGCTTTTGTTTTTGATTTTAAGGTGTAATTTTATTATGTTAATGTTCTTGTATTTTTTGCATTCTTGTTATCAATTGGTGTATCAAACTTCAGCTGACCGACCTTTGGTGGGAGTTTTGGCTCTAATATGGTAAATAAACAAACTGACTGAAAATAAGGTAAGTTCAGATACTGGCTTTTTGAGCAAAAAAAAAGATATTGGCTTTTTAATGTGTTTTGAACTTTTACTCAGAACTTTGTTATCTTAACATTTTCGACCCACATTTTCAGCAAATCCTTTTTAACCCCACCTAATGAACAAGGGAGGTGTAATTTGTTGAATCCCCTGTGAAACATGTTTGAGCATTCGCTCCATGAAATCACCTTTTGGATGGGACTTTAAAAATTCCACCTATCTTGATAATAAATCAAGGTCGTAAAAAGACTATGTTGAAAATTTGGCGCCAACATGTCAAGAAAACATTGAAGTTATGAAGAAACATTGAATGTTTCAACATTTAGTTATAACTTTACTTTTACAGATTTTGACACCAAATTTTCAACATAACCCTTGTGTTGCCCAACCCCATGAACATGGCAGATGTAATTTTTGAAATGCCCTCCTAAACATGTTTTCACAGGTGTTCCTCAAAATCACCTTTCAGGTGGGATTTAAAAAATTCCACCTATCTTGGTCATAAGGTGGAATTATAAAAAGACTATGTTGAAAATTTGGGGACAAAATGTCAAAAAACAACTAAGTTATGAAGAAACAGCAAACTTAAAAAAGATGGTTTTTATTCAGTTCACCATTTTTCAGCTCTAAGGCTCCAATATGTAAATGGTTAGCACTGCACTAATCACTTTAGTGCAACGCTAACCTGAATAATGCTGGCCAGTGGGACGGGAGCCATATTCAAAGGCATTGACCTGACAGCAAGAACGCACAGAATATACCACTGCGCCCATGCAAATGAGGGCTCCCAATTACATATTGGGTGCAACAATATATTCATCAGATTGGAAGCTTTAAAAAGTGTCCACAGTGCTGTTTAACACTGCTGAAACCTTACGCTTATCCCTGTGCATGGTTCCCCATCCCCATCACTCATCCTGTGGCTGTCTTGCATATAGTAGGTGGACTAGTGGGCCCGTATGCCACCTGAATGACCATCCTGTAGCTGTCTTGAATGTTCCTGGTGGTCTAATTGTCCCCCCATCCCCAATTGCCCATGCTCTAGCTGTCTGGAATATTTCTGGCAGTCTAGTGGTCACCCTGTAAGGGCATTCAACTCCCTCCCAACCCTTCCACTCAGGACCCTTTACCTCACCCCCCCAGCCCCAATCACCTAAGCTGAACTACAGCAATAGTGACAGTGATCAATGCAGCCCTCTGCTCACCACCTCAGCATGCCACCCTCTGGCTGTCAGTGAGCTATTGTGAGTACTATAGAAACAGCTGTTTCTACAGTACTCATAATCGCTCACTGACAGCCAGATGGGTTTTCTACAGTACTCAACAATGACTCAGGGCTGGGAGCCAACAACAAACCCCTTGGATTGACTTCAGTGGTCATATTTTGGGGGTAGAAAAGTTAGGTATTGTCTGGCAATGGAGTGGCTCATGGTGTTAAAAATGAGGTTGGGGCCAGTATCAGTCATTGTTGGCTGCATCATTCTCTCTTTTTTTTTTTTAGCTTGCTAAACCAGGAATTAAAGATGTGTTTCCACATTTGCAACTTTCTGGTTTTGATGTGCAAACACAACTCTTGAGTGCCGTGAGCACTGCAATCACTACTGTGGCACATTAAAACATCTCATGAAAAAACGGGAGTTTAAAACTTTTTTATGTTACATACTTTCAGTACAAAAAAAGCAAAAGCATTATCCTTTGGGCAGAACCTACTGAACCTGAAACATTTTAGATTTCAAATCATAGTTGTTTTTTAATAATAAGTGAGGGAAAAAGTCTTTAAAGAGGGACTACAGTCAAAATTTCTGGCATCAATAAATTTCAGAATTTGAATCGGTATAGCCTCAATCCACCTTACGCCAAAAATGAGATCTTTAAGTTACGTTGTTTAAAAGTCACAAGTCATTTTACAACCCTAAATTCACTTCCTGTTCAAAAAAGCCAGTTTCAGTGAAGAGCTGTTGCTGGTGTCATCTCCAGTACTCAGAGTCTAGTCTTCCCTGTCAGCAAGCTTATAGAACCTGTTTCTTCAAAGGATGGAGTTCATTTGCAATAGTTTTCACAAGTAAAACAGGCAGCAACATTCAAAAAACATTGCTATAAAAACTGTGTTTCAGGTTTTGTAAAAAAGTTGAGAAATGTGTATACTTATGTATTTATTTATTTATTCTGATGCCTTTATGTTGTGGTCCTTTTCTCCAGGGTTGCTAAATGCTGAATCATAGCACTCTGCAGTGAGGTTTAGTTTCAGTTTATTATGTTTGCTTGCGTGCAAGAAACATGGTGCCACCATATGACTTTTTGGAGGTGTGCAGCCTGCTCTGCCAATGCCCCAATCCATTTTGTGGGTGCCACCACACCGCACCAATGAATGGCCGAGCTGTCTATGACAGCAGTTCAGATGCAGTGGTGTGCAGTTGAAAGAAAACCACTGCTGCAATCAGCGGTGGTAACGTGTAAGCAATCTGCATATTGACATCAATGTATACACAATTTGCATATTGACATCAAGCGGCGGCTGTCTCCAGCTGCCTCTCAGTCCCCAAGAAAGCTGATGGGGTGCCCAATCCTCCTGACAGCATGCCCCCTCCCCAGTTCATTTGCCGATGGGGTAGCCCAATCCCCATCGGCATAATGTTCCTGCATTTGTTTTACATTAATATGGTACCGGCTATCGCGATCCACCTCTCACAGTCCCCATGAAAGCTGACACTGACAGGGGTGCCCAGTCCCTCTGTCAGCATGCCCCTCCCAAGTTAATTTGCCGATGGGGTAGCCCAATCCCTATCAGCATAATGTCTCCCCCATTTGCTGTGTGCCGAGGTGGGTGCCCAATCCCCATCGGCTACAGCCCCCCCATCAAACACCCAGGTGGCATGTTGGGAGCCCACCCCAGCATACCAAACCACCTGTGGAAAAAGAAAACCTTCCCCATTGTTTTTTTTTCTTTCCCTGTAAAAAGAAAAAATAGTCCCTCGTTGAGTTCAGTGCCCTCTCCCCCAACCCGCAACCCCCCCTTTGCACACCCCACCTCCCCACCCCATACTTACCTCCGGAGCCTGGCACAATGATCTTTGGTGGACCGGGAACACATCTGCACTCTTCAAAGCCGACCACGAATTGAAGAAATGCCGGTAAGCTGTACAATGGGGTAAATGGTTTTTTCAACTTATGTGGATATCTCAGCCATTTTTGTGAATTTTGGCACCAAATTTTCAACATGGGGTTCTTGGGACCCCATCTCATGAATTCAGTGACAATCATCTGGTTATTCAGTCCCGAAAGGTGATTTTGCAGTCACTGAGCGGAATCACTTTTTGGGACTAATTAATGAAATGACGGTGTCACTGTTCATGAGGTGGGCTCTCAAAAAGCCTATGTTGCAAATTTGGTGAAAAAATTCCAGAAACTGACTGTGTTACGAGTGCGTGTTGCGCAGTTTCCACGCACACTTGTAACTTTGTGAATTTGTAATATTTTCACTCCAGATTTTCAACATTGGCATGTTTTCAAAACTTCTTATGAACAATACCGATGTCATTTTTCACATCCTGGATGAAACGTGTTTTTGCACTTCCAGCGCAGAATAGCGCAGTCACTGTGGGAAATCCATGTTCTGGACAGATTAAGAAAATCACAGTGACACTGTTCATGAGCGGAGGTCCTAAAATGCCTATGTTGAAAATTTGGTGACAAATGTCCATAAAATGACTATGTTACAAACGTGCATTGAGCAGTTTCCACGCACACTCATAACTTTGAGAATTTGTAATATTTTCACTCAACATTTTCAACATTGTCAATTTTGCACAACTCCGTATGAACAGAACAACTGTCATTTTTCAAATCCTGCCCAAAATGTGTTTTTGCACATCTGGCACACAATGGTGCGGTCGCTGTGGGAAATCAATTTCAGGACAGATTAAGAAAATCATAATGACAGTGTTCATGAGCAGAGGTCACAAATGCCTGTGTTGAAAATTTGGTGAAATTTCTGTTCTGCATCTGTCTAACTCCTGCACGTCCAATGCTAATATCAGCAAGCAAACATTCGACATTGAAAAATGCTTGTTTTTTATACTGTAAAGGCATGTGAGCAAAATTTCCTGTTTTCACCGGTGTGGTTTGCAGACTGAATAGTTTTCTGTTGTGGTAGAAGGCTGTGATCATTCACACCTGTCATTCAGTTGAGGTGATTTCTCAGGATGGCATTTTAAAACAATGATTCTACCTCCCTGTAAATGGGGGTGGGAGATGTAATGCTGTTTTGAAACCTTACTATGAGTTTCTATGCAGTAGCCAACCCAGTCAACCTAGGGCCAGATATTCAAAACTTTGCCCTGGGGCAAAATTAGCACTGAATGGCTGGCAAAATTAGCCTGGAACAATTTACATGCCATATTCAAAGGAATAGCCCCAAGGCTAAATGAGTTGAATATAGCATGCAAATGAAGGTGTGCAAACAGGGCTGAGAGTGCAGTGCAACAATAGCCCAGCAAATAAGACAGCACTGAATATAGCAGCTGAGAGCAGTGCAAACTGCAGCAGTGGCCCAATGCACACAGAGGTGGAGTGAGGTAAGGCTGAGCAATGTCGGCAATGTGTGTGCTAGCAAAGCAATGAAGCACAACAACAGTGCAGGCCAAATACTGCAGAACCATGTAATGGAACATTACAGTATTGCGCGGTGCTAACATGTTTGCATGGTGCTGAAACGCTTGCCTGGCACAATCCCATTTGCCTGGCACTAAAGTTGGCTATATTCAAAAATGCAATGCAAATGAGCCTACTCAGGCAATCCATGGGCAAACAGCCATGTTAGCATCTCATTACAGCCTGCTATGCATGTGGATTGCCCAGCGCTATAACATGGTGCACACAACTCCACCTGTAGGTCCAACTGGAATTGCAGGTTGGTTGCCACATTCATTGTGTGCTCACAGCTCATAGGACATTAGCTACAGTCTTTGTTTGGACACAGATGCAAAGACTAATGTGGCCCAGGGGAGAGTAGCACTACAGGAATGGGTGGTTGTGCTGCATGCCAGAGGCAAATCATTGTTCCTGCCACAGTATTTATCAGATGGTACAGTACCATAGTAGGTGATACTGTGAGATACACAGCAATGCCTCCAGTATGTCAGGCAACAGTGACTGGTGCTATCCACACAGTGACAAGCACAGCTAGAAGGTGTGGTCTGACAATAAAGACCACAGTCATACTGTCCCGTGACCCTCATGTGCTGCACCAGTGGCATGAGATCCCCACACTACCATACACATGGCTGTCTGTGTGTGCGGGGATCCCGGACAGGTGTAGGATATATGCCCCAGGCAGAGGGGGCCACATATACCATCATATTGGCACACTGCTGTCAGGAGCAGTCCCATCAGTGGAACATGTGCACTGTGTGGATGGCCCAAGCCATGTGGCAGTACCTATTATGTGGTGCAGCCTGGCCACCTGTACACCCTTCCCTCAATACCCTCCATTCCCCCAGTGCAGCATGTGTCTGCTGGACTGTGTTGGTGTACCCCAATGGGGGAACTAGAGATGTGTGCTGCATGGATGCATTGCCATGGTGTCCACTGGGCACTGGGGCACCTAGTAATGCCTGGCAGTGTTAGGACTGGTGCCAGATGATGGCAACATGAGTGGTGCCATCTGTGTGCAGCATGTCTCCACCATGTATGTGTTCTGTTCATTGTTTCTTATCACCTTGTTCACCAGGCAAGCACACTGGGCCAAGGCCCAGTGTCAGAAATTACCCAGAGACACCAACTGTGTGGCTGAATTGTGATGGTGTACAATAAAGACATACAATGCACAACAACACACAATGCATAAATATCACATTAGATACACATTACAATACATTACAATACTGTACAAGTGGTGTTCTAGCTCAGTTGTAATACTTACAGGAGTGTTCACTTCACAGCACTGTTGGGGCATTGCATTCCACAGTTTATGTGCCTGTGCATATGGAGTGGCTCAGGGTGGCTGTCCGCCTACACTGCCTCCTCATTGGATGCATACAGCCTTCCTCCCTGTTGCTGCTGTGTCTACGCCCCCCCCCCATCCTGGGTTTGCCTGGCATTAAGACCACTTTTTCATGGGTGGTAATTTGTACCACACTACATGTTGCGCTAATGCACGTTGCGTGGAGCTATACTTCTGAATATACCATTGCACCTGTTTGCATGTCCCTGCCCCTCACTTTGTACCGTGCATATACACATTACCTCATAGAGTTGGCACTATCATGTTGCACCAGTGCTATTTGGCCTTTTGAATATAGCACTCCAGTGCAAATGGGGCGCAATCGATTTGTGCCTGGTGCAAAGTTTTGAATATCTGGCCCCTAGTGTTTTCTCCCTGACAGGCTGTTACTTAATCTACATTCAGACTCATCTATGTTGTATTCCACATTACAATTATAATTTTACCAGGGCTAAGACTTCCACCACTAGCAGGAACTGACACATATTAGGCCCCTGTTAAAGAGCACCTTTCATTATGGTCCAAAAAGTTACATGTTGTAATCATTATATGCAGTACTAGACCTGAAAGGATGTGTGCACTTGTTATTTTTGGCCAAGGTTTACTCTGCCTCCCATAATTTGGATTTGTTTTTGAGCCCTGCTTTAGCCCTGCTGCACTTGCCTTTGCTGTTCAGCTGCTGGGCTGCTGAATCCCAATGGCATCACTGTAGGGCAGAGGAGTGACTCACACTGTGTAGTACAGTGCAGTCACCGCAAGTTTGCAAGGGAAAACTACCAGTACTCAATATACATACTATGTTCCCCCTTCCCCAATACACCCTGGTAGCAATGCATTATGCCAAAATCCAAATGCCCTGTCAGTATGTTTTTTTTTTGTTTTGTTTTTTGTAAAATTGACTTTCTTATGCCTTGGTAACAAAGCATGGGAACTGAGAGAAGATAGAGTTGTTGTCAGCATCGTTCCCAGTCCTTTTGACTTTCATGCAATAATTACCCCATTTTGTGACAGACAGGACATGATGCTTACAAGAACAGGAGGATGAGTTTCAACTGCTAGGAAGAGACGTCTTATAAAACAGAGCAATATTTTGTTGAGAGATAGAGAGATTGAGATTTAGAGCACCTTTCCCAGTCCCTTTGACTTTCATGCATATATTACCCTTCTTGCACTGATTCTGGAATTGCATTTCATTCATTTTGCAAAATGCAAAAACTAACTGCAGAGGACAGTAATAAAATACAATTCCAGAATCAATGCAGAAAGGAGTAATTATGCATGAAGTCAAAAGGACTGGGAAAGGTGCTCTTTAAAACATGTTATAAAGCAGACACTGACAAACAGCAGTGAAGTTACCAGCATTATACAACACTAGTAGCAATACAAATTCCTAATGGACACAGTAGAATAGCACCCCAAATGGTATCAGCAGCCTGGATGCATGCTGACTCAGCATTCAGCAACACTGTTGAAATGGACCACACCAAAAAGGCATTAAAATATGAATGCCAACTTTGTTTCAAAACCTGAAACACACATAGTTTTTATAGAACTTTTTTCTGAATGTTGCTGCATCTTTTACTTGTACAAACCACTGCACATGATTTTTAAACTTTGGAGAAACAGGTCATGTAAACTTGCTGACAAGGAAGACTAGACTGTGAGTTCTGGAGATGACAGCATCATCATCAGCTGTTCACTGAAACTGGCTTTTTTTGAACAGATAGTGAAATCAGGATTACAAAATAGCTCATAACTTTAAAAGGAAGTAACATGGAACCCTAATTTTTGGTATGTGATTTATTGGGAGTATGCTTATTCTGTCAGTGGCTCAGTAGGTAGCACACTCGCCTCTGAGGCCGGGAGATCAGAGGGCTGTGGGTTCAGTTCCCACATCTGGCACTTGGGTTAATATCCCAGTACTGACACTGTAGTGCAGCATGAGAGGGGTGCTGCACTTCTGAGGTGCCGTCTTTCGGATGAGGCGTTAAACCGAGGTCTCATCTGCCTGGATTGGTGGTAGTTCAGGTGGATGTTAAAGATCCCATGGCACTTATCGAAAAGAGTAGGAGAATTTCCCCGGTGTCCTGGCCAAATTTCCCTCATTCACTAAAAATACCATCAACAGCTTAATCTGGTTCAAGGTCAGTTGGCATTCATCTGTATCCCCCTCTCCCAGGTCGTGCCTGAAAATAGGCAGGATTTGTCTAGTGCACTTACCTGGTCAACAAAAGCTAAAATAAAAAATAAAAATAAATAAAATAATTCTGCAAAGTAGCACTTTTGGCCTGAGTCCCTCTTTAAAATAGTTTCAAAGAAGGTCAAGTTAAAAGTGACCAAAAACTAGGGGTTTAACCTTAGCCTGCCTATCAGCCCTAACTACAGTTTCACTACTGTGCCACTATAATATGTATATTTATTTTAAGACTAATAGTCAACCATTGTTTATAGCCATTAAATACAGGATGGAAAACATAAACATACTGTATATTCTCTGACCCATTACCATCACACAAATGCTGTACAGGTTAGATCAAATAGCACCATTTTCAGAGCCCATTTGTCCTCCTCTTACTGCTCAGCTGTGGTGCAGAAAAATAATGTATATGTCAAGTAAGTCACAATTTACAAGTTGATTGGAGAGTGTGTGGTATTTTGGGTCCTGACCAGTGAATTTGGTTATTCTGACTATTTGATATCCATCCCTACTGGAGTTTAAATGTGACTGCCATTCCCTGTATGAATAAAGAGCAATGTTAAATACATAAAACTACGTACTGCTTTTTTTTAGCTCTTATTTCAGTTCCTGAAGTACAATATGGCATGTGCAAGGGGTCTGGGTGCCAAATACAGTCATGTATACAATAGAAGAGGACAGCAAAGAAGCACCAAAGGATTCTAGCTTACAGATGTTACTTTCCAAGCTACATCACTGGTGCTCAGTTTTGATAGGTCTTGTGTATTCAAAACTCTGGGACCATATGAGGAAATATCCTCTATAGTCATTTTCTGGATGCCCTCTCTGAGCTATTTCTCCCTGTGGCATCATATTTAATTCCTCACACCTGGATGACAAAATATACTGGTCTTACTTTATAATTAAGAGGGTCACATGATGTTATTGTTGTCACTGCTGTAAAAGCCTTGTTCTTTCTAGTGCCTCTAAATTAATAAAAACCACAATGGTTTAACCTTTGGACAAGGGAGAAAAGTTGGCAAAAAGCTGGGTTCTGAAAATGCCTTCAGTCCCGAAGTCCATGTAGTAGGTACATTTCCTCCTAAATTGACTAACCTGGCAAAATTCCGGAACTCTGTGGTATCAATGTGTATAAAAAAATAATCATAAAGAACTGGAAAAACACAAACATGATTACATATGCTGAATGGCTGGGTTTTTTTCCTTGATTCTATTCAGACAGAAAAAAAAACATCAGCAAGTATTCATAATAAATTTAACTTATTTCTTCAAAGATGGGGACCTTTACACAAAGTACTGATTGAAGATGATGCACCTCTGTAGCAACAGCCTATGGTTTTGTAACGATCTTCCCTTTAACAATGTATTGTATTCTGTCATTGACTAGTATATATGATTGATAATACCTATAGTATTGTGTAAAGTGACACTATGCAAGTGTTCCTAAATTTAAACATTTGGTATTGGTGAACCCTTGTATTGTTTCGTGCTGTTTATGTTTTATGGTTGTATAATTTCTGATAATTTAATAAAGATATTTAAACAAACAAGAAAAGGATGAACATTGCCAACCCTTGAGGCCTTCTGCCCCATGATCTCTCTGGAAATGTTGGGGCTCTTGCACACTGTGTCAGATCTGTTTATAGGCATACTGTATTTTTTCTTTATTGTTTCATTAGTATGTAACCAGGGTGGAAACAGGCAAACATCTGGCGACTGAAAAAAATCCCAACCTTTTAGAACCTTTTGGGTTTCTGACTTGAACAGACTCTATATAGAGTGAGAAGACATTTGCCTCCCACCCCAAGAGCAGATATGCCAATGTCACAGAGTGGGTACATTCATTATAGGGGGGTCTGGGACACATTCTCCAGGGAAAAAATTAGAGAAACCTCTCTAATCTGATATCATCTGGAAGTAACTAGAACAAATGAAGATGTTTAAAAATGGGGGGTGCTTTTAACCCTGAACCCCCCCCCTCTGGATCCATCACTGCATCCCTAGTACTGATGTTTCCAACAAAAGCCACAGTTTGCATGTGCTGGTGAGGCATGCACAGTAATGATTCCCCATGGTGTCACCCCCAACCAGGCCCATAGGTTAGGGTCAGAATTTCACCAAGGCTTTCTGTCCTCAAACACACAGCACATTTCGCTTCTCTTGGACACTATAACAAAGCCACTTCCTGTTTGGAGAAGGGCAGTGGGCCACCAGTATTTGTTATGCTTGGTAGTGGGCTGTGGGACCTTGACTGGGGTCAGGCTATTCTTTATTCTGACTCTTCCATGAAAGCTAGCTTGTTTGCCTCAGTATCTCTAATATAGGCAGTTCAACTCAAAATTTGAGAGGAGAGTGCAGTTATGTTATGCAGAGGCAGGTTCAGAAGGGTTCAGAACTTACTAGTGTGCTCTGTTTAATTATAGCCCATTCCTGCTAACGTGCTAATGCATAGACCCTCCCCCCTTAGGATGTATCTAGATCTGCCCTTGTTGTGTATTTACGGGGGGGGGGGATTTTGTACTTCCAACCTTATCCCCTATTGACAAGGTATATATGACCTGGTGATGGGGGGACTCCAGATTGAGCCCAGACTGAGAACATGTTTCAGTAAAAAATCTTCTGCTCCCAAGCTGTGCTCTGCCCCAACAGTGATAAATGGCAGCCAATGCATTCTGTTTGTTCATTTCGTTTTGTTTTGTTTAGTTTAGTTTTGTTAACCAAGTATGTCCACTGGGCACAAATATCCATTTTCAGAGATGACCGGGGTGCAAAGTACAAACAAGTACACAGTACAAAAAACAGTCAATAGGTACAGTGCAGAATTAGTACACTGTCCTAACAAAAATGAATAAATACATGAATCAGCTATTAAAACATGTACATTTACATGAGGCTAACAAATACATTTTCAGTGCATTTTTAAAGCATGCTACAATATTGTACAAATTGATCAGATCATTTTTGGCAAACCATTGCAAATTTTTGGAGTAGCATAAGAAAACAAGTTCTAACCCACATTAGTTTTATGCCTTGGGACTACTAATTTTTGATTAGTATTAGCCGGATCTACGATGCCAGTTCAACAAACTTTAAGTCAACCCACATCACAGCAACAGATTTATGTTGACCACAAGTTGCAGTTGACATAAATTCAGCAGGGGAACAAGTTCCTTTTCTATCAGGGTTTTTCCTTGAACCCCCATGCGAGGGCTGTCCCCATCCCTGAACTTAGGGATTATCAGCTCCGAGTTGGAGTTGATTTAGGGAGGGGGTGCAGGGCCAAGGGAAAGAGTGCTGGGGTCCTGGGGGGACTGTTACAGTGAACTGTCAATGTTGTCAGCATTGACATGTTTGCTGTAATAGTTTTGCTGAGTGGTTTCACAGCCCATATAATGATGAGTCAAGGATTTATAGCTAGACTGAACAGTGGTATTTAATATTTTCCAAATCAATACTGTCTGTACATAGTGGATTCTTGAATCCAATTGATACCATTGCAACTGGTAAAATAGATTACAGTGATGTGTCATAAAATCAGAATTAACACTGAATCAAAAAATGCAGTTGAAAGGTTTTTGAACATGCGTGAAAGTAGTTAAATTAATCCAACACTGAGTATATTAGTAGACCATAGTTCACTATTGAGATTAGATAGGCCTGAGCTATAGGAACCAGAGAAGAATCAGAAATACAGTCTCTGCATTGATAAAGCATGCCAAGTCATGTATTCATTTAATTAAGGTGACAATATGTAATGAATAATTAAGAACCCCATCTAACACTATGCCAAAATATCTGAATACGGTAACATTTTCGGGACATACATTGTCTGTATGGATTACCAGGTGAGAAACCTTTTGACTATAGGTGCATGACCTAGCAAAATGCATCATTTTAGTTTTGGATTTAAAATAAGGTGATGTTCCATAATCCAGGCTTTAAAGATATTATCTTTCTGTAGACAATTTGCAGCCTGTGCAGCATTCTTAGAAACAGAATATGTAACAGTTTTGTCTACTTATAATAACACAGATGACTCTGTTCAAGCATCCAGAATATCAATGATAAAAAGGCTGAACAACATGGGGCCCAGGATCGAACCCCGTGGCACCCAAATGTTGGTCTCCCTAAACGATGAAGATGCATCCCATACCTTTGTGCTGTAGTCTGTCCTTTCTAAGTAGTTTACAAATCAATTCCGGATAGGTTCAGGAAGCCCCACAGATTTTAACTTAAGAGGTAACAACCTATGATTAACTAAATCCATAAGACCCATTTCTATTTTCTCCCCTTGTCCAAGGCCCTCAAGAGAACAGTTTTGGACCAGCTTGTCACACACTTCAAAAAATACAGTGTCCAGGGTGTACGTCAGCATGGCTTCTGGAAGCTCCACAGTACCAACACGGTGCTGTTGGAATACACCCAATATGTTCATGAAGCCCTTGATAATGGTGACCTTGTCAGAGCTATATATAACAACTTACTAAAGCCTTTGACCTGGTCAACCATAAGCTCCTACTTAACAATTTCCTTGGCCTGAGTTTGTCACAGAACACAGTTAACTGGTTCCACAGCTATCTCACCAATCATTCCCCTTGCATGTGATGATCGATAAATCCTTGTCCAACACTGGGGGAGTTTCTTTAGGTGTCCCTCAAGGATGCATCTTGGACCCGCTCTAATTTGATCTCTTCATAAATCAACTGCCCAGTGCTTGTCAGACAGCCAACATACTCCTCTATGCCAGTGATGTTGTCATCTATTCCAAAACCCCTGGCCTTGACAGCCTCACCGTAACTCTCCAAAGTATCTTCAGGACACTAGAAAGCTGGTTCTTCAACAACAAACTGGTCCTTAATTACAAAACAAATACAAAGATTATGCTCTTCTTAAGCCTTCCATAGAAGAGGAACATTCCGTCCTTTGGCGTCCAAAATGGCCAGGGACAAAATCTTGAACAGGTGGAGACATTCAAATACCTTGGAGTAACTCTGGATGTCACCATATCTTTTGCCTTCCATGTTGACAATCTGGTGGCCATAGTTAACAGAAGATTGGGTTCCCTGTACTGTAACAAGAGCAGTCTCACTGGAGATGCTAGATGCCTTTTTGTGGCCAGCTCCATTGTGTCACTTATAGATTATGGCTTCCCTGTCTACGCAGCTGCCTGTGACATGGGGCTAAACAGAGCTAAGCTGATCGCTTTGTACTTGGTGCATATAACCACACTCATAGTTGTACCCTTTACAGACTCACTAACTGGCTACCTTTACCCACCAGAATAAAGTTACTAAAAGTTTGCTAGCCATGAAGGGCACAGCATCATTTGCTTAAACATATTTCTTCCACACAATCTCCAACCAATACAACAGCAGGAACATGGCCAGGAATTCTTTTAAGCCTCTTTTCTGGCATATTCAGCTGGGCAAGTGGTCATTTGCTGTCAGGGCCACTAACTGGTTAAATAAACTGTCTGAAACACTGCTGACTCTCTCTAAGATTAATCAGTTTAAGAGATCTTTGCGGTCTTTCTTTACAGTCCAATGCAATTGCAACCATTAATCTGTTTTATTCAGTTTCTCTCTGTGCATATGCTGTGGCTTTTTATGTTTGCTTGCACGCATGTGCAAGAAGCATAGTGCTATCATCTGAGTTTTTCAGAGGTGTGTCAGCATCTTCCAATTCAGTCAGTGTGTTTGCAGGCGTGGTCACAGTTCTCCAATCACTGCTGAAGCTGTCTATGACAGCAGTTGAAAATGCAGTGGCATACAGTTGAAAGAGGGAGCTACGCTTCAGTGAGCAGCTCCCCCCCCCCCACACACACACACAGATCAACTGTGTTGGTTGCCTGATAGAATAGTGTAGTCTTGTCTAGCTTAGAGACAAGCCACACATCATTACTTTAATAAACTGTTCCTGCCAAAGCAGGACCACCAAAATGTGTGGGTGCCTAACAGTCCTTACACCGCCAGCTCTCCAAAGCACACCTTCATGGACTCCATGGGTTCTAATCCTCCAGAAAAAAATACCTCAGCATTTGATGTGAAAACTCAGACTTCTTTGTATGTGTAATTCCAAGCATTTTCTCTTACTAGACTCTGTCAATGTGAACTCCTCGCTGCTAAAACCTATGCAAACGAACTTGAGCATACTGTACTACCTGCAGCTGAAGCAAAGAACAGCCAGAATGCACAAAGAACCTACTGCTATGCATTTCAGCAGTAGCTAGTGGGGGAGGTTTTCATGACTGAAGCACTTTAATGCACTTTTTAGTGCTGTCATATGCACACTCCTGTGTGGTAATTCACTAAACTGCACACTTAGTCTGGTAATGCAGCTTCAAAATATTTTTTTTACTCTGAATTGCCGTGAGCTGGCATTTAGATAGAATCACACAGTTCTTTCTCAAATCAGATGCTCAATGAAGTCACATCACTTTGTGACCCTAAACATCTTAGGGTTGGACATGTGCCCTAATAAAATAGCGAAAACTAGGTATAGAAAAAGAAAACACAAATTCAACCGTAGCTCACAATCGAATCCACCCTTTTCTCCGGTGAATCTGAAGCCGCCTAACAGCCCACCCCTGGGTGCTCATGCACTCCCTCCACCCGCACAACATATGGCCGGAGGGGTGCTGTTGCATTTATTCATAATTTCCTGATCCTGTTGCTGCCACCATACTGATACAGTAATATTTTTTATGGCTCAAAATTGCTTGACATTAGCTGAATTATAAATGGCATCCCTGTTTGATGCTGTGGTGCGGAATATGGTGGTGCTCAAATTTTAAGCCAAGTATTACATGCAGATATGTTGTTATTGACTCATGTCACTTACCATTTTATACATCTATTGATTTTTTCAATTCACTTTTGCTGACAAATGTTGGTCGCAGGGATTCTGGTGTCACAATTCAGTTCAGCGACGTGTAACATCTTAGCGCAGATGCTAAGTAACTGTTTTAAAATGCTGAAAAAGTTAACAGCGATGAAAGTGGATGAACTTCTTTCTTCCGTGTCTGGAGTTGTAGTGGTGTTATTGGCAAGTGCATGTCCCTTTGCTCCAGATCTATCAGTGAGATGTCTATTCTGTGCAATGGACAGTGGCTGAATGTTATCAGCTGACAGTTTTCATTTCATTATCAACAGATAAATATTCAGGGCTTTGCAAATGCAACTTTGCTGGTAGCACAGTTTCATGCCCCAAGTGTCTCATCAGTTAGTGGTTATATCTTAACCGATGATCACAAAAAGTATGAAAAAGATTTGTCGCTGAGTAATGTAAATGCCAATCCACCTAAGCACCTTTAGGCTGCAAACATAATTTAAACGTATAGGGATTCTGGACCGGTGTATCACTCCTCGGCACAGCAACGGTTAATAAGTTTAAGCACATTCTCAGGACATTGTTTCACTTGCCCCCTCTCCCCACTATGATCCTGGTCACCTGAAATAAACCTGACATTTATTATCTGTTTTACATCTTGGCTCAGTTAGGCAATCAACGCTGTAAGAACATAAACGGACATATAAATGGGGACTGTAAGAACATGGTCACCTGAAATAAACCTGACATTTTAGTGTCTGTTTTACATCTTGGCTCAGTTAGGCAATCAGCGCTGTAAGAACATAAATGGACGTATACATGGGAACTATAAGAACATGCCGTGGGTGCTTCTGCCTTAGTCCAGCTGTGCAACATCAGCCTGAAGCTCAGGTAGAGCTTACTGTCTACCACTTTGTTCACCCCTCCATGTACCTGTACCATTTTACATCCTCCCTTGCCTTAGTCCAGCTGTGCTACATCAGCCTGAAGCTCTGGTAGGGCTTACTGTCTACTACATCAGCCTGAAGCTCTGGTAGGGCTTACTGTCTACAACTTTGTTCACCCCCCCATGTATCGCTGTGCTACATCAGCCTGAACCTCTGGTAGGGCTTACTGTCTACCACTTTGTTCACCCCCATGTATCGCTGTGCTACATCAGCCTGAAGCTCTGGTAGGCTTACTGTCTACAACTTTGTTCACCCCCATGTATTGCTGTGCTACATCAGCCTGAAGCTCTGGTAGGGCTTACTGTCTACAACTTTGTTCACCCCCCATGTATTGCTGTGCTACATCAGCCTGAAGCTCTGGTAGGGCTTACTGTCTACAACTTGTGTTCACCCCCATATACCTGCACCATTTCACATCCTCCTTGATCTACAGTGAGTGGATCCTCATTCATATGTCACATATGCATGCACAAAAAAGAAAACGGTCTTCAAAAATTAAGATACATTTATTATGTTTGTTATGTTTGCTTGCACGCATGTGTAAGAAACATAGTGCCATCATCCGAGATTTCAGAGGTGTGTCACCCGCTCTTCCAATTCAATCAGTGTGTTGGCAGGCGTGGCCCCTGTAAGCCAATGCATGATGGAGCTGTCTATGACAAGCTCCAAAATGCAGTGGCATACAGTTCAAAGGGGGAGCTACGCTTCAGTGAGCAGCGATAAGACATCGCTTGCTCATGCGCGACTCCCCCCACACACACACGCAGGCGTGTGCGCCCCCCCGCACGCACACACACACACTGTATAGCTGATGGTGTGCTGCGCTCCCCCCGCCCCCCAAAGCCTTCCAAATGCCATGCTGGGTGTCCACCCCAGCGTGGCAACTCATGATATAGCCGGGGCCCAATCCCCCATCGGCTCCACTGTCCTCACCCTCCCCGAGTACTGGGTGCCATGCTGGGAGCCCACCCCAGCATGGCAATCAATGCTTTGGGTGACGGGGGTGCCTAATCTCCCATTGGCTGAATGCCCCCCCAGCCATCCTTGTGCCATGCTGGGAGCCCACCCCAGTGTGGCAAACGTCCTGCATCGTCATTGGAAACAAAAAGAACACCTGTAAAGAAATAACGGTCCCACGTAGTCTCCCTGGCCCCCTTCCCACAACCCGCACCCACCCACTGCACACCCTGCCACCCCACACCTCCCTCACCCCATACTTACCTCTGGACCTCGGCGCAATGATCTTCGGTGGACGGGGAACACGTCTGCACTCTTCAAAGCCGACCACAAACTGAGGAAATGCCAGTAAGCTGTATAATGGGCTAGATAGGGGGTTTTCAACTTTGTAGTATATCTCAGGCATTTTTTTGGAATTTTTGCACCAAATTTTCAACATGGGGTTTTTGGGACCCCTTCTCATGAATTATGTCACTGTCATGGCGTTATTGGGGCCTGAAGGGTGATTTCGCAGTCACTGCACAAAATCACCTTTCGGGACCGATTAATGAAATGACACTGCCAGTGTTCATAAGGTGGGCTCTTAAAAAGCCTATTTTGAAAATTTGGTGGAAAAGTTTCAAAAAACGACTGTTTTATGAGCGTGCATTGTGCAGTTCCTATGTACGCTCATAAGTTCGCGAATTTCAATATTTACACTTCAGATTTTCAACATTGCCATTTTACCACATCTCCTTATGAGCAGTACAGCTGTCATTTTTCACATCTTGCCCAAAATGTGTTTCAGCCCATGTAGCACACAATGGCGCAGTCGATGTGCAAAATCAATGTATGGGACACATGAAGAAAATCACAGTGACACTGTTCATGAGCAGAGGTCTTAAAATGGCTATGTTGAAAATTTGGTGAAAACATTCCTAAAAATGACTGTTTTGACGTGCGTTCTTGCAGTTCCTATGCATGCTCATAAGTTTGCAAATTTAATATTTTCACTCCAGATTTTCAACATTGCCATTTTATTACACTTCCTTATGAACAGTACAGCTGCCATTTTTTATATGCTGCCCAAAATGTGTTTTCGCACATGTAGCGCACAATGGTGCTGCTGGTGTGTGAAAGCAATGTTTGGGATAGATTAAGAAAATCAGTTACACTGTTCATGAGCAGAGGTCTTAAAATGGCTATGTTGAAAATTTGGTGACAAAAGTCCATAAAATGACTGTGTTATGAGTGAGCATTGTGCAGTTTCCACGCACCCTCGTAAGTTCATGACTTTGTGATATTTTAAGTCCAGATTTTCACCAGTGGCATTTTCCACACTGTCTTATTTACAGCACAGCTGTCATTTTTCACAACATGGCTGAAGTGTGTTTTCACACTTTCAGTGCAGAGATCCGTGGTCGCTGTGGGAAATTATTGTTCGGGACAGATAAAGAAAATCACAGTGACACTGTTCATGATCGGAGGCACCAAAATGCCTGAGTTGACAATCTGCTGTAAAAAATATCCCCAACCTAATTATATTATGGGTGTGCATTGCACACTTTCTATATATGCTCATGACTTAACCATTTTTTTAAATATTTTTACTGCAGATTTACAACATTGCCATTTTTTACACCTCCCCATGAACAGTACAGCTGTCATTTTTTACATCCTGTTCGGAATATTTTTGCACCTGTGGTGCTAAATGCCGTAGTCGCTGTGCATAAGCAGCTTTCGGCTAACAAACTGATATTCCCCCTGTTCATGAGGTGGGGTCACAAAAAACATATTGAAAATTTGGAGTGAAAATAACAACGAATGCCTGAGGTATTAGGGTTTCCAACCATAACGCCCAACCCTGTAGAGAATGACAAGCATCAGGGTGTGACTTGGGATTCTTACCTGTAATGCTCATACCATTCCACACCCTGCAGCCAGTGAAAAGCATTGAGGTATGCCTTGGACTCTTATTTAAAGTTACCCATTCTCCTATAGCATACGCATCCCACTGTATTTCTAATGGAATGGGGTGCGATAAGTCTCATAGACCCCAAGGAGCACCGTGACACTTGCCAGTGTCTGCAGGGTGGGGTGTACTGAAATGGCGTGGCCGTTATGGCTGACGACCCAAAGGCACACCCCAACACCTGTCACTCTCTGCAGGGTGGTGGTGGGGTTGGCTTCAGTTCAATACTTCACTGCCATTACTATTACACAGCTCTGTAACTTCTACACTACCACTGCCAATGCCAGCAAGCAAACATTCGGCATTGACAAATGCTTGTTATACAATGATCTGTGTGGATTATTTCAAAACTGTATGCAACTGCTGTAAGTGCTTTGAGCCTGACTCGACTGAATTTCCTCTGGAACTGCTTATTGTACTTGTAATGAGTTTTATGACTTTGACATGGAACCTTTGTAACTGAGCACTTGTGCTTCAAGGTACTCTTCAAAGTTTTCAATAAAAAAGTGAAATGAAAATCAAATGCTTTGAAAACTCAACAAAAATAATAGTAACATATAACTCAAAATCCATAGAATGGTCTAAAAAAATCTGTAAACATCTCTAAGGCTATACTAGTGCTGTGGTGCTGTCTGAACACATGCTGTTGTGGGGTTGAGATGTTCTATTTACTCAGATAATCTTGCAGTTTATCATATATGACCCTTTCTAGCAGCTTGGATGGAAAGGGAGGAGAAAAATTGGTCTGAAAGTTTCAACTGCTGTTTTCTAGCCCTGTTTGTGAACTGTAATGATGTCAGCTCTTTTCTACATGGCTGTCATCTCATCAGTGCACAAATTCATCATTTTTCTTAGAGGTATGGCCGTTTCATCCTTTTCTTGTTACACAGTTCCCATATCAATACTATGAGGTCCTACCCTAGTACTGTAGTTTAATTTTTGAAGCAATTTCAAAGTGGTGGTTATTGAAACTGATTCCATGTCAAATGGGCGACTACAATAAAGCGACATACATTACGGCACCAGCATTTCTCAACGATACACAAAAGTAGCAATTTTCTCTTCTTTCATATAATTGCTGCTTTCCCAGCCCAGTATATGTTCTTACATTCAGCCAGTTGAATGATCTCTTCTAACCATTTTTCATGTCAAGGACAGTAGGGTGTTTCCAGTTTAGCCAGAGCTGTCACTGAGCCTCCATTGTGCAAACATAACTATTTCAATTAAGGAGCACTGCCTCTGTTTCTCATTGAGAATACAGGCCACAATGGTGGGCAAAGTATTTGGCTTTCAAAATGGAACATGCCAATTTGTTATATACTTTGTCTAGTTTCCCCAGATCTTTTCTGTTTGCCGTTATATAAGAATTACTGCCATATTCTACCACTGGTAGCAAAAGACTACTGACAATTTGAAGACATGCCTCCTTTGTAAAGCACCTTGAGACATGTCTGAAAGCCCCTAATTTTTTGCCGTCTTGAGACAAATATTTTGAATATGACTTAAGAATGTAAGATGATCATCAAACACTATACCCAGGTATTTATACTGATGAACTTGTACCAGTTCTTGCCCTTCAAGATTTCTTATACATAGCTTAATTTTCTTTTAGCAACTATCCCAAAACACATGCATTGGGTCTTTTTTGTAGTCATGACTAGCTTTAACCTGTGAACCACTCCTGAGCTGCTCTAAAGTCAGCCTCTAATTTCTGCTGGAGTTCCATTACTGTGTTGCCACTTGCTACCAATACTGTGTCATCATCGTCATCATTGGCACACATCCTGATCCCAGAAAGACACAGGACCTGTGGGAGACAGGACCTGTGGGAGACAGTTTGTATAAATCAAAACTAATAGGGTAATAGGAAGCCTAGTAGAGCACCTTGAGGTACTCCTCTATAGAGGTCCCTGGGGCCAGATAAACAATCAGCCACTTGTACTCTCTGTTTTTTCCCTATTAAGTAGGTTCTGAACCACTCTGCAGAACAAAGATACACGCTGATCCCAGCCAATATCCAACAGAATAGAGTGGTTCACCAGGTTGAAAGCTTTCATCAAATTTATGTAACCTGCTCTAGTAACTTTCCTATATCCAGTCCTGATGTAAACAGATTTTTAAACTCTAATAAGGTGGTGTTGGTAGAGTAGCCAGGATGGAAATCATGTTTGAAATGACTTGATTTTCTTAGTAGCTTCCAAAAATTAATATAACTGGTTATGAACCAGTTTTTCAAGGGTCTTCAAAAGGATGGGCATAGAAACATAGAGTTTGGCTGCAGATAAGGACCACTTGGCCCACCCAGTCTGCCCATTATTCCTACCTATTGGATAAGCTGCAGATCCTAGTTAACCAACAGCCTACTTCCTTCTACCCCTCACTATAATTGCTTTATGTCTGTCCCATGCATTCTTGAATTCCCCCCACTGTTTTTGACCACACAACCTCCTCAGGAAGGCTGTTCCATACGTCCACCACCCTCTCTGTGAAAAAATACTTCCTTACATTGCCCCTGAGCCGTCCCCTCCCCTCTATCTTCAGATTGTGCCCCCTTGTTCTTGCACATCTGTTTTTCTGAAAGATGCTACCCTCTTGGACTTTGTTGATTCCCTTGAGGTACTTAAAAATTTCTATCATGTCCCCCCTCTACCTCCTTTCCTCGACGGTATACATATTAAGCTCCTCTAGTCACTCTTCATATGGCTTCTGGTGCAGACCCCGCACCATTTTAGTTGCCCCTCCTCTGGACTGCCTCCATCCTGTCTATGTCCTTGTGGAGATGGGGTCTCCATAACTGCACACAGTACTCCAGATAGGGTCTCTGTAAGCATTTGGGATTCAATGACAGACACCAGACAGACAGATAAAGTGCATAAAAAATGCAGGGACTGCATTAATCATTTTATTTACCAAAATTAGAAAAACTAAAAACAAGTCACTTGATATTTGCAGAAAAGAAAGATTAAGGTGTTAGACTTTCACACCAAAACAAAACACCCAGGCAATTCTTCTTCCTCAGAATCCCTGCTCTTTTCTGTATATGAATACCACTCGTGTGTAAACTCCCTCACGTCCTTCCTTCTCTCTGGTCAGAAGATACTGACCTCCCTATCTAAACTCTAGCCCCCTGGTGGAGAGGTTATATAGAACATAATGGTGACATCACAGGCATGTGACCTCTCAATTAGCAAACATAGGCATATTTTAAACTCCTATGCTGTCTCACCATGGTTATGTTGTCCCCCTAATGTCACCTTAGGTTTAGTTGATACCATAGTCCAACACAGTTAGTCATGGACACCCTGGAAATCACACAAAACCTTAATTAGAGGAGTTAGGCATCATTGGGGTATTAGCCCCTGTGGTGACATCACTCCCTAAGGCTACTATAAGAACAGCTATTTCATGGGCTGCCAGCCCTATGGTAGGACCCTCCATCATAACCAGGGCTATTCAGGAAAACATATTTTATTTTATTCAGAAGGAAAAACCAACAATGTTAATTTAGGATAAAAGAATCTCTAGCCTTGGCAGGAAAAGGCAGATGAAGTGTGTGCTCCCCATCTGTCTTTCTCTGCAAGGCTAGGAAACCAGCTTGCAAATAATTGTTTATCCAAGAACAACGTTTACATATTCAACATGTCTTTTAGTATTTTATATCATCCTGTGTTTTAATCTAACAACATTGTCGTGACAACAGGGCTATCTAAAGCCTTATTCCTCATTTCTAAACCTGACCTTTTTTCAGTGCAGCGCGCAGCTGCAATTTCAGCCATTGGCTTAACTTTTCATTTAGCCTGAAGCCAAACCTGTAAGCCATTCTCTATAACATCTTGGCTGAACAGGGCACAAACAGACCTTTTTATATCTCTTGAGGACACTACAGGGCTTTTCTTTCACATGCCCATAGTGTCCGGCATTTCTTTTCTTCTATAAATATCCGAGGAGCAGACACAAGAGCAGCTTAGAGCCCCAGAGGGAGGAGCATGACACCGCTCCCTGGCAACTGTACACAACTGTATTTCATTGAAGAACAGCTGCTAATTTTTCTACCACAGCAAGCGGTTTCAACCTTTATCACCCAGAGGCTGCAATTTTGGGGCAATTTCCTGCACGAACATGTGCAGGGTTCTTCACGAATGTGCACACACATTCCTTCACGAATGTGCGCATATTCCATAAGTATGTCCATTACGAGGCTAGCTGAGCTCAGGACAACAGCGCAAAATGCTCTTTGATCTTTATTTGCAATTTTCTTTCTTTTACCAAAACAGGGCACTCTTACTAACAGTATCATGACTGCTGGACATGATAACACAGCGGACCACAAACTCTTTCTAAGGAGGCTCTCTATTATTTATTAAAGCAACAAAAACTAGTGTATAGGGATAGTACAGAGGTTAAAGAAATGTCAGGTTGGCCACCCTGATATGAAATATAAAGGATAGTCAGAAAAAGATAAGGACGAAAGACAAGGGTGAGGGAAACAAAGAAAAGAAAAAGATTGTAATCCGCTTTAACTTTTGACATCCTGTCACAGTCTCACCAACTGTCTATACAGAGGGATAACAACTTCTTGTTTTCTACTGGTGATGCCTCTCCCTATGCATCCCAGTATCCCCCCAGCCCTTCTTACTGCCTTCTCACATTGCTTGCCTGCCATTAGGTCATTTGATATGACTACCTCCAGGTCCCTTTCCATTTTTGTTGTTGTTAGTAACCCCCCCCAATTGTACAAAGGGGAAACAACTGTGCTGGAGGAGGAGAAGGTGTGGGAAGGAAGGGGATAGGGTAAAAGAAGGCTAATGAGTAAGAAACATGAGAATGAGGGTGGGATCTTAGTGCTGGGGGACTCATTACTAAAAGGGGTCAGATGGGTTAGCAAGGTGGAGAGGCATAGTCGTATATGGATAGAGGCCATGCCAGGAATGACAGCGGAGAGAGTGTGGGTCAATCTGTTCTGAAGTATGCTAGGAGGAGTAGCGAGAAACCTCATATAGTTCTGCATTTGGGAACAAATGACCTGGCAAGAAACATGATAGATGTACAATAGTCCAGAGGAGGTTTGAGGAGCTGGGGCTGATTTGTGAAGAGGCAGGAAGATCAGTAGCTTTCTCAGAGGTGCTTCCACTACTCAGGGTGAGCACAGCAAGGAAGTTGAGGTTAGAGGGATTTAACAAATGGCTAAAAAACTGGTGTCTGAACAAAGGGTATGGGCTGGTGGGGGAGTGGGGGAGGACCTGGGAGGAGAGGGATCTCTACACGAAGGATAAGCTACACTTAAGTGAGGAAGGAAGGAGGGTATTGAAACAGAGACTGGGGGACTACATAGCAAACAATGGGAATTTAAACTAGGAGTGAGGGGTGGCAAGTGGGCAGGAGTTATGCAGGACCCACAGGAAGGGAGGCCAAATGAGTTTTCCCACCATACCAGCAGCAAGGGACTAGGGGAAGTTCAAGAGGGAATGCTAGTAATAGTGGGAAGGCAGGGAGAGGGAGGAAAGGATAAAGGGTGGTAACCTTGCACACTAGGAGCCTGGTGAACAAAATGGTGGAGTTACTGACACCCATGGCAGAAGAGGAGGTGGACATGGCAGCCATCACGGAAACGTGGGCCACCTCTTACCATGAATGGGACCTGGTGGTACCAGACTATAGGATATTTTGAAGGGATATGGTAAAATGGAAAGGGGGTGTGGTGCAGTATGTGAGAGAAGGACTGAAGTGTGTCTGGGAAGAGATGGAGAAGGGCAACATGGAAGCATTATGGATGCAACTCCAGGATTCCAAAAATAGGACTGTTAGGATGGGAGTGGTGTACAGGTCACCCTCTCAGCCAGAGAAGTTAGACAGGCAACTAGCGGGACAGATCAGAAGGACCTGTGGAAAGGGTAGCATGGTGATTGTGGGTGACTCTAACCTGCCGAGAATGGCTTGGGGTACTCCAGCTACTACAAACAGAAGAGAGCAGGTAGTTCTGGACACCTTCCAGGACAGTCTCCTATTGCAAATGGTCAGCGAGCCAACCAGGTTAGGGAATACCCTGGACCTAGTGTTGGCTAATGGGGAGCTCGTAAGGGAGCTGGGGGTGGAGGAACTGCTGGCAGTGAGTGACCACCACTCAGTGTGGTTCACGATAAACGTGGGCAAGGCGGGAGTAGAAACAGGTACAAGGGTGTTAGACTTCAGGAGGGCCAACTTCAAGAGGATGGGGAAATAGTAAAGGGGTATCTGGCCAGAATCCATCCAAATATGCCCTTACGAAAATGAAATATATTTTAAAAGATATTATTAACACTATATTTACATATAGTGAAATATATTCCAGTCTACTTGTTTTATAATATATTATAATGTATTGGAAAATCAATATATTTCATTATATTTTAACATTTGCAAATATATTGCAATGTACTGTAAATATACACATTATTGCCACTTTAGTATACTATGTATATTGCAAAATATATTGATTAAATTCCAAATATATAGAAATAAGGATGGTAAATACAGTATATGTTATTGGTATATTGCCAATATATGTATCAATGTATTTTTTTACATTTAGGATGTTGTTTCCTATATTTATAAATATATATATATATATATATATATATATATATATATGTAATAGCTAAACCACCCTGAGGTGTGCGGTCGCACTCTGATATTCACACGCCTTGGTGTGTGTTGTTACGCACGAAGCCGCAGCTCGAGTGTGTCAACCACCCAAGGCATGCGTATATCAGAGCACGACTGCACACCTTATAGTGGTTTATCTATCTTATAAAATGTCAAAATTGTTTTGGATGGGGGAGTGCAGGTGTGTGGTCATGTTCTGATATACGCACGGTTATGTGATGTGACCCAACAAATCAGCTGACATAATTTTTCCTACCCATTTTATAAATATATATATAATACACGTATAATAGATATGACTATAGCTATTAATTTACCCAGACAAAAATGAAGGGAATTATTTATGATTTATATATACCTCTATCTGTAGAACTGGAGTTCATCTTGCTAGTAATCATGGATGTATTTACATTGGAATTATTATTTTACAGTGCAGCTTTAACTCAAAAAAAGTTAAACCTACATTTTTATACATAGACATAGGACTTACCTCACAAGCTCGTGCTTGTAAAAGGCTCAGATTGGTATTTATACCACCCCATTTTGTTTCACTTTTAGGTCAGGGTGAGATCCTACATGTACTTGCTTTATAACCTGTACCTTTCTTTTCAGTCTGTAAGCTAATGCTGTAAATTCAAAAGTACTGTAAAACTAGAAATTATCATGATTTTGGCCGATAAACTATGTTTTTGAAATATGCAAATTAGTTATGCAAATGTACACATGGATGAAACTAAGCATTTACAAAAATACATGCAATGGGTCACGTGATGTGTCAAAGTGGGTGAGACGCTCATTTCTCGGCTCCTCTCCTTGGTGCTCTAATTTATAGTTTTTTTTTTCCCTTACCCACATTGATTTACATCAGCTGGCACAGTTTTGGCTGGTTTTCCACCCTCTGCCACCTCCGTTCCGCATTTCAGGTGTTGGTCTTCCAGTAATTTTCCTCCCCCGCTCTCCGAAGAATGGAGTTGTAGATGCAGCCTGCTGGGCCCATACACACCCCACTGAACATGCCTGAGAAGGGGAACGTGGCCAAGAAAACAAAAACACAGACAACCACTATCTCCAAGCAGACTGCCTCTCCAGCATCGCTCACGAAGAAAAAATTTCTTGTAGAGCTGCCGCTACTTCAAGAGGCACTGCTGGGGATTACAGTTCAGCTCATGGGCCTGCAGGCCATCTCAGAGTCACTATCGCAGAGGATGGAAGACGCAGAGGTTAAGGTCAGTTCATTGGAGGACTGGAAGGGCCTACAGGAGAGTGATGCGACAGACCTCAGCCGCAAGTTAGCTAACTGGAAGAAAAGGTAGAAGACCTTGAGGGACATAGCAGAAGAAACACTCTTTTAATACTGGGGTTACCAGAAGGAGAAAAGAGTCAGAACCCAGTTCTTTTTATTCGAAAGTTCTGCAGCAAGGTGGCGGGGCCCTCCCCCAACAGCCCTAGCAATATTGTGGAGTGGGCACACAGGGCACTAAGACCAATGCCCCCCCAAAATGCTCCACCTCGTCCGCTAATCTTTAAATTCCTTAATTATCTGGACATAAGTGCATATTATGGCCAAGCTTAGAGACCTGAAGGAGCTCATTTAGGAGGATCACAAGATAAGAATCTCCCAGGACCTACCACGTTCTGTAAGGCTTAAGAGGGCTGACTTCAACTCTTATATCTCCAGACTAATTGCAGCTGGTATCCAGTTCAAGATGCTTTACCCGGCTAAACTTCAAATCATGCATCAGGGATCCCCAAGGACATTTGACTCTGCAGAACAAGTGTAACCCCCAGGTGGCGCTCTCCCAAAGGCTACTACCCCTGCCTGACTGACTACTGACAGGTTGAGGGGCCTAGGTCCAATGGCGGGTGCCTCCACCCAGAGGTCAGGGTTAATACTGTGTGGTATTACTTGGTCACAGCCCTCTGGGACACTGCAACCCCCCTTTCTTCTCACTAGTGGCCCACACAGTATATCAGAAGTACCCTCAAGATATACACTTACCCTCAGGACTGGTTCGATCAGCTCGACTATGGAGACCCCCTGTAAACCAAGATGAGGTAATACAATAGCCACTGTACAATATTTTAGCACAAACACATATCTTAGTCAGAGTAACTTTGCTGAAACAACCAGATCTGATTTATTTAGGGGATGGCAACAAGGACAGAGGGAAATCAGGCTAATTAGACCAATCACACCAATATTCACAGCATTGTGCACAATGTCAGAGTCCCTAATTGTCACTTTCACTGGGTACCCAGGATGGGGCTAGCCAGGATCGGTGCAGCTGGTTGGGGCCCGGAGATGGAAACCACTTGCACAATACCCAATTTGTAATCTGGAGCCGGTCGTCTCAGTTCATGTATCAAGAAAGAAAATCAGATGAAACACTTGCAAATTAATGGTACAGCTGGCAGGGAGCTATCCTGATTTTCACTCACTACTTTTGGCTGGCCACTGCCCCCGAGAGTGACATGGATTTCTGGACGCCTTTCACACAGCTGGGGAACAGGGTTCTGTGAACAGGACACACCCCACACATTTATATGTAAAAGAAAGTTACCATACCAGGCAGCTGCTCTCATGTCCCGATCGCAATTACTGCTAAACCGGGACTTCGCAAATGCAGCTTCACTCTCTTGACAGACCGAGCACGATGAAGCAGTTTCTCCAGTCCTCTACAGGGTAAGCCTGGTTCTTGGCTACACAGCCTCTCCTTTCCTCCGTCACAGTGGATTCAGTCCAAATCACCACGGCAAATGCGCCGCCCGACTTTCGGCCTCCACACGTGCTTCCCGTGTGAAAACTCTGCAGCACAGCAGCCCAGAGCTCCTTCCTCAGTCATGGCCACAACAGATCTGCCTTCTCAGTCACTAGGCAGGGAATTACAGTCGGGCGCCACCCAGTCCAATCGGTGGGCTTCAGTTGCCAGTCACTCAAAACTTTCCTCATTGGTGCAAAAAGGCACCACAGTCCAGAACTTCACTTCCCAGAATTACTAGCTATATCCCCCACTGCTAGCCAGCTCCTGAGAGAGTCCTGATCCTGGTTGGTAGCTCAATACTCCATTTTAGGTGCCCCTCCCTCCTGGTTGGATCTAGTCTGCAGCTCAGATCCAAAATTCCCTACAAATTTTTTTGACCCTCCTCCCCCAGCACCTGCCGTAAATCTTTCTCACCCTTATTTTCTCCTCCGCCGTGTTTCTGCCCAAGAACTTAGGCCGCACCTTGTCACTGCCCTCAAGAGTAATAGTACAGGCAGTGACACCCTGGATCCGTGTATCCTACGGCTGGTCTTAGACACAGTCCTTACCCCGATCACATGCCTCATCAACCACTCTCTTTGCCTGGGGAAGGTTCCAACTGCCTGGAAAGTTGCCACTGTCACCCCTATCTTTAAAGGTGGTGATAGAACTGTGGCTGGAAACTATCGGCCAATCTCCATTCTCTCTCCTCTCTCCAAGGCCTTGGAAAAAGTGGTGGCCTCTCAAATCTCTGACTACCTCTCCACCTACAATGTCCTATGTCCTGAACAGCATGGCTTCCGGCGGCCACAGTACCAACACAGCCCTCTAGGTTCTCCAACTTTCTCCACTCCTCCTTAGACACTGGTTCTCTGGCTGGTGCGGTCTTCATTGACCTCTCTAAAGCTTTCGACACTGTCTCCAACCCCCTCCTTCTTGATGCCCTTAGTCTCTCTGGTTTTGCTGCTGGGCCTATCTCCTGGTGCACCAGTTATCTGTCTAACCGCTCACAGCGTGTAAAAATTAATGGGACCTACTCAGACATCTGTCCCATCTTTTCTAGGGTTCCCCAGGGCTCCATTCTGGGCCCCTTACTATTCTCCCTTTACCTTAACACCCTTCCACGCTCTTGCTCGGGGAACATTCTATTGTAGCTGATGATGCAGTCATCTTTGCCTCAAGTCGTAACCCTATTGCCCTCCAGGACTCGCTGCAGAAGTCCTTCGCTGAAGCCGAGGGCTGGTTCAAGGAACATAGATTGGTGATAAATCTTAAAAAAACAAAAAACATGTTCTTCACTCATCCTCAAAACAAGTCCTGCAACTTCAAACTCCTCATTCACTCTGGGTCCTCTTTCCCACTCGAACAAGTTTGCTCCTATAAATACCTAGGGATCCATTTTGACCCTCCCTCTCCTTCCATGGACACATCACTGCCCTAGCCACTGCCACTAATATCCGATTGGGCATCTTACATCGGTATAAACACTGCCTCCCGGAGGCTCTTCCTTCATGATCACCTCCTCTATCTTGTCCCTAGTGGACTATGGACTGCCGGTGTATGGTGCTGCTGATCAGACCGCACTCCATAAAATTCGCACTACTCTGAATAAGGCCTGCAGGTTAGTGCTGGGCACCTAGGCTAACACACACCTGTCTACTGTGCGTAAAGCACCGGTACTTGATCTTGTGGCGCCTCAAATATCTGACCTGTACCCTTACAAAAGACCCTCCTTGGGCTATCCCACCAGGATTGACCACCACCATACGCAGCTCTGTCCCACTAGTTCATACTCGGGACCTCTGGGAAAACCTCTCTTGTTATCCCTAGAGCTAGGACCTCTCACGGCCAAAGAGCCTTCAGCTTAGGGCCCCTCCTGGTTCAACACACTGCCCCCTCCATCTCCGAAAACTCCAACTATATAGTGCTTCAAAACTTCCTTACGTAACCACCTTATTAACACCCGAAGCTATAATTGCCACTAGTCAAAGCCATACTCAGTACTTATGACAAAGCTTACTACTAAGCTGCTAAGGACAACATAACTCTGGTATTGTTTGCTTCAGTCCTACCTGTACCAGCTTGTTTGTATCTATGTCTTAAGTTACTGTTATACTGTGTTGTACTGCTATACTGTGTATTTTCGTTTGTCTTACTGTGACAAGGTACCTTTGTAAATGAGCCTATGGCTCAAAGGTTTTCCAAACTGCTGTTTAAATAAATAAATAAATAAAATGGAGGGACAAAGCACACCAAGTCCCAGCTGCAAGAAAGGCAGGTAAGACAATTTACATTTTCACCACTACTCTAACAGATCGCTAGCAAACAGCTACCTCCCTGTATATTGCTCACTCTGCCCACTTAGTGACGGCAGAAACAGAGCAATTGACAGCAGCTCGAGCAGGACTCGAGCAAGGAACCACACAGCCCCCCTAGGTTCCAGCCCTGCCTGTAAGCAGACAGCTCTTAAAGAGACAGTACCAGAGGCTCTAAATGCACTCACAATAGGCATCTTAAGTGCCGAACACCATCCAGGCTGGGTCCTTTAGGAAAGCTATTAGGAAACTTTTGGGAACCCCCATTTGCAGGGGGGTTACACAAGCAAAGCTGGAACTCCCAACCCTGTTTCTGGAATTGTTCCAGGCTCCTTAATGACACTCATTTGGCATTCTTTAAAACGCCTGGTAGGTAGTATCAAGGACTCTAGTTAAGTTGGTGTATAGTAAATCACTCTCTTATTTGTTTTTGAACTTCAGGCAGCTTTCATCATTCAACCCTGGGATTGCAGGCCTTAATATGTCCCAGGGCTTACACAGGACTGTGACTTTTTGCTGCTGTCTATGGTCTCAGACCACCCGAAGCTCAATGTCCGGACCCGAAGATGTTACCGTGATGGCCTGCACTGTCTTCGCCACACCCGATGACTACTCCTGATCTGGAAGTACGTGGCTGGAATATTGAGATGATGGGACACCTGGTAGCCTCTTTGGACACAGTGAGGTAGGTGCCCTACTGTGGTACTGTTGAGGATGAGGGCCCGGGTCAGGTAGGTTCCCCTTCCCCCTGTCAGGGCGCACCATGGCACAGGCCTCTACAGGCCCCCATGCTCCTCGCTTCTCTCTGTGAGCTGTGGTGGGTTCTGGGAGAGGCATGCCCCCTCCCAGTCCCCCCTCAGGTGTTACACCAGGTTGATAGGCCAAGAAGTAAGGCGGGGTCCCTTGTGCTCCCCCTCTGTTGGAACAGCATCAGTTTTTGCCAGTGCCCTCGCCCCCCTGCAGCAAATGTTAACGTGGCAGGTCTTAAGGCTGGAGGGAGGTCTCCCCCTCCCAGGACCCTCTAATGCCACAATCATCTCTACATCGGGCTCAAGTCCGAGGAGCCATTTGCCAGATGCGAAATTGTACGGTTTTGAAGTTAATCACCGTGGTAGCTCTTAAGTCTTTATCTTTTCTGAGTTGGATGGCTGCCCTTAGAGAGGCTAATAGGGGTGCTGGCTTGCTGCACATTTTAGAGGTTGGGGCCCTTTTGTCTCTGCTGATTCACAAAGTATTGCAGTGGTGTGCCTGGCGATGGGGGGGGCTGATTTGACCTGGAGGTTCATGGTCTTCGGCGGTCAGCTTGTGGGGTCCTGGGCTTGCTCACTTGATTTGGTTTCCAGGTGTCTGGGTGCTAAGGCTTCCGACACACGCACCTGTGCCCTGGTTATTGGGTCAACGGTTGTGGTCCCATTGTATGCCTTTTATTCCATCCTGTGGACGTGGACTCTGGGGGGTTATTAGATCATCATGATCTACCAATGGGAGCAATAACAGACTGTGGGGGGTGCCTTGTTCACAATTCACAAAGTTAAGGGCTCTGCCTATGTTTCTGTCTGTGGGGGTATCAGGGCTTAACCTTTTTTCACTTGCTCCCTTACATGAGAAGAGAGCCGTGGGAAAGGGGGGGCCTGCTCTGAGGGTGCACTACGTCATGTACGCAAAGAAAGTAGTCATATGGCCTATAGGGCTGGGGGTTGTTATACTGTACATAGTTTGTATTTTTTGGGGGGTCAGGGATATTAGACTCAGAGTGTTTCACTGGTGGATGAAGGGTGGGGGTGTGGGGCATGTTTGTTGGGTCTGTTCTTATTTCCTCATTTGTCCAGACTGCTGTTCCTTTTATGGCACTGCACGGGGAGGACGAGGGGGGGTAGGGATATTGGAGGGGCTGGAGTATGTCTAAAGTTCTTTTCTCTACACCTGGAGAGCTGGATATTCACTTTTTTTTTTCTTAACAGCTAGATACGGGGGTTGCGTTTAAATTCTTATCTTGGAACATAATGGGGCAAATGCCAAATGCAAGCATTACATGGTACTCCGTCACCTTAATAAATACCATCCCGATGTGGTGTTTCTGTAAGAAATTCACTTAAAGCAGGAGGATATCCTGTTTTATCGCAGGGAGTGGGTCAGACAAGCTTTTGGGGCTGGAACCAGCAATAACAAAGGTGGTGTAGGCATTTTAATTAAAAGAAGCATCTTGTTCCGGCTGATAGATGAGATCCTGGACCCTGAGGGTCACTTTATCTCTTTATACGGATGCCTCGGCCTTACAGAAGTAATCTTGGGATGCGTCTATGGCCCTAACTCAGATTCCCCTAGCTTCTTTGCTAAACTCTTGTCTCATCTTTCTACTCTCCCTGCCTCCTTCCTAATTCTAGGAGGTGACTGGAACCTAGTCTTTCACAATGACATTGACAGATTGGAAGGGCGACACCGTGGTCTTTCCCCAGCTCAAAGGGGCCTTCGAGAGTTGACAAACACTCTTGGGCTGGGAGACCCTTGACGAATACTACGCCCCTCAGACAAACAATACACCTTTTACTCTAACCCCCATAAATCTCATTCTCATATTGACTACTTCTTGACTTCTCTGTCAGTTCTCCCCGGGCTACTGGTGAGTGACATTCTCCCCATGGTCCTTTCGGATCATGCCCCAGTCTACATGGAACACTCTCTGGGGGTATGGAGGCTCGGGACAGAACCTGGAGGCTCAACTCTGGTCTCCTACGAGACACGAATGTGACTCAGTCTTTAGAACGTTTCATACAGAATTATTTCTCTGACAATCTGGGCTTGATTCCCTCACTAGACATGTTATGGGGGCCAGAGAAGTGTGCCATCCTGGGTGAATGTATTAGGCTAGCTGTTCAGGTCAAGAGAGTGAGAGAGGATGCCACCCACCGATTACTCCACCATATTAGGGAGTTAGAACAGGATCTCTCCTTTTCAGCCAGTTCTGACTGCTGGTCGCAGCTTAATGCCCTGCAGGCCCAATATTTTGGGCTGTTGACTGAAAAGGAGGACCTAACACTACAATGGTTTAAATTTCACTACCTGGAATATGGGAAAAAGATGGGGAAATTGTTGGCCCTATGGCTCCATCAATTGGATGCCAGAGCATGATCCAAGGCCTGCAGCCCGTATCGCCCTGGCCACTGGTCACCAAGCCCCGAGACATAGTAGCAATTTTTAAGCAGTACTATGACTCTCTCTACACTCCAGAGGACTTAAATTTCAGTGAAGCTCTTAAAGTTGATCACTTTCTAGATTCAGTCTCCTTACCTTCTCTCATTCCTGAGCGACAGGCTCTCTTAGAGGCCCCAGTTTCTGTCTCTGAGTTTAAACAGGTGATAGCTCAACTTCCTAAAGATTAGGCCCTGGGCCCAGATGTCTTCACTGCTTCATGTTATGCAGCTTTTCAGGATGTTCTGGCCCCATTTCTTTCTCGACTCTTCAACGATCTGCGTTCCTCTGGTCTGTCCGACTGTTCTTTTACTCAAGCATAGATCTCAGTTCTTTCCAAACCTGACAAATCCCCACTTTTGCCTGGCAACTTCCATCCTATTTCCTTACTAAACTCAGATATTAAGATTATGACTAAAGTCTTAGCCAGTTGTATGCATCAAGTCTGGCAGAGTTTACTGAGCCACTCACAAGTAGGATTTGTTGCGGGGAAGGTTTCACCCGATCATACACGCAAGGTGCTGCACCTCATGGCTCAGGCAGAATGTAGTCCCATCCCTTTGGTGTTGGTCTCATTAGACACTGAAAAAGCATTCGACCATGTTTCATGGCCATTCCTGTTTGCAGTACTGGAAAAATTTGGCATCTTCTCTACCTTCTGTGACTGGATACAAGTGCTATATTCTTCTCCAATGGCCAGAGTTCGTTGTAACGGCATCCTCTCTGACCCATTCCCCTAGCTCATTGCACTAGGCAAGGTTACCCTCTCTCCCTTTTTCTTTTCAACCTCTATTTAGAACTCCTTATCCACGCCTTACAAACCTGTCAGGAGGTCCAAGGCATTCAGGTTGCACAGTTTTCTTTCTCTCTTTCAGCCTATGCTGATGACCTTCTTCTTCACCTTGAATACCCACAGTACTCCATTCCCTCTGGCCTATAAATTATCCATAATTTCTCAATGATTTTGGGCTACAAGCTCAATTTGGGAAAGTCTTCCATCGTGCCCCTTAATCATCTTGTTCAAAAACACTGGGTCACGGATCTGGGCCTGGCCTGGGAGCCCACTCCACTCACCTATCTTGGGGTTAAGTTACCCCGCACTCCTTCACACACAATCAGGCTTAATCTTTCTGCTTTTGCCTAGTGCAATGGGCTAGGGGAATGGGTCAGAGAGGACGCCGTTACAATGAACTCTGGCCATTGGAGAAGAATATAGCACTCGTATCCAGTCACAGAAGGTAGAGGGGATGCCAAATTTTTCCAGTACTGCAAACAGGAATGGCCATGAAACGCGGTCGAATGCTTTTTCAGTGTCTATCGAGACCAACACCGAAGGGATGGGACTACGTTCTGCCTGAGCCTTTCGGCACCATGCATTTCAGCTTAAAGTTAAACCAGCATAATATTCTGTGGTGATCTGCTTATGCAGCCCATGATGCTTTGCATTGTGGGGGCATGTGTGATTTTGTATTTCTTTGAAACTTGGCTTCCCAGCCAAATGCCCTTTGGGGTAACCATTGCCTCAGTGCTTGCACACAGAGGTTCTTTGTCTTTTAATCTTTCACAGCTGCTTTCTACTATTAAAGCTGATTTAGCCTGCTGGAAGCACTTCCATCCTTCTTTGTGGGGTCGTGGAAGTATGATCAAAATGAACATCCTGCTGAGGCTGCTATACCCCATGGGCATGTTAGGTCCCTACCTTATGAAAAGATGGTTTTCCTAGCTGCAACCTCTCCTATCTGATTTTTTATGGCAGGGCAAAGCAGCTCAATGGGCATTCTCAAAACTTACTCACCCAAAAGACATAGATGGCTTATGCCTCTCTAACTTCTTCCTGCATTATTGTGCCCTCCATTGTAGCAAAATCGTCAGATGGAGTCCGAGTCTCGCACTCAGCATAAACGGGGTATGTTCCTCTATGGTTAAACTTAGAGCAACAACTTTGCAAGTCTCATGCCCAGGACCTGCAATCTCTTCTTCATGCTAAAGTGTCTGAGCTCCCTCCCTCACTAAAGCTTCCTCCTCTCTGGTGGTTTGTTAAAGCACTGCGCCAAATCTGCTTTTTTCTCTCCATCTCTTTTTGCAAAGACATTGACCAGCTGGTGTCGAGTAATCCTAGCTTCAAAATTGCAGGCCACCTTATTCCACCAGCTTTTTGTTCTAATCTATGGAGGACACCTGTCTCAGCATTACTGGCGGATGGTAAGTTAGCCTCAGTTGCTGAGCTTCAATCGAGAGGTCTTAGCCCCCTTAAGGTGCTCCAGCTGAAAGGAGCACTCTCTTCTTTCCTGGGTCCATCTCCCTGGCTCTCCTTAACCCACCTGGCCAAGCAACTCCTACTTGATGCCACTTTACAACCCCATGCAATCTCTCTATTTTATAAACTACTGCAGTCTCATGATGCGCATCTTCTGACCAGCATTTGCTTTTACTGGTAGCAGGAACTCAACCTCTCAGTGGATGCCAAAGATTGGCAAAGAGTCTGGCAGAGATTGTATAAATATGTCAAGCAGGATCAGTTGAGGTACCTTCAATTCAGATGTTTACATAATGTGTACTTTTCTCCTGCTCATTTATACCATATGGGGAGACTCAACTCACCTCTTTGCCAGGTATGTGGCAAGAAGGAAGGGACTACCAAACACTTACTTTGGGACTGTGACTTTACCCTTTGGCAAGAAATCAAAAATTCCCTTGATCCTATCCTGGGGCTAGAGCCATGTTTTACCCCACAAATTTGCTTCCTTGGGCTTTTTCCAAGGGAAATGTTAGGAGTTCAGCAATCGCATGTGGCACTTATCACTGCCACAGCAAAACTTGTAATCGCCCGTCATTGGGTGGACCAACATGTTCCACTGTTCTGGGAGTTGCAAGCAGAGATACTCCAGGCACTGGAACTTGAAAAAACATATAGCCAGAAGGAATGAGAAAATACAGGCTTGTAATGCTCACTGGGGTCCACTACGTGCCCTAGCCCAGCTCATGAATGCTGGCTGGGCTGACTCCAGGGAATGGGGTGCATTAACCCCTCCTAAGGGGAGGTTGCAACCGCCCATCCCAGATGGCTGCAGGGCAGAGATTTGTTTTCTTCCATTCTCTCCTAGCCACAATTATCTCCTTACCAATCCATCTCTGCATCCTTCCTGTACATGCTCCAGGGAGAGGTTGGGGGAGGAGGTTAGAAGGGGAAGGAGTAGTTTTAACTTACTGTATAAATAGGTTTTAGTTATGGTTACTTATGGGCCTAATGTGAGGTTCAGTAGGCCTTTCCTTGTTAATCTGTTATAGGCCCATCAGCCGTGAGTTGGATATTTCCCTGCTGTATACAGGGCTTTATGAAACCTTCTCTGTAACCACTAGCCATGCTAGGAATTACCCACCATTTTATGGACGTTTTTGTCTTGCCTTTTAGTTTTCTTATTTTGCTTTGTTTTTGTTGTAAAAAGAAAAATCAATAAAGTATATTGAATTGAAAAAAAATACCCGTAACATATATAAAAAATATATATAACGTATAAAAATATATGTAACATTTATAAAATATATGTAACATATATAAAATATATACGTAGCATACAAAGAATACAGTATATATTTTGAAATATACTAATAATATATTTCAGACAATGTATTACTAAATAGATTGACATGCTTTCAAGCAATGCAAGAGGCAGAATATATGGTTTCAGTATATGTTGAAATTCACTGTGCATTATATTTCATTGAGTCAATGTATTTCTCAATATAGTGACATATTTTTGCATACCATGGGTTAGAAATATATTATGTCAATATATTTAAAAATATATTTCATAATATATTATATAATATATTACATTGTACAATGTATGTCTCGGTGTATTGACATACATTAACACATATTTTCCAATATATTACAATATATTCCATTTTTGTAAGGGTGGACACTAACCAGAAGTGGGAGGTCCTCAAACAGGGGATTTTGGAGGTTACCGGAACCTGTATCAGGGTTCAGAGTAAGAGGGCTAGGGCCAGGAAACCTAGCTGGGTAAGCAAGGGGGTCATGGAAAAAGTAAGGAAGAAAAGAGCCGCCTTTAGGAGGTTCAAAAATACAGGGAGAGGGGAGGACAGAGAGGAATACTTGAAGGAATCAAAGGAGAAGTCAAAGGCAGTCAGGGCAGCCAAGGCGTCTAAGGAACTCAGGCTAGCAGGGCATTAAGGAGGAGGAGAAGAACTTCATCAGGTACATCTGGGAGAAAAGGAGTTATAAGGACCAAATCATAAGGATTAAGAGGGATGAAGGATGGGTGGAAATGGGCAGAACAGGCAGAAGCACTTAACGAATACTTCTGCTCAGTGTTTATGAGGGAGAAAGGAGGGACTGTACCCAAGGGGGGTGGGAGGGCAGGCACGGGGGGAAGGTGACTGATGGGGAAATCACAGAGTGCAGAGTACTAGGGGGCTTGAGAGCACTGAGGGTGGACAAGGAGCCAGGGCTAAATGGCATACAACCCATGGTGCTGAAGGAGCTGGATGAAGTCCTGGTGGAGCCCTTGGCAGACCTGTTAAAGGCCTTCCTGGACTCAGGGAGTGTAGTTCAAGACTGGAGGATGGCTCATGTGGTAGCCCTCCATAAGAGCAGCCCCAAGGATGAATCAGGGAACTACAGACCAGTAAACCTCACATCCATTGTGGGTAAACTGATGGAGACAATTCTGAAGGAGAGGCTGGTTTCCCTTCTGAACACTAATGGACTGCAGGACGATAAACAGCATGGGTTTGTCTCAGGCATGTCCTGTCACACCAACCTGGTGGATTACTATGACTGGGTATCTAGGCAACTAGACATGGGCCATGCAGTAGATGTTCTGTACCTGGACTTCAGTAAGGCATTTGATTCGGTGCCACATGGGAGACTAGGAAGTAAACTGTAAGGCACAGGGATGGGGGGCGAAGATGGTGGGATGAGTAGTGAACTGGCTGCATGAGAGACAGCAGAGGGTGGTGGTGGGTGGGTGGGGAACTCTCATCTCCCAGGGCGGTGACAAGCGGGGTGCTGCAGGGCTCTGTGTTGGGGCCAGTGTTGTTTGGGATATTCATAGCAGACATCTTGTCAGACATCAAGAGCAAGATCAGTTTGTTTGCAGATGACACCAAGATGGAAGCAGCAGTAGATGACTTAAGAAGGTGGCAGGGGTTGCAAGATGATCTGTCATAACTGGAGACCTGGTCAAACCCTTGGCAACTGGGATTCAAGGCCAAGAAGTGCAGGGTGCTACATTTTGCTGCAAAAAAAACAAGGAGGGGCTACCCATTGGGGGGAGTTTAGCTAGCCATGACAGAGGAAGAGAAGGATCTGAGGGTGATCATAATGAGCTCAATGAATAACTTAGCACAATGTAGGAAGGTGGCTGCAAAGGTCAACAGGATGCTGGGTTGTAGTGCCAGGGGTATATCCTCCAGGAGGGGTAAGGTAATCTTGTCGCTGTATAGGTCACTGGTTAGGCCACACCTAGAGTACTGTGTGCAGTACTGGCACTCGTACCTGAAAAAGGACCTTAGGTTACTGGAGGAGGTGCAGTGCATGACAACAAAGCTGATATAGGGCCTAGGGACATACCCTATGAGAGCAGGCTGAGGGAATTGAACATGTACTCCCTGGAGGAGAGGAAAGATAGGGGAGATATGATTGAAACTTTCAAGAACGTGAAAGGAATAAACAAGACAGACACGGAAGGGCTTTTCAAGCTAAGGGGGGGAGGGACACTCAAAGCCATGATCTGAGATTGGAGGGGAAAAGGTTCAGGAGAGAAATGAGGAGGCACTTTTTTACAGAGAGGGTGGTGTCTGGGTGGAATGCATTGCCTGTTGAACAGGTAGCCTGTAGAATGGTGGGCTGCTTCAAAAGGGGATGGGACAGGGCAAGGGGGAGAATCACAGGAGGGAGGAGGGGAGAGAGCGGCAGCTGCAGTATAAGGGTTGCTAGCTGTGCAATCGAGCAGACTTGATAGACCACAGGACCTTTATCTGCTGGCAATTTCTTATGTTCATATGTACACTTCCCCTGGGTTTTTGATTCCCAGGTGCATTACTTTGCACTTCTTTGCTTTGAATCTAAGCTGCCATACTTTTGACCATTCCTCCAACCTTGCAAAGTCCCTTCTCATCCTTTTCACCCCCCTTGTGTATCAACCCTGTTACAGATCATTGTGTTGTCTGCAAAGAGGTATACTTTTCCTTCTAGTCCCTCCATGATGTCACCTATAAAGACATTAAAGAGGACCAGTACCAGTACTGAACCCTGCAGTACCCCACTAGTAACTCCCCTTTCTTCAGAGTAGAGTCCCTTTACTATTACCCTCTGTGTCCTGTTGCCCAGCCAACTTTTTACCCAGGCTATCACCCTGGGACCAACTCCCAGACTTGCTAACTTGTTTATTATTCTTTTGTGTGGGACTGTGTCAAATGCCTTGCTAAAGTCTAGGTAGGCCATGTCCACAGCCCCTCCCTGGTCTACTACTTTGGTCACCCAGTCAAAAAAATCTATTAGATTTGTCTGACATGACCTTCTCGCTGTGAATCCATGCTGCCTTTTGTCTTGTGCCCCGCTGGCCTCTAGGTACTCAACAATTCAGGGCAGAACTGAAATTTGCTGATAACTTGAAGGGGTTGGGCTGCTGCCACCTTCAGGGATCGGAATAACATTTCTGGTTTTTCAGCCCTGAGGAAAAGTTCCCTGCATAGTGCTCTAGTTAAGCAAATATGTTACAGTTGACGCAATCTCCCCAGCACATATCTTAAGAAATTTGGATTCTAACTGATCCAATCCACAAGCTTTCTCATATTTTAAATTTTTTAATAACTCTATTCCACCAGTGGAAGTGACCGAAGCCCTGGGGACCAGTGACCACATGGCGGTGGTATTTGATATTAAAACTGGAGGGAAGCAGAGCCACATAAAAACTAGGGTCCTGGAGTTTAGGGGAGCTGACTTTGAAAGGATGGGGACATACCTGAGGGAAGCCCTAACCAGACTAGTGGGTTGCAAGGGGGTGGATGAGAAGTGGAAGGGGATCAGGGAAGCTATTGGAAGGGCAACTGAAATAGGGGTCAGAAGGGTTAGTAAAAGTAGAAAAAGGAGGGGACCTATATGTTTCATGAGAGAGGTCATGAAACATGTGAGGGCCAAGAGGAAGGCATTCTTGGTCTACAAGAAAATGTAGAGTGGGAAGGATAGAGAATGTTATCTGGACTTGCAGAGGGAAGTGGAGAAGATTGTTAGAAGGGCTAAAGTGCAGACAGAGTTGGATATTGCTAGTAAAATTAAGGAAGGGGATAAGGCCTTGTTCCGGTACGTCGGGGAGCGAAGGAAAAACAAAGAGGATATAACAAGGTGGGCAGGGGGCTAGTGTAGAGGAGCATGGCCATAAGGCAGATACACTAAACAGGTATTTTTGTTCAGTGTTCATCATAGAGGACGATGATGGGGGGGCCTAAGACAGAATGCTGGGGAGGTGGGGGGGTGAGGGTATAGATACTTCACCCTTCATGGCAGATAGTGTCTTAAGTGAATTAGGTGGTCTATGGTTAAATAAGGCAATGAGTCTGGATGAGGTGCATCCCAGAATCCTGAAAAAGCTCAGAATGGAACTAGCAATACCAATGATGGAACTGTTCACCCTGTCGCTGGAAACAGGAGAGGTTCTGGATGACTGGAGGAGGGCAAATGTGGTACTGTTTCACAAGGGGGAGGACAGGGAGGATGCAGAAAATTACAGGCTAGTGAGCCTGATGTCAGTGGTTGGGAAGATCATGGAGACACTCCTAAAGGAAAGATTGATAGATTACCTGGATGGGAAGGCGCTGGTCGCATAGGCACCGGGTTAAATGGGCCCGTGGGTCATAAGCCCCATCAATATTTATTGAGCTGGGCTGAGCCCCATCAATATTTTGCTATGCTGCTGCTTTCTCCCTTTTGGGCCCTTTAAATTTATTTCACTGTGTGCACGCGGTGCATGCCCTGTGGTGCTGCCTGTGACCCACCATGCCAGCATGATTCGCCTGCCCCCCACCGCTTAATTTGCTGATACTGCTGTGGTGGCCTTGGCATGCTGGCATCATTTAAAATTTGTGCCAGGATTAGGTTTGTTAACTTTGAACCCCCCCCCCCATCGTATGACTGCTTCTGATTGGATGGCGGCTGGTGGCATTTTTCAATTTGCCAGTGCTTGCTGCCTGTGATTGGCCCCTGGAGGATTTATTATAGGTGCCATACACGTGCAGGGTGAATCTGAAGCGAGGTGGCATATGCAACTAAGGCGACGGCGAGAGACAGAGTTCTGCCAAGTAGTCCGGGTGAGTCGGGGCTGGGCGACGAGATCATCAAGTGAGAGAGTGGGAGTAGACACTCGTGGGGACTTGGAGTCGGGACTGGGGAGTCTCAGGAGTGGAGGGACTCAGTGGGAGTGAGTCACAGTTGGGGCGCCAGTGGTGAGGTGCAAAGCAAAAGGCAGCACTGGCAGCACAGGCTCCAGCACCAACCTTACCTTTTTGGCTAGATGCAACAGCAGCCGGGGGGGGGTCTTGAGCTTCCGATCATTCGGTGGTGGTGGGTAGTGTAGTTGCCTGCCCTAGTGCTGCCTGGCCAGTAAGATTTGGGAGGGTAGAGTGAGAGGAGTCACAGTCACACCTACTGGGTGGCACGCGAGTCACTGTGCAAGTGTCGGTGGTGCCAGTCGGCATCGCCAGTAGGTTGCGAACTTGCGGTTGCCGCCGGTTGGGAGAAGTCCAACTCTGGGACTGGGACTTGGGAGTGAAGAGATCTAAGAGAGCAGCAGGCTGAGGCTCAGCGAGAGAGATCCAGCAACAGCCATCTAGACTGCATTGCAGACAAGAAGAGAGGTGAGTGTCACTGGGTTGGTAACTACTGGGCCTGGCTGTGGAGGTGGCTGCTGGTGTTTAGTTTAACTTGTGGTATGTGTCAGAGGGCAATAGGGCATTGTGTAGTCCTGGACTTGGTTTGGACTCAGAGTCACTGTTGTTGTGTTGTTGCCTGTTGGTAACTTCGTTCTGTCTCTCTCCCTGTGGAGTAGAGTGAGTGGGCGACCTGAGCATGCTGGTTAGGGAGGTTATTGGGCAGTTGGCAGGAATACAAGTGGCCGGGTGGGGGTCCTTCGGTCCGGGTGGCCAGTGGCAACACAGAGCAAGTCATCTCGAGGAGCAGCAGAAGAGGAGAGCATCAGCCAGCAAGCAAAGGTAGGCTAGCAGCAGCAGAACTGTTCCTTGGGGTGCACATTCAATCACAGTAGAGTGTCTCCTGGCAGTTAGGCTAGGAAACCAACCCTGCTCCTCAGGCACTTCAGCTTATAGTATACTCTGGGCTGCTTAACTCATGCTGGAGGAGGGGCTGGCACATTTACACTTATTTTATAGGAGGGATGTTGAGGTTTCCTCTGTGGGGATGGATGGGAGGGATGCTGATGCTGTGGGGATGGATGGGAGGGATGCTGATGTTGCCTCTGTGGGGATGGGAGGGATGTTGATGTTGCCTCTGTGGGGATGGGAGGGATGCTGATGTTGCCTCTGTGGGGATAAATGGGAGGGATGCTGATGCTGCCTCTGTGGGGATGAATGGGAGGGATGCTGATGTTCCTTTTGTGGGGAGGGATGGATGGGAGGGATGCAGGTGTTGCCTCTGTGGTGATAGATGGGAGGGATGCAGATATTGCCTCTCCAAGGATGGATGGGAGGAATTCTGATGTTGCCTCTCTGGGGGTGGATGGGAGGGATGCTGATGTTGCCTCTGTGGGGGTGGACTGGAGGGATGCTGATGTTGCCTTTGTGGGGCTGTACACAAGGGATGCTGATGCCTCTGTGGGGGAGGATGGGAAAGATGCTGATGTTGTCTCTGTGGGGTTGGACAGGATGGATGCTGATATTGCCTCTGTGGGGATAGATGGGAGGGATGCTAATGTTGCTTCTGTGGTGATGGAAGGGAGGGATGCTAATGTTGCCTCTGTGGGGATGGACAGGAGGGATGCTGATATTGCCTCTGTGAGAATGGATGGCAGGGATGCTGTTGCCGCCTCTGTGAGGATGGATGGGAGGGATGCTGATTGTGGCGGTGCCTCTGTGGGGATGGATGGGATGGATGCTGATTGTGGCGGTGCCTCTGTGGGGATGGATGGGAGGGATGCTGATTGTGGCGGTGCCTCTGTGGGGATGGATGGGAGGGATGTTGATGTTGCCTCTGTAGGAATTGATGGGAGGGATGCTGATGGTGACGGTGAATCTGTGGGGATGGACAGGGAGGGATGCTGATGTTGCCTTTGTGGGAAATGACGGGAGGGATGTTGATGCTAGTAGAAACAAAAAAAACACCATGCATTCCAGAGCCAGGAGAACATATAGTCCTCCAATGAAGGTAGTCACAAATTGCCAGAAGTCCAGTTTGCTGTTTGTTTACAAAAATATTGGTTTTATCGAACAATCATGAGAAAGCACACCAGGTATTAGCAAGGACCCCTGCGTTTCAACAATTAAGGCTTCATCGGGGGATGAACCTTGAATACTCAATCTCTTTTTTATATTAATAAGTTTAAAAATCCGTGACATCACAGTTATTAACCAGATTGTTTCTTTCCAAAAAAAACCTAGCAAATATTTAAATAAAATATTTGGTAATTAAGAAAAAATGTTACTCATTAGTTCATGATAATGGTAGCAACCCTTTTACATATCAAATATTTCAAAAGTGTAAAGTCAGTTGCATTAGCCAATCAAATCGCTCGATACAAAATTTAGTATTTTTGAGGCAAAATTATTTCTGTTAGCTAGTGGAAGAATATACCACATACTAAAACTCAGAATCTTCCCAAAATTAATATTAAAAATGGGCTTATCAACCAAAAGTTTGTAACGACCAATCAGATTGCTATATTTCAGATACATTAAATTTATAATATTTCTCTTACTAAGTAGATGTTGATGGTTGATAAACCATATTATATAAAAAAAACTCAAATCAAACAACCTCATTTAGGCAATAACAAAACAGAATTGTCTGCTGATGTTGCCTCTGTGGGGATTGACGGGAGAGATGCTGATGTTGGTTTTGTGGTGATGGATAAGTCCAGTGACTGAAGGGGCCTGGTGGTCTGTCTCTGCAGCAGTGTGTGACTACTCTGATGGGTATGAGGGTGGACTCTGTCTCTGGCAGCTCTGCAATGTATGATGCATGGGGGAACAGCCTGGGGAGCTTCAGGATGGGAACAGAGACCTCACCTACTGACTAGCTTGCTAACTTGCTTGCTGTCTTGCTGAAGCCTTCAGCAAGCAAGATAGTAAGGTAGGCAGTACGCTAGGTCTGTTTCCGTCCTAAAGGCCTTGTTATGAGGTAAGCAGCAACACAGCCAGGGCATGTTTATTCTGTCCTGGAAATACAAGAATAAAGTCATGTAGTACTAGTAGTTAATTTCTGAAATATGAGCATCCTTTACCTTTCCTGCCAATGCAGTCACAGCCTTAATCAGATCATTATTGTGCATCTACCTGTTCTCCATTTCAGCTAACAAATTATTGCCACCACTACTATGATTAATATGTATTTGTTTATCAGTTTCTTGAAAATTCCACAGGGGAAAAGAAAAATGCTTATTAGCAATAAAGAATGAAGATTATTTTTTGAAGGTGTCAGCCTCAAGGGGCAGAAAACAAACAGTAAAATTCTAATTAAAGGTTGCGGACTTATATGTTACACGTGAAGTATGCATGCCCTGACGAAAAAGTCTTTCCCATGTTTCAGATTGTGATTGACAAAAAGTTTGGGAATCCACTTAAAGATATAATTGAACATGACAAACTTGTTCCCAGTCTATTCAGGATGGGAACAGAGACCTCACCTACTGACTAGCTTGCTAACTGTGCTAGTGAGATGAAATAAACCCCAGTTCAGTGATATTTCTGTTGGGCTGAAAACTGTATGATGTAAACATTTTTTTCTAAAGCATTTGTCAACATTATTTGACAGAGATTTTGGTGGGGGGGTCCAATTGTTTAACCAGGAGTAGCACACAAAGCTGAAAGCTTGTTTACAGGTGCGACCTGGGAGCACAGGGAAGTTAAGTGACTTGCTCAGGGTCACACAGTATGCAAGTGGGGGCTATGGGATCAAACCCAGGTCTCCAGATTTGCAACTCAGAGCCTTAAACCACTGCACTATACTGCCTCCCTCAAGTTAAGTTACGTGGGAGAAGAAACTGGTGTGGTGATGAGATGAGGGCACAGATGTGACTTGAGAGGGGTCAGAAAACCCATTTGGAGAGTGTGGCCATTGTAGCATAATGAGAAAGTAAAAAATAAATAAATAAAGGCAGCTGCATTCCTCGTTAAACTGCACAGGGCAGCATTAAAAAGCAATAGCTGCCAGTTATCTGAGTTATTTCTAGGGTTCTTACTTTATTGTTGTTATGTGGGCCTGTGGCTACTGAAAAGCAGGTTTACTGTATATAATGGCTCTTGGATTGCTAGGACACAACTGTGCCATTGGAAACATCTGTTGGGCCAGTGTGTTTTCCCAGTCACTAGCCCTTTTGGCTACTGGCTGCAAAACTTAATTTTGACCCCTGGTCTTCTATGTCTTTATGGCCATGTCCAAAAAAGCATATATAAAGTATCTGTCCAGGAAAGATACAGTACTCATATATATAAACTTTATTTGGACATGGCTGGCCATGGGCACATACAGTCTCCGACTCTTTGTAACCTACCTACCTACCTGGTGATAATGGCAAATATGGGTATGCAGTGTAATGCAGTACTGACTCCATTTATGCCACACTGTGTCTCTCCCATCCTCTGCTAAATACATAGGGCAGCCCGGAAGGGGATGCACTGTGCTAAGAAATTGTGTGAGTGACTTGATGTGGGGAACCTGCAGGGTCTCGGGTGAGGATTCTTTCATGACTATTGGCTCCTCTACCAGCCCACAGATATCAAAACCTGGTGTATCCTGCTCTGTTTTGGACTTTGTTCACTGCAGGGGGAGTGGCCTTGACCGCTGGGCCAGGGGGCGTGGCCTTGACCCCTGGGTCAGGGGCAGGGCTTGACCCCTGACGCCTGGGCCCCACCAAATATTTTACAAACCTGTCTCTTATGGTTGATCGATCAGAGGCAGCATGGGTTTGTTAGGGGGAAATCCTGTTAGACGAACTTAATAGCTTCACCCTTGGCACAGGTGCCTTTGCTGCTGCAAGCAGCCGGGCAGGCCTGTTCTGTCCGCCGGCTGCCTTCCTCGCTGTACTGCCCACCAATCACCAGACTGAAGCTTCACCCTTGACACGGGTGCCTCCGCTGCTGCAAGCAGCTGGGTGGGCCTCTTCTGTCCGCTGGCTGCCTTCCTCGCTGTACTGCCTGCCGATCACCAGACCGAAGGTACGCTACTGAAAATTGACTGGCCAGAATCCATCGGTTCTGCCTGCTAACAGGCTGCTGCAGTTCTTTAATTTTTTTGTTACTCCGTCTCTTTCTGAACTTTAAGCTAATGTTACATACTGGCTGTGGTACTGTTTAAGCCTCTCCAAACTGTCCTGTGAATCCTAATTTAAACGTGAACCTAAGCCTGTTTACAGCAATTTTGCACTCCAAGGGTAGTTTGAAGTGCAAGTTATTTTGGGATGCATGTTTGTAGATTTTAAAGTATTACAGCTCTCTTTGTTTTAAGGTCCAATGATAATCTACCCTGGATCAGAAACTAAGTTTAAAGTGATACAATTTTTTCTGTTTAGACTAGATTTCATTTAGGTCACAGTTGTAAGCTTTGCAATGCAAATAATCCAACTTCTGCTTCACTTTCTCTCCTACTATGTCCTTGCTGCTCGAATTTTTACACCCACCCCCTCTCTCCCACCTCTGGCCTTTATTAAATACTCTTCCTCCCCCCTCAGCACCACCCCTAAGCAATCTTCATCCTCCTTCTCACTAATATTGCAACTCCACTTCAAGAGTGCAGCTATTAGGCCTAACACTTGTCCTGTTCTCCCCTTAAAGACATCTTCCTTTTTAGGTCACCACCAAACTATAAGGGTACACAGCAGCCTATAAGGCCAGGACACCCTCCTAGCTCAATCACATCTTAATCTCTTTTACTTTCCTCCCCCCTCCCAAGACCATTTTTGCTGTGCCACCACCCTTTTCCAATCTTGGACATGGCAACCAGACTAATGCTAATTTAGTAACCCGCGAAGTGGGCGCATGAGGAAGGGCGCCATCCGTTACGGCAACTCCTTACCGGTGCAATCCACTCACTGCAATGGAAAGGTAGGGTGACTGGATGATGGGGTGGGCAAACTAGGCAACAGGATGTAAGCCATACTTGCTGGGCACAGGCGGGTGGGAGGGAGCGTGGGCTGGGAGGGGGTGGAGAGGCTGTAGGGGGTGGCACTGCGGTTGCTGGTCAAGCTGCATCATGGGCGTCGGGGATTGGCTAGTGGCTGGCTTGGCTAAGGTACTGGGTTCAGGTCCGGGCGCTGGTGCGATTTTTTATTGCGCCCGGTCTGAACCTTTTTTTTTACTGCTTTCACCCCCCTGACATGCACCCCCCTCCGGAGTTGAGAATCCTTAAGTAGGTGGGTGCTCAGAAAGCAGTAAAAATCTGTCCTGGCACCGTTTTTCTGGTGCGCCGGGGTTGTCAGAGTGCCAAAAATGTGTTTGGCACCCTGACTGAGCGATAATGGTGATCGCCTTTAGGCGTTCGCCATTATCACATAGACCCTGCTAATTCTTATACTCCTGCACACTCTCTGTTTGCAGCCACTGAATGATCCTAAATCAGCTGACCCTCTTATCATGGAGCACCCCTATGGCAACATCTACAGCACTATAACATCCATGCATAGTTGTGGCTCACGTGCCAACTGCATGCCTAACAACACACCTTGGCCCACCTGGCCCAGAACGCATCATCCTCAGCCAGGGCTTCCCCCTCCCACAGTCCTGCCTAAACTGGCCGTTCTCTCTGATAAGCATGCAGCTCGAATGAATCCACAAAGACAGCACAAAGCTAACCTTAAACACTTTAAAAGTTACCTGGTCAGATTGGTACTCCTGTTACTACTGCTGTAAGGCAACATCCACCCTAATCCCGGCCCCCCTCTATATCAGGGGTTGAGTGCACCAAAACCAGGCACCTTAACCTTTACATCACTAAACATCCACGGCCTGACAGCAAAGTTTGACAACCTTCAAGCCTGGGTAGCCCTATATAATCCAGACATACTATCTGTGGTAGAGACATGGCTCACTCCCAAGATCCCCGATGGAGCCATCAGTCTGCCAGGCTATTCTATCTTTAGGCAAGATCGTAAATCTAAAAGAGGTGGCGGCTGTGCAATCTACCTTAAGGACAGCTCTCAGAGCATAGTCCTGAATTTACCCAGCCTAGGCTCGTTCACCCAGGCCCTTGCCATTAAGGTTCTTCTTGGGGCCCACAACAAAACTGTCACAATTCTGTCTACATCCCCCAAAGAACTCAGGCCAAGGTCTCCATGCCATCATAGACTGTCTTGGAAGCCTAACCCTAAGATCTGAGGTTATATTCTTAGGTGATTTCAATATTAATTGGCTTGCCCCTGAAGCTAACCAATTCAAGGATGCAATTCAGGCTATCCACTTTACCCAGCTCATTTAAACACCCATTAGGACTAACTACAGGATGTGCACTAGTACTTTGATTGACTGGGAGCTCACCAACTGACCTGAGCATGCCTCTAATGCCTCCGTCCTCCCGGGCGACATCAGTGACCACTCCCTCGTCATGTTCAGTTGGGCTAATAATTTCTCCAACCTGCCTCCTAGAACAATCACCAACAGGGTTCTCAAACCTGGTCATGCTGACTGCTTCAAAATGGATCTCCTCAATGCTGACTGGTCCTCAGTTTTTGAGGCTTCCGACGTTGACGACACACTCGACCATTTCATTCTCCTCTTCAATACAATCTGTGACACCCATGCTCCCATAAAAAAGTGGAAGATCAAAGGCTACTTTAACCCCTGGATGAGCCCTGATACCCTTGAACTAATGAAAAAAAGAGACCACCTCTGGCATATAGCTAGGGCCACTGGCAAGCAGTCTGATATCCTGAACTACAAACATGCGAGGAACAACTGTACCAGGACCATCCGATTAGCCAAAAACATAAACTATAAAGATGCCCTAACCAAGAACTGGAATGACAGGTGCAAATTCTGGGCTAACCTAAATGAGGTCACCATGCGAGAACCCAAAACGGCCCCTACCATGCTCTGTGTTGATGGCTCCCCCATCCTTGACCCTAAATCTATCGCCAACACCTTTAACAATGCCTTCACCGACTTGCAGCATGTTCTCCCCGCTGACTTCTTCTCCTCCACCATCCCTGCTGCACCCTCGCAATCCCCATCGCATCCCCCCTTTCACTTCAAGACTATTACCTTCAGAGAAATCAGGAAATATCTGCGCAAAGTGCTTGGGAAGGGGCGATTCAATGGGGATAACCTTGACCTAAAACTAATCTCGCTCTCACTCGAAGAAATCCTGTCCCTTCTCACCCATATCCTTAACCTCTCACTCTGTCTCGCAGTATTCTCCCAAAAATGGAAAGCTGCAGTAGTCACCTCTGTGTACAAGAGTGGGGATCGTGCCTTCCCCGGGAACTATAGACCCATCTCTATACTACCACCACTCTCGAAGGCCCTTGAACGAATCATTGCTGACCAACTTGTCGATTATCTGGACAAGCACATACTTCTATGTGCAGAGCAACATGGCTTTAGGGCTGGGTGTAGCACCACTACAACCATCCTGGAATACACAGGCTTCATCCACAAATCCCTTGATCTTGGCCAGCTCATCAGGGCTATCTATATTGACCTAACAAAGGTCTTTGACATGGTTGACCATGCCCTCCTAATTGACCAACTCACTGCCATAGGCCTTGCCCCTGAGGTGGCTGCATGGTTCCGCAGCTACCTACACTGTTGTTCACAGCAAGTCAGGATAGATACCTTTCTCTCTGACACCAAGCCTGTGTGCTCAGGTGTTCCACAGGGGTCAATGCTGGGCCCCCGCCTCTTTAGCCTATTTCTGAATTGCCTCCCCCTAGCCAGTCAGTGCCATATCCTCCTCTACCCAGATGATGCGGTTATCTTTTCTAATGGCTCTGACCCCACTGCTCTTGGGAAACAGCTACAACGTGACTTCACCAGCATTGAGTCGTGGTTCAAAAATCATAAATTGATAATGAACTACAAAAAAACAAAAACCATGTTGTTCACCAGCCTTAAGAACAAGCACAAAAACTACCCGCTATCAATATGTGATGGGGTGGTGTTCCTCTTGAACATGTTCATCACTTCAAATATCTCAGAATCACTCTTGACAGCTCGCTCTCCTATGTGCTCCACATAGACATCACAGCTAAAAGAATCAACAAATGCTTAGGGCTACTTTATCGCCATAGGCAGAGCCTGACCTCTGAAGCCCTCAGCATGGCATTCCACTGTTCAGTGGGTTCCCTAGTGGACTACGGACTGCTGATATATGGCTCTGCCACAGATACTGCCCTCTGATGTATAAAAAGTGCCCTTAGCAATGCCTGCTGGCTCATCTTCGGGGCACACCAACTAACCCACACCTGTGATCTCTATGCAAAGGCTCACTGGCTAATGATCTTTGGTCGCTTAAAATACCAATCTTGCCTCCTGGCCAAAAAGATCTGCCTTGGCCATCTCCTGACTGGGGTCCAACAACTCCTAGTTCCCAGCACTAATCCCAGGCCCACCCAAAATTTGGAACTGCAATCCTTCTTGACTCCAAAATGTAGGACATCTCAAGGACAAAGGTCCTTTGCCTATCGGGCACCGTTGTGGTTTCAACTCCCTCCATGAGAACATTATTAGCCTGTTCACTCTGTGGACCTTCAAAAAGAACCTAAAAAACCATTTAATACAGGAATCTCAATAACAGATCTCTCTCTCTCTCTCTCTCTCTCTCTCTCTCTCTCTCTCGGACACCCTGCACTTGGGGATTAACCCCCACCCCACCTCTCCAGCACTTCTATCTGCTAACCTCCTCGTGTTGCTGACAACTAACAGGCTCCCTGTTGGGCACAGTTATTTAGTCTTTTCCTGTATGTCTCTGACTATGTTTACTTATTCCAGTTTTAGTTTTCGTTGTATTTTTTGCATTCCTTTGTTTAAAGACCAAATGTACCTAAGTGTTCTCATTCTAATTCTATTGCCTTGTTTGTCTCAGTCCTCTGTTTAATCACCTACTTGTTCTAAATGTACTAACGTGGAACCTATGTAAAGAGCTCTGAGCTCAAATGGTTAATCCGAGATCTGAAATAAATAAATAAAATAAATAATAGAGTTCTTCAACTGGGTGACAGAAGTGGTGGACCAGGAAGGGGCAGTGGATGTGACCTATCTGGACTTCAGAAAGGCTTTCAATACTGTTCCCCACAGAAGATTATTAAACAAGATGGGAGGTCTAGGAGTGGGTCCAGCCTTAATGAAGAGGGTTGGAAACTGGCTGTCAGGTAGAACCCAAAGGGTGATGGTAGACGGGGAGCTCTCGGAGGTGGGGAGGATCACAAGTAGGGTACCTCGGGGTCTGTATTGGGCCCAGTCCTTTTCAACATTTGTTTTGAGGACATTGCTATAGGCCTTGAGGGGAGGTTGTGTTTGTTCACTGATGATACCAAGATATGTAACAGAGTGGACACACTGGAGTGGGGTTTGAAAAAATGTAGGAAGACCTCAAGTAAGCTTGAGAGGTGGTCCAAGGTTTGGAAGCTAGGGTTCAATGTGCGAAAATACAAAATTTTACATATAGCACATGGAAATCCGTGAGAAATGAATGAAATAAACGGGAAGAAATTAGCAGTTTTGGAGCAAGAGAGGGATTTGGGGGTCATCATTTCATCTGACCTGAAGATGACAAATCAGTGCCAGGCTGTAGTGGGGAGGGCAAGCAGAATGCTGGGCTGTATAAGTTGAAGCATCACTAGTAAAAGGAGGGAAGTCATCATGCCCCTGTCTATGATCCTGGTCAGACCTCATCTGGAGTTCTGTGTTCAATTCTGGAGACCGCACCCAGAAAAGGATATAGAGAGAGTAGAGGCAATCCAGAGGAGGGCTACTCAGGTGGTACAGGGGATGCAGGGGAAGGCATACGAGGAGAGGCTGAGGGATCTGGATATGTACTCCCTGGAGGATAGGAGAGATGGGGGGATATGATCAAGACCTTCAAATATCTAAAAGGTATTAAAAGGATGCAAAGGGGAAGCCTATTTCAGTTGAAAGGAAGTACTGCAACTAGAGATCACAGTATGAAGCTGGAGGGTGGACATTTTAAGGGTAACACAAGAAAGTACTTTTTCACACAGAGAGTGGTGGATGCTTGGAATGACCTTCCAGAAGAGGTGGTAGAGGCAGAGATGGTCTCGGGCCTCAAGCACGCATTGGATAGGCACATGGAAATCCTGGGGGAAAGGGGAGGATCAGGGGGAGTGGAAGAGCTCAGTAGCTGGAGCAATACTGGACAGACTAGATGGGCCATATAGGTCCTTATCTGCTGACATTATGTATGTATGCCTACCGGGTCAATACAGCATACGCTTACTAGTGTACGACAAAACCCTGTAAAAATAACAGCGTGGTATAGGATGGTGAGAGGGTGCAATACCATGAATGGTTCTGTGCGCTGTACTGCACCCTCTCACTGTCACAGGCAGAGAATAATACCTCTGTTGAGATGGGTTTCTGAGGGGGAGCGCTGTGGAGCCTGAGCAATATGGCCGCAGGGAATTATTGAGAATCGATACCTCAGGATAAAACTTATTTTTTTTGAGAGTAAGAGTGTGATATAAAACCAACAAAGTACAGTTTTCAATAACGGGATTCCCGAGGAGTAAAGATGGGGAATCCCAAGAAGGACAGATCGGGAAGAGAGAGAACTAAAGGCAAAAGTCATACAGGTCCACCAACCACACGGTCGGCGCAAGGCCGTTCTACTTTGGATTCGGGAATAGAAGGAGAGGAAGAGACTTTACAGACATTGGGGCAAAAAATGAATCGTATGCTGGCATCTATGGCAGGTCTTTCAGACCGTTTTGATGCCCTGTCAAACACAGTGACTCTTCTGGAGACAGATACGGGAACAATTAAAATTCTGGCATCCGATGCTAAAAAACAGTCGGAGATGGTGATGAGCACAGCGGCAAGTCTGGTACAGGAGAATAAACATCTGCGGTCGTGGCTTGAAAGCCTAGAGAATCAGGCCAAGGCCGCCAATCTCAGGATTCTAGGCATATCAGAAGGCAAGGAAGGGGACCACCTTAGTCTTTTTTTAAAAGAGTGGTTTGAACAGCAGTTGGGCCAGCACCTTCTGAACAAGAACTGGTCAATTCAAAAGGCATATAGAGTTGCCTTCCGAGGAAGGCCCAACACTTTGAATACCCTGAAGGGACTATTGTAGCAGTGATGGATAGTATGGGGACTAGAGACCTTATTTTATCCCTTGCCAGACAAAGCGTACCCTGCTTCAAGCAGTGAGAGTGTCTATATATCAGACTTAAGTTATTCGACAAGGCAGAAAAAAAAACGATTCGACGGCATATGAGCTATGCTTCGGGAAGCAGGAATTACACACAATATGTTGTTCCCAGCAAGGCTTAGAATTGTGTATGCCGGAAAAGTCTACATATTTTCGGATCCTGCTGAAGCTATGACTTGGTCACAAAAACATGTAAAACTGCCGGGAAGAAGACGAGAGTCCTCTGAATCTAAATCGGATGATGAAGAAGAAGACGGTGAACTCTAGAGAGACACTTCTGTTTAGCAGACCCCAGGTTTGATAGCTAGAAATAACCGCTGGGACGATAATTGATTCCTCTAAAAGTTGGACTTACAGTTATAAAGGGAATGGATTAGTTATCTCTCCCTGTAACTATGGTGGGAAGGGCAAGTTGTTATCTGGATAAGTTTTGGGGAGGAAAAGGGAATTCTCCACCTCATAAGCATGTAAACTGTTTTTTTTTTTCCTTTACTGGTGATAATCTTTAAGTTGATCGCTAATATTTGGAACTACTTTGTTGATTAAGGAATGTATGTTTCTTGAGGCTTCAATAAGCTAGAAAAGGAATGTCCCTAAATAGTATAATACCATTATGGTATAATTCTTTTGGTTCAGCATGGTGTTTTTTTTTAACTGTCCTTTTTACAGGAAGTTTAAAAACGGACTTTAATGAACTAATTTCTATTAAGCATGCAGCTCTTGGGCTCAGTTTGTACAGCAATTAATGTTGGTACATTAAATAGTCTGAATATTCTTATTAAGGGAAACCCCCTATGCTGTATCTAATGGATGTAGGACGAAAGTATTTATCTGCTTGTATTAAGAGGGGTGGCGCCCTCATGTGGAGACTATTTGTACCCTTATGTACTGCATCAGAAATAGAAATGTATGTTTATTATGCAAAACAATAAATATAAAGTAAATAAAAAAAATAAAAAAAAAAGAGATGGGTTTCTGCTGAGCAGCTGCCGTGGCTCGAAGGGATGAGCCACTGGCAGGAAAGGAAGCAGGCAGAGCGTTTGGGACCAGATTCGATTCCCGGTCCCAGACGCATGAACATTGTCTTTTTTTTTTTGCACTTTGTGCGATATTTACTGATCCCCTCAGAGTTAGATATTTTAGTTGGGGTGGTGTTATGCTGCATACAATATACCGCACTGTATTGGCAGCGCGATATATGCATGCGGCATAATGTCTTGTGACATTATGACCCCATGTGGTAGGTATGTATGATCTTTAATATATACACACATTTGGGCTCAGATCAGACTGGGGGTAAGCACACATCTCTCAACTACAATCCCCTCAAATAGAGTGGTAAGACAGGGGTGTATCCTTGCCCCCATTCTGTTTTATTTATATATTGGTGGCCTACTAAGAAAAATTGCAGATTTGAACTCTGGTTCCCCCAAAAGTTAGTAATGTAGCAGTATTTTCTCTGGCTTATGCAGACAATTCAATTCTTTTTTTTTATTAACAAAAACAGGTTTACAGAAAAAACTGGATCTGTTGGACAAATATACAAAATCTTTGAAACTTAAAATAAATATCAGCAAATCACAAGTCATGATATTCGGACCTAGGGTAAAAGTAACCAAATTTAAAGTAGGTGGGGCTGACCTAGAGTTTGTTCATGAATACACATATTTGGGTCTTACATTCACCCAGGTGATCAGTTGGAATGGACATCTAAGAAAACTACAGGAGACCATGCAAAAAACATCTTTAGCACTGAATAAATTTAATTATATGTATAGAGGTCTCTCAGTGGAACCACTTATAATTGCAATTAAAACAAAGTACTATGCACAAATCCTTTATGAAGCAGAGATTTGGTACACAAAGGGTGGGATATTCAAAGGAGTTGCACATGGCCAACCCACCAATGCGCCGCGCGACATTCAAAGGGGAAGAAGCGCTGCGCAACCCCCAATGTGCTAGGGTGCATCAGTAATGTATGCAGCGCAAGTGCAGGGGGCATGCCGATGCATATGTGACACATCCTGATATTCAGCCCGGGGTGTGTGGTGCATATGCTGGCACATACCCACTCAGGGGGGTGCAAAGATGTGCTGGCGAAACCAGGAGCAAGTCCCGGCCACCCACAGGCAAGCTGCCATATTGCAAGGTGTAACACAGAAGCCACCTGCTGTGGGTGGCCACCCGACCACCCAGAACACAATCCACATGCCCCCTGCCCAGGTGGCATCATGCCCCCCTCGCCTGATCACAGGCATGTGTAAACATAATCCCTGGTGGTCCAGTGGACTACTATCCATTGCCTGATCATGGGCAAATGAACAAATAATCACTGGTGGTCCAGTGGACCACTATCCATTGTCCGATCGCGTGCATATGTACAAATAATGAGCATTCATTCTCATTCCGGGACTGTGTAGTACAGTATGGTCTGCATGCCCATTGGCCCATGAAGTGGACCAATAGGCCAACCCTTGAATGAGCTGACAGTGTATTACTGTATACAGTGTATGTGCACTGACAATACATTAAATCGACATTTAATAATGGTGTGTGGAGGGCTGTGCCAGTCACCGGATTGGGGTACGGGTGAAAGGTGGGAGTACAGAGATGGGCACTACCTGTGGGGGGGCGCTAGACCACCAGGGTACCGGTGTGTGTTGTGGCGCGGGGGCTGGGAGTGTGGTGGTGTTGGGGGTGTGTGTCCAGTTGCTAACTCCTGTCTGTGGGTACTGCAGACTCCCCGCTGCCATTGCCGCATTCCAGGTGGGTGCGCCATATGTTTGGTGCAGCACCACCTTTGACGCAAGCCACTGGACTTTGGCGCCGGGACCCTGTGGATTAGAAAATCGGGCGCAGGGTCCTGGGCACACCTGCACTCAGCGCAAGCTACCATTGTCTCAGCTTGTGTCGGGGCTTTGAAAATCTGGCCCATTGTGTCAAAGACTGTTGGTTAAAAATTATTTTGCAGAAGCTGGAAAAGTATGATCTGATTACACGAAACAGATATGTGGAGAAAAATATAACATTGAGTTTGAAATATAAAAGCTATATTAAAAATAAAAAATAGCTAATTATTAGATTAGTATTGATAACATTCTGATCCAAAATTCTAAAATATCTCCATGACTTGACTCACATGGTAATAATCATACATACAAATACTATCTAACAGTCTTAGCAGATCCTATTCTAAGGAAAATATATACAAGGCACAAGATGGAGTGCTTTGAATGTAACGTTCGAGTAGCCAGATATAGAAAACTTCTACAAACTACAAAAAATGTTTTGGCAATATCGGATACAAAGAAGATCTGATGCATGTTTTATGGGATTGCAGTTGGTACAACAAGGAGAGAAGGTTCTGGTTGGCTCCAGTTTTCGAGGACTGGAAAGATGTTGATAAAGAGCTACTTACACCGATTTTACTTACCAATCAGGATAATTGGGCTATAACCAGAGTTGCTAACTCTTTTTGCAAATAAATAAATATAGGAAAAATAAAATGAAACAAATAAACAGTTATCATGTTTGATTATGACAAAGCCAGTACTTAGTCCCATAAACAACTGTGCATCTATTATCGTGGTGGCATTTTAATGTATGAAGATATTTAATACTGTTTTAAGAATGTATTGCAGAGTAATATAATTGATGGAAATTTCATATGTATTTAAGCTGTCTGATTCTGTTTTTATGTATGTATAATTGTAAAAACCTAATGTGTCGAACAATAATGCTTGATTGATTGACATTGTGTATGTATGTATGTAACTGACAGTTTTCTAAATCTAAATTTCTTTTCCTCCTCCACATCACATTCATCATTATTGTTTCCCCCTCCTAGTCCTAACCCCTTCCCACCAAATTATTCAGCTTATCTTCTGGCATAAATTCAACATCGGGTAATTCAGCAAAATATCTATTTACTTCCTCTCCCACCATGCAAGGATCCTCTATAGAAATTATGTCCTTTGATCAATTAATCTATGGTTGTTATCTAGCAGGGTTTCTCAAATCCTTAACAATCTGCTAATATTCATTTGGATATTTGGCTGAAGACAAATGAAATTTAAAATATTGGGCTTTCACCAAATTCAGTTGTTTATCACAATCTTTAAGTTTGTTCCAACTTTCAGAACGCTTTAATTTCTCAGCTTTCTGCCACAAACAGTTCTTTACCCTAAGTAGTGTATGTAATTTTTCATCAGTCCATGAAAAGTAACCTTTTTTCAATATAACATGTTTCCAGGGGGCATGGAAATTACACATTTCATTAAAAGATGTAGAGAAGTAATCTGTTGCTGTATCCAGATCTGGAATAAGGAAACACCTATCCCATCTAAAATTTTTAACACTGTTTTCAAGTTCTAATTCCCTAAACATTTTCAAATGCTTCTCAGAGAACAATGTATTCAATGGTGGCTTACATTTCACTCTTCCTCTCCTACATGGCACTGAATTATAATCACCTAGGTTTGGCATCAGTACAGCCACATCTGACACCCCCAAGCCATTTGAAGTAAAAACTAAACTTAAAATAGTACCGGAGTTAGAACCCTTGTTGTGTCTTGTAGAAGAATTTATATGTTGCATTAAACCAAGCATGCTTACATTTTTTCTTCTCTCTTGATCCCAATCCACATTCAAATCTCTTACCCAGATGACATTGTTATATTTTATACTATCACTGGTTTCTATAGAATGTAAGAGTATCAAAACATTTTACTTTAGTCTTGGGTGGAGAATAAATAACTCCCACCAAGAGATTAACCTTCTCTAAACTCAATAATAGACATTCAATGCCGTTATACTTTTTGCAAGAACTGTTTCTGCATTATCCAATCCCCTTTTAATGTACAAAATACAATCCCCCTTTGCTTTCTCTCCTGTCTTATATGTTGAAACCCATCTAACTTAAGTTCATCATCCCTGACCAAAGAGAACAACCAGGTCTCTGATAACCCGATTGCATCAAACTTTAAATCTCCCACTCACTAGCGTAGTTTGTCAGTTTTGTTCACTATACTTCTTTCATTATCATGTACAGCACGAATGTCATGTTTAAGAACTCCTCTGGGCCCTGGGTTAAAGCAGCAGCACATGAATCTGGTGAAAATGTTGACCTATACTTTTTTATGCTATTTTAGATTGGTACTTACCACCTGAATTGTATGATACCCTTCTTTCCACAATTTGAGTCTGCTTTAGGTAATTTTTTTCATGTTTGAAATAATAAAAGGAGCGTTCCTTATAATATGGCTCAGATCAGGTCTTCATCAGTATTTGCAGCTTTTTTTGTCCATTGGTTGTTTAAACATCACTTCTGTTGTGACTACAATGAACTATCATGCAACAGGCAGTGCTCCCTGATCTTATGGAACAATAGGCATTCAAAAACAGCTGCAAATACTGAAGAAGACCTGGCCCGAGCCATATTAAAAGGACAAGGAGTGCTTCTTTTATTATTTCAAATGTGAAAAAAAGTACCAAAGCAGACTCAAATTGTGGAAAGATATGCATCATACATGTCAAGAAGTAAGTGGCAATCTAAAATAGCATAAAAAGTATAGGTCAAAATGTTTGCTGCACTGCTGCTTTAAGATCTATGTCACCACCTAAACTTAAAAGTAGAAGACATACCGATGTCAGTGCATTGATGGCTACCTGAGTCCAGAGCTCCATCTGCATTGGGGATGCAACAGCCTCCTAATTTAACAAATTTCAATCAAACCCATAAAATAATTGTCAGGAGTGCTGCACAATAAGTCTCAGAAGATGGACAAACATAAGCTGTAGGCAGGGAAGTCAGATGGTGGTCAATGGAAGTCAGATCCCGAGGACTCTGACTGCTCGCAGGCTTCAGGGTCTGTAGCCTCTCTGGGGCTAGAGCAACTTTCCCCTGCTAAAACAGCATAGAAGGAGAAGAAACTGTATATTATTTTCTGGGAATTAAGGGACTTTCATACAGCAATAACTGATAACTTAGAAGGCATGGGAGCTGAGCTTATAACTCAGCAGTGTTGAGCGAACGATGGGGAGGCCCAGTTCTCTACCATGGATAGTAAGGTGGACCACCTCCAGGCAGTGGTACTTCAACTGGTGGAGACACAGCACTGTGTACAGGATTGCCAAGAAGATGCAGAGAGCAGAGAAAAGTGCAAAAATCTCTGTTTATATAGAGTTCCTGAGAACACTGAAGGTCAGTATATGGATGCGTTTTGGACCACTTCTTTCAGGAAGCCAGACCCTGAAATGGCCCTGGAATTTGAAAAATTCCACAGAGTGCTAGGTCTTAAGTCAACCACTCTGGGAGCCCACTACCACCCAATGAGGTTTATTCACAAAGGGGCATATGGTACATGTGATATGCATGTACCCAGCCTGCATAGCTATTTGGCTGCAGACAGGTACAGGGTATGTGGCACACACTACCATAAGCAACCACAGGGCACCTGTCCATGCCCCCCCCCACCAGCGTGCAGCTGCATGGCAGTAGATCACAGGACTTAGGCAGGCATCCAGTCAGATGCCCCTTCTGGGTCCCGTAGTGGATCACTTTGTGCACATATGCAGGGGATCCTGGGAAGGTGTGGATACTGACAAGCTGACTCCAATAGGTGAATGCCCAAGTGGCTGCCCCAGTCCTCCCTGGTAGCCTCGTGGGCTGGAGCAGCAGTGTGGAAGAGGTTCTTGTTGCCACCACCGCTGGCAGGTGTCCACTGGGGGGATGCATACAAGTTATGGCAGGGTCCCCCCTCACATAACTTGTATCCTTCAGGCCCGGCACTTGATGCCTTATAGAATGGTGTGGAGTGTGGCACGCCCCCTGGCACACCCCCAACCACCCATGGTGCATAGCTGTGTGGGTGGCTGGGGGATCCTGTGCAAAAGGGGCTAGCGCACCTGTAGTGAATGCTGCTGAGGGTCCACTGGACCCCGCAATGTGGCATTTATAGGTGCCATGGTGCTGGGTTACTTAAGCACCGACAGAGTTGATTTAGGCACCCTCAATGTTTTGAAGGTAGCCTGCAAAAAAGATTAAAAGGGAACCTGGCCATAGGAAAAATACTGCCTCCTTGCAGAGAGCACCTGCAAAGGTTCATAAAATTCAGCACGCCTTGTGGCATTCCAACATAGGGTTGCCTACGTGCCTCAGATAGGTAGGCAATCCACACCTTTGTGAATAGGGTCCAATAATTGTACAATTCCTTAAGTATAAAGTTAAGGAGGAAATTTTATTAAGGGCTTGGTGCATGAAAACTGTCACTTTTGAAAATTACAGGGTATTTTTTTCACAATGACTACCCCTCTGCCACAATGAAACAGAGACAGGCTTACATATCAGTGCTTCAGGCTCTCCATTAGCAGCAATTAAGGTTGTTTCAAACCCCCTATCCTTTCAAACTGATTGTTTTTTGCAGAGGGGCAGCAAACCTGATGTTTTTTGCAGAGGGGCAGCAAACTTTCCAGTCAGTGGAGGAGGCAGAGGAGGCTCTGAAAAGCCATGGTTTCCAGATAGAGTGAAGGCAAAACTGCACTCCTATCAAGCAGATCTCCACAGAGGTCTGGACAGTGGTGGGAACGTCAGAGCAGTGCCATGCAACAGCATGAAACAGGACATTATTTCCCAGCTCATAGTTCTACAGCAGACCTTCTCACTAGCTAGAGGGAAGAAGGACTCTGAGAGCTGAGTTTCTGCACATGAATACCTTGGACTGTGTTGCCTTGGGGGTTCTGGGTTAGTCTCCCACTGGGGTGTGTCCCTATAGCATCTGAGACATGTCTAATGTTTAATTACCCAACTGTATGGCAGTGCTTAGTTGTGGTCTGGGTTGGGGGGGGGCAGGAGGGCTGCAGGGAGCAGGAACACTAAGGATGAGACAGTGTAGAATCTGCAGTACAGAGGTTTGGTCAGCACGGTCTGAATGGGAATGCAGGCAGGGCAATATCACAGACACACAGTAGAATGGAACCTCATAGGAACTGTGTGAACTTGGATATTTATTCCTAAAAGTAGGGGGATGTTAAAACCCTTTTGGGGCTCAGAGCAGAAGTTGGGGCCCTGCCAATTTGAAGTTGGAAGCTTTCTCCAGCAGCCAGAGTGGGTAGATCTCTGCTTAGATTACTTATTTATTTATTTATTTGAAAACTCTCACCAGGAAGGGCACACTGAGCTTGAACAGCTCATTTCCAGGTGTGTCCTGGGGGAAGGGGGAGTAGATAAGAAACTCCCTTCCTTGGTACTGTCCTCTCATGATGCTCTGCCTGTCTCCCTGACCCAGGACTCGGCCTAAAGTAGTGTGAATTTTAGTACACCCTTCTCTTTTCTTGAGGTATATGCAGGTTTCTCTCTTTTTTTAGTTTTTTTATTTTACATCTGAAGTCTAGCATTGATGTTTTGTACTGGCTGTTGCTCTGTGCCCCCCCACCCCTCCCAAATTGAACATATGTGACTGCGTATTTCAGTCATAAGCCATGGTTGGATGCTGTAGGATCAGTGCCCTCACCCATCCCAGAAGGTGGGGATCTTTTGGATAGCAGCACAATACCCCTTCATGATGCCTTATCCTCCTGAAGGGTTCCAGTCCTGCACATGCCTCTTTATTTGCGGCACAGATCTGTCTTGCTGGATGTTGCTAGTTTTGAATTGTTTGAACTGTGGGGCCTCATAGATGGGAAGGACCTATAGCCATGTCAATGCTCCCTGAATGTCTGGGGGAGTGCCCTCTTTAGGAACCGAATCTCCTCAGCTTTGCCTTGCTATGACTGGGGACACGCCTTGTGGGCATTACAGTTGGCCCTTGTCCAGCTTTTCTAATATGTTCCTGAACTGAAGTTTATAGAATCACATTGTGATATTTTATTTTTTGCATTTAGCCTTTCTAAAAGAAGCTTCCTACATTTTCTAAGAGAAGGTTCCTACAATCGGAGGTCCCTGGCTCTCCTGATACCACCAAAGGTGGGGCACTAACGTATAGACTATGGACTGGATCCTGGAAACTGTCTTCTGGCTAAATTACATACTGGGCCCCTACATTCCTGCCAGAAGTATGTTTTGTTACCTTCCCAAGGGGCTGCTGTTAGACTGGCATGTGCCCTGGTGTCTACATAGATTTTATTCCCTTGAGATGCATTCTTGGTGGATGTGTTATTCCCGCTGATTCTCTCCTGTCAGTAGCAGGATCTTAATTCCCTGGCTGTAGATGCAGGATTGAAACAGGTTGGCTGACTTGTTGAGCATTTTTCATCTAGAAGCAGTGTATATTCTCTCCTGATCCCCTATGTATCCCCCCATAACTAACCAGAGAATACATACTCCTAGGAGGCCGAAGCTCACAAACTTCATTTCCTCCAGGCTCTGAGGAGCACCAGCAGACCACCTATCCCTCAAGCCATAGGGTGCCCCCATTGGTGGCACCCATACCTTGGAAGCACAGAACCCCCCAACCTTTTGTAGATAGTTGTGTGTGAAAGTTACTTGCTTCTATGGCTTGATGTTTTACCCAGCTGACACTTGTATACTGTATATGCTAAACATTAAGTTCACTGTTCAGCATGATCTAGACCTGGAGAATCTCCCCACATCAGAACATTATCTTTAGACTACCTGGTGGCTAGGCCAACGCTTAAAAACTATTCTGTTAATGGCCTTAACAACCAGGCAAAATGGGCAAAAGTATTCTCATTACTCATAAGGAAAAGCCAGATATCATTTGTCTGCAAGAGCACACCTTACCCAACAAGAAAGTGCAAAGTTAGTAAAGTTTGATTATTCTGCCAAGTATTCCTCTACCTATCGACATGGAAAATGTAGAGGGGTCACTATCTTTTTTTTTTTGCTAATTCTTTTTTTCCCCGTTCCCTCTGGACCTCTCTCGGGCAGTCCCCACTTGCCACCTACCGTGCTACCTCCTGCCTGAAGTCCACCCCACCAGGAAATCGGGGACAGACACTACCCCATCTACCTGGTCTGATGTTTGGCCCCATCTCGCCAGGCAGACGAGGGGATCGGGAGGGCCAGTGGAGTGAACCCGGCATTGGGAGTGTGATGGTGGGGCACTGGAGGACGCTGTCGCCTATTCAGGGGATGGGGTTTTTGCTGCTTGTGTGTGTTGCCTGGATGTGGACATGCAATGGTGTCCTGCTCATGCCAGGCACACTCCCGCACCTGGGTGAAAGATATCTGCCACCGCCCAACCCCCTGCTATGTACCTACACAGACTGCAGCTCTCCCCAGAATCCCAGGGGTCGTCAGTGCTTCGTGAGGAGGCTCCCACCCACCCCAGAAGAGGAGAGCTGTCCTCCAGATGCTCAATCCTACTCCTCCCCTGCCGAACCCTGGTGATCCAAGTCTGTTCCCGAACCCAGGTTGCCAGTATGGCATGAGGTGTGGCGTCCAGCTCCTCAACCCTCAACGCCACTGGGCTGGCTGGGGTCACTATCTGAATAGCTAAACATCTGGCCATTTAAGAAGTAAAGGTGGTGAAAGATAGAGAGGGCTGTTGTGTAGTAGTGCACAGTGAGATGAGGGATCCCCACTGACACTAACTAATTCATACCTCTCCCCAGGCTCTGATATGCCCTTTTTTAAATGGGTGATGAACTTGATCTTGGACCACCAAAGGGGGTTTCTCCTAGTGCAGGGTAACTGTAATCTTCTGTCAGACCCAATGCAGGACTTCTCTGCATCTCACACCACCAGATCTTCTGCTTCCCATAAAAACTTTCCTAGGCAGATCTCTTCCCTTGGTTGGCTGCCACAGCCCACTAGAACACCACCATGACGGTGGGCAATATCCCAACTCTATTACCCCAGGGACCTAAAGTATGGTATCTCAACCATCACACTAACCATTGGCAGTGCTCTTCTGATGACCCAACCACCTGTATATCCAAGGATGTATTGCCGGACACAGAGAGGAGTCCTAGCCTAACCACCCACCAACTCACCATTCTACATCCTGACGCAAACTGCACACTGCCTGCCTAACAGCTACTGACTGCCCAGCATTAGAACCCATAAGTAGCACAAAAGTCAGTGGTTCATATGCAATACAAATATTACAAAACTTCAAAAGCATGCAAAACAATGGGATCGATGTTGTGGAAACAGGTTAACACAGTAGTAATCTAACAGTGCTACCCCCCATTGGAAATTCCCCATAATGCAAACAGTCCTGATAGTGTCCATTATGCAGAGTCCCAACACTCACAGTCACTGCCTTATTATAGCATAAACTTCAAGGCAAAAAGAAAGAAAAGGGTTCCTCTCACTCAGTGCTCTGCAGTTCACAGTCCAATTCACTGTTCAGATCACAGTTCAGTTCACAGTTCACACATCTTTCTCACTTCACTGTCAGGACAACAGTTCATGGGGTAGTACCAGCGGTGAATCCTCTAACAAACAAGGGGGCAGCAAAACACTCTGAATCAAAGTTCAGCAGTCCCTTCACAATCACAAGAAATAGTATTTCAGGTGGGGCTTCGTGGTCACCTCTCCAAAGTAATCCATGACTTGAATATAGACCTTGCTTCTTCTTCCTTCTTGATCTTGTACCAGGGCAAAGTTTTAAACAGAGTGAGGTCTTCATACACATGTTGGATGCACATTCCTTTAGATTTCCTCTGAATTTCTTGCAGAGCCATAGTAGGACTATGGGGGCCTAATTTATGTTTTTTTGTACAATTTATCAAGTGTGCCCCAGAACACCCAGTCTTGTCTTTTTTCTTCAGTTATATCCCAATTGCACTCTGGAAGATAGGGATACATGTACTGGGGGTAATCTTGGTGGATTTTTTGATGAATAATGCCATCAGCTTGGCTCCACTCAGGCAGGCTGTGTATCATGGTTTTCAGAGCTTAGCCATCTGGAAACCAGACCCTTTCCTAGTAGCACCTCACCTTGGGGCTCCTATCTTTGCAGACTTCATAGGTCTCCTGCCTCCTCCTACACTTGGTAGCTATGGTGGTCCGATATTTCCAGGGCATAAGGTAGACAGTTTCAAACTGGGATGGAATGACCCATTCCAGGTCATCATCATTCAACTAGCCCAAACCTGCCACTACTATATCTGCAACACGATCTTCACTTGGCTGTGCTGATGCAGCAGCCACAGCAGGGGGGCTACTGGTTTTCCATGGCTCTTCTTCAGACTCAAGGGATTTTGACTCTGGTTTACTCAGGAGTTCTGCAAGCACACTACAGATGGTTCCGGATGGACCTTTGAAATCCTCATGGGTTGGAAGCTTCATGTGGGCCACTTGACCCCGTCCCCGTCCATGGGGTACCAAAGCCAGATCTTTGGACTGAGTCACAACATCCACTCCACAGGGCACCAGAGTCTTTGGGGGCTACTTGGCAGCTGACCACCTTCCTCCTGCTTTTTCTTCTTCTCTGCATATCCACTTAGCTGTCCTTTTACATCATCCTAATCTTCAAATGCTGATTCGGTGGAGGCCAAGGATTTAATAGGCAGTGGACCCAATAGCTGCTCCACACTAGAAGGGCCCCTTCTCTGGTACATGGTGCATATTGGCAGCAAAGTCACACCGGGGTTTTCAAACTGGCACACCACACATTTTGAGCCAGTGGTTTTCTCCACAGTGTCCCAGGGTCATTGCAACATACATGATGGAAACAGAATGCCTGAGGCCTCTGGTGCTCTAGCCATTCTGAAAAGTTTTACAAACTCTCTTCTCTCAACTTGAGAAGCTGATCACACTTCCAAAGCTGGTTGCAGTCTCTCTTGCACACAGGTCTCTGAACATGGCAAAGCCACTGCCTCCACCCCCAGAAGAATTCACAGTCCAATCCTAGTGCAGTGCTCCACTGCATTTACATAAATGGCACATGTTCAAGACAGTGCTCTGCATCCTGCTTAGCCCAATTGGTGCCATGAGCCCTTCGAAAGCATGAACTCTCTCACACTGTACCATTTGTTTTTATCACAGTTTAAAAGTTCAAAAACAGTCCAGGCAGACCCAGCATCACTGAAAAGTCCAACACTATACAGGCACCCCCAAAACGTCAATCCCAGATGAGCCCCCACGTTTGTAAGCCCCCATCCCCATAGTCTAGGAGTATATCTAATGTTACAAGAGAGGAAAAGTGCCCACAACAGCAGAAACACCATTAGAGTTCATTTAAGCAATTACTACTGGGATTGGCAGCGATGACAGGTCTGTGGCTGGAGGGGGTGCCATTCTTTAGTGCTGAGCTGCAACAAAAGTTGTGGGTTAAGTAACAACATGCCAAAGCTTTAATAACTGAAGGGTTCACAATGGATGCTCTTCAAAACAAGGGATCCCATTTTAATTAATAAAAGATAACTTGATGGTGCCATATCAGTTATTTACAGTTCTAGACTGTGGGGTCTATATGAGGTAGAATGGTGGTTAATATGGCCAATCTGGCCCTCCACCAAATATCACAGACGTTGGTCCCCTGGACCAAGATAGCTGCTTAAAGTGCTGAGCAGCACTAAGATCTGACATTTCCCCTTTTTCTGTCTCTAAGCACAGTATGTGAAGTGGCTTTAGGGAAGTAGCCATTACAAATCAGGGCTACCTCTCCTCTTCCCTCCTTTAGTGGCAACACAACACAGGATTTGGGCAAGTGACTCTCCCCTCTAAAACTCAGGGCAAATGTGCCCACCCTACAGCCACAACCATGTTAGCCCTCCCTGTTATAGATGCCCTCCTGCTCTCTGGACTCTGAACTCTTCCCTCTGGACACCTGGAGCTGCCACAATCTGGTTGGCGATAATGTTCCAGGGCAGACACTTTCAGCACAACACTGGGCTCCATGTAACTTTTCCCTCTGCACTGGCCTTCTCAAATTGTCTGGAAGCCACAGGTTAAAAAACACTTTACCCTCTTGTACCACCTGTACATCTTTGGCCAGTTACAGCTGCTGATCATAGGAAGGTGAAACAGACTTGCACAGACCTTACCGTGGGGCAGTCCCTGGCTGAAGTAGCGGCCACTGCCACATCCACTTGCTACACTCCCTTTGAAACCCATCCACCCATGGAGATGCTAGATTGTCATGGTGAGCAGGCAATCACCCCTGATTCCCACACTCCCAGCTGTTGCACCAACTCACTCAGAGTGGAGCTCTTCCATTTCCCGCCAGAACTCCGATTTATGGCCCCGCTCCCCTTGGGTGACCTCCAACCCACAGAGTCCCTGCCGGTGGGATGAGGCCAGAATGACTAATTAATTAAGCACCCTGAAGCCCTCACAGTGTATGGTATGTGCCGGCCTGGTGGCACTGAGGGTTGAGGCGCTGGACACCACTCCTCTCACTACACTGGCAACCCGGGTTTGGGAATGAGCCCGGGAGGCCAGACAATGGCTGAGGGGGGAGGGAGGAGCTGTATTGAGTTGCCAATTGGCAACTCTCCTCTCTTGGGGTGAGGCAGGCACCGCACCAACTAGTGGGCAGTGTTGGGAGGGGAGGGCATTGTTAGGCAAGTGGTAGAAGCCATGTCTCACCACGGCTTACCACTTGGGCATTGGTCCTGTTTTCCAGCATCTTCAGGGATGGGGACAGGACAAATTAGCTACTTAATGAAAATTATCGCCCCACAGCCATGCACAGTGATCCCCAACTGGGGAGAAGAAGCCCCGGATAGCGGTACACCACCACTGAGCCCTAGCCAGAGTGGGCTTAAATAAATAATATAAAAAAGAAAGAAACAGTGTACACTGTGTATACACACCCCGGTGTGAGGTTACATGTTCAATTTTAAAAAAACAGTCCCTCACTATTTGCCATCATTTCCATCCCCCACCATGCTCACCCCACCCACTCAGCTGTCACCCCCCACTCACACACACCCACTTACTCTGTACTCACCTAGTGGAGGTCCAGTGCCATAATTCTTTCTGGACTAGAGACATGTCTTCACACCTCAGTGGCAGACCGGGAACTGAGGAAATCAGAAAAGTGCCGTATGATATATTTCTTGGCCATTTGTTAATATTGTTAGCCCAAATTTTCAACATGTTTTTTTGGGGGACCCCACCTAATGAACAAGGTAGGTGAAATGTTTCATATCCGGCCCAAAAGATGATTTTGCAGTCACTCTGCAAAACTACCTTTTGGGCAGGATTTGACAATTTTTGCATACCGGGCTCATTAGGTGGGGTCATAAGGAGGCTATGTTGAAAATTTAGGGTAACAAAGTTATGAGCATACATTGAAACTTCTCCACACTCACTCATAACTTTGATAATTTTCAAAAATTTGACCCCAGATTTTCATTATAGCCATTTTTTTACACCACCTCATGAACTTGACTGCTGTCATTTTTTAAATCCTGGCCAAAACATGTTTTTGCACTTGTGGTACAAAATTACATTTTGGCTAGGATTTGAACATTGTAACTGATGGGTTCATGAGCTGGGGTCATAAGAAGAATATGTTGAAAATTTAGAGTCAAAATATTTAAAAACAATAAAGTTATGAAGATATTTTGTAATTTTTCCGTGCACGGTCATAACTTTGGTAATTGTCAATATTTTAACCCCAAATTTTCAACATAGCCATTTTTTAATACCACCTCATGAACCTGACAGCTGTCATTTTTCAGATCATTGTCAAAATGTGATTTTGCACTTGTGGCACTACATTCCATTCAGTAATGTCATCTGTCACGTTCAAAAGGAGGGGTCAAAAAAGGACTCCGTTGAACTTTTGGGGTCAAAATGTCCCACAAAGAAATTATGAAGTAATGTTTGCAAGCGCAGTCGTTGGCCCTCTGGGGACCATGCTGCTTTCCCATGCTAGTGACCTGAGTTTGGGTGCGAGCTCAGGGAATCATCTAAATGGGCCAAGGCTGGGGGGAAGCACTGTAATGTGCAGCAATGGCCCCAGCCTGGGGAGAGAGCAGTATTCTGGAGCACACACAACACCTTGTGGGGGGCCATGAAGCCTTCCCTCACAAGGTGTTGACATGTGCCTCAAGGCTTAATGGGACCATACACTGCTTCAGGAGTATCTATAGTATTCTATTTATTGCATTTCATGCAGGTCCCGAAGGCACCTCTGCATATAGGGATGCAATTCCACTATCAAAAAAAGAAGGGAAATTAACTGCAAAAAGTAATGTTAATGCAGACATTAGGGTTGAAGAATGCAAAGTGCACAAAGTATGGAAAAATATTAGGGTTCTGGATCTCCAGAGTATTTGGGAATCAGTAGCGGGGTCTTGCTTGGGTTGCCAACCCTAATGCCCTCCCCCTCAACTGAGCAAGCAAGGTCAGATGTGATCTATGTTCTTCATGGAAAACTATGACAAATTCACAAGCAAGTAAACTGCAGTTTTGAGTCACAGCAATGGAGACCCCCCCCATGATATTCGGTTTACAGACAGTCATGTTATTAAAGTGAGAAAATCAGGTCTAACATTAAACTGCCTACTCAACCCCACTATAGGGGCACTACCATGTAGCTATAATATATAATTAATTGCAAGAAACTACATTAATGCTGACATTATGGTTGAAGAACTCAAAGTACACAGAGTAAGGAAATAAAAAACATTAGCATTTTGGATCTCTGGAGTATTGGCTAATCAGTGGTGGGGTCTTCTTTGGGGTTGTCAACCAAAATGCCCACCCCCTCACCCTCCAGCCCATAGACTCCTGTCCAAAGCACAAGGTACAGCTCCAAGCCAGTGCCTCATAATGCTACACTCTTAACAAGCATTTGTCAATGCCGAATGTTTGCTTGCTGGCATTGGGATTGGTAGTGTAGGAGTTAGACAGCTGCATAATAGGAATGGCAGTGAAGTATTGAACTGAAGCCAACCCCGCCACCACCCTGCAGATACGGACAGGCATTGGGGTGTGCCTTTGGGTCATCAGGCATAATGGCCACACCATTTCACCACCCACCCTGCAGACACTGACAAGTGTCACGGTGTGCAACAGGATCTTTGGCCCTTATGCACACCCCATTCCATTAAGGAAATCGATGAGATGAGTGCGTATAGGAGAATGGGGTGAACTTTGGGGTCAAGAGTCCAAGGCATACCTCGATGCCTCTCAGTGACTGCAGGGTGTGGAATGGTATGAGCATCACAGGCAAGAATCCCAAGTCACACCCCTGATGCCTGTCATTCTCTATAGGGTCGAGGCGTTATAGTTGAAAACCTAATACCCCAGGCATTCGTTGGTATTTCACTCCAAATTTTCAACATGTTTGTTTTGTGACCCCACCTCATGAACAGGGGAATATCAGTTTGTTAGCAGCTGCTTATGCACAGTGACTACGGCATTTAGCACCACAGGTGCAAAATATTCGAACAGGATGTAAAAAATGACAGCTGTACTCTTTCATGGGAGTGTAAAAAATGGCTATGTTGCAAATGTGTAGTAAAAATATTAAAAAATGGTGAAGTCACGAGCGTACATAGAAACTGTGCAACACACACCCGTAATATAATTAGGTTGGGGATTTCTTACAGCAGATTGTCAACTCAGGCATTTTGGTGCCTCCGATCATGAACAGTGTCACTGTGATTTTCTTTATCTGTGCCGAACAATGATTTCCCACAGCGCCCACGCATCTCTGCACTGAAAGTGTGAAAACACGCCTCGGCCATGTTGTGAAAAATGGCAGCTGTACTGCTCATAAGGAAGTGTGGAAAAATGCCACTGGTGAAAATCTGGACTGAAAATATTACAAAGTCATGAACTAATGAGGGTGCGTGGAAACTGTGCAATGCTCACTTGTAACACAGTCATTTTATGGACTTTCGTCACCAAATTTTCAACATAGCCATTTTAAGACCTCTGCTCATAAACAGTGTAACTGTGATTTTCTTAATCTGTCCTAAACATTGCTTTCGCACACCAACAGCACCATTGTGCGCTACATGTGCGAAAACACATTTGAAGCACATATGAAAAATTGCAGCTGTACTGTTCATAAGGAAGTTTAATAAAATGGACATGTTGAAAATCTGGAGTGAAAATATTAAATTTGCAAACTTGCGAGCATGCATAGGAACTGTGCAACACACGCTCGTAAAAGTCATTTTTAGGAATTTTTTCACCAAATTCTCAACATAGCCATTTTAAGACCTCTGCTCATGAACAGTGTCACTGTGATTTTCTTAATTTGTCCTGTACATTGATTTGCTTACCGACTGCGCCATTATGCGCTACATGGGTGGAAACACATTTTGGGTGAGATGTGAAAATGACAGCTGTACTACTCATAAGAAGGTGTGGTAAAATGGCAATGTTGAAAATCTGGAGTGAAAATATTAATTGCAATTCTTGGCGTGCGTAGGAACTTGTACAACAAGCTACGTAAAACAGTCATTTTTTGAAATTTTTCACCAAATCCTCAACATAGCCATTTTAAGTCCTCTGCTCATGAACAGTGTCACTGTGATTTTCTTAATTTGTCCGAAGACATTGACCTCAAGACACCAACTGCGCCATTGCGCGCTACATGGGTGGAAACACATTTTGGGTGAGATGTGAAAATGTCAGCTGTACTACTCATAAGAAGGTGTGGTAAAATGGCAATGTTGAAAATCTGGAGTGAAAATGAAAATTCACACCCTTACGAGGCGTGCGTAGGAACTACGCAATGCTGCGCTAAAACAGTCATTTAGGTTTTTTCACCAAATTTTCAACATAGCCATTTAAGATGTCTATTCATGAACAGCATCACTGTGATTTTCTTAATTTGTCCTGTACATTGATTTCGCACACCAACTGCGCCATTGTGCGCTACATGGGCGGAAATACATTTTGGGTGAGATGTGAAAAATGATAGCTGTACTACTCATAAGAAGGTGTGGTAAAATGGCAATGTTGAAAATCTGGAGTGAAAATATTGAAAATTAGCGAACTTACAAGCCTGCGTAGGAACACTACTATACGCTCGTATAAAACAGTCATTTTGAATTTTGGCACAAATTTTCAACATGGGTTTTGAGACCCCTTCTCATGATTTATGTCACTGTCATGGCATTATTCAGGTCAAAGGTGATTTCGCAGTCACTGCGGCGAAATCACCCTTCAACCGAATAACGCCATGACGGTGACATCAATCATGAGAAGGTCAAACCCATGTTGAGTGGTATAAATCAAAAATACCTGAGATATGCAATAAAGTTGACCCCCATCTAGCCCATTATACAGCTTACGGCATTTCCTCAGTTTGCGATCGCCTTTGAAGAGTGCAGGCGTGTTCCCGGTCCACGAAGATCGTCGCGCGAGGTCCGGAGTAAGTATGGGGTGGGAGGGGTGGGAGGCTGGTGCGCAGTGGGTGGAGTGCGGGTTGTGGGAGGGGGCGGGGAGACTCACCGTGGGACGTTTTTCTTCACAGGTGAAAAAAAAATGGGCGGCGTGGGATGTTTGCCACGCTGGGTGGGCTCCCAGCTTGGCACAAGGACATTGGGGAGGTGGCCGTTCAGCCGACGGGGGATTGGGCACCCCGTCGGCCTCTGGTGCTTGCCACTCTGGGGTGGGCTCCCAGCGTGGCACTCACTACTGGGGGGGGAGAACAGTGCAGCCGACTGGGGATTGGGCACCCCCGTCGGCTATATGATTAGTTGCCACACTGGGGTGGGCACCCAGCGTGGCATTTTGTAAGCATTTGGGGAGGCGGAAGGCATGGCACAGCCGGCGGGGTTGGGCACCCGTCAGCTATACAGTGCGTGCGTGCGGGGCGCGCTGCGCCTCTGCAGGCATCTGTGGGGAGGCTGCGTGAGCAGCCTTATCTTATCGCTGCTCACTCAAGCGTAGCTCCCCCTTTCAACTGTATGCCACTGCATTTTGGAGCGTGTCATAGACAGCTCCAAAATGCATTGGCCTACAGGGGACGCGCCTGCCAGCATACTGACTGAATTGGAGAAGGAGGTGACACACCTCCGAAATCTCCGATGATGGCACTATGTTTCTTGCACATGCGTGCAAGCAAATATAAAAAGGTAGAGAATTATGGCTTGACACAACTTTGATACCACTTTCTGGTGGAGGTCCATTATCCTCTACCATGAATGCTAACTAGAAGTAATTGTTCAATAAGTTTGCCTTCTGCTCATCACCTTCTACTACCTTCCTCCTCTGCTAGATTAACTAGCTACCTCCACCCAGTTCTCCTTTATTCCTGAATGTATCCAAGAAAATACTTTTCCCATTTAGAAACATTGAATTAGTCAGCAGAAAAGGACCACTTGGCCCACCCAGTCTGCTGAGATGGTCTCTGCCTAGTCTGTCTCCACAGACCTTAACTGGTGATCTTCCATCCTCCTCCCTGCCTATTTACTAATATTCCCCAATGTCTATCGCATGCATGCTTGAAGCCTCTACTATTTTCACCTCCACTATTTCCACTGGTAGTCTGTTCCAGGCATCCAGCACTTGTTCAGTGGAGTAGTACTTCCTCACATTACTCTTAAACTTCCCCGTCCAGCTTCATTGCATCCACTCTGGTCCTGGTGCTCATTCTTATTTGAAAGAGACTCCCCTTCTGTACCTTGTTCACCCCATGAGGCACTTACAGGTCTCTATCATGTCTCCTCTCACTCTCCTCTATTCCAGGGTGTACATGTTGAGATCCCTCAGTTTCTCCTCATAGGGCTTTTGATGAAACTCCTTCACCATTTTAGTTGCCCTGCTCTGGACTGCCTCAACCCTGCCTGTGTCCTTTCTGAGGTGCGTGTTCTCCAGAACTTGACACAATACTCCAGGTGGTGTCTCACAAGCAGGTGATACAGTAGCAACACCACCTCCCTCCTCCTGCTGGAGATACCTCTCCTTATGCATCCCAACATCCACTGGCACTAGCCACTGCTTTGTCATACTGCCCTGCCACTTTGAGGTCATTAGATATAACAGAAAGGTCCCTTTTCTGCTTAATGACTGTCAGTACCCCTACATCCTATACTCAGTTTCTTGGTTCCCAGTTCCTTTTGTCATTGAACCCCAACTGCCATGCTCTTGACCCCTTCTTCAGTTTCCAAAGGTCCCTATGCTTTCTCTGCATCCCTCCAGAGTGTCCACCTTATTACAGATTTTAGTGTCATCTGCAAAGAGGCGTACCTTCCCTTCCAGTTCTTCTTCAGTGTCACTTATGAAGACCTTGAAGATTACCAGTCCCAGTACTGAGTTCTGCTGCACCCCACTGGTCACTATCACCTCATTAGAGTGAGTGCCGTTAACCACCGCCCTCTGTCATCTATCCATTAAACAGTTCCTTACCAAGATCACCACTTTTTCATTATTATGCAGTCTGCAGCTCCATGTTTGCCTTTGCCTTCCTAACTCCAACCTTTGCCTCTTAGAGTCTAGCCTGATATTCCTGTCATTATTCCTCCCCCTTGTTCCTCTTGTGCTTAGTGAATGCCTTTCTGTTTGCCCTCAAATACTCACCACCATTGAAAAATAGATTGCACTTTTGTGCTTGTTTCTTTTGGTGACCTTTCTTGCTCATGATTCATTCATCTCCAGAAGAGCTCCCTTAATCCTCCCCCACTGTTCTTCATCCCACTCAAGCTTGTCTTCATCTGTTAAACTCTCTCTTACCAATTCCCACATCAAGCTGAAATCTGCTTGTCTGCAGTCCGGAACCACTTTTCTCAAGGGAGGATCATTGTACTCCCTTGCCAGTTTGAATCAAACAGAGCTGCTGTCACTGGAACCCAAAGGTTCCTGTACTTTTCTACCCTGGTTATGTAAATCATCATTATAGTGGTTTTGATGTATAATAGTAGTTAAAGTGGTTTGAGTGGTTAGTGCTGTGCAAAATATACAATTTGGCTTGCAGAATTAGTGCTGAACTACCATTTTGCTAGCAGAATTTCTGGCAGAATTTTGCTAGTCCTTCTGCAGAGTTCTGTCTGCTGTGATCCATGGAATTATATTCCAGGGAACAGCATTTTTCCATGGAAAATCATTCCGCAACTTTTTATACAAAAATCATTGTGATCTGCAGAATTGAATTATTAACATACTAACATACTATTTCCCAGCAGATTAGGCCTTACGGTCTATCGAGTCTGCTCGAACCTTAGATCCTTAGTTGGGTGCCGAGGCCCTCCCATCCCTTGTGCTCCAGAAACCCCTATCATCCGTCCCCACCCCCCTGGGACAGGCCATCATCTGATACATCCACTTTCTGTGTCTGTCCCACCCTCTCTTGAAGCCCTCCACTGTGGATCTCTGAACCAGCTCACTAGGCAGTGCATTCCAAGGGTCCACCACCCTCTAAGTGAAAAACCTCCTCCTCTTTCCCCCCTCACCCTTCCACCTTCCAACTTCAAACCATGCCCTCTGGTAATACCTCCCTGCTTTAGTCAAAAGATCCCCTCCATGTTTACCCTATCTATTCCCTTGAGGTACTCGAAGACCTCAATCATGTCCCCCCTGTGCAGAACTGTAGTGGAAAACCCATTCTAAATTATTCAGCAATGGAATTTTGTTGTTCCACTTCTGACAAAATGTGTCAGAATTTCAGTGGAATTTTAAAAATTCCGCAACATTCCATTCCACTGGAATTTGAAAATTCCACACACCACTACCCAATTTACTTGAATAGAAAACTACTATGTGCCTAGGGTTCTTTTATTTCCATCTGGACACCCACCAGGACAGCACCAAAGATGGGTAGAAGGGACCTTGGTTTAATGTTTCATCTGAAGGATGGTGCACCCCAACAGTATAGAACCCCTCCAGTACTGCACTCGGGTGCCAGCATTTTAGGGTATGATCCCAATCCTGGTGTGGAACTAGAAGCCAAGACCCTCTGGCCCAGAAGACAGATGTGCTACCAACTGAGCCACAATGACTCCACTAAATTGATCCCAGTGGGCTTGTAAAATATGGCAAAAAGCATTTTGAAAATTACTTGCCCCCATTCATTTCAATGTAGAGTGCCCCCATGCTCTACAAGCAACTATGACACAAAACATTGGAGCACAGGGGTGATACAGGGCAGAGCTTTTGGCTAGAGTACCAGGAAAGGGATGGGATATGGTGGCCAGCTTATCCAAACCAAGAACTACAATCCCTTCCCCTTGATCTTCTACACATCATAAAATTGCAGGATATGGACTATGTAAATCCAAGTGGGGTAAGGCACCAGTGGTGGTCTAGATGGAAGCACTGAAAATGATGTTCTTTAAATGCACATGCATGAAAATGGAAAACAATATTATTTAAATTGTCACTTTAGCCACATATCAAAGAATCACCCTTGGATCAAACTTTAACTAACTTTAACATTTCATGTTTTTGTGCTCTGTGAGCTAAATAAAAGTCTTAAAAAATGTATTTTTATGCAATTTTAACCTTCTACAACTTTAAATTGTTCAGCCGATCATAACCACATTTTCAGGCTCCAGAGATCCTAGCATTGACTGTGCCTCATACCAAAGTTCAGGTTATTCTGTCTAGAGACAGTCAAGTTATTAAAGCACAAAAATAGGGGACTAGCATAGAACAGCATTTGTAATACTGTATTAACTATAGAGGTGATGTCATGTCCCTATAATATATAATTGCAAATAATGAAGTTAATGCAGACATTAGAGTTAATGAATACAAAGTGGATCAAGTAAGGAAATGAAAAAAATGGGGTTTGGAGTTTCAGAAGTTTAGGCAAATTGGTAGTGTGCTGTTCCTTGGGGTTTTCAACCTTAATGCCCACCCCCTTTCCCCAGTCCATAGCCTTATGACCCCAGAACAAAGCAATGGATCTGAGCCAGCACCCCATAGCTCTATTGCTTGGAGCTGGTTAACTATGGCTCACCACATGGGGCCCACAGAATCAGTCATAATGTTTTTTCACACCAGGGAATAATTCATTACTTTCTTTGCACATGGCCCTTTGGGCCCTGACAAAGCATGAGAACATGTATTAACTCTATTTGTGCAGGGCCCTCATTGTGAAACAGAATATTTGGCATGGTTTGAGCCCTGCATCAGCAACCACATTCATGCCAGGACATGCAGGAACTTTCAGGCCCTGTACCAGCAATAAATATAAATATATATATATATATATATATATAGTCCCCCACCAAGCTACCCCAGCCCAAAATCCAGTAAAAAATGCAACTCCCCCTCTCCCACCCTCTGTAAGTAACCTAAGCCCACCCTTCTCCCCCCAGCACCTAAGATCTGCTGTTATTACTATAAATGAATTGTAAAATCCCACAATGGGTGACCAGCACAACCCATCCTCCACCACTGCCGGCCACCATCTTTTGTATTTCAAAAGCAATTATAGTGCTAAAAAAAATAGTAAAGTGTCCTCTGTTCTGTCACCCTAGGGGCAGCACCCAGCCTCCCACCCTCCCTTCAACACCCAATTCTGTTAAATGAAGGCGACTGGCACAATTAACCCTCTGCCATGGCCAACTGCCATCTTTTACATTTCAAAAGTGCTTATAGCACTAAAAAGAGATCAAAGTGTTCAAAAACAGTAAATGAAATGAAAGTTAGCAATACAATTACAATTGAGGAAGGTAGTGTACTCAGGGAACTTAAGTTACTGACCGTGGATAAAGCAGTGGGATATGACAGAATATCACCACACACACTATCATGCATTCCTGAGGCTTTTTCAAAATATCTACCATTTTTGTAAATGTTTCTTGTTGGGAGGTACCCTGTTGATAGTTGCTAAGCAACAGAGACGCGACAATCTAGTCATGAAGAAGTGTGGGGGTTGTAGTCCATAGCGATACTTCGACTACATCTAGTGGCAAAAGACTGTCAAATTAAATAATTTATTTTACTGTGGGCAAAAGGGCACTGTTATAATTGCAACAGGCTCTAACAGACTAAAATAAACTATTTAAAAGTATTTGTGGCTGGAGAACTCGACGGGGCAGAAGTCACATGATCCGGTTTTGACTTCTGGGTCGCAGCCTACAAAAGGAGTGCCCAGAGTGAGCAGGCGCAAGTTTGAGTGGGGCAAGAGCAAGGTCATCACGTGCAGAGACGCATGCAAAGACACATGCATTTCGCTCGTGTCCTGCGGGGACGAGGAGACAAGGGCAGGATACTACTGACCAAAACCAACTTTTAACAAGTAAGCCTACAAACTAAAATAGGCATTGTCCAATAACAACACCATTTCTGACTAAGTATTACTTCAGTGTATGCTTAAAAAATTAAATAGTGTTTATAAACAGTGGGGAAAATGGAGAGCTATAACCCTTCAGATGACTTCCTAACTATCCTTTGTAATGATGGAACAATTGTTAAGTGTTGAAGTTGCCAGATGTATACAACAGAATCCATAGAACAGACTGCAGAATCATTCATATGTGGAAAATGCATAGAAATGGGTCATTTATTGAAAGAAGTAAATACCCTCAAAGAACAAGTGAGGGGGACAGCACTTAAAACTATGAATACTAAACCAAAAGATAAAAGAAAAAGAGATACAAAAAATGTAATGGTGAAGTGAGCCAGTATAGAAGATAAGATAATGATGATAGAAGAAAAGGAAAGTACGTTAGATGATATGAGGATGAGTGTTTTGATTGCCTGAATACAAGAAATCAGACTTCCAAAGTACATCCATTAAGTGGTAAGGCAGTTGTTTTCCTATTTGGCTACCTGTTGTTATTTTTCACCAAAATGGAGAGGCAGTACACACATTTTGAGAAAGGAACCAGTTTATTCAGCAACAGATCATAAAGTAGGGAACGGAAGAGAAAGGGGAATAACAACAACAACATGTAATACTATTATGGTGACCTTCCTAATGCCCTGAGGCCTTATACTAATACTCTAATTCCCTATGTGAGGAGGACAGTAAAAGAATCAGCTGTAACAGCTACACTGTAAGAGCGTCCTATCTTTACTCCCTGTAAGAGAGTAACTCTATAACAAGATTGACAGCATGGATCAACAGGCTGAAGCAGCTATGCTGTAAGACCATCTTATTCCTAATTCCTGTTCAGACTTCCAAATCAACCCTGAGATGCACCTCTAACTGTTACTTAGACTTCACACTATCAGTCACTCTATATGGTATAGGAAGAGTCTGTGCATATGATGGTTTGCAGTTCATGCATATCTGATTTTCTCCATCATCGAGAAGAAAGTGTAAAGTAACTCAACTGGCTTTCCAGTGTAATTCTGAGAACCTTTATGGAAAACTAAGGGATGCAGAGAGGAGTTAACAAACCATGAATTCTCAGCCACACCCCACATCTCTAGGGTCGCAGGAATACAGGCGCAGGATCAAGATTTCTTCAGTTAAGAACCCACTGAGGGCCACTGGAATGGGAACACACAAGATCCAGCCACAGTCCACTTCTGGATTGCCCAGAAAAGGGGAAACAATGCAAATCACCCAGCCACAATCCGCTTCTGGATTGCCAGGTGAAGGATTCGATGCAAACCACCAGGCCACAATCCACTTCTGGATTGCCAGATGAGAAGACAAAGAAGAAGATACTGCCCACTTCTGGACTGCTGAATGAGGAGATGAAGAAGATGATTCTGCCACAGCCCGCTTCTGGATTGACGGAAATGAAGAATGATGCAGACTCCACTGAATACAGAAGTCTGGATAATGAAGTCTCTGGATGTCAGAGCACATCGGTCTTCTGGGCCCCAAGGCCGAATGAGCCAAGGGCGTGCACAAAAAAAACAAATCATACATCAAACTGTGACCAAGTTCAGGGTCCAAGGTCGGATGAGCCAAGGGTACACTGAAAACAACAAACCGATCGTCACTCGGAGAACTGACACTGACGATTCAGACGGTACTCTACTGCAGACGTGAAAATAAGAAATGGATGGCAGATTCTGCACTGGACCAAGCCGTACTTGGGAAACTGTAAGAGGAAAATAACAGGACGATGCAACTTTGAGACGACTGCAGTACGGCTCTTCGTGGAGTTGCTGTTGGCTGCTTCCAGGATACACCAGAAGATGATTCCGGAAGAACTGATGAAGACTGACAAGGCTGCACCAGGGTGAAGTGACTCCGAAGATTGTTGAAGACTGATTCAGGAACTTTCCCAACACCGAAATGCTGGCACAAAAAAATGCAAAACAGTTCTGACACTTAATAATTTTCGTAGGATGAATAGCAGTGCAAGAAATGTCACAGTTCCTATTCTAGTGCTCACTTTTACAGTCTCAATGTCCAGACCACAGTAAATAAACAGGCACTATTATTCTTCTGGGTGAACCCTAGCTTCAGTGGACCTAACTATGAGGGGTCCCTCTAGCTAAATCAGGTTCTCCTGTTACTGTGGATATACTACAGTCAGGAATAGGCTCTCTGGAAGGCTATAGACTTGGATGTATGACCAGGCCCCTTTAACACTGGTGGGACTACATGACTGTCTAGGCTCCTATTGTACCTGGGGGTATTTATGCTACTGGGACCCTATAACATCTGTGGATTAAATGGCTAGCTATGGGTGCTGGGCCTTGTTTTGCTCCTTTAAGTCTCTGTGGCCTTCCCTTGAGCAGGCCCCTTTAACATCTGTGGGCCTAAATTTGGGTTTTCAGACCTGGGCCTAGTCACTCTGTTTGGCACATGTGGGCCTAACTTGCCCTTTTAAGACCTGGGCCTAGTTCACCCTGTTAGGTAACAGTGGGCCTAACTTGCCCCTTTAAATAGCAGTGGGCCTAACTTGGCCCTTTATGTAGTAGTGGGCCTAACCTGCACTGTAAATACTGGGCCTATATTGCCCTTTTAAGACCTGGGCCTAGTCTCCCTGTTTAACACCTGTAGGCCTAACTTGCCCTTTTAAGATCCCAGTTGGCTTGTACGGCTGGGTCCCTATAACACTGAATCTTGTCTAGGCCTCTCTAAATCTTGGGGTCTGTTATCCCTTTAAATACTGGTCCTTTACTAGGCCTGAGGAATCTGTGGGCCTAGTTGCCCTTCTAACAGCTGTGGGCCTATGCTAACCCTCTTAACAATTGTGGGCCTTTTGTTTTGGTTGAGCCCCTTTTAAATCTAGGCCTGTCTGGGGTCTTGCTGCCATTCTTTTCCTTCTGCCTGCCTTGTTCCACCTCCCAAATAAATATTCATGGGCCTCTGTGGCCTTGCTGTGCTAACCCCTCCCCATGGGCATCACTATGCCCAATGAATATTTAAATTAGGGGTCCTCTTCTTCACGGTGCTCAGCCATTCACTCTGCACCTAGCGCACACTTTTAAATCAAATAAACAAACAGTTCTGTTCTGTAGGTGGCGGTCAGCACTTTTGGATGTGCTGCAGCCGACTCACCTCTCCAACTGAGGTGCAGGGAACTGGATTGGGAGGTGGGAGGAGCTTCTTGGCAGAGGGAGGGTTTCAGGCATGACTGGGACAGCCTGGGGCCTCGCCGGGACTTTGCGATGGCCGAAACTCTTCTGGAATGTGGCTCATCAACACTGCTGCTGACAGAAACTGGAGAAACTATTTAAAATATTTAAAAAAAATAATAAAATGGGACACCATGCCCTTTCTGGGAGAACAGACAACATTTTCTTTCTTCTGGTGCTTCGATGGCACCTCTGACCATGCCACACAGCAGGAAGGCAGTCTTCAATAGCTGGCGGCAGAAGAGGAGCAAAGACAAGCCCTCAGGGATGACTTCAACTCTCCAGGTAAGCCTTCCCTTGTCCCTCCACGCTTTCTGTGTCTTCTCTTCTTCACAGCTACCAGGAACTCACTAAACTGAAAAAAACATCTGGTGGTGCAGAGGGTTGAGGCATTGGCACCTTACCTCACACCACACCGGCAACCCGGGTTCAGGAATGGACTCAGTAGCCAGAGGGTCAGCAGGAGAAGGAGTAGAATTGAGCGTATAGAGGACTGGTCTCCTCTCTTCTCCTCTCCTGGGGTGGGTTGGGGATTGGTGTCACTCTGTAGTGGCTCCTGGTGGAGACCAGGGGAAGCTCAGATGCAGCGCAACCAGGGGAAGTTGGAGGAAAAACAGAAAATGGTGTCTCCTCCTACCAGACGGCAGCTGCCTGATCCAGTGCCTCTTTGAGCTCTGCGACAGTTGACCTGACTGCAGCAGCACCCAGGGCCAATGCCTGGGCCGATAGGCCATTTCTCCTTGGAAGAGGAGGACCGACCCGATGCAAGGGTTACGTTTGGTTACCCTGAGGTGGCTGCAATATCGAGTTACCCTGAGGTGGCTGTGATATGGGGTTGGGATCGGCGGCAGAGCCGAGTGAGAGGTGAGTGTCCTTATGGCAACTGGCCTGAAGGAGAGATAGAGGGGACGCAGGGGAGATAAATAGATAGTACAAAAAAAAAACAACCTGAAAAAATGTTTTAAACAGTAACACTCTGGTTCTGGATTCTTGGAGTAGAATGCTGTGCATGAGCAGCTCAGCACAACATTCTATCCTGTACACATTGTTTACTTTTGCTAGCATAGCAACCTCGCTACATTATTTATTCTGTGCTCTGTGATTTGAGCACCTTTACTGGAGTACACTGGGGACTATTGGGGAACTGCAGGGGTAACCCCACCTTTGGGGTATTACAATGGAGGATAATGAGTCAAATTCAGATTCTGAAACAGAATATATGGATGATAATGTACCAGACTGGACCTTTGTGCAAAGATAGGGAAATAAGAGGTAGAAGAGCACTCGGAAGTGACATGCCAGTACATAATAGATACACAGTACTCCTCTTGCTGATAGTGATGTTATGGGGGATAACAATATAGGCCATAACATTTTTGTTATTGGAGATTCTGTCCTATGCAGAACAGATACTATTGTTTGTGGGACTGATAAACCAAATAGGGAAGTAAATTGTTTACCGGGTGCAAGGGTTAAGGATGTCCAAACCATATTACCCAAAGTAATAGAAAAAGTACCAAATACACAAACAGTAGTCCTACATATAGGAACAAATAATATTGGCAAAGACCATGAAAATGATATTGTTGATGATATTATGGCTTTTAGTGAATTAATTGATGAGACGGGACACAGGGCTGTGATAGCAGGCATTTTGCCATTACTGAAGGGTCATCCTGAGAAAAACAACACCATTCAGTGTATAAACACTCACATACAAAACAGATATAATACTGTGGTGCTTACCTTTATAAACACATGGGAAACGCTCTATAATAAAAAAACACTTGTACTCAAAAGATGGGTTACACTTGAGGATCACTGGCACAAACACTTTGGCAACAATGATTAGTAGTATTATCCAACCAGAACATTTAAACTGATCATTGGGGGGGAAGGGTCAGAACAGTATATAAAAAATCATAACAATATGGCACGGGGCAAGATAAATTTAGCTAAACGAGATCTGACTGGATGTCACTTGTTAAATGCAAGAGGCCTAAACAAAAAGAAAGAGGAACTAGAGACACTGCTAAAACCAAATGGGAATGCGGATATCACCTTCATTACTGAAACATGGTAGATTTGGGAGGATAATTGGTATCATCTGTACTGCCTGGATAGGACAGGGAAAAGAGGAGGAGAGTAGCAGCATATATATCAAATCATATACGGTCAAATGAAATATCCCATAAAATCAAAAAAGAAAACAGTAAGACTGAATCTATATGGATTGGAACTGAAACTGCAAGGGATAAGAATATTATTATTGGCCTATGTTGCAGTCTGCCCAGTAGTAACAATGACATAACAGAAGAAATAAACAATGAACTAGAAGCTGCTTGTGAGCTAGGATGTGTGGTTTTCCTGGGGGGATCTAAATTATGGGGATATCAACTGGGACAGCATGGAAGCAAAAAATTGTCAAAGTATTACTTTTCTAAATAAAACAGACCTGTTGGGCCTTGGACACATATTGAGGCTCCAACTAGAGGGGACAATATACTGTATATAGTATTAAGCTCAAATGAGATAAATGTGTCTAACTGTAAAATACAGGCACCACTGGGAAACAGTGATCACAATAGCGTATCTTTTCTCACTCTAAGAATGTATACCAATAAACAAAGGATGCAGGGAAATTTACAACTATAATACAGCAAACAATACTCAAATTCTTGAAGACCTAAATAAAATAAATTGGGAAGTGGAACTACAGCATATATCATGCAGTGCAATATGGGATACTGTAAAAGAGCATATATCAGAACATGTGACAAAAATATAAAAAAAAAACAAAGAAATACAGCACCAAAAGTATCAGACCCAAGTGGCTGACAAATAGTCTAAAAAGATTACTACAGAAAAAAGGTGTCTTCATGACCTATATGTTAGAAACAAATCAGATGACAATTGGCATAAATACAAAACTGTACTAAAACAATGTAAGAATAAAATAAAGAAAAATAAGCAAAAGATTGAAATCAGACTGGTAAAAAAAGGCCAATAAAAATAATATGAAAGTTTCTATGGCTACATAAATTCTCTCCGAAGTGCAAAAAATGGATTATGTTTCTTAATCTCAAGTGACCAACTAATTGAAGAACCAAATGAAATTGCAAACATATTTAATTCATACTTTGGATCTGTTTTATTTATTTATTTTTTCAAAAAAAAAAGTTTCATACCAAAGTAAAATTCAAATGGAATCAAAAATCGGAATAAATATAACCACTAAATGTATTATTAAAAAAATTAACAATCTAAAAATGTCACACTCAGCCTGCCCAGTTAACATATCACCAGTAATGTAAAAACTCCTATCACCTAATATTGCACTTCCATTAAAAATATTATTTTCAAGATCAATATCTAACAACAAAGTCCCATACCTATCCATAAAAAGGAAGCAAAACAAACTATACAAACTACAGGCCAGTCTGTCTAACCTTTGTCCCGGGTAAAATTATGGAGTCTATAATCAAGGATTTAATAACTGAATACACTGAGAAACTAGGCTTAAGAGATGGAGAACAGCATGATTTCACTTTGGGTAGATCATGAGTGACAAACCTACTATGCTTCTATGAAAAAATATCAGCAGCCCTAGACAAAGGATTAGATGTGAACTGTATATACCTGGATTTTGCCAAGGCTTTCAATAAAGTACTGCATAAGGCAATAATACAAAAAGTAATGGAAACACAACTGGATCATAAAATTATAAAGTGGATTTAGGGATGTCTGGTGGGCAGAACCCAGAGGTTTATCATAAATGGTTACCTATCAAAACCAATAGATGTGGCAAGTGATGTGCCGCAGGGGTCAGTACTGGGGCCAGTCCTTTTCCAAATATTTGTGTTCGATATGGGCAGACATGTCACAAATTGGTTAAGCAAACATGCAGATGACACAAAGCTCCCTGGCATAGTGAGAACAACTGATGATATGGAGACAATCAAAAGGGATCTAGACAACATTACTAAATGGGTCAGAAGTTTAACGATGAGAAGTGCTGTGTTATTCATTTGAGCAGACAAACAAATAAAGCAAAATATAACTTAAACCAGAAAACTCTAAGAGAATCAAATGAAGAAAAAGGTTTAGGAATAACAGTCACCGAGTCAATAAAATATGACAAGCATTGCAATGCTCAGGTTGCAAAGGCAAATAGACTACTATGGACTATAAAAAGAAACTTGAAAAGTAAGGATAAGAGAATGATAATGCCCCTGTATAGATCGTATGTTAGACTGCTACTGGACTATGGAAGCCCAGTATGGGAACCAATCAATAAAGGTACTACAAACAAAATAGAAAAGGTTCAGAGATAGGTAACCAAAATGATATACAATCTAAAGACTCTAGTATACAATTAAAGATTAACAAACTTAAACCTTATATCCCTGGAAACAAGAAGAGTATGAGGAGATCTACTGCTATGTTATGATATAATGCAAGACAATTATCAAATAAGTGAACTGGGTTTTTAATTCAAAAATGACAGGTTAGGTACAGGAGGCAGCCCACTACAACTGAGACCGAAAAAGTTTCATACAAATGAAAAGACATCCTTTTATACTCAGAGTGGTTAACCCATGGAATAAACTACCATTAAACATTGTAACCAGCAAAAATAAAAAGCAGTTTGCTGCCGGCCCGCTGGCGCAATGGTGGGATTTCCGCTTGCGACACCGGCGACCCGGGTTCGGGAATGGACCCGGATCTTCGGAGGGCCGGCCGGGGGGAGAAGGATGGAGCATCCTATGAACTGCTCTCCTTCTCTGGGGAGGTGGAAGCGTTCGGTGCACTGAGGACTCCTGGTGGGCAGGAGATCTCAAGCGTCCGGCAGTACAGTTCTGAGAGGCGGGGCGGACGCTGGCATCATTGCACGTCCCTGCCTCTGTAAAATAAAATTGGTGGAAAATGGAGGCGGGCAGGATCACCATGCACATGAAGCCCTCCCTGGAGGACCTCACTACATCACCGTTGCTGCGGGTCCCCGACCAGACATTAGTTCCGTGGTCACCGTAAGAGATGGCCACGGCCCGGCCCTCTGGGGGTAAGCCGGGGGTGACTGAGGGTCCTCAGCAGCCATAGACGGTGGTGGAGGTGTCCGGGAACCGTGACCAGGGCTGATGGAATTACGGGTCCTGCCAGGGGGAAAAAGATAAAATAAAAAAAATTAAAAAAACAGTTTAAAAAACTTCAATGACTACATCTCAACCGGAAACACTCTGTCTTATTACGGGTGAATGGCAGGAGCATATATGGGCCACCAGCCTTCTTAGCTCCTTATACTTTAGTATGCACCTTAGTATGCACACTAAAGGAACTAGCTTATAGCCTGGCTGCTCCCTTAACGTATTTATTTGATAAGTCTTTGAATTCTAGTGGGGTGCTGGAGGACTGGAGAAAGGCGGAGATGGTGCCAATTCACAAGAAAGGTAATACACGGGAGCCCCAGAACTGAAGGTCAATAAATATTACATCTATTGTAGGCAAAAAAATGGAATCAGTACTAAAGGAATTAATTATATCAATCGGAATTACACATAAAACATAGGGATCATCTCTGGCACTGTGCCCGTGCAACATCCAAACCTGGGGATATTCATAAATATAAAGCTGCCAGAAATGAGTGCATGCGGGCAGTTAGGAGCACCAAAAACAAATACTTCAAGGAAGCTCTCTCCAACTCCTGGGGTGATGGAAAAAATTTTTGGAGTAACTTGAAAGACCTTACAGGCAAGGACCCTAAGTCACCACCCACCATGCTCAACATAAATGGAACACCAACATCTGACCTGTACACAATCACCAACACCTTTAACAATCGTTCTCCAACTTGGATAGTGTCCTCCCTTCTAATTTCTTTGATGCCCCCTCTGGTAGTAACCCTCCTGCAACTACTCCTCTCCTACACCCTGACCCACAATTCTACTTCAAGGAGATCCCAGTGCATGAAGCCAGAACCTGTATTCAGAAGGCCATTCACAACGCAGGCTACAGCAGTGACTCCCTTGACCTGAACTTGTTAGCACTTGTCCTTGAAGAAGTCCTTGAACCCCTGACAAAAGTCCTCAACCTATCACTAAGAATGTCCCAGTTCCCATCTCACTGGAAACAGGCAACCATCACACCAGTACTCAAAAGTAGAGACAAATCACTGCACTCCAACTACAGACCTATCTCCATCCTTCCTCCATTGTCTAAGGCCCTGGAGCGCATTGCCTAAGACCAACTAGTCAAGTACCTGGAAAAATATGACATTCAGTGTCCTGAGCAACATGGTTTCGGAAAAGGGCACAGTACCACCACTGCGCTATTAGAATTCACGGGCTTCATCCATACCATGCTCGATCAAGGAAACTGTGTAGGGGCAGTATTCATCGACCTTACAAAAGCCTTTGATACCATGAACCACCACTCCTACTCAAGCAATTATCAAACATTGGGCTCTCCAATGAAGCACTGCTCTGGTTTCAAGCTACCTTGGGAGAGGGTCCAGCGGGTTAGGATTGCCGGTGTCACCTCAGAAGAAAAGCCAGTCCTTTCAGGGGTCCTACAGGGGTCCATCCTGGGGCCACTACTCTTCAGCCTCTTCCTCAATGACCTTCCCAGTGTCTGTCACCAGAAATTACTGTTCTATGCTGATGATGCAGTCATGTTCACCAACCACCAAAACACAGAGCTCCTCGAGAAACAATTACAGCTAGAATTCATGCGCATCGAAGAATGGTTCAAGTCACACAAACTGGTCATGAACTACAGCAAAACAAAGGTTATGACCTTCTACAACACCAGGAGCAAGTACAAATCCCGTGACCTCACCATCCTAGACCAAACAGGGACCTTACTTGAACACGTTCCTGATTTTAAATATCTAGGTGTCACGTTGGACAGCTCACTCTCCTACCATCAGCACATAGATTCTGTCACCAAAACCACCAACATCCGTATCGGCCTGCTCTACAGGCACAAACACTGCATGACTCCTGACACTCTTCGGTTGGCTATCAACAGCTCTGTCACCTCCATCATCAATTACGGGCTAGCAATTTATGGCTCTGCCTCTGCCTTTGCCCTCCGCAGAATTACAGTTGCACTCAACAAAGCATGCAGGCTGCTAACTGGGGCTGACCAACACACACACTTGTGACCTGTACACTTGGGCAGGATGGCTTCCTCTCATCAGCTGGATACAGTATCAAACCTGCCTCTTAGCCAAAAAAGTCCTCCTCGGGGTCATGCCCCCGGGCATTTAAAAACTCCTCATTGACCACCACAGCACCCAGCAAACTAGAAGTTCACAACAACTAACCTTCCTTGTCCCCAGATGCTGGACTACCATAAGCCAGAGGGCCTTTGCCCAAAGAGCACCACAGTGGTGCAATACTCTCAACAAAGAAACTCTTACTGCTGCTGCTCTTGGCCCTTTTAAGAGACAACTCTGACTTCATCTCATTTCAACTAGTCGTTGTGACTGCCTCGCCTAATCAGGGGCCCACCGCTCACTGTCCTCCACTTCAGTCTTGACAGCTACCTCTCTCCCACCTTGCCCCTTCTACCTGCCTACCCCTTGCCCCTCTCCTTTCCTCCCCCTGGGCATTTCTTAACTTTTATTCCTCCCTCCCTCCCTTTAGAGCTCTTACCCTCACCCTCTACCCTCCAACAATGGCCTTCCTGCCTGCATACCCCCTTCCCTGTCACCTGCAGTGCTTATTTCTAAGATTGCCCTTGGCTGGTATGCCATGCTACCTAACATTTGGCACATTTTGAATTACTGGAATTTCTTATGCCTCAGTCTCTTACTTCTTTTTATTGTGTAACTATGTATTATTATGTTGACCTTTGTATGTATGTATACCCCCTATTCCTTCAACGTGGAACCTTTGTAAATGAGCAGTTCCTGCTCAAAGGTATTTGTAATCCTAGATTTCAATAAAATAAAAAAATAATAAAATAAAAATAAAAATTTTGACAGATCACAACACAGCGTCACAAAGGGAGCTCCTGTAATACAAACTTGATCAGCTTCTATGAACCAGTAAGCAAGGCGCTGGATAAGGAGAATGTGGTGGATGATGTTTACTTGGATCTAAGCAGGGCTTTTGATGTGGTGCCTCATGATAAGTTAATACAAAAACTGAATATCTATTATGCTAATATTTATCAAATGTTAAAACTTGGGCTCTTCAACTGACTCTCAAATAGAACTCAGAGGGTTAAGTTAAATGGATTCCTATCAAGTGAGAGTAAAGTGACCAATGGAGTCCCTCAGGGATCAGTGTTCAAAACAGTATTGTTTGGATTGTTCATATCTGACTTGGGAAGAGGGGTCACAAATTGACTTAACAAATTTCCGGTTGACACCAAACTTGGTGGCATAGTCAATAATTTGGAGGAGTACAGCAGTCTGCAGAAGAATTAGGATCATATGGCAGCATGTGCTGATGCATGGGGAATGAAATATAATGAAAAAATGTACTGTGATTCACATGGGTAAAAATAATCTGTGTAGAAATTATTTTCTTAATGGAATACAACATGCACCAGTCCCATCAGAAACAGACTTGATGGTTATTATAAGCTCTGATTTTAATTGATTTTAAGGCCAACGAACATGTAAATCAAGTATTTAATAAAACCAACTATTTAATAAACTAAATTAGGAGATACTTTAGTCGTAAATCCAAAGAAGTACTACTACTTATTTATAAATCATATATAAAGCCATACTCAGATTATTGTTCACAGTTCTGGGGTGGGTTAAATATAGGCAGTAGAAATAAAATTGAAAGGATTCGACACAAAGCCACCAAAATGATGAAAGGTCTGGAAAACCTACATTATGAAGACAGACTTAAAACAACCATCACTGCATTGTCTACATAGGAGAAGAATCAACGGGGACCTCTTATTATATGCAATTGTAAACACAAATTTTAGGATGAACAACAGGAAATTGTACTATATGCAAAGAATAACTCACTGTTGGAATTCGCTACTGGATGAAATAATAAATAGTAAGAACATTGATTCCTTTAAACAAAAGTTAGATAAATGTATGAATGGGGGTCACTTAAAGGAGTATCATACCTAATATTAGGGTAGGTAAGACATGAACGTCATACATCTAGTGCTGCCTTGACTGCTCCTAGTATTACTTCTAGTAAGTGTCTCCCATTCCCCCACCATAGTAGCAGCACCCACTTCCCATCTTCCACCTCCCAGCACCTAATTCTATTAGATGAAGGTGACTGGTACAGCCCACTCTTGGCCATGGCCAGCCGCCTTCCAATGAGTGAAAGTACACATGCACTTTGTATCTCTAATAGTAATAGTACAATCAGCCGATTGTACTATTAGTGATAGGAAGTGTGCAAGCACTTTCACTCATTGGAAGGTAGCCAGCCATGGCAGAGGGTTGGTTGTGCCAATCATCTTCATCTTCACTTAATAGAATCTGGTGCTGAGAAGGGGAAGAGGGTGGAAAGTGGGTGCTGCTCCTAGGGTGGGGAAGGGAGGAACTTTAATTCCTTTTTAGGTCTATAAGTGCTTTTGAAATGTAAAAGACGGTGGCCAGCCATGGTGGAGGGTAGGTTGTGCCGGTAGCTCATTGTGGCATTTTACAATTAATTTAATAACAACAGATTTTGGGTGATGTGGGGAGGAGGGTGGGCTTAGGTTACTGAGATAGGGTGGGTTGAATTTTTTACTGTGTTTTGGGCTGGGCCAGGAGGGTGGGAGTGGGCTGTTTTTTATTTCTTCTTCTTGTTTTAGCAAGCTGACCCGAATACTGAATATCCAAATAGTCCCCTATTCAAGAAAAGCACCCTAATATTCGGAAACCCTATTATTCATGGTATTCATGGTATTCTGAAAATACTGTCTGGCCCCTGCACAATACCAGTCTGTGGGCCCTGTGTGAAGGCACATTATCCACCATCACGGCGGAATGCACATGACCTGCACAGTGGCATGTCTAGCTGTGAGCGACTCCACACACTGCTTTAAAACAAACTAACCTACACAACCAAACCACAATAAGCATATCTTACTAAACCAATCCAAAACTTTCTCACAATTCTTTTTAAAAACACTCACAAGACTAAAATAAAACCTTATGAAACCATTTTCTTACCATATGTCATGAAAGCTATCTCATAAAATCATAAACCTGTTTTTTGTTTTGTCACTCGTGCTTTAGAAAATTTCCATTTTAGTTAAAGTTAATTTCAAACATTTGGAGTTGGGCTTTATAGCCCATTACCTGACAGCTGCGTAACTCCTGTGAGCCATAAAAGAAATGTTTTTGTTAGCCCTTTTAAAAAGGGAAGGGATCATGAATCGTGCTGAGCCTGATGGCCAGGGCCGATCACTTCCACTTCCTGATCAGTCAGATTCGACCCCGCGCTCAGATGTTTAGTGACGTCTAACCAGGTAGAGTGCGGGGGCATGCCCAATTGAAGTCTATGGGGCTCATTTTCAAAACTTTTTTTAAGTGATCAGTTCATTTCTGGTATATATGAAAGCCACCTCTCAACTAAGAGAGCCATTCTGGCTCTCCCTGGTTAGATGTCACTAAACGTCTAAGTGCAGATACGTGTCTGAAGGATCGGGAAGTGGAAGGGATCGGCTGGCCATTGGGCACGGCAGGATTTACGATTCTTTCCCTTCTTAAAAGAGCTAACAAAAAGATTTCTATTATGGCTCACAGGAGTTATGCGGCAGTCAAGTAGTAGGCTATAAAGCCCAAATGCAGCAAGAAGAAACGTTTGAAATTTACTTTAAAATAAGGGCCACTGTTAAACAAAACACATCAAAAAGAACCCCCCCCCACACACAAACACACACAATGCAAACTGCCAAACACACAAGCTACAGCTGTGAAATCCACTTCTTTTTCAAATTATTACTGCAAAATGATTTTCCACCAGTTCAAACTGTACCAAAGCCATAAAACCCTTATGAAAACATTCCCATACATTGCGAAACCTAGCTCACAAAATCAGAAATCTGTTTTTGGTTTTGACATTCATGTCTCACTGAAATTTCATTTTTAGTTAAAATAAGGGCTATGTTTTGACAAACCACATCAAAAAGAATCCGTCACATATCTAAAACTGCCAAACACACATGTTAAGGCCATGAAATCCACCTAATTTTCTAGCTGCAATAGTACTGTCATTTATTGGCATTTCAGTGCCTTAATACTAAAAATAAATTATGAAACCATAAACATGAGTGACAAAACCATACTCACAAGACCATAAAGATCATGATTTAAATAGAATGTCATATATTCATGAAAGAAGACAATATCTGATGACAATAAGCATCAAGGAATCTTCCTTTTACACTAATATGTCAACCACTGAAACCACAGACCTCCTCTTCACCTCACTTTTCTGTATTCAGTGCAGAATGATTTTTGCTTTTTTACAGTTTCATGATTGCTAACTCTCACCAAAGTGAATTTTTTACCTCACAAAACCTTTTCCTGTCACAAAAGCATAAAAAATATTTTCATGAAAATGTGCTTATTTTTGAAACATTTATTTTAGCTACTACCCATGCTTGAAACAGTAGCGTAGCAAATTCCCAGAGGGCCTGGGTGCAAGGCGATGTTACAGGGCCCCTCCCCAGTTTTAAATAAACATCAGAATTATGATTTGGGCCCCTCAAACCTCATGGGCCCGGGTGCCACTGCACCCCCTGCACCCTTGTAGCTATGCCCCGGCTTGAAAAATAGAACACCTTTTTGCAAATATCTCAAAATCAGTAAAAGTTGGGGTTGGGGGATAGTTGTGCTAATTGTGTTTCACTGTTTGTTTTTGTAACTGTTGTAGTTTATTGCTGATATTGTTTCATGTTGGTGTTGTGACTGATATGTTAAAAATTCAATAAAGTTTACTTAATTGCAAAACAAAAAAACAGTAAAAGTTAGCAAAAATCTAATTAGCAAAAAATCATCCTTGAACCAACCCCTATCACACCTGAACATTTCAGATTCAAATCCCTATCATTCTTGAGCTATTGATGAACAAATAAAAGGTCTTGATTTTGGTAACGTTATGCATTTTAACACTCTAGAACTTTGCTCTCACTACATCAATCACTACCAAATTTACAGGATGAAGAGGTACTGACATGAACTCCATGCTAGCCAACTTTTAAGCAAATCAGTCAAAAGGCAGCTAAGTTATTAATCTACAAATATAGGGGTTTAACATTAAAGTGCCTACCCAACATTAATAAACAAGTGCTACTTCACCTGTATAATATAGAATAAATGATGGGCAAGTGTGATATACAAGGCATGAATGTGTTGAGGCAGGGGATAACCAGATCATAAGCCCCAAACCCAAAGAGTGAGTGGCTTTATGATCTGGTTAGCCCCCTCAGTGGGTTTATTTCCAAGTATAGCAGACTTACCCCTTTTTTATTTTATATTAATACATTTGGATGGGTTCTGTTAGTCTTGATCCCAATTGCATATAAGGAGAAAGGACATAGAGGGAAATAGAGGCTAACTACTTCTATGAGGAAACGGTCCTATGTATGTAAAAAATATATAGGATAGTGCATGAGTACCCATTAACAACAGGGCTATTCTTTCACCGAGTTGGTACTATGATGACAGATTACCTCGAGAGCGCAGCTCGAGAGGTAATCAGTCATCATAGTACCAGCGAGGTGAAAGAATAGCCCTGCCGTTAAATGGTACGCATGCACTGTTCTGTATAGTGTATAGTCTAATGTCGTTGCCTCAAAAAAAAATACTACATCTTTCTTTTTAAAATAAGACTAACTGTCAGATTGCTGCTCGAGCACACCATGTGTAACATCCACACTGCAGCAGAATGAAAAGTCGTTCTGCTGTCCTGCGGACATCACTTTTTGGTTCAGCTGCACTACAGACATCACTAGTGCAGCAGAACAACATTTTGAGAGTGCTAGATTTCAGTGAACAATGACGTTCCACTATACACTATAGATAGATAGATAGATAGACAGACAGACAGACAGACAGACAGATAGATAGATAGATAGATAGATAGATAGATAGATAGAGAGTGGCAACATTGTTTAACCAGGAAAGGCACACTAAGCCAAAACTTGTTTTTAGGTGTGACCTGAGAGCACAAGGAAGTTAATTGACTTGCTTAGGGTCACACAGTATGCAAGTGAGGGCTGATGGGATTCAAACCCAGTCTATAGGATTGCAACTCAGTGCCCTTAAATACTAGGCTAAACTGCCTCCTACTCTCCTATCTAGATAGAGGGAGATGAGAGAGAGAGAGAGAGAGAGAGAGAGAGAGAGAGATCGTGAATCGGCATTATGAACAGTTGTAAACATAACCATTATTAGTGTCTTGAGTTGCTACAAGTCCCCTGAAGATGCAGGATGGTAGAGTGGGGGTATGTGGCATTAGCAAAACAATTGCATGAATTGAGAGCTCTCACTAGTTAGACTCCTTTTGGATTGCCAAGTGGCATGGCAGCAGTGTTGCATTACAACCACTTCCCCTCCCCTCCCAATTAGCACTGGAGTCCCCAGAGCTTGGTATTAGGGCTCCTCCTCCTATTCTCCATCTTCTTAAATGACCTTCCCACTGTTTCCTCCCCATCCTCTGCTATACATATGCATGCCGATGATACAGTCCTGTATGCATCTGGCTCCTGTCCTGATCAGGTTACAACCAACTTACAGCAAGACTTCGACAAGGTTCAGCTCTGGTTTGCTAACCATCAACTTTTCCTCAACACCAAGAAGTCTGTCTCCATGATCTTTGGCACAAGGCAGAGATTCTCTAGGCTTCCCTCCCTACCCACTTTTCACACCCTTGGTGGGACTTTACTTGAGGACACATCCTCCTTCAGGTACTTAGGTGTTTGGTTGGACCAAAACCTAAACTTCTCTGGACATATTGACGCCATCCAGAAAAATCTGTGCCCCAAGCTTGGTGCCCTGTTCAGGAAACATAGTTGCATCTTTCCGATGGCTAGTCGTGAACTTGTTCAGAAGATCACACTGCCCATTTTTGACTACTGTGATGTAGTCTATGGTGCTTTCACTAAGTCTTCCCTGGCCAGACTGGACACCCTCTTCAATTCCTTCTGCTGCTTTGCCCTGGATGCCCCCCTCGCACCCATCACTGCGATCCCTATCGTGCCCTATCCTTCCCCTCTCTTACAAATAGGTGACTCTCCCACTGTGCTAAATTCACCTCCAAACACTGGTTGGATGAGATCCCTTCCTACCTCACCACTTCCTTTATAACACACCCCCTCCATTCCCTTAGATAAACCGACTCTCGTACTCTGGTTGTGCCCCGCAGATCCACCCAAATTGGCCAATCCGGTTACTCTCACTGCCTCCCAAAAATCTGGAATTCCCTTCCCCCTCAAATCCGGCACTCATCCTCCATCTACTCCATCAGGTCTGCCCTCAATAATTACCTTGCACCTAGCTACTCCTGCCATGTCCCTCCCTAATTCCTTTCTCTAAGCCCTGGACAAACCCTACCCCTCTACTCTCACCTTCATTTTACCCTGTGCACACCAACCCCCCAAATCTCTAGCCCTCCTCCCCTTCCCACTAATTGCTCGCCCTTACTGGCCTCTCTTGATCTCTCACAGAATGTAAAGGACACCGAATGCTCTCAATGGGTCCCTCTCCTACCCACCCAAGGGGCTTGTATCTCTCATCTACTCCCTTCCCCCACCATCCTAAAGGGGTCTATCTGGGACACTGCCTTATCCCCTTCTCTCTGGTCCCCCAAGTCCCCTTGCAGGGTTCCTCGCATCCTGAGGGGGTCTCCAGAGTCACGAGTCTTCCCCCCCCACCTCACCCCTCCCTCCCCTTTTCCCCTCTTCTTTCATGTAAGCACTTGTTTACTTATAAGGATACATAAACAACATTTTGACAACAAACTATTCAAAAATCTGACTCCGTAGGTGACTAAAGGAAAGGCTGCTGTATTCATTAATGCTAAAACTACATTTATATAATTTACCTAAATGTGGTTCTACAGCATTTGAAAATTGTAAAATCAGCCTTCCAATTTCAAAAAACAGTCTTACCTGCTTCCTAAAATGGCCGCCAAATGTGTTATGTAATGACATCATTGGAGCCAAAGTCAGAGAGATATATGGCTCTCTCTAGTGCTAACTAGTTGTTTTTTCCCCTTTGTATAGAATTGTTTCACCCAAAAGGTCAAAACCACGTGCATTAGTTTGTATTATAAAAAGGGTCTGAGAAATTGAGCTTTCTGATTGGCTGCAAACATTCTAACAGCCTTATGTTAATCTTTTATTAACATAACAAAAAAGAGGTGTGCAAGAATAAGGGGGCACAGTTTGAAGATAGAGGGGGGGCGGCTCAGAGGTAATTTAAGGAAGTATTTTTTCACAGAGAGGGTTGTGGATGCATGGGACGGCCTTCCGGAGGAGGTCGTGGAGTCAAAAACAGTGGTGGAATTCAAGCATGCATGGGACAGTCATAAGGCAATTCTAGGGGATGGGGGTAGGAAAAAGTAGGCTGCTGGTTAACTAGGATCTGCAGCTTATCCAGTAGGCAGGGAAATGGGCAGACTGGGTGGGCCAAGCAGTCCTTATCTGCCGTCAAATTCTATGTTTCTATACATGTAGAGCTTAGCCATATGCTGAACAAGGTTTAACACTGTTTAAAAACATTTTTTATTATAATAGCAATAAGGCACTCCCAGGGATTGTGTTAATGGTCAGTTAATCACCCTCTGGGGCATGTGGCACTTGGCTACATCTCATGCCACAATACACCCCTAGAAGGTGATTAACAGACCATTAACATAACCCTTGGTCATGCCTTATTGCTTAATAATACACATGTTAGGCTATGGTTCTGTTCATTTTGTTTACTTTAAACACTTTACTTTAAACTGTTCCTTTAGGAAGCAGTACAGTGCTGTGGTCTAAGGCTCTGAGCTGCAAATCTGGTGACATCCAGCAGACCAGACCTGGGTTTGAATCCCACAGCTTCCACTTACATACTGTGTAACCCTAAGCAAGTCACTTAACTTCCTTGTGCTCCCAGGTCACTCCTGGAAACAAGCTCTGGCTTAGTGTGCCTTTCTTGGTTAAACAATTTTCCCTTTCCCTTTAACATGCTGAAATTGTGTTTTAATCTGACTGTCTCTGTGGCAAACCACAGTGCAATACAAATCTTGAATAACCTGGTGGTCTAGTGGTTATGGCAGATCCAGGATGCTACAATGGGGGTGCTGGGGTGGTTTGCATACTTAATATGCACTTTTAAACATTTTTATTAAACCTTAATATTTTTTGCTATTATTCTTTTCAAGTACGTTATTGACAGAACCTACAAATGTAATCCATAGTTTGAATGTAAACATTTGTACAATCAATAAATCAGACTTCTTCAACAAAGCGAAATGCAGCAGCAGCAGCAAGCAAGTATGTTACAATGTGTGTGTGTGTCGGGGGGGGGTGCAGCCACACCCTTCACCACCCCCTAGATCCACCACTTTTTTGTGGCAAAGTTCTTGTGCAGTCCAGTGTTAGAGTTCATACTTTATCAACAATCAAATATATGCTTGTCTTCTTCTTTTTCCATGGAAATAATAATAATAATAAGAAGAAGAAGAAGAAGAATCAGCATTCATAGTGGTTTTCATACACATTGTACCCTAAAGTGCTTTACAAGCAAAACTAGACTGGTAGTGATGTGACTGAATGTGTAGTAGCAGCCAGTTCACACATTAATACCCACACACAGACTTAGACAATTGCATGAACTGGTTTTACGGGAAGGGGAATGTTGGCTAGGACAATGGGGTCAGGTAATGATTCTGGTGCTGGCAGCCCCACATATTATTTCTCACGGTGATCTGGTCATATGTCTCCCCTTCTGTCTTCCCCCTTCCCTGAATATAGCAGTACCTTGCAGGAGTGGCCTTCTCAGTTCCCCTCTGGTATTCATTCTTCACTACTCCTCCTCACACCGAAAACTGGTGAGCTTCTGCATCATGAATGCAAGTAGTACATTCCCTGTTTTTATCGACATATCAAATATAAACATATCTTTCCAGTAAGTCAGCCTGATAGCAGCAGGAAACAAGGGGAATGATGGGCTTTCCTATCCTTAAAAGATCTAGGCTACCTTTGATTGTCCACTATTAAATGGTGGGTGTGCACATCATTATGCCCGCCATTTAATAGTGCGTGCCTAATCATAGGTGGCTTAGATCTTATATGAGTAGGAAAGCCTATTTTTCCACTTGTGCCATGCTGCTATCAGTCTGGCTTATGAGAAGTTCATGTTTATTATTAATATGTAAAAATAACACGGGAAACTGTACTAACCACATTCATGATGCGGAATGTAGTGAGCTAACCAGTTTTTGTTGTGGGGAACAGGTAAGAAGAATGAATGCCAGAGAGGGACTGAAGATGCCAGTCCAGCAGGGTAAAGCTATATTCAGGTTAGTTGAAGACATGAAGGAGGATGTTGAGCAGATCACTCTGAGATCTAAAATGTGGGGCTGCCAGCATCTTGATCACTACCTGACTGTGGATGAGAGCAGCCAGCGATGACAACTACTCAGAGTGGCAGGGATACACCTAAACTGTTACTTGAATTCAGTGTAGGGAGATTACCCTCAGGTGGGGGGGGGTTTGACGTTTGTTAGGATAGTATTGAGGGAGTTGTGTAAAGCTCATTCAAGATTTGGAAGGGTGGTAGCCAGCCAAATTGCACTGTAGAGAAGAGCACAGAAAAGTACTGGAGAAGAATTGCTGGGAACTGTCCTGTGGAGTTCTACAGATCACAGGTAAAGGAGTAGACTGACATTGGAAGTTGGGTGGATTTGCTCAAGGTATTAGTATGCCTCTCCTGCTAATAATATTGTTATCCATTGTAAATGTAGCCCACATGAGGGCATGAGCAGCAGTTTTTCTGGTGGGTCATGATGCTTTATTGCTTGGCCCCCCAGGAAGACCTAGTTGTTGAGCAATGAGGCACATATGCAGCCCCAGGCAGTACTAAGGATATGGTACAGATGATGGGGTGTTTAACAGAAGACAAGCTAGGTGCAGGGGGTTCACATGGAAAAAGAAAGCCTTATTTATGGATTAACAAAAGAGCATGAGCTTTGGAATTGAACCAGACTGGTAATTTGCTGTGTGACCCTGAGCAAGTCACTAAACTTCCTTGTGCTCCCAGGCCACACCTGTAAACAAGCTTTCAGCTTAGTGTGTCTCTCCTGGTTAACACAAAAATAAAATTCAGGGCATCACATAACTACTAGATCATCAGGTATTTGAAGTGTTGTACTGTGCTACGGTTTGCCAAAGAGAAATTCAGCTGGATTGCAAAACATTTTCAGTAAGTTAAAGTAAACAAAATGAACAATATTATAACCTAACGTGTACTGAGCAAAATAATCCACAAGTTAATACATGGTGTTGATCATTCGGGTACAACAATTCAAAACAAAGTGTGAAAGAAGAACTAGTTAGCACTATAGGAATATATGTGGGTCTCTGTCTCTGACACCGATGATGTCATCATGATGCATCACTTAACACACTTGGCAGACATCTTAGGGAGAAACAAAGGCTGTTTTTTGAAAGTGAAAGGTTGATGTTTACATTTTTCAAAAGCTATGAAACTGCATTTATGTTATTTACATAAATACAGTTTTAGCATAAATGTAAACAGCAGCCTTTACTTTAATTCGCATTGAAGCCAGATTTTGGAGTTTGCATTTTTAAAAAAATGCTTGTTTAGGTACCCTTTAACCTGGCACTTATTGTTGTCCACTCTTTCTACATGTTATGCGCAACACTGTTGTAACACTGTTTGTAGCACCTGCCTTACAACTGTATGTTAATGTTGATCTTGTAACTTGAATGTTTAATGTCTCATTCCAATTATAACCCCTTCCCACCAGGTCGCACTGGGAGATGAGCGACTTGTTGCTCAGTGTGCCTTCCTGGTGAAACATTTCAATAATTAAATAAATAAAAACCAGGGAGACCAGGGTTCACCCCCAGAATCCCAGATTGGGCCAGCAGGAGACTGGGAGTTTCACAGAGGTGAGGCACTCAGGTCAGGGCATTTGGTACTGAAGGAGTTGATGGTAAGGGAATGCTGATTTTGCTGGAGCTTTATACACCCCTCCATCCAGTGAGACAGAAAAACAGTTACTGTGTGGTGAAAGTGACTCAGTTTCCTTCACTGCCACTCTCATCTGTCAGCTATGCACTAATTGACTTCCCCAAAGCCCTGTTCCCTCCTACTAGATCATTGATTTGCCTGGTATGTGTGACTAATGTCTACTGTTAACAGTTAAGAGTTTCTTATGCTTGACTTACAAAAAGCCAAAATGTTCCTATGACCTGTGACCTAACAGGCAAGCATCAGAGTCAGTCGGCACACTAACATCACTTGATCAGATTTCAGAGGTAACCCCAATGAGAAAATTATTTTTTTTCATTAATTCCCAAGTTAATTTAATCAGGGTAGTCCAGCTAAAATGCAAAATCTTGTTTTCAGTGGCGTCCTGCTATTACCCAGTTTTATCACTGGACATTGGACTTAAGCAATGAGAGGATAAGTGACTTGCTTAGGGGCACACAGTGAGTGACTCTGGTAGGATTCAAACCTGCATCCACTGGTTTGCAAGCCTGTGTTCCATCCATTACACCGTACTACTCCAGCATATGTATTTTCATTTGAGAATCCACCTTAAGAACAGGAGAGTGAGAACCGGTTCAAGTCAATCCAGAGCCTTTCAAAACAAGGTCAGTTGTCTGACAGAGGAACAATTTCCCTTCAGGTGTCAGTGTGGCTCAGTTGGTAGCACATCCACCTCTGGACCAGAAGGTCGTGGGTTCTCGTTCCACACCAGGATTAGACTTGCACCTAAAAATTGCTGGCATCCGAGTGCAGTATTGGGGGTTGCTGTACTGCTGGGGTGTGCTGTTCTTCAGATGAGATGTTAAACTGAGGTCCCTTCTGCCCATCCTGGTGGTGTCCAGTGGAAGTAAAAGAACCCAGGGCACTCTTTGCAAAGAGCAGGGAACATTCCCAGTGTCCTGGCCAACATCCCCCTTCCCATAAACTGGTTCATGCAATTATCCAGGTTGTGGGTGATGATGTGTGATATGGCTGCCACCACACATTCAGTCACTTCACTACCAGTCTAGCATTGTTTGTAAAGCGTTTTGGGATACTGTGTATGAAAAGCACTATATAAATGCTGATTCTTCTTCTTCACTGTCACAGGATTTTGATAATTGTGAACCAGAAGATCCCATATTCAAACCCCACCACAGCCACTGACCCACTACGGTGACCCCGAGCAAGTCATGTGGCCCTATTTGTCATTCAGTCCTTACTGTTTAGAAGCAGGACCCACTACTGAAGATGAGATGCTGCATCCCAGCTGGGCTATAGCAGGTAATCATATTTTGTCAGTGTCATCTGAGAACAGCTGTGTGCTGACTGATCATGCAAACATGCATTTTTGGCAAGTAAATGCCTGGAGAATGTTACAATAAACATCATTCCATCAATTGCCATGGTCACTAGAGAAGCTAGCAACATCTAAAACAGTTTTAAAGACCTGGGGATGCCTCTGGGAAGACTTTTGCAAATATACTATTTTGACACAATTCAGCATGTACGTCACATATCTTTAATGGAATTCTCCTCCAAATTATTTAAAACCCCTTCCCTAGTTGTCTGGTGGAACCCCACCCCTTCCACCCTGGCAGGTAGTTCCCACCACCCCACTCCCCCAGCCCAAACCTTGAGCCAGTGACTGGCACAGTCCTCCTCTCACCACCACAGCCAGCCAGCAATTGAGCTGTCACTGAGCATGTACTGTATACAGTACACATTCGTTGACTGACACTGAGTGAGCTGTCACTGAGCATGTGCTGTACACGGTACACACTCGTTGACTGACAGTGAGTGAGCTGTCACTGAGCATGCGCTGTACACGGTACACACTCGTTGACTGACAGTGAGTCAGCTGTCACTGAGCATGCGCTGTACACGATACACACTCGTTGACTGACAGTGAGTCAGCTGTCACTGAGCATGCGCTGTACACGGTACACACTCGTTGACTGACAGTGAGTGAGCTGTCACTGAGCATGCGCTGTACACTGTACACACTCGTTGACTGACAGTGAGTCACTGAGCATGCGCTGTACACTGTACACACTCATTGACTGACAGTGAGTGAGCTGTCACTGAGCATGTACTGTACACAGTACACACTCATTGACTGACTCACATTGACTGACAGTGAGTGATCAGCTGTCAGCCAATGAGTGTGTACAGTATACAGTACATGCTCTGTGAAAGCCCAGTCAGCAGCTGGCCGTGAAGGTGAGAGAAGGGCTGTGCCAGTCACTGGCTCACAGCTCAGGCTGGGGGGGAGTGGTATGGTGGGCACTACCTACCAGAGTGGGGGTGGGGGTCCACTAGACCACCAGGGAAGGTTTTTTTTAGTATTGCAATATACGGGCAGAATTGGGGATCAGGGAGAAGAGTTCACTAGACCACCAGGGAATTATAAATATATACATATTAGTGACACCGGGGATCGGGGGGGTCTGCTAGACCACCAAGGAAATATAAACATACATGTAAGAGAATGGGCTTGATAAAGCCCACATTTGCAACATGGAGCCTGTGGCAAACCCCTCCCATGTGCCATGTGTTTGTCGCATGGGAGATGTTGCCTCAAGTTTGGGGACGTAGGTGCCAGGACCCCTCCTGTACCAGAATCTGGTGCAGAGTCCCTGACACACTGGGCTTTGATGCAAGCTGCTGTTTGCCACAGCTTGCGTCGATCTAAGCCCTCATCAAGAATCGAGCCCTATGTATTTCTAAGTTCTTGTGGTGGTGTCAGTTGCTCTTTAAAACTTTTAGACAATTTAAAAATAAATGTATAATAGCAGCAAGACCCTTGTACTCGGGCCTATCTAGGAGGATGATGTCCGTTCAGAGGTTTAAGGTTTAACTCCTCCCACCAGTCACTATTCTCATTGAAAGACCCTTGAATGCAGGTATTGTTGCTTAAATAAACTGTAAAATGAAAAATTAAATCTGCCAACAAACTGAGAGGTTCTGAAAATTCTGATAAGGCTCACATATAGTTATCTGGATTTCAGAATCTCAGAAACATTTGTACGTATGGACAGAACTAGCCTCCTACTATTCCTAATGACTATGGAATCATAATCTACTCTGCAGCAACTTACAGTACGCCTTCCAGAATCAAGTACCTTCCCAACAAAATTCATCAATTTGTGCTCAGAGCAAATAGTCACACACAACTGCAGCTTTACTCCGGACTGGGATGACTGCTTTTTGAACAAAGATGACAATACTACACAGACTTAGTGGGAAAAACTGTAAAAAAATAAAAATAAGGCTCCTCCAATACTACCAACCTTACTCATTGTCCAGGAAAGCCCTCTTGCTACTAGGTTGGCAGGCTGCCTACACCTTCGATCTCCTTTTACGAGGATGCCACAGACAGGTTTTCTCTCAAAACTCAGTCTGCACTACTACCAGTTCTCACAACCCTTTGGGTGCCCGAATGGTCACCTCTATATGTTGCCACCACCCAGCTTGACTCTCATTTGGAGTATCTTTAGGTCAAAATCCTACCATAGCCACTACTCACACAGTACAGTGACCTTAACCAAAGGGCAAATGACCCACCCCTTTGGTCACAGATGAGAACACTTTGCTTTAGATAGCTTAGTAACCAGACTCTTCGGAAATGGATCATAGACTTGCAATTACCCCAAGATAGCTATACCTTTAAAAACAGTCACAGAGAGCATAAAGTATGTAAAATAATATTTAATACTCTTAACATTTTTACTTACTAGGGAAATACAGTACACTACAGAAACAGAAAACAAAACATTGAGCAAAATAGAATTCTCATAGAATAACCTAAGATCTAACTAAGTTCTAAGTAGAATTAGAAGTGGACACTTACCCCCAACTCGGATCTTATGAGTTATGGTAAACTTGAACATATGATATAAAAAGTTCAAACACTAACTGACTCACTAAGAGTAAAACAAGACAGAAATACCTTCACCAGATTGGACCACTTGCCTGCATTGTCGACCCTGTCTCTCTGACATCACATCCCTTTACTGTATAGTACCGTCCTCACTCTGAATAAATGACCACTGTCTGACTGCATAAACTGCTTCAGTAAACTATGTTAGTACAGTTTTTGTTTACTTGCAATGACCTGGGTCACCCTTGAAAATGGGCATGTCTTGCTCAAGAGCCTTCCTGTATATAAATAATAAATAAACAAATAAAGGTCTGCAATGGACATTACTCATTAGAACACACTTTAAATCAGGTGCACAATCTATTTATAGTATATGGTTAAGTGCTGTGTTTGGATTTCCACATGCAGTAGAAGCCACTTACTCAGAACCTCCACTCTATAGGTACGTCCCCCTGGGAAAGGGTTAAGTTGCCATTAATTTCTATGGTGTCCCCATCCATTTTATAGGAATGGGGATGCTGGATTATTAAGACGATTCAGTCCCATTGCCTGCCATTAATGTGTTGTCTGCACCTACTTCCTGACTGGAGTGACCATCCTGAACCCTACCTACTGCTGACCAGGGACCCACTGATGAGGTGCTGGGTGAGGTGTGAATGACATGAATGTGTGAATAATACTGTGAATAGTGCTGTTAGAAACACACACACATACACACACATATCGCCGCACAGACACTTCAGGGATGACAACCCTTCAGGGGTGGCATCTGTTTCTCATGAGGTCCTGAGCCCCTGATTTGCCCATGTTTGCTCCCATTTGTGCACCAAAAAGTACAGTCTACTTACAGATTTTAGCTTTCTGTAAAACAGCCAGCATAATTCTTTGTCAGTTCCACAACACCAGAGATACTCAGAGACACTCAGCAGGCAGACCACAGCTTTACTTAAACTGGGCTCACTGGGCAGATCTTGGCTTTAAAAATCATTGAACCTTAACAGGAACAGCATTAGAAGAAACAAGTATGTAAACAAGTAAGTTTGTTTGCTTATCCACCCATCCAAACTGAGTTAACCTTTTGCCGACCTGTCATAACTCTCTCTGCTTACTCTCTTCAATGAGAAAAGCAGCTGTGTGATACTGCGTTATATCTATGCACACATATACACTAACTGCCTTACAAAATATACACTTATTTTTAGCAGGATGGCCACTTAATAAGGACAAAACAGCTGCCACCAGGGCATCCCAATTAAGTGACTTCTATTGTACTCAAAATCCTTGCTGTACTGAGCAAATGTCACTGTGCACAGTCCAAAGGTCATAAGTTGTTGTGCACAGTTTGTGGGTCAGGACACCTTGTTGTGCACAGTTTAAAGGTTATAAAAGTGTCTGTGTATGGTTATCTCCTGTTAAACCCCTCCCCACTGACATAATAATTTATCTTTACTATACTGCAGTTATTAACTATGAATGATGAAAGGTATCCAGGAAGGGAGCAGATGGGCCCTACTGCTTACTACTCTATATAAACTGAAATGTTCACTTTTGACATACAGTAAAACCACATACTATAAAAAATAAAAACAGGGCAACCATGTCCAACTCAAGCTGCGTTTACATATTGGCATTGCTCTTGAGGTCCATATAATGTCTTATCCACCCCTCGATGGAAACATAACCTTATTGTATATCACTGCCCATGCATTATTCTCTGTATGTAACCAATAAGCCATGCCAGGATGGGCATTGTTGGCAATTGTATAATGGGATTTAAGAAAGTGAGCAATCCAGGAAATTTAATTGGTCTAAATACATCACCTGACCATGAGTTAATTCCCCAGGAACCCCACAATTCATAATGAATTAAGCATATAGTAATCCTTTCCTTCCTGTTGCTGGCAAGATAGCTGCTTCACCACTATGATTAGCAGTGTTTGCTAACATAACTCTTCATTTTTAATTATTTTTAGTCTTAGCTATTTAAATATTTATATTTTTACTTGTGTTTTACAGTAGTAGTTGGTTTCCCTTGTAGTGGCCATCTTCCCTTATGTTTGTTTTGTCTGCATTGTTTGTTCCTAGTGTGGGAAGAATTGCCCTGGTTCCTTTGTTGATGGCTCTTTAAAATCTCTGCACCTCCTGCTGTGAGTGACTGCATAAAAGTCAAAAGCTGTCCTGTAGACTGACTTTTGCTTTTAGAACTTCTCTCTGTGGTTATCACCAGTGTGTCGTTCTGTGGTTGCCTGGGAGTGTTGTGAACCTACTGGTTTTCATAATGGATCTCTGGGATGGCGACTTTCACTTCAAGAAATTTGCTCTGGTGCCAATGGCAGTTAGCAAATGCCACTGACAGAGGTTAAGGCCATGACCGGTTCTGGCATGGCCTTTAAGTAGTATGAGAGATGCCAAACAAGAGGGTCGAGATGACAGCTAAACAGAATTCATTCACTACCATGCTGCTTGCTGAATCTTACCATTTGCACTGCTCTTAAAGACGTTTAGTGACCTCACTGTTTCCTCCCTTATCAGAGTGAGCGACATCAAAGACAGGGTAGTGTGGGATGTTTTCAATCTGCATCCTTCTGGAGTGGTACCACAAAGGTTTCCCTTTGTTTTTCTGACAAGTTTAAAGGTGTTGTGAATTTTCAGTATGGTAACTATCATTTTCTCCCTGGGGTCTGGTTGGATACAGATTGACATATAACCCCTATTTCAATTTGGACAGACCAGTTCTTTTCGTACAGTTGGACTTATCTGATTCCCAGCAAGACTAAACAGTTAGCCTTGGACTCTATAGATCCTGGGAAAGTGGACTTGAGTCATCTTTGACCTGTATCAGGTATTTCCTTTTCACTGCAGTCAGATTTTCTGATATCTTTATTTTCTACCTGTGCTAAGAACCTAGCAATCACATGTGGTGGTTACCAAGAGGATGGGGGTAGCCTGGGCAATGACCCTGCAGCGTGGGTAGTGAGCACTAATGGTGGTTGTTTTTCAGCTGTCAGACCCTTTGAATCCTGGGTCTGTAAGCCCCCTACTAGTGTAGTGTTCCATCAGAGGGGTCTAAGAGAGGTTGGGGAGCCCCAGAGATTGGTTATCATGGTGTGAATTGGAGTCCCCACTTCTGTTTAGTTTAAGAGCTCCTGACCAGTCTGTGGTCCCTGAAATTGAGACCAGACACTCCACAGATTACATCATATGGAGTTGGATATGGATATTTGTCTGAACCATGTACAAGGAAAGTATAATCTATTCAAGATCATATATTTGGAGCCTTTGGAGCCTTGGCTATTTACCAGGTGTTCAGTGCTTTTTCCTGCAACTGTCATTCAGAGATGTCATGCTTTTGAGATTGCCATTCAGAAGAGGAGGGAAGACATTTCCAGGTGGAATAGGTCTTGTGGTGACTGTGGTAGAACCAGGAGGTGCTTTGCCAGATGGGACTAGAAAGGGAAGAATTACATCCTGCCTAGTTCTGATCCCTAGGCAATGTAATATGCAGAAAATATCCGCTGGGCAAATCTGTCAGGCTCCTCGAGTCTGGGTATTTGTTTGCAATGCTAGTATGGTTGGGTGTAAAACAGCAATCATGAGATATGCTGTCTCTGATGTTTATGCCAACCTGGCATTTATCATAGAAACTCAGCTGAACAACTCTGCTGGACTTGTTTTGGTAGCGAAGATGCCCCTGAATTTCTCCCTGGTACACTGCCAAAGACAGGAGTGTAGAGGTGGTAATGAGGCCATCTCTATTAGGTCTAGGTTGGAATATGTGGTGTCTCCCACTGATCTGACAGGGTCATTTCAGTGTGTGACCCAGGAGTGGCTGGCTAGTCTGAGGTATAGGATTTTTCTCATCTACCACCCACCCAGCAGTGGAAGAGACTTCTTCCAGGAGCTTGCCAAGCCGCTGTCAGACCGGACACTGGACTCCCCAATAACTATTGACATCAATGCCAGAATTAATGACCCCTCAGATTTACTGGCTATCAATCTCCTCCAGCAAAATGAAGAGCCAAGCCTCGGGCAAAAAATTTCTTCAGCTACTCACTTGAAGGGCCACACACTTGATACTGTCTTCTTGGTGGTGGTGGAGAATAATAACATCTCAGTTAAACCAGTCATTTGGTCAGACCACTGCACTGTATTATTCAATGTCTGTGCCCTTAGGATGTAACATCTGGCTCAGGAGGTGATCCAGTATCATGCCAAATGGGATCTGGATCCCAAGAGATTTTTATGTCTGTTGAACAGCTCAAACCTTATTGAGGTCTCAACCAGGGGGTGCAGTGCAGTGGTGAAAAACTATAGTAGGGCACTTACCACTGCTTTGGACACCCTAGCAACAATATGCTCATGACTGATGACCTCACATTGAAGTGCCACTTGGTTTTTCTAATGAGCTTTTGTGTTTGAAGGTCACAGGTCACAGATGAGTTCCCAAGTGGGGGAAATCACACATAGATGCTGACAAACTTGTCATGGAGGATCATTTGCAGCTTAACCAAAAGGCAAGAAAAGAGGAGAAGAAAGAGTACTTTGCCACACTGATTGCAATTGAGATCAAACAGCAGCTATCATTCATGATGTGGACAATGTTTTACATTGTGAATGTGTACACTACAGAGAACCAATTTCCATGGAGAGGTACAAACAGTTTAAGGAGTTCTTTGAGGCCAAAATTGGTGGCATCCAAAACTGCAGTTCCTCTGTTGACCGTGTTACTGATGGCAGGAACAGAGCTGAGAAGATATATAGCATGGCTAACTAATGGGAAGCGTTCACCAGGTGGTTGAGAGGGAGGTCTTTAGGGTAGCTGCTGCCTTGCACTGCACCAATGCTAAACTGGACTTTAATCAGAGTTTGCACTGCTCTATATCTAGTGAGGGACTGAAGAGAAGTGTCAGTCATACTTCTCCTCGATGATCTGCTTGTGCCACTGTAGATCACACAGAATTCCTGGACAGCTTTGAGGGGACTGTTTGGGACTGTTTTGTAATGATTCTGGTCATTCCTCAGTGGCAGAAATCAGTCAGTAGTGCTCAGTTCCTTCTGGTTACGTCCGATGGCTCTTTACTGTGGAGTCTATCAGTGGCTTGTCCTAGCACCCTATTGTTCACTTCTGCTAGGTAAAATCATAAGGTGGTACAGCACGGTGCTTCACTGCTATACAGATAATACATAGATGTACATGTCTTTCTCCCCCTGTCAGGGTGTCATCAGTGCCGAGGCTGGAACAGTCCTTAGAGGAAATCAAAACTTGGATGGCATCCAACTGGTTGGCACTTAAAGCAAGACCAAGCTGCTTCTACTGGCAAATGACAGGCAGCTATCAGCTTTGTATGCTAGCCTCACACTACCTGTCTTTGATGGGGTGTAACTGAAAAAAGTGGATGAGGTTTGTAGTCTAGGAGTTGTTCTCGATAAAACAATTAACATTTGATCTCCAGGTGTCTTCCGTTTTCAGGAACTGTTTGTATCATCTAAAGAATGCAGACAGACTCTGCCCCCAACCTGATACTGCAGATATGTAGCTTGGTTCAAGCATTCATCTTCTTTCAACTTAACTACTATAGTGAGCTCCATAACGCGGCCTATCTAGTGGTCAGTTGCTTTGTCTGCAGCTAGTCTAGAATGCTGCAGTAAGGATGCTGACCGCCGCTCAGAGGTCAAATCATATTACCCCCTCACATGGAATCCTGGGCTGGCTGCTGGTACATTGACTCTAAGGTACTGCTGATGTAAAAGACCCTAAACAAACTGGTGCCCCAGTATCTCAGTGATCTCCTGACTCCCTATGCCTTTACCAAGGAGCTGATATCCGCTGTTGAGGGTACCACCCTATCAGTTAAAGTCCATTGTGAATTGAGATTTTGTGGTGGTTGCTCAGTTCTGCAGAACTTGCTTCTAGTGGCAGTTTGGTCCACTGGTTCCTTTACATCTTTCAAATGTTTATTAAAACATTATCTTATGTTATAGGCTTTCGATCATGTGAACTGAGAGCTTTTGCAATGGACTCGGTAGAAGTTTTTTTGTAAAAATCTGTATTGTAAAAGTACTCTTAACAGTGGAGGGGCACTTTGAATAAATAGCAAATAGTATTACTCCTACTCCTACTACTACTACTATTACCACTACTAATCTGATGTACATAGCAACAGCATAACTACATGGAAAAAAAAAATATGTTAGCATGATATAGCATATAAGCATTAGCTACGCATCGAGCAGACTCGATAGACAAATGGTCTTTTTTTCCTAGCAGTTTCATATATTCATATAAGCCGCTCCAGGGCATGGGTTTCTTGAGAATTGCAGCCTCCCACCTCCATGTCACTTATAAATATATTGAACAACGTAGGTCCCAGGACCGAACACACTGGGGACTTGTTTCCATGTTGATAGGTAGCCACTTATTATGACTCTGTTGCCTACCCTGCAACTAGTTTTGAAACTATTTCATCATACCCTGGTTATACATAGGTTCTAGTTTCTGAACTAGCCTGATGTTGTATGGTGCTGTATCAAATACTTCATACAACATCTGCAGTATTTTCCCACATCTAGGTCCTTGGCAGCTATAATGGATTCTTCTCTTCAGGTGTACATTAGCATTCTTTTCTGTTCTTATTATTTCTGGTGACTGGTTTCTGTATATTAAAATGCTGCATGCAAAGGGCTTGATTGCCATAGCTGTGCATCACTAGGGGAAGAATGTCTTAAGTACCTCTGTAATGAGCCCTCAGAGTACTTAATTGAAAAGTCATCAAGGCTAGCCTTCTAGGACAAACTTTCCAGACCCAAAATCTCTGAATCCAAACTGGATGAACACACCAACCAGGGCTAATTTTAACTTTGAAAGCATTCAGATTCACAGCTGGCATAATGGGATGCACATCCTTGACCTTTTTACATATTTATTGAAATGTTTCACCCTGGAATGCACACTGAGCAACAAGATGCTCGTCTCATGGTGCGACCTGGGGGGAGGGTTACAGTTGGAGAACAATAACAGGCAGTGTGACATGGAATTATAGCTTACATTATACGAGGCACTACAACATAACATTTAGGTTACATAACATTTTGGTTACATTTTACATGATGGTACAACATGGACTGAGGTAAAAACAAGACTGGCTTTCAACAGCTATAATACTCAATAGAAACAAGACACTAAGGCAATGAGAACATAGGCAATTGAGTGCAGAAGTGCAGCTGCTAAAGATATAAGCCAGCATTCATAGCAATAGCTAGCGCGCTGGTTGGGCAGCTTGGGGGTAGGTGAGGAGGGCACAGGGAAGGGTGGCTGAGGCTAGTGAGTAATGAAGTGAGGGGAGTCAGGGGTGGGTGGGGAGGGGAACAGGAGTCAGGGAATGGGTGGTGTGGGGGGGAAGGGAGATGGTATCAGGCAAAAGAGCAGTTAGCTGTGTAGTAGTTAGACAGGGTGGTGGATAATGAATGCATGGAGGAGGAGTGATGAATTTGGTGTGGGAGATCATTCCAGAGTTAAGAGAGGTGGTAGGAGAAGGAGGCTTGGCTCGTTGAGGTCCGTCGGTGAGGGATTGTCAGCGGCCGGGAGTCAGATGATCTGAGGGCATAAGCGGGAGTTGGAGGAGAAGATTGAGCAGGAGGTAGCCGAGCCAGAATTTCAACACAAATTTAGCACTGTGAAGTAGGCGTCAATTTCCGAGGGAGGGGAATACCAGCGAATGGTAGCGCGCGCAGTAATGGGTGAGTGGGGGGGGGCATCGAGAGCAAAGTGGCAGAAAGCATTGAAAAGGGGATCCAGCCTGGATAGGATAGACTTGGGAGTGGCACTGTAGACTATATCACAGTAGTCAAAGGTGGGTGGGATCATCTTCTGCACAGTTTCGCATCTCACAGTTAGCGGGAGGCTACTACGGTTCCTGTAAAGGGCACCTAGCTTGGAGCGCAGTTTTTTCAGGATAGCATCAATGTGTGCCAAGAATGATAGGTGTTGGTCAAGCCATACCACTAGGTACCTAAAAGTAGTAGCGTCCTCAAGGACCTTACCGTCAAGGGTGTGGAAGTTTGGGAGGGCTGTGAGTCTGGATAGTCTCTGCCTGGTGCCAAAGGTCACGGAGACTGTCTTTTTGGTGTTGAGATAGAGTTGGTGAAAGCTGAACCACAGCTGAACTTTATTGAAGTCAGCCTGAAGGTTGGCAGCATCCTCATCCGGGGTGCGGCCGGTGGTAAATAGGACACTGTCATCTGCATACATGTGAATGGAGGAAGATGAACAGATTAGTGGTAGGTCATTGAGAAAGACTGAGAAAAGTATAGGGCCAAGTACCGATCCCTGAGGGACACCGATTTCTATACTGAGGGAAGGGGAGGTGAAATCCTCAATTTTGACTGATTGGGTTCTGCCTATCAGGTAGGTACTGAATCAATTTGTGGCAGACTCTGATAGTCTGGCTGCAGAGAGGCAGGCTAGCAGAAGGGGATGGGAGATGGTGTCGAAAGCTTTTGCTAGATCGATAAAGATGGCCGAGGTGGTTAGACCTTTGTCCATCCCAGAGAGGATGATGTCAGAAAGTCTTAGCAAGGTAGTGGCAGTGGTGTGGTTCTTCCGAAATCCAGACTGGTAGGGCATGAAGAAGTTGGAGTCAGAGAGGAAATTAGATAGCTGGGAGAGCACGAGGTGTTCTTGGAGTTTCGCGAGGGCAGGAAGGAGGGAGATAGGGCGGTAGTATGCAGTGGAGGAGGGGTCACCTCCTTTAGGCAGGGGTAGAACAATGGCATGTTTCCAATCCATAGAAACAGTTGCAGTGGCAAAGGATAGGTTTAGGAGGTCGGCAAGTGGAATATCTATGGCAGAGGCAGATAGGTAGAGAAATTTGGTGTCCAACCCATCAGGGAATTTGCCTTTAGAGGGGTTAAGGGTAAGTATAGCATTCAGAGCCTCTGTAGGACAGATGTTTGTGAAGGTGAAGGAGGTAGGCCCAAGAGGGTTCGTAGTTCCTGCAGGGGGGCCAGGAGGAGCAACAGTGGGTAGGAAGGTGAGGCGAGTGAAAGCACATGAGGTGAAGTAGGTATTGAACTCTGTGGCGACTGCAAGAGGGTTGGAGAGTGTGTCACTTGTATGCAATAAGGGGTGGGGTTGGCTGTTGGGGGAAGGGAGCAATAACTTTCCAGAATTTGGACAGTCTATTTATATTGGCATGAAAGGTGGAGCTAAAGTAGTCGGCTTTCGCTAGCCGAGTGGCCTTGGTGCATTTATTTTGGAGCATCCGGGAGGTGTTATTATTACTTGAGAGGAGTGAGGATTTTTAAGCTTTCCAAGTCTTGTCCCGGGCATTTTGGCAAGCTATAAGTTTGAGAGTAATTCAGGGTAGGTGGCTTCCCCGACCCTGGTGCATCTCAGTGGGGCATGCTTATCCCAGACATTGAGGAATATGTTGCGAAAATGTACAAGGGACTCATCAATAGTAGTATTTGTGGTGTAGGGTCCCCAGTTGGTGAGAGCTAGGTCTTCCGAGGGGGGGGTATGATTTAGAGATTTACAGTATAGAAGCATTGTAGCAGAAACTTGGGGGGAGCTTTAGGTCAGTGGATTTTACAGACTAGGTAGGTGATGTGGTGGTCACTTATGGAGTCAGGTAGTAAGCCAGCTTTGAAGATACGGTGAGGGTGGGAGGTGAGTGTCCAGTCGATAAGGGAGTACTTGCCAGTCTTATGGTTTGTGTGGGTTGACTCAGTGATGATCTGAGAAAAATTTAAGGTAGTTATATCTACCCAAGCTTTGTTGAGGAGGGGTAAGGCCAGTTGTGATTAAAATCTCCCATGATATACAATTTGACAGAAGGGGCGAGAGAGATTATGTGGTTTATCAGGTCAGTGATGGTTGTGGATGGGGTACCAGGACAGCAGTAGGCACCAGCAGTATAGATCAGGAGCGAGAAGGGGAGGGACAGTTGCAACATTAGCAGCTCATAGGCTTGAGCCTCAGCCTTGGCTAAGATTACAGCGAAGTGTATGTCAGAGGTGACGTAGATAGCAACTCCTCTTCCTCCTCCTCCTCTACGGGGGCAGTCTTGCCAGGTGACAGAATAACCTGGGATGGTGATGGAGTGGTCCTTCAAGTTGATATTTAGCCAGGTTTCGTACATGATGATGATGTCAGGAGCATAATGTATGGCTAGTACCTGGACCAGTTCGAGTTTGGGGGCTAGGCTTCTTATGTTTAGGTGAAGTACTCACAACCCTTGGGAGAGGGAGCCATGTTGAGTGGTAGAGGTGAGCACATCAGGGGATATGACTGCAGTATTAGTTGGGGGGTCGTATGCGCAGGCCATGGGTTGGGATGTATGTCGCCTGCTGCTAGGAGCAGAAGAGTGATAATTAGGTATCGTGAGAGTATTTGCTTACACCACATGGTGAACGAGCACCACCTAGGAGGTGGTTGGGTATGCTCAAGTGGAGTTGGCCAGAAGGCAAGTAAGTGGAGAATAGTCCAAAAGTGTGAGCAGGAGAAAACAGAGAAACAGCGGCGGAAAGGGTAGTGGGACCAGGTTAAAGGTGATATAGAGAGAGAGTCACAATAAGGGGGGAGGGTGAGGGATGGTTTAGTTTAAGCATGTCGGAGGGAGGGGGATCAGGAGTTAGCAGTGTGTGGTAGAATAGGGTGGGGAAGCAGATAACAATGGAGATAAAAAGGAGCACTTTGCAAGGTGGTAGAGCCAATACTGACTGGTTGCAAGGAGGGAGCAGTGATGTAATAGCTTGTTGCGACTGTGGAGTAGTGATGTAGTAGCTAGGAGTGACTGGAGAGTAGCAGGTAGGATCACATTGGCTGAAAACTATTAGCTATGAGCTCAGATAGGTTTAGCCAATGGTAGTGCAACAGAGATGGCCAATAGCTGATGAGAGTGTGTTAGTGGCAGAGAAGTAGTGATTTTTTTTTTTACTCCTCCCGCACCTGGCCAGTCTCTCTTTCAGACCTCCCCATGTGCCGCGCCCCCAAGGCTTCTCCCGACCCCTACTGACCCACATTGCAACCAGCCCCAGGTAACCCCGGTGTATCCCTTCACTGGACAGGTCTCTTCCATTCCATAGAAGAATGGCCTGGTGGCCAACCAACAATCCTGGGGTGCTGCTGGGATGGCATATCGAGGTCAAGGAGCCCGGTGGTGAGGGTTCTGGAGGGCCATCACCTGATCGGCCCGGCACTATTTTTTCTGCTTTGCTCCCTGAGAGTGACGTGCCACTGACGTCAAGGCATATGCCAACATCCGTCACCCCCTAGTGTATTGGGGCCGATGTCCTGCTGTGCTCTCATCCTCTGCCAGGAGTCAGCAGGCGCCGAGCCACCTATACACCCTCCCCCTGAGAAGGAGAGCCATCGTCAGACGCTCATTATCTTCTCCCCCAGCTGGCTCTCCAGAAGCCTGGGTCTGTTCCCTAACCCGGATCGCTGGCATCACATACAGAAATCCAACCGCTGCGCTGGCAGGCCGGCCAAAGTAGTGATTTTAAAGAGTGATCAGTCTGTCAAGGAGAAGGCCATCTTCAGTTCTGGTTCTTTGGGTTATTTGAGGTGTGTCATTATCTCTTGTATAATGGTATGACCCAAGTCTGTGGAAGTATGACAGCCAGGCACAATATATCTAGCTGTGCACAGGGTAAAAGCTCTCTCTCTCTTCTGAGAGTTCTGATGGTGCCTTAGGCTCAGAACAGTGCTGCTTATTCTCTGTTCTAGTCTGCAACAACAAGCAGGCTTTTTTCTCAATTTTTATGCTTGCCCACATGCGCAAGAAACATATTTCGACCGTACAACTTTTTGGAGGTGTGTGACCCTCCTTTCCAATGCTGTGCTCCATTTAGCAGGTGCGAGTGTACCGCACCAATTGATGTATGAGCTGTCTATGACAGCAGTTCGGCTGCAGTGGTCTTCAGTTCAAAGAAAACCACTGCTGCAATCAGCGGTGGTAACATGTGTGTATTTGGCATATTGACATCACGCAATTTCTCTGGTCCTCCTGTACGTCGCTGCTAAAGAAATCCCTCCTGCTTTCTCCCTCTGCTGCTGTCCTCCCCTCTCCCTTGTTCCTTGGCTCACCCTCTGGCTGGTCAAGTTTTCTTTTTTGCCTACAGGGTGCCCAATCCCCATCGGCTCCAGTCTCCCCCCCAAAAAAAAACACCCAGGTGGCACGCTGGAAGCCCACCCCAGCTGCCAAATGTCCCCGTAATCGAGAAAACCTTTCCAAGACATGTTTTTTATTTGTTTTTTACCTGTAAAAAAAAAAGTCTCTCGTTGTCTGCAGTGGCACCCTCCCCCAACCCGCACCCACCCTCTGCGCACCGCACCTCCCACACCCCTCACCCCATACTTACCTCCAGAGCTCAGCGCAACAATCTTCAGTGGAGTGGGAACACCTCTGCACTCTTCAAAGCCAACCGCAAACTGAAGAAATGCCGATAAGTTGTATAATGGCATAAATGTTTTTTTCTCAACTTAGGTGGACATCTCGGCCATTTTTGTGGCTTTTGGCACCAAATTTTTAACATGGGATTCTTGGGACCCACCTCATGCATTCAGTCACTGTAATTTCATTATTAAGTCCTGAAAGGTGATTTTGTGAGTTCAATGTATGGAATCACCTTTTGGGACTGATAAATGAAACAACAGTGTCACTGTTCATGAGGTGGGCTCTCAAAAAGCCTATGTTGCAGATTTGGTGGAAAAATTCCAAAAAATGACTGCGTTACGAGCGTGCATTGCGCAGTTTTCATGCATGCTCGTAACTTAGAGAATGTTTAATACTTTCATGCCAGATTCTCAACATTGCCATTTTTTCACACCTCCTAATGAACAGTATAGCTGTCATTGTTCACATCTTGCCCGAAATGTGTTTTCACACATCCAGTGCACAATGGCGCGGGCACTGTGGGAAATCAATGTTTGGGACAGATTAAGAAAATCACAGTGACACTGTTCATGAGCGGAGGTCCCAAAATGCCTATGTTGAAAATCTGGTGACAAAATTCCACAAAATGACTATGTTACAAGCGTGCATTGCGCAGTTTCCACACACACTTGTAACTTCGAAAATGTTTAATATTTGCAGTCCAGATTTTCAACATTACCATTTTTGCACATCTCCTTATGAAAAGTACAGCTGTAATTTTTCACATCCTGTCAGAAATGTGGTTTCACACATCTGGCGCACAATGGGCGCGGTCGCTGTGTGAAATCAATGCTCAGGACAGATTAAGAAAATCACAGTGCCACTGTTCATGAGCAGATGTCCCAAAATGCCTATGTTGAAAATCTGGTGTAAAAAATCCCCAAAATAATTGCATTATGGGTGTGTGTTGCACAGTTTCTACGCACACTCGTGACTTCACAAATTGTTTTATATTTTCACTCCAGATATTCAACATTACCATTTTTTTACACCTCCTCATGCACAGTACAGCTGTCATTTCTTTACATCCTGTTCGAAATGTGTTTTTGCACCTGTGGCGCCAAATGGCACAGTCGCTGTGCAAAATCACCTTTCAGCTAACGAACTGTTAGTGTCACTGTTCATGCGGTGGGGTCACAAAAAGCCCATGTTGAAAACTTGGAGTGAAAATACCAAGAAATGCCCAGGGAGTTAGGGTTTCTGACCATAACGCCCTGCCCTGTAGGGACTGACAGGCGTCAGGGGTGTGACTTGGGATTGTTAACAGTAATGCTCACGCCATTTCAGCCCCACCCCCACCCTGCAGCCAGTGACAGGTATCAAGGTGTGCCTAGGACTCTTCAGCCCCAGAGTTTACCCCATTCTCCTACACTGCACCCACTTCAGCATATTTCCTTATGGAATGGGGTGACTGTAAAGCCGAACCCCCAAGCACTTGTTGGTGTCTGCAGGGTAGGGTGAGGTGATATGGTGTGAGCGTTATGGGTGACGACCCAAAAGCACACCCCAATGCCTGTCCATCCCTGCAGGGTGGGGGTGGGGTTGGCATCACTTCAGTACTTCACTGCCATTCCTATTCTGCATCTGTCTAACTCCTGCACTTCCAATGCTAATGCCAGCAAGCAAACATTCGGCATTGACAAATGCTTGTTATTAATTTTTTTCATAGAGGAAATTAAACCTGTTTGCAAAAATCTTTCTTTAAGAAAGCCTGTGTTATAAGAATCTAGGCTAGAGTTTAGTTTAATATTTTTGTTCTGTCTCAAAGTCTGTAATTTACAACACTTATTTTAATTTCTCTAGTGAGTTGAGCATTTTCTCATTTGTTGCCTGTATATTGTGTACACTGTGTACATATTAAGTATTTTATATTTAAAGTTATCAGTGATTATGCAGTGTTTTAGCAGGTATTAGTAATTATTGTGCAGGAAACTGTATTCCATCTCTGAGAGCATATCATGAATCTGGAGTAAAATTGCTGCTACTACTAATGGGGCATGTTCTGGAGGGCCTGGAGTGAGCAGGGATTCCTATGTCTGGTGGCATGTTACTGAGTGAGTAAGGGCATAAAGTGGGATTAGAATGGAACTGCCCGGTGAAGAATTAGCAAGAAGATAGTGACAGCATTGGTGAGGCTTGTTAAGCCAGCTGTCAGCCAGTGGTTCTGGGGTAGTGATGTTTTGTTTTTTTTTACTTTTTTTCTCTCTGGGGTCCTCTGCCTTCTCCTCTGACATCCCCCTCTGTGCCGAGCACCGGGTATTAGACCCCCTTCCTCATAAATCCCCATGACTTACCCTTCATGGCAGGGGGTGGGGAGACCTCTTGACCCACCAGTCCGGATCAAGTTCCGGGGAGGTGCCTTCCTGGGCCACGCTGTGGGGGTACAATCATCATCTGCAGCAGAGAACTCCATATTTCCTGTTTCCTTCTTCCCTCAGGGAATATAGCGTGCCATGGCACCAGCAGCAGAAGCGCACATGCTCCCGCGCGTGCTCCTCCAGGCGTCTGCTGCATCCCCCGCCCACATCTTTCAGCGTCGGCAAACTACCACCCAACCTGCACTAGGGAGCAAGCGATCACCGAGTGTTGTCATCCCCCCCTCCCCTGAGAGGGAGAGCAGTCCTTGGGATGCTCGATCCTTCTCCGCCCCTGCTGACACCGGCGGCCCATGCTCGTTTCCAAACAAGAGTCAATGGTGTGGCATGAGGTAAGCAGTAATGTTTAAAAAAAATACAATGAGGTTATGAAATTTGTTTGGCATGATTTCTCCTTACAGAATCTGTACTGGACTACCATGTCCAAGTTGCTGGGCTTTTTTGTAAGTGTTCAAGCATTTTGTTTCTTATAATCGTTTCCAGTACCTTTTCTGTTATGGATGTCAAGCTAACGGGCCAATAACTCATTAGTTGTACCCTGGAGTTTTGCTGTGTTTTTAATCTTGGCACTGTACAGGCCATTCTCCATTCATCAGGCACATTCACAGGTCTGGCCACCTTTTTAATACAATTGCCAGTGGTATGGATAGCTCCTCAGCCAGCTGTTTCACTATTTTTTTTTATTTTCTTTTATTGGTTTTTAATAAGAACACATTTTAAAAACAACATACACAGTGGATGCATTAACTTACCCCTCTACCCCAGCTGTCACATCATCCGAGGAAGAATAGGAGATTCAGAACCTACTCCCAGTAATATATTATACATGCTAACATTTCCAGATGCATATCACAAGGCTCTATTGCCCAGGTCAGATATATCACCTCTGGCATGTGCTCATTTTCTTCAAGTGTTACACGTTTGTCCTGAAATGTGTCCTTCTGCTTCACATTGAATAGCATATCACTGTCTGATATCACTCCATCCCCTTTCTTCTGAACATGGATGGAAAATATGGATTTAGGCATTCTGTCATCTTTTTTTTACTTACTATGCTTTATCTTCTTCTAGCAGCGTACCCCTTCAGCCACCCCGATACTGCCACTGAAGTGGGAATCATACCAGACATAGTGCCCCTTGCATTACCCACCAGGGCAGAGCCATCGGAGCCTCCCCCGCTGCAGCCCTGATGGTGCTCTGTCACAGGTGCACGGGGGGATCCCAGTATCCGCTATGGGTGGGAGGTGTCATTAGGCACACTGGAGGACATTTTTCTCTTTTTGGTGGGGGTGTGTCAAAGTGGACACCATGACACAACTGCATCATGAGTCTGACATGCCCCAGAGGAATGATGCTTACAGGTGTTCCGGTCACAGTGCATCCCGTGGTCACCCGGGAGCACTGGACCAGAGACACTCAAGCCCTCTCCCCACTTAGAGGTGAAGAGCGTGCAGTGGGTGCTCAATTTACCCCCGCCCCCATCCGGTCCTCGGGCATCCCAAGTCTGTTCATAAACCCGGGTCACCTATGTCACAGCGATGAATCTTTTCACTGCGCTGGTGGGCCGGCCTATTCTGCCAACTTCACATCATTTACAATTATGTCACCTTTTTCCTGATCCTTTAGTCAGCTCTTTGTGTTGTTTTTTTTTTTTTTTGCCATAAAGCTTTTTCTACTACCTGGTCAGACGTATGGCTCTTCATCTCTTTTCCCATTACCTGTAGCCAGCTGGGTTCCCTGTGATGGTCTCTTGTGGATCCCCCCCAGCTACAGGGCTAGAAGGGTAGCACCGTCCTCCACCCCATGTAGCATATTCAAATGCCTCTGATCACGGTATGCTGGAATGGGCTACAGGGAGATGGACAGGGCTTCCTTTAGCCTGTCCTCCCATTTTTCCATGTTCATCTTTCCCTGACGCTGGAGCACGCACACTGTAGCATGCGTGTGGAGGCATGCATGCTGCACAGAGTCCTGCAGCCCTCACCCAAATGTGTTTCTCCTGGCCGTCCTACCACTAGGCTTTCACCTGGTGGCATTCATATGGTGGAGTCAGCAGCCAGCCTACCCTGGGAGAGAGCAGTCCATTGCATTCTCAGTCTTCTCCCACCCCAGCCAACCCCGAGCAACCCAGATCCATTCTTGAACCCGGGTCACCCGCATGGAAAAACGCAAGGTGCACTTGGTGCTTCAGCAGTGTATGCCACTTGGTTGGCTAGTTATTTGTGTTTTTATATGCTTGTTAAGGTTTCTGAAGAATTTTCATCCAGGCTTGATATGAAAACCTATGCTAAAATGTGCGAATCATAAATTATTGGCATTAATCATCCACAGGTGCTGCTCGTAAGTACTATTATTTGTTTCTGTTTTTTATATGTACATTTGCATGGCTTAGTTATCCATTAAAAAAATTATTTCTATTACACTTTTACTGCCTTTGAGTCTGACTTTTATTTCTCTTTCTCTCTTTCTCTCTGTTTCTCTCCCGCCTCCTCCTTCCTCCCTCTCTCTTTCTCTCTCCCTCCCTCCCCCCCATCTCTTCACAGTTTCCTGCTGTCTGTTTGTCATTTCTAGATGGTCTGAGGATTCCTTGATGTTCCATTTTCAATGCCGTACATTCAGCAGTCTGGAACAATGGAACCAACATCATAAAAAATGTCCAGGAAGCATAGAAAGTGATAGCAGTAAACATTGAAGAGGTGGACTACAAGGCATGTTCAGAGACAGTAAAAAAAAGTAACAGAAACAGTTTCTTAGGGGCTGCCCACTGGCCCAGCTGTAGTGTATTATGCTGCCATTCCAATGGCCCAGGTTCGGCAGCAGATATGGGGCAGGATTTTCAAAGTGTGGTACAGGGCTTTCGTCAAGCTCTGCACCACAGCTCTTCGGGTCTGGCAGAGTGCCAAACCCTTCACTGCAACTGCACCAGATTTTACAATCCTCGCACAGTTGGCGACAGTTTCCACAAAATTGCAGCAGCTCGCGCAGGAACATTCAGCTAAAGCTTCATAAAAATGGTTTCGGATTGCCAGTTAGGCCAGAAAAGTTGGTCTAACTTGTGGCAATTGCCACATGGGATAGAAAATCCTGTTAGATCGCCGCAAGCCTCATGAGCCGTATCACTGAAGCACCGGGACTTGCGGCAATCTAACGCTTTCGAAAATCCTGAACTTGGAATGCACAGAAAAAGTCTAAAAGTGTAGCATTCAGAAGGTATAAGGAGATGCAGAAGGAGGAGGATATGGAGGTGTATCAGAGAAAGAGAGGGAAGCAGGGAGAGCAGTAAGGAGCGTGAAGGCGCAAGCCAATGAGAAAGTAGCCCAGGGGGTGACAAAAGTGGACAAGACATTTTTTAGGTATGTAAGCAAAAGACGAAAGAGCAGGGGTGGGATTGTAAAATTAAAAAAGGAAGTGGGGGACTGTGCAGAGAAGGACCAGGGAAAGGCAGACATCCTGAACAAATACTTTTGTTCAGTGTTCACAGAGGAAGGAGAAGGGGAAGGGCCACAAAAAATGTAACAGGAGCATTGGAAGTAGGGAGGTGGACACAACTCCATTTTCAGAGGAGAGTGTCCTAAAGGGACTTTCTAATCTGAAAGTGGACAAAGCAATGGGGACAGACAGAGTGCATCCAAGGGTATTGAGGGAGCTCAGGGAGGTACTGACTTTATCTCTGACAGTCCTATTTAACAGACCATTGAAAACAGAAGTGGTTCCAGAGGACTGGAGGAGGATAGATGTAATCCCATTTCACAAAAGTGGTAGCAGGGAAGAGGCTAGCAATTATAGGACAGTTAGTCTGACTTCAGTGGTGGGAAAGTTAATGGAGTCACTACTCAAGGAAAGGATTGTGGAATATCTTGAATCCAGTGGGTTACAAGACACAAGGTAGCATAGATTCACTGAATCTTATAGATTTTGTTGACTGAGTAACCAGGAATTAGATCAAGGTGGAACTGTGGATGTGACCTACCTAGATTTCAGTAAGACTTTCAACACCATTCCACATAGGAGGCTAGTAAGGAAGTTGGATAGCTTAGGAGTGGGTCCAAAGGTGGTAAACTGGTAAGAAATTAATTAGAGGACAGTCCACAGAGGATGGTGGTAAACAGAGTTTACTCAGAGGAAGGGAGGCCGACGAGGGGTGCCTCATGGATCAGTGCTGGGACCCATGCTCTTTAATGTCTTTAGAAGTGACATTGCAGAGGAGTTGGAGGGAAGGTCTGCCTCTTTACAAATGACACCAAAACCTGCAGTAGGGTTGACAGTCCGGGGAGAATGGATAGGATGAGCAGTGACCTGAGAAAACTCAAGAAGTGGTCAAGGGTATGGCAGCTGGCTTTCAACACAAAACAGTGCAAATTAATGCACTTTAGGCACAGAACCCCAGGGGCAGAGTACAACATGGGAGGAGTAATACTGATGACCACCAAGCAGGAAAAAGACTTGGGGGGGATCATATTGGATGATCTACAGGTGGCCAGGCAGTGTGACAAGGCAGTTGGGAGGCTAGTGGTATACTGCAGTGCATAGGGAGGGGTATCACCAGCAGAAAGAGGGAGGTGGTATTGCCCCTGTATAGATCACTAGTAAGACCCCACCTAGAGTCCTGTGTCCAGTGTTGTAGACCACATCTCCGTAAGAACATAGACAGAGTAAAAATTATTCAGAGGAGGGCAACTAAAATGGTGCAGGGTCTGCATCAGAAGCCCTACAAGGAAAGACTTAAGTACCCCACACTGGAAGAGAGAAGGGGGGATATGATAGAGACCTTTAAATACCTCACAAGGGTAAATAAGGTACATACGGGGGAAAGTATTTTTCAGCAAAAAGGTGCTCAAGGACAAAAGGGCACTATAAGAAGCTGAAGGGGCTAGATTCATGAGAGATGTGAGAAAGTACTTCACAGAAAGAATGGTGGATTCCTGAAACAGCCTTCCAGTGAAGATGCTGGCAACAAAATAATGGTGGGGTTCAAGAATGCAAGGCATAGGCATAATGGAAATCTTAGGAAAAGGCAAGGTGGGTGAATGGACTATAGGCAGGGAAAAATGGGCAGACTAGGTGGGTCAAGCAGTCCTTATCTGCCTGCAAATTCTATGTTTTTGTTTCAGAATGATAAACCAGGTGACCGGGCTGGGAGATAGTGCTGCTGATGGCATTGCTTTCTTAGCCCAGGGAGAAGATGGTACCACACACTGTGCAGCAGTGACCCCTACGGAGGGCCATGGAGCTTCCTCCTCCATAGGCTCAACAGAGGCTACGGAGACTGGAGACCACCACATATCTAGCAGCACCATCTAGTGAATGAATGGAGGGAAAACGAAAACAGTGGGAAAAAACATGGCCACCTGAATGGTGGCTAGCGTACACTTGGACCCAAAGCCGCAGTTCCCACTGGTGATGAGATCCTGTTCCCCAGGCCCTGCCATGGGAGAGGTGAGCCAATAAAGAAGCAGGCAGCAGGCTTGTGGTCGATGGGTATGGATGGTTGCCCTGGCCCGATGTGGTGACATGCACTGGTGGAGGAAGAAAATCTATATCACAAAAGTAATTTCTTGAATGACACAAAAACAGGCAACATACAGCAAGCAACATAATCGAGTAGATCATGTTAAAAGGGGGCAAAAAGACAGCAGAGGAACATACGGAGAATGGTTCCCTATTACCTTTAAAGAGCAAGTGGCTATAGCAGACATATGCCTGGTGGTAGTACTTTTCCAAAGGGGGCCAGGACCAACGGGACCACAGCTGCTGAATTACATCCTCGGCTGCAGGAGACGTCTATGAGTGCACAGCCAGGCTGCCGAGAGTGTAGCTGTCTTGGCAGAGCAGTGCAGGTGGAGTAAGCAGTTGACATTAATCTGTGCACTGCATGTGCTCCACAAGCAGACAGAATGCTTTTGTCATCCATCACTGCCCTCTCCCCCTGGCCCTCACAGTTCACAACCCTGAATACTATTCCAACAGCAAGCACATCATCCTTTGAAAAGTCAGACAATTAACAAGTCCGGAAGAGGCAAGATGACTCAGGCATTTAAAGTAGTCTGCAATGGTGCAAACAATATAACAGAAAAAAACACATACACACACACACACACACACACACACACACACACACATGCACACCGTGCTTCACCTCCCAGATATGACGGAGTTAACAGTCCAGACTCTACTACAGTATGTTGGCTCCCTGTTCATTAGTCTTATTTGCCCTATTTGTCATGATTCAAGGTGACGGAAAGGTCAGCGCTCATGGAGGGGAGCAGCTGGTCTGTGTAAACACTCTCCCAAATACACAGCTCAGTGAGTCATTTCTCTGGCCCTTGTGTAAACAGAGGGAAATTACTCCTCTGATTAACAGCAGGATCTTTAAAAGGGAGTCTCTCTAGATAACAGTCAGACCTTCAAAAAGGAAGGCTCTCCCGATACTGGAGCAGAGGGACCTTAAAAAGGGAGTCTCTCCAGATATAGATGATCCACACAAACAGATGATTCTATGCATTTTATTGGACCAACAGAATTGTTATAAAAGAAAACATGTGCTTTTGGCTTTTGGATTACACAGAATCCTTCATCAGAAACCAATGGCACTTGGTTATCTGTTGGTCCAATAAAGGTATCAGATCATCTGTCTGTGTGGATTTTGTGTTACAAGGACCAGTACAGCAACAATATTTTCTGTGGCAGATATAAAAGAGGACCTTGTAAAGAAAGACTTTCCAGATGATAGCAAGATGTTTTAAAAGGGACTCTACTCTTATGGTCATGGATAACCCAGGGTTACGTTGCACATGGTTAAACCTTAGTTATATAGCACATGGTCAGTGACCATAATAACCATGTTTTGCTCATGATTTTATTAATGGTCATCCATGCACAACCAGTGACAGTAAATGGCCAAGAGACAGACCATGGATGGACATGGCCAGTATATAGATTGAGAATTATTGACGTTGATCGTGGATTTATAAAACCAAAAAAGTCTACACTGCTCAGGTAATTACATTTTTTTACATCATAACATTCAGTAATGAATGCTATTTTCCACACACACTTTTGAAATATATTACACTTACTTACCCATTGCTGCCATTGTGTATCTTTCTAATGGAGTCTCTCTTCATTAATAACTGATAGAATAGCCTCATTTCTATCTATGCTGCCACCACTTAGCCACAACTGCACTCAGGGTATTTCTAAGTCTGGATCCCACTAAAGCGACTGCTCACATGCAGTACAGCGTTCCTTACCAAAGGGCAAAAGACCCACCACTTCTGTCACAGCTGAGAACATTTTGCCTTAAATACGGTAACTTTGTAGCCTGCCTCATTGGAAACATATCACAGACTGGTCAATTAACCCCTGGTTATCTATACTTAGCATCATCAGGCATAGTAGCATCAGAGGTTAGAGGACAGGGAAAGATTTGTCTTGTTGGCAGTGGTTGTGGAGATCCTCCCCCTGCAACGGAGTGGAGACCTGCAGTGAGCAACTTGTGATAGTGCTTTGCAGCATCAGGGGTAAAAGGGAAGGAATAGGAACAATACTTTCCAAGTTATAACCCCGCAGTGGAGTGGAGCAGTCATCTCCATACACAGTTCTGGACTTAAAATATATTGTGGATAAGAAACTGAAACTTACAGCAATAAGTAATCATTACGGTTTGTGTGGGGCACTAAGGAGCTTAGCCCACCCTCCTCCCCCGCCTCATATATTAAATACTCAACTAAAAGGCGTACAGCAATTAGGAACCACCTATAGGTGGTCCTTGTAAATTCAAAAAATTATTTAAAGCTATAAGGGACTGTTTTTTAGGGATCTAAATTATATTCTGTAAATACTACATTGCATAACTGTTTTTGGCTGGGCATACATTTTTGTGAGAAAAGGAAAAGGACAGAGGGATAAGAAAAGTGCATGATAATCTTGGACTTAAGAAAATAGTAGTAATCTTTTAATTACAGTATAGCTTAAACAGACAGATAGTATATACATCTTTTTAGCTACAGTATTCATTGTACTGGTGGAACATGAACAAAACTAGAAATAGACGAAGGGAGGATGCATGGGGTGTGATGGGCTTCCTTCTGTGAGTGTGGGGGGACACTGGTGGGTGAATAGAAAGATGGGTAGGGTGGTAGGCTCTAACAACTGTGGAGCGCCAATCTTTCTTAGAATTTCGTGGAGAGTGGGGGGTTGTTTGGTGTGCAGGCAAATAATGCAGCTTAAAAATGAGATCAGAGGTCTACAGGAGGAGCTAAGGAGGGAACGGCAGGCTGCAGTGGATAACAACCCAAAAGGTGGAGTAAGTAGATGGGGAACTGAGGAGGAAGGACAAATAGAACCAACAGGAGGAAGGAGTGGGAAAAGGGTGGAGGATAGGGAACCGAGACAGGGGGACACAGGTCAAGGGTCAAAAGAGAGCAGAAAAGGGGAAGAATGGAGGATGGGGGAAGGGGGAAGGTTGGAGATAATGGACATAGAAGCAGTAGCAAGAGGGGCTGGTAATAGAACGGAGGACGTATGTGGTAGTGAGGGGGCATCAAAAAATTGATTCACAGTACAGGCAGAACTGGGTGATGTGACAGAGAGAGCGATCAGAGGAGGATCTAAAAATAGCCCAGAGGAACATGGAATGGGCAGGAGGACAACTGGGGATGGTTCAGCAGGGGTGGAAGGGGGAATAACTGTGCTGGAGGATGAGGGGGAGTCCGGAGGAAGGGGTCGGGATGAAGGGAGACCAGGGAATGTGGCTCATGGAAAAGAGGGTGGAATCCTAGTGCTGGGAGACTCAGAACTAAGAGGAGTCAAGATGGGGAAGCAAGGGAGAGAAGCATAGTCGCATATGGGTGGAGGCCATGCCAGGAATGACAGCAGAAAGGGTGGGTCAGTCTGTTCTAAAGTTTGCCAGGAGGGGTAGGGTGAAACCACATATAGTTCTGCGTGTGGGGACAAATGACCTAGTGAGAGAGACAACAGAGGTAGTTCAGGGGAGGTTTGAGGAACTAGGACCAGTATGTAAGGATTCAGGAAGATCAATAGCTTTCTCAGAAGTACTTCCAGTGCCCAGGGTGGGCACTGCAAGGAAACTAAAGATAGAGGAATTTAACAAATGGCTAAGAACCTGGTGCCAATCCAAAGGTTATGGGCTGGTGGGTGAGTTGGGAGGGACCTGAGACGACAGTGAACTCTACGATAAGGATAGACTTCACCTAAGTGAGGAGGACAAGAAGGTATGGAAGCAGAAGATGGGGAATTACATAGCAAAAGAAGGGCATTTAAACTAGGAGTGGAGGCAGCAAATGAGCAGGAGGCATACAGAATCCACAGGAAGGGAAGCCAAATAAGCTAACCCCCCATGCTAGAAGCAATGGAAAAAAAGGAAGTACTAGAGGGGATGCTAGGAAGGGAGAGCAAGAGGGGAGAGGGGGAAGGAAAATGGGTGGAGGGTGGTCATCTTGAATGCTAGGAGCCTAGGGAACAAAATAGCAGAGCTACAGGCTCTCATGGCAGAAGTGGAGGTGGACATGGCAGCCATCACCGAAACATGGGCCACCCATTACCAGGATTGGGACCTAGTGGTACCAGGGTATAAGATATTTTGCACAGAGATAGGGTAAATGGCAGTGGTGGAGTTATGCATTGGCGCATGTGCCTCCCACTTTCATGAGCGGGGAGCGCCACCCTGCGTGCTACCCACTACGTCGGCGAGAAGCTAGTGGTCTTTTTGAATGCTCAGCTCTAACAAGACAAACGCTGGTATGTGTCTTATCTTCCCCTGTATAATTAAAAGAGAATCAACAAACACTTATGTGGGGGAAGACACATACCAGCTGCAGAACAAGGCTGTAAAAGAAGTAGGGGTTAGCGCTGGTCACTGTCAGTGGTCTGGGTTAGAGCTGATAGATCCTGAATTTACAACTGGCAGTTCTACAGAGATTGGTCCAGTACTCCTGTGTGTTTCACATGCACACAGCGTGGACACTGGACACTGGACCAATCCTTATCAATTCTGGCTTGAGGAATGTTTTCTTTTTACATTCCTGCCAGTGTGCTAGCAGTTCTACACCAGAATTGCCCTCAGGACTGCTTGATCCTACTGCTGCTGCTAGCTAACTCACCAAATTCCACTCCAGTGGGACCGGAGCCCCGTCATCGTTATGGTGTCACCAGCCTTGCACAACTGCCTCTACTGCTGCCAACCCATTCCTATTAGCAAGTGCTGTTGTCAGAATCAGATCTGGAACGGAGTGCTGCAGACTCAGGTGAGAGTGAGACACAATGAAATTAATATGAGAGTTTTAAAATTCAGCAGCAATGCAGCTGAGCTGGTTGAGGAGATGCGGTCTTAGAGTGTTTGTTGTGGTTATTTTGTAGTTGCTCTTAAGGCATAGATGCCACTGAATTAATGCATTTTCATTATAAAAAGTGAACTTGAGTTAAACTACTAAACCAAAAAATATGTACAAAACTGTGGTAGTGATTGTGTTAACCTTACTGAAAATATTGGTTTAGATGAGATAAAATCAGGCTCTTAATGCATTTAGGTTGTAAATTTTGTTTTACTGTTTATTTTTATTTATTTTAAAAATTGTCTGGTCTTTTTAAATGTGCTTTTCTTAGCACAGCTCACACAACAAAAGCGGGGGGGGGGGGACATTATGCCGACAGGGAGTGGGCTCTTCCAAAGTAAGTATGATGGGGGAGTAACTAGATCAGAATGATGCCTCTCAGAGTGGCATCTTCATAGTTCACACCAGACAATGTGTTGGACACTGAAGCCATAGGGGCTCATCACTAACTTGCAGTTTTCTGCCTCTTAGAACTTAATCCCAGTCACAAGGACCACTCACCGCAATCATTTTTCTGTCACTTTCAAAACCCAGATGACAACCCAGCCAACAAATTACATGCCCTGTAGAGATTAGTATGCACATATTAAAAATTGCACACTCACTGGGCTTCCACTGTTTTTAAATACACGTTTCTACAGCCTTTGCATTATGCACTTTAGTGCCCCATGACATATCACAGTGCTTTCCTTTCCTGTTACTCGCATTGTTTCAGATAAGCTGTGAACAGGGCCATATAGTTAGGAAGTTGGTAAATACAGATCTTGTTGGGCTTTCAGAGAGTATTTAATATGCTTATGATATGCCCCTCGAAAGCCTACATGAATAAACGTGAAGGGAGACAGGCGGAGGGCCTTTAGTAAGGGCCCCTTCGGCTGGCTCCCTTCATGTTTATTCATATAGGCCTTTGAGGGGCATATCATAAGCATATTTAAACAAGCATCTGTCAATGCCAAATGTTGTCTTGCTGGTATTGGCATTGGTAGTGCAGGAGTTAGAGATGCATAATAGGAATGGCAGTGAAGTATTGAAGTGACGCCAACCCCATCCCCACCCTGCAGAGACCAACAGGCATTGGGGCGGGCCTTTGGGTCATCAGCTATAATGCTCATGCCATTTTACCTCACCCTACCCTGTAGATGCTGACAAGTGTCGTGGGGTGCTTTGGGGGTCTTTGGGCGTTATACTTACCCCATTCCATAAGGAAATACGCTGAGGTGGATGCAGTATAGGAGAATGGGGTGAACATTGTGGCTGAACAGTGCAAGGCACACCACGATGCCTGTCACTGTCTGCAGGGTGGGGGTGGAAGTGGAATGGCATGAGCATTACAGCCGATGATCCCAAGTCACACCCCTGACACCTGTCAGTCTCTACAGAGTGGGGTGCTACAGTTGGAAACTCTAATACCGTAGGCATGTGTTGGTATTGTCACTCCAAATTTTCAACATGGGCTTTTTGGGAGCCCACCTCATGAAGAGCGGTACTATCAGTTTGTTAACTGAAAGGTGGTTTTGCACAGCGGCTATGCCATTTGGCAACACAGTTATTAAAACACATTTTGGGCAGCATGTGGAAAATGACAATTGTATTTTTCATGAAGAGATGTAAAAAATGGCAACGTTGAAAATCTGGAGTGAAAATATGAAAAATTGATGAAGTTATGAGCATGCATAGAAACTGTAAAACACACGTCTGTAACCCAATTATTTGGGGAATTTTTTTAACCACATTTTTAACATAGTCATTTTGGGACCTCCCCTCATGAACAGTGGCACTGTGATTTTGTTAATTTGTCCCAGACATTGATTTCCCACAGTGATCATGCCATTGTGCACCACAGGTGCGAAAACACATTTAGGGCAGGATGTGAAAAATGACAGCTGTACTGTTCATAAGGTGGTGTGACAAAATGCCAGTGTTGAAAATCTGGCATGAAAATATTGCAAATTTGTGGAGTTACAAGGGTGCATGGAAACTGCGCAATGCACACTTGTAACACAGTCATTTTATGGAATTTCATTACCAGATTTTCAGCATAAGCATTTTAGGACCTCTGCTCGTGAACAGTGTCACCATCATTTCCTCAAACTGTTCCAAAAACTGATTTCGCACAGCGACCGTGCTATTCTGCGCCAGACATGCAAAAACACATTTTGGCCAGGATATGTAAAATGACAGCTGTACTGTTCATAAGGAGGTGTGGCAAAATGCCAATTTTGAAAATCTGGAGTGAAAATATTACAAATTCATGAAGTTATGAGTGTGCGTGGAAACTGTGCAACGCATGCCCGTAAAACAGCCATTTTTTTTATTTTGCCCACCAAATTTGTAACATAGGCTTTTTGAGAACCCCCCCCTGAACAGTGGCACTGTCAGTTCATTAATTGGTCCCAAAAGGTGATTCTGCACAGTGACCGTGAAATCACCTTTTGGGACTGAATAGCACCACGACAGTGACTGAATTCATGAGGAGGGGTGCCAATAACCTCATGTTGAAAATTTGGTGCTAAAATTCCCCAAAATGCCTGAGATATGCACCAAAGTTGAAAAAGCCCTATTTGTACAGCTTACCGGCATTTCTTCAGTTCGCGGTCAGCTTTGAAGAGTGCAGACGTGTTCCCGGTCCACCGAAGATAGTCACGCCGGACTCCGGAGGTAAGTATGGGGTGGGGGTGTGTGGGAGGCAGGGTGCACAGTGGGTGGGTGTGGGTTGTGGGCGGGGGCAGGGAGACCACGAGGGACTGTTTTCTCTTTTACAGGGTTAAAAAAATAAAGGGAACATCACGGGATGGTTTTTGTTTTTCAGGGGATTTGGCATGCTGGGGTGGACTCCCAGCATGCCACCTAAGTGTTTTTGGGGGGAATGCTGTAGCCGATGGGGATTGGGCACCCCATCGACACATGCCGGGGGCAAGAGCCAGGGGGACTGGGCACCCTCCTCGGCACACAACAAAAGCTGGGGGACATTATGCCAACAGGGGAGTGAGCTCCCCATTGGCAAAATAAATGGGGAAGGGGGATAAAAGCCAACGGGGACTGGGCCCCCTGTCATCAAAGAAAGACTTCTTTTTGGAGGGGGATGCATGATGCCGAGGGGGATTGAGCACCCCCTCGGCACACAGCAGAAATGGGAAGGGGGACATTATGCAGACAGGGAGTGGGCTCCCCCATCGGCATTGTGACAGACGGCAGTGGCAGTCATTGCCACCATGTTGCTTGCACGTCAGGAGGCGTGTTATGGTCCCACTGCATGAGAGCTTCACTCTCATTGCAGCAGACCTTTTCTTAGATCTGGTGGCCACATCAGGGATGCATGATGTCAGCGCCTGCTGCTGGCTTATTGGGGACTGACGGACGCATCTACTGATGTGTGCCCTGCAGTCGTCCAACAGTGAACAGGCCTCCAAATCTGCTACAACCGCAAGATGTTTGCTGGCACGCAAGCGCGAGCCAACATAAAAAATTATGTCTTGGCAGAAGAAAGGAAGCAAATCTAACAGCTTTGTGAGTGTTTCTCGGATAGTATTGTATGGGCAAGCTGCATTTGTTCTAGACACATTCCGTAGTCAAGCAATAATTCTTCTAAGTGAATGCAGATGACTGCATCTCTTCTCTTTACCTTCCATCCTTGGCAAAGACTGAATTTTTTGAGGGCTCCCCTCCAGGTTCCTTTCGCGTTTTTAAAAATGAAGTGAATAGTACTTTTGTGCTTAATTTCTGGAATTCTACCTCTTACTTAGTTATTACTAAAACATGAGGCACTGACATTCAAAACATAGGAAAATGCAGGCAATTGCCTTCAAAATATATGATACATCATAGTGCCATTCATTGTGCTAGATTTAATGTTGATTTAACCTTAGCATAATAAAAAAAAATGATGAATTTTTGTTATAAAGTCTGAGTATAATATCTTCTCTATGTGGGGAACACCCTTCCCATTAGGGTGGGCAGAACAATCCTAATGGGTAAAACAAAGGATTTCCCTTGTAATGTGGAACAGCTGTGAGATTTATCTGTAATGGAAGGTAGAAAGAAAGAAATAAGTGCTTTAACCGGGATTTCAACCCAGGTCACTCAGAATACCATTCTGGTTGTACTACCAGCAGCACTACCAGGGCAACTGGAAACCGGGGACTCCCAAAAGTGTCTTACTCTTTTTCGAATGCACAGTCTGGAGCTGCGCAAAAAATACATTTCCATATACAAGGGTGCAGTGTGCACATACTGTATAAGTAATACAAACAAACCTTAGTGGCGCAGCAGATAACACAACCAGTAAGTATTCCGCGTGGCGTGACTTTAAATTCCAGCTAAGGCACTTATTTCATTCATCTGGTTGTTCAGGTTCTATATATGTGTACACTACACTCTTGTGAATTGTAATTAACTGTGCAGCATCAGGTTGTGTATTTAAGAAATATTAAGGTGCTTCTGGGAGTCCCAGGTTTTCAGTCGCCTTGGCAGTGCAGTTGGTAGCACAACCAGAATGGTACTGCAGGTGGCCTGGGTTAAAATCCCAGATAAGGCACTTAATGCTTTCTCTCTTCTGTTTGTCTGGATTCCTTGGTTGGGATATTCAATAGGGTTGCGCCTGCGCAAGTCCGGAATTGCGTCATTCTGACATATTCAGCAGGAGACAGTTGCGCCACTGAAAACAGGCTGAGCAACAGCGCAATGCAAATGAATGCATGCTCAACTGGAGGGGGAGGAACCATGCATAAACTGCACAGCCCGATATTCATCCGGGTTGTGCAGAGTTGTGCAGGCGCAACCCCCAACCTGCGCCTGCACGACTTTGAGCCCAAAAAGGGTTGAGGGCCACCCACAGGTGAGCTGCTGCATTGCAGGGGGCGCAACACAGCAGCTGCCACGTGGTTGGGCTCTCAACCCAGTCCCTGGCTCCCCGCAGCCCACTGTGGGCAGCAATGTTCTCTTCAACGGATTTCTGCGGTCCAGGTCATCGCCTGATCACAGGCAAGTCACCTTCTCGGTCTGGCTGGGGTTCAGCCGACCCGGTCGGCAGCGACACCTCAACGCCTGGTGGTTGCCTCACCACCAGCTGTCCATTCCTGCCCGCGCGGCCACGCTGCCGCCCGCCACCGCCGACACTGCCCGGCGCTGCCTATTGGGAGCATGAGCCATCGGGCGCAGTCGATACATCGCTGCAGACAGTTCCGTTTCTTTGAATGAACTCATTCACAAAACTGACCGTCTTGTACAGTATAGCTACACGCCCATTGGCCTGCTGCTCTCCACCAATGGCGCGGAGTTTCACCGGCAGTCAGTCAGCGGTGGCGGGCGGCAGGCGGGTGGGATGCTGCCGCTCACCGCTGCTGGGGAGCGGGGGTGGGACTATGTGGGTGGGTGGGGTGGGGGACACTCAGCCACCAGGGACACGCTATAGAGAACATACTACCCGCGATCGGGTCGTCCACTGACCACCAGGGATCCGCTCGGGGTGGGGGTTTATTAAACATACTGCCCGGGCGATCGGGCTTTTGGTCCACTGGACCACCAGGGATACCTTCAGGAGGAGGGGGAGTTATTTAACCTACTGCTCAGCGATCGGGCTTTCGTCCACTGGACCACCAGGGATAGCTGGGGACACATATTGCCGCCCGTGGATCGGGCTGTTGGGGAATTAAACCATGCCCGCGATCGGGCCAGTGGGTGGTGGGGGGGATTCTACACTGTTTTGCCCGTGATTGGGCTGCAGGGAGCGTCAGTCCCCGACGGCTGCTGCCTGGCAGGGGCCAGGTGCAAGTCCTCGGGGATCGGCGCACCTACATGCTAATGGCATGCAAATTGGGCCATAATCAGATGCAAATGGCCCCCCCTGCACCTAGCATGAATTATGGCCCCATTTGCATGTCACCGCTTAATATCAGGATTTTGCGCGGCAATGGTACTCACGCCACCACATGGTTAGATACTCCTCCTGTCAACTTGCGGTGGCGCAAGTTCCACTGCGCCATCACAGTGGTTGAGGGGTGAAGATCAAAGGAGTTGCTCAATAGCGCAACTCCTTTGAATATCGCCCCGGACACACCCCTGCGCAACTATTTTGCGCAGCGCAAGGGCTTGCGCCTTAGAAGAGCGCAGTTTGAATATCTGGCCCCTTATGTCTGCACGCCACATCCTTGTGTATGAAAAGATACCTGTACTTAAGGAGATCCTAAAGGAGCAGTGGCCAGTGTATTCAATGGGGCTGGCTTGCTACTGGGAGCCTGGGAGTGGAGGACATAACTGGTTTGTGATGGGGAGGGAAATGTGGTTTCCTACTAGGAAGGACACTGCTTTATACTGGGAAGGGGGTATATCATACTATGCAGTGGATGACAATGGGGTTTGTTACTAGTAGGGTAGGGTAGGGAAGAGTGGAAATTGATTTGTTATTGGGACAGTAGCAGTAAAAGCATCAGCTTCCCTGCAAGACAGAGGTTCAGACAGAACCAAATGACAGATGGTACTGTATTGTGAAAACCAAGTTAATAGAAAAGCTGTGCCTTTCAGAAAAATAATCATACAGTTCAGAACTGTATAATTATTTTTCTGAAAGGTATTCAGATCTGTCAGCTCCTGAATACAGAGAATATATGAAATAAAGAATATATGAAATAAAGCTTTTCCACACTTCTTCCCTGACATTTGGAAGCTCTTTTTTTAATGAAACACTGCTTGCTTTCCATAAATATGCTGAAATGATATTGAACATGACTGCTCTGTTCATGTCCTTTTTGCCTGAGCCCATCTCCTAGTTTCTCTCCATCCCAGTCCTGTGACAAGCTGCCTCAGCAGGGATGGGAAGCAAGATGATGGACATGCCTGGTTGTTCTAGCAGAACAACCAGACATCTCCCTCAGATTCGATATATCCATGTGAGGCAGCCATTACTGTTTGCAGCTGCTCTGTGATGGAAAGGGAACTAGGAGATTTTCTAAAGGGGCTAGTCAACACTTTGCTCCTGAAACTGGGCCTAAAATGCACCAAAATGCACAATTTCACACCTATATTTTCAAAATTTCCTGGGGGGGGGCATGCCCCCAGCCCCAGCCCAAAAGAGATTTGGTTTTCATAGCAAAGTGCTCCCCCCCATTGTCAATTCCTGGATCTGCCACTGAATGGCAAGGGTGGGGGAATGGCACTGTATGTGAGAGAAGGACTGAAGTGTGCTTGTAAGGAGGGGGAGGAGGGTAGTACAGAGTCGTTATGGATGCAAATCCAGGATTCCAAGGATAGGACTCTCAGGATGGGAGTAGTGTATAGGCCACCATCTCAGACAGAGGAGTTAGACAGGGAACTAGCAGGACAGATCAGAAGGGCCTGCAGAAAGGGTAGCACGGTGATTGTGGGGGACTTCAACCTGCTGGGAGTGGACTGGGGTACCCCAGCCACAACTAACAGAAAGGAGCAGATACTTCTGCATGTGTTCGAGAATAGCTTCTTAATGCAAATGTTCAGTGAGCCAACCAGGTTAGGGAACACCCTAGACCTCGTGCTGGCAAATGGGGAATTTGTGAGAGAGCTGGGGGTGGAAGAACCACTGGCAGGGAGTGACCACCACTCAGTGTGTTTCACGTTGAAAATGTGTAAGGAGGAAGTAGAAACAAGTACAAGTGTTGGACTTCAGGAAGGCCAACTTTGGGAGGATGGGGGATGTAGTTAAAGGGTATCTAGCCAGAATCCAAACTAATATGGACACTAACTAGAGGTGGGAGGTCATAAAACTGGGGATTGAGGAGGCAACCAAAACCTGCATCAGGGTCCAGAGTAAGAGAGCTAGGGCCAAGAAACCCAGCTAGTTGAACAAGGGGGTCATGGAGAAAGTAAGAAATAAAAGAGCCATCTTTAGGAGGCTCAGAAAAACAGGAAGAGTGGAGGACAGAGAGGATTACTTGAAGGGACCTGATGCAGCACGCATGCTCAAAACTGGTCAGGCCTTGTAGGAGTGGGGTCAGCACTATATGGCACTTATCACTTCATTTTTTTATTTTGCTGATATTTTGTGCAATAAAACGTTGTGGTATATGTTCAAAGTGTTGGATTGTGCCTTTATTTCCTGTGTACCTGGGGCCCTTGGCAGACCTGTTCAATGCCTCCCTGGTCTCAGGAAGTATATCTCAGGACTGGAGGAGGGCTGATGTGGTAATCCTACATAATAATGGTCCCAAAGATGAACCAGGAAACTAGAGGCCAGTAAGCCTCACATCCATAGTGGGAAAATTGATGGAGACAATCCTGAAGGAGAGGCTGGTGTCCCAGACCAATGGGCTGCAGGATGTTGGACATGGACCATGCAGTGGATGTCCTGTTTCTGGACTTCAGTAAGGCATTTGACTCAGTGCCACATGGGAGGCTGGGTAGTAAGCTGGCAGGTACAGGTGCAGGGGTGAAAATTGGTGGGATGGGTGGTAAACTGGTTACAGGGAAGGCAGCAGAGGATGGTGGTGGGAGGGGAGCTCTCATCTCCAAGGGCAGTGACAAGTGGAGTACTGCAGGGCTAAGTGCTGGGAACAGTGTTATTTGGGTTGTTCATATCAGACATCTTAATGGGCATCAAGAGCAAGATCAGTTTGTCTGCAGATGACACCAAGGTGGAAGCAGTAGTGGATGACCTAGGAGGGTGGCATGAGTTGCAGGATGAGCTGTCAAAATTGGAGACTTGGTTGGACACCTGGCAGTTGGGGTTCAATGCCAAAAAATGCAAGGTGCTACATTTCGGGGCAAAAAAAAACAAGAAGGAGCTGCCAGCTAGGGGCAGGGTTCAGCTAGCCATGACAGAGAAGGAGGAGAAGGACCTGGGAGTGATTAAAACGGGCTCAATGAACAACTCAGTACAATGCAGGAAGGCAGCTGCAAAGGCCAACAAAATGCTTGGTTGTTTTGCCAGGGATATCTTCAAGGAGAGAAGAGGTGATCCTGCCATTGCATAGGTCACTGGTTAGGCCACATCTGGAGTACTGCGTGCAGTACTGGTGCCCATACCTGAAGAGGGACATTAAGTTACTGGAGAGGGTGCAGCACAGGGTGACAAAGATGATCCAGGGACTAGGGGACATACCCTACCTGAGCAGGCTGAGGGAGCTGAACATGTACTCACTGGAGGAGAGATGCGGGAGTATGACTGAAACCTTCAAGTACACGAAGGGAATAAACAAGACAGGCACGGAGGGACTATTCAAGTTAAGTAGGGGTAGGGACACTCAATGTCATGATCTCAGATTGGGGGGGAAGGGTCAGGAGGGAAATGTGAAGACACTTTTATAAGGAGAGAGTGGTGTCTGGGTGGAATGCATTGCCTGTGGAAGTGGTATCCTGTAGAACAGTGGACTGCTTCAAAAGGGGATGGGATAATGTAAGAGGGAGGGTCAGGGGAGGGGAGGGAGGAGCAGCTGCAGTATAAGGGTTGCTAGCTGCACACTCGAGCAGACTCGATAGACCATAAGGCCTTTATCTGCTGGCAAATTCATATGTTTGTATGTTCGTATACTTGAAATGATTCAGTCACAGAAAGCATGGATTGTATAAAAATAATATGTACTATATGGATAAGCCATTATAATACCATAGTAAGCCATACAAAAAAAGTCCTATAATACACCACTGCCATGTTCATAATACTAGCATTGCAGCACAGATAATAGTATCGTTCCATGCCATAATACTATTGTTCAGACCTCATAATACTGTAATTTGAGCTCTGAACAATAGTATTATCACTGCAGCAGAGAAGCATGAGGGCAGCAAATGGCGCATGCTGATCGGGAGCCAGCTTTTCACTCCAACTGCTGCCCACACGGAAAGCCAACTTGCCGCTTAGTAACAGGCTGCAAGCAATGGAAAAATGGATTCCCCAACAGGCACCAGTACCACAGAAGAAATACTTCACTTTGTTCAAACTCAAGAGAACACAAATACAATAAAAAAAAAACACACATTTGACCTCAGGCTGCTGCAGACCTACCTCACAAAGCATGGTGAATGCAGACCGATCGAAACAATCCCCACCGAACAACTCGATGCAATTTTAGCTGACTTTGTCTTTCAGTTAAAAAACACAAGATCGCTCAGAATATGAGCCGAGCACAGTGAGAAGTGTCCTTGGCAGCACAAATAGAAATCTCAACCAAAAAAATTACCCCGCAACTATTTTCCAGGGCCCATCCACATTCTTCAAGCAGACCCTGGAAACTCTCACTGCCAAACAAAAATACCTAAAAAAGTTAGGCATGGACAGCCGTCCATGACAGGCAGAAGCACTAATAGAAAATGACATTGGTTTATTGTACACCTCAGGAACTCTGAGGTATCATTCCCTGACTGTACTTCTGCATATGCTCTTCTTTAATATTGGGTTACATTTTGCACTCTGGACTAGTGAACAGTACCAATTGCGATGGGGGGGGGGACATAGTTTTAGGTCAAGACAGCCCAGGCTTAGAATATCATGAACAGCAAACAAAGACAAGAATGGGTGTAAACATCAGGGATCTGAGACCGGTCTCCCCTAGGCTACACTGGAACACAAGTAACCCAAACAGGGACACTACAATGGCCTGCCAGCAATATTCCTGGCAAAGGCCTTCTGACATGCACAAGCCCAATGCACCATTTTACTTGCCACTGAATGTAAAATTAAAGCCAACTAGTTACTGGTATAGAGCCATAATCATTAGGGAGAATAAAATTCATAGCATAATAAAAATGCTACAGAAGTCAGCTGGTCTCCCCGAAAAAGAAAGGATTACTAATCACAGTACCCAGAAGACAGCAATTCAAATGCTGATCGACTCTAACATACACCCAGCTGATGTGGATCATGTGTCAAGACATAAGAACATACAATTCATTAATAAATATAGTACCTTGTCAGAGCAAAAACAAAAAGAAATATGTGCAATCCTGTCCGGAGAGTAGCCCAGCACATCACGATCTCCGCCCAAACCTTCACAAGTACCTGAAACAACTCCGGATACCGTTCCTCAAACCAGTACTGTGCCCCAGGAAATAATGACCATGAATCTGTTCTCTAACAAAAGCTCTCAGTTTTCAGCAACATCGGGCAACATATTTAGTTCCCATTGCAATTTTGTTATGGGAACGTTGCTATAAACAAATGGCAGTCACCTCCACCAATGAAAAAACACCGCTTTGTGATTTACTCTGACTTCAAGTCAGAGTAAGCAGATTCAACACCAGCAGCAGCCAGAAAAAAAAAACACTGAACATTTTCTTGCCATTCTGTTAGCCGCAATCATTGGCTCTATGCACATATTGAAATCGAGATTTAAGGAGAATTTTTTCAAGAGTTTACTGTTACTGTTTGTTGAACTTTTAGCATGAATTTTATAGACTTTGTTTGGCTTCCTTCCTGTTACTGTTAACCTGCATCATGCAAATCACAGTAAAGAAAACATCTCCTCTGAACAGCAAAGGTAAGAAAATACTGGTCTCAGATCCATATATTACAAAAAAAAATAACAGATAAGTGTGTTACAAGGCAGTAATCCCATCTTGAGGGTTTGGAGACTTTGGGAACCTCTCAAGCTTCGGTCTCAAGGTTCCAAGTCCCCAAAACCTCTTGATGGTATTACTGCCTTGTAACACACACTTATCTATTACTACATTTTTATTACTCCACAATATTTACATATGTTACAGGGCAATACACACTAAAGACTATGAGAAATACAATATTCTACAGATAAAAATAAACACATTTGAAAAGACAGAGGACACATAGAATAGCCTAACTCAAAGCTATCTAAATTCTAAACAGAGTAAAAGAAGCTTACCCCCAACTGAGATTTAATGAGTTATGGCACACTCAAAACCGCAGTGTTACTAGTTTGAAGTCCCAAAACAAAACTAACTCCAACAGCAAACATACACAGAACAATCTCCGTCTGGCCAGCCCACTACACCTGCATCATCAGACATGCCACTCTGACATCATATTCTGGACCATTTCTTTGACCTCTGGTGACCATCTTTTTCTAGAACAAGTCCAAACTGGTTACGCAGATTGGAATCTGGTCTTTTTGTTCTCCTAGCTGGCTAGACCAGCTGGTTACCATCTCATTCTGCCTTGGTCCTGTTTACACTCAAAATGTGTCTTTTTTATGAAAGAAACTCATTTGTTTGAAGTTTAACCAAAACAAAAGTCTTTTACAGGTCAGAGAAAGGATTGCTTACACAAAAAGCCGTACTAGCTGAGTGTCCTGAGGCCTGAAACTGCAGCATGAGGCAATTTTCAATTCTCCCTATACATGCCACAACTAACATATTGTACTGGCAACATAACTACAGGTAGTAAGATAGAAAAGAAAAAAAGAAAAACGTTTCCTGGGTGTTACATTTGTTACATCTCCATCACCTGAAAAAATGAAAAACAAATCTTTCAGTAAAACTAAATGATTTTTTTTATTGTTAGCTGTTTGCTCTATCTGCTCTGCCCAGTTCTCTCTCTCTTTTTCTGCTTTAACAATTTGTTAATTCTTTAAGGCACCTCTCATTATATACTGAGCCACTGGTTATTGCTTAGACAAACCATCTGCACTTCCACTCTGTGACACACTGTGGTGCCTAATGTCCTTGTTATAGGACTGCAGCACCAGGTTATATCCCTACAATTTGGGGGGTTGCCTGCTGGTCCTATGGAGCCTTGTGAGGAGGTTGTGTTCGGTGACCATTGTGAACGCCCTCCCATACAAATATGAATGCAGCTTCTAGAGAACCCAGACATTACCCAGACACTCTTTCTCATTTGTGGCATCGGCCTTCTCTCTAGGCAGCAGCTTTCTGCTCAGGAACACAACTGGGTGTTCTTTCCCCATGTGCATGACCTGACTCAGAACCAGCCCTAGCCCATGACTGGATGCATCGATTTTCACAATGAACTTCAGAGAATAGTCAGGGCTCATGAGCACATGTGCCCAACACAATGCCTCCCTCAACTGACGTAATGCTGTCTTACTGTGATCCATCCACTAAATAGTTTCTGGCAGTTTCTTCCTTGTGAGATTGGACAAGGGTTTGAGCATGTTAATGAAGTTTGGCACAAACTTTCAATAGTACCCTGTCATCCCTAGGAAGGCATGTACTTTTCCCTTTGTTGTGGCTGTGGCCCATCTTTCATGGCCCCAGTGTTTACTGGCTCAGGCTGGATGTACTCACTTTCCACCCTGTGCCCAAGGTATGACACCTCTATCATCCCTATTTGGCACTTCTATCCTAGACTATCAGCCCTGCAGCTGTCAATTAGCAGAGCACCCCAGTCATGTGCCTGACATGATCCTGCCATGTCTGGCTGCACATGATGATGTCATCCATATATGCCAGAGCAAAGTCTCCTACCCCAGACAGAATGCAATCCATGAGGCATTGAAAGGTGGCTGTGTGACAGGGAGATCCTGCCACTCTTGAGGAATGACCTTTTCTTAAATCTGTTGTAACAGTTCTTCTATTTCTTAGCCTAATCTATCATTTACAATTTCTAGTCCATCAGGCTGGCCACCACTGGGCACCCTTCCCCTTTCCTGACTATGCTACATAGTCCTCTTTAATTTTCCTTTTCCCTCTCAGGTCCTTGTAGTGGGAGGTTATTATTGTGACCTCTGAGCTGATGTAAAACAAGAGGATTTGTTCCTCTATGTTGGATTTAGTATGCAATGACACTATGTCATCAAATACCTTGATGTATATTACTTATGTGTATGAGACCTATAAATGTTGAAAATACAATGGCACTAGGTGTTTTTGATAAAGGTAAAAAGTACTAGGTGACTGCATTATAGAAATTAAGTTACAGGGGTTGCAATATCAGAAAAAACCCTGTTGTGTTGTTAAATGCACTTATATTGCAGATTGAGAGGCCTTTTTGGTACAAAACATTCCTGCTGTAAACTGAGCCAGTCTGAAATTTCATGGTGATAATTTGCATATACATCCCATGATGCTTTGTATTATTGGGGTATGTGTGATGTTGTGTTTCTTTGAAATTCGACTTTTTTGCCAATGCACTTTGGGGTAACCCTTGCTTCAGTGCTTCTACATTGAGGTTCTTTGTCTTTAGCTTGTTTTTTTTTTTTTATTTGAGCCCCCATCACCCAAACAAACAAGACCCGCATAGGAGAAGGTGAATCTCAACTGAAAAGTCAGATCAGTAGATCAGTTGGCACTGACTAAGTGCAGAGGAAGGACATTCATAGTGTGTTGCTGCAAACTGATGTATTGAAGAAGGGATAGGCCATTGCTGAAGGTTATCTGCTGTATTTTGAATAAACATTACACAGAGATTGTGCATTGAACCTGAAGTTCTGCATTTGGTCCATCTGTTATCCCACAACTCCTCCACAGACTTAGTGTTAGAAGTGGGGGTAATTTGCTGGAAATCTCTGGACTGGCCTAAGAGGTACATTTTCCAGATATCCCAGGTGGACCGATGTAGCTGGAGTTGCCAGAGGAGAACCCGGAGAAGAAAGTCTGTGGAGTTCTGACCAGAACTATGGCGGACAGACTTGGAGAGAAGCTGCTGCTTGGACTGGACCTGGGAGTTTGGTGGAAGGCCAACCTTGAAGACGATGAATAGATGCAGAAGGACAAGGAAGAATCGAGAGAACTGCTTCCTCTTGAAGACTCTCCACCTGAGGAGGTAGGGGAGTTGTTGAAATGGCTCTGCATAAAACAGGTGCAGATGGAAAGAGACAGAGACACTGAACAGAGAGATGGAGACATTGAGTGAAACAGGCAAGATGCCAAATGGGTGGATAACATGAGGGTCTTCCATGCCATCAATGCAGGGCAAACAGAAAGAGTCAGTAACTCAAAAGACATTAAACTCGCTAAACTTTCGGACAGTGATGACATTAAATCCTACCTCACAACCTTTGAAAGGATCGCTCAAACATGCACATGGCCAGGGGAACAGTTGGTTGTTTGACTGGCACCGCACCTGACAGGCAGTACCCAGTTGGTTTATACTGTAGCCACATGGACCCCCCGAGAGGCAGAGGAATATGACCGAGTGAAGCAGGAGATCCTCAGGCACTATGACATAAACACTAAAACCTATCACCAGAGGTTTACGTTTCTTAAAATGCAGTCACTGGATACCCCCCAAGAGACTTATGCCCATCTCAAGGAGCTCTACAACAAATGGTTGCAGCCAGATAACAAAAGCAAGGACCAACTTCTGGAAGTGGTAATTATTGAACAGTTTATTAAAGTTTTACCCAATGATGTACAACTTTGGGTTCAGGAGCATAAGCTTGATTCCACAGATAAAACCATCACATTGGTGGAAGATTTCCTGGCAGCCCAACCATCCAGACCCAGAGAGTTCCAAGGGACATCTGCAGCTGTGACCACCAGCAATCTGGTAAGGAACATTTTTATTTATAAACTGTCAAATTCAGCTCCAGTGAAACAAGACTGGAGAACAGAGAAAGAGTGGAGATGAATTCCAGTAGCAGAGATTGTATGTCTTGGATGCCAAAAGAAGGAATATTATGTAATAAACTGTCCTAATATAAAGAAAGTGATAACACATGTAGCCTTATCAAACTGGGATCACTTTATGGCTACTGTGCAGACTGGATCACAGCAGATGATGGGAGCTACCAGACTCATGTGCGAGCAGATCTGGTGAATGGGAATAATAAAGGGATGGATACAGCAGTCATCTGTGTGCATGGAACTACCCATTGCTACCCTTCAGTCACCATACAAATGATTGTTCAAGAAAAGACACATGAGGTAGAAGTGGAGTTGGTATCTTGAATACCTGTGCCAGTTGTTATTGGGCATGACCACTCAGACTGCTTCATTTATACGTTGTCATGCCACCCAGGACTCTGCTGTAATTGCTGTAACCACCAGAGCTCAAGTGAAGAAGGGACATTTACCATCTGTGTTCCCATTTGATGATGATGTTTTTGAGGATCCTGAAAAGGACCATAAAACTAAGGTGGAGAAGAGGAAGCTAAAGAAGGACTGGACTGATACTCATGCTGGTGTACAACCAGACTTGGGACATACTTTTAAATGTTATATGCAGCATGAGCAAAAAGCAGGCCCTTCACTTAACCTTATTTTTTCACGGGTGGAGAAGGGAGTGGAAAAAGATGCCCTTCAGTTTGTTGTAAAACAGGGAATACTGTATAGAGAATACACTAATCCCAGTAATGGAGAGGTAGTAGACCAACTAATTGGTCCAGAACAAGTCTGCTCCCAAATCATGTATCTGGTGCATGACATCCCTTTAGCAGGCCATGCAGGCAGAGGTAGCACCTTGAATAGGATATTGCTCAGGTTTTATTGGCCCTCTATCCATGAGAACATAGCTGAGTATTGTAAAGCATGTGCTGAGTGTCAGAAGCTAGCTCAGGCAGGAAAAAGGGATAGAGTACCACTACAGCCCATCCCCATTGTGACTAACCCCTTTGACAGGATGGCCATGGATGTAGTGGGCCCCCTGGAAAAGAGCTCCAAGGATTACAGATTTGTACTGGTCATATGTGACTATGCTACCCACTACCAAGAAACTATCCCCATGAGAACTATCAATGCCACAAGGATAGCAGAGGAGCTAGCAAAGGTATTTAGCCACATGGAAATCCCCCAGGAAATACTTACTGATCAGGGGAGTAATTTTAATGCACACCTGCTAAAAGAATTGTACTACCTGCTGGGCGTGATAGCAGATCATACTTCCCCATACCACCCACAGACTGATGGCCTCATAGAGAGGTTTAATCAGACATTAAAGGGAATGTTGAGGAAGTATGTAAAAGAAGAAGGTAAAGACTGGGATAGGTACTGCCCCTATTTTTTTTCACTTACTGAGAAATCCTTCAAGCATCCACTGGTTTCTCTCCTTTTTCATTATTGTATGGGTGAAACCCGAGGAGGCCACTGGATGTGGTTAAAGAACACTGGGAAGAGGGGAAGGGAAGGAGGTGGGACATCTTAAAGTCATAGAGTAGATGACTCAGTTACGCAAACGCCTGGTGAGGTATATCAACTTGGCACACCAGAGCTTAGAACAGAAGCAAGATTTGCAGAAAGAAAGATACGATCAGGGTTTGAAGACTAAAACAATTCTGTCAGGGGACAAAGTGTTGTTACTCTTACCTCCACAGAGAACAAACTACTCATGAAATGGCAGGGCCCGTTCACCATTTTGAGGCAAACAGGAACAGTGAACTATGAGCTTAACATGCCTGGAAAGAGACCAGCCCAGAAAATTTACCATGTGAACCTCCTTAGGAAATTATGTGAGAAGCCTAACTGCTCCCTTTATATCCATCCTGAAATCAGGGAGTCAGAGCTGGAGGTTGCCTATAAAAGGCTAGAGCAGTCAGGACCATTGGGGGAGATTCAGATAAACCCTGAACTGGAGCCTCAGCAACAGTAAGATTTGCAGGGGGTATTGCAAGAATTTGAGCCCATATTCACAAATGTCCCAGGAAGGCCAAAAGAATTGTGCACACCATAACTGCCACACAAGACAAGCCCATACACCAAAAGCCCTACAGATTGCCCATGAAGGTGAGGGATGAGGTGATTCCTGAAGTCAAAAAAATGGAGCAGCTAGGCATAATTGTACCCTCAAAGAGTGCATGGTCTTCACCCATGGTCATAGTGGACAAAAAAGAGGGTAGGATACGTCTATGCCTAGATTTTAGAAAGCTTAACAACATGTCACTATTTGATGGCTACCCAATGCCCCGAATAGATGACATCATTGACAGGCTAGCAGTGCAGAGTGTATCTCCACCCTGGACCTTACCTTATTGGCAAACCCCCTTGTCACCTGAGTCACAAGATAAAATGGTTTATACAAGTTTGTCACAATGCCATCCGGACTACATGGGGCCCCTGCCACTTTTTAACATTTTATGGACCACATACTAAGACCACACACTGAGTAATGTGTGGGGTATTTGAACAATGTGGTCATATTCAGTCCTGACTGGGAAATCCATGTTAGACACTTGTCACAGGTATTGCAAGCAATAAAGGAATCCGAAGTGACTATTAACCCTGTTAAGTGTGCCCTAGCAAAGACCAAGACAAGATACCTAGAGTTCATTTTAGGCAACGGACAAGTGAAGCCTGAGGTAGAGAAGGTTACAGCAGTAGCAATCAGTCCAATACTTACCACAAAAACAGCATATGAGATATTTCCTAGGCTTGATTGTTTATTAACAGAGATTTATTCCTAATTTCTCAGCCATTGCTAGTCCTTTGACTGATCTCACTAAAAAGAGGTGCCTGAATAAGGTTCAGTGGAACCCTATTTGTGATGAGACATTTAAGACATTTAGGAATATGAAGGCCATTCTATGTACAGCTTCTGTATTGAAAAGCCCTGACTTCAGCTAAGTGTTTGAGGTTCAAACCGATGCATCAGAGAATGGTACTGTGGCAGTCTTATCTCAGAAAATAGATGGGGAAGAACATCTGATTATGTATATCAGCAGAAAGCTACATGAGAGGGAGAGAAGATATGCTACCATAGATAAAGAATGCTTAGCTCTGAAGTGGGCTACTGATTCTCTGAAATATTACTTGTTGGGGGCTGAATTTAATTGTTGTAAATGATCACAACCCCCTCTGCTGGCTGCACCAAATGAGAGGAAAAAAATCCCCAATAATGTGGTGGTATGTAGCTCTTCAGCCTTATTGATTTACTGTGTCCCACGGTATTCCGTGATAACAGCGACTCAATAATAGCGACTACAAAAAAGCGACTTAAAAAGCGCAAAAAACAAACACGTGACCAGTACATTTAAATGACTGAGCTGAGATCATGACTTCATTTGCAAAACTAGCGACTGTGCAATACCTTCTACCCTTCTAGTGATTTTTGTGCTTACCTTACCATGTGTCCCCTCAATGCCAGTTCCGTTTCCCATTTCCTGTTGTACTTCATAAAACCTCCACCCCAAGCAGCATAGTCAGTCACTCAGCAAAACATCCAAATTGCTATGGCAGTCGAGTTTCTCACCAGCCAAAAAGGTAAGCCACTTGCACTATATGGGGGCTACCTTTATCGCAGAGATAAGGAGAAGTCTGAAAAAGTGTACTGGAGATGTGCAGACGCTCAAAAATATAGTTGCCTAGCGTGACTGCACACCTCAGGGGAAACTGTTGTAGCTGTTGTCAAGCAACATACCCACACCCCTAATGCTGCAGAAGCTGGTGTTAGGCATGTGATGGGTAACATTAGGACAAGAGCTTGCTCTACAGTGGAGACAACTGCCCAGGTTGTAGTCGAGTGTACTGCATCTGCACCTGAGGCAGTGACTGGTAGGCTACCAGGTATTAGTTTAATTACACGTATTATGCAGCAGTATTCGGCAACAGGAGAGTGGCTGCCCTGCAACTCCTACCATGGTGGAGGACTTAATTATCCCTCCTGAATTCTGTATTCTAAGCCCTGGAGAACAGTTTCTACTGTATGACAGTGGTCCTGAGAAAGATCGAGTGCTATTGTTTTCTACAGAAAACAATCTCTAATTTTTGAAGGAATGTGGGGACTGGATGCTTGATGGTACATTCAAGTCGTGTCCTGCTTTATTTGATCAATTGTACTCTGTACATGGTATTCATTCGGGAATACTTTTAATTGCAGTCTATGCATTGATCAGCTCCCGCAAAACAGCTTCCTATGAGAGAGTCTTTGCAAAGATTTGAACACTCATTGCAAACTCTAGCCCAGCAAATTCAATAATGGATTTCGAGAGGGCTTCATGGAAAGCATTTACCACTGTTTTCCCTGAAACACAACTTCGTGGTTGCTTTTTCCATTTTGCCCAAGCTGTGTGGAGGAAAATCCAACAGCACCCCGAGGTGGAAACCAGGTACTGCAATGACCCGGCCTTTGCCCTGCACTTATGAATGCTGTTGTCATTGGCATGTGTGCCCCCTGGTGATGTCATAAAGAAATTCGAGGAAATGAAAGAAATGGAATTTTTTGTTAAGCATGATGACTTGTTACAACCAGTGCTTGACTACTCCGAAGACACCTGGCTTGGACGGCCAAGAGGTAGAACGGGACGCAGAACAGCACATTTTCTGATACAGCAATGGAACTGCACCACTATAACTCATATGGGGCTAGCAAGAACTTAACAACAGTGTTGAGGGATGGCACAGGGGATTTAACTGTAGGCTAGGCGCATGTCATCCTAGTATTTGGAAACTGATCGATGGGCTCAGAGAAGAACAAATGCTTTGTGAAATTAAAATGTAGCAGCTAATTTCTGGGAGCTGCATCGAGTGGCACTAAACGGAAATACAAAGACCAGAATATCCGTATAGCTGCTATTGTGGGGCAATACGAGTCTCGTAGTACGTATGAGTATTTAAAAGGATTAGCCTACAATTTTCAGTTTAAATAGTAAAAGAAGCAGTAAAGAAGCAAACCGACTACAGTGGGTATGACGAAGAAGCCTTGAAGAAATAAATGAAGAAAGTGCAGCGCAGTGCTGTGAAGACTTGCAAGACAGCAATAAATGATTTCCTGGCTTTGCCAGTTTTTTTTTTAAAGTTTTGCAGTCACTGTTTTGATACTTAGCATCCTTGACAGTTGCCAGTTGTTTGTTAACTTGGGCAAGCTTATATTCAGACTGAGCACATTTTCTGTCAGTGCCGGTTGTCTGTTAACTTGGGCAGGCTTATATTCAGACTGAGCACACTTTCTGTCAGCGTGAGTGTGATGCTTAAGATCTTGCCGATCCTTGTCGATTTGTGTAATGAGTGCAATTATTGATGGAACAGGTGTTTTTGGCAGGTTTGCTGCATATTAAATTGAATGCCATTTATGAATTATTGGGAAGTCAGTAGCCGCATTGAAATCAGGCGTTTTTGGCCAGTTTGCTGGAGCTGGTGTTTTTGGTAGGTTTGCTGAATATTAAATTGATTGCCATTTAGGAATTATTGGGACATTAGAAGCCGCATTGAAATCAGGTGTTTTTGGCAGGTTTGCTGCATATTAAATTGAATTCCATTTATGAGTTATTGGGAAATCAGAAGCCGCATTGAAATCAAGCGTTGTTTGTTAACTTTCGGCAGGCCATTGATGACTTAACTCAGGCAGAACACATTTAGATGTGCCATTTTATCAATCACGATTTTTTAATGTCGCCTACACTGTGATCGCTGTTGTGTAGTCGCCCACATTAAAGTTGCGATTTTTTAGTCGCGATTTTAACATAGAACCTGTCCCACAGGGCAGGGACAAAACATGTAAATGCTGATTTCATGTCTAGATATCGTGCAGGAATTGATGTCAATGAAATATGATGTACCTTCCCTAAAAGGAGATAGTGCAAGGAAGGTACAGTTAGTCTCTGTTGAGAAATGTGTTAATGCCTCAGGGTAAAGAATGATGATATCCACTTTGTTTATGATGGAATGCTTATCATTAATAGGGACCCTGAGACAGAGCTTCTGAAGATGGATGGGTGGGAGCTCCATCCCTTCCTGGGACAGGAAGATGATAAGCAGTCCGAAATAACTGCTTCCCTCTTAAGGTGGGGGATATCTGATTGGGAGATCCTGCCACTCTTGAGGACCAACCTTTTCTTAAATCTGCTGCAACAGTTCTTCTATTTCTTATCCTAATCTATCCGTTACAATTTCTTGTCCATGAGGTTGGCCACCTCTGGGCACCCCCCCCCCTTGACTATGCTATAGTATCCTCTCTAATTTTCCTTTTCCCTCTCAGGTCCTCATACAGGGAGGTTGTTGTTGTGACCTCCAAGCTGATGTAAAGCAACAGGCTGTGTTTCTCATTGTTGGATTTAGTATGCAATGGCACTATGTCATAAAATACCTTGATGTATATAACTTATGTGTATGAAACCTGTAAATGTTGAAAATACCATGGCAGTAGGTGTTTTTGATAAAGGTAAAAAGTACTAGATGACTATTATAGAAAGTAAGTTACTGGGGTAGAGACAGCAGAAAAACCCTTGTTGTGTCGTTAAATGCATGTAAATTGCAGATTGAGAGGCACTTCTGGTACCATGCATTCTTGCTATAAACCAAGTCAGTCTGAAAGTTCATGGTGATAATTTGCATATACATCCTGAGATGCTTTGCATGATTGAGGTATGTGTGATGTTGTGTTTCTCTGAAACTTGACTTTTTGCCAGTGCCTTTTGGGATAACCCTTGCTTCAGTGCTTCTGCACTGAGGTTGTTTGTCTTTAGCTAGTTTTTTTTTTTTTTTATTTGAGTCCCCATCACCCAAACAAAAAAGACCCACACAGGGGAATCTGAATCTCAACTGAAAAGTTAGATCAGTGGGTCAGTAGGTGCTGATTAAGTGCAGAGGAAGGGCATTCATAGTCTGTTGCTGAAAACTGATATATTGAAGAAGGGATATGCCAGTTCTGAAGGTTATCTCCTGTATTTTGAATAAATATCAATTCTGACAACAGAGGGGGACTTGATGCTTAGATGCAAGGGATGTAGAATGTATAAAATTGTAGAACTGGGGATTGACTATAGTAGCTATGAATGTGAAAAATGTGAGCAAAACAAAGAATTATATAAGAATTTGGGAATGGTTTCTGAAAGGTTAGTGAAATTAGAAAGGAATCAGGGATGTTAACAGAAAAGATTCAAATACTTTCTAGTTTTAATGTAAATGAGGAGGCTAAGGGAAAAAAGGTTTAGAAAATGAATATGGGAAAAGGAAATCAAGATTTGTTGGTAATGAACAAAATTCTGGAAATCATTATGAGAATAAGAAAGCTAAATGAAAACGCAGGGGTCAAAATCCATTTAGACCCATTCCAACAGAGCTAAGGAAGGAAAAGGAGGTAACTATAAATTGTAATACTGAGGTTATAGGGCAGGTTGAGATTGAAATAAATAATAGAAATGACCCTGTTGCTGATATAACAGAAGGAATAATAGTAACAAACAGATTTGATGTGTTGGGGGATATAAATCAATCATCATAGTGATGATTCATATCATAGTGGGAGACGGTGGAAATTAAAACAATGATCAGATGGAGGAGGGAGGAGTGGTAAATCCAAGGCAGGTTATAATAACTGGTGATTCCATCATTAAGTTTACTGATCACTATATTTGTAAACATGACACAGCAAATAGGATGGTCAGTAGCTTCTCAGGTGCAGGGGCTATGGATTTGTGTAACATGGCTGACAATATATTTAAAGGGGCAAGGGAACACCCACTGGCAGTGATTCATGTGGGCATAAATGATATTATGGCAAAAACCCTGCCAGAGATGCAAAAGGACTATAGTAAGTTAGTAGAGAAATTAGAAGAAAAAGGATGTGAAATAGTGATTTCGGAGATACTTCCTGAACCTAGGGCTAATATTTATAAAGTGAAAAGGATTGCACTGGCAAATGAATGGCCGTGTAAATGGACTGAAAATAGGAACTTTCAATTTATTAAACATTATGGAACTTTTGATGGAAACAATGATCTGTATTGTAAAGATGGGTTGCATCTGAATTTTAGAGGAAGTAGAATATTGGGAAAGAGATTATGTCAGGTAATAGAGAAGTGTTTAAACTAAAAATGAAGGGGATGAGGGGAAATGATGGGGTTCTAAATGCTCCTGTGGTAAAAAAAAGATAATAAAAGGCTATCCTAAATGAAGGCCATGTTTTGCAATGCCAGAAGCTTAAATATATCAAATATGGGAGAATTGGAGGTTATAATTATAAATGAGTGTTTGGATATGATAAGAACAGTTGAAACATGGTGGGATAATGAAAGTGAGTGGTTACAACATATTCCAGGATATAGAGTGTTTAAAAGAAATAGAGAGGAGAGAAGAGGAGGTGGTGTGGTACTTTTTGTTAGAGAAGGAATAGAGGTTAGGGAATTAGAACAATGCGATAATTAGGAAATTGAAAAAGTTAGTGTTGAATTGTTGGGGATAATGGTAAAAAAATGTAGAGTCTCTTTTTTTATAGGGCTCCCAATGTTGGAATAGAAGAAACAGAGGCATATATTAAAGACATCATAAATCAGGCCAGGATAACTAATATTATCCTCATGGGGGATTTGAATATGCCCAACATTGAGTGGGATAAAAAACAACTTGGTAATCATTTAGGATGTAGAGTACATGAGGAGTTGAGGTCAGGTGGCATTAAACAATGTATAAAAGAGGCCACTAGAGATAATAATATTTTAGGTGTTTTACTGACTAACATTCCTGATGTAATAAAGAATGTTAGCATTCAACCTCAGTTAGGCAACAGTGATCATAAGTCTTTTATGTTTATATTGGTTTGGGCATCTAAACCAGCTAAGGAACATACAGTGCAGTATTTATACAAAAAAAGGGAATTATATAGCTATACGAAAGGAATTGGTAAGAATCAACTGGGAAAAAGAATTTGAAGGTTTAAACATGGAAGAAGCTTGGAATTATTTTTTGAATATATTCAATAATTTAAAAAAAAACTACATCCCTTGTAGAAAGGCTTATAATCATAAGGCAAAAAGCCATCATGGTTGAATAAGAAAATATTAAGAATGTGCAGGAAAAAGAAAATAATGTTTAATAAAATGAAATTTAATGGAGTAGAAAGTTCCAAACAAAGCTATAGGAAAACACTGAGGAAATTAAAGAAAGACATAAGAAATGCTAAGAAACATTTTTGAATTTAGATTAGCTGTTAACAAAGATAAAAACAAGTTTTTTTGCCTATGTAAATAGTACAAAGGGTAGTAGGGGGAAAGTTGGACCTTTAAGTATAAATGGAGTCATGACCTCTGAACCTATAGATATGGAAAATGAATTTAGTAGAAGTTTTGGAGCTGTGTTTAGAAAGAATGATGTTGATATTGAAAGGTGTAATATAGGGAACTGTAATCTGGATCCCCAAAATATTATAACTGTAGAGAGGGTGGCTAAAAGGGTAAGGAGATTAAAGCTGGATGGGACAGCCGGACCAGTTGGTATTCACCCATATTTTGTGAAGGAGTTGAGTGATGTGATGATACCTATTATTACTATACTGGGTCAAAAATCTTTGAGTGATGGTGAGGTGCCTGGGGGGTGGAGGTTGGCACATGCTGTACAAATATATAAGAAAGGAAGGAGGAGTGATGCAGGGAATTATCGTCCTGTTAGTTTGACATCAGTGGTGGTAAAAAATATTGAAGGAGCTTTGAGTGATGCTATTTACGAAAGTATGTTAAGGAGGGGAATTTTGGATCAGAACCAGCATGGTTTCATGCCTAATAGGTCGTATGAAATGAATCTATTGACCTTTTATGAGTTTATCAGCAAATGCGTTGATGAGGAAGTAGTGTTGATGTTGTAATGCTCGATTTTAGTCGAGCATTCGACACAGTTCCACATTATAAAATAACAGAAAAACTTATAAATATGGAAATCAGTGAGATCATTGTTAGATGGGTAGAACAATGGCTAAGTAATAGATTACAGCAAGTAAAGATTCAAGGATATCTGTCTGATTTAAATAGAGCACGGAGTGGATTTCCCCAAGGGTCAGTATTGGGCCCACTACTGTTTTGCATATTTATAAGCGATCTGAAATCATTAAATCATAATAAACTAATTAAATTTTCTGACAATGTTAAAGTTGGAGCAGTGGAAAATACATTTGATGACAGACTCATTTTTGGCCAGGATTTGTTGTACATTGTCAATTGGGCAAAAAAAAAAACGGAATGACATTTAATAAAGATAAATGTACCATCATGCATTTCGGTAGACAAAATATCAATCAGATCGACTATATGTATGATCTGAAACTTAAGGTATTGGAATGTGAGAAAGATCTGGGTATCTATGTCCAAAATGATTTAAGAAATTAAGTAAATAGCAGACAATCATCTAATAAAGCAATGCGGATTGTTGATTGTATTAGAAGTTTTCAATCAAGGAGTAGAGAGGTTTTGATGCTGTTGTATAGACATTTGGTGAGGCCTATACTGGATTATTGTTCTACAGTTGCAGGTCCTTTATTGAATAGGGATATTAAATTAATGGAAAGACCACAGAGATCCCTTACAAGGTTGATTTTGGGTTGTGAGAAAGAGTCATATGAGACTAGACTGGAAATAATGGGGTTGTGGTCTTTGGAGAGTAGAAGGGTAAGAGGGGATTTATTATTATTATATAAATCTCTGAAGGATGAGGTTATTAGAGCAGAGTTGGGTTTGGTGTCTAAGGAAAGGATCTATCATTTGAGAAGGCATGATAGGCAATTGAGTGAGGAACTGAGCAGGACTGACTTAAGGAAGAGGAGTTTTAAGTGTCAAACAATAAGGGTATGGAATGGACTGCCGCAGGAAGTGGTGGAGGCAGAAAGCTTGGATTGTTTTAAGCAGAAATTGGACAAGTATCTAGAGGAAGTTGGTGGCATCTGCCACTTCCACTGAATTGTGGGGAAAATCTTTATGGCCTATGCCTTCTGATTTTCTTATTCATCCAGTATGAACTCCAGTATGAGATTGTGTATTGAACTTGAAGATCTGCATCTGGTCCGTCTGTTATCCCACAACCCCTCCACAGGCTGGTGCATTCTTCATCCCAAATGGTATTACTCAAAACTGAAATAGTCCAAACAGAGTGATGAAGGCCGACCTCTCTCTGGCTTCAGGGATCAAGGGCACCTGTCAATAGCCCTGTCTCAGGTCTGTGGTGGTCAGGTACATTGCTCCCCTTAACCTCTCTAGCACCTCATCTGTACTGGGCATGGGGTACATGTCTGACTCCATACAGCTGTTGAGCTTGTGGTAGTTGATGCAGAACCTCATGGTCCCATCCTTTTTGAGGATCACCACCACCGGGGAGGCCAAGGGACCACTGGATTCCTGAATTACCCTAAGAGCCAGCATTTCCTGATTGCCTCCTCATTGGCATGTGTCACTTCCTCAGGAACACTGTAAGATGGTTGCCTGGGACCCTGTATCCACGTGGTGCTCCACCAGTGTGGTATACCTTGGTTTCCCCGTGAACATTTTCCCAAATATATGCAGCATCTTGCACATTTTGACAGCTTGCACCAGTGTAAGCTGCTCTGAGAGTGAAAGTATCCACTGAGGATTTTCCATTAACCTCCTTAGAAGATCCACCAGCAGGTCTGCTTCTGCCTCCTCCTCTGGATAGCTGCACACAGCCAAGACCATCTCATCCTGATCATGGTAGAGCATCATCAGGTTTATGTGGTAGATTCACTGCTTGCACCTCCTATTGGGTAACTCCACCACATAATTAACATCTTTTATCTTCCTGACCACCAAGTAAGGACCCTCCCAAGCAGCCTGTTATTTATTCTGTCAGACGGGAATGAGTACCATCACCCACTGTGTGATTTTTAACTCCTGGGCTCTGGCACCATGGTCATACCATGTCTTCTGTCTCTGTCTTGCCGTGGCTAGGTGCTCCTGGGTGAACCCCTTCAGCTCCTTGAACCATGCCTGAAATTCTGGATGACCTCCACAACTGATTTCCCTTGGGGAGCAAGCTCACCCTCCCATTTATCCCTTGCCAAATCAAGGGGTTCCCTTACCCTATAGTCAAACAGGAGGTTGAAGTGTGAAAATCCAGTGGACTCCTGGAAGACTTCCCAATATACAAATAAGAAATGGGTAAGTACTTGTCCCACTCTCTCACATGCTGGTTGGTGAATGCCCTTAACATAGGCTTGAGAGATGCATTAAATCACTCAACCAGACTGTTAGGTTGGGGATGGTATTGAGAGGCCTTGAGATGTCTCACCCTGCACCTCTCCCAAAGACTAGTCATTAGGCCAGTCATGAAATTGGTGCCCTGGTAGGACAGACTCTCTTGGGGAAACCCTGCCTGACACAGTATCCCCAGCAGTTCATCAGCCACTTTTTCTGCCTCAATGGAGGACAAGGGCATGGCCTATGGCTACCATATGGCATAATCCATGACCAGCAGAATATACCTCTTGCATGTGTGACTTGGGTGAATGGATCCACAGTATCCACAACAACTCATCAAAATGGCTTACCAATTTTAGGCAGGATAATCAAAGCCACCTTATCCTTCTCCCCAACCTTTCCCACCCTCTGGCACTGCAGACAAGTCCAGAAGTAGTTTGCCACATCCTTAAAGATGCTGTGCCAGTAAAAATTGTTAGTCAGCTGCCGTTTTGTATATCTGACTCTTAAGTGTCAGGAAACTGGTATATCATGGGCTAAGGTGAGAAGCTGCTTCCTATACTCTTCAGGAACTACTGTCTGCCAGAGTTCTCCTTCCTCTGGTCCTCCCTTTGAATTCCAGTCATGATATAGGAGCCCATTCTTCAGTATGCGTCCCTTTTCTCTGAACCCTGTGTATCACTTTCCAGCTGACTAACTCCCTTAATTTCTGTATGGATGGGTCAGCTTATTGAGTTTTCCCCACCTTCACATGCCTGACCTTCCCTAAAACACACTCTCCTGTGGGACAGCTACTTACGGCTGGGCTTTCCCTAGTCTGTAGCTGTGGCTCAGAACTGCTTCTCCCAGCTCATTCTTTAGCTACAACTTTCCCTGCTGCTGAGGAAGGGGTTGCTTCCAGCTGTACTTCCTCCTCTGTGTCATTAGGAGCCGGTTCCCTAGTCTTGCTACAGGTAGTAACACACACAATGTTGACCCAGTTGTCAAAGTCATTACCCATTATTAATTATACAATGGCAAGAAAGAATGCTGGCCTCTGATTGGTCAGTCTGGGACTGGACCCGTGATGTTATCCCAGTACAACATCACAGGTCTAGTCCCAGCTCACAGAAGACTGTATCAAATGTAAAAATGAATCTCTCCACGAGCACAATTTCCTATATCAGGCACAATATAATGAGACAGATGGAGATGGATCCTAGAAGAAAAGAAAAGAAAACACAAAACATGATTAAATTGCTGCTTAGGCCAGCCCGCCTGCGCAGCAGCAGTGCTACTACTTGGGACATCGATGATCCGGCTTCAGGAATGAGCCTGAGTATTCAAGGGTCAGCTGGTGGAGAAGGATTTAATATCCCACAAGATGTTCTGGTAGCCTGTGATGTTGGCGACTGCGATTGAGTGTTTTCAAAAAGGGCGACTCAATCATGGTGCCTGTGCACAGGGCTACCGAGCAGGGAGGGCGACCGGATAGTGGGTAGGACGAATATAGTGACAGAATGTCATTTTGTATACACATGCGCATGGGAGAGTGAGGAGGAACCACGCTATGCGATGGGAGGAGGGAGGGTTTGGGGGTTGTAGTGCGATGGTGGACTGCCGAGCTGGCCGTGTGGTATTGTGGGTTGGTGGCAGGCTGGGGTTTGGAGGGTGCTGGGTTCTGTTCTGGGCATGCTTGTTTTTTGCACCGAGTCCAGGATTTTCTTTTCTTATTACTTTTGTACTCCCTCCGACATGCACCCCGCTGGAGTTGAGAATCCTTTAGTAGGGTGGTGTGGGGAGGCTGTGCCCCCAGCATAAAACAAAGAAAACCTAAGTTTCTAGTGCCCTTTTGATGGTCGCCACGAGTGTACATCGCCGAAATTGATTTTTGGCGATGTACACTTGCCCAAACAGCGATCACCTTTCCACAATCGCAATTATCACATGGAACCAATGCTCTCCTTGCAAGGGGAGGGATGAGGGATTACTGCCGCCATGTGATTGCCACCTGGGTGATCACAGGTGGCGGTGCAGGCATGAGTCTAGTTCTGGGATTGGGGACAGCTAATTGGCTGGATAGACATACGCACCTTGCATGAGCACATTTGTCAGCCAGCATCCTGGGGGCAGGAGGAAAACCAAAAAAATGCAGCCATTCTCCCTGATGGCTATGGGTGGGCCATAGATACTACACTCTGCTGACCTAGGCTTACTCTGCGAGCACCAAAATGTAGCCTTTTCCAAGGGAACTGGTCTAGCCTGATGATCTCCACCATGGGGAGGGGATACCATGGGACCACACTCCTGGAAGAAGGTAAGTTCTGCAAGATGGCAGGGTGATGAGGTTGGGGCTACCCAGAGCTCTGAGAAGGACTGCCACCAGCTGTGAAAAGGGTAAACAGAAAGTTGGAGAAAATTACTGTTTAGAATCATCATATAAGGATTACATCTTAAATATACCAGAACAGTTCATAAAGAGCATAGGACATGAATATATTAAGTGGCCAAATGTTTTTACAGAAATGGCTTCAGATCCCACTGGCCATTTAAGAGGTTTGATGCTCTGTAGCCTGTAAATCCAGCCACTTTCTTTGCAAAGTAAGATATTAGTTTTGTCACCTCCCCTCTTGGGGGGTGGGACCGTCCAGACCCATAAATTTTAGGTCAACTAGTTATATCTTCTTTCGCGTCTAAATATCACTCACAGCTCTATCTGTCACTTTGCCCTTCAGGTCCCTTCCTCCACTCATCACTGCTCTCTATACCAGTCCTTAGGCTGGCTCTCTCTGCAGGGACATTCTGAATATGCTATGGGTTGTCTAGTCGACTCCTCTCTCAGGAACTCACGTAAGTCCCCCTACTCCTCGCTTCTCACCGACAGGGTGGTAACTCAGTGTCTCAGGGTTTCTTCCATTCCCACCGGTAGTCCCACATGTATCTACTGTCATGGGGAGCAAGGCTTTTTTTGTCTCTGCCCCCTACCTCTGGAACAGAATACCACCTGCTATCTATATGTTACCCTCTCATCAGTCTTTTAAATCGAAGCTAAGAGATTGGCTCATGTCTCAGGCCACCTGTGCCTGCTCCCTTGGAAACACCCTTGCCAGAAATCCACCTTAGGGGCCCAGTGTACCATTTGCTTTACTTCCAAAGTACTGGCTACTACATATACAATTTACACATTTTTGACTCCATTGTGAAAATGTTAATTGCTACAGTGTAATCCCTTATGCACTTTATTGTAAACCTTGGACTGGCTGAATAATGTCTTGATTTGCTGTAAGTGTATATGTCCTAGTTCTCTGCAAGCAGAGAAGCGTCGCTTTATTTGTCATGAACTTGTTTTTTATGTCCTTAACCCCTATTTTTAAGATATGATGTTTATGTATCACTGTTTCTGATACCACTGTACTCACTGCATTATATGTACCTACTGTATTATAACTTGCACCTATTGTCTGTGCCACTGTATGGCCAGGGTCACAACTGAAAATGGTCCTTTGGATCAGTTTGCTCAACCAGTTACCAAAAACAAATAAATAAATTATTAATATCCATGTTTCTGGAGAGAGTGGACACCCACTGGTGAATCCTGTTTTCAATTTACAATTGTTCTCAGTTGTTCTTGTATATGGGTTTCATGGTCCCTGATGGTCCTCCCCACATATACAAGATTACAGGTGCTCCAAAGTACAGTACATAGACTATGAATGTGGTGTCATATGTAAAGAACACTCTTATTCTAACCATTTTATTACCATCAGTTGGGTGCACACATTCTCTGTTTGTGTAAGAAAACCTACATGCATTGCACTTTTGGCATTTACGGAATCCTGTGGGCTTGGGTAAGAATCAATTAATGTGACTACTGGGGCTTGGCGCTGGATCAAAGTGGCTATGAACTACCCTCTGCCTAAGGCTGTTAGCCTCACTAAAGGTAATCCTGGGCTTTGTACCAATAGTATTGGTAACCTCCTGGTCTCCTAAAAGAATAGACCAATAACAGCATATTATGTTGCCAGTTTTGCCAGCCCAAGAATTATAGTCCATGATGAAAGTAATGGGCTCCTAATTTTCCACTTTCTTAGTGCATGGCTTTTCTTTTAGAAGATGCTCCTTAATTATTGACCTTGACCTGTCTTTAGAGCTAGCCAAAAGGTTTCCATCATAGCCCTGGGCCAAAATTCTTGGTTCTAGATCTGTTGCCTGTAAGTCAAAAACCTCTGCATAGCTACAGTCCCTGCTAAGGATGTTCTCAAGAGCAGTGGGATGGGCTTCATCTGCCCTCAGAACAGAATTAGTGGCTATTTTATTCCTGTAGCATTTTGTGGCAACAGTGTCCCTATCCATGTCTCTGCTGGTGAGTGTGATAGTGAGGAAATTAAGTGAGTTTTTGCTGGAACAATGTGTGAATTTCAAGTTAAAGTTAATTTCTGCTGGTGCAATACATACATGCCTGTATTTCTTATTCATTATCTTCCCATATACAAATAATATGGTCAATGATTTTGCTGTGGTGAGGTTAAACTATGTCTTTCTTTATACAGAGTTCTTCCCACATGGCCAGAAATAAATAGGCATAGGAGGAGGCTGTGGCTGTCCCCATGCCATCCCTGAAGATAGTATTCACTCTCAAACTTGAATGAGTTATGTTTTAAAATAAATCCCAGTGCTTCTAAAATGAATGCAGCTTGTATCGGTTCCATGTCGCTACAGCAACATCCCAACCATGAGGCCCCCCTCCACAGCGACAGACACACGGTGACATCCCTGACACCGATGCAACCCGATGATGACCGGCAACACCGTTATGGCGACCAACACTGTTGGACGGATCAATACGGGGAAGGGGCTTTGCCTCCACACACCCCCTACTTTAAATATTTAACTCCACATTGCACAGACAGTGGAGTTAGATACATATCCCCCGTCACCGCAAAGTCCATCAGTGAGAAACATCGATTACCACAACGTCCATCGCTGTGGGTGAGTCGCTGTGGAGCCATTGCTGTTCTGACAGTATACAGCTGGGATCTGGGCTCCGTTTGGATGTTGGTTCAGAAAGTATAAGCATGCCTGAATGCCCTGGTTATGCTTGACAGAGGTGTACAGAGCCTCAACATCAATGCCTAGCCAGGCATAAGTATCCTACCATACAAAGTTTGTAACTTTTCTGAGTACATCAGAAGTGTCTTTTAGGTATAAATCAAGAATAATGACACTGTCCCACAAGAAAAAAATCTTCCAGTTTCACTACATTCTCTATTAGGGACCCAATCCCAGATACGATGGGTCTGCCTGGTGGTTCTTCCATGTATCTTGAAGAGAACATAGAAGCTAGAGGGACTGGAAACTCAGTCCAAATGTACCTGTACTCATCTTCTGAAATATGTCCACTGAACACTGCTTGTTGTAGGATTTAATACCATTCTTTTTTTTTTTTAAATGGGTATAGGATTATTGGCAAAACTCTGTAGTTGTTATGATTATTATTATGCAGTTCCATAAGCATTTCCCTGTAACATTCTTTGCTCAAAATAACATTTCCCCCATTATCCGCAGGCTTACTAACAACCTCGTTACACTCTGTGAGCTGCATAGGAGCTATGCACTCAATGAGGGTGAGATTGTGATGTGGGGGTAGGTTTGTTTCCCCATCTCCCTCATTTCCCGCCCCAGTACTTTTCCCCACCCTCACCCCCAGCCCTGGCCTGATTCAAACTTTTATTATTAACGCTCCTATTTCGTTACTCTATGCAATCCAAGTTACTTTATCACCCACTGTGATCATGACAGAATTTGAGCAGGCAGCAGTGAATGCCTGTAAACTGGAGTTTCCAACAAGCCAAAACAAGGGGTGCATGTTTTACTTAGGCCAGATTGTGTGGCACAAAATTCAACAGGTTGGCTTGGCTACTGGTATGAAACTGATCCAGATATCAGTTTGAAAATGTGCCATTTAGTGGCCTTAGCCTTTCTCCCCTCTGCAGACTTCCCCCTCACCTCCCAGCTGCAGTTGGATTTTGACAACATTCAATGCTGGTTCAACCAACTTCCCTCAATGCCAAAAAAACAGTCTCCATAACTTTTGGCACCCATCAGAGGCTAGCCAGACTTTCTTCTCTCCCACTATTTAATACCCTTGACAGTATTAAGACTGAAGATGTTCCCTCCTTCAAGTACCTTGGGATCTACCTTGACTAGCATCTTGATTTCTCAGTGCATAATGATGCTATCCACCATAAGTTGCACCCTAAGCTTGGAGCTTTGTACAGGAATAAAGCAAGTATTCTGCTTTCTGCCTGCCGAGAAATTGTGTTAAAAATTGTTCTCCCTATCTTTGACTATGGTTATTTAGTCTACAGTGGAGCTTCTAAATCCTCCTTTGCCAGACTGGACCCCCTTTTTCATTCTTTTTGTTCTTTTGCTCTTGATTTCCCACCTTGTACTCATCACAGCTCTCTTTACTCAGCCCTTTCTCTTACCCCCCTTGATGCTAGGCATCTTTCCCATTGTGTTTCTTTTATTTACAAATTCTGGTTCGGCACCCTTACCTCTAATCTTAAATCCCCTCTATCTCTCTTTCTTCTTCTTCTTCCTACACTGTCCAAAATAATATTTCCCATCTGCTCTTTATTCCTTCTAGAAAATCTACTGTGGGTCAATCTACGTATTCTTACCAATTTCCTAAACTTTTGGTTTTCCCTTCCCCTTCCAATTTAATCTGCCTCTTCTCCTTCCTCCCCCAAATCTTTTCTTTATGTCTTTTGTTATGCTACCTGCAACAGTTTGTAACCTTTTTCTCTTCTTTCTCCCTTTCACTGTTTTCGACCTGTTTATGCTTTTCCACTATTTTCCCCTTCTTTGCATATAAGAATGTGTTTTTACTTGTAATTGTTTACTATTTGCTTCTAATTTGATAGTTATATTTCACTTATTACTATATTATTGTATTTTACATCTAATTATAGTAGTTTTATTGTTATTTATCTCCCTCACCCCTCTCCCCCAGGACGCATCTGGAAACAAGGTGTTATTCAGTTCAGTATGTCCTTCCTGGTTAAACTTTTAACCAAATAAATATGGCATCACTATTTATATTTCTTTAGCCTGGGATTAAAAATGCTACTGCCATTATAAGATATCTATCTATAAAAATATAATGGAGACAGATTTTAGGATTAAGAACAGCTGCTCTTTCTTGAATTACTATTTCTGTGATCTAATTTTAGTCTTCTGTTTGTATTTACAGATTGGGTCTGCACCAGGAATAACAATCACTCCTGTCAGTGGCAACCACATGTTAATTTCCAGCAGCAGCTGTTCTGTCTTTTTAACAGAGGGTTATCCATATGCATATTAATTTAAGATGACAGTTTTTGCCTCTTCAGAATCTAGATAGATTATAAAATTGATTATATAGTTTAAGAAGTTTGTTGTTTGTTTCTGTGTATGTATAAGCTCAAGTTGATGTTGTTTTACAATATATTGTATTTATTAAGTGTTGCACATTTCACTTGTTCATATTATATAGGGTACAGTTCACCTATACAATTGTTTTTGTTGGCTGGGACAATTGATCATGACATCATGCTTTACATATAAATGGTGACCCAACTAGTGGTCTAACATGTCTTTTGATAAAGGAGCCATTCCAAAATGCATCAAGGCATGCTTTTATCTCTGGCATCCAAATAAAATTGGTTCATTTTTGTAACTGAATCCAGAAGCAGTGGCTTTCTCATCCAAGGTCGTGAGTGCTAGATTTTGCTGTGGTTGCATTACATGTTTATCTTAAAGCACCTCATCCCAGTGCGACCTCCTGTTGGATAGTACCATCATTTTTCATGCATCAAAACTTGGACTGCGACTCCCTTGACAAAAGAAGAAATAAAAATATGGCTGGCTAAAATATTTAATATGTTAAAGTCAAACAAACTATTGCATCTGACTGAACAACTAATAAAACTGCTTCATAAATAGGGTTTGTGAAACACTGGGACAAAGAAGTACCACAAGCAAATGATTTATTCTTCTTATGGTGAAATTATATTTTGATACAGAGTGGGAAGGTCCTGGAATGCCATTGCACCCAAGTTATGCCTTTTATCAGTTCCTTCAAAAGCTTCAGTTCAGCAATTCAACACAAACTTTCAACAAGATGCCATTGTGATATGTAAGCTTGTATTTTGCACATTTTATTGACACATATGAATAAGCAATTACATTATTTTTATGTTAGTGTTCATAGTAATGCTTTAATGTTGTTATATTGTGGTACTCTCTCAAATCTCCACCTTTCTCTCTGACACCTCCTTTTTCACCCCCTTCCAATCTGGTTTTAGGAAAAAAACCACTCAACCACCACCTCCCTACTTAGGCTCACTGATTCCATCCTCTCAGGGATGGACAGGGGCCAAGTTACATCTGCCATATTTGTCGACCTTGCCAATGCTTTCGACACAGTCTCCCACCCACTCTTCCTGGACAACCTTAAATCAGCAGGCCTTTCAGATTGGCCACTGACTTGTTCCATGCCTACCTTAGAGAAAGGATGCAGTCAGTAAGAATTGCTAACTCCATCTCCCCCACACACACACACAATCAATACTGGAGCCCCTCAGGGCTCAGTTCTAGGTCAGCTGCTTTTCTCCATCTTTCTAAATGACCTTCCATCTGTCTGCACATCATCTTCCATCCACATCTATGCAGACAACACCATCCTTTTTACCTCAGGCCAATCCCCTTCTGATGTGGCAGCCAGACTACAGTTCAACTTTGATAAGCTCCAGCACTGGCTCAGCTCACACCACCTATTCCTCAATGCCAAGAAGACCATCTCCATGACCTTTGTCACAAGGCAGAGACTCTCATAGCTACCACCCATGCCCTCTTTCCACACCCTTGACGGGACATTACTTGAGGACACTTCCTCTTTTAGATACTTAGGGGTTTGACTTGACCAACACCTTAACTTCTTTGGACATGTTGATGCTATCCTAAAATAACTGTGCTCCAAGCTTGGTGCCCTTTATAGGAACCGTAGCTGTATTCCACTATTGGCAAGGCGTGAGCTTGTCCAGAAGATGATCCTCCCCATATTTGACTACTGTGATGTGGTCTGCAGTGCTGCTCCCCCATCCTCCTTAACCAGATTGGACACCCCCTTTAACTCCTATCACTTTGCTCTGGACTCCACTCCCCTTATGCACCACTGTGATCTGTACCACCAGCTGTCATTTCCTTCTCTTGCCAACAGGCGCCTCACTCACTGTGCAAAATGTATCTCTAAATTCTGGTCTGGGGCCCTCCCACCCTACCTTTCTGCCTTCCTATCCATCCCTCCACCCTCTCTCACTCCCTTAGATCTACAAACACTTGCACTCTGGAGGTCCCTCATTGCTGCACAAATGTAGATCAAAACATGTTTGCTCACTGACGCCCTAAGCTCTGGAACTCCCTCCCACACCAAATTTGTTACTCATCCTCCCATGCCTCCCTGTCCTCTGCTCTCCACAACTTCCTAGCATCTAACTGCACCTGCCCTTATCATACCACCTCTCTACTGTAGTTACTGTACACCTCAGTCTTAAATAACACAATCTCTATGGTTCCTGCTAGTTCTAGTTACTGCTTGAGTCACCCTCCATAGCTGTTCCCTTGCACTACTGTACTAGGGTTATCTTGTACTTTTCGAGCACTTATCAGTTCATTTGGACTGGACCTATTTAGGGAGTTAACTTAACTTTATTTCATTTTTCTGTATATATGATTGATCTATTACATTGTATTCTGTATAGTATGTTGTATGGAACTTTATTAAGGGCTCTTGTCCCTTTCCCCCTCTCCCCCAGGATGCACCGTGAGATGAGCAACTTGTTGTTCAGTGTGCCATTTCCTGGTAAAACATTTTCAATAAATTAATAAATAAAATGTGTCACTTGAAACTTCTGCCTAGCACAGGACTACTTTTTAAACGGTGATATGTCCTCATGATACTTTTAGCCTGTATTAAAATTTAAATGTCAATACTACTACCATCTATGATATAATCTTAAACAGAATGCAAAAAGAAGATATTTAATTAATATCATAATTAAAGAGCTAGTATAATCAAAAATGGCAGAAGGGGAATGTTAGGAATTTTAAAAAGCAGTCAGTTCTAACTCTTTTAATGATGTTTTTATTGCTTATATTATAATTTAATACATAACATATTTTCTTTTCTTTACAAACATGTCATTTGCACAGTTTACATTATAACATTTATTTAGCTATAGCAGGATGCCTATTAATTTAATGTATACATTTAGAATACTATATATATATATTATATATATATATATATATATATATATATATATATATATATCTATCTATATATGAAAAACTTCTCTATCATGGAGACCTTAAACTGTAGTCTTTAACAGTGTAACATAGCTTCTATGTCCTTCCATACTGATATATCAATTTAATTTTCATTATTGATTTCATATGCTAATTTCTCAACAAAGGATAGCCTCTCTTAATCCATACCACCATCTATTTACAGGGAAAGTTTCTATATTTAGGGCATTCCATTGTTCTAATATGAATCTCTTAGTAATCATAGTTGCTATACAATATATCTTTTAGTGTGGTTTGTTTAATTCAAGTATTGCTATATCATGAAATATAAGAGAAGAAAAATCATTGGCATCTGTTTCCCCAAAATTAATTTTAGTAGTGTAATAGTTGTTGTCCACCATGGCTTTATCATTGGGCATTTCCACAGACAATGTGTTAAGTCCCCCAGTCTTCTGCATTGGTGCCAACTTTTCTGGCTTTTTTCTTTGGTAAACTTACCTAAGATCTGGGGCGTAAAATAAGCTTTATCAATTATTATTATTTTTTTGTTGTTGTTTTGCATGGCTTTATTCTTTGCAAACAAATAATCTGTGTTAACTTTGATTCTCAAATATTCCATTGTTGTATAGTGTAGTCCAAGTTTATTTCTATTCGCCATCTTTTATCAGTTTTTTTCCATGGGTTTTTCTTAATTTCAATAATTTTTGAGTAAATTCTGTGAAGTAGTTTATTAGAACCCATTTCAATAATTTGTTTCTTTATTTTTAGTTCTTTTGTAAAATCGGTACTTCTTTCCAAATTAGTTGTTTTCAGAGCTAATTCAAATTTCCTTTTAAGGGTTAGATAATGGAGAAGATTTGTTCCCAAAACTTCTAAGAATATCACCTTAAAATCCACATAGGAATAAAATACTCGCTCTTTTATTAACTGGTATGATTTTTGTACTTTTATTCTGCTAAATTTTTTGATTAAAGCTTTTCTTTCGCCTTGCCAAATCGAATAGCCATTCCAAATATTCAGATAAAGCCATGATAAATCTTTTGTTATTCTTAAGTTTACTGTAGCTCATTTAATAAATGATTTTATTGAAGTAAAGATCTTAGAGATTTTGATTTTATAACTTGAATCCCATATTATGTTCTCTTTTTTGTAATTTGTCTCAGTATCCCATAATAAGAATTGTCAGTGGTTCCCCCTTTTCATAAAAGCCCATTCTTACCATATTTTTAATTGAAGGGCTACTGCATACTGCAGTGGGTCTGGGCAATTGCACCCACCAGCCCTTCTGGGGGTAGTCAGTTCTGTGCCCAAGCAATTCTTAGTTTATCCCCTCTCCAAATGAATTTCTTGAATATTGTTTCATGTTATTATACCAAGATAAAGCTGGGGAGCCAATTACTGCCTGAATAACAAATAGCATCTGGGGCAATGCAATCATTTTTATTGTTTCAATCTGACCCCAAAGAGATAGTGATACTTTTTTTCCAATTTTGGAGTAATAGTTTAACTTTATTACTAGCATTTTGTTGATTGATTTTAATTATTTTTTCTTCTGTGCTATATATGTTGATACCCAAGTACTTGAAATTATTTGCTACAGTAAACTTTTCTTTAATAGCTTCATTCAATTGTGTATTTTGTTCAGTAATAGGCATTATTATTTACCTTAGTTTATTTAGACTATATCCCAACAATTTGGCATATTTTGAAACTTCTCCCAGAAGGCTGGCATTGAATTATTTATATTGTTCATGAACAATAAACTAGTGTCCACAAAAGCATTTATTTTTACCATGTCACTGCCTATAAATATTCCTTGTATTTTCTGATTTTCCCTAATATAGTTCAAAATAGGTTCTAAATATAGCAAGAATAAAATTGTGGATAGGGGACAACCCTGTCTCACCCTCAACATTGCAAATTAGTCTGTTTGATAAGACTTTATGGAAAAGCTAACTGCTATTGTTTGATAAATTAACTTAAAGGGTGTTATCAAAGATTGTGGGATGCCCCAACCTCTTAAACAAGTATGCATATATTGTCTAAGAAGTCAAATGCTTTGGTTGCATCAATTGCAGCTGTATGGTATTCAGAGTGTAATTTTCTTGCATAGTACAGTATTGCCCAGATCTTTCTTGTGGCTTGATACATATTTCTTCCTTCTATAAAGTCGAACTGGTCTGGGTGGTTACAGTCTGGTAAATAACTTTTTTTTTGTCAACAAGTCATTTTGTAAATATCTAGTAGACTGAATTTAAAAGTGTGATTGGCCTATAGCTTCATATTTTTGGGGGGTCTTTTACTTCTTTTGGTATTAATATTATTTTTGCTTCTTGCATCAAAGCCAGTATTGTTTTTCCATTTCTTATTTCTTCAAACATTATTTTAAGCTTTGGTACCAGATCCACTTAAAAAGTACCATAGAATTCCATTGTAGAGTCATTTATTCCTAGACTTTTGTTTTTACCTATTTCTTTCAAAATTTGATAATTTTGGTTTCTGTAATAGGGTTCTCATTACAATCTAGTTGTTTTAGTTTGGCTTTTGCTATGTAGTTCAAGTTTGTTAGTATATTTTTCCCCCGGATATATATTTTTGTATTCATCTATAACAATTTTAGCTAAATTGTATCTTTGTATTTGATGTTTCCTAGTTTGTCTTCCAAACTTGTTATAATATTTGCTTCTTTTTGTTTCTTTAATAAAGTAGCCAAAAGTTTCCAAAAGCATATTGCTTCCCTATGTAAGTGTCCTGACCAGTTCCGTACTAGATGGGAGTCACTGTATACGCTGTTGTCTTTACAACCCATAGGGCCACAACTGGTGGTTTAATAACCTTGGCATTAAGTAAATTTCCCAGACTTGTCACCCTATATATATATATATATTTTTAATTTGGCAATATTCTGTTGAACCTCTTTGTTATTTAGTTCTGTTTGTTTTTAACTTTAATTGGTAACATTCCTTATTATGGTTCTGATAATCTTGTATTACTAGCCTATCTAGTTCTTGTAGTATTTTATTTATAGCATTGTCTTCTTGTTTATTTTGTTGATTAATTACACAATGATATGAAATCAACACACCCCTAATTACAGCCTTTAAAGTGATTTGTGAGCCTTCGCAAATGCCTTTTCACATAGTATGCCATTGCTGCCCATGCTTCAGATGTTAAAGCTGCAATTTGTTTTGAAAAAAAAATCTGTCATAGTCATTATTTATGTTTTAGCAGCACTGTGTTCTCCAGTTTTCTGTGTGCGGCCACACCCCCAGAATGATGTCATGCAGGGAAACAGTCAATGTTTTACATACAGCACCAAGGAATTCTGAGTAAATTATAATGTTGATGTTATTGTTAGTTGTTCAGAGAAACAGACCCTTATTTTGGTGGTGGCAACTGCACCTAATATGTAATGTATGTAGTAAGGCACTGTGGGTACAATAAGAAGTTGTTTTCCAATTCCCTTACTGGTAGGTGCAGTCTCATATTTCTGTGGTGGCTTCAACAATAAAAGCTCTCATATGTGTATTTGCAAAACAAGGCATTGTGCATGTAGTATCTAGCTGACAAGATTTCTTTACTGAGAGATGTAGTCTCCTATGTCGGTGGTGTAGATGTCTGCATTACCAAGACTGACCAACATAGAACTCTGTTTCAAAACAGTGCTTAAAAATGTTGTTTCTCTTGCATGATGTCATGCTTGAGAGTTGCAGCACTGAGAAAAAAGGGGCAGGTTATGCAAATAAAGCAGAGCACAGAAACAAAAGCATTTAATTAATGGAAAATAGCACTTTTTGGCAGTTTGAATGGTTGGAGATTGAATCACAACTCCTACAGGTTACTAATCTCATTTGCCATGGCAAAGCTCACAAAATCACTTCAAGGGATCACATTATTTTGATAGTGTATTACTAGGTTCAGAGTTGAAAAGACAAAATTCTTTAATTGCTTCTTTGATTTTTTTTTTTATGTATTCTTGATCTTTTACCAATGTGTTATTTAATCACCAAATTTTTGAATATGTCCTCTTTGGGTCTATTACTTTTAGGTACATTTGAACTACAGCACGGTCAGACATTATGACTGAATGATATTTAACATCCTGAATTTTATTAATCAATACTTTTAAAGCTAAAATATAATCCATTTGGGAGAATCCCTTGTTCTTTTTATCTTGGTGGGTATATTCATTGATTTTAGGGTACACAATCCTCCATGCATCTATAAAATCATGGTTTTGTATAAAATTATTTATTTGCTTTGTATGTTGGAGAAAGTGGATTTAAATATTTTGTCCATCTTTGGGTCCATTGACACGTTAAAATCACCTAAAAGAATTACATTTTTAGCCTCTATTTGAACTAGGCCTTTCATAATTTCAGCCAAAAAACCCTGAGTATTCTGTGAATGGGATATAGATCAAAGCAATCATAATTTACAGCACTTGCATACTACCTCAAGCCTGTTCCTGGTACACTCATGCACTATAAATGGTTCTATTGCATTATTACTGTTTTGTACATTTATATGTTCTTTTGTATTATTTTGGACATGTATTGTAATTTACCCAATGTTCCACTACTGTTTATTGTACAATACCTTGTGTTCCAACTGTTGCACAATCTTACAATGTTGTATTGTTTGTACTACCCACATACTATTGTAACTGATCATCCTTCACAACCCTATGTAACCCCCTTCCCCCAGGTCACACCATGAGACAAGCAACTTGTTGTTCGGTGTGCCCTCCTGGTGAAACATTTCAATTAATACAATAAATAAAATAAATAAATAAAATTTCTAATTCATGATATTGAATTTTCAGCATTATTACTCTTCCATTTAAATTTGAATAGCTCTATATTATTTTACAGTATAGTGATTTTTTATTAAAAATTCAACTCCAGCTTTTTTCCTGATACCTTCTAAATAAAAAATGTTGGAAATCCCTTTTTGTTTCAGTTTTAATGTTTCTACTTTGTCCAGGTGTGCAGCTTGAAGTGCTATAAATTATGATTTTGACTTCTTCAGATAATTCAAAAATCTTGCTCTCTTTATTAGAGAATGAATGCCATTAATATTTAAAGAGATGCACCTAAGAGTGTTAATAGTGCTCATCATCTTGATAGTTGCATAATATATCTATAAATAGCCATGTTTCTTTAATTTCTCTTTCTTTTTCTCCATGGTAAACCCTCCCTTTAACTACCCACCCTAAACTTTTATCCCACTGTACTTTAAAGATGAATAATAATATAACTCCCCCCCCAACGGTCCATTGAAACTTTAGGGTCCTTAGTAATACCCCTTACTTTGACTTCCATATCACCGCCCTCCTCGATTCCCCCTTGACTTTTGCTAATGCAAATTAAGAGATTAAAGAAAGAAAGAAAAGAGAAAAAAACTTTGATGATTAAAAAGTCCTGTTTCATTTCCTCAGGATATATTTCTTCTGTAATCTTGCTTCTTCTTCTTCTCACTGTATTTCAGTTTCTTTTTTATTTTATTTTATTTCTTCAGAAATGTCTCATCTTCTCTCTTCGTGATTACTCTGCTTCTTCTACTGAATCAAAAAGAAGATAAGACCCACCCACAGACAACATCATTTTTGCTGGGTATACCATAGTGGCCTTATATCCTTTTGCCCATAATCTGCTTCTTAAATTGTCATAGTTCTTCCTCTCCTGCAACAGATCTTGGGGTAAATCATTATATATGGAGATTGTTGCTCTCGTAACATTCACCCTTTTCTTTCTGTAAACTGCATTCCTCAAGTTTTCTTTACCTTGAGATTTAAGGAATTTTATGATAATGGGTCTTGGCAGGCTTTGTTGTTTAACTTCTGGTCTATACACTCTATGAATATGATCTGTTTCTGTTTGCAGTTCATTAGGGTCTATTTCCAAATACTTGGCCACAATTAGTTTTAACGTTTATTTTACCGTTTTTTCCTCAATCCCAGGATTTTGGGGGCACCTATAATTCTTGTGTTTTTTTCTTCTAGATCTGGCCAAGTCTGTTAGTTTATCTTTCATTTCCTTATTTGCTTTTTCACGTTCAGAAAAGGATCTTTTCATTGGAATTTGTTGGTCCTCCAAGTCCGAAATTCTTTCCTGGGCTTCTTTCAAATCCTGTTTTAGTTTTTCGTGTTCTTTAAGCAGCTGAATAACTGTTGACTGAAAAAATTCAGTCTTCTGTTCCATCATTCTGTTTGCTTTGCCCATTTCTTTTGTTAGGGTGGCTATCTGGTCCATTATTGATTTGGCCCATGGGGGGGGCACACCTTTCCAATCCTGACTCTGCAAATCTTCTAAGGTATCTTTATGAGGCAGATAATTTCTATACCCTTGTTTTTCCTCATTTGTGTTGTGTGGTGTAGTGGTTGTTTTCATATCCTCAGATTCTGTCTGTTGCAAAACACTTAGCAAATCTTGCACTGAGTTGTTACTCGATATTATAGAAATGTGGGTAGTGTCCTTTACTCAGTGCATCTCCCGTCTTTTGGGTCTCTTGTTTTTAATTAGTGGATCTCTGTTGGAAGCAGAAGGTTTAGTTAGGCCTGTATTCACCTCACTAGAATCTATGGTCTCCCATGTAATTTCTGTGTGCAGATTAAGATTTTTTCCCCCATTTTTCTCAAGGTGTTCATTTTGTACTTTGCTTAAGTTATGCATAGTATTACCTTGACATACCTTCTGGAGGCTGGTATCTTGTAATAACACTTCTTGTTGTAATGTCCTTGGAGACTTCTGTACTTGGTTCTTGTCTGCCTGTTGCTGTAGTAGCTGTTGCCCTTTGAATACCGGCAAGGAAAAGTTGTTGGGAAGTGGTTGTTCCTTGTTCACTCTAAATGTCTCAGGCCCCAATGGTGTTTGCTGGGCCTCTGCTAAATCACTGCTCCGTTACTTATTGTCTATTTTTTTGAGAAAGATCGGGGCTGTTTTCACCTTGCCCAGTGAGTTCAGCTTACTTTGGTTGCCATACAGGCTTTTGTTTGGTGTAGTCTGGTTCTTTTCCTTTGCTTCTCTTTATTTATTTCAAGCGTCCATATTTGCTGTTAGTCTTGTTTGGATTTCTAATTGTTTTACAGATTTGGCAATCTGTTTTGCAAGGTCCGTCATCTTCTTGGTGGTTGTATGTTTCCCCGGCATCATTGTTTTCTTGGCTTCGCTACCATTTGCACCTTTTCACAAATTAGGTGGTTCTCATCTGGTAGTCAACTCAGAGAAGCCTTAAATTGTTTTTCAGTCTTCTAGTTTTTGGCAGTATTGCTCGACATGCATACGCATGTCAGGAAGGAATGGATGGAGCTGTGTTCAGCGTGTCAGCATGCTCGCCATCTTAGCTCTTCCCAGAAGTGAGCACCTAGTCAGTTGTAACTTTTTATTTCAGAAGTATTTTTGTTTGCTGTTTTTTCACTGTAGGAGTATCATGCTGGATGTGTGGAATAGCACTGTGCCTGGCGGCAGATATATCTGGTTCTATTTTCTCTACTGCATCATCAGCTCTGTGACATCACTGACTGTGACATCACAGGTGATTGACCTGGCAGCTACTGAGTGGCTCTTCCTGAGTAGTTGTGATGTCACTGTTAGTGAGGTCACAATGCTGATGATGTAGTGGGGAAATAGAACTAGACAAGTCAGTTGCCAGGCAAAGTGCTGTTCCACAGACCACACCTACTAACAACAGGTAACAAATCTTCAAAATGCCCAAAGGGAAAAGAAAAAGTACCTCAGCTATAAAAGGTAATAGTTTATTGCATTTAAAAACTAAAGTTAATCTTAGACAGTACACTAGCTCTTTAAAAAACAATAGGAACACTAAAAATCATGTTTAGATCATAGACAATCATGGCTGCTATCTAAAATACTTCTAAATTTTATCATAATCATTGTTTTCATTTATCAAATTGAAACTGGATTTAGTGCTCTGAATTAGTTTTTCTTGATTATGTGTTTTTCCCAGACATTTGTGCCTCATCCATGGACAATAGAAACACAGGGCCTGATTCGCAAAGGTCAGCACAAGCTGTGCCAAAGGCAGCTCGCACCAACCACCAGTGCGCCAGGGACCCTGTACCTGATTCACTATCGGGTAGGGTCCTGGCAGCAAAGTCATGTGGCTTGTGCCAACCCTGGCACTGTGCCAAACAGGCAGCACAAAAAAAGGTGTGCCACTAGCTGTGGGGTAGCCGTGCAGCAATAGCACCATGGTCAGCAGTCTTTGGTGGCTATCGCTCCCCCCAGCCCCAGTACCAATGGAGTATTAAAAAAAATATCTAGTGGTCTAGCGGACCCCTGATCAACCCCAATCCCTGTTAGGATTAATTAAAAAAAAACACCCTGGTGGTCTAGCAGCCCCCCAGTCCTGATCCCCTGTTATTTAAAAATAAACAGCCCTGGTGATCTGGTGGCCCCCCCAACAGGCAGTGTCCCACCACCCTGCTCCTCCCAACCCAAAACAGAGCTGGTGACTAGTACAGCCCTCCTCACACCATCGTGTCTGGCCACCGAATGAGCTGTCAGTAAGAAGCGTCTACTTTTTACAGTACAAACTCCTTGTTGAAGGCTCAGTCGGCAGCTGGACACAGTGGTGTGAGGAGGGCTGTGCCAGTCACTGACTCTGTTTTGGGTTGGGGTAGCAGAGTGGTGGGACATTGCTTACCAGGGTGGGGACCACTAGCTCACCAGTGTTGTTTAAATATATAGAACAGGGGATCGGTGCTGGGAAGGGGGACCACTTGACCTGCAGGTTTTCTTTTCTATTCATAACTGGGATAGGGGATGATTGGGGGTCTGCTAGACCAACAGGGATGTTTGGTCTATTTTTTTAACAGGGATCAGTGCTGGGGAGCTGCGGTGCATTGCAGCAACTGTCAAAACCCACCCAGAGGCTATTCTAAGTACCCTTAGAATGTCACCCTCTGGGAGGGTTTTGTGAATACCAGAATGGGGGATATGGTAGCCTGCATCTGCCATGAGCCCCCTAGCAACATGCTGCAGCCCATTTTTGGGGGCAAGACTGCTGCATGCCCCTTTTGGTGCATGCAGACTATGTTTGATGCAGGCTAACTTTCTGGATAGTGCCTGAGGCATCTTTTGGCACAAGGTGCCACTTGCATCATTCATGTTTGTTGCAGGCACCTTGCATCATTCTAGGGGCTTTGAGAATTGGGCCTATAGAATTACCAACAGGTAAGGACTGCTTTGTCCACCTAATCTACCCAGTTTTCCCTGCCTGTAGTATCACTGCACATCCTACTTGATCTCCGGCCCATTCACCCCCCTTTCCTTTCCCTAATATTTCCTTATGCCTATCCCATGCATTGTTTAACCCCACCTCTACTGTTTTTGCCACCACCCCCTCCACTGGAAGACTGTTTTAGGAATCTACCACTCATTCTACAAAGATGTACTTCCTCACATCTCTCCTGAATCTACCCCCTCAAGCTTCTTATCATGCTCCCTTGTCCTTGAGCATTTTTTTTCCTGAAAAATGTTTCCTTCTTGTACCTTGTTTACCCATCTGAGGTATTTATAGATCTCTATCATATCCCTCCCCCTTTCTTCCAGGGTATACATATTTAGATCCTTTAATCTTTCCTCGTAGGGCTTCTGATGCAGACCCTGCACCATTTTAGTTGTCCTCCTCTGGACTGCTTCTACACTATCTATGTCCCTTTCTGAGATGTGGTTTCCAGAACTGGACACAGTACTCTAGGTGGGGTATTACTAGTGAGCTATACAGAGATAACACCACCCCCTCTTTCTGCTGGTGTACCCCTCCCTATGCACCCCAGCAGCCTACTTGCCCCTTGTTGCACTGCCTGGCCACCATTAGATCATCTATACGATCATCCCCGGTTCTCTTTCCTGCTTGATGGTCATCATTACCACCACCACCCCCATTTTGTACTCTGCCCTGGGTTTCTGTGCCTGACGTGCATTATTTTGCACATTTTCACACTGAAACCAGCTGCCACACCCTTGACCACTCTTCAGGTTTTTTCAGGTCACTGCTCATCCTTTCCACCCCCTGGAGTGTCCACCCTATTGCAGAGTTTGGTGTCATCATCAAAGAGACAGACCTTCCATTCCAGCTTCTCTGCAATGTCACTTATAAAGACATTAAAGAGGACTGGTCCCAGTACTGATCCCTGAGACACCCCACTGGTCACGTTTCCCTCCTTGGAGTAAACTCTGTTTACCACCACCCTCTGCTGACTATCGCTTAACCAATTTTATGCTCAGTTTACCATCTTTGGACCCACTGCTAAGCTACCCAGCTTACTTACTAGTCTTCTATGTGAAATGGTGTCTAACACCTTACTGAAATCTAGGTAGGCTATGTCCATGGCTCCACCCTAATCTAGTTCCTTCATCACCCAGTCAAAGAACTCTATCAAATTCATTTCGCATGACCTCCCCCTCATGAATCCATACTTTGTCGGGTCTTGTAACCCATTAGAATTAAATATTCCATGGTCCTTTCTTACAGCAGTGATTCCATTAACTTTCCCACCACTGATGTCAGGTTGACTGGCCTATAGTAGCCAGCCTCTTCCCTGCTACCCCTTTTGTTATGTAGGACTACATCTGCACTCCTGCAGTCCTCTGGGACCACTCCTGTTTCCAATGAGCTGTTAAATACGGCCATCAGAGGTGCAACCAGTACCTCCCTGAGCTCCCTCAGTACCCTTGGCTGGACCCCGTCTGGCCCTATTACTTTGCCCACTTTCAGATTTGCAACTTCCTTTAGGACTCTCTCTTCCAAAAACAGACTAGTGTCCCCCTCCCTCCCTCTAATGCTCCTGTTACATTTTTGTGGCCCTTCCCCATCACTTTCTTCTGTGAACACTGAACAAAAGTATTTGTTCAGGATGTCTGCCTTTTCCTGTTCCCCCTCTGCACAGTCCCCCTTCCCATCTTAACCTTACAATCCCACTCTTGGTCTTCCTTTTTTCACTTACATACCTAAAATATGTATTGCCCATTTTGTTGCTGCCTTGTCTAGTCCCTAATCAGTTTGTGCCTTTGCTCTCCTTACTGCTCTCCCTGCTTCCCGCGTTTTTCCCTGAGACACCTCCCTGTCCTCCCTCTGCATCTCCTTGTACCTTCCGAATGCTACCCTCCTAGTTTTTACCTTTTCTGCCACCTCATTGGAGAACCGTAGTAGTCTCTTTCCCTCTTTCTTTTGCTCCCTTGCTCAATGCAGAGGTTTGTTGCCTTCATTATTGCCCTTTTTTTGTTTCTCCCACTGTTCTTCCACCCTGCCTAGTTCACCCCCCCTGCCAGTTCATCCCCGAGGCATTCACCCATCTTTTTAAAATCTTCCCCCCCTAGAGTCCAGGACCATCACCTTTGCGTGGTTTGATTCCGCAGCCAACTTTATATTGAACCACACTATACAAGGTAGCCCCCCCTTTGTCATCTGCAATATGGTCCCTGTTGGTGAGTACCAGGCCCAGTAGTGCCCCCATCACAAGTGCATTCACTGACTAGTTGCCTGAGGAATGCCCCCTGCAGGGAGTCCAAGATTTCCCTACTTCTAGCAGAAGCCACAGCTGAGATGCGCCAATCTGTATCTGGCAGACTGAAGTCCCCCACCAACAGCACCTCCCTCTTTTCTGCCATCTTGCAAATGGCTTCCATCAATACCTTGTCTAATTCCTACCACACTGTTAGAAGTCTGCAGATCACACCAGTACAAATAGAAGCTCCACTCCCTGACTCTAGGGTGACCTACAGTACCTCTGCCCCAGTGTTCCCTGTATCTCTGTCATTTTAATTCCCTTCCTCACATACAGTACGACACACTCTCCTTTCCTTCCAACCCTGTCCTTCTTGAACACCCACTCATGGTTTTCAGTGCACCATGACTTAGTAATTGCCACAATATCCAGGTCAACCTCTGGCATTGTGGCTTCTAGGTCTGGAATCTTATCTCCTAGACTTCTAGCATTCACATACATGATTTTTCAGGTTTTGTTACCACTGTTTGTTGCCCCCCCTTTTTCCCTTTCTGCTGCCCCACCTCCTTGTCCATGAATCATGAGCAAACCATGGATGGAGTTAGCATGAAGAAATATCAGGGACAGAGCAGGTATGACAATCTTGTGTGTCCAAATAACAGCTGGCCTTTTGAAAGGGAGTCTCTCCAAATAACAGTGAGCCTTCATAAAAGGGTGTCTGTCCAGGTACCAGCAGGGTCTTTTAAAAGGAAGTCTCTTCAGATAACAGGGGAACTCTTCCCCTATAGTGCCATTGTACAGTAGGTGCACCCTTGGGTGTTTTTTTTTTCCTAGATTCCAGTGCGATCTTTGAGAGTTTCTATAGAAAGCTTTGGGCCCTTTCAAAATAAAGTCTCTCCAGACAACTGTAAGCCCTCATGAAAAGGAGTCTCTCCAAAAAACAGTGTGACCTTTTAAAAGGGAATCTTTCCAAATAACAATGAGATCAGTAAGAGTGAGAATCCCCAAATAACTGTGGACCCTAATAAAAGGTAGCCTCTCCAGGTAACAGTGGAACTTTTTAAAAGTGAGTCTCTCCAGATAACAGCGTATCTTTGGCATCCTCTCCAGATAGCAGTGGGACCTTTTAAAGAGAGACTGTCCAGTAACTGAGTCACATTTAAAGTGAGGTTTACCAATAACTGCAGGACTTCTGAAAGGGAGACTTTCCAGTAACAGTGGAACCTTTTAAAAGGGGTTGTCTCTAGATAACAGCAGGATCTCGTTCAGTCTATCCAGATAACAGTGGGACCTTTTAAAGGGAGGCTCTCAAGTAACAGTGGGACCCATGAAAGGGAAGCTATCCAGTAACAGTGGGACCGGTCAAAAGGGATTCTCCATAGATAACTGTGATACCAGTAAAATGGAGTCTATCTAGACAGTAGTGTATTACCTTAAAAGGAATCTCTTCAGATAATGACAGCACCCTCAAAAGGGCCACTCTCCAATAATAGAGGGCTCCCTCAAAAGGGAGTCTCCACTCTCCAGATAGCAGTGAAACCAGCAAAAGGGAGACCATCCAGCCAACAGTGGGCCCACCTAGAAGTAAGTTTCTCCAGACAAAAGCAGGCCCTTTTAATAGGGAGTTTCTTCCGATAAAAGCAGGCCCCTTTAATAGGGAGTTTCTCCAGATAAAAGCAGGCCTCTTTAAAACAGAGTATCTCCAAATAGTGGGACCTTTTAGATGGCAATCTCTCCAGATAACAGTGGATCCTTTTTAGTGGGATTCTGTCCAGATAACAGGGAGATGTTTTCTTTTACTCAAGATCCATATGCCCTGCTTTCCCCACTCTACCCCCACAAAGAATATCATGGTACCCAACCTCAGGGCAAGGCACACATGCTGGTCCCCTCTCCATCATGTCCCATTTGTAATGCCCACCAGCGGGTCCAAATATCAGCATGTTCTAGCACTCCCTCCACATGGAGTAAGTAGATCACATCATGGACGTGCTTACCTTATATCAGGCCAGTGACTGACAGACACACAGCAGTTCCTGTCGTACTTGAGTCTGCCATGTGTGCATGGTAGCAGAAACCAGTTGTCCTCTGATTCTTCTAGAATTTAATCCATTTGAAAACAGAAGCAAATTCTTTCAAACTTTTACCTTAATGGGATGTGGATCATTGCTGCCTGCCTGCCTGCCTGCCTGCCTTCCTTCCTTCCTTCCTTCCTTCCTTCCTTCCTTTCTTTCTTTCATTTTTTTTTTGTTTTGTTCCCCAAAGTTTTTAAAGAGGACAGGGCATTATTTCTAATTGGCAGCTGTTTATAATGTTCTTATTTTCAGAAATGATTTCATACCCCTAAATAATCCATATTTAGCTGTTTCTGAATAAAAAAAAACTGTATGGAAAACTGTATTTTATTGTTTTTGTTATTATGGGCAGCATTTTGCTACAGTTCTCTTCATGGAACCAGTACTTTGAAGTTTTGACTATATCACGGTTTGTGTACAGAATGCTAAGCATGGGTCCAATCGGTCAACAGCTCACACATAGTTTCCTGTAGACAAACCATGGCTCTGATAACAGCTCAGGCATAGCATTCAGTATACAAATCATAACACAGTAAAAACTCCAAATTACTGGTTACATGAAGAGGAATGTGTGGAATGTTGTCCATTAAAAGAAAACAATTTAAAGCAGTTTTTCATAGCAGTGTTTATTTGAGTACAGTTAAATATGTATCGTGTGGAGGTAGGAGATTCATTTCTGTAAACAGGTACATTACAGCACTAACTGCTGCCAACTGGCACAAATTTTCTGCCCCCTGTGAAACCAGCTCTGTTGTATCATGTACCCTATTGTGCCATTATATGTGCTCCATCCAGTGTCATCATCAGTTGCAGTCAGTCACTGGGTCCTGTTGCTGATGCCACTACTTGGATATGTAACCCCCACCCCTGCCTTTTTACCAAAATGACAGGTGGCATGCTGTTGGTGCTGGCAGCAATACCTGGTGGGGACCTGGGTTCGGGGAGGATGAGGTTACCTGGCACAAGGGGACCTAGGTTTGGCTACTCTGCACAGGGGAACCCAAGTAAATCCGAACACAGGAAGCAATAACTGTAATGTCCAGAACCAGAAATGGGATTTTTCAGTGTGGCTTTTATTCACAACTAGCTGAACACAACAAAGCATAGATGGACCCCCATGGGGCTACATTTACTGATAATGCAGATTAGACACTACAAGGTGGTCCACTGGAAGAATGAACCATTTCTACTGCTTTCAGGCTCTGGACCCACCAGGCACACAGCCCGGACTTGCACGCGCTTTGGGTACACTGCCCGACTGGCCCGGCTCCCATGCTGGCCACTTAACTGATGGTTCATTGGAAGAATGAACGCATTTTGCTTGTTGTGGCTCCCCACACCACTTAGAGTCTGTGACTCCTAGAGAGATTTTCCCATTTGCAACCCACATCTGTGTACTTCCCTCATCACTGGCCAAGTGCATGAGGCAAGTAGCAATCACAGCAGAAATCCGTAGAGGTGGACCTGGTTACTAAAGACGGAGGGTGCTCCCACCTCCAGCTCCTGCAGCCCATACCCGGCCATTTCTCTGGACAAACTGAAACTTCAAAATGTAGATTAAATGGTGGATGAACTGTCGCACCCCCTCTACCAGATTACTTGAATTCACACAGCACTTTAGCTTTTGACACTACTCCATTTGTTTGTCCTAGTACTATAGGCCTCCCAAATAGTAGTTCAAATCCCAGATTTCTTCACATTTCCCAGGCTGAAGAAACACATTTTTTTCCCTCTCGTATTAGAGCAAACACTCACCCTTTTGTTGCAGGTGCCCCACAGGCGAAGTACAACTCTTTCCACTTTTCAAACGCAAACTGAGACTGTAGTAGGCAGCTTTCTTTCTTTAGCAGAAGTTAGGGGATTGCCCCTGGAATCTACATGGGGATACTTTACTTCTCCCCCCGGAGGAAGGGGGGCACTGAGACCTGGACAGCGGTCTCCACCACTTGAACACTGGACACTCACTCCTCCTCAGAAGGTAAACAAAAGACTCCCTTCCTGCTTGAGGGCAAGCAGGAGACTGACTTTGAAAACTCCCAACGTTCTATCTCACTCCCTCTGCTGCAGATTTCAATGTGGCTTATGCAGCTGCGACAGTTCTATTGGTGATGTCATCTCTCAGTCTCAGCTGAGACTGAGAACAGAGTGAGACATTGTGAAACCCATTTAACTGGAGTTTCACAAGCTGCCTTCCCTGCCTACCACTAGGTCTTACTGGGATTCTAGTAACCCCAGGTAACAAGGGGTTACACTCGCCCTTGACCAGGAAAATGACTGTCCCAGTCATTATGCACCCGGCCTTAGGCCATCCAACCCTATGTGCTATCTGCGGAGGGGGATGATCAGGCCCCCTCCTACCATGTGCAAGCACAGGCAGGCAACACTAAGGGCCTAGAGGGCTATAGCTGGCATGTCAACCTCTACACTATCCACTTACTATGGACACCTAGTGGATCTGGTAGAACCGTCCAGAGCATAGCCCTGATAGATCAGGACTGCAGTCCCTATGGCTGTTCAGGACCACAGCTTGTCTATCCCCCTAACCCTCTAGGGAAAACCTATCTGCCTCTAACATAATTTTCCCAAACAAAAACAAAACCCGGGGACCTCCCCGACCTTGGGCAACCTGTAACCACACCATTAAAATACCACATTACTGCCTCCTCCCTACCCCCACAACCATACCTGTGGAAGGAAAGGGTTAATACAGTAACAACCATAACAATAACAACACAGTACTTTAAATTTCTTCGCAATAAAGCACTGATGAGGAACTTCGATGAGCCCCTCCTCCTCTTCTTGTCTTCTCTTCTGTCTTCCCAGGAACACCTGTAAGAAAAAGAAAAAAACAAAACACACTCCTAATCTGCATACACAGTCTACCTAAAACCCTTACCATACAAAACACTGAAAAATCCCAAAAAGATTTTTTTAGAAAAAGGTAGAAAAACAGTATTTACATTAGAATACAATAATGACATCATTTACAATACACATTTGGGGGGATGGAGTGCCCTAAAAGTCCCAACTAGTGACCACAAGGCCTGAAGGCTAGTCCAATAGTCTCTCCTGGGCCGGAGCCCGGTGAAGCACAGTTCTAACAGGCCAAAGTCCCGAAGAGGAGAGTCTTTGCGGACAGTTCACACATTTTTGAAGTCTGTAGTGTAGGGTGTGTACTGCAATGTCAAAAAGATAGGAAAGTTTTGGACTTACCAACCATTTGTAGTACAAGACTCTGCATGAACCTGCACCCTGCTGAAGACTCTCCCTGGCAGCATTTCTTCTGATACAGCTGGGAGGACATCTTCCAGGAACCACAGGAGGGCACATCTGGAAACAGCTGGGCTGATGTCATCAATGGAGACGGAACCTTAGAACAGGAACAAAAAGAAAAACAGCTGGTCTGACATCATCCGATTACCAGGTGATGAACAGCAAACAGCTGGGCTGGTGTCCTCTCTGGATCTGAAGTCATCTGGTGGGCCATTCGATGGTTGCTGGACAGGACAGTACACTGTAGACTGATGAATGTGGAGCACCTGAGTCTCGGTTATTCATATTGGCGGATCAATAAGGGCACTTCACAGTCTGGTGTGGCAGTATTGACTACCACTGCTCGGCTCTCCATTTTGTAGGCACGGGCACATTTGCTGGGAGGTCCTTGCACTGAGGCCAATAGTACCGGGGGTCAGGGGCTTGAATTATTACCCTGTTTGGGCGCACATAATTCACACAGTGGGAGATTTCACGCCCCTCTCCGTCCACTATTCTCACTCTGTCCATAAACAGTGTCCTGCCTCTCTTCCACTGGGTATACTTTTCGTGGAACAGTCTATTCTTTACATGCTTGTTAGCCCCAGGATGCAAACTTTTCATTGCTTCATCCCAGATCCAGGATTTCCTGCAGTCCTCAATCTCCTCCCAGACTCTCCGAGGAAAGGTAGGAAAAGTCATACCATAGATCTCATTTGCCTTTCTATGAACCAGTCTCTCCTCTTTATTTGCTTTGGTCAATCTGAGACCGCTGGCCTGGCTTGGGGGTGGCCAGTCCTGGTTCTGCCAGCATCGCATTCTCAAGGAAATTAAAAACAGATCCCTGACTTCTTCCTCCTGTAAAGCCAGGGCAGTGGCATCACCACCTTCTTCAATACATTCCTCCGAGGCAAGATCTTGAGGCTGTGTACCCGTTCCTTTCTCATAAGGCCACATAGGTTCCCCCTCATCTTCCTCTTCACTGAGGATCTGAGCCCAGAAGTGAGCAGTCGTTCTCACCCCTGAGACTATCCATTCATCACTAGGTGCGGTGGTCGACACCTCCCATTCAAAGGCCTCCCGCATCTCATCTTCATCTAAGAGACTCGGGCTAAGCCCCCCACCCAGGGGTCTATTGATGCTTTATCCAAACCTTCTTTCTGGGATCCAGCATCCAAAACTTCAACTTCAGGTTCAGTCCCTAACTGCACCCTCTAGCTTTGTGCCACACTCCCCCGAGGGACCTTCCTCCACAGGCTCCGTCTGTTGCTGTGTGCTGCCAACTGCAGATTCCTGAATTTTTGTCCATGTGAGAGCCAAACGAATTGGAGGCACTTTATACAAGCCATATTTTTGTAGGCATCCAGCACAGTGAGGAATCATGAAGACATCCCTTCCAGCACTCAAGCATATTTGGCATACAGCACTGGATAATGGGAATTGCACATCAGGAGGCAGTTACCCTCCATAGCACCACTTTTCAATATCTCTCAGTCTATTTACTGCTGCTGTTACTGCAACCGGGTATGATCTAGGTAACAGGCTGGTTCTGAGGCCATAACTGCAGAAAATAAACAAAAGTTCACTGTAACTGAAAGTCCCACTTTAATGAACACACTCAGTAGCTTTAAAATGGCCTCTGCTGCTGTGTTTACTTTACTACTCCACCCTGTAATGGCGGCGGCAGCACTCCTGTGCATCAACATTTAGAATCTGGGTCAAGCCACTGCGCACCCGATTTACACCAGCTACTGATAACTTTTACTCAAACTGCACAACTTGCTCTGATCTGGCTTTACACACATTTACAGGATTTTCCTTGGACTTTTCACAAGCTGGTAACATTCATTTAATTACAGTCCCTTAAAAACTTCAGGTTTCAGCACAGGATTGCCTGCTTCTACTAGTGTTGCATTTTGCTACAACCGACAGTCTCTCTCTGGCTGCAAACTTTAAACTGAGGCTATTTTACTTCCATGCACACATTCAATGGCTTTACAGACTTGCACTTGCTGGCAGGACTTCACACAGTTGTTACTTGCAAAGCGACTACACTGCTGCACTCACATGTAACCCCCCTGCAAATGGGGGTTCCCAAAAGACTTCCAGGAGCTTGCTTGAATGTTCCAAGCCTGAATGGTGTTTGGCATTTAAGCCATTTATCAGTGAGTGTTTTAAGAGCCTCTGGTACTGTCTCTTTAAGAGCTGTCTGCTTGCAGATATATTGGTTGTATGGGGGACTGTGTACTTCTCTGAGTACCACTCGAGCTGCTGCCATTCACTTCATTTTTGCAGTCACTAAGAGTACAAGGAACCTATCTGAAAGATATAACTGTTTACAGGAAATTATTTAGAGTAATAATGAAATTGGATTTACGCTAATATACTTTCTTTGCGGTCAGAACTGTGTCTACTAGTTTTCCATTTCTAGTTTTTGAACTGCTAGACTTTGGACCAATCAGTGTGGAGTAGCTAGCTCTAAAATGATACCTTGGGCCGAATCGAACTTGGACTCTCTGAGCCAGCCACAAGAGGATTATATGGGCAGTGACTCTGGGAGATGTAGTTTAGACTTCAGTGCCTTTTTGGACCAACAGCAGCAGTCTGTGAGTGACAGCCAATCCAGTCCAAGAACTGGGGAACTCAAAGGAGTGCCGGTTTACGTCAGTTGAGTTCAGTTGAGCTTTGGCAGTGAAGAAGGGCCCTGTGCTTTTTCAGTGTGCAGTTTTAGTCAAAAAAAGCGTGTGTATAAGGCCCAGAGTTCCGGTCTGCAGCATATGTAACAACATGAGGACTGAATCCAGTCCCGTGAAAGAATCAAGGATCTCTGAAGGTAAAACCAGGCTCACCTGTAGAAGACTGGAAGGGTGCTGAGTGCACTAGGTCTGTCAGGAACTGGTCACTGTGTTCTCCCGGGTATTAGTACAGTAATTGCGATCCGGGATACAGATGCAGCCTGCCTGGTATAGTGCTTTCTTTTATATAAATGTGTGAAGAGGTTTGTGTACCTCAAGTGAGCCCTGCTGACATTGAAGGACCCTATCTTATTTGGAGGTCGTGAGTACTAATTCAGGAAGTACGCTCCTGTTGAATGCCACATTAAATCCAAATGGAATTACTGTACTGTGACTGTTTAATTTTCCTTTTCTCGTGTGAAAGGGCCCTACCAGCTACACGGTTTTGGGACTAGCCACTGGGCTTGGAGTACCCAGGGACAGTAACGCTGATAGGATAAGCCTGTGCACAGAGCCATAAATGGATAATAGGTGATAAGCTAATTAACCTGATTTCCCCCTGTCCTTGTTATATCCCCCTAAATAAATCAGAGCTGCTTGGTTCAGCAAGTTGTACTGCCTGAGGTGACTGTCTATGTTAAGTACTGTACTGTGGTTATTGCCTGTATCTCATTTCACAGGAGGGTCAGTGCGAACCAGTCCTGGGGTATATACTGTGAAAGTAATCCTGATATATTGTGTGGGCCACTAGTGGGGAAGAAAGGGGTTGCAGTGTCCCAGAGGGCTGTGACCAAGAAGGAAACATTGCAAACCTGACCTCTGGGTGGAAGCACCGCCATTGGATCCAGGCCTCAACCTGTTAGTGGCAAAATCAGGCAGAGTGGTAGCCCCTGGGAAAGCGCCATCTAGGGGTTACATCTTGGAGGCTCACCGCTGGGATTGTGTGTGTCCTCTAGTAGCCATATTCTGAACCACTGTTAAGAAAAAAATGGGTACCCGACCAGAAGTGGCTGTGCACGGCTGGTGGAGTGGTGTGCTGAGGAGAGATCGACCCCCAAATGCCTATGCTTATCCTGGACATCCCTGGTATCAATACGGACACTGTGCAGGAGTACTTTCCAAGGTGGAAGGTTTACAAAAAACCTGTGGTGGTGGGTCAGCATGCTAATCTGCTCACCACACACTTTCCTGGCCCTAGTGAGTTTAAGGATCCCATAGATAGCTCCAAAGTGCCAGACCATTACTCCCAGAGGGAGCCCTCACTGCTTGAGAGTGATAACCATAAGACAGTAAAATCTGGGGGAATCAGCCCCACCACTATCTGAAACTTTTGAGGAGAAATTGCTGAATAGTTTGGGAGAGGGAAAACTGTGGAGGACTTGAAGAAACTATTCTTGCCACCTGAAGGTGTTCCTCCCCAACACCTACCCTGCTCCAGTGCCCGTAATGGTGGCTGAACCAATACAGACTCTATTTCTGCACCTGCCATTAGTCACGACTCTTACCGAAGGTTGAGGATCTTCTCTAGCACCTCCCCACCCCAAGGGGAGGATGACTGGGAGACCTGGATAGACTATGTTGCCCCCAAGTGCTAGAATGCAGCAATACTCGGGAAGGCGAAAAAGCCAAAGAGGGTTAGTGAGAGCCTCAGGGTCCTTGCACTGGCTACCATCCGTGCATAAACGGGCCCAGTAACCTGAAGCGACTGCACAGGCCTATCTTGAGGCCTTGGAGAATGTGTATGGGAGCCCAGATTCTGATGAGGACTATGGTGGAGAGTAAGAAATGCACAACAGTACCAAGGGGTGTTGTCTGTATGTATGTCTCGGCTGGAAAATTGTTGCAGAATGCCTCAGAAGGGTAGTTGATAGCGATTGAACTGGACGAACCAGACTGGACAGAATCATGAGTCTCCCCTTCTCAGAACTGCTGTTGCTTCAACTACGCCTGGCAAATCGACTGGAATCCCCACCTCCTATGATGAGTTAATGAGAGAAAGTCGAGGAGTTGGAGCGACCTCGGGAGGTACCTGCACCAACAGCTGTGGCTCCGACCAGTGACTGAGGGCGACCCATCAAGTGAAGTTCAGGGCAGAGGTTGACAGTCAATGAGTGCTCTGACAAGGAAAAGATATGCCACAATGGGCGTAAGTTGAGAGAGATCCGAGAATTCAAAAACAGTCCCTTTATGAAGGCCACGCCTGCAAGTACAGGCCCTGACCTATATCCGACTGCATCTACTCGGGGGTGGGGTACCCACCATGTATCTCCTGCTGATAACAGCTCCGAACTCGATTCCTTGACCATGGAAGTGGAGGCTGGCAGATGTCTCAAATGCTTATCACGCCGCAGACAGAGATGGCACCAAGGTTTCAGTTATTAATACCCCGCCCTGGCTCCCAGTGTAGGCGCCTGACCAGCTCAAACTCCAGAAAGTATGTTTTGCTATAATTGTGGGAAAGATGGGCACATGAAAGAGAATGCCAGTCCCCAAAGACACTGACAAAGTTGCATATAGGCTACAAGGAAGCTTGAGAAGAAATCAGTGGTTAAGAGGTGCGACATGATCCCGGTGAGGGCATCAAAAATGCTAATTCACGTCCTTTTGTGGCAAGGTCAGTTGCCCAGGCCCCCACTACACGCCTCTCAGACTGGTCCAGAATAGTGGGTCCTACTGGAGACCACTGTAAAGGTGAATGGTGTCTCACAAGAGCTGCTGATAGACAGTGGCTCCCCAAGTGACAATTATGTTCCAGGATTGGTATCAGAAGCATTTGTCAGACGTCGCCTTACAACCATTAGAAGGACTGCATGTATGGGGTTGAGTAGAGACTACCCTATTCGGGTATATCCAATTTGGCTGTCTTTCCCACCTCCATTAGCTGGAGTGGCCAGTAGTAGAGAGACCCTAGCCTTAGTGTGTCCCCCACTGGACTGTATGATGGTGTCCCTTTGTTGATTGGAACAAATGCTCATATGTTGGAAGGCTGGCACAGTTGTGTTATGAAAAACAGGGTCAAAGACTAGTAGAGCTTTAAGAGTTCGGCTTTAATTAAGAGGCCTATGAGGCACAGAGAGATGCTGAAAAAACAGAACCAGAGGAACAGATCGGATTGTATGGAAGAAGGATCCTGAGTCTCTGATCCCAGCGCCAAATGCCAGTGTACCTTACAGGAGAGGTCCGTATCAGAAAGGATGTTAAGAATAAAAATATTAATGTTGGATGCACCCAGGCGATGGAAAAATTGCCAGAAGGGACTGCTGGTCAAGCCTAGTATTTTGCCTGCTAGAGCCCATGCTTATGCCAGAAAAGGTAATGGTCCAAGTTCATAATGTGTCTGAAAAGAGACATTCGAGTAAACAGAAGGTTGCATCCTGGCTAATGTGCATTGTGCAGAACACTGCAGTGCTACCCAGCAGCAAGAGTTCAGGAAGAATGACAAATGCATGACTTGTTTGATTTCAGCGACTCCCGCTGCCAGCTGAATGGAAAAGTGAGGATCAGTGAGAAGCTTGCCCAGAGAACCAGGTGTTTTCTTTAAAGGAATGGGATGTAGGATCGTGCAGGGCAGGCACAATATCCGGCTGCATAATCGAAAGACCATTTCGTGAGAGGTCTCGACGCCTGGCACCTGCTGACATAGATGATGTGAGGCAGCATCTGCAAAGAGATGTTAGCTGCTGGTGTAATACAAAGAATCCAAAGCCATGTCTTCCCCATTGTATTAGTGAGGAAAAAAAGATGAGACAGTAAGGATGTGTGTGGATTATCGCACAAACGTGGACTATCCCTGAATCAATTACACAATGCCCGCACACATTCAAATGGACTGCTAAGCGGGGAGCAGTGGTTCTCTGTGCTGGATCTCCGCAGTGGGTACTACCGATCCGATGGCCCCAGAGGACCGTGTAAGAAGACTGCCTTTATCTGTCCGGCAGCTATATGAATTCATGAGGGATGCCTCAAAGGGTTCAGGTGCCCCAGCCACTTTCAACGATTGATGGAGCGTGCAGTGGGGACATGAACTTACTAGAGTGCCTGGTATACCTAGATGATGTTATGTAGTTTGGCAGCTCACTGGAGGAACATGAGAGCAGATTGATTAAGGTATTGGACCGACTGGAGGACTTCTGGCCTTAAACTGTCCATTGATAAGTGTCAATTTTTCAAACATCAGTAAAGTATGTGGGACACATAGTATCCACCGAGGGATAGAGAGACCGACCCAAGTAAAGTTAAGGCCTTAAACCACCCCTGGCCACGCCAAAAATCTAAAGAACTGCAAAGATTCCTGGGATTCTGTGGTTTATTATCGGCTTCATCAAGGACTATTCAAGAGTGATCCGCCCTTTACTTAACCTTACTAAGGGTATCCCCAACCCACAAAAATACAAAAGTCAGCATCCTCAAGACTGAAAGAGTGCTATTTTCATCCGAGTGAAATGATATTTGGGGCCGCTGGACTCCTGATTGTGAGACTGCTTTTCATGAGATCATATATCAACTTACCCATGCTCCAGTGCTGGCCTATGCCGATCAAGAAAACCTTACGTCCTGCACACTGATGCTAGCTTGCAAGGGTTGGGGGCTGTGTTGTACCAAGAGCACGAGAATGGCCTGAGACCAGTGGCCTTTGCCAGTAAAGCACTGACCCCATCCGAAAAGAACTATCCACGTCATAAGTTAGAGTTCCTAGCTTTGAGTGGGCTATTGTTGACCAATTCCATGAGTACTTGTGCAGGGGCTAAAATACTAGTAAACACTGACAATAATCCTTTGACCTATGTACGGACCTCAGCTAAGTTGGATGCCACTGGGCTATAAGTCAGCTTTCTGCATTATCTACATATGACTATGAGAATACCGAGCAGGTCTGAACCACAAGATGCTGATGCTCTCTCCGAGGCCTGTTCCCAGAATGATTGGGTCCGATTAGCAGAACCTGACATTGGGCACTCTGCGGAAGTTTGACAGGGAGGAACAAATGTCCACGGACGTGATGGACTGCATGAGTGGATTGCTTGGGAGCCTCTGAAGAATTGCATACCTGCTGCTTGTGCCACTTTTCTGCAATAGACATTGGTGCACTGCCTCAGCTGGACAATGACAGTGATGTGAGCGCTCAATCCAGTGATCCCATGATCAAAGCAGCTTTAGAAGCCCTCTGTCAGGAAAAGATGTGTCCAAATTACGCTCCACTGAGTTTGAGAACTGCTGTTATAAAAGAAGGTCCTAGAGTTGAACTGATCAATAAACTGTTATACAGAGAAACAGTAGACAGAGGGTGACAAGTAGACAAACAACAACTAGTGCTGCCACTGCCTTCGAGGACTCAGTACTGAGGTCCTTGCACAACCACATAGGGCACCTTGGTATAGACAGAACACTTGACTTGGTGAGATCCAGATTCTATTGGCCTAAGATGGGGGCTGATGTGAGCAACACATTCGACTTGATCGCTACTTAGAGAAGCTTTGCCCCAGAGGCTGCCCCTTGTTAACATCACCACCAGTGCAACCATGGAGCTGGTCTGTATTGATTTTCTGAGTTTGGGAGTCAGATCAAAGAAATATCAGTAAGTGCTGGTGGTCACTGGACCATTTCACGAGATATGCCCAAGCTTTCCCACCAAAGACCAGAAAGCATCCACTGTGGCCAAAAGTACTTATGAAAACTTTTTTTGTTCACTATGGGGCTCCACAAAGAATCCATTCTGATCAAGGGAGAGACTTTGAGAGTCGCCTGATCAAAGAGATGCTTTCTCTGCGGAGTGCGCAGTCAGAAACCCTACCTCACCCCAGGGGACCCAAGCCTGAACGTTTCCAACCGGCACTTTGCTAGATATGCTAGGCACCCTGCACCCAAAGGACAAGCCTAGATGGAGCCAACAAATTAGCACCCTGGTACATGCTTATAACTGCACCAAAAGTGATGCCACTGGATTCTCCCCTACCGCCTGATGTTTGGAAGAGAAGCTCGACTACCAGTAGATGTGTGTTTTGGGGTCTCTCCTGATGGGGTTCAAGCTGACAACTATTTACAGTATGTGCAAAAGTTAAAGGCCCAGCTAACTCATGTACTCAACTGGTTTCAAACCATGGCTGCCAAAAGAAATCTGGCCAACAAAGAAAGGTATGATAAAAGGTGAAAACACAAGGAACTCCAGGAGGAGATCGGGTATTGCTAAGAAATCTGGGACTGCATGGCAAGCACAAGATTGCTGACAGATGGCACCATCTCCCTCACATTGTAGTGGGCAAACTAGATGATCTGCCAGTGTACAAAGTAAGGCCTGAGAATAATTCAAAAGATGTAAAACAATGCATAGAAATCATTTACTGCCCATTGGACAAATCCTGATTGAGTCTGAGCCTCAGAAGATGCCCCTCTGGACCCAGTGACTAGAGCTGCTGCTAAGAAAGATCAAGAAAGTCTGCACCTACAGAAGCAAAGTTAAAGTGTTCCCCTCCACAAGTCCCAGTTGAGCATGACTGTCAGTCCATATCAGAAGAAAGTGAGAGTGACTTTGAATACTATCCTTCTTACTGAACTGAGTCAATTGTTTGAGGGCAATCCTAGTCCCAATACTGGGGAGAACAAAGCTGGGCCATGTGACTGTCTAGCCCCAACTTCATCCCTGAACCAATGCTCCCAGAAAGTGAAGTACAAAGCATCAGATCAGATGAAATGGAATCATTGTGCATGGTTGAACTGTTTGAGCTTTCAGGGAGGAAAATGATAGATTAGGGCAGACTGGTGATACACCGAACAAGAAGAGTATTTTGAGTGCCCTGACAGTCCACTGCCAGTGTCCGAAGCTCTCCATGCGAGCCAAATGTTGTGGACTCAGAAACTGTAACTCCTGGAGCTAAAGTGCCCCCAAGTTCTAGCCTCTCTACCCCCATGGAGACTCCCCTGACAAGTGAGGACAATGCTGAAAATGAGGCTCAGAGTGCAGAGACTATAACAGTTCCCCCAGAAAGACTGGTAGAGCTGTAAAGCCTGTGGTGCACCTCAGTTATGGATTCACTTGGGAGGCCTGTGGACTTGCCTCTCAATGTTGTCCATAAAGTGTGTATGTGTCCAGGCTCATTGCCCAAACTGAGCATCAGTGCTAACTCCAAGTTACTTGTGTTGCCCTCTAAGTATGGTGCCTTGCCCCATCCAGCCCCAAGGTAACTGATAGGAAGGGCCCCTCTCTTCAGGTTTCATGTACAAGAGGTAATAACTTGAGTTATGGTACAATGTGTATGTAATACTGTGTAAAGTAGGACGTACTGCAATGTTTCAGAAATGTGTTCTTGGTAAATGATATATTGACTGATGATTACGTATGCGAGCCTAATGCAATATATATGGTTGCAGTTGAAACTTATAGAAATGCCTTGTGTAGCGGACGTCAAGCTTTCCCAGGCTCCAGGAAGGTGTAACCCCCTGCAAATGGGGTTCCCAAAAGACTTCCAGGAGCTTGCTTGAATGTTCCAAGCCTGAATGGTGTTTGGCATTTAAGCCATTTATCAGTGAGTGTTTTAGAGCCTCTGGTTACTGTCTCTTTAAGAGCTGTCTGCTTGCAGACATAATTAGTTTGTATGGGGGACTGTGTGCTTCTCTGAGTACCACTCGAGCTGCTGCCAATTCACTTCATTTTGCAGTCACTAGGAGTGCAAAGGGGAACCTATCTGAAAGATGTAACTGTTTCCCAGAAATTATTGGAGAATAATGAAATTACAGTTTGTCTAACCTGCTTTCTTTTGCAGTCAGAACTGTGTCTGCTAGTTCCCCATTCTAGTTTTGAACTGCTGAACTGGACCAATCAGTGTGGAGTAAGCTAGCTCTAAAATGATGCCTTGGACGAATCAGAACTTGGACTCATAATCTGAGCCAGCCACAAGAGGATTGTATGGGCAGTGACTCTGGGAGATGTAGTTTAGACTTCAAGTGCCTTTTGGACCAACAGCAGCAGTCTATTGTGAGTGACAGCCAATCCAGTCAAGAACTGGGAGGAACTCAAAGGAAGTGCCGGTTTCGGCAGTTGGAGTTCAGTTGAGCTTAGCAGTGAAGAAGGAAGGAGCCTGTGCTTTTCAGTGTGCAGTTTAGTCAAAAAACGTGTAAAGGCCCAGAGTTCGGTCTGCAACTTATGTAACAGCTTGTTAGGACTGAATCCGTCCTGTGAAAAGAATCAAAGGATCTCTGAAGAGTAGAAACCAGGCTCACCCTGTAGAAGACTGGAAGAATTGCTGAAAATTGCACTCGGTCTGTCAGGAACTGAATCTGCTGTGTGTTCTCCGCGGTATTGTGCAGTAGTGCGATCGGGATACAGATGCAGCCTGCCTGGTATAGTGCTTTCTTTTATATAAATGTGTGAAGGGTTTGTGTACCTCAAGTGAGCCCTGCTGACATTGAAGGACTATCTTATTTGAGGTCGTGAAGTACTAATTCAGGGTCGCTCCTGTTGAATTACCACATTAAATCCAAATGGAATTACTGTACTGCTGACTGTTTAATTTTCCTTTTCTCTGTGTGAAAGGGCCCTACCAGCTGCCACGGTTTGGACTAGCCACTAGGGCTTGGGTACCCAGGGACAGTAACTGATAGAGATGAGGCCTGTGCACAGAGCCATAAATAGATTATTAGAGTGATAAGCTAATTAACCTGATTTCCCTAGTCATGTTATATCCCTAAATAAATCAGAGCTGCTTGTTTCAGCAAAGTTGTACTGCCTAATGTATTTGTCTATGTTAAAGTACTGTACTGTGATTGTTGCACTGTATCTCATTTCACAGGAGGTCCCAGTGCCGAACAAGTCCTGGGGTAAGTGTATACTGTGAAGGTAATTCTGATATATTGTGGGCCACTAGTGGGAAGAAAGAGGGTTGCAGTGTCCCAGAGGGCTGTGACATCAGTTAGTTTAACTATTGCAAACCCTGACCTCTGGGTGGAGGCACCCGCCATTGGATCCAGGCCCCTCAACCTGTTAGTGGCAAATCAGGCAGGGGTAGTAGCCCCTGGGATAGCGCCATCTAGGGGTTACACACATTTTATATGGCATAACTGAAAATCACTGTTTGAGCAGTTTTTGGGTTATTTACTTACTGTGATCAGTAGCAATTTGCTGCGATGGGGTAAAACGGCCTGCAGCCATTTTTTTGAAGGCCTTGGAACACAAACAGGCGGGCAGTCTTAGCGATCATCGTTTTAACCACCGAATTCACTATTTTCATGATCGATTTGCAGGTTGAGCCCGATTTTAAACTAAAATGTCTATTTTTAAACTGTTTGCAGTGCTTTGACTCCTACGCGATGCTCCTCCACTGCCAGTACACGCACTACACTCTGTCTCCCTCTCGAATGCTGAGGCAGTCTCTGAAGAGCTGGCTGAGGGGCGGGACTAATGGCAATCTGACCAACCACACGACGCCATTCAAATGAGGCTCTTCTTCCTCGCAAGGACTCCTCTCCTCACGGCGATCGTCGAGCAGGCAAATTTAAACTGTAAAATGCACTTTTCTTTTTTTTCAACTCACTCCACGGCGGGAGCCCATTTCAACCATGTAACATTGCCATTAACTCTGCAGTCTCTCCATTTACACAGAAAGCATTTCCAATGTCCAGGGCATAATTTCTCTGTTGCTACCCCTAGTTTTCTACACTTTCCTTCACAGAATTCATTTTAAAAGCATTTCAAACATCCAGGGCATAATTTCTCTGTTGCTACCCCTAGTTTTCCACACTTTTATTTACCACAGTTCATTTTTAAAGCAAGCAAAAATGCTGTAAACAATTTTGATGACGCAGGACAAGGGCACACTCTTTGGCTTTACAGCTTCTTGGTAAACAGTTGGCATTTTTTAAACAGCAGCACAAGAGTCACAGCACACAGCAACACACTAGGGAAATTGCTTCAGCTTTTTGGGCTACCCACTGCCAGATAGCCAAAACGCTAGCCCCCTTGCCCAAGCACCTTCCTTCCCGAACAAATTCAAAGCGGTGCCTCCATTTTTGTAACCCCAACCCCTGCCTTTTTACCAAAATGACAGGTGGCATGCTGTTGGCACTGGCAGCAATACCTGGTGGGAACCTGGGTTCGGGGAGGATGAGGTTACCTGGCACAAGGGGACCTAGGTTTGGCTACTCTGCACAGGGGCACCCAAGTAAATCCGAACACAGGAAGCAATAACTGTAATGTCCAGAACCAGGAATGTGATTTTTCAGTATGGCTTTTATTCACAACTAGCTGAACACAAAAAAGCATAGACGGACCCCCATGGGGCTACGTTTACTGGTAATGCAGATTAGAGACTACAAGGTGGTCCACTGGAAGAATGAACCATTTCTACTGCTTTCAGGCTCTGGACCCACCAGGCACAAAGCCCAGACTTGCACACGCTTTGGGTACACAGCTCGACTGGCCCGGCTCCCATGCCGGCCACTTAACTAATGGTTCATTGGAAGAATGAATGCATTTTGCTTGTTGTGGCTCCCCACACCACTTAGGGTCTGTGACTCCTAGAGAGATTTCCAATTTGCTTCTTCTGACTCCCATCTCAAAAAGAGAATTTTCTTCACACTTGTCATGGCTCCCCACACCACTTAGAGTCTGCGACTCCTAGAGAGATTTTCCCATTTGCGACCCACGTCTGGGTACTTCCCTCATCACTGGCCAAGCGCATTAGGCAAGTGGCAATCACAGCAGAAATCCGTAGAGGTGGACCTGGTTAGTAAAGATGGGGGGTGTTCCCACCTCCAGCTCCCGCAGCCCATACCTGGCCATTTCTCTGGACAAACTGAAACTTCAAAATGTAGATTAAACGGTGGATGTACTGTCGTAGCCCCTCTACCAGATTACTTGAATTCACACAGCACTTTAGCTTTTGACACTACTCCATTTGTTTGTCCTAGTACTATAGGCCTCCCAAATAGTAGTTCAAATCCCAGATTTCTTCACATTTCCCAGGCTGAAGAAACACATTTTTTTCCCTCTCGTATTAGAGCAAACACTCACCCTTTTGTTGCAGGTGCCCCACAGGCGAAGTACAACTCTTTCCACTTTTCAAATGCAAACTGAGACTGTAGTAGGCAGCTTTCTTTCTTTAGCAGAAGTTAGGGGATTGCCCCTGGAATCTACATGGGGATACTTTACTTCCCCCCCGAAGGAAGGGGGGCACGGAGACCTGGACAGTGGTCTCCACCACTTGAACACTGGACACTCACTCCTTCTCAGAAGGTAAACAAAAGACTCCCTTCCTGCTTGAGGGCAAGCAGGAGACTGACCTTGAAAACTCCCAATGCTCTATCTCACTCCCTCTGCTGCAGATTCCAATGTGGCTTATGCAGCTGCGACAGTTCTATTGGTGATGTCATCTCTCAGTCTCAGCTGAGACTGAGAACAGAGTGAGACATTGTGAAACCCATTTAACTGGAGTTTCACAAGCTGCCTTCCCTGCCTACCACTAGGTCTTACTGGGATTCTAGCAACCCCGGGTAACAAGGGGTTACAGATACGTTGCTGCATCTATGAAAAATTTACATATTAATGAGCTGTCAGAGCCAGACAATGGATGAAAGTTTAGCAGAGAGAAGTAGTGGTGCGCCATAGAAAAGTATAAGAAGGAGGGATGTGGAGGCAATTTTCTGGCATGGGGTGGCTGATATAAGGGAGCAGAGATGATATAACAGACCTAACTTCTGGATGATAGTTTTAGTTAGCAAGGAGACATATGTCTCTAAAGAGAAGGCTGAGTCAAGGTGCAGTCCTAAGTATTTAAAGGTTTGGACTACTTATATGGAATCCATGGAAAGTAAGTAGATTTTGAGAGGATGTTGCAAAAAGGTTTTAGGGGAGGAATTGTGGAATACCATGGCTTTGTTTGTTTTTTTCTTTTTATATTAAGAATTAGATGATTATCTAAGAACCATAATGTAAGTGTGTTGAAATCTGAATTAAAGGAAAGCTCTGCTTTGCAGGGGCTCCCACCCCTGCAAACTTTACTCTCCAGTTTAGCTTTACTGAAAAAAAGTGGCCTTTTCCTCATGCTGCAAAGTTGTTTATTTTAGTTCTGAAAAGTCCGCTACCCAGAAGTATGATGGATGCTAGGACGGCTCCATTTACTGTAAAGGTGTGGCACTGCACCCATGCACTTCAATGCATTTTGTTAGGCGCGCGATTGTGGCGCCTGGCTTTACAATAAATGGGCCGACCAATGTCCGCACGCATACTCAAGTAGCAGACTTTTCAGAATTAAAATAAACAACTTTGTGGCACAAGGAAAAAGCCACTTTTTTCAGTAAAGCTAAACCAGAGGGTAAGGTTTGCAGGGGCAAGAGCACCTGCATAGCAGAGCTTTCCTTTAAGACTCTGATTAAGCCAGTCCATGCTATTGGAGGAACAGAACAGAATGGCGTCATTTAGTGTTCAGTTGCACCGATGCACCTCCATAGACATTGGGAAGCTCGTTAATGATGAGTGAGAAAAGTGACAGACCCAAGATAGATCCCTGGGAAACACTATGAGTTATAGGCCTGAGAGAAAAGAGTGCTGTGGACCACTTTACCCTTTGGGATCTCCCAATAAGATAACTCTTCAGCCAGGTTAGTGTCAAGCAGTCGAGACCCAGGAGGTTAAGTTTTTTTCAGTAGGAAGTGGTGGTTGATAAGGCCAAAGGCCTTTGTCAGGTCCACAAACACTGCTCCTGTAACAAGGCCTTTGATGGTGGATGAGGATGGTGCGGTACCTGAGGACTGGAGGAAGGTGGATGTGATTCCCCTTGACAAAAGTGGGACCAAGACAGAGGCAGGAAACTACAGACCTGTCAGTTTGACCTCTGTGGTAGGGAAAGTGATGGAGTCACTTCTGAAGGAAAGAATTGTTGAGTACCTTGAAGCCAGTGGGGCACAGGACCCAAGGCAGCATGGGTTCACAGTGGGAAGGTCATGTCAGATGAATCTAACAGATTTCTTTGACTGGGTGACCAAAGTAGTAGACCAGGGAGGGGCTGTGGACATGGCCTACCTAGACTTTAGCAAGGCATTTGACACAGTCCCACAAAAGATTAATAGTCAAATTAACCAGCCTGGGAGTGGGTCCCTGGGTGGTAGCCTGCAAGTAAAACATTGGCTGGACAACAGGACACAGAAGGTAATTGTAAATGGAGTCCACTCTGAAGAAAGAGTGGTTACTAGTAGGGTACCACAGGGTTCAGTATTGGGTCCAGTCCTTTTTAATGTCTTTATAAGTGACACTGCAAGCGACTGGAAGGAAAAGTATGCATCTTTGCAGATGACAAAAGATCTGCAACAGGGTTGATACACAGGAGGCATGGAAAGGATGAGAAGGGACTTGCAAGGTTGGAGGAATGGTCAGAAGTATGACAGCTAGGATTCAATGCAAAGAAATGCAAAATAATGCACCTGGGAAGCAAGAACCAGGGAAGATTACACAATGGGGAGGTAGTAACAACAGCAAAAAGAAAGGGACCTGGGGTAATCATATCAGATTACCTTAAGGTTAAAGCAATGTGAGAAGGCAGTAGGGAGGGCTGGGGGATACTGGGATGCATAGGGAGGCATCAGCAGCAGAAAACATGAAGTTGTTATCCCTCTGTACAGACAGTTGATGAGACCCCATCTGAGTACTGCGTCCAGTTCTGGAGACCCCATCTCCGCAAGGACATAGACAGGATAGAGGCAGTCCAGAGGAGGGCAACTAAAATGGTGCATGGTCTGCAGAAGCTGTCATGGCGAGACTAAAGGAGCTTAATATGTATACCCTTGAGGAAAGAAGGAGGTGGGGGACATGATAGAAACTTTTAAGTACCTCAGTGGAATCAACAAAGTCCAAGAGGGTAGCATCTTTCAGAACAAAGAGGCAAAGAACAAGGGGACACAATTTAAAGATAGAGGGGGCAGTTCGGGCAATGTGAGGAAGCATTTTTTTTCACAGACAGGGTAGTGGATGCATGGAACAGCCTTCCTGAGGAGGGTTCTGAGGTCTAAAACTGTGGGAGAATTCAAGAATGCATGGGACAGACATAAGGCAGTTCTTGTGGGGGGGTAGGAAGAAATAGGCTGTTGGTTAACTAGGATCTGCGGCCTATCTTGTAGGTAGGGAAATGGGCAGACTAGGTGGGCCAAGCGGTCCTTATCTGCCATCAAAGTCTATGTTTCTATGTTTCTATGCATTGAGATTATTGGCAGTGACCTTTACAAGGGCCGTAGTCATACTATAGTTCTTTCTAAAGCAATGCTGGCAGTTGGTGAGTAGGTGGTGTGTCTCCAAATAGGACTGCAATTGATTATAAAGTATCCTCTCTTGGATTTTGGCCAGGGGGCAGAGAATTGAAATAGGTCTGTAATTTTTGACAGCGAGGGAGCCACCCTTGGGGAAGGGACTACCACAGCCACTTTCCATTTGCTCAGAATGGATCCGGAAAGGAAGGACCTGTTAATTTGATTACAGATACGTGCAGCAACTGTGGGTGCCCCAATTTAAAGAACTTGTGCTCAATAGTATCATGACCAGGGAAGCTCTCTTCTTTGAGTTTTAATAACAATTTGAGAACTTCCTTTTTGGTTATGGTTTTTAAGTGGAAAGTGAGGCGCGAGCCTAGACTAGTATGGGGATGTGCGGGGATGGAGAAGTCAAGGGTTGGCGAAAGATGGGAGTGTACCTATCTAGGTCTGTGAAAAACTAATTTATTCCTTCAACAATGGAAGGGGGGGTGTTGTAGAAGGTTGCCACCTGAAAGAATGGAACTAGTACACTGCTGATTTACCCTTAATTAAAGAGTTAATCTGTTTCCAAAATTCCATAGGCTTGCAAAGGTTTTCTGTTTGGAATGAGTGGTAGTAGGCTCTTTTGGCTCCCTGGAGCTTGATTTTGCAAGTGTTTCTCAACTGCTGATAGATTAACCAGTCAGAGCAAAGATTACTAATCTTGAAGGATTACCATGCATCATCCCTACTCTTAATAAGGGACCTTATTTCCTTGGAAAGCCAATGAGCTTTGATGCCTTTGGACCTACATTTGGTTAGTGGTGTGTGCCTGTTGATAATGTTGCAAAGGTCATGATAAAATAGTCTAGGCCCTGATCGACAGTGGGCAGGTTGGTAAGTGGGCCCCAATCAGCTTTATTAACTGAGGCCAGAAACTCGTTTATATTAAAATGTATCATATTTCTGGACTCCATGATTTTGGGAGGGGGTGCGTCAAAATTGTTGCGTCACACACAATAGACAGGAGAGCAGTCACTGATACAGTTGGGGAGTACACTGGCTGTTTTGATCCTGTGAGAGCAATTGGACACTATCCAGTCTGAGAGTGTTGATGTTCCAGTCTTGGAGTTTAGTTGAGTGGGGTCGTTTATGTGTTGTGAGAAGTTATTGTCTGATAAAATTGAATGAGCCTTATTTTTATAAAGGGAAAGCCAGTCATTATTAAAGTCCCTACAAAGCATTATATCATGGGAGGGAAGATCAGATAGGGACAACATAAGGGAAGGTAATATATTGGTGGCATCTTTAGAAGGGAGATAAATACAACCAATTATTAATTTTTTGATGTTGCCAAGTGTTAGGGATATAAATAATGATTCTACAGAAGGAAGATTTTCAGCTGGAGCGGTAATTTCTGAGACAGACTAGATGTTACATAAAATAGAACACCACCTCCCTTTTTCCCTGCATGGTCTTTCCTGAAGCACGAGTAACCTTGCAGGTTCACCTCGTGTTGGTGGATGCCAGGCTTTAACCATGTCTCTGTTATGCCAGGAATGTCAGCGTTATGCTAATCTGCCCAGGATTGTATCTCTGCCACTTTGGGTCAGAGGCTTTGTACATTTAAGTGGGCAATTTTGATGCCTTTAGTATTAGGTCTGATATGTATGAGTGATAATGCAGGTATGAATAATGGACCAGAAGGACCAGGATTAAGTTCAATATCACTGGCATGAGCAAGGAGTGGGAACAAGGGTAAGAAGGCTGCTAACTCTAAGGGGGATAGGCCAGCAGGACTATGAACAATCCTGCTTATAGAGTGAAGGAAACTCCGCATACCAGTCCCTTGGTAGAATGCATCCTTTTCACACATATGATGTAGGTAATTAGGGAGAGATGCAACCTCAAGGTAATAAGCACTGACAGGGAGAGTTACAGGACAGGAGTGCAAGTACTTTAGACGGCATGCAATGCGAGTGTCTACTAATGAGAATGACAGAACATAAAGAAGAGCGAGAATAACTCCAAACTGTGCCATGTTGTACACAAGGGATAGGAGTTGCGACTATTGTTATAATATAATGATCGAGCTCCAGTTTGAGGTCTACCAGGATTACGGTAGAGGAAGATGTGCTTGTGGAACAAGCAGAGGAGTGAGGAGACAAGAGGAAGCTGTTTAGACAGAGGCAATAGGTGCGGGGTGGTGAAAGAGCAGTGAGGGGGCTAACTTGAAAGGATTAGGGTTGCAGAGGGCTATGGTGCACAGAGATAATTCAGAATGCCAGGAAAGAATGGCACGGGCAACACTCTAAAATGGATATATCTGAGTAACAGACTAAGTGTCTCAAAGCTAAAGGGGGGGTAACTTGATCAAAGATAAGGCTGGCAGAGGGATTGTGGTCTGCCAAGAGAGAACAGTGTGCCAAGAAAGAAAGGTATAAGAGTAGGTGACAGTGATGTAATTACAGGAAAAAGGACTGATCCCTGAGGGCGTTAAGAAGTTGCACCATATACTGGAATGCAAGCGAGGGGATAAGAAAGAGGAGGGTTCTAGGACCCAGGAGATAGAGTTGAAAACATGGCAGAGGGGAGATACCAAGTAGATATGTGGGAGGGCTAGCTACTAGTAGATAGCAGCAGGTGGGCATCAGTAACAGGCTGAGTGGCCCAGTGGATAGACATACAGGCTTCAGAGTCATCTGGACACCACTGGTCTGGGTTCAAGACTCATGAAGGGAGATAGAAGGAAAGGAGGGCAGATTAGACAGGTGGAGGGGGAAGAAAGTGAGGTACACAGATGTGATAACTGAGGACAGGGCAAATACAATTCTATTTAGCAGTAATGGGTGGGGGAGTACAGCATCCCCTGGTGGCGGAGTAGTATAAACTGCTAAAGTGAGTTTAGGGAGATTGACAAATGCTGCAGCAAGCACGTGACTATGTCACATAACCTATGCTATCTATAAAAGAAATGCTTGCCCAAGGCGGGAGAGTGGGTTAGCCCTACACAGCAAGCTGAAGTCTTCACTGTACCTGTGTCAGAGAGTAGGATTCTGGCTGAAGGGAGGGGGAAGTGTGCTTCCTCAACGTGGTGTCTGTGTGAACAGCCTGTAAAAGCAAGGAGGGAGAATTAAGGGGTCAGTGAGAAACAACAGCGAGGTCAAGGCGGGAAGGGAACACAGGAGAAAAGGAGAGGGGCCCAATGGTAGCCTTAGCTCCAAGGCACTGCATATGGACCTACAACAGGTCTAAATGCAGTCTGCTCCATAAGCCACAACCACTGCAAGCTCTTCTGAGCCAGCACTAACATATACCCTTAAAGTACCTCTACAATATGGCTACTGGCACTGCTGCACACTAGGATCCTTAAAGTACACTCTAAACATCACCAGTGCATACATACAGCAAGGTAAAATAATGACAAATAAAATCAGTCAGTCTCTGTCTGCTGACTGTGTACAGGGCTCCACAGAACACTCTTTTAGCCCTACACAGCAAGCTGAAGCCTCCACTGCACCTGTGTCAAAGAGTAGGATTCTGACTGCAGGAAGGGGGGTGTGCTTTCCTCAGTGCAGCGTCTGTGTGAGCAGCCTGTGTCAGAGAGAGTAGGATTCTGGCTGCAGGGAGGGGGAGTGTGCTTTCCTTGGCATATCTGGGTGAGCAGCCTTTGTGAGAGAGTAGGATTCTAGCTGCAGGGAGGGAGTGTGCTTTCCAAGGAGGAAAGGGGGAGTGTGCTTTCCTAGGTACAGTGTCTGTGTGAGCAGCCTGTGTTAGAAAGTAGGATCTGAAAAATGTTGTAATTTTTATGTTCACTTGTGCACATGTGCAAGGAACGTCTTGCACCAGTATGACTTTTGGGGTGTGTGACCCTCCTCCTGAATCCAGTGCTCAGTATGCAACCCTACCGGACCAATACATGCTGAGCTGTGTATGACAGCAGTTCGGCTGTGTTAGTCTTCACTTCAAAGAAAAGGTCCGCTGAAATCAGCGGTGGTAGCATGTATGCACACACGTCAGCCGAACTGCTGTCATGCACAGCTCGGCATTAAAAAACCCTCCCGCTTCCTCCCTCTGCTAATATCCTCCCCTCCATCATTAGTGTGCTCCCCGCCGTGACGTTGTGTGCTGAGGGGGGGTGCCCAATCCCCCTCAGCTCATGCATCCCCCAGCATAGTGTGGCCGATGGGGGTGCCCAATCCCCTGTCGGCTGCAGCCTGCCCCCAAACAGACACACACCCAGTCGGCACGCTGAGAGCCCACCCCAGCATGCTCATGCCTCCCACCCATGCACACTGTATGGCCGGTGGCAGTGCCCAATCCCCGCCGGCTCCAGTCCCCCAACAAACAGGTAGGTGGCATGCTGGGAGCCCACTACAGCATGCCAAAAGCATCCTTTTTTTTCTTTTTTTTAGTTAAATCCTGTGAAAGAAGAAAACGGTCCCTCAGTGAGTCCCTGCCCCCCTACCAACCCGTGCCCACTCTCTGCACACCCACCTCCCCACACCCCCCACACCCCATACTTACCTCTGGAGCCTGGCACAATGATCTTCAATGGACCGGGAACACATCTGCACTCTTCAAAACCGACCGCGAACTGAGGAAATGCCGATAAGCTGTATAATGGCATAAATAGGGTTTTTCCAACTAAGGTGGATAGCTCGGCCATTTTTTGACTATTGACACCAAATTTTGAACATGGGGTTCTTGACACCCCTTCTCATGAATTCAGTCTCTGTCATGGCATTATTTGGTCCCAAAAGGTGATTTTGCGGTCACTGCACAGAATCACCTTTCGAGACTGAGTAACGAAATGACAGTGTTGGTGTTCAGGAGGTGGACTCTCAAAAAGCCTATGTTGCAAATTTGGTGAAAAAATTCCAAAAAATGACTGTTTTATGAGCGTGCATTGTGCAGTTTCCATGCGCTCTCGTAAGTTTGCAAATTTATAATATTTTCACTCCAGATTTTCAACATAGGCATATTTACACACCTCCTCATGAACAGTGCAGCTGTCAATTTTTACATCCTGGCCAAAATGTGTTTTTGCACTTCTGGTGCAAAATAGCGCAGTCGTTGCTGGAAATCAGTGTTCACTAAAGAGTAAGACAATCACAGTGACACTGTTCATGAGCAGAGGTCCTAAAATGCCTATGTTGAAAATCTGGTGACAAAAGTCCATAAAATGGCTGTGTTATGAGTGTATGTTGCACAGTTCCTATGCACACTAGTAAGTTCATGAATTAGTAATATTTCCACTCCAGATTTTCAACATTGCCATTTTCCCACATCTCCTTATGACCAGTACAGCTGTCATTTTTTGCATCCTGGCCGAAATGTGTTTTTGCGCTTCCGGCGTGCAGTGTGGGAAACAATGTTCGGTACAGAGTAAGACAATCACAGTGACACTGTTCATGAGCAGATGTTCTAAAATGCCTATGTTGAAAAATTCAGTGCAAAAATTCCAAAAAATTACTGTTTTATGAGTGTATGTGGTTCAGTTTCCACACGCACTCGTAACTTCACAAATTTGTCATATTTCCACTCCAGATTTTCAACATTTACATTTTCCCACACCTCCTTATGAACAGTACAGCTGTCATTTTTCACATTTTGGCCAAAATTTGTTTTCACACTTCCATCACAGAATAGCGTGGTCGCTGTGGGAAATCAGGGTTCGCTACACTGTCAGAAAATCATAGTGGCACTGTTCATGACCAGAGGTGACAAAATGCCTATCTTGAAAATTTGGTGAAATAATTCCGCTGAATGACTGTGTTACAAGTGCAGGTTGCGCAGTTTCCACACAGGCTCGTACCCTTGAGCACAACCATTCCTAAGACAGACACTTAAGAAATATGAGGGTGAGATATTGATCAGATGCAAGAGGAGTTGCAGAGAGGTTCTTTGTTGGGATATGAATGTCAAGGTGGCATGGAAACAGCTGGGAGGGGGGCCTGCACAAATGCCAAACACCAATGCAAATACCAGCAAGCAAACGTTAGGCATTGACAAATGCTAGTTATTGTTTTAATAGTAATATGACTCAAGGGCAGGTGGGGGTTACCTAGTAACAGCACCGCACATAAAAAAAGGGTGAATCTTAAGCTTTAGCTTTCAAAGTGTCTAACCTGCACAATGTTAACCTCTGCCTCAGAGAAGCCTGGAAGAAAACCATTTGCCACTTACAGGGTGTAAGCAATTTCTAACTGTATCGTCTGGGTTATAGGCAGATGTAAACGATAGACACTGATGGCAGAAAACATAAGCTTTAGGTTTCAGATTGTCTAACCTGCAAAATTCTCATCTCAACCTCAAAGAAGCCTGGAAGAGAACCATTTTCTACTTGTAGGGTGTAAACAATTTCTAATGTTATTTTATTTTATTCTGAAAATAATGCAGGGTACATTACAGATAACAAATACATGTTCAGTATTCAAAAAAGAAAAGGTCGGTCCAGGTTTGACAAAGAAAAAGATAGCAATGTCCAAAGCAATACATCTTCATTAGAAAAAGATTATCTAAAAGAGGACAGAGAGAGAGAGAGACAGAGAGAGAAAGAAAAATGTTGTGAGAGACTAAGCAACCAAAGGTAGAGAACAGTAATTCCTTCTGTAACTTGAAGAGAATATTACATATCCCTGGTGGTCAGTGGGTGGGTGGGAAGGTGGGTACCGCTGGGCCACCAGGGATATGGGACTAGTATTTTTACGGCATATGCCCGCGATCAGGCTGCAAGCGGTCCACTGGACCACCAGGGATATAGGACGAATGTCATTTTCAACTTATACCTGCGATCGGGCTGCAAGTGGTCCACTGGACCACCAGGGATATAGGACGAATGTCATTTTCAACCTATGTCTGCGATCGGGCTGCAAGCGGGCCACTGGACCACCAGGGATATAGGACGGATGTAATTTTCAACGTATGCCTGTGATCGGGCAGTGGGGCACTTGCCGCACGCTGTGCGAGGCGTCAGTCCCAGCGCTGCAACTGGCAGGGCACCAGGCGCAGAGTGCCGGGGAATCGGATACCTGCATGCAAATGGGGCCATAATGACATGCAAATGGACCCATTTTAAGCCTTGCATGCATTATGGCCCCATTTGCATGTGCACTTTGAATATCAGCGGTTGTTGCACCTAAGCGCAACAGAACTTTCGCTAGCGCATCCCAGTGCTCCACTCTGGCCACTTGCGCTGGCACAGTGCCACTGCGCCATGCACACTGCGGGTGGCCAGGGTGCGATATTCAACGCTGCTGTGCCATAGCGCAGCTCCATTGAATATCACCCTGTCAATGCCCCTGCACAGCCAAGTTGCGCTGCACCCAGGCTTGCACCACAGGCTGGCGCAGTATGAATATCCAGGCCATAGGCTTTTAATATTTGAAGTTTTAGGAACTCTGAGGATTTTAATTGAAGTTGTTTTTATGTGATCTTAATCAATTGTCTGTTGATGTTCTGTATGTAAATTGCTTTGATGTCTGAATTGTACTACATAAATAAAAATATTATTATTATTATTATCATGTTCCCCAGAAGCAAAGATAAATATTAGGAAAGTAGATAGGAATTAAAATAAAGAGCTGATATTACAGCTGTGAAATCCTATTAACTATAGCTCTTGACTGCCATCATGCTCAGAGGTTCCTGCAGTTTATTTTTGTTCTCTTGTTCCATCTGTCAGGACATCAGTTAAGAAATTAATTAATTTAGTTATTTAATTAGAATGTTGCACTCCAGGATATCTATATTTGGACTAGTGCCTAGTTTTCAAATGGGTCCAGGTAGGGATAGTTAAGCAGCAGTTGTATCGACCAATGAGCACTGGCTAAGCATAAGCAACACAAGTACAATGATATGCAGAATAAGATACACAGTACATGGTTATATACAGTGGCATATATAATAGAAAATCTATACCAAACAGATACAACAGCACAGGACATGCAGTACACTTAAGGACTCCTAGGTGACTGCAAAGCGTATTGTCTTATTAGCATGTTGTGGAACTGTGCTTTTCCCCCAATACTGGAGTCCTTATTCCATTCAGCGATCAGATTTGTCATGGAAGCATCCTATGGAATTTGGAAATATAATAGATTGATGAATTGTCCTTCCCTAATCAACAGGCATACATGTTTATTTATTGTCAGTAAGGTACCATCATAACTTCAGAGAGGAGCTTAATGTAAAAGTACTGAAGCAAGGATTTTGGCAAAAAGTGCACTGATAGGGTTACGGATTTATGCTGTTCACCATAAATTAAACCAACTAAAAACTATAGACCATGACTGTCTGCACACCAGTAAATGTCACAGAATTAATTTTTTTCCCACCTTCCCCCTGCTCCTGGTTGGCCACTCCTTTGGGCCATCTAGGTCTCGTGCTGGCATCCCTGCCCCAATGCCAGCCATCACCACCCCACATTGCAGCCCCCTGGGATAATTCAGCATGTCCCTTCTCCGGAAGAGTCCCACACCTCCGATAGGCACCAGTAGGGGTCAGCCAGCACATAGAAACATAGAATTTGATGGCAGATAAGGACCACTTGGCCCACCCAGTCTGCCTATTTCCCTACCTAATGGATAAGCTGCAGATCCTAGTTAACCAGCAGCCTACTTCTTTTTACCCCCACCTCCTAGAATTGCCTTATGGCTGTCCCATGCATGCTTGAATTCAACCACTGTTTTTGACTCCACAACCTCCTCCGGAAGGCTGTTCCATGCATTCACAACCTCTCTGTGGAAAAATACTTCTTACATTATCTCTGAGCCACCCCCATCTTCAAATTGTGCCCCTTGTTCTTGTACACCTTTTTTGAAAGATGCTACCTCTTGACTTTGTTGATTCCCTTGAGGTACTTGAAAGTTTCTATCATGTCCCCCTCTCCTCCTTTCCTAGAGGCTATACATATTAAGCTCCTTTAGTCACTCTTCATATGTCTTCGGTGCAGACCCTGAACCACTTTAGTTGCCCTCCTCTGGACAGTTTCCATCTTGTCTATGTCCTTGTGGAGATTGGGTCTCCAGAACTGCACACAGTACTCCAGATGGGGTCTCACCAGCTGTCTGTACAGAGGGATAACAACTTCCTGTTTTCTGCTGGTGATGTCTCTCCCTATGCATCCCAGTATCCCCCCAGCCCTCCTTACTTCCCTCTCACATTGCTTGCCCACCTTTAAGTCATCTGATATGACTACCCCCAGGTCCCTTCCATTTTTGTTGTTGTTAGTATCTCACCACTCATTGTACTCTTCCCTGGGTTTTGTTTCCCAGGTGCATTACCTTGCACTTCTTAGCATTAAATCTAAGCTGCCATACATTTGACCATTCCTCTAACCTTGCCAAATCCCTTCTCATCCTTTCCACCCCACATTGTGCATCAACTCTGTTACAGATCTTTGTGTCATCAGCAAAGAGACATACTTTTCCTTCCAGTCCCTCTGCAATGTTGCTTACAAAGAATTGAAGAGGACCGGTCCTAATACTGAACCCTGCGGCACCCCACTAGTAACCCCCTTTTCTTCAGAGTGGACTCCATTTACTATTACCCTCTGTGTCCTATTCTCCAGCCAATTCTTTACCCAGGCTATCATCTTGGGACCCACTCCCAGGCTGGCTAACTTGTATATTAATCTTTTGTGTGGGACTGAGTCAAATGCCTTGCTGAAGTCTAGGTAGGCCATGTCCACAGCCCCTCCCTGATCTACTACTTTGGTCACCCAGTCAAAGAAATCTATTAGATTCATCTGGCATGACCTTCCCGCTGTGAATCCATGCTGTCTTGGGTCCTGTGCCCCTTTGGCCTCTAGGTACTCGACAATTCTTTCCTTCAGAAGTGATTCCATAATTTTCCCTATCACAGAGGTTAAACTAACAGGTCTGTAGTTTCCTGCTTCTGCCCTGCTCCCACTTTTGTGAAGGGGAATCACATCTACCCTCCTACAGTCCTCAGCTATCATCCCATCCTCCCATGATTTGTTAAAGAGGGTTGTCAGTGGTGTCACTAGTTCTACCCTTAGTTCTTTTAGAATTCTGGGATGAATCCCATCAGGCCCCATTGCTTTGTCCACCTTCAGTTTTAAGAGTTCTTTTAGAACCCTTTCCTCTGTAAATGGGCTGGTATCAACTTCTGTATCCAGAGTGTTTCTATTGTTTGTTTTAGGTACCTCCCCCTCTTCGTTTGTAAATACTGAGTAAAAATATTTCTTTAGTATCTCTGCCTTTTCACAGTCACCCTCTACCCCCTCTCCTTTATTTAGCCTCCCTATCCCTCCCTTAGTCTTCCTTGGCTCCCTGACATTTGCCTAGGTGCTACTGAGGTGGTTCTTAGGCGCATCGAGGCTCAGTGGCATCGGAGACCAGCGACTGTCATCCGACCAGCCATGGAGCATTTTTCCGGTTGCTCCCTGGGGGTATGATGTGTCACTAACACCAAGGCATACAGTACACCGACGTTCACCATGCCCCTTCTTGGTCTTTGGGACCCAGGGCATTGCCATACTCCTGGTCTCCACCATGAGTCAGCAAGCACCGGGGTCCACACTCCACCCTCCCCCTGAGAGAAAGTGAGCAGTCTATAGACGCTCAAGCCTTCTCTCCCCGGCCAGACCTCCAGTTCCCTGGGTCCATTCCCGAACCCAAGTCACTGGTGCTGCAAGTGGAAATCCAATTGCTGCACCAATGGGCTGGCAACATCACAGAATTCTATGACATTTGACATTTTATACCAGGGCATACATTTACATTACATTACAAGTAGTCTGCAGTCATTTGTTTGCTGAACTACTTACATTTTACTTAATTTTATTTACTGTATTTATATATTTATATAACTTTCTTTAATTCAATCTAAGATATGCATAATAACAGCTAGAAAGTAGAATTATTGTGAAACTCAGACACCAGACTAGCAATTATGATGTAGTAATGTACACAACAGTAACAACAGTAACTCCCAAATGTCTGCTCTTATCAGAGATCTCCAAACCAGTTTCGAGGCCCTCAAAGAATGGTTTGAAGGGATCAAACTTGTTCTAAATTACAAAAAAACTAAAATGATGTTGTTCGCGGGGGAAACATAATTTTTTTATTTTATTCTTTGGTAACCAGGTAAGACTCACTAGGCACAAGTGCCTGTTTCAGGGGTCTGCTGGATATACCAAGCTCATTCACAGCTCGTTGCTCTAACCTCTAGGCTATACTGCTAGCCCAATAAAGTTAAAGTAGCCAGTTAAGTATCTTAGAGGCATTTTTTACTTTGTCACTCCCTTATCTTTTTATCATAGGAAGCACAAGAAAGAAGCAAGTGGCAGCCAGAGTAATGACCTACTCCTAAAAATGGATAGTTGGTCCAGCTGTGTAGGTCTCCATCTGGCAATCACTCTGATTGCCCAACTGACCCAAAGATACAGTCTTCCATGCCTGAACCCATCCTAGAAACTTATTAGCCCCAACTCTTATCAGGATCCCTCTACCTAACAGCCATTCAGTTGGGACCCCCCCAGGGGTTACATAACTATTGCCTAGGCTTTTGTCTCCTACAGTGCAATTTCATCAAAGGTTAGCATACATGGCTGCTCTCTCCCTTGCATACAGATGACAGGAGTGGATTCATATGGGTCCTGGCAACCTCCATTGATAGGTGGCCCTCCACTACTCCCTGTTGCCATCAGAGGCTTTATGGAGGTTGAAGACGAAACTCCTAAGTCACTGTTATTTGAAATTATGTCCCATAGTGTATCCTTCACAAGGTTCACAAACTTGTGAGCCCTCTGGCAGGGTATATTAACACAAACCAAGCCAAGACAGCCTCACACTCACTGTACCTTTTTGTTAAATATAGAAGACTGCAACAAAAGGTGCAGTAAAAAAAAGGCAAATTTATTTTACTCAAACAATACATCCACATTTTGCCGCATGAAACAGGGTCAGGTAATTAGTGGCAGGCTGTTGGGATAACCTCTTTTGGCTATATGCCCAGCATGTTTTTGAGCAAAAATGGATGTACTGTGTGAGTAAAATTAATATATCTTTTTTTACTGCACCTTTTGTTGAAATCTCCTATATTTAACAAAGAGGTACAGTGAGTGTGAGGCTTTCTTTGCTTGTCTTGTGTATACACTATCCCTACACACTGCTTTCCAGTGGATGACTCTGTTCTTGCCTGGGTTACACATTGTTATTTAGGGAATGTCTGGGGTACTTGTGTATAAGACCCTTTTCAGATTTCAGTATGGTGGAAGTGCCACAAGGACCAAGCAACAATGTTGAAAAAGTTATACCTATGGCTTGCTTAAAGATTTGTTTTCACACCAAGGGGAACACCACCCTCTACTTAATGCCATCTCGACCCAACAAATACAACTAGCAATGGGTAACATTTAACCATAAACCAGGAATTCTCCCAGCTAGGAAGAAGAGCACTTAAAGCATGCCGCATCTATTGGCAACAAACAACTTTACAGGTCTACCTCAATGTGGGACACATACTACATGAACTTCAGGATTATAAAGCAGCCTGTCTTTGGACATGACAGAGGTAGTCTCATGAAAATCTTTGGGAAGGGCCGGGACACCAGCACAGAGGTAGCACTACCGCTCATGATGCCGGTGAACTGAGTCTGGGTGAGAGTCTGGATTGTGGGGGCCTGCCAGGGGAGAACTGAACATCCCACAGGATGCGCTCCTCCTCCAGGGAGGGAAAGTAGTCAACCCTGCTGCAATACTGTCACATGGGTGACCATGGGTGGCAGTGGAGCTAGGGATGTCAGGGAAGGGGAGGACATCAGCCAGGATTTGGGTGCTACAGCACACCAATGGGTACACATGCACCCATAGATCCCGTCTGCATGCTGAAATCCTCGGGGTGGGGGAGAAACAAGGAGAATGGACCCCTGCACCTGAGGATGAAGGACTGCCCAGCACTACAGGATCATACTGCCTGACCCATTGCTCATTCCTCCCAACAAAACTAGAAGCTCAAGGGTAAGCCCCTCCACCTCATCCTTGCCTGGAAAGAATAGCCAAGTTTTGATAGGGAAAGGTCAGCACAAAGATCCATAGGTAAGAGGGATGAAGCTTGCATGACTCGGTGAGTCCGAAAGGAGTTCAGGTGCAGGGTGAGAAGGAGGCATAAACAGAAAGTAAAAAAGAATCTTGTGAGAAGCACTACTTAAGGAGAGTGCACTATTAATAGAGGCAATTCTTAAAGACTGAAAAATTACAACAGGATGTCCAAACAGAACTAGAAGAATGAGAAAAATAAGTCTTTATGTTCTCTAGCAGGTCTGAGTTTTACACTTATATGACCAATCAAGAAGTATCAAATGAAAAGCAAGATCTTAAAATCAAGGCTGCAAAACCAAAAAGTTGTTGCGTGACAAGAACAATTCTAAGAACGGATCTATGATGCCTGTTTGACAACACATTTGTCAACTGGCATCACAGCAATAGGATTTATGTCAACATAGGTTGCAGTAGACATAAATCCAGATATCTCTCTGGTCCTGTTTTTCTATAAAGGGGCTCTGCCTGCACTCCATACTATGGATTATCAGCTCCAGTTGGAGTTGATTTGGGAAGGGGGTAGAGGACCAGGAGACAGTGTGCCCCTGTCCCAGGTGCACCAACACAGCGACCTGTCAGCAAAGTGTCTATTTTGCCAACAGCGAGGTATGTCACTGTCTTGGTGTCACCGTCAGGTTGGCATGCCTTATAAGAACAATATGATATTTAACTGGCATGTAAAAAAGAACAATACTGTGAATGCCTTTAACCAATCATTTACAGACCTCAGTTCAGTTCTGCCACATAGCAATAAGTCTGACCCACCTCCAGAACCCAACATTAGCCCTAACAATAAACCTACTCCACCTAAATCCTATTTCAGTGCCATAACAAGGAAAGATGCTATCAAAGTGGTCAAGAGAGTATTAAGCAAAACTAGGGTGGGCAGTGATGGCCTTGATATGGCTCTGATAGAGGCAGCCTTGCTAGAAGTTGCTGAACCTCTAACCAAAATCTTTAATCTGTTGCTCCACTACTCACAGTTCCCCAGCACGTGGAAAATCATACATGTAACACCAGTCCATAAAAATGGTGACCATGCTCGTGTATCAAATTTTCAACCAATCCCCATCCTGTCCCCTCTACCCAAAGCCCTTGAGAGAATTGTATCTTTCCAACTTGTAGAATATCTCGACAAACATGACCTGCAATGCCACCAACAACATGGCTTCTGTAAATTACACAGCACAAATTCTGCATTGATCAAATTTACAAGTTACATACATGAGGCACTGGACAAGGGGCACTGGTGGGGTCTATCTTTGTTGATCTCACCAAGGCTTTTGACCTTGTGGATCATAATCTTCCCTGAACAAACTCAAACAAATTGGTCTCTCAACTGACACATTAGATTGGTTTAATAGCCATCTTTCTGGCCAAACACACTAGGTAAAACTGAATGGAGTGCTCTCAGACTCCAGGCCTGACACAGTAGGTGTGCCTCAATGCTCCATACTAGGGCCCCTTCTCTTTAGTCTATTTATAAACCAGCTACCAGAATCTTGCCCAACCTCTAAAGTTTTAATGTATGCAGATGACATAGTTCTCCAATCTAGCCACCCCTGCCAGGACTCCCTCACAAATGAACTGCAACAAAACTTTAACAAGCTAGGTAAATGGTTCACACACAATAATCTCATTCTTAACTGTAAAAAGACAGAAACTATGCTCTTCACCAGTCCCCAATTGAGAAAAAAGACAAGCCCCTTTACAATAAACAATAATGGGACCCTGTATGAACAGGTACAAACATTCGAGTATCTAGGTGTGATCGTCAATGAATACCTTTCTTTCACCCCCCACATTGACAACATTACAAAAGCTATTAACAGGAAACTAGGTGTTCCATACAGGCACTGCCTAAACCTAACCAAAGAGGAAAACTAAGTTGCTGCCACCTGCTCTATATTGTCTATTACAGACTATGGATAGGTGATATACAGGGTAGCCAATGACACCGCCCTGCACAGAATCAAACTAACATTGAACATGCCTGCCAGTTCATGTTAGATGCAGACAGATACACTCACACCTGCAACCTTTATGCTGGCACCAACTGGCTCCCACTGGCCAAAAGAATCAGATATCAGGCATGCCTCTTGGGGAGAAAGTCCCAACTTGGCCTCATTCCACCGTCTCTACACGCCCTTTTCTGCCCCTCTAAACACCTGCGTGCCACAAGAAGCATAGCCAGACAGGGCCTCACAGTACCCTTTAGGAAAACCAGCTCAGCCTGATGGTTCTTTGCTGTCCGAGCATCCAAATGGTTAAACCAACTGCCAGTGGATTTGCTAAACGTAAACAATATTGCACAGTTCAAGAGGCAGCTTCTCAAATTCCTTAGCCCAGTAAGACACTGCAGCTGCCCAGGGTGACAGTCAGGGTGATTTCCCTAGATCACCCCCCTGCACTCTCCCATCCACTCTCTCCTTCCTTAACAAGGCTCTTTTGCTGCTATCCACCTTCCTGTCTCACCTACTGGTTACCTAACCTATTAGTAACAGCACTGAATACTGAGTTTACCCTACCAGTATACAGCCTTCTGGTTAACAGTTACAACAGTGGCCTTGTGTGATACAAGACTGGACTGAAATGGCTTGCTAATAGTGTAAATACCATGTATAGCTCTGTTCTGATCCTTGTATGGCATTGTCAAACCACTGTCATGTGGCAATGACTTGCAATTGATGTTAACTCTGTACATATTTTCTTGCTTCTCCTGTTTGATAGTTTGCAATGTTTCCAGTTTCCCCACTATGCTTTGATACCTGTACAAATTCTGTTTATGTGGAACCTTTACAAACAAGCTTGTAGCTCAAAGGTGTACTCAGAAATAATAAATAAATAAACAAACAAACTCTGGATTGTTCAGATCTAATCTGAAAAATGGCAGCTGTAATAATCAATTCAAGACAGTTTCAGATTCTGAATGGGGAAAGCACAGGCTCTATCATTTTTTTAGGAGTATCGCCAGAGCCAGGATGATGCCATGACAGAGCAGTTAAATTCATTTCCGGCAACAGGCAGCAGGAGGTGCACCAAAGGGGATAATGAGGAAGAGGTAAGGGGAAACGAATGACAGGGCAGGAACAGAGGACGACTACAGAAGTGGACCTAAACTCTCAGTCCTAACCAAAGGTCTTTCTTTTGTTCCAACCACAAATGTCAATCCATTTGAATGTGTTGTAGACATAAATTGTAGACACAGTGTCAGTGGCTCAGCAGGTTGCACACTCGCCTCTGAGGCCAGAAAATCAAAAGATTGTGGGTTCTAGCTCCACACCGGGAACTTGGGAAAAATCCCAATACTGACACTGTAGTACATCATAAAGGGGGGTGCTGCACTTCTAAGGTGCCATCTTTTGGATGAGACATTAAACTGAGGTTCTCTCTGTTCTGGTGGTTGTTCAGGTGGACATTAAAGATCCCATGGCACTTCTAGAAAAGAGTAGGGGAGTTTTTTTTATTAAATCTTCAAAAACAAATATAGTATTCCCTTCCCCCATTAAAAGAGTAGGGGAATTTTTTTTTTCAAATAAAATGTTTATGCATGTTTTATAGCACAGCTAAATGAGAGATAAATAACAAAAAATGGAAACAAAAAAGAAATCCAACAAAAGATATCCTCTGCACTCTCTGTGGATCAAGAAACTTTAAGAGAAGTAATAACCTTGAACAAAATATACTCCCCCCACCCATGAAATGCTGAGAATTATTTCACTTCCTTAAAAATCAATATAAACATACATTTTGAAAAACCTATTTCATTAAACACTGGAAACTTGTGACTATGGTAAGAGAAGAGATTGTACTCCTATCCAAATATCGAAGTTCCTTACAACAATAAGGGTCCCAACCTAAGTAATTTCTTTGCCTTTAATCATCAAGATACATCTACTCAACCTGTATCTAGCCAGTTCATATGTTTCCACCAAGCTTTGAAAACAGCTGCAGTTACTGTATTTCTTTCCGTTACTTTGACTAACAATACTTCTACGTATATGGTCAAAAAAAGTTGATCTGGGGAGATAAACTGTTTTTGTAGGGACCCTTTGCATCACACCTGCCAATTAATGGTATTTAAAAATGACCTAAAATAAGGTGTGTGGTATTAGGATATATTTTTGCCATGAATGTGACAGGACCCCTAACAATGAGATATCTTTAGTTATCAATAAAAATGGAAATTTTGACTAATTAGAAAAAACAATATTCCAAGATTTGGATACATAGAAACATTCAAAATAAAGGTGTTCCATAGTCTCACTTGTATTACTACAATCTTCTCCCCTTGGGCACATCCTTTCTCCCATCTCCTTGTGTTTAAGGTTGCCTTTTACATTTAGTTTGCAGTATCCTACCAAACTACACCCCACATTTGTGGTGGGAGTCTGTTTTGAGTTAACATATCCCCTATTTGTGTAACATCCTGATCAGTACATTGTGCAAAATGTGGGGCCTCATAAAAAATGTAGTTATGATCTGGACATACATCTCTTTCCTATGGTGATCCAATACTGCCCTTTTTGTTATACCTCATAATTTTATCTTCCCAAAACATGTTTGAAAATAATCTTGTAGGCCTTGCAGTGCTTTTTGTTTAGGGATTGAAGTACCCATATCCCAACTTATTAACCAAGACTATATAGCATCCTTGACCCATTGGGCTCCATATAGTGTGCTTTTCCTATAAAATGGGTCTGATATTCATATTTAAAAACAAACAAAAGAAAAATACTAAGGGGTTCACAATTTTCTAATCTCCCTTTGAAAAGGTAAAATACTTTATTCCCTGTTTGATGGGATTCAGCCTGTTACCCCTTAGTGCTTGAACAAATACACTACAAATGTTGGTTTCAAGTTGCTTTGGAGGTAAATATACAACACTTGAAACAAAAACATGCTTAGCAGAAAGGTTTTAATCATGTAAATTATTTTTTCTTTACCATTCTTCATTTGTTCCACCTGTTGACCTTTCCTTGGGCTTCTTTACGTAAAATATCCCAATTGTAAAAATCTAAATTACCCTGCCAAAATAAATACCCAGTATTTTACACTCCATGGGTCCAATTCCAGAAGGGCATATGCCGGTGTAAGACGAGATATGCCAAACCCAGTGTTACTTATACCAGGCAATACGCCAGCCCCTATTCCAAGATGCGGGTTGCGCCTTGGCATTTGCGGGCTGTGACAAATGCAGTTTATGCCAGCAGTTATGCTGCAGCCCGCAACACCTGGTGCAACTGTGGGTTATGACAGCAACCTAGCCCAATTCCAGTAGGGCGGATGTCGTAATCTGCAAGCGCAATTCCAGAAGTCACAGTGGCGTGGCTACATTGCGACAGCTCTGAGCTGCTCTAAGTGGCAACCAATGGTGCCATCCATTGGCTGCCCACCTCCTAGCACCACGGCAATGGCACAGACGTGTCCCCTATTGTATACCCCTTCCCCCAACCCACCTGGGGGTCCATTCTCCAGTGCACCCCGACACCTGTGGCACCAATCCTGCCCCCCTCCATGCCTCCAGGTGTGGCTGGTGGTATTCTGGGGCAGGGGATGCTTCAGGGGGGCTGCCCAGTGTATGTCATGAGTTGCGACTTGCAGCGGATATACACCATGCGTGGGCTACCACCACACACATGTATATCACAGGTCACAATTGCCAGGACCCTGCCGTTTCTGAAATGCAGCATAGGGTCCCTGGCATAGAGGTGACTAGTGTAACTTGCAACTGCATGCAAGTTACCCCAGCTGTCTTGGAATCGAGCCCAGTGTCCCTTATTGGTATACCCATGACCGTATCCTGTGTCGTATAATTAGACCCACTCTCTAAGCACTTACTTTTCTCCAAGTTGAATTCTGAGCCAGTTCTGTTAGTGAAGTTTACCATCACCACTTCTATAACTCCACTAGAGGGAAAATCTGCCAAAATAATACAGATATCAGCAACATACGCAATGGTCTTAAGTTCAGTGTCATCACTAGAAACTGAAATACCCCAAATCAGCTATGTGTCATTTATTTTTGTTAGGAAAGAATTCAGGGTCAAGATATATAATAATGGACTAAAGGGACATCCCTGTCACACCCCTCTAGTAACTGAATGAGAATTTTCCACCCACCCATTAATATAAGAAGCTACTGTGGCATAGTTATAGCATGCATGGATCCAAGTAATGAATGGAGCTGGAAAGTCATATCTTGCCATGCATTTCCATATGTATTGGTGGGCCACCCAATCAAATGCTTTTGATTGGTCTAAACTGACTAAAAATCCTGTAATCTCTTCAGATGCACCTCTATCCATTAATTCCCTTAGTAAGATTAAACCCTCTGTGATGTGTCTACCAGGGACTGAACATAATTGTGTAGGGTGTATTATATCTTGTAATGTAGAAGCTAGTCTATTACTTAAAATTTTAGTAAGAATCTTATAATTGGTGTCTAGCAGCGCAATAGGCCTCCAGTTGTTTGAAAGTTCCTTCTGTCCTGATTTATGCAGTAAAATTAACAAACCCTGGTAAATACTTGGAGGTATTCTGCCCTGACTCAGGCTGTCATTTAACATCTGTAGCAGCTCTGATTCTAAGGATTGCCCCAGAATTTGGTAAATTTCATTTGGAAGGCCATCTCTTCCCTGCTATAACTGAGAAATTACATTTTGTAGTTCTATCCTAGAGATTGATGTCATTAAAAAATTAAAAAAATGTTCCATTACTTTTTGAAAAGTACACTGGTTTAACCATTCATCCATCAAGTCTTCTGTTAATTGACTATCAGCAGTAAATATATTAGTAATATATCTGTCTATTTCATCCATAATCTCAGTTTTTGTAGTGATAAGATTCCCATTTTGATCCCTAATGCCTCTGATTTCCTTTTTCCCTCTGTGTAACACAGCATTCACAAGGATTTGTATGTGCCTGCATTCCAAGTCCCAAATTTATGTTCCCTTTCCAGTGATTTCATCCTGTTATATTGATATTGTGCTAATTCCTTTTTTAAATCTGAAAGCTCAGTAGGATTAACAAGTTCTCCTTGTATTAGCTTCTCTTGAAAAGTGTGTAATTGTTGTCTAAAGCGCCTGATATCTGCCTTTCTCACGTTTCCCCATACATTTTCCTATGGACTTGAAGTAATCAACAAAATCTTTTTTACTGTCCCCCACAATTCTTGCTTCAACTTATATAAGAAAAATACAGATTTTCTAGCCTCTATAATGTGTTGAAAACCCTCTGCTATTATGGGTTCATTAAGAAGAGATAAATTGATTCTCCAGTACCCCAGCCCTTTGGAAGTCTCTTGATAATTTGAAATAATAAGACTCAAAAGGCCATGCTCCCATGTAGCCACAACAGTCAGTTTGGGGTTTCTATATTGTAGGGTAGGGGTAATTAACCAATAATCTATTCTGGTATATTTTTGGTCTTCAAAAAAAGTATGTGGGGCAACACTATCTGGAGTCAAAAAAAGTGTCTTGTAACTCAGTTTGTTCCAATAATGTGCTTAAAAAATTAGTGTCGTAAAATAGTTTAGAGGGTTTTAGTCCCTTATCCCTTTGAGACCTACTAATATTGAAGTCTCCCCTGAATAAAATATCCCTTATAGTATATAGATAGGGTTGTGTTGATTGTAGTAGCTGTATTCTGTCCACCTTCCCTTGTGGTGCATATATATATATATATATATATATATTAATTGATCGAAAATCTATGCCTTGAATCTTTGTACCCAATAGCAGAGCCCTGCCTGGAAAAATTTCCACCAGTTTGACAGCTTTTATGGTAGGATCAGTAAAACAAATACCTAACCCACTAAATAGTGCATCCCCACCCAACCAAAAACTAGGACCCCATATCCATGTATCAGATACAGTTTCAAACTCTGCAAGATGATATAAATGAGTGTCCTGCAAAAATGCAATATCAAAATCAGCATTTGAAAATAATTCAAAAGTAGCAAGTCGTTTAGAGTCAGATCTAATACTATTTGTATTCAAACTTGCTATTTTTAATTCATAAAGATTCTCAGTAACTGAACGAATGGTTAAGTAGATGCAGAAGTTTTCCTTGTGCTTTTCCTAGACCTAACTGGGGCCCCATCCTCCTTTTCAGTGTTGCCGTGTTTTCCTTCGCTGACATATTCTCAGTGTCAGAAGTAATGTCCATTTGAGATGAGGACAGACATGCAGAGTCTGAGTCTTGGTCTTCCTCCCCATGAGCCTGTAACACATCATATCTATTGGTAATTGAGGTAATGTCTGACATGGAATCTTCTCTTACCACTTTTGAAGGGCCTTTCCCTTTGGATTTTACTGTTCAAAAGGCTGTCTGATCTATAGATATCAATTGTGGGGGGTGGAGGAGGCATTATATTAGACTGAGTGTTGTCCTCTTGCTGATCTGGTTAAGAAGCTGTAGTACGGCCAAACATACCTGCGTGATGTTCTTTGGCTGGGCAGATGCTATTTGATGTTGGGGGGTGACTCTTCTGCTGTCTTTCTGGAGGTCTAGCATCTGACCATCTCTCTCTGGTTTATGGTCAGTGGTAGTCCTATTGCTGGTGAAATAAGATGTGGCTCTGGCTGCCTTTTGGATATAGAAGTCCTGGACTCCATAGTCTGTGTCCTCCGTGTTATGAGCTGCCCATGAGCAGACCATAAAATTGTGACCTCTTTCATTGCAGAGGTTACATTTTGGTGACTTTTCACAGGGAAAGCCATAGTGGCCTAGTGTGCCACATTGTGTGAACTGGATAATATCACAGGAGGAACTAATGTGCCTGGCTGAACCACATTTATAGCATTTGTTTCAGCTGCCCTGGATAAAAAAATGATCCCTTGTCACGGCAAATATAGAAACAATTTGGCAGGTGGTTAAAGTCATTATTGAAGTGAAATAACTTAACCTTTATCTTCCAGTCCCCATTCCAAAAACCTTCTCCATTCAGAATCAGATCTGGTGTGCCTTGGACCTCACAATGCTTTTCAAGCCAGTAAAGGACATTTGTGATATTTACCCCTTCATTTCTAAAGAACACTGTTATGACTCAAAAAGATTGCTTTGTAAGAGGGATTACTTGAAAGGGTGTTCATAATGGGTTAATTTTTAGTACCAAATGTTTAGCCCAAAACCTTTCCAATAATTCAGGGGTACGAAAGCTGATATCAAACATGTTTTTGACTGGTGCATGAATCTGGGCGTACATTTCAGCTGGCGTGAAGTCAAGAGATTGTTTCAATAAAATTCTGTCCACATACACTCTATCAGGTATTGTGTCTAAACCCCTGAATACCTTAAACAGATTGCATTTCTTCTCTTGGCCAACTCCACAGGGGTTTTAAAAAGGCTGGCATAAGTATTTTTGGTTGACTGCTGCTGTTTGGAGTGAATTTGCTCCCCTTCTCCCCCAGTCCCCAAAACAGTTTGTTCATTAGTTCTGTCCCCTTATTGGTGGGCATTGAAAACAATTTCTGAGTTAGAATCTCTAGGGGAAAATTAAATGCCACCTGTATCATTGAGTTCTGGAGGCTCTTTATCCTGTGTTCCATGATTTAGCTCTTTTGTGACAGTTTGTGCTGACTCTGGTGCCATTTCAGTGTTACTGCCTCCCAATTCGAGAACTGGGTCTGCAATCCATTTTCTAGTAGAATTCTGCATCCATCCAGCTCCCCTCAGTGCCTGTTCAGGTGTTCAGGTGTCCAGGGTTCACTTCCTGTTTGTTGGTCTGACCAAATCTCAGCCCCTGTAGCTGCTTGCACTTCCTTTGAATTCTGTTCCTGTACCTTGGCTCCTAACACAAAAACATTTGGGAGAGATGTCTCTGTGCTGGGTGAGTTCTTCCTTTCTCTCCTTCTTTTTCGTTCTTCCTCCAATCTAAATTGCACTTCCTGAAACTCTCTCTCTCTCTCTACTTTTTTCATTTCTGCTTGTAGCCTCACTGTTTCGCTTGCAACTGCTGTTGTAAAACTTTTTCTTTCTCCGAGAAAGCATGTTCACATGTACCAGCTCTCTGTGAACAGTCTGGTGGCATTAACTCTCCTGTGGCACCTCCAGTGCCCTCCAAGGTGCTCCCCTGTGCAAAGGTGTTAAGCTTGCCACCTGTGGGGTGCATTCCAGCCATCTCAGTATTCTTAGGTTCTTCAGTTCTCCTCATGCAGATACCTCCTTCATTCTCCACCTCAATTTGTATACTGAGGTCCTCCATCCTTCCTGGCAGAGAGACAGTGCCCTCTAGCCAAGAGTAGAGGAATGTTTTGGGGGAGAAACAAAAACATAACATCATGGGGTATAAAGGTAATCATATTTACTTCTCATTATTACATTTCATTATTTTATACACTTATTCATCACATGTAAATCCTTTCAAAATACTGTATTCATAATTAACTTAAAAAAGGAAGAATTTACACTGCAACACTTATAATCTGACTCCACTATTTAATACAACTAAAAGGCGAAAAAAAAAAACAACTAAACTACCTCTTTAATCCTGTTGAAACATGTGCTACTAAGTTCTGTATTTTGTACCATACAGAATTCCATGACTCAGACAGAATTCTCTTTTTTTTTTTTAATGGTATATGTTCTAAATGCTTCCAGAGGGTTGTTACTTTCCCTGGTGCATATCTCACTTAGTCTGAAGCTTTGACAGTCAAAATTGTTAACTCTACCTGGCTAGCAATCACAATATTAGTCATTATAATTTGCTGTATAAGAAAGTGGCACCTAACCTGCTACATGTAAAATTTCAATATTGCAAATACAACATTTAATGTACTGGGGTGAAAATGTTTCCACACTCCTGAGTAATCCACCCAAATCAAAGTATTTTAAGTAATCCTTGAAAGAAAAGGCCAATTCCACCAGTCCTCTAGACAGGCCCAAAATCGTACACTGTATGGATACTGTATATAAAAATGTGTCAATGGTTCATCAGTATGGCCACGAGTAATTTTTGGACATGGCCTGTCTTGTATAGCCATGTGCTTGAGGTTACCTCTCACTCCCAATCTGCCATGACTACATACCATGACACATCCCATGTGTGAAGTGGTATCCTTTTATCATTTAGTACAGTCAATGCTTGTTTCACTTTTGTAGGGGTGCATGCAGGGAAAATCAAGATAACTTTATGAATGTCTGACATAATATGTATATAAAGCTGCTTTCTCGGCCAGACCATTATCTTGCCTTTCCCTAGCCTCCATTGCCAGATTTTTCTCAGGGACACTACTGCGTACTCCGGTATGTAATAGTTGATTATGATCTTTGGGGCCTCTAAACCCCATTTCGCTATATATAGTGCTAATTTGTATTTTATCCACGCTTGCCAAAGGAGACTAGTTCGGATCCATCCCCACTTCAGTGTGTTAGATATAAAGAAGGTGTGATAAAAGATCACCTGGTTTAGCATATTTAATCCTCTTTCCTTATATGGCAGATCTGTGAAGTCTCTTTTGACAGGGTTTAGGCAGCTGCCCCATATGATCTGAAAAAAAATTGCTCAACAGCCTTGTTGTATGGAGGGGTGCATTGACAGTATATAACTGAGGTACGTAAATATTGGTAGTAAAACCTTTTTTATAATTAGTATCCTTTGCTTCTTAGCTAGTTTCCAGGACTTCCATATTCTGAATTTAGCTTCACAGACTGCTAATTTCTTGTCCCAGTTTAAGACTGGAAGGTCCTCTCTTCCAAACCACATTCCCAATATTTTTTGTGGTTCATAGTTTATGGCTATCCCTGCAAAATCTCTTAGTAAGTCCTGTTGCTCTCCCAACAGAATGCATATGCTTTTAGCCACATTCAGTTGTGCCTCTGATATTCCTGAAAAGGTCTGTATACTGCTGATAGCCCTTTCCCCTGATTTAATGTCCTGTAGGAAAAGGCACATGTCATCTTCATATGCCATTATTTTAACTTAAGCCCTGCTGCTGGAGCAACCCCTATAATCTGATGATCCCATTTAATCTGTTGGATTAAAGGGGCTAATGCAAAAGTATACAATAAAGGACTCGAGGGACATCCTTGTCTAACTCCAGCTTTTAAGGTTAATGCCTCTCCCAATTGTCCGCTCACTGAAGGTATAAGACACGCCCCTGTATAAAGACTATTAATCCATTGGACCTTTTTTTTTTTTTTGGTATTCCATATCTGTTAACACTTCTAGTAGGTATCCATGCCCTACTCAATCAAACGCTTTGGTTTGATCTAGACACTACTGTACAAACCCCTGGATTAGATTTTTGTTATTGTATTCAAATATCTCTCTTAGTAGACAAAAATTATGCTGAACAGTTCTACTGGGTATTGCACAGGTCTGTGCTGGGTCTGTTACATTTCCTATGATAGATTGCATTCTTTTGCATAGTATTTTAGCAAATATTTTGTAATCTGTGTTTAATAAGCTTATGGGCCTCCAGTTTAAGATGTTATGCTTATCACCTTTTTTGTAGATATATGTTATAATGGCTTTCCCAAATTCCGGATATCCTGTCCCCATCAAACATATAGTTATATACAGATGTTAAAATTTCACTCATTTCCTGTGGATATTGTTTCTAGAACTCACTAGTTAAGCCATCCAATCCTGGGGATATACCAGTACTCAAATTTAATATTGCCCGGTATACGTCTGCCATAGTAATTGATAATTCTAACTGTTCCTTCTGTTCTATTCCCAGTTGTGGAAGTGGCACTTTTATAAAGTTCAGCAGATTTCCAGCCTCATGACCTGTGCCAAAAGTTGTGCCTATAGTGTCCTGAATAACCTGGACCATGTCTAAGTCTGTTGTCACTAACTTATTATTCTGGTCATACAATCCTGTCATTACAGTGGCATCTAATCTTTGTTTGCAAGTCAGATAGGTGTCAGAAGCTGGTTGTTTTATGTTCCAAACTTCATTTTGGCTTCCAGTGTCCTGGCTCCATTATATTAATATTCAAACATTTGTTTTTTTTATTTTCCCAGTCTGTGTTTTGTACCTAATTGCTTCTCTGAGTAGGAAGGACATTCGTCTGTAAAGCTGATTTCGAAACCCAAGATACTTCATATACTCTGTATTAGCTTTCTGTCTCCTATATTTAAGGAAATTTTGTTTTAAATCAGTTTTAGTATCTTGCCACCAATTCCATAAGTCTTCACAACAATAAATGATTGAGCATCTTGCCCCTATCAGTCTCTGTTTTAAGTTTAGTATCTTCTTGTTCCAAAAGAGATACATTTAACTTTCATCTGTGTGTGTGTGTGTGTGTGTGTGTGTGTGTGTGTGTGTGTGTGTGTGTGTGTGTGTGTAAAATCTGGGGGGCGCTGTTGCTAAACTAAATGTTCCTATGAGTATCTGATGGTCGAAGAATTCTGTCGGCTGTATATCAGTTTTAGAGGGTATTAGATATTTCGAGACAAATAGATGATCTATTCTTGTAGCATATGTGTGCCTATAGTATGTATGCCCTGCACCTGTTTGTAAGTGTCGGAATGCATCTTTAAATTTGCAGTTTGCAGTATCTGCTGTAAAGAGTGTGAATTACAATAGACTTTTTTAAAGTATCCACCTTGTCTTTTGTGATCTAGGCTACAATTTTAGTCTCCTCCCCAGACAACATGTTTTCTGGTATACAGAAAAGACCTAATACTGTCGAACAGTTCAATTCTTAATGCCTTAGTTTGGTGGGCATAAGTGTTTATAAGCCTAAAGGTGAAATCCCTGATTTTGCAATCCCTGAGCAGGGCTCTGCCTGGCATAATATCTACCACCCTGGTAACTGTAACATTCTGGCAGGTAAACAACATTCCTATGCCATCTGCAGAATCACTGCCAAAAGTCCAAAAGGATGGCCCCCATACCCAGCCCCTTCGGACTTGTTCTACTTCAAAAAGATAGGTCAATCTTGTCTCCTGCAAAAAATGATGTCCAAATTTAGTTGTTTAAGATAAGATAGACTTGAAATTCTCTTTTTGTAGTTTTTAATGCTACAGGCATTAAAAGAGGCTATGTGTAGGGTTGCCATATGGGTTGGTTAGTGTTTATGTCATATCTGCTGGTCTATGCTGATCTTTTAACTTCCTTTTCCACCCTTTCTTTTTTTCTTTTCTATTATTTTCCTTTTGTCTTTGTCTTCTATTTCTAATACAGCCTATGACCTATTTGAAATGTCTGATTCTAAGTCAGACTCTTCCCCATTCTTTCTGAAAAGGTGTATAAGGGTTCTGGAGTGGCAGTGCAAAGGGGGCTGGTGCTTGCTTTGCTGTTGATCTTGTGACCTTTTTGGTCTTGAGTGTGCTACCTTTACCAAGGGATGGCATTCTTTCTTCCTCTACTGTTTCCATTTCTGTTGCTACCTGTTGCTCCTGCAGTATTTCTCCCTGTTCGGCAGCTGTCCTGTCCTGCTCAGTGGGAAGCTGGGGGTGTCTGGTGTGTCTGAGGTGATACTGCTTACAGCTTGGTCTGCTACCCTACCTTTATCATCTGTGGATTTTTGTACATTCTGCTCTGTAGATGCCTCTGTTGTTGGGGGAGGGAGTGGGGTTTGAGGTGGGGGTCTCCTTTTGTCTTGGGCCTTCTCCACTAGGTCATCCTGATTCCAGCTCTCATTTCTGTTCCTCCTAGCCCATAGGAACTGCTGATAAACATGGCCTGATTCATCACAGAGGTTGTACTTGAAAATATTTTCGCATTGGATGCTAGCGTGCCCAAAGTCCCCACAAAAAGAACATTTAATCTTGTCACATGTTCTACTTAAGTATGTTCTTACCCCACACTTATAGCACGGTTTGGGTTGTTCCATGTAGAAACATCTTTTCCAAGGGAAAAGCTATTAGGAAGGTATATAATTTCTGAATTTACCTGAAACAATTTTACCTTAAACTTCCAGCACCCTGTCCATATTCCTTCCATGTTTATGATTGGTTCTGGGGGACCCATAATATCACACCTATTTTGTAACCAATAATAGATATCACTGACATTTCCCCCTCATTTCTGAAGATTATTGTAATGTGTTTAACCTGGGGCTTTGTAAGAGGGATGGTATAAAAAGGTATCCACAGTGGGGATTTTTTAACAACGTTATATTTCAACCAGAACCTCTCTAAGTTGTTGCTAGATTTAAAACTAATATCAAACGTGTCTTCTCCTGACACATGTATTAATGCATACACATCTGCTGCTACAAACTGTAATGAATCTTTCAATAAGTGTTTAGCAACATAGTATCTGTCAGGGCGTTCTTGCAGGCCACCCCTATATTTTAGCCTCGCAGCATTTTTTCGTGGAGCTTGTTCAAGTTTATTTTTAAATAAATCTGAGAAGTTCGGTCCACAAGACTGTCCTGTTCCCCTCCCCCCTCCTTGGTTCTTGTCTCCTTCAGAGCCCCTGTCAGCTGAAGCAAAGTTAGAGCAGGTGTCAAATCTAGCCCTGTCACCCTCATTTGAGGGCCAGGTTGTTTTTTTATCATTAGAGCTGCATTTGTCATGTTATTATTATCAGTGGCCCGAGTAAAAGCAGTATTTGTTGGTACCTGCAAAGTGTTAATGTATACAGGTTCCTTTTGTCTTGATAGATCCTCTGCTCATCTCAGAAGGATCTCTGTAGCAAGCCTGATTGATGTTGTTGCCTTTGATAGTAAACCTGCCACTGAGTTTTCCTCTGAATTGGCAATCCATTTGCCGCTGCCGTCCCTAACCCACCCAGTGGACTGCAAAGCTGTTTCTGCACTCCAGTCATCAGAGGGAAAGTTACCTGTATCTTTGGGGATTGAAAACTGCTTCTGAATTTGCTGAGTGGCAGTCAGTGAACACACTTTCCCTTGAGCTGCCATGTCCTCTCCCACCAACTGTTTTTCAGAAACAGCTACTCTCATGTCCAAATCAGGTGCATTCCCTATTACTGTGGCAGTGCATATAACTCCATTGCCAGGTTCTTTCTCACTGTCCTGGATTTCAGGAGGGCCACTTACACAATGAATTGCAGAATGCCTCAGGGATACCTTGGCAGGGTGGGGGTGACTTGGGAGGAGTGGAGGAACAGTGGGCAAAGCTAAAAGGGGCCATAGAGAAGGCAAAAAACCTCTGCGTCAGGCAGGTAAGCAAAAGGAAAAAGAGATTGCTATGGTTATCAAAAGAGGTGGCTGGGAAGGTAAGGATGAAAAAGTTAGCATTCAGGAGGTATAAGGAGACACAGAGGGAGAAGGACAGAGAGGTGTATCCAGAGAAGCAGGAGAGGCAGGGAGATCAGTCAGGAGTGCAAAGGCATGAACAGAGGAGAAGATAACACAGGCAGTAAAGAAAGGAGACAAGACATTTTTCAGGTATGTTAGCAAAAGGATAAAGGCCAGGGGAGGGACTGCAAGGCTAGGGAGTGAAGGGGGAGGGATTGTGTGGAAGGGAACAAGGAAAAATCAAACATCCTGAGCAATTAATTTTGTTCAGTTTTCACAAATGAAAGGGAGGGTGAGGGACCACAGATCTGTGTCAGGGGCATCAAATGTAAGGGCATTGACACTAGTCTATTTACAGAGACAAGAGTCCTGAAATAACTTGTAAATCTTAAGGTGAGCAAGGCAATGGAGTCAAACAGGATACATCCAAGGTTTTTGAGGGAGCTCAGAGAGGTACTGACTGCCCCTATGACAGTCTTATTCAACCACTCACTGATAATGGGAGTGGTCCCAGAGGACTGGAGGAGGAGGAGGAGGGCAGATGTAGTACTACTTCACAAAAGTGGGAGCGGGGAGGAGGTTGATAATTACAGGCCAGTCAGCCTGACTTCAATGGTTGAGAAATTAATGGAATCACTATTGCAAGAAAGGATTGTGGAATATCTTGAATCCAGTGGCTTACAAGATCTGAGGCAGCATGGATTTACTAGGGGAGGTCATGTCAAACTAATCTTATAGATTTCTTTGACTGGGTAACCAGAGAATTAGATCAGAGTGGAGTGGAGGATGTGGCCTACCTAGATTTCAGTAAGGCCTTTGACACTGTTCCACATAGGAGACTCGTAAACAAGGTGGGCAGCCTAGGAGTGGGACTAAAAGTGGCAAACTGGGTAAGAAATTGGTTGGAGGATAGGTGACAGAGGGTAGTAGTAAACAGAGTTCACTCCGAGGAAGGGAGGGTGACTAGCGGGGTGCTGCAGGGATCAGTACTAAGACCAGCCCTCTTCAATATCTTTATAAGTGACATTGCAGAGGGACTAGAAGGGAAGGTATGTCTTTTTGTAGATGTCAAAAAAATCGGTAATAGAGTGGACACTCCAGGTGAGGGAAGGGGAATGAATAGAGATCTAGGTGAGCTTGAGGAGTGGTCTAGAAAGTGACAACTAAGTGTCAGTGCAAAAAAAAAAGCAAATTCATGCACTTGGGGCATAGAAACCCAGGGTTAAATTAAAAAATGGGGCGAGTGGTACTGGCAACTACCAAACTTGAAAGAGACCTGGGTGTTATCATATCTGATGACCTAAAGGTGGCCAAACAGTGCAACAAGGCAGTGGGGAGAGCCAGTGGGATGCTAGGGTGCATAGGAAGGGGTATCGCCAGCAGAAAGAGGGAGGTGTAATCTTTGGTGAGACCTCATCTGGAGTACTGCATTCAGTTCTGGAGTCCTTGTCTCTGGAAGGACCTAGACAGAGTGGAGGTGGTCCAGAGGAGAGCAACTAAAATGGTGCGGGATCTGCATGAAAAGCCCTATGAGGACAGACTGAAGGACCTCAATGTGTACAGACTAGAGGAAAGGGGGGGATATGACAGATACTTTCAAATACCTCAAGGGTATAAATAAGGTTCAAGAGGGAAGCATTTTTCAGAGAAAAGGATGCACAAGAACAAGGGGTCATGCGATGAAGCTGGAGGGAAGGGGAGGGGAGGCAGAATCAGGGAAAATGTAAGAAAGCACTTCTTCACAGAAAGAGTAGTGGATGCCTGGAACAGCCTCCCTGAGGAGGTGGTGGGAGCAAAAACTGTAATGGGATTTAGGAAGGCATGGGATAAGTACAAGAGAACCTTAGAATCAAGAGGGGGGGTAAAGCCAGAGATCAAGTAGGGTCTACGGTGTGACAGGAGGTAGGGAACATGGACAGACTAGGTGGGCCAAGTGATCCTTATCTGCCATCGAATTCTATGTTTCTATGTTTCTAATGGTACTGTAAGTAAAGAAACCAAGAACTATGTAGTAGTTGAACACCCAGTGCTGGTCACACTATATTGTATGTATTACCTAAGATACAAAAACGTCTTCAGCATCCCTTGAGTTAACCAACTGTTGCCAGCATCGGGTGTCTAAAAGAACCATTATCAAATTTGTTCATAGTTTCCTGAAGCCTTTGGTATCTGGTCTCCCCTCACACATATGGGACTCTGCTGACATACTCACTACTGTGGGGCACCTGGAGTTACAACCCGATACCTCTTGATCACCCTTGATGTAGAGGAACTATAAAAATATGCCACATGAGGATGGCCTGGAGGTTATACACTATTATATGGAACATTCAGGGGATCTTGATAAGGATTTGGTGACTTTTTTGGTAAAATGTGCGGAATATGTTCTAAAATGTAATAACTTCATTTTGGGGGGGGGTAATTATTTTTTACATGTGCATGGCATGGCTACGGGAGTGTCTCTAGCACCAAGCTATGTGAACCTTTACTTCAGACTCTAGGGAAAGGAGACCATTCAGGATCCTGACTGCAACCCATACTTTTGCCATGTAGATTTATATCACCGATACAATGATGGTTTTTTCATGGTCTGGAAAACTGTTCTTGAGCAGCTGTCTCACTTTGTCATGTACTTGCAGGAAACAAATCTTAACCTCAGATTTACTACCACTTATGATAAGAACAAAGTATATTTTCTAGATCTGAAGATCAGGAAAGGGGAAGTGGGGACTGTTGACACTGATTTGTATCGCAAAATCATGAACAGGAACTCTGTTTTACTTGCCTCGAGCTGTCATCCCAGTCATCTGATCTGCAAAATACCACAGAGTCAATTTCTTAGAGTTCAACGCAATTGTAGCAAAAGTGACAGGTACAAGGCAAGGGCAGGTGAAATGATTAAGAGGTTCCACAAATGAGGGTACAAGACAGAGCTCATTATGGAAGCAGAAAGTTGGGTCAGAAACCAAGAACGTGCCAGTCTCTTGAACCCCAAGAGGAAAAAGTTGGTTTCTATAGATACCAGAGTGAAATTCATCACCACTTATAATTCTCAAGCCAGAGTAGTATGTGACATCCTCTATATAAACTGGCATATCATCAGGGCAGACCCCTTACTGAGTAAGAGCATTGACACCCCACTGCAACAGTGGTGTATAGGAGACCAAAAAATCAGGAGAACCTATTAGTCCACTCACTCCAACCTTCCGCATACACCAAACTGGAAGACCTGATTAGGACCCCCTGCTAGAGGAAGGGTCACTTGTGGATGCTGTAAGTTCTGCAAACATATAAAGAAAAATAAAACCTTATAACATCCTGGGATTGGGGAACAGTATGAAATCATGAATTAATAACCTGCAGTACCCCTGGGATAGTGTTCCTCGCAAATTATTTGTGTGGTGCCTATTACCCAATAAAAAACATTTGCCCACTGAAGCAAAGGGTGGTTGAACATATAAGAGACATCGTATCAGAAGATGTCAAAAATGTACTTGCTGTCCACATCAAATTCACAAAAAACATAGGTACCCACGACTACTGGACCTTTAGAGGGGTTGAATAGGTGACCCTCAGACCCAGAGGAGGCATTGCAAACATGGATTTACTCTCAACCAGGAAGCCTTCTGCATGGTTACACTTAGGAGCTTATATGGTCCAGGCCTTAATAATCAGTTCCAAGTGTCTGCATTTTTATAGAATTGGCATTGATTGCTGCATTAGGTATAGGAGTCAGTACTGGCAAAAATATGTTGAACTATATTAGGGATTTGACTGTTTGACATTGTAACTGATTTATCTTTCTTTTCTGTATCTGTATACTGTTCACATCTCACCCAGTGGAGTTTATGATTTGCTTGGACCAAGGTTCCACAATGTGCAGCTGCTCTATTTCCAGCTGAAAGCATCTGAGGTACCGAAGGAACACATACAAGACACACGAAAAATTTGAGATGCTGGAAACCTTGTCAAGTTCCAGAATATATAAAAGGAATAAAATGAACTGCTTAAAGTACAGAATAGTTCCTTGATATTTATACATTGGTCATATTTAATTAGTAACTACAAGTGTTCTTGACAGTGTTTGCGGAGTCTGAATGAAACTTTAATTGCATGGGTCACTTTATTTGCACTTGTATCTAAGGCAACGATTTCCCTTAACTGCTGTATAAAAGAGCACCTTACCTAGATCACATTACGCTTGATAAAGTGCCTGTGGGGGCATGAAATGGCATTGGCTAATTAGTGACAGGCTGTGCAGATAATCTCTTGTGGCTATATGGTCAGCACGTTTTTGAACACAGATGGATGCGTTGTTTGAGTAAAATAATTTTTTTTTACTGCACCATTTGTTGGAGTCTCCTATATTTAACAAAGAGGTACAACGAGTGTGCAGCTTTCTTGGCTTGTATTGTGTATACACTAGCGCTATGCATTTCTTTCCAGTAGGAGACCCTGTTCTTGCCTGTGTCATGTTAAAATGCCACTTGCCTAAGTTTACTCATGTCCACCTTCAAAAGCAAAGGAGAGTGATCTGAAAGTACCATGTGCCAGTCATGAGGTCCTGCATGTTAGTAACATGTTTTAGGTTTGTAAAACAGTTAGTCAGTTCTGGCATAGCTATTGTGTGGGCCAAATAACGGGTGTAGTCCCACCCAGATAGAAATAATGCCCAGCAAGGAACCTCAAATCCTGAAGTGTTTTTTTTTTTATTGTTTTTTTATCTGAGTATGCTTTTTTTTGGGAGGGGAGGTGGTATCAGTGACTGATTTAATATTAAATTACCCCCCCATGAGTAACATCCCCTTTAAATGTCGAACCACTGTCTGTAATAGTAATTTATCCCAGCAGATGACTGGGGCATGTAGGTTCACGCTGATTAATTTTACCTCCAATTGAAATAGCAAACCCTAAGTAACTACAAAGAAACCTTCCAGGTCAACCCCTTTTGTTTCAATCACTAGGGGAGTGGTGGATGGAACCCATATTGAAGCTGTCCTTCTTTCCTACCTTGTAGGATGCCACAATCACCAAGGGGTACCAATGGCGAGATAATGTTTCATTTTCTAGGGCTGACAAGTGGCTCTCCTGCAAATGTAGTATGTCAGAGTGGACATCCCTCAGGTATTTCAGGTTTTTGTTTCTTTTGACTAGGTTATTCAATCCATTGACATTAAGTGAAACACATTTCACTGTGAAACAGATCATTCTGGCAACATAATAGTGGGATACCTACATCATGATCCATGGCTCCCTCTGTCCTCGTCCCTCCACTGACAAAGCTGAAAATGAGTGGCAGCATAATGGGAAACCTTTTTGTACCCCATTTTTCATCACCCACCATTGAAACTGTGAATGGAGTCACTTGAGAGGTATCGCAAGTTGAGTCTTTCACTGCATGATCCCCTCACCGGGCCACTAAGGGGGAGTCATGCAGTGATATCAGCCAACTGCTCAACCTCTCCATTAACCATGTGGAGGACAGCACTTGGTCTCCCTGCTGGCCACAACCAGGATCCCTGAATTGAGACACAAACCCAGGCCCTGTCACTTGGAAGAAAATTCACATCTAACATAGATTTTATTAATCCCTCCCTGATGCTCTTCATTGTCCTCTATCTTATCCATACTACATTTTCCAGGCACGGGATCATAATGTCACAAGACACTATGCCTCGTGGCAAGATCACACTGCCAATACAGCACGATTTCTGCCATGAGGCATAAGTCTTTTTCTCAACTCCGTTGGGGGGGGGGGTTCAACTCGGGGAGTGCACAAGTCAAAAAAAAATAAAAGTTTCTGGGACCGGGAATCAAACCTGGTCCCAGACACAGTGCCTGGGTTCCTACTGCTGTGGCTCAGTCCTGAGCCATGGCAGCTGCTCAATGGAACCTTCTCCCAGCAGAGGTCTTATCCTCTGCCTGGGAAAGCACTACTGGTGCAATACCGCATACTGCACTGTACCAGGTTAGCCATAATGTCGTACGATATTAAGCATGCAACATTATGACCCTGTAGGTGTTTTACATCTATGCCAAAAAAAAAAAAGAATCTTAAATATGCCAAAATTATATCCTTTTTGGTCTATTTTCAAACTATATGAAACAGTGGGGAAATATATGGGATAAACTGCACAGGACACATAAGTGCACAATTTATAAAACATACAGGCAACTCCTTTTTATATTGATAATGTATTATCCATATGCAATTCCTACCTCAAAAGCTGGTGTTTTATAATCCTTGCTCATAACCCACTTTTATAGCATCAACAAAGTGTTTACTGGGTTCCCTTGCCATGTGAGCAGGGGACATCCATGCAGAATAAAAGGGAAGGCACCACGTTCTAGAAAGAGAGAGAGAAATAGGAGTCTTCTGGACAGAGCAGGTTCAGGGTCAGTTCTGCTGGTGCCTGGAAGCCCCAGGGCCTGCAATGTTTCCTGTGTGCTGAGCTCCAAGCCACCAGGAACCGAAGTGATGGAGGCTGCCTAGGGGCCTGGGTTATCCAATTGGGTGCCCTTGAGCTGTTGACATAATTCAAAATTGGTATCTGGTTGCTATCCAGACTCAGAGAAAAATACCATCAAGAAATTAAGGTACTGTTATGGGAAATGGGTCCCTCCAGGTCCCCAGAGTTAACAAAGCAGGAGGAAGCTTGGCAGTAGGGTGGGTGGACAGATAGAATCCCCTCATGCACCTGTCAATTGAGGGCTGGACCATGTTATTCCTTCCTAAGTGTAGATCCCCTCTATGCCAGGGAAAATGCTCACCACTGTATGTGTCACCTTAGATATCCCAAGGAGCAGGGAATAGTTTGGACAGGAACCCACAGAAACTCAGTTCCACCACCTTTTAAAAAATTGTATGATAGTTCCACCACTTCTGTCAGCTTTCTCCATTGACTACTATAGGGGAGTTCTACCACCTAGAAAGGACAGTTCTACCACTTAGAAGTCCAGATGTGAGAGTTCCCCCACCTGGACATTTTCAATTTAACGTTGCCAAGGAGAGAAGGTTGCCACAGTCCATGGAACCAGCACTCAAGGATTATCGAAGACCAGACATGAAAACAAACTCCTTCTAGTAGGAAATTTTTTTTATTATTTTATCAAAAGGTAAACATGAGAAAACACTTTCCAGGTACAGACAGCAGACTAGCACACATGTGTTTCGACTTGATGGTCTTCATCAGGGGATGATTCAAAGGGAGGTTGCTAAAAAAACTGATTCTGATTGAGTGCTGCTAAGAGGGTGCTACAAGGCTGAGAAGATTTCTGAGGCGTGCTATGAGTCTCAGCCAGATTTAAAGCAAAAGATGAAAAAGAAGAGACCAGTACTTGGCGTGGAAGGAGAAGAAGGCCCAACAGTGCCCCTTCATCAGTGAGGTTCAGGCCCTCTGAGAGTCCTTCCAGAGTGCTGGTCCTCTCCGATGCTAGCGTGTTGCTCACTAGTGTGCAGGGGGTGTAAGTTCCCAGAAGAGAAGCAGAAGCTTGTCAGAATGCGAGCGAGAGAGAGAGAGAACAGAGTGTTCTTGTGGTTGAAGATAAACTATACATAAGCTCAATTTGCCAAGGTCCCTCTGGGTCCTGCCTTGAAAAGAACTATGTGCTGTACTTGTTCTGCTCCCAGGGAGGAGCAGTAAGGCTGTACCATCCACCTGTATAAACCCAAATGCTGTTAAATGACTGTTATTTGTAGCTAATGTGAGCAGTGAAAAACTGTTTACAGTACATGGTGCCCCACTGACCCTGTGTTCCCCATCATTCCACCCTCACAGGATGAAATCTTAACCAACTCCTTCACATAACTGAGGGTGCTCTAGTACCAGCTGCCCTATGCTAGTTACACATACAGTGCATGCATCTTATTTACTGCATATATTTCCCCTCTATTTCATATATTTCAAATGTAATAAATAGGAGACAATATTGGTACATTTTTGGCAGATATGTGAAATATAGTTAATTTCTGTATGACTAATTTTTGACGTGTCTGCCTGACCTGCTTCCCCCCCATACACATCCTGCATATACCAAACCAGGAGCCCTCCTGTTTCACAGGCCTTCAATGTGAAGCAGCTGGCTGGGGTAAATGAAGCCCAGCTGTGGATAATGCCTAAAGGCCACATCTTCTTGTGCTGCATTGGGTGTTTAGTGTTTTAAAGGCAGGCAACAGGCAACGTGTCACTGTTTCAAGATTTATTTTTCTTGCTTTAATAAGCGGAAAAGAGGATGGGAGAGTAATGTTAGTGTAACATGCCTCGAAGGTGACTACTGCAGTTCAGGATATTTGTTTGGCAGAGGAACAGGGAAAGAGTCATTGAAGTTGCTTAAAACTTGGCATGATATGCCGTAAGGCCAGATGTGGCAGGAATGCTGATGGATGAGACCAGAAGTGAAGTTAGCTTTTGCAGTTGTTTAACTAGTGCGGGGATCTTCAGGTAGCTCAGCAACTTGTCCTGGTGCCATGATAAAACACATCCTTGGGATAGGTTGCTCGAATATCTGAATGCTCAGCTGCTTTCCAGGGGCAAAAATAGTGGCTATAAATAGGATAGTTGACAATGTACCCAAAGATGCAGGAGACGGGTCAGTCTGGTGGCACTGAGGGTTGAGGTGCTGGATGCCACACCTCATTCTGTGCTGGTGACCTGTGCTTGGGGGTCAGCCGGGGGGGGACTGAGTATCTGAGGGACTGCTCTCCTCTCCAAGGGAGGGAGAACTGCCAGCGCCACTGAATGACTGCTACTAGGTGGAGGCCTGGCAGCAGTGCTGGTCAAGGAGTGGCAGACAGTGGGTGGCACTGCAGGGCTCTGTAGCATTTTCTGCCTCCACACATGCACATTGACGAGTGCGCCGTAGCATAGGAAAGGGTGAAACTGGTGGAAAAATGGTGGTGGGAAGGCTTATATGATGCCTTGCCTACTGATTCCTTGCCCACCTCACTGACAAGACTCTGGGAGCTGAACTGGATGTGTGTCTCTAGAAAGGGGGCAGCCCTCCCCCTCCCGACCCCCCCATGGGGGGAATCTGTGGGGGTATCTGGCTGCCTGGTAAGTCTTTTGTGTATGGGAACAGTGGGGGCTGGCAGGGCAGAGCTGAAGGAAACCAGTTTATCCCAGTCACAAGAAGCCTACAAACCTCATGACATAGGTAGGAAATCTGATGTAGAAATAATAAACGATTTTAAGAATCCACTGTAAATACTAAATTAGAAGACAGGAGTTGTCTTATCACTTTCTCTGAAATCCTTCCCTTCCCCAGAGCAAGGCTACACAGACAAAGATGAATAAGATAAATAAAGTACTGGCTAAGAACATGGACCAGCAAGAGAGGGCACAAATTTATCCATAATTGGGACAACTTTCACAATCGACCAGAACTGTTCAGCATGGTATACCACCATAACAGTGACTGAAAGTGAATGACTCGAATATGAGTGACTCAGTTTCAGCACCTGTTATTTGGGCTACCCTGCAAGAGTAGTGATGGTTATGTAGGCTACCCTGCAAGGGTAGCGATGGTTATGTAGGCTACCCTGCAAGGGTAGCAATGGGAAGAGCAGGGTGACAGGAAAAAGGGGAGGGGGACAGGAAGAGGAGGGAGGGAGATATGTAAGGGGTAGTGCAGCAGGAGGCTGTCAAGCTGGCACCTTGGTGTACTGGTGAGGGTAGCTGGCTACAATGGGAAGGGTACAGGGTTCAGGGCTGGGGAGGGCTACAGTTTTTATTTTGCATACTTTGTTTTTATTTTTCTGGTTTCACCCTCCCCAACATGCACCCCTGAATTAGTAATCTATATTTATGGTGGTGCTGAAGTCAAGTCCCACAGAACAACCTTTTTGCTACAGCCTATTTTCAACCGCTGCAGTGTACACGCCTTTTTGGGGGTCGGAGGTACACTCACCATAATGATGACTCACTGTTACGCAATCACCGCTATGACATAGAACCATTTAGTACAGATGAACTGCATTTAAATAAAAATGACAGCAACATTATGGGACTAAGATTAGCAAGATTTATCAAGGATTATTTAAACTAAGTATAACCTGGGCATTGGAAGTAGGGAAACCACAGCAGGGTATCAAAAAAGATTAAATGAGAATGGCAGAATAAATAAAATCAGAACTCAGGGTTATATCTACCAATGCAATGAATTTTAACATTATTTAAAAAACAGAATTGGAGCACATGCGGCAAAAGAAAACTTCAATGTCTTTAGCATAACTGAAACCTGGTGGGACACAGTTCATAGCTGGGGTAGGGAGATTAATAAATATCACCTAATGAACAAGGAAAGACTAATAAAAAGGGAGGAAGAGTGGCACTGTATATAATGGATCATACTGAGTGCCAAGACACTAAAGACTCAAGCCTAATTGAAACAGAAAACTTATGGATGAAACTCACATCGATCACAGGAGCTAATCTCACTATTGATATCTGAAGGGGCTGCGATTGATAACTCAGCCAGCAGCTGGGCTGTGCAGCTTTCAAATATCTGTGTGTGTCTTTATATTGTTGAATCTCCCTAATAAATCTAAGAAAAATGACTGAAAGCCCCCCCCCCCATCTCTTGTCTATCTCTACCTCTTGCTAGTGGCCAGGTGAATTCTGGGACCATGGAGGACTCTGCAGATCACAAGTCCAAGGACAGACCAATACAGGGGATACAAAGTTGATACCTTGCAAGGCAGACTGTGGTATGCCTAAGGGGACCATTAACTGTTGATTTTAGTGATTTTTAAGGCGTACTCCTAATATTCTTGTTATTGCCAAACTGAAAGTGTGCTGACATTACTTCTGGTCAGACTGGTACAAGAGCAGACACCAGAGCAAGCGTCAGCAAGTGGAGAGTGGAACTGATGTGCAGGCAGAGGTGAGCTGTCCTTCTGGGTTAAGCAGGGGGCCAGAATCACTTTCAGGGGTAAAAGAGGTAGGAACCAGCATCAGGCCAAAATGGATAAAGAAACAATTTGTATCACCATAGACAGCAGGAAAATTGAGATTTGTTATATAATTTGCAATAAATTCTGCCTCTAACCAACATCAGATTTTGAGGCATTCACATTTGGGCAATGCAAGGAAACAGAAGAACTTAAATTAAAAATAATGGAACTGGAAATGGAATTAGGGAAACAAAAAAGCCTGAACTTATTACATACCATGTGTGATAACAGTCTCATTACTGGAATAAACATCACCCAAGTAGAAACACCAGAAGACCGTGAAGACTCAGGTCAAAACACTAAAAAGAGGCTAAGAAAGGAAGGGAAAGATAATGATGATGACTGGACATTAGTATGTAGTAGCAAAAGAATTGAAAAAGGGAGAAGGATGAAGTCTTTTGAGACTCAAATCTCAAATACATTTGAACCCCTGTTCCAGATAGAATCTGAGACATTAGTGAATGAATCCAGGGAGGTAGACCCCCAGTAGAATCCACCCCAGTAAACTGTTGAAGACCTACATGACAGATTTTTTTCTTGGAGACTCTATAATTAAGTTTGCTGATAAACACATTTGCAATCCAGATAAAAAGAACAGAACCCATAGCATTTTTTCCAATGTAAAAGTCTTAGATATTGAAAAAATGTCACATGACATCTTGAAAAATGCAGGTGACAACCTGCTGGTTGTTGTGCATGCAGACACAAATAACATAGGGAAACACGACACTAAAGAAGTTAAGCGTGATTTCATTGTACTAGGAGATACTCTGGAGAAAAGGGGATGTGACACTTTCTTTTCAGAAATATTACCAGTACCATGTGCCAGCTAGAGGAAGCAGTATACTATCAAAAAGGTTATTAAGTGGCTCAGAAAATGAACACTTTAGAAGGGTTACACCACGTGTCTAACCCACTGAGAATGTTTCAAAAATTATTATGGCCTTTAAAGCTGGGATGGGTTACAGCTGAGCAAAAGGGGAGGTTTGGTATGGGGGATAAACTAGAAAAGGTTATTACACACCCTTTAAACCCACATTATGAAATGGATAGAATGAATGCTGGCTCCTGATTGGTCAAGAGCAGCTTTCAGCTAGGCCGTTATCCCAGCACAATGGCCCAGATGAAAGTAATATGTTTAAAAATGCCATAAAATTTGCTAAAAATAACCCATTTCATAATCACAATAAGGCACTCAAGGGGTTGTGTTATGGTAGGCTGACAGCCCTTCCCAGGTGGTGGAAGCACTCGGTGATTCCTCATGCTTCAACTCCCCCAAGGTGGCCATTATCCCACCATAACGCACCTCCTGCCATGCCTTATTGCTTAAGTAAATGGGGCTTGGGGGAGAAAATATTATTACTACTGGATCTTCAAAATAGGTAAACATCAGCTCCGAGGGTTATAAAATGTTACTGGTAAACTCAAGGAGTTTAATGATAATTATCAATACCGAACTGGAAATGATCATGCTAAAGGAGAACACGGATCTAGCCGCAGTAATTGAAACATGGTGGGATGAAACTAATGACTGGTCAAGGGAGATTAAAAGGTACAACCTATACAACTCAAATAGACAAGGAATAAAAAAGGAGGAATTTGCATATATAATAAGGAAGACCTTGATAGCTATGAACTAAATAATATCAGCAACCATCACCGGCCCAAATATTGATATAGATTGCATAAGGATACAGATACAGACAATTAAGGGCAAAAAGCTAATAGGAGAGTCTGTTACAGATTGTCATCTAGTGACCACCTATACAACAAGGCTGCACTGGATGAAAGAACTAAAGCATCTGAACAGGGGGCTGTGTTAATACTGGGGTATGTTAACTTCCCAGGTATTAACTGGGAAGAACTATGCAGCTCAAATACCTTTGAAACTGAGTTCAACACTTTATTACAGGGCTTAGAACAAGTGAACCAACAAGGGAGGAAAACATCCTTAACTTGGCAATTACACATTTACACACAGAAATATCAACATCAAGTCATGGGTACTGTAGGAACTAATGATCACAGTACAGTACATGTTACTGTATTTACTGGATTACACAGAAACAGTGGTACAAGTGAGACAAGAAACTACATGAAAGCTAACTTTAAACAAATAAATGCAATATTAGAAACCTGGAACTGGAAACAGGAACTAGACAGAAAATCAGCTGAGAATAGCTGCAGTCAAATCAAAAACAAACTTTTGGATTTTGAAAATAAATACATACCCATGAGGAGGAAATATAATGGAAACGGCAAAATACCACTGTGGTTGACAAAGTCAGAAAGCAAATTAAAAAAAAAAGGAAAAATCTTACATAGAATTCAAGAAAAAGTCTACTGAAACCAGTACATTAAATACAAATCTGAGCTAAAAATGACTAAGGAACTAATTAAAAAATGAAAGGAGGAATCTAGAGCAAAATATTGCTCACACAAAGGGTAATCAAAAATCATTTGTTCTCACACATAAATGGTAGTGGTGTAATGACAGGTCTGTAGGACCCTTAAAGCATAGTGGGAGTATAATAAATCAATCAAAATTAATAGCAGATGACTTTCAATTCACATTTTTGTTCAGTTTATAATAGCAAAAACGTACAATAAGTTCCACATAATTTATCGGGAGGAACAGATACAAATTTTATCAGTTTACCAGTTTCTATCTTTATTGATCGGTCAAAGACCATTTCATAAAACCATTGTGTAACAATTAAATACAATAAAAACAAATGACTGTATATAAAACAATTCAGTAGTCAAATACAGTCAATAACAGCAATAAAAACAGCACACAACCATATACAAGGGCAGAGGTTCAAAGCAGTTACAAACAGTATATGTATTACACAAACATTTCAGGAAAAAGATTGCAGTTACTAATACCAAATATCATTGGGTTCATTCCTAGGGTTAGTAATCAGTTTGGATTTCAGACAGCTTCTAGTTATTTATTATTTATTTATTTAGCAATCAGGATTACAACCTTTGAGCTAAAAGCTCATTTACAAAGGATCATCATCACAAGGGTAGGGGAGGGTACATTAGTTTGGAGTCAGTAGCAGCTTAATAGGCATTGTCAAGAACATCTAATAGTAAGACAAATGTGAACAGGAGAAATCAGTAAACATTGGCAATAGCATAACAATGTAGGATAACATAGGCAAATAACAACAGTTTCATCCACTATTTGTGTTTTAAACAAATCAAGAAAATTGCATCAAGAAATCCAGCAACCTTATTGAGTGTTATTTAATCATTAGTTGTAAACATCAGTTTCAGAAGTAAATTCTTATCTGAAGTCTGACTACAGTTCCATAAAGGAACAAGTCAATAGCTTCTTGGTTTATTATACCAAGGGCACAATAAAATTACATGATCGAGATTTTCAATGTTATGTTGCAAATAGGACCAATACCTATCAGAAATCATTTTTGATTTATTGTATCTGGCTGACAAAACATTGCTTTGGAAAAGTTCTAACCTATATTTTGTGAACAGTTTCCTTTGCCTAGGATTGGTTAGTATGTCTAGGCAGTACCTGTAACTATACGTGATATAATTCGCTACCAGCCAAGGAGATATCTTACACCGAAGTATTAGATCAAGATCCTTTTTATGTTGTCTTGTGCATGCGCAAGCAACATCTTGCGGTAGTAGCACAGTGAGAGGTGTGTCAGTGTTGGCGAATGCAGGACATGCTTTAGTAGATGCATCCCTCATTCCCCAATTAGCCAGCATGCTAGCGCTGATGCAAAAATTATGTAAGATGCCACCATCTTGAAGGAAATCTGCCACTGCAATCAGAGACAAGCTCGGCAGCGGCAGAAATGACATGCCTCCCGTACATGCCTTTCCTGGTGAAACATTTCAATAAACATGTCGGCAGCTCCTGCTACCACCACCAAATCCTCAAACAAAGCTGACTTCAAGGGTGTAATCCTCGTGTAGGCATGTCCGCCACCCCCAACATTGTGTGGCACACTGGAAGCCCACCCTAGTGTGCCACCACTCACACCAAGCTGACCATGTCAGCATGTTCCTTCCCCACCCCCATTGTGTGGCACTCTGGGAGCCCCCCCCCAGTGTGCCCAACAAACCATCCAGTGATGTCTGTTTTTTTTTACCTGAAAAAAGGAAAATCAATCAATCAATCAAAATCTTTATTTATTCAGGCGAACATCATTGAGCATAGCTCATTTACAAGATGGACCTGAGTGGTCATAACAAAAAAGGTTACAGAGTGTATACAAAAACATGATATTGAAATAGCACAAATACAAACATTTATGAGTGAGATAGATGTACAATTATTTACATATATACAAGGCAAAGGACAGTAAACCAAAAACCTATTAAAGGTGAGAAACAAACAGTCTGGTAGGGATAAGGCTTGGATAATGGTACATGGGTGGGCATATATGTTTGAGGTTTGATGTGGAAAGGACCAGAGGAATGATAGAAGAATAGGGAGGAGCTTTAGAAGGGGGGAGAGAGGGTGTGGGGGTGGGGGTGTGGGAGGACTAGGGCTTGTGGAAGCAATTGCATGAATCTGGGATTAGGCTGGTGTACAGCTTTTGAAGGATGTAAGGGGATCAGTGTTTCCATTTTCAATGTCTTTTGGATAGAATTCCAGATAAGTGCCAGGAATAACTGATTGCAGCTCTTCCATACCGGGTGCAGGTGATAGGAATCTTCAGCAGGATCAGTCTGTTGATCCTCAAGGTGTAGGGCCTGGATGTGATCTGGTTGAAGCAGTCTGAGATGTAGGAAGGGAGTTTGTTTGTCAGAGCTTTGTAGATCCAGGTAGCAGCATTTTTTCTTCTTCTATGTTGCAGGGATGTCCAGCTGACTGCATTGTAGAGAGAGCAATGATGGGTGCTAGAGGGAAGGTCAGTAATGAATCTAATAGCTCTATGATACAGGGTGTCTAGTTTGTTTAGATGGGAGGGAGCAATGACCATAGAGGAAGTCAGCATAATCAATGAGGGACATGAATGATGCAAGGATTAATCTTTGTTTGGAATCTTTGGTCAGGTAGTGTTTGATTCTATAGAATAGACCAAGTCTTTGTCTTAGCTTTTTCAGGAGCTCTTCAACGTGGGTAGTATAGTCTAGTTTATTGTCTATCCATACTCCTAGGTATTTGAATTTGTCAACATATTCCAGATTTTCACAAGGATGGTAGAGAGTTGTGGGAGGGTGAATGATGGGATAGTGGAAGAACAGTTCTTGGGGCAAAGAACATAGCTTTGGTTTTCTTAGCATTTAGTAATAATTTATTTTTAATAGGTTATGCTGGAGGAGGGAGAATTGAGACTGTAGGAGCTCACAGGCTTTTGATGGTGAGGATCGCTCACATAAAGTACAGTGTCATCTGCAAAAGGTGGATATTAGAAAGAGAGATTGGAGTCAATATTGTTGATGTAAATGGCAAAAGGATGGGACCCAGGATGGAGCCTTGCGGTACACCTCTTAGAGGTGGCTTAGGGTAGATAGATCACCATCATTCTTTACCAGTTGTAGCCTTCCAGAGAGATAGCATCTGAACCATTTAATAGAGAGTGAGTCAAGGCCTATGGAGTTTAATGAGGTGATTAGAAGATCATGATCCACAGTGTCAAAGGCTTTGCTTAGATCCAGAAACCCAGCACAGGTATTATTCTTTTTGTCTAGGTCAGTCTGCCAGTCATTTGTGACTTTTGCTAGTGCAGAGATGGTGCTATGCATAGATCTAAACCCAGATTGAGCTGGATTTAGGAGATTGTTGGTATCAAGGTAGGCAGTTAACTGAGAGTTTACCAGCTTCTCAAGCATCTTGGATAGTATTGGTAAGATGGAGATGGGCCTATAATTATTGAGGTCCATGGGATCACCTGCCTTAAGTAATGGAAACACTTGAGCTGTTTTCCATATTGAGGGGATAGTACCAGTGACAAGTGATAGATTGAAGAGGTGGGTGAGGGGGCGTTAAGGCATACAGTGCTACTTTTAGAAAGTAGGATCCAGGGAGTCTGCACCTGCACTTTTGGTGGAATCTAGTTGGAGTAGGAGGTCTTCTACTTTTGAACAATATTGGTTTGAATGAGAATGGAAGCAACCTTTGACTCTCAGTAGATTGTAGGTTTAGAGATGATCTAATAGGTTTGCAGGAGAGGAGTCGAAAGCCAGGCCAGCTGTAGTGAAATGGTCATTGAAGGCATTCAAGATATTTTGCTTGTCGGTGATTTCAATATTATTTAATTGAATTTTGGATGGTAAGACAGGGGTAGAGGTTTGACCTAGGATGCCCTTTATGGTACCCCAGAACCTGGAAGGGTTGTTATAGGAGGCATCTAATTCAGCTGTGTAGAAGGTTGCCTTGGCTTTTCTTACTTGTTTTGTGCAGGAGTTTCTGGCTTTTCTGAATTGGAGCCAGTCATTTGGGTCCTTTGTCTTTCTTGCCCTTTTCCAGAGTTTGTCTCTGGCAAGCAGTGTGGATTTAGGTCGGCAGAGAACCAGCGACAGGATTTGAGTTTGGTTCTGACACTGGTGAGGGTGCATGTGAATTGAGGGCACTTATGATTATATCATTTAGGATTTGAAGAGCTGACTCTATTGAGGCTGTGAGATAGAATTCTTGCCAACGTGTGGTGTGGCACAGATCATGGAGATATCCTGTAATATTAAAGTTCTTTTTTGACCTTCGTGGGAGGAATTTTGCAGGATTGGGTGGCTTGATTGTTGATCTAATGGCAGCTATGGGACAGTGGTCACTTATGTCACTGAGAAGTACTCCTGCATAGGGATAATGATGAGGTTTATTTACCAATATAATATCCAGGAGTGTGCTGTTGAGAGTATTCTTTGGGTTGATCCTTGTTGGTTCTTTGATTAATTGAGAGAATCCATAGGTGTCACAGAAGGTTACCAGGGTGCAGATACATTAGTCAGCCAATTTAAGTTCATGTCTCCTAAGATGATGGTGTCTTCAGGGCCCAGATTAAGTATGGATCCTAAATGGGATAGGAGTTTGAGGCCTGCAGAGGGGGCCTATAGCAACCAACCAGTTGAAAGGAAGATGTGTGGGAAGGGTTATTTTAATAGACAAGCATTGAATTCCTTTGGTTGAGATGTAGAATTGAGGCAGGATGCAGAGATATTTGCTTTTGACATAGATGGCTACCCCATCGCCCCTGGATAGACGGTCAGATCTGAAGAGCTGATAGTTGGGAAGGTTTATTTCACATCTTTTGTTGCAGATTTGAGCCATGTTTCAGATATAACCAGACAGTCCGGTAGGGTGTGTGCAACTCAGGCCTGTATTGATGAGAACTTTTTAGGAGGCTGCAGGCATTGAAGTGAAGAAAACTCAATCCATTTATGGAGGTTAGGTCAGTTGAGAGATCGAGCTTCAGTGGGTCCAGGGTTGATTTCCACAGTGCCAACACAGACCAGCAGAAAGAAGATTAACTTGATGAGGGCACCAAGTGATAGGAGTAGTGAGCAGTCAGGCAGTTTTTCTTCTTTCTTGGGATCCAATATATAGTGGGTGATGATCCTGCTGCATGGTTATCGAGTTTATCATAGATTGCCAGCTTAATGGACAGAAGGAGTAATTGTAGTGCCAGTATAGTAGCAGGGGATAGAGGAGTTCCAAACTGGTTGTGAGCCTTTTTTTGGGATTCCCCAAGGATTATTGTGCAGAAGCGGTAGTATAAGTATGTATAGTTTAGGGGTATCCACTGGGGACAGTAGAGGGGGGCAGTGTTGAGTGGTCACCCTAAGCACCTCGGTATGGGTTCCAACAGTTATCTCATCTGGATCTAAGGAAGGTGAGAAGCAAAGCAGCAGTAGTAGGTGCAGTAGCATGGTGGAGGGTAGGAGAGGGTTAAAGAAAGTAAGATGATGTGAAGAAAATGAGCTCGGGAATTGGCTGGGAGAATAGCTATGGGCGGGGATGAGATTTGGCGGAAGGTGTATAAAGAAACACCCTGAAGGGGGTGGGGCGGGCAAAAATTTTGCGGCTTTCCCGTACCTTTCTGGCTTTCTCCCCCGGCCTCCTGGTTCCCTTTTCGGCTATGCGGTGGCCGCCCGCCCGCTGGCGGCTCGGAGCCCCTCTGGTGTGTGTGTCCTCGAGGGCAGGCCGGCTAGAAGGGAGGGGACAGAGGAGAGGGCAATCAGAAGAAGCACTTGCAGGCAGTGGCTTGCTAGAGGTGCTAGATTGTAAAACTTTGCACAACAAAGACTGGGAGGGTGGGGGTTAGGCGCCTGAGCGTCTAGCCCAACACAAAATTGACCCAAAAGACTGTAATTACTATCTAAACAGGTAAGTATGCATTTCACAGAAGTACACAGTAAAACAGCAAAAACAGCCCTTTTTTAGAGAAGTTAACTTTACAGTACAAACACAAGCAATCTCGACCAGTTTTGGTGGTGCAAAGATACAGCAAAGTCAATGGGAGAAGGCGCACCAATCAGAGGCTGGCAAAGTCGGCGGTCACCCTCCGATTGGCTGTGCGGCTTTCCCGTACCTTTCTGGCTTTCTCCCCCGGCCTCCTGGTTCCCTTTTCGGCTATGCGGTGGCCGCCCACCCGCTGGCGGCTCGGAGCCCCTCTGGTGTGTGTGTCCTCGAGGGCAGGCCGGCTTTCTGGCTTTCTCCCCCGGCCTCCTGGTTCCCTTTTCGGCTATGCGGTGGCCGCCCGCCCACTGGCAGCTCGGAGCCCCTCTGGTGTGTGTGTCCTCGAGGGCAGACCAGCTTTCTGGCTTTCTCCCCCGGCCTCCTGGTTCCCTTTTCGGCTATGCGGTGGCCGCCCGCCCGCTGGCGGCTCGGAGCCCCTCTGGTGTGTGTGTCCTCGAGGGCAGGCCGGCTTTCTGGCTTTCTCCCCCGGCCTCCTGGTTCCCTTTTCGGCTATGCAGTGGCCGCATGGTCCCTCATTGTCTGCAGCACCCTCCTCCCCAACTTGCACCCACCCTCTGTGCAACCCTCCTCACCCCCTGCACCATACTTACCTCCATAGGTCTGGCACTGCGATCTTCGGTGGAGCAGGAACACGTCTGGACTTTTCAAAGCAGAACTGCAAAATGAAGAAATGCCAGTAAACCATATAATGGAATCAATGGGTGGAGGAGTTCAACTTAGGTGGATATCTCAGCCATTTTTTTGAATTTTGGCTCCAAATTTTCAACATGGGGTTCTTGGGACCCCACCTCATGAACACATGCACTTTCATCTCGTTATTCTGTCCCGAAAGGTGATTTTGTGGTCACTGTGTGGAATCACCTTTTGGGACTGATTAACAAAACTACAGTGCCACTATTCATGAGGTGGGGTCCCAAAAAGCCTATGTTGCAAATTTGGTGAAAAAATTCCAAAAAATGACTGTTACGAGCGTGTGTTGTGCAGTTTCCATGCACACACGTAACTTCGACAATTTTAATATTTTCACTCCAGATTTTCAACATTTCCACTTTTTTCACACCTCCTTATGAATAGTACAGCTGTCATTTTTCACATCCTGCCTGAAATGTGTTTTTGCACATCTGGTGCACAATGGCGTGGTTGCTGTGGGAAATCAACTTTTGGGACAGAATAACAAAATCACAGTGCTACTGTTCATGAGCAGAGGTCCCAAAATGCATATGTTGAAAATATGATTAAAAAACTCCCCAAAATAATTGTGTTACGGATGTGCGTTACGCAGTTTCTATGCACACTCGTGACTTTACCAATTTTTCATGTTTTCACTCCAGAGTTTCAACATTGCCATTTTTTTACACCTTCTCAGGAACAGTACAGCTGTCATTTTTCACATCCTGCCCATAATGTGTTTTTGCACCTGTGGCACCAAATGGTGCAGTCACTGTGCAAAATCACCTTTCGGCTAATGAACTGATAGTGCCACTGTTCATGAGATAGGGCCACAAAAAGCCCATGTTGAAGATTTATAGTGAAAATACCAGCAAATGCCTGGGGCATTAGGGTTTCCAACCATAATGCCCCACCCTGTAGAGACTGACATGCACCAGGGGTGTGACTTGGGATTGTCGGCTGTAATGCTCATGCCATTCCACCCCCACCCCCACCCTGCAGCCAGTGACAGGCATCGAGGTGTGCCTTGGATGCTTCTACCCCAAAGTTCACCCCATTCTCCTATACTGCACCCATCTCAGTGTATTTCCATATGGAATGGAGTGAGTGTAAGGCCTGAAGACCCCAAGGCACACCGCAACACTTGTCGGTGTCTGCAGGGTAGGGTGCAGTGAGGTTGCATGAAGGTTATGGCTGACAACCCAAAGGCACACCCCAATCCTGTCAGTCTCTGTAGGGTGGGGGTGGGGTTGGCAACAGTTAAGTACTTCACTGCCATTCCTATTATGCATCTCACTAACTCCTGCACTACCAATGTCAATGCCAGCAAGACAACATTCAGCATTGACAAATGCTTGTTTATACAGATATTTTTTTTTTTTGCATAATATAGGACTTATTTTTTAAGATGATACTAATGCCTTTGGAGACATAGTCATAAAGAAATTCTAAACCACACTCCTTTATATTTAAGAAAACCTTTGTTAACCATTTAGACTGTAAGCATCCAAGCGGAATCCATTTGTATTTTTCTTCTAGACATAAGAAAACTAATCTATCATGATTTAATGCTAGTAATTTCACCCAATAGTTGACTTTCCTTGCACGCATAAAGACCTTCTGCCTAATTAGACCAAACTCAACATATATTAGTGAAGTTGGGACAGCACACACATTTTACAGATCATGAAATCATTACAGTTCTCAAAACAAATAAATCACTAGGCCCAGATGGGTAACACTGGAGGTTAATTAAAGAAATAATACATACATTACTGGGGCCATTAACATTACTATATCGAAAAATCATATTCACAGGGAACAGTACCCATGGATTGGAGGACAGCAACTTTAATTCCAATCTATAACAAACTCTGGCCAGAGCCAATGGGGCTGCAGTGAGGAATTTGGGGTAAAAATATTGAAAATTAGCAAAGTTACGATCCTGCATTTGCAAAATGTAATGCAGGCTCATAAATTTATTTTTTTGTAATATTTTTACCCCAGATTTTCAAACTAGCCTTCTTATGACCCCCATCTCATGAGCAGAGGTATACAAAATTTTCAACTACTGCCCAAAAGGTGATTTTTCACAGGGACCATGAAATCACATTTTGAGACAGATTTGCCTAATGTCAGTGCAATTGTTCATGAGATGGGATCCCAAAAAAGGCAAGTTGAAAATTGGGGCCAAAAGTATGCAAAAATGCCCAAGTTATGCCACTAAGTTCAAAACACCATTGAAATACATTAACCACATACCTGTTTCTTCAGTTCACGGTCAGCTTTGAAGAGTGAAGACATGTCTGCGATCCAGAGAAGATTATGGCATTGGACCCCCAATTGGTAAGTAAGGACCGGGGGTGGGTACAGAGTGGGAGGGTTGGAGGAGGGAGTTTAATGGCCACAAAAGACATTGATGGACAGTTTTCTTTTTACAGGTAGAAAAACAACAACTGAGGATTCCTGCAATGGGGGATTAGGCACCCTTCCAGTGTTACTATTACATTCTTGGGGGTAGAGTGGTGGGTGCTGAGAGGAGGGATGGGTGGAAATGATACCAAAAAATATCTGCACATGCACGGTAGTGGAGGGGGGTCACAAAAAAACCCCACAGGATTAGTGATCGAAACACTGGGAGATTGGGCACCCCCAGTGCAACTGTTATGTTTCAGGGAGATGTGGGATGGTGGGTGCTGCGAGGGAGGGTGGATGGGAGGAGAGACAAATGCTTATTTTGACATTGGGGGATTAAACATCCCCAGTGTCACTGTTATGTTTCTGGGAGGGTGCTGAGAGGGAGGGTTGGGTGGGGGATATGTATAATTTACAAAAGAAGAAATCAGCAGTCACGGCAGAACACAGCACAGTCTGCCATGACCAAGATGGCTGCTGCACTGTACTGTGCATGCACTAGTGATCACACATGCGCAATATAGTTTGGCAGCCATCTTGGACATGGTGGAGTATGTCATGTTCTGCCATGACCACTGACATGGTAAAAATAGTGCAGTGCTACTTCCAACTGAGACAACAATTGGAGTGCTTCATGGACACAGAGGCAATGGTGGTGCAACTCCAACACATTGTTCAGTCAGAAGGAATGTGCTGATTCCTTTACTCATTGCAAGAGGTTTGCAGGGATACGCCCACTCCAGCCCTAAAAATCAATCCAAGCAATCAGTCAGTAACTACAGACCTTTCAGTCTGACAGTAATTCTTGAAAAAATCATGGAAAATTTCTAAAACATAGAAGCATAGAAACATAGAAGTTGTCAGCACATGGGGACCTTATGATCCATCAAGTCGCTTGGCAGAAGACACCAGGAGAAAGGACTGCTGTGTGACTGGACTTCTCTGCTGGGACTAAAGAAGTAGAACTCTTGTACTTGGACCTTTAATTTAGGGTAAACAAAAACTAACAAACAAAACAAAAAAAAAGTGTGTGTTTGTCTGAGTTAATTGAACTGAATGGTTATCTGAACAGTTATCTAGGTGTAAATCTCAGGTGATTGAAAGGATAGCTGTGAGGTTTAAATTACTTGTAGAAAGATCTAGTAAGTAGGGGGAGTGGCTTAGCTAGAAGGAAGCTACATTTAAAGACTGTCTTAGAAAGATTCTGTTAGTAGCTTGGCAGAAGACACCAGGAGAAAGGACTGCTGTGTGACTGGACTTCTCTGCTGGGACTATATTGTCCTCCTTCCCTCCACTCCACCCTCCCACCCAAAGCTAGTTCTACTTTTATAGGCACAGGATTTGACTAACAACAGGAACTTCCTGTTTGGGAGTAGGAAGTGAGTGATCACAGAGCCACCAAAGACCCACCATCCTAGAAGGGCAAGAGTAGCTCTCTGGACCCCTCTAGCTGCTGGAGGTCTGCCTCTGAGCAAGTAAGGGGTCTAGTGAGAAATATAGGATATTCTTGTCTCAGAACATGACAATCAGGAGCTTAAAGGGCACACAGGCAGAAAGTAAGGAGAGAGAGAGAAAAAAAGAGGAAGGAGTAAGGAGTGCAAACAGTTAAGGGGCCAGAAATAGGACATGATGGGAGTGGTGCAGTGCAGTGGCTGTGGAGCAGCAGTCTTCCAGGAGACATTCTGGAGGATGGGGTGTTGTCCCATCTGCAGGCACCTCTCTGGGCTGAGGGAGGAGGTTGCTCATCTCCAGGCTGAGTTGGCCAGGATTTGTGGGACCTCCTCTTCCATCCAGGGACCACCAGTGCCACTGCCGTTGCCTCAGAGGTTGCCAAGAAAGAGGAGCATTTGGACCACAGTGGGCTCAGGGAGGGTGAGGGTGGTGGAACAGAGGTGCATCCCTCCAGTTGTACCTCTCCACAATTCCTATGCCATTCTGGCAAAGTGTGGTCCCTCTATGGAGGCACCCGCAGTGGAGACCAAGGAGGATGCTGAGAACCTCCACAAAGGAGACCCACAGGAGGGTGACAGGGACCCAGCAGGGGAAGGAAACAACTCCTGGTGGGGAACTCCATTGTTAGGAAGGTAGAACTGGGGGAGGAAGGGGAGAGGGAGGTAAGGTGCCTGCCTGGTGCCATGGCTTGGAAGAACAGGGAGCGAATCCTCAGAATTGCCAGAGCAGCTGCACAGGGGAGGGAGCTGGATGTCATTGTCCACCTAGAGACAAATTATCTGGCTAAGAAAGGGATTAGAGAAATGCAGGAAGAGTTTGTGGAATTGGGGAGGGGCCTTATACAAGTAGCACATACGGTAACCTTCTCGGAGGTGCTGCCCATCTACGGCGTAGGAGAGGCTAGGGTGTTCTGCACCATTTCATTGGGGACTGGGGGTCCACCTGGAGTGATGCAAGCCTATACTGGCATGAAGGGCTGCATCTGTCCAGGAGAGGAACCAGGATCCTAGGTGATAGGTTTAAATGCATCATTGGCAAGCATTTAAACTAGCCAAGGGGGGAGGCACTGGAAAGGAGCAGGGAAATCCTAGCCCCCAAAAAATCATGGTAGTAAGTGCGGTAAACACCAACATAGAGGTGTCGATAGGGAGAAGGGCAGGGGTAAATGGAGAAAGTGACAAAGGCAAGAAGGACAGGGATGGGGCAAAAAGGAGTAAGGCCATCAGGAAATGGAGGGTAATGAGTACCAATGCCCGTAGTCTGGGCAACAAGCTCCCTGAGCTGGTGGCCTTGATGGAAGAGGGATGCCTGGATATCGTAGCAGTCACAGAAACATGGTACACAGAGAACCATGACTGGGATGTTAACATACCAGGGTACATAACCTACAGGAGAGACAGGCAGGGGAGAAGAGGGGGGAGGAGTAGCTCTCTATGTAAAGGAAGGGATAAAAACAACTGAACAAAAGAGTAAACAGGGAGGAGAGGAGGCACTGTGGGTCACCTTGGAGACTGGAAAGGGCACCACAATCCGCACAGGGGTTGTGTACAGACCCCCATGTCAGGGGAAGGGAATGGACAAGGATATGATAGAAGGCATTGTTAGAATGGCAGAGAAAGGGGAGATACCTTTGATGGGAGACCTGAATATGCCAGATGTTAACTGGAGCACATTTTCTGCAGCCACATCCAAGAGCAGGGCCATTCTTGATGCCCTACAGGTGGTAGGCCTCAGACAGCTAGTTTCAGAACCCACTCATGAGGGAACAATCTTAGACCCTGTACTCTCAAATGGGGGCAGTGAAAGGATCTCAGATCTAGAAGTGGGTTGCCATCTGGGAACAAGTGACCATCAAACAGTGTGGTTCACGTTAAACTCAGCTACAGAGTCAAGCCATACAAAAGTGAAGGTACTGGACTTTAGGAGGGCTGACTTTGGCAAGATGGGAGAGTGCCTCAGAAAAGCACTAGCAAACAGGCTAGAAGGAGGTGTGGAGCAACAATGGGGAATCATCAAAATTGCCATCACAGAGGCAACAAGCCTTTGTGTCAAGCAAATAAACAAATCAAAACGAAAGAAAAAAACACTATGGTTCTCAAAAGAGGTGGCTGTGAAAGTCAGGAAGAAAAAGACAGCATTCCGGAACTATAAGGAAACACAGAAGGAGCAGGACAGAGAGCTGTACCAGTTAAGGCAGAAGGAAGAAGGGAGGGAAGTCAGAATAGCAAAGGCCCAAACTGAGGAAAAGATAGCCAACTCTGTTAAGAAGGGGGATAAAACCTTTTATAGGTACATCAGCGAGCGTAGAAAGATAAAGGGAGGGATAGTGAGGCTGAATAGAATGAATGGTGGGTGTGCAGAGGGGGGCATTGAAAAAGCAGGGATACTGAACGAATATTTCTGCTCAGTATTCACAAAAGAGGAGGGGGAAGTGCCTAATCCAATTAACAGAAACACTCTTGATGGGGGGTCGATCCTAGTCCTTTCACAGAAGAAATGGTTCTGCAAGAACTCCTAAAACTGAAAGTGGACAAAGCAATGTGGCTTGATGGAATTCACCCCAGAATGCTAAAAGAATTAGGGGGGAAACTAGTGAAACCACTGGCTACTCTTTTTAATAAATCATGGGAGGATGGTGTGGTACCCGAGGACTGGAGGAAGGCGGATGTGATTCCCCTTCACAAAAGTGGGACCAAGACAGAGGCAGGAAACTACAGACCTGTCAGACTGACATCCGTGGTAGGGAAAGTGATGGAGTCACTTCTGAAGGAAAGAATAGTTGAGTACCTAGAGGTCAGTGGGGCACAGGACCCAAGGCAGCATGGGTTCACAGCGGGAAGGTCATGTCAGACGAATCTAATAGATTTCTTTGACTGGGTGACCAAAGTAGTAGACCAGGAGGGCTGTGGACATGGCCTACCTAGACTTTAGCAAGGCATTTGACACAGTCCCACACAAAAGATTAATAGTCAAATTAACCAGCCTGGGAGTGGGTCCCAGGGTGGTAGCCTGGGTAAAACATTGGCTGGACAACAGGACACAGAAGGTAATTGTAAATGGAGTCCGCTCTGAAGAAAGAGGGGTTACTAGTGGATACCGCAGGGTTCAGTATTGGGTCCAGTCCTTTTTAATGTCTTCATAAGTGACATTGCAGAGGGACTGGAAGGAAAAGTATGCCTCTTTGCAGATGACACAAAGATCTGCAACAGGGTTGATACACAAGTAGGCGTGAAAAGGATGAGAAGGGACTTGGCAAGGTTGGAGGAATGGTCAGAAGTATGGCAGCTAGGATTCAATGCAAAGAAGTGCAAAATAATGCACCTGGGAAACAAGAACCCAGGGGAAGAATACACAATGGGGGGGGAGGTAGTAACAACAACCAAAAAGGAAAGGGACCTGGGGTAATCATATCAGATGACCTTAAGGTTAGCAGGCAGTGTGAGAAAGCAGTAGGGAGGGCTGGGGGTATACTGGGATGCATAGGGAGAGGCATCAGCAGCAGAAAACAGGAAGTTGTTATCCCTCTGTACAGACAGTTGGTGAGACCCCATCTGGAGTACTGCGTCCAGTTCTGGAGACCCCATCTCCGCAAGGACATAGACAGGATAGAGGCAGTCCAGAGGAGGGCAACTAAAATGGTGCAGGGTCTGCAAGAGAAGCCGTATGAGGAGAGACTAAAGGAGCTTAATATGTATACCCTTGAGGAAAGAAGGGAGAGGGGACATGATAGAAACTTTTAAGTACCTCAGTGGAATCAACAAAGTCCAAGAGGGTAGCATCTTTCAGAAAAGAGACGGTAAGAACAAGGGACACAATTTAAAAGATAGAGGAGGGGCGGTTCAGGGGCAATGTGAGAAAGTATTATTTCACAGAGAGGGTAGTGGATGCATGGCACAGCCTTCCTGAGGAGGTTGTGGGGTCTAAAACTGTGGGAGAATTCAAGAATTCATGGGACAGACATAAGGCAATTCTTGTGGGGGGTAGGAAGAAATAGGCTGTTGGTTAACTAGGATCTGCGGCCTATCCTGTAGGTAGGGAAATGGGCAGACTAGGTGGGCCAAGCGGTCCTTATCTGCCGTCAAAGTCTAAGTCTGCCCTTGTTTTCCTACCCTCCCACTTAGCTGCCTGCTTGAGTATCCCACAGTGCTTGTTCCATGCCTGCTTGAATTCCCCCACTTTCATCCCACCCCACCCAACCCCGGCAGGCTATTCCACGGTTCAACAACGTGCTCCATGAAGAAGAATTTCCTCATATTGCTCCTGAATCTACCCCCTTGAGGCAAAGGTCATGCCCTCTTGTCCTGCTATAGTGTTTTACCTGAAAGAAATTCTGCACCTGTACCTTGTTGTTGCCTTTAAGGTGTCTAAATGTCTCTATCATGTCACCCCGATTCCTTCTAGGGTGTATAGATTGAGTTCATTGAGTCTGACTTCGTACAGTTTCTGGTGCAAGCCCTGCACCCTCTGTGTTGCTCTTCTCTGTTTTGTCTCCAACCTATTTATGTCCCTATTGAGGTGTGGTCTCCAGAACTGGATGCAGTATTCCAGGTGGGGTCTTACAAGGGATCGATACGAAGGCATAATCACTTCATGCCCCCTGCTTGTGATGCCCCTTTCTATGCAATCCAAGGATGCCACTAGCTTTTACTGCTGCCTTCTCGAATTGTTTGCTGACCTTGAGGTCATCTGATATGATCACCCCCAGACCTTGCTCTAACCTTGTATCCACCAGCTGCTCTCCTCCCATTGAGTACAGTTTCCCTGGGTTACGTTTTCACAGGTACATGACTTTACATTTTTTGGCATTGAATTTCAATTGCCATCTCCTTGACCATTCCTCCAACTTTCAGAGATCAGACTCCATGCTTTGTTGCCCCTCTGGAGTGTCAACCTTGTTGCTGATTTTGATGTCATCAGCAAGCCGGCACACTTTTCCCTTCAGTCCATTAGCAATTTCACTGATGAATATGTTGAAGAGGATCGGCCCAAGAACTGAGCCCTGCAGAATCCTGCTAGTCACTCTACTCTTCTCTGACAGAGTGCCATTTACTAATACCCTCTGTGTTGTCCCATTTCACCAGTTCCTGACCCAGCTTGTTATCTTAAGCCTGACTCCCATGTTCTCCAGTTTATTGACTAGTCTCCTGGGCAGAACTGAGTCAAACGCCTTACTGAAGTCCAGGTAACCCACATACAATGCCCCACCCTGATCCACTGTTCTGATGACCCAGTCAAAGAAATCTATCAAATTTGTCTGGCAGGACCTCCCTGCCATGAAACCGTGTTGCTTTGAGTCAAGCTGACCACTTTCCTCCAAAAAGGCAGCAATACTTTCCTTCAGTAGGGACTCCCAACAGTTTTCCCACTACTGAAGTTAGAGTAACTGGATGGTAGTTTCCTGGCTCTTGCTTGCTTCTGCTTTTGTGAAGTGGCACTACTGTTGCTCTCTTCCAGTTCTAGGGCAACAGAAAGGACAGACAGGGATTTAAAGGAAAAGAAAGTACAGGATAAAACACAGCATGGTTTTGTGGCTGGGAGATCATGTGTGACCAACCTAATCTCATTCTATGACATAGAAACATAGAATGTGATGGCAGATAAGGACTGCTTGGCCCACCTAGTCTGCCCATTTTCCTACCTAACAGATAAGCTGCAGATCCTAGTTAACCAACAGCTTACTTTCTTCTACCCTGGATAACTGGATAACAAAGTAAGCATCAGCCTGGACAACAATAACCCAATGGATATTATCTTTTTGGACCACAAGAAAGCCTTCAATAAAGTACTACACAACAAACTGATAAACAAAATTAGGAATACAGGATTTTATAATAGACTAGTTAAGTGGATGGCTTCATAGTTGACCAATAGAACGCAACAATTTAAATTAAAGATATAATTTCAGAAGAGAGTAGGGTGATGAGTGGTGCATCACAGGGGTCTGTGTGGGGACCAGTATTTTTTAGAAACTACATTGGGAATTTGCACGCAAATGTTGCTAATAACTTAATTAAATTCACAGATGACTCTAAACTAGGTGGAGAAATATGATACTGAATGAAAATACCTCTCACTGGTGAATGACCTAAATAAAATTAACTATGGGCTATGAAAAATAAAATGTCATTTAACAATGAAAAATGTGTGGAATTCCTCCGAGGTGAAACAGTCCTACAAAACAGAACAAACTAAATAATACAAACTCAAACAAGTAACTACAGAAAAAATCTGGGGATTATAATTAGTAATAGCCTAGCACCAGTGAGACATTGTTAGAAAGTAACACAAACAGCAAATAGAATTATAGGTTGTATTAAAAAAAAAAGTATTTGTATCTCGGACTGAACAGTGCCATTCTATAGAACCTATGTCAGAGCCTATTTAGATAATGGGTCCCCTTTTTAGAGTCCATACTTGGCAAAAGACATTGAAATATTGGAAAGTATCCAAAGGAAACTGCCAAACTGATATCTAGGTTAACAAACACATGCTGTATAATGATCGGCTGGGAGAATTACATTCCTTTTCTCTAGAGGAAAGGAGGCAGAGGGGAAGAATATTGTAACTTTATAGGTTACTGGAAAACAGAGCGCTCATGACAGAATATGGACTAGAATACAATGAAAGAGATGTAACCTTCAGATCTCACAAAAAACAGTTTAAATTAAGTAAGGCAAATAAAAATATACAAAATAAATTTTTCACAAGAAGGGCATGGAATGCACTAGTGTGGAACTGGTTGAGATATCATCATTTACAAGGTTTAAAAATTATCTCTCTAGGTACTTGGTGAATAAAAAATCAGGGAGAATATGCATTCACTAGGTGCGGGAGACAGACTAGATGGACAACAGCCTACATCTGCCTTAAAAACCAAGCAAACCAGGTATTACAGAAGCCCTAAAATGAATGGTTATATAAATGTTCAGGTATTAAAACAGATAGAAATGTATTCAGGGAACAGTGATATAGTTATCATAGGTGATTTCAACCAACCCAGGCATTCACAGGGTGAATGTGACTGCCTTGAGTCCCTTGGAAAGTGATGTTTTGGATGAAATAATCAAATACTATCTTAATCAAGTTGTGAGGGAACCTACTAGGAGTAGAAATACACGTGACCAAATCTTCACCAACATTACAGCTGTTATAAGAAATGTGGTTATAAGAGAGATCATCTTGGAAACAGCAACCATAACATAGTAACATTTAAAATTAACAAAAAGCCACAAATTGGCAAAGGTTTAAAGATCAAAATGAACTATAACAGAGATAATTTTCAAGAAATTAAAAAATATATATATTAAGAATATGGGCTTGGAAAACAGTGCTCTCAACCAAGTCCGTAGTGGAAAGTTGGACTGCTGCAAACAAAATATTAAACTGGAAAATATATGCATACCATATTCAAAATTATACAACCAAAATGGAAAAAAATAATGTGGTTGACAAGGGGGATACATAAACTTGCAAACAACAACAAAAAAATGTTACAGGAAACTCAAAAATCAACTACACAAAAGTAACTTAATAAATTTAGGGAGCTGTCAAGGCAACTAAAAAGGATATCAAACAGGAAAGGGGCAAAACAGTATTCAAACTGGCACTCTCTAAGACTAACAATAAATCCTTCTTTTCTTATGCAAACTCAACTAGGCAATGTAATTAGGCATGAGCGGGTAGTGAAATACCCGGCCCAAAATATTACTCATGGGTACCTCCAAACTACCCAAATTACACTAAAATACTTTAATGCAAAATGGGTAGTTGGTTTGGGTGGGTAGTTACTACCCTGATCATTCTATTACCCCATTACCCTACCATGACCATATAAGGCATTTTATAGTGCAAAATAAAACTGTCCCTGGTGTCTAGTGGTCCCTCCCCCACCGTTCACTAGCCCGATAATGATCATTCCATGGTGTCTAGTGCCCCCCCCACCATCATTGGCCCAAGGTAAATAATTTATTTATCTTCCCCCAACCACACCCATGCCCGATATTATCTGTAGCATCCCCCACCTGCACCTATGCCCAATGTTATCTGTAGCATCCCCCACCCACACACATGCCCGATATTATCTGTAGCATCCCCCACCCGCACACATGCCCGATGCTATCTGTAGCATCCCCCACCCACACCCATGTCCATTGTTATCTGTAGCAACCCCCACCCTCACCCATGCCCGATGTTACCTGTAGCATCCCCCACCTGCACCCATGCCCGATGTTACCTGTAGCATCCCCCACCCGCACCCATGCCTGATGTTACCTGTAGCATCCCCCACCCGCACCCATGCCCAGTGTTACCTGTAGCATCCCCCACCCACACACATGCCCGATATTATCTGTAGCATCCCCCACCTGCACCCATGCCCGATGTTACCTGTAGCATCCCCCACCCGCACCCATGCCCGATGTTACCTGTAGCATCCCGCACCCATGCCCATTGTTATCTGTAGCATTCCTTGATGTCCAGTGGTCCCTCCTCCCACCCGATCGCCTGCCTGACATAATGTCACAGTTTCCCTGGTGTCCAGTGGTTCCCCCATTCCAATCCCCTAGGAAGTTATAACATTCCCTGGTGTCTAACAGATCCCCCCCAGCCCTGATTGCCTGTAATAGAAAGGTAGTCCATTTCCTAGTATCTAGCGGAACCCCCACCTGGGTGATGGTGCTCCCCACCTGACCGACACAGTCTTTACTGTCCACCATGGAAGTTACCAACTGAGCTGTCAATGAGCACACACTTGTACAAGTATGCACTCATTCATTGACATGACAGCTCAGTTGGCGGCCAGCCATGATGGACAGTGGAGGTCTGGGTAGGGGGCAGGGTGGGTGGGGGGCGCCACTGCCATAGTGGGGTCCACTAGACACCAGGGAATGGATTACCTTTCTATTACAGGGGATCAGGGATAGGGAAAGAAGTCCGCTGGACACCAGGGAATGGTATAACTTCCTAGGGGATCAGGATGGGGGGCCACTGGATACCAGGGAAACTGCAACATTTTATTGGGTCAGTGATCAGGTGGGGGGAGGGACCACTGGACACCAGGGAATACTGCAGATAACATCAAGCATGGGTGCAGGTGGGGGGAGGGACTGCTAGACACTGGGGACTGGTATAACTTCTTAATATAAGGGATCATGACGGGTGGGATCACTGGACACCTGTAAAACTGGTGGGGACTATGATACTGACTTTTAAATACTTGATGGGGGTAAATAAGGTACAGAAGGGCAGTATTTTTCAGAAGAAAAGGTGCTCAAGAACAAGGGGACATGTTATGAAGCTGGAGGGGTGGTAGATTCAGGAGAGATGTGAGGAAGCAGGTCTTCACAGAAAGAGTGGTGGATTCCTGGAACAGTCTTCCAGTGGAAGTGGGGGGCGGCAAAAACTGCTGTGTGGGGTTCAAGAATGCATAAGATAAGCACAAGGGAATCATAGTAGAAAGGAAGGGGTGGAGGGAGAAAGAGCTGTAGACTGGGCACAGTCTGTGGTAATAGTGTAGATAGGGAGAAATGAGCAGACTGGATGGGCCAAGCGATCTTTATCTGCCATCAAATTCTATGCTTCTATGTAACAGATGCCTGACCTTTCAGTCTGCAAAATTTGGCAAGAACAAGGTAGAAGCCTGGAAAAGACTGTACATAGGAAGCACCTCCTACTCACTGGAGAGATTGTGCCTGAGTGTGCACCCATACATGAATGCCCAGTGGACAGGAAACCAAAAACTCAGAATCACACCAAGCAGCAGAGAACTGGGATGCCTGCACCTGATACCAGTATCCTGAATGCAGCACCTGTGCAAGAGCCGGCTGAAAAAAGTTCAGACAAAAGAGATGATGACATGGTGTGTTGCACCAGAGTACCTGGCAGACCCCAGAATGAGCAATTTCAACTGATGGAATGGAGAAGTTCAGAGCCATCAACTAGTACATCTTCAAACTGGGGAATCATAAAGCAATAAACGTTCACAAAGTTTGAACCCAGATGCAGCACGCTTTGTGCCAGATGAATCAGCAATTGATCCGCCTGAAATCCCAATTATGGACATTGATGTAGAGTTTGAATTGGAAGAACAAATCCCAGAGGCTGATGTAATCCCTGTCATTCCTGACAATGTCCTTGTTCTGGACACAGAGCTGGAACAGGAAAGCCATTGCCCTATTCCTGTGGAAAAAACAGTGTTACCTCACAAGTCTGGACGTGAGCCTGAACCTATCACGAAACTGTTGTACGACACCCTCGGTGCCTCCTCTAATACCCCCATCCATGTGTTTCATAAGCATATTGCCCCTGTGATATATCACTCAATGTGCTGCACATAAGTTTGGGTTGGAAAATGTAGCTGTAACCCAGTGGAATGCTATGGATAGATAGACATCAGTTGTCTAGCCAGAAACATATACTGTGTAAATATGTATAAATGCACTGAGTAGTAAGGCATCAGGAGTTAGTCAGAACTGTATCTATTGTTGATAATAATGCTCATGCCACTGTCATTGGACTTTTGGAGAGTGTGGACATGGCCATGGTGAAGGTGTCAAGAGTCTGGCATAGGGAGTGCGTAAGCCCCACTCATATCAGACTGGGGGCTTACCAGGCTGCCTCCTACACCAGAGTCCTGACTTCAAAACAAGCACTGTGTTCAAATTAACAAACACCTTCCTGGCCCAAGGACAGGCAACAGGGCCAGGGTAACATTGAATCAGCCCAGTAGGGCTTAAAGTAATGCAGCAGCAGGCTACTAAAGACTGCAACTTAAATGTAAACAAACATGGCAGCACCCATGTCTCTCCTCAACCCTTTGACCCCATCAAAGACTGCTGGAAAGCCAGAGATAAGGTAGGATCTGAGGCATTTTTAGTACGTAGGGAAAACAAGGGCAGATTAGATGGGCCTCTTGGCCCTTATATGCCATCAAATCCTATATTTCTATGCATGTTTCTAATCAGAAGCTCGCTTTGCTTCTCAGCTTGAATGTAAGCCCAGCATTCCACAGGACTGCTTGCTGAGAGACTACTTGATCAATAGGGTGTCAAGTTTCATCCCCTGTAAAAGGGGCTGTTATGCCCAGAGATAACTGTGAGCTGGTAAGCCACTGTCTGCTGGTCACTGCAACTCTGACAGGCTAAAGACGTCTGGGATCCCAGCAACTGAGGAGCTGAAAACATAGAAGGCCTGCCGCACTTTGCAACAACTGAGTGCAATGTCTAAAAGCAATCTAAATTCAAACAAAGGTAGACATGCCTTCAGTGAGGTAGTAGATTGAAGCATGAAATTGCTGGACAACAGAATCTCATTACAACAAGCATTTGTCAATGCCGAATGTTGATTGCGTTGGTCTGTTGAGCTCGCTCACTGCCCCTGTGTCACTCGCTCATTCTGTTTCTCCCGGAGCTGCAGGCTGCTCTTTTGTACTGGGCTCCTGCCTGCGTTGGCACATTTTTCTGCCCACAAAGAAATCTGCAGTTGTCCCGACAGAGCTCTGTTGAGGTGGGTCACTCCCCCTCTCTCACTCGCTCATTCTGTTTCTGCTGGCGCTGCAGGCTGCCCTTTTGTACTGGGCTGCCACCTCTGTTGGCAGCTTTTTCTGCCCACAAAGAAATCTGCAGCAGTCCTGACACAGGTCCATTGAGCTAGCTTACTCCCCCTCTCTCGCTCGTTCCATTTCTGCCGGCGCTGTAGGCTGGCCTTTTGTACTGGGCTCCTGCCTGTGTTGCCACCTTTTTCTGCCCACAAAACAATCCGCAGCAGTCACGATAGAGGTCTGTTGAGCTCGCTCACTCCCCCTCTCTCACTCACTCATTGTGTTTCTCCCGGCGCTGCTGGCTGCCCTTTTGAACTGAGCTTCTGCCTGCATTGGCACCTTTTTCTGCCCACAAGGAAATCTGCAGCTGTCCCGACAGAGCTCCGTTGAGGTCGCTCTCTCCGCCTGTCTCACTCGCTCGTTCTGTTTCTCCTGGTGCTGCAGGCTGCTCTTTTGTACTAGGCTTCTGCTTGCATTGGCACATTTTGCTGCCCACAAAGAAATCTGCAGCTGATCTGACAGAGCTTCGTTGAGGTGGGTCACTCCCCCTCTCCCACTCGCTCATTCTGTTTCTCCTGGCGCTGCAGGCTGCCCTTTTGTACTGGGCTCCTGCCTCTGTTGGTGGCTTTTTTCTGCCCACAAAGAAATCTGAAGCAGTCCTGACACAGGTCCGTTGAGGTAGCTCACTCACTCGTTCCGTTTCTGCCAGCGCTGCAGGTTGGCCTTTTGTACTGGGCTCCTGCCTGCGTTGCTACCTTTTTCTGCCCACAAAGAAATCCACAGAAGTCACGATAGAGCTCCGTTGAGCTTGCTCACTCACCCTCTCTCACTCACTCATTGTGTTTCTCCTGGCGCTGCAGGCTGCAGTTTGTACTGGGCTTCTGCCTGCGTTGGCACCTTTTTCTGCCCACAAACAAAATCTGCAGCTGTTCTGACAGAGCTTTGTTGAGGTCGCTCACTCCGCCTGTCTCACTCGCTCATTCTGTTTCTCCTTGTGCTGCAGGCTGCCATTTTGTAGTGGTCTCCTGCCTCTGTTGGTGCCTTTTTCTGCCCACAAAGAAATCTGCAGCAGTCATGATACACCTCCATTGAGCTCACTCACTCCACCTCTCTCACTCACTCATTCTGTTTGTCCCGGCGCTGCAGGCTGCCCTTTTATACTGGGCTCCTGCCTGCATTGGCACCTTTTCCTGCCCACAAAGAACTCTGCAGCTGTCCCAACAGAGCTCCGTTGAGATCGCTCACTCCCCCATCTCACTCTCTCATTCTGTTTCTCCTGGCACTGTAGGCTTCCCTTTTGTTCTGGGCTCCTGCCTCTGTCAGCATCTTTTTCTGCCCACAAAGAAATCTGCAGCAGTCCTGACAGAGCTCTGCTGGCCTCACTCACTCCCCCTATCTCACTCGCTCATTCCGTTTCTGCCAGCGCTGCAGGCTGCCCTTCTGTACTGGGCTCCTACCTGCATTGCCACCCTTTTCTGCCCACAAAGAAATTTGCAGCGGTCATGATACAGCTCCATTGAGCTCGCTCCCTCTCCCTCTCCCTCTCTCACTCGCTCTTTCTGTTTCTCCCACTGATGCAGGCTGCCCTTTTGTACTCAGCCCCTACATGCACTGCTGCCTTTTCCTGCACACAAAGAAATCCGCAGCAGTCCCAACAGAGCTTGGTTGAGCTCACTCACTCCCCCTGCCTCACTCGCTCATTCTGTGTCTCCCGGCACTGCAGGCTGCCCTTTTGTACTGGACTCCTGCCTGCATTGTCGCCTTTTCCTGTCCACAAAGAAATCCGCAGCAGTCCCGACAGAGCTCAGTTGAGCTCGGTCACTGCCCCCCAGTCACTCGATCCCAATCTGTCCCAAACACTGATTTCCAACAGCAACTGTGGTATTCCGTGCCACAAGCGTGGAAACACATTTCGGCCAGGATGTGAAAAAATGACAGCTCTACTGTTCATAAGGAGGAGGTGTGAACAAATGCCAGTGTTGAAAATCTGGCGTGAAAATATTACTAATTTACAAACTTACAAGGGTGCATGGAACCTGTGCAACACACGCTCGTAACACAGTCATTTTATGGACTTTCATCACAAAATTTTCAACATAGGCATTTTAGGACCTCTGCTCATGAACAGTGTTAGTGTGATTTTCTTAATATGTCCTGAACACTGATTTTCCACAGTGACCGCGCTATTGTGCGCTGGAAGAGCAAAAACACATTTCAGTCAGGATGTGAAAAATGACAACTGCACTGTTCATAAGGTGGTGTGGCAAAATGGCAATGTTGAAAATCTGGAGTGAAAATATTGCAACGTTGCGAAGGTACGAGCGTGCGTGGAAACTGCATAATGCACATTCGTAACACACTCATTTTATGGACTTTCATCACCAAATTTTCAACATAGGCATTTTAGGACCTCTGCTAATGAACAGTGTCACTGTCATTTTCATAATGTGTCCCAAACACGGATTTCCCACAGCGACCATGCTATTCTGTGCCTGAACTGCGAAAACACATTTCGGCCAGGATGTGAAAAATGGCAGCTGTACTGTTCATAAGGAGGTACAGAAGAATGGCAATGTTGAAAATCTGGACTGAAAATATTATTAATTCGTGAAGTTATGAGCGTGCATGCAAACTGCGCAATGCACGCTCGTAACACAGTCCTTTTATGGAGTATCATCACCAAATTTTCAACATAGGCATTTTAGGAACTCTGCTCATGAACAGTGCCACTGTCATTTTCTTAATCTGTCCTGAACACTAATTTCCCACACTGACCGCGCTATTCTGTGCTGGAAGTGCGAAAACACATCTCGGCCAGGATGTGGAAATGACAGCTGTACTGTTCACAAGGAGGTCTGAAAAAATGCCTATGTTGAAAATCTGGGGTGAAAATATTGCAAATTCGCAAACTTACAAGCGTGCGTAGCAACTGCACAACTCACGCTCGTAAAACAGTCATGTTTGGGATTTTTCCCACCAAATTTGCAGAATAGGCTTTTTGAGAGCCCACCTCATGAACACTGGCACTGTTGTTTTGTTAATCGGTCCCAAAAGGAAATTCTACACAGTGACCACAAAATCACTTTTCGGGGCCTAATAACGCTGTAACAGTGCCCGAATTCATGAGGAGGGGGTCCCAAAAACCCCATGTTGAACATTTGGTGCCAAAATTCCAAAAAATGCCTGAGATATGCATCAAAATTGAAAAAACCCTATGTATTCCATTATACAGCTTACTGGCATTTCCTCAGTTTGTGATCAGCTTTGAAGAGTGCAGACATGTTCCCAGTCCACCGAAGATTGTCGCGCCGGACTCCAGAGGTAAGTATGGGGTGAGGGGGAGTGTGGGGAGGCAGGGTGTGCAGTGGGTGGGCGCGGGTTGTGGGAGGGGGGCAGGGAGACCACCGAGGGACCATTTCCTTTTTTACAGGTTAAAAAATAAAAAGACATTGTGTGACCGTTTTTGATTTTACAGGGGCATGTGGCACGCTGGGGTGGGCTCCCAGCGTGCCAATGGACTCTTTTTTTTGAGGGGGCAGCTGTAGCGACGGGGATTGGGCACCCCGTCGGCACACAACAAAAGGGCGGTGACATTATGCCAATGGGGACTGGATCCCGTTGGCAGACAACAAAATGAGGGGAGGCAGGTTACATAATGCAAATGGGAGTGGGCTTCCCATTGGCAACATAAGCCTTGGCACCTGAAGCTGACGGGATTGGGATCCCATCTGCAAACAAACATAGCAAGTATGCTGCCGAGGATTGGGCACCATGGCGGAGGGTTATATGTTTAGGAACACGGCGCAAGACGCCCATGTTCACAAACAATATCAGTGTTTCGTTGTTCTGCCTGCAATGATGGGTCGCTCCTCATTGTAACGTAATGCCTGACGCTGCAATGACAAGGCAGCCTCTGGTTGCAGTGGCTAAATTTTTACAAGGTTGTGGCACGCTGGCTGAACTACTGTCAGCAGCATTGTGCCATGGCATTGGGGGAAGTGGGCCAAACCTTTAAAGGCTGTGGGAGCATTGGCCACAACAGTGCCCGCCTCCACAACCTGCTTCTGGAGAAAGCTGCTGCAATATGTTTCTTGCGCATGTGCGCAATCAACATAAAAATGCATCTTTATTCAATGAAGTACTTCAAAGTGCGATCAGCAGACTTGAAGCCAAGCATATTGTAGAACATAGAAACATAGAAACATAGACTTTGACGGCAGATAAGGACCGCTTGGCCCATCTAGTCTGCCCATTTCCTTACCTACAGGATAGGCCGCAGATCCTAGTTAACCAACAGCCTATTTCTTCCTACCCCCCGCAAGAATTGCCTTATGTCTGTCCCATGCATTCTTGAATTCTCCCACAGTTTTAGACCCCACAACCTCCTCAGAAAGGCGGTTCCATGCATCCACTACCCTCTCGGTGAAATAATACTTCCTCACATTGCCCCTGAACCGCCTCCCCATCTTTAAATTGTGTCCCCTTGTTCTTGCACGTCTCTTTTTCTGAAAGATGCTACCCTCTTGGACTTTGTTGATTCCACTGAGGTACTTAACAGTTTCTATCTTGTCCCCCCTCTCCCTTCTTTCCTCAAAGGTATACATATTAAGCTCCTTTAGTCTCTCCTCATATGGCTTCTCTTGCAGACCCTGCACCATTTTAGTTGCCCTCCTCTGGACTGCCTCTATCCTGTCTATGTCCTGCGGAGATGGGGTCTCCAGAACTGGACGCAGTACTCCAGATGGGGTCTCACCAACTGTCTGTACAGAGGGATAACAACTTCCTGTTTTCTGCTGCTGATGCCTCTCCCTATGCATCCCAGTATACCCCCAGCCCTCCCTACTGCCTTCTCACATTGCTTGCTAACCTTAAGGTCATCTGATATGATTACCCCCAGTCTCTTTCCTTTTTTGTTGTTGTTACTACCTCCCTCCCTCCCATTGTGTATTTTTCCCTCCTGGGTTCTTGTTTCCCAGGTGCATTATTTTGCACTTCTTTGCATTGAATCCTAGCTGCCATACTTCTGACCATTCCTCCAACCTTGCCAAGTTCCTTCTCATCCTTTCCACGCCTCCTTGTGTATCAACCCTGTTGCAGATCTTTGTGTCATCTGCAAAGAGGCATACTTTTCCTTCCAGTCCCTCTGCAATGTCACTTATGAAGACATTAAAAAGGACTGGACCCAATACTGAACCCTGCGGTACCCCACTAGTAACCCCTCTTTCTTCAGAGAAGACTCCATTTACAATTACCTTCTGTGTCCTGTTGTCCAGTCAATGTTTTACCCAGGCTACCACCCTGGGACCCACTCCCAGGCTGGTTAATTTGACTATTAGTCTTTTGTGTGGGACTGTGTCAAATGCCTTGCTAAAGTCTAGGTAGGCCATATCCACAGCCCCTCCCTGGTCTACTACTTTGGTCACCCAGTCAAAGAAATCTAGATTAGTCTGGCGACATGACCTTCCGCTGTGAACCCATGCTGCCTTGGGTCCTGTGCCCCACTGGCCTCTAGGTACTCAGCTATTCTTTCCTTCAGAAGTGACTCCATCACTTTCCCTACCACAGAGGTCAAACTGACAGGTCTGTAATTTCCTGCCTCTGTCTTGGTCCCACTTTTGTGAAGGGGAATCACATCTGCCATCCTCCAGTCCTCGGGTACCACACCATCCTCCCATGATTTATTAAAAGAGTAGCCAGTGGTTTCTACTAGTTCCCCTTAATCTTTTTAGAATTCTGGGTGAATTCCATCAGCCCCATTGCTTTGTCCACCTTCAGTTTTAGGAGTTCTTGAAGAACCCTTTCTTCTGTGAAAGGACAGGGATCGACTCCTATCAAGAGTGCTTCTGTTAATTGGATTAGGCACATCCCCCTCCTCTTTTATGAATACTGAGCAGAAATATTCGTTCAGTACCCTGCTTTTTCACTGTCCCCCTCTGCCCACCCACCGTTCATTCTATTCAGCCTCACTATCCCTCCCTTTGTCTTTCTACGCTTGCTGATGTACCTATAAAAGGTTTTATTCTCCTTCTTAACTGAGTTGGCTATCTTTTCCTCAGTTTGGGCCTTTGCTATTCTGACTTCCCTCCCTGCTTCCTTCTGCCTTAACTGGTACAGCTCTCTGTCCTGCTCCTTCTGTGTTTCCTTATAGTTCCGGAATGCTATCTTTTTCTTCCTGACTTTCACAGCCACCTCTTTTGAGAACCATAGTGGCTTTTTCTTTCATTTTGATTTGTTTATTTGCTTCACACAAAGGCTTGTTGCCTCTGTGATGGCAGTTTTGATGATTCCCATTGTTGCTCCACACCTCTTTCTAGCCTGTTTGCTAGTGCTTTTCTGAGGCACTCTCCCATCTTGCCAAAGTCAGCCCTCTTAATGTTCAGTACCCTCACTTTTGTATGGCTTGACTCTGTAGCTGAGTTCAACGTGAACCACACTGTTTGATGGTCACTTGTTCTCAGATGGTAACCCACTTCTAGATCTGAGATCCTTTCACTGCCCCCATTTGAGAGTACGAGGTCTAAGATTGCTCCCTCATGAGTGGGTTCTGAAACTAGCTGTCTGAGGCCTACCACCTGTAGGGCATCAAGAATGGCCCTGCTCTTGGATGTGGCTGCAGAAAATGTGCTACAGTTAACATCTGGCATATTCAAGTCTCCCATCAACAGTATCTCCCCTTTCTCTGCCATTCTAAGAATGCCTTCTATCATATCCTTGTCCATTCCCTCCACCTGACATGGGGGTCTGTACACAACCCCTGTGCAGATTGTGGTGCCCTTTACAGTCTCCAAGGTGACCCACAGTGCCTCCTCTCTTCCCTGTTTACTCTTTTGTTCAGTTGCTTTTATCCCTTCCATTACATAGAGAGCTACTCCTCCCCCTCTTCTCACCTGCCTGTCTGTCCTGTAGGTTATGTATCCTGGTATGTTAACATCCCAGTCATGGTTCTCTGTGTACCATGTTTCTGTGACTGCTACGATATCCAGGCATCCCTCTTCCATCAAGGCCACCAGCTCAAGGAGCTTGTTGCCCAGACTAGGGGCATTGGTACTCATTACCCTCCATTTCCTGATGGCCTTACTCCTTTTTGCCCCATCCCTGTCCTTCTTGCCCTTGTCACTTTCTCCATTTACTCCTGCCCTTCTCCCTAGCGACACCTCTATGTTGGTTTTTACCGCACTTACTACCGTGATTTTTTTTTGGGGGGGGCTAGGATTTCTCTGCTCCTTTCCAATGCCTCCCTCCTTGGCTAGTTTAAATGCTTGCCAATGAAGCATTTAAACCTATCACCTAGGATCCTGGTTCCCTTCCCGGACAGATGCAGCCCATCATGCCAGTACAGGTTTACATCACTCCAGGTGGATCCCCAGTCCCCAATGAAGCCAAATCCCTGAGCTCCACACCAGTTTTTCAACCACTGATTGAATCCCATGGTGTGGAACACCCTAGCCTCTCCTACGCCATAGATGGGCAGCACCTCCGAGAAGGTTACCGTGCATGCTACTTGTCTAAGGCCCTTCCCCAATTCCACAAACTCTTTCTGCACTTCTCTAATCCCTTTCTTAACCAGGTCACTTGTCCATAGGTGGACAATGACATCCAGCTCCCTCCTCTGTGCAGCTGCTCCGACAATTCTGAGGATTCGCTCCCTGTCCCTCCAAGCCATGGCGCCAGGCAGGCACCTTACCTCCCTCTCCCCTTCCTCCCCCAGTTCTCCCTTCCTAACAATGAAGTCCCCCAAAAGGAGTTGTTTCCTTCCCCTATGGGGTCCCCTACTACCCTCCTGTGGGTCTTCTTTGTGGAGGTTGCCAGCATCCTCTGTGGTCTCCACTGCGGGTGCCTCCATAGAGGAACCACACTTTGCCAGAATGGCATAGGAATTGTGGAACGGTACAACTGGAGGGATGCGCCTCTGTTCCACCACCCTCACCCTCCCTGAGCCCACTGTGGTTCAACCGCTCCTCTTTCTTGGCAACCTCTGAGGCAACAGCAGTGGCACTGGTGGTCCCTGGATGGAAGAGGAGGTCCCACAAATCCTGGCCAACTCAACCTGGAGATGAGCAACCTTCTCCCTCAGCCCAGAGAGGTGCCTGTAGATGGGACAACACCGCATCCTCCAGAACGTCTCCCAGAAGACTGCTGCTCCACAGCCACTGCACTGCACCACTCCCATCATGTCTTATTTCTGGCCCCTTAACTGTTTGCAATCCTTACTCTTTCCTCTGTTTTTTGTTTTTTTTCTCTCTCATTACTTTCTGCCTGTGTGCCCTTTAAGCTCCTGATTGTCCTGTTCTGAGATAAGAATATCCTATATTTCTCACTAGACCCCTTACTTGCTCAGAGGCAGACCTCCAGCAGCTGGGGGGGGGAGAGCTACTCTTGCTCTTCTAGGATGGTGGGTCTTTGGTGGCTCTGTGATCACTCACTTCCTGCTCCCAAACAGGAAGTTCCTGTGGTCAGTCAAATCCTGTGCCTATAAAAGTAGAACTAGCTTTGGGTGGGAGGGTGAAGGGGAGGGAAGGTGCGCAATATAGTCCCAGTAGAGAAGTCCAGTCACACAGCAGTCCTTTCTCCTGGTGTCTTCTGCCAAGCAACTGCAGAGAGGCAGTAGTTCTCACAATTTTCCATTTTCTGCATTAGAAAAGGTGACACTGAAAGTGGGGGGAGGGGATTTTGACAAGTTGATTAGACAATGAGAATGTTGCTGGATTTTGGAAATGGGAGCAAGAATTTGGTGTGGATTGAAAGGGCATTTTGAAGTAGCACCATTCTTGTGAAGATCAAAGGTTTCTATGTACATAGGTATCATCATAGGTGATTTCAGAGCAAAGAAGACTTACGTCCATTGTGCTCGCTTGTTAATTCTAATTTTGAAACCCCTCTATTTTATTTGCTTCACAATACTTATCCAGTTTCTTCTAGAACTCAACTGTTGTCTTACTTGTGACTACCTCCTCAGGTAGATTATTCCATACTGGTATAACTCTAACACTAAACCAGTGCCTTCTTTTCGTGGTCTTAAAATTATACCCCTTAAGTTGCCATGAATGTGACTTAGTGTCATATCACTGTTCCCTCAGGGTAAGTCCCAATTTGACCCTTAGCTTTGCATCTTTAAGTGCATTATACACCATACACATATCCCCTCTCAGGTGCCTATACTCCAACGTAAACACCCCCAAGTCCTCCAATCGATCCCCATAGTCCTGGTCCCTAACATCCTCTACTAACCTGGTAGCCCTCCTCTGAACCCTTTCCAATCTTCCTATGTCCAACCTGTAACCAAGTGACCAGAACTGTGCACAATACTCCAACTGCGGCTTCACCAGTGCACCGAAGAGAGGCACAATCACTTCCCTCTTCCTACTCTTTATATGTTTCTTGATATTTATAAGAGTACTACTAGCAGATTTTATAACCTGACTGCAATGCTGATCGAGCTTGAAATCACTTGTCACTTTAACCCTCAAATCACTTTCCTCCACTACTTTGCCCCATTTCTGTCCATTTAAGAAGTAGTCATCTTGATTATTTTTATTCCCAAAGTGCATCACCAAACATTTGTCGGTGTTAAAGGATAACTTCTTATCCCTTGCCCAGCTTTCCATTTTGAGTAAGGCTTTTTGCAACTTTGTCACATCCTCACCATTTCTGATAGTAATGCCAATTCTAGTGTTGTCTGCAAATTTGGTTTCTCAGACATCCTCTCCTCCAGATAATGAGTGAATATAGATATTAAACAAGCAGGGCCCCAGAACAGAACACTGGGGAACTCCACTCTCCACTCCCAACCAATCAGAGTAAACTCCCTTTAAACAGACCCTCTACTTTCTCTCACTCAGCCATGCCTTACCCCAAGTTGTAATATACCCCGGTATTTTATGTTCAATCAGAGCATCAATCAATTCACCATGTGGGACCTTGTCAAACGCCTTTGAGAATCCAAGAACACCACATCCACAGAGACACCCTCGTCCAATGCTCTGCTCACATGCTCATAAAACTCCAAGAGATTAGTTTGGCATGATAACCCTTTTAAAACCATGCTGAGCATCGTCGCAATCCCCTACTGAATCCTGAAACTCCACCATTTGATCCTTTACAATAGATTCCAACATTTTCCCCAGTACAGTAGTCAAGCTGACAGGCCTATAGTTACCCACCTCCTGTCTAGATCCCTTTTTATAAATAGGGATCACATTTGCCTTTCGCCAAACCTCAATCACCTCCCCATTATCCAAAGATTTCTGAAACAGTGATGTTATAGGTCCTGCCAATTCTGTTTATGCTCCTTTAGGACCCTAGGATGGATTCCATTTGGTCCTTGAGATTTATTCAGGTCCAGGTGCTTTAGTCTATCCTCAATATCGTTTTTGTTTAAAATAATTTTATAATCTATTTTAGTCAGATGATCTCTAATATTTTTAGACTTATTAAATACTGATGAGAAATAAGTATTGAAAAGCCCTGCCATAGTTTGGCAATCCTCAACTAATATACCATCCTGATCCTTAATGGGCCCCACTGAAGTTTGACATCCGTTTTTGTTATTGATATATGTGTAAAAGAATTTATGGTTATCTTTCACTTTTGTAACCAGGTTTAGTTCATGTTTTTGAGTTGCCTGTTTAATGGCACTTTTAGTTTCTTTTAATAATTTTTTATACAAGGCCCAATTTTTGGCACACTCACTTTTCCTGGCTTTTATATAAGCACTTTTTTCCTTTTTGATCAATTTGCTAATTTTGGGAGATAACCACAGGGGAATTTTTCCTAAAGCATTGTACTTCTTTCTTAATGGGACATACTTATCAATTAAATCCATAATTTTATTCTCCAAACTATCCCAATTTTCCACTAATGATCTATTTTCAAAAACCTTTTTCCATCCCCAATTCGAGAGTTCTGTTCTCATATCATTAAATTTAGCCTTATTAAAATTTCAAACCATGGTTAAGCCAAAAGTGTTTGAACAGACCCCACTTAAATCAAAATTTATCACACAGTGATCACTTGAGCCGAGTGGTGATGAAGTACTACAATGCTTAATTTGGTCTCCCATATTGCTTAACACAAGGTCTAATATTTTATCCCCTCTAGTGTTATTTTCTATATACTGATCAAATCCAGCTAATAAAAAGGAATCCAGATACTTTAGCTTGTAGGATGTCTCCTCTGTTTGCCTAGTCCAATTAATACCGGGAAGGTTAAAATCTCCTAAAAGTATAATGTTTTCTGTAATCTCTAAGGAGTCCAAAACCTTTAACACTGCCTCATCATCTTGGGTAGAAATTGAAGGTGGTCGATAAATTACCCCAATTTTAATATTAGGTCCCTTAGCTGGCAATACCCTAATCCACACATGCTCTATGCCTGGTATTTTTGGGACTTCAATAGCTACTGATTTTATTTTGTTGGATACATACAGTGTGACACCACCACCCTTTTTATCCTCCATATCCATATGATATAGATCATATCCCTGTATGTGATGGCCCCAGGTGTCTGTGGATGTCCACCAAGTCTCTATTATGGCACATATCTGGATATTGTCAGTATTTAGTAAACAGGTTAATTCCTCAAATTTGTTTGTAAGACTCCTGGCATTTAGGGATGGGCATTTCCAGTCCTGAGAGCCCTTAGAGTTCTCATGTGAAGTTGAATTCTTCACAGATGTCCTTAAAGTTTGATGGCTGCCCCCTACCCCCTTCGTACTTAGTTTAAAAAGTTAACCACTTGATTTTGGATTTCCTTAGCTAATATTCTAGACCCATGTTTGTTTAAATGTAGTCCGTCTTTCCCAAATAACCCTAGGTCCCTGAAGGTGTTCCAGTGTTCGATAAAGACAAAACCTTCCCTATGACACCACCTTTTCAACCACCCGTTCAGCTGTATAATGTCCCTTTGTTTGTTCACCCCCTCACGAGGTATGGGCAAGATCTCTGATATTAGGATATGGGATCCATGTAACCTTAGGTTTTCCCGATGGCCTCAAAATCCCTTTGGATTTCTAATAATGCCCTTTTTCCAACATCATTTGTACCTACATGCAGTACCGTGACTGGATTTTTAGTATTTTCCAACAGTCCTGGTAGCATTTTACAAACATCCCCTATCCCTGCTCATGGTAGGATACTAACAGTAGTTGACTCATTCCTACCCTGACATATTATCCTATCGCTATTTCTAATCATGGAATCACCGATAACCAAAAGGTCTTTTTTTGGTTATTTGATTTCTTTGCCCTTCCAGCTTATTATGCCGAGTCATGACCACATGACCTTCCCTACAGTCACTAATAATTAAAACTCCTTTAGTAGTGTCGTCTTGGTCTAGCTCTGTATTAGAAAATGGGCAAAGAAAAACCCCTTACCCGATTGGCTGACACACATCTTTAGGTGGGCATCTATCAGACAATAGATGCCCACCTAAAAACGAGAGCCAGGCCACAGTGCCCCTTCACCCACTGAACTATCACAGCACCCACCCTGCTTCCCAATTGGCCAAATCGTGAATGGAAAATTTCAAACTTGCCGCCATTTGCACAACACGCTTAGCGAGACCGTGAATCAGCATTCCCTCCCTATGAAACTTGCCAGCCATCTGCCAATGTAAAAAAAGATAAAACATCCACAGCAGAAATATCCATCTCCGTAAAACAGCAAAAGTTGTCTTACAAAGTCCCCCAAATAAAGTAAATGCAGCTTCATTCTCGCTCCGTGTCAGAAATCAACACACTAGCTGTTCTTTGTCACTCGTCCCTAGCCCTTCGTCCCACCGCAACACAGTGCCAACCAAAGAAGCCTAATAAACCATAAGCAGTGCAAATCAGTATACTGTTTACCAGTTGAGCAGTAAACAAATAACGGCCACGATCGTAAACCGCCAATACATCCCCTACACCGGCAGCTTGTTCTGAATAATAATCAGGACCTACAACTGATTCGTCCCTAGCTGTCGCTCCTCTTCCTGTACATAAAAGGGCCAACATATGAAAACACCAATGCTGCGGTCTTACCTGGCACCAAAGCTTGAGACAGTCTAGAGTCGCAGCCCCTCCAGCGTGCCGCAGTTCTGCAGGGCCTTCACTGCCGCCTCCCTCTCCTCGTACCCCGTCTCTTCGCACCCGTGAAAAAAAAAGGAGGACGTTCCCGTATCATGAAAGTGTGACCGCATTGGAACGTCCCCTCAGAAATCCAACAGCAGCAGTTGAAATGAGCCATGGATCCCGCTACTATGTCCGAGCTTGGAAAAAAACATGCCATAGTCCTCCTGTACATAGCAGTTCTCCAGTTCCTCCTCTGCTCCCTCCCCGCCCGCTCTTACCCCAGACAGGCAGGGGCAGGTGCAGCTACGATAAGAAGTAAGCAAATTATGAGTCTTGGAATAAGACACTAGTGAGACCAAGAGATGGGACTAGGAATGGTGAATCGGCATGCCTGCTGAAATGTTACTTTTGGCTGAATCGAGGAAGAGATCAGCATTTGACAGGGAACTAAAGACACACAAAAAAAACAATTGCTGATGGGTGACCTGCTGCTGCACTATATAGCTCCCAAGGAGAGACTTTTTTTTTAAACTTAAGAGTCTCCAATAGGACAAAAGACCCTAACTAAAAAAAAAAAAACATCATTCTAATGCAGGCGGAGGAACTATTTTTTTTACAAAATTACTTTAAACTAATTTTTTATTAATTTTCTTTTTATTGAACTTATTTTTTTTACAGTGCCCATTTTCTAAACGCAATAATACCCTCCAGGGTGGGTGGTATTGTGCTATACCAGACCTTCCAGGGGCTATAAGGCCCTCCGCCTGCAGCGTCGGGCCTCATTACGCCCCTGGTCGGTCCGGTATAGCACAATACCGCCCACCCTGTTGGGTATTATTGCTTACTTAAGAACACTATATTTATTTTTCAGCTCAGTCTGACCATGACCACCAATATTTCTCCTTCCCTTTTTAATGCCCTTTTCTACTCTACACCAATCATCATTAGAGTCAAAACAACTTGTTGCTGCCGGTATTGTGTCATTTCTTTCGATGTTAACAGCCCCTGCTAGCTGAGCACGATCCTGCTGTTCAGCACAGTCATCTAGAGCTGAGTCTATAAATTTTTCCAGTGAAGAAATTTCTAATTGGAGTTTGATTCTATTTTGCAATGATTCGATTTCTTGCTTCATGATGTCAATTAGTAAGCATTTATCACAGATAAAGGAATCAACCTTTTCCCTCTCCTCATACATTTTACAAGTAATACAAGCATGCTAAGCTGTACATGTTCAGCTTAGCGTGCCATGACATAAGAAATGAAAGTTTTGCTTAGGATGACTTTATTCAATAATGAATCTAAGTATTATTATTTGAATTCTAGCTTGTTTTGTAGATACCTTGCTTGAATGGCTTCGTAAATGCAAAGTTTCAGTTCTGGAAAGTCTGTAGTTTTTGGGTACTAGTGTGCCTTGTTTTTAAATTTCACTGTTAGAGCACTTTAGAATTTATGATGAACTTTTCGCACTTTATGTAGCAGCCACTGGCGACAAATATATTTAATTAATAAAATGGTATGAAAGGCCCCTTCCCGAGGTCTAGGGGTATAACTGATGTTGTGACGGGGGGAAGTGTGCAGCCAGAAACACAGTCCAGTAACTTGCTCATTACCTGGGTCTGGAATGGATGGTCTGGGGGTGCTGAGAGTCTTCAGTGGTGCAGCGCTGTGGGGGCTCAAAACTGGTTAAGCCATCCTTCCAGCAAAGCAGAAAGTAAATCTCTCTCCACAACTGATTAAAAGGTTCACAACAGATTTAATTGACTAATAATTAATAACAACCACTTCATGGAGCAGAGGGTGATCACTGAAATGGTGGGCAGCACATTCTTTCACATGGCCGAAGCCAAAGTACAGCATACATGATCCAGAGATCTGACATAGGCACCCTGAGGAGCCGAATCAGGCTCCTATACAAATGATGGCAGCAGGTTTGTCTCTCAACCATCAGGCCTATCCTAGGCAGCTTCTGAACTCCCCCCTGCACTAACTTTCACAAATGATCTCACCAACACATCTCTTTACAAACAGGGCATCTTCCTAGTTTACTGTCAGAACACATCTACTCTACACCGAGTACCCCAAGGCTGGTTCTCTTCCAGGCAGTCTCAAACCCACAGCACAGACACTCCAAGGGGCCTCTGACCAGGCACTCAAGTGGACAAAGAGCCAAAAATGGTGATGGGATACAGGCTGCCATCACTGTATCCCCAGCGGGCTGAGTTGCCACCACCGACCCATGCACCAAGACCCTGTGGCAATGGCCAGACCTAACCTGCAGGGACCCTTCCACATCATCCTGCCTCAGTGCCAGGGCTCATGTTGCAGGCTCCTTTTCTCTCCAGGCCCTAGTTTCCCAAACATGGCGTGGAGTTCTCCCACATTAGGCCATGCTCAGAAGCACTCTTCCAGTCCCAACAACTCCAGGCACTACTCTTCGAGGGTCCACCACCCTCAAAGAGTAGTGCCTAGAGTAGTCAGGATCAGAAATTGCTCCACCCCAGCCCCAAACCTCGGCCCTCAGGCTGAAAACTGGCCAAGACTCCCGACTCCTTCCCCTGCCAGCCTGCTCTCCCTAAAGGTGCCAAAACCCTTCCTTATATAGCCCCTGGCCTCCGACTCCACTGACCAGCAGGGAGTCCATGAGACCAGGTGAACAAATACAGGCCTGAACTAGAAGTAAGCTCCCATAGGGGGCCTACAGGTACTAGCGCAACCCCCCCCCCACAAATTAGGGTTTACTATAATGTCTTCCTGGGCTCCTTAATGCCCACTGTCAGACTGGTGTCCTGTCTTTAGTAGTTCTATTTGTCTGTGTGAGAGTGCCCTAGTGAGCCTCCGCACCTGTCTCTTTAACAAAATGGCTAATCTGTATTAGAAATTAGTCTGGGCTGGGTCCAAGTGATTTAAAGCTTGTGACTGGCCAGACAGTCTGTTATTTTGCTCCATTCTGCAGTCACTACTTGCGCAGAGGGAGCCCTCTTAGGAATTGTAATTGTTTATTTCTAATTCACTGTTAAGGTAAAGATAGAGAAGTTTGTCTAACCTGCTTTTATTACAGCCCAAACATTTGGATGGGAGCCACCATGTTAGGTTCTATACTGCCAGTATTTGGACCAATTGAACCACTGGGACCTAAAATGGAGACTGTCCCCAGGGATCTTGTGGGAAGGAATTCTGTAGTTTTTGTAGTTTTAAGTATTGGCACCCACATGGACCTGGAGGGGGAGCCCTTGCTGTGACTGACAGTTCTCTCAGCCAACAGAACCTTTTGGATTACAACAGAAATAATCAGAACTGCCTGCAACAGTGGATCAGTTAGAGCTGGAGGCTGAAGTGTGAACAGCTCAAGCTTTCAAGTAGCTGCTCCCAGAAGGCGGGTAGGAGAATTGGCGGGAAGAGGTTTTGCTGGCTTGTCTGCCACATTCTCCTGCCTTTGAACTGCCCATTGCAGATGATGGATCCGTTCTGATTTTCCAGTTTGGATCTGCAGCAGAAGAAAGAAGAAGTTGTTAGTGAGACTGGTGATTTGGACCGAATATTTGCTACAGACGCGATCGGCCCAGCTTGTGAGAGAACTTTACTCAGATTGAAAGGTTTGCGCAGTGAAGCTGTCATTTGCAACTGGACTGTATCCAAACTGTTATTTAGAGAAAGTAGTGATTTAAATGTGCTGAATGTGTTTCGTGGGTCATGATTTGGTTCCCCACGACAGAATCTTTTACACTAGCTGGAGGCTTCACCAGCAGAAAATCACAAATTTTTGCAGAACTGTTCATTTTGCCTGGGTCCTGCCACTTCAGCCTAGGCCTCTACTCCCACTCCAGAGACCACCTCAGTGAAAGACCAGCTGGGGGATTCGGCTCCCTGCTCAGCACCATCGAATAAGCAGTGACCACCCTGAGGTGAGTCGTGTCTGCCCTGCTTCCCCTGGCCTCCCTGATCATCACCACAAGGTCTACATCTCATCTTCCCGCATCCAGGTCCCATTAGCGTGAGTACAAACCAGGGTAGCACCCTGCAACAAAAGCAACAATCATTGTATTACCATTTAATTGTTTCTTGTTCTGGGTTATTGCAATGGACTGATCCTAACATTTTAAAATACTGCCAAAACTTTTCAGTGAATACGGAAGTGTTGGCAGGTTACAATTGAGTGGGTGCAACTGTAGCTGGGTAGTCCACCCAGTTTTGTGACATTGCAAACACCATAGCTCTCTATGGAGCAGTGGGGGAGGGTGGCTTAAAATGCTCATTTTATTACTTTTGCGGGGTTCTTGATGCTTAAAATAATATCTACAGCAATTATAGAAAGACATTACACAAATTAAAAAATTAGATAAAAAAGGCCAAGAAACAAACTGAATTTAGGCTGGCCAATACTAAGGGTGATAAAAAGGGCATTTTCACGTATATAAATGATAAGAAAGGAAATGAAAGGGTAATTGGTCCTCTCAACATTAATGGAAAAATTTATGCAAAGCCAATGGAAATGGCTAGGGAATTTAATACTTTCTTCAGCTCAGTCTTTAATAGGGCAGTTTCCATGAACTCAAATGGTTTACTTGATAATGAAAGGTTGGAGCCCATAGAATTCATTACTAGTGATAAAATAATTGCAGCGTTAAAGGTCAACAAATCAGCTGGACTGGATAACTTGCATCCACGATTATTGAAAGAACTAAAGAATTAACTTGCACCTATTATAGCAGATATAGGACTAAGATCTCTGATGGAAGGTTATGTTCCTAAAGACTCGGGAAGGGCAATCGTGGTGCCAATTTTTAAGAATGGGAGTAAGGCTGACCCTACAAATTATTGACCAGTCAGCCTCACATCAATTGTGGGTAAAATAATTAAAAAGCCTTAATTGCTGAGGAAATTAGGAAATCATTAGCTGAGAAGAATATGATTGATAGGTCCCAACATGGCTTTGTATGCAACAGATCCTGTAATACCAATCTCATAAATTTCTATAATTTTGTTGGAGAAAAAAACAGATCAAGGAAAAGCAATGGACGTGGTATTGCTTGATTTTAGTCGAGCTTTTGATTCTGTGCCTCATAGAACTCTAAATTTCAAAAATGATTACGTTAGGCATTAGCAATTCCATCATTTAATGGGTAAGACATTGGTTAATGGAAAGGAAACAATCTGTGCACGTTCATGGTCATATATCTCATGAGGTGGAAGTTGAAAGGGAAGTGCCACAGGGGTTGGTGTTGGACCCATTGCCATTCAACGTATATATAGGTGATCTCAACATCGCTAGTGGAAATAAATTAATTAAATTTGCAGATGATGTCAAACTTGGGGGAGTTGTGGACTCCTTTGAGGACAGATTAAGGTTGGGTCAATATATAACTATTGTTGAATGGGCTGCAAGGAATGGGATGAAGTTTAGTTTTAACAAACATACTATAATGCATATGGGGAAAAAACAATATTCACCAGTATTATTACATCCAGGGTACAAATTTAAGGAAAACTAATTGTGAGAAGGATCTAGGCATATATATTAGGAGTAACCCAAAGAGTGAAGCTCACTGCAAACATGCAGCTAATAAAACAATGTACCTAACAAATAGTGTGCAGATAAGTTTCTTCTCCAAGAATGAGGCTGTTCTACTTCCTTTGTATAATACTTACATAAGACCTTATCTGGAGTACGGCTCTCCATGTTGGAGTCCTTATTTAATAAAGGACAAGAAGATGGTTGAAAAACCACAAAGGTCCCTTACAAAATTAATATCAGGATGTAAGGGGAAATCATAGGGGGAGAGACTCAGTCATTTGGGTCTATGGCCCTTGGAGCTTAGGCGAACAAGAAAGGACATATTATTATTACATAATATTCTCAGATATTATATGCTAAGGGATGATTTGGGGTTGGTCTTTAAGGATTATACATATGATGTGAGAGGCCATAAACAACAGATCAATGAAAAGACATGTAGAACAGAAGCATGGAAACATGGTTTTGTGTCTAGGTCTATTAGATTATGGAATTGACTGCCAGAAGTTGTGGTTAATGCACCTTCATTCTTATCCTTTAAGGCAAGCTTGGATAGATATATATCAGTTGGTAATTCTGTTACCTCCACTGAGTAGTGGGGACAACTTATATGGGCATATGTCTTCTGTTGTCCTATATCTCCAAGTATGACTCCAAGTATCACTCACCACTAGCCAGAGGTGGGGAAAAAATCAGTCAAAATAATATGTCATATTAGTTCTTCTGGGGACAGCCACAGTGTGCATGGATGGAGGAAGGAAACACCAGCCACCAAAACTGCTGCAGCTCCTGGCATGACAACCAAACGTTCTACTTCAGTTGTGTGGTGTTGTTTCATGTAAGTGCCAAACATAAATGTTTTGCTGTCTGCACCTTTTGTCACCATCAGGAAGTTAGCAGGGAGAAAGTGAGGGGCCACTTCAGGACAACATCATTAAAAAAGCATTTGCAAAGAACACATCCAACCATTCGGATGGTAAGCAGTCCAGAGCAAGGAAAAACTATCTGAGATGAAAACAATCCTGCAGACAAGAGTGATTGTGAAGAGACTGAGAGAGAAAAAAACATGTTCGAATTCGGTTAACAACAGTATTTGTACAAGCAACAGTTCCGCCACTACAGTACTGTGGCACCCTTCCCCCCTCCCACACACACTAACTAAACAGCAGATCATTACTGTGACAAGCGAACAAAAAACTGCCTACAGTAGATCATATCGTCATATTAAAAATGAATCTGTTAATAGCTGAATTTATTGCCAAGGACCTGCAGCCATTTTCTGCAGTGGAGAATGAGGATTTATGAGTCCTCTTAAAATATTTTGCCCCACATTACAACATACCAAGCCGTAAATATTTCTCAACTGTGGCTGTTCCCAGAATGTATGAATATATTAAATTTCATAGTAAAATAAACTTGGCATTTAAAGACCATGAAAGTAGTACTGTGCACCTGACCACAGACATGTGGATGAGTTCTCAAACTACTGATTAATATGTGCATCACAGCACATAAGGAATAACGAGATTGATTTTCAGAGCCCCAAGAATGCCACAAGCCCCTGGTGCACCAATCATTTGGCGCATGGGACTTGTGGCATTCTTCTAGCCGCCCATCAGGATTTTCAATGCCGAGGGTCAAATGTGGCATGTTAGAGCAGATTTTTCCTAGTCTCATGTGTGCCATTTTGGGGACCCATTTTACGGGGCTTGCACCAAATATTTGGCATAAGCTGCCATAAAGTGTGAAATTTGTCACAACTGCATCTGTTGTACTAAAATCTGGTGCAGTTGGGTCACAGGAGTTTGGCACAGCTGCATCAAAGAATGGGGCTGATGCAGGGCTTGATGCAAGCCCTACGTCAACCTTTGAAAATCAAACCAAATGTATAGGCGACCACGCACAGCAAGCCTGTGCTTCCATCAAGGGGTAGAGATAATCATATATGAACTTCAAGAGCGAAGCTCAAGAGGTCCATGCTATTTTCTTCTCAATCCTGAAATGAAACTCAAGGTAAGTTGTATATGGTCACCCATATTTTATTTTATATAGTATATGGTTTTGTAGAAGGAACTAGCAAGCAGTGCCAAGCACTGGCGTATATATATATATATATATATATATATATATATATATATATATATATATACAGTATATATATATATAGAGAGAGAGAGAGAGAGAGAGAGAACTCAGTGAAAATGAAAGCAGGCAGCCAATCAGGAGTCAGCACAACCAGGGAGCATTCAGTGGAAATGAAAGCAGGTGCCAGTCGGGAGTCAAGGGACACAGGTGCACTTGATGATAGAATTTGCAAAACAACATCTTTAGAACTTGCACAAGGATGTGCACAACAGCCTTTTTAGAGTCACTGAAATCCATATATTATTTTGAGGGTCACAGTTGTCTTCAGACGCCACCACAAGCAGCAATGTATAGGAAGGAAAACAAAGAATGGCAGCTCTTTGCGTCAGCATGTTTGGTAAGCATCATACCACTGACAATATTTTGGAACAAACGCGTGACAAAATGTTTGAGTGGTTAGAACCACTTTATGTTGAATCTATGGTTTCAGGCAATTGCGTCAATTGAAGGATTGCCTGTAGTTCGTTGGCCAAGCAGCCAGCCACTCCCACTTCCTGAGTTATATAAGCAGTTCCTCTAAGCCTCACTGTAAAGCATTTTTTCTTTGCAGCTGAAGGCTCTGTCGGTTTGTCCTCTGAGCTGGTTGGGCCTCCCTGGCTGGCTGGGGCCTGCCCCCCCCGCTGCTCCAGCTTGTCTCTGCTGGGCTTCTGTGGTTATTTTCCTGCTTCTGGTTTGTATTTTGCCTTTGGCTGTGTGTGCTTCCTTCCTTTTTTTTGGGGGGGGGGGCTTTTCTAAGCTCCTAGCTACTGCTACTTCACAGCTCATACTGCTTGCTTTCAGTTACTCACAACTCTCAAATTACTTGCACTGCAACTGCAAACCTGATATGTGTGTTTCAGCTCAACTATAGATGGTCTATGTGGCATATTCTATTACTTTCACCTGACTCAGATTTACTTAAACCTAGCTATACAGCTTTCTCATGCTTGTTCTAATTATCTCATTGCTGCAGTCTCATTGCACTGCCTGTTGACAGTGCTTAAGAGCATTATGCCTCCTTTTATTTTGCAGTTATAACTCAGTGTACTCATTTGTTTTTACTACTGCTGTACAGATCTACTTACTTACTGCTGCTGCTTTGTTTACTCCCATTGCTATTGTACCTAGTTTTACTCTGAGGTTAGCTAAAGCTCCTGCTGAGGCTATTAAAGTAGCTTTTATATCTGCATTTGGCTCTCGGCCTTTCCATCACTTCCTTGTTTGTCCTACAGCAGGGACTGGGAGGTGTTTGGTGGGTCGTGGCCTATGTGGCTAATTAATTCTGTTCTAAATCCTGTCTTCGCCACTGAAAATCCTCAGAGTTTGTTATCTTAATTTGGCTATTCATGTCTGACTGGCTTACCCCCAATTCAGTGCTGTTTAATTGCTACACAGTCTTTATGCAGGTCCACCTATCACTAGTACTGCTTACTGACCTCTGTGCAGGTCCACACTTGCTTACTCAACTGTTGCTTCTTGCTTACGCAACCCATTGCTTCATGCCTACTGCCATCCCCTTGGCTTCAGCCTCTGGGATTCAGCTACACTCAATCTGCATTCAACCTTGCAGGTCTCAGCACTCAATGCTCATTATGATCTCAGCACACCATGCTCATTCAGCTCAACAGCTTTCAGCTCTCAATCAGTTCTGGGGCATGCCAGACATTCTATTCTGGTGCAGGGTTCCTGCAGCCGATGGTCTCACTCTGCATTTAGTCCCTCTAGAGCTCCTGGTGTGGGAATTTAAGACCAGCGGTGAAGGGTGGTTACAATGATCTCCTTTGGCTCTAGTGTTCCACTATAATGGTTAGCCATTGACTTTAGTGGTTTCCCTAGCAAGGCACCTTCACCGCATTCTCCCATGACTACCTCTGGTTCACCTGGTTTGATTTAGGGTGGGTAGGCCAGGTGAGTGCCTCAGCAGTTGTTGCTCTCCTCCTGCACCATGGATGCACGTATTGTTGCAGAGTTTTCTCACAACCTTCCACGGCATTCCCGCTAGAGGGTTTGAGTGAGAGCCTTCCTCCAAATTGGAATATTTTCCACCTCCCTTTAATTGGGTTTTCCAAATTGCAGCTGCAGAGCTGTCACTAACTAAACTATCTCAAGCCTGGAGGGAAGGTGACCTAGGCCTTGGATCCCCATAGATTTTCTCCTCATAGGGTTTTTTTCCTTTCCTCCATTGCCTCAGGTCATAACACTTAGTTAGCATAGTTGTTTCCCCTAGTTTCTTAGGTAGGTTCTGCTGTTGGATGGAGGTGGAGGATGTCCTGCCATTCCCTCTCTCCTTAGGGGATCCCCTAATCTCAAAGCAAAATGTCAGTATAATACTATGCAAACCTGGGCAGTCCTTACGGTATCCAACTGAACATCTCATTGCATTATCAAACTGCTTATGCTTCTCTTCTACTATGTTACAGTTACTGCTTCTATGTCACAGTTACTGCTTGCCCATATGCTTCATGTTGCCTCCTTTTGGGGATGATACTACATTTTTGGGGGGGATTCCTGATACTACATTTTTTGGGGGGATTCCTAAGATACCTTTAGCCATGGTAACTGTCCTGTTGCACCTCTAGGGGTGGAACCCTCTCTGAGGGTTCCTTGCCTTCATACCTCTACAGGGTGGTAATTCCCCTGGAATAGAGAGTGCGTATGGCCAAAACCAAACCAACACAGTTGCACAAGCATAACGCTATACTGGCTGCATAGGTCAGTGAATTGAAAGGCTTGCCTGTAATTCGGTGGCCAAGCAGCCAGCCACTCCCACTTCCTGAGCTATATAACAAGTTCCTCTAAGCCTCATTGTGAAGCATTTTTTCTTTGCCCCACCATCCTCCCCTCCCCTCCTCCTCCAACGGCAGCACTCTCTCCTTAGGGGGATTCCTAAGGTACCTTTAGCCACGGGAACCATCCCGTTGCACCTCTAGCGATGGAACCCTCTCCGAGGGTTCCTTGCCTTTGTACCCCTACAGGGTGGTAATTCCTCTGGAACAGAGAGTGTGAATGGCCAAAACCAAACTAACACAGTTGCACAAGCATAACACTAGACTGGCTGCGTAGGTCAGTGAACATTATTAGTGCATTGAAATGTGGTGATTTTACTTACATTTCATGCTTTACACATTCCTTAAATCTTTTAGTGCAAACTTTCTTATCCAGTGACAACAGTATAGTAACACTACTGGGATCGGCAAAGAAAATGTGTGACCATTTTAGTCACTCTGTAAAATCACGTGGTATCTTGGCTGACCTCCAGAAAAAAAACAACTTGTCAATACAGCAACTAAAATAAGATGTTCCGATAAAATGTAACTCAATGTTTACATGTGTGAGAGATTTCTCACACAAAAGAAGGCAGTCCATGAATATACCATGGAGCTCAATGTAGCAGATGGTGTTGTGCTGAATTCATTCCAGTGGGACCTCACGGAGCATCTTACATTGATCTTGACTCCCTTTGAGGAAGAAACTCAACAGATTAGCAAAGAGAATCCTACTCTAAGCCAGGTTATTCCCATAGTAAATTTATTGATCAAGGATGTCAGGAGGGTGGGTAGAGGTTTTGACCAAAAAGGAGACAAATCTGGTGTATCCCTTATGGATTGACTGATACAGCAATTCCAGAATTGCACTAAACACAGAAACATAGAAACACAGAATTTGATGGCAGATAAGGACCGCTTGGCCCACCTAATCTGCCCATTTCCCTACCTGATGGATAAGCTGCAGATTCTAGTTAATCAACAGATTACTTCCTCCTGCCCCCCACTAGAATTGCCTTCATGCCTGCCCCATGCATTCTTGAATTCTCCCACTGTTTCTGACTCCACAACCTCCTCAGGAAGGCTGTTCCATGCATCCAAACTCTCTGTGAAAAAAACTTTCTAACATTACCTCTGAGCCGTCCCCCCTCTATCTTCAAATTGTGCCCCCTTGTTCTTGCACATCTCTTCTTCTGAAAGATACTACCCTCTTGTACCTTGTTAATTCCCTTGAGATACTTGAAAGTTTCTATCATGTCCCCCCTCTCCCTCCTTTCCTCAAGGGTATACATATTAAGCTGCTTTCGTCTCTCCTCATATGTGTTCTGGTGCAGACCTTGCACCATTTTGATTGCCCTCCTCTAAACAGCCTCCACTCTGTCTATGTCTTTGTGGAGATGGGGTCTCCAGAATTGCACGCAGTACTCCAGATGAGGTCTCACTAACTGTCTGTAGAGAGGGATAGCAACTTCCTGTTTTCTACTGTTGATGCCTCTCCCTATGCACCCCAGTACCGCCCCAGCCCTCCTTACTGCCTTCTCACATTGCTTGCCCACCTTTAGGTCATCTGATATAATTACTCCTAGGTCTCTTTCGATTTTTGTTGTTGTTATTAACTCATCCCCATTGTGTACTCTTCCCCAGGGTTTTTGTTTCCCAGATGCATTACCTTGCACTTCTTTGCATTGAATCTGAGCTGCCACTTATTTGACCATTACTCCAACCTTGACAAGTCCCTTTTCATTCTTTCCACCCCACCTTGTATATCAACCCTGTTGCAGATCTTTGTGTCATCTGCAAAGAGGCATACCTTTCCTTCCAGGTGCTCTCCAATGTCACTTATAAAGATATTAAAGAGGACCGGTCCCAGTACTGAACACTGCGGTACCCCACTAGTTACCCTCCTTTCTTCACAGTGGACTCCGTTTACTATTACCTTTTGCATCTTGTTGTCCAGCCAGTTTTTTATCCAGGCTACCACCTTAGGACCCACTCCCAGGCTGGCTAACTTGTATATTAATCTTTGTGTGAGACTGTGTCAAATGCCTTGCTAAAATCTAGGTAGACCATATCCACAGCCCTTCCCTGGTCTACTACTTTGGTCACCCAGTCAAAGAAATCTATTAGATTCATCTGACATGACCTTCCTGTTGTGAAACCATGCTGCCTTGGGTCATGTGCCCCACTGGCCTCTAGGTACTCAACAATTCTTTCCTTCAGAAGTGATTCCATCATTCTTCCTACCACTGAGGTCAAGCTAACTGGTCTGTAGTTTCCTGCCTCTGCCCTGCTCCCACTTTTGTGAAGTGGAATCACATTTGCCCTCCTCCAGTCCTCAGGTACCACTCCATCCTCCCATGATTTGTTAGAGAGTAGTCAGTGGTGTTACGATGTGGGGATTGAACTCAAACGTGATGCCAGAGTCACCAGTAAAGGTGACTTCAGGGATGGAGTGAGGGTGATGGAATGGAAAGTTGTTTATAATGAAACTGAAGCTGTAACCATAACTCTGAGATGGAGACTCAGCAGCAGATTGTGAGAACCATGGGCTAAGAGGAAACTAAAGATAAGTGTGTCAAGCAAGGAGGTCATCAACTATGAATGTTGAATTCATCTGTGAGAATTACACTTTAGGAAGAGAGACTGTTCTGGGAGAGAGATGGCCTGAGAACTGAGTGAGGAAGAGGAGTCAAGACTTTGGTGGCTGGTAAATGGCAGAGAGCGTGAGGCTATTTATTTATTTAGTTTTTGTTAACCGGGTTAAGTGTGCTAGCCAAAGTTGATGATTTTTAGGCATGACCCAGGAGAATACATACACAAAATGAGATGAGATTATACAATACATAGTATATAGTACAGGTACATAGTATATAGTACAGGTAGGTTAGAATACAGATCAAGTCAGACAGTACTTGAGATAATACATAGAGCTATGCAGAGATGACAAAAGTGACATTAGTACATGAAAATAACTGAAACTGGGCTAAGTCGCAGCTATAAAGACATTTTATATCAAAGTTTGTTTAGAAGTGCAGCAGTGTCTTGGGTGAAATAGGGTGGTTAGCTGTGAAGCATTAAGTGGAATCAAAGCATGTGCAGAGGTCCCGGGATAGGTGGCGATATAGTTCTTTTTTGAAGATTGAGTGGGAGTTAGCCTGCCTCAGAGCAGGAGGGAGGGAGTTCCAGGTGGCCGTGGCAGTGCAGTGAAATGCTCCAGAGCTTTTTGAAGTAAGACACCTGTGTATGGTAAGTAGAAATTTGTTTGCCGAGCGTAGTCTGTGGGCAGGTGTCTGTGGTACAAGTAGAGCTGCAAGGGAGGAGGGGGTTAGGTTACAGATTGCAGTCTGTGAGGGTCCCTAGGGAGTATAGTTGGTAGGCAGTTGGGGAGAGCCAGCCTAGGTCACTATACAGTGTGCAGTGGTGCTTGAGGCGATGGGAAGAGGAGGCATACCGACTATGTTGTTATACGTGACATCCCATTTATGGAGAGCAGTCTTTTGGGCATTAGCAAAAGTGGAGACACCATATGTCAGCACTGGAAGCAGAATACCCTTGGCAATTGCCAGATTGGTGGATGGTGTTAGCAGGTGACAAGTCTTATAGGCGATTCCAAGTTTGTCATTTGTTGCTTTACAGATTGACTGGATGTGCAGACTGAAATCGAGGGATTTATCAAGGAGGACTCTCAGGTATTTGAAGGATGTGACACAGTCGATGAGAGACCCCCCAGAGTCATGGACTAGGAGGGGTTCCTTACAGGCCCTGAGTTTGGGGTCAGTGGCAAATAGCATGGCTTGGGTCTTTTTTGTGTTGAGGATAAGCTTATTAGCATTTAGCCATGTTTGCACATTCCTGAAATCCGAGGAGAGGTTTTCATTAATGATGTTAACTTTGTCAGCGCCGGAGTAGAGGACAAGATCATCAGTGTATAGGATAGCTGAGCAGGAGAGTATGGCATAATCTATGATCTTACTTCGAGAGGGTTCCTTCAGTAGGTCATCACATATAGGACTGGCGCCACCTGGTGTCGGGACGCATGGCAGACTTTTATAGCAATAGCTGACAGGGGACTATCCACCTGATGTCACCTGACTGACGTCAGCGTGACTGTATATAGGGGGTGATCCCCACGCCCGCCCTCCAGTTCTTCCTGTTAGACTGTTAGACTTAGCAATCTGACAAAGACAAAATTATTTTCTTCTTTCGACTCTTCTTGACTCTTGGTTTAATTTGCAACAGCTGTCTCCTTCAGATTTTGGTGACTCTTATCTTGAATACAAAGACATGCTGATTTCAGCAATAGCACAGGAAAAGGATGCTGTATTTGACAATAGAAGTGATGTGCATTCTGATGATGCAATATCTTCAAATGGTAGTGACAGCAATAATTTTGAGTTAGTGCCACCATTTACTCCTTCATCAACATCAGGTAGTCATACAGTACAGAAAATCCTCTTTCATGGCCTTTGAAAAAGGTGTGTCATTCTGAAAAGCATGCAGACACAATTTTTGATCAAAACTCATGGAAATTGATCATTCTGATGTAGATGTGGAGCAAACTTCTTTTTCTTTCTCTGATATTGTGGATGCCTATTTAAGAGAACCACGCATTAATGTTACTGCTCAGACTATTGAGTACTGGATGGAAAAGAAAAAGATCTGGTCTGCACTGTCTGCCCTTGCTATAAAGCATGTAAGCTGCCTCCCACCAGTGTTTACTGTGAGCACATATTTAGCATAACTGGAAATGTTGTCTCCAATACCCGCACAAAGCTTATTCCCGAAAATGTACTGCACCTTACCTTCCTGAAAGTCAGTCTCAATAAATTCTCTTTCCAGGTCAATGAACAGTGGCAGGAACATAAAAGCCATGATGATGAACAGCTGCAACAGGTGTCTTATAATAAGGGTGCTTTCTTGGTGGCGTTTGAAGATGATGACGATGACATTTGATGATTTATTTGGAATTCAGAAGACAATCCTCAGCGACCATAACAGAAAGATCAAGTAAAAAAATGCCTTTCTAGCCAATCACGACCTGAGATTTCAGCCAGAGACTCTTGGAACAGTACTAAGAACTTGTGGGACATAAACAGGGTTAACGTTTGGGAGCCCAAAATCTAACCAATAAGAAGTCTAGAACTGTGGAAAACAGCTTGGGCAGCCAATCAAAGTTTAAGGATTTTCCCTTTATTTCAGAAGGACTGTTCAAACTCTAAGAGATTGGTTGGCAGATCTGTTGGTGGCAGTCTAAGGTGTGAGAGAGACCTGGGAGTCTCCAGCTTGATCCCCGAGGAGCTTGCGGGCTCTGCAGAGATCCAGCCTGAGAGAGGCCTAGTTTTCCTCGTGTGCATCCTGGGTAACAAAGTGGGCATCAATTGCCAGGAACTGCCTGACTGCAAAATAAGAGGTTTGCTCAGCAAATCAGCTGACATAGCGAACCAGCCAGGAGCCAAAAGAGGAATCAGAGAGTTTGATGTTTCCAGAAGTAAATGTGCTGAATGCTTATTGTGGATCAAGGCCTACCATCCAGGGACTCCTGATTGTCAGAGAGGAGCCTGCCTTTACCAGTGACCGAACTGTCTACCAGCTGGAGGGGTCACCAGCAGATAAACTGAACTTTGCCAGAGACACTCTGTTGAATTTGGGCTCAGGTCCATCCCTTCCCATGCTGCCTGTTCTTGTGCCAGCTCCAGTGTTACCGGTGAGAGACCAGCTTTGGGAATTCAGCCCCTGTGTAGAAAGTCATCGTAGGTTGCGGCCACCTTCAGGGAAAGGCCGCGAAGTGGAGGTGAGTCATGATGGTGCAGTTTCCCCATGTGCAGCAGTTTCCAGCATCAGGTCTTTATTTCCCCAGACCATCCTGGATTGACTGGTACAGTGAGTAAATCCAGGGTAGCTCCCTGCAACAGGCACCTCAATTTCCCTATGGTATCATCTAATTGTTCACAGTTTCATTTCTATGGTTTCCAATAGACTAAGCCAACTGGCTGTGGATACAAATAATTTGTTTTGCCTTGCATAGCTTCATAATCATTTTCTTCAAGGGCCCCAACATCAACTGCAACTCTGGGCAACGATTCTGGCCAGCCAACATAGATCCTGGATACCCAGTAGCTAAGGGACTGTTTATCATAGAGACTAAACTAACTGTGTTTATTAATCTGGTCTAGCAGAACAGTAATCATTTGCCTAGATTTGCTCCCCCTCCATGTTCATGTCCTCTTAATAAACCTGACTTGTTGTGTTGCTTTGAACCTAGGCTGTGACCATATTATTACCTGGCTTAAAGTGATAAGCTCTTTACGGAATGTGTTAAAAGTGCATGCTACATTGCCAAACTGTTTTCACAGTGGGTTGCAGGGCATACACCAGGACCAGAGACTCTGCTAGTAAGTGGGACAACTGTGTGCATATTATTAATGTTATTTGCAACCTGCCTGTTGAATGCTGCTAAGGGTCATTGTCTATGTCAAGGTAATTGGTCACTAGGTGGGAGTGTGGGTGGTTATAGCTTCACAGAGGGCTACAGCAGTCTAGATAGAGACCCATGTAATTGTTACTGTGGGAGGAGGCACCAAAATATTGTGTTTGCTGAGGGTAGTGAAACCCCGGTACTTGTCAGTTTTGAACCCAGGCCCCTCAACTTGTTGTTAGGGAGATAGGCAGGGGTAGTAACTCTAGAGAGATAGCACTGCTAGGTGTTAAATGTGCTTTTCAGATTTTTTCAGGAATTTTGTGCCCCTTTTTTCTTTTTCTTTCTTTTCTTTTTTTCCTTTTTTTTTTATTTTTTTAATGAGGGTCAGACACGAAAAATAGGTAGGGCTAATGAGTATCTGATATTTGTTATTATCAGTTAGCAAATTCCCTTAATTTTTCCATCATCTTGACCTCCTACACTACCCTACCCTAAGAATCCAGGATTAGCTTATTTAATTTTATTGCTTTTATTTTGTACTTTTACTGTTAGTTAGGCTAGCAATATATTACGTAACTGTTAGATAATTAATCCTTTTTGTATTAAGTCATTAAAGGGTTTCCATACTTTGTCAAAGAATTTAACTTCACTTAATTGGATATAATGAAGTCTTTCCAACTTCATGGAGGCAATCATAAACTTGATCCAGACTTCGAAAATCGGTGGATTGGGATCTTTCCATTTGATCAAAATGCATTTCTTTGCCAATATCATTGCCATCACTAAAAAACGTTTTCTGATATTGGTCAATAGATAATGAGTCCACTTCCTGAGCGAGTAAGGTAGTTAAAGGAAAACATTTTAATTGCTTTTTAAGGTTTGATTTATTACAGACATCATTTTTAACCAAAAGTTAGTGCAGTAAGGGCATTGATGTATCAGATGTATCAAGGTTCCAGTAGTATGCGGGCATCTTGGACATTTGTCAGGTATTGTTTTACTCATTTTACGTGATTTATATGAGGTAACGGTAAACCCTGTGTAAAGTATTGAATTGGATGTGCTGCATTTTAGAGGATTTTATATTTATATTAACATTTAATAAAATGGAGTTCCATTGTTCCTCTGGAAGCTCCATACCCAAGTTTTTCTCCCATGTCTTTTTCAACTGTAATATCTCTTTAGTTATAATTGGATATAAACTAGCATGAAGTTCTGAAATTAAACTCTTATTTTCTTTTTTAAAATTAAAATATCTAATATTGGGGTAGATCTTAAAGACAGGCTGCCATTTGTTTTTAAGATATAATTTTTTATTCGTAGATATTTATAGTAATGGTTTTCAGGGATATCATATTGTGTTTTTAATTGTGCAAATGTCTTAAATTAATTTTTAAAGAACAATTGGCCGCATTCATATAAGCCTAATGTATTCCGTTTATATGCATTATCATTAATTGAGGGGGCAAAGTTATAACTCATATATAGTGGAGTATAATGCGTAACACCAATTTTAAACGTAAGTTTTTTATGGATTTCATACCAACAGTTAATTGTTGTGTGTGTGGCGTGAGTCCCCCTGTTACTGTTAGAATCTTTTAAGTGAGAGCCTGAGAACAATAAGTTAATCAGGTTTTCATAATCATATCTCTAGAAAATTTCTGTTTAAAGTTGACTTGTACTGCTTTACACACACCCTCAAAATCAGTAAGACACAATGGCCTAGTAGTATTTCAGATGCAGAGATGGTAACACAGAGTCTAAGACATGACACCCCCTTCAAAATCTCAGTATGGCACTATGACCTAGTAGTATCTCAGCAGGCACAGAGACAAGAAATGGAGTCTGAGACATGACACTCTCCTTCCTTTTTCTTCTTAAGCAATCAATTTTTTTAATTAAAAAAAGTTATTGGCTGCTAAAGCCTATCACCTGAACAATTTTTAATCAGTTCAGTAAAGTTGTTGAATTGATTTATCAAGTCTGCCTCATGCTTAAGAAGTAATACCCATCTTTTTTTAACATCACTTTCCTTTCCTAAGAGTTTTTTTAGATGAAGAAAAATGTTTTCTCTTTCTGAGATGGTCTCTCTCTTATCATAGAATCATAGATATCTGGCAGCAGAAAATGACACACTGGCCCATCTAGTCTGCCCCTTACCACCCTTTACTTGTCCATCCCCTCTCTGGAACCCCCCTCCCTGCTACACAGCCCCATATGCCTGTCCCATGCTTTCTCGAATCCCTCCACTGTTTCAGCCCCCACCACCTCCTCTGGAAGCCTGTTCTATGCCTCCACCACCCTCTCTATGAATAATCATCCCCTCACATTGCCTCTGTATCTTCCTCCCTGAAGTTTTAGGCTATGCCCTCTAGTCACAGCCCCTTCCTTCCTTTTGAGTAAACACCCTTCCTTTACATTGTTGATCCACTTGACATATTTAAAAGTTTCAATCATGTCCCCTCTCTCCCTGCTAGTCTCCAATGTGTACAGATCCAAATCTTTACATCTCTGCTCATATGTTTTTCCTTGCATACCCTGCAAAATCCTGGTTGCCCTTCTCTGAACTCTCTCAATCCCGTCTATGTCTTTACGTAGATGTGGCCTCCAGAATTGGACTTCATACTCCAGGTGCGGTCTTACCATGGCTTTGTAGAGGGGCATCAGTACCTTCCCTCCTTCTGCTAGTGATGCCCTGCTGATGCATGCCAACATCACATTGGCCTTCCCAATCACCCTGCTACATTGGTTTCCCATCTTAAGTTTAGATGATACTATAATCCCCAGATCCCTCTCCTGCTCTGTATTCTTGATGACCTTCCCACCAAGGGTGTATCTTGCTTTCAGGTTCCTGCACCCCAGGTGCATCACAGCACATTTTTGTGGCATTGAATTTCAGCTGCCATGTCTCTGCCCATCTCTCCAGAGTCTTCAGGTCTTGCCTCATGTCCTCCACAATCCTGCGGTGTCCACCCTATTGCAGATTTTCGTATCATCTGCAAACAGGCATACCCTTCCCCTCAGCTACTCCACTACATCACTGATGTAGATATTAAAACCCCTGGGGCACCCCACTCATCACCCCCCCAGTCCTGGAGTACACCCCATTTACCACCACTCTCTGACTTCTGCCTTCCAGCCAGTTTTCCAACCACCTGGTTATTTTCCTACCTACGCTTATACTTTCCAGCTTTTTCACCAGCCTTCTGTGAGGGATGGTGTCGAAGGCCTTACTGATGCCCACATAGGCTACGTCCACCGCCCCCCCCCAGTTGATCACCTGCATTACCCAATCAAAGAACTCAATCAAATTCATCTGGCATGACTTCCCTTTTGGGAAGCCAAGCTGTCTGTCATCCTTCAAGCAACTATCCTCCAGGTAGTCCACCACCCTCTCCTTTATGAGTGTCTCCATGACCTTCCCCACCACTGAGGTGAGGCTGAACGGGCAATAGTTCTCCATCACCTCCCTACTACACCTTTTGTGCAGCGGCACCACATGCACCCTCTTCCAGTCCTCTAGCACCCTCCCCACATCCAGAGACAAGTTGAATAGCCTCGTCAGTGGGGCAGCCAACTCCTCTCTCAGGTCCTGGATTACCCTCAGGTGAAGTCCGTCTTGCCCCATTGCCTTATTCACCTTCAACCTCCCTAGTGTCTCACTAACTCTTTCTACACAGACTGGGCTTGGATCTACCCTTCTGTCCTCCCTCCCCCTTCCCCTAAGCTCAGGCCTCCTACCCTCCTCCTCCTCCTCTTCTGTAAATACCAAGAAAAAGTTCTTATTCAGCTCTCCTGCTTTTTCATAGTCCCCTTCCAATTTTAGCCTTCCCTCCCCCCCCTCAGTCCTGCAATCCCCTGTCTTGCCTTCCTCTTTTCTCCCACATATCTAAAAAACTTTTTGTCCCCCCTTTCGGCCTGTTTAGCTATTCTCTCCTCAGTGTCTGCCTTTGCCCTCTTTATCTTCTGCCCTGCTAGCCTCCTCTTCTCCCTATAAGCCACCCTGTCCTCCTCTCTTTGTGTCCTCTTATATTGTCTGAAAGCCCTCTTCTTGTCCCTGACCACTGTTGCCACCTCCCTTGTAAACTCTTAATGGTGCCGAACTGAATGAACTGTAGTAACTGCACAGTCACTCCCTGATCAGACACGTCTGCTTCCTTAAACTGCAGAGCCTCAAATGAGCTGAATCGCACGTCTGTGAGGGCCATGTGGTGGGTGACACAAATGACTGGCTAGCACAAATGTCAATCACCCCAAACAGCTCCTAATTGACTGGCTACATTCAGTGCCCCAATACACTCATGAGTGTTGTCTTTGTTGGTCACAAGGTGTGGTAGCCACAGGATTAAAAAAAAATATTTTTTTATTTTTTCACCCCCTGACCTGAACTCTTCACTCACAATGACAGAATTTATGGTATTGAATAAATAATTATAACATTTATTTACTAAACTTTGTGCTGTGCTCACTGCTGCTGTTCCACTCTGGTCTTCTCCCAACCCCTTGCAGTGCTCATTGCTGTTGTTCCATTGTGGTCTCCACCCTGCCACCCTGACTTGTCCTCCAATCATTCCCTATGGTACTAGATGTTTTTTTGGGAATCGGCATGCTGGCAGTCTGCTACAGTGGGGGAGTCGAGCTGGTGTCTGGGGATATCAGTGTGGCAGTGACAGTAAGTAAACACTGCCACCACCACACTGATATCTCCAGCACTGACATGACTACCCTGCTGTAGCTGGCTGCCGGCATGCCATTTCCCCATTACCCTGTGCCAGCTCTTTCTCCAGAATTGGCATGCTGTTTCGAGGAAAAAACGGATGCTCTTCTGAACCAGACGGATGCTACAACTCGAGTTGAGCCAAGAGAGGCTCAGTATTCTCGAGTCGAGTCATCCAGGTCCAGGGAGGTTCAGAAGTGCTGCAGAGCCAGTTTGCCCACCCCTAATTCAGACACCATCTAGATTTATGTACTGTCGGCAAGATTTTCAAAGACTTAGGTCCATTTTTTGGACATGGGTGCGTGACATCTACCTGGACTGTAAGATCACTTAAAAGGTAGAGTAATGTCCAGGTGTGATTGCCGTATGTATCTAAATGTGACGCATGCATCATTTTTCTTTTTTGCTGTAAAAAAGGTGCAAGTGTCATAAATGCGTCAGGATGATTGAAAATCTGCCGCAAGCTTCCCAACACATTTGATTGGATGCATCACGTGTCCAACTCACAGTATCAACATTATGTCAGTGTGGCTCAGTTGGTAGCACATTGGTATCTGGGCCAGAAGGTCATGAGTTCTAGTCTTACACCTGGACTTAGGCTCAAACCCCAAATACTGATACTCTAGTGAAAGTTCTAGGGGTGGGAGGTGCTGAACTATAAAGATACACCATCTTTTGGATGAGACATATAACTGAGGTCCTTTCTGGCATCACTTTTCTGGCATCCTGGTGAAAGTCAAGGACTCCCAGATACTTTTCACAAAAGTAGGAGAGCTTCCACTGTCCTAGCCAATATCACCCTTCCCAATAAAACCAGTTCAGACAGTTGTTCATGGCTGTGTGGGACCTGATTAGTGGAATGGCTACCGTTACATGTTTACAGTCACCACACTATCGGTCTCTCTTATTGCTTGTAAAGCACTTTGGAATACAATGTGTATGAAAAGTACTATATACTGTAAATGCAAATGTTTTTTCTTCGCCATCGTGGCCAAGGTTTAATCAAATGTGGGGGACACTTTTTGAAAGATTATGTTGGCCACTAAGTTTGTGTGCTGATCCCTGTACAGCTGCAGGAAATGATCACCAACCATGGTGCTGTTACCAGTAAACATGTTTGTCCTCATGGCCACATAGTATTGTGACACTTGGCCAGCTGGTTATGATTGCTCTATGATTTTTTTAAAATAAAAATGTAGTGTGATTGTCTGTCTTGAGACATCCTGTGATCCTGGGATGACCCCCCCCCCCAGGTTTCAGTTCAAAGGACATAATATGTTAAACAGCAGATCTCTGTAATGTGATTAACTTCCAAAAAAGTCGCATTTCATGGCCTTGTTGTTGAGCTGTGCTTCTTTGAAGCCAGGAACTAAAATAGCCATTTTATGACATCTTCATGGAAGGAACAGTTAATTTTAACTGGTGCTAAAAGAAGTTATATGACAGCTAAGTGAGAAAAACTGCAGAGTTGTAAAATTCCTGTGATGTCTTGGGAAGCAGGAAACCACACTAGATCAAAGGAAAGACTTAAAACCAAACAGTCATATTGAGAAATGAGTTTTTGCTGATGTCACCTTATTTAATTTACCTCCTGAGTGATAAGACATACTGGTTGTATAATTTTTAATATTCTAGAAGGAGGAGCTAGGTGGCATCATAGAAGGGGTGGAGACACAGGGTTTAAACTGTATTCTGTATTTCCACTTACTGACACATTCCTGTTTGGACTCTCTCTTGAAACAACAGCTAACTAAAGCACTGTTTTAGAAGGTAATACATTAAATAGACAAGTCTCATTGTATTATAATAATAGGAGTTTGCACTTTTTCCTTATTTTCTTTTAAGTGATTGTATGCTTTGTGATATATGATTCTGTGTTTACATTTTACCTATTTTTATCCATTTTTCTAAGTAAACCTCTTATTTTAAAGAGACTGTCTGTGTCTTCGAAATTCTTTTGCCTGTGAGGTGCAGATGGTTAAAGTTAACACTGTTCATAAGCTTAATGGTATACCAAAATGGGAAAAGGTTAAGAATTTATCTAAGATCTTTCATAGAGTTTTTAAGGGTAAATTTTATATACCTGGTTAGGTGCCCGTAGGTGAAAGATATCTGGCATTCCCCGAAGAGCAGAATTATCTGAGCCTGTACATTTGGGTACGCTACCAAGAGGTTCACAGTTTGAATCCTTCCAGAACTTGAGACCAAAGGTGATTCGGACCCACAAAACCGACAGGAGGGTTACCCTGTTCTGTTACCCTGTTAACAATACTGTGCTCAGAGGTTGGCACTGTGGGAGCAGGGGGCCTGACCTGCTGAGTGGGGTTGTGACAAGTACCACTAAATAGCAAACTATTGTCATATATATTGGTTCAAGCCATGGCTAATCCAGACTGCCACCAAGATTTCTTACTCCCTTATTCGCCCTTTCCTCACTCACTCCCTCTCTCCCTAACTCACTCTCACCTTCGCTACTTCTCTCCCTCCCTCACTTCATCCCACCTTAGTTTCCTCCCTCCTACACTTTCTCACTCCCTAACTTTCCCCTTAATTCCTCTCTCTGTGTCATTTACTCCATTCTTTGCCCCCACTTAATCCCTCCCTCCCTCTCTCCTTCCCTCACATTCTTTTTCTCCCTTGATCCCTGCTTCACTCACTCCCTCATTCTCCCTCCATCAGTTGCTCCCTCCCTCCCTCTCTCCCTTCCTCACTGTCTTCCTCCTTTACTCCCTCCCTCGATCCCTACCTCACGCTCTCACTCCCTCCTCCCTCACTCACTCCTTCCCTTAACATAGAAACATAAAAAAAACTTTAGCAGAAGGCAGCCAATTGGTCTATCCAGTCTGCCCTTTGCCTCACCTAACCACCGATACTGAGCCTCTTACGGGTCCCTCATATCCTCCTCCTCCTTTTCCTCTCCTCAGTACTCCCTATTAAACCCCTTTGTCTATGATACCCATATTTGAATCTAACCACCCTTTTTGTGCAGACCACCTCACTAGACTGTCTTTTGCACTTTCTCTCCACTCTCTCTGTGAACAAGTACTTCCTCACTTCATGTTGAACCTCCACTTGGCCAGTTTCCTTGGGTTACCCCCAGTGTTCATTTTTGCATTGAAGATAAAAGTGCACTGTTGTTAATTCTGTTAATCCCTTGCAGAAACTTGAATGTCTCTGCATGCCCCCCTCCTGCACCCTCCTGGCCTCTGGTAAGTATGTATCCTGTAGCCTTTTCTTGTAGCATCATCCCTGCTGCTCCTGAATAATCTTGGTGGCCCTTCTCTACACCAGTTTCACCATGTCTTTGTCTTTTTTTTTGTACACTTTATTTCTGCACTGGGGACTAGGGCATTTTTCAGGAGTGCTGTTTCAGCCACTACCTCTACTCCCAGACTGAAACCTCCGTACCACCGGGAGACACATTGCTGAGCACCCCATCCAGACCCACAGGCCCATCCAGACCCCCCGGATCACTCCCCCGGGGCACAGCCCGCCTCACCTACCTGGCGATGAATTTCAAAACTGCATGCAGTACTGTAGATGCCGCTTTACTGGGAATCTGTTCAGAGGCAGGATCGTCTCCTTACACCTACTGTTTAATCTCCAGCCTGTGCATCCCAACATTCTGTTTGTCTTGCCTACCACCTTCTTTGCATTGAGGTCGTCAGATATTTTTCTCCCTTGTCTTTTCCACCCTCACCCCACCCATTCTGTATTTGGTTTGCGTCTTCTTTGCTCTGATGTGTATGACTTTGTAGTTCTCAGCATTGAACTTTAGCTGCCATAGCTTCTCTGGCATCCCTAAATCTTCCACTATCTTAATGTCCTCCTCTGTGTCCACCTTCCTGCAGATTTGTGTCATCTGTGAGAACCATATCTTGCCTTCAATACCTTCACCAATGTAACAAATAACAGTACCGGTCATAGGAACAATCCTTGTGGTACCCCACTGGTAACCTCCCTGATCTTTGAGAATACCCCATTCAGAACCACCACCCGAGTCCTCCCTCCTAGTCAATTTCTGACCTATTTGACTACCCCTTCCCCTACATCCACATTTCATAGGTTCATAGGTAATTTACGAGTTAGGAGGTCAAGGACCTATGATAACTTGTCACTGTTCAGCGGTAATACACACATCTTTCCTTGCCCATATAGGCATTCAATGAGTGTTTAAGTGCTTCCATGGAGCTGCTTGTTACTACACGTTCTGGTAAGGAGTTCCATGTTGAGATCACTCTTTGATTGGACCAGTTCCTTCTTTTCTCAGTTCTTGTGACTTCTCCCTTTATTTTTAAACTGTGTGATCTTGTATTTTAATTTGCATGGTATCTACTTAGTCCTGTACTTTCCCATGTTGTCTCATTTTTTTCATTGCACTGAAAACAAGACATAGGTCTCCTCTCATTCTCCTATACTCCATGGAATATAAACCTAGCTCCCTCAATATCTCACCATATGTTCTGTGTTGCGTGTTTTGGATTTTTTTAGTTGCCTTCCTCTGCCCCCTCTCAATAAGTTTTCCACCACCTTTACTTTGTGGCACACAGAAAGGTGAGCAATATTCCAGGTGGGGCCTGACCAGTGATGAATAAAGTGGCTTAATCACTGGTTGATCCCAGCTTTTTATGTTCCTAAGTATGCACCCCAGGATCCTTTGACATTTCTTAATTCCGTTCCTGGGGTGTGTGTGTGTGTGTGTGTGTGTGTGTGTGTGTGTCTCAAAGGAAAGATTATCAGTAATGGTGACTCCTAGATCTCTTTCATTTGTTGTTTTTTTGTATTACAGTGTTATTTAATACATAATCCTGTCTTGGGTTATTATTCCTGAGGTGCATAACCTTACATTTTCCCTCATTAAATTTAATTTTATTTCTTGCTACCCAAAGTTCTGTTTTATATCTTCTTGCAATTTTTGTTTGTCATATGCACAAGTGCAGATGAACATGTTGATATGAGAGTTGATAGCGAGAGGTATAAGGGGTGCCAGCCCAATGGCCAACAGTGCTGTTGGGGTCGGTCTGTGGCCTGCAAATCAGCAGGCAGTGTCCTGATGACACTGGTTAGCCGAGGGGGCTTGTCTCAGCAAACATTTCAAAGGACAGAGCCGATGCTGTGCGCAGCTCTCTCCTTTGAAATGTGAGCCCTTCAGCTGCAGCTTAGTGTGTCTTCCCTTGTTAAACAATGTCCACTTTCCCTGCTGCCACTTAGTGTATCTTTCCTGGTTAAACAATTTCCCTTTCCAACACTGGGATGCCCACTCCCGGTGTTGGATGCACCCCCCAACCCTTCTATAGCCCTAGCCAACATCGGGGTGCCCAATACCCATGTCATCATCCCCCCCTCCCCACCACTATTGTGCCACACTGGGAGCCCACCCCAGTGTGCCTAAATTTATATTTCTTTTTTTTTACCTGTAAATGAAGAAAATGTTCCCTCATTGTCTTTTATTTTTGTTCCACCTGTAAAAATGAAAACCATCTCTTGTTGACTCCCCATCCTCCTAGCCCATCCCAAATCTCCTTCTGCACACCCACTTCCCTGCACCACTCCCTTTACACCATACCTACCCTCCAAGGTTGGCGGACTCGATCTTCTGTGGAGCGGGACATGTCTGCACTCTTCAAAGCCGACTGGCAAACTGAAAGAATGAAAGGTAAGCCGTATAATGGGTTTCAACTTAAGTTGATATCGCAACCATTTTTAGGAATTTTGGCCCCAAATTTTCAACATGGGGTTTTTGGGACCCCACCTCATGAACACGTCACTGTCATTTCGTTCCTTGGTCCCAAAAGGTGATTTCACGGTCGCTGTGCAGAATCACCTTTTGGGACTGAGCAACACAATGACAGTGTCACTGTTCATGAGGTGGGATCCAAAAAGCCCGCGTTGCAAATTTGGTGAAAAAATTCCAAAAAATGACTGCGTTACGAGCATGCATTGTGCACTTTCTACACATGCTTGTAACTTCACCAGTTTTTAATATTTTCACTCCAGATTTTCAATATTGCCATTTTTTCACACCTCCTTATGAACAATATAGCTGCCATTTTTCACATCCTGCTTAAAATGCGTTTTTGTACCAGTTTCACAGAATGGCGCATTCCTGTGCAAAATCAACTTTCAGAATGGAGTAACAAAATCACAGTGCCACTGTTCACGAGGGGAGGTAACAAAAAGTCCATGTAGAAAATCTGGTGAAAAAATTCCAAAAAATGACTGCGTTACGGGCATGCATTGTACAGTTTCTATGTACGCCCGTAACTGCCAATTTTTCATATTTTCACTCCAGATTTTCAACCTTGCCATTTTTTCACACCTCTTCATGAACAGTACAACTGTCATTTTTCACATCCTGCCCAAAATGTGTTTTAGAACCTGTGGCACCGAATGGCGCAGTCCCTGCATGAAATCACCTTTTGGGATTAACAAAATGATAGTGCCACTGTTCATGAAGTGGTGTCCCAAAAAGCCCATGTTGAAAATTTGGAACAAAAATACCAACAAACATCTGGGGCATTAGGGTTTCCAACTGTAACTCCCCCCACCCCCACCCTGTAGAGACTGACAGCCATCAGGCGTGTGCCTTGGGGTCATCAGCCATAATGCTCACCCCATTCCACTCTCACCCCCACCCTGCAGCCAGTGACAGGCATCGAGGTGTGCCTTGGCATCTCTGGCCCAAACATTAACCCCATTCTCCTATATGGCACCCATCTCAGCTTATTTCATTATGGAATGGGGTGAGCATTAGGGTCGAAGACCTCAAGGCACACCGCAACACCTGTCAGTGTCTGCAGGGTGGGGGTGAAATGGCATGAGTGTTATGGCCATTGACCCAAAAGGACCCCCCCAATGCCTGTCAGTCTCTGCAGGATGGGGGTGGGGCATTAGGGTTGGAAACCCTAATGCCTCATTAAGGAAGTAAATCAGGGAGGGATGTTTGATGTCACCTACCATGATTTCAGCAAAGCCTTCACCAACGTCCAACATAGAAGGCTGATTAACAGGATGAGTAGTTTGGCAACAGGGCACGAGCTGATAAACTGGTTCAGAAACTGACTGACAGACAGGAGGCAGAGGGGGGTGGTGGTAACGGGATCCAATCCAGGGAGAGGGGGTGACCAGTGGGGTACCTCAGGGATAAGTCCTGGGATCAGACCTGTTCAATGTCTTCATTACAGACATTGTGAAATGGCTAGAAGGAAAGGTCTGTCTGCCTGTTTGCAGATGACACCAACACCTGTAACAGAGTGAATATTCCAGAATGGGTGGCAAAAATGAACAGGAGCATGGAGAGGCTTGAAAAATGGTCTGAGAAGTGGCAATTGAGGTTCAATGCAAAGAAGCCCAAATAAAGCACCTGAGAAGAGGGAAATCTGGGGAGAGTTATAGGATGGGGTGGAGGTGCTGATGATCACCAAGGAAGAAAGGGACCCAGGAGTTATCAGTTCTGATGACCTAAAGGAGTCAAAGCAGAGCACAAATGTTGCAAGGACGGCCAGTGCCATGCTGGGATGCATAGGCAGAGGTATCACTAGCAGAAGGCATGAGGTGGTGATGCCATTGTATAATGCACTAGTGAGGTCTCACCTACAGTACTGTGTGCAATTCTGGAGGCCGCAAATGTGCAAGGACATTGACAGTAAGTGAGTAAAATGTTATTTGTACAAGGTTCCTTTCCATAGCTCAGGGCGCCTTTACATCATACTCACACAGATTAAAACATATTAAAATAACACAACTGATATCAACACATTAACCTAAAATCCTAAATTCCTTCAAAGGCATTTCTAAAAAGGTGTGTCTTAAGGGAATTTTTAAACCCTTCTATGGTCAGGCTCTATCATATCCAACGAGGTAGAGAATTCCACAGGGTAGGAGCCATAAAGGCAAGAGATCTTCCTCCAAACATTTTCAAACGTTCCCTGGGAACCTCTATCAATCCTTCATTGGAGGATCGGAGTGAATGGGAGGGACAGTAGGGAGACAGGAAGTCTTGCAAGTATTGAGGTCCCTGATCATGTAGGGCTGTATAGGTCAGCAATGCGACCTGGAAAGTGATTCACCACTGTACAGGCAGCCAATGCAGTTGTGGAGCACAAGTGTTATGTGACCGGATCTAGAAGTTCTAGTTAACAACCCAGCCATTGTGTTCTGCACCAGCTGCAATCGGTGAATATCCACTCCTGGAAGCCCTAAGTAGAGGGCATTGTAATAGACCAAACGGGTGGTGACAAAGGTGTGGACCAGTGTAACAAGATCCTCAAATGGAACCAAATGCTTCACCCTGGCAATGTTTCTTAGGTGATAGAAAGCAGATTTAACTGTAGCCGACACCTGAGCCCTCAAGGTCAGGCTCTCATCAAACACCACCCCAAGGTTCCACACCTGGCTCAAAGCATTGAGCAGGTTACCTCCCAGTTGTAGACTGGAGGGTTTTCCTGCCCATGATCAAACCATCCTTAGATCAGGGTCCACAACCAACACCTCCATTTTTTCTGGGTTTAATCTCAACCAGCTGGCACTCATCCAGTTCTGTATCTCCAGTAGGCAGTTGTTAAACATTGAGACTGTATCAAACTCCCAGCCGAGCACAAAGGACATGTACAGTTGAGAATCATCTGTGTAACAGTGAAAACTCAACCCGTACAGCCTTATAATGTCCCTTAGTGGCAGCATGTACACTGCAAACAACGTGGGGGAAAGCACAGAACATTGCTGTACCCCACAAGGCAGGCCCTGAGGAGACGAGGAATAAATTCCTGACACCACCCTCTGTGACCTGCCCTCAAGGAATGATTGAAACAAATTGAGCACCACCCCCTCTAGTCCAAAAAACAACCGCAGTCATTCAAGCAACACCCCATGGTTCACAGTGTCAGACGCTGCTGAGAGATCCAAGAGAACTAAGATGGAACAGCCTCTCCAATCTCTTGCCACCAAGAGGTCATTAAGTACTCGGACCAGGGCCATCGCAGTGCTATGCCTTTCCCTGAAGTCAGACTGAAGAGGCTCATAGACATTGTGGGTTGATAAATGATCTTACAGCTGTAGAACGACCATCTTCTTAATAACCTTCCCTATAAAAGGTAGGTTTGAGACTGATCTGTAGTTAGCAGGGCAGTCTGGGTCAAGGGAGGGCTTTTTCAATGAGGCCTAACTACCGCCTCTTTTAAGTGAGCCAGAAAGATCCCTCTCCCCAATGAAACCCAGACTATCCAAGCTAGGACCAGGCCGATAATCTCAACATACCCTTCAAGAAGGTGCATTGGGCCCTGATCCAAACTACAGCAAATTGTCTGCAAAGTCTGGATGATCCTCACTATGTCCATGACTACCAGCTGGGAGAAGGTAGACCAGGTCATCTGGGCATTAGTACCACCTGGTTGACCACTGCAAGGCCCAATAGGGAGGCATTGACTGATCTCTGTCCTAATGGCAGACACCGTATCAGTGAAGAACTGAGCAAACTCCTCACATTTTCCTTGTGACAATGGTCCACCAGGTCGCAGACAGGCTGGATTGCACAGTCTGTCCATGGTCCAGAAGAGCTGAGCTGGTCTGTTCCTCACTGCAGCAATTTCCCTGGACTGGAATTCTGCCTTCTTATAGGAAATTGCTGATTGGTAGACCTTACAATGGTCCAACAACCTAAGCCTGTCCTCCAGGTGAGTTTTCTGCCAACGTTTCTCTAACCTTCGCCCCTGCCTCTTCAATTCTCAAAGTGTCCCATCAAACCATGGGGCACCTGGGCGGGAGATAAGTGGACGAACACAAACTGGAGCAATGACATTCAGGGCCTCAATGGCTGCCCTATTATAGGCCAGCACAAGGGGCCCTAGGTCACAACTATCTGACGGAATTCTCAAAAGGTCTAATACTGTCATGAGGCCTTCAGGTGTTACCTGTCTTAAAGGATAGTATTGTACCATTTCCTTAGGGGCAGGTCCCTTTTGAGGGGTTGCAAAACTAAACCTCAAGGCATGATGGTCCGACCATCTGATAGGATCCACCTCCATACCAGAGATTTCCATCTCCAGGTGGAACACCAAGTCCAAGTCAGGGTGGAGGCAGTCCACAGAAAGGCAACCAAGATGGTACATGGCTTGCAACACAGAACATATCAGGAGAGATTAAAATGTCCTCAATATGTACTGTACTGATTGGAGGAAAGGAGAGAGTGGGCCGGCAACATGATAGATACATTCAAGTACCTCAAGGGCATAAACAAGGTGCAGAGGTGGGCATCTTTCAATACATCAAACACTTGGCATTGACAAATGCTTGTTTTTATCCTAAAAAAAGAAAACTGTCCATCATTATCTGCTGTGTAACCCCCCTCCCCTAAACAGTATACAGACACTGGGGGTGCCCAACCCCCCAGTGTCTTCATCTGTCCATCCAATGTTGTCCGCTTTGTAACCCCCCCAAATAGTATACAGACACTGGGGGTGTCCAATCCCTCAGTGTCCTCATCTGTCCTTCCACTGTTGTCCACTGTGTAACCTCCCCAAACAGTATACAGACACTGGGGGTGCCCAATTCCCCAGTGTCCTCATCTGTTCATCAAACTCCCTGAAAAAAAAGAAAACTGTCCCTCATTGTTTTTTTCCCTGTAAAAAGGAAAAACGTCCATAGTTGTCCATTCCACCATTATCCAACCCCCTACCCTTCCATTAAGGACCCACCACCCCACACCCCCCATACCCTATACTTACCCACCTGCGGTCCATCACCATAATCTGCCTTGGACTGCAGGCATGTCTTCTCTCTTCAAAGCCCAACCACCAACTGAGGTAAGCACTTCAATGTATTTCAATGGGGTTTTCAGTGTCAACGTATTTCAATAGGGTTTTCAACTTAGTGGCATAACTTGGTCATTTTTAAATATTTTTGCCCCAAATTTTCAACATGTTTTTTGGGACCCCATCTCACAAACAACTTCACCAAAGCAATTTTCAAGCATCTCTCCCCCTCCTCCCCCCATGACATCAGTGCACATGAACATTCGGCATTGATAAATGCTTGTTGAACTGCTGCAACATTATTTGTTATGGCCCCAATTTTACTATCATCAGCATATTTACAGATCTATGTGTTCAATGTCCTGTGCAGCCAGTATGGTGTTATGCTTGTGCAACTGTGTTAGTTTGGTTTTGGCCATTCGCACTCTCTATTCCAGAGGAATTACCATCTGGTAGGGGTAAAAAAGGCAAGGAACCCTCGGAGAGGGTTTCACCCCTAGAGGTGCCATTGGATGATTCCCGTGGCTAAAGGTACCTTAGGAATCCTACTAAGGAAAGAGTGCTGCCACTGGAGGAGGAGGGGAGGATGGAAGGGCAAAGAAAAAGTGCTTCATAATGAGGCTGAGAGGAACTGCTTATATAGCTCAGGAAGTGGGAGTGGCTGGCTGCTTAGCCATTGAACTCCAGGCATAGCCTTTCCAATTCAATGTCCTGAGCAGCCAGTATAGTGTTATGCTTGTGCAACTGTATTAGTTTGGTTTTGTTCGTTTGCACTCTCTATTCCAGATGAATTACCACCCTGTAGGGGTACGAAAGGCAAGGATCCCTCAGAGAGGGTTCCACCCCTAGAGGTGCCACAGGATGATTCCCATGGCTAAAGGTACCTTAGGAATCCCCAAAAGAAATGTAGGACAATCATATCCCAAAGAATGAGGTGACACAAAGCTTATGAGCAAGCAGCAACTGTGACATAGGAGCAATAACTGTAACTTAGTAGTAGAGAAGCACAGACAGTTTGATAACATAATGAGATACTCAGTTTGATAACATAATGAAATGCCCAAGTTTGCGTAGCATGATACTAATGGTTTGCATTGAGAATGAGGGGATCCTCTAAGGAGAGAGAGAGAGAATGGCAGGACATCCTCCACCTCCATCCAACAGCGGAACCTACCTAAAGAAACTAGGAGGCACTACTATGCTAACTAACAGTTATGACCTGAGGCAATGGAGGACAGAAAAAAAACCCTATGAGGAGGAAATCTCTGGGGATCCAAGGCCTAGGTCACCTTCCCTCCAGGCTTGGGATTATTTATTTAGTGACAGCTCTGCAGCTGCAATTTGGAAAACCCAATTAAAAGGAGGTGGAAAATATTCCAATTTGGAGGAAGGCTCGCACTCAAACCCGCTAGCAGGAACATCGTGGAAGGTTGCGAGAAAACTCTGCAACAATACATGCTCTCCTCCTCCGCCTTGGTTGCAACATCTGCCGAGGCACTTACCTGACCTACCCACCCTAAACTCAAACCAGGTGAACCAGAGGCAGTCATAGGGAGAAGGTGCCTTGCTAGGGAAACCACTAAAGTCAATGGCTAACCGCTAGTCTTAAATTCTACACCAGGAACTACTGTCGCATAGCAGGCAGCTGAAGCCAGGCCAAGGGCGAGGACATTTCCAGCTATGGGCCAAGTGAGAAGGATCTTGCCCCAAGTTGGATACGCTCAAGATGTGGACTAAATGCAGAGCGAGACCATTGGCTGCAAGGACCCCACGCCAGACTAGAATGGCTGACATGCCCCAGAATTAGATTGAGTGGAGAAGCTGTTGAGCTGATTGAGTACGGTGTGCTGATCGTAATGAGCAGTAAGTGCTGAGACCTTGCAAGGTCAAAAGCAGATTGAGTGCAGCAGACATCCCAGTGGCCGAAGTTGTGAGGATGCAGTAGGCATGAACAATCAATTGCGTAAACAAGCATGGACCTGTACATAGGTCAGTAAACAGAGTGGTAAGTGGACCTGTACGTAGGTCTGCATAACATAGTAGCAATGAAACAGCACTGAATAGTGGGTCCAGCCAGCCAGACATTTAAAAGCCAAATCAAGGTGACAAATACGCTGAGGATTTTCGGCGGTGAAGGCAGGATTTAGAACAAAAACAATGAGCCACATGGGGCCACAACTCCCCAAACACTTCCCAGTCCCCACCGTAGGACAAACAAGAAAGTGATGGAAGGCCAAGAACCACATGCAGATATAAAGCTAATTTAACAGCCTGAGCAGGAGCTTTGTTAGCTGACCTCAGAGTATGACAGAGTGAATAAATATAAAAGCAACAACCGTATGTGGTACACTGAGTTGTAACTGCAATAAACATAAATAAGGAGACACACTGCTCTGAAAGCAGGTATAGCCAGGCAGTGCAATGAAGCTGTTATAATGAGGTAAGCAGAATGAGAGAACATGATTGAGCTGCGTAGCTAGGTTCAGTGTAAGCCTTAGTCAGGTGAAATCAATTGAGTATGCAACATGCAGCAGCTATGGTTGAGCTGACACAAATAATGACTGTAGTTGCATTGCAGTAGTTTGAGAGTTGAGTAACTGAAAGCAAGTAGTAGAAGCTCTGGAACAATATGCTAAGAGTTTAGAAACAAAGCCCCAAAAACTAAACAAAACCAAAGACACACAAATACGCAACAGGAAACAAAGAAAGAAGAAGCACACATACAGCTGAAGGCAAAATTCAAACCAGAAGCAGGAAAATAAACACAGAAATCCAGCAAAGACAAGCAGGAACAGTGGGGGCTCAGCCAGTCCTGCAGGTCCCAACCAGCTCAGAGGACAGACGGACAGAACCTTCAACTGCAAAAAAAAAAGTGCTTCACAATGAGGCTGAGAGGAACTGCTTATATAGCTCAGGAAGTGGGAGTGGCTGGCTGCTTGGCCATTGAACTCCAGGCAAAGCCTTTCCAACTGTCTGAGGTCTGCATAGTTGATATAAATATGTTGAAATTTGCCAGTATTTTAACCAATCTTCTCTGTGGGATGGAATCAAACATTTTCTTGAAGACTAGGTACAGTACATCCACAGCCTGGCCCCTATCAATGGATTTTGTAGCAGCAAAATGGAGGCCAGCACCTCAGCCAAGGCAAATGGAGACAAGTAACTAGTCTTCCGAAAAAAACAGTCAAAGGTTAAATGGTAAGGACTCACCACAACAGGGATGTCTTCAATAAAGTGCTTGTTCCTTTATTCTTAATGTGCAAAACAGCAAAACGCTGGTGGTCACCCATCCAAAAAAATCAGTCTGGTTCATTTGGCAAGATTTTCCTACTGCAAACCCATGCCATTAACTGTCCTGCAACCCAGTTACCTTCAGGCTCTCCAACAACCTTTCCTTTCCTTGATGATTCCTTCCAACAACCTTCCCACTACTGAGGTCAGGCTGACTAGACAGTAGTTTCCTGGATCATCCCTACTTCTGCCCTTGTGTAGTGGTACCACACCAACCACCCTCCAGTTCTTTGGCATCTCACCTGTTTCTAGTGAACAGCTGAAGAGGTTTGTCAGTGATGCTGCTAGCACTTCTGCCATTTCCTTAAGCACCCTTGGGTGCAGACTGTTGGGTTCGGAGCTTTGTCCATTTTAAGTACCCTAGCCCTTTCCAAGCCCTCTCTTCCTCCATAGCTCCCAGACTCATGCCCTGTGTACCTGGTCAATATTGCGCGCACAAAACTGCTCATGAAATACTGCGCTGTAAGAAGCGAGGCTGGTTCTACAGTGACAGGGGTTGTTTCAGCGTGCAGTAAGAACTACTACCCCTGTCGCTGTAGGCTGCCATTAGGGAAAGTGAAGGATGCCACTGGGGCAGTACCTGGCCGAGCTTCTCCCATGGTGGAGTGGCTAGAGCACCTGCTTCCTGCAGCATCGGGGACCTGGTGCTGTGGTTCAGTTCTCCCCAGGTACCACTGTGATGCGGCTTTCTTTTTTGCCAAAAAAAAAAAATGTTCTCCGGTCCGATGTTTTTGTTTCCCGGAAGTCCATGGCCCCCCAGACTTGATTATAATTAGTCTGAGGGGTGTGGGTAGCTAAAAACAAAGATATTCCTCTGGTGTGTGCTTTTTTGTGGTAGTTGGTGTGTTGTGCTGACATTATTTTGCAGCACGCTGATTTGCATGTGGCCTTCTTGAAGTGCACAGTTTTGAACATGACATTACAACCCCATGCCATGCCCTGCCCTCTTCTTTCCTGGGTTTTATGTTACATTGAGGGCGTGGCCCCTTGTCTTCTACCATGAAGACTGAATAGAAATATTTATTCAGTATGTTCGCTCTGCCTTGTCCCTGCACAACCACTCTTCCCTTTCAACCAGACCCCTAAAGTAGAAGAAGAAAGCCTTGTCTCCCTCTTTAACCCCCTCTGTAATTTTAAGTCTGGCCACTGCCTTCGCTGGTTATCTTTCTGTTGGCCACTGCTCACTATTGATATTGCAGTAGCTACCCCTACCTTGCATGCTTAACAAGGTTGAGGGTCCTGTCTTGAATTCCTGATTAGGGGGGGTTGGATCCAAAGTCATAATAAAATAGTGCAGTCCCTCTATCAAGAGAAAGGTTTAAGTGAGCCTGGTGTAAGTATAGTACCACCCGCTTGGATGCAATACTTCCCCTCCTCCACACACCTCTTTCTACCTCAGAGTTATCACCCCCTCGTGAGGCTAAAAAATACCTAATAAAAGCTCTCGGAAATTCCAGGACTAGTAGTGCTCAGCTTGATCTCAAGCTAGATAGACTTACCCTGGACATAATTCTCACTCCCCTCACCAAAATCCTAAATCTTTCCCTGATATCTGGTGAATTCCCACGGATCTGAAAGGCAGCGGTGGTCACCCCTGTCTTCAAAAGAGGAGACAGAGCCAACTTTGCAAACTTCCGCCCAATATCAATCTTACCCCCTCTCTCAAAGGCACTAGGGCACATAGTTTCCACCCAACTGACAGAATATCTAGACAAATACAAACTGCAATGCCGGCAGCAACACGGCTTTTGCAAACAATACAGTACTACAACGCTCTAGTTGAGTATACCAGCTTTGTTCACAATGCCCTGGATAGAGGGCTCTTAGTGAGGGCTATCCACATTGACCTCACCAAGGCCTTCAATGCTGTAAACCATAATCTGCTCCTGGGTCAACTCTCCCTTACTGGCCTTTCCTCTGAATTTGTAGACTGGTTCAGGAGCTACCTCATCGGGAGGGTCCAAAAAGTGAAAATACAAGACACCTTCTCCAAAAACCGTAGTGTCACCACAGGGGTTCCCCAAGGCTCTATCCTTGGCCCCCCCTACTGTTTGGTTTATTTATAAAGAACCTCCCACAATCAGTAAATGACCACATTTTTCTTTATGCAGATGATGCGGTCCTATATTCCTGCAATGCCGACCACAGTATGCTTGAAAAGCAAATGCAGGCTAATTTCTCCTCTGTAGAACATTGGTTCCTTCAATACAAATTACTCCTAAATTACAAAAAAAACAAGACCAAGTTATTCACATCATCATGTAACAAACACCGTACTCACCAACTTCACATTCTTAACAGTCAGAACTCTTCCCTTGAAATGGTCCAAACTTTTAAATACCTGGGAGTGACACTAGACAGCCCTATCATTCAGCCAACATGTTGACTTAGTTGCAAAGTCGTCCAGTGCAAAACTGGGACTACTGTACAGACATCGTCAATGTCTTACTGCTGAATCACTAAAAATTACAGTAAACAGCTCAGTGCTTTCACTGATTGGCTATGGGCTAGCAGCCTATGGGGCTGCCTCCCAATCCTCACTAAAACATATCAGAACAGCGCTTAACAAAACATGTCTAGTCCTAGGCATACCCCGCCTCACCCACCCCTGTGAGCTATACTCTCAGATGGGATGGCTCAAACTTGATAGCCGCATTCAGTATCAAGTTTGCCTTCTCGCCAAGAAATCTACTCTTGGACTTACCACTCTGGGACTGCAAAGGCTTCTTAACCAGCCTAACACCACCAGATGCATCAGGGGGGTAAACAATTTGACCCTAAGTGTCCCCTTCTGCCAAACCATGCAGGGTCAGTGATCCTATGAGTACGAGGCGCCACTATGGCTCAATGTGCTTGACATAGGCATTACGAAAGAAGTAAAGCTAGGACCTTTTAAATCTAAACTCTGTATGGCCCTAGCCTCAAACAGCAACTGCAATTGTGGGACCTAATCCCTCTCCCATTTACTCTCCTCTCATCAGCCTTCCACCTTCCTGCTTGCCCTCTAATCTTGCTCCTCTCTCCTCCCTACTTTCTGTTCTAGCCCCCTGGCTCTCCTTGTTTCCCTCTCATTTCCCCCTTTCTCCCCTCCACCCCCACTGTCCTGTGTCTCAGTGACACTCCTATTCCCTCATCCCCTCTCCTCTCCCTCTTCTGTGTACATCCTCCCTGTTTTCTTCCCTTTGTTCCCCCTTCCTCCCACCCCCCCCCTCTCTGCCCATGATCATCCTTTGCCCTCTCCCTCTGCCCTCTCCACCCCCTTTCTCTCCCCCTCTCCCATTTCTCATTTCCTTGACCCTCCCATCTCCTTCATTCTTCTTTTGTTCACCATCTCCCTCATTTTACTTTTGTTCACCTCCCCCTCCCACCCTGGTAAGTCATCCCCCCCATAGGCTTCAGGGTCTCTGCCTTGTCACTTCTTACCCTGGTAACATGGGCCTCCCTGCTGTCTATTCTTATTAGCACTTCAGACAATAGAACTGATGCTTTAACATGTTCTGGTAACCTAGATAAGTGTTTTCATAGCTTACCTAATTTTAGTTCTGACACACGCAGTGTTCCCCAAAACGTCCTTTATTGCTAACTGCCTTATTTTCTTAACTGGACCAAGTGACCATGTCCTGGTTTTACTACTGTGTGATACCCTCACCCCAAAGCAACTGTCTGTATCTGCAAAAGTGCATAACTTTACCAATTGAACCTGTTGTAGTGTTTTCTGCTCTGTATTTTGTACTCCTCTTTTGATACTTTTACTGGTTGTAACATTGCCCTACTGTAAACTGAAAATGTGCTGATTGTGTATATGTAACCTCTGTATTTTGAATTTGTATATATGTGATTGCTATGACATGGAACCTCTGTAAAAGAGCCTTTGGCTCACAGGTGCTTTCCTAGATAATAAATAAATAAAATAAAGCATAAGATCTTATCAACCTGCCCACTAACCAACTTAGTGCAGTCACAGGCCCCAGAAAGCATGCAACTTATACTCTGCATCAATAAGCACTCAGACAATGATTACAAGAAAATAACAAGAGCATTATTTAGGGACATTGGCAGGCCCTAAAGAGGAAAAGGAGTCTAGGTAATAAGGTAGTTCTGTACAATCCCAGCTGGTTCTTCCCTCCTCCCACCCACTGTAGCACCCAACCCCCCCTAGGCCACCATGCAGATCTAACCATCTTAGTAGTAGATACCTCCTTTCCCCCACCCACTAAGCACCAATGTTCCCTTTCTCTTCCCTCACCCATGGAAAGATTAACACACAGCTGCCTGTCAGCTGACCACTAATAAATCTGCATATAATACTAATACTCCCTCCTCCCAGCTACTCAGCATGCAGCACCGTTTATCACTGTCTGGCACTGCATCTGCAGTTCCGTCTCCAAGCCAAGAGAAGATTAAGACAGTCGAGTCATTGGTGGGCAGAAGAATGTGACCAGCACAGGCCCTCCTCTCATGGCCTTGACCCATCACTATCTGAATGTATGGGAGCATGTGCTTTTTAAAAAAAAAATCAGGTGATTTTATTATAAGTGCATGGTCCTATTCAGATGAAAGCCAGACAAGGTGGTGAATGGAAGATCTTTGCCTATTGCCACTCTCTACCCACCAATGACTCAGTTTCTTAAAGGGAAAGTCCTTGCAACCTATTTTGTGTATACCTGTGTAGCTTGCAGGCATGAACAATGATTCCCTCTCTTAAGCCCCCCCCATTTCACCCTAATTTATGTTTAAATGAAGTTGCTTTACTCTGCTATGCCCTGGTGTGAAAATCTGTTTCGCTCCATTGCAACAGTCATTACCCCACTCATGCAAGGTATCATGGGAGTTGAAGATGTGTACATCCACAAGCCATCAGAAGTGCTACTGTCAGTCAGTTCTGTTATATGACTTCTTAAATCCCTGTTTATCCCCTGCAACCTTTATAATGCTCAGTAATTCCTCACAAGTGGGTTCTCCTCCATGCATCCTATCGGTCAATGCACAAACATAAATCTTTTTGGACTGCCAGAGACCAATCCCCCGGCAACATCCAGACACTCCAGTTTCCTTTGTGCATGCCTGGAGATTGGTCACGTTTCAACCTTTTCCCAATCTCCAAAGTAATTTCATGTTTTTGCTACATATCCATTCATTTTCCTGACTCTCTATCCAGATTAGGGCACATTGTTGTCGAACGTGAGCTCTTAGCTAAGGCTTTTGTTTGGGTCTTTTATGGAAAAAAAAATGAAACATATTAATCAGTGCTCTTGCAGGTCCTGGGAAGGGAGAAACACACCTGCTGGATGTTGGGGCAAGGAAGTAGGCAGCACAGATCCTCATACAGCATCAGTTCTGTCCCCTGCCCCAGTTAGGGACCCTCATATAGTGTCCCCAACATAAGAACATAAGAAAATGGCCAGCAGAAGAAGACCTCTCGGTCCATCGGGTCTGCTCATAATAATGAGTGTCGCCACTGACTTTTAGTCTGCATCTGCGACCCCTCCCCCCCCGAATTCTGATCTTTCTCCTTACCAGGCCTTCTGACATTCCTTTATGCTTGTCCCAGGCTTTTTTGAATGCTCCCACTGACTTTGCATTCACCACCTCTTGTGGCAGCTTATTCCATGCCATCACAACTCTTTCTGTAAAAAAGTGCTTTCTTATGTCTCTCTTGTATATACCCCCCACCAATTTGAGGCTGCGCCCTCTGGTGGTAGTGGTGGCCCTCCTGTTGAATGGGCTCTCACAGTCCACTCTGTTAATTCCCCTCAAGTACTTGAATGTCTCAATCATATCTCCCCTCTGCCTCCTCTTCTCCAGCGTGTACATCCCCAGGTCCTCCAAACTCTCTGTGTATGCTCTCTCTCCTGCTGTCCTTTTATAATTTTAGTCACTTTCCTTTGTACCCTTTCCATCATGTTTATGTCTTTTTTCAGGTGTGGGTGCCAGTATCTCACTCCGTATTCCAAGTGAGGTCTGACCAGTGTCCTGTACAGTGGCAGGATGACCTCACTCCTCCTACTACTAATTCCTCTAGCAATACATCCCAGCATCCCATTGGCCTAAGCTACATCCTTTTTGCATTGAGTTGAGCGTTTCAGATCACTGGAAATTATTACCCTCAGACCTTTTTCCTCCTCCATTGGTGTAACCTGTACTTTTCCCATGTAGTGCTCTGTTCTCGGGTTCTTTGTCCCTAGTGCATCACTTTGCACTTTTTGGCATTGAACCTGAGCTGCCATATTCCTGCCCATCTCTCCAGTTTTGCTAGGTCGTCCTTCATTTCCTTTATCCCTTCCTGAGTGTTCACCCTCCTACAGAGCTTGGTGTCATCAGCGAACGTGCACATCGTTCCCTGGATGCCTTCCCCTATGTCCCCAATAAAGATGTTAAACAACACAGACCCCAGCACTGACCCCTGTGAACCCCACTGGTGACCTCCATCATGCTGGACACCTCACTCCCTACCACCACCTTCTGTGTTCTGCTGCTCAGCCAGTTTTCGACCCACCTAGTTAACCTTATTCCCACCCCCAGGTCCTTCAGTTTTCTGATCAGCCTTTTGTGTGGTACAGAGTCGAAGGCCTTGCTAAAGTCCAGATATATAATATCCACTGCCTGCCCTTTGTCCACTGTTCAGGTGACCCAGCCAAAGAACTCGATCAAGTTCATTTGTCACGACCTGCCCGTAACGAATCCATGTTGTTTGCTATCCTGCAGGCCATTTTCCTCTAAAATCTTGACCAGACCCTCCTTCAATATCGTCTCCATTATTTTACACACAATTGAGGTCAGGCTGACCGGTCTGTAGTTACCCGGGTCCTCCTTAGGGCCACTTTTATGTATTGGTATGACGTGTGCTAATCTCCACTCCTCTGGTGCCACTCCTGTGTCAAGAGATCTATTGAATAGTATTGTCAATGAGCCAGCTAGTTCTTTGGCCAATTCATTTAATATCCTGGGGTGTAATCCATCTGGACTCGGGGTTTCTCTACCTTCAAGTTCATGAGTCTCTCCCTCACCCGTTCTTTGCTTACGATCCCCACGGATTCCTTGCCGTCTTTCTTCCCCCTCCTAGAAGTGTGCGGTACTGGGCCCCCTTTTTCCTTGGTGAAACTTTACCCAGCGATGGGCAGCTGGCCCTCCCGTAGCATCGGCTCCACCACAGTAGTAAAAATGCAGCTGCATAAGTAACTGAAAAGGCACAAAACAAAAGAATATAAGCAGTTTTTACTGGTTTCTCTCGCTTTCCCACCAACCCATCTCCCTCTACCTCCTGGTTACCTGGGATCCTGGCTGAGTGGGTCCTGGGAGCTACAGCAGTGAACAGACATCTGGAGGCTCTGTAACGTGCCAGACATCGCCGGCCGCTACCAACGATGGGGCCAACATCTCCCGGGGAGGGGGCGCTCGTGCTCAGCATGCCATGTGGTGCCATGGGAGAGAGAAGCAGAAGACTCCCCTGCACATTGCAGAGATGGCCACCATACTGCCCGAGAGTCTCGTGTTGGCCAGTAACATGGCGGATCTCGCAAGACTCGGGGCCGGGGCTCTGGAACAGCCATTTTCGGCCATGCATCAATAATAGACCAGGCAGGAGCACAGGAGCAAGAAGGAGTGGATAAGCCCCATAAAAAGTGAGGTACTGCACATTTGGTGCTTATAGGGTGCAGCTAGAGGCAAATCCAGTGCCCTGTAGGCCACATCTCGTGAGACCTGTGACCAGGACCCCGTGTTTACTGTGGCAAAGTGGACCTACATTCTGTGGCAGTACCTCATACTTTTTGCGGCAGAACAACTGCTGATTCTGCGGCCATTCTGCGGAAGATAAATTGTGGCTAAACAGTATACCTTCAAAAGCTTTAAGTCTTAGTTAACCTTTTGACTGCCTTCGTGCAACCACTCTGCTACACTGAAAGTGGAACAGCAAGTCATTTAACAATATGTAGTCTTCTTATCACAAATATTAAACAGAAATAACCCAAACCTGGCACAGCCATGGGCATTAGTGTTCCCTTTTAATGAATTTTCCCTCCCACCCCGAATTTGAAGCTCATCTGTTCCTCTGGAAACTGGTGGCCTTTGCTGTACTCCTAGGTTATAATCAGAGGAGGACATGCACACTCAGCTAAAATGACACAGAAGGCAAAACCTGCTTGGATTTCTTCTGGTTTATACCTAAAGTTAGCAGATATAGAGATACTCCAAACTGAAAGCCATTTTTTTTCTTATTTTGATCCATGTTCTTTTAAATTATTCTTTTGTTAAACTAGGAATACCCTAACTGCTTTGCAAAAAACCTGCAGAGTGCAGTGTACAAATCTGTGTTTTTGTGTTTTTTTTTTTTGGGGGGGGGGGTTGTCTTCCTATAACAGTGAAGGATGGTGTAACTTGCAGTGTCTGTAGGATTTATTGACTCCTGATTTTTACGTTCGCTTGCGCGCATGCTCAAGGAACGTTTTGGGAGAGTAGCACACTTTGGAGGTGTGCCTCTCCTTGCAATCCACTGCTCAGCTGGAGCAGGCGTGGCGATCCTGCACCAGCTGAGTGCAGGAGCTGTCATATGACAGCGGTGGTCTTTGCTGAAAGCCACCACTGTCATACAAACACCTAGATCACGCCGCCCCCGCGCTCACGCCGCCCCCAAAGCTTTGGTGCCATGCTGGGAGCCCACCCCAGCGTGGCAAATGTCCGTTGTTTGCCTACAGGTGCCCAATCCCCGTCGCCTCCTCGGCCCCCACCATCTTCTGCCACGCTGAAGCCCACCCCAGCGTGGCAAACATCTGCAGCGTTGTCAGCCGACGGGGTGCCCAATCTCCCGTCGGCTCCACAGTCCCCCAGCCATCTTCTGCCATGCTGAGAGCCCACCCCAGCATGGCAAACATCACGCGTCATCAATTGTAAAAAAAAAAAAAACTGTAAATTAAAAACCGTCCCACGTAGTCTCCCCGCCCCCTCCCACAACCCGCACCCACCCACTGCGCACCCTGCCTCCCCACACCCCCCTCACCCCATACTTACCTCCAGAGTTCAGCGCAATGATCTTCGGTGGACCGGGAACACGTCTGTACTCTTCAAAGCCGACCGCGAACTGAGGAAATGCCAGTAAGCTGTATAATGGGCTAGATAGGGGGTTTTCAACTTTATTGCATATCTCAGGCATTTTTTGGAATTTTTGCACCAAATTTTTAACATGGGGTTTTTGAGACCCCTTCTCATGAATGATGTCACTGTCATGGCGTTATTTGGGCCCAAAGGGTGATTTCGCAGTCAGTGCGCAGTCACTGTGTGAAATCACCCTGGCAAACTCGCGCCATGACAATGACATCATTCATGAAGAGATTCAAGCTATGTTAATTGGTGCAAAATCAAACTGTTCCGCAGCGTCGTTGCGCAGTTCCTATGCAGGCTCGTAAGTTCGAATTTTCAATATTTTCACTCCAGATTTTCAACATTGCCATTTTACCACACCTCCTTATGAGCAGTACAGCTGTCATTTTTCACATCCTGCCAAAATGTGTTTCCGCCCATGTAGCGCACAATGGTGCAGTTGGTGTGTGAAATCAATGTATGGGACACATTAAGAAAATCACAGTGACACTGTTCATGAGCAGAGGTCTTAAAATGGCTATGTTGAAAATTTGGTGAAAAAATTCCTAAAAATGACTGTTTCATGGCGTGCATTGCGCAGTTCTCACATGCCTAAATGCGTTAATTTCAATATTTGCACTCCAGATTTTCAACATTGGCATTTTACCCACCTCCTCATGAGCAGTACAGCTGTCATTTTCACATCCTGCCCAAAACGTGTTTCTGCCATGTAGCGCACAATGGCGCAGTTGGTGCTGAACTCAATGTATGTGACACATTAAGAAAATCACAGTGACACTGTTCATGAGCAGAGGTCTTAAAATGGCTAGTATTGAAATTTGGTGAAAAATTCCTAAAATGACTGTTTTGAGCGTGTTCATTGCGCAGCTCCTATACCGCTCGTAAGTTTGCAAATTTTCAATATTTTCACTCCACATTTTCAACATTGCCATTTTACCACACCTCCTTATGAGCAGTATAGCTGTCATTTTTCACATTCTGCCCAAAACGTGTTTCCGCCCATGTGGTGCACAGTGGCACAGTCGGTGTGCGAAATCAATGTATGGGACACAGTAAGAAAATCATAGTGACACTGTTCATTAGCAGAGGTTTTAAAATGGCAATGTTGAAAATTTGGTGAAAAAATCCTAAAAATGACTGTTTTATAGCGTGGTTGCTACAGTTCCCACGACGCTTGTAGGTTTCGAATTTTCAATATTTCACTCCAGATTTTCAACATTGGCATTTTATCACACCTCCTCATGAGCAGTACAGCTGTCATTTTCACATGCTGCCCAAAAATGTGTTCCATATCATGGCGCACAATGGGCGCGATGGGGTTATCACGAAATCAATGTATGGGACACATTAAGAAAATCACAGTGACACTGTTCATGAGCAGAGATCTTAAAATGGCTATGTTGAAAATTTGGTGAACAAATTCCTAAAAATAACTGTTTCTACGGCGTCGTTGTGCAGTTCTAGCCTCGTAAGTTTGCGAATTTTCAATATTTTCACTCCAGATTTTCAACATTGCCATTTTACCACACCTCCTTATGAGCAGTACAGCTGTCATTTTTCACATCCTGCCCAAAACGTGTTTCCGCCCATGTAGTGCACAATGGCGCAGTCAGTGTGCAAAATCAATGTATGGGACACAGTAAGACAATCACAGTGACACTGTTCATTAGCAGAGGTTTTAAAATGCCAATGTTGAAAATTTGGTGAAAAAATTCCAAACAATGACTGTTTTACGAGCGTGCTTTGCACAGTTCCCACGCATGCTCGTAGGTTTGCGAATTTTCAATATTTCCACTCCAGATTTTCAACATTGCCATCTTACCACACTTCCTTATGAGCAGTACAGCTGTCATTTTTCACATCCTTCCCAAAACATGTTTCCACCTATGTAGCGCACAATGGGGGTAACAAAAACGTCATGCTGAAAATTTATTGTGCAAATACCAGCAATCGCACAGGGCAATAGGGTAAAGCACCATACTTGCCAAACACCACTGCAAATACCTGCAAACGAACGTTCAGCATTGACAAATGCTTGTTCTTTTGGGGACACACTAAAAAATGCAAGCAACTCATTCTTATTAAGTTGCAGTACCCTTGGTTAGCATGTTCTCTTCTCCACTCAACTCAGGGGATTGTGGTGTTATTCAGGTAGTGACCCTCATTTCACTTATGTATAGCAGCAATCAATTCTCCATTCCTATTTCTTTCCTTACCTGCTTGCTCCAGTTCTAGTATACCCTGGTCCCCAACTCTTCTGCAGCTGGCCAACTTGACCCTTCTTAAGAATCGAGCTTGATGCCACCACTTAGGCAGCAGGTTCAGATCTGTCAAGAAATTACTCTCACACTTGCAGGTACAGAACTGTGGCCCACAAATCAAAACTGTGATAGATGTCCACCAGTGGGGACCAAGTCCTCTGCTCAGTCAGTTGCCAGCCCTATGTTTCTGCAATCAGCTCCTCCTCCTCTGATACCTGTCAGCACACCGAGATCGATTCCACCTCCACGGGCACCACTGAATCTTCTCACTTCTTGACTACAGCTCGCTTTCCAGTTCTTCCTTCCAAATTCATCTTCCAAGGATTCAGCAAGCACCATGAGCAACGTCACAATGAAAAATGAACAAGGCTGAGCTACCCACACGTACACAGCAGCAAATCATAACTGCCATGGACCTAATCAAGCTCTGCTACTCTTGCGTTAGTCCCCCCCCCACACACCAAAACTGACTGGAAGGAGTTATGTAACAGCAGCCAGCACCAGTCAAGATGCCATGCAGCTACTAGCTTTTCAGCTTTGTAGTGGATAGCATCAGTTTGCTGCCCCTTCTAATGAGCATGTATGCCATGGCATACTTAACATATCAATAGCTATGCCCTTGCCTTGAGTGATCGCATAGCATAGCTAGCATTTCTTTGGCTCTGTGACTGGTTTTACGGATTTCTGCAGCAAGCACTGATTTCTGCAGTCAGCCCTGATTTCTGCAGCCACTGCTACAACCGCATTATCACAGAAAACACAGGGCCCTGCCTGTGACTCTCGTGATATTTTGGCCACCCTCTCGAACCCCCTCTAAATCACGCGAGGTGACAGCCATCTTATGAATGGCCAGGGAAGCTGCCATTTTCAGGAATGTGCTAGGTGTCCATATTAGGAGTGATAGCCTTCTTAAAGGCACACACATCTATATACAGGGACACTGTGTCTTTTCTGACTGCATTGTCTGATTTAAAACTAGCAGCTTTGGGAAGCATGTTTCTGATGCAGTTTTTTATCTCTGCTTTCCCCAGGTCAGCCAGCTTGTGGTTCTTTCCAGCCATGCCTGTCTGCTTGGAATGTGGTACCAAGTTACTAGATTCCCACTTGGGGGAACCAGCATGTGCAGTCTCTGCACAGTGTCAGAGTCGGGTAGTCAGCATAGCCCTCACTTGGATGTGGAAGCCGCCATGAAGGAAACCTCCCCACTCACAGCACTGCTGATCTTGAACTCAACACAAGCTGGCCTATTATTCCAGTGGCTGAAGAAGATGCAAGTTCAGCAACCAGACGCAGTTCCATAAGCAGCATCCAAAAGGTGCCCAGGGCCAGCACAGACCCTACAACCTCCTAAGAAAAGGTGCAGGCAGGCAGAAGACTCCATGGACACTTCAGAGGAGGAAGAAGGAGAGCCAGATTACGACCGGGCTTCCAGCAAGTTGTGTCCGCTGGAGGATGCAGCCGAACTGATTCGACTAATACAGGAAGTCCCTCATGTGCCAGAGGAACCTGAACAACCACACACATCAACGGACCCTCTCCTGTCATCGTACTCAGAGCAAGTCAGACACTATTTCCTGACCTGCGCAGCCCTTGATGCCATACTAGCCAAAGAGCAGGAGGCACCTGAGCCGTCCCCGATTCCAGAGAAGTAAGCAATGGGGGGCGGGGGGCAGAACAGACTGTGCCATTCAAGCTGCCCAATATATAGTGGACGCCTTCTTGGATATCATGAAGTTTGGAGCCAGGGCAATGGTCCTGACCAACCAAGGCAGATGAGCCTTATAGCTTAAGTTATGGCAGGCAGATACTGAGCCCAAGGCAAGACTGTTGAAGTTACCCTGCAAGTGTGGCCAGTTGTTCAGGGATGCCCTGACCCCTTTCCTCAGGGATCGAGCAGGAGCGAAGCAGATGGCAGAAAAGAAAGATCTGTATCTACCATCAGGGCATCCTTTTCACCCCAGATTTCAGGACAATAGAAGCCAGGTGAAATCAACCTCTGGTCAAAATCAGAGAACCGGATTTGCAAAGTTCCGCTTCCAACCAAAATTCTCACAATCTAGGTAAAAGGGCAATTCCGGAAAACATGGAGGATTTCATAGTAATAAGTCCGAAGGCAGCACATCCAGTAAGGCTTAATGAAATCAGGGGGGCTCTGGTGGACAACCCTCCGGGGGGGCCGCCTTCTACTGTTCGCTGACCAATGGGCCTAAACTACCACGGACCAGTGGGTCAGAGAGATAGTGTCACAAGGCTATGCAATAGAGTTTACTCAAAAGACACTGCCACACAGAATGACAATTTCCCCGACATCATGGGATCCTTCCAAGCTGAGGGCAACCCAGCAGGCACTGGACAACACAACCACAAACAGGGCTATTGCTCCCATACCACCACAGGACAGAGGCAAGGGCATATACTCTATGTTCTTTATGGTCCCCAAGAAATCAGAGGGGCTTCACCCGGTCCTCGACCTGAAGTTTCTAAACAAGTTTGTGGTCTACAAAAAGTTCAGAATGGAGACTCTCCAGTCAGTTTTGGCAGCGATTCAACCACGGGTTTTATGGCCTCAATAGACTTAAAAGACTCTTATCTACACATTCCAATTTGCCCTTGTCACCACCACTTTCTTAGGTTCCAGATCAACGGAATGCATTTCCATTTCACATGTCTCCTGTTCGGGTTGGCATCAGCCTCCAGAGTATTCACCAAGACTCTACTGGTGATCACTGCAGGCCTCCGAAAAAGGGGGGGTGCACGTGATTCCATACTTGGACAACTGGCTCATCAGGGCGAGATCCCCGGCTCAAGCCAGGAGAGACATGGACACTGTGTTACACTGCTTGCAGCAGCACGAATGGGTCATAAACTGGGACAAGAGCCACCTCGACCCCACACAGAAGATTATTCACCTGGGAGCCAGAATTAACTCGGAGGTGGCCCTAGTGTTTCCCATGGAGGACAAGGTATGCAATATAATCACACTCCTGGGAAACATACAAGCCCACCCACACCAGCTGGTACAAATGTACCTTCGACTGCTGGGGCTTATGGCTTCTGTGATTGCCATGGTTCCATGGGCACGCCTTCACAAGCGGCCCCTTCAGCATTATGTCCTGGATGCCTGGGATGAGTCCACACAGAATTACCAGTGCGAAATCAACCCTGATCTGAGCATTCTCAGCAGCCTCCACTGGTGGAGCAATTGAAACAATCTGCTGAAAGGGGTTCCACTGGCACTGATGTCTATAGTGACGATTAATATAGATGCCAGCCTGTTCGGCTGGGACACCATGGTTGGTTGTCACGTTACACAAGGAACATGGTCACCAGGGGAAGCCAACTTCCCAATCAATGTCCTGGAGATGAGAGCAATCTTCAGGGCCCTGACCTTCTTCGCTCTGCAGGTCTGGGGTCAGCATGTGCTGATCAGAATGGACAATCAGGGCACTATGGTGTATATCAACAGACAGGGTGACACCAGAAGCAGAGCTATGATCAAGGAGGCTCTGTGGACCTTGCAATGGGTAGAACAGAACTTGCCAATGATTTTGGCCTCCTATCTGGCAGTGAAGCTGACTTTGCAGGCGGACTAGCTCAGTCGGGTGACCCTTGACCAAGCAGAATGGAGGTTGCACTCTCAGGTTTTCAGGGCACTAAGCCAGAAGTGGGGACCGTTTCAACTGGATCTGCTGGCATTGCATTACAACACGCAGTCACCTCATTTTCACTCCCAGGGCCCAGACCCTTGGGCCAAGGAAATGGACGTGATGGTGGCAAGGTGGGATTTCGAGAAGGCTTACATCTTCCCACCCCTTCCGCTGATTTCAAAAGTGCTTTCCAAGATCAGGGCCACAAAAGCCACAGTTCTGATAGTGGCTCCAGACAGGCTGAGGAGGTCGTGGTACTCTCTGCTCAGGGCAAGATTGCTCGACGTACTCTAGTGCTTACCATAACACCTGGACCTACTGACTCACAATCCCCAAATTCTGTCTGACAGCATGGACGCTGAAAGGTCAAGACTGTTAAGGGATGGGTATCCTTCCAGGGTGGTGGAATGTCTACTGATGTCTAGGAGGGCATCCACTAATAAAACTTATCAGAGACATTGGCACATTTTTTTGTAAATGGTGTACTGCAAAGGGTCTGTCACCATTGGTGGCTGGTCTTCCCCAAATTCTAGATTTTCTTAATGATGGGGCTGAGAAGGATCTGGCCTACTCCTCCCTGAGGGTTCAGTTGTCAGCCATCTCGACCATGAGGGGTTCTCTTTCCAAGGTGGGACAAAGTGGGGCACATCCTAGGAGTCATACTAGGAGAAATAAGATGCACAGAAGGCTAAAAGCCAATTAATGTACATCTCCTGGAAGTGGGTTATACCCAACCTTATTGATCAAATAAGTAGTGGTCTAACTTGGATTTAAAACTGGAAAAGGAGCCTACTTCTACAACCTCCTTTGGTAATTGATTTCATAAGGTTATTATTCTTTGGGTAGAGAAGCTACGCCTGAAATTACTTCTGGGGTTAGATAACATTTTATTTATTTATTTTTTATTTAATTGAAATCTAGGATTACAAATACCTTTGAGCAGGAACTGCTCGTTTACAAAGGTTCCACGTCGAAGGAATGGGACATTTACATACAGTACATACAAAGGTTGACATAATAATACAGTTACACAATAAAAAGAAGCAAGAGACTGATGCTTAGGAAATTCCAGTAATTCAAAATGTGCCAAATGTTAGTTAGCATGACATATCAGTCAAGGGCAATCTTAGAAATAAGCGCTCCCCATCCGAGGAGAAATTGCAACATTATTTAGGAGGGTTGCACCTGCCCTCTCTATCGGAGTATCATACAGCCAGGCTTACATCTGCTATAACACAAGGGGAAATAGAACGTGTTATTAGGCCCCTCCCCTCTGATAAAACCCCAGGCCCAGATGGGTTTTCCGCTAATTTCTATAAAGTTTTCTCTAAAGAATTAATCCCTAAATTGTTGAGCTTGTTTCAATATATTTTAAGTGGGCTGGCAACGGACATCTCAATGTTTGAGGTGTTAATTGTACTTTTACTCAAACCTGATAAACCCCCAGATTCTGTGTCAAGGTATAGACCCATCTCGCTCCTCAATCACGATATCAAAATTCTTACAAAATTATTGGCAGATCGTGTAAGTGAAGTTTTTCCCAAGTTAAGTGGTGCAGAGCAGGTGGGATTTATGAAGGGGAGATCTTTGGTAGACCACTTGCAGACTTTGGCACATGTTTTCTCGGTTTCTAGGGAGGCTGACCATCCCATGGTTTTGGTTTCCCTGGATGCCGAGAAGACATTTGATAGGGTCTACTGGAGGTATCTTCTAGCCGTTTTGGAAACATTTGGCTTCCCCCTGGAATGCCGGTCATGGATTGACTCCATTTATAAATTCCCTTCTGCAAGAATTTCTTGTAATGGCATTATCTCAGACCCCCTTAAGTTGTTTGTGGGTACTAGACAAGGTTGTCCACTGTACCCACTCCTCTTCAATTTATATTTTAGAGCCTCTTATCAGGCTGATTATGCAAGCCCAGGAGGTTCAGGGTATTCAGGTGTATGGTCATATTACTAAACTATCTGCATATGCAGATGACCTTTTGTTCCAAATTTCGTATCCGGCTTCTTCCATTCTCACCTTATTAGAAATTATTCAGGGTTTTAGTGAAGATGCCAATTATAAACTCAATATTGGAAAAACACTGGTATTCCCCCTGAATCATAAAACGTTTAAACAAGATATCGCTGCATTAGGGTTAGCTTGGAGTGCAGATGCAATAAAATACCTAGGGCTTACCCTTACAAGAGCAGTACAGTTAAACCTAGATTCTCTGGTTCATGTTATTGAAACAGACTTAAAAAGATGGGCCTTGCTCCCACTCTCAATGTGGGGGAAAATTAATTTAGTTAAAATGAACGTACTTCCCCATTTGTTTTACCCAATAAATATTTTAAATGTTTGGCTCCCTTAATGGTTTAAGAAAATTCACGGCATAATTACCGGATTTATCTAGAATTATAAGAAGTCCAGAATGGCTTATCATAAACTAGCCGCTCCTAAGTCGATTGGGGGGTTGAGGTTGCCTCATATAGGGTTGTATTATTGGGCTAGTCATGCAAATAAGTACCTCAGATGGATGAAGGTAGTTGATCCCCCGGATCAAGGTACTTATGTTCCATTTTGGTTAAAGGTGGAGATATCCCATATTTTTGAGCTAGGCCTATCTCCCAGGGTGTTGCTGCATAGCAATCCAAGCTCTCAACCCATGGCCCTCCGAAATTCTCCTATCGAGATATCCATTAGAGTCCACTCGCAATTATGTGTCTTTTTGAAATATAATCACACTAAAGACCTATCTCAACCATTAAAGGGCAATCTCAACCTCCAATTGGATGGTAAACCCCTTAGGGGTAGTTGGCTTCCACAATTGGAGGATAGCCTAGTCGGTGATCTAATTTTGGCAGAAGGACACTGGCTCTCGTCAGTTGAAATTTTGAATAAATTTCAAATCCCACATACTGATATATTCAAAGTTTTCCAACTTCGGTATCTTTTGGTTAAAGGACTGGGCATAATTTCCCCGACCACTCCATCACTGGGCTTCCATGCAGAGACAGGGCTATTAGCAGGAATGGCTCATGCTATTTCCAGCATATATAGCACGCTCTATAGCTGGGTTCATTCTCAAAACTTGGCACCAGTGAGCTACTAGTCCTCACTTTTTCCTGATACGGAGCTCGATTGGATGATTATTTGGCGTAGTTGCCATAAATATATGTCGCAAGACAGGCTTAGACTGATGCAATTTAAGTTATTGCATAATATTTATTATTCCCCTCTCAAACTAGCTAAGTTAGGTATTGTGTCCTCCTCTATATGCTATAGATGTCAGAAGGATAGTGGGGATCTCCTTCACATTTTCTGGAAATGTTCCAAGGAAGCTCCACTCTGGACTATGATTAGACAAAAGATTTATCCTTTACTGGGTCTGAATGAACTGTTTACTGCGGAGATATGTTTGTTAGGGGATGTTTCCGCTATTACTGTGTGGAAAAGGAAGTATCATATTAGCTTGATTTCCACTTCAGTTAAGAAAGTGGTCCTGAGGCACTGAAAGGATACTTCAGAAATTACCTATGGTGAGTGGCTACAAGAGCTACTTGCCAATCTTAGAATGGAAAGAGTCATTGCTAGTCTCCAGAACAAGCTACCAAAGTTTAATCTGATTTGGGGCCCCCTATATACCTTGTATTCTTTACCGTCCAAGAAGTGATTCTTCCCTATCTTAATAGTATAGGTTGTGGAAATGTGTTGCTGTGCTGGGATCTTTGGGGGGGGAGGATTAGGGAGGAGGGGTCGGGGTAGGACTTGGTAGGGGGTGAATACATCCTTGCAATGTCACTCTCATGTACTGATGTATTTATTGTTATGTACTCTTATGGCTTGGATGTACTGTCTGTTGTGGAAAACATTAATAAAATTTGAATGAAAAAAAAGAAATAAGCGCTACAGGTGAGGGGGGTATGCAGGCAGGAAGGCCGTTGTTGGAGGGTAGAGGGTGAGTGTAAGAGTTCTAAAGGGGAGGAAGGGTAGGGATAAAAGTCAGGAAATGCCTGGGGGGGAGGAAAGGGAGAGGGGGCAAGGGGATGGGCAGGTGAGACAGATAGAAGGGGGGGGCAAGTTGTGGAGAGGTAGCTGTCAAGACTGAAGTGGAGGGCAGTGAGCGGTGGGCCTCTGATTAGGTGAGGCATCCACAATGACTAGTTGAAATGAGAAGAAGTCAGAGTTGTCTCTTAAAAGGGCCAAGAGCAGCAGCAGTAAGAGTTTCTTAGTTGAGAGTATTGTACCACTGTGGTGCTCTGTGGGCAAAGGCCCTATGGCCCATGGTAGTCCGGCATCAGCTGATATACATGACTCCTTAGGGAAATATTTCTTATGTTAAAGGTTAAACCTAGATCTGTCATTAGGATATTGTCTTTCGTTATTGTGAACATTACTAATAGGTCACCCCTTGTTCTCCTAAATTTCAGTGGAAAGAGTTTTAATGCTCTTAGTCTACTGTCATAATCCCTATTCTGAAGCCCATTAATCATTCAAGTTATTCTTCTCTGTATGTGGTTTGTTTGCTATGGTGGTGCAGATCGCATCGCTCAGGGTGCAGCCTTCATGTCCACCCTGGCATCTCAATCTGGTCCTGGAGGGACTTCATAAGCCTCTGTTTATTCCCCAGTCACCTTATTAGGTAACCCTTCAAACTGTTTTTCTCGCTGCCTTGTGTTCTACAAAAAGGGTTTGTGAGTTGCAGGCCCTTTCCTGTCTTGAGCCATACCTGACCTTTCATGCAGACAGGGTGTCACTGGTCACTGTTCCATCCTTTGTTCCCAAGGTAATTTCACCCTTCCATTTGGAACTGGCTATCTATTTGCTGGATTTACCCCAAAAGATGGAGGGGAAGGTCCCCATCCCTTGGACATGGTGTCTATTCTTAAGGACTATTTGACTGTTTGAAGGCTTCTGGAAGTCAGATAGGCTCTTTGTTTTCTTCTCTGGCAAGAAGAAGGGCCTGGTGGCTTCAAAAGAGGCTATCACCCATTGGATCCGGGGGGATAATAGTGGCTGTGTTTCAAGTCGCTGGCCACGAACCCCCCCCAGCATCTGAACTCATTCCACTAGGACCCTGTTGGCCTTGTGGGCAGAGAGTGGTGGTGCTTCGCTGCAGGATATCTGTGCCACGGCTACCTGGTCTTCAATCCATACCTTTGTCCGCCACTATGATCTTGATGTGGCTTCAGCTGACAAAGCATCTTTTGGCAGGGCTGTGCTTCAGGCTGTGGCAGGTGTGGTCTGATCATGTGGGTCGTGACTCCCGCTCAGGGCTTGCTTTTGCATACTGCTACGAAGTCCCACTTGTGAGGAATTACTGAGCACTATAAAGGTTGCAGAGGACAATGGTATTTACTCACCTGGTACAGGTGATTATACCTGCAATGTTTAGTGCTTAGGGTCCCTCCCATACTTCACGACCCCTGCACTGCTGCAACCTGAATCAAACCCTGTCATTCTAGGGCATTCCTGACTGTCGCTTTTTTCTTGGTTTGGCTGTAGTGCCCCTACCAAATATAGAGTGGTAGCTGCATGTCCTGTTTACTCTGCATTTATCAGTGTATTTTGTGTTGTACAGCATGTACTGTTTTTTGTTATTATTCTACCTCACTTCCATATGCATATCTTGTGTGGTTTACGTATCATGTGTTTTCACACTTATCCCATCTCTATGGATTCAGTAAATAATGTTTTTTCACTACATCACATTCTGTTGTGTATGTTTTTTTCAATTTTAAGGGGAGTCTGTTGCTGTGTTTACCTTCTTTCCTCTAGGGAAGTTTCTCACTGGAGTGTTTAGACGTTGCCGGGGGATTGGTCTCTGGCAGTCCAAAAAGATTTATGTTTGTGTATCAACCAATAGGATGGATGGAGGAAAACCCACTTGTGAGGAATTACTGAGCACTCTAAAGGTTGCAGGTATAATCACCTTTACCAGGTGAGGAAATACCAATTCTTGTCTGGTGCTGGCCATCAAACTTTTCAGGGTGAGTTTCCTAATACTTTCTGTTGTTTAAAGTGTGTCTCAGCTGGAAAAATGCAGTTGGAAGGATGCTGGGCGTGTGATGTTTTGTTATTTAACTGATTAATTCATACGTGCTAGGAGCTCTTTGCTTACTCCCAAGCCCTTTGATATGCAAATACACATTATCAGCTCCCATGTTTCCTTTTATGAGTGGGGGTCATGACTTTTGCAATGAAGTGAAACAGGTTTTCACAACAGGGCAGAACAGAGTAAAGCAACTTCAGTTAAATTAGGATGAAATTAGGGAGGTATAAGATAGAGAATCATTATTCATGTCTACAGACTACACAGGCAAACAGAAAAAAGGTTGAGGGATCTTTCCCTTTAATCTTTGGGTCAGGTAACAGGCACAGCAGATAGTATGCCAGAGGGGTGGTGGACGGTGCTGACTGGATGTGGGGAAGGGAAGTGATGATAATTATTATACTCAGATTCATCAATGCTCAGCTGACAGGCAGCTATGTTAACCTTTCTGTGGCCCGTGGGGGGGGGGAGCTAACATGGGTACTGAGTTAATCGGGGAATGGGAGTATCTGCTACTAAGATGGTTGGGTGTGGGTTGGGGCCTGATGAAGGAGGGTGTGGTTTGGGCTTCTACAGTGGGTAGGGAGGAGGGAACATTGTTTTTTTAAGGGCAAAGTCAGAGACAGACTCTGCAAAAATTTTGTGAGGGAAGAGTCACTTCCCAGAGTCTTCGTCAGGCAAGTTGGCACTTCACTTTGGGTAGTGCTTTGTGAAAGGCCTCACAGAGAAGTGGGACTTCTCTTAGTGAAGTTGAAACACTTCATCTGCACCAAACAGGGAGTGGCTGCTTTTATATTACCTTAATGCGCACGGTTGCATTCTATTATAGCAGACCACAAATGCAATACAACTTTAAACATTAAAGAGCAGCTGACATACTCAGGGCAGGCAACTCTTGGCAAGGAGCTGCCTGCACCAGGACCTAAATTAGCCATAAATTAAATGTTTTTGCCCATGCGTTAATTCAAGATTTAACTTACAGCAAACAATCTCACTTCCTGATTGCGTTCTAGTTGCCAAGTGCCAGCCGCAGCCCTGCCCACAAACTGCTACAGGCTTGGGGTCATAATCGGGCAGCAGTAGCCCTTAGGGATGCTACCTGTACTTTATAGGTAATTGTGTATTAAGGGGGTACATACATGTAATACTAACCTCTTAACATGCACAATTGCCAGTAAAGAGCACAAGTAGCATCTAAAGGCCACCGCTGCCCCTAAGTGCATTATAATCCTTTATCTATAGCCCTGCAGACTCTTCCCTACTTCATGTCATTAAAAAACAGCTTTGCAGGTGGGTCTATGGTGGGCGCTCAGTGACTAGAGCACAATCAGGACATTAGATTGCATTTGCTGGAAGCTGAATCTCCAATTAATACGTGGGCAAAAAAAATAATTTATGGCTAATATAGGTTCTGGGGCAGGCAGCTCCTTGCCAATAGTTGCCTTCCCCAAAGAATATAATGTATCAGCAGCTCTTTAAGATAATGCCAAGTCAAAGCAGCCATTGTTGACTATAGCCAGCTTTTGTTTTAATCCAGCCTTTTCTACTTCACTGCTTGTCCACAAGTCCTCAAACTGTACTGGTCTGGTGGCATCTTGTCCCACAAAACTTTTTGAAGTGTTTCATCAGGAAGGCACGCTAAGCAACAAGTTGCTCATCTCTTTGTGCGACCTGGAGGGTAGGGAAAAATGAGGATAGTATACAGAGATTTGGTACACAATATAGATATACAATTTGATTACATTCAATAAAGTGATCAGACTACACAGAAGTACTGAAAAGGAGGAATGCTAACAGGTATGAGCTAGATGGATACAATGCTAACAGTCTTGAACTAGATAAATACGATAGCACAAATATCTTGGGCAAACACTTGGTGACACATTAGCTTTGTAGTTGGAGAATGGCTGGATAGAATACAAGGAGGCTGAACTAGGGCAGGATCACGAGGAGAGACAGATAGAACTAAATTTGCAAGGGGAACAAAAGTGCAAGGTTGACTGTAAGTGCAGTAGAGATTAGGGGATTAGCCAATTACTATGGCTAGGAAGGAGGGGGAGGAAAGGGGGTGGGAGAGTGGGTGGGCACAATAGGCAGAAGCAGGGGGTGGAAAGGGGGGGACTGGAGGAGGGGAAGGCAAGGAGAGAAGGAGGAGAAGGGTCTGCCAGGGCCTGACCCCTCCAGAATGCTGGGGACCCTGCCTACATCAGGCGGAGGTCAAGCACAAACAGGACCCTGCCTGCACCAGGAGGAGGTCAAGCACAAACAGGAGGGAAGCAGATTGTAGGGAGAGGGAGTTAGAGCACATCAGGAAGGAAGAGAAGGGGAAAGAGAAGGCTGTGTTGGGGCCTGGCCCCTCCAGTATGCTGAGAACCCTGCCTGCACAAGGCAGTGGTAGAGCATGACAGGAGGGAAGTGGGCAGCGATAGGGCGTAGGCTTCAGGTGGACCAGGAGAGATGGAGCTGGGAGAAAAGAGGGGCCAAGAACCAGCCCTTTCAAGAAAGAATGGGGTGGGAGTAAGAGGCGAGGAAGGTGTTTACCTAGGTTCTGGACCCCTCCAAGATGAAGAGAACCCTGCCAGGGGCTTGACCAAGCAACAGCAAGTGGGTAGAGTGGGTAAGGTGGTGTACAGAGGAGGGAATGGGGGGGTGTGGGAGTAAGGTGGAAAGGAAAGGGTGCTGGGGGGAGGATGTAGGGGGAGGGTTTTGCGGGAAAGAGGTGGGCACGAAGCTGAAGCAGGCTCATAGGGGAGCAAGTTAAGGAGGATTGTAGCAGGAGCAGCTAGCAGAGAGAAAGTTATGCAAGGCTGAGGCAAGGGAGTGGGAGGAGGAGGACTTTGTTTTTAACTTTGTTAAAAAGAGCATTAATCTACTTTCACACTATCAGTGGCATCATTCATGACTTTTCCTCTTTATGAGCGACTACAAATCTGGACTATAATTAGGATATGTTGAGTTATAACAGTAAGGACCATGAGGAAAGGGTGGTGAAATTATGTATCAGCCTACGAGGGGAGACAGCGGATGTCAAGACAGTGTAGTCCTTCTAGGTAAGCCTGGACAAATTTCTGCTTACCAAGTGAATCACAGAGTACCCTGGATAGTAGTGTGGGTGGGTAGTAGAGTGGCTGGGGAATCCCTAGAAATTAGTCCATTTGCATAGTGTACTAGTAAGTCTCTGCCAATGTAGCCGTTGAGAAAGGGGTGGACTTGATGGACCTAGAGTCCCTTCCTACCTTTAATTATTATTTTCCTATGTTGTGATATGATGATTGTAACACTTCCCATCCTGATGGTCTATGGATGTGAAATAGCTTTTTAATAAAACAGATGGACTGAATGTTGTGCCTTTTGCCACTTTGTATAAGTGGTTTTGCACTATTTTGGTGCTGGGAGCCTCAAATGGGTTCCGTTTGCTTTTTACTTCCTCGGCTGATAGCTCCTTACACCCTGTTCACAGGGATATACCCTTATCAGGCTGGACCCAGTCATCATTTAGAAGGCTACCAGGTTTTTTCTCCCTCCATTTTTCCTCCTTCCTTCCTCCCCTGGCCAGGGCGATGCTTCTAGTAGCCTTGCACAGCCACAGCCTGCCTTATGGCAGGAGTAAGCTCCCTGGCCCAGCAGCCAGGATTGCTGGGGTGACAGAACCCACTGCCAGCCCTCCCCGGCAAAGATGCATTGATGAGAGGCAGCTGTCTCGGCCCTGATCTGCCACCCGACGAGACTTCCTGGGCCTGCTGGTGAACCTAGGTCATTAGCATGGCAATGCAATGGGCCACCACTGAGCAATCAGGGCAGTCTAGGATCCTGGTTTTTTATCTATTTCCCACTGTGGCTCTAGCCACGGCACCCTTGCGCAGTTTATTCCTGTTTCTTTGTGATTATCTTTATCCCCCGTGACTGCTATACCTCCAACACCCCTTGGTCTTTGAGCAGTCTATTGGGTCAGCATCAACACCTGTCAGAATATAAGTATACTAGCAAGCCTGATCTCCTACCCTAACCACGGCCACCACTAGTGGACACCCCAAAGGAAACTTCCCTTTAACAGGGCCTGTTTTGACTGAAGACACTGGAAGCAGCCAACTCCAGGAGCACACAGTCAGCAGGGAGGTAGCCAGGGGTGGTTCTGGACCCAGTGGTGTGAATGCCTATTTAGTGGCCATAATTAGTCAGTGGTCAGTGAATTTTTTCTCCTTAAACCTATCCACCTCCCAATATCATGGTACCTGACCTACTGGAGGGAGCTGCAGATGTCGCTGATGACATCAGTGCTAGTCCGCACACTACCTACCACACAAGGCCCTTAGGCAGCAGTAAGACTACACCCTCAACCCCCAGATTCTGGGGATGCTCCTCTTGCGATTCCCCCAGGCTCGGCCATGTGAGTCAAGAAATTTGGGCCAACAGGCCAGATTCAAACTGAGTTGGGCCAAACTCGATTTGGTTGTATTTGATCCAATATAAAAGAATGGGCTACTTGGTGCCTCTGTATGCACATTTCCACCTCTCTCATGCACCCATTTCTTCCCCACTTACTCCCTCAATGCCTCTCCCCACAAAGACTATTCTGCCACAGGCAGCCAGTCTAGAGATGGGCTGTTTTAGGGTTTTAGTGCCAAAAATTGCATTAAAAAAAACAAATAAAAATAAAAAAAAAAAAACAATATTAATTTTTTTTTTTTGTTATGTGAAACTGGTTCGGCTCATTTCATTAAACCTTCCCCAAACCCAACTGGCCCAAACCTGTGGCCCGGCCAGATTCCTAGCCCTACCCCCAAGACTCCTTCTACCTAAGGTTGGGTCTTGAGATCACAGCATGAGTCCAGCTTTCCTGTGTGGTACATTTCAAACCACTAGAATATTTCTTTAGTGGGAAACACCTTTAAGTTCAAAATGTTCCTGGTCAGGTATATTTGGGGTAGTCTTGCTGTTTTTTGAGAACCAGTTCTGCTCAATCATTCTCTATACCTGCGTATGATAATTAAGCAATAAGGCATGACAGGGTGTGGGTTATTGGGGGATTTACCCACGCCTTGTGCGGTGTATCACAAAGAGCACAACCGAGTGACTTAACCACACAAGAAGTGCGTAAATCCCCCAATAACCCACACCCTGGAGTGCCTTATTGCGATTATACAATGGACCCATGTGTAAAATACATTTAAAATGTGTTTAAGTACATCTTTTATAAATGCCATTTCTCAGCCGTGGGTTATTTAAGCAATTTGTCCCTCCAGGGTGTGGGTACACTGGAGGATTTACCACGGCTGGTGTGATGTGCCTCATGATCGAACCACGCCAGTCATGTTAAGTCCTCCAGTGTACCCACACCCTGGAGGGATAAATTTATATTATACAATGGCAAATGTTGTTCCTTTAATGTTTTTTAACTATTTTCTAACTCACTGAGTTCCCTACACTTCCGAAAGAGGATGTCATTTTGTAAACAATTTACCACAGTGTTTTAGCGAAGCGGCGACAGGATAAATCGCGGCAGTTTCATTTAAAGTGAAAGCGACCGGATTAGCACGATATAAGGTTGGCTGGCACTTTTTCCAGTGGGTACACTGGAGGATTTATCATGGTGGTAAATGTGCCAGCCAACCAATCAGGATGCAGTATTTGGGACATTGGATTTACCACATTGTATAATACAGGATATACCACGGTCATGTGATGTGTTTTGACCAATGAGGTTGCAGGATTTTCATACCCCATTGTATAACTTGCAATGATTCTTCTCTCATATCCTAAGGGCTGAAAAGGAATTCTGGAAAGGCTGCCACAATGATTCTACATGTTACAATGAGCCACTGGACTTGGGTCACTCACATCCAGCTGCGGTAGCTGCAGATGGCTGTGTGTTTCAGCTGGGGGAGGGTTGGCAGCATGTTCCTGCACCACAGTGACTCCTGCAGAGGGTTAGGTGTCTATCTGACTGCAGAGGCACAGGCATCCTGTGCATGTCTAAGGCCATTAGACAGCTATGCTTCTGCTATGTGGGAAGTGGAAGGATGTGGGAGAAAATTGGAAAGGAAAAAAACACACTGCCATCAGGATGCTGGCTGGTGGTTTTCTCAAACCCAACACTGTGAACCTCCACCAGAGTAATGGTGGCATTCATGAAGGATGGTTGGGAGAGCTGCCATGGAGGGGGGGTACACACTCAAAGTCTGAGTGGATGACAGTGGAGGAGAAAAAGCAATGTGAATAAGGAATCAAGGTAACCTGCCAGAGGTATGGTAATAGCACATCATGCTCACAACTGCTGGGAGACAAGAATCCTGCGCTGAATCTGGCTGCTTGATGAGCGCATTACAGTGGTGAGGCACTCTCTCCCAGGGGAGGGAAGGCGTGGACTACCAGTCATTCCCAAACCCCCAGCTGATTGAACAAGAAGTGGCATCATACAGTGGTCTTAAACAACAGACACTTGATTGGCTGAGGACTGTTGTAAATTCCAGGACATAACAACGAGGAAAAAAGTTCCAGTCAGACAAAAACATGAATGAATCATTACAATGTCACTCTCTTCAAATGGGCTTAGCTTAGATGGCTGAGAGCCACAGCATACCAGGCATTTCTGAGGTAAATATAACAATTTCATTGTTCACTTGATGTTTTTCTAACCTGTTAACTTAAAGTTAACATTGCACAGTTTTTTTCTCAGAAAAATGTATTGAATTGAAAATGATGACTGTTTTAAGTCCTTGTTTTTCATTGTATAATAGAATTAAATAATATACTCTGGGGGTGTTAGTGCATGTCATGGAAAACATGAGACGTTAAACTGAGGTCCCGTCTGCCTGTTCTGGTGGTTGTTCAAGTGGATGTTAAAGATCCCATTGCATTTCTCAAAAAAAGAGTAGGAGAATTTCCCTGGTATCCCGGTAACATCTCCCATTCACTAAAAATATCAACAACAGCTTAATCTGGTTCAGTGTCAGTTGGCATCCATCTGCCCCAAGGATGAGGCTGAAAATAGCAGAATTGTCTAGTCCTCCTTCCCGGGCAGCAAAACAAAATAAATTAAATAAATAATAACTTATTGAGTGCATGAGTCACTCAGCCTGAAGCATCATGACTCTCAATGCACCCAAGTTGTGACCATACCCCATGATATAACATACACTGTCATGCACTATTGCTTAATTATACAATACACATAAAAATCCTGTCACCTGATTGTTCAGTTAAGGTTCTTACCAGTGGGTAAGTCCTGTAATATCCCACGGCTGAGGAAGAGCATTTATAAAAAAGCTAAACATAATTAAACAAATTTTAAAATTTATTTTACATGTGGTTTCTTTGTAAAATCACAATAAAGCACTTCAGGTTGTGGGTAATTGGGGGATATATTTAGTTGTTTGTTTGTTATTGGTAACCAGGTAAGATACACTAGGCATAAAAACATCTGTTTTCAGGCATGATCTGGTAGAGTTACAGTAGCTGTCACAAGCAAAAGAACTACAGAAAACATTATCAAACAACAACGTAATAACAAATAGGAACACACAACAAGGCTTTACAGTTGAGCAGAATTGACTCTAACATTTAAAATTAGGTATTATCAGCTGGCCCGTCAGTGCAAGGATAGCACTACTGTACATGACACCAGCGACCTGGGTTCGGGAATGAGCCTGGGTCATCAGGGGCTGGCCGGGGGGATAGGTCATCAGGGGCTGTCCAGGAGATAGGTCATCAGGGGCTGGCTGGGGGAAGGAGGTCATCAAGGGCTGGCAGGAGGAATAAGTTATCAGGGGCTGGCCGGGGGGATAGGTCATCAGGGGCTGTCCGGGGATAGGTCATTGGGTCTGGCCAGGGGATAGGTCATCAGGGGCTGGCCGGGGGGATAGATCATCAGGGGCTGTCTGGGGAGATAGGTCATCAGGGGCTGGATGGGGGATAGGTCATTAGGGGCTGTCCAGGAGATAGGTCATCAGGGGCTGGCTGGGAGAAGGAGGTAATCAAGGGCAGGCAGGAGGAATAAGTTATCAGGGGCTGGCCGGGGGGATAGGTCATCAGGGGCTGTCTGGGGGGATAGGTCATCAGGGGCTGTCAAGGGGATAGGTCATTGGGGCTGGCTGGGGGATAGGTCATCAGGGGCTGGCCAGGGTATGGAGGTCTGAGCGTCCCATAGGAGACACTCCTCCTCTGAGGGTGAGAGGGCTGTCACATCACCCGCTACCACCGCCTGTGGATGCTTGGGTGGCAGCACAGGACTCACGACATGGGGAGGGGAGGACTGTGAGGTGCTTAGCTGAGACATGTGCCAGAACATCTACAGGCTGTACTTATGTCCTTCATGCTGGCATCCTCAGGGCCGGGGTTTTGGGGAAGCACAGCAATCAGAAAAAAAAAGTAAAAAAACATGCCCCCACTGCTATGCAGCATGATCCCCAACAGCTGGAGGGAGGACAGAGCAAGGATGGTCGGTATCATTGTCACCGAGCCCCACTGGCACTAGAAGTCAAAATATGTTACTGAAAAACAAATTAAGTAATATCCATTTCTTGTGCGGTTAGTCATTCAGATGCGCCTCACGATGCACAACATGTGGTAAATACCCCAGTAACCCACATCTTGTCATACCTTATTGCCTAATTAATGTCAGCAGCTCACAGAGGGAAGGTAAGGTTGTAGACCCTCCCCTTGCAGTAGTGGACAGGGGGAATCAGGAGGGGGCATCACATTACAGGGCATTAGCTTTGTTTAAAGTGCTGTGTGTTTTCCTAACTGAAATTCAGTGAGCTTAGCCATTTTATTTGGGCAGGAGTAGGGGCTTCTGTCTGCTGGTAATTTTCTGGCATTTTCAGGGATTTCACTGGGGTTGCAGCTGTTTGGTTTCTTTCTGATTCATAAACTGTTCTGTAACAATAAGCTGATTGTTTTCTTTGCAGGACTCAGAGGCTAACTAAGAAACTCCTATGTTGTCCTGGAGGAGCGGGTAAGCCCCACAAGGGCACCCAAGGTTGCTACCAGGGAGGATGAGCAAGTCCTCCAAGAGGGAGACCCTGGAGCAGGAGGTACAGGACCCCAGAGGAAGAGGAAGCTACTCAATAGTCCAGGGAATGGATCTGGGAACAGATAGCGGGGAGGAGAGGGCAGTCAAGTGCCTTCCAGGAGGCACAGTTTGAAGGGAGGGGAGGTGAATCCAGAGGATCACCACAATGGTAGCTAGGAGGGGGACCTAGAGGTGATGGTCTATCTGGGGACAAATGACCTAGCCAAGGAGTAGGTGAGTATAGAGCAGGTACAGGAGGACTTCAGGGGATAGCACCTTGGAGAGGTGTCAGACTCCGTAACATTCTCAGAGGTGCTGCCACTCCACAGCAGGGGTGAGGCTCAAAATCTCTGCATCAGCGAATGAAATACTTGGTTGAGGGGCTGATGTGGAGTAAATGGGTTTAGATTCATTGGGGACTGGGAACTCACCTGTTGGGAGCCTGTACGGGGGGATGGTGTACATCCATCCAGGGAGGGGACTGGGGTCCTCAATCAAAAGTTTAGATGCTTCATTGCCAAACATTTAAACTTGCTAAGGGGGGGCATCAGGAGCAGGGAGAGACTTAGGCAGCTCAACCCCACAGGTCAGAGTAGCTAGCAGGATGGATCAGGAGGAAATGTTGAAAACAGATTTTCCCAAACTCATTACGAGAAGTAAGGCAGGGGAAGGGAGGCAGCAAATGAACAAAAACAGGGTTGGAAACGGGGAATAGGGAGGCAAGGGTAGACGTACAAGGAGGATAGGCAGGAAAACAGGGACAGATATATCTGGGCCCATTGCAATAGGTAAGGCAGAGGTAAGTGGGCAGGAGAAAGAGAACAGGGCTGGAAGGAGGGAGCAAAAAGGCAAATCCAGAAATGTAAGGAGCACAGGCTGCAAAACATGGACAGCCATCTATGCAAATGCCCGAAGTCTGGGGAACAGAATCCCAGACCTGATGGCAGAGGCAGACCTACACATAGTGGCAGTTACCGAAACATGGTACACTGGGAAACATGACTGGGAGGTAAATGTACCAGGGTCCTAGATTTCAGGAGGGTAGACTTTGCTGGGATGGGGAGTGAGAGAGATCAAAGAAGCCCTGGCAGGAAGGGATCGGGGGGGGGGGGTTGAGGAGCAGTTTGTACACCTAAAAGATGCTATAGTGGAGGCAACAAATCAGTGCATTAAACTGAGGAACAAAGGAGAAAGAAGGAACAAATCACTATGGTTCACAAAGGAGGTGGCAGAGAAGGTGAAGGATAAAAAGAGGGTGTTCAGAAAGTACAAGGAGACTCAGAATGACGAGGATCGGGCAGTGTACCTAGAGAGACAGAGGGATGCAGGGAAAGCAGTTAGGAGAGTGAAGGCACAGACAGAGGAGAGATTAGCGCAGATGGTAAAGAGGGGGGGACAGGACATTTTATAGATACATTAGTGATAGAAGGAAGGCTGGGGGGGATTGTAGGGCTCAAGGGGGTGGGAGGGCATGTGTGGGAGTGGGGCCTACAAATGGCATTGATACTAAATGAATACTTCTATTCAGTATTCACGATAAAGAGGAGGGACACGGACCACAGCTGGGCAGCAGCAAAAACAAGGGGTAAACATTAGTCCCATGACAGAAGAGAGAGTCCTGGAGGAACTTGCAAAACTGAGGGTAGACAAAGCGATGGGGTCAGATGATATACACCCCATGACATTAAAGGAATTACGGACGGTGCTAGCAGCACTGCTGGTGGCCCTATTTAGTGAGTCACTCGATACAAGGGTGATTCCAGAGGACTGGAAGGGGGCAAATGTAGTCCCTCTCCACAAGAGTAGCAGCAGAGAGGAGGCAGAAAACTATAGGCCAGTCATCCTCACCTCAGTAGTGGGTAAGATCATGGAGGCGCTGCTTAAGGAGAGGATTGTGGAACACTTGGAAACCGTGGGAGCACAGGATCCAAGACAGCATGGATTCACAGCAGGAAGTTCATGTTAAACAAATCTGACTGACTTTTTTGACTAGGTGACGAAGGAGGTGGATCAGGGAGGAGTGGTGGATATTGCCTACCTCAATTTCAGCAAGGCCTTCAACACTGTACCCCACAAAAGACTGGTGAACAAGCTAGGTAGCTTGGGGGTTGGCCACAAAGTGTAAAACTGGGTTGAGGGCCAGGAAGCAGAGAGTGATGATAAATGGGATCAAATCTGAGGAAAGGAAGGTGACCAGTGAGGTACCTCAGGGATCAGTACTGGGCGAGTCCTTTTTAATGTCTTCATCAGTGACATTGCTGAAGGGATGGAGAGGAAGGTTTGCCTATTTTCAGATGATACCAAGATCTACAACAGAGTAAACACACTGGAGGGGGTCGCAAGAATGAGGAGGGATCTGAGAAGGCTGGAAGAGCAGTCAGTGGTGCGGCAATTAAAGTTTAATGTAAAGAAGTGCAGGATCATGCACCTGGGTTGAAGAAACCCTACGGAGAGCTACAGAATGGGGCGGAGGTGGGAGGGACTGCTGACAGTCACCAGGAAAGAGAGGGATTTAGGAGTAATCGTCTCAGATGACCTAAAGGTGGCCAAATGGTGTAACAAGGCTGTGGGGAGGGCCAATGGGATGTTGGGGTGCATAGGAAGGGGTATCACTAGCAGAAGAAGGGAGGTAGTGATGCCATTGTACAAAATGCTGGTGAGGCCTCATGTGAAATACAGTGTTCAATTCTATAGGTCACATCTTTGCAAAGACAGAGACAGGGTGGAGGAGGTCCAGAAATGGGTGACCAAGATGAAGAAAGTGAAAGGCTTGCATCAGAAAGCATATGAGAACAGATTAAAAGACCTCAATACTGTATGTATACACATGAGGAGAGGAGGGAATGGGGGGATATGATAGAGACCTTCAAGTATCTTAAAGGCTTGAACACAGTGTACATAGATACACAGACAGTGTCGGCAGATAAGGGCCTATGGCCCACCCAGTCTATCCATTTGAGCTTGTAAGTTCAGTTTATGTTTTCCTAGAAGTCTGTTGCCCCTTACCTCTGACCTCCAGAATTCCTTTATGTCTATCCCATGCATTCTTAAATCCCGTGATTGTTTCAGCCCCCACCACTTCCTCTGGCAGGGTGTTCCACTTGTCCACCACCGTTCTGTGAAGAAATTTTTCCTCATGTTTCCTCTGAATCATCCTCCTCCAACATCATCCCATGCCCCTAGTCCTGGAACATCTTTTCGCTTAAAATAGTGTATTCCTGCACCCTGTTCCTCCCTGTAAGATACTTGTATGTCTCTATCATATCCCTCTCCCCTCCTCTCCTCCAGGGAGTACATGTTCAGTTCCTTCAACCTGTCTTCATAGAACTTGTGATGCAATCCATGCACCATCTTTGTTGCCCTCCTCTGAACCTTCTCTACCCTGTCTATGTCCTTACGTAGGTATGGTCTCCAGAACTGTACACTGTACTCCAGGTGGGGCCTCACTAGTGTCTTGTATAGCGGAATTATGACCTTCCTTTTCCTGCTGGTGATGCCCCTGCCTATACATCCCAGCATCCTATTTGCTTTACCTGCTGCCTTGTCACACTGAGTGTGACTGAGTGTAGGTGAGTGATATCTTCCAGTACATGAGTTGTACAAGGACGAGGGGACATGATATGAGATTGGAGGGGGGCAGGATAAGGGGAGATGTGAGGAAGTTTTTCTTCATGGAGAGGGTGGTGGATGCTTGGAATAACCTACCCCAGGAAGTGGTGGATGCTAACACAGTGGGAGGGATTCAAACATGCATGGAATAGACATAAAGAAACCCTAGATAGGGTGAAGGGGAGGTGGTAGCCAATGACCAAGTAGGGTCAACGGCCACTGATGCAGGCAGGGAATACGAGCAGACTAGGTGGGCCTAGCAGTCCTTATGTGCCATCAACTACTATGTTACTATGTAATGTCGGTAATAAGAAAAATACCAGCCAGATAAAATACCATCTGCAAGCTGTTAATGCTGTCTTCAGAACTTCTTTTTGTCTCTATAACTTTACCCTCTGAAGATTGCAGATGGTTTGGTTTATTCTCCCTCCAGCATTTTCATCTCTCTGAGGTTTTCATTGTATTTTTTTTTTTTTTTTTTTGGTGTAGTAGCTTCAGGCTTTAATAATATTACTTTCTGACCACATTTTCTTTTTTGTTGTTCATCTTTGGTTTTTTTTTAGTTCTGTTTTTCATGCCTGATTCTGATCAGTGTCCAAGACTGTGTTTCTCTTCCACGTTGAATATCACACTCCCAGACAGCATTTCACAGCCAAAGATCAAGAGTGGAGAACTGAGAGTTAGTTCAATACCAATCAGCTGTTCTCCCGGGTCTAAGTAGTCTTCTGGGACAGTACTTAGCCCAGGTAGGACAGTGAGACCCGCAAACGAAAGATCACAGCTTATAAAAGCTCTAATATGCCCTGCAGAGTATTGAATCTCCCGGTGCTATAGCTCTTATGTCAGCTGCAAGGGATTCAGGGATTTGTAGCTACAGAAAATGTCAACTTGCAAGTCAGCAGACTAGGTCTGATACAATCTATACCGCAGTAAACCATAAGTAAAAAAATGTTTTCCCACACTAATTGAAAATTGGGACCAGCCCCACACTTGGGTGTGAGCCTCTTAGTGCTGACTGTTCCCCTTTGAGGATTAACTGTATAAGGGCTGCCCACTGACCCAGACTGCTCTGCTGTGCTGGTGGTCTAGGTTCAGAAGCAGACTCGGAGCTGACCAGGCAGCCCAGAGGTGGCTACATGGCAGTGCTACCAGGGTCTTGGCAACACAGCAACACATGTGGAGGGCCAGGAAGCTAGCTCCCACTGAAGATGTGGTCTGTGTGCATGCAGGGTCCACAGAGGCTACTGCCTAGTGTCGCATGAGGTGGGTGGAGGAGAAAAGGCAGGAGAAAAAACAGCTGGACTCCTTCTAGGATGACTAAAGCTAGTACACTCAGTCCTCACTCCACAGAGCCCACCCCCTGCCCTAGATCCCGACTAACATAGCAGGAAGACCCCTGCCCCTAGAAAGAACCATGGCAGTAGTCAAGGTTAGTGCTGGATGGGATTGGGCGGTCACCAGGTAACTGGAAGAAGTTGACAAGGACTTGATAGAGGAGAAAAAACTATATTCAAGGCCACTGATTTTTTTTTTTACCAGAAAACCTAGTAAACTTCCAGAATTTGGACTGCCAGCACACCAGTAAAAACAAAGAATGTCACAGAATTTGGCATTTTATACCAGATAAGTAAATCTACTGAACTTTTATTTTCCTTATGATTGCTTCCTGCACTAATTTCAATCTGATTCATTTAATGCTCTGCATAAAACCTAATTTTAATCCGACTATTTTTACATATACTAAAAGACTGACACTAGAATCCCAGTAAAATCTGGAAGTTAGACTAACAATCACCGGTGTAGTTCCTGGAATTTCAAGTCTTGAAAACAAAATTTCATTATTTTAATCACCATAAATCAGTGACCTTGCCTATATTTAACACAAAAGAATAATTGTACAGACACCCTGTGGACCTGAAGGGCATTCCAAAGGCAATTCACTCAGATTCTAGACAGATGGGGATGGGGGGGGTTTTGCACCAGGCACTTAGTGTCTCCAACGCCCAGTACTGAAAAGGACAGGAATCTGATTTTAAATCGTACTTTTTATATACATTGTATCTCAATATACTTTACAATCCATGAACAGTTAGCAGCAGCCCTTAGCCACGCACACAAAGCTGTCATGGGATATTGATGAAGATTAAGGAAAGCAAGAGAGGAGGCTGGTGACAGATAGAGAGAGAGCTAGGAGGTGATGCCCAGGAAGGTTCAGTGACTTGCTCAGGGTCACACAGTGAGTAAGTACCGATGATGAGATTTGAACCGAGGTCCAGATTCATAGCTCTGTAGTCTTAACCACCAACTCACATTGTCTTCCTTCTTCATCAGTGTGTTGAATGGGTTAGAATAAACTTTGGATTTATATATTGCCTTAGCATTGCAGTAAACAAGACGTTGGTATCACAGTGACTAAATGAAGGTGAACAGAGCAGTCTGTATTATGTGTTCAATAACAGAAACACAGACAGTGACGGCAGAAAAAGACCATTGGTCCATCCAGTCTACTCATAAACCCTAATAAACCTAGTACCTATTGTCTATATAAGGTTGTAACCCACACTATCTACCCCCATGCTCCCCATCCTACCGCTACCACCCAGAGCAACCACTAAGCCCTTCACTCTGTCCCAGTCGTGTTTGAAACCATTGATAGTTTTGGCACCCACCACATCAGCTGGCAGATTGTTCCACATCTCCACCACCCTTCTGTAAAAGAAAATGTTCTCACTTCCGTCTTGAATCCCCCCCCCCCCCCCATCAGTTTCCACTCATTCCCCCATGTTCTTGAGCCACTGCTAATGCTAAATAATTCCTCCCAGTTTACCACGTTCATTCCTTTCAGGAACTGGAAGGTCACTATTCTATCTCCCTCTCTTGTCTGACCTCCAGTAAGTACATTTTCAATGCCTTGAGGCCGATCATCATAAGCTCTGCCCTACTGGCCCTGAATCATTTTGGTCATCCTACCCTGCTCTGCCTCCAACCTGTCCTTATGTTTCCTAAGGTGAGGACTCCAGAACTGGGCACAGCACTCCAGGTGGGGGCCTCACCAGTGATCACCTCTTTGCTTCTGTTGTCATCCCACATAGTCATAGACAACTGCATCAGAAGAACTTGTTTTATATGTTGCTGGCAGCCATTTTGTTCTCAGCAACATTCTACACACAGCCAGGGACAACTGCACTAGAACCTGTTTTCTATGTTGCTGGCAGCCATTATGTGTTCAGCAACATCCAACATACAGCCCTGCACAACTGCATTATAACCTGTTTCATATGTTTCAGGCAGCCATTATGTGTTCAGCAACATCCAATATACAGCCCTGCACAACTGCATTATAACCTGTTTTATATGTTTCAGGCAGCCATTACGTGTTCAGCAACATCCAACATACAGCCCTGCACAACTGCATTATATATGTTTCAGGCAGCCATTATGTGTTCAGCAACTTCCTACACACAACCATGAACAACTGTATTATAATTTGCTTTATATGTTGCTGAAAGTGATTACATACTCAGCAACATTCTACACTCTGCCACAGATCATCTCATCCGAACCTGCTTGCTATGTAGCTGTCTATTATGTGTTCAGCAGCATCCCACAAACAGCCATGAACAACTGCATCAAAACCAGTTCTATATGTTGTTGACAGCCATTATGTGTTCAGCAACATCCCACACACAGACGTGGACAACTGTATTAGAACGTGTATTGAGAAAGGGCATTTTGGGTAGGACAGTGGTGGGATAGTCCCCATTCTCTTTTGGAATAGTTCCACAGGATGCTTAATTCCCACCCACCCCTAATACTGGGCTGCAGTGTCAGCAACTGGTATAAGCCTAGGTCCCTGGTGTTACAATACTACTTGGAAGGACAAAATATATGTTAAGCTCACTGCTCTTCTTCCATCCTATTTGACTGCATGTAGAAGCTTGTTGCATCCAGGGTTGTTTTAGTCAGTCCACCCCATGTTAATCTGTATACTGCTACCCATAATACCCCATATTCAGATGTAGACAATAGCAGTGCACAAAAAGGATAGTGCAGAGTGCTAATCAGTGCACTGGTGATATATTCATACACACATTGCACCCCTGTCAGACACGCTCTGCATGTACAATTATACGGCTGAGATGGGGTTGCATAAAGTGCAGAGGTGCAGTGCACCACTGCTCCCTTTCTGGCAACATACTCCCAGGAGCAAAGTGGGGCTAGCTCATCTCAAATGGGTTAGTGCCTTTGCTTCTAGGTGCTATATTCAAATGCCAGCATTTCTAATCACCACATAAGTTATGCAAGTTGCTAAGATGCTATTTGCATGCCATTATGTGTCCATTAGCAGTTCTGTGCACGGTCTCCTCACCTTTGTATGCACAGAGGCACTTGGCCATTTAGCATTTGGTGCAACTTCCTATCACTGGACCCCATGGCAAGCACAGTAAATGTAAAATAAACTCTCTGGTGCTACTAGTACCCCCTGTCTCCCCTGATGCCCAGTCATACAAGCTCCCTGGTAATCTACTGCTACCCTCCTCCCTCCCTCACCCGAAGCCTGTTCATACAAACTCCCTGGTTCTAGTGTTACTCCTTCCATCACACAATCCCCATTTGCATGTTAGAAACCTCCCTGGTGTCCAGTGGCCCTCCCCCCTCCTGGTAGCCTCTTGCACCCCTCCTCCTCCTCAATGCCAACCACTCCACCAGTGAACATCCAGCACATACTCTCCGCTAACCTCCCTGGCTGGCTGCCACCTGCCCCGCACATGTCCTATATCAGTATACTAAGCTGTATATCTATACAGAACTTGTAGATGAAAATGAACTAAGTCTGCATACAGCAGTATTAAGCATGCAGGCAAGCTTAGTTCATTTACACAACATGTGCTTCTACCACCCATCACTTTGGCAACGGCCAGGCTTTTATCACCATGCGTGGGTGACAGTTTTCAGACCCCCCCAACCACATAAGTGATTACACTTAATTCCCACTCCAAATGGGTGTTTGGCACTTGTCCACTGAACACCCATTTTGGGTGGGAGTTACATGTCACCACTAATGTGGTTGTGGAGGACAGTCCAAAAACTGTCACCCAAGTTTGCTGAGAAAAGCTTGGCCTTTGCCAAAGTTATGGGTAATAGAAGTAAATGTTGTGAAAATGAAGTAAGTCCCCCTGCATGCCCAGTACTGCTGTATGCGGGCTTAGTTACTTTTCAGCCACAAGCCCTGTATAGATATACAGCATTGTATATCAATATAGAACCTGAGCGGGGCAAATAGCGGCCAGCCAGGGAGGTGAGTGGAGAATAAATGCTGGCCAGCATCTTGTGGGTGGCATTTGGGAGGAGGGGGAGGAGGAGGTTACCAGAAGGGGAGAGGGACCTCTGAACAGCAGGTATGTTTGTAACATGCAAACAGGGATAGGGCAAGGTGGGGTACCATTAGCCCACCAGGGAACTTAAATAAATGGGGAGAAGAAGAAGAAGGAGGGGGACCAACAGACTTCCAGGGGACTTGCATGAACAGGGAATTTTTTTTATTAATCAGGCACCATTGCTGACGGGGGGGTTGCAATCCACTGGGCACATTGTTTAGAGCAGGGGTTTGGAAGTGTTAACCAGCACTGCCACAGCAGCCTTTTAGCAATTCCAAAATCCTTTCCATATACCAAAGTGAAAAGAAACCACAGGGGCCCAGTAAATATTTTATAATCCATCAATTGTTTTTTTAAATTTACAAAAGTGTGTGAAATATTTAAAGCTATAATTGTAAATTTAACCCCCTCCCTGCAATATAGGTAAGCAGAACATTCCACTTACTGTAGCCAAGGGCAAATTTCAGCACTGACCAGCTGAATCAAGAATCAACACTGTTTGTTTATAATTAAATGAGCAATTGGTTAGTCTCATACTTTTAACAACTGTTTTGATGAAGAAAAGAAATACAGCATCTTTGGAAATTAGTTCTCTTTTTTTTTAATTTTTTTAGAATTCATTGAACAACAAATTCCTTAAACAACAAAGGAAGACAGAGTTACTCCTCATCTCTTTGCGGCCTCAGGACGATGCTGTGATAGGATTTGATGCAAGAGAAAGCAGTGGGTGGAATCAAGCGTCTGTTGATGAAATTATTCTCCAGATGAACAGAGACAAGGGTCGAGTCCTCCATTTTCCGAGTGTCACAGATGGAGTTCAGGGGCACATACCTGGTATGGAAGAGATTTTCTCTTGTTATTCTAAAATAAAGGTACCATGGTAATCTCTTGCCAAAACAAAATGGCTGACCGCTATTGACCACAATTTTCAGTGACTTAGAAATGCCTTTATTTGCTGCTAGCAGAGAATAATGGAGTGTGAATAACATCTGAAAACATAAACAAGACTCCATTATCCGCTGCTAGCAGCAGTTACCACTTACTTGCAAAACAATCATACAACTTCACACTCATATCACTAAGGGACACTTCATTCACACTCAGTTAACAACTCCCAAACAAATCCCCACTAGGGTACTCGCTGAACAGAATCAGGTTAATCAGATTTTGAGCTTTATTTTTCATTCAGAATTTCAGTATTCAAGGCTAAAAACTTAAATTCTGAAAAACCCTAGACGGATTAGGAATCAAAATCTGATTCTGATTCCATATCTGAATACTGCCTTAGCCTTTTTACAATCTCCCCCACCCAGTAGAAACATCAAGAGCCTGTAGCGGGCCAACAACAAAGCCTTCCTGCCTCCCCCATCACAATCTCCCTTCCTTACCGTATGTGTCCATTCTGCTAGCTGGGGTCCCACTCCCCATGTAGTGCTGCTGCTGTGCTGTCTGTGTATGCAGGGTATAGGATCAGGTTGGATGGATGAGGCAGGCAGGCAGTGAGGGTTCAGCAGCTGCATCTCTCTCCCTTCTGTCCACACAAATGAATGGTGAGTCAGCTACCCCCTTCCCAGCAAGGTGTGGCATCAAGCTCTACCCCGGCCCCCCCAGTCATCTGGCCCCTAGTCTGTGAGTAACCCCTCCTGAATCCAATCAAATAGGCAAACATCCCTTAAAGTTGGTCTCCAGTCAGCTATAGCAGCCAGCTATAGTCCAATAGTGCAGTGTGTGTGGCAGTCTGACAGCAAAATCATGTCCCTGACTCCCCTTACACCCATCAGTCCCTTCCTCCCTCTCCTCAAATGGTGGCTGACTGAAAGAAAGCCCTGTGTTGCCACCACCAGATGCCTTACTCAATGAAGCATCTGGTAGTACCTGCTGTACAGGGCTTTCTTTAGTTGGACACCACTTGGCAAGAGGGAAGACGGGGCTGCTAGATGCAAGAGGAGTCAGGGACATGACTGGAAGGTTGGGCCATTGTGCATTCTACATTATTGGACTATAGCTGCTATAGCTGACTGGAATCCAACTTTGAGGGATGTTTTCCCAATGGATTGGATTGTGGGGGTCACTCATGGACTAGGATTTGGGAGACCGGGTTACATGGGGTGCGTAAGGGCTTGGCACCACAGCTTGCTAAGGAGGGGGGTTGCCAACTCCCTATTGTTTCTGTGGACTGAAGGGGGGAACAAAGCCACCAGACCATCACTGCCTGCCTCATCTGTCCAGACTGATCCTGTCCTTCCTACAGACAGCATAGCAGCACCATATGGGGAGTGCAGGGACCCAAACCAGCAGCACAGACACATAAGATAACAACAGGTATATTATAGTAGGAGAGGGGGGCTTTTCTCCTTTCCCACTATGAACTGCTTGCTATTTCTACTGGGTAGCAGGAGGTTCTGTGTGCTTTAAATGTAGCGTAAAATGCAGAATCAGAACTTTGATTCTGATTCAGGCTCCAGTGCCTTAGTAGGCATCGGAACTGAATTGGAGTTGGGATTGGAAGTTCTTTTTTTTTTTTAAAATATCGTTTTTATTGAGAGACTTTACTGGTGCATCCATACATTATTTAAAGGGTAATTATAACATACATAGGCTTTGGAGTGTTTTCCTTTGAAAGCTGATACATTGTAGTTAAATAAATTAATTCCTGATGTCCATCTGTATTACTTCCTTATGGATAGACATTTCCACAAAATAATTGCTATGGCTGTATATAGGCAAGACATTATAGGCACAGAAATTCTGAATATGTACCCCCAGTATCATCCTCTAACCCGAAAAGAGCGGTCTCTTTTCCCCCAAACACCTTCCCACTCCTCATGGTACAAGGATTGGAAGTTCTGATTATGCGACATATGCATGATGGACTGGAATCAGCAGATTCTGTGCAATGCTAATTTCCACATAGAAAATCTACATAAATACAATCCCAATTGTTTACCATGTAATATAACAAATTACACATAGGTACCTATGAAGAACTCAGTGGTAATTTCATTTCTTGAGGCTTGGGGCATTAAAACAACTTATGCTTGAGGCCCGTGGCTTATCCTGCCCCCACTTTCACTTGATGAAATTACCACCATGTTCTTCATAGGCATCAATGCATAATTCTAAATGTTTTTCACTCTTGGTGCATAGTTTTGTGGTTATTCTACTGTTCACTGTGGTGTAGTCTCGGAATGTGCCAAAACTGACCCCACTCAGTCACCTGTGAAATTATAGGGATCACTGAGGGATATATAACAACCACTGAAGATTAAAAACATTTCTGAGAAAATTAAAAAAAAAATATCTGTGGAACAAAAGAACCACAATGAGACTTAAAAATTCACTAGAGAATATGAAAACCACTAGGGAATTAAAAATCACTGGAGGACAGAAAACACTAGGGTGCCTAAAAAATTACTGGGGAAGGGCAGGCCCAGTGGTGTGGAAGACTGAGGTGCTGTGCACCTCATCTCCTGCCATGCCGGTGATTCGGGTTCAGAAACTGACACGGGTTGCTCAGGGGCTGGCTGTGTGAGGGAGAATTGAGCATCTGTTGGACTGCTCGCCTTCCTCAGGGAGAGGGGTTGCTGTGGCTCGCTGTCTGACTTGCTGCCAAGTGGTAGCTGAGTGGCAGCACATGCAACATCACCAGGAGAGGGAAGGGAACTCACATTCAGGGCACCGGGGGCGGGGGTCCTCCACGAGCCGAGCTCACACATTGACATCCGTGGGCCCAGAGAAAATGCGACAGAAAAACACCCTGGCTGCAGGATGACAACTGACCCCTCAAAGCTCCCGCACCAGTGAGTGGGACCCCCAGTCCTGTGGTAGAGGACAACGACGGAAAGGTAAGTCCCAGAGAAGCCGGGTGATGGGGCGGGGGGGGGGTTGGTAGGAAGGAGGCAGCCGGGGCAGCTCAAGGAGATAAATAAATATTACTGCGGAATTAAAAATCAATGGGGAATTAAAAAAAAATCACTATGGATTTAAAAAAAAATCACTAGATGATATAAATTACAGAATATTTTAAAATCCTCAGGGGGTTACAGAATTACTGGGAATATACAAAATCACAAGGGACTTAAAAATCACTGTGTGATTTAAAATAATGCTGGAGGCTTGGAGTGCACAATGTCCCCACAGTAGTACATTGCACTACCACACAAGTGATCCAGGTTCAGGAGCCAATCCGAGTTGTGCTCAGGTGGCCCAGGCTAGGAAAAAGCTGCTGATGTAAGCCTATCCCAGCTTAGGGGGAGCATGGCATCTCATTCTGCCACTACAGCAACCCCTGCAAAGGGCTGAGTGAATTTGCTCCACCACACAGGTGCGTTGGTTGCCAGCGAGGCCTTAGGGCACCAGCGCATTGTCAGTAGGTGGTGGGAGGGAGGGACAGAGAGGAAAGAAAAGAAGTTGCAGGAGGAAACAACAATGGCTGCCACTGGTATGAAAACACTGGTACTCTCAGGTCTCAGCCCTGCTCCCCCGCCTATTTGCCAAGATCAAGGGTGATGGTAAGTGGAGGTGTCGGGGCTGGAAGTTGGCAGACCTGATGTGGCGGCTGGCACATCTGGCTAAGGAGCATAAGCACCTATAAAAACTGGGTGATTTAAAGAAAAATTCACTGGGGGTTTATAAAATTACTGGAAGACAAAAATTCACTTGGGGCTGTCCTCCAACCAGAAGCAGGAAGTGAATGGATGGTCTGGGTTTATTTATTTAGCTTTTGTTTACCAGGCAGGCACAGTAGACAATTGAATGCCTATTTTCAGGTGCGACCCGGGGAGAGTACAACCAAGCAAACAGACAGTGAGAATACAATATAATAAGCCATACACTGGCAAGAAAGTACATAGTATGAAATACAATATATTTATACTAGATGGAGGTCAATCAGGGGAAGAATACCAAGTAAACTAATTGCCTTCTGTCCCCAGTGCTACTTTACCTGATTTGGTTGTCACTGAGCCGCAAAACCTGCAGAGATTTCAGATTCAAGATGCCTCGTGGGATGGCCCGGAGCTGGTTGTTGTCCAGCAGGAGCTCCGCCAAAGACTTGTAGAGCCCCAGGAAGGAGACAGCATGTATGCTGTCATCACGTAGTTTGTTGTGGGACAGGTGCAGGAACTCCAGGCCAGGCTTCATGTGGGCAAAGACATAGCCCGGGATCCTCTCAATCTGGTTGTGATGCAGCGTCAGCTGCTTCAGCGCCCTGGGCAGAAAGGAAGGCACATGCACCAGCTGGTTGAAGGCCAGGTCAAGAGATTCCAGTTTCCTGAAGGAGGGGAAAGATGTACTTAGTCACTGACAAGAATTGCAGTCGGAAAGATACATTCGTTCTATTACGAGCATGCACAGGTAGGATCGACACTGTGCTGTCAGAGGTCAGCACCATAATCATCATGCATGACAGAAGGTGAAATCAAAAGCTAAATTTAAGTTCGTTACCACTAAGCACATTCTGTAAAAACAGTGCATTTCAACAGGTGGAGATGCCCAGGGCTGGGCGACAATGTGAGACTAATCACTCACGGTCCAGCACACCATTCATTGCACTATTGCTTTAAAGTACGTCTATGTCTCAGCTACTCTAACACAGACTGCAGTTTTGTAGCTAGGTCATAGAAACAGAGCGCTTCACTAACTGAAATTTACAAAGTTCCAGCCCATTCAGCCAGTAGGGGACATTCTATGCACAAATATAGCCTGTTCCCCGGATGTTGGTTACTTTTGGGCCCCACCTCAGGACGTGGGAGCTGGCAGGAATTTGAGAATTGTGTCTGGGCACTGCAGCTAACAGTGGGTCCCTTACAGCTGCTGATAACTGCTGTAACTATTTTCACATTTACAAATGTCGTTGTCCAGTCAGGAGTTGTAGAGACAAGCACACTGAACATTTTTTGGCCACAACCCAAATACCTTGTCCCTCAAGGAGGCATACATATTTACAGGGACATCAAACAACGAAGGGCTTTCTCCTAGGGTCTCTGAATTACAGGGAGCCCTCTACACATTGGGTGCTACTCTCTACACACTGTATACAACCTTTACATTATGGTTTTTCATAATGGTCCCTGCTTTATGGGGAGTACTCCACACAAATCCTTCAGTCCTCTATTACATGCAGTCCTACAGATCTTATGACTGGGTGGATATTTTGCTGTAATCTTATAGTGACCCCACCCTCTGGTACACTTGGGGACATACTATTAGTCTCTTCCCCCTGAGAGGCCTGATGTTAAAAGGGTATCTCTCCCCAGGCTTTCCTGTATCCTATCTTTGGCTACATCTTACCTTGGGGTAACATTTTTTGAGCCTTCCAAGGCACGGACACATGTCTCTGTGAGTCATGCTTGGCACACATGTGTGACCCCCTCAGTTGGAGTCTCTTTTTTTTTCATTTGCTCCTCCCCTACCCTCGGTCAGCCACTCCTTCAGGCCGCCAAGGCCCCTCACCACCACACACGCCCTGTCGCCATCCACCGCCCCCACCATTGCTGTACCCCAGGTAGCCCGGTTTAACTCTTGGCTTGGTGAGCCTCTCGCCCATGGGGGCTGTCGGGGAGCAGCAATGCCTGGAGGCATCTAATGCATCCCGGGCACGGCAAAGTCGGCAAAGACACTGCCGGGCTACCGTGGTGACAGGGACCAGCAGTTGTGATCTTGGCTGGTTGAGGGGTATTTTCCACATTTTCTCCCACCCTGCCCACCTCCACCCCCACAACAGGCTGACAGCAATGGTGTCCTGAAGGCTGGGGCATTCAGCAGCATGTTGAGGCCTCATGCCACAAGAATGCCACCCAAGCCACCCACAGGAGCCAACACCCAGCAGTCAAGCCCCCTCCCTGGGAGGGAGGCATCCAAAGGACACTCAAGACTCCCTCCCTGCCAGACTCCACTCCTGACACTCAGGCTTGGGGCGTAAACCTGGGTCGCCAGTGTGCCAAGTGAACACCTTTGCTCGGCACCATGGCACTGGCCATCGGAGTCTCTTGATGACTGATCATGAGAGATATCTTCTCCTTGACTCCCCCATGGCTCCAAACGAATGACTTAGACTGCCATACTCCACCACCTCGAAACCTAGAACAGGTTCTCATGAACCTCCTGACAACTCCCTTGAGGGGAGACCCCCACTTCTCCATCCCCCTGCTGTGAGACTGGAGTAACTCAGGACTCTTAATTGTCTGTGCTCTACTCTCTCAGGTCTCATCCTCTGGTTCTCTCTCTCTCTGTCTCTCTCTGTCTCTCTCTGTCTCTCTCTCTCTCTGTCTCTCTCTCTCTCTCTGTCTCTCTCTCTCTCTCTCTCTCTCTCTCATCTTTCTCCAACTTTCTTATTGCCTCTGGCCAGGGTGGGACAGGACTGCTGGACCTCTCTGCTTCTTGCACTTCCTCTAGGCAAGGTTCCTTGCACACTTCTGAGCTGAGGACACGGGGCACAGCCCAGGAAAGACTAAGCTGGTTCACCCCTCTCCCCAAGATGGAAAGGGAAGGCAGGGCAGAGAGCAATCACGGTGACTCAGCAATCATTGTTAGTGAAACAAGCCTGGAAACTTCCAGGAATCAGGGTTTCTGTTTTACTCTTAAACCTCCTGGTAACTGAACTCAAACAGAAAGCGCATGAGAGCCTGGTTATACAAACATAGGTAACCTTTGTTTCCCCCTAAAATACCTAGTAGATAGACTTCTAATTCAGATCTCTTCAAGGCATGTACAGCAGTCCCCCCTTCAATAACATCTGGTGCTGGATTATCAGAAGGAGCCTCATTCCTGTGCCGAGCCCTGATGCAGCAGGATTATTTTTAAAGGCACATCATTTTTCAGCAGCATCTGTTCTCCAGCTGAGGATACAATTCATGGATTTTGGGCAGGACTTCTAGGGCATGTAAAAGATGATGTTACACTTATTGAATCTGTTGCACATCATATGAGGTGGGATATTCAAAAGCATCCAGTTTTGGAGGCTTTCAGATATCCCAACGGATGCATGCGGGACAAAGGAGTCTGAAAACCCTAACCCTGGAGTACCTCAAAAGGCTAACAATAATTAACAAAGGGGTTGGAGAATTTTGGCAATTAGAATGTCTAAGAACCATTCCAGGCTGTGGCACTGCCTCATGATGTCATAACAGCTTGCAAATGTTGCGGTCAATTTATTCTTTATGTACCTATAATCCATTTGATAATAGCAATAATACACTTCAGAATCTATGTCATCATTTGGACCACTTCTTGGGTGGTTGAAGGCACCCAGCTATGCTTCGTGCCTGACAATGCATCCCGGGTGTGGAATTATCCCATGATAACACACATCCTGTAGTGTATTATTGCTTAAGGAATCATCATTATAACATTAACAAGGCCACTGTTTTTCAGTTTTTACCAGAAAATCCGGTAAAATTCCAGAATTAGGGCTGCCTGAAGACCGGTAAAAATGAAGATTTCATGGAATCTGGCATTTTCTGTCAGATCAGTAAATCTATAAAAAAGTGTGTTTTTCTTTTAATTCCTTCCTGTACTATTTTCAGTTTGCTTTATTTAATGCTCTGTATATTAAGCCTTCCTTAATTCTGATTATTTATGAACATACTAAAAGAATGATAGCAGAATCCCGGTAAAATCCGGAAATTAGAGTAACAATCACCGGTGAAATTCTGGAATCTTAAGTCTTGAAAATGGAATTTAATTGTTTTAATCACCGTAAATCAGTGGCCTTGAATATTAATAATTAAGTTTATTTATTAAAATGAATGATAAATAGGAGATGTCACAACCAGCTGAGCAATTGTCACATTTATAACAAAGTCCCTGTGAGCAGAGGTTACTTAATTGTATAGTAAGTTTCACAATTTGAAATTCTATATAAATACATATTACATACTTTACATAAATCGGTAATCACCATAACATGCTTCAACGAGCATTTGTCAATGCTGAATGTTTGCTTGCTGGCATTGACATTGGTAGTGTAGGAGTTAGAGAGCTGCATAATAGGAATGGCAGTGAAGTATTGAACTGAAGCCAACCCCGCCACCACCCTGCAGAGACTGACAGGCATTGGGGTGTGCCTTTGGGTCGTCAGGCATAACACTTTCGCCATTTCACCACACCTACCCTGCAGACACCGACAAGTGTCACGGTGTACCTTGGATCTTTGGCCCTTATGCTCACCCCATTCCATCAGGAAATACAGTGAGATGGGTGCTGTATAGGAGAATGGGGTGAACTTTGGGGCCGAAGAGTCCAAAGCACACCTCGATACCTCTCACTGGCTGCAGGGTGTGGAATGGTATGAGCATTACAGGCGAGAATCCCAAGTCACACCCCTGATGCCTGTCAGTCTCTACAGGGTGGGGCGTTATGGTTGGAAACACTAACGTCTCAAGCGTTCATTGGCATTTTCACTCTAAATTTGCAACACAGGTTTTTTGTGACCCCCACCTTATGAACAGTGGCAATATCAGTTCATTAGCTGAAAGCTGATTTTGCACAGCGACTACGCCATTTGGCACCACAGGTGCGAAAACACATTTCGAACAGGATATGAAAAATGACAGCTGTACTGTTCATGGGGAGGTGGAAAAATGACAAAGTTCAAAATCTGCAGTGAAAATATTCAAAAAAACTGGTGAAGTCACATGCATGTGTAGAAACTGCGCAACGCACACCCATAATGCAATTAGTTTGGCAATTTTTTACAGCAGATTGTCAACACAGGCATTTTGGAACCTCCACTCATGAACAGTGTCACTGTGAGTTTCTTAATCTGTCCCGAACAGTGATTTCCCACAGCGACCACCCATTTCTGTGCTGGAAGTGCGAAAACACATTTCGGCCATGGTGTGAAAAATGACAGCTGTACTTTTCATAAAGAAGTGTGGAAAATGTCAGTGGTGAAACTCTGGACTGAAAATATTAGACATCCATGAACTTACGAGGGTGCGTGGAAACTGTGCAATGGTCACTCGTAACACAGTCATTTTATGGACTTTTTTCACCAAATTTTTAACATAGCCATTGTAATACCTCTGCTCATGAACAGTGTCACTGTGATTTTTTTAATCTGTCCCAAACATTGATTTCATATACCGACTGCGCCATTGTGCGCTACATGCGCGGAAACACATTTTGGCCAAAATACACAAAATGACAGTTGTTCTGCTCATAAGGAGGTGTGGTAAAATGGCAATGTTGAAAATCTGGAATGAAAATATTGCAAATTCACGAACTTATGAGCGTGCATAGGAACAGCAAAACGCGTGCTCGTAAAACAGTCATTTTGGGGAATATTTTCACCAAATTTTCAACGTAGGGTTTTTGGGGGCCTACCTCATGAACTGTGACACTGTCATTTCATAAATCAGTCCCAAAAGGTGGTTCCACGCAGTGACTGCTAAATCACTTTTTGGGGTCAATTAACAAAATGACAGTCAAAGAATTCATGAGGTGGGGTCCCAAAAACCCCATGTTGAAAATTTGGTGAAAAAATTCCCAAAAATGCCTGAGATATGCACTAAAGTTGAAAAAACCCTATTTATTACCTTATACAGCTTACCGGCATTTCCTCAGTTTGCGGTCAGCTTTGAAGAGTGCAGATGTGTTCCTGGTCCACCGAAGATCATCGTGCCAGACTCCAGAGGTATAGGGTGAGGGGTGTGTGGGGAGGTAGGGTGCGCAGAAGGTGGGCGTAGGTGGGGGGAGCGGGGGTCAGGACAGTCAGCGAGGAGCGTTTTATCTTTCAGGTTTCTTTTTCTCCTTTGAAGCGACACAGGACTTTTGCCATGCTGGGGTGGGCTCCCAGCATGGCAGCTAGAGAAGAACTGTTTAGGCGGGGGAAGTGGAGCCGGCGGGGATAGGGCACCCCGTCGGCCATACAATCTGTTGCCACACTGGGTGGGCTCCCAGCGTGGCACCCACTTGTCTGTTGGCGGGACAGTGGAGTCGACGGGGGATTGGGCACCCTTGTCGGCCATACAGCATGTGTGGGGGGGAGCTCATTAGCATGCATTATGCATGTGTGCGTGTGTGCGTGTATGGGGGAGAGGGCACGGCTATTTTCTTTCCAGTTGGTGGCAACGTTTGAAACTAGTGTCACCGGCTGTGTCCCCCATTATTGGTGGACATCACACATGCCCCAAAATGCCGTGCCGCAATTGGCCACAACAGTGCCGCACCTCCAGAATCTGCTTCAGAACCAAGCTGCCGCAATATGTTTCTTGTGCTGCGCACAAGCAAACATAAAAATTATAAACAACAGAGTGAAAGTTTGAGATAGTTCCCAGAGATCATAAATCTGCCTGCTAACAGTATATCATGATGATATGCTAATTTATTTATTTATTTAGCTTTTGTTTAACAGGTCAGTGTGCTATGCAGAAAACCTGCCTATTTTCGGGCATGACCCCGGAGAGTACATTAGCAGGCAGTAGAACAGGTAACAGTACAATACAAATAATATATAACAGCTACAGTACAATACAAATAATATACAAGAGCTACAGTACAATACAGATAATATACAAGAGCTACAGTACAATACAAATAATATACAAGAGCTACAGTACAATACAGATAATGTTCAAGAGCTACAGTACAATACAGATAATATACAAGAGCTACAGTACAATACAAATATTACACAAGAGCTGCAGTACAATACAGATAATGTTCAAGAGCTACAGTACAATATAAATATTATACAAGAGCTACAGTACAATACAGATAATGTTCAAGAGCTACAGTACAATACAGATAATGTTCAAGAGCTACAGTACAATACAAATAATATACAAGAGCTACAGTACAATACAAATAATGTTCAAGCGCTACAGTACAAAACAGATAATATACAAGAGCTACAGTTCAATACAAATAATATACAAGAGCTACAGTACAATACAGATAATATACAAGAGCTACAGGTATTCAGAGCAATCGAAGACTCTAAGGAGATTAACACAGGACTCACTTTTACAGGCAGTGATTGCATGAAAATTCAGGTATATTGAGCAGTCAGTTACCACAGAGACTAATGAGAAAAGCACAGGATAAACAAACAATGTGTCAGGCAGAGATAACATAGTACAGCATAGCAACAGTGTAGTACAAGATGAAGTGCACAGGCAAAGCCTAGGGTGGGCATATGGCAGGTAACTACAGGATATAGTTAAATGAAGTGTTCTGCCTTCAGTCCATGGAGAGTATATGCGGTGTTTGATGTGTAAGGAGAAAATAACTGCACGTTGTCGATGGGAGGATAGGCGCTGGGACCAGATATGGAGAAAGAGGAGAGAAAAGTAGGGTAGGACAATTCAGACTTGAACTTGAAATTAGAAACATGAGCAAATATCCAATGAACTTAGGTAGTGGAATAATTCTTCTTCGAAGGTGACGTCAGATTTGGTGACACGGAGGTGATAAGGTAAGGAGTTACAATAGTTAGGAGCAGAATGGGCAAATGCCCGGGCGCCCATCTTCATGTGGCATTCTGGCACAGCCAGGAGAGCCTGGGTTGCTGACTGCAGTGAATAGACATGGTCAACAGGGGATAACAATGATGCCAACAAGACAGGTTGGGAACGTCTAATGATGTTATCCATGAAACATCCAAAAATATAAGATTTCCTGGAAGAGGGGGATAGCCAGTTTAAGTTCTGGTAGAGTAGGCAGTGGTGGGTAAGGTGAGGGGCAGAAGATGCAAATCTGTACACATTATTATAGGCAACATCTCACTTTGATAAGCTATTGGCATCTGCCAGGTAAAAAGACGGTAGTCTATAATATAACCTGGGGAGCAGAACTCCCTGGGCAATTGAGAGTCTTGCCATAGGCATGAGGGCATAACAGATGCAGTAGGCCAGACCAAGCCTAGAGCTTATGGATTTACATGTGTCATTAATGAGTTGTGACAAGTCTAGTGCAGTGTCAAGTGTTACTCCAAGATATTTGACAGAGAGGCTCGGGGGTACAGTAGTGCTATCCAAAAACTGGATGGAAAGGTCAGGGACCAGTTTGCTTGTTCTTTAGGAGGATCCAAATAGCATTGCCTGGGTCTTGGTTACATTAAGGACGAGACAGTTTTTGGGTAAGTCAGGTTTGAGTTGAGTGGAGGTCCTCTATGATTTTTATATTGATATCAACAAGGGACTTAGCACCAAGGTAGAGTACAAGGTCACTGGCATATAGTAGAGTCTTGCAGTGAGACAGGGAGTTGGGAAGGTCGTACCTCATCTGCCTGAAACAGGCAGATGAGGTACAGAGCTCAGTAGCCATGTGGGAAGGTGTGGGCCACCAAGCCTCATTTAAATAACCCCCTGCTAGCAGGCTGAAGAGTGGCATTGGGGAAGGTCCTATTCAACTATGGCAGCTTCCCCAATAAAGTGTGCAGTGGGGGGGGGGGCAACCACAACTTGGATTAAAAAATCTAAATGAAACAGTATTTCTATAGTAGGCACTCACACCCTGTTACTCAGACAGCAGTTGGTCAAGGTGGTGAGTGGAGGGTCTGTGCTGATCACCATGATGGGGTGAGTGTTGAGGCCACTGTGTGTAGAGGGGTGTAAGGATCTTAGTGGGCAGAATGGGGACAGGGAGGTTCAGACTGGTGATTAGGGGTGGGAGGCCACTAGATGCCAGGAGTCTAAAGATTGCTTTGTTATGGGGGCATAAAATGATGATCAGTGAGTGGGGGACTACTAGACATCAGGGATATGACAATTACTATCATATAGGGGATTGAACTGGTGATCGGAAGGTGGGGGCCACTTGGCACCAGGGGTATGATGATTACTGTCTTATGGAAGCACAGAATAGTGACTGGTGGGGGGAAGGGGTGGCAGGTCTGCACAATGCCTCTGTGCATTCATGCCCAGCTGCATTGTATGCCGCTGCTAATGCACACACAATGGCATGCTAATGGCCACATTGTGTCTTGCATGCTATATGTACCCATCAGCATGCAGGATGCTGAATATGGCTCACAGGAACAATGGCAACATCCTGTTTGGGACACACTATCTCTGTTTGCTCCTGTGGGCCATATTCCTGCAGGGGGCTATAATAGCACTGTGCATATGTACTGTGGGCCTCACTAACACAGACCCCTATTCAGATGGGCAGAGTGCTCCAGTCGGGGTGCACTATCTGTCTGAATATAGTCCCCAGGCCAACTGTGCGCCATCTTGCACACGCTGCTAATGGGTGCATGACACAACCGTCCAGCACTGAATTTGGGGCCTCAGTGCTTTGTTTAGTTTAGATTGCGGTAATTAGAATCTCGATTGCGGGGAGAAGACCCAGCTTATGAAGTGACTCTTCAAAGGGACACCCAGAGAAACTGAGAGAAGTCAGCTGGGACCAGTTACCACCAGTACAAGTTGATAATAAGAATGCACTTGCTATACACACTATACAGAAGGGTCAAGACCATGTCTTTTTTTTTTTTTTTTTTAATTCTATTTTTGCTCCTTGCCATCCTATGTATGGTTGCTGCCTTCTTAGTTGCCTCCTCCAGGCAAGCCCCCCCCCCGACTCTGAGCCCTTCGGGGCAGGACTGCCGTCCACTGCAGTGCTCTATCTAGAATCCAGATTGCCTGGATTCAGCCTCTGAGAGACCGAAGGGCAGAGAGAGAACTCGGTGTTAGGCACGTGGCACCCCTGCACTGCGAGGAGCCATCACCTATCAGGGAAGGGGGTATTTTCTGTTAGGTTACGCCCCAGACATGGATGTGCAATGCCGCCCAGCCCGTGACATGGATGCTCCTACCCACATCCGGAAGGCAGTCATCCAGCGTCTTCCCTACTTGTGAGCCCTGTGTGTTGCAATGCCTCCGGTCTCCACTGGGGGCCGCTGCAATGCTGGGCTGTCCCTGGAACCCTCCCCAAGAGAAGAGAGCAGTCCTAAGGACGCTTGATCCTCTCCCTCCCCTGCCGACCCCTGGCGGCCCATGCTTATTCCCGAACCGGGGTCACCAGTGTGGCGCGAGGTGTGGCGTCCAGCACCTCAACCCTCAGTGCCACTGGGCAAGCCTAGGACCATGTATTTAAATTTCAGAGATTAGAAAAAGTAAAAATTGGTCCAGGGGGGAGGGGGTGACTGGGATAACAAACTTTCTATCTTTTAAAAATGGTACTAGACTGAATTTCTCATTCAACCCCTGCAGAGTTAGCCCTCAAAATATATTGCCATTTACTTTCTTGTTGCAAAAGTTTGTTATCCCAGTCCCCTCCCCCCACCCGGGACCAATTGTTGCTTTTTCTAATGCAAGAACTTTCATGTTGGAAAAATTAAATGGAATTTTAAAACAAGAACATCAGAATATTTTAGGAGCATAAATAACTGTGACAATAAGAATGCACCAGTTCTACTGAATACTGTACCACTGCACTTGAGTACATGTTTTTATTTTGGGGAGCAGCCAAAATGCAGTCTACGACTGCAGCTTTCCACATAACATTCCATGACAGGTGGTACCTACTACCAAAGAAGTGTTAGCTGTTATCCCAGCCACCCCCTCCTAGACCAATTTTTACTTTTTCTAATCCTGAAACTTAAAGACATGGTCCCGACCCTTCTGTATAGTGTGTATAGCAAGTGCATTCTTTTTTCTTTTTTTTTTTAACCTAGCTCTTTTTGCCTCCCTTCCAGCCTCATCACCCCACTCAATCAGATCCCCTACATGCCTTGCGGACTCGGTGTCTTGCCACAGGAGTCTGCCCCAGAGTGCTCACCCACTCAGTAGCCTTAGGTAGTCCGGATATCCCCCCAGATGGGGCGAGGAGAGGCCCTATCTTACCTTCTCCCCGAACAACAGTGGAGCGGGTGGAGCACAGCGGAGTCTGCTCTTGTCCTGGCGGTTACCGATACACTCGGCGCTCGAAGGGCTGTCACGTAGGAGTGACGGGCCACCATTTTCCGTGTTCTGTTCCCCGCAGCCGTCGGCACTCTGGGAGAGCCAATTGGGAGGTATGCGTAGAGACACAATTCCTCCCAGGGCTCTCGGCTGATGCTGCCCCATTCCCATACTTGACCCTAGACTGCACTGTCAACCCCGGGTTCACCCGAAAGGTGGCAGTAGAGCAGCGAGTCGTGCATAGAACCCTCCCCAGAGAGGGAGAGCTGCCGTTGGGTACTCAGTCCCTCTCTCCCCCTGCCGACCCCCGGAGGCCCGAGCTCATTCCCGAACCTGGGTCGCCGGCATGGAGCGAGGTGTATCGTCCAGTGCCTCAACCCTCAGTGCCACCAGGCCGGCACAAGTGCATTCTTATTGTCACAGTTGTTTATGCTGCTAAGATGTTCTGATGTTCTTGTTTTAAAATTCTGTTTTGTTTTTCCAACATAGCAGTCCTTGCATTAGAAAAAGTGAAAATTGGTCCCCGGGGGGGGGGGGTACTTTGCAACAAGAAAGTAAGTGGCAATATATTTTGAGGGCTAACTCTGCAGGGGGGTTGAATGAGAAATTGGTAGCACCCATGTAGAGTGCTGATTATTAAGCGCTGCACTTTTGAGTTACTCAATAATAACGCTATACAAGAGAGCGAGTGGTGCAATACCTCGCTACATCCTGTGTAGTGAAAATCCAGTAACTTGCCCCATGGTCCGCACCCCCCTCGGAGTTGGTTATTTAAGTTCAGGGGGTGCGGGGGGCATGAAAAAATTATTTCTGTGTGGTTAGTCAGGTATGGTAGCGACCGTCGCTATTTGCAACGGTCGGTACGATATCTGTCGCCCTTTTGGCTATGGGCTCAAGTTCGCTTGCTCCATGTATTGGCAGTCTTTCTGACTCGATTTTATCACATGGAACCGAGAAATTCAGTCTAGTACTATTTTTAAAAGATAGAAGATAAAGATCAAATACGAGGTGACTGCAATTAAAAATACTATATGAAAATGGATTCTCTCTGTATATAAGTTTACGGTACTGGGAGGAATTGTGTCTCTACACATACCTCCCAATTGGCTCTCCCAGAGTGCCATCGGCTGCGGGGAACAGAACACGGAAAATGGTGGCCTGTCACTCCTATGTGATTGGAGGAAAGGAGAGACAGGGGGGACATGATTGAGGTCTTCAAGTACCTCAAGGGAATTAATAGGGTAAACATGGAGGGGATCTTTAGACTAAAGCAGGGAGGTATCACCAGAGGGCATGGTTTGAAGTTGGAAGGTGGAAGGGTGAGGGGAAAAGAGGAGGAGGTTTTTCACTGAGAGGGTGGTGGACCTTTGGAATGCACTGCCTGGCAAGCTGGTTCAGAGATCCACAGTGGAGGGCTTCAAGAGAGGGTGGGACAGACACAGAAAGTGGATGTATCAGATGATGGCCTGTCCCAGGGGGGTGGGGATGGATGATAGGGGTTTCTGGAACACAAGGGGGGGGGAGGGCCTCGGCACCCAACTAGGGATCTGAGGTTCGAGCAGACTCGATAGACCGTAAGGCCTAATTTGCTGGCAAATAGTATAATGGCATAATTATTAAGAAAATGTATAGTTTTTAATAGATATTATATTGAGGCACTTAATTAGTGTGATGTAATTAGTCTGAGTTGTGTTGTTTACGGTGCTGCATTTTACTTGAATGTCTGGGTACTAACAAACTTATTTCCTATAACGGGAATAAATTAATGATTCATTAGCATAGGGTGACTGGTGGATTTGAACATGTCATGAGATCTGCATGACAGTAATAAATGGAGTGAAATGTTGTTCTCAGGCTACACCTTGATAAAGAGTCAAGTATGACTTGAAATGTTGGTGCTTTCATGGGAGGTTATCCTGCTATTTTTTATCTGTTTACATTAATAAATGAATGATTTAAACGTAACAAAATCTCTAAGTCTTATGGCCAGTTCTATGATGCCTGACTTTTGCTGCACTTTTTAAACTTTACTTACATCTGGGCTCTGGTTTATGTTTTAAGTAGCCACCTACTAGAACAGAACAAATCAAGCTGAATCAGGTTTGGTCCAGCCTGACTTGAAATTGATTCACTGGGCACATTTCTTGGTTCACACAGTTCTAATGTTCAGTGTCTCCACTGGGCAACAATATGGGAACCTTCCCTTCCTAATGAAGAGTAGTTCAGACTCTGCCTATTCAGTCCTTGGCCTGTCACGTGAGACTGACAGCAAGGGTGCCAGCTAGTGCCAGTTGTGCCCACTGTGTCAATGGTGAGCCATTAAGATACCTCATGGCATTTTTCCTTATAATGCAAGACATTCTGGTAGTGATGCAGGGAGTACAAGAGAGGGGCATTACTCACGGGAGGTGTATCCAGGCCCGTGGACCAATGCGGTTCTCCTGAATCCTGTTGTTACTCAATGTCAGCACACTCAGGTTGAGGGTTTTATTGAGGATGCCCTCTGGGACTTCTTCGATGTGATTGCTGTCCAGGTGAAGCTCCTACAGCAAGGGATGCAACAACAGGCGTTAAGTGTCAAGCCCATAGACCCTTACTCCTCTTCCCATTCATCCACTGTCAGCAAAATAGATCTTTCTATGCACCATGGGTATATGAATATTATTTACAATTATTCAGTGATCTTAAGGAATAAAGAAACGTGATTAGCTGATGGTCTTTACAAAACCACAGACATAATAGTAGCTCAAAGTTCCAGTCACAGACCTCAAATCTTAGCATAAACAATAAATCCCTACGCTGCCATTCTCTAAGGAGGTGCTTACCTTAGATGGCTGAGAATCATAGAATGCTAGGTATTCCTAAGGTAAATTTAACTTTTTACTTGCTAGCTTAAAGGGACACTGTCGACCCCCTTAGGCCTCAAAGTGTCCCTTGTTTAAAAAACACATCTTATGATTGGTAATATTCTGTAAAGAGTGATGATGTAGCTAGTAATTCAATTCTTATTCTTTTTTTCTTTTAAAAAGTGAAAAACAGACTGCCCACCATACTGGTGTTACCACACAAAAACATGTTTGTTTACATTCCTTGATCAACTCCCACTGCATCTTTCCTGGACTAGGGAACACCTCCAATATAGTCTAGCCACTCATGATGCAGTGGGTGTTTAGGTGGCTACTGCCTCATGAGTGACTGCACTGTTTGGGGGTGCTTCTACTGTTTAAGAAGTATTCAAGAATAATCGATTCAGGATTTGAAATAAAACAAAGTTATTTATAAATATACATTAGCATGCATTTCAGTTCTACTGAACAAGGAGACAGACAAAAAAAACAGCAACATTAATGAATTTCAGAGAAGGTAAGAAATCATAAAATGTAGGTTTTAACTAAAAATAATATAGTGCATAACAGGTTGACAGTGTCCCTTTAAAGTTTTTTTTAACCTGTTAGCTTAAAGTTATGACTATTTTTTCTCAAATAAATTCTACTGAACTGAAAATAATGACTGTTTCATGTCCTTTTTTTGTTGCATAATTGCAATAATACATTCCAGAGTATGTCGCATCAAGGGACATTGTCGCTTCTTGGGTGCATGTGTCATGACAATATCCCATAATAGAGTATGGGAAACTGCTGCTTCATATGGAAATCACCAGAAGCCAAGTGTCATTGTACCATTGTTGTGACATCAAGAAGGTGTTGTACCCTCTTGAGTATGTTACTACGATGGTACAGTGACACTTGGACAGCTGGTTCTGATTACTCTATGATTTTTGCAAACTAAAAATATAGTGTGATTATCTGTCATGAGAAATACTGTGCTCCTGGATGACCCCCCAGGTTTCATTTCAAAAGACAGGATAGGTTAAACAGCAGATCTCTGTAAGGTGATTAACTTGCAAAGACTCGCATTTTATGGTCTTGTTGCTGAGCTGTGTTTTCTTTGAAGCCAAAGGAGACTAACATATCCATTTTATGGCGTCTTCAGAGGAAGCCCAGTTAATTTCATCTGGTGTTACAAAGCATATTACACCTCAGTGAGATCTGACAGTTAGTCATAAAAAGCTCTTTGATGTTTTTGTGAAAGCAGGAAACTGTTCCTGGATGAAAGAAGATACTGGAAAATCACAGACTTGATTGGGAAGTCATGTGGGAAATTAGTTTTTGCTGATGTCACCTATTTAATTTACCTGCTGAAGTATATGACATCCTGATTGTATAATTTTTAATAAACAGAGGAGGAGCTGGGTGACATCATGGAGAAGGCAGGTTCAAGACAGTTTTTTTTTAATTATGCTGTGACTGACCTTTAGACATTCTTGTTTGAACTCTTTTGAAAACAACATCTATGTCATGCACTGTTAGAAGGGATACATTAGAGAGACAAGTCCAAGTGTACTGTGGTAGGAATTTGCACTTTTAAACCTTATTCTTTTAAAAGATTGTATGTTTTGTGATATATTGTTTTGTATTTACATTTTACATATTTTTTATCTATTTTAAGTAAAACTTCTTATTTTAAGAGACTACTTGGTGTGCCTTTGAAATCCTTTCTTTGACAAGTGAAACATATATGGTTAAAGCTGACACTGTGCATAAACTTACTGGTTTACCAAACTGGGAAAAGGTAAGAGTTTATTCTGAGGTCTTTCATAGAGTTTTTAAGGGTTCATTTTGTACACCTGGTTAGGTGCTTGTAGGTGAAAGATATCTGGCCCCCCAAAGAGCAGAATTATCTGAGCCTGTACATTGGGTACGCTAGCAAGAGGTTCAGAGTTTAAATCCCTCCAGAACTTGAGACCAAAGGTTGATTTGAACCCACAAAACAGACAGGAGGGTTACCCTGTTTCTGTTCCTGTTCACAATACTACACTCAGAGGTTGGCACTGTGGGAGCAGAGGGTCTGACTTGCTGGGTGGGCTTGTGACATGTACAAAAACATTGAAAGTCAGTGTATGCTGCTGCTGCCACCTCTGATCTCAGTGCCAACGTTCAAACAGCAGTACCGAGAGAGCCATGTCTGTGTGAGCAGGGGACAGAGTGGTGCTTGATCAAAGTGCCAAGGAGAACTCAAAGAGACACTGTGGATCCCAGCTGGATATAAGAACAATCATCAAGTAGACTTATTCCAGTTTTTTTAAAACAAAAATTAAGTCTGTGTGAACGGGGGACAGAGTGGCGCTCACTCGATCATTGGGGGGGGGTCTGTAACCGTGCACTATAATAGACAATGGCTGGGTGACAGTAAACAACAACACTGTGTACACTTCTCAAGGCTGCATGACAACCATAGACCTCTAGAGCTTCCCTCTTGAGGCCTACTTGGTTGTCATGACAACCTCTCAAAGTGAACACAGCGTTGTTGTTCACTGTTGTCCATCCATTATCCTCTATGTATACCACACCCTTTCATGCATTGCTTCTTTAAAGACCGATCTGGGAAGTAAGGGAGGCTGTGAGGGCAAAGAAAAGGGCCTTCATAAGGTACAAAAGGAATAAGGGGGAGGAAAAATGTGAAGAGTACCACACCTGGCTGAAAGAGGTGATGGTGGCTGTCAGGAGGGCAGGCGGATTGCAGAGGATTTGAAAGGAGAGGAAACAGGAATTCTTTAAATACATTCAGGGAAGAAAATGAAAGCTAGGAGGATTATCAGGCTAGCTGAGTGGGGCAGGGTGGTAGATGATGACAAAGCGGAAGGCCAGTGCCCTAAACAATTACTACTGCTCAATGTTCATGGTTGAGGATAATGGGCCTCTATCAGAGACTGGGATTAAGGCAGCCATACGGGGGGAGAGAGGGTGCAGGAAATGGAGAGCATAGTAATCATTTCTGAATGGGTACAAAAAGGGGCTAGAGGCCCTCCAGGTGGATAAAGTGCCAGGCCCAGATGTCTGCATCCGAAGGTACTGTACTCCAAGAACTGGCTTCAGAACTAGCTGAACCCTTGACCCAGCTGTTTAGTGACTCACTAGAGTCTAGGGTAGTGCCAGGGGACTGGAGATCTGTGGAATAGTCCCATTCCACAGGGGGAGGAACAGGGAGGATTCGGGCAACTACAAGTCAGTCAGTCTTACCTCCATTGTTGGTAAACTAATGGAGACAATAGTTAGAGAAAGTCCAGTGACCTACTTATAGTAGGTGACAGTGGACTGCAGGACAACAAGCAGCATGGGTTTGTGTCAGGGAGGTAATGCCATACCAACCTGATACCATTTATTGACTGAATCACTAGGGCAGTAGATAAAGGGTAGGTGGTAGATTTGCTCGGCTTTGACTTTAGCAAAGCCTCTGATTTAGTGCCACACAGGAGGCTGCTAAAAATGCTGAAGGATTTAGGAGTAGAGCAGGATTTATTCCAGTGGGTGGAGAACTGACTAGGGGAGGCAACAGATGGTGGTAGTAAACTTGACCAAATCTACGGATATGGGGGGTCATGAGCAGGATGCTGCAGGGACTGGTCCTGGGACCTGCCCTATTCAATTTGTTAATTAGTAACATAGGGAAGAGTATCCAAGGCAAGATGTCTGTGTTTCCTTATGTCACGAAGCTATGCGGCAGGGTAGAAAGTGAGGAAGGGTGAAGGAACTTCAGAAGGACCTAGAGAAGCTGGAAAGGTTGTCAAAGATCTGGCAATTGAGATTCAATGCCAAAAAGTGCAAGGGGTAGTGTTGCTCAGATAGTATCCTAGGACACCAACAGATACCTCCCATTTGGCCAGATAGTTGCTGTGGTAGGATAACAGTGATATCTGACCATGGTTCCTACCCTCTAGGATACAGTGCATGGATCCTACAAATGTTGTAAATCCAGTGGATCCTAGCAACAAATGTTGTGGATCCTGTATGTAACCACCCAGTCCCCTGGGGTTATTAGAATCCTATCAGTATTATTCTTAGGAAGGTAGCAGGCAGCTAGTAGGGAGTTCATTAGGGGCTCCTTACATAATGACATCATTGTTTACTCAGCTAGCCTGAGGGAAGAATGATTAGGCCATTTAGAACTCTCGCAGCAGCAAAATCACCTTTCTGGGGCCGATTAACGCCATGACAGTTCAAGAATTCATGAGGAGGAGTCCCAAAACCCCCATGTTGAAAATTTGGTGCCAAAATTCCCAAAAATTACTGAGATATGCATTAATGTTGGAAAAAAAACATTTATTCCACTATACAGCTTACCAGCATTTCCTCAGTTCGTGGTTGGCTTTGAAGAGTGCAGATGTGTTACCGGTCCACCGAAGATCGTCGTGCTGAGCTCCGGAGGTAAGTATGAGAACAAGCAGTTCATTTCACTTTACAGGGAGTAGAAATCAGGACCTCTAGCATTTCAGTGGGGAATGGGGGTTTCAGTGGTGTAACCCTGAAGAATGGCAGAGTCTGTTGGTTCGGGCCAAGGGTGGGAGGAATGCCATCTAAGCACTTACAAGGCAGGGCTTCCTGGTTCATAAAGGGCACCAGTATTTTTACCTGAGCAAGTGGCCAAGCTGCAGGTTAAGGTGGTGACTCAGTTTCACTAAAATGCACCTGATGTGTGAAGAAGAGTTCTGAATGTGTGGCTTTGCTTCACTGATTAACACTCATGGGAGAAAATGTTCATGCGCATGGCTAAGTGTCCACTAATGCACCTTTTGGAAATTTGGGAAGAAGATGTTTTCTGTTGCTGTTTATGAATTGTACTGCATGCAAGGAAAGTTTGTGAATTGCACCTGTACTGCCTGGACCAACCCTTGAGGATCCACTTCTGCTTTTACTTGCCATCTGTTTAATAAAGCCATACTGCACAGTCCCAGTCACTGTTATGGACATTCCGATTAGTGCTTCTGGTTGTGTGGATTTACTGGGGCCCCCTCAGCAGGTTAGATCCAGCATATGCCTAACAGCCTCCACTTAGGACCTGGGTTGTGTTATTTACACAAAGTTCATGTTGTTTGTTTCTGTACCCCCACCCCTCTCTTTCTCTAGAAAATGAGCCAGGTATACATCTTAATGCCACAGGTGGTACCTATCTGTTTGTAAAGTGAACGGTATGCCAGTATATGGGTACCAGTGTTTCCAGACATTTAATGGGGGTGTGCACACTAGTTAAAAAGTGGCCTGGGGGTTACATGTGGATCCTATCAACACATCCAACTCAAATCCTAACTATCTGACCTAGGATCCCTGGATCTGACCTAGGATCCATGGATCCTAACTAGGATCCATGGTTATCTGACCCTGGATCTTACATATGTCTTTGTTAGGATTTCTGGTAGGATCCTAGGTAGGATACCAGCACTATCTGACAGACAGTGGTAGGATCCACAAAAGCACTATCTGAGAAACACTAGCAAGGGTATGCACTTAGGTAAAAGGAACCCATGCACGGAGTATTGGTTGGAAGAGGTCAGGTTGGCCACTACAACAGAAGAGAAGGATCTGGGTCATTGTCATTGACTCCCTCAGGCAAACTAGCCAGTGCAACAAGGCCCTCACATGAACATAAAAAGAAGTCAGCAGAAGAAGGTTGTTTGGTCTATCTAGTCTGCTCATATTGCAGGGCCCACAGCTTGAGCTACTGCCCCTGCCCCCCCCACCATCCTTTCCATCCTCCCCACCCTTGGCCCTTACTTTACCCCATGTCTATCCCAGCCTCTCTTGAAGCTGCCCACCCTCTTCAATAAGACCACCTCTTCAGGCAGAGCATTTTAACTGGCTACCACTCTCTCTGTAAAGAAGTGTTTCCTGACTTCCCTCATAAACCTCCCCCTGCAGCTTAAAATTGTACCAATAAGTCATAAAAAAGCACAATAAGGAACAATAAGCCACCGATCATACTAGGGTGTAACAGGAGGGCTTTTTAGTAGCAGGAGATAAGTGATACGACTCACCATGGCTTGGAGGGACAGGGAGTGAATCTTCAGGATCGCGGGAGCAGCTGCATAGGGGAGGGAGCTGGACATCATTGTCCACCTAGAGACAAATAACCTGGCTGGGAATGGAATCAGAGCAGTGCAGAAGGAGTATGTGGAGTTGGGGAGGGGCCTTAGACAAGTAGCATGCACAGTAACCTTCTCGGAGGTGCTGCCTGTCTATGGTATGGGTAAGGCTAGGGTGCTCCACACCATGGGATTCAATCAATGGTTGAAACACTAGGGCAGAGCTCAGGGTTTTGGCTTCACTGGGGACTGGGGGTCCACCTGAGGGATACAGGCCTATACTGGTGCGATGGTCTGCATCTATCTAGGAGGGGAACCAGGATCCTAGGTGATAGGCTTAAATGCTTCATTGGTAAACATTTAAACTAGCCAATGGGGGAGGCACTGAAAAGGAGAAGGGAAATCCCAGCCCACCTCCCTCAAAAACAGAGTAATTAGTGAGGTAAACACTAAGATATAGAAGTCGATAAGGGGAAGGGCAGGGGTAAACAGAGAAATAGGCAAAGGCAGTAAGGACAGGGATGGGCAAAAATGGTAAGCTCATCTAAAAATGGAGGGCAATGAGTACCAATGCCAGTAGTCTGGGTAACAATCTCCCTGAACTAGTGGCCTTGATGGAATAGGGATGCCTGGATATTGTAGCAGTCACAGAAACATGGTACACAGAGAACCATGACTGGGATGTCAACATAGCAGGTTACACAGTCTACAGGAGGGACAGGGAGGGTAGAAGAGGAGGAGGAGGAGGAGTAGCTCTCTACATAAGGGAAGGGATCAAAGCAATGGAACTAAAGGGTAAAAAGCGAGGAGAGGAGGCACTGTGGGTCACCCTGGAGACAGGAAATTGCACCACAGTCCGCATGGGTGTTGCATACTGACTCCCATCTTGGAGGAGGAGACGGATGAGGAAATGATAGAAGGCATCCTTAGAATGGCAGAAAAGGGGAGATATTGTTGATGGGGGACCTGAATATGCCAGATGTTAACTGGAGCACTTATGCTGCAGCCACATCAAAGAGCAGGGTCATTCTCTATGCCCTACAGGGGGCATGCCTCAGACAGCTAGTATTGGAACCCACTCTGGAGGAGCAATCTTAGACCTGGTACTCTCAAATGGGGACGGAGAGAGGATCTCAAATTTAGAAGTGGGTAGCCATCTGGGAAAAAGTGACCACCAAACAGTGTGGTTCATGATAAACACAGCCGTAGAGTCAAGCCATACAAAAGTGAAGATACTGGACTTTAGGAGGACTGACTTTGTCAAAATGGCAGTGTCTCAGAAAAGCACTAGCAAATGGGCAAGAAGGAGGGGTGGAGGAACAATGGGGAAACATCAAAACTGCCATCACAGAGGCAACAAGTCTTTGTGTGAAGTAAATAAACAAATCAAAACAAAGGAAAAAAAACACAATGGTTCTCAAAAGAGGTGGTGAAGAAGGTTAGGGAGAAAAAGACAGCATTCAGGAAGTATGAGGAAACACAGAAGGAGCAGGACAGAGAACTGTACCAGTTAAAGCAGAAGGAAGCAGGGAAGGCAGTCAGAATAGCAAAGGCCCAAACTGAGGAAAGGATAGCCAACTCAGTTAAGAAGGGTGATAAAACCTTTTATAGGTACATTGGGGATCGAAGAAAGACAAAGGGAGGGATAGTGAGGCTTAATAAAGGGGAGTGTGGGTGAGCAGAGGGTGATAGTGAAAAAGCAGGGATAGTGAATGAATACTTCTGCTCATTATTCACAAAAGAAGAGTGGGAGGTACCTAATCCAATCAATAGAAGCACTCTGGATAGGGGGGTCAATACCTGTCCATTCACAGAAGAAAGGGTTCTAAAAGAACTCCTAAAACTGAAGGTGGACAAGACAAATGGGCGGTAATGGGATTCACCCCAGAATTCTAAAAGAACTAAGGGGAGAACTAGTGACACCATTGACTACCCTTTTTAACAAATCATGGGAGGATGGTGTGGTACATAAGGACTGGAGGAGGTCAGATGTGATTCCCCTTCACAAAAGTGGGAGCAAAGCAGAGGCAGGAAACTAGACCTCTTAGTTTGACCTCAGTGATAGGGAAGATGATTGAATCACTTCTGAAAGAAAGAATTTTTGAGTACCTAGAGGCCAGTGGGGCACAGTACAAAAAGGCAGCATGGATTCTCAGTGGGAAGGTCATGTCAGATGAATCTAATAGATTTTTTAGTAGTAGACCAGGGAGGGGCTGTGGACATGGCCTACCTAGACTTTAGCAAGACATTTGACACAGTCCCACACAAAAGATTAATAAACAAATTAGCCAGCCTGGAAGTGGGTCCCAACATTGGTTGGACAACAGGACACAGAGGGTTATAGTAAACTGAGTCCACTCCAAAGAAAGGGGGGTTACTAGTGGGGTACCACAGGGTTCAGTACTGGGTCCGGTACTTTTTAATGTCTTTATAAGTGACATTGAGGAGGGACAGGAAGGAAAAGTATGCCTCTTTGCAGATGACACAAAGATCTGCAACAGGGTTGATACACAAGGAGGGGGTGGAAAGGGTGAGAAGGGACTTGGCAAGGTTGGAGAAATGGTCAAAAGTATGGCAGCTTAGATTCAGTGCAAAGAAGTGCAAAGTAATGCACCTGGGAAACAAAAACCCAGGGTAAGAGTACACAATGGGGGAGGAGGTTCTAACAACAACAAAAATAGAAAGGGACCTGGGGGTTGTCATATCAGATGACCTAAAGGTACGCGAGCAATGTGAGAAGGCAGTAAGGAGGGCTGAGGGGATACTGGGATGTATAGGAAGAGGCATCAATAGTAGAAAACAGGAAATTGTTATACCTCTGTACAGACAGTTGGTGAGACCCCATCCAGAGTACTGCATGCAGTTCTGGAGACCCTATCTCCTCAAGGACATAGGCAGGGTGGAGGCATTTAAGAGGAGGGTAACTAAATGGTGCAGGGTCTGCACTAGAAGCCATACAAAGAGAGACTTAAGGAGCTTAATATGTATACCCTCGAGGAAAAGAGGGAGAGGGGGGACATGATAGAAACTTTCAAGTACCTCAAGGGAATCAACAAAGTCCAGGAGGGTAGCATCTTTCAGAAAAAGAGATGTGCAAGAAGAAGGGGGCACAATTTGAAGATGGGGGGATGGCTCAAGGGCAACGTGAGGAAGTATTTTTTCATGGAGAGGGTGGAGGACGCATGGAACGTCCTTGCTGAAGAGGTTGTGGGGTCAAAACAGTGGAGGAATTCAAGAATGCATGGGACAGACATAAGGCAATTCTGGTGGGGGGTAGGAACAAGTAGGCTGTTGGTTAACTAGGATCTGCAGCTTATCCAATAGGTGGGGAAATGGGCAGACTGGGTGGGCCAAGCAGTCATTAACTGCCGTCAAAGTCTATGTTTCTATGTTGCTGTGATCTCAGAGGACTCACCTGGAATGCTGTGCCCACTTCTGGAACCCTCATTTGAGAAAGGACATAGATGTGCAGGTGTCAGTACCAAGCAGGGTCTCCAAAATTATCCAGGACCAACAAGGCGGATCTTATGAGGAATGGCTGGTGGTCTTAAACATGTACTCTCTGGAGGCCAGACAGGAGAGGGTAAAATGATAGAGATGTATAGATTTCTGAGGGGTATAAAACAGGGGAAAAGGGAAGACCTATGTTTTAGAAATAGGGGCACAGTCACAGGAGGGCACGACTGGAGGGTAGTCTGGGGTAAATTTAAGAGGGATGTATGGAAGTCCTACTTCACCGAGAGGGTGGTGGAGCTGTGGAACAGACTGCCTTCAAAAGTGGTGGGGACAGGTATCTAAATGGGTTCAAACATAGCTCAGACAGAGCAAGCAGACTCATAGTCCCACTGAGGGGATTCGGGGAGAGGGGGCGTTGGTGGTGGTGGTGGTAGGGGGAGAGAGGTGTACAACCTCCTAGGACACCAGGTCCAGGGGTGAGGTAGTATAATACGAGCCAACCTGATGGACCATTGGTTTCTATTTGCCAACAGATTCTATGTTTCTATTAAACTGGTTGGAATAATTCTGTACAGTGACTGGTGGAATCGGAATACATGACTGTGCATTATTCCAGCTAACAACATAGGTCCAAAACACATATTCTGTACCTCATTACTCACTTATTAAATAAAAAAAATAGGGGATCCATTTTATAATCACAGTAAGGTAGTCCACGGTGTGCGTAGTTATAGGATAACACCATTACTTGAGTGAGTAGGAACTCGGCTTCACCCAATACCTAACTTCCCGCAGTGGGCCATTATCCAACCACAATCCACACCCCATCTCTCCCTTTTCTTTTTTAACTTAATATTAGCCTGTAATTGTACTTTAAAGTGGTAGTTTCTCAAAAAACAAACTCCATAACAGCTTATTCATGCACTAAGCCCTTTAAATCCTGCTCTAAGACCTTTTTGAATTTCAGAGTTTTTTGATGTTCAGAGTCCTGCACCAGCCATATTTGTGGCAGCTATTTCATTTGGCTGACAGAGAATGCTAATATTTGATAATTCTGACACTGCACTACTTGGGATTCTGGCCAGATGATACCTCAACATCTCCACTGGGAACTTCTACCATTGCCTGCACTCTGTACTGTGACCCATAGGAGGGTGGCACGGGACCCCACAGGAGAAGGAAACGCCTGGTGTGGGACTCAATCGTTAGGGGGTTAGAACTGGGGGAGGGAGGGGAGAGGGAAGTAAGGTGCCTGCCTGGAGCCATGGCTTGGAGGGCAGGAAGTGAATCTTCAGGATCGCAGGAGCAGCTGCACGGGAGAGGGAGCTGGACATCATTGTCCATTTAGGGACAAATGATCTGGCTGGGAATGGGATCAGAGTAGTGCAGGAGGAGTTTGTGGAGTTAGGGTGGGGCCTTAGACAAGTAGCATGCACAGTAATCTTCTCAGAGGTGCTGCCTGTCTATGGCATGGGTGACGCTAGGGTACTCTGCACCATGGGATTCAATCAGTGGTTGAAAAACTGGTGTGGAGCTCAGGGTTTTGGCTTCGTTGGGGACTGGGGGTCCACCTGGAGGGATGCAAGCTTATACTGGTGAGGTGGTCTGCATCTGTCCAGGAGGGGAACCAGGATCCTAGGTGTTAGGCTTAAATGCTTCACTGGCAAGCATTTAAATTACTCAAGGGGGGAGGCACTGAAAAGGAGCATGGAAATCCCAGCTCCCCCCCCCCAACAATACAGGGTAATTAGGTAAACAACAAGGTAGAGAAGTCGACAAGGAGCAGCATGGGGATGAATGGAGAAAAAGGCAAAGGCAGTGAGGACAGGAATGGGGCTAAAAGGCGTAAGGCCTTCAAAAAATGGAGGCAAATGAGTACCGTAGTCTGGGTAACAAGCTCCCTGAACTAGTGACCTTGATGGAAGAGGGATGCCTGGATATCAAGGCATTCACAGAAACATGGTACACAGAGAACCATGACTGGGATGTTAATATACCAGGGTACACAATCTATGGGGGGGGGTAGAAAGGATGAGAAGGGACTTGGTAAGGTTGGAGGAATGACTGGGGGGTACTGGGATGCATAGGGAGAGGCATCACCAGTAGAAAACAGGAAGTTGTTATTCCTCTGTACAGACAGTTGGTGAGACCCCATCTGGAGTACTGTGTGCAGCTCTGGAGACCACACCTCCACAAGGATACAGACTGAATGGAGGCAGTCAAGAGGAGAGCAACTAAAATGGTGCAGGGTCTGCACCAGAAGTCATACAAAGAGAGACTAAAGGAGCTTAATATACTGTATACACTTGAGGAAAGGAGGGAGGGAGAGAGGGGCATGATAGAAACTTTCAAGTACCTCAAGGAAATCAGCAAAGTCAAAGAGGGTAGCATCTTTCAGAAAAAGAGATCTGCAAGAACAAGGGGGAACAATTTGAAGACAGAGGGGGGACAACTCAGCAGCAATGTGAAGAAGTAATTTTTCACAGAGAGGGTGGTTGATGCATGGAACGGCCTTCCTGAGGAGGTTGTGGGGTCAAAAACAGTGGGGGAATTTAAGAATGCATGGGACAGATAAGGCCATTCTAGTGGGGGTGGGAGGTGGGTAGGAAGAAGTAGGCTATTGGTTAACTAGGATATGCAGCTTATCCAATTGGTAGGGACAATAGGTAGGCAGACTGGGTGGGCCAAGTGGTCATTATCTGCTGTCAAAGTCTATGTTTCTATATTTCTATGTTTGACTGATACTTTTCTCAACTCTGAAGTAATTACATTCATACTCCAACTGTTATGTGCAGTGGTGATGTAAGCAATAAGATCCAACAGGGTGTGGGGTGTTGGTGGATACCAGACGCTGAAGGCAGAGGGTTTTATAGTCCTGGAACCGTGAGTTAGTGGTGTGCAAGTAATGAATAGTATTTCCTGAATACCTCGAGTGATGAACTATTCATTATTCAGATACAAATCATGAAGAGTGGCACTAGAAACAGAGAATCTGTCAGCAGATAAGGACCATACGGTCCACCTAGTCTGCCCATTTCCCTACTTACTGCTGCAGCCCCAGATCCTATTTGATCTGCAGCTCTTCTGCTCTGCACATCTCCAGGGTACCCTTATGTCTATCCCATGCACTCTTGATCCCCTGTACTGTTTTCACACCCACCACTTCTGCTGGAAGGCTATTCCACAGCTCCACCACCCTTTCAGTGAAGAAGTACTTCCTAACATTACCCCTGAGCCTTCCACCCTTCAGCCTCATATTTATTTATTTTATTTATTTAGTTTTTGTTAACCGGGCAGGTGCACTAGCCCGGGAGAGTACAACAAAAGGAGAACAGTTGAACAACAGCAACATGGGTACAATAGTACAAATAGAGGAACAGTACAGCAGTGCTACAAAAATACAATGGGTAGAAACAACAAAAAATAATGGCAAGCATTATACAGATAATGGCAGTAAGATATATAATGAGTGCAGAAACCATGGACCCAACCTGTGGAGTGAAAGGGTTAATAAGATAGTAAGGTTATATAGAGAGAAATGAGGAATGTTCAAATATAACAAGAAAGACTGACAGAAGGAAGGTCAGGTGGTAATTGGCAAAACAACAGTGGATGGTCAGCAACAAGGTTCAAGAAGGAAGAGAGCTAGTAGTCAAGAAGTTATTTACAAAGAGAGGGAAAAATATGGGGAGCGGAAGTGGAGACAGTCTTGGAGCTGGATTAGAGCAGGGGTGACATTACTGGTAAGTCTCAGGAGCTACAGGTTGGGTCAAAGCATGTACAAGCATCAGCTAAGGATAGATAACGATGATATTCACTTTTAAATCCAAAGTGAGACTGAGACAGCCGGAGGTTGAGTGGAAGAGCATTCCACAGCTCTAGAGCAGAGAATTGAAAGCCCTGTGCCTTTAGTCGTCCGGACATCTCGGAACATAGAGCAAGGATTTGTCAGCTGATCGCAGGCCATGGGAGGATGGTTGAGGGACCAGCAACGCCGCCAGCTGGGACGGGTTTTTTTCCCGGATGATCGAGTCCATTAGTGATCCAAGGTAGTATTGTCTACTGGCAGAGGGTGAGAGCCAATTCAGATCCTTATAAAGAAGGCAGTGATGTTTGAGTCGAGGTGATGAAGAGGCAAATCGGCATGTATTGTTATAAGTTACGTCCCATTTTAGTAGGGAGGTTTTATGGGCAGAGGTAAGAATAGAGGCACCATAGGTAAGGGTTGGGAGCAGAATACCTCGGGCATTTGCTAATTTGGCCGAGGGTGTAAGCATGTAGCTCGTTTTGTAGCTACTCCCTAGTTCGAGTTTACAGCTTTGCACGAGGACTGAATGTGAATTAAAATCAGGGACTGGTCCAGGAGGATCCCAAGGTACTTGAAGGAAGTAACATTTTCAAGTGGAAATCCTCCTGGGTGAAGAACCTCCAGCAAACTAGAACAGGTCTTAATCTTCGGTGCAGAACCTAGGAGCATGGCTTTCATTTTCTTTTCATTTAGTACAAGCTTACAGTCTAGTGGCCAGTCTAAGACCTTATTGAAGTCTGAAGTAAGTGATGTGTTTATGCAGGCAATACTAGAAGAACTAGTGTAGATGATCAGGTCATCAGTGTAGAGAATAGCTGAGCAGGATTCCAGGACCTCAGCTGCATTGTTGATAAAATTGAGAACAGAAGGGGCCCAAGGATGAGCCTGGGGACCCCAAGGTTGATAGTAGGCGTGTTGGACAGGGAGGAGTTAAATTTGACAGCTTGCGACCTGTTTGACAGGTAGCTACAGAACCAGTCCACAACAGGGGTAGAGAAATGGAATTTATGGAGAGTGGAGAGAAGCAGGGGATGGTCAACAAGGTCGAAAGCCTTAGTGAGGTCAATGAAGATGGCACCTGTGAGTTTTCTAGAGTCCATGTTGGACAGAATATCAGTAGTTAATTGAAGAAGAGCCGTGGTGGTGCTATGACCTTTTCTGAAACCATGCTGAGTGTCTGAGAGGAGATTGTAGCGTGTAAGGTAGTCAATGGTCTGTGATGCAACTATTTTCTCTAGGATCTTGTTAAGGACAGAGAGAATTGCTATAGGTCTGTAATTGGCCATGTCCTTTGGGTCACCTTTTTTAAAGACAGGCTTTACTCTTGCAGATTTCCATAGGTCTGGCACAGTGCTATGGGTAAGGGATAAAGTGTAGATTCTGGCAATCGGAGAGGCAATGAGTGGAGCAGCCAGCTTAAGAAGACGAGGTTCCAGTGAGTCAGAACCAGAGCTGGTATTGGCAGATATGGATCTCAGTAATTTCAGAACTTCCGCTCTTGATATAGCCTTGAATAGAATGGTGGTGCTGGAGGAGCATCATACAATAGAGCAGTATGGTTGTCTGATGGTAGTGTGGTAGGTAGATTGGAGTGCGATCCACTAGGTTGTAAAGCCAAGGTATAATATGAAAGATCAGAGAAAAGATTGTTAAAACTGTTTGAGATGGTCCTAGGGTCATTACAATGTGCCCCATTTATGATCATTTCATCAGGAGTGACCGACTGCGAGGTACCGAGAAATGTTTTGACATGGGCCCAAAATTTCCTCGGGTCGCAGGCTGAGCTTTGTAGAAGGTCCTTGCAGTATTTGCTTTTAGCAACTCTAACTTGTCTCTTACATCTGTTCCTTAGTTCACGACAGTCAATAAGATCTGACTGTAGGCCAGTTTGTTTGTAGCGAATCCAAAGCTTGTCCCTCTGGCGCAGATTAGCAAGGAGGTCTTTATGCAGCCACCTCGTCTGTTTTCCTCTGACCCTCCTAGTAGTCTTGGGGGCATGTTTATATTGAATGGTAAGAAATTCATCTATGAATATCTGTAGAGCAACCTCCACATCCTTTGTTTGATAGATACCTGCCCAGTCGATATTGGAGACATCATAGAGAAATGCATCCTGGTCAATATGAGCTAGATTTGTAAACGTGATTAGTCTTGATGGAGGAGATGGAGGCGCAACCACAGATAGGATACAAAAAGTGGGTGAGTGGTCTGTTAGTGCATCTGCAAGGATTCCTGCTTTTGACACATGTTCCATACGGTTAACCATCACCCAGTCTAGGAGTGTACCCGTTTGATGGGATGACATGGCTCTAGTTGCTTCAGAGATCAACTGGTGAAAATTATAACTAAGCGTGAGTGATTGCAAGGATATTTGAGCTGACCCTAACCAATTGAGGTTAAGATCACCTAGGATGACAGCCTCATTATGATTTACAGTCTGGGAGGTGATGTCAAGGAGTTCTTGAAGACCTACTATTCCCCCAGCAGGTGGATTATAGGCACAGATAATATGAAGCTTCTTTTCCCCCAATACAATAGTTGCCTGTATGAATTCGCACACTGCGGGAGAGGCAGATGCTGGGACAATACAGATGTTGAGGTGGTTTTTGAAGAATAGGGCAACTCCACCTCCACACTTGGATGAGGATCTATCCAACCGGAACAGAGAGTAGTTAGGCATGGAGCATACTTCATCAGGTATTCCGGGTTTTAGCCAAGTTTCTGTGAGACAAAGTACATCAGGATTGTAGAGTTTCACTTAGGCCTCGAGTTCCGCATGGTGACAGGTAAGACTTCTGATATTGATATGGGCAATTAATAATCCTTTCTTGGACATGCCAGATAACTCATTTGGGGAAAAGAAACAGGTAGGTGGATCTGGATTTAGTTTGACGTCCCCAGATAGCAGAATAATGATCATGGCTAGGAACCAAAGCCTTACACAGTGTCAGGTTAGGGTGAAAGCACATCTCCATGGCAGCTTCCTCCTGGCATGTAAAGGGTAATAGATGCTGCCTCTAACAAGGAGAATAGGGTTAGGCTGCAGATCAGGCTTTGTCTCTGCAATCAAGTTAGAGAAAATATAGTTGCGGTAAGCCTCTGAGGAGTCTTTTGCCATTTGGTTACATGGGAGAGCCCATGTGGCAGTGTCCAGGCTGAGTAAAAGGACAAATGACAAGAGTGCCCACAGCAGACTACTTCACCATAGTGTTACTATTTCACTTGGGTAGGAAGGCTAGTGGTATACTGAGACAGAGGATTAGCTCTTAGGGATAAAGAGATAGTGTGTGTAAAATTAAGACAGCAAAGGGTGACCGTGTTCCACTGTTTTAACCCTTGGCCGAAATTAGAGATAGAGCAAAAACAACAAGTGTTTCCTGCTAGCGTAGCAATTATTTAGAAGAAGTGGATCAGAAAAGCGAAAGTAAAGCCCCACAAAGGTTAATTGTGGGAAAGCAGACCAGCCGGAGGCTCTACTTGTGGTAAAGATTACAGTGAGGAAATGAAGACCTATTCAAGATATGTTAGGCGGCACCCCTAGTGGCGGAATTTTATAAGGAACCAAAGGGAGACTAGACAGATAGCAGTAGTGTTTGGCAAGAGTCAATACAAAGCAGAGGGCGCCAAAGCCCAGAGACTGATAATCCGACAGAGAAAAGGCAGCGCCAAACAGTGGCTGAGCAGAGAGCAGCAGCCCAATGAGAGGAGGGTGGTAGCAGGTGACCGCCTATCAAACCCGCACAGTGCTAGCATGGACACTTAACCGGATTTGAAGGTGTCCTGTTCGTCAGGACAATAGAGGAACGGGCAGCTGGCAAGGATTAGCCGCGCTGCTCACTGGGAGCAGGATCAGGCACAGTGGATCTATTTTAAGATATAAAATGCAGGTTAAGATAGGAAGTTATTAGCTAGGGCAGGGGGTACCAAGGCAACATGAAAAATACTCGAGGTAGCAAGAGAGGAAGCCCAGGTATGGAACTGCACAGTAGATAGCAGAGCAGGAACTAAACAATGCTGATAGGCAAGCAGATGGTGAAAATAGGAAGATGTCTTTAAAGGCAAGACAGAACAAGTGTTGGGCCTAATAGCTGCACTCTGTATCTTTAAGAGGAGTTGCAATATTAGAGAGAGGGGAGGATGAACATTGCTAGAGGAGGTGCCGAGGGGGGAGGGAGAGTATTTAATAAAGGCTGGAGGAGGGGGATGGGAGGGTGGACGTAAAAATTGAAGCAGCAAGGAGACAGAACGACAGAAAGTGAAAGAGAAATTGAATTATTTGCAGAGCAAAGCTTACAACTGTGACCCAAATGGAATCTGGTCTAAACAGAAAAAACTGTACCACTTTAAACTTACTTTCTGATCCAGGGTGGCTTACCACTGGACCTTAAAACAAAGAGAGCTGTAATATTTTACAATCTACAATATCAAACCCCCTTGTTCTTGTGCAGAGTTTTCTGTGAAATATGCTTTGCACCTGTACCCTGTTTATTCCCCTAACTTACTTGAAAGTCTCTGTCATATCTCTCTTCTCCCTTCTTTCCTCCAGTGAATAAATATTAAGGTCCTTAAGTCTTTCCTCATAGGGCTACTGTTGCAGTCCATGTACCATCTTCATTGCCGTTCTCTGGACTGCCTCTATTTTGTCAAGTCCTTCTGGAGATGTGATCTCCAGAACTGAACACAGTACTCCAGCTGAGGCCTCACCAATAATCTGCACAGTGGCATCACCACCTCTTTCCTCCTGCTTGTTATGCCCCTCCCTATGCACCCAACATTCTGTTTGCACTCCCTACTGCCTTTTCACACGGTTTGGTCACCTTCAGGTCATCAGATATGATAACCCTCAGGTCTCTCTCCTGACTTGTGGTGGCCAGACTTTCCCCACCCATCCAATACTCCTCCCTTGGATTCCTGTGACCCAGATGCATGATCTTGCACTTTTTAGCATTAAAACTCAACAGCTAGATACCTGACCACTCCTCTAATAGGCTTAGGTCCTTTCTCATTTTTTTCCACCCCCTCCAGTGCATCCACTCTGTTGCAGATCTTGGTGTCATCTGCCAAGAGGCAAACCTTTCGCTGCAGACGCTCTGCAATGTCGCTAATGAAGACATTGAATAGGACTGGCCCCAGCACCAGTCCCTGTGGCACCCTGCTGGTCACCTCACTCTCTTCAGATTTCATGCCATTTACCACCACCCTCTGAGTCCTGTCCCTTAGTCAGTTCCCAACCCACTTTACCACCGTAGGACCCACTCCCAGCCTCCCCAATTTATTTAGCAATCTCCTGTGCAGGATGGTGGCGAAGTCCTTGCTGAAATCCAGGTAGGCCACGTCCACTGTCCCTCCTTGATCTACCACCCCGGTTACCCAGTCAAAGAAATCCATAAGATTCGTCTGACAGGACCTTCCTGCTAAGAACCCATGTTGCCTTTGATCCTGTGCCCCACTATCCTCCAGAAACTTCACAATCCTCTCCTTAAGTAAGGACTCCATTAGCTTCCCCACTACTGAGATCAGGCATACCAGGCCTGTAATTGCCTGCCTCCTCTCTGCTTTCACTCTTGTGGAGAGGGACCATATCTGCCCTCCTCCAGTCCTCAGGTACATCCCCCATCTCTAGTGATGCATTGAAAAGGGCAGCCAGTGGTTCCACTAGCATTTCCCTGAGTTCTTTGGTACTCTGGGGTGGATCCCATCTGGCCCCATTGCCTTACACAAGAGCTTCATCTGATTCCTCCCCCTGTACCGGAGGCCTGTAAATCAATCCAGTGTGCATGGCTGTCCTTTTTCCCACATCAAGCGTGACCTACAGTGCCTCCAGACCACCAGAAACAATCAGCTTCACCAGAAAAAAAAACAGAAACAATCAGCTGCACCAGCAAAATACCCCAAGCAGGTACCTCTCCAAAAGAAGCCAAAAAGCAACCTGCAACCAAGTGAAATCAACAATAAGCAGCGAAAGAAGCAATAAAATCAGCAATGAGCAGTTACTTCCCTGAAATGAAACTGATTCCTTCCCCTTCTAGCCTCTTATTAAAAGTCAAAAAGCAACCTGCTACCACCAATCTGACTCAGCCCCACCTCCAGTTATCAAGTAGCTGAGGCCATAGGCCAGACAACTGGCACCCCTCCCCAAAACTAGACAAACACAGTTCCTACACTATAATGTTACTGGAGAAAAAAAAGATGAGTGTCACAAAAGCACTCTGCAGATCAGGCCCTCTGCTCCCACAGTGCCAACCTCAGAGCGCAATAGTGTAAACAGGTAACAGACAGGGCAACCCTCCTGTCTGTTTTGGGTCCAAATCACCTGTTAGGCTCAAGTCCTGGAGGGATTCAAACTGTGAACCTTATGCTAGTGTACCCAAATGACAGGCTCAGATATGTACTCTCTTCAGGGAATGCAGTACAATCCTTTGCCCAGGGGCACCTAACCAGGTATCCAAAATGAACCCTTAAAACTCTATAAGAGACCTTAGGTATATTCTTACCTTTTCCAAGCTTAGTAACACCATCAAGCCTTTTTAAACCGTTGTCAGACTTAAAAATACAGGCACTCCACATGCAAAAAGAAAATTGGGAAGGCACAGGCAGTATCTTATGAAAAGGTGGTTTACTAAAAATTGTAAAATAACTGATATAAAATACAGAACAAATATCAAGAGCTTACAATCTCAAAAGAAAATGCAAAAGTTACATAACAAAATTCCTACCACAATACTCTTAGATCTTTTCTATCTAATGTATTACCTCTGTAAGTGCGTTTAAAGTTAGATGTTTCTGCTTTCAGAGCCCAAGATGATATCTCACATTTCAGATACACTGATACATTTTCAACTCTATTTCCACACCCACTTGATGAGTCATCTAGCTCCTCCTTTTAGAATTTATTCCTCCAAACATAATTTCCTACCAGAAGGTATTTTAAAATTAATGGTAACATCAAAAGAAACAAAAAATTCCCAAATATGACTCCTTAATTAAACACTCCCCTTTGATCTAAACATTCCCACACTGGCACCAAGGTGTTAAAAAGCCAACAAGAATCAGCCTAATGACATCCTGTTTCTGATGTCATAAAGTCACGTTTGGTTTCCACTTCAAAAAGCCTGGACAGGTCATAAAAAGGTAATAAAATGCCATTTTGCAAGGAAGTCAATTAAATTATAGGGATCTCCTGGTCAGTATAATACATCCTGTGATTTTCAGCTGCTGACCTTGTCATTTAAAGGCCAAATCTCTCACACACTGACATGTCATACACAGACCATTTATTTATAATAATAATATCATACAGGTAACCAGAAGCAGGGGTAGAGCGTCACACTCCTCCCCACCTAGACTGAATTTGAGGGCTCTATCCCCTGCATGGGATGAGCTCCACAAGTCAGTTCATTCCTTATATGGAGGCGACAAGCCATCTGCATTATGATTGGTTACTCCAGCCCTATGTAAGATCGTCATGCCATACCCTTGCAAGGCAAGACTCCATCTTAATAGTCTACCATTAGTTTTTCCCATTTGTGTCAGCCAAACCAGGGGGTTATGGTCAGTTTGTACCTCAAAATGCTGCCTGTATAAGTATGGCTCTAACTTCTTTAGGACCCACACTATGGCAATACACTCTTTTTCCACAGTAGAGTATGTCTGCTCCCTGGGAAGTAACTTTTTACTCAGGTACTCCACAGGGTGATCTTTCCCTTGGTTGGATGTCTGACTTAAATTAATACTGCCCCAATACCCACATCTGAGGTGTCAGTCTGGACTATAAAGAGTCTGCTATAGTCAGGACTTGTTAATACAGGAGCACTCCACAGTGCCTCCTTCAGTCTGGTAAATAATTTTTCACAGGCTGGTTCCCAGGTAATTTTCTTAGGCATCCTTTTCTTTACCAGGTCAGATAGGGAAGCAGCCAGGGCACTGTAATTGGGTACAAATTTCCTATAGTACCCTGCTGTCCCTAGAAAACTCCTGACCTACTTCTGCATTTCTGGTCTGGGCAATGCCTTGATTGCCTCTATTTTTACTTGGTTAGGACGGAGCTGTCCCCGGCCTACAACATGCCCGAGGTATGCCACTTCAGCCATGACCACCTGGCACTTCTCAGCTTTGACAGTGAGCCATACCCTCTGTATCCTGCCCAGCACTTCCTTAAGGTGGGAAAGGTGTTCCTCAGAGCTTGCACTAAAGATGGCAATGTCATCCAGGTACGCCACAGAGTACTCCTCAGCACCATTTAACACCTGGTTCACCAACCTTTGGATAGTGGCCAGGGTGTTCTTCATTCCAAAAGGCATTACTTGAAATTCAAATAACCCTATCATAGTGATGAAGGGCAAACTCTCCCTAGCTCTGTCAGTTAACTTTACCTGACAATATCCCTTTATCAGGTCAATAGTCGTAAGGTAGGTCACCCCTCCCAATTTGTCCAGGAGTTTACATGTCCAGGGCATCGGGTGGGCGTCTGACTTTGTGACTGCATTTAGTCCATGACAGTCCACACAAAAATGAGTAGAGCCATCTGGCTTGAGCACAAGGACTACGGGTGAGGCCCAGGGGTTGTGGTATCTCTGGATTACCCCTAAATCCAGCATTTCCTCCACCTCCCTCCTAATGTCCTTTTGGACAGCCTCTGACACCCGGTATGCTGTCCGCCGTATGGGCATCTGTGTCCCTGTCTCCACATCATGCATCGCTAAAGGGGTTAGTCCAGGCTTGGCGCTAAACAGTGGGGCAAAGTCTGCTAAAACCTCCCCTACATCCTGGATCTTGTCCGGAGCCAGCTGTGGTGACAATTTAACTGCCTCCACAGAGGACTCCCACTTGCTCTCTTCCAGCTAGTCCAGAAGGGGGTCTCTTTCGTTCGTCCCCTTCCCAAGGCTACACACTGCAAACACCATGTCAGCCCTATTAGCATATGGCTTCATCATGTTGACATGGTACATTCTTTCTCTATGTCTTCTGTCAGATAACTCTATGATATAGTTTATGTCATTTAGCTTTCTGACTACTTTGTACGGCCCTGCCCACTCAGCCTGAAGCTTGTCCTTCTGGACCGGGATGAGGATCATGACTTCCTGACCCACCGTGTATGAGCAAGCTCTGGCTCTGCGATTGTACCACCCTTTTTGTTTCTGTTGGGCAGCTGCCAGGTTGCTCTGGGTTGTTCCCATAAGCTCCTTCAGCCTTTCTCTAAACCTAAGGACATAATCCACTATGGGAGTTCCCTGGGTGGCGTGCTTGCCTTCCCAGTCCTCCCAGATCAAGTCTAGGGGCCTATGTACCCAGCGTCCATATAAGAGCTCAAAGGGGAAAACCCTGTTGACTCTTGGGGCACCTCCCTGTATGCAAACAACAGGTGGGAAAGGTATTTCTCCAAGTCCCTCCCATGCTGTTCAGTAAACACTTGGAGCATTGACTTCAGGGTACTGTTAAATCTTTCCACAAGCCCATTGGCTTGCGGGTGATAAGGTGTCATGCATCTCTGCACCACCCCACACTTCTCCCACAAACATTTCATCAGGTCTAACATGAAGGAACCCCCTCGATCGGTGATAACTTCCTGCAAAAAGCCAACATGGGAGAAAATCCCAAGTAAGGCATCTGCCACTTTGTCTGTCCTCAGAGAGGATAGGGCAACTGCCTCTGGGTACCAGGTGGTATAATCCACCACAGAAAGGATGAACCTTTTCCTGGAGGATCTGGGGGTATTTAAAGGCCCCACAATATCCATTCCCACCCTCTGGAATGGCTCCTCCACTATGGGCAATGGAATTAGGGTGGCTTGTTTTTTTATACCGGCCTTCACTATTTCTTGGCACCAGTGACAAGACCTGCAATACTCCTTCACCTGCTGGGTGAAGTTGGGCCAATAGAAATTCTGGGACAACCGCTGCATAGTGTGCGTGATTCCCAGATGACCAGAGAAGGGAATATCATATGCAGTCTTGAGCAACTGCTCATGGTACCCCTGGAGAACGATAAGCTACCTGCCAATCATCCCTCCCTCTGCCTTTACAGCCTGAGTACACATCAGTCCATTTTCCCAATATACCTTATGTTTTCTGTCACCTCCCTGTGCTCCATCAGAGTCTCCCCAAGCCCTCAGTTTCTCTAGACTAGGGTCACTTTTCTGAGCAGCTGCAAACTCCTTACACATTCCCAAGGCATGGGACAGGTCCCCGTCAGTCTCTAAGCTAGGGTCCCTAGCTCTAGCATCAGGGCACTCAGGATCACTGCCATCCCTAACCCTCTGAAAATGAATCACCTCTCCTTCTTCGGAGTAACCCTCCATAGCTGTTTGGTTAACTGCTACCAGGGGAATTGCTACCCCCCTTTCATTAGTCTCCATATCAGGAGACACAGGCTGGGAAACCAGCCTCCCAGTGGTTTCCACAATGGCTTCTCTGGGGTCCAGGGAACTACAATTTTCCCTTGCCACTTGGCTACAGGTAACTGTACACACTGTCCCCTGTTTGAGATTGTTGCCGAGAATAACATCAACTGCTAAAGTTTTGGCTACAGCCACCTGTTGCACAGTTCCCCCTGTTTCACCCCAGTCTAGGAGAATATTAGCAAGTGGCAATGTTTTCTTCTCCCCAGTGAACCCTTGTACAGTTACAAATTTATTGGGTATAAGCTGACCAGGCTCTACCAGATCCCCTTTTACCAACGTCAGGGATGCCCCTGTGTCTCTTAACCCTTGAGTCTGTACACCATTCACAGTGACCGGGTGCATGTGTTCCCTCATGTTCACAAGCATGCTTCCAGGGACACACAAACAACCCACTTCTTTCCTAGCACCACCTTGCTTATTGCTCATCCTTTTGGGACACTGTCTGGAAAGCTGCTCAGTTTCTTTGCAAACCCAACATTCATTTCTTTTCTCAGAAAAATCTTTCCTTTGAAACCTGGGGCTAACTGGTTTCGGTGGAGGCAGTGAGAGTTTTAGCTGCCCTGAAGGTGTGCTTTTCCCTTTCTATGCCTGGCATGCCAGTCCCATTCACTCTCAGAGCAGGTCTGCTCTTGGCATAGCGGTCCGACAGTTCAGCAGCCTCTTGCACTGTTTTGGGATCTCGGTCCTCCAGCCAGGTTTTCAGCTCTGCTGGGCATGCAAAAAAAACTGCTCTAACAATATAGCATTTTACAGAGTTTGCTTCAATTCCCCCCCACCAATGTTTTAAACATTGACGTTGTTTCATGGCTAGCTCCTCAGAGCTCATGTCAGGGCTTCTCCTGAACTTACAGAATTTAGCTCTGTGTGCTTTTGCAGTTAAATCAAACTTTTTTAAAAGTGCAGCTTTAAGTTTTCTGTAATCATTACTGTCCTCGTTGTCCATTTGACCCAATGCATCCCCAGCTTTCCCGGTAAGTAGCAGAGATAGCTGGAAGTTCCAGGACCCTCTAGGAATATTTGCCTGAATACAAACTTTTTCAAAGGAATTTAAAAAAGCATCCATATCCTCCCCTCTTTAAATTCAGCTATCAATTTGAAATTTAATTTGTAACCCAGTCCTGTACTTCCAGTTAAACCCAAGCCATTTACCTGTTCTGGTGCTGGTGGTTGGAGTTGTAGCTTTTCCATTTCATGTTGCCTCTAGCACTCATGCTCGTCACAGTCAGCCACTCACTGTTCACGCTCTGCTTCTTGCTGTTCTCAGTCAGCTTCTTGCTGTTCTCACTCCCTCTTCTCCTCTGCGGCTCGCTGTTCTTGCTCCCTCTCCTCCTCTGTGGCTCACTGCTTTCTCCTCTCTCCTCTCTAGAACTCCAGCTCCATCCTCCACAACTCCATCTGCACCCAGATGGCTTCTGTCTCCAGAGTGCTGGTGACCTTCCCCTGCTGCTGTGGCCCTTGGCTTGCACTGGCCCTGCTGTCCTCCTCACTGGATCTAGACACTGCACTGGCTGCTGGCCCCTCCACACCCAAGGTTTGGTCTGGTACAGTCACAGTCACAGTCACAGTCTGTGACTCGATGCTCTGGGCATCTACTGCCATCAGGGCATCTATGAGGTTCTGCTTGTTGACTTTCCCATCATACTGGACTCCTCTGTCCTGGCACAACTGCCTCAAGTAGTCTGCAGCATACCCAGTGTAGTTGGAAGCCATCTTCTTCCCTAACTATGGCTACTCTAACTTGCACTTTAGAAAAAAAATAAAACAGGTAGGAACTTTGACTGTAAGCAAAATGATATAGTTCTGTTTCCTTTTTTAAAAATAAATCACTGCCTTCTTTTGCAAGTGAGCTATACAGTATTAAGCTGACACACTGAACTGTTAAAGCTTATGTTACCAATTACTTTATCACACCACTGCCAACGAACTCTGTCACAAATGCACGCCGCATGTCAGGTCCTCTGCTCCCACAGTGCCAACCTCAGAGTGCAATAGTGTGAATAGGTAACAGACAGGGTAACCCTCCTGTCTGTTTCAGGTCCAAATCACCTGTTAGCATCAAGTTCTAGAGGGATTCAATCTGTGAACTTAATGCTAGTGTACCCAAATGACAGGCTCGGATATGTACTCTCTTCAGGGAATGCAGTACAATCCTTCGCCCAGGGACACCTAACTAGGTATCCAAAATGAACCCTTAAAACTCTATAAGAGACCTTAGGTATATTCTTACCTTTTCCAAGCTTAGTATCACCATCAAGCCTTTTTAAACTGTTTTCAGACTTAAATATACAGGCGCATCACATGCAAAAAGAAAACTGGGAAGACACAGGCAATATCTTAAGAAAAGGTGGTTTACTAAAAATTGTAAAATAACTGATATAAAATACAGAACAAATATCAAGAGCTTACAATCTGTAAAGAAAATGAGAAAGTTACAGAACAAAACTCTTACCGCAATACTCTTAGATCTGTTTTATCTAATGTATTACCACTGTAAGTGCTTTTAAAGTTAGATGTTTCTGCTTTCAGAGCCCAAGATGATATCTCACATTTTAGATACACTGATACATTTTCAACTCTATTTCCATACCCACTTGATAAGTCATCTAGCTCCTCCTTTTAGAATTTATTCCTCCAAACATAATTTCCTACCAGAAGGTATTTTAAAATTAATGGTAACATCAGAAGAAAAAAAATCCTAAGTATGACTCCTTAATTAAACATTCCCCTTTGATATTAACATTCCCACACTGGCGCCAAGGTGTTATAAAGCCAACAGGAATCAGCCTAACGATGTCCTGTTTCTGACGTCATAAAGTCATATTTGGTTTGCACTTCAAAAAGCTTGGGGCCAGTCATAAAAAGTTAATAAAGTGCCATTTTGCAAGAAAGTCAATAAAATCACAGGGATCTCCTGTTCAGTGTAATACATCCTGTAATTTTCAGCTGCTGACCTTGTCATTTAAAGGCCAAATCTCTCACACACTGACATTTCATACACAGACCATTTATTTATAATAATAGTATCATACAGGTAACCAGAAGCAGGGGTAGAGCGTCACACTAAGCAGAACAGTAGCCCAGTGAAATCAGCAATAAACAGTAAAAGAAGGAATAAAATCAGCAATAAGCAGGTGCTGCACTGAAATGAATCTGATTACTACCTCAGGACCAACAGAAACAATCAGCTACACCAGCAAAAAAAAACAGAAACAATCAGCTCCTCCAGCAAAAAAACCCAAGCATGTACCTTTCCAAAAGAAGCCAAAAAGCAGCCTGCTACCAAGTGAAATCAACAATAAGCAGCGAAAGAAGCAATAAAATCAGCAATGAGCAGTTACTTCCCTGAAATGAATTTGTGTCTGTTTGTATTCAGGAAATACAAAAAAAGTAAAAAAAAAAAAAATTCTCCACCTTCCTCCCTAGCCCAGCTGTTTAAACTACAACCCTCATCTCCTCACCCTCCTCCCCTCCCCCAGCACCCACAATTTAAGATAAAAAAAAAACTTCCACCATGAACGATTGTCACAACTCGCCCATCTCCAAGACCGGCTGCTGTCTTTTCTTGTGATTTTCCTTTTATAAACAATCATCCACCCAGCCCCCACCCCAGCAGCAGTACCCAACTCCCACCCCTCTCCTGCCCAGCACCAAAAAAATGTCCTAAATAGAAGCCCCACCAGGCATGGTGAGGGTGACCAACAGAATCATCCTCCACCACAGCCTGCCACCTTCTTATGAATGGAAGCACTCCCGCGTTTGCTCACATAGTAAAACAGTTGATTATGTAATCAACTGTTTTACTATGTGAGCAAGTGCAAAAGCACTTTCATTCACAAGAAGGTCGCTGGCCTTGGAAGAGGGTGGGTTGTGTTGGTTGCCTTTGGTGTACCTGGGGGGAGGCTTGGATTTAGGAAATTTGGGTGCTTGTGATAAGAGGGTGGGAGTTGGGTGATGCTGTTGGGGTTGAGGGTAGGCGGATGATTTTTTACAAAAGGAAAAGTGCTAGAGGAGATTTCAGCCAGCCGTGGAGGCCACTGGTTGTGCCAGTCGCATATTGTGGGAGTATTTTTAAAACCATAAATCGTGGGTGCAGGGGAAAGAGGGTGGGAATTGGCTTGTTGCAGAAGGTGGGGGCACAGGGGGTTGTAGTTTAAACTGGGTTAAGAAGGAGGGTAGGGTGTGTTTTTTAACTCCTCCCCCAACACAGGTATACAAATAACAAATATGAATACCAAATTTCCAAATATTTGGGACTCCAAAAATGAATATTTGGCTGAACAATCGAAATAAGGTATTCACCTGTCCCTAATGCAGGTATCCTCCAACACCCTACATCCTGAAGGATCTTACTGGGTTAGAAAATGGGCTTTTGCAGTAACAAAATAAAAAAAAACTTAAAACATTTAAAGAATACATTTTATATTTAAAATAGGCCTTTTGCAGGAACAGTGTCAGCTCTTTTTTATGCTTGTTTGCGAGCATGAACAGAAACATCTTGGATCTTGGGACAGTAGGACATTTTAGAGGTATATGAGTTTCTGCCCAATGCAGTTGATGCTTTATGGGGCTCTTCCCTCAGGCACCAATGAATTGGCAAGCTGTCTGTGACAGCAGTTTGAGAGATGCGGTCTTCACTTGAAAGAAAAGTGCCACTCCAATCAGGGATGGTTACAAGTTGACGCTTTATGGGGCCCATCCCTCAGGCACCAATGAATCGATGAGCTATCTATGATAGCAGTTTAAGAGAGAGGACCTCACTTGAAAAAATCTGCTGCTGCAATGAGGGACAGTTTTCTCAATGCAATGGGACCTCCCCCCTCCCTCGCAACCAGGTACGCAGACATACCTTCTCTCTGCTGGCAGCAGCTGACAAGACTCTGGCCATGTGCTTTACAGTGCACAGCAATGCGCATGGCCGGAGTTACGATTCTTGTTGGCTCCTGCTGCTGAGCACCTTGTTTATTCGGTGTGCCTTTCCTGGTGAATCATTTCAATAAATAAATAAATGAGCTGCGGCACGGCTTTCCACATTGGTGGCTCCTGCCACCCAGTACACATTCCCGGGAAAGCCATCAGGGTGCCTAATCCCCATGCTGGCAGGTATCCCCCCTACCTCCATTAATGTGACACACTGGGAGCCCACCCTAGTGTGCCAAAATAATTTTTTGTTTGTTTCTGACACCGGGATGCCCACTCCCAGTGTCAGATGACCACCCCAGCCACCCAAAACTTTCAAGTGCTGACATCGGGGTGCCCAATACCCGTGTCAGCATGCACCCCTATACACACACTTACACTATTGTGGCACACTGGGAGCCCACCCCAGTGTGCCTAAATATTTTTTGTAACCAGTAAAATAAAGAAAACTGTCCCTTAAGTCTTTTTCCCTGTAAAAAGAAATCTGTCCCTCGTCATCTCCCCATTCCCCCACCCACACCCTCCTCTGGCGCACTCATTTCACTCTGCACCCCTTTCCCATACTTCCAGAGGTCAGAAGCAGTGATCGCCTATGGACCGGAACACATCTGCACTCTTCAAAGCTGACCGGCAAACTGAACTAATGACAGTAGGCTGTATAATGGGAGTCAATGGGGGTGTTCAACTTAGGTTGATATCTCAGCCATTTTTAGGAATTTTGGCCCCAAATTTTCATCATCGGGTTCTTGGAACCCCACCTCATGAACACTGTCACAATCATTTTGTTACTCGGTTCCGAAATCTGATTTCACGGTTGCTGCATGGAATCACCTTTTGGGACCGAATAACGAAATGACTGTGCCACTGTTCATGAGGTGGGGTCCCAAAAAACCCATGTTGCAAATCTGATGAAAAAATTCCCAAAAATGACTGCATTACAAGCGTGTGTTGCACAGTTTCTATGCACACTCATAGCTTAGCCACTTTTTAATATATTCTCTCCAGATTTTTAGCCTTGCCATTTTTTCATACCTCCTTATGAACAGTATAGCTGTCATTTTTCACATCCTGCCCAAAATGTGTTTTCGCACCAGTGGCACAGAATGGCACAGTCGCTGTGGGAAATCAACTCTTGGGACAGATTAACAAAGTCACAGTGGCACTGTTCATGAGGGGAGGTCCCAAAATGCCCATGTTGAAAATTTGGTGAAAAAATTCCAAAAAATGATTGCGTTATAGGCGTACATTGTGCAGTTTCTACGCACGCTCATAACTTCACCAGTTTTTCAGATTTTCACTTCAGATTTTCAACATTGCCATTTTTTCACGCTTACTCATGAACAGTACAGCTGTCATTTTTCATGTCCTGCCCAAAATGTGTTTTCACACCTGTGGTGCACCGAATGGCACAGTCGCTGTGCAAAATCACCTTTCAGGATTGAATAACGAAATGATAGTGCCACTGTTCATGAGATGGGGTCCCAGAAAGCCCATGTTGAAAATCTGGAGTGAAAATACCAACAAACACCTGGGGCATTAGGGTTTCCAACTGTAACGCCCCACCCTGTAGAGACAAACAGGCCTCGGGGGTGTGAGTGTTTGTGTGTGTGTGAGTGTGTGTGTGTGTGTGTGTGTGTGTTCGCATGTGCATGCGTGTGTGTATGTGTGTGTGAGTGTGTGTGCGTGTGTGTGTGAGTGTGTGTGCGTGTGTGCATGCGCGCGTGTGCGAATGTGTGTCTGTGTTAGGGGTGTTGGATTTCATTTGTTGGTTGTTGGCCACCTATCAGCAGCATCCCTGTAATATGTAGCAATGTATGACATCTAACTGAAATAAAGTGAGTAAGGCAGGATTACCTTACCATGTTACGTTTTTGAAAATAGCAACAATTCGATGTCTAATTATTTATTCATAAGGCAACTACGCACTCTGATTGGCTGGTGTACCGGGCGTTAATCCTTTAGAAATGCCCGGTATGGATCAGAGTGGTGCATGCATTTATAAACTCTCTTTTAAAAAAAGACATTTTTCCCTGTGTATAACACGATTAGACTCACAATCGCAATAATCAATCAATGAATCAATCAAGTCTTTATTTAACCAGGCGTTCAACGTTGAGCAGAAGCTCATTTGCAAGATGGACCTGGGTGGAGCGTGAACAATTGTATATACAGGTCAACACAGGTATTTACAAGGCAATACAGATAATACTGTTTACAGAGAGGAAGAAAAAGAAGTTCATATGTGCATAGAATTATACAGATATTGTACATATTACAGGGTATTTACATACATAGAAGTGTCTATAGGAAGATAAAGCAGGTTATCTAAGGTTGCAGGAGGAAGTAAAGGAAGAAAAAATTAAAATAAAAATATACACCAGGTAGAGGCGAAGGTGGGGGGGAAGGGAGGAAAAGGCAAGGAGGGCAAGGTGCACAGAGAGGAGTTGGTAAAACGGGATGTAGAGAAGGTGGATGGAGAAAAGGAGTAAGTGTGAGCCCCGGGATTGAATGCTATAAAGTACGGGGCATGGTAGGATGTCACAACCAAGGGGTAGTGAGCTCCTATCTGAGGTTGGGAAAGGAAGGATAAGGGGATGGACGGGCCTAGTGTTGATAAGACAGGGGGATAAGAGAGAGAACAATTAGGCTTGTGAGGAGCAAGCTGGGGGGTCAGTACTTAAAATTAACAGGTCATTTCATTTTGATTAATGACCAGCTAGCTGGGGTTGGCCCTTGGCTGCACCTCAGGCCACCCTTACCCCCCCAACAGTCATTAATCACCAGAAAATGACTGGCTGTTCAGTCATAATTGATTAATTATAAAAGTGATACAGGAAACGCCTCCACCTAATTTAATTATGTAGATATGTATGTGATGTCAAAAGTTTTACCAGGAAGGACACACTGAGCTAACAGTTCATTTCCAGAAGAAGCCAGAAGGGGAAGGAAACATATTCAATTCAGTGCCTTACAGTAACTGGTAATTGCTATTTTTCTTTTAAACTTAGATTGTGGGCTTTTAGTGACACTGTACTTTCTTTGTTGTCTTTACTTAGAATTGTTTTGGGGCTGTTGAAAATTTAAAATGTAGTGGTGGTGTATTTCTGTGCTGTCTTTAATTGCTGCAAATTTTGTCTTGGCTTGTCTGACTTGCCCTGTAGTTTGGGTGAGGGGTGTCAATTGTCTGGCCTCTGACCTCAGCTACGTGATAACTGGAGGTGGGGCTTAGTCAGAGTTGAGGTAGCAAGTGAGTTTTATTTTCTCAGAAGAAGCCAGAAGGGGAAGGAAACATATTCAATTCAGTGCCTTACAGTAACTGGTAATTGTTATTTTCCTTTTAAACTTAGATGGTGGGCTTTTAGTGACACTGTACTTTCTTTGTTGTCTTTACTTAGAATTGTTTTTGGGCTGTTGAAAATTTAAAACGTAGTGGTGGTGTATTTCTGTGCTGTCTTTAATTGCTGCAAATTTTCGCCCCCCCTTCCCTCAACTCTTACTTATATGCCCTGTTAAATCTGATTGACAGGAGCTAAACACAGGGTATAGTAAGGGGTGTGGAGTAGGAAGGGCATAAGGGGGAAGAAGCCCACCCTCAGCACGAGAAGTGTTTTGACTCATTTATTTATTTTTTGGTTTCTTTTCTTTTTTTAGGACAGTAAAGTAATAAAAAGGGCACTAGAAGAGCTTCAGTAGCAGACAAGTAGTGGAACAGCAGTATAATTGCAGTATAATGTGGGGAGTGGTGCAATGCAGTGGCTGTGGGGCAGCCTTATTCAGGCAGACCTTCTGGACACTGAGGTGCTGCCCTATCTGCATGCATCTCTCTGGACTGTGGGATGAGGTAGCCAGACTCAGAGTGGAAGTAAACTGGGTCAGGAGTACCATCACCCCTATCCAGAGGCCACCCAGTCCAATGCAACTGCCTCAAAGGATGCTGAGAACGAGGAGCACTTGGATGACAGTGGGCTCAGGGTGGGTTAGAGTGGTCAGGCAGAGGCACTTCCCAGATCCTATTCCACTCAAGAACTCATATGCCACACTCGCAAACGGGGACAACCAAATAGAGGTACCCAGAGAAGTGGAAGGAAAGGATGTGGAGGTTAGCCAAGCAGGTGACCTCAGTGGGAAAGCAGTGGACCCCAGAGGAGGAGGAAGTGAATCCTGGTGGGGGACTCCATCATAAGAGGGATCCAGCTAGGAACACAGGAGGGGGAGGACAGAGAGGTGAGGTGCCTACCAGGTGCCACGGCATGGAGGGATGGAAGGAAGATCCTGGGGATCACTGGGAAGGCAAGACGGAGGGTGAGCTGGATGTCATTATCCACCTGGGTACTAATGACCTGGCAAATGGGGAGCCAAAGGAAGTTCAGGAAGAGTTTAGGAAATTGGGGAGGGTCTCAAGCAAGTAGCTACTTCTGTCACTTTCTCAGAAGTACTACCTCTGAGAGGCAAGGAGAACATAGAGTGCATGCACCAGGAACTTTAATTCATGGTTGAAGAACTGGTGCTGTGAGGAAGGGTTTGGATTCATTGGTGACTGGGGACCCACCTGGAGGGATGGAGGTTTGCTCTCAAGCCTGGCGGCCTGCATCCATCCTGGAGAGGAATCAAGCACTCAATGATAAGTTTAAATGCTACATTGACAAGCATTTAAACTAGCAAATGGGGGTGGCAGGCCAGCAAGGAGGGTACCTAATTGCTCACCCCCCACAGCTAGCAGTGGAACCAGTGAACCAGAGGAGTGGCTATCTCTACAAAGCAGTGTGCAAAAGATGGAGATTAGCGCCCAAGAGGTGGATAGGCAGAAAAGGGGCAAAATTCAGCAGAAGGGCAGACAGCAAGGAGAACCAGGGATAAAGGACAACCAAGGAAGGGGCTAGAGTAGAATAGTGAAACAGTCTAGGGAGGTCAAATCATGGAAAGCCATGTGTGCAAATGCCAGGAGCCTTAGCAACAAGATGGAAGATCTGGAGGCTGTCATGGTGCAGTCAGACCTGGACATTGTGGCCATCACTGAAACCTGGTGTAATGATAACCACGACTGGGAGATGGCCATACCTGGCTACAACATATTCAGAAGAGACAGGGCAGGCAGGAAGGGAGGAGGAGTGGCACTGTATGTGAAAAATGACATAAGGGCCACAGAGATCCAGGAGGAACAAAATGGGGGAGAGATACTGTGGGTTAAGCTGGAAAGGAAAATGGGGCCAGTCATCAGCACAGGTGTGGTCTATAGACCACCAGCCCAGGAGGAAGAAACAGATAGAGAGCTGATGCTAGCCATCCAAAGGATGGCAGACAAGAGTGAGGTAGTACTGGTTGGAGACTTCAATATTCCAGACGTGGACTGGAGCATCCCAGCAGCAGCATCAACTAGGAGCAGATTTATCCTGGACTCCCTTCAGGGTGCCTTCCTTAAGCAACTGGTCATGGAACCAACTCGGCAGAAGGCAATACTGGACCTTGTGCTCACAAACAGGGACAGCGTGATGGGGGTAACAGTGGGGGAGCACCTGGGGAACAGTGACCACCAGTCATTGTGGTTTGAAATCACAGAAAGAGCAGAACCAAACCACACAAAAACACGTATCCTGGATTTTAGGGGGGCAGACTTTGTGAAAATGGAGAGATACTTGAAAGAGGCATTAAGGGGAATGGGGCAGGAATCAGGGGTTGAGGAACAGTGGGCAGTATTTAAAATGGGGATTACAAGAACAACAGAATTATGCATTAAGCAGGTTAGCAAGAGGAAAAGGAAGAGGAGACCATTATGGGTTTCCAAAGAGGTAGCAAAGAAAGTGAAAGCCAAAAAGATTGCATTCAGGCAATACAAAAAGACACGCCAGAAGGGGATAGGGAGAAGTACCAGGAGAAGCAAAGGGAGGCAAGGAGGTCAGTAAGGGAAGCCAAAGCTCAGACAGAAGAACACATTGCAGAATCAGTGGGTAGAGGGGACAAAACCTTTTACAGGTACATAAGTGAAAAAAGAAAGGCAAAGGGAGGGATAGTGAGACTGAAGGGGGAGGATGGGGGCCGCGTGGAGGGTGACAACAGTAAAGCTGACATATTGAACAGGTATTTCTGCTCAGTCTTTACTGAGGAAGAGGAGAGGTAATGGGTCTGAAGGGAGTACAAGGGTGAGAATGGTGCAGAAATGGACACAAGTCCCTTTACGAAAAAGGTCCTGAAGGAACTGGAAGTAATAAGAGTTGATAAAGCAATGGGGCCAGATGGGGTGCACCCCAGGGTCCTTAAAGAACTAAGAGAGGTGGTGGCTGAACCTCTGGCTATCCTGTTTAGCCGATCACTGGAAACAGGGGAGGTACCCAAAGACTGGAGGACAGCAGATGTAGTCTCCTTATACAAAAGTGGGAACAAAGAAGAAGCGGGGAACTACAGACCAGTCAGCCTCACCTCGGTAGTGGGGAAGATCATGGAAGCACTACTGAAGGAGAGATTGGTGGAACATCTAGTTGTCAATGGACTACAGGACCCAAGGCAGCATGGTTTCACCAGGGGTGTCATGTCAGACCAACCTCATTGAATTTTGACTGGGTGACTAGGAGGTGGATCAGGGGAGGGCAGTGGACATGGCCTATCTGGACTTCAGTAAGGCCTTTGACACTGTGCCACATAGAAAACTATTACACAAACTGGGGAATATGGGTGTGGGCAGGACAGTAGTGTGGTGGGTAGGTAACTGGCTGGTTGGCAGGACACAGAGGGTGGTGGTAAATGGCTGTCACTCCACAGAGGGAAGAGTGACCAGTGGGGTACCACAGGGATCAGTGCTGGGACCGGTCCTGTTCAACATCTTCATCAGTGACATTACGCAGGACCTAGAAGGCAGAATTTCACTATTTGCTGATGACACAAAGCTGTGTAACAGAGTAGACACACCAGAGGGTATAGACAGAATGAGAAGGGACCTGCAGAAACTTGAAGAATGGCCAGGGGTTTGGCAGTTGAAATTCAATGCAAAGAAGTGCAAGATAATGCATATGGGGCACAAAAACCCTGGCACAATATATCAGTTGGGGGGGTGAGGATATAGCATGCACCAAGCAGGAAAGGGATCTTGGGGTTATCATCTCTAATGACCTCAAAGTAGGGAAACAGTGTGACAAGGCAGCAGGTAAGGCAAATAGGATGCTGGGATGTATAGGCAGGGGCATCACCAGCAGGAAAAGGGAGGTCATAATTCCACTATACAAGACACTAGTGAGGCCCCACCTGGAGTACAGTGTACAGTTCTGGAGACCTTACCTATGTAAGGACATAGACAGGGTAGAGAAGGTTCAGAGGAGGGCAACAAAGATGGTGCATGGATTGCATCACAAGTCCTATGAAGACAGGTTGAAGGAACTGAACATGTACTCCCTGGAGGAGAGGAGGGAGAGAGGGGATATGATAGAGACATACAAGTATCTTACAGGGAGGAACAGGGTGCAGGAATACACTATTTTTAAGCGAAAAAGATGTTCCAGGACTAGAGGGCATGGGATGAAGTTGGAGGAGGACAATTCAGAGGAAACATGAGGAAGAATTTCTTCACAGAACGGGTGGTGGACAAGTGGAACACCCTGCCAGAGGAAGTGGTGGGGCTGAAACAATCACGGGATTTAAGAATGCATGGGATAGACATAAAGGAATTCTGGAGGTCAGGGGTAAGGGGAAACAGACTTCTAGGAAAACATAAACTGAACTTACAAGCTCAAATGGGCAGACTGGGAGGGCCATAGGCCCTTATCCGCCGACACTGTCTATGTATCTATGTATTTCCATATGTGTCCGGGGTGGGATGCTCATGGAAGATAGTACAAGAGGAGAAAAAAATAAATAGTAATCAACAGCATTACAAAATAATAGTAATATAGAGCAATTCAGTACATCAAAGGAGCATAATCATAAACATTGCATTGATTGGCTTGGCCCCATGAACCACATGGTATACACCTGGCTATGCACATGCACACAAGAGGTATGCAAGGGGTGTGATTACATTATAGTAACTCCCCTCAGCCCCACACACACACACACACACTTTTTAGGCTTACGTAACCATAGACACATAGAAATTGACAGCAGAGTAAGACCCACTAGCCCATCCAGTCTGCCCAGTCCCACTTATAGTGTGATATGACTGACTACCCTAGTGATCACTCACTTCCCTTCCCCTTTGTTATTCTACCCTGCTATCCTTACTACTGCATATGCCTATCCCACCCTCGCTTAAATCCTTCCAATGATTTGTTGCAGACCATCCCTTTCAGCAGTCTGTTCTACTTATCCACCACCCTCTCTGTAAAGAAATATTTCCTGACGTCCTTCCTACATCACCTTCCTGACAGCTTCTTTGAATGGCCCCTTGTGTCTGTGTTTCCTCAGAGGCCACCTTGTTTTTCCCGTAAAGAAACTTGAAAGTTTCAAGTACAGTATATCTGGCTGGCTGAGCTCAGTGTGCCTCTTCTGATCAACACATTTCAAAATAAAACATGTAAGGTCCTTAAGCCTCTCCATGCAGGGCTTCTCTTGCTGCCCCTGAGTCATTTTTGTTGCCAAACTCTTTGCCACCTGAAACCAGTCTCTGCCCTTTTTTCAATGCAGACCATAGAACTGCATGCAAGGTCTCCCAATGTGGCCATAACATGGATCTATACAGAGGCAAGATCACCTCCTTCCTTCTACTGCTGATCCCCTGCCTATGCACCCCCATCATCCTGTATGCTTTCTCCACTGCTCTGTTGCACTGCGCTGACTGCTTTAAGTTGTCTACTATTAAGACTCTGAGATCCCTCTGCTCTGTCATTTTTTTCTAACACTGCATCTACCATCCTGTACTGTCATTGGGCTCCTGACCCCTATACGCAGGGTCCCTACTTTTCTGTGGCACAATGGGACCAAGTTCTGCGGCAAGATTACTATTTGCCGCAGAACTTCTGCGGCGGTGGTTTGTAATTTCTGCAGAAGTTCTGCGGCACTAACAAACTACCACATCACAGTGACAGCTTGTCATCCTGACTTCACTTTCATGGCAGTTTTTATAGCAATCAGGATTGTGGAAAGCACAGTAATACTAGTTCAAAAAATAACAGAATTATAAAAATAATTTTATGCCTAAAAAAGCAAAACAAATGTCTCTCCCTTAAGGTCCTAGCCTGTTAAATAAATGACATATGCAGAGGGGATCTTATGTGATAAATAAAGTATTTCTATATGCATGCTATCTATCCCACTAATGAGGTTTCCACTGTCTATCACTTGTATATTTGTATGTGCTTTCTACACCACTCATGAGGTTCCCACTGTGTATCACTTACATATTTATATGCAATCTAACATACATACAAATGTGTGTGTTTGTGTGTGTGTGTTTGTGTGTGGTGAGAGAGACAGAGATACTGTGTGTGTGTGTGTGTGTATGTGTGCGCGCGCGTGTGTGTGTGTGTGTATATATATATATATATAGATATATATATCTATATGTTTTAATTTCCATGAACTTGCATCCTCATTCATACAGGTCCCATTAGAAATGGAATAGAAGAGTTATTGCAAAACTCATTTTTGATGTCAACCTGCTTTCCCTGACACACTGCGCAACACCATCAGGCCATGACATGCATGTGAACTGATTGTGAGATAGAGTTCTCCAGACCAGCACAATGTGTCCACCATGTGACAGAACACTGCACCATACCTTCCCAGGCTCCGAGCAATGATGTGTTCCACCAGTCCTTGTGCTGCCCAGCCAGCTCCCAGAGCTAATCTCTGAACCCGAGTTGCCAGCATGGAAACACAGCATGTTACCCTCTGGCCCAAAAGCTGTCCCTGCACACAACATTTCTCTGTAACTTTTAGGTGATTCTATCAACCAATGACAATATGTAATCAATAACCCTGGCAAAAATGCGTACAGTGCAATTATTTATTTAACAGGTCTATTCTTTCAACAGGTCTAAACATTATTATATTCCACTTTTCTGGGCATAATTACTTTATTTTTCTTAAAAATGACAGTTAAATTCATTTTACCAGTTATTAATTTCAGATGGCATCTCTATACCTTAAAGGCACGAATAAGTTTGTACAAAGTGAGGTATGGACTTAACAGGTCTATGCTATTGACAAGGCTTTGTTTAAGTTGGCCCTAGTGCAATAACGTAAGACTGAAAATTGTATTAGGCTGTAGTGCAGGTTGAGCAAATATCACCATGCCTGAAGTGCTGTGCCACCGTCTCTGGCAGTGGGAGCTGTGGTAGATAAGTGACTGTTCATTTCTGTTGCAGATTGCAGCCATTTCATTAGCTAATGTATGATGTTATAGCAATGATAACATCACATTCTGAGCATATAAGGGGTTTAGGATATAAAGAGGGAAGGGAACCAGATTCTGTGGAAAACAGAAATATTAATAAAAATCAACAAGAAGAGTGAATTCTCATGTTTCCAGAAGTTCTGATGAGATTGCAAGTTCTGCTAAAAATTCCAGCCGGCAGAATTCTAGGGGTCTTGCCTATACGAATCATTTTGTACTTGTGTTACATTTTAGTTGCAGACCCTTGACAATTTCTCCAGTCTCTTCAGATCTTCCCTCAGTGTCTGGACCCCCTCATCTATGTCCACTCTACTGCAGATTTTTGTGTCATCTGTAAATAGGCTCATGTTCCCATACAGCCCATCCCTGATTTTCCAGATAAAGATGTTGAAAAGTACTGGGCCCAAAACTGAACCCTGGAGAACTCCATAGGTGACTTCCCTCACCTCTGAGAATTTCCCATTTCACCCAGCCAGTTCATGTCCCATCCTGTAATCCTGTCTCCCACCTCCAATTCTTAAGCATTCTCCAGCATAGAACTGAGTCAAAGATTTGCTGAAGTCCAGTTGCAATAGATCCACTGCTTGTCCTTTGTCCATTGCCTTCGGGACTCAGTCAAAGAAGTCAATCAGATGCATCTGACAGCCTCCCCATGGTGAATCTATGCTGTTTTTTGTCTTCGAATCTACTGTCATCCAGAAATGTCACCATTGTGTCCTTAATAATGGCCTCAACAAATTTGCTCACTATAGACAGAATGACTGGTCTATAGTTCCCTAGTACATCCCTGCTCCCACTCTTGTACGGGGGTACCACATCAGCTGCCCTCCAATCCATTGGCACCACATCTGTTCCCAGTGGACATTTGAAGAGGTCTGCCAGTGGTGCGGCCAGCTCCTGCCACTTTTCTGTCAGCACTCTAGGTTGCAGCCCATTCAGGCCCAATGATTTCTCAGTCTTCAGAGTACTTAGGCCTCTCAGCCCCCTCTTCTCAGTGATTGAGTCTATGTTAAATTTGACCTCCCAGCCCTTTCGGCTTTGAGAGTGCATTAAGGTAGTGGTCCTTTGTTCCCTCCCATGAATACTGAGCAAAAATACTATAGTATTTTCACCTTACCCTTACCCTCTTCCACCCTTCTTCATTCTAACTATCCCCACTTGGATTTACACGTCTCCCAAATTTAGCGAAAGAACTAATCATCCCCCTTCTTCACCCCCTCAGCTATCCTCACTTCTGCTTCCGACTTTGCCCTCCTAAGCCTCTTGTTGGCATCTCTCATCTTGGTTGGATGCACATCCCTGTTCTCATCCATCTGGTTGGTCTTGCATTTTTGAAGGATTCCTTTTCCTCCCTCACTGCCTCCTTTCCTCCTTTATGTACCAGCTTGGTTTCCTTCCTGTCCTGTTTTTCCTGCTGTCCTAATGCAGTGACTTGTTGCTTCAAACAGCCCTTTTTAATTGATCCCAATTTACTATCCATCCCTTCTGTCCCCCCACTCCCTACAGCGTCTCCCTAACCAGTTCCCTCATTCTACCAAAATCTGCCTTTCTAAAGGCTAAACCTTGGTTTGTGAGTGCTTGCTTTTTGGCTGTTGTTTCAAGTGAAACCACAAGGTCAGGTGGTTCCCAGTGGCCCCCCTTACTGTGACCTTTTCAAAGCTGTCCCCATTTGTGAGGATCAAATACAGAATGTCCCTTCCCTTTTTGGGCCCCACTTCCTTCTGCACCAGGAATAGATCCTATAAGACCATTATCAGCTTCAGCTGTCTTGCACTTGCTGCTACTAGGACACTCCAGTCCATGTCTAGCATGTTGAAATCTCCCATGAGCAGCACATTGCCTTGCTTCATCACCTCCTTATTATCTCTCCCAGCTCCTTGCCTGCTTCTTCCTTTTGAGAGGGCAGTTTATATGCCAATCCAAGACTGATAATCCTCCCCCCCACCCATGACCACCTGTACCCACAATGCTTCCATATCAGTGTCTCCACCCCACATCTCTTTGTTCTCTGCAGCCTTGATGCCCTTCTTCATGTATAAGGCCACTCCTGCCCCTTTACCCTGCCTCTTATCCCTCCAGAAAATGGTGTATCCTGGCATAGATAGTTCCCAGTCATGGTGCTGTGTAGTCCATGTCTCTGTCATAACCACTAAGTTTTAACTGGACCTCTGCAGGTCACAAATCTTATTTCCATATTCCAGGCATTCATGTACACTGCCCTCCGGAGTTCCTGCCCCCCCCCCCCTTGTGTTCTTGTTAGTTCTCACTTTCTGCCCTTTTAAGTTCTGCCCCTTTGTCTTGTTTCCAATTCCTTGTCTCTGTTGTGATGGCTCTTTACCCCTCCCTCTGTGTTGCAGTTTCCTCCTCAACTTCTTACCTGTCCTACATATTATTTAAATTTTCTTACCTCTCCTGCTTTCTTACTTTCCCTGTAAGAGTCCAGCTCTTCTGCTTTCTGTCTGTGTCCTGTGCAGTTCCCTTCTACCCATGATAGTGCTGGGGAAGGCCTGCCTGGCCTCCCACAGTTGTGAAGGTGTGTACCTATCCTCAGCTATACTGCCTTCCCCACCTTACCTGCAGTAGTTTATACTGGTCCTGATGTGATCAGCAAGCCACTGCCCTAGTAACCTTAAGCCCATCTCATTTAAATGCAGGCTATCCCTTCTGAAAAGCCACCAGCCCTTCTAATGGAGACCCCAGTCTTCCAGGAACAGAAAACTGCTCACCCAAGAACTATCTCTTTAGTCATGCATTGAACCGATAGACCTTGCCTGAACTGTTACCTCTCATTGTTTCTTGTCCTAGGTAGAACCTCCGAGAAGGTTACCAACCCAAAGCAAGCAAAAAAGCTTGCCCTCCAAAAATGCCCAGCGACTGAAAAGTTAGTGCAGACTATGCATTTATTGTAGCACTTAGTGCGACTATCACAAAACAGAATGCCAACCATCGATCATGAGCCCTGGTGCTTCGAGGTAAGCCCTCTGCCTCAGGGGGGCCAGCATCCCTGCTGTTCCCCTAAGTTTCCTTTCTCGAGTGTGGAAGTCATCCTTTGCTTTATTATCACTTATCCTAGCCTGGTGGTTCGTGCATATATGCAACATCACATCCAACCTCCCCCTCTTCTCTTTCCCACCGAGTTCCACCATCTTGGTCTGGAGTATGCTCGTTGTTGCCTCAGGGCAACAGTGAACTTCCCCCCTTCCCTTTAGGTGGAGCTGCATACTTACTTACTGTGTGACCCTGAGCAAGTTACTAAAACTTCCTCCACTCCCTAAAGGCACCAGGAAACAAGCTTTGGCTCAGTATGTCTTTCCCAGGCAACAAATGTAAAATAAAATAAAAAAAAAATACAATACTTAATCCAAATTCCTGTTACCATTTTCTGCCCTTTCATTGCCAGTTATTGAAGATATCTGTTTTTAAACCAGAGCTTTTACCCTCATAAACCATCTACCTCTGCATCATGATGGGGGAACCAAGATTTTTTTTAAGGGAACAGTTTTCTGTTAAGGGGGTACCACTCCTGATTGATTGATTGATGTATCTATGTGTGTATCAAAGATTTTCATCAGAAAAGTATACTGAGCTGCAAGCAGCTCATTTTCAGATACAGTATATCCTCAGTGAAGGAAACAAGGGAGAAACGGAAACAAGCATTTGTCAATGCCGAGTGTTTGCTTGCTGGTATTAGCATTGGAAGTGCAGGAGTTAGACAGATGCAGAACAGGAATGGCAGTGAAGTACTGAACTCATGCCAACCCCACGTCCACCCTGCAGAGATGGACAGGCATTGGAGTATGCCTTTGGGTCATCGCCCATAACGCTCATGCCATTTCACCTCAACCTATCCTGCAGACACTGACAAGTATTGAGGTTTGCCTTGTGGTGTTCAGCTATACAGTCACCCCATTCCATAAGGACATACGCTGAAATGGGTACAGCGTAGGAGAATGGGGTGAACTCTGGGGCTGAAGAGGTCAAGGCACACCTCAATGCCTGTCACTGGCTGCAGAGTGGGGGTAGAATGGCATGAGCATTACAGCCGGCAATCCAAAGGCACACCCCGATGCCTGTCAGTCTGTACAGGGTGGGACGTTATGGTTAGAAACCCTAATTCCCCGGCCTTTTGTTGGTATTTGCACTACAAATTTTCAACATGGCCTTTTTGTGACCCCCACCTAATGAAAGCATTTGGGACCTCTGCTCATGAGCAGTGGTTCTGTGATTTTGTTAATCTGCCCCAAACGTTAATTTCCCACAGTGAATAACCAGCCAAAATTCAAGGCACTCACCACCACATATGACACTGACACCGCCATCAAGTAACAAGCATTTGTCAATGCCGAATGTTTGCTTGCTGGCATTAGCATTGGTAGTGTAGGAGTTAGAGAGCTGCATAATAGGAATGGCAGTGAAGTATTGAACTGAAGCCAACCCCACCACCACCCTGCAGAGACTGACAGGCATTGGGGTGTGCCTTTGGGTCGTCAGGTATAACGGGCATGCCATTTCACCACACCTTACCCTGTAGACACCGACAAGTGTCACGGTGTGCCTTGGGGTCTTTGTCCCTTATGCTCACCCCATTCCATCAGGAAATATGGTGAGATGAGTGCTGTATAGGAGAATGGGGTGAACTTTGGGGCCAAAGAGTCCAAGGCACACCTTGATGCCTCTCACTGGCTGCAGGGTGTGGAATGGTATGAGCACTACAGGCGAGAATCCCAAGTCACACCCCAATACCTGTCAATCTCTACAGGGTGGGGCGTTATGGTCGGAAACCCTAATGTCTCAAGCGTTCATCGGCATTTTCACTCCAAATTTTCAACATGGGTTTTTGTGACCCTCACCTTATGAACAGTGGCAATATCAGTTCGCTAGCTGAAAGCTGATTTTGCACACCGACTATGCCATTTGGCACCACAAGTGTGAAAACACATTTCGAACAGGATGTGAAAAATGACAGCTGTACTGTTCATGGGGAGGTGGAAAAAATAGCAATGTTCAAAATCTGCAGTGAAAATATAAAAAAAAAAAAAAACTGGTGAAGTCACGAGTATGTGTAGAAATTGTGCAACGCACAACCATAATGCAATTAGTTTGGGGATTTTTTACAGCAGATTGTCAACACAGGCTTTTTGGAACCTCCACTCATGAACAGTGTCACTGTGATTTTCTTAATCTGTCCCAAACAGTGATTTCCCACAGCGAGCACACATTTCTGTGCTGGAAGTGCGAAAACATATTTCAGCCATGGTGTGAAAAATGACAGCTGTACTGTTCATAAGGGTCGAGAGGGCTACGGTTTTTTGAAAAGCCCTCCCCAGCTCCCCTCGGTTCCCCGAAGCTACAAGGCTGGCATCAGGAAGGGTCGAGAGGGCTACGGTTTGTTGAAAAGCCCTCCCCAGCTCCCCTCGGTTCCCCAAAGCTACAAGGCTGGCAGCAGGAAGGGACGAGAGGGCTACGGTTTGTTGAAAAGCCCTCCCCAGCTCCCCTCAGTTCCCCGAAGCTACAAGGCTGGCAGCAGGAAGGGTCGAGAGGGCTACGGTTTGTTGAAAAGCCCTCCCAGCTCCCCTCAGTTCCCGAGCTACAAGGCTGGCAGCAGGAAGGGCCGAGAGGGGCTCGGTTTGTTGAAAAGCCTCCCCAGCTCCCCTCGGTTCCCGAGCTACAAGGCTGGCAGCAGGAAGGGTTGAGAGGTTACAGTTTGTTGAAAAGCCCTCCCCAGCTCTCCTCGGTTCCCCGAAGCTACAAGGCTGGCAGCAGGAAGGGTCGAGAGGGCTACAGTTTGTTGAAAAGCCCTCCCCAGCTCCCTCGGTTCCCGAAGCTACAAGGCTGGCAGCAGGAAGGGTCGAGAGGGCTACAGTTTGTTGAAAAGCCCTCCCAGCTCCCTCAGTTCCCGAAGCTACAAGGCTGGCAGCAGGAAGTGCAGCTATCTCAAGACTGAGCTCGGTTTTAAACCTTAGCGCCTTTTCCTGCTCAGCTCCTGGCTGTAGTACTGCTGCTGCAGCCACTAATCCCAAAGTGTTATGTATTTTGACTCACAAGACTGTGCCTAAGACTGTGCCTACGATACACTCTAGCCTGCCTACCTTGATTTAATTAACTTTTGCTGATTCTGGTACACTGTAGCTGCTGTTTTAATTAATTTTAGCATATCCTCTAACACAGCAGCTGCTTGCAGGCTTGAAATTTTCACCCACCCCTCCACCCCTCCTCTACCATTAATTAAATACACTGGTAATCCGCCCACTTTTGTTCCAACCTATAAACTCACTTGGAGGGCAGTCCTACCCTTCCCCCTTGCTGCATCAGTCCTAATTCAAACCATCGAGGCAGTCCTTTTTTTTTTTTTCCTCCACTCACTCTTGCCTATTCTCTATGCTTGCCTCTGTTCTACACTTATTTTGTCTGGAAAAGTAACTCAGACTGAGGGTTTCCCAGTTTTATCTTTTCCCCTCACCTTTTCAAATTCCCCCTACTCCTGTCCGCTCCTCATAAACTGCACTCTATTGGAATACCTGCCTCTTGTGAATAACTTGTATAATTGAATGTCAACCTCTGGCCACTAAGGGTCTCACTCAAACTGCCTTCACTATAGGTGTCACCCTGCCCTTAAGTTACCATTTCTATCACTTATATTCTTCTCTTATAAGGGACAATCTACTTCTGATTTACAGAGGTTTCATACAAGGCATACATAATGTTCTCTCTTGCATGCCCAAGGTCACTTCTGGTGGTATCAGGATTACTACCCACCATAATCATCCTCTCCTATCTCTCATGTAACATACTAGATGGATACCTTGGGTCCCACTGCCATGAAGAATTCTCCTTTGTATTCTCCAACCTTACCAACTAGAACCTAGCTCCCTTCTCCTAACCTGTACCTCCATATAACTCATCCTTCCAAATTGGGGCATTTCCTTCTCTATCATCCCCCTAGCATGCCCAAATACCTCAAGCGCAATTACAGATTCTACAAAGAAGTTTGGGTGATGCTTCTGCGCTTATGCTTGTCAGGAGACATAGAATCTAACCCTGGCCCCCATTGGAATGCCAGGTCCACGGATGACTCCTCTTGGTTTTCTACAAAGGGCATGAAAATTGCCCACATGAATATCAGAAGTTTACCAGCAAACTTTCCTGAACTTGAAGCCTGGATAGCCCTGTACTGTCCGGACATACTTGGACTAACTGAAACATGGCTCAGGCCAGAGATGCCTGATTCCATGTACAAAATACCTGGCTACAGCTTGTCCAGATTTGATCGCCCCACCAAACAAAAGGGTGGAGGAGTTGCCCTTTATTATAAAGAGCATCTCAATGTCTCTGTACTCCAGTCTTGGATAACAAATCACTGTGAAGCTCTGCATACAGTTCTACAACTAGGTGGTGATAAAGGCTAAATCTGATCTGTGCCTACAGTCCTCAAAGGAGCTCTCCTGGCTTAAATGGGCTCTTGGATTATCTGGCCACTCTAAATGGTAGATCTGAAGTCATACTAATGGGAGACTTCAACCTAGACCTATCAGGAGTCACGCCGTACATATACTGAAGCTCGCCCGACTTAACCTCGCTCAACTTATCTCTAGCCCTACCGCATCTCTTCCAACTCGAACACCAGTCTCTCCTGGACTGGATGGCTACAAATAGAGCAAATAAAATAATTGCTGCAGGGACCTTTTGGATTCTATTAGTGATCACCTGCCTACGTTCTGTATCTGGAATGGCCACTGCCTAAGCCCCAAGAATCATTCAATTTGAGTTTTGCCAAACTAAACTGAACTGCACTTCTCGAGGATATTAATAATAGACTGGTCTCCCATCTATCACACTGATGCTGTAAACACAGCACTTGAATACCTGATGTCTCAGCTTCTGGCCCTTGAGGATCTGCACATCCCTCTGAAAAAAAAGGCGTCTTAAGGGCTCCCCTAATAAATGGCTTAAAAAAGACCTCCTTCGAGCCATGATAAAAAGAGACAAGGCCTGGACCTTGGCAAAGAAGTCCCAACAATCAGAAGACTGGGTTAACTATAAACAACTGAGAAATGCCTGCAAAAAAGATGTTCGGAAGGCTAAAAGGAGCTACTGCCTTAAGCTTCTCCAGTCTTCAGCGGGTGATACCAGGGGTTTGTGGAACCACATCAAAAATTTAATTGGGCAAAGGCCCAAGACTGCCATTACCGACATGACACTGAATGACGCAAACTGTAACAAGTTACCTACTATTGCTAATGCTCTTAATGCACAATTCTCGGATCTCTCCGAATACACTGAGAAATTCAACCAACCTCTTTCACCTCCTCCTGAGGTGCAACTTTCACATGAAACCCCTTTTCGTCTCACATTAGTCTCCTCCACCGAAGTGCTGCATCTCCTCAAATCAGTATCCACCTATGGATCTGCTGGCCCGGATGGGCTACTGCCAAGCTTCTTGAAGCAGGTAGCCCCTGCCCTTGCTGTTTCTATTGCAAGAATCTTTAATCTTTCCATAATAACCCAAACGGTACCAACATTGTGGAAAACCGCTCACGTTGTCCCTGTTCACAAAAAAGGGGATACCAAAAATATATCAAACTATAGACCAATTGCCATTCTCTCTACCCTAAATAAACTACCGAGAAGGCCATCGCTACTCGGGTCACAAATTACCTGTACCTTAACAACCTTATATCCCCTACCTTGCGGATTCGAACAGGACACAGCACCACAACTGCTCTACTTCAGCTGACAAATGCAGTCCTTACAGCGATGGATAAGAGCCTGCTCACTGGGGCTATATTTATCGATCTCACAAAGGCATTTGACCTTGTGAATCACTCTGCTACTTTCCAACTGTCCCACCTTGGCTTTGACCTGTCATCCATCTCCTGGTTCGATAGCTACCTCTCAGGGAGGTTGCAATTTGTCCAAATTGAATCCGTCGTCTCAAATCTTTCCCCTACCTCTGTTGGAGTCCCCCAAGGATCTATTCTTGGCCCACTACTTTTCTCCCTTTTCATTAACAACTTGCCCTCCCTTCCCTGCTCCTCCTCGTTAATCCTTTTTGCCAATGACATGGTGCTTCTCTCCAGTGGTAAAGATCCCTTATCAGTAAGAGCACATCTTCTGCAGACTTCAACTGCTTGCAGGAGTGGTTACTACAGAACAGGCTCCTAATGAATGCTAAGAAAACTGTAACTATGCTTTTTGGCCCCCCATCAAGAATCAGATCTCTTACTCCAGACTTATTGATACATTCTCTAGATGACTGCCTTCTTGAATTCGTTACCTCCTTCAGGTATCTAGGAGACACTGTCGACCCATCTCTTGACTTTAACCTCCACATTGCGGCTACATGTAAGACAGTTTACTCAAAACTTAGTCTTGCCTTTAAAATTAGTTCCTCCCTCAATGATGCTGCCCAGCTTGCTATTGCACAAGGATTTCTCCTCCCTGCTCTAACATATTGCTCTCAGGTTTACCTTAAAGCTAGCAAAGGAGCACTCCAGAAATGGAGCACCTGCTATAACAGTATATGCAGATTTGCTCTCTCTGGTCACAGACTTACCCATCATTGCCTGCTCTACTCAAAACTAAATTGGCTCTCCCCAGACTCACTCAGACACTGTTCTGCAGGCTGTACAATTGATAATATGATCAGAACGGGGTCCCCTAAATACCTTGCCGAACTATTAACTCAGCCCTCCCAAGCATACCTCCTCAGGGCATCTGCTCAAACCCAACTTGAAATTCCCAGATATCTCACACAAAAAGGAGAACGATCCTTTGCCATATCTGCCCCCCGTTTCTGGAACTCCATTCCCTCCCACATCAAGCTCTCCAAATCCCACAAGGCCTTTAAACTGAGTCTTCGGGCACACCTATTAGAATCCGACTGCTGCTCTTGTGCTGTAACTTGAGCTTCTCTCCTAGCATTTTCTCCTCCTATGGCACTTACTGATTTCCTACTGGTCTCCAAAATCTGAAAGTTTCCCACATCCAGCAGAAATCTATTGTTATAATGCTACTTCATTTAAGTTTTGTTTGCTGTTTGTCGTTTCAGTTTAGTCATTGATGTATCATCAGATGAAAATAATTAATGTAATGTTATCTGTTTCTCTTTGTCGTTACTGATAATGACTGTAGCTGGCTGTATACTGTTCAAATGTTTTTTCTCACCTCATGCTGCGTCATGAAATACTCTTTAATGTTGACTCTGGTCTCCCCTGTCTGTACTCTCCCGGGTCGTGTCTGAATATAGGTGACATTGTTGTCTAGTGTACTTACCCGGTAAACAAAAACCAAATAAATAAATAAATAAGGAAGTGTGGAAAAATGCCAGTGGTGAAAATCTGGACTGAAAATATTAGAAATCCATGAACTTACGAGGGTGTTAGGAAACTGCGCAATGGTCGCTCGTAACACAGTCATTTTATGGACTTTTTTCACCAAATTTTTAACATAGACATTTTAACACTTCTGCTCATGAACGGTGTCACTGTGATTTTCTTAATCTGTCCTGAACATTGATTTCGCACACCGACTACGCCATTGTGTACTACATGCGCAGAAACACATTTTGGGCAAAATGTGAAAAATAACAGCTGTACTGCTCATAAGGAGGTGTGGTAAAATGGCAATGTTGAAAATCTGGAGTGAAAATATTGAAAATTCACGAACTTACGGTAGAAAGCGTAGGAACAGCGCAACACATGCTCGTAAAACAGTCATTTGGGAATTTTCGCAAATTTTCAACATAGGGTTTTGGGGCCTACCTCATGAACTGTGACACTGTCATTTTGTAAATTATCCCAAAGGTGGTTCCGCATAATGACCGCGAAATCACCTTTGGGCCGATTAACAAAATGACAGTAACAGAATTCATGAGGTGGGGTCCCAAAAACCCCATGTTGAAAATTTGGTGAAAAAATTCCCAAAAATGCCTGAGATATGCATTAAAGTTGAAAAAACCCTATTTATTACATTATACAGCTTACTGGCATTTCCTCAGTTCACGGTCAGCTTTGAAGAGTGCAGGCGTATTCCGGTCCACGAAGAGCATCGTGCTCTGGAGGTAAGTATGGGGGGGTTGTGAGGAGGCAGGGTACGCAGAGGGTGAGCGCGGGTGGGGAAGCGGGGGTCAGGACAGTCAGCGAGGGAAGGTTTTCTCTTTCAGGTTTCTTTTTTTTCCTTTGGACGATGCAGGACTTTTGCCACACTGGGGTGGGCTCCCAGCGTGGCAGCTGGAAGGCTGTTTGGGGTGGGGGGCAGTGGAGCCGACTGGGGATTGGGCACCCCCATCAGTCATATGGACTGTTGCCACGCTGGGATGGGCTCCCAGCATGTCGCCTGCTTGTCTGTTGGGGGGGATCAGTGGAGCCGATGCAGGATTGGGCACCCCTGTCGGCCATACAGTGTGTGGGGGGGGAGCGCATTAGCATGCAATATGCGTGTGTGCATGTGTGGGGGGTTAGGGCGCAGCTATTTTCTTTCAAGTTGGTGGCAACATTCGAAACTAGTGTCACCAGCTAGGTCCACCATTATTGGTGGACATCACACATGCCCCAAAATGTTGTGCCGCTATTGGCCACAACAGTGCCGCACCTCCAGAACCTGCTTCGGCACCAAGCTGCCGCAATATGTTTCTTGCGCTGTGCACAAGTAAACATAAAAAGGAGGATTTCATTTACAGAATAACATATTAGAACAACAAAGTGCCCACCTGACATGTTTCTGGTCCCACCTGGACCCTTTCTCAAAAGGCTAAGGCATGTAAGGTACCTTTTGCATTATATACATGTGCAAAAAAGGCGTGGCTTAATGGCAGAAGACACCAGGAGAAAGGACTGCTGTGTGACTGGACTTCTCTACTGGGACTAAAGTAGAAGAACTTTTATACTTGGACCTTTAATTTAGGGTAAAAAAAAAACTAACATACAAAACGAAAAACAAGTGTGTGTTTGTCTGGGTTAACTGAACTGAATGGGTATCTGAACAGTTATCTAGGTGTAAATCTCAGGTGATTGAAAGGACTTAACTGCTGTGAGGTTTAAATTACTTGTAGAAAGATCTAGTAAGTGGGGGAGTGGCTTAGCTAGAAGAAAGCTACATTTAGAGACTGCCTTAGAAAGATTCAGCTAATAGCTTGGCAGAAGACACCAGGAGAAAGGACTGCTGTGTGACTGGACTTCTCTGCTGGGACTATATTGCCTGCTTCCTCCTCTCCACCCAAAGCTAGTTCTATTTTTATAGGCACAGGATTAGACTGACAACAGGAACTTCCTGTTTGGGAGCAGGAAGTGAGTGATCACAGAACCACCAAAGACCCACCATCCTAGAAGGGCAAGAGTAGCTCTCCAGCCCCCTCTAGCTGCTGGAGGTCTGCCTCTGAGCAAGTAAGTGGTCTACTGAGAAATATAGGATATTCTTGTCTCAGAACAGGACAATCAGGAGCTTAAAGGGCACACAGGCAGAAAGTAAGGAGAGAAAGAAAAAAAACAGAGGAAAGAGTAAGGATTGCAAACAGTTAAGGGGCCAGAAATAAGACATGATTGGAGTGGTGCAGTGCAGTGGCTGTGGAGCAGCAGTCTTCCGGGAGACGTTCTGGAGGATGCGGTGTTGTCCCATCTGCAGGCACCTCTGGGCTGAGGGAGGAGGTTGCTCATCTCCAGGCTGAGTTGGCCAGGATTTGTGGGACCTCCTCTTCCATCCAGAGACCACCAGTGCCACTGCCACTGCCGTTGCCTCAGAGGTTGCCAAGAAAGAGAAGCGGTTGGACCACAGTGGGCTCAGGGAGGGTGAGGGTGGTGGAACAGAGGCGCATCCCTCCAGTTGTACCTCTCCAGAATTCATATGCCATTCTGGCAAAGTGTGGTTCCTCTATGGAGGCACCCGCAGTGGAGACCAAGGAGGATGCTGGGAACCTCCACAAAGAAGACCCACAGGAGGGTGGCAGGGGACCCTGCAGGGGAAGTAAACAACTCCTTGTAAGGGACTCCATTGTTAGGAAGGTAGAACTGGGGGAGGAAGGGGAGAGGGAGGTAAGGTGCCTGCCTGGCGCCATGGCTTGGAGGGACAGGGAGCGAATCCTCAGGATTGCCAGATCAGCTGCACAGGGGAGGGAGCTGGATGTCATTGTCTACCTAGGGACAAATGACCTGGCTAAGAAAGGGATTAGAGAAGTGCAGGAAGAGTTTGTGGAATTGGGGAGGGGCCTTAGTCAAGTAGCACGCACGGTAACCTTCTCGGAGGGCTGCCCATCTATGGCATAGGAGAGGCTAGGGTGTTCCGCACCATGGGATTCAATCAGTGGTTAAAAAACTGGTGTGGAGCTCAGGGATTTGGCTTCATTGGGGACTGGGGGTCCACCTGGAGTGATGCAAGCCTATACTGGCATGATGGGCTGCATCTGTCCGGGAGGGGAACCAGAATCCTAGGTGATAGGTTTAAATGCTTCATTGGCAGCTTTTAAACTAGCCAAGGGGCACTGGAAAGGAGCAGGGAAATCTAGCCCCCCCAAATAATCACGGTAGTAAGTGCAGCAAACACCAACATAGAGGTGTCGACAGGGAGAAGGGCAGGGGTAAATGGAGAAAGTGACAAAGGCAAGAAGGACAGGGGTGGGGCAAAAGGGAATAAGGCCATCAGGAAATGGAGGGTAAAGAGTACCAACGCCCGTAGTCTGGGCAACAAGCTCCCTGAGCTGGTGGCCGTGATGGAAGAGGGATGCCTGGATATCGTAGCAGTCACAGAAACATGGTACACAGAGAACCATGACTGGGATGTTAACATACCAGGGTACATAACCTACAGGAGAGACAGGCAGGGGAGAAGAGGGGGAGGAGTAGCTCTCTATAAAGGAAGGGATAAAAGCAACTGAACAAAAGAATAAACAGGGAGGAGAGGAGGCACTGTGGGTCACCTTGGAGACTGGAAAGGGCACCACAATCCGCACAGGGGTTGTGTACAGACCCCCATGTCAGGGAGGAAATGGACAAGGATATGATAGAAGGCATTCTTAGAATGGCAGAGAAAGGGAGATACTGTTGATGGGAGACCTGAATATGCCAGATGTTAACTGGAGCACATTTGCTGCAGCCACATCCAAGAGCAGGGCCATTCTTGATGCCTTACAGGTGGCAGGCATTAGACAGCTAGTTTCGGAACCCACTCATGAGGGAGCAGTCTTAGACCTCGTGCTCTCAAGCGGGGCAGTGAGGAGGATCTCAGATCTAGAAGTGGGTTGCCATCTGGGGACAAGTGACCATCAAACAGTGTGGTTCACGTTAAACTCAGCTACAGAGTCAAGCCATACAAAAGTGAGGGTACTGGACTTCAGAAGGGCTGACTTTGGCAAGATGGGAGAGTGCCTCAGAAAAGCACTAGCAAACAGGCTAGAAGGAGGTGTGGAGCAACAATGAGGAATCATCAAAACTGCCATCACAGAGGCAACAAGCCTTTGTGTGAAGCAAATAAACAAATCTAAATGAAAGAAAAAGCCACTATGGTTCTCAAAAGAGGTGGCTGTGAAAGTCAGGAAGAAAAAGATAGCATTCTGGAAGTATAAGGAAACACAGAAGGAGCAGGACAGAGAGCTGTACCAGTTAAGGCAGATGGAAGCAGGGAGAGAAGTCAGAATAGCAAAGGCCCAAACTGAGGAAAAGATAGCCTACTCAGTTAAGAAGGGGGATAAAGCCTTTTATAGGTACATCAGCGAGCGTAGAAAGACAAAGGGAGGGATAGTGAGGCTGAATAGAATGAATGGTGGGTGGGCAGAGGGGGACAGTGAAAAAGCAGGGATACTGAATGAATATTTCTGCTCAGTATTCACAAAAGAGGAGGGGGAAGTGCCTAATCCAATTAACAGAAGCACTCTTGATAGGGGGGGTCGATCCCAGTCCTTTCACAGAAGAAAGGGTTCTGCAACAACATCTAAAACTGAAGGTGGACAAAGCAATGGGTCCTGATGGAATTCACCCCAGAATTCTAAAAGAATTAAGGAAGGAACTAGTGAAACCACTGGTTACTCTTTTTAATAAATCATGGAAGGATGGTGTGGTACCCGAGGACTGGAGGAAGGCGGATGTGATTCCCCTTCGCAAAAGTGGGACCAAGACAGAGGCAGGAAACTACAGACCTGTCAGTCTGACCTCTGTGGTAGGGAAAGTGATGGAGTCACTTCTGAAGGAAAGAATAGTTGAGTACCTAGAGGCCAGTGGAGCACAGGACCCAAGGCAGCATGGGTTCACAGCGGAAAGGTCATGTCAGACGAATCTAATAGATTTCTTTGACTGGGTGACCAAAGTGTAGACCAGGAAGGGGCTGTGGACATGGCCTACCTAGACTTTAGCAAGGCATTTGACACAGTCCCACACAAAAGATTAATAGTCAAATTAACCAGCCTGAGAGTGGGTCCCAGGGTGGTAGCCTGGGTAAAACATTGGCTGCACAACAGCCTCAAACCGGATAAGGTACCTTACCTGCCTGATGGCGAAAAAATCCACTCTGGGCCTCACTCCACCTTGTATCCAAGACCTGTTATGCCCGGAGCGCTAGCAATCTAAGCCACTAGAAGACTCGAGAAACACAGCCTCCAAGTCCCCTCTGGATGCCGGACTCTCAGGGACAAAGATCATTTGCCTATCGTGCCCCCAGCTGGCTAAATGCCCTCAGCACTCATATTACTGCCTCCACCGCCTAGGTATTTTCACAATCAAGGCTGTTCTATCACCTTGCCACCTCCAGCCCTGTGACTGTCCTGATTAAACCTCCTATTTTCTCACTACCCACCCTGTTCCGTTATTTGACAAAGACATGTTTGGGAAACCTTTTCTCCTGCTATTGTCTGCTCCCCACACCTTTCACTTACCCTCTCTGTTCTGGACATTTTCCCTATTTGTTTCTCCTAATCTGGCATGACCTCTTTCTTGTAATAATAATGTGATTATTGATATCTCATGTCCTTTTGCACAAATGATTTGATATGTATTTGTATATGTTTTCTTGCTCTTGACACAGCACAAATTGTTGTGTTATCTATGTAACCTTTTTTGTACTGTACCTAATTGACGTGGAACCTTTGTAAAAGAGCCACTGGCTCAAAGGTAGTAATTCCTAGAACAATAAACTAAAACTAAAACTAAAACAGGACACAGAAGGTAATTGTAATTGGAGTCCACTCTGAAGAAAGAGGGGTTACTAGTGGGCTACCGCAGGGTTCAGTATTGGGTCCAGTCCTTTTTAATGTCTTCATCAGTGACATTGCAGAGGGACTGGAAGGAAAAGTATGTCTTTTTGCAGATGACACAAAGATCTGCAACTGGGTTGATACACAAGAAGGCGTGGAAAGGATGAAAGGGACTTGGCAAGGTTGGAGGAATGGTCAGTATGGCAGCTAGGATTCAATGCAAAGAAGTGCAAAATAATGCACCTGGGAAACAAGAACCCAGGGAAGAATACACAATGGGTGGGGAGGTAGTAACAATAACAAAAATGAAAGGGACCTGGGGTAATCATATCAGATGACCTTAAGGTTAGCAAGCAATGTGAGAAGGCAGTAGGGAGGGCTGGGGGTATACTGGGATGTATAGGGAGGCATCAGCAGCAGAAAACAAGAAGTTGTTATCCCTCTGTACAGACAGTTGGTGAGACCCCAACTGGAGTACTGTGTCCAGTTCTGGAGACCCCATCTCCGCAAGGACATAGACAGGATAGAGGTAGTCCAGAGGAGGGCAACTAAAATGGTGCAGTGTCTGCAAGAGAAGCCGATGAGGAGAGACTAAAGGAGCTTAATATGTATACCCTTGAGGAAAGAAGGAGAGGGAGACATGATAGAAACTTTAAGTACCTCAGTGGAATCAACAAAGTCCAAGAGGGTAGCATCTTTCAGAAAAAGAGACTTGCAGGAACAAGGGGACATAATTTAAAGATAGAAGGAGGGCGGTTCAGGGGCAATGTGAGGAAGTATTATTTCACAGAGAGGGTAGTGGATGCATGGAACAGCCTTCCTGAGGAGGTTGTGGGGTCTAAAACTGTGGAAGAATTCAAGAATGCATGGGACAGACATAAGGCAATCCTTGTGGGGGGTAGGAAGAAATAGGCTGTTGGTTAACTAGGATCTGCGGCTTATCCTGTAGGTAGGGAAATGGGCAGACTAGATGGGCCTAGCGGTCCTTATCTGCCGTCAAAGTCTATGTTTCTATGATTGATCAATTCAAATTCATTTGTGCCAAATTATTTTTAAAGCCACACAGGATGTTATTAGAGACCTCACTGGAGCATAACAAAGTTCAAATCCCATCACATACATGTAATAAAAATACACATTATGATTCACAGAACTACATACAAATAGAACAATAAATATTCCTAACTCATTCCAATATTTATACTAAAAAGCCTCTAAATTAGATCAGAACCCAAAACAGGTTCTGTTACTGTGGATGAATGTGGAGGGAGAGAAATAAGAGAGGGAGGGATATATTCTCTAACTGAAACTGAAATAGGTTTTGAAATTAAACCATACCTGCAGGATAAAAGATTATGTCCATGTAGTTTGGGTTTCAGTTAGAGAATATATTCCCCCCCCCCTTTTTTTCTCTCCCTCCATATTCATTCATTCAGTCAGTATCATATGTGGTGGTGAATGCCTTGAACTTTGGCTGGTTATAGATTATTTGTCAAAGAGCACCACATCCCTTGTGCACACTCTTTTACGTTTAATATTTTCCATAGCAACTGTGCCATCCTGTACCAGATGTGCGAAAACACAGTTCGGGCAGGATGTGAAAAATGACAGCTGTAGCATTCATAGAGAGGTGTGAAGAGATGGCAATGTTGAAAATATGGAGTAAAAATATTAAAAATTCTCGAACTTGAGCGTACATGGAAACTGCGCAATGCACACTCATAACACAGTCATTTCATGGAATTATTTCACCAAATTTTCAACATAGGCATTTTGGGACCTCTGTTTATGAACAGTGAGACTGTGATTTTCTTAATCTGTCCCGAACATTGATTTCCCACAGCGACTGCGCCATTGTGCACCACATGTGCGAAAATACATTTCGGACAGGTTGTGAAAAATGACAGCTATACTCTTCATAAGGAGATATGAAAAAATGGCAATGCTGAAAATCTGGAGTGAAAATATTACAAATTCTAGAAATTACGAGTGTGTGTAGGAACTGCAGAATGCACGCTCGTAACACAGTCATTTTTTGGAATTTTTTCACCAAATTTTCAGCATAGGCTTTTTGGGAGCTCACCTCATGAACACTGACACTGTCGTTTCATTAATCAGTCCCAAAAGGTGATTCTGTGCAGTGACCACAAAATTGCCTTTCGGGACTGAATAATGACATGACAGTGACTGAGTTCATGAGGTGGGGTCCCAAGAACCCCATGTTGAAAATTTGAAGCCAAAAGTCAAAAAAATGGCTGAGATATCCACCTAAGTTGAAAACCCCCTGTTTATGCCATTATATAGCTTACTAGCATTTCTTCAGTTCGCGGTTGGCTTTGAAGAGTGCAGACGTGTTCCCACTCCACCGAAGATCGTCACGCCGGGCTCCAGAGGTAAGCATGGGGTGAGGGGGTGTGGGGAGGTCGGGTACGCAGAGGGTGGGTGCAGGTTGGGGGAGAGGGCACCAGAGACAACGCAGGACCATTTTTTTTTTCACAGATTAAAAAAACAAAAAACAGGTTTTTCCTTTAGAGGTTTGTTTTTAGCACACTGAGGTGGGCTCCCAGTGTGCCACCTGTATTGTTTGGGGAGGGTGACTGACGCCGATGTCAACTGGGCCCCCTGTCAGCACAGAAAATGGGTCTGTGTTTGGGGGGGCATGATGCTGAGATGGATTGGGCATCCCCTCGGCATACAGAACTATTACATGGGGGACATTATGCCAACGGGAATTGGGCTCCCCCATTGGCAAATGAACTGGGAAGGGGGCATGCCAACAGGGGGACTGGGCACCCCTGTCGGCTTTCATGGGGACTGTAAGTAGTGGACAGTGACAGCCACCGCCATGTTTATTGAAATGTTACACCAGGCAAGACACTGCCCTGCAATGACAGGTCGCTCGCTCATTGCAGCGGCTAATTCATTTCAAGTTGCTGGCACGCTTGCTGAACTAGTGTCAGCAGCATGCCACTGCATTGGGTAACGAGGGCCAAGCCCAAGAATGCAGTGGTGGCATTGGCTGCCACAGTGCCATACCTCCAAAACCCGCTTCTCTCCTGAGCTGCCACATAATGTTTCTTGAGCATGCATGCAAGCAAACATAAAAAAAGAGAGACAGGGCACAATATTATACAGCTGGTGCAAATACATCCAAAATAGGTACAAGGGAGTAGGGAGTACTGCAACGGGAAATACAAGTGCAATAAGGTAACAGGCCATCAGTGAAAACTGACCTGAAAATATAAGATGTTCATCTTTTAAAACTCAGATTAGGCTAAATATGCTGTTTACTGGTCAAAGGGAGTAGTGCAGGTTACTTCACTACATAACTGGGGATGCTAGTGTTGACGCCATAACACTGTATTTGTTTATTATTTTTATTTACTTGTAATTTTTGATCAGGAGATGCAAACAGAGCCGTGATAGCTCATTTCCAGGTGTATCCAAGTGGTGGGTTACCAGGACCTGTTTTATTGACATGAGGAGCGTTGGCCAGGACACTGGGTAGTCAACTGGTGGTGCAAAAACTACACACATGAACATGCTATAACTAGAAATGTTGACCAGCTCAACAAAAGGCCTTTTGTTGAGCTGGTCAGTGTTTCTCCTTATGGCGCATTCCTTTGAGTAGTTTTTGCGCTATCAGTTGAATAAATGCCTTGATGCAAATACTAGTTGGTGGATGGTTCCATGTTTTTGATGGCGTCTTCTTTTTCTGTTGTATAGAGTTATTTTTAGATGTGGCATGCAGGCAAAGGAACGACTGTGAAAATCCCCCTACTCTTGTTCGATAAGTGCTGTGGGATCTTTATCTTCCATCTCGGCATTAACTAAAGATGGGCAGAAGGGACCATGGTTTAATGTATGATCCAGAGGCCAGCACCTCAGCTGTGTAACATTCCCTCATACTGCACTACAGTGTCAGTTATGAGTCTTACCCCAAATACCTTGTGTGGGGCTAGAACTCACAACCTTCCTATTTTCTGGCCTCAGAGGCAAGTGTGCTACCTACTGAGCCTGTCTTTTTGACATGGTGGAAATGGTTACGGGGGTTTACTTAAAAGAACTCCATTCAGAAGGTGAAATTAAGAAGTCTGACCTAGTCCCAGAAGCAAAATCAGAAGGTACATCTGCTGCATAAAATTACCCCCCCTACCCCAAGTGCGTAAATGTGCACCAGATAAAGTACAAAAAAAAAATGCAAAATTTCATAAGGAAACAAGTACCCAGACTCCCACATCAAGTAGAAAGGTGGCCTCTGGCCACATAGAAATCATCAGTGGTCACTAAATATTAGTCTTAAGCAGTAATATGGCCACTGGGTTTTGGGTGCCTGCTAGAAGTGCTCGGTAGTGGCAGATCCAACAGGATATCCTCAGATGGTTGCATTATCCAAAATTCTATCAGAATCCTATCATCCAAATTTTTTAATAATTTAGCAGATATCTGGAGAATCTAGAAAAAAAAACACAAAAAGGACCCAAATGACATTTTAGCAGTAAAGCAATGTAATGACTTCAGTATTGGAAAATGTAGCACCCTATTCACAGCTGCTAGGAACCGTAGCTCAGTGGTTGCAAATCAGTAAATTGTTCATTGCTTCATCACACATTTGATTCCATCTAACCTTGTTAGGAAATTTCTTTTTAATTTGGCCTTAAGGGGAGAGCAATTTTGGTAAATTGTTTATTACTTTTGCACTGTGTGCCAAAGGAGATATATATATATATATATATATATATAGTATATATTTTTTCTTTTTCCTTTACTGTGCGCATTGTTATGCATGTGTTTTCTATTGATTGGTGAGTTGTACACTGCTGATATTTTACACCGTTATTGTATATATCAAATATTTTATCTGTAGAACTGAAAATGACCCTTGATCTGAAGCTTCTCCACTTCGCAACACACCATATTTATGCCTCAGTTACCATGCTGTTAAACAACTTCTTTGCCTCTGGTGAGATATTTATGATCTGGAAATGTGCTAGCATTGTACCTCTCCACAAAGGAAGGGCTAAACATGATCTGAATCAATACAGACCCATTTTGGTCTTTCCTGCACTTTCAGAGGTTCTTGAAAAGTATGTTCAATCACAGCTGACTAAACAACCCAGTCTGCCCACAATACTCTTTCCCATGCAATCTGACTTCAGGAAAAAGCTGTCTGCCAGTCTGCATTGCTCAAAGCCATCAGTGATCTCCAAATAGCCATGAGTAATGGTCTCTTTGGATACTTGAATAAACATGACCACAGGGGCCATAATAAACAAATCAGGGCTAAACCTTATAGGTCAAACAAATGAGGGGCCTTCCTTACACAGAGAGTGGTGCGCCTGTGGAATAGGTTACCACAAGAAGCAGTGGAAGCATGTAACATCAACAGTTTTAAATGAATGCTGGATAAGGAAATGGAAACATGGGAGGGTGTATATGATACCATTGAATAGTGAGGGAGTAGACTCCTAGTACCGTTAGGTACATTTCTGCTCCTATTTTGTCCAAGTCTCCTCACTGGGGCCATTCTTTGGGGATCTCTCCTCTCCAAGGCTTTCAACTTAGAGGATCATGTAGTACTCCTACTCAAGACTCTAGGTCTCAGCCAACTAGCCATCAAGTGATCTAAAAACTACCTAAGTAACTGAACCCAGCTACAGTACATGCAAGGCATTAATTCAGACCTTGCTATGTTAAATCTTGAGGTTCCCCAAAGATCAGTCTTTGGCCCTCTGCTGTTCCCAATTTTTGTTAATGATCTCCTGAAGCACAGCAGGTGTCATCTCCATATGTATGCAGATGACAACATATTCTACTACGGCACAGTGCAACTACAATGTCTGAGGTTAATTCAATTGGCTGCCTTGATCTAAGATGCTTTCTAGATCCTGTCATTATGGTCAGGCGATGCAGTCGCAAGCCGCCAGCTAGGGGCGTCCCCCCTCCTTTAAGGCATCTCCTCTGGATCTTACTGGTGACCCTTGCTCTGGCAGGAGACACTGAGCCCAACCCTGGTCCTCCCTATCAAACCTTTCCAGCACCAGACTGCTGGAAGTCTGGCAAGGGGCTAAAAATAGCGCACCTAAATATACGCAGCCTCCTGCCCAATATGGCCAAACTCCTTGCTTGGGTGACTCAACATAGGTCTGATATCCTTGGAGTTACTGAAACCTGGCTGAAACCATCCATCCTGGACTCAGCATGTGCGCTTCCCGGATATAATCTTGTCAGGTTAGACTGGCAGGGGAAAAAGAGGGGTGGTGGCATTCAGATATATTTCAGGTGTCTCTTCAACTTATCAGTCCTACCCTGCCAACAGCCACTGCAGTCTCCCTGTGAGCTTCTACACACAGTGTTGATGCTGGGGGGCACAAAGAAGTTACATATTGTATGTATGTATAATCCTCCAACAGAGGGTTTGTAGGGGTTGTCCTAGCTACTTGATACTGTGGGGTCAAAAACTGGGCACAACGAGTTATTGCTATTGGGTGATCTCAACTTAAACTGGCTTGGTGGGAATACCAAGTTGTATGAGCCTTTGCTTGCTAGTCTCTCGCTGTCACGGCTCATTAAGGAGCCAACTAGGTGGTCATCCTCTGGAGGGTCTAGCTCACTCTTAGATTGGATATTGTCCAACAGGCCTGAGAGGATTAGCTCATTGGGTATCCTTCCTGACTACATCTCGGATCACTCCCCAGTGTACTGTGTATGGAAGATCCCTTCCCTGAAAATTCCTCATAAAGTCATTCAGGTTAGGGACTTCTCCAGGTTTGACCTAGGTTCATTTCATGTGGATCTTCTACATACTAACTGGACAGAAGTGTGGAACACTCAGGACCCCTCCTCAGCTGCTGGCCAATTTCTCAACACCTTTGGGGCCCTGCAGGATAAGCATGCCCCTCTCATCAGGCGGAGGGTTAGGGGTTCTGCAACCAAATGGCTGCATGGCAGCCTCCTTGCCATCATGAGGTCCAGAGACAAGTGCTGGGCCAACTTTAAGGTCATGATGGATCAGACCTTATTTCAGCAGTACAGGCAACTCAGAAATGAGTGTAAAAAAGCAATACGAGTGGCTAAAAGTGAATTCTACAAAGCTGCACTGCTGAATTCAGTAAAGGATCCTAGGAGCTTTTGGAGGAGCATCAAGAACATTGTAAGTGGTTCCTCCTCTAGTGAGGTCTCTGATATACTCATCGATGGTTCTAGCTGTAACAACCTGCTTACCATCGCTAATGCATTTAACATGCATTTTTCTGACTTGTCTGCACTCACCTCTCAATTCTCCTCTAGTGGTGGTGGCAGTTGTGGCCTGGTCACTGCACCATCTTCGGCTCCGGCCTCCCGCCCGCTCTTCTATTTTAAGGCTGTGACATCATATGAGATGAAGAGATTGCTCTCTGGTCTCTCCCCCCACTCCAGTGCAGTCCATGATGGTATGGAGCCCAAGCGCCTTCATCTTGGCGCCTCTTATATAGCCAACCCCGTTGGCTCATATTTTCAACTTGTCCCTCACTTCCGGGATTATGCCTGATATATGGAAGGTGTCCAGGGTGGTTCCTGTCTTAAAGCAGGGCAACCCTAAAATTTTAGACAACTACGGTCCGATAGCCATATTGTCTGGGGTCAGTTAACTACTTGAGAAAGTAGTAGCTGCGCAACTTTCGGAGTATATCCAGCATCACGAACTCCTGTCTCCAGTGCAGCATGGTTTCAGGAAAGAGCATAGTACATCATCTGCCCTTGTCTCTGTCTCCTCTGGAATAAGAACAGCTATGGACCAGGGTAAGCTCTCTGGTGCTGTCTTCATAGACCTCTCCAAGGCCTTTGACCTTGTTGACCACACCCTGCTTTGCGCACAGCTTAGGACCATTGGCCTGTTCCCTCCAGTCCTTCAGTCATTCTCTAATTACCTACAGGGTAGACAGCAGCTGGTCAAATTCAGTACTGTGCCACTGCCCACTGCAGTTCCACCCTGTATGTGGATGATCTGGTCATCCTCATTCATTCACGGGATATTGGGGAAATTAACCGCCAACTGAGTGAGGATTTCAGGAGCATCCAATCCTGGATCGCATCCCATAAGCTGGTTCTCAACCTCAAAAAAACTCATGCCATGCTTTTTGGTCTCTGGCCAAGATCAAGGCCTTCCCTGCCCCACTGTGCATCACTGGACTTAATGGCGCTCCGGTCCTTGTCACTAGCACCTTCAAATACCTTGGAGTGACACTCGACCCACAGCTTGACTTTGGGCATCATACCCAGAATGTATGCAAAGCTGTCAACAGTAAACTGGGTATGGCTTACAGAGCAAAGAGCAACCTCACCAGTGCTGCATGACTTGCACTGGCTCGTGGTGTGTTCCTCCCCTCTTTCTCTGCTACGGACTCCCTCTGTTTGCTCGCACTGCCAAAACGTACCTTACTAGATGGACCATCACATATAATAATATCTGTTGATTTGCTCTTGCTGCCCCACATCTCACCATCACTGCGACCTGTACAGCAAGTTGAACTGGCGCTCTCCATCTCACTACTTAGATTTTGTCCTGGGGTGCTTTACGGGTAAGGTTCTTCATACTGGCACCCCCCCCGGGCTGGTGGAGTTCCTTGTCCCGTCTGTCTCCACTCACTCCTCCATCAGGTCCCTTGGTCCTGCTGTCCTTAGGATACCGGCCACTTGCACTCAAATGGGAGATGGAGCTTTTGCCTTGAGTGCACCTAGGCTGTGGAACTCGCTTCCTGTCCTGGTCCGCTCCTCTCCCTCTCACGGTTGCCTCAGATCCTCCCTATGGAACCACCTGAAGTTTTCTTCTGTGTGTGATTGTTCCATGCCCGCTTGATCTCACCTGGCACCCGGCTCTGGGGTGTGGCTTATAAGTGTTGCCTTCACCTTGGACTTCACTCTGGGCATGGCTTGGTCTGTGGATCTGCTTCTCTTGGGTCCTATAGTCATGCATGGCCCTATCCGTGGTTCCACTTTTCTAGGGTCCTATAGTTGTACTTAATTAGTACTGGGGGTCCTCTTTCCTGGGGTTCTATAGTTGTACAGTATATATAATTGTGATTGATCTCTAAATTTATGAACTGCACTGCTCATTTAATTACTTGATCATGCAATGTGTGCTCTTACTCTTCATACTGATTGTACCTGTACCTATGTTGTCCAATGTCTTCGAACTTGTATTTTCTTGTACTTTCCTGGGTTATACCTGAAAATAGGAAAATGTCTTGTCTAGTGTACCTATCTAGTTAACAAAAGCTAAATAAATAAATACTCCAATCTGATTTCAACACAATCTCCTCCTGGTTCATCAACAGCTCCCTGGTCCATATAGAGCAACCAACTTGCTGACTCATCCAGCTGATCCACTTGCAACATTGCATCAGATGGCAACACTGTTGAGCAGGTCAACATATTCAAGTGTCTAAGACATTGGCTTGATGTATCAGTTACATACAGTAGGTGTAACATTGATCACATCTTAACAACTGTAGGGCCCAAGCTCAGCTTTCGCTAAAGGTCTAGATGCTGCCTCAGTGCAGACTTAAAGTGATGGTCCATGATTTTGCTATCACTCACCTATTCTGATAGCTGATGCCAGCGATAGTAATTTGTGTTAGTTTTAATAATTTTATTGTCAGTCAGTATTTTAGTGGAAGGGGTTGTAGTTTGGCCCCAATGAGGTGGGCGGCTGATCCCATCCAGTTCCCAATGCTCTGTTATGCCCCTGCACTCAGGCACATAATAACATGTGACCAGGGACAGCACAGGGCCCTTATTAGTCAAATGGTGGCCTTCATCGATTGCCAGCTGGTCATTATTATGTAAATACAAAATCACACATGCTCACACAATGCAAAGCATTGTGTGGGCATGTGTGATTTTGCATTTTCTTGAAACTTGGCTTCCCAGCCAAATGCCCTTTGGGGTAACCCTTGCCTCAGTGTTTGTGCACAGAGGTTCTTTGTCATTATCATGTATATTATTATTATTATTACATATAAAACTGCCACTGAAATGGAGCCTTATAGTCTTCAACTGGGCATGCCCCCGCTCTCTCCCTGGTCACACATCATTATATGCCTGAGTGCGGCAGTATGACAGAGCTATTGGGAAGTGGATGGGATCGGCTGGCCACCTCATCAGGGCTATACTATGATCCTTTCTACTAAATGTTCCGCTTTAAGGGAGCTTTTGGCAACTGTCTTACCCTGGTGGATGATCTTAACCAATTCTATTTTATCTTACTATCGCTGGTTTTGGCCTTGAATTGTGGATTCATTGTTATTTTATTTGTATGTTTGTATATGGTAAAGCACCCTGAGCCTCAGGGATAGAGCACTTCATATATAAAGTGCTACTCAGTAACTTACTAAAATACTGACTGGCAATAAAATTATAAAAGCTAAAACAAGGTTACTATCGCCGCCATCCGCTATCAGAATAGGTGAGTGATAGTAAATCAACAGCAAGCTGGTAAATCACTTTAAGGGAACAGGTAGTCTCCTACTTCCTGTTCACTTCCATTGACTATAGAGACATCATACACTGCTGTGCAAACAAAACCACCCTGCTGCCCCAGGATTGTTTGTACAACAAATTGTGCAGGTTCATTCTCTCCTGTTGAATATCTACCCATTGCTGTCTGGTGTATGACCAGCTTACCAGGACATGTCCCTCAAGCAGGCATGATTAACACTGGCTTTCTTTATTATACAACTGTGCACAAGGAAAAGCCCCTAGCTCTCCTCAAACAGTCAAGCAGTGCTTACTCACTCTGTTTAACAGCAGCACTCATTTTCTCAGTTCCTGGGACAATGTGTGAATTTGGCAGAAAGGCCTTTGCACTTTCAGCACCAGGCACCTGGTGCACATTCCGTCTCCAGCTGAGGAATGCCAGCTTGCAAGTGTCCTAATCCCATCTTCCAGACAGCTTAACATTCCTTGTTTTTGTTGTGTTCTGTTCCTGAATCCCCCTCTCCCAGACCATAATCATATTGCATAATGATGCTCACACTGTTTGCCTGCTGCGACACCACTTTGTTAACGTGTTTTGATTACTGTTTGGATGTACTTACCTTTACAGTTTTTTCTTCCTGCGTATATTTTAGCCTGTATGCAATTATTCCTGCTGGACTATGTTAATCTGTTTACTGCTGCTATCCTCTCTGGGACCCCCATGAAAATGAGATACTGCATCTCATGGGGTTATCCGAGTTGGAGGAAGGAAGGAAGGAAGGAAGGTAGGTGAGAGAGAGAGAGAGAAAGAAAGAAAATGATTTTGCTTACGTGCTCTGTAAATACTAGTACACAATGTATTCCTCACTGTACTGTAAATCCTCCCCTGTACCCTTCCCACAGGACACGTGTGGAAATGAACTGTTCTCAGCTACATAGACCAATTCTGGTGAAACTTTTTTAAATAAGTCATTTGTGCCATGCACTATGGAATTCGCTATCCTCCCTGTGTAGCTGGTAGTACAAATGTGGCCATGCAGGGAAGGCAGTATGAATTGTTGCCACTGCTAATGACCACAGGGCCACACTAAAAGAATGGCAACCCTTGTAAACACGATCACATGCTTTAGTGAACCCCCTGCCTGTAGAACTTTTACAGGCAGGCATTGGGTGGGGCAGGTGTTGTTAAGTTGTAATCAAGGTCAGAAGTGCTTTCAGTGACTGGATATACTCATGGGATCCAAGATAGAATGCACCATGCAGAGGAATAGAAGGGGGGGGGCTCCACTTGATGCCAGGGAGTGTGAGAACCAGTGGGTGAGGGTTCACTATGATAAAAGGAAAGCAATGCCAAAACCAAGAGCTCTTAGGGGTAATGCAGCCCTGAAAGGTTCCTAATGGTATGGGTCAGACAGGTGAGGGACAAACTTTGGTGGTAGCGTTGATCACTATGGGGTGCCATGCAAGGGTATATACAGCACTCTGTGGATGTTGCTAGATGGGTGTTAGTGGGCTCAAAATTAATTTGTGCCTACCAGTATTTGCTGACCATCATTTGCACTGAGTTTAAGTTTCAGGGGTACTCTCCCTGAGACTATAAATAATGTTAGTGTGTAGCCTCAAAGGGTGGAGGTACAGTGGGGCAGCTGTTTGTGCCTCATTTTGTGTCTTCATGCGTTATAACAGAGAATGGAGCCCAGATACTGTACTTTACTGCTGGATTAATCCACTACAAACCCTACATCAGTGATGGTGGTGGGGTCCCCCAGTGACTTTTTTCCATTTCCACCACCACAAATCTATTTAGATTCAGACACGGATCCTTGTGGCAAGGAATCTCAGTCACATTCTCAGAGATCCAAGTTGCTGTGGAACTGAAGGAATGGGGCTGATGATGGGGTACCTATACCCAATTATGTGAATAGGCTCATATTCAGATCTGCACCCTTCTCTGATGGGGGTTGGCTCTAAATTGTCCAACTCTTCCATGCAAATTCCTGAAGATTCATTATGAATCTGAGCCAGGTCACAGCCACCTTGCCAATCCCTAATTTGTGACATCACAATCAGATGACATGGGAATGACAGCTATGCAATGAACAGGACTGGCACGTCATGATGCCCTGGAAGCAAGGATGGACAGAACCGATTCTATTACAAAAAGAGCCCCTTCCTCAAAGAACCAGGTTGTAAAATTTAGACCCCAAAATCCTGCTACTTGAAAAACACAGTCTGAATCATTCAAAGTGCAAATCAGACTTTCAAATTTAATTATCACATGCTTAATATGTAAAAGTAAGCAAATTAGCAGGTTTGAGAACAGGAACATTTTAGAACCTTTTGGGGAAGCTAAATGGAACCAGAAAAGATCTGCCTGTCTTGAGTTGGGATATTCAACACCCCAAATAGATACTATTCTGTTTAAGTCTCTCATGAAACTGCCCCGCCCCCAATAGCAACCTATCTTCCAGTCACCTGTAGAGAGGAGGGAAGGCCAGAGGGAATGGTCCTAAACTTGTTCCTGTCCAGACGCAGGTAGATGAGGCTTTGTAGGGGCCGGAAGGTAATAGGATTAGCATTTCCATCATGCAGATTGTTCCCTTCCAGTTCCAGGGTCAGCAGCTTGGAGAGTCCTGGAGGAAAAACAACAAAAACAGTGAGCCTTTGTGAGAGGTGGCTCATTTTATCACTTGGAACCCACTCCTTTCACACATCAAGAGAGTGCTGTCCATATTGTTCAGTGGAATTTCTTCATACCTCCTAACTGTCCCACATTAGGGTGGATACCCCTTATTTTTACCCATAAGAACTTCCTCTGTCCCATATGGAGAAGGTGTGGTCCTACATTGTACAGGAGGAATCATACCTCTTCACTGTCCCTCATTAGGAAGAATGTTCCTAATTTCTTCTTAACTCCCCTCTGTCCTGCACGGAGTGGGTACCATCCCGAATTGTGCAGTGGAATTCGTACCTCTCAACTGTCACACATCAGGTGGGATGTCCCTCATTTTGCCACTCAGAACCCCCTCTGTCCCACATGAAATGGGTGTTGTCCTACTTTCTGGGATTCATACTGCTCAACTGTTTCACATTAGAAGGGACATCCCTCATTTTACAGTGGAATTCATTTATCAAATTTCCCACATTATGAGGGATGTCAGTTATTTTACCACTCAGAACCCCCCTCTGTCCTACATAGAGAGGGTGCTGACCCATACTGTGCAGTAGGATTCATACCTCTCAGTTGTCCCACCTTAGTAGGGAAGTTCTTCAATTTAACACTCAGAACCCCTCTGAGCCATATGGAGATGGGACTGTCCCACATTGTACAGTAGGATTCATACCTTTCAACTACCACACATTAGGTGGGATGTCCCTCATTTTACCACTCAGAACTCCCTCTGTCCCACATGGAGAGGATGCATTTCTACATTTTACAGTGGGATTCATACTAGTGTTGCTCAGATAGTGCTTTTGCGGATCCTACCACTATCTGTCAGATAGTGCTGGTATCCTACCTGGGATCCTACCACAAATCCTTCCAAAGGCAGTTGTAGGATCCAGGGTCAGATAGCGATAGATCCTAGCTAGGATTCCTGGATCCTAGGTCAGATAGTTAGGATCTGGGGTCAGATAGCAATGGATCCCAGTTAGGATCCAGGGATCCTAGGTCAGATCCAGTGATCCTAGGTCAGATAGTTAGGATCCAGAGTCAGGTAGTGATGGATACTAGGTCAGATCCAGGGATCCTTTGTCAGATAGTTAGGATCTAGGGTCAGATAGTGATGGATTCTAGGTCAGATCCAGGGATCCTAGGTCAGATAGTTAGGATCCAAGCTGGATCTGTTGCTAGGATCCACAACATTTGTAGGATCCATGCACTGGACCCTAGAGGGTAGGATCCATGGTCAGATAGCACTGCTATCCTACCACAGCAACTATCTGGCCAAATGGGAGGTATCTGCTGGTATCCTAGTTTCTAGGATACCATCTGAGCAACACTAATTCATACCTCTTAACTGTCTCACATTAGGAAGGACAGTTCTCACTTTACCACTCACAACCCCATCTGTGCCACATAGAATATGGTTGCTGTCCCACATTGTATAGTGGGATTCACACTTCTCAGCTGTACCACATTAGGAGGGATGTCTCTCATTTTATCACTGAGTACCTCATGTCCCACATGGTAAGAGTACTGTCCCACACTGTACAGTGGGAATTATACATCTCAAGTGTCCTACATTAGAAAGAAAGGATATTCCTCATTGTACCACTCTGATCCCCTTCTACTCAGATCCCTTTCTGTCCTTCATGAAGTGGGTGCGGTCCCACATTATATATAGTATCAAGATTCATATCTCTCAACTGTCCACATGAGGAGGATGTCCCCTCAGTTTATCACTCATAATCGCTAAATCCCACATAGAAAAGGTGCAGCTCATATCAAAAGATGCTGTATCACATTGTAAGGTCAAACTTAAAGGGAAACAGTAAGCACTAAGAGCCCCCACACACCCAAGGATGGGGCTGATCCTAATTTGCACTTTATGAGCAAAAACATGTTTTTTTTACTTACTGTTTACTGCAATATAGTGTATGGGAGAGTATTATTGCTGATATAATTCATTTAGAGGAATCAGCTTGTTGTACTGCACGTGCTATATCACGATGCTGTTGTGCTGCACTTGCTGCATCACAATGTTGTTGTGCTGCTCTCGCTACATCACAATGTTGTTGTGCTGCACTAGGTATGTCACTACTGCAGCACGACAACATAGAGCATCTTTGCGCATGCACGTTATTGAACCCTCCATACTTCAGGAAGTGGCTGTGGTGGTGAGAGCTGGCCCTGGAAATGAGAACCAATGGAAAAATATGGTGCAGTAAGGACAGAGCCTTCTTGTACAGGGGGGGGCATACTCTACAAAAGACAGTATATGAGCTATCATATACAAACAAGGCTATGTTTCAATCTTGAGGTTTCCCTGGTAACAAGACCTCTTGAGCTGCGATCATGAGGTCTCTTGTTACCATGGAAACATCTCCATTGAAACATAGCCTTAATGTATATCATAGCTCATACACAATCCTCCATATAGTAGATTCATCAGACTTATCAGGCTAATTCTGCTGCATTCCAAGATGACATTTTCTGTAACTACAAATCCCAGAATCCCCTGCAGCTGACATCAAAGGAGGGCTACAGCAGTGGGAGATTCAGCAGCCTGCAGTGCATATGACGTATAAGCATATGATGAAGCCAGAAGAATAAGGTCATTTGGTCTATCGAGTCTGCTCAAATTGCAAGGTCCTTAATGTCAGCTACTGACCCTGCACCCCCCGACCAGCCCTTCCCCTCCATCCACCCCCTCTTGACCCTTATTTTCCCTTTAACTCTATCCCACAATCTCTTGAAGCTGCCCACTATTTTTACTGAAACCACCTCCTTAGGAAGGCCATTCAAGCCTGCCACCACCCTTTCCATATAGAAGTGCCTCCTAGCCTCTCTCCTGACCCCCCAGACTTGAGACTGCGTCCTCTCATGTTTTGATTCCATTAAGCTTGAAGATATCCACCTTGTACACCCTATTTACTTCTTTCAAATATTTGAAGGTCTCAATCATGTTCTCTCTCTCTCTCTCTCTCTCTATTTTCTTCTCCTCTTCTTTAGGAAATATGTTTAGGGCTTCCAACCTCTCCTCGTATGTCCTAACCTGCTGGCCCTTGATCATCTTGGTAGCCCTCCTCTGGATCATCTCCAGCAATTTTTTATGTCCTGTTTAAGGTATGGGCACCAGTACTGCATGCTATACTCCAGGTGCGGTCTGTCCAGTGACCTGCACAAGAGCAGTGTCACCTCCTCCTGCCTACTGCTGATCCCCCTGGCAATGTAGCCCAACATTTTATTTGCCTCTGCTACCACATTCCTACATTATGTGGAGTGTTTCAGGTCACTAGTGATCATCACCCCTATGTCCTTCTCCTCCATGGATGCAGCAACTCGGACCCCACCTCCAGGCTGCACTCAGTCCTTGGGTTCATGGTTCCAGTGTGCATAACTTTGCACTTCTTTTCATTGAAATCAAGTTGCCAAAACCCAGACCACCTCTCCAGCTTTTCCAAAGCTTCCTTTAGGACCTGTATCTCATCTACTGTGTCTACCTTCCCACAGAATTTGATGTTGTCCAAGAATAGGTACATTTTGACCTTAGTGCCATCCCCAATATCACTGATGAAGACATTGAAATGCACCAGTCTGAGCACTAAGCCCTGTGGTTCCCCACTTGTGACCTCCCTAATGCTCCCACCACCACACTCTGGGTCCTGCATCTTAGCCAGTTTTCCACCCACCCGGTCAACTTTTCACCAACCCCTAGATCTGCCACTTTCTGATCAACCTCTTGAGGGGTACAGAGTCAAAGGCCTTGTTGAAGCCCAGGTAAAGAATGTCCACTGCTGGCCTTCTGGTGCAGCGGTAGGATCTCCACTCATGACACTGACGTCCTGGGTCTGGGAATGGACTCAGAAGTCAGAGGGCCAGCCACGGTGGGGGGGGGAGGGTTGAGCATCCTGATGACTGCTCTCCTTTTCCAGGGGGTGGGTGGGTTGAGTGTCTGGTGACACGCTGACCTCTAGCTGAGGCTATGGGATTCAACAACAAAACCAGCACCTGACTTGCTGAGAGGAGGAACAGACATTGCACAGTCCTCCTCTCTGGGGATAGTTCCACAAAAACTGCTGCTGCCTGCCTCTATGATGCTGCACTGTCTGTGTCCGCTTGTTCCCCAGGGCCCTGCCTGGCAACTGAGTAACGTGTTTCCGCCAGCATGTTCCAGTCCCATGTCCCCACCCTGGCGGGTAAGCCAGGCAGTTCCTTTGGTGAGGATGCCTACCAGAGCCCCGAGTTCAAGTCCATGGGTTCCAGGCCAACCAATGGCCCCATCAAGTAGGGGACAAGCCTGGGATCAGGATCACCAATGCAGGTAAGACATGGGGATGGTCAGAGCTCAGGGTGACAGGGGCTGAGCCTTGGGAGGTGTGGCAGTACAGAAAGTGCAGTATATAGCAAAAAAAATGTCCACTGCCTGGCCCATGTCCACAGTTTTAGTGACACAGTTGAAGAAGTCAATCAGATTTGTTTGATGCAATCCCCCTCCCATAAACCCATGTTGTTGCCCTTCATCCTAGAGATCATTCTCTTCCAGATATTTTATTGGCCTTTCCTTAAATATGGTCTCCATAAGCTTGAACACAATTGAGGCCTGACTGACCAGTCTATAATTCCCCAGATAACTTGTCCTTGGGACCGTTTTTATGGAGGGGCACTGCATGTGCCATTCTTCAGTCCTACAGTACCACTTCTGGCTCCAGAGAACTATTGAACAGGCCAACCAAGGGATCTGCAAGCTCCTCTACAAGTTCCCTCAGCACCCTTGGGTGTATCCCATCGAGCCAGGGGAATTTATCTACCCTTAATGCTAGCAACCCTTTCCTCATCCTGTCTACCTCAATCAAAACATTCATACTCCCTCTCCCTCCCCATCTCCTTTCCTACCCCTTAGAGGGACTGGTTCATTTCTTTCCCTGGTGAAGAGTGAACAGAAATACTCATTCAGTACTTCTGCTTTGCCCTTGTTCTCCTCTACCCACCCATCCCTTTTTCGAAGCCTAATAATCCCATCTTTCTTGTCCCTTTTCACACTAATATAGTAGAAAAAGGCCTTTTCACCCTTTTTATTCCCTCAGCTACCCGAATTTCCTTCTGCACTTTAGCCCACTGGACTACACTACCTGCTACAGTAGCCATCTTCAGGTACTCCTCCTGGTGCTTCTCCCGTGGGGTCCTCCTGAGTTTCTTGTAGGCTAACGTCTTAAACCTTACTGCATGGGGGACCTTTGCGCTAAACTAGCTGGGTGCTTTGCCCTTGAGTTTTTCCCCATGAGCCTAGTGCACTCCCTTGTGGCTACCATTATTCTCTCTTTGATGATGGACCTCATTTGGTCCACCCCTTTGTTCCCTTGGATGCTTGCTAGGTGACTCCTTAGCACCTCGTCCATGTCTCTGAAGTCCGTCTTTCTAAAATCCGGGATTTTAGTCTTAGTGGGGGCCTTTTCCCTGCCCATGTCCAACCAGAACCACACTATGTGACGCTCACTCACACCGAGGGGTTCCTCAACCTTTACATATTGGACATGATCCCCATCAGTACCAGATCACGGACTGCCCCGTCCTTGGTGGGTTCTGTGATTCCCTGTGTCAGGAATCCACTTTTCAGTGCATTTAGGATCACCTGTCTCCTGGCACAGGCTGTGGCTGGTACCCTCCAATCCACCTTGGGCAGGTTAATGTCTCCTACTATTACCACCTCCTTTTTCCTATGATAATTATTATTTGCAAATGCAATTCCCTGTCTCTTTTCTCCTCCTGGTTTGGTGGTCTGTAAACCACACCCAACCTCACCTTCTTCCCTCTACTTGACAGTAACTGAAGCCACATTACTTCCACCCTTCCCTCTTCTGACTCCTCCTTCGTACAATTTATACCCTCTCTGATGTAAACCCCCCCTTTTCCTACTTCCTTATCCCTCCTGTATAATTTAAAGCCAGGGACTGAGAGGTCCCTGTCACGGTTAGGCATTACCCATGTCTCTATGACTGCTGAGATGTCCATACCCCTGTCTGCTAACAACGGCTGTAGGTCATCCATCTTGTTTCTGAGATTTCAAGCATTCAGAGACACCACCTTCTACCGAGAGTCTGAGCCTCCATCCCTTTCCACCTGTCTGCCTTTTTTGTTTCTCCCCTTTGCCTGTACCCCCCACCCCTACTTGCTTAACCCCCTTGCTCACCATCCACCACTGTCCCCCAGTCCCACTCTACTGGCATGGTGGGGAGGTCTTCTGACCTCCTCCTTCTCCTCGTCCCAGACACTTGGAGCTTGTAGGCACACTAGCTCTCCCCCGGTAGTTTAAATTATGTTTTTGGTTTCTACAGTCCCCAGTTTGTCCCTCAAGATTCCTGACCACCTCTACTGAGGTGTAGTCTGTCTGGTGCAAAAAGTGTTTTATTTTACCAGGTCTCCACCCAACCCCCAAACAGCTGTTTCCTTCCTCCTTGCACCACTCCCTCAGCCAGTCATTGAACTCCTCTATCCTTTGCTTCCTGACCGCGCTGGCTCTCGGTACTGGCAACACCTCTGAGAATGCAAGAGATTTCGCTACTTCTCTGCAAGTCTTCCCCACCACCCTGAACCTTTCCTGTACCACCCCCACCTCCTCCCTGACTAGGCTGTTTGTACCTAGATGTATAATCACATGTGGTTCCCCCCAGTTCTCCTCACCAACTCCCCAATCTTTGTGCACACCCTCTCCGATGTCATCCCTGGCATGCAAACCACCTTACTCCCTGTATCTTGGCCCCCCTTCTTGCCCCAAATGAATACCCTTAACTATTGAGTCCCCCAGGATTACCACTCTTCTGCCCCCCACTCTTCCTCTCTCCCTCTTTTTCTTCTCTGTTTGCCTTACAAGCTTCTCCCCCACCTATCTACTCCCCCTCTGTCCTGGACACTACCCCCATTCTCCCCAACTCCTGCTTGACTGGCCTCCACACTGCCCCTGCTTACCCCTCCATCTGCCTTCCCACCTCCTCTCTGACCTTTCCTTTCTGGCCAGCCACACATCTCCCCCACTCCTGTCACCTTCCCCTCCTTCCCCCAAACTCCTACTTCACTCTCCCTGTTCTCTTCCCTGCCCACCGTGACTACTTTGTGCTGTCCTACCCTTCTTCTTCAGTCCTACTCCCCTCAACCCCATTCCCTGTGCCTGACCTCTCTCTCTCCACCTCCTATTCCCCCCTCCTCACTTCCAGAAAGCAGTTTACATATATTCTTTAAGGGCAACCCTTTGAATGCTCCGACTGCTGTTGCACCTCTCGGTGCCCCTCTTCCCTCACCACTTTCCATTCCCCCTCTGTGGGCTCACCTACCCTCCAAAGTAGGGGTACCTGTGACAGGGTTGAATAAGGCCCTGTCCAATTTGTTATGCAAAAAGAGTTAAACGCAATGATCTGTTATAGCTTCTCTTTTTCTGTCTCTTGTCTGTCTGGTTGTGAAACCAAATGTTCTTGTGAGACCTAGGAACTGATCACCTTCACAGTCTCGTGATTCTCCACCTCTCACTATCTCTCTGCATTCACTTGCTGTTTCTGTCTTTTCTTCCCCCTCGCATGTCTTCAGTTATAAAAATATATGTGAATCTTTATGTGAAACTGAGATCCCTTGGTTTGAAATGTACCTAGTTATACTATTGAAATGATTTCGAAAAGCTATTTGGAATTTAGGGGGTTAACCTGAGATGCAGTTGAGCTTCTCTTAGGCTTGTTTGCAAACTCTTTTGCAGAGCTGTCAGCAGGAGGCCACCTTGGGGCACTGTTCTGTTTGCAAGTCTGCTCCGCAGGGCAACTGACAAGAACTCTGATACATTTTGTGAGAAACAGGATGTCTTCTTAATGAACTCAGGATGAAGAAGTTAATTTTCAGGCAAAGTCTTGTTATAAAAAGAGCAACAATCTTGCTGGGGAGAAACTGAAACTTGGAATTAGAAATACCCTCAGATGAAGGACTTTGTTTTCTCTGTTTGTACTGCCTTTGTAAATAGAGAATAATGGATGGAGAAGGGTTTGATATGAGAATTTAATGCACACCCGAGTTGTGGGATGCTACATAAACCCCAAGGGCAAAGCCCGAGGGGTTTATCAAAGCATCCCACAACGAGGATGTGCATTAAATTCTCATATGAAACACCCTCCCCATCTTTTATTTTTTATAATAACAGACCAGCAATTTTTCTCCAGCAGTTTGTGAGACTGTTTGGCCCCACCCACATACAGAATGTTGGCCAATGAGGCAGCAGCATAGTTTGACTGGCTTGGCTCATGAATGTCATAACCAGCTGGTTGTTATGGAAAATATCAACCTGGTCAGTACATTGAAAGAAATTGCTGACCAGTTATTATATAGTTATATTGAACAATCATTATTTTTTATTTTACTGTTATTGATAATAATAAAATGCTACTTGCAAATTTTATAACTACTCCTGGTTTTCCTATGCTTCCTGACCTGTGCTTCAGTGGCAGTACCCATGGAACCCATGTAATTAACCAAAAGCCTAGAAATCAGCTGCACATTCAGGAATCATACCAAGAAATTCACTACTAGGATATTCTAAAAAACAAGTTTTTTATTAAAACAAACTTAACAAGCATTTGTCAATGTTGAATGTTTGCATGCTGGTATTGGCATTGCTAGTGCAGGAATTAGAGAGATGCATAATAAGAATGGCAGCGAAGTACTGAAGTAACGCCAACCCCCACACCCACCCTGCAGAGACGACAGGGCGTTGAGGGTGCCATTACTCGTCGACCATAACACTCATGCCATTCCACCTCAACCCACCCTGCAGACACCGACAGGTGTCGTAGTGTGCTTTGAGGTCTTTGGCCCTTACGCTCACCCCATTCCATAAGGAAATAAGCTGAGATGGGTGCAGCATAGGAAAATGGGATGAACGTTAGGGCCAAAGACCCCAAGGTGCACCTTGATGCCTGTCAGTGGCTGCAGGGTGGGAGTGGGCATGGAATGGCATGAGCATTACAGCCGACGACCTCAAGACCCCCCCCCAACACTTATCAGTCTGTACAGGGTGGGTGCTACGGTTGGAAACCCTAAAGTCCCAGGTGTTTGTTGGTATTTTCACTCCACATTTTCAACATGGGCTTTTTGGGATCCTATCTCATGAACTGTGGTGGTATCATTTTGTTACTCAATCCCAAAAGGTGATTTTGCACAGTGAGTGTGCCAATTGGCACCAAAGGTGCGAAAACACATTTCAGGCAGGATGTGAAAAAATGGCAATGTTGAAAATCTGGAGTGAAAATATGAAAAACTGGTGAAGTTACGAGTATGCGTAGAAAGTGTGCAAAGCACACTCATAACGCAGTCATTTTTATGTTTGCTTGCACGCATGTGCAAGAAACATAGTGCCATCATCCGAGATTTCGGAGGTGTGTCAACCCCTCTTCCAATTCAGTCAGTGTGTTGGCAGGCGTGGCTCCTGTAAGCCAATGCATGCTGGAGCTGTCTATGACAAGCTCCAAAATGCAGTGGTATACAGTTGAAAGGGGGAGCTACACTTCAGTAAGCAGCGATAAGATATTGCCTGCTCATGCGCAGCTCCCCACACACACACACACACACACACGCATACTGCATGCTGCCCCCATGCACACATCTTATAGCTGACGGGGTGCCCAATCCCCGCGGCTGTGCTGCGCTCCCAAAGCCTTCCAAATGCCACATTGGGTGCCCACCCCAGCGTGGCAACTGGATGGTATAGCCGACGGGGTGCCCAATCCCCATCAGCTTCACTGTCTCCCCTGTTATTGCTGACGGGGTGCCCAACCTCTGTCGGGTTCACTCTCTCTCCCCCAGTACAAGGTGCCATGCTGGGAGCCCACCGCAGTGTGGCAACAAATGCCATGGCTGACAGGGTGTCCAATCCCCATCGGCTCCACGCCCCCCAGCCATCCTTCTGCCACGCTGGGAGCCCACCCTAGCATGGCAAATGTCCCGTGTCTTTTTTTTTTAAACTGTAAAGCAAAAACGGTCCCACGCAGTCTTCCTGCCCCCCCACAACCCGCACCCACCCACTGCGCACCCTGCCTCCCCACACCCCCACACCCATACTTACTCCGGAGTCCGTGCGCGGCGATCTTCGGTGGACCAGAACACGCTCTGCACTCTTCAAAGCCGACCGCGAACTGAGGAAATGCCGGTAAGCTGTATAATGGGCTAGATAGGGTTTTTCAACTTTGCTGCATATCTCAGGCATTTTTTGGAATTTTTGCACCAAATTTTCAACATGGGGTTTTTGGGACCCCTTCTCATGAATGCTGTCACTGTCATGGCGTTATTCGGGCCCGAAGGGTGATTTCACAGTCACTGCGTGAAATCACCTTTCAGGACCGATTAATGAAACGACACTGCCAGTGTTCATAAGGTGGACTCTCAAGAAGCCTATTTTGAAAATTTGGTGGAAAAATTCAAAAACTACTGTTTTTAGAGCCGCAGCATTAGCAGTTCCTACGCACGCCAGTAAGTTCACGAATTTTCAATGTTTTCACTCCAGATTTTCAACATTGCCATTTTACCACACCTTCTTATGAGTAGTACAGCTGTCATTTTTCACATCTCACCCAAAATATGTTTATGCTCATGTAGCGCACAATGGCGCAGTTAGTGTGCGAAACCAATGTATGGGACAAATTAAGAAAACCACAGTGAAACTGTTCATGAGCAGAGGTCTTAAAATGGCTATGCTGAAAATTTGGTGAAAAAATTCCTAAAAATTACTGTTTTACAAGCGTGCATTGCGCAGTTCCTACGCACGCTCGTAAGTTCGCAAATTTTCAATATTTTCATTCCAGATTTTCAACATTGCCATTTTACCACACCTTCTTATGAGTAGTACAGCTGTCATTTTTCACATCTCACCCAAAATGTGTTTCCGCCCATGTAGCGCACAATGGCGCAGTCGGTGTGCGAAACCAATGTATGGGACAAATTAAGAAAACAACAGTGACACTGTTCATGAGCAGAGGTCTTAAAATGGCTATGTTGAAAATTTGGTGAAAAAATTCCTAAAAATGACTGTTTTATGAGCGTGCATTGTACAGTTCCTACGCACGCTCGTAAGTTCACGATTTTTCAATATTTTCACTCCAGATTTTCAACATTGCCATTTTACCACACCTTCTTATGAGTACTACAGCTGTCATTTTTCACATCTTGCCCAAAATGTGTTTCCGCCATGAAGGCCAGAATGGCGAGTCGATGTGAAATCAATGTATGGGACACATTAAGAAAATCACAGTGATGCTGTTCATGAGCAGAGATCTTAAATGGCTATGTTGAAAATTTGGTGAAAAATTCAAAAATGACTGTTTTAATTTAGCGCATGCTACAGTTCCTATGCATGTCATAAGTTTGCTAATTTAATATTTTCACTCCAGATTTTCAACATTGCCATTTTATTACACTTCCTTATGAACAGCACAGCTGCCATTTTCATATGCCGCCTGTATGTGTTTTCGCACATGTAGCACACAATGGTGCTGTTGGTGTGCGAAAGCAATGTTTGGGACAGATTAAGAAAATCACAGTTACACTGTTCATGAGCAGAGGTCTTAAATGGCTATGTTGAAAATTTGGTGACAAAAGTCCATAAATGACTGTGTTACGAGTGAGCATTGCACAGTTTCACACACTAATCGCGTAAGTTCATGACTTTGTAATATTTTAAGTCCAAATTTTCACCAGTGGCATTTTTCCACACTTCCTTATTTACAGCACAGCTGTCATTTTTCACAACATGGTCAAGTGTGTTTTCACACTTTCAGCGCAGAGATGCGTGGTCGCTGTGGGAAATCATTGTTCGACAGATAAAGAAACCACAGTGACACTGTTCATGATCGGAGGCACCAAAATGCCTGAGTTGACAATCTCACAAAAAAATCCCCAACCTAATTATACGGGTGCGCGCTGCACAGTTTCTATGTACGCCGTGACTTCACAATTTTTTAAATATTTTTACAGCAGATTTGCAACATTGCCATTTTTTACACCTCCCCAGGAACAGTACAGCTGTCATTTTTTACATCCTGTTCGGAATGTTTTTGCACCTGTGGTGCTAAATGCCGTAGTCGCTGTGCATAAGCAGCTTTCGCCTAACAAACTGATATTCCCCCTGTTCATGAGGTGGGGTCACAAAAAAACATGTTGAACATTTGGAGTGAAAATACCAACGAATGCCTGAGGTATTAGGGTTTCCAACCATAACGCCTGACCCTGTAGAGAATGACAGGCATCAGGGGTGTGACTTGGGATTCTTGCCTGTAATGCTCATACCATTCCACACCCTGCAGCCAGTGAGAGGCATTGAGGTATGCCTTGGACTCTTTGGCCCCAATGTTCACCCCATTCTCCTATATCACACCCATCTCACCGTATTCCCTAATGGAATGGGGTGCGCATAAGGGCCAAAGACCCCAAGGAACACCGTGACACTTGTTAGTGTCTGCAGGGTAGGATGTGATGAAATGGTTTGGCCGTTATGCCTGACGACCCAAAGGCACACCCTAATGCCTGTCATTCTCTGCAGGGTGGTGGTGGGGTTGGCTTCAGTTCAATACTTCACTGCCATTCCTATTACGCAGCTCTGTAACTTCTACACTACCACTGCCAATGCCAGCAAGCAAACATTCGGCATTGACAAATGCTTGTTTGGAAGGTTTTTATCAAATTTTCAACATGGCCTTTTTGGGACCTCCCCTCATGAACAGTGGCACAGTGATTTCATTAATCTGTCCTGAAAGTTGGTTTCGCTCAGCGACCGAACTATTATGCGCCACAGGTGCAAAAACACATTTCAGGAAGGATGCAAAAAATGACAGCTGTGTGTGAAAAAATGGAACGTTGGAAATTTGGAGTGAAAATATTAAAAAATATTAAAAATTGATGGAAGTTACTAGCGTGCATAGAAACTGCACAATGGGCGTTTGTAACGCAATCATTTTTTGGAATTTTTTCACCAAATTTGCAAGAAAGGCTTTTTGGGACCCCTCCTCATGAACAGTGGCACTATCATTTCATTAATTGGTCCCGAAAGGTGATTCCATACAGCGACCGCGAAATCACCTTTCAGGACAGAGAAACAAAATGACAGTGCCAGTGTTCATGAGGTGGGGTCCTAAAACCCCATGTTGAAAATCTGGGACCAAAACTCCAAAATTGGCTGAGATATCAGCCTAAGTTGAAAACCCACACTGACTGCCAATATAGGGCATACCGTCATTTCTTCAGTTCCCAGTTGGTGTTTGAAGAGTGCAGACATGTTCCCGGTCCATAGAAGATCGCTGTTCCTGATCTCTGGAGGTAAGTATGGGTGAGGGGGGGTATGGGGAGGTGGGTGCGCAGAGGGAGGGTGCAGGTTGGGGGAGGGGGCAGGAGGGAATTACAAGGGACCGTTTTCTTTTTTTTTTTTTTTCAGGTGAAACATTAGCAAAATGGATTTTGGCACATTGGAGTGGGCTCCCAGTGTGCCAGAGTACTGGAGGGGGGGATCAATGCCGACCCAGGGATTGGGCACCCCGAGGTTGGCTGAGAACATAGGGGCATGGGAGGGGGTGGCGCATCTGACACCAGGAGTGGATATCGAAGGAAGTATTTTGTGGCACATTGGGGTGGGCTCCCAGTGTGCCACATTAATGGGGGGAGGGGGATACATGGTGACACGGGGATTGAGCACCCCGATGTTGGCAGGGGATGGAGAACAGAGGGTGTGGGGCGGGCAGCAGTAGTGGGAGGGAGTGGAAGGGATGTATGCCAGTGCAATGGAGAATGGAAGGTGCGGAGTGGGCAGCAGCAGTGGGAGGGAGTGGCAGGGTTTTATGCCGTGCGACGGAGAATGGAAGGTGGGGGCCGGCAGCAGCAGTGGGAGGGAGTGGGAGGGTTTTATGCCGGTGCGATGGAGAATGAAGGGCGTGGGGTGGGCAGCAGCATTGGGAGGGAGTGGGAGGGTTTTATGCCAGTGCAGGGAATAGAGGCTGTGGGGCGGGCAGCAGCAGCAGCAGTGGGAGGGAGCTAACATTTAAATTTGTTGTCCTGCTGTGTGCATGGTTGGGAGGGAGAGGGGAGATGACACTGCAATGATGAACCTGCCTCTGATTGCAATGGCAGATTTCTTTTAAGTGCAGCTCTCGCTCATCAGCAGCTTCAGTATTAATTGGTGGCCGAGGGATGCGCCCATTAAAGCATCCACTACATTGGCCACAACACTGCCACACCTCTGCAATGCTTTATTGTCTCAATATGTTTGTTGTGGGCTGCGTGCACAAGCAAACATAAAAAAGAACACACTGTGCAGGTACTATACAGCAGAGCACACCACATGCGGGAAGCGCCACGTTGACGTTTTCCTAACGCTTGTCAAACAAAGCTGCTAGGGAAACGTGAAACGCTGACGCAGCCTCCACGCGCATGTGGGGGGGGGGTTACTCTGCTGTGTAGTACCCATGTGCTTTTTAAGTTTGTTTTAATAAAAAACTTCTTTCTTAGAGTATCCTAGCAGTGGATTTCTTGATACGATTCCTGGATATGCAGCCGATTTCTAGGCTTTTGGTTGTAACTGCATATTTAGTTGGCTCCATCCTATAGGTCCTGAGCTGCCTTCTACTTTTTGAACCCAGGTAATCCTCTTTACACCCCTCCCCTGCCTGTTGACCTCTCTCCCATGGACATCCTCCATCTGTCTCTTTCTTCCTTGCCCTGCTCCTCCTATGCTCCATGATAGCCTCCTCAGCTCCCATCTGAGCTGCCTTACCTCTGTCCTTAGGTGCACCAGATACCTGCACACTGGACAGCCCCTGCTACCCACATTGTCCCCAAGAATACTGCCACCCCACAACCACTACAGCACACCACTGTCTCTCCCCATCCTGATGCGTGAACATATTTCTGTTCCCCCAAATCTTCCTGACCCCTAGCCCACTCACCTCCCCAGATAGGAACTTCTGTATATAATCCAGATGGGGATGGCTGCAAAAGCCACAATTCCCCTCTAGCCTAGACAGCTAATTCTAGTTGCTCCAACCCCCACCTCTGCCTTGAACCTCAATACAGAGTAAGCTGACCCTATATAGGGACCAGTTGCAACCTTTAACAATTTCCTATTTGCAACACAAATATGAGCTGACCCCAGATAGGAACCACCTGCACTCCTCTTTCTTTAGTACCCTTGTGGGCTGGTCCCAAATGGAAGCCAGCTGCTCTCCCCTGATCTGTTATATACTTACCAGCTGACCCTAGATAGAGATCAGTTGCAAACCCTTGGCAATACACAGCACTGTATATGCTGCCCCCTTTTTACGTTTACCTAGCTTCTGCCAACCAGCGTGGCCTGTGGCCTGCAGTCCTCCCTGCAGACATTCTGGCGATGCTCCCAGACATCGCGTAGTTAGACATCACACTCCTGCTTCGTGGCACTCATGTATCAGGGTCACTCACACAAGGGGTCACTTGGCCTTCTGAGAAAGAAATAGGCCATACAGCTCCCTACTGGAGGGGCATATCCTAGCAACTGCACCGGCAGTCCAATTAGGGCCATCTAACCCAGCTCACCTCCCACTTTCGTCCCTCCCAGCCCTCCTTCTCTTCCCATCTCCCATCCCCCACAGTCCCCAATTCACCAATGCATATTCCCCACAGCAACAAAAAGCAAAAACAAAAGCAAACAGAATTCAGTTATTTATCTGTGCCACTTTCCCTTCTCTGCTCCACAAGATAGCATGCCAGTGGTTTTCTCTACCATTGTTAGAGCATGTTAGAGCTTTTATAAGCCCTGATCAGCTACAGAGCTTATAAAAATGCTAACATGCACTGCAGGCTACTGAATTTCCCACTGCTGCAACCCTACTCTGATGTCAGCTGCAGGGGGAGTATGTGGTTTGTAGTTAAAGAAAATGTCAGTTTGGAACTGGGCAGAAGCAATCAAATACAATCTACTACACTGCAGTAAACAATAAGCAAAGGATTGTTTTTGCTCACAAAGTGCACAGTGGGATCAGATCCACACTTGCGTGTGCAGGGGCTCTTAGTGCTGACTGTTCCCTTTCATAACAGAAATGTGATGGCAGGTGGCACACACAGTGGTTTTCACAGAGGTGCTGCCTGTCTACGAGGGGGGGTGGGGTTAGGGTTCTCTGCACCAGGAGCTTTAACTGGAGGTTGAAGGAATGGTGTAGAGAAGAGGGGCTCGATTGTCGAAGGATTTAGAGGGATGCAAGAGACTTGCATCCAAGGAGCTTGACACAAGAGGTGACTTGAATCCCAGCCTGTGACAAACGCAGTTTTACAAGGCACCCTGCGCCCACTCTTGAGGCAGCTGTGGCAAGGCCCCCTGCACCACAGGTTGTGGCAAACAACCAGGTGCGGCAGAATGCAAGGGGGCTTGCACCATGGCAGGGCTGCAACATCCCTTTTTGGGGGATTTTCAAAGCCCCGCCATGGACGCAGGAATGGTCACCACTTAGACCAGTCAGGAGGTGGTCTAAGTGGATTGCACCCATGGGGTACCTATACCAGGGGGCAGCATGGGCACACTAGTGGCATGAGAGGAGGCAGTGGGACCATCGGGGCAGTAGCTGCAGTGCTGTGGCACCCTGAGCGGGTGCTGTTGCAGTGTTGTGCATGACATGTTAAATTAATGTGCACGCAGCTCATACTGTCATTAGATGCCGTGGTAGTCTAGTGCACCTCCCCAGAACCTGATGTACAAGTGGTTGCCCTCCACCCACCGATACCTGATCTTGCCTGCCTATATGTGAAAAACAGCCCCAGTCTGATTGCACCCCCCCATCCCCGATGTCACACCACGTCAAATCAATAATTGTACCTGGTGGTCTAGTGGACCCCCACCCTCACTTTCCTGTCAGACATTGCCCTACCACACCACCCCCGCTCCATGGCCCACTCCTGTGACTGGTACTGCCCTCCACTCACCACTTCGTCCAGCCACAGAATGCACTATCTAAGAGCATGTACTATACCTAGTACATGCTCCCTGATAGAGCATTCTGTGGTGGTGAGTGGCGGGCAGTGCTGGTGACAGGAGTGGGCCAGAGAACAAGGGGGGTGGTAGGGCAATGCCTGATGGGAAGGTGAGGGTGGGGGGCCACTAGACCACCATGGAGCATGACCAGTTGCTTTTTTTGGGGGAGATTGGGGATCGGTGGGGGGATGCTGTACCACAGAGGCACATCATGCTTTACTGTGGGGGAGCTCGGGAGTCAAAGGGGGGGAGTTCCAGTATACCATTACGTGCTCTCACTAACCAGCGGGTATGGGGGGGGGGCTACTCTACTGGGAGCATGTGTTTCACAGGACCATCATGTTTGTACTAAAGACCAGTCATTTCGGCATAGTGCAAAAGGGTTGCAGTACACCTGTACCCCATCACCCCCAGGGTCCGTGGGTAGTGCTCCTTGGGGTACCTGGGCTGCCTCCTGCACCCCTGTCTGTCTCTGTGTCCCAGGCTTGTGCCAAGCCCTCCTACTGCACCAGTATTTCAGGTGCTGGCTGCAAGTTGCGACAATTCCAGAATGTTTGTCGCAAATGTCAAACTTTCTAAAACTGCATAATTTGTGATTGCCGCATCTGCATCTGGCACAGTCCCCTGCATTGTCACAAGTTGCAGCTGGTGCAGGGGGCTTGTAAAATTGGGCCCAAGGTGTTCAGCTACACTGGGGAGCACCCTGAAGGTATATAGGCATATATAGACAGAATGGCCTGTATCCATCTGGGAAGGGAACCACAGTCCTCAGTGGATGGTTTAAATGTTACTTTGATGAACATCTAAAGAGGGAGCCAAGCCAAAAGTGTTACATTGCAAAATTAGAATTAGCATACCCTCAATAAATTTCATACCAAAAATTAGGTACCTACATTACTTCATTTTAAAGCCATGAACTATTTTGTAACCCTGATTTCACTACCTGTTCAAAACAGCCAGTTTCAGTGAAGGGCCAGTGATGATGTCATCATAACCTGAACTCACAGTCTAGTTCTCCCTGTCAGTAAGCTTTTAGGACTTGTTTCTCCAAAGTTTAAGGATCATGTGCAATGGTTTTCACAAGTAAAACAGGCAGCACCATTCAATAAACATTGTTATAAAAATTATGTGAGTTTCAGGTTTTGTAACAAAGCTGACAAATTCGTATTTTTGTGCCTTTTTAATGTAGCCCATTTCCCCAGGGCTGCTGGATGCTGAGTCTCACAGCTCATTACTGCAAGGTGTGCAGACTGTGTAACTTTAACCATTGCACGTGATCTTTAAACTTTGCAGAAACTGGTCCAATAAGCTTGCTGACAGACAGGAGTAGACTGTGAGTTCAGGAGATGACATCAGCAGCAGCTCTTCATTGAAACTGGCTTTTTATGTTTGCTTGCATGCATGTGCAAGAAACACAGTGCCATCATCCCAGTTTTCGGAGGTGTGGTAGCCCTCTTCCAATTCAGGAAGTGTGTTTGCAGGCACGGCCGCAGTTCTCCAATGCCTGCTGAGCTGTCTATGACAGCAGATAAAATGCAGTGGCATACAGTTGAAAGGGGGAGCTACGCTTCAGTGAGCAGTGATAAGATATCGCCTGCTCATGCACGCCCCCCACACACACACACACACACACACACATTATCGCTGCTGCCACAAGACGATACTGCGTGCTCGCCCCACACACTGTGTAGCCGACGGGGTGCCAATCCCCCATCGCCAGTGCTGCACCCCCCAAAAAACAGAGTTCTATATGCCACACTGGGTGCCCACCCCAGCGTGGCTACACATCAGTGTAGCCGACAGGGGTGCCCAATCCCCCGTCGGCTCCACTGGCCCCCCCCAGACTACAGGGTGCCACGCTGGGAGCCCACCCCAGCGTGGCAACACATGCTATCACCGACAGGGGTGCCCAATCACCCATCGGCTCCACACACCCCCAACCAGCCGTTCTTGTGCACACTGAGAGCCCACTCTCAGCGTGACAAACGCCCCGCTGCCATTGTCATTTAAAAAACACCTGAAACTTGAAAACGGTCCTCAGTGTCTCTGCCCCCACCGCACCCACCCACTCGCGCACCTCTGCTCTCCCACACCTTCACCCATACTTCTCGACTCCAAAGCAGCGATCTTCGGTGGACTAAGAACACGCCTGCACTTCTTCAAAGCCGACGCGAACTGAGGAAATGCCGGTAAGCTGTATAATGGGATAGATAGGGGTTCTTCAACTTTGCTGCATATCTCAGGCATTTTTTGGAAGTTCTGCACCAAATTTTCAACACGGGGTTTTTTGGGACCTCTTCTCATGAATGATCTCACTGTCATGGCGTTAATCAGTCCGAAAGGGTGATTTCGCAGTCACTGTGCAAAATCACCTATCGGGGCTGAGTAATGAAACAACACTGCCACTGTTCATAAGGTGGGCTCTCAAAAAGCCTATGTTGAAAATTTGGTGGAAAAATTCCTAAAAATGACTGTTTTCTAGAAGTGTGCGTTGCGCGGTTCCCCACGCACGCTCGTAAGTTCACGAATTTTCAATATTTTCACTCCAGATTTTCAACATTGCCATTTTACCATACCCCCTTATGAGCAGTACAGCTGTCATTTTTCACATCTTGCCCAAAACGTGTTTCCACCCAGGTAGCGCACAATGGCGCAGTTGGTGTGCGAAATCAATGTATGGGACACATTAAGAAAATCACAGTGACACTGTTCATGAGCAGAGGTCTTAAAATGGCTATGTTGAAAATTTGGTGAAAACATTCCTAACAAGCATTTGTCAATGCCAAATGTTTGCTTGCTGGCATTGGCAGTGGTAGTGTAGAAGTTACAGAGCTGCGTAATAGGAATGGCAGTGAAGTATTGATCTGAAGCCAACCCCACCACCACCCTGCAGAGAGTGACAGGCATTGGGGTGTGCCTTTGGGTCGTCAGGCATAACGGCCAAGCCATTTCACCACACCCCACCCTGCAGACACTGACAAGTGTCACAGTGTTCCTTGGAGTCTTTGGCCCTTATGCACACCCCATTCCATTAGGAAATACAGTGAGATGGGTGCGATATAGGAAAATGGGGTGAACTTTGGGGGCAAAGAGTCCAAGGCATACCTCAATGCCATTCACTGGCTGCAGGGTGTGGAATGGTATGAGCATTACAGGCAAGAATCCCAAGTCTCACCCCTGACGCCTGTCATTCTCTACAGGGTTGGGCGTTATGGTTGGAAACCCTAATACCTCAGGCATTCGTTGGTATTTTCACTCCAAATTTTCAACATGTTTTTTTTGTGACCCCACCTCATGAACAGGGGAATATCAGTTTGGTAGCAGAAGCTGCTTATGCACAGCGACTACGGCATTTAGCACCACAGGTGCAAAACATTCGAACAGGATATAAAAATGACAGCTGTACTGTTCATGGGAGGTGTAAAAATGGCAATGTTGCAAATCTGCAGTAAAAATATTAAAAAAACTGGTGAAGTCACGAGCGTACATAGAAACTGTGCAACGCACACCCGTAATATAGTTAGGTTGGGGATTTTTTACAGCAGATTGTCAACTCAGGCATTTTGGTGCCTCCAATCATAAACAGTGTCACTGTGATTTTCTTTATCTGTCCCGAACAATGATTTCCCACAGCGACCAGGCATCTCTGCGCTGAAAGTGGGAAAACACATTTCGGCCATGTTGTGAAAAATGACAGCTGTACTGTTCATAAGGAAGTGTGGAAAAATGCCACTGGTGAAAATCTGGACTGAAAATATTACAAAGTCATGAACTTACGAGGGTGCGTGGAAACTGTGCAATGCTCACTCGTAACACAGTCATTTTATGGACTTTTGTCACCAAATTTTCAACATAGCCATTTTAAGACCTCTGCTCATGAACAGTGTAACTGTGATTTTCTTAATCTGTCCCAAACATTGCTTTCGCACACCAACAGCACCATTGTGCGCTACATGTGCAAAACACATTTTGGGTGACATATGAAAAATGGCAGCTGTACTGTTCATAAGGAAGTGTAATAAAATGGCAATGTTGGAAATCTGAGCCATTTTGCCACACCTCCTTATGAGCAGTACAGCTGCCATTTTCACATGTCACCCAAAATGTGTTTCCGCACATGTAGCGCACAATGGTGCAGTCGGTGTGCAAAAGCAATGTTTGAGACAGATTATGAAAATCACAGTTACGCTATTCATGAGCAGAGGTCTTAAAATGGCTATGTTGAAAATTTGGTGACAAAAGTCCATAAAATGACTGTGTTACGAGTGAGCATTGCACAGTTTCCACGCACCATCGTAAGTTCATGACTTTGTAATATTTTCAGTTCAGATTTTCACCAGTGGCATTTTTCCACACTTCCTTATGAACAGTACAGCTGTCATTTTTCACAACATGGCTGAAATGTGTTTTCACACTTTCAGCACAGAGATGCGTGGTTGCTGTGGGAAATCATTGTTCGGGACACATAAAGAAAATCACAGTGACACTGTTCATGATCGGAGGTCCCAAAATGCTTGTGTTGACAATCTGCTGTAAAAAATCCCCAAACTGATTACATTACAGGTGTGCGTTGCACAGTTTCTATGTACGCTCATGACTTCACCAGTTTTTTTAATATTTTTACTGCAGATTTGCAACATTGCCATTTTTACACCTCCCCATGAACAGTATAGCTGTCATTTTTCACATCCTGTTCGGAATGTGTTTTTGCACCTGTGGTGCTAAATGCCATAGTCGCTGGCATAAGCAGCTTTCAGCTAACAAACTGATATTGCCACTGTTCATGAGGTGGGGTCACAAAAAAATGTTCAAAATTTGGAGTGAAATACAACGAATGTCTGAGGTGTTAGGTTTCCAACCATAACACCCCACCCTGTAGAGAATGACAGGCATCAGGGTGTGACTTGGGATTCTTGCCTGTAATGCTCATACCATTCCACACCCTGCAGCCAGTGAGAGGCATCGAGGTATGCCTTGGACCTTCGCCCCAAAGTTCACCCCATTCTCCTATACCACACCCATCTCACTGTATTTCTGATGGAATGGGTGCGTATAAGGCCAAAGACCTAAGGCACACCGTGACACTTGTCAGTGTCTGCAGGGTAAGGTGTGGTGAAATGGCGTGGCTGTTATGCCTGACGACCCAAAGACACACCCCAATGCCTGTCACTCTCTGCAGGGTGGTGGTGGGGTTGGCTTCAGTTCAATACTTCACTGCCATTTCTGTTATGCAGCTCTGTCACTTCTACACTACCAATGCCAATGCCAGCAAGCAAACATTCGGCATTGACAAATGCTTGTTTGAACAGGCAGTGAACTTAGGGTTGTAAAATGATGTGTAACTTTTAAGCAAAGTAACTCAGAGATCTAATTTTTGGCGTGAGACTGATTGGGACTATGCTGATCCAAATTCTTGTTAATTTTATTTATTTCAGTAATTGGATGAATACCTTTGAGCAAGCATGCTCATTTACAAAGGTTCCTCATCAGTATCTAATAAAATAAAGAGACAAACTCATACACAACGACTACAATTAATATGGAGCAATAAGGTGGCAGCCATAAGAGGCATTGTCACACAAACATATGCAAGAAGTCAGCAACCATGAGGCATAAGAAATGCTAAAACAAATGTATGGAGTCACCAGAAGGAAAATAGCAGAGACCAGGCAACACAACGGTACTTTGTCAAGTCAGTAACACAGCTGAGGTGCTCAGTGGAGCAACTGCAGAGTGTGAAAGGGGAGAAAGGTTTTTTTTGCTGGATGCAGCCACATATGGCACCAGGTTGGATAGCCTTTAGTAGTTCCCTTTTGAACTGATCATTTTTTGAGAGTCCTGCAGTCAGAGACACTAACAAATTATTTAACCATTGTGGTGCCCTGGCTGCAAATGAGCATTCCGCCAGACTTGTTCTGTAGTAAGGCACAGATAGGGTTCCACATGCCTTGCTCCTGGTGGGATATGGGCATTGAGAAGGGCTTAGCAGGTTTTGTATTCCTGGGGAGGTGAGGCCCAATAGTGCTTTCATGCCTAGCATACAGGTCTGGTACTTGATTCTGTCCTGAAGGGGGAGCCAGTTTGTTTGGGACTAGGGTGTGCAGGTGTGGGTGGTTCTACTTCTATCCACCACAGTAACAAAGTGACAGGCTTTGTTGAGAGCTAGCTTGACCCTGTTAAGTACCGTATTGGAGGCAGACCCATAAACCATGAGGCCATAATTGATTATGGGTAGAATGGAGCTGGACGCAGCAACCCGTTTGGCCACAGGAGTGAGGCTGTGCCTCTGTCTGTAGAGTGCCCCCAGTTTTCTATTGCTGTTGCTTACTATCTGGTCAATATGTGGAGCAAAGGTAAGAGACTGGCCAATGGCAATTCCTAGATACTTAATTGAGTTCACCTGATCTAGTGCAACCCCATTTACATTGTGGATGTTTTATTTATTTCATTTATTTATTTTTATTCTAGGAGTACCTTTGAGCCAAGGCTCTTTTACAAAGGTTCCATGTCAGTTTGGGGAAACAAATACAAACATGACAGTAATGCAATTGGCAGAATCCGAGCCATTGAATACATACATTTGGGAGAGGAGGTAACAGCACAGAGCATTAAGTAAACAATGCAAGTATGGGATTCTTAAACAAACTCAATGTTTTGAGATACAGAACAAGGAGGGTACAAAGTCAGGACACAGGAGAGAGGAGCAGCCGTCGGCTTTGTCAGAACTTAGAGAAAGTACTAGTGCCAGGGTGTGGGGGGGGTAGGGAAGGGGGAAGGGTGTGAAAGAGAGGGAGAGGTAAGTGCTAGAGGGAACAGCAGATTATGAGTGACAGTCACAGGAGCTGGAGGCAGAGAGGTGGAGGTGAAGGTTGGTTTTGAACTGGCCCACATTTTGAAGAGAGGTAAGGTCTTTGTTGAGACCATTGAACCAGGAGGGTGCACAGTGAGCAAAGGACCTTTGTCCCTGCGTGGTGAGGCACCTGGGGATATGCAGTATTTGATTTACAGACTGTTGAGTGGACAGACCCTATTTCTCTTGTGCATTCTGGAGAATAACATTGTCTTTGTTTTTTGTAGTTAAGTATAAGTTTATTCTGCAGGAACCAATTTTCAGGGGAGACAAAGCTGAGTTGGAGGTCCTGAGTAAGTGCCTCCTGACTGTGGCTACTAGAGTGGATGATTGCATCATCCAAATAAAGCAGTACCTTTGAGTGTTGGTAAGCATCAGGGAGGGTGTTAATGAAGAGACTAAAAAGGAGGGGCCCCAGTATTGATGCCAGAAATTTTGATCAGAGTCCTTCTTTCAACTAGCTGATGGGGAAGTGGATGCATAATGGGAGGCATTATCTGCCCCCCCCCCCCACACACACACACACACAGACTAAAACAGAAAGAAGGGAGGATCGGGGGACAAAATCCCTCAGGGAACAAGACAAAGAAAATAGCACAGTAGTAGTAGTAGTAGTAGATAAGAGAGATAGGTATAAAAGTTGCAAAAGAGAGGGAAAAAGGAGGCAGGGTAAAAGGGAAAGAAGGGGAGCTGTAGGCAACATGTCAAAAAGGTGTACAAGACCATGTCTGCAAATGCAAGGAGTCTAGGAAATAAAAATTCCAGATCTGGAGGCCATCATGGCAGAGGCTGACCTGGGCATTGTGGTGACTACTGAGCTGTGGTGCACAGGTAACTATGACTAGGACATGGCCATACAGGCTATACTCAGTTCAGGAAGGATAGTGAGCAAATAGGAATGGGACCTAAGGTGGTAAACTGGGTACAAATTTGGTTGATGGCTAGGTGGCAGAGGGTGGTAGTAAATAGAATTCACTCAAGGGAGGGGAGAGTGACCAGCAGGCTACTTCAGAGCTCAGTACTGGGTCCAGTCATAGAAACACAGAATGTAATGCTTCCGGGTATGTACGGTGCCCCTCACGATGCACCCAGTCATTAGGGTGCCATGTCCCAATGTCACAGCCATCTCTTTTTGCAGAGGGGGGGCTGTGTCTCCTGTGCCTCCCATGCCTCCTTTCTAAATATTCCAACTTCAGGGGGGAGCGGACCTTGGGGGGAATTTGGCCATGTGGCACCCTAATGAATGGTGCTGTGCCACCAGTGCATACATGGTCAGAAGGGGTATTTGATGGCAGATAAGGGCTGCTTGGCCCAGTCAGTCTTCCCATTTTTCCCTACCTACAGTATCACCACAGACCCTACTTGATCTCCAGCCCATTCTCCCTCCCTCCCTCAGTCCTTTCCCCTCAGATTCCCTTATGCCCATCCCATTCATTCTTGTACCCCACCACTATTTTCCGCCCCTCCACCTCCACTGGAAGGCTGTTCCAGTAATCCACTACTCTTTCTGTAAAGATGAAAGCCCTTGCATCTCTCCTGAATCTACCTTCCATCCAGCTTTATAGCATGTCCCCTTGTCCTTGAGCACCTTTTTTTTCTGTAAAAATACTTCCCTCCTGTACCTTATTTACCCTATCAGGTATTTACAGGTCTCCATCATATCCCCCCACCCATCTCTCTTCCAGGATGTACATATTGAGGTGCTTTAGTCTCTCCTCATAGGGCTTCTGATGCGGATCCTGCACCAGTTCACTTCACTTGCCCTCCTCTGGACCACCCCTACTCTGTCTGTGTCCTTCTGGAGATGTGGTCTCCAGAACTGGACACAGTACTCTAGGTGGGGTCTTACCAGCGATCTATACAGAGGCAACATCACCTCCCTCTTTCTGCTGGAGATACCCCTCCTTATACTCCCCAGCATCCCACTAGCTCTCCCAACTTCCTTGTTGCACAGCCTGGCCACCTGTAGGTCATCAGATATTATTACCCCCAGGTCTCTTTCCTGCTTGGTGGTTGTCAACACCACTCCATCCATTTTGTACTCCACTCCAGGATTTCTGTGCCCCAGGTGCATTATTTTACACTTTTTTGCATTGAAGCCCAGCTGCCATACCCTTGGCCACTCCTCGAGTTTTCTTAGGTCTCTGCTCATCTTTTCCACCCCCCCCCCGAGTGTCCACCAAATTGCAGATTTTGGTGTCATCTGCAATGAGGCAGACCTTCCCTTCCAGCTCTTCTGTAATGTCACTTATGAAGACATTAACGGTCCCAGCACCGATCCCTGAGGCATCCTGCTGATCATCCTCTCTTCCTCAAAGTGAGCTCTGTTTACTACCACCCTCTGCCACCTATACCTTTACCAATTTCTTATCCAGTTTCCCACCTTTGAACCCACTTCTAAGCTACCAGCTTGCTTTCTAATCACCTGTGTGTAACGGTAGTGAATGTCTTACTGAAATCTAGGTAGGCCATATCAATTGCGCCACCCTGATCTAGTACTTTGGTCACCCAGTCAAGGAAAGGTTTCAGGTTTGTTTGACATGGCCTCCCACCCATGAATCCATGCTGCCTTGGGTCTTGTAACCCACTGGATTCAAGATATTTCACAGTCCTTTTCTTCAGCAACAATTTCATTAACTTTCCCCACTATCAGTCTCAGATTGACTGACCTATAATTGCCAGCCTCCACCCTACTACCACTTTTGTGAAGTAGGAGAGACTACATCTGCCCTACTTCAGTCCTCCAGAACCACTCCTGTTTCCAGTCAGCTGTTAAATACAATTGTCAGAGGCATAGCCAGTACCTCTCTGAGTTCCCTTAGTACCCTTGAATGCACCCTATCTGGATCAATTGCTTTGTCCACTTCCAGATTAGCGAGTCCCTTCAAGACCCACTCCTCTGAAAATTGACTAGTGCCCACCTGCCTCTCTTCAATGCTCCTGTTCCTTTTTTGTGGTCCCTCCCCTTCTCCTTCATCTGTGAACACTGAACAAAGGTATTTGTTCAGGATGTCTGCTTTTTCCTGGTCCCCCTCTGCACAATCCCACCCCCTTCCCTTTCTAACCTTACAGTCCCTCCCCTGCTCTTTCTCTTTTCACTTACATACCTAAAATATATATTGTCCCCTCTTGTTACTGCCTAGGCTGTTCTCTCTTCAGTTTGTGCCTTCACATTCCTTACTGATCTGCTCCCTCTATTTTCCCCGATACACCTCCCTCTCCTTCTCCCTCTACTTCTTCTTATACCTTCTGAATGCTACCCCTTTAGCCTTTACCTTTTCCACCAGCTCTTTCAAGAACCATAGCAGTCTCTTTTTCTGCTTGCTTTTGCTCACTTGCTTGATGCAAAGGTTTGTTGCCTTAACTGTGCCCCCTTTTTGCTTCGCCTGCTGTTCTTCCACCTCACCCAGGACTCCCCCCCCCATCCTCTTTAATGTCTTTATAAGTGACATTGCAGAGGGGCTAGAAGGGAAGGTATGCCTCTGTGCAGATGACACCAAAATCTGAAATAGGGTGGACACTCCAGAGGGGGTAGAGAGAATGTGCAGAGACCTGAAAAAACTATAGGAGTAGTCAAGGGTATGGCAGCTGGATTTAAATGCAAAAAAGTGCAAGACTATGCACATACTGTACAGAAATCCAGAGTCAGAGTATAATATGGGGGAGAGGTATTTATGGTCACCAAACAGGAAAGAGACCTGGCAGTAATCATATCTGATGACCACAAGGTGGCAAGGTAGTGCCACAAGCCTGTAGGTAGGGTCAGTGGGATGTGGGGGCGTGTAGGGAGGGGTATCATCAGCAGAAGGAGTGAGTTGGTGTTACCATTGTATAGGTCATTGGTGAGGCCCCATCTGGAGTATTTTGTCCAGTTCTGGATACCACATCTCAAGAAGGACATAGACAGGGTGGAGGCTGTGCATAGGAGGGCAACTAAAAAGGTTCAGGGGCTGCATCAGAAGCCCTAAAAGGAGCAGTCCAAGGATCTCAATATGTACACCCTGGAAAAGATGGCGGGGGGGTGGATATGATAGAGACCTATAAGTACCTTACAGGGCTGAAGTTTGAACAAGGCACAGGAGGAGAAAAATTTTCAGAGGAGAAGGCGTACAAGAACAAGGGGGCATGCAATGAAGCTGGAAGGGGAAAATTCAGGAGGATGTGAGGCAGTACTTCACTGAAAGATTGGTGGATACCTGGAAAACCACAAACAATGGTGGGCTTCAAGCATGCATAGGATAGGCACAAGGAAATCATGGTTGGGGAATGGGAGGGGAGTCAGCTGGAGATCATGTAGGGTCTGCGGTGGAACTATAGGCAGGGAAAAAAGGGTCAGACTGGTTGGGCAAAGCGGTCCTTATCTGATGAGAAATTCTATGAGCTCGATTTTGTAAAGTATTTAGATCATTGTAAGGGACTTGCGGCAGGGAGTGTGATGCAAGTGGCAACTTGCAGCTAATATTGCAGCAAGTCCGATTTTGTAAGCCACCTGCCATAAAAGCCCTGCTGCAAGTCCATTGTCCCAAATACAGAGAGTTAGACCAGCTCCCACCAATCTAACTTTGCATCCACAAGGGGCCCATTTTACAGGACTTGCACCAAAGCTTTGGCACAGGTTGCCATAAATTGAGCAAAAAGTTGCAACTGCCACAAAGGTACTAAAACTTTGGTGCAGGTTGCGGCAAACATTGCGGTCGATGCAGGGCTTGATGCAAGTCCGGAGTCAACTTTGTAAAATCGTGCCCTATGTTTCTATGTTAAATGCATAATAATGTAGTAAGTAAATCCAAACTGAGCTTTGCACAAATAACAGCATTAGTTTTTGACAGAGTTCTAAGTGTGTATCTCCAAGTTCGATGATGAATTCCACATTTTAAAGAAAGGAAATAATCTAGCATTTTCATAAAAACCATATCCTAAAGTTCTTCTCAGTTCTGGAGAGGGAAGGGAGAGAATGTTGCTTCCAATTATCAGCACTTAGGGAAATTCAAAGAACAAAGAGATAATTCAAGAGTAATTAGAGAGAGGTTAAGCCCGGGAAGGTTAAGTGGCTGCTCAGAGTCAGACAGTGAGTATGTAGCAGTAGAAAGATACAAACCTGGGTCTCCAGGTTCACAGCGTACCCTAACCAACTAGGCCAAAGTGCCTCTCCATAAGGGCCAGTGTTCCACATTTTCTTTACTTTACGTGTCCATGTCCCCAATTTCCTTGACAATAGGTTGAGTGGTACAGTGACCCTCATGATGTAAGAAAGCTCCATTGTGGGTTAGTAGTAGAGCTCTTGGTTGGTCTGTTGAAGAGTACATTCAAGCAGCAGCTCCTGAACAAAAGCCCTTCTCCACATGATTGCTAAGAGAAGCCGGTGAGCCTCCCACTCCCCCCTCCCGAACACTCCTGTGATATAATCTCACCCTTGAAGCTGTGCGGCTGAAGCCCTTGGAGGTTGTTGTCGTTCATCTTCAGCTCCACCAGCGATGGCGGCAGTGGTGGAATTGAGGTAAAGCGATTGCCATCCAGGTTCAGCCTCTTCAGCTTTGTGAGGTTCTGAGAAAGGGGAGGAGGAAGAAAAAACAAAGCAGGTCAGGTATCAGCAGCCTTGGGCTTGTTTGGTAGACGTGTGCATTAATAGTTTAACTAATATATTTTGGGGCCAGCTCATTGGTACGACGGCAGGGCTGTCACTCATGCTGTTGCTGCTGACAACAGTTTTGGAACAAGCCTGGGGTACTGGAGGGACAGGAGAGAATGAGGCATGAGCAGCCCGTAGGATGCTCACCTCCTCTTCAAAATCAAACATCAAAACTTTGATTGAGCGCATTTCTCGATTTTGACTCAATGCGCTTTACAGTAGATTCAAGAACATTTTTTTTTAAAACAATACAAAGATGTAAAAATAATAAACTAACACAGTTATTATCTAGATAAAACTTTGTTAGATACCCATAAAAGCTTATTCAAATAGAAAGGTCTTTAGCTCCTGTTTAAAGATCTCAACAGTTGGACTATCATGAATCTGGAGAGGGAGGGAGTTCCACAGGATTGGGGTTGCAAAAGAAAAAGCCTGAGATCCAGATGTCTTTAAGTGAATCCTGGGCACTCGCAACAAACCTTCATGTACGGAATGGAGGGAACGGGTGGGCCGGTAGGGACAAAGGAAATCTTGCAGGTAGTCGGGCTCCTGACCAAGTAGGGCCTTATAGGTCAGCAAACCGACCTTGAAAGAGATCCACCACCTAACTGGCAGCCAATGCAGAGAGAGCGCATCACAGTTGTAATGTGACACAATCTTGGTAGACCAGTCAACAACCTGGCAGCCCCATTCTGCACTAGCTGGAGGTGGTGCAGATCTACCCCCACTAGCCCCAGGTACAGAGCATTGCAGTAAACCTCTTGATAGGAGGTTGTTCATTCCCTGCTGCAGAAGCACCACCTGGGGCCCACAGGTGACGTGGGTCAGTTGGGGATGGCAGTGGGAGGGGAGAATTAAGCATAATCTGTGTTCACAAGCAGGATTTAAAAGGGGGGCAAACAAGGAAAAAAGTCCCCCCCCAGCACAGGTAGGATGATGCTTGCACACTAACTGTGAACTACCTATTCACCCAGAACAGGCACTCCCCCTGCCACTGAGCTTTGAATTTATGGAGTGGGATACACCCCTCCTCCCAATGTCCTACTGGGAGAGGGTTCCCCACAGGACAGGTAAGGGGGGGGACTCTCTGGGTAGGTGATGGGCCTCTGTGATAGCCTTGCAGATCGGGACGCAGATCAGTAGTTGGAAAGAAAAAGTAAATTTAAAAAAAAAAACATTAGTCCAAAGCATAGGAGGGCATTATGGTGGGAGGGGAGGGGGGTGACCAGGGGACATGACCTCAGGCTGCAAGGAGGAAGGTGCTCTACCAACACTAAGAAGTTTTTCTTCACAGGCAGAGTGGTGGACACCTGGAACAGCCTGCTCCAAGAGGTTGTGGGGGGTCAACACGGGAGGGGGGGATTCAAGAATGCATGGGATTGACACTAGGGAGCCCTGATTACAAAGGGCAACTAGAGTGTCAAAATAGGTCTAAAACAAATGGGCAGACTAGATGGACTTAGTGGTCTCCTTCTGCTGTCAACTTGTATGTTTCTATGTCTTACTCTCTAGATTCAGTTGAGTGACATCTATAGCAATTCTCATGCAGTTTTTGGCTTCAGCAGCCCTTTGTTTTAAAAGTAGCCTATTAGTTTGTTCAGTCTCAGGCATTCAGTGTCAGTTGGTGTAAAGAAAATGTGTTCATTATTACTGCACTTCTGTAAAGCAGCAGTGCATGTCACAGTGAGAAGTTTTTGACCAGTACCTTTTTATTCCATTTCAGAGTGTCCTTGTTCTCCTGCCTTGTAAGGTGTCCCTTCTCACCCAGTCTGCTTTAGCATTTTCTGACATTTGAAATAATTAAAAGGCACACTTCTAATATGTCTGTCCCCCAGGTTTTCATCATTCATTTTTATGTTGCTTGCACGCATGTACAAGAAACATAGTGCCATCATCCGAGCTTTCGGAGGTGTGGCACCCTCTCTTCCAATTCAGTCAGTGTGTTTGCAGGCGTGGTCGCAGTTCACCAATCACTGCTGCAGCTGTCTATGACAAGCTGAAAATGCAGTGGCATACAGTTGAAAGGGAGAGCTCTGCTTCAGTGAGCAGAGCTCCCCCCACACGCAAGCACGCATATTGCGTGCTGATGCCCCTTCCCCCATGCACCACACACTGTACGGCTGGACGGGGTGCTCAATCCCCCGTCGGCCCACGACTCCCTCCCCACAAAAGCAGTGCCAGGTGCCACGCTGGGAGCCCACCCCAGCGCAAAATCAGTCATAGCCGACGGGGTGCTCCAATCCCCGCCAGCTCCACGGGCTGCACACCCTCCCAAAGCTTTCCTGGTGCCATGCTGGGAGCCCACCCCAGTGTGGCAAAGCTTGTTATGGCCGGACGGGGTGCCCAACTCTGCTGGCTCCAGCCCCCAAACAGCCTTTCAGCTGCAGCAAACATCCTCGCCGCCTTAGTAAAAAAATACACCTACAAAAAAACTGTCCTCGGCACTTCTTCCTGCCCCTCCCACAACCTGCACCCACCCACTGTGCACCCTGCCTCCCCACACCCCTCACCCCACATACTTACCTCCGACCTCGCGCAACGATCTTCGGTGGACTGGGAACACGTCTGCACTCTTCAAAGCCAACCGTGAACTGAGGAAATGCTGGTAAGCTGTATAATGGGATAGATAGGGTTTTTAAACTTTGCTGCATATCTCAGGCATTTTTTTGGAATTTTGGCACCAAATTTTCAACATGGGGTTTTTGGGACCCCTCCTCATGAATTCTGTCACTGTCATGGCGTTAATCAGGCCCGAAGAGTGATTTCGCTGTCACTGCGTGAAATCACCTTTTGGGACTGATTAACGAAATGACAGTGCCAGTGTTCATGAGGTGGGCTCTCAAAAAGCCTATGTTGCAAATTTGGTGAAAAAATTCCAAAAAATGATTGTTTTACGAGCATGCGTTGCGCAGTTCCTACGCACGCTTGTAAGTTCACAAATTTTTAATATTTGCACTCTGGATTTTCAACATTGCCATTTTACCACACCTCCTTATGAGTAGTACAGCTGAAATTTTTCACATCGCGCCCAAAATGTGTTTCAGACATGTAGCGCACAATGGCGCAGTCGGTGTGCAAAATCAATGTATGGGACACATTAAGAAAATCACAGTGACACTGTTCATGAGCAGAGGTCTTAAAATGGCTATGTTGAAAATTTGGCGAAAAAATTCCTAAAAATGACTGTTTTACGAGCGTGCGTTGCACAGTTCCTACGCACGCTCATAAGTTCACAAATTTTCAATATTTTCACTCCAGATTTCCAACATTGCCATTTTACCACAGCTCCTTATGAGCAGTACAGCTGTCATTTTTCACATGTCACCCAAAATGTCTTTCCATGCATGTAGCGCACAATGGCGCATTCGGTGTGCGCAATCAATGTCTGGAACAGATTAAAAAAATCACAGTGATACTGTTCATGAGCAGAGGTCTTAAAATGGCTATGTTGAAAATTTGGTGAACAAATTCCCAAAGATTACTGTTTTTCGAACATTTGTTGCGCTGATCTTGCGCACGCTCATAAGTTCGCAAATTTTCAATATTTTCACTCCAAATTTTCAAAATTGCCATTTTACCATACCTCCTTATGAGCAGTACAGCTGTCATTTTTCACATCTCGCAGAAAACATGTTTCCACCCATGTAGCGCACAATGGCGCAGTCGGTGTGCGAAATCAATGTAAGAGACATATTAAGAAAATCACAGTGCCACTGTTCATGAGCAGAGGTCTTAAAATGGCTATTTTGAAAATTAGGTGAAAAAATTCCTCAAAATGACTGTTTTACGAGCGTGCATTGCGCAGTTCCTACGCATGCTCGTAAGTTCGCAAATTTTTCATATTTGCACTCCAGATTTTCAATATTGCCATTTACCACACCTCCTTATGAGCAGTATAGCTGTCATTTTTCACGTCGCTAAAATGTGCTCGCATGTAGTACAATGGCGATTCGTGTGCGCGAATCAATGTTTGGGACAGATTAAGAAAATCACAGTGATACTGTTCATGAGCAGAGGTTTTAAAATGGCTATGTTGAAAATTTGGTGAAAAAATTCCCTTCAGACGTTCTGCAAAGTTACTAATAAAGACATTGAACAGGACTGGCCCCAGGACCGATCCCTGTAGCACCCCACTGGTCACCCCCCTCTCCCTAGACTGCACCCCATTTACCACCACTCTCTGCCTCCTGTCTGTTAGCCGGTTTCTAACCCAGTTTACCACCCTTTCCCCAATGACCAGCCTACCCAGCTAGTTTATCAGCCTCCTATATGGGATGGTGTCAAAGGCTTTGCTGAAATCACAGGTAAGCATTGTCCACTGCCCCACCCTGATTCACTTCCTTTGTCATCCAGTCAAAGAAATCAACCAGATTTGTCTGACATGATGTCCCCACTGTGAATCCATGTTGTCTATGGTCCTGGGCTCTGATGGCTTCTAGATGCCCCACTAGCCTTTCTTTAAGCAATGTCTCCATGATCTTCCCCACTACTGAGGTGAGGCTGAACGGCCTATTGTTCCCTGCCTCCTCCCTGCTGCCAGACTTGTGTAGAGGGATCACATGTGCCCTCCTCCAATTCACTCATGTTGAATGACTCAGTGAACATGGCTGCCAGAGGTACTGCTATCTCCCTTCGCAGTTGTCTTAATATCCTTGCGCGTATGCCATCTGGTTCCATCGCTTTGTCCACCTTCAATTTAGTGAGCTCCTGCAAGACTCTTTTGCCTTTGAATGGACTATTGTCCACCTCTTCACCCCCTTGGTAACTGCTGTACTGCTGTGGCCCTTGCCCCTCCCACTCTTCTGTGAATACTGAATGGAAAGACACCGTGGATGTCTTGGGAGGAAGGCATGGAACTATCACTTCCAAATACCTAAACAGCACATACAAGCAAGCAACATTCAGCATTGACAAATGCTTGTCTTTTTTTATTCTTTGGTAACCAGGTAAGGCCCACTAAGCACAAGTGCCTGTTTTCAGGGACAACCCGGGAGCACTGGGGAGGTTTAAGAGACTTGCTCAGTGTCACACAACGTGCAAGTAGAGGTTGTGGGAATCAAACTCAGGTCTGCTGGAAGTACTGTAGCAAATTCATTCACAGCTTGTATTTCAGGTGTTTTTGAACACCCATTATTTAACATCACTTGTCTCATCACTAAGGTGAACTAGGATGCAACAGACACTGCTCACCAATCTTATGGGACAAGACCGATCAAAACCAGTGGAGAATAATGATGAAAACCTGAGGATAACTATATTACAAGATGTGCACCTATTATTATTTGAAATGTAAAAAAAAGTGCTATAACAGACTCGGAGTACTGTAACAAGAAAGCATCTCATGAGACAGGAGAACCAGAACACACTAAAACAGAATAAAAAGTATAGGTTAACATTTCACTGTAACATGCACTGAACGTGAAAGTAATTTTTCCAAGTAAAGGGTGTTCTTTTAAGTACTGGCTTCAAACCTGTTATTCTTCCATCTATACATGCATTTTAGTAGCTGCAGTGGGTGATTTTGATTTACACTCTGGTGCTATGTGTGATGTAGTTTATGTCCCTTTCAACCACAGAGTTCTGTAGCAGAACACAGATGCATTGTGCCAACAATGGAGGAGCAGGGCAAAGGACATCAACTACATTACACAATTCTAAAATGGTATTTACCAGCAATGTGTAAATCAGAAGCACCCACTAAGTTAACTAGAAAGTCTATAGATCTAGAATAATAACAGAACTGGACCCAGTATTAAAAAAAAAACAGTTCTACTGGGAAACATAACTTACAGATTCAGTGCAGTTCTCCTTGAAGTTTTGAATACATTCTGAAGAACTTCAAAGAAATGCTGTTTAGCAAAAAAGAAATGAACAAGCATTTGTCAATGCTGAATGTAGTCTTGCTGGCATTTGCATTGGTAGTGCAGAAATTAGAGAGATGCATAATAGGAATGGCAGTGAAGTACTGAACTGATGCCAACCCCACCCCCATTCGGCAGAGACTGACAGGCACTGGGGTGTGCCTTTGGGTCATCAGCCATAATGTTCACACCATTTCACCTCACCCTACCCTGCAGACATCAACAAGTCAACAAGTGTCACAGTGTGCCTCGCGGTCTTCGGCCTTATGCTCACCACATTCCATAAGGAAATACACTGAGATGGGTGCAGTAAAGGAGAATGGGGTGAACTTTGGGGCTGAAGAGTCCAAGGCACACCTCAATGCCTGTCAGTGGCTGCAGGCTGGGGTTGGGGGTGGAATGGCATGAGCATTACAGCCGAAAATCCCAAGTCACACCCCTGATGCCTGTCAGTCTGTACAGGGTGGGGCATTACAGTTGGAAACCCTAATGCCCCAGGCATCGTGTTGGTATTTTCACTCCAAATTTTCAGCATGGACTTTTTATGACCCCACCTCATGAACAGTGGCACTATGAATACATTAGCTGAAAGGTGATTTTGCACAGCGACTGTGCCATTTGGCGCCACAGGTGCAAAAACACATTTTGGGCAGGATGTGAAAAATTACAGCTGTACTGTACTGTTCATGAGGAGGTGTAAAAAAATGGTAATGTTGAAAATCTGGAGTGAAACTATGAAAAATTGGTGAAGTCACGAGAGTGCGTAGAAACTGCGCAACATACACCCGTAATGCAATTATTTTGAGGATTTTTTTAACCAGATTTTCAACATAGGCATTTTGGGACCTCTGTTCATGAACAGTGGCACTGTGATTTTGTTAATCTGTCCCAAACATTGATTTCCCACAGTGACCACGCCATTATGCGCCACATGTGTGAAAACACATTTCAGGCAGGATGTGAAAAATAACAGCTGTACTGTTCATAAAAAGGTGTGAAAAAATGGCAATGTTGAAAATCTGGAGTGAAAATATTAAAAATTCTTGAAGTTACGAACGTGCATGGAGACTGTGCAAAGCACGCTCATAACACAGTCATTTTTTTGGAATTTTTTCACCAAATTTGCAACATAAGCTTTTTGGGAGCCCACCTTATGAACAGTGGCACTATTGTTTCATTAATCAGTCCCAAAAGGTGGTTCTGTGAAATCACCTTTTGGCACCGAATAACGAAATGACAGTGACTGATTTCATGAGGCGGGGTCCCAAGAACCCCATGTTGAAAATGTGTAGCCAAAAGTCAAAAAACTGGCCGAGATATCCACCTAAGTTGAAACCTCCCCCACTGATGCCATTATACAGCTTACCGGCATTTCTTTAGTTTGTGGTCGGTTTTGAAGAGTGCAGATGTGTTCCTGTTCCACCGAAGATCGTGGCGCTGACCTCCGGAGGTAAGTATGGGGTGTGTGTGTGGGGAGGTGAGGTGCGCAGAGGGTGGGCGTGGGTTGGGAGAGGAGGTGCCGCCAATAGTGAGGGACCATTTTCTTTGTTTCAGGTACTTTAAAAAAAAAAAAGAAACACTGCGGATGGTTTCCTTTCTTTACAGGTGTAAGAAACCAAATATTGCACACACTGGGGTGGGCTCCCAGTGTGCCCCAGGACTTTGGGGAGGAGGGGATGATGTTGGCCACACTGGGGTGGGCTCCCAGTGTGGCACATAATGGGGGTGGGCGGGGGCAGGAACATGCCAACGTGATCAGCTTCCAACTACCACAGAGGCACACTGAGGTGGGCTCCCAGTGTGCCACACAATCTTGGGAGGTATTAAACATGCCAACAGGGGGATTGGACACTCCCGAAGTTGGCTTTCTAGGGATCGTGAGAGGCAGACTGCGTGAGCCACCGCCATGTTTATTGAAATGTTTCACCAGGCAAGGCACGATGCAGGGGAGGTGTGTCATCTGTGCCGCTGCATGACGAGCTTGTCTCTGATTGCAGCGGCAAGTTTCTTTCAAGTTGGTGGCAATGCATAAAACTTGTGTCACCACTTGCTAATTGGTGAATGAGGGACGCACCTTCTAATGCCTGCCCTGCATTCGCCAAAACTCACACATCTCTGCATTTCTCCTACTGCCACAAAATGTTGCTTGCGCGTGCGCAAGACAATATAAAAATGAAGCTTGTTGCAGCAGTCTATAGCTATAAGTTCTGATACTGGTGAAGGGCTGTGACTTTATGTGAATGGTTCACCTGGAGACATGTTGAATGAGCACTGCAAATAAAAATACCTGAAAAGATAAAAATGTGGTGTTTTAATCATTCTTTGGTACCTTCTGTGCGTGCTTGTTGCTGCTGCCATGCAGTTATGGTTTCTTTATGTTTGCTTATGCACATGTGCAAGAAACATATTGCGACCATACGACTTTGTGGAGGTGTGTGACCCTCTTGTCCAATGCAGTGCTCCATTTAGCAGGTGCAACTGTACCACATCAATGGATGCGCAAGCTGTCTATGACAGCAGTTCAGCTGCCGTGGTCTTCAGTTCAAAGAAAACCACCACTGCAATCAATGGTGGTAACGTGTGTGTATTTAGCATATTGACGTCATGCAATTTCTCTGGCCCTCCGGCATGTCGCTGCCAATGAAATCCCTCCCGCTTTCTCCCTGTGCTGCTGTCCTCCCCGCTTCCTCATTCCCCAGCTCACCCTCCAGCTGCAAAGAAATCCCTCCCAGTTCCTCCCTCTGGTGCTGTCCTCCTCGCTACCTCATTCCCCGACTCACCCTCCAGCTACAAAAGAAATCCCTCCTGCTTCCTCCCTCTGCTGCTGTCCTCCCTGCTCCCTCATTCCCCGGCTCACCCTCTGGCTGGTCAAGTTTTCTTTTTTGCCGACAGGGTGCCCAATCCCCATTGGCACCAGTCCCCTCCCAAAAAAAAAAAACACTCAGGTGGCACAATGGGAGCCCACCCCAGCATGCCAAATGTCCCTGTAATTAAGAAACCTTCCCTGCGATGTGTTTATTTTTTTTTACCTGTAAAAGAAAAATGATCCCTCGTTCGCGGTGGCCCTCCCCCAACCCGCACCCACCCTTTGTGCACCCCACATCCCCACACACCCCCATCCCATACTTACCTCCGGAGCCTGGCGCAACGATCTTCGGTGGAGCGGGAACACGTCTGCACTCTTCAAAGCCGACCGCTAACTGAAGAAATGCCGGTAAGCTGTATAATGGCATACATTTTTTTTTTTGACTTAGGTGGATATCTTGGCCATTTTTGTGACTTCTGACACCAAATTTTCAACATGGGGTTCTTGGGACCCCTCCTCATGAATTCAGTCACTGTTATGTCATTATTCTGTCCCGAAAGGTGATTTCACAGTCACTGCGTGGAATCACTTTTCGGGACCGATTAATGAACCAACAGTGTCACTGTTCGTAAGGTGGGCTCCCAAAAAGCCTATATTGCAAATTTGGTGGAAAAATTTCTAAAAAATGACTGTGTTACAAGCATGCATTGTGTAGTTTCCATGCACGTTCATAACTTCGAGAATTTTTAATATTTTCATTCCAGATTTTCAATATTGCCATTTTTTCACACATCCTTATGAACAGTATAGCTGTCATTTTTCACATCTTGCCTGAAATGTGCTGTTGCACATTCGGCGTACAATGGTGCAGTCACTGTGGGAAATCAATGTTCGGGACAGATTAAGAAAATCACAGTGACACTGTTCTTGACCAGAAGTCCCAAAATGCCTATGTTGACAATTTGGTGACATAATTCCACAAAATGACTATGTTACGAGCGTGCATTGCACAGTTTCCACACACACTCGTAAGTTTGAGAATATTTCAGTCTAGATTTTCAACATTGCCATTTTTGCACACCTCCTTATGAACAGTACAGCTGTCATTCTTCACATCCTGCCTGAAATGTGGTTTCGCACATGTGGCGCACAATGGGTGCGGTTGCGGTGCGAAATCAATGTTCTGGACAGATTAAGAAAATCACAGTGCCACTGTTCATGAGCAGAGGTCCCAAAATGCCTATGTTGAAAATCTGGTGTGAAAATTCCCCAAAATAATTACATTACAGGTGTGTGTTGCACAGTTTCTATGCACGCTCGTGACTTCACCAATTTTTTTATATTTTCACTCCAGATTTTCAACATTACCATTTTTTTACATCTCTTCATGAACAGTACAGCTGTCATTTTTTACATCCTGTTTGAAATGTGTTTTTGCACCTGTGGCGCCAAATGGCACAGTCGCTGTGCAAAATCACCTTTCAGCTAACAAACTGTTAGTGTCACTGGTCATGCGGTGGGGTCACAAAAAGCCGATGTTGAAAACTTGGACTAAAAATACCAAGAAATGCCCAGGGCATTAGGGTTTCCGAACATAACGCCCTGCCCTGTAGGGACTGACTGACATCAGGGGTGTGACTTGGGACTGTCGGCAGTAATGCTCATGCCATTCCACCCCCACCCTGCAGCCAGTGACAGGCATCAAGGTGTGCCTTGGACTCTTCAGCCCCAAAGTTCACTCCATTCTACTATACTGCTCCCATTTCAGTGTATTTTCTTATGGAATGTGGTGACTGTAAAGCCGAACTCCCCAAGACACACCTCAGCACTTGTCAGTGTCTACAGGGTAGGGTGAGGTGAAATGGCATTAGCGTTATGGGCGACGACCCAAAGGCACACCCCAATGCCTGTCCATCTCTGCAGGGTGGGGGTGTAGTTGGCGTCACTTCAATACTTCACTGCCATTCCTATTCTGCATCCGTCTAACTCATGCACTTCCAATGCTAATACCAGCAAGCAAACATTCAGCATTGACAAATGCTTATTTTTAGTTTAATCCCGTTAGCTAGTGCATCTTTTCTGTCCTGTCTCTACAGCAATTTTGAGCTGGGTGTTTATACATATTTTACTTGGAATTTTCCTAATATGTCTTGCTTTTGAAAGAAGTCATTTTTTAATATGATCTGTTTCCCGCTGGCCAACAGACACTCACCCTTGTACGGCCATGCCTAGCGTGGCTGCTGCCCACTGGCCACACCCTTTGGCCATTAATGTCTGTCTCCAGCATCCACAGGCTCTCAACAGATCACTAGTTCAGTTCTGTCCCTTCCAGGGGCTCCCCCTCCTGGGAGTAAGCAGTGTAAGAGGATAGTGACTGTGCCGGGGGAAGTGAGGCAAGATATGTCAAAAGGGTTGGGTGGTGTGGGAGGAGCATGACAGCCATTACCTGGAGTACCTAAGTGTTCTCTCAAGTTGCCCTCCATTTTGGGGTCCTCTAGCTCTTTCCCATGAGTGAATATGCAGCACTGACCCTGTGAGGTGCCTGGTAAAGGACACCACAACCATACTTCCACCAGGGGCTGTAGTAACAGCAGTGCAGTGCAATCCCACCCCCAGGAAAAGAATGTCCAAAGGATGCTTTGTACCCCTCCCTGTTGGCTTCTGTTCCTGACATCCTGGCCTAGGGATATGAATGCTGGTAGCCACTGTACCAGAGTGCTCCCCCACTGCTTGGCACTATGGAGTCGGCCCTGAAGCTAGTCATTCAAATGCAGGCCTTACCCGGAATACATCTGGGTGCAGGCTGGAGTCATTTAGTTTGTTCTTGCTCAGGTCCAGCCACTCCAAGTTTGGTAAGCCAGAGAAGGCCTCTGCTGGAATCTTGGAGATATCATTCTCTAGTTAAAAGCAGAAGAAAAGCAGAAAAGTTAAAATGCAGCACTATTTTACTTTCAGACAGACAGTATCCCAAAACACTTCCTGTGTGCAAAAAAAAAAAGGAAAATTAAATTGAACAAGAAGTGTAAAATGAATAAGTATACATAATGCAAAATGTCACGTACAGGGCATATAGTAATGTACCATAAAAATGAGTCCACATTAAAGAGTAAAACCTAGGAGTTATAAGTGAGGAAGAACAGAAATACTGCTTTTGGAGATGAGATTTAAGGAGAGGGAGAGAACAGGTCTATGAAGTCAGTGGATATGGACACTGGAAGGTTATTCCAGTCTGTGGTGGCTGGGACTGCGTAGTATCTGCTGCCAGCCACTGCGGGCTGTGTTAAAGGTCTGATGGGACTGTCAGTGGAGTGCATAATAGGCATATTTGTGTAGCCAGGAGCTACTTGGTACAGTAGCAGGAGCAGTGGGGAAAATTAAAAAAAAGACTTGTACCAGGGAAAACCCCATGAGATGAAAATATCCCATTTCTAAGAGTGTCCTAGTAGGCAGTGGTAACAGCAGCAGTGAGTAGATTTAGTGTCTGGGACGTAGGACAATAAACAAAACAATCAAAGCAATCCGGATAGAGTACAATCGAGTCCAGACAGGAATGTTGTGCCATGAGAATTTTGGGGGACAGACACAAGGGAACACTGAATTACACTTTTATAGGCATATTTAGCCCAAAATTCACTACAAGGATGGGAATCTAGGTGCAGATGCCCCACCCCCCCAAATATACTAACGTGACAGTCCTGCTGGATCTCTATTGGTGGATTTCTTTGTAGTTTGAATTGGTGTAGTTATACCAAGATAATTCATATGTTGGATGGATACAATGGATAATGATACCAGATTTTATTTATTCATGTGGTGTAGTTTGTTGATAACTCCTTGTACTGTAATTTCTGCTGCTTGTACCAGACCAGGCTCCCCTGGAGCAGGTGAATGTCTGTTGATCCAGCTTGTTCTTTGTCCTGTACTGACATGGGACCTTTCTAAAAGAGCACTTGTTCTCAAAGGTGTTTTCTGAATTACAAGTAAATAAAAAAATAAATAAATTAAATTTGAAGTTTGTGTCAAACAAATAACAGGATGTTCAAAGCCCATGAACTAAACTATCTCATTTTCATGGGGGTCCCTTGATACATCAAGGTATAAAAAGTGTTCAGTTTATCTAAGCAATAATACATGGCACGGTGTGCATTATTGCGGGATAACGACATGCCATGGGAAGTGTGGCATGAGGAACACTGAGCACCTGATGCACCCAGGAAGTGCCATTATTCCACAGTTAACATACACTTTGCCTTATTGTGATCATAAAATGGTCCCACTGATTTTTATTTTAAAAACTGAGTAATGAAGTTTAGAACTTTAAGTATTTCTAACATGTGATGTGCTGGAATAATGCACAGTCATGTGATCACATCTGACCAAGTACAGATCTTGGTTTCTCTTACCCATTTTGTAACGTGCATTACAATAGGATACAGAAGTGTTAGGTCTAAAAGATAAGCAAGTACATTACATAGTATTGCACCTGTCACATACAGTAGAAGAATATTCATGGCAGTTGTTGTGAATAATTACTCATATTGCAAGGCAGGGATGGGAAGGTGGAATAGAAGAGGGTGGGTGGGCATCTACATAGATGTCTGAGCTAGGGGTCAGGTGAGAGGGAATCTACATGGATCCTTGAGATGGGGTTTAGGTGGGTGTGCATTTATATAGATATTTGAGCTGGGTTTCAGGTGTGTGGGAATCTACATGGATCTTTGAGTTGAGGTTTAGGTGGGAGCACTTCTACATGGATCTTTGTGCTTGGGTTCAGGTGGGAGTGCATCTACATGGATTGTTGAGCTGAGGTTTACGTGTGAGGGTATCTACTTGGATCTTTGAGCTGGGTTCAGGTGGGAGTGCATCTACATGGATCTTTGAGCTTGAGTTCAGGCGTGAGGGTATCTACTTGGATCTTTGAGCCGAAGTTTAGGTGTGAAGGTATCTACATGGATCTTTGAGTTGAGGTTTAGGTGTGAGGGCATCTACATGGATCTTTGAGCTAAAGTTTAGGTGTGAGGGTATCTTCATGGATATCTGAGCTGGGTTCAGGTGGGAGTGCATATACATGGATCTTTGAGCTTGGGTTCAGGTGGGAGTGCATCTACATGGATCTTTGTGCTGAGGTTTAGATGTTAGGCCACTACATGGATATTTGAACTGAGAGGTTCAGGTGGGAGTGCATCTACATGGATCTTTGAGCTGAGGTTTAGGTGCAAGGGCATCTACATGGATCTTTGAGCTTGGGTTCAGGTTGGAGTGCATCTACCTGGATCTTTGCGCTTGAGTTCAGATGTGAGGGTATCTACTTGTATCTTTGAGCTGAGGTTTAGATGTGAGGGCATCTACATGGATATTTGAGCTGGGTTCAGGTGGGAGTGCATATACGTGGATCTTTCAGCTTGGGTTCAGGTGGGAGTGCATCTACATGGATCTTTGAGCTGAGGTTTAGGTGCAAGGGCATCTACATGGGTCTTTGAGCTTGGTTCAAGTGGGAGTGCATATACATGGATCTTTGAGCTGAGGTTTAGGTGTTAGGGCATCTACATGGATATTTGAGCTGGGTTCAGGTGGGAGTGCATCTACATGGATCTTTGAGCTGAGGTGTAGGTGTGAGGGCATCTACATGGATCTCTGAATTGAGGTTTAGGCATCAAAAGACCCCAAGCCTTCATTCTTTAAGATATTATTTTCTTACTAAGCACATGGGGTGACATTTTCAGATTGCCACGTCCATGACGTGCAACATATGCACAGATAGTTAGACCACCTACAAGGTGGTCTGTCTTCTTGGAACATGTCATTGAGGCACAGAAACATAGAAGGTGATGGCAGAAGGAGTCCGCTAAGTCCACCTAGTCTGCCTAGTGTATTTGGCACATCCTAAACCCCTAGCTGCACTTTGGTGGGAGAACTCCCCTGTGTCTAGCCCACACATTCTTGAATCCCACATCTGTGTTTGCCCCCACCACCTCCATGGGCAGGCTGTTCCAAGTGTCCACTCCCCTTTCTGTGAAGAAAATCTTCCTGACGTTGGTAGCGAACCTCCCTCCTTTCAGCCTTAGACCATGTCCCCTGGTTCTGCTGCCCTTCTTGAATTTAAAAAGTTCATGAGTCTGCACCTTGTTTATGCCTTTTATGTATTTGAATGTTTTGATCATGTCACGCCTATCCCTTCTCTGCTCCAGGGAATACATGTTCAGCTCTCTCAGTCTTTCTGTGTAGGGCATCTCATGCAGTCCCCCAATAATTTTTGTCATCTTTCTCTGCACTGTTTCTATCCAGTCAAGTCATGACCAGTGAGCTGTACAGAGGTAGGAGCACCTTTCTCCTTCTGCTTGTGATTCCCCTCCCAATACATCCCAGCATTGCACTGGCCTCCAGTGCTGCCTTTTCACAATGTTTTTCCACTTTCAAGTTGTCTGAAATCAGGATTCCCAGATCATGCTCTTGGTTGGAGGCTGCTAGTCCTTCCCCTCCCAAGTGATACATCTTCTGTGGGTTCCTTTTGCCCGAGTGCATGATTTTGCACTTTTGGGGGTTGAATCTTGCCTGCCATGCCCCAGACCATTCTTCAAGTTTTCTGAGGTTTGATTCCATCTTGCCTACTCCCCCTATTGTGTCTACCCTGTTACATATCTTGGTTTCATCTATGAACAAACACACCTTCCCCTCCATTCCACTAGCTATGTCCACTATGAATACGTTGAAGAGCAGAGACCCCAGTGCTGAGCTTTGGGGCACTCTGCTGGTCACCCTACCCTCTGATGATAGTGCTCTATTTGCCTGTACTCTCTGGGTTCTGCCCTGTAGCCAATTCTGTACCCATTTAATAACTTCTGGTCCCACCCCTGTGCAGTCTAGCTTCTTTACCAGCCTTCTGTGTGGAACTGAGTCGAAAGCCTTGCTAAAGTCCAGGTAGACCACATCTACTGCCCCACCCCCATCCATAACCTTTGTAACATAGTCAAAGAACTCAATCAAATTTGTCTGGCATGACCTGCCCTATCTGAATCTGTGCTGTTTGGGGTCCAGCTGGCCGCTAGCTTCGATGAAAGCCATGATCCTCTGTTTAAGTAGTGTTTCCATCAATTTTCCCACTATAGACGTGAGGCTTACTGGTCTGTAATTTCCAGACTCTTCTCTGCTGCATGATTTGTGGAGTGGGACTACTGTTGCCCTTTGCCAGTCTTCAGGCAGCACTCCACTCAACAACGATCTCATGAATAGTTTAGCCAGAGGAGCTGCCAATTCCACCCTGTTCTTTTAAGATTCTGGGTTGCATCTCATCCAGTCTCATGGCCTTGTCTGTCCTCAGGTTATTCAGTGCCCCAAGCACTTTGGCCTCCGTGAAGGGGTTAATGTCGACCCCTGGACCCGTGTTGCTGTGAAATGAGATTGCTGGGCCTTTTCCTGGGTCCTCAGTAAGCACTGAGCAGAAGTACCTGTTTAGGATTTCTGCTTTTTACAGGTCAAGTTCTGTTGTACTCCCCCCCCATAGCAATCTTCACTATACCCCCTTTTGCCTTCCTTTTTTCCAGAATATATCTACATATATAGGTTACAGGTCAGGAATCATAGGAAAACCAGGAGCAGTTCCAAAATCCGCAAATAGCATTTTATTATTTCCCGTAACAGTAAAATAAAAAATACATTTTTTCAGCATAGCTATTTACAAAGGCAGTACAAACACAGAAAACAAAGTCCTTCATCTGAGGATATCTCTAATTCCAAGTTTCAGTCTTGCTGTCTCACTCTCCTTGTCTCTCTAGCAAAAACATTGCTGCTCTTTTTATAAGACTGTGTCTGGGAGCTCGTTAAGAAAGCACACTTTCTCTCAGAATGTTCTTGTAAGTTTACAGAATGTTCTTGTCAGGTTCGATGCAGGTGCAGCAAAAAGAACATAGTGACCCACAACTGACCTCTCGTTTCTAAATTTGACACGTGTCAGGTTTTTTTTCATAAAAAGTGTCAAGTGTCTCAAATGCATCAGGATGTTTGTAAATATGCTGCAGGCATCCCGCCGCATTCGCCTGGACACAGCACACATCTGAAATATGGATGCGAGTGCTGTGTCCGTATCTTTGAAAATCCCCACCGTGCTCTTTAAGGGTGAACTTGGCACAGTCTGCTGTAGAGGACATCCGGCTTATGCAGTGTGGCTTTAAAGGCTGAGTGGAATATGTTTCATTATCTGCATTCTCATGGGACAGTTGAAGCAGTTTCTAGCCTTTCAGAGGGCTCCTAGCCTGGGACCCACCAAACAATGATGTAATCTGCATGCTTTTTGTAGGTGAATTAAGGGTACAGACATATTCCCAGGTACTTGAAGAACTTACTTGAGATCTTGGTGGTCTTTAGTGTGGATGAGGATGGAGATATTCAGTTTTCAGTTGTAGTGGTGGGAGCTAAATACAATTGGCTTGGTCCTTTTTGGCATAGAGAAGGAAAAAGGTTCTCATTTGGATTATTGTCTGGGTATCAAATTTAAGCAATAACGACTGAGTAGCTGGTAATTTCCGAGGGATTAATGACTGGTTGGGAGGATGGGTGGCCCGAAGAGCAGCTCCGGGCCACCTCTCTCCAGCTGGTCATTAATCCAAGGAAATGACAAGCTTTGAGGTTGTTACTGCGATTATAAGTCTAATCGCAATAACAACTTTATTTTTTGCTGATTTTATTTAGGTTTTAGCTGTGGCATGAGCCATGCGTGCCTCACAGTGTCAGTTTGCAGCTGGATTGGTCATTTCCAAGATGTTAATGACCAATCCAGTAGCCAATCCGGAGCCTCACTAGGCTCATGAATAATTAACTAGACTTATAATATCCATTCTGGACCATCCTATCCAGGCCCAAATATAGTCCTTTCTTTCTTTATCAATAAACCACAATGTAACACGCGGGGATTAGGGCTTCACCCCCAAACTAAGCCTCAGCTGTCACTGTACTGGAACAAACATAATGTAAGTATCCTTAGTAGTGTTGGGCAGAATTTTCAAATTCCAACAGGACTGAATTCCAGAACATTTTGAAAAATTAAACCAAGTTCCAAGGAATTCTGTCAGTGGCGGATTTCTGAAATTTCAAAAGCGGAATGGAATCCGTGGTTTATATAAGCGGCAGATTTCTTTTCCACAATCCATGAAAAATTATTCCATGGCTTACATAATCTGCCAAAAGTTTTTCTCTGGTTCACATAGAAATGTTTTTTTAGAATACTGCGGAATCCAAAAAAGCATTTTGGAAGTGGAATTGCCATTCTGCACTGTCACAGACTGGTTCTCTCCCAGAACTCAGCCTGCACTGCTAATAGTTTTCACAACCATTCAGATGCCTGAAAGGGGTACCTTGTTATGCCACCACCGCTCACCATTCAGTGTGACGCTCACTCAGGGTATCTCTAGGTCTGAATCCCACTAGAGCCACTCCTCACACAGTATAGTACTCTTTCCCAAATGGCAAACAACCCACCCTTTTTGTACCAGCTGAGAACATTTGCTTTAGATATAGTAACTTTGTAACCTGTCTCTTTGGAAATGGATCACAGAGTTGCCAGTTTACCCCTGGTTCTCTATGTCTGAATTGACTCAGACACAGAAAGCATAAAGTATATAAAAATTACATTTAATACTCCATGATATTTACATATGTTACAGGATAATACACACTGAAGACTATGGGGAATACAGTATTTCTACAGAGATAAAAATAAATGCATTTGAACGGATAGAGGTCACACAGAAAAAAATTAACTCAAGGCTGTCTAAATTCTAAGTAGAGTAAAAGAAGTTTACCCCAACTGGGAACTGGCGAGTTATGGCAGACTCAAACATGTGATGTTACAAGTAAAAAATCCCAGACATAACTTAACTCTCACTGCAAACATACAACAGAAATACCTTTGGCTGGCCCGCCTACTATCCTGCATTACTGGAAGGGCCTCTCTCACATCACATTTAAAATCACTGTATTGTTTGATCTAAAATTGTACTTTTATATCAGCTTTTGTTAGGGTAGACTGCACTGATATTATCATTTGCCTGCTTGACCCCTGTCTTGAATTTTTAATGCTCTGTATGTTCTCTGTGTCCTAGTGAATGTATTGTTTTCAACTAATTGCACTGTAAATGTACTGCATAATGTAAAAGGGACTGTCCTATGTTTTTGTTCTCTGGTGACCACCTTCTTCCTAGACTGATCCAAACTGCATTTGTTATTTAGATCTTGGTCCTTTTGTTATTATTGCTATCTGCCCTGCTAGAAATGTCTTGCCTTACCTTGGCCACTGTTTACATTCAAAACTTGTCTTTTTTATGTTCGCCCTTGTTCTCATGCAAAGCAAACATGTTGGTATGACAGCGGATTTTGAGAGCTGTTGTCACTGTCGGTCCAGTGCAGGGCACTCTGCAAGGGGCTAAACAGTGTCAGACCAATCATTAGCCAGGCTGATCATGACAATCTTCTGGGTAAGGGAAAGGGGAAATTGTTTAACCAAGAAAGGCACACTAAGCCAGAGCTTGTTTCCCAGTGTGATCTGGGAGCACAAGAAAGTTAAGTGACTTGCTCAGGGTCACACAATATGCAAGTGGGGTTGATGGGATTCAAACTCAGGTCTCCAGGTTTGCAGCTCAGTGCCCTTAAAACAGTAAAAGAGTCATATCATAGGGTGAATCTTTCCTTTGATCTGCATAATGCCACCCAGCAAGAAGTGCTGATCAGCGTCATGATCAGCCTGCTGTGGTCCTCCCCCAACATAAAAACAATCCCTCCCATCTCTGCCAAGTATCCCACCCACTTCCTATTGATTCCCCTTTTCTTCTTAATTTTATGACACCAGGATGCCCAATCCCCAGTGCTGGGTAGTACCCCAACCCCACCCATTTTCAGTGTGTGACATCAGGGGGCCCAGCCCTAGTGCCCCCAAATATAATACTGACACTGCAGTGCCCAATCCCCACAGTCAGTATCTGAAATAAAGAAAACTATCCCTTATATATTTAAGAAATTTTTTTTTCATTCCTGTAATCCCACACTCTTTCAAGAATCCCTCCCACCGCCCCATCGCTTCCCGTGCCAGTAGAGGTTAAAATGACACTGGGATGTCCAATCCCCAGTGTCAGTACCCAAAATAAAGAAAACTGTGGGGTGTGTTGGCCGTGAGAATGCTGTTTGATTAAAGCTACAGCTTTTCTCCAGCAATGGTGTGTGCCGCTTTATTTGTCCTGAATGACGAAAACCACCCTTCATGGTCTTTTTCTTATTTTTATACATCCTTTAAAAAAGAAAACAGTCTATTGATGGATGCTGCCACCGCCTGCCCCACCTGCCACCATTACCCTCCTTCCACCCACCCCCACCACCCCACATCCCCCTTTCCCTTGCTTACCTATCAGGGATCCAACACCGTAATCTTCTCTCGGCTGTAGAAATTTCTTCACTCTTCAATGTCAACACTGGACCAGAACCTGAGGAAATCAGGTATGCAGTTCGATGTATTTCAATTCGTTTTGAATTTGTGCTCATAACTTGGTCATTTTTTTAATATTTTGCCCCCAGATTTCCAACATGGCCTTTTTGGAACCCCACTTCATGAACAAGGGCAATGAAATCCTTCAAATCTGGCTAAAAAAAGGTGATTTTGCAGTCACCCTGCAAAATCACATTTGGGGCAGGATTTGAACATTTTAATCTATCAGGTTCATGAGGTGGGGGTCATAAGAGGACTTTGTTAAAAATCTGGGGTCAAAATATTAAGAAATAACAACATTATGAAAATACAGTGAAATATTTCAATGCTTGCTTATAACTTTGGTAATTATCAATATTTTGACCCCAAATTTTCAACATAGCCATTTTTTCACACCACCTTGTGAACGTGGCAGGTATTGATTTTTAAATCTTGGCTAGAATGTGTTTTTGCACTTGTGGCACAAAATGATGTTTTGGACAGTATTGTATAAATGACACCTGTCATGTTCGGGATGGGGGGGTCATAAAAAGACTATATTGAAAATTTGGGGTCAAAATGTGAAAAAGCAACTAAGTTATGAAGAAACATTGCACTAATACAACATTTGCTCATAACTATTTTTGCAGATTTTGACACCTAATGTTCAGTATACCCCTTATGTTGCCCCACTTCCTAAACACGATAGGTACCATTTTTCAAATCCCCTTCAAAGCATGTTATCGCAGTTGCACTGCAAAATTACCCTTTCATGTGGGATATGAAAAATTCCACCCATCTTGATCATAATGTCAGGTCATAAAAAGAATTGTGCAGTCTTGCAAGGATTTTTCTTCACCTGGACCTTTGGAGCAGGCCTCCATGCCTGGGACCCCTTCTGCCCCTATCTCTGAAGAAACCCCTCTGAAAGGCAAAGTCATAAGTAATGTAGGTGCAGGGGTAGTAACCCCCTGCCTCTACCTCCTCTACCTCCTCCTCCGTAAGGCTTGCTGGAAGTGGAGGAGGCCTTTTTCTTCTCAGTATTGCTCTTGTAGGTAGTCTTGTATTCATCTCCCTTCTTCATGTATGTCTCTGTCTTGTCACCAAACAATGAATTCCCCTCACAAGTGAAAGCCACAGCTTTTATTTGAGTGCCCTGAGAGAAGTTTGTGGTTCTAAGCCAAGAAAACCTTCTTGGGGACATTGCTCGTGCCATGACCCTAGATGCAATGTCATTGGTGTACACTGTCATGTGGAACTGATACTTGGTGGCATCCATGGTGGTCTTTGCTGTGTCAACCAAATCCTGTGCCAGGTCACCAGTAGCTTTCTCAGTCATTGCCAAAACGGAGCTCCAGAGGGCTTTTTTGGTACTGAGCTGTGTAGGCCAAGTGTGCTGCCTGCCTTCAAAGCAGCGAAGCTGAGGTCTTTTTTGCCCACACCATCCATGTTCCTGGAATCTTTCTCAGGAGAGTGGGAGGAAATGGGCACTTTGGCCTCATCACTGGTGGCAGTCTGGACCACCCCCTCATAATCAGGATGGGAGTACAGGTACTTAGTGTTCTGTTTGTCCACCTGATATTTTTTCTCTATTTTCTTGTCTGTGCCGGCAGTTTAAGTAGGCGCTGACAACACTTTGTAAGTGGCCTTTTTGAAAGATTTGTGTATGGGCGATAGCAACCTTTTTGTGGGAGTTAAGCCCATCATATCCAAAAATTGCACCTCATCCTCATTTTCCACAGTATCCTGCGATGAGATGTTGAGGGTGTTCACCATTTGCCCACAAAAGTATAATATGAAGTCTAGTCATCTGAGGGATGAGGAGGGGAACTGAACTCTTGTTCAGGAGAGCCATCAGGCTCTATGGATTCTCCGTCCTCCTCCTCATAGCAGAATTCAGCTTCTTCCTCCTCCACAGGCACTGGAATTGATACTGGAGCTTGGGGGGGGGGCAGGCATTCTCATGAAATTCCCCATGGCCTGGAAAGCCTAGAGGGACTGCCAATGCCTTAGTCATGTTCTCTATTAAGTGCATCTGATTTTTGTCCACTGGTGTCTCCTTTCCTTCTTCAGGAGGAGGGACAGTGATATGTTTTTTTCTTTTTTTTTTCTTTGCAGACACCAATTCCAGTGTCTGCTCAGAGGCTCTTTTATTTTGACTAGATTCAAGGTTCCTCCACTGAGACACCTTGACTTCTGAACCATCCTTAGCAGATGTATCCAACTGCCCTAACTCTTATTTGACCTTCTGAGCCTGAGGTGACCTCCACGGTAGGACCGACAATGCTGCAAAGTAAAAGGGGTTAGCATAACTTGGTGACACAAACACAATGAATGTTCAAGCAGGAGGTAGAAAAGCAAAACAGAATCCTTTATTTCTTCACTTGAGCTCACATAACGATGGCACTTTTCCCAGCTGGCACAGTCTATTTTTCATCACCAAAAAGTGATCATCTATTGATCTCTTCGGAGTTGGAGTCAACCCTTTTGGGGCACTTCATTTGACATTAAAGGGCCCTAGGGAGGCTCTGCACTCACAGAGTCCCACACTTCTGCAGCCTGGGTGGGAATTCCACAGGATTCTTCTAGCCCATTTTTAACAGTTACTAGCCACTTGGCATATTCACAATCTCACTGGCTGGCACATTTCAGCACTAAATGATTCAGTGAGGAATTTCAGGAATACACTCTGTCCTCCCACAGACTCTGTTCTTTACCAATTCATTCAGACTTTCTCTTGCATCTGAGAAAAGTTGTTTTGCCATCCTGGGCATCATTACTGATGCCAATGGGCATTACACAGACTTCGATAAAGAGGCATGTCAGCCCTCAGAACACACTCTGAGGTAAAATTTCTGTTTTCTATCAGAAATCTGTAGCCTACCAGTCACTGTCCCTCTTTTGGGGAGTGCACTGCTAAGTGCCAAAACAATCACTTTACATTTAATAAAGGCTGAAAATTGCCTTAGATCGTTTGCCCATTGGACTCCTTGTCAACAACTGCCTCATAGACAGACCTTTATCTTCTCTTCAAACAGTTTTTTCTCCTGTTGAAGGGGGGCACCCCTTCAAAGGCTGTAGAAGATGGCCATTGCCATGAATGTGCACTTTTTATCGACACTGGGCTCTATAGAGGAACTTTCAGTGCAGTGGGACCTGGCACAGTGTCCCAGTAGTACCTCTCCCACCAACTCTGACTCGGCAGTCCCTGCCCTACAGCAGAAAACATTGACTCCTCCCCTTTGGAATGCCAAGTCAGGCCAGCTGACCCAGTCCTCCAAGGGCATAGAAAACTGGTATCACCCAAGAGGTTGATAGACACTCTTAAAGGGATATTAACATAGCTCCTGAGGGGGGCTACACTCCTCTGAGCCTTTAGGTGACATAGAAGCAGACTGAGAAGCCATAATGACGTATAATTTTTTAGCCCTTTTCTTTTGTGCTTTAGGGCAAAACTTAATACAGAGTTCACAGTTGACAAAATCATGATCTGGACCCAGACACCTCAAACACAACTTGTGGCAGTCTGCCTTTGCCAGGTGATGGAAACAAATTTGAAATTTTTTCAAACTTTCAGGTTCTGTCCTTTTTTTGGGTTTGTCATTCATGCCAAACACTAACAACCCAAGTAGAGCACGCTGGTTCCCAAAAAGGCAAAAAAAATCCCTATAAAGGGAAATTACATATAAAATATAGAAATGCAGTTAATGCTCCTTTTTTGTAAGAACCACACTGATATAGAGCACAGAATAAGAAAAAGTAAGCCAATTGATGTGTAACCCCTCTGTCGGGGCTTAGCTGTGAGCCCCCAAAAAAGGCTAATTTCCCCAGGGTTTTGGTCCACCCTCATTCTTTTTCCCTGGGTCCCAGTTTTTCTGGGCTTGCCCCTGTGTCATGATCTTCTTCTGCTGGCCCCAGTGTTGGTTTTAGAGAGAGAGCAGGGCCGGAGGAGCAGGTTCATGGAGCCACCAGCATTTGAAATGGCACAGCGGTGCCGGCAAGCTCCGGGCATGCGCAGTAGCACAAATTATTTTGGCCATTCTGGGTCTGGTTTGGGCTGTCTCTCTGGTGGTCCCAGTCCCAGTACAAGCAAGACAGGGACTGGAGACCTGTGCTAAGGTGGAGAGACAGCGAGAGAAGAGAAAAAGGAGTTTTAGTGAGCACCAATCACGCTTGAGCTACAGGGATGCAGCCTCATTAATATTCATGAGGCGGCATAAATAAAGATGAGCCGGGAGCCTGTCTAATGCTGGGGCACAGGTAAGCGCTAGCGACAGGCTGGAAAAGGGGTGTACTAAATGAAATAAATATAGATATGGGTTCACAGGGAAAAAGGGAAGGCTGCCAGTCCATGGGGGAAATAAATAAAGTGTATTCATTGACTGCAGCCAGCGAGTAGGCTATGTGTGCAGCTGCTTGGGGACAGGTAGAAATGGCAACAGCGAATTGCAGAGGGATGAGCTAACTAGTTAAGGAATACAGTCATTTTACAGGGCACAGGGGTGGCTACAGCTGTGTGGGGAAATGATTAAATAAAAGTAAAGGGTTTGGCTACAGGAATGCTTAAAACCTGGGACACTGTGTAAATGTGTAAACACTACAATGTCCACCATGTTTTGCAGCCATGTGATGCCAGCCAGCCAGCCACCAAGCCAGGATTCTTGCCAGGGACTCTGAGACTGATTGAAAGGACTTTTGGGGGAAAATTCCGGGGAAAGTTTAGCCACCTTTTTCTGCACCAATGAGGCATTGAGGGAGCCTCTTAGATATTAATGTTTGCCTAAGGACAGTGGCTGTAGCCAATGGGGAGCGAGGAAAGGGCCCCCAATAAAACAAGGACAGATGGAGTTTGAATCAGTTCGGTGGGAGCTCCTCCTGAGGCAGGGGGGCTCTTGCCCCTGGAGAGATTGGGGCTGTGGGATGGTCCTGCCTGGGGGCATGCCAGCAATTTGTCCCCTAGGGCAGGGAGTGCCTGCCCCATTGGGAAAAGGAAGATGCGGCTTGGCAGAGAGAAAAAGGGAAAGCTGCAGGATGCTGAAAGTTCTGTGTTGTTCTGAAGTTGCACCACAGTGGTGAGAGAAGCGCAGCTCGAATGGAAAAGGAAAGCTGCAGATTGCAGGAGAGAGGTTGTGTCCTGAGCCTGAATAAAAGGACAAAGGTTGGGTCTAAGCCTGAAAAAAGACCAAGGTTGCGTTCTAAGCCTGGAAAAAGAATGAAGGTTGCATCTAAGCCTGGAAAAAGATGGGATACAGAGAATGAGGAACAAGAGAATATAAATGTGCTGAGAAAGAGAAAAGAAAGAGTAAGCCTCTTTAATTAGAGAATTGCTATGTACCTGCTCGGTGAGAAAAGAGACTTTGAGAGTACAGGTGATATGTGTGAGCCAGAGTGAGAATGTGGCTGTGTTCGGGTCGAGAGACTGTGAAAGCAGAAGGATGGACAGGTGTTTTCAGAAGCTCAAATGCCTGCTGTCTGCTCCTGAGATGCAGCAAGGAAAAGGAACAGATTGCTGTAGCTATACACCGTGGCAGAAAAGAGAGAGAAAGAAAGAGAAGAGAAGAAGCAGAAGTGAATGTGCTGAATTGTTTCTTCTGACACCCAGGGCCAGGTGGGGAACTTGCTAACCCCCATCAAGTGGGGTCTGCTGCTGCAAGGGGGTCATGGGTCCTGTACCTGAGTGCTAGGGCACATTGATTGGAGGGAGCTGGGCCATGAGGCCACTCCCCAGTCTGGGTCCTCTGTAGTTGGCAGGCCTTGCACACGTGCTCTGCAACAGGACCTGTAATGGGCCGAAGGGGACATGCTGCAAGATCTGCAAGCAAGAGAAAGAGAAAGCAAGCTGCAGCTTCTGTGCCCCTGTTTAAAGCATTGTGCCTGGTTCTGCTGTGTCACCATCCATCCCCAGGACTTCAGCGAACTGTGCCATCTGAGGACTGATTCTGCAGAACCGTGAGTAAAAAGCAGGAATTGCCCTGCACCTGGGGACTGTAAATAGTTAAGTAAGCACACTAGGGCAGGAGGTAGAGCCAAACAGAGAGAAATGTAAAAAGTTGTTAATTCAAGTAAGCACGCCAACACCGGCTACCAGCTGCACCTCAGGCCTGCAGCTAGAATCTGGGTACCCAGTGAAGGACTGTGGGGTTTTAATGGACTGGGACCTGTGAGTCTGAATTTGAGCACCTGCAGCAGTTAGCTAGTTAGACAGAGAGGATAGATGCATTGATTAAGCATGGGATGGGAACTGGAAAAAGGAAATGTGATTTTGGGGAAATGCAGAATCAAAATGCTTACTTGAACTTTATTCCACTTACCCTATCCTAAATCCTCCCCTGTAAATAAATTATGAAGTTATTGTTTTGCAGCAGAAAATGAATACAGAGCCTAATTTTATTGAGCCTGTTTACTGGATGAAATGGATAGGTAAATGTTTTAACTGAATGTGGGGAGGGTCAAACTTGGTAAGTCCATGTCTGGGGTAACTGTTGGAGAGGTGGGTTGGTACGACATCCCAGGGGGTTGTACTGCAAGGAAACAGACCCACTAATATGTACTCTGGGTGGAGGCACCACCATGTTTATTTTAGCTTTTGGGAAAGGACCCCAGTAGGTCAGCTATGGGAACCCAGGCCCCTTATCCTTGGTCTGGTCAGCAAGGCAGGGGAAGTGGCCCTTTCCAGGATGGTGCCAGAGAGGGGCTACAGATATCTCAGTTCCAAAAAGGGGGAACTGGGAAAGTGTACAAACAGGCATTTGTCAATGCTGAATGTTTGCTTGCTGGCATTGGCAGTGGTAGTGTAGAAGTTACAGAGCTGCATAATAGGAATGGCAGTGAAGTATTGAACTGAAGCCAACCCCACCACCACCCTGCAGAGAGTGACAGGCATTGGGCTGTGCCTTTGGGTCGTCAGGCATAACGGCCATGCCATTTCACCACACCCCACCCTGCAGACACTGACAAGTGTCACGGTGTGCCTTGAGGTCTTTGGCCCTTATGCGCACCCCATTCTATCAGGAAATATGGTGAGATGGGTGCGGTATAGGAGAATGGGGTGAACTTTGGGGCCAAAGAGTCCAAGGCATACCTCGATGCCTCTCACTGGCTGCAGGGTGTGGAATGGTATGAGCATTACAGGCAAGAATCCTAAGTCACACCCCTGATGCCTGTCATTCTCTACAGGGTGGGGCATTATGGTTGGAAACCCTAATACCACACAGGCATTCGTGGTATTTTCACTCCAAATTTTCAACATGGTTTTTGTGACCCCACCTCATGAACAGTGGCAATATCAGTGCAGTTTGTCAGCGAAAGCTGCTTATGCACAGCGTATCTGCGGCATTTAGGCACCACAGGTGCAAAAACATTCAACAGGATGTGAAAATGACAGCTGTAGTGTCATGGGGAGGTGTAAAATGGCAATGTTGCAAATCTGCAGTAAAAATATTTAAAAAACTGGTGAAGTCACTAGCGTGCATAGAAACTGTGCAACGCACACCTGTAATGTAATTAGTTTGGGGATTTTTTACAGCAGATTGTCAACACAGGCATTTTGGGACCTCCAATCATAAACAGTGTCACTGTGATTTTCTTTATCTGTCCCGAACAATGATTTCTCACAGCGACCACGCATCTCTGCGCTGAAAGTCTGAAAACACATTTTGGCCATGTTGTGAAAAATGACAGCTGTACTGTTCATAAGGAAGTGTGGAAAAATGCCACTGGTGAAAATCTGGACTGAAAATATTACAAATTCATGAACTTACAAGGGTATGTGGAAACTGTGCAATGCTCACTCGTAACACAGTCATTTTATGGACTTTTGTCACCAAATTTTCAACATAGCCATTTTAAGACCTCTGCTCATGAACAGTGTAACTGTGATTTTCTTAATCTGTCCCAAACATTGTTTTCGCACACCGACTGCATCATTGTGCGCTACATGTACGGAGACACATTTTGGGCGACATGTGAAAAATGGCAGCTGTACTGTTCATAAGGAAGTGTAATAAAATGGCAATGTTGAAAATCTGGAGTGAAAATATTGAAAATTCACAAACTTATGAGCGTGCGTAGGAACGGCGCAACGCACCGTATAACAGTCATTTTAGGAATTGTTTCACCAAACTTCAACATAGCCATTTTAAGACCTCTGCTCATGAACAGTGTCACTGTGATTTTCTTAATGTGTCCCATACATTGATTTCGCACACTGACTGCGCCATTGTGCGCTACATGGGCGGAAACATGTTTTGGGCAAGATGTGACAAATAACAGCTGTACTGTTCATAAGGAAGTGTAATAAAATGGTAATGTTGAAAATCTGGATTGAAAATATTGAAAATTCACAAACTTATGAGCATGCGTAGGAACTGCGCAACGCACGCTTGTAAAACAGTAATTTTTAGGAATTTTTTCACCAAATTTTCAACATAGCCATTTTAAGACCTCTGCTCATGAACAGTGTCACTGTGATTTTCTTAATGTGTCCCATACATTGATTTCGCACACCGACTGCACCATTGAGCGCTACATGGGCGGAAACATGTTTTGGGCAAGATGTGAAAAATGACAGTTGTACTGCTCATAAGGAGGTGTGGTAAAATGGCAATGTTGAAAATCTGGAGTGAAAATATTGAAAATTCGTGAACTTACGAGCATGCGTAGGAACTGCACAACGCACGCTTGTAAAACAGTCATTTTAGGAATTTTTCACCAAATTTCAACATAGGCTTTGAGAGCCCACCTTATGAACAGTGCCAGTGTCATTTTCGATTCATTGGTCCCAAAAGGTGATTTTGTGCAGTGACTACGAAATCACCCTTTGGGCCCAATTAACGCCATGACAGTGAGAGCATTCAAGAGAAGGGGTCCCAAAAACCCCATGTTGAAAATTTGGTGCAAAAATTCCAAAAAATGCCTGAGATATGCAGCAAAGTTGAAAAAACCCTATCTATCCCATTATACAGCTTACCGGCATTTCCTCAGTTCGCAGTCGGCTTTGAAGAGTGCAGACGTGTTCCAGGTCCACAGAAGATCATCGCACTAGAGTCCGGAGGAGTATGGGGTGAGGGGTATGTGGGGAGGCAGGGTGCGCAGTGGGTGGGCGCGGGGGGCAGAGACACGAGGGACCGCTTTCAATTTCATTTTTTTTTTTTTTTAAACAAAGGACAGATGACGTTGGACGCTTGCCACGCTGGGTGGGCTCCCAGCGTGGCACAAAGACAGCTTTTGGGGGCGGTTACATCGGGGATTGGGCACTTCGTCAGCGACAGCATCTGTTGCCACACTGGGGGTGGGCCTCAGCGTGGGCACAAAGGAGGGCTGTTTGGGGGGCGGAGCCGACGGGGATTGGGCACCCCTGGCGACAGCATCTGTTGCCACGCTGGGTGTGCTCCCAGTGTGGCACCCTGTACTCTGGGGAGAGACAGTGAGCCGAAGAGGATTGGGCACCCCATCCGGCTATACATGTGCAGCCACCTGGGGTGGGCACCAGCGAGGCATGTGGAAACATTTTTGGGAGCGAACACAGCCGATGGGGGATTGGGCACCCCACGGCTATGCAATGTGTGGGGGAGCGAGCACACAGTATGTGTGTGTGCGTGTATGTGTGTGTAGGAGGAGCGCGTATGAGCAGGCGATATCTTATTGCTGCTCACTGAAGCGTAGCTCCTACTTTCAACTGTACGCCACTGCACTTTTGCACTGCTGGACTGCTGTCATAGACAGCTCCAGCAGGCATTGGAGAACTGCAGCCGCGCCTGCAAACACACTGACTGAATTGGAAGAGAGCTGCCACACCTCCGAAAACTCGGATTATGGCACTATGTTTCTTGCACATGCGTGCAATCAAACATAAAAAGGACTGCAAAGTGGTGCTCTTTAAAGAAATTGACAAATAAATATGGTAAAGTTAAGTGGTTCCCTGAAAGTGGGAAGTGTGCCACAAAAGGCCTTTCTCTGGTTCTTGGGAATCAATGTGGAACCTGAGAAAAGTAATTGAAATCACAGTCCTACACAAATAACGTCTCAACAAACACAGAGTTATTGAGGGTATAAATAACAGTCAAACTTTAACAAAAATCAACAAAATAATAAACTGTAATCAGTGGAAGTGAAGAGAAGACTTCAGGGTGACTGCTTTCTTCCAGGCAGAGAAATAAATCTGCCATTAGAATGCAGGTGTGAGTGTGACCACACAGCAGAGTTCTGAATTTTATTCTAAAGATTCTCTAATTAGCATAAAATTTTGGCTTCAGGGCAGCTCATTCCAGGTGAATGACTGCAGTTGTTCAGGATAACAGAGGGATTCCTGGGGTATGAAACCATACTTATCAGACAGTACAGGACCCCTAAAGGGGACCACAGTAATTGATAAACAAGATCATTTGATGTTACACCTTCTCAGTGGCACTCCTTCATACGGATGCTGACATAATTTCACTGACTGCTAGCAGAAGCTCTACTGTATTAATAGAACACAAGGAGATTTTGCCTTAGCACAGACCACTAGTCAGTGACCTCTGCTCAGAAGGACCCACTTTATGGGGATGGATCCTCAATTAAGGGCTCTCTGGGGTGCTACTTCCATCTCAGCTTGCAGCTTGCAAGGATTTCATCTAGTCCATTGGGACCATTAAGTGGGAAACATATACCCTCACCTAGTACCTTGTTTTCCTGGAGGTCTTCCATGTAACCTCTTGCAGTGCTGATTGGTTACCTCACTGTTATATACACTCTTCCTAGCTTCTGCTACCCAGGGATACCCATCTGGGTGATCCCCATTTTTCACACACACACCCCCCCCGGAGGGATTTCTTTTGCAGGGCCTCCACCACTTACGTACCAGAGCTACTGGTGCTCAGACACAATGATGTATCTCTGTAGAAGCTGCAATATAGACACTCGGCCGGCACTCACCCTCTCCTTCCTCTCTCCTTCTAACTCCCCCTGACTCCTCCTTTTATTTACTCCATCCCTGTTATCATCTAAGGACAATTACATTTGGTAGAAACCAGTGGGGGGTGGGGTGAGCAGACCATACCATCTTCTTGTCAACCCACTAGACAATCCACCATTCTTGGTGTGTTACTCACTAACTTGGAAAGAGAAGACAAAGTGCACACTGGGCAAACACTGGGGTTCAACGACCACAACACTATATGGTATGAGTTGGTCCTGGACACCAGCAAGGCCTCATCAAAGTCTGAGGTACTAGAGTGGGTTTCAACCATAGAAACATAGAAAGGTGCCAGCAGAAGGAGACCAAAGGTCCATCTAGTCTGCAGCTGCCCATTTGTTTGCATGACCCCCTGTTGGGCCATGCCTGCTAGCATTGAACTCTTACTCAAGATGAGTCCCCACCCTCGACCCTGTGTTACATGCATGTCCGGTCTCAACCAAGTTTGAAGGAGGTGATTGGTTGTTGAACCAAATTAGGGAACAAGTCCTGGGCAGGTTAGCTGGGACAGACAGTGTCGGGGGACAAGAAGAAAGATGGAGAGTATAAAAGGATCCGTTCTTGAGGCAATGAAAACATGGACAAGAACAGTTATCAAAAGAAAAAAGTACAAGAGACCAATATGGATATATGAAAAGGTTGGGGGGGGCAATGAGGGCCCAAAAGAAGGCCTTTATAAGATACAAAAAAAAATGGGAGGGATGAGGAATGGGATGAGTATCAGGAAAAAACTAGAAAGGCTAAGGCGGCAGTCAAGATCACAAAGGCAGACACATATTTGTTGAGGTGGTCAAGGGAGGGGGAAAGTACGTTTTAGATATATAAGGGAGAAATGAAAGATGGGAGAAGTAGCTGTCTGGCTACAGAAGGGAAGTAGAGTAATAGAAGAAAACAGGCAGAAAGCAGTCATGCTGAATGACTACTTCTGTTTGGTAGTCACTAGAGAGAACAATGAGCCCTTGCCAAAAGACTGGCATAAAGGCAGCTGATAGTAGGATCCCAGAAATGAGGTTGCAGAAGTATACTAGCAAAAGAATCAGAAACAGTTAGCAGCCCTGAAAGTTAACAAGGCCCCAGGGCCAGATGGGATGCATCCGAAGGTACTAAGGGAACTGGCATAGGTGTTCTGAACCTCTGGCAGGGCTATTTAATAGCTCTTTGCAGCAAGGGCTAGTTCCCAAAGCCTAGAGGATGGTGGATACAGTTCTGCTATAGAAAGGAGTGGACAAGCAGCATCTGGAAAACTATAGACTCCTCAGCATTTCCTCCATGGTAGGGAAACTGATGGTGACACTAGTCAAGAGGACCGAGAGGAATACCTGGAGAACAATGGGCTTCAAGACAGTAAGCAGCATGGATTAGTGGCAGGGAGGTTTTGTCACAGCAACCTGATAGCATTCCTTGACTGAGTAACCAGGGTAGTTGACAAGGGGCATGCAACAGACTAACAATACTTTGTCTTCACCACAGCACTCAACTTGATGCCAAAAGCTGCTAAAGAAGATAGGGGTGGGTACAACTAGAGAAATAGTAAAGTGAGTAGGGAGTTGGCTGGAGGGAGGCAGCAGAGACTTGTGGTGAATGGGGTCAGATCAGTAGAAAGAAAGTTCACCAGCAGAGTACCACAGGGATTTGTCCTGGGCTTAGTCCTTTTCAATATGTTCATCAATGACATAGGAGAAGGAATCCAGGGCAGGTTCAGTCTATTCGTAAACGGCACTAAACTCTGTGGTAGAGTTGACAATGTGGAGGGGATAAAGGAAATGCAAAGAGACCTGCAAAGGTTGGAAAATTGGTCAAAAGTCTGGCAAGTGAAATTCAATGCCAAGTGGTGCACTTAGAAAACAAAAACCCCAGAACAGAGTATTAGATGGGAAGGGTTCAGCTGGGCATGATATCCGAAGGAAGGGACCTAGGAGCCATCAAGGAAAACACTCATAATCTCAATCCCCCAACAAACAAAAGCCTTACCCCCACCCCGATTAGGCTTTTTGCAAAGAAAACACTTTTTTTACATGTTGTAACATACTTTGTTTTATTGTTGTAAGGTACAGGATTCTGCAACATAGCAGACACTACGCCATTCCTTTTCATCTGAAAGTGCAGCGCTGCACTACTTGTGTCAATGCAAAGTGTATAGAAGTGAGCGGTGACCAAGATGATTCAGGGCCAGGAAGGTGGACCCTGTAATGATCGGCTCAAGGTGTTGGACATGTATACACTTGAAAACAGATGGGGGGGGGATATGACAGAGACCTTCAAGTTCCTGAAAGGAATAAATGGCACAAATTGTAAAAAGAGATGTACCAGGAACTCGAAAGCTAGGACAAGGGGTCACAAGCAGAGCTTAATGAGGGGAGGTTTAAAAAGGATGTGTGGAAGTATTATTTTACAGAAAGAGTGGTTAAGTCATGGAATGGTCTACCGGCAGAGGTGGTGGATGCCAGAACCATAAATGGCTTCATCTGTGACTGGGATAGAGCTAAAGGTATAGTAGCAACTCAGCAAGACAAGGGAAGTGGAAACACGGAGAACAAAAGGGGGAATGGGGTAAGCGTAGACCCCACAGAGACAATAGGCCCTGGGGTATAATAGGGTAATATGGGCAGACTAGATAGATTGTCAGTCTTTTTCTGCCAACATCATGTATGTTTCTGTGTTAACTCCCAAACTAGCAAGGAGATTCAATGTATAAAAAGACTTCAGTTAAGTCAGCCTTCCTGCCCGCACCAGCTCTAAATTCACCTCACTTACAGCAGAACAGAGTGCATGGAAAAATGCAAAAGAATTGATTAGATTTAATCAAAATCTTTGCCATTCCAACTGTCAGCACTGGAACTGGACTGACTTTCCTTGCTTAATCCAGATGTGCAGTTGACCTTCCTTGCCTTGTCAGTCCCAGAAAATGGATTGTGTGCTTGGCACAAGCAGGATATTATGCTACATTTCCAGACGTGTTCCAAAGAAAAGTATGGCTAAATGGGTAGCACCCTTGTCTCTGGGCCAGGAGAGTGTGAGTTTGAGTTACATTCTAGTACTTGGGACCATACACAATTCTGATACTGTAATGTAGTTGGGGGGGATGATTCATTCGAAGCACTGTCCCACTGGTCCCTTCATAAGAAGGTCCCAGGTTTAAATCCCACAACTGCCATTTACTCACTGTGTGACTTTTTATGGCTGTGAGTGGAGCCTATAGCCATCTTGCTATCTGTAGCTGGAAAAATGGAGTATCATGGAACACACATTTTGGAGTTTTCAGTGTATCCTTCCACATCTACAAATCACTATGCCAATTGAATTAAAATACTCCCTTATTATATTTAGAATGTTGGAGACATAACTCCAAGCTGCTCATCAGATGGCCATTAGGAAACTGAAACAGCATGTTAAATATTGGTTGCTTATTAAACTGGAGATTTGTTTACCCCTTTCGAAATACAGCAACTTGCACATTTAAATACTTAGCATTTAAACATGTTCTTGCTATAAGCTTCAGTTGGGCAAGGATTGTCTTTCAAGAAAGATTCATACCTCATAAATGTCACCCTTTCTCAGCAAATCTAAAAAGATTTACAGTTTTTTTAACCTCTTAAGACACTATCTGATAAGAACTGTCTCAGACATATACCAGGTCTTCTGTGAAGTATCCAGGTGAAATATATAGCAATCAGCATGCATTTTTTACTATGCTTTTTGGGAACAAAATATATTGATCTACAGCAAACACACAACAAACACACACACACACACACACACACACACACACACACACACACACAAGTACCCACTGCCCTCATAGCCACAGCATTCAAAATAAATACTGCAATCTTATATGTTATAAAACAATAAAAAAATCTGTTTGCTTATATAAGTGAACACAGTGAAGTTCAGTTTACATTTATTATATCCTCTTTGGCAACTTCTATTATTAAAACACATTAAATGTGTAGTTTACTAAATCTTGACCTTGGGATAACTCTTGAATGACTCCTAAATACGTTTTAAGTCATTCCCTTTATGGGAGGTCAAGATCTGTGCAAAAGGTCAAGTGTTATTTTTTCATTTTTTTTTTACAAATTTCCACAGTGAAAGTGTGGAGAAATACAAAAGTATGTGCAACTAATCTCCTATGCATTTTCAACTAAGAGAGAAGTTAATATTTGCACAAACTCAAACCCAAAGTTTCTACAGTTTTTGTTCTAAAGTAATCTTATTCTAAATCTTATTGGACTAGTGATGAACTGAGCAAAGAAATGTTTAGATAAAACAAATTGAAGACTCCAGGATTGGGAGGTCATTAAAATTGCAAAGGGTCAAATTATGAAACCTTAAATGAACTCATTAGGACCATTCTTCTTAGTGTGTAACTATAATGAATTAAAGCCATTTGAATATAGACCTACAATTATACAACCATTGTGATACATATTTTTAGGATCAGAGGATTTTTTTAAATTTATTTATTTAGTGATTCGGAAAAGACCTTTGAGCACAAGCTCTTTTACAAAGGTTCCACATCATAGATTGCAAAACAAAGAACAATAGGAGAAAGCAAATGTACATTACAATGAATGATTCGGCTTGGATTCAGAACTTACAGAATAACTCAAAACATAGGTACCAAGTTAAAATAACAAGAAAAACACTTTATGAGGGTGGGGGGGGGATAAGCAGCCACAGAGTGCCTTGTCAGTAGTTCAGAGGGACGGGAATAGCTGGCAGTGGGGTGAAGAAAGAAGGTACAAAGAGAGGTATGTAATGCAGTGGAGGTGAAGGGTGGGGGAAGAAGGGAGATAAGGTATAGGGATAAATGGTGGGGTGAGGGGAGGCTGAGTGGAGAAGACATGCTAAAGTAAATGGTGGGGTGTGAGAGAGCATGGTCAGGCAGCCTGCATTAGTAGTGACTGTTAGGGAAACTCACGGGACTGTGAGTTGGGGAGGGGGGTGGCGGGTGCTGAAGGAGCATGACGCAGACTGATTGCTAAGGCAAGTCATGAGAAGGGACAGATGGAGGGGGTACCTGAGGCCTGCCTAGTGCTTGCTGGGGGGCAGAGAGAGCAAGTGTGGCTGGACTCAGAGGCAGGTGCACTTACAGAGTGTTATTAGGTGCTTTTTGAGGTCAGTTTTGAATTGTGCCTGACAACTGGTGGCCAAGAGGTGCCCAGGGAGTTCATTCATCCACAGGGGGGCCCAGTAGGCAAATGCACATTGCCTAAGTGAGGTGTGACAGAAGGGGATAGTCAAGGCCCCTCTAGTCCTCCCTCTGGTGACCTGTAATGAGTTGGCCACCAAAATCATGGTGATTTCACTGCTTCAATGCTTCAGTGTGCGTGGATCAAACCAAAACAAGCCATAATAAAAGCTTCTATCTTCTCCAAAAAACAATTATGTTTTATTATATTTGATTTAACCTGAAAAAACAAAATAGCAATAAGGAAGTAAAACAATCAAGATGAGATTTCTGCATTCTCCAACTATATATTAAAACTGAGCCATAATAAAACTAAGCCATAGTAAAGGCTTCTGTCTTCTTCAAAGCAATTATATTTTATCTTGATATATTTAATACAGTATTCTGTATCTAGGTAGACACTGGAAAAAACATTTATTGGGTGTTTAAAAACAAGCAAATGCAACCAGACACAGAAGGAAGTCAAAAGAGAGTATCGGTTGTGGGGGCTAGTAACAAGTTGAGGAGCTTGCTTGACCACTCCAACGGGGCAGCCCACCGACACTACTGACCTTTGGTGGGAACTGGTAGCAGAGGAGGAGGAGGAGCTGGGCAAGTGCTGCAAGTAGTCAGTGTAGGAGGAGGAGGAGGAGGAGGAGGTGGATGGCAGGCTGCCTACCATAGTCCAGCTCTTGTTTTAAATCCCCGGTGGTGTCTGAGTGGCTGTAGCATCTGTGCAGCAGCCCTCCGTCTGTAGGGATTAAGGGGACTCAGTTTAGCTGTCCTGTTGTATTCAGGCAGGGTCAAGCTCCATTACAACAGCAGGTCTGACTGAAGCCCCAGACCCCCAGCTCTGCTACTTGTACAGGGCTGACTGCTTGAGAGTGAGGGATCCTCGCTGCTTGCAGAGGAAGTGGGAGGGGTCGCGGTTGGTGTTCATTTGTGTGCCGGGTAGGCAGGAGGCCTAGCTGGGCTGTGAGGAGTGCCTTTAAGTGTAAGGACTGCATGTGTTTGAACTGTTGTGGATTGCATGGGCGTAGGTGGGGTGGGGGTGCTCAGGGTGTTCAACCCCCCCCCCACAAAATTATCTCAACAATTTTCAAATTCCTGTATTTTATTTTTGGGTTGGCTCAGGCTCAGGTGCTAAAACATTCAAGTGTATCAGCAGTCTCCATAGTGGCTGGAGCTAGCTGCAACACAGTGTGCATGCACGGGACTGTTGATGGCTAGGGGAGATAGAGACATTGTCAACAGAGAGAGCGGAAGAAGCCTGGTGAGACAGACTAGCGAGCACGCTGCTGTGCTGCATTGTCTGTACAGCGCCGAGCAAGTTGTGGTGTCCCGTTGACTGTCATGGTGGTAGAGTGGGGCTGTGTGCTGCTTCTCTAGCCTCAATTGAACTGTGGGAGAACTTGAAGTATGGTCTACTAGAGAAAGAACTGACCCATCCAGTGCCAAGCTGCGAGTAATGTGCAGCGCGTCTTCTTGACTATGCTGGACACTGGCTGGACTGGTGGTGTGGTCCGAAGAGAAGACAGGAGAGGCTGAGGAAAAATCTGCCCTGGCCTAGTGGTCTGTAGTCCTGTCTTGGGAGGGGAGCAACTGGTAAGGCAAGCAAACAGGAGGATAATCAGCAGAAAAGTGGCGAGTGGAAAAAAGAATAAAGATTCAGGAGGGACTTCTCTCATTCAGTGAGGTGGTGAGGGGTACTGGCACCATTTCCCAGGGCAACCCACTCATTACATCTCAAATCCATCAATGTTCTGCCCAACTTGGAGCTTATCATGTGGAGTGGGAATAGGTGTGGAAAAGCAGATGCCTGACTGACATCTTTGTCTCTGGCTGTTGCAGAGTGCTCCCATGTGCAAAGGTAGAATGGGGTTAGGAGTACTCTCTATATGCAGAGGTGGGATGGTGGTAGAGGAGGAGAGATGCAAATGTGTGGAGGTGTCCCCATGTGTAGGAGTGGGATGGATGGGGAGCAATGCTCCCCATGTAGAAGCAGTGGGATGAAGGGATGGTGTGCTCCCCATGTACAGAACTGATATGAAGTGGGAGGAAAGCTCCCCACATGTGGAGCTTGAATGGAGGGGAGGAGTGCTCCCTATGTGTAGGAGGTGGGATGCAGTGGGAAAAGTGCTCTCCATGTGGAGGAGGTGAAATGCAGAGGGAGAAGCACTGGAGGGGTCAGGGATGAGTGCTCATAATGTATGGAGGTGGAGCAATGATACCTATGTGTGGAGATGGAATGGAGGGAAGAGTGCTTTCCATGTTCAAGTTCAAGTTTATCGTAAGGGTTAAAATCCATTGAGCAACCTCATTTGACAGGAGGTCCCTTGTACAAACAATGATAAAGACAATACATGATGTGAGATACAAAAAGTAAGGACACATAATATAAATTAAAATAAAGCAATTTTCTTTACATTAGTATATACAATATGTACAATGTTGCATTCAACAGGGATTGAGACCAAATATCATTACATAAGACACTATGTCCACCATGTGAAAGAGGGCTGGAGAAGGAGAACTGCTCACCATATGCAAAGGAAGCATGGAGGGGAGGAGTGCTCTCTATGTGCAAATGTGTAATGGAGGGGGAGCGGTGCTCCCCATATGTGGAGATGGGATGGGGGGACAGTCGCTTAATGGCCACCATCCTAGACCCCACTCCAGCCTGTGTGTGAAACATTTTGGAATAGGCACAGTTTATGATGGCGCAGATGTGCAATCCACATCTCCTCTCTGGCTGCTGTAAAATATTGGCTTGATAGGTGGGGGTGCAAGAGGGGGCAACAGTCACTCAGGAGCACCCACTGTATCCTACCCCCCCCCACTCACTCAGCAGAGTGGGAACAGTTGTGGAGGGGCAGATACAAGATCCACATTTTTATATCTCAGTACCTCAGAGTGCTCTCCATGGGTAGAGCACGTTAGGTAGGAGAGCCTCTGGCTGAAGCAGAGTGTTCTGCAAGTGTAGAGGTGTGGCATAGGGTGAGAAAGTACCACACACCCAAAGCCCACTCCAACCTTCATGCTAGCCCTGGTGAAACAGGGACGGGTATGAAGGGGCAGATATGCAGCTTGCATCTCTATCCCTGGCTACTGCAGGGTGCTACCCTTGTGTGGAGGTGGGATGGGGGATGGGGCATCATTCTCCCAGAGCCACCTGCCTGGAGCCCACACAATACCAGTGCCAGCTTTCATGGAACTTGGATGGGTGAAGATGGACAGATGTGTGAACCACATCTGTCATTGGCTCTGTCAGAGTGCTCCTAACGTGTGGAAGGTGGAATGGAAGGAGAAAATGCTTCACGTGTGCAGAAATGCGGAAAGATGTGTTGGGTGCCAATGGCCTTGGGCCACCCAGTGGATCTGGACCACAGCTCCATTTCCACCCACCTGGCACCCACCAGGCTAGATAGAAACAGGTGTGGCATGGGAAATGCACAACTCACATTTCTGTCTCTGGCTGGGGTAGCCAATGTGCAGTGGTGGGACAGTTGTGGAAGGGGCACCGATCACCAACTTCTGCCAGGCCACAGTCCACTATTTACCTTGAGCTGACCACCTGGAGGTCATCTTGTCACTGTGCCAACCTGTGTGAAGTGGGATGGGTGTGGAGGAGAAGATGAGTAACCTTCATCAGTCTGTGGCTACCGCAGATTGTTCCATATGTGCTGATGTGAGCTGGAGGTATAGGAAGCAGCAGCTACTCAGGGGTGCCCATCCAATGCCCACTCTGCACTGTGCTAGTCAATGTGAAGGGGCAGTTATGTGACCCACATATTTGTCTCTGGCTCTGTCTGGGTGCTCCTTTTGTGCAGTGGTGGAATAGATGCACCAAGTTTGTTTTACACTGTGTCTCTCCTGGTCTCTCATTCAATCTCTAACGTCCACTCCCCCACGGTGAAAATAAAACTCAGCAGCACTGCTCTCTGTCCCAGTCCTGGCACTCTTGCTACTGCTTTGTCTGCCTCTCTGTATGTGCTGTCTGCTTCCACTGAGCTTCAGAAAGACAAACAGAGAGTCAGACCCACAGCAAGGTGCCAGAAGAGTGAGCGGAAATAAAATGGATGGCAACCGAGCTCGGGTGCACACTGAACTCCACTGCTCTGTTTTGGGGGCGGGGGATCGACACCATCTCTGACTGGAACAGATTGGACCTGCACATATATGCCACACTGGAAGCTGGCTCTCTGTTGTTGTGCCTCTCTCGGGATGGGGTGGAGGGGTGGGGGAGTAGACTCTGCTAGTAGACAGGCTACCCATTAAATGAATGTTTGCTCAGATGCAGGTCTGGGAGCCACTGGTCATCGTGGTTATGGTCACTACATTGCACTGCCCCCAATTTCACGCTGCCAAGGTGATGCTGCAACAGTGACAGCCTGTCATCTGGTGATCACTCTCATTCTGCTTACTCGCCACAACTCAACATGTTGCTGTCACTGTTTGGGGGCTCTCTCTCTCTCTGCTCTGTCCCTGACACCTGTACCACTTACCACCTCTTTCAATCCTGTGCTCTCTTTTGGGGGGGGTGCTGCTGCCTCTTCTTCTCCGTGTCTGTCCCTGCAGCCCTTGTCACTCTCTTCCCATCATTCAGGGTTAAGCTGCAGATCTGTAGGCAATGCTGCCTCACTTCTCAGTACTATTGCCCCTTGTATTGTGTGGCGGGGTGGAGGGCACACTGAGGCATCATGGACACTAGGAAATCCACGGGGCAGGTTAGTGGGTACCATCACAGAGAACAATGTTCTGGCTGGACATTGTGGCACACATGAAGCACTGAAAAGAGAGGAGCTCGGGGACAAGAACACACACTGTCATTTGCACAGAGACACAAACAAGTTCAATGCGGTCATCTGTCTGGGGAAGGATAAATAATATTTATTTTTTCTTCGCTGTTGGGACTGTTTACTGCTTATGGCACAGAGAGTGGGGGATGCAGTGTATGGCTGGGTACCAGGATATCTGCAGAATGGGTGGGGACACGGGCAGTAAGATCAGTAAGGGCATGAATGAAAGGAATGAAGTGCTCTTATTCGAGCACTTTATTTCTTTCAACTAGAGAACGGCTTCCAGCTGTGAAACTGTGACTGGTGTCACAGTCTTCTGGTTGCATGCTCATTGATCTGCCAGGGACGAGCCCACTGTAGATTGCTATGCATTGGACTCCGTCCCTGACACACCTCTGAAATGTCGTTCTACCACAAGATGTTTCTTGCACACAGTCAAGGAAACATAAAAAACTATAAAGAATTTAGGTTAGTGATTACCCTCATTTGAAAGACATTTTTGTCCTGAACAGAAAAATGTAAAATTATGCACATGGGGTACAGAAATCCAGGGGCAGAGTACACATGAATGGCGTGGTATTGACAATATTAAGAAAGCACACATTCTAAAAAGAAAGAAGAGCTTTTACATACAGTTGATTACTGTTTAACAGTATTTTGCATCTATGGCTACCACTGTACATCTGATACAAACCCATAAAGATGTTCCTTACTTGAAGCAAAAGGGGGGGTGTGTGGAGGCCATAACTGACTCCTTGTTTTTCTGTTAAAGGGGTCAGTTTCTTTACTGCAAAAACAAGGAAAGGCATAATTTCTAAAATGTTCAGATGAGCATGGGGACCACTTTTTTCCAGAGCATGCCACCACCGGCAGCTACCACTTCAAGATTGCTACTACCCCCCACCTAATACAATCAGGGGTAAACCAGAAGTAGTCCACCAGCACTGAGATCAACATAGTTAAGGCACATTTGCTAGAAATTACTGCTTACAAAAGAATGAGAAAGTGACTGTGATGACGAATAAGTCCCAGACCAGATCTCTAGTTTGTTAATAGACTCCTCCTGAGTCTGACTTGTACAGCTGCATTGGCCAAGCTCCACAGATGTTATGCCATCATTAGATTTGTATAACAGCACTGTGGAAGCACGTAACCATACCACTGTCTGATGTGTTGCCACAGTGCCCCAACATAGTTTCCAGTGATTCTGTTTATGAAACCCTTCCCCTCCACGGGCCACATAAACATACCCATTTCCTGGTGCACTACTTTTCTGTTCTGCAACTGCAGTACTGATGGACACCGTGTGCAACATGGTGATGTTGACTTAAACTGCGCACGCATGGCTATCGTGCATACATAGTTATGTCAGCACCGCCATGTTGTGCTGGGCTGACTGCAGGACAAACTTCACATGTGCGAGTATCACTCATGTGCAGTACTGTAATTGCTGCAGTAGTACTTACGGCTGACTCTGGTGCAGTGAAAGCACCACATATTCTTGTCCACGCCCTTGCCACTCCTAAAAGCTCTCCACAGCCATATCGGCTCTGACCACAGCTTGTCTATAAATGGTTCAACTTGACAGTCTTGGATGGTTCAACCTGCCAGTCTCCACACATTGTCTCACTAATGTACATATTAAGCTGACATGTCCTATAAACTGCTGCAGCATTTCCTTGGGACACAGGCCTGTTGGCCCAGTGGACATCTGACCAGGCAAAGAAAGGGTAAATGCTTACTCCAGATGCTCTGGACAGCGTCCCTCCTTTCAGTGAGGCAACGTAGTGTAGTGTAGTATAGTGTAGTGTAGTGTAGTGTAGTGGTTGGAACACTGTCTTGAGAGCCAGGTGATACTAGGCACAAACCCCACAAGAACCAAATATTCACTTTTTGACCTTGGGCAAGTCATTTCACCTTTTAGGGCTGCAGACTGCTTAGCTGCAGAAATGGAAGAAATCAGGACCCCATTGAAAATGTAATGTTGCATCTCTCCTGGGTAAATAAAATGATAAAAAAATGAGTGGTTTGACCTCCAGCAACCACAGCTGTTTGTGGGATGCTGCTGATCACAGAACAACTGCTCCCTTTGTCTGTATACAGTCACTGCTCTAACATTATTCAACACACAACTTTGCAAAACATCGTGCGACTCTTCATTTATTAAAGGCATTGTATGAATCCAAACAATATTCTACTCTATGCTTAAAAAAGAATAATCTCTGCCTGCTAGGGATTTACTGGGACTAATGGATTACAGGCTGGCAGACACGTATAAATTCAAAACACAGCTCTGCACAGAAGATTTCATCTGTTTATTTGCTTTTGTATCCAGGCTCCCGACTCCATGAAATAAGCAGGAAATTTATGGGCAGCATCTCACTAGAAGTGGTGCCGAGTTTGAAAGAACAACATTGACTATTGATTCTCTGCCCAAAAAATGGTCATGTTGCTTGTGAAATGTTTTTTAAATTCGAGTTACTTCTTATATTTACTTATTTTCCAAGCATCAGTGTGACTCATCTAGTAGCACATCCGCCTCATAGCCAGAAGGTCTGGGCTCTGGTCCCTCACCAGGAATGGGCTCATGCCATACATGCTAGCACCTGAGAGCACCACTTTTTTTGTAAATACATGTTTATTAAAAGTTTTGCTTTTGACAGGTGGTACAGTGCATAATATAGAGGATAATGCCTGATGTACAGGTGATAACCATGGTGTAATCCCCATGAGTGGTTGCTTGGGCATCAGTAAACCTCGAGAGCGCAGCTCGAGAGGTTTACCGTTACACTAGCAACCACAAGAGGTGTTTACACCATGGTTATCGCCTATACATCAGGCATTGTCATTTATAGTGTATAGGACTCGACATGAGAAGTCCCTCCCCCCAACACAAGTAATCAAGCCTTACCTCATTAATGAGTCTGCACCAGGGCCACATGATTGTGTAGGAAAACAATTTATTAGGATACACGGACTGAACGACAGCAGGCTGAAACAGCACCAGAGTTAAAATCTCTGTCAGACATAGTGATCGCTAGACTCAGTAACAGTAAACTGTGACAAGTGGCATGTTATTTGAATACTGTACTGAGACTAACAATCGCATTCTGGGTTTGTAGAATACTAAATAACACTGACATTCCGTTTTGTAAACCCACTGCTATGACGTAGATGACAGGAGTTTATAAGGTTCTGATATCACAACAGTGGGATTATAAGGCTGTAAACAACTTACTTTCAGTGGGTAATAAGGCCTCCCTATACATTATTATGCAATTGACACATCATTTCTCAAGTAAAATTAAACAGTTTTGGATCCCCACCCACCCTTGTACAGCAGTGGGGCACTGCAGACACCTATAATTTCAATACTAGGGCTTTGACTCTGCCTATTTTTATTTATTTATTTAGATTTTGGTAATCGGGTAAACCCACTGAGACTAGAGGTCCCTTTTTTAGGGGCAACCCGTGATTAGTTACATACAGCAAAAATTACATACACTGGACGATAATTCTATATCCAGAAAACTCTTACATGGAGTACATGACAGATGGGTAGAAAGATGTCTTGATGCCCAATGCCCCCCCCCCCACTGTGTCTCCCCACTAATCCAGTTCGCCCTTCTCCCTCCACGGGCTCCACTGGCTAGGGTGCAAATGTTGGGACATGCTGCATGACATAAAAAATCCATTTCATCCATCTGGACATGAAGTGCTCATTTCTTTCATTTAAGTTAAAGGTGACTCTTTCCATGGTGTATATGTTATTCACCATGTCCCACCACTGTTGAAAGTGGGTATCTGTGATGTAAGCCACCTTCTGGTAATACACATCAGTATAGCCACCAGATTGATGCCCAGAAGGTACTGCACATGGCACCCCTTAAGCTGCCTGGGATATTGGAACAGCAGGCATACCTCAGGTCTTTAGCCACCCCCATGGCTTCCACAGTGGCCATTTCCAGGTCACCAAAAAAGGGGATCAGGAGAAGGCAAGTCCAAAGCACATGGGTGTGAGTCCACTGCAGGCTAGGCTATGGGTATGCCAATGAAAAGGACTCGCAGCTGGGAGGGTATAGAGTAGGTCCTTAAGTCTGGTAAGGCCAGCCCTCCTTTCACCTTTGGGAGCATCAAGGTGTGAAACCGGATCCTGGGACATTTCCCTGCCCATACAAATCTCGAGACAGCCATCTACCACTTTCTCCAGTCCTGCTTAGGAATCTAAACTGAGACATTTTGAAATATGTAAAGACAACAGGGTGATGTCAGCATTCTCCCCATGTCAACGCAGTGGATTAAACTCAAGGGGAAGTTGTGCCAGTCCTGAAGGTCTGTCAGCAATTTAGATGACAATGGTCAAATATTAACATCACACAACCTGTCTCAGTAGAGAAGGCTTTAAATGACAAGATAAGTTATTTCCTGAAAATCCAATTTAAATGGATATTCTGGTTTCTGAGAAGCTGATGGGGACAATATAGGGAAAGAACCTCCATCTTGGTCTTATTAAGTCAGTACTCCAATGCCCTGGCAAAGGTCTCCAGGATTCAGAGTAGCTCTGGCAGGGTAGTATCCAGGTCTGTAACATATAACATGACACTGTCCATGTATAACATGATCCAATTCTCCCTTCCCTCTAGTGTTACAGCCCGCACTATATCACTCTGTCAAACCGCCTGGACCAACAGCTCTATATAAAGAGCGAACAGAAGGGGTGATGGGGGCATCCTTGAAGGGTGTTCCTACCTAGCCTAAAGATGGGAAGACATATCCATTGACCTTGACATTTGCTCATGGTGAGTTGTAAACCCGCCCCAGGAGGGCAATAAAATCCATAGAAAAGCCAAACCTCTGGAGGACAGCAAAAAGATAGGGCCAAGACACTCTATCAAATGTCTTTTCAGCATCTAAACTAGCTAATAAAAAGGAAGTAGCTGACATATGGACCTGGTGGAGGATATGGAGTATGTGACAAGTGTTATCTCCAGTTTGATGGGCACAAACAAAACCCGTTTGATCCTGATGTGTAAGTGATGGCAAGAGGGGATCCACCCTATGTGCTATTACTACCATAAAAAATTAATAATTGGAAAGGCTTTGCCTGGAGTTCAATGGCCAAGCAGCCAGCCACTCCCACTTCCTGAGCTATATAAGCAGTTCCTCTCAGCCTCATTGTGAAGAACTTTTTCTTTGCAGCTGAAGGCTCTGTCGGTTTGTCCTTTGAGCTGGTTGGGGCCTACCCCCCAGCCCCTACCTGCTGCTCCTGCTTGTCTGCTGGATTTCTGTGTTTCTTTTCCTGCTTCTGTTTCTTATTTTGCCTTTGGCTGTGTGTGCTTCTTCTGTCTTGTTCCCTGTTTTCTTTGTGTGTCTTTGGTTTGTCTGTTTTTGGGGGGGGATTTTGTTTCTAATCCCCTAGCATATTGCTCCAGAAGCTCCTACTATTGGCTCTGTTACCCACAACTCTCAAACTACTGCAATGCAACTGCAATCATTATCTGTGTGTTTCAGCTCAACCATAGCTGCTCCATGTTGTATACTCAATTGTTTTCACCTGACTCAGGCTTACACAGAACCTAGCTATGCAGCTCAGTCATGCTCTCTCATTCTACTTGCCTCATTATAGCTGCTTCATTGCACTGCCTGGCTACACCTGCTTTCATAGCATTGTGTCTCCTTATTTATGTTTATTGCAGTTACAACTCAGTGTACTCCATACAGATGTTGCTTTTTTGTTTATTCACCCTGTTCTACTACTGAGGTCAGCTAAAAGCTCCTGCTAAGGCTGTTAAACCAGCTCTAATATCTGCATGTGGTTCTCGGCCCTTCCATCACTTTCTTGTTTGTCCTATGGCAGGGACTGGGTAGTGTTTGGAGAGTCGTGGCCCCATGTGGCTAATTATTTCTGTTCTAAATCCTGCCTTCACTGCTGAAAATCCTCAGAGTATTTGTCACCTTGATTTGGCTTTTAAATGGCTGGCTGGCTTACCCCACTATTCAGTGCTGTTTCATTGCTACTACTTTATGCAGAACTACATGCAGGTCCACCTACTACTACTCTGTTTACTGACCTACGTACAGGTCCATGCTTGCTTACGCAATCGATTGCTCATGTCTACTGCAGCCTCTAAACTCAGCCTCTGGGATGCCTGCTGCACTCAATCTGCTTTTGACCTTGCAAGGTCTCAGCACTCACTGCTCATTATGATCAGCATACTAGTGCTCAATCAGCTCAACAGCTTCTCAGCTCTTAATCTGATTCTGGGGCATGCCAGCCATTCTATTCTTGGCACAGAGTTCCTGCAGATGACGGTCTCTCTCTGCATTTAGCCTGCATCTTGGACGTGTCCAACTTGGGGCAGGATCCTTCTCACCTGGCTCATAGCTGGGACTGTCCTTGTCCCAGGCTTGGCTTTAGCTGCCTGCTACGTGACAGCAGCTCCTGGTGTAGAATTTAAGACTAGTGGTGAAGGGTGGTTATGTAGATCTCCTTCAGCTCTAGTGATTCACTATATCGGTTGCCCATTGGTTTTAGAGGTTTCCCTAGCAAGGCACCTTCACTGCATTCTCCTTACGACTGCCTCTGGTTCACCTGGTTTGAGTTTAGGGCAGGTAGGCCAGGTCGTTGCTCTCCTCCTCTGCCTTGGTTGCACGTATTGTTGCAGAGTTTTCTTGCAACTTTCCATGGTGTTCCTGTTAGAGGGTTTGAGTGAGAGCCTTCCTCCAAATTGGAATATTTTTCACCTCCCTTTAATTGGGTTTTCCAAATTGCAGCTGCAGAGCCATCACTAAATAAAGTATCCCAAGCCTGGAGGGAAGGCGACCTAGGCCTTGGATCCCCAGAGATTTCCTCCTCATAGGGTTTTTTCTCCCATCTGTTGCATCATGTCATAACTGTTAATTAACATAGTAGTGTCCCCTAGTTTCTCTAGGTAGGTTCCGCTGTTGGATTGAGGTGGAGGATGTCCTGCCGTTCCTCTCTCCTTAGAGGATCCCCTCATTCTCAACACAAACCATTAGTATCATGCTATGCAAACCTGGGCATTTCATTACATTATCAAACTGTCTCTGCTTCTGTGCTACTACATTACAGTTATTGCCCCTACGTTACAGTTACTGCTTGCTCATATGCTTCATGTCACCTCATGCTTTGGGATATGATTGTACTACATTTCTTTTGGGGATTCCTAAGGCACCTTTAGCCATGGGAATTGTCCCGTGGCACCTCTAGGGGTGGAACCCTGTCCAAGGGTTCCTTGCCTTTCACACCCCAACAGGGTGGTAATTCCTCTGGAACAGAGAGTGCGAAGGGCCAAAACCAAACTAACACAGTTGCACGAGCATAACACTATATTGGCGGCACAGGATATTGCATTGGAAAGGTTTTGCCTGGAGTTCAATGGCCAACAACCAGCCAATCCCACTTCCTGAGCTATATAAGCAGTTCCTCTCAGCTTCATTGTGAAGCACTCTTTTCTTTGCCCACCATCCTCCCCTCCTCCTCCTCCTCCAATGACGGCGCTATCCTTAGGGGAGTTCACAGGTACCTTTTAGCCATGGGAATGGTCCAGTGGCACCGTTAGGGGTGGAACCCTCTCCGAGGGTTCCTTGCCTTTCGTACTCCTACAGGGTGGTAATTCCTCTGGAATAGATAGTGCAAACAGCCAAAACTAAACTAACACAGTTGCACAAGCATAACATTATACTGGCTGCACAGGATATTGAATCAGCATTTAAAACCAATATGGAGTGATAGGATTGACACTTCATGAGGTCTTTCCCAGGCTTAGGGAAGTCAGAAATAGTGGCATATTGCCAAGTATTTGGAAGATCCCCACCTGCCACCACTTCACTGCAAACCTTCGTCAATTGGGGAAGAACGATATCCTTCAGTGCTTTGTAAAATTCTAGTATATAACCATCCAGACCAGGGGCCTTTGGAGTGTGGGCCCTGCCTAGGGCACCATCTAGCTCCTGGGCCAGTATAGGGCCATTCAGGAGGGCCTTCTATGCCTGAATAAGCTGCAATATGGTCAGTGGTGCCAAGAAGGCCTTCGTGGCCTCTGAGTTGAGAGGTTCCTCAGAATGCATAACTGAGTATAGTAGTGGTGGAAATCTTCTGCCATGTCACTTGTTTTTCAGATGCACTGCCTGGTAGTGGCGTGCCAGAGCTGAACCACAGTGGCCCTAACCCGCTGTCTCCAAACTTGATGTACCAGTACCCGAGTGGCCTGAAGGCCCACCTCATAATACTTGTGGCAAAGGAACAAGAGGAACAGCTCCATTTTTTCTAGAAGCAATTTGTCAATATCCTATCTAGTTTTGTCCAGCTGCAGTTTTACAGAGCTAGCCCCCACTGCATGTGAGCCTGCTGAAGGAAATGCAGGGTGTCCTGCAGGTCAGTCAGCTGCCGATTATGCTCCTTGGTTTTCCTAGCACAGTACTCAATGATATGGCCATTCGGCACTGTTTATAGAGTATCCCACAGCACCGTATCTGTGTACCTACCACCTAATCTTCTCCCGTAGCCCTAAGTTTTTTTCCCTTAGAAATTTACAAAATTCTTCTAATTGAAGGTAAAATCCATTCAGGTGCCACTGCATCTGAGGGGGGTTTACCATTCTAGCTTGAGGTACATCGTACCAGGAGCATGATCAGAGAATAGAATGTCTCCCACTGTGCAACTGGCCACATATTGTAAAGATTCTTCTGTGTATAGCATTAAAGTATATGTGTATAAACAGAGTGTACTGGTGAAAAATATGAATGGTGCAGGTCACGAGATGAACATCCACCAGATGTCCACTCAGTTGTGGGATTTTAGAAGGGCGGTATTTGTTAGCAGCAGCAGGGCCAGATTAAGGCAACCTGGGGCAGGCCCAAGAGACATCTGGGGCCCCCCTTGCCACAACCATGCCCCTTCACCATGATTATGCCCCTTCACTACAAACATGCACCTTTGCCATGACCATGCCCCTTCACCATTGCATATCAGTTACTGAAACTTGGGAAAAATATTTTCTTACTGTCCTTAAAAAGTGGCATAGAACCTAAATAAACTAACTAAAATGCATCAAAATGAATGAAACTAATTTTATTTATTTATTTAAAAGTTTCACCAGGAAAGACATACTGAACTAACAAGAGCTCATTTTCAGACGCATCCTGGGGGGAAGGGAAAGGGGAGTACACTTGAAAATACATAGAGTCGAAAACAACATGTTACAGCCATAAACAGCAGAGAAATAAATATGAAAGCAACTATGTACAGTAAATTGTGTATGTGGATTTAACCCATTCAAATGAATAAATAGATAAACAATGTGAGAAGTCGTAAACCATGCACCACTACATTGAAAATTATAGCTGCTCAAGCCAAATGTGTGCCAGCACCAGCTAGTAGTAGAACAATACATGTTACAACAGAGAGGGGGAAGGGAGGAAGAAAGCAGGCTTGCGGGGGAACATAGAAACAGAGTTACAGTCAAGGACTAAGAGAGGTGGGTTTGGTGGGGAAGGGAGAGATAGATGAGTGGAAGGATTAGGAGTAAGGAAAGGGTTATGAGAGGAGGTGGAGGATGAAGGGAGAGGAGAAGGGGTGGAGTAGGGAAAGGTGGGCAGAGAGGAGGGGGTAGGATGTGATAGTAGAGGGAATGGGATAGGGGTATGGATAGGGATTGTAAGAGAAGGGAAGGAGAACAGGGAAGAGAGGAGGTGGTATAGAGAAAGGAAGGAGGTTAAGAGATGGGGAGGAGATAGTAGATTGGATATAGCGGAGACATTAGGTGAGGTTGCAGGTTACAGTTGCAGGTGTGGGAGGAGAGGCTACGCAGGAGGGCAGATAGAGAGTAGAGAGAGGTGGCTGAATGGATTGGGAGAGGGAGGGAGTTCCAAATCTTAGGGAAGTTGTAGGAGAAGGCAGACTGGCCAGCTATGGAGGATCTAGGGGGGAGTGCAAGGGAGTCGGAGCTGCTTACGGTATAGGAGTTAGAACGAGGCAGGGAGAGGGCAGAGGACAGGTAGGAAGGAAAGGAGTCAAACCAATATTTGGCAATAAATGAGAAGCAGTGTGCCATACGCCAAGCTTCAAGGGAGGGAAAGGAGAGGGCCGTATAAAGGGTACAGTGATGAGTATGTGTAGGGCTGTCCAAAGCAAACCAACAGAATGAGTTAAAGAGAAAGTCCAGTCTGGAAAGGGTAGATTTGGAGTCAGAGCTGAAGACTACAGTATGTCCCCATAGTCGAACATGGGGAGGATAATTTTCTGTATGACAACTCTATGGGCCGGAAGCAGGATGCAGCTGCGGTGATCGTACAATGTTCCCAATTTAGGGTGGAGTTTTTTACATATGGCATTAATGTGTTCAGAGAAGTCGAGGTGGTTGTCAAGCCAGACTCTGAAGTACTTGAAGGATAGTACATTCTCAATGGTGGACCCATCTAGGGTACGAAAGGAAGGGGGGATCACCAATCCTAGAGAGCTTTTGCTGTGCTGAAGGTCATAGAGACAGTTTTTTTGTGTTGAGGGCCAGCTGATTTGAGCAGAACCAGAGCTGGATGTTGTCAAAGTCCCATTGAAGCCAGGTCACCAGGTCAGCAGGGGAATGGCCAGAGGCAAACAGCACTGTGTCATCAGCATACATGTAAATGGATGCTGAGGTGCAGGCAGCTGGAATGTCATTTAGAAAGACTGAGAATAAGATAGGACTTAGGACTGAACCTTGAGGTACCCCAACAGTGATTGGGAGGGAGGGGAAAGGGAGTCCCCAATACAGACTGTTTGGGACCTACCCATGAGGTAGGAGCAGAACCAGTTGGTGGCCGAGGAGGAGAGTTCTGCTACAGAGAGTTTAAAGAGGAAAGGAGATAGTCAACAGTGTTGAAGGCTTTGATCAAGTCAACAAAGATGGCTGATGTGACTTGGCCCTGATCTATCCCTGTGAGAATGGCATCAGTTAGTCGAAGGAGAGAAGAGGAGGTGGAGTGGGTTTTGTAGAATCCTGACTGGTATGGGGTGACAAAGGAGGAAGAATCAAGGAAAGGGGAAAGTTGAGATAGTGCCAGATGTTCTTGGAGTTTGGTGAGGGTGGGGAGGAGACAAATAGGATGATAGTTACCAGGAATAGAAGGATCACCATCTTTAGAGAGGGGGGAATGACTGTGGCATGCTTCCAGGCAGAAGGGACAGAGGCAGAGGAGAAGGAGTGGTTTAAAAGGGCGGAGATGGGGAGACCAACGGTAGGGGCTGCAAGGTGTAAAAATTTAGGATCAAGCCCATCAGGGCTTTTACTCTTGAGAGGGTTGAGTGCTAGTAGGGCATTGATGGTGGCATCAGGTGTAATGGGAGAGAAGGAATATTGGGCAGGTTGTGGGGAAGGGAGGGGATGAAGCAGGTGGAAAGGATAAGAGGATAAGATGCACAGGAGGTGAAGAAGGTGTTGAATTCACTGGTCACTGAGAGTGGGTCAGTAATGGATGAGTCATTTGACTTTAGAACTGGGATGGTGGGTTGGGCCTTGGGAGAAAAAAGGGCATGGAGAATGCTCCAGAACTTTGAGGGGGTGGCTGATAATGTTATGGAAGGCAGAGGAAAAGTATTCTGCTTTGGCTAACCTAGTGGCTCTGGTGCAGACGTTGCATAGGACACAATATTTTTGTAGGTCCAGGGGGGAGCCTGAGGATTTGTGCTCCTTCCAAGCTAAGTCCCTGGCATGCAGGCAGGCTAGGAGTTTGGCACAGAGCCAGGGGAGGTGGGAGCCCCTGACCCTGGTTTTCCGTATGGGGGCATGACGATCTCAAGTGGAGAGGAATTTGGATTTGAAGTAGTCAAGGGCATTGTCAACAGTGCTAGAGGCTGATACAGGTGACCAGTCAGTAGCAGCCAGGTCCTTATGGAAGGCTGATAAATCTAGTAATCTAAAGGAACAGAACAGAAGAATTTTTTGGGGGGGGACTTCGGGACAGTAGATTTTCCAGACACAGTAGACCATATGGTGGTCACAGAGGGCATCTAGAAGAATGCCAGCAGCAGTTATGTGGTGGGGTGAGATGTGAGGGCACAGTCAAGCAGGGTGTGCTTTAGAGATTTGTGGTTAAGACAGGTAGGTTCAGTGATCAACTGAGTTTGGTTTAGAGATGTGGTAACATGATATATCCTAGGTTGAGGAAGAGATAGCCAGTTCAAGTTAAAATCACCTAGTATGATTAATTCGCCAGGAGAGGAATAGGAGGAGATGGTGGTGAGGAGGTCTGAGACAGAGGACGATGAGGACAGACCAGGGCAGCAGTACACTCCTGGTATGAAAATGGGAAGGGAGAAAGGGAAGGAAAGTTTCTGGAGGATAAGTTCATAGGCTGATGGGAGAGAAACAGAGAGGATACTGGAGAACTGGATTGAGGAAGAGATACAGATGGTGATACCCCGGCCCCTTCTGGATATGTCCTGCCAGGTAAAGCAGTACCCTGGGATGGAGATGGTATTATCAGGTATTTTAGAAGAGAGCCAAGACTCTGAGATAATACATATATCTGACCGGAGGTTTGCCAGAACTGGTTGAAGGAGGTCAATCTTAGGGAGAAGACTCCTGATATTAAGGTGGACAATACACATGCCTTTAGGCACGCAGGGGATAGAGGGGATGGGGGAAGTGTGTGAGGATATGGGGGTTGGGCCAGGTTTAGACTCAATATCACCTGTGCAGAAGCAAGATAAGGAATCACAACACAACCAAGCTCCATCTCCGTGGGAGGTGAAAGGGAGGGTGTTTACTATCCAGTGAGGGGCGGGGGGTGTGAAGCAATGCAAGGAGTGAGGATAGATGGAGGCGGGAGAAGGCAGGAGAGAAGGGCCGGGAACCCAGGAGGAGTGGAGAAGAGGGAGGTGGGAGGAGAATGGAAAGGCAGGAAAGGTAGAAGGGAGAGTGGGATAGGTGAGAGGTAAGGAGGGGAGTGAGGGGGATAGAGGTGAAGGAAAAGAGAAGAGAAAGGGGATGGGGAAGATGGTGATGAGGAACATGACCTAGAGGGGAGTGTAGTAATGACTGGGATACATAGGTGGCCAAAATCAAGACAAACGACAAACCGGTGGGGGGGGGTAGAGGAGTAACTAAGAGGAGGAGAGAGAGAATCAACTAGAGAACACTTAAAGCTTTAAGCTATCAAACATGAAAAACTATCCCAGAATACCTAAAGCTTTAAACTTTCATACATGCACATAGAACACTTAAAGTCTACTTGCAGGTGGAACAGATTTGGGTTCATACACACACCAGTAGGTCGCTCTACTCATCTTAGACTCAGACCATCCAGAAAATATGGGCTTACCAACATTGGGGGGGGGGGTGGAGTTTGAGGTTCAAGTATAACCTGTCTGTATCTATAGTTACATCTGAGTGGCCTAATAGTTAGAGTTGCAGACTGCAAGTGGGGCAAGGTATTGTAGCTTGGGTTCAAATCCCACCCAAGGCAATACCCTGAAAATAGTAGTTCAAATCCACTGAAAGGGAATGTAGTGAACCTGCAATGTTTTGAGGAAGGATGAGAATTATATAAGGAAAGTTGACCATATTTTCTCTGTGTCTAGGGATTCAGGGACCCCCACTTACTTGTTTCTCTAGATGCAGAGAAAGCATTTGATAAAGTTAACATTTCCTTTTTATTTGAAATGTTACTAAAATGTGATTTTCTGTCCACCTTTCTTAATTGGTTAACAGTCCTATACTCTCATCCTTCTGCTAAGATCTATGCTAATGGCCTTTTTTCTTCAACTATATATTTACATTCTGGTAAAAGGCAGGGTTGCCTGCTTTTTCCTGTTCTTTTTAACTTTTATTTGGAACCTTTCCTTTTTTACCTAAAACATAATCCTAATATTAAGGGTATTAAGATTAATTCTCACTTGCTAACACTATCTGCCTATGCAGATGATATATTGCTCCACATTTCTCATCCAAATGTTTCAATTCTGGTGATTTTAAAGACTATTGAAAATGTCAGCAGAGTTTCTAATTATAAAATTAATGCAGCTAAAACAGTGGTAATGCTGTGAACAATAGGTTTCAAGAGATGATTTACTCAGATTTGGATTTGTATGGTCTCCTTAGCATTTAAAATATCTGTGTTTACATCTTTCACAAGATAAAGCTTTGATGAAATCCCTTAATTTTACTAATCTAATTTCTACAATTAAGCAAGATCTAGTTAGAGAGCAGAAATTCCCTCTTTCACTTATAGAAAGGATTAATATTACTAAAATTAATATTTTCCCAAGAATTTTTTACCTTTTAAATATGTTGAGTTTATTTCTACCCCTTTCATGGTTTAAAAATTTACGATCTCTTTTACTGAGATTCATTTGGTTTAATAAACCTCCCAGAATAGCCTATAATAAGCTGACTCTTACTAAACAACAAGGTGGTTTTACAATCTTTTCTCTATATTATTTGGCTAGTCATGTAAACAAATATTTTAGATGGTCAGATACTAGTATTGAAAAACATCTAGATCAACCTATTTGGTTAGATATTGAATGTATGATGTTAAGAAAGTACAATATTTCCATCAACTCCCTTTGTATATCAGGTATATAAGTCTGCCTAATGCTTTAGAAAACTCTATAGTTGGAGTTTCATATAGAGCGCACAAACAATTGTGTAAATATTTAGGTTTGCCTTTATCAGAAGATACACAACCAGCCTGCTTACCTACATCTTAGAATTGATAAAAGCCTATTCCCAATCACTGGCTTCCTTCAATTAAGAATACAACTGTGGATGTCTTTCTTGCTAATGGTTACCTTCTCCCCTTAGAGGAGATCAGGAAAAAGTTAAAACTGGGTAAGGGTTATTATAATAGGTTATTTACTTTGAAACATGTTTTATTACCTTACTGTATTTTGGACTCTTACCTTGGGTTAATAATAATAGAAGTTTTATGAACACTATCCTTAAAAGAATCAAACAGTCTCATTCAGTTTCTAATCTACATCAGTTTCTTTTATCTTTTATATCCTCTTCGGTTTCTCTGGTCTCCAAATATTGGTTTTATTTGCCAATTTACAGTGAAGTGGTTTGGTCTAAAATATGGAAAGATTTGTACAAATTTATATCTAATGATAAATTTAAGGTTGATCCAAATTAAAATTCTACATGATGCATATTACACTCCAGTTAAGCTGTGTAGATTTGGTCTTGTATCTTCTGGGAATTGTTTCAGATGTGGGAAAGCTGAAGGTACTCTTATCTACATGCTATGGGATTGTCCAATGGTTAGCCCTCTTTGGATGAGTATCAAGAGTAAATTAAGTACGAAACTTGATTTGGATCTTTTCTTTATACCTGAAACCTGTATTTTAGGTGATTTTAGTTAATTAAGTTCCACAGACTCAAAATATAATTTAACCTTGGTAGCTTTATTAGCTAAAAAAAAATATTTTAAAGCACTGAAATGATCAACAAATACATTCATTCACTGAATGGAGGCAAGCACTTTTACTGAATCTCAACAGAAAAAAATGTTAGCTAGTATGAAATACAATCTGCTGGACTTTGCCATGAAATGGGGAACACTCTATGATACTCTCACTTCTATTTGATCGAGTCTGGCACCCTGGAATATGTTTATCTTACTATTTCTTTCATTATGACTTATTTGATTTTACTCTTTTGTCCTCTTTATAATTTTAAGCAACTTATTCTATTTTATTTTCTATTTTACTATCTACTGACTGATGTTTAGAATTGTGATAGCAGGATATTCTTTTATTTGGGCTCCATTCATATATTATATCTCGATAATTGTTTCTATAGGTCTATAGGATCCTAGGTGATAGGTTTAAATGCTTCTTTGGCAAGCATTTGAACTAGCCAAGGGGGGAGGCACTGAAAAGGAGAAGGGAAATCCTAGCCCCCCCCAAAAAAATCAGGGTAGTTAGTGAGGTAAACATCAAGACAGAGCAGTCGATAGGGAGAAGGGAAGGGGTAAATGGAGCAAAAGACAAAGGCAGTAAGGACAGGGATGGGGCAAAAAGAAATAAAGCCATAAAAAATGGAGGGTAATGAGTACCAATGCCCGAAGTCTAGGAAAAAAGATCCCCGAAATGGTGGCCTTGATGGAGAGGGATGCATGGATATTGTGGCAGTCACAGAAACATGGTACACAGAGAACCATGACTGGGATGTCAACATACCAGGGTCCACAATCTACAGGAGGGACAGGAAGGGAAGAAGAGGAGGAGGAGGAGTAGCTCTGTATGTAAGGGAAGGGATCAAAGCAATAGAACTAAAGGGTAAATAGAGAGGAGAGGAGGCACTGTGGGTCACCCTGGAGACTAGAAATGGCACCACAATCCACACAGGGGTTGTATACAGACCCCCATCTCAAGGGGAGGAAATGGACATGGAAATAATAGAAGGCATCCTTAGGATGGCAGAGAAAGGGGAGATATTGCTGATGGGGGACCTGAATATGCCAGATGTTAACTGGAGCACCTTTGCTACAGCCACATCCAAGAGCAGGGCCATTCTCAATGCCCTACAGGGGTATGCATCAGACAACTAGTTTTGGAACCCACTCGGGAGGGAGCAGTCTTAGACCTGGTACTCTCAAATGGGGATGGAGAGAGGATCTCTGATCTTGAAGTGCATAGCCATCTGGGAACAAGTGACCACCAAACAGTGTGGTTCACAATAAACTTAGCTGTAGAGTCAAGCCATACAAAAGTAAAGGTACTGGACTTCAGGAGGGCTGATTTTGTCAAAATGGGAGAGTGGCTCAGAAAAGCACTAGTAAACAGGCAAGAAGGTGGGGTGGAGAAACAATGGGAAAACATCAAAACCACCATCACAGAGGCAACAAGCCTTTCTGTGAAGCAAGTAAACAAATCAAAATGAAATAAAAAGACACTATGGTTCTCAAAAGAAGTGGCGGGAAAGGTTAGGGAGAAAATAATATCATTCTGGAAGTATAAAGAAACACAGAAGGAGCAGGACAGAGAACTGTACCAGTTAAAGCAGAAGGAAGCGGGGAGGGAAGTCAGAACAGCAAAGGCCCAAACCAAGGAAAAGATAGCAAACTCGGTTAAGGCGTGGGATAAAACCTTTTATAGGTACATTAGGAGCAAAGAAAGACTAAGAGCAGGCAATGAGGTTGAATAAAAGGAAGGTGGTTGGGCAGAGACCAACAGTGAAAAAGCAGGGATACTGAACAAATACTTCTGCTCAGTATTCACAATGGAAAAGCAGGGGGAGATTCCTAATCCAGTCAATAGAAGCACTCTGAATAGGGAGGTTGATATTAGTCCTGTCACAGAAGAAAGGGTTCTGAAAGAACTCTTAAAATTGAAGGTGGAAAAAGCAATGGGGTCTGATGGGATTTACCCCAGAATTCTAAAAGAACTAAGGGAAAAACTAGTAACACCACTGACTACCCTTTTTAATAAATCATGGGAGGATGGTGTGGTACCTGAGGACTGGAGGAGGGTGGATGCGATTCCCCTTCACAAAAGTGGGAGCAAGACAGAGGCAGGAAATTACAGACCTGTCAGTTTGACCTCTGTGGTTGGGAAAATGATGGAATCACTTCTGAAGGAAAGAACTGTTGAGTACCGAGAGGCCAGTGGGGCACAGAACCCAAGGCAGCATGGATTCACAGCAGGAAGGTCATGTCAGACAGATCTAATTGATTTCTTTGACTGGGTATCCAAAGTAGTAGACAAAGGAGGGGCTGTGGACATGGCCTACCTAGACTTTAGCAAGGCATTTGACACAGTCATGCACAAATGATTAATAAACAAATTAGCCAGCCTGGGAGTGGGTCCCAGGGTGATAACCTGGGTAAAACACTGGCTGGACAACAGGACACAGTGGGTAATAGTAAATAGAGTCCACAGTGAAGAAACGGGGGTTACTAGTGGGATACCGCAGGGTTCAGTACTGGGGCCAGTCCTTTTTAATGTCTTTATAAGTGACATTGCAGAGGGGCTGGAAGGGAAAGTATGTCTCTTTGCAAATGACACAAAGATCTGCAACAGGGTTGATACACAAGGTGGGGTGGAAAGGATAAAAAGGGACTTGGCAAAGTTGGAGAGGAATGGTCAAATGTATGGCAGCTTAGATTCAATGCAAAGAAGTGCAAAGTAATGCACCTGGGAAACAAAAACCCAGGCGAAGAGTGTACAATGGGTGGTGAGATACTGACAACAAAAAAATGGAAAGGGACCTGGGGGTAATCATATCAGATGACCTAAAGGTGGGCCAGCAATGTGAGAAGACAGTAAGGAGGGCTGGAGGGATATTGGGATGCATAGGGAGAGGCATCACCAGTAGAAAACAGGAAGTTGTTGGCCCTCTGTACAGACAATTGGTAAGACCCCATCTGGAGTACTGTGTACAGTTCTGGAGACCCCATCTCCATAAAGACATAGACAGGGTGGAGGCTGTCCAGAGGAGGGCAACCAAAATGGTGCAGGGTCTGCACCAGAAGACATATGAAGAAAGACTAAAGGAGCTTAAGGTGTATAGCCTCAAGGAAAGAAGGGAAAGGGGGGGACATGATAGAAACTTTTGAATACCTCAAGGGAATCAACAAAGTCCAAGAGGGTAGCATCTTTCAGAAAAAGAGATGTGCAAGAACAAGGGAGCAGAATTTGAAGATAGACGGGGATGGATCAGAGGTAATGTAAGGAAATAGTTCTTCACAGAGAAGGATGTAGATGCATGGAATGGCCTTTCTGAGGAGGTCACAGAGTCAAAAACAGTGGGGGAATTCAAGAATGCATGGGACAGACATAAGACAATTCTAGTGGGGGGGTAGGAGGAAGTAGGCTGTTGGTTAACTAGGATCTTCAGCTTATCCGTTAGGTAGGGAAATGGGCAGACTAGGTGGGCCAAGCAGTCCTTATCTGCTATCAAATTCTATGTTTCTATGTTCCTATGTTTCAAGGGGTGAGGTGATTTTTAATATTAAGGGGTGGGTGAGTGGAGGGTGGAATGTTTTTATCTCTAATGCCTGTTTTATTATTGGGGGTCTGTGTTACCATAGAAATTGTAATACATATTTCCAGATCCCTCATGTTATCTCTTATATAATGTTTCATGTATTTTCTCTTTTGAAATATAATAAAGATTGCAGAATAAAAAAAATAATAATCTTGACATTGAGACAGACACACACAAGCATATCATTTTATAAAATGTTTTGGTTGTCTGTAATCATGAAGTTTAGATTGTAAAAAAAAAAATGATACTCAAATCAGCAGTCTTTGCAGTCCTACTCTCATTCCTCTTAAATGGGGGCCCCCCCTGTGGTATTTCACCCACTACTTGCCTCATCTCCCCAGTGACGTAACTTAGGGTGGCAGCGACCAAGGTTGCAGCAACCAGTGTGCAGCCAGCCACTGCTATCTCGTACTAGTAACCACAGAGGGGTTGGGATTGGAGCGAATTGTGGCCAATGGCTATCTCTCTTCTATCTCCCCAATGAATGCAAACTGATTGGCATTACTTTCCCTCCCTCACCTTCCAGGACTGTTCTTGTCAAAAACAAAAAGAAAGCAGATTTAATGTTTTTTTTTTTTTACTTGAACTAGGAACTGAATGAAAAGACAGTGTAACTTTAGTGGGGATAGATGACACTTCAGCTCTTCAACTCCCTCCTCTCCTGCTTGTATGCTAATCTGTAGAACTTTGTACACTTCTGTATCGAGTCAATGCCCGTAACTCCCCCAACTATGCACTATAACAGTGTGCTGGTTTCTTCAAGAGTCCTGATGACTTTTCTGGTTCATCCCGGTCCTGGCTGGTGGTCTTCTCTCTCTGGTCAATTGTTATTGCCTGTTTTGGTCTCCAGTTCTGGTGGTCATGGACCTAATGCTGTAAGTATCGGCAGTGACATAGCTCTTGACTCCTCCCCAATCTGCTGGAACTTGGAACAGGCTTTCCAATAGGCAGGCTCTGCTGCCTCTCCAATCCTTCTGATATGAATGCTAGGGGCCCCTTAAATGCACAAGATGAGGCAAGTAGTGGACAGACTACCGCAGGGGACCCCCATTTAAGATCTGTACCAGTCAATCTCCCTATCAGGAACATTAACTGGGAGGGATGGGTGGCAGACATTTCTAGCCACTTCTGCCCATGTGGAATATCGGGGAATGAGAGCATACCTCTCAACTGCTATGAATTTTGCATAGCACTAAGATTTTTACACTCAAATTTACCTTTGTTCTGCAATGGTTTACTGAATTTCTTAATAATGTTGGAGCTGTTTTTGGACATACAAACTATTAAATCATTGAACTAACTTGATAGAAACATTCTTTAACACTAAATATATGATGCCCACTATGCGTAGACATATTATTCTTTCAAATAAGAAGGTGCTAACCGTTTTGGCCATTTGTTTTGAATTCCGAAGCCCAGTGCTATGAATTGTAATGCTGAGAGGTATGGATGGGAGACAAAGCAAAGGAAATTGGCCTGTTTATGCATTAAAGGTCAGCCTGGCCAGGGAGCCTAATGAAGCTATCAGCTGCATTTAATACCTGACAAGGGAGGTAAGAGTCATGTCTTAATTCAGCCCCTGCCTTGTTCAGATTATTCAGTGGCTGAATTCCTTCCAAAAAAAATGCAGCTCAGGCAGAAAGAACATGATATACAGTAAATATATTTTGGGGATTGCTGGGGAACCCCTGGCAGGCAGGGATCCTAGGCATGAGCCTATGTTGCCTATGCCCTCATCTGGCCCTGAGCAGCAGACATCACGGGCATGGGATTCAAGGTGTCCAGTTCACTGGATTGAACCATATTAAAGTCCCCAGCTAAAGGGAGGACTCCCTTTGTGCGTTCCAGGACCATATCCATAAGGTGCCTGATCTCCTTAGTAGTGGTACCCAGAGGGATGTAAATGTTGGTTAGTGTGACCTCCAGCTGGTACAAAACCCCCTGAACTATGACCAGCTGACCCTCTTTATTACAAACTACTTTAAGTTCCTGAAAAGGAGTTGTGTGAGGAAGATGTATAGCCTCCCCTCCCCGTCTTTTACCCCTCGGTAGTTCTGCACTATAGACCTCCCTATATCCAAATTTCTGCAGCGTCCTATGTTCTATAGAATCTAGATGGGGTTCTTGCAGGAATAACACCCCAGGCCACTTCTTCTTGATGCTAGAAAACACCTTATTGGATTATTCAAACCATTCACATTTAGGGAATACTATAGTACCTCCATACCCATCCACCTTTATCCCATTAGCACTCCCATCATGTCCCCGTATTCTGTTCAACATAAACATTGCACCACCAAATACTCCAATTCCAACAGAAATGTGCTGTGGGGGAAGGGACCAATGAGTGAACATAACCATAGTACTGACCCAACCAGGGTCACTTCTGATGCCAAGCCAATACCCAGTATAACAGGAAGTAAGGAAAGAACCTTCAACAAACAGGCTGACATGCCAACTGGGCATACCGTGCCAAACTATGGCAAGTCAGGGCTTCCAAGGTAAAGGCTTGCTAGGAGCCCTATGCCAGCAGAGAAACTCCACAGCAGAAAGCTATCCTACCCAGCCGGTGGGGGGGGGCTCCCGATAATTCAAGAACTATTTGAGTAAAAGGGGAAGGTGGATACTAATGTCATAAAAGTGGCAGCAGGATATCCGTTTCTCCAACCAAATCCTCAATCTCAATATTCTCCTTAGTTAGACAAAGCAGTGATATTGATAAACTGTAGGAACATTACAGTGTAATATAGCTGGAGTCCACTATAAATGTCCAAACCATAACCCATATAGTAAAAAGCCAGTCAGGCCAAAAGGCCTGCAATAAAACAAATATGAAATTATTGTCCCAGAGAGCCAAGGTGAGGTCCACAAACAGTCCCTGCAAATTAACTGGCATGGCCAGGCAGGCAGTTGAAAATAGCCTGGGAGAAGAGTGTTTCCATAGCAACCATGGCCAAGGAGAATTTCAAGTGGCCCACAGCTAATGAGGGTCCAATCTAAAGAAGCAATATACCTGAATGGATGGAGGGGGTTCCCTGCAGATGAAGCCAGCTCACATCGAGGCATGAAGAAATAATGCTTTCTCCAGGGGCCCATGCTGCACGGGTTCAGTGAGCCAGGCAAGCTGAATAAAGGGTAGGTCTCTGGCCTATGTTGCACATGGTAAACATTGTCCCAGTAAATTAAGGCTATCTCCACCCATACATTCTCTGTTGCTAGTGCAGCCTTCTCACATTCACCATGCACATGGGTCATGCCAGTGTAGCTCTCCTCCACCCCCACCCCACTGGTCCTCTGGATGCCCTTCCCCCTGCTCATCTCCCTGGCCCCAGACCTTCAAGCTCCCCCTGCTCCCCAGCAGCCAGGTATAGTGTTTGCCAGTCACCAATTGCCCCCTGTCATGTCCACACTTTCTCTGAGCTAGTATGCCCTCAGTGGAGCCACAGCCTTGCTTTCTAGATATGTAAAAAAGGAAGATGCTCTTAATATTCACTTCAGGGAGGAAGTGACATCCACCTCCCACCCGCACCACTCCTGGCAGGTGGGGATGAAGACATGCCCCAGGGGATTCACAGCAGGTTGGCTTCAACAGTAGGATGGTCCCTCCTGCCAGCAGCCCACAGACCGCAAAGCCTAAGGCTCCATTTCTGTGGCATGGTCAGGAAAATAAAGGGAGGCTAGGACCCATCTCCCACCCAAGACCCTGCAGTAAGCAAGGTTCCCAAAATCACAGCAGGGGTGACAGTATCTGCCAATATAGGGTTCATTCCTGAGGGGTGTAGCTATTAACCAGAAAGCTGCTGGACATGAGGGCCCCAATTGCCCACGAGGAGCAGGAGCCCCTAGGAGCCAGTGGACACCAGGGAGAGCAAACTGGTGGAAGGAGAAAAGGAAAATGGGCTCACCTGACTACGCCATTGCATAGTGCCTTCATCCAAGTAAGGGTATATCTCTTTGACTCAGGAAGTACCCTGTGCAGCACTGTCACCCTTAAGATATTAGATTATGTCCTGCCTTGTAGTGGCAGATTGATGATGTCTCCTATCCACTTTCTTCCAAATCTGCTGAATGATTTTGGACACCAGGGTCTGTGGTGTAAAACGGATGGGAGGAGCCATTACAGGAATCCCTTGGGTCCAAAAGTCCTCTGCTGCCTGTGCCACAGTATGTCACCTGCCCCTCCTGAAAATGAGCCACCAGCTTGGCAGGGTAAGGGGTGAACATTTTTATGTTTGCCATCTTGAGAGCGCATATATAGGAAAGATATGCTTTACGTTTGGCTTGGAGGGAGGCCAGGTAGTCATTATCCATGTAGATACAGACATTTTGATAATTAATCTCCTTAGCCTTCCATGCTCTTGAAAGGACATCCTGCTTGTCATTCCACAGCAAAAATGTAGCTATAATCCAGTGGGACCATGCCTCCGGGGTGGTGGGATTAGGCCCCAGTGCTCGGTGGGCCAGCTGGATCTCCAAAGTCCATGTTGGAGAGAGAGAGCTGGAGAGCCAACCTCATAAATGTCTTGAGGTTCCACGTTCTCTGGGAAACCATAGAACTTCAAATTATTGCATCTACTGCAGCTCTCAGCGTGCTCAAGCTTGTCCTCCAGTGTTGTAACTGCTGAATGGAACTGCAGAATAGCTCACCAGCCTGCTGGTACAGGGACAGGTTGCCTACCTGCAACACCGGTGACCAGAGTTTGGGAACGGACCAGGGACATCGGAAGGCCAGCCAGGGGACAAGGATTGAGCGTCTGAGGACTGCTCTCCTTCTCCAAGGGAGAGGGGTAGAGTGTTCGGCGCAACACGGATACCTAGCGAAGGCTGGGTATACCGAGCATGCCGATACCAGTAGCTCAGTTGGAAGGGGCAGATGCTGGTCATCATTACACATCCCCACCCCCACACACTGAGAAAAATGCCACCGGCTGCCCTAAATGAAGCCCAGCCTCAGCTTCAGTAAGCTCTCAGGCCGGCCCGTCGACTTATTCCATTGTTGCAGCACTCTAGGGTCGATGCTGCTATCCCACCCTGGGGGGTAAGCCAGAGGGTATCGACAAGGCGCGGCCAATATGGGAGTGGAAGTGGGGGTCTGTGATCGGCTGAGGCACTGGGTGGCCAACGGCAGAAACAAGTATAATAATTAAAAAAAGGAACTGCAGAGTAGCTGCCTCTGCCTGGTGATTGGTCCATACACCGATCTGTAATGGTAAACTGGGCCTCACAGTCTTCCATTCACTTTTCCAGCTTCATTATATTGGTTCTGACTGTTGCTATCTGCCAGCCTGGCTCCAGATTTCCTTCCAAAAATCATGCATATTGGATAACCTTGCATCCATCTTCCTGTGTAGCTGCTCCATTCGTGGGAGTTAGTTTTATTTTGGTTTTAATTTTGTTTTCTGGTTAGCTATGTTTCGGCTCAGCTACCGAGGCCTGGAAGTATTCACTATCAGAGCCACCCGCTCTGAATCCCACACCACCCTTCCACTCTGAATCTGAATTCCTGGTTCGGTGAAGATCCAGCTGGTATTCAAAACATCCCCGGCTGTCTGCACCCTATATTGCCATTTGCTTCAAGCTTATTTTCGGATATTTGGCATGGATGAGATCGCTGCCTCAGTTCTCAAGCTACTAACTTGAGGACGATGGCACCAGAAGTCTGACTGCAGTACTAATGGGATGTTGTACTGTCAGGTGCACTGCTCTTCAGACAAGACATTAAACTGAGGTTCTCTGCCTTTTGTGGTGGTTGTTCAAGTGGACGTTAAAGATCCCATGGCACTTCTTGAAAAGAGTAAGGAAATTTCTCCAGTGTGCAGGCCAAAATTTCCCCCATTCACTCAAAAGATACCACCAACAGTTTAATTAGGTTTTATTTCAGTTAGTTTTCATCTGTATCACCCTACTTGGATGACGCTGAAAACAGATAATATTTCTAGACCTCATTTCCTGGTCAAAACAAAATAATAAATAATGATGGACCCTCTCAAAACCTTATGTCTGGCGTGAATTAACGCCCCAAAATGGTACAAGTAGCAATTTACACCAGCATTTGCGACATTTAGTATTCTGCAAAGCAGCCCACGACATACCACAGGCTGCTTGCGCCAAAGTGGACTTATGCCACCAGTTATGCCCTAAACCCCCTGTGACATGATGCTAGGGGGATTACGGCAGCAGTTGCGCCCTATTCTGGGAGGGCAGCAACCAAGTCCCCAGTTTGCTATTCTCAAACAACCCCCGGAGGACATCTGCTAAAGTACAGTTTACACCAGCTTTTAGCTGGTTTAAGTGGACTTTACATCCTCTGTGGGGTTGTGCAAATGTGCCCCTATCCATCCCCTGGTACATGTAGCCCCACCCCCAACCCCCAGTCTATAAAGCTCCGCAGGGCTTGCCCATGACCCCGACACCCGATCTCTGGTTAAAGCCCCTCTGGGCTTTGTCATGCCCCCAACCCCTGACATTGTACATCTCTGTTTAAATATGTTCTCTAACCCCAATATATTTGGCCAGTTCTCTGGGCTTGAGTTATGTTCTTCTCGGAATATATTACAGCTCACTCCTGCATATGCGAATAGCACTTCCCCAACCTCGATTCATCTCGAGTATGTAAGAGCAGTAATATTCCCTATTATTTTTGGTGGTCAGGCTCATTCAGTAGTGCTCATTTTGTTTCATTTCGATTCCTTATAGGTTAGTGATATAAAGTTCTTTTTCATCATCCTGTTGTTGCTGATTGAATATGATAGGTAGCTACTATATTGTACATATGCGCACTGTGCACTCCGCGACCAAGATATGTACAGTACAGCAGTTATCATTCATGTTCAGTCGGTGGCTGACCATGGTGGTGAGAGGTGGCTGTGCCAGCTGCCAGCCTGTAAGGGGTCAGGTGGAGCAGGAGGTCGGGCACTGCCGGGTTGGGAGGGTGGGAGCCACCAGACCACGAGGGATAATGGGGAATATTTGATTTATATGCCTACATATCGGGATCAGGTTGGGGTTGGGAGGCTGGGTGCTGTTCGTGACACTGCGGGATTCAGGGCTATGTAACCATATCAGGGGTCGGGGAAATAACAGCCTGGAGGAGCTTGTATTACAAAATATCAGGGGTCGGGGGGCATGACAAAGCCCAGAGGGCTGTGGGAATATATTGGTGGGTCGGGGGCATGAACAAGCCCAGCGGGGTTTTAGCAACATGGGGGGTTGGGGGCATGAGGAAGTCCTGCAGGGCTGTATGGATTGGGATTGGGGCATGAGGGGCTGGTTGTGCCCTTCTCAACCAGGGTTGCGGCTTGTGGCAAACCCTCCAGGTACACCCATTTTTCAGCGTACCTGTGGATTGGTCACAAGTCACAGGACTTAGCCACGGGGACCCTGCCCCTTACAGAATTGGGCACACAGTCCTTGGTGTAACGGGGCTTAGCGCAAGTCACCTTTGGTGGCAACTTGCGACATCCTTCTAGAAGTGGGCCCTATAGTTTTTGTATTTGTAACATTTATTTTTGCCATGCTTGCTCTTTGTCTAATTTTATATATCCATACTTTGCGAAGAACACTATCGTAAATGAGCTTTATCTCAATGGTTTATATCTGGAATAAAATTAAATGAAATGAACAGGAAATACAGAGTTATTATCAAGCTTGGCTTTGTATAGGTGGTCAACTGAAAACAGTGTATTTATAGCAGGGGTGTGCAAATACCTTTTCCCAAATACTTGGCAGAATATTCAAAGGCCTAATATTAGGATATTCAGGTATTTGTTATCCAAGTGCTTTTAAAAACAAAGAACAAGCATTTGTTAATGCCGAATGTTGATTGCTTTGGTCTGTTGAGCTTGCTCAGTGGCCCTGTGTCACTCGTTCATTCTGTTTCTCCCAGTGCTGCAGGCTGCACCTTTGTATGGAGCTACTGGCTGCGTTGGCATGTTTTTTCTGCCCACAAAGAAATCTGCTGCCTTCCTGACAGAGCTGTGTTGAGGTGGGTCACTTGCCCTCTCTCAGTCACTCATTCTGTTTCTGCTGGTACTGCAGGCTGCCCTTTTATACTGGGCTCCCGCCTCTGTTGGCGGCTTTTTCTGCTCAAAAAGAAATGCGCAGCAGTCCTGACGCAGGTCCATTGAGCTACCTTGCTCTCCCTCTCTTGCTTGTTCCGTTTCTGCCGGCGCTGCAAGCTGGCCTTTTGTACAGGGCTCCTGCCTGCGGTTCTGCCTTTTTCTGCACACAAAGCAATCTGCAGCAGTCACGATAGAGGTCTGTTGAGCTCGCTCACTCCCCCTCTCTCACTCGCTCATTGTGTTTGTCCCAGCGCTGCTGGCTGCCCTTTTGTACAGGACTTCTGCCTGTGTTGGCACCTTCTTCTGGCCACAAAGAAATCTGCAGCTGTCCTGCCACAGCTCTGTTGAGGTCGCTCTCTCCGCCTGTCTCACTCTCTCATTCTGTTTCTCCTGGTGTTGCAGGCTGCTCTTTTGCACTGGGCTTCTGCCCGCATTGGCAGGTTTTGCTGCCCACAAAGAAATCTGCAGCTGTCCCGACACAGCTCCATTGAGGTGGGTCACTCCCCCTCTGTCACATGCTCATTCCATTTCTGCGGGTGCTGCAGGCTGGCCTTTTGTACTGGGCTCCTGCCTGCGTTGCCACCTTTTTCTGCCCAGATAGAAATCCACAGCAGTCACGATAGAGCTCTGTTGAGGTCGCTCACTCCGCCTGTCTCACTTGCACATTCTGTTTCTCCTGATGCTGCAAGCTGCCCTTTTGTACTGGGCTCCTGCCTCTGTTGGCATTTTTGTCTGCCCACAAAGAAATCTGCAGCAGTCCCAACACAGCTCCATTGGCCTCTCTCACTCCCCCTGTCTCACATGCTCGTTCCATTTCTGCCGGCACTGCAGGCCGCCCTTTTGTACTGGGCTCCTGCCAGTGTAGCCACCCTTATCTGCCCACAAAGAAATCCGCAGCAGTGACGATAGAGCTCTATTGAGCTCGCTCAGTCCCCCTCTCTCACTTGCTCATTCTGTTTGTCCCATCGCTGCAGGCTGCCCTCTTGTACTCAGGCCCTGCAGGCATTGCTGCCTTTTTCTGCCCACAAACAAATCCGCAGCAGTCCCAACAGAGCTCCGTTGAGCTCACTCACTCCCCCTCCCTCACTCACTCGTTTTGTGTCTCCCAGCGCTGCAGGCTGCCCATTTGTACTGGGCTCCTGCCTGCATTGTCGCCTTTTCCTGCCCACAAAGACATCCGCAGCAGTCCCGACAGAGCTCCGTTGAGCTCGGTCACTCCCCCCCCAGTTGCTCGATCCTAATCTGTCCCAAACACTGATTTCCGACAGCAACTGCGGTATTCTGTACCGGAAGCGCGGAAACACATTTCGGCCAGGATGTGAAAAATGACAGCTGTACTGTTCATAAGGAGGTGTGAACAAATGCCAGTGTTGAAAATCTGGCGAGAAAATATTACTAATTTGCAAATTTACAAGGCTGCGTGGAACCTGCACAACACACACTCATAACACAGTCATTTTATGGAGTTTCATCACAAAATTTTTAACATAGGCGTTTTAGGATCTCTGCTCATGAACAGTGTCAGTGTGATTTTCTTAATATGTCCTGAACACCGATTTCCCACAGCAACCACGCTATTGTGCGCTGGAAGAGCGAAAACACATTTTGGTCAGGATGTGAAAAATGACAGCTGCACTGTTCATAAGGAGGTGTGGCAAAATGGTAATGCTGAAAATTTGGAGTGAAAATATTGCAAAGTTGCGAAGGTACAACCGTGCGTGGAAACTGCACAATGCACATTCGTAACACACTCATTTTATGGACTTTCGTCACCAAATTTTCAACATAGGCATTTTAGGACCTCTGCTAATGAACAGTGTCACTGTCATTTTCACAATGTGTCCCAAACATGGATTTCCCACAGCGACCACACTATTCTGCGCCGGAACTGCGAAAACACATTTCGGCCAGGATGTGAAAAATGACAGCTGTACTGTTCATAAGGAGGTGCAGAAGAATTGCAATGTTGAAAATCTGGAGTGAAAATATTATAAATTCGTGAACTTACGAGCGTGCGTGCAAACTGCACAACGCATGTTCGTAACACAGTCATTTTATGGGGTATCATCGCCAGATTTTCAACATAGGCATTTTAGGACCTCTGCACATGAACAGTGCCACTGTCAGTTTCTTAATCTGTTCGGAACACTGATTTCCCACACTGACCACGCTATTCTGTGCCAGAAGTGCAAAAACACATTTCGGCCAGGGTGTGAAAAATTACAGCTGTACCGTTCACAAGGAGGTCTAAAAAAATGCCAATGTTGAAAATCTGGGGTGAAAATATTGCAAATTCGCAGCGTAGTAACTGCACAACGACGCCATAAAACAGTCGCTTTTTGATTTGTCCCACCAACTTAGTAACATAGGCTTTTTGAGAGCCCACCCATGAACACTGGCATTGTCGTTTCGTTAATCGGTCCCAAAAGGTGATTCCGTGCAGTGACCATCGAAATCACCTTTCGGGGCTGATTAACGCCATGACAGTGATATAATTCATGAGGAGGGTTCCCAAAAACCTCATGTGGAAAATTTGGTGCCAAAATTCCAAAAAATGCCTGAGATATGCATCAAAGTTGAAAAAACTCTATACATTCCATTATACAGCTTACCGGCATTTCCTCAGTTCGCAGTCAGCTTTGAAGAGTGAAGACGTGTTCCAGGTCCACCGAAGATCGTCGCACCGGACTCTGGAGGTAGGTATGGGGTGAGGGGGGGTGTGGAGAGGCAGGGTGCACAGTGGGTGGGCGCGGGTTGTGGGGGGGCAGGGAGACTGCCAAGGAACCGTTTCCTTTTTTACAGGTTACAAAAAAAAAAAGACATTGTGGGACTTTTTTTATTTTGCAGGGCATGTGGCACACTGGGGTGAGCTCTAGCGTGCCAACAAAGTCTTTCTTTGGAGGGGCAGCTGCAGCCAACAGGATTGGGCACCCCATCAGTACCACAACAAAGGGGGTTATTACATTATGCCGGCCAAGTTAGGCACCCCCGTCGGCAACATAAATATTTGGCCACTGCAGCCGACGAGGATTTGGGCCCCCATCAGCAAATAAACATGGTCAGGGAGGGGCACATACTGCCGAGGGGGATTGGGCACCTCCTCGGCAGGGGAGGTTAATATTGTTTATGAACACAGTGGCAAGCCACCGCCATGTTCACAAACAATATCAGGGTTTCAAGATCCTGCCCTGCAATGATGGGTTGCTCCCTCATTGCAGCAAATGGCTGACGCTGCAATGAAGAGGCAGCCCCTGATTGCAGCGGCTAGTTTTTTACAAGTTGGTGGCATGCTGGTTGAACTAGTGTCAGCAGCAGCGTGCCACGGCATTGGGGAAAGCGGGACAAGCCTTTACAGGCTGTGGGGACATTGGCTACATCAGTGCCGTATCTCCACAACCTGCTTGTGGAGAAACCTGCCACAACATGTTTCTTGTGCATGCGCGCAATCAACATAAAAATGCCCTTCCCCCACCCCTGCTTCTTTTCTAATGCCCACCCTCCTCACCCATCTCAAACATACTAATTAATATGACCCTCTGTCCTCTCACACTTTATCAGCACCCTGATCCCACCCTCCTCCCCCAGCACCCATAATATTTTATTTTAGTCCTATAGTGGGTGACCAGCACAACCCGTCCATCTCAGTACCATGTGATAAGAGCACCAGCATAACTGTGTTTACAACAACAGCTACTGCACATCGCTGAAATGCAAAATAGCTATGTGCATCATAGTGCCTATCACAAACAGCAAGGCTACCACTCAATCGCTAAAAACAATACTTCTCTATGTTTCATGTGGGGGGCTATGCCCCCCACAACCCCCACTGAGGGGAATTTTGCTTCCCCCCACACCCCAATCTTAAAATAATCAACTCGGAGTGGTGGGTATGTCAGTGGGGGAGAGCGGCAAACTCGGATGGGGCGCCTACGTTGGGGGACAGATGGTGGAAGGGGGAGAACATTGGGGGAGCAACCTGTTTGCGGGGTTGGGGGACAACATTAGAATGGCTGGGTACGGGATTAAAAAAAATTAAGGAACAAGTACCAAGTAGTAAAAAAAATATTTCTGCAGCACAGCCAGTTCCGAACCTGGGTCACTTGCCTCGAAGGTGGTGATGTTAGCCAGCGCACTAGATGGCCAGCTTGAAACCACCCTGAAAACCAAACCTACACTAACCCTCCAAAACTACACTAGCCCTCCCAAAAAAACACAGAACATAGCAGCTCAAATTACGATGTGCTCTTAATAGCCATAGCTATTAAGCACACATCGCCCAATTACCATTTACTATTCTGACATCGCCCATATTCAATCGCTTATATTGAGTCGCTCTACTGAAGGATTACTGTCCACCTCAATGGCTGTCCACCATCTTTAATAGGGAAGAATGCTTGTTTGCACTAAAGCAAAGAATCCCTGAATGCCTCCCCCTCCTTTTACCCTGGCAGCTCTCTGTCCCCATCCTCCCCCCCAGCACCCAGTTGCAATCCTGGTGGATGGCCAGTACAACCCGCCCTCCTCCATAGCTGGTCACCTTGAGATAAATTAAAACACTCACATGCTTGCTCCGTCTTATAGTAACACCAGCTGATCAGCTGGTTTTACCAATAGGTTGAGCCGGCGCACAAGTGCTTTCATTTACATGAAGGCGGTTAACCGTGGAGGAGGGCAGGCTGTACCAACCACCCATCAAGATCACAATTGGGTGCTGGGGAGGGGACAGGTGCTCAGGGTGGGGAGGGGAATTCCTTTGCTTTAACCGGACAAGTACTTTTCTCAATTAAAGACAGTGACTGGCCATGAAGGTGGGCAGGTTGTGCTCACTGCTCACCATAGCACTTAAATTAAAATATTGTGGGTGCTGGGGGAGGAAGGTGGGATAAAGATGCTGGTACAGCATGGGGATAGGGTGTTGCATTACTTACTCTGTTTGATCTGTGAGTAGGGTGGGAGGGACATTGAAAAAAATCAGCAAGTTTGGGAGAAGGTTTGTTATTTTTTTATTTACTTAATCGTGGATTACTTCCTGAGTCAGTCTGTGAACAGCCGTGATCTCACTGATCCCTAAGCCAGGCAAAGACCCCTCCCTGTGTGGGAGCTGTCAACCAATATTTTTTTTTTATTTTTTTATTTTATTTAAACAGCAGTTTGGAAAACCTTTGAGCCATAGGCTCATTTACAAAGGTACCTTGTCACAGTAAGACAAACCAAAATACACAGTATAGCAGTACAACACATAAGTATAACAGTAAATTAAGACATAGATACAAACAAGCTGGTACAGGTAGGTTGGATGCAAACAATACCAGAGTTATGTCGTCCTTAGCAGCTTAGTAATAAGCTTTGTCATAAGTATTGAGTACGGCTTTGACTAGTGGCAGTTACAGCATCGGGTGTTAATAAGGTGGTTACGTAAGGAAGTTTTGAAGCATGATATAGTTGGAGCTTCGGAGATGGAGGGGGGCAGTGTGTTGAACCAGGAGGGGGCCCTAAAGCTGAAGGCTCTTTGGCTGTGAGAGGTCCTAGCTCTAGGGATAACAAGAGAGGTTTTCCCAGAGGTCCGAGTATGAACTAGTGGGACAGAGTGGATGGTGGTGGTCAATCCTGGTGGGGAAAGCCCAAGGAGGGTCTTTTTGTAAGGTACAGGTAAGATATTTGAGGCGTCGTCGAGATCAAGTACCAGCACTTTAGCATACAGTAGACAGGTGTGTGTCATCCTAGGTGCTCCAGTAATTAACCTGCAGGCCTTATTCAAAGTAGTGCGATTTTATGGAGTGCGTCTGATCAGCAGCACCATACACCGGCAGTCCATAGTCCACTAGGGACAGGATAGATGAGGTGATCATGAGTCGAAGAGCCTCCGGGGGGAGGCAGTGTTTATACCGATGTAAGATGCCCAATCGGATATTAGTGGCAGTAGCTAGGGCAGCGATGTGTCCATGGAAGGAAAGGGAGGGGTCAAAATGGATCCCTAGGTATTTATAGGAGCAAACTTGTTCGAGTGGGAATGAGGACCCAGAGTGAATGAGGAGTTTGAAGTTGCAGGACTTGTTTTGGGGATGAGTGAAGAACATGGTTTTGGTTTTTTTAAGATTTATCACCAATCTATGTTCCTTGAACCAGCCCTCGGCTTCAGTGAAGGACTTCTGCAGCGAGTCCTGGAGGGCAGTAGGGTTACGATTTGAGGCAAAGATGACTGCATCATCAGCGCATAACAGAATGTTCCCTTAGCAAGAGCGTGGAAGGGTGTTAAGGTAAAGGGAGAATAGTAAGGGGCCCAGAATGGAGCCCTGGGGAACCCCAGAAAAGATGGGACAGATGTCTGAGTAGGTCCCATTAATTTGTACACGCTGTGAGCGGTCAGACAGATAACTGGTGCACCAGGAGATAGGCCCAGCAGCAAAACCAGAGAGACTAAGGGCATCAAGAAGGAGGGGATGGGAGACAGTGTAGAAAGCTTTCGAGAGGTCAATGAAGACAGCACCAGCCAGAGCACCAGTGTCTAAGGAGGAGTGGAGAAAGTTGGAGAACTCTAGGAGGGCTGTGTTGGTACTGTGGCCCGCCCCGGAAGCCATGCTGCTCAGGACAAAGGACATTGTAGGTGGAGAGGTAGTCAGAGATTTGAGAGGCCACCACTTTTCCAAGGCCTTGGAGAGAGGAGAGAGAATGGAGATCGGTCGATAGTTTCAGTCACAGTCCTATCACCACCTTTAAAGATAGGGGTGACAGTGGCGACTTTCCAGGCAGTTGGAACCTTCCTCAGGCAAAGAGAGGGTTGATGAGGCATGTGATCGGTAAGGACTGTGTCTAAGACCAGCCGTAGGATACATGGATCCAGGGTGTCACTGCCTGTACTATTACTCTTGAGGGCAGTGACAAGGTGCGGCCTAAGTTCTTGGGCAGAAACACGGCGGAGGAGAAAATAAGGGCGAGAAAGATTTACGGCAAGTGCTGGGGGAGGAGGGTCAAAAAAATTCGTAGGGACCCTGATCCCAATATCCCTGATCATAGCAGATTGCAAGGCATACATGAAAATTCTGGCTATGAGATTACAGAAGGTCATCCCCAAGATAACAGACAAGGACCAAGTGGGGTTTGCCCCACAGAGGCAAGGCACAGACAACACAAGGAGGAGGAAGAGGCACAGACAACATGAGGAAGCTTGATAACACCTGTGGAGGCCCTTCTGCAGCAAAGATCCAGCAATACTTATATCACCAGATTCTGAGAAGGTCTTCGACAGGGTGGAGTGGGACCACCTCTTCCGTACCCTGGCTGTCTTTGGATTTGAGAAAGTTTTCATAGGCCTAATTCAGACCATTTATAATGGGCCAATTCAATGTCCTCACCCTCCTTCCCCCTGGGCAGAGGCACGAGGCAGGGCTGCTCTTGTTCCCTCTCCTTTTTGTGATAACCTTTTTGTGATAGCCTTGGAGCCATTACTGCAAGTCATCAGGCAGCACAGGAACATCCATGACATCCGCTTGAATGGGGAGCACAAGGCATTCGCGTATGCTGATGACATTAGGCTAATTGATGAGGCTAGAGGAGTCGGTGCCAGCCACCCCTGGCCCTCCTGGATGCTTTTGGGGCCCTTTTAGGCCACTAGGTGAATGTATCCATACAGTATCTTTTATCCTTCCCACATCTGCAGCCCAAGTCCAACCTGGCTTCCTCTGGGGACTGCAAGAAGAGGGAGAAACCATCAATGTCCTGAGCATAAACTTCTCCTGGGTGCTGTGGGATCTGGGAAGACTGAACATCCCCATCCGGCTAGCAGAACTAGATGAGCATTTAACCGGGTAGAGCTGTTTGGACATGTCCTACTGGGACAGAGCACATGCCTTTAAAATGACAACTGCACCCAGGATCCAATATATACTGGATAATTTCCTCATCAAGATGCTGCCAGCTCTGTTTAAACAAATGCAGCAAAAGATGCTTGGCTTCTTATGGGGAAAAGGCCCCAAATGTATTGGACATAAGAAACTTGATGGGCCTCTTGCTGCTAGGGACCTCAATCTCCCTAATTTTCCCCACAAGCATGCAACTTATCTACTGCTGCAGCTCTCCCAAACCAGTATTCACCTACTTCTAGACTCCCAACCAAAGTGGGCCCAATGTGAAGCACACCTCCTGAGACCCAACCCCCACCCCCCACAACAGGTGGTGATGTTCTGGAGTATCCCCAATGACTTGGCCTCACACCCCACCCTACCACACACTGTCAAGGTGTGGAAGCTATATGCTAAAAAGCCCACTGGACTTCCTGTGCCTCCCATACCTTCCCTCTTTGGAACAACCCAGCTCTCAAATGCCCAATCACTTGGCCTGGGCGGGACTTGCAAGGCATATCCAAGCTCACCCACCGCATAAACCAGTCATGGGGCCACCTCAAAGCCTTCGGACAGCTCCAAGCAGAGTTCCCCCTAGGGAAGCAACAATATTGGCAGTACTTGTAGCTCAGGCATGCACTCACACACACACACTGGGCCCCCCAATACAAACTTAGTAGTCCGAATGCAATGGACGAGCTACTAGACTTGGATCAGAACCCCTTCTCGTTCTTTTTTAAGGGGGTGGTTCTTCTAGGGTGTCAATTGTTTAACTAGCTAAATTTAGTTCTGCCAAGCTGAAGTTTGATAGTGACATTAAGAGTTAACCACCGTATAACATTTGTTTTTACATTACGACAGTTCATGACGCAGCAATGGCCAGGTGAACAACAGGAGGGGTAAGAGGAGAAAACTAGATCCCCAAAACATTAAAAAGTGCAAAAATATCAAGAATCATGCTGCTCTTAATGAGCCCCTGTGTTATATTTTACAAATTTTCTCTAAAGTTCTGCATTTTCATAACAACTTTGCCCATTAACATAGAAACAGAATCACTGTCCCCTAGACTTCATCTGTGCTGGCTGCTTGTCTACACCTGACACTGTAATCCTCCATTATGACATCATACTTGTTTCCATAGCAACAAATTGTGATGGCGCAAGTAAATGAGTGTGATGGCAGGTGTAGAGAAGCAGCCAGAGCAGATGAAATGGAGGTGTGGGCAGTATTTTATTTATTTATTTATTGAATTGTTTCACCAGGAAGGATGCAGTGAGCAACTCAATGCTTATCTCACGGTACGTCCTGGGGGAAAGGGGAGAGGGATGTACAGCAGGAGAATCCATAATACATACATCATTCTAGAGTATCCTGCTTGCATGTTAATATACATCATTCTGATGAAAAAAGGGGACAGCTAAACATAAATATATTGAAATATACACTAAAATTAGTCTAAAAATGGGGAATACATAATTGGTTGCCGTGGAATAACACATTTATCTCCACCAGTGAGTGGTAAAACCTTAAAGTGGCAGAGCCATGAGTTAATTGTGAAGGATGGTAAGGGGGCAGTCCCTAGAAGCTCTTCAGTAATCATCTCATCTCCTGGCTATGAGTGGGACCATATACTCCTAGATCATATACAGAGTCTAGACGCAAACAGAATTGCTGCTAAGGTAGGTAATTCTCATTTAGAGTCAGGCAGACATAGACAAGTTCTATTGATACAGAGTTCATGTATTGCTATATTAAAGATAATCTGTGCCTTTTACTGTTCTCTCTCATTATCTCAATCCTCAACACCTGATTTAGCACTAAGTATAGTAGCGCCAAATTTTCCTCTTGCAAGCTTTAAGTATTTCTTTTTTTGAATTTTTATAACCTAGTAGGCCCACGGAGAAAATATGTCCCTCTTTTAGGACTACCCAGAATTATTCAGCAAGAAACATACTATCTTAAAACTTTTCCCTACAGCTGATACCTCTGAAGTAAAGCACTATTTTCTTAAGCAATATCAATCTCCTGACATTGTGTGATGACTGCCTCACCAAGTGTGAGCAGTTTTCCCCAGTAATGGGCACGGGCTATAGTAACAGCATAGTGCAGCAAGCACTACCCATGCTTTTTAGAGCATAAAGCTTCCACACTGTACAAATTGACATCAAATTTTAGGCAACATTAAAACATTATGTTTTAACAGAATGCGCTGAGAAGAAGCTTGACACCCTAAAATGTGCTAGTAGTGCTTGCCAAATTATACAATAACTATAGCATATGCTCATTATTGGAGAAAGCTGGACAGGCGCGGTGAGACACAGAAGTCACACGCTGTGCCAGGAGACTGCAAAGTGTGACCACTGGGTAAGAAAATGACACTTTCCTTTGGAGGTGTCAATGAAAGGGAAAAGTTTAAGACCTAGATGTTTCTTGCAATAGGAAAATCAGCACTACTATACATAATGATGCTGAATCAGGCAGTGTGGATCGCGATAATAGAAGGGACCTGTAAAAGGTATAGAGTCCCTTCAAAATAATATCAGTAAAGTTTTACAGCATGTCAATACAGACCTTACCTCGAGAGGGTTCCTTTAGTAGGTCATCACATATAGGACTGGCGCCACCTGGCCTCTGGTCGCACGGCAGCCTTTTCTAGCAATACCTGATGCGGGACCACCCACCCGATGTCACGTGACTGATGTCAGTGTGACTGTATATAGTGAGCAGTCCCCACGCCCGCCCTCCAGTTCTTTCCCACCGTCGCCTCGTGTCAGTTGCATTTCAGACTTCCAGTTAGCGATCGGCGTGAAAGTTCATCGTGTCAGTTTATCCCTCGCTGCCTTTTTTCTCAAAATTTCATGTTCTTTCTTATATTGTCACCCAAGAAGAAGTGCTCATCCTGTGGCACGCAGATCTCGCACAAAGATGGTCACTCCAAATGCGTCCTCTGTCTAGGCCCGGACCATCCAGTCTCCTCCTGCCCTGAGTGTCAATCCTTTAACCAGGCCACAAAAAAGAGGAGACAGCAGGCTTTGGAGGCCCATTTGCTAAAAGCCCACCTGGCTTCCTTAGAGAAGAAAATGGTTCATCTCCGGGATTCATCTGAGAAATCTTCTCCTTCAAAACGCACAAGGAGAAATCTAGGGAGCGGACTCGCTCCACGGATGACGCCAGGCCCTCGACGAGCAAGGCCCAGCTGCAGCCCAGAAAACTGGATCGTAAGTCGGACAAAACTTTGGTGGATAAGTTGACCATCGGCCCCTCTGGCAACTGCACCACCTCGACCGATAAGTCAGCCCCCGGCTCCTCCAGGGACTGCGTGGCTACTGGTAAGTCGGCTCCCTCGGCTGGGGGTAGTCACCCAGCTCCAGTTGATAAGTCGGCCAAGGGCATCTCCCCTGACTGCCCGACCCCACCCACTAAGTCGGCCGTCCCTGATGACCGCACGGGCTCGGTTCACCCATCGGGGCCTCATGGCGCCTCACCCGACGTCCAGCGGGACCAGAGGGAGAAAGCCCCTCTCCCTTCTCTTTCACCCGTGCCCTCCAATTCCATGGTGGGCATGTCCGGCGATGCCAGTGGAGAACCCATCAACCCTGTTGAGATTTTAGGGTCCTCTTCACACTCCCCTTCTGGAGTCCAGGAGAAGGAGGCTCCTCCCCAGCCTACTGGCCTTATGGTGGAGGCCCTTCCTCCGCCTTCTGGCAGGCTTCTGACGCCCCCTCCAATGCCGGTGATCATAATGACAGTCCCTCAGCCTTTGGCCCTGACGCCGTATCTGGCCCGACGCCAGAGCCCCTTCGTCTGGTTCTGACACTGGCCCCTCCGACGCCGGATCCCTTTCCAGCGCTGGATCGGGTGGCACCTGTTCCGATTTCAGTTCCACTGACGTGGGCTGTCCCGACACCGGACCCTCCACCTATATACACCACAGTGAGTCCGACGTAGGTTCCTCCAACACTAGATCTGATGACCGGGATTTATACCAGACCTCGAACTTTCCCGCATTACCCACTCGGGTATCCGGGGAATCACAACACAGGAGGTCCCACTCTGGACTGGAGTCATCCTGGACAGTTCTACCCTGGATTTAACCCCTACTCCCACTATATGGGACTCCAGGGCTACTATCCATCACTGGTCATCCCTCCTCCTCCTCCTCCTCCTCCCTCTCAGCCTCAGCCGATTTCACCTCCCCCTCCTCCGGTTTCTCTGGACTTCAAGACCTTGATACAGTCTTGGTGGCAGGAGGCTAGGTCAGAGCTGGTCTCGGACCTGGAAACTAGGCTCCCACAACCGCAGCTTCCTAGGTCCCCTTCCCCAAGCAGTTCATTGCTGACCACTATCCACATCTCGGGGAAGACTCAGCAGGACGTTTCCCTTCCAGACTTCAGATGCCGTCCTGTCAAGGAGGTGGACAATGATGATGACAGCACAGAGGGGAGGGAAGATTCCTCGGAGGAGGAGATCACGGAGGACCCTGAGGAACCGAAAGGTAAGGCCTCGCTGAAGTCTCCACTGGAGGACCCTTCCTTCTCGGACCTCTTGAGGGCCTTGAAAGATTACTTCGACTGGGAGTCAGAGGAACAGGATCCCATGAGGCAGAGACTCGCAGAACACCTAGACTTAGAGTCTCTGTCTCCTATCCCGATTCCTCCATGGATGGCACCTCATCAAGACCTCACCACGACCATCTGGCAGATGCCTCATTCAATCCTGGCTGTCCCCAAGTGAGCAGACAGGCTCTACCAGGCACCAAGGAATGCCCCCTTCTTAAAGACTCATCCCAAGGCTGACTCTGTAGTCATCTCTGTGGCTCATGATCACTCTTCAGTGCCCAAGCACATGAGCACTACTCCTCCGGACAAAGATTCGAGCCAGATGGACCAGTTTGGGAAGAAAATATATTCATCAGCCACGTGCACCCTCCAGTCCCTCAGTTACATGGCCTATATGGTGTCCCATCAAAAGGCGACTATGGCCAGGCTGGAGACAAAGGTCCAGTCCATGGATCCCTCACCTTTGAAGGAGGAACTTGCCAAGGATCTCCGCCTCTCCAAGATCTCCTGCAGGCATGTCTTACATGCCACTTATGATTCTGTCGATTCCGTGGTCTGTACCTCGGCAACTGCCATTGCCCTTAGATGGCGCTCCTGGCTTTGCCTCTCCAGACTCGCCAATGAGATCCAGTCGGCGATTCAGGACGCTCCTTTTAGGGGTTCGGTCCTTTTTGGTGGGGACACCAAGGATATCATAACAGACCGACAGGACAAGGGAGTTGCTCTTAGGTCTGTTAGGTCTATGTACTGATCGGGCTCCCAGCAGCAGCAGCAGCCGCCCTTTCAGAAAAGGACTTGGAGGCAGAGAAAGAATGCTCATGAGGAGGTAAATTCGCTCTTGCTCAAGGAAGCGATTGAGTGCGTCCCCTTAGGACAAAGGGAAAGGGATTTTACTCCCACTTTCCCTGGTTCCAGAAAAGATCGGGGACTTCAGACCCATACTCGACCTAAGTCAGCTCAATCAGTTCCTGAAGTACAAAAAATTTTGAATGCTGACGCTCCAGGGCCTTCTCCCTCTCCTCATAGAGAATCATTGGCTCTACGCTCTGGACATGCAGGATGCTTACCTGCACATTCCCATTTTCCCCAGCCACCGCCAATTCCTGTGATTTCGTTTCCAAGGGGAACATTTTCAGTTCCGGGCATTCCCCTTTGCCCTGTCTTGGGCACCACGGGTCTTTACCAAGTGCCTGGTGGTGGTCGCAGCATTCCTGTACCACAGGGGTATTGTGGTCTTCCCTTACCTGGATGACTGGCTGATTTCGGCCCCGTCCAGGGATTCATTGCTGAAGGCTCTTTCTTTACCCTGGACCTATTCAACCAACTCGGATCACGTCAAACGCTCCCTAAGTCATCCCTTATCCCCGCCCAGAAACTTAAGTTTATTGGGGCAGTTCTGGATACAGTCCAGTGCAGAGCCTTCCTTCCTCCAGACAGGATGGAGACCGTGATCCATCAGGCTCCAAAGTGGCCTCCCTCAGGACTATCCTCTGGCTCGGGAAGTCCTTTCACCTTTTTGGGCCTGATGGCGGCCCAATACTACTGCTCTCTAGCAAGACCTACATGAGGATTACTCAGTGGTCATTGCGGGTGCAGTGGGATCAGCTCCTGGACGACCTGGACCATCTGGTCCTGCTCTCCTCAGCAGTTCAAATGGATTTACACTGGTGGATGGATGCTCGCAATCTTTCCTCGGGGCTTCCGTTTTGGAATCCTGCACCAGCAGCCATTCTCACCACTGATGCCTCGAACATGGGGTGGGGTGCTCACCTCGGGGAACATCAAGCCCAGGGACTGTGGTCTGGCTTGGAGACTTCTCTCCATATCAATGTTCTGGAGCTGAGGGTGGTTCTGTACGCATTACAGGCCTTTCAGACCCCCCTTCTCAAGGGAACACTGCTAATCCAAATGGACAATATGTCAGTAGTTTGGTATATCAACAAACAAGGAGGAACCCGGTCGTACCCTCTATGCAGGGAGGCGATGTGGGTGTGGAACTGGCAGTCCAGCACCATCTGGTCCTTGTGGCCGTGCACGTTCCAGGCATTCTCAACATCCTGGCAGACAGTCTCAGCAGATCTCAGACCCTAGCTCACGAGTGGGAACTGCATCAGGAAGTGGCGGAATCCATCTTCCAAAATTGAGGGCTTCTGGAAATCGACCTCTTCACCTCCCAATCCAATGCAAAACTTCCCAAATTTCACTCGCTCATTTCAGAGCAAGGTGCTTTTTGGAGCGACACATTGTCTCTATCTTGGACAGGGAAATTTTTGTACGCTTTCCCTCCATTTCCCATTCTGCAGAGGGTTCTTCTCAAGCTTCAGGTGGAGAGCGCAAGGGTGATCCTCATCGCTCCTCTCTGGCTGAGACAGATTTGGTTCTCGCTGCTACAGCAGCTTTCCAGGGAACCACCGGTTCCACTTCCAGTAACTCACGACCTCCTGACTCAGGATCAAGGCCGTCTGCTTAATTCGGGGCTCAGGACCCTGCATCTTATTGCGTGGCTCCTGCAGACATAGCAATTTCCCACTTTGGGGTTTCTTCCAGGGTTGCTCAAGTTCTCATTGAGGCCAGAAAACCTTCAACTCGTTCCACTTACGCCATGAAGGGGAAACGGTTTTCCATATGGGTGACCACTAAGGGCTGGAACCCCTTCTCTTGCTCAGCTCCACAAGTCATGGAATACCTCCTTCACTTATCAGACTCCAGTCTGTCTTATTCCTCCTTAAAGTCCATATCTCAGCTATCTCAGCGTACCATGAGCTAGTGGATGGTAAACCTGTGGCTCAGCTGGAAGTCTTAAAAACCTTTCTGAAAGGGATTCTCCCTCTGAAATCCCACATCCGCAGCCCAACTCCACCTTGGGACTTGAACTTCATTGTGTTATACCCACTGGACCAAAGAGTTTCGCTCTTGCGACCAGTTGTTTGTCTCCTTTGCCCCGAGATTGAAGGGCAAACTGGTTTCTAAGCAGGGTCTTTCCAAATGGTTAGGCAACTGCATTCGGTACTGTTACCAAAAGTATAATAAGCCTCTGCTGGGTACCATCAGAGGTCATTCTACTAGGGGCATGGCTGCCTCCGCGGCCTTCCTACAGAACATTTCTACGGCTGACATTTGTGCTGCCACTACTTGGAGTTCTCTCCATACTTTTACCAAACATTACAGTCTGGACATTGCTTCTAGGTGGAGGGCTGGCTTTGGCCTAGCCGTCTTGCAGGGCTTTCTGTCCTAGACTGGGTCCTTTCTGGACTTCAGTACTTTCCATCGGAGTTAGTTTTCCTCCTCCCTAGTTTCTCACGGTGTCTCCTTGGAGGGACTGCTTGGGACTCTGTCTTATATGTGATGACCTACTGAAGGAACCCTCTCGAAGTAAGATAGTGCATTAACGTAGGAACTTACCGTAACAGTAGATCTTTGAGAGAGGTTCATTCAGTAGGTCATATTTTTCCCTCCCTCCTTCCCCTCATTTTATGTTTTACAGGGACTCCAAATGCTGTTCGCTCCTGCTGTCAGGCCTCTTCCTGGCTCTGGCAGGAGAACTGGAGGGTGGGCATGGGGACCTCCCACTATATACAGTCACGCTGACGTCAGTTACTTAACGTCGGCTGGGCAGTCCCCCGTCAGGTATTGCTAGAAAAGTCTGCCGTGCGGTCCGATGCCAGGTGGCGCCAGTCCTATATGTGATGACCTACTGAAGGAACCTCTCTCGAAGATCTACTGTTACGCTAAGTTCCTACGTAACTACTTTTGACAGTATATTAATACAGCTTAGTATATAGATATACAGTGATTTTAAAGTATAATGATATACATTTTACGTGCCTTTTTTTTTTTTTTTTTTTTTTTTAAATGCTTAACCTTCATCCAACTTTTTTGATTTTTGGTTCAAATTCAGATCCCAAAAACAATATTTAGCCAGGTTTTCTACTCATAACCTAATCACAACATACTACAGTCATGTTGCAAATGCTGTAAAATTCTACATTTCATATTCAGTAATTCCATACCTTCCTTGCTTTTGCAGGCAGCTTTGAAATACAAAAACATGTTATTTTAATATTTTTGCAGATGTGATATCACTGACATTATTTTTACACGCTGTGACACCATTATATAGTATATGATAGAGGCATTGCATAACTACAATATTGCATGGACTGACAGTAAAGTTACTGTATTTATTCAACATGGATAGTAGACTTAATTGGACCTAGCATGCATGTCTGCACTGTGCTGTGCTCTAATTGCTAAGGATCAATGGGGTCAACATTCCTCACCAAATACAATAAATTCCATACTTACAGGCAGCCCATGGGATATCTCCTATTAACACACCACCAGTGGAAATAAACTGGTTAGGTTAAAAAGAATTACTCAGTGCTGTTGACATACGTACTGAAGAAATAACAAGTTATTTCTTCTGTATTTAGTTGTTTTTTTATGTAAAAGAGTTAACCAGGAAGGCAAACTGAGCTATCCTGGGGAAATGGGAACGGAATACAACATAGAGTACCAACAATGGGCTATATACACTAATGTGCAGGTTGCCTTTGCACTGTATATTTGAGGTGTATAGGCAACCCTAAGTCAGAATGCCATGCAGCAGGGTTCCAGCAGACCCCCAGAGGCATTCACGACAAGTGTACAGTCCCCTTGCACACTCAATCCCCTGGCTGTTCATGCAATCACATGCCATGGGCGGTCTGGGGAAGTGTCGGTGGTGTGCCAGCACATCATGGCATTCACTAAGGCGTGGAGTGCTGGGCATGGGGGGGCAAGGTACAGCAGGGAGGGCTCTGCCATAACCAGTGCATGCCCCCACCAATGACACCTGCTGGCTCTGCCAGGACTGTGAACCCCCCCCATCATGATACCTCAGTCCTCCAAGCTGCATGGCAGTGCTGGGGGCAACCCTTTGGACACTCACCTGTACTTCGAAAATTCTGGGACCTGCACTTTCCCAGAATCCTCTGCTTGCATGGAGCAGGAGCTCCACTACAGGATCCAGGTCAGGCATCTACTGGATGCTTGTCTGTGTCCTCTGCTCCATACCCATCTGCCCCCTGCAATCCTGTGTGCCAGGGGGGCAGGCTGCAGCCAGGCAGCTGGCAATCGTGAATGCTGGCCAGTGCATGCCTGTCTGCTGGTGCAGAGATGCGTGGGCCAGGTATGCATCTTTAACCCAAACTCGGACCCAGTTAGTGCATAGAGTCCAATATATACAATTCAGTACAATTGAAAAGAATTAAATACAACATTACAGTATGTAGCACCAAATGGAAGTTAGATGGTTAAAAACTTTACACAAATGGAAGGCATAAATACAATTTTTCTACAACACAAAATGAAAAGACTTAGTGTGGCATACAAGGAGTTGTCTATGTAGAAGGACATTTGAACTTAGAAGGAGGTGACTGATGTTGTGGGAACCACTGAGGAAAGAGGGGACAAGGGTAACCCAGCTAGGAGTCTTCCCAGAAATGAGGACTAGAAGTGGGCTGAATGGGAGTGGCATAACAAGGGCCCAAACTATTCTAAGAATGAGTATCACTGGGAAAGGTTGCAGTAAATTAGCAAGGAACAGGAACAGCAGGAAGGAAAAAGGAAGGGGGGGCACAAAGGAAGAGGCACTGACACAAGGGGAAGGGAATGAACACAAGCTGGAAGGTGGCCTGCCTAAATGCCATAAGCCTGGAAAATAATAATGGCAAGCTTTAGGTGATGGGGGCAGACAAAGGGTTAGATCTGGTGGTCATTACTGAGACATTCGTCACTGGGAATAATGATTTGGACCTGGTGATTCCAGGGTATACCCTGTATAGGAAGTTTAAAAAAAAAAGGGCAAGGGGGGTGCAGTAGCCCTATATGTTAAGAAAGGCATAGGAGTCATAGAGGATGAATCCATCAAGAGGCGTGCCACAGATCAAATAGGATCTGGGTTGTCAACAGTGAGTAGAGAAATGGGCAGACTAGATGGCCCGTATGAGTCCTTATCTGCCATCAGATTCTATGTTTAAGAAGGGGCCACAAAAGGCGAGGTAGTGGTTGTGGGGGATCTCAATTTACCAGACATTGGCTGGGATACCGCAGCAGCTAGGAGCACCAGAAATCAGGCCCTGCTTGACGCACTGCAAGACTATGTCCTGGTACAACTGGACAAGGAAACCACAAGGCAATCTGCCATTCTCCATGTGGTGCTCACCAACTCTGAAATGGCTAGTGATGCAAGAGTTGGGAAACCACTGGGGTCCAGTGGCCATAATACCATATGGTTTAAATTGGCCCTGGGTAAGGATAAACCCTCATCAAAAGCTGTCATTCTGGATTTCAGACAGACAGACAGACAGACAGATTTTGGCCAGAAAAGGGAAATAATCAGAGTGAAACTGGTAGGAGTGGATAAGGTCAGGGGAGTGGAGGAGAGGTGGGGGTAATTAAAAAGGCTATCCTCAAAGCAGCTAACATGTGCTTGAGAACCATCACCAAAAGCAAAAAACTGAAGAGGCCGACCTTGTTCACTTAGGAGGTAAAGGATGTGGTGAGGCAAACAAGAGGACTGTCCTTGGGGACAAGGAGTGGAGGGAGTATCAGAGTAAAATGAAGGAGGCCAAAAAGGTGGACAGAGGCTCAAAGGTAGACACAAAGCTGAGAATTACAGAGGTGGTCAAATGGGGGAGAAAGAGTTCTTCTGATAAATCAGGGAAGAAAGGAAGACAAGGGGGGAGTAATCAGGCTGGCAAAGGATGAGAACAATAGAGGATTATGGTAAGAAGGTAACTATTTTGAACAACTACTTCTGCTCAGTTTTCACAGTAGAGGACTGCAGGTCTGTACCAGAAAATGGAATTAAAAGGGGAATTCAAGGAATGGTGAGGGTTGAGATCCCAGTAGAAATAGAAAGAAAAGGTCTTGCTGCCCTAAAAGTAGATATGGCACCGCAACCTGATGGGATGCACCCAATAGTGGTTAGGGAACACTTGTGAAGAGCCAGAGTGCTTCTGAGGTTCCTGAGGACAGCAGACATGGTTCCACTACACAAGAGAGGGACTAGAGAGGATCCAGGAAATTACAGACCCATCAGTTTTACCTCCATTGTAGGTAAACTGATGGAGACGCTAGTCAAAGATGACCTGGTGACCTACCAGGAAAGTAATGTGCTCCAGGATAGTCAACAGTACAAGTCTGTGGCAGGATGGTCCTGTATTTTTTGACTGGGTTACTAGATGTGGTAGTAAGAGACAAGCAGTAGATCTGTCTACTCTGCTTCAACTTCAGCAAAGCATTTCACCTGGTGCAGTACACTTGGCTGCTGAAGAGTTAGAGGATTTGGGAGTTGATAGGAGCTTATAAAATTAGTGGCAAACTGGCTAAGAGGGAGACAACAGAGGGTGGTATCAAGGGGAGGTCAAATCAGAGGACATGGAGATCACAAGTGGGGTGCCATGGGAGTCAGTCCTAGGACCTGACCTTTATAACACATTTGTCAGTGACATTGGGGAAGGTATACAGGACAAGATGTGTCTCTTTGCAGAAGACACAAAGCTTTGCAGCAGGGTGGACAGCAAAGAGGGAGTAAGTGAATTGCACAGGGACCTGGAACAGTTAGAAATATGGGACCCAATTCCAGGTCATGCTATGCCTGGTGCAAGGTAACTTACACCACACTCCATGATGCAAATCGCACCTTGTGCCATGCATTATGCAAGTCATGATTACAAGATGCAGCTTGCGTCATGCCGCCTGCAGGTTGCACCAAAGGTGGGCTACACCACCCACTACACCCGCAACCCACTGCAGCATGGTGCAAGGGTGGATTACAGCAGCACCTGTGCCCTATTTCAAAAGGGCGGCTGCTGTAACCCACCTACACAATTCCAAGACTGCATGTGGCACAGTAGGGTTAGACCAGCATGTAGCTGGTCTAAGGGGCATCCGTCCTGGCACAACGAATGACAACCCCCCCCGCAATGCCGCAGAAAGTACATTGACTTGCCCCATGTACCCCCCAGCACAGTCATGCCCCCACCCCAAATTTCTGGGACCTTCCGGTCCATATTTGCCATCCCCCATGCACCTGTGCCACCCAGCCAGCTCCCCCAAGGCCTTCAGGTGATTGTGGCAGTGTTATGGGGTGGGTGGGCCTGGGGGGCAGTTAACTGTGGGCATGCGACTTGCAGCACCCAGGTCTACTGTGCCATCCCTGTGGCGCAACCCCGCAGTACAAAGTCATGGGGCATAGGTACCAGGGACTCTGCCTGTCTTAGAATAGGGCACAGGGTCCCCAGCATAGCGGTGCATGGCGCAACTCGCATACGCCCGTGAGTTGCACCATGTGACTTGGAATCAGGCCCATGGTCTAAGATTTGGTAACTGAGCTTCAATGCCAAAAAGTGAAGGTAATGCACATAGGAAAGAGGAATCCTGGGACAGAATATTGGATGGGGGGGGGGCAGGTCGGCCACTGCTTCTGAAGAAAGAGACCTGGTAGTTACCATAAGTGACTCCCTTAAAAAACAGTCAATGCAATAAGGACTACAGGAAGGCAACCAGAATGTTGGGGTGCATTCTGAGGAGTTTCACTAGTAGGAGGAGGAGGAGGAGGAGGAGGAGGAGGAGGGTTTAATGGCCACTGTATAGATCACAGGTGAGGCTCCCATCTGGAGTACTGTGAACAGTTCTGGAGTCCCGACCTGAGACAACACAGGGATAGACTGGAATCAGTTTAGTGAAGGGTCACCAAAATTATGCCAACAAGGCAGATCCTATGAGGAATGACAGGAGGCACTGAACATGTACTCACTCGAGGCCAGAAGGGAGAGACGGGACATGGTACAGACCTTCAAGTTCCTAAGAAGAATAAGCAAGGGGAGCAGTGAGGAACTATTCAGTTGGAACTGAGAGTCAGTAACAAGGGGCATGAATAGAAACTGGTGGGAGGGAGGTTCAGAAGGAATGTAAGGCCTTTTTACGTCATGGAGAAGGTAGTTGAGCCGTGGAACAGCCTACCAGCAGAGGTGGTAGGAACAAGGATCATTAAAGAGTTTAAGCATGGCTGAGACAGAGTATTCAGTCTGATAGTTACACTAAAAGGAGGTATAGTAGACTTAGGGGTAGAGGTAGGGGTTAAAACCCCACTTGGGGAGGTGTCACCAACAGCCGAGCTTGCAGCAGCTTTTTAGCAAAGCTCCGCCAGAGCAAACCTATTTTGCTAAATTACTAATAAAAAAAATGCTGGAAGAATAATAGGAATCAACAGATTTGATAGCAGACAGTTTGCTGATCAGAACAATACGACTGTGGAACCGCCATTCAGCTTGACATCGGAGTTATGGGCAGAAGTAATAGTGCGGCTACTGAGGAGAAGGAGCCCGACAAAAAGACCCAAAGCCGAGTACCAACACGGACTCGAGACGAGGGGCGGGGGATGATATCTTGCCTCAACCTTCTAATGCACTGCTTTTGAAAGCAATACAAAGGCTGGATCAAAAACTAGAAGATTTCACCTCCCAATTTAAAATCCTGGACACTAAAGTGACCATATTGGAGGAAGCCACTAACTCAGCATCTACAGCAGCAGCATCAGTGATAATGGTGTCTACGGGCCTGACAAAGGAAAATGTGGTGTGATGAAGATGCTTAGAAAACCTGGAAAATGCTTCTCGAGCCTCTCATGTAAGGATCCTGAAATACCTGAGGGTGCTGAAGAAGAAAATCCTTTGCTTTTCTTGCGCACTTTTTCTGGAGAAGTCTTGCAAGTTCAGGAAGTGGTTATGATTTTAGAAGCCTACAGAATTAGCCCATGTGGCAGGTGAAGCTGCGCTGCAACTAACCAGCCATTACCCTGCACTCTTCTTGTGGTGCTGGGGTCTGTGAGAGACAGAGATATGATGATTAATATGGCCAGACAACGAGGACCATTGGACTGGGAAGACACCAAAGTTCACATTTTTCCAGACTTAAGTTTCATCACCAGGCAGCGCTGAAAAAGTTTTGATGGCATCAGAGCTCGCCTTCATCAGCTGGGGGTCCATCATGTATTCCTGATGCCAGCTAGCCTCAGGATTACCTACAGAGAGAAATCATATCAATGTGCTGAACCTGATGCAGCAACTAAACTATTGGATCGTATAGAGCGGGAATTTCAGGCAAAAGGAGAAAACCCTGAAAGTGACTCTGGGGACAGTAAGTGGTGATCGAACGGGCTTAGTTCCTGTGGAAATGCCCAATAGCCATAGAAAGTATTGTTTTGTCCTACTGTAATACCCAGCCATAAAATAGTATTGTGGGTTAATTTTGATGTATAGCTCTCACTTTTAGGGGCGGATGATAGGGCTCGGTAGACTTACTTTCTATGGCTTTTACCCAAGGCACCTTTCTTTATTGTTAGCAGGGTGTTTTTGGTGCCGCTAGACTGTAGGATTTGCACAGAGCACAGTCTCAGTAATTTGGGTTGCAAATGTTATCCTGAAAATCTGCATTTACTGTTCAGTGACTGAAAGAGGTTTGAAATCATTTTATTGGTTCTGTAACTCTACTATAGAGGTACTGTTAAGGGTAGCTGTGTGGGCTATTGCTCGTTGGGGGTTCTGCTTAATCATACAAATATTTAACTACCATATATGGATTAGGTATATTCGACCCAAATATAGGGTGTTCGCTAATATTAAATATGTTGTGATGGTAATCCCCGCTCATGGCAGTACTGGCCTGTTAAAATTTGTATGTTGAAAATGTTAAATATATAGAATTACACCCCCCGTGATGTAACATTATTTAGGGGCTTATTATCTCCTTACTGTGACAATGTTGACATGCATTATCTGTAATGAAAATGTTATTTCGGAAAGCCTGCCTAAGAGGGTAATATACTGTGTACTTCATACAGCAAAACTAATAAAAATAAAGTAAAAAAAAGCCAACACTTGGACAGTAGGCCACATGATAAGTTCGGGAAACAAAATAGGCAAGCTGGACGGACCAGAGGTCTTTTTCTGCCGACGGTGTCTATGTTTTTATGTAACAGCTATATATTTTTCCCAGCTGTCAACCCACAGATATAGGGAGGCCAAAGATTATCTGGTAGCTGATGGGTAGAGCCCTGTAAAATTATTTTTATTTTTTCTGGAATTTCCTTTTTATTTCTTTTTATTTATTGAAAATGTAGTTTTATTTCTTGTTATCGCATTTACACTAATAAAATACCTTAAAATGACCTTATACGCACTAGAAATCACTTTCCTAATATATTACATCGTATTAAGCAGCATTATGCTGTGGTCTTGAAAGGTTTTGTGAATCAGACTATTCCGCTGCCACTTCCTTGCGTACCGTCTCTGTGGTAACAATAGAGCCTAAACAGCAACTGCTGCAAGCATTTATTTAGTTTTTGCCAAAAAGGCAAGCACTTTTTTAACTTTTTTCATGTGCTTGTTTTCATTTTCTTTTTATACCTTGAATTTCTTGTTATTTCTTATTTAAGAAAAACACGGGTCTCTACTGATGGGCACTGCTTATGGAAAGGCTTGTTCCAGGTATCTATGACATCCAGTTGTACATGCTGACCCAACGGTGGCTGAGGGAAAACTGTTTGGCCAAAAGCATATCCAATTGGGGGCTACCTAAATGTATTTAAAGTGTGGAGCTAAAAACATTATAATTCTGGGAACACTTCTGGTTGCTCTTGTTATTTGCAAAAGCATTTACAATTTCTGTTTGTGAATAAAATGCAAAACCGATTTCTGTTTGTGAGAACCAGTTAATCTACAAAACTGAGAAAACAGATGTTGAAAGAGAACTAGCCAATATTGGGTATTAAAAAGAATGGCCTTGTTGGGTCTGAGACTCAGAGCTGGAGTCAGCCTGTTGATGTACTGGCTGGCTGTGTGTGAGACAGAAGGGGAGGATGTTAGCATGGTCAGAAACTCTGACGGGCAGAGGATCATTTTGGTAATGAAAGATAGTACCATTTGACAATATTTCACAATGCTTGATGACATCACCAAGACCCCAAAAAACAAGATGCTGCATCAGTGTGTGATCTGAAAAAAAAAAACAATATGGTAATATTAAATACACACTGAAAATAGAATGTAGCCCCCCTAGGAGCTATGCTAATATCCCTTTAGGAGTGTCTATCAACCTCTAGGGTGATGCCAGTTTCTATGCCCTTAGAGGACTGGGTTAGCTGGTCTGCTGTGACATTCCAAAGGGGAAGAGTCAGTGTTCTCTGCTGAAGGGCAGGGATTGCTGAGTCAGAGTTGGAGGGAGAGAGCACCATGTACACAGTGCCAGCTCCCAGTACACTACTAGTTTCTCTATAGAACGTGGCATCAAGAAAAAGTGCCTGATCATGGCAGAAACTGTCTTCTACAGCCTCTGAAAGGGAGGTGCCCCTCTCCAGTCAGAGAAAAACCCCATCTGAAGAAAAAGATAGAGGTCTGTCTGTGAGGAAATTGCTGCCAGAGAGTCCAGAGGGCAGAGATCTGCGGAGATGTTCATCTTTGTTAAACTATGAAGCGTGTACCATTTGCACAGTGAACGCAACACGGCGAAATCCCTTACAGCGACAATCTCGACAGGTTTTGAGATTGTCGCTGTGAGGGACCTGATGGCAATTCTTTCGCCGTCCTTCGCCATCCCTTCAAATTAACTCTGACTCTGAATTAGATATTTTAAGAAGGAGGGTGTGCCCCTGAGAACTAAAGACACAATGTTGACAGGTGAAATTTCGCCTGTCGACATTGTAACATTCGCCATGCCACACGTCGGCAATTTTTCTCTCAATGCGGCATGATGGAACCACTATGAAGTGTCTGTGTTTGGCACATAGCAGTGCCCTCCCTGCTTAAGAGAGGGACAGCATCTGACATGATGTAGGTTCCTGTCAGCCAGCAGAAATTTACCTCAGAGAGCACTCAATGTAGCCTGGATTACCCACATTTAGAAAATGCATGGAGCCTGTGGGCACCTCAGCTCTGCCCAGGTGGGCACAGTGTCTGTGATCTCAAGGATAAAAGAAGAGTGTGAAAAGTGAAAAAAGGATATGCTCTGTGGGAAGACAGAGCAGAGTGGATCTCTGAAATTTGTCACAGGATGTAGTTGATGCCAGTCTATGCCAGCCAGTAAAATTATGAAGTAGCCATGCAGCTCACAAATACCAAAAATGGCTAGAAGAAGCCCGTGGGTTTCCCACCCAAGCTGCAAGGATGGAAGACTCAGTGATGGTTAAGAAATGTGAGCAGATAAGGATCCATTTGTGATACTGTGGAAAAAGTGGACTGTGACAGGTGGATGAAGGTGTCATTTTTTCATTGAGTTCAAGTGGAAAAAAATAAAGAACCCTGTTTTGTTTTAAAATAACCCCTGTTTTGACATTTGTGGTTTATGCCTCCAAGTTTTGCTAACCCCTTTTAAGTCACAGCTCTGTCAGCCCTGCTGTGTGTCAACAGAGCCCTGGAGGTCACCTCTGTGCTGGGGAGGTCAAATAAGTGGATCCGTTGTTACTGGTGTATGCGACTGCTTTCCATCCAAACCCCTAGACAGCTGGGAAGGTGACTTTACACTGGGGTCTTGAATCAGGGGTTTTGGGGTACCTTTGGGGTCCCTGACACATCAGAGGGTGGTACGTGTGGTTTTTCACTGTTGCATTAATATTAAGTGTGCAGGCTGAGGAGAAAAATTGGCGCTGAAAAGTTTAACCGAATTCAAATGTTGCTGAGAGCAGGAAGTGCAAGCTGTGTGTCTGGGCGCAGGATATGCTACCTCAAAGACCTGTGCAGCAGCATGTGAGTTTCTCATAAATATGTAAATGCAGAAAGGAGAGGCGTCATTTGATTGGTGGAGGGTCATTGCTGGGGCAGTGGCTAAGGCAGCTGGAGGAACAAAGTGCGACTTGAATGCTGGGCAAAGCGAGAGTGTGAAGAGCACTGGAATGTGTAACTGAGCAGTATCAGTTTAAAAGTTAGGGGAAAAAAACTGTTGCCAAGAAAAAAATACCCCTTTTTCACCATGCTTCTGTGTGGAATACCTCTTCTCAATGGGGGAGTTTGATTTTTCTGTGTGGGAGCCAAGAAAGGAGAGAAAAAATTTACTCCATTCTATCAGTACCTCGAATCTGTGAACTAATATCAGAAAAGGGGGGATGAGTGTATGCGAAGTTAAGGACGAATGAACTCCAGAAAAAAAGAATGTACATTGCTCAGTGAGGGATTGCGGCGAGCAAATGAAGATGCATGGTTGTCAGCAAGAAAACCAGAGCAGTACCTATATGACAGTGGGACTGTGATTGAGAAAAAAAAAAGAACACAAAGAGACCCTTTTATTTAATTATGCTGAGACTGTGGGAGACAGAGAAATGACAGGGGTATTCCTTTGTTGATGCAGAAAGGGGACTGCTGAATAAAACTCAGTTGGGGACAGTTTACTGTGACCTAAAATGATAGAGAAGAAACACAGCGGTGCCCAAGAAGTGACAATCCTCCAGTCCCTCTTGGACTATGTAAGCAGAAAGGCAATGGAGGCAGAACGGAAGGAGAAAAAGGTACTGTCATGCTTTCGATGTGATGCCAATGGGGAGGGCGTAGCATATGTACCCCTTTGTGGTGCATGTAAAGATGGGGGCATATCGGCCATGCTGGAGTCCAAATGGCTGTCTAAGGCTGTCAACTCTGAAGAAAAAGAAGAATCTGAAGAGTCCCTCTGTGAGTCATGGGAAAAGGCCCACCAGTAGAAGCGAGGAAGTGGAGGAGTCTGAAGAATGTCCCTATCAGGAGATGGTAGCAACAATCAGAAAATCGAGGTCTGGACCATTGCAGAGCATCAAGATAGCCCCATATCAAGTGAAGCTAGCACCCTCACTGTTAGCAGCACCAGTCCCTGGGAGAGAAAAACTCCAATTTCTCCCAGTACAATTCAGAAATCGCCCATGGGAGATTAAATTAGGTCTAGCAAGAAACCTACGGGCAGGGGAAGAGGAAGCCCTGTGGAAGCCCAAGCTGCCTCCTCCAGTGTTAAAGCCTCTACTCCAGTGTTAAAGCCTCTACGAAGACCCCCAGCAAGAGCAGGGGGCTTATATCTGCCAAGTGGCAGGAGTCCTTTTGAAGACAAGTGCCCACCCCATGGAAGCTTCTGAGAAAAAAAAGGGCTCCACCACTGGGCTGGATTCCATGGGCATTCCTGAAACTCCTCGAAAATGCTACAATGATGTTTGGTTGCCCCCTGGACAGGCCCCTCATACACGTGTGAGGTCATTGCCTGAGTGGAGCCAGGTGGAGTGGATAGTCCGGAGGAGAATGAAGTTGGATTTCCCTGAGCACAAGTACCCCTATATATCAGAGTGTATGTTGGATCAGACTGAACGAAATAGGGATGAGTGGGTCAAACGGGTCATAACCGACAAGATCTGGAAGAACCATGGCATCACCTATTCCAGCAATACTGCCACTCATGAGGAAGCTAACCGGTTGGCCAAAGCCATCATCAGTGGGGCCTATCAAGGTCTGACTCTCTTCAAATCCCATACTTTGGTCAAAACATAAATGGGACAGTTGCCTGCCATCAGGTGGATGCAGTGGACAGCTGGGACACTCCCTGTATGAAGTTTGACCCAAGGTATTTGTTCTACAGTGCCCCTGATGAAGTGTAACTCAATGGGGCAGGACTGATCCCGCTGGAGTAAAGAACACCCATCCACCATCATGTGATCCAGCCTGTTGCTGATCTGTTCCAGTTAAAAGTTTGCAACTGTTTTCTACTCACCTGAGCCTTGCAAGCCAAGGGGGATCCTGGGTTCTGAAGACTTTACGAAGACTCAACATAAGACCAAACTCTCCCAGGAAGAAGATCCACCACCCAGATCACCCACTGGCAGAGACACTCAGCATCCCAGTGGGGACTGAAAGTTTGAGGCAGCCTCTCTGTGAAAATGGTGATGTACAAATTTATTTTATATACAGGTGGGACACAGGGTTTGGGACAGTGTGGGTCACACCTTAAGTTACCTTTTGGGATGTGATGTAACACCCAATGACATTTGTAGGGAACTCTCATTGTTTGCTTTTGCCCTGTGGGATTCTACCTCTCAGTGGGACTGGAGAGACACTACTCCTGGGGTTGGGAGGTTAAAATGAAGAAAAATGGGAGTTAGATCATTTCATAATGTAACGTTTGCATGGAAATTGGAAAAACATCCCTATTTGGTATATTGTTTTGATATAAGTGTGGTGGCATAAGTAAAGAATACATCAAAGAATTGCTTATGCGTGTGGGGTGTTTTGTTTTTTTCCACAGGGTTCCAGTGACCAGATCCATGCTCCAGGGGGAGCTACAGGCAAATGGTTAAAAAAGGGAAAGAGGAGAATGTGTAATAAAAGTGATGCCCACTAGGGAGGTAGATCCATTTTAGGTATGTTGGTAGAATATGTCTAGTGAGATCTTACAGCTTAGCCTGGATAAGTAGTAGTCTTAGAGCACTACTGTGTAGGATGTGTTGCAAAATGCTTAGCGTTAGTCTGCACTTTGGGGAAAAAGACTGGATGTTAGAGTCAATATACAGTTGTACCACTGTGTAAAGAGTAGGGTATTAGAGCCAGGTAGGGGTATTGCATGTTCAGAGTATACTTGCTTGGAAAGTATAGGATGTACACTGCATGAAATGTAGCATTCACTGCATGTATTAGGATAACTGTTAGAATATAGTAGTAATCGTGCAAGGTTTCACTGCATGAATCTTTGTAACCATTCACTGCATGATTATTTGTTATTGGAACACTGCATGTTTTCTGAAAGAAAAAATGTCACTGCATGTTATGGTGGTGTACATGTACATATCTAGTGGGGTACAAGGTACTTGCAGACATAGTGTTGAGTTAGTTGCCTAGGGAGGGCCATATGGTTTTGGTTGTGTTGCCTGAATGGCAAAATGCCTGATGTGCCATTCTGGAGCTCCTGGGCACAGTGCCTCAGGGGATTTGGGGATTGGGCTATCAGAGGAGCCGAGAGGGTGGGAAAGACCTCAAGGCTTAGGGAGCTCCTGGTTTTTTGGGGTTTTTTTCTTGGTTTTAGTCTGATGCACTGCCAGTGTAGTGATTAGCCATATTCCCCTTGGGGCTGGCTGGTGGAGGGGTGGCCAACCCTCTCCTGGATGGACCTCTGGGTAAAAGGCTAAATCTCAAAGTCCTGGTGCTCACCAAGAATGTTGAACATTGAAAGGCGTGTGAGTGTGGCTACCCTTAGCAGCTACATTAAAATCCTTTTAAGAGTGTCTATCAACCTCTATGGTGATTCCGGTTTCTATGCCCTTGGAGGACTGGGTCAGCTGGTCTGCTCTGCCATTCCAAAGGGGAGAAGCCCATGTTCTCTTCTGAAAGGCAAGGATTGCTGAATCGGAGTTGGTGGGGCGGGGGGAGAGAGCACCTGGCACACAGTGCCAGCTCCCACTACACTATAAGTTTCTCTATAGAGACTGGCATCAAGAAAAAGTGCCTGATCGTGGAGGTGGCCATCTTCTACAGTGTCTGAAGGGGGTGCCCCTCTCCAGTCAGAGGAAAAAAAACACCTGAAGAAGAAGATAGAGGTTTGTCTGTGAGGAAATTGGTGCCAAAGAGTTCAGAGGGCAGAGATCGGAGATGATGTTTAAGCTTTATTTAAATGTGAAGTGGCCATGTGGCACTCTGCAGTGCCCTCTCCCCTCTCATCACCCCTCTCCCTGCATATCTGTTTCACCACTTATCCTATTGTGTACCTCAGACTTCAGTGTACTCAGTGATTTTGTATTTTTATGCCCCCAGTTTGTTTTTGTTTTGGTTTTTTTCAAGTATCTTGCCTTTCAAAGGCTTCACACTCTCCTTGCTCTCAGTACTTGCTAACAACACTGTAAGTGATGTAGTCTGTACCTTTTTTCTTTTAGTACTGTTTTTATATTTTTATAATTTACTACTAGTACCTTGTTCTTTTATTGTTCCTGCACATGCTGTTATTGTCACTGTTTTTATTTCTGTATCACTCCTTCTTGTAATTCCCTTCCCTGATTACACTTGAAAACGAGCCCCGGCTCAGCATACCTATCTCAGTTACCAACTTTTACTTACTTATGTATTTAGTTATTTACTTATTTATTTATTTATTTCAAAAGTTTCACCAGAAAAGACATACTGAGCTGGTAACAGCTCATTTCCAGTTGCATCCTTGGAGAAAGGGATAGGGAGAACAGTACAACTAAGACAATAAGGTGCAAAAACAAAACAATATATAGCAAGTTACAGAAGCTGTGAAAAAAAGCAAAATAAATACAGACTAGGGAAGTTGCACACTGATTACAAGGTTAAGCATTATGACCATTTTGCAAAACCCATGGTAATGCTGTAGTCAAAGGAGATGGGAGGGACTGAAAGCTAATGGGGGTGGCGGAAAGCACTAAGCATTCAGGGACAATTACAAGAGTGGGTAGAAAAGTCATGAAGAAGGGAACTGAGTGAAAATAAGGATGAGGCAGAGTAGACAGCAGAGGGTAGGGAGGACCAGAGCTTAGGGAAACATACAGAGAATGCAGCTTGTCCTGCAGAGGACTTCACATGTGTGAGAGTAAAGGAGCAAGGGTCAGAGTTATGAAGGGAGTATATGGAAGCAGATGGGATAAAAGGAAGGAGTAAGGTAGGGTGAAGGAGCCAAGCCACAATTTGGAGATAAAAGAAGCACAGGGATAGGTGACTGCACAGGGGAAGGGAGGGAGGGAGGGAGGGAGGGATAACAGAGGAGTAGAGGAGTAGTTATGGGTCTAAGAGGGGACAGTCCGGCCAAAATGGCAGCAAAAAGTGAAAGGGGGGTCCAGTCCTGCCAGCACGGACTTGGGAGTGATACTGTATGTAGCTGAGCTACCAGGCTGCAAGTAGAGGCGCTGGAGATTTAGGTCACTACATCATCTGCATACATGTGGATGGCTACAGCAGTACAGTGATATAGGGCACTGCATCCTCTGCATACATGTGGATGGCTACAGAGGTGCAGTGATTTGGGCAGCCATTAAGGAAGACAGAGCAGGTATTGGGCCCAGGACTGAGCACGTAGAGGAGAGGTAGAGGAGGCAAATGTGTGCCTCCAATATGGACAGCTAGTTGGACACTGTCCTCAATGTAGGAGCAAAACCAGCTGACTGCACCATCAGAAACTCCAGTTCCATTAAGCTTGTCCAGGAGAAGGGGGTGTGTAATAGTGCCAAAAGCCTTGACTAGGTTGATGGAGGTAGCAGATGTAACAGATACTGGTTCATTATGGAGAGAATGGAGTCAGTGAGCTGGAGGAGGAAGAGGTGGAGTGGGTGTTCCAGAAGCCAGACTGAAAAGTGGTGAAAAAGGAAGATGAGTCAAAGGGGAAAATTAGGTGAAAGCTAGGTGCTCCTGGAGCTTGGCCAGGTTAGAGAGCAAGGATATAGACCAACAGTTCCCAGGAGAGGTAGGATCCCTCCCATTGGGAAGGGAGATGACTTTTGCCCATTTCCAATCGTCTAGGACAGCAGCCAAGGAGAAAGAAAGGTTGAGGATAATGGTGATGATAATAGCAATGGCAAGAGCAGAGAGAGGTGGAGGAGATTAGGGTGAAGAGTCCATTGCGTGCCAGGCCTTTGACGGGGTTAAGAGCTAGAAGGGCCTTGAGCAAGTCAGCTGGTAAATTCCACCACCCATCCCACCGAACAGACCAACCAAATGAATATGGCAATTCCCATTTTCCTTCCAGAGTCTAGACCCCAGCGTTTCTTCCATTGCCCCAACCCCTCACCTTACCTGCTAAATACAGAGTTTTTAGTCCTGGGTCAGACAGCATGGGAATCTGTGTCAGCTTTGTATTGCCGCAGGCTATAGCAATCTCTGACAGCAGGCAGTTCAGTGGTAGAGAGGGCATGTGGTTCTCCAAATCTGGAGGTGGAAGCAATTCTTCAGGCAATGTAGGGCCAAGAAAGAGATCAATATCATCCACATCATCGTCATCCTCATCATTCTCGTCAGAATCTTCCTCATCTGCCTCGGGTCTTCTCTTCCTTTCTGTTGCTGACTTTGCCCGCTCTGTGACCCCTCTATTCTGACCAAGCTGTAGCTTCTTTTTATATTCAATGTGCTGTTGTTCTCCTTGATGAAATAAAAGTGCTAGGAATTAATCATAGAGGAGGGGAGTGAAACAAAGATGTTCAGCCTACCAAAGTATAAATGCAATGTCGCTGTTTTATGACATAGAACCAATCTTTTGAAGCAATTTTCTAATATTCATGAACACTTACTAAAATACTGTATAGGTTTTAGACACAACTCGGTTTATAATTTATTAATTTTTCTGTATTTATGTCATAGCAACATAACATGGTAATGTAAGATCATAAGGGACTCTAGGTCCATCAGGTCCAGACACACCTATCCCCACTTCATAAGCAGGGACCAAAAAAGTTTGCTGTGCAGACGTACTGATTTATAGAGTTCTGATCCACCATAATACCCAGAATATCCTGTGATTCACTTGGTAAGCAGAACTTTGTCCTGGCTTACCTTGAAGGCCTTTCTGTCTTCATATTTATTTATTTATTTGAAACTTGATAACCAGGAAAGGCACACAGAGCTAAGGCTCATTTCCAGGTGTGGCCCGGGGGAGAGAGAGCAGGAAATACAATAATAAAAAGCATTCACAGTATTAACAATTGGTGCAAAGTAAAATGGAAGCAAAGTACAATTTATCATGGTACAAGTGCACATAAAAAGCAAACGGAACTAAACAAAGGTACAATGAGCAGCTTTGATGTGCAACTAAAGAGACCAAAGCAGGGGAATGAAAGGCAGTGCAGGTGCAGAAAAGGAAAGATCCTGATACAAGCTGAGGTAGAACCCAGGAGGAGGCCCAATAGCATGAAAGTTATGGGCTTCCAACAGGGAATAGGCAGAGAGCAGGATCAGGAAGGAGGGTAACAGGAGCATGAGGGGTGTAGGAAGGAACTTTAATTGGTGCCTATGGGAGATGGGGGGAGGGGAGAGACAAAGAGGAGAAGGGAACAGGTTCCAGAAGGAGGGAGGAAAATCAATAGAAGACTGACTGCCCAGCACAAGAGTGAGGGTGGGGAAGGGAGAAGGTGTGAGGATCCATGGAGTTGACAGAGTATAAGGCAGAGGGAAATGGAGAGAGCAGTGAGGACAGGTAAGACGGCAGGGTACCAAACCAGAATTTGGAGATAAAAGAGGGCAATGGGACTCGCCACATAAGGGTAGTGGGAGGATGGATAAGGATGAGTAGAGGGAGCAGTGGTGAATACGAAGGGGGGGGGGAGTTGGTAACAAAGCAACAAAAGGCATTACAGAGGATGTCCAATCTGATAAGGAAAGATGAGAGGGCGGTGCCATAGACCACATTCTGCATAACTGAAAACTGAAAGCACTGTTTTGATAGCTAGCTCCCAGTGGACCTGAGGAGACAAGCAGTCTTTATTACAGTACAAGGCACTGAGTTTGGGGCGGAGCTTGGAGTGGATGGTATGTGTAACCCCCCTGCAAATGGGGGTTCCCAAAAGACTTCCAGGAGTTTGCTTGAATGCTCCAAGCCTGAATGGTGTTTGGCATTTAAGCCATTTATCAGTGAGTGTTTTTAGAACCTCTGGTACTGTCTCTTTAAGAGCTGTCTGCTTGCAGACATAATTAGTTTGTATGGGGGACTGTGTGTTTCTTTGATTGAGTACCACTCAAGCTGCTGCCAATTCACTTCATTTTGCAGTCACTAGGAGTGCAAAGGAACCTATCTGAAAGATGTAACTGTTTGCCAGAAATTATTTAGAGTAATAATGAAATTACAGTTTGTCTAACCTGCTTTCTTTGCAGTCAGAACTGTGTCTGCTAGTTCCCATTCTAGTTTTGAAACTGCTGAACTGGACCAATCAGTGTGGGGTAAGCTAGCTCTAAAATGGTGCCTTGACGAATCAGAACTTGGACTCATAATCTGAGCCAGCCACAAGAGGATTGTATGGGCAGTGACTCTGAGAGATGTAGTTTAGACTTCAGTGCCTTTTGGACCAACAGCAGCAGTCTATTGTGAGTGACAGCCAATCCAGTCAAGAACTGGGAGGAACTCAAGGAAGTGCCTAGTTTTGTCGGGTTGGAGTTTCAGTTGAGCTTTGCAGTGAAGAAGGAAGAGTCTGTGCCTTTCAGTGTGTGCAGTTTTAGTCAAAAACGCGTGTAAGGCCCAGAGTTCCGGGTCTGCAGCTTGTTAGGACTGAACTGCCCTGTGAAAAGAATCAAAGGATCTCTGAAGAGTAGAAACCAGGCTCACCTTGAGAAGACTGGAAGAATTGCTGAAAATTGCATTCGGTCTGTCAGGAACTGAATCTGCTGTGTGTTCTCCGGGTATTGTGCAGTAATTGCGATCGGGATAGATGCAGCCTGCCTGGTATAGTGCTTTCTTTTATATGGATGTGAAGAGGTTTGTGTACCTCAAGTGAGCCCTGCTGACATTGAAGGACCCTATCTTATTTGGAGTTCAGTGAGTACTAATTCAGGGTTCGCTCCTGTTGAATTGCCACATTAAATCCAAATGGAATTACTGTACTGCTGACTGTTTTAATTCTCCTTTTCTCTGTGTGAAAGGGCCCCTACCAGCTGCCACGGTTTGGACTAGCCACTAGGGCTTGGGTACCCAGGGACAGTAACTGATAGGGATAGGCCTGTGCACAGAGCCATAGGTAGATTATTAGAGTGATAAGCTAATTAACCTGATTTCCCTGTCCTTGTTATATCCCCTAAATAAATCAGAGCTGCTTGTTTCAGCAAAGTTATACTGCCTGAGGTATTTGTCTATGTTAAAGTACTGTACTGTGATTGTTGCACTGTATCTCATTTCACAGGAGGTCCCAGTGCGGAACCAGTCCTGGGGGTAAGTGTGTATACTGTGAAGGTAATTCTGATATATTGTGTGGGCCACTAGTGGGAAGAAAGGGGGTTGCAGTGTCCCAGAGGGCTGTGACCAAGTTAGTTTAACTATTGCAAACCCTGACCTCTGGGTGGAGGCACCCGCCATTGGATCAGGCCCCTCAACCTGTTAGTGGCAAATCAGGCAGGGGTAGTAGCCCTGGTATAAGCGCCATCTAGGGGTTACATCTTGGAGGCTCACCGCTGGGATTGTGTGTCCTCTAGTGGCCATTTTGTTGAACCACTGTTAAGAAAAAAATGGGTACCCGACAGAAGTGGCTGTGCACCGGCTGGTGGAGTGGTGTACTGGGGAGGAGATCGACCCCCAAAATGCTATGCTTATCCTGGACATCCCCTGGGTATCATCGGACACTGTGCAGGAGTACTTTCCAAGGTGGAAGGTTTACAAACCCTGTGGTGGTGGGTCGGCATGTTAATCTGCTCACCCACACTTTCCTGGCCTAGTAGAGTTTAAGGATCCCATAGATAGCTCCAAAGTGCCACAGACCATTACCCCAGAGGAGCCCTCACTGCTTGAGAGTGATAACTAAGGACAGTAGAGACCTGGGGAATCAGCCCCCACCACTATCTGAAACTTTGAGGAGAAATTTGCTGAATGTGTTGCTGGGAGAGGGAAAACTGTGGAGGACTTGAAGAAACTATTCTTGCCACCTGGGGTGTTCCTCCCCAACACCCTCTCCTGCTCCAGTGCCTGTAATGGTGGCTGAACCAATGCAGACCCTATTTCTGCACCTGCCATTAGTCACGACTCTTACCGAAGGTTGAGGATCTTCTCTGGCACCCTCCCACCCCCAAGGGAGGATGACTGGGAGACCTGGATAGACTATGTTGCCCCAAAGTGCTAGAATGGCAATGCTCGGGAGCGGCGAAGAGGTTAGTGAGAGCCTCCGAGGTCCTGCCCTGGCTACCATCCGTGCTAAACAGGCCAGTAACCCTGAAGCGACTGCACAGGCCTATCTTGAGGCCTTGGAGAATGTGTATGGGAGCCCAGATTCTGATGAGGACCTATGGTGGAAAGTAAGAAATGCACAACGGTACCAAGGGAGTTGTTGTCTGTGTATGTCCTCAGCTGGAAAAATTGTTGCAAGAATGCCTCAGAAAGGGTAGTTTGCCAGCGTTGAACTGGACCGAACCAGACTGGACAGAATCCTTAAGTCTGCCCCTTCTCAGAACTGCTGTTGCTTCAGTTACTCCTGGCAATCGACTGGAATCCCCACCTCCTATGATGAGTTAATGAGAAATTCAGGAGTTGAGAAAGGCGACCTCGGGAGGTACCTGCACCAACAGCTGTGGCTACGACCCAGTGACTGAGGTGACCCATCAAGTGAAGTTCAGGGGCAGAGGTTGACAGTCCATGAGTGCTCTGACAAGGAAAAAGATATGCCACAATGGGGCTAACTGTTGAGAGAATCCGGAATTCAAAAACAGTCCTTTATGAAGGCCCACACTGCAAGTGCAGACCCTGACCTATATCCGACTGCATCTGCTATGGGGTGAGGGTACCTACCATGTATCTCTACTTGATAACAGCTCCAAACTCAAATCCTTGACCTTGGAGTGGAGAAACTGATGAGATGTCTCCAAATGCTTATCACGCCGCAGACAGAGATGGCACCCAGGTTTCAGTTAGTAATACCCCACCCTGGCTCCCAGTGTGGCGCCTCGGCCAGCTCAAACTCCAGAAAGTATGTTTTGCTATAATTACTGGGAAAGATGGGCACATGAAAGGGAATGCCAGTCCCCAAAGACACTGACAAAGTTGCATATAGGCTACAAGGAGAGCTTGGAGAAGAAATCAGTGGTTAAGAGGTGCACGACATGATCCCAGTGAGGGCACCAAAAATGCTAATTCCGTCCTTTTGTGGCAAGGTCAGTTGCCCAGGCCCCACTACCGCCTCTCCAGACTGGTCCAGAATAGTGGGTCCCTCCATGGAGACCACTGTAAAGGTGAATGGAGTGTCTACAAGAGCTGTATTAGACAGTGGCTCCCAAGTGACAATTATGTTCCAGGATTGGTATCAAGAAGCATTTATCAGCGTACCCTTACAACCATTAGAAGGACTGCATGTATGGGGTTAAGTGAGAGGCTACCCTATTCGGGTATATCCGAATTTGGCTGTCTTTCCCACCTCCGTGGCTGGGTGGCCGAACAAGTAGAGACCTAGCCTTAGTGTGTCCCCCACTGGACTGTATGATGGTGTCCCTTTGTTGATTGGAACAAATGCTCATATGTTCGGAAGGCTGGCCACAGTTGTGTTATGAAAAACAGGGGTCAAAGGCTAGTAGAGCTTTAAGAGTTCCGGCTTTAATTAAGAAGGTCTATGAGGCACAGAGAGATGCTGAAAAACTAGAACCAGAGGAACCGGTCGGAATTGTATGGAAGAAGGATCCTGAGTCTCTGATTCTGGTGCCAAATGCCCAGTGTACCTTACAGGGAGAGGTCCGTATCAGAAAGGATGTTAAGAATAAAATATTAATGCTGGATGCACCAGGCGATGGAAAATTGCCAGAGGACTGCTGGTCAAGCCTAGTATTTTGCCGCTAGAGCCCATGCTTATGCCAGAAGGGTAATGGTCCAAGTTCATAATGTGTCTGAAAGAGACATTCGAGGTAAACAGAGGTTGCATCTGGCTAATGTGCATTGTGCAGACACTGCAGTGCTACCCAGCAGCAAGTTCAAGAAGAATGACGAGTAGCATCCTGACTTGTTTGATTTCGTGACTCCCGCTGCCAGCTGAATGGAAAGTGAGGATCAGTGAAGCTTGCCCAGAGAGACCAGGTGTTTTCTTTAAAGGAATGGGATGTAGGATGCGTGCAGGGCTGAGCACAATATCCGGCTGCATGGCGAAGACCATTTAAGTGAGAGGTCTCGACGCCTGGCACCTGCTGACATAGATGATGTGAGGCGGCATCTGCAAGAGATGTTAGCTGCTGGTGTAATACAAGAATCCAGAAGCCCTTATGCTTCCCCATTGTGGTAGTGAGGAAAAGAATGGAACAGTAAGGATGTGTGGGATTATCGCACCTTAAACCGCGGACTATCCTGATCAGTACACAATGCCCGCATTCAGGATGCTTTGGACTGCCTAAACGAGGGCAAGTGGTTCTCTGTGTTGGATCTCCATGATGGGTACTACTAGTCGATGGCCCCAGAGGACCGTGAGAGCGGCCTTTATCTGTCCTTGGCTTCTATGAATTCATGAGGATGCCTCAAAGGGTTCAGGTGCCCCAGCCACTTTTCAGCGATTGATGGGCGTGCAGTGGGGACATGAACTTACTAGAGTGCCTGGTATACCTAGATGATGTTATTGTGTTTGGCAGCTCACTGGAGGAACATGAGAGCAGATTATTTAAGGTATTGGACCGACTGGAGGACTTTGGCCTTAAACTGTCCATTGATAGTGTCAATTCTTTCAAACATCAGTAAGTATGTGGGACACATAGTATCACTGAGGGAATAGAGACCGACCCAAGTAAAGTTGAGGCCTTGACCACCTGGCCACAGCCCAAAATCTAAAAGAACTGCAAAGATTCCTGGGATTCTGTTTATTATCGGCAGCTTCATCAAGGACTATTCAAGAGTGATCCGCCTTTACTTAACCTTACTCAGGTATCCCCAACCCACAAAAATACAAAAGTCAGCGTCCCTCAAGACTGAAAGAGTGTATTTTCATCCGAGTGAAGTATTTGGGGTCCGCTGGACTCCTGATTGTGAGACTGCTTTTCATGAGATCATATATCAACTTACCCATGCTCCAGTGCTGGCCTATGCTGATCCAGAAAACTTACGTCCTGCCACTGATGCTAGCTTGCAAGGGTTGGGGGCTGTGTTGTACCAAGAGCACGAGAATGGCCTGAGACCAGTGGCCTTTGCCAGTAGAAGCCTGACCCCATCCGAAAAGAACTATCCTGTACATAAGTTAGAGTTCCTAGCTTTGAAGTGGGCTATTGTTGACCAATTCCATGAGTACTTGTATGGGGCTAAAATACTAGTAAAACTGACAATAATCCTTTGACCTGTGCAGACCTCAGCTAAGTTGGATGCCACTGGCCATAGGTGGCTTTCTGCATTATCTACATATGACTATGCTCTCGAATACCGAGCAGGTCTGAACCACATAGATGCTGATGCTCTCTCCCGGAGGCCTGTTCCCAGAATGATTGGGTCCGATTGGCAGAACCTGACATTCGGGCACTCTGCGGGAAGTTTGACAGGGAGGAACAAATGTCCACCAGACATGATGGACTGCATGGTGGTTGGGAGCCTCTGAGGAATTGCATACCTGCTGCTTGTCCACTTTTCTGCAATAGACATTGGTGCACTGCCTCAGCTGGACAATGACAGATGTCGGCGGGCTCAATCCCGCGATCCCATGATCAAAGCAGCTTTAGAAGCCCTCTATGCAGGAAAAGATGTGTCCAAATTACGCTCCACTGATTTGAGAACTGCACTGTTATACAGAAGGTCCTAAGTTGAAACTGATCAATAAACTGTTATACAGAGAAACAGTAGACAGAGGGGACAAGTAGACAAACAACAACTAGTGCTGCCCACTGCCTTTGAGACTCAGTACTGAGGTCCTTGCACAACCACATGGGGCACCTTGGTATAGACAGAACACTTGACTTGGTGAGATCAGATTCTATTGGCCTAAGATGGGGGCTGATGTGGGCAACACATTCGAACTTTAGTAGTCGCTGCTTACAGAGGAAAGCTTTGCCCCAGAGGGCTGCCCCCTTGTTAACATCACCACCAGTGCACCCATGGAGCTGGTCTGTATTGATTTTCTGAGTTTGGAGTCAGATCAAGAAATATCAGTAATGTGCTGGTGGTCACTGACCATTTCACGAGATATGCCCAAGCTTTCCCACCAAAGACCAAGCATCCATGTGGCCAAAGTACTTGTAGAAAACTTTTTGTTCACTATGGGGCTCCACAAAGAATCCATTCTGATCAAGGAGACTTTGAGAGTCGTCTGATCAAAGAGATGCTTTCTCTGTGGGGAGTCGAAAGTCCAGAACCACTCCTTACCACCCCAGAGGGACCCACAGCCTGACGTTTCAACCAGACTGCTAGATATGCTAGGCACCCTGCACCCAAAGGAATGCCTAGATGGAGCCAACAAATTAGCACCCTGGTACATGCTTATAACTGCCAAAAGTGATGCCACTGGATTCTCCCCTACGCCTGATGTTTGGGAAGAAGCTGACTACCAGTAGATGTGTTTTGGGGTCTCTCCTGATGGGGTTCAAGCTGACAACTATTTACAGTATGTGCAAGAGTTAAAGGCCCAGCTAACTCATGCGTACCAACTGGCTCAAACCATGGCTGCCAAAAGAAATCTGGCCAACAAAAGAAGGTATGATAAAAGGTGAAAGCACAGGAACTCAGGAGAGGTCGATATGGTGTGCTAAGAAATCTGGGACTGCATGGCAAGCACAAGATTGCTGACAGATGGCACCATCTCCCTCACATTGTAGTGGGCAAACTAGATGATCTGCCAGTGTACAAAGTAAGGCCTGAGAATAATTCAAAAGATGTAAAACAATGCATAGAAATCATTTACTGCCCATTGGACAAATCTTAATTGAGTATGAGCCCTAGAAGATGCCCCTCTGGACCAGTGACTAGAGCTGCTGCTAAGAAAAGATCAAGAAAGTCTGCACCTACAGAAGCAAAGTTAAAGTGTTCCCCTCCACAAGTCCCAGTTGAGCATGACTTCAGTCCATATCGGGAAGAAGTGAGAGTGACTTTGAATACTATCCTTCTTCGAACTGAGTCAATTGTTTGGGCAATCCCTAGTCAATACTGGAGATGAAGCTGGGCCTTCTGGACTGTCTAAGCCCCAGCTTCATCCTGGAGCAATGCTCCCAGAAAGTGAAGTGCAAGCATCAGATCAGATGAAATGGAATCATTGTGCATGGTTGAACTGTTTGAGCTTTCAGGAGGAAAATGATAGATTGGGGCAGACTGGTGATACACCGAACAAGAAGAGTATTTTGAGTGCCCTGACAGTCCACTGCCAGTGTCGAAAGCTCTCCATGCGAGCCAAATGTTGTGGACTCAGAAACTGTAACTCCTGGAGCTGAAAGTGCCCCAAGTTCTAGCCTCTCTCCCCCATGGAGACTCCCTGACAAGTGAGGACAATGCTGAAAATGAGGCTCAGGTGCAGAGACTATAACAGTTCCCCTAGAAAGACTGATCGAGCTGTAAAGCCTGTGGTGCACCTCAGTTATGATTCACTTGGGAGGCCTGTGGACTTGCCTCTCAATGTTGTCCATAAAGGTGTATGTGTCCCCGAGCTCATTGCCCAAACTGAGCATCAGTGCTAACTCCAAGTTACTTGTGTTGCCCTCTAAGTATGGTGTCCTTGCCCCATCCAGCCCCAAAGGTAACTGATAGGAAGGGCCCCTCTCTTCAGGTTTCATGTATACAGAGGTAATAACTTGAGTTATGGTACAATGTGTATGTAATACTGTGTAAAGATGGCGTACTGCAATGTTTCAGAAATGTGTTCTTGGTAAAATGATATATTGACTGATGATTACATGTGCGAGCCCTATGCAAATGTATATGTTGCAGTTGAAACTTATGGGGGTACTTGTAGCGGACGTCAAGCTTTCCCAGACAGGAAGGTGTAACCCCTGCAAATGGGGGTTCCCAAAGACTTCAGGAGTTTGCTTGAATGCTCCAAGCCTGAATGGTGTTTGGCATTTAAGCCATTTATCAGTGAGTGTTTTAGAACCTCTGGTACTGTCTCTTTAAGAGCTGTCTGCTTGCAGACATAATTAGTTGTATGGGGGACTGTGTGTTTCTTTGATTGAGTACCACTCAAGCTGCTGCCAATTCACTTCATTTTGCAGTCACTAGGAGTGCAAAGGAACCTATCTGAAAGATGTAACTGTTTGCCAGAAATTATTTAGAGTAATAATGAAATTACAGTTTGTCTAACCTGCTTTCTTTGCAGTCAGAACTGTGTCTGCTAGTTCCCATTCTAGTTTTGAACTGCTGAACTGGACCAATCAGTGTGGGGTAAGCTAGCTCTAAAATGGTGCCTTGGACGAATCAGAACTTGGACTCATAATCTGAGCCAGCCACAAGAGGATTGTATGGGCAGTGACTCTGGGAGATGTAGTTTAGACTTCAGTGCCTTTTGGACCAACAGCAGCAGTCTATTGTGAGTGACAGCCAATCCAGTCAAGAACTGGGAGGAACTCAAAGGAAGTGCCGGTTTTGTCGGTTGGAGTTTCAGTTGAGCTTTGGCAGTGAAGAAGGAAGGAGCCCTGTGCCTTTTCAGTGTGCAGTTTTAGTCAAAAAGTGTATGAGGCCCAGAGTTCCGGTCTGCAGCTTGTTAGGACTGAATCCGTCCTGTGAAAAGAATCAAAGGATCTCTGAAGTAGAAACCAGGCTCACCCTGTAGAAGACTGGAAGAATTGCTGAAAATTGCACTCGGTCTGTCAGGAACTGAATCTGCTGTGTGTTCTCCGGTATTGTGCAGTAGTGCGATCGGGATACAGATGCAGCCTGCCTGGTATAGTGCTTTCTTTTATATGGATGTGTGAAGAGGTTTGTGTACCTCAAGTGAGCCCTGCTGACATTGAAGGACCCTATCTTATTTGGAGGTCGTGAGTACTAATTCAGGGTTAGCTCCCTGTTGAATTACCATATTAAATCCAAATGGAATTACTGTACTGCTGACTGTTTAATTCTCCTTTTCTCTGTGAAAGGGCCCCTACCAGCTGCCACGGTTTGGACTAGCCACTAGGGCTTGGGTACCCAGGGACAGTAACTGATAGGGATAGGCCTGTGCACAGAGCCATAGGTAGATTATTAGAGTGATAAGCTAATTAACCTGATTTCCCCCTGTCCTTGTTATATCCCCTAAATAAATCAGAGCTGCTTGTTTCAGCAAAGTTATACTCACAGGTATTTGTCTATGTTAAAGTACTGTACTGTGATTGTTGCACTGTATCTCATTTCACAGGAGGTCCCAGTGCGGAACCAGTCCTGGGGGTAAGTGTATACTGTGAAGGTAATTCTGATATATTGTGTGGGCCACTAGTGGGAAGAAAGGGGGTGCAGTGTCCCAGAGGGCTGTGACCAAGTTAGTTTAACTATTGCAAACCCTGACCTCTGGGTGGAGGCACCCGCCATTGGATCCAGGCCCCTCAACCTGTTAGTGGCAAATCAGGCAGGGGTAGTAGCCCCTGGGATAGCACCATCTAGGGGTTACATATGAATGTGGGCAGATAAGGGTTACTGCCCTTGCTCTGCAGGTCACCTCCCTTTAGATGTGTGCCACCATTCTACCTGCCTTTCTGATCCGCAGTTGCACTTTGGTTGTCATGATTTAACCCAATATGACCCACAGATCCTTTTCCTCCTTGACTGCAGCACAAGAGCATTCAGTTCAATATTTTAATCAGCCGGGGAGATAGTGGTTGGAACTGGCTAGCAGTAGCTACTAGTTGGAGGCAGCTAGGTGAGGTGGCAGCAGGTGCTATGGTTGGTGACAGGTTGGAAATGGGGTTTCTCTCTTTGGACAGTGTGGACATACTGGATCACTGACTCCCTTATCCTTTGGCCACCAGAGCTGGATCCTCAGTGCCTCCAGCTCCAGAACAGTCAAATGGAGGGGACCCCCAGGCTTTCAGATGAAGCAGCAGCCTGGGAGGGAAGACACAAGGATGGGGGTTATTTCACAGCTATAGGGCAGGGGCCCTGTTTATTATATACCAGATGGGAGAAAGTTTTAACAAGTAGTCAGACGCAGAAGTGAAAATTCTGACTGATGGCCTTAACAGGCATCGGAATGGAATCAGACACGGAATCGGGATTTCTAGTAAACTGACTGAAGCAAACAGAACAGATTTTTCCAATTCCTGTATGTCTCTTCCCCTTTTAAGTTTCCTGTCTTCTTGGTCTTTAAAACCAGCTCTGCATGTAGTGCCCCCCCCCCCCCAACTGCAGCATTATCTGCACTCCATTCAGTGATATAATTAAGTACAATTAGTCAGTGACGCTGATGCTGATACTGCTACTTGCTGAGCTACGACATTGATAGAAATTGAGCAGCTCCTCAATGTCTGCAGTTTAAATTGCAGTGGCAACCTATGCAAGTAGCAGTATGTAGCCAATGATGTCACTTCTTGGCGCACCTACTTTATAATGGTACAATAGAGGGGACTATATATAGAGCTGTTTTGTGGGCATTTTTTGTGTGAAGCAGTACAGTCTACTAGGTACAGTTAAGGCTGTAAACTTTGAGATGCAGATTTAAATTCCTCCATCGTCTTTTACCATGTGACCTTGAGCAACTCCCTTAACCTCTTGTGCGTCTCACACACTCTTTGTGTGTAACCTCTCTGAGCTTGCCTTTAAAGAGGAAGGGAAGCATTGCAATATTTTCAGTTCCTAGTTGGTTAATACCTATTCTCTTTCTTTGTTTCATTTTCCTTTTTTGTTTCCCTCATTTTACGAACCAGGTCTGCAGCAAGCCCCCATGTAGCGCCACTGTAGGTGCTCCAACCAGTGACATTGCCAGTTACAATCGGTCAGTGGCTCCTGACGCAGATATTGCTACTGGCATGCACTGTTATGTTGATGAGAGTGGAGCAGCTCCTCATTGTGCTCAGTTTTCAGCTAAGTAGCAACTTATGAAGAAGAATCAGTATTTGTATAGCTCTTTTCATACACAGTGTATCACAAAGCGCTTTACAAGCAATGCTAGACTGGCAGTGAAGTGACTGAACGTGTAGTGGCAGCCATATTTGCACATCAACAGCCACACACAGCCTGGACATTTGCATGAACTGGTTTTATGAGAAGGAGAATGTTGGCCAGGACACTGGGAATGTCTCCTACTCTTTGCGAAGAATGCCCTGGGTTCTTTTACTTCCACCTGGACACCCACCAGGACAGCACCAGGATGGGTAAAAGGGACCTCAGTTTAAAGTCTCATTTGAAGGATGGTACACCCCAGCAGTACAGCATCCCCCATACTGCACTCGGGTGCCAGTGTTTTAGGTACGAGTCCAACCCCAGTGTGGGATGAGAACCCACAACCTTCTGGTCCAGAGGTGAATATGTCACCAACTGAGCCACACTGGCACCTTATGCAAATAGCAGTATCTCTATGCAGAGCCACAGCTGATTGCAATCAATTAAGTGGCTGCACGGTGCATATGCAATAAGACATTTATATACCAAGCTGTTTTTAAGGACCAGGGAGACAGAAAACAAGTTGCACTGCATCCTGTAGACTTCCCTTTTAAGATTCTTCCTGAAACTGGCTCTCCTGTATGGCAGCATGACTGCATAGCACTACCCACTGAGCTATGGCATGGACCTTTTTTTGTGTGTTTGTTTTTGTTTTGTTTGTTTGTTTGCTTGTTTGTTTCAGACTTTTCTCCTACGTCTTATTACCTTGCCCATGCTTACGAGTCTCCTGTTTTTTAGCGATGACCACATCCTGCTTTTTCTTGGTGCTCACGTCCTGTTTTTGGACAATTACTTCCTGTCCGTGAGTAGTCTTCTTTTTGTTGCTACTCCCTTGTTTGAATGCAGTCGCTTCGGCTTGCTTGATTATCATATTCTTTTTTGGGCTCCTGGTGTCCTCTTTCTTGCTGCCCACTTCCTGGGGGGTTACACCCACTCCCACTTTAGAGCTGTCTTTTCCCTCTTTCTTTGGTTTGACCTCCTTTTTTGGTTTACTTTGGAATTGCACCAGCTGCTTTTTGGGGGCTTCCTCGTGTCTCTTTTTGTCCTTTTCCACCACATCTTCTTTCAGTTTCTCTTTTCTCAAATCCTTACCACCTTCCAAGGTTTGGGTGTCGAGCTTCTTTTGGATAGTAGATTCTAGTAACAAGAACAACATAAAAGGTATACCTCACATAAAGGAGTAAACATTTTTGTTCAACTACGGTGGTTGTGAGAGAAAAAGTTTTAGTGTTCATACTCCCGTAATGGTGGTCACTTTATGCATTGTGCCGGACACTAGGCAGTAAAAACCTAGTGGTCATACGGTCATGGTATACCAAACCTCTTTAAAGGGGAATCAGCACTAAGAGTGCCAAGCCCAAGTGTGAGGCTGGTACCAATTTGCATTATGTGTAAATGTTTTACTGTTTACTGCAGTAAAATAGATTGCATCAGGCTGATTTTGTTGCCTTCCAAACTGACATTCAACTAGAAATCTCAGAATCCCCTGCAGCTGATATCAGATCAGGGCTGTAGCAGTGGGGGATTCAATAGCCTGCAATACATGTTAGATTTTTTTTATAAGCTCTGATCTTTTGTTTGCTGGGCCTGCTGTCCTCCCCCCATCTAAGAACAGTCATTGAGGTCATGAGTTACTGGCATCACAAGCAATAGCTCTACCACTGCACCGATGACCAGCTCTCATATCCTTTTCTCACTGTGACTATTAACCATAACTACCCTCCTGTATACAAAAAAAAGATAGCAAGTTTTCATCAACAGAAAATGGCTAAACCATTACTAGATCCCTGGAATTCTGCATTTTTGTGGCCACTGAACTTGCATGCTGCTACAGAATTCACCATTTATGGTAATTTTTTTGAAATGGGCACTGGTCAACCCCTCCCTATTTAGGCATCAGACTGTTCACATTATAAAGAACACATTTTATGAAGAATTTGCTGAATATTTTGTAGTGGCTTCCTTTTTCCTTTATGAAAGTGAAATATTTGAAATTGTTGATCTACTCCCACTGCACCCTTCCTGAATTTTGGGAACACTTCCACACAGATTAGCTGCTCATGATGCAGTGGGTGGACAAAGTTGGTCCTGATATCTGGTTTGAAATGTCAGCAACTGATCTTTGATTTGTGGCCAAGAAACATACATCTCTACCCCTCCAATTAGCCCCCAAATCTTGCTTCACTCTTAGCATGACCAGAGTTGTGGGGATTTTGTTTTCACTAGCAGATACTTTATACGGGAGTGTTTGATTTCTATTTTTGCAGAATTATTGTATCTTCCAGCATAAACTTTTGCTAGGTTCTGCAGGGTTTCCCAGATGAAATGTGGGGAATACTCCGCAGTTTACACTGTATTATACAATCACATGCAATACAAGACACACAATATGATCTGCAGAGTATTTTCCCACAAAAGTCAAAGTAGTACGATTTCAGTATATTTTTCCTCAACTCTTTCAGAAAAAGCACCAAGAGAAAATACAAACTTCAGATCCCGTAAATTCTATAAATCCATGAACATTTTAAATTACCCAGCAGAATTCCATGGAATTACAAGTCTGCAATCCATCCCAGCTCTAAACGTTACCATGGAGAACAGAACTCTCTTCCTCCCCATCAGTTTTACTACTTACCTGGTCCCATGATGCAGACGGGGCAGCACTCTCCAGGAGGTGTACGCATTCTGGAGCACTTGATGGCTTCACACTCAATTGGGTCACAGAGCTGTGTCCCTCTGTCACAGACACAGATGGTGCAAGGGTCCGGAGCCCAGGCAGCTCCATCGTACATGGCCATACCATTCACCATGCACATCCCCCTTCCTAAATAATGAGATAGAAAACATAGAGCAATAATTCATGGGGGGCTTAACTGCCCTTAATGTAACAAGTCACAATTTCAGGAGACCTATACCATTGCTGATGTCATGTATCACAGCCCGATCTATTCCTTATTCATTCCCTCTTGCACACTCGCTCCCTCAGCACCAAGCACCCCCAGGACCACTGAAACTACTTGCTCAGTTCATAGGTTCCCATTGTCAGTATAATGCAGAAACCTAGAAATAACCATTCACTCTGACCCTTTTCACTAATGTGAAGTGACTTACTTATAACTTGCTTTTAGGAAACGGACAGATGGGTCAGTAAACTGTTACCTGTTCCCTTCAGTGTAACTGAGTCACAGATACATTTTAAGTTTAATAAGATTTACATAATGTACATGCCTGTTCATAAAGCCTCAGCAGCATAAACAGGAAAAACAGAATGTATCACTTGTACACCAGAAAGAAGTGAAATAATTCTGTAAATACTGTACAGACTGCATTTAAGTAATTTTACTTTCACTGGTAATGAGCTGTGATTTGAGCTGCAAATGCATTGACAGTGTGACTAGCAGTGAGCCTTGTATAAGTTGTCTGTGAATTTGCATTCTCAATTTGCAGCCATGTTGTTACAAGCACTGCATTAGCAATGCATTTACAATGAAACAGAACATTCTGAGAAGCCAGTCTGCATATGATAAGCTTCTGGTCAAAGTACACCAGTGCAGAATACATGATGCATTCACATGGTGGACTGCCAGCTGACTTGGGAGTAGAAAGCAGAGGACTGTGGTTGATGGGCAGTACATCAAGTAGAAAGTAGTACTGTTGCATGCCTTGGCGATTGGTGTTGGTGCCAAAGCTTTTCAACATATTCATCAACAACCTGGAAATTGGCATCCCCAGCTGACTGCTTAAGTATGCTGATGACAAAGCTGGCCAGATTGGTGGACTTCTTCGAGGATGGGGACACACATCAGAAGGACCTGGACAAGCTGGGTATTTTGCTGGACTCCTGCAGTCTTAGATTCAGTGTAGCTGTAGCCAAATGCAAGTTGCTGCACTTGGGAGAAGAAACAGAGGCAGGACCTACACACTATAGGGCTCCTCTTACTGCAGTGGAGAAGGAAAATGACTTGGGGGGGGTCATAATACACAAGGGGCTAAAACAAATTAAGCAGTGCATGGCTGTTGTCAAGAAGGCAGGAAGAATGCTGGGGTGCATTACAGAGGCGGTGACCAGCAGAGCAGGGGAAGTAATCTTACCACTTTATAAAACCCTGGTCAGGCCCTACCTGGAGTCTGTGTATAGTTCTGGGCTCCCGAATACAAATAGGACATTGAGGCAGCAGAGGTCGTATAACACAGGCCCACCAAAATTATTGGCAGTATGGGGGACTAAAGCTATGAGGGAAGGCTGGAAGCCGTTAGCATGTTCACCCCAGAGAAAAGGAGGTTGGGGGGGGGCATGATCTCAGTCTTCCACATATTAAAAGGTATCGGCAGTGCTGAACAAATGGAAATGCTTGATCTGGTGTGCTATAGCAGGATGCAGGGACAAACCCTGAAGTGTGGTAAATTCAGGGGTGATGTTAGTAGGCATGTCTTCTCCCAGAGGGTGTGAACGTATAAACAGCCTACCAGTGGAGTCAGTGGACATGAAGACAGTACAGGCCTTCAAGATAGGCCTGGACACATTTCTTCTTATTAAGAGAAGCACAGGGTACCCTGAGTAGTAGTATGGGTGGGAAATCTTTGTGAACTGGTTCGTGTTTAAACCGCATGCTTGTCAATCCCTGCTTATGAAGTGGAGTGGGGGGATGCAACTTGATGGACCTAGTTTCACTTCCAACCTAAAAGTGCTTGTAGCACTAATAGATAGCAGGCAGAACATTTAGTGAGTTTTAAAAGTATTCCCTTATTACTTTTTATTTCTGAAGTTTTTTGTTTTTTTTTCTTTTTCTATGTGTGATCATTAAATGGTTACTATCTAACTGCAGTGGATGCAGTGAGATGTAGTGCTTTACTCAGAAGCAGACATAGCTTGTTCTTTTCCTCCCAATACATCATCAGCATGTGACCTCACTCACTATTGCATCACAAGCTCTGCTGCTTTACTAATTACTAGGGCTATAATTTTTTCATGGGGGTTTTGGCCAAATTTCATGGCCCCCCTAGAGACTACAATGTGCCATTTTCACGGAAGGCACATAGACAGTTTAAAAATATATATACTTTAATATAAATTGCAGTTTTATACTGACAGCAACACTTATGCACTTATCACAATAAAAACAGCTATTAAAAACATGATTTTGATTACTAAAATATATATGCAATATATCTGCAGTGTTTCAATTTAATTTATCCCTTTTTCTGACTTTATACTTTGCCTGTTGTTACTTGGCATAGCAGCATATCTTGAAAATGAGCGCTCCATGCTCCTGCTATACACTGGCACACTGACATAGCTTAGCGCAAGCTGGTCATCTCCCCTTTCTGCCTCTCCACAGTGGCATGCTGAGAAATCTTCCTGCTGGGCCCGAGGTGCATGGAAATGAATGCTGTTGCAGCCTGGAGGCTATCGAGGAACTGCTAGGCAACTCCATGTAGACGTCTTGAAAGAGCAAGAAGGGGGCTTTTCTTATGCTGCTGTGTGGATGTGGTGGCAGGGTGCAGACTGAGGCAATGAAGGATCGAATGAAGGAGTGGAACTTTGTGAAGCTTGTGCTGCAGCAGAGAGTAAGTAGCCTGCACATAACCGAATAGCAACGGACTTCCCTCTTTGAAGTCAGGGAGTCGTCAAGGGAGGGCAGATCAGTGTTCCAAACTTGGGGGCAAGTTAATCTCAGCACTAAGTCAGCACTAGTTCGGCACTCTGCTACCAATCAGGCAAATAAAATTGCGATTCCATGGATGGTCATTGAATTACCAGGGTACAGGTTATTTCGTAGGGACAGGGTGATTGGGAAAGGAGGAGGGGTGGCACTATATGTGAAGGAAGGACTGAAGTGTGTAAGGGAGGAAGGGGAGGAGGGTAGTACGGAGTCACTTTGGATGCAAATCCAGGATTCCAAGAATAGGATTCTTAGAATGGGAGTGGTGTACAGGCCACCAACTCAGACGGAGGAGTTAGACAGGGAACTAGTGGGACAGATCAGGAGGACTCATGGTAAGTGGTAGTGTGGTGATTGTGGGGGACTTCAACATGCCAGGAGTGGACTGGAGCACCCCAACAACCAGGAACAGAAGGGAGCAGGTACTGCTGGATGCCTTCCAGGACAGCTTCCTGCTGCAAATGGTCAGTGAACCAACCAGGTTAGGGAATACCCTTGACCTTGTGCTGGCAAATGGGGACTTTGTGAGAGACTTATAGTGGAGGAACCACTGTCAGGAGTGACCACCACTCAGTATGGCTCACATTGGATATGGGCAAGGAAGGACTGGAATCTGGACAAAATAGTGCTGGACTTCAGGAGGGCCAACTTTGGGAGGATGGGGGAAGTGGAAAAGGGTACCTGGCCAGAATTCAATCTAGTATGGACACTAACCAGAGGTGGGAGCTCATAAAGCTGGGGATAGTGGAGCAACCAAAACCTGCTGCAAAGCCCAGAGCAAGAAGGCTAGGGCTAGAAACCCGATCTGATTGAGCAAGGAGGTCATGGAAAAGGTAAGGAGGAAAGAGCTGCCTTTAGGAAGTACAAGAAAACAGGGAGGGGGGAGGACAGGGAGGAGTACTTGACAGAATCGAAGGAGGTGACAAGGGCAGTAAGGGGAGCCAAAGCATCTACGGAACTCAAGCTGGCACAAGGCATTAAGAAGGGGGAGAAGGACTTCTTTAAGTACATCAGGGAGAAAAGGAGCTATAAGGACCACATAGTAAGGATTAGAAAGGAGGGCTGTAAGTTTTTCTGGGCGTCACGTGGAGTTCACACAGATTCCTCGTGAAAAAGGGTACAGCAAAACATAGCCTAACATATGAAATTTGCCAGCAGATAAAGGCCTAGAGGTCTATCAAGTCTGCTTGAATGTGCAGCTAGCACCCCTTATTCTGCAGCTGCCCCTCCCTTCCACCCTTCCCCTTCATTAACCCTCCCCCTTGTCCTGTCACATCCTCGTTTGAAGCAGTCCACTGTTCTACTGCATACCACTTCAGGAGGTAATGCATTCCACCCAGCAAGTTTCATATGTTCGTATGTTTGTAACACCCTCTTTCACGGAATCCGTGAACTCCGTGAACGCCGTGAAAAACTTACAGCCCTACTGATAACGTGCCACAAGTCACACAGGAGCTTGGCTCTTCTTGGTTACTAGTGATGTCACAGTCAGTGAGGTCACAATGCGATGATATATAGGGAGGAATAGAATTGACTTATGTCAGCCTCCACAGAGTGCTGTTCCACACATCGCACCCAGTAAATCTTCTAATTGGCAAAACTTGAAAAGAAAAAAATCTTCAGATATCAGAACTGATTGTCACAACCCCACTCAGCAGTTCAGACCCCCTGCTCCCACAGTGCCAACCTTCGAGCGCAGTATTATGAACAGGGTAACAGAACAGGGTAAGCCTCCTGTCTGTTTTGTGGGTCCGAATCACCTTTGGTCTCAAGTTTCTGCAGGGATTCAAACTGTGAACCTCTTGCTAGTGTACCCCAATGTACAGGCTCAGATAATCTGCTCTTCAGGGAATGCCAGATATCTTCCGCCTAAGGGCACCTAACCAGGTAAACAAAATGACCCCTTAAAAATTCTATGAAAGACCTTAGATAAATTCTTACCTTTTCCCAGTTTGGTATACCATTAAGCTTATGAACAGTGTTGTCAAAATCTTAACCATCCATGCATTACAGGCAAAAAGGAAGGACTTGGGAAGACACAGGCAGTCTCTTGGAAATAAGAGGTTTACTTAAAATGAATTAAATATGTAAAATGCAAACACAGAACAATATATCACAAAACACACAATCACTTAAAAGAACAAGGTAAAATACAAACATAAACTCCTACCACAATATACTTAGACTTGTCTATCTAATGTATACCTTCTTACAGTGCTTTAGTTAGCTGTTGTTTCAAGAGAGTCCAAACAAGAATGTCTCTAAGTGGAAATACAGAATACAGTTAAACTGTCTCTAAACCTGCCCCTTCCATGATGTCACCTTGCTCCTCCCTGTTAAATATAAAAATTAATACACACAGGATGTCCCATTACTCAGGGGGTATATTAAATAAGGTGACATCAGCAAAAAACTCATTTTCCCATATGACCCTTTGGTCTTGAGTCTTTTCCTGCTCTATCAAAGACATCACAGCACTTTTACAACTCTGCAGTTTTCTCACCTAGCTGCAACATAGTTTTTCAGCACCAGTTGAAATTAACTGCTGTTCCTGAGGACGTCATAAAATGGATATTTTAGTTCCTGGCTTCAAGCAACACAGATCCTAAACAAGGCTATAAAATGCAAGTTCTTGGAAGTTAATCACATTACAGAGATCTGCTGTTTAACATATCCTGTCCTTTGAACTGAAACCTTGGGGGGGGGGGTTATCCCAGGAGCACAGGATGTCTCATGAGAGACACTCAATAACACATTTTTATATTACAAAATCATAGAGCAATCAGAACCAGCTGTCCAAGTGTCACACTGATAACTGACTACTTTTAAAAGTTACTATTAAATCCAGGCAGTACACTACAGTAGCTCTTTAAATTACTGTTACTGTTATGTTACTATGAAACAAATAGTCTCTGGGCTATGAGTAGGCAATGCATTGTAAAAGTATTCAAATGCAGTCTGTCGTATAGATAGTGGCTAAGAAATAAAACATATACTGAAAATAAACTAGCTTTAAAATTTCTTCCCATGCAAGCGAGCCCTTCTGACTAGGGCCCAATGGAATTCCTGCTCGCAAGGTTACCTGCCAGCTCCAAGTCTAACACTTGGGAATGGAAATATTTGGTGCCTTTTATACCCTTTGTTATGCTCCCCATTTCTTGTAGTCCCTCTCAGGATGGCGTGTCAGGAAGGAATTAAAACAAGCTTTGGTCAGAGTCAAAATGGCTGCTGATGTATAAACTTATAAGGGACATAGATACAAATACATATTACCTGGGCCTCCCCTTCTATTGCCACCTTCCTGCCCCACCTGCATTCCCTGTGACCTTTGCTCCCTCACAGATCTCCTGCCCCATTTCTCCATTTGCCCCACTTGCATTCCCTGTAACCTTTGCCCCTTACACATTTCCTGCCCCATTTCTCCATTAGTTAATCCTCCCCAGTACCAGCTCCCCTGCACCCACCTTTGCCGTTCCGCTCCCCGTCCCCTCTATTTAATGACTTGTTTTTCCTGACCCTACCTTGGCTATTTGCCCCTTCCCCAGTACCATCACTATTTCCTGACAGCTCCCCTGTCCCTCCTCTCTGCCTTGTGATGTGTCCCAAACTCACCCACACAGATTTACCTGCTCCCTCATCCCTCCATCACTAGCTCCCCTGGCAGCCCTCCAGTCATCACCTGCACATGGTAACCCTAGACCTTCTCTATCGCCCACTGCAGACTTTTCCTTGGTTTAGTTTGCCTGCTATTGCAGGATCGGGGTCTTGGGCTACACCACAGGTCAGGGAAATGGAGGGGAAGCCGCTGGATGCCAGGCATTACTTGGAAAAAGAACATGCCTGACTTCTATTTAGATGTGTGAGGACATCCGGAGGATCAGGGAACAGCTGATCAGATCTTTTTTTATTGACTCAGTTTACTACCACTGTGCCCATCTCTTGATGGTACCATGCCCCAGCTTCCTTCCAGAGTCTCTGCCGTAGTTGGTGTGGTACCTCCTTCAGCCACAACTCCTTGCTTACCGACTTACCCATTTTTCAGCTGCCCCTCTTTCAGCATACTCCAGGATGGAGTACAGGATTGCCAAGTTATGGAAAATTGGGGACCCATTCTTTGAAGTGCCCAGCAGATGTGGGTCTAGGTAGGCCCTTCTGTCACTCTGCCCTCTAATGGTGATAACCCCTCCTCCCCATTTTGTCCTCACCCACTACCCTCTTCTTAAGTGTGTGTTTTTCCCTGTATGTCTCATGGACTTATAACATTAGCTTCCATGATTCCCAAGCACCTCACCAAGCTGATGGTATTTGATTCAGATGCCACCTCCTCTCCCCCATCTTCCGACCAATTTCTGTTTGATAGTATTTTGCCATATTGTGATTTGGAACTGCCTACCAGCTTTTGTGATTCTGAAATTATTTGAATATCATCTGGGTAGTTGGCCTAGGTGGTGAAAGGAGGGTCTGTGACAATCACCATTTCTCTCTCTCTCTCTCTGCCACAGTTCTTGCATGGGTGGCATGGGAGTTTGGTGTGTTGGGTGTTCAGTGGGTGTGGGGAGGGGAAGTGTCATTGCCTTTTTTGACTGGTGCTGGCAGGGTGCTGGTGGGGACGGATTTAGTGTTGCTGAGTGGGTAAGGGAAGGGACGTATAATTGATTATTTTTCCAAGGTGGGGAGGCAGTGGGATTGGGTGCTGCTGAGTGGGTAGGACAGGAGAAAGATTCATCATGATACTGGTTGGTGCTGGGGATGAAGAGGATAGGACAGGGTGCTATGAGAGCTTAGGGAATAGGAACTTACTTTTTTGCCATAGAGGTTGTTCTACCATCAGTCAGACAGGCAGCTTATCAGTCCCGTCCCTGATGCCTGCAGCTGGCTTCCACCACTGTCAGTACCTGGTTACGGTCCCCCATGGATGCCCCCATGGCAGAGCTAGAAGGGGGAGAGATATCCTCCCCCCAGACAACAAATCCAGAGGTCTTTATTCATGATCTGATGGAGCGGGCTACAGGAAAATGGACAGGGCTTAATTTAGTCCATCCTCCCATTTTCTGTTTATGTTCCCTACCCAGTGTTGGGGCACATACATTGGAGTGTACGTGAGGAGGCACGCACACTTGGCAGAAGACCCAAAGCACCCACCCTAATGTGTCACTCTTGGCTGTCCTACCACCAGGCCTCCACCTGGTGGCAGGCACATGACAGAGTCAGCAACTACCCATCACTGGGAGAGGAGAGCAGTCCCATGGAAGCTCCATCCTCTCTTGCCCCAGTCAAACTCTGGCGACCCAAGTCCATTTCTGAACCCAGCTCGCTGGCATGGGAAAAGATAAGGTGCTCCCGGCATCTCAGTCCTCTGTGCCACTGGGCCTGGAAACTTCCTTTTGCAAGATTTTTGAGCCTGCTGATTGTTGATATAGTGCATGTGTAGCACACAGTTTGGCCCCTTGCTAATAATTCATCCACAAAGTAAAAGTTCACAACACCCTTAGCAGCAAGTGTTCCCCCTACTTGGCTGTTGAAGTTCTTTATCATGCTCTCCAAACTAAAGGTGTGCAGAACCTGCTCTGATTAAAATGAGACACGCCAAACTTGGATGGCTCAGCAGGAACTGAGCCCGAGATGAACTTCTCGATTCAGCTCAGCAACAGCTCAGAGGTTTTATTCTCTGGAAAAAAATTGTTTCTCTTAATCTTTATCTTCAACCCACTTACCCGTACCTCTTGGGCAGACGTCCCTGGAGCATCTCCACCATCCTATCACCAGTAGTTGATTGGCAGGGAAGGGCTGATGGGCAGCAAGCCCAGTAGTCATTGACTTTATTCTGGGTTAGCTCAGTTGCCCCCATTTCCCCTGCAGTGCACCACTATGTGCAGGGTGTAGGCAGGCATGCTCACTGTACACATTTGTGTACAGTTTTGTTGAGTGCCTGTCCCAAATCATATGCCTTTTTGTTAACATTTTCATGCTAATCTGTAGTATTTGAGTTAGTGTAGGCCACTGAGTAGTGAATTTCTGTTTAAACTGCAATTGTTTAGGAGACAGATATGTTTATAACCTGTTCAGAGATTAGTGGAGTCATCTGACAACAATCTGATTTCTTTGTAATGGGGGTAGCATTTGGAGAGGGTGTGTTCATTTTTTTAATGGGGGGAGCAGCAGTTAGAGAGTGTGTGTTCAAAACTGAAATTTCTGGCTATTATTTCAGTGACTATGTCACTAGCTGAATGATTATGCTGAGGAGTTCCACACCGCATACATGAATTGCTGTAGACTGTAATAAGCAACAGGAGTCAATCAATCTCTGCATCGATATACTCCGATTGCTTATCAATGTCTACAAGAATGCATGTGTACAGTGCAGAACTCAGTGCACTGCTCAGCTACTGACATAGTGGAGTGTTGCAAAAGGATGGGGGCAATCACTGAGCTAGCTTAAAAACAAGCATTTGTCAATGCAGAATGTTTGCTTGCTGGCATTGGCATTGGTAGTGCAGAAGTTACTAATAGGAATGGCAGCGAAGTATTGAACTGAAGCCAACCCCACCACCACCCTGCAGAGAGTGACAGGCATTGGGGTTTGCCTTTGGGTCATCAGGCATAACGACCACGCCATTTCAGCACCCTACCCTGCAGACACTGACAAGTGTCACGGTGTGCCAGGGTCTTTACAGCCTGCTCGCACCCCATTCCATCAGGAAATACGGTGAGATGGGTGCGTATATGAGAATGGGTGAAGTTTGGGCCGAAGAGTCCGAGGCACACCTTGATGCCTCTCACTGGCTGCAGGTGTGGGTGGAGGTAGAATGGTATGAGCATGACAGGCAAGAATCCCAAGTCACACCCCCGATGCCTGTCATTCTCTACAGGGTGGGGCGTTATGGTCGGAAACCCTAACGCCTCAGGCATTCGTTGGTATTTTCACTCCAAATTTTCAACATGTTTTTTTTGACCCCCACCTCATGAACAGTGGCAATATCAGTTTGTTAGCCGAAAACTGCTTTTGCACAGCGACTATGGCATTTGGCACCACAGGTGCAAAAACACATTCTGAACAGGATGTGAAAAATGACAGCGGTACTTTTCATGGGAGGTGTAAAAAATGGCAATGTTGAAAATCTGCTGTGAAAATCTTAAAAAAACTGGTGAAGTCACGAGCGTGCATAGAAACTGTGCAACGCACACCCGTAATGTAACTAGTTTGGGGATTTATTTACAGCAGATTGTGAACACAGGCATTTTGGGACCTCCGATCATGAACAGTGTCAGTGTGATTTTCTTTATCTGTCCCGAACAATGATTTCCCACAGCGACCATGCATTTCTGTGCTGAAAGTGTGAAAACACATTTCGGCCATGTTGTGGAAAATGACAGCTGTACTGTTCATAAGGAGGTGTGGAAAAATGCCACTGGTGAAAATCTGGACTGAAAATATTACAAATTTGTGAACTTACAAGGGTGCGTGAAAACTGCGCAGTGCTCACTCGTAACACAGTCATTTTATGGAGTTTTGTCACCAAATTTTCAACATAGCCATTTTAAGACCTCTGCTCGTGACCAGTGTCACTGTGATTTTCTTAATCTGTCCCAAACATTGTTTTCGCACACTGACTGTACCATTGTGCACTACATGTGCGGAAACACATTTTGGGTGAGATGTGAAAAATGGTAGCTGTACTGCTATTAAGGAAGTGTGGTAAAATGGCACTGTTGAAAATCTGGTGTGCAAATATTACAAATTCGCAAACTTGCCAGCGTGCATAGGAACTGCGCAACGCATGCTCATAAAACAGTCATTTTTAGGAATTTTTTCACCAAATTTTCAACATAGCCATTTTAAGACCTCTGCTCATGAACCTTGTCACTGTGATTTTCTTAATGTGTCCTGTACATTGATTTCACACACCGACTGCGCCATTGTGCGCTACATGGGCGGAAACACATTTTGGGTGAGATGTGAAAAATGACAGCTGTACTGCTCATAAGAAGGTGTGGTAAAATGGCAATGTTGAAAATCTGGAGTGAAAATATTGAAAATTCATAGAATTACGAGCTTGCATAGGAATTGCATAGCATGCCTCGTAAAACAGTTATTTTAGGAATTTTTCCACCAAATTTTCAAAATAGGCTTTTGAGAGACCACCTTATGAACACTGGCAGTGTCATTTCGTTAATCATTCCGGAAAGGTGATTTCACAGTGGCTGCAAATCACCCTTGGGCTCTGAGTAACGCCATGACAGTGCAAGAATCTATAAGGAGAGATCTTAAACCCCATGTTGAAATTTGGTGCAAAATTCCCAAAATGCCTGAGATATGCAACAAAGTTGAAAAACCCTATCTATCCCATTATACAGCTTACTGGCATTTCCTCAGTTCGCAGTCGGCTTTGAAGAGTGCAGGCATTTTCGATCCGCCAAAGATCGTCGTGCTGGACTCGGAGGTAAGTATAGGGTGAGGGGTGAGGAGGCAGGGTGCGCAGTGGGTGGATCTCGGGTTATGGGGGCGAGGCAGGGAGACTGCGAGGACCGTTTTTCTTTACAGGGTTTTTTTTTAAAAGACAACGCTGGACGTTTGCCACGCTGGGGTGGGCTCCCAGCATGGCAGAAGGATAGCTGGGGAGCGTGGAGCTGACGGGGATTGGCACCCCTGTCCAGCCATGGCATCTGTTGCCACGCTGGGTGGGCTCAGCGTGGCACCCTGTACTAGGGGTGGGGAGCACAGTGGAGACGACAGGGATGAGGCACCCGTTGGCTATACGATGTAGCCACGCTTGGGGTGGGCACCAGCAGGCATATGAAACTGTGTTTCAGGGGCGCGAGCACAGCCGACGGGGAATTGGCACCCCTGGCCGGCTATACAGTGCGTGCATTGAGGGGGAGCAGCATGTGTGTGTGTGTGTGTGTGTAGGGGGAGCGCGCAGAGCAGGCAATATCTGATCGCTGCTCACTGAAGCATAGATCCCCCTTTCAACTGTATGCCACTGCATTTTGGAGCTGTCATAGACAGCTCCAGCAGGCATTGGAGAACTGCGACCGCGCCTGCAAACACACTGACTGAATTGGAAGAGGGCTGACACACCTCTGAAAACTCCGTTGATGGCACTATGTTTCTTGCACATGCGTGCAAGCAAACATAAAAGTAGTGGTCTACTGAGCTATCTGCCCATCGGACCCTCCCCAATCAACTGTTGGCAATTGAGGAGGTGGGGGGGGAAGATGCTTCAAGGGTTCTTGCTCCAAAAGGTACAGCAAGACATGATGGCAGGAGGAGGTCTAAAAGTGTGTCAGGAGGGGTGAGATAAGGGCAGGAGGCCTGCTGTACATGTTAGTTGGGGTGTGCCTAATAAAGGCAGATTGGGAAGGGAAGTTTCACAGTAAGGACATTTTGGGGCAGCAGTTAGAGAGTGTGTGTTCAAAACTGAAATTTCTGGCTACACCCCTGCACTATGTCACTAACTGAATGACATGCTGAGGAGTTCCACACCGTACACATGAATTGCTGTAGACTGTAATAAGCAACAGGAGTCAATCAATCTCTGCATCGATATACTCCGATTGCTTATCTAGTGGCTAGAACAGAACTGTGAACCCAGAGACCCAGATTTGAACCCCACCACTGCCACTTACTGTGTGACCCTGAGCAACTGACTTAACTGGCCTTGGATTAACCTCTCTGCAGTCTAGCTACTGTTTGAATCTTGTACACCTAATAGCAGCAACATTCTCTCTTCCCTTCTTCTCCAGGATTGTATCCATTTTGGGATAGATTTTGCATAGAAATGTACTGCAAAAAAACTAAACTGTATTCTAGTCAGCGGTCTCCGCACTACCAGTATCCTACTCTTTGCTTTGTAAAACTCTTTTGGATGTAGTGTGTATGAAAGATGCAGTAAAACCAGCACTTCCCTTTTCCTTTAGAGGTGTGGTTGTAGAGGGGGAACTATTTATTAGTGTGTTGGGTGGGAGGAGAGGGGGTCTGGTAGGAAGCCAGATAAAAGCATTTTTTATGACTTCCCCAGATTTGACATGGGAGTATGTAAAAAATGATCATTCTGTACTTGTGGCTTTAAAAAAAACTAAAATGTCAACCACTGAATTCCATAGAGAGTTTCTAGTGACATAATAAACCATGAGAGCAGAGTATGGCAGGACAGTTTTTATCGGGCCAGTCACTGCCTGAGTTTGTCACAGATAAATACATTTGTTTTCTGTTACAAGAATAATATCCCTGACCAAACTAAGGTGGACACCTTGTCTGAAATGGACACATATGTACACCTCAACCACACCTTATACACACCTGACAACTACTGTGCACTCAAGTGTACCTTCTAACTTTACATTTAGAATATAAACCTCAACTACACCTTAAAAACATAAAGAGCAACTCCTTATTATAATAAAAAGCTTTATAAAATGGGCTTTAAAATTCCCCTAATCTGATTGTCTACAACATCTTCTGAGCCATGTCCTTACTAGAAGATATTATACCCAACCGGCACTACCCTCCTCTCCCGAGCCTCATTACAACAAAAAATCTGTGAGCTGTGCCAGCCATTAACAAAAACACAGTGTGGCACAGCTCATAGCAGGGAAAGGACACTTCCAGTCTGGCGGCACTGACCGCTCACATGTAAAAGCCAACCGCGGGCACAAATGTAGTTCCTCACAAAACACTAGGAAAATCTTCTGTATTTTAAACATAGAAACATAGACTTTGATGGCAGATAAGGACCACTTGGCCCACCTAATCTGCCCATTTCCCTACCTACAGGATAGGCCACAGATCCTAGTTAACCAACAGCCTATTTCTTCCTACCCCCCACAAGAATTGCCTTATGTCTGTCCCATGCATTCTTGAATTCTCCCACAGTTTTAGACCCCACAACCTCCTCAGGAAGGTTGTTCCATGCATCCACTACCCTCTCTATGAAATAATACTTCCTCACATTGCCCGGGAACTGCCCCACCCCATCTTTAAATTGTGTCCCCTTGTCCTTGCATGTCTCTTTTTCTGAAAGATGCTATCCTCTTGGACTTTGTCAATTCCACTGAGGTACTTAAAAGTTTCTATCATGTCCCCCCTCTCCCTTCTTTCCTCAAGGGTATACATATTAAGCTCCTTTAGTCTCTCCTTGTGTGGCTTCTCTTGCAGACCCTGCACCATTTTAGTTGCCCTCCTCTGGACTGCCTCTATCCTGTCTATGTCCTTGCGGAGATGGGGTCTCCAGAACTGGATGCAGTACTCCAGATGGGGTCTCACCAACTGTCTGTACAGAGGGATAACAACTTCCTGTTTTCTGCTGCTGATGCCTCTCCCTATGCATCCCAGTATACTCCCAACCCTCCTACTGCCTTCTCACATTGCTTGCTAACCTTAAGGTCATCTGATATGATTACCCCCAGGTCCGTTTCCTTTTTGTTGTTGTCTACCTCCCCCCATTGTGTATTCTTCCCTGGGTTCTTGTTTTCCAGGTGCATTATTTTGTACTTCTTTGCATTGAATCCTAGCTGCCATAATTCTGACCATTCCTCCAACCTTGCCAAGTCCCTTCTCATCCTTTCCACGCTTCCTTGTGTATCAACCCTGTTGCAGATCTTGTGTCATCTACAAAGAGGCATACTTTTCCTTCCAGTCCCTCTGCAATGTCACTTATAAAGACATTAAAAAGGACTGGACCCAGTACTGAACCCTGTGGTACCCCACTAGTAACCCCTCTTTCTTCAGAGTGGACTCCATTTACAATTACCTTCTGTGTCCTGTTGTCTAGCCAATGTTTTACCTAGGCTGCCACCCTGGGACCCACTCCCAGGCTGAAGTTACTTTGACTCATTAATCTTTTGTGTGGAACTGTGTCAAATGCCTTTGCTAAAGTCTAGGTAGGCCATGTCCACAGCCCTCCCTGGTCTACTACTGGTCACCCAGTCAAAGAAATCTATTAGATTAGTCTGACATGACCTTCTCGCTGTGAACCCATGCTGCCTTGGGTCCCAGCCCACTGGCCTCTAGGTACTCAACAATTCTTTCCTTCAGAAGTGACTCCATCACTTTCCCTACCACAGAGGTCAAACTGACAGGTCTGTAGTTTTCTGCCTCTGTATTGGTCCCACTTTTGTGAAGAGGAATCACATCTGCCTTCCTCCAGTCTTCAGGTACCACACCATCCTCCCATGATTTATTAAAAAGAGTAGTTAGTGGTTTCACTAGTACCCCCTTAATTCTTTTAGAATTCTGGGGTGAATTCCATCAGGCCCCATTGCTTTGTCCACCTTCAGTTTTAGGAGTTCTTGCAGAACCCTTTCTTCTGTGAAAGGGCTGGGATCGACACCCCTATCAAGAGTGCTTCTGTTAATTGGATTAGGCACTTCCTCCTCTTTTGTGAATACTGAGCAGAAATATTCGTTCAGTATCCCTGCTTTTTCACTGTGCCCCTCTGCCCACCCACCATTCATTCTATTCAGCCTCACTATCCCTCCCTTTGTCTTTCTTCGCTCTCTGATGTACCTATAAAAGGTTTTATCCCCCTTCTTAACCGAGTTGGCTATCTTTTCCTCAGTTTGGGCCTTTGCTATTCTGACTTCCCTCCCTGCTTCCTTCTGCCTTAACTGGTACAGCTCTCTGTCCTGCTCCTTCTGTGTTTCCTTATACTTCCTGAATGCTATCGTTTTCTCCCTGACTTTCCCAGCCACCTCTTTTGAGAACCATAGTGGCTTTTTCTTTCATTTTGATTTGTTTATTTGCTTCACACAAAGGCTTGTTGCCTCTGTGATGGCAGTTTTGATGATTCCCCATTGTTGCTCCACCCCTCCTTCTAGCCTGTTTGCTAGTGCTTTTCTGAGGCACTCTCCCATCTTGCCAAAGTCAGCCATCCTGAAGTCCAGTACCCTCACTTTTGTATGGCTTGACTCTGTAGCTGAGTTTAACGTGAACCACACTGTTTGATGGTCACTTGTTCCCAGATGGCAACCCACTTCTAGATCTGAGATCCTCTCACTGCCCCCATTTGAGAGTATGAGGTCTAAGATTGCTTAAAGTGTAACCTCTGCTATTTTTTAAACCTGACCGCAATTTACCGAGCAAAGCAGCAGGTTTAAAATGCCTCAACAGAATCGATGCATCTGTGTCCTCCCCAGGTCTCCAATACAGCAAAAAAACAACCTCCCTCCTCAGACTTCATTGTCTTTTAAAAGTGAGATGCAACAACCCAGGAAATAGTAGAAAACACTGCAGCACATTACTATTATACCAAACTCCAGGTACAGTTATTTCCTTTGAAAAATGGGCTGGCTGACTGGAAGCGACTGTGTCTCTCAGCAGCCACTGTACACTACCATTTCCGGGTTCGCGTTTGTCAAAGAAAAGATCCCAAGAGTTTAGTATAACATTAATGTGCTGCAGTGTTTTCTATGATTTTCTCAGTTGTTGCAGCTCACTTTTAAAAGACAGTGAAGTTGGAGAAGGGAGGCTGTTTTGTTTGTGTATCGGAGACCCGGGAAAGATGGCAGATGAACCGATTCTCTTCCAGCATTTTAAACCTGTTGTTTTGCTCTGTAAGTTCAACATTGGACACGGTCCTTCAAAATAAAATAAAATGAAAAAAACTTGCTTTTCAATACTTGGGTGCCTACAGTCCACACAGTCAGTGGGTACAACCTAGAGACACAGACACACACAGGCCTTCTATAAAAATTGACTACTTTTTCTCTTTTGTACTGATATAATCCTATTTTTTACTTTTTCAAGCCCCCTTTTTATGTACACTTTTTTATTTACCATGGGGGCCCATTCTATAAGCGCAATAACACACTCCAAGATGTGGTTTATCACCTGATAAGAGCACGCCCAGTGGCATAAGACACTCGGCACAAGTGCCTCGTGCCTTAGTACACCCCTGGGCGTGCTCTTATCAGGTGATAAACCACACCTCGGAGTGTGTCATTGCTTGCTTAAAACACTAGATTTACAACAATTATGTTTTTAACTTTATTATTTACTAGTTAGTTGTTTTTTTTCTTTACTTTCCCCTGCTGTTGGTCTACTAAATGTAGATAATGCAGCAATTATTTCACAGAGTCTTTCAAAATGTATCTGACTCTCCCCTGCTCACCACACAATTGCTGTTTGTGACATCATGATCTGTTGTCATGGTGAGCTCTATGATGTCACAAAACCAAGGCACAGTGAGGTTAACAGGCACATGTTTTCATATGTTTTTATACAGACTTTTTAGTTGGACTACCAAAATGTGCTATAAATCTTGGAAGGAACACTGAAAATGAAAAAAACTTAATTCTCCAGTGAATTGTAATAACTGAAACATTCTATTTATGAAAGCCCACGCTGAAGTGCAGAGTTACTCTTTAACATTTAGTGTGCAGTACTGCTGACAGATGTTTTTAAACTGTATTTCATCCATATGTTTTGTGACATATAGGTTCTAAAATTATTTGTATTTGTCGATTCAAAGAAAAACTTAATAAACTTTTAGTTAAAAAAAAACATTTAGCAGTATACAACTCATCTGCACCTCACAAACTTAACTTTTAGCTAAATACACCTCAATTTCTGCCTTGTTTTACTGAGTGGAAAGCTCTTTTCTGGCCCTGTAGAGACACAGTTGGCAGTTTTGATTTCTGAACTCCGTTGCTGAACTTCCTGATTTCTGGCAGTTTGATCTCAGGCAGAAGAAGGAGCTCTGTGTTGAGCTGGGCAGTGTTTTCAAAACAACCAATTTGTTTTTCCAAAGTAAGACAATTCCTTACTCATAATAACAGTTTGTTCGTGTTGTGGAAAGTGACAAGATTTTACTAGGGTGAGCAAATTTTTATGCTGTCTTGCACATGCGCAAGCAACATATTGTGATAGCTTGGACTAGCAGGTTTGGAGGTGCGGTGCTGTTGTGGCCAGTGGGGCCACTGCTTTTTTGGGCTGGGCTTTGTGGCACGAATTAGAGTGCACGCTGTCTATGTCTATTGCAGTGCAAAAGCATGCCACCAACTTGAAAACAGTTTCACCACTGCAATGAGGGAGCTTCCCCTCATTGCAGGGAATGCATTCCCTGGTGTAACATTTCAGTGAAAAATGGCGCCGGCTGTTGCCATCCACCTCTAACTCTCCCCAACAAGCCGACATCGGTAGTGCCTAATCCCCCTGTCAGCATGCCCCCTCCCCAGTTCAATTTGCTGAAGGGGGAGCCCAATCCCCGTCGGCATAATTGCCCCGTAATATTTAATATGTTTGCCGAGGGGGTGCCCAATTCCTCTCAACATCATACACCCTCCCAACAGAGAACGCTTGTGTGCCAATGGGGGCCCAATCCCGTTAGCTTCAGTTCCCTCCCCAAAATATAGGTGGCACACTGGGGCCCACCCCAGTGTGCCAAAACACACCTGCAAAACAAGAAAACCGACCCACATTTTTATTCAACGCATGTGCAAAACATAATACCATCATCAGTTTCAGGGTGTCAGCCTCTTCCAATCAGGTGGTGTAGCACGGCCCGGTTCCCATTGCTAGCCTGCCCGACAGCTCCAAAACCAGTGGCACGCAGCTGAAGGAGGCTCCACTTCAGTGAGAAAGGCCATCACACCCACGCCGGCAGCATACATGACCTGCGTGCTGATGACGCTCCCCATGCACATGCACTGTATGGCTGGCCAAGTGCCCAATCCCCGTCGGCTCACGTCCCCCAACGGCTGTCCGGGTGCCACGCTGGGAGCCCACCCAGTGTGGCAACAGCTATTATAGCCAATGGGGTGCCCAATCCCCGTTGGCTCCAAGGCTGCACGCCCCCAAAGCTTTCCCGGTGCCACGCTGGAGCCCACCCCAGTGTGGCAAATCTTGTTTTGGCCGACAGGGGTGCCCAATCCCCTGTCAGCTCCACGTCCCCAAACAGCTTTTCCTGCTGCCACGCTGGAGCCTACCCCAGCTGGCAATGTCCCGTGATCGTCTTCCTAAAAAACAACCCGTGAATAAAAAAAAGTCCCTCGTAGTCTCCTGCCCCTCCCACAACCTGCCCACCCACCTGCGCACCCTGCCTCCCCACACCCCTCACCCCATACTTACCTCCGGAGCTTGGCGCGACGATCATCGGTGGACCAGGAACACGTCTGCACTCTTCAAAGCCGACTGCGAACTGAGGAAATGCCAGTAAGCTGTATAATGGGATAGATAGGGTTTTTTCAACTTTGTTGCATATCTCAGGCATTTTTGGGAATTTTGGCCTAAATTTTCAACATGGGGTTTTTGGGACCCCTCCTCATGAATTCTTACACTGTCATGGCGTTACTCGGGCCGAAGGGTGATTTGCATGATCAGTGCGGCGAAATCACCTTTCCACACCGATTAATGAAGCGACACTGCCAGTGTTCATAAAATGGGCTCTCAAAAGTTTATGTTGAAATTTGTAAAAAATTCTAAAATGACTGTTTGACGAGCGCCGCATTGCGCAGTTCCTACGCACTGTAGTTCACGAATTTTCAATATTTTCACTTCAGATTTTCAACATTGCCATTTTACCACGTCCTTATAGGCACTACAGCTGTCATTTTTCATCTCACCCAAAATGTGTTTCCGCCATGTGGCGTGCAATGGTGCAGTCGGTGTCTTGAAATCACTGATGGGACACATTAAGAAAATCACAGTGACACTGTTCATGAGCAGAGGTCTTAAAATGACTATGTTGAAAATTTGGTGAAAAAATTCCTAAAATGACTGTTTTATGGGTGTGTTGTGCAGTTCCTATATGCGCTCGTAAGGATTCGCAAATTTTCAATATTTGCACTCCAATGACTTCAAATACCTGAACAGCACATAGAAGCAAGCAACATTCGGCATTGACAAATGCTTTTTTACTCCCGGAAAACAAAGCGGTCCCTCGGCGTGTCGGTGCCCCTCCCCAACCCGTGCCCACCATCTGCGTACCCCACCTCCCCACATCCTGCCCTTAGCCCATACTTACCTCCAGAGCCTGGCGCGACGATCTTCGGTGGACCAGGAATACGTCTGCACTCTTCAAAGCTGACCGCAAATTGAAGAAATGCCGGAAAGCTGTATGATGGCATAAATATTTTTTTTCAACTCTGGTACATATCTTGGCCAATTTTTGTGAATTTTGGCACCACATTTTCAACATGGGGTTCTTGGGACCCAACCTCTTGAATTCAGTCCCTGTCCTCTCGTTATTCGGTCACGAAAGGTGATTTTGTGGTCACTGCACAGAATTACCTTTTGGGACTGATTAATGAAACAACAGTGTTGCTGTTCATGAGGTGGGCTCCCAAAAAGCTTATGTTGCAAATCTGGTGAAAAAATTCCAAAAAATTACTTTTTTACGAGCATGCATTGCACAGTTTCCACGCACGCTCGTAACTTCAAGAATTTTTAATATTTGTATTCCAGATTTTCAACACTGCCATTTTTTCACACCTCCTTATGAACAGTACAGCTGTCATGTTCCACATCCTGCCCGAAATGTGTTTTCGCACATTTGGCGCACAATGGAGCAGTTGCTGTAGGAAAACAATGTTCAGGACAGAGTAAGAAAATCACAGAACAAAGTTCATTAGCAGAGGTCCCAAAATGCCTATGTTGAAAATTTGGTGACAAAATTCCACAAAATGACTATGTTACAAGTGTGCTTTGCACAGTGTCCACGCACAGTTGTAACTTCTAGAATTTTTAAATATTTTCACTCCAGATTTTCAACATTGCCATTTTTGCACACCTTCTTATGAACAGTACAACTGTCATTTTTCACATCCTGTCCAAAATGTGGTTTTGCACATCTGGCGCACAATGGCGCGGTCGCTGTGGGAAATCAATGTTTGGGACAGATTAAGAAAATCATAGTGCCACTGTTCATGAGCAGAGGTCCCAAAATGCTTATGTTAAACATTTGGTGAAAAAATTAAAAAAAAAATGATTGTTACGAGTGTTCATTGCGCAGTTTTCACGCACGCTCGTAACTTTGAGAATTTTCACTCCAGATTTTCAACATTGCCATCTCTTCACACCTCTTTATGAATGGTGCAGCTGTCATTTTTCACATCCTGCCCAAAATGTGTTTTCACACATGTGGCGCAGAGTGGCGCGGTTACTGTGGGAAATCAACGTTTGGGACAGATTAACAAAATCACAGCACCACTGTTCATGAGTAGAGGTCCCAAATGCTTTCATGAGGTGGGGTCACAAAAAGGCCATGTTGAAAATTTGGAGTGCAAATACCAACAAATGCCAGGGGCATTAGTGTTTCTAATCACAGCGTCCCACCCTGTACAGACAGGCGTCAGGGGTGTGCCTTTGGATTGTCGGCTGTAGTGCTCACACCATTGCACCACCACCTTGCAGCCACTGACAGGCGTCAAGGTGTACCTTGCACTCTCCGGCCCAAAGTTCACCCCATTCTCCTGTACTGCACCCATCTCAACATACTTCCTTATGGAATGGGGTGAGCGTAAGGCCCAATGACTCCAAAGCACAATGCGACACTTGTCAGAGTCTGAAGGGTAGGGTGAGGTGGAATGGCATGAGTATTATGGCCGATGACCAAAAGGCACACCTCAATGCCTGTCAGTCTCTGCAGGGTGGGGTGGGGTTGACATCGGTTCCATACTTCACTGCCATTCCTATTATGCATCTCTCTAACTCCTGCACTACCAATGCCAATGCCAGCAAGACAGCTTTTGGCATTGACAAATACGTGTTTATGCATGTGTCTCTTCTGTATATTCAGTGGGGGTGGGGACTGGGGCCTGTAACTCTACAGTATGGCTTATTTATTTATTTCATGCAGGAATTGCTAGGTGTTTTGTCTATTATTGTAATGAGGCCAGGGGTGGTGGCAGTATGCTCTCAAGGTGCATGTACTATCATCTCAACCCCTTGATGGAAACACAGCCTTGTTGTGTATGGTTGCCCATACACTATTCTATGTATACTATATGTAACTACAGATGCTGAGGCAGCCTTTCACTACTCTAGAGCATCTTCTTGCACATTGATTGGGTGAGTGGACTATGGACCAAAGGTGAGCAGATGACACCAAAAGGATGCAAGAGCTGACACTCTGGAAGAGTGCAGAAATGCCTCTGTGTTGGCAATAATATTTTATAAAGTGTCTGACTTATGAACTATTAAAAAATCTTTCAAAAATATTTAAAAGGAGATTTAGAAAAATTTGCTGTTTTTGCAAAAACTTGCATGTGTGATTTTAGGAACTCATCCCATAAGTAAACCTCAGCGCCAGCTGTTTGGGTCAGTGCCAAGGATTTATGCAAGCTCTAACAGCACTTAAACAGCGGCAGTCTTTCTAAACTTCATTTCTCTGTGTATACTTACCTACTACTTTGGTTATCCAGGCCTTTTATGTTTTGTGTTATTTCATTCCTTCAAAGCTTCTTTTCATTTCTTAACATTTCCTACTTCCTACCCTTCCTGCTAACATCTTGTATCTCAAATCTTTCTTATCTGTGTTCCTGTCTTGTCACCTTTTTAGCATCCTTTTATTTTTATATGCCTTGTTCCTATTATTGCCATGCCCCTCAGTTTTTCTCACACATCCTATTGTTTATCTCCTTGCAACTTTTATAGACTCTTCTCTCAGGGCTTAATTGCTCTGTGTTCTTTTCTTCAGTTCTGAGCTTCACACTGCCTACCATTTTACCCTTCCTGTAATTCTTCTAAAGGAGCCTGATATGTATACCCTCGAGGAAAGGAGAGAGAGAGGGGGAACATGATAAAAACTTTCAAGTACCTCAAGGGAATCAACAGTCCAGGAGAGTAGAATCTTTCAGAAAAAGAGATGTGTAAGAGCAAGGGGGCACAATTTGAAGATAATGGGGGGATGGCTCCGAGGTAATGTGAGGAAGTATTTTTTCATGAAGAGGGTGGCAGACAGATGGAACGGCCTTCCTGAGGAGGTCGTGGGGTCAAAAACAGTGGGGATATCAAGAATGCATGGGACAGACATAAGGCAATTCTGTTGGGGAGTAGGAAGAAGTAGGCTGTTGGTTAACTAGGATCTGCAGCTTATCCAATAGGTAGGAAAATGGGCAGACTGGGTGGGCCAAGCAGTCCTTATCTGCCATCAAAGTCTATGGGCCAGATTTTCAAAAGCCACAATAATGCCGCACACCACTGTGCACCAAACATATGGCACATGAGGCTTGTGGTATTCACTGGCCGTCAGTCAGAATTTTACATCCCTTGCACCCGGCACCGATCCTTAGACCACAAATTCATGGACTAGCATGTGCCACTCCTGGCGGCAATGTACCAGTGCTTGTGCCAGAGATGCCGAAATCAAAGTCCCATGGCACAGGGCTGGATGTACACCCTGCACCACCTTTTGAAAATCCTGCCCTATGTTTCTGTGTTTCTTCTTTTCTACTGTTTTTATGCATTACTCCACAGCATATATAAATACTGCTTATGTTGCTCAGTTTTGTCATTCACCAGAAGAAGGGACCTGTGAGGCCCCAAAAACTTGTGTAGAATTCCATCTTTGTACAAGACTCTTGTTGCTCCAATAAAAGGTATCAAACCATCCAGCACCTCCTGTTTTCCAAGGACCAATACAGCTAGAATCTTCTTTTACTAAACTTTGGTCCCAGATGTTCAGAACATAAGGAGCCACCCATGCTGGTGGTCCAGGCATGGGATCCAACTTGGGAGCTGACTGGGCAGCAGGGAGGTGCTGTTGCTACCTGCCAGGAATGGCTGGTACCAGGTTTCAGCACTTCAGCCAGTGACCCCTGTACAAGGGCAGGGAGCTTACTTAACCACAGGTAATGTCTGTGTCCATGCAGAGTTGACAGATGACATTGATAGGTGTCGCAAGGGGGTAGGCAGGATAAAAAAGTGATGGTAAAACCACCATGTCATCTGGATAGCCATCCTTGACAACATCTCTCCTGAGGCAGCACACTTTGTACCTCATAAGAAGTTATTGTGCTTGTACGTTAGCAACTGCCTAGCTACTGATTGTATAGGACTACAGCTCATTCTGCTGATGGACATGTTAACAACTGCCTAGCAACTATTTGTATAGGACTGAAGTTCATCTGCTGAATGACACTATCACTCTGCTAATTGTATTCAACGTTCTCCATCGTATGTATTACCTGTTCCTTCAATTTTTGTTACTATCTGTATTTTTCTCTTTGTGTCATGATGTGGAGCCTTTGGAAATGAGTCTATGACTCAAAGGGTTGTAATTCTGATTTGCTTATGAATAAATAAATAAATGACTGCCAGATGGAGCTCTTGGGCTCTGCACTGCGGATCCCAAATGGACTGATCATTGTGGCTAGTGGAAGATGGAACTTGGAGCTCAAAAACTAGGGTATGTCGCCAGGTATGAGACTTATCGAATGACACCAGGTAGAAAAGGCTATAATGGGGGAAAAAAACGCATAGAACATTATTTAAAATAACCCAACTCTCTCTCTCTCTCTCTCTCTTTTATATAAGGGCCCCATATTCAGATGGGGGCGATAGCACCGCGCAAAGGATAGAAGAAATGCACTGTTGTCCAGGTGAGATATTTGTTCCAGCATAGTGCCCCTGTCTGGCAGGTGCTGCATGTGTATTTTGGATTTGTGTGTATATAGAGCCATGGTAGTGCGGTACAAAGTACAAGTGCACAGCACACTACAGCACCCTGTTGTCAACCAAGACCTAGATGCAAAGGGGGCTAGCACATCCCAAATGCATTAGTGCCTTTGCTCCTGGGTACCATATTCAAATTGTTTCCACCAGTTGGTAGGAGTAGCTCCCACCCACTGGATGTGTGCATTCACTTCAGGTACCGAGATGACTGTAAGAATGGCACAGTCACCTTTCTTACAGTTTGTCTGCCATAGTCGAATGCCAGCATACTAATCACCACGTAAGGCCTCCAAGGCACTAAAAGGACATTTGTTTACCATTATCTGCCCATCAGCAGCTCTGTGCACTGCCTCTATGCCTTTGTATGCATGGAGGTATTGTGCACAGCCACATTTGGTGCACCCACCTGATCCCAAACCCAACAGCTACCACAGTGAATATAAAATAAACTCAGTGGTGTCAGCAGTACCCCCCCTCTCTCACCTGACACCCATTCATAAAAACTCCCTGGTGCTAACAGATTTTAACAACTATAACAGGTCATATGCTGGAGATCGCCCCTTCTAGACACTTTAAGTACTGAATCTTGGGCATCCCCCCCGGTGGGCCTTACAAGTAAAAACTAAAAAAATATCTCTACAATATATTGGTGGCCGCAGCAACAAAAGTAATTACTCAACTGTGGTTGACTTCCACTCTCCCATCTAATAAACTTAAATTTAAAAAAAAAACTCCCTGGTGCTAGTGGTACCACCTCCTTCACCTAATGCCCATTCAGACACCCAATTCCCATTTGTATGCAATAAACATCCCTGGTGTCCTGTGGACCCTCTCCACATCATGATGGCCTCCTGCCACCTACTCCCCAATTCCAACCCTCCGTCACCACCACCAGACAGTGTCCAGCACAGAGCCTCCACTCAACTCCCTGGCCGGTCACTGTTTGCCCTGCACATGTCCTGTAATGACAAAGCTGTATATAGATAGAGGATGGTGGGCTGAAAATGAACTTTTAATCACATACAGCAGTGCTATGCATGGGCGTTCTGTGGGAAACTGATGACCAACTGGGAGTTATGTGTCACCACTAATTTAGTCATGGGGGTGGTTGCTGTTGAAAGTTATCACACACTTTTGGTGACAAAAGCTTGGCCTTCGCCAAAATTATGTGTAACAGAAGAAAAAGTTGTGAAAATGAGCTAGGTCTAGGTGCATGCTTAGCACCACTGTATGCAGGCTTAGTTCTTTTTCAGCCACAAGTCCTGCATTGATATACAGCTTGGTATATTGACATAAGACATGTGTGGGGCAGATGGTGACCAGCCAGGGAGGTGAGCAGAATAGGAAAGTTCTCGAGGTCATATGCTGGGGGGTTGGCATTGGGAAGGAGGTGGGCAGGAGGCTACCAGGATGGGGGAGGGACCTCTGGACGTCAGAGATGATTTTAACATGCAAACAGGGATTGGGAGAGGGAAGTACCACTAGCACCAGGAAGCCTTTATAAATGGGGATCAAGTGAGGGAGTGGGAATGTTTTATTTTATCTTTTTATCAAGGGGAAGCATGCACTACTGTGTGCTTGTTAAGAGTGGGCATTGGAATCATTCAACATTGCTGAAGCAGCAGCCTTTTAGCGGTCCCAGAATTCTTTCAATATACCACAGCACCCTGTATGCAAGTGTTTTCCCTAATTTTCATGGGTACGGGGTGTAGTTAGCGCAATCTCACTAACCAGCACTTGACACTACTGTATGGGGCTCTTTGAATAGGGCTACAGCCACTGTCACATGCACTCTCTCTAATCAGCACAGTGCTAGTTCTGTTAGTACTAATCATTTGAATATGGGGGCCATATTCCCTTATTTGTCTGTCTCTTATCTATATTTCTATTTCTTATACAAGTATGTAAGAACTGTAACTATCTATCTATCTATATGTCTGTCTGTATGTCTGTCTGTCTATCTATCTATCTATCTATCTATCTATCTATCTATCTATCTATCTATCTATCTATCTATCTATCTTCTGTCTGTCTACCCTGAAAGGGAAAGTGGCAATGGATCTCACTTTCATTGTAAAAATCTGTTGCAACTGTGGAGTGGACTGTGGCAATATTTCACTATGAGACCTTGACTCGTATCCATTTTCAAAGGCTCTGTTGTCTGTACCATGTTTCCATGCACTACAGAACAGATACTGCCCTACAGGCGTTGCTGTTCACAGTCCTTTGCTAGTAATACTGTGACACACACACACACACAATGTGTGCACATGACTCTTGATGAGCCAAAACCCTGTGGCCCCATTATTTGTGTATGTATTTTCTTGAAATGTGTTGACAAGGACTAGATTAAGGCATAGGAGCCTTGTTTTCAACAGGGTCTGGACTCCCAGGAGGCGACAAGGTACATATAAGATACAGACAAGTTAAAGCAAGAATAAAGCAATCACAAAATTAATGGGACATAGTGCTTAATACTGCACTTTCAGCTAATCCTCCACTCTACATTTAATGCAATGCAGAATAATTCATTAATAGAATTTAACGGGGCTGAGAAGCATTGTACCATTCCCCATTCATGTTTTCGTAGTCCCTGTTCTCTTTCTTGTATATTGTTTTCTATTTGTGTCTCCAAGCTTTGTATGTGGCCTCTGGTTCCATGTCATAATAGCTACTGTGGAATGGCGACGCGTAATTACGGTGCAGACCACGTTGCAACCGCATCTGGGCAAAAGTTTTTGTAGAAGCTCCCCCCACACTGCCCCCTTGTGGGGATTTTCTCCACACCCATTATTATAGATACTAAGTCCAGGGGTGGGGGGGGCAAAGTCTGGGATGGGAGGGAACCGGTGGTCGCCCAGAAGTGTTGGTGCTGTGTTTCAGTCACTGTTTTCACTCTACACCATCCTCCAGTCACCATCTTCACTGGATACCATAGCCTTCCTATTGCTCCATTACAGGTTTTCCAGCTAGTGACATCATCAGTTGCAATCAGGCAGTAGCTCCTATTGCTGGTTCTGCTATTTACATAAGGCAATATCAAAGAAAATCTAGCAGATTAAGTAGCCATTCCATGTTCCTCTATTTAGCTGTCCAGGCATGCACAGCATCAGCACCAGGAGCCACTGACTGACTGCCACCAATGATGTCACTGACTGGAGCATCTATATATATATATGTATATATATATATATATATATATATATATATATATATATATATATTATATTTATATATATATATATATACTTAGAGAAAACATTCCTAAACAAAAGAACCCCCAACCCGATGAATAAACTAGCAAATGAGGGCTTCAGTTAAAAATAAAATGTAATTACCTTTTCCCATCTTTATTCCCACTCGTGAAAAACTGTATTTAAATAGTGTCCATGCTGCATGGCACCATTACGAGTGTGAGCTCAGCTTGGCACGGCTCGCTTGCACTGAATGCATAAAAGTGAACCGTGCCACATTGTTTACACAGGAGTTTTTCACAAGGTGAAATGAAGATGGTAAAAAGGTAATTAGAAAATTATTTTGACTGAAAGCTTCATATCAGGGGCTTGTCCGTTGGGTGGGGGAGTTCTTATGTTTCGGAGTGTTTTCCTGTAATGCTTACAATTGTATTGGTTTCTAACTGGGCTTGTTTGTTTGTAACTGTTAATTGCAGAATACCTCTGTATACAATCTCTGATAAGCTGACTCTATGTGCCTATACATCTCTATTGCTGTTCATTAATTCTTAGTGCTTTACATTCATTTTATACCATGCTACTGTCATTAGTTATCTCTTGGTTTTGGTACACCTTATTGTTTTTTGTTCACTCACCACTGGCCCTAGATATCCTGGGGCCCTATGCAAATCTCCTTGCTGGGGCCCCATATCAGAAGTCATGGAGGCCCCAAGGAACATCCTCATCCCTGCCATGGCCTCCCCATATCTTCATTTTCAGCTAGTGTTGCACATTTTTGCACTTTCCTTGAATTAGAACGTAATCACTAAGCAACGAGGAGATGCACACCTCAATGATAAATTCTGGAAACATTTGGACAGAGACCCAGAGGACCAGGGAGAAAGGGGGGCCAACTGAACAGCTGAGGCATTTTGGGGGGCCCTGCCACTCTTGGAGCCCTGTGCAAATTTACAGTTCGCACCATTCTAAGGCCAGCTTTGAGTGTAATATATCTTTATGAGCATTGTGATATTATTTTTGTAGTCTCCCAGGTCCTGCCTATAAATTGGTTGCTTATTGTCTAGTGCACTTAGCTGGTACCAAAAACTATATGTTTGCGCAAACATTTAATGGGTCTCTTATGGTTATAAGAGAGCATTCTCGAGTTCTACAGGTTAGAGAACTTCCAAGTGGAGCTGAGCAGTTCTGACACGTAACGGACTTGAAAAGGAAACTCTTGCAACCATAACAGATGTATGGACTGCACATATCAACATACTATATAGTAAATCATGATGAAGATTTCTGTTTTTAAAAGATGGAACTCTCATTGAAAATCAAAATGTTTTATTTTGCAAATTCCAAACAATTAAGAGAAACCCCTATGTGGGGAAATGGACTTTATCAACTGAACTTGGAACTTACGATTTTTAGAACTATTAGCATTCGGCACCCTCTTTTAGCTATATTATAAAATGGCAAGCAAAAATCCTGCAGCTTTAGTGGCTGAGAGACATTACCTGACCATGCATTAAAAGGTTAGCAATGCATGAGCGGGTGCCGGACCTCATTACCAAGGCAAAAAAGCCTCATTATCTACAAAATCATGGACTATGTCATGTATATAATTTTTCCATTTAAAATATATTTAAACACAAATTACTTTTGTGTTAATATATTAAAAATATTTCACTTTATATATTATACATTAAAGCAGCGTGGCATTTTATAAGCGCAATAAGCCACTCCAGGGTGTGCATTAAATGATCTGAATGCCCTTCCCAGTGGTGTAGGATACTTTGGGCCACACTCCCCCGCATACCCTGTTGTGGCTAATTGCTTACAGAGTACTTGGAATGTTTAGCAATAACAATCCTGATTGGCTAAGATGATTTATAAGTAGTACAACAGGCAACTACATACAGAGCTGGTTAAGACAAGGGAGACAGAAAACAATAAAAGAATGAGGTACATAAAGAGAATGGGAAGGGGCAAATATAAACTGCAAATACTGTAACCCATCCCCATATACACAAGGCACTGAATACAAGGGAATATTGTCCTTTTGGGGGGATAAGTCAGAAAAACCTGATACTTTTGCCTATCCAGGTTGTGATATAGGGTGACATAATAAGAGACTGCAATTAAGCAACCAGGCTAAAGTATATATAAGAGTTTCTTGCTGGCTCACCCGGGGAACTGCTGTCTTAACTTGGTGATAAAGTCCTGTGTTGGGAACCAGGGTTCAGTTACCTGTTAGGGCTCATTATTTATTTCTCAATCAAGTTCTGGGTTTCCAAGCTTTCTAGCTGGGATGAGGCAAAACCAGTTTAAAAAAAACAGAGCCTCCTAGAACCTATCTGGATCTAAAATGTGGACCTCACCCCCCCAAAAAAAAACCACAAAACATGCAGTGAATAACAGTTTTGCTGCCTCCATATGGAAATAACTATTTAGAATGTAATTTGCATGTGAAAATTAATAGGTTAGAAAAGGGATGGCTAAATAGAACTTCTAGAGCATTCCAGGGTTCTGATCAGAAATGGTTCTGAACAGAAAAATATTTAGACACCAGCCCTTGTTTTCAGTGCCCATTGGTGCCTAAGTCTAGACAAATTTATTTCTCACATAAGAGTAAAATGTATGAGCTCACCTGATGAAATTTGCTGCAGGCGGACTCCTGCTATTTTGCTTGACTGTGGAATTCTTCCCTCAGGGGCCCTCGAAGCTGATTGTGCCACCACTTGCCCCCTTGTGATGGGCTTCTCTGGGACATCTAATGGCCTTTCTTTCTGGAGTCCAACACTCTTTTGTGGCCTGTTAGACTCATGTTTGACTCCTCCTGTGGAACCCCAGAAAAGGAGGGCTAGGAAGCTGAAAAGGAGAAACCTCATTTTTTTGTATCTGGCCTAGCTGGTATCTCCAATATTCCAAGACCTAAAACTTCTCACACCAAGCTCTGATGGAATGTTTGGTGTGTGCATCTGTCCAGAAAGCGGCCGCTTTCTGAGACTGCTTGGGCAACACATGGGCTTACCTACCAGCTACTTCGATGGAAAACCCCATGAGGGTTTAAAATTAAACTAAACATAAACATCTCACTCATATGCTACCTCACGTCCCTGCCTTTGCTTTCCCTGAATAAATAAGCACAGTCATTTGCTGGTTTACCTTCAGAAGAAAAACAGCAAAAAAAGATAGGGCTATACAAATGTAAATATATGTATATACTTATTTATTACAAAAATAAAGATATGCCTGATCTTTCTAAGATGAACATACATACATTTGACAACATAGGAGTCTCTTAAGAGAGACAAGTATCCTCTCAGCCTCTGGCAATGGTCCAGTTAAAATGTATATTTAAATGATTACTTGGTGTTAAGGTTAGTGAGACCTGCACTGCTGAATGAGGCCTCTGTTGTGCACAGCAGTCATCGGAAGAGAGAAAAAAAACAGGGAATTTTAACACGGCATTAGATGCTGTCCAAAAAGAAGAAGGAAACTTCTTGGAAAGAATCATATGGTACAGGCTGTCTGAAAGAGACTTGTGTGTCTAGCATCAACGCCCTTGCATTAATTTGAGAATTTAAACATCAGGAGGGTTTTTTTATGGAAGGTTTGGCAGACACGTGCATGACATTAGAATACAGAGCAGGGAGGAGGCCAAACTTTTTTTTTTTAAATATGATATTTATTGGAGAAAAAGCGAGGCAATACATACAGCAGGTAATAATACTGAATTCAAGTGTGGTGAAATCAAACTATAAGTCTAGAAGTTATAGTCTGCTCCAGTACATCTTATCATTAAAAAACAGGATAAAGTCATGCATTTAAACCAGAGAAAGTATGACATACATTGAATAAATATCCCTGCAGAATACATCATCTATCCCAGCCAAGACTCACTTAAAGTATATTTGTCCCCTGAACGGAGGCCCTCGAAGGGACCACCAGCCCCATAAGGGACAAATTCCAGGTCAACTTCTATCATGTATTGGATACACCTTTGCCATTTGGTTCAGCAAGCCGATGATTTATCATGGATGGCTGCTGTTAGGCTCTCCATTTGATATAGCCCTAAAACTATTAATCTCCAGTCATCCACAGTTGGGATAACTTTGGTCATCCATTTGCGGGTGATAGCTTTTTTAGCTGCTAATAAGTATATAGGCAAAAGGGTCTTATGCCAGGAGGGGGAGTGGTCTGGGTAGATAGAGCATAGGGTTATTTCTGCTATAAGTTCTATTCACTCCCCCAAGCATTCCTTTAGTTCCGACTGAAGGGAGCACCAGAATGGCATTAGTAATGGGCAATTCCAAAAAATGTGACCCAGATCTGCCAGTGTACATTTGCAATCTCTCCAACAGTAACCAAAACTATCTAGGAGGTATTTCACCAAAATTGCAGGGGAATGGAAAAACCTGTTTCTACATTTCCAGGCGAATTCCCACCAGAGGTGAGAGGACGTGAGTCTAACTGCCGACAGGGTTGCCTTTGTCCAGGAGACACTTGAAACTTCCAATTCTAAGTCTTTGTTCCACCCCTCTAATATGGAAAGAGTGGTATCCCCCAGGACCTCCCATAAAATTCTGTATAGAGATTCAATTAAATGTCCCCATGTGTTGCCCAAGAGGAAATCCAAAAGTATTTTCAGGAAGGGAGGCAAAGGAGAGGGTAATATAGGGTGACAGAATGTTGTCGAAGAATGTAGCTTCTGACTTGAAGGTACTGAAAAAAAGTCCCCCTGTCTAAGCCCGTATTCTGTCTGTATGGTGTCAAAAGAAAGAATCCCCACCTGCCCCAAGAACTCATATACATAATTCAGTCCCAGCCTCCGCCATCTAGCAAATGCCAGATCAGTTTGAGCTGACATAAAGTATTCATCCTCTGAAAGCATTCTGCAACAGAAAAGAGGAGGCCAGACTTTTCATGGGTTTGGGTGTTTTGGTGTCATTTACAGTCAGGGAGCAGGAATAGTTACAAAGAATTCTGAGTTTTCAGACCTCCCATGAACAGGTAATTAGTATGCACCTGGCAGACAGAGGGCGCATTCATGCTAATTTCCTAATTTGCATATAGAGTCACTAGCTTAAACTGTTTGTGAAGGAAAGTTTCGCAACCTTAGACCTGTCCAGAAATGCTAGCCTGGTGGCGTGGAGGGCGGAGGCACTTGGCACCTCACTTGCTGCCATGCCGGCAATCCAGGTCTGGGAACAAACTAGGGTTGTTCTCGAGCTGGCCAGGGGAAGTAGGATTGAGCATCCACAGACAACTCTCCTCCTTCGGGGGGAGGGGAACATCATAGTGGAGGCTGGGCAACACAGCATGTGACTGCATTTCAGAGGGCCAGGTGCAGGTGTTTGAGTATGTGCAGCATAATCACACTGAATGCCCTTGCCAGTGCATGCATGCAGACCTTGGCAAAAAAAAGGAAAATGGGAAAAGTCTGTTGGCTGTGCAATAGGAAGTCTTGTCCTCCTGCCTTGGCCTGCACCATCATCCTGGGACCCTGCTGAGAACCAGATCTGGACATGGGGGAGTTGGGGAGGCTGGCCCCTCCTGTCCCCACTATGGAGGGCAATACCTGGGAGCATCTGAGCAGGTGAGTCCTGGGGGGAAGTGGTGGCTGGTCAAGGAGGCAGGCAGGGGCTGAAGAGCCAGCCAGCACTCAAGTGCAAGAAGAAACATCTCTATGGAAAGAAAAAAGGAACTGGCCAGAAGGGTCTGGCTCAATATTGCAGTGATAGGTCTACCACTTACTGGGCCAGTGACCTGGGTTTGGGAATGGACTTGGGTTGCTCGAGGGCTGGCATGGGAGGGAGGGAGGATCCAGCATCCCAGGGACAGATGTCCTCCCTCTGGGAGGAAGGGATACAGTGTTCACACTCCAAAGGGTAGACCGTGAAACTCTGCTGCAGGGCTGGTGCTGGTAATACAGGCAGCCAGCCTAACAGTGGAATACACAAACAGGAGATACCCGCTCTCAAGAAGGTAAGTCCAGCAACACTATGTACAAAAATCCAAATAAATGCTTTATTGCACAAATAAACATAGTGAGGGTGCAGACAGGGCTGCTAACCACAAACTGCCCCGGCACGTTGAGGATCACACTCTTCATCAGGGGGCATCTCCACCATTACTATGTTTATTTGTGCCATAAAGCATTTATTTGGATTTGTACATAGTGCTGCTAGACTTATCTTCTTGAGTGCAAGTATCTCCGATTCATGGGACACAGTGTCCCACTGTTCCTCTGCCACCTAGCAAAGGCCAGGAGACAGTAGAGTGGAACTACAGTAAGGGGAGGAGAAGCTGCCAGACACCAGCAGGCATGCAGTCCCCCGCACAAGTGCATTTACCTCACTGCCAGAGAAATGCCAGGAGCAGGAGGAAAAAGCTCTGTCCTGCAGTTGTGCCAGCACCCCCCAGAGGCCCACTCATGATCGACATGGCAGGCCACCCACCAATATCGCAGTTCTGAGTAATTCGTGGATAACCAGTTAGTCCATGAGAAAGTCGGTGATGAGGCTGGGAGGTGCTGTTGAGCAAGCTAGGGGGAGAGAGAAAAAGTTAAAAAAAGAACTGACCTGGATGACCAGTCCAAACACATTGCAGCAGCATGTTTCTGACTCCCCCCTTGTTCCCCCCTCCCCACACTCTCTCCCCCTCTTACTCTCTTCCCCTCCCTGCGTTCCCCTCCTCTCTCTCCTCCTACTCTTTTTCCCCTCTGTGCTCCGTTACCTCATCACACCTCTTTCACTATCCCCTTATTACCACCCTCTAAACTCACTTGTTTTTTTTGGTTTTTTGTAACTACATGTTTGTGGATTATTGTTTCCTGTTCTGCTCATACTGTTGTCTTTTTGTCTTACTGTACTTGAAATGTTAACAAACGTGAAACCTTTGTAAAAGAGCCCTGGCTCAAAGGTATTTGTAATCCTAGATATAAATAAAAAAATAAAAAACAAATACCACTCCGGAGACAGAAGGGTTTGCCACAGAATCCCACAGTCTATACTGAAGCAGTCTGAGGAGGGTGGATGTTATACAGAGACATAAATGATGAAATAAACCAATGGTCCATCCAGTCTGCCCATATTATCACATAGAAACATGGACTTTGATGGCAGATAAGGACTGTTTGGCCCACCCAGTCTGCCCATTTCCCTACCTATTGGATAAGCCGCAGATCCTAGTTAATCAACAGCCTACTTCCTCCTACCCCCCACCACTAGAATTGCTTTACGTCTGTCCCATGCATTCTTGAATTCCCCCACTGTTTTTGACCCTACGATCTCCTCAGGAAGGCCGTTCCATGCATCCACCACCACCTCTGTGAAAAAATACTTCCTCACATTGCCCATTAGCCGTCCCTCCTCTATCTTCAAATTGTGCCCCCTTGTTCTTGTACATCTGTTTTTCTGAAAGATGCTACCCTTTTGGACTTTGTTAATTTCCTTGAGGTACTTAAATGTTTCTATCATGTCCCCCTGTCTCCCTCCTTTCCTCGAGGGTATACATATTAAGCTCCTTTAGTCTCCCCTCGTATAGCTTCTGTTGCAGACCCTGCACCATTTTAGTTGCCCTCCTCTGGACTGCCTCCATCCTATGTCCTTGCAGAGACAGGGTCTCCAGAACTCCACACAGTATTCCAGATGGGGTCTCAGCAACTGCCTATACAGAAGGATGACAACTTTCTGTTTTCTGCTGGTGACGCCTCTCCCTATGCATCCCAGTATCCCCCAGCCCTCCTTACTGCCTTCTCACATTGCTTGCCTACCTTTAGATCATCTGATATGAGTACCCCCAGGTCCCTTCCCATTTTTGTTGTTGTAAGTATCTCACCCCCCATTGTGTACTCTTCTCCTGTGTTTTCGTTTCCCAGGTGCATTACTTTGCACTTCTTTGCATTGAGCCTAAGCTGCCATACTTTTGACCATTCCTCCAACTTTGCTAAGTCCCTTCTCATCCTTTCCATCCCACCTTGTGTATCAACCTTGTTGCAGATCATCTGCAAAGAGGCATACTTTCCTTTCCAGTCCCTCCTCAATGTCACCTATAAAGACATTAAAGAGGACTGGTCCCCGTACTGAACCTTGTGGTACCCCACTAGTAACCCCCTTTCTTAGGAGTGGACTCCATTTACTATTACCCTCTGCATCCTGTTGTACAGTCACTGTTTTACCCAGGCTACAACCCTGGGACCCACTCCCAGGCTGGCTAATTTGTTTATTAATCTTTTGTGTGGGACTGTCCTATCTTACCCCCCGGATCTAAAATTTCCGTGGGGTTTGTGCTTACACTATTCCCCCTTTTGTTATCTGCGTTTCTGCCTGCCACTTCCTCTTGAGTAGCCAGTATCCCATTGACTCTGCCCCAGCTGTATTTGAAGCCATTTATGGAATTTCGCACCCACCACCTCTGCTGGCACACCATTCTATGGTTTGGTCATTCTTTCCGTAAAATAATACTTCCTCATATCCTTTTAAACCCTTATCCCTTCAACCTCCCTTCTGACCCCTTGTCCTGTCTCATCTATTCCTGGTAAATGGCTCTTCACAGTTCACCTTGTTAATTCCTTTCAGGAACTTGAAGGTCTCTATCATATCCCACCTTTCACTTCTGGTTTTGAGTGAATACATGTTCAGGGCCTTTAGGCAATCCTCCTAAGATCTGCCCTCCTAGCACTAGATCATCTTGGTCATCCAGCGCTGTACCTTCTCTAGCCTGTCCACGTCCTTTTATAGGTGGGGACTCCAGAACTGGGCACAGTATTCCAGTTGTAGCCTCAGCAGTGACCTATACAGTGGTAACAGTACCTCCTGCCTTCTATTATCAAACCCTGTCCCAATGCACCCCAGCATCCTGTTAGCCTTTGGTGAAGGCCTTGTTACACTGGCTGCTTTCATTAAGAGAATCCCTGATCATGACTCCTAGGCCCCTTCCTCTGATGTTGTGTGCAGCTGACCCCCCCCCATTCAATAGTCTATTCTGGGGTTTTTGTTCCCTAAGTTCATAACTTTGCACTTTTTGGCGTTGAATTTCAGCAGCCAGACTTTGGACCAATTTTCTCGCCTTTGCAGGTCTCTCCACAACTCTGTTATTCCCTCCACATTGTCAACCCTGCCACAGAGTTTAGTGTAAGCTGAAAGTGAAGCACTCTGCTGCTGGAAGGGGAGAGCACAGTCCAACCAGTGTGTGTGCCCTTGCTGTCCAACCCAGCAACAGTATTTGCATTGGCTGTGAAGGCATCTGATCGCTTGCCATCCTGGACAGAAGAAGGGTGCAACCAAGACAGCAATGATAGTGGAGGATAAACAGGAAAACATTCATCCCATGTTATAACTGGAAACAGGCAAAATCAGTTTAAGCCAACAGCATCCCGAATTTGGCCAGTTCCAGAAACATTTCAACCCAAAATGAACTTACCTTTAAAAAACAGTTTGAGTGGTTTTAAAATGCCAAATGAGAAATTTGGATTTAATTCACATAAATTAACACCCCAGACATATGCAAATTGCTAGCCTCAAAAAGTGGTTCAAAAACCAAAAGCATTTTGGATTCTGCTTTAAAAGTCCCTAGTTATGGCGTAGAGTTTAGAAAGAGTAAAGGAAGAGTTGTCAAGATTTCCATTTCTGGCTTCATTTACAAGAGCAGAAATGTTTGTGTGTGTGTTTTCGTGGTGGATTATATAAATACATACAGCCAGACAGTGGAACAGAAGCAGCCATGACTTGCTGCTTGAGAGCCAAATGTTTCCTCCCTCTTTGTAGAAACAGTAACTGGAAAAATGATACTGGCTCACAGTCGTGTATTTATATATGTTTTTATACAATGCCAGTGGGTATAAAAATTGCAAATAAATGCATTTATAAAACTTATGTAAAGTCAGTCTGAACCAAATAAATCAGTTATTTTTGCTATTACAGTAGGTATCCAAGTGAAAAATAAATGTTTATTTTGCACTTAGATATGTCATACACCATTTATTTTTACTTGGGTATGTCATATTGACTGAAAACCCGCATAAACCAATCACAAGCTGACTTCACATTTTCTTTCAGCCAAGCACGCACATCTTTCAAAATCTGAGAAACTGTTGTCGGTGCCATCTTGTTTCCCTGCTTGTCTAGTGCACACAGAAACATTTTAAAGTCATTACCAAACTCTCCCACACACACCATAACTGAGAACTACAGTGTTTGCTGCTTCACTGATTTTTGAAACAAAATCTTCATGCCTCTGCTCTAAAATCTGTCTGCTGTGCTTTGTTCCCAACTCATTCACATTTTTCAGCCTCATAGCACTATTCAGCTAGAGGTAACACGACTACTTTGTGCCATAGTTTTGTCCGTGCATTTTTTCTTAAATATAGTTCCTACAAGTAGCCCACAGTCTTTTAAAAAAACATTTCTTGCATTATCACTCATCAAGTTCAACCCCCCCCCCGCTGTAGCCACTGTGGCTCTTACCTCAAGCATCAGCACCACCAATGGAAATATTCCAAAACTTACTGAGACCTAAAATAATAGAAACATAAAATTTGTCAGTAGGAAAGGACCAATAGACCCATCGTGTCTGGCCTACTTCTCTGCTTATTTCTACTCCCTGACCCTAGTCAGTCTCAGGTGTCCCTCCCTCCTCCCTCTCCTCTGCTTATTATGCCAATGTGCCTATTTTATATCTGTTTATTGATATAATCAGAATTACAACCCTTTGAGTCAAAGACTCATTTCCAAAGGCTCTTCGTCAAGTAGAACAGATACATAGACAGGTACGTGGAGTAAACAGGTAAGCACATAGTTACAGAGTTACATGAAAATTTAGAGTACATAGTTACAGGGTTACATGAGTTTCAAAGTAGACAGGCAGGTGGAATTGACAAGATTTACAAGAGTACATCATAGAGTGGCACTTTACAATGGTAAGTTCAGGCTTGGATTTTATTATACGGCTATGAACCAAGGCCGGAGCAGAGATTTATGCCTGAAAACTAGTTTGTTACAGCAATTATTACAGGTGGGTAATAACATTGGCCTATACAATGAGGTAGCTAGACAGTAAATAGAGCAACCAGGGATTTGGTGGCTGGAGGGAAGGGGTAATTTGCAGCCCTTGGGGTGTTGTCAAGGAGATTGTACTGAAATGGCAAGCCAACAATAGGGGCTCATATGTGACGAGGAGCGCTGGACTGATTATGCACAGCTGCAGTGCTGTGCGGTGAGCAGGTGGTTCCTGAGGGCGAGTTTGAAAGCGCCTATTTTGGGGAGGTTAGTGATGGTGTCAGGAAGGGAGTTCCTATCTCATGCATGCTTGAAGGCCCCCCCCCACTATCTTCACCCCTACAACCTTCTCTGGCAGGATGTTCCAGGTGTCCACCACCCTTTTTGTGAAGAAGTATTTCCTCACATCTCTCTTAAACTCCACCCCTCCAATCTTCATTGCATGCCCCTATGTTCTGGTGTTCATTCTTCCCTGAAAGAGACTCCCCTCCTACACCTTGTTCATCCCAGTGAGGCACTTACAGGTTTAATTCATGTCCTTTCTCACTCTCCTCCAGGGAGTACATGTTGCATTCCCACAACCTCTCCTCATATGGTTTCTTGGGCAAGCCTCTCACCATTTTGATAGCACTCTTCTGGACTGCTTCCACCCCCTCAATGTCTTTGCAGAGGTGTGGCCTCCAGAACTGTGCACAGTACTCTAGGTGGGGTCTCACTAGTGAACAATATAATGGCAACGTCACCTCACTTCTCCTTCTAGAATTCCCTCTCTCTATGCACCCCAGCATCCCACTAGCCTTGCCAACTGTTTCTTACACTGCCCTGCCACCTTGATATCATCAGATATGAGTACCCTAAGGTCCCTCTCTTGCTTGGTGATGACTGTAAGTACCTTGCCCCCATCTTACACACAGCCCTAGGGTTTCCCCACCCCAGGTGCATGACTGCACTTTTTGACATTGAAATCCAGCTGCCACCCCTGGACCATCTCTCTATTTTCCCCAGATCCCTTTGCACGCTTTCTATTCCTTACTGGGTGTCTAAACTGTTGCAGGTTTTTGTGCCATTTGCAAAGAGACACACCTTCCCCTCCAGTTACATAGAAACATATAATTTGATGGCAAATAAGGACCGCTTGGCCCACCCAGTCTGCCCATTTCCCTACCTAATGGATAAGCTGAAGATCCTGGTTAACCAACAGCCTACTTCCTCCTACACCCCACTAGAATTGTCTTATGTCTGTCCCATGCATTCTTGAATTCCCCCACTGTTTTTGACTCCATGACCTCCTCAGGAATGTTGTTCCATGCAGCCACAGTCCTCTCTGTGAAAAAATACTTATTCACATAACCTCTGAGCCATCCTCTCTATCTTCAGATTGTGTCCCCTTGTTCTTGCACATCTCTTTTTCTGAAAAATGCTACCCTCTTGGACTTTGTTGATTCCCTTGAAGTATTTGAAAGTTTTGATCATGTCCCCCCTCTCCCTCCTTTCCTCAAGGGTATACATATTAAGCTCCTTCAGTCTCTCTTTGTATGTCTTCTGGTGCAGACCCTGCACCGTTGTGGGTGCCTTTCTCTGGACAGCCTCCACCCTGTCTATGTCTTTGTGGAGATCGGGTCTCCAGAACTACATGCAGTACTCCAGATGGGGTCTCACCAACTGTCTGTACAGAGGGATAACAACTTCCTGTTTTACGCTGGTGATGCCTCTCCCTATGCATCCCAGCATCCCACCAGCCCTCCTTACTGCCTTCTCACATTGCTTGCCAACCTTTAGATCATCTGATATAACTACCCCCAGGTCTCTTTTCATTTTTGTTGTTGTCAGTATCTCACCCCCATTGTGTACTCTTCCGCTGTGTTTTTGTTTCCCAGGTGCATTACTTTGCACTTCTTTTCGTTGAATCTAAGCTGCCATACATTTGACCATTCCTCCAACCTTGCCAAGTCCCTTCTCATCCTTTCCACTCCCCTTGTGTACCAATCTTGTTGCAGATCTTTGCGTCATCTGCAAAGAGACATATTTTTCCTTCCAGTCCCTCTGAATGTCACTTATAAAGACATTAAAAAGGACCAGACCCAGTACTGAACCCTGTGGTACCCCACTAGTAACCCCCCTTTCTTCACTGTGGACTCCGTTTACTATCACCCTCTGTGTCCTGTTGTCTAGCCAATGTTTTACCCAGGCTACCACCCTGGGACCCACTCCCAGGCTAGCTAATTTGTTTATTAATCTTTTGTGCGGGACTGTGTCAAATGCCTTGCTAAAGTCTTGGTAGACCATGTCTACAGCCCCTCCCTGGTCTACTACTTTGGTCACCCAGTCAAAGAAATTGATTAGATTCATCTGACATAACCTTCCCACTGTGAATCCATGCTGTCTTGGGTCCTGCACCTCACTGGCCCCTAGGTACTCAACAATTCTTTCCTTCAGAAGTAAATCCATCATTGTCCCTACCACTAAGGTCAAACTGACAGGTCTGTAGTTTCCTGCCTCTATCTTGCTCCCACTTTTGTAAAGGGGAATCACATCCGCCCTCCTCCAGTCCTCAGGTACCACACCATCCTCCCATAATTTGTTAAAAAGGGTAGTCAATGGTGTTACTAGTTCTCCCCTTAGTTATTTTAGAATTCTGGGGTGAATCCCATCAGGCCCCATTGCTTTGTCCACCTTCAGTTTTAGGATTTCTTTCAGAACTCTTTCTTCTGTGAAAGGACTGATATTGACCCCCCTCCCCATCCAGAGTGCTTCTATTGACTGGACTAGGTACCTCCCTCTCCTCTCCTCTTCTTTTGTGAATACTGAGCAGAAGTATTCTTTCAGTATCCCTGCTTTTTCACTTATGAAGATATTGAAGTGGACAGGACCCAGTACCAAACTCAGTGGCACTTCACTGGTCACTGCCATCCCCAAATGACTTCTGTTTACCATCACCCTTTGTCTCCTATCCTCTAACCAGTTTGATACCCAGCTTATTACCGTCTCCACAACTCACAGATTGCAAAGTTTCTTTATAAGCCTCTTGTGTCACAGTGTCAAAGGCCTTATTGAAGTCCAGATAGGCCACATCCACTGCCTTCTCCTGATCCCCCTCCCTAGTCACCCAATCAAAGAAATCTGACTTGTTTGACATGACCTCCCCCATGAAACCATGCTGCCATTGGTCCTGCAGCCCATTTACCTCCAGGTACTCCATCAGCCTCTCCTTTGGCAGGGTCTCCATTAATTTCCCTGGATCCACGATGGGTGTTCAACAAAATATTTGTTGAATGCCCTGACAGCGAAACTGGCAGGTCGACCGCAATTTGCAGTCGGCTGCCAGTTTCATTAGCTGTATGTGTTTTTCTTGGAGGCTTCCACCCCCACTTTGTGGATTATCAACCCAAGTCAGAGATGATTTGGGGTGCAGGACCCCCAACAGACAGCACCAGGTTCCAGCGGGTTCCCTACAGTGACATGGAGCTGGAGTCACTGTAGGGGACCTCACTGACTAACTGTCACTGTTGGGTGGGTAACTGAATTTCCCCATCACTGATGTGAGACTGACTGGTCAGCCTCCTCCCTGCTGCCGCTGTTGTGCAGCAAGACCACACTGGCCATCCTCCAGTCCTCTGGAATTACCCCCATCGCCAATGAGGTGCTCAATAGTGTTGCCAGAGGGGTGGTTGGCACCGTGCTCACTTCCTTTAGTATCCTTGGTAAACTGTACTGTTAATGCCGCAGACAGCAGGTTAATGCATTGGGAAACTGTCCTGCTCTGACACTGCTTCATGGATGTGCTGCTGTGTGCAGCCTGCTCTACCAGCACTCTGAACACCAGCCAAGAACCACAGGATGACCACACAATGCACACAGCAAACATTTCAAAGGCACAGTGGTGACCAGTCCCTCTCTCCTTCTCTGGTCCCAAGCTGAAGACACAAGCTGCTGACATACAAAAATGCACAAAGATGAGGCTCTACAAAATGCAGTTTATAATTACAAAAGTAACTATATAGCCTGGGAGGAAGGGGGAGGGAGAGAGCAAGTAAACATTATCAGACTTCATAAGTTGTGAAAATGGATCATAAAACAGCCTGACTGAAAATCTGCCATTTGTTTTCATTCGTGAGAGGGTGGGATTTATATTCACCACTCATCAGTTATAGTCCCACCCAATCACTCTTCCCAGGCCGCAGCTGAAAAGGAGCCTTGGCTCAGTGTGCCTCTTCTGGTTACCAATTTTCAAATAAATGAATAGCATATTTTCAGTCTGGTTGTTATATATCCCTCATCTATGCCATACCTGTGAGTATAAAAAGTGGAAAATAACCTGGTCAGGTGGTGCTGAGTGTTGAGGCGCTGGGCATCACACCTCGCACCATGCCAGCGACCTTGAGTTCGGGAGTGAGCTTGGGTTGTCGGGGGTTGGCAGGGGAGGATTGGGATCAAGCATCTATAGGACAGATCTCCTAGTCCTGGGGTGTGTTCGGGGCTCCTCTGATGCACTGGTGACCCCTGACAGAGGCTGGGGCTTCTGCAGTGCATAGTAGCAGAGGCACGGGGATTGGAGCAGTGGCGGACGTCTTCTGGGTGTGTGCGGGAGCACTTACATGCTGGGCAGGACATCATTGCATGTCCGTGTTCCAGGGTGAAAACAAGAAAATCCCTCTACCTTCTGGTGAGGCGATGGCAAACATAGGCAGGCCCACCCACCACACGCTCAATGTCAGTTGACTCTCCGGTCCTCCTTGGGGTCTGGGGGCCTCTCTGTGGGGCCAGAAGAGCCCCAGACCTCACATAACCAATGTAGACTCCAGAGTCGTTGGTTCAGGCGGGCGGTTGAGTGAGGCGACTACAGATGGGACCCTGAGAGATGCCCTGAAGGTACGGTGCATAAATAAAGCATACAAAAAAAAAGTGGCAAATGACAGTGATGTTTTTGCCACTATGGAAGTAGAATGGGGTTATTAGTGTTATTCTTACTTTAGGTCCATTTAGTCCCATAGTGCCAATGGAGGTCCAGACTGTAGACTGAGCAGTGAACTGAGCATTCCCTTCATACAATGAATTTGTGCTGCGTTAACATCACTGGTAAAGGTGACCACTGAACAATCAGGGTGCAAGATGTTTTCTTGCCATTGTATAATAAAAACATGGCATAAATCAAATATGCCATGGCCCTAATGAAAAATATTACTGATCTTTTCCCTTGTGCAGTTTGATCTTTTGCTATCACTCAAGACATCGCCACCTGTGATGACATAAAGTCAAAATATAGAGTAGGAGTGTAGGTAAAAATGGCGAGATAAAAAAGATAGCTAGTGACATCAGTAACAGCAACATACCATAAATATGTTGTTACTGTTGTCACAATTGATATTTGTAAGGTTACTGTCAACACAGTAGAATACTAAACCAATCAGAAAGCAGCTTTCAGATTGCTGATAATACCACAAAGCCTAATGCAGCGCTGAAGTCAGCTATTAAAATCAAAGAAAAACAGCAAAATCTTCAAACAAACTGCAGATTTAAAAGTTATAACTTGTAAAACTACTGTTGTATATATGGAATATAAAATTGCCTAAATTAAAATACACAATTCATCATCACTTGTGAGAGGGCAGGACTTTCATAAATCATGCATGGCTCTGCCACTCATGCGTTATGGTCAAGGCCACTGTTTTTCGGTTTTTACCGGAAAATCCGCTAAAATTCCGGAATTAGGGCTGCCTGAAAACCGGTAAAAATGAAGATTTCATGGAATCTGGCATTTTCTATCAGATCAGTAAATCTATAAAAAAGTCTGTTTTCCTTTTAATTCCTTCCTGTACTATTTTCAGTTTGCTTTATTTAATGCTCTGTATATTAAGCCTTCTTTCATTCTGATTATTTATGCACATACTAAAAGAATAATAACAGAATCCCGGTAAAATCCGGAAAGTAGAGTAACAATCACCGGTGAAATTCCAGAATCTTAAGTCTTGAAAACGGAATTTAATTGTTTTAATCACCGTAAATCAGTGGCCTTGGTTATGGTCCTGCCACCTCACACTTGAAGATAAATTGAAATTTTGGAGTCCACCCATTTCATGTCCCATATATATATATATATATATATATATATATATATATATATATATATGGGATATACAATGGTCTGACTCAAAATATGCAGTTTTATCTTCAAGCGTGAGGGGCAGCACCATAATAGTTTTGAAAGCCCATCACCCTCACATGTGATAAGCTGTCTATTTTGACTCAGAACATTGTATATTCCATATATACAACAGCAGTTTACTAGTTATGGCTTTAACACCTGCTGTTTGCTTGAAGATGTAACTGTTTCCCTTTGATTTCAACAGCTGGCTTCAGTGCTGTACTATGTAATTGTGATGTCATCAGTATTGCAAAACCTGCTCTCTGATTGGTTCAGTATTCCACTGTGATGACAGTAACTTTAAAGAGCTACTGAAGCCTCCAGGAGAAATTTGAGAGGCATAATATTTGGACACCAAGAAACTTATATTTCTCATCAATTCTGTATTTCTTTTCCCCATTATTGTTTACTGAGGCCATGTACATGAAAATAAGATCTCTGTTCTTTAAGAATTCATCAGCTCCTATTGCTTACTCCCAGCCTGATGTCACAATATTTTATTAGTGACATAGTTATTCCCATGGCAACAGACTGTGATGTCACAACATAGCATTATGATGTTACAAAGGGAATAAGCTGTAGGAGAAGATGAGCTCTAAAGGATAAAGATCCTGATTTTGTGGGAACTTCCTCAAAAATAAATAAGATGGAGAAGGAGTCTACTAAAGGTAAAGGAAATAGAAGCAGAGTTATGTCTAAACATTATGGGGCCAATTCGCGAAGCGTTTTGGATCAGCGCAAGAGACCTGTGGCAGAGGGTTTGACCCAAGGGGTGAGTTGTGTCATACTTTGCAGCAAGTGCAATTCAGGAACTATGCCTGCTGCAAAAAACCCTGCCGCAAGTCCCTTGCTCTGTGCGCAACAAGTTAGACCAGCCCCCCTGGTTTAACTTTGCACCATTGGGGGATCTATATTATGGGGCTTGCGCCAAAGGTTTGGTGCAAGCTGATGTAAAGTGGGGAAACTGTCACAACTGTACCAGCCTTTCATAAATTGCAGAGCTTTGGCACAGCTATGCTAAACACAGCAGATGGTGCAGAGTCTGGCGCAAGCCCTGCGTCAACCTTTGTGAAACGGGCCCCATGTTTTCCAAAGTTTTCCTAGAGGTGTTAGTAGCTCTTTAAAAATATCCACTGTGACAACAGTAACAAAGATATATTTTTATGTTGGCGTGCTTGTGCAGCCAACATCTTGCAGTAGTGCAGATTTGGAGGCGCGGCCACTGTTGGGCGAATGCAGGGCATGCATTAGTAGGTGCGTCCCTCATTCCCCAATCAGTCTGCATGCTGTTGCCACACCATGCACACATAATGTGGTGAGCATATCTAAGGAAAGGTCCGCTGCAATCCGTGCAAAGCTCGTCAGACGCAGCGGACCTCCCGACATGCTCGACCACATTGTAAACATGGCGGCTGCCCAACTGCTGACTTCAGGGGTGCCCAATTCCCCAGCTGGCTTACCGTGCCCCCAATATATGTGCCAATGGAGGAGCCCACTCCCCATTGGCATAAAGCACTCCCACCCATTTGTTATATGCCAAGGGGGGTGCCCAATCACCCTCGGCTCTTGCCCCCCCTTTCCTTGTGTGCCGACGGGGGTGCCCAATCCCTGTCGGCATAAATTTACCCCCCCTTTTGTTGTGTGCTGATGAGGGTGCCCAATCCCTCTTCAGCTGCAGTACCCCCCAAACAGTTAGTTGCAATGCTGGAAGCCCATCCCAGCATGCCAAATCCCCTAAGGAAAAAAAAAGTCCCGCGATGTTTTTTTTTAACCCTGTAACACAAAAACGGTCCCTCGTAGTCTCCCTCCCACAACCCGCACCCACCTGCTGTACACCCTGCCTCCCCACACACCCCCTCACCCCATACTTACCTGTGGAGTCTGGCGCGACAATCTTCGGTGGACCGGGAACACGTCTGCACTTTTCAAAGCCGACTGTGAACTGAGGAAATGCTGGTAAGCTGTATAATGGAATAAATAGGGTTTTTCAACTTTGATGCATATCTCAGGCATTTTTTGGAATTTTGGCACCAACTTTTCAACATGGGGTTTTTGGGACCACGCCTCATGAATTCTTGCACTGTCATGGTGTTATTTGGTCCTGAAAGGTGATTTTGCAGTCACTGCGTAGAATCACCTTTTGGGAGTGAGGAATGAAATGATAGTGCCAGTGTTCATGGGGGGGGGCTCTCAAAAAGCCTATGTTGCAAATTTGGTGGGACAAATCCCAAAAATGACTGTTTTATGAGCGTGCATTGCGCAGTTGCTACGCACGCTTGTAACTTAGCGAATTTGCAATATTTTCACACCACATGTTCAGCATTGGCATTTTTCCACACCTTCTTGTGAACCATACAGCTGTCATTTTTCGCATCCTGCCCGAAATGTGTTTTCGCACTTCCAGTGCAGAATAGCACGGTCGATATGGGAAATCAGTGTTTGGGACAAATTATGAAAATGACAGTTACACTGTTCATGAGCAGAGTCCTAAAATGCCTATGCTGAAAATTTGTGACGATACTCCATAACATGACTGTGTTACGAGCGTGCATTGTGCAGCTTGCACGCACGCTCGTAAGTTTATGAATTTATAATATTTTCACTCCAGATTTTCAACATTGCCATTGTTCTGCACCTCCTTATGAACAGTATAGCTGTCATTTTTCACATCCTGATCAAAATCTGTTTTCGCAGTTCCAGCGCAGAATAGCACGGTCACTGTGGAAAGTCCGTGTTCGAGACACATTTTGAAAATGACAGTGACATTGTTCATTAACAGAGGTCCTAAAATGCCTATGTTGAAAATTTAGGTCTGAAAGTCCATAAAATTAGTGTTTTATGAGCATGCGTTGCGCAGTTTGCACGCATGCTCGTGACTTTGTGCATTTGTAATATTTTCACTCCAGATGTTCAAAACTGGCATTTTTCCACACCTCCTTATGAATAGTACAGCTGTCATCTTACATATCCTGGCTGAAATGTATTTCGCATGTCTGGCCCAGAATTGCGCGGTCGCTGTGCAAAATCCATTTTTGGGACAGTTTGAGGAAATGACGATGATGCTGTTCATGAGCAGAGGTCCTAAAATGCCGATGTTAAAAATTTGGTGCCAAAAGTCCATAAAATGACTGTGCTGCAAGTGTGCGTTGCGCAGTTTCCACACAGCCTTGTAACTTCAAAAATTTGCAATATTTTCATGCCAGATTTTCACCACTGGCATGGGTGCACACCTTCTTATCAACAGTACAGCTGCCATTTTTCACAGCCTGCCCAAAACACGTTTCCGCAACTGCGGTGCACAATGGCATGCTCGCTGTGGGAAATCACCTTTTGGGACACATTAACAAAATCACAGCGCCACTGCTCATGAGGGGAGGTCCCAAAATACCTATGTTGAAAATGTGCCTAAAAAACTCCCACAGATAATTGGGTTGCGGACGTCTGTTGCGCAGTTTGTATGCATGTTCATTGCTTCACCAATATTTCATATTGCCACTCCAGATTTTCAACGTTGCCATTTTTTACACCTCCTCATGAACAATACAGTTGTCATTCTCCACATCCTGCCCAAAACTGTGTTTTCGTCCCTCTGTCACTAAATGGCACAGCCACTGTGCAAAACCATGATTCAGCTAACAAAGTGATTGTGCTGCTTTTCATGAGGTGGCCTGACAAGCAGTCCGTGTTGAAAATGTGGAGTGAAGCTACCACTACATGCCTACGGTGTTAGGGTTTCCAACTGTAGCATCCCACCCGCTACGGACTGACAGATTTCAGGGCTGTGACTTGGGATCATTGGATGTAATGCTCACACCTCTCCACCCCCCACGCCTACCCTGCAGCCACTGACAGGCATCGTGGTGTGTCTTGCACTGTTCAGCCACAAACTTCACCCCACGCTCCTATACTGCACCCACGTCAGCATATTTCCTTATGGCATGGGGTAAGTATAATGCCCAAAGACCCCAAAGCACACCATGACACTTGTCAGTGTCTACAGGGTAGGGTGAGGTACAATGGCATGAGCATTATAACTGATGACCCAAAGGCACACCCCAATGCCTGTCGCTCTCTACAGGGTGGGGGTGAGGTTGGCGTCACTTCAATACTTCACTACTATTACTCTTATACGTCTCTAGCTCCGCCACTGTCAATGCCAGCACAACAACATTCGGCATTGACAAATGCTTGTTGATATGTTGGTGTTATTTAAGTCACTAGCCATTGTCATTTTTACCCCCACTTCCCTGTCACTAATCTATCAGTTAAGGCTATATACAGTACCTGCACTAATCAATCAATTACAGCTATATACCTGCACTAATTAAAACTATATACCTACACTAATCAATCAATTAAAACTATATACCTGCACTAAAAAAAGGTACACACCTGCACTATATTAAACCCTATGGGATACCACTAATAACACAATTAACACAGCATTAGGAAGCTAGCTAAACCAATTAAAAAGCTGCAAACGAACCTGGGAAAAAAGACACACAATACCTTTCCAAACCCAGAAATCCCCAAACCTCTACCTGCACTCACAACAAACCATTCCCTCCTTGCTGCAAGATACCTTCAGGTACCATAATGTGATCACAAATGCAATCTCCATAAAACTAATCATCCTAAAGTATTACTGTATATTCAACAAACAATGGGAAAGGGCGGAACACTCCAGAAGTATACCCATCATGGGGACTAATTAGGACAATAAAGCCACTCGCCCTTTAGGTTCATGGCCTTGTAGCCCTAACTGGTCCCCTCAATGGGTATACATCCTTGTATACCACCCTTACCCATTATGTTTTATATATATATATATAGATAGATATATATATATGTGTAACCCCCCTACAAATGGGGGTTCTTAAGCAGCTCTGGGAAGGCTTTTAATAGCTCCTTGGCTAACTGGTGTTTGGCACAATGCTGCCCAAAATGCGGCCGTTATGAGTGCTTTTAAAGCCTCCAGTACTGTCTCTTTAAGAGCTGCCTGCTCGCAGGCTCCAGCGGGTTGGTATGGGGGGGATTGGTGTTTCCCTGCTCGAATCCCGCCTGAGCTGTGGTGTAATCGCTCCATTCTGTAGTCGTTGAAAAGTGCAACGGGAGCCCATCTGATAGATGTAACTGTTCAGCTGTAATTATTTAAAGTATTAGTGAAGTTACGGGTTGTTTAACCTGCCCTCATTGCAGCTGGGACTCTGTGTGTTTGGCCCCTCCATTTTGGACCTGGACTTGTGAGATGGGCCAATGGGGAAAGGGGGGACAATAAAATGGAGACCATTTGAGCCAACCAGAATCAGGACTCATTTTGGAGCCAGCTGGCCATAGGGGATACAGCCAGTAATTCTGGGAAATGAAATTCTGGGCTATGGCGCCCTTTTTGCACCAATGGGGACCGACTTAAGTGACTGGTATCTGCAGCCCACCAATGAGATCGGGTGGTGCCTGAACTGAGAGTCCTTGCCCTAACTGCCAAGGGGCAGAGCCGTTGTGGTTGTGAGTGAGGAAGGAGCTCTGGGCTCCTGCGCTGTTGAGCTTTTTCGCGGGAAGCGCATGTGAAATGCCAGATTTTGGCAGATTGAACACCAGCAAGTGTCAGACTAAATCCGCTAGGCAGCGGTCAGAGGAGGCTGAGCAAAAGCGCAGCTACCTACCTGGCTCACCTTGTAGAGGGCTGGAGAATCTGCTTCAATCGCGCTTGGTCTGTCAGGAAAGTGAAGCTGCATCATTTGGGCCCAGTGTTCTGTAGTGAAAGTGATCGGAATTATACAGCAGCTGCCTGGTATGGTACCCCTCTGCTCTTCATATAAATGCGTGGAGAAGTGTCTGAATTCCAGGCTCAGGCCTGCAAGTGGTGTGAGGGCACTTTCCTGGCTAGAGTTGTAAGTACTAAATCAGGGTAGCTCCCTGTCTGATGTTCATAGTGAAGGCAATACTTGTTGGGCTGCTTGTTTGGCTACACGAACTGAGTCTACTGCCTCTACTTAATCCTATTAGGAATCAAGTGTTTCTTGTCCGCGACAGGGCCCCAACCAGCTGCATCGAGGGGCTAGCCTTCTATGGCATGGATATCGAGGGACAGTGACTTATAGGGCTGGCCTGTGCACAGTGCCCTAGATAGACATATTTATATACTTGCTAGAGTGGTAAGCTAATTAACCTGATTTCCCCCACAGTCCTTGTTATTTCCCCCTAAATAAATCAGATTGGTTATTTTGCAAAAGTATACTGACTGACCTGTGTGTCTATGCTGAATTACTGTACCGGTGGTTATTGTCTAATTGCATCTTACTTTACAGGGGGTCCCCAGATCCAGCTGATTGAACCAAGCCTGGGGGTAAGTGTATATTGCAAGGGTACTGTGATTGATCTGTGTGGGCCATTAGTGGGAAGAAAGGGTGGCTGCAGTGACCCAGAGGGCTGTGATCAAGTCATGTTAGACTGTCTTAACCCCGACCTCTGGGTGGAGGCACCCGCCTTTGGATCCAGGCCCCTCAACCTGTTAGCAGTAAGTCAGGCAGGGGTAGTAGCCCTTGGAATAGCGCCCCCTGGGGGTTACATTTTGGAGGCACCACTGGGATTAGCATCCCCTAGTGGTTGAGTAGATGAAGTACCTCAACATGGCCAAACTAAAGGAAAAACTGGAGGGGGATATCATGACTAAGATTAAGTTGAACCCTGTTAAGACGATGGTGCATAAACTGATGGGGTGGGGTGAAGCTGAAGAGTTGGATTCCCATAAAATTGTGCTACTACTGGATGTACCTCTGGGAATAAAGAACGCTGACCTTGTTTCTGCAGTGGAGCGTGTTAAGTGTTTAGGCAAGGTAAAGGTGAAGGGGAGTATGGCTGATCTACTGGACCAGACCTTGCAAGTGCTACTCTTATGCAGTATAGTTATAGACCCCGAGAGGGTACCCCCAGTGATTTACCCGGAAGGTGCCCAACAGGGGTGGAAGGTCATTCACATCCGGAGAGGGTCAGTCACCCCGGTGGAGTCCCCCAAGACTAATAGCTTTAAAGATAAACTGCTAGCTGCAGAAGGGAGTACTACCCAGGAGTTACTGCAGATGTTGAACCTTTCTAGTGAACCCACCTCCAAAACCTCCCCAGGTGCCTCTCCCAGGCCCCCTAAGAGTTCTATTCTGGCTTCACCTCCCCTAGTTGTTCCCCCCATACAGCTAGACTCCTATCGTAGATTAAAACTTTTTTCTGGTACTGTGCCTGTACCCTCAAGGGAAGATGATTTGGAGGCTTGGATGGACTATGCTACCCCTTTAGTCCAAGAGTGACAGTGCACTGAGGGGGAGAAATGAAAGAGACTGATGGAGAGCCTGAGGGGCCCAGCTTTGGAAGTCATTCGTTTCTTGTGGGCTACTAGTCCCGAAGCCACTGTAGTAGAGTACCTTTGTGCCTTAGAGGGAGTGTTTGGGAGTATAGAAACTGGGGAAGACTTATTATGGAAGTTCAAGACCGCCAAACAACGGAGGAATGAGAAATTGTCAGCCTTTGTCACCAGGGTGGAAAGGGCATTGCAAAAAGCTTATCGAAAAGGGGGGGTAACTGCCAGAGCCTTGAACCAGGTCCAACTGGACCATATTCTGAAATCTGCTAGGTTTTCCCATGTGACATTGTTAAAACTCATGTTACATGACTGACAGGCTGCCCCTTCCAAATACTGTCAATTGATGAGGGAGATTCGAGAAGTAGAGACTGATGAAGAGGGGTGGGAACCCTATGTGGGAGTTGTGAATCTATGCCAGATCCCTGAGTCCAGTGAACCAGATGAGACCCAGCCCTCGAGGGGGTTGAACCAAGGCCCTGATGCTTTTCCTGTGCCCCCAGAGGCCCAAGGAGGAGTGGGGGTGCACGCTGTTTCCTCTGATCCCCAGGTAGAAAGTGATTTGAGGGCTGAGATTAGAGATTTATGAGAAATGGTGAGGGACTTGAAGTAAACTGCTGCCCACCCTGGCAAGTTTGGGGAACCTGAGTTATCTAGAAATAAACGACCTAGTCAAGCAGAGCCCTCCCAAACCCCTGATGCCCCCCGGCAGGCGAGATATCCCCCTCCCAACAGAGACCCCAGAGATACTAAGTTCTGTTACCATTGTGGGGAGGATGGACACTTTCAGACTGAGTGCCGGTTATCAGAGAATTTAAGGAGGGTCAACAGCAGGCTAGTCACCTGGTACAGCAAGGCCTATATCAGACCTCTGGGAGGGCCTCCTCAGAAGAGTTTTGTGACCAGGGCCAATGCCCAAGCAACCTCCAAAGCCACGGCCCCAAATGGTCTGATGTGGTGGGGTCCTCAATGGAGACCACCGTGAGAGTGAATGGAGTACCCACCCAGGCTGTGTTGGACAGTGGCTCCCAGGTGACCATTATGTTCCAGGACTGGTATCGGAAACACTTGCCTGAGGTGCCTCTGCAATCTTTGGATGGACTACATGTTTGGGGACTGAGCGATAAGGTCTACCCTTATTCTGGGTATATCCGGATCTGGTTGTATTTTCCTACTTCTGTGGCCTGGGTGGCTGAACAAGTGGAAACCTTGGCACTAGTGTGTTCTCCCACTAGACTGTATGATGTGGTGCCCTTGTTAATTGGAACCAATGCTTATATGTTTGGTCACTTAGCGCAGCTGTGCTCTGAAAAACAGATGTCCAGGACTGGGTGAGCTCTCAGAATACCCGCCTTGATTCAGAAGGCCTATGAGATTCAGAGAAAGGCCAGCCAGGTGGAACCTGAAGGCCCGGTGGGTGTCATCTGGAAGAATGATCCAGAACCATTACTACTAGCCCCAAATGCCCAGTGTGTTCTGCAGGGGGAAGTCCAGATTAAAAAGGATGTTAAGAATAAGATATTGATGCTGGATGCACCAGGTGAGGGAAAGTTGCCAGAGGGGTTGCTGGTTAAACCCAGTATCTTACTTGCTAGAGCCCATGCCTTTGCCAGGAGAGTAATGGTTCAAGTGCATAATATATCTGATCGAGAGATTCAAGTGAAATGGGGTTGCACCCTGGACACGGTGCACTGTGCCAATACTGCTGTTCTGCCCCACAACAAGACTCCTGGGAGAAGTGACCGAGTGACCCCCGAGCTGTTTGATTTCAGTGATTCCCCACTACCAGCCGAGTGGAAGAAATGGATCAGTGAAAGCTCACCCAGAGGGAACCGGTGTTTTCCTTGAAGGAATGGGATGTAGGATGTGTGCAAGGGGCTGAGCATCACATCTGGCTACAGGATGAGCGACCTTTCCGTGAGCGATCTTGACACCTAGCCCCTGCTGATATAGATGATGTAAGGTGACACCTGCAGGAGATGCTTGCAGCTGGGGTGATACAAGAATCCAGGATCCCCTACGCCTCACCTATTGTGGTAGTGAGAAAAAAGAATGGAGCTGTCCGGATGTGTGTGGATTACCATACTCTAAACCGGTGAACCATACCAGACCAGTATACTATGCCACGCATTCAGGATGCCTTGGACTGTCTAAATGGCAGTAAATGGTTCTCTGTGTTGGACCTCTGCAGTGGGTACTACCAGATCCTGATGGCTCCGGGGGATCGAGAAAAGACTGCTTTCATTTGCCCCCTAGGCTTCTATGAGTTTATGCAGATGCCCCAAGGAATTTCAGGTGCCCCCGCTACTTTCCAGCGTTTGATGGAGCATGCTGTGGGGGACATGAATTTGCTCGAATGTTTGGTTTACCTAGATGATGTCATAGTGTTTGGCAGCTCTTTGGAAGAACATGAAAGCAGGTTATTCAAAGTCCTGGATCGACTGAAAGATTTTGGTCTCAAATTATCTATAGATAAGTGCCAATTCTTTCTCCATAAAATATGTGGGGCACATAGTCTCCACTGAAGGCATAGAGATTGGCCCCAGCAAAGTGGAAGCTTTGACTACTTGACCTCAACCAAAGAATTTGAAGGAGCTGCAATGGTTCCTGGGGTTTTGTGGGTATTACAGATGTTTTATCAAAGACTATTCTCGGGTGATCCGCCCTCTGCTTAACCTTATGCAGGGATATCCCCCAACCCATAAAAAGTATAAGAAAACTGTACCATCTGAGACTGGAAGAAATTATTTCTGCCCAAATGATGTGTTCGGCACCCGCTGGACTGCTGATTGTGAGGAACCTTTCCATTACATCATATGTCAGCTTACTCATGCCCCAGTGCTGGACTATGCTGACCCCGCGGTCCCCGCCAAACTGTATGTTCTTCATACTGATGCCAGTCTGCAAGGATTGGGGGCCGTACTGTATCAAGAGCACCCAAACGGTCTAAGACCTGTAGCTTTTGCCAGCAGAAGCTTGACTCCTTCAGAAAAGAACTACCCAGTGGACAAACTAGAGTTCCTGGCTCTGAAGTGGGCCATTGTTGATCAATTTCATGACTACTTGTATGATGCTAAGATATTGGTGAAGACTGATAATAATCCCCTGACATATATGCAGACCTCAGCTAAGCTGGATGCCACTGGCCATAGGTGGCTCTCCGCGTTGTCAACCTGCAACTACGCTGTTGAATATAGAGCAGGCCTGAACCATATAGATGCTGATGCCCTCTCCCGGAGGCCCGTGTCCTGAGTTGATTGGGTCCGGTTATCAGAACCTGACATAAGAGCCCTTTGCCAAAAATTTGACAGGGAGGAACAGGTGACTCCTGATGCTGTGTACTGCATGGTGGACTGCTTGGGGCCATCTGAGAACTGCTTACCTGCTGCTTACTGTCATTTCTCTGCATTAGACACTAGTGCACTGCCCTAATTCAGCAATGATAGCCTGCAACAGGCTCAATCCCGAGATCCCATGATAAACCCTGTCTTGGAAGCCCTGCAGGAAGGGAGAGATGTGTCAAAATTGCATTCCACTGACCTGAGAACTGCTCTGTTGTACAAAGAAAGACCAAAGTTGAAACTGATTAATAGACTATTGTACAGGGAGACCGTGGGTGAAGAGGGGCGAGTAGACAAACAACAACTGGTGTTTCCCATTGCTTTTAGAGAACTAGTGTTGAGGTCCCTATATAATCACATGGGGCATCTTGGCATAGACTGAACCTTTGACTTAGTGTGGTCCCGATTTCATTGACCCAAAATGGGTGCTGATGTGGAGTAGTATATCAGGACCTGTGGCCGATGCTTACAAAGAAAGGCCCTGCCTCAGAGGGCTGCCCCCCTGGTCAACATTACTACTAGTGACCCTATGGAACTGGTTTGCATTGATTTCTTGAGCCTAGAACCAGATCTGAAGAACATCAGAAATATATTGGTAGTTACTGATCATTTCACCCGGTATGCACAGGCTTTCCCTACTCAAGATCAGAAAGCAACCATGGTGGCTAAAGTCCTTGTTGAGAATTTCTTTGTTTATTATGGGGCCCCCCAGCGAATTCATTCCGATCAGGGGAGAGATTTTGAAAGCCATCTGATTAAAGAAATGCTATCCTTGTGGGGGGGTACGGAAGTCAAGAACCACCCCATACCATCCCCAGGGTGATCCCCAACCTGAAAGGTTCAACCACACCTTGCTCGATATGTTGGGCACACTGCACCCTAAGGACCAATCTAGATGGAGCCAGCAGATCAGCACCTTGGTACATGCCTACAACTGCACCAAAAGTGATACCACTGGATTTTCCCCATATAAACTGATGTTTGGAAGGGAAACCAGATTGCCAGTAGATGTTTGTTTCGGAGTTTCTCCTGATGGGGTTCAGGCAGCTAATCATCTACAGTATGTGCAAAAGTTGAAAGCCCAACTCAACCATGCCTACCAACTAGCCCAGACCATGGCTGCTAAGAGAAACCTGGCCAATAAGGAAAGGTATGATAAAAAGGTGAAAGCAATGGAATTGAGAGAAGGGGACAGAGTGTTATTGAGGAATTTGGGACTGCATGGCAAACATAAGATTGCCGACAGATGGCATCACCTCCCCCATATTGTTGTGGGAAAATTGGAAGATTTACCTGTATATAAAGTGCGGCCTGACAACAATTCAAAAGATGTGAAGACTATACACAGAAATCATCTGCTGCCAATCGGACAAATCTTGATGGAAACTGAACCTCCCAATGCCCCCCCACCGGGCCTATCACTAGAGCTGCTGCCAAGAAAAAAACAAGATTGGTTGACTCCTCAGAAATCAAACTAAAGAGGCTTTCTCCACCCCCCTCTGATGAAGTTGATCAACAGTCTGTGTCTGAGGACAGTGAGAATAATACTGAGTACTATCCCTCTTATGAACTGAGCCAACTGTTTAGGGGCAATCCCCTAATTAACTCTGGGAGTGAAGTTGGGCTTCCTGGACTGTCTGAGCCCCCAGCTTTGTCTCTGGAGCTAATGCTCCCAGAGGATGAAGTGAGTGGCATTAAAGCTGAAGAGGTGGGATCCTTGAGCCTGGCTGAACTGTCTTGCCTAGCTGAGATATCTGACCTTTCAGAAGAAGGAAGTGATGTGGGGGAGCAAACTAGTAATATGCTAGAACCTGAAGAATATTTTGAGTGCCCTGATGGTTCCTTGCCAGTACCAGAGATTTTCCTCACTGACCCAAATGCCGTGAGTTCAGAAATGGTAGAAATAGGCCCTGAAGGTACTATGGACTCTGGGTCCCCTCCTCCTGTAGTGGTTTCCCCGACCCATCCCAGTGGGGCTGAGAGGGTGTCAGTACCCGCAGAGAGTTTATCCAAAACTCCTAGATGAACTGGCCGAGAAGTACGGCCTGTAGTGAGGTTTAGTTATGAGTCCCTGGGTCAGTCTGTGGATCTACCTCTGAATGTGGTCCATAAAGGGGTATATGTGTCCCCAAGCTCCTTGCCTAAATTGACCCTGGGAAATGATTCTCAACTGTTAGTATCGCCCTCTGAGTATGGTGCCCTTGCCCCATTTAGCCCACACATAGCTGATTGGCAAGGGCTCCCTCTGTCCAGGTGTCATGGGCAGGAAGTAATGACCTGAGTTATAAAAGAAAAAGGTTGTCTGTATGTGTAATGTTGTATAACCAATAGTAAACTGTGTATTACAGTACCAATGTATGTAACCAAAGGTCTGATGTTCTGTCAGTTTAAACTGTTTGCCTTAAAGTGATTTAAGGGTAACTACCTGATGCGGATGCCAAGTTTTTTCCAGGTCAGGAAGGGTGTAACCCCCTTACAAATGGGGGTTCTTAAAAGCCTTCCCGGAGCTGCTTAGTAGCTCCTTGCCTAACTGGTGTTCGGCACAATGCCGCCCAAAATGCAGCCGTTATGAGTGCTTTTAAAGCCTCCAGTACTGTCTCTTTAAGAGCTGCCTGCTTGCAGGCTCCAGTGGGTTGGTATGGGGGGGATTGGTGTTTCCCTGCTTGAATCCCACCTGAGCTGCAGTGTAATCGCTCCATTCTGTAGTCACTGAAAAGTGCAACTGGAGCCCATCTGATAGATGTAACTGTTTGGCTGTAATTATTTAAAGTATTAGTGAAATTACAGTTTGTTTAACCTGCTTTCATTGCAGATGGGACTCTGTGTGTTTGGCCCCTCCATTTTGGACCTGAACTTGTGAGATGGGCCAATGGGGAAAGGGGGGACACTAAAATGGAGACCATTTGAGCCAACCAGAATCAGGACTCATTTTGGAGCTGGTGGGCCATAGGGGATACAGCCAGTAATTCTGGGAAATGAGGTTCTGGGCTAAGGCACCCTTTTTGCACCAATGGGGACCAACTTAAGTGACTGGTATCTGCAGCCCACCAATGAGATCGGGTGGCGCCCGAACTGAGAGTCCTTGCCCTAACTGCCAAGGGGCAGAGTTGTTGTGGTTGTGAGTGAGGAAGGAGCTCTGGGCTCCTGCGCTGTTGAGCGTTCACGTGGGAAGCACGTGTGGAATGCCAGATTTCAGCGGATTGAACACCAGCAAGTGTCAGACTAAATCCGCTAGGCAGCAGTCAGAGGAGGCTGAGCAAAAACGCAGCTACCTACCTGGCTCACCCTGTAGAGGACTGGAGAATCTGCTTCAATTGCGCTCGGTCTGTCAGGAAAGTGAAGCTGCGTCGTTTGGGCCCAGTGTTCTGTAGTGAAAATGATCGGAATCATACAGCAGCTGCCTGGTATGGTACCCCTCTGCTTTTCATATAAATGTGTGGAGAAGTGTCTGAATTCCAGGCTCAGGCCTTCAAGTGGCATTAAAGCACTTTCCTGGCTGGAGTTGTGAGTACTAAATCAGGGTAGCTCCCTGTCTGATGTTCATAGTGAGGGTAATATTTGTTGTGCTGCTTGTTTGGCTACATGAACTGAGTCTAGTGCCTCTACTTAATCCTATTAGGAATCAAGTGTTTGTTGTCCGCGACAGGGCCCCAACCAGCTGCATCGAGAGGCTAGCCTTCTATGGCCTGGATATCCAGGGACAGTGACTTATAGGGTTGGCCTGTGCACAGTGCCCTAGATAGACATATTTATATACTCGCTAGAGTGGTAAGCTAATTAACCTGATTTCCCCCACAGTCCTTGTTATTTCCCCCTAAATAAATCAGATTGGTTATTTTGCAAAACTATACTGACTGACCTGTGTGTCTATGCTGAATTACTGTACCGGTGGTTATTGTCTAATTGCGTCTTACTTTACAGGGGGTCCCCAGAACCAGCTGATTGAACCAAACCTGGGGGTAAGTGTATACTGCAAGGGTACTGTGATTGATCTGTGTGGGCCACTAGTGGGAAGAAAGGGGGGTTGCTGTGACCAAGTCATATTAGACTGTCCTAACCCCGACCTCTGGGTGGAGGCACCTGCCTTTGGTTCCAGGCCCCTCAATCTGTTAGCAGCAAGTCAGACAGGGGTAGTAGCCCTTGGGATAGTGCCCCCTTGGGGTTACATATATACTGTATATAATACTGGTCCAGTAGGGCCAGTATAGTTAGGGTTGCACTGCCATTTCTATGTTAAACCTCGAAGTTTGCATTTTAATAACTTTGCAACCGTTTCTCCGATTTGACTGAAATGTGGAACGTAGACCTGCTTACCATAGATCTCTGGATTTAGACATTTTTATTCCAGTCTGATGTACGGTTGTGGAACCGTGGTGCACTCAAAAAGTGAAAAATCACCCTTTTCGCAAATTCTTCGGTAAGCCATAATGAACTGAAGAATGCATTTAAGTGGGTTCAGATTTGTTTGTGTACATGTGGCCTGGGTTACACTGGTGCCTTTTGATGATTTGGTGAAAAAATATTGCTCCGTTCAAAAGTTATTCCATTTTTTCATGTCCTATTATAGCCAAATTTGTATGTGCACTGCAAAAATTTTCACAATCATATTGTTTATTGTTGAGCTGCCTGAAATTGTTTTCATGCCACTGTCATCTTGTTTTCAGTTAGCGAGAGAGAAAAAACATTGTAATTCAAAAAATAGTGCACTTTCTTAAACACCAACAGTTGTGTTTACCTAATCGGGCCCTGAGGAACATGCATCGGGCATTAGTTTTTCACCAGCTGGTCTGGAAATGTGTTTTTAAATTTTTTTCCATCATTTTGCCATTTTTTGTTCGCGGTAATATTTTATGTTACCGTGAAAATAACCGCTCTCATAAGAAAAAGAATTGCGGCAATATTTTTTGTGTTCATGGTCAGATTCCCATGATAGGGATAGGAGTGTCATGCAAACATTTCAAATAATCGCAGCAACACTGCACAAACACATTTTTAGATATGCTGTTTTCTTCGTCACTTCACTGTGGCAAGGTGGATTGTGCTATTGGCCTGAAATTTTCAGGGTGGCAAGCCCTAGTCCTATAGATGTGCCTTTTTGTGGTTTGGTATGAAAACATTGAACATGCCCATACTTAGCATTTTGAAGTTCAGAAATGTTCCCATAGAATGACATTACAGAGCCCGTGACACCTTTCGGTACATGTATCTCTCAAAAACAGTTTGAGATATGGCTTTTTCATCACAAACATTCTTAGTCCCCCTCTTAGGAGACTAAGTGCAGAAGTAGGTTGGAAAGCCATGAATACCATGAATTTTGAAATTTTTTTCTACCTTGTATGGTTACTGAGATATTTGGGAATTAGTGTTCCAATTGGTCATTTTCATGTCCGTGGGCTAGTATTACGCCCACAGAGTTTGAATTCACAGTGCTTTTTGGTGCCTGTATGTCAGAAACAATGTGAGATGTAGTTTTGGTCAATGTTTGCTGCAAGAAGTACTCACTGTCATGATTACAACACTTGAATTTTCTTCCTAGCTGCTATGGTTCCCAAGATATTGGCAAATTAATGTTGTAAGTGTTCCTTGCCTTATAGGGCTGCTGTATGGTTCCATAGTTATGCGTAAGTAGGAGCACAGGGCCCAGAGGGCCCACACTCCCACTAACATGTACTATTATGTCTGACTATGATGATTACAATGGCAGTTGGATTTTTTTCTAGATGCTACGGTTCCTGAGATATTGGGAAATTAGTGTAACAAGGGTTCCTTCCGTCATACGGCTGTTAGTGTTACAAGGGTTCCTTGTTGTGTTATAGAGCTGCTGAATGGCTCCATAGCTATGTGTGAGTAGGAGCACAGGGCCCGGAGGGCCCGCGCTCCCACCAACACATACCATTATATCCGAATATGATAATTACAATGGCACTTGAATTTTCTTCTTAGATGCTACGGCTCCTGAGATATTGGGAAATTACTGTTACAAGGGTTCCTAGCGTTACAGAACTTGGAGGAGCATCCCTGAAGCATGACTGGGGATGCGCCTCAAAAAGATAAGTATTAAAAAAGTGGACTTAAGTGGGTGATCACCCACAGGCTGGCTAGCAAACTGCAGACAGCAGCAAGGCAGCCTGCAGACTCAGGCAGTTCCACCCATCCCCTCTCCATCCCACCCATAGCCCAGATCCCCTGGCAAATGTATATGATGGTGCCCTGGTGGTATAGTGTACCCCCCTCCCCACTCATAGCTGCAAGCCCCTGGCACTGCCCCTGGAATGTTCCCTGGTGGCATGGTGAAACCTGCCTCCCTGCCTATAGCTCTAAACCCCATCACTGCCCCTGGAATATTCTCTGGTGGTATAGTGGAACCCCTTTCCCCACCTGTAGCACAGTATATAGAACAGGACTGGGGGTGAAAATGACAAGATAAAAAAGATATCTTAATGTCATCAGTAACAGTAAGATATCAAAAAATATCATTGTTACTGTTATCACAATGGAGATCTTTTAAGTTATTGTCATCACAGTGGAATACTGAATCAATCAGAGAGCAGCTTCTACAGTGCTCATAACATCATAATGTCTACTGCAGCACTAAAGCAGGCAATTACAATCAAAGAAAAGAGAGTAACATTTTTAAATAAACTGCAGTTTTAAAAGCTATAACTTTTAAATTAGTGTTGTATATATCAAATATACAATAGCCTGACTCAAAATAGGCAATTTATCATCACTTGTGAGTGGGCAGGACTTTCATAACTCACTCCTGGCTCTGCCACTCATGAGTTATGGTCCTGCTCCCTCACACTTGAAGATAAATTGCATGTTTTAAGTCAGCCCATTGTATATCCTGTAATCCCCATACAGGTGGGCAGCACCACTCAATGTAGTATAGTGCCCCCCATCCCCGGCATGATCACTGTGCAATTGCCGCTGGTCCAATAGCCCTGGTGGTCCAGTGGGGCCAGGACCAGGTGATATTCAACAGTGCTGCACCATGGCTCAGCACCATTGAAAATGGCAAGTGCAGCGCACAGACAACGCATGGCACAGTGGCACTGCGCCAGCGCAAGCCACAGAGAGGGAGCACAGGGATGCGCCAGCGTAAGTGCAGTTGAGCTAGGTGCATCATCCATGATATTCAGCTGGGAGAATCAGATGAGGCCATAATATATGCAAGGTGCACATGCAGCCATTTGCATGTCATTATGGCCCCATTTGCATGCCTTGCGCAGGGCTGCCCGGTGAGTTGCGCCTGGCACGCTGCCCAGCATGAAGTGTGTGGTGGGGATCCCGGGCAACCCCCACCTGTAACCACAAATGCAGAAATGTGTGAGGCACACTCCCTGGTAGTCTAGTGGCCCCCCTCTCTCCTGAGTCCCTGAGTACCATAATGGTGGCTTGCCCTGGTAGTCTAGTGGAACCCCTCCCTCCCATGTCCTCTGATCGATGGATGTCTGTTAGTGCCTGGTAGTTCAGGCGGCCCACCCCACTCATTGCTGCAATTGCGGTGATGGTCAGAAACACTGGTGATTCAGTACCACCTCCCACCATTCACGCATTTCACCCGCTTCTCATCATCGGGTAGGCTGCGAATCATTTGCACGCCCGGCCACCTGCCAACGATTGTGGTACAGTATGGGCTGTACGCCCTTGGTCCAAAGAGTGGACTATTGGGCTTGCAGTGCATACTGTGGTTAACAGTCCCAAATATGTGAATGACTTCATTCACATATTTGGGACTGTCTTGTACAGTATGCCTGTAAGCCCATTGGTCCACACTGTGGACCAAAGGGCTTACAGCAGCCCATACTGTACCCGTCATTTGGCGGTGGCCAGGCGGTATGCAGGGCGTGGTTGCAGCCACCCGCCAATGACGACGGGGAGCGGGTGGGCAAGGGTGCTGTGTGGGTGGGAGGGTGGGGGCACCACTAGATCACCAGTGAATTGTGTTCTGGTGCCATGCCGTGATCACGGCAATGGGCAGGGGGGCCACTAGACTACCAGGGCATACCTTGGCGGCCGTATTCTGGTGACTGGGGACATGGGAGAGAGGGGGCCACTAAACTACCAGGGGTGTGTGAGTGCTTGTGGACGGTGTTCTGGGTGGATGGGTGGCCACACACAGCTGGCGGCTACTGTGTTGCACCCTGCAATACAGCAGCCCACCTGTGGATGGCCAGGAGTTGCTCCACATTTACATGGGCTTAACTTTGAGCCCCCCATGCAGTGCACTGCAGGGGAGCACTGGCATATGTGCTACACATCCCGGGCTGAATATCGGGATGTGCCACATATGCATGGGCATGCCCCTGCATCTGCATTGCATACACTTACAGTGCACCCTGGCACATCGGGAGTTGTGCTGCACCAGGCAGCCTTCTGAATATCCTGCTGGGGCGCACTGCGAGGTTGTGCCAGCACAACCCTGTTGCACCAGGTGCAACCCCTTTGAATATCCCAGCCACAGTATGCAAAATTCTGAGTCTTTATTGCTTTTACACTTTGTTGTGTGTGTTCTTCTGCAAATGCAACATTTCTAATTAAATAAGATTTTTGTTATGAAAATATATTGACGAATATTTATATATCACTGTTATTATAAAAAATTACATTTCTGTCTTACAAATCAAATCCTTTGTAAAAAATAAGTAACATTATTCAATAATAAACTCAATAAATATTTTGCTGTTTAAAATAAAATATTTTCATTAAAGAATATTCATTATACTGTTATTATGGAACTCTAATTATACTTAAGATAAAGAAAAAAAGGTTACATCACCTATGCAAAAATTGTGAACATAAACAAAAAAACAAGGCATATTCAGGGAGAGGGTGGTGACATCTCTCTGCTGCTGGAGGTTGTCAGTGGACCTGGCTGGGGGTGGCAGAACAGGATGGTACAGGGGTAGGCGGAAGCTGCCTCTTTTGCTGGGGAAGGTACAGCAGAGTGGCAGAGAAGGGGGCAGAAGATTTCTCACTGGCAACCAGGATCTTGTGTCTCAGTTTTTTCATCTTGTGCCGGAGGAGGTGCAGGAGGTGTTATCCTGTTTATGCTACTTGTGAGTGCCTGGACAGTGTGCTAGAGGTGTGTTAGTTGTGAAGTGTTAGACTTTATAATTTGCTGAATGGTATCTCATTTTGAGATGGCAGTTTCTATGGTTCTGGATTGTTGCTCTACTAATTGTGTTAGACTTTTTAGATAATTGTTGGTTTATGTCTGGGCCTGAATCAAACTGTCCAGGTGCTCACAAATGGCTTCTGTGCCTGTGGTTTCAGTATCTGTGGAAAAAACATACAGATCATTAGTGTTGTAGTATTTTGTGTTATTTAGATGGTGAGCATGCTACTTTTATTTATTCCTATTGAAACTTTGCCTGTTGTGATTCGTTGAACAAATCAATGTAACAACCAATGATAAGATCTAGTACTTTGAGAATGTGAGACACACACACTAACATTTACTGCACTATTACCCATTACACATTATGTGGAGTGCATGATTGCTGAAATATATAAAACATCCACTGACAGTTATAGATTTTTCAATTAGTATCTCAGCCACCCTTGATTATTAAGTCTTGACCAGCAATGTAGGTCATAGTTCTGCTTAAAGTTGAACCAGCATAATATTCTGTGGTGATTTGCATGTGCAGCCCATGATGCTTTGCATTAGGGGGGCATGTGTGATTTTTGTAGTATGACATACTCAGTAACAGAAAATAAGAAGTCATTCTGTGTCACTGATGATGTTAGTAGTGCAACAGTTGACTTGTGATTTACATACAGAAGCAGTTTTCAATGTGTGCTGTATGTAAATATTGTTTGATGAGTGATGTATTGAGGAAAGGAATAGAGAACTAAGAAGATCCGAAATGTTAATGTTTTTTTTATTTATACGAAGTGAGGTGTCACCATTCACTTATTGATGAAAGAGTGAAATGAAAACATCACTACGGTGGTTGTAGTGTAGCACATCATTTTACAAGTACAGCTGTTTCTGGTCCTGTGTTTGCTTTGTACAAGTGCACGTGGACCTTAGCTGATACCTAGCTATTGTATACCTTATAATACTTGTAAGCAGTCTTGAACAATTTAACATTGCATAACATATTCATCTGAGCTGAGCTGTGAAATACATTTCTGTGACATCAGGACAATGTGAGGTATACTTTTCGAATATTCTGAAGTGGTGGAACTGTTTCAAACAATGAGGGGGTGCCATCAAGTGTATGTCTCATACTTTAGTAGATGGCTTGCGCACCACTGCAGAGGTAGTTTGCGTCACAGAGATTCTCATCAAACAGTGATTGCCACTGTCTATGAGAAGTCGCGCTGCTTCGCAAATTGACAATCTGTGTTGTGAGGTAAACAATAGCAGTAAAACGAGGATGCAATAAATGTATTTTATGCTTGGTTGGTATGCTCTCATGCAATACAGAATATACCACCCTATGCTGCTGAGGATAAACAGCTAAACATGTGGCAAATACCATAGTAGTGAAATAGTCATGTAACATCCTTACATAATTCTAGCAGAGTGTCACCGGTTTATTATATTATCTGTTTATAGGGCCAGTGGTGGTTGTTTGTTACAAGATAAGAATGTTATTTATTAATTGTGTTGACTAAAAGTACCGGATAGTTTTGTTTTGTAGTTCTCTCAGTCAAAGTAGCATGAGATAATATTATTATTTCAGAAGAAATGATCACTACTACAGCTAAAACAATATATGAATAACTATTATTAGAATGGTTCAAAAATGATGCAACCTGATTGGGTGTTAGGAGTCTAAGATGCTTACATACATCTATGTTGCCCTGTCACGTACAGCCTGTGCAGCATGATACAGTGTATTCTTACTGTGAGCCTTCCATGCTGCGTCACAGCTGAATGTGTGTTATGATGCATTCTGATTTAAAACTAGCATTCTTAAAGTGTTGGTGGAACCACAGTTGCATCACCAATGTCTGCCTATATCAGATTCCGCTTGAAATATCATATTTTTAACAGATTTCTTTTTGAATTGCTTTTCTAGTACCAATGACATACTCTCAGGAGTTACATTAATAAACAGTTTATCATCTGTTAGGGAGAATATGGAAGTCAGTTGTACCTCATGCCACTTTACCGGACTAGGGAGTCATTAATAGACTGTCAATGTAACCTCTGTCCATGCTTTACACTGTACCATATATTGTGATATGCTGTACATGCGTTACACTGTATCATATACTGTGATATGCTGTACATGCCTTACAATGTATCATATATTGTGATATGCTGCCCATGCTTTACACTGTAACATATACTGTGAAATGCTGTACATGCTTTACACTGTATCACATATTGTGACATGCTGTACATGCTTTACACTGTATCATATACTGTGGTATGCTGTACATGCCTTACACTGTGTCATGTACTGTGATATGCTGTACATGCCTTACACTGTATCCTGTACTGTGATATGCTGAACATGCCTTACACTGTATCATGTACTGTGATATGCTGTACATGCTTTACACTGTATCATGTACTGTGATATGCTGTACATGCTTTACACTGTATCATGTACTGTGATATGCTGTACATGCTTTACACTGTATCATGTACTGTGTTATGCTGCCCATGCTTTACACCGTATCATATATTATGATATGCTGTACATGCTTTACACCATATCATACACTGTGATATGCTGTACAAGCTTTACACTGTATCATACACTGTGATATGCTGTACATGCTTTACACTGTATCATATACTGTGATATGCTGTACATGCTTTACACTGTATCATACACTGTGATATGCTGTACATTCTTTACACTGTATCATATAATAATAAAAACTGCCATCACAGAAGTAACAAGCCTTTGTATGAAGCAAATAAACAAAACAAAACGATGTAAGAAACCACTATGGTTCTCAAAGGAGGTGGCAGTGAAGGTTCAAGAGAAAAAGAAAGCATTCAGAAAGTACAAGGAATCACAGAAGGAGCAGGACAGAGAATTGTATCAGTTAAAGCAAAAGGAAGCTGGAAAGGCAGTCAGAACAGCAAAGGCCTGAGCTGAGAAAAAGATAGCCAACTTAGTTAAGAAGGGGGATAAAACATTTTTTAGGTACATCAGGGAGTGAAGGAAGACTAGGAGAGGGATAGTGAGGCTTAATAAAGGGAAGGGGGTGGGCAGAGGGTGACTGTGAAAAGGCAGAGATACTAAACAAATATATTTGCTCCGTATTTACAAATGAAGTGGGGGAGGTACCTAAAACAAACAACAGAAACACTCTGGATACAGAAGTTGATACCAGCCCATTTACAGAAGAAAGGGTTCTGAAAGAACTCTTAAAACTGAAGGTGGACAAAGCAATGGGACCTGATGGGATTCATCCCAGAATTCTAAAAGAACTAAGGGTAGAGCTAGTGACACCACTAACTACCCTCTGTAGCAAATCATGGGAGGATGGGGTGGTACCTGAGGACTGGAGGAGGGCCGATGGGATTCCCCTTCACAAAAGTGGAAGCAGGGCAGAAGCAGGAAACTACAGACCAGTTAGTTTAACCTCAGTGATAGGGAAAATGATGGAATCACTTCTGAAGGAAAGAATTGTTGAGTACCTAGAGGCCAGAGGAGCACAGGACCCAAGGCAGCATGGATTCACAGCAGGAAGATCATGCCAGATGAATCTAATAGATTTCTTTGACTGGGTGGCCAAAGTAGTAGATCAGGGAGGGGCTGTGGACATGGTCTACCTAGACTTTAGCAAGGCATTTGACTCAGTCCCACACAAAAAATTAATATACAAGTTAGCCAGCCTGGAAGTGGGTCCCAAGATGATAGCCTGGGTAAAGAATTGGCTGGAGAATAGGACACAGAGGGTAATAGTAAATGGAGTCCACTCTGAAGAAAGGGGGTTACTAGTGGGATGCCCAGGGTTCAGTATTAGAACTGGTCCTCTTCAATGTCTTTGTAAGCGACATTGCAGAGGGACTGGAAGGAAAAGTATGTCTCTTTGCAGATGACACAAAGATCTGCAACAGAGTTGATGCACAAGGTGGGGTGGAAAGGATGAGAAGGTCTTGGCAAGGTTAGAAGAATGGTCAAATGTATGGCAGCTTAGATTTAATGCTAAGAAGTGCAAGGTAATGCACCTGGGAAACAAAAACCCAGGAGAAGAGTACACAATGGGGGGTGAGATACTGACAACAACAAAAATGGAAAGGGACCTGGGGGTAGTCATATCAGCAATGTGAGAGGGCAGTAAGGAGGGCTGGGGGGGATACTGGGATGCATAGGCAGAGACATCACCAGTAGAAAACAGGAAGTTGTTATCCCTCTGTACAGACAGCTGGTGAGACCCCATCTGGAGTACTGTGTGCAGTTCTGGAGACCCAATCTCCGCAAGAACATATACAAGATGGAAGTTGTCCAGAGGAGGGCAAATAAAATGGTGCAGGGTCTACACCGGAAGACATATGAAGAGAGACTAAAGGAGCTTAATATGTATAGCCTCGAGGAAAGGAGGGGGGACATGATAGAAACGTTCAAGTACCTCAAGGGAATCAACAAAGTCCAAGAGGGTAGCATCTTTCAAAAAAAGAGGTGTGCAAGAACAAGGGGGCACAATTTGAAGATAGAGGGGGCGGCTCAGAGGTAATGTAAGGAAGTATTTTTTCACAGAGAGGGTTGTGGATGCATGGAACGGCCTTCCGGAGGAGGTTGTGGAGTCAAAAACAGTGATTGAATTCAAGCATGCATGGGACAGCCATAAGGCAATTCTAGGAGGTGCGGGTAGAAAGAAGTAGGCTGCTGGTTAACTAGGATCTGCAGCTTATCCATTAGGTAGGGAAATGGGCAGACTGGGTGGGCCAAGTGGTCCTTATCTACCATCAAATTCTAAGTTTCTATGGTTCTATACACTGTGATATGTTGTACATGCTTTACACTGTATCATAGACTGTGATATGATGTACATGCTTTACACTGTATCATACACTGTGATATGCTGTACATGCTTTACACTGTATCATACACTGTGATATGCTGTACATGCTTTACACTGTATCATATATTGTGATATGCTGCCCATGCTTTACACTGTATCATATATTATGATATGCTGTACATGCTTTACACTGTATCATACACTGTGATATGCTCCCCATGCTTTAAACTGTATCATACACTGTGATATGCTGTACATGCTTTACACTGTATCATAAACTGTGATATGCTGTACATTCTTTACACTGTATCATATACTGTGATATGCTGTACATGCTTTACACTGTATCACATACTGTGATATGCTGTACATGCTTTACACTGTATCATACACTGTGATATGCTGTACATGCTTTACACTGTATCATACACTGTGATATGCTGTACATGCTTTACACTGTATCATTTACTGTGATATGCTGTACATGCTTTACACTGTATCATATATTGTGATATGCTGTACATGCTTTACTGAAAATAAACAATCATTCATCTGTGTATGTACAACGATATGGCTCCAGCTGTGACTCCTCTCCTTTAATGTGAGGCAATATCCTGGTCTCCAGCGGTTCTGTAAAAAAGAAAATAACAGAGAAACACATGAATACTAACTATACACTTAGTAATATGATAAAGAAAGACAACATCTTTACTTGTGTGACACAGCCACTAAATATTTTCTTCACTGTGATATATCTGAAACTTATCTGGTTTACATGGTGTGATGTGAGTATATGACTATCCAGTGATATTATTGTATGGAAATCCTGTAAGTACCAATACTGGTCTATACCCAGTGGACTGTGATAAGGTCTAACAATGTGTTCATTGTGAAACCAATACTGACAGCCATGTATGAATAGCATGACTAATACCAGTTTTATCATTACTCAATAAACAGCTTCAACTAGTCTCACATTATATCACCATAGTTCATCTATTAACGTGACATGTTGAGCTTAGTAGATCTTAGCACACTCTTGTCAGAGACGTACACAAGTATAAAAGGTAAGTGCTACAGCTGCTTTTCTCACAATCAAAAAACTTGCAAGTTGCATCACCTTGTTACTGTTAGAATTAAACAGTAATGCATCGCAGTGTGTGGGTTACATTGGGATAATGTCACACCTGGGTGTTTGACCATGAGGCTGTAAGTCGAGTACATTTCATGTCAGAGAAGTTAGGTTTCTGAAGCACAACTCACACCCTGGAGTGCATTACTGCTATTATATGGTGGTGTGCTGTTATAAAAAATAAGAAGCAAATATTTAAAAATGTTTACAGTTCATTGTTACTGTGGCTATATATCTTTGTTAAGAGAGGATGCAATAAATAAAATAGAAATGCAAGAAATCAGTACTGTGAGATTGTGCTGGGTGATCTCAGTGTGCCAGGCACACACAGACAAATCAAACTCCAGTACATTGTTGTGCCACTGTATAATCTGTGTTGCTTAACTCGCAAAAGATACAAGAAAAAAATAAAAATATAGTATGTTCCTGTGACTTTTGTATGTAGCTCTGGATTTGAACAGAGGTATATTTTTTCACATGCTACTAATATATTTAGTGCTGGCAAGACAATAAATATACAATTGTGACAAACATATGGAGTGTCAGAAGGTTAAGAAATGTATGTGACGGTTTTGTGTGCAAGTGTGGTCGGTTGCGCCACTCCAAAGGTTGTGAGAAGTGCTTTATGATCTGTAGTTACTGTGGTGATAAGTATGTTACCTTCAGATGTCGTGGGACTAGTGGCGTGTGCTGGCATGATTTTATCATTGTAATAAATACTCTTGGATGGGGAATTTTTCACATTTCTTCACTCCCCACTGACCACCCCTTCCCCATCCACACTCACATAAAAAAAAAAACTCACCAGTTATGAAAAAGATATATGCTTTGCCTACATGTCATAAATACTGTGACAGTATTGGGTACAGAATGTGGTGGCAGATGGTAGTTGTCAGATGGTTCATATGAAGGCACTCAGGTTTGTCTCCTGCCACAGTTAAGCTGTGTTTGCAGCTAACTACTATGGGTAACTTTGTTGTAACTTCAAATTGTTAGTATTCTAAGACTACTAGGATACTCTTCATTAGTGTTAACATGGTGAGTGAGCATTTGCTGTTACTTACGTTCTGTGCTGATGATGATGACATCATCCTCGGTAACTTCTTCTGGCCCCTCCTCTGCTAATACCAGGCCTGGACCACCTGATGTTGGATCAACTGTAGCTCCAGTTGCTGTAGAAAGACAGAAAAAACAAGAAAAAACTACATGTATAGTTTTATTTCTAGCTTTTCAAATACTACTGTGCACTGCTGTATGAGTATTGTGCTTTTTTCTTCCCTACATTTATTTACTGTTTAGGAGCAACTTTATGACTGTCACCAGTGCATCAAGAGCTACATAGTTCAAATATGTGTACTGTGGACTTTTGTAAAGCATTACTGTCATACAATGTGACTCATGAGTTGGAAAAGGTGTAGCAGAAACTGTCCTTGTGCTGGATGAAGAGTACTACAGGTTTCTAGCATACCTGTAGTTAATGTGAGAAACAAGCTTGTCAACAGTCACTTAGAATACATAGAAAAATGTACAACTTCAACCTTTAACATAATTATGCAAACAGGAATACTTTGAAAGGACGATTTTTTTTATTGAAAACATTTTAGAATGCTTTCAAAAAATGGGCAATAGGGATTGCATGAGGGTAATCATACAATGGTGTGTGGCAATCCTGTAACCTCATTGGTCAAAATATGTCACATGGCCATTGGTAAATGCTGCATTACCTATGGTTGAGGAATGGCATTTATTAAACACATAATTAAACACATTATAAATTTATTTTAGACATGGGCCCATTGTATAATCACAATGAGGCACTCCAGGGTGTGGGTTATTGGGTGATTTACCCACTTCTTGTGTGATTAAGTCACTTGGCTCTGCCTTGTGATACAACACACAAGGTGTGGGTAAATCCCTATTATGAAATGGCAAGAAAATTTCCTGGACTCTGATTGGGCAGTGTGTTCCTGGCACACTGAGGTTATCCCAGCACAACCTCACTGTATTGATTTGTTGCCAAATGCATCTCATTGTTTGCATTGTCGGTTAAGAAACAAAGATATACTGCCCCACTAAAAATCTGCTAAAACATTTTTTAATGCTTTTTTATTTTGAATAACAGGGAGTGATTGTATAATAGGAATAATGCAGCACAGAGTGTGGGTCGTGCTGGTATAACCTCACTTCTGGGCCGTTGGATGCACTCAGCCTGCTCAACCGCTTAGGCATGAGCTTATCATAGCACAACCCACATCCTCTCATGCATTATTGCTTAAATAACCCACACCCTGTTGTGCCTTATTTAAGCAAAATAAGCCATGAGGGTGTGTGGGTTATCAGGGAGTTTACCATGGCTGGAGTGGTTTGCCCACAAGGCGCAGCCAAGTGGGTAAATCCTCACCAGCTGTGGTAAATCCCCGGATAACACACATCCTCCAAGTGACTTATTGCGATTATACCAAGGGTCATTTTTTTTACTATAATAAAGTACAAATATTAAAGAAGTTGATTTGTTTTTTTTTTATTTTTATGCTCTTTATTCCTGTGCCGCAGATGATTTATTGGATAGTCTCATCAACACCCGTTGATTATCAGAGGATTTACACCAGTGGTAAACTGCCAGTCTGATGATTTCATTGGCTGTTCAATTATGTCCATGGTATAATCCTTAATTTAACATGGTTGTGTGTTGGTTGGCAAGAGATAACTACACACCTAAATGATACTGTTAGTTGAAATGTGATACTGTACATACCTGCATCTCCAGCTGAGCATAGAATTCAGTTGTACCAATGGTAAGCTATGTCGTATTACTTACATAATTGCCAATAATATTTTGTTTCTCTTTACATGGTATTTTATTACATTATTGTATACAATTTCTTTAAATCATGATGAGAATTGTACTTATGGTGAAGAACTCGTTCCCCAAAATTGGGCTTTCCAGCCTGGAGCCACAGCTGGTAAGTTGCATCATACCAGGCCCGGTCTTTTGCTGGTACTTTCCCCAGGTATTTAAGCTTGTAAACTTTTTGTCGGACAAGCTTCCACTTCCCCCTGCACATCTGTAGGAACAGAACTAATTTGAGTTACATATTTTATTATAATATTACTATATTCTTAATTGTTATTCTATATCCTTATATTGGCTTAATTATTAAGTCCTATAAATGTTTCTGATCAGATTAATGTCTAAATGAATCTCCAAAACAAGGGCACTGCTGCTTATGGCTTGAATACTAAAATAGAATAATGATGCCATGAAAAGGGGATAGAGCATTCATGGTCAACTTCAGGAAAAAAAAATGTTTCTAGGATAGTCTGTTTAAATTGAATGGCCTCTTCCAATTAGTAGTAGAAGAACTTGAAACCTGACATAATTTACAATCTTGTTTTTCAGTACCAGCCAGAGCACATCTCAGAGGTTAACACAGATTTAGACTGGCTTTAAGAAATTAAGACTTTTATTTACAGAAAATATACAAAAACTCTGATACATTTCAAAATCATACAGGTTATTGGAAATACATTAACCTGTCCAATGAGTAAGTTTTAAACCCATCAACAAAGAGTATTGTGAGCTATTTACAAAAATATGTAGCCTCAAAACTGTTTAAAATATATTGACAATGTTGGCGTCTGCAGTAAGCTAACCTTGCCACCTTCTCAGTAGAATGAGGGTAAAGTGTTTATTTAATATAAACAACTAGTCAGGTGGATTATAAGCCTCTGGATAACTACATGAGACCACAGTTCAGTTATTTTAAACAAAGGAGATCCCTGTCTTAAAGAAGTTTTATTAAATTTACTCAGTTCTAATTATAGCAGGTATACCAAAGTAACATCATTTTAAACAGGAAAAATGTACTTCTAAATTCTGTAAATACTTTTTAGATATCTATAAAGGAAAACATTTTATAATGCTTTTATTAATTATAGATTTTGTATTAAAATTGACACTATCATGTCTGGTCTCAAATGAACCCTCTCCTTTAGCTGCATCCAAAAATGTGAGTCTTATATATGTACAAAGGCGCACATGGATGCAAGAAAGAAAAATTGTTTCCTATCAAAAATAGCTTTCAGGATGAGGTCATATTGAGAAAAAAAATGGCTTTGGATGGGCTAATAGTAACACCCTCAAAGAGTGCTCAGACCAGTCATAACTTGATGGTGATGTCACCCAGTAAGTGGGACATAAATGGGATGCTGGCAAAGCCAGACCAGAACTGCTTAATTATTTGGTGAGTGAAGACTTGTGTTCAATGTGCTGACAATTTTGGATGAGCTTGGACTTATACTGGGCCCAAAGCCTGAAGCCACACCTGCTGGGAACATTACTTGGGCTTTAACATTGCCAGCTCAAGGAGTGCTGAACCAGCCTGAAAACCTGCACAACTCTGCTACAGGTCCAGCTGCTAAAACAGATTGTTACAGAAAGGACTTTCTTCCAGTATTGGAGTAAGAAAGGCCTATATTTTGTATACTGAGAATTTGGACTAAAAATAGTGTTTTGGAATTTCTGTTAAAAGCCTGAAGAAGAGACTGACTTTGGAATTTATCAGCCAACAAGTCTGCAGTGATGTTGAATATCAGTGAGTCCAGGGTTGCAGGTTCAAAAGTAGAAATTAACTGAAACAGAAAAGAGTCACAGAGTCCAGTTACCCAAAACAACATTGCTGTCCACAGGGAGAGATCTTTCTACGGACTGTGCTGAACTGCTGATATTGCGTCTGATTTTTCCTACTAAATCCTGAAGTGACTTTTGATGATTTGTGACGTCAAGCAAGAAAGATCCAGCCTGCATTGCTTCATTGATGTCAAAAGACTCTACAGCTCCAAGTTCAGGGGAAAAAGACAGCAGACTAAAGCCAAACTCACCACCAAGGACATTTGTTATCCAAACCAAAAGTCCTCACCAAGACTTTGAAAGCTAAAAAGTAGAAGACCACACCTACAGATAACTAAAATATAAGTTTTCCTTTATTCTACTTTTAGTACTTATTTGGCTATCTGGGGTGATAACAGTGCATTTTAGCTTCAAACCTTAGGTTTATGGTTAAGCTAGAATTTAAATCTAAAGAAAATACCTATTACAGTACATACTATAAAGTTTAAACAAGTAACCTAACAAGATAATCTGAAACACTAGTGTAATGAGTTGCAAGTTCTCATAGTAAAAATAAAAGGTCATGCTATTTATAAGTATGCTAAAGAAATAGTATAAACTGTCATTTATCATGCTGAACATTACTTGAGTATTTACATTGTTTATTGCTGAAATTTGTTTTATTTGTTTTACAGTATAACCCCAATTATCCGAATGCAGCGGGAGACATCAAACATGTTCGGATAATTGTGGTTCCGGTAAAATGGGAGCTTAATACTTTTATGCAACATTCATTTTGTTAAATGCAGTGCAGGTACTGTGTTTTGATAGTAAGACACAGAGAAGGTTGTTTGGTATAAAATATAGTTTACTTTACAGTTACTGGACATTTTATTACATCTGAAGTTAGGTAAAAAAACACTCATCTCAGCTACATCACAGTGAAAAACTGTGTGATCGCACTCTGCTTCTTAGAATTATTTGATTTTTCAAGCACCTGTAGTCTAAGTTTTCTAAGAAGCAGGGTGTGGAGGTAGTTCATATTTTCTTGCCTTTCTAGCCATAGCAGACATTTTTAGAAAGTTTCCACAGCTTCAGTCACCATGGGTACCTGTATAGTCCCTGCAGCTCCATCTCCCGTCTCATCATCATGGGCATCACAGTCCAGCCATTCTTGCACTGCCTCAGCAGAGCACTCGGTCTGTTGAGCTATGCAGTGCAGTGCATCATTAGCCTCTTGTTCTTGTGGCACCAACACAGGCTCTTCTGATTCACCTTCAGGCTCTGTAAGAACAGCCGACCTCTCCCAGCACACCGTTTTTGCTTGCCAGCCATTGCAAACGCAACTAGTAAAAGAAGCTGCCACACAGAAACAAATCAGGTGACGACTGCTAAGACTATTGAGGGCTTGTTAATTAAAACTGATTTAGCGTGATGAGTGTCAGATGAGACCGAAGGGCTGTTAACTAATTTAATCCACCAACAGCTAAGAGTCTAATAGCTAACAATCAAGTGTTTCATTTGTATGTGCAATGTAATGCAATCGGGGGGGTGCACATGAAAAGCCTGCATTTTAATTTCATTTAATTTCGTTTAATTGCATTTACGTTTAACGAAAAACGTGGTTAAGTATACCCCAGCACAGTAAGTCTTTCTTTGCCTGCAGTTTAATTTCATTTAATTTCATTTACGTTTAACAAAAAAATGCGGTTAAGTATAACCACAATTACTGTACTGCACTGCTTATCACAGTTTTGTTGGGGGAAACAAGAGAATTTCGGATAATCCGGAGGTTTAGATAATCGGGTTTCGGATAATCGGGGTTATACTGTATATAATTTACTTGATTTTCTAAAATCTGTTTTGTTTAGATTACAGTTTGTTTACATTACTTTTATTGTACTTGATATTTATGCTAGTTATGAATATTTAAGACTGGTACATATGTGAATAAAATATATTTATCTCTTATATAATCCAAAGTGTGGCAACAGTGTTTTTCACTGTCATTTTTGAATCTGGAGAGCATTGGATAATATCACATGTGAATATTTATTATTTTTGGTAATTTATGAAATTATTTTTGGGTAAGGCCCAAAGTGAATCTAAGTGCATTCTAATAAAAAGTGATATTATAAGCCTTTGTTTCGACATCTTTGGGGGCTCATCCAGGATGATTGTTAATGAATAACAGCCCACACTAAGGTTGTATGAGAAATAAATATTATTACAGTCATTGTTTGCAAGTTACTAAATTGAATAAGTAATATTTTTCTGTTCTTGTTTCTCAAGGATTTAAAGATAAAATTACCCCTAGACAGCGAGAAAAGACAGAAAGGAGCAATTATCTGGCAGGAAAGCTGCAAGGAAAAAGACTTTTGAAGTATCTCAAGGAAAAGATTTGGTTCTTTGTTTAAAATTGTAGTACATAAGCATTGTGATTACCATTGTTGTTTAATGGGTATTATTGTTAAAGTAGTGACTATTGTTACAAAAACCATGTCAGTGCAAGGTTTATGTGCAAAAGTTATAAAATCTGCAACACTGATACATTCTCCAGTAGTTTTCCAGACTTCACTTATGAGTAAGTAGGAAAGAATAAAATATCTTGGAAGAATAAATGAAAACTATTTAGAGCTAATTGACAAGCTAAGTCATGATCAAAGATGTTTAGCAAGGGAAACAAAACAGTTAAGGGAACAACTACAAGAAAAATCACTGGAATGTAGTAAATTCACAGGCCAAGTTGAGCTATTAGAAAAACAGTTAGATGTAAGTAATGTGAAAATATCTGATGGAGACTATATCCTAATCAACTTAAAGACTGACATTGCTGCCTTGAAAACTTGAATGAACAGTTAAAAGCATAGTGCTCAGATGCAGAGGTAGAGAAGGCCAAAATATTAAAGGCTAATGAGAAGCTTAAAGAATGGGGCACAGCTTTGGAAAGGGAAAAAGCAAAATTAGAGCATGCTAATGAACAGGTTACCAAGGAGCTAAATGAAATGGTACAAATGTATAATGATGTAAGGGAGCAATATGAAAGTGATCAGAACCAATGGAAACAGTGGTATACCCTTTTGGAGCAACACCTCTATAAACTAGGAAAAGAAGTTAGAGATTTACAGGCCCAAAAAGGTGAAACCAAAGGCAAAAGTAAAAATCATGTAAGAATAAACACATCTGAGGAATCTGGCTCAGGTGACTCCTCCTCTGAAAAAGAATATTCCTGTTCAGAAGAGGAACCACGTGATGAGCATAAAAAGAGATTTAAAATTAGGCAAAAAGGAAGCTCTGATTCTGGAGGTGATTCATTTGATCTGTCCAGGAAAAATAAAAAGATTTCTGAACAGGAACAGGGGTATTTAAAATCAAAAACTGTTACTCAAGCTTTGAAACTGGTAGGTGAGAAGTATAATTCTAAATCTGCAAAAGGAGGCATTGAGCAGCATATTCAAAAACTAAGAGTGTTTTGAATCTGTGTGCATAACTGATGAGGGAGAACAGAGTTTTGTGATTAGGTGGTCTGTTGATTATCCTCGAGCAGAGTGGTCAAGAATGTCTAGAGAAAGTAGTAACAAACCTAACAAACTGTATAAATTCCTAAAAAAGGAGTTTGGTAAATATCGCACTAAGGGGGCAGCCAGACGTGCAGCCTACCAAATGCAGTGTGGGGCTGATCAAAGTCTTAGGGAATATTATTTCAGGCTAAAGGATGTGTATTTGGAGCAGAAGATCACTCAGACAGTGATTCAGATGTATGCCGAGATGCACATTACCAAGATTTACCCCTGCTATCAGGACACAATTAGCACTTGAGCTTAACAAGAGGTCCAGGGACATCCACTGGATTGCCAGACAGGCAGAACACATCTGGGACTCTGGAAGAGGTGATGACTCTCCTCCACAGAAAAAGGGATCCCAATCCCAAGGTCCAAGTATGTGAGGTAACTACCTCAGATACTTTGGCTATGGAAGGGGGTGAGCTATCTACTCCCAAAAACAGGAGGCAAAGGAAGAGAAAAGGTAACACTCAACCAGGAAAAGTTGTAGAGCAGCCTAAGGCTGTGCCTGACCCCACAGTAGTAACCTGACATACCAACCTTGCCCAAGCTTCCCCTGTGGTGGTTACACCACCTGGCCCTGAGTCACAGTTCTATCAAACCCCTCGGCAAGTCCCACAACCTCAGCCATACCAAAACCAAGGACCTTCCTATCAAGGTTATGATCCTGGTAGAGAACGCTGCCAAGAGTATGGGAAAGGATACTACAGAGGATACAACAACATAGAAACATAGACTTTGATGGCAGATAAAGACCGCTTGCTCCACCTAGTCTGCCCATTTCCCTGCCTACAGGATAGGCTGCAGATCCTAGTTAACCAACAGCCTACTTCTTCCTACCCCGCACAAGAATTGCCTTATGTCTGTCCCATGCATTCTTGAATTCTCCTACAGTTTTAGACCCCACATCCGCTACCCTCTCTGTGAAAAAATACTTCCTCACATTGCCCCAAGAACCGCCCCCATCTTTAAATTGTGTCCCCTTGTTCTTGTACGTCTCTTTTTCTGAAAGATGTTACCCTCTTGGACTTTGTTGACTCCACTGAGGTACTTAAAAGTTTCTATCATGTCCCCCCCTTCTTTCCTCAAGGGTATACATATTAAGCTCCTTTAGTCTCTCCTTATACGGCTTCTCTTGCAGACCCTGCACCATTTTAGTAAAAATGACTATAGGGGTGGTAGAGGTGACTATGGGGGTGTCAAAACTATAACAATGGGCAAGATGGTTACAGGTGCCAAGACAGACCTCAACCTGGTTCCCCAGTCATGGAGGAAAAACAGGGAATAAAGGAGGAGATGGGAGACTTAAAATTGCTGCTCCAGCATTTGGTCCCCCCCCCCATCTTCTGGGTTTCCTACACCTGTGCAGAACCCATCTGCAACCTCAAGCAACAGTGGAACCAATAATAATGGCCAGTGACTAGAGCCTTCTGTCCTTCCTAATGCTGCCCAGGTTAATAAAATTGCAATTGCTGGTGATGGTAATAAAACTGCTATGAAACTGGAAAATGTGAGTGTTAATGCTAAACCTGACCTTACCCTAGAGGTATCCCAAGTTACTGCTGCAGGCAGTGTAGGATGTCACAGTAAACCTGCCATGTTGCCAGGAGTTAAGAAAAGCAAATTCTACCTGGACAACTTAATCCCTAAAGGGGAGATAGGTTTTACTTTGACATCAACATTGAAAACAGCCTAAGTCATGAAGCTTTAGTTGACTCTGGAGCAGAAGTTACCTTGATGTCCAGAAGCTTTTATGACAAACTGGTTGATGCAGTAGGTGACTCTAAGGTGTTAAGAACCCTCTCTGATGGCTTACAAGTAGTAGGTTATGGGGGCGCTCAACAGACCCTAGGAAAATTGTGGCTAAAATTGAGGTTTGGCAAAATGGAAGTCAACCACCCGGTGTATATCACTGATAGAATTGGGGATGATTTCTTAATTGGAAATGACCTCCTAAAAAGATTTCGGCCTTTCATTGACTATTTCCATGGAATCATGTGGGCACAGGTAAACTGGTCCATTCCATTTAGGAAGAGTCTTAAGGTTGCTAAACAATCAGAATCATGTTACTTTAAGAAAAAGAATGCAACAATTAAATTGAATTTTGTACATTCTGATATACCTGATGTGTGTGTACTACGTGATCCTGAAAATTTGGCACCATGGAGAAGTAAAGCTCATGTGGTTTGTCAAAGCATGATGTGGTAAAGTCTGAGATTAATGCAAGAGGCCTCACTTTCTTCACCAAGGAAGTGGACCCTGCTGTCTCAGAAGCATGCCCTGCAGTTGACACACAGACATTGAATTCAGAGTACCCAACACCCTCTGGGGATGGTGGAAATGAAACACAGCCACTAAGTCACAAGTCCTAACTCTGCGATATAAGGTCAGAGGAAAGAAGGTTAAGGTGCCCATCAAAGAAGAGAAGTTGCAGACAGTGAATTCTGTGTTATGCTTAGGTTATGAGCACTGTTTAATTAGCGAACTGTTTTACAAGATGTTAAAAAGGCAGAGGCCTAGTTTAACATGTGTAAACAAACAGGAGTGGTTGGAAAATGTCCCATATCAGACCACTAGTGTGAAAAGCACAGGTGTCTGTGCTTTGAACCCCCAAATAGGGCAAAAGAAAATACAACACCCTGTAGAGGTAGTACAAGGCCTAAAATCTCCTATGTACCTGGGGTTAGACAACCTTGTACGACTGGGTGTGTATGTTGACCTAGCCAATGATGTTCTTTGGTCACGAATAAGGGGGGACCCTTACCCAATAAAAGTGACACCACAGGCCTTGAGGTCTGGACAAACTATTCCTCAAGTGTGCCAGGTGGTAAATGAGTTCACTACAAAAATTCCAAGTAACGTCAAGGATTTTTATCTTAGGGTCAATGTAAAGAAAGGCCAAGAAATGCCTGACAAGACTGCACTCTTTGTGCTTGACAAGCAACTTCGTGAAATGGGTTTAAAAAATCCACTCCATACCTTGCTTAGACATGAGCAGCAAAGTAATGCATCTCTTGGTACATAACCCAACAGTAGAGCCTATCACTATAGCGGCTAATTGTGAGCTAGGGGTAGCGATAGCGAAATCCTTTTATGATTTGGAGTTAACTGTTCCTGTTATTGGGGAGTTACTAGAAGACATTGTTCAGGATGACACAGATGAAGAAATAAGGTCCATACCAAATGGTTTAATTGCTTTACAAGAGATCTTTCCAGTAGATAAGGAAGAAATCCAGGCATGTAAAGTTGAAAATGATTACCTTGTACTGTCCACTATGGTGAATGACACAAAACAATTTAAAGAGGTTCATGTGATTGATGCTGAAAATGTTTCTGAGATAATAGAAGATGAGATAGAAATAGGTAAAAATTTACCTTTCCCAGATTTTAAAGAACAAATTGAGCAAGCTATACAAAATTGTAATTGTGAAATGGAAGTAGAAAAGGAAAAAGTTTGTGAAATGTTCCTTCACTTCAAGGACATGTTCGCAAAAGATGCTCATGATTGTGAGGTAACTGACCTCCATGTTACCAAGGTCCCTACTGACCCCAGTAAAGGTCCAGTTTATGTACGCCAGTACAGAATACCTCTAGCATCTTATGAACATATACAACAGATACTGGATACCTTAATGGAGTGAGGAATTATAAGACAGGTAAACTCTATTTATAATTCCCCCATTTGGCCTGTACTGAAACCCACAGGAAAGTGGAGACTCACTATTGACTATAGGAAGTTAAACCAACAGGTGCCTTTATCTCGCTGGCCCATGACATAGCTGGACCAAAGTTTGGCCAAAGTTCAAGGTGCCAAATATTTCACTACGCTAGATATAGCAAATGGATTCTGGACATTAAAAGTAGACCCAAAAGATCAATATTAAACTGGCTTTTACCTTTGGAAGGAGACAGTACACATGGAATAGGTTTCCTTTTGGGTACTTAAATTCACCAGTGGATTTCAACATCTTTCTGTACAAGGCCATGCCTGATGCAGAGAATAGAGGGAAATTGGCTTATGTGAATTATGTACTGATCTAAAGCAACACTTTTGAGGAACACCTAGCTGAGGTCACCTATATGTTAAACCAGCTCAAAGCTGCTGGTGCCAAGTTGTCCTTACCAAAGGGGCAATGGTTCAGAGATAGGGTAAACTATCTTGGGCATGAGGTTGGTCCTGATGGGCTTCGTCCTCAGCATACCAATTGAGCATTACAAGCTCAAATGGGCAGACTAGGTGGGCCATAGGCCCTTATCTGCCGACACTGTCTATGTATGTATGTATCTATGTACCACAGTTGAGGCTGTCCAAAAAATTGGTCCACCCAAAGCTTTAAAAGAGTTACGCAGTTTTCTAGGGATCTGTAACTACTCAAGACAGTTTATTCAGAACTATGCAGAAATTGGCTATCCTCTCACCAGGCTGCTGAAAAAGTCAGAACCCTGGGAGTGGGGGGAGAGCAAGAGACAGCCATGCAAGCTCTAAAAGATAGTCTGAGTCAAGCACCATGTCTTGCTTACCCACAAATGGCTAAGGATTTGTATCTAGAGGTAGGACATACTAGTAGCACCATCAGTGCAGTGTTATATCAGAAACATGATTCAGACAAATGTGTTATTGCTTATGTGAGTAAAACCTTGAGTGATGTTGAGAAAAAGTTTTCAGATTGTGAAAAGGCATTGTTTTCCACTGTATAGGCAGCACAATGGTTCAAAACTTACATTTGTGGTAAAAAAATTGTCATACAGACTGGTCACCAACCCCTTACCCTTCTGGGGAGCCAAAAGCTTAAGGATGGTAATGTGTCTAGAAGCAGAATTGTGGCCTGGACCTTAGCACTCCAGGGCCTACCCCTAGAGGTTAAGTATGCAAAGAACAAAAGGAATGCTGTAGTTCAAGGGTTAGCAGACCTGGAGATGCATAATTGTACTGTAGATGAACTTCCAGTACAAGACCCTGACCTATCACCTGAGTTGGATATGGTGTACCAACATAACAGGCACCACCACTATGATGAAAATGTGTGTGAAAATTTGTCTAGAGCCTATGTTGATGGTTGTTCATTTCAGCAAGGTGAAGACCGATGTTCTGGTTTAGGAGTGGTATGGCAGGATTATGTACCATGTACTCCTATCAAGTACAAGCTCAGTTCTAAGTCTAACCAATATGCAGAATTGGCTGTACAACATAAGTTACAAGACATTGTAATTTGTACTGACTCTGATTATGTTAGACAGAACTTCCTTACACATTTACCAGGGTGGAAGGTGAATGGTATAATCAGTTCAAGAGGCAGTAAGGTGATGCATGCAGACCTTATCTTAGCCATAGATCAGTTGGTTCAGGAACATAAGTTGGTTGTTTATTGGAAAAAGGTAAAAGGACACTCCAAAATTCAGGGACCAGACAAAACAGGAAATGACCTAGCAGATGCTCTGGCTAGGGAGGGTGCTTTAAGTGGAGAAGAATGGAACTTTGTCCCTCCTGTCCAGGATAAGGTGGGTGTGGTTATACGCAAACAAAAGCAGCAGGAACAGGAAAATAAAGTTCTGCACTTGTATAGTGAAAAACCTGACTTTAATTTAATGAAAATTCAAAGAGAGGATGAAGTGGTAGGAAAATTTTATCATTTCATTAAGGATCCCACGAAAAGCATGATTTCTGACTATGACCTACAGAGCAGCTGGGACCTGAGAGCCATGTATAACCAGAAAGACAAATTCCAATTAAGGAATGATCTCTTGATAAGGACTGGTAAAAACCCATATGAGGTCCAATGGGTGGTTCCTTTAGGCCACAGGGGAATTATGTTACAACATGCCCATGATGAACCATCAGGAGCACATAGGGGGATAGAAGAACTTATGAAACCTTGAAAGAGATAGCCTATTGGCCCTACATATATGACGATGTTGCAGGGTATGTACAAGGGTGTATAACCTGTTGCAAGTTCCAACCAGCCACTCCCAGACATAGAGCACTACTACAGTCAAAAGGCATTGCTATGCCTTGGTCAGACATCCAGATTGACTGGATTGGTCCTGTTACCAGATCTTCAAGGGGTAACCAATACCTTTTGACAGTTACTTGTCTGTTCACAAAATGGGTCAAGTGTATACCTGCTCCAGATAACACTGCCGAAACCACTGCTATCTTATTAATAAACCATGTGTTTTGTCGATGGGGATTACCATTAAGAGTAGAGTCTGAAAGAGGTCCTTATTTCACAGGAGAGGTAATAGAGAACATGTGGAAAATTCTAGGAGTACAGAGGAAACTACATGTGTCCCACCATCCACAGTCATCTGAACAGGTGGAACGCACTAATCAAACAATTGTGTATATACTGAAGAAATATATCAGTTCTTCAGGAAAAGACTAGGATGCAAAGTCACCACTGGTATTAATGGCCATACAGGCTATTCCTAATATGTCTACAGGTGTTCCTCCTTTTGAAATGATGACAGGAAGACAGATGGTGTTACCTTTACATCTCCTGTATACCACAGGAAATATAAATTCAGCACATGCCACTACCGCACATGAATATGTAACCCATTTAAAACGGCATTTGTGAGAAACATCTGCATTTGCTCAGAGGAACTTAGAGAAAAGTGTTGACGCTTCTAAGTCATATTATGACAGGAAAACTAGTCCAAAAGAGTATCAAATTGGTGATAAAGTGTTTTACTTTAACTACAGTAGAGATAAGGCCAAGGTCAAAAAGTTTCTTCCAAGTTGGCAAGGACCCTTTGTGATCACTGACAAAATCTCACCTGTAGCCTACCAAATTGAACTAAAGCATAAAAGCACTGGAGAGGTAGTACCTAAATGGGTTCATATTAATCAGTTGAGGCAATTTCATGAACACAGTAAAACATGGGAAAATCTTCTAAATAAATCAATGAGAGGTGATCAGGAATTAGAGTCTAGCTAAAATGTCAATTGTAATGCTGATTTTTTAAAGTTAATGAACAAATTGAATTTGTTGTATTGAATTGTTTGACAATGTAAAAAATGTTATTTTAAAAGTGTACATAGTTGTAATCATGCTAGTTCATGTAGTACTGTACCCCTATCTATGCAAAATAGTACATCTCCAATGATGTCATCTAATGATGTCACATCCCATGATGTCATATGTGATGATGTAATGTGCTGATGATGTCATAAGTTACCACAGGATGATGCAACTTTGTCTTTTGTGTTTCATTTTCCCTGCAATACTTAAAACTATATACCCATATATAGTAGAATTATCGTTTTGAATTACAAATGCATTTTTGAGGTGCATTTTGATTCAAAAGAGGGGAAATGTAGGAACTTAACTAATTTGAGTTACATATTTTATTATAATATTACTATATTCTTAATTGTTATTCTATATCCTTATATTGGCTTAATTATTAAATCCTATAAAAGTTTCTGATCAAATTCATTTCTAAATGAATCTCCAAAACAAGGGCAATGCTGCTTATGGCTTCAATACTAAAATAGAATGATGATGCCATGAAAAGGGGATAGAGCATACATGGTCAACTTCCAGAAAATAATGTTTCTAGGATAGTCTGTTTAAATTGAATGGCCTCTTCCAATTAGTAGCAGAAGAACTTGAAACATGACATAATTTACAACCTTGTTTTTCAGTACCAGCCAGAGCACATCTCAGAGGTTAACACAGATTTAGACTGGCTTTAAGAAATGAAGACTTTTATTTATAGAAAATATGCAAAAACTCTGATACATTTCAAAATCATACAGATTATTGGAAATACATTTACCTGTCCAATGAGTAAGTTTTAAACCCATCAACAAAGAGTATTGTGAGCTATTTACAAAAATCTGTAGCCTCAAAACTGTTTAAAATATATTGACAATTTTGGTGTCTGTAGTAAGCTGACCTTGCCACCTACTCAGTAGAATGAGGGTAAAGTGTTTATTTAATATAAACAAATAGTTGGGTGTATTATAAGCCTCTGGATAACTACATGAGGTCACGGTTCAGTTATTTTGAACAAAGGAGATCCCTGTCTTAGAGAAGTTTTATTAAATTTACGCAGTTCTAATTATAGCAGGTATGCCAATGTAACATCATTTTAAACAGGAAACAATGTACTTAAAAAATCTGTAAATACTTTTTAGATATCTATAAAGGAAAAAGTTTTATAATGCTTTTATTAATTATAGATTTTGTATTAAAATTGACACCATCATGTTTGATCTCAAATGAACCCTCTCCTTTAGTTTCATCCAAAAATGTGAGTCTCATATATGTACAAAGACGCACGTGGATGCAAGAAAGAAAAATTTTTCATATCGAAATTAGTTTTCAGGATGAGGCCATATAGAGAAAAAATGGCTTAGGAGGGGCTAATAGTAATACCCTCAAAGAGTGCTCAGATCAATCATAACTTGATGGTGATGTCACCCAGTAAGTGGGACATAAATGGGACGCTGGCAAAGCCAGACCAGAACTGCTCAATTATTTGGTGTGTGAAGACTTGTGTTCAATGTGCTGACAATTTTGGATGAGCTTGGACATATACTAGGCCCAAAGCCTGAAGCCACACCTACTGGGAACATTACTTGGGCTTTAATATTGCCACCTCAAGGAGTGCTGAACCAGCCTGAAAGCCTGCACAACTCTGCCACAGGTCCAGCTGCTAAAATGGACTGTTACAGAAAGGACTTTCTTCCAGTATTGGAGTAAGAAAGGCCTAAGTTTTGCATGCTGAGAATTTGGACTAAAAGTAATGTTTTGGAATTTCTGTTAAAAGCCTGAACAAGAGACTGACTTTGGAATTTACCAGCCAGCAAGTCTGCAGTGCTGTCGAATAGCAGTGAGTCCAGAGTTGCAGGTTCAAAAGTAGAAATTAACTGAAACAGAAAAGAGTCACAGAGTCCAGTTACCCAAAACAACATTGCTGTCCACAGGGAGAGATCTTTCTATGGACTGTGCTGAACTGCTGAAATCGTGTCTGATTTTTCCTACTAAATCCTGAAGTGACTTTTGATGATTTGTGACATAAAGCAAGAAGGATCCAGCCTGCATTGCTTCATTGATGTTAAAAGACTCTACAGTTCCAGGTTTAAGGGAAAAAGACAGCAGACTAAAGCCAAACTCACCACCAAGGACATTTGTCATCCAAACCAAAAGTTCTCCAAGACTTTGAAAGCTAAAAAGTAGGCCACATCTACAGATAACTAAAACATAAGTATTCCTTTATTCTACTTTTAATACTTATTTGGCTATCTGGGATTATAACAGTGCATTTTAGCTTCAAACCTTAGGTTTATGGTTAAGCTAGAATTTAAATCTAAAGAAAATACCTATTACAGTACATACTATAAAGTTTAAACAAGTAACCTAACAAGATAATCTGAAACACTAGTGTAATGAGTTGCAAGTTCTCATAGTAAAACGAAAAGGTCAAGCTATTTATAAATATGCTAAAGAAATAGTATAAACTGTCATTTATTATGCTGAACATTGCTTGATTATTTACATTGCTTATTGCTGACATTTGTTTTATTTGTTTTATGTGATTTACTTGATTTTCTAAAATCTGTTTTGTTTACATTACTTTTATTGTACTTGATATTTACGCTAGTTATGAATATTTAGGACTGGTACATATGTGAATAAAATATTTTTATCTCTTATATAATCCAAAGTGTGGCAACAGTGTTTTTCACCATCATTTTTGAATCTGGAGAGCATTGGATAATATCACATGTGAATATTTATTATTTTTGGTAATTTATGAAATTATTTTTGGTTAAGGCCCAAAGTGAATCTAAGTGCATTCTTATAAAAAGTGATATTATAAGCCTTTGTTCTGACACATCCTCCATCTCTTCTCCTTCAGGCCTTTCTCCTTCCATAGGTATTTTGCCACCCCCGGCCAGGTTTCTTTGAGAGGCATGTTAGTTGCTCTCATTACAACTTTCACATTAGCTATTTTACTGACAGCCTCCACCAGCAGAGGCAGCTGTTCCTGGCTCCAGTATCGTGGCATATCTGTAAAACAGACAAACATAATGGGAAAAAAGATTACAACATGGCAAAAGTTTGCATATCTATGTATTTAAAATATGTACACTGCTAATACAATACATACCCTAATACACAAAGAAATTATGTTGTGGACTTAGACTTTTTAGATTTATATCGGTGTCTGTGTCCTTCTCACAGGATGAGGAAGTTTGTGCCCCCCCACTGTCACATAGTGTACCTTGTCAGAATCTGGTTATTACCCCCCTCCATGTGTAGACATACATTTATGTGTGCTGTGTTGTACACGTGTATATGTAAAAACAAAATGGTATTATGTGTGCAATGCCCAACACTATGTAGTAAGCATATATGCCCCCCATGATGATACTACTAGTAGAGCACCAGCCCCAGGATGTCACATGCAAGGTTAGTACCTCACCATGTATGGACAGTTATCAATACCTGTCTCAAACACCAACTGCATACCTAGCAAAATTATGTGTGTGTACCTACAGTGCTGTTGAGATGTACTAGAACTGTGATAAGGCATTACTATTTACCCAGTTTTTTGTTTTTGTGCATTCAACAATGAACAAGCATATGACAGGATATACAGAGCTGTGGCCCTGTCTAACTTTTAGTTTGTAAGATCAGCCTCACACCTCACTATACCTAACTTTGTACAGTATCCATGCAGAGAAAGGCAGACATACCACAATCTCCTGTCCACCAGCCCCCCCCAAACACAACACATGTGTATATTTAGCAACAGTATGTCACTATGACTGTAGTTGAAGTCATTTACTGGACTTGCCATAAAGTGTTGATATTTACTCAGCACTTTGGGTGTTCACTCAATGGTGGGCGCAACTATCAAAGGATGCCCAGGACACTTAGAACATCCCCTTCCCCCTTGCTGTATTGCAACAACACAAGCTCCCCTTCCCCCCCTCACTGTCCCTGTCAATATCACACTTACTATCTTTGTCACATGTATGCACAGGTGAACATCTGACCCCTCCTATCGTAGTTTGAAATGGTATGGTTGGTAGCATTGTGGTCAACTACATGAGGTGTTTTTTTTACACAGTGCTAGAAGCACCCTGTCCTATGCTATTGCTTGGTAGGCCACTCACTTCTGATGTGTATTTTGTGTTCTATTTTTTAACAACACAGTTGGCTCCTAAAAGAGCCTTTTGTTGACTTTGTCCAGTGCTCCAAGACACACCCTTCTTCAGATCACAGAGAGGATGCCATGTTGGAGGTCTCCCAAGAAAAGGCAATTGCAAGTGTCTGAGAAGTGCACACCGTCACTTAGATACAGCCAATCTTTAAAATACTTGATTTCAGGGTGACGTATTGTGTCCATGCCCAGATCATGCAGAAATGCAGAGATGTGAATATTTACTTTTTTTCTTGCCCTGCGAGCAGATACATATGCTGATCTGCTCACCAGACCATATGCTCTGTAATATTAGAATACATGATTTTACAGGCGGGTAACATGTCTTTAAGTGAAGCTAAGTCCAATTTGGCTTCAGCAACTAAATCTATCCACCTTTTGTCACCCAAATCATTACCCCCAAGATGGATCAGCAGTCTGTCTGGTGCAGAGTGGTTGCTCAAGAGATGCTGCATAGTGGGCATGAGCTGCTCCCATCTCATGCCTCCCTTGCAAAACCAGTGAACCTTGCAATTTGGGAGGTTCAAGTCACTACCAAAGTGACTTCTGTTGGCATATTCACCACCTCAATGAATTAAACTGCTGCCTACCATCCACACCATGATTCTGGAGCTTTCTGCCATGCTGCAAGTTTTTGAAAACACATAGAGTTACAGAGAGCTCAGTAAGACAGTCTGAGTCTGTTGCTGGCTAGTGGCATCTGAACAACTGATGCAGTAATTTCCTAATTGATCTTTCTGTTCTTCCTGACACAGACAGCAACACTGCCAAACTAAATATTTATTGGCTGTTGTTACTTCTGTGGTGCCATTAGAAAATGTACACTTGTTCTGTGCCAGTATATATTTCATTACTGGCTCTGGCATAGACTAAACACAGTTTTGTTTTGGTAGTAATTAATGTCTTTCTGATTGGGTGCTTTGAAAGAACACAGCAGAAGATGCAGTGTGATGTGCTGCTGATTAGTTTGATACACACGTGATTGCTCTGTGTAACTCCCTTTTGAACAGACATGTGTGGTGGTGAGTACTGTTTCAAAGCCTGGCTTAAACTGTTAAAATTAACAATGAAATCAATACTTTAACATTATGAGACTTACATTACTGAAGATAGGAAGATATTAGCTTTAAAACAACAGTATTTTGAACAATTAGCAATATCTGGAATTACACATTTTCAATTAATTGTTAAATGATGTACTTACTGTTCACATTGTGTTGTCAGGCTGCTTTCATCACAAGAATGGTGGTATTTCCTTCTTCTTCTTGGTTTTTAGTACAATATGATTGGCTAGCTTAAACTATTTCATGTGGTACATAATTTGTTAAACATTATTATTTATTTGCATACATCAGTGGTCTGGTATCATTTGATACTGTGAAGTGTCAGTCTTGTCTCAGTGGTCTGTGATTGGCTAGATGTGATATGTGGGTGTTTTTCAGAAAAAAACATGGATGCTCTTAGTGGAGTGAGTTGATAATTTGCTCTCCTTTTAACCAATTTACTAACTAATATGATGTATGTGTGTGTTTTTAACTATATCCAAGGTGTGTAACTTTAATGTCTCATTTTTTCATAATTTGGGGGTCACTAGCGAGTGTAGGAGCCAATTTGTTCAACTTCCTGGTTGCAAAGCATCATGGTAGTCAGAGGTAGAAGGTCACAGAAGCTTGAAAAAAATATTGTCATGATAATCTCTTTTGCTCGTGCACATATCATTATGTTTTTTATGGGAGAGATTAATAGTTGCTCGAAAATTTTAGTGGTAATATTTTGTTACCTCGAGAGTAAGATGCTTTTGAATTGAGCTTGTGTAAGTAGCTCAAAAACTGTTGTGGTTACTTTTCTTTTACTTGAGAAGATAATGTATTTCAATAGGAGATGTGCATGTAGTGTGAAAACATTCTCAGTTACATTTTTTTACCTCAATCACAAAATGTATTTCAATGGGACTTCTCTATGTAGTTCGAGAAGTATCGCAGTCATATTTTTTTTCCTTGACAATATAATGCATTTAAATAGGACTTGTTCATGGAGCTCGAAAACTTCCTTGGTTACATAGTTTTGTACCTCGACAACATAATGAATTTGAATGAGACTTGTGAATGGACTGAGCAAATTTTCATGGTACTTTTTTATACTGTATAACCTTGCCAACATAATGTATTTCAATAGGACTTGTCCACAGAGCTCGAAAATTGCCATGGTCACATTTTTCTAACCTCGGTAATGTAATGTATTTCAATAGGGGTTGGTCATGGTGCTCAAAAAGTTTTGCGATAACATTTTTTGAGCTCGGCAACATAATGTATTGTAATAGGGCTCAACCCATGGAGCTGGAAAACTTTATCTCTAACATTTTTTTTCCTTAGCAAGATACTACATTTTCAATTGTAGTCACCCATGGGACTCAAACTTTTATGTCATTTTTTTGCAAATTCATAAGATAAGATTTTCTAGTGAGACTTGTTGCTGGACCTTGAAAGTGTTTGCCATCATATTTTGGGATGTTGGCAGCATTATGCATTTTGATGCAATTACTCATCAGTGTTGAGGACTGTAACACTTCATTTTCAGTTGTGCTAAAAATATTCGTATTCATTGGATAAGACTGTATACATTTTATAGTGTAGTTGTCACATGTTTTTTACTTTGGCAACATAGTGTTTGATAGAGGCAGTGTAGCGCAGTGGTTTAAGGGTCTGAGCTGCAAACCTAGAAGCCTGGGTTTGAATCCCACAGCCACCACTGGCATACTGTGTGATCCTGAGCAAGTCACTTAACTTCCCTGTGCTCCCACATCACATCTGTAAGCAAGGTTTCATCTTACTGTCTGTCTAAGCCTGGTTTTACAAAAAAAAGTGTTCCTCAGGCATGTAACTCAAAAAACGTTTAAATAAGCATTTTTAACATCCACCTACATATTACATTTCAATTGCAAATTTTTTATGAAGGTTGTACAGTACTTTTTTAATAAATTGTTAACTTATACAACATTGTATGATTCTGTTTTGATTGGTCGCATACCTAGAAAATCGTAGACATTACATATATTATTTATTAGCTTAAATTATACAATAATATATTATTGCAGTGCAATTTATTTTAAATTTTTATTGACACATCTTTATTGAAATAGGTGACTGATACAACATTTTTCTTTTGTTTTATAGGTTTTTAATCCTGTATTGTTACATTGGCTGAAACCTGTGTATTCTGTGTAGAGAAAACGCCTACAAAACATAGACAGCATAGTAAATGTAGAAGGGATAAGTATAATAGAGATGTTAAATTAGTGAAGAGTACTGTGGGCAGAAAACATGCTATTAGAAAAGTTAAGGACAGTGCAAAGTGCATCAACAGGAAAAGTTTGCATAATAATAATGACATGCCTGTCTCAGTTTCTTACTTAGACAGAAATGTGCAGTGCTTGCTCCCTCAATGTGATGTTGTTACAACGGAGCATAGCAGAGCTCCACAGGTTGCAAATGTTTCTATAGCAACTCGTAAACAAAGGCACAGTTCTGCTATTTGTGGCCATTTTAGCAAGCTGAAATTTTTCCAAAAGCTAGCTTCAAAGGCTAAGGTTGATCAGATTACTTCTACCATAATGAGACATCAAGGCAAATGACTAAAAAGTAAACTGCTCTTGATGAAACTATGACTTAGAGTTTATAGATTTGTTAATATGGCACTGGCTGTTCTTTCACATTTGTGAAACAAAATGATGAAAGACATTGAATGTTTTACAGCTACAGTGCAGTCTGTTCGAAGTAGACTACACAATGTTGATACTCTGAACAGAGACAACTTTTGTAAAGTCTTCCAAGGCATTTGGCTACATAAACAGCACTCAGAGGCTTTCTTTTGGCAGGAGTCTTACAAACCAGTTTCCAAGCAGCTTATCTCTGTTGACGAGATTGGTAAGGCTTGTAATGTCTTGAGTCTGATGCATGGTGAAGAAACAAGTGTCTCAGATGATGAAATTGGCTCAGCAACTGAGACACCCGCCACAACTTGTGCATCATGGAGATGTGATGAAAGTTGCAATCTGAGGCAAGTGTCATTTGATGCTAGTGCACAGTTTGTAAAGGACTTTCTTGCTAGTAACAAGAAACAGAGATACAACTTATTGCATATGATTGATCTCTGTGAAATTTGCAAGCATAAAGGGTTGTTGGGACATTTCTTGGCCTGCTTAGATAGCGGTGTCTGCAAGAGTGTATTTCATCACATGCGCATGATTGCTATACACAATCCTGCGATGACCAGCTTTGTACACAAAGTATACTAGACAAGAAAATCTGTGTCAGTATACAAACAGCTTGATGAGTCACTGACAGCAGGAGACATGGAAGCTGCAAAACTTGTGATACAGGATATGCAACGTAACAGTAAACGTTATGATGCACTCTGTGATAACATACCTGCTACTGTATTATGTAGTGTCACTGTACGAGAATCAAAGATACTGAAAACATTTGGAAAACCCATTGCCAACTTTGAAATGGCTAAAAGAGAGAGAAGTTTGACTCTCTGTGTCTCTCATGTCACAGACTACTTTACAGTTCACAGTCTGTAACAGTTGATCTGGAAAAGATTAAATATTTTAATGACATATGGGCACGATTGTTGGCCTACTTACTAGTAAAGAGTGACTTTGACTTTGACCCAGTGGTCATAATGTGTCAGTACTGTTTATCAAAGGTGAAAAATAACACTCTACCACCAAGATCTGTTTTAAACAATGTGAAGGCAGATGAGACACCTATTGAGATTGCTACATTGAATATATTTGAGAGTACACTGATACAAACCATGAAACCATTTCAGACAATTCTATGCCTGTATACAAGACACGTAAAGTACCCCAAAAAACAGCTTGTCAAGTCTCTGAAAGGGACTGTGATGTATTTATCACTTCTTCTGAAAGAGAATGTGGAGATGATCTCAAAGGAGAACAGTATGATTATACTAGTAAACAGAGTGCCTACGAAGTCCAAGGTGATTTGGCAAGATGTTGTCAATGTGCAGAAAGTGAAAAGTGCTCTAGAGTATCTGAAGCGCAATAATGCTTTCTATGATGAGCTTGATGTACATGAACTGTCAGATGTGAGTGTTCAATTTGGACTAGTAGACACTAGAAAGCCAACCACTGAGAAGGTCAATGTTGCAACTCATGAAAATGTGTATGAACAGTACAAAATTCACCCTCTACATGGCAGAGATCCCATTGGTGATAACAATGACCTGTATCAGATGAAACAGGTTGAAGGTAGCCCTGTCAGCATATGGCAGGAATAACAGGAGGGGGGTCTGGATCAGCGTGAGGTTTGTGTTCAAGGTGCTGAATACTGAACATCAAGAGTGATGAACAAGGATGTCAAATTTTGTAGGAACATACAATACTTGTTCCAGGTGTTGTGGAAGAGTTAGCTTAGTGTACTCTGCATCCATTGCGCATACACTCTGATTGACTTGTCCATTGGAAGGTATGACAGCAGCTGATTTTCTGCAGTGACTGACAGAAAAGAACAAAACATTATAGGTTAATTTTAAATCTATGCTGTCGAGTCTATGTGGCACAAAAGAATACTGGTATTGTAGACACTCAGAGATCATGACCATGCTGCGTGAGTATGCTGCAGCTACTTGGTTTGTAACTCTATGCTGTGCAGAGTACATAGAAACAAAGATGGCAGATAAGGACTGCAAGGCCCATCCAGTCTGCCCATTTTTTCTACCTTATGAATGTGCCATAGGCCTATACTCTGTCAATGGCCTATCTATTCATACTCATCTTTATTGCTCCATTATGCCTGCCCCATGCCTGTTTGAAGCCCTGCGCTGTATTCCTCTCAACCACTTCCTGAGGTAGGCCATTCCATGCATCCACCACCCTTTCTGTGAAAAAGAACTTCCTCACATTACCCCTTGATTGGCCTCCCTCTAATCTCATGCTGTGTCCTCTTGTCCTGCTATTTTTCTTTTATTAAAACGTGTTAGACTCTTTCACCTTGTTAATGCCCTTAAGATGTTTGAATGCTTCAATTATATCACCTCTCTCCCTCCTTTGATCTAAGGTATACATATTGAGTTCCATTAATCTGTCCGCATATGTTTTCTGATGCAGTCCCTGCACCATTTTGGTTGCCCTTTTCTGGACTGCCTCCATTTTGTTAATGTTCTTGTGCAGGTGCGGCCTCCAGTACTGCATGAAGTACTCCAGATGGGGCCTAACTAGTGTCTTGTAAAGAGAGATTATTACCTCCCTCTTACAACTTGTGATACCCCTACTAATATACCCCAACATCCCTCTAGCCTTACCTACTGCTTTAGTGGTCTGCTTGGATGATTTCAGGTCATCTGTGATGATGATGCCCAAGTCTCTTTCTTCCCTTTTGATTACCAGCAACTCCCCTCCCAACCTATAGGTGGCTTCAGGGTTTCTCTTCCCTATGTGCATGATCTTGCACTTCTTTGTGTTAAACCCCAATTGCCACTCTTCTGACCATTTTGCCAGTTTATCCCGATCTCTTCTCATTCTGCCTACCCCATCTGGATCATCTACTCTGTTGCAGATCTTGGTGTCATCTGCAAACAGACAAACCTTACCCTCCAGTCCATCTGCAATGTCACTGATGAAGATACTGAAGATGACTGACCCAGGACTGATCCCTGAGGTATCCCACTTGTGACTTGCATCTCTTCTGACTGTATACCATTTACCACCACTCTCTGTTTTCTGCCCACAAACCAGTTTGCTACCCAATTGATCAACATCTGACTCAGCCCGAGCCTACCCAGCTTATTAATCAATCTTCTATGTGGAACAGTATCAAAAGCTTTGCTGAAGTCAAGGTAGGCGACATCAACTGCTCCCCCTTGGTCCACCACTCTGGTTACCCAGTCAAAGAAATCTATGAGATTAGTTTGACAGGACCTTCCTGTTGTAAACTCATGCTGTCTTGGATCCTGTGCTCCTATGGATTCCAGGTGTTGCACTATCCTTTCCTTAAGGAGTGCCTCCATAATCTTGCCCGCTACTGAGGTAAGACTCACTGGTCTGTAGTTCTCTGCCTCCCCCCTGCTACCACTCTTGTGGAGTGGGATCACATGAGCACTTCTCCAGTCTTCTGGGACCTCTCCTGTGATCAGAGACTCACCAAACAGTTCTGATAATGGCTCTGCTAGTTCCACTCTTAGCTCCTTTGGTACCTTGGGATGTATGCCATCAGGTCCCATTGTCTTGTCCACCCTGAGCTTAGTGAGCTCTTGTAGGACCCTTTCTTTTGTGAAGGGACTAGTGCACACTTCGCTTACCCCTGTGTCCATGGTACTGAGCTGTGGGCCCTGCCCTATCTTTTCCTCAGTAAATACTGAGCAGAAATATCTATTTAGGATAGATGCTTTTCCTTGGTCCTCCTCCTCACACTTCCCCTTATCCCCTTTGATCTTAGCAATAGCCCCTCTGGACTTTCTCCTTTCACTAGTGTATCTATAGAAAGTCTTGTCACCTTCTTTTACTGTTTGTGCTAGTGTCTTCTCTGTTTGGACCTTTGCCTGCCTTATTGCCTTCCCTGCTTCCCTTAGGGAAGTTTGGTATACCTCCCTATCTTTGTCCCACTGCAATTCCTTATATTTCCTGAAGGCCAGCCTTTTGGCTCTGACATTTCCTGCTACTGTTCTTGAGAACCAAAGTACAACTGGGATGAGTTAGTTGAACTGTTGAGGTGAGCCAATTCTGATGTCGATGTTATTTCATCAATGACACTTGGTGAGATGTGCTCAATTGATCCAGTTTCAGTGTCACAGCATTTCCACCATTGCTTCCATGACATATTGACATTCATTTTGTCAAAGAACAATCCTCCTCTTTGGTTAGTTGATCACTACTTTTGGAGGACAGAATATCAGGCACAAGGTGTGCCACACATTCATATGCTGTTGTGGATTAAAGATGCTCCTCATATCGGCGAGAATGAATCAGTTGACGTGCGGAGGTTCATTCAATGTTATGTGACTTGCCACATTCCTGATAGGTATGATAGTCCAACACTCTGGATGCTGGTGCAAAAGTTTCAGCTGCATCTGTGTGGGAAGTACTGTCACCGACCAGTCAAAGATCATAATGAGTGGTACACCAGGTGACGATTTGGTATTCCCAGTTGTGTCTGCCAGCAGGGATGTATGAATGACTTGTTTTCAGCAATGCATCACAATCTCAAGGCAAAGTCCACTAAGAGGGTCTATGAGTTACCCAGACAGAAGAATGAGGTGTTCATCAATGACTACAATCCTACTCTTCTCCTAATGTGGCAGGCAAACATTGATGTGCAATTTGTTGCAGATAACTATCTGTATTTTGTGTGGTACATCACGTTGTACATCACAAAGCATGAGCAGACAAGTTTGCTTGAGCTTTGAGAAGACACAGCAGCTTCCAGCTGATCTTTGAGTTCACAACTCTGGTCACTGGGATTAAAGACACTGTCTCACAGGGAGTGCAGAGCATATGAGGCCAGTGATCATTTGATTGGGACACACTTGTATGGCCATTCTGATGCTGTACAGTTTCTTAATGTCAACTACAAAGAGAAACAAAAGTGTGTTTTGAAGTCTCATGATGAGATTGAAGAACTGACTATGAACTGCCCCTCTTCAAAAAATATTTTGAAGAATAACGTGATTGATACATACTACTCAAATTGGGCAAATGCTATGGATGGCATGTGTCTGTACCATGTTGCTCAGTGGTACGACTATAAGACTGATGTAGCACCCAATGAGACTCGAGACATTTACAAAGTCAGAGGCTTTGATGGGTGCCTTGCTAAAAGGAAGAAGCCATGGCTCATTGACCATTGTAAATTGAGTCTCTCTACCACTGACAGCAAGGAGCATTACTACTTTGCTCTAATGTCCCTCTTTAGGCCATGGAGGGATGAGAGCATACTGAAAGGAGACTGTGACACATATAAAGAACAGTTCTACCCTACATATGAGACCTTCAAGAGTGAGCAGTCTGAAAGATACATTCAGAGACTGGAATTAGACAAGGAGCAAATAGAACAAGCTAGAAACAGCTTGAGGAAGATACCCCAGGAGATTCTCAGGAAAACATGGCTCCTGAAGGAGAGGGTGCTCTTGGAGCTCCTCTATCAATGAATGATCCTGTGGTTCTCATGAGTGAAGTCGAAAGTGCAATGTAACATTCTTCTCATGTGATAGAGGATCCTACTGTACTGACTGATCAGTTGAATGCACAATAGTATGCTGCTTATGATGCTGTCACTGAAGCTGTCAGAAACGGCATCCTTCATGAGAGGAAACAATGCACATGTGAAAAGTATGAGCCATTGCTGTTTGTTAGTAGTTCTGCTGGCACAGGCAAGAGTTTTGTTATCAAAGCTATCACAGCAGAGATAAGTAGACATACAGCAGAAGTGATGTCTGTAGCTGTGACTGCTCCTACAAGTTTGGCAGCATACAATATTGGTGGTGTGACTCTACACTGGTTGTTTATGCCACCTGTAGAGCATGGCAAAATAAGAGAGTACCAGAAACTTTCCCTTGAGGTGGCATCTGAGCTGCGACCAATGTTTCTCAAGATGAAACTTCTCATCATCAATGAGATTACTATGATCTCAAATGTCACACTTGCATGTATCCATCTGCATCTCCAAGAGATACTTGGAACTGATGATGGTCAGCCATTTTGTGGTAAGAGTGTTGTTGTGTTTGGTGGCCTGCAACCTGCACCTGTGAATGGAGAGCATGTCTTTACAGCACTAACTGTGAGGCAAGCAAAAAAACACAATAGGGTGCATTGGAAGGATAAATCTTTGGGACTTGTTCGCATGCATTGAGCTGTATGAAAACATGCGACAGAGCCATGACCTTGGGTACAAGATATTCTTGGATCAGGCTCGCATTGGATCATTGTCACAATAGAATGTTTCTCTGTTGAACACATGGCGTATCAGCACTGAGCGTAGTTCTCTTACTGCTGCATGTAATATTTTCACTACAATGTACTCAGAATCTGCTCAGATTGTGTGTCTTATGCCTCAACTTAAGCAGTGTGCTGAATTCAACAGCATTATGTTGCACAGACAGGGTCAAGAAATAATTACTCTACATGCTGTTGACACCGTTGATGGGGCAGTCTTGAGCTGGAATCTGGTAGCAAAACTGACTGAACGATTGAGCTAAAGTCAGATGTGTCTAGCACAGCAGGATTATAAGCAGTTCTAACTGTGTGTGTATGAATGCATGCATCATGCTACGTCGGAATCTTGATGTTGGGCATGGTATGGTGAATGGTGCAACGGGACATATAGTTGATTTTCAGTACAATGTACAAACGACATTCATAGAGGTGGTCGTTGTAAAGTTTGACAACATTGAACAGTCTTTACCTATTTCTAGGATGACTGTAAAGTTTCAGCTCATGAAAGACATATATGTAATGAGGAAACAGTTTCCTGTATGTGCTGCATATGTTGTGTCCATACACAAATCGCTAGGCCTAAGTTTGGACTCAGCAATGGTCGACACAGGCACTGGCATCTTCAAAGATGGCATGAGCTATGTTGCATTTTCACGTGTACGGACTTTGCCTGGCTTGTATATCATCTGTATAGCATCTCATAAAATACGTACTGACAGATGATGCATTGTGAGTACAACAGACTACGTACTCTGTGCCAGCCGACATTGCCTCTTATACTGCTACCCATGAATGTGGCAGAACGCAATGCTACAGTGACAGTTTCTGGCATGAAATGGAGGTACCAGACAGATAGACCAATATTAAATACAGACAGCACAAAGAACGACTCCGGAACTGAACAACAAACAAGATCTCCAACACATAAGAAGGCACTTTGGATGGCTGTTGTCCCAGCATTTGACAACAGCACTGGAGTAAGCTGCTCTGCAAACTCTGCTATGCAAGCATTTCTCCATATGTCTCACTTTGTTGCCACTATCAAATCTTCGCATGACACACCACTGTCTCGGTCAATAAAGAAGGTTGTGAATGATAGTGATAAGCATGACAATAGCATACAGACTCTGACACCCTTTCGGATTGTTTTGGGTAGATATGATGGCCATCAAACATTCTCTAATAACATTCAGAAAGGTGTGACTGAGTTTATGATGGCTATCATTAACAGCTTGGAATTAGATGAGATTTCAATGTGACAGTACTTTACTGTTACCTATGTGACAAAGTACACTTGCCTGTCTTGTCGACATTCACACAAGGAAGTAACAGAAAGCATGCTGTGGATTTCATTGTATGTTCCACAGGCACGTTCTGTTAAATTCAGGCAACTGCTCAGAAATGCAGAGTGTGGCTGGACCGATGTGGAGGAGAGTGTACTCAGTCCATATGACTTAGAACCTCTTCTCAATATCTTCTTTTAGTCTTATAGCGGTTTGATGTAAATGCACTATGGGTTGAAACACCGATCACTGATTTTGTAGCTGGCAGACTACAATTCATGGGAACATGTTTTGATACTCAGGCTGTTATATTCCACCATGGAGCATCTGTCCATTCGGGACATTATGTTACCTGGCTCAGGTACAGCAATGGCTGGATGGAATGCAGTGAGTATGTGAGCACTTTTAAACAGAGATTGCCTCATAATGTAAAAGATGCTAATTTCCTGGTTCTCAAGAATTACAATGACCTTCACGTGGCAGAAGAATAGTGCATGAAAATTCTTGTTAAGCTCTGTTTGACACACTGTTGTAGTCATAAGAGTGTTATATGTAACCTTTACTGGACATGTGCAGCTATTTTCATATCAGTTTATGAATAGTTGCAGTGATTGACTATGTAGATGCAGGTATTTATGATGCCAACACTTAAAGTAGCTGTTGCTGTGATCTTAGCATCAGTGCAACCTAAGTGGACCTTAATTGGTGCGGGCTGTCTGCTAGGTCACATTACATACAATTGCTTTAACTGTGGAGCACTCTTACTACCTGTGCATTGATATTGCAGTACCATGCAACTGTGCTGTACTGATCTGTTTATTTCTGCATTGCTGCAGCATGTTACACAGAATATGGTTTGATGGCTGTCACACCATTGCATGGCAATACTGTGCACTTTGCATACATTTACAAATGTGACCACACTTGTTGTTTGTCAATGTTTTGTGGTCATAGTGCACTATATATGTGTCTCACATCTGCCTTGTGATGCAAGATGAGAGATTGTGCAAGAAAGCTGACACTTTAGCCGTGTATGTGTTTGCACACATACTGTTGTGCAATAGTTTCTAAACACAGTAAGAAAAATGCCTAATATTCTATGTAACAGCATGTCTTTCAGTGATATCTCTATAGTGTCCACTTCAGGAGGTATGCTTTCTGCCAGTTGTACTTACTTGTGGGACTAATGCACTGTATATAGGACTAAGATATAGATGTTTACAGGAATGCTTATTGTTATTGTTGTTTATATGTTAAAACGTTTTGAAACTTGGAAGTATTATGTATATATCTGTAAAGTCTTAGAACTATGTGTTTTGGGCACCAGCTGTAATATTAAAGTTTGTAAGACTGGCTAAAGTTACATAATACTTCATAGGAATGTTTTTTTCCTGCTCTACATAGTTATACATTTACAATTATTTAATTGTCATTAATGCAGTGTATGAGTGCTATGTATTCTGTTGTTTAAAGGGAAGCTTAATTTGTTGAATATTTAGTATCTCACATTTTTATGACTATGTGACTTGTCACTATTTGATTACTTTTATTTTCTTATTAACATTTACTATACCACAGTGTTAATTATAAGCTTACTAATTTTAAATGTTTAATTTAATAGTAATATTATTGCTGCTAACATTATCTGACTATATGACACTATATATATATTATTATGTGTAGTGAGGTAGTAATTGTTTGTTGTTTATGGACTAGTATTGTGAATCACACACTCTACTCAATATCAGTTGAAGGTGCATTCCTGATGTTTTCTGATCACCTTTATTAAGGGGTCAGGTGAGAAATTTTTCCAGATGCACATAGTGTTAAAGTATTCTAACATAGTAATGCACTACTGCAGCAATGTTATCATTTGCTACTTTGGTGTCTATAGCTTTTTAATTTTTTTCACATTTGGTTTTTGCCCACCCCAGGAACACTGACTTGCTCAGTCTCATATCACTTTTTCCAGACTTTTATATATATTTCTGTGATACAATTACACAGTAGTGGTATGAGACTGAGTGAGTTGTACAATTTGGCCTTCTTTAAAACAGAATTGGCACTCAACGATTAATAAATAGTTTTCTTAACTTAGTTTCTGTGTCTGTTGTCTTTCTTGGAAACTGTATATGATTGATATATGAGTCAGCTTTGGGAAGATGTGTTAATCAATATATTGAAAATGTAAGTCCGTATAGATGTGCATAGAAGGTATTGCTTGACATGTCAAACAAAGGATTTCATGGTTGTTGTGTCTTACTATAGCACATGTGTAGGTTATGGTACAATATTATTGTGGACGATTTATGGTCTCAAAGGAAAAAAATTATACTTTGACAGCTGTGTATTTTTTAACTTTATCATAATGTCAAAAAAAAGGAAGGAAATTCTTTGCAAAAAAAATCCATTAATGCGACAGTTATGGTTGTTACTAAAGCGACAAAAGTGAGTAAATTCGACATTAGGATTTTCAACCCTAACTCTGAACGTCATCCCCACCCCACATATATACACACACACACACACACGCACACGCACACACACACACAGAACACACATACAAGTAGGGAACAGTATAAGGCAAGACAACCAATCAGAAACAGACATCATAAGGTAACAGAAATAACATACAACTTTGTAAACATACCACAACAGGGATCCATCATCATGTTTCACCAACTGTATCACTTCTGCTGCCATCCCAGTGTCTTGGGGGAGGTACACCCACATGCTGTCCAAAGATATGGTCAGGTGTTAAGAAGACAATGATGAATAATTTAAATCACATCTATTTAGAATCTGATGATTAGGAGTGTTTCTTATTATCTTACTGGTCATACTCATTACTTAATGAATTAAACTATAGGGCTACACTATGCTGCATTTGTTCAAATACTTGTGTATGCCTATCTGGGTAGGTATAACAATGAAGGATGTAAAACACTGCTGTGCATCACTGTGAGACATACAGACTCTCTTTGTTTATGGTTAGAGGTACATAACATCAGCATCTGAAGTATTTTACAGTGTTCATATCAGGTAATGTGTACTACCATTCTATCTGTGTGTCGATATGTCGCAGATAATTGAATAATCCTATAATCTAAAGATCATATATGCAGATTGTTATAGTATTTACATGGATGAATACTATTGTCAACATAACATTTCAACACTGTTGTATTCTTTGTAAATGTAGGGCTGGAAGTGCATAATATTTTGGAATATGTCCTACCATCACTCCATTCACATAATATGTCTCAATTCATGAAGGACAATATTGTCATGCCATTGTGGCATGTTGCCCATCTAGTACTAAAGACACATAGTGGAGTGGTATCTATATGACATTTTCTGCACATGTAACACTAAAAAGATAACATGCTTAGGCCATGCACTGCCATACTTGTACTGGAGCTGCACAATACAATGCATCTGTCACAGTATCGATAGGTTATCCTGTTCACATTGTGAAATATAGGTACTGTGATTTATACATTGCATTGTGGTATGCAACAACAGGAATGAGAATACAGAAGAGAAACCACCTGTGCTGTCATTGTGACATATAGATTGTATTGTACTTATACCTTCATAAATGGATGTTACAACAGTATTTTTATAATGATCTTGTGACATGTAACATATGGACAGGCCCACAGTAATGAGGGAAAAGTGGGGATGTTGTCTGGGGCCCCGAGCTCAGGAGGGGCCCACCGGAGGAGTTGGTATTATGCCAGACATTAGCTGGTTTGGGAAACAGGGGCCCATTTCAAGTGACTTATCCTGAGCCCCAAAATTCATAGCTGCAGCCCTGCATATGGATACTGTCATATAGACTCTGGTGTACTTTGGTAATGCAGGTATGGCGTGCACAGCATATAGTAGGTTGGCATAACACTATAACATATGTACATTGTTGCATCTAAATGGAGAGATGACATGATATGGTTAAAGTCACCATCTGGTAGTACAAGGAGTTATCTGTACTCTTGCACTATCTGCATGTAGGTACACAGTTCATGCAGTGACCATCTCACATGCTTGCACAGGATGTGGGTGTACCCATCCCAAGACACTGGGATGGCAGCAGACATAATACAGCTGGTGAAACATGATGATGGATGCCTGTTATGGTATGTTTACAAAGTTGTATGTTATTACCCACAACTCTTTTTCTTGGATCGACTATTTTCTGACTGGGATAGACCTTTTGGAGGAGTGGGAATGTGTTACTATTCCCCTAAAGTCATCTCTGATCATCATTCTATATCTATACAGACAGACCTCTCACCCAATATCAATAGAGACAAAACCTGGAAACTATATAATCAGTTATTGAAATCAGAAGAACACATACATTATCTTCTGAACTTTATCCACAATTTTATGGTTGTTAATTCCCTGTCCATGCAGAAATTGGACATATTATGGAGTGCCCTTAAGTGTTCACTACGGGAGAGGAGCTAATCTGCCTGTCCACTAAATGTAAAAAACAGGAAAGCCTGGCCCTCTCCTCCATTCTTGACAGAATAAGAGAGGTGAAGGAACATATCTCACCTACCTCCCCCTCGAAACATGGGAACAACTGGAGTCACTAAGAGCTCAGTATAATAGCATTTTACATGAAAAGGCAGAATACCTCCTGTTACACTCAAAAGTTAATTATTTCAACCAGGGAGAAAGAGCTGGCCCTCCATCAATGTTCCTAAACAATGGACAGAATTGTCACTTCCCTACGTTCACCTTCGGGTCAACTCCTCTCCCCCCCCCTGACAATCGTGGAAGCCTTCAAAGAATTAAAGCCTTCAAAGAGTATTATCAATAGTTTTACTCTCCTCTCACTGCCCCTTTCTTGTTGACGCAACTAGATTTCTTTCTCCAAGACATTGTTCTCCCAACATTATCTGACTCCCAAACTGCCATACTAAAAGCACCATAGCCCTACCAGAAATTATCAAGGCAATCGACCAGCTTCCTCCTGATAAATCCCCTGGTCTGGATGGCTTCACCACACAATTCTAAAAAACCCTCAAGGAGCACATAGCTCCCATTCCTTTAGACACCTTCCAATACTTTTTTGACAAAGGCATATCCGACCCTTCCCTAACTACAGCCATGATAGTCATCCATCCCAAGCCCAACAGAGACCTTCTATCCATTTCCAACTATAGACCAATTTCCCTCATAAACATAGATATCAAAACACTAGCCAAAATCTTAGCAACCAGGCTAAGTCAATTATGGTAGGTAGGTAGGTAAAATTTTATTTATACAGAAAATTATGCCATTAGGGATTCGAAAATCCCTGTTTACAAGGCATCCCTGTATTTATACAACATAATTATACATGTTACACAAAACGTGTCGTAGAAATACATTAACACACAATTACTACACAAACATTTCATTTATAAATACATCCATACATCAAAATACATTAACATTCAGTTAAAACATACGAACATTGCATATATAAATACTATCATTCATCCATGTTCAATTCAAGTTTCACCTGTTACACAAACATTTAAAAGCAGCTCTCTTTTACTGCGACTTATATCCTGATAATGACAGGTTTGGGTCCCTAAGGAGGGGTAGCCTATTCAAGTCTTGAGACTTTATACTGAAGGTCATTGTGCTGTATTTATTTTTAATTTTAGGAGTAAGATATACTCTAACTCCACTATTCCTTAAATTTAATCCATGTTCTGGTTTTTTTAAGTTACACAGTAAGTAATTTTGTGATACATTCTTATGTAAACCCTTTATTTGAATTAACCAGGAAACCTCTGCCTCTGTTCTAAGGAATTCCACCCCAGTCTTGAATACATGTCACAGTGGTGGGTACCGAAGTCACATCTTAACACAAATCTAGCTAATTTGTTATATAAAACATCCAGATTATGTTCTTGTTTTTTGAAGTATGTCTGTAAATGTGGAACCATATTCAATCACGGAAGAAGTAATTGATTTACTATGTTCTGTCTCATTTCCTTGTTAGGCACTTCGATATTAGTCTCATGACACCTAGTTTAGAGTTAGTTTTTTATTAGTTCAGTCACATGTTGGTTAAAATTTAGTTCTCGATCGATTATGACCCCAGGTATTTATAATACTTGGTTTGCTCTAATATTTTCCCTCCTGTGTCCTAATTGACAAGGTTAAACCCACACTATCCTTCTTAACTGTACCAAAGTACATAGTTTTTTTTTATTATTAATCAATAAACCAAGCTTTGTGAAATGTTTTTGCATATTTAGGAAATCTCTCTGTAGTTTTGTTCAATTCACCCATATTTTACCAGATGTAATCAAGACAGTATCGTCGCGTACAGTCTAATATGTGAATTATTAATTACACTAGAGTAATTGTTCAGATATACTAAAAACAAAAAGAGGGGACCCGGATGAAGCCCTGGGGTGCAAATCTAAACCATACCCAAACAGAGCTTTTACCGTTTACTGTAACAAACAGGTTCTATCCTTTATGTAAGATGAAAACCAACGCAAGATATATCATCCCACCCAGACATCTTAGCTTATCTCGATCAAAATATGATGATTTACTAGGTCAAATGCCTTAGATAGGTCCACATATACCACGCCCACCGATCTCCCCTCCGCCAGAAGTGGCAACTAAGTCCAAAAGATTGGTGGATGATAGCCGTGGATCTACCTTGTCTAAAGCCTGACTGAAAAGGGGTGATTTTTTGGTATTTCTCCAAATAAGTGATTAGTTGCCCATGAACAAGCCGCTCCAGTAGTTTTGAGATTGTTGACAATAATGCTATAGGGCGGTAATTTGAAGTATCCAGTGAGTCCCCCCTTATGAATTGGGATTATTTTAGCCTTCTTCCATAATGCAGGATACAATCCCTCTTTAAGGCTCCAATTAAAAAGATCCCTTAGGACTGGGGATATCACTTGGGCAGCTTCTTTTAGTAACCTATTTTCTATCTTGTCAGGGCCACACGCTTTATTTATATTTAAGTTTCTTATTAGTTTATATACTTCGGATGTGGTCACTAATTTAAAATGAAACTTTGGGGTCTGGCAATTTTCAAAATCTGTTTTCTGTTCTACTAACTGAGTTTTCTCCGGGAGGGTTTCAGTTCCTGCCTTTAAGTCTGGGAGGTCAATAAAGTAACTGTTTAAATGCTCTGCAACTGTAGCCGCTTCTAAAAGTTTTCCATTATGTTTCAATTTTATCTCTGCTTGGCTTTTAACCGGATCTACTAAGTTTTTTATCAGTGTCCAATAGTTTCTAGGATCTGTGGCTTCTTTGATTTTCTGTTTGTAGTAATAAGCCTTAGATTTCCTTATTTCTTGAACAACTCTATTCCTTACCTTTTTAAATTTTTCCCATGCATCAGAACTTAATGTTTTATTTGCTTTTTTCCATAATCGTTTTTTTGATCTAATTAATGTTCTTATAGTTACAGTTACCCAGGGTAAATGAGTTTGTCTTTGATTAACTTTTTTCCATGGCACAAATGTATCACATGCCTCATTAAACATTGTTGTAAATTCCTGAATAGCCAAATTCAAGTCGGGAATTAAATAAAGTCTATGCCATGGTAGTCTCTTTAAATACTCACAAAACAAATGTCTATCATATTGAGCATAATTTCTTTTATATACTACAGGTGTTTTAATTACCGGTACCTTTTTTGATTCCAAGTTTATTGTGCACTTTACTACATTATGATCCCCCAGGTTTGGCTCTCCTATATCCTTACTTGTTATAACCATTTCTGTCGAAACAAAACACAGATCTAATATATTCCCACTACTGGTTATTTTCCCTTTCCTTGTGGGTAAATCAATAATTTGCAACAGATTCAAACATCTCATTGAGTTTTCTAAAACCCGCCCTCTAGGGCAACCTCAGGCAGCATTAAAGTCATCCATTATTACAACATTTGTCTGACCTATATATTCCATAATGGCATGAGAGAACTTTTCAAAATGCTTAGTATTTGTTTTCGGTGGTGAATATACAGCACCCACAATCAAATTGATCATCTGAAATTTTATTAGTAAACATTCTATCCCTTCAGTTTTTCCAGAGTAGATTATTTCAGAGGGTCCTAATTTGTGCCTAAGGTAAATTACAACCCCACCCCCTTGACCCACGATCCTGTCTAAAACAATAAAAGTCATGCAATTCTATTTCTGATTGAGGAATTATCTTTGTTAACCAAGTCTCAGTTAAAATTACTGTGTCAGGACTTTCTATATCAACCCAGGTTCTAAGGAGGTCCATTTTTTTAACTAAGCTTCTAGCATTATCTAAAATAATCTTAATGGCTCCATCCCCTGGACCTGGGTTCAGTTCTATGTCCCCACATAATACTAGAGATATTAAAACAGCCTGCTCATGGGAGTAAATTTTACCAGAAAAAACTGGCCTGTAGGTATTATAAATTTGCTGTCTTACCGTCTTAAAATAATTTCTCCCTCTTATTATCTTGTTTATATTTAAAATATTGTTACTTAGTTGACTGCATTTCAAGTATAAACTATTTTTATTCTCTGTATCCCCAGGTGTTTCTGAACCAATGAGTGTCAAAAAATAAGCCACACACGACAGAAATACCATTGATTTTACAAAAATACCTTTCATTTTGTAACCTGAGGGTACAGCTCTTAACTATAAAATCCCAAAGCCGTCACAACCCTTCTTAATTATTTGATTTCCCTCTTTAGGATACTATCTCTAACTGTATTTTGTTTTAGGCAGAAAATACTACCTCAAAAGAAAAAACTTCCCTATAACTATAAAATAGTTGGAACAGGTTTTGTCAATTTATAAGTCCAACACAATTTTAGTTGTTATTTTTCAACTCCGAGTGGCGCTCGCGCCACTCACGCTTGCGCTTGAATAGCGCGAGCTTTATGTGGTGCAGCCCCTCCTCCTTTGCTGACGCCAGTTCGTCAGTTTCACCTCCTTGTTTTACCGGCAATTCAGGGGTCAGCATGCAAACAGTTATTACAGAAGCAGTTCCTCCACTTCAGTCAGGACAGAATATTCAGGTAGAGCACTCTTTTCTCTGGGCAGCAATGTTAGTTGACAAAAGCCAAAGCGTACCTGACCAGTCCAGACAAACAGCGTGAGCTTTATGTGGTGCAGCCCCTCCTCCTTTGCTGATGCTCAGTTCGTCAGTTTCACTTCCTTGTTTTACCGGCAATTCAGGGGGTCAGCATGCAAACAGTTATTACAGAAGCCAGTTCCTCCACTTCAGTCAGGACAGAATATTCAGGTAGAGCACTCTTTTCTCTGGGCAGCAATGTTAGTTGACAAAAGCCACAGCGTATTATGGGACTCCTTAATTAGCAAAGAGCATGTCAGTTTTGTTAAGGGACGACTCTCCACAGACCATCTAAGGAAAATCACTTACCTTATTTCTGTGTCCAGGCACTCCCCTATTCTGGCTGTCTTGGTCTCCCTAGACACAGAAATGGCTTTTGATAGTGTCATTGGATTATATGTTTGCATTGCTCCCCAGTTTTGCATCCTGCCTGAATTTATAAAATGGATTAAAATACTTTACACATCCCCAACAGCGAGAGTTCAATGTAACGGTACATTTTCCATGCCACTGACTGTACAGTAGGGCACTCATCAAGAATGCCCTCTCTCTCTCTCTCTCTCTCCCCCTACCTGTTCAATCTATTCCTAGAACCTCTAATCAGAAAGCTTAACCATTCTCCCTTAGTCTCAGGTATAACAGTCTATAACCAAGAATACAAACTCTCCCTATATGCGGACAACATTTTACTTCACATATCTTCTCCAGCCCAATCTCTACCAGCCACATTACAAATTATAACTCAATTTGGAGACATTTCAAACTACAAACTAAATCTGAGTAAAACAGAGGTGATGCCCCTCAACAAATACACCCTGCGAGCCGAAGTGGAACATTTGGGCCTACAGTGGAATCCCACCAAACTGAAATACTTAGGAATTTACCTTACTCCCTCCTCTCAGAAATGTAGGCAACTCAACTTAGATTCTATCATATCTACCCTAAAAGATGATCTACAATGATGGTCACACCTACCACTAACTCTAACGGGATGTATGAGCATAATTAAAATGAATACCTTGCCCTGCCTTCTATATCTCCTTCTGATGTTCAACGGGACCCTGCCATCATTATGGTTCATGCAGGTTCATCGCTTCATCAGTCCCTTCCTCTGGAGAGGTAAAAAAGCTAGGAGGAACTACCTCCGACTTAGGCATCAAAAGAAAGATGGTGGCCTGCAGGCTCCCAACTTTTACCTTTATTACTTATCCATTCACTTAACCAGAGTCTTGCACTGGATTAAAAACCTCCTAGAAGGTACACACACTTCCTACGTTCCTCTCTGGGTCAAACTCGAACTGGTGCTGTGCTCCCAACACAACATCAACTTCAAGTCACTCCCCTACTTAAGTAGGAAGAAACTCCCCAAACAAATTCAAGACACGCCACTGGGTTCCTCGCTTTTTACACAGGCCCAACTCAACTCCCTCCTTAAAACTGATGTATATAAAGACATCTCTCAACCCTTGTTCTACAACCCCAAATCTCATGATCTCAGGTAAAACAATCAAACCACAAGCATTCTGGCCAGATATGGGGTGGAAAGAGTAGAACAACTGATCTCTAATCAAAAGCTAATGTTCTTTCAGCTTGCAAGCACAACTTTCCATTGGCCCTCCTCCCAAGTATTTAAATGCCTACAAATTTCACATATGCTAATACATTACTTTAGCAATGGTCTCTGGCAAAAATCCTTCTCTTCCAATATTCTATCATACATGAAATCTCTCCCCACCTCACACCTAATATCGTATACTTATAAGTTCCTCCTAACAGCTACAAGCAACCTAGAAGGTCAGAGTTTCTATGGATAGGATCAGGTTCTACCATCGATATCCCCTACCAGACAATGGTCAAAAATCTGGAAGCATTTATACAAAAATATCAAGTGGGACAGCTACAGGTATATGCAATTCCAGATTAATCATGACCTTTACTACACCCCGGTAAAGCTACACAGAATGGGTCACTTATCTAAGGACAAATGTCCTAAATGCAATAAGGCTCCCGGTACCTTAATCCATATATTGTGGTTCTGTGAGAAGATCCTCCCCTTCTAGTCCCTTATTCAATGCCGCCTTGACCTCTTGTTACATCTTTCTGAAAAATTTTCTCCTGGGATATGCATTCTAGGTAACTATTCAGACAAGGTCAAGGGTGCTCAATGAGCACACATTGCCCTAATCTCAGCATGTGCCAAGAAAGTTATACTCAGGCACTGGCTCGACCAAATCACCCCCAGCCACGTAGAATGGTTCAAAGAAATCTTGTTTGACCTGCAAGCAGAACGCATAATTGCTGGATTACACAACAGAACAGGTAAATACAAAAGTGTATGGGGAACCCCATTATACTCTACTACTACTCTAGCAACCTGAGACACACCCCTCTGAGCCTAATCTCTTGGTCTGACTCAGAAGTAATACAGGGATTCCATCAGAGTCCCCACCATATTCAACAACAATCCACTCCACTGCAAGGCACCACTTACATTCCCAGTTTCTCTGGTGGCAGAGGGAAGGGGGGTTGTGGGCATATGGGAGGGAGGAGGGAGGCGGGTTCTAGGAGGAGGGGTAAATAAAGGGTGGTATATACTGTTACTCCACTACTTCACTCTTGTACCTATTGATGATCCTTACTGTTAGAACTTGTTGTATGTTGTACTGTTACAGTACTGGTTCTGGGATCTTATGTCTAATAAAATACACTGAATGACAAAAAAAAAAGTTGTATGTTATTTCTGTTACCTTATGGTGTCTGGTTCTGATTGGTTGTCTTGCCTTGTACTGTCCCCCATTTGTATGTGTGTTTTGTGTGTGTGGGGAGAGGGGTAAAATTCAGAGTTAGGGTTGAAAACCCTAACATCAAATTTCTTTGCTTTTGTCATTGTAGTAACAACCCTAACTGTTGCATTAACTGATTTTTTTGCAAAGAAATATATAAATATATATATATATATATTCTTTGAAAAACAGTGATGCATGAGTTAGGGTTATTTCCCAATGACGAAAGTGTCAAATTACGTTAGAGGTTATCACCCCCACCACCCTACCACCATGCCCTCATCCTCCACACACCAACAGACATTGGGGTGTGCCATGGGGTAGTCCCTAACTCTCACCCCATTCCATGTGTAAGCAAGCTGACATGCTACAGTATAGGAGAATGGGGTGAGAGTTAGGACTGATGACCCCAAATTGTGGAGGAGCCTGGTCACTATTAACAATACCTATTATGGGCATTATCTTTAAGAGTGGTAACTGCACCTTTACTTACCTAATTGAAGTTCATACTATACCTTGTATAGGAACTAAAAGATTGACGGTATGTTTTGAGTTAGATACCAGTATGTATGCAGTTATGATAGCTCTAGTGCTCTGGATTCTGTTTTAAAACTTCAATAAAAGATATGTTATCAAAAAAAAGAAAGGTAATTTTGATGTTGTTCTGCAAAGCCACCTTCTAGTGGAATTTAACACATTGTAGCAACCAAATTAATGATATGGGGTCAAAATGTAAAAAAAAAAAGACATAAAAAAAGTTGTGTGGGGGCCAGTCTTTGGCCCAATGGATAGTATATTGTGATCCAGTGCCAGTGAGCTAATTTCAGAATGAGCTCAATCAGCCAGTTGGATGGGCCGAGGCTGGGGGAACGACACTGCCATATGGCACCACCCTCAGCCTGGGGAGGGATAGTGCAGAGTTGGCTGCATGGGCAACAAATAACCATATAGTGAAGAGAAGTCTTGGTATACGGTCCAGATGACCTTGCACCTCTGCACCCATAGCTTCATGGAAGCGCAGAGCCCAAAAGGTCCTGTGCTTCTGTAGCCAGATGGACTCTTGTCCCTGCACATCTGCATCTGTAGCTGCATGGATGCACAGGCTTACAGGGCACTGGGCTTCCAGAGCCCCCCCCCAGACAGTCCACAAATTCTTTGCATTAGCAGGCAGGCAGATGGACTCGTCCCGTGGTTCAGGGCCCAGAGGGACCTGCATGTTTACATCTGTTTATGCTTCTCCTGAAGGGACCTATGTGAACATGAAAACAGTTCCAATTCAAAAATAGGAATTAATGCACCAGTTAGGGTTCAATGTAACCCCACAAAAGTAGGAAAATGTGGTGTTGGGGTTTCCAACCCTAACTCCCTACCCCTTCCCCAAGCAGCAAAAAGACAAGACCATGCAAGCAACCACAGACAGCCATCATCAGTTAAGACAAATAATATACATCTGTTTCCAGATAACACAAATTCAGTACCCAGGGCCAGCCTTAGGGTATGTTGTTCCATAGGCAAACATGCAAATGGTGCCCCCCTTGCAGGCCTGTTACCTGTATTTATCTGGGGATGTTTCTAGTGAGTGATAGAGGGATGTTGTGAGTGTAGTGTGCAGAGAATTTTTGTAAAGAGCCTAGGGTCTAGGAGCCAGTAGGCTCCCAGAAGATCTAGGGCTTAAGGTGCTCTGTGGCCTACCAGTTCAATATGCCATATGCTTAATAGTGTATGACAAAACCCCAAAACAGAAACAGTGTGGTATAGGACAGGGAGAGGGTGTAATACTGTGAATGGGCCTTTGCATGGTACTGCACCCTCTCGCTGTCCCAGGCAGAGGATAAGACCTCTGCTGGGACAGGGATCTGCCAAGCAGCTGCTGTGGCTTGACGGGATGAGCCACTGGCAGCAATGGAGGCAGGCAGTGCATTTGGAACCGGATTCAATTCCATGTCCCAGACGCATGGAATTTTTCATTTTTTCACACTTTGTGCAATATTTACTTTTAACCCCCCTCAGAGTTAGTTATTTTAGTTGGGGGTTTCAGGGGTGGTGCCCCCTGCAAAAACAAGACTTATTCCACATGCAATATATTACGCTGTATTGGCAACGCGTTATATTGCTGTGGCATAATGTCTTGTGACATTATGACCCTGTGCTCGCAGTGGTGCATTTTAAGGCTTACACTGAAGATAAAACTCAGACAATTCATACAATATATCTGTTAAATGCACTAAATACTTTCATTAATTATTGTTCCTTGGACTAATAAATTGCAGCACAATAGTAACAATAACCAAATCAGCCATGTAATTTTTTTATCAGCCAACTGTTACAATTACACTTATCATGAAACAAAACCCCTCTTGCAATGGCACATAAATAGTCAAGACTACTGTACACTTCTTACAGATCTCATGATATTTGCATGACAGAATTTGCAAAGGGTGGTTGGGGGACACATTACACTCAAATAAATCTTACTTGATAAACTTTGCATTGTATGTGTACATATTTAACAAAAATATATGAGTGAAGCCACAAGGCCCAAGCATTATGAAGCAGTGGCACATTATATTTAACAAGGTCTCTTACTGCACTTCCTTTAAGCTAGCAATTGGGTCACCTCTCCTCATCATCACCAATTACTTTTTTAGCTCAAAAAGTTAACTTTTCAAGTTGTAATTAAACAGTTTATACTATCAAGTCTGTAACTGCTCATCATTTTCTTCTTCACTCCCTTTAATTGAGGCACAGCAACTCACCTTAGTATTAATCCATGGTGGTGGTCCTCCTCCTGTGTCCAGCTTGCTGCTACTCCCTCTGCTGGTCTGGCTGCCCCTCAGGATCAGAAAAAATGAAGACTGCCACCAGTCCAAGTCTAGGACCTGTAGGTTATACTCAGTGGAGGCCGCATGATGACCCCTGACTCTGACTGACAACAGACTGAGTCAGGCACTTGCTTCCCCCCCGGCCTTCTCACACCTGAGCCCCCCAGGAAGAAAATCTCCTCCTCTGGGAAATTGAGGGGAGACCACCATAGCTGGTCTCCTCCTTGGAAAGGCCTTACTCTTCTCTGGCTGTTCTTGCTGCCAGCAGTGGCTGCTCTGCTCGACTGCATCTGCTCCCTCCCTTTCCCTAGTTTGCTGGCTGTTGCTCACTCTAGTCCCTCTGGCTCCTCTGCAGACTACTTTGAAGTCACTGGTTTGCCGCAGGCCTGATTCAATGTATTCAGGTGGCCTGGCATGGGTCTGGGTGCTGCTGAGTGTACTTTTTTACTTTTTTTCAATACCTCTCTCCAGTCCTCAGTGGTCTGACCTTTCTGTAACTTTTTTCCATCGACCCACATCCCAGGCCTGATGAGGCCTCTCACTGCAATGTTGCAAGTGCTGTGCAGCCCCACAGGCTCCTCATGGTGATGATAAACCTGCTTCCACTCCAACTGCCCAGTCAGACCTAGTTGTCCTCCACCTGACCTCCTCCTCTGCCCTGGGGTACTCTGACTGTCTGGGTCCAGGGTCCTCTCAGCAAGTCTGAACTCTTCTGGGCCACTTGGCCTGGCTGCTGCTGCTGGTTGCTGGCTACCTTGATGTCCCTCCCAAGTCCCTTGTTAGCTCTGGCACCTCTAACAGCACACAGCACTCCTGCACCCTCCTACCTCCACTGCCTGCTGTACACTGACCTCACCTCCTCCCTTCTCCAGTCTAGTTAAAATCTTTTCACCTCAGTGATGTCTTCTGATTTGGACTTCCTCAGTTTTATTTGCTCAACTTGAACTTGAAAAATGAAGCTGCTCTGCTCAATGCTGCCACCAAAACTGATGTTGCAACCACTCCCCACTACTCTGTGCATGCACTAGTCACTCTCTGGTGCCAAAAGGAGAATGATTAGGCACAGGGGCTGCAGGGGGGCACAGCAGAGGAACTGACACATAATGCTGCTGCCTATTACTCATTGGCTTTGCAAAACTAAACAAAGAGCAATGATCCAATGGTTGTTTACAGGTGGGCCAGGCAGGCAGGGCACTCAGAGATGAATCTGGTAGACCCCTCCCCCAAAAAAAACATCAGATTTGGCCATCTTAAGTTTTTAGTCCAAGTCACTCAGGGAAAAAAATAAAAAAATGAACTCTGTTTCACTGCACTCCCTACTGAATGGTGGCATAGGCAGCAGCCTACTTCACCTATCCTTAAGGCTGGCCCTGGTCCTACCTTAATGGATTTGTATCTGCGGCATACACACTGCAAGACATGCACATTCACTTCTGGCTGCAGATAGAAATCCATGATACTCAAATCACAACAGTTCTCATGTCTGCAGAAGCACAGTCTTATAGCCACATGTACTCATGTACTGTACACTGTAAGACAGAGGAGAACTTTGATTTCAGAGCAAAGAAACAGCAGTCTAGAACTATATCATTTTTACTGATAAATCACTTCTATCTCAGCAGGAGTCAGTACCTGTTTGGATTAAGCAAACAGATACTTTATTAGAAGAAGGGGTCTCATTTAAGTAAAAAAAAGAAAAAAGTCACTGTATGTTTCTCTGAGAAAGGGGGCTGTATCAGCTTAATTTACTGAGTCAGAGCAGAGGGTGAATCTAATTGGGATTGTGGCTTAGCAGTTTAGGAGTACAAAAGCAGGTGTCTCAAATTGCAGCTTCCTGCTGTCTTTGACAGAGGAGAACTTTGGTTTCAGAGCAAAGAAACAGCAGTCAAGAACTACAGATTTTTTACTGATAAATCACTTCTATCTCAGCAGGAGTCAGTACCTGTTTGGATTAAGCAAACAGATACTTTATTAGAAGAAGGGGGTCTCATTTAAGTAAAAAAAAAAGAAGAAAGTCACTGTGTGTTTCTCTGAGGAAGGGGGCTGTATCAGCATAATTTACTGAGTCAGAGCAGAGGGTGAATCTAATTGGGGGTGTGGCTTAGCAGCTTAGGAGTACAAAAGCAGGTGTCTCCAATTGCAGTTTCCTGCTGTCTTTGACAGAGGATAACTTTGGTTTCAGAGCAAAGAAACAGCAGTCTAGAACTATAGCTTTTTTACTGATAAGTCACTTCTATCTCAGCAGGAGTCAGTACCTGTTTGGATTAAGCAAACAGATACTTTATTAGAAGAAGGGGGTCTCATTTAAGCAAAAAAAAAGAAGAAATTCACTGTGTGTTTCTCTGAGGAAGGGGTCTGCATCAGCTTAATTTACTGAGTCAGAGCAGAGGGTGAATCTAATTGGGGGTGTGGCTTAGCAGTTTAGGAGTACAAAAGCAGGTGTCTCCAATTGCAGCCTCCTGCTGTCTTTGACAGAGGAGAACTTTGGTTTCAGAGCAAAGAAACAGCAGTCTAGAACTACAGATTTTTTACTAATTGCCCTCCTTCCCACCCCTTCACCCTCCCACCCAAAGCCAGTTCTAGTTTTATAGCCACTGGATTTGACTGACAGCAGGAACTTCCTGTTTTGCAGTATGAAGGGAAGGATCACTGAGACACAATAGTTTCATCAACCTTGAAGGAAGCTAAAAAAAATAACTCTCCCCCCCCGGCTGCTGGAGGTCTGAATCCAAGCATGGAAGAAAGAGACTACTGAAGACTACAGGATGTTCCTGTCCCAGAACAGGAAGGGCAAGAGTTGTAAGGGCACATAGGCAGTAGGACACTGAACAGGGGGCAGATACACTCACAAGCTTGCACACACTAAAAGAAAAACAAAAAACAAAAAGCATCTGTAACTGGAAGGGACACAGACATGTGGGGAGTGGTGCAATGCACTGGCTGTGGAGCAGCAGTCTTCCGGGAGACATTCTGGAAACTGTGTTGCTGCCCTGTTTGCAGGCACCTCTCTGGTCTGAGGGAGGAGGTTGTTCATCTCCATGTTGACCTGGCAAGGATTTGGGAAACCTGCTCCCCCACCCAGGGACCACCCAGGCCACTGCCACTATCTCAGAGGTTGCCAAGAAAGAGGAGTGGTTGGACCACGGTGGGGTCAGGGAGGGTGAGGGTGGTGGAACAGAGGTGCATCCCTCCAGTTGTGCCTCTCCACAGTTCATTCACCACTCTGGTGAAGCATGGTTCCTCTATGGAGGCACCTACAGTGGAGACCAAGGAGGATGCTGGGAACCTCCACAATGGAGACCCACAGGAGGGTGGCCCAGGACCCAACAGGGGAAGGAAACAACTCCTGGTGGGGGACTCAATTGTTAGGGGGTAGAACTGACAGAGGGAGGGGAAAGGGAGGTAAGGTGCCTGCCCAGTGCCAAGGCTTGGAGGGACAGGAAAAGAATCCTTAGGATCATGGGAGCAGCGGCAAGGGGGGAGCTGGATGTCATTAGCCACCTAGGGATGAATGACCTGGCTAAGAATGGGATCAGAGCAGTGCAACAGGAGTTTGTGGAGTTGGGAAGGGGCCTTAGACAAGTAGCACACATGGTAACTTTCTTGGAAGTGCTACCTGTCTATGGCATGGATGAGGCTAGGGCACTCTGCACCATGGGATTCAATGACTGGTTGAAAAGCTGGTGCAGAGCCCAGGGATTTGGCTTCATCTGGGTCTGGGGCTCCACCTGGAGGGATGCAGACCTATACAGGTGCGATGGTCTGCATCTATCCTGGGGGGATCCAGGAACCTAGGTGATAGGTTTAAATGCTTCAGTGGCAAGCATTTAAACTAGCCAAGAGGGGAGGCACTGAAGAGGAGAAGGGAAATCCTAGCCCCCCAACAATCAGGGTAATTAGTGAGGTAAACACCAAAATAGAGCAGTTGATAGGGAGAAGGGCAGGGGTAAATGGAGAAAAAGACAAAGGCAGTAGGGACAGGGATGGGGCAAAAAGAAATAAAGCCATAAAAAAATGGAGGGTAATGTGTACCACTGCCCGTAGTCTAGGTAAAAGCTCCCTGAAATGGTGGCCTTGATGGAAGAGGGATGCCTGGATATTGTGGCAGTCACAGAAACATGGTACACAGAGAACCATGACTGGGATGTCAACATACCAGGGTACACAATTTACAGGAGGGACAGGAAGGGAAGAAGAGGAGGAGGAGTAGCTCTCTACATAAGGGAAGGGATAAAAGCAACATAACTAAAGGGTAAACAGGGAGAAAAGTAGGCACTGTGGGTCACCCTGGAGACAGGAAATGGCTCCACAATACCCACAGGGGTTGTATACAGACCCCTGTCTCAGGGGGAGGAAATGGACAAGGAAATGATAGAAGGCATCCTTGGGATGGCTGAGAAAGGGGAGATATTGCTGATGGGGGACCTGAATATGCCAGTAGTTGACTGGAGCACCTTTGCTGCAGCCACATCCAAGAGCAGGGCCATTCTCAATGCCCTACAGGGGACATGCCTCAGACAGCTAGTTTTGGAACCCACTCAGGAGAGAGCAATCTTAGACCTGGTACTCTCAAATGGGGATGGAGAGAGGATCTCTGATCTTGAAGTGGGTAGCCATCTGGGAACAAGCGACCACCAAACAGTGTGGTTCACGATAAACTTAGCTGTAGAGTTAAGCCACACAAAAGTGAAGGTACTGGACTTCAGGAGGGCTGATTTTGACAAAATGGGAGAGTGCCTCAGAAAAGCACTAGCAAACAGGCAAGAAGGTGGGGTGGAGCAACAATGGGGAAACATCAAAACCACCATCACAGAGGCAACAAGTCTTTTGAAGCAAATAAACAAATCAAAATGAAAGAAAAAGCCACTATGGTTCTCAAAAGAAGTGGCGGGGAAGGTAAGGGGGAAAAAAATAGCATTCAGGAAGTATAAGGAAACACAGAAGAAGCAGGACAGAGAACTGTACCAGTTAAAGCAGAAGGAAGCAGAAGGAAGCGAGTAAGGCAGTCAGAATAGCAAAGGCCCAAACCTAGGAAAAGATAGCCAACTCGGTTAAGAAGGGGGATAAAACCTTTTATAGGTACATTAGGGAGCAAAGAAAGACTAAGGCAGGGATACTGAGGCTGAACAAAGAGGAAGGTGGTTGGGCAGAGAGTGACAGTGAAAAAGCAGGGATACTGAATGAATACTTCTGCTCAGTATTCACAATGGAAAAGCAGGGGGGAAATACCTAATCCGGTCAATAGAAGCACTTTGGATAGGGGGGTTGATATTAGTCCTTTCACAGAAGAAAGGGTTCTGAAAGAACTCTTAAAACTGAAGGTGGATAAAGCAATGGGCCCAAATTTTAAAAGAACTAAAGGAAGAACTAGTAACACCACTGACTACCTTTTAATAAATCATGGAGGATGGGGTGGTACCTGAGGACTGAGAGGGTGGATGGATTCCCCTTCACAAAAGTGGGAGCAAGACAGAGGCAGAAAACTACAGACCTGTCAGTTTGACCTCAGTGGTAGGGAATATTATGGAATCACTTCTGAAGGAAAGAATTATTGAGTACCTAGAGGCCAGTGGAGCACAGGACCCAAGGCAGCATGGATTCACTGTGGAAGGTCATGTCAGACAAATCTAATTGATTTCTTTGACTGGGTGACCAAAGCAGTAGACCAGAGAGGAGCTGTGGACACAGCCTACCTAGACTTTAGCAAAGCATTTGACTCACTCCCACACAAAAGATTAATAAACAAATTTGCCAGCCTGGGAGTGGGTCCTAGGGTGGTAGTCTGGGTAAAACACTGCTTGGACAACAGGACACAGCGGGTAATAGTAAATGGAGTCCACAGTGAAGAAAGGAGGGTTACTAGTGGGGTACCGCAGGGTTCAGTACTGGGGACGGTCCTTTCTAATGTCTTTATAAGTGGCATTGCAGAGGGACTGGAAGGGAAAGTATGTCTCTTTGCAGATGACACAAAGATCTGCAACGGGGTTAATACACAAGGTGGGGTGGAAAGGATGAAAAGGGACTTGGCAACGTTGGAGGAATGGTCAAATGTATGGCAGCTTAGATTCAATGCAAAGAAGTACAAAGTAATGCACCTGGGAAACAAAAACCCAGGGGAAGAGTACACAATGGGGGTTAGATACTGACAACAACAAAATGGAAAGGGACCTGGGTAGTCATATCAGATGACCTAAATGTGGGCCAGCAATGTAGAAGGCAGTAAGGAGGCTGGGGGGATACTGGGATGCATAGGGAGAGGCATCACCAGTAGAAAACAGGAAGTTGTTGGCCCTCTGTACAGACAGTTGGTAAGATCACATCTGGAGTACCGTGTACAGTTCTGGAGACCTCGTCTCCACAAAGACGTATAAAGGGTGGAGGCTGTCCAGAGGAGGGCAACCAAAATGATGCAGGGTCTATATCAGAAGACATATGAAGAAAGACTAAAGGAACTAAAGATGTATAGCCTCCAGGAAAGGAGGGAGAGGGGGGACATGATAGAAACTTTCAAATAGCTCAAGGGACTCAACAAATTCCAAGAGGTTAGCATCTTTCAGAAAAAGAGATGTGCAAAAACAAGGGGCACAATTTGAAGATAGAGGAGGGATGGCTCAGAGGTAATGTGAGGAAGTATTTCTTCACAGAGAGGGTTATGGATACATGGAACAGCCTTCCTGAGGAGGTTGTAGAGTCAAAAACAGTGGGGGAATTAAAGAATCCATGGGACAGACATAAGGCAATTCTAGTGGGGAGGTAGGAAGAAGTAGGCTGTTGGTTAACTAGGATCTGCAGCTTATCCGTTAGGTAGGGAAATGGGCAGACTGGGTGGGCCAAGCGGTCCTTATCTGCCATCAAATTCTATATTTCTATGTTTCTATTAAGTGTAAAAATACATAGAGGAAGGAGACAGTAAGCATACAAAGCAACAGGAGAGGGGACACAAAATAAGTCAAGATGGGAGTGATGCAGTACAATGGCTGTGGGGCAGCAGTGTTTGGGGAGACATTCTGGAGGCTGCGATGCTGTCCTGTTTGTAGGCACCTCTCTGGTCTGAGGGAGGAGGTTGCCCATTTCCAGGCTGACCTGGCTAGGATTCATGAAACCTCTTCCCCCACCCAGGGACCACCAGGGCCTACCGTTACCTCAGAGGTTGCCAAGAAAGAGGCCCGGTTGGACCAAGGTGGGCTCAGGGAGGGAAGGCAGTGGAACAGGAGGAGCTTCCTCCAGTTGTACTCTCCACAATTCATATGCTGTTCTGGCAAAGAGTGGTTCTCTATGGAGGCACCTGCGTGGAGACCAAGGAGGATGCTGGGAACCTCCACAAGGAGACCCACAGGAGGTGGCATGAGACTCACAGGAAGGAACAACTCCTGGTGGGGACTCGATCATTAGGGGGATAGAGTGGGGAGGAAGGGATAGGAGGTAGGTGCCTGCCTGGTGCCACAGCGGAGGGACAGGAAGCAAATCCTCAGGATCATGAGAGCAGCTGCACAAGGGAGGGAGCTGGATGTTATTGTCCACCTAGAGACAAATGACCTGGCTGCGAATGGGATCAGAGCAGTGCAAGAGGAGTTTGTGGAGTTGGGGAGGGGCCTTAGACAAGTAGCATGTACGGTAACCTTCTTGGAGGTGCTGCCAGTCTATGGCAAGGATGATGCTAGGGGTATTCTGCACGATGGGATTCAATGAATGGTTGAAAAGCTGGTGTAGAGCTCAGGGTTTTGGCTTCATTGGGGACTGGGGAGCCACCCGGAGGGATGCAGGCTTATACTGGAATGATGGTCTGCATCTGTCCAGGGGAGACCAGGATCCTAGGTGACAGGTTTAACTGCTTCAGTGGCAAGCATTTAAACTAGCCAAGAGGGGAGGCACTGAAAAGAAGCAGGGAAATTCCAGCCTCCCCCAACAAAACACAGTAGCTAGAGAGGTAAACACCAAGGTAGAGAAGTCAGTAGGGAGCAGGACAGGGATAAATGCAGAAAAAGGCAGTAAGGACAGGGATGGGGCTAAAAGGGGAAAGGCCATAAAAAATAAACGGAAAGTGATGAGTACCAATGCCTACAGTCTGTGCATCAAACTCCCTGAACTAGTGGCCTTGATGGAAGAGGGATGCCTGGATATTGTGGCAGTCACTGAAACATGGTACACAGAGAACCATGCCTGGGATGTCAACACCAAAGATACACAGTCTACAAGAGGGACAGGGTGGGTAAAAGAGGAGGAGGAGGAGTAGCTCTCTATATAAGGGAAGGGATTAAAGCTACAGAACTAAAGAGTAAACAGGAAGTTGATGAGTCACTATGGGTCACCCTGGAGACAGGAAATGGCACCACAATTCACATGGGGGTTGTGTACAGACCCCCATCTCAGGGGGAGGAAATGGACAAGGAAATGATAGAAGGCATCCTTAAAATGGCAGAAAAAGGGGACATATTGTTGATGGGGGACCTGAATATGCCAGATTTTAACTGGAGTACCTTTGATGTAGGAACATCCAAGAGCAGGGTCATTCTTGATGCCCTACAGGGGCATGCCTCAGACAGCTAGTATTGGAACCCACTCCGGGAGGGAGCAATCTTAGACCTGGTATTCTCAAATGAGGAAGGAGAAAGGATCTCAGATTTAGAAGTGGGTAGCCATCTGGGAGCAAGTGACCATTCAGTGTGGTTCACAATAAACACAGCCATAGAGTCAAGCCATACAAAAACAAGAGTACTGGACTTTAGGAAGGCTGACTTTGGGAAAATGAGAGAGTGCCTCAGAAAGGCACTAGCAAGTGGGCAAGAAGGAGGGGTGGAGGAACATTGGGAAATAATCAAAACAGCCATTGCAGAGGCAACAAGCCTTTGTGTGAAGCAAATCAACAAAACAAAATGAAGGAAAAAAAACACTATGGTTCTCAAAAGAGGTGGCAGGGATGGTTAAAGGAGAAAAGGATAGCATTCAGGAAATATAAGGAAACACAGAAAGAGCAAGACAGAGAACTTTATCAGTTAAAGCAGAAGGAGGCAAGGAAGGCAGCCAGAATAGCAAATGCACAAACTGAGGACATGATAGCCAACTCTGTTAAGAGGGGGATAAAACCTTATATAGATACATTAGGGAGTGAAGGAAGACCAAGGGAGGGATACAGAGACTTAGTAAAGGGGAGGGAATGTGGGCAGAGGGTGACAGTGAAAAAGCAGGGCTACTGAACAAATATTTCTGCTCAGTATTCACAAAGGAAGAGATGGGGGAGGTACCTAAACCAAACAAGAGAGAAACTCTGAATACAGGGGTTAATACCAGTCCATTCACAGAAGAAAGTGTTTTGAAAGAACTCTTGAAACTGAGGGTGGACAAAGAAATGGAGCCTGATGGAATTCACCCAAGAAGTCTAAAAGAATTAAGGGTTGAACTAGTAACACCACTGACTACTCTCTTTAACAAATCATGGGAGGATGGGGTGGTACCTGAGGACTGGAGGAGGGCAGATGTGATTCCACTTCACAAACTTGGGAGCAGGGCAGAGGCAGGAAACTACAGACCAGTTAGTTTGACTTCAGTGGTGGGGAAAATGATGGAATCACTTCTGAAGGAAAGAACTGTTGAGTACCTAGAGGCCAGCGGGGCACAGGACCCAAGGCAGCATGGTTTCACAGCAGGAAGGTCATGTCAGATGAACCTAATAGATTTCTTTGACTGGGTGACCAAAGTAGTAGACCAGGGAGGTTGCGGATATGGCCTACCTAGATTTTAGCAAGACATTTGACACAGTCTCACACAAAAGATTAATATACAAGTTAGCCAGCCTTGGAGTGGGTCCCAAGGTGGTAGCCTGGATAAAAAACTGGCTGGACAACAGGACGCAAAGGGTAATAGTAAACGGAGTCCACAGTGAAGAAATGAGGGTAACTAGCGGGGTACCGCAGGGTTTGGTACTGGGACCGGTCCTCTTTAATGTCTTTATAAATGACATTGGAGAGCACCTGGAAGGAAAGATATGTCTCTTTGCAGATGACACAAAGATCTGCAACAGGGTTGATACACAAGGTGGGGTGGGAAGAATGAAAAGGGACTTGGCAAGGTTGGAGGAATGGTCAAATGTGTGGCAGCTCAGATTCAATGCAAAGAAATGCAAGGTAATGCATCTGGGAAACAAAAACCCAGGGGAAGAGTACACAATGGGGGTGAGTTAATAACAACAACAAAAATCGAAAGAGATCTAGCAGTAATTATATCAGATGACCTAAAGGTGAGCAAGCAATGCGAAAAGGCAATAAGGAGGGCTGGAGGGATACTGGGATGCATAGGAAGAGGCATCAACAGTAGAAAACAGGAAGTTGTTATCCCTCTGTACAGACAGTTATTGAGACCCCATCTGGAGTACTGTGTGCAATTCTGGAGACCCCATCTCTGCAAAGACAGACAGAGTGGAGGTTGTTCAGAGGAGGGCAACCAAAATGGTGCAGGGTCTACACCAGAAGACATACGAGGAGAGACTAAAGCAGCTAATATGTATACCCTTGAGGAAAGAAGGGAGGGACATGATAGAAACTTTCAAGTATCTCAAGGGAATTAACAAAGTCCAAAAGGGTAGTATCTTTCAGAAGAAGAGATGTGTAAGAACAAGGGGGCACAATTTGAAGATCAAGGGGGGACGGCTCAGAGGTAATGTTAGAAAGTATTTTTTCACAGAGAGGGTTGTAGATGCATGGAACAACCTTCCTGAGGAGGTTGTGGAGTCAGGAACAGTGGGAGAATTCAGGAATGCATGGGAGAGGCATAAGGCAATTCTAGTGGGGGGTAGGATGAAGTAAGCTGTTGATTAACTAGAATCTGCAGCTTATCCATCAGGTAGGGAAATGGGCAGACTAGGTGGGCCAAGCGGTCCTTATCAGTGGTCAAATTCTATGTTTCTATGTTTCTATGCACCCATTTCTGGTTAAAGAAGTATATATGTTTTACAATGTGCATGAATAAATGTGGCTGCAAAAGCTCTGGCCCCACAAGAGTAGTGTTCCAATTTGGGTATCAAGCATTTCTGTATGTGGCAGCAGAAGTGTACACCCCACAGGGGCCTGTGTTTCTACAGCCAGAAATCAGTGTGTCACTCTTACATCTGTAGTTGAAGAAGCGGAGGTCCCTTAGGGGCCTGCACTTCTGCAACCAGAAGTGTGTGTGTGTGTGTGTGTGTGTGTGTGTGTGTGTCTTGTAATGTGCATGAGTACCTGTGACTACAGAAGTTCTGGCCCCTCATGGTCCTGTGCTTCTGTAGAAAGAAGTAATGTTGCAATTTGGGTATCACGGATTTCAACCTGCAGCTTCAGAAGTGCAGGGCCCATTGGGGCTGCTTTTGCATCCAGAAGTCGGTGTGTATGTCTTACACCTGAGACCTGCAGTTCTGCAGACAGAAGTAGTGTTACAGTTTGTGTATCATGGATTTTGTGGGGCCTGTGGTTCTGCAGCCAGAAGTCAGTGTGTATGTCTTACACTCTCAGGGTCCTGTGCATCTGCATTCACAAGTGTGTGTATGTCTTACAGTGTGCATGTGTACCTGTGGCTACAGAAGCACTCCTTCATGGACCTATTCAGCCAGTTCCAGCACCATTACCCCATCTGATCAAACACTGCCCCCCCGGTCCACACATGACACACCTGATGGCCATTGGAAACCCTAACACCACATTTCCCTACCTTCATAGCATTCACTTGAACCCTAACTGGTACTGTACATTAATTCATTTTTTTTTGTAAAGACATTCCTTTCTTTTTGATATAGTGGAATCGTATCTTCATGAACAGTTACAGACATATAGGGCCCTTTGAGCCCTGCACCAAAATAAGACTCCATCCTCCTATGGAAGTGTAGGGCCATTGTGGGCCCTGCAGTTCTGTGCAGTGACAGATGTCAAGAATTCATGGAGCTGTCTGGTGGGCTGTGCATGTGCAGGACCCTCTGGTCCCTGCACTTGTATGTGACCAGAGAGACAGATGCACAGGGCAAAAAGTCAATCTGTCAGCCAATGCACAGTGTCCTCTGCCACTCACAGGTGCAGAGGTGCAGGGCTGTATGCCAATAAAAGAGCTGTCTTTACTATATGATACCCAGGCCCATGTGGACAACCCTGCAGCTTTCATTCCCAGGCTGGGGGAGGTGTTGCATAACAGTGCCATCCCAGAACCCTTATCTCATATAGCTGGGTCACTGAGCTTGCCCCTGAACTCAACTCACAGGCAGGGGATCACAAATCATACCTACTGGGGTGAAGGCTGGCATTACATACAACGTTTCTAAAGAATTATAATTTTGTTTTTAATTTTTACTCCAAATTTTCAAGATAGACATTTTATGACTCCCCATATAAACATGTGGTAGTTTTGTGGCACCAGAGAGGTCCCCAGTGGGGTCCCACAGGGCTCAATGCTGGGGCCAGTGTTGTTCAATATCTTTATCAGTGACACTGGGGATGGCGTTAAGGGCAAAATGTATCTATTTGCAGACAACACCAAGCTCAGTGGGAGAGTGGACACAGCTGAAGGGATACAGGACCTACAGGATGATCTGAAAAAGCTAGGGAAGTGGTCCAGAATCTGGCAGCTTGGCTGCAATGCCACAAAATGCAGAGTTATGTACATTGGAGTCAAGAATCCCAGGACAGAGTACTACCTGGGTGGGGTTCAGGTATCTGCATCAGAGGACAAGGGAGAAGGACCTGGGAGTGATGATCACTAGTGACCAAAAGCACTCCACGCAGTGCAAGAAAGCAGCAGCAAGGGCAAACAAGATGCTGGGATGCATAGCTAGGGGAATCAGTAGTAGGAGAGAGGAGGTTATACTACCCTTGTAAAGGTTTCTGGTGAGGATAGATCTAGAGTATGGAATTCAGTACTGGTGCCCACACCTCAAAAAGGACATTAACCTGCTGGAGAAGTCCAGAGGAGGGCTACAAAGATGATAGTGGGTCAGCAGGGTAAGGCATTAGAGGAGAGGTTGAGGGCACTGAACATGTACTCTCAGGAGGAAAGGAGAAAGGGGACATGATTGAGACCTTCAAGTACTTGAAAGGGTAAATAAGGTAGATAAGGAGGGTCTCTTCAAGCTGAGAGGCAACCATAACATGAGGGAGCACAGTCCTAAGCTGGAGGGAGGAGGCTTAGGAGGGAGGTCAGGAAGTACTTCTTCACAGAGAGGGTGGTGGACACTTGGAATGCACTGCCAGAAGTGGTGGTCTAATTGAAGACAGTGGGCAGCTTCAGAAGAGGCTGGAATAGGCATGGGGGAAGGCAAGGATCATGGGTAGGGAGGATGGGAGGAGGGGGAAGGGGGCAGGGACAGTAGCTCAAGCTGTGGACCCTGTAATATGAGCAGACTAGATAGACCAAATGGCCTTCTCCTGCTGACTCCTTCATATGTTCGTTTAGTATATTTTCCAAAATGTCATTTTGTACTACAAGTGCAAAAATATGTCTCACCCAGGATTTAAAAAAATGACATCTGTCACGTTAATGAGGTAGTGTGGAAAATGGCTATGTTGAAAGTTTGGAGTTCAAATACTGAAAATTAGTGAAGTTATGAGAGAATGTTGTAATACTGCAACGTTCATTCATAACTTGATCATTTTACCATATTTGTATGCCAAATTTTCAGCATACTATGTGTGAGCCATTTTTAGGTTGCAATTAATTGTGTTTTCAGGTCGTGGCAAAAACTTTTAGGTCATGACAACCGCCATCTTGTTTTTTTTCAGGCCAAAAAAAGTGCAAAAATAAATAAAAACAAGTTATTTTAAAAAACACAAACACATGAATCTTGCTAAACAAGACCCATTAGCTTAGTTCTGGTGTTTATTTTTCATTGGACAGGCCAGAAGTACCTTTTTGGACTCCATTAAATTCTTTGATTGTCACTTGACTGAGGTGGTCATGTGCACAAGAATTTATAACACAAGAGTTTTTACTGGACACCATTACACCAAAATTGGAATTCTACTTATTACCCCATCTCATGAACCTGGTAGGTGAAAATGTTCAAATCCCCACCGAAATGTCATTCTGTGCCACAAATGTGAAAACACATTTTGGCCAGGAATTGAAAAATTACAGCCTGTCACATTCATGAGATGGTGTGGAAAATGGCTATGTTGAAATTTTGGGGTCAAAGTATTGAAAATTACCAAAGTTATTAGCGAGCATAGAACATTTTCAAAGTACCGCCATAACCCTCATTACTAGCCCCACCAACTGTCTTAGGACCCCACCTCATGAGCAAGGGTGGTGAAAATTTTCAAATCTCACAAAAGGCGATTTTGCAAAGTGACTGCAAATTACCTTCCAGGCCAGATTTGCATAATTCCACCACCATTCATTCATGAGGTGGGGTCCCAAAAATGCTGTGTTGAAAATGTGGTATAAAAAATTGAAAAATGACAAAGTTATGAATAAAAGTCCAAAACCCACTGAAATACATTAAACTGCACTTACCTGATTTTCTTGTATTGCAGTTATGGGTTTCAGCAGCAAGACATGTCTTTGATCACAGACTGGATCTACACCATGTCAGGTGCAGGAGGGTGTGTGTGGATGGGTGGGTGGGGTATTGTGTGCTGAGTGAGTCTGGGTGGGGTGTGTGGGAGGGTCAGATCAGCAAGGGACTATTTTCTATTTTATAGTTAAAAAATCATTATGGGATGGTTTTCTTTATTTCAAGGGACATATTCTGACACTGGGTATTGGGCACCCCAGTGTCGGGCTGCTGTTCGGCGGCACCGGAATGGGCATCCCAGTGCTGCCATGGGATATATTGGGAATGAAGGGGTGGGCAATCAGGAGGGGAGGCGATCAACAGAAGTGGTACCAGTGAGGCACCTTGGTCCGCTAACATTAACATTGGGAAGGGGGGGGAAGAAGCGGTACCAGGGGTGAGCACCCTGTCCACTTAATAACAATTTAAATTAGCTAGGTAGATAGATAGATATATAGATAGATAGATAGACAGACAGACAGACAAAGACAGATAGACAAAGAGACTGGGGGAATAGGGGATCACTGGCTCACTGCTTCAGCTGAAGTTGGCAACATGAGTCCAGCAGCAGCTTCAGAATTTAAGAAAGTCCCACTGTTCTCATACAGAGAATGCAGGTCAATGACTCCTCTCACTAAACTGGGCACCCTGGATTATGGGGTGCCCACAAGAGGTATTTCAGGCCATTAAAAAAAAAAAAACACCAGAATCTAGCTAAGTGGGTCCTGTTTAGCTAGATTCAAGTGTTTGTTAAACCTGCAAATTTTTTATGCATTTTCCATGTTTTATACTTGGGGGTGAAAAAGATGGCATCCATCACAACATGAAAATGTTTTTCTTCATGCTGTGTGAGAAGCAAGTGGTGAGAAAACAAACAGTAAAACCAAAAAGTAAAAAAAAAAAAAAACAGAACTTAAAATTCTTATAGTTCTGGAACTGTTTAATATTTTCTTACAAAACCTTCCAAAAGCACTACCTTGGCAAAGCATACGTCTGCCCTGAACATTTTGGGAAAAAAATCCATTCCATGTAGTCTGTACATGAGAGCAAAATCAAAAACCCATGTTAAGTGTAGCAAAAGAAATTACACATCTACAGGAAAATGACTTACGCGAATCTCAGAAACCACATAAGCTGCCTAATGAAAATTTCCGTATATTTAGACCTTGTCTACTAGATAGTGTATAGAAAATGTCAGCTAATTGTGCCAGTTGCTGCCAAAGCTATTAAGGTGCAAAGTTAGGGGTTTAACATAGAACCTGTCACTCAACACTAACTATACTGGTGCTACTGTACCAGTATATCTTCATTGCAAAAACTACAATAATGTACATGTTAGGGTTACAATGCAACAAAAGCATGGAAATGTGGCATTAGGGTTTTAGGAACCCTAATGCCCACCCACCCCTGGTCTCGTTACCCAAGGCCAAACTGCAGATCTGGGGCCATGATCTATGAGTCTGTTGCTTCAAGCAACAAGCCCAGAGGGATGTACTGCAAGTCTGCTGTATCAGATAGGACCTGCAGGATCATTCTTTTCTTTTTAATAACATTTTTATTGAACTGGTTCCAGTGGTACAATCCATACAAAAGTGGTGTATCATACATTTAGGATACATACCTAGTTGTGAATACAGCTGACCTGTGTATATTATTAACTACAGAACCAATCGCATGAAAAGAAGTAGATGAGGGGTTACTGTCCCTTAGGTACAGTGCAGGAGGGGGCCTCCCAGTGAGCATCAGTAGTCATTATTGAGGATGTGGCTGACCTCATGGGATACCAGGCAGGTCTCCATCTTGAGGAGGGGGCAACCAGCCACCCATGCCATATACTGCTGTAGGGCATGGTGGGGGGTTAAACCATCACACTGTTTAGTAGACTACATGATACTGAAGCATGTGAATGGGCCCATCACCAGTTCCACTGAGAAAGGGGGCCTAGGGGACAAAATCTCTATCCTTATTCTTTATACGTAACACCCAACTGGCCTATCTTGTGATAAATACATCTGACTTATTGCTCAGAGAATATGCTATTTTTTCTGACTGATAAATCTGGTTTGCCATAGTCCTCCAGGCACCAGTCTCAGGGGGCTGGGGGGTAAGCTTAATAACTTTCTTGCTTGCCATAAGGAATATTAACAGTTTGTTTCCCTCCAAGGCCCAGGGGAAGTGCAGCAGCAAAATAAGTCACTGGGGTGAGCTTGAGGGGGAGTGTGAAATATCTCCTCCAGCTCAGCCTCAAGGGATGTAAAATGAAATCCAAGAGTAGGGCAACTTCACATAATATGAGTATGGGATGCCCTCACTTCTCTGCACTGTTGCCATCATGAGGCATCTCTAGGGACGAGATAGTGCGAGCTAATGAAAGGAGTTCTGAAACAGCATATCAACTGTTTCCATGCATACTGTCACCACTGGTGAGAGGCTGTGATTCGAAAGGTAGCCTGACATACTATGTCTCATTGTTTGTCTAGTACTTGGGAGCCAAATTATTCACTCCATTTTATTTATTTATTTGTTTAAGAGTTTAACCAGGAAAACATACTGAGCAGAGAACTGCTCGATTCCAGATGCGTCCTGGGAACAGGGTAAATTGGATACATCTAAGCAAGTAAAAATGCAAGTATCAATGTTACACAAAGATATAAGAGAGCACAGCAAATGCAAAAAGAACGCTTACATAATACATTATAGAGGCTTATAATTACAGAGATCAGACTTCAAAGCATTTAGACCAGTCTGAAGGGTAGAGAGAGTGCAGCAGTTTAGAAGTGGCCAGTTGACGTAGTCACATGTCTTAGTAGTAGTACCACTTCCCATATAGATGGGTGGACTTTTAGTTCAATCCAGAGCTAGGAGCAAGTACAGCTGCTGGCGAAATGGGCACTGAGGCAGAGGTTGAGGTGCTGCGAGTTAGTGGAATGTCTGATGTCGGTTGGCAAAGCATTCCAGATTTTAGGCATGCAGTATTTGAAGGCAGATTGACCTTTGGATGTGCCCATGAATGGGACATGGAGGAGCCTGGGGTCCGCGCTTCTGAGGGAATAAGCGGGGGGGGGCTGTGTTGAGAGGGCAGACATGAGGTATGGGGGAAGGGATTGAGACTAATATTTGACTATAGTCCTTGTGCAGTGAATCTGTCTGCAGGCTTGGAGTGAGGGCAGGGCTAGGGAGCTGTATATGTGTCCAGACTTGCTAGGGAGGATGGGGGAGCAGCGCCATAGACTACGTCACCATAGTCGAGTGAGGGGAGAATCATCTTTTGAACAATTTCCTTCCGGGACGGTGTGGAGATACAATCCCTGTTACAAAAAAGTGTGCCAAGTTTAGGGTGCATTTTTTTGTGAATTGCTTCGATGTGTATGGAGAAATCAAGGTGTTGGTCTAACCAGACCCCTAGGTATCTGAAGGAGGTTCAAACCTCCAGGGGGATCCCATCCAAGGTTTGGAATGAGGGACGGGCAACTAATCGGGAGAGTCTTGCCTGCGAGCCGAAGGTTAGTGAGACGGTTTTATTGGAGTTTAGGAATAATTGGTTGGAGCGGAACCAGTGTTGAACCCTGTTGAAATCCGGTTGTAGTACATTGGCCACTTCACCAGCGGTGGGGCCTGTGGCATACAAGACGGTGTTGTCCATGTACATGTGGATGGAGGTGTGTAGGCAAGCTGTCAGGAGATCATTTAAGAAAATGGAGAAAAGTAACGGACCCAGGACTGATCCTTGGGGGATGTCAGTAGTGACTGGCAGGAGACTTGAGGTGTGCTGGCCAGTTTTTACAGATTGTTTCCTGCCTACCAGTTAGGCATCAAACCAGCTGGTGACAGGGCCAGAGAGTCCGACAGCTTTTGGTTTGGTTAGTAGCAGTGAATGGGAGATGGTATCGAAGGCTTTGGCCAGGTCGATAAAAATGGTTGAGGTGATGTGCCCCTTGTCCATGCCGGTGAGGATGTCATTGGTGATCCTTATTAGGGAGGTGATGGTTGAGTGCGATTAGCGAAAGCCAGACTGGCATGGGGTGAAGAAGGAGGAAGCGTTTAGATAGGAGGAGAGTTGGGCAAGAGCAAGATGTTCTTGCAGTTTGGCCAGAATTGGTAGGAGGGAGATGGGGCGGTAATTACCTGGCGAGGAGGTGTCACCATCTTTAGGAAGGGGGATGTCAATTGCCTGTTTCCATTCAGCTGGGATTTTGGCTAATGAGAAGGAGAATTTGAAAAGGTCGTCCAGCGTGGTGGCTATGGTGGGGGCAGACAAGTTTAAAATTTTTGAGTCCAGACCCATGGGACATTTGTCTTTGCTGGGATTGAGAGCCTGCAGCACTTTTAACACTTTGGCTGGGGAGACCAGACAAAAAGAAAAGCTGAACGGCTGGGAGGTGGGCTGCATTTTCAGGGAGGTGCTTGGCATAGATGGGTGTGAGAAAGTTGATAAGAGAGAGTCCACACAGCTGGTAAAGAAGTTATTGAAGGCAGAGGCCACTTCACCCAGGTCAGTGATGGTGGCGCCTTGGATGGTTAGGGTTGCGTTGGTGGTTGGGCTGGGGGGAGAGGAGGGATTTGATAGTTTTCCAGAAATTTGTTGGGTGATTGAGGTTTTATGTTGAAAGCCATCATGAAATAATGTTTTTTGGCCTGGCGTATAAGTTTGGTGCAGGAGTTGCTGAGGGCATGGTAGCGTTGGAGAGGACTTGGGGTACCCGTTTTCTTGTGTGTTTTCCATGCCTGATCCCTGGTGTGGCATTGGCTAATGATAGCAGCAGAGACACGGGGCAGGTGGGAGCCCCGACCCTTTCCTTTTGCAGAGGAGCATGGGAGTCCCACACTGCAAGGAATCTGGCCTTGAAAGTTTCAAGTGCATAGTCAATGGAAGGTGCCTTCGGTATGAAGGACCAATCTATGTGTGTTAGGTCGTGTAGGAGAGATGTTAGATCTAGGGATTTGTAGGACCTTGTGAGCAGCGTCTTTGGGGGTGTGTGGTGGGACTATATACTTTTCTGACCATGTAGATCATATAGTGGTCTCTTAGGGAGTCTGGAAGCAGACCAGCATTAATGATCCTGTGTGTGTGGGAGGTGACGGCCCAGTCCAGGAGGGAGTGGTTTTGCATTTTATGGTTTAGTTGGCCGGGGTGAGAGATTACCTGTGTGAGGTTTAGAGCGTTTATTTTGGTGCGCAGCTTGGCACTGTCTTTGGCTACCAGTTGAAGTTGAAATCGCTAAGGATGTGAAGCTCGCTTGTTGATGCTGATATCTTTAGAGTGTCCAGATGGTCTAGAACACTGGGCAGAGGGGTACCAGGGGCACAATTGGAGCCGGCAACATACACTGGGGTAGAGTAAGAAAGTGATATTTTGATTAGTAGAGGGTCTATTTCTGGTGAAAGTGAGGGAATCTGGACCAATGTGAACTGTATCCTAGTGGAAATAAACATGGCAATGCCTCCTCCTCTTTTCTTGCCCTGGCGGTCGTGCCTAATAAGCGAGTAGCCAGGGATGGTTAATTCAGAGTCTTTGTGATGGGGCTTTAGCCAAGTCTCGGATATGATTAGGACATCTGGATGTAGCGATAAGACAATGGGTTGCAGCATGGTAATTTTGTTTAGGAGGCTGCAGATGTTGAGGTGCTAAAATCTGAGACCTCTGGGGAGAGTAATCAGAGCAGTGGGGTTGGGGAGGGTAATCGGAGTGGAGGGAGAGGGTCCAGGGTTGGCTTCGATGTCCCCTACCAGTAGGAGTAGCAGCAGTATCAGTTGTTTGGTTTTGTGCCAGAGAGGTTTTTGCCTACGGAAGGAAATGGGATTGTGGGGGGTAGGCGGATTACAACAAGAGGCTGCGATAGAAAGGACAGATTGCCCCGGGTGAATGGAGGGAGGCAGAATGTTTGCACCAAGGACCCAATTGTGGAATGGGCCATGGGGCAGCAGTTGTGGGGTGGTGGTAGAGCAAAGGGTTGGGGGAGTTGTGCAGGGGTAGATAGTAAGGGGGTTTGATTGCCTTTGCAGGTAAATAGCTGAGGGGAGGGCAACTAGTGGGAATGACAGGGAAAGAAGTGAGAGATAAAGAGGTATCATTGTGCCTACTGGAGCTAAGTGTAGCGGCCACTAGAGGTAGGAACTGATAAGCTGCTAGTGGGACAGTGGGCTTATAGGCTGTGGCAAATCACGTGGAATGCGCTATAAAACTCAAAGCTGACCATGGGTGATGGGGAAGCCAGCATGTAGCACTGGCGGGGCAACACTCTGGCCGAAGCAATGTGATGGTGCTGGGGCTGTGAGCACGAGTGTGCTGCATCCGTCCCTGCTGAGTCCGGGGGGGGCTGCAGCATTGCTCCGGCGTTGCTCTGGCTGGGAAGGGCTGGCTCCTCTGAGGCCCTCATGAACCCTCACTTGCTGTGAGAGAAGGAGAGAGAGAGAGGGGAGAAATTTATAAAGCAAATGGAGGAGCAAATCGAATTTCCACAACAATTAAGGTATACTTCGGATTACAACATCCCATTGTTACTAAATTCAGAAAGCAATCAATTGTTGGTAAAAAGTACAAAACAAGGCTGAGAAGTATTGCAGGCTCTTAAACTAATATTTGTCATTCACTGTAGGCAACTTAGAGATCTAAGGTACACTACAGATTAAAACTGCCCTCTGCTGCAATCAATTGTGGGCTTAAAGAAACAGTGATTCATGCTCTTAAAGTACATTTGTAGGCAAAAGAAAAAAATTACTAGTGCTGCAGGCTCTTAAAGTACATTTGTAGGCTAGAAAAAAACTGTTTTGCTACGCCAACTGAAAGAGTACTATTTAATTTTTTTTCTTTAAGTTGTTGGTTTGGCGCCAAAAAGCACTCTCACCGAAGCAATGTGATGGCACTGGGGCTGTGAGCACAGGCGTGCTGTATCCATACCTGCTGAGTCGGGGGGGGTTGCAGCATTGCTCCGGCTGGGGAGGGCTGGCTCCTCTGAGGCCCTCACGACCCCTTGCTTGCTGCTGAGTCGGGGGAGCTGCGGCATTGCTCCGGCATTGCTCCGGCTGGGAAGGGCTGGCTCCTCTGAGGCCCTCATGACCCCTCGCTTGCTGCTGAGTTGGGGGGCTGATGTGGCATTGCTCTGGTGTTGCTCTAGCTGGGAAGAGTTGGCTCCTCTGAGGCCCTCATGACCCCTCAATTGCTGCTGAGTTGGGGGGGCTGCGGTGTTGCTCTGGCATTGCTCCGGTAGGGGAGGGCTGGCTCCTCTGAGGCCCTCATGACCCCTCGCTTGCTGTTTTTGTGAGTGACACCTGTAGTACTCCTCCCAACTGTTGTCATTAAGGCTTGTGTCATGGTGAAAATGGAAGGAGCCATGGCTCTGAAACTCAGGAATACTGGGAAGTGTCAAATAATAACCGGGAGACGACTTTGTAACGGCACTGCCTGAGGGAGAGAAAGGATGTAGTGGCACAATTGTACATACTTAAAAAAATCCACTCACCGCAGGCCAAACTGGTTCTGCAGATCTACAGTATATATATATATATATATATGTATATTCATTGCAAAAAATTCCGTTAATGCATCAGTTAGGGTTAATAGTACAGCGACAAAAGTTTGGAAATGTGCTGTTAGGGTTCAAAACCCTGACTCTGTGTTCCCCAATCCCTCCCCACACACACACACATATGCAAGCAGGGAAAGGCCAAGGCAACACTACCAATCAGAGCCAACCAGCATCATGTAACAGAAGTAATGTACAACTGTCTAAATGTACTACAAGACACATCCATCATCATGGGTCACCAACTGTATGAGTTCTGCCACCATCATAGTGCCCTGGAGGTAGACACGCATGCTGGGCAACCATGGGTAATGCCCCACAGTGAGCATTTTTGTGTTACAAACAGCAATAACAAGATTTAAACAGATGCCTATATTTCAATAGTGAAGAAGTGATGTAACACACAGTATGTTATCCCCAGATAGTTTCCTGGAAATGAGAGTTAGTATAAGCCTACCAACAATCATTGTACTGTATGTTTGCATGTATTTTTCTGATAGAGTGAGTCAGTCCTAATAATAAATGGTAGTAACAATAAAAGTAATTATTTGTAGTATAGTTTACAAGTAACATGTGAAGACGACACTTGTAACATCCAAAGCTAACAATGACATGCTGCTAATGAGTATTTCCAGGTACAGTAGCAGTATAACATGTGATGGTGTTAGTTTCATCAGTATTTTAAAAGTAGTATGTGTCATCTCTATTTTCCTGGTACCATATGTGGTAGCCTGCATCAACCCGATTGTTGAACACTGACACATAAAAGTCAGTAGTTTGAAAATGTGTACAGAGTTAAGTCTCATTGTATGAAGAAGATATGCCAGCAATAATGTGTCATCATACTGTACTGGCAGTATAGAGTGGATGATACTATATTTGTTTTTTCATTACATAGTGTTATGTGAAATAAGTACAGTGTTGTGATTATTGTGGTTACAGATGTGACGGAGTGGTATAGTGTCTTACAATCTTGCAACTGTCTTGCGTGTGTGTGTGGGAGGGAACGCGTAGTCAGGGTTTTGAACCCTAACAGCACATTTCCAAACTTTTGTTGCTGTACTATTAACCCTAACTGATGCACTAACAGAGATTTTACAATGAATTTCCCTTCTTTTTGAGAAAGGGTAATGTAAGTGGTATGTGTTACTGGGAGCATGGGGTCTCCAGGCCCTGCACTCCCTTCACATTGTCCATTTTTTGCATAATGGTATGTGTATGTGGGAGTGCGGGCCCTCTGGGCTCTGTGCTCTCACTCAAATGTAAGCATGGAGCTATACAGCAGCCCTACAGGGCAAGGAACCATTGTAACACTAATTTACTAATATCTCAGCAATTGTTGCAGCTAGGAACAAAAAATTCCAGTGCTAGTGTAATCACGACGGTGAGTACTTCATGCATTGTCAGCCAAATCCATTATCTCGCATCGTTTCTGAGATCACAGGCACGGCTCTACTGGAAAGGCACCCTTGGAACTCTTGGAATATGTTTTTGCCAATATCTCTGTAACCATAGCAAGCAGGAAAACAATTCCACTGCTGGTGTCATCCATGATTTCCAGACTTGTTTCAGCAGATTTGGTGAGCTAAGCTGCCAGCAGCGAAAACTCGTATCTCGCTTTGTTTTCAAGACACGGGCACCGAAAGGCGTCACAGGCACTGCAATGTAATCCTATGGGAAACTTCAAACTGTAACTTTTTGACCCTTGAATGTTTTTCCACCAAACCACCAAAAGGTACATCTGTGGGACCAGGGCTTTCCACCCTGACAATTTCAGCACAAAAGACCCAACTGTTTTGTTGCAGGAGGATGGCAAAGATTAGTAGTATTTTTGGCAAAATACTTTCGCAAATGCAAAAGTTTCACAAAAAAACAGCACGGAACTTTCGCATTTGCAAAACTTTCAAAAACACATCTGTGAAAGCATTTTTTTCTCCGATGTTTAAAACAGTATTTCTGGGGAAGGGGTTACCCCCCAAAAAAGATAGGGCTGGCATCCTCAGGACCCGACTAGGTAAACCCAACAGTCAGTGTTTACCTAGAGGGTCCCAATTTTAAATGCCAAGCATTTTTCTCTCACTAACTGAAAACAAGATGGCCAAATCACAAAAGTAAGAGGGCCATTTGTGAAAGTAAAAGTGCATTTTCGAAACGTTCGTGATGCACATATATTTCCCCCCACTGACTATAATGAGAAATTTGTTTTTTGAATAACTTTTGAATGGTTTAATAGTTTTACACCAAATCTTCAAAAGACACATCAGTGACCCAGACTGCATCTTCCCTGAAGATTTTGGACCAAACAGACAAATCGTGTGGGTTGTGGGTGCGAGCAAAGAAACATGCAAAAAGTTAATTTCTTGGCATTCTGTAGCTCCGCAATTGTACATCCAACCATAATGCAACTTGCCAGATCCAGAGATCTATGGTACCAGACCATGCATGCAAGCTTTCAGGCAAATCCGTTGTAAGGTGGTAAAGTTATTAAGGTGCAAAATTTGAGGTTTAACATTAAAGTGGTTACTCAACCCTAACTATACTGGTGCTACTGCGCCAGTATTTTACATATATATATATATATATATATATATATATATACACATACATATATATACACACACTATAAGGAAGTCTCTGCCAGTGATGGTATCTCGGGTCCCAGCAGGCCAGCATAAGCTGCTCTAGTCCCAAGATAGAGCAGAGTAGGGGCATATAAGCAGTTAATAGCAGGTTTTGTTTTTTTTTGTGGAACGCCAGAATTTTTTATTCAATAACATTTTTATTAAAAGATAACATTCTTTAAGTGAAACATGTTGTGCAAGTTCATATGTAACAAGTATGTACTCAACGTATATAATTCAAATCAAGATAGTTACATAAATTTCTTTAAACCAAGACTAAGAGAGAAACACATTAACTCTTTGTAACAGACTATCATGGTATCTAAGCTCTGATCCCTAAGCCAAAGTCTGTGGTCCATATGGAATGGGAGGTTACTAGAGACATGAAACAGTACTCAGGGAAAGTCCTCAGTGGGCAAAAATGACCCTCCCTAAGGAAAGCCAAAGTGGCATAACTCCTGCCAGATGTTGGAGAGAGAGATAAACGGCAGGTGTGAGGCCCAGTAGTGGTGCATTAGATTAGTCAGGGTGAGGCAACCACTACTTCAGAGAAAGAACAAGATTTTAATCCTGACCTTGGGCACTGACCCACCCAGAGGAATTAGGAAATGTGTTTATTCCACTGTCTCCAAACTGATTGGGGCAGGTGGAGTGGGACAATTTGGAATAAATAAAGAGCTTGGGGAAGTGTCACCATCCTAGTCGCCTTCACCCTACGAGTAAGATTCAGAGGAAGGGAGGGAGCCACAGTGGATGAGATCATATGCAAGCTGGGTTGTAAATGGAATACAGTTATGTCTATAAAAGTCAAGTTGTGCCCATGGCAGATCCCCAGGTATTTAACCATCTCCACATCCCATTTAAATGTTTTTATTTATTTATTGTTTATTTATTGAAATGTTTCACCATGAAAGGCACACTGAACAACAAGTTGCTTGTCTCATGGTGCATCCTGGGGAAGGGATGAGTGAAGTAGAATACACAAAAATCAAACCATTTTATACAAAATACAATATTACATGACAGGGAATATACTTACACCATCAAACATTTGTACATAAAATATAGTATCATATGAAAGGCAACAGCACAGGTCTAATACAGAGTGATATACATTAGAAGACGGCATTTGGATCAGTAATCCTTGGGAGTCTAGAGGATCAACTTAAGTGCTATAGGTAGTGCCAGAAACACCCGTGGGTGTGGTAGTGCAGCAGTTTGTACAGCAACATGGGGAGACTGATTGAGGGAAGTTATGGAGAGGAAAGAGGAGAGATTGGAGGAGGAGGAGGGATACAGTAGGGAAGGACTGGATCAGGAGAGATATTATGTAAGTGAGCATAAAGGCTAGGGGATGAAGAAGATGGGAGGTGGATTAACCACAGGTACAGTGTACAGAGATAAGGTTATATAGCACCAGGGAGATGGGGTTGGAGGAAGATGAGCTATGGATCTGGTGCGGAAGTGCATTCCATAATTAGGGGAGGTGGTGAGAGAAGGCAGCCTGACTGGTAGTGGTAGACTGACGAGGGAATACCAATAAGCAGAGGTCATAATATCTAAGGGAGTGGGCAAGTGGGGGGAAGGAAGATAGCATGGAGGCTAGATAAGGGGGGAAGAGTTCCAAACCAGAATTTAGATGCAAATTTAGCGCAATGAAGGAGGTGCTGGTTTTCTAGAGAAGGAAATGCAAGGGAGTGGTAGAGACTATAGTGATGCATGGGAGGGGGGCATCTAAGGTGAAACGACAAAAGGAGTTAAAGAGGATGTCCAATCTGGCTAGGGAAGACTTGGCAGTGGCACCGTAGACAACTTCACAGTAGTCAAATATAGGTAAGATCATCTTCTGGACCATTTCACTCCTTGCTGGTAACAGGAGACAGAAACGGTTCCTGTATAATGTGCCAAGCCTGGGGTGCAATGTTTTCAGGATGCAGCAATATGACCCAAGAAGTTGAGGTGTTGGTCAAGCCACACCTCAAGATACCTAAAGGAGGAGGTGTCCTCAAGGATTGTCCCATCAAGGGTGTAGAAGAAGGGCATTGAGGGGAGCCTACAGAGTCTCTGCCTTGTGCCAAAGGTCATAGAGACTGTCTTCTTGGCATTAAGGGAGAGTTGATGGGAGCTAAACCAGAGCTGAACTTTGTTGAAGTCATGCTGAAGTCTGGTAGCCATGTCACCGGGGGACTGACCTGAGGAGTAGAGGGCCATGTCGTCCACATATATATGGATTGAGGCAGATGAGCAGGCAGAGGGGAGGTCATTTAGAAATATGGAGAAGAGGATAGTACCCAGAACAGACCCCTGTGGGACTCCAGTGTTAATGGAGAGGGGTGGAGATATGGAGTCACCAATTCTGATGGACTGGGTCCTTCCTACCAGGTAGGCTCTAAACCAATTTGTGGCAGAGTCAGATAGGCCTGCCAAGGAGAGGATGTTTATGAGAAGGTCGTGGGAGACAGTGTTGAAAGCCTTAGCTAGGTCGACAAAAATAGCAGCTGTGATTTGGCCACTATCCATCCCTGAGAGGATAGAGTCAGTGAGCCTAATCAAGGAGGTGGTGGTGGAGTGGTTTTTCCAGAACCCAGATTGGAATGGAGAGAAAAAGTTAGTATCTGAGAGATAGGCTGAGAGTTGTGTAAGAATAAGAACCAGATGTTCTTGAAGCTTAGCAAGGGTAGGGAGGACCGAAATGGGATGATAGTTCACAGGGGGCAGTAAGATTACCTCCCTTTGGAAGGGGAAGAACAACAGCATGCTTCCAGACTGAAAGAATGGCAGCAGTTCTGAAGGAAAGGTTGAGAAGTTCAGTTGGAGGAAGAGAGATAGCAGGAGCTGCTAGGTATAGCAGTTTAGGGTCCAAACTGTCAGGCAAGCTGCCTTTGGAGGGGCTAAGAGCATACAAGGCAGCCAATGTTTCAGAAGAGGTAATAGAGAAGGAGAAAGAGTTGGGCGAGAGGGAGGACGTGGAGTGAGGGGGAGTCCATAGGTGGGGTGGGTGGTAATGAGGAGAGGAGAGCGGAGGCACAGGAGGTGAAGTAGGAATTGAATTTAGCTACAACTCAAAGGTGATCAGTAATGAGGGTGTTATTAATGTTAAGGAGAGGTGTGGGTGGATTTGAGGGAGGGGTAAAGAGGGGAGTGAATGATTTTCCAGAAATTGGATGATTTATTTATGTTAGCCTGAAAGGTAGTACAGAAGTAATCAGCTTTGGCTAATCGAGTAGCTTTTGTGCACTGGTTTCAAAGAAAACGGTAGATGTCATGGTCTCTGGGGAGCCTAGTGACTTTATGTGTTTTCCAAGCTTGGTCTCTGGCTCTTTGGCATGCCAAAAGTTCTGGGGTGATCCACTGGAGGTGGTTACCCCTTACCCTGGTGTGACGCAGAGGAGCATGTTTGTTCCAAACCTCAAGAAATTTATCATGAAAGTAATTGTAAGCATTATCAATGGAACTGTAGGAGGTGATTGGACCTCAGTTTGAGTTTGCAAGGTCTTGCAGGAGTGGGGTGATGTTCAAAGATTTATACGAGCGGGTTAGCAGTGTTTTGTAGGGGACCTTAATCCTGTGGATTCTGCATACCATGAAGGTAGCATGGTGATCACTTAAGGCATCCGGGAGTATGCCAGATTTAATTACCCTATGTGGATGTGATGAGAGGGCCCAGTCAATTAGGGGGTGGTTGCCAATTTTGTGGTTCAAATGGGTAGGTTTGGAGCTAAGTAGTGACAAGTTTAGTGCAGAAATATTGTTGTGTACCTTTGCTTATAGAGGGGGATAACCAATTTATATTGAAATTGCCCATTATATATGCTTCACCTGAAGTAGTAAGGGAAGCTATGGAGTTGATGAGTTCAGTGGTAACAGAGGGGAGAAGACCCGGGCAATGGTAGACCCCAGCGATGTATATGGAGATAGAGAATGGCAGGGATAATTTTAGGACAAGAGCCTCATAGGTTCTAGAGACTGAGGTAGAAAATATGGTAGTGAATTGTAAGGCAGTTGAAACATATATTGCCACTCCTCCGCCCCTACTGGCACGGTCCTGCCTAGTTATGGCATAGCCAGGGATAGAGAGGAAAGGGTCACTTATATTTTTAGTAAGCTATGTTTTGGAAAAGATGATAATGTCAGGGGCTAGTGAGATGGCAAGTGGCTGCAGTAGATCCAGTTTGGGGAGAAGACTGCGTATTTAGGTGAAGAATTTTAAGGCCATGGGGGGGCAAGTGGACTACTCCTGTAAGGGGAAGTCATGTTTGAGCCAAATCCAGTGATGACCATGGGGCTTGGCCCAGGGTTCAGGTTTATGTTACCAGATGATAATAACAATAGAGCAATTATCATGAAATGAATTTTAGCACACTTGTGCCAGGGTGGCGAGCACGTAGGGTGGGTAAAAGATGAGGAGGTATGGGGGGAGAAGGTTGGAATTTTAATATGAGTAGGATGATGCAGTAAGAAGGTAAGGGTAGGAGTGAGGCACTAGGGTGGAAAGGGTAGTGCGACCAATTTGTTACGGCTGGTGAGGGGGTAGCCACAGAATAGTGTAATGGAGTGAGGAGCATGGTAAGGGTAGGGGGGGCAGGTACAGACAAGAATATTTCAAATTAAAAGGAAGGCGGTTCCGTGGAAGGAGGAACAGAGATAGAGTAGAAGGATGAATCAGGGAGTAAAGACAGTTGTGCAGCAGGGTGGAGCCGGAGTGAAATTAATGCATTTATAGAGTGTCGGGGGTGGGGGGGAATATTATAGACTAAAAGGCAGTTTCCAGTAATAAATTGTAAGCACCAAGGCCCAGCTGGGGAACTCCAGCAGTGTAGTCAATGGTATCATGGCAGCCCAAGAACAACCAATCATCAGCATGGATTCAGGAATGCCAAAATCTTGAACTCCAAAGCAAACAGAGGTCCATACCTGAATTTGTGAGCTGGCCAAGGAGTCTCTGAAAGGTGTGGGTGGTGGCAATTATCAAGCGCCACACTGCCAATGGGGAAGCACACAGTCGGGGGGCACGGAGAATCTGTAGGAGGAAGAGAGAGCAAGGGATTATTAGGAAGAACTGCGACCAGGTAGGGGGTGGGAGAAGACGGACAGGAGACAGAGAGATAGCAGGGGGCCAGAAGCAGCTGAGGAGAACAATTAGCTTAAGTGGGAAGGGGGTGGATCAGACTGCAGAGCAGAAAGAGAGCAGGGGCAGGGCGGATCAATGCCAAGCTCAGAGGAAGGGGATTGGCAGAGTTGCAATTGCTGGGTGAGATGCCTTTCACTAACTGGAAGAGAAGAAATTGGGTGGTAGCAGGGGAGACAGAGGACTGGAGAGAGAAAGAGAGAGAGAGGATTAGAATGTAGATACAGGTTAGCAACAAATCCTTCAGAAGCTCTTATACAATAAAAAATAAATAAATAACCATCATCAATCTCTAACAGGGTTGAAATAGGCTAAGGTTCATTGCAAGGCAAATTGCAACAAGAGCAGGCAAAGTTTAACAACGGAAATAGATGTCACACTAGCGCTTTACATTGCTAGGAGAGAGAAAGGTAGCATAAAGAAAATATTACAGACTAAAAGGCAGTTTCAGATAAATTGTAAGCACCAAGGCCCAGCTGGGGAAGTCTGGCAGTGTAGCCAATGGTATCATGGTAGCCCGATAACTAACCAATCAGCAGCATGGATTCAGGAACGCCAAAATCTTGAACTCTGAAGCAAATGGAGGTCTATATCCAAATTTGTGAACTGACCAAGGAGTCTCTGAAAGGTGCGGGTGGCGGTGATGATCAACCGCCACACCACCAATGGGGAAGCGCCAGATCGGGGGGGGCACAGAGAATCTGAATTTATGAGCTGGCCGAGGAGTTTCTGAAAGGTGCGGGTAGCAGCGATGATCAAGCACCACACAAAAAAAACATTAATGGTTTCAAGCATGGTTGAGACAGAGTGAAGGGTATAGTGGTTACTCAGGGTGACAATAGCAGGGAGGAGAATAGAGGGGTGGATTGGGAGGGCTAGAACCCCGTATGGACAATGGGACCCAGGGTTAGAAAAGGAACCTTAGGGTTAAATGGCACACAGATAGGGATATGTGGTGTTAGGGTTTCCAACCCCAACTCCCCACCCCCATCACCCCCAAGTAGCAAAAGGAAAAAAACATTAGGGTTTTGGGTCTCTGAAGTCTTTGCAAAATAGTAGTGGGCCTTCCTTGAAGTTGTCATCCCTAATGCTCACCCCTCCCCAGCCTGTAGCCTTCTGTTCAAAGTACAAGGTCCAGCTCCAAGCTAGGGCCTCATAGTGATATACTTTTCAAAGGCAGAGCACTATGTCTCTCCACATGTTGTCAACAGAATCTGTTGCAGCTTTCTTCATACAGGGCTCTGCATGCCCTGTATGATGAAAAGAGATCAAGTCTAACCTTGTTGGCTTAGGGGATGTGGGCATTAGGGTTGCCAACACCTTGAAGACCCAACCACTGAAGATCAAGACTCCAGAGAACCCAAACCTTTTCCCTTTTGCTGCTTTGGGGTGGAGGTGGGGAGTTAAGGTGGAAAACACTAACTCCACATTTCCATACTTTTGTGCCATTAAGTTGAACCCTAACTGGTACATTCACACAGTTCTTTGCAAATAATTTCCTTTCTTTTTGAGATAGTGGAATTGTATCCTCATTCTTGCAGGTCCCTTTGGCACCTGCATGAAAAAATGCAGATGCACAGGGCTCTCTGGGCCCTGTGTGAAGGGAAGAGTCCATCTGCCTACAGAGGTGCAGGGCCCACATTTCCATGTGGCAATGCATACCAAGGATTTGTGGGTCTGTCTGGTGTACTGCAGAGAGGGCTCTGCATTTTCATGTGGGTACAGATACAGACAAAGCAAAGAGTACATCTGCATGCCTGCCAAAGCTCAGGACCCTCTGGCAGCCACAGGTACAGAGGTGCAGGGCCTTATGCCAAAAGAAGGTCGTCTCTTCACTATATAGTACTTGGCCCCATGTGGGTAACCCTGCTCCTCCCCTTCCAAGGCTTGGGGGGGGTCAGCATGATAGCACTATCCCCCCAGCCTTGGCCCATCCTGCTGGCTCACTGAGCTCATACCTGAACTCAACTCACCAGCATGGGATCACAAAGCACTTCCCACTGGGGTAAAAGCTGCCATTACACACATTTCTTAATACGTTTTTTTTTTAATTCTGACCCCAAATTTTAAAGATAGTTGTTTAATGACCCCGCCTTATAAACATGACATGTGACATTTATGAACACTGGCCAAAATGTCATTTTGTGCCACAAGTGCAAAAACACATTTTGGCCTGGAATTGAAAAATGACACCTGTCACATTTATCAGCTGGTGTGAGAAAATGGCTATGTTAAAAGGTTGGAGTCAAAATATTGAAAATTAGTGAAGTTATGAGTGAACATTTAAATACTGCAGTGTTCACTCACAGCTTTGATCATTTTAACAAACAATATTTGCACACCACATTTTCAACATATCCTTCTTATGACCCCACCACATGAACCTGATAGGTGAAAATGTTCAAATCCCTCCTGTAAGGAATTTTGTACAGCAACCATGAAACCACCTTTCAGCCAGATTTTAAAATTTCCACCTGACTTGTCCATGAGGTAGGGTCCCAAAAAGACTAAGGTGAATATTGTGTGTAAAAATATTAAAAAATGACAACATTATGAGTAAATGTTCAGATCCCATTGAAATACATTAAACTGGACTTACCTTATTTTCTCATATCACAGTTGGCAGTTCAAGCAGCAATACATGTCTTCAATCGGAGAGTGGATTTAAGTTGAGTAACATGTTCAGTTGAGTGAGGATATATGTGTAGGTGTGTGAGGTGGTGGATGCTGAAAGAGGTCAGGGTCAGTGGAGGTCTGTGGGGGGTCAGATCATTGATAGACCATTTTCTTTTGTGCACGTTAATGTAAAAAAAAATACATTGAGGGACTGTTTCCTTTTTGGCAGCTATAGCATTAAACTGGATCTGACACTGAAGACTGGGCACCCAGGTGTCGACGTTTAGTCTATGGCGGCACCAGGGGTGGGCATCCCAGTGTTGCCACTTATGAATGGGGGGTTGACCTGCAGGGGAGAGGATTGGACAAGTTGTACCAGGGATGGGCACCCTGGACCACTATTCCTTAATAATTTTGCAGTATTGGGGAAAAACAGGAGGGAGGGATGGCTAAGCTGGGACAGGAAGGGAATGAAAATGAAAAAATATATTTATTTATTTGAGTTTTGGTGACCAGGTAAGTCCACTGAGACAATACAGTCCGTTTTTCAGGGTTGACCCAGGGTTGAATTACATACAGTAACAATGCAAATTAACAGAGTGGTATTACATTGAACATATAGTAGAACACAATAACAGAGCGGTGACAATATTCTTGAGCAAAATTTGTCAGGTAGAAGATAAATGAAAAAAGTGGTAGGCATTGGCACAAGCTAAAAACTTCAGATCATTAAGTAGTGAAGATAGCGAAGAGAAACATATGGGGAAGATTTAGAAGGGGAGGGGGGAACAGGGCAACTGGACAGAGAGAAAGGAGGGAGGGAGGGGTGCAGGGAAGGAAGTAGAAGAGGGGTTAATTAGAGATATAGAGGATACATCTTCAGGTGAAGCAAGAACAGGGTGTAGAGGTGGATAACGAGGCAGACAACTTTAATTGGAACAAATGAAGAGAGGAGCAAGACAAGATAGTCAGAGAAAGAGAGTTCCAATCAGAGAGAGAGCAGTGAATGAAAAAGATCTCCTGGAGGTGGTCAGACGTAGTTTTGGTATGACAAGAAGGGGAAGTGAGGCGGAGCGAAGGGTGCACTGTGCTTGTCAGAGATGCACTAGTTCACCAAGGTAAGGAGGTGTAAAGTCATGGACAAGCTTGAATATAAGGCTCAAGGAGGAGTACCTTAATTTGTCAATGTAAGAAAACCATCCTAGTGAGGAGAGGACATCACAGTGGTGCGAGCGGACTTTAACCCCCAAGGCAAACCTTCCAATCCTGTGGTATGCCTGAGAGAGGAGGGACATGGAGGCAGAGTTAGTAGAGAGAAGTAAGGGAGCACAATAGATTATAATAGGTAGAAGGGAGGAGGAGGCTATTTTCAGGCATGAGGCAGACAAGAGAAGTGGACGAATACGGTAGAGGAGACCTAGTTTCTGATTAAGAAATTTGGCAATAATTGAGGCATGAGAGCTCAAGGAGAGCATAGAGTCCAGAGTGAATTCAAGGTATTTAAATGAGTGCACTACCTCCAAGGTATCACCCTTAAGGGTTGAAATGTGAAGGGTTGGGGGATGAAGATTAGGTATTGGACGATGTGAGAAAAGCATACACTTAGTATTCTTTGTGTTAAGGACAAGATGATTGTGAATGAACCAATCTTAAACAGTAGCAAAGTCAGAGGCAAGGTAATGGTTAATAATGTCAGAGTGTTGAGAGGAGCGGTATAGGATTGCATCATCTGCATGGAGATTACAGAGGCACCACCACAGAAGCGGGGGAGTTAGTTGATGATGAGCGAGGAATAATATGAGGCCCAGGATGGATCCTTGTGGTACCCTATGGGAAACTGGGCATAGGTCAGAAAGGGAACCATCCCACTTCACTCTCTGGGACCGCCCAGTCAGATAACATTTGATCCAGTTCAGGGCACTGTTGTCCATACTGATGGGAAGAAGCTGGCAGAGAAGGAGATCATGATTCACTAGATCAAATGCCTTGGTGAGATCAATGAAAATGGCACCTGTGACGAGACCTTTGTCCATGGCATGAAATATGTCAGATGTAACTTTTAACAGGGCGGTGAGAGTCCTATGTTTCCTTCTAAAGCCATGCTGATAAGGGGAGAGTACATTGTGAGAGTCAAGGTAGTCCTGGAGGTGGTTATAGACTATGTATTCTTGGATTTTGGCCAATGGGCATAGGATAGAGATTGGTCAGTAACTGTCTACAACAGAGTTGGAACCTCCCTTGTGCACTGGTACAACTACGGCCACCTTCAATTTATCTGGAAAGGAGTTAGATAGGAAGGACCAGTTAAAGAGGTCATGAATGGGGTGGGCAAGGGCTGGGGCACCCAACTTGAGAAGTTTGGCTCTAGTGTGTCATGGCCTGGAGAGCTATCAGGTTTCATGTTAGAGAGAAGCTGTTGCACTTCTTTGAGTGTGACTAATTTCAGATGGAACTCAGGATGTTCCCCTAGGGTAGTTGGGGGAGCAGAGTTTGGAGAGATGGAGTTATGAAAGAGAGAGGTGTATTTATGAAGGTCGGTAGAGAAGCTATTAAAACCGGCAACGATGGATGCTGCGTCATCAAGGGTAGATACATTGACAGTGATATTGCTTGGGATTTCCACCGTTTTTCATTTTACAAATGAGTTAATTTGCCTCCAGAATTCCTTGGGATTGCAAAGGTGTTCTTGAAGAGTTTTGAAATGGAGGCGCTGAGTTTTTTGGAGTGCATTGTTGCAACTGTTACGAAGTTGTCTGTAAATTTTCCAGTCAGGGATAGATACACTATTTTTGTACGTGTGCCAAGCTTTGGCACACAGGGACATTTGCATCCTATCTCCTTAGTAATCCACGGGGCCTTGACACCCTTGGATCTGCATTTTCTCATGGGGCGTGTTGGTTTACTATCTGTGAGATGGTGTCGATTAGGAAGTCTAGGGCTTGGTTTATATCAGGGAGTGTACTGATGGGGCACCAGTCAGTGTTATTGACAGTGGAGATAAAGCTGTCAGTGTCAAACCTGGACATGTACCGAACAAGAGAAATCTTAGGAGGGGGCTGGGATAGTTGTTTCTCCACACACAGAAGGTGGGAGAATGATCACTTATGCAGTCAGGAAGTATAGCCACCGATTTGATCTTCTGCGGGCAATTGGCGAGCATCCAATCAAGTAGGGTATGATTCCTAGATTTGGGATTAATACGCATAGGATCTTGGAGGAGTTGGGTAAGACTTGAGACGGCAAGCGAGGCATGCATTTTTTATGCATCGGGGTGCAACCAATCTTGGTTAAAATCACCACAAAGTATTAGATCATGGCATGGAAGGCCGACAAGGGAGACTAGGAGGGATGGCAGACTAGTGGAGGCGTGGCAAAGGGGTAAATAAACAAATCCAGTGATGATGAGTTTCTTGACATTTCCTAGTGTAGCGGTAATGAAGAGAGACTCAGTAGGAGAGGGTGCCAAGTCAGGTATGTGAAGTTCAGCTAAGTCTAGATCTGCCCTAGAGTAGATTAATATGCCTCCCCCCTTCTTCCTAGCCTGTCATTTCTAAGGATGCTATAACCAGGTATAGACACATCATACTGTTTAATAGCAGGTTTTAGCCAGGATTTAGAAATGCACAGGATGTCAGGAAACATTTGGATAGCCCAGGCTTGCAGTTCAGCCATTTTACGGCGCAAGCTGCGAATGTTCATGTGAGCAATGTTTAAACCTTTAATCATGGGTTTGGATGATGAGGTGTGGGAGAGGGAGGTGTGGTAGACTGGCCCAGGGTTCAGCTCTATGTCCCCTGCCTGGACCAAAAGGAGGAGGATGGCAGTGTGAGACCAGATTAGCGCACAGGAGGAGGACATATCAAGGAGACGTGTAGCATTTGGTGTGCGAAGGCGTTTTTGAAGCCAGAACCCCAGCAGCGCAGCTTCACGCTTCGGAGCACAGGGATGTAGATAGATAGATGGATGGATAGCTAGATAGACAGAGATAGATAGATAGATAGATAGATAGATAGATAGATAGATAGATAGATAGAAAAAAATCCATCACCTGTTCACTGCTCTAACACAAGCCAGCGGTACATCTCCATCTGTGGCTGCAGATATCAAGGAACTCCCACTGTTTTCATATAGAGAAAGTGGGTATTTCTGGATACCCAGAAAAGGTATTTCTGGTCTTTTTTGTTTAAAAAACAAACACCAGGATCTAGCTAAACATGTCCCATTTAGCTAGATTCAGGTGTTTGTTTTTTAAAAAAAACATTATTTTTATGTATTTTTTTTTTTAGTTAAAAAAAATATGGTGGCCATCATGACCTGAAACATTTTTTTCACGTTCTGAGAAGCAAGTGATGAGAAAGTAAAACAGCCATTGACAGCCATTATACAGCACTTACCTTTATTCTTCAGTTCGCAGTTCGGCTTTGAAGAGGGCAGACACGTACCGATCCACAGAAGATGACAGCAGACCACCTCCAGTGGTAAGTATAGGGTAAGGGGTGGGGTGGCGGGTGCTCAGTGGGAGGGTGGGGATGGGGCAGAGGGATGGACAGGATGACAAGGGGCCATTTTATTTTTTTCAAGGCAAAAAAAAAAAAGACGTTGAGGGACAGGTTCCTTTTCTTACAGGAGATAAAGTAATGATTTGGGGACAATGGGAGTGGGTTTCACAGTGTCCCACACTTTTGGAAGAATGCAGCAGTGCCAACACGGGGATTGGGCACCCCAATGTCGGCACTTCATAAGAAAAATTTGAGGACACTGGGAAGGGACTCCCCAGTGTCCCACAGTATTGGGGATGCTAAGCAGAGAAACAACATGGCTGGCAGCATAATGTTTTTTTAGATCCCAATACCCAGCTGTCTTCATGACATGGGATCCTTGGTTGTGCTAAACATCTATTTTTTCCCATAGGAAATAATGGAAAATGCAAAATGGAATAACTTTGGAATGGATTAATGTTTTTCCACCAAACCTTCAAAAGGCACATTTTTGAGGCCAAGGGTTTCTACCCTGAAAATTTCAGCCCAGAAGCTAAAGCCATTTCCGAGATACAGGTGGACAAAAAAGTACCAAAAACTCCAAACCTTCTTTATGTTCAACATTCTCTATCTCAGAATTGGCTAAAGCTATTGAAACAAAATTTCATACATACAAACACCTACCCAGGGTGACTATGAATGCTGAACTTCATTGCAATCACTTCAACTATTACAAAGTTATTAAGGTTCAAAGATTGCCCTTTAACAGTCTCATCAACCCTAATATACAGGCACTATTGTGCCTGTATAATACTCTCCATACTTATAGTATTAGTGTTAAGTGGATAGGAGTAGGAGAGAGACTTCTAGTCAGGGTTTGGGGTACTTTCAGACTTGTCTTTAAATTTGTAACAGGAAGTATGGGGAACCTAGATCAAGAAATTAAGTTTTGGGAGTGAGTACAATAGATTAAGAAAGCCCTGTGATTCAGGTGTGTGATGGGGGTGGAACTGCCAGAGGCTTACTGCCTGCTAACAAGAGTACTATAAAAGTCTCCCTTGTAGAATGTGTCCCACCACGCTTGTGTCCCAGTGCATGAGTAAAATAGTGCAGGAGTGGGGAATCTGCAGGCATCTGCAGATAGGCAGATAGTCTGTAGGAGACTCTGCAGAAATAACAACAGGCCAAGGCAGGAGATACAGTACTGTGTTCTGATATACTGCAGCAGTCAGCTTCAGAGTAGGTAGCTACAGGTTTAGGAGGGCACAGGAAGAGGATGATGACCACGTGACCTGGAGCTCCAATTAGAGAGATGCAGGAATTAACCAGGACCTGCATAAAAGCACTCCAATCCCAGCATGTCCATCACTCACACTTGTGTAGTCCACAATCCACAGGATACTCTGCAGGACGAATAACAGCCCAAGGTAGGAGATAACACAGTACTGTGTTCTGGTATATTGAAGCAGTCAGCTTCAGGGTAGGTAGCTACAAGTAGTGGGTAAACATCTAGTGGGGAAGGAGTAATAGGAACCAGGATAAGGTAGGTACAGGTAACAGGGTTGAAAAGGGAAAGTAGGAGACACCTTATCTACAGTAGGGTAACAAATAAGTTTGGGCGAGTGGATAAGAAGTAGTAGACACCCAGAGCAAGTTAAGCACAGGTTATGTAAGTTAAAAAAGGGAAAATAAGAGACACCATATCTAGATTAAGGTATCAATCACATTTCAGACAAGCAAAGGGAGAGGTAGTAATTCAACAGGCATAGAAAAGAGGAGTAAGGTACAGGAAAGTTTCAACAGGCACTAAGGTGAAGGATGGAAAGAGCATGAGAGCAGTGCATTACAGTGAAGTGTGGAGTCACAGTCTTTCAGGACATCTTCTGGAGACTGAGGTGCTGCCCCATGTGTATTCACCACTCAGGGATGAGACCAGAGGTTGCTGGACTCCAGGCCAACCTGGCAAAGGTGCAGAGAACCTTTTTGCCTCACACAAGGGCCACCAAGTCTGCCACCACTACCCAGGGGATGTCTAGGCAGAGAAAGAATGATTGGACTTTGGTGGGCTCTGGGAGAGTGGCATAGGTGATAAGGGTACCCACTCCTCAGCCTGTACCACTGCACAGTTTTGTTGCCATACTGGCCAGATGGGGCAGCCAGAAGGAGGCACCCATAGCAGTGGGAGGGAAGAAAATGGGGATCCTCAGAAGGAGTATGCCCCAAAGAGGAAGCAGCTGTTGGTGTGGTACTCCACTGCTAAGGGGATAGACTTAGGAGCAGTGGGAGAAAGGGGGAGGGAGGCGAAGTGCCTGAGAGGTGCTTCGATTTGGAGGGATGGAGAGCAGATGCACATGGAAGGATGACTGGAAATGTGTATTTGCATCAATCTGGGGCATAGGTGTCCCCCAAGGTGCCACCCCATTTCAGCAGGTATGGTGTCCAATATGTAACTGGGTACTAGAGAAGGGTCACCAACGGATGACTTCCCAGGGAGCCCCAGTAACACAAATACACCCAACAACATGGAACTTGGAATACCAAGCAAGAACTTTGGGGTAAAGAAGAAAAACGGGGAAAAAAATGGCTGCAGTTTTGGTGAGAAGATGTCTCTGGGCAGAAACAGTGGTGCCCAGCATCAGGTTGCATCATGACTAAAGAAATCCCTGATACTACTACCCCAGTGTCCTCAGTCACAAATAATTGTAATAATTGGTGGTTAAGGGAGAAGGCACTGAAGCAGGTGTTAGGTGAGCCACGTGCCTGGAAATGGGAAAATACCTACCCTCACTGCAGTGAGCCACATTGTGGAGGCATGGATGGCTGGCTACAGCATCAGGAGAAATGCCATGATTTACACGGACATCAATAGGTGCAAGATGGTGCATTTCATCAAGGTGCCCAGGCCAGATAAGAAGTTGGTTGCCAAACCTCATCCAGATCATCACAGCTGAAGAGGATCACAACAAGCAAGGGTGTCGCCAACCAACTCTAACCTGTTCCAACCTGTTGTGTCTAATCCCCATTGAGGGTAGGCAATGTTTTTCACTATCGAATGTTAGATGTCAGGTGGAAGAGAAGGAAGGGAGAGAGATAAGCTGCCTCCCTTTTCCTGCTAGGAACGCTATTGTCCAGAAAATGATACTCCCAGTACTCGACTACGGCGACATAGTCTATACTACTGCTCCCTCCTCCGCCTTGGCCAGCCTTGACACCCTGTTCCACTCTTTTTGTCGCTTTATCCTCGACTGCCCACACACAACCCACCAATGCACCTTATGTAGCTCCCTAGCCCTGCTGTCCCTCCAAGACCATAGAGTAACCCATAGTGCGAGGTTTGCAGCAAAATTTTGGTCCCAATCCCTACCCCCTACCTGGCCTCTACCCTCTCCCAACAACCCCCCCCCCCCGCTTACTTCCTCAGATGCACTGACCCCAGGCTCCTCCTCATCCCCTTTATGCGCACAGCCAAAGGGCAGGACGCTTTCAAGTACCATATCCCACAGTTATGGAACACTCTGCCAGCTGATATAAGACACTCACCCAACCCCAGCCATCGCAACCGTCTACTCAGCACCCACTTTGTCTCCAAAAGCTCTTGCTATAGCTAATGCCAAATTGTAACTGAAAATGTGCTCTGAGCTGATGTATCTATTTATATTGTATCATGTATTCAATCTTTCTACTGTCTGTATGTATCTGCCAATTATCTGTACGGCTGTTGGCCAACTCACTGCTTATACTAACTATGTAACTATGTTTGTACTATTATCTTGGGTCTTGGCCCCAGGTCGCATCTGGAATCATGCAGCACTGCTCAGTATGCCTTCCTGGTTAAACTCGTAAATAAATAAATAAAATACTGGTGACTCTTCAATTCATTTTATTGTCCAGAGGATACCAAAATTTCCAGTTCCTGAAGCTAGCTGAGCCATGCAGAGTCAGAAAACAATGCAGTAGCCTGATGTCCTCCGAGGCTCAGAAAGAATTCAGAGTTCCCTTCGTGGACTTTGATGACTGTATCAATTTCTTTTAACCCACACCTTTATTAATTTATTTTTTACATCTTTTATCAACAAATGAAATACATTTTACTGTGGACTCTGGGACTCACATTAATTGTTCTTTATAAAAACTTTTAAAAATGAAAAAGAGGGGTGCCAGAGAGTCAAACATGAGATTGGACATGCTTCACTTTGGCTCCACAGAGCTATAACTTTTAATAAATATAGCCAACAGGTTACTACTATTAAAACTTGGACATAGTTTGAGCAGGCAAGTGATATAGAACAGCTAGATGTAATTTTTTACCATGGGGCAGTCAAAAGGTGCAACTGCAGGCTCGAGTTTGAAACTGCAACAATATCATAGAAACATAGAAACATAGAAGTTGACGGCAGATAAGGACCGCAAGGCCCATCCAGTCTGCCCATTTCTTTTTCTACTTTATAAATGTACCATCGACCTTTGCTCTGTCAATGGCCTATCTATTCATGCTCATCTGTATTGCTCCCTTATGCCTATCCCATGCCTGTTTGAAGCCCTGCACTGTATTCATATCCACCACTTCCTGAGGTAGGCTGTTTCATGCATCCACCACCCTTTCTGTGAAAAATAACTTCCTCACATTACCCCTTAATCGGCCTCCCTCTAATCTCATGCTGTGTCCTCTAGTCCTGCTATTTTTCTTATATTGAAACATGTTAGACTCTTTCACCTTGTTAATGCCCTTAAGGTGTTTGAATGTTTCAATCATATCACCTCTCTCCCTCCTTTGTTCTAGGGTATACATATTGAGCTCCGTTAATCTGTCCTCATATGTTTTCTGATGCAGTCCCTGCACCATTTTGGTTGCCCTTCTCCGGACTGCCTCAATTTGGTTATAGTCCTTGTGAAGATGTAGCCTTCAATACTGCAGATGGGGCCTAACCAGTGTCTTGTAAAGAGGGATTATTACCTCCCTCTTCCGACTTGTGATGCCCCTACTAATATACCCTAACATCCCCCTAGCCTTACCTACTACTTCAGTGGTCTGTTTGGATGATTTCAGGTCATCGGTGATGATGATGTCCAAGTCTCTTTCTTCCCTTGTGACTGCCAGCAACTCCTCTCCCAGCCTATAGGTGGCCTCAGGGTTTCTCTTTCCTATGTGCATTATCTTGCACTTCTTTGCATTAAACCCCAGTTGCCACTCTTCTGACCATTTTGCTAGTTTATCCAGATCTCTTTTCATTCTGCCCACCCCCATATGGGCCATCTACTCTGTTGCAGATCTTGGTGTCATCTGCAAACAGACAAACCTTACCCTCCAGTCCATCTGCAATGTCACTGATGAAGATATTGAAGAGGACTGGCCCCAGGACTGATCACTGAGGTACCCCACTTGTGACTTGCATCTCTTCTGACTGTATACCATTTACCACCACTCACTGTTTTCTGCCAGTAAACCAGTTTGCCACCCAGTTGACCAACTTCTGACCCACCCTGAGCCTACCCAGCTTATTAATCAATCTTCTATGTGGAACAGTATCGAAAGCTTTGCTGAAGTCAAGGTAGGCGACATCAACTGCTCCCCCTTTGTCCACCACTCTGATTACCCAGTCAAAGAAATCTATGAGATTAGTTTGACAGGACCTTCCTTTTGTAAACCCATGCTGTCTTGGATCCTGTGCACCTATAGATTCCAGGTGTTGCACTATCCTTTCCTTAAGGAATGCCTCCATAATCCTGCCCACTACTGAGATAAGACTGACTGGTCTGTAGTTCCCTGCCTCCTGCCTGCTACCACTCTTATGGAGTGGGATCACATGAGCCCTTCTCCAGTCTTCTGGGACCTCTCCTGTGCTCAGAGACTCACTAAACAGTTCTGATAATGGCTCTGCTAGTTCCACCCTTACCTCCTTTAGTAGCCTGGGATGTATGCCTTCAGGTCCCATTGCCTTGTCCACCCTGAGCTTATCGAGCTCTTGTAGGATCCTTTCTTTTGTGAAGGGACTAGTGCTCACCTCCCTCCCCCCACCGTGTCCATGGTGCTGAGCTGTGGGCCATGCCCTACCTTCTTTTCAGTAAATACTGAGCAGAAGTATCTATTTAGGATAGATGCTTTTACATGGTCCTCCTCCTCACACGCCCCCTTATCTCCTTTGATCTTAGCAATACCCCCTCTGGACTTTCTCCTTTCACTAATGTATCTACAGAAAGTCTTGTCACCTTCTTTTACTATCTGTGCTAGTGTTTTCTCGTTTGGGTCTTTGCCTGCCTTATTGTCTTCCCTGCTTGCCTTAGGGAAGTTTGGTACGCCTCCCTATCTTCATCACGCTGTGTTCCCTTATATTTTCTGAAGGTCAGCCTTTTGGCTTTGGCCTTTTCTGCTACTGTTTTTGAGAACCAAAGTGGTTTCCTTCTTCTTTTGCACTGCCTTTTCTCTCAAACACAGTGGGATGTTGCTTCAAGTATTGCATCCTTAATGCTTGCCCACTTTGCCTGTACCCCCTCACCTGTATTTCTTTTTGCCAGGGCTAGCTTAACACTGTTGGCCATCTCATCAAAGTCAGCTCCTCTGAAGTCCCATATTTTTGCCTTGGAATGGAATGATTTAATAGTAGTGGTCAAATTGAACCATACCATGTGATGGTCACTGGCCCCCAGGTGACCTTCTACCTGGAGATCTGTGATCCTTTCCCTGTTAGTCAGTACTAGATCTAGAATAGTCCTGTCTCTTGTGGGTTGTTGTACCAGTTGTTTGAAGCCTTCCCCCTGCAGGGAATCCACCATGTGTCTAGTTCTGGCAGATGTTCCTGCTGGTATTGACCAATCTGTATCTGGCATGTTGAAGTCTCCCATTATCAGAACTTCCCCTTTAGCTGTTATGTTTTGTATATCTTCTAACAGTAATGTGTCTGTGTCCTCCCCCTGGTCTGGGAGCCTGTAGACAACCCCAGCTCTTATGGCTATCCCATTTCCTGTTTCCAGGGTGACCCACAGTTCTTCTAGCTCCTTATGTGAATTCTGAATTTCTGTAGCCTCGATATTTTCATTGACATACGAGGCCTCCACCGCCTCCCATTTTTGTACCTCGGTCTCTTCTGAACAGTACATAGCCAGGTACTGAAGTCTCCCAACTGTGGTTACTGGTATACCACGTCTCGTTAATTGCTACTATGTTCAGTTTAGCCTCTGTCATTATTGCCTGCAGGTCTGGGATCTTGTTTCCTAGACTGCGAGCATTTGTGTACATGATTGTCCATTGGCCAGATTTTGGTGTGTTAGTTGTTGGGTGAGGTCTGGCGTATCCCCTGTGCATCATATGGGGAGCTGGACCTTTTTCCTTACCTGGTGATGAGAATGAACTGCAAACATGCTAAACTCCTGTTTGACCACTAGCTGAGGGGCGAGGGGTGCTCTTCCCATTCGACGTATGGGATGTTGCACCCCTCTCCCCTTTTGCTAGTTTAAATATTCTGCAAAGATGTCAAATTTCTGCCCCAATGCACTGACTCCCTCCTTAGTCAGATGCAGTCATTCAAATTTAAAGAACTTTCACTCCCAAAACTGTTGCCAGTTCTCTACAAGTTTGTGTCCTTTTTCCTGGCACCAGCCCTTGAAAATATCAACAGCAAGCCCCCAAGAACACATCGGGAGATGGTGGTACAAGCAACCAAAGTGGCGCCGGAGATATCCCCCATGGGCTACCCTGTTGCAAGTGGTCAGAGAGGTTGACAAAAAAATTGAAAAAATCCTGAACTGCAAGGGGAAAAGGATACAAAAATTGATGGAGCAGTGACCACTGCTAAGGGAGCATATGACTGATCTCAGTGGACACAGTCTGCTGTGGCTAAACTTACCACAGAAAAGATGTACCTCAGGATTAGGCTAAAGCTCTTGAGACTGGAGCCCACACCATGAATCTCTGGGTGCTAGGCCTCCTCAAAGGAACCAAGGATAAGGACCTGGTGTCTTGTATTAGGACATGGTTATCGGAATCTTTACCTGAGGATTCACAGTTGAGCCCGATTATATTAAATGGGGCTTACAGAGTAAATGTCAGAATGGCACAAGTTAATAATGATCAACTTAGAACTGTTCTGGTGGTAACCCAAGGGCCCATAAATCAGAGACTTTATCTGTGGATGGGCACAGGATAACTACCCACTGCAGATGGAAAGAGAAGTAGTAAAAATATTCCCAGACTGGTTTTGTGCAATGCACTCACAATGGAAGTTATTCCATCCCCTCTGCTAGCAGCTCCATGGCCTAGGGGTGGCCCACTCCTTGTTAGCACTGGCTCGCATGAGAATAACCTATGGGGGGAAAGACATTCCAATTCTGGACCCTAAGATAGCCCAGAGAAAAGTGGACCAACTTGCTACTGAGTTCCATACTAGAGCCCAGCCTAGGATGACGAATCAGAGTCCTCAACAGGTGAGGAGTGAAAACAAGATGAAACATTTCTTTTTCTTCCCAAAGCAGGTGATAGACAGTATATGTTTATATGTATAACTGGAAGAGAATAGCCCTCTCTCTCAGCCTGGAATACAGGCCTAGGTATATGTTTTGCCTTATACTGTGAATGTCTGTAAATTTGTTTAAGGAAATCTATTTAATTTAAAATGACGCCAACCATAAGAGTTTTACCCAAGGAGTCAGTGGTATAGCACAAAACAAGGGAAATGAGCAATTGGTAAGTATACTGTTTGTTTCACTACACCATGTATTCCTAGACAAGTTTAGCTTTAATATCCTGGGAAATACTGCACTGAGGGATATACTGCACTGTAGTTTGCCAAGCTGCTCCTGTTGAGACTTGAGTTCTTACTTGCTACATAGTTCTAGTTTGAATGGTAAGCAATTTAACTTGAGATGAAAAGGTTTTTTACAATGTTTAAAAAAATGTTTTGCTCTGTTGGAGTTTGAGTTTTGGAACTAATCTTTCCACCTGTAATGAATACTGGTTAGAGGGAATAGTGACTTTTAGAACATTGGACATTGGGTCTAGTGGTGGGTGAAGTCAACACTTCACTTCACGGAAAACTTCACAAATTTTACCTAGTTCACAAAGTTCTCCTTTAAGGCAAACTTCTATTTCACCTTACAGGAGAACTTTGCAAATGGTGAAAATGTAAACGTTGCCTAAAAATGTTGGCTCTAAGGTGAAGTTTGCAAGGATTCATGGGATTAGAGGTCACATGCTGCTACAATGAGCTGTATTGCCATGCATAGGCTGAATTCAGTGCAGTTGGAGGAAGAGAGAGCTGGTGTTAAGTGTGTCTGTATCTCTGTGCCTAAAAACCTTTGGAAAGTATTTAAAACACACAGTTTTTTCCAACAAATCACTCCATTAAGTGTCTACTGTGCTTTGTGCTAGATCATCAATTATAGAAACATAGAAAGTGATGGCAGAAAGGGAGTATATGGCCCATCTAGTCTGCCCTTGTTCCTGCCCCCAACTGCTATTCGGTGTTATGGTACCCTTGTACCTATCCCAAGCATTTTTGAAAGTTCCCACTGTTTTGCCTCCATCACTCCCCATGGAAGGCCATTCCATGCATCTACCACCCTCTCTGTAAAGAAGAACTTGCGTGTGTTGCCCCTGAATTTGCCCCCTCCAGCCTCATATCGTGCCCCTGGTTCTGGTGTGATTCTTGATCCGAAACAGGTCCTGAACCTGAACCTTGTTTATTCCATTTAGGAACTTGAAGGTCTCTATCATGTCACCCCTCTCCCTTTGCTGCTCCAGGGAATACATGTTTAGGTCCTGCAGCTATTTGTCATGTTTTGCTGTGCATTCCCTGTATCATTTTTGTTGCTCTCCTTTGCAGTGTTTCGAGTCTGTGCATATCCTTTTTGAGGTGCGGCCTCCAGAACTAGACGCTGTACTCCAGGTGTGGCCTCGCCAGTGATCTATAGAGTGGCAGGATGACCTCTCTTTTTCTGCTGGTAATCCCCCTTCATATGCAGCCCAGCATGCCATTTGCCCTTAGTGCTGCTTTTTCACATTGCTTGGACATTTTCAGGTCATCCATTATAATTATTCCTAGATCTCTTTCCTGCTTAGAGGATTCCAGTTTTACTCCTCCTAGGTATTATTCTTCTCCTGGGTTTCCTCTTCCAAGGTGCATGATTTTGCATTTTTTGCATTGAAGTTTAGTCGCCATGTTTTTGACCATAGTTCCAGAATCCTTAGGTCAGCCTTCATCTTTTCTGCTCCTTCTGGAGTGTCTACCCTGTTGCCTATTTTTGTATTGTCTGCAAACAAACTCACCTTACCTTCCAGGCCTTCAGATATGTCACTAATAAAAATATTAAAGAGTATCAGACCTAGCACTGACCCCTGTGGCACTCCACTATCTACCCCATTTCTTCTGTTAGGGAGCCATATACTAGTACCCTCAGGTCCTTCTACTAAGCCAGCTCTGTATCCAGTTCTCCACTTGCTGCCCTACCTCCATGCTGTCGAACTTATTTAGCAGCCTTCTATGTGGGACTAAGTCGAAAGCTTTGCTGAAGTCCAGGTATTGGAAGGGCTAAAGCCTATGGTTCAGTGTAGGGGAATAGCTCCTCCCACATTCCCCTTAAAGGCCAACCTCCTTTAGCAGTAATCTGCTTAGCGTGTTGTAAACTCTGGCTCTGAGCTCCGTGTGGCTCGTGGGCTGGGCCTCTTTCCAGTCCCTGTTTCTGCTTTTCCCCTTCCCCTCAACCCTCTGTTTCTTGCGCCTCCCTGCCTGTCCCCTCCCATTTGTTTGTTTGCTTGTTTCCCCCCACCCCTTTTCCTGCATGCATTTTCTTCCCTTTCTTTCCCCCTTTGTCACAGTTCCTTTCCCACACTGCCGCTCTCGGGCTACCGTCCTCCCCTGGTGCTCCTCTTCCAGTGCAGGCCCAACCCTCCTGCTCTTTTGACACTTTTATTTTTCTTCCCCTACCACGGCTCGTTCTTGAGCCGCCAGCTACTTTAGGAGTCCGTGATGTCACTCCCTCTCCAATTCTTTCACCATCAGCCAGCGACCTGGCCTGCATACTACCTCTGTGCAGCATCCTGCCAAGAGTGTTATCTCCTGCTCAAGTGTTACCTGGTAGGATTGGTGAAAACAAAAACAGACATCATGTGTCACAACATCGAATCCTCAGTACTTCATGGCCAGTCCTGGCAGGGTAAGCACTGTTTTTCTTTCTCCATACCGGCTACCAATTTCTTGCAGCACTTTTCAAGTTCACCCTTCTGCACGCGTAGTGGCTGTACAGAGGAATTCAGCTCATTCTGTCCTGGGACAGAGCGGGGCTGCTAGGTCTGGTGCATCACTTGGCAGTGCTTCCTCATTTCTTCCCTGACAAACTGAGTGACATGACAAAACCATCCAGTCCCCCCCCCCCAGCCATTTCTTACTGCACGGCCCTCACTAGCTGCTCAGTACCCTGACATGCTGGTGTCTCATCCAGCCTTGCTTCCGCTGTGGGGGGGGGATTCTAGCAGGCAACTATGTCTCTGTGCTGTGCATGATAAATTGGAGTCTGACACTGCTGTCTCTTCCTAGGCCCCCCCTCCCCTGCTGCTCTGCTACCCTGTCCCCTGTTCCTCGTCCCATACTCCCCTGGTTTTTCCTTTTGGGCATTTCGCTCTTCAAACCAGCATTCCATCTCCTTTACGCCCCTTCTCCCATCCTGACCTGTGCTGCCTCTACCCCTAGTCTGGTGACTGCACCCCTTGCCATTTTTGCTCCCAGCATCTTTACCCTGCTAATTACCTACCCTGCCCTCCTGTCTACATGGCTTCTGCTACCCTCGCATGGAAAATAACCATTACAGCTTACTCGGCCTTCAGTCATTCGTTGCATTCCATCACTATCAGCATGCTTCTCCCTGGATTGCTCTTTCTCCACCTTACTGGCATTCCTGATACCTTTCTCCTCCACTCTGACTTGCTGCCTTCTCCTTCATACTGCATACCTGTCTACCTACCTCAACTACGCAGCCAGCTGCCCTTTTCTTACTCAGCCCATACCAGCAGTTTTCCGGACTCCATCCCTAACTTGTACCTTCTGAGGTACTGAGCGAAGGTAGACTTGCCCTGTCTACCAGGGATGGGATTATGTTACTCTCACTACTACCTACTACTTATAAATCTGCCATCCTCCATCCCTAACTCTGTCTGGTGGCATCAAGTGAAGGTTAGCTTGCCCTGACTACCAGGGATGGGAGCCATGTCTGCAATCTACCACATCATACTTATGCATTCTCTACCTGATACCAATTGCCTCTTCCTTACGGGAACCGGACCTCTTACCCCATGTGTCGTCAACATCCTAGCTATGCCTGGTGGCCTCGTGTTAGGGTCATCTTGCCTCAACTACCGGGCATGGAAGCCCGAATCTACATTTGACTGTTTCAACCTTATGTATTCCCTACCTGATACCCGATTGCTGCTTCCTTTTGGGAACAGGACCACCATACCCCATTTGCCTTCCACGTCCTACCTCTGCCTATAGACATCGAATGAAGGTCATCTCACACTGACTACCCAGGATGGAAGCCTGTATCCGTAATGCACTGTTTCAACCTTATGCACTCTCTGCCAGACTACCGAGTTGTCGCTTTCCTTTGGGAATGGGACCACTTTATCCAATTTGCCTTCACTATCATACATTGCCTGATGGCATCGAGTAAAGGTCATCTCACCTCGAATACCTGGGTTAGAAGCCTGTGTCTGTAAATGACTGTTTCATCCTTATGCATCCTCTACCTGATATCCAGTTGTTGCTTCCCTTTGGGAACAGGACCTCTATACTCCATTTGCCTTCCACATCCTTCCTTACCAGTCTCCATCCTGCACTTCCATGGACTTATCGTACTTGCCCCACTTTGGCATCCTCACGCTCTGGATTTGGACTCTTCCAGCTTGTTCAGTCTCTACCTCCATTCAGCTCGACTGCCTCCTGGACTTCCTTGGTGCTGGTCGCCCCTTTCGATTACTATGTGGATTCGCCTTCTCCTTCGGAAGTGGGACCCTCCTGCTTTATCGCTGCAGCACCTTCTGTTCTCTGCTCTTGTTGTTCACCATCTTCTTCAGACATGGGACTCTTGTATCTCAACTTTGTAGCACTTGGTGCCTGACTTCGCTTCTTGATCTTCCATGGATCTGCCTTTCGTAGCATACTATGGCTTTCCCGCATTCTGCTTCAGTTTGCTGTGGCACTGACTCCCATCCTGTTCCTTCCTGCACCTGTGATGTCAGTACAGCTTGGCCTATGCCATCCTTTTCTAGGAATCCTTCCTCCAGTCTGCAGATATCCACTCCAGACTTTCCCTAAGTCCTTGGACAGATGCATTCTCCTCACCGCCCTGGCAGCTCGGAGCTCCTTCCCACATGCTGTGACTCTTTTGGGCATTTCATACCTATCACTGGCCAGTATTCCTACCCAGTCAACTGTTCCTCCCATTTATCTATTTCATACTCCTACCTTGGCCATCTTAACAGCTCCCATCTACTACTCTACAGAGCACTCATTCATTTCACCTGAGGAAAACATCTAGCAACATCCCTTGGACAACATACCTTATAGACTGTTACATCACAATACTCCTTCCAATGAAGACTTTCACCAAGAGCAAGCTTCCATTGATTCCTCAATATGCAAGTCCATAACCAACCTGGCTGTCTCACTATCCCAGTCACGCCTCTCACCAGACCTATATCTGACTTCAGTGCTTGGCACCCCTGGCATTCTACACCACTCTCATCTTCTCATTGCCATGTCAATCTATAGACTCCTTCAAAGACCTGTTTACGGGCTTCCTACAACATTCAGACAAAGAATCAACCTGTAAGGTGAAGCAGTCATGGCCACCTCAGCTCATGTCACTGGCAATTACACCACAGCAATACCCACATCTCCTTTTCTCTCCAGCAGACCAAAAGGAGCCTATACAAGTATCATTATGGCATCAATACCCAAATCACCTTTTGAATTCATCGTACGGAACTTCCACTTATTTTCATATACATTCAGTTACCATCTCTATTGCATATACCAACCTTCCTTCATTGGTCTAAAAACTTCCAGGTCACCCCTCATACCAGATACCTCAAGATTCTGTCCGATTCCTTCATCTTCTTCATGGATGCCTTCATTGCAACTTATCGCTCACTGCTTAACTCCAAACCTTCCAACTCTAACGTGAATGCCAAACCTTCTACAATTCAGATTGTTTACCATATGACTTAATAACTCATCATACGTCCCACCATTCAAAGTCTGGCAGCAAATTTTATCAAATTATGCTCTTCATGCTCACTTTGTTTCTGTAATTCCATGAATATCATCCATCATCACCTTGGAAATCTGAACTGCATTCACCCCTTTTTCAACTGGACCTACTCCACTTTCAGAATCCGGATGTTCCTTCAGAATAGACCTGCCTCTTCAACCTCAGTATCATCCTTTTAGAACGCATCATCCAATGGACTTTGAAGATGGACCGTCATCTCTCCAAGCAGTTTGCCTTTCTCAGAAAGTCGAATATGGTTGCTAGAACCTTGGTTCCTCTCCTGTTAGTTGGCCCGGAGGACGGTTGGGTCAGTAGCCATGGATCCTCAGAGGTTTCCTCCACCTGGGGGGTTTTTCTCTCTTGCATGCTACTAGTCATACTCTTTATGAGTTGGAGGAGGTAATCATACTCTTTTGGACATTCATTGGTAAAACTTTTGGGCTTTCTATTCCCTACTCACTACCCGGTTTCCCTACCAAGGGTGGGAATATAGTAAAGTCAAAAGTAAACTACGTTACACAAGCACTACTGACTTCACATGCGATTCGCCAAAACACTGAAACTATGTCTACTGCACCACCCTGATACACTATTTTGGTTACCCAGTTCAAAAAGTCTATTAGATTAGTTTGGTATGATCTATCTGTGGTAAAGTCATGCTGCTTTGTGTCTAATTTGCTGTTTTCTTTGAGAAAGGATATAATCCTCTCCTTTAGAAGGGTTTCCATTATTTTGCCCACAGTTGAGGCGAGGCTTACCAGGCTGTAGTTGCTTGCACTCTCTTTGCTCACATTTTTATGCTGATTGCATGCATGTGCAAGAAACATGTTGCGTCAGCTTTCTGCATAAGCAGGTTATGGAGGCATGGCACTGTTGTGCCCAGTGCCCCCACAGCCTGCAAAGGCTTGTCCCCCGTCCCCCAATGCTGTGGCATGCTGCTGCTGACACTAGTTCAGCCAGCGTGCCACAACCTTCTAAAAAAGTAGCCGTTGCAATCAGGGGCCACCTCGTCATTGCAGTGTCAGCCATCCGCTGCAATGAGGGAGCGACCCGTCATTGCAGGGTGGGATGTGAAACCCACGAAATTGTTTGTGAACATGGCGGCGGCTTGCCGCCGTGTTCAAACAATATAACCCCCTCCCTCCCACTGTGTTTACTTGCCGACGGGGGAGCCCATTCCCCGTCGGCATTCTGTAACCCCCCCTCCCGGTGTTGTTCCTGCCAACGAGGTGCCCAATCCCTGTCAGCATAATGATACCCCCTTTTGTTCCTACCGATGGGGTGCCCAATTGCCATTGGCATAATGACACCCCCTTCCGTTTCTGTAGCCAAGGGGGTGGCCAATCCCCCTCGGCTCCTGCAGCTCCCCATCCCCTGTCCTTGTTTGCCGACGGGGGTGCCCAATCCCCCATCGGCTAATGCACCCACTCACCCACACAGGTGGTATGCTGGGAGCCCACTCCAGCATGCCAAAACACCTGTTAAACAAGAAAACGGTCCCCCGATGTCTTGTTTTTTTTTCAACCTGTAAAGAAGGAAACGGTCCCTCGGAGCTCTCCCAGGCCCCCCTCCCACAACCCACACCCACCCACTGTGCACCCTGCCTCCCCACACCCCCCTCACCCCATACTTACCTCCAGAGTCTGGTGCAACGATCTTTGGTGGACCGGGAACACGTCTGCAGTCTTCAAAGCCGACCACGAACTGAGGAAATGCCGGTAAGCTGTATAATGTAATAAATAGTTTTTTTTCAACTTTAGTGCATATCTCGGGCATTTGTGGGACTTCTTTCACCAAATTTTCAACATGGGGTTTTTGGGACCCCTCCTCATGAATTCTTGAACTGTCATGGCGTTAATCGGCCCTGAAAGGTGGTTTCACGGTCACTGTGCGGAATCACCCTTCAGGGCATATTAACAAAACGACAGTGCCAGTGTTCATGAGGTGGGCTCTCAAAAAGCATATGTTGCAAATTTGGTGGGAAAAATCAAAAAAATTACTGTTTTACAAGCGTGCGTTGCGCAGTTACTACGTACACTCGTAACTTCTCGAATTTACAATATTTTCATACCAGATTTTCAACTTTGGCATTTTCTTACACCTCCTTGTGAGCAGTACAGCTGTCATTTTTCACATCCTGACCAAAATGTGTTTTCGCAGTTCCGGCGCAGAATAGCGCGGTCATTGTGGGAAATCAGTGTTCAGGACAGATTAAGAAAATGACAGTGATACTGTTCATGAGTAGAGGTCCTAAAATGCCTATGTTGAAAATTTGGAAATGATACTCCATAAAATGACTGTGTTACGAGCGTGCTTTGCGCAGTTGGCATGCACACTCGTAACTTCGCAAATTTATAATATTTTCACTCCAGATTTTCAACATTGCCATTTTCCCAGACCTACTTATGAACAGTGCAGCTGTCATTTTTCCCATCCTGTCCAAAATGTGTTTTCGCATGTCCAGCACAGAATAGAGCGGTCGCTGTGGGAAATCACTGTCCGGGACAGATCAAGAAAATGATAATGATACTGTTCATGAGCAGAGGTCCTAAAATGCCTATGTTGAAAATGTGGTGATGATAACCCATCAATGGACTGTGTTACAAGTGTGCGTTGCGCACTTTCTACGCACTCTTGTAACTTCGCAGCTTTGTAATATTATCACACCAGAGTTTCAACAGTGCCATTTTTTCACACCTCCTTATAAGCAGTACAGCTGTCATTTTTCACATCCTGACTGAAATGTGTTTTCACAGTTCCGGCGCAGAATAACGTGGTCACTGTGGGAAGTTGGTGTTCGGGACAGATTAAAAAAATGACAGTGGCACTGTTAATGAGCAGAGGTCCTAAAATCCCTATGTAGAAAATTTGGAACGAAACTCCATAACATGACTGTGTTACAAGCATGTGTTGAACTGTTTCCACGCACCCTTGTAACTTCGCAAATGTGTAATACTGTCAAGCCACATTTTCAACAGTGGCATTTTTTCACAACTCCTTATGAACACTACAGCTGTCATTTTTCACATCCTGGCTAAAATATGTTTTTGCACTCCTGCCGGACAATAGCACGGTTACTCTTGGAAATCAGTGTTTGGGACAGATTAAGATCGACCGAGTGAGGGGGGGAGTGATCGAGCTCAACTGAGCTCTGTCAGGACTGCTGCAGATTTGTTTGTGGGCAGACAAAGGCCCCAGTAGAAGAGCCCACTACAAAAGGGCAGCCTGCAGCACTGGGAGAAACAGAATGAGAGAGCGAGTGAGGGAGGGGAAGTGAGCAAACTCACCGAAGCGCTGTCAGGACTGCTGCAGATTTCTGTGTGGGCAGAAAAAGACGTCAATACAGGCAGAGGCCCAGTATAAAAGGCCAGCCTGCAGCGCTGGGAGAAACAGTACAAGCGAGTGAGACAAGGGGACTTAGTGAGCTCAACAGAGCTCTATCACGGCTGCTGGGATTTCTTTGTGGGCAGAAAAAGGCGCCAATGCAGGCAGGAGCCCCGTACAAAAGGGCAGTTTGCAGCGCCAGGACAAACAGAATAAGCAATGAGAGAGGGAGGGAGACTGAGCGACCTCAATGGAGCTCTGTCGGGACAGCTGCAGATTTCTTTGTGGACAGACAAAGGTGCCAATGCAGCCAGGAGCCCCATACAAAAGTGCAGTCTGCAGCGCCAAGAGAAACAGAACGAGCGAGTGACAGAGCGGTACTGAGCGAGCTCAATGGAGCTCTAGTGTGACTACTGCAGATTTCTTTGTGGGCAGAAAATGCGGCAACGCAGGCAGGAGCCCAGTACAAAAGGCCAGCTTGAAGCACCGTCAGAAATGGAATGCGAGAGTGACAGAGGGGGAGTGAGCGAGCTCAGTGGAGCTGGGTCCGAACTGCTTCAGATTTATTTCTGGCCAGAAAAAGCCACCAATGCAGGCAGGAGCCCAGTACAAAAGGGCAGCCTGCAGCGCCAGGAGACACAGAACGAGCGAGTGAGGGAGGGGGAGTCAGTGAGCTCAACAGGGCTCTGTCGGGACTGCTGCAGATTTGTTTGTGGGCAGAAAAAGGCAGCAATGCATGCAGGGGCCCAGTACAAAAGGGCAGCCTGCAGTGGCAGGAAAATCAGAATGAGTGAGTGAGTGAGCTCAACAGAGCTGTATTGTAACTGCTGCAAATTTCTTTATGGGCATAAGAAGGCAGCAATGCAGGCAGGAGCCCAATAGAAAAGGGCAGCCTGCAGCACCGGCAGAACAGAATGAGCGAGTGAGAGAAGGTGAGTGAGCGAGCTCAATGCAGCTTTGTCGAGACTGCTGCAGATTTCTCTGTGGGCAGAAAAAGGTGCCAACAGAGGCAGGAGCCTAGTACAAAAGGGCAGCCTGCAGCGCCAGGAGAACCAGACTGACTGAGTGAGACAGGGGGAGTGAGCAACCTCAATGGAGCTCTGTCAGGACAGCTGTGGATTTCTTTGTGGGTACAAAAAGCCACCAACACAGGCAGGAGCCCAGCACAAAAGGGCAGCCTACAGTGCCAGGAGAAACAGATTGAGCGAGTGAGAGAGGGGGAGTGAGCCACCTCAATGGAGCTCTGTTGGGACAGCTGTAGATTTCTTCCTCGCAGAACAAGGTGCCAATGCAGGCAGCAGCCCAGTACAAAAGAACAGCCTGCAGCACCAGGACAAACAGACTGACCCACTGACAGGGCCACTGAGCAAGCTCAACAGACAAATGCAGTAACATTCGGCATTGACAAATGCTTGTTATGTAGAGGGATAACCATGGCCTTTTTCCAGTCCTGTGGGACCTCCAGCTCAAGTGATAAGTTAAAACGGTCAGTCAGGGGAGCTGCTAGTTCCTCTCTTAGCTCTTTCAGCAACCTTGAGTGTACTTTGTCCGGTCCCATGGCCTTATTTATATTGAGTTTTTCCAGTTCCTTTAGGACTCTTTCCATTGCAAGAGGTCCTGAATATACTCCACCACCATCTGTGCTGCCCATTGTAAGGGAGGGCCCGCAACCTTCCTCCTCCTTGGTAAAAACAAAGCAGAAATACCTGTTGAGGATTTCTGCTTTGTCCTTATCGTCCTTTCTGTCCCCACGCCCATCATCCTTAGCTAGTCTGACAATACCTCCTCTTGTCTTTCTCTTCTCACTGCTATATCTATAGAAGGTTTTGTTGCCCTTCTTGACCTCCTTGGCTACCTTCTCATCCACTGTTGCTTTTGCTGTTCTGATTTCTTTGCTTGCTTCTTTTAGTTTCCCCTTGTACTCATCGCTGTCCTTGTCGGATCCAGTTTTCTTGTATTTTCTAAAAGCCGTTCTTTTTTCCCTGACCTTGGTGGCTACTTCCTTAGAAAACCAGAATGATTTTCTTTTCTTCTTTGCTTACCCTCTTAATACAATGATTTGCAGTTTGTAGTACAGCTGCTCTGAGATGTGTCCAGTATTCTTCAACATCTCTACCTCGTTCAGTATTTGTAAGGGTTTTCTTGAGATCTTCTTTCATGTTAGTGAAATCTGCCTGTCTACAGTCCATAGCTTTAGTCCTTGAGTGCTTAGTTTCCTTTTTTGTCTTAACTTGAAATCATACCATGCAGTGATTGCTGGACTCCAGCTGTCTCACAACTTCTGCCTCTGAGATATTGTTCCCGTTTGTGAGTACCAGGTCAAGGACCGCTTCTCCCCTTGTTGGATCTCTCACAAGCTGTTTTAGACCTGAACCGTGTAGAGCCTCCAGAAAGTCTTTGCTTCTGGTTGAACTTGCTGTGTGGATACCCCAATTTACATCAGGTAAATTGAAATCATTTGGAGGCAGTATAGCGCAATGGTTTAAGGCTCTGAGCTGCAAACCTGGAGACCTGGGTTTGAATCCCACAGCCCCCACTTGCATACTGTGTGACCCTGAGCAAGTCACTTACTATAACTTCCCTGTGCTCCCAGGTCACACCTGTAACAAGCTTTCAGCTTAGTGTGCCACTCCTGGTTAAACAACTGAAGAAGAAGTCACCCACCACTATCAGTTCCCCTTTATCACTCATTTTGTGTATTGTTTCTAAGATTTATTTGTCTCCCTCCAACCCTATCACCAGGGGTCTATAAAATATTCCTACTGGACTTACTGCTCTATTGCCAGCCTCCAGTTACCCAAAGTGACTTGGTTTCCATATTGTCATTTTGGGTCATAGTGGCTTTTATGCCCTCCTTTACATACATAGCCACCCCCCACCTTTTCTACCAGTTCTGTCCTTCCGGAAAAGACAATGTCATGGAATAATTGTTTCCCAGTCATGGTTATCATTGAACCAGGTCTCGACGATGGCAACCCAGTCCACATCTGCTTCTGCGATGATATCAGCGAGGTCAGCTAATTTATTAGTTAGACTTCTTGTGTTTGTGAACATAACTTTTAAAATTGTCTTTCCCCTTTTTTTGGTGACATGTTCTATGTTAAATTTTTTTGTTGTTTTGGGCTCCGATCCTTTTTTTTTACTAGGTGTTTCCCCTTTTGTGTATTTATCCCCTGATTTGGTGGGGTTTTGGGGGAGAGGTAGCAGGTCCCTATGGTATTGCCTTCTAGTTTTAGGCACAGGGGAGAGGAAGGCACTGGTATTAGTTGTGATTTAGTTAGTTTAAAGTTGTAGTTTTGTTTTCTGTACTATGTGCAGTGAGTCAGTGCTGTGATGGGAGGGGAGCTTAGCTGCAGTGACTTCCAACAAGAAAAAGGCATGCTAGGCAGCCTTTTCTGTCTTAGCATGCAGTACTGTTGTAGTCAGTGTTTTGTGTGAATCTTTTCTGTGATTTCTGTGGTTTGTTATTTTAGTTCTGTAGAACAGTTAGATGTGTTTCACTGAATTATTTTTGTTACTGTAGCTTGATTATCTTGATTTAGGGTTTTTTTATTGACAGAAGTTAGCTTTTTTTCATGTACATAGTAATATCGTGATAATTACCTGATTTGTTGTGTCTTGCGTGTGTCCTTTTAGTCCCTGAAATCCCTGTTGTGTATTGTTTGTGCAAAAAAAAAAAAGAAACTCAAGGCAGTGCAGTTGTTGCGGGTGATGCTGGTTCAGGAGGAGCTTGAACTTCAACAGAGGGTGCTGCCACTTCCACAGAGCATGCCCTCCACCCCACCATGACAAGGGAACTTCTATTACACCCTCCACCAATTGCTGCCGGCATGGATGGGCTACCAGTTCCATCACCCCTGTCATGTATTGTTCGTGAAAAAAAAAGGGAAAAATGCATGGCAGTGCAGTTGTTGTGGGTGATGCTGGTTCAGGAGGAGTTTGAACTTCAACAGAGGGTGCTGCCACTTCCACTGGGTGTGCACACCACCGCACCATGACACGGGAGCTCCTATTACACCCTCCAAAGATTGCTGCTGGCATGGATGGGCTACCATCTCCACCACGCCTTCTCATCACTTCCCTCTGCTTTTTCTCCCACTCAGCCCAGTGATTTGCCATGAGATGGGTCCTCTGGCCCCCAGTACCCATGTGGGTCTCCTGCTTTCCCAAGCAGACACATTTATTGCATAAGCTACAAATGACCACACTGTGGTCACTAGGGTCACTGGTAAAAAAAAAAAAAAGACCTCAAAAATGGCAAAGGCCACACTAGAGAGGATTTGGGGTATGCATGAGTACTACAAGACTAAGTCCCTAAGAAATACAAACTGAAAATAAACATCAAAATTAAAAAATGAAAATTACCATAGGATAGCATTGCAACTTTAACAAGCCAAACTCCTTCAGTCTTTGGAGTTAAGGGACAATCTACATATCAAAAAAAGTCCCAGTGAATACTGCAAGACTAAGTCCCTAAGAAATATCAATGAAAAAAAGACATATAAAAAACATAAAAATTAAAAAGTGTAAATTCTTATAAGATAACATTGCAACTTTAACAAGCCCTAATTTCATCAGTCTTTGGAGTTAAGAGAATATATATATATATATATATATATATATATATAAAATATACAGTATATATATCAATGAGTGCTACAAGACTAACACGTAGTACCCCCAGAAAAATAAAACTTACCATAATGACAAATCTGACAAATCCGCAGTTTAAGTGCAACAAATATGTATCTCCACTTTGACTGCAACCATACCAAGTTTCAGAAAATTCAGCAAATTGATCGAGTTATGCCTAAAAAAAACCCAAAAGAGTAGTTAGCGGAAGTGGGGTGGTGGCATTCGAGTTGCCAAATTATTCTGTGCCACATCTGTGGCATCCATGCTGGTGGGTGCTGGGGGAGGCAGCGACAAGAGGATCAGTCTGAGAGGTAGCCAGATCTCTGGCTCAGGAACAGTGGTCAAGGAGGAGGCTGCTGGTGTCCCCTTGAGTGCTGGTGGTGGTGGCACTGAGCCTGATCTGGATAATAGGTCCCAAGCATGGATATGTGGACCAGTGGCCAAACAGCTGGTTTCTCCTTTCTGTGCATTACAGCACATTGAGCACAGATACCTGGGTAAGTATTTGACTCAGGCAAGGGAAAAATTGTACTAAGCCCAAATGCAGTGGTAGCAACCTTCTGTGTATTTGCCAACATGTCACACTGGCAGTGAAGAGTGTAACTGGATCGCAGACACAGGTCAGAAGATGTTAGAATTGCTCCTGACTTAGATTGATGAGTGGATGTAGCCTGTGGTGGTGGTACCACAGGGGTGGGGGGAGGGGAGGTTGCACAGGATCTTCAGGCTACAGAGTGGTGGGGGAACGTTTGTGTATCAGTAGCTTCATTTTAATCCAACTTCGCCTTGGTGTACCCTAAGGAGGAGTTTCAGGTGAAGTTGCCAGGTGAAGTTACCAATGGCAAATTTCCAATTAAATAGAAAGACTGCGAAATTATCCACGGAGGCAAATTTGGCAACTTCTCCTTAACTTCACCGATGAATTAAAACTTCGTAACATCTCTAACTGGGTCTCCCTTATGAACTACTCCCACAGATCATGGTTTGGCTGACCATTCTAGACTTTTAACAGAGCAACATATTTATTAATTATCAGCGGTACCCCACCAGTAGTAACAACATTTGATGGACTAAATCTTATTGACACTAACAAGCTTTGCATGCATTGCATTGCATGTGCTGTGTGATTACTATGTATGCTGGAGTTCCAGCAATTGCTATGCTTGTATGCATGCTCACTGTAAAATGAATAAACACAAAGTAAAAAAATAAATAAATAAGAAATGTGTTTTTAGTCATAGCAGTATGTAGGCAGCTTAGGGTATAGAATATCTGAAATCATGGAGCACTGTATGTATTTTTTATTTGCAGGTGCAGATGAGCAAAGGAGCTATCCCATCTAAGTGATATTTCTGACCCAGAAATCATCCTATCTTTATTTAAGTTGCAGAGATCTGGACTGAGACGGAACTGAGAAAGAGACAAAGATTAATATAGTTTGACAAGTATTGTCTTTAGCATATCTGAACTGAGAGATTAATGTAGTTTGACAGTGCATGTCTTTAGCAAATCTGAACCAAAAGAGAAATTAATATAGTTTGACAATGAATGGCTATAGCAAATCTGAACTGAGAGAAAAATGGATTAATATAGTTTGACAGTACAGCATGTTGAAATGTTAATCATGCTAGGAATGTATATTTATATGTGGGTTCAGAATAGACCATGTGTAGAGACCATTTATAGTGATTAATTAACAATCATGATCAGGAATCGTTGCATGGGGCCCAGAATAAGGTGCTCTATTGCTGAACATGTTTGACTTGACTTTAAATACCATAGAGATCTGATCCGGTCATCTTTATCCCAAATCCCCCTGTCTAGAGGGCTTGCCAACTCATAAGGTGGTGGCCAATGTGAGTCTGAGCCACCAACCATACTGATTAGGTGTGGAGGATTGCAGCCACAACATGGACTCATATGCCAAAGGAGTCATCTGTGTATGCCTCTCCTGAATTTGCTGAGGCAGCAAGTGTTTCTGGTCAAGAAGAATGTAGCCCCCTTGTCACCACAGGGCACTGTGCCATTCCTGTCCCCCAATCTATTTGGTTACCAGGGGGATAATGTTCATGGGGGAGCCAACTCCAGAGTCATGTGACCATTACACTGCATAAGGAGAAGAGCTTGGCATCCATTTGGGATGAGTGAGGAGAGGATTGGGGATGCACCCACAAGTGAATCCTTGATAAGCCTTTGCAGGTCTGGTTCATTTCTGTGGATAAGTAAAAGAAAGAGGGTTATAAGTAGGTGCATCCTGGTCTGCTAGGGAAACCTGTAGTTGGGTTGAAGGAGCACCACTTCATTGATGCTACAAGGGCACCAATTTCAGTTGCATGAAAGCACTCCATATGGAAAGGTAGCTGAAAATGTCCATTTGAGCCTACCCAGGGCATAGAGGTCTGCCAGTGTGTCACCCCATTTCAGCAGGCATGGTGTGTGCAAATGTAACTAGGTGCTGGGCGGGGCCCTGAGTTAGGCTCATAAGCAGTGTCCATCCGTCTGGTTCCATATCTCAGTGGTCCTCCAGGAAAGTCAGGCCCCGTGGAGGACAGAATGTGTAAAGTTTGAGGAGATTGGGACTTTCATCGGGGTTCCATGTTCAGGTTGAAAACAGTAGGTTGAAAAGAGCAGCCAGTAACTGATACCATCTAGAGGGAGATGTGTACATGTACCAACTCATACAGAAAGCTTCTTCAAATGTATTTGAAGCATGAATAAACTCTTACACTGCTCTGACATGATTTCCGGTGAACTTTATTAATTTGCTGCTTGAATGCATTTGTTTGAAGTCTAAGTGTTGAACCTCCTGAGTCTAGAATTTTCTGCGACCTGAACCTCCACCACAATCAGCTTCCCATACAGATAAGATGACCTCCTAGGGAGACATGACTGCATCTGTAAAGCCTAATCTTCTCCAGTATCTCCTCAATAGAGTACTACTTGACCCACTGGCCATCCCTCAAGCTCATGAGTATCTTATCTGGCTGGTCTTCTACATTGGGATATGGTGTCTGAGCATTTGCAATTTTTTAGCTGCAGTACGTAGCATTTTTTATTTGGAGTATTTGGATCATTATCCTCCCAACAGATAGGCTGGGTTAGGTAGGCTTACTGCCATTTCCATCCCACCTGCTAGGGCCTTCTTATAGCCATCTTGCACCCTCTTGTTGTCATTACCAAAAAAAATTACTAGAGGTGTGTGAAGGAGTGAATTTTCATTATTACTTTAGCTGTTAATCCTATTCATCAATTTCTTCCAGTTCTGCTTGTTTCTGTATCCCACATTTTATTCTCATATTTTCTTTTTTCCAGCTCAGTATAAAAAAGGTACTAAAGCAGTTGGGGCTGTCAATGCTATATATATATATATATATATATATATACATATATGTAGAGAGAGAGATAAGGTGTGCATGGCAGTGTAAGCTGCTGACCCACATTGTCACCACCAGTTCCAAATGTTCTGGTTCCTGTAGGATCTTTGTGCCTCCAAGTCACCTCATCATATTCATGACAGGATTTATTTATTTATTTTGAAAATGTTAATATGTTTCATTCCATTACTCCAGTGATACAATGTAAAACATATAGCCTGACTTCCACTTCATAGTGTTGGGTGTTATGCAGGGAGCCTGGGGCCTCCACTCCTATGTTTTTTGGGACTGCCTCACTGTGGCCACGTCTTGGACCCAGATTATCAAATGCTTTGGAGGAGAGTTTCACCTACCCCAGCCCCCTCCTGTCACATTATGCATTACTTTCGGGTCTCCTCCATCCACTACAGACAAACTGTGGATTTCTCTAATGCAGGTTTTATTGACTGCTGCTAAAAAGCACACCCCAAAAAACTGGTGGCGCTCCCTGGCTCAGGCTCTTACATGGACACGTGGTATATAATGGTATTAATTGTCTATCAAATGTAAAAGATATCAGGCCTGATATTCAAAAGAAACTATTTTCCCTGATCAAAAAAGAGCGATTTGCATGAAAAAGCACGCTGTTGTCAGTGTGCTATATTTATACAGGTAGCATACCCTGTCTGTCACTCACTGCCTGTATGGATATTGGGCTCTCTTAGCCCCACACAAAGTGTATATGCACAGTGCTAACACAGCCCCCTGGCATCAAGCACCCAGGAGCAAAGGAGGAACAGCATGTCCAAAACAGTATAATGGCCTTTCCTCCTGGGAGCTGTATTCAGCAGCTGCCATAATAACGATCACATATAACATGCATGGTGCCAAGGGTCCTTTTGCATGCCATTATGTGACCATTACCAGCTCTGCACAATGCTTCTGTGTACAAATGCAAGAAGGTACTGAGCAGAGCCTTGACCATTACTCCCAACCTCACATAATCCTATTTAAGTACTCTGGCAGTCTAGCACTACCCCTCCCACTCCAGTCTACAAGATAATGTAGTAAAATTTCTACTAGTATCCCCCTTCTGCCACATCCCCAAGTAAATAACTAACATGAAATTACAAAAAGTAAACTGCACTCAGGAGTCCAATTCGCAAACATTGCTAAACACTTTTGTTATGCAAGTAAATATAAGCATAAAACAGTCGTGCTCCCCCATGGCAAACTTCAACATTTCACACTTGCACACTTTCACAATAAGCTTCTGAAAGTGGCCAGCGCAAAACTTTGACGCTGCATGGGGAAAACACGTTTTACAGGTATATTTACTTGCATAATGTAACCCCATCCCCTGGGGTTACTAGAATCTCATCAGTGTCAGTGCTAGGTAGGGAAGGCAGCTGGCGAATAACTAGTTAAATAGATTTTCACCTGCTCCCTCTCTGCTTACTTGGTCTCAGCTGAGAGGAGAGAGGTGATGTCATTTAGAACTCTCGTAGCGGCATAAGCCACGGTAGCTAGCTGTGAGTGGGGAGTTTTAGAATTTTCAGTTAGTTCTGAGTGGAGTTCAGTGTGAGCAGTTGGAGGAGTGAACAGCTGCAGTGTGGGCTCTGAGGAGAGCCTATTTTTCTCACCCTAGTGCTGAGAACCATCTGCCTGCCAGTAGAAGTGGTGGAAACTATCTAGCAGGAGTTCCTGATATTTCTCATCTCCATTGAGATGAGAAGAACTGCAGAATGGATCTGAGAGGCAATCCCCTGACTTTGATCCAAGACATTGAAGCTGCCTTTTTTATGTACAACTGTGAGTAATCTGACTTTGGGTATCCCAGGAGGAGTGTACCCATTTTTCTTTGGGGGTGTACTCTGTTAAAGGGAATTATGCACCAAGTTCTGTTCTGTTCTGTTTGAGACTGTTCTCATCCTTTCTTAAAGTTGGCGGACAATCATGGCGTCCCCAGTGAGACTTGACACATTGTTCAGGACTTTAATTTACACTCAGAAGTAGTGTGTTCCTGATGCTGAATGTGAAAGTCATTCCAAGATGCATACTTCTACAGTTTTGTTTAAAGTTTGAGGTGTAACTCTGAAAGAATGGCTGGGTATGGACTGAGGAAGCAAAAGGTGGGCAGCCCCCCATCTGGAGTGACCAGTTCAGTACTACATGCTCTGTAAGGGCGCCTGCTTTTTCAGGACATGGTGGCCAATGCCTAAAGAGAAAGTTTACCCCCTGGTGTGGGTTCTGCTAATCTGAGCACCAGTGTGCTCCGTCATGGCCAGTGCCACATTTCCAGATGTTTAATCTTATGCCATATGGGAAATGCTCTAAGTTGTTGCTAGTGCCACTAGAAGAAATTGTGTGCACCATTGTGGCCAGTGCCACTAGAAGAGGTGTGTGTTTCAGCTGAGGCTTTTCCGCTGAAGAGGATTCAAGATCCTATGTAATATGCGATGTTTAGAGTTTCTGTCTGTTACAGATGCTGTTGTTCTGCCATTGCCTAGTGCCACGAAGTGTAAACTCTTGGGGGTCCACCTTTGCTTTAGTGTACCATTCTTTGGGAGGAAGCCGCACTCTAGAACCCAACCTGGTTTGGACATTCTCGTTACTGCTTCCTGTGTGGAATTACTGGGTACCCCTCCAGAAGTTCAGACTTAGCATAGCCGACTAGCAAAAGTTCTCTCCTCAGGACCTGAGTTGAGAAATGGTCATTTGTTCTGTAATGCTATGCTTTGTAACCCCACCCCTCTCTTTCCCCTAGACAGAAAATATGGGAGGTGTGCTTACTAGTTAAACAAGTGGCCAGTGTGGGGTTACAATAATAAAAGTGTTTAGCAACATTTGCAAATTGGACTCCTGAGTGCGGTTTACATTTTGTAATTTCATTTATTCGGTTATTGCTACGACGCACCGATTGCTACTGATGTTACCCTTTATTTTTACATTAAATAACTAACACACCTGGTAGGCCAGTGGTACCACCATTTTGCCCATTCCCTGAGTAAATAAATAACATCCTTGTTTCTGTGGCATACACTTGCTTGCTCCCTGTAATCAGACAGCAGATGGCTGAGCTGGTATGAGGAGGGTCCATGCCGGTCGCCATCTGCAAATTAGCTGGTGGACTTGGAATGGATCTTGATAGGTGGGACAGTGATGGATAGTGATGTATTTAGTACAATAGCTCTATCTGCAGAGCATTTTGAATATGGACCCCGTCCCATTCGGATCCAATATGCTCAGTTAGCGCAGCACTGTTTATGATAGCATCAGGCTAACCTTCTGAATAGGGGGACAATCTCTCTACAGAATATGACACAACATAACAGATGGGATCAATGGGCCCACTGTGTTGTTCCTCATTGACAACATTTTTTCCATGAGGGATTGATACCACAGTAACTCCTACAGTCAGGAGCACCACCCTTATCCTTTCTGTTTGCATCCAACTTATGTAACACTCAGATGTCTTTAATGCTGGTATTGCCTGTTCTGATGTTGCTCTCTGTACTGCAAAAACACAAATAAACAGTAAAACCAAAAACTATTCTAGGAAGCAGGGCTGTCCTGCAGCTCAGTGTGGGGCAGTCAGGAAAACCGTCTACCTTTAATCCGATAGATATCTCAGCCAGGTTTGCCTCATACTACACTCAATCATATACTCAAGAAGAGTTACTGGATTTAGAAGGCCAGATTGATTATTACCCGATGCAGGTCACTCTTCCTACCCTGGGATGGAGGAGGCTGCAGGAGTGGACAGCCTTATAGGTTTCACAGAGGTGACCAATAAAATTAAAACACTTAAAAATGAGAAATCCCCCAAGGGTGGATGGGGTGCCCTCTGAATTTTACAAGTCTTTTGCAGATAACCTTTAACCTCCCCTGCTGGATTGTTATCAAGACATTCTATAGGGGGCCACATACCAGATTCATGGAGATTTGCTTTGATTTTGAGTTTGCCGAAACCTGGGAAGGGTATACAGTTGTGTAGCTCTTATCACTCAATATCCTTATTAAATGCAGATCTTAAAAAGTGTATAGGTAGTTTAGCTAACTGCCTCCAAAAAGTTGTTTGGAGGCTGCTTAATGCTATTTCTTTACAGAAGGGGTGGGAGCCTGCCAGATTGCTGTCTCCATGGATGCTGAAAAGGCATTTGATAAGTTATATTGATTATTTTTACAAAAAAACATGGAAAAGATGAAACTTGGCCCTCAAATCTCAAATCTATATAAAAAACCTCAAGCCATGGTGTGAGTTAATGGCATTAATTCAGCTTACTTTCCCCTTACCACAGGAGCCAAACAGGGATGACCCTGTCCCCCCTCCTGTTTGCTCTGTGCCTAAAACCCTTGGAGGCAACCATCAGGCAAGATGTGTGGATTCGGGGAATGATGGCAGGGGTATTAGAACATAAATTGTCTTTATATGCAGATGGCTCTGTTTTTCTCAAGTCAACCAGAAGAGTCAATCCCCTGCCTCACTTCCCATTTAGAAACTTTTGGACATGTATCCGGGTACAAAATAAATTTTGATTAATCTGAAACTTAGATTGAGTGGGTCCTACCCATGTGGGTTTAAAGAAACATACCTGTTCTCCTGGGCCAAGAGGAACTAGACCCAATACTTGGGGATTCAGATCAGCACTAATTTTTCTCAGTTATTCGATATAAATTACAACAAACTTTGGGGGGAGGTGCAACAAGAGCTGACTAGGTGGTCACTGCTTCTCTTGATGGTGACAGGTAAAGTAGACAGTATCAAAATGAACATCCTTCCTAAGTTTCTCTTTTTGTTTAGAACACTCCCATTGCCAATCCCACCAGCATGTTGGTCATCTCTGCACAAGGGGATATATAAGTTCATTTGGGAAGGCTGTAAAGCCTGTATTAGCAAAAAGGTCTTGACGCTTCCCCACAAGCGGGGGTGGGAGGGCTAGCCTTACTGGATTTTAAACATTACTATTTAGCCAGTCGGATGGTGGCTATCTGTACTTGGGCAAAACAAAGGCTGAGTTCTGGCTGGTATGAAATTGAAAATGTAGAGGCAGGGGAGAGCCGCCCTTTACAAACACACAAGGAACAGGTGCGCTCAAGCAGTATGGTCTGTCAGTGCAGCGAAGGGCAGCTTACCTACAAATGAGACAAAATTCAAAAAACACTGCACTCGAAGAAATGATACCAATGCAATTGCTGCTTTAAAATGTTAATCCAGTAAATCAAGAATACTGACTGGCAGCCAATCAGTGTCCTTGATTTACTGGACTAAAATTGAAAAGCAGCAACTGAGTAAGTATTGTTTCTTTGAGAGCAGTGTTTTTTTTAAATTTGGACAGTCGCCCTTTACCCTGGCCTTAATGCTAGTTACTCGGCAATATACTAGAAACATCTCCAATACCTGGGTCGAACACACACTCAGAATGTTAAATAAAGTAAGACAAATTCTTAACAACAGATAGGCTTGGCCCTACTTCCCTCATCAGACACCACCCTGACTTTCTTTCCCCTCGACTAGATAGGGAGTATGCCACTTGGAAAAGGAAAGGACTTACCAGGTTCTCCCAAATGCTGGAACATGGCTCTTCATGTCTTTTCAGACTTTACAGCAAAAATTTGATTTGCCTCATACAGACTTTCACTGGTACTTGCAGGCACTTTATTAATTCAGGAGATAATAAAACCTTATTAACCAGAGCTATGAACAGGTGGGAGGATCTTCTTTATTGGGTGGTAACCCTAAGGGGACCTTTGCAGTACACCTCTCAAATATATAAAATGTTGCTGACTAGCAAATCAGAGTCCCTTGCTCATATCAGGAAGGCATGGGATGTAGATGCCACCTGTATTATTACATAGGTGGATTGGAACAGGTGGTTAAAAAAGGGATGGAAAACTACCTCTTCCCCCACTTGAAGGGAGTTTTTTTTGGAAAGTGATAGTTCGTTATTTTTGAACCCTTACTATCACTGCACATTTTAATGCCACTTCAATGGCAGATTGCTGGAGAATGTGTGGTGAGATAGGATCCCACTGGTACATCTTTTGGGGATGCTCTAAGGTCCCCTCCTTTTGGACAGATGTACAACACCATATCACTGCTATTCTAGGCAGGCACATCCCTAATGCATTTACGGACTGGGTCATGTAGTGTCCCACTATAGTTTCCTTCCCACCTGGCATCAGATTTGTAGCTCTCACTTAAATTGTGGTTGCACTGAAGTGCATCACTGCTCATTGGCTGAAAGAGGAACCTCCTCTGGCCACCAAATGGCATAACAGAGTACGCCAACTACACCATCTAGAACAGATGACAGCTAAGTTGAGACTCACAGAAGCAAACCACGGTGATAGATGAAGTGCCTGGCAGCAGTGGGACTCTAGGGAGTTGCCATGTATACCAGACATCTCTTACCTATAGGTCTGCAGGTTAATTCTAAATAAAATAGGTGTGCCTTCCCCCCACCAGGAATCCCTTCCCTCTCGCCCCTGCCCTTATTTCTGATTCATTTTTACCTTGTCTTACATTTTTCAAAGAGGTACTTATTGACAGTGCAGTTTTCTGGGTATTATCGTTTTATTGCCAGTTTTACAAATTTTACCTTTTTTTCTTTCAACAACGCAGAGTTAGGAGAAACAGATTTTTTTTTGTTGTTATTTTTTTGTATCGACTTTCTATCAGATACTGTTTGTAAATGTTGTTTGTACTGGTTGAATTTTGCCAGGGCACATTCATGCAAGGAAACTTCCTTTGTTTTCTCCTCTTTTGCCTTTGATAGTATAAACTAATATGATGTCAGAATGGTTACATATGGTACAAGAGGATTAATTCACTACGGCAGAGGACTGCAAAGTCGTTCCAATATTTCTGTTTTTCTTCTGGCCCTATTACTTAGATTTTTTTTTTCCTTCTTCCCCAATCAGCCCTCATTCAGGAGCACACCCCAGTCCCATTCTCCTGACGTCCACTGGGACTTATCGCCATCCATCTTCCCCCAGGGCTTGCCCCCCTGACAGGGTCAGTGGGGGGGTGGGATTCCAGGCCTCTGCTGAGGACTGGATCCAGTTTGGGCTGGTAAGCCCAGCTAATCAGGGAGTGGTACCTGTGGGCACCCACTGTCATCCAGTCACCAGTGATTTCCCATGTTCTGTCCTCTGGGAGGTGCGGCATACAAGGACACTCAGGCGCATGCCATGTGCTCTCCCGTGATGTGCGCTGACATCTGCCCATCTCCTGATTCATCAGGAGACAGGCAAGTGGTGGGCTCTACCCAACCCTCCATCCAGAGGAGAAGAGCTGTCCCTGGATGCTTGAGCCTCTTCTCAACAGCCAACCCTGACACCCCAAAGTCGCTTCTGACCCCACATCGCCAATGTGGTGGCAGGTGAGGCTTGATGCCTCAGCCCTCTGCACCACCAGGCCAGCCCCTATTACTTTGGTTTAAATTTAGATTGCAAAACTGTTTTGGCTGTTCAGTATTAAGTCTTGAAGGCATCTGGTGCCTGGGCTTTTTCATTTGTGGTGCCTACCCTGTAGAGTTCACTGCCTCCTTTGCTTGGAGAGGTCCCTTCAATTAATGCCTTCAAGAGGGACCCAAAAACCTTTTTATTTAATACAGCTTTTCCCTCTTTTTAATTTATAACTTATTATGCTTTTAATTTTACAAATATTTTGTCTGCTGGCGCAGCGGCAAGGCGTCCACATGCAATGCCGGCATCCTGGGTTCGGGAATGGACCCAGGAAGTCAGAGGACCTGGCCAGGTGGAGAAGGGTTGAGCATCTGACAGACTGCTCTCCTTCCCCAGGGAGATGGGGTGCATTTTCCGTAGTAATAGCGGCTTCTGGCAGAGGCTGGGAGTCCAACGGCATCCGGCGCCCAGAGTTATGGGAGGTGGGACAAACATAAAGGTTCACGCCACTGATGTCATTGCACATTCCACCTCCAGGGGGGAATACTGCAGCATTCAGAAAATCTGGACCCCAAGGCATGAAGCCCTCACTCTGCTTCGGCTCCCATTGCCCTTTCTCATCCACCGGGGGGGATCCCACTCCCGTGGCCCCACCCTGCGGGGTAAGCCAGGGCTTGCCTACTATTGTCCATTGTGGGGGCACCCACCTGGTGGCCCTGCTGGGGGGAGCAAGCCCTGGGCATGGCAGGGTAGAGCGGAGTGGGGGATGAGTCTTCCAAGTGAGGAGGCAGAAGGGGGGATTGGGCCAAAAAAAATGTTATATATATTTTGTTGTTTGTTTATATTGGGCTGTGTTACTCAAGGATCTGTAAAGTGCCTTGAGTCACAGTGAGATAGAGTGCTCTAAAAATTATTATAAAATGGGCTCACAAAATCCTGTAACCTGATTGGCTGCAACATCTTCTGAGCCGTGTCCTTATCAGAAGATATTGTAGTCAACCGGCACTACCCTCCACTCCCGAGTCCCAGTACAACAAAAAAAATCACTGAGCTCCGCCAACTGTAAACAAAAATATAGGCTGGCACAGCTCACAGCGGGAAAATGGCACCTCTGTGAATCCAACAGAACCACTTCAGCGGCATACCAGTAGCAATCTGGCACAGACAACACAGAATGATATGAATGAGCGAGTGTGTTGAAACTTCCCTGTCCTGTACAACTACTAAATTATTAATCCTCTTTATATCTTATTTAAATTTTAACTCACTGCCGGTCCATCTGTTTATAGTAGCTGCAGCCGTCAGTCCCATTCCTGCCAATTACACACGCATTTCTGCCATCTCTGACCCGATTCGTCCTTCTCCCCCAGTGCCTCTTCTCCGTGGAAATGCTACCCACAACAACTCCGAACTTTCTCTTAAAAAATACAGTCCACTACTGTCACCATAAACACAAAAAGAAGTTTTTCTTTTCATTGCCGATGGTTACTATGAACCGCAAAGCCAGAAACCAAGTCTGTGTACGGTAGTCGCTATGGGACACACTCGCTCCCAATGAAGCCTGCGACAAGCATTCTCTTCGTGATTTTCAGTACCTGACTGTTTAAAAACTTCATAAAAATTAAAACAAATTATCAATTATCACTCTTTATTTGTCCCACTGTTTATTTGTGACTGTGTGGGTCAGGGTGGGAGGCATTTGAGAGGCAGCACCATCGGAAGTCACGCTAGCACCTAACCGTGAAATTGAGCGTCTCGGGAAAAGCAGCATCTCACCATTTGAGTTTACAAAAAACACCACAAAAAATATTCTGACTGTTCAATGTACTAAAAATAACTTTAGGAAAACATGCAAACCCTCTACTGCCAATAAAACAGTTTTAAAAAGAACTTACTAGTGGGATTATTTTTCACTATTTGAGTTGTTGAAACCTGCTTTTATTATATTTCTGACTTTTGAATGTTTTTTTTACCCATAAAATAATTACTGAAAAAAGAGCCCATTTTATAAGCGCAATAACACACTCCGAGGTGTGGGTTATCTCCTGATAAGAGCATGCCCAGGTGCATAAGGCACTCGGCACAAGCGCCTCATGCCTAACAACGCACCTGGGCGTGCTCTTATCAGGAGATAACCCACACCTCATTGTGTGTTATTGCTTGCATAAACTAAACTAAGTCATGTGCATCTGCATGATTTGCACTCTGTATGTATTAAGATACTATTGAATAAAGTTGAGTTATAAAAAAACAGTTCTAGTATTCTGAAAAGCAAATACTTTAATTCACATCTAATTAATATGCAGATGTACACTAACTACTGGGTTCAACCTTTTTTGTGCAGTAATTCTGGGGGCTACCGCAGGAGATCTGGGTTCACATCATAAGCCCGCTACCATCCACCAAGCTTGTGGAGTCACTCTCAGACTCAGTGGGGAGAGGGGTTACCTGTCCCATCGTATGAGTGCCTCTTTTCTTATTTGAGAAGGGAGGTGTGCAATGGCCATAGAACAAATTTACTGATGTTCTACAAATATGTCAGTAAAGAACTGGATGAGGGTAATGCTGTGGAGCTGACATTTTTGGATTTAGCAAGGCCTTGGATGTCATGCTACATGACCAATTAATTGAAAAAGTGTATAAACTTGGAATAAATGGTAGATTACTAAACTGAACAGCTAACTGGCTGATAAAACATACACAGAAGGCAAAGGTTAGGAGTTGCATGTCTTCTGAGAGCCAGGTGAGAAGCGGTGTGCCCCAGGGGTCTGTTTTGTGACAGGCATTGTTTGGAATATTCATCAGGCATCTGAGTACTAATCTGACTAGCATCTGCAATAAATTTGCAAATGACACTAAAATAGAGGAAGGGCAGATACAGTCTCTGAGACTGACATAATACAAAATGATTTAAACAATCTGGTAGACTGGACAAAAAAATTGGGGAATTAAATTCAGCAATAGTAAATGTTCAGTAATACATTTGAGCAGAAATAACAAATACTGGAGCAGGGGGAGGCTGGGGCTTGCTATGGTTTATGGTGTATCACACGGCCTTTATTTCTGCCCTGACAGTCAACTGGTTCTCACCTCGTGACTCACACAAACACTCTTGTGGCTCAAAGTTGAAAGCTATTTATTTAGGGACAGATCCCCCTTAGTCATACTTTGCATAAAAGGCCGGAGGAGCCTCCTGCCTTCCTCTATGTTTGATGTAATGGCTCAATACTGGGATTGACTGCACAAGTCCAATGTCCGCTCACTCGGCCAAACCCCTACCTACCTTTGTAGGGGAATCTGGCAGTGCAGACTGGGGGAAAGGCAGTTTGCTTGAAAAACTAGGAGGCTCAAGGCATCAGAAGAGTCAGGGACTTGTACTTGCCAGGCACCACCATTGTGGACTCCTTCTCCATGGTATCTCGATTACAGATCCCACAGAATGATTTCTGGAAAGATCAACAGATTCGAGATGTGATCCAACATTTCAATAGACTATCCCCCAATACACATGATACTTGGCCTTCTCACCATCTCCAACAGTGGGAACAGCTCACTAGGGGACAGGCTAGTCGCATATATAAAGCTTTAAGAGAAGCTCAAGCAGACCAGACTCAGAAAGCCAGAATCAAGTGGAGAGCCAAGCTTGGAATTATTATCACAGACTCCCAGTGAGCCCACTGCTGGGACAGAGAACACAGAGTCTGCAGGGATGGCAGAAGTAGATTTATCCTTAACAAAACCCTTCTGCAATAGTACAGAACACTAGAGGTTCTAACAGGTTTGGGTCTAATGAGACCTCCCTGGAGCTCACCTCTTTTGCATCTTATGGGACTGCCCAGCCATCTAGCCATTCTGGCAGCAGGTGACACAAATCTGTCAAGACTCTGTTGGTCCAGATACGCTAGTAGATCTCCCGCTATTGCTGCTGGGTGTGGCATGGCCAGAACCCCAAAACACTACTGGAAATTGCAGTGGATCACAGCGGTGAGGATGGTGGTGAACAGGCTCCTGCTGCATAAATGGAGAACTCCAAAAATACCTACAATTAAGAGGCTGTCTAATTTTGCCTGCAAGATCATGAACAAATGTAATTTTTATTGGTCTCACTTTCTGCAGTCTAAATATTGTCAGAATATAGACAAGAATGATTAACTCCTGAGAGTACCAGGTTAATATAGTGATGTGAATAATGTTGCAAGCAAAACCACAAAGGAAAAACAGCATGCAGCAAAACAGCTACAGGAGAAACAAGCATTTGTCAATGCCGAATGTTGTCGCGCTGGCATTGGCTTTGGTAGTGCAGTGTGGAAATACATTTTTGGCAGAATGTGAAAAATGACAGCTGTACTGTTCATAAGGAAGTGTAAAAAAATGGCAGTGGTGAAAATGTGGCATGTAAGTTGCAAATGTGCAAAGTTACAAGGGTGCATGGGAAATGCGCAACGCACACTTGTAACACAGTCAGTTTATGGAGTTCTGGCACCAAATTTTTAATATAGGCATTTTAGCACCTCTGCTCATGTGCAGTGTCACTGTCATTTCCTCAAACTGTCCCAAAAGGTGATTTTGCACAGCGACTGCACTATTCTGTGCCGGACGTGCGAAAACACATTTCGGGCAGGATATGTAAAATGACAGCTATACTGTTCATCAAGAGGTGTGGAAAAGTGGCAATGGTGAAAATCCAGAGTGACAATATTACAAATCCACAACGTTACGAGCGTGCATGCAAACTGTGCAATGCACGCTCATAACACAGTCATTTTATGGAGTATCGTCACCGAGTTTTCAACATAGGCATTTTAGGACCTCTGCTCATGAACAGTGCCACTGTCATTTTCGTAATCTGCCCCGAACACGGATTTCCCACAGCGACCGCGGAAATGTGCGCCGAAAGTGCTGAAACACATTTCGGCCAGGATGTGAAAAATGACAGCTGCACTGTTCACAAGGAGGTGTAGAAAAATGACAATGTTGAAAATCTGGCATGAAAATATTGTAAATTCATGAAGTTACGAGCGTGCGTAGCAAGTGTGCAACGCACTCTTGTAAAACAGCCATTTTTTTTATTTTGTCCACCAAATATTCATAATAGCCTTTTTGAGAGCCTACCTCACGAACACTGCCACTGTCCTTGTGTTAATCTGTCCCAAAAGGTGATTCTGCGCAGTGACTGCGAAATCACCTTTTGGGACTGATTAACATCATAACTGTGACAGAATTCATGAGGAGGGGTCCCAAAAACCCCATGTTGAAAATTTGGTGCAAAAATTCCAAACAATGCCCGAGAAATGTATCAAAGTTGGAAAAATCCTATTTATCTCATTATACAGCTTACTGGTATTTCCTCAGTTTGCGGTTGGCTTTAAAGAGTGAAGGCGTGTTCTCGGTCCACCGAAGATCATCGCGTCGAGCTCCAGAGGTAAGTATGGGGTGAGGGGGAATGTGGGGAGGCAGGGTGCGCAGTGGGTGGATGCGGGTGGTGGGTAGGGAGACTATGAGGGACCATTTTCTGCTTGCAGGTATTAAACAAAACACATCGCGGACAGTTTTCTTTTTTACAGGTGGTTTCTTTTTTTGGGGTACAGTAGCCGGCCAGGGGATTGAAGCACCCCGTTAGCACAGAAGAAGGGGCATCATGCCGACAGGAGTTGGGCTCCTAAATCGACACATTACAGAGGGACAGAGGAGACGGATGCCGACGGGACTGGGTACCGCCGACAAACAACGAAACTGGGGGGGGGACACATTCTGCCAATGGGGAGTGGGCTCCCCTGTTGGCACATACTTTGCAGGGTAAGCCGACCAGGGGATTGGGCACCCCTGAAGTCAGCAGTTTAGCTGCCATGTTAGTAGCTGGTGAGCACATAGGAAGGGTCCGCTGTGTGTGATGAGCTTTGCTCGGATTGCAGCGGACCTTTCCTTAGATGTGCTCGCCACATTACTAAGCATGGTGTGGCACCAGCATGCAGGCTGATTGGGGAATGAGGGACGCACCTACTGGTGCATGCCCTGCATTCGCCCAACAGTGACCGCGCCTCCAAATCTCCACTGCCGCAAGATGTTGGTTGCACAAGTGCACCAACATAAAAATAACGCCGGGAAACTATAACAAAGATAGTGGTAGCACTACCCCTGTAGCTGTTGGTCGGGATGCAGAGGATAAAAGCTCTGCTGGATGGCAGTCTGCCAAGCAGCTGCTGTGGCTCAGAGGGCAGAGCCACAGGCAGTGGAGGGTAGTAGAGGAGCTGTGGACTGGGGTTCAATTTCTGGTCCTGGAATGCTTGTTTTTTGGAGGGGTGTTAAGTTTTGTCTCCCAGAGCCCCCTGCAAACAGTTTATTTGTTTACTTCATTGTCGCAGTGGTAGCGCTCGTTGTTTTTACCGAGCACTGCTTTTGTTTTAGCTGTTAGTGCTCTGCAGTATTTGACCGCGCTGTGTTTGTATTCACGGTTTCGACCCCGTGCCTTCCTGGGCTGGGTTTTCAAATGCTTTAGATTGCCACAAGCCCCGGGTGTGCCAAAGATATGGCACACCGGGCTTGCGGCAATGTAACAGGATTTTCCATTCCATGCAGCAACTGACGCAAGTTAGATTGTCTTTTTGTGGTCTAGTTTGCGTCAATCTTGGGGACCTTTTTTACGGAGATTGTGCCACAGATTTGGTGTGAGCTGCCATAAAGTGGAAAAACTGTCACAATTGCACCCAATCTTGGAAAACTGGGAATAGTTCCTGCAAAAGGAGTTGGTGCACCAGTGATTTCAAAGTGTTGTGGCGCAAGGCTTGATGCAAGCCCTGTGCCACTCTTTGAAAATCCAGCCCCCAGCCTTCCTTATGTGGACTCTGAACACATAGCTTGTCTGATTAGTATATCCGCTACTTTGTATCAGGTACAGGAAAGCAGATCTGTTTCCAGTTAGGCTACTAGTTTGAGTTTGTTACTGTGCTGAGAAATGGGAATGCCTTACTTGCTTGTTAATTATTGTCCACTGTTCCATAGACACATATTGTGGCATTGTTCTAATGACCTCCCACAAGTAATCGTTAGAACTGCATACATGGGACAGTTCCAAGGGAATGATTCTACTACAGTTTGCATTAGCAGATGGACATGTTTGGAGATGGTTGCTGAGGTGTTATTGTTGAACATTTGTTCCGTCATACTGTATGTGGATGTACTGTCTAACTGTATATTATAAAAAGATTAACTACAAAAATAAATCACATAAATAAACAATATCGAACAGACAATATGGTACTTTAAAGCAACAGCTTGAGAAAAAGATCTTGGACTATACATTACTAACAATCTAAGCAGTAGAAAACAAGTAAACTTTGTATTTCATAAAGCAAACAACATAATTAACACAGCTAAGAGCCATTTCACCCATAGATCAGTGAAGATTATCCTACCATTATAAAAAGGGTCTGAGAAAAAGAGCTTTCTGAATGGCTGCAAATATTCTATCAGCCCTATGTTAATATTTGATTAACATACATGTACAGCCTAATCATATGCTGAACAAAGCTTAACACTATTTAAAAAACATTTTTATTATAATAGCAATAAGGCACTCCCAGCGGTTATGTTAATGGTCAGTTAATCACCCTCTAGGGGCATGTAGCACTCAGCTGTGCCTCGTGCCACATTACACCCCTACAGGGTGATTAACAGACCATTAACATAACCCCTGGTCATGCCTTATTGCTTAATTATGCAGATGATATATTAGACCAATAACAGATCATGGCTCTCAGGTATGGGGAGGATTGGGAATAGCAGACACTATCAAAATTAACAAAATACAATACAGGGCTACTAAAATAATCAAGGGTATGCTGAATTTTTCATTTGAAAATAAACTGAATTATTTGGGATTTTGCAGTCTAAAAATAAAACATACTAGAGATTATTTACTTTTATTATTTAGTATATACCAGGATGAGGGTTTAAACTTCAGATGGGGACAGAATCAGTGTTGACTATGTAGATACTAGTGCTGTGGAGAATGTCCTCACAAAGGTCTCCAAGGCAAACTCCTCCTTCCTTGTACCCACACCTGCTGCCCTCCCCCACCTTCGAAAATGTCTCTAGTTTCAAATATTTAGATGTCACCCTGGACCCCTCCCTTATGTTCGTCAACCACGTCAATAATTCTGAGCTCAGAGTTAATCAGAAGTTAGGTGCCGCCTACCACATATATCAGTTCCTGTCTTATGAGGCACACCTAGCAATTGCACAAGGAAACCTTCTACCCCTCCTTGAATACTGCTGTCCCATCTATTGTCAGCATGGCTCAGTTGGTAGCACATCCGCCTTTGGACCAGAAGGCCATGGGGTCTCGTCCCACACCGGGATTGGACTTGCACCTAAAAATCACTGGCATCCGAGTGCAGTATTGGGGGGTGCTGTACTACTGGGGTGTGCCGTCCTTCGGATGAGACGTTAAACCGAGGTCCCTTCTACCCATCCTGGTGTTGTCCTGGTGGGTGTCCAGGTGGAAGTAAAAGAACCCAGAGCACTCTTCGCAAAGAGCAGGGAACATTCTCGGAGTCCTGGCCAACATTCTCCTTCCGATAAACTGGTTCATGCAATTATCCAGGCTGTGTGTGGGTGATGATGTGCAATATGGCCGCCACCACACATTCAGTCACTTCACTACCAGTCTAGCATTGCTTGTAAAGTGCTTTGGATGTATGAAAAGCGCTATATAAATGCTGATTCTTCTTCTATTGCCTCATATTCTTAGCTCTGCGCTCTAGACTGAACTCAGTCTACAACAGTATATGTTGCTTTGTTTTCCATGCCCCCTATTCTACCCATCATTATGTTTGCTTGCACGCATGTGCAAGAAACATAGTGCCATCATCCGAGATTTCGGAGGTGTGTCACCCCCTCTTCCAATTCAGTCAGTGTGTTGGCAGGCGCGGCCCCTGTCTGCCAATGCATGTTGGAGCTGTCTATGACAAGCTCCAAAATGCAGTGGCGTACAACTGAAAGGGGGAGCTACGCTTCAGTGAGTAGCTATGAGATATCGCCTGTTCACGCAGCTCCTCTACACACATACACACACACACACACACACACAGACGCACGCCGCATACTGCGTGCTGCCCCCCCGACACACATATAGCCGGCAGGGGTGCCCAATCCCGTTGGCTGTGCTACTTACCCCAAAACCTTCCAAATTCCATGCTGGGTGCCCACCCCAGCATGGCAACTCAATGGTATAGCCGACAGGGGTGCCCAATCCCCGTCGGCTTCACTGTCTCCCCCAGTACAAGGTGCCATGCTGGGAGGCCACCCCAGCGTGGCAAAGTTCTCTAGCTGGACGGGGTGCCCAATCCCCGTTGGCTCCGCCCCAGCCATCCTTCTGCCATGCTGGAATCGCACCCCAGGTAGCAAGCGTCCACGATAAATCTTTTTTTTTTTTTTACCCTGTAAAGCGGTCCCATAACAGTCTTCCTGCCCCCTCCCACAACCGCACCCACCACTGCACCTTACCTCCCCGCACCCCCCTCACCCCATACTTACCTCCAGCCGCGCGGATGACTTCCTTGGTGGACCGGGAACATCGCTCTGCACTCTTCAAAGCCAACCGTGAACTGAGGAAATGCCGGTAAGCTGTATAATGGGCTAGATAGGGTTTTTTCAACTTCATTGCATATCTTAGGCATTTTTTGGAATTTTTGCACCAAATTTTCAACATGGGGTTTTTGGGACCCCTTCTCATGAATGCTGTCACTGTCATGGCGTTATTCGGGCCCAAAGGGTGATTTCGCAGTCACTGCATGAAATCACCTTTCAGGACTGATTAATGAAATGACACTGTCAGTGTTCATAAGGTGGGCTCTCAAGAAGCCTATTTTGAAAATTGACATCAACGACTATTTAGCGTCATAGTTGTGCAGTTCCTATGCAGCTCGTAAGTTCGCAATTTTCAATATTTTCACTCCAGATTTTCAACATTGCCATTTTATAACACCTTCTTATGAATAGTACAGCTGTCATTTTTCACAGCTCACCCAAAACGTGTTTCCGCCCATCTAGCACACAATGCGCAGCCGGTGTGCGAAATCAATGTACGGGACAAATTAAGAAAATCACAGTGACACTGTTCATGAGCAGAGGTCTTAAAATGGCTATGTTGAAAATTTGGTGAAAAAATTCCTAACAATGAATGTTTTACAAGCGTGCGTTGCGCAGTTCCTACGCACACTCGTAAGTTCGCGAATTTTCAATATTTTCACTCCAGATTTTCAACATTGCCATTTTACTACACCTTCTTATGAGCAGTTTGGCTGTCATTTTTCACATCCCACCCAAAATGTGTTTCCGCCAAGGTAGCGCACAATGGCGCAGTCGGTGTGCGAAATCAATGTACGGGACAAATTACAAAAATCACAGTGACACTGTTCATAAGCAGAGGTCTTAAAATGGCTATGTTGAAAATTTGGTGAAAAAATTCCCAAAAGTGACTGTTTTATGAGCGTGCGTTGTACAGTTCCTACGCACACTCGTAAGTTTGCAAATTTTCAATATTTTCACTCCAGATTTTCAACATTGCCATTTTATTACACTTCCTTATGAACAGTACAGCTGCCATTTTTCATATGCTGCCCAAAATGTGTTTTCGCACATGTAGCGCACAATGGTGATGTTTGTGTGCGAAAACAATGTCTGGGACAGATTAAGAAAATCACAGTTACACTGTTCATGAGCAGAGGTCTTAAAATGGCTGTGTTGAAAATTTGGTGACAAAAGTCCATAAAATGACTGTGTTACGAGTGAGCATTGCACAGTTTCCATGCACCCTCATAAGTTCATGACTTTGTAATATTTTAAGTCCAGATTTTCACCAGTGGCATTTGCACACTTCATATTACAGTACAGCTGTCATTTTCACAACATGGCTGAAGTGTGTTTCACACCTTCAGCGCAGCAGAGATCGTGGTCGCTGTGGAAATCATTGTTCAGGACAGATAAAGAAAATCACAGTGACACTGCTCATGATCGGAGGCACCAAAATGCCTGAGTTGACAATCTGCTGTAAAAAAAATCCCCAACCTAATTATATTATGGGTGTGCGTTGCAGAGTTTCTATGTACGCTCGTGACTTCACCATTTTTTTAAATATTTTTACTGCAGATTTGCAACATTGCCGTTTTACCTCCCATGAACAATACAGCTGTCATTTTTACATCCTGTTTGGAATGTTTTTGCACCTGCGGTGCTAAATGCCGTAGTCGCTGTGCATAAGCAGCTTTCGGCTAACAAACTGATATTGCCACTGTTCATGAGGCGAGGTCACAAAAAAAACATGTTGAAAATTTGGAGTGAAAATACCAACGAATGCCTGAGGTATTTGGGTTTCCAACCATCACGCCCAACCCTGTAGAGAATGACAGGCATCAGGGGTGTGACTTGAGATTCTTGCCTGTAATGCTCATACCATTCCACACCCTGCAGCCAGTGAGAGGCATCGAGGTATGCATTGGACTCTTTGGCCCCAAAGTTCACCCCATTCTCCTATATCACACCCATCTCACCGTATTTCCTAATGGAATGGGGTGCACATAAGGGCCAAAGACCCCAAGGAACACTGTGACACTTGTCAGTGTCTGCAGGGTAGGGTGTGGTGAAATAGCGTGGCCGTTATGCCTGACGACCCAAAGGCACACCCCAATGCCTGTCACTCTCTGCAGGGTGGTGGTGGGGTTGGCTCCGGTTCAATACTTCACTGCCATTCCTATTACACAGTTCTGTAACTTCTACACTACCACTGCCAATGCCAGCAAGCAAACACTCGGCATTGACAAATGCTTGTTGTGTATTGTACCAGTCACTTGGTTAGCTTTCACTGCAAGGACAGTTCGACTATGCCCTTGGCTGCTTAATTGACAATACTCTGAAAGGCGGCCACCTGTCCCCATACTCATCCCCCCTCACAGGCAGAGTAACAGCTAGGAGCCTCCACGAATCATCCATCCCCCCCCTCCTCCAGTAGTTCCACGAATCTCCTCTACCATGGGCAGTAAAGCCTTTTCAGTCTCTGCCCTCTCCCTACGGACCAGACTCCCCACATCGCTCCACTCTTCCGCCTCCAAGGGGCCAGATTGTGGGCGGATCAACAGACCAGGAAGTGGAGTGGACTGGCGGGGGCCAAGATACAATCCCTTCCACATCTAAAATAAAAGAAGAACATTTTGTAAGATGTACTCATGTAACTCCCCTACCAGTAGGGGTTCCTAAAAAACCTTCCCTGGGCTTGCCTAGTGGCTCTCGGTTTACCTGGTGTTCGTCGAAATGCCGCTGATTGTGAGTGCTTTTAAAGCTCTCGGTGCTGTCCTTTGAGGTTGCCTGCCTCGCAGGCTCCTGTGGGTTGCATGGGGGGGGACGTGTTTCTCTGCTCGAATCCCACCAGAGCTGCGGTGGATGTGCTCCCATCGGTAGTCGCTATGCGTAGCACCAGGAGCTGGTTCAATAGATGTGGCCGCTGGCTATAATTGTTTAAAGTATTAGTAAATTTGCAGTTTGTCTAACCTGTTTCCTTTGCAGCTGGGACTTTGTGTACTTGGACCCTCCATTTTGGTCCTGGGTGGCTGAACTGGGCCAATGGAGTGAGAAGGAACATTAAAATGACGTATCTAATGACCAACCAAAACCAGGACTCAAGCTGGAGCTGGCTGGCCAATGAGGATACAGCTAGTGATTCTGGGAAGTGGAGTTCTGGACCATAGCGCCTTTTTACACCAATGGGGGGCGAACTTAGTGGCTGGCATCAGCAGCCCACCAATGAGATTGGGTGGTGCCCGAATTAAGAGGCTTGCCTCCTACTGCCAGGGGGCAGAGACGTTGTGTCTGTGAGTGAGCAAGGAGCTTGGGGCTTCTGCACCGGTTGAGCGTTCACGCGGGAAGCGCGTGTGAGGCCAATCTGGGCACTTGAAACACCTGTGGATCTGGACTAAATCCACTGGTTAGCGGTCAGAGGAGGCTGTGCAGGAGCACAGCTACCTAACAGGCTCACCCAGTAGAAGACTGGAGAATCTGCTTGAATCGCGCTCGATCTGTCAGAACAGTGAAGCTGCATCGGTTTGGCCTGATGACTGGTGTGCAGGTGATCGAGAAGGATAGCAGCTGCCTGGTATGCTACCCCTCTGCCTTGCATATAAATGTGTGGAGAAGTGCTGGGAGTCCAAGCTCAGTCCTGTGAGTGGTGTGAGAGTGCTCTGGCTACTGGAGTTATGAGTACAAAATCAGGGTAGCTCCCTGGCAAATGGTCCTAGTGCGGGCCGGACTTTCTGGGTTCTGTATTGGTGACACTACCTGAGCCCGTTGGCTCTACTTAATCTTCGTAGGAATCAAATGCTCATTTGTGTCAGGGCCCCAACCAGCTGCATCAAGGGACTAGCCTTTAGGGCTTTGGGTACCCATAGACAGTGACTTATAGGTTGGGCCTGTGCACAGCACCTTAGATAGATACTTATATGTTATAGTGGTAAGCTAATTAACCTGATCACCCCAAGTCCTTGTTCACATCCCCTTAAGTAAATCAGATTGATCGTTTGCAAAGGTACACTGGCTAGTTTGTGTGTCAATGGTAAATTACTGTACAGTGATTACTGTGGAATTGCAACTTACTTTTCAGGGGGTCCCTGGACCCAGCTGACTGGCTCCTGCTGGGGAGTAAGTGTATATGGTATGAACACTGGGATTGACTGGTGTGGGCCACTAGTGGGAAGAGAGGGGGGTTGCAGCAACCCAGAGGGCTGTGACCAAGTCATACTCGACTGTCCTAACCCTGACCTCTGGGTGGAGTCACCCGCCAACGGATCTAGGCCCCTCACCCTGTTACAATCGGAGCAGGCAGGGGTAGTAGCCCTTGGGATAGTGCCCTTTGGGGGTTACACTCAGATGGCGTTTTGTTGAGGTAAGGCACTAGAATATGAGGTGCAAATCAGTTGTTACAAAAACTTGTTGAATCTCTTTACGGACATTCCCTGGTATTTCAGCAACCCCATGTCAAAGTCATAATTTTTTTCCCAGTACACAATGATCATCTAAACCTTTAAAATACACAACAGAAAACATGGGTTGCCATGCTTGTTTTTAAGTTATATTGGTGAGAGTTAATCTGTCTTTATGGAAAACATTCCGGAAGGGGTCAGATTGTTTTATGTGATTATAACATATAGAATAATGGCTGGGGAGGTGGTTATAATGAGAATGTTAGACACCCCCAAGGTGTGGGATGCCACATAAACCCAGAAAGCAAAGCTCAAGGGTTTGTACAGGCATCCCACACGAGGTATCTAACGATAAATTCCCACCTCCCAGCTTCAACCAATATATAATTGCTAGAGGACACTTTTCACCTCAGCAGTTATATAAAATACATTTAAATTAACTTACCACTGATTCCAACTGGCGGCTAACTGCGGCATGCTGTATAGTGAAGAGGACCGGAAGAGCGCTTTTTGCGCATGCTCACACACGTTATAACCTGCGGGTTATAATGGAAAATTATAAGCCCCTTCCCCTATGGGGAAAAAGCGGTAGCCAGTTGTTATATTAATATTTTAGATGTCAACATGAGTGTGAAAGAAAATGTGAAACAAGAACACATCATTTGTCATGATGCTTGCCTCATTTTTTCCACAAATGCAAAATTAAAGAGTAAATTACCAATACTGTGACACCCTCTTGAACTGATATTCCCCCGCAAAAGGGGGGAAATATTTCTATGTTTTTATACATAAAACCATTTCAGATCCATGTTATTTTCATAAAACTTTTATGATAGATGTAGAATATGGTTATGAATATAAAAACAGAAAGAAATATAGGGGTTGCCATGTTTGTTTTGATTATATCTGCTTTTAAAGTTGCAGTTTCAGAGGTGATCAGCTCAGGACAAAAATAATTGAAACATCCCAATAAAAAATAAAACTTGCAAGAATGCTATTCAAACAATTCAAAAGTACATGTGGAATGACAAGGACATTAACATAAAATATACAGTGTAACCAAAGACAAATAGATATGTAGGGAAAGTGCATTGAATGATACCAGCTGCTGCAATTGTGGGAGTTAATTTCCTTGCTGCCATCCTGTATATATTCTTAGCTGGACATGGCATAATAGGATGAATCATTATTCTAATAATGCTTCCATATATTTAAGGATGTACTTGCGCCAGAAAACAACCTTGAAAACTTTTTTGAGAGCAACAGAAAATTGGGAATTTGAAACACCAGGGAATGTCTTAAGTCAGCTGTGAATGTGGAACTGTTTAGTTTAAGTGAAAGTCTATGCAAACATTAATTTGGTGTCAAATGCCTACAACCATATGCTACAAAAAAAAAAAATATGGGCAACTATGCCCAACTTGATGTTTCCATCCCAGGGTTCTGAAGATATCTGAGACCTCTCGAGCTTCACTCTTAACCACCCTGTGTGTAAAGTAATGCATTTTATGTATATGTTTCTTCTCTCCCCCTTTCTGGTTTGAGAGCCTGTCGATTACTTCTGCTTGCACTCTCCAACTCAAACAGCTATGTGTACTCTAACCTGTCTATCCTCTTTAGTATTCAAAACACCGTGACATGTCTCCACCCAGCCTTGTCTTCTCCATGCTAAAAATCTAATTATCTCCAAGCATTCCTCATGAGATCATTATAGTCAACCCTGACCTTCCCCAACAAGAAGTTCAGGAACATAACCATAAACACAGAGGTTACTTTGCTTAACATTCTCCAGCATTCCCTCAAACTAAACAACAGTAAAGTCATAATACTGCTTTCTTTGGAAACATGCAGAAGAAACCACATCTTCTGTCATGTCCTTATGTACTCTTAAAATATTTACCTTAACTTAGTGTAAATGTTCCTTCCCGTGCAGCAGAGGATGGAGGAAGAGAACTAGCATTAAATGTTTCCCGAGGACAAACGTAATGAAAAAGCTGATTTATAGCAGGTTCCCATGTATAGCCCCAACCATCTAAATTAGAGTGTATTATCAGGATCTTGTTTAAGAATAAATGCCATTTTTACACATTCAGATTATTTTGAACCCTCATTCTATGGCACATCCCTGGCTGTTTGAAGCATAAATGACCATGCAAAAAAAAGCTCTCTGCGTCTCCCACTCTCTCTTTATATATGTATATATCTCAGAAGAAGCCAGAAGGGGAAGGAAGGAAACATATTCAATTCAGTGCTTTAGAGTAACTGGTAATTGCTATTTTTCTTTTGAATTTCTCAGAAGAAGCCAGAAGGGGAATGAAGGAAACATTATTCAATTCAGTGCTTTAGAGTAACTGGTAATTGCTATTTTTCTTTTAAACTTAGATTGTGGGCCTTAAGTGACACTATACTTTCTTTGTTGTCTTTACTTATAATTGTTTTTGGGCTGTTGAAAATTTAAAACATAGTGGTGGTGTAATTCTGTGCTGTCTTTAATTGCTGCAAATTTTATCTTGGCTTGTCTGACTGCCCTGTAGTTGGGTGAAGGGTGTTAATTGTCTGACCTCTGACCTCAGCTACGTGATAACTGGAGGTGGGGCTTAGTCAGAGCTGAAGTAGCAAGTAGAGTTTTAATTTCTCAGAAGAAGCCAGAAAGGGAAGGAAGGAAGGAAACATATTCAATTCAGTGCTTTAGAGTAACTGGTAATTGCTATTTTTCTTTTAAACTTAGATTGTGGGCATTTAGTGACACTATACTTTCTTTGTTGTCTTTACTTATAATTGTTTTGGGCTGTTGAAAATTTAAAACATAGTGGTGGTGTAATTCTGTGCTGTCTTTAATTGCTGCAAATTTTAGCCCCTCCTTCCCCCAACTCTTAATTATATACCCTGTTAAATCTGATTGACAGGAGCTAAACACAGGGTATAGTAAGGGGTGTGAAGTAGGAGGGGCATAAGGGGGAAGAAACCCACCCTCAGCACGACAAATGTTTTGACTTATTTATTTATTGGTTTCTTTTTTTTTTTTTTTTTTTAAAGAAAATTATCTGAGGATCAGTGGCAGGATTTTTAGGACAGTAAATTAATAAAAAGGGAACTAGGTTAGCTTCAGTAGCAGACAAGTAGTGGAATTTCAGTATAATGTGGGGAGTGGTGCAATGCAGTGGCTGTGGGGCAGCCATATTCAGGCAGACCTTCTGGACACTGAGGTGCTGCCCTATCTGCATGCATCTCTCTGGACTGCGGGATGAGGTAGCCAGACTCAGAGCGGAAGTAAACTGGGTCAAGAGTACCATCACCCCTATCCAGGGACCACCAGTCAATGCAACTGCCTCAAAGGACGCCCGAGAGCGAGAGCACTTGGATGACAGTGGGCTCAGGAGGGTTAGAGCGTCAGGCAGAGGCACATCCCAGATCCTATTCCACTGAAGAACTCACATGCCACACTGGCAAGCGAGGACAACCAAATAGAGGTACCCAGAGAAGTGGAAGGAAAGGATGTGGAGGTTAGCCAAGGAGGTGACCTCAGCGGGGAAAGCAGTGGACCCCAGAGGAGGAGGAAGCGAATCCTGGTGGGGGACTCCATCATAAGAGGGATCCAGCTAGGAACACAGGAGGGGGAGGACAGGGAGGTGAGGTGCCTACCAGGTGCCACTGCATGGAGGGATGGAAGGAAGATCCTGGGGATCACTGGGAAGGCAAGGCGGGAGGGTGAGCTGGATGTCATTATCCACCTAGGTACTAATGACCTGGCAAATGGGGAGCCAAAGGAAGTTCAGGAAGAGTTTAGGAAACTGGGGAGGGGTCTCAAGCAAGTAGCTACTTCTGTCACTTTCTCAGAAGTACTACCTGTGAGAGGCAAGGGAGAGCATAGGAGTGCATGCACCAGGAACTTTAACTCATGGTTGAAGAACTGGTGCTGTGAGGAAGGGTTTGGATTCATTGGTGACTGGGGCCCCACCTGGAGGGATGGAGGTTTGTTCAAGCCTGACGGTCTACATCCATCCAGGAGGGGAATCCAAGCACTCAATGATAAGTTTAAATGCTACATTGACAAGCATTTAAACTAGCAAAGGGGGGTGGCAGGCCAGCAAGGAGGGTACCTACTTGCTCACCCCCCACAGCTAGCAGTGGAACCAGTGAACCAGAGGAGTGGCTATGTCTGCAAAGCAGTGTGCAAAAGATGGAGATTAGTGCCCAAGAGGTGGATAAGCAGAAAAGGGGCAAAATTCAGCAGAAGGGCAGACAGCAAGGAAAACCAGGGATAAATGACAACCAAGAAAGGGGCTGGAGTAGAACAGTGAAACAGTCTAGGGAGGTCAAATCATGGAAAGCCATGTGTGCAAATGCCAGGAGCCTTAGCAACAAGATGGAAGATCTGGAGGCTGTCATGGTGCAGTCAGACCTGGACATTGTGGCCATCACTGAAACCTGGTGTAATGATAACCACGACTGGGAGATAGCCATACCTGGCTACAACATATTCAGAAGAGACAGAGCAGGCAGGAAGGGAGGAGGAGTGGCACTCTATGTGAAAAATGACATAAGGGCCACAGAGATCCAGGAGGAACAAAATGGGGGAGAGATACTGTGGGTTAAGCTGGAAAGGAAAATGGGGACAGCCATCCGCACAGGTGTGGTCTATAGACCACCAGCCCAGGAGGAAGAAACAGATAGGGAGCTGATGCTAGCCATCCAAAGGATGGCAGACAAGGGTGAGGTAGTACTGGTTGGAGACTTTAATATTCCAGACGTGGACTGGAGCATCCCAGCAGCAGCATCAACTAGGAGCAGATTTATCCTGGACTCCCTTCAGGGTGCCTTCCTCAAGCAACTGGTCATGGAACCAACTCGGCAGAAGGCGATACTGGACCTTCTGCTCACAAACAGGGACAGTGTGATGGGGGTAACAGTGGGGGAGCACCTGGGAAATTTGAAATCACAGAAAGAGCAGAACCAAACCACACAAAAACACGTATCCTGGATTTTAGGGGGGCAGACTTTGGGAAAATGGGGAGATACTTGAAAGAGGCATTAAGGGGAATGGGACAGGAATCAGGGGTTGAGGAACAGTGGGCAGTATTTAAAATGGGGATTACAAGAACAACAGAATTATGTATTAAGCAGGTTAGCAAAAGGAAAGGAAGAGGAGACCATTATGGTTTTCAAAGAGGTAGCAAAGAAAGTGAAAGCCAAAAGATTGCATTCAGGCAATACAAAAGACACAGGCAGAAGGGGATAGGGAGAAGTACCAGGATAAACAAAGGGAGGCAGGGAGGTCAGTAAGGAAGTCAAAGCTCAGACAGAAGAACACATTGCAAAATCAGTGGGTAGAGGGACAAAATCTTTACAGGTACATAAGTGAAAAAGAAAGACAAAGGGAGGGATAGTGAGACTGAAGGGGAGGATGGGGGCCACGTGGAGGATGACAACAGTAAAGCTGACATATTGAACAGGTATTTCTGCTCAGTATTTACTGAGGAAGAGGAGGGTAATGGGTCTGAAGGAGTACAAGGGGTGAGAATGGTGCAGAAATGGACACAAGTCCCTTTACAGAAAGGGTCCTGAAGGAACTGGAAGTAATAAGAGTGGATAAAGCAATGGGGCCAGATGAGGTGCACCCCAGGGTCCTTAAAGAACTAAGAGGGTGGTGGCTGAACCTCTGGCTATCCTGTTTAGCCGATCACTGGAAACAGGAGGTACCCAAAGACTGGAGGACAGCAGATGTAGTCCCTTATACAAAAGTGGGAACAAAGAGGAAGCAGGGAACTACAGACCAGTCAGCCTCACCTCGGTAGTGGGGAAGATCATGGAAGCACTACTGAAGGAGAGATTGGTGGAACATCTGGTTGTCAATGGACTACAGGACCCAAGGCAGCATGGTTTCACCTGGGGGAGGTCATGTCAGACCAACCTCGTTGAATTTTTGACTGGGTGACTAGGGAGGTGGATCAGGGGAGGGCAGTGGACATGGCCTATCTGGACTTCAGCAAGGCCTTTGACACTGTGCCACATAGAAGACTATTACACAAACTGGGGAATATGGGTGTGGGCAGGACAGTAGTGTGGTGGGTAGGAAACTGGCTGGGTGGCAGGACACAGAGGGTGGTGGTAAATGGCTGTCACTCCACAGAGGGAAGAGTGACCAGTGGGTACCACAGGGATCAGTGCTGGGACGGTCCTATTCAACATCTTCATCAGTGACATGGCGCAGGATCTAGAAGGTAGAATTTCACTGTTAGCTGATGACACAAGCTCTGTAACAGAGTAGACACACCAGAGGTGTAGATAAAATAGAAGCGACCTGCAGAAACTTGAAGAATGGTCAGGGGTTTGGCAGTTGAAATTCAATGCAAAGAAGTGCAAGATAATGCATATGGGGCACAAAACCCTGGCACAATATATCAGTTGGGGGTGAGGATAAAGCATGCACAAGCAGGAAAGGGATCTTGGGGTTATCATCTCTGATGACCTCAAGGTAGAGAACAGTGTGACAAGGCAGCAGGTAAAGCAAATAGGATGCTGGGATGTATAGGCAGGGGTATCACCAGCAGGGAAAAGGGAGGTCATAATTCCGCTATACAAGACATTAGTGAGGCCCACCTGGAGTACAGTGTACAGTTCTGGAGACCATACCTACGTAAGGACATAGACAGGGTAGAGAAGGTTCAGAGGAGGGCAACAAAGATGGTGCATGGATTGCATCACAACTCCTATGAAGACAGGTTGAAGGAACTGAACATGTACTCCCTGGAGGAGAGGAGGGAGAGAGGGGATATGACAGAGACATACAAGTATCTTACAGGGAGGAACAGGGTGCAGGAAAACACTATTTTTAAGCGAAAAAGATGTTCCAGGACTAGAGGGCATGGGATGAAGTTGGAGGGAGGACGATTCAGAGGAAACATGAGAAAGAATTTCTTCACAGAACGGGTGGTGGACAAGTGGAACACCCTGCCAGAGGAAGTGGTGGGGGCTGAAACAATCACGGGATTTTAGAATGCATGGGATAGACATAAAGGAATTCTGGAGGTCAGGGGTAAGGGGCAACAGACTTCTAGGAAAACAAACTGAACTTACAAGCTCAAATGGGCAGACTGGGTGGGCCATAGGCCCTTATCTGCCGACACTGTCTATGTATCTATGTATCTATATCTATATACTGTATATATATATATATATATATATATATTAGTGCCCCTACAGTTTGGGTTGAATAGGCTGTTTAATGTTAAACCTCAATTTTTGCATCCTAATAACTTTAGCGTCATTTGACGAAATACCACAAAATATGGCATGTATGGTCAGGTTGTCAAAATCTCAAGACATGAAAAGTTTTGTGATGACATCTTGTTTAGGCTCTAAGATATGAACCACCAAAAAACAGAAAAAAAAATCTATACTTAACATTGCTTATTTCTTTCTCATCTACAGCCTAGATAGTGTGGAATTTTTTCATTACATTTTTAGGGTTAAAGGGGTCTGTGCCAAGGGCATGCCTTTCACAGGTTTCATGAAAAAATATTACAGAGTTTCAGATTTATTTCAATGTGCCTGTGCAACTGGTTTCATGCTTGTGTAACGTAGATAATCTTTGACTGTTCACCTCTCTATCCATGGGATATACCACCTTGTAGAGGTAAGGCAAGGAACCCTAGAGGTGCCACGGGAGTTATTCCCTTGGTTAAAGGTACCTTAGGAAGAAGCCCATGGGAGAGAGAGAGAGGCATGCCGCTGGAGGAGGAGGGGTGGATGGGGGGGCAAGGAAAAAATGCTTGTGTGTGGAGTGAGGAGAGCAGCCCTTAAATGGGCCAAATGGGGATGCGGCCAGTTGCACTGCCCCCTTGAACTACAGGCTGTAGCCTTCCAATTCAATGTGCCTATGCAGCTGGTTTTGTGCTTGTGTAATGCAGATAATCTTTGGTTGTTAGCCTCTCTATCCATGGGATATACCACCCTGTAGGGGTATGAAGGCAAGGAACCCTAGAGGAGGGTTCCACCCCTTGAGGTTCCACAGGAGTGATTCCCTTGGCTAAAGGTACCTTAGGAAGAAGCCCAAGAGTGTCCAACAAAGCATACAAGGTGGTGACCACTTATCAGGGTCGGAGTCCTGTACATAGGTCAGTTGATAGTATGGGTTCAGTTGGTAGCATGGGTCAGTTGGTCATATAGTTTTAGAGTTGATATAGAGTTGAGTAGCAGTTGATGCCACCTACCTTGACTTTAGCAAAGCTTTTGAAACTGTTCCACATAGAAGATTGATTAATAAGGTGGGTAGGCTTGGGGTGGGTCAGAAGTTGGTCAAATGGGTGGCAAACTGGTTGATGGGCAGAAAATGGAGAGTGGTGGTAAACGGTATACAGTGAGAAGAGATGCAAGTCACAAGTGGGGTACCTCAGGGATCAGTCCTGGGGCCAGTCCTCTTCAATATCTTCATCAATGACATTGCAGATGGACTGGAGGGTAAGGTTTGTCTGTTTGCAGATGACACCAAGATCTGCAACAAAGTAGATGATCCAGATGGGGTGGGCAGAATGAAAAGAGATCTGGATAAACTAGCAAAATGGCCGGAAGAGTGTCAACTGAGGTTTAATGCAAAGAAGTGCAAGATAATGCACATATGGAAGAGAAACCCTGAAGCCACCTAAAGGCTGGAAGAGGAGTTGCTGGCAGTCACAAGGGCAGAAACAGACTTGGGCGTCATAATCACAGATGACCTGAAATCATCCAAGCAGACCACTAAAGCAGTAGGTAAGGCTTTAGTAGGGGTATCACAAGTTGGAAGAGGGAGGTAATAATCCCTCTTTACAAGACACTGGTTAGGCCCCGTCTGGAGTACTGCGTACAGTACTGGAGGCCACACCTTCACAAGGACATTAACCAAATTGAGGCAGTCCAGAGAAGGGCAACCAAAATGGTGCAGGGGCTGCATCAGAAAACATATGAGGACAGATTTACAGAGCTCAATATGTATACCCCAGAGCAAAGGAGGGAGAGAGATGATATGATCAAAACATTCAAACAGCATAAGGGCATTAACAAGGTGAAAGAGTCTAACATGTTTCATTATAAGAAAAATAGCAGGACAAGAGGACACAGCATGAGATTAGAGAGAGGCAGATTAAGGGGTAAAGTGAGGAAGTTCTTTTTCACAGAAAGAGTGGTGGATGCATGGAATGGCGTACCTCAGGAAGTGGTAGATATGAATACAGTGCAGGGTTCAAACAGGCATGGGATAGGCATAAGGGAGCAATACAGATGAGTATGAATAGATAGACCATTGACAGAGCAAAGGCCGATGGCACATTTATAAGGTAGAAAAAGAAATGGGCAGACTGGATGGGCCTTGCGGTCCTTATCTGCCATCAACTTCTATGTTTCTATGTTAGAGTAGGCAGAAAACAACAGGTGAATAGTGACCCACTTGGAGGTCTGACTGTAAGGTGTGGAGGCCTGGCTTCCTTAGGAGAGAGAGAGAACATCCAAAAGGGAAGAAGGGACAGTTACGGGGCAGCCACCGAACTCCATCCAACAGCAGAAACCTAATTAAGTGATCTAGGGACTACAGCTATGCCTATCTAATATTATGACCATTGGCACTGAGGAGAGGAAAAAACCCTTTGAGGATGAACCCTCTGGGGATCCAAGGCCTAGGACACCCTCCCTCCCTCCAGGCTTTGGAACAGTTTTGTTTAGTGATGGCTCTGCTACTACAATTTAGTAGACCAATCCAGGGGAATTGCAATTTCGGGGAATACTCTCACTCTGTTCCTCTGTTGGGAGCACCATGGAGGGTTGTGAGTGAACTTTGCAACACTGGGGCATCTCGTGCCAACCTTCAAGGTGGGAGGAGGAGAGTAATGAACGCCAAGGTGCTCAGTTGACCTACTGATCTAAGAACAAACCAGGTGAACCAGAAGCAGTTGTAGGGAGAATAGCTTCAAAGGGTGCCTCCGACCCCACTCAGGCAGCTAAAGGGGCCCTTCCCATGAGAGCCCCACCTCTTCACTGCTGAAGTCTTCAATGCTACATCGAGAGGTGCCGTCAGTACGGTTGACAACTGAAGGTCTACCTGGAGTGAGGACATTCCCAGCCATGGGCCAGGTGAGAAGGACCCAACCCCAAGCTTTGCATGCTTAAGATGCAGACTTCGGGGTGCAGAAAGAGAGACCATCGGCCACAGGGCTAACCCTGAGATCTGGAAGTAATGGATACTGTTGGCATGTCTCCAAAATGTGGAGGAGTGAGTTGTAATAAGCATGGGACCTGCACGTGGGTTGTGATGGATGATAGCAAACATGGGGAGACCTGTATGTCAGTCAGACTGAGCACTGAGGACCCTCTTATGGATCTTGACTGGATGAGAGCTGGCAGGGAGAGACCTGTACATAGATCAGGCTGAGCAATATGGATCCTCTCGTGGGTCTAGGTAAGGCAAATAGCATTTGTCAACCACAGGAATGCATGTCAACCAAGTCCATTAGGAAGCCAGATTGGGAGTGAATTGAATTGTGTGTTATGAGTATGAGAATGGTGAGGCTGGGCAAAGCCCAGGACCGATGGTTGGAGAGGAGGAGGCTGTGAAGCCAGTTAGGTAGGAGGAGGAGGCTACAAAGCCAGTATGGAAGGAGGTGCGGTTCAAAGCAAGTAAACATAATATGCTGCCAGACTTGGAAGGGGATGAGCGTTGCTGGTAGTGCAAGGAACAGGAAGGCTGGGACAAGTGTGTAAACCAGGTGCATAATATTAGGTATGGCCTGGTAGAAGGCTGGGTAGAGCCAGAGCCAGAAGCCCTTAGGTAGAGAGTTGCCTGGAATAGCTGGTTGCGTAGTGCCATAAAGGCTATGTGGAGCAGCAGTAGGAGGCAGGGCGAGCCAGGGGCTTATACAATACATGACAAATAGGAAGCTGCTCCTTCTGCCTGGGGCCACAATGCCCACTGTGACTCCTCAGTCTCCTGCTGTAGGAAAAACAAAGAAGCCATGAACATGACACCAAGCAGCTAATGAAATAAGTAAAATACGTGCTAGCCATGAAAGCAGATTAGTTTATCATCAGAAACAGACAGCTGTGGATTTGGTAAAAGTAAGGTTTGGTAAACGTGGGAGTAGCAGTAAATGGGCAATAAATGAGCCTAAATAACACAAACATAGAAGTGAGGAGTAATGCAGTAGGGCAGACACTGCTGGAGTAGGCAGGGGATAGCTGCTAAGGGGAGCCACTAAAGGGAGGTGCAAACAATTAAGGTTATGAACACAGGAACTACAGCATAGAAAAAGCAATTGGAACTGAGAGCACACAGGCACCTAGTACAGAGAAAGAGAGATTGCTGAAATATGATAAATGAACTGAGAGCTTGGCTAGCAATGTAGCTAAATATAACAACGCAAACAGTGGGGCACTGGCATACCAGAAAACCCCAAAAAGCAAATGAAGCAAACAGGAGTAGTAGGGAGAACAAACAACTGAGACAGAAGTACAGACTGCAGCCATAGGTAAAACGTGGACCGAGAAGCAGGAGACAAAGGCAAAATTTACTGACCCAGAAGCAAGAGTACAAACCAGGCAGGGAGTCTAGCAGAGCCAGCAGATTCCAACAGGAAGGAAGGGAGGAGACAAACACAGCTGAGGGAGGGGGCAGGGCTCAGGGAAAGAGTGGGTCAGAGGACGGACAAAGCCTCCGGCTGCAAGGAAAAAATGCTTGCGTGTGGAGTGAGGAGTGCAGCCCTTAAATGGGCCAAATGAGGGTGTGGCCAGTAGCACTGTCCCCTTGAACTACAGGCTGTAGCCTTCCAAAAGTATTTTTGAGTTAACCGAAAAATCTGAACAGCATCATGAGTGCTTATTTGCATGATTTATTTGTCGTGTTGAAAAAAAAGATTATGACGGCCGCCATGTTTTTTAAACTCATGAGCATTGAAAATACATCAAAATTATAGATTTTCAAAAAATAAATACCAGAACCCGGCTAAGTGGGATCCATTTAGGTAGATTCTGGTGTTTGTTTGTTTTTTAATTGCCAGAAATAAATTTTCAGGGCATTCCAAAATCCAGGCTACCCAGCTTACTAAGAGTAGCTGTTTACTCGCACTGCTGCCAGCTTCAGTTCAAGCAGTGAGCCGGCAAGCCCCTGCTCTCTCCATCTATGTCTCTGTCTGTCTTTGTCTCTCTCTTTGTCTGTCTGTTTTATATATTTATATATAGAAACGTAGGACCTGATGGCATGTAAGGGCCGCTTGGTCCACCCAGTCTGCCCATATTATTATTTTTTTTAACCTTCTCTTTTGCTATAGACCCACTTGATATGCGATGCAGTCTCTTCCATCCCCTTACTTATCTTTGTGATTCCCTTGTACCTATCCCATGTGTTTTGAACCCCACCACTGTTTTAGCCCCAGCTGCCAAAGCTGGAAGTCTGTTCCATGAATCCACCACTCTTTCTGTGAAGAAGTATTTCCTCACAGCTCTCCTGAACCTTCTCCCCTCTAGCTTCATAGCATATCCCCTTGTTCTAGAGTACCTTTTTTCTGAAACATGCTTCCCTCCTGTACCTTATTAACCCCTCTGAGGTATTTAAAGGTTTCTGTCATATCCCCTTTCTCCCTCCCTCCTCTCCTCCTCCAGGGTGTACATACTGAGCTCCTTTAGCTTCTCTTCATAGGGCTTATAATGCACACCCTATCTGTCTGTCTATCTAGCTAGCCAGCTATCTATCTGCCTGTCCATCTGTTTATCTGGCTATCTCTTTATCTCTCTTTCTATCTCTCTGTCTCTCTATCTATATGTCTATCTACGTAATTATTTCTTAAGCGGACCAGGGTGCCCACCCCTCAGTACCGCTTCTTTCTCCCCCTCCCCCTCCCCTCCAGACCACCCACCTGCCCTTCCCAGTGTTTCTTTGTAATTATTATTTTTTTATAAGCAGACTGGGGTGCCTGTCCCTGGTACCGCTTCTCTTGACCCCCCTCCCCTCCAGGTTGTCCACCCCCATTCCCACCAATGTACATGGTAGCAGTGGGGTATCCACCCCCGGTGCTGCTGAACAATAGCTTGACACTAGGGAGCCCAGTCCCAAATATAGGTGAAGTCCCCTGAAAATAAGAAAACTGACCCTTGCTGATTTTTTTTTACCTGCAAAAAAGAAAATGGTCCCTCACTGATCTGACCCCCTCCACACCGATGTCCCACTCAGCACCCACTATGCTATGCCCCCACACACCCTCACCCACCTGAACATGTCCCATGGTGTAGGTCCACTCTCTGATCAAAGACACATCTTGCTGCTGGAACCGGCAACTGTGAAAGGAAAACAACTAGGTAAGTGCTGTTTAATGTATTTCAATGGGGTTTTAACTTTCATTCATAACGTTGTCATTTTTACATATTTTGACCCCAAATTTTCAGCATGGCTTTTTGGGAACCCCACCTTATGACCAATGGCAGTGGAATTATGCAAATCTGGTCTGAAAGGTGATTTTGCTGTCAATTTGTGAAATCACCTTTCAGACAGGATTTGAAAATTTTCTCCACCTTAGTTCATGAGGTGGGGTCATAAGAAGGGTATGTTGAAAATTTGAGGTCAAAATATGTAAAAAATGACAAAGTAATGAGCGTATGTTGAAATTTTTCTACACTCGCTCATATGTTTGCCAATTTTAAATATTTTGCCTAGAAATTTTCAACATAGCCATTTTTTCACATCACCTCATGGACGTGACAGTTGCCATTTTTCAAATCCTGGCCAAAATGTGTATTCACACCTGCAGCATGGAATGACATGTTGGCGGGGATTTGAAAATTATAACCTGGTGGATTCATGAGGTGGGGTAATAAGAAAGCTACACTGAAAATCTGGTGTACAAATACAGTAAAATGATTATCTTATGAGTGGACATTGCAATATTTCAACATTCGCTCATAGCTTCACTGATTCCACGCAACCTCATAAACGTGACAGGTGTCCTTTTATAACTCTTGGATAAGACTTCTTTTAACACTTCTGGTGCAAAATTATGTTTCAACCAATATACTATTAATGCTACATGCAATGTTTATATAAAAGGAGTCATAAAATGGCTATATTGAAAATTTGGGACCAAAATTAAAAAAAGAAAAGACCGTAATTGTTGAGAAACTTTGTGTGTGGTTCCAGTCTTGACACCAGCGGGTATGCTTTGTGATCTTGTGGCAGTGAGCTGAGTTCAGAGGTGAGCTCAGTGACCCAGTTGGATGGACTGAGGGTGGAGCGATGGTGCTGTCATGTGACACCTCCTCAACAAGGAAGTGAAAGTTGTAGGTTTGTCCACACAGGTCTGGGTACCATATAGTGAAGACAACTGTCCTCTTGCCATAGGGCCCTGCTCCTCTGCACCCGTGGATGGCAGATGGCCCAGTGCATTGGCTAACAGATGGACTCTTTGCCCTGTGCATCTGTATCTGTAGCCACATGGAGGCACAGAGACCAGAGGGCCCTGCACTTCCACAGTCCACCAGACAATCCTATGAATTCTTGACATCTGTCATTGCATAGACAGACCCTGCACTTCTGTAGGCAGATGGAGTCTTCCCTTAGTGCAGGACCCAAAGGCTCTGCACATCTGCATCTATTCATGCAGGTCATGATTCCACTGTCTCAAAAAGAAAGGAAATACTTTGCAAAAACTTGATTAAGGGGTCTCAACTTAAAGCAACAAAGGTAGGGAGATGTGGCATTAGGGTTTCCTACCTAACTCCCTACACCCCCCAAAGCAGCAAAAGGAAAAAACATTAGGGTTTGGGATTTCCAGATTCTTGGTGAATCAGTGGTGGGGTCTGCCCTGGAGTTGCCAATCCTAATGTCCACTCCATTCCCTTAGCAAACAAGGCCAGATGCAAACAAGGCCAGATGAGATCTCCTTTCACAACAAATTGTGTTGGCAACATGTGGCGAGATATACTTCGCTGCCTGTGAAGAGTTTATCGGTATGAGGCACTGGCTTGGAACTGTACCATGTGCTTTGGACAGGAGGCTACAGGCTGGAGCAACCTCAAGGAAGATCCTACCACTGATTCACCAAGACTCCAGAGACCCAAAACCCTAATGTTTTTTCCTTTTGCTGCTTGGGGGTTGGGGGTTATATTACATTTTCCTAATTTTGTTGCATTAAGTTGAACCCTAACTGGTGTATTAACAAAGTTTTTTGCAAAGACTAGATAGACAGATAGATAGATAGATAGATAGATAGATAGATAGATAGATAGATAGACAGACAGACAGACAGACAGACAGACAGACAGACAGGCAGTGGTCTTGACAGATCAGTGGTGTGCTGTTCCTTGGGGTTGTCAACCCTAATGCCCAACTACTCCCCCCCCTTAGCATATTGTCTGAAGTGCAAGACACAGCTCCAAGACAGTGCCTCATAGGTGTATACTCTCTGGATGCAGAGAAGTATGTTTTGACACATGTTGCCAACAGAATCAATTGTAGCTTTCTTCACTCAAGGACCTGCATAAATCAAGACATAATGTTTATTTGCTATGGGGAGGGGTGAGCATTAGAGTTGACAACCCCAAGAAACACCACACCACCAATTCACCAAGACTCCCAAGACTGAAAACCATATTGTTTTTCATTTCCTTATTTTGACCACTTTGCATTCTTCAACCCTAATGTCTGCATTAATGTAGTTTTTTGCAATTAATTTCCTTTCTTTTTGTAATGGTGGAATCACTTCCTTGGGACCTGCATGCACAGATGCAGAAGTGCAGGGCCCTGCCCCAAGGGAAGAGTTTGTCTGCCTGCAGAAATGCAGGGCCCACTTCCGAACAGCTATGGATGCAAATAAATCCATGAGGCTGTCTCAGGGGCTTCAGAAGTGCAGGGCCCTCTGCAGAAGTGCTTCCATGTGGCTGCAGATGCACAGGGCCAAAAGTCCATCTAGCTGCAGAAGCACAAGGCCCTCTGGGCCCTGTGCTTCCATGCAGCAATGGATGCAGAGGTGCAGGGACCTCTGGGCAGTATGCCAAGAAAAGAGTTCTCTTCACTGCATGGTTACGTGCAACCAACAGCGCACCATCCCTCCCCAGGCTGGGAGTGGTGCCACACAGCAGGGGTTCCCCCAAGCCTCGGCCCATCCAGCTGGCTCATGGAGCTCACCACCAAATTCAGCTAACCAGCACAGGATCACAACATGGTACCCACTGGACCAATGGCAGGACCTGAACACAATATTTTTTCATATTTTGTTTTCTGTTTTCACATTCTAACCCCAAATTTTCAACATAGTGTTTTTATGACCCCCCCGATCATGACAGGTTTCCTTTAAAAAGTACTGTCCAAATTGTAATTTCATGCCACATGTGGGAAAACACATTTTGGGCAGGATTTGAAAAACATCTGTCACTTTCATGAGATGGTGTGAAAAAATGGCAATGTTAAAAGTTTGGGTTAAAATATTGAAACTTACCATCGTTATACATGAAAGGTGAAACATTTCACCATTCCTCATAACTTGATTATTTTACCACTTGTTTTTTAACCAAATTTTCAACATAGTCTTCTTATGACCTCATGTTATGAACCTGTAGGTAAAACTTTTCATATTCTGCCCAAAATGTGATTTTGCGAACAGACTGCAAAATCACCATTCAGCTCGGATTTGAAAATTTTCATTTCCTTTCCTCATGAGGTGGGGGTCCCAAAAAGGCCATGCTGAAAATTTAGTGCAAACAATTTAAAAATGACAAAGTTATGAGTTAAAGTGTAAAATGTACTGAAATACATTGACTGCACTTACCTTGTTTATTTCGGTTCCCAGCCGCAGTTGCAGAAGGAGGATGTTTTTTGTCACAGAGAGTAGCTCTATGGACCTTCTGAAGGTGAGGGGTTTGGGGGGATGTGGGGTGGTGGGTGCTAAGTGGGGAAGTCGAGTGGGGGGATCAGGGGATGAGACATCGATGAAGAACCATTTTCTTCTTTTCAGGGAAAATGTAAAAAAACAAGCATTTGTCAATGCCGAATGTTGTCGCACTGGCATTGGCTTTGGTAGTGCAGTGCAGAAACACATTTTTGGCAGGATGTGAAAAATGACAGCTGTACTGTTTATAAGGAGGCATAAAAAAATGGCAGTGGTGAAAATGGTGCATGTAAGTATTGCAAATGTGCGAAGTTACAAGGGTGCGTGGGAAATGCACAATGCACACTTGTAACACAGTCAGTTTATGGAGTTCTGGCACCAAATTTTCAACATAGGCATTTTAGCACCTCTGCTTATGTGCAGTGTCACTGTCATTTCCTCAAGCTGTCCCAAAAAGTGATTTCGCACAGCGACTGCGCTATTCTGCGCCAGATGCGCAAAAACACATTTCGGGCAGGATATGTAAAATGACAGCTATACTGTTCATCAAGAGGTGTGGAAAAATGGCAATGGTGAAAATCCAGAGTGACAATATTACAAATGCAAAACATTACAAGTGTGCGTGCAAACTGCGCAACGCACGCTCGTAACACAGTCATTTTATGGAGTATTGTCACCAAATTTTCAACATAGGCATTTTAGGACCTCTGCTCATGAACAGTGTCACTGCCATTTTTGTAATCTGCCCCAAACACTGATTTCCCACAGTGACAGTGGTATTGTGCGCTGGAAGTGCAGAAACACTTTTCGGCCAAGATGTGAAAAATGACAGCTGCACTGTTCACAAGGGGGTGTGGAAAAATGACAATGTTAAAATTCTGGCATTAAAATATTGCAAATCTGTGAAGTTACGAGTGTGCGTAGCAAGTGCGCACTGCACACTCTTAAAACAGCCATTTTTTGGATTTTTTCCACCAAATTTGTAACATAGCCTTTTTGAGAGCCCACCTCATGAACACTGCCACAGTCCTTGTGTTAATCAGTCCTGAAAGGTGATTCTGTGCAGTGACTGCGAAATCACCTTTCGGGACTGATTAATGTCCTAACTGTGACAGAATTCATGAGGAGGAGTCCCAAAAACCCCAAGTTGAGAATTTGGTGCAAAAATTCCCCAAAATTTCTGAGATAAGCACCAAAGTTGAAAAAACCCTATTTTTTCCATTATACAGTTTACCGGCATTTCCTCAGTTCGCGGTCAGCTTTGAAGAGTGCAGACGTGTTCCCGGTCCACCGAAGATCGTCACGCCCAGCTCCAGAGGTAAGTATGGGGTGAGGGGGTGTGGGAAGGCAGAGTGCTCAGTGGGTGGGTGCGGGTGGTGGGTAGGGAGACTACAAGGGACCGTTTTCTCCTTGCAGGTATAAACAAAACATATCGCAGATGGTTTTCTTTTTTACAAGGTTTCTTTTGGGGGTACGTAAGCCATCGGGGGATTGGTACCCTGTCATCCAGAAGAAGGAGGGGCATCATGCTGATGGGGGTGGGCTCCCATCGGCTCATTACAGAGGGAAAGGGGAGACAGATGTCGACGGGATTGGCATTTCATCGGCAAAAACAATGAAACCAGGGGAGACACATTCTGCTGATGTGAGGATCCCCATTGGCACATAGTTTGCAGGGTAAGCCAACCGGGGAATTGGACACCCCTGAAGTCGTCAGTTTAGCCACCATGGTAGTAGCTGGCGAGCACGTAGGAAGGGTCCACTGCATGTTATGAGCTTTGCTCGGATTGCAGCGGACCTTTCCTTAGATGTGCTCACCATATTACTATGCATAGTGTGGTGCCGACATGCAGGCTGATTGGGGAATGAGGGACGCACCTACTGGTTTGTGCCCTGCATTTGCCCAACAGTGACCGTGCCTCCAAATCCTCACTGCCACAAGATGATGGCTGTGCAAGCATGCCAACATAAAAAAGACTATGAGGGACTGTTTTTCATTACAGATCCTAGGATGACACTGGGAATTTGACATCCCAGTGTCACATATTTGGTGGCACTGGAGGTGGGTGCCCCAGTGTCTGCACACTTACAAGGGGTTGTGAGATGCAAGTAAGTGCTTCCTGGCATCAGGGTTGGGCTCTGTACCAAATGATTCGGGGGTTCAAATACTAGGATAAACCAGTGGCAGCTTGGGCAACCACCATCAGTTGTTTGAAGTTCAATACCTGGGTTGAGCGGAAGGGGATACCAGTAGCAGCATTGAGCAGATGCCACCAGTATCAATTAAATCATCAGCTGGGTCAGGTTGGTAGGGGACAGTGGTGGCTACATTGAGCAGTGGCCACCAGTTTGAAATAAAGTAAACCTTAGTCAGGAGGGGGATACTGTTCTAAACATAGCTGTGACTGGCAGTGAGATTGAAAGTGATTTTTTCGGAGTTCCGGTCTGACCAAAAGCAAGATGGCCATGTAAGTTGTGAGCTCCTGGTCCCATTAGCAGAATCAACCACAAACATTGTGGCTTCTCAAGAAAGATCTCTAACTGACACAAACACAGATATGCTTAAGTCCCCCAAAACACAGAGAGACAAAAATGTGTCTTCTCTGACTGCGCCTTCCACTGTAAATAAGATGCAAACTGACAAGGTCTCCTGGACCAACTCTCTCACACCCAACAGCATGGTGGTTCTGTCGGCAGACTTTATGGCCAAGATTCAGAGTATTGTTGGCTCCTTAGCAACCTTTAAACTCAAATTCAAATCTTTATTTAAAATAGGAATAACTGTCAAATAGCTAACTGAGCAAGGCTCATTTACAATGGTCTCCTGGAATATATACAAATTACATTAAGATAAGTTACAAAAGGGAGAGGGGGGACACGATAGAAACTTTCAAGTACCTCAAGGGAATCAGCAAAGTCCAGGAGGGTAGCATCTTTCAGAAAAAGAGATGTACAAGAACAAGGGGACACAATCTGAAGATAGAGGGGGCAGGCCCAGGGACAACGTGAGGAAGTATTTTTTCATGGAAAGGGTGGTGGATGCATGGAACGGCCTTCCTGAGGAGGTTGTGGGGTCAAATACAGTGGGGGAATTCAAGAATGCATAGGACAGACATAAAACAATTCTGGTGGGGGGTAGGAGGAAGTAGGCTGTTGGTTAACTAGGATCTGCAGCTTATTCAATAGGTAGGAAAATGGGCAGACTGGGTGAGCCAAGCAGTCCTTATCTGCTGTCAAAGTCTATGTTTCTATGTTACCTTAATCAGAGTTGGTGGACAAATCAAACTAACACTGGCAGGGATTGAAATCCAGCTAAAAGACTTAATTGGCTGGATTATGGAGGTGGAAAGATGCATAGGGGAGGCAGAGGATCTGATCCATAAGGTTGATGCCAGATCAAGTGATAATTGCAGAGAACTGCACATACTTAAAAAGAAAGTACTGGATCTGAATTGCTGGGGCTGGTGCAGCAACATCCGAATCACCAGGAACCCAGAAAATACTGAAGGTAAAAATATGGCCGAGTTTCTTCCAATGGCTATGCTCAACCATTTCTGAGACATGCCATTCAAGTCTGGGTGACCCCATACAGTACTACAGCCAAAGCCCTCAGAACTCAGTTTTTAAAATACAAATCAGAAGAACCATTTTAAAATCGCAGTAAGTCACTCCAGGGTGTGTTTAATTGTGCCATAACAGTACTTCTCAGGTTAGTTAAATACTTGTTGCCTTGAGCCTCACTTCTCAAGGCATGCCGTCATGCCGTTATCCCATAATAACACACACCCTGTCATCCTGTATTGTTTAAATAACAGACAGGGCATGTGGTAATTCTGTTGGATGTGAAGCACAGCCAAGGGCCTTCAGCCACCCAGGGAAGTGCAGTTATTACAGTATAACCACAAACACCGTAGTATATTATTTTACTTACAACATAAGATTCAGCCAACTTGGTTTTGAATCCCACAATGGCCATTTGAAAACTGTATGACCCTGAGCAAGTCATTTAACCTCCCTGTATTCCCAGGTCACACTTGGAAAGAAGCTTTGGCTCAGTGTGCCTTCTCCAGTCAAAAATAATAAAATAAAATATAAAAACCTTGGGCTCAATTTTCAAACTGGTCCTTAGATCAACGCAAGCTGCAGCAAATGTCATCTTGTGCCAAATGTCGGTGTGCCAGGGACCCTACACGCAATTCTCAAACAGGAGGGGTCCTGCTGCCAAACTCCCGCAGTTTACCACGACCATTCCCATCCATTAAAGAAAAGGCACACGGGAGGGGAATGACTCACGCTATGGGACGATCATGCAGCATGGCAACCAGTGCCAGAGTCCTACTGGCCGTGTGCCCTGGTGGTCAGCAGAGGCTGTGAGGGGCAGGAAGGGCCAGGTCGGGAGGTGATGGGTGGCACAGACTCAGGACAGGGATAGACTAGTGTGCAATGATGTGGCACTGACAGTCCAAGAGGGGTGACCAGCACTATGACTGGTGCCATGAGAGAGGGGACCACGGAACAGGAGTCAGCTCTGGCCATCCCTCTATCCATGTTTTGGCCATGTATGTAGTCTCAAACAGATGCTATATATGACAACTGGGTGGGCACAGCATATATATGCTGGTGGGTGCCAGGAACATCCTGTGGGCAACATACACAGTGTATGGTCTATATATGTGTTGGTGTGGCATCCAATATGCGGCATTAGGGTCTGACTCTTGACCCTCCTGCACACCCTGGTAACATTACCTCTGTATCAGCATGTTACAGTGTAGTATAGTGATTAGATTGTTGGGTCACACACCTCCATGGTGTCTGGTCATCTTGTGCTTCCCAAGGGGTTGGGATCAGAGTGCAGTCCTATTCCTGCAGAGGAATGATACCTGTGGGTGCACCTTTTTTGATAACAGCAGCCCAGAGCACAGAGCAGCATACTATAGTGCCATACCCATCCTCCTAGTGTCACCGAATGCATGGCAGTTTGGGTCCAAGACACAAACTGTGCACATACAGCCCCAGAACATGTGGCATGTAGTGCCCCGCTTCCTGCATCTGCTGCAGTAAACCCAGGGCACACACACACACACACACACACACACACACACACACACACACACACAGTGACACCACCCACTTACTCCTATGCATGCCCGTGGGCTGGACTGTCCTAACTGTGCCATTAAGGTACTATGGCCATCCCAGGCAATATGTACTGTGGCTCACAGTACTGGGCATGGTTCAGCTTGCCACTCCACTGTGTCTGGCCATTGACAGCATATTGTCCCCAGCCAGTGCCTGTGTCCTCCGTGCCAGCTTTTCACACCCAGATGCCCTACCCCAGGTTTCTCACATTGACAGAGGTGGCGCAGGGGCCATGAGACAAGCTCTGTGTGGTCTAACAACAGACGACGTTTGCAGTCACTGTGGGTGTTTGAAAATCCAGCAGGCAGGGATATGGCAGCCACAGAGTGGCACAACACCTCTCAGCACCATGGCGATGCCTGTGGCATGCCTCAAGTTAAACACAAGGCTGTGTACCGCAAGGGGTCCCGACAGTGGCACAAGCACCGTTTGAAAATCGGGGCTAATGCAAGGTGCAGCACAGTGAGCCCCTTGCATCGTATCTCCTTGACACACGCACCTTGCATCATTCCTGATGCTTTGAAAATCAATCCCCTTGTGTTTTAAATACTGAATATTGTAAGGGGGTGTGTTTATGACGATATGAAGATATGTGATACCCACATAAGTCATAAGTTGACACTGCCCTCATGTTTTATTTTGTATAACTGTTTTTCCTGTGCAAAAAAAGTATTACAAAATTGAATTTGCAGACCACGAGACTGGGAGCCACAGCTCAGGGTGAGGATTTCATAGGGGTGCATCTAATGTTGAATTTGTAGGACAAGGAAGGAAGGGGGAGGAAATAAAATTGCAGCAGACACTTTTTTAAGCCCGCTGTACACAAGTATGACATCATAATGAGTGACTGTGGTGAAGTGCTGTTCTATGCAACACCATTCTGTGGTGCATCTCTGGAGCAGCGGGCCCCTGGAAAGTGTCTGCGACTGCAGCACAGAGTTTCTCTTTCCCATGTTCTCTCCAGCAGTTTCTGCACCAAGTGAAGTTTTCCCAACATCTGCTTTCCATCAGACCCCTGTGTGGCTCCCACGTGAATACAGACTGAATGGGGGCACTAGCTCAAATGTTTTCCTCTTTCTTAATTACATTTTCTTTGAATCATACAAGAGGACATGCATGGCAGGGGATATGGTCACAGTTTTGCAGCCCTCCCCCAGTGAATGTCCTCTTTTTAAAGTCATTGTATCTTTTATTCAAAGAAAATACTCTGCATTCCACAAATGCAGAAAAAAATCCTAAGACATAAGACAGCCTTGCTTTATTAAGGTATTGTACATTAATATTAGGAAGAGTTACCAGCAGTAGCATAAAACCCTCAGCAACATGAAAGGAAACATTATCTCTTGAAGAGTTCCCACAGTAAATAGTGGTAGAAATGGATGGTGGCCGGGGACAGAGTTAGCTTTAGAATTTTTTTTTTAAACTTCTGTTTATTGAATGTTTTTCATGCAGAACAACATAAACCAACTACACAAATACACATCTGGACATGGTAATCACAGCATTAATACATTGACGTTCCACAGATTGCCCCCTCTAAGTCCTACCATAGTTTATTTGGCCATTATCGTGGAACATATCCTGTACTTAACATAGACCAGACTGTATAACATATCAACATACAACACAACATGAGACACTCAGTTACACATTGTAATTTCTCTGCAGTTCCCTGTAACTCAGCTTCCCCTTACCTAAGCCATTGTGTTCCCTGTCCTACAGCTCAATAGTTTTGTGTTGAGCTAATTGGGACCCAGTTAGCCTAATCATTACTGCTTCTACTGGGGTTAGGGTAGATATAGAGGGGCCCCATGTCTCTCAAATGTATCTCCCCACCCCTGGAGCTTATATGTCATATGCTCAAGTGGCAGGACCTTCAGCATCTGCTCCTGCCACATAGCTACTGCGGGATGCACATGAGACACCCAAGTATTCTGTATACACTTCCTTGCAATAAGAAGCATTATTCTAACCACTCTGGAGTAGAGAGTCCAGTCATCTCCCACTTGTTGTTCCACCCCCAATAACACTGATAGCCATTTGTCTCTAATATTTACTGACAGTGGTTATTCATTCCATCATCCTGGTCCAAAAGGGTCTTAACTGGGAGCACTCCCAAAAATAATGGATATATGTGCCCCTCGCTCCATGACATCTGTCATATGGCATATTAGCAACACCCTCACATCAAATTTACTCACTACCAGTGTTGGGCGCTACAGAGGCCTGTAAGAGCACTATCTTTAAATTAAGCCCATCTTCCCATTATACGCGAATGGCAGTGATGGTTGAGCTACCAAGGCTTACTTCAGAGCTGGGGGGGGCCGGGCTCTGGCAAGCCCTCCTGTAATTCCAACACTTTAGGAGGCATATATAGTCTATGCAGGAATTTACACTGTGCTTCTTTAAATTGGTTGCAGATATGAAGCCCCATATGTGAGCCACACAGCGTTGCCCAGACCTCCCCGGGTACCTGGCACTGCATGTCCCTATCTCAGAGTCTCTTGACCTTTTGTGAGAGATCCAGTGTGTCCTCTCTTAGAGGTCAGTATACCTTTGCCATAGTCCCTATGGGGTTTACTCTGACTTACAGGATATGTTGTTCGAGTCCATGAAGTGTGGAGAGCCTTGGATTGAGTCTGTTTTGTCTTTGAGCCCAATCCCTGATCATCTCCTATACACTGAATGCCCGCCTGTTCCCATTTTTGGAAGACTCTGTCCTTTAATCCTGACACAAATTCTGGATTGGCTACCAGTGGGGCCAGTATTGGGCCTGTCTCTTTCACCCACAAATGCTTTTTCATCTTTTCCTAGGCCTCCAGAAAGGCCAGCCCTAAGTGATTATTTGTCCCTGCTTTAGGATTTTTTTAGGCCCCCAAAGAGGTAAGTCATGAAGCCCCCTACCCAATGCACCGCAACATCGAGTCCAAATATTTTCTTTGGCACATAAACACACCATTTTTATGTTCAATGTGACATAGACAGCCAGTTCTGAGTGCTGTATCATTTTTTTTATATAAACTGTAATACTGACTGTCACTGCTGAAGATCTGGTGCTCTAGGAGTGACCTTACCCCCCCAGCTTTCAGCTGAAAGATGAAAGCCATTAGAAATGCTGACAGCATGTGTATCACACACACACACTCAGGTTTTAGAGACAATGGCCCAGATATTCAAATTGTGCCAGGCTGTGGTGCAAGCCTGGGCGCAGCACAACATGGCTGTGCTGGGGTGTTGACTGGGCGATATTCAACGGAGTTGCGTCATGGCACAGCATCGTTGAATATCACACCCTGACCACCACAGTGTGCATGAGTGCAGTTGCACTGCACCAAGCAAGAAATAACCAGAAGTGGAGCAGGGGATGCACTAGCGCAAGTCTTTTGTGCCATGCAGCAACTGCAATATTCAAGTGCACATGCAAATGGGGCCATAATGTATGCAAGGTGCAAATGGGGTCATTTGCATGTCATTATGGCCCAGTTTGCATGCAGGTGCGGGATCCATTCACATATCTGGAATGTGTAGTACGGTATGGACTGCACGCCCATTGGCTCATGCTGTGGTCCAATGGGTGTACAGTCCTACCTACGGTGTCAGTTGGCAGGCGGTGGGGCAGCAGGCGGGTGGGGTGCTGCTGCCCACCGCTGACCAGGGGGGAGCAGGGCGGTGGGGATCAGTGGGCAGGTGGGAAGGGGGTCCACTGGACCACCAGGGATAGTGGACGTACTTTTTTATACAAATGCCTGCGATCTGGCTGAGAGTGGTCCACTGGACCACCAGGGATATTGGATTCTCTTTATTTTTACACATGCCCGCAATTGGGCTGAGAGCAGTCCACTGGACCACCAGGGATATTGGACATTATTATTTTTAACAGATGCCCACGATCGGGCATGGGGGGGCGCCGTCACGGAGGTGCAGCCAGAGCTCAGGTGGCCACCCACAGGTGGCAGCTGCCATGTTGCGCCCTGCAATATGGCAGCTCACCTGTGGGTGGCCGGCCGTTGTTCCTTCCTTTTTTGGATCAACTTTGTGCAGCGCAAGTAAGTGCGCCGCATGGACTCAGCACATCCAGGTTGAATATCGGGATGTGCAGAGTATGCATGGGCACGCCCCACCTGCGCTTCGCACATTACTGATGTTCTCGCACATCGACGGTGCCAGACAATTCCTCTTGAATATCGAGCCGGGGTGCATCAGTGGGTTGCGCATGGCGCAACACTGTTGAGCCATGCACAACCCTTTTGAATATCTGGGCCAATGTGTTACATGGAAGGCCTTAATCAAGGATCCTGTTTGTCTGAGTTTATTACAGTCGTAGTTGCTATATCATATCCATTTTATGACGTTGGAGAGGAACCTAGGTTGTTACACAGAGGTGCAAGGTTGTAAATGCTCCTGTGAAGCCTGTGTGAGGGATGATACAGCATATATCAAAAGAAGTGTCATTTGAAGGATATGAATTATGTTGAAGTTGCAGAATGTAATACTTTAAAAAAAAGACATCCTGTTTTTGAATAAGATATATATTTTTTATACATAATCTGACAGAGGAGGAGCTAGCTGACCTCACACAAATAAGGGGTTGGCCAATACAGTTGTTTAAGGAATATTCTGTTTTACTTACATGCATTTTGACCTAGACTCTGACTAAGAAAAGATCTTTGGAGCACTTGTAAACAAGTATTTAGAAAGATTTCAAATCTAAGTACTGTAAGTAGGAATTTGCACTGTTTAAACCTTGTTCTTTTAAAAGATTTGTATGTCTTGTGATATAAGAGTTCTGTATTTTGCGTTTTACATATTTTTAACTATTTTATTAAAATTATTTTTAGAACTTACTTGGTCTGTCTTTGACTTCTTTTAAGTTGCAAGAAAAGTATATGGTTATTGCAGATACCAAACATAAGCTTGAATGGTGGTGCCAAACTGGAAAGAGAAGCATTTTAAACCTGAGGTCTTTATTAAAGTTTTTAAGGGTTCATCTCTGTATACCTGGTTAGGTGCCCATAGGCAAAGATATCTGGCCCCCAAAAACAGAAATATCTGAGTCTGTGCATTGGGTATGCTGGCAAGAGTTTCACAGTTTGAATCCCTCCAGAACTTGAGACCAAAGGTTGATCCGAACTCACAAAGCAGACAAGAGGGTTACCTTGTTCTGTTAAACTGTTTACAAGACTGCGCTCAGAGGTTGGCACTTTGGGAGTAGAGGGCCAGACCTGCTGAATGGGTTTGTGACAGATTGGTTGGCAGCGGTGGCATAATTTTGGTATCACAAGCTTTATTGTTCTGTGCCAGCTGAGACTGTAAGCTCTCTTGCAAAGAAAGAAAAAGACAGAATTTATTTTAAAAAGGAAACAGAACTATATATCACTGGGCATACAGTCAAGATCCTACCCATTTTATTTTTTTTTCGAAAGTGCAGTCAGAGTAGCAGTAGTCAGAAAAATGACTTCCAACTACAGCAGGCATACTGTAGATTATGTAAGACAGTTGTGTGGAGACAGAGGAGTCCCATTCGAGGTGAAAACAAGTAAGCAAGCAGAGCCTCATAGATGCCCTGATGGTAGCAGATACCCTGAGCAGCGAGTCACCAACTGTGACTGGAAAGGACCAAACCTCAAGTGTGGAAGGGCTAGTGGCCAGTGAAGAGTCCAGAGCCAATGAGGAGGACAGCAGGGCCACTGTCAGTGAATGACCACAGCAGCAGGGGAAGGTCACCAGTATCATGAATCCAGAGGTACTCAGGCTGCAAACTGAGTTGTGCAGGATGGAACTGGAGGCAGAGTGAGAGAAGTGTGAGGCAGACCGTGAGGCAGAGTGAGACCACCAAGAGGCAGAGCGAGAGAAGTGAGAGGTGGACCGTGAGAGAGAACGCGAACGCCGAGAGGCAGAGCAAGAACAGAGAGACACAGACCATGAGGAGCGTTAGTGCCAGCAAGCTGCAGAGGAGAAGAAAGAGGTGCACCAGAGGCAATGCGAACTGGAGAAGATACAACTCCGACCAGCGGCACCAGAGCAGGTAAGTGGTTTGAGTTTAACTGGGACTGCTAGACTGGGTTACAAATTGAACTTCTAGTTAATAGCTGAGCTTAAGGAAGGGGAGGACAAGGATGCCTTTTTAAATTCTTTTGAAAAAGTTTATATTCAGGCTAAAATTCCTTGAGAGTCCTGGAGCTTCCAGCTATCCCCGCTGCTTACCAGGAAAGCTCGGGATGCATTGGGTCAAATGGACAATGAGGACAGCAATGATTACAGCAAGCTAAAAGCTGCATGGTTAAAAAAAATTTGAATTAACTGCTGAATCATACAGAGCTAAATTCCGTAAACTCAGGAAAAACCCTGATATGAGCTACAAGGAGTTAGCCCCGAAACTACGTCAGTTTTTAAAACGTTGGTGGGAAGGAATTGAGGCAAACTCTGTTGACAAAATTGAAAATATGATTTTATTAGAACATTTTTATTGGGCTTGCCAAGCTGAGCTAAAAACCTGGCTAGAGGACCAAAATCCAAAAACAGTGCAAGAGGCTGATGAACTCTCAGACCGCTATGCCAAGAGTAGACCTGCTCTGAGAGTGAATGGGGCAGGTGTGGCAGCACAGAAAGGGAAAATCGCACCTTCAGGGCAGCTAAAACCCTCACTGCCTCCACCAAAACCAATTAGCCCCAGGTTTCAACGAAAAGAGTTCTCTGAAGTAAGAAATGCCTGTTGGTTGTGTAAGGAAACCGGGCATATTGTCAGATAGTGTCCCAAAAAGGCGAGCAATAATACACAACAGGGTGCTAGAAAAGAAGTGGGTTGTTTGTGTGTCCCTGGGAGCATGCCAGTGAACATTAGAGAACACATGCACCGAGTCATGGCAAATGGTGTGCAGACTCAATGGTTAAGGGACACAGGGGCATCCCTGACGTTAGTAAAGAGGGATCTGGTACAGCCTGGTCAGCTTATACCAAATAAATGTGTCGCTGTACAAGGGTTCACTGGTGAAGAGAAAACATTGCCACTGGCTAGTGTTCTCCTAGACTGGGGTGAAACAGGGAGAACTGTGCAACAGGTGTCTGTAGTCAAAATGTTAGCTGTGGATGTGATCCTGGGTAACAATCTCCAGCAGGGGATGATATTTGCAGTTACCGTAGCCAAGTGGCAAGGGAAAATTGTAGTTCCCTGAACCCCACAGAAGTCATTGTGGAAACCACTGAGGGGCTTGTTCCCCAGCCTGTGTCTCCTGATAGGGAGATTGATAAAAAAGGGGTAGAAATTTCCCCGGTAGCAAGTGATCACACAGCTACGGAAGGTTCCTCTGAAGAGGGAGGGGTGACCCATTGTCTGAGGGTTGGGATTGACAGTGATGCTGAATGCCCTGACTCTAGTGCTAGGGACCCTAGTTCAGCAACTGAAGGGGACCTGTCCCATGCCTTGGGAATGTGTGAGGGGTTTGCAGCTGCTCAGAGGGGTGACCCTAGTTTAGAGAAGCTGAGGGCTTGGGCAGACTCGGATGGCACACAGGGAGGTGACAACAGACATAAGGTTTATTGGGAAAATGGACTTCTGTATACTCAGGCAGTACAGACAGAGGGAGGGATGCTAGGCAGGCAGCTTGTCATTCCCCAGGGGTATCGTGAGCAGTTGCTCAAGACTGCACATGATATTCCCTTGTCTGGTCATCTGGGAATCGCACACATGATGCAGCAGTTGGTCTAGACTTTCTACTGGCCTAACTTCACCCAGCAGGTGAAGGAATATTGCAGGTCTTGTCACCGGTGCTCAGAAAGAGGGAAAGCGGGCAAGGAAACCCAAGCAGCCCTGATTCCATTGCCCATAGTGTAGAAATTATTCCAGAGGGTGGAAATGGATATTGTGGGGTCTTTAAATACCCCCAGCTCCTCAGGGAAGAGATTCAACCTGACTTTGGTGGATTATGCTACCCGGTACCCAGAGGCAGCTGCCCTATCCTCTCTGAGGACAGACAAAGTGGCAGATGCTTTACTTGGGATTTTCTCCCGTGCTGGGTTCAAGCAGGAGGTAATCACCGATCAAGGGGATTCCTTCATGTTGGACCTGATGAAATGTTTATGGGACAAGTGTAGGGTGGTGCAGAGATGCACGACACCGTATCACCCACAAGCCAATGGGCTTGTGGAACAATTCAATGGTACCCTAAAGTCAATGCTCTGGGCATTTGCTGAACAGCATGGGAGGGACTGGGAGAAATACCTTCCCCACCTGTTGTTTGCATACAGGGAGGTGCCCCAAGAGTCGACAGAATTTTCTCCCTTCAAACTCTTATTTGGACTCTGGGTACATGGGCCCCTAGACTTGAACTTGGAGGACTGGGAAGGCAGGCACGCCACCCAGGCGACTCCCATTGTGGATTATGTCCTTAGGTTTAGGGAAAGGCTGAAGGAGCTTATGGGGACAGTCCAGAGCAACCTGACAGCTGCCCAACAGAAACAAAAGGTGTAGTACGACTGCAGAGCCAGAGCTCGCTCGTACATGGTGGGTCAGGAAGTCATGGTCCTTATTCTGGTCCGGAAAGACAAGCTGCAAGCTGAGTGGGCAGGACCATACAAAGTGGTTAGGAAGGTAAATGACGTGAACTACATTGTGGAGTTACCTGACAGAAGACAGACTGAAAGGATGTACCATGTCAACACGATGAAGCCATATGCAAATAGCACTGACATGGTGTTTACAGTGTGTAATCATGGGGAGGGGACGGATGAAGAAGACCCCCTTCTGGACTTGCTGGAAGAGAGTAAGCAGGAGTCCTCTGTGGAGGCAGTAAAATTGTCTCCCCAGCTGAACCCAGACCAGGTCCAGAAAGTAAAGGAGGTTTTAGTAGACTTTGCCCCGTTGTTTAGCACCAAGCCTGGACTAACGCCCTTAGCGACACACAATGCGGAGACAGAGACACAGACACCCATTTGGCAGACAGCATATCAGGTGTCAGAGCCTGTCCAAAAGGACATTAGGAAGGAAGTAGAGGAGATGCTGGATTTAGGGGTAATCCAGAGATACCACAGCCCCTGGGCCTCACCCGTAGTCCTTGTACCTAAGCAAGATGGCTCTACTCGTTTCTGTGTGGACTATCGTGGACTGACTGCAGCCACAAAGTCCAACGCCCACTGGATACCCTGGATGGACAAACTCCTGGACAAGTTGGAAGGGGCGACCTACCGTACAACTATTGACCTGACCAAGGGGTATTGGCAGGTAGAATTGACAGACTGAGCTATGGAGAGGTCGGCCTTCATCACTACAATAGGCTTACTTGAGTTTAAAGTAATGCCTTTCGGAATGAAGAACGCCCTGGCCACTTTCCAAAGGTTGATGAATCAGGTGTTAAATGGTGCTGAGGAGTATGCCGTGGTGTACCTGGATGACATTGCCATCTTTAGTACCAGCTGGGAGGAAAACCTATCCCACCTTAGGGAAGTGCTGGACAGGATACAGAGGGCTGGTCTCACTGTCAAAGCCGAGAAGTGCCAGGTGGCCATGGGAGAAGTGGCATACCTCGGGCATGTGGTAGGCCGGGGACAGCTCCATCATAACCAAATAAAGATAGAGGTGATCCGGGTGTGGCCCAGACCAGAAACCCAGAAGCAGGTCAGGAGCTTTCTAGGAATAGCAGGGTACTACAGGAAATTTGTACCCAATTACAGTGCCCTGGCTGCTCCCGTATCTAAACTGACAAAGAAAAGGATGCCCAAGAAAATTACCTGGGGCCCAGCCTGTGAGGAAGCCTTTACCAGACTGAAGGAGGCACTGTGCAGTGCTCCTGTTTTGACAAGTCCTGACTATAGCAAAAGCTTTATAGTTCAGACTGATGCCTCGGACGTGGGTATTGGGGCAGTACTGAGCCAGACGTCCAGCCAAGGGACAGATCACCCAGTAGTGTACCTGAGCAAGAAGCTTCTTCCCAGGAAGCAAGCATACTCCACGGTGGAAAAAGAATGTCTGGTTATAGTGTGGGCCCTAAAGAAGCTAGAGCCATACTTGTATGGGCAGCATTTTGTGTTGCAGACTGACCACAACCCTCTGGTTTGGCTGACGCAGATGGGGAAAAACAATGGCAGATTGCCACGATGGAGTCTTGCTTTACAAGGGTATGGTCTAAAAATCGTACATAGGGCTGCAGCGAAGAAACAGAACTCAGATGGGCTGTCTAGGGTCTATGAGGAGTGAACTGATTTGGGAAGCTCATCCCATGTAGGGGATCGATCCCCCAAATTCAGTCTAGGTGGGGAGAAGCGTGACGTAGACAGCCAGTTCAGAGTGCTGTATCATTTTGTTTTTTAATATAAAATGTATTACTGATTGTCACTGCTGAAGGTCTGGTGCTCTAGAAGTGACCCCCAGCTTTCAGCTGAAAGATGAAAGCCATGAGAAATGCTGACAGCATGTGTATCGCACACACTCGGGTTTTAGAGACAATGTGTTACATGGAAGGCTTTAATCAAGGATCATGTTTGTCTGAGTTTATTACAGCCATAGTTACTATATCATATCCATTTTATGACGTTGGAGAGGAACCTAGGTTGTTACACAGAGGTGCAAGGTTGTAAATGCTCCTGTGAAGCCTGTGTCAGGGATGATACAGCATAGATCAAAAGAAGTGTCATCTGAAGGACATGAATTATGTTGAAGTTGCAGAACATAATACTTTAAAAAAAGACATCCTGTTTTTGTATAAGATATATATTGTTTATACATAATCTGACAGAGGAGAAGCTAGCTGACCTCACACAAATAAGGGGTTGGCCAATACAGTTGTTTAAGGAATATTCTGTTTTACTTACACACATTTTGACCTAGACTCTGACTAAGGAAAGATCTTTGGAGCACTTGTAAACAAGTAATTAGAAATATGTCAAATCTAAGTACTGTAAGTAGGAATTTGTACTGTTTAAACCTTGTTCTTTTAAAATATTTGTATGTCTTGTGATATGAGTTCTGTATTTTGCGTTTTACATATTTTTAACTATTTTAGTAAAATTATTTTTAGAACTTACTTGGTCTGTCTTTGACTTCTTTTTAGTTGTAAGAAATGTATATGGTTATTGCAGTTACTAAAACATAAGCTTGAATGGTGGTACCAAACTGGAAAGAGAAGTGTTTTAAATCTGAGGTCTTTATTAAAGTTGTTAAGGGTTCATCTCTGTATACCTGGTTAGGTGCCCATAGGCAAAGATATCTGGCCCCCTAAAGACAGAAATATTTGAGCCTGTGCATTGGGTACGCTAGCAAGAGGTTCATAGTTTGAATCCCTCCAGAACTTGAGACCAAAGGTTGATCTGAACTCACAAAACAGACAAGAGGGTTACCTTGTTCTGTTAAACTGTTTACAAGACTGCGCATGGAAGCTGGCACTTTGGGAGTAGAGGGTCTGACCTGATGAGTAGGTTTGTGACATTCAATACAGCTGGTGTCACCTTTACTGAGGGAGTCCATCGCCTGTTTAGGCTCCTGGTGAGTCAGTCCAAATCAGGTATCACCTGGCAACCTCCCACCCTTTACAACTCCTGTCTCTCACTTGCACATGTTCCATCATGGCTTGCCCCTATGACAGCCCTTTGGGGAGGCATCTACCTTCTGAGTACCATCGCATCATAGTGGTACCACCTTCATTTCTCCATGTACCCTTTGACCCCTGTTTTTCTCCCTCCCATGGTGGCAGGCACAGAATGAAACTGGCCTCATACAAAGACAGCATGGCCCCTAATGGAGAAGCAAGCATCCTAGCCTACTGTTGGGAGTCACAGTGGAATGTGCCACTAGCCTTCCCCAGGTTTCTGTTAACAGCACTCTTCCTAGCCTGCTGTCTGATCACCAGCAACCCAGCTCAGCTTCTGAACCAAGGTCATGTGCATGTTTGTAGCCTTTCGCTACTGCTGGGACATCTGAGTGGCCCCATCTTTATGACTATTTAGAGGGGGGCCTCCCCTTCCCATCTGCCTCTGATTGGCTGGGCCATCCCTTACCCAGTCATTTCGGTGCAATCTTATGCCAGATCAGAAGGCCCTGCACAGACCAGGGATGCCCTTTATTGCTTTTTTTGTAACAAGATAACACCTCCTCCACCCCAGCGGCTGCAAAGAGTGTAGGCACCTAAAACTAGCCACAGCTGGGAGAATGCAGAGGAACACAGATTGAAAGTAGATAGGATTGTTGCCACATTAGGTAACAATACAATGGCTTTAATTTTATAGTAAATGCTCTCCAAAAAGTCATAAACTGTATGTCACAGTGTGTAAAATACCGTAAGAGACAGACTGAGCTAGTACTGAAAACAAGCTAAACAAAGAAACCCCCCAGAACCTATCCAGATGTAAATTTAGAACTACAAAGCAACTACCCAGGGGTCAGAGCCAGCAGCCAATGGCATCCACTCCAGGACTTTCTTTCTAAATCAACTTTAAAACAATTTGCAGTTCAATTTTTTAGATGTAAAAGATTGTATTGGAAAGATTCATTACCTTTCTGTTGCCTATTGCAGTTTTGTATTGCTTCCAGCCATGGGTTTTCTGGGAAGGGAAAGCCATGGAAGCCACCCAACCAACCAAGCAAGGACGAGAGGTGCACATGGCAAGATGACTGAGGGTCTGGAACCTTCAAACAGAGCTGTTCTCAAGGCCATTCAAGACCTTGATAAAAAGGTAGCGACACAGTCCAACAGATTCACATTTTTAAATACAAAATTGGAAGCTTTATCGGTTGAGACTGGGTCAGCCACAGAGTCAGCCAGAAAATCAGAGGTAGCAGTGGCAGGTATAATTGTTGAAAATAAAAATATGGAGGTGGGCTGGAGCAGTTAGAAAATGGGGCACATTTACCCAAATGTCCAAATGTCTGGGCTCTCTGAAAATTTAGAAGCTAATGATCTGGTCTCCTTTGTTCTAGAATTACTGAGGCAATTGCTAGACATGGACTTAAAGGGCAAACTAGTGAAGGTTTGCAGAGTGACTCCTAGGAAACGGACACAAAACTCTGAACACTCACATACCCTCCTTATCACGATGAGTGGAGTGGAGTGCAAATAACGGATTCCATCCTTGCTGCTGCATAATGAAGAGACAACTGCACATAAATGACAGGACTCAACTGTATTGCTTTCCCAGCCTCAGCTTTGCTGCACGGCAGTGCCACAAAAGCTTTGAGGCAGTGTGGGCTGGACTGAGAGCTCTGGGTGTAAACCACATCTTTCAGTTCCCAGTGAAACTCAGGCTCCATTATGCTGGTAAGACATTCATTTTTGCAGATACTATAGAATCTGTCAAACATTTGGATCTTATTAAGGCAGACTTTGCTCGGACAGAGCATTCTGACGAAACCGATGGAGATGCCTGAGATCATCCTCAACCAAGTGACTACTTCAGTTACTGTTCGCTGCATGATAACCACAGCAGGCGGGTTGTGGGGACTTAAATGTATAAAACTTGCACTGCTCTTTGTGATATGTAGATTATTTGGGTTCTGCATAACAGGGATCAATGCAGTTGGTTTAGTTGTGGTGATTGGGGTTATAAATTGATAATCTGACACTCCAGCAATTAAGCCTCTTGGGTCATAGTGGGAAGTCACGAGTTCAAGATTGCAACTGTCACATGGAGCAAACCTGTAGCACAGTTCACTCTTTCAGAACATCTAACCCCGGATCCTTCACACAGGCGATAAGCCGTGTACTATATGTGCAGAACCAACTTTATCAAGGCAGGGAAGCAAGTCCGATGATTGTTCTGTTTAGTCCACACGTTAGTTTTTCAGAAAAACACAGGGTATGTTGCTCTGAATTTGTATGTTCAGAACAGGCAAAGAAGGCACTCTGTTTTTCTATGCCAGTGGAAAACGCAGTGTAGAAATCCTTCTCATGTTAAATGTGTTTCAATAAGCTACAGAGTTGAGCTGTTAATTTCATAAACTTGACTACCAAGTTTAATGTTTTATGCATTGTTTAGAAATACTTACATCTCTGGACATTAACAAATGGCAACCACTATACATTTGTTGCTGCCATGATTTTAGGTTGCCTCAAGTACTTACCACCATAGTTGAGTGACGTTTATTGTGCTCAAGCACTATTTGAACGTATCTGACAATGACTTATCAAATCTGGTCCATGATTGTGCTGCAACAACAGCTTGATGTTTCAAAATTCACTTAGTATCAAGTCAGTTATGTATGGTTGCCTTCACATGAGGTAACAGAAGGGTACACAGTGCCTTATCTAATGCATACTGTGTATTTTTATCTTCTATACTTTGTACCACAACGTTTTCATTTGTACTCACTGCACTTAAAAACTAATAAAAATAAATTTTAAAGGAAAAAAGAAACTACCCTCAGAAAACTATTTTTGTGACTGAAGGCAATTTGGGAAGGAGCAGGTCCTGGTTCCTGGGGCAGAAGCAAGGAAGAGTATCAGCCTCTAGAGTCACTGGAGAGGGTTGCTTCCGATAAGCTCCAGCCTGATAGCACGGGTCAGCCACCGACTCTGGGGAAGAAGGTCAAATCTGTGGGAAAGGAGTCTAACAGTATGATCAAGACCACACAGGTAGAGCCGGGGGGGGGGGTTAGGGCAGAAAGGGGATGAGATTATGAAGAAAGTCTTTGTGTTGGGGGCCTCAATAATCAGATGGATGGGGTGATCAGTTGAGAACCTGGAGTCGGACAGTAGGAAGGTGGTATACTTCCCAAGTATGAGGGCACAGATCATAATATGCAGGTTTCAGACCCTGACTGGGGTAGGGAGAACAGGAAGCTACCTGTTACTCATTTGGAAAGCAATGATTTTGGAGGAATGGGGAGTAGTAGTCCAGGACAGATTTAAGGTGCTGGGGAGAAGCTTAGAAAAAGGGCAGATTTGGTAGCCTTCTCAGAAGTGCTACTGATGCCACATGTTAGTCAGGCCAGAAAGACACAGATTGCAAATTTTAGTGCATGGCTTTTTTTTTTCCCCCTAATTGTTCAACTAGGAGAGACACACTAAGCTGAAAGCTTGTTTACAGGTGCAACCTGGGAGCACAGGGAAGTTAAGTGACTTGCTCAGGGTCACACAGTAAGCAAGTGGGGGCTGTGGGATTCAAACCCAGGTCTCCAGATTTGCAGCTCAGAGCCTTAAACCACTGTGCTATACTGCCTCCCATGGCTAAAAGGGTGGTGTGGCGAACAAGGGGTTGGGTATGTAGGGGACTAGAAAACCTGAGGGAGGACAAGGCCTAGTATGCATCACACCACAAGCCTATCAGTGGAAGGAGAAACAACACTGGAAAGGAAACTGGAGAGTATTTAACTTAAACTAGGCATGGAAGAGGACTGCATCAGGACATACAACTCAAATGTGTCTCATGGTGGGAGCCATAGTCCCCCCCCAGGTCAGTACATTCTGGATGGGTAAGGGGAGAGGCAGTAGTATAGAGGACACTTACAGGGTGGTCATAGAACAGGAAGGCTTATCAAAATGCACTGTGCAGCACATAGACAGAGCACAGATGTGATTTCTTTATTTATTGAAAGAGCTTTACCAGGAAGGGCATACTGTGCTGTAACGCCTCATTTCCAGAGGCATCCTGGCCACATAGGAGACACAGTTTGAAGCACAATAATTCACAGGACTGGTTTACCTAATGGCTTCCCAAGCAGAAGCGCTTGTTGTGCTCTCCTTCACCACTCCCAGCATCCATCTCTCCTTCCTTCTGCCCCAATCCATAAAGTGTCTTCTGAACACAAGGGTGACCACAACAACTCTGTTTTTTATATTGACACTTTTTGCATTTCAAGCTGATCTCTGCTTATACTTTCCACTTTAGTGCATCCCTCCTATGCTGGTGCCCCAAGTGGCTGCTTGGTTTTATTTGTGCCTAGCACCACCTCTGGGAATTCACACACATGAGTAATCAGCAGTAAGCATTTTTGGGGAGGAGAACACAGGGAGACACATAAAGCAATTTAACAGCAAAGAAAGTTCATATGCATGTAATTAGGAGTTTATAAAAAGCACGGGCAACAGTGACACAGTTAACAAGCATTTGTCAATGCCGAATGTTGTCTCGCTGGCATTGGCATTGGTAGTGCCAGAGCTAGAGATGCATAATAGGAATGGCAGTGAAGTACTGAAGTGACGCCAGCCCCACACCCACCCTGTAGAAAGCAACAGGCATTGGGGTGTGCCTTTGGGTCATCAGCTATAATGCTCATGCCATTGTACCTCACCCTACCCTGTAGACACTGACAAGTGTCATGGTGTGCTTTGGGGTCTTTGGGCATTATACTTACCCCATTCCATGAGGAAATACGCTGACATGGGTGCAGTATAGGAGAATGGGGTGAATTTTTAGGCCAAACAGTGCAAGGCACACCACGATGCCTGTCAGTGGCTGCAGGGTGGGGGTGGGTGTGGAATGGCATGAGCATCACATCCGATGATCCCAAGTCACACCCCTGATGCCTGTCAGTTTGTACTGGGTGGTGTGCTACAGTTAGAAACCCTAACACCGTAGGCATGAGGTGGTATTTTCACTCCAAATTTTCAACATGGGCTGTTTGTGAGCCCACCCCATGAAAAGCAGCACAATCAGTTTGTTAGCTGAAAGGTGGTTTTGCACAGCAGCTATGCCATTTGGCAACACAGGGACAAAAACACATTTTGGGCAGGATGTGGAGAATGGCAATTGTATTGTTCATGAAGAGGCTTAAAAAATGGCAACGTTGAAAATGTGCAGTAAAAATATGAAAAATTGGTGAAGTCATAAGCATGCATAGAAAGTGCGCAACACACGTCCGTAACCCAATTATTTTGGGGAGTTTGTCACCCACATTTTTAACATAGGCATTTTGGGACCTCCCATCATGAAAAGTGGTGCTGTGATTTTGTTAATCTGTCCCAAAAGTTGATTTCCAAAAGCGACCATGCCATTGTATGCCACAGGTGTGGAAACACATTTTTGGGCAGGATGTGAAAAATGACAGCTGTACTGTCATAAGGATGTGTGAAAAAATGCCAGTGTTGAAAATCTGGCATGGAAATATTGCAGATTTGCAAAGTTACAAGGGTGCATGGAAACTGTGCAACACACGCTTGTAACACAGTCATTTTATGGACATTCGGCACCAAATTTTCTGCTCATGTACAGTGTCACTATCATTTCCTAAAACTGTCCCAAAAAATGATTTCGTACAGCGACCGCACTATTCTGCGCTGGCCATACGAAAAGACATTTCAGCCAGGATATGTAAAATGACAGCTGTACTGTTCATAAGGAGGTATGGAAAAATGCCAAGTTTGAAAATCTGGAGTGAAAATATTACAAATTTGCGAAGTTACGGGCATACGTGCAAACTGCACAACGCACGCTCGTAACTCAGTCATTTTATGGAGTATTGTCACAAAATTTTCAACATAGGCATTTTAGGACCTCTGCTCATGAACAGTGTCACTGTCATTTTCATAATCTGTTCTGAACACTGATTTCCCACAGCGACCGTGCTATTCTGCGCCAGAAGTGCGAAAACACATTTGGGCCAGGATGTGAAAAGTGACAGTTATACTGTTCATAGGGAGGTGTGAAAAAATGCCAATTTGAAAATCTGGCATGAAAATATTGCAAA